>OW121856.1:54819066-59819066 GCA_933228895.1 Platycnemis pennipes | reverse complement strand
TACTATCGCACCGGACATAAAAACACTTTCTCAGGGAATGCAAGTTTGGTGCTCACACTAATGACGGAAATTTTTGTATTTTTTCTTATTTAAATAAAGTTTTAGTTATTTTATTACTTTTAATTAACATTTTACTTATTAGTAAAAATATATTTATGACTCTCGAAATAATATTAAATTGTTGCGGGGGATAGGTTTGGCTTTTTCATCTCAACAGTTTGCAGGCCCATGGAATACATAAGAACGATAAAAGGAGATATCCAAGTGAATAAACGCAATCTGTGAACTCTATGCAATAACATTAACCTCAAACCGCACAATTAATCTTCAAACTTTCACTATTCAGCATTCGCAAATATTCCTGATTATTTCATATTCTAAAGCATTTTGAAGAAAAAAATATTTCAAATACAGTAACTATACCAGCCGACAGGATTTTATGGAATATACGAACGACGAAAAGGATAATTTAAGTGACGAAAGTAATCTATGAACTCTATGCAATTAAATTGATCTCAATCCGTATAATCAACCTCCAAACAATGATATGTTACTGATTGCTCCATGGTGTAAGGTATCATTTGAGGAAATAATATTTCGAAAGGCATAGGAAAGTTACAGCGTCCACAAATTCATATCACCGATATTAAAAATTGATGCAGGAATCAAGAGATCCCTGTGTGCCCAAATATTGTTCCGTGGACATGAAACAAAAATTGTATAGGTTTATTATATTACCAATGTAAATACTTTAAGTACAGCTCAAGCTAATAAAATATTGGGGTGAATGGAAATGATGAATGCGAGATTTGGTCTGTACACGAAATAGAATGATTCCAACCAAGATTCTGCCAAAAACAAGAGTGAGTCAGAAAGATCTCCGTACGACGAAAAAAAACTTGAATGTTTCAAAAAGGCTATAAAACCACCGACAATGTTAAATACAGGGTCGGCGTCAGTCCGATATAGCTTATATAAAGTTATATTCTGAATATAGTTCAGTTGATCTATATCCTTCCCTTAACACTAACGGTAAATATTCCAGTCATTTCTTCGTAAATTCATGTGTCACACCATAATCATGATAAAAGATGCTTGAAATACAGAAAGAAAAGACGCTTGAAACATAATGCTTTTTCCAATTTTCAAAGAATATTTTAGCAATATAGTCCAGCAATATTTCATCAATAAACAAAGTGCCAATAGGCTGATAGCGAGAAAAATGCATTATTCCATTCTTCTCATAACACCTTTATTGAAGTGTAAAAGAGTTTCGTCGTTTAAATAGATACGGTGTATACACGTTACTTTGCCCCTTAATGAGTTGGTGTTGTGACTAGAGATTTGGCCTCCCATTTAGAGTGCCCAGGTTCGATTCACGGCGGAGGAAGAGACTTTGTAATAACAGTCCGTTTGGTGTCGAAAGGATAGCATTTTACATACAGTACCTACTCGTCCATCAGACAAATTAAATATTTTTCAGCGGACCTCATGACATTTTCTTTAAGAGTAAGGTAATACCGACACCGGGTTTCTCTCCACCCTTTCATTTGGCCTAAATAATCTTCAAAGACCTAACTACTTACATGTAATTAATGGCTAAATGATTGGTTGATCCCCTGCCTAAACTATACAAATCACGACTTTCCTCTTTTACAAGGATACTCTCATAATTGGAGTGGGATTAGCGGAATAAAGGAGAAAACGAGAACCATCGGGTTAAATATAACATCCAATATTAGCTGGGTGGAGGAAGACTTAATAGTTAACTATTTATTACCAAGCTCATTTGCCGCATACGTTTTTTTTCCTTTATACCTCCTTCGAATTGAGGTCAAAGAATCGTGATTTACAGCGAGACAAATTTAGCTCCACAGAGGTTGTCTGAGATTGCTACTCCAGAGAGGAAATATACCCGTTATAGAAGGTCTTCCAATTAATGAAACGCTTCCAAAAAAAATCAATTTCCTTCGGAACGGATGGATTACCATATAAATGGATCAGCTTTAACCGTTAATGAAACCCAAAAAAATGCGTGGCAACGAACGTGAATAGCAGCAAACTGCACAATTATCGACAGGCATTCCTCAACGCTAATGTTGACGGAATGCAGCAAAGGTCGAAGCAAAAGAACTTATGTCGTCAGTAATAGGTGAGTAGGATCATTAAGCAAATTTTACATCACTTTAAATATATAAGTGCTATTCCATTTCATAACGATAATTCCAATTGCGTTTCTTTTTAATTACCTCAAAAGTAGTCTTCTCTTGATTTTTTGCCCATATTTAATAATGCATCGTAGATTGTTTAAATCAGGGTGCGTTATTTTTGTTTTGTTGTAATCATATGTGATAATAATATTTAGCTTTTTTAACATTTTCTATTTAAATGATTTCGCCACTAAATTATTGAATTACCATTCGTTTTCAACAGGTAAACCATAATTCATTGCTATGGGTAAAAATATTTTCACTTTCTTCTGCTTTCTTCCATCCGGCAACACGGCCTGCTCAATTAATGCGATCAAATGGCATGCGTTTGTACCTCAGGTCAGTACAGCATACCTACGCTCCCCCGACGACAGAGAGGCATTTCATTCATTCACAATTAACTCTTGATACCGGACTCACAACGGAATTTCTCCCCACACTGAGTTCATCTCCGAATATTTCCCTGTCTCTGAAGCTGCAGTCCAAGGGACCAAAGAGGATATGATTCCGCCCTCTATTCCTTGTCAGCGAACAATAACTCGCAACAATTGATATGAGAATCTAATTTACATATTTGTAAAATACTCATTTTACTTTGAATGTACAATTTTACTGACATAACCTCAGCAATTTTAACATTGCCATTAATTAGTACTCCGACTCAGCTAATAAAAATAATGGAGGGAAGAATACTTTTTCTTTTATTTTAAACGTGATGGGTTCCTGAATGGCAGTCTTAATCATGATAAATTGAAAGGTATATTAGGCGCCCCGAACGCCTGTCATCCAGCTTTTAGAGAAGTCTATAAACCTCGGCACGCAAACATCGCCGGATACCACCAAGGCGCGCAGCAGATGAAGAAATGGAGGTGAAATTTATTTTTAGATAAAGTATGCAGCAAAATTTAACTGGTTATAATTGGCAATGAGGTAATTTCAGTGTGATTCGGGCCATAAAAATAGGACAATACAAATAAGGGAAAGCAAGAAAAAAAATAGGAAAAGAATTTATGCCATGAAAACCTTTTCAGGACGCAATAGACGTTATTTCGCGTTAGTAAGGCCAAATGTGGAATATGTATACAGGAAAAGGCGATTTAAAAAGAATGGAATAAAATTCAGATGAAATTAGCTAGATTTGAGAGCGATTGTAATGAAAAGGGGGTAACTTTGCTGCAAGAGATAATGGGATTGGAGACCCTTCAAACACGGAGATAGCTAGCCAGACTAAGGCTATTATATAAGTTCAGGGCCGAAGGGTTTACCCCTGACACATAGTTGATTATAAGGGTTTCACACTTCATTGCTATTTTGCACCATAGATAGATTCAAATAATCGTTCCATCCTCAAACAATTCGTAATCATTAGCAACGTCAAGATTTCTCATTAACTGATGCCTTGATAAAATAAATTTCCCTTAACGTGAAAATGTACACATTATATTTATAAGAATTTATAAAACAAGCAGATAAAATTTAGAAAGTTGTATGCTTTAGGATATAAAAATGACTACATGAAATACTAATATTAGACTGAATGCTTGTAGTACTACTTCCCAATTGTTTCTCTGCATGTTAGGTGAAAAACAGAATTTCCAGCATGTATTCCGCATGATATTCATAGAAATCTATTTTTAGGTAGGTAGTATGAGTAAACTTTAGTCATGTGCGGGGCGCATGTTTGGTAACAACTCAATCCCTCCCACATACCTATGATGTCGTGGGCAGGATAGTCAATAGACACTGAAAATAGAAAAGTATTCTCCAAACTTTAAAAATAAATGCCAGCTCCAGAACATGAGATGACTTGGTCATGGAAAAGGTTTAACTGCCTATAAGTTGTCATCATCGCCAAATATTACCCTTCTCATTTAAATTGTGTTGTGCTGACGTAAATATGTCTTTAAAATTGGCCTGGGGTTTTGAACGCATACATCGGGGTTACTGGCAGAAACTTGCGCGTCGCGATGTGGTGATGCTAGGCAGTTTAACAGTATAGCATTGTTATAATTGACAGATCATAACAAGTGAGTGCTCCAGTTGAAGAAAACGAGTTCTACAGTTACAGTTTCATTAGACTAGTTGATAGTTTAACCGATTTGTATTAAAATTGTGTGGAGTGGAATGATACGATTAGTCGAGGATTTTACTTTAAAGCTAAAATACCACACGGATTCAATTGTGGCACAGGAAATGTTAGCAGGTCGAAAGAGCAGTTGAAGACGAACAGTATGCTAAGATGAAGAAAAAACAACAATTGTGGAGAGATAAATAAAATATCGAAAACACAAGAAGGCTGAGCAGGCCGGTATTCTCGTCCAAACCTTATGGCACTGTTGGGTCCGCCTGTCTTTTTTCCCTAAAATCACTCATTCCGTTGCACACTTTTTTTCATTCTTAAACACGGACTTGGGATCATTATAACTGGTGTATGCTTAGAAAACAAAAATTACGTCGAGATAGACACCGACTGATGCGTTGACACAGCACTTCATCTAAAATATTTCCTCTAAGCATCGTAATTTCTACAAGTCTGATTCATAGAGCGTGTTGTGATACAAATTGATTTATGAATTTCCTCATTCTGCCTTAAATGTAAGTTTTGACTTCTACATTTTCTCATTCTGATCTGAAAGTAATTTATGATGAGTCACAACATGTAATTTTGCCGTCCATTAATTACGGACGCCATTACATTTAGCTTGCAACGGCTCGTCCACGCTCCATAAATATCATTTTTTAAGTGTTCTTCTAATATCGGAGGCATGAGAACAGTACTTTTATAGGGTCCGCAAGTTTTCTCTTTCTTTCCCAACTTACGTTTCCTACATTAAATCCCCTTCAAAATCATCACATTTCTGTCCATTTTCATTCCTCTCAGTGCACCAATTCTCCTCCTGCCTACTCCAATTCACTTAGCACTTACTATCACCCTCTTCTGCATTTATCACCTCCCAAAACGTCCTCCAACCATCAAGAACGAATGTGAGCCATTTAGTTGTTCTGGGGAGTTAACCATCAGCTAAGTTTATTTGCGCTATTTAGGATATTAGACGAGAGTAGGAATAATTCAAGGAAGGGAAAAACGATGGAGGGAAACCTGGCGTTGGTATAAACCTGCTCTTAGTGAAAGGCGCCTAGAGGAGCATGGTTTAGAAGTTGCCTGACTCGGCGAAGGCGGCGTAAATCTGTTGTCCTTTAAACCGCCGCAGGTTCCAGTCTCCCCCGGAAGGATTTTCACTTTCGGGGGCTGTGTTCGAAATCGTCGGGATTATCTCGAATAGGTAAGCAAGGAGTCACGTGGTACGAATACGAATGGTTTGTAAATTTAGTGTGTCTGAATGTTATGTGTCTGCTCGTTAGAATATCATTAATTGTTTTCACTTGAGTTTTTCTCCTCTGTCTCGACTATAGATGAGATAAAACACAAGTGTAAACAATGAATGAGGTTGCAATCAGCGGTTTTAACACAACAAATTTGCGAACCCTTCATGTTTATACCACGTGATTCCTTGGATACCTATTAGAGATAATCCCGACAGTTTCAAACACAACCTCCCGGGGCATGAATGTTTGTGCAGTTCTTTCAGTTAATTGTAATATTCCTGAATTCAATTAACAAATTAAGGCACATTTGATGTTATTTAATTTAATTTACTATAATAAAATTATTCCCCACGAAACACAAAGTAAGGCCCGGAATACGGATGAAAAATCTCTGCCACTGCCGGGTTTCAAACCCGGGCCCTCGAGATGTGAATCCGACACTAGCTACTACACCAATTCAATTCCCATGAGCGATTCAGCTTACTGTTATTCCACCACTATTTAGCTTTCTTCAAGTACACTTTAGGATACGCGTACCTCAGGTTGGGGAACCTCTGCTCGAGAGATTTACATCATATTCGACAGACGGAGTGCTGAACTGGAAAGCTTTCCAAACTCACCTAAAGTAGGGACAAGAAATAACCTAATAAAAATTCTCTTCGTTTTCCGGGATCCGTAAACGGGCCCTCGGATTTGAGGCAAGTATTGTACCCACCAAAGCAACCAACCATATCTCTCAACGTCTTGTCGCTATCGTTTTGAGCACCTCTGCAGCGTCCCGCGCCAAGCAACGCCTTTTAAGCCCCCTCCCCAAGACCCTCTTTCCTATTTCTGGCTTTTTTCTCTCTCTCTCTCCGGCTTTTATTTCCACCGCTCGAAATTTACTCCCCTCCGACCTCCCCTCTCTTCTTAATGCCCACCTAATGAGATTTGAAACGTCCTCGCTCTCCCCCTCAGTCTCTTAAAACCATTCCCAAACGGCCAGCCTCTTCCCTTAGGAACCTTGCCCCCTCCCCCCACCCCCCTACAGACCCCTTTTCAACCTCCCCAGGCCCTTGCTTTCCCTACCTACCCTCGCTCTCCATTTCTCTCTCTATCACTTACAGTCTCCCGTCCTACCGCCCCCGTCCAGCGCATCCCAGGATCCCCTCTCTGTACCTCACCCCCACCACACCCTTGCGGGAACCCTCTCACCGATCCCTTGAATAGAAATTTATAGGGGAGCTCGAACACGTTAAGTGCGCATTTGACAGGCGTCATAATTCATCCAAGCCGAATTCTTGCATGCATCACCCCCTCCATTAACTTTCATACGCCTCCCACGCACCCCTTCTTCTCCTCCCGCACTCTAGAAGGCTACCCCGTTTTGTTCCGCCGCCGTACCGCCACCCCTGCTCTTCTTTCACTATCACCACCTATCCCCGCTCTTTCGCCTCCTCTTTTACTCATCTCCCTCCCAAACCCTTTCCACCCTTACGGCCCGAGACCGCCAACCCCTTCGCTGCAATTTATATTTCCTCCCCTGCACTCCTTCCCCTATCCATGCTTTTCTCTCGATCTTTCTTCACTTTATAATTTTTTTATATGTCCCTCCATTTTACCCCCGCATTCCTCACGCTTTTCCTATTTTTCCGAAAAAAAAATTATGAGATCCCGAATCGCCCGTCTCTCACCAGCTCCATCCACTTTCCGCTTATAAAAGACCGCGCCCGAAAATCGCTTCATCTAGCACTCCCCATTCCTCCATCGTTTAATGTCCTAACCCGCACTTGATGATTTTCTTTAGAGAGTCATTATCATCTCCACCGCCGCTTCCCCAATTCTGTCATCATTTTCTAAACTACCAGAGGGTCTGGAAATAAATTTTCTCGAGCCTTACCTTTCGGTTCGCACTTAGTTTAAGAAAAGTTTGTCGGCCACATGCCGGATAAGATGACAAGTATCCCGTTACGTGGAAGCGATTTCGTTTAATATTAGATAAATATGGAACGCATCATTTCTTCACTATAATCAAATGCCTTAAAAGTGTTCCGCACAAATTTTTCTCCATACATACGTTTAATTCCGGTAAAAAAAAACTAGTCATGGTTTTTATTGAGCGAATACACATATATGCTACACAATACAAAATATACCGGATTATACCATGCTTTTGTCCAATTTTAAATCTCTTATGATATTATTTGCTGAGGCAGTACCTATATGAATTAATAAAGTGAACTAGGAAGCGTGCACGACTTTTACAAAAATAGCATTCGTGTTATAGCGCCAAAATCGATTACGAACGCTTTAACTTTTTAAAAAATTAGCATGTCATAAGTGGCAATATGCCAAGCATATCCGAAAAATGTAAATATAATTTAAGGAACTAGTCAAACCTTGTAGCAAGTTAGCCAGCATTAACATTAATTAAAAGCTCTATTTTATGTACAGGAGCAAAGATATTAATATACTACCCGCTCTAAATAATGATTGTAAATTCTCAAAAACAAATGTAAACATGACAAAGACCGTCTTTTTCACAATAAAATGTTGAATATTTATTTTAATGGTTTTTTATGAAACTTAAACAGTTCAACTATAACTTCTTCTATTGCTAGTGGTACATATTTATTATAAATTCCATGTGGCTCAATTCAGGTGTAATGACCTTGGAACCACCTAAATCTCGTTATTTTGTCTGTATCCATATTTGTATCGATAATGTGGAAGTTGATAATATTATAATTATTATGGCCCCGTAAGGGGTATCAACCTTAGTTTTCTCATGCTGTTCAATACTTATAGCAATATTTAAGGTGCTGTTTGGCATGCAGGAGGCACTTACTCTGTACAGTTATAAACACATGGAATATCAAGATGTTGACGTGTACCGTAACTGAAGGACCTATCTTTTAACTTACATCGAATTGAAAGACTGGAATAGAAATTTAACCTCTACCAAAAATCTATCCATTGAGAAGTGCTAATTTTATGCTTAATTCTTTCCTTCCTCAATGGACTTTTTATTTTAACTTTGGTAGCACAAAATGTCTTTAAAAAATTTGTTGCATGGATTTTCATAATTTAAGCCACTAACTACTGGTGAAAAAAGGTGCAAAAAACCGTTAAAAAATAGCCAATTACAACGTATGGCACATATACTATGATGAAAATGACGCAGAATAGTATTTAGGGGAGTATGATATTTGTTGGATTAAGTTTTTATTCAAATCAATGATACAACCATTCTCTTTCGTGTTCAATATCGTTATACCCCGAATCCTCGTTATCAACAAACTATTTCCCCCATGACCACCATGGAAAAACAAAACATTTATTTTAATTTGATCCGCGATTATTATTTAACAAATTTACTTTGCTTCAAATTCCTCCTTTCGCGTGACAAATTTTAAATAATTAAACTCAAGTTTGGAATGTGCTTCTTCATTAATGCTTCGCTGACGTCCTTGGTCAAAACATCAGTTTCCAAGTCTGCTGAACCCACGTGATGAAGAACCACCTCACCATTTTTGATTTCATCCTTGACAAAATGATACATTCTTCTGATGTGCTTGTTTTCTTTGTTGATCTTCTCATTGTTATTCCAATTCAATGCTGATTGACTGTCAGTTCGAACTTTTATTGGTCGTTCAACAACTTCAAATTGTCCCAGCTCTTCTAACAACTCTGTCAACCAGATGCCCTCACAAACTCCATCACATAATGCCACCAACTCCGATTCCATAGTTGATAAAGCTACCATCTTCTGCTTTCCGCTTCTCCAACTGATCAATGCGTCTCCAATCTTCACTGAATATCCGCCAAATGATTTCGAATCCAAAGTGGTACACCAACTGGCATCTGAACTAATCTCCAGTCTTCCAACTTCTCTGCCAATCTTCAAACGATACCCTTTGGTCCCCTTCAAATATCTCAAAACTCTCTTCAACGCCTCGTAATGAATCATCCTTGGATCTTTTGAGTACTGCGATAGTTTGCTGTAGGTGTATGCCAAGTCCGGCCTCGTCCCTCTCACCAAATATCCAATACATCCAAGTATTTCTTGGTACAAATCCTTGTTTGCTTTCTCCGAATCTTCGTAATCGTCAAGTTTGACTCCACTTGCTGCTGGTGTCTTCACTCCATTGCAATTCTCCATTCCGAATCTCTCAATAACTTCTTCGATGTAGCTTGATTGTTCCATGATAAATCCTTCTTTTTCTTCTTTGATTTTTATTCCTAGGAACTTCACTTCATCCTCCTTTGACACCTTAATCTTCAATTGCTTTTTCAGTTTTTCCACCAGTTGATCAATCTTCTTTTGACTGTCACCAACAATTATACAGTCATCCACGTAGCATCCAATTGCCAAAAATCCCTTCTTTGACTCTTCGACAAATACACATGGATCTGCTTTACATGGTTTCAATCCCAATTCCTTCAAAATTCCAGATAATTTCTTAAACCAACATCTTCCTGCTTCTGGAAGTCCATATAAACTCTTCTTTAGTCTAAATATCTTCCCTTCTTCAATGTTTACTCCTTTTGGTGGATTCATGTACACATGCCTGTCCAATTCTGCGTTCAAGTACGCTGCTTCGACGTCAATGAACTCCACTTTGTAATTTTTCTTCGCTGCAATTGCCAACAGTGTCTTCAATGACTCTTGCTTCATCACTGGACTGTAAGAGCTTTTGTAATCCACTCCCATTCGCTGTCGTGAACCATCAGCTACCAGTCTTGCCTTGTATACTTCTGCATCTTTGGTTCCCTTTTTCTTGAAAACCCATTTGCTTTGAATTAATTTTACCTCTTTTGGCTTGTTAACAATTTCCCAAGTCTGATAATTTTTCATATTTTTCAATTCCTTGTTCATTGCTTCAATCCATTTGATCTTGTCCTTGGACTCGATTGCTTCTTTGTAGTTCCTTGGATTGATTTCTTGCACCATATTGACAATGCAATCGGGCTCCTTCTTCTCTCTCGTTGACCTTCTTACTCCTTGTTGTCTTAATTCATCTTCTATTCCTTTTAATTCTTCTTGGTGTCTCTGTTTCAGGACATCGTTCGTGTCACCTTTTTTTCTCCCTCTTCTTTTCTCTCCAGCTTGAACAATTACCAACGGATTTTTATGAGATGAATCATCATCACTGTCGAATTGTCCTTGAAAATCTTCAACAACGTCATGGGTAATTCCTGAATTGTTTTCTTCCTCGTGTCGTTCGTCTCGATTCTCTTGCCTCTCAATTGGGATAAAAACGTAGTTAGTCTCGTCATAACCAACGTCTTTTTCCTTCTTCTGAAAACCCATTTTTTCTTCAATGAACTTTACGTCTCGACTCTCGTGAATCTTCCTGTCACTCAAGTCAAATACTCGGTAGGCTCTCCTGTTCTTCGAGTATCCCACGAACACAGCTTCCTTTGATCTCACGTCAAGCTTCTTTTTTTGAACATCTTCATTTCTGTAGAAGACCTAATTGTTGGATTAAGTTTTTATTATTTTTGCATTTAGACCCACACTTTCTGCCACTTGATGAGCAAAGCTAGATTTTACTCCTCCATTTTTAAGCTTGTACAAATATACAATTTGGTCGCCCTCAAACATGTGATCCATAGTCTGCAATTTGCTCTTATTCTTGTAAAAATCCTTTGAATTTTCTTTAGTCTCAATTGAATTCTCCTTGTCCTTGTGCCAGCAATCACGAGCAAAATGTCCAATTTTGCCACAACAGAAACATTTTTTCTTAGTCTGCACCTTCGCCTTAAAAGCCTTGACCTCTCCTTCATTGGTTGATTTCTTGTTTTTCTCCTCATATCGCAAAAGTGCTCCTCTCATGAATTCGAAATCCACCGTTGGATTGGAAGAAATCGCTGTTGCAACTTCACTGAAACTCTTTGGTAGACCCTCGATTACGTACATAATTAATTCATAATCTTCAATATTATTACCCATTTCCTTAAGTTGAGTCTCTAATGTTTGAGCTCTAGTTAAATAACCGTCAATGCTTTCTTTCTCTAATTTTTCTAATTTAGCCAATTCAATCATTAACTGAGTCTTTCTATGTTTCTCAACACCGTCATGACGTTTCTTTAACAAAAGCCACAACTCTTTTGCATTGGAAATACCTTGACATGCTAACGCCTGCTCCGCCGAAAGTGTCATAATGATCAGCATGTTGACCTCGTCGTTCTTCTTTGACCAGGCTTCCCACTTCGCCACAGCCGCTGCATCAGCACCATTCTTCTCTGGTTCATCACCGAAAATGATATCTTGATACAATCCTTTCGCCTTAAGAACTGCAACCAATCTCATGCTCCAAAGTCCATAATTCTTGTTTGTTAGAGGCTCGATTCTTGAAACTCCAAAGTCTGACATTTTCCCCTGTCACTTTTCTTGACCTCCTGGAAATTTCACTCGTGTATCTTATAACCACGCTCTGCTACCAAATTGTTGGATTAAGTTTTTATTCAAATCAATGATACAACCATTCTCTTTCGTGTTCAATATCGTTATACCCCGAATCCTCGTTATCAACAAACTATTTCCCCCATGACCACCATGGAAAAACAAAACATTTATTTTAATTTGATCCGCGATTATTATTTAACAAATTTACTTTGCTTCAATATTCATTGCCACATCACCATGTCAATCAATACCTACCAGTTATTAATAGTAGGATTGGCTTGATGCGGCTCTCAACTCTGTTTTTCTATCGGCTAACCTCAAATTTACGTAGTTCTTCTCTCTCACATCTTTCACTACTGGCTCCATATATTTCATGCGAGATTTTCCTTTTTTTATTCTTCCCATCTACTTATTCCGTCCTCGATTAAAATCTTCAGACCATTAAATCTCGAGATATGACGTATCACAATATCTCGTCTTTTCTGCAGTGTTCTCATCACACTTCTATTTATTTCCACTATTTTTAGCACTTGTTTGTCACTCGGTCCGCCACACATAGAAATAACAGTTCTAGCTGCTGCCAACATGTCCGCTATCGATATGCTTACGAACGATCTCCGCTGATATACAAGTGACACACGTTTTCATAAGCAGATATCAAAAATCACACTCAAAATTGACATTATTTTTCGATTTTTCGAAAATTTCCCGACCGTCTATTCTATCGGTTGAATTTTATTCATTGACAACTTTTCGGATGCATTTGTAACTTCTCTGTAACGATGAGGAAAAAGTTTTGGGGCCCAACATTTTTAACACTGAATTAATTAAACTGTAGGATTTTATTCCACACATATACACTTCTCTGCAGTTAGTCTGAACTGGTTAGTGATACGATTGCTGCAGCCTGATTTTACGCGCAACCATAGACTGAGACCAAAACCACATAGCTTTTGAGAAAGAGTAATGCTTGTTGTGGCGTTTCACTATCCAAACCTGCATCCCATTAATGCGCTTTCCATGTGCAAAACGTTAAACTTGTCACATAAATGTGAAAAGTGGTCGCGTTGCATGCATACACAAAGGATAATAGGTCAAACTATTGTTGTTAAACTATTGTTATTATTAAAACTTGTTAAACTATTAAAATTGATCTATCAAAAAGATATCTCTGATTTGGGAACATCGGGCCAAAAACTGATTAATAGGCAGGCCTTGCAGTAATGGAAAGAGAATATATTTTTCATATATGCAGCTAAAAAAAACTCTAGGAAATCTATTATTATAGGAAATTCTTACTTTTCACTAATCTATCCAAACTACACGTTCTTCTCCTTCCACAACTCGCTTACTCAACCGTCCTTCAAAACGCCCTTGCCTTTTATCATTTGCTCTATCCAGTCACCTCTGAATGAAATACCCTTGATCAACTTCCTTTACTTTTTATCATTATTATAGTCAACAAAACTAGCCAGTTTAGCCTATTTAAGGGTGAAATAACCCTATCGAATAAAATGCACCTGTTGACAAGCTTTTTCGGAGTAGCGGGAGTACAAATGGCATGATGCAAATTAAATGAATGCAGATATAACGTAATCTGTACAATCATCCACTGTTGTTTTACAATTATCAAATATATGTATATATAGAAAAATAAAAACATAAAAATAGAATATTTTTATTATTATTTTTCTTCGGGTATTATTCATTTTCTTCACCTTCGACCGGTAGAAGTTAACATGTTAAATATAAATTCCTACTTTTATGGGCTCAATAAATGTTCTATGAAGATTAAATTCTTCCCACCCCCCCTACATTTCACGTGGTATCCCTCTTCAGCCCAGCAAACTTTTTCTTCCAATTAATCTATACACACTACCCGTTCTTCTCCTCCCTCTACACCGTATTCCCAGTATTCTACACTCTAAATCTTTATTACCTGCTCCATCCTGTACCTCGGCCTTCAATTTCCTTCATCAACTTCCTTTCCTCTCTTACCATCTCTAGAACTTATTCGATTTTCTTTCATTCCACCCACCTTACCTTCTCCATACTTCTCCATACCTACATTTCATTGGCCTTTAGTGTATTTACATCTTCATTCCTCCATTCTTGCGTAATTATAATTCGTCAAATTATTTTACAGATATTACGTCAATATGTTGACAAGGGCAAAAGCTTTAGTTGAGGTCACCATGATTGATTATCACATCATATATAATCTGAACAGACTGTTCTAATGAACCTACTGCAGTACTTTCAATTGCGGTTACCGTTCGAACGATTGCAATGCGACAGAAACTAATGACAGTTTGGGTAGTAAACATTTGAATGCAAACAATAGTCCCTAAATTAAAAGAGATTAACTGACAGGAGAATTGAGTGGATAGCTGCGTCAAACCAATCTCAGGATTGTTGATTGATGATGATGAAACATTTTGGAGTACTAGGCCGTGAAACTCGTAATTCAACTATTCATTTGGGTAAAAGATGAGTGGAACATCCTGTGAGCAGATAGTTTCCCTCACCCTATCCATTACCAAAATTTGTTGAAGGGAATGCATTTCCTCCATGACTACGCATTCCATGCTCCTTATGCATTGATTCTTGAGAAATACAATAGATGCACTATAGAATCATGCATATGATAATTATCTGCAGCGCACCAACTCCTTTCATTAACAGGATTTATTCCAATTCGAGCATCTGAATTAGCTTAAAAGATTTGAAATTCCCCTCCCTATATGTAATTATGAATATCTAAGATCATTGCGATGCGTTTAGAGAAGGTAGGAATGGTGGGGTGGTTAGATTTCTGACCTCTAGTTTTGAGGCCCGAGCTCGAATCGCAACGGTGGCAGATTTTCCTGTGTTACACCTATCCCAAAATAAGTTCATTTATGGAAAGTTCCTCCAGCTAGAATCTCCACCCATCTAATGGGACGTTAAACCTTTATTGTCGGTTCCTCGGGAAAAGATACAAGGAAAATACTGTTCTATGCGGAGCTAGGCGTAATATGGTTAAGAGATCAGGGGAGTGTGCTGGAATCGTTCGGAATTAATTCAGGTACGGAATGATCCCAAACCCCATAGGGGTGAGACGCCTCGCTGTGTGGGCTATCTTTTGTCCTGAAACTACTTTTGAGTAATAATTCGTATAAATAAGTATACGTGGATGCTAGATACAGGATATGCCTGTGGAATTCCTTCAATATGACATTTTCATGGGGACTAGAAACACGGCGTCTTTAGGGAAACAGAACGTCTCCAGACTGAGATAAGCAGCATTTAAATGTACATTTCTTATACCTCCCTTTAAAGTAATCTTTGATGATATAAACCTATCATTCCAGCACAAAAATTCAGTTGATTCATTTTCGTCCAAAGAATATAACTATCATTTTTTACTGCTAGCAATATGATATTAAATAAAGGTCCGTAGGCGAAGAGAAAAAATATTTGATTCAAAACACCGTAACATGATATAAATCATCACTGTTTTCATTTTTGAAGAATTAACTAACAGGCTATTCCATTCTAAAAATATGATATTACTTTTTCGTGTTTAGTTGTGAACTTTGATCAATAATTGGATACGTAAATAAATCGCCGATTGGCGAGAAAAATATTCGAGTGAAGTCATCAGTTAACAAAATTTAACATGATATTTAATACGCAGGGACACGCATGGCCCTTATTAAAGTTTAAAAAACATACTTCCATTATTCAGTGTGGCTTTGGTTATTCAATTATTTACAAAATTGGATGCAACATCGGTAATGTTATCAGCAACCTTAAATTTTCATTTTTTCATCTCTCTACTGGCCATAACAAATTGCCATTAAGATTTTTGAATAATTTCGATTATTTTTGCGCAAACGTTAATCACGGTCATCCGAGTTAAGCTGAACGAAACTATAATTGCATTATTATTATTTTTCCTGGAATTCACTCATGGCGCCGGCAAAAATAACACGGTCGAATGCCTCACAAAATAACATGTTGTAATGATTAATGTACGTCTTGTGGATTCTTATTTTAAATTATACTGAACTTTGCCATTCTTGCTCAGTTGTCCTGAGCGATATGACAAAGACAGGGTAGTGGAAGGGATAGATAGCAAACCTGAGAGTCTTACATACAAATCAGCTGAACCCTTTCACTAATTCAGGAGGAAAATAAATTAATTCACCTCTATCACATCCTGCATTCAACATGCTGTACATGACTCATCTGAAGCCTTTCATCACCATTCTTTCCGGTCAAAATTTTCAGCAAACTTCTCCTATCTCGTACATTACTTAGGGCTTCTTCGTTGGTTACTCGGTCGTTCCATTTTAACTTTATTATTCTTCTGCAGCAACATTATTCCAATGGAACCAGTCATGGCTTTGCTGCTTATATTTCCCATGCTTTATTGCCTAAAATAAGCCTACTACAGATGTAGATTCAAATGAAGTGTTTCCTTACCTCCAGGGGGGGATTTTCAGCTGTAAGTAGATTTTTCTCTCGGTAGAATGCCCTCAACGTCTGGGCTTTTATGCAGGCTATTCCCTTCTTTTTAGCCCATCGCTAGTTATTCGGGGTCCCAGATAGCAACGCTTGTTCATATCTTCTTGCTTTATTCATTTACAGTATTCTTAGCCTCTTCTCCTCTACTGAATACCATAATCTCTGAATTTCTCTTTTTATTTGAATGTTATCACATGCCAATATTTTATCCATATCGACTTCATAAAGAGAAGAATTAAGTTAATATGAAGACGTTGGCCGATAGAAGAATGGAGTAGAGGGCTGCGTCCAACCAATTTTAGGATTGTTGACCGATAACGATGATGATGATTGACTTAATGATGATTGACAGCGAATCGCAGCATGTTCCTTTTTACCCGTCCTGAAGCATTCTCTTGGATTTCTTAAATGGCTTCCTCGATGTGAATACTATTAAACAGGGAGAAAGGCATCTCAGGTAGGTATTTGGAGAGAAAAAATTATTTCTAAGTAGTGATGGAAAAATAAAAGAAAAGCCGCGTTGGTCTCTCACAATGGGACTTACATCTGAAGTGCTCCACTCATCATACCCGAGTTGGCACCGATATATAAATGAAAAATCTGCAACCAGGAGCTACCACATCCATCCGTAGAGGTTTCTTCAGTGGACAGTCTCAGGTGCAATTACATGGAAATCTTTCTTCGTAGGGATGAGTTTAAGCTGCAATTTCCACAGGGTATTTTATTGCCCACGATCATGGAACCATTGTAAAGCAATAACATAACGAATGATGATTGCCAAAAATTCCCTGCTTTTGAGTGTTAAAATACCTTGTGGAAACTTCAGAGACGTAAAAATTTCATTCCTATCTAAGTAGATTCCTCGTATTATCCAAAGGCTTATTTAAATCATTTTAATTTATTATTACAGTTACCTAGACAGGTGTTTTTTTTTATTTTCAAAGCTTTAATTACTGAGACGGTGCTGAATATTAAATGATATGTTTCTGTTAAAAAGAAAGAAAAAAGCTCGTCATAAAAAAGCGATGTATTCATATTTTCATTTGAAATTCGATGATATTTAGTTTTGCAGGACTTATATAGCGATCATTGTGGTTTCAAAGTAGGGCAATATTCCTAAAAAGTTACAATAAACTGGTTGAGGACCCCGCTGGAAACAGGCATCAAACGTCGAAACGGAAGGTAAATTTCGAATTGGTGCCGTGGTCATCAAAATCATTTGAAGGAGACTTTTTAAATGTCGATAAGTTGATATCAATTCTGACGAGCTTTAGAAGGAAGATTTGAAGCTCCTCGATTTATAGTCATATTGAAAATCATTTATTAGATATTAACTCATCGAAGTTATGAGTGTTTTCTAAAAATATGGAATACGGATGATGAATGACGAGTTGTGTCATTGGCACGGTGATAAAAAATCAGGAATGCCCGTTTTTTATATAGTCATCGCATGATTTTCGACTTTTTACCTTTCCTAACCGCAAGCAAATTTTTATTTTGCTTGCAGGTCCTTGAAAATGCTATTTGATTGGCATTTTAAGAGAGTAACTAATTTATTATTTTTAATTTTCTTTGAATCCGATTAAAGCCTGAATGTGTTTTTCTGGAAGAGCTAGGTTAAATTTTTCAACATTTTTGTGATAAAGATTTCATTAACTAATTACCCTACTAGGTATTACAAGAGGATTCATGGAAATCAACAGGACAACTTGTGTGTTTTAGCATTTCTACTCCAAATGAAAACTTATCGTAATTTTATTTTGTAGAAAAGGAACAAACTGTGAATTTCACAAAAAATAATTTTTGTTCTCGACCCGGGTTCCTACAGATTTCATCTTCGGGTGGAAATGACATAACCTGTCTAAACCCGAAAATATTTTGTGAAATTCGCAGTTTGTTCCTTTTTTTCACCATGGAGAAATTTCACATTGTTACCCATGACACCGAACGATTTGGTAATTTTATTTTATAATTCTTACGGACAACGGGGCTGACTTTCGCTGTTTTGATTCTTTAGATGTGATGAGGCATCCGTTCATGTCATATGCGGATTATAATATGACTGAGATCACTTCAATCAATATCATATTGAAAACGATTAGCAAATGAGAGATGGAATTGAATTTAGTCAGATATCCTCGAGGGAAGAGCAGTAATTTCATCAATATTATTGTTGCCTATCTAGATCTAACGATAACGACAGTGATATGAAATAATTACTTATATTTCCATGCAGTGGCGTTCCTTTCTATCTCTGTCTAAATGTTGTTCTTGAATTCAATGGCTTAGACACTTTATTTTATCTGGCATAACGACAGAATTATAAATAAGGCTGCAAATATAGCTAGTTTTCTTGAGCCTTTGAGTAAGAGGTTGGGCACACACGAGTGGTCCTAATTAAGATGAAGTAACTTCCTTCCCCCCGACCTCTCATCTGACACACAACCATATCCAACGATCATCTACATCTACTTATTACCCTGCGAGCCACCGGCATGCCAATAAGAGCTACCATGCAATGCTAACCATCCAAATAACCATGCATTTAGAGCTACAAACTTAGAGCTACCACTACAGACTGCTCTAAAAATATTTCACATACCATACATTTGCTATGCTGCCTACTATTTTTCTAAAGGTACGAGGAAAAAATTACATTTTATCTATCGGTATAACAATTTATCTCTCTAATCTTATTTATCTGATAAAATGTAGCATAATACGCAGGGGTTCTTAATATATATCTAACATCTTCAGTAAACCTAACCGTTTTAAATTTTTGCAGGAGATTTAATCGGTGCCTTAGCCTACGATCTGATTATGATTTCCACTCTAATTCTTCCATTAATTTTGATACACTTTTAACCATATCATAACACGTTTTAACAAACCTAGCCGCTCTACGCTTCACACTATCTAATTCTCTGATCAAACCTAATTCATTCGGATCCTATACAACGCCTACATACTCAAGATGGGGCCTAACTAATGAAAACTAACATCGCTCCTTTTTCTTCTCGTCGCATTTCCTTAGTACCCTTTTGAAAAATCATCGTTTCTCTTAGCTTGGCCGCATTTTTCCAGGATGTATTTCCCCACAATCAATCTTTAGTGATTGTCATCCCTAAATGCCTAATAGATTCCACGCTTTTAATTGTCGTTTTACTTATTGCATACGATCGCTCTAACGAATTATTCCTCTTCCAAAATTGAAAAGCTACGCACTTTTCTTTGTTTAATTCTAACTGAACAAATAACTTCAAAACCAAAAACATAAAAATCTTATATGATCTGACAGCACGACATGATTTATATTCCAGTTTTAACCTGTTAGCGAAAATTTCTCAATTATTTCTAGAATCTGATATAATCAGGTACGTGGTTATTCTTTCTTATGACCGATTTTCTCAAACTAGTAGATAATCTCCCTCAGAGATGATTTCCCTGAGTAAAAGGATACTCACAATCAGAAATAATGGGCACAATGTGGACACAGAAAGAGTTGCACTCACCGTAACAGCGCACTTGATATTGCCGAGTTTTATTTCAAACCGAAACCTAGAACGTAGCTAGTCAAATAAACTGTAAGGCAAATTAGGTGGCTTTCTTTCATTTGGTACATGAGGCAAGAGTTGGAATGTACTAATGTGAAGTCACCACATATTAATATGAGATAACTTAGTTTCACCATAAAGCTGCTCACATTAAAAAGATGATATCTTAAATTTAATTTTGTTCATACAAAATGACAATTGACATTGTAGGTACCTGAGACATGGAAATGAGGAAAAATAAGCTTAAAAGCTTTGAAAAGGTATGTGAGAAGAATATAATGGAGAAATTACGATGGATAGACACGCGGATAAATGAACATGGTTGAAGAAGAGATCGCTGACAGAAAATAGGAGACAGCCAGGTAGTAGCAAAGTGGGACAATTACTTATCGGGGATGCTTTGTAAATGAGGACGAGGAAGAAAGAGAAAAGATATTGCTGCGCTCGTGGGTCAATGATCACACTTTATATGTAAACAATTGCAACTTATTTATTTTGCGTAATTTAACTTTAAGTAATCATTTTCTTACTTCGGCAAGCGGTCAGAATACGTAATTTCCAACCTCAATAATCCCTTCCTTCCTTATTTATTTATTTGTCGCTAAAGGTCCCGAGCTCGATGGCAGAAAACAACTGACAATCGGTGCCCGTTACATGCATCTTTCCGCAAACTTTCCCAGTAACATTACATTATTAAAGAGAGAAATAGAAAAGAAGCCGATAGATGAATGAGATGCATAGTAGAGAATGGACACGCTACCAAAAGATACCCTACCCCAAACTCACCAATGGGCTGAACAAAATATTCAAACAAGTGGACACAAACATTGACTTTACCAACCATAATACACTACGCAATACATTACGTAACCCCAAGAATAAAACACCACCATTATAAAAATACGGGGTTTACAAAATAAGCGGCAACACCTGCCAACAAATATACTTACATTGGAAAAACTAAACGTAATCCCATTATCAGGTGTAGGGAACACTTAGCATACTATAAAAATGGCCGTTTTGAGTGGTCAGCGGTTAATAACACATCTACGAAACAGGTCCCCCATCACGATAGATGAATAAGTTTAATAAAGGCAACCGAAAACTTTAAACAAGATGCTTACGAAAGCTTACACATACATTTAGACAAGGAAAGAATCATGAACAACGAACTAGGTATCATCAACACTACATTATTTAATTTCCAAATTAGATCATCCAACCATGACAGACCCCCTCACCTCTCACCCCACAACAACCAATCAGATGCCCTTCTCCCTCCCCTCCCCCACACATCAAACAATCTATTACTCAATTGCTCTTGAAAAGTGGCCCGCCACTGAGCTCTTTCCGAGACAAATTCCTCCTAAATCTATCTCCCCGTTGATGGTCACCCAGTTGACCGAAATATCGATATAAGTCTTCGAATGTTTGCTGACCTGTTTGCATCGGTATTATTAGCCTCAAAATCTTCGCTATCCTGTAGAGAACTATCTATCTATTGTAAAACGACGTTACTTTTAAATCAATATGGAACTCCAATCTCAGTCCCACACGTGTGGGTGCTATTTCTTTGTCCCCTTTGGAGCCAAATTTTGTAGACTTGGGAAGTAAGGGCATTAATCGACATGTTCCTTCATTATGGCCCAATTAGCAGAAAAAAAATCACCATTTATGCCATAAGCGCTAAAGGAGGAGGAATATTTAAATGCCATAACAAGAGTACTGATATTTTTTTCAAGGATAGACCGGAATATTTTTCAGAAAAAACTTAAATTCTTGGCGGGAAGGAGGCGATTGCCCTACTCTGCCCGCTCTAAATGACACCCCTAGCCTAAACTTTCCCAACTACCCAGCCTCCGAGCACCAATCACCCATTTGTATGCGAAAGACGTGCACTTCACTAGGGTATAGAGGGTCAAAATGGGCGAATTACGAAATCGTTCTACCCAGTTTTTTTTTCACAAAAAATCTCTCCTCACCATATTCGTGGACTAATTTGTAGGTAAATTCGCCGTTAAAAAAAAGAGGGAAGAGAGACTAATGGATGGACAAGCCACAAACGGAGCAAAAGTACGTTTTAACGCCCCTTTTCCATGCTGAGATGATGAAAATTTTATCATGCGAATAAATGATTGATGAATATAGCAAATGGGTCGATTTTTGGGGACGGAAAGCTTAAAACGAATTTTGATGTGATAGATCTTAAAGCGTAAATGTTACTGGGTGTCAATCTCCCGATCAAAAAAGCAATGAAAAAGTATCATGATGATCATTAATTTTCTTGTAATTGTTTCACAATTAAGTAAGAGGACTACGAGGCAAATAAGATTTACGATGAGACATTTAATTCAGTAGACACTATATGTAACCCTTAAGGTATTCCCAATAATTCATATAGGTAACAACAGTTTTACTACCAGGAACACAATTATTCCTCGTGCATATAACAGGAGAGGATGAAAAAATGTGAATTTCTGTTGAGTAAGGGCTTTTCTCAGAACCTGGTTAAATATTTTTGTTGAAACTGCTAGCCGAATTCCATTTGAACACATTATCTATGATCTGAGGCGAGTTTTAAGTGAATTTATGGAAAATAGGATTGCAACTATTATAGAGGGAGGACCATTATAACTAAAAACGCATTATCAATCGCTGTCATCGTGAATGTATATTTATATATACTGAATTAACCTTTATTATTTATCGCCACACATCTCCTAATACATCCGTTTTACGGAGCATTGGGCTACTCTAGTTAAGAATTAACACCTGCTACAAACCTAAGATGAGATTTTCAGGATACGCAGAGGATGAAAATAGATTAGATACATCCAACTAAAGAGAAAATACCAAACTGAAGTTAAATGTGTTTATTTCATCACACTGTTCCTGATTGCATCCCACGTTTATATTAGGAGATAAATTTCTTAAATATTATATACTCTACGCAGAGGCGGAGAAACCACGAAGCAATTTCACCAAAAAAAATCAGTGCTGCAAGTACTTACAAAAGAATTCGTTAGCTGAAATTATAATTTTAAGGCAAGAAGGTATTCCGTTGGGCCACGAGAATGAGATGCAGTAGTAGGAATACAGAAAGAAGAAAAGAATGAAATAGTACTTTAAAAATTAGGCGAGATAAAAGGGAATTAAATATTCACTTACGCTTGCGCTTTCCCCCACTCGGGTTCCTACGGGAAACATACACACACACAGCGTACACAGGGTTTACGGAGAGAGAACCTCGCGCTATTGGCACACGAAACGTCCTGAAATAAAGAGAGAGAGATGGAACATGCTATCATATAGGTTTGTACGTGGGAAAAATCTCGGTCGGGTTGGCGGGATAACATATAACCCACATACACTCCCGCATGAGTTTGTCAGGAAGCACAGCAACTATGATTGTCACATTGCCAGCAATCCAATCCGGAAAATTTATAATCAAGATAGGGTAAATAAAAATAATAAATTATAAGGGTGAGCGGGGGGCCTTCTGGAGCCCCCCTGGCACTTTGACCCCTTTAGATCCATTGTGCCAACCCACATTTAACCTGCCCGCCACTCGTAGACAGTGGACAGGAGCACCGCGGTAGAGATATAGAGGAAGGTCAACCATCCAACCTCTGTTCGGGTCCAACGTTGTTTGACTTAACACCATCTCACGGGAACTGGTGTATCAACGTGGCTAGACCCTTACCCAAGATAGGGCAACTCTGGGATTTTCCGGAAGAATAAAAGCAATGTCGAATCTCTGATATAATTATTACCCCGGGAAACGAAATAAATACTCTATAATTCAATAAAAAACAAAAAACAACAGAAGGGTGAAAGACTAATAAACCTCATACCAACAATTGATATCCTAACATCCATCCAAAGCAATGAAAATCTGATGGATCAGCATATTCTTGGATTTCAGGAGATTGCCTCCTCCCTCTAGGAGAGACACGTCAGAATACACCGAATTACTGAAGACCTAGGCGAAGTCTCGATATTCCGGAAAATGTAATAAACCTAAAAGCAAGCCTAGAGAATCGCATTCACCACCACACGCAAAAAGCTTACTGAAACAGATTCTCACGCTAGTTGACCCCACATTTTCATGTGCTATCTCAATTCCTTACTCAAGCTAAAAGTGTCACAGAGTAGGGAAAGGAGATTTGGCTGCAAAAAAGTTATGAAAATAATTGAGTGGGTGTGTTATTGATTTCCCTCTCCCAGGGAGCAGTCTCGTCAAAAACCCAAATGATGGAGTGGAATGATAGATGTGGTTCCGCAAGTAAATATTTTCTCCTCTCTTTGTCGAACCTTCTTTATTTCCACAGAGAAAAAATCACCTTGGTAACTTAACTGGTTTAAATACCTATCAGAAAATTAAAGGGTTCCGGGTTCGAGTCCCAGGGGATCGGGTTGGTGTGGTGGCTCGTGTACTGGCCTCCCATTCCGAAGGCCCGGGTTCAATTCCCGGCAGTGGTGGTTTTTTCAGTGGAAAACCGGTCCTTACTTGTGTGCCTAGTGGAGGTGTTATCAGGTTCAGTACTCCGTCCGTCGGATGGGACGCTAAGCCGAGGTTCCCTTGGCGCCTGTCGTTAACAATAGGCTAATGCCGACGCCGGGTTTCTCTTCACCCTTCCTCCGTTACCTGAAAACTCCTACCGTTACCCAATTACCCACCTATCCTATATGGCGCAAATGACCTCAGCTGTCGGTCGCCTCCCCGGAATAACTAGCTAACTAGCTCGAGTCCCGGTCAAGGTTCTTCGGAGGATAATCTATTAAAACTCTGGTAAGGTTTTTCGAGGCCAGTTTGCAGTCCGGTATTTGTTATTTTTATAGCATTTTTACTCTTAGAGTTCCGCATTTTTCTTATATAACCATGCTTATTATCATCATTATCCTTATGGTTTTTAGGCTGTCCTCAAAACCACGATACCACTTAAAGGCTCAGACCGGGAAGAAAGGTGTAGGTATATGTATACACGCGGAAGGGTAAAGAGGAAGGGTGAAGGGATACCCAGTGGTATAAACTCTTTCCCATGGAATGGGCATGTAATGCTCTCCACAAAGCATCCGAATGAGGATTCCAATGAAATTTCCGCCGGGCTTCGAACCAGACCTCTAAGGGTGGGAAGCCAGGACTCCTGTTATTCACAGTTCAATTGATTCTACCCATTCCTTCTATTTGTGGTTTTTAAGTTTGTGCCCGAACTTAATCGCGTTTCAGGCCGGGAGGAAAGGTACAAGGATAGAAATGGAAAGGTAAGGGGGCAAGAGAGTGGAGAGAAACCCTACGTCGACATTACTCTGCTCTTAACGAAAGACCACAAGGGGGCCGCGGCTTAACGTCCCATACGACGGATGGAGTACTAAACTCAAATGCCCTTGTGGGGTCGAGGATTGCACTCACGAAAGAAATCGCTGAGTGGCTTTTGACATGGCGATCTATTTACTGCACTATAAACAAGCCAACAATCTCCCTTCGTTGTCACGGGTTTTCTTGTTGTTTAATCCCTTATGTATTTTAAATAAATTATAAAACAATTAATATTAAAAATACAAAGATAAAACAAATTGCAAAACTTCAAAAATATATGCCGCCAAACCCTGCATAAAACACTCAAGTAGGGATCAGTTCTCCTATGTAAAATATGTTCCACTGACTGCGTTCGAGCCCGTTAGAGGTCAGTACTATTAACGTTACACTGACCCGACCTCCAAACGCTTACCCATTCCTCTCAATCCCGTGTCCAAATACTGTTACGATAAAGGCATTATCTTTCCATTGGGTAGTTCACCATTTTTTTTTATTATTTTTGATATTGATATTTCGTACTTCAGCAGCAATAACCATATCATTATCACAATACCATAAATTCGGGATGGTATTTTTTATGCCATAAATGCTATAACGCGTTTTAAAGTTGCAAATTTTGGATTGCGCCAAAAAAACACGACTGCCAGCTTGAACGCGCTTGCGACGTCACAAGCCCTCAACTGCCGAAAGTACATTTCAAAACCTTACGAGCGTTTACAAATGTCGAGGCGGAAACATAAATTAATGATTTATAACAAGAGATAAAATATACAGAGAGAAACAACAGAAGAAGAATGTACGTACTACGCAAAATGAAAATGCATTACGGTTCTTTCACTGTAAAAAGTTGATCTGATTTTCAGTGCGATCTGAATTTAAGCGCTGTCTGATTTTAAGGTAGTGGTCTGAATTTAAGACTCATGATGCGTGAAAATCAGACACACATCCGTCTTATTTTAAGACCATAACCACTGCATGTTGAAAATAAGATGGTTGTGATCTGAAATTCAGATCACCCGGGCTGAAAATAAGCACGCCTTGGTTGGCTCCGCAATTGGGGCTAACCAGCCAATAACAGAGACTGATGGGCGGAGCGTAACCAGGGAGCAGGATAAACAAAACGCAGTGTTTTTCATTCAACCTCAGGGAGCAGGATGTCAACAAGAATTACGAAGCGTAAGGAAGTAAAATTCGCAGTCTAGTCAAATTTCATTGTAAGTAGGTGAAATAAGTTTCGTGCGATGAATTAATGGTGTGAGAATGTGGCAATGATACTTAGTTTATTTGCAGAAGGGAGCCAGTTGTGTCTGAGTGACGTGTCCTGAGAGTAAACTTTCTTAATTTATCTACGCGGCAGGGTTGTAAGAACTAAAAAATAGTCGCCCTCATCAAGTGACAGTTCCTGCTTCGATTTGAAGATACTGGCTCACATCTGTGGTATTGAAGACTTTGTATGGATTACTTTGTTTCCAATAAAAGTACACATTTTCGTATTATCTTTGAAGTTATTGTCCATGTGTTCCCGTTTCAGTCGTGGAATCTTTTTCAATGGAAATTCTATGACTTACATTTGCTCTATTGAAGAATTTAGTCAGTGAAACAGTATCATCGAATAAAAATATGAAACGTTAGGGTTTTGGTTTGTGTTCGTGTGAAGTGTTTAAATATCTAGTATTTATAATTAGACATCGCATAAAAGTAGGCTTTGATTTCAATAGCAACCCGCATTGTTACGTGGTACTTATTTTCAGATAGGCCCATGCTGAATTTAAGACAGCCCTGGTCTTAAATTCAGCATGGGACTATCTTAAAAATAAGTCCCACCTGGTGTGATTTTCAGTCCTGCACCTGCCTTAAAATAAGACATCCCCTCAGAGTAGGCTTGAATTTAAATAGCAACCCGCATTATTACCAGACCAGGGCTGTCTTAAATTCAGCATAGGCCTATCTGAAAATAAGTCCATTTGGTCTGATTTTCAGTCGTTCAACTGCCTTATTTTTAGACAAGATATTACTGCTGAAATTCAACATACCCTGTCTTAAAATTGTTGCATTTGAAATTCAGATCACTTTTATACCTTAAAATCAGATCTACTTTTTACAGTGTTGTTCCGCAACGTAAATGCACGTCTTGGAGTACGCCCTGTAAATTTTTCCGAACTGAGGAAAAGAATAGACGTTAGAAGGCTCTGGTATCTTGCTGCTCCACGCAAATTACCGACGTACGCTCTGAAGGTAGCTCATCTGCTCCCGTAGGGTCACCATTTGACCGTTAACCAAGGACAGAGGTAGTGCAATTTGTCTGCGAGGATAACAGAAGCTTAAGATGTGTTTAAGAATTCTCAGAGAATGGTATTCTATTATTAAAGGTCTCAATCTTCCAGAAAGTGATGTCTATGTCACAAAATGACATTAAATAAAGCTAAGTAGATCCATTTATTGCAGTACCATGGTATTTTGAAATCACCTACAACACAGCAGCAGGTCAGTCTTCACAGTTATCTAGCATTTTACTTTTTTCTTCTTCGACGGTCTGGTTTAAGGTGTAAGCTTTCTTTTATTAACTTTGTGCTCCGGGTATATTCTACAATGAACATAGCTCAATATCCCCCCTACTTTTAGCCTAACGTATCCTACGGAGGACTCCCCATATGCTTCTGTGCTACTAGAATATTTTGCCCGTAAAATATAGTTGTATACATACGATAATATACGAATAAGTAAATATACTCGTATATTTATTTATTCGTAAACCAATTTTTTTACAGAGCTCACTATTTTGCTTTAGCTCCACGTATTTCATGAGAGTAAAGCCATTCGTTATTTTAAAAAATCCGCTGCATAAATATAAAAATATTGACAGAAGGTAGATTGCCTGAAATAGCCTTCACCCAACCACCGCTTTCATATTCAACTACATCGGCCATTTCAAAATAAATATTTTCATTACCTCGCGTATTCTTTGGAGTACACCCTTTTTCACAGCCGGTAGGAAGAAAATTTGTAACAATAAAAACCGAATGTCGTTTCTTGTCCCCCCATCCGTCCGTCTGTGCGTCCGTTCCCCCCTCTGCCTCGATACGATTCGTTCTAGAGAGATGCCGTGAATTCCATTGTGTTATAAGCTGCTTCAAAGACCTGGGGAAAGTATACTCATTTTTAAAGTTCCGGGTTCGATACTTGGCTTGAATAATAGGTTTACATTTGTTTAAATTAGGTTTGCCAATTTCAGGGAGTGCAAGACTTGTTACTTTTACTTAGTAAAATATTTAAATTTTATTCGAATCCTTTCTTTTTTTATTTAACGATCAAAGCTTTCAACTCCTTATTCCTGAATTCATCTTACGCTTTTCATTCGAGAATTAATTAAATGTGTAGTTTATGTCGAAATGTTTTGATGTTTTTTGATTCTTTTCCGATCATTGACCATTGCCCTCTTTGCCTCCGAATGAAGACATATATGATGGTTAAACAGTTTGTCCTAGAATGGTCGTAAACTGCATTGTATTTTTGGGAGTAACGTTAGAAGGTACATACATACGGGCTTGCTGCTCGCGCTACTCACGGATGAAGTGGTTTTTTCTCGCGGTTAAAACTAAGAATAAAGTAAGATGAATAATGGAAATTATAAAAAAGCACAAACGTGAAAATAAATGCAAAAAATTTCCTCAAAATTAGAGGTAATGTGATAAATGAATTGTGGTTCCAAAAATGCATCAACTCAACGGTGAGAAATGTGCAAACACGCAAACGAATATCGTGTACGTAATTTACATAATTACATTTTTATCATCATTTTGGAACAGAAAAAGCTCCATACGGAATAAAATGCACTATTCCTTATCTTTAATAACCTTTATCAAGGAATTTTATGATGCCACTGCCGATGAATTGAGGGCATCAACGCATAGGCAAGCCTCATAAGAGGTTGTAGAAAATGAAGCGTTTCGTGCCGAGGAGGCGGGAACCTTCCCTTACCTAGTATTCCCCATTCTGGCTTTATTGCCTGCATGCCTGTACCTGTAGCATACTTGGTTATCCTGCAAAGTCCGAAAAACTATTCACGTTTTTGTAAAGGTCCGCACTCAATCACTAGCCTAAGTTATGAGTACATCAGCAGAGCCGGCTTAAGACAAAATTTTTACTCGGTCGAGAGAGTGTTCCAGCGGCCTCGACCCCACTTCTCAAACCCTGTTCTCACACATATTCACCATTTAGAAGTAGTAGCACAAAGTAAGTAGGTAGTAAATTAGCTTGTCAGACATGAATTGAGTTGTCAATCCCCGAATAAATAAAAGCTTTGTCCGTTCCCACGGCACCCGGGCAGCCGCCCGGGCCTATGCATCAGCATAAATTAGATTTAGGATTTCGAAGTATGATTTGAGCCAATGATAGCTGGAGAGCACAATATCGACTTAGTCATGACATGGAGAGTTCCAAAATTATTTTTTATCATGCGTATTCATAATTTTTCACCCTCCCGTTGAATTTCAATGGGCACCTTCAGCTAGTAGGCAATAATGGTACGGGCGTGTGACGCCTTCAGCTGTTTTTGGTGGCATGAAAAATTTTCTGTTTGATTCCTCGTAGCTCGAAAATTAGTCGTTATTCGTTAATTTTATACATTAAAATTAAATAGATATAGAATAGAGAGTGATATAATAGCATTTAATAGGCCAATTTCGATAGGTGTGAACAACGCTATTCACGTCCGTTATAACGTTCTTCTTTAATCATCATGGGTGTTTTCAAGTCTGTTTCCGCACTAAAAGGCGCTTCAGACCGGGAGGACAGGTGAAAGGATAGGATTGGAAGGCATTGGGTCCTTCTTCTTTAATAAGCATTCGAACGGTTCTATTCATTCATAATTCCCGTATCGTGCTCGCTTCTTCATCTTAAAGACTAAAAGTTAAGACAGTTAACTTAAGTTAACATTGCAGATGAAAACCAATCCCGAGGTGTGAGTTTGATTCAAGATTAAAATCCCGCCGAATACTCCCTAGTGTCCTCTACGGGAAATTCTAGATACTCTTTAGCCGCCTCAAGCGGGCGTCTGAGAGCAGCACACCATCTGGTGACAAGTTAATAAAACGTATGAAAAGACTGGGCGCTGGTTTTCGAAATGGTAGCTCGCCTGCAAATATTGCAAAGGACCACAAAATAAACAATGATAACGAAAAAATATTAATCATAACTGAGCTGTATTCCAGCACTAAGAGATTAGACCTTTTTTTCAAAGAATTTCATTTCACAGGCAAAGTAAATAAATAACGTGAACTAAACGCACATGCTGAAACTCATACAATTTATTGTAACGCGCCAATTTAAGTCTTTCTCCACAGCGTGTTTAATGCATTCTGAAAATCAGGAGTCCTCGTAAATATATTTCTTCGAAATATTATTTATATATCCTGCAAAATATTGCTTTGAATCAATTGTCACCCGGTATGAGGACACCTATTTCCAGAATTTCGCCGGTCGTTGCAAGAAAAGTGCCTGGGTGGCTCATTTTATGTAACCAAATGAGTTTTAGGTATGTAAAATTTTAATACGCACTTCCGCTTGCGCTGCATTGACGCGATCCGAAGCCTTCTGTGTCCAATTGCGAACACTCATAAGCCTGGTCCAATATTACCCATAATTTGATTAATGAAATTAAAACTTAAATATGATTTTAAACTTTTAAAATTTGACAAGCCAATAATTAATACTTACGAATAATAAGTCGTACTGTATGTAAATAAGAATAGAAGGCATGTAATAAGGTCAAAGACAATTTCAATTTTTCTATTGACGATTATTTAATTCAAATTCGGTTTCGAAGAATGACTTATCCATCACATCCTTTCAAAATTCAACGTTATCACCAAATGGGAATTCAAAATAAAGGTAGAATATGTTATTCATGGGAGGAGCCAGACAGCTTAAGATAGGCCATCTACGATAGATGGGTTATAGGGTAAACACGTCGCATCGTCACTATTAGCCTGCTCTTTTTTTCCCATTTTAGACTTGCTTATGACGGATAGTACACATCATTAGCTTCTATATTTTCTCTATACACGAAGATTAAAGACTACGATTTCTATTATTTCATATTTTAAAAAGCAACTTCGCAATGCGTTTAAAGTGATGGAAAAGTTATTGCGAAAAGCACATGATATCATTTTAAAAAGTACGTCCATTACTTCTTGAATTCTCAGTCTGAATTAGGAGTACGTTAATTACATAATTACGGCAAGGTGCATCATTTCCCAGGAAGAACTGAGAAAAGGCCAGATTCCATTCCCCAAAGATAATGTCAATGTGGAAAATTCCATTTGAGAAATGAATACCAAGGAAGTCACTAATGGAGAAGTTTTAGGGGTTTCACAAACAGTAGTAGGTCACCGAGGGAAGCAGATCCCTCAAGCAATTTAGATGCAAATTTGGCGTCCGAGTGAATGAAGTACCTTCAGCTTCACACGGCTTTGTAATACGAAGATAATGAAATTTAAACGGATCTTATGGATTTACTCACGGAGTTACAGTCTTTTTCTTTTACTAAACATAATTCTGAAATCTCATATTCCTTCTACGAGAAGCAGAAATACGAATCAATAGTGCTTATAAATTTGGCACAAATGAGGCCTCTGAGTGAAAGCCACGAGGTGAAATGAAATTATCACTTTTTTATGCATGTTTCTTTAGAAAAAATCAGCTCCAATTAAATACATCAAAGTATTTATACATCTTCAAGAGTGTATTTTAGATAAATGCTGCTGTTTGAACTCTAGGAAGAAATGTTATTATTATATATTATGTTATAAATGACATTTAAAAATTATATTATTCGTCAATTCACTTTATGTTGAAAATAATAATCATTCCGATAGTAATTGGTGCACAAATAATAGTTTTCAGAAATAAATACGGTATTTTCAAAGAATATCCGTTTTACCTTCACAAAAAGAGAGGGTTCAATGGCAGCGTTACGTAACTTGGAGGGTTGTCTTCGAGAATGTTGCGGAGCGTTATGAGGGGCATATGAGATGATTGGAGGGGGGTCAAAAGAGTGGAAAATCAACGTTGCGTAATGCATATATTGATGGCCTTAGCGGCGGAATCAAGCAAAATATTAAAATATGACATTATATGAAAGATAGATTGTATGAAAAAAAATTGATAACCATCTGAACTTAAGTACTAGTAATAACAAGAATAATATCAGAAAGAAGTGATATCATTTGACGATTCTCCTCACCAATCAAATTAGATACCTAACTATCCGATGATAGCTCGACAGAAACCCAAATGTTCACTTCAAAACACCTTCAAATATGCTTACACTTCAAACGATTGATCAAAATGCCGTTGCGTCATAGAAAAGGATTTAGCGGGGTCACCTTTTAGAGGAAGCTTCACATGAAAATAAATTTGTGCCGTTCGTAATTTGGTCCACTTTTTCATGAAAATAATAAAATTAACTACGTTTCTCGCTTTGACAGAACTGTCCCTCGGTAAAAAATAAGCTCACTAGTAGTTCTTTATGCTTGGATACCATGATTCTATACAGAAGGCGTATTGGGTGATTTTTCAATTGCGAGCAATTCCTGCCGAATCTTGAGCAAACGATAATCACCGTGTAAGGACTCCTAAGCACTGACACTGTCTCGGAACCCTCTATCCAATGCACTGACAAAAACAAGAACGAGTTAGGGTACCGGTGCCGGATTTACGGTGATTCTATTTTCCCTGCGATCGATTAAGGACAAAAGAGGGAGCGAAAAAAATATTTTTTTGGAACGCATATTAGCGTGAATCGAATACGGTGAGGAGCAAATGTACGAATCGTGCCAGGAGCTCCACTACTGCCTGTAAAATATAGATGAAAATGCATTTCCATGGGAAAATAGACAGATACATTTCTGCAATTTATTTTTAAAATGTATAAAATATTTTCGTTCACATTTTTTTACAATTTGGATTTTATCGGCTGATGGGTTTTATGGAAATAAATGTAGGTCTCATAATTTTTAAATGCGTTAAAAAAAACATGCTCTTTTTCCATTCCATCTGCAACAAAATACTAAAATATAAGGTTAAAATTCAAATTGTGCGTAGAATTTAACGAGAGAAAAATTAGGTATGAATGGATTTTCTGGATGTCTCTTAGTTACTTCATAACCATCGTTCAAACTTGAGTGCACGTAGGTAATATTTGGGTCGATAGTAGGGGACTACAGCATAACGTCCCTTCCAGCGGAAGGAGTACTGAACTCGGAAGTGCTTTCCATATTGCACTCAAGTAGGGACCGGTTTGCTAATTGAACATGTCTTCCACTTCCGGGATTAGAACCCTGGCCCCCGGAATGGAAATACGGTACTCTAACCATCCCAACAACGCGACCACTGCTCTCATGTTTACTATCTCAAACCAATCCTCTCCGCTTTCCTAAAGGTCCACATCTCATATCCTTCGGCTAATAAAAAACCCTTTGATGGTTTTTCTCCTGGTCTCCACGCACAAATGATTATTCATTACCGTATTCTTTTTGTTCCAAAGTGCTTTTTTCCCAGTGTTTTTCACCTCTGGCTACTTAAGCCCAGAGAGTTTCCGCCGTCTATAGAGGGTCGTTAATAACGTAAACGAAGGTGAAACAGAGCTGAACGGAAATTATGTTGGAAATAGCGAACGTTTATTTAAGTTAATTAAATACCGAATAAAAAATAAATTGAAAGTTTGTATCACCACTGTTTTCCGAACGTTGATGTGACCCGTGAATAATACCGCCCGGATAATTGCGTTTGCATTTATGGGGGGAGGGGGGGAAGGGGGCTTAAAAAAACAGTATAAACCCAGTACTTGAATTCAATTCGAAAACTCCCACACAAGATATGATAAAGTAGATAGGACAAATAAACGAAAAGTATTACAGAGGCTGATTAGTGACTGAAAGAATGAGCGTCTTAAATGAAATTCATACCTGATCGACAGTTGGGCGATACATTGTTAGGCAACAGACAAGCTCTTTGACCATTACTGGTGCTTTTTAAAAGGTACGTTGATATAATATTATGAAAGGAAAAGAATGAAAGAAAGTAGGCGTATGCATTGACTGAGTGTGAGTGATGTTAGTTACATAATCTAACAATTAATCATAGGTTAGTCAATTATCCAAGCGACTGGGGGCAAAAAAGACAGCTTTTACGGGCGCGACACAAAAAGGGCAACAACGAATACAAGTACGCCTCAGGAGATAAACTTTAACTCAATAGGTACTTTAAAACGGCCTTCATTGCCTAGAAACAGATGCAGAATATCTTATGAACGAATATTACTCTTATTCCCCACAATTCCGCGCGATGGTAAATCTTCTAGCAGAAATACACCACCATCATCAATGACCATTAATCCCAAGCTTATTTTGAGAAAGCATTCGATTCTTCTGTAATATAACATCTTCATAGTTAAAGCTCGTCGTTGTATACTCTTTTTAACACTATCACAACATGCATTATAAATGACTTCCTCCGCATTCTTCCAATTTACCGTTCCTTTGATAATCATGAACATATCTACAGGGAAGAATCAGATCCAGTTTCTGCTGTTAATTACAACAATAATTACCTTTAATTCCGACAATCCCTGAATTCATTCCCATTCGTTCATAGAATGTAGGTCAAAAATATAATAGTATCTATATAAAATGCAGTCAAAAATATAGTAAAAGTACCTTAATTTAAAGAATTTATCAACGATAATGAGTGCTATTTTGTGATAGGTAGCTTTTGCTAAGCCAAAAACAGCTCCAGGTAAAACAAATTAAGAAAGAAATAACATAAGAAATCGGACGCACCCACCCAACATAAGACCATGACCGTAGGGAAATATGTAATTACTATCATCAAATTCTAACATAAAGAAAACCTTTCCGTCAAATACCTTGCTAAAACTGAGCAGATTTTCATTGAATCTTATTTCATTTTTCGGGAAAGCTACAAATGTCAGCATTCGATGGCAAGTTTCAATTCAATACTTTGTCTTCGACTCTAATAGTAAATAATACAATATTACAATTTTGCGAATACCCAAGCTTCTCTAGAAACTAGAAATTTGTTCATGTTGGTTCACTATGTTCAAAGTAATGGTTCTATCTGAACATGACCTCCCGAACAGGTTTCACCAATATATAATAGGAACACCTTTAGGATGATTTATGACTATTATTCAAAAAGTAATTAATTTAATTTCCACCGACTGACAAAATATTATTTGATCTATTTGAATCAGTGCCTCTGGATGAGTCAGATAGGTAACTTAAGTGGTTAGTGTTGAGTTCAAATCTCACGACTACCTTTTCTTATTAGCCTATGAAAATCGCATTCGAATCTGAGTCCTTTCCTTGAATAACATGCTGTTTCAGAAGCAGTCTCAAATCTAAAAAAATATCTTTTCGTTTTAAGTAGTAGTGTTCACTGATCACTGTGTTAAGTGGCAGTGATCGTATATGCTAACGTAATGATCGTATGCGAACACTTGCCTCTGTATGTGGTTTATATAAATTTTCTACGGACTACAATGCAACCCGATTTGATAGTAAAAATTACAATTTATGGGTAGGCATCGTCGCCACCAGTTATTAAGCCAAAGACACCTGGAGTACAAATATGGTCGTTTCAATTGGAAATATATCAAAGGAAAAGGCAAATATTTGATAACGAAAACAAAAAATGGATAAAGATATGATAAGAGATTGGAGAGGGATAAGATAAATGGACTCAATGAATACAATAAAATAGATGTATTGATGAGGATGACGCCGAAAATTGATACATCCTAGATATTTAATTTTGCTACCTATCTAATTACTCGTAGTGTGTGGCTAAAACTAATCCGAAAATAGTAACAGACTCATTCAATTTAGGCAGCTTAAGAAAATTGAAAAATGCTAATATATCAGAAACTTACGCATTGCAACAGAGATTATTTCATTATTTCATCAGTCGGTATTCATTAATTACACAATGGAAATAAAAATCGATGATACTTCTGGGCTGACGTTTATCCAATACCGTTAATGCGATTTTGTATTAATGGCAAGCATATTGGATTCTGGTAATATTGATTAATCGGGGCGATTTGGGATATTCAATATTAACTGCAACTAGCAAAATTAACCACAAACCATTCCTGATAATATCTAAATATAAAAAGTAGGTACTGATTACTTTACCATGCGAAGTAATTTATATATTCTGATTAGGTTGCCAATAGTGGAGAAAAAATATATGCAACACGTTCAGTGATGGATGCGATATTCTTATTGCCACTGCTTCTATTAATTCAAGAAAATCCATGACTTCTATTGGGAGTGACCAAACTAAATTCAGATTCGGAAACATATTGCGAGTTCATTCAACTGAATTTTATGCTCGGTCTGGTTTTTACGACCAGTAACCGCCAGGAAAAACTTGTACGCGTGTTGCTGCGAAATAATTCTGGATGGGGAACTAGTTTTATTTTACTTGAAATTGGACATAAAACTGCCACTCGTTTCATAAGAGTTGGGTTGGTTAGGGGGTTAGAGTATCGGTATATCACCTGGAGGGCTCGTGTTTGAATCCTGGTAGTGGAAGATATTTTTCAATGACAAACCTTTCCTTACTTGAGTGGTTAGTGGAGTGCACAATCTTACCAGGAGACATCGCGAGACTGATGCTCGGGATCCAAATGACGCAATTATTTTCTGAAACTATAGAGGGAATGCAAGAAAAAGTGTCACGGCTTTCTTCCACATAGGTCCGGGTTCACGAGAAAAACGGAAGTATAGGATGGGCTTCGATTAGTCGTGGGACTTTCTCAGCGGATTATTCGAACTCACGACCAATCGAAGCCCATTTATTCACGGAAGTATCCTTGTATTTTCAAAATCTCTACAATAATACGCATGTCGGCATGTGAAGCCCCTGTTCGGGAAAACACTGAATCACGAAATTGTTAAAAAAGTCTCCCAAGATGGCTGATAAAAATCCAGCAAATAGCTTGAAAAGTAATAAATATTGTTGTTATTGCCGTAAACGTATGAGATATGGCATTTTACAGTGATTCCGCAAAATATTCGAAAGGAAAAATTTTGCACACATTACACACTCGAGCCCACACCACATTGTGCTAGTAACTTTTGCTGCGCCTTGACACACTCGGCCACGTCTATTGTCAATGTGATAGTGCCCAACAAAGAATTTATATGGAGGAAAAATCTATAGTTCCCTTTTTTCGCGAACCCGGACCTATTTGGAAGAAAGCCGAAACACTGTTCCTGCATTTCCTCGACAGTTTCAGAAAATAATTGCGTCATTTGGATGGAGAGCATCCGTCTCGCGATGTCCCCTGGTTAGAATAGTATTCTAAGATCGTGGTGGAGAGCATTCAAGTTCAGTTCTCAGTCCGTCAGATAGGACGTTAAGCTGTCTTGGCGCCTACCAATAACAACGCTAATGTCGACGCCGGGTTCCTCTCCATCCTTGCTTCTTACCCTTCCGTACCCATCCTTATACCTTTCCTCCCGGTCTAAAGAAGGGCGGGTTTCGACTTGAAAGCACAGATGAAGAACACTCAATCACCACTGATTGCAGGAAATAGTGGTGATAGATTTAATCCAAAGCTGGAGGATATATTATACTAGCTTACTACATTAAATAGTTTGGAAATAATTCCGAGTCTAACATTTAAAAAAAATACAAGGTGCAAAATATAGATGCTTCCTTCAGAAAGAACGAAAATTTAAGGGGAAAAAGTTATTGACACCAACGCACAGGTGTAAAACTGGTAAAATTTGATGAGATTATCAACCGTTAATCGGACGTCCCTGATAACTGAGAATAACGAATTGACAGGACAGAGCGGGACGGAAACTATGAGCGTAAGTGACTACTTTAATGAGATTGGAGCTGAGGCCAGAAATTCGTTCCCATCCATTCCAGGTATATACCAATTAATTAACGGTATCACATACTTTTAATGGGCCGCATAAGAATCTAAAATACAATCTAAAGATTATATTATCCTATACTCGCAAATTTGATGGATTTAGAATAAGGGTCGATAAGAGGAGCATTTTAATCTAAGGAACCTTAAGACTAATAACGACATTTTTTTAACGGACTAATAACGAAATTTTTTCCTACCTAACCTACATACACCCAATCCTCAACTCTATATTCCACCCTTGCATTGCAATTTGAGAGGATGACGTCAGCATTTTCGTATATTCCATTACAACCATTTCATTGCAACTGGATCATTACTGAAATTATCATTTATTATGCTAAGGTGCGGGAATTGTCCGTCCTATTTGAGAGTCTGATGAGCTTGCCGAGCAGGTTATAGCGAGAAGTTTTCGTTACTTTTCACACATTAAAACTTAAAGTTGACCGAAGGTTTACGCATCATCATATTTTGAACCCAATTGATACTATAAATATTGCGAAATAAATAAAATACCTAATTCCATGCTTTTTCAAATTCGACGAAAATAGTAGGTCCTACTCCGTGGCCATGGGTAATATTGATTTCAATTAAAATGAATGGCGAAGGTCAATTTCATGCTTTTGTAAGTATTGTAAGCTAATTTCATTCGAACAATAATGCGTTTATATCTTGGACCACATTTGGCGAAGTGACCTTAAGGGATTGCAATGAAAGCGTGACCCGTCCAACCCCTCCGGCTTTAACTGGAAATTCATGTGCATGCTATGGCGGCTGCGTACCCTCTCCTTTCCCTCAACTTTCTACCGTTGAAAATTTTATTTACCTAATTCTCAACTCAAATTTCGCAAATAGCTGTTCAAATATCAACCACCAAAATATTGATTGGGACCTAGAATTACGCTAATCCTGTTAACTAGCTGTAGGAGAGCATCGATCGGTGTGAAATCCTATATGAGGATGACCTCCGGGTGGCAATTGCCCAATGCATATCCCCCTCAATTTCGACTTTCCAGGCTAATGAAAGCTATTACAGTAATTTAAAAGGGATCACACCAGCTGTTGTTTTCTACATAATAGAGGGAGAGAGAGATGATTCACTCCAGAGAAGGTGCGGTTTTTTGTAATAGGAGAATAAGCAGTAAGGTGCTGACAGTGTCTGTTTCTTACAACAAGAAGAAAATTATCCACTACGGAGGTGGCACGTACAAAAAGTATGTACAGTTTTTGTACAAGAATGTTAAAACATAGTATTGTCGTTTGTCCTTATTTTTTCATCTATATTTAATTCCAACCTTTCAAGGGTTAACGCTGCGTAAACGACAAAATAAAGCAACATTGCATCATGAATTCGTCAATAGATAATCCATGGCTTATAATGTGCAAGGAGTATATCGACGAAGGATAAATTATTCCACCATCCTAAGGTTCAATGCTACGAAATGCGACAGTGGCTTCGTACAGGGTAGAAAGTTGAGCTACAAAAATGATTAAATACGATAAAGATGATGATGACCACCGAGTAACAACGATTCTAAATTTTACCCTAAAAAATTGTTTAATAATATACAGTTTTATAATGTAATATAATGTTTTTTTTATAATTATACAGATAACTGCACATAGATGGAAATTATAGAATTATCGGATGAACAATATCATCGGACAAAAAATTAAACCTTTAGTTGTTCAGCAACAATTAAGTATTAAGAGAACTAATTAAAGTTCTTTGTAGCATGCTTCAAGAGGACTCATTTAATTTTGCTGGTTTCAATTAAAATAAATGTCGTCCACTTCAACCTCATTACTTCTAGCAAATATAGCCATGTGCCCACAAATTACAATGTAAGAAATCGAAGGATGAAACAATGCCCAATATTTGGTTGACTCAAGGTAGAAAATGGCAAAGAAGTACTGTTTAAGGATGGACTCGGAATCCCTTACGAATGGATTTTTTAAAAATATCAAGTCTGGTATCTCTGCGTAGTTGGAAGAAAGCCACATCGTGGAAATATTGACTATGCAGAAACGGCGCTGGGCATGAAATAGCTGCCCAGAGAACGTCGGAGGAAAAATAAGTATTATTACATCGACTTCAGAAAAAAACGCTTACCCTCGCACGAAATAGCGCATTTCGGTCCCGACATTCTCCTGCGTTCCTTCGGTAGTGCCCGATAGCTCGTGTTTGTCATCCCAATTAACACTGGAACAAGCGTTTTCATTAGCGTGGGACAGATATTTGCTACCGCCAAAAGACTGCCAGGATGGCTTGGCTTTCATCACTTCCCTACCACCCGCGGCTACGGCGAATAACCATGTATCCTTTCCAATAATATTGCTCTTTAATCTTTCGCACGGAATAGCGGAATTTTACGAGCCTGTCCAACCCGAGTGATTCAGTGACAGGGAAAAAAGTTTAATTATTCAAGCAAAACAGGTGATATGACAACATACCATGAAAATTTGTAAGTCTTGCGCCACGTCTATGACTGGGGGAAATGCAGTTAAATTTAACTAATGATTAAAGCTTTGATATTGATGGCTTTATGAAAAGAGTTGACCTTAACATTTGATATTTTTATACGATTAATGGACAGTTAGAATAAATAGAGTTATTAGCATAAAATGTGCTTGATAAGAAGGGTGAAAGTTAAAGGGCCGCTCACGATTAACATACTCCCAATGGCGCAGACATGCGGAAAACCTCTGCTACCCTATTTACAAATAATTCCAAGAGCGCAAACACATTCGCTTACCGCTTATTAGAAACAGTGCTGTCAAAACGTTTCTATCCGTTCCTCAACATGCACATTTCTAGAGACCATGTTAACATGTCCTTTAGTCCTGATTGGAAAAACTTGTACAATAGGTGTATTCCCAGCCAATTAATGTATTTTTAAGTACAAAATATGTCACTTCAGGCTTAAAATTGGTATAAATCGTTCTAATATGCCCATGATATTTCACAAAACCTAGAGGAGCTGTTTGGAAAAGGATATTTTGATGCAGTATGCTTCATCCCTCTTAAGTATAATAGCCAAGGTCAACAAGAAGAGGAGATAGGTATAGTTCCTTCATAATTGGATAAATAATTATGTATTTTGTGTGCAAAATATGCGTACTGTATACATCAACGCAACGAGGCCAGTATCATTGGCATTGGCTGTTTTAATTCGTTCAGAAGATGCCTAGAATGCACAATGTACATTACGCGTTCCGAAAAGTAAACTTGGAAGGTAATCTGTAAACACGCGTCTTCATAATTGGATTCGTATTCGGTTCACAACTGAAAAAATACCTCGTTATGAGTTTCCGAAGCTCTCATGGCGTTCATAATTTTACCGTCACGTAATTCCTATTTTATGCATGATATGTAGCGCATGTTTGGTGAGAATTCACCCCCCGCCACACACCTTTATGGTGGCTTGCAGGGTATTATATAGATGTAGATGTAATTCAACCACTCAAATTGCGGCTTAAAAAATTCTGATTTTCCGCCATGACTTAAGGAGACGTACGAGTTTTACTACCATGCCATCAAGAACAAAAATCGGTTGCGATTCTGGATTTAAAACATTGATAATCATTGTCTACCAAACATATTTTTCACCCTTTGACTGATAAGTCTTCCATATTTTTGCGTTGGTGTTTAATAAGTGACCCTCCTCAGCACTTTGTAATAGCTCCAAAGTAGAACACCTGCATATACGACAGATATATCGATATTCTCTGAGTCATTCACAAATTAGCAAAACAAATATCGCGCAAGATTTGAATAATACTTCTCATCATCATCAGTATTTCAATCCTAGGATTGGTTTACTGCAGCCCTCCATTCTGCCCTATTCTGTGTTAATACTTCTAATGAGTCCAATTCAGCTTAGCATCATGCAGGGAAGCAGAAGACAAAAACGAAAAATTCTTTTTTTGGGTGTGTGATAGTTGAGTTCTGTCTTCAAATCCCTAGAGGCAGAAGTTAACCTACTTGGATACCCGAGGAGAAGAGTCAGACTCTTGCCCGTCAATTGGGGCGTTACCTAACAGATAACCCATATGTGTGCCTTCCGTTCATAATAAGCTCTATATACGACGCCGGGTTTTTCTCCTTCCCTCATCCATTCGTATCAATCTTAATGTCAATTACATCCCGTCACTCACAATGGTGCAAGTCCTGAAAAGCCTCATTCCCACCCACATTATAGCCATGAGATGACTACAAACAGATACTAATTCAACCAAACATTTAAGGAAAAAAGACTAAAATTTCTGAGTCTGCTAAAGTCGCATTTTCGCATTCTGTGACAACTGCCAACAATAATCACCTTAGCTTGGAAATATTTTAGCACCCACGAGAAATAGGCAGATACCAGCAATCACGGCAAACTACGTAACTTTCACGTATCTGTGGTTTTCACGCCTGTACACCAGCTTAAAGACACTTTGGAGCGGGAGAAATGTGCAAAGATGGGAATGAAGAGAAGAAGGGTGGAGAGAAACCAGGCGTCGGCATTATCCTGCTCTTAACGAAAGGCGCCAACGGATGTAGTTCTCAGCACGAAGTTCTCACCACACAGCACTCTAGTGGGGAATAGTTCATCAATGAAAAATGTCTTCCAGTGCTGTGATTCGAACCCGGGCCTTTGGGATGGAAGACAAATATTCTAGCCACTACACCACACCGACCTTCCGGGAATTTCTCAATCGATGAATGTCGAGCTTTATATCGCACATTTTCGTCAGCTGTCTCTTCCCATGCCCTTCCACCCGAGAGAAAGATTATTGACTGAGACAACCAAGGCAACCATATCAACCTATACACATCGTTCTAAAAGTTCACAAACACATACCTAGATAACAGACATAAAGTATATTAAATATCTTGGCAAAAGTCGATACGACTATATATCGGTCACAGTTGCTCTCCCAGTTAAAATTTTTCCTATAATCAATATCGTTTGCAAGAAAATGCTACGCATATTTATGTGCGGAGAGAATTATGGTAGTAATGAAGTAGAAGTATGGTAGTATGGTAGTAGATACCATTCGATCTGGTATGAGTTGTAACACCGACAGCTAAGGTAATTTGGGAGTATTTGATGGCAAGTGGAGTATGATGCATGAGCAGGGTTTTATACGGAATACAGAAGGAGTGGAGGGAGATGCCGATATCGGCATTAACATGCTATATACGATACGCCATGGGGTCTATGGTTTAACGTCTAATCCGACGGACGGAGTATTTTATGAAATGTATTTTACATAGCCTGAGAATAGGGGAAGGAAAGAGAAGTCTGATGATAACTTTAAAGAGGAGACATGGCAACTTAATCGGCCGTATCTTGAGATATAATGGTCTGATGAAGACAGAATGGCAAACGAAGGCCTCGCATCAAAAGCATGGAACAAGTAGTGAAGAATCTAAAAGAAAATAATTAATGTTAGACGATCGAAGAATCGAGTGGAAAGCTGTATCAAACCAACCGGGGGATGGCTAACTATGATGATGACGATCGGTTTGCTTGGGTGCCCATGTGCTGTTATATGTATAAATTCCCATTCCGCGAAGTTAGAGGCATCCTATCTCATATCTTTAGCTGTATTTTTTTCTTGCGAATTTTAATTACATTCCCGGTGAGGTGCATTGCTGACAAGCCGCCAGGATAATTAATGCACGTAACAAAATATTCAGATCAAACACAAGCAAATAAACGCGATATTTTCGGATTGAAAGATGAAAAGAAGTCAGCTGATGTTAGTTAAACAATTGAGTCAAATTATGGGCAAGACGTTGAATAACTTTCGCAACGTTCTTCTGATCTTCGAGAAAAGGTACTATCGACGGAGGTAATAGATCGCTTTTTTCATCGCTTCTTTTGATTTCTAATACCATTAGATTTGATTTTCTCTCATATTTTTCAAATGCATTACGCGCATCTCCATTTTCAACCGATTAAGGCATTTTTTATGGATAACGCGCGCGTCATCTATCGGAAAATACGATCTCGAACTTTATAATGGTACGTCTTGTCATCGTTACCACAAAATATGTTATTGGTAGGTACGATGGCTGGAGCACTGGCTTCTTACCAAAAAAATATGGGAATGAATCTTAATAAAGAAGAAAGGTTTTCACTGGATTTCTATAGTAGTTCCTACTTGGACGCCGAGCACCTAAAAGTTCAGTTCTCTCTCCGTCGAATGGGACATAAAGTAGTGGAGGTGATCGGATTGAAGTGACTTAAGTGTTGGCCTCATATTAAGAAAGACAAGGTCCGAATCCTGATCATGGCAGAGATTAGTTCGCTTATCCCTACTTTAATTTTGGGTCTAATGTACCTCAAGTACTATAGTGCACCGTCTGAGAGTTGTGGCATTGAACAGTGGACAACTTGGCGCCTTTCGTTAAGAGCGTTCAAAAAAGACCCTCGACCAAATTTAAATACCTCTTCAAATGCAGAAGATTTGTACTACACCACTAACGAGAATACCACTGGCCACTCGAACCCTGGGAGCCTCGAGAGTTAACTCGTAGATATGTAGCGCCTCGTCCATCGACGCCTCGGCCACCCAGGCATGGTGACCCGGTGGCCACCACGGACCCATTCCCGGGCCCGCCTTTTTCGTGTGTGACCCTTGGGGGTCTGTGTTTGAAGCAGGCTACGTTGAAGCTATCGGGATCATCTCAAACCAAGGAGTCAAGTGACATAAACACGAATGGTTCACAAATTTATTGCGTTAAAACTGCTGATTACAGCCTCATTCATTGTTTGCACTTGTGTTATATCTTATCTATGGACTCTATAGTCGTGATGGATGAGAAAAACCAAGTTAAAACAATTAATGATATTGTGATGAGCGATTCAGGCACAATGAATTTGCAAACCATTCGTTTTTATACTACGTGACTCCTTGGTTACCTATTCGAGATAATCCCGACGGTTTCAAACACAAACCCCCAAACAGGGACCAGACATCCCCCCCCCCCGCACTTGTCTTCACAAGGAGCGCTTGGGCAAGACGCTATAGTAGCGCTGTACACTGAACAGCGCGCAGTGCAGGAACTACTGAACCTGTTCTTGGTTCAGAAAAAAACCGTTTCCCACAGAGGTGCACCGGTTCAATAGATCGAACCGGTATTTTCTACTGAACCTGTGTTTTCTCCTGAACCGTTGTGTTCTACTGAACCGGTGTTTTTTTACTGAATCGGTGTATTCTCCTGAACTAGAGTTTTCTCCTGAACTAGAGTTTTCTCCTGAACCAGAGTTTTCTCCTGAACTAGAGTTTTCTCTTGAATCAGCGTTTTCTACTAAAACGGTGTTTTCTATTGAGCCATTTTTTTATGAACAGTTTCATCTACTGAAGTATTTTTCCTCGCGAACCACGGTTTTTGGTCATCCAAAAAGTTTTTTGCCAAAATTTTTATTTAACATGTTTTTAAAGGCGTGTTTTTTAGTAAGTAGATACTTCTTAATAACGCGGATACGCTTTCCTGAAATGAGCAGTAAAAAATGAGAATGTTTGCGTGAGCCAATGGTTTTTATGTGAGGCCTGGGCGTACATATATATTGCCTTTTGTAATTGTAACGGCGACGAAATTCACATTATTGCTGAAGGAATACATTGCAGCATTTTCACAGATATTTATTCACTTAGCACAACGCGTTTCGTTGTTAAAACAACATTATCAAGTTCCTCGATCAGCCTTGATGATAATGCTGTCGTAACAATAAAACGCGTCGTGCAAAGTTACTAACTCATGCCTAGTGAATAAAAATCTCTCTAGAGGCAGAGTGACTGGGGTCTTCGTGCGAAATCTTTCCAATTAAGATCTGATTTACGTGCTTCTAGAGGGTTGATATGTGTGGAGAGGTTGACTGTTTTCGTCTTTGGCTCATAGTTATCAGCCTTTCTTAGTCAACATTTCCATTATCTTTCATCATGGCAACGATTATAGAGCGAGGGTCTGACTTTGACGCCTTTTTTGAAACATCGTTAAAGATAGGCAGCCCGCAAACCACCCTAAAATTTCTGGCGATACAGGGTGTCACATAAAATTTGATTTTAGGTAACCAAATTTTCTTTAAATTCACCGTTATTAAAAATATTATTCATTTAAAAATATCTCCCCACACTTTGGCATAAAATATTCTTGGAAAGAACTTGCAATATGGCACTAATAATCAACGTCAAAATGTTCAAATTTCGTTTGCATTAGACGCATCTTATGCTCGATAATTCCCATCCATGCATGCATTGTGGACACGAATTTTGCGGCTGACGTAAGCAGCTGCATTATCCTCTCGCTTCGTGCGTGTGGCATAGGTAGATAGAAACTTGAAATAATGCTCCTTCCTCCACGAAGTCTCCCAAAACCAACCGCATTGGTTAAATAAAAATTGCTACTGCTCTAACCTGAAAGGTAATTAACTCTTTCTTATTCGTTGTAATAGTCGAAAAAAAATATAGCATGAAAAAACGATACATCCTGTTGAGTCACGTGTGTGACAATGCTTTACATGGGTGAGTGCTCGCTCTGCACTCCAGCGGCCGATTATTTGTAAGACAGCCATGTGGACAACTTAGAGCACAGGAAAGTTCACAGGCGTGGTCGTCAGCCATTCTGGCTGCAAGCAGAGACGCGCGGCGGCGTGAAAGCCGAACAGCCAACGGTCATCGGTGATTCAGAACTTCTTCCCTGGTGCACCGGTTTAGAACCGCTTCCCCGGTGCACCGGTTCAGAACCGATGCCCATGTGTCCCAGCTTAGAACCGCTTCCAAGGTGCACCGGTTTATTTCCTACATCTGAACCGGCCTACCGGTCCTGAAAAAAAACCGAACCGCTAAACCGGTGCACCGGAAAACCGCCCAGCCCTACACTAGAGAGTACGCCGTCGCCTCACGCACGAGGCACACACACCGCTCGCCGCTCCACAGAGCAGCGCTGTATCCTTATTTGTCGTAATAAAACCAAGTTCACTGCCATCATGTGTGTTTTTACTCCCCACCTGACCAGTCCCTTTACGCGAGAACGGCGCCCAAAACCGTTCAGATATGCATAGAAGTAGATACTATAACGGAGCAGCAAGTCAATGAGCCTCACAGCAAGAAAATCCTTGAGAAAACACAGTCGGTGCATTCGAACTCTGATCACGTTCTCGATGCTGCTATTTGAAAATCTATATTTAAATCACTCCAATCCTCTATATCCTCTGTATTAATAGAGGAGTTCGTAGCCAGGGGCTGGTGGGTTGGAATACTGACCCGAAAGTCCCGGGTTTGAATCTAGAAAAGGTCTCTAAAAAAATACATCTAAACCTAATTTGCTTGATTTTCTGTAAGTTGGATTTTCCTAGTGAATCATAGGCGGTCCAAGGAAAGGGATAGGCCTTTCTGACCTGATGAGTGAAATTCGTAAACGATCAGATGAATACTAGAAGCTAGATTCTTATCAAAAGATACTAGTGATTACTAAGTTCACCAAACCGAGTGCCATTTGGTTTAGAGGTCTACAGTACTTGCCTCCCAACTTGAGGATCCCGGTTCGAATATCAATGGGGAAGGAGGATTTTTTTCAGTTGAATACCAGTCTCTACTCGAAAACTATACCCACAATATGAAATGACCAAAAGTTCAGTTTCCCGTCCGTCGGAAGGTACGTTGACCCTCGGTTCTCTTGGCGAGAGTAGACACGCCGATGTCAATTTTCTTTACACCCATACTCCATTCCCTATAAATATCGTCCATTCCGCGCCACCTACATACCCTTAATGTTGTAATGACCTCAGCTGTCGATTGTCAACACTTTATTCCTAAAACAAATAGCAAGCAATAGGGCAGGATAAATCTGATTTAAAGAGGGCAAAATGTCCTGTAAGCAACGGGATTTCCTTCGGGGCCTCAACTGGTTTACGCTCTGAATCATACCTAACGTTTTAACGGACGACTTGTTTATCGTTGACGGTAAAATGAAACGCTGGGCATGATTCAAAGTTTAACCTTGCGGAGTTCCCGAGAGAATTTCTCATTTAGAATGCGCCAGAAAATTTTTCGTACGTATTTATTTTATTTACGAAGTTAGACGAAGAGAGACCGCATTCGAGAATTCGATAAAACGTAGTAATGATACCGCTATTTGAATTTTAATCGCCATTTTACACACCTAAGGAAATATCAATTAGAACTAAATTAATTTGCAACTATTTAAGTCCACCCTTATATCCCTATCGACATACTTTCTTTTTATATTTCTGTTTACTTAATAAATATTTCCCTATATTCTTTGGGAATATTATATTCCCTTATATTTCATTTTCGGTATCATTTTTCAAACCTTTACGGAAATTATTATTTTTGACAATTAAGAAACAGAAATAATTTACAAGACTGTACTAGCCAATATAGTAAACGTGTATAGCTAATCTTCAACACAGATATCACAATACCACTAAAACGATACACTTGTTGATTACCCCTTTTGATTTTAAAATGCACAATTAAATTGATAAATATTTCACACCAAATAATGCATAAACAAATTTTACGCTTCATAGAAAACATTTCAACTCTTTGAGATGCTAATCAATTTACGGTACCTACCGTGCGGTACCTCAGTAGTATATGTCCGAGTTTAGAAATCTACGGTTTTTTCATAAAAAAAGCCGGTTATAAAAAGTTGCCGGAGATTTTCCTCGTTAATAACAAAATAATCAAATTAATTACTGTCGATCAATATTACTAATAATTACCGAACATATGTTACCTCCGAGATCATTAAGTCACACTTCACGATGGTTACGCCGGGGAAATATAATTTTCGCGACATTTAAAAAATATATTTGGGCTTTCACTTAGCAAACGAATCGCAGGAATTCGTCAATTTACAGCACTGGATTGAAATCACAAATACTTAACGGCAAATAAAAGTAGAACTATATACAATGAAAAACAGGATGGAAAATATTAATCACGTTAAGACAAGGAACATACGTTTAAAAAAGTAACTGAGATGAGAAACAACTCCTGATACCGAGAGGGAATCAAATTCTATAGCTATCGACTCTAAATATAAACACAGAGTACCAGCTACACGATTTTCAAGTTATACCGTTGATTAAGAAGTTGATAAAAATTATTAAGAACTCTCACCTCATTAACAACTCTCGCCGTTTAAGTTTTCATTTTGGTCTTCTAAATCATGTTTGAAGTATTTTCCCAAGTAATTAATATTGAACACTACCTTATGATTCTATGAACAGCAACCTTGTGATTAGCGACACGCTGATTGGAGCTACGAATCAGCCCACTTCTAATACCAACGGTAATACGATTTCGTTGTTTATCCGTTGCTAGGGGTCCTTGGCGACCGTTACCGTAGCGTGAGGGTAGCGAAAAGTAACCGGAATGGGATTTTATAGCGACACACACTAATGCAACAGTCTAACTAATACCGTCATTATGTGTACTTACTAGTCGCTAAAAAGAACCAGAAGTGACACACTCTCGTCGCACACTGAAGTGCAAAATTTAAACAGAATAGAAACTACCCAACCTAATTGAACGTTAGTAATTTGAATTGAATTCGAGGGATTCGTGTTACTGTTAATTTAGAAATCAACTATTAATAAATGAAGAAAAATCAGCAGGATATAAACACCCTAGATTGGTTTGCGGAGTTTTTATTTCCTAAAGTTAGTAATTGGCTACAACAAGTATAAAGCCAGTCATATAAATAAGTTGTTAAATATGAGAACCTTAACATGTTAATTTTAGTGTGTTATAAACTCATTTAGAAAACACTATTACCTTGATATATCTTTGGAGGATACAACGCAGTAAGGGCCTTGTTTCAACTTCCCTCGATTCACAGATGAATATGCCCATAGCATAGCTTACAGCAGTTCTCTTTACACATCCCAAAAACTGCTTGTGACTCTTGTAACTAGGAGTGTCCCAAATGTATTCACTCATAGGTATTTGAGAACCTCGATGAGTACATGAGCACCCGGCATGAATACCTGTATGAGTACACGAATACCTCAGTGAGTATATGAATATCCAAATGAATACATGAAGACTTGGATGAGTACATCCAAGTGCTCTGAATACATACCCCTCCGTTGTTCCCACTGCAGGCGGGCGTCCCAGGCGTACTCTGAGCTGCCCTCTCACGGCAGTTGTACGGAACAAGTTTCAAACTGAAAGTTATCTTTCAAATTCATGTAGAACTCCAGCATATTCTTTATATTTCCGCTGTTTATAAAAATCAACAGACACTCATACTCACTTCTCCAGCAATATACAGCCGACATATCCATTTTGTTCGTCTTTATAGAGCATCGTGATTTGTCTTACCCAGTTTCCGCCCTACCGCTAGCGCTAAGCATCTAAGTTGGCAGCATTAGTAACTACGAGTTACGACTACAGCACGACAGTACATCCGTACATCCCTCAACGTGTTCCGCCTACACGCGTAGATACGCTAGTAGTGGAGACGGAACGCAAGGGAAAGGGTTTGACAATACTCCAATGACCAGGGGTTACCATGGTAACCTCATTTTGAGGCATGTTCATGAAGCTTAATAAGCTTGAATGATAAAACCCGCAGCATTCCACTGAAAGCCAACCTCGATACCCAGCTGATAGGCCTCGAGATATTCACTTGTAATAACTTCAATGTACTTAATATATTTCTTTCACTCAGTATCTATGTAAAACGGCATAGGTAGTAAAGTAGACAGCAAATTTTTCGTTCTGGCTCCTAGGGGGAGGGATATTTGTTCGAATACGAGATGTCATCTGGAAAATCCGTTTTCCCGATGATGACACTAGCTTTGTGTTTTCACGATAATATGTTTACGTTCATATTTGCATATCTTGAACACATCTACGTCGTATCTACATAGCTCCAAGCTTTTCTTCTCGAGGGTGTGCGGCAGAAGTGACTCGCAATCTGGAATGCTACACATAGAAAGAAGCTAAACACATTTTAAGAGATGCCAAGCATATACCTGGTAAATTACAACGCCAAGCTTATTTTCTATTCAATCTATGCGTTCAAGCAATCAATTTCTAACTAACAACTAGGAGCACGATTGATGCCTCTCATTAATCGTTTCGGAAATGCTGAAAGGTTGATTGAATAGCGGCTAATCCATTTTCATTTCAATGGAAAAACTGTATGAGAATCGCGCATCGTAATGAAGCGAATCCGTTCCCTACGACACTTATTTTTTCTCGGTAAAATTTCTTGCTCAGAAAATGAAGCAACTGTATTTCGCTAGATCTTCAACAGGCTTCATTCCGGATTTGGGCCTGTATTCTGTATTTTGTCGGTTCCATACCGATCGGTTTACCTTTTCACTCAACCGATCGGAACAGATTCCGTACCGACTGGCCCTCCCGCACCGACAAAACCATCTCGATAGATTCTGTATGGCTGTCGGTGGCAAACCCAGTCGGTTTGCTTCCCCCTCCCAGGAAAAAGAAGGAGAGGGAGCAGATTTCCGAGTGTTCCCGAAGGTCGACGTCACGTGATACGTATCTGCCAACCGGAGGCAGAGGAGAGGAAACAAATGAAGACTGAAATACGGCGAGCAACTTCTACCGCCAAAAGATATCGCAGTAGGGATGGGCGGTTATGAGAAAAAAACCGGTGTTAGGTTAACCGGTTATTTTCAGTGAGTAGAGTACTCGAGTATTAAAACCTGAAGAAAAAAACCGGTTTTTATCAGGTTATATAACCTGAGTATTGCATATTGCATATCTCTCAAATGAACATATTGAACGATTTATATGCTAAAAGGTATTCTAACTAATATAATAAACATTGTAATGACCATATTCATGGTAATGACGTACTTTTATTACATAAAATCGAGCAGCTATTTTACTTACGGAAGATATGCATCATGTACTCCAAATCTACAATCAAGGTCCCTTCTATAAATATATGCAATTGACTGTTTGAGGCTTCACGTCGTAGAAGTTACAAATATCTATAGTAAAATGCAATTCGTACTTGTTCACAAGTTTACTGATGAAACGCGTCGTACCATCAATAAACTTGTGGGAAAGTACGAAGTGAGTTTTACTATAGATATTTGTAACTTCTACGAAGTGAAGCCTCAAACAGTCAATTGCATATATTTAATTGCCATGGATATTCCCAAGTATCAAATATACTTTTGAACTTCGTGCATCCCATTTCATGCGAGCATCCGATCGGTAGCATGGAGTACCAAAATTCCCCGACAGAGTGCAGTGCTCCGGTTATTTTGCCCAGGTTTTTTCGTGGTCGTCTGGGAAATAACCGAGTACTCAGCGCAGAAAAACCTGAGCCGGTTATTTCACCAGCAGGTTATTCTTACCGAGCACTCTGTTGACTCCTGCGCATGAAAACCTTTTCGTTCAGGTTATGTGAGTAGTGTTGAGAGGCGATGCGTGGGAAATAACCGAGTACTCAGCGCAGAAAAACCTGAGCAGGTTATTTCACCAGCAGGTTATTCTTCGGTTATACCAGGAAATAACCGAGCACTCTGTTGACTCCTGCGCATAAAAACCTTTTCGTTCAGGTTATGTGAGTAGTGTTGAGAGGCGATGAGTGGGAAATAACCGAGTACTCAGCGCAGAAAAACCTGAGCAGGTTATTTCACCAGCAGGTTATTCTTCGGTTATACCAGGAAATAACCGAGCACTCTGTTGACTCCTGCGCATAAAAACCTTTTCGGTCAGGTTATTTTTCGGTTATGTGAGTAGTGTTGAGTGGCGTTGAGTACTCGGAGCTGCCTGATGTTACTGCGTTAGGTTTTAATAGTTATAACCGATTATTATCAGTGAATCAAGTGCTCGGTTTTGAAACCTTTGTCATTTTACTTGAAGGTAGTATCGGATGCTTATAGGTATTCTATCGGATGTGGTATACTAATATAATGTTGTGAGTGAACTGGTGGTGCTTTTAATCCAGCATCGTTATTGTTGTTAACGTACTGTTTCATCTGCATGGGCAAAGTACTTGCATCCTAATCTTTCACAATTTATATGGCCTGATTTTTTTCCCAAACTATGTCATACCATTGCTATAATGAAGGAAATATTACCTAAGAAGGAAAAAAAGCTCTTTTCATGGAAATATTCCGAGGTTTAATATTAAATGTTTTTGGAATCAGGGACTATGATAGTGAATGAATTCGCCTCTCGAATGTGAATTCATGGAACATGGAATGTATGTTCCTCCAAACTATGTACGTTATCGTGAATATTTTTGGTCTGGAAATTTGGATTATTATGAAGAAATTACAGATGCGTGCATCATGCACTATCAACATGTAACTTATTCTTGCCCTTGTAATTTCTATTTCAATAATTTGATGATCTTCCTGCCATATGGCAGTACGAACGGTTTTGGGCGTCTTCTCGCGCAAAGGAACTGGTTGGCAGGTGGAAAGTAAAAACACGCAAAGGAAGTGAACTTGATTATATTACGAGAAATAGGGATACGACGATGCTCTGCGGAGAGCGGTGTGTGTGCTTCGTGCGGTAGGCGACGTCGGACCCCATGAGTACCTACATCATCTTTTCTCTCTTGGTCCTGCCCCACATGCTCCTAGTGATGAAAGGTTTGAGAGGGTTCGTGGGACGGCTCAGACAAAGATCATTTACACGGGACGCTCCAGATGTGTAGTCCCCTAGGGAACGCATTGGTCCCCGCATTTTTCGTGTGTGACCCAGAATTCTGGGTCACACACGAAAAATGCGGGGCACGGGAATGGGTCCGAGGTGACAGTCAGGGTTCCTGCATGGATGGTCGAGGCGTCGGTGGAGGCACTACAAGTATACCAAGTATATCCTTGCTAGAGGTTTATTTCATTAATAATTTCAGTAATTATAAATAAATAACCCAGGTAGGTCAAGCAATTTTCAGGGTGTAAATATTCATAAGGTTAAATGGAAATAGAGGTCGAACTGCTGCAATCACACTAAGTCTTCACAGTCCCCAAACATCAACTCCAGAGTGCAGTAAAATTCAGCCAGTTCTTTTAAAAGAGAAAACAAATATTATCCCTGTAACACGTGACAATTTGATAGCATTAATTCACGGCCAATATCCTAAAAGAAAACTTTATGTATGGTTGATACATTAATTGAGCTGTGACTATTTTGAGGGCACGATGGGTAATATAGAGAGGGGGATGTGCATGAATGTTCTTATTGCGAAGCGTTACACACTTTCATTGCCTCCACTTCATTCTTCAAATTGAGTGAATATTATTAAGAATACAGAAATTGAGCTCCAGTTCTTCCAACTTCCTTTTTGCTATCTACTAAATATTTCAGGAACTTTATGCCCTTTATTATTCTGGGTAGCATTCTGATAGCAGCATTTACCGCTGTGCATTATTGTTCCGGTTACATTTTGGTATAACTGTAAAACAACCGAGTACTCGTTCCACTCACGATGACCTGCGTAGAAAAAAACCTAGACATCACCTGCGAGTAGTGCGATTGTTCCCAGTGAGTGGAGAGTGCTCGTGCCTCCGGTTATTTCACTCTGGCTAGTCACCGGTGTCACCGTGTCACCGGTTTTTTGATCTCGGTTATATCAAAAAGTATCAGGTTATAACTAACGCAGAGGCCGGCAGGGGCGCATCATACGATCATCGGCAAGTAGTGCCAGCGTTGCCCGAGAGAGTGCAGGCAGCAGCAATTTTCATTTTGTTATTTCTCTCCGGTTATTTTTCGGTTATGCCAAAAAATAACCGAGTACTCAGGTTAACCGGCGCTAAAAAATAACCGGTTTTTAACCGGTTAACCTAAGGAAAAAAACCTGTTGTGAATATAACCGGTTATTTTTGCCCATCCCTATATCGCAGCGTAAACAATGGAACGCAGCGGTACGTAATGAATGCTTGTATCGGCTTGTATCAATATTTACTTGTTGAAAGCTCTGATTTAATATGTGTAATAATTTTTGATTGCATATTTACTTGAAATATGGATTTATAAAGTGCTCTGTGAAAATATTGTGAAGGAAAGTATGATACTTACTCCAAATTGAGTGGAATATGCCTTAGAAATAAATGTTGTGTGAGGGATAACTATATGATATATCCATTGCTTTCATATTACGGAACGGAGTTACCGCGAGTGTTAATTCTTGTTTTAATCGATGGCATTAATTATTGTTTTTATCGATGGCATTAATTATTGTTTTAAGTATTTCATCACGGTTACGTAGAGTTGTTAATAGCCCATAGTGTCACTTTGCCGTTGTAATATCCATTGACAATAAACCTAAAGTTGTAAAATCGGTAGTTATTTATTAAATTGGGTATAAATGTCTACGCTTATTTAATTTAAGTGTAAACTCAAGTTGTTAGGCGAGTAAGATTTGATGGGATATCGTAATTTAGGCCTACGCGGATGTTTACTTTCATTTTACTGTGCCAATTGATGAAAGAGAAGCCTTATAACTCAAAAATATAGCGAGGGAGATGTGATGAAGGAATAGTGTAAGATGATCAAGACATGTATTTATCTTATACTTCATATTCTTTGTGGGTAATCAAGTATACTTGATATCTATAGATGCCAGAATATGCCATGGCATCTATAGATAGAAAGTATCTATAGATGCCATGGTTGATATTGATGTTAATATTTATTATGCTGTTGGAAATTACATACATAGTTTTTATTCAAATGGGAGCTGAGGACAAACTGAAATCCACGTTGTGCCATACTACTGAAATGTACTTCCAAGTGTTTACAATTTTCAAGACAATTTCAACACTTAGCGATTTAATATACATTTACAAAGCAACGTATGTGAGAGCCGAAGACTAATTGCGTCAGAAAGCATTATCTTGATAAGCTATTACATCATAATAGCACTGTTCAATAAGAAGTATGCACTTTATTGACGACAGCAAGCGATAATACCAACATTCAGTTGTCATTTAGTTATTTCTATCATGGTAATGAGTTGAAGTTGGTGTTAGATGCCCGACAAAATCGTTTTTATAAACTTTTTACATTAGGTAGAGTAATCACTCATGAAGTTATAAAGAGAATTTAACACAGCTATCTTTCACAATGAGAAAGTTTGGTTGGTTTATGTATAGGAAACCAACAATAGAATTTCCCAGTGGATAGTCAATGAGGGTGCGAAGACCGAGAAAAGCAATATTCCATTGAAGCAGAGCGGAAATACATATACGAAAATAACTGAGGCAAAAGCAAATGCACCGCATAAAAAATGACAGCGTATAACTGCCGTTCACCGGTATGTACACAGAGAAAGATAATGCAAGATTTCGATATACTTAATATCGTCTGCTACGTTACATAAAATGTTGGCGCAATAGTAAAATGATGTCTTGCGCATAGTATTCCAAGAAAATTATCAATATTAGTGATATCTTATTACATTTTTTCTAATTTTCACTCGTATTGTTCTTGGCAACATTTTACATTCTCAGTTCACCTCCACTCACGTTAATTACAGAATGATTATGTTGTCAAGTAAACTTCGTGCAACTATTATAATATATTTTCAACATTTTATATCGCAAATATATCCAAGAAAAAATGATAATTATCTCCAATAACCTCGCCTTCAAGTATAGGTATAGCGGTAAACAAGCCAAACCGACTGAAACCCAAGCGCACCGACAGCAATTAGGTGTCGGTAGGATTCCCTGTTTCGCACCGACTGGAGGTCGCCGCCGCACCGATCGGTTGCGTACAGAATCGCACCGATGTTCCCTCTTCGTCGGTTTGCCATCCAAACCGACGGAAGGTCTCCCGTACCGATCGGTTTGGAGATACAGAATACAGGCCTTGGACCCGGGGCCTTGGTTGGGAGTATAAAGCTCGACCCATTGAGCTACCGCATCGACTCGATTTATTGGATGTTATTTAAAATGAGTGAACGATCATTTTAGCTCGTGAGTATTTATGTAGAAAGAGGCGTTCTTTGTGTCTTTTTATTCATTTTCAACTACTAACAAAAGTATGATTTAGTTGGAATTTATGATAATATTTTGAAGGTCATATTATGAAGCATTTTTACATTAGAAGACATAAGACACGAAAATGGTTGAATCCACAGAATAACAGAAAAAACACAGAATGGCAAAGAAGTCAAAAAGAGGGCGAATATTCTTAGTGGCTATAGTAGATTTTGCTTCATGAATTTATAATTCTCTTTAAATAGTCTTCATTATTCCTCCCAATATATTCGCACTACTTAATGTTCCGAATGCGGTAACATTTTTGTAACAGAATCATGCCTGAAAAACGCATATAAAAATATTTTACAGCTCTAATTAACCCAGAACCGGTTTTTATGAAGCCAGCACATTGGCTGTCAACGAAAGAGAAATAATCGGTGGAAAATTTACGAGAATGCAAATGGAATCACTCATAATTGAGCGCTATTCATTGGGTAAGCAAGGTAGAAAAACTGTATCATTTGAATACTAACTGGTGGAGTCGGCGACTTTTGAAAGTATAGTAAAATCAATCTCAGTCATACAAAGTCTTTTGTGAATGAGAACAGAGTTTGATCCAACAAACATTTCCACAAGAATGCACAAGGCATTGAACTGCCTTCTGACAATGAGGCAACAAAAAAGCTTGTTTCGCATATTTGTTCAAGTTGAACGAATAAATAGCTGTAGAATTGTCAAGCATTAAGTTAACAACTGTGGTTACTGTATTTGTCAAAGGTGGATTAGATACGCAAACACTTCAAAACCTCTTCATCAGCATACAATATATTCATGCCTACGTCGGACTACGAAGATGAAGAAGTGTAAGAGGTCTATGAGGATATCACGGATGTAATAAAGCACGTAAAAGGAGAAGAAAACTTAATTATTTTAGGAGATCGGTACACTGTCGTTGGCCTAGATAAAGATGGAAGAATAACAGGAAAATATGGCTTAGAAAATCGAAATGAGAGAGGAGAAAGACTTATGGAATTCTGCACACAACACAAGTTGGTGGTGGCAAGTACATTGTTTAAAAACCACCAACGGAGAAGATATACCTAGAAAATGTCCGGAGACCGAAGAAGATTTCAAATTGAATACATTTTAGTGAAGCAGAGGTTCAGAAACCAGGTGAAGAATGGCAAAAGTTACTCGGGTGCAGGTATCGGCAGTGACCTCAACTTAGTGATGATGAAATTCCACTTAAAACTCAAGAAATTAAAGAAATCAATGAAGAACGTATGGCAATTAGAGAAACTAAAGGATCCTTAACAACGGCTGGCCTTTTAGAAGACAGTGGAAAACAAAATAGAAGAGGATTGAAGGAACAAGGGCACAAGAGAAGCGATTTTGGCCCTCAGGCTACTTATAGAGAAGAGAATAGAGAAAAATCTACCGACGTTTGTTGCATCTGTAGATTTGGAAAAGGCGTATGACAACGTGAATTGGAGCATGATGTTAAATGTTCTGAAACAAATTGGATTATCATACAATGACCGAAGAGTTATCCACAGCTTGTATAAAAACCAGGTGGCCATTATCAAATCAGGACCCAGCAGTACAGAAGCAAGCATCAAGAAAGGAGTGAGGCAAGGATGTACACTGTCTCCCGTATTATTCAATGTCTGCATCGAGAAAGCCATCCAAGAAGTAAAAGAAAAGTCTCCGGGAGTGAATATCCACGGGGAGAAAATCAGCATGCTACGATTTGCCGATGAAATAGCAGTCATGGCAGAAACAGAAGGAGATTTAAGAGGAATCTAGGAAATACGGAAATAACAATGACCAGATATCATCTGAAGATCAATAAAAAGAAAACTAAGGTATTGGTATGCAGTAGGAGAAAGGAAGCCAGGACCAATGTTAAACTAGGAAAACAAAAAATCGAGGAGGGGGAAGAGTTCTGTTACCTGGGAAGCCGAGTAACCAGCGATGGACGAAGTAAAAGATAAATTGCCAGTAGAATTGCCCAAGTGAAAAGGGCATTTTACCAGGAGAATATTCTGCTTACAGCTACAAATACAAGCGTGGAAGTGAGGAAACATTTCATTAAATAATACATCTGGAGCACTCTACTATATAGCAGCGAAGCATGGACAATATCAGCAGCAGAGAAGTCCAGGCTGGAAGCATTTGAAAAGTGGTGCTACCGATGAATGATGAAAATAAAGTAGATCGATCGTGTGACAAACGAAGAAGTCTTAATATGAGTGGGAGAGAAGAGATGTCTACTGAAAACATTAAAAAGAAAACGGGACAACTGAATGGACCACATATTGAGACACGAAAGCGTGATGAAGACAATCGTCGAGGGAAAAGTGAACGGGAAGAATGGAAAAGGTCTCGTATGAGATATGTGGAGTAAGTTGCGAAGGATATAAAAGAGAGGAGCTACGTCAATATGAAGAGGTTGGCCGATAGAAGAATCGAGTGGAGGGCTGCGCCAAACCAATCCTAGGATTGTGGACCGATGTTGATACAATATATTAATGAGGCGTTCTTCCTTTGTTTCATTCCCTACATACTTCTTCCCTTCATCCCGTTCATGATATCTATTCTCTTTCCCCTTATTCTATATCTAACTAGTACTCAATCATATAATAACTTGATTTGATATATGTTTATAGGTTAGGGGATAGGTATTGATATTCCTACTCAACTTTGCATTTGATTTATCTATCAGCTCCATCCCGACTATATTTCTCTATTCAAATGGGTATATATCCTACACCTTCTTCTGCTTTACATAATAACTTTTATTTCTTGTCCTTGCTTGCTAAGTATTTTGATGTCCCCAAGTACATTTTCCATCCACCTACTCTGTCCTCTTCCTATTTCTGATTGCAATTTTCTTTCCTCCCCAGACATGAGAGACACCTCTTCATTTGTCCGCCTTTCATTATGTATTTCACCCTCTCTATCCTCCTTCACTTCCACATTTCTAAAGTTTCGATGAAAAAAATGGTGGAGACTCATCTATGATGGCCTTCAAAACACGTCTTCGTCTCTTCAAAACACAAACTTCGTCTCCTCATCAACCACACATCGCACTAATTCTGCTTCCTCTGCATTCAGTCCAACGGCTTCCTTTTCTTTTCTGTCACACCCAAAATTAACTCGTTTTTCTTCTTTTCATTCTTACATACATTCTCCATTCTATTCCTCACTCCCACTGTGCTGATGCCTGATTCATTTTTGTCGCCGAGGAACAGACTCTACATGGCTTATTTTTCCGTCTGGATCCTGCTCTCCGATCTAAACAGCAAACGTTACCAGGAGCGATTGCTTCAGCCGTGAGGGTCTTTGCAGAGAGCTATCCCCCCCAGGTCGTAGTCAATGAGAAGAGGTCAACTTGATGAAGACTGAGTATATGGTGAGAGAGAAGTTGACAGCTGGATATAGCTATGGCTGTGCGTGGTCAAAGATCCTGAACACAATTAATTGTACCTCGAAGAGGCAAAGGACTGCTCCTTGAGAAACGCTGTTTGTTTGTCTTCGTATATCCGCCTCATTTTCGCCATCCTTGGCCAAACCAAGTCTCAGAAGCTATTTATGCTTTCTCATCCTATAACTTTGGACATAAATACTCAATATCTATGCACGTGAACCATACGACGCTTCATATTATTATTTTTCTTTGTATTGTTAACTCTTTCACTGATTACCTTTGAGATAACGTTCCTCTTCATATTAACTACTTTCTCTTTACTTGCCTACATCCTTAAGGGGTTAGATGGAAGAGGGGAATTTTTGTCTCAATCTCGCTTCAATAAAGACGTTTATCTATCTGTCAATCCGTGTTTCTATTTCCTTCATTTAAATAAAACAGGTCATCTAGTCGACTTACCCCATAAACCTTTATTTTTTCATTTCATTAAAACTAAATTAATCATCCTAATCCACCCAGAGAATATCAGTCATCAACTTATCACTTTTTGGTAAGATTAGGGATAATGGAGTTAAGAATTAATTACAGTGGTATAATAGTGCGCTGCCAGAGGGAAGAATGAAATGTGAGTGGAAGAGGAAGGAAAAAAGCCTTAATAAAAAGATCCAGGTGCTATAAAAGCGTAAGATTTTTCATTTCCCTCGATGTAAAAATATGGTAGGAGTGTGCATGGCCTTTAAAAAATTGATGGGGTAAAAAAAAGGAAGAATTGTTTATACTGAGGGTGGTGTGAGACCGAATAAGAGCATGGTGAATTTGAATGAAGACACTCCCAAGAGATATTCAGAGTCTTGGGAACAGTATAGTGTGCAAACCAGATTCAGGTGAGATGTGGTGAAAACGTTCCATATTAAAGGAAAATTGCATTATCTTTCCCTTAATAAATATAGTGTGCATTACGAAATGAATGAATATAACAGTAGTGGTAGTGTACTCAAGAATGAAACAGCCTAAGTGTATATGTGTAATGTACAGAATGTACAGAATCAGGTATATATTCTACCCATGATAATTGAAGATCAGTGACTTAATCTATCACCAAATAGAAAGGCACAATGAGTATGCTACGCATCACACATTAGCAGCACCGCCTCTCGAGGAAGGAAGTGAAAATGGAATCACACTTATTCGGTTTTTAAAATTGAGGCTGGGAAACCCGTAGCAGAGACATGCATGGGGAAATATAAGATAGGGGAATGCAGGATATTTTATTCGAATATGGAATTTTGATCCGATGAAAACTTAAGCCACAAAAGCACAAAAGAATACAAGCCACAAAAATGGTTCGTAAACTAATAAGACACCGGAAATAGTCATAAAAGGAAATTTTCACTAATTATGAGGATTTTCAGAGATACATGCGGTGGAAAAACGGCTGAAGAAGATACTCACTCATTCACTCAGTGATTCAACCAGAAGGTTGGTCTTTGATAAGTTGGACAAGAGCTGACCCCGTACTCAGCCAAAGGCGTGTGAAATCCACACATATAGGGTAGGGGGGCCAGTTCCTTTCCCTGAGCAGATTACCTACGCAGTTTTGTCGTGCAGAAAATCTAATCGCGAGGATTTTAGATGGGGGTGTCCAGAAAGGCCCGGGATTTGAACCCGGTACCCTCCGGTCAGTAGCTCAGTGCTCTACCCACTAGGCCACCATGACTCCCAGAGAAGATACAACTGTGGAAAAATAATTGAGAATAATCTTGGATATAAAACGTGAAACCATTAAGACCCACGGATCTGAATAAAACATTATAGGCGACGAGGTGAAAATATTAATAACAACTTAATAATAATGAACTTAGGGGAGAATGACTGGACAAATGCAATATCGCTACATATACAAAGACATATAGGGGAATTTTGGGTGGTTCATGAGAAAACGATTGCAATTAAGCATATTAAAAGTACATACAATCCTCTCCAGAGTTTGGAAATTGATTTCAAACAAATATATTAGAGTACCGTGTGATTACCGATCCTGATCAGGAGACTTGATTGAATAGCTCGATAAGGTTAGAGGATCACCAGACACAAGCTGTGGTGAAAAAATTCAAGTAATAAACTGTAAATTTCATTTCGAATATTTCTTTTTACTTCGTAGACTTCGTCTATAGTGGTGTCATACAATACTCTCTTTGTTTATCGACCTGTCAAAACTGCAATTATGGTTTAATCTCGAGGCTAGGTCGGTACAGGAAATAAAATATTACAACCTCCCCAACGTTTTGGGGTTTAATAACACCCCATCTTCAGGGATTAGCGTTGCTGGGTCAGTTATCACAATGTCAATTCAATCTCATTTTAAAATTCTTTGGCATTAAAAAATGAGATTGTATTGACATTGTGATCATTGACCCAGCAAAGCCAAGCCCTGGAGATGTGGTGTTACTAAACCCCGAAACGTGGCAAGTTTGTAATTTTTTATTTCCTGTTACTGGCCTACCCTCGATATTAAACCAGTGTATATAGAATAGGATGGACGAATGTTATAGTATTATTCCTCACGGTAAGAAATGTTGGATGGGTGCATCAGAAGAAGATGAACAGATGCTAAGTAGTAACTAGAGGTTTCCCGCTGACACTCAAGCTTTCATTTTACTCGAAAATGTAAGGTTATAAAAAATATCAACGGTTTCACCCATACTTTAAAGTCATTTAAGGCTTTCATGTAAAGGCTTTCGTGAATATTAATTCAAAAATGAGAAAGTTCTATCGTGCCCAAAGTTCATCACAGACACTGCGCGACGCATCAGAGATATGATTGGTGAGCACTCAGATGTCGCTCGTTATGTTTATATGAATCATAACGAAAGAAAACTTAGTTCTTCCACATTCGATATAGGTACTTAGTACAGAACCGGTTTCACAACTTCGCGAAGACGACGTTTTGATGCCGAAACCGGTCGTATATTAAATATTCCGTACATGAAAGAGCAAAGTCATGTATCATTGTGAAGAACCGCCTTCATTGGGAAACATTAAAATCCATACTAGAACCTTCCTAAAGAAAAATTAACTGTTTGATTCGCTGAAAGATCCCATAAACTCACATTAAGCATTGCATTTAGGAGTACCTATATCAGAGCGAGAGGACAATTCGCGCTTTAGGAAAGCATTCTATCCTAAAATGCACTAACTTCGAGGAAACAAGGTGCAGTTAACCAAAGGTTACGACCAAAATCTACGGTCATTTGTGCAGTAACGCTATGTACGACGGGCCAGAAAAATTAATTTTTAAAGGAAATAGAGAAGGGAGGGAGTGAAACGTGGTATTTGCTTTGAACTGCACCTAACGGAAGGCACCTAGGGGACCACAGTTATACGTCAGGAATAATTATGGACGGAGTACACAAAATGCTCTCCACACAGCCAATAAGGATCGGTAGAGAACAGAGCAATCCCTGCCATTGCCGGATTTCTGACCCTGATCCTCAGGTGAGAGGTGAAAACGCTAGCAACCACACTGGCCCGATCTCTATGATAATAAGGGAGGTGCATTATTTCAAGTAGTATCTACACATATCTGATAGATGGTGAGTCTCAATACAAAGCTGTAAATAAATACCTGCCTCTAAACGCGTATTGCTGGAGGGTAGCTTTACTTGCACAGATATTTGATCTCAGAGGAAAGGTAATCAGCCGATACCCAAGGTATAAGGGGTTGATAGAAATGGGATGTAGAATAACTCATATGCGCTAAATAAAGTCGAAGAGAATGGAGAAGGGTGGACGTTTGGAAGAGAAAAAATGTACTATGACAGGAGGGAGAATTTGGTATAAGCGAAAAAGAGTGGGATGTGCACGATTATAAAAAAACATACTTGCTAATCATGGATGGTTAATGTATGAAGTGAAAACCGAAGGAGGAATTTCAACCAAACTGATGGCGAATATATTTTGTTATAATTTTGGAAGTTGTTTAAAAATCCACTGCGATGAAGTTAGGGAGAGATTCCACAAACCTACCTCAAATCTCAGGAGGAAAATGTTTATTTTTGAATTCCGCTCGATATTGGATTATACTCTTGCGTGTCAGCCGAATGTTGGAGAAAACCCTTTCTAGTGGAAATTGGATACTTATACCTCGCAATTGCGAGGAATAGAAGATAGCCACAGTCTTTTGAATGAAGTGAGCATTTAGCTCCATACTGATCGTTTTAGTTGAGGCAAAGTAACTTGAAAAATGCAACGCTATATCAATTGGCAGTACAGACGACTTTACGGATGTGCCCATTCGGCCGCAAGCGTCACGAAGGTTATAAGCAAAGGTAGTCCTCAGAGTTCCGGGCGGGGATTGAAGACTTACAATATTCTGCCCAGGATTAAGTAGACACCGAGGGTGGGCCGGCGATAAAAAAAGACTACCGGTACGCCTAGCTTAAGTATGGTTTCAACGATATTTTAACATGAATAGAGCCGGCTCGACAGAGTGTGAAAATAGGCGGGAAAATACGATTTTCATACGTTGAAAATGAGAAACTCACATGTTTATTGCTAACCAAAAGTATAAATACAAATTTAATATTTTTCCAGATGCTGAAGCCCTTTTTAACGAAGTAGCTAGTATTTTTTTAATAATTCCCTCTTTTGAAGTTAATAAAGCGAAGTAACGTGAATTATCTCCCTAACAATGGCATTAATCAAGTTTATGTATAGGTAAATCAAAATGGTTTCACGTCCCGTGTGATAGACGGAGTATTGCAGAAATCAAGAATCATTCGAGCATAATCACAAATTTTGAGAAATTGATTGCCGAACTGACAGATTCAAAATGTCCATTTCCCTCACACAATTACGGATATGAATAGCAGTAAATATATCGAATAGCATAAATACAAGTGTATCAACGGATAGCATAGGTAGTTGCATGTTGGTATAAGGACTTTAAGCTAACCAACTAACAGCATCATATTGCATGCTTGCTTTCCTATTTTTATCTTTTTTAAATTGTGAAATTTATACTAGTATATTATTACTAATCCTTTTTATGGATATATATAATGCATTTTGGTGTGAATTCACCCCTGCCACACACCTCTGTGGTGGCTTCCAGGGTATAATGTATATAAAATCAATGTTCGAAGCTTTGACAAGGTGGAAGGTTGTCATGATGTCTATTAATGAATTCACTTAGTTAGTCACTTCCACAAAATGTATTTTACAAACGACCGGTTTCGGCTGTTACGCCATCTTCAGGTAACAATAATTTGAGCATGCCCAGTACATATAGTCATGGTGGTGGGATGGGGGAGGGCGGGAAGAGGGGTTTGCGGGGAGGTGAGGTGACGAGGAACAAAGGAGGAGATTGGTTTGGAAAAGTGATGTCGTTGAGGAGGCAATTGGAATTCCTCGCGAGGCCGATCGCCTGCGACTCACAGGCGTCCAATTTTTTGGCATATTGTATGACTTCCGGGTGGAAGTCACTTTGGTGGCCTAATTCAAGAAGGTGTCGGGCGAATGCCGACGAATCGTCTTTGTTTTTTAAGCACGTTCTGTGTTCTTTAGTTCTGATATTAAAATTACGTCCAGTTTGACCGATATAAAATCCCTTGCAAATTAAATGCAAGTTTATATTCTTCAATTATAAAAATGGGTACAATAAAATCCTTAGAATTATTTAACAGACGGCCCAAAGTATGAGTATTAAAAAAAACATGGGTTAAAAGTGTCCCTAGGAATAGCCTTTAATGCCGGATATGATAAGGGACCTATGAAAGATATTTTAAAACATTTAATTTTATTTTTAGTTTCAGTGGGTGGCAGGGAGCTATAATGTGATAAGGCTAGACATGATAACTTTTTATTTAAGATTCTAGCAGTTATTGTTCCCTGAGGAAAGTGTGACTGCCGTAGCCGGGCGTTTGTAAAATAAATTTTGTGAATTCATTAGTAGACATCATATTACGTAGATGTCGATAGCTCGCACGTCCGTACCTACTAAGATGGCCGCTGGTTTCTCATCTACATCTACACGATTCCATGCAAGCCACCGCGAGGTGTGTGCCAGGGGATGAAGATCACCAAGCATGCACTACCAACATGCAAACAAGCAACTATAGGGTCTCATGCAAATATATTGTTAGTATCTATAGTATTTAAGGGATTAATACATGCATCATGCACTACAGACTACTCGAAAATATTTCCCCTACCTATCCCTTTGCTATGCTGCCTTCTCAAATCAGCTGCGATGCCTCTACTACAGTGCATTCTAACCTCCTTGGTTAGAGCCCATTGAGAAGTAGGGACGGGGATCGGGTCTCGTGGCCGTTCATTGACTGAACCGAAACTCGTTTAGGAGAATGTTGATCGATCACATACGGCGTCACTGGGGTACGAAGTGCATCTAAAGCGTTGCGTCACACCCTTTGAGTGATAGGTGAGCTTAAATGATGAACAGCGGGTAGGCCGCGCCGCAAATGAATCCATATCGTCTTGATTATTCGATTCTTTCAACTGATAACAGCAACAATAGATAAATAACAACCTTTCTCATCACTGGGTATGACGAGAAGCTCTATTCGACACATTTCTTATCACTATTCATTAATCTACTCATTGTATTCCACTGAATTTTATGGAAAGATAATCGAGTTGGTTCAACTTTGGCGTTAGTACCGTGACGCTAATGCTTAAATTCTCGCACCGCTGTTTTTATCGAAAGCCGTTCTTAGTGCTAGTTTCTTCAGTACGACTGTCATTACGAACCTGACATTTGCATTCATCCTCAAGCTTTATTTCTATCTTCCACTGATGATCCTACTCGAAGCAACCATCATTGCCACCACCAATTGATAGTTACATTTAGCGAAATCATTTTCCAGTGCTATTGAATTGTTATCGAGTGCCAATAGAAATGAAAAGGAATTCAACCGGATTGCTGCCAATCGTATTAGTCTCAGTATCCCGCAGGGTTGGAAAGCCGTTGAAAGCCATTTACTAGGCTTCTGTTCCTCTCCCTACATGGTGTCAAGAAGCAGACCCCACAGTACCATTGAGAAGTCCCCAATGAATGGGGTGATAAGCCTCAAACGGTGGAAAATAATTGCGACGCTAGAAGACTATTAACGGTGAAGTCTGTTGGCCAAGTTGCTGGTTTGTAAATTCTTACAAGTGTTAGAATGCTATTGTGACTTCATAAAAATGATAAAATACTTGGTATGTTCACTGTATTTTTATTGCTTCCCGGACTTTTTCAATGCCTAAGCGTCATTTTTAAAGGTCTCCCTGAAATCGAGAAAATTAAAAAGTTATTAATTTTTCTTGCTACATTTCCTCGAAGTACAGTCCCGAGCATACGACTGAAATAAAATTCGCTATCCTATAAACCGAAGGGGAGACCAACGAGTAATATCTTGAGATGAATGAGAAAGAAAGGAAATTGCAGGAAGAAATGAGGAGAAAGTAGAGTACGTGGATGTAACAAGTAACAAATATTATAAGTAGATTTCAAGATACACCAAATTCTTATGTCATATCGCACCATGTAACAAATGAATCCAAACAAGATACACCAAATTCTTATGTTATATCGCACCATGCAACAACTTAATCCCAAGACACAACTCTGATGTTCAAGGTTGGATTTGAACCCGAGGCCTTAGAATTTCCAGCCCGGTGTGTACCCGTCTGACTGCCGCGACTGGCATCAATTAATTAGAGATGAAGGATTTCTGAAGAGGATTGTAGATGACCGAAAGCTGGGAAAATGAGGGAAAAAGAGAAGGGGCATATTAATGGGAAGATGAGGAAGATTGTATGCTACGTTGAAGAGAGAAATAGCAATAAATCAACAATAGAAATTAATCGATATCTCTAACTACTAGAAAACTTCTAGTTTTGAAAAGATTTCCGGTTTATTTCAATATTCGTATGTTCCCATTTTCTTGAATCCGAGTAATTCTCACACATTGAAGCGAACAATGCAACAGATCTAAATGAAATCTTAAGGCTAATTTTATAATTTAATTTAAGTCATATAATTTTATAGGACTTAAGGGGTAAGTGAGGAAACACTTCCTTAAATCTTACATGTAGAGCACGTTTCTTTTGGCAGTTGGGCATGTACGACAACAGTGGCAGAGAGATCAAGGCTGGAAGCATTTTAAATAGGGTGCTACAGAATCATTATGAAGATAAAATGGATCGAATAAATGACTAACGAAGAAGACATAATAAGAGTGGGAGAAAGAGAAGTCTACTGAAAATCCTAAAAAGAAGGCGGGACAACTTAATCGGCCATATCTTAAGACGCGATGGCCTGATGAAAACAATCGTCGGGGGAAGCGTGGAGGAGAAGAATGGAAAAGGAAGACTTCTTACAAGATATATGAAGCAAGTAGTGAAGGATGTAAAAGATAAGAATTATATTAGTTCGTAAGGATAGCTGGCAGGAAAATCGAGTCAGGAGTTGTGTCAAACCAATCTTAGGATGATGAACCTTTGATGGTGACTTTAGGAGTCAATGATTCTCAAACAGCGAAATTGAATAAGGATCCTAGTAGTATAATATATGTAATAGGTATATAAATAATATATATAATATAGCATACGTAAGTTCCCATTAAAATAATTACGAGCTAAAATTTCCATTAAGGTTCCTCCATCTTTGATCTTGTCTTGTTTAAGTTTTTGTCGCAGCGTACTGGAGTTTTCAATATTCCTCTCATTCCCGAGAAATGTTATGTTGACATCTCGCTATTATTTGCATTCGGGTAAATGAAATAGGCTTCATTCATGAAAGCGGCTCTACGGAATACACAGAGAAATCACGAACTAGATAAAAGTCTAAATGGATGATTGCCAACTCCATAGGAGGTAATCCAGATCATGCCAAACAAGCAGTTGGGCTCAGATAACATGAGATCAATAATGGTGAAAGGCGAAAGTAGAGCTGGAGAGAAATTTTATCCGTGCGTCTCGACGTACGATTCTATCTGCAAACTCAGCTCTTTGCAGTCCAGAAAGCCGTGATCGAACCGGCTCTACCTTACTTTCTTTAAGAGTCCTCGGAAATTTAGGTACCTTTTTAATTTTACACATCGCGCTGCATAATGATTTCAGTGAGAGTGAAGGATTCCAGGTTTAATCGGTAGTTCTTTTGTTCGCGTTGCCCTCCGAAAAAGAATCATTTAATACATTAGTTTGTAACGATATGAGAAGAAGGGCAAGGAATTAATTTTCCGGCTCTCGCTACAATCCATCTTCAGTTATTTCCAATTAAAATTACTGTAGCTATAAATAATTATGAGGGCCGATATAGTTTAATTGTTTAATATGTTGCTGTTGCATGGTCAGTGATGATCAATCATGTTCTAAGAATCACTTCCTCGAATTTTTGTGCGATAAATATAATTTACATTGATAAAAGTCCTCGCTTTAATACGTCAAATTAATAAGAACGATAAGGACCAATGCCATCTACTGGGAGAAAGAATTCATGTTGATCTGAAGGATAAGTAGATTGTGGAAGATTTACTCATCAAATATCAACTGTGATTCCATTCTAATCGTCCATGACGAGTGTGGTACCGAACATTATCATTCTTCCTCAAGGAATTGTTTCCGTAAATAAAATCCAGCACAACTTAAATACTAAAGAGATTAAAAAACTATACAACAGTCTGAATGGCTTCACAGTCGAGAGATGTCCTTGTGTACTCTTGTGAATGCTTACCCAAGGACATTCTACGCGCATGAGACGCGATTATGTATTCGTTGTCTTCAATGTTACAGCTTTGATGCAGCAGGAATTGCAGTTGTATTAAAGGGTTCCCAAAAGTCGGAGATTCGTAAATTTTGTCAATAAAAAAATGATAAGACTTACCAAGATTAAACAAAACATCTTCAACTGGATGATACGCCACCATATTAAAATAATATCTCCACACTATCGATTCAAAATGATTTCAGTAAAAACCAGCCTCTTATTTCACTTTCGAGATTGTCTATACAGTGTAATTATTCAATCATTTCAACATTTGACCTTTGATTTCTCCATTGTAATTATCCTTCAATTGCAATAAATTCTAATAATTTCTTTCACAGTTGATCTCCATCAGTGGCTGTTCTAGCCACAGATAATCATCTTCACAGCTTGATCTAGCCTATATAAGAACGAAGATCCTCATCTCAGAAGCCTCTCAACGGTTGGTTGGTTATTTAGGGGAGGCGACCGACAGCTGATGTCATTTGCGCCACATAGGATAGGTGGATAATTGGGTAATAGTAGGAGTTTTCAGGGAACGGAGGAAGGGTGGAGAGAAACCCGGCGTCGGCATTAGCCTACTCTTAACGAAAGGCGCCAAGGGGACCACGGCTTAAGGTCCCATCCAACGGACGGAGTACTGAACTTGAAATGCCCTCCACTAGACACTCCAGTGGGGACCCGTTTTCCACTGAAAAATCCGCCGGGAATCGAACCCGGGTCATCAGGATGGGAGGACAGTACTCTAGCCACCACACCAATCCGATCCCCGCCTCTCAACGGTCAGACAAGCAATTGGAAGAGGGAAAAAGTCACAAATATGCGGAGATCCGAAAGAAATTTCAACTGTCAGGCTGTTGTAAACTTTTCAGGAAGAAGTAAATTTCGCTTCAAATGCAATAATTAATCACAGCTCGATTGCAGGAGTAGTACAATTAATTTGGCTCGTCCGAATCGTTTCGAGAACACCGCGGCCTTATTTATGCAGTTGAATAAGCAATGGTTTCTAGGCACGGGTTCCAGCTGAAGACGCAGCTAAATTCCTATCTATTGGATATATTGTGCGGTCATTTTGCCGATTTGCTATGAATGAATAATCCTCGGACAATCTGAGTCGACTCTTCTGTCATAACATAACGAAATATTTTGATAAATAATTCTACCTTTCTTTTAATGAAAAATGCGCAAGAAGGCTGTCATTTATGTTAAATAGTTCAACTTTTTAGATTTCATCCCACATTATGTTCATGGAAAGGAAACATAACGCATAAGCATAAAAAGCCCTGACTTTTCTTTTACTTAGAGATATAGACATAAATTTTCAGGTAGGGAATGCACTTTTCAATTCACTAGGAAGGGATATAAAAGATCTTATATCAACAAGAAGCCTACTACCCGTATTTGAGGCTCATAGTCCCGATTTCTACTCACTCTTGAAAACCCATGAAAAGGTGTTCGCCCGAAAGATTCATCCGGACCAGGCTGCTGACCCGAATTTTTTTTTACAAGAAAGTGATTTCCTCTAAAAGTATTGCGGCATCAAAACATTTTTAGGATACCTTATCTGAAGATTTCAGTAGGAAAAGGATCGACTGGAATATGATATGATTCTAAATCCAGCCATGCCAGATGTCGCAGCAATGGTTGCGTCATTAAAGAATTCCAGTTTGAGTTTCGCAACATCCCTTGGCTTCTCTTTTTCTCGCGGAAACTTGATAAAGCTGGCCGGGTTCCTCCTCATCCCCCCTGGGTAGCCGTAATCTTCGACTGGAGACAAAGCTTCTTATGTTTCATCTTACTTCAGCTGTAGACAAAAGTTTGGAAGTTCGACGAGACTGGGAAGAGTGTGTGTAGATCAATAGGGAAGAAGCACTTTAAATTATTATCAATTTTATTAAAGACACAGTATTTAAAATGTTTTGTATGTCGGTGGTGTATTTTAGTGATTCTTTTCCTAAAGTAAAAATTAGTAGAATTACATTTAGAAGAAGAATTTTTAGGTGCTCCGACTGCTTCGGTAATAATCCGACATAATACAAATCTTAATCGTAATACAATCACAGCATTTATGCCCGAGGCCGAGAACCCACGAGTCACTAGCATGTGTAGAAAGAACAGGCTCAAATAAATTGCGTTAATTTCATTCCCCTTCGGGAATGTTGGTTAGTGAGACACCCTCAGCAAACAGCCCAACCTTCGGATATATTATTTTGTGGGATACCCATTCCGTCCAGTATCTTTAAAAATCAAAATAATTGATTCACAGTATTAACTATCTCACGTGTCGTACCCCATGGACGTTTCCTCTCCTCCGACTTGGAGTTAGCTTCGTTTCACTCTTTGTTGACCTCGCTGACCTCTCTCTGAGGTGGGAGAAAATCGTTGCAGCGTCGCCACGAAATTATCCTAAACTCCGCTTCCGTGCGAGCGTGGAACCTCTCGATTTCTCGGATGTTGAGAAGTGGTGACAGCTTTACACTGTTTTCAATCGTGCATTAAAATCATCATCACCAGTTATTAATCCTAAAATTGGTCTGAAGCAGCTCTCTCCACTCAATTATCCTATCTGCTAACCTGTTCACACTTTTACATCTACCTCTATTGCTCAATGTATTTCATACGAGGCTCATCTTTGACATTCTTTCCATTCACTTTTCCCTTGATGACTATCATTAGGCCATCTTGTAATTCTCCTCTTTTAACATTTGAGAACTAGCCGTAAAACCTTAAAGGAGTTACCTGCTGATAAATCTCCAGCAATTTCATCAAATCCTTGGTGGATTAATTGGCTAAACCACCTGAACAGAAATAAGTACGAGTACCGGTGAAGGTGAATGAATTTTTTTCACTATGGATATTATCCTCTTTTACATATTTCACTAATGCCATAAAGTATTTCGTGCGAAGCCTTCCTTTTCTTTCTTCTTTTCTCTAACTTTTCGTTGACTTTTCCTCCGACAATTTTCTTCATTAAGCCATCATATATACCTAGGTATTAAAAGATGGCCGGAGATGTGGTCCTTTCTTCTTTTCATTGTTTCATCCTATTCCTTACCTCTCTCTTCTTAAGACTTCGCCGTTACTTGGTCGAACCATTTGATCTACATCATTGCTCTGTAATGCCATATTTAAAAAACTATCATTCGAAAAATTCCCTTCCGTTTTTTTCTAAGATGGCGATGGTGCATTCGATATAGGAATCAGCCTCTTTTTCCATTCGCGAATTTTCTTTCAATCCCGTGTAATCTACGAAATCGAGCATATTCTCAGAGTTAACAACGAAAAAAAATATATGGTCTAATTTTATTTCAACTGCAATATGCTAAAGTATTCTTGTCTCCATAAGGCCCCGCCCATAAATTACTTGACGCTAAAGGATGAGTGATGGCTTGGGCTGAATATTATGATGCACTCTCGACAGGAAGGGTGGGGAGGGGGTCCAGCCTTCCGTTGCGTTGGAGGAGTATGATACACTTTGGTAAAGAGATTTCGGGGGAATTCATATAGTGTGTGAACGTAGCGAGGAAGGACTGGGAGCTGGACCCGCCTTCCACCGTGGACGGTTTCCGCGGGGAAGACGATGGCCCTCCCCGCACCCCAGAATGGTCACCGACACCAGGTGGAGTACCCTTGTAGTGGAGTAGGGGACGGGAAGAATTCGGAAGGAGAGTCCCTCCTTCCGAGATCTCTCCTCTCCCTATATCCTGGACGGGAGGAGCGCCTCGCGAACTCCCTCTCCCCTTGGCTGCCCTAATCGCCAGGTGTCAATTACCGACGCCCCCTAAGCTTTTGACTTCGGCGAGGAGGATGAATCCGAGGCGACGGGACGCTAACAAGCGTAAACAAAGTTCACGACTGGCTGTCCACCCCACAGACGTGCTTCCTGCCCCTCGCCTCCCTGATGCTGGCCGGATAACAGACATTAGAGGAGCAGTGCCAGTGTCCCCCCTCCCTTCTGTCCCCCCCGGTGAACTTGTGAATTGCGACTCGAGCCATCAAGGATAGGTGGATATTTGGATAGAGGAAAGAATTGGGGTGGATGAAGGGTGGAAAGGAACTCGGGAGCGGCGTTAGCCTACTTTTAATGAAAGCCGTCAAGGGGTCCATGTTCTCGTCCGACGGGCAGAGTACTGCACTCAAAGGTCCAAGCATAGCACTTTAATAGGGACCGGTATAACATCGGTGGGGTTCGAACCTTGGCCCTCGAGCTGGCAGGCCAGTGCTCTAGCTACCACACTAACCCCATCCCTTAATTTTTTTTAATCTCCCTGCCACATTTTCTCTTACTCTCGACGAACATGTGCGTATGAGCCGTTAGTTATCCCTAATTTCAGCACGGAAGCCCTTCGTCGCTCATTTTACATTTGTGCATCCTATTTATGGAATGAGCTGTTCCCTGATATTCGTGGAGCCTCAATAATTACAACATCAAGCATCTTCCTTTCAATTATTTAGGTATTTGAGAGAGATAACACCTATTAATTTCTGATGGCATAATGAAGAAAATCGTTGAAGGACAGGTTGATGGGAAGAGTGGCAAAGGAAGGCCTCGAGTGAGATATATGCACCAAGTGATGAAGGATGTGAAAGAGAAGAAATACGTTAATATGAAGAGATTAGCCGATAGAAGAACTCAGTGGAGAGCTGCGTCAAACTAATCTGAGGATTGATCACTAATGATGATGAATTTCTCCGATGTATTACATTTAATATAATTGTACAGCACAATTTACATGAGTAAATATTTATCCATCTTATATCCCGCGAATATGCCAAGAATATGCTTTTCCAATTTCAACAGAATTTCTCCAGGGTAAATACTTCTTCCATTGGTCTCATCCCTCCTCATTTCCTGTAGCTTTCTCTCATAATTGAATATTGAATGTGTCCATTTTAATACCTGCTCCAAATCTCAAGAAACTAGTTTTCATTTCAGGTATCAAATTAAGAGTTTACTTTAGCGATTAATCATTCATGTACTGATCAGAGTACAAAGGTCCGTAGCACATGGAGAGAGGATGTTGACCCAATTTTAAGTGAGTCATTGACTGCACGCCGGAGAATTCCCCTGGCAATTGTCCCATGCAAGTCGACTTCCGTGTTAAATACATAAAGGCTGTCACACTTTACGATTTAAAATAATTAACTCAAGGAAGGGTAAGAAAAAGATTTCTTCATCAACATCTTTATAAAACTATTGAGTAGATGTGGTTCATTGCGGGAGAAGAACCATGTAAAATTATGTTTCTTGCTTCCTGTTTTGTAAAGATGGATGAAAAATCATGTGTTAAGCACAACGCACGCTTGCGTTAATGATTCGATAGCTTGTAATGTGTTAAAAGCTATAATATCTTCACTGTTGTCACTTATAGTCCATACGAGTGGCAGGAAAAAGAACATAAGCGGGTATTCGATTTTATGAAGACGATATTGAAGACAAAATTTCGGAAAACTAAAGACGAGTTCCACTAAGTGATTTTATAGCTTGGAATGTGTTAAATGCTGTAATACCTTCACTGTTGTCACTTAGGTTAGTCCACACAAGAGGCAGGAAAATGATCATAAGCGGGTATTCGATTTTATGAAGACGATGTTGAAGACAAAATTTCGAAAACTAAAGACGAGTTCAACTAAAAGTCAAATTAATGAGTGAATCTCGGCATTTTTTTTTAAATCTCGTAACTATAGCGATTAAATCAAGCTGCACTCATGCGCAGTAACATAGGGTGGGTTTCTACCAACGATACTTACTCTATGGTATCATTCATATTCATAAATCACTTATTAGTGATAATTGCAAAATGCGATACTTTTCGGTATTATGTGCTCATTATTTCCGATTCTTAACAAGAAACTGAGGGAAGATTGATTTTCGCTCCTAATTCAATGCATCATTTTAGCCATGTCTTTACTATTTGCGTCATTTTGGAAGCTAACATACTCTTCGTATTTTAGCCTAAATAATTTAAGTAAGGAGTCACTGGGTAGGTATCTTATTCCTTGTCAAAATAGTTAAGTAATTAAATCAAATCTGGTCAAAATGGCCACTTATCCTCTGACTCTCCTCTCCACCAACTTCACTTTCTACATCCATTTTTACTCCCACATCTATAAAGCTAGCAGTCTATTTTCGTACAAAAGAGAATACAGATTTTTTTAGCATGAATAAGTTTTTGTTGCACTGCCTCTTTTATAGACAATCAGAAATTATACGATCAGTCTTGTCAAGGGCGGAAACATATCTTCAGTCGCTTTACCTGCAGTATTAGAAAAAAGCTCGCGAAAAGAAACCGCACCCTGCTATACAAACAGAAAAAAATTAAAATTAATATATAATTGAATTCAACCAATTATACTTCAAGCAAATCTGATTACTTTATTTATCGTCCCTTTCCACACTTCGCAGCCAAGGGACATTCCTCCCATCAATATTAATTCTTCTCCGCCCCGAGCCTCTCCACCCCAACAGCCTTTCTTAGGTTCACCCACTTTCTGGGCCTGCTCTGATAGTATATTTACTATCACAAGTGGCCGTGAAAACGCGGTCTACACGCAAAACCCTGCCTAAAATCGTGCTGCCAACTCACTCTTTACATATCCGGGCGGCCGAGTGAGTAAATACGTTAGACCACGTAGTCCACTCGGAGGGAACGAATGCACGCGGATGAGTCAGAGGGAAAGAATTTATTTAATCTTGTAATCTGATCGAAGAAGATAAATTTATTGTACATTTTGACTACGCGCATTCGCGAATCTCACATAATACTTGTGGGAACTAATTAATCCCCGTATGTATCAAGCTCAAGGCCCTGTTTTATCTCTTTTAGTACTTACTTGGTCTAATTTTACGACAAAAATGCGTATCCCCTCTCAGTAAAATGCTGTTTTTATATTTTTAATTTCATACCAGTGACGGTAAACCTAAATGGACATTAAATACTCCCCACAACCCGTAAATTTCACAAGATGCTCCTTTTTAGCCCTGCTTAAATCCTGCCTCCCATTAATCTATCTAAACCACACGTTCTTCTCCTTCCTCTTAAATACCCACGCCCTTTATAACTCTCTCCTTCTAGACCTTCTTCCTTCTTCTAATTTCCTCAATGAGCTTCCTTTCCTCTCCTCTTCTCCTTTCAACCTCCTTAACACCTATCTTACTTTCTCCATCCTTCTCTATACCCACATTTCAAGGACTGTGAGTCTGTTGTCATCTTTAATCCTTTAAGTCCATGTTTCCGCCTCATACATTGCCACTCTTAATAACTACTTTTCAACAAGACTTTTCTAATACTGACGAAATAGCATACTCGCTGATATTCCTTAAATAAATGTTTCCATTGAAATGTAAAGATATATTGAAGAGTGAAGATGGATGTTAGCTCGTGTACCCCACCCCCACCGATAAAATAAGACTAGAAATTAGGTTGGTGCGGTGGTTAAAATCCCGACTGTCCGAGTTCGATTGCCGACATTGGTAGATATTTTCAATGGAGTTCTGTTTGAGGGCTGTCAGGAGAGCATCCGTCGGGTGGACCAATAAAACCTTTCTCTCGACCCTTCCTCCTTTCCCAAAAACCCTACCTACCTCTTTCCAAATGCCCGCCTACCCTGCAAATGATCTTATTGTTAGTTGTCGGTCGCTTACCCTAATTACAACGACAGCATAGGTATAAAGTGGCTTTTTGGAGCTTGAAAATCACGAAGGACAGGTTTTTAATTGGTCTATGAGTCATAGTTGCCATTCACTTCAATGAACTAAAATAAAATATTTTGAACCAATAGGGTGTTATAAAAAATATGAGCACATACATTCTCAAAAACATTGGTCAATTTGAACGAGAAAAAGGGTTAGGTACACGCGCGAAGTCAAAAGTCGTGTTGTCTCCAAATGTTACGACATGTGTCCCTAAAATAATGGCACTTTAACCTTATGCTAAAGTTTGAATCCTGTGTGGTAATATTAAATTATTTTCAGTATCATATTTTAATTTAATTATATATGTATTAATGGAAGGGAGCCAACCTTATACTGTTTACTATTTGCGCAAACCGTTCTCGGAAACTGGAGGACTTTGCGATACAATACATCAGAGCATTTTATGTAACCTTATGTATTTGCATCTTATCAATGTACCTTATGCGAGAATATGTAATGCATCATAAAGATAATGTTCTCGGCCATGAGTTAAAATATTATTAATTTCAGTCAACCTATGGCTCCGATTCGGCTGGATGGAATACGGGTATTTCATACCATAATTCGTCTAAAGGGTGAAATGTTGCATATCCTCCGTTCAGTAGGGTTTATCCAGATGCTGCAGATGTATATTTCACCTTTGCATTAAAAGCTCAAATAAATACTAAAGGGTATAATTCCATTCTTCTGTGGTGTTCAACAGATATGGTATTTCGATTATTCCATCGAAAAATTTAGTTATAATTATTGGTCCCAGCCCAAGGCTAAGAGACAGTGCCAGATTTTTTAATGCAATATATGAAACAATAATTTCACCATTTAATATAATTCTAGCCCTAGATTGGCATCAAAATCCCTGAGGAATGCTTAGGTATGAAAATCTACTTCCGCTCTTTTCAAGCAAATTGCGCTTTGCATTATAGATTGTCTAAACCTTATTGAATTTGATTATAGCTTCATTGCAAATATTATTGTTTGTACCGCTTGTGCCCTCTAGTGCATTTTTCAGGATTTTGCGAAGCCATTAGCACTCACCGTCAGTTAGGAGCATGGGCTTAAAATAAGCGTTTTTATGCCTCCCGCGGAAATCATTAGCAGACGGTCGTCGCTAACGAGAGAGATATTTCAACTGAACTGCTCATTTATAGGTTGTATGGACGACGTATACTGCATGAAATCTCTACATTGATAGGATGTTGGTGCTCCTTTCTCTCAAGCAAAATTGAAAGCCGGGAGCTGAATAATATCAATTCCTTACTCCCTCGATGATAATCCATTGAACAGAAATCCTTAGTGCGACTCGTGTCAATAGATGTCTCGCCATTCAATTTTCACGGGAATGAAAATGGCCTCAGAAGGTGAAGACTGTGGCGATAATCTGTTTTGAGTAGCGTCCATGGATGTATGGATTGTCGTGGTTTTATCCTGAAGTTGACATTTTAGTGTTATATTGATGAAGGAATGTTATTCTTGCGCTATTTCGAAAAATGAATTGCCACCAAATCTTAAGTGGATCGTGTAATGCAGGCGATCATTGCTTTGCTGTGGGAAGTGTGGAAGGAATACCTTTCACGGTATGTATGAATGAATATCTGTGATGTTTAAGAATATTTTTGAAACTTTACTCTTGCTTTAATCGTACCATAGCGATTGCACCTTTAAATTGACCCTTGACAATCCCATGTCGAACGTCATTGATTGGTAGCAGACGGCGCCTTACTGAAATGCTCCTCACATTTCAAAGGAAAGAATCATACTGAGTGTACTGTTTACCGCGGCATCTTCACGATTTAAATGTTAGAATATTAAGTTTTTGTGAGCGCCTCTCTTATTTCAGCGTCACTGAATCAGTTTTAGGTGGCGACGGTAAATATACAATACATATAGTTTTCAGTGGACTGATGGTCGTAAGTTAATATCTCCGTGTATATGGGTCATAAATTTGATATTTTTTTAAGTAAATATCAATATTGTTGAAAATTGAAAAAGCAGTCTTGAAAGCTTGTTGTTAAAATAATAATATCAAGCCGAACTTCCATCGTACGTACGAAGTTGATTTTGTTTTGTGAGTTCTGACATCTCTTTCTTTTTTGTCTTAAGGCTTACGCGGCTGGATGTAACATAGTAATTTTGGCAAGCACTTTCGAGCGAGTGCAAATTATTCCGGGTGCTTGTCACAATTATATAAGAATCAGCTGCCTTGACTGTTCCACGGATACAGGAAAAATCGCTGCGGCCTATGAAAACCAAGTGTGCATATTTGAACCAACCCCACTCATCAACTGTAACAGCTCACATGTAAGTTAAAAGAAACTTATGATGCCTATGTTTGTTAAGTAATTGATTTTATTATGTGACGTATGTTTTAGGTTGTGCCTGCCAAATTGATTCTTCTCAGAATTTATGTGAGCTTCGTGTGTTCCATCATTATTCTTTATGTACTTATTATCAGTCGTTTGGTGAATAACGTGTGTCACAATAATACCTGTCATATCTTTCGAGACAGTGTGATGTGGTTCTAGCGCAGGCAGGTTACTTCTGTCACGTCAGGCCCTTAAACTTAAGTGGGAGAGAAAACATTGCTTGAATGATGGTAACCATGGCATGATGGTGTAGTTATGGGAAAATTACACTCAAAGGAAGTATGTAGCATGTAACTTGAGCTGAAATTTGAGCTTAAGTAATATCGTTACCCTGGGCACTGTAGTTTGATCACATTGTGTAATCGATCGAATATTTTTTTGCAATGGAGGCTCAGGTTAAAAACGTATGTCCCTGTTGGATTGATGAGCTGATTTTGAAATGCACACTATTGTCTCCTTGGAATGTCCTGACGTATTACTTTGTTCATTCAATGAAACCCTAGTATTCAGCTCATTTTTATATTATTTTTTAGGGTAAACATCACCACATAAGCACCCTAGAGGTTTGTGGAATGCATTCAGTTTAAAGAGATTAATTATATTCACTGAACTTCATGTTGTTTCCCTGGAAAATCTGGTTCTCTCAGAGCCATGCTGATTTGGTTTAGCTAGACATGTCTAATTAAGTTTTAACCAAGGCTCCCCTATAATGGACTGGATGTTATTTTTGGGGGGTCCCAATTTATTGGCTATTCGAGGGAATAAATCTTGTTGTTGAAGTAATTCACTTCAAATAAATTTAATCACAGGGTTCCCTTAACTCTTTGTCTAATTAATTTTGTGGTATTGAACAATTGTTAGAATCAGATATATAATGTTAGCTTTGAGAGACAATCTCCATAAATAGGCAAATAAGGTGTGTTTATGTTCAGCTTGCTGCACTGGGATACTTCTTTTGACTTCGAGGTGGGGTAATTTCCTGTGAGAATGTAGGCTGTATCACAGCATCCTTGTCATTTACTGATCTTAGGATCTTGTTTGTTGTTTCATATATGCAGTGTTAGATGTTGAAAATTTGCCATTTGAGTATACCCACTTTCTTTTTCAGCTCTTAGATTATCGATGGGTTCAAACAGGAACACTGCAAACAGAATCTCATATAACATCACTGTCATGGAACCTGGAGGGTACCCGCCTCTTGACAGGAGGTGGTATGCTGCAGCTCTGGCATCAAAACATCCCCATTATCCAATCTGGTGATGACAACGGCATTAATAATGGCCATGGTGGTGGGGATGCGGGGGTGGAAGGAAGTGAGAATGGAAATTGCTTCTTACTAAGCTTAACTAAATTATTTGGGTGATTAGTGCCACCTGCTGTTATTTATAGTCCCACTAATGCATCTCCAGTTATTTATTTGCCTTTTATTTGGACTCAAATATTTTTTTTATTTTAAGCTCTATTGCTGGTAATTTATTGGGCTCATATTACTTAGTGATTGAAGAACTGGATTTCCTACTTGGGATAAATTTCCCTCAATGGAGTAGGTATCTGTACTTTTCAATTCAACCCATAATTTGAGTGTCTCCCTCAGTTACCAGTCAGGAAAGCTTTTTGAACTTTTGATTAGTTTTGTGTAATGTATTTATTTTATATGACATTGAGGAAAGTTAGAGTTTAGATAGTGGATAGGAATTTAGAAGTAAATTGAGGAGTTCCCTAAGGTTTAATGCATAATGTGTGAAACTTAATAAGTGTTCCTTTAAGGTTTTTTTGGCAGTTCTCATCTTCAAAATAAATTTATTTATTTTCAAATCACATTGGATATACTAGTTATGTAACACCTGAGGCCTCCCCAAGTGTTACATAATGTGTGCTCACTGATTGGTGGTAAAGCTGAAGAAGGATTTAGATTTGACATTTACTGTATTCATATGAAAAAAATCTATTATGATGAGTTAGGAATCCTGAATTACTGAGCCTTAAACTTAGTTTTGTACATTGGTGGTAACTGGAATATTTTTATCAAATGTCAACTGTCGTCTCATCCTTCCTTTAACTTTGGAAAGTGCAGCATGCTAATTTTCTTATAATTGATAAATTATTTGAGGGGGCTTCTTAACGTTTAGATCCCCATCTGATTAATGTAATTCTAATCACAATTTGAATATTACATTTTGCACTCCTCCTTTGTCATAATTTTCCCCTTCAGTGGCTTTCGCACTCAGATCACTTCCATTGTAGAAGGATTTTCCATTGTAGTTCTATTTCTTGTCATCATGCATTGATGTCTACCTTTGATTGACATAATTTTCTGGTGTAGCCTGTTCTAATGAGCCCTTAAAGTAGATGAAACATTTTGTGGAAAGCGCATAAAGACAATCAATGGGAAATAATGATGATATGCTTATGATTGCAATCTTGCTATCTGTAGCCATTGGAATATGTATATGCAATTCTGTTATGCATGAGCAGTGTGTCAAACAAGCAGAGGTACTCAATACTCTCATGACTGAGCTGTAGATGTAATTTGCATGCTTTCTGCTCTGTTATCCCTGACATAATTCTATGTCCTGTAGGTGGGCAGGAAAAGGTTTTTTTTTATAACACGAGGAACAGAGGCAGAAGCATTGTAATTCTGTGCACAAAATTTAGCACAACCATGATTTTACTTCTGTGAAGTATCATGGGGCGAAAAGGCATTGATGCAAGCATTATGTATATAACAAACCCAGGCAGGGTGAGGATGCTGAAAGGGGAAGGCAAGGGGAAGTTGGAAGGTATGTGTGGAAGGGGTCTGTGAGGTGAGCTGGGTGACCACAGGAAGTGAGTGCGGGATTTAGGGGAAGGGGTTAGGTGCTGGAATTTGGGATGTTTAAAAGGAGGGAACAGGAAGGGTTTAAATGTTCTTGTAAGCTACAGGCCATGGATTCCCTTTGACAAAATATTTCCAACACTTCAAGTGGATTCTGGATGCACATGCACTCGAATCCACAGCCAGCATCTGTAAACAGTTAACCTAGTTGTATGTATTTTGTTTCAATATGATCCAAAGAGGCATGGATAAAATTTCGATCCTCTGTTGAGAAATTTGTGGCCTCCAATTTATTTTGAGTTCAAAACTTGGTGAATTTTTATTTCTAAAAAAGTTAAAATTAATGCTTGGGCCAATAAGACATAACTTAATAAATGTAAAATGAGTTGTGGCTTCCGGTGTAAGATTTTAATTATTGGGAAATGTACACTAATTGACAAAGAATTCAGAGTTATTGGTGTTTTATTATCAGGTTTGGTTCAGCTCTTATAGGCTCTTCAGGGAATGTGTAATTATGGTTATAGAAGGTGTTAACTCATTTTGCCTCAAGCTTTACCTAAGGTGAACCCTGAATTATCCTGGTATTAGAGAAAATTAGATTTCAAATCTTCTGTTTGAACCTGTTTCTGTTTTGCCATTTCAATGCCCAGGTATATTCTAACGTCAATTTATGTTAATATTATCACTTAAGTCATTTATGATCCATCAATAAAAATAATACCATACAGTTGACATCATATAAGAGAATTAAAAACAATTCATGATTCATAGACATATGCATTAATAATTGAGTAAGCTAGTGATAGTGTGAAAAACATTCCCCTCTCACCAAATATTTTCAGTTTAAATTTCACTCATAACTGATGGAAGTATAATTCTGTTGAACAGTGTATGGCGTTAAATTCAAATTAGTTCCTTATTTGAAAATAGAGGTTGCAGACATTTTATTGCAGACTAATGCCAGTTTTCCGGTTCTCTTTTCTACCCTATGCTTGTATTTGGTGTTTATATATTACCATATTACAAGGTAGTATTGATCAAATAATCTGGGTATGCATCCTTCTCAGATTTTCCAATGAGAAACTCAGGTTGGGAGAACTCTATTTGTGATGTGGGTGTAAGTTAATTAACTATCATTATGATGCAAATGCTTGTAGCATGTGAGGAGAAGTATGGTTTGAGTTTCGGTTCTTGTTTCTGTACCTATTTAATGGGCCAGTATCTTACATCAGTATCATAGCTATACTGCCAAATTAAATGTTTCTGTGAGGTGATACAAGGGTCATGCATAGATGCTAGTTCTCGTACTAATCATCTCCCTGCCGCAACCAAAAGTTATATTATTCGCATGTGTTTTATGTGCTGCCCTTGAGTGGCTTCATCAAAGGAAAATAAGCAATGCATACTTAAAGTGTTGGTCAACTTTTGGGTGGAAAATGCTATTATTAGTCCTGATTTTCTTCATGTGCTGTTAAACTTTTTATATTTCTTTTTTGGTGGATTCAGAGTATAGCTATATAAAGAGGTGCATGTGCCGAGGTTTTACCTTAAAATATAATGTTCTAATATGTCTCAAGTTGCAGACATAGTATTTTCAGAAATTTGTTAAGGATAAATATTGGCATTTGCCTGTATGGATAACATATATTTGCAATGTGTCAATTGTTTTACTGCCATTTGACCCAGCTACATCACCTTAGACTCTGAGAATAAATAAGATTGTAGTTACTTGAAGTTTAACCTAAGTTGAACCCTTGTTTTGTTACTCCTGGCAGACGCAGACAGCATTTATAGCTGCCAACATAACATATTTGACTTAAAATGCTGCTATCCTAAAATACATTCATACAAACATATGACCCGTTTGGGAGGCCATACTTTTAGAAAGAAACTTCAAGGGAGTGACCAGTTTTCATGCCATGCCATTAAATGAGGTATACATATGAAAGAGATATACATACCTGTGGGCAAACAAACTAAGGATAGTCATCAAGCTGTCAGTTATTATTATGATGAGGCAATCTTAATGTTATAATTACTTGTTATGAGGAGTACGGTTCAGCTCTGGTCAGAGGATTGCTTGCGTGTAGATATTGCCTTAAATTATTCAAAGAAATAATAATGCATATTGCAATGTTTGAAGAAGAGCCATACAAGTCCTCCTGAGCCCAATACTTGTCAGGAGGTGTTTGTGTATCAATTTAACACGCATACTGTAAAAGATAAGATATATTTATCTCATTCCTCCCATTACTACATTCTAATAAGGTGATTCATTGTTGGGAAACTTGCCCAAACATTTATTTTAGTTGTTTCTCTAAGTTTTGTTCAGTATGTTCAATATGTTCAATCAATCGAATGGATGAATTTTGCTGATTTTAAAATCAATTTTGCTTTCCTAATTCAAATGTGAGTAAATGTAACGAAATTTAGCAATTTTGTTGGCGTTAATAAATTTTAAAATGATAAAAATATTAGTATTTTAGGGTTTTTGCTTGCATTAATCAAGTAAAAGTTGAGAGATGTTTAGGCATTCAAATTTTTGATGCTGAATTTCTAATAAACCCCAGTGTAGGGAGTACCCCTGTCATTGAAGTCTGGAATTTGGTTGGGTATTACAAATAGCTGGTCATCCAAATGTTATTATTTGACTCAATAATATGTCAGACCCTAAGTTTGTTGCTCAGTATGCTCACAGCCTGAATACATTGTAATGTAAAATTGTATTCTCCTTGTTCTTTTGTCATAACAGGTGTAATATTTCTCAGTTTCACTTTGTGCTTAAAGATAAGGGTTTTCGGTCATTAAAGTGGTTTCATGATTTCCAGGTGCATGTTGTTTTATTTGGTTCTTAACATTGGCATAGATTCATTTAAACAAATGGATAATGCCATAGTCCAGGAATAAATATAATGCTATTTAAAATAAATATTTTAATCTATTTTATTACAACAATGGTATGAATTTGACTGCTAGATGCTCGGTTAAATGTCTCCTTATGTCAGTAAATAGGTTTCCACAGTATCTGTCATTTAACATCTGAATGGCTACTAGGTTTTCATCACATTCTCTTGGCTCTCTTTTTTATCTGAAGATATCCACTAACACTCCAGTAAACTAGTGTATCAATGCAATTATCTAAATAAAACTTCAATATCACTTGACACTTTTTTACGTTTGTGTCTACCCCATACATGTCAATATGACCTCCCTCTTAAATATCCTGCTTTTCCTCCTCTGGTAACCATGGGGTTAGCTCAATACAAAACATTAAAAAACCAAAAAGTAAATACACTTAATAACAATTGAATGTCAAAAATGAAATACATAAAAATAATGGAAATATATAAAAAGTGATGTTAGTTATCTAAGGTACATGCATCAAAACCAGATTTCTGATAAAGCCAGTACATAAAGCAAGAACTTGGTATCCTTGCAGATGCCAAATATACTAGTATTATACAGTGTTTTTATACAATTAACTGAGTTGAAAACATTCCCGTGGGAACTGTTTTGAAGTCACTTAGTGTCCCTGTGAACTTACCTATGTTGTCTACTACAAATTCCCTGCGAGGATAATTAGTGTGATGTGTAGTGGTTCTTTTTAATTCTGGTTTACAAGGTATTTCTGGTTTTTTACAAGGTAAGCTGCACATTCCCTCTTTCATTTGTGCTAATTTGCAGGACAAACACCTGTGGGTGTCAAATTCCAATTAGGCGAGGATGCAGGGGGAAGTAGTGGAGGTCCCCGAGTTCTACATCAGAGTGAAGAAGATGACAAAGGATGGGAATGTGTTTGGAAGTGTCATACGGCCACTCCAGTTATTTACATGGCTTTCTCACCAGATGGAACCCTTTTTGCTACTGCTGGAAAATCTGATCGACTAGTTAAGATATGGTTTGAGAACAAGCAGTGTAAGTTGTGTCACTATTTGCAAATGCTAAGCTTAGATGTATTGATTTCATAGTTGATTGTTTTTTCTGTTGTTTGATTTCATTTTTCTCATTGTGTTATTGAACAGTGCTGTTTCCATCAAAAAGCCTGGATCATACAATGTCGTATAGCCAATCTGCATTGAGTGAATACAATTACGGGTTTGTTTACATTGCTCATCCTCGTGCTGTGACTCAAATATCTTGGCGGAAAACAAGCAAGTTTATGCCCAAGTAAGTGTTCATCTATATTGATTTATTTGTGTGACTGAAGGGTGGTGAATTAAACCTTTTATTTGTGTGTGTCAATGAATATTCATGTAATACTTGGCATTGTTGCTATTATTTGATGAAACTAGAGGGACTTGATGCATTATGGTGGTGTTCTCAGTAATTATGACTCTTCTCCAAATCAATTAAGGAGTTTGAGTTAGTCTCAAAAAAGTGCATTGTGGGGAGATGAAACCAATTCATTTTTTCTCATTTTCAAATCTAGAATATGAATCATAAATTTGCTCTTGAAATTTAAATTCTATACTGAATTCAAATCTTAAATTTCCCCATAATTCTTTATTCTATCAAAGTCTAAATTTTTATTTTTTCCTTCAATTTCAAATTGGTATCTTTATTTTCTCTAGAATCTTTCATTTTATTTTGTATCCGAATCTTAATTTTACCATCAAAAATCAAATAAACTCACTTTCTGCAAGAAGGCAAAGAAAATTTATATATATTCATTGCTATTATATTTTATGTAAAAACTTTGAAGTGCAGCCGTTTTTTTATTCAATTTGATTTTGAATGGATTTTATGGTCTGTAGCACTTTGTGCTTGTGGATGAGCTTAAAGTCACCAAGTGCGTCCGCCGGGTTGCGGATGGTGGATCAACCTCTAGATATAGAGGTTAGCTGCGAGATAAGCGAGTTTACTCATCAAATAACCAGTCGTGGACAAAAAGCTATGGCATTCCGAGGGGGTATTGGTCTATCCCTGGGTAAGGTAGGCCTTTAAATAATAAATTAACCTGTGCAGATGCTGTGACGTGGTGATGGAGGCCGCCAAAAATTACGCTTCCCATCACCCTGAGGAGAGGGCAGCAGCTCTTCTTCACATGAGTGAAGGTGGAGACTACTGTGGTCGATACAGTGACACTCATTTCACTACAGGTGTGGTAACATTTACTTTAACGGCTATAGTACTGCGATGTGGAAGGCAAGGGGAAACCACCACATTAATATCCCGAGTCGAAGCTACTCCACTCTTCTTTCTTATCAAGACGTGATGGAATCCTCTCGAGTAAAATATTCCGGAGGTAAAATAGTCCCTCATTCGGATCTCCGGGCGTGGACTACCCAAGAGAGTACATCAGTCAAGTGTGATACTCATTTTAGGGTAGGAACGTGTGATCACTTCGGACCTGCGGAAGACTGGAGAACCTGAAGGTGGAAATGTGGAGAATTGACCTCGAGTTATTAGGAATCAGTGAAATGAGATGGACCGAAGAAGGAGACTTTTGGAGTGGAAGTTACAGAATTATTCACACTGGATCACTGAATGGTAATGTTGGAGTAGGCATAATGCTCAGGAAGAGTGTGGGACTGCATGTGAAGAGCTTCCTGCAATACAATGAAAGGATTATAATGGTTAAAATTGAAACTAAGCGTACAGATACCATTGTGGTACAAGTTTACATGCCTACGTCAGACTACGAAGATGAAGAAGTGGATGACATCTACGAAGATATCACCGTAGTAATAAAACAGGTAAGAGGAGAAGAAAACTTAATTATTTTAGGAGACTGGAACACCATCGTCGGCGAAGGTCAAGATGGAAGAATAACTGCAAAATACAGATTGGGAATCCGAAACGAAAGAGGAGAAAGACTGATGGAGTTCTGCACACAGCATAAGATAGTGGTCGCCAACACATTGTTTAAAAATCACAACCGAAGAAGATACACATGGAAAATTCCAGGGGACAGAAGATGTCAAATAGACTGCATTTTAGTGAAGCAGAGATTTAGAAACCAAGTGAAGGACTGCAAAAGCTACTCGGGTGCAGACATCGACAGTGATCATAATTTAGTGATGATGAAATGCCATCTAAAATTCAAGAAATTAAAGAAAACAGTAAACACATTTGGCAAGTAGAAAAACTGAAGAAGACTCAACATCAGCTGGCATTTCAGAAAGCAGTAGAAAACAACATAGGAGAGGACCTGACTGAGAAACCAGTAGAAGAGTGTTGGGAAAACATTAAATGTGAACTACAGAAAGCCACAAAAGAAGTTCTTGGAAGAATAAAAGTTGTTAAGAAGAAGAATTGGATCACGGAAGAAGTCTTAGTGCTGATTGAAGAAAGAAGAAAGTACAAGAATGCGAAAACTGAAGAAGGGCAGCTTTGCTACAAAAGAATAAGGAACGAAGTAAGACATAAAGCCTGGAAAGCTAGAGAAATGTGTATGAACAATCTATGAGAAGATGTACAAAACAAACTTTTCCTTGGAAAGGTGGAAACTGCCTATAGGATTGTGAGGGACCTTTGGATGAATAAAGCTTCTGAAATTGATGATATCCCTGCGGAAATGATAAGGAATGTGGGAGAGAGGACATTGGCCTATCTCTACAAGGCCATCTGCGACATGTACTCAACAGGAGAAATACCCAGGGACTTCAAGAAAAACATCATAATTCCTATTCCCAAAAAGAAGAGAGTGGAGAAATGTGAAAATTTTAGGACTATAAGGGCCGGTTGCACTATGTCGGGTTACACCTCTGGTTAGGGTTACGGTCACTGTTAAACACTGAAATCTGTTGCACCACCCCTAGTTACGCCTTGACCTCCGGCTACCCCGGGAGTAACTGTAGCCGCCAGATTCACCGACGGCTGCCGGTCAGTTGCTTTGCATTTTGGGAACCAATGCATTGCGGGTATGAAATATGTTAACAAACAAGATGGAGTTTGGTAATTATTTACGTTTCGATCCTGAATTGGAGGATTCCGACAAAGAAATGCTTCCATATTTTATTTAAATAGTTAATAACCCAAGAAATGTGCGGCAAAGAACCTTCCATTTCCATATTTAGAACGATGAATAATTTTTCGTGCGATTTCGTGTGCAGAAACAACCTGCGATAGTGTTGTTGGATATCAGTGAAGAGAAACTGATGCACTCTACGAAGCGCTAAGTTGCAAAATATAGGTACAATTTTTTGATGATGTATTTATGAGCTGATCTTTAATAATGGAATACAATTATTTGTATCCAGAAATATGTGTCTATCAGCGTTTAACCAATAAACCAAAAAGTGAGTCAGTAGCATCGCTCAGAAGAAATTTTATCGCCCTTCCAAAAAAATGAAGAAGAAATGGCCAATGTCCGCTCCGAGTTTTACAACATTTCAAGATTTCCCAAGGTAATAGGAGCAATCGATTGCACACATACAAAACTATCGTCTCCGGGTACGTAATGATACAGAGCCATTTGCTTTAAAACATTTAACCGATAAGTTTCAAACGAAGTAATTTTTGAGCATCTCAAAAAGGAAGTGCAAACATTTCACGTCCTTACCTTCCTTCTTTCATTTTTGGGACATTAGTTTACTCTTCCTTCTACGTTATTTTTGAACATTATGAATTATTTAGCATAAATATTTCACTGCTTCGCTCTAAATAGTGCTGATACCCAGTATAACTATCTTTCAATACCTTGAAATCAAGCTGAGGTATTTAGGAATAGATAGGGTTACTTTTCCAATAATTTCCAAACCTTGTGCGATGCCAAACTAAGGTTAATGGCTATCGTTGCGCGCTGGCCTGGGTTATCACATGACCAAACCATTTTTGACAATTCAATTTTGAAGGCACGTGCAGAAAGTGGTGACTTTGGAAATGCAGTAATAGTGGGTGGGTGATTCTGGATACGGCCTCAGAACATATTTATTGACCCCTATCCGAAATCCTGTACGGCCAGAAGAACATTTATTAACGAAAGCCTAATCCGAACAAGGAACACAGTGGAAAGGATGAATGGGTTCTGGAAAAGAAAGTTTCCTGTTCTTTCACTTGGCATAAGACTACGCTCGATCCACACTGGCAGTGATTGTTGCTTGTAGAGTTTCCATAATTTTAATATATAGCAAAGGGAGGGAGAGCCTCCTCATGATCCTGATGTACTTCCAGTGCAGGTGAAAGTAAATGATGTAATTAACGATGGGGTGGCAGAGGTAGAGGGGTTCGTGATGAGTTCGTCAATTATTTTAGAAACATTCAACATTGAAATGAAAAAAAACTAATATTTTGTTAATTACTATTTTTTTCAATATTAAAATTCATGGATGTCCTGCACTGCTTTTTTTAATCTCCTTTCCCAATATATATATATCAACTCTATTGGCTTCAACGAGTCCTCCTCGCTAAAATTAGGCGCCTTTCTTGTTGTTTTTATGCCCCTATGCCGAAAAGAGCAAATAATCACGACATTTTTCAGTTTGTTGACGCGTAACTATGTAAAAATTCGTTCATTAATAAAATAAACAAACAAATTATAATCCTACTTCAAATGGATTGTAAAAGGTAATTAAAAATAAATTAACACGATTAAATCTACCACTAAGAATATATAGTACTCGGGCATTTCAATGATTTTTAAAACAGTATAATTTTAATTTACAGAGCAATTTAATTTTAATTCAATTTAATAAACAGACCTCTATTAATTGCGATTAAAATGCTACCACACACGTTGTCCAGCTTCTTTCTCGACCGTTGCTAAGAAAAATAAACAAATCGCCTAAGCTTCTGGCTCCAAAATTACGGTGAAGTCCCGAGTATGAAAAATTTGTCAGTCATGTTGAAGCTCTGTGCTCACCATAGCCCCTAGTTATGTAGCTAGAGGTCATTTTTCGTTGGTGCAACAGATGGAAGTGGTAACTGCCAGCTACGAGGTAGCCGGCAGCCAGGTGGCCAACAGATTTAGCCGGACTTGGTGCAACCGGCCCTAAGCTTGACGACGCATGCATCGAAGATATTGACAAGGATAATCTACAGAAGAAGAGAACGAAAAGCAGAGAAGTTCCTGAATGAAGATCAATTTGGATTCAGGAAAAGTAAGGGTACAAGAGAAGCAATATTGGCCCTTACGCTGCTTATAGAGAAGAAAAAACCGACGTTCATTGCATTTGTGGACTTAGAGAAGGCTTTTGACAACGTGGATTGGAATGCAGTGCTCGGACTTCTGAAGGGAATTGGAGTGTCCTGCAATGATCGAAGAATTATCCACAGATTGGTTAAAAACCAAGCAGCTGTAATTAAATCCGGACCCAGCTGTGAAGAAGCAAGAATAAGGAAAGGAGTGAGACAAGGATGTGCACTGTATCCCGTAATGTTTACATCGAGAGAGGCATCAATGAAATCAAGGAGAAGTGTTCAAAAGTGAACATCCATCGAGAAACAATCAGCATGCTACGACTCGCTGATGACATAGCTCTCATAGCAGAGACAGAGAAGGATCTAAATAAGATGCTAACAACCATGGAAAGGACAATGGCCAGTTATCATCTGAAGATCAATAAAAAGAAAACTAAGATATTGGTGTGCAGCTAGAGAGAGGAGGCTACCAACGTTATACTAGGAAAACAGAAACTGGAAGAGGTGAAAGAGTTCTGTTGGGCATGGATGACAGCAGTGGAGAAGATAAGGGTGGAAGCATTCAAAATATGGTGCTATTGAAGAATGAAGAAGATAAAATGGATCGACAAAGTGACAAATGAAGAAGTCCTAAGAAGAGTGGGAGAAAAGAGAAGTCTGCTGAAAACTATAAAAAGAAGACAGGACAACTTAATCGGCCACATTTTAAGACACGATGGCCTGATGAAGACAGTCGTCGAAGGAAAAGTGAACGGGAAGAATGGAAAAGGCAGGCCTCGTATGAGTTACATAGAACTGGTCGTGAAGGATGTGAAAGAGAGGAGCTAAGTTAATATGAAGAAGTTGGCTGATAGAAGAATCGAGTGGAGAGCTGTGTCAAACCAATCATAGGATTATTGACCCATGATGATGATGATGAGCACTTTGTGGCCACCACTGGAGATTATACATTTTTATAAAGGGTAGATGTTGTTTATTGCACAAAGCCATGTATAAATGAGTATCAAAGACATATCTGAGGCTGGCATATATCAAAAGGAGACCGTCACTGCTCGATTTATTTTTGGCCCCTTTGAGACAGGGTGACGATCGTCAGGGAAAACCGGGAAAATGGAATTGTCAGGGAATTTTAGAAATCTGGAAAAGTCAGGGAATAGTCAGGGAATTCTCGTAACAGTCAGGGAGAAACTGGGATAGGAAATTCTCGTTATTTTTCTGCCATTACGTTTACCGCTTTCCCACCCTTTATTTCACCAACTAAAACTAATGCCCGTCGCCGAAGTGCATAGAATAAGCCCCGTCAATCCGTTGAACATTCAGTTGTGAATCTTAGTTATTTAGCTGTGAATCAGTCGTACGATGCATCTCTTTTGTATATCCTTAATGCGATATTTGCCTAGTAGGTAGTGTTAACATTCATGATCACCATGTATCCCGCTCATCACAAGGAATCCGAGGCTATGTTGTTCGGAAGACTTTGCAACTTTTTTTTTAACTTCCGAGAGGCAGGTCAAGAGTTAGTTACAGCACACTAGCTTGTAGTAAATACGTGCTTGCAGTTCTAAAGATACGAGACGATGATTATTAAAACGGTAATACAAGTACGATCACACGTGTAAGCAAAACCTTTTGTAAGATACCGTACCCCCTTCGTGAGACAGCAAGAAGTGTCCTCCTCCCCTCCCCTCCTTTCACGCTCGACGTAATTATTGGATGGCACCGATTTCTTCCGTCTCAAAGCAATTTGGTCAGGTCACAAACCACCTCAAATATGATATCCTGAACATGATGCTGCCATTGCTAATTGCCTCTTGTTTTTGCTCGCAGTGGTCCGATTGCGTTTTGTTTGTTTATACAAATATTTTTACATTTTTGGTTCCCTCTTACAATCAAGGGGTTACAACCACGTAAATCAAATTGTTATTCGCTTCTAAACGTCACTCGTGCCATCAGATTTTGATCCAGTCTAACAACTTGGGCTTGGTTTGTATTTTTCGGGCAACCTGTGCCGGAGTCTGCCAGTAAATTCCTCATTTGCTTTCCCTTCGATGCCTTTTCAGTAATCTTAAACCTCCCAGAGCTACCACGACACGCTACCTCTTCCTTGAAGAATAAGACATTGTCAATTTGTAATTTTACCGAAGGAAACATACACGGCCACGGAAATACAATACGCGGCTGCGTACCCGTGGTCGCGAAAAATGTATTATAAGTGTGTATAATTTGTGTTAGGGCTTAACTTGTGAAGGTTTAATGTGTTTTTTCATTCTTATAGCTTTTATGTAATTTCAGCTTTTAACATTTTCTGAGTTTTGAGGAAAATTTATTTCAGCAGAAATAAAATATTCCGATAATAGCAGACCTTTTGGGGATCGGTCAGGGAATTTGGTTAGGCCATCAGGGAAAAGTCAGGGAATAGTCAGGGAATTTGAAAATTGGATATCAGTAGCCACCCTGTGAGAATTCTTGCATTCTCTCTTAAAATATTTAGCATCTTCTGAGCCCAAAGATATAAAGTGATGAAATGAGAAGTATTACAGGTGAGCACCCTTAATCCGGGAATCCCTAATCCGGGAGCACCCATAATCCGGCAATTTTGCCATGACCAACTACCTAGTACTTAGTGGAAAATGCCGAAACATTTTTAACTGGAATATTGCTTCATAACCTGCCAAGATATTATTCTTATATTAATACCGAGATACAATTCTTAACGTTTATTTTCCCATTTCGAGAATGAGAATAATTTAAACATATTAATTTCTGGTACTTCGTGTACACAGGAATTATTCCAAAACTTGAAGTAAACGTATAAATTTAAATATAATAAACGTATAGCATTTCACCGTCCGTTCTAAAACACGCGTGGTTTAAATTGTGGCCTGCTTTAAGGTTTGATATAGACGAAATAAGTGGGGATTTAAAAAATTTCATGTTTCTGAGGATAACAATATGATGATGGAGTTTGCAAACATCATCCATAACCCTGAATTATAGGAAATGGAATTGGTAAATTTAGACGAAAGAATAGTTGGTGGCCACGATATTCTCACAACACAACATATCATAGATGATGAAATCATTGAAATGGTAATTAATAACAATAAATCCGAGTGGGGATGAAGATGATCAGCCTGAAATTGTTGAAGGAAGACTACTATTGATGATGGTCTTTAAAGAATAATCCAGTCCGGCCGCCGCCGGCGACGTAGTGATTGGCGGCCGTATACACGATACCGACGCGTTGACATCGCGCTGAATCAGCTGATAACAAATCGAGCGAGGTAGGAAATTATGTTACGCAAATCACAGCATAAGAAATATCAAATATGATGCCCTTTTTCAATAACAATATGAAACTTTTACATGTGCAGCAATATGCACAATGCTTAGATTACGTTTTCACTCACTGCGAAACTTCGATAACTTTAAATAATAACTTTGTGTATTAAGAAACCATTTCTTTCTGATTATTCCCAGTAACTCTTTTTAAAATAATGTTCATTAAATGGCAAAGGAATATATTTTGTTATAAATAATTAATTCCTTTCAATGAAAACATCCTGGGCGTCAGAAATGGACCAGTTGACATGCATGACCCATAGTCCGGCAAAATCCCTAATCCGGCATCACTTCGGTCCCGACTGTGCCGGATTAAAGATGCTCAACTGTATTTGGCATGAGTTTCAATAAATTATGTAAATGTGCATTTACTACATCAGGGGAAGAAATGCACTGAAAATTCATCAAAAAATAATGCACAAAACAATTGCTGCATTTGTTGCAATCTAAATTAATTACCAATTACGATTGATTGTGGCATTCCTCATTTTCTCATAATGTGTGCTTTAAGTTAAGGATCTTGTCAAAGTCTACATCTAAACGCTCCAGGTAGCGAGGGAAGATGGGAATGGGTGGTTTATATTTTCATCCTTTCTTTAGGGGATTCATCTCTTCATATTTAAATTGATGATGAGACATGTGTTCAGTACAGGTGTGATTTTTTAGTACAAAGTAATAGTGAGAGATACCTGGTATTAGCCTAATAATAATGTAAAATGCCTGAGTCTCCTCTATTCTCTCTATCTAGAGCCATCCAAAGGGTAGATTAGTGACCTCGGAGAGCTATTACATTGTACCAAGCACAGTTTACTAAAAATCAATGTCTCTACTGAGATTTAAAATAATCAGTCCCTTAACCGTTTTATGTGTCAATTGAATCAATCCTGATTCGAGAAATGTGACAGTTATCCAGAAAAATATCAGACACATTTATTTCATTTTTATACTGTTTTTCATAGCTGAAATGTAGCAATCATGCAGGGATGTGGTTTACCTTAATTTCTGCAAAGATGTCTGCACTCACACATATGTGGAGGCTATTTAAAAAGAAGAAGCTTTCTCGCTTGTCATGTGCGAGGGAAAAGTTTTTGTAGGTGATGGAATATCCCTGTACTTTGCATTGAAGGACTTTAACGGTTGTGAGGGCTTCCCTTCATGTTGCAGCAAAAGAGCGTAGAGAAGAAAGAAAGAAGGTATGGAGTAAGTTACTCTGGCCGCATCAACCCATCCTTGAATTTCTTGCCACTGTGATATTGACTGAAAGGCAAAATGAATGTTGTTGACAATTTTCATTTTGCCTTTAGTTTGTTTCAACTTCCTGTTCAGTCAAAAGTTTAATATAGGACACTTAACACTAGACTGCGGGGATTTGGATATCCTTAGAACCAGTGGCGTAGACAGGATGTTCTCCAGGGGTAGGGGAGGGGGGGGGGGGCAAGCGCCCCACTGTGGCTACGCCCATGCTTAGAACCACAGTTGGGTCACTTTTGACCCACATCCCTCTTTTGCAATTATCAGCCAATGAATGGAAGGTGGTTGCTAAATAATACACCCAATACAAAACACCACAGTGGTGAATAAATGTATGGAAATGGTTTCACTGGCACCTAAATTAATACATTATTAAAAAAATAATAAGTACATACTTGCTCCACCTGGAATTATTGGAACTGAAGAAAAGGTGCAGTATCATCTTCTGATGATGGTTCTGAAGGTAGGAATTGTAGCAATTTCTTTGTCAGGAAAAAAATACAACGGCTCACCCTCAGGTTCATTCTCAGAAATCTTGTTTGGGGTGTCGACAACATCCTGCAGAGTGACATATGTATTTATGCGTGGCCATAGTCAACAGCGAATTCTAATGGTACATTTACTCGGCGACACTGTATTACACAGATCAAGCAGCTGACAAGCAGTGTGCCTCTAGTGAGTGGATTCAGATCTGACTAAACAATGTTTGGGAATGTGGATCTTACCTCCCCCATTTCCCCCACAAAGTTAGCATCAGTTAGTCTCTGAGTCAAGCTCAGATTACTGTTGCAACAGAAACAGAAAAAAAGACAAAAAATACACATATGATCTATTTAATACCTCAACTGGTAAAAAGTCTAAACCGCAAAGAAAATGTGCAGTGTGTAAAATAAGGGCAGACAAAAGGACTGATATGACATTCTGGTGCCCAGACTGGCCTATGCTTTGAAATGCTTCAAAGGCTTCATACAATATTAGATTTAAAGTGACCTCATGTGAATGTTATACAAATGAAGATATGTTATAAAGTTGAGGCGTCAATGAGTATGTGTAGAACACTGTAAAGGAAACTGTAATAAATAAATTTCACATTCCATTCATCATTTACAGAAGGTTTTATTCATTTTTATAGCTAAGTTAAAAAATAGATAGATTTAAAAACCTCGAAACATTTACACCAAAATGCTGAAAATTAAATACCACCTGGGGTGTAGCAAAAGGGTGTTTAAATGCTGGCTCAAGGGGTGTTTAAATGCCGGCTCAAGGGGTTAAACACATTACCACCAGAAGAGGGTCAAAATTGACCAAGGCATGATTTTAGGTAAATATAAATTTTTTCAGTGGAGTTTACCCCTATAAACATGAAATTACTGATGGTTATTTAATATATTAATAGATGAAAAGTGATGAAAATGTAACCGTCAAGATGTAAATAAAAATGAATTGGAAAAGAAAGAATCAACAAACTGGTAAAAAATGACCTCCCTGTGGTTCTAGTGTTAATGGACTTTACTACCAAGCTTCTAAAGGTCATGGAGGACAGGGATTTTGGGTTTCATATTTGAATGAATGCATGACCTCTAGTTGGAAATTAAGGTGATATGGTGATGATAATATTTCATGATGCTATTTTGCAGTTTCTATGAAAATGAGATATCATGGTAGGACATTATCATAAAATCGGTCATTATTTCAGCCTTGAACTGGTGGAATAGGTCTCTGGACACATATTCCAATAAAGGCATTTTCGTAGAGTTTAAACAAAAAAATTACTTGCTGCGAAAGCAGTTTTGACAGAAAGTATTTTATTTTTAAAATATAAGCATTTGAATCGCCACGAGCTGGTCCCTCGCAAAAACGTAATTCGCATCGCTGCCATCTTGAATGACGTCAGGTCCTGCAACAGCGGTCGCGGTGCGTATATTTCTATGCGAAGTTTGAAGCGTTTAGGAGATCACTATTGAAATGTCTTTCATGAACGCACTTTATTTTAATATGCCAAAGCGTTGTTTTAAATGTTGTCTTGTGCCAAAATATAATGACACCAACGGAAATGCCTCCCAACAATTATTTTTTTAATCACCCGAAACAGGATAATATGGGTGAAGAAAGAAGTGCAAGCGAAATGAAACCAGATGAAACTTTGTCTATGCGATCAAACGAGTGCATTTTTGAACGTTCACTCTGTCTATATTCATTTTACCAATTCTGGAAACTAAATTAAACTTAATTGTATCTTAACTGTGCAGAAACTAGGCCAAAACAAAGCGCCGCCAGTAGTAGTACTACTAGTAATACTAGTATTGATGCGATTGACATATGGGCTCAATATTATTCGGTAAAGTTTATTCATTGATTGAAAAACTGCTAGGAAATTTAATGCATGCACAAATCAATAATCAGAGTACGGGGGAAATGTGCTGGACATATGTCACGAAAAATCTTTTCCATATCAGGCAATATGCCATGTTTGAAAAAGTTCGCTAAGCAACTTTCAATTATGATTAAAAGACTGAACCCACTGAACCTATCGCTGCTTACTTTTCAAGATTAGATGTCCTAACTTTTATTAATTGCAAGCAGTAATTTTCACCGGTCAATTTCAAGTTTCGAAGGTCAGCGTGAGCGATGGATGCGTGAATGGCTACTTGTGCACATAAAAACAATTTATTAAACCAAAGTAGTTGTAGACGGGAATATTTATTTCTTTGCATTACCTTCACGGTTTAACACATTAGATTCACGTTTCAACATACTGCGTCTGCGTGGAGATCAGCTAATATGCCAAATACACCAATATTACACAACACAACATTAGAATCTAGGATCACGATCGCACTTGCTTCCTGCGCAACAGGTTAAATTGTCAAGTTCCTCGGTATATTCGGTAATCAAGGGTTTTTTAATCCCCCTTTGTCTCAATAGCCCAATATATATTTCCCCAAAAGGAAGTTCTTGGAAATCGTATCAAAACTCATAACTGCACCATAAGGTTATGCCACTACAAACAAAAGATTTTCACGTTCATTGTATTTTTTATTTAGGCCTTTAAGGCCTGGTTACACGATACATTAACACGTACGGGTTAATGTACATTTGCGTGAATGGTTTCTGCTCAACTTGTTCGTTAGTGCATGAACCAAATAGAACAGGATCTATTTACTGTTCACGCATTCATTCATTTGTACATTTTGGTGTGGTTACACGGGGAATTTTCGCGTTCATGCATATACACATTAACTCGTACGGGTTAATGTATCGTGTAACTGGTGTAACCAGGCCTTAATCCGAATCCTTGAAAACATCCCAAATGATACATTAATGATATAATGTGCCTGAAAATAGAGAGATATCGACACATATTGGAGCAGTAATTCAAAGTAAACAAATGGATAAAGTAGATGCCCATAATACATCTTATTTTGTGGTCCCGAACTTGACGTACCTACGCAATCCCTGCACGAAATGCTCACTATAGTCTATAGCGAAGACAAGTAGGTATACCTACTTGTCTTCGCCATCCATCAAAATATGTGCTTCCACGACATATTAGTTTATGCTCGGGGCATACACGAGCACGAACAACATTTTATCGAGCTTAACCTGCACATAGCCGATGGCATCATCGTCGTGTTCCTCACGAACGACCCTAACACCAAAACATTCATCATCGCCATATTATGAATATTACAAAATTCAAATGAACATTCATTTTCAAACATTGACATGCTTTTACCTCGCCATCTTAACTCTTTGGACTTCCGTTTGAATCAGGTTTTCTCTGAATATTGAACGAAGTTACATTTAAACACGGTGTTGACACGTATGAAAGCATTGCTAATGTTGAGATTTTCGGAAGATTTCTTGCCTCAGCTTTGACAAACTCAGACTCCATACCTTCTAAAGAAATCATATATGTTCGCAGCCTTCCTTAACCACACCAAAGATATCTAAATCCGGCAACAAATGTTGAAAACAACGTCCACAGGTACAGTACGTTCCGCCGTTTTCCTCTCCGTTGCAGGAGCTGACGTCACTTTCAGCCGGCCAATCACAATACGTTTTAGAGTGGGCGTGTTTTCTGGGCATTTCTTTTGCTTATTTCTCGAAAAATAGATTAAATAAATGCATAGTTTTCATCGCTAAGGTGTTTTAGTATAATTAACAATTTTTTAAGTAGCATTTCAAGGAGATTTAAAAAATTGTCCAGAGGTCTATTTTCTCATTTCAGGAAAGATAGGCAAAGGGAACCCTATATGATTAACTTAAATTTTCATCAATTGTCCCCGATATGTATGCAAACTGTGGATAAAAATAACAAATGGGTCTAGGTGTAGTACTATTACTACAATCAGTAATGATATTACTACACATGAACCACTAAGTAATCAATAGACTGACGTGTTTTTATGACATTCCTGAAGAAAATGATATCTTCATTCTTGAAGGCATCTTCTTCATTATTCAATCTGCAAAGTTGGTACATATAAATTTTACTGACATCTAGGGTTGAGTGAAAGAATGTATGTATATATATTTGAAAATTTCCCTATGACTCAAATGATGCCATTTAGAATGGTAAATACATAATTAGTGTGGCCAATGATAGCCAGAGGAGTAATTCAGGGTAATCATCAAGTTCATTCGTATCAAATTCATTTGTATTTGTGTAGGAAAAGTAGTGACAGATGAGTATCAATCAGAGAAAACAAAAGTAGAGCCATTATCTAGAGTTAGGAATGGTTGATTGAATGTTAAAATTGAAGGGCATAAAGTATTATAGCTGTTGATGTATAATTGTAAAACTTGTGAATTGAATGCAGAATTTATTTTATGCTTCTTTGCCCTATGTATGTTCAACGATGTTGGTGATATGTGTTTATCTATTTTTCTCAGGGGCTCAGTTGCTAACATGCTTGTAACATCCTGCCGAGATAATATTTGCCGTGTTTGGGTAGAAACTGTGTTGCCAGAAGATGGCCTCATCAATATGAATCAGTTTGACCCATTGGCAGCACAGAATCCAAAGTTTAGAACCCATCGCCACAAGCACCGCTTCATGCAGAGGCTAAAGCATATGAAGTAAGTTGGTTTATGGGCACTGAAGAACAATGCAATGACAAAATATCGATGCTGCTTTAATTATATGAGGGTAAATAATGTGAATGAAAAATGACTGTGGACTTCTAAAAATGAAATGAAAAAATGAACCTATCATCATTTTCTTGTGGTCTATTGATCGCATGTCTACTCAGTTTTTCTCACAAAATGTGGTAATTTCTGAAAATCTACAATTTTTTTTTCTCTTTGTTTTGAGGGTGTTGGAATTATATTCTTTTAGCTACAAAATTATTTAATTTAAACTTTTAACAATTTAAGCCACCTGTTATCTGCATTTTCTGAACTTTCATAATTTACTATCAGAAACCTCTTGCTCAGTTCATTTGGCATAGTAAATATTGCACATTCTTCTAACCGCATTATTCTACATGGATGATGGTCAAGAAAAATAATAAAAGTTTTTAATTAATTTTTTGATCAGAAATATGGTCAGTTGGTCCCAATAGTTTTATTTCTCCAAGAGCTGGAGTATTTTATTTAAGCATTGATTTAAAATCTCAAAATCTCTAGAGATTACTTTAGGATACAAGACTCAAAGAACAGAAAATGGGAACAATTATCTGAATAAAGGATGCCTGTCTTTTATGAATTCATGTTAATATCATTCTTGAATCATATTTGGCGTATCTTAGTCATGTAACCTGAATACATTATTCTTCTTTGTTGCAGAACGTGCTTTCACATAAGGCGGAATGTGAAACATCATGGAGGTTTAATAATGGCAGGGAGTTCAAACACCATACCCAGCCTGCCCTCAACATACAGTGTCCATGATTTCCACAGCTATGGTTTCCATGGAACTGGGGTAACCCCTGGTGCCCTTCACTTCCATCTAGCAGCCAGTATTAATGCAGAGACTGGTAATAGTCATCATTTTATTCTGAATCCTTGTTTCTGTTGTCAATAGATTGGTGGATTGTGGGCGTGGCAGAGTAATTTACCAGCTAGACACCTGGTGTATCTAGTGTCCACGTGGGATAAATACTGGTAGTTAACAGACAACACATATACAAGCATTTACACCTACATTGAATAAATGAATGTGTAGTGTAGATGGTGTTATCGGCCGTGACATGGTGGAAACGATTCATTATAATAAGAATGAATAAACTTGATTTTTCCACAAATTTTATTACTATAAATAAATTTTATTATTAACCAGCGTTCTACAACAAAGCTAACGTGTAGAATCTTCTTTCCAAAACTAAGGATAAAATCCCTTTATTAGAAAAGAGCAGAGTGTACCAGCTTGAATGCGAATGCTCAGCCGTATATATCGGTCAAACAGGACGGCAAATCAGAGAGTAAAGGAACATTAGGCTTGTTTCAAACATTCAAACGACACCTCCCACTTCATGAAACACCTCTTGGAAAAAAGACATGTGAGTGACTTCACCCCTAAAATTCTCCATGTGGAAAAGAAAGGCCTCCACCTGGATGCTCTAGAAAAGCTAGAGATTATGAAAACCGTTGGTTCGAAGTGTGAAATACTCAATGATTTGTTATATGCCTCCCGTTCACCCCTCCTAGACCTCTCACTGTTCAGGGACACCGACCCACCATAACGACCCAATGTGTCACTCAACGCTAAACCTTTCTCACTACTCAATTACATCATTTTTCTGTCTAAACTTTTAGTTTCCTGTTTGATGTGTGTTGGTATTTTTATTTTGATTGTGATGTAGTTGTTATTATTTGGATGATCTAATGTTATTCTCTGATTATTCTTAAATGTGTTGTAACCCTTGCCCCAGTTACCTTAATGTATTCGTCGTCCAGCTAGCTCAATTACCCCTTACCTTCCACACACACTCTTACACATAAAACACATACATATACTTATGTGAGGTAGGGGGGGGGGGGCATGGGAGGACGAAGAAACGTCGATGGGAGCAACAAGGGGGACAACAGACTGGGAAAGGGGTCTCACCAACACGCTGAAACACAAAGCACTCCCAACGTAACTCCCAACTTTATTAAGGTTGGATACAACCACGAGCCCCTTGCTCGCGTGGTCAACCCTTCCCAATCGTCTCAGGCACCGTCTATCCCACCCCGCCACACTCACGGCCTCTAGCCAACTGTCCCCTTGTCACCACTCCGTGCAGCAGCATTGGCCTCGTTCTCCGGCGTCCCCCTGGGGGGCAGCACCGACTGGACCCTCTCTTACGGCCGTATGCTTACACTTATACACATAAATCACTGGCAATAAATAATAATCAGTTGATAAAAGAACACTACTTATATTATTCATGCATAATAAATATTTTTAATTCTTTTCAATTAAAGAATTTGGCCCAATTTACAGAATTTATACAAATACACTTATATTAATCAATTAAAAAAATCCTTGAATAGTATTATGAAGTGGGCGTAAGTTCTTTGAATAAAACTTTAAATGACCCAGTTCCTTTTCACTTATCGTGATTGGTGTGTCTGGACCTCCCTCCATGAGACCAGGCTGGAATGCGCCTTTCCATTTCAGACTCATGCCGACGCCTCCTCGGTTCACCTGTACAGCCTTGCCTCATCATTATCCTTTCCTCGCCTTTGCTTCTTAATATGCCCGATGTACCCTACTCTCGGGGAATCTGTCTTAATCTCGGTCTTATTCCGCCGACACGTCCTTTCTGGTGGATCCTCGGGCCTACTTTCCCCGATGCGTTCTTACTCTTGGAGCATCAGCCTTAATGTTGGAGCATCCATCTTATTCTGGTGCGTCCTTGTAACTAACGACGCTCTCCTCTCCTGCATTCTTGTTCATTATTATCACCGGGCGCACAGCTTAATATTTGGCCGGTGGTAATTCCAACCTCTAGTGTCCAATATCTAATGCTTATTGTTGGCCGGGTGTAATGCCAACCCGTGGTGTTTAACTGTGGTGTGTGTCTGTAGGTTTACAGTGTCTTTTCCTTTTCCTACTGGCTAAAGCTTTCCTTAAGAGCTTTTCCTGTTGATTAAGCTTCATGTCCCAGGTGCCCATGCTGATGGAAATGAGGCTAAAATAGAAGACGTTTTATTTAGCTTGACTTTTTCTAAAGAAACATGGAAATCCGACTACAAAATCCGTAGGGATGAAATAAGTATGAATTATCATAACATTGTAGCTAATTTGGCTGGATTCTGTGAGTTCTCACTAAGAATTTCTAGATTTGTTCTCATGATGTAACCATTAGTCTTTTATTTCTTTGAAACAATATTTAAGCAGATATCATTCCCCTCTCTTATTAATGTTTATTCCAAGTTCAAAGTTTAATCAATGCCTGTATACTTCAAATTTCATAGTATTTATGCGTATAATGGTTTACAGTAATAACAATAATGATGGGTACAACTGAACTTCCTGTGTCTAACTTGCCATTCTCTCCATTGCATTGTTATGAATTTTGTTATTCACTCCTCAAGTGGAGTGAGTATTCAAATTTAGTGGAAAGTTATGCTAAATGTTTACCTTTTCATCTTCTTCTTTCAGATATTCCTCTTGTTCCAAGCTTGATCACCGGTGATCCAGATGAAGAGCCTAACCTTATCTTACACTGGTTGAACAATAAGGAAATGCACTTTTCCCTTCAGGCTGATGCCATGTTACAGGAAATGACGAGGAAGGTTTTAGAAAAAGAAGATGGGTTGGACAGTGATAGAGATGTGGATCATCATGATTCAGAGCATGAAGACCATTCTCCTAGTAAGTTTTAGTTTTTTGATTACAGTGGACTCCAATTAGGACACTCTCTGATAGCATGTTTTCCTCGTTCAGGTCATTTCTTCAGGTCCAAGTTACATTGCATGTAAATAATTCTGGTTTGCCCATTTCAGTTACCTCTTTAGCATGTTTGGAGGAGGACCAAACCAAATTTGTCCCAGGAAAATAATCACCTTGTAGGTTGATTGCGAGATTTCACAAGAGCATTGCATTGAAAAATATTGTTATCACATACAAAAATATTTAAATAGCTACATTATGGTTTAAAAAATGCTTATGAAGACCTACAGGCGGTACATTTTATCGCAATGTTCGTTTGTTTTACATGTGTTGACTGGACATCAAAACTATGCAAGCTCTAGCAATTCGTGACATTAAAAGTGAGACTAGTAGTTAGAATTAGCCATGGGAAACCCTGTGGTGAAAATAAAAATATTAATGGAGAATCTCAATGTCCTCCAAAAAGTAGAAAAAACCCACATATAAAGCCTTTGGAAATAGGGTCAAAAATTAAAGTTGTACGGTCAATGCTAAACTCAAGTTCTACTACTCAGTGCATATGTTGTTCTGTGTTTCTGCTTATGCCTCGAACTCATTTTCAAAAAATACAAAGTGGCATGGTCAAGTGTTATGTTGTTAATTGACTTGCATTATGTACAGTAAAACCTCTTATTTGTACTATCGGAAAATACGTTTTCCCATGATTTACAAGGTGTTTATCTGGTCCAATCTAATTTTCTGTATCTCCAACGTATGTAGAACCTAGAATTTACACCACGACTTTTCCATTTTACCGATGTTACTGAGATGCAGGTTAGAATGTGATAGATTAAAAAATCAAAATTCCCTTTTATGACATTTAGCCATACATACCAGTATATATAAAAAAATTTACCTCCTTTTGTGGATATAGACTTCAAAAACACGAGAACAATAATGTGCTCCGTTCTTTGGAAGAATTTGAACTTAGTGGCGTAGCGGGGCAGTACACAGCGACACTAGTGATGGTATGGTGAAATATTTACACTCACAATCCTTTTGCCAGGAAAAGGTTCTTACTGTGAAGTGAATGTGCATAGGACACAATTTATAATTTAGGAACACCTTCGGAAGCACATTTTCCTCATTACCACGTTCAAGATTTTGGATCCCTACAAAAACATGCCAATGAGAGTTCACTGTACCTTGCATGCATGCTTGTATTTCTCATTTTTATCATTAGCAGTATTCCACCCATCAATATAGATCTCATGGATCACTTATAAATTATACAAAATTATAGGGACACCGAAAAATGGTAAATAAAAATCATCAAAAGCGGTGTTTAAAAATGACAAATGTGGTGAATAAAATCGTTTTAAAAAGGTGAAAGCTGTGTTTAATGTTGGGAAAGAGGAGTCTTAAAGGTAGGTTTTTTTAAATATTATAAATAAAGACTTCATACCAATGTGAACAAACAGTACATACATTTGAGATCCAATACAGAAGTTATGGCTACCGTACACAGCATAAAAAACACAGGCAAAATTAAGTTAAAGGCAAATTAATGAGATAATGGTAATTAAAATTACCAGATTTCGGTGCTTAATAACAAGAATACATCGGTATATTGTGACTGTATCTGTAATTAATAAAAATATTGTCTGAAGTAGCATATGAAGTTCTGTCATTTCCAAAGATATGCTAATTTTACACCAATTTCCGATTCAAATCAAATATAAATGAAATTCCATTTCACTCTAGCAATATTTTAATTTTATTAAGTTAAATTTACATTGAAAGATATAATGATAACATTATTACCAGGTTTTCAATTGTTAGGTTTTACAATTGTAAGTCCCACCCAGAACTAGCTGAATAATTTCGGCACTCCAGAAATTACATTTCGAGCACCATGTATGAAAAAATTGCAACCTTGTCTTTACTTTTATCATAACAAACTGGGATGCTAATATAACTGGGAGCGAATGTGTGCATTCCGCCGACTTTTTGTGTCGCATTGAATATGACCGCTAACAAAGTTACCAGCAACACCAGTACTGGCATGGATGAAATCAAACTTTTCAAAAGATAATCTTACGTCAATGGGTGGGACCAGAAAAACCTGCCAGGCCACCTGCGACCGGTGCGGTTGCTGGAGTAAATGTAACTAAATGTTACCACGTCCTTGACTAGCCAGTCGAGGACGTGCCACATCTGGGCAGCTTACTTTTCGGAAACTATGTTTCTGTATTCTCCTTGACAGATTAACCCCGATTTCCATTGCCGGCCTGCTATTGCTATTAAAATCTATTTTATATGTGTAAAATGTGTCTATCACCATTGTGTAGCTTTCGTATCAATGAACAAAGAAATTATCTTTTTTAAATACAATGTTATTACACTGATAGAATTAATTTAACCAAGCCTATGTGAACGTAATTCAGATTACAACCATTACTACCAATCTTTATATTATAAAGAATCGGCTTGGCAGCGAGCCGTCACGCCGTTTCGCCACACTTTTGTTTTTCGGTATTAACTTCCACAAAGTTAAAATTTAATTATAGCTTTGTTTTTTTGATACAAATAAATATAAATTAAGAATAAATAAAAAAATATGAGAAAAACCAATATATTCCTGGCAAATAATAGAGCTTTTAAAATTTAAAAAACGTTTTGGTATTTGCCCTTAGAATTTCTCATGCTGTTCTCCGATGTTGCGGTTCAAGATTATTAAGACAATTAAAGACTCAAGACATTAACGGTCGGGGACGTTAATAATGTTCTCCGACATTATTAACGTCCCCGAAATCGGCAGAACATAACGGGGCGGTGTATACAGAATAGGCCCCAAGAAGTAAAACAATTGCAAATGAATGATGATCGTACAGAAATTGTAATAAGGAAGAAAATATTTCATGCTACAAAAATTCGGCATTTGCAAAATATCTCAAATTTCGTTTTAAAAAATCACGTTTCTAAGAAGACACGGTTAATTTCGTGATTAAACCCTAAAGTCGCTTATTTCGTGAATCCTGCCTCAAAAAACATTTCGCGAAAATGTCATGTCTCTACTTATAATCTTTTGCCACTTCTGAACATTTCATGCGCTTATCCCCTACTCAACTAAGCATAAGTTGTGTGGAACTTCATTAGAGGTGGGACAAATACCAGGTATCTTGAATTTGAACACTAATTATAACTCGAGTATTCGAATACCCCGTATACTAGAATTGCATTTAATATATTACAAATTTTTTCTTAATTTATTTGTTACCTGTTGAAGTGAAAAGCTACAATTCTATTAAATCAAAAACATTAATTCTGGTTTTGAAATTTCAAATATGTAGTAACATTACTTTGCTACCAATTATGGAATGCAGTTAATGTGTGCAACATTTAAAATTCCAGGTGGTAAAGATTGCATTTCTAAGTAACTTCACTGTTATAGACTCTTCTGTCTTTTTTTCTTCCCAGGGAAAAAACATCTCAAAACAGCTGAGCAGCATAAAGTGAAAAAATCACAGTCCCAAGATGAGAGTGGTAGTGATGAATTAAGTGGCCACCACCAAAGTGTACAGTCAAGTAGCATTCCTAGTCATCCATCCTTGAGGTATGACATTGATGGCTTCCTCGATTCTTAATCTTTTTTGGCATAGACTGGGAGCATTTGATACATTAGTTCTCTGCTCATTTGATCATAATGGCTTAAGTTTTTCCAGTCCATTGTTATCATTTATCTTGATTTTAATCTAGCATAGTCTTTTTGCTGCTTCTTACTTGGCATTAGACACTAGGAAGATGATGCTGTTGATAAAGTTTGACAAACATGATCTGGCAGAGTTAAATGCCTTCGAAAACCATTTTCATGATAATGTTTTATTCAATCAAAAAAGGTCACTATACAAGAGAGCCTGTTAATTTGTCTGTTAATCTTGTTCAGTACAAATTAATACTTTAGTTATTAACTTGAGAAAATCTGTCTATCATATGACAGGAAGTCACATGGCATAGCAACCCAGAGGATTAAATTCTGTCTCAGACCTGGATTTAGTGTTTGGTTTAGGATTAAGCTTAAGTTGTATGGTGCAATATGATCTCGACAGTTAGAGCTCCTTAAATTGAATCCGTGTGTTTTATGTTTTATTTTTTCTTCTTATTAGGGTAGGTTTTGGTAATCGGCATTCACCCAAGCGTAAGATGACCTTTTTTGATGAAATTTTAAGTGAAAACTTCACAACTCATTTTAGATTCGAGCATGAAGTATGCATACATGTTTAAGTAGTGATGTACACTAAATTTTTAATGTATGATTTGATAATTCATAAGAATGCTTTGAACATTATAACAAAGCAAAAACCAAACAATAATAACCATTGAAATATTATTTTTGCAGGAATAATAATCGTGTCAACTAATAACGATCTGCTATGGCCACAGTATTTCAATCCAGCATGTAATATACCAAACTTAAACAAAAACAAATAAATGCTGAAATCATTTGGCAGTTTCACTTTAGACACTTTTACATTTATCAATAAGTTGTGACTTCGTGGTTGATCTATGAATGGGGTCATTCACCATATATTTCTATTGCCGAATCTGATAGAGTTTGTAAAATAAAAATGCACGTATTTTTCTGTTTTTTTGACGTGTCAATTAGTTATCAAGTTATAAGTGGTTAAAAACTGCTGTTTTTAACCCTTTCGGAAAAGTGGGCGTGCATTGACCTCTTATGTCATCCACTTCATCCAATCACAACTGAGCCCGTGAAGATACTTAGCCTTATCGCAATTGGGGGACACAGCTTACTCTGCCAATGGGAGCAATTGCGACAGGATCTGTGCGAGCAGGCCTTCTGAGAACCCCCCTCCACTCGCTTCCCTTCCCCTAAAAGCAGTCAAAGACAGGAGGTAAATGACTTCAATGATATCAAAACAGCTTCTTCGGTGGGCGTCACCTTTTGCTTATTTTAATTTTTGATTTATGAGCAAATGGCTCGGGTTATAAGAGTAATTTTTTCACTAAAATTCATTTCTTGTTTCCATCCAATGATTTTGTGTACAAAATTGCGATTTCAGTTCCGAATAAATACCCCCATTATGTTCTTAACCTTGAAAAAATGACATCATGTTAATTTACTAGGTAACATTTGTATCACGTGAATACAAAGGGCACTTTATCGAAAGGAAGTAGACTTGCAATGTAAATTTTAAGACTATTCTTTCATTTTAAGATCTATAAGGAAAAATATTGCCAAAAGGGCTAATTATTAACATGATAATATTAAATGTTATTTTCTATTCAAAAGTTCTCAAAGTGAGAAGTCTCATCTTAGATTCAGGGCTTCCTTAGAATCGGGTGAATAAGGTTATATTCCTATTTTGCTTTGCATTTTTTTTGTCCTCCTTTCCCTCTGCTGTCTCTTTCTTTCATACTGCTGTTCAAAATTAATGTCAACTCTCCTCTATAATAATATTTTATTGTTACCAAGGTTTTTTAGTACTTCATCTTCAATCCAAGTAGTACCTACTTAAAAACAGGTTGGGATTTTATTTCATTCTGATTCTATGCAGGTAGTTGAACTTTCTTTTTCCTTCTTACTTCTTGCATACCCAATGTTTACTGAGAAATTTATTTGGTAATTTATTTTTGTGACTCTTCCATTATCATTTCAGTGCTGCAACGTCCATTAATTCCTTGGCAATGGATCCTGGAGCATCAGTAGGTCAAGTAGGGGATTCATTAGATGCCAAAATAGAAACTCTTTTAAGAGATTGGCATCATGGTCCTGATCTCCTTTTCGCCATTCATCCTATCGATGGAAGTTTCCTAATCTGGTAATTTAGTGGCTCAACTAAATATTTTTCGCTTTCAGTAAACAATTTTTATTATGTATTTTAATGTATATTATTTTTTGCACATGCAAATACATTATTGTACGAAGTTTTCTCATTAACATGATTTTATGAGATAGCATACGGATTTGTTTACCATTATGGTCCATTAGAGGTTAATATGCCTAGTATGTCCATTAGAGGTTATTTGATCTTATATATTCAATAAGTTCTCCTCCCTAGTTGCTAATAAATAATTAGTCATTCTAGGTGCTTGAAATTTGTTTTGTTTTCACGTAATATCATTCACTTTCATGTAACCAATGGTACATTCTTGGGTTTTGCTATTTTTGTCATGAATTCTTTTCCATTTTTTTATTTATTAGTCATTAGATGTAAAAGTTCCTTCTTAATAATAATAGTAATTTAGTTTTATATCTGTCATTACCAAGTAACATAGAAATTGTCATTACCATCATAAAATACAGTGAAATAACAGTTGACTATAATAATAGAAAAGTAAATAAGCATTGGATAAGAAACTAAATGTACTACAAGACACAGCTGATACATAATAAAAATCAGGTTTTACAGCAATCATAATTAGATTCCATGTACTCTAAGATTCAACAATAAGATTTATTGAGTAATTAGTTTGTATTGCTATTTAAATACACATCAAATGGCATGCATGTTAACTGTGATGCTTAATTTTTAACATCCAAACTTACTTGTTTTTTAATGAACAGGCTTGTTGACTGGCTTGATGAATACCACCCTGGATCCTTCAGACAAGCACAAGTGTCTTTTTCTACGAGAATCCCATCAGCATTCCCCCTCGGAGATGCAATGACCATGTCAACCAATGTTTCCTTGTACCACACGTGCCAACTGCTGAGCAATTTACGCACCAGCATCCTGAGGCAACCGACTGTCCGTGCCCCTCAACATGGAACCTCAGCACCCCACGACAAAGAAGAACCAGGAAGTCGTTTGAGTCCAGTTCCTCAAGGATCACCACCTTTGTCCCCATCGTCACCCCCACAAGCACCATCTTCACCCACCACCAATGCACCCGCAAACATAGCCGATGTAAATGGTGGAACAGATTCATCTGAAGGATCATCACAGGACATTGCTGGGAATCCTTCCCTTGTAGTTTCAATGGTTTCGAAGCACAACAATGGGACCTTGAACCTTTGGCAGTTAACGTTTAACGAAAAGTCAAAATTTAGCCAAGTGCTGAGCATTAGTCATGCATCGAGAGCATCAGGTCACCGTTTCCGTGTTAATGACATCACTTGTCACCCTGTCCTCCCTCTCCTCCTCACCACATCTCATCATAATATGCCAGATTTTCCTACCCCAGGAAGTGATGACCACAGCAAGCTTGGAGAAGAAGGAATGACACCGCTCATAAAAGTGAAAGAAGTTACCACACCGACTGTAAGTGTATACATAATTTCAATTTAGTTGTTAGCAAAAAATGTTGAAAGAGTCACGGTTAACATTTTGATATTTATGATGAAGTTATATGTATCCTCCAAAGGAGCATATTGGTTGAGAATCCCTGTGGAGGATCAGTAATCTGGAATACACAGGACAAGATGAGTTCCTGAGTTACTATGTATCTGCTCCATACATAACTTTTGTCTTTATAAAGGATATAATTGAAAAAGTAAATTCATGGTGGACTAAGTAAGAAAAAAGATACTGTACTCTGTTAGTTATAAAGTAAACCGAAACAAATGTTGCCCATTTTTATTATCATATGACATATTTATCCCTACAATATTTAAACCTTAAACCCTTGTGGTTTATTAGTCTTTCCTATAGCTACAGATGTTGGTGTACTTCTGATGGGCATTGTTTGATTCCACTTAATCCTTCAAATGCTATTGTTGAAATCTATGTCAGCCAGAATTTGAAAACATTCTAATTGCTTAAGTCAATTTATCTCAGTTTCAATTGCTAAAGTTACTAACTCATGTTAGAAATTTACTACTTTGGTTTCATAGACTGTCACCAAATCTGTGCAGAAATTTTGCTGTATGTTTACAGTGAAGAATTAAACTTACTTGGAAAAAATCTTGTGTGGTTTATATATATAAATTCTACAGTTGTCCTAATTACACTTTTATAAAGATGTTACTGCTAATTTCTAATATGGAAATTTTATGAAACTGGAATTCATCTAATTTTAAACATAGTAGAAAAAGGTTAAAATCAATGTTTTTTTTGTTGACAAAACATTATTTTTACAAAATTTGATACACTTAAAGGCTAATTTTCTGGTCCCATTGACCTGTAAACTTGAGGTTCTGGTGTTTTACTGTTCAAGTCATTTATATTCTTTTTTCTTTATGTTGTATTTAGGGATTCTGTAGTGAACTCATTTTATGGAGGGTTGATGCTGTTGGGCCATTATCTAAATCGGGAGGTGTTTCTGAGTTAGCAAGGATAAATTCTCCTGAAATTTCTGCATTTTCCAATGTTGCCTGGATTCCTACTTTACTGCCCAGGTAATGTACTTCAATGCTCTGTAACACAAAAGGCAACACTAGCTGTCCTGACCTCAGTAAAAAGCAAAGTAATACATATAGTATTGCCTGTAGAGAGAATCAACCAGTTTTCTTGTGTTTTCGTCTTACTATCCCACATCATCATCACAAGTTAACAATCCTAAGATTAGTTTGATGCAGTCCTTATCAGCTAACCTCTTCATATTAATGTAATTCTTCCATTTCACATCCTTCACCACTTGTTCCATATATCTAATCCTAGGACTTCCTTTTCAATTCTTGCAATTTATTTTTCCTTTGAAGATTGTCTTCATCAGGCCATCATGTCCTTAGATATGGCTGATTAAGTTATCCCATTTTTTTCTCAAACGTTTTCAGCTGACTTCTCTTATCTTCCGCTCTTCTTAGGAATTTTTGTTTGTTGCTCAGTCCATTAATTTTATTTTCACCATTCTTCTGTTGCACCACATTTCCAATGCATCCAGCCTTAGCTTCACTCCTGCTGTCATCGTCCATGCCTAACGGCCATAAATAAATATGCTCCAGATGTACACTCTATCGTAATATGTATGTTCTATTCTACTATTTGCAGTATGATGCTATAAATGTGTATATTTCCATTATTTTATTGCAAAAGGCGTGATAAATATTTTGTTTTGTTTTCATGAATTTGTCATTCTTCATCAGCACTACTTTGGGCAACCTGTCCAATTCACCAAGTGCCTGCTTTGTGGCCTCTGATGGACATAGTTTAAGGGTGTATCAAGCAGTAATTGATGCAAGGACTCTATTGGCGGAAATTTCTAGTTCAGAGAGGAGAAGTAGAATGATGGTCAGTTATCCGATGGTTTTTTCCCTCTGTCTTTTTTTTGTAAATTACTAGGACGTAGAATTTTCATGATTGCTCATTTTACAGGATTCAATGGTCAGCATATCAACTGACAGTTCCTTAGATGAAGGTATGAAGGAGTCATCCCTGCACAACAAAATAAAAATTGTCTCTCAACAGTCTACTGCCCGACCTGGTTGTGTTATTCAATTGGATGCTATATCTGATGCTACCCACGTATGTATTTGCTGATGAATGCATGAAAGATCTTGAACGCAGAGCATATATTTCTCTGCATGGGTAAATGATGGATGCATTGTGTATGTTGACATTTCTTTAGCCAAATTATTGTTATGAAGGAATGGATAAAAATACTTAGGAAATAGACAAATGGTTGATGCTTGATTTGTCTTTTATGGAAAAACTCTGTAACCTTTACAATGTTGAGCTTAATATACAATCAGTAGAATTAGTTAATTATAGCTGGAGAGAGCTTTAATTTTATCAAACTGCATGGAAACTAGTTAGTGAATAATGTTGGTAATATAAAATCAATCATGTATTTTTAAAAAAGAAAGAATCATTAAAATTTTGTATATTTATGCTCATATACTCTTTTGGCACAGAAAATGTTTTACCTTGATTATGATGGTTAAATGAAGAGTTTTTGACTTACTTCTTGTACATTTTTCAGGACTGGCAGAACACACAGTTCCTTCATGTATTCCAAGAGCAGCTCATTACTGGTGAAAGGGAAACTAAGACTGGTTATGAACTACCCAAAGAAGGTGATTTAGGTTTAATGGAAACTCATTTGGGTGCCATGGTTGATTTGCAGCAGTCATCCGTTTTTGAGGAACCTTTTTACATTGTTGTGCTTGAGAGGGCAGGAAAAAGTACTGTTTTACACATGTGGAGATTAGTTATAGCCTCACAGCCAGACAATGCAGGTAGGAGAAATGATTTTGTTATTACATGACAATGAAAAAGGGGTGAGTTAGAAATCATGTTAACATTTTGAAATTTTTAAACAGAATTAAGTGGGAGTATGATGTACGTCCCTGATAGCCAGCTTGTTCAGGATGATGAAGATGATAACAGAAGTAATATCACAGAGCCTGCTAAATATGGAGGAATGCCTTATGGTGGCGGTCCAGCTGAAATTCATCCTAAGCCTGTAGATCATGTACAAACTTCCCATGTTGTCATATCTACAACTAAGGTAAGGTCATACATTTTAATGGTGGAATATCAAAGCCCAAATTAAGGCTCACGATGCACTGTTCAACTGCAATTATGTGACAAAACATTTTGTCTCAAAAACTCTTTAAGTAGACAAGTATTTTGGTCATAGCTGGGCAGAAAATTGTTAATCCGTTAATCATTGATTAATGAAGCTAACATATTGCTTAACGTTTTGACTTTTAAGTTAAATCCAAAAACTATTAACTGTCTTATCAACTTCCGTTAACTTTTAATTCCATTTATTTAAGTCTGTTACTTTAGTTCAGAGCCATCTGGATTGCCATGTAATAACTTGGTGAAGGAGTAGTGTTGAGAATGCAATCTAGAGAACTCAGCATTTGTACTCCAATCAGACTTTTACATAACTTTTACAGACAAAATTTACACAGTCTAGGCTCATGTTTCCGCCCTAAACAATCTTCAACAACACACGAAGAACGCATCCATCTAAATACGTTCAATTTGAAGAAAAAATAAAGGCAGGATGGTCATTGATACTGCACAGGCTGTAGCGAGAACAATTGCACAAGAAATATTGCGCCATGTAAAGCAACGACTTGCGAGGACATGCAGCGCCTCTGCGCGAATGCTTGCGAACAAATTAGAACATGTTCTAATCTGATACATCCGTTCGCGCAAGTTTGAAGTTTATTTCTCTCACTAGATGGTGCAGATGTATCAGCAACCAACTGCCTGGGGAATTCTGGTAATTAAATAGGTTGTTGATGATTGAGTTAGGTGTTTTTGTTTGCACTCAACTCCTTAGGTAGTGAATAAAGTGCAATTGCAAAGTGCAAGAAGCTTAAATTTCGTGCGTAAAGGAAGAACTCGTTAAATTGACCCACATCCGTTCGTTCGTGGTGCAAATTTTGGACTAAGTAAACAGGACTAGGGTCTCCACTATTATGTTTAGACTATGGCTTAAGACATATTTTAAAGTGGTGGTAATTTATCGCATCTTTCACGTCCAATTGATTGCTGCTTAACAGATCTTGACTGTATTACCGCTACTGAATGATATATTGTCACTAACATAATGCACCGACGATTGCACCATTTAAAGCTGTCAAGCAAGCATCATCACAATTTTCTATGTCACGGACTTTCTCAGGCGACTGCTCAAACAGAATCAACATCAACTTGCGCAGTTTCAATGACCGTGTAAAACGGCCTTGAGATTTCTTCAAGAGCTGTGGAATCTTCTTATGTCAATATGACTGGCAATAGTTTTTTCACCATCTAACGGCAAAAATCTATGCCAGCAAAATATTGGTGAATCTTTTGGTATCGCAACTACCGGTAGTGGTGTATCCCAAGGTTTCTATTTCCACAATCAAATGCAAACAGTGTCAGGTCCAACTTTACTGACAGAAACGGTATATTACTATGAAACTCCATACCTCATGTATATAAGTCTACATTACCTAAGCTATGCTGGTTATGAAATACATTGAAAATACCTAAATGTTAAGTGACATAATTCAAAATTGCCTACAATTTCATATAGATTTTTAAATTTAACCGATGACTTTAACTTGCGTTAAATTTTCATCAAAATAACGATTTAATGTAATGAAGTTAACTTTTTGAGTAGCTTTTAATATATTAATGAAGTTAATTTTTGGATTAACTTTGCTCAGCTATGATTTTGGTGCATAACTCATCGCAGCATTACACTAATTAGATGAAGTGTTTGTGTTGTGATTGCATTGAATGTCACAAAAACCTTTGTCTCTCATAGTGGTGTGTTTGCATCAAAACACATCCTACAGAATGAAATTGGATGTTTTTGAAAATTTATTTTATTTTCATATCCTCTATATTTCATGACATAGTAGTGAAAAAATTCATTTGTCAAATTTGCGTAGGTTTCCTGATAAATTTACTTTGTATTTTTTAGGTCTGTACTCAAGATTTGCCACTACCTGATGGAGTTGAAGTTGTTCACGCTGCTCCAGCAGCAGGACATCTTAGCTCTGCGTCTATATATCCAGCTTGTTATGCACCTTATATAATTGTTACTGCTTGTTCAGATAGCACTGTTAAGTAAGTAAATTACTTATTTTCTCTAAGGACTCATTTAGTTCTAACAATGGCATTAATGGTTAGAGGAGGTATCCTCCAGTGAGTTTTCATTATTTGGCATCTAAGAAGTGGTATTCTTTGTTTTACTAGAGATGAGGCTGGTATAACAAAAAATGGGCTGCTTCCTTTAGTTCCCAATAGTGTATTGTGAGAATTTCGGTCACAGCCTAAGTAACTGATTCCAAAATATGGAGTTATCCTGGGCGCACATATAAGTGACCTTCCCTAATGCATCTGTTAAGGAACATGCACAATAATGAATGTGCTCCAGCATGATTTTCTGAACCAAGTAAAATTCTCAATTCAGAAAATATACAAAAATTAATTATATAAGTTTTGGTGGATTTCTAGAGTATTACAAGAAACAAGTTGTTGATGACCTACTGTGCATAAAATGTCACAAAGCTGTGATAATACCGTATTTACTCGTGTAAGCCGTGCCCTCATGTATCCCACGCACCCCTATTTTCGGGCAGGCTCGTGAGGAAAAAAATTATTTCTATCAAAAAAATATTTTATGCCCTTGAGTCTGCATCATTTTGTCATAACATGAATGCACGTTCTTTAATAGAAATGTTGTGCCTAAATTACATGTACGTCTTTCTCATTAATTGATTGACTTTACATGTTAATATCGTCATGATCATCATCGCGTTGTGCATCGATGCACGGCCTCTTTTACTGTGCATCTTTTTCTTGTAGCATCTCACAGTAATCACAGGAACATACGATCACATCATACAGCTATAAAAATGGCATCTGTTCAAAGCAACACCCAACTGAAATAATTGCAGAAATATGTCAAATTTCAACCCGTGATTACTCTATTATTACAGAAATTCGTTGGCATATCAACAAATAAAAGCAGAATGCCATCCTTAACTGATAGCGGTGGTCTCGTTTGCTCTCTGAGTAGTATCTGTGGACTGGGATGATTTAACAACACCGGAAAGTCTTGGGAACACACGGAAAAAACTAAGCTCAATGTCATAACTATTATAATTCTTATGAAACTAAAGAAAACACATTTGCGGAAATAGAATCATAAATCAATAATGATTATTCATATCATTACAGTTCTCATTTTTAGTTTGTGTCACTGCTATATTCAGTTACACCATATTTCCTTCCTGCAGCTCGATTTCCTATTTTTTCGGCATCGCTTATGATATGTAGTTTTGTACTCACAGGAAACGATCGCAATTTCACATCAGAATTCATTTTTAGGGTGATAATTGCACATTATTTTAAAATGCTAAACGATCGATTCGAACTCGTTTACTACTCTCACGCACATAGCGGATAGCATGGATAGTAAGAGGGTATAATCTCTGAGCCATACGACTCTTGTCACTATATTGCAAATTCTTTGTCATGTCTTTGCAATGTAGCTTTAATATGTATGCAAAAGGAGCCATCTAATAAAGGAGCGTAAAAATGTTGCTACAGATACGTGATTCCGAAACAAACTCCACTTATGATTTTGAAAAGACATAAAGACGCCACCTCCCTTGCGACAGCTTACAGGATACAATGTAGATTTAAATACATATCGGTGCTACAATGTGTTGTCTACGCACGATCTATGCATGATAAATCTTTTGCTTTGTCAAGTGGTGTATCTGATCTTGCGTTTCTTCAAATACCGTTGTACGCTCAGACTTTGTTAAACACGGATTTTTATTACTAATTACTTCAAAATTTCAGAAAAATTTACAACTAGACCTTTTACTTTACTACTAGACCATACTTACCAATTACCTTCGATATGTTCACAAAATGCGAAACTTAGGAGAAAAAAATACAACAGGAATTGGAGGAAAAATGATGGATGCACGGCTTTCACGAAAATCTGGAGGATTCATGTAAGCCGCACACCCCCATTTTTTCACTGGCATTTCAGGAAAAAAGGTGAGCGGCTTACTTGAGTAAATATGGTATTTTTCACTGCACCACTGTCTACAAGGTTGAAGCCAACTTTAAATATTAAGGTGCTTATTTTAACAAATTTAAGAATTGCAAACTAGCTGAGAATAACCTTAATGGACCAGTCAAGGTGAACATTTTTTTTCCCTGGAAACTCTGCTATTATGCCTACCAATGGGTGACACTGTTAAGGTTTTTCATGATCAGTTTACATTCCTTGAGTTTGTTAAAAGTGAGCATATTGTGTTTAAAGTTGGCTTAAACCTCAATGATGGTGGTGCTGGGCTTACAATTACTGCTGCTTTGTGACATAGTATGTGTATGTGTTCATCAACCTCTACCTTATCTTAAGACCTCTAGAAATCCACGAAGAAGAAGCATATCATGGTAGAATCAGTTAAAGCACCTGGCCAGGGGGTTTTGAGTTCCAGTCCTGTTCAATGCAAATGATCTTTTTCTCAGTGGAAATTCTACTATTGTGTATACCAGAGGGTGACTCCATTAAGGTTCTCCTTGGCTTTTTTTTTACCATGAGTTTGGTTGATATTTTCTTGTAATCAGACAAATGTAAAAGTACTGTGAGGCTTACAGTGAAATACTCTATTCATATTCCGTGATGTATTTTAATTGGTGCTATGAAAAACTTTTTCTTTTTGAAAGTTTTTTATTTGTTAAAGTTTTTATGTTCTTTTAGGTTTTGGAATTGCAAAGTTTCTAAACTTGATGCCGTTAAAAGAAGTAGAACTTATGAATGGACTGAATGGGAAATGACGAGGAAAGACCATATATCAGCTATAGACATTCCTGGTATGTCACTTTTGTGTGATACATTTTAGTGGCAACTAATGTGAGAAATTTTAAGCCAATTCATTTGTTTTAATCATGGTAATTATACTCTTCACTTCATGATTCTTTTTAGGCCAGCCACTTAACATTAGTGCGGCTTACAGTGGAAGAATTGCATGTGCATATAAATATGGAAAGTCTTTTACCCGTCCATCTAAAAGTGATAAGGAATCTAGATATGTTAACTTGTGTGTTGCCATTTATGAATGTGAGAGCACAGGAGGTAAGTCAATGCTACAATATGGCTGGTCATGCTTTTGAATATGTGTAATTGTGTCTATACTCGCTTCTTTATCTGAAATTAAATCTAATGTTTTTTTCTGGTTCTGATAGCATAGTCAGCTGTTATTATTTTATAGCTGTGCAGCTTCATTTTAAAAATGTTGTTGTTTCTCAGCAAATGTATTTTATTAACAATTTATATTATTTCTATACAGAGTGGAACAATTTGCACGTGTTATTTCTTAAAGTAAAAACTTAAAATAAGAAGATAATGAACCTCATTTTGCAAAAACTGTGCATGGAATTTGTAATTATTGTGTCAGATATATGTATAAGCTACCAAGTAGTATTCATCATTAGAATTTCCAATACAAACAATCTATTGTCTTCAAACAGAATTTTGACAGTTAATTCTTTCCTCATAGTATTGTCTAACACAATGTATGGGCTCTAGTCATCCACTTTCCTATTCCTAAAATATTGTTTGATTAATGCTGTAGAAGCTTTAGGTGTTTTAGAGTAATCTAGGCTGTATTTGATGAAAACATTATTTTGTAGCGTTTGTGTGTACTAGCCCAATAGGAACCTTATTGTTATTAAATTTCTTAATTCTTTTTACAGGTTCTGAGTGGGTGCTTGAGGACACAATTCATTTAAAAAATATTCATTTGCCACAAATAAATTTAGATAAGCATTTAGATTTAAGTTATTTACATGACAGAACGTTCCTTCAGAAAAAGCACAAAATCAGCAATTTAATGAAAACTTTTTCTCAAGAGGATATACGATCTCCAAAAAATGGTGATCAGGTGTTTCATGACAGTTCAGTTGGAATAGGTAAGTATATTACATATATTAGTGATACAAGGAGTAATTAGAATCAAAAAGATTGTCATTTAGATGCTAATTGTGTTTATGTAGCATAAATTCTGCAAGCACTGTACTTCAAAGGCTTCTTATAAATCAGTTGACTGCTTTTTTAATATTTTATTTCCATGCTCATGAATTAAAATACTTAATGTAGTTTTTATTGTCTTATGAACCTTAGAATAGTACTTTGAACTTGCATTTTATGTAGTACTTAAGATTTTTGGGCTCTCAAGGATATTATCAAATTTTCTTTGGAGTTGGAAAATGGTAAAGACAAATATGTGGCCATAGGCTAAGGACTTTATTTCTAGTCATGTTTATTTCTATATTTGTTTGTAATGTAGGTCTCCTTGCTGTGCCAAGTTTTAGTACATTGCAGTCACTTAGAAAGTCGATCACTGAGTGTGGAAACGTCTGCCCTCTGACACAGAAGCATTTGGTTCAACTTGATTGGGTTTCAAAAGAAGATGGATCTCATATTCTCACTGTTGGTGTTGGCAGTAAGGTTAGTTGCCATGGAAAACTAAACATGAACTTACCCATTTCTTTTTCATCTCTGTCGATTATAATGTAGTCTAATTGTATTTCTATAGTATTTTCATCTGCTAATTGCGTACTTATATTTGCCTGGTTTGAGCTAAATGTTAGCCACAGTTTGTATATGGAGTGCAGTATTTTGTGATTATTAAACATTTACAAATTTATCACAGCAATACTTTCCTTTTCTTGCTAACAGATATATTTGTTCATTCTGAACTATCATATAAAAGCATTAACTGAGTGAACAAAATTAATGCATGGAGCAGTAAGTGTGGCATTGATGGCAGTGAGCATTGATCACTAAGGACTAATTTACTCCTTAATGGTCTAATTTTATAAGACAGCAGATTTAAGTGTATTCCTATTTAAATAAAATGTTCATCTGTAAAAATAGTTCTTTTTTTTGACTGACTTGGAAATTATGAAGTATAAAGGTAGCACCATTGCATTTCCCAATCATGATTATCTGGATTTTAGACACTGTTATATTTTTTGCATTATTTAGCATTAAAAGAGTGTTAAGAATTATTCAGTTCCCTGTATATTAAGGTATATATGCTGTAAAATTCTATAATGGAAATGAGATTACATAGGGTTTATTTAAGACCAACGAAACATTCTCCTTTCATAAAAGAAATAGAAATGATTTACAACTCTTACCTCATTTAACCCTCTTAGTGCTAACCTTTCTCCTGGGGTATTAGCGAGAAATGTAGAGGTTAATTAAATAAATTGTAGCACCTTAGGAAAAAAACATAATGATGCTATTGTAATAAATATCCAAATGCATTTTTTTTACATCACATTAGTTGAACTAATAATGAAAAAAAAATTTACAGTGACTGGAAAGTAAATGTTATTATTTTAATGTCATAAAGTTTAACAATATATTGATATTGGGCCAAATTATTGGCCTGCTGCACTTTTCACCCGAGATGCAAAAGCTGAAATATTGGCCCGCCGCACTGAGAGGGTTAACTGCCAAATAACTTCCATGTTCAGCCTGTCTTGTGTCAACTCTTGCTCAGTAGTGTCTTACTTTTATTGCTTTTGAGTTATTTAAAAATATAATTTCCATTGATTACATTTCTGTTATAATAATTATATTTTTTCAGGTAATGTTGTTTACACCAGTTTCTAGTGACTTGGCTCAAGCAAACATGAAAGCAATGAAAGAATCGCAGTCAACAAACAGACCAATTCTAAGAAAAGCCTCTTCGTTAGCTGTGGCCAATTTCACCGATGAGATCAGGTAATCAGTAAAACCTCGATAATACGAAGCACGATAATACCAAATTTCGATTATACGAAGCAAAATCACTGGTCCCGACGAAAAGCCTATAGTAAATACATGGCAATATTCGAAAATACAAATTTCTCCAAATTACGAACTACCGGCCTGGTCCCCAGGTAGAAATGGAATTCGTTTTTACGAACCTTGGTGAAAAACTGCTTCAGCAAAACTATTTTTGCCGGCATAGACACCTAACAAATCAGTGTTGCCTATTATGGTGCATCAAAAAAGAAATGCGTGAATTAGTAGTGCATTCATCCCCCACATATGCCAGTCTCTCCCCAGAATTTTCCACATGCAACTCCGCGTATCATTTAGACCTTTAGTAATGTGGAAATCGTAGTTAATGCCATTATTTATGCTGGCTATTTTTTGTTTTACCTGTTACCAGTATTTTTATAATGTCCACAGTTCTGTTTTAACTAAAGCTTACATGTGACGGCACGTACCATGCTCATTACCGTGCGCCTGGAATTATGACAACTCAAAGTCTCCGTGAATCCTACCTCATCCTTTAAGGTGAACACTCCTAGCTCAGCTCTTCGTGAAGGGGTGCTCCATACCAAACTCTTGTAGACTCGAGTTTAAACATTAATAACTTTGAAATCATTCATTTGAATTTCACTTAGTTGTAACCTCATTTAGATAATATTGTTTTCTATTCTACCAATGGGGATACTAATATTTAAAAACAAATTTTGAAGTATTTTAGGTGATACAGTAAAAAATGGTACTATTTTCTTAGTGCCATTAGTAACTTTGACATCTAATAAATGATTGCTGAGCTTCCACAATTCCACCACATCGCACTGGGAACAATACTTTGTTCCAGGGGCCGTATTCTGTAACTTGAGTGATATCTATCACCGGTGATTGACATCACCGAAGAACTTCACCTGTCCTTGACGTTTCCGATTCTGTAACTGGGTGATGAAGTTTCTTCACCCGGTGATGATAAATCCATGAGGAGACAATGCAAAATATATGCCCAACCATGCCCAATTTGTCATCAACGTCTTAGTAGTAGAAATGAAACAATATTATCCCCAAGATCATTTATGCAGCTGACGATATGGAAGATGCCACAAATGATAGTCTGTAATGATTTTTTCTGGAAATTCTGTACTATATAGCAAGTAATTTTTCAGTTCCTGAGGGCTCTCGCTATATAGAGCTTCAAATGTACATTCAATTTCTGTTGATACTAGTTTTCTTAGGTCACTGAAGCATGCAAAAGAGGCAGCAAATTTTATTTTTGCAAGGAGATAACACATGATGTTTTTGTTTGCTTTCTTCTAATGGTGTCATTGAATCATTCTACCCATCTCAGAAGAGAATACTGGCAACTAAGCATTTTTGGATGAATTTTTAGATAGTGAAATTTGGAAGTAAATGCATATGTAGGTGTTCTTCCTGATAATTTGGTCACTTTTATAGTAAGGGTCTCATTGTCAAAGTTGCAGGCAACCAAGCAATTAGATGGCAGATAAGCACTACTTTATTATTAGGTGAAAAATTGTTTCCAAAGGAAACTACAATGAAAATGTTACTGGAAAAAAACTTGAATTGGTGTTAAGGCAAACCAGAATAGAATGAGACTTAGTTACTGGAATAATAGTGTAGGATATCTTTGTTACTCTGGTTCACGATGAATCAAAATGACGTTTTTGTATTGGCTGATTCTGTCTGGTAAAGTAACAGCAATAAACTTATATCTGTTTTAAACCCTGACTTATAACTAATAATCTTCACTTAAATGATGAAAATGACTTTTTTGGCTCAAATATAAAAATGACAAGTTTTTTCCTTACACCACAATATGCCAATTAAGTACATTGCTATCATGACCTGTTAGTGGTGAAGGTGACTTATTTATAATTAATGGTAGATAGTTTTCATGTTGAGATCACCTTACTGCAACTAAGCATCATTTTATAATATAATTTATTGATGAGTATTCTTAATTGGTAAATGATGTTGAAGATAATGTGGAAATGCTGTAAAGACACAAAGCTGATTATTGATGAGTATTCTTAATTGGTAAATAATGTTGAAGATAATGTGGAAATGCTGTAAAGACATAAAGCTAATTATTGGTTCATCCACTCCTGATTAATGACGCAGTGCATTATAATCTCTTTTTGTTTTAGGTGGATGAAATTGAGGAAAATTAACCTCCACACTGCAGATGGACTACCACCTTTGCCAATGCAAATATCTTGGGTCAGAGATGGCATATTGGTCATTGGAATGGACAGTGAAATGCATGTCTACTCACAATGGAAACCATCCAGTAATTTAAAAAATAATTTTAAATTTAAATACCTTACTTATGGCTTAATAATCACGTATAATAATCTTAAAATAAGAATCACTTTAATATAAAGTTATTCTTAAATCAGTTTCTTAATATGTTTAATAAACAGTGGTAGCACAATGGTTAGGTTCACTGATCAGTGAGGCTCTGTATTCATTTGGTGACTTGGTTGTATTTTAATAATGGTGTTACAGTTCATATTTGTGTTACTGTGGGGATTGTAATTTGCATTGTACAGTGCATAGAGGCTCATTGGTTGATCAATAATTCACTTATTTTTCATTTATATGACTGTGTTTTGATAAATCATTTCTTGTGCATTTTAATTACCTTTATCCCATTCCCACTCCATTCTTTTCCAAGCTCTCTATTCATTTCAAATCGCCCACTTATGCAGGAATAGAAATTTTTTAAATTGTCATCCACGTTTACTTCTGAAAGTGTGAGCTCACAAAATATCAGTTTAATTGTAATTAGCATTTTGTCTGTAATAATAGCTATGTTGATTTGGGATTACCATATGTAACTCAGTAATTTTATTCCAATTCTGTTACAGACTTGTTAGAACATGAGCAGGGCAGTCATTTATTTCACCAGGAGTCAGGAGAAGAAATCCAAGGGCCAAGAATTTTGAAAGATGAACACCTGAGAACTCTTGCACAGGTAAAACTCAGCTACTTCAGGTGTCTTGAATTTTAAGGCTCCCATAACCAACTGCCCTTGAGGGTTGGTACTCTTTAGTGATGTTCATTACACCAAACCTCGCAAGTAATTAGTTAAATATAAAGAATTGGTGTAAAATAATACACTCTGTAGCCTAATCCCACTCTTCTTAGTCAGTAATTAAGAGCATTATCAGTCTCATTGATGAAAATATAAGTATGATTATTGCATTTACATAAAAGATTCCTCATAAAAATGCATAGAATTAGATTTTTAATAATTTTAGTTATCAATTGAATAATGTTGTCATTATATCTAATTTCTTCTTCCTCATCCACAGGAAACCTCTCAACGTCGCCTTGCTAACGTTAGTTCTGTAACACACTTGTCAAGAGTGGCATCAATAAATATAATTCTCTCAGGAGACAAGAAGAAGCGAGGTAACACTCAAGGTGATTGGTGTTCGTGTACATGTCGCATGCTGCTTCCTTGGCTGCTGTGCACTTCAATGTTGCCTGTCGAAGTACACATGGGAAATTGTCTAGTCACATAAAATAATTTTTTATTGGAAAGCTATTTTGCTTGATTTAATACTCAATGTATAATATATTTAAAATGATCATTCAGTTTTATCTCCTTCATTTGTCATTTTGAAGCAAATAAAATGGGAGTTCAAGGTTTTTCTTCATCATAAATACAGTAAGTCCTCGACTTACTCAGATCCGAGTTACACGGATCTGGAGTTACGCGGATGTTCAGTTAGGCTGGTGTTAAGGTCTGCATGAACCGGTGCGGGACGCAGGAATGAAATTCACGCGGAACAAAATCTCTCAGCGACACCTCTCACTCTATCTCACAGGATACCAGTACATGCAGACTGACACGAATCCCACCTGGCGGAACACGGACCTGCTGCAAATATTATTTAGTTCACTGTATGCTGCATTTCCCTCATCCCACGACTAGTCTAGTGCAAAATTTCTGTGAGAAATGCCGACAAGAGAGTTCATTGTAGTGGTTAAGAAGTATCTGTTACTCAATCCGAAAGTCAATGAAAATGATTAGGTCAAATACTTATTTATAAGCATGCTTTTGAACATTAATTTCAAATAGTATTTTTTTCTATTAGAAAGTATTGCTTGCTAATATTCATTTCTTGGTATTCGTCTTCTGCGAATGCGATTACGAAGAGAGCTTTATCTTTTTCAGATGACACTTCCATAGTTTTAACACTGAAGCAGAAGTACTGATGCCCGCACATGCCCTGAAGTCCCGCGAATGTATCGCTTTGGTCTGAGGGGCATTAAGTTCGCCCCCTTGGCAAATTTTGCTCCCGCGTCCTGCTTTTGCGTCCCATGCCAGTGTGCTCAGATCACATGTTCAGACCTTATGTTTGTATTTTCTCCGCATTTCTTTTTCTGCGACAGATACATCAGTGATGACCCACGACTCATTGTCAAGCATGCAGGAGTTGATGCCAAACTACGGTGATGATTTGATCATGGTGATGGTGAAAAAGCCTAATGTGATTACCTTTTTCCTTTTTGTGGTCTTCGCTGAACCCTTCCTAGGCCTCTCACAACACCGCTGAGTTTTAAATCTTGTTTTTACTTTTAGTCTATTAATCCGTGGACTTCACATACAATAATGCCTCCCTGCGACACATCATATATTTATAAATAAATGCACATCAAGCGTTAACACACAGCAACCACAAATACACATTCACACCAGTAGGTGAGAGGAAACAGACTGGACTTACAAACAGATGGTGCCGTAAGCAGCATTGCATCTGGTAGTCCCTGGTATGAGGAGTGTACATTGGCTATTTGTTCCATCGTGCCATAAACATGACATGCAGCACTTTGAAATCCATCGCTGGTCGAAAACCTGGCCAGCTCCATAAGAATTTAAGTATTTGATCTTTTACTAGCTGTTGCCGCGTGACTGTTGCGACGACAGAACCCGAAGAAAACGTAATGCCTGTCACCTGCCTTACATGGTATCAACGTCTTTTTCCGGTGTAGTTTAACCATCCTGTGTAATTTGATGCAAAGTTAACTATCTACTCCATAGATGACATCTGTTATCCATCACAACAAACAAGAACATGTTTTGAGTAATTATACTTACTTCAGATTTAAATATCCAATGAAATAAAGATTGGATTTGTGATACTCTCGGAATTGTCGTATTATGGTAACTTAACGGCCTCTCAAAAGATGGTGTTTTCTGTATTAGTCACCGATTGCCACCAACCACAGTAAAAGCGGCACCGCTAATGGTTCAAAAATGGATAGGTAAATTGTTGCGTTTCGACTTAGTGGATTTTGACTTACGTGAAAATATTGGAATGAATTAACCGCGTAAGTTGAGGACTTACTGTAGTTCAAATCTCGTTATGCTTGGCTGGGAATCCTTAAATGAAAGGGGTACATTATAATAGGCACCATGATGTCGAAAACTTTACATTATTTTCTGACCTTTGGCGAATTGGAGAAAACATTGTTGCTGGACTTTGTTCTGTCATTGTCTTCTGAGTACTCCCTATGTGACTGCACTCCCCCATGTCTCTTTTCACTCACAGTGAAGTTTGTTCATATACTTACCCTTTAGGTTGTTCAAAGGTTTTCATTCCATTTCTGATGGCCTACTAACAATGTCTTGCATCGCACTGTAAAATAATGTAAGTTAAAAAATTTAATATCTATTTTTCTTCCTCACTATAAGTAAAATGAGCACCCATCTTTTTCATGCAACACTGCACTCATTTGTGCATGTTTTCATCAACAATGTAATGTTTGAAGATATTCATCGCACATTTCGAATTGCCACATTTCATTTCCTGTTGTATGTTGGTTTCAATATTCAGTTCTTATTACCTGTCTTAAATCTTTATTGATTCCTTACTTTTTCATGCTATCAGTTTTGTTTGGTCTTTTGAAAGGTCAATTTCAAGATATTTTTGCATTTCAGCTTTTATAATGGTTAATCTTCAGTTTTTTTGGATCTAAATACTAAAGATGTGCGAATACTACCTGCAAATACTTGGATACCCAACTCATGCCTCTGCTCTGTTATCTTACTAATATGTAGCTACTGAAAAATAATATGTACTAGAAAGTATTCGATATTTGAGATCTCAAATAATTATCTAGAAGAAAAAAATTGAATATCTTGACTATTGTGCCATACAACATTAGGTGTCCATACAGCACTATATTTGGGATGTTAATGAAATGCATCATATGTGCAGCGAGGAGACAGAGAAGATGCAAATTTGTTGACGAGTTTTGTTGTGTAATTCATGGAAAAAATAAAACTGTTCAACGACTAGAATTCTGGTAAAACTGTTGTATTTCACCTTTAATAATGTAATGAAACTAAATTCAAAATCGAAGAAAGTTTGTAAACATCATCGATTGTGTCCCTCAATACGAACTTTGTAAAGAATAATTGGATAAGACCTTTTACTCTGTTATATATTCATCAATAACCCTTTCGCTGCTCGGAACGTACCTAGTACAATCGCACGGTAGGCTGCTGTGAACGTACCTTTTTGTTCCCCCTATAGCGCACTGTGGACGAACTTTCTCTAAAAATATTATCAAAAATTACGTTCATATAAAATTAATTAATAAATAGTTTCTGTAAGTTACAACAGTGAATCTGGATTCATTTATTATTATTTACTATAGCATGAGATCGGAATAGATAAAGATTACAGGGGCATGATACCTTTCACTTTTCCGCCGCATGTGACGAGTATGTTTCCAGAGAGAGAGCCACAGTGAAAGGGTTAATTTATAAGAGGTAGCACAATGTCATCCAAATCACTGATGAATTTTATATAAGAGTTACTGAGAACTCATACCTCTGCTCTGTTATCTTACTAATATGTAGCTACTAGCCATCGAGACTATGTTGAGACTCCAAAATTTGATAAGCTATTGCTTTCAAAAGAGAAAACCAATTTAAATGCATTAATTTGTTGTAATTACAGTCAAGAACCCGTTTATAATGAAGTTCCGGTTATTATGAAGTGAAGGCTATTCACCGTCAAAGAGAGGCTCGGAAAAACTGGTCCACATATAACGAAGTTTGGTTATTACGAAGTAAATATTCGGCCCCCTCAGCTTCATTTTAAACGGGCTTGACTGTATAAAATTTATCTTATAGAATGTTAATTTCCACATTAAATCAAAAATTTTTGTCACCTTAGATAAACTTTTACCAAATGTTATTTGGAAAAAAAGGGTTTTTGATAGCTAGTATCTGATAATTGATTGATCTGATGATGATATTGACCAAATTGCATACTTGTTATCCTGTTCATTGTTGTCAATTGAAATTTTAACAAAATGAAGCCAATGATGTTTTTGACCATTTGAAGAAAATAATTTTTATGAATTTCAAAATTTACAAAAGTTATTTAATTTGTGAAACCATGCTACAAAACTGGTGACTCAACTGAAACTTGAGTGCGACCATTGTAGCCGTAAGGTGGTCAGTATTAAGAATTTAGAGAAATAAAGAAATTATTAGTATTACCTAACTGAATTAAAATTGCTTTTCTCTTTAGGAAGAGATAGCTTCTCAAATGCAGGGGTCTCAATGTAATTATAGATGGGAGATCTTATGGAATTACACGTCAAGTACGTGCAAAAAGTTTACCTTATAATAGTATCACCCAAAGTAAATTCTGTTGTATCTGAGTTTAATATGCTGAGTTTAACCATTTCCATAATCTAAATTTATTTGAATTTTGACTAGTTTGTGGCTAGATTCAAAACTGAATGGAAATTGAAGGTGTTGTAACACTTTCTTCTCACTTATTAATGTTTATAAAAGTTAATACAGTAAAACCTCGTATTTACATTATTGAAATTTAAATTTTCCCGCAATTTACAACATTTTTATCGGGTCCCATCCAATTTCCTATGCCTCAAACGTATGTAGAACCCTGTATTTACACCTCAACTTTTCCATTTTCCTGTTGTTTGCATTAGATGTGGATAAGAATGTGATAGATTAAAAAAACAAAATTCCCTTCTATGACATTTAGCCATACATACTAGTCTACATAAAACAACTTTACCTTGTTTCGTACATATACACTTCAAAAACTAGAGAGGGAACAGTAATTTGCTCCGTTTTACAGAAGAATTTGAACTTAGCGGCCTAGCGGAGCAGTACACACCATCACTAATGAAGGAAAGACGAAATATCACTCACAGTAGTTTCAGAGATCACAAGTTTCGATCACAATAGACACTTGCTATCCTTTTGCTGGGAAAAGATTCCTACTATCGAATGAATGCGTATGGGAGCGACATATAATTTAGGAACACCTTCAGGAGTACATTTAAGCTGTACTGAAGTATATATTGTGAAGAATGAAAATGAATTTTTACCCAGACATTATGAAATGTTAAAAATACATGAACGGAACTGGTGGACAATAACAGGGGATCATTCGTATGACCATTGCACTACATTAATTCAACAGTTTTACTACACATTACTACAAAACCAAACTGATTGACACTAGTTTTATCGCCTTAAAACAGCATTAAATAGATAAAATTATTTTGTTGAGAAACTTGGATAACTGCATGCACAGTGAGGTAGCTCAATATTCTCATATGTTATGCTATCCTTAAGTACTTTGGAAAGCAAATTTTATTTTACTTGGAAATGGGAAATGGTTGTGAATTGCAATATTTTCAGATAACTCGAGGGTTTTTGGGTTTTTTCCGCCTTGGTTCATCCCTCTGGATGACAGTTTTGTCGGCATTCTAGAACACCATCTTCAGGTCCGAAGGTCACGTCCTATCAAATTTCCTATATCTTTTTTCTATATATTTCCCATATCTTTGTACTATATATTTCCTATACTTTCGATCTGAAGATGCCATCTGGAATGCTGGCGAAACTGTCGTGTAGTTTGGGAATTCTGAATCACAACGTGGGAAAAAAACGGAAACCCTCGAGTAATCTTCTAATTGCCGGGGAAACCTTCTCTGCAACTAGAATATTTTCAATTAAGGCGTAAATAAAAAATTGTGGATTCTCATGATGCAACCCGCACTGATATAGCGAAACATCTAAGATTACCGGTCTCTACAATGGATGTAATTATGAAAAATCGCGATGTGATTCAGAAATATGCTAGCTACTGCAGATACCTGTAGAAAAAGAGAAAATGTCAAGAAATCATGGTATGAAGGAATGCCAAATTAAAAAAACAGTTTTTAAGTCCAAGATCATCTAATATCGCCGTGAATGGCTTTGTTATATAAGAAAAGGCATTGCATAATGTATAAGTTTGGGAATTATGGATTTGACAACCTCCAATAGTTGATTGGGGTGGTTGAAACATTGGTATATCATACAAAAATAAATCAGGACAGCTTTATACTTAAAGTTTATACTTAAAGAAGTAATTAATAATATTGCCCTAATTTAGTTTATTGGTGTTTCTTATTTATACATTTACTTTATATTGTTAAAGTATGCATGTGAAACAGAAAATTGTCCTTTTCCTGCTATTTGCATTTTCCTGCAATTTACACTTTTTTCTAGCGGTCCTTAAAAAAGCAAATAAGGGGTTTTACTGTATATTCTGCAGTCCATAATTGGTAGTAACACTATTTGATATTATATTTGAAATTTAAAAACCAGAATCATTTTTTTCAAAATTAATAGAGTTGTAGCTTTTTACTTCAACGGGCAAATAATAAATTAGCAGAATAGTAGTATAATAATTGCAATTATAGTGTTCGAATATTCGAGTTATGATTTATTCTCAAATTCGAAAAATCTGCTATTTATTTGTCCCATCTCTACTAAATATCCAATTCGTTGCTATCAAATCACATCATTTTTCACATGCATTGTTTTGTCTAGTGTGGCATCAAATTCTTATTCAATGCTGAACACGGAATTTGCATTGATTCGTTAATAGCCTTGGATTTCTTAACAGTGTTCCCTCTGAAATGGTGATTTCTAAATTCTATGGCATGATAATTCAAGTATTGTCTCTCATCTTTCTTCTCATGTTGTATCAGAAATATCCTTCATTCTTTCACTTTTTGATCACTTTCACTGCTGATGCATACTCTCCAATGATTTTCAAGTTTCCTACTCCATCTGTAGTCTTCAATACTTAACCTGCCACATTGTAAACGTCTTGTGCTTTATTGCCATAATTAAATGTTGCTTGATTTTATCCTTTGATGGTAACCATCTCTTTAATATTTTTTGTACAATTATCGTATTTTGTCACCTATCACATTCCTGTGAATTGAGATTCCTGTGAAGTTTTTTTTTATGAATGATCCTATTTTGTTAGTCAGTGAATATATTGGCACATTATTAAATTTGCCAATAAAAGGATTCCTATGCATTTGCTTCTCACAGGAGATCTCACTATCTGATATCTGTAATCGTGCCACTAAAGAGACTCAACTGATTTATCCTTTGAAACCTATTCATTGGTTTCAAAGGAGGAGTTCTGCCATTGTTTTTCCGCCAGTACTTATTCAGCACATGCACTCACTTATTTTCAACTTACCTCTTTATCTGGGAGAGAAATCAGTCCTTAACTCTCTGTACACAATTCATGGCATTATGCTTAAGTTTATGTTGCTGGCCTGCCAAAATTTTATATTTATGTGCTAGCTTTACATGTGGCCCACAAGCATGTAGGCTGTAATGTTGGCACAAATTAAAGTTTACTATTTAACTCTCAAATTTGTGATTTTTATGTGTCTAAAATGTGTTTTATGGAGTTTTTACCCTTTTGCTCCAGCAAGATGCAAGTTGTTCCCTATCAGCCCTGTGAATGTTTGTATGCTTTGCTTGAGAGCATAACAAGGCAGCCACATTTTCACTAGCAATTCCGCTTATGTGATTAGAAATTCCCTTTTTTATATTTGTACCATTTCTGTTAAATGTCATGCATTCATTCATTCATCCTTACATTACTGTTGTTGTACAATAGAAAAATTTGGAGGGGAAAATAATTTCCTAGCTTAATACTATGTCATGTGCTTGTAACATATTCTCTTGTCTTCATATGAGCAGTTTCTTAATTGATTCATCATTTACCAAACATTTTAAGTTTCCTAGGAAGTAAAATGCTTTAATGTCCAAAGTTGATGGAGTAATAGTAGAGTCCCATAATACAAAATATTGTGATGATCTAAGGTAAAAATCCTGAAAAAAACAGTAACACAGAATAATTAGGAAAAATTGTTGGTCAGATATAAGGTAAAAATTTTGGGCAGAAGATTGTTTCACTTCTAAATTTTTTTGTAAGCATACTTAAGCATCACTGATCAAATCAAGATTATGTTTGCCTTTTTCCTGTGTGGTTTTTACAAATTCTAGAAGATGAGTTAAAGAGTAACTTAGGTCTGAATAAATGTCTAAATAGAGGGTCTGAAAAGTAAATTTCCAGGATACCTCTTGTTCATTTAATGAAATGTGTTCAAGCAGTATAAGTATTTAAGCCAAGTATTTTTACCCATCTTTATTGAATTTAATCTTGTATCTTTTCTCATCAAGGTATGGCCCCAACTGACAATGTAAGCAGTGTGGATTATATGCCTGATTATGGGCTATTCGAAGCTAGTCGCATAGCATGTCCAGTATTACCACAATATCATCCAAAGCAACTAATGGAATTATTAAATTCTGGAAGAATACGTTGGGTGAAAGCTATACTTGCACATCTTGTCAGGTGTGTATGTGCTATTTTTTAATTATTATTATTATTGTTACAAGTAGTAACTTCCACCTCCGAGTCTCCGGCTAGCATCAGGTTTCATTGCCGTCATAATTGCCGGAGACTTGAGAGGGGTCGCGCCTAAGGGTAGCCACGTCCGCCACTGGTGGATAGGTGGCTACCCGGCATTAGGGTCATGCGCATGAAGCAGGCGGAGAGACCCGAAAAGAACAGCCTTCTGTATTGCACTTGCAAGTGCATCCGCTCGTGCCCTGCACGCCGGAATGCACTTGAGATTTTCGACCAGTGAGCTCTTGAGACCACCAAACATGCCCACGATGAGGACTATCAGTTTCACAGAGTAGCCGGCGTATATTTGCCGGAGTTCGCACAGCAGATCTTGATATTTGGTCCTTTTTACAATCTCCTTCCCTGCCATGTTCGTTTCGGCCAGTGCCGAAAACTCGATCACGAACATGGCATGAGAGGGATTGTCTAGGAGAACAATGTCAGGCTTCGTCGCCTCCAATTGCCTGGAGGCGACGAAGCCTGACTAAATTAAACTATTAATTATTAATTAATAGTTTAATTTAGTTAATAGTTTAGTTTAATTAATTAATTATCAATCACCTGACACTAATTATTAAACTATTAATGTTGCTGATTAAAGTTTTTTTTACATTTCTTCAGGAAGACTAATTTTTTTGTATTTATACAATTTCCAGTTATGTAAGTTCATCAATGTCGCGTATATGTATGTAGGCTGATAAAAATATGTTAGTGGCACAATATCCAAGCCGATTATCTCAAATTTGACTATCTCGTTAATTGTATATTATCTGTAAATCCATAAAACTTTCGATATCTTGCATCTCTCATTTAGTCATTTCATTCCCTGTAGCTGCAAAGATTGATAACGAGGGTCATTATCAAATGCCTCATTACTATTTATCATGAAATGTGCTATGTTCGTGTTTACTGTGCTAAGAATATTTTCATTTTTATTCTAATAATAGGTGTATATCTGGAACTTGTACAATACGACAAGGATCAGTATTCCAAAGCAATACAGATGAAGAGAACCTTGTGAGGCAAAGGGGTTGGTCACGTTCTCGAACTCTATCTGTTAGTTATGCTGGTGCAGGTAAATACAGTTTTGGTTGACTTTAATTCTGTTTATGGACATATTCTTCCAAAAATGCATTATTTTTTCTTTGCTGTACTTTTCATAATTTTTATAACTATAGCAAGTGTCATTTATCATGTTCTATTTTCATAATTAGAGTATCTGACATTACCAAGCTTGTTAGCATGTATTAAGTGATGAAGTGAGATGTAAAGTGTACAATTTGATTTTAATTGCACTATGCAGGCAAACAATGTATGGAATATTTTTCGCTTTTCTTGCTTACATTTATAGTCTAAAGTAATGATCATGTTTGTTTCCAAAAATCTGGTGATAAGTTTAGTTAGTCATAAGTGTGGTGTGGTATGAGTTGTAACCTGACACACATACAAACTGTGTCAAAATGACACCATGGGATGCAATGATTTTTGTACAACTCAAAAAATCCATTACTATACTTGACTAATCACTATCCATTTCTTGATACATATGTTGTCATTGCCATCATACCTATATATTTTTTATTTGAAAGACTAAAAGTAGAGACTTAGCAATGAAATTTTAAAATATTTTTACTATAAAATTAGTATTTTTTTCACCTTCCCATAATTTGTTAAGTATTCATTTGCAAAAACTCTGTTATCCCCAATAGTAAATTATTTCAGCCATTTGCAGCGATTCAGAAGAATTCTTATGTAGTTTTTCTTGTCTTGTTATTCATTATTTCTCATTCTTCCTCACTGCATAATGAGTTGAAGTCAATTGTTTCTCTTTGGTCTCCAAGATTAGAGATTGTGAAATTTACAAAGAACTGTAATTTGTGTCTTAATATAAACTTAACAGATGCCTTTCCATACTTGTACTTCAGTGTATGTAGCTTCAAAACTATTTTTTTATGAATTCATCCTATGTAAAATCATAGTAATCTTGGCATAAATCTTGTTTTGTCTCGTCATTCCAAACTAACAAGAGTGGAAAATTTTTCCTGTGATATTGGTGTATTGCTTGCTGAATCTCAATGCATCTAAGCATTGCACGTGCAAAAAGTAGGATCCACAAATCTGTATAAATGTATTCCAATATCATCTATAGTGAATGGAACAGATGATGATTGTAAATGTTATGCATGCTCATAAGGTTTTTTGTGATGTCTTCATAAGTATTGTTGCCTTGTTGCTCACTTTTAAATTGTGTGAGGGGAGTAATGATTGGCTTTTACCCTTTGTGTCCAACTTAAGGCACATCTAGCCCAATGGAACAGAGGGGGTCGACCACTGCCATTCCCGAGGAGTTGACTCTGGACTATGCTGAAATAACATCCATTCCTCCGTTACCCTTGTGGACACTCCTGGCTGCAGATAAGGAGCGTTGGGGTGCGGTTGGAGGGGCAGGAGGCGGGACATCTGGAGGAGCAGCAGGTGAACTACCTAAAGGAGAGTATGAAGAGCTGTTTGATGGGGGTGTAATGTCCGCTGGAGAAGAGCCTTTGGACATGACTTTGGAAGAAGAGGAGGAAGGGGAGAGCACAGTAGGGTCCCCAAGGAGTAGACGTGAGCGCAGGCCCTCTGCAATTTCTGAACGGCAGGTTGGACTGTCTCATTTCGGTCCTAGACAGGTAAGTTATCTTTCTAAGTGTCAAAATTGAAGGGCATGAGAAAGGTGAGTGATTCATAATTCAAGCATTATGGTTGGCAGGGAGAAAATGTAAAACATAAAGCATTTCCAGCAGTCATCAGGGAACACTAAAATTGTGTAGTTAAAAAATATATGTGTAACATTTTAATAGATTCAATCAGTATTTGTTCATAAATTGTGTGCTAACAAGAGTGCTAAGTTGATTTTTTAGGTTCACTTTAGGCAAAAATAATATAATTTTCCCCAATAAATTGCCTAAGCTGGTTGAAATTGCTGTCAGAACACTGAATCACTCTTTCCTTTCTTGAAGTTAGCCATGCTGTAATAAAATATTACTGTTAGTTTTAATTCTCTATCTGAAAAATCCATATGTTAATTCATGATCATGTAAATGGAATTGCTCAGTATATTTTTGTCATAAAGGACATTGAACTAACCCTGAACTCAAAAAGTTAATGAAGCAAAATTTATTTCATGGTGTTAATTTTTTTAATGTCTTCATTTCACAGCAAAATATGCAATTTTGTTGAAGCACTGAATTTACTTCATAAATTAATTTTTTCTAGCTGGATATGAATTATGGAGTCATGGTGGTGTAAATGGCTGTTGTGTTTTACAGTCTCTCAAATATCTTTGCATTGAATTTTATACAATGGGTGTTCAAAAAGTAATCCACCACAGTACCACAATGTATTCTACAACACAAGTCTATAGTAGAGATGAGTAGAATGCTATATGGCTGGAATTTTGAAGAGTTCTCGTTTAAACAGCCTGCCCCTGGGTTCGAGTCCTAGTACTGGCGAATTTTTCATTTGTATTCTGAGTGCCTAGTGAAGAGCTCTTGGAGTTCAGTACTCCATCCATTGGATGGGACTTTAAGCCGTGGTCCCTTGGTACCTTTAGTAAAGAGGAGGCTAAATCCAACGTCAGGTTTCTCATTGAACTTCAGTAGTCAGGAGTGAGTACAAGATGGACTCCCGAAGAGCTCAAACATCAAGAATGCCAGTCCCCACACCAATCTGTAAACTCCTGAAGTGGTTGCAAAACTTGGCTTCACCCTGTTGCAACATCACAACATAGTTTCCACTTGGCACCATTGGACTTCATCGTGTTGACCCCTTGAAAAAACTGTTGGATCTAATTAGAGTCCATTGTTGATTTCCTGAATATTAAAAAAAAGTTGTTGCATGTCCAGAACCAAAAGTTATCCTGAGTGAAAGTACATACACTTCCCTAACACTGGCGTACAGCCATAGAAATAGAAGGATACTTTGAAAAATATTTGGTAGACATAGGTTGTGGCAACATGATGACTGAGAAGAAAGTGTTCCATGCTTCCAGAAAAATAAAAGGTGGTGCTTTACTTTATGACCACCCCTTATAATTTATCTATTATCCTAAAAATGGAATTGAATACAATGGAATTATTCTGAATAATGTAATATGTCCAGAATGTAAATTGTGCTCTGTGTGTTTTGACCTTGTAGTCTGTCCCTTGGTATGGCTTTTGCATTTTCGACTTTGTTTGCCAAAGGTATTTTCGTCTTTTTGAGTTTGACCAAACTTATTGAAGTGTACCACCAAGGGGAAATATACTGAACCCTAAAAGTGTTGGTCCTAGTCTTCCCAATGGTGTAAAAGTTTGAGTAATTCATTTAAAAATCTTCTCTACCCTCTTTTCTGAAAACATAATGGAAAAATACTGGGATGAAAATGCCAATGAACAAAAAAAAAATTGGTTTTTGGATATATTATATTGAAAATTCTCATGAATATACTCAGGTTAAAATGGTTTCATTGAAGGTTATGTGACTTATGAAATTAATGATGTAGTTATTTTCTTCATTAATTCATATTTATCAGGGGCGCATGCTATCCAGGCTTCTGACCCACACCCACTTACCAGGTCTATCCAGTTTGGATCAGATGCATTTGTTAGCCTTGGCTGATACAGTGTCTACTTGTAACACTGATTTTGCTGAGCGGTTTGCCAATGATGCAGCGAAAACTGCCATTGCCAAAGAAAACCTCACAGGGGTTCCTGAAGGGCAGGATACATCAACAGGTTTGTTGTATTTGTTAATATTTTAATGTCAGGGTGGATCATGATTAATTTTTGCATCATCATCCCTGAGCATCAGATGAAAGACAAAAGTAACGGCTACAAAATTATCATATTCAGATAAAAAGTATCATGCTGATATTTCAATTATTCTCTCTAATTTTTTTTTTCATGATAATACCTTTTACGTTTCTGATAAGTGAATGTTACCAGCTTCCATATAATGCCAAAAATCGCAACAAATGTTATCATTAGTCATTGCCATTGTAAATTGGATATTCTATTTTACGTAATCATGCAAGTATTCAAATTTCGGGTAGAAAGTTTTATTATCTTAGAGAAATTTAAATTCTGGGAGCACAGTTATATTCTTTAGTTTTACCTTTCGATTCCAGTTCCTGCTAATTATACTTCACCTGGACTTGCCATTTCCCCAAATTGGTTTTGTAGTTTTCATTTTCTTAAAAGGTATAATTAAAATTTCTACATGGCTGGTTCCTGGTAGTTTCTACTTTGACTACTGTATTAATGAAGCTTGTAACATGTTCACCTTGGGTATGAGTTACTATCATTGGTTATTTGCCTTTGAACATACTGTATTTACTTGTGTAAACCGCGCACATTTTTTCCCAAAGCTCCGGTGAAAAAAGGAAGTCTGCAGCTTACACAAATCCTCTGTATATTGTTATAAGTTGTGCCTCCCTTTTCTTCAAATGCCTATTGCTTGCAGCAATATAAAGTTTTTCTCCAATTCCCATGTCAGCAGAATTTTAGGGGTTTTTCGCAAAGAAATTGTGACTAGAATAAAGATTAGCTAAATTTTAGGATACTTGGAGTTCTTCTCGTAAGTGATGAGCTTAATTTTGGGCCTTGCTACATTATATCTAATAACATGAAAAATGTACAATACAAACCTTAAACTAATGTTGTAATTGACAAAAGTTAGGGCTTAATAAAGCATATGAGACAGTTAATGGGTGTCTTGACATCAGAAAGAATATCTCTTGTAGAACCCTGTTAAGAAGTTGCTGCATATGAAGTTTTCCTCTATGAAATTTGATTTTTAAAATCCCAAAAGGAACTCATTGGGCAAATATCTCCTTGTTAATAAATATTCACATTTAAGAATACCTGAATGCTCTGATGTTGGAAAAACTTCTTAAAAGGATTCTACTGCATATGGTCCTCGGGCTATGAAAACATTTCTCTGCTAAATTTATTATTATTCAATTTCTATTTTTGATTTCAACCTTTTCCAATTGTATTTCCTCATAAATACCTCCTTTTAGCAAAGAAAATTTGCAGGTTACCAATTTCTTTTATTCTCTGTGATTGCCGCTGTCATTAGAAGTGCCATAATGCTGTTACATATAACAACAATATATATTTTATATCTTAGTGTTTTAACACTCTTAGTGCCACGGGCCGATATATCTGCTTTTGCTCCCCGGGCAAAAATTGCCATGAGCCGATATATCAGCTTGAGGAGCAAAGTAATGTTTAAACTATTTCTTGTTGTAATAATTATATGCAATCCTTTATGCAATATATCATAATACCATAAACAACAATTAATCCATTTTTAGTTAAAAAACATTACATTCATGTTTAAAAAGTAACTTTTTATTGTTTATATTTTTCACAGGAGTTACATAACTCTCAAATTCATGCTGGCATTTTTCGCTAGTGTCACCAAAATTTGGTGGCACTAAGAGGGTTAATAATCATTCTTATTGTTTCTCAATCAAAAACAGATTCCTTGGATGATTGTGGCCTTCGGTTCTTGCTTGCCATGAAGCATTATAACTTCCTCCTAAGGTGTTTGCCATTAGCACAAAGAGCACAGTTTCAACGTCAAGGAGTTGGTACTGGAAATATAGTCTGGGCATTCCATTCAGAAAGTGAAGAGGAGCTTTTGAATCTCATCCCATCCTATGCCAAGGGGTCGCCACGCTGGAGTACACTTCGGGAGTTGGGTGTAGGGTGGTGGTTGAGATCAAATACATTACTTCGGACTTGTGTTGAAAAGGTGATTTTGATTGCCATTTTATTAATAGACATCAAAATAGTCACGTAACCATACATAAACTGAAGTATAACAATTTTTTGTATGAATGTCTCTCAAATTTTTATTAAATTTGATAACTGACTGTCCGTATTGAACGATAATGTATTTGCTTCTTTCAGATTGCCAAGGCAGCATTCCAAGCCCGGCAAGATCCACTAGATGCAGCCCTGTTTTACCTAGCTATGAAGAAAAAGAGTCTTGTTTGGGGTCTATTCCGTTCTAAACGTGATGAGCGTATGACATCATTCTTTTCGAATAATTTTGTGGAGGATAGATGGAGAAAGGCTGCCCTTAAAAATGCTTTTGCATTGTTGGGAAAACAACGGTTTGAGCATGCAGCAGCATTTTTCCTTCTTGCCGGTGCTCTTAAGGATGCAATAGATGTAAGCTTTATAAAATATAAAAAAATATTTTACATTCATAGTTACAGTAATTTCATTCATTCTTAGCTTAGTAGTGGGAAATTAGTGTTTTATATTTTTGGCTAATGCTCACTATCCCCACATGGTATCTGGTCTTTATGTCATATTTTATTGTGTACATTTTTCATCTGTGCCATTATCTTTGTGTATCTGTGTCCAGTTTTTATGTGCTGTATATCAATGCAGTGATGAGAATACTAGTGGAAAGGAATCTAGGATACAATCAGGATGTATTCGCGTGCTTTGTTGATTTCGAAAAGGCATTCGACAGAGTGAGGTGAGACAAGTTAATGGAAATATTGCGGAAGATAGGAGTAGACTGGAGAGACAGGAGACTGATCTGGAATTTATACATGGCGCAGAAGGGGCACGTGAGAGTAGCCGATGGAGAATCGGATTGGGCAACAATAGGGAGGGGATTTTGGCAGGACTGTCCATTATTGCCGGTACTTTTCAACATATACTTGGAGGAAATGGTAAGAGAGGCTTGGGATGAGCCGGAGGCCGGAGTAAAGGTCGGGGGAAATTGATAAAATCAGTGAGGTTTGCAGATGACCAAGCCAGTAAGCCAGTCATCCCGTGGCTTGCAAAAATGCTGGATGCGTTGCAGGGACAGTGCGAAAGATACGGGATGAAGATAAACCAGAAGAAAATGAAAGTAATTTGGTTTTCAAGAACAAATGGGCCAGTATAATGATAAAAGTAGGAGGTCAGAAGCTAGAGCAGGTAGAGGAATTTAGCTATCTAGGTAGTTTTGGAAGAAAGAGGGTATAGCAGCATTGAAGTGAGAAGGAGAATTGCATTGGCAAAAGAAGCTTGCACTGGTAGGCGTGAACTAATGACAGGGTCATTGAGTAGGGAAGTGAAGAAAAGACTAGTGAAAAGTTTAATATGTAGCGGTTGCACTATATGGGGTGGAAACATGGGTTTTGCGAAAAGAAGATGAAAATAGACTTAGGGCTTTTGAAATGTGGGTCAGGAGAAGGATGGAGAAAATAAAGTGGGTTGAAAGGAAGACGTGCTAGAATTGGTAGGAGAGGAAAGAAATTTGATAGATGAAATCAGGAGAAGGCAGTAGGTGTGGATGGAAAATGTAATAAAACGGGATGGTTTTTGAAGGTGATTGAGGGAAGAGCATTGGGTAAGCGGGGAAGAGGGAGGAGAAGAATGGGTAGCTTGGATGGAATGATGTGTGGCAGGAGGTATGAGGGGCTGAAGAGGGACATCATGTGAAATTTAGGGGGTGGGAAGGATTAAATGTCCATTTAAACCTACTTTCACCGGTAGAATACTTATAATAAACAATATCAATACAGAAAATGCTGTTTATTCTTTATTTTCTTTATGTGATCAATCCAGTAATCAGTCAATATTTTCAATTGCTATTTATTTTCCTTCTAGGTCTGCCTAAATAAATTAGATGACTTTCAATTGGCAATGGTGATATCTCGTCTTTATGATGGAGACTTGGATGCAGCTCCTCCCAGTTTACAAAGGCTGTTGTATGATGTTAGTTCAGTCCTATTGTTCTTCTATTTTAACCATTCACCATTAATGTTACTCTGCATTTTCTCTTGATGTATAAATATGAACTGATAACTTTATTTAATGGAAAAATTCCTTGTCTGTGATTCATTATCATTTCAAAAGTTTTTATTTAATGTTTTACCTTAATTTAATTAGTAACACAACTGTTTTAATTTTTATTTTGAACGAAGGAAATCCTTGGGTGCAATAGCAACGGTGAAAATCAAAATCTTTCAAAAGCTCATCCTGATCCCTTTCTGCGTTCCATGGCATTGTGGATACTTAAAGATCATACTGGCAGTCTAAACACATTACTGCAGACAAATATTGGGCATTTACATCCTCAATACATTGATGATGACAAACCAGAAGGTACCACGGGTGAGTCTAGATGTTGTAACATTTTATGTTTTCTACAATAGAAAGAAACTAAGGGACCATATGAGTGTCTAATGTGATCTGCTGTGATTAACACATTCAACCCGGAATATTTCTAGTGTGCAATCATGAAAAACGGAAAGGTTTTTTTCTCCACATTAATTTGGCCAGTCAATTAAATGTAATTATAAAATTCGTTTAAAAAATTTTTGAATGACAAAACTCGATAATTTATTTAAGACATGAGTTCGCGTCCTTCAGAGAAGTCTTCAGAGAGGTCTTCAGTGAGGTCATCATAGAGGACAGATGCGAATGCGCGTCCTTCGGTGTCTTGGCAATGCACCTCGGACGCGAATTCGCGTCCGTCGGGTTGAACGTGTTAATGATTTGATTATATGATTCTCTACTTACAATGGATTCTTTAAAAATTTGACAATTTTAAATGGGTGTACCGGAAATTTGCTAAAAACAATCTGTAAGGTTTCATTTATGTAGTACGTCATAAATTAGTGTTCAACTTTTCAGTCAAGAATTATGCTGGAGGTTGGATTGAATGTTTTTTGGTAATATAATGAATAGACAATTTAAATTATTTCTGAAGATTCAGGCGATGTGGAGTGGAAGCGAAACATGATAACGTAGAAAGAAAAAACACGAACCAAACCACAAAAATATATTTTTGTGGATTTGGCTCGTGTTTTTTCTTTCTGTGTTATCAACTTAAATTATGTCAATGTGGTGAATGATCTATTGTTGTCTACCAAAGAATCTGCTAGTTTTATTGGAAAAATGTGTGCCACATATCAGTTCATAATTTCAAATACACGATATTGCTTTGCTTGGTTATACTTAGTAAAAAGCAGTACACCTTTGTACATGTAATGCTGTACTTTTGTACTACATTGAAGCCTTCTGTTTAATGCGGGCTGATTTTTATTCAAAATAAAAATATCTGTTCGCCTGTGTTAACTAAAGAACATGTCTCATAGTGACGGAATATGTCGTCAGTTTTAGTATTTTGATACTGTGTATATTTGGTCTTAGTAGCCGAAGAAGCCTGCAACAAATGTAATGCCTAAACTCAAGACATGGTATTATCCTTTGAAAGATAAGAGGAGATATGTTCTAGACTGCTTTTTTAAACCTCTTAGTGCATTAGAGTATGTTGCATGATCAATGGATTGTCATCAGCTATGCTGAAAATCACACCTCTCACAGTAATTATTTCTATTATTTATTGGTTACAGAAGATATGTGTTTACATGTATAAGACCCGTCAAGATATATAGGAAAATTACAAAAAATATTCGCATTTGGAAGTATAGAATATGGAAATAACCCCTAAATCATTGCACATTTTCCTTATTAGGATTCCCATTAAATAGAAACTTGAAGTAGTATAATCCACAGTTTATTACTGCCAACCAAGGTTCCAACAAGTCGAAATATAATCTATGATGCATGGTCTTTTTCATTTTTCAGCTAATCCAAATGTGTTCAACTTCTATGTATACCTGAGAACTCATCCATTACTGATACGGCAGTACATTGCCTCAACTGCTCAGGATAAAAAGAAATCTCATGCTGTTGTCTTGTCAGGTTTTAGCTATGGAATGGACACCAAAACAGCTAATCTAGATAAGCAGGTATGTGACTTAAAAAAATTTGTTCTGTAATTACAATGCAGTAGCCATGTTACAATTAACATGGGAACAGGTTTTATCACCCTTTGAGTCAGTAGTCATGTCAAGTGTGATTACTCGGTATATAGTATTCTATTCTATATGTTGACTTCACCCAGTTCATAAAAAAATAATTCTCTAAATGGGTCACTTGTTGCTGGTGATATTGCTGTAGTGAAGAGAATATTGTATAGTAAAAATTAGGTTGAAAGACTGAGGTGTCAAAAGAAATATACGTAGAGGGTTTTATGATTTGCCTTTGTAATAAGATCAACTGGGCTGGAAAGAGAGATGCAGATGTTGAGCTTCTGTGAGAATTGTGCCACCTAGAATTGTTTCCTAGGAAATTTTTGGATTTCCTAGGATTTTTGTAATGTAGTGTTTACCTTATTTAATGAACAAGGTGTAGGACCTTGTGCCATCAAGGAATAACACTCTAAAGATGACATAAATTTTCTTCCAAAAAGTCATAATTTTGCATTCCCTCACTTTCATTTTTGCATCCCCACAGTCTCTCACTGGCTTCTGGATTGCACTTTGAAATGATAATTGTTGAATATCATTATCTGTTTATCAATTACATTTGCAATTAATGTCCCAATTAAAAAATTTTTGCATCAAGTTAACCCTTTCTCCATGCCACTAAGCATATAAATGTTGAGTCTGGGCCTAAACGTTACCGTAGTTTATCTCTCATTCAGCCTTAAAAGTAATTGCGCTGTTGAAATTGTGATGTGCCTTTCAGGGGAGTTGTCTTCCTTGTTTTTTTACCATATTTATGTGTAAGTTGTAATTTTTCATTTGAAGTATAGGGTTGACCTCTTTAATAATGGAGAATGGATTTCTATTCTCTTCCTTATAATTATCCCTTTATGCATAGCTGTTGCTTAAGTCCAGTCTTCCCAAGTATTTTTTTAGTAAAACAATACGTACAGTAGAGTCTTGATTTTACATAACACCTTGGGACCCAAAAATGGGGTGTTATGTAAATAGAGATGGGTAAATTACGGTAATTTTCAATTGTGGTAAATTACCGTGGTAAATTACATTAATTTTCGAAAATTACCTAAATTTTCCGGTAATTTTAAGTTTTGAGCTGCAAATTATTATCAGAGGACTCCAAACGAAATCAAATAGCATTGAGATAAAAATGCCGACACTTATATCAAACATATCACGACGTCTATCTATTATAACTCATTAAAAAAATTAAAACGAAGTTGGCAGCAACACGCAATTTGCCTCTCTTTTGTCACACTATGAGGAATTTTAGTTCCAAAGACAATCCTTGGCGCAATGTGCATTTGTTATTTTACTCTGAATTAATTGGAATTAATCATGGACACATGTAAACAAAATCGTTTTAGCTTCTTAATTTATAATATTACCCATTCCAATGGTTTCTTCGTGAGGAAGAAATTTTATAAAAAAGAACTTTTCTGAAAATTACCATTTATTACGGTAATTTCGGTATTAAATATGGTGTTGGTAATTTACGAAAAATACCACGGTAATTTACCTAGTTGCCCATCTCTATATGTAAAATCAAGATATTAGTGGATTTTGAAAAATATACTAAGATTTCACAATGTATGATAACACAATGATGTTGAAACTATTTTCACTACAAAGAGATCATTATTGCATACATATTACACTGTAGAAAATTAAACTTTTAACTGTGGTGGAGAGAGAATTATATTTTGAATCAAAACAACATACAATAGAATTTCAGAACATAATCACGACTTTTTGGCTGCTCAGGCTAAAGTACAGATTTAGCATTTAGCAAGTGGCAATCAAGTCTAAATCATGTGTGTACATAATTAGAAAATCATTCATGAGGAGGAATTTGAATGGAACTGAGAGATAACATTTGAAAATAAGGTGGTTTAAAAAAGTTATCCAAGATAATTAAGTAGAAAGGTACACCACCGAATGAAAGTTAAATAGCATTGCATAGCAAACAAATAAACTGCCTGGGAAAAATGAAAATGAAGAAAAACCCCTCTGAAAGTAAAATTTCATTTACAGAATTACGTGCTTTTAAAATATTTTGTGATGTTTTTTTGCACTATTAACCATTCCATTTTTGAGTGGATTACTTTTTCAATCTTTCTTAAATTATCTTTAAAATCATCATCTACTTCGTGAAGTAATGAGAAATGATGCAAGGTATTTAATGCCTGGAGGATGCCTTCTTTTTTGGGTTCAGGGATGACCTCATCACTTTCATCTTCTTCATCGTCACTCCGCACTTCATTTAAACACATATCAGGTGTGTTTATGAAAAATCATGAGAGCCCACTGAAATCTATCTGCAAAATCACTACGCGGCGCACCAATGCATAGAAATCTTGTAACTAGTGATGGCCGGATCGGATCCGTCGGATCCAAAGATCCGCGGATCTTTCATTTTTTCGGTTCCGGATCCGGATCCAAAGACACGGAGCAAAATCGGATCCGGATCCTAGATTTTAAATTTTCGCGGCTTAGCGATCGAAGCGCCCCGTGAATGGAAGGTAGGTGCGGTAGATATTGACAAGAAGAGGATGAGTAACTCAGGTCACGAAATTAGATGAAAATGTTCCCGTGCAACTAGAAGCAAAATAAAGAAATATGACTTTTTTCCCCATTGGCCCGGTATCGCGAGAAAAAATACGTAGGATGTCACGCGGGTAGCCTACATTCGCCGGGATCAGGCGGACAACGAGAGCCAGTGTACTGTGCGAAGTTCGATCCCTTTCGCAGTTAAATTTTTTCTTTCAGTCATTGCATCGAAAATGTTATCATATTCACTTTCAAACCATTGAATCTGAATACTCACTTTATTATAATTTTGTTGTTTAAATTAGATTTACAAATGTACCATTGATAAATTAAGGATGGTCGGGTCGGATCCACGGGTCTTTCATTTCATTCGCAACTGAAATCATATCCGAAGACAGTAAAAATTCAGATTCGGATCGGAGATTTTAAAATTTCACGGCTTGGTGATCGATGAGCCCCGCGAATGGAATGTAAGTATGGTAGAAACTGACAAGGAGAGGGTGTGTAACTCGGTCGCGAAATGAGAAGAAGATTTTTTTGTACCAAAAAAACAAAATAAAAAAATACGCGTCGTGAATTTTTTCCCCATACGCCCGGATGCGCGAGAAAAAAATTAAGCCGAATGTCACGCGGGTTGCCTACATTCGCCAGATTCCCGTGACCCTATGATAGCGTAGTTGTTAAAAATGAAGGCTAGTGTACTGCCGGTCGCGAGTTCGATCCTTAACACTGCCTAGGAATATAGGCTATGCTGTATTCCTAGGGTGATGCAAGTAGGCAGTTAAAAAGAGTGGATTAACAGAAATTTCATGTCAATTTATAAGTAAAAAAAAAAAAATTGGAGTTAGTGAAATGATTGGAAAAATTTTTTACTGCAGAATTAAATAGTGGAATCATTACGTTAACTTTCCCATGTATTTTTAGCAACGCATTTATAAATCTAGTTTAAACGATAGAAGTACAAAAAAGTCGGTATCCACACAGAAATGTTGGAAATGAAGGATGATAAACTTTTGATTCAATGGCTGAAAGAAAAATTTTAAACAGCGATAAGAATCGAACTGCTATTGTTGGCTTACCTGATTTTGGAGAATACATGCTCCCCACATGTCATTCTACTTTTTTCTGGCAAACCCGAGCCAATGGAGAAAAAATCCGAGACTTTTTTAATTTTTGCTTCTAGTAGCATGAAAAACGGCTAATCTCATTTCAAGATCAGAGTTACACAACCTCTCCTTAGGAGCATAAAATTCTCAAATTTCATTTTAAAGGTTATTATTAATGAGAATTGCAAAATTACTAGTTTAGCAGCTTGAAATATTCTATAATAATATTTTCATCTTGAAAATGGAATCCCCGGATATTCCATAAATGGAATCTCTTGGCCGCATTAAAATATTTTGTGTTTCTAAAAAAGAATTTGAAAGCATTCAAGGATTTGATTAATAATTGGAAAATAATTCCTTTATTAATGAAAATAAACTTACAATGTTTCTTTCAACTGCAATCTAAAGAATAGTTGTACAGGTTTCAAAAATGTATTGCATGATGAGTATGTGATAAGGAAGTTGATCTTTATATTAGAAGTAATAAGATATAGTTATTGCATCCGTAAATCTTGATCTAGGAAAATATTATCCACAAGGATGATTGGAAGTTGATTTTTTCGACAATAAATTCACTTTTTTTTTGCAATTCTATTGTTGCTGTATTTATATATTTTTAAAAAATCTAGGTTTTGAAAATCTGAATCGAGTATGTGAAACTAAGGATCCGAAACCGAGATAAAGATCCGAAACCCAGGCAAGGATCCGGTTCCGGATCCGGATCCGACAAAAAACCTGGATCCGTCCATCACTACTTGTAACATTGTGACATTTTTTCGGACTTGTTAAAAAGCTGTCAGTTCATCCATATCAGTGAGGAAGATTGATTATTCTCATACTAAATTTAGTCTGTGAGAAGGGATAACTAATAAATCTAAGTGACAATGTGAATGGTAAAATTTCATATTCCGCCCTTTCGCAGTGAACTTAACCATGCTCACACAAAGATTTTTCAATTAAGGCATAAGAATGTCATTAATAACCGGCGTAGATCTTTCCAGAGAACTAATGGCATGTCAAAATGGCGCTGCTGTTATGCGAGATGCAAACAAGCAAAAAAAGTGTTGGCTGCGGAAACCCCCAAAAGGTGGCCCAACTCCTCCCCCACTAGTGGAGGCCACCTGGGTCGAAGCGAAGCTGGGAGGGGCTAGACAATTACAGATAAGGCGGAGAGATCTTCTTGGGTTACTCTCTTCTCTTTTTTGCTGAATGAGTCATGCCCAGATGAATTTCATCATGACCAGGAATAAGAGACGAAGAACTCTTCTTGGGTGAGGGGGGTAAACTGGTTTAGATGCATCAATTATGTATACCCGACTGAGGGATCGACCCTAAAAATGACAACTTTATCGTTTCCCCACCTTGTTCTTCACTGGACCCTTCCTTGGCTTTGGCCTTGGCAGGCAGGGGTAGTCTCCAATATTTCGTCTCAGCATGGTAGATGCCTTCACTGTGTGTCCGTGGTCAAGCATTTGTTTACATACTCGGTGGATATAAAGATAACAATAAGTATCACAATATTTATAGCATACTGGAAAAATATAAGCTCGGAGTTAGGTACATTTATTAATTTTTTTCTGTGTATTTCTACATTTTAAACAGAACTCTATTATATACAAAATTGTCTAGAGTTCATTTTACAAGAAGTTTGTTAATAATAATGGTTAAGTTCCATTTAAAATTAATAAATTCAAAACAAAACATTCGGTATGAACTGCTGGGTCTATTTTCATAGTAGGCGGCAAATATTTTTAGTAAATGCACTGAGTAAATGAATAGCTGGCTAAGTGGGGATGGTACAGAGAAGAGGGTCGTTATCACATCTGCCCAGTGATCTAGGAAAGGGTCCGGCTTCCGTGACTTGTGATACAAGATAGACAAGGAGTATATCTTCAATTCCTTGCCGAGAGTGAGTTCCGTACGGAGGAATACAAGGATGTGCTCATGGTACTAATGACAAGGGAAACATTTTTCATTGCAAGGTTCCGGTGCGAAAGGGTACTTTAAAACATCGCAGGTAGCATCTATGACACTGCCTTATTTACCATATGCCATACCCGGCAGCCGCCGGGGGCATTGCGAACTCTGGGGGCCTCGCAAGAGAGGAATTGTAAATATAGTTGTAAAAGACTACATATAATATTGGGGGCCTCATTATAGATTTCGCCGGGGGCCTCAGAGGTATTGTTGTAAACATGGGGAAGGTAGTGAGTGAACATGTTTATACAGGATCTACGATAACATCATTTGTAATTATCATTTATTAAAAATCGTAATTTCTTTGTCTTGAAATTTAATGTGTTCGCTATCATATTCATATTCCTTGATTCTTTAATTCAATTTATTTAAAGTTTTGGCCAACCCAAACCATGTATCGAATTCCGCTTAAAGCTCTAAGTTGGAAGTACAACCTAAACAGACCTATTTATGTAAACATGGGGAAGGTAGTGAGTGAACATGTTTATACAGGAAAAATTTGTTGCCAAGCATTTAAGTGAGTTTAAGCCATCTGATGCCATCAGCTGTTTTATACGATACTACAGTGTAACATATCTTCCCAATTGCCTCGGTTGTTGGCATCGGTCGAGGACACACATTGTCCGTACTTTATTTCACTCAACAACGTGTGCAAGTGTCAAGACACGCATGCTTACAGGCGACCCCAAAGCGAGCTTCATCCCGTCCCTATATATGACTGTGATCTCGTCACTTGGAACAGCTGACAGGGTTGTTATCTCAAGGTCATAAAGCAGCTTTGTGGAGCATTCTGGGATTCCAGCACAACTATAATAGCGTAAAGAAGTAAAAACGAACCTGTGAACCTTGAATGCCTCAAAAAGCTGATTGCTTTAGAAGCATTTTAAAAATTATCAATGGAGGATCAAGACTTATGAGAAATAAATATGCAATAACTTTCTTGAAAACTCTTCCTTACCCAAATGTTTTTTTTTGTACCTTTTCAGGCTTTGATGAATTGTTGAATTTACTATTTTTTAAATTTTAGTAAAAGAAAATGTGGTTGTGGTCAGAAAAGGTCAATTTAACCTTTATTACTTTTTGTTGACTTCCAAAACCATACACATATTATTTAATCCCAAGTTTAGAAAGTGATTATTCATAAATAATAAATCAGAAACTGTTATTTGTTATTTATTTTTAAAACATAGGTAATAGTTTGTCCGATTACTTTAACAATGTATGAAAAAAACATTTGATTGTAATCATATCACCTCAGTTTAGGCTAGAGAGGAAACATTGTCTCATCCCAGCGATATGTTGGCTGTTTATATAAGGGATAAGTTAGAACTGCATGTGAATCGCCAGCCCTTTAGATGAATGTGTTAAGGCCTTAAGTTGTACTAAAATGAGTTTAAAAAATTGTTTAAAGTTGATACGGGATACTTTTAAAAATCTTTCCTAGAAATAAAAATGAACATTTTTTATGCTGTTGGAATGCAAGGATTCTTCCATCTGCCAACCATTTAACCCATTATTATAATTGAATATTGTGACAACCATCCATTTTTTGCTTTCAGATATTGCTGGAAGATTCAATTACTCCATTGGAAAGGCAGTTGTACTTCACTACAGCCCATGCACACTTTAAGGCAGGATGTCCAGCTTTAGCACTGGAAGTTCTCTCCAAACTACCCAGTAAAGTTTTAGATTCTAATGGAAACAACTCCCCAAGTGAGTAATTTTTCTCTCATGATTGTATTTTTTTATTATCTGAATAATATATGCTCATGTCATTTTTATAGTTGAGAACATTTTGTGCCGATTAGCCAAGTCTACCCTTTCATCTTTGTCATGACCTGACTATAGTGCTTTATGCTGTTTTAAATGTATAATTTTCCTATTTTAGTCTGAAAATATTATTGACATTTTACATCTGTTTATCTCATCTCATGTGAGAGAATTTTAAATTTTCTCCTCGCCCATTTCTGTAATGGACATATTTTAAGTCAAAGTTCTTTCACATAGTAAAAATTTTTCAATAGCCAGAAAGTTAGATGATTTTCATGGTCTACATCAGAAGTTTAGCAGTAATAATGTTCTATTTAAACTGTATTTCAAGTCTTGCAGTTTCATTGCTAACATATTGACTTAAAAATGAATTTTAAGTTTAATTTCTTAAAAATGAAATTTAAATTATCTCGTTAAGTGTAGTTGTTCCCTTTCAATTCTGACGCTAGTCTCCAAGCCAGAATTTGTTTTTTATTTTGTGCTCCATTTTTTAGCCCTAGGTTAATCTTTGCATTCAAGAGCAAAACATAAATCTTCATTTCATGAAAAGAAGAGAAAGTATGTAAGTTTGTGGAATAGGTGCAGTAAAATTGTGTTTTTACCACACACACACACACCTTTGAAAGCAATGTGTATTTATAAAAAAAATTAAAATTATCCTAAGACTAGAAATGAAGTTGATGGATTTTACGTATGAATTTGTTTTTTTATGTAGTGCTCTGTGGAAAGATTTATTCATCATCCAGTTAACAAGAAACAAGATTTTTTTCACGTATTTAGTCCTTATTTGCTGCAAATTTTTTCTCTGTAAATCCCTTTTGGCCAGTGAGATTTAGTGTCCATTTAACATATTTTAAAAAAATGAACTAAATAATGGTAGCTAAATAAGTGACAATTTTCTACCTGTTAGGGTAGGTGTTGATGGATTGTCCCCACTCATCTTAGCTTTTGATTCATATATCACCTCCATCCCTACATTAATTCTCTCTTCGAGTCTGTGTGTGTCCATCTCTCCATGCAATCCGTAATGATGAATAGCTAATGAATGTATTTTATTTCCAGGCCTCTTAAGTAGCCCTATTAAATCAAGGCCTCAAGATCAGCAAATAGACACTGGAATTTTGAATGACAAATCTATATGGACGTCCACTGAAAAAGGTAATTATACATAACATGCATATATAGTGCTCCCAGTTAATAGTCTTATAAGGAGTCATTCACCAATGCATGATATTAGAAATGGTTAACATTAGCCAACAGTAATATAGACATTAAGTGACTGTTGTGATTGCTGATCCTTCTAGTTGCATGAAATTCGATAGAAAGATGGTTAGTTTACATGAAGGTTAACACCAGAAGAGTGTTATCAAAATTATTTTTCAATCTCAAAAATGTTTAGAGATTCATTGCAAAACTGGGCCTGATTTGTATTTGAAATAGTGTGGAAGTGATTTGTCAGTGTTTCAATTATCATAATTTTTATCTTATTCTGTGTACTTTTAGAAAAATTGTGTCTAATTAATCTTTTTTAAGAATGATGATCAAACATCAAGCTATCTGAATATAAATTAATTAATTTTTGTTCACATTGCAGAAAGTGATTTCGATTGGTCTGCCCCTGTAAAGCCAAAGGAAGAAGAATTAGTTTTAGATTGGTCTCAACCTGTTTCCAGTCAAAGGAAAGACTCATTGGAATTGAAATGGGATGATGATGATGATGATGAGGAAGAGAAAACAAGTGACACACAGAATACACAGTCAACAGTAAAGCATATGTCAGGTTCGTGATATGTATTGTGGGTTGCATCTTAAATGACTTCAATGTCTCTTCTTGAATAGTTTTGTGATTAGATTATTATCTATTCTAACAGCTTTGTTTTCATTTCCCTTGATATATTTTCTATCTTACTACTCAGTATTCATGGTGTAAGACAATCCATATCAATACTACATTCCAGTTCTAAATTCAAACTTACTGGTTAGTCAGTAGTATATTTATTTTTAAGTTCCTTTATACAATTACCATCCTTCCACTTTTCTGGTTTTTCTCTAGGTTCTTACAGCAATTTTCCTGTATTTACTGGCCCCGTGGTACCCTATCCAATTTTCTTTATCAAGTTACCTATCAATACTTGAATTCATATATGCCAGAACTCCTCATATTTGCTAATGTTAAATTTATTCCTCCTTGTAGTTTATTAGTCATTTTCAAGGTATAGGGACTGAAAAACTGCCATCTTTTGATTGCTACACCCTAAACTGAATGTATATAGGTGCTTAACTTCACTTGTACCTGTACAAATGTATTTGTTTCCATATTTTTATCTCATTATATTCTGTTTGAACACCTTTGTATCAATTTTACTTGCTAATAGAGATGGGTCGAATAGCAGATTTCTAGAACTCGAATATCAAATTCGAATATTTAATCATAGCTCCAGTATTCGAATATCTCAAATTTCGAATACTTCAAATACTAGAATTGCACATAGCATATTAAATGTTATTCTACTACTTCATTTGATGAATTTATAAATAAAAAGGTATAAAACCAAATAAATTTTAAAATTCAACTTTTTTTATTTCAAATTTAATGAAATCATATGCATCAATAACATCATTTAAAACTCATTACCTTTGACAGATTTTTATTTAGAAAACAAGCATTCTAACTCGTTCAGGATCTAATCTGCTTCTTTACCTGTCACATATCAAATCTGAGGTGCTGAAGAGACGCTCAGAAAAAACTGTTGATGGAGGTGTGATTAAATACTTAGGGCCAGTTTCACCAACGAAGATAATCTTTTTAACTTGGTTAATTTAGGGATTAACTGAGTTAATGTGACTTTTGTGTTCCACCAGTACTATTAACTCGGTTTTGGGGCATTATCTCGGTTAATATTTTTACCGGAGGTTTTCGCGAGGTGAAAGGTTATTATCCGAGATAATTCTGTAAAAGCAACATGGCATGCAGGCAATTTCTCCTCCAGGCGATCAGCTCCTTTTAGATATTAGTCGAGACATTTGAGCTCAATTATTGTTATTTAAGGCAATTACTATGTGGATTAAGGAACGCGCAATTTATTTGAACCTAAAAGCTGAGATTTTATTTATCCTGAGTTAATAAATACTGCGAAAAGCACTTAGCAACAATTCAGGTGAGGTCTTATTCACTTTTTCTTAGTCTTATTCATCTTGAGATTTCCACCAGGTTAAATATTTATATAACACCAACTTCACTCAATCTAAAGACGATGGATGAGTCGTCCGTGGAAATGTTGGTGTTATTTAAAGGATAAAAAAAAACAAATAGCACGTATCTAACCTCTAAAACTGTATCTTATTTAAATGTAAATAGTACACTTCTCACAATAGATACTCCTACACACTTCAACCATAATTAAACATATTTTATAACCTTCATGAATTCTTGCTGAGTAATCAGGGAACGTCATAGCCGCATACAGTCATGGAAATGATTCGCCCGTCACTATAAAATCTTAGCATGACAGCCAGCCGGAATCGAGTTGTAAAAATAGCAATATAATTATAAACATGTATACATACCTAAGGTTGATCAAGTATCTCTTGTCACCGAAATTGCTCCTCTCGTCGTCGTGTTCGATCTTTCATAATCACTCTGGTGAGATTTAATGTAGTATGAAATTGCTCCAGTATCTTTCTTAATAAATTACGATAGGCCTCACATTTCTATAAAAACAGTTTATTTTGTATCAGGCCTAACGTACCTCGACCTCTATTTCTCCTCTCTCGTACCTTTCTCCGGAAAAATTGTGGCTGCCACCGATGTAATGGACACTGTAGCAGCAGATGGGAAAATTAAACCATACCGATTCATTATTTATAGCTCTCTTCACTTCAGGTAAACTCAAACCTCAATATCTAGAAAGCTTTGTATAATGAATATTATAATCACTGAATATACACCATACTTTATTTCACGTATCACTTCTAAACAAGGATACGACGTAAACAAACCATTCCGACCATTGATACAGCTGCATTGGTCGGAAATCTCCCATGAATTGATATGTACTATCGATAGGCCTACCATTGCTCATCCTTTCTGCACGTAACAATCAAGGAATTAATTCGAAAGATCATTCGCCGTGTAAAATACCCTAAGCGGAAGCAATTTCAGGTCATCACTTAAATTCATTCGTGAATGAATTCATTCGCATGATAATTCACCTTGACACCAATGACAATGACGAAGGAAATGCTAAGTTTTAAGTGATCGAAAGGTACCTATTATAGCAGTTACTGTATGTTTTCGAGATGTTGTAAATAAAGGCAATGTAATTTAAGTTCATTCCAGTATTTTATTTCTATATCTCCTAAACGTAATAGTGAAGACAATAAGTGATATCTTAGGGGAGATGTTTGGTAGAATTGAGAAAGGCGGGGTTTGAAATATCTTATAAACATATAGACGATTTTTGATAGTGATAGATCTAGATATACGTAGAAGATAATGTAGGTGTTTTGTGGAGGTTTAGTTAACATTTTGTCCTTCATGGGTCCATTGTAAATGCCTTTAGTCACGATAAGCACGAAGTTAAATCAGCTGAATTACAAATCGGTTAAGTGCTTTTATTTGTTTGTTGACATCAGGAGTATGAGAAATTTACTAACCTAAACGTTCTCAGAGAAATCTCAGCTTTATAAAACCGAGATAATAATAACAGTGGTGGAACGCAAGCAAGAGATTATCGAGATAATAATATTAACGGAGATAATGTAAACTGCGATAATGGGAAATTTTACCGTTGTTGGTGAAATTGGCCCTTAGACGATAATTCTACATCTACACGATACCCTGTAAGCCACCGCGAGGGTGTGTGGCAGGGGAAAATGATTATTACAGATTTACCTGCATATTTAATGCGCAAGTTATAATTCTTAACCATTTATGCACACTTGTATGCTTACCCTACATGTCGTATCAACTTTACCTAATCGACCTGACGAACTACTTTTGACGACGGCTACCTAGCTCTTCTACGTTAACAGTCACGATAAGCACGAAGTGATTCCTTCAAGTGAGGATACAGACTGTTCATTTTCCAGTAATCAAAAATGTTGTCACAAGGTTTAAGCAAATCTTCTTCAAGGTATCTTCGAATTTCTTCTTCTGGGATATCCTGACTCTTTCTGTGAGAACCTGGTGCTGTTAACATTAATTTTGAATAAAGACCCCACATTGTATGTTGTTGCTTTACATCAGCTATTTTCGGATGCACTTTTCCTAAGGTATCTGTTTTTGTTGGGTGACATTTTTCAGACAGACCTTTCATCTCCAAAGACAATTGATTTTTTATCATCTCAACATTTTTTGAATCTTGGAATACACTGATTTTGAATAGTGGATCAAGAATTGTGGCAAAAGTGAATAATTGTTCTTTTTCCAGAAATTCATACGGCTTTTAATGTTAAACAGCAAATCATTTACGAAACCTTGTAGATTACTATGCGAAAACTTTTTAGTTTCTAGGAAATTAATAATGCTATTCATAAGGGGAATAACTTCAGAAACTGTGACTGCACTTCCACTAGCAACAAATGTTGCTCTTTCAAAAACATCCAGAACATCAATCAGTTGTTTGATAGCATCCAACTGTGGTGGAGTTGTCTACATTAAAACTCAGGTTAGAGGCAGCTAATGTTATAGCTTGCTTCTGTTCCAGAAGACGCCTCATCATTTGCAAAAGGGAGTTCCATCTTGTGGGTTCATCCTGGATAAGCTTAATATTCAGTTGTACTTGGGCCACTTTTAGTTGTTTTGTTGATTCAGTAGAATGCTTGAAGTGACCCACAATGCTGCGGCATTTTCCTGCTAGGTCTTTCACCATTGGTTTGTTGAGGATTCAATCTTTAATCACTAATTGAAGAGTGTGAGCTAAGCAAGAAATGTGATTAAATGACTCCCTTCAAGTGCAGATACAATCTCCCATTATCTGGGACAATGCATACAACTTTGTCAGTCAAGCCCCAATCTTCTACAGTTAGTGCAATGAAGTTGTGAATATTCACACCAGAGTGTGAAAGCTCTAGAAATGGGACACATTCCAAGCATACATGATGATAAGCATGACTTGAATCCAAAAAATGAGCTGTCAAACTCATATAGTCATCGGTGGCTGTTTATGTCCACGTATCTGTTGTAAGAGCAATGTATTTAGCTTCAGACAACCAATTTTCTACTCTTTTCTTTGTTTTCTCATACAGATCTGGGATAACTTTATTTGCAAAATATTTTCTGGATGGAATGGTGTACCTTGTTTCTAAGTGATTGATCAGTTTGCGGAAACCTTTATTTTCTATAACTGATATAGGTTGACTGTCAAGACATATCATTTCTCCTATCAATCTTGTTATAATTGAACTTCTTTTGTCACCAGACTTAAAACTCTTGAGTTTTGTCAATAAAACTCTTCAGAGTAGGTTGAGCACTCGGAATAGTTGATTTTATTTTTTTAGGAGGAGGTTTGAATTGTAGGTGGGAACTTGAGGGGGGTGGTGAAACTGAAATGTATGAACTGTCTGAGGAAACACTGACAGCATCATCAGAATCATTTGAAGCACGTGAAAATCTGAAATTGGCAATTGGACTAGGAAGAGAAGTTGCAGATTCAGTATCATCAACATCTTCAATTCCCACTACTAGTTCTTCTTGCACAGTCAGTGAGCATGGAAGAAGAATACTTTCATCAATTTTAAAAACATTTGCATGTTTTTTTCTTTAGATGAGTCCATAGAGGGGTAGTTGTGTGGGATTTTCCTCCCCTCGATATTTTAGAAGCACAATGGATGCACACAGCAAATTTGTTGTCCGTTTCTAGTGGCTGAAAATGGCACCATATACTTCAACTATTTGACATCGTGATTCGCAAACTGAAAAAACGTAATTTAATTACTAATTATGGTCAATTGAATGCGTTTAAATTTTACTTTCTACAAATATTGCAGCAAGTGTCTTAAACTTCTAAGTTGAGTTCAGAAACTCTTAGGTAAAGTTCATGAACTACTTTCGAAAGTACTCCACATTTGAAAGAGAAGATTCATTTTTAAAATCAGTGATGCTAATGTATAACGTGGTGCGAAAGTTTTTATTCTGCATGCATCGACTGATAGAGCAACCATCAACGATGTTTACAAACATTCTTCAACTTTGCATCATGACAGGATTATATATACGATATATATATGGTGAAAATATAACTATTCTTAATGCTAAAATTTTGGAGAGTAGCGCATCAACAGCGGAGAATCGTACCTTTGCACAAACTTTCTTTAACTACGAACCAAATCAGCAAAGTATGCGTTAACTGTAGTATTTACGTTCTTCACCACTCTTCTCCGCACATTTGATGTAGTTCATCAACGTGTCTAAAACGGTGCTGCATGCACTTAACAACTAGAGTCATCTCCGTGGTTTCCGAATCAACTACCAAAGACGTGTGCGCGACGGTATATGGCACGAAATTCAAAGTATTCGAGGTATTCGAGATCGTACTTTTAGTATAATTATTCGAGATCTCGAATATCGAATACTTTCTAGTATTCGAGGTATTCGAGTATTCGCGGATACTATTCGTACATCTCTACTTGCTAATGTATGTTATCTGACAATTTTTATCCCCTCTCTCCAGTGAAATAGCTTCAAGAGAATATGCTTCATTCATCTTGTAAATGAAATAACATTCATTTTGTAAAAGATATGTTAGCTCAGTAGAGGCTTATATCTTAAAACAGAAATTCCTTGTACTGTTTACACTAGTGCATTTATTTTGCTAAACTTTATTTTGGTTATTTATAGCTTTCTCAGATATTAAATGAAATTCAAAAATGTATTTGAATGTCAAGTAATTTATTAACTAAATGAGTTTTTGTCCTTCTATGTAAAAGGGAAGACTATATTTAGATAGTTATTGTTAATATCGTTTGAATTATATATATCTTGCTCAGAAATTTGTGAAATTTAATAAATGTATTTTTATGACAAGTTATTTAATAACAAAATGGATTTTTGTACTTCTAGGTAAAAGAGAAGACACAGAAGATGGTGAAAAGAGTGAAGATGGGAGCAGTGGGCCTGATTTGGACATAATGGCACAGCAGTTAAAATTTGTTGCTTGCCTTAAAATTCTTATGGAGGAGGTTTCAACCTTGGCCACTGGTTTTGAGGTTGATGGTGGTCAACTTCGCTATCAACTGTATGTCTGGCTTGAACGAGAGGTAGAAGCACTGAAACATCTTTGTAACTACAGTGCCGGTGGGCCTACTCAAAGTGGCCCAAATGGAGAAACAACATATCCTAATGATTTAGGTACATAAGTTTTGTTTCATGAAGTACTGGATAGTAATGTTGTTCTTAAATAGCAACTATAAACCTACTATGAGTAAAATTCAAGTTTTAAATTTTAAAATAGAAGTATAAGGCTTTTTGTACACTTATGCTTCTCAATGAATAGTTTGTGATCATTTTTGTTATAATTGCTGATCAACATGCATTAATTTTAAGAACAGTATATTTTTCATGCATTCTCTAAAGGATGGCTGTATGAAGTGGAAAGAAAGGTGCATTTTGTTTAATCAAGAGTGTTCATTAGTCATTTATGCTCACTTATCCTTTGAAGAATTCCTAAAAATACCCATCATTGACGAGGCCTGTCAAAATGTTGCTGTAATTCAGTATTAGAATCATTTGATGCCCTGAATAACCCGAAATTAACTTTTTCTCCTCTTTCTTTTGTGAAACTGTTGTTTCATAATGAAAGTTTTTGTGTGGGTCTGTTAATCGTATTTTTATTTTTACCAAAGAGCATTTTTCTGATGATTTTAATCTTATATGCTTGGGGCATTGGAACCTCCCCTTTCTCATCCTTGAACTCAAGGCAACCCAATGGGAGAGGAAAATGAAACCAAAATGCTACCTAGCCTTGAAAAGTATCCAGACTTTCCCTTGCTTATCGTACCATATTTGCTGGAGTCAAGGATACATTTTTGATGTGAAATAAGTCAAATTTTGCCTGCATCTATGAAGTCAAAGGTTAATAACTGCAACTAGTAGTAATTTTTATGTTTCAATTTCCTTTCACTTGCTATTTTCAGAGGACCCCTCAATGGATCCAGAATTTAGGGAGCATCACAACATGACTCCAACACAAATGAGGCCAGGGGAAAAGCCCACCCTTCATGAAATTCTCCTGGCTGAAAAATTTGATTTCGAAGCCAAAGTACATAGAGCTGCACGGAGAAAAAAATGGTTGAAAGGTAATTGAAATCATTTCTAAGTTAAATGTACCTGGCCTTCCAGATTGTCACATGTTATTGTTGAAGACCATGTCACATAAGTCAAGTTCCCTGATATTTTTAGAAAAATGTTTTGTATAAGAAAATGCCTGATCTGATATAAAGTGAACTTCTCACATATCTTCCTTACTTCTAGTACAAATAGTGGGAATTGTTTATTAAGTTGTGGAATATATGCATAAAGTAAATGAATTTTACTCAAAAATAGTTTTTGATTCCGAGGCATCAATAAGAATAAGTAGGGACATGACATTTTCGCGAAACGTTTTTTGCGACAGGATTCACGAAATAATTGACTTTAAGGGTTTAATCACGAAATTAACCGTGTCTCGTTTGAAACGCGATTTTTTAATGAAATTTGAGATATTTTGCAAATGCCGAATTTTTGTAGCATGAAATATTTTCTTTAGTGATGGCCGGATCGGGTCTTTCATTTTTCTCGGTTCCGGATTCGGATCCAAAGAAGCGGAGTAAAATCGGATCCGGATCGTAGATTTTAAATTTTCGTGGCTTGGCGATCGAAGTGCCCAGGGAATGGAATGTAGGTGCGATAGATATTGACAAGAAGAGGATGAGTAACTAAGGTCATGTAATTAGATGAACATGTTCCCGTACAACTAGAAGCAAAATAAAGAAATATGACTTTTTTCCCCCATTACCCCAGTATCGCGGGAAAAAAATACGTAGGATGACATGCGGGTAGCCTACATTTGCCAGGATCAGGTGTACAACGAGAGCTAGTGTACTGTGCGAAGTTCGATCCCAATCGCAGTTTAATTTTTCTTTCAGTCACTGCATCGAAAATGTTATCATGTTCAATTTCAAACCATTACATCTGAATACTCACTTTATTACACTTTGTTGTTTAAATTAGATTTACAAATGTACCTCAAATTAAGGATGGTCGGGTCGGATCCAAAAATTCACGGGTCTTTCATTTCATTCTCTACTGAAATCATGTCCAAGGAAAGTAAAAATTCAGATCCGGATCGGAGATTTTAGCATCTCGTGGCCTCGTGATTGATGCGCCCTGCAAATGGAATGTACGTATGGTAGATACCAACAAGGAAAGGTTAAGTAACTCGGGTCACAAAATGAGAAGATTTTTTCCGTGCCACAAACGAGGAAAACAAAATAAAAAATACTCATCTTGACCTTTTTCTCCATAGGCCCGATGTGCCAGAAAAAAAACTAAGCTGAATGTAATTCGGGTTGCCTACATTTGCCAGATTCCCGTGAACCTATGAGAGCGTAGTTGTTAAAAATGAGGGCTAGTGTACTGCCAGTGGCGAGTTCGATCCTTAACACTACCTAAGAATACAGCCGTGCTGTATTCCTAGGGTAATGCTAGTAGGCAGTTAAAAAAAGTAGATTATCAGAAATTTCATGCCAAATTATAATTTTAAAAAATAATTGAATTTGGCGAAAGGAAATAATTGGAAAAACTATATATTACAGAATTAAATTGTGGAATCATTACGTTAACTTTACAGTGTATTTTTAAGTGATGCATTTGTAAATCTAGTTGAAGTGATAGAAGTACAAAAAAGTCAGTATCCACACACAAAGGTTGGAAATGAAGGATGATAAAGTTTTTTATTCAGTGGTTGAAAGAAAAATTTTAAACAGTGTAAGAATCGAACTTCATTATCTGCAGTCCACTGCTCCACTCTGTTATTGTTATTTCCATTATCTCATTAATTTGCCTTTAACTTAGTTTAGCCTACTGTGTTTTATATGTTGCGTAGGGTAGCCATAACTTCTGTATTGGATCTCAAATGTATGTACTATTAACTGTTTGTTCACATTGGTATGAAGTCTTTATTAATAATATTTTTTGAAAACCCTTCCTTTAAGACTCCTTTTTCCCAACATCAAACACAGCTTTCATCTTTTTAAAATGATTTTATTTACTGTATTTGTCATTTTTAAACACCGCTTTTGATGATTTTTATTTACCATTTTTCAGTGTCCCTATGCATAAGTAATGACCGTCTTTCGTTCAGTTTCTAACCATATGTGTGGTTCTGTGCCTCGTACACTCAGTTGCTATTTATTATTTCAACAATATTCCGTGTGTAACTATTGTCTCATTTAGCTGTGATTGCACCTTGTGTGTTTATAACTTTATGAGTAATGCAAGTCCGTATCACATGATTTCTCATGCATGGTGTCATATGAATGTCATCAAGTTTCAATAAAAATTCCCTTCATGTGACAGTCTTTCATGATGAAACTTGGCCTGTAATGCAGCTCTAATAAGCTTCATTGAATTCGATGATTTCAGACTCAACTATGTGAAATTTCATATTTGATAAAATAAACAAAACTGTTAATTTTCCACAAGCATATAAAAACATGATTAGTTTCATTGAAAAGTCAATATCTTTAGATCACCTGAAGATGTCAAGTATTCGATGAAATCAGTCAGGTCTCTATTAACTCATGCAAAATTGATAAAGTTTTGTTCTTTTTTCTGTTGAATAAGCTTTATAATTTTTATTTAGTTATTGTCATTGATTTATCAAAGTTGTATTCCCAAAGTAGTCCTGGGGGGTGTGCTTGAATCGTTCGAGATTGATTCCGGTACGGAATAATCCCGAACACAATGTAAAAACATGCGAGTGAGTCCTTAGTTATGTACGGGAATCAATCCCAAGCAATTCAAGCACACCCCCCTGGATGTGGTTATCCATGCCATTATTTAGTTCATGATGTGATTGGGCAGTGGGACTGTCAAGTACCATGATGAGTTGTTGTTCATAGCAGATTTAATCTCTTCACTCAAGTGGACAATACTAATGTGAAACCTCCACAGCCAGTACTAAGGAAAAAAATCTCTTCATGTTCCGTCCTCAAGATCTCCCCCTTCCATGTTTGGCCTCTATTCCTTCTTGTGGCTGCAGTCAAGCACTGCCAACATTGAATAAGGCAGACAGGTGCCCATCATCTCCTTGTTACAAGTTTGGTTTCACTCAATTGCAGTGAACAAGTGCATCATACATTGGCAGCTTTAACACTTTCCGGTCTGACCGAATGTGAAGTGCTGAACTCTCGTGGACTGCCATTTTTCAATGGTTTTCTTAAGTCATTTGTTATGAACTATTTACCTTCAATGTTGTTTTTTTTAATGTGTATTATAGTTTCTACTTTTTTCTTTCAAATTAAATAGTTTTTTAAGTCATTGTATTTTATAGTTTTTTTTAAATTTAATTTTAAACATTTGATTGTTTTGCATCTCAGAAAAAGTTCCTACCTACTCGTTACGTGTATTTTAGCGCAATTTCGCCGGGAAAACGGTTACTTTCATTAACAATAATGAGAATTGGATTATAGATTTATTTTCATCACAATTTTCTATTATTTATAATGGTTTACAATTTACCAAAACATCAAATTTTTCATATATACATATTTTACAACTATGAAAATGCAACCCGCACTGCACAAAGTGATAATTTTCTTCGATAAGCGTTGCACGCCACACTCTGACCAGGAAGAGTTGATTTCGATTGGCGGTACATGTTGCGTAGTATCTAAAAAGGTAATATGGATCTTCATTCAATAAAAACATCAAGTCTAACTGTGCACAAGTTCAGGTACTGAAAGGTAAAACTCAGAAAATATATTTCCGTTTGTAAGTGTAATTTTCTCTCACCTGAATCCCTGCTGCCTCCAAAAACCGCATCCTCAGCTGGAACAATATTTGCATCATCTGAAGAAAAAGTACATGCATTTATGAACATTCAAGGCATTTGGATTCCATTTCTATTTTTATTCCGGCAGGATAATAAAGTATAATGAATATTCACAAACCTTCCTATTCCATGTCGTCATTGGATTCATCAAAATCACTTCCTGAATCTTCAGCTAAAATATCCTTATTTTCCGATTCGTCAATCTGAGTTCCCGCCATATTACCAAAGAATTAGATAAAACATTTTGCGATAGGAATAGAAAAAATTAGAGAAACAATCTCTACGTAAAGAAATAACAGCTAGAAAATCTCCGATCGTATGGTTTTTGGCAGGTCGAGTGAGTTGCATACATGGTGTCTGTACTAAAAATTGGACAAAATGTAGTAGGAAGGATCGAAATACTGAAGTTGGTATACAACAAAAAGAAACATATTACATCGATAGTCGGTCCATAGAGAATAATAATATGTGACGCACAAAAGCAAAGGAAGAAAGCAACACGAGTAATGAACGCGTGAAAAAGAGACGTCCCGCAGCACGTAAGGGATCCGGTAATATACGGGAGGGAGCAATATAAAACGACTGCTGAGAAAAGTCAGACATAGTTGTCATAGTGAGATACGGAAACTCTGAAGTTACTATATGATACAAAGAAACATATTAGTCGAGAATGAAAGATAATCCTATGCGAAAACATTGTACACGAAAGAAAAAAATGATGAACGTAGCAGATACGGGCATAGTCGGCATGGAAAAGTGACTGGGCCCGTATCACGTATGGGCATAGACTCGAAAGTGTTAACTAATAGACCCCTGAAAGTACATAGTCATGTCAATGAAAGATTAGTGTTTCATTTGTCTCATCATGCTAATATTCTGCTTATAATTCACCAAATCGGTCTCTTTATCAGAGTATTGTCCAGTGTTCCATGTGTAGCAGTCAGGGTTCATATTGTCTCCTTAAATCAGAATTTTTGGCTATATTTCTTATAATCTATATTTTACTTAGAGAATTCGGTTGCTCACTGATTGATCCCATCTCATTTGTTATCAAATGAGAATCTGAGGCTGGTTACTGACTCTGCATGTCCAAGCTACAAAATGTCTCTCATGTAAAAGCAATAGAATCAATGATAACTGCCATGATGTGCAAAAATTTTTCCATCATTTTCAACTCCTGTCTTCATTTGCAGCCAATGAAACTCTGCTTCGTACTCTGTTGAGTTACTGTAGTCTGCATGGAGCCAGTGGAGGTGGATTGGCTTCTGTCCGTATGGAGCTTGTGATTCTTCTGCAAGAACTTCAACAGGAAAAAACTCAGCAGCAACTTCTCTCTCCATTGCCTTTCCCTACTACTTTACCCCTACTTTCTGCAAGTGTTGCCTGCAATAAGACAGTAATTGCAGACCCTGTTCGCCATCTGCAGGTATGTCTCCATTTGGTTTCGCCTTATTTTCTTCCTTTTGGGTGCTAATTGTGTGCCCTTAATTGTGCTTATGATGATATTCTTAAGCCTATATGTTGGAATGAAACTTATGTAAATGGTAACAAAAAAAATGTCTTTGCTTCACATAAAGGGATACAAGTATAGTTTTGGTGTAGCTATATTTTCTTGTATCTTTTGTATATTGTTTAACATTATACATTAAATGTAAATTCAGTGCATGAAATTTGTATTAATGCAGTGAACTATAATCAATGTTTCCATGACATCTAGCTCATGAAGGCTTTATTCTTCTTCCATGTTTATCTCTCAAAACAGTGTAGCTGCATGACAGGATTTTATTTTCTTACTTATGGGGTTTCTTCAGGTTGAAATTTTAGTACTTAGAGGAGATAGTACTTCTGCATTTATAAATAATTCAGCCAAGTAAGATTTTGCATTGCTGGCATTTTGACGGAATACTCCTCCATCGTCCTCCTTGCTCTGAGGACGATGGAGAAGTATTCCGTCGAAACATCAGCAATGCAAAATCTTACCCGGCTGGAAACCTGAGAATTATTTATAAATATCATTTGCCCAGAAAGGACAAAATCATATAGTACTTCTGCAGTCCAAAGAGGAGTTAGCTATCCAATTCAATGAGTACAAAAATAAATCGTTGTAAAAAGAATTATGTGCATTTTTAGAGGGCATTTGGAAATTTTTTAAATTATTGCTTGTTTTTTCATATCATATCATTATTTTACATTTTCATGTCTTTTTATGAGGTGTAAAATGGTAATAAACTGAAATATAGCCTCATCACTGTTGAGTAAAAGACTGATCATGAGTATTTTAATGGGTCTTGTTCTAATTCCTGTTATTTCTTGCTCTTTTTTTTACAGTCCAAAACTCATGATATGTTGCAGACAATAGTAGAACTTCGTTCCCCTCCTATGCCTGTGAGAACAAGATTTTCTGAGGTGTTCGTTCTGAGAGATCTTTCAGTTGCTCTTTCTGCATGTATTTATCAGTCACTGTGTGATTCAGACTCATTTAGCATCAAACAGCAGCAGCAGGACAAGTAATTACCAAATTCTACCTACATTTCATGCTTCCAAAAACAATGCAAAAGTTTTGTTGTCCTCTTGAGTAGTTATGTACAAAAGGAATTGATTATCATTGATTATATTAATAAAACTTGCATAAATATAATTTAAAATAACATTTGAAAACAGTTATATCTGAAAGTCTAAATATTATAGCTGTGAAAATTGTAACAGTATCATGGGCATTTTGTATTAAAGGGCACTGAAAGTTATATCTATGATTATTGAGATAAATTCTGAAATTGAAGTGTGCCATTAGGAGATTGTGCCTAAGCTATTGATTTACATTGCCTTGCTCCTAAAAACCTTAATCCTTGAATTTCAAGGTAAACTTTCAATATAATTTATTTGTAGGTTGTTACCTTTGGAAATAAGTAGATTTTAATAAACAAAAGGGACAGTTTCCTCTATATTAAGCAGTACAGCCAATATGAAATGCTATTATTCATGTTGATAAACTCTACAATTGTTCTGATTTCTCATTTGTACCCTAATTGCAGTTATCAAAGTGCTGGTATTGAGAATATAGCACGGATAAATGTTGTTAACCCAAATAGTCATTTAATTGCGGGGCATAATCGAAGGAGAAGGTACAGCAGTGATGAGCCACTCCAAGTCACCACTATACCCAGTAAATGGCCTGGTAAGTTATTGGGAATCCAAATTTTCTTATTTTATTGGAGTTTATGAATAGTGATTAAGCACATTTCGTTAACTATACTATCATTAGGGCTGTGCGCATCTCCACTTTTCGAGATTCGAGCGAGATAAAAGTACTGCTCGAATCTCGCTCGATTTTGATCTCAATACGCTCGAAAAATGAGTCTCGAGCTTGTCTCGAGATCTCCGTTGTGGTGGACATAATTTTACAGGGCCTTGCTTTATAATGCGACGTAGTAAATTAATATTTATTCCCTTACTTTTGCATGATGATTTCATGCCACAAAATGTTGAGAAATCTCTTAGTCTTAGGCTTAGACTCGAAAAGTTAGGAGAGCCCATGCCTCGGCGTAGGGCCTAACCAAGTCCCTGCTCCATTTCGTGATCGGAGGCCTAGTACCTACTAGCAAATGACTTATAAAATAGGCACTTATGAACATAGGCTACTTCTAGCACTAGCATACACCCAATAGGTTAAAACAAGATACAGAAAAATCCGGTTATAACGCAGGTCAAGGGGAACGGAGTTTACACCCACATTATCGACAACCCGCGTTATTAATGGGAACTTCATGAAAAACAGTAAAGAAAACCTATAAAACTAAATTTTATGACTAATTTATTTGCAGAATACAATTTAAAATGATGTTTTATGGTTTAAATGCACACCGTACTTTAACAGAAGTTACTAAAATATTCTGATATTTCTTTTGCCGTGGTAGTTAATAGTATTTCTTTGCCACATAAGTCTTAATGTTTTCCCTTTTCCTGTAATTGTATAAGTTAATTTCCTTTTGGTAGGCATCGTTTCTGCTAAAATAAAAGAATATATAATTTACATATTCATATGAAATATGCCGAAGGTGGAGGTGAAACAGCACATTCATCACAAAAATGCTCTACTATAGAAATGTAATTACCTTGGTTTTAGCGCCGTGGCAGGAACATGGAAATATACCAGCTCGTGAGTAATGCGTATATAATTCACTCCACTGATTGTCAGTCTAGTTCACGATATATAATGACCAATTTCGATTTGCTGGGTGGTTAATTTTGTTATGAAACTATGTATGTGCTTACATTCTCATGGTTGTCTTTCTTTCATATCAAACTACATATTAGATGTCGCCGATCGAGTTGGTGTGATCTTGATGATAGCTTACAGTGGTATGAGCACCTGAAGTAGCGCCGTTGTGACACTTTAGGATAAAATCTGCTGAAGAGTAACCTTCCACTTACAATGAAAATAGTCAATGGAATCATTTAGGGGGACATGGTGAGATGAGTTTTACTGTATTAGACATGTTGCTGACTGCGTAGATCTCTTGAAATTGCAACGTTGAGACGCATCGGCAGGGACGTCGGGATAAAATTCACGAAAAAGTTATCTACTTCTTGCACGAAAATAGTCAATGTAATCATTTAGGGGGACATGGTGAGACCTGCAGTGTAGTGGGGTGCGTTATAACCAGATTTTACTATCTTATTTAGGCCTAGCCTGTCACGATTTCCATGACCGACAATTTGATCTAGCGAGTTTGTAAATAATTTAAGTAATAAAAAAGTAATAATTTAATAAAGACCATTCTCAAGTTTGAAATCCTGTTATGTTATTTTATTTGAAATGTATTTATGTGAACAGAGGCCAGGCATATAAAAAGATCCCAAGTTAAAACATGGGGTGATACCATTATGCTTAGGTATTGGGTGATGGTATTTATACTCAAAAACGTTTTTAAATTTTAGTGGTGAAAGTAGGGGTGTATTCATAATTCGATAGAGGCCTTTCATCACATAAATACAGGATACCTTAATCCTAGGGATGTGCGAGTAGTACTTTTTGACCTTGAGTCGAGTATCGAGTCGAGTTGTAAGTACTCGCGAGTATCGAGTCAAGTCGAGTTCGTACATTATTGTACATGAGTGAAGAGACCCAGATTTTACTTAATTCATCGCAATTAAAGTTAGCCCGCAATCCGGCTATCAAATCGGCAGGTCTACCTACCTAATCCATAATTTAAAAATTAATATGGCACGTAGTGCAGGCCAAAAGACCTGATGGAAAAATTCTGGTAACACTCGAAATAAGAAAATTACCTTCATTTCTAGGATTACTCACAAATGTGTAAATTAGCTTGCAGTATGGTACCTACAGTGTACTTAGGGATAATATGAGGCCTACACGAGTGACATGCCCTGTTAACTTGTAATGAAAGTAAGCCAGGAAACAAAATATTTTTTCTTAAGGAATACATAAGCCTAATTAGAAGAGCATTCCTTGTATTTCGCATTCCTACCTATTTCTTTTCAGAGCTAAATGCTTTCTCAGCGATGTCATGTGTGCCAAGAGGGTTAGTCCAGCAGTACAGAGTCTGAATCTCATACAAAATATCTTGTTTGTGCGGTAAACATTTGATAAGCTCACGCCTCAAATTTATGATTGGCCATTAATGACATACATAGTTTCTTAAATATAATTTTCTTCCTCTTTCAATTATTGACATCATCTCTTCAAAATCGATGGATTACTGCCTAAACATGATAGAACTTAAAATCATAAAAAGGACCTGGGTCAATCACCCCAGTTTGCGCGATGTATGACACCCATAATTGGCATGGGTTATTTCCGATATCCATTAATGCAAGTTAATATTGTTTGAACAATGAATTTTCATTCAAGGATTATTGTGAGCAGGTATATGAATTTTGTATAGAGTCCTGTGAATTAAAGTTTTCGATTTCTAAGGAAATATATTTGAACAATAATTTATCATAGATGAGATGTGACTAGGAACTTGGCAATTAATGACGTAATTAATGATCCCAAGTAGGAAATAAAAAAATAGAATAGTAAAACTTATAAGTTTTTTACAATACCTGTATCAACCGTTACAACCTTAATAGGATGCCTACCATCCGTTACAAAATTTCCGCCACCCGCGAGTTTGAAGAGCAATATCTCCAAGATGGCTAATGGGATTTTAAATTTAATTTTATCAAATTAGAGCTTGTTTATTTGTACGCTTACTGATGGTATTAAAATATTTTTACTATTTTTTTTACTGAAGTACGTGTTTAAGAATGAATTTTTAGCGAATGTTTTTGGTTACCGGATTGATTCATCGAATTGGGGCATCATAGGAACAACACAGATCGAGATATCAAACTTTCCTTTTCACATATTGTAGCTAAGGGCTTTGTTAATAGTCATACGAAGTTTCATACTATTACGTTCATCAATTTTTTTGTTATTGATGAATTTGTCAGACTGCATTATTTTCCGTGCTGTATACTTCCCGTTCCGGAAATCACCGTTTGGACCTTTCTTTTGCTCTCGAGTCATTAATATGAATCGACTTATGAAATCTCAGTAGAATTCGTTGGTTATTTGATATTGATATGTATTTATTTTAATATAGATTTTTAGGCTATAAAAGCATGCTCAACTGCCCAGAGCATGCCTGAAAGAGAAAGGTAGGGCACGTGTGGAATCTTCTGCTGCAAGCAGCTCGCCTATTGCTTTGAATGAGTCATGAGGACTCGACAATAGCGGAAAAAAGTATCATCTTTAAAAATGCAAGTCATTGCCAGTGTAAGAACTGGCGGTATCTTCGGAAGCATACCGTCACTACGCCTAATCACGCAAAGTTTTTGGAGGCAGAGTTGAGGCTAATTTAAAGTGCAATTTGTTTCTTTCGTCAAGAAGCCAAGAAATGTGGGGATAAAAGCCATCTCACTTATCGCCGATTTTATTTTGGTGCATACTGCAACTTATAAACTTTTATTTAAGCACAGGCAAGGATATTTTTTCTTTGCATACTAGAAAAATTTTCTCGCGTGGTGATTGCGCGCGCTAACTATGGTAGCTTACAACTTGGCAACCTTGAACAGCTTATCTCTTCTGGCTGAAAGTCCTGTCACGAGGAGCTCACTTTCCGAAATAAATAAATACATACACGTTGAAAGCATATCTAATTCTCGGATTTGTTAAGTCACTTTGCATGCGCTAAGTTTTCAAATACGAAGAATACCGTCAAAATGCAATGTATTTCCGACTTCCGCAAGCTGAGATAGTGCATGTTTTTAAAATTTGTCATAACATAATTGGTAACTGAGTAATCTATTTTAAACTTTGTTTAGTCTAAGATAAATATATGTTCCATATCTTATGCGAAGAAAAGAGAAGTGGCTTTTCTTGTGTATCTTCAAGTGGGCGTCAAAGTTAAACTTGCTTCCCAGAACTTCAAAAATATCCGGCATTTTTATTTGTCTCGGTCAAAAATTAATATAACCAACTAAAAAATATATCTTCGGCATTATGAAATGTAGAAATAAACAAGATTCAGTTCGATATACTTTATTTTAAAATTGAACAACCCATTTTTGAGATATTGACCTTCAAACTCAGAGGATGGAATTTTACAACGGATGTTAGGTGCCTTGAGCTCGAATATAGTCCCCCCCATACTTTTTCCGCGAAGATTTCAGCCAAAAAGGAGCTAGCTATATTCGGAGGAATACGGTACATATGCAATTTCATGCACGTGTAACCACCGATTTATCCATTCGTTCACGCAAACGTACATGAAACCGTTTACGCAATTGTAAATGAATGTACGTACATGTTCGTACGTGTTAATCTATCATCTAACCAGAGCTTTACACGATTTTGATGATAGCACTTCCTGTCGGCAGATTTCTGAACCTATTGGCCTTGGCGGCTACGTCGACAAAAACTACTCAACTTGACTCGACTATTGTAAAAATACTCTTAAGTACTTGTGTCGAGTACCAACTACTCGACTCAACTCGAATTTTCAATTACTCGCACATCCCTACTTAATCCTAATGATTTCACGTAGATGTTGATCTCCAAAAGTAAATGCTAAAGTTACGCTCAACAGAATTTGGTTCATAATGACTAAGTTTAAACTTATATCGGTGTAAGCACAAAATTAGTACCTACATAGATTAAAGTCTGTACTGCAATTTCAGTGCGCTTGAATCTCGCTCGAAATTCAAGATTTTTTCAAATTCTCACTAGATCTCGCTCAACTTTAAAAAATCCCTGCTCGTACAGCCCTAACTATCATATATCAGAATGTAATGATGTAGGAATGACTAGTGATAAGTAATATTCCTTCTGAAGACTCCTGTGCTTCTGTAGTACTGTTCCGTTCCGTGAACCCTACCTCGTCCTTTAAGGCGAGCAATTGGCACTTGGAAATTGGAAGGCGAGCTCAGTTCTTGGAACCCACCCCCTTGTCTAGCCCAAGTTGGCTGTTCCTGTCAACACCACTAACCTCCAGTGGTCTGCGACATTGCTCTCCTTCCCCTCCTCATTCCTCTTTTTTCTCTCACTTCACCTCAGTCCCCGAACCCTCGTGTCTCAGGCCTGAACCTGACAAGGCTCAGTTTCAGTTCATTTAAATGTACTTGATGATGCCATAATCGGGAGCCAGTTGTGCAGCTTTTATTTATTAAATTTGTGGCAATTCACGGAGTCACTGGTGTTATTTCTCCATAAAGGTTGGCAATGTCTCCATTGCAAATTATTTTGGAAAATTTTAGAAATATATCTTGAAGAGTGGTTAATTTTGTAGGTAATGTGTTGTGAAGCATTGTGTAATATTCCCATGCAAGTCATTATTTAATATTCTATGCAGATTTGTAAAACCCCTAGAACCAAATAGGGATCAAAATGGACATGTATGTATACCTTGAGTAACCTGTTTTTGTTAATTTTATTTCATCAGCTTCTGGTTTTCCTCTAATTTGCAATAAGTTTATTCTAGGAAAGGAATTGGTATGTATGTACATGTGTTTACCTTGAAATCAAATAAAAAGGGCTCAGTAGGAGAAAAAGAATTACATAATTACCTTTAACAGCGTATAAGATGCACCCCAATTTCTGTAGGGCAAGTTTCTGAGGCCGAGAATTCACATGTAAGACCTGGGAATGATTTTTGATCCATAATTTTGGAGAAAAGGAAGTGCGTCTTATGTGTCATCAAATACTGTGTATGATTTTTCAGATTGTTGCCAATTTCATTGAGGTATGCTCTCAATTATATAATCAATTGAAATTAATGTCCTCAATTAACACATTCAATGCTGTGGATGTTAGTTGATTGGAATGATTTTTGAACCATAATTTGGATGAAAAGGAAGTGCATCTTATGTGCCGTCAATTACTGTGTATGAGTTTTCAGATAGTTACCAATTTCATTGATGTATGCTCTCAATTATATGATCAATTGAAATTTTATAATGTCCTCAATTAACACATTCAATGCTGTGGATGTTAGTTGGCTTCCTGTAGCATGCTGTGATCTGAAATACAAGGACTGGGTGCTATTTGATGGTTGAGAGGCAAGAGGGAGCCTCTAGGAGATGGCTCTTCATCAATCAAGGTCATTGAAAAAGAAACTAAGTGAGACCGCAATTTGCCATCCTCAGTCAGATTATAATAATGTATTCTTTATTCATCACTGACACAATTACATGTGGTAGATGTTGTCAAAGGTACATTACATGTACACAAAATAAGAGAATATTTGAAAACATTAAAATTTACCACTCCTGAGGTGGTAAGCTCACCTAAGGTGAAAAGCTCAACATCCTCCGAAAAGTAGACGAAAATCCACGTCAGAAGAAAGTTTGCTGAAATAGCGGCAAAAATTAAACTTCTGTCGTCAAATCAAGTTTGTTCTGCTCAATGCATACGTTGTTCCACGTTTCCACATACGTTCCGAACTCGATTTCAAAAAATCTGAAATGCAAATAAAGTATTGTGGCATAGTCAAGTGTTATGATGTCAATAAATTCACATTAGAAAATTTAAAATGAAGACGAAAGTGTTTGTCGCATGCCTCCAATATTGCATACTTACGGAGAAATCCTAGTTTTGTAAATTGACTAGAAAAACTTAAAAGAATATAAGTAAATATTTGAAACTTATCGGACGTCATGGCAAAAGTACGATTCATATTCTATCAAATTTGCTTTCATTTTTGCATTTCATACTGTTATGACTATCTCCAAAGTGACGCTATCCTCTGCGACTCTTAACACATTCAACCTGACGGACGCGAATATGCGTCCGAGGTGCATTGCCAAGATACCGATGGACGCGCATTCGCGTCTGTTAATGACCTCTCTGATGACCTCACTGATGACCTCCTTAAAGACCTCTCTGAAGGATGCAATCTCGCGTCTTTTATAAATTATCGAGTTTTGTTCTTCAAAAATTTTTTTAACTAATTTTATAATTACATTTGTGACTGGCCAAATTAATGTGGCAGAAAAAGCTTTCCGTTTTTCATGATTGCACACTAGAAATATTCCGGGTTGAAGGTGTTAAGGAATTGCCATTTTTCATCCTCACTGCGAAAACATGCCTCAAAAGTAATTATTAAAGAAAGTCTGGTACCTGCATTAAACAAAAGGCTAAATTATCTACATGCTGATATGCTCTCTATGAATTTTGCTTCTTCCTTTTTTGGGAATTCAAGCCTCAAAGTTGAGGCTATATATACTTTTTGTGTGAACGGAGTACTCAAAACGTGCTATTTGGTCATGTAGTCATCATTAATTGTGGAGTGCACATCAACGCAAGGTATCATATGTATTTTTTGGGTGGCGTAATAATTGAAAGTGAAACTTCGTTACAATAAATTAATGCCAGCAGCTAACTTTTTGGTACGCACATTGATTCCCTGGAAGGTATGCAACCCACACACAAATTTTCGACAACCCGAGAAGTCCTAACCTGTTTAGCAAGTTTTCCTTATTACCATGTTCAGGATTTCAGATCCCTACAAAATCGTGCTAACGAAAGTCCACTGTATTTGAGTGTACCTGAAGGTTTAGAGTTTCCTGAGCAAATGGCTTCAGAAACTAGAGCTACGGTCCAGATAGAAGAACTCGCGTAACTACTGAGTATGTCTGAAGCTCTTATTTCTTAAAAAGAATTTTCAGTATTTACAAATGCAAGAGGGCTTAGTGTATAAACAGGGTTCATGCCAGTCAGGGAAATTAGATTCTGGTCAGGAAAAAACTCCAGAGGCACAGCAAAAAGATGAAAATTGTGGTTGAATGCATGGAGCATTGCTGCACTTGAGCAGCAAGGTGCGCATTTTGTTGCCATCAGCTTGCCGTCCTGGCTGGGTGGCACAGGGTTGTGCTGACTTGGCGGCTTGCTCAGGCTCGGGATCTGGCTGCTTGGTCTGCTAGTCCGTTGTTTTTTTTTCGAATTTTGACTGGAATATGTTACTTTCCTGGAATTAATAAATTTTATTTCACAATATACTTGCTGCATTTTTCCTTAAAATCCCTATACACGACTGCTTTGCCGTTGATATAAAGACAAGGAAATTTAAAAAATTGGGACTGGAAATCAGGGATATTGAAAATGGAAAGTTGGTATGAACCCTGATAAAATCCAATTCCAGTGATGATTGTAAGAGTAGCAAAATAAAAGAGTTGTCACAATGCCATATCTCTTACTGTCATTTCTCTCCATAACTAGGTACTCTTTTATAACACTTGATTACTGAGTTGACTTCATGGGAAGGAAAGCACACATCAAATTTTTTTTAGAAAAATAAGTAGGGTATTGGCAAATGTTGCTATCCGTATCGGCAACTGGTATCAAGGTATCGGTTTGGTATTGGAAAAAGTGGTAATGGTACAAGTCTAATTGTGACCATGGATGCCCTGGTTATTTGCCTATACCTCCTATTCGTAAAGTTGAGGCCTCCTCGGGTATGCTATAGGAGATCAATTGAGGTCCACAGAGTTGAATGTGTTTATAACCTACTTGAATAAATCTATTAAAAAATTCATCAAAAGGAGTCTAGTCTCTTTAGTGTTTGCAGTTTTATTCACTATAATAGGGTCAGCTGTGACCATTTGATGTAGGAGAATTCCTAAGAAGTTCACTTGAGTTGATGCACATTCCCCATGCAAACTCAAGTCTATAAGTTTCTCACCTGATGATTTCCACTTCGCTTAAGTGGGCCTCAACTTTAGGAATAAAAACACACTGGTGGCATTTCTAGTCTCTACTTTAGGCATGTATGTAGAAAACAATCTTATGGTTTATGGGATAAAGCTAAGCTGTACATTTGAGTTATGTAATATCTCTAAGGCAGTTTGAATTCATGAATCTTACTGTTATTCTGTTTTGTTTTTTTCTACAGGTGTTACCAACCTGCGTGCTCTTCTGGCTCGAGAAAAAGATGAAGATACACCGAGGCTTAATGTTCTGTTAGTGGAGGCATTTGTGGCTACTTTTGTCAGCCTTATTGTTTATGCTCTTTCAACATGTGATTCAAGTATCCTGTACCGTCTGACTGGGCAGCGTTTCACTAATAATACTTGGGCTGCCCTTTTTGGAGGAGGTGTTAAAAAACTACTTAAAGTAGCTGCTGGAGGAAGTGGCTCAAATGCTGCTGTCTCGACTCAGGTATGTTGTGCTATCATGTATGCTAAGCTGCAAGTCTTATTTTGAATATTATTTACCGTATCAAAAATAATTAATTTTTTTCTTTTTCCCTTTGTATTAGCAGTGTCCCCTATATTTTCTCAATAAATGTATAAATATATGTCGAAAGTTACCTCCTTTTTTGTTGAACATATAATTTACTCAGAAAAGTACAGTATTTAGGTGAAACATTTAGCAACAAATTAATTATTTTCCTTCCTTTTTTACATCTCTGCTACCCTAAATGTAATTTTATATATTCTGGAAATATAAGTCAGTTATGTGTAAATTTCAAACCTCAATTATCTTGTTGTAAAACCTATCTATTCATATTTATTCTTTCTAGTTTTAATTTTGTAAATTAGAAGGAGAGATTTTTATTTTTATCTTATTGTTAAATCTGTAATAGCATTTCCAATCAGTAGAAATATGTCTTGTTCATTTGTTCAGGTTTCTTATACTATATGGCGTTCAAGATTCTCATATTGATTTACCTATGTTTTAGTTAAATTGAAACCATAAATTTCCTAAATTTCAGTTTGACTTTTCCAGTATTCATATCATTTTACTTTGGGGATACAATCCTTTCATGTAATCATAGTAATTTTGGGTAATGTAATGTGACTAATATCTAAGGGTACTGGTATTATTAAGTAGTGTCTAAAAACTAGGAAATAAATTGGAAATTTTCACCCCTTGAAAGATCCTGGAATTTGCTACAATACCCTTAAGGTTATTAGAAAGTAATTAACCCATCTCTACAAAACCATTTACGACATTGCCTCAACAGGAGAAATACCGAAGGACTTCGAGAAAAACATTATCATTCCTGTTCATAAAAAGAAGAGAGTGAAGGAATGTGAAAATTTTAGGACTATAAGCCTGATGACCCATGCATCAAAGATATTGACAAGGATCATATATAGAAGAATAGATAGAAAAGCAGGTGAGTTCCTAGATGAAGATCAATTCGGATTCAGGAAAAGTAAGGGTACAAGAGAAGCAATATTGGCCCTTACACTGCTTATAGAGGAGAGAATGGAGAAGAACAAACCGACCTTCATTGCTTTTGTGGATTTAGAGAAGGTCTTTGACAACGTGGATTGGGATTCAATGCTTGGAATTCTGAAGGGAATTGGAGTGTCCTACAATGACAGAAGAATTATGCACAGTCTGTACAAAAACCAAGTTGCTGTGATTAAATCTGGACCCAGCTGTGAAGAGGCAAGAATAAGGAAAGGAATGAGACAAGGCTGTGCACTGTCTCCCGTAATTTTTAATGTTGAAATCGAGAGAGCCATCAATGAAATCAAAGAGAAGCCTTCTGAGGTGAATATCCACGGAGAAAAAATTAGCATGCTGAGATTCGCTGATGACATAGCACTCATAGCAGAGACAGAGAGGGATCTGAATAAAATGCTGATAACCATGGAAAGGACAATGGTCAGGTATCAGCAGAAGATCAATAAGAAGAATACTAAGATACTGGTGTGGAGCGAGAGAGAAGAGGCCAAAACCAACGTTAAACTGGGAAAACAAAAGCAGGAAAAGGTAAAAGAGTTCTGTTACCTTGGAAGCCGAGTAACCAACGACGGACGAAGCAAGAAAGGAATAGTCAGCAGAATAACCCAGGCGAAGAGGGCATTCTATCAAAAGAAGAATCTACTTACCCCTGGAGCATATTTCTTTACGACAGTGAGGCATGGACGATGGCAGCAGTTGAGAAGAAAAGGGTGGAACTATTCGAAATGTGGTGCTACAGACAAATGATGAAGATAAAATGGAATTACAAGTGAAGAAGTCTTGAGAAGAGTGGGAGAAAAGAGAAGTCTGCTGAAAATCCTCAAAAGAAGATGGGACAACATAATCAGCCACATCCTAAGGCAATGGCCTGATGAAGACAATTGTCGAGGGAAAAGTGAATCGGAAGAATGTAAAAGGCAGGCCTCGTACGAGCTATATAGAACAGGTAGTGAGTGATGAGAAAGAGAGGAGCTATGGTAAAATGAAGAGGTTGGCTATTAAAGGAATCGAGTGGAGGGCTGCGTCAAACCAATCCTGGGATTCTTGACCGATGATGATGATGAAGGTTATTAGAACAACTCAATATTTTTCTCATTTATAAATATTTTGGTCTTGGCATTTATAGATTGTATATAGCTCATCAATTTTTTAAAGCTTGAATCAAGAAATAATTTTTCCTCTTGGAATTCAAAATTTTATGAGGTCAAGTTCCTGTATGCCCTATATCTAAGGTTAGCCAAATTAGTTTATTTTTAATTTTATATTTTAAATAAAAATATAAACCAAATTTAACCAATTGAAATAGATGTATTTTATATCCAAATCTAAAAGAATCTCCTAATTATGTTCAATATGACTATGATAGCAGAAGAGCAACGTCCTTGTGAATTTTGAACACTTCCTTTCTGTAGTCCATTTAATGTGTAACTTCCGAACTTAATGTGAATTTAATTATATATGTTGCCTATCCCTTTTATCTTTATTACTGATCTTTAACACTCTTGGTAAAATGCTCTCAGGTCTGGCTTTTCTCTTTACACTTATGTTCATTACTCACTCCATTACAGGAGTGAACTCAAGGCTAACATTTGTATGAAGTGTTTTGTTTGTTTCCAGGCATTTGTTTCAAAATATTATTAGCATTTACTTGTAATAGATTTTGCTTTTCACAGTGTTGTGGTAATTATTTCCATATTTTATCTTACATCACTGATTTTTCTACCTCCCAAGTAGCAAACACTTCAACTTCCTCAAGTATTCATTTACTTGGTTTGATATGCTTGCTTTACCCTTTCCTCTGCTTTACTTACTCAATTCATTGTTTTACCTGTGTTTTCATGAGATAATATCTCATTAATATATTATTCCTTTAAGCCAGAGTTGCTCTTAGAGTTCCTTTTGTCTATACCATTACAGCCTTGTCTTTAGCAAAGCACAATCCATCCATTTTCTTTTGTATATTCTTATTTATAATGATCTTCTATAACTCCTTAAATTTCATTTACAATCTATAAATTAAAAATCAGGGGAGTAAGTGAGCTTCCTTGCCTTTTCTGTGCTTGATTTTTATTCAACCTCCTGAACATTGCATATGCTGTGAATTAGAGAACTTGTCTGCTGTAGTAAGAGAGGCTTATTCCTAGAATATCTCAATGGTGATTTTTCAACCACATTCATCCAATGTGTAAGGCACACAGGTTTTCATTGGTTATAACAAGAGAATAATTCTATCATGTGGCCATAGCATTTTGATTTTGCCATAATTTTTGTCCTGTTTGCTCATGGAACTCATGGAATTCAAATACCCACGAAAAAAGACAAAGTTATACAAACTTAAATAAATGTACGACAGGTTATCACTGTAAAAGATAGTGAAATTTACTCGGATACACTGAATTGGCTCTTTACTGACTGTTGCATTGCGATGCCTCTACAGAGTGCATTAAGAAAAGGGAGAAAGAGGGGTTATGTTGCTGGCTGTCTTTGAGAATAACTTGGTGATGCATCACGATGTATGTCAAATGAAATTGGTGCTCTACAGTCATCAATTACAACTCTTCTGTTCTCTCAGTGGTGATTACCAGATTTTTTTCATTTTGGGATTGAGAAAGAAAGAAAGACTTCGGATTTAGCAAACAATTAGAATCATTGAAGCCAGTGAAAGAAATAATGTGTCTAAAACAAAATTGCCAAAAAATGTGGATTATCATTATCAACTTCGTTTACCATTTCAAAGAACAAATACAAAACCAAAACTGTGGAAATAGGAAAATAACTTCTACCAGCTAATAATATCACTAATTCTGAAGATTCAGGCGATTTGGAGTGGAAACGAAACGTGATCTCACAGAAAGAAAAATACCTGACGATGCTGTAATACAGTGAAACCTGGGTCGTAGTAAAGTTTACTATTTGTATGGATTTGGCTCGTGTTTTTTCTTTCTCTGTAATAATATCATGTTAGAATTAGTGTTATTTGAATGGTTAATGCAGCAGCAATCAGTGGGTAGTGTAAATAATTCTTTATGAAACATGATTTTCTAGACATTTATGGTTGGATTGTTTCAGATAACCAATATTTCATCTTTGCCTTCTCTAGTCACTATCGCACAGAATGATAGGAATGTATTTGAATTCACATTGTTTATAATGTATGCACCTAATAACCAGCAAATTTATGACTTTTGTCAGCACCTTTTATGGCATCCTTCTACTGTGCTTTTCTGACTTGGCACTCCTCTTTCCTGTCTTTGTCATAGTATTGAAAAAGGGTCTTCTCATCAGGTAATTACTTATAAATTTACTGTCACAACTTTATTCCATCATGAGAACTTTTCCTTAGTTTTGAAAATTAATAAAAAGCATTTGTTAGAAGAGTTTTCACTCTCTTTTTTTCTTGAAATAGGCTGGAAGTGGAACAGGCAGCATTGACAAGGATGGTGATAGTATTGGAATGGGTGAAGGCATGTGGAATACTGTGACGACAAGCCTGAGCAAGCAGAGGGTGAGACTGAACATGCGTTTGCTTGGCGGTCAACCAGGGACTCAGCCAGGAGGTACTCCTCAACCGCTCAACATGAAGGAAGACCGGCCTACATACAGGGAGCAGTTTGTTCCACCTGAAATGTCAATGGTTTCATATTTTCTATTAAAGGTTAGTTTTCTGCGATTCACACCATATTTTAGTGGATCAAGATCTATGAAGGTTTCATATGAGTAAAACCATCGTAAAGGTATAGAAATATTGTTCTATTTTCAATTTTGATGAACCAGTGTTTATTAGGTGCAGTAGTTTTTTGTTGATTGTTTGCATTCACATTTGATTTTGGTCATTGTTTGCCTTATTTGGTAATATTTTTATTTTAAAGATAAAAGCATCCCAAGGCATTCAGTTCACTGTTAAATGTCATTAGTGAGACTGCTATTCACTTATTCTATTTCATTAATACAGAACTGTAACGTGATTCTAGTATTTAAGCTCTACTGAGTAATATTGACAATCATTTTCATTAATGCCCATTTAAATTATCTGTATGACTGAACTTGGTGAATTTTCATAATGCTTTGAGTATTCCCTGACTTGGGGAAAGGATCTCTTACTTGACCTTGCTGAAAGTGCTATAATGTTGAGGGGCTAACAGAATGGAAGACAAGACATTACAGCATCAGCCAAAGAATCAGTGTAACATATTTTAATTTCGAATATATCATGAGCCTCCATGGAATATTTGTTTTTTGTGATTATAGTGTGCGCTCCATAGCATGATTATGTAGGAACTCAAAATTCTGAAAGTGGTAAGGAGGAAAACATGCTAAACAGGTTTGGCCTTCCCAGGTAATTTGAAGACTAATTTTAAGTTGCATAACTTCAGGGGAGCAATATTCTTGATGTTCATTTTACTTAATTCCAATGACAGCTGGTGTTCAATCATTGTAAAAATGTTTCAATTACACTTAAATCTCTTCCAAATAAAACAAATACAATGGCTTACATTGATGTGCTCTCAATAATTAATTAAGACGATGATGACTAATCAGCACTTTTTGTGTGTACAGTCCATACAAAAAGACTCCAGTTTAAGGCTTAACATCTCATTAACAGAAGATGTGATATCCTTAAAGAGCATATCAGTGTGTACATAAATTAGTTTTACATTCAATGCAGGTAACAGACGTTTTTAATAGTTACTTATGAGGCATGTTTTTGCAGAGAGAATGAAAAATGGCCGAATTTTTTTAAATGTGGGGAGTGTAGTCCCATTTTGGTAACTGTCATAACAATATGAAATACATAAACAAAAGGGAGATTTGATTGAATGTAAGTCATATTTTTGCCATGATCTCCCTCAAGTTTCAATTGTTTTACTTTATTCATTTAAGTTATTCTATTCAATTGATGAAACTAAATTTTCTCCGTAAATATGAAGACATTGGAAGCACGTGACAAACACCTCTGTCTTAATTTCAAAATTTCTAATGCGAATCAAGAAACACCATAAAAATTAACATGCCACAATATTTTAATTGAAATTTATATTATGTGAATACAAATTTGGAACGAAGGTAGAAATGGCGAACATAGTATGCACTAAGTAGGCCAAACTTTTCTTAAAACTTTGTAGCCCCAGACACCAACAGATGAGGACTTCGTTGACTATGATTCAGCTGATTCCCAAGCGAGTGATGGAGAGGATAAGGATGGTGATGATGAGGATGAGGAAGAAGATGTTTTTGAGGGAACTTCCAGCAATCCAGCTGCAAATCTTCGTGGGAGAATGGTTGCTAAGGAGAACACTGAGCACTCTAACCCATCCAGCTATTCATGGTGTGTTCTCCGTTTGGCCATTGTTCGCCTTGTTCAACAACAGCTTCACGAGTTCCTTGCAGTTGCTGGGATTGAACTTCAGGGTGAGGCCCCAACTTTTTCTTAATAGAGCTATGAAATATCTTAATTGTAATGCCCTTCTTTAAATTACGAAGCAGTAATAGTAGGATGTGGATTTTCCTCAGCTTCTGGAAAATATGAGTTTACCATAAGAGATCTCATCAGATGTTCACATAGAGTTACAAAAAAATCCTAAACATTATTCAGATGGATGAAATATTTGTTTTTGCTTGAATGACTTTTGGCTCTCTAAAATTTCATGGTGATATGAAATATAAACCGGAGGATAATTAATGTTGGGGATCAGGTTGGTGTGGTGGCCAGAGTACTGGCCTCCCATCCCGAGGGCCTGGGTTCAAACCCAGGTGCTGGCAGATTTTCCAGTGGTGTACCAGTCCTTACTGGAATGCCTCATGGAGAGCACTTTGAGTCCAGTACTTTGTCCATCAGATGGGACGTTAAGCTGTGGTCCCCTTGGTGTCTGTTGTAAAGAATAGGCTAATGCCAATGCCAGATTTCTCTCCACCCTTCCTCCATTCCCAGAAAACTCCTACCTTTACCCAGTTACCCACCTATCCTCTATGGCACAAATGATCTCAGTTGTCAGTCATCTCCCCCAAAGTAACTAATAACTTACTGATAACCAATGTAAAGATTTTTTTTATTAGTACTGATATTGAAGTTGTAACAACCAGAAATAAGGTATAGCATGAGTTTTCCAAATGCCAAACTGCCAGAATGTCTTCTCTGCTACTCTGAAGTGTTTTTCTACTAAGGGCCAGTTTCACCAACAAAGGTAAAATTTCCCATTATTGCAGTTTACGTTATCTCCGTTAAAATTATTATCTCGATAATCTCTCGTTTGCATTCCACCTCTGTTATTATTATCTAGGTTTATAAAACCGAGAATTCTCTGAGAACATTTAGGTTAGTAAATTTCTTATACTCCTGACGAAAACAAACAAATAAAAGCACCTAACCGATTTGTAATTCAGCTGATTTAACTTTGTGCTTATTGTAACTAAAGGCATTTACAATGGACCCATGAAGGACAAAATATTAACTAAACGTCCACAAAACAGCTACATTATCTTCTACGTATATCTAGAACACATCTATAATCCCTAACAAATATCACCTATATAACATTAATAAGATATTTCAATGCCCGCTTTTCCTAATTCTACTAAACATCTCCACTTAGATACACTTATTGTCTTTACTGTTACTTTTAGGAGGTACAGAAATAAAGTACTGGAATGAACTTAAATAACATTGCCTTTATTTACAGCGGCTCGAAAACGTACAGTAACTGCTATTATAGGTACCTTTCGATCATTCAAAACTTAGCATTTCCTTTGTCGTTGCCATTGGTGTCAGGGTGAAGACTTGTTTCCCACCACCAAATAAATATTTTCGGCCTATTTTTTCATGAAAATATATTTGCTTATGACTATAATAACTCACTTGGCTACATTTTCATATTTGTTTACACTGAAAAACAAATGACGCGTGCAATATTTAGCTTTTCAAATACAAATCGAGTGATATAATAAATACAATCAAGAGCATAAGTTCCCGGTAGTTAATTCATCAGTTTACTATCTCATGGTAATAAAATGTCAGACACTACTTAGAGGTGTGGCTACAGAATCCATGTGTATTTCTGATAACAGAGCGTCAAGGCAAAGTGATACCTTTCAGCAGGAGATATAATGAAACTTACCTAAAATATTTAGGTTCCGAGAATAAGGATGTTTGAGAAATTCACCAATTCATCCTATCATCTAGAGGATTTGCAGTACTGAGAAAGTAAACACAATAAAATGAACTAGAAAACAATTGTTGCTATGTGCTTTTCATTGCGGTTATTAATTCAGGATAAATGAAATCTCAGCTTTTGGGTTCAAATCAATTAGCGCATTCCTTAATCCACCTATTAATTGCCTTAAATTATGTTAATTGAGCTCAAAAGTCTTGACCATGTCACTAATAACTAAAAGTAGCTCATGAAATTGTCTGCGTGCCATATTGCTTCTACAGAATTATCTCAGATTATAAGCTCCTACCTGACGAAAACCTCCTGTAAAAATATTAACCGAGATAATATCCCAAAACCGAGTTAATAGTACTGGTGAAACAGAAAAGGCACATTAACGCGGTTAATCTCAAAATTAACCAAGTTAAAATGATTATCTTCGTTGGTGAAACTGGCTCTAATTCAGATACCCAGAAGAGGAAAATTCAATTTGGAACTCAGTGTTTGAGGTTAATATCAAAATTTCATTTGTAATTGTTGTGAACTTGATCGAACATAGATTGAATTGTTGGTGCAGAAATTGGTGCTGTGGTAAGGTTATCAGGGTAAGATTTGGGATGGCCAAAGAAAGGTCTGCGAATAAGATGTCTGTACTATTAAATAAGTTTGTATTTTTTGCACCCATTTGAATATTTGTTTGGAAAATCACAAAGTTATTTATCAGAAAATAAAGAATAACACTTTGTTGGGTTCACTTTATATTTATTTTACCAGGTCACCGGAAGATATAACTACGTTATGAAACCCGGGTCATGCCTATTTAAATATAAAGTGAACCTAACAAAGTTTTATTCTCTTATTTTCCATTATGGAAAGGTATCACATATCAGGTTAAGCCTGAAGTTATCAGCTATAAGTTATTCATCTATTGAATGTTCTAAATGCTCTTTATTTCTCATTATTTATTTTTATTTTCATTCAACTCTAATTTTAGGCATGTGTGGATCCAAAAGGGTTATTCCTGCTGTGTTTTACATCATTTGTAAAAGGACATTTGTCCATTTAATAAATATTATTATTTTTGTACCAACAATTTTCGTTTAGAAATATCCTATGTTAATTCCATGCAACCTGCTACAATTCATATCACCTTATCTTTTCACCCAGAACTCCCTGTCTGCAGCCCACTGGTACATGGTGTTCTTCGTGTAGTTGGTCAATGGCAGGATATGTTAAGAGATGACCTAGAATCAAGAGGAGCTCCACCACAGGATTACATACCCGGCTGCTTTGTTGAGTCCTCAGCAACATCTGGGCCTGCTATCCATAAATATCGCTCCCTTTTGGATAGATACAACACACCATTTCAGTGAGTTATATCATTTTTTTGTCATTTATTGATGTTCAGTCCATGAATATTTCCTCTACTCTTGATACTAAATAGGGAGTAGGAGGATGCAGATTAGATGGAGAGAAGGTGTAACATTTTAGAAATTATTCTCCATACATGTGTTATGAATAGGGACACCGAAATATGGTAAATAAAAATCATCAAAAGCGGTGTTTAAAAAAGACAAATACGGTAAATAAAATCGTTTTAAAAAGATGAAAGCTGTGTTTAATGTTGGGAAAAAGGAGTCTTAAAGGAAGTTTTTTTAAAATTAGTATTAATAAAGGCTTCATACCAATGTGAGCAAACAGTTAATAGTACATACATTTGAGATCTAATGCAGAAGTTATGGCTACCCTACGCAACATAAAAAACACAGTAGGCAAAATTAAGTTAAAGGCAAATTAATGAGATAATGGTACAGTAGAATCTCGATTTTACATAACCTGATTTTACATAAAATTTGATTTTACAAAAGTGAATGAGCAGTCCCGGCCGACTCCTGTAGTATTCTTATGGAAGCATTATTTGATTTTATGTAAATTCGATGTAACGATTTTACATAATGCTATTTTGGTCCCCAGTGGAGATAATAATTCAATTTTACAAAATGAAACAACAGAACTTAAAGAAACTTAAACAAAATCCAGCAGATTCTTGCCCATCTTTAAAGGAAATCTTCAATATAATGCTGTACTACTGTGAAATTCAACTGTAACGAATCAATACATTGCATTTTAATGGTATATTATTATTATTTTATTTTTCCATCTTTCAGCACGAAAAGTTAAGGGTTCAAGGTGTTTACTTGTTTACGCTATGATAATTGCACCGGAATCCCGGTATGCTCGCACAAAGCTGCTTTATGACCTTGAGATAGCAACCCTGTCAGCTGTTCCGAGTGATGAGATGAAGCTCGCTTTGGGGTCACCTAAGCACACGTGTCTTGACACTTGCGTGCGTTGTTAAGCGGAATAATGTATGGACAGTGTTTGTCCTCAACTGACGCCAACAACCAAGGCAATTGGGAAGATATGTGACATTGTAGTATTACATAAAACATCACAACTGATGGCATCAGATGGCTAAAACTTGCTTAAATGCTTGGCAACAAATTTTTCCGGTATGCACAGATATACTTCTCGTCTATCTTGTATCACAAGTCAGGGAAGCTGGACCCTTTCCTCGATCATTGGGCAAAGGTGATAACGACCCTCTTCTCAGTCCCCCACTCAGCCAACTATTTGTTTACTCATTTACTAAAAATATTTGCTGCCCACTATGAAAATACAGGCCCAGCAGTTCATACCGAATGTTTCATTCTGCAGTTATTAATTTTAAAAGGAACTTTGTGGTTATTATTAACAAACTTCTTGTAAAATGAACACTCGACAATTTTGTTTATAATAAAGTTCCGTTTAAAATGTGGAAATGCACTGAAAAAAACTTAATAAATGTAACTCTGAGCTTATATTTTCTCAGCATGCTACAAATATCGTAATACTTATTGTTATTGTTATATATCCACCGAGCATGTAAGCAAATGCTTGAGCATGTAAACAAATGCTTGACCACAGAGACACAGTAAAGGAATCTACCATGCTGACACGAAAGATTCTAGATTACCCCAGCCCGCAGGCCACGGAAGGGTCAAGCAAAGAGTGGGGTGGGGAACGATAAAGTTGCCATTTTTAGGGTCGATCCCTCAGTCTGTATCTGTAATTATCTACCCCCGCCTAGCTTCGCTTCAGGTTCGACCGTTCGCTTCGACCCAGGTGGCCTCCACTAGTGGGGGAGGAGATGAGCGACCTTTTAGGGGCTTCCACAGCCAACACTTTTTGTTTGCTTACATCTCGCTTAGTAGCAGAGCCATGTTGACATGCCCATGGACATGCCATTAGTTCCCTTGCATGGAAAAATCTACCTTATGCCTCAATTGAAAAATTTACGTGTGAGCATGGTTAAGTTTGCTGCAAAACGGCGGAATACGAAATTTTACCGTTCATAATGTCGCTTGGATTTATTAGTTATCCCTTCTCACAGACGAAATTAAGTATGAGAATAATGAATCTTCCTCATCAAAACGGATAAACTGACAGTTTTCTAACAAGTGCGAAAAAGTGTTACAAGTTTACGACATTTCTATGCATTGGTGCGATGCGTAGCGATTTTGCGGATAGATTTTAGTGGGCTCTCATGATTTTTCAGAAACACACTTGATATTTAAATGAAGTACTGAGTGACGATGAAGAAGATGAAAGTGATGAGGTCATCCTTGAACCCAAAAAAGAAGACATCCTCCAGGCATTAAATACCTTGCATCATTTCTCATTACTTCACGAAGTTGATGATGATTTTAAAGATAATGTAAGAGAAATTGAAAAAGTAATCCACTCAAAAATGCAATGGTTAAAAGTCCAGAAAACATCACAAAATATTTTAAAAAGGCATAATTCTATAAATGAAATTTTACTTTCAGAGGGGTTTTTCTTCATTTTCATTTTTCCCAGGCGGTTTATTTGTTTGCTATGCAATGCTATTTAACTTTCATTGAGTGATGTACTGTTCTATTTAATTATCTTGGATAAATTTTTTAAACCGCCTTAATTTCAAATGTTATCTCTCAGTTAAATTCACACTCTTCCACAGGAATGATTTTCTAATTATGTACACACTTAATTGCCACATGTTTAAATGCTAAATCTGTACTTTTGCCTGAGCAGCCAAAAAGCTATGATTCTGTACTGAAATTCTGTTTCATGTTTTGATTTAAAATATAATTATCTCTCCACCATAATTAAAATAGTTTTAATTTCTACAGTTTAATATGTATGCAATAATGATCTCTTTGTAGTGAAAATAGTTTCAATGTCATTGTGTTCTCATACGTTGTGAAATCTTAGCATATTTTTCAAAATCCGCTAATATCTTGATTTTACATAATTTGATTTTACATAACACCCCATTTTTGGGTCCCAAGGTGTTACGTAAAATCAAGACTCTACTGTAATAACAATAACAGAGTGGAGTAGTGGACTGCAGGTAATGAAGTTCGATTCTTACGCTGTTTAAAATTTTTCTTTCAACCTTTAAATAAAAAACTTTTATCATCCTTCACTACCAACCTTTGTGTGTGGATACTGACTTTTTTGTACTTCTATCACTTCAACTAGATTTACAAATGCGTCACTCAAAAATACACTGTAAAGTTAACGTAATGATTCCATGATTTAATTCTGTAATATAAATTTTTTCCAATCATTTCCTTTTGCCAAATTTAATTATTTTTTTTACTTATAATTTGGCATGAAATTTCTGATAATCTACTTTTTTTAACTGCCTACTAGAATTACCCTAGGAATACAGCACGGCTGTATTCTTAGGTAGTGTTAAGGATCGAACTCGCGACTGGCAGTACATTAGCCCTCATTTTTAACAACTACGCTCTCACAGGTTCACGGGAATATGGAGAATGTTTGCGACCCGCATGACATTCGGTTTAATTTTTTTCTCGTACATCCAGGCCTATGGAGAAAAAGGTCAAGATGAGTACATATTTATTATTTTGTTTTCCTCGCTTGTGGCACGGAAATAATCTTCTTCTCATTTCGGGACCCGAGTTACTTAACCTCTCCTTGTTGGTATCTACCATACGTACATTCCATTCACGGGGCGCATCGATCACGAGGCCACGAGATGTTAAAATCTCCTATCCGGATCTGAATTTTTACTGCCCTTGGATATGATTTCAGTAGCGAATGAAATGAAAGACCCGTGGATCTTTGGATCCGACCCGACCATCCTTAATTTATTAGTGGTACATTTGTAAATCTAATTTAAACAACAAAGTATAATAAAGTGAGTATTCAGATGTAATGGTTTGAAATTGAATATGATAACATTTTCGATGCAGTGACTGAAAGAAAAAATTAAACTGCGATAGGGATCGAACTTCGCACAGTACTCTAGCTCTCGTTGTACGCCTGATCCCGGTGAATGTAGTCTACCCGCATGACACCCTATGTTTTTTTTCCCGCGATACCGGGGTAATGGGGGAAAAAAGTCATATTTCTTTATTTTGCTTCTAGTTGCACGGGAACGTTTTCATCTAATTACGTGATCTTAGTTACACATCCTCTTCTTGTCAATATCTACCGCACCTACATTCCATTCACAGGGCACTTCGATCCCTAAGCCACGAAAATTTAAAATCTACGATCCGGATCCGATTTTACTCCGTGTCTTTGGATCCGAATCCGGAACCGAGAAAAATGAAAGATCCGATCCGGCCATGACTAAAGAAAATATTTCATGCTACAAAAATTCGGCATTTGCAAATTTCGTTAAAAAAATCGCGTTTCAAAGAAGACACGGTTAATTTCGTGATTAAACCCTAAAGTCGCTTATTTCGTGAATCCTGTCGCAAAAAACGATTCACGAAAATGTCATGTCCCTAGTTATGAACCTCTAAAAACAAGTAGTTCTCTTTATGGTTATTTGAATGATTATGATTTTGAAAATTCTAATCAAATTCTAAAGTATGTTTGATGTGATTATTATGTAAATTGTTTGTATAATATTGGAGTTATGTTTCTATTTGATGCTCCATAACATAATATCATAACATACATAATTTGTTTACATGTGTTGGAGGAGTAGGGGTATAATGGCAGCAATGGCTAAAGGAAAATCACTTTGGTGAAAGAGGTGACTACTCATAGAAGAAAACTAATTTTAGAGGTTTAGTAGGGAAAAAAGGAATTAGGAACTAAGTGGTACTAACTCATTTTAAAGATATGGATTATGGGAAGACTTAAATGACCATCAAAGTCTACCTTAACCAATAGAACACTAATAAAATAAAAACATTGGAGGCTGTAGTGATTGATATTGCAATGTTTACTGTAAGAAATATCTTCTCTGAATCCTTATATGTATATAAATGGTTATACTCTTTTAAGTTGCTCAAAGTACAAGTTTCCATCATATAATTCTGTAAGGATGCGTAAAATTTTATAGATTCCTTCCCAATATTTAGTATCTGTCTAGCTCTATGTATTCTGTTCGGAATAACTTTGAAGATTTTTTTTTACTTTTATTTGTCATAAATTACTGCAGTGTCAATATTAGTTTCCTTAAAATCCTTGTTTTTAATGGAAAATACCCTTAAAAAGCATGGAATTTACAAGTTGTGAACCATATTGTGAAGACTAATTTTTTCATCATTTGCATTATGTAGCTCTCGTCTTCCTGCGGCTGCTCCAGCTCGTAGATTATGGAGCTTTTTGGTTCGGCATGAAGAAGTGCAAGACATCTTTATTCGTGCAGTGTTTGGCAAACGGCGATCTATCTTGGCTGCTATAAATGGCAGTAGTAGTTTAGGTCTGGGAACTGGCATTGGAGACGTGCAGGACACTAAAGAGCCAGTGGGGTCCACAAATGCAGTGGGTTCTAATGCAGGGGCTACTGGTGATGCTGCAGGCTCATCGGCAGTCTCTCTTCCTGAGCCTGTGAGAATAATCCATAAAGAACAGGACTCAATATCAGCCTTCTGCTTGAATGAGGTATGCTTTCTGAAGCTGTTGTCTTTCTTTTCAATTAAATAATTATGTGTCTGAATGCATTTACCTCCTCCCCAAAATTTCCAGTATTATGTTGATTTATGGTTGTGTTGATTCATTTTGCGTAAAAATTTTGGTAAATGTAGCTCATAATGTCACCCTTCTTTGTGTTCCTTCTTATCTCTAAACTGAAGAAGTCATCCATTTATGTCTACCTTTACATAATTATGTTGATATTAATATACTACAATTCAAAAATTCTGTTAAGATTAACTAACAGTTGTATAATTTTTTTACGGTTAAAAGTTTACTTTTGAGTGGAAATAAATTTTCAAAATATAGTTAATGAAAAATGTTATATTCACAGCACAGAATGAGGTAGGTCACATAAAAATTCATTGCAAAAATGTGCAGTAGAAAATCTAAGGTATTACCTTAAAGTAATACTGTTAATAATTCATGGTCCGTATTTGAAGAGTGTATACATTTTTCTAAATCATCAATCAAAGAGCTCTTAGTTTTTCCATGATGTTTATTTTTAACTTCTGGTTATTTGTTAAGCTTAAGGGGATGAAAAGTTGGCTCTTCATACAAAGGAATTTGAAAATTATATTGGTACTAATCTATTTGGATTGCAATAGTCCAAAATGTTCTTTAGACTTCTTGTCTTAGTAAATCTGAAAGTAATACTAATTCTGAAAACATTTATCAATTTCAAATGTTGCCATAGCACTTTTCATTTTTGATTCAAATGGTAAAAGAATGAAAAATTGTAATATTCCTCAGTTTTATTAATACCCAATTGGTTTCAATGCTATAGGACTACTGTCAAGGTGTTACTGTGAGAATGACTCTAGCGGTGAAACCAGTTGGGTATGGTAAAAGTTGTGGAATATCACTTTTACCAATAACTTATTATATAAAGTACATACGTAAGCAGTTGACATTATTTGGCTCGCATATTCATTAAATATTATATTAGGTGGAAAAAATTTGACTGTTGCTTTGATTAAACTTGAACTGTGATCGTTCGGTTTATATTTTAGAAGGTAAAATAATAATCTGTTAATGTTAGCTCTTCACATTAAGAAAATAGGATTGTTAATTTCCTTAATTAGCCACTGCATTAAAGTTATCCATCAGGATCCCAAAAATGAATGATGGAGAAAGCAGTTTTAGTCTCTAGCTATAACACAGTCTGCAATGAATGTGATAGACCTCCAACTGCAATGCAAAATCTATGCATGAAAATCTAGCTTAACCTAGATCTATTAGAGGCATGCTGATTTTAGAACATTTTTGAGTTACAAAAGTGTTTCTTATGGGCCAGAAACACAGAAATAGTTTGCAAGTGCCTGTAAAGTAAAGAACCACTTAAACCATGCATCAGCTTTAGACTCAGGTTAATCTGGGGCTCTTGAAGTTTTATTTTGATTCACAAAATATTTCATAATATTATAGTTTATCTGATGTGACTTAGTTTGTCAGCTGAAAGTAACACCAGACTTGTGAGGCAACTTAGCATTCAGAGGTGAAGTGCAAAAGATAAATTATGCTATCAAAGCTAAATCTGAAACAGAAAGCAGCAACATTAACCTTCTCAGCAGTATACTTTAAGATAGGAGATGTGATCAAATGGGGTGAGCCCCATGAAAGGAAAAGTAGTTTCATCCAATCTGTAACTGTTGTCCCTGATTACTCACTATATTTCTCATCTGTCCAATCTCAATGGCATGGTATTGGGTAAACACTTTCTCAAGGAATTATCAACAAACCGATACGAAGTTTACTCTTAAATATTTTAGTAGACTATGGCCTTTCTGAAATGGATAGTTTAATATGTATCTGGAATGGTTGTGTTTAAGTTACCAAGCTGATGAAAATATTTGCAGGTTACTCCAGGTTTCCTTGCCCTTGCAACACCAAGAGAAGTCCAGGAAATGGATATTTCACTCCTGCTGGAATTGCCTAATTGGCTTGAAGACGAGTGTGAATTTGATATCCTGAATCTCTCCAAGTATGTTTATTTTAATTAATTTGCTTGTTAATCATGTTGTTGATTTCATAATAAATTTGATTAGTACCTATAATAGTTCATTCTAGTGTAGTGATATGAATAAGTCTATTTGTGTTGTTTTTTATGCAATTGATCTTCTCCTAAGTAGCTCCCTGTTCTACCAGACCCATTTCTTCACTTTTGTTAAGAATTCTTGCATTGTTCCTTCTATTATATAATCACAACTCAATTAAACTATGAAACTGTTTCCTTCTATTATATAGTCACAACTCAATTAAAATATGAAACTGTTTATGTATATTTTGATAGTTTTATCAGGAAATTATCATTCTTAGTTGCAAATGAATTTTAATTATGGTAAAGGCTAATAATAATGAGCAGTTGAGTAGAAAAGTAGAATATATTTCAGAATATTTCTATTCTTTTTCGAATCCACATCTTAAATTTAATTAGAGAATGAGGACTTTCTTCATTTCAGTTGTCAAAGCATATCATATTGCATTCTATCATGGCTTACAAAAAATATTCATTCCTCTCATTGTGCTACCAAACAGCTATCCAGAAGTGCTTTGTTAGTGTCATATCAAAAATTGACCTCTAAGCATTTCATATAAATGCTTACTTGCTTACATGTTATAATAGCTGTTTCCTTCCATACATACATTAACCTTATACCTTAACTAAGGTATTAGTATGCTGTAGGATAAAAGAAGCAGGACCAATGTTAAACTAGGAAACAAAAACTTGAGGAGGTGGAAAAGTTCTGTTACCTGGGAAGCTGAGTAACCAGTGATGGATGAAGTAAAAGAGAAATTGTCAGTAGAATAGCCCAGGCGAAAGGGGCATTTTGCCAAAAGAAGATTCTAGTCTGTTTACAGCTGCAAATACAAGCGTGAAAGTGAGGAAACATTTCATTAGAACATACCTGCATCTGGAGCATGCTATTATATGGCAGCGTAGCTTGGACAATAACAGTGGTAGAGAAGTCAAAGCTAGAAGAATTTGAAATGTGGTGCTACCAAAGGATGATGAAGATAAATTGGATTGACTTAGTGGCAAACAAAGAAATCTTAAGAAGAGTGGAAGAAAAGAGAAGTCTTCTGAAAACTCTAAAAAGAAGATGGGACAACTTAATCGAACATATCGTAAGACACGATGACCTGATGAAGACAATTGTCAAGGAAAAAATGAACGGGAAGAATGGAAAAGGCAGCCCTTGTATGAGATGTATGGAACAAGTTGTGAAGGATATAAAAGAGAAGAACTACGTCAATATGAAGAAGTTGGCCAATAGGAGAATTAAGTTGAGGGCTGCATCAAACCAATCTTCGGATTGTTGATTGATGATGGTGATGAACACCTTTTCCCTTAAAATATTTTTCTTCGAACATTTCCTCTATGTACTTCATTATTTCTAGACGTGAGCCGATACTGATAGAGGGTATCAGGTATCAGCCATTTTCCTGATACTTTGATACTTTCAAGTATTTGTTTTTTCATATACTTTTACTCAGAAGTATCCGTTCTGTGAAAAGCATCCAAATAACATCTAATTTTTAAATCCCACCTTCTTCAACTGATTTAGTAACACATTGCATATTTATTTTCTTTGCTGCGATGTGGCTGCACTCTGCTGCCCTCCTGTGCAGCATTGGTGCATGACTCATGCACCCATGTGACTGGTTCAGCGTATTCAAATAAAAAATGGTCAAAAAATGTTTAGAAAGAATTAAAGAGCACCCAAAAACCATCCATTTCATCGCAATGTTCGTTTGTTTTACTAGTGTTGACTGGACATCAAAACTACACAGTCACCTATACTTTATGACAGTAAAAGTGAGAGTGCTTCGAATTGGCCATGGAGAAAGCCTGAGGGGGAAACAAAAATATCAATTGATAAGCTCAACCTCCTCTGAAAAGTAGACGAAAATCCACGTATGAAGCATTTTTTGAAATAGTAGCAAAAATTAAACTTCTGCCATCAACTCAAGTTCGTTGTGCTCAACACATACATTGTTCGAAGTGTACCCATACGTCCTGGACACCCTGGGTGGGTGGAAGAGAGGACGCGATTGATGTCCTAACCCACCCAGGCTAAATAAAACTCAAGTCAAGTCAATTTCAAAAAATATAAAATGCAAATAAAGTATTGTGGTATAATCAGTGTTATGGCATCAATGAATTCACATTAGAAATTTTGAAATGAAGACAAAGGTGTTTGTTGCATGCCTCCAATGTTGCATACTAACAGAGAAAAACCAGTTTTGTAAATTGACTAGAGTAACTTAAACGAATATTAGTAAAAATTGGAAACTTAAAGGACATCATTGCAAAAATACAATTCGTATTCTATCAACATTTCCTTTCATTTGTGCATTTCTTATTGTTATGACAACCGCCAAAGTGATGCTGCCCTCTGCAACTAAAAAAATATGCCATTTTTCATCCTCGCTGCAAAAACATGCCTAAAAAGTGTTTATTAAAAAAATTCTGTTTCCTGCATTAAACGATAGGCTAAATTATCTACACCCTGATATTCTCTCCATGAATTTTGATCTTCCTTTTTTGGAATATCAAGTCTCAAAATTGTCTGAATACTTTTTAAGTGGATAGTATACAGAAAACGTGCTGTTTGATCTTTATAGTCATAATTAGTTATTGAGTGTGCATCAACGCAAGGTATAGTGGGTATTTTCTTCACCATCATCATCATTGGTCAACAATCCTAGGATTGGTTTGACGCAGCTTTCCACTCGATTCTTCTATCGGCCAACCTTTTCATTGTGACGTAATTCTTCTCTTTTACACTCTTCACAACCTGTTCCATATATCTCATACGAGGCCTGCCTTTTCCAATCTTCCCGTTCACTTTTCCCTCGACGATAGTCTTCATCAGGCCATCGTGTCTCAAGATATGGCCGATTAAGTTTTCCCTTCTTCTTTTTAGAGTTGTCAGCAGACTTCTCTTTTCTCCTACTCTTCTTAGCACTTCCTCGTTACTTACTCGGTCGATCCATTTAATCTTCAGCATTCTTCGGTATTTTCTTGGTAGGCATAATAATTTAAAATGAAATTTTGTTACATTACATTAACCCAAGCAATCTACAGAATGAACTAACTTGATGGGCAGCATATTGTTTGTCACAATGTCATTTCTCTCATTAATTACTCTTTTATAACACTTTTGATTACTGAGTGTAGTTCACAAGAAGGAAAGCACTTATAAATTTTTTGGGAAAAATAAAGTATCGGCAAATAATACTATCGGTATCGGCCGCTGGTATCAAGATTTTGGTTTGGTATCGGAAAATGTGGTATCTGTCCAAGTCTAATTATGTATTTCCTTTCATAATTTATACTGATTACCATAATTCTTAGTCTTTTGTTGTATTTGTGCCACTGTACTTTTGTTATGTAGGTACCCCATGTAGTAGTACCTGATGGTGACATTCATTACTTTCTGATTACAGAGAGGCAGATTCAATGCCATCTAGCAGCTTCTTAGTCATCCAAACTGCTCAGGATCGCCCTGTGCTCAACCAGACACAGGCAGTTGGCTCTAACCCATCTTCAGGCTCATCAAACTATCAAAGTGGGGCAGGAGGAGGCTCAGCAATGGGTGGGCAGACAGGAAGAGGTGCTACTGTGGTAAGCTTTTAGTTTAGAGCCTTGCTTAGGCAATTATTTCATCTATCAGCAATCCAGACAAATTTGATCATTATTGACATTCTTTATATTACTACTCTTGTAATAATCTTATTATATACTACTCTTGGCTTCAATGGCAGTATTTATTCATCTCAGTCTTCTTCCAAGGAATGGGGTTTTCTTATCGTCTAAATAGAAAAAGATGCTTTTGAAATTTGATTTTTGGCTTTCTTCATTTCTTACCTCTTGGAGGGATTTCATTTTATGAAATCCATTTTTGATTTCTCTTTCAGTAATTGTTTGAAATCATTAAGTTAATTTTTTTTAACCCATTATTTTGAATTTTCCTTGGACATCACTAGTCATTAAAGATTCTGTAAAATTTTCTGGAGTTATTTTTGAGGTGTAAGCCTTAGCCAGAATGTTTTTTGAAGCAATTACTTTATCAAACTTGGTGAGATTCCTAGCTAGTTTAGATTTTTTTTTCGTAACATTGCATTTCTCTTTTGAACTCCTTCGAGTAAATTATTGGCCAAAATTTCAGTTATTGTAAGATTTGAAGCAATTATGCACATTGATTTTTATGAATTTTGATCAGGCAGCAGAGAATTAAGATGTGAAATAGATATTTTTGGTATTTTCATAAGCGTATTCATTAACAGAATTTAACCAGTGAACTGAAGCCAAGTCTAAATAATTAAAATAATTCATCAATGGATATAAACATTCTTAACTGAAGGTAGATCATATATTCATGTTCACTTAGGGTATTTTATCATGGGATTATCATTTATTTAAGTTTTTGCTGCGTTTGTAAGCATTAAAAGTGTCATTAAATGGAAGATTTGTTGATAACAGTTTATCTTTTAATCTAATCTATTGACATAATATTTGCTTTTTCACAACACTTTTTTCAGCACTGCAGGATTTCATTGGCACATTTACTTTCAGCTACACATTCACGCGTGTATATGTATATGTTTGAAAAGTAATTGGTGGTGTTCCTTACATATAAGTTCCTATGATTTTATAAACATATCTGTATTGAAGAAGATTGTTAAGCAATAATATGTGAAGTAAACCCTTAAATGTTATTGATTTTTGCGGCACTGTGAGGGTATTTTTCACGGATCTAAGCTCCTGCTTACATTAGCCTAATTAAAATGCTCAGTTTTTTGGGAGCGTGATGCTTTTTGGCATTTAGTATCTTTTTATGAAGTCCCAAACACCTATAAGTATGACATCAATAATAATCAAGCACTAACATCTTATGGATTTGTCTTTGTGGCAGCACATGCACTGGTGAGTTTGAGTGTTTAATCATTGAATCATAGCTCTTGTACACATGAAAACTTCTTCCTAAGCATACTTGATCAACAATTCTTTTGTAATCCTTTTATTGGTATGCAGTGGCGGATGAAGTAATTAATGTACTCTCAACTTTGGATGCACAACTCTCTCATGGGCTAATGAGAATTCAACTCAATCTCTTTGAGAATGATAACTCTGAGAGTAGTTACTAATATTAATCAGTTGGCAAAGAAATTATATTCATGCTATACAGCCTAAAAATTAGAGATTTGTGAATACCCTCTGCAAATACTCGAATGCAAGAAAGTAATTGATATTCAAGATCTCGAATAATTATGCTAAAAGATAAAGTTCAAACATCCCAAATATTGCACCATACTACATTTGGCACCCGTACAGTGATTCAGAGTGTTGATAAACTACAATCTATGAACAATAATAGATTTTCCACCGGGAAAAAATCCACCTTGACCAGGTCTCGAACTGGGATCCACTGATTTCCGGCCATGTACTCTTCCAATTGAACTATTAAGACTTTCTTCTTCCCTGTGGATTTATACAGGACTCAAAGGGCAAGATTATACTGGCTTGCCATACTTAAAATGTCACAGACAAGCCGAAGTCGTGCACACATTGCCACCATCCATGAGGTTAAGGCCGACTTTAAACACTAAGGTGCTTACATCACCCAATTCAAGGATTGCGAACTAGCCGAGAATACCTTAGTGGAGTCATATGCTAAGATGCACAATGGCAGAATTTCTACAAGGAAACGTAGCTATGTACAACATAGGTGCAGTGGGAGGACTGGGGAGATATGAGTCTGTTGATGTATTTCACCATGTAATTTATGGTAGAAAGAGCAGTTTTAACTGATGAAATTACAGTGAAACTGTCATCTTTTCACCATAAATAATGGAGCCAAACTAGTCACCTCTATTTAAGATTCTAAATCAAAGAAAGATCCTAAATATCATCGACGGTTCCCACTCAATACGAGTTTCTTTTAAACTATATTGCATATTCATCATTTAGTTTTAAGAGGTCACATAATGTCTCTTCTTCCAAATGGTACTTATACATATAGCTAATGAATTTTACGTATTTTACTGAGAACTCATGCCTTAACTATCACTACAAGCCATTGTCACTATTTTACATTGAGACATCTACAACATGCCGAGATACCCGAGTTCGATAAGCTATATCTTACAAAAGACGACACCAACATAGATCCTTGGGGAACACCTCTAGGATTGCTAATTGTTATGAAGCAATGTTTCAGTAACAAATGTTTACATTGTCCATGAAGTACTGGGTAATTGGTCATGGCAAAATTGCCTGATTATCGGTGTTCCCCGATTAGGGATTCCTGGATTAAGGGTGCTCAACTGTATTAGATGAAGGTCAGTGAACTATCAGTCAGGTATTTCTTCTTTTAAAAATCTGAGTTCAGATCTGTGTTAAAATCACCACAAACAATAGTATTTAATGCAATTTTAACAAAGGCAGGTAGGATCTCAAGAAGAAGATCCATGAAAACTGAAAAATCACCATCACCATGGGGAGATCTGTAGATACACATTATAGAAATAGCAGTACATATTTCCAAAAGTCAACAGTTTCCCACAGCATTCAAGGTCCATCTCCGTAGTAAGGTTTCTGAATTGAAAATTACTTATGTATAGTAACTTGTCACAAAAGTTAATGCACCACCACCTTTGTGTTTCAATCTACAAAAAGATGAAACTACAGTAAAACCCCTCTTTTACACTTTCGTGGGGAACAAGACATAAATTTGTAAATGCAGGAAAGTATTAATTCAGGGATTGCATAATTTTATGAAAGTTATGCCTGAAAGAATAGCTCTATGCTTCTTGATTTTTCCAGCCATATATCTTGTCTTCATTGAATGAAATGTTTACAAAAGTTAAAAAATTGTAATTAAACCTCTAATAATGCCAAAATCTTTAACTTGAAATATAGGGAGGCATAGGAAGATACCAAGTAGATTAAATTATGGTTGGGCAAAGATTTAGGAACAGTGTGAAAACTTGTACAGTTGTTAATCAGAGTGAATATCAGGAATATCTGAACAGATGCATGAGGGAAGATGCAGAAGGGCAAACAGTTGAGGAAGGTAAGGAAAATTATAGGGCAGGAGACACCAGAGTGATCAAGAAACATCGGGTAATGGCAGAAATGATGGAGGATATTGAAGAGTGATGTAAATAGAAAGATTTAAACACAGCTAGGCACAATAAAATGTGAAGAAATATGTAATAGACTCAGGAGGGATATGAAGGGAGTGAAAGAAAAGTGGTGGAAAAGTCAATGTGAGGAGATTAAGAGGCTCCCAGAGAGAAGGAGGAAGAGGCACCCTGTAATCAAAGGCTACTATGTTATCCAACATCTACAATTGGGAAACGACACTGTATGAGTGGCTAGTTAGGATAGCTACTGATGGTACAAGAGATTCAGAATTGGAGGAAGGAATACGTGGAAGAACTGCATGGCACTAATGATAGACAAAGGAACTTAGGCATAGAAGAGGGAGATGAGATAGATAAGGATGAGCTGGGAACAGTAATCTTGGATAGTAAAATTAGATGTGAGAAACGAAGGTGGGGAAAGCAGTGGGGATTGATAGTATCCATCAAATCTACTCAAGAATAGGGAAAGAGAAGGACGAGAGAGATTTTATGGGTTTGTTAATAAGATGCATGAGGACAGTTTGGCTGGAGGATTTTTTACCAACTGTAATAGTACCTTGATCAAAAAAGGAAGACAAACACATATGTGCAGGAAATCGCACACTTCATAAAGAAATAATTAAATTTCATCTCTTATGTGTTATCATCAGTCAGTCTGTGTATTATGCAACTGGGATGACAATCGTGGCAAAGTTTACTCAGTGTAATCTCTCAAAACATTATGATGTTAAAGATGAGCAAGGTCACAATAACTGGTAGTGCATCTGTGGTGTGTAAGAAATGTATTTACCAATGAAGCTTGACAGAAATAAATATTTTTCTGCTTAAAGCTGTGTATTTCTAGTTTCCTTAACTATATTCTTGGCCACTAATGCTTTACACAACTTTTCTTCAAAAATGGATATGGAGTTCCCATTTTTCTTTAATGTTAGTAATTTAGTACTGAAATGGCTGTACATTTTTAGTGTTCCAAAAAGTACCATTAATCATTGTTGCTTCTTGTACATAATTGAGCCTTAGTGAAAGTGTTGAAAAATTATCACTCCTCCAGGCATTTATCGTTTTTTTTCTTGGAAATCATAAATTCAGCTGAGTTTGTGTTGTCTTAATGATTCATTATTTCCCTAATCTTGGTTGTACCCACATAACTCAGTGGTTATATTAACCTAGATCACTTATGAATCCAATGGTTTCTATTTGTAGCCTTGCTTACTCAAAATCTGCTAAAAAAAATTGATGTCTTTGGCATAATTGTACCCAAACTTGTCGAGTGTTACATTTTTGTTGCAAAATTTAATATTTTTCAAAATTGATAAAACATCTTCATTCGTTAAACAAATTTAAGTGTTACTGTTGCGTATGAGCATTTCGGAAGTTAGAATAAATTAACTTGTTACCTATGGTTTAAATCATATTTAACAATAATTTTTTCTCGATCTCTCCCTGCTAAATGCAAATGGCCAATACAGCTTCCCCAGGAGATAGATGGTGATTATTGATTATGAAATTAAGGCTTACGTCAGTTTAATTCTCAATATTGGCTTAGGCATGTTTGGATAGGGGCATATTTGAATCCTAAATTTTCTGGATGGTGGCCATTTTCATGCATATGTTTGCATGGTTCTCAAATTTGACTACTATCTTTATGAATGATTGTCTTGTTCTATCTCTGGTATGTGATCCATGCATCAAATTTGATAATTTTAAGCCACAAATGAATTATACTTTTAGCTCTGCCTTTCTATTTAAGGTGCTTTCATACTTCTTAAAAGCTTTCAAACAAATTAAATTTTACTTCATATCAATTCGTTTTACTAAAAAAAATCATTCTTTTGTCTGACCTGAGAGTTTTCTTTAACTGAGAGATACATTTCATTTTTTTTCAATCACTCCTCCAGTACAATTACTTTTTACGGTGATCTGCCTTGGCTGGATTTTATAGCAGTAGGGTCTTCTTAAAAACTCTCTCATTAGTGCTGGTGAAGTCTTCACGGGTTCTCCACCGGGTCAGGGAAACGGCCGTTTCCCTGACCCAGTGGAGAACCCGTGAAGACTTTACCAGCATTATACGCTGGGAAAAACGAGATCCTACATCTCTCATTAGTGATATACGCTAATTTAAACCTAATTTTATCCAAATTTAAATAAAGCTATTCTGTGAGAGAATTTCATGTGAGTGAATAAAATTGGATTATGTTGTGCCGGCATTGCCACTTCTTAGGCATCTGTGAAATGTTGGGATATATTTCAATACCACCTAGTAACTTGCATGTACCATGTGTAGGCTCCAAGATTTTTAAATACCTATAAAGTCATAATGAAGTTTTGGTAGCTATTTTCTGTAAATGAGGCAGTTCCTAGGTCTATATATAAACATTATTATAATAAAATAAAATATTAGGTTGACAATTAATTTTCAGTCTAATTTTAGTAAATACATAATTTATTGATACCTTGAGTGCCTGCATTGATCAGTTTTGATTTCATTGTTTTGAGATTATCATCAGTAAGGTGTTTGGTTCTTTTGGTTTTAAAGAATCAATTCAAGTACCCTTATGTTAGCATTCTGATAAAACAGATGAATCTGAAAGAAATGGATGTAAAACTCAGTAAGTTGTGTAAAAAATGAAATTCTGGGCAAGTTATTATGTTAATATCGACCAAATGTCATTTTAGGTGGAGGTTTGAAGTATATTTGTGTATTTGATTGTGTGTACCTCTCTGTGTGTTTTTTAACTCATTTTGTTTTGGTATCAGGTGCAGTTTAGAAACAGTGTCAAAACTAGGTGGAGAGGATCTTATATCAGTTGGGAAGAAATTTCCAGTTTTGAATATTTGACCGAAAGAGAAAAAACTGCCACTGAGAACAATCATTTTTCTCCCTTCTTGAGCATGACTGGAAACTCTTTCATGCATCATCATGGCTTGGGCAATTGTACTTCTTCACTTTTCTTAAAGTGTATGTTTATCATTAGCATTATTCAAGTTAAATTTAATACTCTGGTGCAATTGTTTAAGTAATGTGCTTTGAGTATAATGCAATTTCATTGCTGTTCATAGCACATGTTACCTCTTCACTCCTGTTGTATATTATCCAATTTCGAAATGTTATAATGCTGAAATGAAAATTTATGATTAGTACACCATAATATTTTCAAATTCTATTTTCAATTCCTCTTTTGCATGCATGATGATGTCTTCATCTGAATTGAGATCAAGGTTTAATGAATAACCTGTCACATTCTGTCGTCTCTTTAGGGATTAAAAATTATATATTCTCCTGTGCTAGACTATGAATTTTTTTCTGAGATAAAGGTCTTACTATTATATCAGAGTAAAGGTGCTTAAGAAAATCAGTGTTAACTTGGTGGAAACGATGTACATAATCACCTTCCATCACAGGGGAAAAATACTTTGTAAAATTTCTGCACATTTATTGCAAATCATACATGCCTTCATCAGGGTACAGATGTTTACCCTGATGATGGCATAATGTATTGAAACCATGGTTGGTTGCATGCTGTACAATAAATGTGTGGAAATTTTACAAAGTGTTTTCTCCTGTGTTGGAAGGTGACAGAGTAAAGGTAGCAAACCTGGTCACTCTAGCAACATTCACGTCACACCCACTGTGATGAAACTTAGTTTAACAACTGTCACTGAATAGTGCTGCAGCCAATGGGAAACCTCCCAGGAATAATCCCATAGAGTTTTCACTTATTTCTATGCTGTAGCAATGTACTTTTAGCAATAAGAATGTGACGAAACACTTGTGTTCAAAACAAGTGCAGAGAGTTGTCATAGTTGCTAGGAATGGTTTGAAATTCATTTTATTGTGGATAGATTTCTATGTTAGGAGCTGCGAAGTCATACTTATTAGGAAGCTTTTAACAGAGTTGTAAGTTAAAGCAAAAAATGCTGAATGTGAATAGAGCTTAAGAAGATTCATAACAAAGGGGAAGTGAATTGGGTTTAGGAAATGGGGTCTCTCCGCTACTGAATGAAAGCAATTTAAAAATATGTGAAAAGACTTCAAATTGTAACTGAGAACCATTCACCAAAGTCACATTGTATCAGTTGAATATGCTGTGACCACCTGATCAGCCATGAGGGTTAACATGCAAGAGATACTAGCTCAGATACAGACCATAGGTTTGATGTTTATTATAATTTAAAAGTTTTTTGTGAAATCCTAAATGTGTGTAGGTATTCATACAATCATGAAGCAGTGCCTGAAGTAATTTAAAGGTTATTTTAGTGATCTGAAGATTTTTGGCAATGTTAATTTTTATTTATTTAGATTTAAACAAATGATTATATTTAGTATTGATGTTGTTGATTGAAACCATGGAAATTGATGTGATATATACATTGGTACCTACTTAAATAGAACTAAGCCTTGTTTAACATTCCTAATTAAATTTTTTGCAGCTATAAATGCATATAATTCTTGGTCTTGGGATAACATAGTCTCTTGTTTAACTGTTAGTATTTAAACATCCATTCCTTGGTGATGGAACATTGGAGCAAGGGGAAATGTGATTCCCTTAAAAGTTTTCGCTTTGTGGCAGATGTGTGGCTTCCCATCTCAATGAGCTACCCCATGAAATGATTTGTTCATCTGTAACTGTGTGAATTTTAATATGTTGAGGTTTATATTTCTCCCTTGCTGCATATGTTTATAAATGAAATAAGTGCTTTCTGGATTGATAGCCAAATTTCAACTGCTGGCCAAGGTGACATCCATTAATCTTGATACCAGCTTCATCTTTCTTAAACCCAAAATCTTCCAATTATGAAATATTCTTTTTTTTATGTTCATTTCTTAACTAATACATCATCTTCAATTTTCATTATCCTGAACTGCCTTGGCTTTTCTCATTCTAACAATGATGACTGTAGGTATTGTGTCTGGTCTATGGGAATCATATTTTCTGGGTTCTTTCAGCCCAATTGCCATTGGCATGAGCTTGTGTTGTTTGGGATTTCTGTAACCCAAGAGAGGTTTCCCCATCTACTTACTGTTGACATGTATTTCTTATGCCACATTTCTTTTATTTCCTCTCATTTTAACCTTCTTCTCATTAGATGAAAGGGCTGAACTTTCCTGGGTCTCACAACCCACGGTTCTGTCAGTTTGTCATTGATCGTAGTCGCCACTTATTGAAACCGGTGAGCTTTCAACTTTGCCTTGAGTAGCTTACGGAGATCTTATTTTGAATTGTTTTGTCTGTTATTTTTAGTCGCCTTGTCATTTCGCTGTCACATTTTAACTTAATTAGAATGCATTAACTAAGATGACATGTTGTAGATGTAGATATGGCATGGGAGATGTTTAAAAGCTCATAAATTGCACTGTATGTTATTAAATTTCCTATCGATAAAGTGCTTGCTTTATATTTTCATAAAATTAATTTCTTTGCAGAGTTTCCAATAGAAGTTATCTTTCATATTGTGTCATGTATGGTGGAGTAATACACCAAGTGGTAAACGCATATGCATATTAAGGCTTAAATCATTTTGAATACATCGTCATGCAAAAATAACTGGTCTAAAAATTAGAGCATTTGTAGAATAGGCATATTATAAGTACTTGATTCCTTATTTTACTAGGAATGCTTTGTGTTTTCATTCATTTTGGTAGTGAGCTATAATGTTTGTTGTATTTGCAGAATTGTGGCATTTGTATGTGCACTTGAATCAAGCAATATTATTATAAATTCCATTGTGTAATAAATGGAGCTTGATTATTTGTATTATTCAATTTAGTCCATGTAAAAGATGTTAAGTCCAATTTATTTTAAACTCTTTACAGGTATTTAAGCACAAAGTTGATGGAATAAGAAGAATTAGTGCCCATCCACTGCTGCCACTGTGTAAGTATATAGTAATAGAAATTATTAGTTAGTACCCATGCATTATTATTTGCCAATATTTTTTTCAATATATTTAGTGGCGGCACTCAAATAAATAAATCCCTCTATGATATTGACCTTGACTTGGTGGTAGCAATCTATTATCAATGAACCGACTCTCTACATATTGTAGAAATTGTGTTTGTCTTGGGCTACTTAGTCTGATTTTTCTTAGTCATCTTCTGCACTGCACCAAGATGTCTTTATAATTCATAACTGTAGTTTAATTTTTTTATTAATGTTGTAGATACATAACAGAAGTCCATAATGATAAGTGCTGAAAAAAGTTGTAGATCTGCCCATTATAAGGTGCACTCATTATAACCAACATGAATTTCCTTTCATGCCTATCGTCATATAGTGACTAGTTTGAATGAAGTTGAGCGATTAAATATCTGTAGCGATCTATCAATAAATGCATTGAAAATCATATGCATCATAAAGAACTAATAGAACAGAGAAGCTGGTCCGCAAGTTATGCAGTGGATACGGCAATCATTTATGGCAAAATTTAATCTATCCAGTCATTACATTGTAACAGATGAGTAAGGTGACAATTACTCTGAGCAATTTTTTTTTTACTCTTTTGCACTGATTACTTGCCACATAAGTAGTAAGTTTGTGCATATTTTTCTTTCACGAGGCATTCAGTTCCTTGAGATATGCAGCTGAGATGACAATCACTGTAAATTTGACTTATTATAGCCATGCAAAGGAAGTGGCAACTCTTTGCAACTAACAAAAATCTTTATACTTAACATCCGGGGCCAAAAATGACAAAAAATCCCTAGCTATGGCAATATTCTTGCTATAAGACTGCATTATACTGCACTTCTACTTTATATGCAGCGCTTCTGCAAGTACACCTGGAGCTGGATACATTGGCATTCACATTATTCTTCTTCGTAGGCTTGTCAGACTTCCTACCCTTGCTGTAGATCTCCTACAAAGTCATTTTCTTACATTACCTACCATTATTATGGCCTTCAATATTTTATTAAATGCCACTGATGCTTACCACTTGCTGTATATATTTATGTACTTCATTTCTTTCTAGTATCTTTCAGTGACTTCATATCCTCTCCTACCATTCCTAATTCTTCTCCATCTTTTTTTCAATCCATCTTCATTTCTGCCTCACTCAGGAATTTACTTTTACATTCCTCCCTTGCTATTTCCTCTCTCTTTGCAGTATCATGTCTCAGAACTTTACAGTCTTCTGCTCCATATCTTTCTTTTCATAATATATCTGAACTCAATTTTTTGTGACCTTTTTTTTATATTTCACAGATTTGACTGGTTCTCAAGATGGTTCTGTTCAAATGTGGGAGTGGGGACATGCACAAGCAGTGTCTACACCCCGTCCAGCTGGAACATATGCCAAAGTTACCAGAGCCCGTTTCAGCCAACATGGCAATAAGTTTGGAATAGCTGATGGGGATGGAAATGTCAGCCTTTGGCAGGTTGGCTTGGCATCCTCTGTAGCACGTCCATTTTTTGTAAGTATCCTTCATACTTGAACACTTTTTAAATAAATTTTAAGCAACTCAACTGTAGAAATCACCTACTACATTCAGAACAACAATCTTAAGTTTTTTTCTGAATGATATAATGATAATTAAATACGAAACTATGAAGAAAACTTGATATTTTGTAGTGCAGAAATCAAAGAGGTCAGTAATGGGATGATGGATCCTTCTTTCATGATGCCACTATCTAATATGAAAATGCCTGTGTAGAGGCCTGCTGTGTGGAAGCAAACTGCACATAGTCACTGCCCTGATGGTTTGCTTGAAGGATTCAGATTGTGGTAAATGTCAGCGAGATTCCTTAAGAATTAAGCTTTGTATCATTCATTCTTATAACCAAAATGCCAAGGAGTAGTGAATTTTAATCTGATATGGACTCTCACTGGCATTTACCCAAACTGTTAATGTGAAATATCTGATGAAACTTATTGATTTGTTTAATGTCAAGTGGTTACTGGGAAATTTTCATAAAGACTAGATTTATGGGGAACAGCAGTGAGGAAGGCAGTGTGTATGAAGATGACCCAACAGAATAGCATGAAGTAAATAAAATAATTGATGTTCAATCATTGTTTGATGACTTTGTAAATGTTGACACCAGTTCCCGTCAGATCACCGAAGCTAAGCAATGTTGGGCCCGGACGGTGGTTGGATGGGTTGCCCCCCCTCCATACCTCTACCGTGGTGCTCTTGTCCCCTGTTTGCAAGTGGGGGGCAGGTTAAATGTGGGTTGTCACAATGGATCTAAGGAGGTCTAAATGCCAGGGGGGCTCCAGTAGACCCCCGCTCACCCCTCCATTTACATTTTTTTTGTAAATGTTGACAATGCCTTGCTCACATGCACCCCAAAATGTTGGGTAGACAGTGGAAGACGTTGGATGGGAGTCACCAGTGTACCCTAATCCCCAATCCTAAACCTAGTGTGATGGAGAGAAAGTTTTTTTTTAAACATGGAGGACTGCAGCAGTGAGAATCTATTATTATTAAATAAGATAGAAAATATCATTTCAAAATAATTTGAATAAAATGAAACAAACAGAAATTACTATTTTTTCAGCAAAGAGTGCTTAAGATTTTTCCCATTGTTCTTATTATTATAAACATTTAAACTGTAAATCATAACTGTGTTTGTATAAATATACAAATATAGTAATTAAAGAGATGGCAGCACATTTCATTACGAAAAGGTGCCATACGGAAAAAAAATAGGTTTTCATTGTACTGAAACCTCTTCATAGTGAACCTCCGTTTATCAAAATGCATAAAACATTGGTCGCTTCTATTTCAATGTAGAAAATTTTTACTGAAGTTGCACATTACATATTTTTGTGCTCTTATTTCAATTTTTTCCATTTTTTAGACCTACCAGTGCCACAACAAGTTAACTAGTGACTTCGTATTTTTGGGATCATGCAGCTTACTGGCAACAGCTGGGCACAGTTCTGAAAGTAAAAATGTGGCCCTATGGGACACACTTTTACCACAGAAGAAGGCTCTTATAACAGGTATCTTCCTTATCTATGAATAAAAAGCGATGTTATGTCCTTTCTTGGATTATCCCCTTTGTCAACCCATCGAACAATCCAAGATTTAATTTTCCTTCATTCAGCCATTAACGGTGATTTCTGATCATTTGACCTTCTCCCTCTTTTCCACTTCCACATTCCTGGCAGCAAAACCCGTAGCAGTGATCTTCTACACCTACCAAAATTCCATCTTTCACTCTCCCAGCGGTCTCTTTTCTATCGGCTCCCGAAACTTTTCAACTCTCTCTTCCACCCACCCCTCACTTGACCTCTGCCTCTCATCTCTCCTATACCAGATGTATCAAACAATTAATATTATCAGGTTGATCTTTTGTTCATCGCTACTTTTATTTTTGTTGATAAATATATTTATTTGTTACATATTCAATGTAAAAGGCCATTTGTGGCTGTGTTTGAATATTTGGTAAATAAATAAATATACTGTAAAAATAACATAACATATTTTCATGGCCTGATGTTTCTTCATCATAATCATACATATGTATTTTGGAAAGCATTGTAGTAATACTATCCATTACAATCTATTGGTCAGAAGAATTCTCGCTCTGTTCATGATTTGATATTCAGGAAGATGGATCTTGCACCTAAGTAGCTATCTGCCGTGTGTCAGTAAAATTTTTCCCTCATAGTTTGTGTTTCATAGTTTAAATGCCAAATTCCCTTTACAAACTGGTAAGGCCGTACTGAAAAGTTAGGAGAGGGTAAATTAAAACTTTTGAAAGATTTCTTGAGTGAGCTGTATTTTTTTTGTTAAAAATTAGCATCTCACTCAGAGTGAGCAGTATGTCAGTGGAGGTATTTACTCAGCAGAATTGATGATTGGGACCAAAACTGAACTGATGAAATAACTGGTCAATTAACCCTTTTACTGCCAGCCCCTTTAAAGTAGACTGTGCGAAAAATGCCAAGCCCATTATGCCCAGCCAATGGGCAAGCTCATTAAGATATATTATAAGCACTTAATATTAATATGTGAATTTTTTTTTTAATTTTGATCATATATTTTCACTTTTTAAGAGGATGACAAAATTATTCATGCTGTCTCTGATTTGAATGAATTGTAACCATTACAAATACATGATGATGTAATGTAGGTGGGCTGATATATCAGTTTTCGCACAACCATAGAGGGCTGATATATCGGCCCACTGGCAGTAAAAGGGTTAATATTAGCAGTGGGCTTAGAGCTAAGCTTTGTAAGGTTCCTTAGCTTGATTGTTGAAGAGTATGAGAGGAGATAGGAGAACTATGTTATGTAACCACCTATATGGAAAAGGGTGGTGAGAATGGGAGTATAATTCACTTATGGCTCCAAGGCATGACTGATAAAAGTACTTGTATTCAAAAGCTTCATGACGTTGCTTTAGTACCATATTTGTCCGAATATAAGCCCCCCTTTTTTGGCAAAATATCGGCCATAAGAAAGGGGGGGGGCTATTTTCAGGCACTACAAAGTTACATTATGTATATGCATCCAAAAAACGATAAGGTTATTGGGAAATAATACGTAAATATATATAAGGGCAATAAACACCATGATATTTCGTAAAGTGGTCTGAAATGTTATTTCTTCTTCTTCTTCTTCGTGGCACTACAGCCCGTTGTGGGCCTTGGCCTGCTGCACTATTGCTCTCCATGTTGTCCTATTGGCAGTTTTCTCCCGCCAGCCTCTCACTACCATCTTGCCCAGGTCACACAGCGCTTGGTCCATTCATCTGCTCTTGGGTCTTCCCTGCCTTCTTCCGTTAAATAGCCTCCCTTTAACCATCCATTTTGGTATCTCCTCTGCTGACATTCTCTCAACATGTCCCAGCCATCGTATCCTCTGTAACTTGATGAACTTTACTATGTTCTAGGGATGTGCGAGTACTCGAAAATTCGAGTCGAGCCGAGTAGTTGGTACTCGACTCGAGTACTTCAAGTATTTTTACGAAAGTTGAGTCTAGTAGTTTTTGTCGATGAAGTCGCCAAGGCCAATAGGTTCAGAAATCTGCCGACAGGAAGCGCTATCATCAAAATCGTGTAAAGCTCTGGTTACATGATAGATTAACACACATGAACATGTACGTACGCTCATTTACATTTGCATGAACGGATTCATGTACGTTTGCGTGAACGAATGGATGAATCAGTGGTTACACATGCATGAAACCGCATATGTACCGTATTCCTCCGAATATAGCTAGCCCCCCTTTTTGGCCGAAATCTTCGGGGATAAAGTCTGGGGGGACTATATTTTAGCTCAAGGAACCTAATTTCCATTGTAAAATTCCATCCCCTGAGATTGAAGGTCAATATCTCAAAAATCGGTAGTTCAATTTTAAAATTAAGTATATCGAACTAAATCTCGTTTATTTATATGTTTAATAATGTCAAAAATATATTTTTTAGTTGGTTATATTAATTAATTTTTCGATTGAGACAGATAAAAACGCCTGATATTTTTCAAGTTCCGGGAAGCAAGTTTAACTTTGATGACCACTTGAAGATACACAAGAAAAGCCACTTCTCTTTTCTTCGCATAAGATATGGAACATATATTTATCTTAGACTAAACAAAGTTTAAAATAGATTACTCAGTTACCAGTTACGTTACGACAAATTTGAAAAACATGTGCTAACTCAGCTTGCGGAAGTCTGAAATTTAGTTCGTTTTGACAGTATTCTTCGTGTTTGAAAACTAAGCACGTATAAAATGACTTAACAAATTGGGAGATATGCTTTCAACATGTTGTATATATTTTGGAAACGAAGTTCCATGGGACAGGACTTGCTGCCAGGGAAGATAAGCTGCTCGAGGTTGCCAAGTTATACGCTACCGTGCACACCAAACAACCAAGAAAATTTATCTGGTATACACTGGAAAAATATCCTTGCTTATGCTTGAATAAAAGTTTTTAAGTTTTAGTATTCACCAAAATAAAGTCAACGATCAGAGAGATAGCTTTAGTCCTCGCATTTCTTGGCTTCTCGACGAAAGAAACAAATTGCATTTTAAATTATCCTCAGCTCCGTCTCCAAAAACTTAAACTAAACTGACACTGACTTGCATTCTTAAAGAAGATACTTTTTTGCGCTTTTGTCGTGTCCTCATGACTTATTCACTGCGATAGGTGAACTGCTTGCAGCAGAAGATTCCATGCGCGCCCTAGCTTTCTCTTCCAGGCATGCTCTGGGCAGTTGAGCGTGCTTTTATAGCCTAAAATAAATATATATCGATATCAAATAACCAAAGAATTCTATTGAGATTTCATAAGTGGATTCATATTAATGAATCTAGAGGAAGAGAAAGGTCCAAACAGTGATTTCCGGAACGGGAAGCATACGGCACGGAAAATAACGCAGTCTGACAAATTCATCAAAGCAAAAAAATTAATGAACGTAATAGTACGAAAATTCGTATGACTACTAACAAAGTCCTTGGCTACAATATGTGGAAAGGAAAGTTTGATATTAAGATCTTTGTTGTTCTTACGATGCCCCAATTCGATGGATCCATCCTGTACCAAAAAAAATTTGCTAAAAATATGTTCTTCAACACGTACTTAAGTAAAAATATTTTAATACCATCAGTAAGCGTAGAAATAAACAAGCTTTAATTTGATATACTTTAATTTAAAATTTCATTTGATATCTTGGAGATATTTGTCTTCAAGCTCGCTGGTGACGGAAATTTTGTAACCTATGGTAGGCATCCTATTAAGGGCATTATGGTTGATATAGGTTTTGTATAAAATTTATAAGTTGTACTATTCCATTTTTTTATTTCCTATTTGGGATTATTAATTACAACATTAATTGCCAAGTTCCTTGTCACATCTTATCTATAATAAATTTTTGCTCAAATATGTTTCCTTAGAAATTGAAAACTTTAATCCACAGGACTCTATACAAAATTCCTATACCTGCTTGCATTCATCCTCGAATGAAAATTCATTGTTCAAACAATATTAACTTGCGTTAATAGATATCGGAAATAACCCATGCCAATTATGGGTGTTCATACATCTGGGGTGATTGACCCAGGTCCTTTTTATGATTTTAAGTTCTATCATGTTTAGGCAGAAATCCATCAATTTTGAAGAGATGATGTCAATAATTGGAAGAGGAAGAAAATTATATTTAAGAAACTATGTATGTCATTAACGGCCAATCATAAATTTGAGGCGTGAGCTTATCAAATGTTTACTGCATAAACTAGGCATTTTGTATGAAATTCAGACTCTGTACTGCTGGACTAACCCTCCTGGCATACATGACATCGATGAGAAAGCATTTAGCTCTGAAAAGAAATACATAGGAATGGGAAATACAAGGAATGCTCTTCTAATTAGGCTTATGTATTCCTTAAGAAAAAATATTTTGCTTCCTGGCTTACTTTCATTACAAGTTAACAGGGCATGTCACTCATGTAGGCCTCATATTATGCCTAAGTACACTATAGGTACCATACTGCAAGCTAATTTACACATTTGTGAGTAATCCTAGGAATGAAGGTAATTTTCTTATTTTGTGTTTCCGGAAAATTTCCATTAGGTGGCTTGCGCTTCGTGCCATATTTATTTTTCTGTTTTTTTAATTATGCATCAGGTAGATAGACCTGCCGATTTGATAGTTGGATTGCTGGTTAATTGCAATGACTTAAGTAAAAACTGGGTACTTCACTCATGTACAATAATGTACAAACTCAACTCGAGGTCAAAAAGTACTACATACTCGTACATCCCTACTATGTTCTTTCCTTCGATCAGCTGCTCTAGAAATGTTATTTCTAATTCATCATTTTCTCTTTCAGATATATACTGTCACTTTTCAGTATGTTGTCTGATATCCCTAGAATACTCCACCGGCAATGAACAAAATAAGCCATAAAACTGAGTTTTAAAAAGTGCACTTACTTGCCTAAACACAAAAAACATTAGGAAGTGCATAAAACAAATGCAATTGAAATAAGCAATAACCAATAGTAATAAATTTATTTATTTATTTAATATTTTTTTAAGTTCACCCAACATGAAAGCACAATAATAGGGTAAACTTTTTTCACAATTAATCATAATTACAATCATAATACAAAAAGAACTTAATACACTAATAGTACAATTAATTACCAAAACAGCCAAGGCCAGCTGAATGTCACATACAATTTTTTGTCAAATTTTTACTAAACATTTCTCGGTAAGTACTGTGGCCCATAACTCTGTCTTAAAAAATATACTTTCACGTTCAAAATTCAGACCTGTCTAAACAAGATGAGCAACATTGTGAATGAAGTACATTAAGCAGATACGGGGAAAAGGGAATCACAAGATCTCTAATGAGGGGAAATAAATCAAAACCCTCGTTTTAGCCTGTCAAAGCATCCAATTTACCCCTCCATCAAAATTTACTCAATAGGTATCATATACAGTCCATTGAGTAAATAGTCGAGATATTGCCCCTTCACATTTATCTTCCTACCATTTTTATTTAAACACAAACTAAAAAGTAAACAGAAATGCATCATATTAAGATAAATTACAATCACATTAAAGGTAACTAGCAACTAACCAGTAACTACTGAACGTAAATAACATGGCCAAGACTAGCGTCAGAGTTCAGGTGACGTCACCATCTCCAATGTCAACAATGGCAAACAAGCTTTTTCATGTCATTAGTTACCATATAAAGTCTCACTAAAACACAATAACTTTAAATAACTATTCATTCATTGATTCCCTCATTATAAAAAAAGTCAGAGAATTCTCTATGCTAAAATAAAAGACAGGAATAAGTTTTACAATATTTGAGACTAAAATTAATTTCAGGAGAGGTATGCATCCACTTGTATCTTCAATAACTCCCCCACAGGTGGCTCCTTATCGCCAACTCATGGGACAGTTTTCATCGGTTTTCCGTGCATGTGAAATGTGAGAGATGGGAGATAACCATCTCTCACGTGCACGCATCACGTTACGCGCCAATTGTGTCCATTTCCATTCTCCCTCCCATGCGCCATCTCTTCATGTTTTACAGTAAACGTTTCACTTCTCCCATTTACGTTGATTGTGTCCCGGCCTTCAGTCTGCATTAGGAGTGTTTAGTATTGTTGATTGTATGGAAAGTTGTCAAGGCACATGACCAAAAGAGGTACATATTATGTAATAATAATTCACATAAGCAAGATAATTATGTGATGTAGCAGACAGCTATAAGAACTGCGTCGAAACATCAGAAAGACCCGAAGAGTTATAAACAATTAATAAGGGAATCATTAAGACATAAATTGAAGGTGGAATGTTCTGTAGATTACAAATTATTATAAAAAGACATATAAAACAGCATAATGGGAAGTCCTAAGCATTTTGATTCATTGAATGGAATAGATTCGGTATAATGGTAACTTTTTAAATATAATTTGTTTTGGTAACAGATTTTTATTGAGTGATTGATAAGAGTTACCCCTCACCATTATGGGCTCAAATCTTTCATTAAAATATAGTTTGAGAGTTCAATTCTAAATTTTGTGAGATTTAAGTTGAATCCTTGACGAGGATAGTGGAAGTTATTAGATCATGAGATTTGCTGCTATGTTAAGGAAAATCTATGCCTCATAAAACCATAACTTTTAAGCAAATGCTACATGACTTCAAAACACAATCCTTATTTATTGCCAATAGAATTATAGAATTAGCATACACTTCCTGAGCAAAGATGTTGAAGTAGTGTTGTACTGTTGCAATACTTAATTGGTTCTTACTTCCCAACTAAATACTTGTGGAGCAGAGAGTTAGAAAAGGAATATATTACATCTTTCTTCGTAACCAACGTACATTAAGACGCTAATACATAGTTACACTTGGATACAGACATAACATAAATAACCAAGTAAGATACATAGCAATACCAATAACAGCTGCATTTTTCAAACAAAAGAAGGCAATAATACAAATAGCCAACTTATACGATATCAATATGAGTGCAATGACAAGAAAAATCACACACTCCAACACTTCCCCTTGATTTTTATTGAATTAAACTCATCATCAACACTAACGTTCATGGTCCCCATTTAACAAAAATTAAACTAACACAAGCAAAAACGTGATGTCGTAGCATTGATAATCTTTGAGACAAAAAGCGTCATCTTACTTAGGGAACAGTTAACCCAATCCTTACAGATAGTTCTTGAGTCTTCCTGCCGTTCAGTGACTTCGTAAGTAGGTCAGCTAGATTGTCGCGGGACATGACATACTGCGCCTTCATCAGGCCTCTCTTGATGCAGTCCTTGATGAAGTGGTACTTGATGTCTATTGCCTTGGATCTCTCGTCGACCTCATCCTTTTCAGCCAGGGATAGGGCACCGATGTTGTCAGCAAATATACAGGGCTGGACACACTTCTCACCGGCACCAACATCGTGTAGAGCATTCTTCAGCCACAGGCACTCTTGGGCAGCGACGGCCATTGCCACGTACTCTGCATGCTTGGTAGAGGTGGCGACGACTGTTTGCTTTTTACACCTCCACTCAATAGGACCACCAGCTAGCAGTACCACCAAACCACTGAAGGATTTTCTATCAACCTTGTTGTTGGCAAAATCAGCATCAGAGTACAAAACAATTTGACTCTCTGATTTTCTGTAGACAAGACAGTAATCTCGGGTATGCTTGAGGTATCTCATCAGGTGCTTGACCGCGGCCTCATGTCTTTTCTTAGGCGCTGACAGGAACTGGCTTAGGTAGCTCACAGCAAAACTTAGATCCGGTCTGGTGCCATTTGCCACGTACAACAGCATACCAATGGCCCTCCTGTATGTGTCTTGATCAGCATCACAATCTTCTTCTCCTTTCTCATTAAACAAGCTTTCGCTTAATGGACAAGCGGTTCCTTTCGAGTCAGTCAGTCCAAACTCATCCAGGATCTTTTCAATGTAGGCACATTGGTCAACACTCATGCAATGGTCACCAAATCTCAGTATACGGAGTGATAGGAAGTCTGAGATCTCTCCAAGCTCTCTTATCTCTACCTCGTTGTTGAGATTTTCTTTAAACTTAATAAGATCATCCTCTTTCTCCACCCAGATCGCCAGGTCATCCACATATAATCCCACATAAACCCTTCTTTCTTGGTCAGTGAATAAACATGGATCTGCATGCGATGATTTGAATCCCATAGCAATGAGAATTCCTCTGATTTTCTTGTACCATTCCATCCCAGATTGTTTGAGGCCGTACAAACATTTCCTTAGTTTGCACACCATGGAACGTGGCTTTCCTACATTAAACTCTTCTGGTTGTTCAATGTAGATTTCTTCCTTTATGTCACTGTTGATGTAGGCTGATACGACGTCAACATGTTCACACCTCCAACCCTTCTCAGTACCCAAAGCTAACATCAACCTTATGGTTTTTCTCTTCACTACGGGTGAGTATGTCTCATGGTAATCAATACCATACCTCTGTGCGAACCCTTGAGCCACTAGCCTAGCCTTGTATTTTTTTGGGTTTCCACTTGAGTCGGTCTTGATTTTGAATTTCCAAGTGGATCCGATAACAGTCTTCCCCTGAGGTCTGGGTACAACCTCCCATGTGTTCAGCTCCTTGAGTCTTGCCAGTTCTTCATCCATGGCTGCTTTCCACTTTGATTTGCTCGGACTAGCCTTGGCATCCTTCAAACTTAAAGGTTCTTCCTCATTGCATTTGAAGGCTGATGCTGCTGCGAACGCTGAACAAATTAAGCATGATTTATCACTGCAGTTATCATCTTCACATGCACATTTCTTCGGGTTTTTCCTTCTTTGTGACCGCCTTGGCACTTGGGGTGCCACTTCCTCCACTTCTACTTCATGCTGGTCATCAGGTAGCTCAGGAATGTCATGAATCACAGGGTCCTCTTGGAATCTTAAGTCATCCTGTGATATGCTCTCCTCTTCACTTTCTTCAGAGTCGGTGCCAAGCAATTCAGGGCAATAATTGGTTTTCTTTGCAGCCCTTTCTTGGGTCACCTTCCATGGGAATTGTCTTTCATGAAAAACAGCATCCCTCCTTATAATGACCTTGTTTGTTTCAAGGTTGAGTAAGCGATACCCATCCTTAGTGTTTTCTTCATAACCAATCATGACACACTCTATAGCCTTGTTGTCAAGTTTCCCTCGTACCTCCCTCATGGCTTGAACCCTACATCCAAATGGCCTCATGCGCTCATAATCTTCTAGCGTCAGAGGTAACTTGGTTATCAGCTCTAAGGGGATCTGGAATCCTATGGCTCTGCTGGGAGTTCTATTCCTATTGTAAGCAGCCGTAGACATTGCCTCTGCCCACATTCTCTTCTCAGCTCCGGATTCAGCTAGCATGCACCTTGCCATCTCACACACGGTTCGGTTCTGCCTTTCCCCTCTTCCATTTTGCTGTTTGCAATATGGCACACTCTTCTCATGGATAATGCCATGCTGATCCAGATATCGGTCGAGCTCCTCATTTACATACTCTGCCCCAAAATCTGACCTAATCCTTGTGAGCCTTTCGCCAGATAGGGCCTCCATCTTTGTCTTGTACTTGCACAGCTTCGCCAATACCTCGTCCTTGGTCTTCATGGTTATCACCGACACATGTCTTGAGTAGTCATCTGTGAACACAATGACGTACTGTGCCCCTCCGCATGATGGTGGGTCAAATTTTCCCATCAAGTCGGTGTGGACCAACTCGAGAGGCCTGCTTGCTCTTGAGTTGCTCACAGGGAATGGCTTCCTTGTCAACTTCCCCTGGACACATACTTCACATCTGTCGCTGTCTTCTTTCTTTATTCCACTCAGCACATGAATCTTGCTTATCGTGTCCTTACTTGCATGACCGAGCCTCTTGTGCCAAGTTTCCATGGACGTAGCTTGCAATGCGACAGAAGGGAGTGCGTTTTCTTGCCTAGTTGGTATGTTTACTTCCATAACATACATTTTCTTATACTTCGATGCCCGAAATATGGTCTTCCCCTCCATCATCGCTTTGGCAGTTCTTCCTTCAAAAATGATTTTACCACCTTTCTCCGTCAGTCGGTACACGGATAGAAGATTGCAGTACAGCTTGGGCACATACATGACTTCAGTCAAGATGATTGTCCTCTCTGATTTCACCTCAACAGTGCCGACACCTTCAACGCGTAACTTGAATCCATCTCCAATTTTCACGGATCCCTTTCTTGACATGTCTAGCTCCTTAAATGCATCTATGTCGCTGCACATGTGGTCAGAAGCTCCTGAGTCGACAAACCATTTTCCCTCTGATTCTCTGCTTACATATGCATGGGCATCACCCTCAGCACAAAGGAGTACGGCTTCCACTTCCTCGTCCCGCTCATTACAGCTTGCCACTGATGCTTTGCCACTGGCGTCTTTCTTCGCCTGTTGCTCCTTGAAAGCAAGCCACACAGGACACTGCCTTGCCGCATGACCAAGTCCCTTGCATGAATAGCACTTCATCTGACTTTGGCTGTGTTCTCCTTTCCATTTACCTTGAGAACTGTCGCCACCTTTATTGTCGAGCTTGTACTTGCCACCGCCTTGCCTACTATTTTTCTGATTGGATGTCACCTTCAGGGCTATTGTTTCCTCCGTGCTTGAGGACGTAGCCACCAGCTTTGACCTCCTTTCTTCCATTAGTAGCCTTCCTTTGACATTTCTGGACGTAAGTTCGCCGAGGTTTCCTTCGAACGATCTTACAAACGAGTCGTACTCGGACAATGGTAACCCCATGAGGAGAAATGCCGCAAAGCACCGGTCGTCGATAGGGATTCCTCCCATTCTCACCTTTTGGATGAGCTCGTGCATCGTCGATATGTACTTTGACATGGACATACCGGCCGTCTTATCTAACCTCGCCATTTGCTTGAAGAATAGCATTGTGTGAATAATGCCAAACTCCCCGTACATTTGGCGTAGCGTGTCCCATGCTTTCTTCGCGAGCTTAAATTCACCGACATCATAAATTGTGGAGCTGTTCAGAGCATCAAATATGATACCACGCGCCTTTCGGTTGATTCTCAGCTGTTCAGCATTGAGTCTGCCTATCGCCTCATCTTCATCGTCGTGGACGTGAATCGCGTCACCAAACCCCGGGTCGATAGCGTTCCAGCAATTTTTGTCAATCAGTTTGGCCTCAAGTCTCTTTGACCATGGGTAGTAGTTAGATCCATCGGCATTCAAAAGTACCTTTGAATCCCTCGTCTCTTCGGCGGCCATCTGGACTTCGATATCTTACTCGTACGCGTCTTAAATTCCTTATCTTTCCGTAACTTAATGCTTCTCACTTACTTCGCGCGGTGTTAGGGTGTTCTGGGCCCATAACCTGTTGCAATACTTAATTGGTTCTTACTTCCCAACTAAATACTTGTGGAGCAGAGAGTTAGAAAAGGAATATATTACATCTTTCTTCGTAACCAACGTACATTAAGACGCTAATACATAGTTACACTTGGATACAGACATAACATAAATAACCAAGTAAGATACATAGCAATACCAATAACAGCTGCATTTTTCAAACAAAAGAAGGCAATAATACAAATAGCCAACTTATACGATATCAATATGAGTGCAATGACAAGAAAAATCACACACTCCAACATGTACTAAGAGCATAAACATTCTTAATCATGATTTTATGTTATTAGCTTTTGAAGAATTTCCTTAAAAATTTCTCTTTCATCTGGCACAGGAATAAATCATGTCTTAATCACTTCTAATCCTTTTCTTTCTGTGACAGACTATCAATTGAACATTTCTTTTATGTACTTTTTTGCAGCTTTTACCTGCCATGACCAAGGTGCATCGAGTGTTGTATATGCTCCCCAACATCAAGTTTTAATATCTGCTGGGAAGAAAGGAGATATTTGTGTGGTAGATGTGAGGCAACGGCAGTTGAAACATCGCTTTCAAGCTCATGATTCTCCAATCAAGTGTCTTGCTATTGATCCTTCAGAGGAATTCTTTGTCACTGGTGCTGCAGATGGAGACATTAAGGTAACTTGCTCTGAAAGTGCCAAGCATGTTTATTGCCTATAGTGGAGTGAGAGGTGGATTATTTAACATTTAACTATATAGTCAGGATTTAGGGTAATGTTTCAGTGCATTAAAATATTCTAAATTTTGGATTGTAAGCTTGTCGTATTCAGCTAATTAACTGCTTTGGTCCAATTACTTATAAATAACCTTAATTTGATCTCTGCTAATGACATTGAAAATTGCCATGGTTAGGTTTTATGGTTAGCCTCTCCAGGTGAAGCTGATTTATGGTTTGTGTTCTTTGCTCATTCCTGTTGTTCTCCCTACTACTACCTTCATCTGTAAACTCAAAAAATGCATTTAAATACTCTTCGCACACTTACTGTTTTGATAAGTTGATACCCAAAGTTCGTTGTATTAGATTTTATTTCCTTGATTTCTTCTAGGAAACTGGGGAACTGTTTCACTAATGATTACCTATTGTGTCCTGATAACTGTATTGTGAGTTCATAGAATTTTGACACAACTTTTTTTCATAGTTCACCATAGCTGCCCATTTATGTTCAGCCTCATAAAATTTATTTGTAGAGATGAGTCGATGCTAAAATTTATCGATCCTCGATACAGATTCTGATTCCTGAAAAATCGATTCTCGATACCAATACCATTGACATGTACGTGTATTTTTACCTAGTTTCCTATACATTATTATAAAAATGTTCCATGAAATCTAAAAATAGTTTTACAAAACAAAAGTTTGAATATACTATTTACTTTGGGAAAAAATTTCTGATATGCACTGTTAGGTCATTAAGAAAATAAAAACTGTTTGATGCACTGAGTGATATATTGTTTTACATAAGCATGTTAAATAACAAAACATGTTTCGTATCAGATAAAAATTGTCATATCAGATTCACAATAATATGACTCATGTAATGAGTTTAATTTTAATATGATTGATAATTAGTTATAAGAGTAATAAAAACAGTAACCTAAATTATAATTCTAACTTTAAACATTAAGAAATAGGAATAAAAAGTCATTACATAAACCCTTGAACCTACTTCAGGCTTTTGTTTAAAAAAATCACATTTTTAGCCTCTCTGAATCAAGGCAATTTCGTTTCTGGTCACAAATGTTTCCTGCTGTGCTAAATATTGTTCTTATTTTTGATTAGAAACTCTCATGTTTCCTATAGGTATCATTTAGTGATGGATGTCCCTTTCTCCCTCCATCCATCCAGATTTTTTTTTCCGGAACCGGATCCTTGCCTTGGTTTCAAATCTTTTGTCTTGGTTTTGGATCCTTAGTTTCAGATAATGGATTCTGAATTTCATTTCTTTACTTATCCTACATTTTTATCTACACAGAAAAAGAGCGGCAATAGTATTTCCAAAAAACAAGTAAATTTATAGTAGAAAAAATCAACTTCCTATCATCTGTGTGGATAATATTTTCCTGGATCAAGATTTATGGATACAATAACTATATGTTATTACTTCTAACGTAAAGTTAACTTTTCTTATTGCATACTCATCAAACAATACATTTTTGAAACCTGTAGACTATTCTTTACGGAGCACTGTTCACTGTTTCACGCATCACGTAGTGGAAGTGAGACATATTAGGTGAGTAAAAAACTGTAGCCCTTTTCGATAATTATATTTAACCCAATAAAATTACACTACACATGTATTATATTTAAAAGTATTAAATTACGAAATAAATGTAGTGTAATTTTATAATTTTTAATATAATTGTGGAAAAATGCTACAGTTTTTTACTCAACTAGTTGAAAGAAACATTTTAAGTTCATTTTCATTAATATTTGATTTATGTTCCAAAATATAAGATCCTAGTGAAACCATATTGTATCACCCTCTATCCAGAAAAGTGTTAATATATGTAATATATGTAGTATATATGTAATTATGGAAAAAAGACTTTGGAGTGTATCACATGGCAAGAATAGTATAATATAGAATATTAAATAATACACAAAATCAAAAACCTAAAATCAATTCAGTGCACATTGGGCTTACATTAACTTGGATTGCTGTTGTAAATCAAATTCTTGAATGCCCTCAAATTCTTTTTTAGAAACAAAAACTTTTTAATGCGGTCAGGAGATTCCAGTTATGGAATATAATCTGATAACTGACATGCCCTCCCTATTGTGGCCCAATCCGATTCTCCCTTGGCTACTCTCACTTGCACCTTCTGCACCATTTATTCTTATTAATAATAACCTTTAAAATGTTATTTGTGAGAGTTATACTCATAAGGAGAAGTTGATTGCAAGTTAATGTTGTTAACTCAGATCAGGTAATGAAATGATCCTTTTTTTCATGCTAAAAGAAGCAAAATAAAGAAATACATATATGTGTCTTGGCTTTTTTCGCCATTATTCACAAGAGAAAAGGTCGAATGTATTGCAGGGAGCCTGCATTTTCCGAACTCGGGTAAGCCGACAATAGCAGAGTGGGGTAGTATACTGCATATAATGAAGTTCAATTCTTATTGCCGTTTAAAATTTTTCTTTCAGCCATTGAATCAAAAATTTTATCATCCTTAATTTCCAACCCTTGTAGGCATGTAGATACAGATTTTTTTATATTTTTATTACTTAACCTAGATTTACAAATTCATCAGTTAAAAATACAGTGTAAAGTTAACGTATTGTTTCCTCTGTTTTAATCCTATAATAAAATATTTTTCCAATCACTTTCACAAATGGCAAATTTTATTATTTTTGTTAAATTAGTTAACTTATATATTGACAAAAAGGGCCAGTATAACGATAAAAGTAGAGGTCAGAAGCTAGACAGGAAGAGAAATTTAGCTATTTAGGTAGTGTGTTGGAAGAAAAAGGGTATAGCAGCATTGGGAGTGAGAAGGAGAATCGCATTGGCAAAAGAAGCTTTTACTCGTAGGCATGAACTAATGACAGTGGTGTTGAGTAGGAAAGTGAAGAAAAGACTAGTGAAAAGTTTAATATGGAGCATTGCACTATGTGGGGTGGAAACGTGGGCTTTGCAAAAAGAAGATGAAAATACTTATGGCTTTTGAAATGTGGGTGTGGAGAAGGATGGAGAAAATAAAGTGGGTCGAAAGGAAGACGAATGATGAAGTGCTAGAATTGGTAGGAGAGGAAAGAAATTTGATAGAAGAAATTAGGAGAAGGCAGAATGTGTGGGTGGAACAGATAATAAAAGGGGGATGGTGTTTTGAAAGACGTGATTGAGGGAAGAACGTTGGGTAAGAGGGGGGAGAAGAACGGGTAGCTTGGATAGAACGATGGGAGGGAGGAGGTATGAGGGGCTGAAGAGGGACATCGTGTGAAATTTAGGGGGTGAGAAGAATTAAATTTACATTTAAACCTACCTTCACCAGTAGAATACTAATAATAATAATTAGTGATAGACGGATCCAGGTTTTTTGTCGGATCCGGATCCGAAACCGGATCCTTGCCTGGGTTTCAGATCTTTATCTCAGTTTCGGATCCTTAGTTTCAGATACTCGATTGAGAATTTCATTCATTTTCTAATCCTAGATTTTTAATAAATATATAAATACAGCAACAATAGAATTACCAAAAAACAAGTAAATTTATTGTAGAAAAAATCAACTTCCTATCATCTATGTGGATAATATTTTCCTGGATCAAGATTTATGGATGCAATAACTATATCTTATTTCTTCTAACATAAAGATCACCTTCCTTATCACATACTCATCAAGCAATGCATTTTTGAAACCTGTACAACTATTCTTTAGAGTGCAGTTAAAAGAAACATTATAAGTTCATTTTCATTAATAAAGGAATTTTTTTCCAATTATTAATCAAATCATTGAATGCTTTCAAATTCTTTTTTAGAAACACATAAAAATTTTAATGCGGCCAATAGATCCCATTTATGGAATATCCGTGGATTCCATTTTTAAGACGAAAAAATTATTATAGAATATTTCAATATGCTGAACTAGTAATTTTGCAATGTTTTATTAACAATAACCTTTGAAATGAAATTTGAGAAATTTCTACTCCTAAGAAGAGGTTGTGTAACTCTGATAGGACCTGGCCATGCCTAATTTTTAGTGATACATTTTGTAAATCTGATTAAATAATAAAAATGAGTATTTAAATTTGAGGGTTTTAAATTGAATGATAAAATGTTTGATGCAATGACTGAAAGAAAATATGAAACTGAGATAGGGGTCGAACTTTTATTAGAACACTAGCTCTCAATGTCCGCCTGATCCCGGCGAATGTAGGCTACCTGTGTGGCAACCTACGTATTTTTATCTTGAGATACCGGGGTAATGGGAAAAAACTATATCTTTATTTTCCTTCTAGTTGCAAGGAACATTTTTCACCTAATTTCGTGACCATATTTACACAACCTCTCCTTGTCACTTTCTAACGCAACTATATTCCATTCACGAGTCGCTTCACTCGCTAAGCCACAAAAATTTTAAATGTACGATCTGACCATCCCTAGTATCGAAGGTATCGGTATCGACTGTAGGCGATCAATTCTCGATACTGATACCAATTCACGAGAATCGGTGGTACAGTGAACTCTCGTTAGCACGTTCTTGAAGGGACCCGAAATTCTGAACGTACTAACCAGGAAAACGTGCTAAAGAGGTTTGACCTTCCAGGGAACGTTAAAGATGTAATAATGAGTTGCATAACGTTCAGGGGAATGCTACGTTCGTTTAGTCTATTCTGGTAGATAGCTGCCGTTCATTTATTGTAAAATACGTTTCACTTCCACTTATTACGCCTTCCAAGAAAATACCTATTAGGTTGACGCGTTATCCATAGTTAATTATGACGATAATAACCAAACAGCACGTTTTGTATGTAATTTTGTATGTAAGTTCAGCATCATAGTTAGCGGAGCCGCCCGGCGATTTTTCTCGTACTTTCCACGTAGTTAACATGTCTCAGGATAGATGAATCCGCAGCGCGAATGCCCTACACCGCACTCTTTCGCACTTTTATTAGTTTTTTTCCTATTTTTCACAATAGAGTTTAATGTTGACGGTGGAATTTTCATTTTGGCAGCTATTTCGACACGCTTCATACGTAGATTTTCGTCCACTTCTCGGAGGAGTTTGAGCTTTTCGATCGTCAATATTTGTCGTTTCAACACACGCTTCTCCATGACTAATTCTTATCACTTGTCACACTTTAATTACTTGTCACACTGTTAATTTCTCGAAGTGTTTTCACAGTTTGGCTGCCCAGCGAACATTTATAAAACAAACGAACATCGCAATAAAATCGTCTGCTTGTGGGTGCCAAACGCTGCAAAACGCTGAATGGCCTATTCAAATGTTTGTGAATGCTGCATTTTTACTTCTTCATAAACAATTTTTAACCATAATGTATTTAACAAATTTTATTGTAAACAATAACTATCTTTTTTAATGCGAGAATAAAATCTCTTGAGTGATATTCATCGTCATGTTAACCTATTGGGCGGTTATTTTGCCGGAACGAATTTCGTTTGGTCCTCCTACGAACGTACTAAAGAGGTAACCAAAACGTGCTAACCAGGATTATTTACATGCACTGCGACCCGGACCTGAGGAAATGAACGTGCTAACGAGGAAAACGTGCTAACCAGGATTATTTACATGCACTGCGACCCGGACCTGAGGAAATGAACGTGCTAACGAGGAAAACGTGCTATCAAGGAACGTACTAACGAGAGTTCACTGTATCAAGAATTGACACATCCCTATTTATTTGCAACAATGCCCTCTAATTTGCCGTATTCCTGAACACAACATGACAGTAATATGAATCTTTATTCAAGTTGAATCATTTCAAATTTGGAAATGTACTTAAGCTGCCAAAAGTGATAGGCTTCCATTATTTTCTTTTTTCAAAACTAATTCTTTGGAATTTTTTAAAAATTATGATGTTGTTACCACTTAATAAGTCCTATTTTTTCTTTTATTTTTATCTTTTTGACAATGTAAGAACACTCTTGCTAAACTAATATCTCTCATTTGTCATTAGGTTTGGGGCCTCAGCGTTCATCATGCTTTCTACTCATTCCCTGGAGAGCATGCCCGTTCTAGCTTCTTCAAAAATATAGGCCAAGGTGTTACGCAGCTCCATGTTGATTCTGCTGCCCGTTTGTTTTCGTGTGGTGCTGATGGTTCAATGAAAGTCAGACAGCTACCAGACAGAGACTTTTCCTCAGTCGTACACTCACTTTATTAAGGTCTGAAATCAGAATTGTTAATTCTATTCAATGATGGAAAAACACTAACTCAATGACATTTTTACATTTTTTCTGTCTGTCACACATTCCTTTTTCATGGACACTTGTTTCAAAGTTTGGCTTTCATGACAGGGAATGTGTTTCAATTGTCTGAAACAATTTATTTTGTCAAATAATTTGTAAGACGTTTTCCCTCCATTCTGGATGTGAAATCATGGAATCAGCCAGTTTTAAGGCTCAAAAAGTGTGCATTTCTTAAAATCAGAACATTTAATTCTACAGTAACCCACCGAATCATGTCGCCTATTTGATTTTGCACATTATTAACCAAGGATTTGTGTTGATGGAAGACTGGAATGTTGTTGGTCCGTTATGATTTTGTTTAATTTTATTTTTAGTGCACTAATTGCATTTGCAGGAAAGTGTATGTATTTCAATTGGCTTTATTACCATTTGTGTTAGCCATTTATTTAAAACCATTGAAATGAAAATTTTCTATGGTATTTGTTGGAATAATGTTTCATTTCCTGCCAGCCTAATTACAAAGCTTTAAAGTATCATGTTCCATAGTTCAATGCAAATTCCAATTTCCATGTGGTTTTACTGTTAAGATAATGGTCTTGTGTTCATTTCTAATGGTTTTAGATCAGAGGGATTCTCTGCCAACTTGAAGAGATTGCAAACCATTTTGGTCCATTTGGCAACTCCTCAGAAAAATTATTCTTACCGATTAAAATTACATAGGATAATAATAAGTTATTCAATGTGACACTAAATTTGCTCTATGTCTCTCCAAATTAATGCACGAATGCAGTTTTGTGATATCTGCAAAACAGTATATGTAATTTTGTCATTCAAGTCAAACTGATGAATCAAACTTTTAACATGTCTCTCATTGTGCTGTGAAAATTTTATCTTAATTGCACTTCATTGGGAAGTTGCACTAACATATTTCCTGATCATCAATTTCTAGTCTTGAAGTCAGCTCTACTTTGTGTAATATATTCTGGAAAATTAAAACCACAGGGAAGTAGCCATGATGGTATGTCCTTGAGAATAGAAAAGATTAAGCACTGCTCTTGCATGTTGAAGAAACATTCCAATGCATGCTTGTGGTAAAAAAATCAGTTTTAATGGTATGTTAAATCTAAGGCTGTGTTTGCTCTAACTGATTTTTTTACCTCATAATCATTCCTGGTCAAGTTTGCAATGTTTTGTCTTTTTCTAAGAGAGTAGCATTTACGTTGCTCTATGTAATGAAGAGCCCAATAGCCACCTTTTATTTCTTGAAAATGACTCAGTAATTGAGTTAGTTTAAATCAAATTAGTTGTTACAAACCATTTGTGTTGATTGAATCCTGACTTGTTTCAAGTTATTTTTTTAAATATTATTTATTGTTGAAAAGGTATAAGATTTTATTTTCTGTTGTAATAATTTATATAAATGGAATAAGGTTGATACATACATTGTACATTAGTTTGTATATATTTTCACATCATGAAGTGTATCATAGTGATTTGATATCCCATATTAATTTGAAGTGTGTATGTATATTAATGCTGTGATTTATTTCTTGATGACTGTACCATAAAATGTACCTCAACTTTAATTGGATCAGGGTTAGTAGAATTCATGGTGGTATAAATATGGATATAATGTTTGGCAGCATTCATAAAGTGCTAAAATATTCTATCTCCAATAAGAAATGTTAAAACTCCTCCTTGTTGGTGTAGACTTGATGTGAAAGTGCTCAGCCACTGTCTGTATACATTAAATTTGTTAATATATCAATTGTATATAACCAATAATTCCCTTCTCCAGACAATATATGAGTGTACAATGGTGCAAAATACTGAATGCATACTACCAAATGTGTATTTTATGTTGTAAATTACATTGGTCGCTATATTCTGAAATGATCAGTGTGTTCAATAAGTCTCTAAACATGTTGTTGTAGCATAGGAATGTTGGAAAAATGGTTGATTTGTATGTATAGTGACACAGTAAAATAAGCAAATACAATACATATGAAATGTAATCAAAACTCAATGATGGATATTTTTGCGGAGTAATCTGTCTACGTTTAAAATTATAGTATGTTAAATAGTGCCTTGGTAGTGGTTTTTTGCTATCAGTCAACAAAATATTAATTTATTGACATTAAAAGTTCTTATATTTTCAAAAATTGGGAAGATTTAAGCCTTCAGTAAGAATTTCATTGTTCTTAGTGACTGATGCACCACTATCAAAATCATTTACGTTCCTGTTTTCAAGTCCTGTGTATGCTTGTATTTGGTTCCCAGCATTTAAATGGTTAAATATAATGTGTCCACAGTCGGGAGTCTTTTTGCATCACCTGGAATATACAATTATCTTTATTATGTCCTAAATGAATGCTGAAATGATGGGAAGGCACTTAGGCTCTGTAAAATGTATCACAATGTAGAAATTTTTATCATGCTTCAGTTATTTACTCATTGAACTGTTACATGTAATTCGTTGCAATCATATTTTCTCATATCAGCTTAATGGTCTGCGTGTAGGTTGTCATCAAATCTTGGCATAAATGAAAATTTGTGGTAGCATCTGATGACTTAAACGTATCAATGAAACCACTCAATTTGCACTGCAGACAACTCAAAAGCTTCTTGTAGAATATGTCATATAACAATAATCACCTTGTTTGTCGTTTGTTCAGCTTTCAGGAATTCTGATAGGAATTATGATTAAAATTGTGGAACAGCCAGTGTGTATAATTTTTGCAATTATATTGATAATGAAAATTTTAATCTTCAGTCAAGTGCTGTCCTCTGAAAAGTGTTTTTGCTCTTTATTACTAAGTATTACAATATATAACAGCTTCAATCTAGGTGATAAGACACTTGAGATTAGCAGGGTTTACATTTATTTCAAATGCTTGACACCATGCCATTATTTATATTTTGACCCATGATAAGTCAAGAGGACTGAAATTTGTGGGATGTGAAGCTTTTCTGAATTCAGTAGTGTTTTCACTGGAAGTTTGTATTCTGGGAAATGTGAATTGTCATGCCTTACTTTTCAGTAATTAATGGAGAACAACTGTGTAATACTTCGCCTGAAGTGCATCGTAAATTAAAATTTTAAATTTGAACTATTTCCATGTGGTAGAGAAAGTTTTTTTTAACCAATTCAAGTTTTTGTTGTGAACTTGGTGGTAGGTGTTTTATTCCGTAACAAGTACTGATTTAATCAAAAAAGGTAGTGAATCCTTTTACTGTAACTATTTATTGATTTTATTATCCTCCATCCAGCATTTTTGTATTAGTGATGTTTTTGTGGATTGCTAGAATTTTCCTGCGCACAATAAGATTTCTGTGATCTTGGTATATTAATGGTAATGAAGTATAATGTGTTATATGCCAGCCTTGTATGTTTTATTCCTGCTTTTAAAGTTAGTGCAATTGTGAACAGTACTTAATTTGCAGTCTCATAAGGAGCAGAGTGGTGCTCTGCACAGGAAATTATTTTGCACATAATTGTCCCAGTAGATAAAGTGTAATGCCCTCTTGTAATGATATTACTCTTAATTATATTGAGATTTAATTGGGTCTAAGTGAAAATTACTTAGCCTATGCCATTTAATATTTTTTTATTTGTTTTGAAAACAGTAATTTGTTTTAAAAAATTTGAACTCATGATTTAGCATTGAGGTATCACTTTACATACCCTTGTGCTTTCTCTGCATGAACATGATTGCTCCCAAGTACTAGACAGAAGTCCATCACCTGTGAAATGCTGATTTGCATAGCATGTTGACAATAAAAATGTTAATGGTAAGAGGACAGTGAAAAATTGTTATGTAATCTAATGAATTTTTATGCAGTAAGTAGTCTTGTATTGTATCGAATGAGAAGGTTGATCGAAGAGCATTGGATTTAACATGAACTTTATATTGGTATCAGTCTTTTAATCCTTTTGATCTTTATTTCAAGCCTTAATGTGAGCAATTTATTGAGTTTATCAGTTGAAAGAAACTAATTATACGAAGGAAATTAATTCAAGTAAATATAGCCATTGATCTTTAGAATTGATTGTTAAGGAAATGTTTGCATTGTATTTTGTTGCTACTGTGTCTACTAGGTTTTATTCTGGCCCTATAGTATGCTAGAAGTATGTGAGTTAGTGCAGTTAATATTGAGGTGGTTGTGCTAATTTCATTTGGTTAAATGATATGATGCAATTACCAGTTTATGGTTGAAGGAGGGGTGTATTGCTATAACTGGACTTAGGTCATCATGACTGAAGTTTAAAGATACACAACTTATTATTTCATCTGAGTGTATAAAATACTTTAAATAGCAGGAAAACTCTTGTCATTTTTTTCATCTTTGAGGAGTAATATTTTTGACTATTTTGGCAGAGAAGTTTTGATAAGTTTACTTAAAAATGAAAAACAATATTATCCAACTCTTGAGGCTGGATTGGGTGGTGAAATTATAATGTACTGGATTTGGTGGAAAATTGTTTTGTGTGCTGATTGTGAAATAAAAGTATTACCAGTGCATATTTTGTGAAATTATAATCACTCTGTTCAAAAATTGATAAACACACTTCCCTTTCTCTCTCATATTGTTAACGTGTCATAAAATAATGTTGAATGTGAAGTCAAGAGTAGTGAAAAGATTGATAAGAATTTTACATGGTTTCTTTATTGGAATTACCATGCAATGAGATGGAAGATGTTTTTTTTTCTTTCACAGGAAAGTAGAAAGAGCCATGTATTTTGATATTCAGTTTTTTTCCTTTGACAATCTTTTACTACCAGGAAATTTAGGTCATTCATGTAAACCCTTTGTTTAAATAGCATGATAAGGCATAAAGTGTAGTTGTGATATTTATTGGTAGAAAGTCTAAGCTGTCTCTGACTTGAATATTTTATATAATATATGCGGGAAAAACAAATCATCCCCCTCTCCCTTCCCTTTATACTTCCATTGAATTTTATGCACCATCAGTTTGATGCTTGTCAGGACTTTGGTAATAATTTGCTTTGAAGTGGATTCTATTTTATCTAAGACAAAATATATGGAATAACTTCCATTTTTTCTGTGGTATCACACTATGTGTCCACACAGCAATGTTATTCTATGTCGATCCAATGAGGTCAAGCATTTGATTTTTGTGAAGTGAAATAGTTTTTGGTAAATTAAATTGGTTGTTCCAGTAATGCGGAGGTGAATATCTTGTGTTGTAATGCTAGCAATGTACTTATTAAAATTTTGGTTTGAGATTCATATCATTTGATTGGCCAAAATGTGATGCACTTTTACATAACAATTTGGAGAATTCTAGAAATGATGACAGCATTCTTGAGAATGAAAATTAATTGAACAAGTGTTTTTATTTCATTTTAATTTTCTTACAGGGCGGTAACATTAGAGTTCTCTCATAAGTTTTCCCTTTCTTATGTGAAGAAACCAGTTGTATAAATTTTCTTAAATTTAGCAGAAACGTAATTGCTGTTTATCAATCCTTAAATAACTTCTTTTTTGAAAGGGTGTCTTAAGCATTATGTTAGTTTGACATTCAGGATGAATGAATTTTGTTTTAGGCTTTCAGTAAATGGACAGTTGACCAATTGATGGTGCATATTCAAGGGAATGAAGGGACAGAACTACGTAGGATGCTCAGGAAGAGAGGGGTGACTGGAAGAAGTTGCATAGGCTGATTCAAAGCTTTTGTAATTTTGTGGAGAAATTCAACCAGTGTTGTCCTTTGTATAGCTTTTCAAAGTCCCTGTGAAATACATTATTTTCTGTAAATTACTCTAGTAATTCTGTATTGCCCTGTGAGGGAATTGGTGAATTACTTTGATGTTGATAGTAATGAATACCTAATGAACAAGATATGCACACATGCCTACTGTAAATATGTACTCTATATATGCGTCATCACTTGGGTGAGGGACAAATTTATGTTAGCTACATCATTTTTGAATGAAAAAATAATAACCTATATGCCTTATTATAATCAATACAAAGCAACCTTATTGTTTATGTAGAGCCTGAATGTATTTAGTTGTGTACTTAAATTATGCTATATTTTTAAAGATTATTATTACTGATGAATTTTATTTGAGTTCCTTTTTTTCTCTAATTTCTCATGTATCCAGAGAAAATTTTCTGGCAAAAGTGTTGGAAAAATCTCAAATACTGATATCATTTAGAATAAAGTGTACTATAAGTGAATGTGCTGTGTCCATATTATGCATACAATTGCAATAAACCTTGTTTTAAAAATTTGTAATTGAATTTCATGTGATATTTATTGCATTCCTTCATCACTTCAATGTTGCACTGAGGTTACTATTTACATGGTTGTACTTTTTAGGACAAGTTCAAACCTCTGTTCCAAACCACAAGTTGACTATACCTTGGTCTCTTAACAGGTTCAGGCCTTCTTCTTCCATCCCGTGTATTTTTATCATTCTCCTATTTTAAGTTGATGCATTTTGACCAAAGAAAATTTGACTCTTGAATGTGGTTGATATATCATTAGCAGTTATATTTCTGATGAAAATTATTCCTTGAGTGCAACAGATGAAACTGGAGTTGAAATACTGAAAGCTGTCATATTTTGCTGGCAAACAGTTGAATTAAATGGCCTTGTATTCATGGTTTTCATTTCTCAGAATAACCATTGAAGAAAGGGTCACAGCACTCAGTATGTCATTACTCTGGATAGCAATCATAGTTTTTGTATTTTTGTAAGGTGTTTCTTCAACTTTTTTCTTTATTAATAATTTTAGAGTTCTCTTTATTTCCCTTTATTTTTTCCATTGGATTTAAATGCTCTATATCATAATTAATGCTAAACAAGAATAAAAAAATTAATTACAGATTTATACTTTTTGCTTCAAAGGTCAACTAATTAGATAATATATATCTGCTAATTTGAAGTAAAAATTCACAGAATGAGAGAAAATATTATTATACTTTACAGCAGAAGGAAAGGCTGGTTTTTTAAAACAAAATGCAATGGATTATGAAGTTAATAAATACCATCTAGGCTACTGGATGTTTGAACATGGGCAAGATCATGTATTGATGAAAGAGCATGAGAAGTGGAAAAATCAACTGGATGAGCAGCATGAAAAAGAATTGTCACCCTAGCACTGAAATTATCCTACCATGCATTGGATGTCTAAACGTTGTTATGCAACAACATGAAGTTATGTGTAGGACTTGGCCTCCAGGTATGCATCACATTCTTTATTTGATGGATGTTAAGACTAACAAATGGAATTTAAACTAAAATATACGTATCGTCTGTTGTGATTTTCAAATTATTACTAAATAATGAGGGAAACACCTTTTATTAATAATCATATTTAAGCCTGTAGAGTACTAAAATGGTGAGATTGATATTGCTGTAACATACAGTTTTCCATGCCTTTTGAGGAGATTTTTAGTTATTTTGGTCTAATACATTTTAAAGTACTTAGAGAAAATCTTTGAGTGAATCATGTTGTCTTGTATACTGTCGTTGTCAAGAGAGAAGGAAACCAACAATTAGTGTTTTATATGCCATTTACAATAGTCAAGTAGAGGGATCTAAGGAATACATATAAAAGAGTATGGGGAAAGGGCTGAGGAATCTGGCTTGACAGCCTGATCTTAGTGAAATACCCCAGGGTTCCACAGTTCATTATCATGATTGTCTAATGGAAGGGACTGTAAACGGTCAAATTTACCCTTTCTCAGAGAAGTTCCTTGAGTGGACAGAAGAGCAAGAATCATAATGAGAAATTAACTTAATCACAGAAATATCAGCGGGTACTGTATAGAAAATAATGACACCCCATGTCCTGAAAAAAGAGGAGGTTGATATGGCATTATTTCAAATGTTTGCCCATGTGATTCAATCATATGTAATATTGTACATCCTCATCAGTCTTTTATCAAAGTTGGTAAGCCTCTGTACAAAATCCGATTCCTCTCACTCACCATTTAATTTAGGTCTTCATACATTTTGCCATCTAAAACTCCTATTATTTTCCTATCTCTTCCACTACAATATAATCTCAACAGTAGGAGAGCCTAACTCAAACTCCATTCTACCTTAATACTTTTCCAAACGTATCCAGCATCTTCACTCTATCACCCTCTTCAACACTACCTTGCGATGCCTCCTTCAGTCACTTTTTCTGTGAATCTGGAAAGGACTTGTACATCTTAGGACAATGCAAGGACTTAACAGGTTATGGTAAATGACAAGTGGGTGCTTATAAGCTGAAGCAGCCAAAATTGAGACCAGTATCACTGGTGGGAAAGAAATCAATCGAGTATTATTCTATGCTATCATTTCAAACATAACTGGATCTGTTGACTTATATAGAGACTGGACTTATATTGAGATTGGATATTATTGTAATTATTATTATACTAACTACTAGCGTTAAGTGTATAAAAGAAGAATATATGACACAACTGTAGAAAGGATGATTGCAAATGGTATATTTGGCAGATTAAGGAGGGAAAAAATACTGTAACAGAGATGGATTGCTACAGTCATGCTGCAGGGAGGTTGAGAGGAAGAATTACAAATGATAGAATTGGAAATCTAATTAGAGTATCAGATATAATGGGTGGTGATATTACAGAAGACGCAGGTGGTGATATGGTATGGTCACCTGCAATGTATGCCAAAAATGAGATTACCAAAGCAAATATTTACATGGAATCCAAAGAGTAGAAGAAAAAGAGGAAGACCCGGACTGAGCCAGAGAGAAAAAATAAACTATGATCAAAGAGAGACAAAATATTTGTGGATGAATAGAGATCAATGGCAATTATGAATCAGATAATATCATAGAATGTTAAAATTCCAAATTTTTATTCCTCTACATATTATGAAATGCGAGACATGAATAGCATCAAATTTTATAAAATAGTGCTATCATTTAGGAAAAAATAAAATGTTGTAATGACAAAAAAATACTTTAAAATCATGAAAATGACTCACTAAACAAACAAATGGAGCATACACTAATGAGCTCATGGGTGTTGAAGATGCACTTTATGTCAGTTTATTTTCCCTGGGAACTGAGAGATATGGGTGAACAGAAGTTTAGTTTGATGAATGAGGGGGATTTAAACATGGTGAGAAAAGAGGTGGCTGTTGAATAGATTAGAAGGCAGCAAAAATAGAAATTTTGAAAGGAAACAATACTGAAGAGGGTGGTGGAGCGAAGAATGCTCAGTAAGCATGAAAGAGAGAGGAATTTAGTAAAAGTTCTTAATGGTATTAAGGTGGGCAGAAGATATCAAGAGATGCCAAGTACATATTTGAATGTAGAAAATTTGAGTCTAATGGGAAGGAAGGTAAGAGGCATACATGTGCGGGGGAATAGCACACAATGACTATCCACAAACTTATCAATGTTGTTAGAATAGGTATGTATGATGAGATTGTATATACATGAGTTCAAATTGGTGTGGAGGCTAGAGTCTTCAACCATGAGGGCACCATGGTTTAAATTCCAGTAGTCACAGAGGTTTACAAGTAGTATACCAGTTTGTGCATAAGTGTTCTGTCAACCTCTAATGTATATTTCTACTAATTTCATCTCTCATTTAATTGAATGTATCATGTTCGGTATTCTCTCTACTTGTTGGTCTAGTCTTTTAAAAATTTTTCTCTTGTTTTTTAACCCCTAATGGGGATTTTCTTTGCTGTATCAGATTTCTACATTTTGCTTTATTTCTATGAAAGAACTGCACTTTCATTTCTTGACTCAAATAGACCACCACCTTTACCGGTTCAATTTCTAGGAGAAAAAAGAACTGAATTGATGCCAAAGATGTAGGAAATTCAGGAAAAACATCCTGGAGATCTAAGCAAAATTTCCGATGGATTTTGCGTGCTAGATAGTGTTGCGCCATCCTAAGGGTCCGGGTTCGAATCCTGGTAATGGCAAAATTTTTCATTGGTATCGGTCCCAAGTTGGGTGCTTCGTGGAGAGCACTTCGAGTACAATACTATGCCCGTCGGATGGGAGGTTAAACCGCGGACCCCTTGTCGCCTTTCGTTAAGAGCAGGCGAATGCTGACGCCGGGTTTCTCTCCCACTCGTCCTCCATTCCCTGAAAATGCTTGCCCTCATCTAACACCCTCCTACCCTACATTGCGCAAATGATCTCACCTAGAGGTCGCCTCCCCCCAAATAACGAAAATTTTTCGCTGTGGAGGTACCTACTGAATGAAAATATAAGGACGTAGTATTCTACCATTTATTGTACACGTCGACGTGCCATGGCGCGGAAAGAAAGAGATATCGCAAAACGGAGAGAAAAGGTATCAGGGTAGGAGAAGGTGCGTAGGACGATGTCTGAGGAACGGGGTGGCTGATAGCAATGTGCAGCGACGTCGGGTTGTCGAAGAGCAATGTTTGTTTTTTAATAGGGAAGACGACCGACTACAAATGTTTATTGGCGCCGTGAAGGACAGTGGATTAATTGGGTGGAGGTAAGAATTTCTGAAGGAACGGAGAAAGGGTGGAAAGAAACCCGGGACCGGCATTACCCTGCTCCTTACGTAAGACGCCAAGGATTCAACGGGCTTAACTTCATTTCCGTCGGACGAATTACTGAACGCGAGGTGCTTTCCACACAGCAATAAAGAGGGAACCGGCATACTAATGAAAAAAATCTCTGCCACTGTCGAGATTCGAACCCGGGCCCTCAAGATGGTGAGCCAGTACTCTAACCACCACAGCAACCCGATCTCTGTGTCCATAGCGAAGTCACCACCAATTCATTTTGTGAGCCGGACCCCTTTCAGTCCTTGGTCACACTAGAACTTCGGAGAGGCAGTGGATGTCGAAGCGCTCGTTCTCGAGTATTCAAGGTAGTCATCACGTAATTGCAGGGACCCAAGCGTGGTTACTTAAACACGTTCGGTTAGGGAAATCTTAAAATTATGGATCACGAGCGTTGTTTCTCAGCCAGGGTGTATTTACAAGCCGGCGAACCATCCTAGTCCCTATCGGCTCTATCGTTCATTGCCTACTCGTTTCTTCCTCTATTTTTACTTCCCATGCTGATGAGAGAGACCTCCCATGGAATGCGGCGTCTTTTGTAATAACTATGCCAAATTATCTTTTTACGACTCTCCTATAACACTGGGTAATGTTACCAAGCAATAGTCGCAAAAGTGATTTATACGCGGAACTTCATTTCAATGTACGTCCCCGCCTCCCCATGTTTATCAGGTCATCTTGCTTCTCTCCTTCGAGACTTCGTGGAGATTTGGATCTGACCTTATTCTGCAGGAAAAAAATGAGTGTCCTTTTTTCTTATTCATTTTTATACTTTTCTACCACTTTCTTATTCAAATCCGCAGGTTATTAAAACGATTACCATCGCCTTTAGTGCTTCAAATTAGAATATAACAGTCTTTATTTACCGAGGCTGGCATTCGTAAAAAATCTAACGCAGAGCAAAGAATAAGGTAGATATGCCAATGTACGTAATAATGGTCCGTTTTAATAATATACAATTAGAGGTAGAAAAGATTATAACGGAAGCAATTCCATCATGTCTACGCGATTCATTTCCGATTAACGTTTTCTCCGTGAGTTGAGCTCCCTCAGACTTCTTGTCTTTTAATGAATTGTTTTGGCATTTTGTGATAAGCCCGAGCTGGAAATTTACGTAACATGTCGGAATTGATCCCCAAAAGTACTGTTTTTTCGAAGTATCTCATAAATAATTTGGCGTAAGCATGAGCACATCTTCGCCATTTAATGTTCGCTACTCTTCCCATCTCATTAAAACATCCCCTGACAAAGCTTGATGCATACTGGACAATGCGTAGGAGATGGGACATCACAGAACTCTTATAGAACTTGTCCCGGCCGATAACCCAGAAGGTATCAGTAAATTCTTACAGTTTTTACGTGACACGGGCCTCATTAACAAACTTTGAGGAATTTTATGTGGTGCTATAGAAGAATGATGAAGATTAAAAGTAACGAGAAAGTTCTAAGAAGAGTGGGAGAAAAGAGAAGTCTGTTGACAACTCTAAAAAGAAGAAGGGACAATTTAATCGGCCATATCTTAAGACACGAGGGCCTGATGAAGACAATCGTCGAGGGAAAAGTGAACGTGAAGATTGGAAAAGGCAGGCCTTGTATGAGATACATGGAACAGGTTGTGAGGGATGTAAAAGAGAAGAATTACGTCAATATGAAAAGGTTGGCCGATAGAAGAATCGAGTGGAAAGCTGCGTCAAACCAATCCTAGGATTGTTGACCAATGATGATGAAGGAATTTTAATGCTGAAGTGGCTATCTTTGGGTATGCTTAAATATTTAGTTATTTTTCATATTTACATAAAGACAGATTGGTGCCTGGTGCAGTGTGACCGAAGCAATTGATGAATCTCAAAACCTCATTCTGTATTACGTATATCACTTTATGAGGGAAGAAATTTGATAGATGAAATTAGGAGTAGAAAAGTGAAGAAAAGACTAGTGAAAAGTTTAATATGGAGCATTGCACTATATGGGGTGGAAACGTGTGCTTTGCAAAAAGAAGATGAAAATACTTATGGCTTTTGAAATGTGGGTGTGGAGAAGGATGGAGAAAATAAAGTGGGTTGAAAGGAAGACGAACGATGAAGTGCTAGAATTGGTAGGTGAGGAAAGAAATTTGATAGAAGAAATTAGGAGAAGGCAGAACGTGTGGGTGGAACAGGTAATAAAAGGGGGATGGTGTTTTGAAAGACGTGATTGAGGGAAGAACGTTGGGTAAGAGGGGGGAGAAGAACGGGTAGCTTGGATAGAACGATGGGAGGGAGGAGGTATGAGGGGCTGAAGAGGGACATCGTGTGAAATTTAGGGGGTGAGAAGAATTAAATGTCCATTTAGACCTACCTTCACCGGTAAAAAACTAACTAAATATATCTCTTTATGTTTGGCTCTGTGATTCTGTAGGAACGGTTCTTGCGTGAAATCCTCATTTCTCACGTGACAGTGACGGTGCCTTACCGTCGGAAATTTTTGATAGAATATATTTATAACTGCGAGACGGGGCCTATCAAGGACGTGACATCAAAATGCCGTCATTGTCGAGGCTAGACATTGTCGTGTCCTCACTGCATTAGACTCCGCAGGCAAAGAACAGGGGTCCGACCTCGATCTTCAGCACGCTTTGCGTTATTTTTTTTAACTATACGCTTAAGAAAGCGATAATGCAGCACCGATCGATTAAATTCTGTTCGACTATTAAAGTCGCCAAACTCAATTGATGGAGCAAGTCATAAAGATATTTACTGTGAACAATGCGTTTCGCACGTTACGTAACACCAAAGGGAGGAGGGGTCGGGCAAACTGTAATGATGGACTGTCGACAGGTAGAGGGGGGAGGGGTCCAACCTCCGTTACTGCCAGAGAAAGATTCATTTTAGATTCATTCCTCGTCAATTTAATAATGATGATACACAATATAGTTCGTAAATGAATGATAGTATTGAGAATCAAATGTGTTTATAAAAATGAATGTTTTATTACTTTCAAAATGGACAGAGTTCAATGAAAGCGTTATTTAAGTTAGGGTGGGGGTCTCGGAGAATGTTATACGGAGCGCTATTGGGGGAAGGAAAGGGGGGGGAGTGGAAAATTTGCATTGCGTAACATATGGATATGCCATATCAGCCAGTTAGGGGACTGAGCGTGCAATAAAACATTCTCAGTGTATTTTTATTCAAAGATGGCATATGAATGAGCAGGTAGGTTGTTAAAGGAAATCCCTGGCGAGGTGGAAGTTTGAAGCCATACTGTAATAAATGCGCAAGGTACTTCTCTACACTTTTAATTTAATACGTGACCGGTTTCGATTTTAATTACATTATCTTCTAGAGGTAGACGATGTAATTAAAATGATGTAAATAGTGTCGAAGAAGATCAGGTATTAAATGAAAAGTGTAAAAAAATACCACGTTTTTTTCTTACAATACTTATAGAGTTGGAGGTATTGCTTAAATATCAACTGATTGGTCGGGGTTTGAATGATATGTCAAGAGCTACTGACTGGTGTAAGACGGGAGCTGGTTCGAAGTGAGGCAGGAAATGATGTGAAGCAAGAAAGCGTTATGCCACCAAAATGCTTTTTGCTCAAATTTCTGAGAGATGTATTCATTGCTGTGGTAGGTTCTTAAACTTGAGATGTTGAAGTACGGGCTCATCCGTAAGATGACACGCCATGTCTGGCATGCTCTGAGGGTGTCCAAAATGTATCCACGCTCAATTCTTTTCTTAGCTTCAAAAGGCGAGAAACTCCTCCCTGCTGTGGGTTCACATCTCTCGAAGGCGAGATGTCCACCTCCGTGATTGATGTACGCTCTTGTTTTGTTGTGACAAGAGAAGCGACTATCATCATCATGGGTCAACAATCCTAGGATTGGTTGGACGCAGCCCTCCACTCGATTCTTCTATCGGTCAACCTCTTCATATTGACCTCTCTTTTACATCCCTCACAACCTGTTCTATATATCTCATACGAAGCCTGCCTTTTCCAATCTTCCCGTTTATTTCTGCCTCGACGATTGTCTTCATCAGGCCATCGTGCCTCAAGATATGGCCGATTAACTTGTTCCGTCTTCTTTTTAGAGTTTTCAGCAGACTTCTCTTTTCTCCCACCCTTCTTAGGACTTCTATAAGCGACTAGAGAACACCAATGAGGCGCTTAGTTTTAATGCTTCATTAATGGTGTTTACCTGTGTAAGATATAGAAGTGATATTTTATTGGTGTGATGATGATCATTGCATCAGCAGCTTAGGAGGATGAAACCGTTGAGTGTACCTACGTTTTAGTCGAAGTTAGCGGAACATGGTAGAAATAATAAAGGGATTTAAACACACACGAGTGTAAGAAAAATATTGGTGATACTTCTACAGATAAACGTTTCGTTTGCGGAAACGAGAATACGCGAATGCTACTCTTCTGATCAAATTGAATGGGAGTAAAACTCGAGTGTGCCAGGAAAACAGCTTGATGCTGGGTTGCTTACTGCGGTGCATATGGGATAAAAGAGTGAGGTAAAAATAGGAGAGGGTGGGATGAGTCATTGGGCCAAGAAATAGATTACGTTTTCCAGTGATGAACAAGTGTGAAAGAAACACGCTTTGTTTGTCGAGATATTGTATGCATGCCTTATCGTCCTACTAGATTCCAATGAAAGAAAAATCGTTCGAATGGCTGTAAAAGTCATGGGTGAAGGAAGAATAAGACGAGAAATGCAGCCAATATACGAATGTGAAAGTAAAGTGAAGGAAGAATGCACTGGATAATAACCATAAAATAGAGATATGGGGAGTTGTGCATTTTTGAAGAATTTCGCATCGCTTGTTTTGAATATTTGAGTACAGTTTGCATCTTCGGGTCACAATAACAAAATAACGGCTTTGGCCATTTTTATGCATACTGACTCGTGTTGTCAATTTGTTATAGTTGACCATTTATTTAACAATCTCTTCCATGAATTTTAGATGGTATAACCGCCTTCATTATTGAAATTTCGTTTTTTTTAATAATTTCAATCGATCCCCTAATTATTCTGAGGAAACATCGTCATTCTTCTGCCGTTACTGTCTAAGCGACTGTGTAAACGGCCAATTACAAGGATACAAAAATAATTGCCAGCGTAGGTATATAAAAGTGTCTAAGACCGTTATTTTGGCATTAAGTGGATGTTAATGAGACTCCGGCGAAAGTGTTGTCAAACTATTAAAGGTAACGCACCAAGAAAATCGTCACAATGGAAAGTTTACCGTATCAACACTACGGAAACTTACGTTTGAAAAAAAACCGAGACGTCCCTGAAACTTATCAAAAACTGGGCTTTTTGATTTCGCCTGTGCCGATTGGGATCGATTTTGAATGCTCGAGGATTGCAGTCTTTTGCCGCTTTCCGCTTTCAAGTTATGTGGGAGGAGGGAACCATCAAGCGCAATTCACGGCCCGCGATGGTGAAAATTTTTTGTTTTCGCAGCTGGATGGTGACCGTCAGATTTCATCGCTTAATAGCCGCCTCGCGTGTGCTACGCTCAAGAACCACCGTTAATTTATTTGCAGATTTCCTCGCTGATGTTTCCAGTAGGTCAATAAAGGTCTCTCGTCCGCTTGACCCGGACTAGCCGTTATAGGTAATTAATTTCCTTCTCACGCAATTCTTTTAAATTTTGTCCTGAAAATTAACGTATTTTTGGATATCCATGGTATTTATCTGCAATCCCTATACACTCAATGCAAAGAAAAACTCTCGAATTAAATTAATATTCAAGATAGTTATATGTTTAGAGGGTATTTTTTCAGGCTCGGTTTATAATCATGCGCAGTGCAGTGCTTAGTTCTCAGTCTGAGTTTATAAGAAATTAAAAAAGCGTAAGACAGTATGCTGTTAGTACGTGTTTCCAACTTCTTCATGGCGTTAGAAAAGCCTTTTATGGCTATCGTGTTCAGCCGGTCAATTACTGGCTTCTTAATCTTTGCAATTGTGCCAAGTTTCGCACTCCTCAGGAGAAAATTCAATTTTGAGCCAAGGAAATAGTCTCTAGGATTCAAGTCTGGCGAGCAAGGTGGTAGAGCACCGTCAAAACCTGTGTATGAGCCAAGAATTGACAAATCATAGCCATTGTGAAAGCCGGGGTGTTATCCTGCAAAAGGATTAAATCGCGAGTGTGGCAAAAGTTGGGACGAACTTGAGAAAGACGAGAAAGCAAATGTTTTAGCTCACCGTTATAATATTCTTTATAAGTTGAATAACCTTGTTGCGTAATATCTTTGTAGCCAACGCCACCGCTGTCGAGAAAAATTATCTACATTTTCTTTACACTTGACTTTTTCCGGTCACTGCGTTCGTCATCTACACCTGACCACCGGCCTTTCCAAAAAGTTTGTGCCAATAAAAACTGTGCTTCTTACCTACGGCTGATCCGCCGGAGAATCGACTTTAGAGCGAAATACTATCGCCACCCACTGTTCCTCCCCCACGTTTATTTCGCGACTCTTGCACACGCCAATAATAGCAGATTGTCCCCGACATCCTGTGTCAACAACAACTGCGACCGCAATGACGAAAATTAGCAATTTTATCGAAAAATGCTTTAAAGTACATGTGTACTTCAATCATGACCCGGCAAATGGTCGATGCGACAATATATCTCAAGAATGTTGTGGGAATGAGTGTAAGAGCCAACGCTATCAACGGTAACTTTCTAACTGCTAACAAGCAATCAGGCTAAAAAAATACCGTTTAAATTGCGAAAATATAACGAAAAATGCATTCTTTCAGCAATCTTGAGTTTGTCTTTGATTGATGAAAGTTAGAAAATTCTGCTCACCAAGATGAAGGACCACCATTTATGCTACAGCATCTCGCTCTACTTCATATTTGTTAGCGTACCTATATAATTGTAATGAAACAATTTATTCGGTGCATTAAAAATTCCGATGGAAAAATTGAGACTAATGAAGAATAAATTGAGAATAACTTAAATGAGGCCCCTCTACGCTATAGAAATAGATTTATCCTGTCACGGTTACCTTTAGCTAGTGTCATAGTAAATGACTGCAGAAATCGCGCTGGTGTGGTAACAATAGTTCTATTTCCTATGAAGAGGGCCCGAAATCGAACTCCGCCGCGGTCAGTGATTCCTCCAATTAAATACCAGCCATAAGTGATGTAAGGAAAGCACTTCATATTCACTCATACTCCGGGATGTTAACCTGTGAGCCTTAAGGCGCTCTTTGCTAATGCTGATGCCAGGTTTCCTTCCGCCGTTATTTCATACCCGATAAAGCCTATCTACTACCCGCATAGGTATCCCTAATGGCACAAATGGACTCAGATGTCGGTTGCTATTCCCTAATATAAGTATTTATTTACCACTTGTGCTCATTTTACTTCCATGAGAATGCCGTTGGTATTAAATGCAAATTGGAGAGGTGAGCGGGGGCCTTCTGGAGCCCCCCTGGCACTTAGACCTCCTTAGATCCATTGTGCCAACCCACATTTAACCTGCCCCCACTTGCAGGCAGGGGACAAGAGCACCACGGTAGAGGTATGGAGGGGGGTAACTCATCCAACCACCCTCCGGGCCCAACGTCGCTTAGCTTCGGTGATCTGACGGGAACCGGTGTATCAACGTGGCTAAGCCCTTGCCCATGCTTTTGGCATTAGTCTAGTTCGTCTAGCTCTAGAGAGCTTGAGTGATGTGAACCAAGGCTACACACCTTTTTTTCCTACTCGCGAAAAATAATTTCTAGTACATATTATGTCGACGTAAGCCATTGATTTCACGATTTCGATACCTCTTTATTTATCTACTTCTACAAAATGATCTGCAAGTGTAAGGAAGTGTGGAAGAGTGTATACCATTACCAGACATGTATTAACGTCGAGATTCAAAACCTTTTTTAGTTATATGAAATGGGTTTTTGTAGTTATATTTAAAAATTATAATGATTATATTCACCTAAAAATTAAGTCATTTCGCACGCAAGAGTGCTTCTAATAGAAGGACGTGTAACATGTATAAATATTTAACATTTCTTGACAATAATGGAAAAAATAAATCTTTTAATAAGTCTCATGCAAAAACAGGCAAAATCTGATCAATTAATGTCCATAATTACGTATGCGCAGAAAAAATGGGTTTTCAAACAACAGCGTAACTCACCGTGTATATCACTAATTTTATCTATATGATATAAACTATCGTAGTTTACCTATCTACGAGTGCAGAACAAACAATATCGTGGTATTTTTGTATCAGTATACTCAAACTATATAACGATTTGATTTCAGCAGATATGTACGTTGAGTGTGAGAGTACGCGAGATGATTCATTAAAAAAAATAGGAGATAACAGCACCCATGATTCATTTCGCGCTACCAAGACTTGCTTTGCCACCGGAAATTCCTATTCTTCCATTATTGGATGGGGGTAAGGGTACAACAACCTTTTTCAACCGCTCATCAGTCACCGCAAAGGCCTCTCGTCAGCTTGCACTCCGGAACATGAAAAAAGCGTGGGAAAGGACACCACGCAAGTGCTTCGGCAAACAATTTTTCTAACACATGTTTATTCATAGTGTTGCTGGAAGATGAAATATTTTTTAGACTCATTTCCTCTTGGAACTTTGTCTCCTCACATTGTTGGCGTAAAAGTCTTTTAGCATAAGTGTCTAACTATCCTTCAAAGTGCTGTATTTAACTATCCTTCAAAGTGCTGTATTTAACTATCCTTCAAAGTGCTGAAGCCACTGCAGACTGCTTGGTGAGAAATTTTTGGTGTATTCAAATTGCTACTGGCGTTAACATGTTTTTGATTAAAATGTTTTCGAAGATAGTAAACTTCGGCATATTTCAAAATCTCTTGATACCATTCCAGCTAAGGAGCATTCTCCTCCTTAATAGCATACAGACACTTTGGCCTCGAGCTTTGCTATTGTCCAGTTATTAGATCATTCTTTATCATTTAATGAAGAGGAGTTATACAGACTCAAGAACTTTTTGGTACTCATCGTCAGAACTCATTAAACTTTTCACTTTGTTAGCGCTGCATACATTTTCTGACTGATCACTATAATGGTTTCATGCATTCATATTTCTTTATTTTATCGCTTTCCACATCCTGTAATGCATCAATTATCTTCCTCTTCAGCTCTTCGCCTTTTTATGGTTGCTTCCACCACCGTGTTTGGTAAGTTTTAATCTTCTTGTGATTCTTTAATATCCTAAATTCTCTTCTTCTGACTAAAACTTTTCAGAGGGCGGGATAAATGTACAATATGTTCACTCATCCTTTGTTGAATGCCATAAATGCTGCTTTTTTGTATGAATGGTTACGTTCCAATTGTTGAAAAACTTAGTATGGATATCAACAGCAAAAAATTGACTACAATGGAGCCTAATCACTATAGTGTATATGGAAGACGGACATAACAGAGGCTCCGGGGAGTATTAAACAAGAATTGAACGGATTTTCCTGATGGTCAGTTTCTACTCATGTGGGTTTGCTAATATTACGGAATGAACCATGTGAATGGCATGAAATTGGGACAGAAGATACCTCTTTCGCCGGCGAAGGTATCCTAACATTAGCTTTAGTTCTACCCAATCACCGCCAGTAAATTACTTCTCTTATCTTTAGTGGTACGTAGTAGTTATTCGGGAAAGGTGACCAACAGCTGAGGTAATTTGTGCAAATTAGTATAAGCGGGTATTTAGGTAGAGGTAGGGATATTTCATAGAACTGAGGAAGGGTCGCCGAAAGGCGCCTAAGGGTCCACGGTTTAACGTCTCATTCGACGGACGGAGAACTGAACTCGAAGTGCTCTATACGTAGAACTCAAATAGGGGTCGGTAAACCAATGAATTATCTCTGACATTATCGAGATTCGAACCTGGGTCCTCGCGATAGGAGGCCAGTATACTAATAACAACACCAACCTGATCCCCACCTCTTGACTTCATCGATTTCCACATATTGTAATGTTCAGATATTCATTTTGTTATTGTAGTTCGTGATATTTACCTTTTTTCGTTACTCTCGCCGATATTCCGGAACTTAAACCTTTAATGCGTCTTCTATTTGACTTGCTAACTCAATTTGTTCTGCGAATTTAACCAGTTTAATTTAACAGTTGATTAAACAACAGCTTGCTCTCATTATAAACTAAAGTTTTTCATTTTCCTCTTACAAAGTTTTCTCCGCTAACCACATATCATACGTCATGATCCCCTTACTAAAGTAGGAAATATGCCACTGAATTCCTCAACTTGCACGAAATTCCAGTAAGTAGTAAATTCTTTTGTTTCTGAAAATACTATTCCTAAATCTCTTTCTTCTGAATCTGATACCTCCGATACTGAGGCATCTCCTCTCTGGCACTCCTTACTTTTACATATCTAGGAAAAGAAGCCATTTCATTCTTTTATACAGCCGCATGGATAATAATATCGGGAAGAAGTGTCGAGCATATTGGTGCACAACACGCACCCAATTTGAGTGAAAATGCTTGTGTGCAAAAATTAAAAATAAGTCTTGGGAGCTCGAAACGTTTTGTGCGCATACATTAATTCACATATTGATTAATATCTACAGAGTCCCGACGAGAGCAAACGCCGCCCGGGGACTAAGTTGAATTTGCCGCCACACTTAAAAGGAAATATAAAGATATGGTAAGAATAAAAATATCCATGTGTATTCATTCAATGCCTTTGTTCATTCATGTAAGCATTATAATATGCCAAGCAAAACGTATTCATTTTAACAAAATATACTAAATTATTTATTATACAGTAATAGGAAAAAAGGACATTTTGTTAAAAAAGTTATGAAAACGTCCGAAGACTAGAATATCCAAATGACAAATTAAATTATGGAAAACAATATCTCCGAAACCAGTTTTCCGATTGTCTAGGCAATTATCAACGGGGAGAGAACCATGAGAGACATTCCCCTTGACTCTCGATAGGTTCTGACCTCTTTTGCCTGGGTCTCTTCCCGTTGATGATTGTCTGGACAATCGAAAAACCGGTTTCGGAGATATTGTTTTCCATAATTTAATTTGGCATTTGGATATTCTAGTCTTCGGACATTTTCAATTAAGCCAAATTAGAAGCTCACATTATTTCATCTAACAAAGTTATGATTTTAGGAATATAATTCTTGTATTCTTATTAAACAAAAAAAATATCGACTATTCTTTGCATGGAATATCTGAAATAATGCATTGAATTGTGATTTTCCCTTGGCAGCTTAGGGTTAGTTAAAAACTATTCGAAATATTAAATAGGTAATGGGTATCAGAATATAGAATATTTCGCCGCTTGGGAGACTGTCACCTGTGTACAATGCACGCATTGCTCTCGTTGTAACTACGGACCTGATTATCTATCTCCATTCAAAAAAAATACCAGGTACTTATCGAGTAAAAGGTCCGCAAAAGACGTTAATAACTACATTAAAAATTAATTATCATCATCAGTTAACAATCCTTGTATTGAAATTTCTTTGAAGGCTTCCGGAACACATAATCAATTTCTTAATATTATTATTTTTGAGGATTTCCGTCGCGTTTTTTGTTTTTCTGATGAAAGTTTCTTCCCTCATCCTAGGAATGTCTTCAGGTCAGAAGGACATTTTTCCAATTATTTATTTCGTTGTTATTTATTTTTGTTGTCATGTAATTGTTTGGTATTGCGTCTGACCGTTCTGTTAGGCTGCTGGACTTTGATTTCCAAATGTGTCCCCGTTGGCCGCTCCTCACCGTGATCCGACCACACTAACCCAGGTCGAGGCGAGTATCCATCCTCCCGATCGAAGTTAGGCGGGTGTTTAATTAGTTCTGCAGCCTCTCTGATCCGCCTGGGAGTGTAGCGATTTTCTCTCGAGTTCTCTCGTTTGGGCTAAGGCAAATCCTTATGTTGGTGTGACGCAGCTCTCCACTCATTTCTCTTATCGGCTAACCTCTCAGCATTTACGTACTTATTGTCTTTCACATCCTTCACTACAGGCGCGTAGCCAAAAATTTGCTTCGGGGGGAGAGTGCGTAACTTGAAATAAATCAGCCTTGCCCGTTCGGTGCCGAAATATTACAAATCTCTTTTCTTAATTTTCAGTGCTTGGTATTTACTTTCACGGTGCCCATTCCTACCTCTTCTCAGTGGTGAAGTTCACTGCTTACCTTGTTATGAAGCAGTTAATTTGACCAGCCCCAGATCAGAAGTCCAACGCATACATACATATCAGATTGAAAAGAACAATTATTAAACAAGAACCACGCGCATGCATCAAACTAGTGATCACGTTTCAAGACGCTTGACACTTGAATTATACGCAGTGTAATGCGAATTATCATGCCCAGTTAAAATCAGAACGACAAAACCATTGGGAAAAAACTTCGTAAGAGGGGGGCGCTGAAGCCAGAAGACGCTCCCCCCTGGCTACGTGCCTGCTTCACTACTTGTTCCATACCTATACCTGCGAGGCCTTAAATGAATGTCCCCTATGTATCTAATTTATGTTAGAAAAAAGTTGTATGCACGTACGTAAAACACGCGAGTAGAATTCCAGGCATAAATTTTAAGGAAAAAAGTGTCGTGCGCCGATAGATACGGTATATACACTTTACCCATCCTCGCGCTTGTCCCTCCTCATACACCCGCGCCCGCTTACTTCCCCGTCCTTAAACCCTGGCACGATGAGAGCGAGCGCGAGTGAAGGAGATTGGAGCGCGCGCGCCACTCCATTATTGTGTTGAGACAGTGACACGATTCCTCCTCCTTCGCATGGCCTCAGCATATAGCCAGCAGCCCGTAAGGCGTGAAGGGGGTGAAGGAGGCTCGTTTCTTGGCGGACATGTGGGCAAAGGGGGAGTGGTAGGGTGGAAAGGAGGCATCAACCCCGGTCCTCCCCACCCTCAACCACCTCCCTCTATGGGCTTAAATGAGCGCCACGCCATCCGCCAACAATGAAAAACCCGACTTACCCCCTCCTCCGATTCGTGGAGCGTGTTCCTCGGGGGGTTTTCGAGGAGGGGTTGAAGGGAACGCCTGTCGCGGCTAGAGGGGTTGGGGAGAAGGAGTTGAACGGCGGCGGCATCACGGGTCTCGGGGGGGATGAGCGGGAGCCGGCGGAGGAGATCTACCTCCCGCTGAGTGGTGTGGGGGAACCGTGCCGGAGGATAAAAAAACGGGGGGTTTATCTGTTCAAGGGGTTCGGGATTGGGAGGTGGATGTCGGTGCGGGGTGGAGGAGGCGAAGATGATGGATCCAGAAGGGCGCGGGGAGGGCGAGAGACGGTTGCTTGGTTGGTTGGTTTGTTTGGGCACGCGATACCAAAGGGGGGTGGAGCTTGAATTAATTCGAGGGTGGAAACGAAATGGCCGATTTCCTCCTCTCGCAAACGTCCGTCCTTTCGCACGTTTGCTGCCAAACGTCGAGAGATTGGAACGAGTCTTCAGCCGTGAGCGAATTCATCGGGTTTTATGAATAGTCCAGCGTCACATAGCTATCGAAGGCAACTAAAATCCGCGAGGTCTAAAAAAAAGCTCTGGTGGCGTCAGCTATGGGGATGAGAGTTATTCTTCGTTGGAATGAAGAACGTTATCCATTTTTCATGGTGGTATAGTTTAATCGAATCAACGTTCCCTAACTGCAGAAGCCCAGCATGTAATAGTACTTACCCAGCAGTGGTAAGTACTATGGTGAATAGTAATTTAAAACCACTAGTACATTGCTTAAGACAATAGATAGGGTTAAAATGAGTGTTTCTATAGGTATTTGTGGTGCTACCGGTAAAATGGGACAGATGATAATTCAAAAATAAAGGGACTTAATAGTCGTACACTTGTATGGGGGTCGTGGGAAAAATTTGAAGGCCATCCAAACCCACCTGAACCTTACGAGTAATATCACCAATAATAAATTGAAGGACTGCGAACTGGCCGCGAGAACTTTAACGGCGTTACTCGCTAAAACTGCACAATAGCAGAAATTTCGGCTATTGGGAAAGGGATCCGGGTTCGAATACCGGTCAAGACGAAATATTTTTTCTCTGTGGAATTTCTGCTATCACCAATAATAATAATATTCCTTAGTTCTTTTGTTTGATGATATTTTTTAGCATTTGTGCGCCATTTAATATATGAGAAGCAAGGTCGGCCATATTGGTAGACACGGGCATATGTGCTTACTATTCGCAATACTTACGGTTGTTTTTGCGCGCGGTAAAACTTAAGAGTAGTAGGCTAAATAATGGAATTTATTTTTTAAATTCTTCACATAACCTCAGGTAAGTGCGCCAACACGCAAACAAGCGCCAAATATGTACTACAATAGGTTAAACACGAAACAGTTTTAAGGCCGTTTACACGATACAATTTTTTGTACAATTTCTTGTACAAACGCTTGTATGAGGAAATTGAACCGTATAAAGCGGCAAATTTTGTAAATGCTTGTGCAAATTTTCGAATGACTGAACGGAAAATAGAACCTGTTCTAATTTCATTCAAACAAACATACAATTTCATTCAGTTTATATAAGCGTTTGTACAAGAAATTGCACAAAAATTGTATCGTCTAAAGCGGCCTTTAGAAACATACCTGACTCCCACGTACATTAATACCTCTATTCGTCTCCACTCAATTAATACATTAATATCTCCTTTCGAGATATTAATGTATGATAATGTCGAGATAATGTATGTAATGTCGAGATATGTAAGACTAACTGACGCCGCTCCGATGAAATTTTGGTACAATTTCATTGTTTTTTTTATGTTTTAATACAAATGCAATCTCCATAAAAGGCCGTATAAAACACAATGTTTTGTGCCGATGAAATGGGACCTAATCGTTCACAAGCACACCCATCCTGGCTTCATTGTCACCCATGGCCTAGTATGCGTATGTCGCCTCCGGTACATACTGACCTCCTTGAAATTAATGTTTAACGAATTCGAGTACGCTTTAACACGGCTTCCTCCATACGAAGGCGGCAGTATTTTTGAAGCTAATTGGCGAACTCGAACAGGGCCTATCTCCTCCATCCTAAACCATGAATGTATTAAAATAAAGATTGAGAGGTTTTTTTAGGGCCATACGGGCTTTACTCGATGAGGCAGGGGAACACTAGGTACGGATTTTAATGGATGGTTTTTGAGGAGTTTGATGTGAGTTAGGGCATTGTGTGTTTGAGTAACCTGCAACGATGGGGAAGAGGAATAGGATAAACTGAGTGAGAACGCTTGTATCAAATGAAAGAAGCGCCAAAAACAGAGAAGAAGGCAAAAGAAGGAATTTTTAATGTTTGAGGGAGTAAAATGTTGTTTATAGATTATGAGGTTTCAGATTAGGTGTACGAAGTAAGGTATTTTGACTATACGATAGTGAAAGACGACGCTGAGGAAAGAATGCTGGAAAAATTAAGAAGAGGGAGGAAATGGGGATCGGGTTGATGTGGTGGCTAGAGTACATCTACATAACCTTGTAAATAAAAGCAATTAAAATCTTGGTATTTTCAAAACGCAAATAAAAGAATGGTTCTGTAATGAGGCTATGGTAAACTTAGAGGCAAAATGATATTAATAATGAGACATTAAGTAATGTAAATAATGTAAGATAACGACTGTAATATTAAGAACATAAATGTATTTGTGTACTAAGGGCATTTAATAGAGGTGTCAGTTTGTAAGTCTTAAAATAGATAAGTAGATTTGTCAATGTGTTTTTGCAACAGTTAGCATTGTCATTTTTGTACATACAATGCCTAAATGTATCTGTTACAGTAAACTTCCGATTTTCCGTGCTAATGTCTGGTAAATGGTGCATGGATAATCGGGAAACACGGATAATCCGCTCTTTGATTCTTTTCAGATTCATTTCTCTACGGTGCGCCGCCAAAATAAATAAACGCCCTAAGAAAATAACACAATCGGAAAATGAAAAGACCCTCGCCGTACATAATACCATTTTATGACAAAACATATTCCAGTAGAGCTGTGTTCGCAAGCCTCGGGTGGCGGCACGAAGCCTGGCGTAAGACATCGGACCAGTCGGTATGGGCGTAGTGAAAGTCACGATTGGAGAAAAATAATAAACATTTTCTTACCTTTAAGACCACTGCCGATACACTAAATTGATCGGCAATGCACGGATAATCCGCAGCTCGGATAACGCGCGCAAGGATAATCGGGAGTTTACCGTATTTGAATAGCTTCGGCTAAACAAACGCTATTATTACCCACGTAATACCCCGTGAGCCATCTCGGGGGTGTGTGGCAGGGGGTAAAAGATCACCATGCATACACAGAGTACTGGCTTCCCATTCCGAAGGCCCGGGTTCATATCCTGTCAGTGACATATTTTCCTCCCTGATCATTTCCAGTTCTTTCTCGTATGTCTTCCTTTACCAATTCTCTGTCCTCCCCTGCGGCCCCATCTCAAAAGCCCTAAAGACTATTTTCATCCTATTTTTTTAGTGCCTACGTTACGACCACATGAAATACCGCGCTCCATATCAGACTCTTCACCGGTTTTTCCTTAACGCACTGTCATTAATTCTCTCCTAAGAAAAAACGTCTCCTCTCTTAAACGTTTTTCCGAACATCGCTGGTGCTATATCCATTTTTATCCAGGCACCTCCCAAGAAGCTAAATTTTCCACCTGCTCTCGTTTACTGCCTTCTACTTTTATGTCATCCTTGTGCGCTTTGTTCCGGAAAATTTAATTTCTGTAGGAAGAGTTCTTGGGTTTGCCACTGGGTCTCATTGTCTGTGCCATTTAGCAACGGCGCGCTACACTGCGATCAGGTGGGAAACCTGAGGATTCTTCCAGTTATATATTAATGTTTAGAGGGATGACATTTCTATGGACTTCAATTGGACACGATATACCATGAAATATATAAAAAATATGACTTACGTGATCATTCTATGTCAGTCTCCTCAGTTACTTCGGATGATTTTTATTGTTATGTCAAAATATTACCTTGTTTTTGATTAAGGAATTAAGATTACCCTCACCCATGACAAATAGAGGTATTTTCATCAATTGTTTTCGTTTTAGAGGAAGAAGAAAATAGCGATTTTGGATTTAATGAAGGTAGAAGTAATTATAAGTGTAAGAGCCACTAAGTGAAGAGCTTGTGTCTTGTTAAGTGATTTATTTGGCTTAGGATGTGGATCAGGTAAAGTCTGTCCAAGAATTGATAAATATATCTCTTCATTGTAGTCAGCTGATGACTTATTGTAAATTGGTGATTGCTCTTTGGCTTGAAATCGCGGAGGGCACTCAGCTGGAGGAGACATTTGCCTGTCATATCTGATTTTCCATTTGAATCCAGTTCGTCCATTTCCATTTGGAGTCATCTTTCAAGGTTAATCGTTGACTTTGAGCGTCTGGCAATTATAGCATGGATTGTGGGAGTTTCTCTTCCCGTGTTCTGTCAGATCGTTGACTCCGTCTACGCTCAGGGAGGTCCTAGTTCCCTTGTTTTTTCGCTTCCTTCCGTTTGGCGTGCTAGGGCCTCCACCTTCTCCGAGTAATCGATTTCATCACCCCTATGATGCAGCCATACCCTTTAGTGAATTCATCCGAGCGACCTGAGCCCTAGGCAGCCTCCCAAGTCAGGGGAGGATTTATTCAGCTCTGACTTAAATAAAAAAATAAAGATACATAATGATAGGTACTTAATGTAATGCGGTTGTAATTTCTTCTCGGAGCAATTCTAAGATTTAGTTTTTGAGCGGTAAAACATTATTAGCCTAGCTATGATTTTTGGTGACTTTTAAATATATTGGAAGCCTCTAGAAAATGTTTCCAATAAAAACTATCCCGATAGCAAGAATTGGAAACAAATAATTGTCTGGCCGCTTGGTTAAATCGTCCCCCATTCTTTAGAGTGTGTGCTAATCTTTTTATAACTCACTTGGAAAACAATTTCTTCGATATTTTATGTCGTGGAATCCAAAAAGTATATTTCCGTGATTGTATCCATGTAAGTCACATGCCTGCTGATGGGCTGGTAGATAAGTGATTAGAAAGTCTAGAAAGAGAAACAGAATGTAAGAGGAAGGAATAGGGATGACCGTGGTCCATTTAAGAATATTTTAATCTAGAAACTTGGTATGAGTAAGGTGAATAGATGAAATTGATACCTTAATTTGAAAAAAAAGCCTATTGCATTGAATTTTAAATCTTTCAGGACTTGGCTGTGATCTAATTTTTTAATTTTGTTCGTCTTCCTACTCAAGGCTCCTTCTTTTAAACCATTGCAATCTGCCTCTTACACCCTTAAAATTCCCCTTCTACAATTTCTCCTTACCACATTCATGAATAAACTATTAGACTGAATCCTCTGGGAATGACTATAATTGGTAAAGACTGTATAGGCTCTTAGGTATTAGCAAGATGTCATTTTTAAATAGAGGAAACATACGTTAAAACGTCAAAATCATGTTTTTAATGAACTTCTTTATTATATCTAACATTTCCCGGCATTTAATATTGGTAAATCTTCTCACTTGTCAATAATTTTCAAGGCAAGAATGCCTTTAAACCTCGATTCAAGCTTTGATAGCCTCGACACCATACAAGATTGCCTTAAAAATGAGTGACGAATCGTCTCACAAAACATTGGAGAATACGAATATTTTTAACCGAAGGAGAGCTCGGGAAGATTTACCAATGACCTTACTTTTATACTCTTACTAATGAGAAATACGAAGTTGTTCATTTATTAATTGATTTTTACACAAAGAACGGGAAAAAGTAATTGCCTCCAAATAAAGAAGTCTTAAATATGGTGGGGAGGAGGGATTTTGATGGGTGAGTTTAAAAGACAGGGCTGTAAATGGGGATATTTTTAAGAAGGGTAAGGAATATTGGGAGAGAGAAAAAGGAAGAAGGAGAAACATATGACTTCTAGACGCTATGAAGTTAAGCAGATGATAGGGAGAGACAACTTGAATAGTATGATCAATACAGTTTATTACCACCGACCAAGGTCTCGACGGGTCACCGTCATTATCAAGGTACCAAGGTGTTGTAAACGACGGTGACCCGTCGAAACATTGGTCAGTGGTAATAAACTGGGAATCACACTACAAGTTTTTTCTTTATAACATAAAAGAGTTCCGCGAAGTAAAGCCTTAAACAATCTTTATTGATACGGAGAGCTAAAAGGGAAAGTATTTTAGGGTGAATGGGGAAGTCCAAAGACCTAATTAAAATTAAAATAAAAACAATGCACACTGTAAATTTCCACGAATCAAGTGGAAATTTACAAAGTGCACCGACCAAGTGCATTGGTTTTTATTTTTATTTTAATCATGCCGCAGTTCCATAAAGTATACCCGTCTACGATTACCCAGATCCAAAGACCGAACGTTGTTTGCGTTATACATCGGCATTGATGATGATAAAATATAAAATTATATCTCCTGAAGTGCCTCCTTTCACGAGTATCGTAAAACAAATTTTCAGGGTAACGGTGCAGTGAGGAAGAACCTAGGGAATGGAGAGAGAGAGAGGTGGGAAAAAATATTAATACTATTTCTTCGATCTTCAATTGTCTCTTGTAGGTATCAGAAGCGTGTGGTTTCTTTTCGAGGGTTGGGGGAGGTAAGGGGGATGAAGATGGGGGAGGGGAACAAGGAGGGTGGGGAGTGATGAACTGTGCAGCCCACGTGCACCGCTTGTGCCGGGGCACAAGCCCCGGGAGGCAAGCATTCTGCTTGGGCGTGGAGGGGGAAGGGTGGTGAGGGTTTGGTGGCGAGGGGCAGCAGAAAATGGACCAGGTCCGCGATGCGGGAGAGCAAAAATCCTCGGCGGTGAGGGGGTGGGGGTTGTCTTGAACATCTTGAAACGCCAAGCCTCGACTCCTCACAAGACAAAATAATCTAGCTCGTTCGGGGAAAGAGATTGTTTTATTTTATTTTTCCGTTCCACCATTGGAAGAGGCGACGGCGTTGGAGCCGGAGCGTGCCCCTGAAATGGAGCGAATATATATCCGCGGATAATGGTATTCCAGAAATAAATGCCATCTGGGCTTTAAGAGGTGAGGAGTTATATTTTTTTTAAAGAAGAAACTTCGTCCCGGGTCTACCTACCCATACTCCAGTGGGGTTTCGAGGGGCGATCGCGCTGTGGTCTGGACCAAGGGTCGGCAAACTTTTGAAGCATAAGAGCATAAACCACATGATCATTTAAATATTATTCGGGATTGATGAACATATATAAGGAAATTTTAAAGTTATACTATCAGAAAATGTTCTTAATGATATATTCATTTAAATAAGGAAAAATGAGCAAATTTTGATTTCATTACTTTTAATTATTGTAATTAATGTGCTAGAAATGTTCTGCAAAAGTGTCTGCATGTGTAGTGATGGATATCCGCTTTTTTACATGAGGCCCGATTCAAGGTCGGTATCACTAAATGAAACTATGTCAGTTTTATTCAGTGATGTCAAGATATGCTCGCAAATGCAGTGATGCAATAAATGGAACTATGGTAGTTTTTATTTAATTTCCAATTTTATTTCCCGGCCACATGTGCGTACATGTGTACCCAAAGAGCCACATGCGACTCGTGGGCCGCGGTTTGCCAATCTCTGGTTTCGACGATTTAACACTTTAATATAATTAACACTCATAGCTGTAATCTCATAGAGGTATGGCAGCCAGAGTAATTTTGAGTAAGCCGGAGAATTTTTCCAAGAGAATTTTTGTTTTAGTGGGAAAGAAAATTTTATTATTTAAGCGGCATTGTATCAGAATGCGTCTTTCGCACATTTTGACTCATTGCCTTTCTTTTTCGACCACATGATTTTTAGCATAACCTGCCTATTTTTGCCTCAATGTTCCCTTAATTATATGTAAAGGTCTCTTGTTATTATCAAAAGTGTCTTAATTATCTATCTTTTTGCTTCACAAATTTATTTCAAATAGAAATATATTTTTAAAGCACTAAATGAGAAATCGGTAAATACAAAGCTACGATGACTGGACCCTTGTATTTGTATTAAAACTTCAATAGATGTTACACTATGATTATATCTATTACTTCTTAACTTTTGGGCCGTAGAGCCCATTGATCCCATTTAGGCTGCATGTATTTTTAAGAATATTTCAGCTCTTTGCAGTTCTTATTACGGTGATGAATTTTCCTGTGTACTCGTCTCGATGATACTAAATTCAAGAAAGTTCGCATTTCAGGTAATTATTTAAAATTGGGTCTTATTCTGTTCCCAAAACGTCCAACTATAAAAGGTGGAACGTTTATTCAATGTCATAGTCTCATTGCGAAATAAATAGTCGTCGTGTATGGAAAATTGTGTCGTTATATTCATACTATTTGTGCACCTATTCTTCTTACGTTCAAAATATTTTAGAAAAAATGTTTTATACCATTCATTCAAAGAAAATTGTCTTTTAATGAATTTGTTTTAAAAATGAAGCCTTAAGACAAGTGCAATATTTTATAACCGACTCAGCCAAATTTACTAAAATGATAACGTTGAGTAATGATTTCCACTACCACCTCAATGAAATGTAGGTATTCTTCATTCTAAGTTCGCTTCAACAAATCAAAATAACCAATCTATATTGCTGCAAGCGAAAATATTTGCTTTCATTTGATAGTGAAAGGTAAATAAACAATTATATATTCGTGCATGAGTTGAGTTGACTTGAGTTTTGTTTTTCTAGGCAAGAAATGCGTGACTGTGATCTTTCAGGAGTCGGCACTCATATTTTTTTCAAGAGTAAGGGAGAATAATTTAAAGAAACAGCTTCGTTCGTGAATAATACCTTATGATATTCAAGATAATTTTTGTGACGATAGACCCGAGCTCAATCTTCGAATAATGAAAATACTAAGGGAATATCTCGGTTGTCGGAACAGGGTCGGGATAAAACAAAAGCTCCCAAAATACTAGCTTAGCACGAGGTGCATGAGTATATGAGTACGGGCCATATGTGCTACTCTGGTAAAGAGAATACTCGGGGTAAACTGGAACGCTGAAGAGACAGTGAAGTATAAAGCACTATGCGATATCACTAATCGGGACTCTTCAGGCGCCTCGCTTACTTGAGTGTGCATGCTCTCCGACAACCGCTAAGGCATTTTTATGATTGAGGCCACAGGAAATATTTGGTTGATGCTAGTGACCTTCGTGGTCTTAGATTGAGGACATTTGCCTCTCGTTCTTCATCTGTCCGCCGTCTCCATTTGGAACTCAGTTTCAATTATAATAATCTTTATTCTTCCATTCCGAGAGCCAGACCCCATTTCCTCGTGGAGTAAAGCTGATACACTAAACAACTCACCACTTCTAATCTCATTTTCCTCGCTTTGAGTCTTATTCTTATTATCCGAAAAGGTTGGAATATTACGTTTTACGGGTGGTGAGGAACCCTTTCAACCTGCTCGCGAAAGAAACGTTTAATATATGGTGCTTGCGGTATTAACACTTGGTCTATTTTTAATAACAACAATTAAAAAATAAATACCTTAAATGCGAGAAAAAATTATTTGTTCTAGCCATTTTTTTTAGGTTCCTTCCGTATTAAATGATCCGTATGAGGAAGTATCGCAACTTGTCTCAGATTGGTTATTTTTGATTCCTTCCCGAAGAGTTGTTGTACCTCTTTGGAACAGCGAAGTAGTATATGTGCCTTTTCCCTTGAATGGTCCAAACTCGATGCATAAATATAACGCCACTACCGGTATTAATTTAGTGCTTGTTTAAACAAGCCGGTTCTATCATATTCTGGCAATAGAGAGTTAACAACCTTATTTTTCATAACTCTGACTTATCGGAATTTAATAGCTAGTACTACCTTGATCATAAAATAGTTTGGCTTCACTTATGACCACTAACAAGGTGAAGAATAAACTCTTAAGAGATTTTTTTTAAAGGAGCTGGGGCTAATTTGTAAAATTTACGTTTACCAAGTGGAGGATCACTGATTCAAACGAATTTAGGACAAATATTGTATCGTATTCTTATGAGATATGAATGGTATTAGATGGTAATGGGGTTTCTTCACGGAAGAGATAAATGATGTGAAAAAATGCTCATTAGGAATTATGCAATTAAAATATTAGCGTGGGCTGACACGGGCATTGGCGTCGTTTTGAAGTTTTGACTGCCTAGCTATTACAAAAAAAGAATCGACATTAATGGGAGAATGTTGGGCTGCATTTGTGGTGAATAGTAAATGAAGTAAAGTCCTCGGAGATGAAAACGGAAAGAATTTATGGCTAAGAGTTGGAGATGGCGTTGGAGGATATATGAAGAAGGAAAAGGTGGCTGACAAATTGTCCTGAGAAGAGTGGGAGAAAAGAGAAGTCCGCTGAACACTTTAAGAAGAAGACGGGGCAACTTAATCGGCCGTATCTTGAGACATAATTGCCTGATGAATGCAATTGTCGAGGGACAAGTGAACGGAAGAATTGCAAAGACAGGCCGCGTATGAGACATATGGAGCAAGCAGTGAAGGATTTGATGAAGAAAAGTTGCGGTTAAGAGTTAAGAGTTTAGGTGATAGGAGAATTGAGTGGAGGACTGCGTGACACCAATCTAAGCATTATAGTCTGATAATGATGAAGCTGGAGGTAATAGGATGTTGAAGCGCGTGGTAGCCCAGTGGATATCATTCATCGACAAATTGGAACATATCAAATTCGAGACAGATCTCTTCTCCTTGAGGTACGTGCAACGAAATCCAAACAGTAATTTTCTGAGTAATAGATCTTTCCGAAAAACCTTGCGGAGGGAAAGTAACTGAAACATGACGTGTGTACAAATTACTCATCGTTAGGTTTAATAGACTTGTTGTGCTCTACCTTATCCGAACAGACCTTCTTTGGGGTTGAACACTGTTGCTGGTTTAGTGGGTTTTTGAATTGTAGGTAAGCATGGAATAGGTACGTTGAGAATGAGTGCTTAAGATGGGAAGTAGAATTGTTATCAGCTGACGATGGAAACAGAACGAGGAAATGGGTTTTATATTGCTGAATATTAAAATAGAAGTCCATGACGTCTTTAAGCTGATGGGTTTGATGATATCAACATAATTAGCATTATCTCATCATACAAGCGTCCAAAAATCATCCGCAGTATTTTACCCCGAATAAATCGTATTGTACCACACACCAGTTACTGCACATCAGTTTCCAATCAATGTAGTCTGAAGATGGGAGCACATTATCCGGATAAGAGTGTATTTCAATGGTAAAATACACTTCCGATATGCCTCGTGCTGTGTATATTTTTTATCATTTCGAATTGATCATCACAGTGAAACGGGGTGTGGATGATGTAAAATACAGCAGTTTGGTGAAAAAGAGATATTTCATTAAAGGTGAAAGGTATACAGTGCTTGTTTTGTAAGCGGCAGTGTAGCTTAAATGTCGCATAAAATTTAAAAGACTTCTCTACAGTAATTCTCATTTTATTAAATGTTTCTAAAGATAAAGATTTCAATTGAAATTATATGATTTTAAATAGCATGACGAGAAAGAAGGCATTCTCCTATATAATTGACAATTAAAGGGTATTTACTTTTATTGGTTATTCTGAATTGGGAATTAGTGAATGGTATAATTCTGGTGTGCCCTTTCAATGGTTTGCATTCACCTTCGAGGTAGGGGGGGGGGAGGGGGAGGGCAAACGTGTAATGTCTTTTCTTTCAATTCCCTACCCTCGTTGCCGCTCTCAAAACGGACGATTCTGAGAATACTCGCTCTCCGCAATGACTAAAACACCGGTGTAAATGAGTCAATCCTTGGGACCGTGGAATGAAACCGTCGCACCACGCAAGCCATCATTTTGTCAGCTCCCGGAAGTTCAGTTTCCGGCGTATCACAAGAGTTTTAACACCGTACCTTCATGGGTTTAAAGTGAGCCACGCCCATCGATTTCCAGAAGGCAGCGGAGGCTTACGCGCGTGGCATCATCGGAAGTGGAGTTACCTGGGATTCAGAGGTCTCAATCGAATTTCATGGCTAAAATGGATATCAGGTCATCGTTTGCAGGGCCGCTCCCTAATATCGGAAGCTTGAGTGAAAGAATACGGCTGCTAAAGGCAGGCTATCTCCGCAAAGAATCACTCATGTCAGCGCCTTTCTGATCAAACCTTTCAAATTATTGGCAAGAGCTATCACTCAGCTCTCTTCCTTTATCGCCGATGTTACATTAGCTTCAAGTACCTCATATGTATAGTGTCATTTTAATTTGAGATAAAACGTTGTTTTGTATGAGGGACGATGCCCTAATTACCCCCTACGTTGGGAAGTTAGTTTTCAGGAAATTTCTAAATTCATGCATTTTCATGAGAACCAGTATAGGCCGAGCCTATACTGGTTCTCATGAAAACAGGAATGAGGCTTAACGCAAACGTTTTATTCTTAAGTAGTCAAAATATGCCCTCTAAAATAAATTTGTATGTATCAAGCACATGAGTGATTTAAAGACGAGTATTTCTTCCATTAAGGTTTATACAACATTATAAAAAACTTTCTCTTATAATATTCATGCCGTAAAACAGGAAAATTAGATTTTAAATTGAAAATAGAAAACTCGGGTGTATTTTAGTGTAAAACAAATGAGACTTTCTACTTACGCTGTCAATTTCAGTTACCTGAGCAGTATGCTAAGAGAATAAGGGGTATGGTGGCATCGAAGTCCGAAGGAGGATTGTGCTGGCGAAAGAGACTTTTACTCATAGAAGAGATCTAATGATAGGATCGTGAATATCTCTATATAATGACTACCTGCTAGCCTCTTCAAAGGTGTGTGGCGGTGGGTGAGTTATCACGAACATGCACTAAAGTTTAGATTTCTTCGTTCTTCGACGAATTCGTCTTCGGGTTGAAGAACTTAAGGTGAACGTCGCTCAACAGAGCGAATCAATGATAAACAGACCAAACTAATGTTGAAAAGCGGGGGATGACAAGAAAGAATAAGGGGAAGAGACGAGGGTGCAAGTCTGATACGCTTATTTTGGCCAAAAGGTCTTCAACAAACTAAAGGTAGTTAATTGCTAGTGATTTGGAGTAGGTTACTAGCGAGGAATTAACCTTCACGTAAACCACCTCAGGTAGGCTGATCGGGTATAGTTTTAAAGTTATCAGGTATAGTTCATATAGCATGTTTCGATGTAGTAGCTTGTCAATAGTGCATGCTTGGTGATCCTCACCCCCTGCCACACACCCTCACGGTGGCTTGCAGGGTATCGCGTGGATGTAGATGTTTCATTTTGAATTTTGCCTTTTTCGACGTGTGGTGCACAAACATTTTCGGATATTGGAGTTTTACACGTGATTCAATCAAAACCTGAGTTTACCGGCGGAACACTAGTAATAATAATCGAACTAAAGATAAGTCATTTAAGTTCATCTTCTTCATGTTAAAGCTATGGTAGTAAATCGGTTTCTAATATGTGGTGCCGGTCAGTGACGCTCCCAGAATTTTTTAATGGGGACCCGCCACCCGGCCGATCTTTTGCAAAGTGTAACCAAAATGTTATTTTAATCAGTATATTTTGAATGTTAGTAGGCCATATTAGTTAATACATATATGCATCCTATAAGTAGCCATATCGGATTTAGAAACAAAAATAGTCATAATCTTTTAGGCCTATGCTAAAGTAGTTATGTGTACCAGCACAGACAAAAGAGCCTTTCTTGGACTGTGACTTGTCAATTAAAGATTAATTTGAGTTTTGTAGAGAGCTGAGGGGGGGTGGGGGTGGAAGAGGGCCCTTCCCCTCCCCCTCCGTGGGTGCGCCACTGGTGCTGGTAACACACAGATTGTAGGCTTCGTTATCTCATGCTCCAAGCTTCGGTTAACGGATGCTATATAATCTTTGCAGTTACAGCACCTTCTGAACAAATTATACATCATCCACTCCCCTTATTATCTGTCAAATTTATTACTCCAAATAAGGGGCTCTGAATTCTGAATCGACCAATTTTGGGTCTTTCACGGATCTGTCCGTTTCATATTCAAATTAGCCTTAACTTAGCACACGAGTCGGATTTGCATACTTATGAATATGTATTACTGACTGTAATGTGAGGTTATAGTGGTAGTAGAACCCACATGTTGTAATTTTAATCCGTATAACGCGAAGACCCTTTTGGAGCTCCACATCCTTTTACGTAATAATTCATGCTTTAATACCCCATGCTTCCGGAGAGCACGAAGGAATGACTGGGTGAGAACGTCATTAATCTCTGTCACATGCGTGAAGCATACATTTGCGGTACTCTTGTATGCATGCATGAGTGGCGGTCCGTGTACGGAAAAATTGCAGGAGACTAAAATGAAAAGATATATTAGGAGGCTTGATCAAATTCAGCATTAGAAAAAAATTGCATTCCATCATGGATATTAGTCATCAGAACTAGTCATCATCATCGGTCAAAAATCGTAAGAATGGTTTGACCCAGCCCTCCACTCGATTCTTGTATCGCCTAACCTCTTCATATCTATACCGCCTAACTCCTCTCTTTTACATCCTTCACAACTTGTTCCATATGTCTCATCCGAGGCCTGCCTTTTGCATTCTTCCCGCTAACTTTTCCCTCGACGATATTCTGCGTTAGACCATCGTGTCTTAAGACATGGCCGATAAAGGTGTCCCGTCTGCACGCAAATTATTTTAATGCCAACTTTTACATACACCACGTTAACACACACGACCCGGGTTTCAGTACGTAATGATTATCATCAGGTGCTTGCGTCTTGGGAGCTTGGGCCAAACTGTCTGAGGAAAGTTTGTGGAAGTTTTCTATCACAAAGTTTTCTCGGAAAAAGTTTCATTTAGAGCTTGCTGTCTAATAAGTTTAGGTATCTTCAGCAACACTAAATATTATCTATAACAGAGATTAATTTATCCGTTACAACGAAATCTATCTGTTTACAAAGTTTATCTCTTGTCACCCTTCCTCAGAATTTTGCGTTTATTTTTACGCGTAAATGTTTTAGGTGTTCGAACTGCTACTTCATCGCAAACTTGAGCTTAAATGAACATTTATCCCGCATGCAATCAATGACTACAATGCCAGTAATGTATTATTCTTTCAAAAATATTATTAACCATATTTCATTACGAATTCACAAAGGTTTCTTTTTCCTCAAAATGTCATATCTACGGTATATGACCGACCACCCCCTGCCACACGCCATTACGGTGGCTTTCAGGGTAACATAGAGATGTAGATGGTATGTTGCTCTATAAGACAACCATGATATCCCTCCCCGAAGTGGGATTCCAACCCGCGACCTTTACATTGATAATCCATTGCAGCCTAGCCATTTTCAACCCACTTTCGTTCATTGTATCGCAAGATCAGTGACATTCAACGACCCATATAGGACTAGGGAAAAATTATTCATCATCTTGTAAGATATAATGAGTATTCTTAAGTTATGAGTTCATCAGCTACATCACGTTATACCCACCGAGTCTTCCCTACCTACAAAACCTTATATGTGCTCCGACGAGGACGAGAGAGATACTCTCTTCTCTGCTCGTGGGGGACCTAAGGTCGCTATTTTTAGAAGGGTTTAGTGTTTTGTTATCGTGTTGAGGAACTCTTCTTGTGGTAGGTGTGGTGAAAGCACCATTCAGAGTTCTTTACTGGATCATTCAAGCGAAGAATGTTACAAGCGAAACCCAATCACGTGCGCATGAATAAAAAGATAAACCTCGGGAATAGGGTAATAGTAATTTTTAAGGTCGGGTTGGTAGTGGTTAGAGTACTGGTTTCTCACCTCTATGGCCTGGCTTCAAATCCTGTCAGTGGATGATATTTGCCAGTGTTAAGCCGGCCCCTACTTGAGTGCTTTGTGGAAAGCATTTGAGTTCAGTACTCCGTCCTTCGGATGTGACGTTAAGCCGTGGTTCCCTTGACGCCTTTCGTTAAAGAAGCCGCCGGGTCTCTCTCCATTCTTTTTCCTTACCCTTCCATTTCCACTCTTGCACCTTTTCTCTCGGTCTGAGGAGCTCTTAAGTGCGAGTGCAGAATTGAAAACACAGATGAGAGGAAACTGTAACCAAAATGCTTTATTTCTAGCGATGAGTTGATGTTGTCAATTGGTGTAACAATTTTCTATGTTCGTGTCCTTGGACCCCTTGGTTATTTCTTCATGTATTCTCGTACATGAATGCCGAAAGCCATAGGGGAAGAAACTGAGATCTAATATGCCGGACTAATGTCGCCTGTTATATACTCCTGTAATGCTATCATAGTGGAGGATAAGCTCTAATTGGTAGGAACGTAACAAATCGACAAACGGCATTGGCCTCTGGGTGCCACCAATGTCAAGTTAAAAGACAAGAGAGAACTTTGATGGGAGGGGAGCTACACTGTAGGAAATCCAATTCATTTGAATAGTAGAGTTTTCCATTGTCTGGTATTATTCCGAACAGAAATAAAAATCCCTACCAGGTGTACCCGGAAATCCTTGAAAAGAAGACATATCTGGAAAAACTGGGCTTTTGGTAACCTTGCCGATAACCAAAGTGAATATAACCAAATTCTTCCGAAGAAAAATATTTCGTGGGCCTACATGCACTCTGTGAAATAATGACTTTATATCTAAGAACGAGTTCAATTTATTGGTAATAATTAAACCGTTCGTCACCCGGATCAGAGAGTAGTTTTGGATTTTTATCAGCATGCCTACCGTGGTAGCTACATCTACATAATACCCTGCAAACAACCATAAAGGTGTGTGGCAGGGGAGAAAATTGTGAGAAAGGAGGGGAAAGTAAGTTCGCGATACGAGTGTTACAAGAAGTATATTTGGTCACTTGTTTTCCCACCCTGAGATACTCTTAAAAAATATTATGGTATAGTTTCTCAGCGGTAAAGACTCATTGTCCATTTAACTTTTTACCAATATTTTGAGCTAAACCTCGCTGTATCGAATATAATTTCTGCAAGATTACTATTACCAACACGTCGGTAACGTGTCGGCCTGGTAACTCGAAGGTCGCTAATTCCAGTCCCACTTGGGGAGTGGATGTTATGTCCGTGTTTAGATTTTAGTTCTGGTTAGACGATGTGATTAACCTAAGTACTTGGATAACTACAAATCAGATTCTACTGCTAGTGACCAACAGAGGCCAATTTTTAACAAATATGTGGTGCTTACTTTTAACAAAGTCACAATCATGCCACCCTTCTTCGTTCGTATCCCTCTTCACCCCGCATAGCACCTATCACATCAATGTCTTGAGAGAGGGATGGCGATATGAATATTTTAGTAAAATAAAGTGGGGAGGTATAGCATTGGTCAATAGTAGTGCAAGTTGGTATCATTATTGGTAGAATACTGTTGATGACCGTGTTGAAAATATCCAGTGCAATTCTCCTTCCGTCGGATGGGTCATCAACCCACGGTTCCCTTGACACCCTCCATTAAGAGCTAGCTGATGAAGTCGCCGGGTTTCTCTCCATCCTCACTTTTTTCCCTTGTAATTCCATCCTAATACACCTCTCCTCTCTTTATGAGGCGCTTTTAAATTGGGGGCAGGCTCGAACCACTGATGATGATCGTCGCAGGACATAGTTGTTTATGTGTACAGTGAAGTTTGATTTTTACGGTAATTCATTGGTATACTCTCCATCAGGCAACTGTTTAATAGTGGCCCGGGAATGCCTCAGCTCCGTGGGAACTTATCTTTCTCCGCTAACAGAATTCTGACCCCACACTAAAAAAAACAAGAATATCTAATGTTTACATAGTTACGTCTCCGCGTAGGGAACCAAGCTGAAGATTGCCGAGCCCAAACATCACTCACGTTCCATCCTTAAACAAGAGACAATCGTCATGGTGACCGACCCCACTGGGGCGGGAGGAAAAAAACCCTGACCTGTCTCGAAGAAAAAGAATCTTTCACCCTTTTCCTTGTCGCAACGAACCGATGATTTTTTTCCGCACCGCCCAGCCGGCATGTCGTGCGTGATGAATGCGGGATCTCCTCTTAGGGGGACCTCGTCACCGCTACCGAGGAGAGATGATCTTGCACCCTAGGGGAGGGTTTCAAACTCCACGCCCCTCACAAAATCTCTCCTCTGCACCCTGAAGGAACCCTGAGGAACCCCACTTAGTCTCTATTCCTAATTCCCCTCCCGCTCACTCTCGGGGGAATCCTTGTCGGCAGTGTTAAGGTACCCTTTTTTTAGGTGGGGAAAGTCACCCCATGTCATCAACACCGAATGTTTTGAGGTTGGATGCTTCTCATTTTGGGCTCACAACCCATTTAGTTGCTTCGGCCTCCAGTATTACGAGAGAAGTTGACGGTTTACGGTTTCTCCCTTTCCCTTTAATCCGGAAAATGAGAAAAACTCCCTGACAGTGAGTTATCGGGGGAGGGGGTTGAATAGAGACCACGTTTCGAAGGTAAAAAAACCTTTTCCAGTGGAAGTTATATTCTCGAAACGACTTCTTTGGCAAAGTTCAGAGTTATTATAGGAAGATGAGTGATGTAACGGCAAGTAGTGATGTCATTACATTGATGGAAACATTACTTTCATGCAACATAACTTATGATTGTTGAGTTAAATAAAATTCACGAAAAAACCTATAAAAGACGTGACTCTGAGGCCTGCACAATGGGAGAGGAGATGAAATTGGAGAAGAGGCTCTGAAGATGTTGACATAGACAAAGATATGTTTAATTTTTGATTTCAGTTCAGCTTAGTGGCGAGTTTCTTCATGAATTATTTCTGGGCAACAAGGGCTTCCTAAATAGTCTTCGGTGTAATTATGTAACGAGAAAAATGACACTTTATAAATACTTTTGGGCCCTTTTTTCACTATTACCCTCGAACTACTCTGATACTAAAATGCATCGATCAGGTGAGAAGTAGCAGTGATGACAAACGGATTTTTGACGTAGGAGTATCAAATTAGGTGCAGACCGAAATATTTCCATGCCACGTGCGGAAAAGGACTTCAGTGGCTTCTCTATCGATGTGCTGATAGTAAGTTCCTTATTATCGGCACATCGATAAGTATTTCGAAGAATCTTAGATATACCTAGCTCTAGCCAGTCTCAGCCTTCCACCCTTCCTATTGCCCTGGCAACAAAACCTTAGTTGTGCCGCCGTAAAATTCTTTTCCAATAGGAATAGGTTCGTAAACAAACGCAGAAAGGTATCCCCGGAAAAATTGAAGAATTTCTTCAAGAATTTTCCCATAAAAAATGAATCTGTATGGTAACATTTGAAACCATGAAAGGTTATAAATCCACGCGAGCCTATCTAAGAAATTATACCACGACCAGATAAAGATATATTACTTCCATGGCGCTGCGACGATACTTTGTGGATAGAATGAAAAAGAAATTAAAACTTTGAAATTTTTATGCCTTTCAATTACAATTATCACCTAAATTTCCTCCGGATCAAGGTTACTGTCCTCTAAGTGAGTACATTCCGTTTCACATGAGCTGGCTGAGGGAGTTGGGTAGGTAAAGCGCCAGCATGTGAACCAAAGAGCCGCGGGTTCGAACCCTACTTCAGTTTTGCCCCAGAACTAGTCTTTTTTTATTTAGTCTAGTTTTAACAAATGTTAGACAGTTTGATATTGCCTTAGAAATTGGAAATCCTTTGTAACAATTTTCCCAAAGTGACTCCTGATACAATTAATTACATTAACTACTTCTACTACCCCTCATATCTTTTTAAGTAGTTTATAAAAACAGTGCTTGAATGGCCGTCCGAGTAGGAAATATGCTTCCTGTTACTGGGCCATGGTCCTTATTAAATTATCTAGGAGCAGACGCTCTGTGGATTATCTTTTTTTTGACTACGACCCTTCCATCTACATCTAAATAACACTCTGCAAGCCACCACAAAGGTGTTTGATATTTTAGTCGAATTAGCATCATAACAAGTCAGCAATCCTAAGATTGGTTTGGGGCAGCTTTCCACTCGATATTCTATCGACCAACTTCTTCATATTAACATAATTCTTCTCTTTCGTATCCTTCACTCCCTGTTATACATATTTCATGCTGGAACTTCCTTTTATATTCTTCCCATTCACTTTTACGGAGAAGATTGTCTTCATCAGGATTCTTTCTCAAGGTATGGAATGGAATTTATTTGTCCCGACTTCCTGTCAGTTTTCAGCTGGCTTTTCTTTTTCCCCACTCTCCTGCAGAATTCTTCGTTTGTCACTCGGTCGCTCCATTTATCATCATCATTCTTCTGTAGCATCTCTTTTCGAAAGTCATGGATGGCCTTGACTTATCTGCTGCTGTTATCGTCCATGCCTCAACAGCGTAAAGAAACATACTCCAGATGAAATTTCTGATTAGGGTTCCTATCTTGTATTTCCAGCTTTGAATAGATTCTTCTTTTTGTAGGATGCTCTCTTCACCTGGGCTAGTCTATTTACTTCCTTGTTGCTTCGTTTATCACTGATTACTTTGCTTCCCAGATATCAATACTCTTTCACCTCCTCCAGCTTTTTTTTCCTAGTTTAACATAGGTATTGACCTCTTCTTTCTTACTTTTCACTATTAATTTACTTTTCTTAGTCGAATTATAGTAACTTAAAAAAGGTTTGAAACCCATCTGGCACGGGTGACGCCATCTGGAGACTTGTTCATAGTTCCCATTAGTAGCTTTAAGGCTTATTCCATGGGTCATAGTGATTATGGAATAAAAAAATGTAAAATGAGTCTGTCCTCGTTAAATCTGCCAAGGTGGTAACGATGAGTGCCCAGCAAAACATGATCAGAAGATCGGCCGCAAAAACCCACTAGAGGGAGGGAGCGGAGGGTCTAGAGTATATTCAGTAGGGGTACGAGAAAAGGAATGAGTAAGTAAGGATACGGAGAAAGAAGTGAAAATGAATGAGGGCTCAATAAATAATTGATGATGAAACCAGCCAGAGAGGGCAGGAACGAACTCGGAAGTTCAGGAGTGGTAGATAAACCCAGGAGATGAGATGCCCTTAAGAGGGTCGACCACACCCTGAGCACGGGTGCCACCGGATGGCTACCCTGCTGCTGATCCATTAACGTTGACGAGCAAACAAGCGTTGCCCTGATAACGCACTATATTGATCTCGATCCCGCCAATATGTTGCGTTTCCCTTCCGTAGTCAATTACTTACGCTCCCAGCGACGACAGATCTAAAATCTTCTAGGCCACAAAGAGTAGCCTACAGCCACGCTGATATTCACGTCGCAGTTCATCTACACCTACACAGTACTCTGCAAGCCACCGCAAGGGTGTGTGGCAAGGGGTGAATATCATCAAACACGCACTATTGAAATGTACCTACGCTACTACATGGAAACATGCTACATAATAGGGTCACATGTTGCTACATGGTTATTATGTACATATTAATAAAGGGATTAATTGTTAATACATACATTGTGCTCTACTGGCTACCTATCCTTTGCTATTTTGCCTATTGTGTTCTCTAATATTATGGGAGAAAAAATGATATAAAACCAATAGTACGACAATCTATCTCTCTATGCTTACGTATATGATCGAATCTAACATAATACGTTGGTGTTTTTAATATATATCTAAACTCTTCAGTAAAGCTGTCCGTTTTAAATTTCTGTAGTAGATTTAATTTATATTTTAGCTACGATCTGATAATGATTCCTAACCTAATTCTTGTATTAATTCTGATACACTACTAAACCTATCTTAACACCTTTTAACAAACCTAGCTGCTCTACGCTGCACACTGTCTAGCTTTCTGATCAAACCTAATTCATTCGGATCCCATACACAGGCTACATGTACATGAAGTTCTACATGAACATCTGCATCTGCAGTTCGGTTTAAAATAATCACGCAATACTGAAACGCTATTTTTCTGCGACTCTAAATGTTATTTGTACAGTAAAAATACCTTATTTAAACGGAGAGTCAGGTAAAGACCAAATTGGATTAAGGATAGCATGGGATGTTATACTTGTTATGCGTTATAAGGTTTAACATAGTACTTTGTGAAAGTTTCGCGGTGAGTATCGTCAACAGATAAAGGTTAGGGTTAAACGAAGGCTATATAGGAGCTAGTATAATGAGATTCCCTCGACGTATAAAGGCTTCAGGAACCATATAGTTGATGGTATGCATGCTATAACAGGAGGGATATTTCACTTACCTGTGGAGAATTTGAAATGAATTTTTTTTTAAAGGATACACGGTAAATGATTATTAGGGACCAAGGAACCGTTTATGCTAACGAAGATATTATTGAGGGAGGAAATAAAAGAAGGTTTAAAACTCTTGCAAGGAATGTGATCATCATCATCATTAGTCAGCAATCATGAGATTGCTTTGACGCAGCTCTCCTCTGACTTCCTCTATCAGCTTATCACTTCATATTTATGTATTACTTCTCTTTCACATCCTTCATCGCTTGTTCTATATATCTTATACAAGGCCTTCCTTTGCCGTTCTTCCTGTCTACTTGTCCTTCAACGGTTGTCCTCATCACGCCACATGATGTGGTTGATTAAGTTGTCTTTTTCTTAAGTCTTTTTCTTAAGATTTTAATGAGACTTCTCTTTTCTCCCACCCTTCTTAGGACTTCCTCGTTACTTACTCGGTCGATGAATTTAATCTTCACCATTCTTCTGCTGCACCACATTTAGAATGCTTCCACCCTTTTCTTTTCCGCTGCTATCATCGTCCATGCCTCACTGCCATAAAGAAACATGCTCCAGTTGTACGTTCTTATGAATTGTTTCCTTACATCTACGGTTGCTTCCTGCTGTAAGTTTATTCTTATTTTGTTAGATTGCCCTCTTTGCATGAGCTATTTACTGACTATTTCTTTCTTGCTCATTGTTGGTTACTCGGCTTCCTAGGACTTTGAACTCTTTCACTTCCTCAAGTTTTTGTTTTCCTAGTTTAACGTTGGTTTTGGCCTCTTCTATCTTGCTGCTAACCAATATCTCAGTCTTCTTCTTATGGATCTTCAGCTGGTATCTGGCCATTTTCCTTTCCATGTTTATCAGAATCTTATTCAGGAATGTGGTAATGCGTTGTTTTGAAACTTGGTCTATACGCAAATTAAGAGTGAGCGTAGACTGAGGCTTTTTAAGATATTGATGTGATAGGTGCTATGTTGGGTGAAGAGGGATACGAACGAAGAAGGGTGGCATGATTTTGACTTTGCTAAAAGTAAGCACCACGCATTTGCTAAAAATTGGCCTCGTTGACGGTGGCGCAGTTCGTCCAAACACGGCTACTTCGTAACATAGTACGTTCGGCGGTTCGTCTCAACATCTACTTCCGTTAAGGTCGTCCATTAATTTGGCGAATATAAAGGGGAGGGGGTCAGCCCAACCCACGCGCTATCGACGTGATGGGATGGTCCAGCTTTCTGTTACGTTGCGAGAAAGATACATTATAAATTCATTCCTTATTCAATTAATAATGACGTCATCATCAGTCAGCAATCCTAAGCTTAGATTGACGCAGCTCTCCACTCAATTCTCCCATTGGCTAACCTCTTCAAGTTCATATAATTCTTCTCTTTCACATCCTTCACTACATGTTATAAATATCTCTTACGAGGCATGCCTTTGCAATTCTTTCCATTCACTTGTATCTCCACGATTGTCTTCATCACCGCACCATGTCTTAAGATATGACCGATTGAGTTTTGCCGTCTTCGTTTTCAAAGTTCTCTTCTCTTCTGGAACACTTCTCTTTTCTCCCTCTCTTCTTAGCACTATTTTGTTTGTCACTCGGTCGATCTATTTTATCCCCATCATTCGTCTACATCTAAATAATACCACGTAAGCCATCATAAAGATGTATGGCAGGGGGTGAATTCATACCAAACATGCATTAAACGTTATGCTTAATAAGGAATGGTAAATATTTTATAGTCGAAACATTGCAAGTTTAAAAAAAGATTAAAATAGCAAAGCAAGTATGCACAAATACGTCAGTTTCGTAAGCTATAAATCCAAATGCCAACATATGGAATTACCTATAGTGTCCATTGATACACTTGTGTATACTATGTGCGTACTCGTTCTTCTGATGCACGTAATAATTTGTGACTAAATAATAACATTGTCAAATTAATGAGGAATGTCCTTTTTATGACTCACAAAGCAGAAGGATCATTGGTAGTGTTCCGTAATTTATGGGGTGAGGTTCTTAAAAATGCTGCGGAGCGTCATAGAGGGAGGCGGAGGGTCAAAAAAAGTAGAAAATCGGCATTACTTTAATACATGGATAACCCCTTGAAAGCCTCTGCAGATTTACAGAGGAGAAGGACGCCTTGGTAGCTTAACTGTCGACAAGGAGTGATATTGTAACGAGCGAATCAAAGACGCCAAATCTGCGATTCATTCATGTTTGTATCTCGTCACTCCTTGGTTACCAATTCGAGAAAAATCCCGACGATTCCAAACATACACCCTTCGGTCAGGGTGATCTTTTTTTCCCTGTGGAAAATGCCATGTCCTGAATGTCCCCTACTACTAGATTTGTTAAAGGCCCGTATGATATCTGTATTAGTGTAACGAGTTTGATAGAATATCTAGGATGGGAATTACTATCGGAACGCAGGTTAAAATTTAAGCTAAACCTTTAAAGTAAATTCAAAGCTGATTTGTTGGCAGATAACGTTATAAACATATTAATATCTCCTGCATATTATACTAGGTTTGATCAGATAAACAAGATTTGAGAGATAGTGTTTTACCGATATGTTTAAAATGTCATTTTTCCCGCGAACCAGAAGAGAACACAGCAAAGGAATAGGTAGGTAAAAAATTATTGAGAGTCGTCTGTAGTGCATGAAGTATGTTTTAACGTTACTAACCTATGCATGCTAGGTAAATGCAGATAAAATATATACCTAGAATATTTCCATGTAGTAGTTTCATTGTAGTACTTAGAGGCATGTCAGTAGTGCATATATGGCGATCTTCACCACCTGCCACACACCCTCACGGTGGCTCCCAGGGTATTACGTAGATGTACTTCACTCTCCTCGTGGTGGATCGAAATGCAAGATGCAGACGGGAAATATGTGACTGCGATGAAGGTGTTTACGGAGAGAGGAGGAGGGCGATGAGAGATAAAGGAGGAAGAGAAAGAAAAGAGAAGCCTCTGTGGAGGGATGAAGAGGGAGGGTGATGGAGGAGGGCTGGATCAACGACCTTCGTAGGTTATCTCGACACTCTCAACCCTTCCCCCCTACCCCCACCAACCTCCCCTTACGCGTCAAGACCCCGCAAGTCGGATGGAACGTCACCCTCGAGTCGGGAAAGACTGGGAACAGGTGGGTTCTCGGTGGCAGAGCCGAGGGGCGGGCGTCTCGCTTTAAGGAAGGGCGGTGGAGACTCCACTGGAGAGAGTGGAAGTTGAACGTCGATACATGGCAGGACGAGTCGGAGCGGCGCAAATGGGGTAAGGAAGGGATGGATAGATGAGTGAACGTCTTTATTCAGCGTGGCGGAATTGATAGACCTGTTTCCTCAACCACTCAAATCCTTGTCTGAACGGTTCAGATTACGACGGTCAAACCTTAAAGTCTAGTATTGTAATTAAGTTAAGTATTGGTAAAAATGTATCACATTTATGCCAAAAATGAACAAATTGAAAATGTTACCCGTTTATGTAGTTTTTCTTTATTTTCTGCTAATAACACACAGTAAGATTCAGAGCTTATCATTAAGTTGATATGTTATTTATCTCAGTGATCATTCTTCCTCTGAGATTAGTTTATTGCTATCAGCAGGATAGTTTTTTTTATAAAATATAGCGAATAGGGAGATTATCATGCACTTTTATCAGAAGCTAGTCCGGGTGATCGGGTTCGTGTCAGCAAAACGCTACTGGATTCAATCGAAAATAATCCTGGGATTTAATTTATTTTTAAACGTGGAGATTCGCACAAAATGAAAATTACTAGTACCCAGTGTGAAGCATGAAATTTATTTTTCAACATGATGGAAGATTTATTTAGCTTAGTAATTTTTCAAATTGATGCATTATTTCACCAGTAGGGAAGTCATGGAATGGCCTCACGTTTTTCTCGCACATTTTGCTGTCGCAATAAAGGCAAGATTAAACATTGATATTTGTAGTGAATGCACAACTTTTAAAAAAACTCTTCCTATCACATTTTAAAAGAGTGTATGCATAAGCATGTTTGGAAAGCCATAACGAAAACTTTGTTTCCTTTAGCTTAGTGTGAGACTTGGATCGTGTGGCCAAAGAAAATGCGGTGAGACATTTGAAGGCGGAGATTGTGTGCCTACACGGACCTGTTATTATTTGAATCGTGCATATTTTATAAATCATGATAAGATGTTTTTATTATACCAACTGATGACTTATTTCATCTAATTAATTATGCACTATCATTCCAAAGGCAGGCTAAAGGATTGCGAACTAGCCGCGAAAAACTTTTACGGAGTTACTCGCTGATATACACAATAGCTATATTTCGTAAAGATAAAAAAATGAATCGCGGTCAAGCTGGATTAGTTTTTTTCTCTTTATAAAACTTGATAAAGGATCGTAGAAAGCAGGCTTGTTCACTTGGGGGAATTTCGACATGTTATAAATAAAATAAAAACTTTGTTTTATTCCACAAAACATTTTGTAGAATAGAACTAATTTTTTAAATTTTATTTATAACTTGATGAAGAAAATAGTTAATTTGCAATAATATTTAATATTCGTTCCATAAAAAAAGACAAAAATAATTTTCTATTGACAATGAAAACCAGTTTTTGACATTTTTAAAATTATTTCTGTGAGTTCTTCGACAGTCCCATTAGGGAAGCAAATTACCTCCTTCACAATAAGATCTTCCGATGAATGTGTGCGAATGAGTTAACGGATGAGATAAGCGAGAGAGTGAGGTAATATGAAGGGAGGATAGGAGGAATTCACGGTCTGCATTGCGCAGTTGAGCGTGTTCTAGCTTGTTCAGTCGCCACCCTCCCGGCTCGACTCTTTGAATATATATGTGCTTGTGCGTGTGTGTGTAAATATCCTCGAAAATTTTTTTAAAGCGCGCCCTAGGCTGTCTCCCGAGTCCGACTCGAGGGAGAGGAAGCCCCAACCCTCCCCTCCGGCCAGATGTTATGAGCGATGAAGACGCCTTCGCCATTAAAATATAGCCGGGGTGAAAATGGGAACGCGAAACGAACGGCGGCGTTCCTATCGTTTCGTCGGAATCCATCCATTACAGGCGTATTTTCTACCGATGATTTAGGTTTTTAAGGAGGTTCCATCGAATTATGAAGTAAATGTCATTTTTATGAAAATTTGAGAATATATCATTTTTTGGTCATCTATCGGCAATAAAATAATGTGACCTTTCTATTATATATTTGAAAAACGAAGACTTTGAAAATCAGCAATTTCATACGTGTTTATATGGCAGAGCATGGGCGTTTCAGTAAAATTTGCAGATTAATGATGTAAAGAGAAATGTCGTTTTGACGAAAAAATAACATGAGCTGCGAAATTTTATGTAGAATTTAACACTGTAAAAATATTGACCTTAACTAACTTGTGTAATTTATATTAATAAATTTTTGCTAGAAAAAATCAGAACACCCTTAGTCACATGGAAGTGGCGCGACAGCATGCTCTTAACATTGGCACGGTACTTGTGACAGAATGTGCTTACGAGCCTGTTTACTCACTTAATTTAGGGCTATTCCTAACCAAGGTCCTTCTTTTTTTATGTTATTTAAATATGCCCTTTAGTTATTGACATGGTGTTTATAACACCAATGCTTCTAAATGGTAGCAGCTGTAGCAGCGTCATTGATACCAAGTATTTTTCTGAATTATCATTATTAATAAAATTCAAAACAAAGAGTATTATTTACAAGGTAATAGTTTAAAACTAAGTTTGAAAATATTTAACCCACATTAGGATGTGTAATAGCAGGAATGAGCGAATATTCTCACTTGAGGAAATTAAACGTGGCAACAACACGTCAGCCATATTCCGAAATCAAAATTAGCTAAAATAACTTGTAAAAAATGGAATGCTACAAAGAAGTGCTTTATAATAGTATGCTCATACAATTAATGGTTATGTGTTATCAGTGTGCCTATAGATGTATTTCCATATTGGTATTTTTCTGAATCGGTATTTATAGATTAAATAACATACCTCTTTTACGGGATATTGACGCGTGGAGTCATGCTGGAAGATCCTTAAAGATCCTTAGCGTTTTGAGATCACGAAAGCTGGGCATCTCCTTAATCGGTATTTTCTGTTTTCTACGAATAAATCTACGGAGTATCACCCAAGCCATCCCGAAGTAGTATGGGGGAGAAGGGGAGCGAAAAATCCCCAAATATGCAGAGTGTACTATTGAATGTGCACTAGTTATTCTATGTGTTGCCAACGAATGTATTTATTGGCTGTTAATTGGGGGAGACGACAGACAACTAAAGTCATTTGTGCCAGAGAGGATAGGTCGGTAACTGGATAAAGGAGGAGTTTTCAAGGAATGGAGGAAGAGTGGAGAGAAACCGTCGGCGTTCGCCTGCTCTTCACGAAAGGCGCCAAAGGGGACCACCGTCCCATCCGACGGACGGAGTATTGGACTCGAAATGCTCTCCACAAGGCACTTAAGTAGGTACCGGTATACCAATGGAAATTCCATCTCCGCCGGGATTCGAATGTATTTCTTACTCCGTGCCATGAGGTATAGGAATAGAAATTGGCGATTGGTAATATAAGTAGCCTACGCTGTAATGTTCTTGAAAAAAATATGAAATGTACTATCTCGAACTAAAAAATTTCACTCTAATGACAAACTCTACTATATTCACCCTTGCATGTCTGCTGCAATTAATATAATCGGAAATCAGAATAAATTCTTACTCATTACTTGAAATTACGTTCCTTGGTCACATCTATCATTCAGACACGTGTATTCCAGTTGCAAGCCTGATTAACATTAGTTTCTCTTGTAATGTGGTAGTATTTCTTTCAATACAATTAACTGGTGCAAGCTTAGTAATAAATCACACATTAGCTTGTGGGGGTTTTGGGTTGTCAGACGGCCGATTTTTCTCAGACATATCTCTTTTTTTAAGGACGTCCAGTAAGGCTTTTGATTCCCGGCTGGAATTGCCCGGACAATCGAAAAAATTTAACCAAAAAATTCATTTCAATTTCTTTATTCCCATGAACTGAATTCCTATATTTCACTAACATTTCCATCAAAGTTTCCCTCTTGACGAGCTTTCTTATACATTGTTGCCACCCAGAGGTCAGTTTTTTCTCGACCCCCAACGTTCCTACCAATTAGAGCTCTTTCTCTACTTTGATAAAATTACAGAAGTGACCCATGATGTATGCGACTGACAACATTTGTTTGGCTTTGTCCGGAATGTCAGCTCTATGTCACCACTTATGGATTAATGACTCCAACTGACTCTAGTAATGGTGAAAGCTACACGGGATATCCCGGTTTAATATAAGCCTTTTTTTGCATCTACTTAGTTATAATGTAATAGATTAGCTTCCTTGAGGCACTGATGGTATCATCATCATCATCAGTAATTCAATCCTAGGATTGGTTTACTGTAGCCCTCCATTCTGCCTTATTCAGTGTTAATTCCCTCACGCCCGGGTATGTTTTCTCTTTCTTTTCTCTTTTTCGTACTTCTTTATTTTCCCTATATATTTGTCCCTTGGTCTTCCTCACGGGACCTTCCCTTCAATTTTCCCTTCTATTATATTTCTAACTAATTCGTTGTGCCTCAAGGTATGTCCAATCCATCTGGTTCTTCTTTGCCGTAGGGATTTCCATATTGTACTTTCTTCGTCTGCTCTTCTGTACATCTCTTCGTTCCTCACTTTATCGTCCATTTAATCTTCAGCATTCTCCTCCAGCACCATGTTTCGAAGGCTTCAATTCTTCGATGGACTACTTTCCCAATGTTCCATGTCTCTGATCCATAGAGTGCCACGCTCCATACGAATGTTTTGATGAAATACTTCCTTGCTTGCAGCCATAGGTTCTTTGAGCATAGTAGTTGTCTCTTCTCCATAAACGCCTCCTTAGCTTGTGCTATTCTTCGCTTGATGTCCGTCGAGCTTCTTCTATCCCAAGTTCTAGTGCTGCCGAGGTAGGGGAAGTTCTCCACTTGTCCCAATTTCACTCCTCGAATTGTGATATTTACCCTAAGCTTCTCTCTTCCGCACAATAGGATTTTAGTTTCATTCTTGTCGATGATCATATTATATTCTTGAAGTACTTGGTCCATTGTGGTCAGGGATGCTTGCAGGTCCTCTCGACTTTCTGTCACAACCGCGATGTCAACTGATGGTATATGACTTCAATAAGGGGGTTGGTAAATTACCGGCCTAAGAGCCCAAGGTTCGTGGGTTCCTATCCCTCCTCGGTCATGGATGTTGTGTCCGTCTTGAGATTAAGGCTAGATGGTGCTATATAAGCTAAGCAGTTGGAGTACCTTAAAATACTAATACTACTATGATGTGGCCTTGGAGTAAAGGCTTCGTTCATGCAACTTACTCCAAGAGGGAAGACAAAAGGGAGCGCACAAAACTCTTGACCGTGGAAAGAGCTTGCGTATTTTGAATAGCAGGCGGACACATTACTCTTCCCTTAAAAGTACCTCGACTTTTTCTCTAATCTTTGAAAATTAAAAGGTATCAGTAATAATCCATGCAAGTTCCCCTGAACGTTTGGGTCTTTGCAAGTATTAGACCATAGAGGTATTCAACCGGGCTGTAATCTTGAAGGGCTGAAAACTGCACGTCACTTAGTGATGGATGAACCACTCTTTGATCTATAAAATATGCCTCGTAAATATAAGGACATTCTTTTCACTGTCTTAAACTTTGCCATGATCGTAGACGTTGGAGTATATCCATCAAGATCAAGTTCCTTAATAGAATGAAACCATTTATGGATAATTGGTAACAATCTCTCAAGTTCTCATCTTTAAAAGCTACCTTTTACTCGAACAATTGCCCTCTTTGCATTGTATAACCTTGCTGATGAGACCCAGTTCATTAGGGCTCCTCAGGAAGCGAAGGCTTATGTTTGTAATGTAACACTTAGACTGTAAGGCATAACAGATTTGAAACCAAGTTTTTTTTATGTATCCACATTATAAAATTGGCCTTTCGCGTATGTAAAGTTTTTGATAACAGCGCTGAATTAATTCCTTCTGACCCAGAATCAGTACGGCCAAACGTCATCTTAATTGAAAAAAATGCCTGAAATGCCTTCCTTAGGCCTGAATGGGTTCGTTAGACGAGGCGTTTGAACGAAAAAAATACAGAGCCAGATGCCATTTCCTGTGAGCAGGATTTATTAAGCGATCTTTTTTCTCCCTAGCATAAACCTTTAGTTTTTAATTAATTATTAGATTCAGTTGCAGAGACGTTAAAAATCTATCTTAGAATAATTTAACCAAAATGAATACCTTATGTTTTAGGGAATGTTGTATTCTTTTATGGATAAAGTTTGTCGTTTGTTTTAATTGCCGTTTAACTATTTCCCGAAGTTTCACGCGTGTGTAACTTGCGGATTTAAGTATTTATTTACATCTGCGTAGTACCCTGCGAGTCACCGCGAGGGTGGGTGGCAGGAGGTGAAAATCCATGCACTTCTGATATGCAACTGATAGCCACAATGATGCTACCACGTGGAAACATGTTAAGAATAAGATTCACGTGCAACTAGCTGGAATTGCCTATAAAGTTACGAAGTAATTACTGGTTAGAAAGGTTTTCTCTGAATATTTATATCTTCATTTCCCTTGCATATATTAGCTAGTAATGTTAAAACGTGTTTGATGCACTGCAGACTACTCTAACAATTTTTCACCTACCTATCCCTTTGCTATGCTGCATATTGTGTTCTCTTATGGTACGCGGGAAAAATGACATTTTAAACCCATCGGTACGACAATCTATCTCTCTAATCCTGTTTATCTGATCAAACCTAGCATTACCCATGGGATTAAAATGATTTAAGGTCTCTTACAGCACAAAAGCACGTGGTTTTAGCGCATCATATACATTATGGTGAAACGAAGGGAAATGGCAGTTTTATTGTTGAAGTTGGGAGGAGACGAAGACTCCGATATATTGGAGGAACTCGACGAGGAGAAATGCCCTCTCCACTCCCCAAATCTTCACGATAAACTTTGGCGGTGGGCGTATCCCCCGTTAATCTCTCTGCACAAATCCCGCCCACGGACTTGCTTTCGAAGCAACTCACGCCCCGCACAAGAGGCAACAGCATCCTCCGCGTCACCCTCTCCACTCCTTTACTTTCCTAAGGCGATTCCCACCCCTCACTAGATCCCATGTAAAAACCTCATACGGCACCCATGGCTTCCTCTTTTCCACCCGCCCTCTTCCTTCTTCCCCAGGCCCCTCCCTCCCCTCGTCATCCCTTAAAGCGCGTCTGAAGGCGCGGACGCTTGGGTGCTAACCAAGGTCATTCGCCGAAGATTCTCTTAGCTGCCTCGCATCTCTCTCTCCCTACACCCCTCCTCACTTTCCGCCATCAACTCTTCATGATACTGTTTCTTTTTTTACCGACCACCAGACGCTCCCTCCCTTCTCTTGAGGGAACTCGGGAACACTTGTTCATTGCTGAGGACGGGCGCGTACGTATATATTAATAAGTTCCTTCCTGTCTGCGTCCATCTTTCTCGATTCGGCAGCTGTTTTTTTTCTTGTGTTGGCAGCGTTGAATGCCCTTTGAACTTATGTCGGTCAAAGTTGTTTTTATCTCCCTCATAACTTTGTAATTAAGGAGAGTTATTCATTATGTGGCCGCAAAACCGTAACAAAACCAGTCAACCAATTACAGCTCCGGCACTTTTTCAGAATATAATTATTCTTGTTCGTTTCCGAGTAGTCATAATAGTCTTAAATTTTAGGTGTCCCAGCAGTGCTATATCACCCCATCTTACATAAGATCAGCCCAAGAGACAACCAATATCCAGGTCCCATGCGGGATGCGAACCCGTGACCTTTGGGCTAAGGCTGGAGAATTACCGGCTACCTCAATCGGCGTCTTGCTACTTTACTACAAAATATTTTGGGCCAGACCAAAAGCTGTTTCTATTAAACAAAATTATGAAGACTTTGGGCCATTTGTAAATGTGAGGTTACATTTTAACCCTACAGCTGTAACGCTAGATTACAGCAATAACGGTGTTAAATAGCCTAATATTTTTGCGACATAACAAAGTTTGCCAGAGAAATGCTTTGTGCCATTGCAAATTTTTCCGCCTGTTATCAGCCACGTTCCTCGAAATATGATCAATACGTGCCTACGACCTTGGATGTCTCTTGGCAAATGTACTCTCGATAATGAATCCAAAGAAGTTTTATATTTTTATAGCGGAGAGAAAATTCTATATTAATCATAATTTGAGTTCATTGCCTGAAAATTTGAATACCTACATTCTAATATCCCCGAGATAGATTCATATCGTTAAAAAGTTGTTTCATGTTAAGATTATCTCATGATAATATGATTTCATGATAAGGCTAGATGACAACAGCTCGAACCACATTCCCAATCTACATGTTGTTGTGCCTTATACCGTAGGTACATATTTTACCAGTTGGGACTATTGTCATCACGTAATGGAGAACAACTCTCCTGAGAAATTCAAATTTTAATCCACGGTTTCGCTGCAGAGCAGGGTAAGCAATAAGTAATGAAACCATGAGATTTCGTCGGTATTCGAAAATAAACATGAAAACCCTCTTGCATACTGAGAATATGAAATATGTGACCAATTATTACTCCGCTCATGCAGGTAATATGTAGCGCATTAAACAGTACTAGGCATTTATGCTAAGTCATTAAATTCGGAGTGGAAGAAATTGTAAAATTAGCTTTTTAGGTGCCTCGAATGCCAGGGTGTCATTGCTCTGCGCCATGAACTATTCCCGAAATAAAAACTAGTTTGTTTAAAATATCCTTGCCTCACTGCTCTGTCTTAATTATCTCATTATGCTCTTTTATGCGTAGTCAATTGCATTACTCGTTAGAAGATAGCGAATATCATTTGTTAATTTTATTATATTTGGACTCTTTGTAATTTTTAAGGTTTTGAAAAGTGTATCAATAAATTTCAGTTTGGATAGGATGACTAAGGTCTTGGTGACGCATTTGTTCGTGCAACTCAGCAGCGATCCAAAATATCTTTGTTTAGGTATTCAAGTGTTTCCGGTGCAAACTGCTCATGCTGTTAGTAACACACTCAACAACTCTGGAAGCCTGCAAGTGCTTGTGAAATACAACTGATACGTCATCATGTGTGTCACCTTTGTTGTGAGCCCTCGAATTTGCAATTTCGTGGATTTTTTTAACATGTTCGACTTGTATTAACATTTTCTTGTAAGCGTCGAAGAAACATTTTTATGCCGAGCCGGATTTCCTACAAACTTCATATTCCACGAATAGTACCAATTTATCAGCCTGTGAGATTTTATTGGATATCATCATATTTTATCATTGTCATAGTTTATAAATTCATATTAATTTATCAATTTTTTCATTTTCAACTGTAATATATACTGCCAATGTATGGAATCCTTACGAAATAGTCTTAAATAACGAACTGGAGCGTGTGTAGCGAAGATCGGCTAGGTTTGTATGGGGACTGTATGAGAATTATATTAGCGCTATTAAATAAATTGAAATGGGAATCATTATCAGACAGTAGGTTTAATTAGACAATTTTTAATTAAATTCCCAGACAATATTTTCACTGATGCCGTTAAAAAATGTTTTTAAACTCCAACTTACTATGGTAGACTGGACCAACTGGACAGTGATAATAAATTAGAGAAAATGATTGCCAAACTTACAGATTTAAAATGTCCTTCTTTCCTCGCACAATTAGGGATATGAATTGTTGTACGTTTTACCACTGAAAAATATCTTATACTGCCGGGATTCGAACCCGAACTCTTGCGGTGAAAGACCAATACTCGCTTTGGAACGCTTCTAACATCGTTGGTTGGCAACCCAAATAGCCGCATGGTTTATTTCAGCTTCGTTGCTGTTGATAAAACCTTACGAAAAAAAGTTAAAATTTTCTAAGGGATCGAGTGCTTTTCTGAGAAACCAGTACTTTTTTACTGAATTCTTTTCCTTTCGCTGCTCGCTAATGCATTCTTCTCCCTGTGTTTCTCTTTTCCTCAGTCACGCTCCCGGAGATCGCCTCATGGTTTTCGGGCAGGACGCCGGATGGACTCTTCCTCTTTAAAAGCCCATGTCTCGCGAGACGCCACTTCCCCTATCCCTATTTACCCTTCCCCGGCGCGCCTTCCCTTCCAACACAATCCTTTCTCTATTAAACATTCCTTGCGTTCGCGAGCCTGATATCGGTTTGCGGTTTAGATCTTGGAAAGTTGGGTGGAAACTCCCCATGTTATCCCGCGGCCATTTCTCCACCGTCCGCTAAAATATCCGAGAGAAGGAGTCCTGGAATCAGCATGGCAAGATTTTTGATCGCTGTGCATCGCAATAAATTTTACACTTTTTCATATAAGTACATATAAGTTAAATTTTTGTACACTAGAAATAATCATCAAGGCCGAGTTACATCACTGCAGTTCTGCAAGATTTATATGAATTTTTTTTTCATTGTTTATGACTCATTAGGATTTAACTATTTGTTCATTGAAGTCTTAAATTCCGGTATAAGTTTGTAAAACAGCGCAAAATTGGGCAGGATAAAATAGTGTTTTTAACTTATTTTTGCCGTTTCCATAAAATATTTTTCACTTACGGAATTATGTTATGTTCAGTTTGGTTTCTGCTATGGTTACCATCCGTACGATTTTTCCCGGACATTCCATATGTTTAAGGACGTCTAGGGATCTCCAATTGGTATTTTGATTCCTGTCCGGAATTATATGGGTATTGGAAAAAAATGTCCAACAATTATTCTCATGAACTGGATTCCCTACATCGTATCTACATTCCAATCAAGTTTCCTTTTGATTAGCTTTCTTCTGCATTGATATAATTTATAGGTGATTGTCCGTTAGATGTATTATGTTTTTACTAATTAGAGCTTATATGATACATATGATGAAATGACAGGAGTGTTTCTTTATGTACATGACTGACAACATTTATCTGGCTTTGTCCTGCACATTAGATCTCAATGCCCTTCCTTTTGGCTTCCTGCATCTCATAATTCGAATTAATGGTAATCCTAGTTATTGTTAACAATATCTAGCGTTCAGTCTTGACTATTTCTGTTTTTACCGAGCGTCTTGCACTAACATTAATTTGCATTTATTCACCCCACGTTTAAATACGTGCATTTTTCACGTATGCGATGTAATATGAGAATGACGGGGATGGCAGCGTGGGTGTACGGTTAACATCAAACTTCTGGCATGCCCAAGGTCATTGGTGACCTGAGGTCACCCTCTTGACCTTCCCAATCCGAACCCTCTCTCGAGTACTGTAACGATCGACCGACCGACCGCACACGCCATGGCAGTTTCCTCGAGAGAACAAGGCCAGCATCCGTGCAGTTTATAATTCATGAACTTCAAATCTCAGGCCCAGATCATCTACTTATTATTAGACCGTTGGTCGAAAATTTGCATGCAACTTTTTTTTATCTTCCTTAAGCAATTAAAGTTTCGGATTTTTCCTGTGTGCCAGATAATCTCTTGTATTGATGAACTCAGGCATTAAAATGATATTTTATGGCATTGATTCAATAACCCAACTATTAACCTACATTTTTATAACAATCAATACCCTCCGTGGGAAGCGTGGTGGCCTAGTGGCTTGGCTTCTGATCGAAGGGTCCAGGGTTCAAATCCGGGTGAAGCCTTTGGACGCCTCCGTACGAAAAATCCTCGCTGTGCGAGGTGACCCTGGGAAAGGAACTGCTCCCCTAACCTGAACGTGTGAAATTCACACGCCTGTGGCTCAATCCGGGGTGAGCTCTACTCTCACCTGTCAAACCAACGTTCGGGTTGAATCACTGAGTGAGACCCTTCATGTTTGACATGAAGACATCTCTGTATCATCGATTTTTTTTCATTTTCAATCTCTGTATTTAAGATTATTGATAGAAAAGGGAAGCTTTTTAGGATTACTTTTCTTTTTATTTGTCCTCTTTGTTTATTCGGTACTCATGATTATGAGAATAATTCGTTTACTCACGGCATATTTTAGCCATTTTAATGTATTTTAACCTCAGCATCCACAAGTAACGTATGCATCACATATCTATCCAGTTAATGCCTTTTTAAGAGGCCATTATCTCCAATATTATCTTCTTCTCTGACAAGAGGACTTGATGGCCTCCATTTTTTTACCGCTCTTGATACCAAGACGTGCAAACCCGTGCACGTCTCTGCTCTCGTGCTATCAATTCTAATCAACGTTCACTACGAAGTTCAGTATCCAGAATGAGTTGACTTAATCCCTATTGCTACCGTAACTAGGAAAAATACAGTAATTAGAATGAATACGTATAAATTACAATGGCTGCTTCACGTTGCTGGTCTTCGGTGAATGGTATTTCTGATATACTGGTGCTAAATTGCTTAGAAATCTAGAGTGAGTGGTAAGAGGTGATATATTTTTCTCGCTGTAGTTGAAGTAGCCGATAAGGATGGATTGGGAGCCCCTATCTTAAGAAGAAAATCATCATCCCTATTTCCAAAAAGAAGAGGGCTGAGAATGGTGAACATTTTAGGACCATAAGCCTGACGATTAATGCCTCGAAGATATTGACCAGATCATCTATAGAAGAATAGAGCGAAAAGCGGAGGAGTTCCTGGATGAGGACCAATCGGGTTCAGAAGAAACAAGGGCACAAGAGAAGCGATTTTGGCCCGCAGGCTACTTATAGAGAAGAGAAGAGAAGAATCTACCGATTTTTGTTACATTTGTAGATTTGGAGAAGGCATTTCACAACGTGGATTGGAATATGATGCTAAAGGTTCTGAAAGAAATTGGTGTATCATACAATGACCGAAGAGTTATCCACAGCTTGTATGAAAACCAGGTGGCCATAATCAAATCAGGACCCAGCAGTACAGAAGCAAGCATAAAGAAAGGAATGAGGCAAGGCTGTGCACTGTCTCCCGTATTCCTCAATGTCTACATCGAGAAAGTTATCCAAGGAGCCAAAGAAAAGTCTCCGGGAGTGAATATCCACGGTTAGAAAATCAGCATGCTATGATTCGCCGATGACATAGCAGTCATGGCAGAAACAGAAGGAGATTTAAAGAACACACTACGAATTATGGAAAGGATAGTGGCCAGATATCATCTGAAGATCAATAAAAAGAAATTAAGGTATTGGTATGCAGTAGGAGAAAGGAAGCCAGGACCAACGTTAAACTAGGAAAACAAAAAAGCGAGGAAGTGGAAGAGTTCTGCTACCTGGGAAGCCGAATAACCAGCGATGGACGAAGTAAAAGAGACATTTCCAGCAGAATTGCGTAAGCAAACAGGGCATTTTACCATAAGAAGATTCTGCTAGCAGCTGCAAACAGAAGCGTGGAAGCGAGGAAACATTTCATTAGGACATACATCTGGAGCATTCTACTATATGGCAGCGAAGAATGGACAGCAGCAGAGAAGTCCAGGCTGGAAGAATGTGGTGCTACCGAAGAATGATGAAGATGAAACGGATGAATCAAGTGACAAACGAACAAGTCTTAAGAAGAGTGGGAGAGAAGAGATGTCTACTCAAAACCTTAAAAAGACGGGACAACTTAATAGGTCATATCTTAAGACACGAGGGCCTGATGAGGAAAATCGTCGTGGGAAAAGTGAGCGGGAAGAATGGAAAACGCAGGCCTCGTATGAGGTATATGGAGTAAGTTGTGACGGATGTAAAAGAGAGGAGCTTCGTCAATATGAAGTGGTTGGCCGATAGAGGAATCGAGTGAAGGGCTGCGTCAAACTAATCCTAGGATTGTTGACCGATGATGATGATGAGTTGAAGTAGATTCCGTAAATTATGTAAAAATTCTGAGGAAGGCAATATATTTAATTTTGGAGATAATGTCAGTCGAAATCTGTGAGGAAAATCCAAAGGTGATATTAAGGAGGGTGAATTGCGAGGAAACTAGTCAGGGCTCTCAACTAACAAGGGTAAATGTCTAGAAGCCCACCAGCATTGGAATAATACTGCAATAATGGTAGCCTGTCCCGTTTTATACTTCATTTAACTATAAACTTTCAACGTAAACTTTTCAGCATTTCTCTGTGGTTATTTCCGGTGACAGTATTTTCCCTGAGATTTGTATTTTTCTACGGAAACAATACTGACTCTCTATTCGGAATTGGTGATTTTTCATTTTTGAAGGCAATTTTTTCTGCTAAACTTGCAACTATGTTGTTACCGCTCAGTTTCTATATTAGTCACCAAATTATTTTCATCGGTGTCTTGCGGGTAAGAATCGATTTCCATAATGCAAGTGAATACTATATTTTCTTGATTCTTTCATTGAATTCTAGTTATTTCGGATGAAAGTGAATAGCAGTGAATACGCGTACTGCAGTAACTAGCGCAGGATTTCACCTCTTGATTTAAATGCCTAGTGATGATTCACTCCCTGCCGCATAACCTTGCGCTGGCGTGCATGTTATCATGTAGATTTAAGGTAAGGAGAGGGTTACATGAGGATAGGTAGGGGTGGTTCGAGGCACATTCTGACTGCAAGAAAATTGCTATCTATCACACTCTTCTTCGGCATTCACCCTAATTAAATAAATCAAAGAGACACTATAAATGATAGATCCTTCCTTATCCAAAATAAGGTAAGAGAATGAAGAGTAATCACCCCAACAAATCAAATCGAATATTTTGAGTATTTACCTTGAACATATCATTGATTAACCATTGAGAATCTGAAGATTTATGATCTTACATCCCCCGAGTCAACTCTCATAGGTTATTGTGATATGATGCAGATGAAGCAGGAAGAAAAAGATTGCGTGCCAATAAATGAACTATAAAAAGGAAGTTCTCAGATCTTACATGGTGGAACCGCATGATAGTAGCAAGGAGAAAAACCACTTCGTAATATTCCACAAGTTTATTCAGACACCGACCTAGGTTTCGATTGTAGTACAGTCATCTTCAAGGTAAGCGCAAAGAATCAGCGAGCTCCTGCAATACCTGGAAAGGTGATCAGTGGGTCGGGGCAACAATGGAAAAGGGGGAAGTTCAACTTTCGGCCTTTGCACTTGGTGTGGAGCACTTTAGGGATGAAGTCACTGGTGTGGTCTTGTTCAATGAGGTGTTTGGCAAATTGAAGGCAAATGGGCAAATGAACTACAATGAACTATATTTTAAATAAACAACGCACGTCCATTAAATGAATTCTCATCGTCTCCCTTCTCCTTTCCTCTGTAAGAAGGTAGGTACCTGAGGTCATTTGCGACATTAAGGATTGTTAAAGGAGGGTAATTGGGTGGAGACACGGTATTTGAGAACGAGGGAAAGGTGGAGAGTAACCCGGCTCCGACATTAGCCCTCTCCTAAAGAAAGTTGTCGAGTTTTCGTAACTTCCATTCTGATGGGCAGATACTACACTTGTTTGAGCCCGCACAGGTCGCTGAAGTAGGGATCGGAAGTCCGTCGAGAAATCGTTACTATTTCCGGAATCCGAACCTGTGTTCTCGAGAATGGCGGCAGGTACGTTTCCCGCGACACCAAGCTGATACGTTGCTACTTCATGAGGGAGAAAGTCATCGTCTTCTTCCCTATTTTGGTGCAACCGAAAATAAATTGAATTCTTCCGCTACAGTAAAAAATAGCTTTGAGGGTATTTGAGGAGTAACGAGGGGGCATACATCCCTTGAAAGATGCATGAAAGTCAAACTCGACGCTAAGAAGCTTTTCCTTTTGAGTGGAGAGGAGGAGGATGTTAGGATTTTTAAATATAAGCCTGGGCTGGCCAAATGCCAAACGAAGCTCTAGAGTCTCACTTATAGTATCGACGTGGCTTCTTTGAAAGACCGCAGAAAATAAAATATCGATGCACCTTTTCCTAGCAGTTCTGTAGTAACTGATAATAACATCAAATAATCTGATATAATTGGTGGTTTCAGGCATCACTTAATGGAATCGATTCATAATTAAAATGAAATCTTTTACTTCAAATTCTGCGGAGTAAGGTATTCATTGACAGTAGAGTTAAAGTTTTCATCCGGGTAAAATGTTTCATTTTAACAATTAATCTGTTCATTTTGGAATGACGAACAGTGTTTATACTTAACATGAAACACCGACAATGGTTTCGGCGTCTCGTGACATTTATAAGGTGCTTCAATTTCAATCCTGAAAATGGCTCAAGGCGCCAAATCCATGCTCAGCTATTCATTAAATGATTGAAGTACCCATGGTCTCTGTTTTTTTATTCCAAAATAAGTTATGCATAGAACTTTCACCAAGTGATGCCTGAGACTTTATCACAAACACATCATCATTATCAGTTAATAATTCTTAGATTGGTTTGATACAGATCTCCTCTGGATTCTCCTATCAGCTAAATTATCCACATTTATGTAATAATTCTCTTTCATATCCTCCACCCTTTGTTCTTTATATCTAATTAAAGGCCTGTCTTCCTTTGCCGTTCGTCCCATTTACTTGTCCTTCAACAATTGTTTTCATCAGGGCATTATTGCAAATCAATTGAGGCATGATATTGCCAATTAGATTTTCCTTCTTCTTCTTAAGGTTTTAATAAGAATTCTCTTTTCTCCCACTCTTCTTCAGACTTCTTCGTTTGTCACTCAGTCGATCCATTTATCTTCATCATTCTTCAGTAGAACCACATTTAGAATGCTCCCAACCTTGACCTCTCTGCTACTGTTATCGTACATGCCTCATTTCCATAAAGAGGATTGCTCCAGATGTATGTTCTAATGATGGCTTCCTTACTTCATGCTTGTATTTCTAGCAATAAGTAGGTTGTTCTTTTTGTAAAATTCCCTTTTCGCCTGGGCATTTTTCTACTGATTATTTCTTTCTTGTTTCGTCCATCGCTGGTCACTCAATTTCCTATTTATCAGAACCCTTTCACCTCCTACAGATTTTTTTAATCTACTGCACTCAAAATGGCAACAAAATCACATCAAATTTGGTGGATACTACCTCTATTTATTTTTAAATTTACAGCGAGTCAAAATTGACGAGACTGTTACCGAGATTTCAAACGGTGAAAGACCATCTTTCAATAATAGACGCATTGTACCAAAGCAGGAATAAATTATATATTAGATTTAAATTAAGCGTAGTACACCAAACTGTTATAATAGTTCCTTATTGTCCTTCCACAAATATATGTAGTCCTGCAATACATATAAATTTTTCTCTAACCAATTGCACTTGCACAGTAGATGCCAATTTATATGGTGTTTTAGTGCTTCCCCGATTCAGGATTCTGATAAACATTGCTCATACTACGTTAATACAAGTTGAAATTAGTCTCAATCATTACTTCTTACGTCCGTTTCCACTTCTGTTGACGTATAGTCCTTGCAATGCTTTCCTGTCGGTCCCCTAAATATTTGATTGGACGCACGACGGCAGACATTTGATGTTATTCATTCTTTGTCTTGAGAGATTTAATAAATATTCATTTACCCGATGATTGAGATGCATAAGATACTGCCGGGAATGTAGAAAGAAGATATTTCTAATTTTAGGGATAAAGGTTTTTCTGGCCCGTGACTCTGATATTTTTTTCACTCTGCGTTATTTCTAGCTGAAACTATAATGAAACCTTCTTAGGACGACGGGGTCAACATGACCCAGTGGGAAACCCGATAACGCTTCTTAATTATTTCTGATCTATTTGCGGAAAATCTGATGTCTTTCACGAAGTGAGAATGTGGTTGAATGATTTATTTCCTGTATCAGTTTCCACTTTAATTGAAGAAATAGGTTAAAGTGCACACGATTGTAAGCTTTCTCGTGGCCGCCCAAGCATTTGATCTCATTTTTACGATCCCTAGGGAGAGATGTCTCTCCCATTTATTGCGGCTTCTCTTTCATCGAAACGGGTTTAAGAAACTCGGCCTCTGCGGTCTTTTTTTATGGCGCTCCATGCGACGTCTTCGTGGCCAGATGAGATAGATCACCGCGTCCCGCGCAATCGAACGAGCGTTGGCCGAGAGAATCCCATCCTCTGCCGTCGTGTTTAACGTCCGCCTCTCAGCCGCCAGACACTAGGCTGGACTGCGCTGCCCGTTTGACCCCAATCTGTGGCGCTATTGCCTTCGGTTTTGAGTCAGTATGCTCCGCGCTTCTTTTGGGATAATGCGAAGGCGTTCAAATGTAAATCAATGTGAAGGTGTCGTTTGTCCTCTGATCGGAAGAATGGGTTGCACAACTAAGGCACGTGTCGTTCCTCTCTGTCGACTTCTGCGATAGAATTCTCTCAAGCGTTGAGACCCGCGACGAAGCGGTTCAAATCTTCATGGGGATCGCGTAGCCCTATATTTCGATTTTTAGGTACTCTAACTGCTTAGGTTATATAGCAACGTCCGAACCTACATTTAAAGGCTAACAAAACTTCCATGCCCAGGCAGGACTTGAACCCATTGGGTTTCCAGGCCTTCGCGTCAGCGCCTTGGCTACCATTGGATGATCGTGTTGGGGTGGTGACTGGAGCCTCTCATCCCGGGGGCGAGGGTTCGAATCCTGACAGTGACAGAGTTTTTCATTGGTAGCCGCGGTACACAGCTTCATATCGGTATGTCGGTGCCCACTTGAGTGCTTTGTGGAGAGGACTCCATGTTCATTTTTCCGTCCGTCGGATGGGACGTTAAACTTAGGCTCCTTGGTGCTTTAAGAGTAGGTTAATGCCGACGCCGGGTTTCTATTCACCATTCCTATTTTCTCAGAGAAATTCCTACCTCTACTCAATTAACCGCTTTTCAAAATTGCACAAATGACCTCAGTATTTGGTCGCCTCACCCGAATAACTACTGCTAACTATTTCCTCCCAGATTATCTTCGAAGACGACTCTTTTAGCAATGGAGCCATCGATATTGTTTCGTTTGTCTATTTCAACGATTAATTCCCGATATAATACGTTTTATGAGTTGCTTTTACACAGTTTTTCGAAGTAAATCTATATTTATTATGTAGTTACATGTTTAGTTTATATCATTATTTATTATTTATCAGTGGTTTGCAGACAATAAAGCGTTATTGATCATCTAAGGAGTCACTAGATCATTCCCCATACCACTCTCGTCAGCATGTTGTGCAATAAGTAGGTACTTATAGAGTAAAAAAAGAACCAGGATAGCCAGTCATTTGGTGCATAATACAAGGCCCATGTGGAAGCCTTCCTCATAGGAAATGCGTTCTTAGTTTATGACATACCAAGTAAGAATAACATGAGTTAGCCCTTATACCTAGACAGCACACGAATAAGCTCCGTATAATTCTAACAAATGGCAAAATCTGGAATGTGAAAATTATCATGTTAAGTAGCCATTAACTTGAGCTATGACTAAAATGATTTGATCCATATAATTCTCATCATCCGTGAGTTCGTCAGGAGTTGATATTACACCTATTCAACTGGTTTCAATGGTTCGACCTACCTCGGTAACCAAATATTTGAAGACTGGCATCCTGTCGTGGAAATAATAGCTGGCCAATGTAACCGTTGTCGCTTAAGTTGATAAACACATTTGATGAGGAAATGTGGTTCGGATAACCTAAATACCCGCCATTTTTACTACTATATTCTTTAACGTTATGTCTCACTCATTCACATCTGTTTCTAAACGTCGACTACCCCTTATTTATCCGCGCTCGAAAATAAGGTTGTGATGAAAAGGGAATTGAATGCTGGAGGAGAATTCCAATACGATAAATTGATATTAAATATCTGGGATGTACATGCTTTACAGCTTTATTTTTCGAAGGAAAGCGTCGCCACATTATCACTTTGAAGGCCTTTGGAGGAAATTAGCTTGGTAAAAACTTTCACAATGGAACTGGTATTCACTCTCTTTTCCTTATATGTTGATAAAACTGCCAGTCGATGTAGTTCAAGGTGCTCGCTCTGCGGTCGAAACATTGATTTGTAAAAATGGCTGAGAAGAATATTCTGAACTTTATTAATGAAATCAAGTTGTTCAACAGATTTTCACTAGTTACAGTAACTAATAACAGTAACAATATATACCATGTGTGTCCACACTTATAGTTTGTAGGTGACACATTTCCCCACTGCCTAACATGGAGTATAAAGGAAAGGACGTGGTTATGCAGTGCAGGATATGAGTTTGAACTAAGCATAACGATATTGAGAATTCAGTCTGTACACAGCGGAGCGAAAGACCAGTTGCACCGTTGAAAAATACGTTAATGTGTGTACTTCAAAACGTGGTAAACATTTTAGAATGTATGAGATTAATCTGTAAGTAAGCAAAAGCAAAAGGACTTATTCAAGATCTGAACAATACCAAAATTAAAAATGAAGCTACCAAATTCTGTACACGGACGTGGAATATTTTTTAAATTATCAGCATAACTCCATGACATGCGCATGTAACAAGATATTCTTTCCAGAAGTTACTGAAATGCTATTCCAATCCTATTGATATGTTTTTTCCGTTGTCAAACCTGATCCACCACTCTACTTCTGGATGATGAACACCTTTAAGATGACTTTTCTTCACTTTATTTTTCAGTAAAACCTTGATTTATCATATTCATATTTATTTTAATCTAATTTAATCATCATGTTAGAGTATGCAATATATATTAGCTCATATCAATAATCCTAAATTAATAATAAAATGTTTTAAAGATATATTGTAAAGGTAAATAATATCATATAGTAGGTAAGCTTACTCTGTGATAATATATATCCTACTTATAAATTAAATATACTTATATTCTAAAGGTAAAAGTTATTAAAATACGCAATTCAATATCACCCCATCGTCGAAGACATAGTGAATTAGCAGTAAGTTTGTAAAATTTGGAACAGTATGCACATCTAAGTATGCACATGTTTTAATGCCATTCCGCAAAACATATCAAGGTCTTTTTGTCGTTTTTTTAAAAAGCAATATATTCCGTGTCAGAACAACAAAACAACAAAAAGTGCAAGCGTGGAGGAAAACACTTGTCCACCTCAGCTTGCAATGTCTCTTTCTCATCATGTGTTTCACAGATATTTTGCCACATGTAGCACCCTGGTGCTATAAAATAACATGCAATGTGTTTTCCCCGTTTTTATTCCGATGCAGCGAAGGCCTCATCTATTTATTTTGATATTATGGTGCTAAGTTCCTATGTGATATTAACGGGTTTGAAGCCGAAAGGCCACTCCCTATACTGCTACTCTCTCTACCCCCTCCTACTGCTATAAACTACATCCCACTGCTTATAAAACCGCAGATGGCAGAAATGTATGCAGTTAAGTTTTAGATCCATGACACCATTTAAATTTGAACCCTTGATCCGCTCCCAGTCACAGTGACTAGGTAGGGAAATCGCCAGCCTGGCTGCGTAAAGGTCACTGGTTTGGATCTTGCCTCGGGCATGAATGTTGCGTTTAACGTGTGCAGTGAAGTTCGGCAAGATTTGTTAAGGGACGGTATGATGACTATATTAGCGTAACCAGTCTATTAAATGAACTAAAATGGGAATTATTGTTAGATCATAGGTTGAAATGTAGACTTAATCTCTTAAATAAATTCCAAGATAATATTTTCATTGATGACGTTAAAAATGTTTTGCGAACTCCAACTTACTATGGTAGACTGGACCATAATCACAAAATTACAGAAATTGATTGCCGAACTGACAGATATTGCAGCGTTTCCCGAATGAAAAATGGATCAGGAGAAACACTCCAAGGGACAAAATTCTTTCCAAACTCGGGTGAGCAAGATGAGGTAAAAATAGAACAAAAAACAAAAGTATGAGAATATAACTTTAATAAACAATATATTTCAATAAAATAGACAGCGAGCACAAACCAACAAATTGAAATACTCTTCCCCATTCAGGTAAACCCTAATAACTTGCAACAATAGACCAAGGCCCCTAGGAGACTCTCGAGAATGACGAAGTCTCCAGAAAAACTAACTCGAGACCGACGGACGGAGCCAAGAAGTGAACTCGTTACCGTCTCGGTTCGAACAGAGGGCGTGAGAGGGGAGGTATTTTCTGGCATAAGGAGGGGGTGTTTTCGGCAAGGTCAAAGTGGAATGGGGTTTAACGTGGAAATCGTCGATAGGTACATTTTGAGGGGAGGGATTGTGGTATGAGTCAAGTGAGCGAGGTGGAAGTTTATCATTGGAGCATCAGGAACTCTTTTTTTGACTTCGGCAAGAGAAAACCAAATAACGGCTAGTAGGATGGCCAAACTTCTTGTCTTCCACCGCAGTCTGGGGGCTATATAAGTAAGGGCAACCCCAGTGAGGAGGCGGCGCGGTAAGGCGGCGCGATATGGCGGAACGATTTGGCGGTACGCTTTGTCGGAACGCTGCAGTCCGGAATCGATGCATTTTGGAATCGTAGGCATTGTTGGCGTCGTTGGCTCCGCCTGTCGTTAGCTACGCCTGTCGGCCTTCGGCTAAGTCCGGAGGGAAATTAGTCCGCCGAAGGGTAATGTCCAACGAGGGAAGAGAGAGGGGGGGGGGGGGGGGGGTACCAAAAATGACACAATTCAAAATGTCCAAAATGTAAATATATCCAATAGCATAAATACGAGTGTATCAATGGATAGCATAGAGTTGCATGTTGGCATAAGAGCTTTCAGCTAACCCAACTAACAGCATCATATTTAATGCTTGCTTTGCTATTTTTATCTGTTTTTAAATTGTGAAATTTATGCTAGTATATTATTACTAATCCTTTTTTATGCATGATATGTAATGCATGTTTGGGGTGAATTTACGCTCTGACACACCTTTATGGTGGCTTTCAGAGTATTACGTAGATGTAGATGTCTTGTTACTGTCGCTATTATGGGAGGATATTGCAATTTATTGAAAGAGGTAAACATTGAAGGAATGAAGAATGAAACGGTGGAAATAAACCCGGTGTCGGAATTAGCCTCCCCTTAACGGAAAGCGCTATGATGTAGTAGTGTCATTTATAGTAATCATTTCACTTTCCTCGTGAATGCATATCTAACATTTTTCACTGAGTAATGGAATTATAACTCTCAGCTGCATGTAGGTAGTGCGTGCTCGGACTAGTAGTTTTACATTTCTGCTTGATAGGAAGCGTAAATTTAGTACTCTCTAATTTAAAATGCAGCCCTGGTGATGGTTTACCATCTGCCACCCACCCTTGCGGTGGCTCGCTGAGTATTGTGTAGTGTAGATGGGATATTCCTAGTTTTACGTCCCGTCCACGGATGTAGTACAGAACTTGAAATACTTTCTACCTTGAAGTCACGTAGGGATTGGTACAGCTCCGAAAAATCTGCTAACGCCGGGATTCAAAAACAGGCCCTCAGGATTGTAGGCCAGTATGTACTCCTGCTTTTGGACCAAACCCGCTTCCTAGTAATTTTATCTTCGGGTAAAGAATGTAGGTGACCAGGTGCAGTCTAACCTTCGATGTTGGTTCACGTAACCTAGGGGCCAATCATGCCTACATTACGTAACGCTGATTTTCCGCTGTTTTCACCCTTCCTCCAGCTTTTAAAGACTCACTATCAATAACAACGCTTCCAATGAACCCTCTCTTTTCTGTATTTTCTGTGATTGATGAACTATATTTATAAACACCTTATTTAGATCTCAAACCTGTTATTTATCGGAGATCGGGTTAGTGATGTGCCTGAAGTACTGGCCTCCCGTTCAAAGCACCCATATCAAATGTTGCCACGCATCAGCGAATATACCCATGATGTCCTTACCAAATATATTCATTCTTTCTACTCGGTCTCATTTTGTCCTAATTTTCAATTCTCCCCTTCACTCTCCTATAACTAACTAAACATTTCTCCTCTCCCCTAAAGGGTCTCTTGCCCCTCAGTATGTCACACATTTACTTTTTCTGTCTCCTTATAACTCTCTCAATCTAAATGACATTTCTTTCTATATTTTCTCAATCAATCTCATAAACCATGTTGAACTGTTCAACACTAGATGACACGGGTTCCAATCCCGGCTGTTTCAGATATTCTTCTTGGGTTACCGATGCCTACTTGAGTGCTGTGTGGATACCCCTTCGTGACCAGTCCGTTGGATGGGATGTTAAACCACCTCCCGTTAAAATTAGGAAAATATCTACCGACGCTGGGTTTCTTTTCACTCATCCTACATTCCATGAAAAATCTTACCTCTTCCCGAATACACATTAATTCTCTCTGGTAAAAATTCTCTTAGATGTCGTCCCCTCTCCCTCCCGAATAACTACATAAAGGGGCGTCAGAAATATTTTCGCTGGGAGGGTCCAACCTTGAAAAGGGTCGGGCTCCTAAGATAAGGGCCCGCCACCTAAGAAAAGGACCCGCATTTTTTTGCGGATAGGAGGGGGTAGAGACTAGAATTTCGCTAAAATAGCATATGAAGGTGTGAGAATATGTCAGAAGGTAAAAAGCAAGCTGAAAACAAGTGAAATTTAATTTTTATTAATAAAGACTACTTATTTATCAAGGGCCCGGGCCTTCAGCCCCTCCTCCTGACTACGTACAATTATATATCCACTAATCGTAAAGTATATAGCAGAGGGAGATCAGCAAGATTTGTCAAAGGCCGTTATGATAGTGGTATTAGTGTAACTAGTTTAATATAACAACTAGGATGGGAATTACTATCAGAACGCGGGTTAAAATTTAGGATGAACCCGTTGAGTAAATTCGAAGCCGATTTGTGTACAGATGACGTTAGTTATATATTAAGAACCCCTGCGCATTGTATTAGTTTTGATCAAATAAACAAGATTAGAAAGGTAGATTGTCGTACTGATAGATTTAAAATCTCATTTTGCCCGCGTGCGATGAGAGAAAACAATAAGAACGGTGTCTATAGAAAGAAAGGTTCTCATAGCAAATGGATAGGTGGGTAAAAATAGTTGGTGTAATCAGTAGTGTAAGAAGCATGTTTTAACATGAATAGCCTATGCGTGCCAGGGAAATTAGATAAATATATTTAGAGAAAACCCTTTCTAACCAGTAATCATTTCATTACTATACAGGCACTAACCATCTAGTTGCACGTGAATCTTATTCCTAACTTGTTTCCACTAAGTAGTAGCATTCTAGCTCTTGGTTGCATGTCAGTAGTGCATGGTGATCTTCACCCCCTGCCACACACTCTCGCGGTGGCTAGCACGGTGTCACGTAGATGTGGATATATCGTTTGAGCAAGGAATGGATTCATAATGCACTTTTTCCCTGCAAAAACGGAAGGCTAGACTCCCCTCTCCCTTCAGCGTTAGGTATTGCCCTTATTTCTACGACTATACCGATCAGAAGCTGACGCTCGGCTCAACTGTGCTATCTCGCCGCGATAGCTTGCTATAGAAAGTGTAGTGTACAACGACTTTAACAACGACTCTCTTTGTATTGCTGTCCAAACTTCGCTTCCTCTTCTTCCATCTGAAATTGATGCCTTAAAGGTCGCGAACGATCTGTTGCATTACTGACCGCTCTCAGCCAAGGTCACCTCAATGCCGCTCGCCGGCCGATCGTGGGGCAACCGCGAGGGTCGGGAGAGGTGCTCGCCCTCTTTGGACATCCCCTCTCCTCCCGTCGTGTGTTATCCAAATAGCTTTCTCAGCAACTGGTCGAGTGTGAAGTCAGTTAAGAAGGATCCACCGTAGGATGGAAGTCATCTGATTTCACTTCAACACATTCGGTGTCTGTGGAAAGAAAGGTATTCAATCTATATACAACTCGAGAATCATGTCTTTACGTAATATTTTGCTCCAAATAACCTATGGATAAAAAATAAAATGGTTGTGGCGTCGATAAATGCAGCTTTTATCATCGCAACAATTTGTTTTTAACTAAAACCTTGTATTAGCTGTGTTTTAAAAATAAATAATTGTAAAATGAAAGTAATATTCCGTCTTCATAATTGAATTTTCAAAAAAATTCTGTAATCGTGGAGATAATGTAACAGTTCAATAAAAATGGTGCTAAACTAGGCTCTTTGGGGTGGGGAAAGTAATTGCTAAAAAAATAATCGTTGGATTAACTCTTTATTTATGGCAATGTTTTATTTATTGGAGAGGAAGGCATGTTGCCAGTGATAGCAGACTTATTTTTAGCAGTAAATATGAAATGGTAGACGTTTTCATTTGTTTTATCCCTCACGGTAGCGAAAGAGCATTTAGATAAGTGATTTTCGAACTGCTCTTTCGCCTCCGAACCTACCTCCGAACAATCCCTTTTGAGGATATACCTTAATAGAAAATGTAATGCAGCGGAACATTACTGCACCCATGTTTTCGCTTATTATAAGACAGGGTTTATATGGTATTACTTGTCAGTTTGAGGAAACTCAAAATCCCCAACAACCAAAAAACTTTCACAATATGCACCGTTTAGGATTAAATATCACCTCCATGTGTCTAGAAGATTCGCGCAATTAACCTGTCTTCAATGCGTTGCATTAATCATTCTTTTCTCACGAACGGTCTTGAAATTCGCATTTAATGTTCTCATAATTAATCTGTTGTATTGACCTCAAGATTCCATTCCTTGGTTGGGAGCACCATGCAAGAGCTATCCACAAACCTATCAATGTTGATATAGATAATACTTCAGATATACAGTAGAAATGGGGGCGTTTATTAGAAACCGAAATCGCTATTTGTACACGAAATGGTTAGGTGGAAACAAAATGAATTTTAGTGAAAAATGTAATCTTCTAACCTGAGCCGTTTACTCATAAATCAAAAATTAAAATAAGCAAAAGATGACTCCCACCGAACGAGCTGCGTTAAGGATATCTGCGTCGTCCACCTACCCTTCTTGACTCTTTTGAGTTAAAGGGAGAGGGAGTGGGTACGGAAGGTGTGCTCGCACAGATCCTGTAGCGTCCTGTAAGAAATCCAAAAAAACTGAGCAACAAAATATTTTCGTTTACATTTTTGCGCGACTAAAAGCGTGCTGAGGTTTATTTACTTATTCACAAATTATGTATGTAGTCGAACATGCAATGCCTTTCGAAACAACCCGTAGAGTGTAACAGCCACTTCCATTGGCAGAATCAGCTGTGTCCTCCATTGTGGTTGGGCGAAGTGAATGACGTACAAGTCCTTTGCAAACCCACTTATCCGAAAGGGATAAAAACATCAGTTTTTTGCCGCTTATGACTCGAGAACTATTTGACGGATCAAAGAGCGGAAAAACCGGATATTTTTATTTTACAAACTCTGTCACATTTGGCAGTAAAAAATATATGGTATACGACTCCATTACTATTCGTAGGGGGCCATTGACAACTGAAGTCACGTACGCCATTTAGGCTAGCAATTTGGAAATTGGTGAGTACGTCGCCACTAATGAAATAAGTGCCACTGTGCTGACTACTGTGGTCTCCAACTTCACACATTTCGGGAAAAAAGTTTGCATTCTGCTATTTATCGATCACACAGCGGCAGAGATAGAAATAAAATTAAGAAAGACCCTATTTCCTTATTTTGCTATATCTTGATTTCATCTCTCCATCTACCCCTTCATATTAACTCACCACCCTTTACCTTTTTCATTCTCTATGGCATCTTCCGAGGAGAAAGTTTACGAAGTTTGAAATGCCAATGAGGCGAACATCAACCCGAGACCCTGAGGTAATAGAGACGGTAGAGTGACCGTGATGTATTGTCGGTGATGATGAGACATGACGCGGACAGCTGCCCTAGTCTGAAGCAAGTGAGCAGGTCGGTTTACCAATGGATGAGAGGGTGAAGTGGGGAAACAGTCATTGGAGTAAAGGAGCGAGAGAGGTTGAGGTTAAAAAAATCGAGAACGTTACGCTCAGAAAAGTGTGGGCATCGACCAAGCAAGAGTTGGTTTTTTTGAGTTTTTGGGAGGGAAGGGTGTGCTTTATTGTCAGTGGAAGGGTTAGACGGTGAGGGAGATATTTATTATTAAGTGTGCATAAGGGGTGCTAGGGATTTTTCCCCCATTCGAACCCTAATGCGGGGTTAGGGCAAGGCCACCCGCTTGACACTCCTTCAGCGTGACGAGGGTAGTTCCCTTAAGGGGTCATGTTTTTTTCTTCGAGTCGAAATTTCTTCGGAGACGAAAAAAAAAGATTTACGCAGCTTTCCACCCCTTTCCGAGACACCTCTTCCCCAGATCACGCACTTCCCCTTCCTCATTCCTCCGAAAGTGATTCCTCGCCAGTTTTTTCTTCTCCTTCGGTTCCCCACTCTTTTTCCCCGCTTCTGAAATCGTTAATGATGGGTTAAGGTCACGAGGAAGGAGACTGTGCCGCGTTCTCCCCCCTTTCCCCTCAATCCCTCTCCTCTAACCGAAAGCGCGACGAACCCTTTAATTTTCCACATTTCGTTTATTTATTCATTTGAAAAAACCTTCCTAATGCACCAGAACTGATATATTTACAGTGAAAGGGGTAACAACATCAGAAATAAGGGATGCATTCATACAACTTTTTCGAGAAGAGTTGATTAGTTATTCAGAGGAAGCGTCAGATAGCTACGTTAATTCGTTCATTTAGAATTAGTGAGCATTGGATATGGGCACGGAGCATTCGGAACTTAAGGAGGAATGTAAATGATAGGGTTTAGGGCAAGGGTTTTATGCCCATTTAAATCACTAATATTATGTAATAATATTAATTCTTCAGAATGCGGAAGAAAGAATCGGTATTAGCCAACTCTTAACTAAAGGCGGGAAGGGGTCTACGGTTTAAGGTACCATCTTGACGAATGGAGAACTACACTCGAAGTGAACTCCACACAGAACTGAAGTAGGGACCGTAAACATCGATGAAAATATCTGCAACAGCCTGGATTCAAGCTTGTCATCGAGGTATAATTCTGTGCCATAGCCACCAAATAATACGATCGCCGTTTCTAGAGGAATGGAGTTTATGAGATTGCTAGATTAAACGCTGAAAGAAGTGTGGATTAGAGTAAGAGACTACTAAGGAGGCAGAAAAAGGAAATGGATGATATATTGAGGTACAGGAGACCCTTGATGGCTGCGATAGAGTGGAGAAATCTTTAGAAGGCAATGGGAGAGTGGGGAAGGGAATAAAAAATTCGAACAAAATGAGGCAAAGTAGAGAGGGTGAAGAATTTAAAAAGGGACATCATGGTTATATCCGCTGATGCGAGACAAAATTTGATATGGATGTCCTGACGAGAGGGGGGGGAAGAATTTTAGGCAAGAACTTTTAAATAACCTCCCACTATAATTTGGAAGCTTATGACGAATGCCAACGAAAAATTGAGAAAATGTCCTAAACATGAGGGTAGTCAAAGAAAAGTTACCAATTTAAATCAGTTAAAATAGATCAAGTAAGGAAAACTCATTTTGATTTTGAAAAAAAAAGTTACATTTTATTCTAAAGTAAACGTTCTCTTTAAAGGCCGCTTTACACGATACAATTTTTGCACAATTTCTTGTACAAACTCTTGTATAGACGGAACGAAATTGTATGTTTGTCTGAATGGAATTAGAACACGTTCTATTTCCCGTTCAGTCATTCAGACAATCGCACAAGTTTTCGTACAATTTGCCGCTTTACACGGTACAATTTCCTCATGCAAGAGTTTGTACAAGAAATTGTACAAAAAATTTTATCGTGTAAAGCGGCCTTAAGAATCATATTAGAATAATGGTGTCCTACTTCACAAGTTACGTTTTCATGGTCCTCTTTTATTCTTCTCCGTTATTTGAGCATATCTTTCTTTCACCATTTTCCTGATTAGTTTGACTTATATCCTACCTCCTATCTTTTATCTGCTATTCTACCTTCTTTATCTCCCTGTCATAGTAATCTACCCTCTGTAAAGGCATTCAATAAACAGTAGTCTTCCATCACTTGCTCTACCAGCCTACTCTGCTTCCTCCTAATCTCCTTCAGCAGCTTTCTCCCCTCCGTAAACATGTTCATTACATCATTGTTAGTCTTCCTTTCCATCTATCATATCGTCTTCATTCTTCTCCAAGCCTATATCTCCTCCGTCTACGATCCCCTTTCGTACCACAACCACAAGATCCATTTTTTGAAACCATAAAACTCCACCCTCCAGATCAAACTCTAAACTATGTTTTTAAGCATCTTACCTTCCTTTAAGCATCCTTTCTGACATCTCTCCTATTGTTAAAACCCACTTCCGCCAGCATAATTCATTTAAGTATGTCTTCTACCATCGTCAAATCATCGGCATTGTCTCCAAGTGAGGTTTCTTGTGATCGCGTATTTGTTCATATGCGTCACTACGCCAACTGTTTTTATTTCCATTTTCAAATCTTTCTCTGAAAGAACATGGGCTTAACGACACTCAGGATGTGCGGTTTCATGAGCTTCCGCGTCCACAAATAATTAATTTCCCTGTACGACAAGCTTATCATTCCCGGAAAATAAAATTGCCTACCCTCTACTTTATGATCTCACTACAGAGAGAGCATAAAATAATTCGAGGACACCGTGAAAACCTTAACGGAGAAAAAATCAGTGCTGAAAAGGCACATTAATAGCAGAATTTCATCTGAGAAAATACACGGGGATCCGGATTCGAGTTCCGGTGAAGACGAATGATGTTTTTTCTGCTATTATTCGTAATCTCATTTTTTAAGGTATAATCTACTAATTATCTAACTATTACTTATTAAAGCTAAATTATCTGTGTCGGTGTATATCATCGTTGAGCCGATTGAAAAGGACGTAAGATGAGAGATGGGTGAGGAATCGCAGGTAGGAACTATTCGATTACTTCAATACAGATAGAACACCCATGATGAGATTGTATGAATATGGGACATGTTAGCTGGTGGCTTGAGTTTTATTCTCCCATCCCTAGGGCCTTAGTTTGAAGCCCGAAGGTTTTCCAGCGCTATTCTTTCCCAGCTTGAATATCTTCTAAATACTCTGTTAATCAATTACATTTAATTTCTTTGGTTTGATTTGCTTTTCTTTTATCGTTAGTTGTTCTGGATGGCAAAAAGACAAGCAGAAGGTTATAACGTTAAAAAACCAACAACAATTTGATAGGTTTGCCCAGAATTGAACAGATTAAACGCGTTTTTCCAGTGAAATGAAGTCTGTTAAACTACTAAGTTGTTGTTTGATTTTTATCATACAGATACATCGATTTCACAGAGTTGAGCCAGACTTAATCCCATTTTTTCAGGAGACATGTTAACTTAAGGAAGGATTTAATGTAGGAAACGTTCATTGGAAAGGAGGGTAAGTGAGAGATGACCTACGTATCTGAGACTATCCACAGGGATAGCAGGGACTATCCAAAAACCTTCCAATGATGGTACAATACTAATGATGATGAGGAAGAGTCGTGGCTCGAAAAAAATAGGGGGAAGGCGAGAGGACTTTCCGTGCACTTGTTCACGAATCTCTCCTCCAAAGGTAATGGAAGATTTGGTCCGCGCCCGCCTCCTCCGCTCCGCCCCGACGCATCCCCCTCCTCCCCCGCACGCCATGTGTCTCCGCCCCGCGATTTTCTCTTATTGGAGAGGCCCCGCTACGCGCCGCGTGTTCCCCCTCGAGGCAACGTCTTCCCTTTGCCGGTGGAGAGAGGAAGGGGAGGGTTGGTTGCTCCGGAGAGTGCAACCGGGGATGAAAAGAAAGGGAGTAAGAAATGTCGAGTGGGTGGATTTGATGGGGAGTGGGGGAGGAGTAGCAAGGAATGTTCTCTAGGGGGAGGGGTGTCGTAGCGGTGGCGCGGGCGGCGGCGGCGTCGTAGACCACGCTGACGGACTCGAAAATAAGCCGCGGCTGAACTCGTGGACGGAGAGCGTACGGCCGACTAGACAAAAAATTTCGAAGACAGTCGTGCAAGGCAATCCTGCACGCATTGCCCCATTCCAACCCCCTCCACCCCCACTCCACACACACGAACGCAAACGACCCATCCTCCCTCCCCTCCCCCTTACGACCCCTTTCAGCTGTTCACGTCAGTATCCCCCGGTAGCAGCGGGTCCTTTCTCTTTTTTTCCAACCCTCCCCGAACGCCGCGCTTGACTTGTTAACCCCGAAGCCCTTATCCCCCAGAAACCATCCCCCGCCCTCCCACCCCGTATGTCTTTTTGGTAGCCCTTCGCCTTATGTGTATCCCCCGTCTCCGCCGCTTAACCACTTTGCATCCCTTTCTTAGTTTTCTGTTCCGCACAACACGAATCTACCCTCTCCTGCGGCATTTCACGCTTAGCCTTTTAAATTGACCGCCACGGAAATCTGCTTGTTTTTCCTTCCTTGTGAGTGCGATCAGGGGGATCGATGACCTTTAGTTTTTTTTCAGTCTTGGCCATGTTTTCCCGCATTTTTCTTTCTTTCAAACTCGTAAAAATATGGCGCGGGTTAGAAGTTAGGTAAACAGGAGTTCCCGGTTAACGTCACTTCGTTTACGTCGTTTCACAGTTAACTCACGCGAAATGTGATTCCAACAATCCGTTACTCCATCACCTAGATCCGTTTTTTCGACATTGATGCTCCACAACGAGGATACTTAATATATAAAACAAGTAATAAATTTGATGATTAGAATGTATACGTATTTAATTCTTTGTATTTTTAACTTGCATCAATGCATTTACAGTGAAATAGAGTTTCTCATGTGCAAGTGGGCTATCAGATAAAACCAAATAAAGTGTGCATTTAAGATACTTATTAACTCCATACATAAAGCGTCGCTTCGGGAAATGTAGATTTGACATTCCGTCGTTCCGATTTTGTCGCGGTTTTGCAGACATCTTGCGTACCGAAAAAGTGGGTAGTCCCTGGATATCACTTTGCCATATTAACAATGGTGTATGTCGTAGTTTTAAGAATGTCATTGATCGCTTTTGACCACGCTTTGATATTTTTCTTCTAAAATAATGTCAATAATGCCGGCCTCGGTGGCGGTTGGGTAAAGTCCTCGCCTGCTACTCCTGGGGTCGCGGGTTCGAATCCCACCTGAGTCGGATTTTCTCCACCCAGGGCTGTGTGTTGTGTATTTGTTACTGTTTATCATGCCCGATGTAAAATGACCATTTGATCTGTGTTCAGGTACATGGAAGATAGCAAAAAAAGTCCTAGTCTTTGGTTTAGTCCAAACCCTAAGGGTATATCACACCATCTAGGTAAACATGGTAAATGAAACAGACTTTGTACTTTCCACACAGATCTATATGTTCCCCGATCGAATTCGGCGACTAAGCGCGTAAATTTACCATGTTTAACGTTTGAAATGTCCACGAAGTATCGCCTTCATCCATTAATTTAACCATCTAGGTACTTAATTCTGGGTTAAACGCAACGTCTATGCTCTGGGCAGGATTCGAACCCGCTAATAGCCAGGCCAGCGCGTTGCGACCTATCTACTATGGTCAGCCTATCTCAACTAATCTTATTTCTGATTCAAATTCGTGTCTTGATTCGGTCCGTCAGTGCGGTCCGTCATTTGCGAGTTCAAGAATAGGAGGAAACTTGGTCATATGGGCGTGGCCCGTAAAAGAATCTGAGGAATGGTGGCGAGAAATCCGGCATAGAAATTAGCCTGCGTCTATGCAAAGATACCGAGTGTTCTATGTTTTAACGTCCCTATCAGAATAATAGCCGAGGGTCAGCGAGAACAGTAGTACTGCCTCTGCCACTGCCGGGAATCTAATCCAGTTCCTATGAATGGGAAATGGTATTAAAGGGAATTAATTTGTGAAGAAGATTTTCACCAAACAACTTGGGACCAGCTGTGCTGGAATTTAAGTGTGAGTAGTTCCCGAATATTTCATGACATCTCCCATGATCTCTCGGTTTTTTAAATCAGTTATACAAAGAAATAATATTTATTTTCTAATTCTTAAGTAGAAATAATACACTTGAAAAATACTGCAATTCCACATGCACTATGTTTTTTTTAAGTGCATCGTGAATAAGTTCCAAACAGTGGGGCCAGCAACAGACTCTTTATGTATAAGTAGCAATATTGAAAAGTGAGCGTATGGGTGTGACCCAGTGAAAGTGGTAAGGCAGAGATAACGAGTAGTTTGGTTAGTCTCAAAAGATTCTTCTTGTGAGTACTTAGCGAATTTTATAAGGAATGAAGTAGTAACATGAAGTAAAATATTATAAATATAGCCACCTTGAAGTGCTTTTGGATTCTCCAAAGATGTTAGAACAAAAAAATTGAAATCTGATAGTCCTTTGGAGTAAATTTTAATGGCATAGTTAGACTCTCCGTATAAATAATTAAATCGAATTTTAAAAAACACTCCGAATCATTTAATTGTATTTTTTACGAGATTTTTAAACCCCTCTCGACAACGAGGTCACTGTGGTAAGGACCACTTTGTTGATGTATCTTAAAAATTACTATTAACTACTATGAAATAAAAAATAATGTTTTTCAAAAATTTTTTACAATATTTTCAATTTCAATTTAATATGGCCAGTATCATTTGAAAATACGTTACTTTCTTATAATGTTTTGAAAAATTTTGGTTTCTGGTTCAAATTTAGAATTTTTAGTTTTGTGTAAAAACAATATCATGATTCATTCGTGAAGTTCCTATCACATTCTTCGCCAAATACTATATATCGTTTTTTTATTGATAATGAAGACTAAGTGAAGAGTTGGAAAGAATATCTGGAAGAGTTATACAACGGAAAAAATCTCAGCACGAAAGTGATCGACGAGGAAATAAAAGCGAAGTCGAAGAGGATGATATGGGAGCATCAATATTAAGATCGGACTTTGACGCTGCAGTAAAAGACCTTCGCATGAATAAGGCTTCTGGAATTGATGATATTCCTGCAGAACTAATAAAAAAAATGCTGGAGAGAAGACAGTAACCCATCTTTACAAGACCATCTGCGACATATACTCAACAGAAAAAATACCCAGGGACTTCGAAAAAACATCATCATTCCTATTCCCAAAAAGATGAGAGCGGAGAAATGCGAATATTTTAGAACTATAAACCTGACAATACATGCATTGAAGATATTGACAAGGGAAATCTACAGAATAATAAAACGAAAAGCAGAGTAATTTCTGGATGAAGATCAATTTGGATTCAGAAAAAGTAAGGGTGCAAGAAAGGCAATATTGGCCCTTAGGCTACTCATAGAGAAGAGAATGGAGAAGAACAAACAGACGTTCATTGCATTTGTGGACTTAGAGAAGGCTTTTGACAACGTGGATTGGAATTCAATTCTTAGAATTCTGAAAGGAATTGGAGTGTCCTACAATGATCGAAGAATTATCCACAGTTTGTATAAAAACCAAGTATCTGTGATTAAATCGGGTCCAAGCTGTGAAGAAGCAATAATAAGGAAAGGAGTGAGACAAGGCTGTGCACTGTCTCCCGTAATTTTTTTTGTTGACATCCAGAGAGCCATCAATGAAATCAAAGAGAAGCCTTCTGAGGTGAACATCCATGGAGAAAAAATTAGCATGCTGAGATTCGCTGATGACATAGCACTCATAGCAGAGACAGAGAGGGATCTGAATAAGATGCTGATAACCATGGAAAGGACAATGGTCAGGTATCAGCAGAAGATCAATAAGAAGAATACTAAGATACTGGTGTGGAGCGAGAGAGAAGAGGCCAAAACCAACGTGAAACTAGGAAAACAAAAGCAGGAAGAGGTAAAAGAGTTCTGTTACCTTGGAAGCCGAGTAACCAACGACGGACGAAGCAAGAAAGAAATAGTCAGCAGAATAACCCAGGCGAAGAGGGCATTCTATCAAAAGAGGAATCTACTTACCGCTGGAAATACAAGCGTAGAAGTAAGGAAACAATTCATCAGAACGTACATCTGGAGCGTGTTTCTTTATGGCTGCGAGGCATGGACAATGACAGCAGCGGAAAAGAAAAGGGTGAAAGCATTCGAAATGTGGTGCTACAGAAGACTGATGAAGATTAAATGGATCGACCGAGTAAGTAACGGGGAAGTTCTAGGAATAGTGGGAGAAAGGAGAAGTCTTCTGAAGAAGAAGACGGGACAACTTGATCGGCCATATCATGAGACATGATGGCCTGATGAAGACAATCGTCGAGGGACAAGTGAAAGTTTCCTTTACATGCAGTCATAAAAAATTACGATATCGTATTACTTTTTCTTTAAATTCTCCAAATTTCTTTGAAAATTCTACTTTTTTTCTGCTGCTTTTAGTTTTCAGTCTTTACCAAATCTCAAAAGTCTTATCTAAACACGTGTTTCCTCATATGGCACATTCTCATACTTGGTGGCTATATTACCTATAGTGTAGATATTTCATAGTAGAATCCTGCCCATTACTTTAGCCCAGTATAGAGCAATTCAGGTGCAGTCCTCCGTCCGTCGGATGGGACGTTAAATCTAGGACATCTTGGCGTTTCCAAAATCAACGACATTTCCAAGGTTTCCCTTGAGCTCCTGTTACCAAGCACAGGTTTAATGAAATTGAGCAATGTTTTTCAGGAAAGACTAAGGACGTTCTCTCGTACTTCAATATTGTGGTCAATTCTGTGGTTTGCTATTGCTATTCAATTTTTATTGCTTATTAAGCAGTTCACGTATATTTTATCAGCAGTGACACCGGGGGTTGCTATTAAAATTTTCCGCCACACCGAGATTTTAGGACATTCACGTCATCAAATGTTGTTAAATATTGCTTGCCGTTTTCTGTTGTCAATGAGTTTGTGCAAAAGTAACAATATTAATACTTAGGAGTATTTTTGGGTGAGGTTGAAATAAATATGTATTGCACTTTCTTTCATTTAACCTCTCGTCCAAACTTTATCAGCGTTTTTGATAGAACATAAGAGAATTAAAAAAGGGAAGAAAGCGTATTTAAAACAAGGCACTGAATTATATAAATTAATGATGAAAACATAATAGGAAAAAGAACGGGGGTTTCCAAAAATGGAGAATTCAAAAGTTTCTCTGTGGAATTCGGACCACTATTTAGCAAAGTATGATGATATTTAGATTACTTAAGATCCACATAATTTTAGTTTTATTAAGATGATCAAGGCAATTGACTAAAATATAAAAATTAAAGATTTTCATTAGCATACGTATATCAGTTGGAAAGAATATTTTAGTTAAGTCAGTCTTGGTTATGGGAGAGAATATATTCTGAAAGATGGGAATGGAGCAAAAAAGACTGAGAACACCGGATACATATGAATAAATTCAAAATAGAACAGTACGCTAAACCAGGGCAATATTACTAAATTGCGTTAAAAGGTTTGTTTTTCCGTGGGACAAACCTGGATTTATTCACAGGGATCATTATACCTTAAATACAATCTATTCATACAGGAAATTCGGTTTTTTCGCAATCCATCGAATTATCTTATTCCTAACCATTATTTATCTCTATTCATTGACGAACATTTTACTTGTCTCTCTCTCTGATCACTATTTATTCTTTCTCTCCAGCTCATTCTGGGTTTTACTCTTTTTCTTCTACCGTTTGATTTCCATGCAAATATTTGTTTTGGAAATATTTCGTTTGTCATTTGTTGCACGTTACCGTCCCATATCAGTTTTTTTGCTGTGATATTATCCCCTATTGCAATTGTCACTCCCATTATATTTCTTTTTACTTTATGAACCGTCATGAATATCCTCTTTCTCGCCTTGACCTTTCTGCAGCACGTCTTCAGTAAACCATGTCTGAGATAGTTAATTTTGAAATGTAGTACCTTCAGTTACCTAAACATATAGTACCTTTACTAAAAAACTCTCACAGCATAAAACACAAGATTCTTTTTCACACCTTTTACACTTGGTGTGTAATCGAAAGGGGTGAAAAACCTACAAAAATCGGATAGTATAGCTTAGTTTTAATGTAGAAGATATAAAACGTGGGATGTTTAGAAAAATAAATAATGGTAGAGAAAGGTCACAGAAAGGGATTTCATGCTATTAAAACAATGAACTCGCCGAGCCCATAGATTTATAAACCAGGGCTTGGCGTTGTGAGCAAAATATAAAGTGTCCTTTGTCGACGCGGCTCGGGGTCTAAATATTTGGTTTGCTTATGCGGACTCTGAAAGCCCCCTCTCCCACTTTTCCCTTTTGCAGGAGGCGTGACATCATTTCGAAATGGAGATGGAGTGTCTTACGGCTGCGCGCGCCGGAAACGAGAAAAAAATACCGTGATCCGGTGGAAGTGGAAATGGAAATCTGCCCCTTGCCGCTGAAAAAAAATAGGCGGTTATGTGCGGTGCTGGTCCGAATTAACGCTTCTTGGACTTCCGTTTGTTTGGTGGTCACCTCACTAACCTGGAACAAGGCTCTTAATGGTTCAAATATTGCCTCAATGTAATTCACCTATCCCTATTCGCCTTCCGGTTTATCAACCCATGGAAAAACGCCCCAAGAAGTTTACTTTGCCATCTGCCTAAAGTGATGCGTAAAGTTCGTCCAATAATGAGCTACGCGAGGACTTTATACGGTGAGTGCAATAGGTATAGTGATTATAATGATAATTTATATTTATTTGGGACAATGTTGGGAGAAACAGACCCTTTTTCCACTTAACACCTCTTGCTTTGCTGTTTTAATCTTTTTTTTTTAATTTATCTCTGCAGTAGACAACAGTTTCGCTGGCAGGAGAGCCAGCGAAACTGTTGTCCACTAGCCAACTGACGCGGAAGAAAACCCGAAACAATGCAGAGAACAAACTATCACCGCGGAAACCTTCGTTCTAACATTTTTTGTAATTGTTATCTTTTGACAAGAATACAGTTACTAATCCTTTTTAACCATAATATGGGGGATCGGGTTGGTGTGGTGGCTAGAGTACTGGCCTCCAATCCCTAGGACCCGGGTTCGATTTCTGGCCAGGGCGGATTTTTCAGTGGCAAACCCAGATGAGTTCCTATTGGAGGGCAGTTCAGGCTCAGTTCTCTGTCGGATGGGACGTTAAGCCGTGGACCCCTTGGAGCCTTTCGTGAAGAGTAGACTAATGCCGACGGCGGGTATCTCTCCACCCTTCCTTCGTTCCCTGAAAACCCCTACCATTACCCAATACCCACTTATCCTAAATGGCGTCCCACCTGACTTCAGCTGTCGGTCGCCTCCCCTGAATAACTAACTAAGCATGTAATGCATGTTTGGTGTGAATTCACCCCTTGTAGCACACCTTTATGGTGACTTTCAGGGTATTATGTAGATGTATGGATGAATGGTAATTGTACGTACTCACAAAAAATAGATCACTTCATTATTTTACACATAAATGTTTGCAGGCGTGTGAGATGTTAGCTGTAAAACTGTGTAAAATGTTTTAAAAGGTGTTATACATAGTATATACTCGTGGGAAAAAACTCAAGGACAAAATTGTCGCGAAAAAAATAATGCATTGCAGTTTTCCACATGTGAGTACTTATTGACCCAGTAATGCACTGCAATTTAATACTTAATGACTGAGGTACCTACTTGGTTAGATTTCACACTTTTGTTCTAAAACTCAGGATGATGATGGCACGAGGTGCTGAAACCTAGGTCGAAGTTTTAGAATAACAGTGTGGAATCTAACCAAGCACCTCTTTCATTAATCACGGAGAAGTTCCACCAAGTAACGCCTAAAACGCCTAAAAAAACGAATAAAGTGACTTAAATACAATTAAATACTCTTTAGTGGAAAACCGCAAAGAATTGTTTCTCTTTCTTGATTTCGTTTCTCAAATAATATCCTCAATGAAAAATCTCACAATAGAAAAAACACCACCACGGCTATAGGAGTGCGAAAACCCAGTGAAACCCTCTACCTTAAATCTAATTTTAATTACTAAAGAATTTGCCATGAATCCAATTGCGATATCGAAATTCAGAAACAGAGTGTTCGATCCACATTTAGGTCGAGTCATTTCGATGCCTCCGCCGATTGCGTCTATACGAAGATAGCTACAGATTATATGCATAATTATTCGAAGGCTATGATGCACTGCATCCATAATCACTCCTTGTCAAGACGTAGGTCGTGCATTCCTGCTCCAATTATGTCACCAGCTGGCCAGAGGTTTGGCTTACAACTCATTTCCGCAGGATATACACGCTGGCTATTCCAGCAATGGGGTCAAATCCTAGTTCACCCTTTTGTGCCGAGCCGCCGTAAACCTAATTTAATAATTTTTATGGTGGCTACTGCAAACGAATCCCTACGCAATGGTCAGTGTGTCCTTATTCCGAGCCATCTATCCCTCCAAAGACGAGTGTGGAACGGAAGCACTACGCGAGCCTTGTCTTAATTTATCATGTAGTCGGCCCGAAAAAGCAGCCAAATGTTGGTGAATATCCTATCCATGGAAAGGACAGAGTAATGATTTAAAACTTAAAAATCTTTCCCTGGAAGGCCACGCTGGCTGATACTGTGCAGGTCATGAGACAAAATAAACGGCTTAAAAAACTCCAACTCCCTCCATTTTCTTAAGAAGTTCGAATGTAATTAATTCATACCTTATAAGCTACATAACCTAATAGCTTATAATCTGGAATTTAGAAGAATGGAAGAAAGTTGTGTCTTCCAATAATCCAAGTTTTACAACAGTACATTATTGCAAGGTTAATATATTATATTTAAATCATCGTTTGCTTTTCGCCCTTCTACAAAAATTTCCAAATTTCACATGGCATAATATCTTTGAGCAAAATATGTTTCTCGACAGCACTAGGGGCACTTTCAATAATAGCCGAAAAGCATATTGTGCATATTTTCACAAGAAAGCGTAGAAATGATAATTGTTGTCGAAGGTAAGCCCTTCATTAGTGTTCAGTTCGACCCTTCATTCACTTCCAAGTTCATTAAACCCTTCTTGACTAGGCGAAATGAGATGCGGGCGAATAGTGAGTAATTGGTTTCATATATTTGCTTTCAGTTCGGTATTGTGACCTATAGTTTTGTGATAACCTCCCACTGGATGGTGCTCGATTTGAAAGAATGTCTTCTGTTACAACACTGAGCAAAGTCGGCTGCTATCCACCACTCATTCCAGTAAAGAGATATATCTCTAAAACGATATTTCTTTAATATATTTGACTCATAATCAGTGGATTCAGTTTCTCATTTATTGTATCACATTTACTTCTTAAATTAGGCATGAAATACGCTTTGTGTCTGCAATCACATACAGAAATTTTAATTTGATATTCACCGGAAAATCAACACGAGAAGACCAGAAATAAACAGTACCTCTTATGGAATTTTCAGATATCTCTTTTTAGCAAGCCACCAATGTTCTTGCTAATTTAGCAATTCAAATGTTCCTTTATCACTGTCACCGGGAAAGCAACAGTAGTTTTATTCTTTATAACCTTTTTTTGTAATCGTTCCCTTTGAGCGCCGTCCGTAGTAGAATATGAGTCGACGTTTCTTTTGGCTATAAAACGGCATAATTCTTCACTAATTTATGAAAAATATGGAACATCAGCCCAAGCGTCTGAAATTTCATTCAGCAGATCATCTTGTTCGTGAATTCCTATATTCATACTTTGACCTCTCGTAACTTGTCTTCCTTAAGTGTGAAAAGCAAATACTGAGATTGGATAATTAATTGGTTTTTAATTAGGAGCTCGTGCGCAGTGATAGCATTATAATTTATCTCGTCCCCTAAACATATGTCTGGCCTTTTTTAGCGTTTGAAATAGAGTGCAAAGGCCATGGTGCTCCTCAGAAAAAGTAGCCACTGTTGCGCGTTGAAGAATTTATAGCTCTTCTACTTTTACTTTTACTTCTGACAAATTTCTACACATTAATCTTCTCCATTATCTTATAATAACGTGATCGTAGTGAGCATGATGTAACATAGTGTTAAAAAAACTCCTTTAATAGGTCTAAACCCACTGGACTAGCGCGCAGCCTTAACACGTCAATGTTCTCGTTATATATGCTTACCTTCTTTCTTCTTCATTATAGACACATGATTATTTCGAATGTGGTGACTAGGGATTGCTAACTATTCATTGAATTTAAAGTAGGGAGCGCAAGAAAATATGCCCATTTGATGCGAAAATAGCGTAGGAATGTAGCCAATAGATATCTATCGGCTGCATTCCGGCTTGGGACCATTTATAGATTTTTAAGTTATTGAGTGATAGTTTTTTACCGGTAAGTGTAGGTTTTAACACCGTGTCCCTACCCCTACTCGGTATTGAATTAAATGCCGAGTATGACACGGTAATAAAACCTACCCTTACCGGTAGAAAACTATCAATCAATTGCTTAAAAATCTATAAATGGACCCAAGCCTACTCTTCCCTTTATTTACACCTTCCAGCTGGATATAATTATTTGCTTCATCAATTATTGGTGTTATATTTATCATTTACTCTCGAATCTAACATGACCTGTGCTTTCAGATGACTTGCCAATATGAGTACATTTGTTGAATCAGGTAGTCAATTTGATAGCCGTTATTTGCAATCGTGTATTAAATAATAATTTTCCAGACAGAAAATATGGATTGACATTATTAGCATTTAACAAATAACTACAGACTCAACACTAGAGGAAGCTAAAGATCTTGAGAATTGAATTTTCTTTCTCTTCGCCGCTCTTGCCTGTATACCGTATCCAAACGATTGTTGAAGCATTTAACGAGGTGAAGTGTATTTCATAAATGAACTAATAAAATCTCAAAATGACTTTAAGAATGATAAGAAATTTAAAATATTCTGTCATATGAAAAAAATTGTTAGCAATACAGCTCAAATATGTTAGTTTCAATTTCTTTCAATGGGCGTCACACCTTCACTTCGCATTCCCGAACTGCGTTTCAAACTTTGGGGAAGAGGAAAAAAGACACAGGAGACGAGAATGAGGGAGACGAAGAATAATTAGCAAACAAAGTTGAGGCGAAGGTGAAAGAGGAGGAGGAAGACAGGCGGACGAAGAGTAATTGGGGAAGGAGGCAATAAAAGAACTGGGGGGTGTCGAGCTACCCTCCGTCAACAAAAAAGTATTTTTTTATTTTTTCTCCCCCTCCCATTCTCTTCGTCTTCCCCTCTGTTCCTTAGTTCCTTTTATTTCTTTCTGTTCCTTTTTTTACTCATTCCTCCTCACCTCATCCCCTCCGACGAGCACTTGTTTTTCCTCGGCGTCCAATCCACCCTACTCCCCTATTTTTAATTCTCGAATTCATTTCGTTTTTTTTTCGTCCCATGCTCTTTTCCCCCTTCCAATACTCAGCCATCGCAAGCCGTCTCCTTCCCTCATCTCCATCTTCTTTCCATCCCTCATCTCACCCTTTTATTCCCCATTCCTCCCTTCCTTTCTCATCCTCCCGCTTTCATTTAAGAGAGAGGGAGAGGTACCTCGTGCCTTCACGAACGCGTCGCATTCCTCAAGGAACCCCTTCTCCTGTCCCTTCCCTCTCCCTCCCTCTGAACCCTTCGCGACTCGTGTGCGTTCATTTCCCCAGCGAGTTTGTTTGTTTTTGTTCCCTTCTACCTTTTTTTCACTCCACACACATCCGTGCGTTATGCTCTTCCTTTCGGACGATATGCGAAATATTTTTCGGGCCTTGAATGTTTTGGTGAGTTCGCCGGCCAGGGTTTTTCCATTTCATGGTATGGTACGTGTGGAAGTGTGAATTGTTTTTAGCATCGTCAGTAGAATTCACCAATGCATGGCCAATAGAATAGTGTATCTTAGGCGAAGACTTCAGCGATTATGCATATGCTTACGATTAATTTCTGAAGTAAATTAATGAAACCAATATTTATCACGAAATGATTTTACGACTTGAACGAGACCCTGAATATGAGTAATTTGACCAAGTACAAACTTCGAATAAAATCGTATCGCTTTAACTTCATTGTTTTCTATCGCCAACAAAAATTTTATTCACTAAAAATAAAACTAAACGAACTTGATTGTTTTAAAGATGATAAAATGGTTGATTTATTCTTAAATTCTTTTTTATATCTACCGAGTAAAAAAGGTAAAGTTTAGATGATAAACACGTGGTGCAATACCTAAGTCCTGTCTGGAAGCCATTAATCCTGCATCTTTTGAAATAAAATTAAGCATGACCTTTGAATGCTATCTAAAAGATTTTTTGAGCGAAGTGTCTCTCACCACGTGTTTAGTCGTCTTAAGAAATTGAAATACTCCCACTCCAACTCATGTCTCCTGGTAATGACATGTCTAGGATCAAGGCAAAAAGTTTGGCTCTGAATGCGCAATCGCAGATGTTACATTGACCCTTTATAGCGCCGAAAACACTTTCGCATAGACCTGAAGAAATACAACTTAAAAATTGGTAAGAGTGACAAGCTTTGTGTATTACTATTACCAATTTAGTTTTACCAAGCAAAGATTATTACTCTCACAAATTTTATTTGTTTAAAGAGCCATAATTTTTCTAGGTGTGATTGTCTGTAACAAATAAACGGGGGAAGATAAATTATAATAAATTACGGAGCAGTCAACTTCGGTGCTTTAAGTATCACTCGAAATCTAAATGTAATTACCAATTAATTTAACGGCAGCACCATAACAGATGGATGTGAAATGCATACAAAATAAAGGCCTTCCCGCGTGAAAATTTCATTGGCCCAATTCATTTTATCATACCGGAAAAACATCACTCTACTTCCGATCAAACTTACTAATTAGCTACTAATGATAAAAGAGTGATAACTAGTAAAATGGATGGAAAATTAACAACAATAAATGGAACAAAAATTAATGCAAACTAAAAAAAAACTTTATGTAACCAAAATATATCAAAAAGAATTGTTTTTCCCAAAATATGGAGAAGATTTTTCAAAAAAGGGTGATAGAATGTTGACATTTTTATGATTTTAAAATGGTGGCTGTCCTAATTTCGTCCTAAATTCCTTAGTGGGCGTAGTAATAATGATATTAGGAGAAGAATTTCTTTGAATAAGCTGGAGTTTACCAAGAGAAGAGAACATATGGCGAGAACCTTTAGCAGGGAGCAAAAGGGAAGGTTAGAGAAGAGCTTGATATGGATCGTAGCTTTATATGGATCTGAGACTTGGACACTAGGGAAGGAGGGCGAGAAAAGATTAAAAGCCTTTTAAATGTAGGTGTGAGCGAGAATGGAGAAAGTGCTAAGGACGGAAAGGTGGAAAAATGAGGGGTGGAACTTGTGTCTAGAAGAGAGAAGACTGCAGTCAGAAATGGGGAGAAGGCAGAGTAGGTGGATGGAACAGATTCTTTAGGGTCGTATTCAAAATCTAAACTAGTCTCGCTTCTACTGCTTACGCCCCAAAATCTCTACTTTGAGACAAATTGGTGAGCAGATTCACCCTGCTAAGTTGGTATTACCACGCTGTACAACGCTTCGAGCCATATAAAGGAGAATATGTATACCATTTCATACTCGTAATAGAGATTTTATGACGTAAGTAGTAGAAGTATAAGTTAGACTGTAGTTGAGATTTTTGGCCATATTTTGAATCTTAACTCAGTTCTTAGAGCACGCTGAGAAGTAATACCACCGTTACGGGTAGAATCTATACACCAATTTGACTCGAAGTAGAGATTTTAGGGCCGAAGCAGTAGAAACGAGACTGTAGTTAATATTATGAATATGGCCCTTAGGGGCAGTGAATATCCAAAGGTCACCATAGAAGTTAGAATTATGTGTAAGAGATGGCGAGGAAGAAAAAGAAAAGTATAATGTATATTATGAAGAGGTGTGAGAAATAGCGTAGGGAGACGATAGATGAATGCAATGCCAAGTTGAGTGGAGATACTTCATCAAAACCTACCCTAACTGATTGAGGATTATCATTATCATAAGACTTAAAAGAAACAAGACGTAGGCAGTTCAGGAATGTTCCATCGGTGATTGAGATACAAACAGCCGTGGGCTACCTAAGAAAAAGAATGTCCTCCACAACAAACTTCCCGCGGCCATGTTGATAGGGCTTAGGGAATATTTTTACTCCCTCAAATATTCTGTTTCGGGATTGGAATTCGTGGCAAAAAAAGGAAGAATTCGGGGAACGAGAGGGGTTCGGGAAAAGGAATGCAGGGCTAATGTGATGCCGAGCGAGAGAAAGAGAAGGTCGGGGAGTGTTTGGGTTTTGGGGTGAGAAGTTTCGGCGACTCGAACTCATGGAGGTGATTAAAGGCGATTATTCTCGAAGCCCCCTGGGTTGGAGATGATCTCAGTTGGCGGGCAGGTTGAAAGGAGGAAATTTGTATCGAATAAATGGAATAGCTCATTAAACGGACGATTGGCTTATGCAGGCGGTAAGATCCAGGATCAAGTGGGGGAAATCGCTCAATTTCATTACTTTTTTGGACAGGTGCAGTACTTAAATAACATCTGTAGTGGTGTACGCTTAGAATGTTAGAGGTTCTGGCCTTCCTATGGCTTTTTCCGCCCATTTTATAGCTCATTTCATTGGACTCCTCAATCATCAAAACCTTTCAAAGTGTTTTCTCAAAACGGAACCCTGAGGAACCTCACAGTATGCTACTATGGGGTAGGGTCCATGAGGATGATTATCAGGACCTATGGCAACTTGAGTTCTGTCACCATAATAGGAGTAAAAACCAGTTGTTGAGAAGGTTGAGAACCAACAACATAGATTTAGAGTCTTCATTATATGAATCAGCTGTTTATGTTCAGCTCCATTAAAAGCTTTATTGAATTCGAAAAGCACTAGTTGTAACATTTTGTTTGCCCATAGCCAGTCAAATGTCATCAGTGACTTTAGTAAAGCAGTCTGAGTGTTAAAGCTAAATCGAAATCCTGATTGTAAAGGATCAAATTTTCCATTAGAGGTTTCAAAATCCGTAACTTTATGGAAGTCGACATTATTAGGCCCCTATATACGTACTAAATATCCGCGGTCGACGGTAGTACGCATATTGGTCGCTTCGGCAGTTCTTAAATATTTAAGTCAATGTGAATCGCTTCCTTTTCAGAAAAAAAGTATGATGTAAATCTTAAAATTAATGGTTTTTGGCCCCCTAAACTGAGTGGCCTTCTCGTGCTTGCCTGCCCCTTCCTGGAGTGAGGCCAATTCCTCTCACTTAGCATCTAATCAGTTATATTGCATTAAATCCAGAGCAGACGACGATGCGTTGCGTCAGAGTGATAATTTTAAACTTGAAATCAGGAACGGATATGTTGAAATTGTTTTTCTTCCGGAAATAATGAAAGACCGAAACAGATGCCACAAAAATCGTGTAGAGAATTGGCTAAAACAAGCGTTCTTGTTTTAGTGCTCAGCCTTATACAGTCTTGCTTTGATCACAACTGGTTTCATCACAAGGTATCCTGTTCAAGGATTTGAAATCAGCTACACGACAAGCCTTCAAGTAATTATCCACTATTTTTGGCAAAACACAAATTTAATACTTTTTGCTTTGTAATTGCGAGACAATAATGGAACGTCTCGCATGCCTACAGAACGTACTTTATTTAGTTATATGTTACGATTAGTAGCAGTAATTACTCGTGGTAGGTGACTGACAGCTAGTCATTTGCATAATTTATATAGGTGGGTGGGTGGATTGGATAGGGTGCATTTTTCTGGTAAAGGGGAAGTGTGGAGTAAAATCCGTAACCAGCATTAACCTGAGAAAACCTAGAATGCGGGGATATCATGTAAGTCATCTTTCTCGTCTGGTAGTATTAAAGTTCCTCATCTGTTTTTTGCATGAATGTTTCTAGAAAGAAGAATAATTTGCTGCTAGACAAAAATAATTTAACCACATTCGGATCCTGTACAAAGTATCCCCTTCTGGCCAGAATACTCTATGGTAAGGTTTTTTCTCTATTGATCTTGGTATAGTGCATAACCGTGGATAATTACTTGAAGGCTTTTTTGTAGCTAATTTCAAATCCTTGAACAGGATACCTTGTGATGAAACTGGTTGTGATCAAATAAATTTATTTGTGGAATGGCAAATTTTTATATTTCATATGAAACATAATGAAGATGCTCGATCTAGTGAAACCTCAATCCATATAATAAACTGTAGATGTAGCTTTATGATGGCAAATCAATCATTCATCCTATTTTGTAAGATTTTGAGGATGCAAGTATACTTAACTTGTTATGAAGTAGTTAATTTGACCGGTCCCAGAACAGAAGTTCAACGCATGCTTACGTATTAGATTGAAAAGAACAATTATTAACCATGCACATGCATCAAACTAGTGATCACGTTTCAAGACATTTAACACTTGAGCTATACGCAGTATAATCAGGATTATCATGCCCAGTTAAAATCAGAACGACAATATTATTGGGAAAAAATTTCGGGGGGGGGGGAGATCTGGGTCTTATTCCCCTCCCTCCCCCCTCCGAAATTTAATTCATATACTGCGTATAATTCAAGTGTTAAATGTCTTGAAGCAAATTTCTGGCTACGTGCCTGGCATAAGTTACGTATAAAGTGACTTGACTCTGACTTTAATTTCTTGACTGTGTTCTTTAGTAGTACCATTACCGTTTAAACTCATCCACTCAATTTGATGGGCTTCAATCTTGTGGAAGTTCACGTTATGCGAAAGATGACACTTATGCGTTGAAAACTAGTCAATATCAATAACTAATTTAGTGGAATTAAATCATCGTTTTAGTGTTTTCATTTAAATTCACCTCTAAAAGTAAGTGGAGACGAAATCGCTCTCCCTTAATTTCGCTGCCGTTTTGTGACATGGCGGTTTTTGAAATCTGATGAAGGGTAAATTTTGTGATGGGACTACGACCATTCCATTCATGCAAAATCTTTTCGCGCGTCTGAGGAGGTCATGGGCAATCGCGACCAATGGCGGCCGTGGTAGTAGGGGGTTGGGAGGGTGGAAGTAGGGTGGGGTGGGGGAATCTTGAGCGTGGCGTCGGGGAGCATAAGGGTGGCGCGGGTGGTGTCGTGAGGGTGGTAAAAAATGCGCTCTCGTCCTGTCCTCTACTCCTCCTTTTTCTCATTCCACCTGCTCCTGTTGCATTCCCCTTCCATATCCCTTCTCTCCTCACACTTTATCCCTCATTCCTCCCCCCTCTCTTCCCCTTTTTACTTTACTCTCCTCCGCCCCCATCTCCAATGTTGCCAGCTGTAATTTACGAGCGGCATATAATTGCTTCGTTGTAATAAATGTATGATCAAGTTTTCAAGATGCTCCAATGTTGTATTATTCCGTTTAGCCTGCGTACGATCCTTAGACGATCACTACATCCATCCTCGTATGAGATACATGCAAGGAAGGTATTGCCAAGGAATTAGAGCGCTTGCAAATGAGATGAGCGAGATTTGCTAAAGATATTCATGATGATTGTATTAGTGTTGTGACTTTAATTTGGGAACGGTATGAAAATTACCATCAGAACGCAGGTTTAAATTTATACTGAAATTTTAAGTAAATTTGAAGCCGATATGTTTGCGGATGGCGATAGAAATATATTATGAACGCCTACGTATTACGCTATATTTGATCTAAAAACCACATTAGAGAGATAGACTGTCATACCAATAGATTTAAAATTTCTTTTTTTCAGCGAACCATAAGAGACAAAGGTGTAGAAAAGGGGGGAGGGGGTCGAGGGTGTCTGAACCCCCCCAATTAGAAATACTAATATAAAATAAGATGTATAAGATAAGAGTAAATGAATAACTAGTAAGTCTGTAAATGTTTATTATCCACTAACTCCATATTATTCGTCATCAAGGTACCATATGATAATTTGAAGAAGATCAAGAACGATTACATGGACAACAATACCTACTTTTAACAATCCAACAGCATTCAAATATTCTAAAAGATATATTTATACTTCATTGAGGAATAACCCCCCCTCCCCCCCCCCCCCCCACTCCAAGAGAAAGAAATATCTACGCCCCTGATAAGAGAACATAATGGGCAACATAGTAATAGGATTGGTAAGTCAAATATTGTCAGAGTAGTCTGTATAATTTGAGGCTTCTTTTAGCATTACTAACTCGTGTTTACTAGTGAATACAGATAAAAATATTTAAAGAAATATGTAGATTATGACTTCATTAATATGTAGATAACAATCATTGAGTTGCGCGTGGAATATATCTAACATGTTTCCATGAACTAGTAGCATCGTACCTTTTTGTTGCGTGTAAGTGGTGAATGTATGTGATATTTCACCCCCAGTCACTCACTCAAGAGGTGACTCACAGGGTATGATGTAGATGTGGACGTAGACATCCAAGCACGTTATGAGATTCGAATCCCCGACTTTTGGGTAGCCAAGCAGACAAATGATCAGCCTGGCTCCCCTGGACCACAATACACGTTTTTGATAGAAGCATTGCCCTACTATCCCTGATCGCTGAAAGTGATTCACACTTTATGAAGATTATCTTCCAGCATAAGTATTTGGTACACGGATGCCTCCATTTTGTTACCTGTTTGAATATAATTTGCCCGAAAATATTTTGAGAGTTCTTTAACATTAGTTACATCTGCTGAGTACCATGCAAGCCACCTCAAGGATGTGTGGCAGGGGGCGAATAGTCAACAAATATTCCCATATAATTAGAAGAATTATGTTTATTATGAATCATTAAGTGATTTTCTGTAGTAGTTGCGGTAAATATTCCTAAACTCATCGAGTTAATTACATCTGAACTTAGGGTTGACACTCATGACTTGCCTAGGAGCTCGGATACTGATGCGAATTTAGGAGTAACTGGACCGGCTATAACTTCCGCTACATCTTCCCTCAGATATCCGTCACTCTGTTTGCAGTACCTCATGTGAAATTGATTTTATTCCAATAAACTGTACATGAATATAATTTATTTTCTGATTGTTATGTACATGAAATATTACCAGCTCAGATATCATAGTCAGGTTCTAGATTCATTCAAATTATTCCATATAATTTCCTCGGTTCATTAAAGGACTTATTACCATTTCCGACGTTTATAACTCAAGCAAAATAAATTAAAACTCTAATTTAGTCATCAGGCTGAGGAACTATCTCGTTTTAAAAAAATATCTTGAGGAGAAACTATTTGTCTAGTATGTTACCAGTAATTTTGCTGATCGACAACATGGTCAGTTTTCGACTGGTAAGTTAAGGATCCTTCTGTCCTAATAGCAATTGATTTGAATCCCAACACAAATGTTTAGGTGAGCTCTGATAAATATGCTCCTTACAGAATTGATATCAGGTCAAATGTAATCAAGATCATTGGTAGCCACACAGCCCTAAAGAAGTCAAAATAAAGTCAGCCCTAAAGATGCCTGTTAACTTCCGATCTCTACTCAGTTACCCACCTATCCTTAAGGGTACAAATAATTCTAACCTGTCATCCTACCCCTAAAACTACTATTACTGTCTATCGAAGATTTATCTCGAAGCTTAGTCTGGTTCGTGGGGGTAAATCTCATCAAATACTTAGTCCAACGGCTTTTGAAACTCACACAAGAGGATGGGGGGGCCATTTCCTTTCCCAATGCCCCCTGTGGTTTCAAAGAAAGATCTGGCGCACAGAAAATCACGCAGATTGAGAATAGGGGGAGGTGCGTAGGGTCCCCTCCCGGAATCGAGTTCAGAACCTCCGGTCAGTAGTCTAAGTCTAACGTTATACCCCCTGGGCTCACCACGACATCATTAATTAGGAAACCTGTCATGTATTCCTGAAAGTCCTATGCTTTAGGGTAAAGCCTAGCCTCCGAGGGAATCCCCATCTTGGCTTCTCCATCCTCCCCAACAGCCTCCCTCCATTTCTCTCTCTCTCCATTTCCAACCCTTCTTTCACCGCCAAGTGGCGTCCGCCCCCCACACCATTCCTGTCTCTCATAACACTCGCGCGTCTCTCCTCCGGAGCCCAAGCCACGCGACCCGTACCCTACGAGCCCTCCCTCCCTCCCACCCCCGCCTCCTCCCCAACCCTTTTACCACTAAAACAGAAGACGGCAGGAGAGGAAGGGCCGGAGGCTGTTGGGTGTAGGATGAGGAGGAGGAGAAATGGAAGATCACCACAACAAAAAGCGCACAAATATTACATGCACGTTCATAAACACGTTCCCCTTCCACCCTCTCACCCCCATAAACTACCCCTACCATTCTTCCTCCACCCCCCGCCCCCCACTCGGTCGTGCCTCTCAGGGAAGGGTTGGAAAAAAATTGGCTTCTAGCGAATGGTTTAAGGGTTTTGCTCTGGGGAAGGGGGAGGGGGAGAAATCCGTCGTCGCTGGTGGAAAAAAATGGAGCAGTCGGAAGGTTCTTCATCCTCCGAGGCGTGGTTTTTAACCGAAAGACCGGGAGCCAATTGGGACGGAGACGTACCACCCTGATGGACCAATAGGGGTTTAGATTTTTTTCCCGCCTGTGCCGAACCGAAATAACCCCTCTGGCACCGAGTCAAGGGCCGTGCCATTCCTCGTCAGATATCCTTCTCGGTGGTGTCATCCGAGATCGTGCTAGAAGTGCTGACTCCGAAGAGTTCTCTTGCGTTTTGACATGTTTTGGTGTTCGCCAGACTGAGGTACCGACCCGGCAGTCTTTGTTTCCTCAGTGGGACTATTTTTTTCCCGGAGTGCGATGGTTTTGTGAGGAGGAATAGTTCTAGGAACCAGTGAAATTGTGTCTCCACGGCTTTCGGTTCCTGGTGCGACCGAGGTTTCTCCTACTAAAGGTAAGTGTATATTCCTTTTGTGTTCATTTAGTTTCAGGGTTCACCCTTTTAAACCGCTACTTGCGGAGCATGACTCGATCAGATTTTTAGAAAAAACTATTATGCCTTCTTATCTTATTATTGCTTGCGTGATCGCCTATTTATTTGTAATTTTCCTTGAATTTTCGTCTCCACAGTTGTGCTTTCTAATCATTATAATTTTTCATTTGCATAAATTCTTGTAACACTCTGTTTATCTTTTAAAAAAAACCCTCTTCGGTTATTTTTATACGCTTCTCTAATTTTTCTGGAAAATTTGACAGTTATAAATACTCATGGTGTTCGTAATTATGCATGTATTTCAAATCAACTCCGAGCTCCCACTCAGAGCTCCTACTGCATTTTGCCATCCTGTCGTGAATATCATTTTTGATACGCCCCTTTGCAGATTGGATATATGAGCCAGCATTATTAAATCGTAAATATTTAGACAGCTCTAGTGGCAAAAATTAAATCTCTTTTGTTTCAAAATTACGCAGTAATGCAGTTGCGTTTAAATTAGCTCCGTCCATCGAGAGGATGATGAATATCTATTGTAAATACTTCCGAATAGGTACATATAATTACGGGTTTCCCAGCCGTCACATCACCAGCCAGACTACTGCGTCCATCAGTGAGCTCGTTTCTTGTTTCATTTCCCATGTTAATATCAGAATTTCCGTTCCAAGAAGAACTTAATTAATATCGTCCCCATTAATATAAGTATCTTTTTATTGTAAAAGAGATACCATTTCCTGCCCGAGGACACAGCGAAAATTCACGCAAAGTTTTACCGCAGGGTTCATACCGTGACGATATGATAATTAAATTTTTGCTTATTCTTGTTACATGAAGGTCATTCATCCGCACATATTCTCAATTTTTTGTGATATCTTGCACTGCTGTGTTTTGTTTTCTTTTCACATTAAGGATAAAAATTAAATCGAGAGCTATAAACTTATTTTCATGAGATCCTTAAAGATGTAGTGTTGTCAATCAATGCCGCATAGCTTTTTTATTTAGACCGGGCTCGGTATTGGGATCAGGATTAGCTAAAGGTATAGGGTTCGAATTTTGCCTTCAGGTGGTAATTTTGTGAGTGTTTCATGTTAATTGATCCTGCGTTTATGATGTGAATTGGTAGATGCCGTTGTAGCCTTTTTTTAAAAATTAGCCGAGGTGTCAACAATTTAATACATTATGCCGAAAGGCAAGCTGTGGAGAATGTAATTTACACATTTTATTCTTTCTATTATGAAATATCACCTCCTTTCCGTGTGCTTCCAGTTGTTGCCCAGCATATCCTTTTAGCCAGAGGATTACATCCCTGGAGTGGGCTCTACATTTCCGATGAGCCTTCTTTCAGATTCAAATTAGCTCTCCCCCTTTCTTCCCCATTCATTTTAGAATTATGTGCTTGCTCAGTTATCATGTCTGCGTCTTAATTCTGACATAAAATATTTCTTTTGGTGCATTTTGTATCACATTTCCACGTCCACGAGTATTTCAATCCTCTTCAATTAAATTCCTTGTTTTTCAAATTATTTTATTTTCATTCACATAGCTTTCATTTTCTTGGAATATTGCGGGTAATACAACCGAGTAATTTCACTTTCAATTATATTACAATTGAACCGCATAGCTTTTAATGTATTAAATGTTATCTGTATCCCTCTAAGCCCCCCTGAAAGAAGCTTACTTTCCATGAGGTAGTATAAACTTTGAGCCTTATGCAATCGTTGGAATCTCTTCAACCACGAATTGAATTCAGAAATTCATTTATGTGTTATCTAATTTCCTCCTTACAATACATTTTCCTGCTGTTTCCTCTTAGGCATATTATCAATATCTTATTCTAAAATTCCTAAATAAAATGATTGTTTATTGATAGCTAGCAACATTTATTTATATCTAAAATAGCAATCTAGTTGCATAAATCGTCTTGGCCTGCTTAGGCCAACTTTCGAGTTATTTATACCCAGTTTTATGCGATAATAAAATCAGGAATAGTTTGGAGAATTTCGATTTGTGAACTTTTGGAGAGTTTGAAAGTGATCGGATAGATGATGTGTGAGAATGAATTGTTGAGTCAAAATATTCTTTAAGGTTTCTTAATAATTTTATTAGTACCCATTTGTTTGATCAGAATTTTTTTGAAATATCGACCCTGAAGCTTTAGTTTACGGACACAAGTCTTAAGACCGCCACCTCCGTCTTTGCAGGCCCGTACGATGCACGTGGAGACGATGTCTCGCTCCCCCATCGCCATGTTCCTGCCCCTGGAGCAGCAGCCCCCAGGGCCGTCCAACCCCCATCCTTTCCCCCCATTCCCGTCGCCGGAATCCGAATGCTTCCCCCAGTGGCTGCAGTTCGACTCCCCGGCGGCCTCCTTGCACTACAGCCTCCCGTCCTTCGCCTCCGACCTCGGCCCTCCCGATGGCACCCAGGCCTTCCAGATCCCGACGGCGGCGCCCGGACCCGCGGACACTTTATCCGGCCTTGAGGGTGTGCCTTCCGTCGACCCTTGGGAGGAGCAGAAGAGACCCCTGCCTTCATTTCCCGCGACCCTGGGGAGGGCCAAGAGGAGAGCCCTGGATCTAGCCTGCATCACGAGGGCCACGCCGACCGGGTTGCACCCTGCGTACAACCCCGTGGCGATCAGCGGATTCACGCCTCTACCCCCATCCTCTGGCTGCTACGGACATCTTTCGGCGAACGAGTATTGTTGGGGAGAGCAAGTCAACGACAATCAGGTGAGGATCTTATCATTAATCTCTCCACTTTTTAACAACCAACACACTCAGACGCCTCCTCAAGGCCAAATAGGGGGAGAGTTTGGCAACCATTGAGCGTTATGTGCGTCTAAATCACGTAGTCTTCGTTAAATTGCTTTCTTTTATCATTTATTCTTGCTATTTTTATGCCTTTGACCAATAAAAATAAATCCTTCGTTGATTTTCACTTCCTTTCCATTGTTTTTTCATTCCCATTGTCTTTTCTTCCTTTTACCATTAATTTCCATTAATTTTATATTGCGCAAAAATCAATTCGCAAAGAATTGTCGCTTTCTTTTAATACAAAGCACTTACGATGATGATTATCATATTAATACCTGACGGATTTATATTTGGAAGTTAAGGTTTCCCAGTCCAATTGGGCTACAGACTAGAGTTCAAGATACATATGTATTTTTCTATCAGTTATGGCTAAGCACTTGATGAAATCTACTTTTATCGAGCAGACTTCGATGGAACAGACCATTTTCGGGTTGAATAATACGGCGGTGTGTATTAATATTCCATGAAGGGTACCTTAGTAGGACACAGTATTAAGACGTGGCTAATAATACTAGCAGTTACGGATTTTATAAATAGCTGGGAAATATTGTATTCTTAATAAACGCAACCGTTGATGAATGAGGATGAACACAGATTTTCGACTTTGAGGTGTGTGTATGCAGAAAATTGCTGGGATAACTCTTGGATATAGCAAGAGAAAATTGAAAATTGTTAGTTTTTAAGTGATCGGAATTCAATTTTTTTGATGAAGTAAATAAGTAAGATGTTCAAAGGAAACAGAAGATGATATATCGAGAGGTAATGGAATTATATTGGAGCTGTGCAGGAAGTGTTAATTACATTAGTAGGGGAGAGGGAGGAAAATTACCCTATGGCGCTTAGAATAGCAATAAAATAGATTGAAGTATAAAGAGCTGAAGATGGTACATGTGCAGGGAAAGGCTTCGGTGTGGTGAAGTGATTCGTCCTTAACAATTCAAAGGTCCACGAACTAGCCGTGAAAACTTTAACGGCGTTACCCGCTGAAATTGCACAAATATTCCACAGAGAAAAAAATCATTCGCCTTGGCCAGGACTCGAACCCGGACCCCCTGAATCAGGGGGTCCGGGTTCGAGTCCCGGTCAAGGCGAATGATTTTTTTCTATGTGGAATATTTATTCGTCCTTAACAATCTTTATATACTTATAAAGGCATATGAATATGTATAATAAACATTTGGAAGAACGGAGAATTTGGTCTGACAACAATCTGGAAGAACATTTGCAACACAACGTGCAAATAGCTGCAGAGGAATTGCTCAGTAAGTGTAAGGTACAATTTCCATTTAATGTTATGTCGAAAACTAAAAATTACCCTTTTTAATCCTCAAGTTTGAATTTTTGTTTGATCTTAAATTTGGGAGTTGCTTCAAGAGGAGAGGCGAAAAAAACCCTTGCCTTGCTTACGCATCTGCACTTAAGTAGCATTTAAGGTATATGTTCAAATTCTTTCTCACGATCAAATATTGTAGAGTGTCCGTCTGAAGTTGGTGTGCGTAATCGACAATATTACGTGCTATCTTAATGAGAAGTGTTTTACGAAAAATATTCGTATATATCATTGATTAACTACCATGACTTTAGATTGAAAACTGTGTACTTTTGCCGCATCTGTGCTGCCTCATGCATTGCAAACTGCATTATGCTTTACGACTCCGCTGGTTGCCTCCATTAATTAACATTTATACGGATCTCTCTCAGGTGGTCGTGTCCCAGAGCGAAGGCCTGTGCATGCTGGTCGACTCCCAAGATTCATACTCGAGGGATGAGGAGTTCCCCAACGCCGATACAAACATGTTGGTGATGGACATATTCGCGGAACCACAGCCTCAGCAACCGTCTTTCGTCGAGGGCTACTCGCTACCGGATGGTACCGTGGAAGAGATCAAACTGGAGTGCCACGGAGGACAAGAGTTGGACGAGGAGAGGTCGGCCTCCGGGAGTAGCGAGGAGAGACTGGGAGTCAACTCCAGCGACCCTTGGGGCGAATCGGATGTCGAGGACGAAGAGGAGGAGGAGGAGGCTGAGGAACTGAGGCAGCCGGTGGAGGAGGAGGAAGAGACAGTGGTGGAGGCGGGCAAGAGGAGGAGGGGTGGGTGGAAGAGGGGGAGGTCACGGAGGAGGAACAGGAGGAAGCATACTAATGACAGCGGTGAGTGAGTCCATCACCATGGCCACGTTAATGGCCTCCTTTTTTTTAAACTGTCTTCCACGCCCCCATCATGCCGCTATCGTAAAACCATGAGGTCACTGAGATGCTTTCTCTTTTTGAGATATGTTTCCACGCTTGGTACCGGCGTTTTGTTTGATATTCTTGGATTGTATGAAGTGAGGAAGGAGAATGGGGTTGGTGTGGTGGCTTGAGAACCGTACTTCCATCTCGAGGGTCCGGGTTTGAATCCCGGCCATGCAGTGGTTAAAGAATTGTCATTGGTCCCTACTTGAATGCCTTTTGGGGAGCACTTCGAGTCCACTACTCCTTCCATCGGATAGGATGTTAAACCGTGGACCCCTTGGCGCTTTCCGTCAACAGCAGGCTAATATTCACCCCAAGTTTCTCTCCACTCTTCCTCTTGAAAAAAGTTACCTCTATTACTTTACCCACCTATTCTAAATAACACGAATGACCTCAGTTGTTGGTTGCCTCCCTCATATAACAAGGGGTGTAGGATCTTGATCTGATCTGAAAAAGTAATTGGCGTAGGAAAAGAGCCGTTAGGTACAAACAATACAAAGAAGAGTTGGGAAGTCTCATAAAAACCCACCATAATCAGCAGAGGACTATCAATTTTTGTTTTCCTCCCTCGATTACATACCCGATCGAATGAGCGTTAATCTTTTCCCCCCATTTTTAGCCAATCTTTCACTGAATAATATGGCTTGGTATCCCATTGAGTACAGCGTCGGACTAACAACAATAGGTCCAGGGTTTGACTCCTGGAAAGACCTCAGAACTTGCCCATATTGAGTGATTATCTGGGTGCTAGATGTTTTCCAGGAAACCACAGGCGGTATAGGAAAAGGAATATTCTCCCCTACTGTGATTTGTGGATGTAACACGCCAAAACGACTTTGAAGTAGGTGAGCTCTGTCCTCATCAACCAAAAAAGACCTTCAGGTTGTACACTGATTTTTCAGTCGTATTGCATTTGGTAGCAATAATATTTTTTGCGAGTTTGTGGGCGGATCGAAGTAGATGTTTGGTTCAAATTAGATTAAGTTCGAAATGAGGTTTTACTGTAGGAAAATCATTACCCTTTGTGCATATTTGGTTAAATTTATTATTTTTTTGGTCCATCTTCATCTCTTCAAGATTAGTAGTAACATTTTCGATATTGAAAGTACTAGAAACTTTTTTTTTAAGTTTTAAGGAATTGATTGTCCTTACCGGGTGTATTGAAATATATCTCAAAAGGGAGTTTTCCATCACGTTCGTAGTATTTCAGTGCTACTAACCGGTTAACACTATAGCCCTAACTTTTTCATATGTATTAGTTTTATTGAAATGTACGGGGCTTTAAGATTGTAAAAAGTCCAAATAGACCGTAGTAATTGTCATATCTTTAACATGCGTCTATAAAGCCTTCGAATCACATGTCTATGTTAGATTTATGAGCAGCTCTGAGCTTTCGCTCTACGCTTACTATATAAAACTGTTATTGCTGTGACTTATTTTCCTCCAGATATGCTTGCATCAGAAAAAACGATGAGTAACTGTCACAGTAGCGTCGTGGACTGCTTTTGATTTGACATTTGATTTTCTCGACACTACAAATGTGCGTTTAAGCATCTTTGTTTATATGTAACCGGTATATTCCTGTTTTCCTAATTCAATTTGTCTGATACGTTCACGGCAAGTTCTTATGATATCGCATCCTACCAGATGGAATTTCATACGAGGGTTTGGGAAGAAAAATTTTTTAGTGGCAATTTTTAATCATTTGGTTGTCCAAGAGTCCAAGATAGTTTATTTTGATCAAAAATTCCTTATTTTTGTCATGCAACGTTTAAATGAGCACAAAAGAGCCAAAGTCATTGTGCTTCGGTGGAGTCTTAAATAATCGTTTAATTATAATTATTATTTATTTTAAATCTGTTATTTAAAAAAAGCTCAAAGCATGGGCCCAATTGAAACACACGTTTTCCTTGCAGACGAAGATGAATCCAGCGTGGCCGACGACGTGTTCGTAGCCGCAGAAGACGACGGTGAATGTTCGTTTCCTAGCATTCCCACGACGCTGGTGTGCAGATGGTCCGACTGCAACGCTATTTTCGGCGATCAAACCGCGCTCGTCAAGCACATAGAAAAAAACCACGTCGACGCCCGGAGCCGGGGTGGAGGATCAGGTAAGCAGAGGTGGAGAGATACACAATGGTGTTGAAACGTTCCCTAAGCGCATGAATCCTTTAATGCTCCCAGTTTCCGATGACTAATAGCCCGCTTCCGCTTCTTAATAGTGGCGTTGGAGCGACGCATGCTAAACATACCATACACTGTGCACGCATTTCAAGTGAGGACCTCCACTGAATACTGTTTCTTTTCTTATTTGCGTGCCATTCCTTCAAAATGTTGGGATACTCTTGTCGTAATAGCAGGTGACGACAACTTAAGTTATTTATTTATACAGCCCGTTGCATCCATGGGTGTTGAATAGCAGTGCAATATGTGTACTGGGCAAAGCATGTAGTCACAACAAAAATAATAAAAACTAAGGTGATCTTTGCCTTTGAAGATTGTTGGCTAGTTAGGTATAGGGAAGATTTTTTACCTTTAGAGGCGGTACATTAATTAAGTAATGTTGAAGGGGGTAGGCAAAAGTTACAATGTACTAACGACAGGGAGGGAGGTGGGGATATCCATCCTTCAGTTACGTTGGTGCACGATTCATTGTATATGCATTCATTGCTCAAATAGTAATGTGTAATAGTAAAATAGCAAATTAACATAACAATTAGCGAACCGAACTTTGGGAGGCGTTTTTAGAGTATGTTACGGAACACTATAGAAGGGAGGGTATAAGAAAGCAGTAGAAAATTAGTGTTCCCTGATATATGGATGGTCCCTTAAGGAATAATGGAAATAAACTATGCGTCGGAATCAGCCTACTGAAAACGAAAGGCACCGAGAAGTGTGCTACTATTTTCGTACCGTCCGACGGACGGAGCACGTGGAGTGTTCTCCACACGACAGTAAATTAGGAATCGTTACTCCACTAAAAAATATCTGCTGCAGATGAGATACGAATCCGTATTCTCAGGGTAAGAGAATACGGATTAAGTGTCCTAATCACATCCCAATCCGATTCCCTCATAATTTTTGGTTTCAGTATCCGATAGAATCACAGCTTCGTCAAAAACGTTTTTGGAGGAGAGTTCCTTACACAATATGTTTTTGAATTTTTTTTTCTTCCACTTTCCCCCCGGTTATGGATTTAAGTATCCTCCTAAATCGTGCGTAAAAACTAGGGAGATTGAAAACGATTCTCGGCGATACGCTAATTAATAAATAAAGCAGTACCTTAAGCTAAAGCAAATTTTAGCATAAGGTACTGCTGTAAATAAATTATTTGTTTCTCGTCATAGCTTTTGCATCCTGTTATAGCAGAAACATTATTTTTGTCGCAGGCAATCATCATACATGGACATACACCATATAATAGACAACTCTTGGGAAAATCTCCGCTAAACTTCTACTAATTTTGCATGTTGTTCTTCACTTTATTTATTATCGCTTCATACCTACTTTAACCTTAAACTTGAAGAATTTCTTTGCCTCTACAAAAGTAGCAGAATTTTGTATATGAGAATATTCATCATATTCATATTCTTAAATGAAGTCAATTACAATGTTCAATATCATATATTCATATTCTTAAATGAAGTCAATTACAATGTTCATCCAAAAACATTGCGTATTCCGTTTACTATGAGGCTTAATTTCAACATTTGATGGGCTGCTTCAGGTAAATTACATAGTTCTTGTTTTAAAGCATGGTACCTTCATTGGGTTTGAGAGAAGAACCGCTTCCATTTAATTTTCATGGCCCTTGATGATTCTTTTTATAGCTTATCCTTTCTAATACGTGTCTTTATTCAGTCCTTTCCTCCAACCCCAAGTTCCTTTCATGGTGTCTTCCTTTCAATAGCATCCATTATGCCTTCTGTTGCTCTCATTGTCAAGTTTTTTCTCTCGATTTTCGTACCGACGTCGTCTTATCTCACTCTCTTGACTCAAGGCTCGAAGGAAGTCATAGTCATGATTTAAGTAGAAGTCCTCTGCCTTCCGTTGTTAGTAATCGTGTGTTATTTTTTCAATACTCTGAATGAAGGGCGTTCGATTCTGTACTGGTCGTCGAACGTGTGCCCCAGGCTTCCTTTGTAATAGCATTGCAATTCACTCCATGTCTTTAAGAGGGGAACGTAAAGTATGTCATCAGCTTTAATAATGTGGGTAGCATGATACCACATCTTTTTGCATATAAATTGCTTGTAAGCGATACACATTCTTTATTATCAATCGCACTAAAACTTTTTAATATCAACACAGTCGCGGTATGTTCTTAATTACTTACTAACAACCTCATCCTCAAGTAATAAATGGCATCCCATTCTCTGAATCAGCTAAATTTACTCGTCTTCTAATTAACTCAAGGCTCTTTTTCGTCTTTTAAATCTTTAACTTATTATAATGACTTGTATAAAAACTTTCATTACATAATTCATCCAGAATGTATTCCTAATCTCCATTGCCTTTGATCTTCCTCAATTCCTGGGATATCTCAATTTGTTTTAACCATGGGCTTGCGAAGTGACCCAAAAAGAATGAACGAAAGCTCTTTTGCAAAATAATACTTGTGTCATTTCAATTACGAAGGCAATAATACGTTCCGTACAAATTAATGTATGCTTGAATGACTAACAGGTAGATGGAAGTGAAATTCCCGTGAAAATCTACCCTGATTTGTAGAGGACCCAAATAATTTTGAATGCATAAAATATACACATATACTTTAAGAGACGTAGACTATGAGTTCCCTTGGGGATGAAGTTTTTTTCTGGGGTTACCATCAGCTAAAATACAGGCCAGGTACGTGGTATAAAACACTTTGAATACATAAGTGCATCAAAATTTGGTTGGATAACTGAACGGCTTGTGTGTACTATATATAAGAAAGATACATACAGGTAGGTGTATTAAGTTTTATAAAATATATAATAGACACATAACGGAACTACGTGGTCCGAATAAATATATGGTAAAAGTTTGGCCGTTATTAGCAATAAGATTTAGATGTGGGAAGCTAAAAAAGTACCTAATATTTGTCCGTGATAGTAGCTACATTTTCACTTCCTTCAAGCATTCTGCGATTGAAATTTATGCAGCATAAATAACTAATCACTGCGAATGGCCTAAAATGTGTGTCGCATGTCTGTTTTTTTTAAATTTGGTTCATAGCAAAGAGCTTTTTCTTTTATTTAGGTGGCTCTGCTGGCCGAGGCTGCAGTAGCTCCCAGAGTTCGTCAGGAAGTTTGGGAGAGGAGTTCGCTTGCTTCTGGCATCTTTGCCCCCGGAGGACACGTCCGTTTAACGCCCGCTACAAGCTTCTCATCCATATGCGCGTCCATTCTGGCGACAAACCCAATAAATGTCCGGTGAGTAAAACATACAATGTCCCCTCTTTTTCCCATTCACATCTACAAAGTACTTCGCAAGCCACCTAGATTGTATGGCATGGGCGTGGACCATCACCAAGCATGTACAATAGTAGATTGAGATACATTATTATATTTTCTCCAAGTACATTTTCTCCAAGTAAATTTTCTCCAAGAAGAGGGAGATTATATTAAGATGTTCCAAGGTAATGAGAGAAACGTGTCGCTTACGAGTGGCTCAGTTTGGTGTGGTAGCTAGAGTGCTGACCTCTCATTCCGAAGGTTGGAATTTGAATCCCGATGGAGATTTTTCATTGACCCACCGGTCCCAGTTTGTGTGCTGTCTGGAGAACCCTTTAAGTTCAGTGCTCCGTCCATCGGATGGGAAGTGAATGGGATCCCTAGGCACCCTTTCATCAAGAGCAGACTAATGTCGACGCCCGGCTTCTCTCCACCCTTTCTTCGTTCCTTGAAAAATTCCTACTTGCACCCAATGAGCCATCTATACGAAAGGGCGCTAAAAGAAACTTACTGTCATGTAACTTAGGAGGAATATAATATTTTCGAATGGGATTCCAGAAGATTCCTTGCCTTTGTGGTTCATTGAGTGTCCTGATAAGGGCTTTTCTCCAAGAACAGGGAGATTAGATTAATTTGGCTTTCCTTGGCTTTATTTTCTTGGATTTCGAAAACCGATGGTGAGAAGAGAGGCTCAAAACTTACTGTTATAACGCAGATGTTAACTTTTCCATTGCTAAATAATGCGATAGGTCACTCCACGTATCATAACGAGGGCAGATGGGAGTAGATAGGTGTGGTGGCTGGCTTTCCACAATGATGACCCATGTTCGAGCTCCAAAAGTAGTAGTCTTTTATCATTATAATCCCTGTCCCTACAAGTATGCCGTTGGAGAGCATTCCAAATCAGTATCCCATCTTTTACATCAGATGTATAGCCAAGTACTCCTTGATCATTTTTGTTGAGAGACGGCCAACGCCGGGTTTCTCTCCCTCCACTTTTCCTCGAAATTCTATCCTAACGCCTCTCCTTCTGACCAAATCCCCATCAAGTGTGGGCACTTCATATTTCACCGATGATACATACTTTACGTCACCTTCTTGGCGATTTCGAGGCTCTCCATAACTCTACATCATTAGTCACACTTTTTTCGATCATTGTGCGCCATATAGGGGTGAAATAGTATGGAGTGGACACCCATAATAGGATCATAGTTTCAGGAGGTGGTACGAATTTTACATGCAATTTCCTCATTAGACGCGATGTAAGTTGTATTAGTACGTTCTTGATCCTCATCTAAACCACTTATTCATTATCTAACCATTTTTGAATGAGTTTTTTTTAACAGTATTATAATACTACGTGGCTTAATCGTTATTCAAGCGCACAATTCGTAGAAAAAATATTTCTGACTCATGGACGATCATTTAACTTCCTAGGTACGTTATAAATTTTACCAATCAACCATCCTATGTACGTACGGCTGTCTTCTCGATCCCCACTAGTTTGCTATTCAGACTAGCTTACTCTCTTTGTTGACCAAAAAGTCCTTCAAGGTTCTCTCATTAAGTAATATTTATCTATCGAGATGTATTAAGTTAGTTTTCATCTGTAAGTGATATATTATCCATAAATAATATTTTTCTACAAGTAATATTTTATCATACCCTCGAGGTCGTTTTCAATGTATTGTGCAAATTTAGATTTTGTGTCTTCCACGGCAGCAACCTTTCCCTCCATTTTTCAATCAAAGAAAATGCCTTGCGGACCAAAATTAGTTTCTTCTGTGTGATTCAGACAGCCGAAGTCTTATAAATCTAAATTCCGATTTCAATTCAAGATCCAAACGTGATTTTTCTCGAGTCATTTGTTCTAGGTTAAATTTTCAACTTCATATGACATCCTGGCTTTACGCCTGCTCTTAAGTTTTCTTCGACTCTGTTTTCCTCCTAAGGCCAATTATGACCTGAGTGTAAAAGTATCTTTACATTTAGCAAGGTAAGCGTTGATTTTTCCTGGTGCCAAGTACGTACGCAGGAAATGGATATCGGCGGTCTTTCATGTGTAATAGTCTAGCATGAAGCTTCCTGTAGTGCGTCATGTTTCCCGAAACCTTTCCACTGTAATACGTCATCCTTCCTCTCAATACGTCAAATCCTCCGCCTTCATTGGGGGTGACGCACTGTTTGACAGTTCCTACGCAAGGTCCTCCCATACCTTCCATAGACGGACCTTGCTATTTTGAATACATATGTGTTTGGTTGGTGACTACAATTAAAGGTATATTCTACGGGCAGTATTGGAAACTTATTTCCATCAATGATTATTTGAAACTTATTGTTTAATCGTCCCTCTCCTCTGCTGTACGCATACCTACACCTGAGTAACAGTTTTAAAATGACTGTCCACAATTACTAATTAATTTGTGCAAGGCGTGTATCATATTATTTTTCAAATTCATATATTTTTTAATGTCTAACATTATTTCGGCTATAATTAGGAGTTATCGATTGTCAACATGATCGTGTAGTTATTTTAGGTTGGATGCACTAATATTTGTGTCCTTCATTGAGTCGTTTTATCAAGGGCGTTGTATTACTCCTGCGCGATTCCCTATACGGTCGCTTATGGCACGCCATTTAAGTCCTGTGCTTGACAAGAAAGGAAAACTCTCATTAGTTATTCCGAAAGAATCAGTCTTGGTTAAGCATAACTCAACTCTAAAACATTAAAATTCCTGAAAAATAAGTCTTGATAATATATTATCCAGACTAAAAATGAAGCTATATGTGTGCGCAATACGATAAATGAATTTCAATGATTACTCCTTATGCATGAGAAGGAATATATATGGTGTAATCTCCAGCATCCACCTCACGCTCCAATGACTTGCAAATAAGCCTGAATTTGGCAAGGAGTATTTTGTAGCAATCGGAGTGCTTGCATGGAGTCGGAAAACCCTTTGTGCAAGGCTTGCTGATGGAGTGAGGAGCGAATTTTTTTCTTTGTCTCGAAAAACCGAGCTTGCTCAAGTGTCCATTAGATAACTCCGCTTCCTCTCGACGCTAAGTGACAGGTGGCTCTTCTGCTTGAAGACGAAGCAGAAGAGCTCTCCCTCCACATCCGTCCGGTGTTGCTCGCTCCCTCCTTCTTTCGCCGAGGATAAAAAAACCACGTCCATTCATTCCGCAAAGCACAAGGGTCCAGAAGCACGAAAAGGCCAGGCTCGCGCGTGATTTTTTTTTGTAATATCCCCGCGGCCAACATCTCTCCACCCATTTTGCTTGAGAGGATAGCGTGTGCCGACTTTCAACCGAGCCAGGCATCAATAGGGACATGCGACCCCATTGATAAACTAGTCTTCTGGAGGGATACCATTCCCCCCATCCCGGCCCTGAAGTGCCGAAAGAAACGTCCGTCTCTTTTCGAACCACGCTCCAGCCATGCGACCGCCGACGAGTCGGCGAATCCAGAGTTCTCGCGTACTCCGCGTGAAGTAGATCCGTTGGGGAGTGCTCCCACTCCACAGGCAGTGACGTTACGTGGCCTTCCGCCTACTGCCCTGAAGAGGGGAGCCGTTGCGAATCGTAGCTTTCGAGGAGTGTCTCTCTTTATCCCGCCTCACTCTCGCGAGTCTGGAAGCGAGGCGCCAGTCGTCTTAGCCGCGCGAGCCTTTCGCTACGAAGGACGTGTTAAAACGGCGTCAATTTTTCTACGCAAACGAACGAACGACGTGTTAACAAGTCGTAGTCGCTAAGCTAGCCCAAAGCAGGCCAGAAAGGTGTGTGTTTTAAAGGCCCTCTTCTCGGGACGTCTTAGGTACCCTTTCTCGGTCCGCGGGAGAGGATTATCCCGACCCTTCGTTGCTGTGCGCGACCCAATCCCCGCAGGGGTCCGCGGTCAGTTGCTTGTAGGTGCAGTAGAATAACAAACTGAGAAGTTATTGTTTAATTGGAAAATTGAGCATTATAAGTATATTCCTTATGTTTAGTTCTACAACTGCAAATTTTAAACGGAGCTCTACCGTTATTTTTAACGTAGTTGGTGAGTAAAGGAATCTCCGAACAAATTTTTGTTAATTATTTAGTTGGTTATGAGTGATTTTTTATGTTTTTATTTACTTAGGAAGTTATAATGTTTTTAGGTTCAACAAATGAATGCTATTTTTTCATATGTTTTGATGGCCATATTTTTCGTGAGTTTCAATGTTTATTTTTCCCTGTAATTACTCAGTCTAATATAATCATGACAGCTGACGATTTCACTTTCTTTCGTTGGTCAATGCTTTCCGCCTAAAGAATAGTGATTTCTGGCAGTCCTTCGAATCGAAATTAAGGGTTCCGTAGACCGTACATCTCATGAATTAACGTGCTGAAGATTTCTAAGTATCGTTTCTTTGATTGGCGCTCTGATGATGTCAAATGCCTGAATAAGGCTTTTTTATATTCATAATAATTTTATCGTTGAAAAGTGGTCAAAATAATTTAAGAGTATGACAGAAAACGGCAAAATTATTTGCTTAACCATTGATACGATTTTTTTGCTAGAGAGCTTAATATTAATGGTAGAATTTCGTTTAAAAGCTGTAAAGGCACTGTAAAACTAAATTAATTCGTTTCCGATACAATTAATATCGACGCTGCAGCAACAATGTTTTTAGCAAAACGATTGCATAAACAAATGGATGACCGCGACGGCGTGCTGTTAAGGGGTCATGAAGCGGGAAAGGGTGAATATTATCTCGGCCCGGTGGCCGAGAAAAAGGTTCGACACCCCTCTGGGCCACGACCCAAGTTAGGGAAACAGGTACCTGAGAGGATCCTAGCGTAGCGAAGCGAATTTTTGGCATTCGTGAGGGAAGTAGCATTTTCTAACATGTGGCTCCGTCGCGAAAGGGTTAAGACATGGTAGGTGGAGACTCGGCTCTCTACGTTTCTTGGGTCACTTCGGATGAAACCACCGTTTAGCTGCAGGAACTAGAATCCTAGGTTTCAGCAAGACATTGCAAAGGGTTCCGCGAGAAATAATAATGAATAGGAACGGCAAATTGAAGGCGATAGGCGACAGTTTTAGGGGTTTCCTAAATCGTGGATATCATTTCAAGGGTTCCGCAAGAGTAAAAAGATTGAGAAACGCTAGACCGGAGGTTAAGAATTTTCGAAAAGTTATTCGAAGGTAATGGGGGGTCGTAGTAGCCTAGTGGGTAGTGCGCTGAGCTACCGATGACCGGAGGGTCGCGGGTTCAAATTCCGGGCAGAAGCCTTTCTGGTCACCCCCAACTAAAATCCTCTCGATTCGATTTTCTGTGTTCCAGAACCTCGTAGGAAGTTGCAAGTGGTCCAGGGAAAGGAACTGGCTCCCCTACCCTGAATGTGTGAATTTCACACGCCAACGGCTTAGTTCGGGGCGAGCTCTACCCTCATCTATCAAAAACCAACCTTCTAGTAGCACCAATTTTGTTTTTATTCAAAGATAGAAGAGGAAGGGGGAAGAGAAATCCGACGCCAGTATTTGCCTGCTGTTAACGAAAGGCTCAAAGGCGTCCAAGGTTTAACGTCCCATCAGAAGTACAGAGTACTGAACTCAAATAATCTCTACACAGTACTCAACAGGGTGTAGATGAGGTAGAAACTCTCCAAGATAATGTTGGCGGTGCATCTGAGCCGAGATATGCTCGCTCTCAGTGCACTGAGCTGGTTTCTCAGCCTCCGCCCACTTGTGGTGTGCGTGAAAGTCATATGCGTCGATTGTTATCTCGATGGGAAAAACAAAGGATTTTTGGATATTGTAGGATGTCGAAAATTTCCTTTCCGCCGCTCATTGTTCCCACCGAGAAATCTCTTTTCTCGCGAAAATCCCAGAGCTGATTCTCCACAATGTTGGAATGCGATTATATTCCTGTATTTTTTTGGCTCACGGAGAATGTTCTGACCCAATTATACATCATAGCAAGATGGCTCTCTGTGCTATAGGATAAAATTAAGGGAAACCTTTAAGTAGTAGGTAGTACAGTAGAGCCCCACTAATTCGGGCCCCGCTAATTCGGGTTTCTGGATAAATCGGGGCGGGCAAAAAAAAATAAAAAAATATTACTCACTAAAATTTTACAAGTTAAACACTTCTAATAGTCAATTTTGTTTGTTTTACATATTTTGTGTTTTGTCACGATGTTTTAAACTATGTAATCTTATATTTTCTTACGTTTTTAGTTCATATTTTATATCCTTATATGCTTGAGAACCATGAATGACCTTCAAAAATGTTTTAGGGTCGTTCCTACGGCAATAAAACCACTTTAAATGTTTAATTCGGGTTTTTAGTTAATTCGGGCATTAGCCGGACACAATTAGCCCGAATTAGAGGGGTTCTACTGTAATAGCAACAGCAATAGGGAGCACTGAATTTCAAGTGTTTTTCGCTCCGCACCAATAGTAAGTGTGCACCGATATATAATAGAAAAATCTCCACCACCTTCACGACTCGGAACGGCTCTCATTCAGACACATACAAAGATTTAGTATGAACATAAGATAGAAAGTAAACTGGAATTGCATAAGAAAGTATATAGGATTAAGTATACTTTGGTTATTGTGGTTTTCTTAGCAGGGATGCTCAGTCTTATGATCGCAAATCCATTCACCGGGCTACGTCAAGACTTTGATGTACATCTACGTTATATCCTGTAAGCCACCGAAAGGGTATTTGTCAGGGGGTGAACCATCAACAAGTATGCGTTTTCATTCAAAAGAGAATGAAATTTACCCTTGCTATCATGAAAAATACTAATACGTGTATGTACGACCTACAAGCGAATGAGAGGTAGAGCTGAATTTTTATTCTCTAAAAAGAAATGTAATCATTATTGATTAGTCAGGAATTTCTTTAAATATATTAATTATTTTTTATTTCCCAAAGTGCATGAGTTAGTAATGTTTAAACAATCTATTGATATCAATTACTATGATTGGCTGGCCACTCCATTTTGGCATTATTCAGGGCTAGGAAAGTGCCATAATCACCCAGAAATACTTTCCGACTTATCTTTAAAAGACTTGAATCCCCATTCACCCAGTGATACTTGTTTCCGGGGCAACAGTGCACGTATTATCTTAGCAAGTAAACTCATTTTATCGCCGCCCCCTGTCTCATGACCTCGCTCAGAATCTGTAACATTTATCAAGTAGATGGGATGCTTGAGTCTAACGAATAATCCGGAAAATTCTCCCTTTCCGAAAGCATTATAGGTTTAATTCCCTTCCCAAAAGGAGACGATACGAACAAGAAGGCATTCCGACTGAAACGGAGGCGTGGGAAGGGAAATAGGAGTTGCGTAATGAACCGTTAACGCGCTTAAAGTTCGCTCTTGTCCTTCAAAAGCTGGGAGAGAGAGAGAGAAAATAAAGAAAAAGAAGTCGGGAAATGAGAACGAAAAGAGATGTTGTCGCTCACGCTGCCTTTTCCCCGAGCACGCCTCTACTCGTGGGACGGAGGAGTGGTTGGCGTGGGCCGGTCACGAGAGAGGTGTAACAACACGTCACGAGTTGCTCGTGCATCCCACGCGTGCACGGAGGAAGAGAGGATTGCCCGTGGACTCTCATGGGACGCGAAATGGACCGGATGAAAAAATTGTGGGCGTATTTAGGGAGCCAGAAATGGAAGTATTTTAAAGTCGTCGAGCGGGCAACTCGCGCACCCCGGTCGTTTTTTTTTCTATTCTCTTTTTGTTCATTTTAAATTTTTTCTCGTTCTTCCATGGTGGACGTAGGTGGAATGTCGAGGGTTATATCTAGAGGAGAGGGGCTTGCTTTCAGAGCCGACTTTCGCCATAAATGGTTTTCGATGCCGAAATCGTATTTAGATGTGTATCATTGCGTCCAGCGGCTATCTGCCGATCTCTCTCCCCGAATTATTTCGCATCCGGTTACTTGGCTAATGTATAAATTTATCACAAGTGCCTTTCCCTGAAAACTCTCGAGATTCAACAATGGCCACCATTTACGTAGAGGGACCGCATCAAATAACCTGTGCCGACTGATGTAAAGGAATGCCATCAGCATAAAATGTATATACTTTGTGACAGTAACTCGAAATTTCATTTTGCTCTAAGAAGGAAGGGTCATGGTGTCATAGTGGGTAGAGCACTGAGCTATTGACCGGAGGGTCCCGGGTTCAAATCCCGGGCCTTTCTGGACACCCCCATCTAAAAGCCTCGCAATTCGATTTTCTGCGTGTCAGAACTTCGTAGGAAATCGTAGGTGGCCCGGGGAAAGGAACTGGCCCCCCTACGCTGAATGTGCAACCTTCGCGTTGAATCACTGGGTGAGTGAGGAAGAAGGAAGCAAAAAATAAGGGAATTCGACGTCTGGATTTCCAGAGAATAGCTTATAAGAAAGATGTCAGTGCCTAACTGAAGTAAGTAATGTATTCTTCCTGTACCGGAAATTAAATACGAAATTTTTGATAAAATGTATCAGATTTTTCTATACTTAACCCTGTGGAAGCATACGGAAATTCTTTGTTGGTTTAGGCTCAACATAAATCAAACAGTGAAGGTAGCTCTTATAAATATTAAGCTAATTAAACCTATAGTATGATTATGAATTATTATGATATTATAAATTCAAAAAGTGGACATCCCATGATGTCTGAGAGGATGAAGGAAGGAAGGAGAGAAAGGGTTAAGAAACTTGGAAAAAATAATGAAGTATTGTAAATTAAATAAAATAATTATTTTAAATAATTATAATTTGTTCACTTTGCAATCATGTAACTTGCGTGGAAACAAAACGAATTCTGGTAGCTAGAGGTCCGGCAGTTAATCTCGTTTAAAGTGTCACCTCTGTCCTCCCGGTTGATTTAGTGTGGGGTAGAAACGCATGAAATATCAGCCTCGGAACTCGCGTGATTTGTATTTTAAAGTCGGCGATGCTTATTTTTCTTTCTCAAAATGGCTTTAAAGCATCCATATTTATCTGTTAGATCTGTACCTTTTCTGCTGTTATCAAAGGGTTGCAGAAAACTGTTCGCTTAATTCATAATGTGTCTGAGAATAATTACATTCACCTCAAGAGCTGAGCTGATGGAATTCTCTCTATTCCCCCTTCGTCTCGACTGCAAGAGAGCACTCGATCGCCTTCAAGGGCGAGCTCTTAACCTCAATTCCTCTCGTCTCATACGGCCGGGATAAAACCGTGCGACGAATTCCCTATTCCTCCTGCCTCCCCGTCCCTCCCCTCCTTCATCCTCCACCCATAGCCCCTTCCCCTCACGCGAAACCTCGCCCTTTTCCTCCCCTTCCCCCGCGAACTTCTCTCATTTTTCGCGAGCTCCCAAAGTCACGGTTCGGGGGAGGGCGTTGAACTTGACATGTTGCTCTTGCGCAAAAATTGTTTGATTTTTGCATCCCGAAAGGGCATTGGCACCGAGAGAGAGGAAGGGGTGGATGTAAAGAGAGGGAGAGAGGAGGTATACAACATCGAGTACCGCGTATACACGAAGATGCAATATGCGCGCGTATATGAAGGAAAAAAATGGCTCTTGCACGAGAGATGGGGGTGAGAAAAAAAGACGGAAGCCTTGCGAAAAAGGGGAGAAATGATGAACGAACGGTGTGAGAAAAAATCCCCTCGGTGACTTGAAATGTTCGCGAAACAAACAACCCCTGGTTTGTCGTGGGGTGAAATCCCATGTGGCTGCGCGAATTTGACGCTCAGATATTTACGCCACGCGTTCCGCCGGAGGTCGGCAACCTGCTGCCCCGTGACCTCACCGCTTCAAGGTCATTGCTGATTCCCTTCGCTTCAGATGCAGATGAAAATAAGCAATCTTCACCCCTCCCCACACCCCCTTCTCCTTCAGAGGTTTTTAGTGCTGGCTATGAGGAGGAGAATGGCGACCTGTGGAATGTCTACCGGTGAATTTTCCGCGCAGCAGCTTATCGCAAATGGTTTTCCGATGCAGTTATTCCAGAAATGACTTTAGCCAAACGTTCTCACCGCTGCAATGTGAACAGAATATTCAACTTATGAGCAGACTTGGATCTGGCTGATGTCCTCATCCTCAGCGTCTAACTGCGTTTACCCAGGGAATTCCACTGAATGACGGAAGAATATATACTACCCTGAAACAATATTGATGAGGATGAGTGATGTATAATCACATGAAAATAAGTAATATAACGGGGACGTTTAATAAATTCTTCTTGCTCAAAGTCTATTCTCCTTGTTGTCATATTTTCTGTTGTGTCAAATGCTTTCAGAAAATATGTAAAACACCACATAATGCGGGCGCTTACTCGAAACGGAAATCGCAATTTTGTACACGAAATCGTTAGATGGAAACGAAAAAAGAATTTTAGTGAAAAAATTAATCTTCTAACCACAACCATTCACTCATAATTCAAAAATTAAAATAAGCAAAAGGTGACGCCCACCGAAAAAGCTTATTTTATATCATTGACGTCATTTTTCTCCCGTTCTTGACTGCTTTTAGAGAAAGGGGTGGAGGGGGGTTCTCGGAAGGTCTGCTCGCACAGATGCTGTCGCAACTGCTCCTATTGGCAGAGTCAGCTGTGTCCCCCCCCCCCCATTGCGATAAGGCAAAGTAGCTTCGCGATTTCAGTTGTGATTGGACGAAATCGATATACGTCAGAGGTTGCACCACGCCCACTTTTCCGATAGGATTAAAAATATCACTTTTTCGCCGCTTACAACTCGAGAAATAATTTACGGATTAAAAAATCGGAAAAATACGGGTCTTTTTATTTTACAAACTCTATCAGATTTGGCAATAAAAAAATATGGTAAACGACCCCATTAAGTTTTCGAGAGAGTGGAAGCCCAGTGGGTAGAGGTTGGTACCACTGCTCAGAGATTAGGGTTCAATAGTCCTTATTTGAGTTCTATATGGAATAAATTTTAAATTCAGATCTCGGTCCGTCGTATGGGACATCAAACCGCAGACTCTCTCGGAGAATTTCGTTGAGGCCGGGCCAATCCCGATGCTGGTGTCTCTCCGCTTTCTAAATTCTTGCCTCTTTAAGAATACCAAAATAATAACTTTAGTTGGCCGTAGCTTCTCCTAATAGCAACAATTCACTCATATCCGTACTTCATTAACCTTTATATGCCCAAGGTCGTAGCTCAGTTCCTCGAAAGCTGCTCTCCAGACGTCGCTCAGCCGTCCGACCTTTCGGCGTCTTACTCAGCCCTAGTTGTAGTTCGTAATTGACTCTCAAGGTGGGCCGAACTGGTTTTAGCGCACCGAAAATACATCCATTCAAATGCTCGTTTGCGCCCTCCCGACGTTCATGAATGGAAAGTCAACAACCTCGATCCGAGGCCACCTAAACAAATGTATCAACCGGTCCACTTTGTTTTGTCATCCTCGACGCTCGCGCTGCATTAGATAACATTTCATCATTACCGAGGAAACTGACCTCTTCCAACCGAAAGCGGCGATGTTGTTGACTCCTCGGCAGTGACAAATGATAATTTCTTTGGGTGCGCCGCGGCGGACCTGGTCTTGCGTGTCTTCCTTGTTTCCTTGGTGGTAATTAAGCGTGCTGCCTTGAGAATTGAGATGGTGGAAGTACGAACTAATTCTTTCCCGGCAAAGCTAATGTTAGAATTTTAATCGATTGAACTTTTAATCATATCCATCGTTTCGACAGGCGACTGATGCATTATCTCGGGGTATTAATGTAGCGGCTTAAACGTTGTTCAGCTTCTTGTATATCTACGTAATACCCTGCGAGCCACCTCGAGGCCACTTAGATGCAATTAAGAGTTAACACCACAGTCTACTCCAACAATATTCTACCTGCACTTTGCTATATGCTCTCTAATGGTACGCGAGAAAAATTACATTTTAAATCTATCGCTACGAAAATCTATCTCTCTTATCTTATTTACCTGGTCAAATCTAGCATAATAATCAGGGGTTCTTAACATATATTTAATATCTCCAGTAAATATATCCGTTATAATTTTCTGCAGGAGATTTTATCGGTACTTTAACCCATACTCTGATAAACATTCTCAACCTAATTCTTCTCTTAATTTTAATACACTACGAAGCCTGTCGTAGCACCTTTTAACAAATATACTTGCTCTACTCTGTCAGGTTATCTGGTTAAACTTAATTCATTTGGATCCCTGACACTGCATATGCATTGGTGGACCCAAACTAATGAAAAACAGCGGCGCTTTTTTCTTCTCGTAAGATATCCCTGGTAGTTTAAATACCAACTCCAACATTCAGGAGCGATGGAATCATAGCCGTTGGAGCACCTAAAACCCAAGTAATAATACCTATCAGGTGTGGTCTGATTGGTCAGAGGGCGATATTTGAATGCTATCCCAACTGAAATGAGGAGACTTAATTCTGATACTACGAATGATCTTAATAATGGGATTCCTAGAAGTGCTTAAATCGTATCAAAGGACAGGTTCGAAATTTTATACACTTCCAACAGGATCTCGATGACTTTCTTAGCAATGATCCCAATCGTAGTATATCCCAATAATTATTTGAGAGGCATATAATCTTGGTGTTTCGCCAAGTGTAGTTATGGTCAAGACTACTGCTGTGCTCTGCCACAGCAGATTTTTCAGGTTATCTGAGCTTGAAATGTAAACGGTATTTGAATAAGATTCAAAGTTTAACTCGGCGGTGCACTCATCGTGGTGAGACTTCGTGGTGGTGGTGCCTCATGACTTTTCTTTTTCTCGTCCTCTGCAGTATGAAGGTTGCCCGAAAGCATTTTCCCGCCTGGAAAACCTGAAGATTCACCAAAGATCTCACACGGGAGAACGACCCTACACTTGTCAATTTCCTCTCTGCCCCAAGGCTTTCAGCAACAGCTCGGATCGAGCCAAGCACCAAAGGACACACTTCGACACGGTGAGTTTTATGCATAAATCGTGAATAAGGTCTGACACATTCACTAAACAGCTGTTCGCCCAAAACCCCCAATGAAGGCAAAAAACCACCTGGGGGGGATTGAAATTTAAAAAAATCATGTTATTAATATTTACCTATATTTTCATTTTCTAAAGTTTAATTTCAATTTCTACTGTTTTTTAAAGATATGAATAGCTGATGTGATGCTTACTTGTCGTGGAATAACTTTTGAAATCCTAAAATCTTCTATCTCTAATTTACTTGAACCATATTATCACTCCTATACACTCACCTCCAGTGTTTTTACGTCAAATAAACTTTTAACTATATCTGGTTCATAATTAATCGTTAACTGTTGGGTCCTTGTTTTCCCAAAGTTTTTTCATCTCACTCATTTCTTTAGAGTTATCAACACGTACCTTAATTTGATAAACGCTAACCTGGGGTATTTACTTCAATCTCATTTTACAATTCAACCATTGTCTCCCGCTTCCTAATTGAATACCAGAATGCCTTAGATATTGTATTTATTGGATTATAATCTTCGCTTTATAACTTTGTGTCAATTCCCTTGACAGGACTTAACTTTATTACAACTTGATTTAGGGATTCATGATTCAATGTCAGTGCTCGTATATTAGCCGGTGTACGGAATTTGTATTGACGTGCTAATTCCACACACTGGTTGTATGAGATTGAATAATCTATGAGGAAGTGGCGCGAGTGCGATTTTTCTGGAGCTCGAGAAGAATGTCTTTTATTCATGATCAAATAAAAACTTTTACCTCGCCCTTATCAAAATAAAAGCAGGCACTGAAAGTAATTTGTAATTTATTCTTCTAGCGTTCTCAATTAATAAATTTCCACTGTTTTATAATAATTTCGATTTTCTATTGCAGAAACCTTATGCCTGTCAGGTGGCCGGATGTAGTAAACGCTACACAGACCCCAGCTCTCTTAGGAAGCACGTGAAGAATCACTCACCGAAGGATCAGACGCAGGCCAGAAGAAAAGTAAGCATCACTTAAGACAAAAGTTACTTTCTCTCAGATAGATATTATTCATCCGTTGTTCCATGGCTGTCTCGATTCTCCAAACCATAAACTCATTCCATGAACAAAGATGCTTCGACAAAAATAATCACTTCTTGTGGATTAATACGTTTATTTTCTTCGTCCATTCCCTGTCATCTTCCCTTTCAGCCTTCTTCATCCATATCGTCGAATTATCTTGCCCTTTTAGACTAATTTTCGGGTGGCCTTTAAATCCTAGATAATTTAGCTTTTTTTATTTAGTTTGTAACCCTGCATATTTCACCAGTCAAAACTCATTACAAATTTTTGGGGCCATTGAAGTGATGACCACGAACGATGAAGAGTAGGAGGTAAATGGAGAGGAAGAGCCTTTCCAATAACTTTATACAAATGTATAATTATATCCCATATGATGTAATAAGCAAGAGACGAGTTTAAAAATTGTAATGTGATATTCAGATATATATCTCTCTCTCTTTATTTAACCTCAATTTTCTAGCAGTTGAAACAGCGCGAAATTTGAAAATATCCTTATTCATCTTATATTAGTTTACTCAGAAATATAGGGTGCAATGGGTGCTTATTTAAAATATGGGCATTGAGGATTTGGCATAAACTTTTAGCATAAGAGAATAATTAAGCTTTAATTTCACTTTAAAACATATTAATATTGGAGTGATTAACTCTGATGCAGTTCAAAAAGTGTGGTGGTATAATGTCATCTTGCAATGTCCTTTACTCTTGAGATTACAGTTTCTAAATTTTGCACTAATAGCAAGTGCATTTTAAAAATCCTATCTCTTTAATTTTCCACCTAAAAAACGTCCAGCAATGCGTCAGAATTGAAATTCTTTTGGTTTGAATTTCAGGTTAAATCAGTCGATTCAACATCTTCATCGCAACACAACAGAGAACCAAAGTGCCCACCGTCCACACCTCCAGCTGTTCCAAATAATATGGTTGGTGTGTACCAAGATTGTTGCTCGGAGATTTCCTCCTCCTCGGCATCGGGTAAAGGGAGCTTCGGAGTCCAGGAGCTGACGTTGGAAGATGAAAACTCGGCAGAGAATCCGTCCGCGCATATTCACGGAAGTGTGAACGAAAGCTATTCCAGTGGAGACTTGATCGAGTTTTCAAGTCAGAATGTGGAAGATGACTTATTCTTCGACTGTTTCCAGTCACTGGAATCCATGAAACCTCTGCTAAACACCGAGAAAGGTATATACGAATTGTATTCCGCAAATATTTCGTTACTTAAGTTCGGAGACACCGATAATCTTGTGATATTTGTGCAGTATGCCCATGTTGGTTGAGGATTTATGAATTACCGGAGATTTTTTGAGCGATTAATATTATTATCATCAATTTTTCAATGGTACCACTTTAAAAAATAATGAACGGATCTATTTCAATGTATTAGTAATTTTATTCTTTGTTCGTATTCTTGTGATATGTATAGAATATTATCCCACTCCCTGAATTCGAAATCTTATCATTTTCATTCTTTCTTGCAGAGTGTGCCCTTGCCTCTGACATGCAGAAGTCTAATCAATTTGAACTGTCTCTAGACTTGGACTGCGACGATGTTCAACAGGATTTCTTAGAAATTGGGGTTTTAGAAAAGTGGGGTGTTACCGGAAATAGTATGGCTGCGTGTTGTGCCACGGATGATGCATTGGATAGTGATTTTTTAACGATTTCGTAAGAACTGTTCGGTACTCTGATTTCGTCTTGATTCGTCACTGGGCAATCATCGTGTGATTATTTGAAATGCTTGGAACATTCTAACAAACTCGCCCCTCTGCACCAAAGAGGGGAAACACACAGAATGGAGAACTCTTCAATATGTTGGAATTGTTATTTCCTATCTTGCTACAAGTGCTACAAATTTGGGAAAATATCGAAAGCAGTTGGACTAGGCATCGCCTAGAAGTGAAATTTGATCTCTGTGACAATGTGATAGCTATTTTCTAATTTCCGTGAAATTATTAAGAGTACTTAAATTATTATGCTGCTTCTCACGTGACAATATTTTCCACCATAATAATGTTTTCAGTATCTGAAACCTAAATATTAAGATGGAAGGAAACATTATTTGATATTTTTATACACTGATTGGGGTCCTTATTTATATAATGAGGAAATTTGATGTGACCCAGCATTAAAAATTGATATTCTATGTTGACTTTGTTCAGTAACTAACCATGGCCATGCTTTCACCACAAGGACTCAAAGTCTATTGGAAAAGTACTTTGCATTCCATTGTACTTTCTCTGCCCATTTATTCCTTTCCATGGGACCAAACGGCATAACGCGCATTGCGTTTTGTACATTTTGTATACATGTATGACAGGTAACAATTATTTTTAAATGTTTTATGCCATTAAATATATATATATCAAACTGCTGTTTTATACTCTTTTTAAATATATTTTTATGACTATGTATTGAATAAACTAAATTAAACTAAACCTCAGAAATTCTTTTCTTGAAAAATTTTATAACCTTCATATATTATTCTCCCGTTTAGAGTCCTGTACAAGAACTGTTCTTGGTCCTGTAATTACCATCTATGTTTATATCAATTACAATCATTTTATGTTTATAATTACTTCAAAGTATGCTATACTGAACATAACCAGAAAATTATCATCGGCCAGCAATCGTAGAGAAAAGCATGGTCGAAAATAGAGTACTCTTGAGCATGTGTTCCAGAAACATATTTCTTCGAGCCCGCTCAAAAATTTCGTTTCTCGCCTTCCAAGTTTCATGATTCCCCGGCTGGTGGCAGCACGGCCAGTTATGCTATTTCCGTCCAAGAAATGTCCTCCAACTCGCAGTACGAGGTTGTCTGAGGTGAACGTCTCGTCCCTCAAATGACAACTTAAAAGGATTTCTGAAGTGACCATACTCTCCTTCTGGTTGTTATATATTGTTTTGAGTTGGTGATACTTTGGTTGACCTTTGTTTAGTTTAAAAGTGACAAAATGCCGGTGTTTCATACCAAAACTATAGAGAGTATTTTGGAGCCTGTCGCTCAGCAGGTAAGTGGAATTATTCTTTCCAAGGAAATTTGTACCCGTTCCTCATATTCCCGAATGAAATTGTTGTTGGGTTTATTATCAGGGAAATAGGTTTTAAATGTTGCCCTCTTCACATTTTCCTCAATAAAACTATACATCTTTAGGGCTCCTTGATTTTAATGAATCACTTCATCTGAACTGTGACCAAAACATTTAATGTGACAATGTTTTGCCATTTGTTGATTGTTGTTCAAGTTCCGAATGATAAGTTACATTCGCGTTTATTCTACAGTCGATGCGGCTGTCGGATCTGGTGTAGTAACTTGGTGTTCCCACGGATGTGATGCTTTTGTTGAATGCAAATAGGTGTACAAAACCCAGTTACTTTTCAGTGGATTTGGTTCATTTTTTATTTAATGCTAATGGAAAGAAATTTTCCTGTATTGTGTGTAGTCTGCCGCTGTTTGTGATGCACGATGCTAGTCGGCTTATAGTTCTGCTGATTACCCAATAAGGTCATGATCGCTTAACCTGTTTCTCGAAACGTGTGCCGTTTTATATGCTACTTCAAGGGATCGAATCAGTGGAGGACGTGTATCAGCGTAGAGAATGATTTTTGTCTCGGGGCACGCCCCTTTTTTTCTTTGGTCAATCGGTTGCAGTGGGGTGATGTGTTACCTCCACGTTTTACTTCGTTCATCCCTTGTTGTCATTTCGTAGGTGCTCTGTTGTTTGCGTTTCGATGATTTCTCAATCGGTCACGGTTTCTTCGAATCCTACTCCTTCACGTCAAGCGTTGGCTTTGGCTGCATCCTGGAACTGCTGCGGGCGTGTAGTCTGTAACAGTGTCAGAAATAGCTCTGAGAAGTGAGTCATGGGAAAAAAAGATGCGGGAGGAAAACAGAAAAAAAGAGAATGAAACTGAATGAGGTAACTTTATCGCATGGTTTTCTGTTTAGCCATTCATAAAAGTAAGCCTGCCGTAAATAATGCATTACGCATTAGGATATTAAATGCTTGTGTTTACGCAAATTAACCCCTTTTTCCATATTTTTTCTGCCCTGGTTCAATTTCAGCGCCTCCTGTTGAAAGCGCCGTTAGACCCTCGGATTGTTTGCTGTAGTTAGGATAAGAATAAGTTTGGTTTCATCCGTTAATGACTATTTAGGGGATGACATCATGTGTGTACTACACGGCCCCCTGGGTATAAGGATGTTTGCGTCACTCATTGCCCATTGATGACGTTTCGCCAAAGATTCCCAAATATGGGCAATAGAAAGTGAGAAGAGATTTCGAGCGCGCGGTGTTTGAGTGACCTACTAGCAATCGCCTGTAACATATGGGCGGGATGGTCACTATTTAATTCGATTGACCCAATTAATTTTCGCAATTTTTGGATCGTTGCTCGGTAATGTGTGAGTAACGTTGCGTTGCTGTGGTTTACAACTGAGATATATTTTTCCCATGTGTGCAGTGTGCCATTTTAGCTTTTTTTTCCTCTTGACCTTGCGAAAAAATGACACAATCGCCTTGAGTTGGATGACATATTTTGTAATTTGACCGGTTATCGCGGTAAAAATAACCATATTCGTATTTTATTGAAAAATATATGCATTTTTATTTATATTTCTTAAAAAGTGTATTTTATTCTTTTTATCTATTCTGGTTACATACCAACACACGATGGAATTTGGAGGTCGCATAATTACAACGATGAACGTCATATTTCTTGAAATCCCTAGGAAATAAGACTTTTCAGTTTATCACAAAACTGCAAGAAAATCCAAAGTCTTTGTAAATATATCTTAAACAGTTTTGATGTTCTTAATTGCTCAATTGGAATATGTGCCTTCCAAATAATGGATTTTAAAACCTATTACTAAAGTGCTTCGACCTTGAAATAGAAGCACTGCTGTTTTTTTGCTGTAGTATTACTGAAAATATGAAGGGAAGCAATGATCCCAGATTGCTGCCAAGGGAGTGGCTGTTGGATTTGACTACCTACTGTTGGCATAAGAACAACCCCTCGTCATAGCGTACCTCCCTCCTAAAGTCACTGTGTCCGCAGTTCTATCCAACGCCCTTTCAGCAGAGAATGAAACGGGTTCTGTGCGCGGAGTCTTGGTATGGGAATCGCTTGATTCTTGATGGATAAATAAAATGTCTGAGAAATCGTAAAGAGCCGACGTACAGGATCCATATGGCGCCCCTATCATTAACTCATCATCTATGGATGAGAGCACTGAAAATTTTCAGTCCCAGTATAATTTTGTTCCGGTATTCATCTCTCAAAATTTATGCATGCTAGTTTTAGATTCTTGCTTGTAAAATCGATTTTCTCTGGGATTGAATAGGCTTTCCGAATTTTGCTGGTGACTGAAATATGTTGTTTTTAAAACACTGACAGCTGAAGTGATGCCCAGGCCCTAATTAGAAATTAGAACGTTCGGTTTCAATTTTTGAGATTGTAGGAGATGTTGGAGTAAGCGCAAACATTTTAAAAGAAACTGTAAAATTGGATTTCAACAACTGATCGGCATTTTCCTTGGGACCTTCGAAATGTGGCTTAGAAAGCGAGTCTTGATGGTTTGAACTCACATCTATCGCAAATGTTAATACCCTATTACTTTTTTACTGGTTAAATTAGTGGCTTATTCTTATCTTCGTTAGCCATGGTATTAAACATCGAGTTTGGAACATAATAAGAATCATTCGGCACAATTTGTTGTAGCCTAAATTATGGAACCAAATAAATATTTATGAAGTTTTGATGAATGAGATGATCGTGGCATAAACTGAGAGGAAGAAAGCTCGCCAGTAAGTCGATTTCATTGCATCCTAGGAATTTCGGTAAGCCCCCTTGTTATGTAGCGTCGTTTTAAACTTAGCGATTACCTAATAGATTTTTTTATGACTGGTTGGTGTGGTGGCTAGATTACTGGCCTCCGATAAGAGGGCCCAGGTTCATATCCCGTCGGTGGCCGAGATTCTTCATTGGTAAACCTGTCGCCACTTGCGTGGAGAGCACATCGAGTTCTGTAGGTACTCCTTCCGTCGAATGGGATGTTAAACCATGACGCGTGTCACCACGTATCCATGACGCCTTTCGCTTTGAGTAGGCAAGTATCGACGCCGGGTTTCATTCCGCCCTTCCTCCGTTCCCTGATAATGCTTACCTCTATTCTATTACCAACAATCCCTTAATGGCAGAAGTGACCTTAGTAGTCGGTCATCTTCACCGAGTAATAACTACGACTATTCGTTTCACGACTGAAATGCTAATGGCATACACTGACATGAGAGTAAATACGCTCGCCTGTACGTCGGTTGCATTGTTAGGAATCCTAGGAATTTCGGCCCAAATTTTAGTTGCTCCTTCTTGTGGAACTCTCTTAATATGTAGCGTCATTTTAAACTGGGCGATTACCTTACATTGTGACGGATTGGTGTGGTAATTTTTTGACTCTTATGACTGGAAAGATCGTGAACAGTGAAGGGTCAGGGGACTGTGGAAACGACGATGGGAGGCGGAGACAAAACGTTAATTTAATTTAACTATTCAATATCGTCAGCTATAACAAGGTCGGTTTATCACACGCCAAATAGTCAGTTCCAATGAGTGAATAATGAAAATTTCATTTTGCGAGTTATATTTTATCCTTGCCTTACAAGGCGAACAAGGTCGCCTCCTGATGATCTGCATTTCTGCCGAGCGAAGGACAAGGTTAAGATCTCGGAAAACACCTCGCGTATTTCTTTTTGGTCTCATTTCTCTTTCTCGGCGCACTCAGCGACATATAAAACAGGCGAAGGTGGAGGTAATGACTTAAAAGGGAGAAGAGGTGGAGAGCTGGTTCAGGAGAACGTAAAGAGTTTTGCATGGAATCCGTTGCTTTAATTGTAATCAGCTGATGTCACCCTCTTCAATTCGCAATGTGATATTTCGTTTTTTGCTTGAAAATCTGTATCTACCCTGAATGCGGACCTAAGTTTAATGATTTTTCCACAGGAGCGTGAATAAAAATTGTCATCGGCGCTTGGGCGTAAAAAATTCTTAGCTGAAAGAAGTTACATTGGTGAATGAATGTTCATTCTCTTTGGGCGTTAATTTGGTGAATAGTTGTAACATTTTTTTTTACAGTTATGCCCACTTCGGGCCGTGTGAAGTATGTAGCTGGTTATTTCGTTGAAAAATTTGTCATTTTCAGGTTTCTGAGTGTAGCTATAATGTTCTCACTGAAATTCTTAGGGACGCTAAACTATCAAGATCTTGATTATTACTCTCGGTAGTGCCTGGCTCGGTAAAGTATCGAGTAATTGTGACCACGCCTATCCCTTCTGAAATCATAATTATAAAACTGCTGTTAAATATTTGACTTTGCATTCCCGCATCTGTGTTCTAACGTAACTGTCGTGTTTATGGGTTTATTCAATGTTTGTGAGTTTAAATGTCCTTCGAAATTGAGCGAGTGCCCGATATTTTTCGACGTGAGTCCGAGCCGTCGAAAAGTTGAATAGGGAAATTTATTGCTCGGTGTACTCTTGGGGAGTGGTAACAGTAGCGTCTCACGCGCAACGCTCGATACTACCCTATGCATGTTTAATACAAGGAAATTTTGGATGCTTCCTACAGCTTTGGGAGGTCAGGGTGGAATATGAACAGTGCCGAAACCATTGTGTGTAAAATCGATGAAAGAGCCCTGGAAATTTCAATCTCGTTCATGCATTCCAGGCTGGCCGTGTAGTACTACAAAAGTAATTTCGTAAAGTAGTTTCATTGCTTATTCAGCGAGTTACTCGAGCAGCTAGGAGGTTAGTTAGTCTTTTTATTCCTGTTTATCAGATCAATGGACAAGAGTGTCAACTTAACCGGTACCTAGTTTTACTTTTAAAAGGTTGTTCGATATGTACATACATCGTGTCGTTGAATACATAGGCGTATTCAGGGGGGTTTTGTGGGGTTGTAATCGCCCCCCATTGGTAAAAAAATATATAGATTTAAAAATTGCCGGACCCCCCGTTTACTTGGGGGGTATTCCATACCCCCCCTTACTCTTCGGTGGTGACCCCCCCCCACCCCCCCTTCAGACGCTTCTAGATTCACCTATGGTTGAATAATTATTATTTGGCTTCGTCGTCAATTACATGATGTCACGCTTTTCTACGTAGCTTACTTAAGCTTTAATGACCGTGAAATTAATTTGCGGTCATATGCCAGGTGTCGCAGCGCAGCAGGAAGGAGAACTCGTCATGTAAATAAGTGGTAGTCTTCCGCTGCTCGCGTAATTCGCAGTGAACTCCCCGCCGTAGCCTACATACCGTTCTTGGAATTGATGTCCGTTGCACTTCAAATCCAATCGAGAACATTTTCGTGTATGTTACGGATTGCCTCATGGGTTATAAATACAACCACACTTTAGACGGTAAGACTTTGTAATTTCGAATAACTGTGGACGTTGGTTTCATCATTGGTTTGAGTTACGGTTGCCGCGTTGCATATGCTTGTGAACGCCCTTAATGCTCAGTTCCAAATCTGATGGCCCGCCCCTCTCCATTCTTCCTCCCCGAATCCCCCGAGAGCAATTAGTGCTCTGGGGCGTTTCCTGGGTCTGGTCAGAGGGAGGATCGTCCGGCGACCTTCCCTCGGGTCATTTGGGATCACACTCGCCCAATTTCATTCGATCTCAGCACTCGCAGCACAATGTTAAGAGTTCGTGGCTCTGGCGAAAATGTATATTGACTTCCCTAGACAGGGAATATTTACGTACAAGGAATAGAAGGCTATATTTCCGACTATCATCAGGATATTTGGAAAAAAATGATAATTTTCTTCAGGTCAGAGTAGGTTTTGATGGAGTTGCCCCCATTCTTATTTCCATTGCTTTTCCCAATGCTCATTCTCTAGGCCATAGGAGAAACACTGTCAAAATCAGGAACTTCTGTCGTTTTTTCTTTTATTCGCGTAATGAGAAACTACTCTGTATCCATGTATTAATGCATAATTTGAACAATGTGCGAATTCTTATGCAAAACCCATGCAGTGAAAGGATACGATAATGTCGGTTATTATCCTGTTCTATAGGGAGTGTGGTGACCTAGTGGGTAGAGCGCTTGGCTACTGATCGAAGGGTCCCGGGTTCAAATCCGGGTGAAGCCTTTAGACGCCCCCAAACAAAAAAATCCTCGGTGTGCGAGGTGGCCCAGGGAAAGGAACTGGCTTAGTGGCTTAGTCCGGGGTGAGCACTACCCTCACCTATCCAAACCAACCTTCGGGTTGAATCACTGAGTGATAGTGACCTGTCTATGTTCTATGCCTGTTTCACCAGCGTCGAAAATAATACGCTAGAGACGATCGACAGCTAGGGTCGTTTATCGCTGTTTAGGAGGGTTTAGGTTAGGAGGAGATAATTTAGGTTACTTGGGAAGATACAGGAATTTACAGGGAATGGAGATGGGTGAAGCGAAGCACAGTGCCTATTCTATGCAAATTTGCCTATTCTTAACAAAAGGCACCAATGGGGTCCACTGGCCAGCGTCCCATCTGACGTAGTGAGTACTGAACTGGAAGTGCTCTCCATACCGCTCTAAACTAGGGACTGGTATGCTACCGAAAAATCTGCCACTGTCAGTATAATAGAACCAAGGTTCTCTGGGTGGGAGACCAATGCTTTAGCCAAGAAAGGATTGGATAGATTCAGTGGCGTCCGACGGGGGAGGGTTTAGGGTATAAACCCCACCCTCCAAAAAACATTCCCGTAATTAACTACGCATCTTTTGCACTAGCGTTTACAATTTTGCTTATTAGGCCCAAAAAATTGTTGAATTGTGATCATGAAAAGAGAATGCTCATTTTATTATTGTTTTAGTGAATAATAATATAAATATCATTTTATGATCATCATCATAAAATTATATTTATGTGCATCGATGCACATTAATATTAATGAACCCCTCCTAGAAGGCAATCCTGCGTACGCCACTGGATAGATTCTCTGGTGAAGGAACGTACATTCTTTTAGTGTTTCTTCCCTTTCCGGATCCACCGCTAAAAGTATATGCTTGATTACCGTTAGTTTCCTTATTCAAATCTGAAAAAGGGAAAGGAAAAGTGACTGGTTGTCCTGAAGTTGTTGACCAGTTACATGTTCATCCAATCGATTACCATTCAATACTATCTCGTAAAATGGCTGATGATCAAGACAATCGAATCATGTGGATAATATACTGATTGACTGCGGACCAATGAACTTCAGTGACACGGAACCTGTTTTCAACGCGTTTTGACAAAAACAACCCAACAGTGTGGAACACGGAGGTCGTGGTAACTGGTGTGGGTAGAGTTCATCAAGTACTTAACGGGATGGTTTTAAGATTCACCAACATGGGTACGGGGTCTTTATTTCTCTCCCTTTGCCGCCTATGGATTCCAAGAAAATTCCGATGAGGTTTCCAGAGAGACTTCGTAAAACCTGTAGTAGTTCAACGCTTTGCCCTCAGAGTAATCTCGCCGTTTGGAAGGCAGTCAGTTAAAAAATTACCAATTCTCGACGTATTCATTAAATTTAATGAATGGGTCACACCGTTCGTAAAACATCACTCTCAGGGAAAGATTACTTACATAAGAAAAAGAGTGAACATTCTCTTCTTCCAAAATCGCTGTCAGTATGTCATTGGCTCAAGCTTGAAAAAAAAACCGCATGTATAGTCCTCAGGGAATCAGTTTTTAGCTTCACGAGAAGTAAACTAGGACCACATTGGTTCACCTATACCATGACCACATTTAATTTTAGTAGTGAGGGGTGGTATCATACACTATCGTCGTCGCCCTGAAACAAATAGCCTCGTTGTTTACTGATGTTTTCAAAGATGCCGAACGGCCCGGGAATTATTTGAACTCATTTTACAAAATTGGCCTTTGTCGAAACTGTCGTTGCGTGTAACTTGTTGCTTTTATTAAAATTCTTAATACATTTATCTGACGGATTTTACGCTTCGTGAATGTCTACCGAAATTAATCATAATTTTATTTTCCTCGTGGTTCTAAATATTTATGCCGTCGGACTAGTCAAACTACATACATCGCTTTACTCGCCTGAGTAATCGTTTTTGACGAGTCTTTTCCTTGTAGTAGCCTAGTTGCAAATGTCAGTAATTTTTTTTCAAGTTTATGCGTAATATGAATTGGGTATTTTCTCCGATGCACGCATTTGAAATGTTATGATATTCGTATCGTGTGTCGGAAATCTTTTCCCTGCACTCTTATGGCACAGTGGTAGATATAAATGCGGGAAAGCCCAAGAAATGTTATCCTACCTGCCCGAAGTGTTGTAATTGGTTGTTATACTCTGTTCCTCGGAGCACTCGGAGTGTTGCTAGAGATTTGCCAAACGATATGCTATCCGTCGGGAACGGGAAAGCCCGAGGAAAATCTGCCTCTTTCGGTTTACTTAAGAAGCTTTGGACCTTTCGTGACCGCAAATTTTAATGCAGTTAAGTAGTAACCGTCAGTTGATGAGTTCACGCCACGAGTAAGGATGCTGATGAGGGGGAAGGGGATGAGAGCTTCCCAGTCTCGTCTGGACCACCATTACGTCATCGGAACGGCAGCCGGCGAAATCGCAATTGAAGTCATTTACTTGGCCGGATCTCTCTTCTCCGTCTGCGAGAACGACCAAGGATGGATGATTTTGTTTGAAAGAAACTGTCGTTGGGTGAAACTTCTTGCTTTTATTAAAAGCTTCTTTTTTTAATCGGAGGCTGGGAAAACGTTCTTTTAAGATTCATTCCGATAGAAATAAACATATTCCCGATTATTTTGTCACAGAACTGCTATCATAGAGGTATGAACACATTTGATTTTAAGTGTAGGCCTTGCAAATTTTAACATGCTTTCAATGAAACATTATTATACTGAATTCAAATTTAATGGACATAAGGAACGAAAGGGAGGATTTAGTCAGGTGTATATACTAGAAATTTGTTGTGCATAATTCCCAGTACCAGCTTATAGGATTGTACAAAATATACATCATCTGTAGAATTTTAATGCTCAAGGCAAAATCTGAACCAATGGAGTTTCTGTTGCCAGCCTGCCTCATTACCATCTTGGCCACCAACAAACTGAGCATTATTTCATGTTGGAGAAAGTTTTGACATTATTTTTCCAGTACTTTCTGGAGAGAAAGGTTGATGATACAATACTGGGCTATTTGTTTCAGGTTGTCCCCACCTGGGTAAAGTCTGTTCTCATTTCATAGTCTATTGGTTAAAAGCTATAGGCCGTTTGTTGATAAGTATGAGTGGTTATCTGCATGTATCTCTATCTGCAGAACCCAAGAGCCACCTGGAAGGGTCTCGGATGCAAAAAGACAGGACCTGAAAAATTAATTGTCAGAAAATGTGAAAAATTAGAAATGAATAATTTCAAGGATTGCAAACTAGCCACGAAAAAACTGAATGGCATTAACTGCAGATATGCATCATAGTGGAATTTCCACATAGAAAAAATCATTTACCTTGACCTTGAATCAGGTGATTTTGACCTCGATTCAGGTGACCAACCTTCGGGTTGAATCACTGAGTGAGTGAGTTTAACATTAGTCCTGGTTTCCTTTCTTCTACTGCACACCAGTACCTTAGTTTTCTTTTTATTGATACTCAGTTGCTCGTTATTAACTCGCTTATCTCGCAGTTACCCTATATATCTAGAGGTCGACCCACCATCCGCAACCTGGTGGATGCGCTCGGTGGCTTTAAGATCAGCCCCGAGTGGAACTGATAGGTTGGTACGTAAAATATTTGTTTCATTTTTACTTTTTATTAGTCATCACAACAAAGAAAATGTGTTGGCATAGCATAAATAAGAAGTTTTATGTGCACAAATTCATAGAACTTGTTTACAAGCTGAATTTATTTTCAAATCGAAAAAATTAGACCAACAATTTAGTAAGCCTACATTAGAGAGCACCAGATCAATTTCCAAATTCACTCATGTATTTTATTTCCTTTTAATTCTTCACTCCCATTCTTACACCTTTTGTCCCAGTCTGAGGTGCCCTGCAGTACTCACATACGGCAGACTTGAAACTGCTGGGGATGAAGTAATCCCACTCCAAAAATTCCCACTTGCCCTTCTCTCAAACCTAGTAAACTTTATACACTGGAATCAAAATTAATTTAAAAGGATGGAGTTAAGCGTCACTTGGAGGAAATTACGAATATTGAACATAATGAAAAACACACACTTGGTACTATTCCACTCTGGATTTATAATACAGAGTAGCTAAAAACATTCCCAGGGAAAAGTTCAACATGTGTTTCTACTCCCCCACCTCAATCGGAAAACTCCTGTTCAACTGTAAAGACAAAGTATCCTCAGTAGACAAAAGAGGAGTGTATGTGATCAAATATGGGGACTGAGACTGACTTTGCTTGGGCCAAACGGGAAGATCTTTCAAAACTAGAATTAATGAACATTGGAGAAGTGTCAGAAATAAAGACTGCAAATCATACTTTACTGAACATTTAACAGAAACTAGCCATAATTGGAATTTAAAACTTGAAGTTTTACATAGTTCAGAAAAAAGTTGCAAATTAAATGTTTTAGAAATTTTGAAAGTACCAAAGCAATCATTGTCACCCAATGTCAAACTTTTAAATTATTTGACCAAGTTTAAAGACTCACATATATTTTTAACTATTTTTAACCATGACACATCCCGAAAGCCACCAACTCCCACCTCTCTTTCACCGTTACATCCCCCCTCCCCATCCCAGTCACGAGCTGACCTTCCCCCACAATCCCTAACCCCCCCTTTCCCTCTCCGTCTTCCCCTCCTCACCTCTCCACCCGCAACCAAATTAGCTTCATAAGCCAGGCTCGGGGAACATTTCTTTGTCATATTTGTACCTTGAAAATGCTGCTAAATGCATCAAAATTGATTGTTTATTAAAAATCCAGTGTGGAATAGTACCAAGTGTGTGTTTCTCATTATGTTCAATGTGAAAATTAAAATTCTGGCACATATTTGAATTTTGCACTTGAACATGTTAGTACCTTTGGAGGTCCATAAGTCAAAAGTTCATTTGTCAAGGACTACTGTATCCCTTTTGAAGTTTTTCTTTCTTTTATTTTACACAGCTGATATTATAACACTTGTGATATACAGTCAAGCCCATTTATAATGATGTTGAGGGGGCCGAATATTTACTTCGTAATAACCTAACTTAGTTATATGTGGACCAGTTTTTCCGAGCCTCTCTTTGGCAGGGAATTGCCTTCACTTTATTATAACCGGAACTTCGTTATAAATGGGTTTGATATAAGTGGGCTTGACTGTACATGCTTTTTTATGTGAAGTTACATTCTTTCCAAGGTCTTATGTGGGCTAATTTTCCATAGCTGATCCATCAACTTTTATATTATGTAGTACCCATCTACGGTTTCATCTGTTATGGTCTATTTCATATTATCTTTTTCCTAAAAATGTTCACCTATTCAATGTCCATCATAAGTTTTTTATCTTGGTCCATGCAGTGAGCTTTTGAGACTTTAATGTTGAACCTTAAATAGTAAATTCCTCAGTATTCTCTAGACTTTGGTTCACATGAAGATAAATCTTCATTTTCTTGAAGATAAACTTGATTGGCCGAGAATAAATAAGGTTCCTCCATATGCTCTACCAGCTTTCCATTTTTTCAATGCAAGTTTTACTTGGCTGTTTTAATAGCTGTTTCTTTTGTTTAGGTCTCCCGTCTTGTTATACTTCATGAAGAAGCTGAAGATGGAAATGCTATGCCAGATCTTGAAAAGCCGGTGTATGCCGTCAGTCGAGCAGTTGCCAATCTAGTTAAGGTATGATATCTTTGCTGTGTCAGTGCATAAATCCTTTGTAAGAAAATATGTTCTGTGTAAAAAAATAAATTTTTGAATGAAGTGAAAAAATCCTTCCTTATTTTAATGGATGTAGTGGACATCAAAATCATTTCTTTCATAATCTTTCACAATTTACTAAATGTTCTCACCATTTTATTGTACCATTCTTTGTGTATGTATATTTCAATTTTACTGAATGAATGTTTAATATTCTCAGGTTGGACGAGAAACTATCAACAGCTCAGATGATCCCATCTTAAAACAGGATATGCCTTCTGCTCTTGTAAGAGTAGAAGGTGCTTCAAAATTCCTTGAAGAAGCCTCTTCAATGCTAAAAGCTGATCCATTTTCAGGACCAGCCAGGTAATATCAATTGTTGGATATAACTTTTATTGAAGTGTGGTTTGAAGTGTTCTTTATTTTAGAGTAGTGACTAATATCCATAGCCTTTTAAAAAGTCCCAACGGAGTTATATTTACTGGCATTCTTAGTAAATTATTTTGGAATTATTAAATAAATCAATCTCTAATTATCACCACAGGACAGGCCTCTCCCTTAAAGCTAAATAATCAGAATTTTTTTTTTTCCCTGTAATGTAAATTAGCTTGTTGGTGGTGCAAAATAACCTCATCTGTCAATGAATCCAGTAAAATTTAAAACTACTGCTTTTTAATCTCCATATTTTAGCAGACCGGTCCCTCAGTAGTGAGTGAGTTCTCGGCCATCAGGGCGGGGTTACATCACAGCGGTCAAATTGAGGGGTTAAGGACAGAAAGGGGGTTGGAAGGGATGAGGGTTAGGAAGATGATTCAGTGTGGGAATTAAAAAAACTGGGATGGAGTTACACGAATGCACATTTATTTCTAAGGTCAAGGAATAATCAATGGCAAAGAACAAAAGTACACTGTTATTCACTAATGAAAGATGAATGGACTCATCAATGAATCATTAATGAGCAATACGAGGTAATGATTAAACTAACTAAAACTACTGATGGATGAATGAAGCGAACAAGAGTATATGAAATAATGAAATCCATTAACAAATTTATACAAGTTCTCGCCCCTTCGTTTCTTATTTCTGCACTGTTCGTCGGACGGGAGATCAATTGCATGAGTAAATCAGGTTGAACTTAACAAAAGGAAAAACTTTTACTTCCCAAAGTTCGCAGTCTGAGATGGTGGGGTTAACTCACTTCCACCCCACCTCACTGGATGATAACTGCGGGAATGGATTGCACGTAAATGCTGTTGGCATTTTCAAAAGGGAGGGGGGTGGATTTCGGACAGTATTTATTCCGGAAGAAGAGTTCTCGGGTTTCCAACCGGGTCCAAGTGTTTTTAGGCACCAACGTTTCGAAGGCTAAGTCCGCCATCGTCTTCAGGGTGAATCCCCCTTCATTGACCCTGAAGACGATGGCGGACTTAGCCTTCGAAACGTTGGTGCCTAAAAACACTTGGACCCGGTTGGAAACCCGAGAACTCTTCTTCCAGTCTATTCGCCGGGAAAAACTGAGATCCTTCAGTATTTATTCTGTTGAAGTGGTGTTCGGAGCCTCCCAGAAATGCGTGATCTTCCCGGCCCCGGGGTGAGGATGCGTTGGCACTGATCCTGAGCCCAGCTTTCCTCGTCCTTCCTTTAGGGGCCAACGGTAGAATGCTTCCTCTGCTGTCTGGTTGTACACTATACAGGATGGCTACTTTCCAATGCCAGTCCTCCTGCGGATCGCCTCTCCAGCTCCACGCCAGCTGACTGCTTACTGCCGCCAACCAACTTGTCCACTCTTTATCTCCACGAGGTGCTTCTCCCTCGAGAGTTCCATCGTTTCTGCTCATCTGTTCACCTCTTGAATCATATCCTCACACATGGTTGCCGATTTTAGGCCACTACTGCCACCTTTGCCTACATGCTCGTTGGACAGTTGAGTGCGAAGCGGCAACTTTGCTTGCGCGTAATACAAAGTAATAATCACAAGTAGCCCACAAGTAATTAACACAAACATCATTAGACCAAAAGAAACTATAACTAACAAACATGGGGCCATGTAAGTTCTTTGCCATTGCCAAAAAAAAAATGAAATCAGACACATAAAAAAGGAAAGGGGGAAGCGCCACCGTTACAATATGGATGACAACTCTGATTTAATCAGTATGCTAATCATTCCTTTTTTGCCATTAATGAGATTTGACTCTTGTTTTTCTTATTTATTTACCATCATCATCTTAATTGGTCAGCAATCCTAGGATTGGTTTGATGCAGCTTTCCACTTGATTCTTCTATCGGCCAACCTTTTCATATTGACATAATTCTTCTCTTTTACATCCTTTGCAACTTGTTCCATGTTTATTTACCATAGTTTTATTAAAAGAAAAGTCAAAGGTTGGAGAAATCTCATGCTGAGTTATGGAAAATGTTACTTAAAAGCTTTTTTATCATTGTTTGTTGTTTTCTCCTGCATAAGTAATAACTTTATCTCATTCAGTATATGTCATTGGATTGTCATTGTTATATGTGATGGATGGACATGAGCAAGTTGAAGTTATGGGACTAGAAAGCAAACATTTATGTGGTCTTCCCCTGAGAGACTGCCATTTTTAGCACTCATGCATGCCATATGCAAATTTTATAGTGGCAAGGGTAGATAGCATTTGATTTAACAGAACATCTGCCATCATATTGCATATGATACTATTTTGAGTTCTGCCTAATATATTTGGTGTCAATTATTCTGCAGAAAGAAGTTGATTGAAGGCTCTCGTGGAATTCTTCAAGGCACATCGGCTCTTCTCTTGTGTTTTGATGAATCAGAAGTCAGAAAAATCATCAGGGAATGTAAACGGGTATTGGACTACCTTGCTGTGGCGGAAGTTATTGAAACAATGGAAGATCTTGTGCAATTTTTAAAAGATTTGAGTCCCTGTTTGAGTAAGGTATGTATTACAGAAATGATAACCGTATAATAGTGTCACTTCCAGATAATCTTTCTATGGCATTTAATGCCTGGCTTTTATTTGATTAAAATCAATTTTATATTTCCTTTACTTAATTCATTCCTTAATTGAATACAGGTTTCAAGGGAGGTGGGGGCCCGTGAAAAGGAACTGACTCACCAGGTTCATCGAGAAATTCTCACCAGGTGCCTTGAACAAGTGAAAACTCTTGCCCCTATATTGATCTGCAGCATGAAGATATTTATACACATTATAGCTCAGGGTGAGTTGATTATAGTCTCTTGATTATGTCTGTATTTTGAAAGACTGCCATCTCTGCCTTTCATTTTGTGCATAAATTTGATCAAATTTCATTTTTACCTTTAAATTCCTTTCGTTTATATTCATTGCAGTTGAAATTTCAGATTTTTCTCTCTTCCATTTTGTACAATCATCTATTAATTACTTTTAGAGTTATATTCCATAAAGGTATTTCTGTGCACATTGTGTAAATTTTTTTCTGTAAATCAGGTATATATTTTGTCATACCTATCTGTGTAGTGAATGAAATTGTATTGTGAAAATAATCTATTGTGTTGTGGTATAGCTTTGGTAAGCCATGAAATCTTATTTGGTTAGTGTAGTTCTTCAAAATCCCTGCAAATCATAGCCTGTAGATTATTGTGTAAACATTGTCAACTTTTAGTTGATTTCATGCAATAATCTAGTCCTATATAAATTTTTGCTAGAGAAATATCATTTTGAAACGGTATCTGTTTTCATATCACAGAGTTAATGAAGACTCTTCTGTATTATTCTTATAACTACATTAAATGTAGTATCTGTGCATATTATGTTGCTTGTGGTTTGATATGCTTTCTGTTAAAATTTTTTTATTACACGTATGGTATCAAATAAAAGCAATATTGCGCATTTTTTCTGAAAATGGTCTAATCCTTAAACATCAGTACATTAGATTTTAATATTGCCTGAAAAGCTGACCCAGCTAATAGATATGACATCTGATACACAATGTTTGTAATTTTGTGTTTACTGTGGATTAACACCTGACATTGTTTTCAACAGGAGGGAAAGGTGCTGAAGAGGCCGCAGAGAACCGAAACTATCTTTCACAGCGAATGACAGATGAGCTGAATGAAATAATTCGTGTCCTCCAGCTGACTACTTATGATGAAGATGAATGGGAAGCTGATGACCTTACAGTTATGAAAAGGTCTCTCAATGCCATTCAAGGAAAAATGCAAGCTGCCCATGATTGGCTTGAGGTAATATGTTACATATTTTCATTATCCTTCAGTGCTATTACCTTCTTATTGTAGTGATTGTGTTAGTGATTCCATGCCCCTCACTAGGGACATATAATACTATATAAGCATGTAGATTTTTAGAATGTCTTATTCAAACATCTTCTTTTCATCGTTTAAATAATAATTTTGTTTATTCACTATACGTATTAGTTACGTCAGCATAGATTCCTTATTTGTAGAGAAACATACTATATGGTACAACGATTAACATTCTATGTAAAACAGATTACACATAAAGTCTAAAGAGTTGGATCAGATGGGACATGAAACCGTGGTCCCCTTGTCACCTTTTCGTCAAAAGCAGGCAAATGCCAATGCCGGGTTTCTCTCCACCCTTCCTCATTTCCAGGGGCATAGATAATTTTTTTCTCTGTCGGGGTTCAGTCTCAATGAAGTATAAATATATCTTTTAGTATAATTGAATGCTGTACTCTTAATTTTCTTTAAATTATGGTATGGTGCATTGCTGACACAAAATATGGAATTCACGGATAATAAAGATTTACAGACTTACTAGTTATCCATTTATATTATTTAAATTTTATAAATATTTATTGTTTGGGGGGATTCAGACACCCTCAATCCCTCCCCCCCCTTATCTACGCCCCTGCTCCTTTCCCTTCCATTCCCATCCTTGTACCTTTCCTCTCAATCTCAAGGGCGTATTGGCTTGAGCAAGGATGGTGTTCACTGAAGGATTTGGTTACTGCTTCCTTGGAGAGATATTCCTGCCTCCCCCAGGAAATCTGAATTTCATGAAAAAAGTGCCAGCAGGGTTCTGCTAAGTAAATGGCTTGTCAGTATGTGCTTTTTCAATAATTATACTTACTACCATATTCCAACAAAATCTTCACAACCGCTGTTAAATAAAAAAGAGTCCCCTTATTGTCCAAAAGATAGATTTTCCTTGTGAAGTAAATCATATATTTTGCAATGCCCATAAAGAGTAAGTTTTATAATGTTCACCTAAATATCTCGCCCACACACCAATCCACCTGTTATTCATGAGACTGATACAGCTTAGGGTATCACACACAAAACAGGAGTTGTTGTAGCTGACACCTATATGAAATGATGTATTCCAACATTAGTCAAACATCAAATATTCGTCATCTTCGAAACCGATCAAGAAACTCAGTTCAAGTTCAACTGTTCAAGGGTACGTTCACTCTTTTAATCAATCAGGAGAGTAACTTAGTCATCACTAAAATAATATTCTAATGAATTCATTTTGAAGAATGAACTCACATCACACATAGCTCAGAACCAAAAACCAGTTGTTATTTAGTTTTAAACCAATATTTAATGGTAACTGGTTAGTACATAATCACAAAAATGTTTGGTGCCATTAGTATTCGTTTTTGGTACTTTGAAGTATTGGTTCAATTGGTGAGAAAGAATTAGTTGGTGCAGTCTGACTGACCAATTGTTATTTTTTCAGAAAGTTGGAGTGTTGGAGTTTCATATTCTTCAAATTTTAATTTCAAGTGTTCTGTTTGTTTCAGGATCCTCTGGCCTTGAGAGGAGGTGTGGGTGAGAAGAGTGTTAGGCATATCCTGGAGCAGTCAATGAGAGTGTGTGAAAGAAGTGGTGGGTCTGCTGAGGGTGAAGCCGTTGGGAAGCTGGTTGGTGACATTTCGTCCATGACAGATGCTTTGTGTCAACTTCGTCAGGAAGGGAAAGGCACCACTCCTCAGGTGAATGGCTATAAAATGTTGCTAAATACACCTTCTATGTAGCTAGTTGCTATTTTTGGATTTTCTTTGTAACCTACTCTTCACCAGAACATTGGTCATCAATCTTTTTAAGGAGTATTATTATTATTAGCTTTTTTTTGCTAAAGTTAGGTCTCAATGGGCATTTAATTCTTCCCATGATGTCTATATTTCACACGTCTCTCCTCAGCCCCTCGTATCTCCTACCTCCCATCATTCTATCCAAGCCAATCATTCTTCTCCTCCCTCTGCTCTGCTTACCCAACATTATTCCCTCTATCATGTCTTTCAAACGTTCTTCCCTTAAGACCCACAGTAACCATTCCCTCTGCCTTCTACCAATTTCCTTAATTAACTCTTCCACCATCTTCAGCACTTCCACATTCATTTTCCTATCTACCCACCTTACTTTCTCCATCCTCCATTCTCCTCCACACCCACAACTCAATAGTCCTAAGTTTATTTTCATTATTTTCCTGAAAGTCTTATGTTTCTGCACCATGCTCTGGTGCCATGCTCCATATCAGACTTTTCACTTGCCGCTTCTTTGCATCCCTATGTAACAACCCTGTCATTAGTTCTCTTATTTTAGTAAATTCCTCTTTTGCCGACCCAATTCTCCTTTGAACTTCAATACTGCTGTACCCTATTTGCTCCCACATACTACCCAGTTAAGGGGCATATTCAATTTTCTTAATTTTTTTAGGAAATGCAAAAGACCATGGAACACTATTCCACTGTAAATATAAATTTATTTTTACTTGGGTTTCAATATCACTGCAACACCTTCAGGTCCGAATAGTGGCCAAGGGCCATTTTTTATTGGAAAGTAACCATCGAGGGGTGGAAGGGTGTGAATTGCATTTGGGGAGGAGAAGTATAATGCAGTGGGAGGTAGAGGTTCACTCTTCATTCTATACTTGTCTAGAAAATTTAGAATCATGAAAACATGTCATGCTTTGCAGGTCTTACTTGGTACCTGAGGTTTCCTATGCTATTTTTCAGTTGTCAAATAGGTCACAAGAATTTCAAAGATTCACATTCAAATAAGATTACAATGATTCTGCTGTTGGGGAAACTCCTTTTATGAATAAACGCATAAATGATCCACAATCTTGCTCCTGCTCAAAAATGACTCCCTTATTAACTGAAAATTAACTATCATCATATCTGGATTGATTTATGAAATTCAATCCAGAATGCCAAACATCAAGGGCACAGCTCAAAATCAACACTATAATTTTGAAATTTCAAAAAAGAGTTTTGCATATATGTATGTGCCCGGTAATTTTTAGCCAATATCCTTTGCAAATTTACCAAGAGGTATATTGTGATATGCTGATGATTAAAAAACTGGTTAAGAATTATGGATAATGTTATCACATGTACGTTAATCTTATAGTACATTATTTGGCAGACCTTTGAGATGGAAGAGCCAAAATCTATCCCTTCCAAACATTTAACATATATTCAAGAGCCATAAATATATGTTTGCAAGTAAGGAAAATCAGAATATATATTGTTATATCTTTATTAACTAGAGATTTTTAGTTAAAGTATCACTAAAATTGGCATTAAAAAGTGATACTCTCGTAATAGTTTGATCTATTGATGGTAATATGTACTTTGTGAGGTACAATAGCTGCGATGGTTTAGTTTTCATTTTCAATTTTAAGTCAGAGTAATATGCAAACCCAAAGAGTCACATATGTGGCTAACAAGCCATAGTTTGCCGACCTCTTGTCATCGTACATTGATATGATCATTCAAAGCCCCATCTCTTCTCTAGGGGTCCATTGTAATGCAGGAAATCGTCCGACTAAACTGGTGTGGGAAGAAAATATAGATACCATTAATGCATGTTTTTCTAGGTATGTGAGTACTATTTGAGCAAAAATTGTTTAACGTATCTTTAAACTTCAGGCTCAGAGCTTATCCAGGGCCATTCAAGGAAAACTGACGGACCTGCAGCGGTTGGTGGCCACAACCGTTACCAGCACTGAGCGTGGACCAGGGGGCTGGGGAGGTGGAGGTAGGCAGCAACCAGCTCATACTGTCTGGGGCAGACTGGAGCAAGCACGACGTTGGCTAGAAAATCCAGCGGTGGATGACAGAGGTCTTGGGCGACGTGCAATAGCGTTGATTGTTGAAGAAGGGAAAAAAGTAAGTTGTTTCTCATTTATCCCAGCCTGCTCTCTTGCTGTATTGTCTCGTCAAGACAAAATTTGTACCACTGTGGGAAATATTACCATATTTCCCAGTCCAACTGATTTTTTTGGGTTGTATTTGAGAAGAAAAAAATGACAATAAAATCTTTTGATGTTAACAGTTGACAGGAAGATAGGGATTTTTAGTTTCCATAAATAGTTATTGTATTATGGTGGTCCTTCGCAGAATTCAGGAACCAAATGAATGTTGGAGAGTGCTCCTCCTCAGTGAGTAACTAACTGTCGCAATGCAGTTGAAACTGAAAGTATATGAATGGGTACCATTGAGAGAAATGCAAAATCTGATGCGTAAATTTTCCTTCGGTCCATCAGACCCTGGTCAATTTCAGTATATTTACTAGCAAAAATATGTTGTCTTAAGGGCTGGGAATTACAATATTTTCATTTCTTAAATGGTAACTGAATCACTCATTGCATTGGATGTAAAATTAGTATTATAAATCCAATGATCTCTGTGGAATATTTTAGCTTCATTAGTGAGCATACAATTTTGTTCTTTTTATGTCCATCAATAATTGATATCTACACAAAACATGAGAATTTCTCATCAAAAATGAGAATAATATTTACCACAGCATGAAATATTTGTGACCGGAAATGAAATGGCCTTGATCCAGAGAGGCTAAAAAATGTTGTTTTTTTTTTAACAAAAACCTTAAGTAGGCTCAAGGGTTTGTGTCATGACCTTTTATTCTTATTTCTTAATCCTTAATGTTTGAATTATAATTTAGGTTAGTGTTTTTATTACTCTTATAATTAATTATTAATCATAGTAAAATTCAACTTATGACACGACAGTCATATTATTTTGAATCTGTTATGACCTTTTTTATCTAATACTAAACATGTTTTGTTGTTAAACATGCTTATGCAAAAAAATGTATAACTTGGTGTATCAAACAGTTTTTATTTTTATAATGTCGTCATAGTGCAAAATCAGAAGTTTTCCCAAATTAAATAGTATACATATTCAAATTTTTGTTTTGTAAAATTGTATTTTTATTTTTTCATGGAACATTTTAAAAATAATGATCAGGAAAACTAGGTAAAAATAGGTATACATGTATAGGTCAATGGTATCGTTATCGAGAATAGATTTTTCAGGAATCGGTATCAAGAATTGATAAATTTCGGTATTGACTCATCTCTAGTTAAAATTATGGTAAATTGTTATTTAAGATGATTTACTGCCCGTATAATGTTTTTGGCAGTCATCAGCTGTATGTCAATTTCTATTATGGCTAATAGGAAAATATCTCTTCTCCTTAGAATATGATAAGAACAACTTAGTTGAGTCTTATTTGTCATCCTTGAGTATTACTTTTAGTCCTAGGAATATTTGCATAAACATGGTACTGTGAGAAAACTATACCCAAAGTTTAATTTCTGTTATCATTTTGCATACTGGACGAAGTCATCACCTCCTTCACTTTATGACAGTTGAACACTCACATTATCGTTGTAAATCTGTAAGTGTCAATTCATAGGGAGTAGGTATTATTTTTGGCAATCATTGATCATGAATCCTGAAACACATGATCATTTTTCATGGACAAGTTCAGGAACAGCAGCAATGATAGCTCAAATGATAGCTGGAAATTGAACATCCAAAAGGATCTCTTTCAGGGATAGCTCATTAATATTGACTCCCATCTCAAATTTCATCATTTGTGCAGATCCTATTTTTTTGTTCCTGTAAACGTTCATGAATCCAAAAGGCAGCCAATCAGATTACATGGCAGCATTCAATGCCACTAATCAAACTTCTATTGTAAACAATACATAACCGTAAGAGATAAAAATTCAATGCCTCAAATGATTTGAGAAGGGATGAAAAAGTGACTTGGTGAGTGGTGAAAATTATAACTTGAGTTATCATTTTTTCCTGTTCCTGAAGTCATGCATGAAAAATGATAGTGCGATTCTGGCTTTAATATTTATGTGGATCATTTGTGCGGGAAGCAGTGTGTTCAAAGAACAATGAAGCTCTCCCAAGAAGTGAACTGCGAGAGGTTGCCACTTTTGCTAATCTCTGTTCTCATGTTCGGTCACTGATTGGTGGATTTCTGACCCCTGCTCTCATTGTCTGGAGGATAACAAGAAGGTCAGTCTGGAAGTAATACCAGATGCTATAGATGACCCATAGAAGATAGAGAGTCTGGACCCTGCACATAATAGTTGCATAGAAAGCACTGTTGTAGTAATGATTGCACCACCTCATTTCTCTTACCCTAAATTTGAAGGGTGTACAGCTGAAGGCATACTCATTCTTCTCTTCCAAAGGGCTACTTTTATAAAATAGTTTCCCTTTCTTAAACCTTAAGTAGTCCCCAGTTAACATGAGTCAATTACAGATGGAAAGTATGTGAAACATATAACCCTTATATGCTACATTGATTTTAATTCCATTAATTTATCACTGATTAAGTATTACATACTACTTTAGTTCGTTTATAATGTTTAACAATGTAAATGTTCACTTATAATGTATAATTTTTGTGTTAAATGGAGTTTCTCTGATCAGTAGGATAATAATTAACACTAATCAAGTTATAAGATGATATAATTCAATATCGAGCACAAGAATATGTTTACCACATCTGAAATAATATACCAACTTTATATTTGGCTAGATATTATCAGTACTAAGGTTCAGTATTTTACTGTATTCAGTATTTTACTCTACAAATTAGGTACAAATCTGCCAATAACCTTGAAAGTAATAATAATTATAAGGCGAATATTTCAAATGACAAATCAGGCAAATGTTCCATATTCCCTCATCAATAGTCAATCCATGAAAATAAAAATAATTCTTTTGAATTTATAAGCCTTAGTTGTGACCAAATTCATATTTCATCTTCATGTAATTAAATTATACTTTACATTATAATAAGTCATCTATTAGATGTTATATTTTCCAAACCAGGAAGTGAAACTTGAGATTTGAAGAATGTTGTTGAGAGGAATTAGTCATAATCCCTACTTACTATTAAGGAGACTACAAAATATATATTCTTTTGGTTTTTTTAATAGCTGGTAGTAGGTAAGCCTGGGTTGATCCAGTCATCACATATGTATATATAATCAGCTCTGGCGATAATTGATTCAGGCTCTGTATATATTTCACTGGAGAAATGTGCCAATGAAAAAATCTGTTTTATGAAACTGAAAGTAACCAGATTAAAATTGGAATGAAATTATATTGTCTCTGGGATGCATGTCTTTGCATCCTCTATGGTTGATGCAATGCAGGTAATTCTTCAGGCAATTGCAGGTATTCTTGGCCATTATTTTCAGAACCCCTAATCTTTCTGAGTTATTTCTTCTTTCAAAATGCTGAAATAAGAGCATAATATAAATTTTCATTAAATACACACAGTTTTTTTTGTTATGATAAGTCAAGGAAACAAATAATTTGTACATCAGAAAGGAACGGTAGGAATCGAACGAAGTTGACCTGATTTTACCCTTGACTATCATGAAAGGAAGAGTTAATCCCCTCGAAGTGGTGATATTTCACCCCGAATTATTGTACCAGCCTATAAAATTAATTGTAACATTCATATTTGTCTGAGGAAAAAGTGTAATTAGGATCTTTTAATGTTAACATTTCTTAAGAATAAAGTGATATTTTTAAATTTAAATCCCAAAAATTTCATCAATTTTAAAGTAATCAATCATAGAATTCCAAGAAAAAGTAAATGATGAAGAGCCATCTATAGCTTGTGCTAATTGTGTAAGAATCCAAGATTGGGCTAATTTTGTGGTAGCATCAAAAGTACTGGAAGAAATAGAAGTATATTGGAAACTTTACTATGGAATATCCATCTTGTTGTACATACAATCTACGCTTTTTTATGAACATTTATTTTTTCACACACTGGGTGCTTCTTTTTCGCCTGAAATCTTGAATAAATTGCATGCTTAAATTTAATGTAAATGAATCCTTATTCACTGTTGTGTTTAACAGGATGTCCATCTTTCTTCCTTTGCTTGCCTTCAGCAATTAACTTTTAAGATATTTGTTTACTTATCTTGGCTTTACATTCTCTAACATAATTTTGTTTATGCCTCATGTTAGCCTGAAACTACTAATATGTGAATACTTTCATCTTTTAACTCTCTTTTTAAGCTGTCTACTGCATTTATTTCACCATTATTTACAGCACTTTACAAGGGTAAAAGCTTGACATGGCAAGAGTACAGATGCATGGCATGTATCCGAGTTGTTTCATATTTGAATACATTTTTGAAATATTCTCCATTCTTCTTTCCTGCCAATATTATTGGGTATTGTATTATTTAAAACCTTTAAAAACGGCATTATAATTTAAATGGAATTTCCCTCTGTACAAATCGCTAACATGGTAGACATGGAGGATTGCAATAATTTAATCTGAATGTAAATTGGAAATATACTGAATCTAATATTTATTATAGCTTCTGAAGTGTAAGTCCTAAAGGTTGTCCATTTCTTTTTTCTCTCTGATATCCATGATTTCTATAAAATAGCTGATGTCCGCAATAGGTTTAGGTGGCTTGCTATAGGTTTTACTGGAATACTCAAAGATATGTATGAGTCATTGAATTAAGAAGCCCTTGAAGTAGGAATTAATCTCAATCCATCTTTAACCATAGAGTGGTGATGCCCAGTCTCACAGACTGAAGGTATAATCTTATTGGTGACACACGTGAAATATGTAATGTTTCAGTTCATGCTTTTTACCAGCATCCTATTTAATCATTACAAATGTATAACATTAGAAAAAATGAAGCGTTTTATGCTGCTCTTCCGATACATGAACAAATATAGGAATCATTTGCATTTCATTATTGAAAGATAATTCAAGTAAATGCTCATCTAACCTTCCAAAAAAAAACCAGAGTCCATATCGGTCCAGGAGACTGATGTCACCACTCATGTCCCAAAAATTCACTTCACCACTGTAGGGTTAAGAGTTCTTTATTTACATTTTGATGGTCATTCAGTGACCAACTTAGGTCTCTGTATATGCAGCCACCACCAGTATTCAAGGTCTGTCTAATATTTTGGTTTGATATCATCAAGCAATCATGCAAATGGCATTTTAAATTCACATATCAGGATAGGGGGTTCAGGTCCATTCTTTGCTCCCCCTATGGTTTCTTAGAAAGATGAGGTACCTTAATAATCACATAGTTTGGTTTAGTTGGTTGTGTCTAAAGGCCTTTGCTGAATTCAAGCCTTGGATCTCTAGTCAACCACAGCCCAACCACTGGACTACAACTCAGTCCCTATGTACAATTTAGTCGGATACAAAAGTGTAGTTATTGGTGTGTAAGAGGTTTTTATGGTTTATATTTCATCATCATCACCATCATTGGTCAACAATCCTAGGATTGGTTTGACACAGCCTTTGACTTGATTCTTCTATCGGCCAACCTATTCATATTGACGTAGCTTCTCTCTTTTATATCCTTCACAACTTGCTCCATATACGTCATATGAGGCCTGCCTTTTCCATTCTTCCCATTCACTTTTCCCTCGACGATTGTCTTCATCAGGCCATCGTGTCTCAAGATGTGGCCCATTAAGTTGTCCCATCTTCTTTTTAATGTTTTCAGTACCCAGGTAGAACACCAAAGTCACAATGACGTCATTTTGACGTCATGATCAGGTCACGGGCCATAAGTCACGGTGACATCAAAATGGGCAACAGCGGGGACGTTCTCTGCGAGTCATTTTGATGTCATCTTGACTAGAAAATGACTATAAATACTGCTGAGGGACGTCCTTCTTGAGTCATTGTGACCTCATCTTGACCTGAAAATGACCTTCAATAGTACCCAAAAGGCACTTAAATTTACGTTCAAAATTACGGCAGGTTGTGATAAAAAAATGACATCAATGTGAAAGTTTATTGAATATCTCATGTACAAAACAAAAAATATCAAATATTCTCCATATCACATTACTATTTGCACTATTCAAAGAAGAATCGTTCCCACTACCATCTGAATTCTCATCGATTCCATTGTCAACATCATCAGTACTGATTTCATCATCAGCATCACCAGAGGCTGATGAACTGAAGGATGAATCAGACTCCTCACGCATTGCCTCCAGGTGCAACCTGTCCTCAACCATGGCTTCTGATCTTTTCCTATTCTGCCTATCAACCTACACAGACAGCAAAGCATACTTGAACACAAGGCCTTCAAAAACTATCACAATAATTATCGTATAAATGCAAACTTGTGCTGCAGTGCGATAGAATTTTTGATCATAGAGTCAACAATGAGACATTTGACATATAATGTGATAACTCGCATTGTAATTGGAACTTACAAGTTCTTAATGTGACATATTGTATTCTAAGCTGAATCTTTAATTACTGTTTAGATGAGCAAGTGACCATGACGAATTCAAAAAGAGCGCTGCGGTGCGATAAACACACAATTTCAAATCCTTCAACTCCTTTAAATTCAAATTACACTGCCTGCAGGCAGAGAACTTTCCAAGTTCTCTGATCACGAAAAGCAAAAATCCATAGAAAATCAGACCACGATATTTCTTGAAGGTTTGCAGAATCACTACATAGGACTAAACATTTCTTGACGTCTTCTTGACATCATTTGACGTCACCTGGAGTGCTTCATCACACAGAGGTCATTATCAGGTCCCATGACATTAGGTATATCACTATGATGTCAAAATGACGTCATTGTGACTTTCGTGTTCCACCTGGGTAGACATCTCTTCTCTCCCACTCTTCTTAAGTCTTCTTCGTTTGTCACTCGATCGATCCATTTTATCTTCATGATTCTTCGGTGGCACCACATTTCAAATGCTTCCAGCCTGGACTTCTCTGCTGCTGTTATTATCCATGCTTCACTGCCATGTAGTAGAATGCTCCAAATGTATGTTCTAATGAAATGTTTCCTCACTTCAACGCTTGTATTTGCAGCTGTAAGCAGAATCTTCTTCTGGTAAAATGCCCTTTTTGATTGGGCAATTCTACTGTCAATTTTTCTTTTACTTCGTCCATCGCTGGTTACTCTGGACAAATATTTAAGCAGATAATATGAGTGCTTGTGATTTACCACTATTTGTCAAATGAAAAAATTGTAACTTGCAGAGATGTGTGCAGCAAGTTTTTTTTTAGTATCTGATCCATATCGGCTACACATTTTTGGTGCTTTTCCCTAAAATTTGTTTACTCATTCTGCTCATGATGCAACATTTGTATTTTCAATAGGCAGTGGTGTTCCTAGATAAGAAAAATCCTCAACAATACCAGCTATAATTAATTCTTATGGTCAGTTGTGTGTAATAACTCATGAGAATAAAATCAAATAGAAGACAGTGTGGTCTCTGTTAAAATCAGGAGGTATTTTAAAACTGCTACTAAAAAATTGATAAGAAAAATGATTGAAAGAAGCTTCAATTTTATGCAAAGCCATCCTGAATGGAAGACAGCCAATGGTTTTTTGGCATGTACACTGCATTGTAGCCTAGTGGCCAAAGCAGAGCATTTGGCTGCTGGCCAGAGGGTCCCAGATTAAGGCATGTGTTTTTCTGAGTTCCCCCAGCTAAACTCAAGCTTTGTGATTTGTGGGTCATTGAACTCTTTGGTAAACAACAAGTGGGACAGAGCACTGTGTCAATAGTCCTTCTTATCCTAAATTGGTGCAGTTCTTGTTGAAAATGGCTCTGGATCAGGTGAGCTAACCATAGACTAATTAGGCCAAACCTACTCAAAGTTTTGCTGTTTCAGCAGTTTTGCAGTATTCATAAAAGGATATCTCATTTCAAGGTGGAGGACCACATGTCTGCAAGGTCGAAAATCAAAAAGGGCTATATGTATCTGCAAGGGAATGTGAAAATTGAATACCCCCCAGTTCTGTCATTTGACTAAGCATATTTCCTCTTATATTTTGATATTCTTTCATTTTTTTACCTATCTTGACTATTTTAATGGTATTTAATAAAGGTCATGATAGATTTGGGGGCTCTTTTTCCATTTTCGTCCTTTTTGTTAATGTACACTTTGGACTTTCAGCTTGCTTTTTCATTTTGTTAGGTGATTCCATAGTTTATAATTGTAAGCATGGGTTGGGGATTATTTATTTCTTTCTAAATTAGACTATTCTGTTTCACTGCTAATTTAAAGATAGTACGCAGTACTACTAATATGATATGGTGAAGGACCAGCACTGTCAAAACAGGATGATACATGAACTTGCATGTGTTTGGTACTTACAATGTTATATCAATTTTAGAATATTCATGCATTGTTGAGCCAATACTTTTATATATATTTAATATTAATGCAATAAAGCATATTGTGTTGTAACATTTTGACACCAAGCTCTGTATGGTGATAGGATAAATGCCCGGACACTTCTCTAAATTCAACTGTATATTGTAGGATAAATTACAAATAATTGTGTGAGGATTCATCTCGAATAACTTGTGTGCAGGCACAGCAGAAGATTTGTAACATTGCCGTACATTTAATATTAATGATTAATTCCAGGATTAATGTAATAATATTTAGAAATCTTTTAGTGGAGGAAATTTTCCTTTTAGGAAAATAATGTACATACTTCTAACTTTTCATCAAATTGCATGGGAGTATTGTAGGATTTGGTAGAATTTATTTGTGTGAATTCTTTGATTAATGTCAAATACTCTTAACATAAAGTATAAGAGTTTTTATTTGTAGTTGATAAATCAAAAAATGCATAATATATAGGTATCTAAGTACTCCATAATTCTTGTTTTATCAATTTCTTGATTTTCTGTTTTTTTTTACTATTAATATAATTGCATTTTGGTTCCAATTGGATGAGTACAAGTAATTTCTGTCTTGTGAGCATACTGTTTGTGGCTATTAAAATTTCATTATCAAGCTTGCATGTTTGTAAGAATCTTTCCTCTGGTATTCAGCATCAATTTGTGAACAGAATTCATAATCTATTTTCAATTAATTCCTAATGGTTTACCCTACAGATTCCTCATGAAGCATTCATTTTATGATTAAGTACTTTTTAATGGTCAATATCATTGTGGTATGTGTTTTTTTAGGTTGCCGATGGTCTCCCTGGGGCAGAGAGAGCTGGAATTCTGGCCCTATGTGATGAGGTAGATTCTTTGTCTCGTCAGCTGGCTGATTACTGTAGGCATGGACAAGCTTCATCACCTCAGGCACAAGCTATTGGAAGGTACTGGTATCTTAGATCATCTGAATTTTATTCATTTTTACTATTAAACTTGCCTTCATTCTTTTGGTGAAGACGTGTAGGAAAGATTACTGTATTTGCCAATATAGAGGGTGCAGTTTTTTACCTTAAATAAGTCTCAAATTTTCATTTTGTCTTTGAGGCTGAAGATTACATTTTTCAATTATGTATGTTTGGTAAACTTGAAAATGTTTCACTAGGAATTTATGAAATGAATTAACTAATACCATTATTAATACACTATACCAGCCAAAATCATGCAACTTCAATGCAATGGAATGAGTAAAAAACATTCATCCAGTCCTGGTACTGATGTGACCATCATAAATGACCTAGTAACTATCTTATATTGTAATAAAAAAATAACCATTTTCCCAAAATTTGACTTCTCAAAACTGGGGTGCGTCCTTGATGCCAGTGGATATGGTTGTCAAAATCATAACTCTGAATTATATTATTTTATGGCTAAGAAACCTGGGTCTCGATCATGGATCTTCATAATGCATGCGCTTGCGTTATCGTTATTTTTTGATGTAACTTATGTCAGAGAGAATGTGATCTCCATTCTTCATTTTTCGCACAGCACTACAAATCACATATGTATTACAATCAGTGGAGCAAATTTTATAGACTGTTATTGTTAACCCTGTGCTACTCTAGGGGTAAGCGTTAACAATAAAGATTGCGATAACGCAAAAGATCCGTGATTCCACAACTGGTCTTTTCCGGAGTAAAATGAATAGAAAACAGAAACCTTTGATTTGCCAATGCAGAACAGGGACATTTAACTGGACGGAGAGAAAGATGAATGAGGTAGTGTTAAATTTGGTAGAAGTAGGAAAGGAGGAAGAAGAGGAAGGGAAGTTAATTATAAAAATGAAAACAAGGCAACAAAAGTTGAATCAATACCGTATTTACTCATGTAAGGCGCACCCTCGTGTATCCTGCGCACCCCTATTTTCGGGCAGACTCGTGAGGAAAAAAATTAATTCTATCAAAAAATTATTTTTTTGCCCTTGAGTCTGCATCATTTTGTCATAACATGAATGCATGTTCTTCAATAGAAATGCTGTGCCTAACTTACGTGTACATCTTTCTCATTAATTGATTGAATTACGTGTTAGTATCGTCACGATTGTCATCGCATCGTGCATCGATGCACAGCCTCTTTTACTGTGCATCTTTTTCTCGTAGCATCTCACAGAAATCAGAGTTACATAAAGATTCAGATATGCCATATTTCCTTCCTGCAGCTCGATTTCCTATTTTTTCCGCATCGCTTATAATATCTAGTTTTGTACTCACAGGAAACTATTGCAATTTCACATCAGAATTCATTTTTAGGGTGATAATAGAAAATTATTTTAAAAGGCTAAATGATCGATTCGAACTTGTTTACTAATCACGCTCGGAGTGGATAGCATGGATAGTAAGAGGGTATAATCTCTGAGCATAAGACTCTTGCCACTATGCAACAAATTCTTTGTCGTGTCTTTGTAATGTGGCTTTAATGTGTACGCAAAAGGAGCTATCTATTGCTTAAATTGTTGCTACAGATACATGATACCGAAACAAACTCCGCTTAAGATTTTGAAAAGACAAAGACGCCATCTCCCTTGCGGCAGCTTATAGGATACAATGTAGATTTAAATATATATTAGTGCTACATTGTATTGTCCTGCATATGATCTTTACACGATAAATCTATTGCTTTGTCAATTGGTGTTTCAGATCTAGAGCTTCTTCAAGTACTGTTGTACACTCAGACTTTGTTAAAAGCGGATTTTTATTACTAATCACTTCAAAATTTCAGAGTATTTTACAATGTACGATTTACTACTAGACCATATTTACCAATCAACGTCCAATGTTCACAAAATGTGAAATGGAGAGAAAAACAACAGGAGTTTGAGGAAAATTGGTGCGTGGCTTACATGAAAATCTGGAGGATTCGTGTAAGCTGCACACCCCCATTTTTTCACTGGCATTTTGGGAAAAAAGGTGCTTGGCTTACACAAGTAAAACTGTACATTTTAAGATTTGATTTAATGGTAAAGAGAGTGATAAAGAGGAGTTAGATAGGTAAACAGAGATTCGGCAGAAAAAAAATAGGTGATCTGATTGCATGAAAGTAGGTGAAAGATTGATGATAAATGATGGATTTAATTGAGGAATCATCAGTAAATTAGAAAAGAGGGTAATACTCATGGAGAATAGCAGGAGGGGCCTATCCTCATGTCTACTAATGTTATTAGAATACATCTGATGGTGATCACTCAAACAATGATATTCAAATTCTAATTCAGTAACCTACATCAAGTAATTCATGGTATAAAAATAAATTATAACTGGGTATGATGTAATTAATAAAAGCTATTTTGAAGAAAATTTTAAGTTTATAAAAATATTAGTGGCTGTTATGATAACATAAAATTTAAGGTATAAAAAGTATATAATATCTTATTCATTTTATTCTGAGTGGCTCTCAGATTTGATTTATTGTGTTTAATTTTAATTACCTGTTTAATGAAGCATTAACTGGATTTATGTGTGTTTTCTATATCTCATTCTTGGACCATCATTCAAATAATATATTTATGATAAGGAAAAAAATAAAATTATGAGATCATTTCAGTGTTGTCATCATTTATTTTTTTGTGACAATTTTGCTTTGTTGTAATTCTTCAATCAGAATTCAGCTCAGTATTTTTATTTGCATACTTTTTTTCAGAGCATTATCGCAGAAACTTCATGACCTAAAAAGTCGGATCCAGAGTGCTGTTGTCAGTAGAGTTGTTGAAGATTTTGTCGATGTGGGCACACCCTTGAAACAGTTTACGGATGCAGTGCTTGCTCCTGAAGGTAAATTCTTGTACATTTCCATAGCCATCATAAAATATATTGAATTTAAATATTAATGTAGTTATTATTTTTAGAAGACTCTGTAGTTTTGGAAATGTCATCTTCAGGAAGTAGAGATACCAACATTTTTTACTGCTGATCTGCACTCATTAGTACAAAATGCATGTTTTTTGCACATTTAATCGAAATCTACAATTACCTATTCTGAAATTACAATAAAATTAATGCATTACTCCCTTAGCAGTTGATCAATAGTTATTATGTGGTGAAGCCCTCTTCTCTTAATGATTGATCCACATTTTAATATTTAATAGTGCATTTACTGATGGAGGAAACAATATTTTTGCAAAACAGGTGCTCCAGGTAGGGAACAGAATTTTGTGGATAAAGCCACTGCCCTTAAGCAGTTTTCTGGGAGGGCTGCAAGAACTGCACGAATGGTGGCTGCTGGTGGGAGTGGTGGAAATAAAAAGCTTGCTGAAGCCCTTTTGGCATCTGCCAATCAGGTACCCTTTTCCTCTTTTTTTGCTTCTGTTTGTCATTTTGTCGTTATCATTTTGTGAATGTCATTAAATTATTGACCGCAAAGTATCCTATTCTCATATTTTCCATAAGTTTTATTTTTTCTTGTTATTTAACTATTCTTCTTAGAGTATGATATTTATTTTGATGGTGTATTTAGGTAAAAATGTAGAAATATTACTTTGTATCTCTATTATTAACACAACTTACCCAGACAGCACACATAGTGGAATGAATATGGATTCTACCTTTATTCCATGGAAATTCCATGATGGAAATACCATGGATCCATGTGGATTCCATATGGATATTCCATGGAAAGTTGGGGCAAATGTCCTCTAAATTCCATGGATCCATATGGATTCCATGTGGAATCCACATGGAAAATTGTCATGGAATCCATGTAGAATCCATGGAAAATTTCCACATGGAAAATTGTCATGGAATCCATGTAGAATCCATGGAAAATTTCCACATGGAATCCACATGGAAAATTGTCATGGAATCCATGTATAATCCATGGAACATTTCCACATTGAATCCTCATTGAAAATTATCATGGAATCCATGTAGAATCAATTATTAACCATCAATCCTCTCTTCTCACTTGGATTCACTGATAGATGCAGCTGATCACCATGTTTCGTCTCACTGGGAGTACTCTATAAAATGAATACAGCCACATAATGCAAACAACAGCAGTATTTATTGGCTACTACAATATATCAGAAAAATATAAAATATATGAGAATAACATAAAACAGCAATCAGCAAAATAAAAAGTACATTAACAGATTACACTCTCTCGTATTCCAGTGAAATCTCCTTTTCTACCCATGCATGGCATAGCTGATCCATTTTCTTATATTCCATGTCTTTAGAAGACACACCTTCACACTTGTAATGCCTAAGAGCATCTGTAAGAATAAAAAATATCCCATTACCATAATATAGAAAGCCCTTTGTACTAGTACTTCATTCCTACGCATTAGGGAAGGGGTCAATCCATGTATAGTTGTCCAGAGGTGGTTGCTGCAACATTTCAAATATTTTTTAAATTTTTACCATAGAAACTACCATTTATTGAGAATACAAAAATGTCAGTATTTTATTATTAAAAATTTCAGCTAAAATATCAGCTTCTGCTTGGGTCAGAATGTGTTGTGCAGTGAACAGTTCTTTCAATTTGTAATAACTTGAGTATATTACTACATAAGTCTTCAAATATGGAGTGTGGTGTAGGTAAAGTTAAACCAGATATTAAATTAATTGGTGAATACGGTGAAGATGAAAAACTATTATTGCAGCTAAGGATAAGTAGCAGCATTGGAAACATTTGCAAGTACCATGAGATCATATTTTTGCAAAAATATAACCATCTTTATGGTTATATCTTTGTGAAACTTAAAATTTTAAAAAATTATTTAAAATTTATGTGAACTTTGTCCCAAATGGTGTATTATAGCAGGGGGTTCAGGAACCCATTGTGTTTGTTCATATCACCGTCATGTTCATCATAATACTAACATTTTTGTATTCTCAATAAATGGTAGTTTCTTTGGTAAAAATTTAAAAAATATCAAAAAATCATCAAGCAACCAATTAAATTTTTTATGGACCACTTCCTATGGATTGACCCAAAGCTACACCCGACTCATTTTTAGAATTTCAATAGCGAAACATTATCAATTACAAATGATACAGAAATCAAACAATGCGTCAATATCTGTCCTATTCCCCAATTCGCAATGCGTACTCCCAAGGTACTTAAAGTGATGAAAGGCAAAGAATCTACAAATACTGTAATTCCTGACTAATCTCATGACTTTCCTTGGTAGAAAAGAATTATAAATCAGTAATCTAGGCCACCCGGTCCAAAAGTATTGTGGATAAAGCATTAAGTACTTACCCACGATGATGTCCGCAATTGCCAATTCTGTAAATATTTCCTTTATCCTCCCACCAAGGAAATCTTCAGGCCAGGTTCGTCCTATCCTCTTCAGCACTCTTTCGTATGTTTTCCTTATAGTGTCACTAACTTCACTCCGTATATAGAATACTACCGGGTTGAAAAGCAAAAAAGTTATTTTAAAACGTACCTACATGAATGGCTATTCAAGTAAATAACAAATGCATACAAATTCCTACTGACTAATATTTAATGCATGACCAAAAAGGTAATGTAATATCAGGCACTGGTTTTTCAAGTGATGCTACGAACTTTGCTGATTGCTTTGAACACGAATGACTGCACATAATGTTACTTTCATTCATTAATTCGAATGACTGTTTTGGCAACCAACTGTTGCTACTTGCTTACAACACGATATAGTCTCGCCGTGTTAAATTCATCAAACATGAAGGCTTCAGGTAGATTTTAATTGTTAAAATATTTTTTTGTAATGCATAAATGCAACATGATCATTGATTAAAAGAAATGAAACTTACCTTAAGGCACCAAGAATACCCAACCAGTGGTTAGGCCATTAATTAACGATCAAGCCGTAGAGCAGATACCTAGGAGTAAAACACTAAAGAGTACGTAGTAGGTATAACTGGTACAACCAACGATATCAGTTCCTTGAGAATTCACATGAACATAATGTAGTTTAGTATGTTCAAGACAGTTCATACAGCGGTTGCCGCACACGCCAATCGATGATCAGTTGTTTTTTTTGCGGAATCCGCAGCCGGCGCGGAATACCCCGAAGAATACTCTGCACGATTTTAAATGCCACGGTATAATACCATTAATACAACACTGTATTAGTGTTCTTGAATACAACATAACTCCAAAACGTCCAACACCTTCAACACGCTCGCAAACTCATGAAGAGAAGTACGGAAGTGAACGAAATTGTCCGCCATAGCCCAATCGAAAGGGAAAACGACTAGTCAATGAGTTGAAAACCTTTTTTGCTAAACTTGGAACTCAGAAAAATGCTAAATTAAAAATGAAATGCTCTATTATTTATTTAATAACCTACCATTCACAAAGAAATTACCCATCATTAAAATATTTACGAAAATTTCCTATGACTGGATTGGATTGCATCATGGATTATGGATGGAATTCAAATGGATTCCATGTCACATTTCCATGGTAGTTATGATGGAAATTTCTAAATGAAATCCATGAATAATCCATGTTGATTCCATCCTTAAATCCATCATGGATACATCCATCACTTTTCCACCTTGGACTTTAGTCATTGAGTTGACAAATTTTTTTGCGTAACGTGGAATGTAGGAAAAAGCTCAATTTAAAATGAAATTACCCCATATTTATTTTATAATCTATAATTTACAAAGAAATTTTCCATAATTGAAATGTTTACGAAAATCTCTTATATGACTTTGGTAACATTACTTCATGGATTATGGATGGAATGCATATGGATTCCATGTCACATTTCCATGGTAGTTATGATGGAAATTTCTAAATGAAATCCATGAATAATCCATGTTGATTCCATTCCTTAAATCCATCATGGATACATCCATCACTTTTCCACCATGGATTCCATGAACGAGTGCTGTCTGGGTAGTCACTGTTTATTCAGCAGAATATTCGTTTACTACAATGTGATTTACAGTGAGCCCTTATCTATTAATTTCTAAATCTGTGGTTTCATAAAGTATGGGACCCACAAACAAAATATATGTTGATTGGTACTCTGTCAAGCATCAAAATTCCACCACCTGGAAAAATACCAGTGGCTTTGTCCATATTGAAATATTGATGTTGATGTTTTTATAGCGTGATATTATACAGTAATGTGGAGTGACCATAGTAAATCAATCACAGGCAGTTCTACCTTGCCATGATAGCCAATTAATTCAATAGCTTAAGCTTTCATAAGATATATTTTCATGCAAGTATATGCTGAGAATGAATGTTTAAATCTATGGAAAATGAAGGAAAGTTATCTACTCAAATCATAGTTGAGAGTTAGCAGAAAAATTCCACATTATGCTGGTGGTCCTCTTGCCCCTGCATTAACTATTAGAATTTTTCTTTGGAAATTAATTGAGCCTACTCTGGGCATCGAATGAAATAATAAGTAAAAATGGAAAGGAAGGAAGAACCTAACTCTAGTCCCATTTGACTTTTCACAAAATTTCTCCCGTCATTAGATCATAAACCTGGGAGGCAACACAGGCTTGCACTCAACCAATATTGTCATTTAAACATGCGTTCATTATTCTGAATATGGCTATGATTTCAGAATACCCTGGGTTGATGTTTGTTTTGCATGCAGTTTTGTTGATTTTATGTTAATGCACAAACTGTGTGTATATATACTACCCTGTGTGTATATCTCCAAAAAAAACTGTTATTGCCATTTTAAGAGTTTTTATATCAAGTCTATTAATAACTCACTAATCAGCCAGGTTATCTTTTGCTTAATTTCAGTTGGAGAGTTTGACTCCTCAACTAGTAAGTGCAGGTCGCATTCGAATGGCTTATCCATCCAGCAAAGCTGCTGATGAGCATTTTGGCAATCTCAGAACACAGTATGCTGACTGTGTACATCATGCTCGAACACTGTGTGATGAAGCTACTGATTCTGCTGAATTCATTAAGTTGTCTGGTGAGTAAGGTCATGATTAATTCTACCTTTTTTGCTAACTTCTTGTCCAGTTAAATTTTTAATGTTACCTACATCACAAAAATAACTTCTCAGTATTAGAATTAACCCTTTTACTGTCAGTGGGCCGATATATCGGCGCACCTACATTAATTATTTGTAATATTATATCTCCTTCAAATCAGAGACAGCATGAATGATTTTTTCATTCTCATAAAAACTGAAAATGTCGTCAACATTGAGACAAATATGTAATTCATATAAAAAAATGTAGTGTTTCAAATATATCTGTAGTTCATAATCTAACGATTTTCATGGAAATGTGCTGGGTAGTTTTTGCACCATCTACCTAAAAGGGACTGGCAGTAAAAGGGTTAAACTCAGTAATAGCAGTTTTATTCGATATACACAAAACAAAGTTGTGTAGTTTCTTCAAGGAAAAAGCAGTTTTAGCCACTGAGGGTCATATTCAGAATCTCAACTACAGTCTCACTTTTACTGCATATGTCTTAAAATCTCTGTTAGGGGTTCAACATGGTATAAAGATTCATCTTGATTTGGTTTGAAGTGGTCTACAGATACTTCTCACCATCACACTTAGAAGTAATACCACCTCTGCAGGTAGCATCTGCAGACCAATTCGAGTCATAGTAGAGATTTTATTAAATAAGCCGTAGAAGCTAGAACATAGTTGAGATTCTGAATATTGCTCTAAGTGTAAGACCTAGATTCAAATCCTGGAGAAGAAGCTATGTGATTTTTGGGATCATATTTTTCTGACAAAAGCACACTGCCATGAATCTTGTGTGAGTCGTGGCAATGTACTGGTGCCAGTGGCAGGAGGCTCACCTTGTGAGTGCACCCACACCCTCGCAAACCCTTACACTTAAATGAGAGGGTTTGCGAGGATGGGAAGAAATGGGGAGGGAAAATTCTGGAGGGTTCAGACTGCAATTGGGGTTGCCTCTTTTGGGTGAACTAGAAAGATGAAGGAGAAGGGTTTCAAGGGTACGGCAAGGATGAGGGAGCGGAAGGGAATGGCAACAGAATGGTTACCAGGGGAGAAGGGTTCATGTGGATATGGCCATATGACAAAGTGGGGCCATCATTGGGAGTAGGTCAGAATTTCTAAAGATTCTAGGAAATCAATATGGCACTTTTATCACAGGTATGTGGAACCATGGGGGTGAATTTAGATATGTGTGATGTCTCACATAAATGTTTAAAAAAAGTTTGTTACCACTATTAAAGAAAGACTTCATAATTAAAGAAATACTTCATAATTAAAGAAATACTTCATAATTAAATAAATACTTCATATTGAAAGAAAAAAATCATTATTAAAGAAAGTGTTCATTGGCCTTATTTTCCTCCCAGTCTGTCCTGGCTAGCTATGGAAATGACAACCAAACTGCTCTTAAGGTATTAAATCCAAGGTGCATCCTGTATATTTATTGTATACCTAGGTCGTGCTGGTAGGTGAGATCATCAAAATCAACGAAATTATACATTTTTCTCTCACTCAATTGCCATGCCATTTAAAATAGATTATGCAGACTTCACGAATAGATCCAATTTCCAATTATACATATTAACACAGACCTGTTTCTCTTTTGGAATGGCTCAAGTTAGATAGCCAAATGTTTTTACGCAAGAAACTTTTCAATGAGGAAACATTTTGGGAATGTTTCTTTGAGATACTTGAACATCTAGAAAAATCATTTTATGGTGTTTAATCTATGAAATTTTAATTAACAATTCTATGATTTCAAGAGAATGCTATTTTTTGCAACAGTTTTCCAGTTTTTAATTGAGGTTTCACAAGTATTTATATTATGTGATGTGCAGAATGCATGCTTACCTGATGTGTAAGCTCTTTCCTGAGGCTAATTGTTGCCACGCCATTGTAGTCAGGTGACATTCATACTTCCATTTATACTTCATTTCACATTCTTGGAGCCTCTTGTCAAGTTTTATTTTATTTACTCTCCTGTTTCTTTTTTCCCCAATAATTTACCATTGAGTTTAATTTCACTTGATTTGTGTTGCAGAAATTGTTAAATTCAGTTGGTTTGTGTATCTCATTATCCATTGTTGATTATTTCAGAGGAGCAAATGAGACGTCAGACCAAGGTGTGTGAAGAGTCATTGCTACGAGGTCAAGCTGGAGCTGGTCAAATGGTTGAGGGTGCATCAAATGTTGCAAGGCTGGCTAATCGTGTGCTCATGCTGGCCAAGCAGGAAGCAGACAATTCAGAGGACCCAGACTTTATTGCCGGAGTCAATGCAGCATCAGATTCTCTCCAGAACAGTAAGTAGAGCCTTTCTTAATCAACATTAAATGGTACAATTTAAGCACTATGAGAGATGTGTATATATCTTGGGGTGGGATTGTCTCCTTCATGAATATCTCCTTTACAAATCTTCGTTCTCTCTCATTAAAAATTATTATCATGGGAGATGGTTTTTATTTAGAATTAGAGCTTAGGTAGATGGAAAAAATTATTAGTGTGGTCATTAGAAAGTATTTGCTGATCATTACATTGATAATGTTTTGTCGGTATTATATTATTCAGTGTTTCAAAATTATAGCCAGTTCTTTTCCTGATTTTATAATTATTTGTTTATTTCTGCTTCATAGATGTTACTCCCATGGTTCAGGATGCCAAAGCTGTTGCTATGAATATGAGTGATCATAATGCCATTACCCGATGGAGGGAATCAAACAGGGCGGTAAGTTTTCAATGAGAGGCTTTTCTATTAGCCTTAGAAATTTCATAGTGCATAATTTAGCAAAAAAATATGGTTTTGTTGTACATCATTGCCTGCCTTAAAATGCAGTACACTAATAATAATTCATTAAAAGAGGGTAGATTATTAAATTAGGTACATTATTTACAAAAAGCCCTTGAAAACGTAACTCTTTTTAAAAGTAATTTTTTTATGATCAATCTCTAGAATAAGGTTATCATTTTTTTGGTGAAAATCAGTCTTTGATTTCAAAAATGGCAATGCTTTCTATAGCTGTCTTTACATTGGCCTGGCTTTTGTTTGGTTGAGTACTCTAGATATTTTTCTGTGTGTGTTTTAATACTTGTAGTCTTGGCCAATATGTCTGAGTTTTTACCACGGTTAATGGGAACATTTACTTCACTGTTGACTCCTTATCATTTTTATAAAATGCTGAGGGTTCTTAATTAAAGGGATTGACCAAAGGGCCCTAAATTTTTGCTGACTACTAATAGATGTCATTACCTCTCTCATGGTACAGCCTTTGTGGTGTTTTTTCATACCAAAACCAAATAATTATTTAGGGATCCTTGCCCTATTTACCAGACCAGGATCTCTGAATGGTGTTTTCTTGACTCATCTGCCTAAGGGAAAGATTTGATTCTTCAAAACTAGAACCCCTTGACATGTTCACTAGGGGTTGGTACTTAGCCAGCATCCAGAATAGAGCTGACTAGATCACTACAGGCGAGAGAACTTGGTTTGAGATTTAGGGAGATCTGGCTCTGCTTATTTTAAATGAAAGTTCTTAGTTTTCAGCAATTGAGGTATACAGTAGAAGCCCAGTATAGTGAGTACGGCTTATTGTGAGAATCGCGTTATAGCGAGTGATTGTCTTTGTACTGCCAAAAGGCCTATGTTTTACATGTAAAATAATCAGATATAGTGAGGACAAGGAGAGCGTGGTGGCCGAGTGGGTAGAGAGCTTGGCTACTGACAGAAGGGTCCCGGGTTCAAATCCGGGTGAAGCCTTTGGACGCCCCCGAACGAAAAAATCCTCGGAGTGCGAGGTGGCCCAGGGAAAGGAACTGGCCACCCTACCCTGAATGTGTTAAATTTACACGCCTGTGGCTTAGTTCGGGGTGAGCTCTACACTCACCTATCCAACCAACCTTCGGGTTTAATCACTGAGTGAGTGATATGGGATCTGCACTAGTGAGGACAAAAAGTTCCTTCCACGGTATACGCTCGGTATTACGACAGTTATCTCTCGAGGGCAATGCACCACCTAGCTAAAATAAATTATTGTGTTTTGTATTATCATCTAATTAAACTAAAAATACAAAATGTGTGCCATATCTACAACACCTAAAACCAGTTATGTTTTAACATTAGCGATGTACGGCCTTCAGTAAGGTCTGCGCACTCCCATTTTATATTCTTCTTTTGTGAGGCCCAGTCATCAGTGGGAGTGGGCAGACGACGAGCAAGATGAGAGTAGGAGAGGGAGTTAGGTCTAGGCATGGGCGATATTGATAATTCAATATCAGGATATGATAATTTTAGCATATCGTAAGGTGGCGGTAATGATAACTCATATCAAGACGATAAATATCGTCTTATCGTGCCCCGCTATTTTATCAGGGCAAGATAAGATATCGGGGCATGATAATATATCGGGGTATGATAAATATCGCGGTAAAATATCATGATATCGAGTCCCGATGAAATATCACGATTTCGCGCCCCAATAAAATATCACGATATATTATCATGATAAATATCGCGATAAAAGATCGTGATATTGCGCTTGTTCACATGTAGCGTAATCGCGCCTGATGAATTATCGTGATATTGCGCCGGTTAGTCATGTCGGAAAAAGACAGCCGTTGAGTTGGCCTTCGCTTAAGCTGGAGCAAGTACGTTTGAAAACTTACTATTATGCTGTCTGCTAATTCAAATTCTCAGCAGTTCTCTCACACTCTCTCTTTCAATTTCAGTGGTCTGATAGTTGACGTACTTGCGTGGACAGATAGGTGATAGGTTCCACAGTATACCTAACATTTTATTTCCGACTAGTTACGCTGTCTTTACAGCTTTCTTCGGCGATCAAAAAATAGAAGACCTGGAAGAAAAATACCGAAACTAGGGGAATTAATAATTTATATAATGGAAAAATGTCCTGTTTCTTTCATGAAATATGTTGATATTCTACCAGATTGTGCCTGAAATGCCTTTTTTGCTGTTTACATTAGTCAAATACCACGGAAACAAAAGAAAAACTAAATATGAACGACTATGAGGATTAGGTGGATTAGGTGGATTTTTTTCAACACCTTCGGATATAACGAGCGCTCGATTTAGCGAGTGATTTCTGAGGGATTATGAGCACTCCCTATACCGGGATTCCACTGTATTATGATTCTCTTAGGTAAGTTATGAGATGAATTACATGAGATAAGTTGAGGTTAATTGTTTGATGTGTTAACTTGGTGATTCTCTTAACTAGTTTCCATGGTCTTGATGAGTGGAAAAGACTGACATCAATTTTCATATCCTCGAAATAATACATCTAAAGAGAACATACTACAGCTATAAGACATACTGAAGTTTTATTTCTGTAATTTTGAATGTATTTTTCTAAAATCCTATACTCTACCTCTGTTGGGAGTGTAAACAAATTCTCATGATGAATTAAGGATCAGTGATAGTATTTTAAAGTATTTTCAATGCATAGTGTATACTTTACCTTCATTTACTGAACAGTTTATTTTCCTTACATAGCTCCTATCTTCAGTGGGTATGGTGAGACAAGCTGTCACTGTAACTCCTGATCTACCTCCACCTCCTGATATGAGTGCACTTCACATCAATGGTAAGTGTATTAAATGCATGCCAGTCTTCACAATCTTAACATTAATTTCTAATTATACAGCTTCTTTTCAGGTTGTAGGAGCATTGAAGAATCGTAATATTAAAATTTCAGATCTCATTACAGTTATAATCAGCAGTGTCATATTTCAAATATATTCATATCTTTGTTATTCAATTGTTAATTTCTCAAACTTAATGAAAACTTAATAATTAACTCCTTTTGCTTTCAGTGGTAAAAACATTACTTCAGTTATAGAGCAGTGACTTTTTCTTTCATGCTAAACATTTAAAGTGCTCAATAATTTTGTTTAGGAAAATATCTATTTTCATGTTGTTACCAACAGATTCATTGTAAATATTCAATATCTAAATTTGTTCCTGATTATAACAATTCACTAAGTTGCAGAAAAGTTGGGCGTCATAAGTGAGAGGACTTATTGTTTAATTCCGCTGGGGTCATCATGTTTTAATTTTGTTACTGTTTGAAACTTGTACTTGAACTGCTTGTAAATGTTAATTTATAGTTGTGATATAGGACAGAAACTATGTGAGGTTCCAGTTGGATACAGTTAGGTCTCCCTGTTCATTAATGACTTCATCTCATTTTCCTTAGCAAAATTTGTAATTATTGTAGGATTTTGTATTATGTACAATTAAAGTATAATTCTCTTATGTTTTGGCATGATTGTGTAGTCTCCATCACTTAAGGCCATTATTATATAGGGTAGAATGTGGTAAGGGAGAACAAGGAAGAAAAAAAGGTACATATTATGGGTAGCATGAAGAGGGGTGGGAAGTATGTATATTGCAATTAGAAGGAAGAAGTATGTTAGAGATGGAGAAGATAGATCAAGGAAATGTTTATAGATCAAAGTTGAGTGAGGAAAGTCCTATAAGACCCACCTTAACCAGTTGGAAATTATCAATCAATGAATGATTGTGTTATTTACTTTAAAATTTACTTTCTTGGGTTACTCAGTTTTCAATTAATATTGACTCAATGACCTGAGGAAGTCAAAATTCCTCGAAATATCCACAGGCGTAACAACTAAATGAAATTAACTCTGTGACAATATTTCGAGTGATGATTTTTTTAGTGCCAGTGGTAGATATACTTTGCAACTTTTACTTTATTACCAAAAATGTGGACAAGTATGCCTGTGGTCAGTTGGTTGTTTGATTTTTTCTGTTGTGAGGGCATTAATGCTGAAATTGTAGCTATCTCTTAAATATGCACGTATGAAATAACTGTATACCATATGCTAAAATATAACCTTTCAATTCTCGAGGATGAAGATGAACTATCTCTTTGGCATTAGTTTTACTGTGAAAGTAAATGTGCAAAGCTCTAGATTTATGCTAGTTGTAGTTAGCTATAATTGTAACATAATTGTTGTTCTATTCTAGTAGTTATACGGTGTCAAAAAAACTTTAACCTTTGAAACAATTGATGCACATTTTTCATCTGCTACTAGATAATAGTATGTTTTATTGGCGATAATTTTGGCTGAACTTTTGATTTCAATCTTTTACTAACAGTTAAGTGCTCTGTGGCTTACTTAGTTTATTTCATAAATGTTGCTGTTTCAAGAAACAGTTTTAAAGAAGTATTTCTATAATTTTTACAAGTTTAAAGGAGATAGGAGTTTTTCAACATGCTTTGTACGATATGTGTAGTTCTTCAAATGATACTGCAGATTTTTTTCCAGAGCATATATTTTTTATTTTCAGCATATCTGAGTCTTCTTATGGGTACCAGACAATTGTAGAATAAAAATGATTTCCCTTATGACTTAGCGAGCATTGAGTATCTTAAATGTACTTTATCTATTCGTTATTGAATAATTTGCCGATGAGTATGGTACTGTGCTGAATTTCAAGTACGAGAAATATATACATGGTGTTCATGCAGTTATATAAATACAGTGGAATCCCGGTATAACGAGTGCTCATAATCCCTCGGAAATCACTCGCTAAATCGAGCGCTCGTTATATCCGATGGTGTTGAAAAACCCACCTAATTCTCATAGTCGTTCGTATTTACAGTTTTTCTTTTGTTTCCGTGGTATTTGACGAAGGTAAACAGCAAAAAAGTCATTTCAGGCACAATCGTAGAATATCAACATATTTCATGAAAGAAACAGGACATTTTCCATTATATAAAATATTAATTCCCTAGTTTCGATGTTTTTCTTCCAGTTCTTCTATTTTTCGATCGCCGAAGAAAGCTGTAAAGACAGCGTAACTAGTCGGAATTAAAATATTAGGTATACTGTGGAAGTTTTTGGGTAATTTTGCGAATATGTCTAGACGATAATATCAGCTTTGTCGAGTTTTCGAATGTTAACCAGTACGTCCATCAGTTGGGAAAATTGGCCTGAAGGTTCACTGAAATACGGCATGTTTCGGGGGTCGTAGATATTTTTGAAGCTTAAGCGAAGGCCAACTTACTTGTCTTTTTCCGACACGATTAACTGGATAACATATCGGAGCACGATAAGACGATGTTTATCGTCACGTTGATTTATCGTTACGCCACCTTATGATATGCTAAAATTATCGTATCCCGATATTGAATTATCAATATCGCCCATGCCTAGACCTAACTCCCTCTCCTACTCTCATCTTGCTCGTCGTCTGCCCACTCCCACTGATGACTGGGCCTAACAAAAGAAGAACGTAAAATGGGAGCGCGCAGAGCGAACTGAAGGCTGTAAATCGTTAATGTTTGGACATAACTGGCTTTAGGTGTTGTAGATATGGCACACATGTTGTATTTTTAGTTTAATTAGCAGATAATACAAAACCCAATAGTTTATTTTTGCTAGGCGGTGCATCGCCCTCGAGAGATATCTGTTGTAATACCGAGCGTATATCGAGGAAGGAACTTTTTGGCCTCGCTATATCCGCTTTATTTTACATGTAAAACATAGGCCTTTTGGCGGTACAAAGACAATCAGTCGCTATAACGCGATTCTCGCAATAAGCCGTACTCACTATACCGGGCTTCTACTGTATTTTGAGATAAGGTCATTGTCATTGTTCAATCCTAATATCGGTGAACTCTTGAACGTACAAATGTTTGTATGTTCTTAGTTGAACTGCAGCCCTCCATACTTTCCTGTTCATTGCTAGCTCAGTTACATCCTGAGACTTCTCTTTCCTGAATCCCTATTTTTTGGGACCATATATGTACTTGATCATCCTCATGGGGTCTTCCCTTTCTTTCTCTCGGTTATGTTCCTGACAAATACATGCCTGAGAGTATGCCATGTAACAATTCTCAAGTTTAAATAATTTCATGAAAACGAGACACCTATCACCTAATGGCAAAAAACAAGAATGCCACTACCTACTGGAAGTCCCTATTTTTCCTTGTGCTAACAATTTTCAGAACTATTCTCTGATAGCCCATTTGCACAAGAAAAACATAATTTCAATGAAATACATCAAAGCAAGATGCCATTTCAAAGAATTAAAAAAGTATGTATGTATTCATATCATTGTAATTTACTTTATGGCTTCTATATTAATTATCTTAGTTATAAAGCATCAGTGTTTGGAAAAGTGGATTGAGATGATATGGTTGTGGATCACTTATGTCATATAGCGTGTGAAGTATCAATTAAACAATAAAAAGCAAAATGACGTAAATCAAGGACCTCCTGTATTTGAATTAGAAAATCAGATCCATGACAAATTGTAAATTATTGAATCACATAATCTCTGCATTTTCCTTTGCTTGAGCAGAATGGAGAATCTCTCTCACATATTCTATTATTCATTATAATTTTTTTAAACCCAGTTAGAAGGATGTTTTTATCAATATTAATTATGTATGGTATATAACTTTCCCGCCAGCTAGAAGCAAAATAAAGAAATATGACTTTTTTCCTCATTATCCCGGTATCGCGGGAAAAATATTTAGGATGTCACGCGGGTAGCCTACATTCACCAGGATCAGGCAGACAACGAGAGCTAGTGTACTGTGCGAAGTTCGATCCCTATCGCAGCTTAATTTTTTCTTTCAGTCATTGCATTGAAAATGTTATCATCTTCAATTTCAAACCATTGCATCTGAATACTCACTTTATTGTACTTTTGTTGTTTAAATTAGATTTACAAATGTACCACTCATAAATTAAGGATGGTCGGGTCAGATCCAATGATCCACGGGTCTTTCATTTCATTCGCTACTGAAATCATATCCGAAGACAGTAAAAATTCAGACCCAGATCGGAGATCGTAAAATTTCATAGCTTAGTGATCTATTCGCCCCACGAATGGAATGTAGGCTTGGTAGATACTGACAAGGAGAGGTTGTGTAACTTGGTCACAAATTTAAAAGATGATTTTTTCTGTGCCGCAAAAAAAAATAAAAAAATACTTGTCGTGACTTTTTTCTCCCGGATGCGCAAGAAAAAAAATAAAGTCGAATGTCACGTGGGTCGCCTACGTTCACCATATTCCCGTGAACCTATGATAGCATAGTTGCTAAAAATGAGGGCTAGTGTACTGCCAGTCGCGAGTTAAATCCTTAACACTGCCTAGGAATACAAGCTATGCTGTATTCCTAGGGTAATGCAAGTAGGCAGTTAAAAAAAGTAGATTATCAGAAATTTCATGTCAATTTATAATTCAAAAAAATAATAAAATTACAATTTCACAATTTAATAGAATTAAATTGTGAAATCATTATGTTAACTTTACGATGTATTTTTGAGTGATGCCTTTGTAAATCTAGTTTAAACGATAGAAGTACAAAAAAGTAAGTATCCACACACAAAGGTTGGAAATGAAGGATGATAAAGTTTTTGATTCAATGGCTGAAAGAAAAATTTTAAACAGCTATAACAATCGAACTTCATTACCTGCAGTCCACTACCCCACTCTGCTATTGTTGTCTTATCTGATTTTGGAGAATACATGCTTCCTACATGTCATTCTACTTTTTTCTTGCAAACCGGGGTCAATGGAGAAAAAATCCGAGACTTTTTTAAATTTTGCTTCTAGTAGCATGAAGAAAGGCTAATCTCATTTCAAGATCGGAGTTACACAACCTCTCCTTAGGAGTAGAAAATTCTCAAATTTCACTTTAAAGGTTATTATTAATAAGACCCGGCAAAATTACTAGTTTAGCAGCTTGAAATAAACTAATAATTTTTCATATTAACAATGGAATCCCCAGATATTCCATAAATGGGATCTCTTGGCCACATTAAAAATTTTATTTGTGTTTCTAAAAAAGAATTAGAGAAAGCATTCAAGGATTTGATTAATAATTGGAAAATAATTCCTTTATTAATGAAAATGAACTTATAATGTTTCTATTAAGTGCACTCTAAAGAATAGTTGTACAGGTTTCAAAAATGTATTGCTTGATGGGTATGTGATAAGGATGGTGATCTTTATATTAGAAGTAATAAGATATAGTTATTGCATCCGTAAATCTTGATGCAGGAAAATATTATCCACATAGATGATAGGAAGTTGATTTTTCTACAATAAATTTCCTTGTTTTTTGGTAATTCTATTGTTACTGTATTTACATATTTATTAAAAATCTAAGATTAGAAAAGGAATGAAATTCAGAATTGAGTATCTGAAACTAAGGATCCGAAACCGAGATAAATATCCAAAACCCAGGCTAGGATCTGGTTCTGGATCCGGATCCGACAAAAAACCTGGATCCGTCCATCACTACTTTTAATATCACTTCAAACCAGAGGAAGGGTAATTGATCCCCCTAAATTAATTTCATTAAAAGAAGTTGCAAAGTTCCAATTTAGCTCAATGGCTACACTGATTATCTTATAGTAACAAGATTGGAATGAGAATACCTGGTTGTTCCACATAAAAATTTTATTTCACAACACGACCTAGGTTTCGACGATAAAACGTCATCTTCAGGTTCTTCAGTTCAGGTGATCGGACAGGTTTTATCATCGAAACCTAGGTCGTGTTGTATTGTGAAACAAAATTTTTATGTGGAACAACCAAGTATTCTCATTCCAATCATGAATTCAAGGTTCCATAAAGATACGGCTGATACCATCAGTTATAGTAACAATTTGAGTATTGTAGTACCACAGAGGTATATCCTTGGCTACTTCAAAAATTTTTTGGACACACTTTCAAGTTGCCATTACTCTAAAACTGAGGAGCCTTTAGAGTAAATTTCCCCAAGGAAAAAGTCCTCATTGTCACTTCTTCTCAAAATATTTATTATAACTGTTCAAACACCCAACAATGCTGGGTTCCATGCCTAAGTGCTCAGTGCTCTGTAACCTTAAAGTTGTAGGATTAAATTTAGAGGGTAAATGAATCCCCAAGAAGAAATCATATCATGGAGTTTAATATATTAATCTAGATTGGGCTGAAGTTTACTGCATTTGTAGGGTACTTAAATTTCCATGTGCTTGGGAGAATCAGCACAAAAGATGATTCGACATGTACACACGCTGGAAAATAATTCCTCTTTTTGCAGAATTCCATTAATAGGGTTATTAGGGCTAATTTAAAGATAATAATTTTTTATTTGTGGGTTTTCCTCCATTTTGCAAAATTGTACATGAATTCATGTAGTTATCCATGGGAAATTTTGAAACTCATAACAATTCGAGCGAAAAATTCATCTTTAATTTAGAAATAATGTAATTTGATAACTCTCCAATAATGAAATGTATTCTGAAAATGTTTGACTTGTGTGTTAATACATTGTATATCAATACGATTATTACAAAGTGCATAATCATCGTGCATTTTTAGGGGTGATAAGTATGAAGAATTTCCTCAGTGTCACTCAAAATACAGCTTTGTCTCTGGCACCCACTGTTGGTGCTCTGAAAGTTACGTCATGTTGTTACTGATGTGCATTAACTGAGCTAATAATATCAGCTAGGTAATAGAATTCTCAGATTCTTTCTGAAATTTTGATATCATTCCATTTTTAAAATTAAAAGATTCTTCTTAGTTATGGACAGTAAACCTATTTTTTAAATTTCATACTTGTATATCACACTTTAGAATAATATAATCAATTTTAATATAATGAATTCAGTTTATAATAAACATATGAGAATAGGGAAGTGATTTCGTAGTGTTTCATGCCTTCGTCTTTCTTAGCAGTGGCTCATAAATTTTATTCAACTATTTACTGAAAACTTACTTTTAAGATGTCCATGTATTGAGGCACCTCTTACATAGTCATGGAGGAATGTGATTAGTTCAGCAAAATTTAACCATTTTTGTCTTGAGCAGGGATGGGTTTTCATCGCTGAATCATCTAAAGTCTTGTTGTTAATCAACTATGCAATCAAGGAAATCAAAAGAATTTATTGTATAGGTTTGTGTCATATTAATAAGGAAGTAATTTTATTTAGCTTCTTTTATACCCATGCTTTTTATTTAATATTTTGTTCTTTCTTTAAAATTTGTTGGCATTAGGACTGCTTAATATCTTCTTGCTGTCTTTATTAACCTTAATGTAACCCTTGTATCCTACCATCTTTCCTTTCTCTCTTGCCTCCTTTTCCTCTCTTATTACTCAACAGCTGGACTGCAAGAAAGCCATGCTGATATGGGGGTCAACTTCAGTGATATCTTTAACGTCGATTTCAATGAAATATTTGCCCAACCTCAGAGAGGTATAGTGAAGCATTAACCCATTTGGTTATCTATGCTTTAATACGTGTGCTGTGCCTGTGTTTGATTAATTGCTTTGACTATAATTCAATTCCATGGTGTAGATTTAGTTTTCTGTCATGGTCAGAAGGAAGAGTATGCATTTGTTGTTGCTTTATTCAAATTGTTCACTCCTCCATTCGCGGATAATATACAGCTTGTTAAAGATCAGTGTTGCTATAGTGCTCTGCTGCAATATGTAGTATCGCTTTGTTTTTAGGTACTTTATTTTGATTCATCACATTACCCATGAACCAATCACCATAGTTGATTGTGTTTTGAATTCAGGCATGTGTGATGTTGATTCTTATATAAATGTAGATACGTAGAGCTCAGAGACAGGCATACTTACAACTTTTGGAACGGAAACATTAAGGATACCTTTATAGCTCTTCATGTTACATCTATTAGAAAGTGAATGAAGTTCAGCATATTGCTCCAGCATTTTACTAATTTAATTTGTTTTACCCCTCAAACATGTATGCATGCCATGTCGCTGAAGCTTTCAATTGTTATGGGGTGTACTTTCATCGCCTATGGTGTTACCAGTTAAATGTTTTTCGTCCACTTTCACGTCTGCAAATATTTGTGATTTCATCCCAACTTTGCATGTGACCACTTATAAATATGTAGGTATAGGTATTGATTGATTTCGAAAGATAGGATAGTCATAGTTGAAGATGATATAATAATAACATGTAAATAAGTCCATCAAGTTTCATCTTTTCTGTCTCTTCACCTGTTATGTGTTGTCAACCATGCATTGGACTTTTGAGTACCTACATGTTTTTTGCAGGAACTTTAATTCCTGAAGATGTATGACTGGTGCAGATTCATAATAATAATATTCTTTCACTAGTCTCCTTTTTTGAGTAGGTTTCCAGAAAACTTGTTGACTTTACAGATAACCAGCGTAATGCAAATGGATGGCATACATCTCCACAGAAAAATCAAGATGGTCTGAATGACTCACAAGAGCCTGTGCATTTCTTCTCTCAGAAAGGTATTGAAATAAATGTGGTCAGTTTGGTGCCTCTGTAAAAATTATATTTTTATTAATAAGTCGGTCTATTCCTTAAAAACATATTTTTATTACTTCAATTAATGATTTCAGTGTGCGGGTTATTTTTATCAGCTATAATGTACCCTTTATACTCAATAGTAACTACTATCATTGTCATTACTTTTCATAATGAAACAGAATGTTAGAAACTCTATCCGAAATTAGGGCATATCTTCCCATTTTTAATTCTATATGAAGTATACAATACATATCATTAGCTTTTCCATCAGATTTCAACTGTGCATTTATGTTGAAGGCAAGAAATGTAACTGAACATAGCTTTTCAGAGGAATAAAAATCCAAAAAGCGGAAGAAAAATTGGAGGAAGTTAAGTGGAATAAAATTAAACTCCTTTGTTCAGTTTTCTTCATTATTTGTCCTTTTGGATTTCTATTCCTTCAAAAAAATTATCAACTGTACCTGTTTTGCATATGTCCCTGCAAATGTTTCTGACCATTCTTTGCATTGAAGCATCCTATCCCTAAAAATGTATTACATCCTAGTCATGTCATTTTAAGTATTTTTTATTTTTATCATGGTTTTAATTGATTCAAATATTGAAAACTAGCTGCAAAAGTTCTTAATGGAGTTACCCACTGGTATTCACAATATCAAGAAATGTACAGGGAAAAAGGACTCCTTGGTAGCTTGAATAATTTAAGAAATATTTAATACAGAGCATTAGTGATGTTCACCAGACCCTTTTCGGTAATTACAGATAGCACATAGGTTGTCCTGATTTTATAATTTCATTAGACTTTTTGTGGTAAACTCAGGTTTGTTGAGTAATAATGTGCGTATTAACTGCCATGAAACTTACATGCAAATTTGTTATCTAAGAAACTGATGAAAATTGAAAACAGGTAAATGTATGTAATCAGGTTAAGGTTGAAATGTTTTTGGTTAATGAGGAATTTAAAATCTTGATGCTTGTTCTCAAAGTTTGATTTATGTAGAGAGATATTTTTCTTGTAAAAATGCTTAGTTTTTTTGTCAGGCATCTTAGTGCTAGTGAATTTTGCAGCAGGTCAAGATGACTATCATCATAAATGCCTCAGATCACAGTTACATGCATTCAAACATTTCCGTAGAAATGTGGAAAACTTCACTATTGAGAGTTTTTTGAACATTAATTTGTTATTGGACTAAGAATTTTTGTTCCCTCTTACTTTAAAGATATGAGCCACCTAGTACTCTAACATGAGAAATTTGGAAATTTCCCTCAAAACTACCTATAGATTGACATTCCTACTATTGCAGATGTTATTCTTAAGTTAAATCCTATCATTTCTTTATTCTTGTATGTATATATATTGGAAGAAATGTGGTAAAAGGTGCAATAATGGATCTTCATTGATCGCTTGAATGCTATGTATACCTATTATTTCTTGAAGCCAGAATAGTACAAATGATCACTATTCTTTGCTTTTAACCTGTTGTTTGAATCATTAACCATTTTTAGTGCTCATGTTTGCAATGGCCACAAAATTGTGGCTGAAGAAAATTTTCCGCATAGAAGTTCATTTTGCAAATAGTGATAGCCAAAATACTCGAGCAAGCTCCATGATTGTGCCTCTGTTAATCTTACTTGAGTGGAACGTGGAAACTATAGCTTTTATTGCATTAATCCTTAAATTAGGGAGAAATTAACATTCCTACTTTTTATAGGTGTGGGTCAATCTTTTCTTCTTCATATTTAATTTATAATTTTCTATCTGCTTGTGGGATTGGTGGCTGGTCATTGTGAAGTTGGTCAAAGTCTGAGGGAGCAGCCATCTCCATCAAGCCCTCGAGGTCCTTCTCCGGGATTAGCAGGGATGGGAAGGACTTCCCCCAGGCCCATCAGTCCCTTCCCAATATGGGCTAGAGGTACTGCCCAAGTGTTGCAAAGCCCTTATGTTCCCTTGCACAAACCAAGGATTAGAATTGTATGTTATCCTATTGTCCTTCCCTAAACTTTTAATCTGTTTAACTGTAATTCTATTAATTTTCATCATGGATGTTGGCTTAAAATCTCTTGTGGTTACCTATGGATTCCTGAAAAATCACCACCCTTGCTTTCCTTTGATTCTCAAAAGTATTTATTCACTCAGAGGTAATTTTCACCAAGTGTCAAGCAATGCCGTTGGATTTTTTTTTGAGTTCCTGTAGAAAGGTGAAAATGTAATATTTATTGACCCATTTGAAACAGAAGTATATTGGTGTAAATTGCAATGCTAAATCTATTGATGTAGCCAGAATTTTTTATATCTAGTAGCCTAATTTACATCATCATCTTATCATAGCTTGATATTTCATTTCTTTTTACTCACACACATTAATTTTATTGAAATTTAGGATTGATGGTGAGGGTTTTCCTTCTCCTTATTCTCTCTAAGTATTCCTTCTCTCCATATCAACTGGCAATTCATTGGACAGAATCATAAAATATGTTTGCCTTGAGTTATGATGTTTCTATAATTTGAGCTCAGATTCATGCATAAATAAGTGTTCAACCATAACCATTATTTTACTGTGGTTTTTCATTAAAATCACTAAATTGAATTAATATTGGGCCATAGTATGTTCTTGTAGCAACTCATAGCGAGTGGGGAAGCTCTGAATGTCACTAACCCAGCTAGCACAAAAGATGCATTACCTGATTATTACCCCTTAGTTACATGAAAACCATGATGGTAAAGACGGAAGCCACGTGTGTTAATGGGTTTTTTACCTAGAAGGAATTTGGGTAAATATAGGGTAAACTGGTGGTAAATTTCAGCACTTGTAAGGACTTCTGGAACCTATGACAGAGCCACCAGCTGAATTTAGGAGTAACTACAGTTGAGCATCTTTAATCCGGAACAGTTGGGACCGAAGTGATGCCGGATTAGGGATCTTGCCGGACTATTGGTCATGATGCATGGCACTGGTCTATTTTTGACGTCCGGGATGTTTTTATTGAAATGAGTCAATTATTTATGACAAAATATATTCGTTTGCGATTTACTGAACACAATTATTAAAAGAGTCACTGGAAATAATAAGAAAGAAATGGTTTCTTAATTCACAAAGTTATTACTGAAAAGTATGGAAGTTGCGCGGTGAGTGAAAATAACGGCAGCTACGCATAGTGTTCATCATATTACTTCACATTAAAAAGTGTAATATTATTATTGGAAAAAGGTGTATAAAATTTGATATATCTTATTCTGGGCTTCGCGCAACATATTTCCTATCGTGCTTGATTTGTTATCAGCTGATTGAACACGATGTCAATGCGTGGGTGTAGTCTATACGGCCGCCCATCAGTACCGATCAGTACGCCGCTGGATGATTCTTTAAAGATCATCATTAATTGTAGTCTTCCTTCAACAATTTCAGCCTCTTCATCTTCATCCCCACTTAGATTTATTGTTGTGAATTAGCATTTCAGTGATTTCATCATCGGTGAAAATATTTTGTGTGGTGAGAGAATCGTGGCTGCTAGCTATCCATTCCTCTAAACTACCAATTCCATTTCCTTTAATTCAGAGGTATGGATACTTTTTGTACAGTCAACCAACTCCATCATCATATGTGTATCATCATAAACATGAAAGCCTTTTAAATCCCCACTTAAGTTGTCTACATCAAGCCTCAAAGCAGGCCACAATTTAAACCACGCGTGTTTTACAGCTGACTGTGAAATACTATTCTATGTACGCAACATTTTCCACATTACGTCTTTTAGATTATATCAGTTTCTGAAATAGTTTAGCCTGCTTCATTAGCATTTGGTCAAAAATTCTAACTAATCCCTTCACTTAGACGCTATCGAAACCACGCATGGTAAAATCAACACTTAAATCGTCTTTCATAGTTTTTTCTCTCTGTCGTCTATTTCCTCATGTCACTTTAACTGTAAAATTTTGAGGATTTTTTCTTTCTGCTTCTTAATAATTCTTTCTTTCTGCTTCTTCCCATGCAGTATGTTTCGGACAAATACGTTACCGATCGGTGCATCGATGTAACGATGTCAAGCTTTTTCACAACTTGCACTTCTTCTGCAATCGTTGACACTTTGTACTGATGCTCATTCCTCTGCTGTGGCCAAAACTATATAGATTAGACATGGTTTGGGAGAAACATAAGCAGGTAACAAATAATTTTATCAAATTACGACCTGTGGTCAATCAAAAATGCACCCGCCATTGAAAGTTGCCGATCTATGAACTAGTATAGTCCGTCACGGCGAAGTCTTCAATGCTCTATGTTTAGTTCAAGTTGCAGAATAATTCCAGTGTACATGAAGTACTAGAAATTAATGTTTCTCTGATTCTCGGAATTGGAAAATTAACGTTAAGAATGGGGTAATATCTCGGCAGGTTATTAAGCAGTTTTGGTAAAAAAGTTTCGGCATTTTCCACAAAGTACCAGGTTGGTGGTCGTGGCAAAATTGCCCGGATTATGGGTGTTCCTGGATTATGGATTCCCGGATTAAGGGTGCTCAACTGTACCTGTAAAAGGAAGTGCTCTATCAATACCTACTGTGACCTCATCACTATCAATGTACACTTGAACCGTACAACTATCGATAGTTGACATATTTTAATATCTATATATTTATTTATTCATCACACAGGCAAAAAACTGTAACAACTAAAATGTTAACAAAAATACCATAATGAAAATAAAAGTACTCTTGTTTTAAAGTACAAAAAAACTTTGTGAAAATAATTCAAACGAAAGGCTAGAGTGAAATTAATCTTATAACACTTCAGCGTAATTTAGAAATATTTTGGAATTGTTTGACATTGCCTTCAAAGGATCATGGGAAGCAAAATACAGAAATATTCAGCCATACACCACCTTAAAGTTGCTTAGAAATCTTCCATTGCATTTGCTAAAAACTACCTGAGATGTAAAACACCATTCCTAATTACCTCTTGTTCTCAATAGATCTTTCCTTCGAAGACATGAAAACAAACTGTGCAGCTCGACACATTTTCATCTTATGAAATCCTCTTGACCCTATTACAAACTGGTAAGGAAATAATCTGCAAAGATGGATCAAGTGAAAAATCAAAGCAATATTATTGACTCTGTAAAGATATGTTTAGAAGAAGAGAATGAACTTCGTAAACACTAAGATAATGAATTTTTAAAGATGTTTCTCAGCCACAATATTCCAAAAAATGTTCAAAGAAATGTAATCGGGAATATCAGAGAAGCAATTTTTATGCCTATCATGGAAGCATATTTATATAACATTGCAGGAATAAGTTATTTCTTTGGACAAACTTATCTCATGAGTTTTTATGATAACCGGAACAATCTACAATATTTCAAGGTACACTAAGGAAGGGATTCCACCATTTGCAACTGTACTCATAAACCACACCACCATAGCAAATAAATTTACGTAATCGTGTCTTTGTAGCATCCATTTTTCAATGTTCCTTGGTAACCTCTGGAGCTCCCTCCCCATTTGTTGCAACCATTACCGCATCCAAAAGCACAGTATTCCTAGGATACTAAGTGCCAAAAGCTCATGTATTTCTTTCTGAATGACATCTAGGGATCAATCGATACACCACTTCAATCTTCCACTCTCAGCCACAGGAATAATGGGTAATGCATATTAAATGCAAAATATCCCTATATTACCCAATTAATTTACAGATAAGGCTTCCTTTGTGCTAGCTGGGTGATTTTTTATGGTTATGAGTGAATCATGAAATTCATGCCATTTCCTATCAAAATCCCTTCATTATGAATCCCTCTTATATATGAACACCAGTCCTCCTGTATTATAGCCATTTCATTCTGCCATAGGAAAATTTATCTGGTCCCTATAGGATACTGTTGTGGCTTTACTGGCAACAGCAGTATTGCTCTTCTGGGCAGGAGTCAAAGGAAGGATTAATCATAGTAAATAAAGATTTTTCACCAGATTCAAGTTTCTCTAAATTATATTTGATCTGAACTTTATCTATTTTCCACAGAAAATTATGATCATTGTGGCATCCTTAAATGATTATCCCCTTAAATTAAAAATCCAGTAATGTGCAAATGTGAAGGACTTTCTAAAAGAGTAATTCAAGAAAATCTTTATTAAAGAATGTCTAATATAGTATGCTAAATGCATGATTTCTAAATACTTAAGTATCCTACAGTTGGACTTAGATTCTAGGTATTTAAAGCCGACTCCAGGGTAACTGGAACCTATGCTGAGGTAATGAAGAAACTGGGATTGGATAAGAAATGATAGTATGTCAGACACTACATTAAGCATTTGTGCCACTACTGACTATTTTCATTGCTACAATATACATGGCGAACAAATTATTTAATTCTATTCCTGCATCTTATTCCCAGTCTGAGAGGTTGGCCAAGCAACATATATGACATATGTCACCCCTTTAAACTCATCATTGCCATTAATTGTTTGGTTTCCTTTAACTTTGTGGACTAACACGTGCCAATTCCATATAAATGCAAAATATTTTCTTCATGAGTCTTTCTTTACTTAATTGTGGTTGTAATTATTCCTCTTATCTAATTCTAAAAATATTGATTAAAAATTGTAATAACATTCAGCAACTCTTAAAATTAAATCCTCTAAAACTTTACATAGTATACAATTAAAAGGCTTCAAATTTAAAATGTTTTTGTATGTTATCATTCTGTATAAAAACCACTTCATTCTGCCTTAATACTTCATATCTCTACTTAATCATTCTATCATTAATCATTTAGTACGTATGTTATCAATTGTACATTTTGTGCTGACTGAAGTTTTTAATGAGTTACTTTTTCACTGACTAGCCATTTTATCACTCTTGTGTGAGTCATGGCAGTTGTGTTTATTTTTGCAAGCATGTTGATAGCTGTGATTTTAAGTGGCTCCTATAGAGTTTAAATATTGTCTGTTGCACAGGAGGGACCACAGACCTGTTGTATCAAGAGTTAGCATCTGAAGAAGACCAGAAGCATTATAACAATTCTTTGAATTATAACCAGACTGATAGAGGTAAAAATGGATAATCTGTACTTTTATTGTAGTAATTGGTAAAGTTGTAAATTGCCTGGACCCCTTGTCACGATATGTTCTTTGGAAAATGTTTCCATGTAGAAGTAAGCCAATTTTACTAGAGTAGACAATTTGAATGCATCGCTTAAAAAAGTAATCTACACTTCAATTGGCAAGGGATCTGGGAAATTTATTCTTTGTACAGTTTCATATATTTTCCATAATTTGGTACCATTGAAAGAAGTCAACCATCTCATTACATGTTCTTCATTTGTTTCAATACTCCCTTTTCTTTTGGAGGGAAGCAGTAACATTCCCCACCATTTTTTCACAGTTTTCTCTGCATAGTTATATAGGCCCCTGTATTAACCTGGTGGTGTGCTTGTCTCCCTTAAAATTTATGGAATCCCTTGGTTACGAGGCATTATTATACTTCTATTTAAGCTCTATGTATCTGAAGGAGAGAAGACACATTTTCACTAATGTTTTCGAATGATCTGAAATCAATATGAAAAGGTTCCATAGTTTTTCAGCTGCATACCCACATTAAAAAAATTGCTCTTTTAATGGTTGTATACCATGAGAACTAATAAATATTAATTGCAGAATGAAAAGGTTCACTCTATAAGGATTTTTTTTTCGTGCAAAAAGAATCATGGATCTCTTTCAAAAAGGATGAAGTTACTTATAGTTCCTAGCATTAATAATTCATAGTTCTTTCTTTAATCACAGTAGAAGAATCATGAGGTTTATGTATCAATCTAGCATTAGAAGAGATTGGCACTTATGGCCATTGTCTCATTTGTACATGTTTTCAAGCATTCAACTCTGCCTAGCCAACACTGAAGTCCATCATTCTTCAAACTATTAATACTAAATACCATTCATTAGTTTCTACCGCGAATGTCCATAGCTACATTTTTAAAGCGTTTACTGGGTAGTTTAGATTATAAAGGAGTTTTATAGATTTTCTTTGATATATTAACTGACTGGTTATTAAATAATGTCATTGTCATGCTTACAAGTTACAAAAAAACAATTGACTGGTATAATACATTGCGCTCTTACACATTTTGGCTCTACAGCCTGACAATGTTCATTTCTATGGACATGTTGTTTTGAATGTTGGTATTTCAGCTTTAAAGGTATTGGGTTATGTTTGCATATGGTTATTTGCCTGGAAAATTATAGTGATATGCTCTTAAATAATTTTTATCTTCATGTATGTACTTTGGAATGAAATTTGAATCTGGATGCTGACTTACTTTGCCTAATGAATTTCTTTTATAGCTGGCGGTCCTTGTATTCTTAAGTATTTCTGTTCCAGCAAGAGTAGAGTGCATGTAAATTGTATGGAAATTATGGGACTAAGTCATATCCTTATTTTGTTATGCCTATTCTGTATTTTTCTCTTGTGATTAATCTTTGTTAGTGGTTCTTACAGGTAATTAGTGTATGAGCCACATTTGCATATAAAATTGTTATGTTGCATGAAAAGGAATGCTGTCTCTTGTCATGCATCTTTTGATTCTGCTGCCACGCAGTAGTGAATTGAACAGGATTATTACTGAATGTGGACATTTTTGTCTTATTTTTGGAAAATGGACATTGCTATGAAATAGTAGTCTGGGCACTGTAATGAATGTTACTTATGCACATTAAAATTATCTTTATTTTCAGGAAATGTCATGGAATGCTGACATAAATTTTAATTCATAATTTCCCTAACATGCCACAAAAATATTTTGCTGTGTAATGGTCAGTTGAACTGTTGCATTGATCATAGGTATTTATTTGACCCACCATTTTTTTCAGGAATTTCTCACCTGTTCCCTGCATTCTTATTTTTTGACTATATTAAAAAGTTGTTTTAAAATCGTAACGGCTGTTGAAATAGAAGGTCTCTTTTTTGGGTTTTAAAGCCTGAACGTTCCTGACCACTTGCATGGAGTAATCTCTTGAAAAGGAGGAAATATTGGTTATTCATTTGTTCATATATCTTGTGGTAGTAATTATAGTAATATCTTAGTCTCCGTAGTGGAATGAGTATGTAATTCATTTGCATGTAAATAATTAAAAACTTCTTATTTCTCTCTTGATTTGCACTCGTGGATTGACTACACAAGATTATTTAAATTACTGTGATGAAGGTGAGTGCACCAATGACTGGTAACCCTTGTCAAGACTTTCTTGTGGAATTAGGAATTTTTGCATGGTTTATTCAAAGTTAGTGGCATTGCACTTTGCTTAAAGCCACCAAAATGGAAATGATTAGGAAAACAATTTTATAAAATTGTTAGACAAGTATCAGAACCATGAGTATTAGTGTGTGGCGATATGCCGCATATCACCACTACAGCTGCTGTGTTGGCCCAGTACTTGCCTCCAAAGTGGGCTGTGTTCGGTTCTTGGCAAATATTTTTCCAATTTTTGTGGGATATTTCTAGATTGTTCTATAGAATTCTGGTGAGGCATTCTAAACACTTCCACCTTCCTCGCCACATGTATAAAAGCCACTTCTCCTGCCACTCACGGCAGTCCTGTATGTAGAGTTGGAATAATAAACATCGATACTCAACATGAAAACAGCATTTCATTCAGCGCTGCATTTACAAGTGTTGCTATAACTTGTTTTATTGAACTTCATCAATCCCATTAAAATCCTCTCTTAAAGATAATACAATCTAATACTCAGATTTGTTGCAGTTGATCATCACAACCTCCTTTTTGATGTACAGATTATCATTGTTTCAATATTGTCATTAGTGTAATTACTGCACAACGTACCTATAGTTAATCCTCAAATGTATCAAGTTCTTGTTCCTTTAGGGTACACACTATACTGTGTTAAAAGTTAGAAGTTACGAGCTTTGCTAAATGCTTAGCACAGTTATGATATGTATTTATATTTTTTCAAGCCTTGAAAAGATGTTGCTTCAGCTTTCACACTTCATGGGTTTGTTGTCTGATGGCCATTATGGCTATTTTGGAATGAATGAAATCATGTCGAAGTAGAACTCCAGGGTTAAGTGAATCATTGCTGTTCATGTTTCCAGACAATCATGAAAAGGAAAGAGTTTTTCTCTCTGGTGTTATATGAGGATTAGTGGTGTTATCACAGTAGGTTTTCATGGGCCACTTCTTCTCTCATATGGCAATTCTGAATATTTCTTTGCCCCACCCATTTTTCTCATTAGTTAGTATATGCCTTAACTCCCATCATGCTGTACTTAAGCCTATCACCTCCTTTCATCTCCCTCTCTTACCCTGAATTTTACATTCTTAAGGCCTTCAGTAAACCAATTCCTTCCATAATTTGGCCAGCACATTTACTTGGCTTCCTCCTAACTTCCTCCCACACCTCTCTCTTCCCCAAACATTTCCAGTACTTCATCATTAGTCTTTCTTCCCTTCTATTGCACCTTCTGCATTCTTCTCCATGTCCTTATCACAAACACCTCCACTCTCAAGGCCTATATTTCACAGCCATACTCCACCACACTCCAGGTGAATTCTTTACGATTATTCCTCTTAGCATTCTTACCAAGGGTTCTCGTCTTAAGTTCTTACCTTTCATTGAAAATCTCTTTCACCAAAGCAAATATTTTGCATATACATACACATCTTTGTTACTTTATCCAAAGTGCGATCTCAGCAACAGAAATACCTACTCTCCCCTTCCTGAAACTGAATTCATCTTCATCTAAAAATGTGCTCTTCTTCCACAGCCTTCCATCAATGATGTGAAGAAAAATTTTTGCTGTGCAAGATATTAAGTTAATTTCTCCATAATATTTGCCAATGATGCACCCTTTTCTTTTTTGGAACAGTGTACAAAACTTTTTGTGAAGTCTTCGAGCTGGAATCTTCCTAATGGATCCTCTGAGTATGTCCAAAAGTCTCTGTTTTGCATCATTGCCTAGGCTTTTCAATGATTCCATGTGGGCATTGTGTGTACCCATGTACTCACATGTGCTGAGAGGTCACAGTGCTCTATAACATAACGTAATATTCCTGGACCCAGGTTATCCTTCTCTTCATAATGATAAACAATTCAGTGGAGATATGTGTATCACAATCTATGAGATGGGTGTGATGGTTTAGAAGTGATTTTGGCCAAATAGTCTATTGAAAAAATATGAAATAGTAATCATGGATGGGAAGTGATAAGGTTTGCTTATTTTCATTAAGAGAAATTTTTAGTTCCAATGAAAACTTTTTGTGGTCCAGTCATGGTTCTTTAAGCACTTAAAATTTAATCAAACATATGCTATCTGAAATCTCTTTATCATATTTTGTGCCTGCTTAGTATACTTTGTTTGATGTCACAGATCATGTTGGTCTCTTGTCATTCTTGCTGCATGAATGTTGCATACCAGTATACTTTTTGTTTATGCAGTATGTATTTGGAGTTGCATGTTTGTATGTATGTCATGCGTAATGTTGCCATAGTTTGCATTTAACTACGGACAGAAAGTGGGAGTTAATAATTATTCAGCTATGAAGGTTTATGTAAAGCTCATGAGTTGTCACACACATTTCACTTCCTATCAGTATTTGATATTTATTAACTTTTTGTCTTCACAATTTGTAATTTGTTGGTCAATATATATTTAATTGCCTTTTTATTTGGATTTTTTACACAGTTATAGCCTAAAATCTCTAGCTTCTATAATTAAAATCCTTTAGGAGCAGTAGATCATCTTCACTGTTATATTTATTCAGGCTTTTTTGTGAAAATTGCTTTAATTATGTACATTAAATGAGAAATCTATCAGTTGACCAGAACTTGATATTAAAAATATCTCCAAATTGAAACATCCTTCCTTAGTATCACATTAAGCTCATTTAATTTTTATCCCATATAATTTTAGCTATCAATCCCAAATTAATTTTCATGCTAACTTTCATCCAAGAAAAAAATAATTTTTAAATTGCCAACAAATATCACTCTAGCTGAAATTATTGGGAGTTCCTGGTTGCTTTCAATACTGAAAATGATGTGAAGACCTAATTGTGCTTTGGGGGTTAATGTGATTAGGTTGTATCAAAATTTTGATGCTAATCATCAAACCCTCCTTCCCGGTGAACAGATTATGCACCTCCAAGACCACCCCTACCAGGTGGAGACTTGCCCCCTCCCAGACCTCCTCCCCCGCCTGAGACGGATGATGAGGATGACATGTTTATGCATGCTCCCCAGCCAAACCAGCCAATCATGGTATGTAGCTCTCATTTCTGGACTGTGACATTTTGGAATCATTATGAGCATTCTAATATCAATTAAAATTCTGTCTTTATTTTCCCCATTTACTTGTCAGGCTTCAAGTGAGTTTTTTAGTTGTTCAGAGTTGATATTTCCGATGTCAGATATGTGTGTGAATGTCTCAAAAAGGTGGTAATGACTAAAATTTCTTTTCAATCAAATTCTTAATGTCTTTTGGTGTGATGTTTTACTCTTGTAGTTTGTACCAACTTTATTGCAATCTTTAATTGCTACATAGTGATATTATTGCAATGAAATAAGGATTATGTTATCAATTAGTAATCTCATTTTCATTTTTATTATTAGGTTTGACTATAAAAGTATTCAAAGGGAGTATAGTGTTAGCTTTTGACCCATGGGTTAACTATTCTGGACTAGAATGGGCAACAATTGCTGTTTTTATCAAAATACCTTTAATTTATACACTGCTTGTAGTGGAAAATTAATGAAAACTATGCCAAACTTTTACTCAGATTTTATGCTCAGATAGTGCCAGGTTTTCATGTGGTTATCTTGAAATAAGATACATTTTTAATGTTCAGAAGAAGGGGACACTCAATAGATTTTCCTTAAGCTCTAAAGTCACCATTAATGGCCCATTTATTGTTCATAACTTTCAATATTTAAAGTGTTTTTAATTTTTGTAGATGGCAGCCCATGGCTTGCACCAAGAGGTTCGCCAGTGGTCCAGTAAAGATAACGATATCATTGTAGCAGCCAAGAAAATGGCCCTTTTGATGGGTCGCCTCTCACAACTTGTGAGAGGGGAAGGTGGTCGAGGAGGTGGCATGGGAACAAAAAGGGACCTGATAGCATGCGCTAAGGAGATTGCTGAAGCTTCTGAAGAAGTGACCCGTCTTGCCAAGGAGCTTGCCAGAGAATGCACAGATAAGAGGATGCGAACAGTGAGTATCCAATACCCCTAAAGCCAAATTAGTGGCAGTATACTTGGGAAAAATCAATCGCTTTGCAGGAGAGGTGGATTAGCGATCATGGAATAATTTAATTTACTTGGGCTGTTAATTTCAGTTTTTGTTTCAGTGTGCTCCCAATTGCAGTAGAGTCATTACTGGTGAATTAAATACATTTTTCAGTGCTAAGTTATTACTGCAAACTTATCTCCATTTTTAGCATAATTTTTCCAGAAAGGTTTAAATAATCCATTAGTACTCATGACTTATGCTACATATTGTATGCTAACTGATAATTATACTTTTGTAGCGTGATTATTTTTTTCTCATCAATGCACTGTGGTTCCAACAGCGAATCTAACGGGACAAAAGTCACTTTTGCAACTTTTTCAAAAACGGTCGTCCCTTATGTAGTCATATCGTCAAATGATTGCTTCAACATGATTTGTAGTTTCAATGAAGATTACATAAGTTATAACAATGTTGCACGGCTATAAAGTCACGCGTCGAAGCTATCGAGTCTGCGCCCAGACCCAGATGGTGACTAGCTGGCGAGTGCTAACAAGTGCCTGCAAGGAATTATATCTGGAATGAATAATAAAATCTCATGGGAAATTTCAGATAACAGTATGTACCAATGTTTAGAATGATATTTGTTTTAATACCAGCACTTATAAGTCCTAGTTTTCAAATAGAAGTCTTTAAGTCAATATAACTTGGTGTTTTCTCCCCATTTAAAGGTATAACTTGAATTATAAAAAATATATCTCGAGGTAGATTTACAAATTCTTCAGTATTAGAAAGTTAGGTCCTTATACTTGCATATGTTACCAACAGTTCCTGCACATACTTGCGCCTTTTGCGAATAATTCCCTTTTTATCCTATGATGTTAACCACAGAGGGCCATTACTTGGGACATTAGGGAGTGAGCAAGGGGCTTATGACGCTTCTTTAAAGATTACCAGTTTCAATTTAATGATTTTATTTTGTATTAAAATACATCAACAGCGTGCAATGATTTACATATGTCATTTATTGCAATTAAATTGAAAACTAGGGGGTGGGGTAGGGGAATGGTGCCCGTCCCCCACAGACTTGACCTTAAAGGGCTTAGAGGACATCAAGGTGATAAAGTGATAAAAAATAAAGAGCTTGTAAATAGGCTCTGGTGCCAAAATAAAACTATTTGGCCCTGTTGACACTTTTAAAATATTTTAAAAGTAGTTAAAAAACTGACCACTTTGCAATTTCAAGAGCATTTTTGGCTAAAAACAGGTTGATTTGGCAGTATTACCTTGTAAAATATCATTTGTTGGGGTTCGTAACTCTCATGTCTAATAATAAATTTCGAACAATTTAACTCTCCTCCTCCGAAGTCGGCCTACACAGGGTGTATGGCAGTTTCTGCCGTCTCGCCGAATTAAATCCCCAGTATCCCTCGCTTTCGGCCTATTAATTCCCAAGTGGCACTAGCATTACCATCACAACCAGCAGGTTTCAGGCAATTTCTCCGCTTAATCTGAAGAGGTAGGATACTCTGTATCACTAAGGAAATAATCTCTGTCCACTTCTCCCGCTATATCATCTTCACTCAAAGAAGCCATAGTCAAAACCGAGAGACATTTGGGAGGAGTTTCGTGCTCTGAAACTGTGCAGCATTTTCCACGAACAACAGATAAGAGAGATGCATGTTTAGCGATGGCAAATCCTTGGGGCCAAACAACTTCAAGAAATTAAAAATTCAAGCATTTCTAGAGCCAACTTGGGTCTATTTCTTTTCAGTATACCATTTGATTCGAATGGACGAGAATTTGGAGACAGCTAAATCACACTTCTTTCTCTCCCCTGCAATAATATTCCCTCGTAGAGACCTCTCAGGTCAAGAGAACTGGAGGTCTTATGACGTACGGAGCCATCCTTCAGCGCCTCACTCCAAAGGGGCATGAGAAAGGGTCAGGCGGGCTAAAAGATTTTTTTCTTTTTTTACGGCACATGTCTCTTTAAGTGTGAGATGGGAATGGGTATTTTCTAAGAGAAAAAATGCTCCCTAAATGAGGCAGAAGTGTAGAAAAATGTAAAGAAGGCTCTTCACAAACCAATGCTGGTCACCCACTTTTGGCTATCTGGCAGGGGAGGATCTTGCCAGCCTAAACAGACCATAGCAGGCACGGTGTTTCCATCTTCTTTTCTCGTATCGTAAAGTACCCTTCAAACGAGGATACTGATCCTAGGTGTGGGTGATGCCTGGGTTTTTTGACCAGTCAGTCAGTGTGTGTCGATTTCGAAATTCCATTTTTATCATAAAAATCAATAAATAAAGAGCATTAACCACTGTAATATTTTGTCATTTTCAATGAATTGGTCCTATCTAATGCATACCCTTCAAGGACTACTAGTTTATAAGGAAAATAATTTTGTCCCAATAGAATCACCATTGGAACCACTGTGCAATGATATGTCTTCCCTATATTAACATTGATTATCTATATATTGTGACCTCGGTCACGTGGGGGGTGGGGGGATGTGGGGGGGGTTTCGAGGTGCACGGGCCGAAATGCGGGAAAAGTTGGGGGACGTATGGGTAACCCCGGGCACCTGGATGGGAGGTGGAAAGGGACGGAAAGGAGGGTGGGGGGGAAGGGAGAAGGTGTGGGGGGAATCCTCCGATGACTGGAGGGCTGAGAGAAGGTGTGGGGGGATCCTCCGATGACTGGAGCGCTGAGAGAAGGAGAGATTTGACACGAATCTTTGTGGACTTACGTTTAATGAAATCACAAAAAAAAGCAAGAACGAAACACAAGCAATAATACATTAAATCGCCCACTCTCACCGGTGTTGGCGGCAACTGAACCACAGTAAATAACAAAGTTAATAGTCACACAAATGTAAAAAAAAACAAGTGAACAAAAAAACGACTTCCCTTCCTAAACTTGTCGACAATCCATCAAAGTCAGATACACTAAAGAAATGAAACACCAGAATTGCAACCCTACGAAAAGAACGCACACGCAATCACACATCGGGGAAGAGTGGAGGGGGGGAATCGGAACGAGAGAAAAGACGCGAAGCGGCGGCTCTTCGTCACTGGGGGGGGGGGATAATTTGGGGTCCGGGGACGACACCGATGGGGGACTCTCAGTTGAGATCTTCTTCACTTAGGGGGAACAGTTCGGGGTTTGGGGGTATGGTGATTTTACTTATCAGACCTCTGGTTCTCTGTCACTGCTGAGGGCTAAATCCCTCTGGTGGCTCTTTCTCTGGGGTTGTTACGCCTTCCGCTGTCTCCTTGGCTGAGAGAATTTCCGATGAAGTGCGTGGGGTGACCTTCTCTTGGTCACGGAAAACTCCCGGTCAATCTCCTATTTCCGTCCAACCCGGCTTCTCCTCTGGTCCAACCTCCAGCGCCACTTCAAATCTTCTCTCTCTAGGCCACTCTCTCCTCTCTTGTCGCACACTCTCCGACAGACGTTTGCCCCGAGAAAAACCCAGAGCCTAGGTCAGTAGAGGACTAGCCGCGTTACAGCATGACAGGCTAACCGCCAACCGCCGGGTGGCTCGCGCACCGGCGTTATATACCCTCTGAGGGGTGGTTTTCTGGGGGGGGGGGGGGGGGGGAGTGGGGAGAGTATGGGGAAGGGTCACGCTCCTTCGAGCCGCACCATCGCTGGGGAGGGGGGGGGTTCTTCTGTACTTGGGGGGGAGGAACTTAGATTCCGGAGGCCGCCGAACTGTGTCCTTGTTCTCGGTGGGGGGGGGGGGGGAGGGGCGGAACGGTGGGGACTCTCTTCTTTCTTCTCGAAACGGTCAAGGACGCACACAGGAGGGGTCGGAAAATGGGGAATTGGGGTTGTGGGGGTGGGGGAATGAATCACACTCTTCGTCCATTCACACATACATGTTCCACTTGAACAAACATACCCTAAGTCAAACATAAAATTAAGCTCTCCTTCCCTCACGCGTATCCATACTACTCCTACTATGTCACCGGCCAAACGGCAACGGTTACAATATGTAGGCGTGTGCATTCAATACAACCAGAAAGGGAGCTATTTATGGAATATCTTACCTTCATGTCATTAGTATATTTAAAATAAATGGAGCTGGAAATAATTATTATGCTATTAAGAAATTTAGCATCTTAGTAGGGGCCTTAAATTAAATTTTATGTGAAAACCTTGACTACTTAGGGACCTTAGGTTTCTCTTGAGTAGATTTTTTCATCATGTGAGCTGGCTCAGATGGCCAAACAATCAATCACTTGAATCTGAAGGTCGGTTTGATAAGTCAGTGTCAATTTCACCTTGTTTATATACCACAAAATCAGAAATATATATCAGGTATATCAGAAAAGTTATGATTTCACTTTCTGGGTAAATTTTTATTTCACCCCACCATTCCCTTAGTGGTTATTATTTAGTGATAACCTCAAAAAAAATTGTTATGATAAAAACAATATACATGTCTTCTTACCTGATTTAATCTGAGGTTAATGGTTAATTTAGGATTACTGTTATTTTTATAATCTTATTTTTTAATGCAAACCTTGAGGGAAGGCAATTATATTGCTGGAAAAGGAACGCAATCGTAAGTTTACATGGTGGTTCAACTCTTAAAAAAATGTTGTCGTCTGTGAAGTTTTGTAATAAGGTATCGTCTGCATTGTATGGATGTTGTCTGTGATATTGCAAATTTTTAACCGTAGATATTGCCAAAGTGTATTTTTAGGTAGTTTTATACTAACACTATTGATATATTGCAGAGGAATGTTATATGCTCTTTTTTTATTTTTTTTTCTTTCTTAAGGGTTGTGTAATCGGAATGACTTTAGAATAAGTTCATATCTTTTATGGTTATGTTAAGTGACGTTTAAGAATGGTATTTTTTTATTATTAACTACTGGTGCTTAATGTTTCTGAGTACAGAAGTAGTAGGTCAGGTTAATCTCTTGACGATTCAAATCCTGTTTACCTCTGCACAGACCTAATTAAACATGAGCAGTAACTCTAACAAAAGAAGAATTTTTCCTCATCATAAGATTTTATTGTGAAAGAATTTTTTGTTATTAACTCAGCCACATAATCCTTCAATAGCTGTCATATGGATACATATGCATAAGAAGTCTTAAACTTTTTATCCTGCTCACCACTCAAACAAGTACCTATTTCAACTAGCTGATAGTTACACAGGGCAAATTGCCAAAGTAGCCTACACAATGTAATTATTTTGTGCATAATAGTATTACTCGTCAGTGTAATCCTTATTTGAAATGGATCGGGTCTTTTCAGTCACTACAATAATTTATCATTATAATTGATACATTATCAGTAATTTGAATAAAGTATATGCTAATACTAAGGGGAGGAGGATTGTTCTTCATTATATGTCAGTGAGTATAGTGAACTCGACTTACTGCCACTGGAGACTTTCAGCTTTTTAACAATTTTATAGGAGTGCTTAAATATTGTGGGTGTTTATATTGCAGTTTCTGCTTATACTGTGAATAAGGATGATAAGTTCTTTGTAGAATTCTATTTATTTTAGCCTCATGAGAAAACTGAAGAAATAAATATATGTTAAATTAAGTAAATAGATTAGCATTTTACTGTTGAATTATCCTATTCAGGTGAACGCAAAAATATACTCTCTTTATATTGTCTACTGAATATATTTTGCCAAAATGCATGGTAAAATCATTGTGGTGTGTGCGACATCTTGGTAATACAGTAGACCAACCACCAGATACAGGTACACCTGCAACTGGGACCTTCCCTCTCCAAAACCAGACCCTTTTCCCCCCACGCTTCATAAACCCGAACTCCCCAGCCATCTTACAATCCTTAAGGAGACTATGCGGAAAATATCGCAAATCACACTCCATTTGTCATCAAGGTCTAATGTCCTATTTCCACTACTAACGTATCTACATGCGTTCCTGCCAGCAATACGTTCCCACAGCCATTGGAACTCACAAGGAACATTCACCAAGTGTGCTCCGCCGATTTTGTTCAAATTTGGTAGGAATGTAGTGTTGGGTAAAAAAAGCTGAAATGTGAAATTTCCCGTGCCACGATGCCCTCTGAGCGAAGATATTAGCTTCCAAAGTTCCGCACTAACCACCCATTTTTACATTCTTGTCCTTCATTTATTGCATCACATTTATCATTCATTATTTTAGGATCAAAACAATATTCCACTGGAGTGCAGTGCGCTTCCGGTCTTTCGCCAGTGTATCCCGATCGAAACCAAGAAAACTTAATGAAATTTTTAAATTTTGGTGCCGAAAATTGTCTGTGAATGAGAGGTTGCAGTTGCAGGATAGAATTTCTTTGGAACAAATTCAAATTTATTCCATCCAGGAGCACTCGGTCAGAGAATTTCCTAGCAAAGTCCTTCCACATCCTAAAAAAATAAACATCCAATGGCTGTATAAAACCAGTTGTTTTTTGTGGAATTTGCTCTAACTCCAACTCAAAATTGCTTTTATTCATCGCTTGAATGGCGACTTTATCATTGAAAGCACTCCAAGAATCAACGAGGAGGATTGAATCCTGTTTCAAACACGGGGCTAACACCTTGCGGAAGTACTCCTCCAGTAGTATGTTTTTAGTCAAGAGAACAGATTTTAATGCCACTGTATGTAAGTACGATGCCTTAAACAGTGGCACAGTTTTGGGGAAAACACTATTTCTTTCCTGAAGGCAGATTAATAGGGGAGATAGTAGATGACCACACATAGTTATCGTCGGCTGTATGGTATAGGGATGGGTTGTGGCGCCGATGGATTGTGCTGTGGCCTCCACAGTTTTTGTTCCAAGGAAATGGAGTGTTCGGCCGGAGTGTATCTATTTTTTAAAACCGCTCTGGTCCGTATTCATAAATAAACGCTCACTCTTTTGGGATATCAATTCCTTTATGTGAGCCACAAATTCCTGAGCACTTCCAGCAGTCTTTAACCATTCTACGTTATATTTCCGCGAAACAACTTTCGTCACCTTTCTCGAAACAATTTTTTTGTGTTTCTTGATATTCCACAACCAACCTGTGGACGCCGAAAAATTTTCCATCGGATGATCCAATTTCTTCAAAAACTCCAAATGATTTCTTCAGCCCTTCTATAAAGATTTAAGTCAGCCAAAGATGAATGTCTAATGTTCACGTGGTGCCGAAATGCCACTGTTCCAATTTCTTGTTTTCTTCAAAAACCCACCTCCTCAAATCGTTATCGTGAACAATTAGACATTCATCTTTGGCTGACTTAAATCTTTATAGAAGGGCTGAAGAAATCATTTGGAGTTTTTGAAGAAATTGGATCATCCGATGGAATATTTTTCGGCGTCCACAGGTTGGTTGTGGAATATTGTTTTGATCCTAAAATAATGAATGATAAATGTGATGCAATAAATGAAGGACAAGAATGTAAATGTCTTGCATTTATCAGATGTGCTTACTGTGCGCTCATATTGTGTTTTGATTACTTTTACACCAGTTGCCACTGTTGCAATGAATAAAGATAGTAAAAGTATCATGTGTGTTTTCCTTAATATCTTTCATATTTTAGTGTATGCGATATATAATGCAACTGATCGAAACGTTATGGAGGAGAGGAACACGAAACTGGCCTTTTTATCTTGCGTAGGTATATAATTCCATCACTATCAAATGCGCAGGTGAACAAGGAGAAAAGTGAAAAATGTCACTGATAGTACCAATTGTCCATTTCATTGTTCGGTTATAATTCTAATTTACGGAAATTTGGAATTATTATTAACCTCAATTCATAGCGATCGAGGGTTACTTCAAATCAAGAACTTCTTCCAAATATTAAGTGCTGGAAAGCTTCAGAACGATGAAATTCAACGGATTTGTAATTGCTTTGAATTTTTCCATGTAACAGAAAAAAGCTATGCATTTTATTCAGCGGCAACATAACCTTACGTTTATTATGAGTAATATCTTTAGTACAGAAAATAATAGAATTGTTTAGCAGGTTGAGTTCCATCATATCAATCCCTCTCAAATGAAAACCTCTCGTCATCGGAATTATTATTATATTATATAGACCGCCTGCGCTGTCTCGGCTAGCCCCCTCGCTTCGGCCGAGCAATAATCGAGGGGCCCCTCACCAGAAAATGGGTGGTTAGTGCGGAACTTTGGAAGCTAATATCTTCGCTCAGAGGGCATCGTGGCACGGGAAATTTCACATTTCAGCTTTTTTTACCCAACACTACATTCCTACCAAATTTGAACAAAATCGGCGGAGCACACTTGGTGAATGTTCCTTGTCAGTGCTGCCTTCCCTGTGCAGCTGATTGAACATGTTGCTGGTAAAAGTAGTTTACAAATACATGTAGAACTCTAGCACATTCTTCATGTTTTCGCCGTTATAAAAATTGTAAGACGCTTATTCTCTTTAACTTTTTTAGAATATCATGATTTGTCTTACTTAGTTTACTTACTTACCCACCGCCAGTGCCTAACCAGTGTAAAATGGCAAAGTTCCGAACTACTAGTTACTATGGTATTTACATACGTTCCTATGGCGTTTTTTTTTGTCACATGCATATATACGTGCATAGCTACACTAGTAGTGGAAACGGGGCATTAGTAGTGGAAAATAAACAATATTACCTCCGAAGATCATGTATTCAGCTGTATGATATGGAAAACGCCACAAATAATAACCTGTGAATATTTTTTTTGCTGGAAACTGGCTTAGTTCTGTGCTTTTGTTTTGCTTTTGGCCAATAGAGGGCAACTAAAGCTATTTCTATGGTCTATTCTAAGAGGTCTATTTTTAGTGTCTATACTAGTTGCCCATCTCTACTGACTGCGGATTCCAAAGATTTTTGATAGTCGGACGAAATTATGCCAGCACTATGACCGCAGACTTACGTAGGAAATACAAGTAGGATTTATTTTATGATCTTTTAAGACATGCGATACAGTGTACAAAACAAAGGCATTTTTTAAGAATTCTTTCCTGAACAACAGCCAAAAAAGTTGCATAATGTTGCCAAAGATAACAAAAGTTAAAGAAAACTAAGGTAAATTTTTTCATGATTTATTGAAAATGTTTGAAATTACGAAGTGCTGATTTTCTGGTCCCTCTGACTTCGTATTATCGAGAGTCTACTGTAGCTCACTACACAAACCTAAGGAATTAAGGTACATGTCTTATTTCTCAAATTAAACATGTTATTAAATTCATTGAATGGTGTAAACTATATAATTATCAATGGATGAGTGTTTTGTGGTTCACATTTTGAGTACAGTATTGTTAGATAAAGTTGCAAATTATCATGTCTTTAAGTTTATACCTATGAGTACTTGTTTGAGTTGTGGTTGTCCAGTCAGATTTCAAAAATTCCATTACCCTATCTTGAAATCGTGTTAAAATTTATTTTTCCCTTAATGGAGCATCAGTGCATATTTTTCTTACCTTATGATGAAATTACACTGTATAAAATAAGTCTGAATTAATTACTAACAGTATGAAAATAAATAACACAGTGATTTCCAATGTATTTTTTTCATTAAGTATTCGAATGAGGAAGTTAATTTTCTTTTCCATATTAGATAATGAATGCATGCAAAGTGATACCTCAGCTAGCAAAGATAATTCATTAAGGAATCACTTTTGTTGGCTAAAACGTGACATCCTTATGGTTTCTGTAGAAAATCATATAATTTGTTCTAGATGCTGCCCCCTATATTGAAGATAAATTTTGTTAACTACCTAGTTAAAAGGTCAAAAACAAAAACAAGGTGATATCATCTTAGGTTAGCACCTGTATCCAAAACTTATGGTAAATATTTGAGAGGTGGTAAATGAATACATTAAGCATTTTTTCCATCTGGACATTTGGTAGGAACTCACCAGTTTCAGAGTTATGGCAATACGAAGCTATGTCTGAGAACTTTTTGAAGTACACAGCAAAATAAATTTCTATTTTTTTATAATTATTTACTGGAAATGGCTGTATTGGTCTCCTGCCCTAAAATAAATGTGTGTTGTCATGAAAGTGTCTTTAATTTTAAGTTTCCATTTGTTCATGTTATGTATAATGTGAACTACTTAACATTTTTTTCCTTATGTTGTTGAGTGGTTCATTGTCTGTTGCATTATTGATGACTTCTATCATCTATTTGACTTTTGAATTTTGCCATTAACAGTGCTAAGGTTACTCCTTAAGGGCACTGCATTTTTTTCATGATTGAGTTTTCTATCTATTTATTAATTTGCAACCTTCGAGTAGTATTCTTGAGTTGTGCATGATTAGTAGTCTTGAACTTTTTTATTTCTTCCTGCATTTTCATGAAAGACAATGCTGTTGCAAACATTCTATTGCAAATTAAATTATATGAAGAAATCTTAGCCTACTTTGAAATAATTGTAGTTGATGTAGTGCAAACTTTAAATTGTAATCATCTGGAAATATTTCAAATTTTGTTCGGTATTTATTGGTGTCTAATACACAATTATGTCTATTTTTCTAGAACCTTCTTCAAGTTTGTGAGCGAATACCTACCATTGGAACACAGCTTAAAATTTTATCTACTGTCAAGGCTACAATGTTGGGTGCTCAGGGTAAGACTATGTTATTTATTGCTTTTACTTGATGGTGACTTAAAAGACTTAGGATAGTTGAATAGCTTAAGATGTTTTGAGTTTATCTTATGCCTACTTCATTTTCATTCATCCTTTCCCATATCACATTTCGCATAAAAATGTTACATCACTATGCAGGTAAAGAACCATTTATCCAGAATTTATGATTTGAAGGTCTGCATTTTTTTAATTCCTGATTTTACCACTTGCGCTAAACGTATTCAGTACCATTAAATGTACCTATGTGATGACATATTCAGAATATTTTAAAGATATTAGGGATGATTATTATCTTTATACAGACAGACCTACATTGAAATTGTTTTCTGGGATTACTTCCAACACTTCTCATCAATTTCAATTGAGTCAATCTTGGTGTATAGTTTATGACGGATTTTATCCCAAGAATTCAATCCTCCTATATTTTAATTTTTCAAAGGAATTTTTTGTTTCAAAGGAATATTTTTGTGGCATTGTTTATTCGGAATGATTCCAGTTTTCTGTCCTTGAAATCTTAGATTCTGTATGAATGGCCTGTAATACATTTGTCTGCCCTTTTTGTGTTCCATTAATGATTTCCTATTTCACAAAATCCATACAGCAGCAGTCATTACTGAAAAGTCACGTAAAATGGTCTTACAAAATCCATGGTCAATAATTAATACCTTGTAAGGATGATACCATTGTACATTTTAATGTATTCTGACTTTGAAACTGGTGTCTCAAGCTCAGAATATGTTACCTCTTGGAAACTAATTGTTTCAAGGTATACAATAATTGGTGCATCAACTAATCTATAGCCTTCTCAATCCTTAAACATTTTAAGCTGCTAATTAATGAAAATAAAGTATGCTGTTGGAAAATGTCTCTTTAGACTAATTAATGTAGAGAATCATTACCATTAATTCCTGTCTGAGTGTTATGTGTCTATTAATGCAGTGTTTTCAAATAACTTCTCGCAAGAGTGAAAAGTGCTGGTGGTCATCTGCCAGCTGAAGGCTATGCTTTTGTTGCCTCCATCCTACAGTTAATGTGGTGGCCAACATTGATGGTTGCAGAAATTGCAGGATAATATATTGCTAATTTGAAAACAAAATGTGGTTTGGTTACCCAGATGGACTCTTATGGTATACTATAAGCTGTGTCATAATGATGTTCAGATTGTTTCAACAGGAATTTCTGGAGTGTGGTAATTTTTTTTCAATATTTTCCCAAATGCCTTATGTGCAGAACCTCAGTGTTTATTTTTATAGTTACTGATGCTAATGTGAATCTTTGCTGATTTTCAAGATTCTTACCTCTATCATCTGATTTTGTACATCTCCTTTCAGTTACATTTTTCATTATACATAATTCTATAATTACGAACCTAAATTTAAATTATTAATGTTTGTACCATAATCACCTATTTATGAAAACCGTAGCCAATACCATGTGTCTGTCTAATACATCCTATCGCTAGATATTGAGGAATTAAGTATTTAGAAGATTTTTTTTATTATTTTTTATATTATCATATCAAAGTTTTTCAAAGTTTATTTTCAATAATATATGTACTGGACATCATTTAAAAAAAGGCATATTTAAAAGCCTAGTATCTATATGGCACGTTTTTAGCCACAATTTATTCTAACTGTTTTGAGTTTCTACATCTATATGCAATTAGGATGGCTTTATTGCCTAAATTAGGATGGCTTTATGACTAAAAACATTTCCCAAACTTTATTTTGGCAGCTTAAATTAGTGCTAGTGGTAATGATTGGTCACAAATTTCAGCAGAACTTAACATATTCTCCTCCCTCCCTGTCTGTGATAATGAGTTCAGTTAGCATATTATCAGTAGTAAATAGTCTGGAACATCAGAAAATCTTAATCTTATAAATTATCCACTTCCGAAAACACTGAAATGTTTGTATGATATGATTGGTACATGAAATAGTACATTTTTTTTAAAGATTGCATTAAATATTAAAGAAGTATTATTTTGAAGTAGTCTGACAGGTTGATTTGTCCCATTGGAAGAAGCCTCATCTCTTTACGTGGCCACTTCAACGTTGGACCCTGCAGTGGCTATACAAAACATGTCTTGTAAAGTGGAGTTAAAGTTTTTTTAGATCTCCAGATCTTTCACTATGGTGCATATTTCTTCCGGTAAAATGGAGAAGCAAATATGTATGATATATATTCATATTTAAGACATGGGAAATATCCCTTCAATGAAAAGGAATCCATTCTCTATTTAAGTAGGAAGTCTGTTGGATTTAAAATAAGGAAGGTAGTGTATAGATGATTTCCTTGTTTAATTTGTGGGAATTTTTACTTGTTCACTGTCATTAGTTTCAACACTGCTCATTTCTTGTGATCTGGTAATGTATGTACATTCCCAGGTAGAAAAATCTGGGCTGGAACTGTACTGTCACTGTACTGTAAGTGTGCTAGGTAGGTGGACTGTAACTGTGCTATGAACTGTACTGGAATGTTTCAAATCCAGTACAGTTCCCACAGTACAGTCACAGTAGATTTTCCACAGTACAGTCGCAGTGGACATTCCACAGTACAGTTGCAGTGGACATGCCACAGTACAGTCACAGTGGACATACCACAGTACAGTTGCAGTGGACATGCTACAGTACAGTCACAGTGCATTCACCACAGCTCAGTTAGAGTGCATTTAAGTGTAGATCCAGGGATTGGCCCACCGTCGCCTGCTTTGGCTAGAATTTTCTACATTTGTTCCAAGGTGTCTTAAACTTTCACAATTTGAAGTCAGCCAGGCCCACCCCTTCAAATTCTTTTCTTGATTAGTCCCCAATGCATCTTTCACACTATAGCCAGAGTGCTTTGGAAACAGCACACCCATATCACAATATTAAATATCCCTTATTGAAATTTCAGATCAGGTCTGATCTGGAAATGCCAGATCAGGAAATGAGCTGCATTAAATCAGCTCATTTCCTGATCTGGCTTTACCTGATCAGGTTTGATCTGGACCCAGCGAGAACAAGTTGGTGGATTCCACGCAGGCACAAATATCGACTAACTGGAATAAAGGGGCAATTATTCAAGGGAGGATCAATATAAATCTCAACTTGAAATTAAAACACTTAAAATTAGGCCATTTCAATTGAATTGCTTATGTCAATTTTAGGTCAATAAATACTTCAAAAACATTATACTGATGGTGAAATGAATACTACCTCTTTGATGTTAAAGATAACATTTTATTTGCCACTAAAATACTTCAAAAAAAGAGCAATTACGAAAATATAATATACAACAATTTACAATCGCACATTCCATTGAAAGTCCTTTTCTTGCCCACATATGGAACCGCTGCTCCTTTTATATTTTCCAAGTCTTTAAAAGGCATGCCTTCCCACTAATAATGCCCAAGAACATCTGTAGGAATAGAAAAAGTATCTGATTACCATAATATAGAAAGCACTTAGGTAAAATCTATTAATTCTTTTTATCTTGGGGTATAAGCTTTTATGGCGATTATAGACTTTTGCAATGCTTTTGCCTGGGTTATATTACCTTAATAGTAATGTGTATTACTTACAAGGGGAGTGTCCGAGTTCCGGGTCTAGGATTTTGACGAAATTTGCCAGGCAGGTAGTCCTTGATGAGTTATTTACGAATCACCCCCCATATAGGGTTATATATCCAGAAACTTCGTCAAAAAACGAGTTTGAAATATTTGATTCCAAATATAAAGCCAATAATTAGCCAAGTTTAATTAGCGTAGTTTGGGTTAGGGGTAAAGTACTCACTTCACAATGTCGACGTCCGAAGTTCGAGACTCTTCGTGTCCAATTTTTTTTTCATCGCAATTTCGTCGTACGACTTTCCCTGGTTTTACATATTTTTAATCTGTTTACCCGGGATGCATTTTAACTATTTTACGTAATAATTACGTAATTTGCTAAAATTACGTAATTGGTACGTAAAATAGTTAATTACGTTATTTACCTAAATCACGTAATTAGTACGTGGCGGAATTACTTCCGCACGCCCTGTCGTTTTTTGTGTATGAAATTAACGGAAGAGCATAAAGTGTGATCGTGATTTTGAATTTCCGTATCTTTGGCCACGCAGTCCCGATGCACGTACAACACTTGTTCTAATTCGCCTGGTGCCGTGACTTTCCAGCGCTGTGCTTTTTTGGAAAAACTAATCGCAAGAGAAAAAAAGAATTTAGGTTTTGTAATCATATAATTGTAAGTATCTACCGAAATGTTCGGGTGATTCTAACATGCTCCTGAAAAGGTGCAATACATTAATTCTTCAAAATTAATTGTTACCTCTGGTTTTTTATCAATTTCCAAGCGACGTCCTTAATTCGAAACTCTCTCCCACCCGAATATTTCGCCAGATCACCCGAACACTTCGGACGTCGACATTGTGAAGCGAGTACTTTACCCCTAACCCAAACTACGCTAATTAAACTTGGCTAATTATTGGCTTTATATTTGGAATCAAATATTTCAAACTCGTTTTTTGACGAAGTTTCTGGATATATAACCCTATATGGGGGGTGATTCGTAAATAACTCATCAAGGACTACCTGCCTGGCAATTTTCGTCAAAATCCTAGACCCGGAACTCGGACACTCCCCTTGTTAGATACAAGTTATAAAGTCCAGGAATCCACAAAAACATTGCATTTCATAAGTAATCTTAAGACTTTACGTAGTATTGTAAGAATCATGAATCATAAAATTAGGACAACAAGTCCAAAACTACTAAGATTTGAGGAATAACTACTTACCCACAATGATATCCTAGATTTCCAATTAGTAATTATTTCTACTTCACTCCCACCAAGAAGTGATATGTACAGGTTCATCCCTAAATATCCTCTTTACTACGATTACAATACTTTATTTTTGTTGTATCACTGACTTCACTGCACAATGTTGTTTTCTTTCACACTGCAAAGCATAAAAGTTATGTTCATAAGTAGATCAAAATAACATTCATGTAAAGAATAAATGTTGCAAACTTAAGCAGTTGACTAATTAAAAAATAACTCTAGAATCGATTACGATAATAAAGTAACGTAATATCATGCACTGTTTTTACAAGTGTGGCTACCAAATGCAGCACATCGCGAATGCTTGAAATACATTTTCAGTGTGAAATGAGTGGTCGTCAACATTATTCCGCAAGCACATTAATTAATGAGAGAATGAATTAAACTTACCTCACCAATTGATGCTTCGAGAATAGCGGTGTGAATATCACTGATTGACGATTCAACCGATGCCTTCCATCACAGTAAAAGACTTATTATACTACTATAATTAATCAATAATCGCCAATTCTTTGACGGTCTCACGCCATTTCTGCCGTTCAATGTGAAACATGCGTCAATTGATGTTCCGTTGTTTCCCAGCATTCCACATTAAACTACGTACTTCGAATTTCAAAAGCAGAAAACAGTTGATTCACAGCTCTGTTACAGCACAGTTTGAGCTACAGTGCAGTTCCAGTCATGTTTCAGAGCTCAGTTACAGTACAGTTAGAGCTACAGTACAGTTCCAGCTACAGTACAGTTCCAGTCATGTTTCACAGCTCTGTTACAGTACAGTTTGAGCTACAGTACAGTTCCAACCCTGTTGCATAGCACTGTTACAGTGCAGTTGGTGCCACAGTACACTTCCAGTATAGTGATGCAGCACTGTTACAGTACAGATCTTGCCTAGTTATTACTGCCACAGCACAGTCCAGTGCAGTTGAGTGTACTGTAACTGTGCTAAACACTGAGTTTAGCACAGTTACAGTACAGTTACAGTACAGTTCCAGCACAGATTTTTCTACCTGGGAATTTAGTTGGCCCTCGCATCTCAAAGCTTTAGCTCAGATATTTCCAAACATAGTGCTACTGATTGGCAACTGAAAATTTATTTATTCACTCATGTTTTCCTTCAATATCAGTTGATTTGAGATGGCTCATAGCCCTTATTTATATTCTCTAGATTTCTCTTGTATCTCTTTTATCTCTCGTAATTTATATTCTCTAGAAACAGTTTGTAGCAGTCATATTCATTTAATTCTGTCAGCCTACTTGCCAGACTAGTAAGCTACTGGTAAAATGAAATAGCATTACTGGCACTATTGTAGTGAATTTGCCTTAAAGAATCATCAGTGATGGAAATATTAGTCCTTGAGTTTTTGGAGTCATTGGCATGCTGGCCAGCCTCTCCAATGGGTTAAAGTTCGTTAATTCTTTTACTGTCTGCGGACCGACTTACCGGAGCTCTTGATTTGTGCAAAAACTGCCACGGACCGATCTATCGATCAGAAGAAATGTACCCTCATTTGACTTACTTGAATGGATTTCATTGATTGGTAAAAATATCCTTGAAATGAGACAGATGGGATTTACATTTAATTTAACGTGGATACGCAATTCCCTTCAGATTCATTATTTACTTGGTTTTTACTGGATATTCAGAAAAAGATTGGCTTTCATTTATGGAGTATGATTCACTGTGTGGGTACTGACATCACAATTTTCAAATCCACCAATTTCATTCACCAAGTGAATGACCCAGACAGCAGACAGATTTGGTATTACTACCATATTACAGTTGTATTACAATCATCTCACAAAAGAGAGCTATTTGTATTACAATTGTAAAACAGCTGTAATACAGTGTCAAGTGTCCTCTAATTAGAGATGGGTAAATTACCGTAATTTTCAATTGAGGTAAATTACTGTAATTTTCGAAAATTACCGTATTTTCCGGTAATTTTAAGTTTTGAGCTGCTAATCCTTATCAGAGAACTCAAAACGAAATCAAATAGCATTGAGATATAAACGCCGACACTTATATATCAAACATATCACGACGTTTATCTATTATAACTCATTAAAATAATTAAAACGAAGTTGGCAGCAACACGCAATTTGCCTCTCTTTTGCCACACGATGAGAAATTTTCGTTCCAAAGACATATCTCTGCGCAATGTTCATTTGTTATTTCCTCTATATTAATTGGAATTAATCCGGAACCAATGTAAACAAAATCGTTTTAGCTTCTTAATTTATAATATAACCCATTCCAATGGTTTCTTCGTGAGGAAAAAATTTTCTGAAAAATATTTTTTCTGAAAATTACGTTTATTACGGTAATTTTCAGGGCTGTTGGTAATTTACGAAAAATACCACGGTAATTTACGAAAATTACCGCGGTAATTTACCAAGTTGCCCATCTCTACCTCTAATACCATTGTATTACAGTTGTAATACAGAGGCAAAATACAAGGGATTTACAAATTGTATTATGTTTGTAATTTAGATCCAAGTACATGAAATTTACAAATTGACAGTTGAAGGCCTAAAAACAAAATCGAGACTGCACAATTGCGATTTAAATGTGGTTTTGCTGTTTTTAACGTGTGCTGTGTTTAGACTCATTAATTATTGTAAAAACATTAATTAATGGCTCACGACAGGGTTTTTGTTTGGTTATAGAATCCTTTCCAGGTGGTGCTAAAAGGTATTTATATATATGTTTAAAAAAAACAAACAGATGGTTCAGCTAATATTAATACTGCAATGGAGACTACTATTACCTTAACATTATCTAGTATCTCAGTATTCATTACTTCACCTACACACTACGATAACACTGTAAATCCTGCCTATGATTGTGTACCTACTTAATGACGTGACCTTGTTGATGACGAAACGGCAAGACGGCTGGTTATATCCCCACCAACACAAAAACATTAGAATTACGCTAGTATAAAGTTCGAATGAACGCGGTTTGAAACATGTTATAATGTCAATCACTGCACTGTCATAACACTCACAAAACATTTCCACGTTTGTCAAGTAGTTGAATGATGATCTGACTTGTCTTTGGCTCACTGCTAACGTCCCAACTTGGTAATGACTTTTGTGCCTGAAAAATGATAAATAGACTCAATTCCTGTCGCAGCAATTCAAAAAGTCAGCATGGAAGGCAAATGAAAACTGACAAATTCAGAAATAATCTTCAACGCAACCACTTGTCATAACAATCATTTAGGTACTCACCGTAACTTAATTGTCCATTAGAATTTAAATGTAAGCTTCTATGATCACAAATTACAAGAAAACGTAAATATTAGAGGAGATAGTTCTTTCTTATGTTTCCCGCTTATCAACAACTGCCATTTTGAATTTCGAGGTGGTCGAAGCCGATATTGTTTGCAAGACATCGATTGTCGTCATGGCCTCCTTTAATACTAGTATAATAATAATCCTTTAATACTAATATAGTAATTTTATCAAAGGAGGCATTGGCAAAGCATCTGTGATGTATCGATGACTCCCGAAGGTTACCGAAGTTTGACGGAGAGCTGCGACGCTCCGACCCAGCCCCCTCCTCGACTAGACATAAGTTCGCGGCAAACGTTACTTTAGCGTTTTTCTCAAACCACTTGACGCGGCTGTAGAACTTGGCCGTTAGGGTGGTTAGGAAATCTAACGAAAGTGGCGTGCACTAACCATAAAATGTTATACTGACGTTTTTCTAACGTTAGTGTGTTGGTGGGGATAGGACTCTTCATTGGCATCATTGTACTTGCGATTAGTAACTTTAAAAGACTAATACTGCGGTGACTTCTGCCCTTGTAACGTTTCCCCGATATCTGTTTTAGGGATAAAAATAAGTACAGCCGATATACTTATACATGACTGATAGTCTTTTCAGGCTAGGGGAGATAAATTAGACTTCTATTGCTTCAGTAGCTATCACTTAGAACCTATTGACTGTGTACAGAGGATAGAGTGATTGAAACGGTACTGCTACACATGAAATCGACTCCTTGATTAATTTTAATGAATAATGTACATTGTATTTGTCCATATGTATTTTATGTAATTTATAGATGGGAAATACATGACTTTTCCATATTTATATCCAAATCATTCTGTAGGGGATATTATTGACAAAATGCAATCGTTTTACAAATTGTATTACTCTTGTAATTTAGATCTCAATTACAATAGTTGTACAAAAAATTATTTTGCATTACCCTGTAATTTAGTAGGAAATTCAGGACTTTCAAGTTAAAAAATATTTGCTCTGTTACAGTAAATTTCTTTTATTCAAAAGAGAACTGTGGTCAAACATAGGTATTGTCACATACAACAAAACTGATATCTCCTCAATGCCTCTTATTATCGTGAACTTCCACCAAATAAAAAACATAGCATAACAGCAACCGAATAAAAAACTATAGATTAAAAAAAATCTATGAAATAATCAAGTTTGCAAGCTTGCTGGCAAATGTGCAAGTGTTACACGTAACATTTGTCTTTATAACTCAGGCATTTTTTAAAGATACGTGAATTCAGTTATCCCGTGTAGGAGTGAAGGCGTGAGGAGTAAACACTATAGTGTATATGTGGAATACTCATGCACATTTACTGGGTTCGCAGTAAACGGTGCACAATTCAGAGGTCTGGTCACATAATGCATAAACTGTGCAAGTTCATGTACTAAAGTATGCCTCATCATCATGCAACATGTCCCATCAAAATATCATCGTGAAACTATGCGTAACAACTTCTATGAATGAGTGAGTGCTTGTCAATACAATGGAACGAGTTATAATTTCATCCATCCACACGATTTTGGAATCACACAAGTTCATACATTGTGTAACCAGGCCCAATAAACCATGACTTAACTTGTAGCCAACCACGCTCCACAAATTGAGACAATTAAAATTATTATGCACAGAGGCATTAAGGAAAAATACATCATACACTTACCAAGATCTAAATCGTAACAATTATGTTCAAAAGCATTTACACTTGCCATTACCTCTCACAAACAGTATAACTCGTTTAGGACTTAAAAGTACCCACACAATTAAAAACTTGCTAACGCTGCTGACTGTAGGTCAGCAGATAAATGATAAACATCAGAAACAACACAATAAATAAACAATAAATTGGCGATACTAGCGGCGTCCTGTACTAAAGAAACACCCCAAGCCTTTTCATGCACGAGAACAATACTTTTGTAATATTTTTTGTATTACAAAATTAATACATTGGCTCTAGTAATTGTAAATTCTTGGTATTTTTACGTCGTGTTACAATCATATTACCATTAGCCACATATGCACTTTCACATGCATGTGCACAAGACGTTTGTATTCTTTTCTGTATTACAAATGTAATACAAAAATTTTACGAATTGTATATTCTTGGTATTTTGATGCTGTCTTACAATCAAATTACCATCGTCCACACAGGCATCTTCGTATGCGCATGCATGTGACGTTTGTATTATTTTCCGTGTTACAATTGTAATACATTGGTTTTACGAATTTGTATATTCCTTATATTTTTGATGCTGTAATACAATAGTATTACGATTGCTTTGTATGAAATGTCCAATAATACAATTGTATTACAAAAGTTCGTACGAAAACTATACAATTAGTAACTGTACAAGGGATTTACAATTTGTATACCAGAGGCTGTGCTGTCTGGGGATCATCTCAAATGATTCTTTGATGTTGAACTTGAGAAAGTTGTGAAGAATTTTGCTTTCATAACTATTAGAACTAATGTTTGAATTATATTAATACAGTATTTATGAATCATTATTATGTCCCAGTGTACTGATTGTCCCCTTGGTCCTTGTAAGCCCTAGGAGAGGAACTGGTGAGTGTATGTATAAAGCTAATACTAAAGAGCTGAGTGATGCATTATTTTGGTTTTCTTGCTGCTGCTAGAAATAGCAAAGCCAGATTAACTGAGTAATATTGGCATAGTACTTCAGTCAAACCTCCCAATAGTGGACATCTTTGGGACTGGACATTTTTTCTGCAATTTTTGGGGGCTAGATAAGGAAATATTTTTCTATGCATTAGCTATGAAGAATTCAAATATTTAATATGTTGCATTTCATTTTTATTTTATTATCTTTGAAAAGTAAATTATGTGGAACAAATGTTATGAAATGGGGGTCAGGTCGCAGGGGGTACGCCTTCTACCCCTAAACCAGCAATGCCACCGTCGTAAGGTCTGAGCCCGCGAGGTGATCTTGAACTCAGAAAAACGTGGGATTCTGACCCTTGGTGTCAGGAATCAATGACTCTCAAGAAGCTGCATTTTGGTATAAAATACAGAAAAGTATTTACCTTCGGTACTGGTGTCTCTCTCGATGTTCTGAAGTGGATGTTTAAGGACATGTCTTGGAAGCATGACCCACGCTGTTATTGTAGTAAATGGGGCTTTAAAGCATGAGGAAAATAGCCTGAAGGGCAAACTAATGTACGGCGTAAATTATGAAGGGGCGAAGCTTACAGAGAATATCACTACCGACTCGACGGTCAAAGCTTACAAGTATATACTAATGTATCAATGCGATTATCTAAATAAAAACTTCAATATCACTTGACACTTTTTTATGTCAGTATCTATCCTTTACATGTCAAATGGCTTCTCACTTAACAGTCACTGTTTTTCCTCCTCTCTGGTAACCATGGCATTAGCTTAATACAAAACAATAAAAAAACCAAAAAGTAAATACACTAAATAACAAATGAACATCAAAATGGAATACATAAAAATAATGGAAATATATAAAAAGTGATGTTAGTTTTCTCAGGAACATGCATCAACACTCACTCTGCCAACGGGCAGAGTAATGAAGTGAACACCAACTCCCCCATTTACGCATTTTTGATGGGTTTATAAAGGTCCAGTATGGCCTTCTTTGTCCCCTTCCTCTTTGCGAGAAGTGTTTGCAGATTCTTCCTAAATTTAACAAGGAAATATCGAAAATAGACGGGAAACACAAAAACAGCCTTTTCTAGTGGTGGATGTCACTAGAAGGCTTTTGGAAAATGTCTTTCCTGTTTAAGGTCATCAAGCTTCCATTTGCTTATATGCGCGTGTACTCCCATATGCATGAGCACTACATAAATATGGAATGAAACAATTATGCATTTTTAACCCTTTTATTGCGGATGGGCCAATCTATTGGCCCATTTAACTCGTGCGAAAACCGCAGAGGGCCTAGTTATTTTGGTATATTTTATCAAGGTCTTTGTTATCCGTGTTGTGTAGGCTTTCTGAATCATATCAATGTTAGTACTGACTCATGTGTTGGAAATTTTTTTTTCTTTGTGTCAGCGCTTCCTCAGACCTTCGCTATTGCACCTTTTCTCAAAATGGCGCTGCATTTTTAGAAAAAACACCAAAATTTCGTTCAGCAGTAAAAGGGTTAACTCATGGAGGAACTATTGACCACATCAGGGTCAAAGCAATGTAGTAAGCAGGGAGTGGAAAACAAACAGGCAGGAGTATATGCTCGTAGACAGATAACAGATTACTCCCTTATTGCTTATAAAACATTTTTTCTGGAAAAGTTCCTTAGGTGTACACATTTGCTTCAAGAGATGATTTTTGTTCAGGGGAAGAGTAATGTTGACAGAATAGTATAAATGAACAAACTTGATTTTTCCACAAATTTATTTCTCCTCCACTACTCAGGTTCGACTGCTAAGTCATTAAAAAATTTAATTTAATCATAATAATTTGTAAAAATCAAGTTTGTTCATTTATATTATAATGAATCATTTCCACTATGTTATGACTGATAATACCAACTTGACAGAATTGCTCGTAATAAGTGTCCGTTAACGGAGGTAATGAAGGAAAAATGCTTCTCTCTGTTGTCGGCATCCGTTATTGAGTGTGTCAGTTATTTGGAGGTGTTAGTTCCATAAACATCAATGTTCTGCTGCCGGGGATTGAAAAACTGTCCGTTTTTAGGAGGCATCCACTATATGGAGATGTCCGTTAAGGGAGGTTTGATTGTATTAGCTGTCTTACAGCCTACTATAGTAGGCTGATTGATTGAAAAATCATGCTTGATTTTTGGACGTGTGTGAACATATTAAGTGTTATTGGTCAACTAAAATTGGATCAAAATTTATGAATGACAGATGCAATTGATATCACTGTTAATCTTGAAATTTTATGTTTATAATGTTTATTAATAAGCAATAATTTTCTTTTACTGGAATAATGCTAATTTATTGTGAGTTAAATGTGAGGATATAAGTTTCTCGTGTAATTTAGGCGATTCTAGTGAAATCACATTGTTTGTCAAGTATGTTGGCTTTTTCATTGGTCCATTTTTATTGACTTGACTGGTAATGTAATGATTCTGCATTTAAATGATGTAATTTATTTTTTAAATATTAGATAGTTATAATATTGGAACTTTTTTCAACCTAATCCATGGGTACTAATGGCTCTTTGTACGTTTTGAATGTTTTGTTCACCTCCTCAGATTAAAATTTAAACAATCCATATGAAATCACTATGTAAATGCCGCTGATGAGAATAAGGATTTACTATTTTAAACTAAATCCATGTCTGTAAATTTGGCAATTAGACCCTCAAGTCTGTAGTGGTATCTTACTGGTCACTCAAAGACTTGTGCACTCACATCTTTATCCCTTACTGCTATTAATTCTTGAGCTCTTTTGTCTGATCTAAAGTATTAGTTCATCATCCTTGGTGTTAGAGAAAGTTTTATGCATGTGTTAGGAGAATGAAAGGGATAGGAATGGAAATAATGGGTTGAGATTGATATTAGCTCAATGCACAACCCTATAGCCTCTTCTTATTATAATTGAGATGTATGAAATATGTGAATGAATAGGCAAATTATCCTTTGGGAAGAGGAGATAACTTTCAAAGTTTAAACCAATTTTTTTTACTCTGTTGATGCAATTAGATTACAGCATTTTTTTAAATTATGCCAATTATACCTTAAAAAGGAGTGACTTTGGACATTTTAACTCTCCAGCTGGGTATCCCACGATTACCACGGGTAAGGCAACCGTTCATTCTCTGTGGATCCCACTATTTCTGCAGGCTCATGGTTTTCCATACATCTGCCCTGCGTATCCCACGGTTTCCTCATTCGATCCTTCTATCCGATGTATTGCTTTATGGTCACGTAGTTCTACATTTTCACCAATAGATGGCATCTGCATTCACTTTTTGAAGGATGACCACACACATGTTCTTCCCTCTTTTCTTCCCTCCTCCGTATTTCAAAGGTAAAAAAAATAAATTTTTAGACCAAATTATCGATAAAAAATTACCCAGCTGAATGGCTAAACAGTTTTCCCAATATTTCTTCCAGTAGGTTGGTTTGATATGCCAAACAAATTTTATGAATACAAAATAACCGTAGCCATGCAAATAATCCTTAAGGCTTTCATGGAAGATTTTCACCCACTGCTGTGTATTATATTTAACTCCACATCCCAACTTCCTTCATTGGGGTCTACTCCAATGTCACAAGCACTGGTATTTTGTTCTTCTGTTGTAAAGGATTTTCCACGTTTATTTTTTTCGGGAACATTCCTCAATTCAAAGATTCAAAGAAGTGTAACCGAAGCCACAGATCGACTCTTCTTACAATCCCCTTTCGGCGATAGGGAAGCGTAGGCAGGGAATAGATACCAATATGTAACGACGGGGAATAGATACCAATATGTATCGCATCCATATATGGTATTTCAGGGAAATGATCAACCCATTTTATTCCGACATTAGACCTGTAAAAGTACTTTAAATATAATATGATACAATTGTAGAGGTATTATGCACTTGTGGACATAATATCACGACTTAAAGCAAATGATATGTCATCACCGGGATAGTCACTAATAATGCAGAATGCTATGCATGGCAAGCATCATACACTATTATATCAATATAATAGTGTGCAAGCATCAGAAGTGAAACAAATGGATAATAAGAATCAAGCAAATTGCAATACAGCAAGCAAAAATACTTCCTTTGTATACAACATTGCTGCCACATTAAATATTTCAAAGTGAACGTAGTCACATTTGTTGGAAATCAAGTTGTCCATTAAAGAAAGGTATAAAATGATATTAACATATGCATTGGATGTTATTGTTGATGCTAAACGGTCTGTATAAATGTTTCTGTAAGTATTCAACATTTTTCTCAACAAAATTCGTAATCGTGGCAGCACTTTCAACGAAGCATAGATGAAGTTACGGGTCGAGTCCTCGTATGCATCCCGATAAGCGACAGGGAAGTGCTGATGGGGAACGGAAACTAAGCATTTCTGAAGCAAGACTGTAAGCTCCGTTCACTCTCAAGGAGGAATAATGGAAGCATAATCCAAGCAAGTGAAATATGAGAGAGTAAATGGGGAGAGATCAGAACTCCCCGTCACTTTATCAACTCTCCATTGACGTGACCGCTATGCCCAAGCGAGCTGCTGATTTCTACCAGGGTCAGCCAAGCATCTTGAAGAATTTAGGCAAACATGTTTATTCAAGATAGATTAGATCCCTTCTGGTCATTCCTAGCTCGGGCTGAAGTCACTCCGTAATATTGCGCTTTTTCCCTTAATTTATTGTTTGACGTTTTAACTTTTAAAAATATTCTGGCTAAAAATGAGCTAACAAAATTATGAGACCATTTTCTCTTACCAGACAATAGTCAGTTGAGGTTTTCTGGACTTGTCTCTGGAATCCGTGAATCTCAGCTTTATAGTTTATAAATATGATTTCACCTTAAGATTTGTGAGAAGGAAGGTGTTTCTCCTGGTTAGACTCCCTAACAGTAATACAGAGAGCGGGAATGACTAGCCACCACACTAAGCTTGAGATATTGTACTAAAATGTTTTGATTTGTGGAGAAGTAAGAGTGGGTATGAAGTCCCTACATACGGGTACCTCATACATCAAATAACAACCTTTTTACAATTACAATAATCGAAGCCAGTGAGATCTTTGCACTACATATTAGGTGTTTGCAGTGTCATTGGTGATTTTGGCCAAGATTCGTTAATATTTTTCTTTGAATGCCATTTTCATTCCCATATTAGAAACAAGTTGCTCAAAAACTATAACCTCGGATTTTATCATTTTCCATTATGGACTAAAAACAAATTTACTTGTGTTAAAAAAATATTGATGGTTTCAGGCGTTACTTTATGGAATTTGCTTTCATGCTTAATGAATTATAGAATAAACTTGGTATTTCCACAATTATTTATCTCACACTATGACCATGGTTTCGACCGCATGTAGATTGAAATGTTAATGGTTTGTTGATTTGGTTTAATTGAAGTCACTTCTGAAGGAGTTGCAAAGGATGCTCCTTTCTTGGGTTTATCATGGGTACGATTGCATGCACTTTTAAGATTTGCTAGGCCTTGTTTGACAGATCCAAGATCCGCAACCAACTTGGCCATTGAATACTTCTGTGTGCGGCATGAAATACATCTCCAACATATATCATGGCTTCCCAAAAGGGCTTTGCTCAATATCTCGTCAAGTGTTGTACATTTACAATGAAAAATCAGCAGACAAATTTCACACGAGGTTGACTGATCCTGGTAACGTCATCACCTGATGATGATGTCAATTGTCAAAACCATGGTCGTAGTGTGAGATAAATAAGTGTGGAAATACCAAGTTTATTCTATCATTCATTATGCATTGTTTGTGTTCATTAAAATCTGATGCATCAGGGTTAAGCAACATATATTTAATGCATTAGCTTGGCAATGCATATGCTTCTGTATTTCAGGTCTTTTCAAAAAGTTATTTAAACATTCATATTTACACTTTTCATTTGTTTTACATATGAGCAATCACCATCCACCTCAATTTCCAGCATGTTACTGTCTTCCCAGTGTGGCATGAAATCTTTCTCTGTTATCCACTTGGTTACACTGTACACAGTTCCCAATCTGCACTTGCAGTGAGTGCACTATTCCACAGTGCTTGGCATGATTCAAGGAGGGATAGCGTTAAAAGTGTAATATTAATAGAGGAAACAAATTCCAGTGAGATACGGTGGAAATTTTCCTTTATTGATAAATGAAAGTACTTAGTAGACTTCACAGTAGTTATATTTATCCATGTAATATTAATGATAGCCCAAAATATTGTGGAAGTGAATTTGTTGAGATATGCAATTTTAAATGGTATGTATCAATGTTAGTAATAAAGAACAGCAATTGATCAAGTTGTTGTTTGCTTGTTATGTTGTACAATGGACATGAACTGAAGTGGCTGCCTTTTATTTAATTCTCCCAAGACAGAAAGTAAGGTTTAATTAACCAATAAAAGTATTTTTAAGCTAGCTACTGCCAGAGATAGTTGCAGTTGAGATGAAGTACACTATCAACTATTGTTAAATTGGAGGGAAATCAGTATTGGGAACTCCATTGTTTGTCTTAATTTCATAGTTTCCCAAAAAAGTATACTCTGTGTAAGTTTGTAACTGATTCTGTTTTCACTTACTCCACATAGCATATTCCACCTTATTTTTCTTCTAAAAATTAATACCGAAATGGTATGGTAAGCTTTATGGATTGATTAAATTTTGTCTGATTAGTAGTATTATATTTTGTAACCATGGTTAACCATGTATTATATTTTGTAACCATATATGCATATATGAGTTGCTGTAGAAATATGGTGAACTCCTGATTAATGGTATGAAAGAAGGAAAAAATTATGGTAAATAAAAAATATCGTAAACCTTTTTTTGGAGGAAAGAATTTTTTCCTCTCTTCATTAATTGCTATTGTGCTAATTTAATCATGAGTTCACTCAAAAAATATGTTATATTTACCATCATGTGTGTAAGAGGGGAAGTGCTTTCTTACTCATGTGCTGCTTTTGCTGCTTTAAGCTTGTATATAAGGATCGCTTTACTTTCTTTCCCCTGCTTCTCCTATTACCGGCAGAGACCATTCCCAGGAATGAAGAGGGAGAAATTCGAGGGGGTAATAATTGATTTAATCATTCTGTTATTCATAAGTATATGCAAGATGAGTCTTGTACTTTGTTGCATGTTTTGTACTTAGGACATAAAAATGGTAACCATAGGTAACTGTTTATCCCATTTTGTAGACTAATGAAAATTATGAGGACTGGAATGTTAATACATAAAATAATACTGCATAGAAATTTTGCTATTATAGCTGAGGGGGCAAGAAAGAAATTGCTTCATGACTCATTTTACCACATAGGTGTTCATATTTTGATGTTATTGCTTTTATTGTTACTTTTGTGAAATGGTGAGATTCATTATTATGCCATGGTTACATTAAGCGAGTGCTCATTGGTGTGTTGCCTTTTAAAAATACATATGCCAGATAGGTGACTATTTATGACAAAGGTTTTAAAAGATTTGGTATCTTCTCGTTATACTTACTGCTTCCTACATTGCATTTCAATGCTAACCCTTCCTGTTCTCTTAAATTCTCTTCAGTGGTATATTCTACCTGGTTTCGTGGCAAACCCTTGATTTTCGTAAAACATAGTTGTGTCATTTTGCTTCATGCCTGGCAGCAGTTAGGCTTTATCTCTATGAATGCTATGTGATCTAAGCTAATTCCATGTCTGGTCATTGTGACCCAAAATAAATCACAGATAATTGTCCTCAGCAAATTCTTAATGAAAGTGCCTCAGTTTCATTGGCCGGACATGGCTTCCGTTGCTTTCAACCTTTTGGAAGCATTTTTCTTTCATATAACCATGCTACTAAATGTGAGCACTGAATAATAGCTGTAGACCACTTAAGGTATTGTGTGTACATTTGCGATTGGCATCTTTTGTCTAGTTACGATGAAAGTATTTGTTTTTAAAGATCATGGGTCATTTCACATTTTTGACGAACACCTGTGCTTTGGTGTCAGGTTTGCATAGTCGCAGTCACTAGAATACTTGCTTCCCATCCTGAACATCAGAGTTCAAATGCTTGTAGTGCTATGGTTTTTAACAATATGTGGGGACCCCTTCATGTTCAGAACTCCATCCATCGGACAAGATGTAAAGCTGTGAATCCCTTGGTTCCCTTTATGAAGCATAGGCTTATTACAATGCTAGGCTTCCCTCCACTCTTATTCCATTCTAAATCCTATACTAATACCCAACCATGCCTTTGTGGTATGTACCAATGAACTTAGCTGTTATCTTGATCTCACAAGAACCGCTACCAGCTTCTGTTATCTTTTTGTAACTTCAGAATCATGAATCTCTATCATGTGGACAAATAAACTAACTATAAGGCAGATGAGTTTCAGATAACCTCATCTTCCAGCCATTATGTGAAAGTGCACTTTTAATAGATGAATAAAGAAATGGTATACTTCTCTATTCTGGACATTGAAATTCTCAAATCTCTGTCCGTACTCTTACCTTGAAGACTTAGTTTTGGCTCAATATAATTCACCTGATGAACTAATAAATTCTTATTTCAAGAGTAATTAGTATTCTCCCCTTTCATTAGTGTGACACCCATTTTATTCTAAAGAATAGCCTTCATCCATGAACTATTTTCTCTGCCTCATTCCGTGTATTTCATTCAGTCATAACCACACTGGTTTCCGTATGTTTTCAGCATTAAGTACGTCATTTTTTTATTGCTGAGTTATATCTTATTACATTTAATTAAAATAGCCTTATGTATTTTGTGCACCTATTTTCAATTTCTGCCTTTTTAAGATGCTTAATGAAAGGTATAAATCATTGAAGAGAACTAAACATTCCTCTCATTGTCAGGGTAACAAGCTCTCGTCTGGGCACTTGATTACCTCAGTATGTACTGTAAACATTAAACACAAAAATATTAGGCATTTTAGTTGAATTGTGATGAAGAGAACTTGAGGATAATTACATAAATAGTTTTGTAGGTGATTTTGGAGAGTTCAGCAATGATATCTGCTGAATTTCATGGTTTTAATAATGTTTATACCTTGAATTGCTAGGATTATTTTTGTCAATTTTAACAATCAATATCATGATAACTTAAAACTTCATGGCATACAGTTGTAAAATTGTTGGTCATAATTTTCAGTCATTCCATGTCCTATGTACAATCCACATCTGAATGTATTTTTATTAACAATACAGCCTGTGCATAGTAATAATTTGCATCTGCTGCTTGTTTCCTGTACTGAATGTGTAGAAAAGTTTTGGAATGTGTATTCTAGCTTTTGTGTGTGTGATATGCTTTAATTTGGCAATTTTAATTTGAGTGTCCTTAGTGATGTATTTTTTTATTTAATATGTATTATGATTTTGTATTCATTGTTGTTGTTTAAGAGACTTAAGGTAAGAGCATGCAAATCTAAAGTTGTTGGCAAACATTCACTCTTTCGTGTAATAATCTAATGACAAAATCATCACCGTTTTCTTAAGCTGATGGATTGTAAATTGTAAAATTCACAAAGAATCTCCTAAATATTTTGTAACTATTCAGTGCATGGTTCAAATAAGCCAAATGCTTTCTCTTAATATGTATTTCCTTGTTGATATCAAATGGACGTGGTAAACTGTATTTCATGCGTAATGTATTCTGTTTAGTAATAAAACGTAGTTGTTATGTAAATAAGTGATAAAATTTACAGATGCACATCCTTTGTTACATCATATGATGATAGTCTCATTGAATAAAAATGTAGCAGGAGTACTTATAGTGAGAATGTTAGAAATGAAAACTATTTTTGGCATTCCATTATGGTTTTAGTATTGCATAATTTAATGAAGTTATATTTTTGCTACATTTTGTTATTGTTAGACTTAAATGGTATTAATTGCATAGTTATGTGCACTCTTAATATTGGGGGTGATGCACGTGGGTAATCAAACTTTAGTATAACTAATTTATACAATGTAGATTATGTCTATTCAGTTATAAAATCTTTCACGATTCCTTTGTTTCCTACTAAATGCTCTCAGGATGCATGATAGGGACCAGTAAGTAACAAGCATGTCTTATTTTGCAACTCACCTCACATTCCTCATGTATTTTACATGCTCCATATAGCATGCCAGAATAACTGCTTATATCATGATTGTTGAAATCATTTGTCAGTGAGAATATGTATGTATATGCCTGACATGAATAACTGTGCATATCAAAGCTTAAATTTCCAATAGATCAGTATCATAATACTGACTCGTGGAAAGGGGTAATAATTTTTCAACCAGTATGTTATTCATATTTCTCTTTGGTGTGGTTTAGTACTTGATATTCCATAAAGTGATGAAGTAAGTTTAAAACCCTGATTAAAAACCCTGCTTAAAAAATTTTATCACATTGGTTTTAAATTTTCATTCCGCCCAACAGCCTTGAACTTATGACTTTTTCACTAAACTATTTGTATGCCCTGTGTTACTTGCTTCTATATCACCAAGTGTTCAGGTGAAAATAATGACACCACCTTGTAAATTGTGCTGTTCAACTGAACCATGTATTTAAGCAATCAAAGTAACATTTGGAAAGGAACGAGAGCTGGAAAAATGGACCAGAAAATGATGAAATTTTTTTTTTTCAAGTTTGAATTTTATACTATATTTATCTCAGTCCTTTATTGTTTTACAAAGTAATTTTTGCTTTTAAATTACAAACTCATCCAAGTGAAATATGACAATTTTTCATGCTGACAGAAGTTTTATCCTTATTCATATTGACATAAATGATGGATATAGTTTTTTCCCAATTGGTTATTATAGTTACCTCATGGAACCTTTACTTTCCTTCCTCAGGCACAGAGGAAGATAAGGAGGCGACTGAAATGCTGGTTGGTAATGCACAAAATCTTATGCAGTCAGTTAAGGAGACGGTTCGCGCTGCTGAATCTGCTTCCATCAAAATACGAACTGATGCTGGAATCCGCCTTCGCTGGGTTCGCAAGCAACCTTGGTATCAGTACTAAAATTGGTGTTTACAGATGTTATAAAATACTGTTAAATTACCTCAATTGACATTCAAAATGCTATCTTCCAAGGCAAATTTCAAGTGTTCTTACTAAGTTTATAGAATTCTAAGAAATTGTAGTGGGTTTTGGCAAATGTTTTTGCCCCGCTGAATGAAGACTCATACAAAAATAAGTATTTATTAGCAGAATTCAACATTTTTTAAAACAACACATGTTAAAAAAGGACATTTTATGTATTACTTCTTTTATTGTGGTATTTTGTAATGTAATGAGCATTTTTACTGCGGCAGCCATTGCCATGCCTTGTAGCAATGGTTATTGGTTTTTACTCTGTATTATGACTCCTTTTCTTATCTAATTTGATGATGAGAAATTTGATTATTGCATTAACTTATTAATTGGCCGCAGAATATAAAACACAGGTGGCACGGAGTCTTTTATTTGTTGAGGAGTGAACTATACAATCTTACTTATTTAACAATCAGTACCTATATATTTTAAACATTTACCGTAGTTTATTATTTGTTGTAAAGATTGAAGCTTTAACTCTTTATCTTTTTGAAACTTCACTTGTTTTTTATCACGGAGAATTTTTTTATGGCCTGTTGGAATGATTTTAATAATATGTAATGTGCCATTGAAGCGCAGTAGTAAGATTTCATTCATAGAGCATATATTCTAACTGAAATGTTTTAACACTAATTACCAATCACATAGACTGTCGCATCATGCAAATGATGTTCATTAGAACTGAAATCAGTGCCAATTGTTATGGGTATATGCTTGTTGTTTATTGTATGTCTGAGTAGGCCTATTGAACTCAGCAGCTCTTCATGCTCCATAACAAAAAAGTACACAAATCTGGTTAGTGGATGGATTTTTGTGCTGTTGAAATATCTATTTTTATATGTATGTATATTTCATATTGCTTGAAGCATGATCTAGGGATTTAGGTCTATGTGAAATGCACAAACTTGTCTTCTGATGAATATATGGTCTATTTTATTGGTGAGAAAATATTTTAGGCTTTTTATGCTTCAATTTTGTGAAGTAGAGTACGATCAGTCATTTTTTAGTCGGTCATTATAATGATCAGGTGCAATACATATGTTTAACCTATGGAATCAAAAACATTCAATATTTAGATAGTTTTGTAGATGTGCTTGCCTTGTAAGTACTACTAAAATGTGCTAAATTCTAAAACCACAAACATTTTAATGAACTCTGGAAAGTTTTAATTTGTACATGCCACTTGTATGCTGACAGCTGAATCACCAATTTAATTTTTTTCCAATGGCTTTTAGGACATGTGCTAAGGTTTTTGTAATACTAAGATGGTGCCTGCAGCTGCGTCTTAGAAGTCATGTTATTTATTTAAATTTGAACAAAATGAACGCTGGTGCAAAATTTGTTGACTAATTAGAATGTCGATGGTTTCTAGAACAATGGATGAGTATTAGCTGGTCAATTGACTATTAGTGTGGAAGCTTTGTGAACTTATTAATAATTCTCATTGGCATATGGACTCCAGTGGATTGCTATTACAACTTTTTGTTTGCTCTGTAAATGATGGTGGTGGAGAACCTTGGCAAAGGTGTCAGAAAATCCGTATTGTAGTGGTTTACATGAGTTAGCTCAAGGTTGTGATACTCAGAGCATGAAAAATTATTTTGGAGAATGGAATATTCGTGCTGGAAAAATCTTAGAATAATCTGGAAAGGTTTTTAGTCGCTTTAGTTGACATCATGTGCCTGATACTGAAAGATTTTACCCTTTGGCTTTGTAAAATGAACCTATAAGTGCTAGAATTGCTTGATGTCGCATGTAGATGCTTTTTAAAGATTCTTAAACCCCCCAGAAGATCTAACAAGATGATAAATCCATGTGCACTTTTCAATTTTATTGATTCCAGCACTAAAAGAAATGCAGAAAGTCTTGTGACTGAAAATGAAATTCATAATGTTACAGGCATGAGTGATATTCTTTGTAAATCTTTGCACATAAAATAGAAAAAGTTTCTGTATAGAAAATATATCGATGTTATGTATCAAATGTTAAAAATTGAGTCCAGCCAATGGATTACAGTTTTATTGATTCCTTTTTAAACAGTTAAATAATGGACATGGATTGCCAATAATGTTTCTAGAAATACTTAAGTTTGTTGTGAATTATGGTTAGTGTTTTACTTTAAACAGAACTTTTCCATATTTCTTTGAGGTTGATTGTTAATAGATTGAGAATTGATATGAAACTATAAAAGGACTGAGATTTGCAAAAGTAAACTCTACTCTTGCCTTCCAACTTGTGAAAAGTTATTATATTAGGCTGCAACTTATATGAACTTATGCACACTAATAACCTCATCTGTATGAATTTACTTGCCTTACCCTTGCAATAATACACATTTATAAAATTCTGCAATAACATTGTTATCCATTGACGGTCCTTGAGTAGTAAACAAGGTGCAGGTATGCTCCTTGGATTATGTAAAAATGGCAGATCATATATTAATGTACAAGTAGCATAAGGGAGTGATTACGCTCATTATTATGCCGTGAAATCTACTGAATCAATAGCTAATGTGTAGAATTGTTCTTTCTCTGGTAATGTTGCTCAGAACATTTACCAGTGAAGAATAACCAGATTGATTATCAATTGCTAATTCCGCCCTTCCTTTTTGTAATGCTGAATTAGGTATTCTATTTAATGGGATACTGGAGAAGATCCAGTTATTTAATTAGAAATTTTTCCCAAAAAATTTGCTTAGTTAAAATGAAAAGTTCCTGAATGCACAACGACCTGAATTGTTTGTCCTAAATATTGTGAGGATGAAAATTTTCAATATGGACATTTTTACAGTTGTTTAAAGTGCTAGTTGGTATTTAATTTTAGAGAAAAATGCATCTTATAGTCAATACTTTCATAAGAAATAATTAATTAATTTTAGGCTGTATTAGCTGGTGGATTTTTTTTATATGAAAGAATTTCAGTGACTATAAAGTTTTAAATGTGCCCCTTTAACTGGTTTAAGTATGTGCAAGCTTGGCGAAGAAATGCAATGCTAATTTCTGTTTCTTGATACAATTGTTGTTATTCGTTGGTTAACAGGTATAGCTGGGAGAAGTAGGAGGGATGGCTTGCTGGCTTTTAAGGTACTTTGGGAATCTTATCCACTTAGTTGTCATTATGTGCTGTTTCTTTTAATGCAAATTAATTATTCTATTATGAATCTCATTCAATATTTTGATCTGAGGGAATTGTACATGCTTCGAAGTGAATTCTGTTATACTGAATAAATATTATTATGTTTGTATTGTACATTTACTTTTGAGGAATCACTCATGAAGTGTCTATAGAATTAAATTACAGTTATGCGGTGTATTAGTTGTTTAGCTATTTGTCAGTTTATTTCATTGATTTAAGTTCAGAACTCTTGTCAGGAACTATATCTTAGCGTTGTTGAATTTTTTTGTGGTCAATAGTTGAGATTGTATAGATGCCTCAGTTGTACATTGTCTCTGTTTAAATCATTCATGTTATTTCTGGATTTCATTTCAGTTATGTTAGGACATTTACGGCCCATTGACTCCCATTAATCGAGCAAATCATACGGGGCATTTCTTACATGATGGGTATGAGGTATGATTGACCATTTCTTTAAAATATTTGTTCCAATTTCTCGAAATTATCTTGGGATAATTATTTTTTTTATGTATAGAAACGTTGCACACGTTTCTTGAGTTGCTTGTATGATGATTGCCAATTGTGAGTGAAATTTACCCTTGAAACTGTACTTACTACTTATTCCCTCAGGTATGGGATGGAAAACCAAATGTTAAAATATGGTTGCACCATGACTTCTTGAGATAATATTCATACCATTCATATATAATTTCAATAAAAGAATTGTTCTTATAAAACTGTAGCCATTTTTTAATGGAAAGAAATCATTAAATTACCTCAACTGACAAATTTTTCAATTCTTTACTTTTAAAGTGGTCACTACCAATTGATAGCTTGAGGTCATCATTTGATTCATAAGGCATAATCTTATTTAGTTGATTAACAATTGATATTCATAAAGTTCAATCAATTGAATATTATAGAGTCCTAACAATGATGCTCTTATTTAGGAAACTTTGAAAGACTTCTCTCACAATAAAGAAAGATCTGGTGCTTTCCAGGCGTATCTGCTGCGTGAAGGTTTCTCGGGTCCTTCACTGGGTTATTGTGTCCATGTCCGCAAACATTTCGATTACTAACTTGGTCATTGTCTTCACGGCTTCTGAATGATGTTTGCCAAATAAGGAGGACAATTCTCTTACCATGTTCGCATCACCATAACATCAAAAATAAGGAGTTTTGACTATAACCTCTTAGCAAAGAAATCTTCAAATAGTAAAAAAAACACATCTGAAAATATTTACCAACACTTTTTGAACTCCATGAATGCTTTATGTAATCTGAGTAATATTTTTTGCCATTTTGGGAGTCGAATGGTTTTATGTTTTTTTTTCCAATATTCATATGCAACCAAATTTATAATGAATACTATGCCATGCACTCACTTTCCCCAAAGTTTATGAAACTTCTGCAGGTTATTTCATACTTCAACATGCATATTGTTTGAAGATTTTTCTTGGGATTTCATCTAATGAAATCTCTAATCTTTGGTTCACTCGGAATCAAAATCACCTTTTTGTACACATTGCACAAAACGAATTTTTGTGCAATATATACAAAAATTGGCATAATATGTAAAAAAATTGGTATTATATCCGCTCGTGCCCTGCACTTGAGATTCACAACCAGTGAGCTCTTGACACCACCAAGCACACCCACAATGAGGACTACCAGTTTCATTGAGTAGCCCGTGTACATTTGCCTGAGTTCACACAACAGATCTTCATATTTAGTCCTTTTTTCTATCTCCTTCGCTGCCATGTTCATTTCAGCCAGTGCTGAAAACTCGATCACGGACATGCAGGGCAGGACAGCATGCCCAACAGAAAGCTAGGATTTATTAAAAGAGTTCTAGGGAAATGTGTAGAGAAGACAAAAGAGCAATGCTACTTTTCACTAGCGTCGGCATTTATATCTCAATGCTATTTGATTTCGTTTTGAGTCTTCTGATAAGGATTAGCAGCTCAAAACTTAAAATTACCGGAAAATTATGGTAATTTTCGAAAATTTACCTCAATTGAAAATTACGGTTATTTACCCATCTCTAGTTAGGCCCCAACTAGAATAGGCAGCCAGTAGTATATGAGATCCGAATGAATTACTTTTCATCAGAGAATTAGATGGTGTGCAGTGTAGAGCAGCTAGGTTTATTAAAAGGTGCTATGATAAGTTTAGCAATGTATCAAAATTAACAGAAGAATTAGGCTGGGAATCATTATCTTATGTAGATTAAAGTACCAATTAAATCTCTTGCAGAAAAGAACAGATACATTTACTGAGCATTTTAGCTATGTATTTAGAACCCTTGCATTTTATGCTAGATTTAACAAGATAAATAGATTGGAGAGAAAGATTGTCACACTGATATATCGTATTTGCTCGTGTAAGCCGCGCACCTTTTTTCCCGAAACGCCGGTGAAAAAATAGGGGTGCGCGGCTTACACGAATCCTCCAGATTTTCGTGTACCTAAGCCGCGCACCATTTTTCCTCAAATTCCTGTTGTTTTTTTCTCCTAAGTTTCGCATTTTGCGAACATATCGACGTTAATTGGTAAGTGTGGTCTAGTAGTAAATCATATATTGTAAAGTATTCTGAAATTTTGAAGTAATTAGTAGTAAAAATCGGCGTTTGACAAAGTCTGAGCGTACAACGGTACTTGAAAAAACGCTAGATCAGAAACACCACTTGACAAAGCAATAGATGTATCGCGTATAGATCGTACGTATGACAACACATTGTAGCACTGATATGTATTTAAATCTACATTGTATCCTATAAGCTGCCGCAAGGGGGGCGGCGTCTTTGTCTTTTCAAACTCGTAAGGGGAGTTGGTTTCGGTATCACGCATCTGTAGCAGCATTTTTACGCAATAGATAGCTAGCTCCTTTTGCTTACACATTAAAGCTACATAACAAAGACACGACAGAATTTGTATCATAGTGGCAAGAGTCGTATGCTCAGAGATTATACCTTCTTACTATCCGTGCTTTCTGCTCCGTGCGTAATAGTAAACGAGTTCGATTCGATCATTTACCATTTTAAAATAATTTGATATAATCACCCTAAAAATGATTTCTGATGTCAAATTGCGATCGTTTCCTGTGACTACAAAACTGCATATTATGAGCGATGCCGAAAAAATAGGAAATCGAGCTTCAGGAAGGAAATACGGTTGTCTGAATCTAGCAGTGACGAAAACTAAACATGAGAAGTCGCGATATGAATATTCATTAGTGATTTATGATCCTATTTCCGCAAAAGTATTTTTCTTTAGTTTTATAAGAATTACAATTGGTATTACACTGACATTAGTTTTTCCGTGTGCTCCCAAGACTTTCCGGTGTTGTTAAATCGTCCCAGTCCACAGCTACTGCGTAGAGAGCATACGAGGCCACCGCTATCAGCTACGGATGGCATTCTGCTTTTATTTGTTGATGTGCCAACGAGTTTCCGTAATAATAGAGTAATCACGGGTTGAAATTGTATTGATTTCTGCAATTATTTCAGCTGGATGTTATATTAAACAGATGACATTTTAATAGCTGGATGATGTGATCGTATGTAACTGTGATTATTGTGAGATGCTACGAGAAAAAGATTCACAGTAAAAGAGGCCGTGGAGTTTGCGTCGATGCACGATGCGATGACGATCGTGACGATATTAACACGTAATTCAATCAATTAATGAGAAAGACGTACACGTAATTTATGCACAACGTTTATATTAAAGAACGTGCATTCATTTTATGACAAAATGATGCATACTCAAGGACAAAAATATAATTTTTTGATAGAAATAATTTTTTTCCTCTCGAGCTTGCCCGAAAATAGGGGTGCGCGGGATACACGAGGGCGCGGCTTACACGAGTAAATACGGTATATCAAATTTTGGGGATCGGGTTGGTGTGGTGACTAGAGTACTGGGCTCCCATTCCTTGGGCCCAGATTTAACTCCTGACATTGGGGGATTTTTCAGTGGCCAACCAGTCACTAGTGGAGGGCATTTTAGGTTCAGTACTCCATCTGTCGGATAGTAGGTACGTTAAGCCATGGTCCCCTAGAGCCTGTCGTATAGAGTAGGCTAATACCAACTCTGCGTTTCTCTCCATCTTTCCTCCATAGCCCAACTAACCACCTATCCTAAATGGTGCAACTGACCTCAGCTGTCAGTGCCTGCCCTGAATAACTATATAAAATGCTATTCTTCCTGCGTACCGAGGAAATAATGGTCAGCATACCAAAGGGATATGTGGGTGAAATATTGTTAGAGTAGTCTGTAGTTCATGGTGCTAATTTTAACATTACTAAACCTAAGTCATGAAAGTCTGGGCTTATTCCATTGGACTAAGCACACCACACTGGACACCACACTCAACGGCTATTTCATGTGCTCCAGACTTCTATAGATGGAATGTGGAATTGTTAAGAAAAAAATGGACCAAACCAGGTGAGAAAATAATAAATTTATTAAGAATATTCAATTCTATATACAATAATCATAGAGATCAAAATACTTCCAGTCGAGCAAATGTAATAGGTAAAGTTAATCCTCGTACAGGAGGGAGAGAAGTAGAGCAAACAAGGAAAGTTAAAAGCAAGGATACATTTTACAACAAGCTATATAAAAAACAACAAAAAGTTTGTTATTCAAAGCATAATCATGAAAGACTTAAAACATTAAATATTGACCCTTATCCCCAAATTCCATCACTTTCTTTAATAGTGGCAGCATTCTCACGCCTATGTCTTGTGGTTGCATTTGCTTCACCTTTGGCGAGGAGTTTCCGCCTTCGAGCAGTTGCCTTCTCCCTTTTGTCCAGACTTTTTTTCACTCGGCTGGATATTACCTATAGCATGGGTATATGAAGAGGAGAACATAATTAATATTTTCATCAGATATCATACTTGTGCACCCTCTTTAAGAATCAGATTAAAAGGCCATTAATGACATTCTATTAAATTATTAAGGAATAGGAAATTGATTAATTCCCAAGGTTGCCAATAGTATTAAAATTTAAAATTCATTAAAAAATACTGTGCAATGATGAATATACTCTTTGACGTGTTCTTTCCACAAATGACACCATGGGAATTTTTTTTAGGCTACTTAGGTAATTAAGCTGAAATTTTTGAGAATACTCATAAATATACTTACAGAATATTATTAATGAATGGTTAGGATTTAATTTGCATATTTATAAATTAATCACTGCTCATCAGAAATTTATTACTTGTCATAATTGTAATTAATTATTTTTTGTCGTAAATTTTATCACCAAGGAAACAGTAATGGGGAACATGCATTATTTTTTACAACTCAAAATTACGATATTTTGATTTTACGAAGTTAAATCTTGAGTCCCAACCAAAAGGGTATCTAAGTATATGTAACAGTACCTGATATTACGAAATGATGAAGTTTTGAAATTACAAACCTCTGGTCTCGGTCCCGGCATGAAAAATTTACTCGTTTTTACAATTAATGACGGTTCATAGCAGTGTTTTTCACATGCTCCTTGCCTTAATGAGGCTTCTAATCAATCATCGTTGGCGTGCACATTATGCATGAAATGTAAATTGCTTGGATGAAAATACAGTTTTTGATACTAAAATACTAATGATGTCTTTGAAACGTAGGCTAAGCAGTACATAAAATTTGGCACCAATAAGACTAAAAATGCATTCGGCTTTGTTTACAAGTCCAGAGTTACCAATGAGTAAAAAAAAATCATAAATTAGTCAAGTACGGATGCACTCGCACACGAGAGACTAATTGCTAGTACCAGCATTTTCCTCTCATGGTCCCTGGCATTTTTTGCTGCCTGTTTTCCCGAAACATAAATCCATGAAGGGTATTCCTAGTACAGAAATTGTTTACTGCAGGTGTACGATCAAAAAAGTTTTGACAGGCATTGGAAGAGATGCTATGGTGTTTGAGCAGTAAATTCAGTCATACATACCACACATGTAAGTTTTTTTCTCCCTAGATATTTCAGACAGGTATCCTAGCCTTACTCTACAGCCTAATTATTCCGGCTGACGATAGTTATCATCAAAAGAATCAGGTATCATTTACTCTCCTCATTGAGTGTTTTGATGTAGTCATCGAGGAAAGATATCCTATTCGTATGTAAGCATTACTCTTCCCTTCTTCCATCACCAAGGGCCAAGAAAATCAGAGAAAATACAAGGTTGCTTGGTTCATATGATCATTTTTGTCTCACGGTCATTCTATATGTTTTGTTCTAGGCGCATGCATAATCAACAGCAAAAACATTCGCCATATGTATTTAATTCTTGTAATAGTGTACCGTTCTCACCTTTCACTCCAACCCAGCAATTGAAAAAATATCCTAAAAGAGAGCTTCTCAGCTGCATTCCTGCAGAGTGATAAAGAATCTGATAAGGGTTTTGTAGCCTACTCCTTGTTAAAGTTGCACATGAGACCTGATGATAAGTAGAACCATCCTATGAGAAACCTTAATGCACGTCGTTGGAGAGGGAGCAGAAAACCTTGTCAGAATCCTAGTCCAATAGGAGGCACTTTCTTCTCTCCCTTCCATTATCAGGCAAAACACCCTGGAGGACATCAGGGGAGGGAGTTAATTAGTACCCAGCCAGGATTAGGCTCCTTCGTGAGCCCCCTTCCTCCCACCCGCTCAACGGGTGCAGCGGCCCCCACTCGCTCTGCAGGCCCTGCAAACCCACCTTTTGGCCCCTTGAAGTGCCCCTCTTCGCAAGGAATCCGTGCATTAAGGTTTCTAACCTTAATGCACGGACGAACTAAGGGTCTAACATGTTCAAATATTGTTTTGCTGGCATATCATGATTCTTGATAAAAGACCCAACTCTCCAGTGTCTTGTCCTCCCTCTCTGCAGGTGTAGGCTGTTGAGGCAGAGCAGGAGGAAAATAAGATGTGACTACGCTGCATAAGGATATGATTCTTTTGATGTTTACTTTCCGCACATATCCCTTGGCCTAGAATCCCAGCTGGATCAACCTCCTGAGTGACGTAAGATCCAAGACCATTGGTCTTATAGCTGTTTTTGTGAGGGTGAATGGAGTAATCTCCTCAGTGATGGGTAGGAAAGGGTAAGAATCCTGATTCCGTCTTTGTGCATGGCCAGAACTGGAGCTGCAATGCTCACAAAAAAATCTTGCTTGATCGGAAGCAAAGGAAGAACGATACACTAAAACATTACACAATTCTTAGCTATATAGAAATGTTAAATGATGCCAGCAATTTAGTGGACGATGAGGAGGTGACTTTATTTGAATAGAGCTACAACTAAAGCTCTCGGAGAGCACAGTGAAAAATGTAATTTATTGACTTATATAATCTTACCATCGTTAGTAGCTGAAGAAGTGTAAAGGAAATTATCATACCTTCACAGTTGAAGTGCATAGCTTGTACAATCTACTTTTGAAAGGAGATAAATGCTAAGATGAACTCCTTTTTAACACGTTCACTGCGGAGCTGTTTAAAGCCCTACCCCTCACAGCGTGGCATGACCCACCGGTGGGTCACAGTCCTTCCGAGCTTCTGGCCACTGCCGAGGGATGGTGGTTGAAGCGGCAATACTCAGCTGTTTCCTGAGATTAGAGGAAGGCTGGGGGAGGCTACTCCCAGCTTCGCCCCCAGCCCACCCCTCCCCCGGCCACGTGGGGCACGCTATCAGCTAGACCCTGGCGTGGGATGGGGGAAGAGAGGGCCAACAATACAATGCATGTGGTAAAGATTTGCTGACGTTCGGAAAACCCAGGAGACTCCCACCCATCTCTGTTTATTGCGCCTGCCTTGGTTCGCGCCCGTCTGTGAGACGTAGACGCCCGTCCGTGCGTACCGATTCCCCAGCCCTGCTCACACTATGAGAAAAGGGAAGGGGGATCCTTTGGAAAGAGTACATAGTGGTTTGTCTCACTCAGAAAGAAGTAGTGTCTGCATTTCGGAAGACGTTCACCCGGCAAGGGCACGGTCACTCATCCACCACCGAGAGATTGGCTCAAGAATGCTACGCGACCCTTTCTCCCAATTGCCCTTCCGTAGAGGGGGGGGGGGGGAAGGGAAGAGAGTCAATCTCTCACACAGCCGGGCGAGTGCAGTTCGGACTGTTTAGTTTACGAGCAACTGACGGACAGCCAAGAGGTTGAGGAGAAAAAATTTTCCTAAACATTTTCATTATTTTTAATAAGTTGATATGTTTTACTATATCGAGTATTGTTCATCCTTATGTATAAAAATCACATAAACTTGAAAAAAAAACAAAAAATAATCATATTTTGGATATAATACGCTAATATGTAAATTTGTTCGTGACCCACCGGTGGGCCACACCGCTCACGCTGAAAAAAGTTTCAGGAGGGGCGGCATAACCCACCGGTGGGTCACACAAAGTGTCACATAGTAGTCTATTATTTGAACAGTGACTAACCTCTGGATGAAGTCACTTGAGAAGTTCTCGATTCCTACTCTCACAATACTCCTCGCAAGTTACGACAATTCAAAGAATTTTATGGCTAGACGCATCTGCGTGACCCACCGGTGGGTCACGCCGCAGTGAACGTGTTAAGCTCCTCTTTCAGAGCCTTCCCCTTGGGAATAACCACACAAAGATATGCTGAATCCAGGGGAGATTTACGGTTATTATTTGGCGAAATTAATTCCCCTATCAATCAATGCCAAGTTTCATAGAAACATCAAGGTAAAATTATAAGGTTCACATAAAAGAAACGGGTTAAAACATTCAAACAAAAATATAATTATGGAGCGTCCATTTAGACAAGATATTTACCTCTGGAGCTATTGTAGCACAAGTTGAAGTACTTCTCAAACTGAAAATGTCACTGCGCACACTTTCTTTGCAAAAAGACTCATCATCCTCACGGGTATCTTTGATGCCATCATTTATGAGTGCCAAAGAATTTTTGGCATCATCCCTTTCGCCAAATTTCTCATCCTTACAAGAGCCATTCTGAACTGATATTGATGAGCAGTGCTGAGAAGAGTCCATGGCATCCCATACTTGAAGCTCTTTTATCTGTTCAGAGACAGCTGTAACATCCTGAATTTCAGCCTCCCCTTTTCCCCCCTCAGCCATTGAGCCCCCAGCACTTTTCTCATCCTTGCCATCAGATTCCTCATCAGAATCTCCTGCTTTGATATCATTGTCTTCCTCCTCATGGTCCAAGTCATCCTGCTCCTCACTATTGGCCATTCCTAAGAGCAAGTCATCATCCATCTGGCGAGTGAAACCACTCGCAGAAACCTCCTTATCCAAGTTATCTTCCCTTCTGCAAGGATTAAAAAAAAATCATTAAAATCTAATGATGGCTTTCATTAACACACACCTAGTTTATTTTCAAATACATTTGCTGTTCCACAATGGGAAATGTTAAAGAAACCACATTTATTCAAACACAAATACAACCCAATTTCTTTCGTAATGGACGAGTAGTTAATAGGAGTCGATTAGTAATTAACCAGATAGAAGCCAGGTGTCTCTAGCGTTTAAGTCGGATAAATAATATCTGTTTACAGTCAACACTTAAGCGTGCATTAACAAATTTCACAGATTCAAGTAATGTAATGTAATGAGTCAAGTAATTTAACTGTAGAAAACTAAGGAGATTTAAAATATATATTTTCATTCTGATTCTATTTCATTAGCAATGGTTATTTCAGTCCTCCTTTATCACCTAATTTTGTTTAATGGAGCCTTGTTCGGAAGTCAGATTAAAAGGGTTTTAGAGGTCCAAGAATCTGTAAAGTTTAATAAAATTTGACATCAAATGAGCAAGTTGGAGATTTTGGAGGCAGCTGACTGCAAAGGTAAGATTGTAGTCTCTTCGTGGTGTCGTGATGTACTGACATACCACTGAAGCACGGAAGTATTTATGTGGAAGTAAGTGCGCCGCGTTCCTTGCATAAAAAAAGAGGGAAGGATACTGAACTTAGTAGGAGAAACATAACATGTTCAAATAGCTGATAGCTAGTGTCAAAAGTGTTAAGCTAGTTAGATAATTATATCTATCTTTTCTTGTATGTATTCTTTGAAGCCTCTATTAAAATTGTTGAGTGTGGACCGTGTAAAAATAGAAAAGCTCTATTTGGAAATGTGAATAATAATCAGTAGTTAGGTAAACTTCAAAATTCTGGTTGACCAAGACCTTGCAAGGACACTTACATTTTACCACTAACGAAAATGGCAATCAAGCTCCTTGATGAACATTCTAAGAGATTGATTCTCAGATAATTTAAATTCTAAGAGATGAAAACATTGGTTGGAACTGCTAACTATCTAAGAGATGCCTAACAGACATTATGGTTCAGAAGTCAATGGCTGAAAGTGTTGGGAGCACACTTGCATGCTTGGAGATATTTTAAACTTCTTCCCTTCCAAATGAATGTCAATCGCCCAATGCAAAAAGTGGCATTTCCCTTGGGCATGTTGTAGAACAATACTCCCGGATTCTAGCTATCGCTTTTGCAGAATGGCACGGCGCAATACTGCACCATTTCATTGCTGCATTTACAACAACAGTTTTGCAGCTTTATCCCACAACTCAGCTGATTTGTTTACATCACATGATCTCAGAAATTAACATACGCTATTGTCGTAGTTTAGTTAATTTACTACAATGGTGCGATATGCCTTTACCTAGCGTCAACAGTCACGTGGATAAATTAACATTTCTTCCACTATTATAGCAAACATATCTTGTTGCCAGAGGGATTCCTTATTGTTTCATTAAAACACAAAGAATCCACCGCTGCAAGGAGCAGACTACAAGACAATCCTCAATTGTGCTGCTCAAGTCGATTAGAAAAACAAAGCATTGTAAGTGATATGTATCGTTAGTAGGGCTGTGCGAGTCTCGACTTTTCGAGATTCGAGCTAAATAAAAGTACTGCTAGAATCTAGCTCGATTTCGATCTCAATACGCTCTAAAAACGAGTCTCGAGCTTGTCTCGAGACCTTCATTGTGGTTTACGTAATTTTACTGGACCTTGCTTTATAATATGACGTAGCAAATTAATATTTATTCCCTTACTTTATCGTTAGTGACGTAAACGCACAAAATTCTTCCCTGCCATCTACTGAAGCCTTCGAGTACTACATCTAAAATGTACAACAGTTATGCCCTATGTGGCGAGCCCTCTATATTATACTTACTCTATGATTGAAGTAAATGAACAATGGAATATTAAATAGTAATGGCAGTAATTACATAGTACTATGTTTTTAATCACTTAATTTAAACAACACTATCACGAGTTGAAATCCTCAAGAGATATAATTAGTATGTGATGAAACTAAATTACATGAACTTCATTTAGCAATTGAATATCAAGGTATAAAGGCACAAATTGTCCAGTCTTGCCTCCATAATTTGAAATTTTCTACGGTTCCAACCTGAATACTAAACCACACTTACTCCAAATCCTTGAATGTTGGATACAAACTGCTTTCATATCCAAATCGTTTTTTGAAGAATTCTCGTACACAGTTAACATCACGGTCAAAGTATCTGAAATAGGCATGAAAAAATGTTTAAAAAACTTATTTCTACAGCTAACAGATATAAAAATAAATTTACAAAATTCCTAAGTCAATACATAAAAATGCTATCTCCACATACATATACAGCTGTCATTGTGAAAATCTACGCTTAGTTCATAGCTCAACACAATTATATGATTGATAAATTGGGTTGCCTACAACCATTCACACTAAAAATTAGTGTCAAGTGAAAAAGATGAAGTGATGGATAAAAATTAGGGATGCTCTAGCACTAAATGTACAACCTTATACTGCTCCAATTTCATTACAACTATTAGGATAACTAACAGGGTTTTAAAGGAGTGTAATAGTTATTTGGGGAGCGTGGTGGCTTAGTGGGTAGAGTGCTTGGCTACTGATCGAAGGGTCCCGGGTTCAGTTCTGGGTGAAGCCTTTGGATGCCCCCGAACGAAAAATCCTCAGAGTGCGAGGTGGCCCAGGGAAAGGAACTGGCCCCCCTACCCTAAATGTGTGAAATTCACATGCCTGTGGCTTAGTTCGGGGTGAGCTCTACCCTCACCTATCCAAACCAACCTTTGGGTTGAATCACTGAGTGAGTGAATAATTATTTGCCATAATAAAGAATTGTGACATTTTTACCAATTCTTTGTACTGGCTTTTACTCATTTTGATACTGGCCTAGCATAAATTCTGGCTAATTTTACTTCAACTGAGACAGCAGAACATACAGTTTTGAATGGTAAAATGTTTATTGCTTTGAATTTCAACATTTTACCGTATTTAAAGCCAACACTATTACAAATATTATTTTGTTATATTTTTATTTAACCACAAATGTTCTTACCTTTCTGCTTCTGAATGAGACGTTGATACCATTTGTGGGAAATCAATTAATATTGGCTTCATGTCATTATTAATCATTATGTTAAATTCATTGAAATCTCCATGAATTACACCACAGTTCCCTAAACGTACTATGAGGTTCATCAATTCGTCATATAAACCCTCAACATCATCTACTTCATGAACTTGAATCCTGAAAAAAAAAAAATTCAAATTAACTAATAGTTTGGTACAATTTAAATTTTAAGGATATAGGAAAAACTGCGAATTAAGGTAGGAATAGCTCTTAAGGCCGCTTTACACGATACAATTTTTTGTACAATTTCTTGTACAAACTCTTGTATGAAGAAATTGTACCGTGTAAAGCGGCAAATTGTACGAACGCTTGTGCGATTGTCTGAATGACTGAACGGGAAATAGAACCTGTTCTAATTCCATTCAGACAAACATACAATTTCGTTCAGTTGATACAAGCGTTTGCACAAGAAATTGTACAAAAAATTGTATCGTGTAAAGCGGCCTTTATACATAGTCAAAATTTTTTATAGCCATTATTTTCTCACTTTGCTACCAACTGCACAGTTAAACACTAAATGACTTGGCCTCTTACTGCCGCGTCAAATGCCAATCATAGTATTGATGCTCCCATATCATCCTTTTCAACTTCACTTTCCTCTTCAATCACTTTCGAGCTGAGATTGTATAACTCTGATACAACTGAGAAGTCTTCTGAGATGTATGACTGAGAGTTGTATAACTCTTCAAGATATTATATCCATCTCTTCATTTTGTCTTGATTTTCAAGCTTAAGTCTTCATTCTCGTTCCTTATGGCATTGCATCATGTGCTCTGTTCTTAGAAGTGGTTCCTCAATAACCTATAGGCAGGTTCCATCTTTCAAAGTGCAAGGTTATTTTGTACATCTTCACATAGAGTCTTCATCCACATTTCTCTAGCATTCCAGGCTTTGCGACTTATTTCATTCCTCATTCTTCTGTTGCAAACCTGCCCTTCTTCAGTTTCCGCATTCTTGTCCTTTCTTCAATCAGGTCTAAGACTTCTTCCGTAATCCATGGCTTCCTAAAGACAACTTTCTTCTCCCAAGAACTTTTTTTGCTGCTTCCTGTAGTCCACATTTAATGCATTCCTAACACTCTTCAACAATCCATGGCTTCCTTCTACAGTGTTTCCCAAATGAAAGTAATGAGTTCACGAGAAACCCTTGCCCAGGGGACAAAACTCTTTCCCAAACACAGGTGGGCAAGATGAGGTCAAAATAGAACAAAAAACAAAAGTATGAGAATCTAACTATAACAAACAATGTATTTCAACAAAATAGACAAAGCATGTACAAACCAACAATTGAAATACTCTTCCCAATTCAGGGAAACCCTAATAACTTGCAACAATAGACCATGACCTCTAGGAGACTCTCAAGAATGACGAAGTCTCCAAAAAACTAACTCGAGACCAGCGGACATAGCCAAGAAGTGAACTCATTGCTGTCTCCACTTGAACAGAAGGCGTGAGAGGGGAGGTACTTTCTGGCATAAGGAGGGAGTGTTTTCGGCAAGGTCAAATTGGAATGGGGTTTAACATGGTAACAGTCGATAGTTAGATTATGAGGGGAGGGAAAGTGGTATGAGTAAAGTGGGCGAGGTGGAAGTTAATCATTAGAGGATCAGGAACTTTTTTCCGAGTCCGGTGGGGGCACACCATATGATGGCCAAATTTCTGGTCTTCATCCGCATTCGGGGGGCTATATAAATGATAATCTGACTGGAAAGGAGTGGACGAAAGGATGCAGATGAAATCGATGCATTTTGGAATTGTAGGCATTGTTGGCTCTGCCTGTCGTGCAAGTCCTTCGGCTAAGACCGGAGGGTAAATAGTCCGGGTAATGTCCAACGGGGGAAGAAGGGGGTACCAAAAAATGCCACACTTCTTCCAAGAATTTCTTTTACAGCTTCCTGTAGTCCACATTTGTTTTCCCAACACCCTTCCACTGATTTCTCAGTCAGCTCCTCTATGTTGTTTCCCATAGCTTTTTGAAATGCCACCTGATATTTTTCCTCTTTCATTTTTTACTTGCCATGTTCTTCACTGTTTTCTTGAATTTCAGATGGCATTTCATCATCACTAAATTATGGTCACTGTCAATATCTGCCCCAGGCAATCCTTCAACTGGTTCATAAATCTCTGCCTCACTAAAATGTAGGTAGTCCATTTGAAATCTTCTTCTGTCTCCAGGCATTTTCCTAGTGTACCTTTTTTGATTGTAATTTGTAAACAATGTGTTAACTTGTGGTGTGTGCAGAACTCCAGTAGTCTGTCTACTCTTTCATTTTGGTTTCCCAATCCATTTTACCAGTTATTCTTCTATCTTGGCCTTTGCCAATGACAGGGTTCCAAAATTCTATTATAATAATGTTTTCTTTTCCTCTTACATATCATGTACCTCCCGTGATATCTTCCACTTCCTTATCTTTGTAGTTCGACGTAGGCATGTAATCTTGCACCAAAATGGTATCTGTAGGCTAGGCATCAATCTTCACCATTATTATCCTTTTAATGTGATGCAGGAAGCTCTTCACATGCATTCCGGAACTCTTTGTGAGTATTATCCCTACTCCAACATACCACTTTATCAACCCATGTGATTATCATGTCCACTCTTAAAAGTCTCTTTCTTAGGGCCTATTAATTTCATTGATTCTTAGTGTGTCAAGGTCCATTCTTCGCATTTCCTCCTTTGTCCATCACGTTAAGTAACTTAATTTAGGATAAAGAGGAAAAACAGCAGAGACAGCTGAACAAACCCATCGGGGTTGAAGGTGTACAAATTTTGTACAAGATTAAGTACAACACTACAACAGACTGCTTGGTCTTCATCGATGATTACTGCACTGCAGGCATTACTGCACAAGAATGAAGAACATGCGAGGAGTACAAGCAAACCAAGCCAGGACCAAGATTGTTAACAGAATCAAGATGCAGCTTACTGAAGTTGAGAGAAACATGAGGAGCCAAAGAATGGGGAAGAAAAAAGACTCGCTGAACAGATTGCACATGATCCAGCATTCTCATCACAAATAAAAAAAAGAATTTAATGACAAGGCTGTATCAACAAGGGAGAGAAAAATAGGCACTTACAAAGGTATTCCTTCTATGAGTTCCATGACAATACAGTGCCTGCAAAAGTCTATAGGCTTTGGTACAGGAAATTCTCTGTCATAGAGTGCTTTCATGTAAGCGAACTCTTTAGTGGCAGATATACGAGACAAATACAACCATGATGCAGAATTCCTATGCTGGTGATAGTCACGTTTCTCTTTTAAATTTCTAAAACAAATCCTTCCCAACCTGCAGGAAGTAAAAAAAATCATTGGATTAATAAATTGAAAAATTATAAGATAACTTGTTCATATCGTAAAACAGCAGTAACATAGATGCGTATTCGAATCAAATATAACATATCGACAATCATTGAATAACCAACTACATCAGCACCTGTGTATTTTCAAACAAAGTTGCTTTCCTTCCTCATTACTGACTATGTATATATTAGACTCCTTCCCTGTGCCGATTTGGTTTCCAAAAGAAGATATTGCTCCTCTCAAAGTTAAGGTCTTTAGAGACAAAAAGTCGTACCCAGAATTGGTGAGCCTATAGCCATCATCTGAAACATTGAAAACATTGTTAGATTACTCCATTTGCCTAAACGAAAATAGTTTGGCGACATCGAACATACAAGCATACGACACATACAATGCTTTCCTCTTTCATAAGAGAGAAGTCTATGTTTACATAAGTCTCTCATGATCTTATGAACACCTCCATGCCGGAGGTTCGCTATACAAGCCGCCAAAGCTCCAGGCACAAGCTCGTGATTCTTCATTCCCATTTCAACCTGAAGGAGTCACGTAGAAATTAGCAACAAACTCTAATGAGTATATCCATATGATTTCTAAGTATATGATAACCTAGGATGCAAGGATCAATTCGTTTTTACTCCTCTAACGATACACCGGGGCACACAAGCTAAGATAATCAATGGTGTCATGAATTGTGACGACTGAGGACAAGAAACGGACGTTCCAGGTTCAAAGATTCACCACCAAACCCTGTCCAATAACACTCCACGCCCCAGATAATGATACTGAAAAGTACCATACAGTACTTACAGCAGTCAGAACTCGGAAATCCTCCTTTGTTAAATAACGTAGAACAGTGACATTTAACTTCCCCATTACTGGAACTTAATGTAACGACAGTGACGACTGTTAAACAAATCTTCACGCTACTTTGACCTTATTAACAGGAGATGAGTTAACAACATGCCCACATGTTGACAAACACGCACGAATTACAACAATAACAACACGGATTGCGCATTCTTCCATGCTTCGCACTTCGATCATCTCGATCACTCGAAAGCCTCGAAAGCGTCAACAGCTGCTGGCGATTGAATCGACTAAGATTGACTGGTCGTAGTGTAATCGTGTAAATAGTGCATATGATAAGTAGAACAAGTTTAACTTAAAACAGATTTTAATGTGAGGTAATGATGCCGAGTAAAAAGAAGAAATACAATGCTCGGTTTCCTCCGGTAAGTGGAGACTTTTCACTCATCTGGTGCCGTTGGTAGCCTGGGCGTGTTGTCATTGAGCATCACATCTGTTATATGTTTTGCCTCCGTTCATCAACGCGCCCTTTGAAAGTAGCTGAAGGCAGTCACTATTTTGCAGAAAGTATTAGATCAAGAAACTTTTTTCCAGGGTCGTATCAAGAAAATAATGCAGACTGATGAAGAAGTGGGAAAAGTTGCTCAAGCTGTTCCTGTTATTATCTATATCCTTTTAAATTGATTAATTATTATTTTATCAGTATTTAACCAATTCCAAAGATGTTATGTATCTAATTCTTAACTGACGTACCCCGTGCGCTGGAATTGTTCGTGGAGTCGCTTCTTACGAAGACCATGGAAATTACTAGTGCCAGAAATGCAAAAACATTGAGTCCTTCTCACATGTGAGTTCGTGTTCTATTATAAAAAGAAATGATATTTTGTTGCCTGGAATCTCAGTCCTCATATATTTCTCTTCTTAGGAAGCACTGCATTTTTTCTGAAAGTCGCTTTGACTTTCTAAAGGACTTGGTCAAGTCTTTACCCGATATGGCGGGAGATGGTGAAGAATGCTTAGCCGCCCTTCCTTCTGGAAGACCTGCTTTAATGGAAAGTGTTCCTCAAAGGTATGTTTTTAGTTCTGTTGCACTGCCATTGGTTCATGTTTTGAGGGTTTTGGTGTCACCGCGTAGGATGGTTATTGGTGAAATTTCCTTAGAGATTATGGAGTCAAGATGTTCGTAGATGAATAGAATATTTATTTGTTCAAAGATCATTTTACACGTGATTTAAGACACTGCAATATACACATAAAGGCAATTTTATACCGGCGCCAGTTGCTGAATTACTGTTGGTAATTTAATTAACTTTGTGGTGATATAGCATCGAACGAATGAGGATAGGTTTTGTTAGCTCTGCTGATTTCCCTATTCTCTCCCACTTGACCTTAATGTTGATTTCACTTCTCTATTTCTCTCCTCGGTTTAGTGTACTTCCTACTTCTTTCCATTCCACTGAAAAGCTCATCCACTTTCTCTCTCTTCTTTGCCTCCTTGTAATTCTGCCTTCTATTGATATCTTCAAAATCACATTTCCCTTAATTACTTTCTTCATCAGTATACTATATCCTGCAAGTTTTCACCTTCAGATAAAGGCTCATTGTTGTTGTTTTGAAATGTGAGAGAAGTAAACCCAACTTCATATGCAAATTGCTTCCTCAGTCAGTAGATGCCCTTGGTTGGGCCACAAGGCTTGGCTGTACAAATATGAGTGAGTGCTGATATTTACCTAGAGTTTAGATTTTATAACACTATTTCAGTCACTGTTTGGCTCGCTGTCGCCAACTTCACATGATGAGCTAGGTTTCATACATTTTATTAATGTAACATCTACGTGCTATCAACTATGTAGCAATTAATTTACTTAACGCATTCGCCTCTTAATTTTCCTTAGATTTTCTGCCTTTTGAACGTTATTTAATTTTTTGAAAAATTTCACTGGAAATTAAAATTATTTATACATTAAATATTTCAAAACTTATTTTTATTGATTAACAAAGTACTTGTGGTACGTAACATTGGGAAAAAAGAATAGCATTAGAAAATTTGATTTCTGTCACGTGACTGGCAAATTGCTGGCTCTGTACCATAAGGCAAAATAAGGTAATTGGCAAATCGCCAGTGCTTTACCCCAATGGGTTAAATGTAGACAAAACTTTCTGATTATACCTATAATTTCTTGGTGATTAGTAGCCACTTTTTTCAACACAACACCAAACCACAGAGTTGCTGTTAGCCACATTACATTCCTTTACATGCAAGAAATCAGGTTGCTTAGTGGTCAGGAAAATCTGGGAAGTCAGGGAATTTGGAAAAGAGGAAAAACTCAGGGAAATGGGTCTGGAATACTTCATCTGGAATTTGAGCTACTCAAATAGTCCATCTCGCCAACAGAGATTTAACAAATATGAATAGGACGGAAAACCCATGAAAATATTTACTACTTTGGATCAATACTCCTCATGGTAAGCATTAAAATTTACTAAAATCAGCTGAAATTGGATTATCAATCTCCAAAATTTCTGCAGATCATTATGCCCTCTAGAATATTAAATTCCTCGTTAACGTTCACGATGTTCACAGCCAATCACCCTACCCCACATCTGACACCAATATGTCGCAGGGGAGGAGACATAGTGGGGTATTGATCAGAAGTGGTTATAAATGAGCAAGGCCGAGTCTAAAGAAGATCAATGTATTTTAGAAATAACCCATAATTATTACATTACTTACAATTCTGGCCTGACTGAACTCTGGCTCTGGTAGGAATTTGTTTTCAACAGGTAGGGTTTGTTTTCGAGGTTTTTTCCTGGGGTTTTTTTAACTTGTAAATCCGGGAGTATTTTCCTCGTTTTTTTTTTAATTTGTGAATCTGAGAGTATTTTCTAACTCACAACCCGCATGGGAGACTCCCTCCTGACTCCTGACCAGCGGCATTGGATCTTAAATACCCATCTTGTGGTAGTGGGTTTGGAGATTAAGCATCACTGGGTCAGTGGGTTGGGGAGAGATACGAATGACCTCCTTCTTACAGAGCATTCGGCACCATTAATTTAGAAATGGACCCTCCTTGATTTGAGAGAGCATCTGGCTCCACGATATTGTGGTGTTCCGCATATGTAAATGGGCCCTTATTGCTCTGATACTGTGGCGACAGTTGTGAGTCGCCAGCCATCTTCCCCTCTCCCACATTATTTCTGTTTCGAGCTTTGGTGAAATACCCTTAGCTTAAGCTTAGAATTAGATGGCAGCCTGCTGCACTGGGTTGCCTATGAGGTGGTGTGGCGTGGCTCGTGGTAGCTCAATCCTCGAGCTGTGTTGCCTCCACTCCCCCTGCATGTTGCAGGCTGATTGCAGCTTCTATTGGGCTTCAAGAAACCCAATCCTCACTTGGTGTTGCATCACTGCTGTCGACATGTTGATACTTGCATAGTCTAAGATAGCAGCTTTTTGCAGTCTATACCTATAGTCCAGGGGGCAAAGTTAAGTCTTCCGAACCTCCATCCCATGTGGTTCGGATTACTCAAGTGCTCCATTCATTTGAGTGCTCCCTCCAGTACAACTGCCTCTATTACTAATTCAGCAGTGCCACGCCAGTGAGGAACAATGATACCTTCAAGAGTGAAAAAGCTGTGATTAAGACTGGAATATACCTACTGGGTTTTGCATTCAGTTAATACTCACCAAAGTTCTGTGTCCAGGAAGGAATCGGTGAACTTTCAAAGGCATGTTTCCTGATAGTGAAATTGCAGGTGGTATGAAATTAAGCCACACAAAAGCTGCGTACCTTGTAGCATACGGGCTTGCACCTCTGTTTGCTGCTGAGACTGGGAACGACTTGATTTATACGGAACATTTTACTGCCTGTTTTGGTGAAAGTCTCAACCCTAATTTAAAAAAAAGAGCAAATGGCCATCACTGTGAAGTTCTGGGATATTAACCTCAATGAAGTTAGCACTAGGTTAGTACTGGTCGTCAGTATTTTTTGGCTACACAACAGCTGAGGATTTGCAAGTCAGCTTCATAGGCACCTTTGGGAAAAACGAATATGTAACTAGAACTTTTACCAAAGTGTGTTTAATTTTCAATGGATGGCCCTCAGTAAATTGAAGGTTTCTCAAAAAACTTGAAAGTGAAGTCAGGCATGATGAAGAGCATCCATATCTTCTTGAATGTGCTTAGAAATATTCAAGGAGGGTTTGACTGAGAAAAAGACCGTTTATATCACGTTTTGTACTCACCAATGGGAAAAAGGATGCAAAGACATTTGGCATTATGTCAAGATTTTACTTATATTGCCTAATGGGAACGCCTTTGTCGAGGGCGGCTTCTCCATGAACAAATACATAATGGTAGAAAACATTTTTGTAGATACATTAATAGGGCTGCGTCATGTTTGGCACTACATCTCCTGTAACGATGATTATGTAAAATCCATCATAATTACTAAGGACATGGTGAGGTACGTGTGTTACAAAGCTGCCTTCAAAGATAAGGCTCAGATAGAAAGGTATAGCAAGAATGAGTTGCAGATCCAGAGGGAGGAAAGGAAGAGAAAGGTGAGGGAATTAGAATGGTTAAAGCTAGTAAAGAAGACACCAGAAAAACTTCATAAGCTGAACAAGGAAATTGTCAAAAGATCGAAAAAGTAATTAAATTATGTCTATTATTGTAATCCAACCTACAAATATCCATGATTGATTTTCTGTTCTTGTTTGCAGGATTTGATTTGAGGCCTAAATTTTTTTCTTATTTTCAGTGTTTCTATGATATTTTACTGTAAATTTGTGTTCCTGTTATGCCTGAAACTGCATTTTGCACGAAGACACAATGGAAAATGTAGATTTATACAAATAAATGCACCCTGAAATGGTTCAAAAGTTAGGGAAAGTCGTAAATTTTGGTCATAGAAAAGTCAGAGAAAACAAAAAACTAAAAATGCTGGACACCCTGAAAATATCTTTGTGTCGATTTTAACAGGTTCATTGGCTATTAATTGAGATCCTCATATTTATTCCAGCCTTGTAAGTGTACAATGCTATCCATTCAAGTTGAAACTTTATGTTGCCCTATTATCTATATACTATGTGCATCTAAAGAAAATTTACCATGAGATTGGTGCCATAATTTTATTTATTTATTGTGCACTTAATTATTTTTATCTCATTATAAATATGTGATTATATTCATCACACAAGGTTTCAGTGGCCTCAAGTCCATTCTATTATACAAATTCTAAATAGTCGTCATGGCTGTTCAGGCTGTTCCCTTTAAATTATAACTTTCTGATTTACGTATAACTCACATATGGCATCAGACCATATAATCTCACACTTGCTTGGATTGGACAAGGTTGTCAACTTTTGTAATATAATCATTGCACATAATTGTTGTTTCTCTACAAGGATCATTTTTCATGCTAATTTTATATCTGAAAATTAATAAGTATACATGCTTTATCTAAGTATTCAATATGCTATAGTGCTATGTATTTGAGTAGCTATTTATACTCGGTTTCTGAGTGGCAATATTTGTTAGAATTACTATGTCGCTCATTCAAGAAAATATGATATTGATGAACTTTATTGTTGCAGGATTAACTTGATGAAAATCCATGATCACTGAATTCATGAATAAGGAATGTATTGTGATTTTCACAATATTTTTTTTAATGACCAGCTTTGTTGATAAAGTGACATCGTCTGGTACACTTCAATTTAACATCATAGTTTATATTACCTGCACAGGGAGGGGTTCCAGATATTCTTCACCTTGAGTACTCATTGGAAAAACTTGAAATAAGGAAATGTGTTGTTGGGGAATGTTTTTTTTATTGACAATCTTTTTGAGAATTCCTCTCTCTCCTCTTTTGGATATCCCCCTCTCCGTGACTAAAGCTCCTCCAAGGCATCCCAGTTTTTTTTCGGGAAAACCATTCCCCACCTCACGTAGTTCCCTGCTCCAGAGCTCCAGTAAACTTACCAGATGTAGACCACACCCTTAAACTCATTCTTCCCCACCCTCCTAATTCCCTCCCATGCATCCTTTTATTTGCTCCCTGAACCCTTTCAATGACCCTGGTATTTCTTTGTTACCCCAAACACCGAAACTTTACCCCTTCCTGTTCAGGATTGGGTTGTTAAACTAAAGTACCAGGTGGAGTAGTCTTAACTGTGAAACTGGTTGTAAAATATCACTCACTCACTCAGTGATTCAACCTGAAGGTTGGTTTTGATAGGTGAGAGTAGAGCTCACCCCGTACTAAGCCAATGGCGAGTGAAATTCACACATTCAGGGTGGGGGGGCCAGTTCCTTTCCCCGGTCCACCTGCGTTTTCCTACTTTCGATTCGCGAATTCGATTTTCTGGCATGCAGAAAATCGAATCGCGAGGATTTTGGTTGGGGGTGTCCAGAAAGGCTCTTGCCCGGGATTTGAACCCGGGACCCTCCAGTCAGTAGCTCAGCTCTACCCACTAGGCCACCGTGACCCCTTGTAAAATATAGCAAATATATATTCAAAGCAGAAATGGGGTATGTATAGAAACTGATATTGTGTATTGGAAAAAAGATCCATAATTTCCGCAAAATGTAACCAGAGATGTAACATACTTTTAGGCATTAATAATGGTATATACTTGCCCCCTGCAGATTACACATCCTTGAGTATTTTTTTATGTATTCATATTTTTGTTCCAAATGATAGAAAAACAAAAAGATATTTTAGAATCACATTATGAATTAGAATGTTAGCTCATTATAATTCATTACACAGCCTCAGCAAAAAGTCTTTATTATTGAATATTAAAATAACAATACATATTTGTCATTGCTTGTCGTGAATTGTGAAATGTTGCGAACCAAATAAAATGTTGCTTTGATTAATATTACATCTTAACCATCAAAATAGGGAAAAAAAGTTTAAATTATTGGCAACATTATATTATTCTCCACTGTCATTCTTGATGTGCAAAATCATACATATCCCTGTTAAAAGGGATAACACTTCAATTTTTTGCCATTCTACCTCACTTAGGTATCTCTCTACTTTCTTCTCCACTACCAAAACACAACATCTTTCTTCCAACCTCTACTTTGTGAAGCCTGTCATTCTTGACCAAACAGAACCATGCTACATAATATATTCATTTTACATCTCCACTGCATATTTCCTATTTATTTCCCTGCTTTTTTTTCAATGCTTTGTCAGCAATTGCCATCCTTCCTTGTGTACCTCACTGTGAATCCAAATTCATCGTACATGGTCCAAAGGTTCATCCTATTACTTTACTCTTTGCCCCTTACTCCAAATATTCTCATCAACATGATTATATCTGAAAAGATATTGATGATGCCAGTGCTTTTCCCTTTCAAACATACTCATTCTATTGCACTACAGGAGGAGGTATTGTTAGCAAAGTAAATTCCCTATATTATTCCTTCTCTATAGCCTTGATTGATCCCATGTTAACACGGTCAATATTTATTTCCTTAATCCTTTTCCTCCGTATCCTCCTCTATTTTACCCTTGTCTTTCTCAAAGCCTCTACTGCCTTGACCTTCAACCTCTTTCTTAGTAGATTCTTTTCCTCATCTTCTTCCCTTCTCACCCTCTTACTCGCACAGTGATTTCCACACAGTTAATTAAATACAACTGGTTTTGATAGTTACACCTTCTTGTTGGGTATCTTTGGGTACAATGCAATGGAGTTGGTGACTTCAAGTGAAGGTAATGGAGGGGTGGAGGATGGGGAGGGAGGAGAAGAGTGCAAGCGTAGGACGACTCAGGTCAGAGGGTTGTTTTGGTATGTGATTGTCTGGAGGAGGTGGAAGGAGGAATGGGATTAGGGTATGGCGGACTGTTGTGGGATAGGTGTGGGATTGACAACAGATGGGAGGTGTGAAAGAAAGTGACGTCGTTGAATCATGTATTTACCCTTTGCTCAGAGGGTAATTTCACATAGTTCCAACAAATCCATTTTCTTTCCTTTTGGAATTTGGTTCAGCATATTTGGTTGTTTGATACTACTATGGTCTTTTTCCATTATATGGTTGAGGGCGGTCAATGTAGACATGCATGTGAAGCTCCCTGCTGTGAAGACACTCCTTATGTTCTTTAAACCTCATCAAGAAACACTGTCCTGTTTGGCCAATGTAAACACGCATTCATCACTTTTAAAACAATATCTGCCACTCTTCTTAAAAGGATCAATGCATATTTTGAATGAGAAATAATCCCTCCTAAGGCTTACAGGTTCAAAAAGCAGATCTTGTTGTCAGATTTTCCTAAGGATTGCATTGAACACTATAAAATGGCCTTCCAATGAGCCCATCCAATGGTAACCTAATACAGTAGAATCCTGTAGAATTTAAGGTTTTTCAGGGGGGACAAAATTTAAAACACTAAATGAGGACTTGTCATTTTTTTTAGGTTTTAGGGTCTGTAATGATTAGAACAGCTTTCTACGAAAAGAAAATATAATGTCAAGTCACTAAAAGGGGTCATATACAACAATAAAAATTTTTTATTAGTTTTATATGCTCTTCCCGAAGGTTGGATTCAGTGACAAAATGAAAATAAATGAAAAATGAACCAAAAATGAAAATGCCTTGACAAAAAATACAATGCATTAGCCTTCTGACTACTCAGGAATTCAATATCAATTTTAAAACTTTTAGGAGAGACTAATTATATTTCTGAACAGCTACTTTTTTAAAAAATCTGAAATTTTACTCTGCTTATTTTTTTACTGCAACTAAGAAGTAGCTCATTTTCCAGTTTTGAAACCATCAGTAAAGTAGATTGATTGTTCTCAATGGATGAGAACAGTATGTAAGTAGTATGATTTAAGTATGATTTCAATTTTTGAAGTCCAACCACAGCCTCCGAAAAGGTAGCCACTGTCGGCACTTCCTCATCCTCATTCTCACTGCAGTTAATCATTGGGTTAAACCTACTATTGGGGAAAATGCTGTTTTACATTTATGTATGTATTACCAAGAGCATGCAATATCTTAATGTTCATATGTTCATTATGCATTCACTCATTGTACATATACTAGCATCTTAAAGCGAAACCTTAAGGACCGTCGACCTATTGAAAACTAATGCTGGTGACAGTCATCACTGATGTATGGATAATCATTTGCATGAATTGTCATTAATAAACCCTCAATCGGGTAAAACAATCTTGTGCGGAAAATTTTTTACGACCTAGAATGCGGAGACGCTAAATTAGGACAATTTTTACATTGTTTTTATAGGGAATGAATCGGGACCTCAAAAAATAAACGTTAAATGCAAAGACATAAAATCTGGATCCGACTGTACCTAGACTGTGGTAGCTGAACTGGCTAAAGCTCTTGGCACCAAATGGGAAGGTTTTGGGTTTGAATCCAATTGAAGGTGAATTATTTTTTCTTTGTGGAAATTTTGCTATTTGCACATACCTGAGGTAACTCTTTTAAGGCTTTTTGTAGCTAGTTTGTGTGTCTTGAACAGGAGAGAACTTAAGAACCTTGAGTAAGGATGTAAAAAGAAATTTAGTGAAGAGGATGATGTAGTGGTTAGTGATGTTTGAATTTGCATGGATTTGAAACGGGCTCAAGGGAAGGTTGGCGAGAAATGAGTGGAGAAAGTAGGGATGGGTCGGTTCGGTTCTTCGGTTCTCGGTTCCACCGGTTCTTGAGTTTAGATCCGGAACCGAGGCCAAAAATAATCGATACTGAAATAATTGGTGCGAAAACCAGTTTGAAACCTGCTCACACTGTGAAAGTGGAGGATTCACATTAAAACCTGTGAAATAGTGTACTTAGATGCTTCAAAGTTGCCGCGAATTATTCTAATTTAGACGTTAAAATGACTATATGACTTATTTTATTACATCCAATTCTAGTAAGTGATGAAATACCGCCGTAATAAGGATATTCTGATTGATAGGTAGGTATATGTTACGTCCACGTCCTTTGGAGGTGCGAGTCCTCATATCATTTTCGTAAATTATATCATAATATAGTATATACATATAACACAAAAATATAATGAAGTTTCTTTTTCAAGCAGTATGTCTCTGAAAATGATTATTGATTATCTTATCTTACCACTAAGCAATGCAAAGTAAGTGGTAAATTAAGAACCGGAACCGAGAACCGAAGTTAAGAACTGAACCAGAACCGGAACTGAAAAAAAGTGGAACCGACCCATCCCTAGAAGAAAGCTTTAGAAATGTTGGTGTACAATGGAGGTGTATTAGACTGAAAGGTGGAAGAATGAAGAGATGTTGAACATGGTTGGGATAGGGCAGAAGCAGAAATTAGGAGGAGGCAGACTAGGTGGATGGATCAAGTACTAAGGGACAATTGAATGCTGATAATTGTCATTGCGGGTAGAATGCTGATTAAACAAAGACGAGGAAGGAAGAGAAATAAAACTTTGTATAGTATGAAGAGGGGTAGGTAATATGCTAATTCAAAGAGGAAACTACTGTAGGAAAGGAGTGTTAGATAAGTGAAATTGAAAGAAGAGTAGAGAACCATCCATCAAAACCTAGTCCAAATGGAAGAAAATTATCATTGGATCACTTCTCAAGCTGATTGGTCAGCTAGCTGGCACTGTAGGGATAATAACAATTGAAATTGCCAATGTTTTATTGTGGCATACTGTGGGCTGTTATTGAGGGGAAATGTTTATAGTTGCTTGAAACAATGAGAAATTTGAAAGTTTTGAAAACAAATTGTATACGTCCTTAAAATACCAACTGTATGATGGCTAAACATGCTGGAGTCTTCTGGTCTGACAAATAGTGACTATTTTTACATAAATTTTAGTTTTTCAGGGACCTTGGGGCTTATAGAAGTAGGTAATGCATATGAAAAATTGTTGGGTAAGCTTTTTTTCTTCTGGAGGGTTAAATGGATGGGCACTCCAAAATTATACTTTAGGCAAATTCCATTCCATTTAACTATTTTTGTAATTTTTGACATTAAAATGACTTTTTTCTCTGGTGGCTGAGGTGAAATGAATAAAGGTCATATTAGCTCAAAAACTTTTAAACCATAAATGGAAACACTCGACCTTACGATTCAATCTATTGTGATTCATTTGTTTTACAAAGAACATTTTGGTAATAATTTTCTGCGTGTTGAAGCATCCATTCAGAAAGCAAATTTGTAAGCATTCAATGATGATCTTGTTGCTAGATGGCATTACAAGCCAAAATTGGAAGATTTGGAATTGAGGATTGCTGGGAAGATGAACAAAAGTTGTTACATATCTGGAAATGTTATTAAACTGAGGTATGTATGTGACAGCATATAGGACACCCATATCCATAGCGTAAGCCTTTGAGGCTGAACGATCACATTTAAGATTCAGGGGTGACTTTTGAATCATAATAAAAGTGCATCGTGTATGTTATTAAAAATCGTATCTATTTATACTATCTAGGGCTGTGCAAGTCTCGACTTTTCGAGTTTTGAACGAGATAAAAGTACTGCTCGAATCTCGCTCGATTTCGATCTCAATATGCTTCAAAAAACGAGTCTCAAGCTTGTCTCAAGATCTCCGTCATGGTTGACTTAATTTTACAGGGCCTTGCTTTATAATGCGACGTAGTAAATTAATATTTATTCCCTTACTTTTGCATGATTAGTTCATGATTTCATGCCACAAGATGTCAAGAAATCTCTTAGTCTTAGACTCCAGAAGTAAAGAGAGCCTAGGCCTCGGCGTAGAACCTAACCGAGTCCCTGCTCCATTTCGTGATCGGAGGCCTAGTGCCTACTAACACAAATGATGCATAAAATAGGCACGTATGAATGTAGGCTACTTCTAGCACTAGCATACACCCAATAAGTTAAAACAAGATACAGAAAAATCCGGTTATAATGTGGGGTCAAGGGGGACGGAGTTTACACCTGTGTTATAGGCAACCTGCATTATTAACGGAAACTTAATGAGAAACAGTAAAGAAAATGTTAAAGTCTTAATGTTTTGCAAGTGTGACAGATGAAGATGATCACAATCGCTCTGTCTCTCTAGCCAATTCATCAGTTCACCGATGTGATCGAGTACTTTTTATATTTTAGGTCTCTCACCCAACTCACAGAATAAACTTCATTTTATATCACCACGTTTCACTCTGTCAAGTATGCCCAACTTTTCATTTAATTGTATAAGTTAATTTCCTTTTGGTAGACATCATTTCCGCTAAAATCAAAGAATATATAATAAAAATAATCTCAAAAATACAACATGAATACACTATACTCATTAATGAAGGCCAGTGGCGTAGCCAGGAAAAATATTAAGTTAGCCTTAATTCTTCTATGCAGTAATGTGTCAAACTGCAGCTTACACAGTATTTCGCCATAATTTACATCCAAAGTGACTCCCTTTGATTTGAAGTCTACTTACCTCTGGACTTCCTGTTGGATTCTTTCAAATCGTTTTAGGTGTGTGCTTTTATAAGGCCACCACATGATAGAGGCATAACCAGGTACAGGGTGTACTAATGTAGTATACAAATACCTTATTACATCAATGTAAAAAAATTAAAATTTCTTGAATTCCGTATGAGAAAGCCCATGTTTCTCACTGACTTATTTACTACATAATCTAGGTGCTGGTTAAAACTAAGTTTACTGTCAAATATAAAACCAAGGTCTTTAATTGCTTCAACATTCATCAAGGTTTTATTTTCATGGGCATAATAATTAATGTTTGGTGTTCTAATTTACTAAAAGAAATGCAATTGTTCTTCGAAACATTGATGCGCAAACCGTTTTGACGACACCATAATGAAAATCTATCCAAATTCTCTTATAGGTTAATGACATCATAATCACTGTCGATGGCACTAAAAATCTTTAAATCATCTGCAAAAAACAAAAAACCAACACCAGAAAAAACAAACATTACATCATTTATAAAGAGCAGGAATAGTATTGGTCCAAAATGGGAACCCTGAGGGACCCCAGATAATGCAATTATTTCACTAGATAGTTGCTGATTAATTTTTACGGAGAGCCTTCGATTTGATAGATAATTCTCCAACCAGAGAAACCCATTCACTTCAGTTTTAGTAATACATACATAGCAATGGGATTTTAACTGGGTCAAAGGCTTTACTTAGATGCCCATTTTCTAGATTCATTTCAATGAACTTATGATATTCTAGTTGATCAGTTGAAGTCAATTTACCCCTCGAAAACCCATGTTGTGAAGGAGTAAAAAAATTTTTAAAAAGAGGACTCAATTTGTCGACCACCAATTTTTCGAACCCCTTGGGTATGGATGACTGAATGACCACTGGTCTGCAATTTCTGACATCTCCGTTATCACCAGATTTAAATATTGGAACAATATAGCTTAACTTCCATATGTGATGATAAAGGCCAACACTGAGTGACTTGTTGAAAATTTAGATATTGTGCATACCAGTAGATAAGTCTGATCATCTGATTTTTCACTGCTAGTTTGTCATTGAACTCTTTTTTCCAGTTCTTCACCTTTCTTCCCTTTTAACAAAATGTTATACTAACTTTTAATTAACAATGTATTCTCTGCATCTACACTGAAAAATCTTTGTGAACCAATGGTGCTATTCTTGAATCTATTCTGATCCATGATCATGTATCACCTAGCATTGTAACCAAGGTTTTTCAATTTTGATTAAATGATTCTTTTGCAAACCTGAACTTACCAGTGTTTCAATGTAATACAATTGTTTTGTGGTCTGACTTTTGCCTGGTTCCAACCCTTTGATATAACTGGCATGGAAATCCCTACTGGGATTAGAATAGTGCCTACTGCTGCTGACGTGGCTCTATAAGTCATTGGTACTTCCAGAAGTTCACCATATCAATGTTATTGTCCATGAGGAATGTCAGGATGCTTAAATTTATGAACAACCTAGGAAGAATGATTTTGTACTAATATACTTACAGATATACCTGAGGATAACTCATTTAGAAAAGCTTGTGGTGTACTCCAAAGCTTCGGATATGTGCATTATGGTAGTGGAATTCCAAGTTTACGTTTGAAGTATCGTAATCAGTATTGTGATTTGCTCTCTAGGTACTTCGAAGCTTTCTTATCCAGGCCACGAAATCAATTTTCTCTGCCAGGAAGATATTTCAGTAAAACTTAAGATTTGTTGGTCCTGTATTAGAATGTTTTCACCATTGAAAATGAGTTTATAAAACTTACATTTGCCATAAAAGATACCACTTGATCACTGGAATCAACTTAATGAAAGATCCAAATCAGCACCAGGTATTTACAATGGTATACTAGAACCCCTTTCTTTGGCAAGTTAAGACATTTTTGTCCAAGTTATTTTATAATAGGTAGTCATGATTTCCTAGCATGTTATGGTGTAATGATACTTGTCTACCACCTAGAGCTGTTTCAATTCTTCATAAATGTGTAATGGCAATTGTGAATTCTACTCTGTAATGACTTAGGACATGAATCTTTTGATTTATATGGTGTATGTTGATGATTTAATTTTCAATGTCATATCAAATGCTGTTTTGGGGCAATATTCTTACTTCTACTATTTCATTTATCCTTATGATGATTGATGTTATACATTATGGGTTGTAGGTGGTTTCTTCCTCTGAAGTTATGCTGGTTGTTTTGCAGCTGATGTTTCAGTGACAAATTTCCACATTGTCTCATGGGTGATAAGATATCAGTGTCTTGTGGAGGGTGATGGAGTTCCTACTGAACTTGTCAGTAGGTAACCAACTAGTCATGTGGAAGACCCCTTAAATAATTAGTACAAATGATGTGCCAGAAAATCACAAAATATTTCCTCAGGTTCCTGCCCTTTGATAAGGTTTTACATCAAGGTATTCTGTATCATGTCGCCACAAAAATTTTGCTTAGCTTGGAATAGAACTTAATAAAATTAATGAGTACGAACAGTATGGGAAATGAAATTAAGAAAGTTAGCTGGTTAAATTTTAATTTGCTCAGTTTAAAACTTTTTATTTTTCTCTTTCAGCCATGTGGTTCCAGAGGTATATAGTGTACAAGAGCAAATCTCCAAGGATGTTCCTAGCTCTTATCAAGTGGGTGAATGCTTTAAAACTTATGCTAAAAATGCTGTCACCAATGCAAACATGACAAACAATGAGTCTGACTCAACTGATAATTTAAGTAATTATTCTGAGGCTGTGGCTACTAGCAACAGTCTTCCAAAGCATACAGTGATAAATTTTTATTCTGTGGCTGGACAAAGTGATGAGACTGTGGTACCTGTGAATGAGATCAGTGAAGCATCTCGCAAAAATGCTGTTAGCATTTCAGGGGGCTTACCAATGAACCAGGCAATCCCAGCATATAATGTTAATATGCAGCCTGCAACTTCCAGTTTGGACCTTGATGAGGACTACGATGAATAAGTTTATCACATGATGTTTTCAGTGATGCGATGTACCTGTAGCGTATTCATTGTGATCGAGAATAAAGATTTTTTTTGCCTTGATACTGAGATTGAGCGAAAGACAAATTTGCTGATCTAGTAATGGTTCTCCACCTTCCTCTTCCGCTGAGGTCCATGTTTTATCTGCTACTTGTGAAAAAGTAACTGAATGAGAAGAATGTCTTAATTTAAAATATGTATTTCTTTCAAAATTAATTTTTCTATGTACATGTACAAATACACACTGTAATAATAGAAATAAACACCCTTTTTGAGAATGGAGAGCAATGCATTGTTACTGTTCTTAATGTCATGGCTTTGGTTGGGTATTATATAAAAAATGGATTTCGGCTTTACAAAGGAAAGAAGAGTTCTGTACAGATGTGATGATGCTTCAAAATGAGCAAATGGTAATATTATTAATCTACAGTATGGTACATAAAATCATGAGTAGTGATTTACATTTCAGGTGAATCCTTGTACTTTAGTTCCCTGGCACACAGAACAACTGGCGAGGAGTGCCACTTGAAAGCTCACTCCAAATATGGTTTATAAAGTAATTAAATGATAATTAAAATCACTCCTGAGCTACAGAAATCTCAACGACTACTTGCATCATATAAATGTTCGCACTTCTCAAGTAGTCGAAGCACCGGGTTGATGTTGTAGGGGAAGAGAGCCTTAGCAACTAATCGCTCCACAGCAAGGCGCAATCTTATTAACACACCAATAGCTTCTCCTAGCCGGTTCCTACCTATTGCAGCAGCCGCGTGAACGACTTCTTCCCAATTTCGCCTCGCGAATTTTAAAAACCTTAATAGGTACAAAAGGAAACATGTTTCATTAGATACCAGTAAATCTAGTAAAACCCCTGCATCATGTGACACCGCATGCAAAAATTGAAGAAAAGTGGCAGAAGGTGATAAGGCCCGTCTAATAAACAAAGACGGAGGCACTGCAGACCCGTGGCCCCCCAGAGATGCGTCTGTAACGGGGCCAGGCCCTCCCAAACCAACAGCCACATCAAGGCAACACACCATACCCTCAACAAGGGCATCATCTTGGTCTGAAAAAAGTGACACTACCCAGTGAGCGAGAGGTGCCTCCGGATGGAATGGCAGGAGAGATTTCACACATGCATCTAAGCGACGGAGCACTTCCCTAATTCCTCTCTCAATGACAGCAAGATCTGCATCTCTTGCTCGCCGCTCTTCTTCCTCTTCAATACCCATACCCCCAACAGAACTATCGTCACTTGAACTTTCACATCGAGTCTCTTTCACTGTTACAGCAACCGATTTGAGCACCAAGAGAACTGCCTTCTGGAGGAGGGGTCGATCTTCACATTCCCCAGCAGCATCACTGGCGTCGCCAGCTCCACGACCACCGAACCGTCCGCCTCCAGCATGGCGATAAGGTAGGCCATCCAAGAGTCGCCAGTCCTTCACATTACGCACCACCAGGTGGGCCAAGGCACAGGGTTCTTCCGCCAGCGTGTCTTGCAGAGCTAATGTGCTACCGTAACACAGCACCTCGTTAAGTAATGAGAGAAGATGACGCCACAAAACAGGTGGCAGTGATGGGCGAAGGAGGGAAACTAATTCACCAAGGTGTGCTAAGAATGGCTCTGTATCGGCTACGGACAAATTTGCTTTCACAGCCACAATAGCTTCCCAGAGGGAGAGAAAAGCTACAGCGGCTGCTTCCTTTTCGTCGCCAGACATGCCGACTCCGGAATTGGGGCTACCAAACGATCTCAACAAGCTTCCAAATTCGTTAACAACTTCCGACCAGCGGGATACCAATGCTTTGATGCATACACATTTAACGTGGCTTTCATCATCTTCTGGATCGGACACTGGCGTTGACCTGCAGGTTTCAGGGAGATGCGAAGGTGGTCCATCTTCTCTACCACCATCAGCAGCGTCCTCAAGAGGATGTATGAGGTCAAGATCTCTCCATTCAACTACTCTCCGAAGCACATCCAAGGCGAACGTTGCTCTACGGGGTAAATGACGAGGGGGAGGGTGCCGATGATGGTTATTGCTATTGAAGTGGATGGAATGTTGAATGGAAAGCGCCGGCGTTTGGGGAGGGGAGGGAGGAGGATTCACTCGGGCGGCTAGGAGGGCATCGGAGAGGAGAGCATCCAGCCAAGCTTGCTCAAGGCGAGAACGAGATGCCAACAAAAGTGCAGAGAGAGCTCTCCCTGCAGCAAAAACAACAAAGGGATCACCATGGGCAGATAATGCAATTAACTCTGGGGCCAAGGAGGGGGAAGACACTAAACGCTCCCTTGCTTCGGCTAAACGAGGGCACACAACTCCATGACCATGTTGCCTCACTTCAGTTTCACTGAGAAGTTGCACTGTGGCTAAAAAGAGTAATAGGTGGTCTCGAGTCCACTCAGGGTTGTGACGATCATCTCCGAGTCCCGATGAGTGGAGTATAAAATTATCGTGCGGTTCCTCACTCCCTGATCTATCTTTCCTCACATACACAGGTCCCGGATACGAACAGAGGCAGTGGGTGAGAAGGTGCGTTTGAAATTCAGTAAGAGTAAGTTTATCTTCACCCCATCCCTTACCCTCTTCACCATCCTCGTCACCTTCTGCTTCTATTCTTGCCTTCTTTCTCACGGGTTCTCCCATAATAGGTGAAAAAGATGGTTCCTTCACAGCAAAAACCATGTACACTTTATTGTGGAGCACAATTGATAACTAAAAGCCCATTTTGTGGCGGTAATACCCCCGTGACAACTTAACACCACCGGGCGGCCAAATACATTGAAGACATACTTAATATCAGCGACCACCGCATGATTCCTGCAACAAAATTAAAAACGTTAATTCAACTAATTCACAGTAAACGTAAATAACAAAGCTCAGAAGAGCTAAAATGATCACAATCAACAAATAAGAGCTTGCATGATTCTGTCAATGGTCACTGACTTTCAACTATTTACCAACTTAAGTAGTCCCATAGTTTACAAAACTAGATACGCGACAAAAATCACGCACAACAAATCAAGTTGCATTAGCCAGATTGATAGTAACAGCGAAATGAAGGGACTTTCATGGTAGAACCTGTTAGATATTAGGCCAGAATCTTTCACTCAAATACTGAGTTGGCGGACAAAACATTCGTTCAAATTTAGATCACTTGCCTTTATATTTCCAGTCTCTGCATGCACCCGTACGATCGACGAAGTTCGTGGTAAAATTAAATTAGAATACATACATCAAAAAAACTAAAAATATTCATTCACCTACACAATTCTATCAACATGAACAATATGACGCTGTCATCAAAATAAAAGCGCAATTATACGTACTACAAATATGCTCTTATGGACGTTTCCGCGGTAAATATGTTTGATAGACTGCAAGAAATTTTCGTATTAATAACTCTTTTCTGAATTACAAATTTTGCGGACAAAAATTAACCCTTTCCTTCATAAGTAAAACCTTGTCTTGACTTATAAGTATCTTTGGTATCCGGGTTGGAAGTCATTGTAAACGCAATGTTGCCGATGTTACCTCGGACTTCAGCTACCTGTCTTAATGCTTGGTGAGTGAGTTAATTGACCAGTTTTCACGCTGATTAACAAAAACTTTGGTGGCGAAAAACTTTACTGGATATTCAATTGTCTATTTTAAAGGTAAATTAGGGTCTACGTGCTCCCTATATATGTGGAAAAGGGTCTTCAGAACAGAACCTGTGTGCATGAAGCTCCTACTATAATGGAGTTTGTTAATAAAATATTACGCTAAATAAACTCAGCCTCACTGTATTTCAACATATTGTTGGGAATTACTTTCTGTTGATGTGAAACCTGCCCTATTAAAATTTAATTGGCAATCCTGCATATGTACCCCCACCCCGAGATTCCTCTGTCGGCTAGGTGTGGCAGCCATATTTTTGTTAGTAAGTCTGCTTGTTTGTTGTGTCTATTGCTGAAATGTAGCCAAGCACCAAAAACATCAGCGGTAGCCGAGAAATTCGGTGAGGCACTATGATTTCATTATTCTTTTTAGATGAAGTATTCATACTTAAGTTAATTTCGTATCATCCATCTGAAGCATCATTTTCTTCCAATATTTGCAAGATAAGATTTAGTTTTCGAGGTGAATTGAAACAGTGACCCATCTCTCCGTATTTAAAACATAAATACCTACCATTAATGCTACTTATCGGTGATTACGGACGTACTGCATTCCTTAGGTATAAGCATCATTACGAGAAAGAGTAACGGGCTTCTTAATCCTATGCCATGACAAGCGACCTATAATACTACACTCACGTTAAGGTACAATTTATGCTGTAGTTTTGCTTGTAAAATGTCCTGGAAATATTCAATAGACGAATGATCTATTTCATAAAGACGAACGAATTATTAACCCTTAATAAATCAGAATGGATGCAACGGTATACCTGAGTTCAATTGCTAATATTTTATCTTATTTTGCACAGGTTAATGGTTTTCACAATGCGCAGAGACAGTGAAACATGTAATTCTTTCTCAACGCTATTGGGCTTACCGTGAGATGTACTACTGTGGTGATGAGGCAGTTGTTGCTGCATCAGCAGCTGCTTCTGGTGCTGCCTGCTTCTTCTCTCTGTGATCATGTCTGACAGTACTGTCTGCAAAGGGGGTGTGGTAGGGAGTGGTGGTACAGCAGCCAGCGCCGAAGAGCGCCTCAGGAATTTAGAATCTCTATTTCTTGGAGGCCCTGTTCTTGGGAGAGGGCTGTGTTTGAGTTTGGAAACACTTCTAGATGTTCTTATTGTTCTTTATGATGAGTGCTGCAATTCCTCGCTTCGACGTGAGAAAACAGTATCGGATTTCATCGAATTTGGTGAGTATTTGGAGGAAGTGCTTTCAATGAATATCCGACTTATCATCCACAACTTCATAGTTGCATGAAATATTAATGGGATGTGTCACTTACTTTCATTGTGAAATAACCTCTAGAGATCATCGTGGTAGCTGTTGATATATAGTCATTTTTGTGGCATTTCTTTCAATTTCCGTATAGCTTGCGACCCAATTATCATCAAATGTGACCAAAGTGACCTTCCTTATTCAGTCAGCCTTTGTACAGTAGCCGTGTAGGAAAAACTAGCTGCATCATAATGGCTTATGACTGCCTAATCCATAAACTTGTAGTTGCATGGGGTCTGTGTTGACTGTAAAATGAGAGGGACTCAGCAGCTTTATTTTGCCTATTTAACTGATAAAGAGCATAAACTGAAAGTAGATAGAATAAGGAATCTAGGTAGTGCTTCATTTTTATCCGCAAATATTTGTTTGCATCTCATAACGTTTTCGTGTTGACATGTCTATCGCATTATTAAGCTAGAATAAAGCTGATTAGTGTTTTTGAACGCTGTAGGTTGTTTAGATGTGGTGACTAATCGGAAGCATATTTGTTAGTCAGTTTTCTTGAGTCAACATACCTACCTTGAAACGCACATGATAATGTCTGTGTATTTAGTGGCTATTTTTCATTGCCTACAAATGCAATCGTTTGCAAAGCATTCCTTTTAGTATTTCCCGATCAGTGTACTTAATTGTTGCTTTGTTAGAATAGAGAAACTGCCTTTAACAAAATATTGTACTTGCTTTGTCACTGATGCTGATATTCTTATTGCGTAATCAATAATATTATTTTCTCCGATCAATTAGGTTTTATAATCCTCACTTTAATTGAAATGTTACTTTTGCCGCTATTTACGTAAATATCATCTAGTATTGCACGATGACGTTCAAGTATAACTGTTATTTCTCTAATTTGTAGAATTGGTGGAATTAACTAGGCCAGTCTTTTTCTTGAGCAATGTAAGATTCTGTGATTTTGAACTTGTTCATTGATCTAAACTATTCATGGCTATTCTAACATAACACTTGCTGGTTTTGGTCTCTAATTTACATTCGCAAACCTTTTATTCGATAATGAATTTTCACTTGTTATCATATTCACATATCGAAATGAATAATTCCAGGGGTGTACCTATTTTTCTAAAAATAGATGTGTTTTTGATTTTTAGTTAGATGTAAAAACAGCTATTTGAAGTGGATTGGGAAATGGAGGAGCAGTATAAATGCATTTATAAATGCAGTTCTGGTTGTTACAAAAATAGTAATATTTTTCCTTTCGGTGGCTAATTCCATATTAAATAGATTCAGCATTTATTATCTGAATCCTTTTCTCCATCCTTAGTCTCTCAAATGCTCACCCAAATTGTACTTTAACCTTTTTCTTCGTCGTCATCTCCTTATCCCTCCTGCTTCTATCCTTCCCTCCATTTTTCCCAAATAATTCTCCTCCAGTTACAAAAAAATGATATGAGGGTACAGTTAATGTCCAAGATTATCCTCGTGTAAAGAATGAAAATTGAGTCTTCTTTTAATAGCTTGCATATTGGCAAAAATTTGTCCTCGATGTAAACTGTGATAAAAGTAACCTAAGCCCATAATTTCTTGGAGCATTCAGTGGTTAAAAAATTGTTCATTTTTGCTAGATATTTTTCTCTCATCAAGTATGCTATTTGTTTCAGGTGTACTCTAGGCACATATCTGATTTGTAAATTCTTTACAAGTGTCCACAATCATAAAGCCTGTTTCAAGGTCAAGTGTGCTAGCCACTACTTGATATCAAGGACAGAATCTTATCATTATTGGTACCATCCTGGGAATTTTCACACAATAATTGAACTTGTGCTTGCCAAGAAGTGGTATTTTAACACTAATTTAAAAAAGAGAAAATCACACAGCATCTGTGATGACATGATTGGTCAATGGCCAATGGGTCATACTTGTAGCTTGTAGTAAACTAGTGCCCCATCAAATACGAAATTATGTAGCTCAATGAGTATGATAGCAATCATGCTTGTTAGCCAGCATACTGGTCCCATATCACAAGATACTGGAAAGCTATCATACTAGGAAATTTCCTTGATTTTGTGTTGAATGCAGTATCATATGAAACAGACTATGTAATAATAATGCATAAACCGATTGAAATAATCTTCTTTGAATTAATTAGGCTTTTTGTCTATTTGTGTTTTAACAGTTGGGGTATTTGTCAGTTTAAATAGCTACTGTTATCATCTGTCAAAACGAAACAGTTACAGAAAAGTTATTATTGTGTTTCTTAAAATGACTTTCATTATTTCAACGCTGTTAGTGATTTAAATTGCTCATAATCTGGATATAATATCTTATGCATCTCAGCAGTGTTCTAAGTAGCATTTTATTATAAATTCTGGCATTATTGGGAAATATGGCATTTAGCATCAGATATTGATTTTGGCTAACCATGAAAAAATTAATGTGGTGTTAGCTCATTGTACACCATAGAGTTACTTAAATAGCATCTCTAATCTATGTTGAGTTTTCAAGTCTGTTCCCACACTTAAAGGCACCTCAGACTGGGAGGAAAGGTACATTGTTAGGAATGAAAGAGCAAGGAGGAAGGGTGGAGAGTAACCCAGCATTGGCATAAGACTATTCTTAACTAATGGTGCCAAGGAAACCACGGCTTTAAGTCCCATCCAACGTACGGAATACTGAACTTGAAATCTCTCCACTGAGCTCTCAAGTAGGGGCTGGCTTACCGCTGAAAACTATAAGCTGCGGCATGACGTGGTGGATTGGTTTGATATCCATAATTGATAAACTCAAAGAGTATAATCCACACTGTTAATTGAGAGAAAACCAACGTAGGTTTCAAAACATGTTATTTCCAACCTTGAAAATAACACAATGTGTTGAAACCCAGTTCAGATTATTCTTTAGTGAAAAATATCTTCCACTGCTGGAATTCAAACCTGTGCCCTTAGGGTGAGAGACCAGTACCCTAACCTCTGCACCAACCTGACTGCATTTGAGTATATGCTCATGAACCTTAATGATTTGCCAGCATCACAGCAAGAATCGGTTATCATATTTGACATAATTGTTCGATAAGTGATCAATAGCAAGCTATCTTAATTGCAGAAAGACAATAATGTAGTTTTTTTATCTCCAGGCTCTAAATTCTTTATTTTGATATTTATTTTGTACTCTAATTAGCCAAAAATCAAGAACTAAGATATCTTCATGGGCCATTTTTTATGCATAGCCACTCAGGTTTCTTAGTTGTATGAGCAGAGTAGGGAAAGGCTGGTGAGGTTATTGGGTTTTCCGTTAGATCAGGGAGACTGCTTGTGCTGATGTTTTGATGACTAACTATACTTTCATCCTCAGGGTGATGAGTGTCAAAATCGAAATTGTTGGGCATGTATTTGATTTCTGGCAGCTCAAGTGACACCTGACAGTTTGGCTGCAATTCTCTCTGTCCTTGAATCTCTTACTTTCTTGCGTACAGTTTGACAGGTATTGCTAATGTTGTATCCTGTTTAGGGAAAGGCTGTTTTTTAATTCGTATTGTTCTTTGAAAAGGTCACTGTGTGTATATGTTAGGGAATTTGATCCTTGAATGAATTTATATTGGTAATTTCTTGTTTGCTTTGAAAGTTGACATTGCATAAATACTCTGTTAAAAATTTTTATCATTCATTTTTATCTTTGGGTTATGTGTTAATTTGAGCTACACTGTTGTCTTGTGAGATTCATCTCTGATAACTCATTTCTTTTTTTTTTTTTGTAAATAGTCAAGCCAGTGGTTTCCTCCGTGAAGAACCTTCGATTGACACGTGATGACTTTGAGATAGTGAAGGTTATTGGCCGTGGGGCCTTTGGGGAGGTTTGTGTGGTTCGAATGAGAGGGGGTACTAAAGAAGATGAAAGGGTTTACGCAATGAAAATCCTCAACAAATGGGAAATGCTGAAACGGGCTGAAACTGCATGCTTCCAGGAGGAGAGAGATGTCCTTGTGTATGGAGACAGGCGTTGGATTACAAACCTCCACTATGCTTTCCAAGATGAATCGAACCTGGTAATTAAAGCTGTTTTTATTGAAGTTTTGCATACCTCTCAAGTTTTTCTATGAGAAAAAATGTAATCCCTATTATATTAGCGTGACGTGATTGAAGGTTTCTTATTTATCATTAAGTATATTGTTGAGAATATCATATTGAAATGTGTTTTAAATGATAATTTAATCTAACATTTTTATTAATCTTTTCACAAGAAAATAATAGGTAGTTCATACTTTTATATGGGAATGTCCTTCAATAAACTTTTCCTTGGAAAAACCTTCCTTTTTTTTAGGGGCTTCAATTTTGAATAATGTTTCATTCGAATCTGCTGTAATTCCTCTTTTGTTTCTTTATTGATTATCATAAGGGATTTAATGGGAAGTTACCCCTGATCAGTTTTTAATGGGATGCATGACATAAAATGATTAACTTGTACTACTTGACATCAATTATCATGGCTCAGTGGCTTAGGTCTCTACTTTTCCACAGGATTGTTATCATTAATGAGGATAAACTGTGATTTTTGTTTACATTAACTGCAACCAACTTCATTGTCTACTGTAAAAAGCTGAGCAGTCAATCACAAAAATTCAGTTGACTTAAATGAAAACTCCAATGAATTTGTTACTGCAGCCAATATGTTCTAAGTGAGGTTTAAGGTACTCCTTCAGTTCCCTCTTGATCCTTCTTTACATGATTTCTCACATTTGAATTCAATATCAACTGAAATATTTTAGACTATGATGGAATTGTTTTCTTTATTTCTGAAAGTTATGGCATTATATTGTGATTTGATGTCAAAGCAAAGTGATGTATAATTTTAGGTTTTTTGTCAGCCATATTCATGGCATAAAAATATTCTTTGATTTTTTCTCACTTGAAAGTATGATACAGTAATTCAAATCACTGTATGCCAACTAGGGACTCTAAGTGTCTCAGTCAGAATGCCATGCCTTAATTTTGGGATCAATCTCTGGTATAACATACAGAATAGTATCATGGATCAATGGTACATTTTTATCAGTCCAATACATAGGTAAAATATTTAATGGTTGTGCTGGGTATTGACTACAGCACAGGATGCAACTAAATAGGTGTAATCTTAAAGTTGTGATATGATTATACCTTTCAGATATATATATACAGTTAGTACCCTAGTATTTTGAATTCATGAGTCTCTACTTTAACTTGATGAAAGTGGTTTAAGTTTCTAAAATGTGTATTAATTTGTATTTTATACTGCTCTTGAAGAAGAAACTTACCTATTGGCATACCAAGTTCATGGTACCATGTCAGAGATTGTGGTGTTAAATTATAATTCTCATTATATCTTCCCCGATTTTAATTCTTCTTCCCCGATTCTTTTTGTGCGATCTATTCCCCATAGATTTTGCTTTTAAGGGCCTGTTTCACCAACAACGGTAAAATTTCCCATTATCGCAGTTTAGATTATCTCCGTTAAAATTATTATCTTGATAATCTCTTGTTTGAGTTCCACTACTGTTATTATTTATAAAACCGAGATTTCTCTGAGAACATTTAGGTTACTAAATTTCTCATACTGCGATGTCAACAAACAAATAAAAGCGCCTGACCGATTTGTAATTCAGCTGAATTAACTTTGTGCTTAATGTAACTAATGGTATTTCCAATGGACCCATGAAGGACAAAATATTAACTAAACGTCCACGAAACATCTACATTATCTTCTATGTATTTCTAGAAAACTCTATAATCACTTTCAAAAATCATCAATATGTTTCTGAGATATTTCTATGTCCGCTTTTCCTAATTCTACTAAACATATCCCCTAAGATATCACTTATTGTCTTCACTGTTACGTTCAGGAGATACAGAAATAAAATACTGCGGTGAACTTAAATTACATTGCCTTTATTTACAGCATCTCGAAAATGTACAGTAACTGCTATTATAGGTACCTACGATCACTTAAAACTTAGCATTTCCTTCATTGTTGTCATTGGTGTCAGAGCGAAGACTTCTTTCCCACCACCTAATAAATTTTATCGGCCAATTTCATTCATGGATATCTGTACGTTTATGGCTAATATCACTCACTTGACAGTAGTACTATGCACTTGAGTACATTTTCGTATTTGTTTACGCTGAAAAACAAATGACGCCCGCCATATTTAGCTATTCAAATACAAATCGAGTGATATAATAAATGCAGCCAACAGCATAAATTCCCGGTAGTTAATTCAACAGTGTACTATCTCATGGTAATATAATGTCGGGCACTAATTAAAGGTGTGGCTACAGAATCCATGCATTTGACTAATAACAGAGCATCAAGGCAAAGTGATATCTTTCGGCAGGAGATAATAATGAATCTTACCTAAAATATTTATGTTCCAAGAAGAAGGACGTTTGAGAAATTCACCAATTCACCCTACCAGCTAGAGGATTCGCAGTACTGAGAAAGTAAACTAGAAAACAATTGTTGCTATCTGCTTTTCATTGCAGTTATTAATTCTGGATAAGTAAAATCTCAGCATCTGGGTTCAAATCATTTAGCACGTTCCTTAATCCACCTAGTAATTGCCTTAAATTATGATAATTGAGCTCAAATATGTCGACAATGTCACTAATATCTAAAAGTAGCTCACGAAATTGCCTGCACGCCATATTGCTTCTACAGAATTATCTGGATACATTACAACTTTCACCTGACGTAAACCTCCAGTAAAAATATTAACTGAGGTAATGCACCAAAACCGAGTTAATAGTGCTGGTGAAACAGAAAAGTGACATAAACTCAGTTAATCTCAAAATTAACAGAGTTAAACTATTATCTTCGTTGGTCAAAGTGCAAAATTTGCTGTTTTTGCTAAATTTTTTGTTTGCATTTCAATCAAAAACTTGAATTTAGTTCGAGATGAGAGAATGCTGCTAATCAGATATTTAAGAATTGGTAATTTAGTCATATTACATTATTCCGTTTTATGTGCATCATGAAATTTTGAACATGAACCTATAGTCCTGAGTACCATGCTCAAACATTATACATTAACTTGATCTTCAACCTCTTGACTACCATTAACATTAAATTATGAGCTTTGACCATTTTGCTGCAAGATTCTTTAGATTATAAACTTGAATCAAGACTGGAAAACCCTAGTGACCTAAGTACCATAATTTCTGAGTAATATTATAAGGTATTATCAGAATAAAATGGCCAGATCATGTTTTTGCTGTTGAAAATTGAAAAAAAAGAGATTTGGAAAATTTGTGGTGAAAATTATCTCTTTAAAAAATACTCAATGCAATAATTTGAAATGTTTTAATTTGAAGCCATATAATATGTGGTTTTGATACTTCATGGCTTGAAAATTGGTGTCAAGAGTTTCCCATGAAGTTTTTATTTTGTTTTTATTCACTTTATCTAATGGCCATCACTTGGCATTGTGCTGTATTTAATCAAAAGGATAAAACCATCTGAATATGGAATGAACACATTCTGTGTATCTTAAATTGCATTCAGACTATTGATGGTTAAGGTTGCATCACATAATAATCTACAGTCCTTAGCAGTCGTTTCTGTAATTTATTTGATAAGAATATGTCCTGTATACATTGTTGAATGAGATAGATGTTGTGTATTGAACCTTTTAAAATTATTTCATCCTGATGCTGTGCAAATTCATATTTTAGCCCTTGTTGATAATGAAATTCATTCAGTTTTTTTTTTATATTTCAGTATCTTGTTATGGATTACTATTGTGGAGGGGATCTTCTTACCCTGTTATCCAAGTTTGAAGATCGTTTACCAGAAGACATGGCTCGTTTTTATATAGCAGAAATGGTTCTAGCGATTGGATCTATTCATGACCTGCGATATGTGCATCGAGATATCAAGCCAGACAATGTCCTTTTGGATGCGAACGGTCATATTCGTTTGGCAGACTTTGGGTCCTGTCTTCGCCTCCATGAGGATGGAACAGTACAAAGTAATGTGGCTGTTGGAACACCAGATTACATTTCACCTGAAATACTAAGGGTAAGGTACATTTTATTGGGCCCTTAATGTAGGCAAAATTTTCTTCTTCAAAGCACTTTCATTTCACTGTGTTTGCCAATTTTGGACATTTTGAAAGTATTTGCAAATTTTGGAAAACATTTATCTACATTCTTTACTTATCAAAATATCACTCAGAAGAACGTTTAAGGCACCATTGCTTTTTCTATACTCTTTTTATGCTCTAATTACCTTTCATTGTCATCATGGTAATTCCAGGATTACTTCTCATTTTTTCTGTATAATTTCTATCCTAATTCGCAGCTGTGAAATGAAAATCCTTGGCTCTAGTTGTGTGAGAGTAATGCTGTAATTATGCTCCCATGTGTTGCAATTTTCTGGCAAGGCCATTAGACTCACTCAATGAATCACCTTCACCTGGGAATCAATGGCTATGACACATAGGTTAGTCTGACATGCTGAGAATGTCAAAGCTACATTCCAGTGCATGTGTGACTTAAGGATGAATTATCCAGTCATTTAAAATCAATTGGATAGGATTTTGAAATTGATTAGCACCTGAATCTTTGTCATCCCTTTTTCAATGTGTGGAAGGTACCTGACTTAGAGAGATTACAGCTTAATTATGCTATGATATATGTAGCATTTTGGGCTGTCTTAGTTCACTTTATCAAGGTGTCTATCTCATGTCTTGTCTATTGCAAGGAAATTTTATTTTATTAGTGCATTAGGGTATGAAGGAGACAGGATTAGAATACAGATAATATAAATGTGAAATAGAATTTGATAGATTGATTGAGAAAATGGAATTTTAAAGGTTTCTATAGATTTTTGTAACTGAATTAAAGCTGTAAATTAGTGATAATGTACCCTGATAGAGAGAAAAAATGAAAGAAGCCTTGGGCATTAGATTGACGTAGTTAACATGGGCATTAGGAAAAGTAATGGGGACAATAGAGGCAGGATAGAAATGAGAGAAATAGAATATAATGAAGATGGAGGTATTTAGAAAAAAAGCTGAAGGAGTGTGCTGTGAGTTAAAGAAATTTTGTAGATGGAGAAACGGTTAAAATATAATTAGAAGGGTAAGCCCTGTATAGAAAGAAAACCTCCAATAATTTTTCTCACTATGAGGTACAAAATGATAAAATAAGCAACAAAGCAACCATGTTTTATTCTATGTAAGGAGAGTGAGCCTGAAACATGGTTGTAGGTATATGTGCTTCATTTTACTGGTACCAGTAACATTTGATTGTAGGGTATTAGCTGGAATAGTTTATCATGATTCAGCCTCAGTACTAGGCACATACATATACTGCTTAATTTGAAACATCATCTTACTCCCTTAACACATTCAACCCAGAATATTTCTAGTGTGCAATCATGAAAAACGGAAATCGTTTTCTGCATTAATTTGGCCAGTCATTTAAATGTAATTTAAAATTAGTTAAAATTTTGAATAACAAAACTCTATAATGTATTAAGGGTGCGAATTCGCATCCTTAAAAGAGGTCTTCAGTGAGGTCATCAGAGAGGTCATTAAGAGACGCGAATGCGCATCCTTCGGTATCCACCTCGGACATGCATTTGCGTCCGTCGGGTTGAGCGTTTTAATATACTCCCTCCCGATATATTGCCACTCAAGTAGACTAAAAAAGAGACATTTATAACTACATAATATTTAAACTCTTGATTACATTTGACATAAACAATTTTTTGCATAGAAGTAGGTACTTAATTGTTTGTAAATTATGGGAAATTTCAAATTAATGTTCTAAATTAAAATTTCCTAGGTATTTTATTTTCTGAAGGGTTATATGCCTGTAGTACTTCTGAACATTATAGCTATAATTTGGTGGCTCTTTCAGGGTTAAATTACTTGTGGTTTTTGTAATGCATTCTACTACAATTTTGTCTAATTTTGAATGCACGACTTTATTTCCCTTTTGAATAACTTGAGGCTTGTAAGGTTAAGCATGGAAAAATGTATACTTGATGCTATGTGAAATATGCTTGGAAGTTCAGTATTTATTTATTATTTTATTATTTACACTTTTCTTGGGACCACTAGAAAAAAGTGTAAATTGCAGGAAAATTAAAATAGCGGAAAAAGGACAATTTTCATTTTTTCATGCATACTCTAACAAGATAGAATAAATATATGAATAAGAAATACTGATTAACTGAATTAGAGCAATATTAATACAGTAGAAACTTGATATTAGGATCCTCAAAATTATGATATTTTGATATTGCGAAGCAAATTATTTGGTACCGACCAAAAGGGTAATTAAATACATGTGACAGTAATCGATATTACGAAATAACGAAGTTTTGAAATTACGGACCTCAGTCCCGACGTGATTAAGTTACTCACTTTTACAAATAATGACGAATCATGGCAGCATTTTCAGATGCTCCTTGCCAGAGTAAGGCTCCTAATCATTTGTCCTTGGCGTGCACATTATGCATTAGGACAACTTTGACTCATAGGCGAAGTAGTTCATAAAATATGGCACCACATAGGGATGTGCGAGTACTCGAAAATTCGAGTCAAGTAGTTTTTGTCGACGGAGCCACCAAGGCCAATAGGTTCAGAAATCTGCCGACAAGAAGCGCTATCATCAAAATCGAGTAAATCTCTAGTTACACGATAGATTAACACGTACGAACATGTACTTACGTACGTTCATTTACATTTGCGTGAATGGTTTCATGCACGTTTACGTGAACAGATTCATGTCCGTTTGCGTGTACGAATAGATGAATCGATGGTTACACGGTGCATGAAACCGCATATGTATGTGCCGTGTTCCTCCGAATATAGCCCCCCTCACCCCCCACCCCCTTTTGGCCGAAATCTTCACGGAAAAAGTCTGGGGGGACTATATTCGAGCTCAAAGCAACTAATGTCCATTGTAAAATTCCATCCCCTGAGTTTGAAGGTTTATATCACAAAAATGGGTAATTCAATTTAAAATAAAGTATATCGAACTAAATCTTGTTTATTTATACATTTAATAATGTCAAATATATATTTTTAGTTGATTATATTAATCAATTTTTCGACCGAGACAGATAAAAACGCCGGATATTTTTCAAGTTCCGGGAAGCAAGTTTGACGCCCACTTGAAGACACACAAGAAAAGCCACTTCTCTTTTCTTCCCATAAGATATGGAACATATATTTATCTTAGACTAAACAAAGTTTAAAATAGATTACTCAGTTACCAATTACTTTACGAATAATATTTAAAAATGCGGTATCTCAGCTTGCGGAAGTCAGAAATTTAGTACGTTTTGACGGTATTCTTCGTGTTTGAAAGCTAAGCAAGTGTAAAATGACTTAACAAATTACAATTAAAAACATCAAATTACAAATTACAATTAAAATGCATCCCTGGCTTTCCCATGTTAAAATGGCTTTTTTAAACACAAATCGACCAGCGTTAATTTTCCCTTTTCGTTATTTAATGCATAACTGCATATGCTTAGAATACTCCGCGGGATGAGTTAATTCTCTTATGTCCCTTATTTTGAGATCTACCAACTGAAGAGCTACAAGAACTTAATCCAGTTGCAGCAGCCAAGTTCATACCATTATAAATTTGTAGAAAAATATTTACTTTTTTTTTTTGGAATTCATGGCTGTTTTTTTCTCTTCTACTGAAGTGAGTCTCCTAGCCTTAGGAATAACGCCTATGCTGTACAGCATATCAATACAATTGAGATGTAATTTTTAAATCCTTTCAATTTCTTGCAAAAACACTGCACACAGAGAATTTCACGTAATATCTGTTTTTTTCCCAGAATGAGCAGATGACTATTATTTGTTATAGTAATTAGTTTGATTTCAACCCTAACATAACTATTTGACAAGTTAAGTACAGTATAGTGTTTAATTGCATTGAAAGTATACTCACATTCTTGTCAGCAGAGTTTTTAGACGTACATTTGTCGCCGATCAAGCCTCTTATGTGCATGATGTGCCTCAACAGACATTGCTCCATGCTGTGCGAGGTGTTGCCAGAACATGGGAGTGTCACTGCAAAAACTATTTCAGATCAGCTGGTTTTGGTGACACATCAGTTCCGGAGACAGAGGAGTTAGTGGAAGATAACCTCCAATTTACAAACCCTCCAATTTACAAAGCTCAAATTTTTGGGTCCCTTCAACTTCGTAAAGTAGAGGTTCCACTGTACCTATCATGTGTGGATGCCATTTTCCTGGATCACGATCTGCAGATGCAATATATGTTTTTACTTCTTTTATGAAGTTCACTTTCCTTTACATATTCATCAAATAATACATTTTAAAATATAGAACTATTCTTTGGAGAACAGTTAAAAGAAACATTATAAACATTTTCATTAATATTTGAGTTATTTTCCAAAATATAAGATCCTAGTGATGCCGTATTGTATCACCCTCCGTCCAGAAAGGTTTAAATTTAATTATAGAAAAAAGACTTCCAAGTATATCACACACCAAGAATAATATAATATAGAATTTAAATAATAAAAAAAATCAAAAACGGAAATTTAATTCAGTGCACAATGGACATTAACTTGGGTTGCTGTTGTTAATCTAATCCTGGAATGCTTTCAAATTCTTTTTTATAGAAAGAAAAAAAAATGTAATGCGCCTGGATATTTATTTAATGGAATATCTTGGGATTTCATTTTTTTTGACGAAACCATATTTTAGAATATTTCAAGCTGCTAAACTAGTAATTTTGTAAGTATTTCTGATAATCTGATAATTTTTTCCATGCCACTAGAACAAAATCAAGAAATACATGTCTTGGCTTTTTTTTCCATAAGCCCGGATACATGAGAAAAAAATTAAGCAGAATGGCACATGGGTTTTCGCTAAACAGCCATCCCTAATTATTTTGTGATACATTCGTAAATCTAATGTAAACAATATTAGTATAAAAATGTGAGTATTCAGATGTAAGGGTTTTCAAATTGAAGATTATAAAAGTTTCGATGAAATGAGTGAAAGAAAAAATTAAACAGCGATAGGAATCGAACTTCTCTCAGTACACTAGCTCTCGCTGTTGGCATGATGTCTGCGAATGTAGGCAACCCACGTGACATTCTACTTTTTTCTCGCGACACCCAGTCCCGGGACACCCGTGACCTGAGTTATACAACCTCTATTAGTCAATATCTACCGCACCTACATTCCATTCATAGAGCGCTTCTATCTCTAAGCAGAGAAAATTTAAAATCTATGATCCTGATTGGATTTTACACATTGTCTTTGGATCCAAATCCGGAACCGAGTAAAGTCTTTGGATCAGACAGATCCTATCCGACCATCCCTAGCTTCGCTGTAACATCACGAGTTGCATCATGAGAATCCACAATTTTTATTTAAGCCTAAATATAAAATATTCTACTGGCTGCAAAGGCTTCCACGGTGATTAGAAGATGACTCGAGGGTTTCCGTTTTTTTCTGTGTTGGTTCATCCTACTGGACGACTCAATGCAGCACAATGGTCTGACGAATGATCCTGTTTTCATCCACTAGTTTAGTTAATGTATTTTTGACATTTCATTGTGTTTGGGTAGAAATTCATTTTCATTCTACTCAATATAAACTTCAGTACAGTTGAAATATGTTCCCGAAGGTGTTCCTAAATTATAAATTGCATCATGTACACGTTCATTTCATGGCACGAATATTTTCCCAGCAAAAGGATTGTGAGTGTAAATATTTCACCTTACCATCCCCGCTGGCTTCAACTAGTGGCACTGTGTACTGCCCCGCTAAGCCTCTAGGTTCAAATTCTTCCATTGAACAGAGCACATTACTGCTCTCTGTTGTGTTTTTGATGTGTATATGCATGAAACGAGGTAAAAAAGTGTTTTATATAGATTGGTATGTATTGGTAAATGTTTTAGAAGGGAATTTTGTTTTTTTTTTAATCTGTTGCATTCTAACCTGCATCAGGGTTCATACCGGTCAGGGTAGTCATGGAAATGTCAGGGAAAAACTCCAGAGGTGCAGCAAATTGATGAAAATTGTGGTTGAACGTACAGAACGTTGCTGCACTCGAGCGGCTAGGTGTGCATTTTGTTGCTGTCAGCTTGCTATCCTGGCTGGGTGGCACGGGGTAGCGCAGACTTGGCAGCTCGCTCGGGCTGCTTGGTCTGCTCGTCCATTGTCTTGTTTTTGAATTTTGACTGGAATATGTTACTTTCCGGGAATAAATAAATTTTATTTCACGATATACCTTGCTACATTTTTCCATTAAATCCCTATATACGACTGCTTTGCCATTGACATAAAGTCAAGGAAATTTCAAAAATTGGGACTGGAAATCAGGGAAAAGTCAGGGAAATTGAAAATGGAAAGTTGGTATGAACCCTGCGCATCTAACGCAGACAGTGGGAAAATGGAGAAGTTGTGTTGTTAATTCAGGCTTCTACATACATTGGAGATATGGGAAATTGGATGGGACCCGATAAAAACATTGTAAATCATGGGATAATGTAAATCCCGATAACGCAAATACGAACTTTTACTGAACTTTTTTATTCATGGAATCAAATTAAATTTTTAATTGCTATTTAAATAAAAAAAATATTTTAATTAAATTAATTAAAAATATTTTTTTAATGCAAGAAATACATCCTTAATCTTGAGCTCTTGTATTGTAGGCGATGGAGGATGGACAAGGGAGATATGGTCCAGAATGTGATTGGTGGTCCTTAGGAGTTTGTATGTATGAGATGCTGTATGGAGAGACCCCTTTTTATGCTGAGTCATTAGTAGAAACATATGGAAAAATCATGAACCACAAGGTTTGTATTATTTGTTCTCTTGTAACTCAATTAGTGTATTCCAGAGTTCTTTCCATGTGAAAAAATGATTATATCTTTGACCTATCACTCCCCTTAATGTGACTTCGTTGACATGAGCATAATATAATATTTGTCATATTTATGCTTATTTGACATATTGATTATTCACTAATTATCTTGGTATTAACCTATGGACCATTATCAACAGTGTGGTCCCTATCTTTATGAATACATAGTTACTGTCCTTCCATCTGTGTAACAGACAGTTTGGCTGAGAATTTTCTTTGAACTGCATTTGTTTCTATTATCTGTAATTGCACAGTAAAACTATTGAACCTCTTCCTATATTGATTTGATTCCAGAAATAATTCATAGGCTTAAATGTGTTTTAGTATTTTATGTGTGTGAGGCTTTATTCTTTCTTGTAATACAATATTTGGAAATTCAATGATTTTATCAATATTTTCTCTATTTTATGATGAAAACTTAATGTTTGTTTGCGTTTTTAAAAATTTTACTAGAATATGTGTGCTTTATTTTGAAGTAATAATTTTTTTAATTTCCTACCATTAAAATAATTTTTGAACACTTAATTTCATTCTATGAGAAGGAAATTAAATCCATCTTCCTGGTCTTTTACATAGGCTTTTCATTAGTGGAGAATCTCTTTTAGCAATCAATCTGATTTTATTGAAAACCACTGGATTTGCCTGCACCCAGATGCAGTTTTGAATCTTTTAAGCATGGAATTGGAAATTTCCAAACTGTGTCTGTTGGTTTTCAGTCTTTGAAGTTGTGTACCTGATGTTTTTAGCTGATGGCTCTTTTACATTGTGATATATGACTTCCGAGCATGCCTTGTTAGTCCTTTGGTTGTGATCAGGAGCCTGAAACATTTTTTTAAAAACTCATGTTGATTTTTTTATTCTAATTTTCCCTCACAGAACTGCTTCGACTTCCCATCAGATGTAGGTTATGATGTTTCCAATGAAGCCAAAGATTTGATGAAAAGGCTGATATGTAGTTCTGACTTTAGGTTAGGACAAAATGGAATAGAAGACTTTAAGGTAATTATTGTATTTTATTTATATAATCTGCTACTCTAGGATTAATGTTATGGATCCATTTCATTGCAAAAAGAATAATGATTATTATACACCACGGAAATATTACCATTATTATTTCTTGGGGATGTAATAATCTTATTCTTTTACAATAGATTATACTAGAGATGGGTTGAATCCAGTTTTTCACAAATCCGAATCTTAAATTCACCTTCAAATCTCATTTCGAATCTTATCTTTACCTATAATCCTAAATTTGATCTAAAATCCAAATGTTACCATTTCCTTAAATCCCAGTATAATTTCAAAGCCAAATCTTTATTTTCTTCTCTATTTTGTTTTATTTTGAATTCTTAAAATAATTTTACACATACAATGGATTTAACACTCCAACCAAAAGTATAATTCATTTTATTGCTTTAAGTTTGTAATAAAAAAATAGCATTTTAACACGCTCGGATCAAGCCGATTTCTCATATTTAACACAAATAATGCCTGCCATGCTGATCAGTCTCTCTTGAGTCCACCTGTGTGGGTGGTGCCGAAAGGTACTTCCTAGCCAGTTTGTGGTTTTGTAGAGCCTCTATGAAACAAACTCTCATTACTACCAAAGATACTTAAGTAAACATTCTACAGCCAATTGCTAAGAATTTATCTCTAGTTTAACATTGTGGGTGTTTTGGGTGAATGGCAGAAAGATATTAAGATTGGTGTTAAAATTTATATTAAAATTCTGCTGACTGTGGATAAAGCAGCCTTATCATGCATCTGATTTGATGTTGTTGTTGAAGGTGCCCACCAATCTACTTTCCCCAGAGACTGCAGTGCCGTAAGCTTAATGTGTAATCTCAATCATTGATTTGTCTCTGGAATTCTATAATGAGTGATGGTAATGCAGTTTGCTATTTTTGAAAATTAGCAATCCCATTTTGTACTATGAATAGGAGATATGACATTTTCGCGAAACGTTTTTTTGCGACAGGATTCACGAAATAAGCGACGAATTTTTTTAACGAAATTTGAGATACGTTGTTGTACTCTCATTGTACGCCTGATCCCAGCGAATGTAGGCTACCCGCATGACATCCTGCGTATTTTTTTTCCCGCGATACCGGGGTAATGGGGGGAAAAAGTCTTATATCTTTATTTTGCTTTAGTTGCACGGGAGCGTTTTCATCTAATTACGTGACTTTAGTTACACATCCTCTTCTTGTCAATATCTACCGCACCTACATTCCATTCACGGGGCACTTCGATCACTAAGCCGCGAAAATTTAAAATCTACGATCCGGATCCGATTTTACTCTGTGTCTTTGGATCCGAATCCGGAACCGAGAAAAATGAAAGATCCCATCCGGCCATCACTAAAGAAAATATTTCATCCTACAAAAATTCGGCATTTGCAAAATATCTCAAATTTCGTTAAAAAAATCGCGTTTCAAAGAAGACACGGTTAATTTCGTGATTAAACCCTAAAGTCGCTTATTTCGTGAATCCTGTCGCAAAAAACGTTTCGCAAAAATGTCATGTCCTTAACAATAAGTTTAGAATGATGCAATTTATCACGCCAAAAACACATGATAATTCTTGACCTCCAAAAACCTATGAACTTGGTAATGTCAAAAATAAATATGCAATCCAGTGCTTATAAAAGCTGGTAGGTACCTCAACGAGAATATTTGTTTACCATGCTTTTATTCTTCTGTGTAGTATTGTATGTGCATAGAAAATTCCTTCTATTTATGATGTAAATGCTCATTCACAGCCTTAGTAATTTCCCGAATGATACGACTCACACTCTTCTGGCTTAACACTGAGGAATAAATTCAAACCCAATGGTCTCTCATGGCACAGGCAAAAAATGCAATTCTGTAACAACCTATGATTTGGAAAAAATATATACTTGGCCATATTTCTTATAGAACTAGACCACAATGATCATTAAATATTTTAAGTTTTGACAAGCTCGCAATTTTGCGGTAATAAACAGTTCACCATCTTTCCGGAGACTTAATACATATATTGCATATAAATTTAATTCAAGAATAGCATTGCTACTTTCAAATCCAGGCTATAATTACCTTTATTTCAATTGGAATTAATGACCACCTCGAGAATTCAATTCAGTCTCGCTCTTACGGATTTTGTCGGTCTCTTAAAAATCTCTCTATCCTGTTGAGTCGCCTTTCCACTTCAAAAATCCCATGCAGCCACAGTAAACATGTTAAAGTCACCATATATGTGAATCTAAATCAGCCAATACTATGCAGATAACTTCATTGAGCCATAAACAAGTGCTTTTCGTTGGTTGTTACGTAAACAAAAGAAAACAATCGTGGAAAATTCGTTAGCAGTGAATGTTTTCAAGACTCGCTCTTGCAGTTAAACCAAGAACTTGAAACGGATGACATTATCATAGCGACAAATTTCAGTCATTATAGCGTCAAGAAAAATTCTAGACTTGGGCCACAGGTTTTGTAGCCCCACAACACTGATGTGCATTTGCATCAATATCATGCCTTTGCTTTAAATTTTAAAACTTTAAGGAAATATATTCTTAACACTTGATAGCTTAAAATTTATATTTGTAATTTTAATAATTTTTATTTGTATTTGGGGAATTGAAGAAGTGAAGGGGTTTAAAGGACATCAGTCCAAATTAAATCAATCCAAACTCTGAATCTCAAATTGGAAATTCAGTGGTTGTTTGAGTTGTTGATGTAAATAGTGACCTAATTCCTCATTTCATTCAACATGAAAATTAACCTTACTGTCAAGAGTTTGTATCCTTTCAGAACCATCCATGGTTTGCTGGTTTGGACTGGGACACTGTGAGAGACAGTTCTGCCCCGTATGTCCCTGAAGTTAGTTCCCCTACAGACACTTCTAATTTTGATGTTGATGAAACAGACGTTCGGGCTGGGTCATCAGATGCTGTTCCTCCAGCTGCTGCTAATCCAGCATTTACAGCTCTTCATCTACCTTTTATCGGTTTTACTTTTACACAAGGAAGGTGAGGAACTAATAATTAGTTTCATTCTGGGATTTGATTGAAAATTTGGTGTATCCAGTTGGCTACTGTTATTTATCTTCTACCATTGTGCAATATATTTTGATAAAATGTGTTGTAATTTGTGGTTTTCTCATTATTTTATTTTCTTAAGAATTCGTACAGTCATGTTCGCGATACAAGAACTCAATCAACATAAACATATATAAATTATTACGTCACCATAACTTGGATACCTATACAAATAATGATTCATATTTCTTTTGTATTTGCGCATATGCGAAATTGCTCAGTTTAACACTCCTCCTCAATTTCTCATTCACCTATACCCTTATCTTTTAATTTTATTAATTTATCACAAATAACTTTACATTACACTTCATGATCCTTCAGTCAGACCAAGTTCTGCTCTGTGTTTTACAAATGATGCATATGGCAACCCTTTGGTGAAAATATCAGCTACTTGACAATCATTAGGTAGATAATGAATATCTAACAACTTATTATTAATTAAATCTCGTACAAAATTGTATTTTACATCAATATGCTTCAGTGTCTTTTGATCCCATTTTGACAAATAATTAATACAATCTTGATTATCTTCATATATAACAATTGGATGTTTCACCTCAATTTTCAATTCAATTAGTAAATTATACAACCAAAGCAGTTCTGCAGTAGCTGAAGCTAGGGCATAAAACTCAGCTTCAGTAGATGAAAATGCTTATTGTGCGCTGTTTTCTTGAAGCCCAAACAACTGCATCTCCAAAAACTATGAAAACAGCCTGACACAGACTTTCTATCATTATGATTAGCATAGTCTGCAGCAGCATACCCAACAACATTGCTATCATTAAGACCCTTGAATAACAACCCATAATTCTTAGTTCCTTTTAAATAACACAGAACTCTTTTTGAACCAGTCCAGAAAGCTTTGGTGGGTTTGGTCTGATATTGACCATAAAAAACTAATTGATGCCGAAATATCTGGCCTTGTTGCTACACATGCATACATAAGTCCTCCTATCAATTTTCTATATCTGTTATTTTGCATTGTTTCTGATTGAACATCACAGAATTTACCAGTTGCCAAAGGGGTATCTCTTGGATTTGCTGCAACCAGATTAAATCTCTAGTAATTTTTCAATATACAGTAGAAGCCCGGTATAGTGGGTATGGCTTATTGCGAGAATCGCGTTATAGCGAGTGATTGTCTTTGTACCGCCAAAAGACCTATGTTTTGCATGTAAAATAAAGCGGATATAGCGAGGCCAAAAAGTTCCTTGCACGGTAAATCTCGGTATTACGACAGATATCTCTCGAGGGTGATACACCGCCTAGCAAAAATAAACTATTGTGTTTTGTATTATCTGCTAATTAAGCTAAAAATACAAGATGTGTGCCATATCTACAACACCTAAAGCCAATTATGTCCAAACATTAACGATTTACGGCCTTCAGTACGCTCTGCGCGCTCCCATTTTACGTTTTTCTTTTGTTAGGCCCAGTCATCAGTGGGAGTGGGCAGACGACGAGCAAGATGAGAGTAAGAGAGGGAGTTAGGTCTAGGCATGGGCGATATTGATAATTCAATATCGGGATACGATAATTTTAGCATATCATAAGGTGGCGATAACGATAACTCAGCGTGACGATAAACATCGTCTTTTTGTTTGTTATCGGGGCACGATAAGATATCGGGGCACGATAAGATGTCGGGGCACGATAAGATGTCGGGGCACGATAAGATGTCGGGGCACGATAAGATGTCGGGGCACGATAAGATGTCGGGGCACGATAAGATGTCGGGGCACGATAAGATGTCGGGGCACGATAAGATATCGGGGAACGATACGATATCGGGGTGCGATAACTATCACGATAAACATCGTGACCACGATAAATATCGCGATAAAATATCATGATATCGTGACCATGATAAATATCGCGATAAAATATCATGATATCGCGCCCCGATAAAATATCACTATATATTATCACGATAAATATCGCGATAAAAGATCGTGATATTGCGCTCGTTCAAACATAGCGTGTTCGCGCCCGATGAATTATCGTGATATTGCTCCAGATAATCGTGTCGGAAAAAGACAGCCGTAAGTTGGCCTTCGCTTAAGCTTGAAAAATATCTTCGACCCCGAAACATGCCGTATTTCAGTGAACCTTCAGGCCAATTTTCCCAACTGATGGACGTACTGGTTAATATTCGAAAACTCGACAAAGCTGATATTATCGTCATGACATATTCGCAAAATTATCCAAACACTTCATCAGTATACCTAATATTTTAATTCCGACTAGTTACGCTGTCTTTACAGCTTTCTTCGGCGATCGAAAAATAGAAGAACTGGAAGAAAAACATCGAAACTAAGGGAATTAATATTTCATATAATGGAAAATGTCCTGTTTCTTTCATGAAATATGTTGATATTCTACCAGATTGTGCCTGAAATGACTTTTTTGCTGTTTACCTTCTTCAAATACCACGGAAACAAGAGAAAACCTGTAAATACGAACGACTATGAGAAGTAGGTGAGTTTTTTCAACACCATCGGATATAACGAGCGCTCAATTTAGCGAGTGATTTCCGAGGGATTATGAGCACTCGTTATACCGGGATTCCACTGTATTTACTTTGACTCAGAAACATACTTCCCTCTCTTCTTTCATTCTTTATACCCAAGAAATAGTGTAATTCACCAAGATCTCTCATTTGAAATTCATCTCTTGATTTTCTCATGGTATTCTCAATTGACTCCTTTTCATTGCTTGCAACAGTTATATCATCTACATACAACAAAACATAGTCAATAGTAGAGCTTAGACATCTTACATACAAACATTTGTCACTTACACATTGCTTATAATTAAGTTTGGTTATAAACTCGTGAAATCTAAAGTTCCACTCCATAGGAGCCTGTTTCAATCCATACAATGTTTTCTTTAACTTCCAAACCATGCCTTCTTTAACTTTCAAACCTTCAGGGGGTATCATATAGATATCTTCTTTCAACACTCCATTCAAAAAAGCATTCTTTACGTCCAGCTGATGGGTATACATATTTTTATGATTAATTACACTTAACAGAGTTCTAAGTGATGACAGTCTTGCTACAGGTGCATATGTCTCTGTGTAATGTATACCTTCTTTTTGTGAACATCACTTTGTCACTAATCTAGCCTTTATACCTAATTACTTCTCCATTGCGTCTCTTTTTAGAGCAAAAACCCACTTACATTTAATCAGTTTTCTATATGGTGGATATTGAACTAATTCCCAAGTTTTAGTTTTCTGAAGTTCATTCATTTCCTCCTGAACAGCCCACATCCATTCCTTATTATCACTTCTACTATCTATCTCATCAAACGTTTCAGGAACACCCTCAGAAAAAGCTATTGCATTTAAAACTAAACTAGAATTTTCTTCAATCACGTGAGTTAGAGGTTTAGTGTTTTCATCAGTAAGAAAATGAGTCAACAAGCAGTGTTCTATTCTATCTTGATCTTCTCTCTGAATCCAGTCATTATAAGCTAATGTCACATAATCTCTAAGATAAGTAGGTCTTTTTACTACTGTTGTGTTCCTCCTCAATCCTTGATCTTCTTCCACATTCTCAGTTTCACTATAACTTTCTTCTACATTATCATTCTTACTCTCATTCCAGATTTCTACCTAATTTTCCCCATCAAATTTAGTCTTATTTTCATTAAATATAACATCACATTCCGAGATTACTTTATTCTCAGTCAAACTCCACAACTTAAACCCATTGGGACAATAACCTAAAAAAATACATTTCTTAGTCTTTTCATCAAATTTTCCTATAAGTTCATTTTTGTTCTTTTTGACATAGGCAACACAACCTAGGCAACATCAGTTTCCTCAAATTTTGACGAGTGCCATTGGAGTTCAGCTGGAAAAATCTATAGCCTTAGTCGGTATTCTATTAATTAAATACACAGCAGTCAAAACTGCTTCAATCCAGGAAGATTTCTTTAAGTTACTGCCAATTAACGTACATCTAGCTTTGTCCTTAATTGTTCGGTTCATACGTTCAAATATTCCATTTAATTGAGAAGTGTAAAGAATCGTAAGTTCCCATTGAATCCATTGTTCCTCAAAGAATTTAATTAATTCTTCATTTACGTATTCCCTTCCATTATCACATCTGAACTGAACTACTTTACAATTGAATCTACTTCTTGCCATTGCTATATACTGTTTTGAAAATCCTGCAGCTTATGATTTCTCCTTAAGTCTGAATGTAACACAAAAGTGTGTGTAATCATCAACAAAACTCATCAAATATCTGATTCCATTATAGGCAGTTGGAGTAATAGGACCAGTTAAATCAGAATGAACTCTTTCTAGTCCCCTTGTTGCTTTTTCTCTGGTTTGAGTATGTGGAACACTAGTTTGTTTACCTGAAATACAAATTTCACACAAATCTTGTACCACACAAACAGACGTACCTGGTCAATGGATTCAATACCATCCACACGTTTAACTAATTTCTTCATTACATCATCACTGATATGTCCAAGTCTCCTGTGCCATAAATCATCAGAAATAGTAGCATTATAACACTGACAAGTTAGATTCAATTCTAATTTATACAGACTTCCATCCCTTGTACCAACTCCTACAACTCTATTATGTTTCTTATTAACAATTGTAAATTCGCCATCATCAATGAACATTTTATTGCCTTTGTCTTCAAGTTTAAAAATAGAAAGCAAATTGCAATTCAATTGGTCAACCATCAAAAAATCCTAGAAATTAATGTTTATAATCTCATTATTTACTAGTGTGGAAGCATGAATGTCACATATATTTTCAGCAATTATAAAATCTTTGGTTCTAGCAATGAGCATTTTTACGGGTTTTTCAAGAATTCTAATATTACTAGCTAGGTAATCAGTTCTCACCAAATGTTCAGATGCACCAGAGTCCATAACCCAGTCATCTTTGGATGTATTCTCCTTATCAGCTTTACCCTCAATATAACATACTTCAACTTCAGTTACAAAATTATAAGTTACTTCTTCATTATTTAGTTCATTAGTTTAGTAATTTGAATTAGTATTGGCTCTCATATTTGTAAGATGAGCTTGATGATTACCTCTATTATTATTATTCATACCACCTTGGCCATGATAGTTGTTTGAATTCCAATCCTGATGGCCACCGCCGCACTGCTGATTCCCACGGCCTCCCCGAAAGGGACCGCATCCTTCGCGTCTACTGCTTCTCGATACTGTTGATAGGCAACACCTCCCGGTCGGAAGCAGTCCACAATCTTGTGTCCAACAATTCCTTAATTATTGCATGGAAATTGGAAATTTGGTTTTGGTGAAGCCATACCTCCTCTTTCTCTGAACCCAGCAAATTCCAGCCGTTGGCTGGAAATTCACATCTTTCAGTCTCTTCTTTCTGTCATGGCCTTGCTCATTTTCTTCTATTTGCTGTCTCACTATTTCCATAGTTAAATCTTGAGTTGCAGCAACAGTTCGTAATGAAGTTACTACACTATCATATTCACTTGGCATAATAATGAGAAAATGGATAATCTGTTGCCTTAGATCATACTTGGTTCCCACTTTATAAAGTTCACGAACAGTCTTATCAAATTCTGTATACAATTTCTCAAACGTGTTTTGGTTAGGTAAATTTCTTAGATTTTGAAATTTCTTTGTGAGACTAATTATGCTCGCCATAGTCGTTTTCTCTTATCTATTTTTCAGAGCAATCCACATTTCATGAGCAGTGGAGAAACCTTTAATTATTTCCAACAGCTCCATTTTGATTCTTTCAACGAAATATCTCTTCATTAATTTATTATCTCTCTCATATTCTTCCAATTTTACTTCTCTTGATTTCTTCGCTGCTGTGATTTCACCCTCTGGGGCAGTTGAGTAAGGCACTATTATTTCTGAATATGGCTTCTCTATTATATACTTTACGTTCTTTTCGCCCAGTATTAATTCCATTAAGAAATTCCAATTATCGTAATTCTTCCCATAAAATTGTTGCATCTTTAATTTGTCTTCTTCTTTCATTTTAATGTTTCTGGTTAAACGGAATAATTCATGTTCACTTTCTTCAATATTCCACAAAACGCACAATACACTGCGGCCAGGCACTGAGTTAAGCTGATCCACATAAAACTTTTCTTCTTCTATAATGTGACTGGGCCCATAACCTGTTGTAATTTGTGGTTTTCTTATTATTTTATTTTCTTAAGAATTCATATAGTCACGTTCACAATACAAGAACCCAATCAATATAAACATATATACATTATTATGTTACCATAACTTGGATATCTATACACATTATGATTCATATTTCTTTTGTTTTTGTGCATATGAGAAATTGCTCAGTCTAGCAAAATTATATCTAAAAGACTATTCTGTAACAGTTTGTATTATTTTTGATAAGTTTTATACCTATTTTCAGAAATATTGGTTTTATAAAAGCACATATAATTGTATTTCATGCTTAGGCGATAGGGTATTTTCCTTGAAGAAAGAAAACAGGATTTATTAATAATACATGCCCCACCTTAAATGTATTCATCATGTGAAAACAATTATGATTGAGAAATATTAGTTCAAGAGATAGTTAATTGTTAATTTCATTTGAAAAACTTGGAAATGGCGCTACTGTGCCAGTCAAATTGATGACTTAACAGATACATAGTGTACATTGCAAAGCATAAGGAATATTCATCGGCTGAACTTGCAGTTCTATTTCTGAGTTCCTAAACTCTGGAGAACACTTATTAATAATCGCCTATGAAAATTCTCAAGCTCGGTAAGTTCATACCGTGAATAGTAAAATGAATCTCTTGCTAAATAAATAATCAATAAATGATTATAAATAAATAATAATGAATTAATTGAATAAACTTTCCTCAGATACTTGTTGATATGCTTCCATAGAGTGCTACATCTGCTTAAATGCATCTACAGCACCTGCACCTATTTGCAGAGAAATAAAAGAGTGTATTGTACCTTTGACATCACACCCAAAGCACAGTAGTTTTCCATTACGTTTTTATGCCATTGTAGTTTTACACTCTTTATTGATGAGGAAAAATATTTAATGCCATTTTAAAACAAAGGGCTCCAAATATATATAAACGAGTTATAAACGTTTGATCAATTAATTTTTAAAAAATTGTGAACCACCCTATTAAGAATCTGAGAAATTCATCCATCAATCTTTGAGATTCCCAGTTTGTGGAGAAATTGAATAAAATGATTAAAGAATAGTATAGTGGTGTAATATCTAGTTTTTTGATTGACTAGATTTATATGTAAATGTTGTTAGTCTGGCAGAACTACATACATGTAGGTCAGGGGTTAGATGGCAGAAGGGACAGTTTTGTCTCAATCTCGCCCCAATAAAGGCCTTTTTTTATTATTATTATTACATGTATGTAGTTCTGCCAGACTAGCATGTTTTTGTGCTTGTTTTTTCTGTGCTATTTTTTTGTGTGTGTCATTCATGTGCTAACACGAGTAGCATGTTGGCACATTCTGCATATATTTGGATGAGATAGGTACTGAAAAATATTTAGAAGTTTAGTTTATATGTTGCGATTAGTCCATTGTTTTTTAACCATAATTAATCACACCCCTTTAATTTCTGTTTTCATCATCGATTCTTATGAATGAAAAAATAGCACAGAGTCAGATTTGAATTGTTTTTCCATTTCAGAAAATGCTTAAATTAGGGAAATGTTATGCATAAAATTCTTTTATGTATCATTTGATTTTGGAAAAGGTCCATCAATGAAAAAATATGAAAAATTCATAGCGCGATGGTGATAAAAATTGCATGTAATTCTTATGGGTAATTATCCTTAACAAATACCCTCATTTCATTTTCAGCACCATATCTGACCTTGGGTCATTGCCAGGTAATCAAACAAATGCTAACAATTCAGCTGCAGAAAAGCGCTTGAAGCAGTTGGAAGAGGAAAACCAACATCTTTTGAAGAAGATTGGAGGTATTGTAGACTCAGTAATCACTGTACAGTGGTATGAATGTCTTAGCTAAATGCTACATGAATGGCGCTTTAGTTATGGTGGCTCTAGATGGCATATGTCTCTACTTCTAGAATTAAATGGAACAACAGCTGATGAAGGACGGAAAATTTCTCCAACATCTGAAGGCAATGGAATGAGGAGGTTGCAGGATGAAATAAATATGTTAACTAAGAGGAATAGTGGTTAGTAATTGAAACTATGACCAAATATTAATTGTCACTGATTTTTAAGATGATGGCTAACATTATCAATTCTTAATATCACTGTTTGCACTCTTTATAGTATGCAAAAACATGCACATTGTAACGTTGTGTAAACAGCTTGTATTTTCACTTATCTATTCTTATGTACTCTTGAAAAGAATGCTGGAAGACAGTCCTGCAAGTTCATGTCTCAGAAATGTTATAATTCTATCATGGATTTAATTTGTTGAGATATTTTTAGCTTGCTTGAACAAGGTCTTTCATTATTATTTTCCAATTAATGAATTGCATGTTAGCACATTCTGCATATCACATATTTGGCTAAGATACTGATAAAATATTTAGCAGTTTGGTTTATATGTTGGGATTAGTCCTTTGTTTTTTTAACAATAATTAATCACACCCCTTAACCTCTTGTTTTCAAGGAACCAATATTGAGCAGATAATTAGTGCTTCCTACAATAAATAAATAATGCTTGTTGGATGAGCTGCCCATTTGTAGTCACTTGTTATACAAAGGCAAAATTTCATGTGTGAATGGCCCTCAATAAGTATAGTGACAAATATATATGAATTGCTGTAATAGGAAAAGTGATCTGCATACATTTTTGTTACCTATGATACACATTGAATTTATCTTTCATGAATGTTTTCATTAATTTAGCTGTGAAAAAGATAATTATAAATTATGCATTTTAGTTTGGCTGATATTGGCTGGTACCAAATGCTTTTGTGAGTGTAGAGAAGCTAACAACCTTCATTGACCTGAGAATTACCTGACAATTGTATCCGTTAATTACCATGGGTTTGTTACAAGTGATAATTTTTATTGCTTGTGCTAGGTAAATTATTATTATTATTATTAGTATTCTACCGGTGAAGGTAGGTTTAAATGGACATTGAATTCTTCCCATCCCCTAAATTTCACACTATGTCCCTCTTCAGCCCCTCATACCTACCACCACCTATCATTCCATCCAAGCTACCCGTTCTTCTCCTCCCTCTTCCCTGCTTACCTAACGCTCTTCCCTCAATCACCTCCTTCAAAACATCATCACCTTTTATTACCTTTTCCATCCACACATTCTGCCTTCTCCTAATTTCATCTATCACATTTCTTTCCTCTCTTAACAATTCTAGAACTTCATCGTTCATCTTCTTTTCGACCCACTTTACTTTCTCCGTCCTTCTCCTCACCCACATCTCAAAAGCCCTAAGTCTTAATTTTCTTTTCGCAAAGACCACGATTCCACCCCATATAGTGCAATGCTCCATATTAAACTTTTCACTAGTCTTTCTTCACTTCTGTACTCAACGCCCCTGTCATTAGATCACGCCTACGAGTAAAAGCTTCTTTTGCCAATTCAATTCTCCTTCTCACATCAATGCTGCTGGACCCTTTTTCTTCCAACACACTACCTAGATAGCTAAATTGCTCTACTTGCTCTAGCTTCTGACCTCCTACTTTTATCGTTATACTGGCCCTTTTTGTTCTTGAAAATCGCATTACTTTCACTTTCTTCTCGTTTATCTTCATCCCGTATTTTCACACTGTCCCTGCTATGTGTTCAGCATTTTTGCAAGCCATGGGCTGACTGGCTGACTAGCGCTTGGTCATCCGTAAACCTCACTGATTTTATCAATTTCCCCCCGACCTTTACTTCAGCCTCCAGCTCATCCCAAGCCTCTCTCACCATTTCCTCCAAGTATATGTTGAAATGTACTGGCAATAACAGACAGCCCTGCCTAACTCCCCTCCCTATTGTGGCCCAATCTGTTTCTCCATCGACTACTCTCACTTGCGCCTTCTGCATCATGCATAAATTCCGGATCAGTCTCCTGTCTCTCCAGTCTACTCCTATCTTCCGTAATATTTCCATTAACTTGTCCCACCTCACTCTGTCGAATGCCTTTTCGAAATCAACAAAGCACGCGAATTCATCTTGATTGTATTCTAGATTCCTTTCCACTAGTATTGTCATCACTGAAATCGCATCCAGAGTCGCCCTCCCCTTCCAAGATCCAAACTGATCCTCTCCTAGGAATTCGTTTGCTCTCTTTTCCATTGTCCTATTGATGATTCTAAGCACTACCTTTGCTGCATGAGAAATCAAACTTATTGTTCTATAGTCCACATCCTTTTGTCACCCTCTTTTTTGGTATAGGTATCAGCACGGTTTTTAAAAATCCTCCGGCCAAGCCCCCTCCTGGTATATTCTACGAACAAGTTCATAAAATCCATCCTTTCCCCCTCTTCCTAGGTTTTTCAGAAGCTCAGCTGGGATGTTATCTATCCCCACCTCTTTAACTGCCTTCATTTCTTGCAGTGTCTTCTCTATCTCACTATCCAGTATTTCGGGGCCCACGTCATCCTGATCTACGTCCTTTTCCTCTTCTATGTCCAAGTTCCTAGGCCTATTTTCACTGTCATACCAGTCCTCAACATATTCCCTCCAATTCTCCTCTGGTTCCATTGCTAAATTTCCCCTTCTGTCTTTGATGCACGGGACCGTTTTCCATTTCTTGATTCCCGATAACATTCCAACCTTTGAGTACAGACTGCGCATTTCTCCTTCTCTCTGGAGTCTCTCCATCTCCTCGCATTGCCGACTCCACCACTTTTCTGTTGCTCTCTTTGTTTCTCTCCTAAACCTGTTGTTAATCTCCTTATAATGCCTTTTGCCTAGCTATGTATTTACATTTTTCCATTTCCTTCTTTCCTCGATCCATTCTATCATTTCTGCTGTTACCCATGGTTTCTTGATCCTCCTAGCGTCTACTGTTCCTATTGTTTTCTCAGCTGCTTCTTTCATGCCCGTCTTTATCATTTCCCACCCCTCATCTATTGTTTCTCTTCGCTCCTCTTCCCTCGTGCATCTATCCACAATCTCCTGATATTCCCTCCTCTTCCCTCCAATCAGTGCTCCTACATCCCACTTTTTATGTTCCTTCCTACTTTCAACCTTTTTAGTCTCATCTCGCATTTCATCACCACCAATTTATGGTTGGAGGTATCTGCACCTGGGAAACTATGCGAGTTTTTTATGTTGTTCCTGAATCTTTGCCTAATTATGATGTAGTCTAGTTGTTACCTTCCAGTCACCCCCGGCATTTTCCATGTGTACCTACGCCTATGGCGGTGTTTAATCCACGTGTTTGTAATTACGCTTGGTAAATAATGACATCAAATTGCATATTGAGCAGTGGACTTGGAGGTGTTGTAAAGTGAAATTTGAATCAAAACATCAGTGACCAACAATATATTAAGGGATGTTATTACCTGAATTATATTTTATCACTGTTAGTATGTATAATCTTGCATTGATATCAGACATCAGTAGAAGATGCAGAGATTTAAAAAATGAATTTTGGTGTGCAGCAGGGAAACCCTACCTATCTTGTTTTCAGAGAGTTCAATTCAGTTGAAGGTACCTTTAAATGTACTTTTCAATTGCTGGATGTGTAATGCTTCACAGTATAATAAATCCCATCGTTTGTAATAGGATATAAGACAGTTAACAATTGCTCATGGTATTTACATCTTTCTAAACATGGTGATATACAGTAGAACCTCGGTTATACGACCCTCGTTTATGCGACGACCTCATTTATACACCGTTTTTTTTCGGTCCGGTAAATAACCCCATAAGACCCCATGTATTTCCAACCTCGCTTATGAAACTTTTCATTTATACGACGAACTCGGTTATACACCGTTTTTTTCCAGTCCCTTGGTAGGAAAGTCCTCACTTATACGACTTTTCGTTGACTGACCGACGGAAAGACATCTACAGTAGAACCTCTGATATACGACCCTCTTTTATACGACGACCTAATTTATACACTTTTTGTTTTGGTCCGGTAAATAACTCCATAAGACCCCATGTATTTCAACCTCCTTTACGAAACTTTTCATTATGCGATGAATTCAATTATGAACTGTTTTCTTCCAGTCCTTAGGTAGGAAAGTCCTCACTTATATGACTTTTCAGTGTCTGACGTGCGGAAATGCGTCGAATTTCAGTTTTTGTCAACGCCTATCATAAGTCTCGTATTTTCATTTATGCACCATTTCAATTATTTATAAGAAAGACGACTTTTTTCCCATTATCCATGTATCGCGAGATAAAAAAAATACGTAAAATGTAACGCGGGTAGCCTACAATCGCCGGCATCAGGCGCACAACGAGAGATACGCGAAGTTCGATCCCTATCGCAGTTTAATTTTTTCTTTCAGTCATTGCATCGAAATTTTATCATCTTGAATTTCGAACCCTTACATCTGAATACTCACAGTTTTATACTTATATTGTTTAAATTAGATTTACGAATGTATTACTCAAAAATTAAGGAATGTCGGATCTTAAGATCCACGGATCTTTCATTTCATTCTCTACTTAAATCAAATCCGAAGACAGTATAAATTCGGATCCCGATCGGAGATTTTTGAGTTTTGCAGCTCAGCAATCAAAGCGCCTCATGAATGGAATGCAGGATACTGGATACTGACAAGGAGAGGATTTGTAACTCCGGCCACGAAATGAGATGAAATATTTTTCCGTTCACTAGAACAAAATAAAGAAATATATGTCTTGGCTTTTTTCTCCATAGGCCCGGAGAGGCGGGAAAAAATAAAGAGGAATGTCACGCGGGTCGCCTACATTCGCCAGACTCGCATGAACCTATGATAATGTAGTTGTTAAAAATAAGAGCTAGTGTACTGCCGGTCGCGAGTTTATTCCTTAACACTGCCTAGGAATACAGTCCATGCTGTATCCCTAGGGTAATGCAAGTAGGAATTAAAAGAAGTAAATTATCAGGAATTGCATATCAGTTTATGAGTCAATATATTAAACAAAATTAATAAAGTTTGGCATTAGTGAAAGTGATGGGAAAAATATTTTATTACAGAATTAAAATCGTGGAATCATTATGTTAGCTTTACAATGTATTTTTGAGTAATGTATTTGTAAATCTAGTTTAAGCAATAAAAGTACAAAAAGGGTGTATCCACATACAAGAATTGAAAATTAAGGATGATAAAATTTTTCATTCAACGGCTGAAAGAAAAATTTGAAACAGCGATAAGAATTGAACTTCATTATATGCAGTACACTACCTCACTCTGCTATTATCAGCTTACCTGAGTTCGGAGAATGCAGGCTCCCTGCATATAATTCTACCTTTTATCTTGCGATCAATGGAGAAAAATGCCAATACACATTTCTTTTCTTTTGCCTCTAGTAGCATGAAAAAAAGGCTCATCTCATTTCATGATCTGAGTTACACAACCTCTCCTTATGAGTACAGAACTCACAAATATCATTTAAAGGGTATCATTAATTAGATATTGCAAAGTTTCTAGTTTAGCAGCTTGAAATATTCTATAATAATTTTATCCGCTTCAAAATTGAATCCCCAGATACTCCATATTTCGAATCTCCTGACTGCATTAAAAATTTTTTGTTTCCAAAAAAGAATTTGAAAGCATTCAAGGATTTGATTAACAACATCAACCCAAGTTAATGTAAACTCATTAATGACAATTGTGTGCTGAATTAATTTAAGGTTTTTGATTTTGTTTATTATTTAATGTTCTATATTATATTATTCCTGGCATGTGATATGCTAGGAAACCTTTTTTCTATAATTGAATTTAAACCTTTCTGAATAGAGGGTGATACAATATGGCATCACTGGGATCTTATATTTTGGAAAATAATTCAAATATTAATTAAATGAATTATAATGTTTTCTCTAACAGCAATCTAAATAATAGTTGAACAGGTTTCGAAATGTATTGTTGGTGAGTATATGTAATAAGGAAAGTGAACTTTATATTAGAAGTTATAAGATGTTGTTATTGCATCCGTACCTTTTACCCAGGAAAATATTATCCATATAGATGATAGGAAGTAGATTTTTTTCTACAATGAATTTACTTGTTATTTTGGAAATACTATTGTTGCTATTTTTCTATATAGATATATTTAAAATGTAGCATTAGAAAAGGAATGAAATTCAGAATCCAGTATCCGAAACTAAGGAACAAAAACCAAGATAAAGATCCAAAACCCAGGCAAGGATCCAAATCCGGATCCAAAAAAGATCACGACAAGGTGAAAACACATGATGCTCATTCAAAAAAATCTTTTCTTTCGCCATCGAATCACTCGGGCCTACAATCCCGATGAAGTAATTAAATTATAATTTCAAAATGGCTGAATGAATAGCAATAACAAACTTCTAATACCAATTGCTTTCTGATATTTAATAGAAACTTAAAACTATATTCAGTTTGATCTTTGTTCTTACGTAGTGATATTTTGAAGAAAAATAGTTGGCAAAGTAAAAAAATTAACCTATTATTCACATCCGATTTTTAGTAATCAATTCTCCTGCATAATCTGGTTCTTGTATGTAGAAGATTAACTGACAATAAACACCATTACGAAATGTGCCAAGCATTAATTGAACCTAGACTGGTCTGTTGGTCAAAGTGTCAGGAATGCTAACTATTAGACCAAGAAATTCAACTTTGGGTACAGATCTTAGCATATTTCAGGGTTGCAAATGCTCACTGTTTCTGTCTAGGTGTCACGTACATACATTTATTTGCATAGTTGCTTGTAATACAGTAAATTATTAGGCTTCATTTGCCTGCATCTAAACATGCAACCTCAAACATGGAACAAAAAAGACTAAATTGGACATTTGAAAAGGGTTTCATGTTCCCTTACTATGAACCTCAGTTATGAAACTTCCTCACTTATGAAACTTTTTTTTGGTGTCCGCTGAAAGTTTCATAAGTGAGGTTCTACTGTATCTTATTTCTGTTGGTTGATGGCCTTCCGCAAATCCTTGGATTGATGTGAGAATTACACTCGGATATCAGTTGAGGAAGAAAAATTTGATTTTATTTCTGTGAAATTGAAATAAAAGAAGTCATAAGGAAATTTTTGCATCCTGCAAACATCATTATGTGATGTTTTCATGGTAGAGCATTTCTGCCGAGAAAAAACTATGCAGGCATTATATGATTAGTGGATAAATTAAACTTTGTTATGATAAATAAGAAAGTGTTTTTTACGATCATTGCTAGGGGTGCTAATTGCTTATGTTTATGGAACATATTGAGGAGAATCAAGCTTTGTTGTTGCTTGTTTGCCATGTGAAGACAATATATGTTTTGTAAAATTGGAGGAAGTGATAAATTTCTTTTCCAAATGGATTGCTTCATGCTTGACCATGTGGCCTTTTGTAAATTCAACTTGGCTCCTATTAGTAATTGAATCCATCCTCAGCAGTACAGACCTTGTATTGTCCACCACAGCTCTCTAGTCTTCCGTACCCTTGCCTTAATACACCCTTCTTCCTTTGTCTTTATCCTTAGTATCATCCTTCCATTTTGCCATTGTTAATTCTACTTTTTGGCAGCCCTCTGGATTTTGCCTGCTTTCACATCACTAATTAGTCCAGTAGAAAAAAACGAATGCTGCAGTTTCCTCATAGATTTTTATTTGACGCGACCTTGGTTTTGTAGCAGGGCTAAACCGTGGTACAAGGAACAGGAATACATGATGCAGCCCTGGTACTAAACCATGGTCATGTCAAATAAAAATCTATGTGAAAACTGCAGCATTGGTTCTTTTACTCCTGACTTAACAGAGTTACCCACTGAAGAGGCTGCTATTTCTGCTTTAGTCCAAATCAGTCATTTTTTCTATAAAATGCTATTATTACCATCACCCAATGTAACAGTATCCAGCGCTAGTACGTTAATGGATAGTTTGCTTTTGGTTATGATTAATAAATCTCTTAAATATTGTTAACTGTTGTGGGAGTTGTGAGTTTTGAATTCTAGATCAATAGTAAGGGGATTTTTCTCAATATTTTTTTAAATAGACTTTTTTACTACCAATAATGCTTATACAGTATCTAATCTCTCATGTGTTTTTTTTTGTGAATAATTTTGAAGCTGTACCCATAACTTTAAGTAGAGGCCTTCTTTTACTTTTTAAGCATCATCTTTGATGGAGCGTAAGGTAAATGAGTACTATGATCTTGTAGGTCCTCATTAAAATTTCCTTTAGGATTAGGAATCCTAGGTTACATAGTGTCTGTTGGTTAAATTTTGCTTCATGGTGGGATACTTCACATTATTTTTGGTTCAAGGCTAAAGTTTCGTCTGAATTCCATGAAGCATCTTCAGGTCAGAATAAGACATAACAGTTTTCTCTGAGTATTATTGAGTGCACAACCAATTGTTTCGCTGTAATAGTGGTCTGTTTATTGCCCCAGCCAGCCAAATGCCCATTATTGTCCAGGAAATCTATCTCGTGATATTATTTCATTGGAACTTGCAGTTTTTTTATTTATCCCTCATCAGTATTGCATTGTTTTAGTATATTTGAATGTGACAGCATCGTAAAAAAATTCTGCACTGCACAGTGAATGTTTTTGTATGCTATTCCACTTGCCATTTCACTGCATGCTAATGTTAACTTGTATCTATTTTTGTAAAATTTTTCAGAGCTTGAGACTCAGTTGAAATGCCTCGAAAGCCAGCAGTCTGCTGAGTTAAAGAGGGAAATAATGAGCAATGATTCGGAAAGTGCTACGAAAGTAAAAGAGCTGGAGAAATTGGTTCGTATGTTAAAACAAGAGAAAGAGGAAGCTCAGAAGGTATTTAACTACCCCCTTATTTGTCTCTCTCTCTCAGTAGTGTTGAAATGGAATTTTAAAACCAGCTGATTGGTATGCCTTTTATTTTATTTTATAGGAAAAACTTGATGTTCAAGATAAGTTAAAACTTCAGGACAAGGAATTAAAGGATGCCTTGAGCCAAAGAAAATTGGCAATGACTGAATATACTGAAGTCACGGATAGGTGAGTGCCAAGTATTTTTAAATAGTTCATCATTCTCCATAACAGAATGCTTTACTGACTTCAAGGAGTGCATTTATAGATAGTCCCTGGTTGCTATCCCTGCACCTACTAATACTCTTATTAAAATAATAGAATTAATAAATATTTTGATTCATTTGTATATCATCCCCTTTCTCACCTCTTAGCTGAGCCATCTTGCTTACATTCCCTTTTTTAGTGTTCCTTCATTCCAAATATATCGTATGTATATTATTTTCTTTGCTCTTCTATGCTTTACTTGCATTCTCTTTTCTGTCTCTCTCTTCGACGTATCGCTACCTTTTGAAAGGTCCTCCATCCACTTTCCTCTTCAAATTTCTACTCCCACTAACTACCTTTCTCCTTCTACCACATTTACTACTGCTTCTTCGTTCATCTTCCTCTCCATCCGGCTGATCTTCTCCATTCTCTCCACATCCATTTCCTCCTCTGAATTGGGCTCGTTTTTCCGCAAGGACTTGGTATCTAATGACGATGGTGTGCAGTGCTCAACTTTATTTGTTGTTTGTAAGCACACAAGTTTTTGTGTTGTGTATATGTCTGTCCCAGTTGCCTGTGGTACTAGAAATACTGTTTAAACTCACTAGCCATCTTACTTATAGAGATTACTGTTTCAGAGATTTAGTCTTTAATTCATAAGGTTTGTTCTTCAAAAATCATTGAAATAACTTTTTATATCCTCAATTGAATGCTCTAGTTAGGCTCCAAGACATCCTATTTTAATGTGTTCATCTATTTGCTTTGTTGTTGGCATTTCATCAGTTTAGTGATATTTCAGTGATGAATTTTTTTAAAATTAGTTCATAATTTTCCTGAAAGACCAGGCCTTGCAGGTTAATGATTTTCCTGGAAACATGCCTCACTGGCAACCTAAGAAATGCATGTTTGAATCCCACCTTAGGCAGGGATATTAGGTTTGTCTTTGATTTTGTACTGAGGTTAGATGGTCCAAAATCCATTGAAGTACCTAAAAACCAACTATTGTTACTTTCTGGCCAAGCCTTAATTTTGAGTTATCCTTCTATGATGCCTGTGGGATAACGCAAATGTTTGTGATGTTTTCTTCGATTGAATTTCTTCCTAATATTTTCATTAGAAAGGTGAATTACATGTAAAGTATTATAACATAATGTCTAAATAACTTAATTATATAAGCCTGAGTATTTTATCTTCCTTGTTTGCATTCTACTTGACTACATCTCACAACTATTGTCAGTTAGGTTAACCAAGCAATAAAATCTTTTATGAATGTCTTCTGAGTGTCTGTATTTATCTTCATGAGCATTTATGTACTGTGAAGACTTATCTCCCACTTATCAGTTAATATCATGTTACAAGATAAGCCAAGTTAGACTTACATATGCTTATTGTAGGCACTGTTTTATTAAGTGCATTAACTGTGCTTATTCCCTCTGGAGAACATGGTCTTCCAATTAATAAATCATTGATTCTTCTTAACAAAATACATAACTGTATTTTCAGTTGGGTAATAATTCTAAGATTTTTTCTGGCTTCAAAATGCAGGTAGACATGAAATTAAGTAGAAATTGCTTTTTATGAAAATGGTTAATTTTAAGGGTTCGATATTAACCATATGTATCATGTATCTTGTGGGCATTTTTGGAATAGATATGCTAGAGTTGTTCCTTCGTTAACAATAATACTTTCTGTAAAGTTATCTGTGGTCTTGACAGAGTTCATTCTGATAGATTGGGGGTGTTGAGCATTAGTATTCTTTATTGTTTTACTTTGTGTAGTAATGATTTTTGTATTGTATTCTTCCTCCAGGTTATCAGAACTGAGGCAGCAAAAGCAGAAGTTGTCTAGGCAAGTGAGGGACAGGGAAGAAGAGCTGGAAGTTGCCATGAAGAAAGTTGATAGCCTTAGGCAAGATCTGAGGAGAGCAGAAAAGCTAAGGAGAGAGTTAGAGGCCAGGGTAGATGAGGCACAAGTAAGTGTGCACCGTAAATGGGTTCTAACGTATGTTTTAATTTTCTGGAATGCTATTTGTTATCTTTTGGGGAATACCAGGGAAAGAAGAGTTTATTTCACCTTATTTGGGTGGTAGCCTCATTATGTGATAACTTTTTGTTTTCAAAATATGAGGAGATAAGTCAAAAGCTTTATAGATTTTTATGACATTTTATTTTGTCTGGTTTCATCAAATAGATTGCATCTTCAGGTATCAAAGGACCTAAGCATATTATACTTAAATGCAGTCATACAAAAAATTTGTGCATTGATATTAACTTTTGATCTTCTTTGATATTCCCATGCCTTGACTTGACTTTTATAGAAATCTATTCCTTTTGTCGCATTAATATTTATACTTTGAAATAATGCATATTATATAAGTGAAATGGTAATTTTAATATCATTGCCATTGTGTGAATGTAGATATCATTTCTATATCTTCCTCTGTAACAAAATTTTTAGGATTTCATATACAAGATTCCTTATCCTGGGAAACACACGTGGATAAAACGTTCAAAAGTTGCCTCAGGATGTTATCTACTGAGAAAAATTGTGACCCTGGTTGACACTGCTACTGTCCTATCAGTGTACAATACTTTCATGCATAGTCATCTGAAGTATGGAATTGCGGTGTGGGGTCACACTTATTATTTCATTTGCCTCTTTAGGCTGCAAAAATGGGCAATGAGAATCCTATGAAATGTTCCTAGGAGAAGCAACTGTAGACCCCTTTTTAAAAGCTTCAAAATTTTTACCCTCCCCTGTTTATACATTTACTACTGTTATCTTCATACATCAAATCCATGTTCAACCTTAAAACTAATGTTATATGTAACAATTAATAAGTAACGTAGATACATACAAGGAGAGGATTTGTAACTCGAGTCACAAAATGAGATGAAAGTTTTTCCGTGCTACTAGAGCGAAATAAATAAATACATGTCTTGGCTTTTTTTTTCTCCTCCACAATGGCCCGGATGCGAGGAAAAAAATTAAGCAGAATGTCCCATGGGTCATCTACATTCGCCAGACTCACATGAACCGATGATAGTGAAGTTTTTAAAAGTGTGAGCTAGTGTTCTGCCGTTCGCACGTTCAATCGTTAACACTGCCTAGTAATACTGTCATGCTGTATTCCTAGAGTAAGGCAAGCAGGCAGTTAAAAAAAGTAGATTACCAGAAATTTCAAGTCAATATATAAGTCAATGAATTAAATAAAAATTATAAAATTTGGCGTTAGTGAAAGTGATTGGAAAAATATTTTATTACAGAATTAAAACCATGGAAACAGTACATTAACTTTACAATGTATTTTTGAGTGATGCATTTGTAAATCTAGTTTAAGTGTTAAAAGTACAAAAAGTCAGTATTCGCATACAAGGGTTGGAAATTAAGGATGATAAAATTTTTGATTCAATGGCTGAAAGAAAACTTTTAAACATTGATAAGAATCGAACTTCATTACCAACAGTAAACTACCCCACTCTACTATTGTCAGTTTAGAGAATGCAGGCTCCCCGCATGCCATTCTACTTTATTTTCCTTCTAGTAGCATGAAAAAAGGCTCATATTCGTGTTCTCCTTATGAGTATAAAACTTACAATTCCATTTAAAGGGTTATTATTAGTAAGACATTGCAAAATTACAGTAAAACCTCTCTATATCGAAATGGAAGGGACCGATTTTTTAGTCATTTTGATAAGTGGAGGTTCATTATAAAGAGGTTTTAGCAAAATGAACACATATTTCCACCTTATGAAACTTTTTGGGAGTAAAATGTGCTGCTTTCTCTTTGGTTACTATATTTGTATATTTAAATATATGCAATTATGCTTTTTCATAGTTTTAATGTTTATAATAATAAAAACAAGGGTACAAAAACTTACTTAAGCACACTCTGCCGAAAAAAAATTGTAATTTCTGTTTGTTTCATTTTTTTTCAAATTCTTTTGAGATGATATCTTCTACCTTATTTAATAATTGTAGATTTTCACTGCTGCAGACCTCCATATTTAAAAAAATCTTTCCATCACACCCAAAGCATCCTGCACCTCTTTTTTGGTTGGGTTTGGCATAAAATCCTCACCATCACTCTCTTCTTCCATGTTATGGACTACTACTGGAGATTCCCCGCCAGCTTCGTCCTCCATTTCTTCGAACACCTCTCCCTCATTTGGGGCACATGTTAGCAAGACATTGTCAACATTAATAAAGTCGTCAAATGATGACTGAACATTAATTATTTTGTTTATTTCAAGCCATTATGTCGGTTCCTCCTCGTACAAAATATCTTCCTCACTGCTGTCCCCCATAAATCCAGCCTTTTTAAAACATTTTTCAATAACTTCTGCCTTCAAACAAGTCCACGAAAGACAGAGCCTGTGTATGGCCTGAATTATGTTCCAAGAAAACTTTTTCAAATCATTTTTCTCCTCAACTGTTCGCACCATGTATGACACCAGTTGCTGCCTGTAATGTCTCTTCACAATGGAAATTATTCCTTGATCAAGTGGTTGCAATTTGCTGGTGGTGTTTGGAGGAAAATATACTACTTTGACGTGTCGTAACACAATCCCCTCAACTTTATGTGCTGTGCACTGATCAATGAAGAGAACTATTTTCCAGTTTCTCACTCCCATCTTTGAGTCCAGCATGGTCAACCACTCACAGAATAAAGATGCTGTCATCCAAGAGTTTTGCGTTTTTGTATGAGCAAGGAAGTTTCTTAATATTTTTAAAGCATCTAGGCTTTTTATATTTTCCAATCACAAGAGGCTTCAATTTCTCTGAGCCATCAAAATTAGCACAGAAAAGCATTGTGAATCTTTCTTTGCTTTTTTTCCCTCCATGGCATGATTGGCCTCTAACTGCTAAAGTTCTGTCTGGAAGCAAGTTATAAAAAAAATCCTGCCTCATCCTCATTAAAAATATCTTGTGGTTTATACCTGGCTAAAATCGTCTGCAAAGTTTTTTTCCACTCTTCTACCACTGTGTCACTTACAGAAGCTTCTTCCCCACTCATCTTCTAAGTTTTGAGATTCCACCGCACTTTAAACTTTTGAAGCCACCCATTCGATGCATGAAAATTTTCAATGCCCATTTTCACTGCTATTTCTCTTGCCTTTTGCTGTAGAATAGGTCCAGAAACAGGAATAATTCTGGCTCTACCGTCCATCAACCAATCAAATGTGTGTCTGTCTAATTGTTCACTTTTCACCGCCCACAATTTTTTATTTATGCATCCTCGATGTGCTGCCTCCTCAGTTTCTTTACGTTTTTTTATTTTTTTTAATAGACGGTAAACTTACACAGAAGTTAGGCGTATTTCACTGACCGATGTCTTAAACTACAAAATTGTGGCTCAAATAACTACCAAAGTTGTATATGGGGGGACGGTAATGCACCATTGTTACGGATTGAAAGATAATAGAATGGTCGAGTTACAATTCGCGGCGACAATATCCAAAAGTAAAAGACCACGAGGCGCAAGCATGAAAAAAATGCGATCATTCTGGTACGGCCGTAATAATATCGAGTGTTCATAGTGAATTAAACTTCAAACGAATAGCTCAAAAATGAAACAGAATAGGCTAAATTCTGCTTAAAAGATCATTTGAACGCGAAAATATAACAAATCTTCCGATACGGTACATTAGTCGCATCAGATGTTAATCTCGTACGTGGGCATGGCTCTTTCATAGCTCGGCGTTGCATTACCGCGAGCAGCAGGCTTTCATAGCTCCGCGTTGCGGAAACAAACGAAAAGCGATAAGCGTTTCGATAAATCAGCCGCAAACTCACTACAATTCTGTACATATCGCATTAGTATTTAATGATAATTGTGTTAAATCATGTCTATATACAGTAAAATAAATATACAAGTATTATGAGTCGCCACCAGCATTTTTACAATTCCATCTGCACACTCGCTGACTTGGAACACCATTATTTTAATAAGTAACCTCAATGACTCAAAATATGAACTCAGTCGCCAAATCCTGTTATTTGTTAATATTAAGTCATTGTGGAAAAAGAATCGTATATATGTTTAACTAAACTATCTAGATTAAGATATTATTCAGTCACTTGCGCTTGAACAACTGAATTGCAAATGTGCATAATATGCGATATATGCTATAGCATCGGAGTTAAGTTTTCTGTGTCATTAAGGATTGGTGAGGGTAAATGCAAATAGAATATGCAGTGGTGTCATTCGTGATTATTTGAACCTAAGAATTAAACCATTTTACCGCATAAATCAGTCTGGGAGTTGTAAAAACTATTAGGACCCCGGGTCTAAATCCAGCAGGCCATTTGTCGTAAATATTTATATATGGATGTTTTAATGTTGAATATACAAAACACAAGCAATGCAAATCGATGAAAATAAGTCTTTGACGCATATGATTAATAACAAACACACTAACGACTGCCCAGCTAAGCTTCACTTTTCAAACGCTGCGGGTTTTCGCGCTCCCCACGTAGAAAAGTCGGAACGGTCGGACGGAACTTTCTGCGGCTGGCGCCGGCTGAATATTTCATTCCATGGAGGTAGTTGGCTCGTCATGGGGGTGTATTCTCAGTACGAAGAGCAGAGGTTTTTCGAAAACATAGAGGTGCGATATAGAGAATATAATTACATACAAATTTTGGCGGGACCAAGAAGTTATTACGAAAAACGGAGGTTTACGATATGAAGAGGTTCACTAGATAGAGGTTTTACTGTACTAGTTTAGCAGCATGGAATATTCTATAATAATTTTATCGTCTTAAAAATTGAATCCCCAGATATTCCATAAATAGAATATCCTGACCTCATCAAACTTTTTTTGTGTTTATAAAAAAAGAATTTGAAAGCATTGAAGGATTTGATTTACAACAGCAACCCAAGTTAATATAAACCCATTGTGTACTGTATTAATTTTAGGTTTTTGATTTTGTTTATTATTTAATATTCTATATTATATTATTCGTAGCATGTGATACGCTTGAAAGTCTTTTTTCTATAATTATATTAAAACCTTTCTGGCTAGAGGCTGATAAAATGTGGCATCAATTGGATCTTATATTTTGGAAAATCAAATGTAAATGAAAATGAACTTATAGTACCTATTTTTTTAAATGCTCTTTAAAGAATGGTTCTACAAGTTTAAAAGTGTATTATTTGATGAGTATGTGATAAGGAAAGTGAACTTAATATTAGAAGTAATAGCATATAGCTATTGCATCTGTAAATCTTGATCCAGGAAAATATTATCTACACAGATGATGGGAAGTTGATTTTTTCTACTATAAATTTACTTAATTTTTTGAAATAGATTTGTTGCTGTTTTTCTGTATAAATTAAAAATCCTAAAAGAATACAAAACATGAGAGTTTCTTGTCAAAAATGAGAAACATATTTAGCACAGCAGGAAATTTTTGTGACCAGAAACAAAATTGCCTTGATCCAGAGAGGCTAAAAATGTTGTTTTTTTGGACAAAACCTGAAGTAGGCTGAATGTCACGACGTTGTGTCATGACCGTTTATTCTTATTTGCTAATGCTGAAAGTTTGAATTATAATTTAGGTTAGTGTTTCTATTACTCTAATAACTAATTATTAATCTTATTAAAATTCAACTTATGACAGTCATATTATTTTGAATCTGTTAAGACATTTTTTATCTGATACCAAACATGTTTTGTTATTAAACATGGCATTTGTTATTAAACATACTGTAAACATGTAAAAAAATATAAAACTCTTGCTTTATCAAGAAGTTTTTATTTTCAAAACATCCTCATAGTGGAATATCAGAAGTTTTCTCCCAAAGTAAATAGTATATTCAAATTTTTGTTTCGTAAAATTGTATTTTTAGATTTCATGGAACATATAATAATAATGTATAGGAAAACTAGGTAAAAAAACTCATATATGTATAGGTTGATGGTATCATTATCGAGAATCGATTTTCCAGGAATTGGTATTTAGAATCTATAAATTTTGGTATCGACTCATCTCTAGTAAATACCAATGTTATTCAAGTGATGAATTCATGTGTATACATCTTGACTATCATTTATTGAACACTCAGTGATGTCCTTGTTGTTAACTCTGTATATTTGTTCACTAATATGTGATATTTATTCTTTATATGCCTATGTTCTCACCATATAACGACGGTTAGTGAATCTTGACTTGTTCCATACATGAACCAAACATGTCATTTAGGAACTAATAAAATTTCTATTCTATCCTATTCTTTCCATTTCTATCCATTGTGGATAAATTCATGCTATGATTAAATGTTTCTCAGGCTGAAGCTGGCAAAGAGAGGAAGTTGAGAGAGAGAAGTGAGGAGTATTGTAGGCAGACTGAGGAAGAGGCTCAAAGACTGAGGCAAAGGAGTGGTGCTGGCATTGATGGGGCGTTGGGCATGGGTCCTGGGAGCCAGGCTGCACAGGAGATTTCAAGGTGAATGTCTGCTGTTAGCAACACTTGCTCATGGTATGGTCCACCATGTTACAAAAGTTGTGGCTTGGTAGTTTAGTGGTTGAGAGCATTGGGTTTTTGACCAGATACTAATTTGGAAAAGACCTTCGGACCTGTGCATTTAAACCAAAGAGATTTTATTTTCTGGGTGCCAAATCTTTCTGGAAACGACAGGTGTGGCTTAGGAAAGGATCTGGCCTTCATGCTCTTAAATGTGTTAATCTCATGCACTCTTAGGCTTCTTGCTTGCTGAGCTCTACCCTCACCAATCAGACCTGCCTTAAGTTGTAATGCTCTGAGGTTTTCAAAATAATTGAGCTAATGAAACTAGACAAAGTTAATACCCTAATACTATTATCTTCCCAGAATTAGGAATCAGTAGTTATTCTCATTTTCCTGCTTGATGGAGAAATTGTAATGTCCATGGATTGTTAAATTGTTGTGCAATTTTTTGCCTGTGTAAGATCATTAGAAGATTTTCGCAAGAAATATGGAAATATGCTTCTGGTGTATATATATTCTTTGCTAAAGTAAAGCCAACTATTTTAACAGGTTAAAATCAGAAGTGGAAAAAGTTGAGGTGCAATATAATGAAAACCTTGCCCAGCAGCAGTCAAGGTTCAACCTGGAGTTATCTACCCTTCGAGATCAGCTCCAAGAGGCTGAGAATAGGCGAGATGCCCTGGAGAGAGAGGTGAGGTTTAATACTGAAAGCTGGCTTCAGGAACTCCTTTTTAAAAAAAAATTATAAATAAAATGAATGATACTGGAATATACTTTGTAGTATTTATCATTGATGTAAGGAAGTAAAGGCACCTTGTATGTCAGGATTTGAGGCTGACATTGAGCAAATTGATGATGATAATGAAGCAGCACAAGGGACTGGAGGGGCAACTTCTTGGTGTTAAAGTTTTGATGTCATGTGAAATAGTTGAGATTTTAAACCACTTTGAAAGTGCATGCACTTTAGTTAAAAAGTGATTGTAATGTTGAAGTAATTTCAGTAGTCACTTGAGGGATAGATTATGTAATGAAATGCTGTTAGGAACTTTAATGGGGAGGAAACAAGACTAAAAACAACTCTTTGGGCCAGTCTTTCAGTCGTTCTTCACTTCTGTGATTTTCACTTCAACAAGTTGGAAGCAGAGGTAGCTTTATGAATTCTCATGAACACCATTGCAAATTGGAGAGGTGTTAAGGGAAAAATTTTACTGTGTTAGCTAATCATATTAGTAGAACACCTTGGTTATCATGTTTTCTGAGCGAAAAAATCAGATGCCAGTCTTGTGCATTTTATGTTTATTTATGAGGCTTTTGTATATCTCCTTGAGGATGTTATGTTTTGTATAACTCCTTGAGGAGAGTTACAATTTGATAAAGTGGCATTATTCTCTGTTTCTAATAGGTTGGTGTTCTCCGAGAAAAGCTGGAAGAAGCACGTCTTGAACAGTTCACTGAAAGTGAAGAGACCCTTTCAGAGGTGAAGCGGATCCATGAACGTGAGAAATTGATTCTCATGGAGGAAAACAAGAAGTTAATGATTGACTTAGATTCGGTAATAGTTCATTTTATAAATTTTATTCATAACTTAGGTTAATTTTTGTGTAATTTGTACTGTGTTGTCTTGGAAGTACTATCAGTAATGTGGTGAAATTTTTATTGAAAAATGGTAGATTGAACTACAGCTTTATCTAATGTTTATTGAAGCCACTTTTTAACACTATTTAATTTTAATGTGTACTAAAATTTGATGATAATGACACCAACCAGATTGCTTATTGAGTAACCATAATTCATTAAACACACTTTATTTTTGGTAAAAATAATAAGTGTTTCCTTTGATTCTTTGATATTTACTGAATAATTTGCTGAGGAAATACCTATATAGCTCACATTGTAGAATATTTATGTCAAATGGAAGTTGTATCAGTCAAAAAAATTTTGCCTAAAATATTAATTGATAAAATGTTCTTAAGTAATGTAAGTACTACAGAAAATTCTATGTTAAGGATAAGCGTTTCCCTACACACTCTTAATTTTTTTATTGGATTTCAATGTTATTCTTGGTGAGAAAACATTTTATGCTGTACCTACATGTTATGATAAATTTTGCTCATTTCCAAGGAGTACATGTTTTCTGATAAAACTCTTTAAGTTATTCCCCAAGAAACTAGCAATTTCATGCATTAAGTATTAAATAAAGCTATATTTATACACATTTCATTCGTTGTTAGTAATACAGCATCACTCATTAGAGGATAGGGTTTTGTTATATGATATGTATGTATTTTTAAAAATATTTTCTGAATTAATCTTTTTATATTTTAATATTTTTTTGTAAAAGTTGTAGATTTCTATCCCATGCATGATGAAATTGATATTAATCTTATCTGTTAAATAATGTGTACTCTTCATATTTAAATATTATCTTATTTTTCTTAAAAACCAGTTAACGGAATCTGTGAACCGCATTCAGAGTGAGAGGAGACAAATTGAGGAGGAGTACGAAGAGTTGAGGAACAAGAAAGAGGCGATTGCTCAATGGGAGGCCCAAATTAGCGAGATAATTCAGTGGCAAGTTACTAATGCATGTTTAAGTAGATTCATCAGTTGATTTCCTTGAATGGTATTTGGGCTCTTTGGTTCATATAAATGCAGTTAAATGTGACATTTACATGCATAGTATTGATGTAAATGGAGATTCAAATCTCCCTTGTTACTTACAGTTCGATGATTTCCAGTAAATTTTGCCTCTTAATCACACATTTGGTGGTTTATGCACTGCATGGCAATGAATTCAATTATGTAGTTTCCGTGGTAAATTTTTTAAAATTGTTTTTATCATAATGTTTCGGAAGTAATGCCCTTTGCATATCAATCAATGAATAATGTTTTTTGAATTTTTTAGAAAGTGTATTTGATTTCTGTGTATATTGTAGATGGTACTTCTGTGTGTAAGGAATTGAAATGTGTTGGGAAATTTTTGAACAAAATCCATTTCATTTTAAACTTTATTGGAAATAACCTAATGAGGATGGTTGGCAGTTTATTAAATCTTACAAAAGAGTTTACTGGAAATAGGAAAATATGTTCTTCGGAACTGCCAGTGAAGAAAAATATTTAACCAAATGAACTGCCACATTTAATTTAAATGTTCATCTTGGGAATTAAAAAATGAAGAAAATTAACTGGAAGTAAATTAATGTTGTCCTTTTTTTACTGGCTAAAGGAACCATCGAAGGTATAATAGGGAAATGACAAGTGGAAATTTATTGTTATATTTAATATCTTTTTTTTTCTTGGTAGAACATAGGTTGCAAATTCATTGATAATATCAGATTCATCATATGCCATCAATGACAAGTGTTTATGGCATGATTTTCAGCTTACTTTTGATGAAGATTTGCTCCTAATTGAATCATTCTGTATGTTTGTTGGGTGTGTTGAATTAATTTCCATGGTATTTGATTTCAATCTGGTGATAAATACAGCAGTCAATGATATGAATATTAGTTGGAGGTAATTGTTAAAGGAATGCTGTAGAAATGGTAACTTGAACGCTGATGTAAAAGTCTTGGCAGGTGATGAATTTGTGTCACGTATGCATTTGTTACTGAGCTTTCGGTAACAGTTGTGTATTCTCAAGTTTCTTCTGTAGAACATTTTAAAACAACTGAGTGATGTCAATACCTCAATTATAAATTAGGGTTCCCTGATTTTACATTTTTTTCTGCTAATGACTTCAATTTATTTTTAAAAAATTTCAATTTTTGCGAATTTCACTGAAAATATTTTTACTAACGACCCAGGTTTGTTGAATTTAGTAACCTAATGTCATAATACTTTGAAGCTGTACAGATTATCATAAAAGATTACTTTCATTTCTTGGTTAATGAGTATATGAACCAGTTTTATTTCCTTGTTTTATTTTTTCAGGGTTAGTGATGAAAAAGATGCTCGTGGGTATCTGCAGGCGTTAGCTACAAAAATGACTGAAGAATTAGAATTTTTAAAACATTCTGGAGTTGCCTCTGCCCCCACAGCTGTAAGTAGATGTCTTTAGTTTCTGATCCTCCTGTTACAGAAATGATGGGTTAGGGTATTTGAGCAGCAATGTAAAGAATTTATTAGAAACTTGTTAATGTGTCAGTTTTATTCTTTTAATCTAGTACACTGTTGTTTCATAGACTTATATCCTTGGTTAAAACTTTTCTAAGTGAATCACTCTAGTATTAGTCTTTTCATATGACTTTTGGTATTTATTTATTTTGCTTATAGTTCACCCAACGTGAAAATCATAATTTCAGGATGGGCAGGTACAATCACTAGTAATACCAGTTGAAGTTGCCTGAAATAATACATAAACATTGCCTCAAATTAATGGCAGCATTGAAAACTTTTGGCATAATTTCCATTATTTCCTTATGGAAGTGCTCCTTATCTTTGAACAAATTTAAATCTTTACTTAATCTATTCAGATCAATTTATTCAATTTCATTATGGTAGATGAATAGGATAAGTCAAGTTGATGTGCACTTTTGAGTGCATACTATAAAGTATTTCACTTCATGAATATGTATTGCATATGCATGGAATTTATTCATATTTCATTGGCAGGACAAGAACTGGAGGAATAGAAGATCTCAAAAACTTGATAAAATGGAGTTGCTGAATCTCCAGAGTAGTCTTCAATCGGAGATTCAAGCTAAGCAGGCAATAGGGGAAGAGCTTAGTAAAACTAGGTCGGAACTTGTTGCTGCCCAGAAGTAAGTGTACATAATTTTAGATTCTAGTTTAATATTGTCATGCTTGCAATTAAATGATAAGTATAGTTCTGACCTAGAATTTGAAAATGAAAGTGAGCGTATAAATAGTTTATATGCCTTTATCTTTGTGATTGAGTTTGTTTCTGCCTTTGTGCCTCTGGGGCTTAAAAACACAGTACCAAATTCTGTCCCACACTAAATTGACCCTATGATTGCCATGTAAAAAAATACAGTTTTAACAAGGCCCTTTTTGTGTTGGCCCCCGCCATTGCGAGAGTTTCCGTCACTGGTAACAGACACCAAAATTGGCCAACATCTGCCATAGCTTGTGATCTGTTAGCAATGCAATTAATATGAAGTGGTACATATCAACTGCACGTTATAAATCACCATCCGATTAATTTATTGTTAATATTGGTGGAAGTACTGCAGCATTAGCAGTTACGAATACGTATTTGATCTTCTTTTGTTTCCGGGGGCGGTTGAGAGCACACTCGCACGTCTTTGAGTTGAGAGCAAGAAAGATACATGGCCCAAAAACGCAAAACACTTAAGTGTCGGTAGGGAAAAATTCTACTTAATTGTCTCTCCTAAACTTGTTATCACATTTTCTTTCACTCTATATTTATCAATGTTAAACATTTTGGTGAGTTAATTTTATAATTTACAAGATCATTGAAGTTAGAAAATTATTTTATGGTTATGGTTTAAATTTTTGGCGGAACTAATCAAAATTTTGGAATGAACATTAGAAAATGGAACGAGCATTAGAAAAGAGTACCTGGGTCAGTTGTGCATTTGGGAAAATGGTCGGCAATTCGAGGCTTTGTGCATTTTTGGAGCAGGTACGATGCTTTTTGATCTAATGGTGGTAAATTAAGAAGGGATATGAATTACTGTAAAAACTTTCCCCTTCTTTCAGGATTTGTGCTCAATATCATGAATATTCTTATTTTTGTCTTCTAGAACTACTTAATGCCCTTATGCCGTTCCTGGACACACCCAGCCATCTTTGAAACCCTTAGACCTCTCAAATGTTATTGCTTGACTTAGTGTTTGTAGACAAAACACCACATATAAAGTTTTGTGGGTTTATGCTACAATTTCTTTGAGTTTGAAGCAAAACTTAATGCAGATCCCTTACTCCTTCACATTGGCCATATTGGAATTCACAAACAAAGAATGTAGAGTAACAAAAGCCACAAAAACTAAGAAATATGTTGGCCATTGGTCCTGATTTGGTAACATGCTGGCCTGGCCACCCATAAGTCGTGGGTTCAAATTCCACCGAGGGCATGGGTGTTGTGTTTGTCATTGCCTTGAGATTGTAGGTTGGATTGTGCTGTATAACCTTCGGCAATGGAGCAAAATATGTGGTGCTAATTGTTTGGGTGGAGTGTTCAAGGTCTTGAAAAGTTTGGGTAGCCCCTTGTATTGATATCAAGTAAAAATAAAATTGGGATGGAATAAAAGTAAACATAATGACTATATTTCTGTTCAAAAATTAAGATATGTTAACACATCTAATTGGTTGACTTTTTGGAGTATTGTTTTTGTGGTTATCATTATCTCAATAAACCTTTGTTTATGGATATTTTTGAAGAATTTCAAAAGGTTTAACCAAGTGGCAAATTGTCAAGGAATTTATAGAAATAAAGAGGAGAAAGGGAGCATAGGGTGTTGGTAACATTTAGTTACATAATTGCAAGATCATGAATCATGCACCTCTGAGACTCCTCGGTAACTGAAATTTTCTGAGACGGTGCTCCACCTGCTTATTTCCCTTTAGTACTCCTAAAATATCCAACCTAGGAGCTTCTTTCCCTAATTGACATCAATGGCATAAACATAATTGAATAGTATACAATCCTGGAAAATTATATAAACAGCTCTGAAATATTCAATTTTCTATTCTCTTTTTGTTTTTTATTGATTCTAGTGTATTCTAGTGATGTATATACTATTGCTTCTTTTATCATTAGTGTTGTCAGTTGTCATTACATGGTATTCATATGTTTTCTCTGAGACGATATACATGTGATCTTTCCTTTGATTCATGAATAAATTTTTTCTCTTTTTCGAATGTCCAGAGAACTAAGAGACTCAAGGCAAAGGTTTGATGGTTTATCTCATGAAATCAAACGGAAGGAGTCACAAATCAAGGAGCTGCAGCAAAGACTGGAAACTGGCGATGGATGTGAGTTCATCTTATTCTTTAACTTTTCTAATAATGGTATTGGTTAACTTTATAATGTTTCATAGAGTGCATAAATACATGTTACTCAACACTTCTTCCACAAAAATACAAAAATAACGGCAAAAGGAAAGGTTTTTCCTATATGTGATTACATTTTAGGTGCATTTTCATATGGGCATGTCCTAAGCTTTTTAGGAATTTCCCTGTTCTGAAACTTGATTGTGGCCTCTCGTAATGTCTTAGGTGGTCCTTTAGTACAAGTGTTAATGATTATTGTTTTATTTTAAATATTTCCATTCTAAAAGGTCCCCATAATTGTGTGGGGATTACATTTTGATAAAAAATGTTGTTGACCATGTGCAACACTGACACATTCATGAAAGATCTTTGGGATGAATTTTTCCTTTACTAAATTTTAACTCGACTAAAGCTATGGACATGCTGTAAGCCTTCATCAGGTATATGGTTGAGATCATAAACTCGTCTATCTTCAAGAATATGATATATTATTCCCTTCACAGTCTGATTCACTTTCTTATTATTACTGTCATTTTAACTACCCTTCACATTCTTGATACAGTTAATATTTCACTGGTGTACAATGTGAAAGTTTGATATACTCAGTTAATATCGTCATTCCATACTTGAGTTTTTTGGCTGTTTGTGTGTGTGTGTTGCTAGTTCAGTGAGCTTTTTTAAGAATGACTTGTTTATTTTGCTGAATGGCACTATGAAAGTCCGCACATTCATATACGATAGTAGATCGCTAATCCAGAATATCTGGGATCTGCTTCTAGAAAAAAGGTTTTTCTTATTAAGGTCTGAAGGAATTTTAACTACTATTCTGACATATACCTTCATTTTTTCCAACCATGATTAGAAGAAATGAAGTTGTGTGTTGAAATAGCAGAGTTAAATTTCCTTCCTACCTCCCTTGACTGATTGATTCCCACAAAGCCCGTTTTCGTATTTCGTATGTAAAGTACTTCTTGTTTTTAGATAGCATGACTTCAGAAGGTTAGAAAATTATTCTATTATATTCGTGCTATGGAGAGCTTGAAAGTATGTAAGAAGAGAACTAACTTATAAACCTCAAGAAAGAAATATTTTATGGGTTGAAGGTCACTGTAGTGGTGAGAATGCTTGGGTGGAAAGGAAGATAGGGGAAGAGGATGGGCTGAAATGAAATGTAATGGGCTGAAATGGATAATATGAAGATAGGAAATGCACGGAGCTAACGAGGGAAATATTTTTGTGAAATTAACATTCAGTTGTTTCTAAGGGGAGTTGAAGTGGTGCCTAAGTAATTATTAGTCAATACAAGATTATTTAAATATTAAAGAACAGAATGTAAAAATGACATTAAAAAGTTGTAGAAGTGAAATATGGATGAAGAGCTGCATAGGTTTTTTCATGCTCTGCAACCACACATCTGATGCTAACCTCAAAATTACTTGAAATACTACATGTGGTATTGGTAGCTTTTACATCTGCTGCGGAAATTTGATTTTCATTTATTGTGTTTGAAAAATCTTATGACAGTTTGGGTACTCTTTTATTTATATTCTGGATTAGCAATCTTCCATTGTAAATGTTTCATTTTTTCTCATCTTCTTAGAAGGGAGATGTGTATGACTGAAAATTATGTCATTAGTATTTTGAGTTCACTGCTTTTTATGGAGATTTCTTCTGGAGTATTTGATCTGGTTTTGGCATTGCCATTTTATTCTTTTATTCCATTCAAAAAACATCCCTTGGAATGATTGATAGCAGAGTTAGGTTGCTCAGTAAAGCACTTTGATACATTTATTGGAAATTTTTCAAACTTTCAGTTAGAGAAATGGCTTTTTTATTTGGGTTTGATGTTGCTTAATCTGGGATGTTAATGGTTTCATCGGCCTAAGGCACTATTATGTTGAGATTCAGTTTCACTGTAAGCTTATTCATAATTTTTTTCAATTAAAGTTGTACAAAAGTGGATAAAGGATGTATAAATGGTAATGGGATGTAAAAAAGAGTGAAAGAGGGGATAATATTGGTTAGAGGTAATTGGGGGAAAATAAAAAAATTCTGTCTTGAAGACGGGTAGTTGATGAACATAGTTCAGAAGGAAAATTAATTGAAAAATAATTTTTTTTTGAAGAATGATTAAGAGATGGTTATGAGATGGGGGTATCATCATAAGAGTGTGTTGTGTAGAGATTTAGTAGGAGATAAGATTGATTCCATATGCTAGCGACTGTATCAAGTTACCTTTACTTCCATTTTCAAACCAATGCAGACAACTATGCTATTTATTTCTAAGAAATACATCATTATTAATTGATCAATTCATGCATAATTTTAATCTTTCTAATATCATATAGTTATACATCCAGTTTTTAAATTAATGTTTCATTGATATTTTTTATCATTTGTGGTATTTTATCAGTAGGGATCAATTTTCTAGTCCTCGAGATTCCCCAACCAGATCAGGAACTTAAGTTTTGGCATTTCAGCCCTTGTATGACATTTTGAGTAACCAGGAGGTAGTATTTATAGAGCCTGTGATGTCATTACATTGGTATTATTAATTTTTGACCATTTCAAGTCATTCATAATTGAGGCTCCTGGTGTAATATCTGTAGAAAGATTATTTTAAGGTACTCCTTCATTAATGCCCTTAAGGTTTTTTTTGGGGGGGGTTTACCTTTGATATGACTTCATGCTTGAGCAAGTGCATATGTACTTTTTTGTCCTTGGATTAAAATATTTACAGGGTAAATATTTGGAAGAATATTTATCAGCAGACATGGCTATCATACTTTCTGTATTTTCTAGCATTGAGGGTGTACTCATTTTTGGCATTCAGAATTTAGAGGGAAAAGAATGAGCTAAATAGTATGGCCCAGGAGCTTTCAGTTCACAATTAAAATGTTTTAAACATGTCAATCATGGTTAACTTATGGCTTGATTTATCTTGCAAACTGTCCAGATACAACTTAATCAAATCGCTTCTTAATTTTACACCTAGGACCTTGGAGGTGAAGAGAATATTATTGGACATGTATTCATTATTTTATCTCTCAAATGCTTACTATGTATTTTTTTTTGATTTGAACATTAATGAAATTAATGTTCAAATCAGCAAAAGAAAAAAAATGCCTTATGTTGAGTGTATAAAGGAATTGATCCATGGTTTCGGAATTTGAAGAGTACATTATGTGTATGAAGAAATAATCAACAGATAAATCAATCGCAACTAAGGCTTAGATTTGAGTTTTGTGGCTACAACACCACTTTGACCCATATATTATAAATCATCAGTAATTGAATTTAATGCTTTATGTACATTAAACAAATACTTTAAAATATTTTTTTAGTCTATAGTTGGTACTCCTGCCGATGACTTACGATTCAATTTTTTGTGGCTGCTTATATCTCTAATTAAATTCATTCACTGTCATGAATGAGCGTAAATAACATATAGATAGAATTAAGCAGTTAAAATTTTATTTCTATTACAGATTACTTTCTACTGTGATTAGTATAATTGTCAAAAAAATGCAACCTCAAGCATTGATGATTGATAGTAATTTTTTCGACTTTTTTCCTGCAAAAGGTAGCGTTCTTGAAGCGTGCAGGAAAATGCATTGCATAAATTTTGATCAATTTCCTGATTCAACATTACATTCTTTTGATATGAATTTGAATGGCAATAATTTTATGTTGATTACTTTTGACCTGTACAATTTTCAGCACAGATACTCTTTCCTCAATTGTACCTGTGACGATTGGTTCTTGCACTACACACAAGTGAGGATATCTTGGACAGATGGGGCACATGTTTGAATAAATTGAAGGCAAGGGATATAAGGTAGTGACTGATGTCATAAGCTGAGAAAGCATAACAGCCTCTTCTGTCTTGTGTCTGAGGAGTACTTGTTTTCGCATCCTGCTCAAAATACTTCTTCGTATGGAATGCGATCATGCATTGATTTATCATTAATCTTTTGGAGATTAACAAAACCATTACACATTTCTTGAAGTAATGATAACTTCATCCAAGTGCTAGCTAAGCAAATTTTGATGCGTTAATTTTTCTTGCTGTAAATGCTTTTTACATTTTCTTTTAATGTTTTTGTTACTAAAGCACAGTGTAATGTAACTGTTAAGGTGAGGTTATCTGTATCGTGGCTTGGGATATCTGTTGAAATGTGTTGGATCTACGATTGTCATGGAGGTTTTGGGATATTTTTAAGAGTGTGTTGTATTGATGGAAGTAGGAGTGACATTTGATGATGATGACCAGAAGAACTACTTACGTGGCTGCATTTGAAAACTTAAGTGGTACTTACTTATAAAATAATTATGACTGCATAATCATTAAATTGAGCAGTCATATTTATTTTGCTGTTGTGTGAAAGCTCTTTTTACAATTGCAGTCAGAACATTTTCATTATTTCCAACCATCTCATTATTTTACTTAAAAAACACCTTTTCTGCCATAGTTTGATGCTAATTTTTAAATAAAAATTATAGCCTTGTATAGGTCAAGAGATATGAAATGGGTAATGAAGAAATGTGTGCTTTATTCCTTAATTTTTTACTGTCAATATAACAAGTACAATGAAAGAAAATACTTGAATCTCAGTAATCTATCTCTTTTATTCTGTCACAATTGGTTAACTTGTTCTGATAGTGATTGGCTAGTAATCCATCAGTGGTCAATATAATTTTTACATATTGAATTAGAATGTCTTTTGTCTGCTTGGGCCCTCCTCACAAATATTGTAGGAAGTTAGTAAGTTTATTAGTTAGATTTTAATGGTAGGTTATTGAGATTACCGAATGCATAGGTAATCAACTCGCATTGATAGGTTTGTGGCTAGTTTCTGCCTGCTGTTCCTCTACTCATTGAGGTATTATTTCACCTCCCTTTCTATGCAATTTACATTTCTTTCAATAAATCCCTCTTAAAAGTTGTACATATGTCTTTGGCCCTTATCCTTTGTTTCTAAGAATTTTATTTCTGTGCAAAAATAAGTCTTCATTTATGATGCTTTATTCTCTTTCTGAATTTACTACCATAAGAATGCGCTTCACTAGTAGTGCAACATTAGCTGCGAGTTCTTTGAAAATGATTGGTGAAATCTCCTCTAGTCCTGATGATTTGCTTGTTATGTGTGAATAAATTGCCTAATGATCGTTTTTCACATCCTGTATAGTAATTTTTTTCCATGCATTATCAGTTGTAGGGCTGCAACATTCTTTTGCACAGCAAGTAATGTAGATACTTCATACATGCATTTGTTTGAAACATAATTTTTTGTATGTAGCTTGTACCTACACCTCCATTTTAGTCAACAGGGAGTTAATGATTCTCTCGTAAGGAATTAAAGGCCTTTGACTTTCTTTGAAGGTTGTTTGTAATAAAACAAGATAGCACTTTTTCCACAATTTTTATGTCGGTACAACGCGTTTCAACCGTTAGGTCAACATCGGGTACAATCATACATAAAAATTGTGGAAAAAGTGCCAATTTGTTTTATTACAAACATGTATACTTTCCACCAAATCCTTTTGAAGGATTTGTGTATTTCATTTTAAAGTATTGATGTGCAAGGATTCATAACTTTCAAATGTAAATATTAAAATTTTGCATTCTTAGAACTGTTTAAACCTTCCTCATGTTTCATTTACTGTCGAAGTGTGAAAAGATTTACCAAATAAAAGATATTTATTCAATTACCTTTTAATTCCAGAGGTAAAAAAATAACTTCCGACGTAAATACTTGTTTATTCATTAAATTAGGGTTAATGATGGGGAACAGAATTCTCTGCCTTCCAACTCTATTTCTTGTTGTGGTATATAGTCTTGTAAATGTGCAAAACAATGAATTGTTAATATTCAGTGCCAATTACTTTACTATTTAATCATTACATACGTGGATTGGCTTTCATATTTTGTTTTCTCATTTACTTAATTTCTGCTTTTAAAATGTACTTGTTACTTAATTAATAGTAATTTATGTATTGGATCAACCATTTGACCTTGCTTGGATTGTGCATTTTAATTGTAAATGGTAAATTGAGTGACTTTGAAATGTTAGCAATGCTTTCAAGGAAACACATTTTAACGTAAATAGTGAGGAAAATTCATAGGTTTTCCCATTGGGATAACCTGCATAAATCTCTTTTAGAAACAACTGGCTGTGCTACCTTGTCATCTGAGCTTTTGCAACTTGCAATGGCCACAAAAGCTTGGGATGACAAGGCACCACACATACCTGCTCCAAAAAGAAACTTGTGCAGTGGGGACAACGTTGCTCATAAAATGTAATGGCAAATCCTGGAGGAATACTTTGTTCTTATCATACCTCTTTTTGTATGCCTGAACCGCTTCTTTTAACTGTTCATTAAGCATTATGAATAAGGATCTGTATAAGTTTAAGGAGCCAAGAGAAAGTAATATAATTTTCACACAAATATTAGGAATAGGCTTTGATATTTTGCACCTAGATGATCAGCATAAAATGTCTTGCACTCTATGATTGAAGTTGGAATGCAAGTGATATTCTGTGACCATTTTCAATGGTCATATGTTTGATCATGAAAATATTACCTCTTACCAGGTGATTTGCCTTGTTTGACTTGCATCAGTTAATCCAAGCATATTTTTGTGATTATGTATTGAATACTGCAAATCAGTAGCAGTTGCAGGAACAGGATTATTTTTCATAACATCATGCTAGAAGTATGCAGGTAACCTGCGTTAAAACGACATAAGTTCCAAAATAATGCTATGTTGAGTGAATTCATGTTAATGAAGTATTGAAGTCTTAAGGAACTGGGTAATTCATGGGTGATATGTACAAGGGATAATAAATGTGGACCTAGTAACCACCACTTGCAAGTTTGATAGCATTTATTTGGGTGAAATTACAAAATATTATTACAAGTTTTTACAACAATGTTATGTTCACTTCAATTTTCAGAAATGCTTACGTACCTTATGTAAACAATATGTATTAAACTGCAGTAATCCTTGCTACTCATGGAAGTGAAAAGCTCTTGATTAATTGAATCCTTTGCAAAGCATTGATTTTATTATGGGAGGATCACCAAGGGGAGAGATTATCCTGGAGGATATTACAGATTGAATATATTGGATATCATCACGGATTCCAAATGATGTTGGGTACTTCATTGCCATGTCAAGACAGCACTTGTAATTTCATTCAATTTACTTTATTGTTACCCCACAGCATGGGGTTGTGGAGGCTGTAGAGCTCTGATTTGTTTCCATTTTTTGGCATTTTGTTGATGTCTTCTTCCATTATGAAGTGAAAAGTTTGTAATAATCCTTGCGTTCTTATGATCCCAATACAGTAGAGGCCGTTACTTTATCCAAGATGATGCTTAGAGGTTGGTACCGTGTTTGGGGCTCAGTGTAAGCAAATGGAACAACAGGTTTTCATATCGTAGTGGACTTGTTTCACAAAGTAAAGACAGGATTTGAATTCTTCAACCAGTAATACTGTGCTTACCCCTCATTCAATGGAGAGTTAAGATTCATTCTCACTAACTCAGTGATCAATGTGAAGGTTGGTTTGATTGTTAATGGTCAATGAATTCATCAGTATGGTTAAGGGAAAGGTGGTTTAAGAGTATTAAGGGCGTATGCAGTCATGTCAAAGTGGGAAATTCGGTTGTGCTAGGTATGAGAAATATTTCCGGACCAGTCATGTTAAAGCGAATATTGTGTTAAGCAAGGGATGTCCGTAGTTAGATTTCTTGGTTAGATTTACATCATGAGTTTTCGTGCACAGATAAATTCCATGAAGGTATATCTTCCCTTCAACCTTACTTTTAACCCATTCGCATCCGGAAGCGTACTGGTACATGATCTGGATCTGGCATCAATCACTGGAAGTGTACTGGTACGTGATCTGGATCTGGCCTCAATCAAAGGAAGCATACTGGTACGCATAACGCATTATCTTCCTTGTAGGTTGATGCTGCTGCCATCTTACATCTTTTTTAAAAACTTTTTAGTCAGTTCTTTGTACCTGTTGTAGCTGCCATCTGAGGGCTTCATTGGCAAGTTTATCTATTCATCAATGTAGAAATAACATTTGTGATTAAATACCTCAAAAGTCAGTGGTGTTTGTGGTCACTTTAAATCTCAGAGAGGATACGAATGGGTTAAGCTATTGTTGAGAGAGGTCATCCATGCCGAAGCTGTGGTTCATAAAGCATGTAATCCCAACTAGCCAGTTGACTATTGCTAGTTGAAGTTAGTAAAATTTTATTGTGCGTATAGAAAATCTTGTTAGGTTCCATATCAGCACTAATTAATGGAAATGATGACCCCTTATAACTTTTGTGTTGTCATATTCAGTTTTGCTGGTCCTAAACAGCATGTGTGCTTTTGTACTGGCTCCAGAAAGCTTATCATAACATTGCCATGTCGCTGATAACTGCTTTTATTTTTGGTGCCATTTTATTGGTGTCCCATAACAGTTTTTGCTCGTTTGGGCCATGAGTAACAGGTATTGCGTAATAGCATTGGATGTTTTTTTTCTGGAATGGGAAGTTGTGCCAGTAAATTGATACCTGTGTGTCTTTACTTTTTGGAATTTTGCTTTATAGAGTCAAGGCCCTTGTAGTCGATAATGATAATCGACTTTGACAATTCTTTTGCCAAGAGTTTTTCAGTTCTTTTGGCAGTTGCTTCTTCGTGAGTGTTTGATAAAAGAAAATTAGAATGCCAAAGTACACTGTATACCTCAGAAGGGTAATCACAATCAAATGGAAGTATTGAGTTAAAGAGACCTTCATTGATCATTTTGGCAGCTTGATGAATTGGCCTGATTTTAGTGAAATCTCACCTTCAGTTGAGGGACTTAGTTGTGAAGACAGTGATTTGAGCATTTTCTTTAGAAAAGGTCATTTATTATTTTTTAATACATTTCAAATGCTGTGGACAGTTTTATGAATAAGTAGTCCAAAATATGTACAGTGGTGCAATAATATGAGAAAAATACATTGTTTGAGGAAGATTTTTTCTGTGATCTACTTAACAAGTTTATTGAAGGTAGTACACACGTTGAGTCAGTTCATTGCATAAAATAATAGCACACAAAGGTTTGTTTTTGCTTGTGTGCATAGATGAATACCCTCATAGTGCAGTGATGCTTCTGTAAGAAAATACATGTAAAATAGAATATTAATTAGGCTGGGATGCAATCAATGTAAACGGCTGATGTGAGACATTTATGTGAAATTGAGATGGGACTTTTTCTCTAATGGACACAATCAACATACGGGACCTGCGAATACAGTACAATTGACTGACGAAATCTGTCGCAAAGGAAATCTGTAGCGAATGTAAAAAGGAACTAACAATTAATTTGCAAGACTGTAGTGGTACTTACATATTCCATGCCGTTTGAAGTTACCAGATCTTTTAAGTTTCTTATAATTCACAAAAATTAATTCGTGAAAATTGTGTGTAATCCTTCCTAATGAAATATTCACTACCTCCATTGTCAACAATGGCAAACAAGCATCATGTCATTAGTTACCATATGAAATCTCACTAAAACACAACAACTTCAAATAATTATTCATTCATATATTCCCTTATTAAGAAAAAAAGTCAGGGAATTCTCTATGCTAAAATAAAAGACAGAAATAAGTTTTACAATATTTTAGACTAAAATTTATTTCAGAAGAGGCATGCATCCACTTGCATCTTCAATAACTCCTCACAGGTGGCTCCTTAATGCCAACTCCTGGGACAGTTTAATTGGATTTCCATGAACGTAAAACTTGAGAGATAGGAGATGACCATCTCTCACATATGCGTCTCACATTATGCACTGATAGTGTCCACTTCCGTTCTCCCACCCATGCACTCATCTCTTCTCGTTTTATGTTACAAGTCTCACGTCATCTATTTACATAGATCGTGTCCCAGCCTTTAGACAGTTTCAAGAAGTATTTAGATTTGGAATTCCATTGATAGTTTATAGATCATCCTGTGCTTTCCAGCTTTTTTTAACTTTTATGACTAACCATTTTACATATGCACTTCTTTTAATTAATTCATGCCTAAATCAATATAAAAATTGCAGCCTCTTATACAATTGATTCTAGCCATATTGAAACATCTATAACTATGTTTCTTCCATTAATAATATGCAAGCTGCCTTGGTCAGATACTTAAAATTATTTTATGGAAGTCTGTATGATTTTCGTTCAAAACATTATCATTTACATGAGCAGTTGACTGTCTTAAGTAGTTAATATGTCCACAGTGAGATATATGTTTTTATTTTTTCATAAAATTCATAAATTTTAGTAAGTCAATTGAATTAAGTGGCCACCATTGGTTTGAATTCTGAATCCCCCCCTTTCCCAATCTCTCCAAGTCCTTTTCGGTCATTTGAGGATTTTTTGAACTCATAACATGTTCAATGCATCTTCCTGTAATTAATTACAATGATTACTTGAGTGACCTCTTTATAATTTTCTCTGACAGTAAATCATGTCGGTCTAGAACTTACATGTGAATGAAGATGACTTACGAATTTACATTTTGAGCTCCATTCACCCGTTTATCAGGTTAATTTTTGAATCGATTCCTCCAAAACATTTGGATTTGGATTTGTAAAAGCATTTTGCTTAGGTTATCGTGGCAAAAGAAATATTTCGTCTTGTTGGACATACATTTGGCAGATTCAGCATTTAACTTTTTTTTCCAAGATGTAGCATTGCTTTCTGTGATATTTGAATGTCTTCACCTGTTGACTTTGAGGTGGAGAGGTGCATCATCAAATTTAAATATTTTTTTTTTACTTATCATTAGTGATGGCCGGATCGGATCCAAAGATCCGCGGATCTTTCATTTTTTCGGTTCCGGATTCGGATCCAAAGACACGGAGTAAAATCGGATCCGGATCGTAGATTTTAAATTTTCGCGGCTTAGCGATCGAAGAGCCCCGTGAATGGAATGTAGTTGCGGTAGATATTGACGCGAAGAGGATGTGTAACTCAGGTCATGAAATTAGATGAAAATGATCCCGTGCAACTAGAAGCAAAATAAAGAAATATGACTTTTTTCCCCCATTATCCCGGGACCGCGTGAAAAACAATACGTACGATGTCACGCGGGTAGCCTACATTCTCCGGGATCAGGCGGACCACGAGAGCTAGTGTACTGTGCGAAGTTCGATCCCTATCGCAATTTAATTTTTTCTTTCAGTCGTTGCATCGAAAATGTTATCCTCTTCAATTTCAAACCATGAAATCTGAATACTCACTTTATCATAATTTTGTTGTTTAAATTAGATTTACAAATGTACCAGTAATAAATTAAGGATGGTCGGGGTCGGATCCACGGGTCTTTCATTTCATTCGCTACTGAAATCATATCCGAAGGCAGTAAAAATTCAGATCCAGAACGGAGATTTTAAAATTTCGCGGCCTAGTGGTCGATGCGCCCCGCGAATGGAATGTACATACGTATGGTAGAAACTGACAAGGAGAGGTTGTGTAACTCGGTCACGAAATGAGAAGAAGATTGTTTCTGTGCGACAAAAACAAAATAAAAAAATACTCGTCGTGACTTTTTTCTACACAGGCCCGGATGCGCGAGAAGAAAAATAAAGTCGAATGTCACGCGGGTTGCCTACACTCGCCATATTCCCGTGAACCTATGATAGCTTAGTTGTTAAACATGAGGGCTAGTGTACTGCCGGTCTCGAGTTCGATTCTTAACACTGCCTGATGCAAGTGCACAGGGTGATGCAAGTAGGCAGTTAAAAAAAGTAGATTATCAGAAATTTCATGTCAATTTATAAGTCAAAATAATAATAAAATTTGGCATTAGTGAAATGATTGGGAAAAATTTTTAATGCAGAATTAAATGGTGGAATCATTACGTTAACTTTACCATGTATTTTTCAGTGACGCATTTGTAAATGTAGTTTAAACGATAGGAGTACAAAAATGTCAGTATCCACACAAAGTTGGAAATGAAGGATGATAAAGTTTTTGATTCAGTGGCTGAAAGAAAAATTTTAAACAGTGATAAGAATTGAACTTCATTACCCTGCAGTCACTACCCCACTCTGTTATTGTGGGCTTGCCTGATTTTGGAGAATACATGCTCCCCACATGTCATTCTACTATTTTCTTGCAAACCCGAGCCAATGGAGAAAAAATCCGAGATTTTTTTAAATTTTGCTTTGAGTAGCATGAAAAAAGGCTAATCTCTTTTCATGATCAGAGTTACACAACCTCTCCTTAGGAGTATAAAATTCTATAAATTCATTTTAAAGGTTATTATTAATGAGACATTACAGTTACTAGTTTACAACTACTAGTTTAACAGCTTGAAATATTCTATAATGATTTTTTCGTCTTAAAAAGAATTCCCAGATATTCCATAAATGGGATCTCTTGGCCGCATTAAATTTTTTTTGTTCTTAAAAAAGAATATGAAAGCATGCAAGGATTTGATTAATAATTGGAAAATAATTCCTTTATTAATAAAAATGAACTTATGTTTCTTTAAACGCACTCTAAAGATTAGTTGTACTGGTTTCAAAATATATTGTTTGATGAGTATGTGATAAGGAAGTTGATCTTTATATTAGAAGTAATAAGATGAAGTTATTGCATCCGTAAATCTTGTTCCAGGAAAATATTATCCACATAGATTTGGAAGTTGATTTTTTTCTACAGCAAATTTACTTGTTTTTGGTAATTCTATTGTTGCTGTATTTATATATTTTAAAAAAATCTAGGTTTTGAAAATGAATGAAATTCAGAATCGAGTATCTGAAACTAAGGATCCGAAACCGAGATAAAGATCCGAAACCCAGGCAAGGATCCGGTTCCGGATCCGGATCCGACAAAAAACCTGGATCCGTCCATCACTACTTATCATCGATATATTGGTCTTCTTATCTCTTTTTTATTGTGACTGAATTAAGGTAAACTTTAGATGAAAAAATGTCATTTTTATTCTAGCTTGATAAGCTTATATAGGGTTATAAATCACTGAAGACTATGAATAACTGAAGAAAGCAATTAATACATAAAAATGGGAATGCAGTCAAGCCCATTTATAATGAAGTTGAAGGGGCCGAATATTTACTTCGTAATAACCGAACTTCGTTATATGTGGACCAGTTTTTCAGAGCCTCTTTTTGACTGGGAATAGCCTTCACTTTGTTATAACCAGAATTTTGTTATAAACGGGTTTGCTTTAAGTGGACTTGACTGAATTATTAAACCTGAAAATTTATGGTCACTGTATGCCATGGGTTCCTGGAAATGAATTAGGATATAAATACTTCTTTGGTGGCCACTTATTAATATTTGTGCTTCAGTAATGAGCATTTGATCATTTAATTTGTAATGCCTTGCCTTATTACTGGGAATGCAGTTATTAGAGAAAATATTGGGGGTTGAAATTTGTGAATAGTACTCCAAGATTTCTTTATGGCACTCATTCAGTTCACTTACTGGTAAAACAAAGTTGTCAAATTGTAATGTCGAATAGTGCTATTTTATGCGTGCTGTAGTTGCTTTAGAAAAAGAATAGATTTGTTACTACATGTCGTTACCATTTCATATCCATCAACCAGTCATGCCAATACGAAAGTCGTTGTACAGCCTTAGTCAACCCAAAATGAAATATCGATCTTGATTTTTTTCCTTAAGCTACCTTATGAAAAGTAGTTAATTCCTATTCTTGAGCACTTTTCTTATGATGTTGCATAACGTTACACAATGGCTGTGAGAAAAATAAAAAAGGATTGTGATTGTAATATTTACTATGATATTGGTCATGTTATATGTACATAAAGAATTTAGAAACCAATTAAAAAGCTTGCTGTGGCTTGAGAATTCAACGAACAAATGAAACGAGAGTTATTATTTATAAAGCTAGTCAGAATGTACATTGTGAGGATGGAGAATGACTGTGGCTTGATTTGCTAATGTCAGCAAAGTGTAGAATTTATTAATATCTGATGAAAAATTGTTTGTTTTGTGGAAATTAAATTTAACCTCGGGCATTAAGTCTTATGGGGATGTGATCATTCCATTTTTTGTGTTAATTAGAGGTTCAAATTATTTCGATGCCTAAGTTAAATGAAAAAGGTAATTTTGGGTTCATGTATCTGATACACAAAAGCCATTTGATGTGAATTAACCAGTTCAAGGAATTTGGAGATTTAGTGACTAGGAATTCTTTTCACTATTGCATAGAAATCTTTACCGTATTTACTTGTGTAAGCTGCGCCCTCGTGTATCCCACCCTATTTTCGGGCAGGCTCGTGAGGAAAAAAATTATTTCTGTCAAAAAATTACTTTTTTTTGCCCTTGAGTCTGCATCATTTTGTCATAACATGATTGCACGTTCTTTGATAGAAATGCTGTGTTTTGATTTTTTATAGAAATGCTGTGATTTGATGCTGTTGTTTGATAGAAATTCTCTAGAAAAAGTATGTAGCTATTAAATTTTGCTGTTTCTTCAAATTCAAGCTTTGGTACGCTGCCAAGTATTTCAGTTGGTTATGTAGCATTCAAGTTTCAATAATGCCAATATTTTCTTATTTTAATAAATTATTTGCTCTTCTGAAGAGTTTTGGTCTGTAGTTTTGAATTTAGGGGGTGAAGGGATTACCCAGAAGTGGCCAGTGTCCAAGACTTGTCCTGAATCTATAGAAAGAAATATTTTCTTTTAGAAATGGGTGTGGGTATGTACGCTGAGTATCAGTAATTTTTAATATCCAGGTTGAGTTGTAAAGATTTTCTGAGAATTAATAGTCATAATTTTTAAGGCTTAGATAGAGCTCTGTTTTATAAATTTGAGAATTGTATTTCAATACTCATTATGTTTTACCTATCAGGTAGTTTTTTATGTTGAAGTTGGCTTTACATTTTTTCAATATATTAATAAATCAAATAGCCATTTTTATTATTTATTCGGTGATGTTTTTAAAGCCTTTTAATAGTTGCTCTATAGGTGGTTGTGTGGAAGTGTAATGTATGTAAATGCATATTTATGCTGTAATGAAATAACATATCTATTTATATATTATCTGGCTAGAGGATCTCTATTCTTGAATGTTGATAGCAATAGTCATTTTTTTACCAAATTTCCTTCAGCAATGATGCCAGTGGAAATCTGGATAGGATGCTTGAGGCAGGAAGTATCAGGAATCAGGTGACATTTTCTTAGAAACAGCCCCAATACTGTTAATTTAAAATTGTTGTCTACTTTCAATCCTAGACAAATTGCCCCTATTTATTGGCGTCACAAGCTGCCTTTGGGGCTTACTGCTGCTGCTCATGAAAATGTATATCTGACATTGCCATCACCTCTTGGGACAGAAAGAGGCGTTCCCACCCAATCTGGTAAAGTAAAAATCTGGTGCTCTAACTGCATTTGTTTTCCCTTTACCGCAATGGTTCACTTATCTCACCGCATCAATGTTCATTTGTCAACTTGGACTGCTAAACTTATATGCTATAAAATTAAATGGATTTACTACAGTGTGGAGTGTTTTCTCATAAATAACGAGCCCCTGTTGTCCACTGATAGGAATACCATTGTTCCTGTGCGATAGGCCCTCACCTATGATCCAAAGAACCATGCTTGCATCACACCGATGTTTTAGGATGAATTATTTTCAACCTCTATTCATTATCATCTGTTCTTAAATGTGACATCCATGTTTATATAACCTAACTGTGCATAGATAGTTTCGCATATGTATGTTACTCAGAGCTGTGTTAAAGAAATACCTTTGGATTCCTCTCCCTTTTATGTAATATTGCTTATATGTAGCATGAATATGTTGTCATATAAGTTCTCACCAAGGTGTGTATTGATCGGAGCATACACCTTTTCTGGAAAGGTGTGAGAACAATTATACGGTGTCATATTAAAACTGCATATCACTGCCAATTGTTTTAACGTATGCTGTGAATAATTATTTTATTGCAGCTGCAAATGCTTTTGTAAAGTTGAACCATATTCGTCCATTTTTTCATGAACCATCAAGATATTGATTTCAGGGTTATGAGGTGGCAACTTCAATAGCTACTCCTGTGGAAGGAGTCTTTTTAATGTTTTGGGGCATTGTGTGTGTTTTGGCTTTTGTTGTTACAAAGCTATAATACCTTTTACATCTTTTCTGCTTGTTTCTATGATTAATATGCTTGATCACTCTTTTAAATTATATAAAAGCATAGGGAATCAACAACTAATGGGCAAGAAGTAGCGATTAAAAAAATCTCTTTAACCATCAAGGAGAAAGATTTCCTCAGTTGGTTCTTCATATGCCTTTCCTTTTTGAGAAGCGTTTATTTTACATGGCTTTATCCAGTTTGTTGGTGCTGTTAGCTCATGATACAATTAGCAAGGAAAGAATAGGAAAATGGAACAGTTTGTTTTGGAAAATAATTCTCCCTAATGGTTTGTTATGTTTTTATCTGCTCTTCAGCTCCGGCTCTATCGGAGAGGTCCTGTTATGGATGTGTTTCGCTTAGTAGCACTAAGATAATATAGGATTGAGAGTTTGTTTCATCATGAAATGTGCATTTTCTTTTATTGTGTATTGCATGGTGTGAACATGGATAATAGAACTCTTTCTATTTGTGATCTCTTGATCTAAAGGTTTTGCGATATGTAACACATCATGGAAAAGGACCTCTCTCTTAAAGCCTCAATGTATAATAACACTTAAACAGATGTACATTTGATTGATTAGTATCAATATGCAGGTATGGAAATTAATCGCTATATTTTTGTATAATTTGGCACTGGCATGGTGAACATATTGATGTATTCATGCTTTCTTGAAGCTTTTGTATTTTTGGAGTTGCGCATTTTGCACATAGATGGGGATATTGGATTGATATTTTGCTATCTAGAAATTTTGAGCTACGCTTTTGATTTGTTACTCTTTCCTGAGAGTAGAATTTAAAGTTTAAGGTTAAAGTTCTTTTTACCTGAGTACATTTCAATAGCCTTAATTTTTATTTGTCATTACTACAACTTGTGTTAATTGTTCTGTTTACATTCTCATTCCTTTCTATTTCTTAGTTTTGTGATTGAAAAGTGTCATAAGTTTTGTGTGAAATATTATCTTTTTATAATTAATTTTTTACGTTGTCTATTACATATTTTTGCAAAATCATATTCTTTAAAATGCAGTTACGTTCTTGTGTACAATGACTGTCTTATCCTTTATTAATTGATCACGGAAACTGCTGAAATGTAATGTTTTTGTATTCCTGAATTATTAATTTGCCATGACAATTCTTGGTGTCTCAGAGCTAGTGTTTGGTCCAAGGTGTTAATAGATTGGATAAATAAAGGAATTTTGTTGGTTTTGTGATCAACTTAACTCATGGATTTTGTTATTCCTTGTAAAAGTGGCTCATCTTCCATAAATGGTGGATTCACTATTGTATATATATTTTTTGTGTAGATTAATTATGATTCCTCATGTCAATTTTTAAAATGGTTGCGTGATTTTTTTGTTTTCTGTTTTTATGTCATTTTGTATATACCCATTTGCTCTTTTTAAATTTTTGTGCTCATCCTCACGTTGTTCCTAATGTCATTTCTTTTCTTGTAGAGTAGATGGGATGCATCAAATATGAAGGAAGCCTTATTTTTGCTTCACTTAACCAAGTTCATGATGGGCTTATTTTTAACATTTTCAGTCCTGGATGTGCGGCCATCTTCTCAAATGTCTTACCTGGACCACTTTCTCAAAGAGACTGGAAATAATGGTACTGCAAATTCCACAGCCACTGCCAATGCTTCATCTGCCCTGTTGCCAATCGGTAGTCATGCTGGCTCTTCCGTTTCTCCACTAACAACTGCTGCTCCTCATGCTTTACAACACGTTCATGCTTCTGGGTCTGTGGAGAGTGAGGAGGGTGATATCGAGGATAACCGTGCCCCATCTCTTGCCAGTAGTCGCTCCAATTTATCTGAAATCAGTGTGGTAAGAAGGTTTTTTTTGTCTTTTGCGCAATGGCTGGTACCATCGAGCAAATCTCTTTTTTATTTTTTTCACATTGTTTTCAGCCGATTAAGGTCGGGTCACATAATTGCTTTGTCTGTTAGCATTTTGGATATGTCCATCATAGTTAATACGATAGAGTAAGTAATATAGAGGGCTCATTGCATAGGGCAAAAGTGTTATACGTTTTGGATGTAGTGCAGGAAGGTATTTATAGATGGCAGGGGAAGAAATTTTTGTGTTACGTCACAAACAAAATATATTGCTTCCATCGCTTTTGTTTTTCAATATATTTAACCCATTGGCTTAAAGAGACGGCAATTTGCAGGCTGGCAGAACTTGGCCTTCCGTTAAAGAGCCAATGAATCGCCAGGTCCCTCAATTTATTTATTTATTACATTATTTTTATCATTCACAGATTCGATACGAATTCACATTCGATAGAAGAACTCAGTGTAGAGCTACGTCAAACCAATCTGAGGATTGATGACTTATGATGATGACACAGATTTTTCACATTTAGTGTCATTAATGAATAATTAATATCCTCTTAATGCAAAAAAATCCATGATTAGGGCTGTAAAATGTTTTGCCTTCGATTAAAATGCAGTGTTTCCCAAATGAAAAAATCAGTTCACGAGAAACGCTCGTCCAGGGGACAAAATTCTTTCCAAGCTCGGGTGAGATAGATGAGGTGAAACAGAACAAAAAACAAAAGTATATGAATCTAACTAAATACCAACAATGTATTGCAACAAATAGGCAAAACAAGTACAAACCAACAATTGAAATATTCTTCCCATTTAGGGTAACCCTAACAACTTGGAACAATAAACCATGGCCACTCGGAGACCCTCAAAAACGACTAAGTCTCACAAAACTAACTCAAGACGGCCGCATGTGCCCAGCAAGTGAACGGCTTGGCATCTCAGCTTGAACAGAGGGTGTGAGTGGGGAGGTATTTTCTGGCATAAGGAGGGGGTGTTTTCGGCAAGGTCAAAGTGGAATGGGGTCTACATGGAAATCGTCGATAGGTAGATTTTGAGGGGAGGAAAAGTGGTATGGGTAAAGTGGGCGAGGTGGAAGTTTATCATTGGAGCATCGGGAACTCTTTTCTGACTCCGGCGGGAGAACACCAAATGATGGCTTGTATGATGGCCAAACTTCTGGTCTTCATCTGCATTCAGGTGACTATGTAAGTGAGAGCGGATGTGGTGAGGTGATTGGTGCGGCCATGAATTGGTGCAGGCGTGAATTGATGCATTTTGGAATCGTAGGCATTTTTGGCATTGTTGGCTCCGCCTGTCATTAGCTATGCCTGTCCTGTAAGTCTTTCGGCTAAGTCCAGAGGGTAATTAGTCCACTGAGGGATAATGCCCAACAAGGGGAGGAGAGGGGGAACCAAAAATGCCACAAAAAATAAATACAAAATATGATTTCAATAAAAAATAATTAAATAAGTGGCAAAAAAGGAGTAAAAAATACTAAGCCAATGGGTTAAGCAGCGCAATCGAGAAGTGTCTTGTAGTCTGCTCCGTTTCCTCATTGCAGCGAGGAATTATGTGTTTTTAACGAATAAACAAGGAATTCCTCCTGTGATGAGATATGCTAGCTTTAATAGTGGGAGAAATGTTAACTTATCCATGTGACTGTTGATGTTAGGTAAAGGCGCATCGCACCAATATAATAAAATAAAAATACAGCAATATCATATGTTATATGCTGCTTGATTCGATCTGAAAAACGAAAGCAATGGAAGTGATATATATGATTTTTGACGCAAATCAAAAAATTCTGACCACGTCATCTGTGGAAACCTTCCAGTCCTACGTCCAAAATGTTTTGTCCTACGTGGTGAGCCCTCAATATTATATTTACTCTATGTTAATACTAAAGACTAAACCAGTGGCCTGAGAATTAACTTGAGTAGAAACCATGCGTTAGTGGATGGTAGAACTTTCTATTTTCATAGTACTTTGTTGATACTTATTTTGTTGGGCCTTAAAGTACTCCGTGAGGGTATCCATGCATTTTTTGTTCATGCTATAGTGATTCAGTATTATTAGTAGATACAGTTGGAAAAACACGTAAACAAGGAAAAACGAGCTATATTGGGACTTATTTTCTGAAAACTTCCTTTGGATCTGTACATTTAAGATGTGCATCAATTATTGAAATCCCTCAGCAAATGCTATGACAGACTGTTCAGTGAATGATGCCATATTTGCAGGAATTAAAATTAGGTTAACTAATCAAATGAGGGTGAGAGTGTGAAAACAAGTGGTAACTAATTTTCTTAAAATTTATTTTTTTGGTGTGTTCATTTAATGTCATATTAATACTTAAAATCCCTCCTTAAATGCTCTCACACAATGCTTGCTGGAAATTCACAGCCATTAAAATGAGAAGCTGACTGCCTCTTGGAAATGAATTGCTTGCATTATATTGCTCATTCTAGTTATATCGTTTTCCATTTAAATTGTCTCATTAATATATTGTTTTGTGGTTTTTGGATTTACTCAAGTGAAGTTCTTTTGGTTTGTTTTTATAGGTCCACATTTTATTCCATCTTTCACTAGTGTCATATTTTTTTAAACTGACAAAGTTTGATCAGGATCCACAGTTAACGCAAGTGTTACCATGTTGGTATGCATAATATATTATGAGTGCAACTTTTTGTACATCTGTTATACGCCTGTTGTTTGGCCATAAGCAGAATATCTTGATAGATGGCGGTCCTACTTCGGGTTACTGTCAAAAAGTTGTTTATGTAAATGATATACATTTTAGTTGTTGAATTAAAAACCTTGTTTTGAAAGACAGGGTAATTTGATATTTGTAAAAACATATTGATGCAAGTTTTCTGGTGTAGGCAATATAAGTTATTTATGGTACTGAATGTTTATAAAAATGTTTTTTTGCCTAACACCAGTTCCTGGAACTTAAGATATTTCATTATTATTATATATCTTGAAAAATGTTAAATATTTCAGCCCATTATAGTGAAAGAGGAAAGTAAAAGCATGATTTACGTGTCATTTGCCAAATAAATTATTATTTGATGTTATCTCAGTTAAGGCAGATTTTGCGCGAGTACTTGTATATTAATTCTTCGCTACCATTATTACATGCTCTCTTTTTTACACTTTCATTTACGAAATATATGCCTAAAGTTGTTAAATCCCCAGTAATGAGATTCCTTATACTAGTGGTGCATGCCAGCAGTTTTATTTTGTAAACACTGCTCTATTTAGTTACAGCTTATTCAGGTGGATATTTTTCATGTCATAAACTTTTGTTGAGCACCTTTGATTTCCTTTGCTGCAGGAGCATGGTTCTCCTCCGGGCCACGAGAGGAAATCCCATCAGCCTGCCCACCAGGGCTACGGACAGCAGCACTCCCACATGTCACAGATCCACCAGCACCCGCCTCATCCCCACCACCCTCACGCCCATCCACAAGCCCCCCCACCACCAGCGCCACCCTCGCAGCAGCAGCAGCAAGCCATGCACCACATAATGCAGCAGCAACAGCACCACTCGCACCACCACCACCACCACCATCCACAGCACCCGGTCCTCTCGCCTCCCCCACCCCCTCCGGCCAATGCCTCCCACTTCCACCACCACCAAATCGGCCTCCTCCACCACCAGCAGCCCAAGCCAAAGGCCCACCAGTTCCTCGTGAGGACCTTCTCCTCGCCCACCAAGTGCTCCCACTGCACCTCCCTGATGGTCGGCCTCACTCGACAAGGCGTCGTCTGCGAGGTGTGTGGGTTTGCTTGCCACATCGGTTGCTGTGAGAAGGTGCCTCCAATATGCCCCGTTCCTCCTGATCAGAGTGAGTTTAAGTTTACTCTTTATGCCAGTTACTTACAGAGTACACTGCTCTGTTTAAATTTTTTCAAATCCAAGAATATATAGTGATAAAAATCTAAAGAATTGTCTTTTGGGCCATAACTCTAATTTCTGTTTATATTTCTGTTGTGCTTTTATCACCAATTTTCCTCCAATCTTTCATTATGTGTGATTGTATTCAAATTTAATGTTTAATTATACAATGGTACCCTGCCCCCTTACTAAAATTCATAGCTTGTGGAAATTTTTTTAGGAAAATGGTAGGTGATAACCTGCTTTTAGCAACAGTAGAAGTCTGCTATAATGAGTGCTGATAAAAGTCTCAAATTTGCTTGTTATTAGACACATTCATTAATCAATGTGAATTTTTACGTATTTCTATCGTCATGTATCATGGTGACTGTTAAGTTAAAAATGGACTATTGAGTATCTCTAACAATCCATTGGTAAATACAGTAAATCTCATGCTTTATAAAGAAATACATAATAAGATTTTATCATCAATGGTAGCCAGTCTGTGAGTAATGCAACCAGGATGACAATCTGGGGAAAAATTGATTAAATATAATCTCATGAGGCATTAAAATGTAACAGATGAAGTTTGTGTAAGATGTCATGTACTCTTTACATGGAATAATTATGTAAACATGAAAAGGTTGGCAACAAATAGGAGAATTATTATAGTTATTTAATTTCTATTACCCTTCTTCCTAAAGAAACTTCATCTCCATGGAGCAGTCTCCTCCTTAATTCGCCAGTTGGCCAATAGATTGGCCTGATAGCAGTAAAGGGTTAGCTTTATTTTCTTCCCTCTCCAAAAATCTGTCAATAGAACCTTTTTCCTCATATTCTTACTCAGCTTCCTTGTTTTTTCTGTTTCTCATTGCAGTTGTTTCTTTTTTCATTCTCAAGAAAAGATTTCGATTGTCAATTAAATTAAATTTGAATAGATAGCCATTTGAAGCAGAGTTTGGATGTGTAATTAATTTGGTGCAATATTGAATGAAAAGTATGAGCCTTGGAATAATTCTCATAATGCAGTGGTGGCAGGTAACATTGGTGCTATTTTTGTGAACTGAAGAAGTAACTGTGTGTGCCCTATAAACATTGAATTGAATGGGGTTTTGATTTTTTTCTCACGGATGTTGAGCATTGAATTTCCATTGCTCATTTGGTTTTGAACTCTGTCCTTTTTGAAGTACTTCTCTTTTATAACTTACATGACACTAACACTTTTTTTGTATTGTCATGAACTATTTGGATGAGGAAGAAGAGGTCTGTGTTTGCTTTACCCTGATTGTCTTGTGATAATGTCCCAACTTTTGGTTCTCACCTCTAGAGTAGTTTTTGTTTTCGGCTTAATCTTTGAAGGTTTCCTTTGCGATATTTGAATTCATTTGTGAGATTAACCCTTTCGATGCTGTGACCGTACCTAGTACGATCGCATGGTAGGCTGCTGTGAACATACTTTTTCGTTTTCACTGTAGCGCTTTCACTTTTCTGCCGTATGTGGCGAGTAGGTTCCCGGAGAGTGTGCCGCAGCAAAAGGGTTAAAAGTCATGTCCATGATAGTATCTGTAGTTCTGTGCTAAGAGTGAAGTGATTGTACCTTAGTGCTTAGTGAAATTTCATGTATTGTTTCTGCAGCTAAACGCCCCCTGGGAATTGATCCAACTCGAGGCATAGGCACAGCATATGAAGGTTATGTCAAGGTGCCCAAGCCTGGTGGAGTGAAGAAAGGTTGGATCCGTCAGTTTGTGGTGGTTTGTGACTTCAAGTTGTTTCTGTACGACATATCTCCGGACCGAAATGCCTTGCCATCAGTGCACGTGTCTCAGGTGCTAGATATGAGGGATGAAGACTTCTCTGTGAGTTCAGTCCGAGATTCTGATGTCATCCACGCCACTAAGAAGGACATTCCATGTATTTTCAGGGTAAGATTTCTTTTCATTTTCTCCCTGAAAATATTTTATCAATTCCTTTTCTTATTTTTTAGGCATTGTTTTAGCATCAATTAAAGTTAAGTGAAGGAAATGGGACATTTACTTTTCTTGTGGAATTTGAATTTTGTATTCATGTATTTCTTTTGATAGCTTTAATAAAGTAAATTGATCTATCCAAGTATTGCAATGCTTTTTCATGTTTTCATGAAAACGTTTTCACTGGGAATGTTTTGAACATGCTCTAAGTTCCTACTGGCCACAAAAGAGTCTGCCTCATTATTGTAAATTCTCTTAACCTTTCAGATAACAACTTCTTTAATGGATCCCCCTGGAATGAAAAATCATACATTAATGTTAGCTGACACCGAAAGTGAGAAAACAAAGTGGGTTGTTGCTCTAAGTGAACTTCATCGGATCCTTAAAAGGAATAACTTACCTAATAGAACTGTAAGTGATTTTTCTAGTGCATTTGACATGTTAAGGTTGATAAAGAATTTGGATGTAAAGGTTGCCTTTTTCCTTCTGCCTAGAATTAGTGTTTCATATGGAATTATAACCTGTTAATTTCGAGAAAAGAATCTTTATTTTACTCTGAAATTAACTATATACTGTATGTTCTATTAACAGATATTTAGAGCGAAAGAATTACTAGACAATACCCTTGCATTCATTAAGAATGCATTATCTGGAGCAATAATTGATTCTGATCGACTAGTCATTGGTACAGAAGAGGGTTTATTTTGCTTGGATCTTGATAGGAGTGGTAAGTAATGATTGGCAGAAGTCAAGAACTCAGGTGAATTGAAAGAAGATCTAAAAGATGTTAATTTTTGTCCTAAATTGTTCATTTTTTTAGAAATGGCAAGAGTTGGTGAAGGCAAAAAAGTTCACCAACTGGAATATGTGATCGAAGAGCAGCTTCTAGTGGTGGTTTCTGGCAAGCAAAGGCATGTCAGGTTAGTGCCCGTAAGAGCACTGGATGGGGATGATGTGGAATGGATCAAGGTTGCAGAAACTAAAGGAACTGTGACCTTCACCGTTGGCCATCTGTCTGAGCCACCTCCAGCTGTCAACTCACTAACTACCCCTGGACAGCCACCCTCAATTTCTCCTGCATCTGCAAAAATTTCATCTCCCTATTGTCTCTGTGTTTCCATCAAAAGACAGGTGTTGTGCAAAGTTTCTTTACATAACTCTTTCCCTTGGAATTTGTCATAATATCACTGCTGTGATCAAGTAATAATAGTATAAAACTGGTTATATCCATGCACAAGCTTCTTTTCTTAAATCAATTATTTTTTTTCAGAATGCATCTCAGGTGATAATTTATGAGATTACAAGAACTAAGGCTCGGCACAAGAGAATAAGGGAAATACTTCTTCCTGTCCAGGCACAGACATTGTCCATTTTCAGTGAGGGGAGGTTATGCATAGGATATCAGTCAGGATTTACCATTTACAATATTATTGGTGAACATCAGCCTCTGTGTAAGTCTTCTTTATGTTTTGGTGTTTGTGAACATGCACACATTTTAATGGAAAGTAATACTTGTATTCAAGTTAGTTTTTAAGGAACAGTAAATTATCATGGAGACGAGTTTTTCATTGAGCTATTTGGCTCAACTATTTTAAATCCATGCTGAAGTTAAGCATTAGTGTGCATCTCCAGCAAAAGTTATTTCATATGCTTTCCCGTTTGTCGTACTTTTTTGCTCATTCCAGTCCAATATCTTTTGCCTTTTTGATAATAAAAATTCATAGTTTGGTTTCACTCCCTAAGCTTGCTCTTTCAGTCGATTTGAAGGCTTTTTCTCTTCGTTTTCAGTGTTAGTACATCCAGACAACCAGATGTTAGGATTCTTATCATATAGTGCAGTTGATGCCTTGCGTGCCATTGAACTTCCTCATGGAGAATTCCTTCTGGTGTTCCACACTCTTGGAGTTTACGTTGATTCTCAGGGTCGTAAATCACGTGACAGAGAAATAATGTATCCTGCCGTGCCTCAGGCTGTCAGTAAGTTTTTGGTCTCTTCTAATCCTTTATCAAAAGACTGCATTTGGAATTTGTTTGCAAACTTTTAATCTGATAGGTAGTTGATACATATTGCCATTGTATTCATTTGTCCAAAGTATAATCTATATTAATTCATTATTTTTTTCATTTTTAAAGGTTACTGTGATGGTCATCTGCTTGTATTTAGTGAAACACATGTGGATGTTTTTGAGGTTGGATCTGGAGAATGGGTTCAAACACTCAACATTAAGCGCACTAAACCGCTTAATGCAACCGGAACTTTGGCCATCTGTCTTGTTGATGAACTTCCTCATGTCGTGTACTTATGCCACATTCATCAGCGTAAGTTTTTGAGTTGAGTTGAATGCCCTTATTAGTCTTGAAATAGAGCAGGCCCCTTACAAAACACATACAAGAGGTCCCTACTTCATGTCACTTCACTTTCCGTCATTTCAGTCATAAGTCATGTGATATATGATACCAGTGATCCATTACTTCATCTCATTCCACTTTTCCAATGCATTGCTGCTTTGCAATCATGAAATTTTATATAGAAAATTTATAATAAAATAGGATGCTATGAATGCATACTTATTTTAATTCTTTGTAATGGCATATTGAATTAATGTGTTTACGTTGAAATAAAGTTTTTCATATGGAAATGGACTATCAGAGAACACCTTTGAAAATTTTAACTGTATATGTACTTCAATTAAGTACAGAAAATGGTGATTCACTTTCCATCATTCCACTTAACACATTGTTTTGCAGAAATTAATATGATAGGAAAATGGTGATTCACTTTCCATCATTCCACTTAACACATTGTTTTGCAGAAATTAATATGATAGAAAAATGGGAACTCTCTCTATACTGTAATTCTAATTTAGTCCTCCTTAAGTGATTGATACTTTTAACCTTGTTAATAATTAATCATTGTATGGTACGAGTCGGCTTATTTTGATTAGTAATTTTGCTAATTGTGAGAAATCCTGTGAAAAAGGTTATTTTGTAGGGAGGTGTGGGACATACATGTGGGAGTGATGCATGGCTTAAATTATGTCCTGAAGAAAACCATTGATAGCCAGTGTATTATTTAGAAAATATGTGATATCCTCAGGAAGCTTTAGAAAATAAGGTCCACTTTATAGCAATGTAAAATAGTTTTCTCCTGATCAATAAACCTTAAATCAGCTATTTTCTTGTTTTGACATGGATTCCTCCTCGCATGCATTTTTTTCAGGGTTTTAACATTTAAAAAGGATTTTTTTTTCAGTTGTGGATACCTAAAGGCCACAACTGTTTCATTTTCTTATTTTGCTGTTCCAAGTTTCCCATCAATCTTCATTTTTATTGTAGATTTTACATAAATGAAACACCTTTGTATTGATGTTGATTTGCCTAACAATAATGTCAATCTTTTTATACCAAAAGTTGGGTGTACTCAAATGCTACAGTTGAATCTATTTGTAGTTGGAAGTTACATTAATTGAGTCATCTGCTTTTCTTATCTTAATTTGTATCCAATTTTTTGTGTATTATTTTTATGCATAAGTGACACTAATTTCTTTTGCATCTCCGCCACAGGGGAGTTGATATCAGTTTATCAGACAGATGTGACTGGAAGAACTGTTCCACGACCACGCAGGAGGTTCTCACTTAGGGGTGAAGGGAGCAGGGCATCCAGAGCGTAAGCACACTTTCATACACTTTCTTCGTGTAGATTTGAGAAAGGTTTGAAGAAATTTTGATTTATGAATATAGCTTCTACGCTTTACATTTGGTCCGTAGATCCATTTGTGGCAGCTTTGAATTTATTTTTGGTGATGGAAGTTTTCTTTGGTAAACTTTCCCTAATATCAATGTTTTGAGGGAGGAATATAATGCCTGTGAGTAGATGAAAGCAATACAACTGTATTGTACAATAATGCAACACAATAAAAATGGCCGTTTCTTCGTCTCTGAAACAGGGCTGCAGTGTTTATGCAAGTTCAGGAATTACGTGAGTAAATACGTATATTTTTATTCCTTGGTAGTGCGTCGTTGGACCACTTATTACAGATTCTCTTATTGATAGCCCGAGCTTATGTAATGCTTGATCACCCACTGCAGCCCCAGTGCCTTCTAATGTACAGTAGCTACTTGATTAACTGGGAATTAGATAAACTGGAATTGTAATTATCCACGTGTTCCCCAAAGCATTGTGAAACATAGATGTAGTTGGGAAGGAGAGAGATTTTTCGTGGAAGTTGTGGTGTTAGTCATTCTTTCATAATATCTTTGATCGGTTGTATAACATATTTTACTATATTTAAGATGATTGAGGAATATTCATGGCAAGTAAGGAAAAATTTATGCTAAATTCAGAAGGAAGATATTGAGAGTTAGGTTTTTATGCACTAAATCGGTGAAAACTCATTGGATTTAGGGACTTAAACACTTACTGTTAAAGGGTGAAAATTTCTCAGGATTTCCACTGGTTCATGTTCTTCATTTCCTCCCCAAACGAATCGACAGAGAAGGAAATGAAGAACCTGACCCTGTGGAAATACCGAAAAGTTTCCACCCAGTATATTCACCGGTGATACTGATCATTTAAGGTTCACGACAATTTTCTGGAAAAAGTTTTGATATGTAAGCCCACATTGGGTCGGATTTTAAGTTAGGATAAATCAGTGACACCACCTCAAGGTGATGTACAGAAGATGTTAGAGTTTTATATTTACAGAAGCAACCATTCATATTCAGCTTTTTATAGCTCTAAACATCTGGTAGTAGCTGTACCATTATTGCATCTGGAGATTTTTGTTCTTTTAGAACCAAGTGTGAATGGTAATTGTACCACAGATGTTACCTTTACTTCTTGTGCTTGTTGTTCCTATTATTCTTGACATTACATCCTTTTCTAGAAGGAAACATGCCATTGATGGCATAAAAATGATTTTGAAATGAAAGTGGTGGTGAAAAATCTACGAGCCAGTTATTTCTTTGGAATTGGCGTATGAGCTCAGAGAACCATTCACCCATTAACTGTATTTAGTAAAGTATGTTAAATATGAAATTTGAAACAGGTGGGAATTTTGTAGAACAATGGCAATATGCAATGTATTTGTTGTAAAGAGTTGACTTTGTACTGAAAATCCTCATGTAGTTTCTAGTAGGAGTCCTGATACCTGATGTAGTTTTGAAGTAATGGCCAATAGTATTTTAACCTGCCTAGTTTTTATTCAAAGTAGATGAAGAACTTATACCTTATTAATTTTTATTCCATGCACCCATTTTAATTCATAAATATCATTTTTAAGTGTTTAATTTAAAAGTTAGAGTTACCATGAGAACATTACCATGTATCTCCAACACTCAAGTGATACAGATATCTGGGATTACCAAACATGATGTTTCAATTGATTTTTAGCCTACAGATTGATATTCCACATTTGCATGAATCTAAGATGAACCCAATAGGGTAGTTTCCTTCATCAAAGAAAACGGACTTCATTAATTGCGATTTGTGCCCTGCCATAAATGTATTTAATTTACGCAAAAAGTTTGTATTGAGAAATCCCAGTTTACTAGAGAATTAAATGTTAATTTTAAGGCCATTTGAAAAGGCTCTGAAATGGCGGGGTGCGCTGCCTTCAAGCTGACGTAACAGGTAGGTAGTTTACGTTGCGAAGCATAGGAAAATTCGTCTCCTGAACTTACCGTTGTATTTCAGGGCCCCTCAGCTCTAGTGAATATTTATTAGTATTAACCTGTAAAAACTATCAATGTTGGAAAAGAATTCTCAGTTAAACATGGTATTATTAGTCAATTTATAGGCTCAAGGACGTCCTGCTCGCTGTGTCTTCTGCTACGACGAAGCATGGCGTGAAGGTCGTGCGGCGATAGGCGAACTACATGATATGCTTGTGAAAGGAATACTAGCAGATTTTAAATGAATCAACTGCATGAGTAATGTTAAATAAATGAATAAAAGTTAATTATAATTAATTAACAGAATAAATATGCCTCCAATACTTGTTCATAAGCTTTAACGGAGTGCGGCGTCTATTTGGAAGCGTCCGCAGCACCACCTGGTGGCAGGTAGAGGAAATAGTTTGCCGTCACACGTAGGATTAACCGGCATGCAATAGTTTGCCGTCGCGTTTTCGCGCCATTGATTTTTTTCACTTTTTAATTAATGAGGAAAAATACTTAACGTCATTCAAAAATCGAACGGCTTAAAACACGTACTCCAGAGGTTATAAACTTTCGATCAAGACAATAAAAAAATAATAGGAAACTACCCTATTCTAAGATGGCCCTTCTTTTTTGGAAATCCACATGGGGGAAAAATTTAATGTTGAACCCTCTACTTTGTTATTAGGTCAAACGTGAACAGGAAGTGCTCAAAAAATGTCCAGTCTCAACCTGAACTTGCATTGCAGTATGTGTTCACAAATACAAACTGGACTTCACGATTGACTGCTTATACGTGTAAATGTGCCAATAATAATGGAATTTATATTTCTAATTTGCGGAAAACTAAGACTAAGTCATTCCTCATGTTACTCTGATTTTAATAATCCAACAATGTTGCCATTTACACCGCAACGATGGATCGTTACTGAATCGCTCTTGTCGGTGGAAAACTAAGATGCGTTTGTTACATTGCCCCAAATCCAATACGCCAACATTATTTTAGTTTATACCACGATGGTAGATCATAACGGAATCTTTCTAGCCTGTGGAAAGCTAAAATGAGTTCTTTACGTTACTGTAATCGTAGTGGAGTGGAGGATATTGCATCTTTTTGTTAAACAAACCTACTTTTTTGGGAGTCCAAAAGGGGAAATAAACATTGTCAAAGTAGTATAATCCAACTTTCTGTGGAATTAGCCACCTATCCATGATAGTTGATGGTAACTTAGAACTCGGTATTGCAGTGACCACATGTGGTAATTTCACAGACCATTCTCCTATTTTGTGCACTGTTAGAAAGTTTACCTATGGATTATTAGCTCTAATATCTTTTATGTTTAGTTTGTTACAACAAATGTTACAGTTGTCATGAACACTTATCGCTGATGAAAAGCCAATGACGTAAAATGTATTTTGGAAAAAAAACTTGTAATCAGAGTGAAAGTCTGTAAGCAGACAGCTATTTATCCAGGCAAAAGAGTTAACATTATAAGGAATGGCAAAAAAATCATCTGATGTGTTTCTTCTGTAAACTCAGGAATGAAGAGCCTTTCTTAGACTTGAATGATCATTGATGCAAAGTATTTTATGATACCACTGATTCCAAATGAAAGTGCAAAGAGATAGCCGACAGTCTTTTCTCATGTCTCATGGCTTCAAAAGACATGGTTTAATAATTGCTTTTTAGTGAGGAAATGAAATGCAATGAAGGAAGCAAAATGAAATAAACAGTTTATTTTCGAAGAAAGCAAAATGTTCTATTTTAAAATTTGAAATTTAAATTCATTCTTGTGTTGACCATCCTCATTGATGATAGTAGTCTCACTCTTGCTGTATCATTTACTATTTAATTCATGCTTCTTAATGCTGATCCATAACTGGTAGCTGCCACATGATATTTATGTAGGATGGAGGGTTAATTTTCTGATGATATTGCAAGGTACTCCAAACTTCTTCAAAATGGGTAAGATGCCAAAATTTGCTGCAAAACAGCCTTCAATGGAAGATTTACCTTTTAAAGTTTCTATAAGTACTTTTCATGGTCAAGTCCCTCATTTGAAGTATTTTTCTGTTCTTTTTTCTTCAAGATATTGTTTATTAAAAACTTTAATTCCTGTATTTGTGCACATACTATAGTATGAGTCTTAGACTTTTAAGTTTCAATTCCTGTGAATAGTATTTTGCTGGCTATCTACTTTAGATAATATGCATTGCAAAACAGTGTACTCACTTAAAACCCTGTGGCTCTTTGATTCCAAATGAAAATGCGAAGAGATAGCCGACTGTCTTTTAAGCCTGTTGGCTCCAAAAGACATGGTCACAGAGACTGTCCTTTGCTTTGTGAGCAAATACCATACATTAAAATTCTTGAAGTTACTATTAAAACTTGAAGGCGACTGTAATTCATCTTCTGATTAAACCTGGTTCATGTTGAACTTCCTGATTTATTGTTTGTTTCTGAAGCTCTGGGAAGCTCATTCTGTAGTTGAAATTTTCATTACCTGGGAAGCCATGCCTCAAGTTTGTTGTTAGCAATTCCTTTTTCTATCAATAAAACAAAATGAAATCACCTGATTAAATGGGTTATAGGATTTTCAAAGAGCCATTTTCCACAATTGTCAACTGAAAACTATGAGTTCTTGATTCAGTAAGTAGGTGCTATAGTGCGTTCCACATTTAGTTGACAGTATGGAGCTTATGGAGAACACTGTTGCCAAGCTTCCGCTCCGTGGACGTTATCCTGACAACATAGGCAACCACTCATAACTACGTGGGAAAATTCTTGTTTTAAAAAAGTGTTAAATTTTGCCATAATAAGGCTTATGAGGATGACATTTTGCGATGTAAAGGTTACATGAATTACCGGATTATAAAGTAAACATTTTGTTTACAAAATCTCGTATTTTTTAATGTAAGTGACGTACATAAGCTGAATAATAAATGGATTTTTTTAAATTCCTTATTGCTTCATTATAAGTTTCATTCACCGTGCGTGTCGATAATTTACATCAATATTAATGCCATGGGTTTCAAAAGTGAAGACGTGTATGTAAATATGAAGGTTATGGCTCAATTTTCTTCAAGAATGCCAAGGAAAGGTGGGATCATTGCCATTCCTGGATAAGGAAAAATTTTCCGATAATGCCACAAGATTTGTAGGTGAGAAAAACTTGTGTCAAAGGTCACCAGGAGTGTCGACTCTCCCCTATTTGCTTGAGGCACTGAATAGTGAGAAGGGGTACGGTAGGGGACTTCAAGGGCCAGTGCTTTTGGGGCTCTTGAGTAAGAGAAATAAAAATTGTCATCTCTTTTTGTGGCTTGTTCACCATATTTTGTAAAGTAATTTCTACCTTCTCATTTGAGCGAATCCGTTTTTCTTATTATAATAAATTTTATTGTGATGATAAAATATACCACATCCCATAAACTTCCTGTTCCCTTGCAACAACCCCTATACAAATCACATGTCGTGGTTTATCCAGACTGGATCACTGGACGCCTTCTCTCCCTACTCCTTTTGAGGTTCCCCTTCTTCTTGCACCCCCCGTAAGCTCCCTCCTTAGGCCCATCCCCTTTCATCGTCCTTCGAGTACCCGGGCTTGGGCCAATTGCCAATGTCCTTTTATGTATCTTGCCTGGGTCTAAACCCTCCCATCCTTCGGAGCCTGGGTCGGGAACCAAGGGAATGGATGTTGAGTGACCTGAGGCAGGAGCTTAAATCCCTTTTGGCTACCCTAGACCCAACCTACCTCCCAAACATTTGAAGGTGCCATAATTCTGGGAAGTAGGATAAGACGCCAAGCGATCCAAATGAAGAATTGTCAAAATATCCCACTACCCACCTTCGAAATTCCATTTTTGAAATTATTCCAGCAGGAAACATTTTCGGGTTTGCTCAATAACCCATTACTTTTTGAAATTCGCTTTCGATTCTGTGATTTATCAACAAAATTTGAACTTCTTCTTAAAGTAGAAACGTAACTAACATACCAACAAGGAAATGATAATAAATATGCAGAAAAATGCTTGCTGCCTGCTCCAAGACTGCAATGAGTAATTAATTATACATTTTCTGACAACAGCAGCAAAGAAATTTTATATTCACTTTTATAACGCAAAGACTCCTGGTAATTATTCTGCAAACATTTGAATTTGTTTGAACGTTAGAAAAATTTACCGACCCAACAATATATGCATGCAGTCATCTATTTAGTTGTACCCTCTGAGCCACCTCAAGATCGTATGGCAGGGGGTGAGTTTTCGCCGACAAAGTTCTTGAGTTTGTTGACTCTCATTTGGGAAGAGGTTTATTGAAACGCTAGATGCCATAAATAAATTTACAAAAATAATAAATATACCTTATGGAGTACAAGTCGGCATGTTCAGGGCCAAAATGTAGTTTTTCTGAGCAGTAAAATCATATGAACGTTCCAATCTGTGGAAAAATTTTCCTCAAAATAATATTGAAATATAAAATAATTTAATTCCTCCATACCTTTCCACTCATGAATCCGATAGACTTTCAACTCCCTCCATGTAATGCTATGTGCTCGGCTGTGGCTCTGGCTCATCTTCGACTGAGGGTGACGTCGATTGAGATGATGACAACGACATCAGGTGAATTATTAACTCTTCGATGTCATCCTGCAAATTGTCTGCATTCCACTTGTCTTCTTCCACTTACTTGACGTGCTAAGCATAGTTTTTTTTTTTCAATTTTCTGGGGTGACAGTATCCAAGCTTTCGGCTATGAGTCTTTCCACCTCTTTTTTCTTAAATGTCGAATTCTTCATTCTCACGTAGTGCTTTACTTGGGCCCAAACCATCTCAATCGGATTCAACTCACAATGATATGGTGGTAGTCTTATTAATGTGCAACCATATGTCTTTGCTATTTCCTCAATCCTAAATTTTTCAAAATTCTCCCGTACTTGATTAACCAAAAGTAAAAGGTCTGTTTTCAAGTTGTCCTCATTGAAGTTAATTCTTTTAATTATCAAACACTCTTTGATGCAATCTTTTCTCCAACTTGTAGAAGGCAAGGATTCTAATTTCCTGGAATGATAAGATGCATTATCGACAACTATCACAGAGCCTTTGTGTATTTTGAGAAGTGAGAGAAGTGAGTTTTGAAACCAACTCTCATAACACTCTCCATCAACTTCATCATGCTTATCCATAGTGTTCTTCTCGCAAAGAAAGAAGCACGCAGCACCTTTTATGAACCCATTTTTGGTTCCTGCATAAATGATGACAAAATGTCCACCTCGGGAGGTGGTGCCTTCAAACCAGTACTCAGACCAGCAAGGAAAGCCTGATGAGGTATTTTTATTTCTTTATCACGCCAAGCCATGTTTATCGTCTGTCCAACATTGATCCACGTCTCGTCTGTGTACACAATATCCCTTCGCTCACGGCAATATTTTTTCAAAAGCCTCAAATAATTATGAAACCAACGAATAATATCATCTCTTTCAATAAGTATGCTTCGTCTGCCCCTGCATTCATATACGAAGCCTATGTCAAGAAGAAGATGGTATAAAGTGGTCCTCTTGAAATTAAGAAGATCCTTATCTAAATTTACGGAGTTTAGAATAGTTTTTAGTCGGAGGAATATTTTTCATGAATGATTCATGAACTTGACGTCGAACTCCCGATCTTACGAAATCATCATACATCACTGATCTTGCATTCTAATATGGTTGTTTAATTTTTTTCCTTTTTGAAGGAGTAACCAATGCACCACAGGATACTTCCTTTCTTACCCTGTAGATAGTAGACTGTTAGATCCAGTGGCTTTCGAAGTTTCTTTGCAGGATTCAGCAATATTGAGCGATTGGTTGAAATATTTGAACACATCTCTCTTTCACGGCTTCTCAACTTCTCCCCTTTCCTCCTCCTCTTCATTTCGGACATTGAGATAGCACACTGTTGGAAACAAATGGATCTGGAGGACACTCCACAGCACTGTTGAACTATTTTGCACACCACACACCACTTGTTCATGTGCAGAAATCTGATGAGAAACTAAATCCCTCGCCCTTTCTATCCCTGGTCTTTAACACCGATGGGTCACTTCTAAAGCAGGTGTTTTATGACACCTTCTTAACAGAACTTCTGGAAATACCCAATATACACTCAGTCAAAGGATAAGAATATCCCTCGTACAAATCCATTCGCATTTTCTGCCAAAAGGCACGTAAGACGTTTACTTCTTCAGCCTTTGCTGTCAATATTTTTGCTGAATACTTCAGTGTTTATATATGTCTACAGTGTTTCAGCCAAGTTCTTGAAACATACATTTTGAATGAAATATATTACTATTGCTTTTACTAAATGCTAAAAAGAAAAAAACGATATCTTTTTTTATCAAAGCGGCTCGAGTAATTAAAGTATCAAGCTCATTCTCTGACCGAGAATCTTCCCTCCACACATTAGGCTAGCTGGCACGACAGAGCGAGTGGTGGAATTATGGCACGTGGAAAATATTTGGCGAAATCAAAAATTCATAACTCCCTTTGTAATTGAGATAGAGTTATGATTCTTTCACCAAAAACTAATATAAAGTTTTATCTAAATAACATATGCAGCATGCATGAATCTATATCATGAAATACGAAAGTTGGCAGGCGACCACTTTTTGCATTACAAAATTCAAAATATTTTGTCCAAATATATTAGATATTATAATCTATATAACAATGTTGAAACTCAGTTAAGAACAAGTTAAGAGCTCATCAATATGGAGGGAAACGTATAAAAAACTTTTATTTAGAGTTTTAACTGAATACTGTGAACTGTTTGTCTGCAACTGGGTGAGGAAGATGAAATCAGAAGGAAATGGGAATCGTTACTGTAATGGGAATTGTAACTGTTACTTATGGAAATTCAAGGAAATATTTTTTATAATATTTATTTTAAAATACATCGATTATCTACTGCCACCACTAAATGTAGCATCTTTTTCTGCTTCAGGAAATGTCTTTTTCTATTGCATAGCATCATATTAATTTTCCTGCTGTCATTGACAACGTCGCACCTCTGGCCTTATGGAGATTTACATGGAAATTGAATCTCCATAAGAGCCCATACTGTCCACTAAATTTGGAACGCTCTTTAGCTATTATTGAATTAGATATAGTGTAATAGAATTCAACTAATTTTTTAAGAGTTTATTAGTGACTGTAAATTGTACTCTTATGTGTATTGGTACTATGAGTAAATAATATTACAGAAATACAATGTTTCTAGATTAGAAATGCAGTGTATTAGGAAGATAATTGTAATTGTGTATCGGCAGTAGTTTCAGTTGATGATTTTTTATAATAAAGAAGTATTTGTGACAGTGTGAGTTTTGACTGATGCTCTTCAAAACTGATTTTCATGTGAAATTTCAGCAGCCTAGATTATGAAGTCACAATGGGATAAGGAAAAGTGCCCAATTAAAAATGCATCTGTGCATTATTTGAACCTTAATACTAGTAAACCAATGACAAAGCTGTTAGAGACCAAATAACCAAGCTCAACATTGGTCGCAGGATTCCCACAGAGAAAAAAATCATCCATCTTCACAATCAAAATTTTTGGATGTAGAAAATCATGATTAGCTATGCTGGAATGAGTTACTTGTTTGATATTCTTGGTGTCCAACTGAGCCATTTTCATAATTAGCTGAGTGCCAAGAATTAATATCTGTTGAAATATAAAAAAAAAAGTTTTCTAGAAAATGCATTTTTTAATGATAAACTATTTAAGATGAATTATTAAATTTAATAGACATATATTTTGTAATTTTTTAATCATAATAATTAACTTAGGCTTGTATTAGTTTACAATATCTTGATCAATCTTCATTTTTATGAGTGATATATTGGTCTCACATCTGATAAGTTATTTTATTCAGTCATTTATCAATGAGTGTATTGGTGCATGATGTAGTGGGCTGATTTTTTCATCTCTTTTTACAGCAGATCCCTCTGACTATAACATTGTTTTAAATGATAGTTGGCTGGAGAAAGCCTGAAATGGCTCAGCTTTGTTCTCTGTAAAATGTTTCATTTATTTATTTAATTGAGTTTTGGTTCTATTGAATTTAATCCCTGCATTTAGAGGTCTTTTCATCAAATTATTACATTTCTTTTATTGAAATAGGACTGATCGCAGGTCTAAGATGATCTCAGCCCCCACCAACTTCAACCATATCAGCCACATGGGGCCAGGAGATGGTATTAAAATGCAACAATTGTTGGATCTCCCCACGACCCTGGAAACAGCTGATCAGCAGCAGATTCAGCAGTCATCCCTGCACGTAGCTCATCACACCCACCACCACCATCAAACCCCTTCCAACATTATCACACCCATTCAGCAACAGCAGCAACACCACCTTATGCATCAGTCACAGCCTCAACCTAGTGCCACCACAGCAACTGCCCAGCAAAGGGTAATATATATCTGCATATTTCTCATAGATTGTGAAAACTTATTAACCCCTTGTCATTTTTGTGATGTAAGTACTAGATTAATCACAGATCCAGTTCAAAAGATTCAAAATGAAGATGAACCATAATGAAACTAAAGTAATGACATTTCCTAGAACAAAAAGGGCTTGATTAAATTTAAATGTAGGATCACAAGCTAGAGCAGGTGAAGCAATTTGGCTAATCTGGGTTGGTGTTATGTTTCTGGGAAAAGGGTTCAGTATCAAGGAAGCTGGAAGGAACTGTAAGAAGCTCAGTGGTGATGACTTTCAGGTGTTCCTCAGCATTATTTTCTCTCTTGTTGCTTTAAATTGTCTCTGATAACAGTTTCTCCACTGTCTGGATACAACCTAACATGCAGTGCTAACCGGAAAGAGGTTCTAAGCCATAGAAACTTTAAATCCATGCAGCAAAATGTATTTTCTTGTAGGAGAAAACTAACGACAGGATCTTTTGATTAGTGGCTTGAAGAAAAGGTGAGTTAAAAGTCTAATATGGAGTGCTGACAGTGAAAGGTTGCCAGCTGTGGTAGCAGTGGGGTAAACCTCTCGCCTGCCAAGCCTAGGATCGCCACTTTGAATCCTGCCTGGCTGGGTTTTTCAATGCCCAGAGTTGTGCTTGTTCTATCTTTATTATAATGCTATTATCCCTTGGGTAAAAAGTCAGTGGTCTTTCCCTGGGGATTTAAAAAATTAATAAAAATGGAAGACAAATGAAGCACTGGAGTTGGTAGATGAGAAAAGGATGTCCATTGAAACAATTAGGATACAGAGTGAGTAGATGAAATGAGTAATAGGGGGTGAGGGTGATTCGCAGGACATCATAGAGGGAAGAATGTATGGGGTATATGATGTAGATAATTGAACATGGCCAGAGGTGCTTGATTATCTGCATCAGAAGCTATCTTGAATTGTGCCCAAATTTGTTGAGCATCAGTTAAGCCACTGAAATTATTCATCTGTTGTTGCCATCAGCAAAGGGAGCAGGGAGTACATTCATCTGTTATACCATGCTTGAAAATAGGGCTAATCTTTTTTTTATTGTAAAATCATATTATTTGGCATTCAGGTAAAGAAATACCAGGAAATAATATAAATATGGAACAAGCTTTACAAAATTACAATACATGAAAATGGATATCATGATATTTTGTAGCGGAAGGTAATTTTTATCAATACTGATGAGATTTTAATCATCAGAGATGTGAGGTCCCTTGAATGGCTAACATATAATTCCTGATGATTTGGACTTCGCTGTAGTGAGCGCATTGTTTCAGTTACGTTTGCACATGTGAATCAGCCATCCTGATTGGTAGGTCAGTTATCTAAGATTCTGCGAAGGAGCAAAGGAAGGAAACTCATGTTCATGTATTTGCATTTCATTCACATGTACAGTTGAACACCGTTAATCCGATAATCCCTAATTCAGGAACACCCATAATCTGGCATTTTGCCTTGACCAACTACCCGGTACTTTGTGTAAAATGCCGAAACATAGCTTCATAACATGCCAAGATATTATCCAATTCTTAACGTTAATATTCCCATTCCGAGAATCAGAATAAACATATTAATTTCTGGTACTTTGTATACACTGGAATTATTCTGCAACTTGAACTAAACATATAAAATTGAAGATATCTCCAAGATGGACTATGACTAATTTACAGATCGGCCACTTTCAATGGTGCCTGCATTTTTTGTTGACCACTAGACATAATTTGTTAACATTATTTGTTATCTGCTTATGTTTCTCCCAATTCATGTCTAACCTATACAGTTGTGGCAACAGCAGAGGAGTGAGGCATCATTGCAAGACGTTCACAATCGCAGAAAAAGTGCAAGTTGTGAAAATGATTGATGCCATTGCATCAGTAGAGCGTTTGTTTGAAACATACTGCGTGGGATCTTCAACAATATAACACATTAAGAAGTAGAGAGAGAAAAAAATTTTACTGTTGAAGTGACACAAAGAAATGGATGACACAGAAAAACTATGAAAGAAGATTTAAGTGCGGATTTAGATCGTGTGGTTTCGATTACGTCGAAGTGAAGGGCTTAGTTAGTATTTCTGGCCAAATGCTAATGGAGCATGCTAAACTATTTCAGAAACATATAATCTAAAAGACGTGATGATGGAAATTTCGCGTGCATGGAATAGTATTTTACAGTCAGTTCTAAAACACGCGTGGTTTAAATTGTGGCCTGCTTTGAGGATTGATGTAGACGAATGAAATGGGGATTTCAAAGCATTCATGTTTCTGAGGATAAACATATGATGCTGGAGTTGGTTGACTGTACAAACAGCGCCCTGAATTAAAGGAAATGGAATTGGTAAATTTAGAGGAATGGAGCTAGCGACCACGATACTCTCACCACACAACATTTCACAGATGATGAAATCATTGAAATGGTGAAAAATAACAATAAATCCGAGTGGAGGTGAAGATGATGAACCTGAAATTGTTGAAGGAAGACTACTATTGATAATGGTCTTTAACCCTTTCGCTGCGGCTCACTCTCCGGAAACCTACTCCTCACATGCAGTGGAAAAGTGAAAGCGCCACTGGTAGAATGAAAAAGTACATTCACAGCAGCCTACCGTGTAATTGTACTAGGTACGTTCACAGCAGCGAAAGGGTTAAAGAGTCATCCAGTTCGGTCTCCCGCGACGTAGTGATGGGCGGCCATATAGACAACACCCATGCACTGAATCAGCTGATAACAAATCAAGCGTGGTAGGAAATATGTTGCACGAAGCACAGCATAAGAAATATCAAATTTTATATCCCCTTTTCTAATAATAATATTATATTTTTAAATGTGCAGCAATATGATGCACACAATGCTTAGATTCTATTATTTTCACTCACTGTGCAACTTCGACACTTTTAAGACTCTTTTTGTAATTATGTTCATTATATGGCAAACGAATATATTTTGTTATGAATAATTGACACTTTCCAATGAAAACATCCTGGATGTCAAAAATAGACCAGTAGCCATGCATTACCCACAGTCTGGAAAAATCCCTAATCTGGCATCACTTCGGTCCAGACTGTGCTGCATTAAAGATGCTCAACTGTATTTTATTTTTGTCCTAGGTATTTCATCCTTCAGCCCCAAAACTGGGTCCTGCGCCACGACATCCTCCACACTCATCATCCTCCACAACGCCACACTCAGAAGCCAGGAGGCTATCTGGACATGTGCCAAGAATTCCAGTTCAGTCATATTCTGTTCAAAATGGTAAGATATTAGTAGTTGTGAACAGCCTGAGTTTGACAGTCAATTTAGTTGGAGAAAAAATGCCTTAGTGACTCCGAGGAATATCTCACAGGTTCTCGTCTGGGTTTGGTTCTCCTGTTTGATATAAAACTGGTACGCCATTTTCAGGGCATTCTGTTCCTAGTCATATTTTATATACTCATACTGGTTGCTCAGTTGTGGACCTGATTGGTCCTTATCTTCCATCCATACCACCCTTTCTCATGATTGGATGACTTACTTCCTTAATATTTCCATCTTCTTTATGATGATACACCAAGCTTTGCGTAGCACATATATTTAATCTCAATTGGAATTCTGTTTTTCTAGTTTAATTTCTTTTATCTCATTAGCATGTCTCCCTACAGCTATTTTTATCTGCATGATAATTTTATCCTCACTAAGAATATTTGTCAGCAAAGCACAAGATCATATTTCATCGTTAACTATTTCTCCTAATGCTTGTCTCTACCTTTCCAGAAACAGAAGAGCAGGTGCATGCTCTATTTTCCCTACAGTTTATGTGGAGACAGTTTATTTTCTTCTCCGACCTCTACTGAGTGAAATGTTTGTAACACAACACACTTTATTTATAGTCCCATATTTGTCTTTCGTTGATGATTTAATATTACCAGTAAACCTGTTTGAAGCATTCTAACATTCAACCTTCCCCCACAGATAAAAAATATTTAGTATTTTGGTGGTTAGTTGAAATGAAATAGCCATGGGGGTGTACATGTACAAAATAGAAGACAGTTGATTAATATGAGCATTGTTATAATTCACCATATAAAAGACTTGTAAGTTAATTATTGGCACTATTAAAAGCAACGTACATGTCTCCTGTCGACAGTAATCCTTTCTTCTTCATAGTTTAATAATGACTCCATGGGCACATACTTGTTTTGTTTCGCTTTTGACTGTAAAAATGTGTTTTAACTTAAACTAAAAACAAATTTTAAAGTAAACTGAGTATGCAATGATATATGTCAGTAAAAAATCACATCTACTGATACCTTATTCATCACCAAAGACTTAGTATTAGCCGAAAAAAAGGAACGTTGATAATACGTATTAAGGATTGGAAATGTTTAGATTGAAAATGTACAGGTTCAACTACAAATTATATGGTAACTTGTGTTTTAAAGTAATAAAGTATTTTTATTGACCATCCTGCATTACAGTCTTTTTGAACATGTTGAGCATCACTGGCTATTAATAGTAATTCATCGTGTTCTGGAATGCAACAAGAATGAAATATATTATTTTTTTACCACTGATCCCCTCTAGGGCTTGAAAAAGCAACAGCAGATAATGACAGTTCTTAGGTATCATTTTTGTATTGATATTAGCATGGTTTTATATGATGATTTTTTATGCATGCAAGTAATATTTTGTCCTAAGTGATAAATCCAAGTATGTTTGTGCTAATGAAGATTGCTCTAATCTCACCAACAACCAACATATTGAAATGAACACTGGTTGTATCTTTCTTTTAAAATAGGAGCATATAAAAAGGGACATGAGAAGCCCTGTGGACCATATTTTAAAATATTCACATGCTCAATCCCTTTGTGTTTTTAGGCTCTACGTCTTCATCACTAAGGAGATCTGGTGGTCCGACTCGACCTGCAGTAACCCCTCCGTCCCTACCCCGTTCCCCTGAGGGTGCTGGTGTTGGTGCTTCCAGTGGTTTTGAAAGTGCAGGTGAATCTCAGCGCCAGTCAGGAAGTGTTGCTGGAAGTATGGCTTCCCTCCATGAGACCACAAAGGTGAGGTCATGATGACAGTTTGGCAATTTCATGGGATAGACTCATGCGGACAGATTTCATCAAAGCTGGTTTTCAAGCAGGAGGAAGCAAGGATTCCCATGATGAAGCTTCTTGCTTGAATGAAAAGGGCAAGAATCGATCTCCAATTGAACAGCCTCACCAAATATTTATTAATTTAATTGTATCATTTTACACATTTACTATCATTTACTATCATTGCTACCTTCACAGTTTTATAATTTTCTGTTGGTCTTGGAAAGCATCACTTGGCATATTGGCATCCTACTGATTTTGTAATTTAAGATAGCAGTTTTATTTGTAAAAGCAAACTTAGTGACCACTTAAGACACCTTTAGTTAACTGTTTCGAATATTCAGTGTCATGAATTCAGACACTTCAAGTTGAAATAATGAAATACTTTCCTCTAAGCTTAAGTTTTATTACCAGTTGCTGGAAGCATTGAGATGCAGTATGTATTGTCTTTTTTTGTCACATTATCACTCTTAGTGTCTTGTACATGTTCATGCGATTCAAATGTTTGGTAAATATTCATTGCATTCTTAACTTCTTCCAGGACCAGAGCCCTAGTGCTGGAGCCAGTCCTAGACACTCCATTGCCTCCAACAACAGCAGCAATCCTAGCACTCCTCCCAGTCCATCAGGTCATGATCATGGAGGTGGTTCATCCAGCTATGACAGTTAGGGCTCATTATATCCCATAGTAGCTTTAGGGCTTAAAAGGCAGATACTTGCCATAGAAGTACAATTTAGGTGAACCAGAGAGGGCCATGGGAAACCACTTTGGGCTGAAATTGTTATGCACCTTTGATCTTAAAAGAAACATAACTATTGTGTTTTGTTACAGAGCTGTTGACCGACGAAAGCATCTATGCTCATTGCTCTATGTAGTTTTAGGAAGTGTTTTTATATTGAATTCCAACTATCCATTATTACCTTTCCTAATTTACATGGAGGAAAATTAGTATTAAACTTTGGAATTCAAAAGGCATCCCGTTTTTTAAATCACTACGGGTTATTGCTGAGAATCATGCTTAGTCTAATGTAATCCTAATTCAAATATGAGCAGGATTGGGAAGCAATTAGGAAACTAAGGGCGATTAAGTAGGGCAAGTTCAAGAAGAGATCATTAGATAGAGCTTTATGAAACACAAGTATGCCTTCATATGAATAGCTTGTTATGTTACAAAATGACCCTATCAGAAGGAATGAGTATGGTGTTGAGAGAAGTTGAAGGAAGTTATGGAGCTTAATGAACATGTGCTTCCAAAGACTGGCATTTTTTTATTTTTGCTATATCCCTAGTGAAAATAGGGAGTATTCTTTTTGGAGGTGGCGTAAATTCTTTGGTTTGTGTTTTATATAAACCTTTTTATCTCCTTTTATTGATCAGTACATGGCAGAATACAAAATTCAAATTTGCTGTGATTGAACCATATGTTGTAGATATTTTCTTAGCTGCCAAAAGGTAATTTTTGTAACCATTCTATGACCTCTATGAGCATAGGATGGGTCTTATTTCTGTTAGTCCCTTCATAATAAGGTGGCAATACTAATATGTGTATACATTGTGATGTTTAAGTATTAAGCAATCCATGACACCAAGCTTCTGTTCTTTGTGACTCATGGTTCAATCAAAATGAATTGCAACGCTTGTATTCTGTTGCTAGTTTTGTCCCACTAATATTTTAATGCTTTTGCTGCATCTTCGATGAATAAAAACTGTTGGCTGTAGGTTCAGCTGTTTCCAGTGGTTTACAATGCAAGATAATATGCTTATCTTTAAAAAAAAATCATGCGTGCAAGTTTTAATTAGATTTTTAACATTACCAACTTGGCAGTTACATAAATACAAGTTAATTCCATTGCTTGTGAATCTCTTTGAGTGGATTGAGAGAGACCTATGAAATATAGCCAGTGGTCACATCATGGGAAGAATGAACGTGTTGAGAAGATGAGTATTTTATGTGATATGGGAAAATAACTTACGGAGTGTGTGCTACTAGGATGAATCTCACTGAATCATGATGCTCTTCCCCATGTGACTTTTATCTTTTGTTTCAAGAGCTGGACTCCTGTGAACCCATATTACTGTGCGATTGAGTTTGAATATCAGTGTATGTGTGTATGCGTGTGAAGTCACAAGAAAAAGTGTAGTTTGATTACACTTATAATTATTATTTCTCCTGTTGTGTTGTTTTTGATTGCCTTTTATTTTATTGCAAGACAATGAGACTTAGTCTTGTTAACTAACCAACATTTTCCATGGACATACAACTTACCTAGAAGAGGAAGAAGATATATAAGTAGTCTCTAGATATCCTGTCAGGTTTTTTTCCCAGGTATTAAGCAGTTGTGTTTGTATTGCCATTTTGATCTGAAAACACCTGAGTAATTATTTTTTAATACAATGATAGGTACCTACTGCTCAGCAGTAGTATTGCATAAACCAGCTTATTTGGCTGTGCGAAGTTTCAAAACAGATTTATTTTGACTAAACAAAATTGTACTTTTGGGATAATTAATCTTTTGTCAAAATGAATCGATTTGAAAATAAATTGTAATTATATATTATTTATCAAGTCAAATAATGGTATTCGTCATTTTAATGTCTACTGGTTACCATAAGACTTAGGTGGTTATTCGCTACCTTATCTTATGCATATTTGTTAACAAGGAATAATTTATTTATGTTTTTATTTGTATTTAAGTTTTTAATTTATACTGTTAAAATGTGGTTTTTGTGCAAGTATTAAAGTTGTGAAATACATTTGGAGACCTAATATCTGTACATAAATACTGTACAATAATTTTGAAGTTTTCTTGTGAACTTGTGTAGTGTGCATGAAAACAATTAACTGAAACCTCAAATTTAAATAAAATATTTAATTCATACACTGTTGTTTCACAAGTGTACTCTGGCAGTAAAATTCCCTTTGTCACCTACATCTTATGAAGATGTTTTGACTCCTGATGCCTCATTCAGACTTTGGAGGCTGTGGATTTAATACACATTTGAGTATCTCTCCTTTAACTCAGCCTCTAAATCTCTTGAAGAAGGTTATCATATCTCCCTCTTGAAGTCAACTTGGTTGCTTTTGATTTTTTAACTCGTTTTACTGTGGGAGGTAAACTAAAAGGTAAATTTTCTGGTTTTATTTTTTTATATGCCTCTATGTTGTACATCTGTGTTGCTTCCTATGTTGATGTTTGGTAGTTTTGTTCACCCATGAGCCTAAATGATGGGTGTAGTTTTATTTATTTACCTAATTGACAATAAGCACATGAAAAACAATTGTAAATGTATAAGGCATGTCCAGATTCAGAGACATTTCACCTATGCATGGCTTAAGTATTCATTCCCTGAATAGCAGCACAAACAAATAGGTTTAGAAGTTTCTATTTTTATATGTGCGGATAATTAATCAAACAGTTTATGAGGTCAGCAATGGGCTCTTATAATGTTTGTCACACAGCCGTAACAAGCTTTTTTTGGATTAAAAATGATTTATTTTATTGAGAAGAGGATCCCCAGATTAAAATATAATATTTTAGATGTAATTAAAAGAGTCCTTACTCTAAGGTCATCATTAAATTCAGACTTAGTGTGCTTAAGAATAGATAATGGGTAGTGCACATAATTCAAATTTTTACAAATTTGTTGCATGTACTTTGAGTAGTTTTTGAATGGACAGCATATGAGATGTGGGATACCATGAATGCCCAAGAATTTTAGGTTGTCCCCAAGATCACACGTGCTAATCAGTCTGAATAGATGACAAATCAGCTTTACTTTGTCTTGCTGAAAAAATCTTAAGTTGTGTCATTGAGTATTGTTGTGTTTTATCGCTGTTTAAAAATAGACTTAAATCATCATCAGTTTACAATCCTTAGATTTGTTTGACATAACACTCCACTCAATTCTCCAGTCAGCTAACCTTTTCATATTTACATAATTCTTCTCATTTACATCCTTCACCACTGTATGGAGCTCGTACCCTTTGCCATTCTTCCTCTGCAATTTTCCCTCCATGACTGTCCTTATGAGACCATTTTGTCTCAAAATATGGCTGCAGAAGATGAGGTTTTCAGAAGACTTGTCTTTTCTCCCTCTCTTCTTAGGACTTCCTCATTAGTTACTTGGTCAATAACCATTGCAATAAAATCACTCTATCATGTACTTTATCAGAGATTCACCCATAACAACTAAATTATGTTAAATAGTAAAAGGTGTAATTAGATAAAGCAGCCCTTAATTTTCAACAAACACATTTATTGAACGAGTTAACCAGCAACTGATTGGGAAGATTGTAGGTAATTATAACTAAAAAAAGAATCGGGCCCACTACTGATCCTTGAGGAACACCTTGACACCACATTAATGGCCCAGGATGAAATGCTTCATCAATGACTATGGATATTTTACAGACAATGTTACTCTGGCATGTTTTACTAAGTAATCAATAAAAATGGGCCATACACCTAAATAGGGCCTCCGACTTAAATATTTGTTATGTTAAATAATTTCCTCATTGCTAGAAGCCTTCATCATTGTCATAAGTCATCAATCCTCAGATTGGTTTGATGCAGCTCTCCACTGAGTTCTTCTATCAGCTAATCTCTTCTTATTTACGTATTTCTTCTCTTTGACATCCTTTATCACTTGTTCCATACACTTGCACGAGGCCTTCATTTGCCATTCTTCCCTTCCACTCGTCCCTCGATGATTGTCTTCATCAGGCCATCATGTCTCATGATGTGGCCGATCAAGTTGTCCCATCTTCTTCGTAGGGTATTCAGAAGACTTCTCTTTTCTCTCACTCTTCTTAGAACTTCCTCATTAATTAATCGGTTGATCCATTTAATCTTCATTATTCTTCTGTAGCACCCCAATTTGAAAGCTTCCACTCTTTTCTTTTCTGCTGCTGTCATTGTCCATGCCTCACTGCCATAAAGAAACACGCTCCAGATGTACGTTCTGATGAATTGTTTCCTTCTACGCTTGTATTTCCAGCAGTAAGTAGATTCTTGTTTTGATAGAATGCCCTCTTCGCCTGGTCTATTCTGCTGACTATTTCTTTCTTGCTTCATCCGTCGTTGGTTATAGGTAACAGAACTCTTTCACCTCTTCCAGCTTTTGTTTTCCTAGTTTAACATTGGTTTTCGCCTCTTCTCTCTTGCTGCACACCAGTATCTTTGTCTTCTTCTTATTGATCTTCAGCTGATATCTGGCCATTGTCCTTTCCATGTTTATCACCATTTTATTCAGATCCCTCTCTGTCTCGGCTATGATTACATTGTATCAATGCGATTAACTAAATAAAACTACAATATCATTTGACACTTTTTTATGCTTGTATCTATGTCTTACATGTTCTGGTAACCATGGCATTAGCGCAATACAAAACAAAAAACCAAATAGTAAATACACTAAATAACAAATGAACATCAAAAGTGAAATACATAAAAAGAATGGACATACATGAAAGTGATGTTAGTTATCTAAGGTACATGCATCTTAAGTGCTATGTCATCAGCGAATCGCAGCATGCTAATTTTTTCTCCATGGGTATTCAACCCAGAAGACCTCTTGATTTCAGCTAGAAGCCTTATGTGATTGAAATTCATTTAAATAACTAGTTTTTATTTTGAAAAAATCAACCATTGTCCATTCAGGTTCTTTTGTTGAAAGGAAACTGGAATTCTCTAAAGCCGAGTTTACACGATGCATTTACACGCGCGGGTAGATGCGTGAACACATTCACCATCAAAATTGCACCGTGTAAACACTCAAAATTGCGCAAATGCGTGAATGCGTGCACAGAAAATAGCCCCTGTTCTATTTTGGTGAATGTGTGCGAGCAATTTGTAGTCGTCAACAACAAAGTCAACAACAATAACTGAAGTTCAGGCATGATGTTGTCTGTTTCGTAGAAGTGGCGCTTGATGCTAGTAAAACAAAAGAAATCGCGTAATGCGTATCTAGAAAATGGTCGAACAATTGCGCGAACACAAGCATCGTGTAAACACTCCTCAAGTGCGAGAACGCGCATCTGTCCAGACATCTATTCACGCATCTGTCCAGCCACGTACTTGCGCGGGTAAATGCATCGTGTAAACTCGGCTTTATTCAAGTTGTTGCATTGTTGATCTCAGTTCACCATCATTCAATCTTTAGTGATAAATGGAACAGTAAACCCTCTCTTCTTAGCCTTGTCTCTTGAAAATGATGATTATATGTTGAGTCGATGCCAGTGGGTTGAATATGTAACTATAAGTACGGGGGAATAATTTAGGTTGTTATTGAAAGAATTTTACCCTTAGGAAAATTTACTGAAGAAAACTTGAAGTTTACTTAAAGTGAAATTGAAACATATGAAGTTAACTTTTGAATTGAAAAGCTTTTCTAAGGTCATGAGTCCATTTTAAAGTTTTTCTAACATTTTGAGCCAATCTTGAAGTTTAGTTTTTTCTAAACTTATACTTAGATGAATTCTAAAGTTTTTTTATTTACTTTAGAATGATGTTTCAAATCACTTTAAGTAAACCTAAAGTTTTATTTAGTAAATTTTCGTGAGGGTAGTTATCCCTTATAGTGACATCCAGGTGATTTATCAGACCTTGTTGCATAAGTGAAAAATACTGAGGCCCCATATCTTTCAGCCTCCACCTTTCATTAATTTTTTTAATTAAATGAAATGTGTGAAATCAACTTAATTCATCTTTATAAAATATACTTCCTCTATGTTTACAGAGTAGCGTCAAAATGCTTCAGAATAACTTAATATTAGCTTTTTAGCATTGGTGAGTGTGGAAGTGGGGAGGGAAGAAAAAAACAGGGGGTAGTTATCAATGGATGAAGAAACATAAAAAGGTTGTGGGGAGAGGTGATTTACAATAGGAAATGGTATGAGTATGGAAAATGAGCTGGAAGAATTTGAAATGTGGTGCTACCGAAGAATGATGAAGATAAAATGGATCGATCAGGTGACAAACGAAGAAGATTTGAGAAAAGTGGGAGAGAAGAGATGTCTACTGAAAACCTTAAAAAGAAGATATGGCAACTTAATAGGCCACATCTTATGACACGATGGCCTGATGAAGACATTCGTCGAGGGAAAAGTGATCGGGGAGAATGGAAAAGACAGCTGTCTGTCGCTTCCAAAGTTCATGAATCGCGTTTTAAACAACATTTTTGGAGATGCATCGTCGTTCGTCATTCAATGCAACTTTAAATATTTTCAACAAAGACACCAAAAACTTAAGTCCGAAAATCATCTGGGTAAGGAACCCAGAAAAATGTTCCACAATCAAGAGTTTAATAGCTTACTAAGTCCATGAATCGCACTTTAAACAACATTTTTGGAGATGCATCATCGTTCGCCATTCAATTCGACTTAACATATTTTCAACGAAGGCGACAAAAACCGAGTCCGAAAATTATCTGGATAAGGAACCCAAAAAAAGTTCCACAATCAAGAGTTTAATCCATATATGACTTCTCATGACACTTACAAGAAATCTTATAAGTTCTAATGAGGAGTCTCATAAGTTCTCAAAGCTTCTTATAAGATCTCATAAACTTCTCAAAAGAATTCATGCTTCTCATAAGATCTCATGACCTTTTCATAAGATATCATAGCTTCTCATAAGATCTCATGAACATCTCATAAGATCTCATAGCTTCTCATTAGATCTCATAACTTCTCATTAGATATTATGAGAAATGCATATGAGAAATTTCCAATAGGGGCAGAAAGCATTCATTGAAGGAGTGTACTAAAAGTGTGAAAAGAGCATGTAAGAAGTGTGCATCTACAGTGTGCAAGAAGTGTGCAGAAAGTGTTCGGTGAAGAAGTGTGCTAAAAGCGTGCAAGAAGTGTGAACAGAACTGTGCGCACACTTTTTGCACGGTTTTCTGCACACTTTATTTTCACCAGGGAGGCCTTGTATGAGGTATATGGAGCAAGTTGTGAAGGATGTAAAAGAGAGGAGCTAAGATCAATATCAGGAGGATGGCCGATAGAAGATTCGAGTGGAGGGCTGCGTCAAACCAATCCTAGGATTGTTGACCGATGATGATGATGATGGAAAATTAACAAAAAATATAATGCTTGTTAATGGACATATATGAAGGGAGATGGAAATTATACTACGGCTCAGAGTGAAAAATATGGCAATGGATGTGCGGTATGATATTATAGATGGCCTTTTGGAAACCTCTTACTAATCATATGAATGCTTTATATTATACTAATATAGCTTTAAAAAGTTTTTTTCAAAAATTTCATGTTTACTTAGTTGCTTCATTTTGTCTGTCAGGTCAGTTGCTTGGAAATCGGGTAAACCAGGAATAAAATCAGTTCAGGAAAAATTCAAATTCATCACTCTCCTGTTCTTCCCAGTGGTGGATCCTCCTCTCTAAAGCTAGATTACCTAATTGCACTGTTGCAGGTATTGAAACAATGCTTGAATGAGTAGGCTTTCTTCTTTCAAATTGCATTCAATCCATAGACGCGTTGATTACGAAGGATACTTATACCGGTAAATCAGACATAGTAATCCTCCAGTTAACATTATCAGCAAGAACCCTAGGTTCTTGATTATCAGTATGATCAAAATGAGGGATTGGGGATTAATTCGGAAATGTGCTTCATCCCGTAAATAATAACCCAGACAACTTTCTTAAATTCAAACGAACATATTAAGAAAAATCTGTGATTTTCATGCAGATCATTATATACTTTCTTCATCCATGGATGCATAGCTTCAAGACATACTAAAAAAATAAGGTCAGGAAAAATTTCCTACCCTGAAGTGTAGTCCACACGCGATACAACTAATCTTAGCAATAAGCAAAGCAACGCTTGCTGCGCAACGAAGCGCGATGACCGAAGTGTTTTCAAGGCCGTACGTGCAGTGGGGGTAGTAACTTGGTGATCGTTATTCGTTGGTCTTCGCTAAATTTAGTGTTTGACCCGAGGTCATGATATTGGTTGCTTATTATTTTTTGAGATAATTCGCTGAAATGTCGTCTGGTTGGTTCACGTATGCGTCTAATGACTTGGAATGAAATGTCAAAATTTGGAGTGATTGCACCAACAAAGAAGTGACGACCTCGGCCCCAAAGTTCGACTTTTTGGTAAGGGTGAGTTATCCTGTTAGAAGATTCATCCAGTGGTCATGAAAACTGCTACGTGATATCTTCATTTATCGCTGTTTCTAGCTAGGCCAATTGTATATGAAAATGGGTACTGTTGATGTTCCATTTACAAAGCAGATGAGGAAAGCAACTCGCGAAATTCACGACGTTAGTGACGCATTGGTTAATGCAAAACTAGCTGTTGGTGAGTAATATTTGTACCTTAGTTTACATTTTATGTTTGACTAAGGATGCATCCTGAACAGCAATACTGTTATTTAGCCGCCCGAATTTTGTTGTTGATGTATTCTTTTGCCATTTGTTGCACTTGGACAATTTTATTGCATCTATATATAATTTGAGTTGCAAGGGATGAGGTTTGGTGTTGAGAAGACCAAACTCTGCCATCGAGCCCGTACAGCCCTTGAAATTATCAGATTAATGTTCAATGCATTAAAAAGCATTGTGAAAGTGTGTGTACAAGTATATCAAAATTACAGGAGCGCATGAGATATATGACCTGAGATATTTGAATGGGCATGTGCTTTTATCCGCAGCTAATCAATAAAACGTTATAGCCTATGTTCAACTGTGGTTACACAAGTTTCATGCATTGTCATATATGTTCGCAGTCTGGATTCAATTTGGTTCTCAATAGCATTGCCCATCTCTCGCAATGAGAGACAAAATAAACGTTATTGGAATTCGTATTATTTACATATATTACTTAGTTATCTTTAATTGTAGTTTTTTTACATTCTGTACTTTCAGCTCTTTCTAATAATTCAGTATGGGCTGAAGGTCTTCTAATATTTTATGAAATATTTCGTTATTTGGAAGAAGCAATGGAACGGCTTAAAAATACTCATATTGGAGAGCTTAAATTTGATGGAATGAGGAGAACTGATGGCTTTAAGGAAGATCTTGACTATTATCTCGGTGAAAATTGGACATCCACTTACACTCCTAGGGAAAGTGTTGTTAAGTATTTGTTGCATTTGAAGGACCTTGAAGCCAATGATCCAGATATGTTGATGGCTTATATATTCCATCTGTACATGGGTCTCTTGTCTGGTGGACAGATATTAAGGAAAAAAAGGCAAATAGTGAGCAGATATTTCCCATTTTTTTCCTCTGAAAACAGGAGTGATAAGGTGACGGAGTTTGGTGAAACAAGTATTGCAAAGTTGAAGAAGCAAATGAACAATGCAATGAATGAAATAGCAGAATCATTGACTCCTGAAAAGAGAGAGAAGTTGATTGAAGAGAGCAAAATGGTATTTGAGATGAACAATAGAATAATTCGTACAGTTCGTGGGACTAACAGTGTAGTTATAAAGAAATTTGTGGTCGCTGCCATATCAGTGGCTGTGATTTCCTATACTATAAATTACTTGGTACAGAAATAGTTTTACTTCAGAGTGGAATTAATGAAACATTACTATGATGAAAATAAAAAGAATATAATTATACTGACAAAGTTTCTTTTATCTAACTGCTCTTACTTCTGAAGTCAACTAAAATATGTGCTGAACTGAAAACAAGCTGGCCTAATTTATTTTTGAGTACTAGCTACTGGGCCTGCCAATCTCAACATCTAAATGCAGTGTCCAACTTTGATTCAAATCCAATCTTGGGTATTGAAATAAAAAATTTTTAAAGACATGATGAATTTTGGAAGCTGGTTGACTTGTCACGTGGTACTTCAGGAGTATCAGGAGGTATGTATGCCATTGGATATGGGCCAAAACATTTTACCACGTCATTGATTTCATCATGGAGTTTCTAATAAATGTTTTTATTGGGTGTTGTCATTTACTGCCATAACATCACACATTAGTCATAAAATGCTGCTGCAGGAGTTTTCTATTGAGCAGCAATCATGATTGAAATAATTGGTAATTGCAGGCTTTTTTCCCGTTTCTTCTAAAATTCACCGAACATGCATCTTGAAAGACAGCTCTGTAATTCCTAAGGATATTGCCTATATATTGGTACATTGTTTATGGCCATGTAAAGAAAAATGACTGATACAGATACTCTAAAAAGAGCATCTCACAGCAATTGAAAGGCACAAAATGTCTTATTTTATGTTTAATCTTATTCAGGAATTTGATCACATAAACCTAGTAGGTCTCACTTATCAGCCAAAGCATTCGCACCATCTTGAGTGTTGAAGCCACATTGTGGGAAAGGTTATGTGAAAGTTAAACTCTAAAGCAAATCAGCACCAGCTCCTTTCTAACCTAGATCTTCTCCACATCTGCAGTAGCTACTTTAACAGGCCTAGAAGATAAACTACTTTGGAGATTGTTGTATTTTCGGAAATTCACGTGAAAACCTCTTTTAACGATACCAACTGAAATTTTATGGACAACATGGAATCTAGATTCCAACCACTAAATGACTTCAACCGCCCTCTCCTGAAAAATTTTATTCATTGGTTTTGGTACAATCATGATATTTTGTTTTTTTTGATCTGGTATATGTTACGCTGATTATATGCTTTTTAAACTTCATATTTTTTAAGTGGCAGTTAATTTTACCTCTAAAACTGGTGGTGATTTCATAAATTATTTAGAGTTAAGGGTCATAATTAGAGGTGATCATGATATTTTAGCCTTTAGGAGACTTAAGTTTTCGGATTTCACGATCACAAATGATTCATCTAATTATCATAGGCCTAAAAGAGCATCACTAAGATCTATGGTTTACAGATTAGTAAATGCTCCCATGTCGTTGGTTTATTGTAACACAACTACCTTTATCACCAGTAAACAAGGATAATATAATTCACGGTGATCATACGGAGTGTATTTACAAAATACCTACTCCATTGATGTACTTTTGAAAGCGACTCATCTAATCAAATCTCTACCTGATGATTCTGTAAAACATAGCCTGATTCATAGCCCCTGGAGTCAGCCTTTTGTACATATGTAATATATCCTACATATTGCAGAAAATTATTTATAAGGACAAGGTATAAGTTTAGTTTTATAATCCGTTGCTTATTGGTGAACTTTTTAATGCAAAAGACCAATACAATAAACTAGACGTGGTGTTTTGAAGATTGTATGCGATGAATGTGGGATACAATATATCAGCTGAACTGGTAGCAGTATAAAAACAGGAGTGAATAAGCATAGATTTATTTTATAAATAATAAGGAGATGGCATGTTATGTTTAGCGCTTGAGTACTTCAAACATTTTAGTGATTTTGATGCTGTTGTATCACATAATATTGCAGCATTTCCCGAATGAAATAATGATATTATTTCGTGAGTAACGCTCGTCCAAGGACCAAAATTCTTTCCAGGCTCAGGTGAGCAAGATGAGGTCAAATAGATCTAGAAACAAAAAAAAAATTATGAATATAACTGTTCCAGAAAATATAATTCAACAATAGACAGAGCAAGTACAAACCAACAACTGAATGAATATTCTTCCCTTCAGGGAAATCTCTAACGATTAAGAACAATAGTGAGTAGCCACTAGGACACTCTCGAAAATGACGAAGTGGAAAAACTGACTTGAATCGGCCGCACACGCAGCAAGTAAACTCCTTGCTGTCTCAACTCGAACAGAGGGCATGAGAGAGGAGGTTTTTCTGGCATAAGAAGGGGCTGTTTTCGGCAAGGTCAAGGTGGAGTGTGGGTGAACGTGTAATTAGTCTATAGGTAGATTTTGAAGAAAGGGAAAATGGTATGGGTATGGCGGGCGAGGTGGAAGTTCATCATTGGAGCATCAGGAACTCTTTTCTGACTCCGGTGGAAGGACACAGCTGATGGCCTGTGTACTGGGGGAAACTTCTGGTCTTCTCCCACATTCAGGGGGCTGTATTAGTGAAGGGTGCTGTGGTGAGGTGATGGCATGGACGAAATGGTGCAGACCGGACAGTGCTGTCGGGACTTGTTGCAATTTGGAATTGTTGGCAATGTTGGCTCCGACTGGCGTTAGCTATGCCTGTCGTGCAAGTCCTTCGGTTAAGTCCAGAGGGTAATCAGCCCACTGAGGAAAGAAGGGGGGGGGGGGGGGTCTACCAAAAATGCCGCAATATGAACAAAGGGCATAAATTGGACTTTTTTGTGATATTAGTAATCCCAGCTCTGTAATGATGTGGTGTTGCCTCTTAGGCTAGGTTGTTAACCTCTTATAAGCCTTAGACTTGACTGAGGTAAGATCAATTATTCATCCTTCCTTACCCCCTCTCACTTCCCTATTCATCCTCTCCATTCACATACGTGAGTCTTCTGTTGTTAGTTTGCTTTTTACTGTGTTCTGCATCCTCCTTTCCTACCTTCCTTCCCCCACCTCCATCCCCATTAAGGAACAGTGAGGATGAGACTTTTCCTTCTGATTACCCTGATGATGGAACAACAGGCAGAAGTTGCTAGTGCAAGTGCATGGTCACTTACTAATACATAAATCTGTGGAAATTTACTAAAGTGTTTCTCTCCTTTGATGAAAGGTGGTATGAAACATTTTCATCAAGCGCTCTTACATATGTAGGGACAATTATTTCTTTCGTTGTTTTTTTGCTGTTGTTTTTGGGACATTGCAATTTGTTGGTCTCAACCTAAATGTATGTCCTTGGTGATTGTTTAGATAAAAATACATCTACAGTGTATGTTCCATTCGCAATTTTCAATGCAGGTACTTATGTCACAATTTGGTATGTGTGACCCAGTTCCTCTGATTTTTTAAAAAATTTTATTACTCTGACTTATTGGGAGTATTTGACTGTATTTTGAGACAGCTAAGTACTGTTTTTGCTTTGTGATAAGTGGGATATAGAAAAATACAATTGCTTTGCAAAATTCCACTGTAGAATAAATTTATTGAGTTAACATGTTTCACCACATCATGGCATCTTCAGGACTGACACAAAGTTAACAAAGTGTGAAATATATAGTCACTCGGGAAGAGGGGTGGTGTAGGAGACAGGGGTGAGGTAGGAATGTTGACGTCATGGGTTTGAGGAGGTGGGTTGGGGATGGTGTCGACGTCCGAGCGAGGGGAGCTGTGGGAGGTCAAGGAGAGGGGAGTGGAAGGGAAAAAGGTGGTTGTTGATAATGGCTTCTTTCTTCTTCACGGCCGATAGGATGGTTAATTGTTCCAGGATGTCCATTCAGTGCCCTTCTTCTCCTTGTGCGTCATCTCGGGTATGAAAGTCGCTTGATGCCCCTCCGCCAAGAGGTGGGCTGCGAACTGCGACTTCCCCTCCCTCTTTTCGAAGTCCCTCTTGTGCTCCACCGCCCGGACTCTCAAGCTTCTGCCCGATGTATGACGCCTCGCAGTCTGCACACCGCAGCTTGTAAACGCCGCTCTGGTCCATGATATTTGTGGCATCTTTAACTTTGGGGAGCAGATATTTCAGATTTATCTTGTTGTGGAATGCCGGTTTGATATTCAGATGCTCCAGAAGGTTGCCTAATTTAACAGAGGCATTTCCAATATAATTGATTTGCCTCAAATTATGTGTTTTTACTTGTTGCCCTGAATAGATTCGTTTGACGGCTCTTTCTTTTTGTTTTTTGACAGTTAATTTATTGATGATAGCCTCTGAGTAACTGTTGGCTGTGGCTATGGACTTGATGATGGTGTTTTCCTTGTTGTAATCCGCTGTGGAGAGAGGGATGTTGATAGCCCTGTGGACCATGCTATGAAAGGCTGCTAGTTTTTGGTTGGGGGGGTGTTTTGAGGTGGCTTGGATGACATGATCTGTGCACGTTTGTTTGCGATAGATTCCAAACGTGTGTTTTCCGTTCTGCACCGAAATGGTTAAATATAAGAAATTCAGGCGCTCGTCATTTTGGACCTCAACAGTGAATTTAATATTCTTATTCAGAGAGTTTATAATGCTCAGAAAATTCTTTATTTGCCTCTTGGTCCCTGTCCATAGGCATAAGATGTCGTCTACATAGTGATACCAGTAATGGACATTCTTCAGGAGTGGGTGGTTCCGTTGGAATAGATCTTTTTCTAAATTGTGGAGAAAAATTTCGGCCATCAGAAGGAAAAAAAAATTAAGGCCAACGGTTATCGCAAAAAGGTACTTGCACTATCATGTGTGGTTGGGTGTAATTGTGTAATCAGGAAAAATCCTCAACCTCATGCAGGTTAGGGCACAATTACAACTGAAAACTATCCAAAAAATTTTGTTGTAACAGGATTTATTCCCATATGAAACCCAAATTATAGCTATTATTAACCAAAATATTAATTTTTTCTCTGGAGAAACCAATTTAACTAAAAAATACACTTGTAAACATGAGATAAAGGCATTAATATTTTTTAAATCTTTCTCAATCTAAATCAATGTTCACCAAATAAAAATTAATTTAAGGATGATTTGTGTGGAATTTTTTAAAACAATTTTTGTTTTTTTAAAAGAGATAAATAAACATTACACTTCTCACATCTTGTTTTTGTCCTGCTATTACATTGATTGATCACATTCTCAGCAATAGGATTCCCGGCGGTCAATCACCGGGAAATGGTAATAACCATCAAAATGCTTATCTGCACAGGGAATGACACTGGGTGGATTGTAATGTTCACATTTTTTCACTTTAGAACCTCATTTGCCATAATTTCTTCGAATAGTAGAACAAACAGAACATAAAAAAGGGGGAAAGGACAAATTTGTTTAAGCAATGTAATAAGGAAATGAAAATGATAAAAAAGAGGTAGAACTCTTAGAATTATAAAAAGGAACTTCATAAATGGTAGAATAAACATAACCCAAAAATTTGGGAAATGATAACACAATGAAATAACTTCAAAAACAAGGTACAGCTCACAACATAAATAAAAGGAAATAAAAAAGAAACAAATAATATTGAAACAAGTAAAATTGATCATTTCCATGTGAAAACCATCACTCATCCTTTCAGACATCAACATGAAATGGGCCACTGCAGGAGCCTGCATTTCAATGGCTCTTTCTGCTGCTGCACCCCTCTTCGCAGCATCTACTTTTCTTTCAGCTACGGCAATTTCTTGCCACTCACTTGCTTCAGCAGCTCTTTTTTCTGCAGCAGTCACTTCCCTTTCCGGCAAGACAATTTCTTGGCATTTAGTTGCCGCAGCTTCTGCAGCTCTCCTCTTTGCTATGGTCTCCTTCCTCCCAGCTGAATCTGCTTGCTGCACTAAGGCCACAACACACCTCTCCACAGCTGCAGATATGTTCTGAATATCAATACAATTAGGATCTTTGAAGTTGTGTAGAAAACAAATCTAATGTATATTTCACTGTTATTCACTTTCAATTATATTTCATCCTATAGTAGATAAGTACATGCAAGAATCTCGAACAAGTTTCAAGTATGTAGGTACATACATGTTCCATAACAACTTGTGGGATTGAAGGGTCTGAGGTTCTGCAGGGTTCTTCAACAGGAACTTGTGTGCCAAGAGAATTAGATAAATGTTATTTATTGATGCTTTCCTTCTCACAGGCTTTTCATAACATCCCTACAATTGTAATGGCATTTAAATGCCATTCTACTCATAGGGTTATAAAATATTCTGAAACTTACGAGTGGAACCTCCTCTTGAAACGACGTGGAGGCTGTGAAGAGACCTGCAATCAAAAGTAAATATATCTACTATTAATGAGGAGTGATGATCTGTTTTTTCAAACCTGGCAAGCATATGCTATATAACACGCCTATATCGCCGCATCACAAAATAGCATTATTGATGCCCTTTTTGCTTTTCTTCGTGACATTTACCGGACTTCCATGGCCACTCTCTTCCTCTCCAGGTAGACTGACATCTAATCCATCCGAATCTCAGCCAAGCACTTCCTCTCCATGCAGCATTTATTCTTGCCGCTTTAGCCCTGACGTTCCGTCGCATATCCCTCAATATCTACGAAATAAATGTTTAATTTTAGTTTAGGCCCAAACATCAAGAGATAATAATCACTCTTCGCCTACCTTTCTTTCTTCCTCTGCTTGCAATTCTTTAATGGCCAGGATGCGATATTATTTCTATTTAACTTGACTCACTATATCGTATTATGACGTTAAACTAAGTTTGGAACTGAAAAAATCGTTTAATTTACATTACTATACTTATACGCTATTGAGGTGGTTAAAATAATAGAGCTCTTTGAGCGTGGAATAGAGGTTTGTAAACTCCTTCGAAAGTTAAAATGACAAGTCCTCTACGGATAGAGAAAGCATCGTTTAAAAATTGCGGAAGTTACTCGGAACGCATTATTACTTATCACTACTCAATTATTTTCATCGGTGGTTCTCCTATTTTAAGTTAGGTGGCGGTATTGCGGAACTAGCGGCATTTTCAGTGACAGAATCCCAGTTGTCCCAATGTAAATACTGTAATACTTTCGGATTGAAAACAAAATAACACCCGGCCCTGCAGGGAAACGTACTTTGCCCTTTTTTACTCTTGCTTACACTTCCTTCGTTGTCTCCCAAATCACTGCCCTCCCCGTTCCATGTCGCGCAACCCAAGGGCACAAGGTCTTTCATGTCGCATTTGACGACTCACAGTTGGGTTGAGGGATGTGAGGTCACGCGCAAAATTTCTCGTGTGGTTTTGTCGTGAATGAACGCAATTTGTGAATAATGGACGCAGCAAGTGAGATAACATCTGTGAAGAGTACTTAGACGATCAGGATACCGAGAATGATAAAATGTTTTTAAGATTCTTCATCTATGCAATTAGGTAATTTTTTATACTACTGAGGATTATTTTTTGTCGCTGTCAAAGGTGCTGTTTCGATAATCAAAGTGGTGAAAATCTGGCAAGTTAAAGTGCGAACGTAAGCTGAACTAAAACGGTATTATTAATTTTCGCTATTCTGAAAGACACATTTAGCAGTGAAGACATAGTGGTTGTCTTGCACACAGTTTCGTCCCGTTATTTCACACGATATGATTCTGTCAGTACTAACTCACACATTTTCATTTGTATAACTTGGGAGAATACATAATATGGCATTCGAATGTAATATCATGTATGCATATTTGTATAAATTCATGTATGATGCCCTTGAGAGATCTGGTTTCTGGGTGGCTTGTACTGGTGGTGTTACGTTTTAGAAGGATCATAATATCCTGTGTGTTTGTGACTCCTCTGGAGATAACCTTGTTTCGACCACAGCTGGATATCCAAATAGACCGGACTTGGAGGACAAAGATGCTCTAAACATATCCTGCCTGGGTCCCACCGCAAGTCACGAGAGAGATTATAGGAAGCAAAGGTCACATCAAGCTGAGCCTTTTAAAATTAGGAAATTCATCATTGGAGTATATCTGCAGTTATCGATGTCTTAACAACTCGAGGGGGAATGCGGTCAAGCCTTTGGATTTTAAAGCCATACATCAAAAGTGAAAAGAAACCTTGGTGCCTCTTTCTTAGTGTATTGCCCTCGCTTTACTACCGTTTGGGCTGCTGATTTTCCTCAGAAACGTAAGTTCCCCTTTTGTTGCAGTTCGCAATACCATTTTTATCTATTTAATTAGATAATTTATTTCTATCCAAACTTAATGGGTAAAGCAAATCCTACCATTTTTGATCATTTTGATGAGGCATGCCATTTCTTGATTTGGCTGGATTATAGTAAGTTTTTATGAGTGTTAACCTGATGTTTCATGACCAGGTGGAAAAATTTATTCATTTGTAGTTTAAATATTATATTGATGTGACAGTCTTCTAACTCTAAGGGTAGGTTTTGGTGGAGTGCCATAACTCTTTTTGGCATTTCAATGGTCTATTATCTCCATCCCCAACTTATTTCTCTCTTTAAGTTTGCAAGTGTCTTGAACCCCTTCGTACTAATCATTTTACCTATTCTTTCCTTCCATACCATCATTTACCCATGTTATCCACCTACTCTGCCATCTCTTGGTGTCTGACAACAACCCACATAGCATGTAAGGTTGCAGTAACTTTGCTCAAGCAATTGAGTTTGCTTAACTCAGTTGAGTTAAGCATGCGGCTTGCCAAGATTGGCAATCTATATGCAAGCCTGCTGCAAGTTATCTATTATTGTCAGCCTCAGTACAAATTGCACTCGACTTGCATTGGATGTGCCAACCTTGCCAACTTTGCTGCAGGACACTGTCAACTTGGCAATATATTGGTAGCAATAGTGCAAGGCCCAAGGGAAGGGCAACTATAGGGTTCTTTACATTTGCACTGAATTTCATCCAAAATTCTCAAGGTAGCCACTATACTTAATGAAAACATTCAGGGTGACAACAAAATTGTGAGTGTTGTAGAATATTTTACCATGTGAGTGCTAAAAATGTCTTTAATTGTATTACCACCCTCATTTAATTCCCACTTTTTTTATCCTCCAATGTACATGCATCGATTAAATTTTATTATGTAGCCATAGGCACTCAATGGTACGGCAGGTTTCAGTCTGGCTTCCCTGGCAAAAATAATCTCTTCCGTGGTGGGTAGGTGGAGTGTAGAGGGATGTAGTACACCCCATGGAGTGTAGCAACCCGATCTTTACCCACAGGCCTTTACAATTAATGGAGGGTAGATGTACCTCCCATCTACACTTCCTGGTGTTCTCACAGCTACCCCCGCTTACCTCCTCTGCCCTGCCCATCATGGAGTGTAAGGGTAGAAGTAAGGTTACCCTCGCTCTACCCTTGATGAATGTGCACAGCTTACTTGCCTCTTACCTCTCACTTGGGAGAAAAACCATTCGATAGGTTTATAGACCCATGGGCCCATGGGTCTATAAACCCATTCTAACCGCGGTTTATAGAAAAAATTAGCATGAACGTAAGCATGTAACAATAAATTAACTAACAAGCTGGAAGAAGAACTAGACTGAAAAGTATCTGGATACAGAAAGCATATCAGTGGCATTGAAGCCAGGGCTCCTACTTGTAGCACCTAGGATCCTGTGGCTCGTCCAATGGATATGGTGATTGGCACTTTTTTGAGGAAACTCTTACTTATCCCTCCTGAGGTTGAAAGAATATCAGTTATGTATATTCATTACAGTCATGCTTATTTTAATCCACAAAATGGCAATTTGGGAAATGTTTTAAGGCAGGCACGTAGCCAGGAGGGAGGGGGATTCTGGGGCTTCAGCCCCTCCTGAAATTTTCCTAATCATTTTGTCATTCTGATTTTAACTAGGCATGATGATCTGGATCACACTGGGTATAATTCAAGTGTTAAGTGTCTTAAAACGTGATCACTAGTTTGGCATGTGTGTGGTTAATAACTGTTCTTTTCAATCTGATATGTTATGCATGCATTGAACTTCTGTTCTGGGGCTGGTAAAATTAACTGCTTCATAACAAGGTAAGCAGTGAACATTACCAGTGTCGGCAGTGTTAACATGTCGGCACGTAAAGAGCTAGGTGGATTTGTTTCAAGTTACGCTACACTAGACTTAGCCCCCTTAGATTTTTGCCAGGTTTGAAGCTTGCTTGTACTTGCTGACTTGCGAGTAACTTGCAGAGAAACTTTGCAACAAGCTTGTGGCAGGTGCAGTAGTCTGATTGCAGCATGCTTGCTGCAAGCTTTAATCTCGCCAATGCAAGCTTGCTATCTTGCAATGACTAAGCAAGCTTGCTTTGCTATGTAAGATCAGAACCTTCTCTCCTTCATGATGAGGAATAAAACAATGAAGTACTATTTTCACTCTGTATTAAATACTGACCATGGTGTTACTATATGCTAGATGACACATGAGGTGTAACCTTGAATAATGACACTTAGGGTGTAGAAACCATGGTCAATAATTAATAGAGTTTGAAAATATTAGGTACTAATTTAATCATTTACTCCTCATCAGGAATATCTCATTTTCACAAAGCGACACCTTATACCATGAATTTATCTTCTCTCTCGCCAATTGTATTCAACACCCATATTTCAAAGACTTCCAATCTTTTATTGTCCTCATTCAATATTGTCCAGGACTCAGACCCATAGGAAGCTGTACTCCACATTAAGATCTTCACTAACCTTCTTTTATATCTTCGCTCAAGTTCCTCATGGAAAACATGCTTGAAAACATCTGCACAGCTTAAATTATTCTTCTCCTAATTACATATCACTATGCCAACTTGTGTGCAATGCACTACCCAAGCAACAAAAATGTTTCACCTGTTCTAGTTGATAACCTCTTAACATAATGTATATTAAGTTTTTCCTTCTTTTTCCTTGACAGTTTCATATTTTCATATGATTACTTTCATCCAAAATCTAGCTTACCAGATTTTTCAAGTGTCTAACAATAATTTAAATCCTTGTCTTTCTTGTAATGTAGTGTTTGGTCAATGGCAAACCTAACTAATTTAACTACCACTACTACCGTTTTTATTCATGCATGCATGTCATGCCATGGGTCTTCAGCAAATATCTCCATGTATGTATCGTAGAGTACTGGGGACTCTGGCAACTCTGCCTAACCCTTCATCCTATTCTTCCCCATGTGCTCTCATTACCTGAGCACAATTCTCTATGCATAGGTTTGAAATCACTCTTACAATTCAAAATTGGTACATCTTATGCAGCTTCCTGTTTATTATTCTAAGAACTAAGTACTTTTGTATATGCAAGATCTAACATCACACCATAGTTGTTGTAAACATCTTCTTCCTATTTTGGGATAGTGATCAACAGTTTTTAGAAAGTTCTCTTCCTGACTCAACCTTCATATATCCTACCTTTGCTCATAAAATCTTTGATTTCTAGTCATCCTTGACCCTTTAACTATTGTACTGAGATGCTATCTAGTATTACTGCTTTTCTCACTTACATTTCACATGATGCTCTCTCAATCTAACATTTTAATATTCTCGTTCCCATGTAACTTTCATCACCCTCCATATGTTTTTCTCTATATCCTTCACTCCAGGTATCTTCACTTTCCTTTCACCTCACCTTTTATAGGTCTATTGTTTCTTAATTTCAATTAGTCATTTACAAGTTGCTGTTTTCTTATTTCGTTGCCCTCAGAATCATCCTGATATTCTGTGTCCCAATTTTGTTATTTCTGTCCTCTTCCTTGTCTTCATCCCCAGAAGCTCTTCTTACTGCTGCTGGGCCTGACACCCACAGCATTGCACTAGGACAGATCCCAAAGTTTGCAACTCTGTCATCATTTTTGTGAGTTATCCATTGCCTACCCAATCAAGTTTTTTTACATGATGCTATCACTTGAAAGGCCATGCCCCTGGGGTAAGATTCGTTCTCGCAGCCATCTGTCCTTCGATCTCAACTTTCATAGGTCTGTTATGAGCTGAAATGTTCCAGGGTATGGTAGGAAGCTAGGGGGAGGGATGTACAGATGTGGCGTGAAGTAGTGGGGGTGTTAAGGTAAGGTCAATTTTTTCGGGATGGAGGATGATGTATGGAGGAGCTAATTCTTCAAGTGAGGCACATGGACTGTCTATTGTTCAACTCATACCCTTCGACCTATCTAACATGAGTGGCTCCTGCAGGGAGAAATTTTCATTCATCCCAGTGCTGCTCCAGGGGTCACAGGAATCCACAAGCTCCCTATCCCACCACTTTAACTTAACATTTTCTATCCATTACCATTACTTATCCATATTCACTTAACATTCACGTTGAGAAATAATTGTTTGCTATACAGTTGGATGTTGAGATCTGCAGAAGTCGTAATGATCTCTTTTAGTGTGACAGCATCCATTTTCAATCCTTTAAGCAGAATGTGTAGACATATTTTGGGGTTGAATTCGTTCCACGATTGTTTTCATGCAGATGTAGGGCAAGGTGAAAAGTGTTATCCTTATTTTTAAAACTCCTTGCATGCTTCTGGGTACATGCTAAAAAGTTTCCTCCTGTCTGCCTCAGGTGCACAGTGTTACAACAAATGCATTTGAGTTTGCTTTTCCGACGTGAGGAATTTGTCAGATGGGTCATTTGACAATGAACAGGAGCTTAGAAATGTTTAATGAAGTATAAAATTGTGCTTTTAATGAGCTTGGTGAATTGATTCTTAAACTGATATAATTGGACAGTTTTCCTGACTGTGAAGTAGAAATCCATTTCATAGTGCATTAAACTCTCGATAGTACGAAGTCAGAGGGACTGGAAAATTGGCATTTCGTAATATCGAATTTCATAATTTTGAACATTTTTTAAAAAGTCATGAAAAAATTATCATTTTTCTCCAACTTTTTTGTCTTCGGCCACATTGTGTAACTTTTTTGATCGTTCGTGAAAGTGTTCTTAAAAGATGCATGTCATAAAATATCATAAAATGAGTACCTACTTGTATTTCCTAAGTCAATATGCTTTTAAGTCGTCGATGGTAGTGTTGGCAAAATTTCGTTCCAGTATGGAGAAGGCACATAGAACAAAAGTTGAACATTTTTTATTAAGAATTTTACTTTCGGAATCCAGTCAGTAGAGAAAGGAAACTATAATATGGATGCTAAAAACAGACTTTTGCTTCACACATCTACGCTGTTATGATGGCAGCTGGCCCAACCACGCTTTAGTAGCCCTCTATCGTCCAATTATAGCTTAAAAAAAGGCACGGAACTACAGTCCGTTGCAAAATTCCATCACCCAAGTTTGAAAACTGATATATTAAAGACGGCTAAATGGATTTTAAAATGAAGAACATCAAATTAAAGCTTGTTTATTTTTGCTTTTAGTGATGGTATACAAAATTTTTCGCCGTATATATTTATTTTAGTGTGTGCTTAGCAACGGGATTTTAGCGTATTTTTCCAGGTACCGAATGGTTGCATCGCTTTTTACGGCTCCGTGATAATGCGGATTGAGATATCTAAACTTACTTCACATATGTTGTAGCAAAGATCTTTCTTAATAATCGCAAGAAGTTTCATATTATTAAATGCATTAGTATTTCAATTGTTGATGAAAAAGTCAGACTGCATTATGAGAGTTCCCATGAAATTAAATGGTGAAAATATTATTGTGTAATTGCTGCCTGTCTGCTGCTGTGTAAATTCTGTTGCACAAGCTCCCATTCTAGGGATTACTAGCTTCAGTGGCTACCATTGCTGCAGGTGGTGCTCAGTCAAAGGGGAGATATAGATGAGTCTGTTAAATTTCCATTTGAACTTCCTGAACCAGTGCCCCGAGATGAGGACAATGTCATGCAGTGCTATGAAAGCTTTTCTACAGTGGGTAAAAAAGAAATGGGAGTTCAGTCTGTTAGCCCCCTTATTAACTTGAGATCATTCTCAATATTCTGGGGATTTGGTCCCGATTATATGCACTGTGTGTTACTTGGTGTTGTCAAAAGATTTTTGAAGTCTTGGCTGACTCACTCTGAGAGTAATTACTATAATAATAATAATAATATTTATTTGCCTGGAGATCTTGTTACATACATGTTCCATGATATACGGCACATCTATATTTAGTTACAAAAAAATATGAATACAAAAATACCCATACAGATCCTATTTACATAGTTAAATATTCATCAATGGAATAAAATAAATGTACCATAAAGAACTCCTTCACCTTAAATTTAATACTAGACATTTTTTCCACACTCTTAATGTTTCCAGGAAGCTTGTTATATAGTAGGAGACCCATGTTATGGGGGGAAAGGCTGGTTTTACTGGTTCTGATGAACTTTACATGTAAATTGCCACAGTTCCTGGTATAGTGGTTGTGGATGCTATCATTGGTAGCATACAAACCAAGATTGCGTTTAGCACAAATGATTGCACTCAACATGTAGACACACGGAATTGGGAGAATGGAGAGTTTCTTGAAAAGAGGGCGACATGGAGCCCTAAGGGGTGCACTACACATCAGTCTCACTATCTTCTTTTGTATTTTAAAAACAACATGAGCACAGGGTAAAGGGCCCCAAAAAAGGATACTATAAATAACATGGGAATAGAACTCACCATAATAGATTAAGATTAGCACTTCATTATTAACTGTTGACCTAATCGAGCGAACCAAAAAGCACACTGAACAGAGTTTTTTACGAAGACTAGAAACGTGGCTATCCCAGCTTAGTCTACTATCGAGGGTAACCCCCAGGAAGGTGGCATTGTCGCTCCTTGGAATTATTTTACCGTCAAAAGACACTGGAATATCTGATGGCTTATTTTTGTTTACAAAGTGGATTAAATTTGTTTTTTCCTTATTAACAAGAAGAAAATTATTATTTCACCATTCTTGTTAGAGGCTGACAATACTTTTAGCCCTTAACACCAGGCTATCGATTGAAGAGGCTGACACCAAGACGCTTGTGTCATCAGCATACAATATGGGGAGTGTATTAGGTACAGAATTCAGCAGCTTCGGAAGGTCATTTATATATATGAGGAAAAGCACTGGGCCCAGAACAGATCCCTGGGGAACCCCACAGGAAATTTTTTTCGGGTGATATATGATTTATTCCTTCTTTGTTAACACAGACACTGTTGTCTGTTATTTACAAATGATTTTATCCAATTATATGGAGTACCTCTTATGCCAAGTTGCTGAAGTTTAGACAATAATATGTGGTGATTGACACAATCAAAAGCCTTGGTGAAATCGAATAATAAAACAAGAGATTCTAGTTTACTGTCTAACAATAAGTCAGACAATATTTTGTTGATACTATGGTAGGTGGCAGTGGTAGTGGACATGGATTTTCTAAATCCATGCTGTGAGGTGGATAATAGGTTGTGGGTTTCCAAGTATGTTATCAATTGAGCATAAAAAGCTGTTTCAAAGATTTTACCAAATTGATTCGGTATAGATATTGGCCTATATGAGCTCATATGCCGTTTATTGCCTTTACCTTTACAGAGGGGGATGACTTTGGTACTTTTAAGGGGTGAAGGAAATTGGCCAAGCCTTAGAGATTCATTGACTAAGAATAAAAGAGGGTGTTTAATGACATCAAATGATTTTTTGATAATGATGAGAGGAATGCCATCTGGACCAGTGGTGTATTTATTCGCCATTTTGTGAAGGATATTAGCTAATTCATTGTCAGAGCATGGGCTAAGAAATAGAGAGTTACATTGGCTTGATGATTGTCTACGATTGCTTTGCTGAGCCACATTGAAAAACTGATCTGATGTGAAAAAGTCATTTAAAGCCATGACAATTTCGGAACTATCCTCGAGTATGTCACCTTGGGAATCCAGTAATTTGAGATTAGAGGTTTGTGATTTTGGGAATTTTGACTCCTTGATAATTTTCCAGACTTCTTTTGATCTGTTTCCAGCATATGCTGGATATGCTATGCATATATGTAATATTACATATTCTGTGATCGTTAAAAGTTCTTTTAGCATTTTGAAGAAGACGTTTATATTTCTTTTTCATTGATTTGTATTCGAGCATTTCAATGGGGTCCAAACAGTTTTTATAATAGAGGGCCATGTTTTTCATGAATCTAGATGCGTACCGGATTTTGTCTGTGACCCATGACTTTCTGCCCGCAGATAGAGACGAATTGGGGACGATAATATATTGGGTCCCCAATAATTTTGAATGGGACAGATTTGATTTTGTCGGGCATTACACCCCCTCAATATCTCAAAAGAATGCCAGTTCCTCTGAGACATCACAAATTTATGAAGGCAAGAGAACTGGAGAATTGACTTCTCTTTTATAGTGTACCTGTTAGAGTGCTAAAGGGAATCCTACCTGAATGTTATTACGGGCATTGGAGGCTAATTGTAAGTGTTATTTACATTCTCGTGAAGGATAAGATTTTGGAGGAAGAGGTTAATAGTGCTGAATTGCGAATTTTGCAGTTTTTCTGTGAAACCAAGGACCTCTATGGCAGGTATGAGGTGACATGCAATGTGCATCAGCTGCTTCATCTTCCTGAAAGTGTTGGGGAGATGAGGTCCCCTGTGGGCACACACAGCTTTTCGCTTTGAGTCTGAGATGGGAAAGTTGAAGAGAATCTTAAAGGCACCTCATCAACTACTTAGGATCATGAAATTTTTCGCTCCCGTTCCCACATTCTCAACAAAATTAGCGGCCTAAAGGAAGTTAAAACTTTTAGCGAAAAGGTACAAAAGAGTAGAATGAGGCTTCTGTTGAGTGTGAAAACTACTGCACCACATTAGGAGTTGCCTCTGTGTATCAAGGTGAAAGATATGCATTACCTCAAGGTCAGTTGCTAGAATACAGAAGGGCAGTAAAAGATGGAGTTGTCTATTCCATAAAAAGATCCCAAGAAGAGAGACAGACTGATAATTCCTTTGTGCAATGTAATGATGGTTCATTTGGTCAAATACTGAATATACTTAGGAATGAGGGTGTAACTGATGTCATGTTACATGTTGTCATCAGAAAGATGCAGTGTGGTGGGTGTATGCAATGTGAAGAAAGTTTTGGCTTCTGGTGAAAACATACTGTGCAACTTGTCTTTCTTAAAATGTGTGCTTGTGTTACTGCCAATGGCAGCAAGTATTTGTGTCAAATACCCATAAGACATTATTTGCTGAATATGTAGATTCAGGAACTACTATCCTTACTTCATGATTTTATATCACCTCTTGATGAATAGCAGCTGTAATTAGAAACTGGAATACATCCAAAAATGAACATGATTCAATATTATGTATGCAGTAGTAAGTATGACTTAAGACTTATAAAATAAATATTTTATTTTCCTTACTATCTGATGTGGCTATTGTGATTTTTCCTGCTTTCAGTTCACCTTACAGCATATATAATGGTAGAAATTTACTGCTTGCTTCTTTTATGAGGGCAATGAAAAAAGAATGAATGTCTAATGTTAAGGGATCGGAGAAAGGAGTTTTTGATGGAAATTGAGAAAATTAGGGGTAGGAAAGAACATTGGATGGAAAATAAATTTTGGTTGGAATTTACTATATTATATATTTATTTCTTGAATTACTGTAGCAAATTAAGATAATATTAGTTATATAATTGAGACGCTAATATCACATAATAGACCATTTCGTGAGGACAATAAATACTTGGTGTAATCTTGAAAAGTATTTCAGAAGTTGTTAAAGAAACCTTATATATATTATTTTAACTCTATCACAGGGGTTGGAGTACTTTGAGAAAAATATAAATGTTGTGTGAATCTTATAAACTTTCTATGAGAGTCATGATTAGTCCCATAGCAGCTATTAGATCCTCTTATAGGATCTTCTATAGGTCTTATAGGGCTCCTATAGGAAAAGTGAATTTCTTATAAGACTCCTATAGGTTCCATAAGAATTTTATATCAGGCGTATAGGAAATTTATGATTAGGGTCTTAACATTGTTGAAAGTTTCCACTATCTCCTTCTTGTGTATGAGACAATGTTGTTTAGCAAGTCTGTTGGCATCTTTTCAGCTGAGTAAATGCCACAGAATGATTTGTACCAATGCATTAACACCTGATAACACTTTCACCTCTGGCCTAGTAATTGGACGACTCTCTTAGAATGGTGGCCTTATTCAACATGTTTTTACTGAAGTTGTATATTGGATAAAAGTATATTCATGGCATGAGTAGAAAAATCTGTCTTTTGATTTATTGCATTTTGACAAAAAGTTTGCTTTTTGTAACAATGGTATGTTTTCAGGACAAAATTTTTAATATGAATATTAATTCTGCGAATCATCCCAGTTCTTGCAGATTAAATCTCTACAATGCGTAGCTATATGGGAATTAACGAAATTCTTATTCTTTAAAAACAATCAAACAAATATTAGGTTTTCTAATTCTTCTGTGAATAAAAACTTCTGAAGGAAGGCTACACTCAAATACATGATATTATGCAGCTATTTTCATTAATAGGTCTGAATAACATGATGCATGCTTCATCTTACAGCTTTTTCTGTACAATAGTAGTATGAAGCTAGGCTTAAGAGTACATAATTCTAGAGCCACCTGTTAATGGCCTGGCTCCAAAAATATAATTGAATAATGTCAACGGCCACCTCAGTTAAGTGTTAATTAACTCCACAGAAACGTCATCAATGCTGGTAGCCATAACAAGCTGCATCAAATTCTGATATTGAGTTTTCCATATTGCTCTTAACTTTAACCTTCGCACTGAGATTTCTCATGGTGAATAATTATATATGTACCTCCTGTGGATGCAAACTTGAAGTGACCTCTATATAGTACTCAAGCAGTGTTTGGTATTCTGCTGAAAAATCTCCAGTACTCAAGCCACCACAACTACTCTATCACCATTTGCTATTATGTATCATGGTGAAAAATGCCAATCTGGATAACCACATCACAATTTACATGTGTTCTGATTGCTGCAAACATTTGTGTCGAAAAACCAGTTAAATGAGCTTTGCTTGAAACAGTAGCATTATGTATTTGGTTATGACCAGTCTCTTCAGAAATGGTATTTCTTCGCATAAAATTTACCCTCATATGTAAAAGGGTTATTCTTAAGTTATGTCCGATTGGTTATAGCCATCTTAATTTCGCGTGCTTGTACTGCTTTCTCATGCAGTTTCCCTCGTACATCAAGCAAAAGCAGATGACATTTGCAGTCCTAGTATCACATTGTACGATTTACACTGAAAAGTTAAAATGTTTAAGACAATTGAACTTCTGTTAAATAGTGTCTGGAATTCGGTTCCGATAGCAAGGAACATTCAGCAGTGGACATTAACAGATCACGATAAGCTCAAATGTGTATTGCAAGACCTTTAGGAAGTCTCAGTGTGCCATAAAGAATAAGCGATAGTCTGCTGTTATCTGGAATTTTGTTGCTGCATGACAATGCACGACCTCATCCTGCTGCTCAAACACACAAGTTGATCAGACATTTTTGATGGGGGTAAATGGACCATCCACTGTACATCTTGGTTCTTGTGGCAACATATTACCATATGTTTGGCTATCTGAAGACATTTCTCATCAATCAGAGGCTTGCCACTGATACAGAAGTGAAAAAAATTTGTTGGAGAATGGTTTTTTTTTACTGGCATTGGACTTCTATGACATTAACATACAAAAAATAGTTGCACACTATGGAGGTATACGGATGGATCTAGAAAAGAAGGAAGAGCGGGAGCAGGGGTCTACAATTGTAGCACACCAAGGAAGCTCTCAGTCCCTCTTGGAAAATATGCTACGGTTCTTCAGGCAGAGGTATATGCATTTCTGACCTGCACGTATACCATTAAGGAGATCGGGATGTTCAACAGACCGATACACATATGCACGGATAGTTAGGCAGCTCTAAAGGTGCTGACATCACCATGGTGCAAATCACAGCTGCTGCAGCAGTGTCGCGAGACACTCAAATGATATAGAGAGATGCGGCAAGGTTGAACTTTTCTGGGTGCCTGGTCATGCAGGCATATCCAGATGAGATGGCTGATGAGCTGGCAAGGGCCGGTTCCAGCCGAAATCCGATTGGGCCAGAGCCAATCATACCTATTGCTACGTCAATAGGGATAGCAGAAATTAGAATGTGGGGCTTGGCCCAGCATTGTGATATCTGGCGAACTACACCAAGCCTTAGACAGGCCAAACTACACATAGGAGTACCCAGGCCTGGACTTGCCAAAAGACTTCTGTCACTAACAGGGGTCAATTACGAACGATAGTGGGACTCCTCACGGGGCACTACCAGGTGTTGAGGCACCTGCACCTCCTGGGAGTTGAAGATTCACCTAGACGCAGATGGTGCGAAGGAGGGGATGAAACCACATCCCACATATTATGCGAGTCCCCTGCTGTGATGAGGACTCGGAATAGGTACCTGGGGTCACCATTTTTGGAACCCAGGGAGGTAAGGTAAATACCCATAGGGGACCTGCTAACTTCAGCAATGCAATTGGGCTATATGGATGATTTCTCTAGAAGGGTGGTTGGCATTATGGGCCAATAGGTCTAAGTGCCTCAGGGCCTCCTTGGAGGAACTCCACCACAAATCAATCTTATCTAGCACGCTATGATATGTGTTACACAAATAAGAAAACTATGTAGAAACATGGCTTAATGTGCTTGGAGTGAAATGAAAAAAGTTCTTGACAATATCTGTATTGGTTTTGTTTTTTTTTTTTAACTGACCTCATTTTAAAAACAACACTCATCATTGCTTGATAATCTACAAAAACTACAGGACACTGCACTCAATATAATAATTGAGTAAATACCTACTACAGTTGAGCACCCTTAATCCGGGAACCCCTAATCCGGGAGCACCTATAATCCGGCAATTTTGCCATGACTATCTGGTACTTAGTGGAAAATGCCGAAACGTTTTTAACCGGAACATTGCTTCATAACCTGCAGAGATATTATTCTTATATTTATACCGAGATACCATTCTTAATGTTAATTTTCCAATTTCGAGAATAAGAATAATTTAAACATATAAATTTGACGACATCGCCGAGACGGAATACGACTAATTTACAGATCGGCCACTTTCAATCACGCATTTTTGATTGACCACTAGACGTAATTTGATAAATTTATTGGTTATCTTCTAATATTTCACGCAAAACATGTCTCATCCATACAGGTGTGGCAACAGCACAAAACGTTAACCATCGCAGACAAAGTACAAGTTGTGAAAAAGCTTGATGCCGTTGCATCAGTAAAGCGTTTGACTGAAACATACTACGTCGGATCTTCAACAATATAGCACATTAAGAAGCTGAAAGAGAGAAATCATCAAAATTTTACTGTTAAAGTGACACGAAGAAGTAGATAACAGAGAGGAAAACTATGAAAGAAGATTTAAGTGCTGATTTAGATCGCGTGGTTTCGGTTGTTTCGAAGTGATGGCCTTATTATTTATGGCCAAATGCTAATGTAGCAGAATAGACTATTTCAGAAACAGACGTGATCAATCCAAAAGACGTGATTCGGGAAATTTCACATGCAGGCAATAGCATTTCACCGTCCGTTCTAAAAACACGCGTGGTTTAAATTGTGGACTGCTTTAAGGTTTGATATAGACAAATTAATTGGGGATTTAAAAAAGTTCATGTTTCTGAGGATAAAAATATGATGATGGAGTTTGCAAACATCATCCATAACCCTGAATTAAAGGAAATGGAATTGGTAAATTTAGACGAAAGTATAGTTAGCGGCCACGATATTCTCACCACACAACATATCATAGATGATGAAATCATTGAAATGGTAATTTATAACAATAAATCCGATTGGATATGACGATGATCAGCCTGAAATTGTTGAAGGAAGACTACTATTGATGATGGTCTTTAACAAGAATACAAGAATAATCCAGTCCGGTCGCCCGCGGCGACGTACGGCTGAATCAGCTGATAACAAATCGAGCGAGGTAGGAAATTATGTTACGCAAAGCACAGCATAAGAAATATCAACTTTTATACCCTTTTCCAATAACAATATGAAACGTTTACATGTGCAGCTATATGCACAATGCTTAGATTCCGTTATTTTCACTCATTGCGAAACTTCGATAATTTTAAATAATAACTTTGTGTAGGTATTAAGAAACCATTTATTTCTGATTAATACCAGTAACTCTTTTTAAAATAATGTTCAGTAAATGGCAAACGACTATATTTTGTTATAAATAATTAACTCCTTGCTATGAAACCATGTCGGATGTCAGAAATAGACCAGTTGACATGCATGACCCATAGTCCGGCAAAATCCCTAATCCGGCATCACCTCGGTCCCGACTGTGCCGGATTAAAGGTGCTCAACTGTATCTTCTTCTCGAACAAATTCAGTTCAACAGGGTGGATAAATAAAAACGGAATTAACTTTATAACAGTTTATTGTTTTTCATTCTATTATCACTTTTTGAACATCACAATCAAAGGAATCAATGACAATGAGCATATATTTACAACACTGTCTTGGTGGGTATATGTATGACATATTCACTTTTAGCCGATTAGCAAAGTAAGCTGTTTCTATGCTGAAAAATGGACTAAAAAGTTATTTCTATTCTTGGACTTAAAAATAAATGCAATACTCAAAGACAGAATACTTGTGTAAAATTATATTCATCATATATATATCAAAATATGGCATCTATAATGATATCTTGTTAACAGGATCTGCTGTCAACATCAAAAATGAGCTCCCAAATGTTTTGAATGCACATTCAGGCTTGCCTAGATATAATGAATACCACCACATTAAGAAGAAGTAAAAAACGTAAAACATTAGTTACCTGGAGAAAAATGTATCATAAAACTATATATGACCTTGTCAAATTGGAATATACTTCAGAAGAATCTCATAACCAATGAAGGATAGTGAATGTTATCTGGCAGTGCAACCAACATATCTTCACTTCTGCATATGCACATATGAGGTACTAGGCATTATTTCTTAGCACTCAGATGAAAAAGGACATACGTCATTTCTTGAAACATCAATGACTAGTTTAATACAATCACTTATGAGCTGTGACTGCAAATTTATACTGCCTGAGACGTCTCATTTATTCCAATAAAAAATAAATTTAACACAAAGGACAGACCATACTCTTTTTCTCTAATGTTAGTGTACTTAAGAAATGCACAGCAAAAATTTGACTAGCAGGAAATAGCGATATACTAAATTAATTTTTTTAGGGACAGATCCAAGAAGAATACTTGAAAATTGCACAAAATGTGGAATAAAATGGACATATAAAAAGCACTTGCTTAAATTTTTTTCTAAGTGAAACACGAATTAAACGCGATCCATTTGAACAATGATTTAGAAAGATATGCAAAGCCTCTGATGTATTCCAATACTAAAATTCAAAGCAAAATAGAAATCAATGAAAATAATGGATAAACTAATGCAGTGAGTCATATCACAATTATCAAAGCAGGAATTCATAAAAATCAATATGATTAACACAAATGAAGACACACTGTACCTTCTCTATGGAGAAGATACACCCTAAATAGACGAAAGCACACAAATGAATAAAGCAGATGATGGAGAGAGCCAAGTCCACATGATAGTTTAAAGATCAGTGAATAGCCAATAGTTCGAAGTGGAGTTTACTCAATAGCATTTGTACAAGGAGAGTAAGACAGCTGGTTTCCCCTGCTTGACACAGCCTAACGTTTCTCATTTATTCCTCAGCCCATGCCTCCTCAGCCAATTGATAATATTTGGTAGCCATTCGACCCTTTGCTGCTTCCAAGGCAAGATCAGCAGCAGAAGTATAACATTCACCTGAAACAATCAAATGAAACCTTTGTTTTTTATGTTGCTCAAAAAATCTTAACACCCTCTTCCAGATGAATAACGAAGAACTAACACATAAGAGGAACATTTTTATACATATATTCAGAGCTATTCTGGAAATAGGAGAAATACTGGAATGGATTTTGATTATTCACAAAACAAATGAGCTAACCTTAATCTTCATCACACCATAAAAATAAATGCAAAAAAACTTAACTTGTGGGAATTCATAAATAGCAGTACATTTGACCATCGTCCGAAACAGAATGTAGGCAAGTTAAGGCTTTGTCCTTAGCAGGCAGGACAGAAAAATTAATGGAAGGTTGAATACATCTGGGTGTCTATTACGGAACTTCCGCCGATAGGAGATATCGTACGATACCACTATCGAACGAAATGATGGAGGCTGTCTAACGTGCTATTACGGTTCGGGCGTTGCTTTCGTTCGATAAGCTTCGGCTGTCTTCGGGGAGTTATCGTACATCGGTGACGTTGTGTGACGTTGCAGAGGAAACAGCAGAAGATCTATGCTAACAAATGACGAACGATAACCCCAAACCGCAACATTGAGATCACGAAGTAAATATTTACAAACACTTTAAAACAAATGTGAATATTTAATTTCAGAATTTTATCTAGATTTAATTTGATTGTTGGCTTTCATTACTCCCGTAATTCTTGCTGCATTGTTAGTTACGACACAAAACCATTCATATTAATGCTGTTAATCGTGCTATCTAATCGCCTTGTTTCATACCATCATATAAAATGGACAGAAACGAAATTCACTAAATAAAAGGTCAGTGAGCAAAATGTTTATAATTATATTTGACAGTACTTAATATTTTTGACGATGTAGTTTAAAAGTCCCATGTTTTAACATGAATACAGCTTACGGTGACATAATTCATTCCATCCATTCCTCAATTTAACATCATAATAATTGTTAAACTTATCGTTCATGCTATGCATTAAATATGGTTAACCTATAGCATCGAGCATGACAAGCATAACAATGGGAATATGACCCTCCTTCCTTCTGCAGCAATAGCAGCCAAGAGTATAAGCCTTCCATTTCTTATACTTAAGCATAGCATTTAAAATGTAAAGCCTTTACACATCAGTCATGGTTTTCAAGCTCAAGTATTGGTAGATAACAAATCGATACATCTTCTTCAACTACTCATTCACAATGCAAAAAGATTAATTTGTGTAAGAACATCATACGTTCAATATAGTTTACGAAGAGAAGTCACTGTATAAATTGTTGATACCTAATGTTGAATTTCCATTTGGGCATGGTAACTATGAAACCTTTTGCTTTACATTAGAGTAATCCTTGTCATCGAAACATATTAAGCCTGTCAGCATGTGAAGCCTCTTCCCCGTAATCACAGTCCCGAAATTCGCCTCGAATGTCTCTCAAGGGGTTGATTGGAAATCCAGCAAATAGTTTTAAAATAAAAATATGTTGTTGTTACTGCCGTAAACGTACGGGATCAGCATCTAACAGCCATGCTGTAAAGTATTCGAAAACAAAAAAATTTGGACATGGTCGGAACCGAACATTCGTCAAAAATATTGATATCACGCCTTAAACCACTCGGCCACCGCTGTCGATAAGGGGTTTGCGCCCTGCAAAGAATTTATACGGAGTACAATTCTATGGTTGTATAAAACTCGATAGAAATCCTTTAAGAAGCCTGTTGAAAGAGTGGTGCTTGTAAACTACTCAATAGATTGACGCATTAATAGTTGCGAGCTATGCCTCGTTACGCGATCTCATGCATTATGTTTCAGCGTTTACCTATACTTTGAGTGTAAAACAATTTGATGCAAATTCTCGCCACATTTCATTATAACGTATATCAACTTGAAGTGCATACAATGATAATACTAATTTAACCATTAGAATACAGTATCCATCGTTATATTTGCTCATTTCTTTGAATAAACATCATAGGTGAACTCCCGAATTGAACGATAAGAAATAATGTCATTGTAATTCTAATTCTCACCTAATTGCGTTATTAGGTATATCAGTTTGCAGTGCATTCAATAATAATAGTAATGTAACCATTATAATACAGTATCCATCGGTATATTTGCTCATTTCTTTGAATAAACATCATAGGTGAACTCCCGAATTGAACGATAAGAAATAATGTCATTGTAATTCTAATTCTCACCTCATTGCGTTATGAGGTATATCAGTTTGCAGTGCATTCAATAATAATAGTAATGTAACCATTAGAATACAGTATCCATTGATATATTTGCTCATTTCCTTGAATAAATGTCGTAGGTGAACTCCCGAATTGAACGATAAGAAATAATGTCATTGTAATTCTAATTCTCACCTCATTGCGTTATGAGGTATATCAGTTTGCAGTGCATTCAATAATAATAGTAATGTAACCATTAGAATACAGTATCCATTGATATATTTGCTCATTTCCTTGAATAAATGTCGTAGGTGAACTCCCGTATCGAACGACAAGGGATTTACAGACGGTCCGTAACCCGCTGTAGGATATCGTGCTTTCGATAAGCCGCTACCGTTCGATATGAAGAACCGTAATAGCTTTATCGTACTATTTGCCCCGTAACGAACGACAACTCCTCCGCCGTATCGTCATATTTATCGAACGATATCAACAGACGGACCGTAATAGCATTTCAGTTGTCGAACGATTCGTATCGAACGGAAACTACCTTACCGTTCGATAACTGCCTTATAGAAAGATCCGTAATAGACACCCTGATAACACGACACCCTGAAGAGCTTATGTTCAGCTGGCATAAATGAATGAATTCTGTAGATTCCCAAAAATTGGGTGGTTCTTGATAGGTACTTCACAGCTATTTACCACTCACATTATTTGTAACTATATTGCATACTCAAATTTAAACTAACAACTCACCAGCCTTATTAGGGTCTCTAGTCAGTCCATCACCACCAGCCAGGTACATTTCTCCAAGTCTTGCATACAACTGATAGCTTGGTTTGTCTTCGGTGCCTCCTTCCACAGCAGCTTTCTCATACCACTTGGCTGCTTCCTCCCAATTCTGCGACCTGAAATGCAATTTTAGAGATGATGGCTACTCATACACAGCAACATAAGTGAGTTTTTTTGGACCAACTAACGTAACCAACACATTTCTGTAAAATTACACATTTAAGTTTGCCACATTCAATATGTCTGTACAAATCTCTCAAAGAAAAATTGATTGAGAAGGAAAATGAGAGGGGATTGGTTCTGTGGGGTGACTCAAGTAATGGACTCCCAACCCCAAAGATTTGAATCCTGGCAGTAGCAGATGTTTCTCTGATAACTCATGGTCCCTACTTGATATTGAGTGCAGACCACATCAAGTACAGTTTTACACTGGCCAGATGGACACATATTCTAAAGCCACAATATTAATTGCTCAAATATGACAATCCATTAAATGCAATACTATTTCAATATGTATGCAATCTACCTATTATTTTAGTTTCCCTGAGGGAAAGTATCATTTTTATACCATATTTTACCATAGTCATACTTAGTAAGTTGAATTCCAGACCTCTTTTTTAAAGATAGGTATGTAAAATTTATTCCATGTAATTTTTTGGCGTTTAAGTTTGTAAAAAAATTATATTGTATAACATTTGGCACTGTAAACATCCTGTAAATCATGTTACCTATATTAATTGGTGGTTCATCCCATTTTAGCCCTGAAGAAGGAAAAAATATATTTTCCGAAACGTTAAAATTATTTTTATTTTCACAAGGACCTAAACTCCTGAAAAACCATCCACATAGTCATACTACAATGTAAAATTCTCACATACAAGACAGTAAGGGAAACAAACAACATAAAAACCAAGAAACAATAATAGATCCTCACTTTAATTACTGTGTCACCATTCTATTTGATACTAACAAAGAAAACTTAAATAAACTGCAAAAACAGCAATCAATAGGTAAGAGCTATTCTAGCATGCCAAAAAATAATACACAGAAATGACATGTTGACAGCACTTTGTTTTTTATCTAGTTAATTTCCTAGTAAGAAGCAGTGAAAACCATAAGTACACAACCAGACACAGGAACAATTTCTACTTGAATGTGCAATGTAATACAGTTGGGCAGAACTCTTTGTTTGTTAACGGATTAAAGTTATATAACAAAATAATGAACAAAATAAGTGAATTAAGTGTGAGTGAATGAAAAAAAAAGTTCTGTGATTTTGTAAAGACAAACAACTCCCTAGAGTGAAAGGACATCAGTGCAATTACGTACTTTTATATTATACATTACCAAGAAGGGCTGTGGCAAAGTGGGTGTACTTGTGATAATTTGTAATGTGTATTGATTATTATTAGTGATTATTGTAAACATGATATGTATTATATCCTTTTGTAAAAATTCTGCATTTGAAAGATTAGTTCTCAATGAACTATAAATAAAGAAATACTACTACTACCAAGAAACTGAACTATAGTGAAGTTTCCTAAAGAATTTAAGCCCAATCCATGGATAGAATTAAAATAAAAACACTGATAATTGCGACTAATAGTTTAAAATTGACTTAACTTGCCTGTACAAATGATACCAAAATCCTCAATTTGTATTTAATTTTGATCTTTGTTTTCACTCCATGACTGAAATTTCTTCGGATTGAAAAAGAAAAAAAAATTGTCTAACCTACATTCATAATTGCATTACTCCTAATGAGCTTTTACAGTGGAGCACTTAAGTAACCAGTGCATGAAAACCTTTAAGACATCAAGTATTGAGGTGCTTTCAATGACCAACGAAACCACCAAATCCTGTTGCTCAAATGAATTTGGACATAATCAGGCCTCGTATATTAGTATTAATTGGTTACAAGAGCAATGAAAATTCTTTCAATCCGTGTTTAAATAATTAAACATGATTACTAACCTGCTTCCCAGGTTGAGTCCAGAGTCAAGAGCTGTTGCTACCAAAATCATAGATGGTATGTCACCATCTGTTGCGAGATCAAGCATTATATCGAAGCCCTTGTCAATATTCTCCTTGGTTTGTTCCAACTGAAAATAACATTTGGAAATTATGGCGCAGTGAAGAATATTTCAATACAATGTTTATCACACAATTATGAGGAACTTCATGTGAGGAATCTAATTTTAACAAAGAGCATGTTTGTGTCCATGAGATCTTGTTGATCTCTGAACAAAGTTAGGTTTGAATGATTACAATTTTTGCACAACCCGAGAGAGCTGATAGATTAGCCCACGGGCAGTAATAGGGTTGAATGGAAGAATGACACAAGGAATTAACTCACCTCAAGCTCTGGTAAGATGTCATGGGGAAGCCCAAGATAGAGGCTTGCCATAGCAATTTTGGCTTCAGTCAAACCGCATTGTGCAGCTTTCTCCAAGTGAAACAAGGCAGCGTCTCGGTCATACCAAGGGCTATCTGGTGAGGTGAAGCGATGAAGTTCATGGTAACGAGTGAGATCAAGATGAATCTGTAAAGAGGAGAGAAATACATGAACCCAAATTGGCAGCAATTGGAAATATTTACATTGACCCTTCCAAATAGAAGGCGATCTACGACTTTTTATTGGCCAAAAATATTTCTAAAACTTCCGTCAATACACAGAATACTTACGGGTCATTCCATGTGAATTCAACACACCACTCAACCTGACCATGTCAGATTTCTTTCAAATTTGGTGCATTCAATGATGCTAGTAAGGGATGGAAAAATACCAATTTGTAGAGGTAAATGACGATTGTGACAAAAGTTACAGGTCCGCAAAACTTGGAAATTGGTCGAAATTTCAACATGTCTGTCTCAAGATAAATGGCTATAGTTCTGGTTCTAATCGAGGTACACAAATTAAACTCCGAGGTGAGTTGTTACCACGTTTTACAGTATTTTCATTGAAGCTACCCTGCACATTGTTTTTTGTAGCACTGCAATGATATAGCCATATTTATGTCCAATGTTACTCATGAATTATACTGGTCAATAATTGGCAATACATATTTAAGTGGTACTTCTTGCATTTTGGCTGCATACAGATGTAGACAAATAATTTTTGGACATGATGCCTTACATGTGCCATCTTGATATTTGACAAGCATATAGTAAATGTATGAGCAATAACATATATTTTTATAAAAGAAATTGAAGGGGTTTTTTTTGGAGATATTTAAGGTCAGAAGTCAAGGTCAATGACCGTGCATGTGGAAATTAAACAGGCCATGTTGCACATCAATGTAAAGCTCTACTTATTACCTTTCCAAAAATATGTTTAATTCTTGTACTCAGGTCTCTTACCCCATCCACTCTTCACTCCATCTCTTACTAGGATCACTGAATGCACCAAATTTTGAAAGAAATCTTACGTGAAACATTGTAAATGAAACAACTTTGTACTTTCCACTTTCAGCTTTATATGTTCCCCGATCGATTTCGATGACTCAGCATCATTTTCAAGGGGGGCTAACTGTTGGTCAAAGTTGGCCCCCTTGGAAAAGACGCTAAGTCGTCGAAATCGATCGGGGAACATATAAAGCTGAAAGTGGAAAGTACAAAGTTGTTTCATTCACAATGTTTAACGTTCGCAACTTCCACAAAGCATCGCATTCATCCATTAATTCAAATCTTACGTGGTCGGGTTGAAAATGTTACTTTTCTGTGTTGAATTGACATGGAATTACCCTCACCTAATAGCATCACAAAATTTACTAAAAAGAAGGCATTAGTGGTTTCGACCTATTGTTACCTCAATATGGCTGGCAAAACGGGGTCTACCATATGTTTTTTTGCCAAATTTGATGGAGTCTGTAAAATAAAAAGACCAGTATTTTTCCGTTCTTTGATTCGTCATGTAGTTCCAGAGTTGTAAACTGATTTACTTAACCCTTTTTCTTTAGTGGACGTGTGAAAGATTTGTACGTCATCCCTTCCGTCAATCACAACTGAGACTGTACAGCTCCTTCGCCCAACCACAATGGGGGACACAGAGCTGGTTCTGCTAATGGAAGTTGCTGTTAGACATCATGCAGGGTATTTCAAAAGCTATTGCATATTTGACTATGTTATAATTTGGAAAAAGTATATAAACTTCATTGCACCTTCATTCATGCCATAATGTACACGAAAAGTACTACAGGGTTCATACCAACTTTCCATTTTCAATTTCCCTGACTTTCCCTGATTTCCAGTCCCAATTTTTGAAATTTCCCCGACTTTATATCAATGGCAAAGCAGTCGTATATAGGGATTTTATGGAAAAATGCAGCAAGGTATATTGTGAAATAAAATTTATGCATTCCAGGAAAGTAACATTCCAGTCAAAATTCAAAAACAACCGATACCGATCCAGAAAAACACCTATATGGAAAATCATCTAAGGGTGATAATGCATACACAGTAATTCTATTAGTATGCTATTATATAGCGTGTTGTATTTGCATTCCATTTTTCACAAGCTCTTTTAACTCATTTTGACTTCGGAACATGACTGACGTGTTGTTGCCACATTTAATTTACAAAATGAGAATAATGCTCAATCCCACTAATACGTATTCTAAAATAGGTTAAATATTTTCTTACTTAGTTTTAAACTATTCCCTTGCAAATACAACTCTTTGTTTTGAATTTTATCAATAGTCTTATTTCTGAAAATTGTTTGGCAACAATGATGCTGCTACCATTTGGAAGCATTGGTATTAATTACGCCATGTCAATAACCAATGACATATTTAAATTGCATAAAAAATATAAGAAGGACCTTGTAAGGTATATTCCTAAATTAAGTTAGTAAATAGGCTTGTAAGCACGTTCTGTCAAAAGTACCGTTGCAAATGATAACAAAATACTGTAGCGCCACTTTCATGTAACTAAGGGCAGGCGCACACTAGAGCGACGAAGACCACGACAGACCATTGTCGTACACACTCCAACCAAACACGACCACACCACGTGCGATTTAATTTTAGTTGCAAGGTAGATGTCAGAGAGTTAGCTGTTGTAGTGCACTTGTAATGTAGGTATGTGAAGCGCAAGAGAAAGCAATATTGGGTAAATCCCTTGTTAGCTGTCCACAAAAGGACAGTTTTCAACATTTTATGGGGTGCTACAGAAGTGTGATGATAAGTTTTTCAATTACAAAAGGAAGCCTGTTAAAAGGTAAAAGCAAGGGTGCATCTTTAATCGCCATAGTAAAACTTTCAGTACCAAACTCTGGTAACAGCAACATTACCAAACACCTTCACTGTTTGCTAGCTCAATCAGTACTGGTCAAGTCGGAGTTAAGTCGGAGGCAGAGCACGGTGCGCCATAACAATGTTATTTCTGGCCGCAACGACAGGTGAGTCGGGGTCGACCAAACTCAAAAATTTTGGTTGGACGACTCGGGTCTGACCAATGAGTCGCATTTGGCTTAGTGCGTGTCGCTCCATTTTTTGCAATGTTAAAACTGGTCGTGTGACAGGTCGTGGTTGCGCTAGTGTGCGCCTGCCCTAAGACTTTTCTGCTTTTTTTTTGAGCAAACATTTATTAATATCAATTAATAAGTGTGATAAGGTGAGCACTTTTCACAATGCTAAATTCTACATAAAAATTGTGCATCTTATATTAGTTTTTCATCAAAATGACATTTCTCTTTACATTATTAATTTGCAAATTTTACTGCAAGAGCCATGCTCTGCTGTGTAACCACATGTAAAATAGCCGATTTTCAAGGTCTTTCTTCTTCAAATACATGATGGGAAGGCTTCATTATCTTATTGCCAATCGATAGAAGGGCCAAAAAATGATGTCCGGAAATTTTCACAAAAATGACATCTACTACATATCTCGGTGGATCCTCCTTAAGAGTAGATCTGAGTAACCTCTGACTCTGGGGCTTAGCCCAGCACTTGAGATCTGGTGATTTGCACAGAGTCTTTGACAGGCCAAATTGCACATAGGAGAACCAAGGCCTAGGCTCACAAAACAACTTCTCTCACTAAATTAGGGTCACCTATGAACAATAGTAGGGCTCCTTTCCAGACACTATTGCACAATGAGGCACCTACATCTGCTGGGAATCATTGACTCACCCAGATGCAGGTTGTGCAAAGGAGAGGATGAAACCACATCCCATACATTATGTGAATGTCTTGCTGAGATGATGACCCGGAATAGATACCTGGGTACACCATTTGTGGAACCCAGGGAAATTAGGGTATCCCCATAGGGGACCTGTTGGCCTTAAGCAATGTGATTGGCCTTGAAGAGGAACTCCACTAAATTTATGCCCTAATCTAATCTTAGAATGCTTCGGTTGTAGTCACTCCGTCAGCTTATGTTGAAAAGCTAAATTCGTATGATCACTGAACTTATGTACACAAAGTGGTGTTATCATCCTCTACAGTGAACTGTAAATTATTAAATGAAAATTCTATGATGAAAATAATTAATGTAATGCCTGGTCTCACAGAGTCCACCACATTTGCTATTTATGGCAATGCTCTTGCCTTCATTGCTTAGTTGTGGCACACAGGCAGTTTTGTGTTATGCAAACACCCACTACCATAATTTTCAATAAGGCAATCAATGGCTGCTGGTGACTAAAACAAGTATTGGCACCTTTTCACCGACAGAGGATCACAACTTCGAAAAAAGAGAAGCCACTGTGAACACAAGATGGGTCATTGGTTATTTGCTCCTACTGGGAGACAATAGAAAACTAGTATCGCATCAATTATGAAATTAAGAAGCTCAGCAATTATGAATGTGATCATGCTTGTTAGCGGGAATACTGGTTCTTTACGACACTAACTGTCATACTAGTGAGTATCCTTGATCTTTCTGGATGAAGTATCTATCATGTAAAATGGGATTATTCGATGATCTCAATCCGAGGATGCACACAACATCCATGCCCAGGACGTGATTTGAAACCATGACATTTAGTTGATAATGCCAGCACATTACCAGCCTGGCTACCATGGTCAACAAAAACACATTTTAAATGTGATATTTTAGAAGAATGATGGATATATAATGAAGGAAAAATAGGTAGTGACACAGTGATAAACAAAGAAGCTATAAGAAGAGAGGGAGATGAGAAAGTATGATAGAAACTGACAATGATGGGACAACATAATCAGCCACCTACTGAAATGTGATGGTTTGATGACGGCAATCATGGGTGGAAAAATGAATGGGAAGGATGGCTAGAGAAGGCTTTGTTTGACATATATATGGTGTGAGTGGTGAAGAATGAAAAAGAGAAGAATTACGCAAATACAAGGAGGCTAGCAAATAGAAGATTTGAGAGGAGATCCACTCCAGGGCCCGTATTCTCGTTTGAAACGCAACCTCGGTTATCTCCCCAGCAACGAAACCGAGGTTGCGTTTCATTGATTTCCTCATTAGAATGTTTACAAAAAGTTAACGCGAGTCCCGAAAAACCTATGTTATCCCTTGGATACCACGAGAGTTTCAGAAAGAGAATAAGGACCCAGCATTAAGATTAATGGCTAGTAATGGTATTTAAAAAATTGAATGAAAAACTAATAAGTACTTTCATATTTTGCTAAATGTAGCATTAACAGTTTCATTGGAAAGGGCATTCCTCATACAGCCTAAGATCATCACTACAAATGTTATGCAGATATTTAAATGTTGGGTCTTGAATAGTTTCCGCCAGATCACTTCTCTCCTCATCCCATTACTATTTCTGTAAGGGAACCTCACTAATGTTCCATAGTATGTCTCTCTTGAGCTCTCTTAAGTAGAAAAATCAACAATTTCTTCCCTACTAGTTTAGAATCCTTGTTTGTTTCATTCTACCCTCTATTACAACCTTTGGCAGTCATTATCACACATTACTACATCAACTTTGTCTGCTTCCCTAGCATGGACTAATGCCAAGCATGGTTTACAAACATCTTGGCCAAAGCACGCTCACTGTCTTGCCAACTTTGTTTACACTTGAAACCTTCATTCTCTCCCCAGATTTTACTCAGCCATTATACATCCTCTTATCCATTCCATTCACTTTCCCTAACATCTCCAGCTTGAATCCATGTACTCTTTCCCTCCCTCCCCTACACTTTTCCCTCCACAGCATGCAAAAAGCGTAAATTACATAAGCCTGTGTTGGAGAATGTTTCCTTTGCAATGAAACCTTTTGACAAACTAACCTTGAACACATCATTATGTTCTCAATGAAGGCTTCCATGGTGAAATGAATTGGAATTATTTCCGAGATATCTCCACCACATCTCCATATTGTGTCGATGAATATTCCTAACACTTAACCTGAATACACCGACTGCAATTCTGGTGAAATTGTGGACCAAGCAATATGGACCTCCACAGGATATATCCGGGAATAAATTTCAATAAACCATTAATTTGTTTTCCATGATCCATTTCCATACAGCATGAAAGAAGTTGGAATTCATGTCAACACACATTTTTATCATCTCAAGTGCACATAATGCCTACATTGATATGTTCTATTAGGGTCCTTGTCTATCATTCCATCCCCCATCAAAGGTTCTTCTCAGTATTCTTTCATTAGCAAACAAATCCAAGATTTGGTCTCTCAATATAAGTCATTACAGAAAAAAAGACTGGTACCAAAATCACATAAAATTTACGAGTGGTTTCTGTTTGCTCAAATGAGAGAGTGAAAACTCAACACAGAAAAGTGAATATATTTCTCCTGGACCTCAACTAAGTCTAAAACTTAGGAGACTGTCATAAGGTCGCAAGACTAGCTAGCATGCAGGCAAATTATCTTTCTTTCCTCTCTTTCCTTAAGTAATCAAGTGAAGCTGGATTAACCTATGCTATTACACTGCCACAATCTTTCATCTCTTGCACATTACTTTGCATTAACTACTGTCATTCTTCTGCAAACCATGGAGGTATTTCAGCAAACTACTGAACATAAATTTTGACGTGGAAGATGGGGAGTAAAAATTGGCCTGGTCTTGAAAATGAAATGTATGCTCACTTGGTATAAGTTCATTTACAGCTTGATGATGAGCTGCAAAAGATAAAATTCTCCATAAGGCCTCACAACATTGCATGTCTCTTCAGAGATAACTGGGATTGTCTCTGAATTTCCTCCTTTCATCATGCATAATCCGGGAGTAATGAAGGTCTACCCAAGGTCAAAACTGAACAATGAAATCCTCATTTGTGAATGAAGATGGTACCATCACTTAATACCCTGATTTCTTCAAAGAGAGAACTTAAACTACACAAGTGAGTATACATTTGCCACATTAATAGAAAAACAGCCAATTGGTGAAGATTAACATCACAAAAAAATCCAATATGAACGTTTATTCACTTCACTCTTGAGAATGAACGACCATACACATCATGAATTAATGAATTTTTCTAGATACCAGGTACCTACTTCCGAGGAATCAATCATTATGGACTGTGTTCATCTCATTCACTTACTAGAAAAACTGCACAAACAGGAAATTTTGAGACTTCAGGAGGTGGGATCTTGCTTTTGATTCACATTTTGCACATTTGGTGTAATGTGATCATAAATTACACCCATGACCCATCATGACCACCACCCATACACCAATGACCATGCTTCTCGGAAATAATATCTGCCATATTCTTGCTGACTACAACTTTCTTTCATCCTCCAGAAAAAAATAATATGGAAGTATCACAATATTTATTATGGTGGGAGTGAAAACTAATCCTTTTTTTTGAATCTTCAATTCACTTCTACGACAAACCAAATTTCCATAGTTAATACATCAAGTCTCTTTTTGCCCATCAATTTTTTTTAGAATAACAATCCTCACCAATGTCCAGAATGTGAGAGCACATAACTTCAAGTGATGAGAACATTCACCTCCTTAAACATGGACTAAATCCATGGCAGCTCATTCAGTGTCATTGGAATTCAGCTGATGACATCTTCATCAAATTTATGTTACATATTTCCAAACCTGGCAGGGCACATAATTCAATGACTTCCCATAGCCAGCATATTCCCTTTAAGAATCAAAAACCTATGCACCTCTACACACTGTGTATCTCCAAGATGCATCATACAGGAGAAGGCATAAAAACAATGAAGTTTGGAGATGGAAAAACATCTAATGCAAGGCATTTAACATAACCCTTACCTTTATAATTCCTTTGGTGATCATCTTCATCAGTGGAAATCCAGAGCAGACATAGGCAACACAAATAAAAAGCCCACTTTGCACACGCTTGGACAGGGAGAAGGGGGATGGGTCACAATGCTTACATGAACAACACAACACTTTTGAAGCATGGCAAACTTTTGAAGTCATACGCATTCCCTCAATGACTTTCCACAATCTGATCCACGATTATTAAGCATTTGCATTCACTTCAAGTAGAGTGCAAATTTCCCACCGCACAAACCACTGAAATCGCTTCCTTCTTTTGTCAACTTTCACTAGCAGCAGAATTCATTTGAACAAAGGGGCCCAGAGGATATGAACTATATCACAGTCAAAGATATAATGTTCACACATTTCTGAGAAATTTTGGCTTATGGAAACGTATTTCTTCAGATGATTTTATACCGCTATTGCCACCATTGCCTTGACATAAAGATATCCTTTTGAGTTACATTCCTTTCAAGTCAAGCACTTTGAATGATAAGAAGTCAACACTCTCCTAATGATTGATAACTTGTTTCCTGGGCACTGTTTGAGAACCACTTCAAGACGGATTATATTTATCCAATCATAAGCACTAACACCATAAGGAATTTGTAAAAAAACGCATCTCCTCAAATTTTGTGAACAACACCAATAACAAACATATACCACCACTGCATCACTTGATAGAACATACATGGACCTTATCACAGGGGGGCAAAGACAATTCATTTGTATTTATAATTAGAGAATTTAGCAGTTTATCAATACAACAGCATACAGGGTTCTCATGGGTAGAATTTAGAACATGCATGAAGAGGTTATAACTATTCATGAAACTTATAGCACTTTTCCACACAACTTCGGTTTGGTTTTATGAAAAATCTGTGTGGAAATCTTCAAGGTTTCAATGACTTAGTGTCATTAGACCCTTAATAACGATGCTTAAGAGAGGTGAAACCTAGGTTAGGTGGTATTGAAAATCTGTATGGAATAGTCCAGCAAGCTTTTTCAATGAATTAACAAAGAACTCCCACAATGTAACACCTGAAGCAGTAGGAATAAGTCATAAATACTTACGCGGCCAAGAATGGAATCCTCCCCATCATCTTCGACCAAGTCCCCAGCCTTAGGGGGCTGCACGCATGATGGACGAGACCTGCGGGCAACCTGATTCTGAAAGGTCAAGCGATCCATTTCATTGCTCATTGAAGCACTGCTCTCGGACTCTCTGTGGAAACGCCTCAGTCTCCTCTCCGATCCAGAGCTTGACTCCATATCGCTGTTGTCTGTCTCACCTCCTGTGCTGTTCCCAGAATCCGAGTGAAACAGGATGAATGAGGGGTTTGGGGAGTGACATCCCGAGAGATCTTCCTTGCCGGATTCGGATTGTGACTGAAAGAAAGGCCGATCACAATCAGACAAGTTCCTGCGAGCACTTATCAATGTAAAACAGATTCATAATATACACATTAGATTTCCAAGGATAGCACAACAATAAATGAATAGTAGTTACTCATGAAATCAACCTCAATGGAATCTCAGCCATAGCCAGGAGTACGTTCTTCTGATTCTTTAAATTTTTTTGGCCCCATTGTGATAAAATTTTAAAGTTTGGTAAACTTTGAGGCCAGGAATTCAATGTTCCACAGATTTAAATCATCACTACAGACATAGCACTGGCTGGCTTATTCCACATAGTTTAGGGACAAATCACATGGTACTTACTTCATCATCACAAGTCAGTGTTTCACATGAATCAATGGGTGATGATGAAAGGCAGCCACTGGAATCTGAGCGAGTCCTCAAGAACTTGCAAAGCTGCCCCCTTTCAAACTTTGATGGCATCATGCACACTTCTTCTTGGCCCCTGACCCTTGTGAGTGAATCCTCCTGAAATGAAGATGAAAAAAACTGATATTATTAACACACAATGACAGCAATTCAACTTATGACAAAAAAGTACCAGAAACATTGGCATTATTATCTGTACTGATAACGAAAATTTTGGAAGATCATGATTTATTTCCTCCAATTTACCCACCAGTGCCTTCTTTAGGTGTTTTATTTCCTTCATTTCAGATGGAGCGAGGTCAAAGGGTGTTAAGCCAAGGCTCTTGCAAATACTGTTGCACACATGAGAATGAAAGAAGAGGGACATGCCTCTGGTTCCAAGATTTCCTTCACCATATTCCTCTCCTAAAGAATTATTAAGAGACAGAAATAGTCATTAGAATAAAAGCGTCACAAGAAACTGAACATTGCTAGGTCTACGTAAGCACACATTTGTAGCACTATCAGATCGTGCCAATAAGAAATTTTTATGCACTGCAAAGGCAACTTAACCCTTTCACTTAACTTAACTTTCGCTGTGAGAGACAATTATGTCTTGTCATGAGAGCCTATTGCTAGTATGTGTATGACGAGTATGTCTCGTGTTGATTTTCGCATGGGTTTTTGTCTTCTCCGCTTATTTCATCCTAACTCTACCAAGTGTGGAAATGCAGAGGATGATAAAACACTTGTATTTTATTCACTAGATTGAGTCACGGCCACTTTCAAAGTTTTATTTACATACCTATATATATTGCATTCAAATGTTACATGTGAAAATTTTTACTTGAAAGCACCCATGAACCGGCTCCACGTACATCATTAAGATACCATCACAGCGAAAGGGTCAAAAATGAAATAGTTAAATACCACGACTTGAATACAACATGGAAGTGATATTATCACTTACCTACTATTATCATTCATTTGGAAATAATTTTTTGAAATTAGACATCAAACTCTTCCATGTTGTGTGGAAATCAATTCCTACACTATTCCACAACATAATGACATGCCTATGCATCTTTCACTACAGTTTTATGCAAACAATACGTTATCTAATACAAGCATTATCATAGACAATAATTAAAAAACACAAGTACATAAATGAAAATTATTGCCAGCAGTGTCATGTCATGTACGTTTATATTGACACCCGTTTGTTTTGCAAACTGAGGTAGCAGTGTGGATCAAGAGAAAAACAAACAGCTATTATTCTTGACTCGTTTCTTCAATAGGAACTACATCCAATGTCATGTCCTATTCACTTCTCATGAAAAGGGTGTAATTGGGACTTCTCTTTCAAAACATGACTGAAAGGACTAATTAATGACGTGACTGCTTCATGACAATATATAAAGAGTGAATGTAAAGTGAATGCATACTTTGTTCGGTTTTTGTTTCTAGACTTCACGTACTGCCTTTGATGAGCAAGACTGTTGTTGTCACCCATGACTTGATTCTGAATACTACAATGAAAGCAAATGTTTCATCTTCATGCAAGTGAGGATAACTAAAAATTATCTGCACAGACTCCTTAGGTCCCTTCATGAGCTGATTCAAGGAATATAAATTTAACTTCTAAAAGATTAACTCGTGAAGTTCTTGGACATATAATAATCTATTATGTAACTATCTGGCCTAAATGCAATTAATACTCTGTTGACACTGCTAAATGAAGTGAATCTTGATTGTTTTATAGAAATATTATTTGCTGCTATTAAAAAAATTCAATCCATTACATAAACCATTCATTTGGATACTTGAGAGGAGATAATAACTAAGGATGTAATTTTTGTAATAATGTGTGTATAGCATTTTATCCTGCCTGTTGTTTTTCCTTTCAATCCATCAATTCACTATAACAATAATACACATACATGGCAGAGAAGGGGAAAATTTACTGCAAATTACAAGAGCTTTTGAGGACCAGAATCCTCCCATCATGCACCAAGAAGTCAAAATTAATAATTTGACACCGAATCTATTGTTCATGATATGAAGTGAAATATTTTGATTTAACAAACATAAGTACCCTTAACTTTAATGTTTACAAAAACTACTTCTTTAGATCTCATTCCATCCATCCATATCATTCAATCTTACATTGAATATTTCATAGACAAATGACCAATCTTCTTTATATGATTAGACTTACCATTGGCAGTGTGAATTTGAGGATCAGTGTATAAATCTCCGACACCTTGTATGTCAACAACAATGACCTCATGCCCAGACCTAAAGGAATGAAAAAAAAATATCGTAGCGAAACCACATTACTTTTCACTTGCTTCAACTTTATGGGAAAAAGGTCAGTCAAAGGACCACCTAAGTTGGGTACTGTATGAAAGCTATACCATATATATGAGGTTACTTATAAAGGTAAGCTAACAAACATAGCACCTAAAAACAATATCATTGCTTGGAGCACATTTAAATGGCAACTGTTGGCTTCCATATAAAGTTGAAAGGCTGAATAAATGAGCTGGTGGCTAAATTTGGTGTGCATTTCTACCGAGACCCTTTGCACAGTTACAATATACTACTATTAATATCTTACTACTCATTAGTAAGAGAAAAAGACTCACGTCAATGCATGAGAGAGAGGTACTGATTTTAAATAAATCTCATACTACTAGAGCTTCACAAAGATCACAATTACAACGGGTCATTGCAAGGAAGGGAATGCTTTCATAGGATACCCTTATTCTTGCCATAAATTAATAACTAAAATTAACTAACCTTTCAAAAGTGAAGTGGCTAAATGCGTGAGGTGTTTGGCGATGTTCATCTTGGACAAACCCTGAGTTGGAATTGTACTTTATGTAATGTCCTTCAATGAAGTGTTCAACATGGAACAGGGGCGAACCCTCTCGATTAACGAACTCAAGCACAGCCATTTGAAATATATCAACCTGAACAAAAAATGATAATCAGGGTATATGGCGTGATGAAAAACGTTGCATGTATTCTCATCACAGGCCAAACCGTAAGGTACTTTCCATTTACCTTTTTAGGTGGGTTATGTCGATTGTATTCTTCTCCCCAAAGCTTTGCATCCATTTGCAGTTGGACGTCCTGAAAATATACACTCCTGTCCACATTCTCCATGTAGCTTTTGGCGACATAGTTGTTCGCATCTCCCTTCCAATCAGACGAACGAGTAAAATTACTCAATTTTTTCCTGAGAACGCATTAAAAGAAATGTTAACCACATAAATAGGTAGCGCACGACTGGTTAATCAGCGTGAAGCAACCAAAAGCGTGGCTTGGTGTCAGCGGAGACTTACAAGCGATAGCATTCCCTCATCGCCCCATGACTGAAAGGCTGATATTCCATTTTAACCACTACATCATCTGTAATCCACCTCCTTTTCAACGCACTGTATCTGTAGCGGCGAGCCTTCTCAGTTGGGTACTCGTCTAGGTGAAATTTTTCCCATGGATCCCCCATGGCCCGGGCCTGGATAGGAAAAGACAAATGTGATTTCTCGATATTCATCGTTGGGGCTAATTTGGCATCCGAGCATTTAATACCATTATTTACAGCACAAAATCCCTGAGGTTTGCCCCATCATATATACCTTCAGAATTGCGTGCTTCCATGCCAGAAGTCGGCGCATACGGAGCTGTTGTTGTTGCTGCTGTTCAATTTTGGCCCTCGATTTACGGCGTTCCATTGCAGCCGAAAAGCACATATGCGGATTGGCGTTGGTCTGCTCATCATTTTCATCTTCGGAGCTAAACGACATGGAAGTAAAATATTACGCTCGCAACAAATTTGCAGGAAAGAGATTTGTACCTTTTCCGAGAATCGAAAGCAGGCTAAGAGAAAATAAGGAAAAATGCTTACCAACTTCTCCTTAGGTTCCTATTTCTTACAATATCAGCAAGGGTAATAGGTTCCATTACAACAGAATCGGAATCCTCCATGCTGTCAACCTTTGCAAGGGTCTGAGCCACAGGCATTTTGAATATATGTTAAGCCAGATGATGTTGAGCATTAACCTAAGTAGACTTGCTGCTGACAAATAAAAACAAAAAATAATTTGAGTTTCGCTTTTGAGGCGTACTTGAGCCATTCAACAATCAATTCATATTAAAGTGTGTCGAACCAAAACAAAAGCACAGGCTGCATGGCCACTACATCAGTCCTCCCATGCTCACAATCACTCTCTAAGGGTAACTGATGGATCATACCTGAGCTTGAGGGAGAGGAGGCTGCACCCTGTGTTCTGTGTCAGGGATATATACAGCATGAGCGGCATGTGGAGCTGGTGCCGTATTATTGCTTTCTCTTTCATTTGAGGTCGACCACTTCTCGAGGTGATCCACCGAATTGGATAGATTGGCCAGGCTCAGGCTCCTCTGCGAGATATCCACGGTACTGCGACGAGCCAGTTCACGACGCTCACTAATCCACCACCCAGACACGACTGAAAATCTCACAACACTACCACTGCTACCACCGCAGCAAAGCCAGCTACGTAACCTTGTGATTGTTTGTCGTTTCTTGACCCCCCGCGATAGCGATTCGCCAGTATTCAAAGTAATGAAGCCTTTCTCCCAGCAGATGGCGCAGACCACGGCGTTTATTTTGAAAACTTTCCTACGCAGTTGTGCGCAGTGGCCTAAAAGGCTTCCCGCGCATCTCCTTTGTTGAACCGGTTTTCTTGAAATACCTTATCATACACTATACGATATGATGGATATGTTATATCGTATGTTATAAAATTAAGTTCGCCGTGCACTATAAAACAGGCAAGTTAAATAAACCTTTTGTATCTAAAGATGCACTAATTATGAGGTAGTGTAGTATGTCGTAACCACGTGGCTAACCCCCGTTGTAGGTAGATACGATATAACGATTCTAACTTGAATTAATAATTGGTTCAACTCTTCCCATTTTTGTCGATGAAAATGTTGTGTACTATTCTTTGTGTAATTATTTATTCCATGCTAATGTTAGTATGCGTAGCAGCATTGAACCTATAATTGGAGCTGATCCTAAGCAGTGTAGGCATATGACAATTGCACTACAAATAACCATCCATATAAATGTAAATGTGATCTATCAGGCTCATATGCTGATGTGATAGGATTTATTACGATATCATGAAACCATATTTTGCGAGAAAATGGGGTTGAATGGATAATTGATTTTTCTTGTGAATGCACATATAATCCATCGGAAGATTGCATTATTAAGTGATAGAATTTTTGTGAGTGGTATTGCGGTGTCTGGGAATGATTTCATTGCCCGCACTGTTGAATTCTATGGTTAGGTACTGCACCGGAGGCAATATAATTATTGATAGCATTGGTAGATACGTTTTTTTAAAGGCGACCATTAGAATACTGGAGATTCTAATATGTTTACAATGCACCCATATGTATCTCTGTGATGTGATAATGCTAGGCGTAAGATGAAAGTGACCGATGATTTCCGCTCAATAAAAATAACTCCTTGGTTGGGAGGAACCACTCGCCGGGTACCGGCGCAGCCGCCTTGGCCGCTGGGCTCGTGATCACGTACACACCCATTCTGAGGCCTGTGAAGTTGCCAACCGATCCCACTCCGTTGTGTGAGAAGCGGTGTTGTTGGATCGAGCTCAAATTTGCTGGAACGAAGGCAGACACTCTCGGGCACTTTCTGCGGTTGGCCTTTTAAGTTACTTCTAATACGGAAAAACGATTGTCATAGGGAGTCAATGACCGAGCAAGTAAACAAGTGGTAGAGAAAGGAAGGTATTAACTTGAACGTAAGCAAAAGGGATCACAAACAGCTCGAAGCTGATAAATAGAGATGACCCCATTTTTTCAAGCCTTGCCACTCATGAGCAGCTACAGTGAAGAATGACAGATCGTTCAGCCTTCAGTTTGTTTTACTTAGCGAAATGAGAAATTATATCACCGAAATTGTGTTATTAACTCTTTCGGCCGAAGTGGAAATAAATTTTATTGTAAATAAATGGGGTAGTTATTACAATGTTTTACCGTGTGGTCAACCAATGTAAATAATTACTTTGGCCAAAATCAGTGATACTCCTGCGGTGGCCAACATAACCGGAGAGAAGTAGATGTTTCTTGTTTTATCATCATCATAGGCCTTTCGTGTGTATTGGAGCAGTCGTGACGACATATCTTGTGAAATCTATCAATACCCTTGCAGCCTACACCTGGAAATCATTGGGTCTGGTCAGGGGCGTCCTAAATATTTTCTCTCAAGCTCCGAGTTTCCCCAGCGTTATTCGCCACTCATCCGAATGTGTGAATAAGACCGTCATGGAATCCATTAATTTTAGTTTTCCATCTCTCCTGTATATTATACACATTGATATATTCGATTGGAATATGTGTGCTCCTCGAGTATTTGACCTCGGTGGAGCCAAAACGAAGTGAATAGTTGTATGTCGAACCCGCTGAGACGTAATAAATAATAATAATATCTGTCGCAAATGCGTGCGCCGACGTTCGTCATTTGTTCTTTTTACATACCATAGCCAGACCATTTACATAGCATGGTTTACTTACAATGGCGGGACGAAAATGACGGATCCAGACTGGGTGTAGTTCATCCGATCGGATTAAAAGTATTTACCACATTATCGTTTCCCCGCTGCTTTCAGTTGTAAATCGTTCAATATCAATCTATATCCACTGACTACCGTGGAAGCCACCTCGAGGGTATGTGGCAGGGGTTGCAGTGGCAGGGGTCGTGAGTTATCTTTATTGCATGCACGTAGTGCATGCAATATAGAAAACTCACGACAAATACCTCCGGAGAGATTTCTTACAATATCATGTGGGACACAAAAAAAGTCTACTTTTCAATACTTGTTTAAGTTCACGTAAAGGGCAGTAGTGGAAGAGCAGTTAACCAAAGTAAGGTATACTCACTGACTCTGCGTGTAAAGTTAAATTCTTATTGCCAGCACATCATATATTTTTTGACGCTCGAGACTGCATACTACAATTTTTGGTTAAATATCTCAAGTACATGTTTGGTAATGATTCATCCCCTGCCACACACACTACAGCCACTTGCAGAGTGGCTTGTTGATGCTATTTTTCGAATACCTCTGCGGTCTTGACTCCACGCTTTGTTTTGAGGCCGTGGTTGCTTACTTTACGCCGCAGCGGACAGCGTAATCTTTTGAGCTGAATGACGGCAGCCGCCGCGGCGCGCCGTAATCGCATTCCTCGTAACGATAAGATGACGCTGGCTTGCCGAACACCATCGTCAGTCCTGATGCGTAGCGTTTGAAAAGACGCTGACATGGTCATGATTATCGCTTATGCGTGGGCATTGTTTTGCTGTTAAATTATATTCATGACGAAGGCCACTTGCAGTCAATCCTCTGAGGAATTGAGAGAAGTTTGTCAGTCCTAGTTTAAATGAAGTTTTCTCTATGGATTTTCAGTGGTTGATATAAATTGCATACAGTTCGTGATAGCTTTGGAAAAGGTACCATATGATTCTTTTTCACCCGCAGAAATGTTGGATTTGGCATTGTCAATAGCTAAGTTAACTAATTTATGACTGATTGCCACGGTTTTATGCTGATTCTAAACTCAAACGCAAGCTAACCGTGACCAAAAATAATGGTAATGCATATTTTGGCTTGTTTAATAGAATGACGAGTTACAATGATCGCCCTTTTTTTCCATCGCCGAGTTCCTCCTGAATGCAGAAGATTGTGCTCCTATATATTTCGGGAATTTATTTCTATACCTTGAATATGAGTAGCTTGCTGCAGGTCTGTGATGAGCCTTGTATGTCATGTCGCAATGTAAATGTTTCATGAGCCACTTTCTTTCATTTTTAACAATGAATGTCTGCGGAATGTATGTACACTGTCGAGCCTTGTATGCTATGATATGATAGTTACGGGAGGGTAAGATTTTGACCGTAAGTCGTTTTGGCTGGTGGGGAATTGAATTTTAATGTAAGATAACGTGTTTATTTACGAAAATGCCTCCGGAGACAGGAGGTCGGTGAGATAATCTACGAGTCACACAATTCTCCGCCGTTGTCACCTGAGGAGGCACGGCATACCTGAAGATTTAGTCTTTTTTTTGGTTTAGCTCAAGTGCTTTGTTTTTTCCACTTGTGAGGCGCGATTATTTCCCGCTCTACATCCTATCTAATCAATTTATGCAATCGTATCTTTCTCGTACACACACCATCTTCCAACTTTATCCAGTTTTGTCATCAGCGAAATAATGTTGCAGTTTGTAGAAATTTTCCATTATTTAAAGCATTAAGGCCTTTAGATTTACTCAACATCAAAGTATTTTGACCGAAACAACAGAATCCTCTTTGTCTCCTTGGACTAATTGTTAGTTTTTTCTCTCCGAGTCTCCGATTAGCTACTCTATGTCAATGGGAGGCAAAGTGGCTCGATCCTGGTGTAATGTCAGAGGGCCACGAGGCTTGAGGGCCTTGAGAAAGTTACAAACGAATTTTTTATCGCTTCAAAATCATTTTGGTTTCGTCTGAATGGCTTTTATAAACCTAATGCAAAACTTAAGTTTAACCTTCTGCTGACATGTTTCATATCTATCTCAAGCTTTTTTTTGTCTCACGAAGTTATCTTCAAGTAAGCCGAAATGGAGAAAACAATTTTAAACAAAAATTTAATCATATCGAGGTAATTTTTCTATTTGTCCTAATGCACAGTTAATTTTGCTTTCTTTTGTGGCCAGTCGTAATAACAATTGCCATGAAAGCTGACCCATTGTGATACGAAGGGCGTTAATCTACGTCGAAAGACAACTCTGCAAGACACCTCAAGGGTGTGTGGCAAGGCAGACTCGAAATGTCGTTTATTACTGTCGAGTGAACAAGCCGATTGAAGGAGATTGTCTCAGGTTGGACTTATGGATTTTTTTCATTGCGAAGACAGGGAAAAAGACAACACTGCAATTCCTCATTAAAAATTTTATTCACACGATTTTATTCGGGCTTCGGACCGTATCCTATCCCCATGCCTTCCATTCCTATCATTATACTTTTCCTCCCGGTCTGAAGCGCCTATTAGTGCGGAAACAGACTTAAAACACCCACGAACAAGCCAACTGTACGGACCACTGTGGTCTCAACCTTCACTTATATGATTAAGAGCAGCTGCCCTCTTCTCTGGGTAATGAGAAGCGTAATTTTTGGCGGCCTCCCGCCGCCAAGTAACGGCATCTTCATAGGTTTTGTATTATTTAGTGGCCTATCTTACACAGGGATAGACCAATACCCCCTCGGAATACCGTCGCTTTTTGTCCACGACTACTTATTCGACGAGTAAACTCGTTTATCTCGCAGCTAACCTCTATATCTAGAGGTCTACCCACCATCCGCAACCCGGAGGACGTACTCAGTAGCTTTAAGCTCAGCCGCGAGTATATCATATCAATTAAGTAATAATATAATAATTTGATATCGGCGATTCCTGTACTTGGGTGCTGCATTTTTCTCACATTCTCATCATGTTTTTTAAGCACCTTCGTGTTTGTAGTTGTAGAAGTTTTTTTTTTAGGTGCTCCAAATGCTAAGGTTATATCGGGCTGTCTAACATAACTGAACCTTAAACGTAATCCTCAGATAAACACAATATCAATGCCCTAGGCGAGATTGGAACCCGGGACTTTGTTGCCAGGCCGGAGCTTTATCTACTTGCCCCTGTCGGTTTTGTTTGCCTTCGGTGCATCTGTGTGTAGGGTTAGTGGTCCTTTGCACTATACCTGCTTTTCCATCTTTGGTGCCTACTATGGGATCGGAACTTGTACCGCTCACCTCAACGATGCGTCGCATATTTATAGTAGCGTATCCCTGCTCCCTCTCACGTCTTCCACCAAGACCTTACCACCCCGTTTTCACCTCAGGGAGCTCGTCCACCATCCTCCCCGAACCAAAACAAACCCCGTTTTACCCCTCTGTTTATTTTGCATTCCTTGGCTCGGATCCGATTTAAAACGTCGCGAAGACGTTCTTTTTAAAGTCGCCATTCGCTCCCCTGCGGAGAGTATGTGGAGGGGAAGGCCAGCCTGGCCTTTTTTTCCCCTCGTTTCCTTTGTTTATTTTGCCTTCCCCTTATCTACATCACCCTTCCACTCTCCTCTCCTTCGCCCATAACAACAAGAGCATGCAAACCGAGACGCCAAAGCTAGACAGAGTCGTCCCCTACCCCCTTTTATCTCCACTCCCCCCCATTCCCCTCTATCGCCCTTCCCCAAACCTTGCTGCGAGCCTCCCTTGCCGCCGTCTGAGCTCCAGTCCTTCCTTGCCGTTCCAAGGTCACCTTCCCTTCAATTCGTCGAGGTCAGGGCGTCCTCGTCGCTTAGGGAGGAGCCTTGCGGAAGGAGAAGACACCAAGGGATGAGAGGTGCCGAATTCGTCGGCGAATAAAAGAGGAGCCGTACTCGGAGAATTACCTCCTAGCTCCTCTCACTGCGTACGCCGACCACTGAGTGAAAGTATCGACGGATTACAGTCCAATTCGTAAACAGATGAACTTTATTGATTCGGGAGGCATGCCAAGATTCAGTCATATTCGATTTCCCCAATGTCGAGTGTGGCTACTGAACGAAAATGAGCCTTGCTTACAAATAATGATGTTCAAAGGTGTTCCGAGGTTAACTCCCATCTACATCTACTTATACCCTGCAAGCCACCACGAGGGTGTGTTGCAGAGGGTGAACCATCACCAGGGATGCATTATCAATAAGAGTGAATTGGATTATTTTTACCACCATGCATGCAAACAGGATTACTCCGTGCATACACTACTTATATGCTACTGAGAAGTATTATGCCCCCACCCAGAGCAAAAGATGAAGTATGCAGTTACGAGATACGTGATATATTTAATTAATTTGTAAATTTTTGATATAAATGACTCTAAATTCTTGATGAATACAAAGTAATGTCATAGTTTTGATTAGTCAGTCATTTCTGCACACACATTAACGGATAGCTTTACTGAAGATGTTAGATATATAGGCACGAGAGCAAGGCTCTTATGTCTCTTATGGTACACGAGAAAAATGACATATTAAATGTATCGGTACGACAATCTATCTCTCTAATCTGTTTTATCTGATCAGGCGCAGTATTAATACGCAGGGGTTCTTCATGTGTATATATGTATATCTAACTTCATCTGTAAATAACTCAGCTTCGAATTTACTTAAAAGGCGTAGCCAACATTTTAATTTGCGTTCTGATGGTAATTCCCATCCTAGTTCTTCTATTACAATAACTCTTCTTTTTCACACCCTTGCGTCTAATTCAAGTCTTAAATTCATGAACTACTTTACTACTTTTCGGTATCTACATCTACACGATACCCTGCAAGCCACCGCGAGGGTGTGTGATAGGGGGTGAATATCACCAAACATGCACTATTGACATGCAAACAAGCTACTATAGGGTCTCATGAAACTAGATTGTAAGTATCAATAGTGTATTTAAGGGATTAATACATGCATCATGCACTACAGACTACTCTAAAATATTTCCCTTACCTATCCCTTTGATATGCTGCCTATTCTGTTCCCTTATAGTACGGGAGAAAAATGCCATTTTGAATCTATCAGTACGGCAATCTATCTCTCTAATCTTATTTATCTGGTTGAATCTAGCATGATACGCTGGTGTTTTTAATATGTGCCTAACAACGTCAGTAAATCTATCCGATTGAAATTTCTCTAATAGATTTAATCTGTACCTTAACCTACGCTCTGATAATAATTCCCACCCTAATTCTTGTATTAATTCTGAAACAGTACACAACCTATCGTAACACCTTTTAACGAACCTATCTGCTCTGCGCTGCACACTGTCTAGTTCTCTGATCAAACCTAATTCATTCGGATCCCATACACTGGATGCATACTCAAGGCGGGGCCTAACTAGTGAAAAGTAACATCGCTATTTAGGAGATGAAGTCTAAATTTCAACCTGTGATCTGACAACCTCAGATCCAACCCTTGCCATGCTCATACTTATCTTCACTAAACTTTTCTTCATATGCCGACTGCAGTTACTTGGTCGCTTAAGTGCCATCCTGGCAACCCATGTAAGATCGTAAGGTCGACGGTTCGAATTCCGCCGTAGACTTGGATATTGTATTGGTGTCAGGCTTATGAAGTTAGGTATTACCTTAGCAGAAGGAAAGAACTTTTTCTCACCTCCTCTGAATTTTCATGTCTGTACCGTAATAATTGGCGCTTAAGACCGGGAGGAAAGTTATAAAGATGGGAATGGAAAGGTACGGAGGAATGGTGAACATATACACGGCGTCGGCATTAGCGTACTCTTAACGGCGCCAAGGGGACCACGGCTTAACGTCCCATCCGACGGACAGAGTACTGTACTCGAATGTCCTACAAAAACATTGATGTTAGGGCCGGTTTTTCGATGAAAAATGTCATCCTCTGCCGGATTTTAACCCTGGCACTTCAGGTGAGAGGCCAGTCTTCTGACCACTGTACCAACCCGCATAGTCCCAAATCATTCTGAGCATAATAGGGAGTCATTCATGCTCGAAAGAGAAGCTCCCCTCTCTCGATGCTTCCCAACCAAGGGCACGAACGACGTCGCGCAGACTCCCGTTCTCAAGAAGCCACGTGGACTCGTGAATTGAGGGAGTTCGCGAGTTGAGAGCGTCTCTTCCTCCTCTGCTCTTACCGAGTGCGGACGATGCAAGCGAGCTAGACTGGAGCGCCAACTTGGACCTTATGAATTCCGCAGAGGAGGACGAAGCTGCGAATGCCCTACATCTCTGGGAAAAGAAGTCGAAAATTTGATTTTTGGCCAACATCTAATTTTGTCGCCAGTGAGACGTGAGTTTTTTTGGCGGGAGGTCTGTTGCCAGACTTGCTAGGCGAAGAGTCTCAAAAAACCTCGGGAGAATGGGCCGTGTTTACGTTCTGATGGCTTCCCTGTTGTCGTCGGAATAAGATTTGGGCGGCGTGCTACCAGTCACGTAAGCGTCTCAAGGCAGGGCAGGGGAGCTCGAGCCTCGTGATTATCCCCTCCCGGCCCAAACCAACCTTCCGTCCGCTCAGCCCTTCCCTTTTTCAAACCCTGCTGATGCCCATTTGGAGGGCAAAGGAGACTCGCCCCTCCTTCTCTAACAATAAGTCGTAGATACCATTGCGACACGAACGAGCCCACCTGCTCCCGAACCCTTCGCTCGTTCCCTTTCAGGGTACAACGCGGTCACTAAGGCGTCATTTTTTATGCTCATCAGTGAGGTAACCGACTTTTTTTGGCTGGGCGAATTGTAGTGCTGGCCGTTGAAATGGTCGGTGCGAATAAAAAAAAAATACTGAGCACTGGTCGAAACTAAACGGTTCCGTGGCAAGTGAAATACGTAGGAATCTTTTCCTTGTTGTGATGTGGTCTCATGGCTCGTGAATCATTTTGTTGATGTTTACTTTCGACGCATGCTTGGCCCCCCAGGCACGGAAATAGAGCAACTGTCGGTCATGGGAATGAACTAATGGGAATGTAAGCTCTGGTGCCATTATTCTGTTACCACATTGTTGAGTTTGGATGCTGAAATGATGTCTGAATTTCAACATTTCGCTCATTTTTTCTGCTTTTCGTGTCCATGTCATTATAATTGAGCCGGTCGTGATGGACAGTTCGGTAATCCGTCGCCTGGCAACCAATAGGGTGCGCGTTCGAATCTACGTCTACATAATACCCTGAAAGTCACCGCAAGGGTGTGGGGTAGTCATGCACCATGCATGCATTAAAAATCAGAGAGAACTAAATTTACCCGTACTACTAGCTTGCAGGTGCACAATAATACTGGTACACGCATATAAATACTTAAATGCAACTGAGAGTAATAATACTACTATTTTGTGGAAAATGTTAGGTATGTACCTATTTGGAACTTGACATATTATCTATAAATGATGCTAAATTTTTGTCACATAGGTCTACAAAGTTCTTCGTTGTATTATTACAAAGTTATTTGTTGTTAACTCGCATGTACAATAATTATTGATTAGGTTATTCCCGCCATGATCATGGGTGTTGCGTTTATCTTGGTATAAAATTAGACTATGGTCATCTACATTATGCAATAACCTGTAAGCCACCGAGAGGGTGTGTGTCAGTGTGTGGAGATCATCAAACATGCTCCATTGACATGCAAATAGGCTTAATATGGAAACATGCCATATAATAGTGTGCAGCTAGATGTTTAATATCTTCATAGTAATAATTTATAACCTTATCAGTAGGACCACTTAAAAAGCATATAGCAGTACCTCTGTTTTTGGATATCTTTATCAGCACGTCATCAAAACAAAGAGTTTACATTGTTTTGAGGCTACTTCAACATACTGCTTGAAAGTACTCCAGCTTACATTATAGCAGTAAATAACTCTTAATTGTATCAGTATAAACGAACAAAATCTCTGATTTTCTGCTGTTGTGGCGAAATAACTGAATAACTACCGTGGTGAATGTATATTAAGCGGAACCCGGGAAATTTATTCTAAGGTCATGAATGTTGTTCCTACCCCCATTATCACCACATTGGTCGATTATTATATATTTTTTACCTCTTTATGTTGTGTTATGTGTTTAAAAATAACTTTATCCGTTCTTACCCTAGCAACCTATTATATTATAACAACAAAGTTTTTGTTTTTCTGGCACCAATGTTTTTGTATCCGTGCAAATAGTTTGTTGTATGCAAGGAAAACGTTAAGATTTTTGTCCTTTTTTCTCATTTCTTTCATAACGGAATGCGTATTTTTGACCTCGAGTTGTTTTTTCCCGAGGCAACCATGTGACTAGCTGAGGCAGAGGCACACCAAAATAAAAATTGACATTTTTAACCCGATTTAATGAGTGCCAGTAAAAATCTCGCCAGCTACTTCTTTCGCTCGCTCCAGCACTTGTATGCTTCTTTTGTCTCAGTCATTTCTATGCATTGCTCAATGCGTCTCCTGTAAAGCCTTTTCGTGTGCTGTAGAATTTCTAATATTGTATATTCCAACCAAGCGAAGGCATCGATTCGTACAATTTAACTTCAACTTTTCCGGAATGTGTATCGTTAGATATTCACTCTTCGTTTTCATTTGTACGCTGTATTTACCGCGCAGGCGGAGGGCGGAAAACGAGAGCTGATTCCAGGCCAAGGTGAGCTTAAAATTTGCCTCACTGCCAATTGTCATATATTTTTTTTTAAACCGTTGCATTCGCGCTTGAAATGCATGCTTGCTATTGATTCGATCACTAGTTGACAAATGTTATCAAGTGACAAATCTAAAATTCCATAATTAATTATTATAGGTAGGAACCTGTATCGTTAGATATTTTAAGTACTATTCTCAGGCCCGGTTTTATAATGACTAATTAGTGTTAACCATCAGCTTATGCAGACGTTACGTTACTTAGGCGTTTGTCGAAATGTCTGGTTGCAAAAACTAGATCATGCATGCGATTAATTGACATGAACGTTTACTGCATAAGAGCGTAAACTCGGCTGTTTCAAACCACGAAAATATTTAACCAGACATAAAATGTCGAATTACGATATATCTAAAGTTAAGGGTTTTCTTAAAAGGCATTTAGAACTCTCTTGACAAAAAAGGTTTGTCCGGTTTAAACACGTTTTATTTCCCGAGGGGCGATTCTTGTCCGAAGAAATCAACAAAGGAATTGACCTATTTTCTGTGTGTTTAAAACACACCAAAATTAAATTAATACTTGTGCGTCAGTACGCCCTACCGACCGAATTGTCTCTGGTATTTACAATCTTAGCCTTCAGAGCCTCTCATTTCGTCATGACACACGATTCATTCTCTTACCCTGAACTTATAACTACCGTATTATGTATCTGTATCTACATAATCTCGCGGCTGAGCTTAAAGCCACCGAGTGCGTCCACTGGGTTGCGGATGGTGGGTCGACCTCTAGATATAGAGGTTAGCTGCGAGATAAGCGAGTTTACTCGTCGAATAAGCAGTCGTGGACAAAAAGCGACGGCATTCTGAGGGCGTATTGGTCTATCCTTGGGTAAGGTAGGCCTTAAATAATACAGAACCTGTGAAGATGCCGGGACTTGGCGACGGAGGCCGCCAAATATTACGCTTCCCATCACCCGGAGGAGAGGGCAGCAGCTCTTCTTCACATGAGTGAAGGTGGAGACCACAGTGGTCGGTACAGCGACACTCATTTCACTACAGGCGTGGTAACATTTACTTTAACGGCTGTAGTACTGCGATGTGGAAGGCAAGGGGAAACCACCACATTATTATCCCGAGGAGTCGCAGCTACTCCACTCTTTCCTTTATTATCAAGACGTGATGGCACCCTCTCGAGTAAAATATTCCGGAGGTAAAATAGTCCCCCATTCGGATCTCCGGGCGGGGACTACCCGAGAGAGTACATCAGTCAAGTGTGATACTCATTTTAGGGTAGGAACGTGGAACGTGCGATCACTTCGGACCTGCGGAAGACTGGAGAACCTGAAGGTGGAAATGCGGAGAATGGACCTCGATGTATTGGGAATCAGTGAAATGAGATGGCCCGAAGAAGGAGACGTTTGGAGTGGAAGTTATAGAATTATTCACACCGGATCACTGAATGGTAACGCTGGAGTAGGCATAATGCTCAGGAAGAGTGCGGGACTGCGTGTGAAGAGCTTCCTGCAATACAGTGAAAGGATTATAATGGTTAAAATTGAAACTAAGCCTACAGATACCATTGTGGTGCAAGTTTACATGCCTACGTCAGACTACGAAGATGAAGAAGTGGAAGACGTCTACGAAGATATCACTGAAGTAATAAAACAGGTAAGAGGAGAAGAAAACCTAATTATTTTAGGAGACTGGAACGCTGTCGTCGGTGAAGGACAAGATGGAAGAATAACTGGAAAATATGGATTGGGAAACCGAAACGAAAGAGGAGAAAGACTGCTGGAGTTCTGCGCACAACATAAGTTAGTGGTTAGTAACACATTGTTTAAAAATCACAACCGAAGAAAATACACATGGAAGATGCCAGGAGACAGAGGAAGATTTCAAATAGACTACATTTTAGTGAAGCAGAGGTTCAGGAATCAGGTGAAGGACTGCAAAAGCTACCCGGGTGCAGACATCGACAGCGACCATAATTTAGTGATGATGAAATGCCATCTAAAATTCAAGAGATTGAAGAAAACAGTAAAGAACATTTGGCAAGTAGAAAAACTAAAGGAGACTCAAAATCAGCTGGAATTTCAAAAAGCAGTAGAAAACAACATAGGAGAGGACCTGACTGAGAAACCAGTAGAAGAGCGTTGGGAAAACATTAAATGTGGACTACAAAAAGCCGCAAAAGAAGTTCTTGGAAGAAGAAAGGTTGTTAAGAAGAAACCATGGATCACGGAAGAAGTCCTAGTGCTGATTGAAGAAAGAAGAAAGTACAAGAATGCGAAAACTGAAGAAGGGCAGCTTTGCTACAAAAGAATAAGGAACGAAGTAAGTCGCAAAGCCAGGAAAGCTAGAGAAATGTGGATGAACAATCTGTGCGAAGATGTACAAAACAACCTTACCATTGGAAAGGTGGAAGCTGCCTATAGGATAGTGAGGAACCACTTCAAGGAACGGAGCGCAAGATGCAATGCTATAAGGGACAAGAATGGAGAACTTTTGATTGAAAATGAAGACAAAGTGAAGAGATGGAAAGAATATCTCGAGGAGTTATACAACGGGAACGACCTCAGCACGAAAGTGATTGAAGAGGAAAGCGAAGTCGAGAAGGATGATATGGGAGCTTCAATATTGAGATCGGAATTCGACGCAGCAGTAAGGGACCTTCGGATGAATAAGGCTTCTGGAATTGATGATATACCCGCAGAACTGATAAGGAATGCGGGAGAGAGGACATTGGCCCAACTTTATAATGTCATCTGCGACATGTACTCAACAGGAGAAATACCCAGGGACTTCGAGAAAAACATCATCATTCCTATTCCCAAAAAGAAGAGAGCAGAGAAATGCGAAAATTTTAGGACTATAAGCCTGACGACACATGCATCGAAGATATTGACAAGGATCATCTACAGAAGAATAGAACGAAAAGCAGAGGAGTTCCTGGATGAAGATCAATTCGGATTCAGGAAAGGTAAGGGTACAAGAGAAGCAATATTGGCCCTTAGGCTGCTTATAGAGAAGAGAATGGAGAAGAACAAACCGACCTTCATTGCATTTGTGGATTTAGAGAAGGCTTTCGACAACGTGGACTGGAATTCAATGCTTGCTATTCTGAAAGGAATTGGAGTTTCCTACAATGATCGAAGAATTATCCACAGTTTGTACAAAAACCAAGTAGCTGTGATTAAATCTGGACCCAGCTGTGAAGAAGCAAGAATAAGGAAAGGAGTGAGACAAGGCTGTGCACTGTCTCCCGTAATTTTTAATGTTTACATTGAGAGAGCCATCAATGAAGTCAAGGAGAAGTGTTCTGGAGTGAACATCCACGGAGAAACAATCAGCATGCTACGATTCGCTGATGACATAGCTCTCATAGCAGAGACAGAGAAGGAGCTGAATAAGATGCTAACAACCATGGAAAGGACAATGACCAGACATCAGCTGAAGATCAATAAGAAGAAAACTAAGATATTGGTGTGCAGCAAGAAAGAAGAGGCCAAAACCAACGTTAAACTAGGAAAACAGAAACTGGAAGAGGTGAAAGAGTTCTGTTACCTGGGAAGCAGAGTAACCAACGATGGACGAAGCAAGAAAGAAATAGTGAGTAGAATAGCCCAGGCAAAGAGGGCATTCTATCAAAAGAAGAATCTACTAACAGCTGGAAATACAAGCTTGGAAGTAAGGAAGCAATTCATTAAAACGTATGTCTGGAGCATGTTCCTTTATGGCAGTGAGGCATGGACGATGACAGCAGCGGAGAAGAAAAGGGTAGAAGCATTCGAAATATGGTGCTATCGACGAATGATGAAGATAAAATGGATCGACCGAGTGACAAATGAAGAAGTCCTAAGAAGAGTGGGAGAAAAGAGAAGTCTACTGAAAACTATAAAAAGAAGACGGGACAACCTAATCGGCCATATCTTAAGACACGATGGCCTGATGAAGACAATCGTCGAGGGAAAAGTGAACGGGAAAAATGGAAGAGGCAGGCCTCGTATGAGTTACATGGAGCAGGTCGTAAAGGACGTGAAAGAGAGGAACTACGTTGGTGTGAAGAGGTTGGCCGATGGAAGAATCGAGTGGAGGGCTGCGTCAAACCAATCTTAGGATTGTTGACCCTTGATGATGATCTACATAATACCCCACAATCCATCAGAAGGGTGTGTGGCAGAAGGTGAAACATCACCCGGCATGCATTATCAATCAAAGAGAACCAGGTTATTTTTACTACCATTCAAGCATGCAAAAAATATAATATTCCGTGCATACACTACGTACATGAAACATAGAGTCACAATGTTACTACCCTGAAGAAAATGTTGAGCAAGCTGTCACGAGATCTTCACCAAAACTCAACACTTGACATTCGTGAAATTTTAGCTCTTGATGACACTAAACTGTTAGTTAATAAAAAGTGATATAATATTGTTTATTTAGGCTGTCATTTCATTAGATAGTCATGTACGTTGTTGTATTCGCCTGCATTGATTAGGTTAACTAGATACCGTTAGTATCCTATCTCATGCCTCCCTTTTTAATGCTATTTTTTAATGACCCATTTCAAACTAATGTGTGTATGGTTAGGTTTTTGTTTTTGGGAACCTCAGTTCAGATTATTAATTCTAATTATCAATTCTATTATTAATATTCTAATCTATTAAAACTACTTCAGAAAACTCAACTATTTTTCGAAAATAACCCTGACATTATCATACTCAACACAAATAAAACAAACAACACAGCAGTTACGTATAAACTAATATGCATACTGTGAGGGCCTATTTGTTGTAGTAAAATGCGTTCTGTTGCAAATACGGTATAGCTATAAATTTTATTGATTGGGTGGGGTATTGTAAAGAGTCTTAATATTCTATTGGTTTGCTAACTGGTAAAATTAGTCATTAGAACTATCACAATAAACCCATTAAATATCCGTATGCAGGTCAAGGTTGAACTTTTCAATGCCTTGCGGCTTACGAATCTTTCTTTTATGAAGCGTGTTAGCTAGAGACGGGGTAAATTATTTTCTGAGCAATCATGTTTCTGCATGCGTAATCCACTCTCTTCGAGGTGAAAGTGACGTAATCGGTCGGTCATGAACAAAGACGCGAGGAAATAAGAATTCCGGAATCATCCTTTTATTCCTGCCCCAAGGATTAAAATCTTGACCTATTGTAAATACTGGCACGTTCCGATGACCCTTCAGAGCTTTACTAGCGGCAGTAGTGACTCTTGCTAACGTAAGGTCACCGAAGCCAGATAGGTGAAAGAGTCAGTGCCGGACAATAATAGTGTTAGACCACCTCTTTCTACGTGAGGTGGATGAAAAGAAGCGTTTGTCCTCATTGGGGCGGCCATTTCTGTTGACGGTGCTGCACTAAATCTGATCTTGAGGAAATCAATGGGAAATCACAGCGAGGACAATTATTCCTGTGATGAATACCGAACTCCTTCGCAGTATCACTAGATGTGGCGATCGAGTTGACGTGATATAACATTACATAATACCCTGTAGTACTACAATCATTTATAATCAAGACAATATGCACTCTGGACAGATCTAGTTATAACCTCTCTGGACAGATCTAGTTATAACACAGGTGCCGACAAGAATGCATTAACTAGATGAATTAAAGGACCTACTGGAAGAATCATTACGACGTTGTTCCAGGAGGTAAATTTTTATCGTTAATAGGAGTCAAGGAGTAGTGACCAGTAAAGATAAGAATGGAAATGATGCTGGGGAATACGAATTAGGAACTACAGTTGAAAGTGACGAAATAAAAGACTGTAGATTGAAACATAGACTTAATCTCTTAAGTAAATTCCAAGACGATAATTTCACTGATGACGTTGAAAACATTTTGCGAACTCCGAATTACTGTTGTAGACTGGACCATGAACATAAAATTAGAGATATTGATTGCCGAACCGACAGATTTAAAATGTCTTTCTTCCCCGAAAAATTAGGAATATGATTAGTGGTAAATATATTCAATAGTATAAATACAAGTGTATCAATGGATAGCATAAGTAGTTGCATGTTGGTACAATGACTTTAAGCTAACCCAACTAACAGCATGTTTGTGCATGCCTGCTTATTTTTTTTAGCATATTTCTTAAATTGTTATGTTTCGACTAGAATACAGCTGCTAATCCTTTTAAGCCCGTCAGATAAAGAAGGTTTGGTGTAAATCACCCCCTTTATTATTGTTATTATCCTACCTTTCATCTACATCTACGCCATACCCTGCAAGCCACCGCGTGGATGTGTGGCAGGGGGGCTTTACTATGGCTTGCAGGGTAGGTATTATGTAGGTGTATTTATCGATTGCATTCTTGATTTGCCATTTAAATCTTTTCTAAATTGTTATGTTTCGACAAGAATATAGTTGCTAATCCTCTTTAAGTATGTTATGCACACACCTAATGCATATTTGGTGTGGATTCAACCTCTGCCACGCACTTTTATGGTATCTTGTAGAGTATTATGTAGCTGTAGAATGAATAAGCTTAGGATTTTCTCTGTGGATTTTTTCTTTTTAGAACTTTAAAAAATGCGAACTAGGTTGGGGAACTAGGTCGAGCAAAAGGATCGTCGTGGAAGGGGAAGTGTGAGGAGATGGAGGAATTCCGGAAAAAAGTTAAGGCATACAATGTTAATGAATGTCAATGAAAGAATCGTCTGGAGCTTAAAAAGAAAATGCGACACCAGGTATCAGAGATCAAGTGGGGAAGTTATTTTTGTAACCGTAAGAAATAAGGGAAGATGGGAGATCAGGTAATGGAACATTATGGCATAGGTATTATGTCAGTTAATTTTAGAAGGGTAATGTGATACGGATGGGAATACCTATAAAACTCATATAATAATAGCCCTCTGAATGACTGGTTGGGAAAACTATTTCCAGCGTTTTCAAAGGCTTATCTTCCCTTACCAAGAGTGGGAAATTGTGGGATTCGCGGTTTCTTGAACCAGGTGGAACTTAACCACAAGGGAACAGAGATTTTTTGAAATAAATAGAAAAGTTTCGTAACTGTGTTTCGTAGATGCGTGTAAATGCAGTGTCCACTATTATTCTCTAATCTGATAAGATTGGTTAGTAAAAGGGGAATTATCAACCGAGAGCAATAAAAATATAACGAGAAATCGTACGTTCAGTGCTGACCGCAGTTCGTTGAGTTCCTTGTTTTCCGCGTATGTGATTTGATTCTTCTAGAATTGCGCTTTATTTGAAAAGTAACAAAGTAAAGAAACTTTATTTCTTAAGAATCTGGGGTAGTCCGGAGTGAAAATTCATTGATCTCACGCATCTGGACTCGAAACTGGCCTCGTGAAACTCTTCTTGACATAAGCTACTTATTCCGGAATGCGTTATTTTATATGGATTTAATAAATCGCTCTTTTCCTGGGAAAACTATTGATCGGGGAAGAAAAGTAGACGTTAATGATGTCGGAGAGAGAGAGAAATTAAGGAGACACACTAGTATACGAATTTTTATTAATCCTTCAAATACATACTACTATATTTGCAGGAAATAAGGAAATGCCAGCAAAATTATAAATGGGACTGTGGCCTCCAAGTCAGCCACACGTGGGACCCAGCTTTGAACCGAAATAAAAATACAATGACTACTCCTTCCACGCCTCCCCTTCCCATCCTTTTCCCTCCCTGAATCCCCTATATAAGCTCCTCCATCTCGACAGACACCTCATTCCCTTGGATAAAGTGACCAGCAACGGCCACGAAACGTCAGGGTCACACCTGGTATAGAACGCGGGATAAACCCGAAAAAGAAAAACAAACATGCATCTATATTTGCAGAGCACACAACCCCTGAGATACCGCTCCTTCTGTTAGGAGAATTGAACGAAATCTCTTATGAGACGATTAAGTTTGGATTGCGTCTTCAGAATTCCCATCAACTTTGCGTGAGTGAAAATCAGACGCATTTGGAGAGTTACTCCCGCGGTATCATGGTTCTTTGAGATGCATTCGATATTATGGATTTCGAGATGAGGGCGTTAAAAGGAATGGAAAGACTTAAAGATAGGAGGAGAGGAAGTGTAAAAGTTCTTGGCTGAAATTGATTAGTGATGGAAGGAAGATTTCAGGTGAATTCTAAGGTGTCGGTCGAGGGAATGCTATAATGTTGTAGGATGCCTGGAAAGGACCGAAGGTGTCGTATGTTCCATTTGAATTTGGGTGGTATGGAGACTGGTGGAATGATTGTGCAGCTGATGAAACTATGGGCATGTACCAGGTTCCCTGTGATCAATCTCGATAATGTATGGCAGAAGATGAATCATCGTAAATAATAACTGGTAACTTATGCATCTAAAAGATGTGCCGTTACGTAGATAGGAAAACTGGTAAACAAACCAGATTCAGGTCTGCTGTGGTGGAAACGTTCCATATTAATAGAAAGGTATCGCAATTTTCCACAAGCAAAAATTTATTTTGAATAGTTTTGATGCTACTACATCATTGTCAAGTGAAGCTTTCTATTTACAAACAAGCGTATACATTGGAGTAGGTTGGCGGGGGAGGGGGCGGGAGGAAAGGGAGAGAAAAGGAAACAAGGAACAAAGAGGGATCAGTGGGTGACAGGGGCAGGTCAGTGTATAATACACAGTGTATTATACACTGACCTTCCGTCTCACCCATGCTCCAACCTGGTGTGGAATCACGGATGCATCTTTCGCGTTATCGCAATCTGTATCAATAACGATTACCCCTAAAGTAGCGCAGTAACCTTCTATAAAAATCATTCCACTGGTTGTGATGAGCAATTTTAAGTACTGCACGAAAAATGAAGAATGTAGATCACGTTCTCTCTGACATAAGTTAAATCAAAAATAACGATAACGCTAGCGCACGACTTATGAGGATCCATGATCGAGGCCCTGGTCCCTCCTTTTCTCTTTTTTCTCCCCCCCCCCCCCTCTCCCCTTCGCCCACCTGATCCAATAGTGCTACTAATTAATGCACTTGTTTGTAAATAGAAAGCTTCACTTGACACTGATATAGTAGCATCAAAACTAGTCGAAATGAATTTTTACTTGTGGAAAATTGAAATATCTTTCTATTAATAGGAAAACTGGTGTTTGACGTTCACCAGACATAAAGGAACCAGTGATTAAAAATTGAGAATGACTGTTAATATTATTAAATAGTTAAGTGCTTTTGGTATTTTCTCATAGTAAAAAAGCGTAGGAGTAAGTTATCAAGTATTTTCCGGGAAAACAATAATGCTACTTTGTTCTAATGATACTTAAAAGATATTGACGTGGAAAATTTGTTCTCTGGAACAGTGGGTTGCTAATCTTATACCGGTTCTACTCTTTAGGAACCATCCAAATTCCTATTTTAGAGTGGTAGAGTACCCATTCATTCAAGTGAACTGAAGGCAAACGAAAGAAAACATTTTGACGAAACCCAACAAAATGTTAATGACTCAACTTTCATAAAATTTAGTTGCGTCGGATTTATGAATTTTATCTTCCGTTTATTTTCCATATTTTAGGTATCCGACGAATCAATATTCAACACCCATCATCATCATCGGTCAACTATCCTAGGATTGGTTTCACGCAGCCCTCCACTCGGTTCTTCTATCGGCCAACCTCTTCATATTGACTCCTCTCTCCTCTCTTTTACATCCTTCACAACTTGCTCCATATATCTCACGCGAGGCCTGCCTTTTCCATTCTTTCCGTTCACTTTTCCCTCGACGATTGTCTTCATCAGGTCATCGTGTCTTAAGATGTGGTTTATTAAGTTGTCCCGTCTTCTTTTTAAGGTTTTCAATAGACATCTCTTTTCTCCCACTCTCCTTAAGACTTCTTCGTTTGTCACTCCGTCGATCCATTTTATCTTCATTATTTTTCGGCAGCACCACATTTCAAATGCTTCCAGCCTTGACTTCTCTGCTGCTGTTATTGTCCATGCTTCGCTGCCATATAGTACAATGCTCCAGATGTAGTATGTTCTAAATTTACGCCTACACGATAATATTTTTATTAATTATCATGGCATTTAAGTAGCACCCCGTGAATAGCTTTATGGTGGTCTTTCACCCCTTTACACACACTCTCACGGTGGCTCCCAGGGTATTACGTGGATGTAGACTGGTGATAAGGGTTATTAGCACACAAGACTAGAATAGTTTCAAATAATTTACTAAAATGAAAAAGGATGAATCAAATACATCAACCCTTAAAGGTGACTGATGTCGTGTTACCACAGTGGATAAATCTTTGGCTAGCTTATCGGAATGAAAAAACTTTGTAAATTTCACATTAGTAAGTTTAATACGACCAGTTTCATCGCTTGAGCGACATCTTCAATTTGGCTAGCTTATCCGATGTCCTGGGTTTGAATTTGGGATAAACCTTCGGACCGAAATACATAATAGCGAATTGAATCCGTATTTCTGGAATTTTTCGCATATTATTTTTGAACGTACACTTCAAGAATGACGACGTTTTTTCCTGGGTTTGAACCCGTGAACTCTGCATAGTTGCCCAACACTTTACACACCGAGCAAGGCACGATAAAAGTGGGTGGCAGGAGAGTTCTTGGAAAGCAATTCCCTCACCAATCAGACTGACCTTAATGAAATTTTTTTAAAGAACTGCCTCTCAAATTTGAGCTTGTGATAAAAAATACCGATGTATCGAGGTGTAATCTCCAAATTACAAGCAGTAAATCAAGTACGTTTCTTGATTGTTTTACTCCTATCTTCGTGATTGGAGGGACTTATGTCCTCGTATGCAGTGTCATTTTTGATCATTTTAGGGAATGACTCATTAATATCTCCCAATTCGACATGTTTATTCCACATGCGACCTTGGCCGTGTCACATGATTCCTTTATCCGACTTCTCATTACATTTGCTGGACTGTACTTCACCGATCGTTTTTTTTAAGCCGGACGATGATTATGATTACCAAATACGAAGTTTGGACGTGCGTTCTCTTCGATAACATCCGTTGGAATCGGTGAGCTGATTTTGTGTGCTCTCTGCACTGTGACTTCTCATCCCTGCGTCGCGTTATCGCTTGGCTTAGCTGCCATCGCTATCAGTTGATACGCACACGCTAAAACGTGCTATCGACCACGGATGCTCCCTAACGAAAACACAGCAACATCATCACATGTAGATGAATGGTTTGCTGTCCGTTTCACCCCGTTATGTTGTCCAAATGAATCGTTTCATAGACTTGGTAGAATTAGGTTTTGAATTGCTCAAACTGTTGAGGTCACAACTTCTAGCCGCGACGCCTAATCCTAAGACGAGCATAATATCCATATCATAGGCGGAGTCCGTATGGCGACCTTTGGGTTATCATTCCAGAGCGTTATAGACCTGACGACCCTGGTTGACTGCGCTCCATTATCTATGTAATATATATCTACATTTTACCCTGAAAGTAAGACTATTAAATATCATGATACATTAATTTCCCTGTAAGTTCAAAATGATCCAAGGAATTTAAAATAAAACTAGGGCAGTATTAATTTCAAAAGTAGCTCACAGATTTGAGCAGGTAAAACAATACCTTCAGCCATGCAGAGCAAAGGTGTATGGCAGGGGGGGTCCGTCGCGAAAAACTTTTGGATTTACACAGTAACAGTTAGATTTCAATTTACTGTTGAAATTTCCAGTTTTTTGCATAGGATGAACCGTCGCCATCAATCCATTTTAAATCAAAAGAGACCTAAATTTACACTTGCTATCATGAAGGCATGCAAAAATACTAGTGCCTTCATATATTAATTACATGCAACTAAATGGTATAATGTTACAGCTTTGAAATTTTTGTTGCATTATTATTGATAACATTAATGTCTCATGAATGTTTACTAGTTTTACTCCCAATATTTTTTTCTCATTCCTAGTGAGCAATTACTAAACGTCATTCATACTCGGAGCAAAATTCGTTGCTGGCATTTTTAAGTTGCTGAGCGTAATGCCTGCCATCTTCAAGGACTCATCGGCCTGCACGTTGCTTATTTTGACTGTGCTGATGCCTATTATTTCTTAATACCTCGTAGTTAATGGGAAATTCGTTTGCAAAAGTAAAGAAAATAAATTCTAATTTCATCAGTAGGAATGCAGTTTCTCTATTGTAGTACATACATACGATAAACATTCTACGAAGGTATTGATAAATCCTTTTAATTGTGTTTTTGGGAGAATATTGTTGATAAGGAAAGCATATTACTTCTAAATTGAACATAGAAATGTATTAGCTACGAAGGAAGATACAGTTTTGTTTTTAATAATGCACTGTTTCGATGTTTAATAATGGACCTATTACTTTTAGGCAAGTTTTTCTGAATGATGATAAACCATTTGTGTCTTTTAAATATTTATTTCATCTTCCTATTGGTTAGAATGTAAGCTTGGTTATTGGTTAGTTGGTTATTCAGGGGAGGCGACCGACAGTTGAGGTCATTTGCGCCATTTAGGATAGGTGGGTAATTGGGTAATGGTAGGAGTTTTCATGGAACGGAGGAAGGGTGGCGAGAAACCCCGCGTCGGCACTAGCCTACTCTTAACCAAAGGCGCCAAGGGGACCACGGCTTAACGTCCCATCCGACGGACGGGATACTGAACTTGAAATACCCTCCACTAGGCACTCAAGTGGGGACCGGTTTTCCGCTGAAAAATCCGCCACTGCCGGGAATCGAACACAATACTCTAGCCACCACAACAACCCGATACCCTTAGAATGTGAGCAACAGGAAATATTAGTTTCCTGATAACCAATAGGAAGCGGAAATAGATAAATTTTTATGTGCAATCCGCTGCCACATCCTTCCTCTAAACCTCTCCACACATTAACTGCGTGAACTTCGAGCGCATCCACCTTTATGGAATAACAGTTGGATGTACTTTCACTGCCGGAACATTTTAAGGGCTCAATTTATTCTTCGTGAATGGAGGTGCCAAAGACTCGAGACTTGGAAATTGAGGCGAATCGTTGCCTTGTTTTTTTAGCTCGGTCGAAAAGTGTTTTGACTGAGAGTTAAAATGGAGAATGGCCAATCATTTTCCACTGAAGTAAGGCCAATGATTTCTCCATAAGCTCAAATGGGAAACTTGCATTTGGGAAAATGTAGGCAAGTCAATTCCGATTACTAGGATCACATATTGGAGAAACCAAAACTTCCGAAAGGGAAATCGATAATTCCATGTTGAGGTTTGGCGGTCTCGTGTTTATGGAGCTGAACAAAAAGTTGAGCTCATGAGGAAAAATAGATTGGACATCAACATAATGCTTTAGGGTGTATCCACGCAAAAATGGGGGAAACATCAGCTCTCGTATTTTGGAATCAATAAATATTATGCAAACGTATTGCACTCTAACACTTTTGTGCAGAAATAAAAGCTAACTTATTATGATGTGGCTCGATTGTAACGATGTGGCATTTAATCAGCTTTACTGCACTTCATTAGTAATGAGTACCTGCATAAATATGTATTTTAAGTACATTTAGTTTAAGCTTAAATGTTTCCAGCTAAATGCTGATCGTCAAAAGGGTACTAGTATTCATAGCTGGGCAGAAAAGCGTTAATCCGTTAATCGTTAATTAACGAAGTTAACATATTGCTTAACGATTTAACTTTTAAGTTAAATCCAAAAACTGTTAACGGTCTTATTAACTTCCGTTAACTTTTAACTCCGTTAATTTAAGTACGTTACTTTTGTTCAAAACCATCTGGGTTGCCATTTAATAACTTGGTGAAGGAGTTGTGTTGAGAATGCAATCTAGAGAACTCAGCGTTTGTACTGCAATCAGAATTTTACATAACTTTTACAGAAAAAATATACACAGTCAAGTCTGACGTTATCACCCTAAACAATATTAAACAAGACATGAAGAGAACGCATCCATCGAAATACGTTCAATTTGAAGAAAAAGTAACGGCAGGATCAACTAATCAACAAATAGGACTGGCAATAGTTTTTTCACTATCTAATGGCAAAAAGACTACGCCAGCAAAATATTGGTGAATCTTTTGGTATCGCAGCTACCAGTAGCGGCGTATCCCAAGGTTTCTATTTCCCCCAAGTACAAATACCTAAGCTATACTGTTTATTAAGTATTTTTGACCATGAAATTCTTGTTACGTTAATTTACATCAAAAATATCTCAATGTCAAGTGACATATAATTCAAAATTGCTTACAATTACAAAAATATTTTGAACTTTAACGGATAACTTTAACTCGCGTTAAATTTTAATCAAGATAACGATTTAACGATTAACGAAGCTAACTTTTTGAGTAGCTTTTAATACATTAACGAAGTTAATTTTTGGATTAACTTTGCCCAGCTATGCTAGTAATGCATTCTAACACTTTTGTGCAGAAATAAAAGATACCTTATTATGATGTGGCTCGATTGTAACGATGTGGCATTTGATCAGCTTTACTGCACTTGATTAGTAATGAGTACCTGCATAAATATGCATTTTAAGTACATTTAGTTTAAGCTTAAATGTTTCCAGCTAAATGCTGATCGTCAAAAGGGTACTAGTGATTGATTGCATAAATTTCTTTAATTATTTGTGAAGGTATGAACCTAGATTTCAAATAAGAATATGATGTTAAACGCACATTTTTTATTTAAATTAGTGGCGGCGCTTGGTTTTTAGTTTCTTCAACGGTAAAGATACTCAAAATGCCTGAGGTGGTCTTTTTAATTAAATAATCATGAACATTTGAATATTTTTGTGTAATTTCTTGGATTTTTTAAATGCAAGTTACTTGTTGTTTACAATATTGTAAAAAAATCACGGAACATATTGTGTTTTTCACAGGTGCCAACGCGAACCAAGAACTTTATACATTGTGCAATTGTACCATTGGATAGTGAACGTATATGAAACGAAGCACGTACTTGGACCCAGGGTGTAACTGGAGCAATTGTAAGTAGTGCTTATTTTTCCTTATCAAATCCATCATAGGCGGGTACAGTGTAAAAAATAGAAAGATATTTGCTTTGTGGGCGTCCAATAATTACGTGAGATTTTTCAAAATGGTATTTTTAGTGTAAATACGTTAATCTATACCTGATTGCCTTGGTTTTATTAAAGAACAAGTATGATTTGCTTAATGATTTTTATTTAAGACTAACTTAAGTAGTCTAGCATTTAAGACTAATAAGAACGTAGTCTTGAATCACAGTGAGTAAATCGCGCGTTTGGCTGGCCGGTGGCGGCTAAACAATCGAGGAACTACTGTCCTACGCATAACCGCGATAAATATTATTGTGTAGGATTTAGCTACATTTTAGTGGTGAATCATGTTTTACGTAATTTACCTAGTTGTCTCGCAATTTTACACTGTTTCTTGCGGAAAAAAATACGTGACATTTACCGAGACCCCCCCTCTCCCCCAAGTGAGATAGGGTGAGATTCGGCTCGACCCCTCCTAAATGCCTCACGTAATTAATGGACGCCCCCTTTATTCGCCGAATATTTGACGCAATCAAAACCTACCCTTAGCGTATTGAAGCATTTCAACGGATGACCAATCATTAGGTGAAACAGTTGTTTGGTATTAGGCAGAACTAGACTTTGAGTATTACTCCAAGTTTCAGATACTTTCAGTCTTTCCTTTTCTTTGGCCGTTATACATATACCTTGCTGCCTTAGAGGAATACACATAATAAAACTCCATCAGAACCTCCAGGTAAAAGATCTAATAAGGGGATTTCTTACTTCCGTGTACATTTTCTGCAACAGCTTAGGTTACTCGCACTATCTACCTTGAATTACACGACTTCTAAATTTCCAGATTGGTGCATTGTGCATCTACCGCAGTTGACCTATTTTTATTTAAGAATTCAAACTCACACTCTTTAGGTAGCCGGGCTATTGTGTTACCGACCCAGCCGTCTTACATTGTATTACTGTGCTGACATTGTAAACTATCCAAATAGCAAATGAATATTAATATCATTACTCTCTTACCAGCATATCTTTATAATGATAGTTGTAACGTATCTACATAAGTTTTTTTTTTACATGACTTACCGTCTGTCCTTCTCTCTCTGGGGTGACCTGAAGAACTGCCGAAATTTGTGTTCTGCTTTTTAAAGCTAGAAAGCTAGGAGAAAGCCAGAAATCCATTGAAATTTTCGAGAAGACACGTTCGAAGGAGACAGTCATATATTTGTATAAGTTTACTCACGATTTTCTTCTCCCTTCCCCAAAACTCGCCTATATGAACTAATTTTCTCTCCTTTATTGCATTTGAAAGCAAAGTCTTGTTTTTTATATTCTCTCAATAATATGTTTACCCTGTGTGGTCCATCATTCCAAAGATTGCCACTCTATTTCGGAAAATCCTAAAACAAAACATTTTTCTCTCTTCCGAGAGTGCTAAAGAGGCTCGCAATAGTTTTCTCTGATCAAATTATTATTACCGCTTAAAATTTCAAAGGCTTGTAAGATAAAATTTTTCTTTTGCACTCTGTCACAACGTCGAAATATTGATAATTATTTTTTACTGCTGCTGCTGTACATCCTTCAAACAATTCTCTTTGACTATTATCAAAGTTTGGGAGACAATATTCGTTTAACTACTATGCTAGTAACAAGGACATTATATAAATGAAGTTAATGTTTAAGCGCCAATTGAAAAAGTGTTTGTTTCTTTATGTCTCTTAGCTGTGACTAATTTGATCTTGAAACGTAGCAAATCGCTAGAATTTTTATGCAGCAAATGTTAGACATTCCATGTAAATGAGATGGGCTGAATTTTCGAAAAAGGGAGAGGACCGTTTCCAATATATCACACCAGAGGAAGGCGAAGTTCTGGCAAGTTACGAAGGTGGTAAGAATTGCGGTCATCTTTTCTTAGGCGGGACTAATGTAGCACAATAGTTTAGAAGTCAATGGAGTAGGAACTTTTGCTAAGAATAACAGAGAACATTGTAAACCGGGAAAAATGGATTCAGGGAGCATAAGTATTGCAACTCGACTTCGCGGGTTGACGTGGAGTGAAGCCATTGTTTATTGTGTTAAAAGTATGAAAGAATAGGTGAAGGAAATATCTGAACCCCAACTTGGCACATCCATGCTATGCTGGGATAGGTTGCTCTAGATTTCTTTTGGATTGATGAAGAAATAGGGATATTTTTGCGACGATCTTGCGTCATGGTTTGGGAGTGGAGGTGAGTTTGCAGATGGTGATTTTTGATAGGACTTTATATAATTAGGCCCACACCTACTAGACCTGAATAGTCTGCACATTAGTGGAAGCAATATGTAGAAGACGCAATACTCTACCATTGAGTAACTCCAAAAACAAGAAAAATAATTTTTAAACACAAAGCTCAAGAGATGAAAAAATATATGCTCAATTAGGTGCAGTCGAGACTTGCTGATAACCCTGGGCATTTTATATTATATCATAATTGTAATTAATATTAAAAGCATTGAACATTAAAAAAAAACTAGATGATGTGGGAACTTTGCTTCCATTTATCGATTTTGTTCAACCTTTGGTTTTCCGCTTTTCCTATAGGTTTTCGGGTTTGAAATTATAGAATTAATGGAAGGGGTACAGAAGAGGCAGGTTAGTAGTGTCCAGAATTTACAATAATCTTACAGATAGGCTGTATTCATATCAACCTTATGACGTCTTCTTTGATCCTATATTGTGCAGAGAAGAAAAGATTTTAGGAAAATTTCTGTTCCATGGTCTTATATCTTTAGTCGTATGCCCATGTTCATATCGTCGCTACGGCTAGATTACTGAAATATTTTTACGACTTAAATCTTGGTATAAATAGATTCCATTAAAGATTGTCTGCATATTGTTAAAATTTGGTCTGCTAGTGATTCTCGTCCAAATTAGAATCATCAACAGATAAAATGATCCAAATCCTTACAGTAAACTTGGGATACTAACTTGGCTTTCATAACGTCCTGTTTAAAGTCCTGCAGATCTCCGTTCGCCGAACTTTCTACTTTGGCATCCAAGCACCTTTCGTTTGGGTCCCATATTTGGTGTCGCATTCTGAATGAGGCCTAGTGGTTAAGATTCAGCATCGCTCTTTTAATGTAGAATATTCATGTCGTATTCTCCTTTACGTGTGAAATTCTTGGTTTAGGATCTTGGAGAGTCAGCACTTACGTGTTATGACACATAATTTTGAGTGTTGAGCATTTTAATTAAGGAACCAGTTTTTAAAAATTAGTATTTTTATTCGACTCTCAGGATTGGTGCAATTTCATCAACTAAGTACGTAATATTATCTTATCTGATATTTTGATAGTAGGAATACGTTGGGCCAAATAGTCAAGCCTTGAACTGATACGCAGTTGAACTCTACGGTGACACTCTCGTCATCATCTATACAGCATTGCAGGCCTCCTTGATGGTGTGTGGTAGGGGGAAATCATAACTTTGGATGGCAGACATATGAATTTTTAAAAATTTTTGTAAATAGTTACAAATCAACTAAATTTTAGCTACGAATCCTCTTTCAGCATGATAAATAAAGCATTTTTGGTGTAGATTCTCCCCTGCCACATAACATTTTGGTGGCTTCACCATTATTATGTAGATTGTAGGTAACTAACATGCGCTATGTACCGGCTTTAATCGGTAGTTAACTATGAAGTAAGAAAAACGTGTAACTTTTACATATACCAGGCCAACAGCGAAGGAGTATTGTTATCGATATTGGGTTAATCAGTTAATTTGAAATTACTGATGTATTTTCAGGTAGACTGCAGGATAGGTTACCCACATTACACTAACCTTTCTGTTTATGAACTATGTTGCTTATTATCATTTCTAAATGTTTGTTTAAGATATTTTGAACAATCAGTAGGGCAGTCTATTCCCCTGAACTATTTCCCTGAATCGCAAAAATATTTCCGATATCATCTAAAAGCAGATCTGCTTGAAATTTTCTTTATAACTGTGTAGATTGTAATCTAAAGTCATCATATCTAGTACTTATGTAGAGAAAACCTACAATATGTACGTAGAACGATTATCTGTTGCACAGGAGAGTATAATTTCTATACATACATCGAACAAATCCTATTGAAAAATGTCAAATCTTTGCCTTCCAAAGCTTCGCTAAATTTCGACAACGACGATATCAAATACAGAAATATCGGTTGGCCTCCTTTTTTGAGAGCCACATTTACCTCTGACGGACCACATGCGAAGCCACCATTTCTCTGTTGCCATGGCGACAGGTTGGATGTTAGTTGATTCGGGCCGGTGAAAGTTAGCTGCTCGATTCTTGGCGTATGGAAAGTTCTTTTTTACAATTATCTTTGATGGTCAGTTCTCAATGTTTACTTCAGTTCGTCATCTCATCAGGGTATTCTCGGGATTCTCTGGTAGAATGCTACCATAAAGCAGTAAATTTTGGAATGCATCTATTAAAAAAATCTTTATCTACATCTGTATGATACCCTGCAAGTCTCCAAAAGGGTGTGTGGCAGGGGTCGAACCGACACTAGGCATGCATTAATATCAAGAAATCAAAACTAGTGTTACTTGCTACATAACGGCTTATGATTTTATTCCAAGATTAGTATAACTTACCTAAGAAATAGAGTTATTTCATATGCAATATTTTTTATGAAAATGGGAGTAAAAATGAAGTGTAATTGCATTTTGTTGTATGTGTCTTACCACTCCTGTCTGGACCCAGCCTGCGTTCGGTTATTGTGGCGGAAACGGGATTCCATTCCTCGTGTTAATTTATCATCTTGTGGCCTAGGCGTGGGTGTGCAGCAGAGGGTTTTGTGCCCTCTGTTGAGAAAAGTCAGCAGAAGATAATAAATAATGAAAAGATTAACTAAAATGACATAATTTTTTATAAAAATTATATGTCATTTTTACATAAAAAGACGTAATTTTAAAGAATAATTGTAAGGTGTTAATATTTCGTTCTAGAATCTTACATTAAAAAGGTCTTGAAATTAATTGCTCTATGGCGTAACTCTCTTATTTTTTACCTCTGTTTAAGAGGTTTCAAGTCTGGCCCACCACAAAGCACTTCACACCTCAGGCCGAGAGGAGTGTTACAAGGACGGGAACGGGAGGGTGAGGAGGAAGGGTGGAGATATCTGGAGTCGCCATTAGCCAATTCTTAACGAAAGGCGGTAGCATAACGTCCTATTCGACGAACGGAGGACTGCACCATAAGTGCTCTGCACATAGCACTCAAATAGGGGCCGGTATACCAATGATAAATCTGTCACTACCAGGATTTAAAAACGGGCCCCGTGACTCTTTAAATCACTCTAGCCAATACACCTACCCGACTCCGCTGTTTAAAAAGCTATTGTGATATGGAGAGGCGCATCCAGATATTTGTAATGGGGGGGCCCGCCATCTGCCTGATGTTTTGCAATATTATTTTAATCAGTATATTTTGATGTTATAGTAGGCCATATTAGTTATTACATGTATGCATCCTATAAGTAGCCATATCAGATTTACATACAAAAATAGTCATAAACTTTCAGGCCTATACTAAATTGGTTATGTGTCACAGCACAGATAAAGAGCCTTTCTTATCTTTGGTCTACACATACTCGAGTAAAAGGATGTAACGAGTTTTCCTTATTTTTGTCAATTGCTGCTACCATGTGATTGTGACTTGTCCAATAAAGATTAATTTGGGTTTAGTAGAGAGCTAAGGCGGGGGGAGGGGGAGCAGGGCCCTATTTGGCCCCCCTCCCGTGGTTGAGCCACTGGTGATATGGTCTTATAAATATAATTGCCCTATTAGCCTCGAATTGTGAGCATTCAGTCTAGTGACTTAAAAACTGTGTGTAACAATTGCCCTTCCATAGGTTTCCAACCAAGTACAACCTTTCCAAGAGACTAGTATGTACGTATAGATATACATAATACCCTGGAAACCTATACAAGGGTGCTGTTCAGGGGGTGAACCGTCACATGGCATGCATTTTAAATCAAAAGATTATTAAATTTACACTTACAATCATGCAGGCATGCGAAAAAAGCAGTCCATGCATGCACTACCTGCAAGCAACTGACAATTAAAGGCAAAACTAAATTGTTAGTCTGTACAAAGCACTGCAATAATTATTGATTAGGCAGGCATTTCTATTTAATTAATGAATTTATATTTCCCGTAGCGTGAAATAGTTAGGTATGTCAAAAAAATGAACATTTTAAAAAATCACTACCGACTATTTTTATAGGTAGGTAGATTACAATGGAAAATTTACCCTACTTTATTCCTGGTATCTTCACTGTAAAATATTAATGTTTATTTGTGGTAGATATCAATACATCTTTGAGTTAGGGAGTAATAAAAAAAATGTATAAACATTACGGGTGAATTAAAATTAAATAGGACGTTATGAAAGGTTCGTGGGAAGGGAAAACTTTGTTCATGCCCATTAAACATTTGGACATATTTAAGAGATTTTTGCAAAATTCGTGTAAGTTACTTATGCTTAATTGGAAATGCACTTTTGAAATATTTCAAATTTGTAATACCCTTCGAGCTACCACTAGGGTGTGCAGCAGGGGGGGTGCAGATGAACACAAAACATGAACTACTACATGCAACTAAGAACTGCATTGCTACTACTTCATGGAGGCGTGTTAGTTATAAGGTGTCTTTGGGTAAATTTTATTATAACCGAGGTTGAGGTTTTCAACGTATGGCAGCCCACGCATGGTTCATCTTAGGGGAAAACTGAAACTTCATATCTCCTACATATTTCTTTGTTGCCAAAACACATGTAGCAAATTAATTTATTTCTGCAAAGTGAAATATCCGTGCCCAGGTTTATTAGGCGAGATAGAGTGACGGATAGAGTGACTTTTACGGATAAATGAGGCGTTTGAGACTTGGGGAAGGGGGATCTAAATGGAATTTAGATCGAGATTTATAAATTAGTCGGCTACCAGTAGCCAAATGTGAGTTACATTGTACGTGGGAGCGAAAAAGAGTGGATGTGATGATTCACCAGCTTCCGCACACCCTTCATCTACATCTATACAATACCCTGCGAGCCACCGCGAGGGTGTGTGGCAGGGGGGCACTCCACTGATAACCCTTGCGGTGGCTTGCAGGGTATTATGTAGATGAAGTTATATGATACATATATGTTTATACACCCTTATATAATTCATTGCCAGATATTATTTTACGGTAAACTTCCGGAGTTTGGATCATAATGGTCTGATAAGGACATGCTTGGCGATAGCAAACCCCTACCCACGCACCTTTGCGGTGACCTGCGGGGCATTATGGAGACCAAGAAATGTCCACTCAATCAGTTATAAGCTTATACAGTAAGTTCTCTCAGGAGATTACGTTCTGTTGAGTCCCACAGCTCTGCCCGGCACCTTTCTGCGTTGTTACGCGAGTGGAATTGAACCGGGGAGACCCTCATAAATATTTATGCCCGCAATGGTTGAATGCGATGCCCTTCGCGGAGTAAGTTGGCTCAGGAAAAGAAACGACGAAGAATTCCAGGGCTTCAAATCGGCAACCTGCCTGCCACCCGTCTGGCAACAATGCGTGAGCGGTAAAGAAATGAGAGGCGATGCCCCAAGGCAGGAAGGAACGCGAGGAGACTTCGTTTCCTACATGCGTGATAGAGGGGCGACGATGAAGGAGAAAGTCTCGTGTCTACCTTCTACGGCCGGTCGCTTTTGGATTTTCGCCTAGCAACCACGAGGGGAGATCCGTGGACTGACGAAGCCGAAGCTGACGTTTGATGATGGGGAGTGGAGCTCGACGGAGTGGGACAATGTTTTTTTTTTTTTTAAAGCTCAGCTTTGCCTCTCCCTATTGCGAAAAATTTTCATTATCTTTTTTTTTTTTAAACCTCCATTCAGCCGAATCCCAGGAACCAATGGGAGCCAAAATTACATAGTACGGGCATCTGCGGGAAGCAGAACCCGTCCACGGATAAGGGGGAGAAAAGAGTTCTCCGTCATCCAGGCTATAAGAACGAGTTCTCACCTTTCAAACTAACGTACGAGTGATTTATGCTGAATCATTTTCTTGAACAGTGGAATTCTGAATTTTGGGCTCCTTTGGCTCTTCGGACATTGGCAATTCAACCTTTGACTTTTAATATCCATTTAGAGGGTGTTCGTAAATTCCAGGCTTCTAGATGCCGGTGGGAAAATGCGTAAAATTAACTGCTACTCTTGGGAAATTCACTGATTATCTCTCTCTTGGTTGATTGATTCTGATTTCTCCTGCGGTCTTCGTCTATTCATTGGTATTCTTCAAATTATATTCTTGGACGGTTCCTTGGGAGATTCTGCTTCTACTTTGCGTAAATGGGGAACTTGCATGAATTTTTTTTATTTAACAGGGGGACAGGAAATTATTTTCTCGATTCAACAAAGAAAACTGCATGTAAATCTGAGTTTTCCTTCGCGAGATATTGAATGCTAAATATAGCGACATTTTAAAGCGCGCCGAAAACTCCCTCCCCCCCAAGCCACTGCTGAAGAATACCCGATGACGTCAACAGTGCCGAACAATCGCCCGAAGCAGCTGGGCTAACAGCGCAACAACACGGGTGATTCAAGCGAGCATATTCAACCCACAAATGAGACCACCACTGATTTTTAATTGAGTAGGTAATCATTTAATGGTATACACTTGATATTTCTCGTCAATAATGAGTAATATTCAGGCAAGATAGTTTAAATCTCGAAAGTTCATCTTACTTTTGCAGTGCCCGCTCCATACATCGACCCAACTCCCTAGCATTGTAATTAGCCAGCGATATGAGTTCGAGGTGTACGTATTGTTTAACACCTGGCTGTAAAAATACCTCAACCAAGGTGCCTAATAAACTATTTATTAGGTTGCCTACAAACGCAAGAAGGAGAAGCCTGTGGCTAAGAGCCATTCGCAGAAATCCGGGGGATATTTCGAAGAAAACAGTGGGATTCATCTGTGAAGATCATTTCAACGCAAGTATTGAAATCTACTCAAATAAAATGATAAGCCGTCCAACTAGGGATATGTTGTTAAATATACTACGGATTTACTTGATATTGTTAAAATGACTTTTTAACGCGCGAGTTGGCGCCCGGATTGGTGGAATTTTCTCTGAGCCGGCAAGTTCAGTCTTGTGGGAAAGACTTAAAATTTGCTTGCAAATTTTTGAGTAACCCACATTTCTGAATCGTATTAACCTAAACTAGCGAAGTAAATTCGCTATCGTGACCGCTCCCATGTTAGAGGATTTGTGTTGTAAGTCTCTTGAACATCTGTTGAAACTGATGAAACACATAAAAAAGACTTGAAACTGCCTAGAAATATGTTGAACTCCGTTGTTCCTAAGGCAGGGGCTTCTGACCCAGTTGAAACCATCCTGAAATCTGTGTTGCTCTCTTTCGAAATGCTGTCAGTTGATTTTCGATTAATAATGAAATAAAATTTTTGATATTTTGAGGTACATTTATGAAATGAGAGTAGAAAAATGCAAATAACGAATTATCTTGAATGAGAGAATTATTATGCTCAAGTGCGTATGCATTTAGTACAGGGACAGGCATGCATATCCATCGTCAGCACCGAGGATCATGTGTTGGCATCTGAGAGGAGCTTCTTCACTATCTAAATATAGGTAAAAGAGGTGCATTTTAGAAGGATGAATAATTTTAGCAAATTTTATTGTTATGCTTGATATCGATTTGACTTACCTGTACATGATGATCCCGTAATCCCTCATCATTTTTTATCTCTTTTCCAAGATAACCGGAATTCAGTCTAATTTCAAAGGATTAAAGTCTACTATGTGATGTGTTAAGTAACACATGTAATTATGAAAAACACCCACATTTCGCTTACTAAGTAAAAGTTTCGCTTGATGAGTACTTCCCGAGTTTCTCTTGTGACCAAGGTGGGCTGATGATCCTTGTCTAATATGTATTACTAAGTACGCTGGTTAGATGCAGAAAATTGATTGATACCTAAAGCATACTGGAGCTTCTTCAGTCTTAAATAATGGAAACACCTATAGAAACATTAGCCTTGTGCCTCTTAACACATTATAAGTAATATCGTTATGTACACCATTTGCACATTGATGATTTCTATGTTACAACCAACCAATCAACAGACATAAACAAGTTAGATCAAGTGAGTTTCAACCAATGATCAAGGCAGTTCCAACGCATTCTGAAAACAAGCCAGTTGAAGACGGTATTTCAAGAGAGATCTACACAGATTTCAGGATGGTTTCAACAGGGTCAGAAGCCCCTGCCTTAGGAACAATGGAGTTCAACACAGTTCTACTCTATTCTTGTCCCCCACCTCATAATATGCTAACGAATAATACATTTGCGCAAACTCTAAATCCATCTCCATAAACAATAAATAACGAGGGCAATCTCTAGTGCGCCACAATTTCCGCAAATACTGACGATGCCACTTTTCATTAATATATTCACTTAATCGTAGATGCTCTCTTACTGCCTATTGTATTAACAAATGCCAAAGGTGGTATCCAGAGGCAATAATAGCGTTCATACTAAACAATCACACTCATAGACCTTCGGCTAAGAATGTAAACAAGACGCGCTTGTAGATACACTACAAAACACATACTGTGAATATTAACACACATTTCGCCACTACTTAGGACAAGAATCAGAGAAACAGGTTGTCATTTGTCATAACAAATTTCATGAGGGTCATGGCATCAATTTCAGGAATGTTATCCGAACGAGCGGCAATATAATCATCCATTTTTCTGAAACCTGAAATATTAGAGGTAAAAAGTCTGTATTTTATCATCCCGAAAGTACATTTTTAATATCCCAAGTAATAATCGTGGCACAAGAAGAATAGGAAAACTTACCCAAGAATAACAGCACATGAACAAGTGACGATGAGCGACTAAATCCTCCACCAAAACAATGTTTACAGCATGCGTTGATGTATTTCCCGACTCGGACGGCAAATTAGGCACAGATGACGTCACACCTGGCCTCGGCGGCGCTCGGGTGTCTTCGCGCAGTGGTCGGCTCAGAGAAATTTTGCTTGATTTTTTAAGTCAATTTTTTATTTCTTCTAACGACGAATGGAGAAAATTTAGGTATTTTTGCGAGCTAATATTTCAGTTTTACCTGTTCAAAATAGTTTTTATAGCAATCGTCGACCCATGCAAGTTCCCCATTGTGTGAAAGCACACGACCACTGTACGACGGCTGAAGTAAATTCACTGAACTTACCTCAGTCTTACCGGTTCCAACGCAAGGAACTGGCGCCAATAAAAGTCTGTGAAATTGTTGCAGTAATTTTGTGTATTCATTCATGTAACTTCCGCCTATAGTTCTGAATCCTCATTCGTTATTATCTTAGCTCCTGCTACTCACCATTTTGCTTCAATCTAAATCCAATGACTATCCTGCAAGACACTTGTAGGCATTGTGACATAGGGTGAGTTATCACCAAACATGAACTGCTTACAAGCAGTAATGAGAGATTACTATGAACGTCATTCGGGATAAAATCTACCAATTCTGCTTTCAATCCAACGTGCAAGGGAACATTTGAGTGCTACAAACATCGTCATCAGGACTTTTAAGGACTAACCCAACCCAACTAACAGCATGTTTTTGCATGCTTACTTTGCTATTTTTATCCTTTTGAAATAGTGAAGTTTAGACTAGTATATCTTAATCTTTTTTATGCATGATATGTAGTGCATGTTTGGTGAGAATTCACTCCCTGCCACACACCTTTATGGTGGCTTGCAGGGTATTATGTAGATGTAGATCAGCCAACAATCCTTAGATTGGTTTGACGCAGCTCTCCACTCGTTTCTCTTATCAGCTGATCTCTTCATGTTTCTTCTCTTTCACATACTTAACCACTTCTTCAATTTTATATGTTAGTGGTTCATGCAGACGTACTTAGATCCCCACATTAGAATCATTTTTCTTAATTCTTTTGTATTTTCTTAATCTGTGTTAATATGTGCTGTGCCATGTGTGAGATTGTCTGCTCATGTCAAGGGGTTTTGTTTTACGAAGACATCATGGTGTGAGGAGTCTCAATGTGTCTCCAAAGTCGTAGCTTTCAAGCGTCCATCGGCTCTCAAAATGTCCTCCAACAACTTTTCTGCCTCATTTCGTTTCTACAACCAACAACTATGACCCCTCATCCTCCATGGTGAATATTTCTTCACTCGTTTTCCTCTCAACACATTTGGACGAAAGTGGAGGCAATATTTATGACGTTAATGAAAAGAATACTTAGAATACTGTCCTGATAGGTATTCATCACCAGAAGAGAACATCTCTTGAGAATCTTTTGGGAGGGATGTTAATAAATGGCTGGTGAGGAGTTCCATGTGGACCAGCATTACTTCGATATGAGAAGTGAAATTTTAATGGAAATGTTGAGAAAAGATTGAAAGCCTTAGAGATGGGGGTGTGGAGGAGAAAGGAAAAATGTGCAATAGACCAAAAGGAGGGCATAAAATTTGTGTGATATGAAGGAAAAAGGTTGTTAGTGGAAGTTGGGGAGGTAGAGTGAGTGAATAAAACATAAATTATTGATATTTACGTCTACATAATACCCTGCAAGCCACCGGTAGAATGTGTAGTAGGGGGTGAAACATCACCAGGCCTGAATATTTGATAAAAAATAATGATAAGTATACTTGCTATTATGCAGCATGCATTAACTAGTAACTGAGAGGTACAAGTTAATGGTTAGTTTCTACAAAGTAGTGCAGTAATTATTGATTAGTCAGGAATTTATATAAATATATATTAATTAATTTACTTATATTTTCCAAAGCGTGCTATAGTTAGCGTTGGTAAAATATGAATAATAAAAAAATCACTTTCGACTATTCTTCAGCATCAAAATATACTATTCCTATTATAAATCATCCTGGTATCTTCTCTGTAATATGTTAGTCTCTCTAATTGTTCGAGGAAAATTGAGTTTTCAAACGTTTTTATTATTATCTATCTCTTTAATTTTATCTACATGATGTATCCTGCTATAGCAATCTGGTGTTTTAATATATTTATAATTTATTCTTCAGAGAATCTTTTCGCATTAAATTTCTGCATTATATATATCCTGTATTTAATTTCCTGTAACCTACAACCTGATGATAGAGAAAGGGAGACACAAGTAATCGAGGGTGGATCTATAATTAAGCCCGGGAGAGAGGGTGAAGGAGTGGATGCTTAGAATAGAAGATTTAAGATATAGAGGTAGAAATATATTGATCTGAGGGGAAATGTTAGGGAGGAAGCAGAGGCAAACAGCCTGAGGCAACCCTATCCGGTAGAAATTTAGAAATCTCTCCGTTAATCATTCGATTTGTTATAAAAAACAATAATGTCAAGAGGGAATAATAACTGATGAATTAGTTTTTTGGACGTCTGATTGTCCAGTTTGGATACCTATTCTACAATGAGCAATGATCGACTGAGACATTTATACCGAATTTAGACTGACACATGATCTTTCCTAGGGTAAACACATGCGTGGAATAATTGGTCAAGCTAATCGTAAACTGGGATTTATCAAAAGAGTACTGGGTAAATGTGACGATCATGTACGAGAAATCAGCTACTTCTCCCTTGTTAGACCTCATTTGGAATATGCTGCCAGTGTATGGGATCCCTACGAAATCGGTCTAAATAATGAACTTGCACTTGTGCAGCGAAGATCGGCAAGATTTGTAAAAGAACGGTACGATAGCTACATTAGCGTAACCAGTCTATTAAATGAATTAAAATCGGAATCATTGACAGATCCCAGGTTGAAATTTAGACTTAATCTCTTGAATAAATTCCAAGATAATATTTTCAGTGATGACGTTAAAAATATTTTGCCAACCCCAACTTACAATGGTAGACTGGACCATAATCACTAAATGAGAGATATTGATTGCCGAACTGACAGATTCAAAATGACCTTTTTTCCTCGTACAATTAGGGATATGAATAGCGGTAAATATGTTCATTACGAGTGAATCAACGCATAGAATTGGTAGCTGCATGTTGGTATAAGGACTTGAAGGTAACCCAACTAACAGCATGTTTTTGCATGCTTGTTTTGCTATTTTTATCTTTTTTTAAATAGTTAAGTTTAGACTAGTATACTATTACTAATCCTTTTCATGCATGATATGTAGTGCATGTTTGGTGAGAATTCACCCCCTGCCACACCCATATGGGTGGCTTGTTGGGTATTATGTATATGTAATCGCAGTTGATGTCTACTCGGGCGATTTTTCTTGCGCGCAAATTCTTCCTCCTTGATTTTAAAAACACCTGGGCCTCTGATTCTAATTGGACAGTCAAAAAAATTGCGAGAGAAGGAATAAATGCTCTCCATAAGTCTCATCGAGTCTTTATCGTCAAGGATTTCTACCATCAGAGCATTATTCCTGGCGAAATTTTAATAGCGGTTTGGATAATTAGAGCAATGGCTTCAGTGATATAAGAATTTTTTAAGGACAAAATTGATGGAAAGGGTCTCTGAAGATGTAAAAGATAAGGTTGATGAAGGATTTCAACTGCAGCGTAAACTTTAATTGCGCCGAAATCTGTTCCCTGGGAAAAGGAAGGTCTGAGAATGGGTTATTCTTACTTGGTTCTGGAGAATGATTGGTGGATTGAGGAGGGTTGAGCTGGCAGTCAAATTGAGATCCGTCGTTAATGGTTGGGAGTAAAGGAGGTTTTGGATGGAATTCGAAAGTGGCAGACGAATGAAATGGGTAGTTATAAGAGGAAATGGGAGGAGATGGTGGTTTTCGGCGTAATAAAGGGACAAGCGTTTTGCTGTCGAGGAAAGGGATTAGGTACTAACAGAGAGGGGTTGAAAATTATGCTGATCTTAAAAATGAATTATTAAATAAATCTACATCTACATAATACCCTCGAAATCACATTAAATGTGTGTGACAGGGGGTGATTTACACCAAACATGCTTTATCTATGATGCTAAAAATATGGTTGAAAATTGTGCTCATCTTAAAAATGAATCATGAAATACATCTACATCTACAAAATATCCTCCACATTGCATTAAATTGTGTGGCTGGAGGTGATGTACACAAAACATGCTTTATCTGTCATGCTTGAAAAGGATTAGAAGCTATATTCTAATCGAAAATTTAAAATTTTTTAAATATGCTGAGAGAAAAGCATGCATGCACACACGTGCTGTTAAATTTCTGAGGTTGCTGGAAATCGAACCTGGGCTCTCGGAATAGGAAGCCAGTAATCTAGATAACACATCACCCTGATTTACATTCTATCTTGATATCGTTCCAAAGTGCAAAGGGTGATCTACATCTACATTATACCCTGCAAGCCACTATAAAGGTGTGTGTCAGGGGGTGAATTCACACAAACATGCATTGCATATCATGCATAAAAAAGATTAGTAATAATATACTAGTCTAAACTTCACAATTTAGAAAAGATAAAAATAGCAAAGCCAGCATGGAAAAACATGTTATTATTGAACACTTAACCCGGTGGAAAACCCGAGAAGAATTCACAGCATGTTATTAGTGGGTTGGCTTAAAGTCCTTATACCAGTATGCATCTACCTATGCTATCCATTGATACACACGTTTGCTATATTTATGCTATTGGATATATTTACAGCTATTCATATCCCTAATTGTACGAGGAAAGAAGGACATTTTAAATCTGCTAGTTCGGCAAATAATTTCTATAATTTTATGTTCATGGTCCATTCTACCATAATAAGTAGGAGTTTGCCAAATGCTTTTAACGTAAGATTTCACGCTTTCCCGGCGAATTGCAGTGATGAACTCTTCTCGGGCTCTACACCGGGTGAGTGAGTGTAATGCTGCCGACGTTTAGGGAGGCGACTAATGGGTAACGAGTCGCTACCCGAAACGTCGGCAGCATTACACTCACTCGATAGGTTTAGAGCCCGAGAAGAATTCATCACTGTTTTTAACGTCATCAGTGAATATTGTTTTGGAATTTATTTAAGAGATTAAGTCTAAATTTCAACCTACGGTCTGATAATGATCCCCATTTTAGTTCATATAATAGACTGATTACGTTAATATAATTGTCATTAACTCCCTAAACAAATGTTGTCGATCTTCGCTGCGCACGCTCTAGTTCGTTACTTAAGCCTATTTCGTACGGATCCTATAAACTGGCAGCGTATAACAAGTAAAACGTGGCTAATGTCTCGTACATGCTCGTCACATTTTAAGTGTCATCATTATAATGGGTCAAAAATCCTAAGATTGGTTTGATACAGCTCTCCACTTGATTCTTATCGGCTATCCTCTTCATATTTACGTAATTCTTCACTTTACATCCAGGAAAACTTGCGCTATAGTACATAATTTATGTGATATCTACCTTTTCCATTCTTCGCATTACTTTTCCGTCGATGATTGTCTTCATCAGGCCATCACGTCTCAAGAGATGACCGATTCAGTTCTCCCACCTTCTTTTTTAACACTTTCAGAACATTTTTCCCCCACTCTATTTAGGTCCTCTTCGTAAGTAACTCCGTCGATCCATTTATCTTCATCATTCTTCTATAACACCAAATTTCTAATGTATCTTTCATTGGCGTCTCTGCTGCTGTTGTCTTCCATGCCTCACTGCTATAAAGAAGCGTCCCCCAGATGGATTTAGCATACTGTGTATTTGTTGTTAGTATAATATTGTGTGATATAGTTGTTAATACATTGTCTAATAGATTTCCCGGGTAGTTAATGAAGAGGCTTTGAAAAGAGTAGAAGTAAAGAGAACTTTGTTGAAAATTATGGATAGAGTCGAGACTACTTTTACTAACACACCTTAAGACACATCTCGCTCAAGAGCAAAGTCTTCGAGGGAAAGAGGACTGAACTCTAGAGGAAGGATGGTGGCAGTAGCTAAGGATGTGAAAGAAAACTATTTCAAAAGGAATGGATTGGCCGATAGAGGAATCTAAAGCTGCGCCAGACTACAGTTGGGATTGATGACCGTCGGCGGTGATTTTTTCCACTCTCTGGACATTGCCCTCATTTCCAACCGTGGCGGTTCAACACTCTTTTTGATGAAAAAATCCCGTAAAAAATAGATGTTATGTTATTGCACGTATTGTTCATGATACAATACATGGAATTACGATTACAGTTATCAGTGTCATGTTACGCGTTCACGTTAGTAGTGGCACATTAGCTAATATTCTCAATCGCCAGGATTGATTTTAACAATCGATGCACTATGTCTTTCTGACCAGTTCCCAGCTGGTTTCAGAAAAATGGAAACATAAAGCTCTCCATATTTGAAGAGGGCAGAATCTCGTTTATTCCGTGTGAAGTCTACTTGGTTGTCAGTTGATGGTATAGAATGAACGATCGAAATGAAGGTCCTTGTCTATTAAGAACCTAAATGTTTTTTCCGAGAAAGTTAGGCATCTTTAGAGTGCTTTAAATCGTCAACTACCAAGTGTATTAATGCATTGCTGTATTTTGTGAAGGGTGCCTTAATTCGTCAACTACCAAGTTTATTAATTCGTTGCTCTATTTTGTGAAGGGAATAAAGGGATGGCTATTATTGTCGGCCCCGGTGGCGGCGTGGTTAAGTCCTCGCTAGAGGGTCGCGGGTTCGAGTCCCACCTGAGTAGGTTTTTAAACCACTCAGGACATGGATGTGTGTGCTCGTTTGTTGTTAATTCCCCGATGGAAAGGCCACAAGTGCTGTTTTCGGTGTTAATTGACAATTTAAAAAATAATGGAGAATGTATTACCAATTGTTTTCTAGGTATTTTAAACGGGTAAAAATCATTAAATTTGCCAGAAAGTTAAGAACAGCCATGCAGACGACAAGCGAGTGTGGAGGAGAGTGGAGAATAAATGATTTGTGGAAAAAATGACAAAGGGAGAAGTGTAGAGAGGGGTAGAAGTTGGTTGAGGAAATTAGTAGGGGAGAGAAAGAGAGTGAATGGATTGAGTAGGCAATAAGGGGCAATAATATCTTTGGATGACGTGATAGAGGAGAAAGGTGGATAAGCGAGGAAGAGTGAGAAGGGGAATGGGCTGTATGGATTGAAGAATAATATCAAGAGAAAAAGGAAAACGTCAATGCGAAACATATGCGTGTCAAGTCGCACGGGAAATTTAGAAGCGTTCAGAAGTATTTGTTGCCAATATAAATATCAAGACAAATATATTCAAGGATTATAAAAACTTTACGGGGTAGCCTTTAGAAATTCACGGAATAACGTCAACGATAATATAAGGCTAACATTTAATTGCATAAACTAACAATTTAGTGTTATTTACTGCCAGAATTTTGCGTGTCCCTTATCTGCATGTCTACTATTATCATCTGGGTGGTAACATTATGCCTCTCAGCTGCAAGTGTGAAGTGTGTGCACAAAGTAGTGACTTATTCTTTCCGTTTGATAATGCATGCCTAGTGACGGTTCAACCCCTGCAACACACCTTTGCGGTGGCTTGCTGGGTATTATCTAGATGTAGGTGTAGATGAGAATTTTAGAATTTTCGAAGTCTAATGGAACAGTGCTGATTCCAAATTCGTAATAACTTCGGACCCGGACCTGGTGATTAATTCCTTTAGCTGGATCTGTTAATGTGCCTCCCTGAAGTGTACATAGGTGTGAGCCCGTTTGCCTATCCTGTCGAATATACGTTTGTGTGCCTAGGGTCCGCCGCCGTGGTTCCGACACCAGACGGGGGAAGGGAAGCACACTCTGAAAGCTTCGAGCCAGACTATTGCGACGATCGCTCAATGCGCTCAAAGGTAATTTATTTACCGTGTTTACACTTAACCGAGTCCACTCCCGTGACATGTACGAGTGACATAGGAGTAGGTGCTCAACCTTTTGATTATGATGGATGAGGAAAACACGGATGCGAAATTAGTGGAGCAATTTCGTTTCTTTTAGCGGAAGGCTGTCGAATCCACTGGCAGGAGCACGGTTCAAAATAACAGCTCCGTGTTTTCGGGCGGTTATGAAGAAACGTCATTCACCCAGCACGGTTTTGCCCCCACGACGCAAATTTTCTTAATGACTTAATGGATATCTAATGGTTACGGAACTATTTATTTTTAGAGGCCAAGTTAGGAAAAGTTATGACGCAGTTTGAGTCAAAGAATTTTCCTGTGATGCTTTTTTCTTGTTTCCCGTTGTGATTAATTCACTATTTTACATGAAACGTTACCTTAATTTACATTTCGTATTCCATTGATGCGAAATGTGTGTGTTTATCTCTGGGTGGGGAAGCTATCGAAGGAAATGAAATGTTTAACCGATTAGAATTTCTTGAATAACTGTTTTACAATTGTTATTGCCTTTTTTGACTTCGTTTATCTTGGCTTCCAACCATGTTTGTAGATTCATTCCTATATATTTTTCGTTCCCTTGATATGGGCGTTTTTTGTCTCCTTTGACCTCTGACTCTGACCATGATTCACTCTCAGGCAACGTACTACTATTGGAGTTCATGATTATGATATTAACTTTGCATCCCCATGCATATTGATGCAATAGTCGATTTCTCCTCTTTTTTGTTGTTTCGCAGTATCAGGCTGAACTATTGCGTTCTGAAGTGAACTTGTGGCTTATTACGTCCATAAAAAAACTTCTATGGTGTGTAACTTCATATGAAAATTGCAATCAGATGCACTGGATTTATGCACTGGAATCTATTAATCTCTCATGGATTTGAACTGAGATGACTGGCGCACTATCATTAAATGAACATGATTTCCCGCAACCTGATACTTTACTATATCGTCCAAATTTGCCATAATTATTGAATTTGTTGGTAATCCGAGAACTATTAAATTTTATTTCCCAATTCTGCAATGATTAACGAATTTGGATATGTGCTGAAATACTTCCTGTTTGAAAAATCTGCCCCGTGCGGGCGGCAATCCAGTAATTTTTAATGTAAGGGAGTACTGGTCGGCTTAAAAGTGGGTTAAAATATATAAGCTGATTATCAGCCAGTAATTCATGGCTCCTTTGTAACCTGACACATCTTTCTTCACCATTACCCTACTTTTTTATCGCATTGTAAATTTTTGTCACACTCTCTGTCTTACCGCTATCGACGTAAGTGGCTCAGAAAGATTACACTCCATACTTATGTAATATTGCATATGTACATTGTATATGTGCAATACCCTTAATATACATAATTCCTATGTATATGTATGTAGAGTGATTATTTCCTTATGTATGCATGTATTGATAAACATTTTACAATATCCAGATCATATTATTCCTTGTACCTCCTTTTATTTGACATATATTCATGCATGCTTTCATTAGCAACCAAGGGTTGAATATAAGCAATTAGACCGATGAGAAGAGAAGAAATGAAAGCTTTTTTCCTCGCCGCTTAATGACTTTCTCAGATAGATGTGGAATCGTTTCGTAATATATATTTCCACCGCCGCTGCTCTGAGCGGTTATCGAGGGCGTGGAAAATCACCACAGGAAAAATTTTCCCTTGACTGGGAATCAATCCTTGGACTTTTGATTTGCCAAACCAATGCGTTCACCGTTCTCTGCATGATTCTATAGGCTTTAATATCTTTGTAAAAGACGAGTGATGAACATTTCTCGGAATAAAGGATCTGATTGCGAATTATTTTCAGTTTGAGTGAAGAGAAGTTTGACTAACGCCTTATACGCACTCATATGAGAAAGCGTTGCCATTTGTCTTGCAAGGTAAGCATGAACGACATTGGAATATAAATGTATTCTCTTGCCACCGCGAGTAAAAACTGTTGTTTTTTTTTTGGAAACAACCTCCGGAGTTACTTTATGGAAATCAATTATACTGGGAGAGGCAGATGTATTGGAAAAACTGTGACTTTCACATTACTTTTATTTTGCACGGCCATTGTTCTCATCTGTGGTTTCACGTCTGTGCCGTAATTAAAGGTGTTTCATTCCGGGTTGCGAAATACACGAAAGAATTGAAATTTAAGGATAAGGAGAAAGGGTGGAGAGAAACCCGGCGTCGGCAGTGATCTACTCCTAACGAAAGTAGCCGAAGGAGCCAAAGCCTAACGTCCTATTCGACGGACGGTTTATTGTATTTTAAATTTTCTACACTCATACTCAGTTGAGGACCGGTTCAGCAGTATATAATTACTGCCACTCTCGGGATTTGAACCTACGCCTTCGAGATGGGAGGCGGTACCCTAAAACCACACCAAACCGATCCCTCAGACCATGGTTACCACGCGACGAAACCATGCTCGTACAGAATATAAATTTATTTGGGATTGGAGTGTTCGTAATTCTCCTGTCTTTCCCGAAGGGTAGTAGTTCATAACGATTCTTGGAAGGTGGCCGACAGCTTAGTTTATTATCATCAATTAGGGGTGGGTGGGTGAATAGATAAAAGTAGAAATATTTCAGAGCACGTACTCCTAATGAAAGACACCAAGGGGTCCACGGTTTAACGCCCCATTCGAAGGACGCAGTACTGAACTAGATACGCTCCACATAATGCAATTGTGGACCATTTCTATAACTACTAACTACCCTGCAAGCCACCTTGAGGGTGTGTAGTAGTGGGTGAGTTGTCACATGAAATGCTCTATATAATACTAAATGCACTAAAATTTACGCATAATACCAAAATTATGAGAGATTACTATGAATATCCGGTAAGGCACACACTGCAGGATTATACCATCGAAAAACCTCTGCCACATGCGAGATTCGAAACAGAGCTCTCGGGATGGGATGCCAGTATGCTAGCCACCTTACCAATCCGATTCCCCATTCCCTTAGGTATTTATGATGGAAAATTGAGAGAGGGAAATTAACTCTCGACTCTGCAAGTCAATGGCTGCCTCGACCTTTCTGTTTCTCCCTCAGCGACCTAATACAACTGCGTCCGAAGTGAAAGCGTCAGGTTTTCCTTGACGCCTGTGGCGCCTTCGGCTACCGCTCTCGTCGCTAATCCATCCAGGGCACGAAGCGATGACCTGTGCGGTGACGCAATGTTTACTTTTTCCTGGATCCGTTCCTCCGCGATCGCGTTTATTTCTGTCTTGGAACCTTTCCCGGCTTGAAAGAGTAAGATGGAAGACCTCCCTCCCCGGTTCCACTTGCACTACTTAAAGTCCGTCACCTTCTCGCAGATACGGCTTCGTCAAGAGGGCAAGTAATGGCAATTAATTTTTTTCCTCCATCTCTCACCCCTGGGTAAGTGGAGCAGCGCTTCCGTTCATTCAATTAAATAACGATGGCGTCAGCACAAAACGAGGCGTCGTATGTATGGGGAAATCGATTGGACGACGATTAGTATCGTATCGCTTAGACATGAGACTTTTTCAACCAAGCTTAATTGTACACACTTTACTCTTATCCTTTTAATACGAGATAGAAATAGCGTGATTTTTGCCGAGATCGAACATAAACTCAAGTTGTCAGTTTTAATCTAAACATCTTTCGGTGTGTTGATTAAAGGGGTAAATAGAAAAAAATAAGAGAGAAAATAAAAAAGATAGACCTTATTCCAAAACTTTATTTAGATTAATTAAAATAATTTTATTTCGACGTTAATGACTTTTGACTGGCTAAAATTACAATAACGCATGAAAATTGAGCCAATAGATTGGAAACCGAAACATATTTTTAAAGAACACCTAGGGTTACCATTAACCTACTCAATATGAAAGGCTTTAAATTCTAACCAACAAAAATTATCCGCAAATAACAAGTTTCGAGCTCTCTCCTGTAGTATGGTTTACAATAGCTCAAAACATATTTCATGCTTTAGTTTCATCTACAATAGTATATATTTTTTTCATATTTTTTACATTGATTAGGATTATAGTCTTAATAAAAAACAACCTTCAGAAGTTCAGACGGATAAGAAGATGTTTAGTTTTCACCACAAGAAAATATGCTGAAAATTATGAAGATTCTGGCGATATGGAGTGGAAGCGAAAAATGATAACACAGAAAGAAATAAAACGAACCAAATCCACAAAAATAAATTTTACTACGACCAGGGTTTCACTGTATTGCTGCATCGACAGGTGTCATACCTGATATACAGCTGTAATACAGTGAAACCCGGGTCGTAGTAAAACATATTTTTGTGGATTTGGCTTGTGTTATTTCTTTCTGTGTTATGCTGAAAATTATATGGCTCATGCTCTAATTATGTATTGCAATATAGTTAATGAAGTACACCATACAAAAGGTTGCTACTAGAATGTTTATTAGTTTTTATATGGCATAAAACGGTGAAATTAATGCCATACTCATAATTTCCATTTTTATATTTCCCTCCATTTGATTTCAACGGGTTCATCCAGATAGTTTTTGAGGGTTACAGCATCGTCGTCCTCTGGCTGTGACCTTCATTTTAACCAAATTAACAAAACATTTTTCATAGGCGTTAAGCAATAGGAAATGAACGATTTCACCTCGTTTTTTTATGGACTCGTGGTATTATTTACATTGAAAGATAAAAAATGCCCTATCATTATCAAAAAAGTAATTATAATTCACGCGCCTGTATAGTTGGCAAAAAACGAGAAGACATAGTGGAATATTTGAATATCCATTGTTCGTCCGAAGTGCTGGGACGAATCGAGGTCGTCATGTTCAGAACAATCGGGTGATTAGTTCCTTGTCTACATGTTTTTTCTATGCGTGTATGCTTGAATCGGACATTAAACACTCAAAACGTTACCAAATCCCTCCAACTTGTTGCCTCGTCCCTATCGGGTGTGTATTGAACTATGGGTAATGAATTAATCAATGGGTAATGACCTTCCGCAGTAAGGTCGAGTGTAGATAGCCAATTGAGATGCATTTGAGGGGAAGAACGGAGGGGTTAACCGAGGGGGGAGAAAGACAAGCAAAGAAGTCCTAAATTTAGTAGGTGGAGAAAAGAAATCAGTTGGAAAAATTAGGAGGCAAGAAAAGTGAATGGAGAACTTAGGTTGGAACTCCCTATCGGATCATAGGCTGAGTATGCTCATCTACATCTGCATAATACCCTACAAACAACAGCAAGGGTGTGTGGCAAGAGGTGAATTATCACCGGAATTACATTTTAAATCAAAAGAGAATTAAATTTACACTTACTATCATGCATCCGAATGAAGTAGGTTTGATCAGAGGGCTAGACAGTGTGGAGCATAGAGCAGCTGGGCTTGTTAAAAGGTGTTACGATAGGTTTAATAGTGTATCAGAATTAATACAGGAATTAGGTTGGGAATCATTATCAAGTCGTAGATTAAAGTGCAGATTAAATCTATTTCATAAATTTAAAACGGATACCTTTACTGAAGATGTCAGGTATATATTAAAAACACCAGCGTATTATGCTAGATTCGATCAGATACATAAAATAAGAGAGATAGATTGTCGTAGCGATTGATTTCAAATGTCATTTTTCCCTCGTGCTATTAGAGAACACAATGGGCTGCATGACAAAGGGATGGGTAGGGCAAATATTGTAGAGTAGTCTGTAGCGCATGATGCATGCATTAACAACCAATCCCTTTATTACTATGAAGATACTAACCTCGTAGCTGTATGTGATCCATACTATTAGCATGTTTCCATGCAGTATCCTAGTTGCATGTGAATAGTGCATGTTTTGGTTATCCTCACTCCCTGCCACACACCCTCGCGGTTGCTTGCAGGGCATCGCGTAGATGTAGATGCAGGTGTGCAAAATAATTTTTCCGTACATGCACTACTTACATGCAACTGAGAAGCACAATGCTACTACTAAATATAAACGTGAGACACGTTGGCTAAATTATTAGCATCTACAAAGTAATGTAGTGATTAATTATTGATTAGTCTAATTTATTCAGCATATTAATTTATAATTCCATTATGCATGCATGAGTTTCGCTATGTGGTGAGTTTTTACTGCGTTCACCCGCTCACGCTTGCGGTATCTTACATGGTATAATGTAGACGTAGACAAGGACGTTTTTCGAAGTAACGGAATGTCTTAGAGAGTGAAATAAGTGAAAATATGAAGGAAGCGAGGAAGACGAAGGAAAAGAAAAGGTTTTTAAAAGCATGAATGTAGGAAGTAGACAAAGCGCTGATATAAGAGGTAAAATGAAGGAATATTAGGTTTGGAATCAGGTTATACCAGCGAGTGACGAGTTGCTCGAAGAGTTCACGAGTGGAATAAAACAGCGTACAAAATCTACGTTTTAACTGTTAACTTAGCTACCGCGTTTAGGATGGTGAACGAAGACATTCCATTCGTCGGAAAAATCTGAGATTTAATTGTTTTTCACATTACCATCTGTTTTCATTCTGAATTTCCCCTACCATCCCCTGCCATACACCCTTGGCTAATTTGGTATTACGTAGATGCAAATGTCATATCCAATAAAATCCCTATTTATTTCCATCGTTTTCCTTACTTGTCCAAGCATTTCCTTCTGTCAGTGTTTGGAATTTTCTAAGCGATCTGAAGTCCTTGAGGACGATGCCTTGACTCTTACACAGCCCGGTAACTCACCGTGAATTTAACGTAAGGTTTTTGAAGAGAATTTCAGCCGACGACCTTGCAACGGGGAAATAAATTTTAGCTATCAAAGAAGTAGCAGGGGCTATCCAAAGATCTGTAATAATGATGGACCAAGAGTTAGCGCATGAGATAAATACTAGCTAAAGTTTGTTTAGTATTTAAAGAATGAGCAAGGCGTCGTATAGCTCCGAAGCGATTTCGAACAAACTGCGAAAGAAGATGAACGGGACGTTTATGACATTTATTTACGTAGGAGGTAGATGGTAGGGTTTATACAGGACGCGGATTTAAATATCGCCCAGCTGTATTAACCTCATATGGTAAAATTATCGATATATCGACTTCACCTTAATAATTTGTATTATCGGGTGATTTCTCATTGAAACCGCTTATCGCGTGGTGTGGCGTACCGATATGCCGCGTTGGCTGCCGTATTCACGTAGTGCTGGGATATCGAGTTCGTTCACATTTATAGTAGTACCACACAGCCCTAGTTAAAGGAAAATAGATGGAGAAAATACAATAAAAGAGACATAATCAGGCAGTTGAGTTAACAAAGTCATCGGGAGAAACTCAATAAGTCAGAGGAAATTTGATGAGGGAGTAGTAAAAGGTCATGGGATGGCAAGGGTTGTGATTTTGAATGGAGAATGGGTAAATTGAAATAAAAATTGCTCTATGAGGGAGTGAGAGAGCGGGAAAATGATATGCATAAAGGGAGCAAGAAATAAGGACGAATAAATGGAGGTAGATCGAACGGCAAAATGAACGGAGGTAGATATGCATAAGACCGAAATAAATAGGAATATAACTTTGGAAATTGGTTATCAACACAAATAAAGAAAACTTCTGAGATTTCAATGATTGATACTGTACCAAAATAAATTTGTACATGAAATCTATCTATTTGTTTTTCACTTGTGACATTGATATTTCAAAGTTAAGGCCGAGAACATTAAATTAATCGGTAGTTGGTAACATAGAGAGAAAACAGAAGCCAAATCCAAAAAAATAATAAACTTACCTACGACATGGGATCACTTTATTACAGAATCATTTCTTTCTATGTTATCATGTATTGCTTCCACTCCATATCGCCAGAATCTTCAGAATTAATCGGTAATTATTTTACAAGCAAGTGTGTAATGCCCCATGACAAAACAGTTAGTTTTCCTTAGTTTAAGTGTTTAGAAAATCGCCAGAAACGGAAGGAATTGGCTTTTAATTAAAAAATAAAAACTTGCATTTGATTGGAAATTGCAGTTTTTTTTAATTTTCCCATGCTGAACCTTCATCAATATTGCCGAATGATTTTTTTCACGATGGTAATGGGGAATACAGGATTTCGCTCCGACAATCCCCAGTTATTCCTCCTTCGACAAGAAGTAGCAAACTCTGATTGAATTCCATGGCTAATTGCATTTTTAAAAGTTCCAATTCACTCTTTATGTTTCGGTGAGTCGGCCTTGGAATCACCATAGCCTTCTTCCTTTCAGTTATGAAGCACTCCTCATGGAATTGCTCAAGTTTTAGGAGAAACCGGGCAGTCCTTCATATCAGTTCAATCAGCTCTTGTTTTTCCGCTTGGGTTGTGGTTATTTTTAACCCTTTGAAGATTGATTGAGTTACATCTGACGCTATTTTAGCCCCTCTTGTTGCGCGAGAGGGATGTCATTTTAATAGGACCTTGCTCACAAATAAGGGTCTCGCTTTAACGGAAATCAATTTGTCTTCTTTTTTTTGGGAACATTTAATCAGATGACTCTCTTCTTTCCTGGACATCTATCATCCCATGTCTTCTTCAATATATTTTTTACTTTACTCACTCAAATCCAACGTCTGCGGTCCAGCAACCAAACTCTGGCAATGCTAACAGTTTGAACACTCACTCCTCCGCTTTGTTTCCTTTTGAGTTCAAAATTATTATCTATTTTACCTCAATTATTGGATAATGATCTCCATATTTGAGAACTAAGTTATGTGTCATTTGGGAATTAATATAGGTATTTTTGCTCGATAGATATGGCAGGTTTAAAAAGTCGCATTAGAGTTCGATATTTAATGCAGCTCATAGTGGTTGCTTTCGAAGCTGTTAGAGATAGCAAATTTTTTAGATATCATAATATCCATTATTTTACCAGCGTTGAAAGCAGGGAATTCCTTAGTATATTTCTGTACTACATATTGCTGTATTTTATCATAAAAGGGAAACATGCTTGCCATAACTTCGGTTCAGATTGTAGAATAATCGAATTTATTTAACAATGAAAGAATTCGACAGTTCTTATTACTTGACAGACGGTTTTTCTTAGATGGGTTGGGAATGGATCAGGATAGTACGTCCAGGTTACTTTTTTCAGGGATTAATCTTAGTTGTTTATTTTAGGCAAATATTGAGTGATATGAATGAATTATTATAATAAATTGTTTGAATCTAATCTCCTAATGTTTGCTCAGGGACAGAAATGGAACTATTGAATTTTAAGATGCTCCAATTAATAATCGGCGAGATTCGAACCCGCAACCCTTGGGTTGCCAAGCCGACGCCTAAATAACTTCGCTACACTGGCCATCCTAGGATCAGTTCCTCATTATTTATCCTCGACATCCTGCTCTTATGGTCCAAGGGAATTTTGTCAGAAATGACGCGGTCCAGTTGCTAATCTTGGATATGCTGTATGCCCTTGTGGTGCAAAATATTGTGCTTAACCGCATTTTATCCAGGTCGTAATAATTTAACCCCACTTGGCCTATCAGAGATGATTCTAGCTCATGTAGCAGTGACAGGAATTTTATCTGTTCTACTTTGGCTTCACGAAGCTCCCAACTGCATATATAAAATCTTAGTATATGGCGCAACATACGAAAGGTCCTAAACCCTCGCGGGGTTATGAACCCACGAGGGTTGCTCACCCAGGATGGATTAACGTTGCTATTCAATGAAACTCATTTCGTAATCGCTCCGCTCCGCTGTACACAGATTAGGAGCGCTCATGAGTATTGCAATGTTTCCGTAGAATTCAGCTTTTCACTCCGGCAGCTCAATACATTTACTTCCCTCGTAACTCAATAACAGAGTGTGAGTGGCACGGATAAATTGTTTTGATGTGTTCTTTATTCAAAGTTTATCTTTTGAAGGACGCCATTTAAATTCTAAATCATAAAGAAAAGGAGTTATTTCACTTTTGAATTAATGAAACGTGCATGTGTGTTAATGGCTGACTTTTTGTCAAAACGATGTAGTTATGCATTTTTTGGAGATAGTCGGTAAGCGGAGGGAAGAAGTATCAGTGGTATATCACACGATCTACTCTTCGTGTATAATAAGATTCCATTCTGTATGATTATTCTCAGGGTGCCCCATATTCCCATAATTTGTTCTCAAAGCACTGAATATTGTACGTAGCCGAAAACTTAGGTGAAATTAAGCTGGATATAATTAAATATTTAGGTACCTAAATATATAGTTTCCATAGCTAACTTGAATTTTAAAAATGTTTAAATAAACGATTCGGTACATACTACGAGCAGAATTTCATAGAGCCGATGTTGGACCGTTAGATATCAAATTTAGATGCGTTCCTCAAAATGAAGAGCGTAATGGAACCATATTTATGCATTAAAAATAGAATTTTCAAAAATAAAACAACGTTTCGTCGAGTTATACCTAAATTTAGTGAATCTTTCTCATAATATCTTGACGCAAAATCGGATTCAGTTTAGAGTGAATTAACGTTTTGTTTTTTCTGCTCTCTCCAAGTCTGACATGAGGTAGGTATTTTGCCTCGCTGGGGAAGTGGATGTTTCATTGCATTTCATTTTCTTGTTCTCATGTGTGTTTCAGAGTGAACAGTAATGTAGCCGATAAATATTATACCTTGCCTATACAATGTACAGGTAACCTATGTTCGGTAAAATGAAAAAAAAATATCTAACCATTTTCACCTGAAGTAGTTAATGAACTATTTCCAGTCTTTCCGCTAGATGGCTGAATCCAGATTGCAACTCATACGCAAGTAGAGTTCATATTTTATCAATGTTTTGTGCTTCTTTCTTTCAATTTTTCACTTCATCTGATGTGTAATGTGAAGCTCTTTAGTGAGCAACAAATGTTTGCGCCAGAATACTCAAATGCATTCGATACATTCATTCCCTCGAGGTCGATCTATGACAACAGCTGAATCTGAAATGGCAAGGATGTTATGTCACCTTATACCCATGAATACCGTTATATCTTGGCGTTTCGGGGTGTTGCCCAACAGGCTCTCACCTTAGAGCGTAGGGGCTTGGGGCTATGAATACATACATTGGCGTAACCAGACGAAAGTTTATCAAGTCCCCTTGCTCAGCCTTTTAATTAGCATAATGGTTGCGTGTACCCGTGACAGTCGAACGACCTTTGTTTTGCATAATGCGACTAGCCACGAGTTGCTTCGCCAGACCTTTGAACTCACTTAAGGAAAAGAGAACTCATCTTCGCTTAAGATCAAGTGAGAATTACTGTACAATAAACAAAGGTATTTTTTTATTTGGATACAAAAATCGTTCTGACATGTATTGTGGATATGGAAGACAAATTTTATTAAAAATGAGATTTTATTTATCAATAGCAGCCCACTCTGCCCCTTAGAACAAATTAAGATTGAAATAGTGACTTAATAACGCACAATTTACTTCTTTTTGACAATTTGCCTTGAAATTAATTTTTTGATTCATATTACCTATGCATTATATTTTCACGACGACAGTTGGTGAATGTTTTCAAGCTGCATGTTTCGTCTCTATATGGCGTTCATTGAGAGAGAATGTAACAATTCAACATTATTCTTATTTAATATTATTTCAATATTTCCTACCACTTTAAAATAATCTGCCTGGGTTTATAGGAAAAATCAGCATGAAATTAACGTTAGCGCTGACTTAGCGTGAGATTTGAGAACCCTGCCGGCAATGGTGGCGTTCATAGAAAAAGTTAGCGCGAAATCCGTCTAAGTTACGGATGTTACGGAAAAATTAGCGTAAGGTTTGGTCGAATTCGAATTAGCGTGAAATTTACTTAAGAGCGTAGTGTCGCGGTCACTTGTTTCAGCCCCTTTCTTCAGTGTTTTGTTCATATTTGTCATGTATCATGGGAAGAAAACATCACGGGATGAAAAATATGAAATTTAAGTCTCCTCTGTATTGTATGGCATTTTTCCTGCATATATGACGAGAGATTTTAGAATCTTTCCGAGAGTGAATACTGAAAAATATGCTAAGCGCTGAACATTAGCAATTAGTTAAAAAAATAACGGATAGATGGCGTCCAGTCCACGCTAATTTTTTTGTATAAACAACCCATGGGCGTTAAGTTATTTTACGTTAAGTGCTTAAGTTAATTTCGCGGTAATATTTTCTTTAAACCAGCTATAAGTGTTTTAGTGGAGTATTAAATAAATAATTGCCAACTTTTCAGACCACCATATCGAAACATTATGAATAAGAAAAAAAGGGCAGTCCCCCACTTACTGAGATTTATTTTCTAGTTCTTATTAGTTTTCATTTCAAGCACTCGAACTGCCAAACACTGAAATGTACTCGTTTGAATAGGGCGGGAATTAAATAAGTTGAGAATTGCTTTAGGAAATATGTCTTCGTAACTGTGAATGAAACCTTGAACCCCTTACATGTTGGGGAAACTCGCAGACCTCTACGATACCCGGAATTCCTGATGAATCCTGAATAGTGTAGTCGTCTGCGCATTGAGCCATCAAGCCAAAGACCTGGTTTGATTTCCGTTCCAGGAGATCTTTTTCCTCTGACAATCTGCGATGTTTTTATTTTACGCCATACTCTCGGGATTTGGTGCAGCTCATAATATGAAGACTAAACCTGCTTTAGAAATTGTGAGAGGGAAAAAGATCCCCTGGAACGGAAATCAAACCACGGGTCTTTGGCTTGATGGCTCAATGCGCAGATGAGCATTTTTTCAAGCAGACGTCAGCGCAGCGCTAACCCAATGGAACTGTACTGGTTCGTTCCCATTCGCTCAGTAAAGAAAATGTGCTCTTGTTTTACTGCGAAATCGGTCAAGGTTTAAAGAATAAAATCCAAAGTACCGCTTCTTAGAACCGGTTTCTCAATTTTTAACTCTGTTAGGAAGTGCTGTCTGCAACCTCGGTCTCTATTTACTTTGCTTCGGATTACGGTCACAGCTTTGCAAGAAAGTTCATTTCGAGGAATATTGTATCGAAGTTTAAACAGGTGAATGCCGTGCAGTGATTTTTATAAGACTTCTCTATTTATACTGCGTTGCTATTGTAGGTAATATGCTATTTTATCGCTGTCAGACTGCAGACAAAAAAATAGGATAAGTAACTCTCGCATGCTTAATAAGAATTATGCATTAATGCATATTAATAAATGCCTAACCCATTGATAAGTACTGTATTGCTTCTAAGACACGAAGGATTTAGTTACACGTACCTTGTGCATGCATAACTAGTACCTTGAAGTACGCATAAGTAGTATTGCATGGATTGGCACACGATAGGGAGAAACCCCCCTGAACATCGTACTGCAGAACTGTAGTTCGTTTTGGTGTTTTGACTGCTAATTCATTATTGTGTGATCCTGAGATTAATTGATATTCAAATGTTGGTAAATAGGTAGGCTTGTGCACACTTAAAATTATTTATCTCCTGTAGGAATGAAATTAGGCTTTTTAGTCTGTGCCTCCATGAAAACTAATGTTATGTAGTATAAATTGGCGAAGAGCGTTTCTTCATTGCGAGGGAGATGGCTGATCGTTTATTATGTTTGAACAATGAAGCATTCCCTCTTAGGAATAGGCAAGAAATTTTTCTTTCTCCCTCCTATTCACCTTTCCTCTCCACTTCCTACACTCCTACGTCTCCCAAATACCTCCTATTCATATTGGCGCGAAGGGTATGAATTTTAGGTCCCCACCCTGATTTAGCATCGTCTAAATGTTGACTTAGACACGTCTCAAGACTTAAATAACGTTATCATGTCTTAACTTACCTTAAATATCTTAGTACCTATTTCTTAAATATCTTAGTATTACCTTAAATATCTTAGTATTACCTTAAATATCTTGTTGCTTTCTGGTATCCTAGTTGGAATTACTTTTTTGAGTTTTTGCCACGTTTCAAAGGAACAATGAGATTTGTGCCTCAATTACAATGGGCATCAGCAGTACATTTCACGATCCCGTGTGTTGTTTCATCAGTGGCATTACGGATCGGCGACTAAGTTGATGCCGTTTGCCATTATGGCGTTCTCCTTAAACGGCAAGAAGGGTTATTGAACTAGCTAGGGGAGATATGAAGAGGATAGGGACGTTTTCACACCGAGGAAGGTGAAGACATGCATTTAAATTCGCCGACCGTAATTCTTGGGACAGGAAATTGCGTGTCGTAGCTTAAAAGGGGTACTGGGAAGAAAGGAATCTCCTTAATAACGTCTTAGAGAGGGCCGCGTTCTTGTTTAAGATCCCCTGAGGTGCATTCCACTTCGGGACAGAAGCGTGACTCCAGCATTTAATAGGTCTGAATTTCGGCTCTGTCTAGGGCATCGTTCTAAGTTTTAAAGCAAGAAATAACATCTTAGCTCATTGAATGGTGTTTACGGGTATCATGACTAGGGTGCGGAGTAAAAAAGTTTCCTGTTTTGCGGAGTAAGTTCAAGAGACGGTGGAGTTGTAATTTATGCTTTGCTATAAAATGGTTTCTCAGTTAATTGGATGAGTGCATTTACTGCTCTGAGTCTGAGCTCACTTGCTTGGAGGAAATTACATGAAATATGCAAAGGCTGTTGGCTTCATAATTTGGCAGTTTCCATTTTAAAAAGCAGCTCTCCTTCTCCGTAGCTTGATGAAACACTTGGCGTTTTTCACTTCGATTTTTGACCTTTTATAGCGTGATTCCAGTTTTTAGTGATTGTGCTGTAGTCGAAACAACGTATCTGTCTCCACACCAGCGGATGAAACCATTTAATTTTACCTGTTGATACCCTTCTTAGTTCATTTTTTTAACGTAGCAGGGACTCGTGGCTGGTGGAATGTTCACATTTTTATGCGCTTTCAAAGTTGAATGATTATGTCAAGATACCTCGGGCTGTTTGATGTAGTATCATTATAATCCCTCGGTCCAGTTGGTAGTTTAAGTTAAACGCCATCTTATATTTGCGTGTTGAGTTATCATTTGTGCTAATGGAGATTTGATTCCTGCAATGATCGCGTGACCTCAGTTGAGTTTGCGGAGGGAAATAAAAAAATTACCGAATGATTAGTTGTCTCTGCCACTTGTCGAGTGATCAGATATCTGACTTTTCGTTTGATCTTCATTCCTTTGGTGGCTACTTTTAATTTTACACCAAATTCGCGCGTTGGCGTACGAGAGAGTAAGTGCATGAACTTTCATTTAGGAATTACCACTTACGAAGCGTATCTATAAGCATTCGATTCTCGATCTCATCTCTAGCAGCCTCATTCATCAGTAAACATGCTTTAACTTACTTACACCTCACAAAGAATATTCTGATCATAAGTTATATATTGAAGGTTTCCCTAACTCAGATACTATGGTTCTTTCCTTACTGTGTACCTATATATCAGAAAAATATTTCGAATTCTCAAGATGGTTGGAATGATATCGTAAAGCTTATGATTTTAATCAAGGACGTTAGAATGTAGTGGAGGTGGCATATGCATGCCTAGATCTGAAAATGAGTCGGAATGGTGGTGATTGGGAAGGATTATACACCGCCTCCTCGGCAAAAAACATAACGTCTTATACGGCCTCTAATGGAGACTGTAGGTCTAGTAAAAAATAAATAGCAATAAAATGGCACCAAAATTTCATCGCAACGGCGTCTGTAAATATTCCTACATATACACAGTACTCTGCAAGCCACAGCGAGGCCACTCTGCATTTAGAGTATAGTTGAGTACTCTAACTCTGCGGTATTCAGAATTATTTACTGATCTATTGCCCAAATTTTGATTTTAAAAGAGGAGAAAGATGATGACACAGGAAAAAATGGTGTATTATTTTGTCAATTTTCGCTACGATTTATCTCAATGAAAGGATTGATATAACCAAGATTGCAAAATTTGTTGCATTAAAGAACTGCTGAGGGTAGAAAAGATGTCGAGAATATCATTACGCACCGCGAAAGTGTTTTATTGAAGGCTAGAATATGAATATTTGCAGCGAGATCAAAGATATTACTAGAAAGGCAATGGCATGATATGTTTTTGACTCATCGACTGAGTTCATTAGACATTATTCTCGGTCTGCTGTAAAATTGAATCAAAAAAATTGGAATACATTCGAAATTATTTGGGGCGATATAAATTTAGAATACATTTTTAAAGTCTTGTCGATTTCGGTAAATTAGCATAGACTGTTTCCACCTTATTTTTCACATTTAAACGTCTCCTGCCTTACTCTATAACCATCCACTGTTAAGTATTCCCACTTTCTTTAATCCCATTGGAAATGCCATTCCTCTCCCTGCATCTATCTCTCTTCCCCACAATTTACTCTGCCGTGACGGCCTTCGGTGAAACCATCGCTTTTATTTACTGTGGTCATCAACTTAATTTGCCTAATGCTAATTTCCTCCTGTAAATTTCTCTCTCTGCAACCAAGTCGCTGCTTCGAATGTTAACTCTTGCCTCGGAAATTGTATTACACACATACTGTACGTATAGAGGCTAGCGTCACGCTATCTACACATCTCCCCCAATCTGCAGAAAGTTGGCGTGTCTTGGTATTCGCAACCAAATTTTTCTTGACAGACATTCACTATCCACTCAGTCATGTTAGAGATGCAACCAGATCCACATTTGCCGTGAAGAGTCTCCTAGGAGAATGAAGTTATAATATGCTCATATTAAATCTTTGTTGAGTAGCAAAGAAAAGAAAATATATCTTTAATAGCTAAAAACCACTAGAGTTCATGGACCCAAATGTCCACTTGGTTGGGGATGGTAAAGCTTAACCGAGCACTAAAACCAACGGAATGTGAAATTAACTCTTCAGGATGCAAGGTTACAGCAATAATTCCTTTCACCGTGCCTCACGCGGCTTCCCATTGAGATATGGTGCTAAGAAAATTACAGTTTGGATTTTGTTGGAATTGTCTTCTCCCGGATTTTAACCCGAGATCTCCTGTCAGTGGCATAAGGCTTTATAAATCCTTTGGACATTCCTTCATTTCTTTATGCATCTACAATACACCCTGCGAGAAAACGCGAGGGTGTGTGTCAGGGGGTGAAAGATACCCGTACATGCACTACTTCCACAATTAGTGTCATCAGTGTCCATATTTCTCATTATCTTGTGATGCCCTATTCATTAAACATATATAATAACCTCACTGCAACGGTGTGTGGCAGTGGGTGAACTCAGAGAACCCAGCAGAGAATAAGTTTACACGCACTACAATGCAGGAATGCAAAACATACTGCACAGTGCTTACACTACTTACGTGGGACTGTGAGGCACAATACTACAACCCCGAGGAAAATATTACATTGTAGTTAATAGACGTGCAAACTGTCAGATATAAATTGCACTATAGCGGTAGTTTATACAAACTAATATAATAGTTGCTGATTTTCTGCCATTTCTAATAAATATATTAAATTATTAACTTATATTTCCTAGAGCATGCATGACTTACTAATGTTGAAATATGGTCAGGTTTAAAAAAATCACTATATTATAATTTTTACGTCTTTATCTACAAAGCCTATTCTGATATTCCCATTTACCTTCTCTTTAATCTATTTCTGCCCCTAATTGTGCGTGAAAACATTTTTTCAACCACTCTGCCCCACTATCTATATTTCTTATTTTATCTTCATGATCTATTCGTTCATATATTCATGAGGTTCAGAGTGAAATAGTAATTTAATGGTGATTGTTGATATAATCAGCATAGGCATATAATATATTATGGAGAATTCTACTTTTACGCTGTGTAACTATATACTACTCGTTATATGCGGTAAGTCCACACCGTCCACACACATTTCCAATGTGGAGCATATAAAAGCTTACTGGTATTCAAATTTGTAATTCATCCTAACTCCTATCGAGTAAATAACGTCAATTTCTCCCAAAGTGGGCCCTTCACGGGACAATACAACATATTATTTGCACGGTGTATGTCCTTTGGAAGTGTGTTTCCTGGCGTACATCATGTAAAACGAAAGCCTATAAGTCCACCGTGGTTAGCATCGAAAATATATTCCGCCCAATCTAATGTTACGAAAGGTTTCATCTTTCGTGAAAATAGAAGAATTTATTATTCATCTCATCTTAATGAACTGAACCGAGCTTTGGATGTTATCTAGTTTCATGCAGAATTAATTAAGTTTTCGTTAAAAGACCTTTACTCACCTCCAGATTTGACCATTTGAACAGGTTCAAATTTCATTGTTTTCTTGCGTGATGAAAGGCTTTAATGCGTTAATATTTTTCGAGGTCAAAAGTTTACCATATGGAGCAAACTTTCACTTCTCCGAAGCAGAAAAAATGTTCAAAACTCCCAAGCGATGAAATAATCATTTTTCTCAGGGTTGGGTCATTACACGTAGAATATTATTTTTCTACATACACGTAGAAAATAGTGTAGATAATTTAGATTATGTAGAATATTGCGTAGATTATGTAGAATATTGCGTAGATTATGTAGAATATTATGCTGATTATTTTTTTGTTTGTAAAATAATGATTTACGGTTAATAAAATGTAGAAACTTGCAATTAAAAAAATAAAGTAAAGTATTACATTAATTAGGTGTTGTGGTGGCCTAGTGGATAGACTGCTCAGCTACTGACCGGAGGGTCCCGGGTTCAAATCCCGGGTGATTTAGATGGGTTGGAAGACCTAGCAAAATTCGTGAGTCATAGCAAAGACTGTTTTTCGTGAGCTGAGAAACAAGGGCATCAAAAGTCCATCAACCTTATTAGAGCTTACTAAATGCAAGCATTTAGGTTTAAGCAATCTTGGAAATAATTTACTTAATGCCCCTGCATCTTCTGCGCAACTTGAAAGAGTGTTTAGTAATTGGTCATATGTACAGTGTACATATGCCATTCTGGACACCGGGGAAACTTCAAACCTCAAGTCTTACACGTCCAAGATAAAGGTTTTAAACTTGACTTTTTAGAGAAATATGAAATTGTAGAACGACGGTGCTCACCCGATATTTTACTTTTAAATGATTTGACGGATTTTAAATGTTCCCCGTTGACCACTTGCTCTGGTATACCCCATTATTCGCCACAATGTGAACATTTGACCTAACCTCCAATATATTCTTCTTACCCCTGTGATGTAGCCCCATGCCTCACTCCCTTTCCATGTTAACCTCCACCCCCCCACCAGTGCACTATTTAAGGCCTTCCCTTGCTCAAAAAAATTTTAATCCCTGATGATGACACGTGAGTGTTGAAACCGATTGGTTAATAAAAAACACGTGTGGAAAATTACAAAGTTCATTCTTATTTTCAATCATGGAAAAATTCCACAATGTGACGGCCGAAGTTGTTTCATCAACATCTTTTATTTTGTGAATTTAGATGAGATTTTGGATAGGTAGGCCTACACCTCAAAAGATGGTGAATGTCAATCATTTGTGTTCATAGAATTAGAAATGAAAACATTTAAGCCTACTCAAGAAATATTACATATGCATGGCCCTAGTGTTTCCAGCTTAACTATCTATTCCACATAAGTCAAGATAGGCATTAAAAACTAACTAGGCCTACACTATCCTATACGACATCTCCAAATTTAGTACTATAAAACAATACTAAATGCCAGCTTGTCAAAGATGAGACTAAACTGACGACAAAAAATTATAGTTTTATTGTTTTAATGTTACAACTTAGAGACTAATCTTTTCTACATGTGGCTTTATTGTAGTCTTATTCTTGATGTTTTCTAATTGTATTATGTTGTAACATTCCGTAGAACTCCCAAAAATACATCTAAATTTTAGTTTTAAAACAATAGAGCTACCTTCCTCTGTCTGAAAGAGAAATGACCAGCAATAAAGAGAGCAGTGAGCCCTGGAACAACTGGTATTTTAATTGAAGTGAAATTATGTCCATTACCACTAAGTGAAACATTATAGGAAGTATATTACTGCACCTCTATCGAGGTCAAGATAAATTTACCATCAAAAAACAACTTAAGAGCTCTATTTTTTTAATGGTTACTTTCTCTTGACCTTGATAGAGGTGCAGTAATATACTTCCTATAATGTTTCACTTAGTGGCAATGGACATATTTTCACTTCAATTAAAATACCAGTTAATATAATCCTTAATCTAGCCTACTGCATATATAACTAAATGCAAGTACTTGCCATAGAAAATTAAAAAAAAATGATATGAAGTGGTTACAAATGACTAGGGCCTACACCAATTAATCTAGAAAATATTGCTTTGATTCGTGGATAATTTAGCATTTAGACAGTTCAGTCTTGGATAATTATTGATTTTCTGGCAGGCCTAGGAATGGTAGGCTTGTGAAAGGCTATTTAAGCTGAAACTGCACTAAATATAGGTTTAATTATTAAAATGTGTTGGTATAATGTTAAAATAAAATTTTCCAATAATCATAATCACTTCTTTAGCAGTAGGTATATGTAAAATTAATTTTCTACACGTAGAATATGTAGCTATCAGCAATATTCTACATTACATATTCTACGGTAGAAAATACACGTAGATTACGCATTTTCTACACAAAATATTCTACTGACCCAACCCTGGTTTTTCTGATATCCATTCATTCGTGGGGCAAATTTACTGAATTTAAAATTACCATAATTACTTGGAAAATTTCTGCTGTTAGAACCTTTTTGAAGCAGAATACAATGGAGTTTCGATTCATATCGCTGTTTCTGCCTAATTTTGTAATGGGCTTCCATCACTGACAACAATTTCTCTTATGTTCACTTTTTTTCTCCAAAAATAACTAGTTGGTAGATAATTGACAACTAGTAGTTGACTACGTAATTGTGATGCTTTATATCCTATGGAGGATCCAGAGAATGATATTTTTTTATCATCTGATTTCTTTAAGCATTGAAGAACAAATTGTGCTCTAGATGTCCACGAAAAATATCATACATTTTCTAGCTTCATTTAAGGAAAGAATGCATGGAGAAACATATTTTTGAGGGAGAAAATAGCCATACTTTAGGAAAATACTCCTTTTAAATCCTTCAATGGATATCAGTGATTCACTATCGTATTGATAGATTTATTGTGTCATTTTTCTGTGTGCCATTAGAGAACATAATAGGAAAAATAGTAAAGGGAAAGGAAGGTAAAAGATTTATGGTTTATTAAAGGTTTATTTTGTAGTGCATGGAGAATTTTTTGACATTATCAACACATGCATGCTATTTAAATATGCATTGAAATATTTCTATAAATGCCTACCTAATCAGTTCATTCAATCACTTCATTACTATGTAGAGTCTAACCATTTAGTTGATCGTGACTCTTGAACGCATATCTAATATGTTTCCACGAAGTAGTATCATTTTACCATTTAGCTCCATGAAAATAAAACAGGTATATAGGGCGATTTTTTACCGACTTCCTCACACCCTCGTAGTGGCTCGCAGGGTATGACGTAGATGTAAATACAGTGTTCTACCAATTTTGGCAGGCTTTTGAATAGTTCGTTACCCTCCCATCTTTTCCTTGACCCTGTCACCAAATAGGGTCGCCGTGACCCTGAAGGCGGATCCCTCAGGAAGAGGCTTGCATAATTAACTCCTGGTTTAAGCTGACCCCTAGCGACTGCTCCAAACGTTGCCAACGCTTGAGATCTAGTTGCACGTGGCTGCTATACCGAACTTATTTTTGTGTTGTATCATAGTAGTTCTAATTTTGCATATCAGTAATGCATGTATGGTGATTTTTACCCCCTGCCGCGGTGGCTTGCATGGTATCACGTAGATGTAGATGTAACGAAGGCACGTATTTTTTGGTGATATATACAGCGTTCGCGTAGTGTCTTTTAAAGTTGTAATACATTTGACTTAAAAACATTACAACGCTCTTCAACTCATCACTTATTAAACCGTTTCCTATATTGTTCGGAATCCTAATTGTCCCCTGTTGTTGATGCCTGGACTTTATTTGGGCGTCAAACTTAAATGAAATAGATATTCTTTCTGAAATGAAGGCACCAATGTGTAATTATTAACGCAAAACTGGTGATGCCGTTAGCTCGCGGAATCGGGAAAAAGTATTAACAAAAAATATTTCTGCCAAATTATCTCATCTTTGGTTTTTCACGTCTTTACCCGCACTTAAAGGCGCTTCAGACGGGAAGGAAGGGTGCATGGATAGGGATGGAAGAGTAAGGAGGAATGGTGGAGATGAAGTAGGCGTTGGTTTAGCGAAAGGCGCTTCCATCCGACGGACTGAGTACTGAGCTGAACTACATCTACATCCACATAATACCCTGCAAGCCACCATAAAGGTGTGTGGAAGGGCGTGAATTCACACCATACATGCATTAAGAGGATAAGTAATCATTTTATGGTCTAAATTTCACAATTTAATAAATATAATAATAGCAAAATAAGAGTGAAATAAAGTCCTTTTCTCTACTTGCAACTACCTATGCTATACACGTATGCACTCGTATTTATGCTATTTGATATATTTAGCTATTAGCTATACGTAGCTATTCATATCCCTAATTGTGTTATGAAATAAGGACATTAAACTCAAATAAAACTCAAGTTGGGACCAGTTACCAAAAAAAAATGTACCACTCTCGGAATTCTAACTCTAGCCTTCGGTATCATAGGCTAGTACTCTAGTCACTGCACCAATTCGATTCTCACCAATCTAACTGCATATTCAGGGCCTTGGTTTCATTTTTCGGAAGCTGATGGTGATATCAAGCCGGGCGGTTATTTTTAACTGTGTAGATAAAATGGTGCAACATCTCAGCCTACTTTGGAACTTCCATAAATATTCAAGTTTTATGTCAGAGATTCCCTCGTGAATATAAAGAGTCTTCAGTTGGTTTTGGCTGAATTTTCTCTTTTTTCTGTATTACAGTGATTTTAGGATGCCTAACTTTCATTTAATTTTGTGGCTATTTTAATGTTCACTTTAAGTCCTGATTTATCCAATTCGAGCATGCACGTGGTTATGGATACGACTTTATTAGATTACTTGGGCGCCTTTTTCGATTCTCATACTCCACAAAACAAAATAAACCGATGTTTGGGCTTATTACTTTGGCAACGAAAGTGGGATATTTCTGGCAAAATTTATCAGATGGTAGAGCTCTCGCGATATCAGATTTTCGCGAAAATCTCGAGATGGATACTATTTAAGAATGTGTGATTATGAGACGTCGGGAAAAATATTTACAAAAAATATTTGGGTGTTTGAGTGTTTTCATCACAATGGGTGGGTTCATCACAACACACATCACAATCTTGGCGTATAAGAAAAACAGTTTTTTCAATTATTTCTCTTTGATCACCAGAGTCGATCCTTTCTCATGTCTAATATATCGGTAAAGATAAAGGACCCACTCGATGGCCGTTCGAGAAATCGCAGGATGAATTTTCTTTATCCGATGCGTACATTATATCATTTAAATTCTTTTCCCGTAAACAGGATAGTCTTATATCGCCTTGGCATTTTACCTCTTTTCGTTATATACACTATTTAATAAGCCGTGATTTACAAGCATCCTAAGGTAGTATTTAGATCCGTCCACTTGTTCAGCTCTTTTTCCAGGTATTTAGAGCGAGGCCTGAAGTTTCAGGAATAAAAGGTTATTTCTCTTGTATTTTGGTGTTTACTTTCAAAATGGTGGAAAACCGCGACCCATTAAAAAAAATAATTTTCGTGCAGGCATTCTGTCGGCTTCCCGTAACACATTCTCTCAGTTGTCTTGCTTCGGAACTTTGCGCTTTTGGGTTGAACATAATTTGACTGGACCAATTCTCTCCGAATATTTCCCGAGGGTGGAAAATTTCCATTTAACTGGAACAATTGTGGTATTTTCGTCCCGTTCGGTCGGTACGTGCGAGAGAAAAAATTAACCATCATTTAATGCGCGCCAACGCAGTCGGCAGCGAAGCCACATAGGGTAGGGAGAATGCTTTAATTTCTGTGCGTTTCTCGTCCTCTCGTGCTTCGTTGCTCGTTTGTTTCCTCATTCCTTGCGTACCTGCATTTCTGTGTATATCACGTTTTTGTTCCCAGAAAAAGCCCATCAAATCTTTCTAAAACTGATGAATTTTTTCCTACTCACCCGATCATCATTCTTTCCCATCCGGCCAAAATATGTGTTATACAATATCCAAGTTTGTTCCCAATTTAAGGGGATCTCGCTGGTGGCAAGGGTACCGGCTTTCTATCCCGAGAGTGCTGAGTCAAATTCCGACAGAGGTCGCGATTTTTCAATGGAAATCTGATCCGCATTTGAGTGTAGAGAAGATTTCTTGGCGCCCTCCATTAAGAACAGGCTAGTACCGATAGTAAAACTATAATGAGTTTTATTAGTTTTATTTAAGCTGAAAATTATTTAAATTTGAATTTTAGTTTGGAAAATTACATGGTGAAATATTTGCGCGTTCGCCATTAGCTTGTCTTTTTGAAAAGTTTTTCATGGCAGCAGAATCTCATTAACGCCGCTGTGCCCAATTGCGATTCTCCTTGTTAAATTCGTCGCGATTTGTCTCCTTTTCGAAAGAATTCCGCTGTCGCTCACAGTTTTCCATTACGGTCATGATCCTAATGATCGACACATCTGTACGCCACTGACCGCTGCAATCGCTTGCTCGCTTTCTTTTTTCTCTCGCGCGCGTGATTCGACACGCCACTGCGAATGGAGGCGCTTTGGAGTGGGAGAGTTGGCGTGAATTGAACGCGGCTGATTCAACGCTTCTTGCTCCGCATTCGTTCGTTCGTGTTTTGTTTTCCTTGTTTTCTCCTTTCGCCGCAAAAATTCTCCCGCCAACACCGCTCGATCCCGCACAACAGGCTTTATTTTCGTGTATTTTTTTATTCACAATTGATTAATGAATGCTTCGACAATGGTCACTGAGGCACGGCCGTGGAGACAACAGAGTGGAAAGGAGCAAAAAAAAGTTGTCAACTGGCTGGTAAATCCCGGAGAAAGAGGAAGAGTATTTGTAGGGACGGCCAGGATCATTCAGAAAAAAAATAATCATTTTGTCTTCACCGTGAGGTAATGCCAGCGGCATAATATCTGAAAAAGCATGCCAGAGACTTCAGGGTGACCATTTGATGTCCTGGGTTAACTTGAATCCGTAATAGTGCATACTGAGCAGGAACTGTCCTCAGAATGCAACTAAAAATATCATCGTCGCTAGCTATCAATCCTGAGATTTATTAAACTCAGATTTCTACTCCATTCTTACGTCAGGTACCCATTTATATAGTAATTTCTTCTCTGAAGTGAAGAAAATGAAACTAAAAATCATACACATCGATCGATAGTAACAACGTCGACAAAGTGACGTTTCGCTACTTTATTTGATTGCTTAGGACTCAAATAGTCCTACTTTTACTGTTAGCCACTATGGCTATGAGGTGGGTAACGTACCAGCAATGCAACTCAAAGATCTCAGACGTGTGGATGTTGTGTTGTGATGACAATTTTTGAGCTAATTGATTTAGAGGTCGTTTAAATCATTATAGTTTAAATTTGAAAAAATCTGATTTTACGCTAAAAAACGTTTTTCCTCCGTATTTAAAATATATGATGAAAAATTGAAGGATATATAAGCAACACTACTATGGCAATTACGCCACGTTGCTAATTTAAATTTCTGTCTCCTTATCTGGAGATTATGATCAGTCATTAATTAGAAGATAGATGCTTGAAAAATAGAACACATATTATATGTACTCATACATAAATGTGCCCATTATGTACGAAGAATCATAAAAAGGAGTAGTTTTGATTGAATGCTTCCTACGGGTCGGGGTATGTTTGGATGTTGTGTTTTTACTCTCCTTCATATTGTTTTAATACAGCAGTTCCTTCCTAACGCTATTTATTTCTTCACAGTTTACATATTTCTTACTTATGTTTTACCTCCCGGAATACCTTTTCTCTTCCTAATCTTTCACATATCTTCAACATTATAACTTCGATACCAGCCTTCTATATATACCTGTGACATTTGCGTAATCTGTCCCCTAATTTTCACTGATAAATTTTTTCCTCTCCCCCCATGCTCAACGCCTCTTCATTCGTTCGCCCTTCCGTCCATTTTACTTTTTCAATTCCCATCTACACCCTCATTTGCAAAGCTTCCAAGTCATTATTGTAATTTTCTTCTATAGTCTTAGTCTCAGGTTTTTGCAAAACCAAGCTCTGTATCCATTAATCTTCTCCTAATAATTCAGCCCACTTTTACCCACGTTAGTTATTAAGCTAATTTTTGGTTTATCGAGGCAGGTTGGAACCCAAACACACTACTCTTTGCCAACGTTTAGGAATCTACTTCATTCTATCTCTTCAGAGTAATCTTCCTAAACTCATTGAGTTAATTTGGACACCCTTAGTTAATAACCTACTCGTTATATACCTTAAGGTTCTTGTTAGAAGTTCTTTGCTGTTGGTAAATACCTGATCAGACAAAGTAACCCATCTCACATCGCCCGTACCACTGCTTCAAAATTGCTAATCTAGTAAAAAATTACTTAAACTCGCTGTATCCGAAGGCATATCAATTTCATGTGGAGAATGGCTTTGGCAAAAAGTTTTATTCGTAGGGGTGAGCCAATGACAGTGGCATTGAGCAGGGAAGTAAAGGTATGACAAATGAAAATTCTGATATGGAGCGTGGCACTCTATGGGCGCGGTTATATGGTATTTAAGGAAAGAAGTCGAAAACAGACTTAGGACTTATGAAAACTGGGTATGGAGACGGATAAAGAAAATAAAATGGGTCGACAGGAGGACAAACGATGAAGTGCTAGAGTTAGTAGGGAAGGAAAGGAAGTTGAATGAAGAAATTAGGAGAAGAAAATAGGTATGGATGGACTTGACTTGATTTTTATTTAACCTGGGCAGGTTGAGGCCACATACCGGCCCCCTCTTCCTCCTGCCCAGGGCTCTTTTACAGAGTTTATATCACGTTATTTATTTATTCAGTTTGTTTATAGTCAAAAAATTATTTAAAACCATCAATTGTGGCTCGCAGGCCTTTGAGTCAGACATTTGTTGTTTAAGTTGAAGTCCTGGAGGAGCTCGTAAGTTTCCGGTAAAGCTAGCTGGGACTCCAACCGGGACTCTCTCCGCAGTTAACAAAGGGAGAGAGGGCTGTAATGGACATGATAGAGAGAAGAATGTTGGGTAAACGGGGTAGAGGGAGAAGAACGGGTAGTTTGGACTGAATGATATGAGTTAGGAAGTATGTGGGGTTGATAAAGGGATATCGTGTGAAATGTACGGGTCGTGGAAAGAATTGAATGTCCTTTTAGACCTAACAGAAAAACATGAACGGTGTATTTTTCACACACTTTATTGAATTACTGAACCCTACCGGTTTCGACACTCTCTGGTCATTATCAAGGGTACTCTGACATTCTCACAGTGGCCTCCCTCACTGTAGGTATATTCAAGGGCTCGCCACTGTTATAATGCCAGAGCACGTGCCAGAGGAACTTTGATAATGAAACGAGAGTGTCGAAATCGGTAGGGTTTAGCAATTCAATAGTGTGAAAAATACACCGTTCAAGTTTTTCTGTTAATAACTCGCTTTTACACAAAGTATCGTCTGATTCGATTCAATTTCCTTTTAGACCTACCTTCAGCGTAGAAAACTAAAATTTCAGATAATTAGATATTAATTTAGCATTAAATAATGGCGGAGATGGTGTTTATTTATTCTCTGGTGCTGGTGTTGTGTTAGTGGGTTAAAGTTTTAGCCATCCGGTGCTTCCGTCCCATCTGGGGATAACTCCAGGGATTCGGGAGAAGGGTGCGTGGTCTTCGCGCCGTGGCAGCCTGCGGTTTGAATCGAAGCGTGGTTCCTCCTCGCTCCAGCAGCGCTGGAGCTGGAACGCAGCCGAATTAGCGCCACCGCCGACATCAGGATCGTTCGGTGGGAGCCGTCCAAAATCCTCCGACCCACCCCTGGTTTCCCAGCCCGTACGTCCGGCTCTTCACACCACCTTCCCAAAAAAATTCGCCAGCGCCTGTACCTCCCTTACTCCCTCCCTCCCTTTAGCTTTCATTTCTTCCCCCTTACCTCTCGCCTCACGACAAGCGGTTTGCTAGAATAAAAATTTGGGATCATAGATACTGTGACGATTGAGGTCATTTGCACCGCTGTAAAAATTTAGGGTATTTATTTTTTCCAGGTATCATTCATTCAGGTAAAATAGAAATTTCTCCAGCTACATGTTTTTCCATAATTTATTTAAGAATGGGAAAGGATTGCTTAATTACGTCACAATGAAAAGGTTGGCCGATAGAAGAATGGAGTGGAAACCAATCCTAGGATTGTTGACCAATGATGATGAAAGGATTGCTTGTATAAAATATATTAAGCATGTATTGAAGGATGTAAAAGATCATCATCAGCATAGGTCAACAATCCTAAGTTTGGTTTGATGCAGCTCAACACTTGATTATTCTATCGGCTAACCTCATATCAATGTAATTCTTCTCTCACATCCTACTCAACTTGTTCCGGATATTTCTTCCGAGGCCTGATTTTTCCCGTTCACTTTTCCGTCGACGATTATTTTCACCTGGCTATTATATCTTAAGATATGTAAAATATAGAAATTATGTAAATTTAAAGAGATTAGCCGATAGGAGAATCGAGTGGTGAGCTGCGTTAAACCAAATATTTGGATTGATGACTAGTGATTGATAAATTGAAAAGCCCAGTAACTTTTAATAATCCTAAAACGGCCGTCGGGGTCATCTCCAAGGATTTATTGCAACTTAGTGCCGCTAAATTTATAAATAAAAAAAACTCGTGTTTTTCCGTTCTTCGATCCGAGTTTTCGTGTGACGTACGGCACTTAACCCTTTAGGTTAGTGGACGGGCGAAACTGTCGTACGTTATTCCTTCATCCAATCACAACTGAGACTACGCAGCTTCTTTGCCCAATCACAATAGTGGATACACAACTGATTCTGTTAATGGACGTGGTTGTGACACTCAATGCGGGGTATTGGGATAAGGGCATTGCGTATTCGACCACACCGTAATTTGTGAAAAAGTATATAAACTTCAGCAAACTTTTGTCCACGCCAAAAGTTATATGAAAAGTACCTTATGAATCTCGTTGTTCAGTTAATTTGGGCTATTTTTGGGATGCAACCGGAGCTGTGTAAGTAGACCTTCCCTCCTCACCTCCACTTCCCCTCCATTTTCATCGCCAAAACAGTCAAGGAGGGTAGGTGGATAACGTCTTTAGTGAAGCTCTTCACCTTTTCTTGGCTTGGAAAGGCTTCACCTTTTGCGTATTTTAATTTCCAAATTATGAGAGAATGGCTCTCGTTAGAAGACTCATCTATTCATTGAATTTCATTTTTACTTTCCATCCAACGATTTCATGAATAAAATAGCGATTTTGATTCCGAGTAACTGCCCCCATTCTACCCTCCTTAGAAAAGGCACGAGCGTGTCAGAACTAAGTGATCGATCTGGAGCCACATTAATGTGATTTCCTTCCAAGCGGTGAATCGTGTGACGGAAAAAGGGGCTGTTTCATTTCAGTCACCCAATAGAAGTCTAAATATTTTTTTGGGAGGAAGGGGAGGGAGGTCGAATGAGAGAATGTTTCGAACAGGTTTATTGGTCCTAATTATATTCCAGGCATCTTCAATTAAACTCTCTTTGTCCCTTATGTAAAGTAGACAGAATGGCATTTAAATCCATCCATTAATTGAATTTCATTTTAGTATTCATGGCTCGAAATTACAGCACAAAGAACACCAGGGCTTCGCGGTAGGAGAGACTCTACTAGCAGGGAGTGTAGAAGTAGTAGTAGTAGATTTCTGTTTGATGGGTGCGTCAACAACGAAAGTCATTAGCACCACGGACATGGTATTTATAAAATAAATTAGAAGTAAATCACATCAATATCATCATTGGTCAACAATCCTAGGATTAGTTTGACGCAACTTTCCACTCAATTCTTTCATCGGCCAACCTTTTCATTGTAACGTAATTCTTCTCTTTTACATCCTTCACAACCTGTTCCATGTATCTCATACGAGGCCTGCCTTTTCCAATCTTCCCGTTCACTTTTCCCTCGACGATAGTCTTCATCAGGCCATCATGTCTCAAGATATGGCCGATTAAGTTGTCCCTTCTTCGTTTTAGAGTTTTCAGTAGACTTCTCATTTCTCCTACTCTTCTTAGGACTTCCTCGTTACTTACTCGGTCGATCCATTTAATCTTCAGCATTATTCTGTATCACCACATTTCGAATTCTTCCACCCTTTTCTTCTCTGCTGCTCTCATCGTCCATGCCTCACTGCCGTAAAGAAGCATGCTCCAGATGTATGTTCCGATGAATTGTTTCCTTACATCTAGGTTTGTATTTCCAGTTGTAAGTAGATTCTTCTTTTGATAGAATGCCCTCTTTGCCTAGGCTATTCTACTAACTATTTATTTCTTGCTTCGTCCATCGTTGGTTACTCGGCTAGGTAACAGTACTCTTTCACCTCTTCCAGTTTTTGTTTTCCTAGTTTGACATTGGTTTTGGCCTCTTCTCTCTTGCTGCACACCAATATCTTAGTCTTCCTCCCATTTATATTCAGCTGATATCTGGTCATTGTCCTTTCCATGATTAATAGAATATTGTTCAGATCCCTCTCTGCTCTGCTATGAGTGCTATGTCATCAGCGAATAGCTGCATGCTTATTATTTCTCCGTGGATAGTCATCCCAGAAGACTTCTCTTTGATTTCATTGATGGCTCTCTCGATGTAAACATTAAAAATTACGGGAGACTGTGCACAGCCTTGTCTCACTCCTTTCCTTATTCTAAAAGTAACTCTGTTGTATAGTAAATAGAATCGAAAGAACCAGTTGTTAATATATTTTTCGCATTATATCTGACTGAGCAGTCCAGTTTTCTTGAGAAAAGTAGTGATTTGGCTTATTCGATCAGGATCGTTGCCTAAAATTTCTTCCAGGCCTCCCCTGATGCCTAGTCGACTGCGTGCCTCTAAATATTCGTCACACTCCGTCCGGATGTGTCGCTCACTAATAAGACTAATTCTACTAATTCAAGTCGCATTTATGGAAGCATAGGAAGTAAGGAAACGACTATTGAAACCATGTTCAACGGAGGGGACACTCCGAGCTTTGAGGATTTTCATAGGCGATTATTAATAAATGTTCACCAGAGCGTATGGACTCTGAAATACAATTATAAGGTCAGGTGGCGAACATTAGGAATGCCTCGCACCATAAGCTACGTACCTGTCCGTCATCAACATGGATGCTGCAATCCGGCGATTTCTGGGCCTTTTAGAAACCGTCAAAATTTTTCAAATGAACTTCCATAATAATATTTAATTTTCTGAAAGACTGGAATTTTGTTTGATGTTTTATTTCGTATGATTATATTTTCGTTTGATGAATATGCGGTGGGCGATACAAATCGTAAGTAATGAAATCTGTCTTCTTTGCTGAAGGAAACTTCTCTATTTAGGCACAGAACTAAACCTATTATAAACCCTTTTTACGATCCTAGCTGTTCAATTCTGTACATTATCCAACTTTTAGACCAAAATTACTTCTTATATGGACTCCATAACGCTACTAGGACATCACTGATGCTCAGCGGGGTAGCCTTCACCAAGCTAACCGTCCATAGGTGTGTTGCTCTTCCAGTTTCTCTTGAGAGCCTCCGGGGCGATAGTAATCCGTGCGGTTCGTGCCCAGCGCCGCAGAATGAAAACCATCGGGGCGTACATAAGCTCTCAGCGGTGACGCTCAGGGATTGCGATCAGTTAAATAAAGCATGGGACAAAATTTGAAGAATGATGGTCGCGTTGTTGTCCTCCGAAATGAAAGAATAACGGCTCCTTATAAAGATGTGTTATCGGTACCCTGCTTATTTAATAATAATAATAAATTTATTGGGGACCTGGGATCTATGTTCCCTAGGTTCTAATGGAACACATATAAAATTTGAGTTACAATGCGATGCATTATATTAGATCGTACAGAACTTTGGCCAGGAGTAGAACAATTCAACATGTTTCAGTAACAAAAAGCCTCTGACTGGCAACAGTACAACAATATCGATTTGTAAAGAATAATATCATGTGACAGAAACCTTTAAAAATTTCAGAGATTTTATGCGAAATCTGCCAGGGTGCATACGTAACTACGCTGACAAAAAAAGAACAAAAGGCTAACAAAACAAACAAAAACAAAATCTTAATTTTTTCCTTTAGGTCAAGGCTAAAACTGTTTGCATTTGAAACTAAAGTGCCTTTTAAATCCTTTGCATAACTGAGAAGCATAATCAGTCAAATAATTCATAACACACATTTTCAAGATAATACCCGGATTAATTTCAATAACTTACAAAATCCGTCAGGATTACCTCACCAGCCATATTTGCAAAAAAAAGATATCGAAATATTTTGAAAAATTTTACCAATAGCAGTGGCTTTTGAATAAAAATCAAGATTAACAACAACAACAAAAAAAAGAAAAAAACTTATTTGAGTAGTATTAGAACTTTTATTTTTTATTTGCTTTCGGGTGCTTCAAAGGTACCAAGATTCCATGGAGCCACATTTCTTATGATCTTAATGCTAGGAAAAATACATCATTCATTCAGGGACGGGATGAGAACACGCGACCCTTGCGTTACCAGGCACTTCACCGACCTGATTACCGCGGCCCCTACTAATTTTCCTCCATTTTATTCACTTCTGTGCGTTCATTGAGTTGCATAAATATATGCTAAAGTTTCGATCTCTATCAATTCATTTTTTCTTAATGAGGTTTGATGATAATGTATTACCGGTGCTATGAAACTCTGACTGAAGAAAAACAAGCATATTAGTTGCGAAATATTTTTTTCTGCATTATCCAAGGCCATATTATTTCATAAACTACCTTCTTTGTTCCGTCGAACAGGCATTATTCGTCGCCATATATACGGTACGGGACATTCATGCGGATCGAAACGATGATAATGTTGATTCCCGAATTTAGACCAGGTTAAATAATTTCTTCTTGGTTAGATTATGCTTATGAGTGTTTTTTTCTGGCATCATCTTCATCATTGGTCAACAATCCTAGGATTGGTTTGACGTAGCTTTCCACTAAATTCTTCTATCGGTCAACCTTTTCATTGTGACGTAATTCTTCTCTTTTACATCTCTCACTACCTGTTCCATGTATCTCATACGAGGCCTGCCTTTTCCAATCTTCCCGTTCACCTTTCCCTTCATTGTCTTCATTTGTCTTCATCAGGCCATCGTGTCTCAAGATATGGCCGATTAAGTTTTCCCTTCTTCTTTTTAGAGTTGTCGGCAGAATTCTCTTTTCTCCCACTCTCCTTAGGACTTCTCACTCCTAGTTACTTAATCGGTCGATCCATTTAATCTTTTTGCCTGGCACTATGCATATTAATGCTTCCGAAACCAAAAGATTTAAAAAGCATTTGGAAAGTATTCTCGTATACTAAAAAACTAATTTGAAGTTAATTTCCCAAAATATAATTTTACAAATGTATTTTTACTCACATTTTAAATGTATTTGAGAAGTGCTCTTGTTAGACTGTGCATTCTCTTACCTGCTAAGTACCCCGTTTTAAGTACCCATTGGACGAACGCTATTTTCGTAGACGTGATACATGTATTTACTCGTGCTGATTCCACAATGATAATAGCAATATGGATGTGCCTTAGCTCTCGTACACTCGTGTCGTTGCACAACAATGGAAAGAAAATAAAAGGGAACGCGTCATTGCTACCGACTTCTCAGAGGATATCAGCGCTGAATTCATTTGCATGCATACATTTACGATTCATTCACAAAGGTCATATCTTGAAACAAATTTTTGTTTCAATACAGAAAAATCCCTTCTAAATAGCATTCAGATGGCACTTTGAAACTTTTCTACTACACAATTTGATGCTTATTTTTGGATGACTGAATGAACTTCTAAAATGTCGACGTGGGGCCGGGAGGGAACACATTGCATGCATACATTCGGTATAAATAAGATATTCAATATTCATCCTTTATTGTAATGCTGTGTTCGATCGAATGAATTTGGTAGCCTAGTTGTCGGTGGAATCCATTGACCTTGAGTTTTTTAAAAAATCCTCTTTGATTAGTCGTTTGAGACGAACTTCGAAATCCCACAGCCTTGGTTTTCACCCTTGAATAAGTAGGTCAAGAGGAAATGCGGCTCGTTTTTGCTCCGGGAGAAGATATCTTCGCAGTTCATTGCTCGAAATCGTTTGAAGACAGCTTGATAATCTAACAAGCTAAGTTAACTAGTATGTCTTGCTTTGTACCTTAAGTTTGAACTGATGGTACCCGCTGAACTGCGAATCTTGAAAATCAAGTTGGGTATTAGATTTTCAGCGAGCATGGAGAAGCGAGTGCATTGCAACATATTTCCTCGAAATATATCGATGCGGAAAATAGATACTCACCCTCTAACTTAGATTAGAATTAGAAAGTTATCCATAAATATTTTTTTAAAATCGCGTCAAGAGAAATGTATTTGAACGCAATTTTTATTGGTTTGTTGCATGAGTTCGTTCTGCGTACCGAAAGTAGCTAAAACTCTCTGAAGCCTGAGTGAGATTTTGTGTGTTTGTTCTTTCAAAGAGCTTTCGTTCATGATACCCTCTATCCCGGCGAGGAAATTGTCAATATTTGGATAGTGACGGTCTCTATAAAAACTCTACCCCATTGATGCACATGGAAAGCAATAGCCAAAGTACTTCTACGGAAAAGATATAATGATATCATAATAATTTTTGTTCCTTTGCAATATTTTCTCTTTTTAAATTATCTTTTTTTGCATGCACTAATCATTGGATCTCGTATCGTGATCTCACATTTTATGTTGCCTCAACGCGATAAAAAATATATTCATTATAAAAAACTTTATCGACACTTGTATCGCACTGAGGATTTTCCACCGGAAGGAACGAATATCCATTAATGTAAAAAAGGCATAAAATATTTCTTGATCTTCTCCATAACAGTGCGTGACTTCCAGAAATCCTTTATAGTTACACTTACAGTCCTTTACACTTGACTGAAGTGGGTGTTATTTCTACGACATTTTTATGAGATATGTCGCAGTAATCGCAGAAATCGATCATTTGGTCGACGTTATAATCTTTTTTACATGAATTATATATATAAAACTCTGTCGATTTTAAGGAGGAGGTATTCCATTGTCAACGTGTTTATACAGAAAACGTTCACAAATACCACAAATTCACCAAATTATTGCACTACTCTGGTTTCGACGAAATCGTCAAAACCCTGGTCGTGTACGGTTTAAGTGCATTTTTATGGTATTTGTAAACGTTTCCTGAATAAACACGTCGATGAATAATATAAATCACCAATTCTATCATGAACGAATTGAAATTATTCACGACTATTCTCTGAGATGGTACCTTCCCTCATGGCGTGGATTGAGGTCTTTTTTTGGAAGGCCTACCAAACAACGCAATAAACGAAATAAAGGCTCTATTACAATAAGATATATTTTATTCACACTGCTATAATTCTGTGAATTCGGTAATTCTCTTATTGCGTTATTTTCGCATCGGCCATCCCTTTCCAATCCCCCAAAAAAATCGACGGGCTTAACAGCAAATTACTGGGATATAATGATATGTCACGATAGATTTGTCCGTAATTAATCATCATTAAGCGGATTATAACCGAGTCTTTATGATACCTTCTTTTGTTTTCCTCTCTGTTGAGTCTTTGAATGATTTGTTCCATTGTTTAAATTAGGTTTTTAAACTATTTTTCAACTCACTATGCTAAAAAAACGGAGGCAACAACGCGAGAAGTGGTTTCGAATCATGGTTTAAAAAATAATCTGTTATTCGAATTTAAATTCAAATATATCGAAAGATGAATGATCGAAGATCATCCAAAGCCCCATTGTTACGGAAGGAAAATGCTACGTTAAACACACAATGACGATGTAGCAGTGCTTTTTTTATAATGGGTTCAGTTGAATAGAGAATTTTATTTAGTTTTTTTAGTGCTCCATGAAAACCTAGTGTTCATCCCAATTCTTGTATCGGTACCTATTCCAATTTAACATTTCAATCACATCCGGTGGCCTGATTTTTTAACATCGGCTTGGCAACCAAAAGGTCCCGGGTTTGATTCCCGCTTTGGGCACGGGTGGGGCACTTTAAAGCAACGTTCATAATCATCAGTATTTAATCCTATGCTCAGAATTAGTTTGAATATCCTTCTGTAGAGTTAAAAGGTAGAACAGGATGAAATTGAGTAGCTGTGGCAGTTGCAGTCACGTAGCCAGAAATTTGCTTCGGGGGGGCTAAGTCTTGCGTAACTTGTAACAAAGTAGTCTTGCCCATTCGGTGCCGACATGTTACAGATCTCTTCCATTAATTTTCAGAGCTTGGTATTTACTTTTACAGTGCCCATATTTATCTCTTCTCACTGGTAAAGTTCGCTGCTAAATCAGAACAATAGAATTATTGGGAAAAAATTTCGGGGGGGGAGGGGGAAGCACCAGAAGCCCCCCTCCCCCCTGGCTACGTGCCTGGGCAGTTGTTAGCATTTTAGGGATTAAAGACAAAAAGTGTGCCAATATAATTTTTATTGGAAGAAGGGACGATCATATCTCTTGATGATATCCGCCGTCTCTTGCCGGGATCGGTTTTTTAGAAAGAAAGAAACACTGCTTTTTGTGTTTAAGTTATTCTTATAGATGAACCAAGATTCCTATATGTGGTAAATTTCCGTGGGAAAAAGGTTTCCTAGTCCGGGAATAGAACCTAGAACCTTTTGCTTATTGGGCCAATGCTTACACCACTCCACTCAGGACTCCAGATTTCTAATGATCTACGACGAAGAAAATACGGAACCATTCAGGTAGCACATTTCTGATGGAATTGGGAAATAAGGAAACCTCTGTTCACGAGGATATTCCCTATAAATTATTCAAAGGGCAATTGGCCACCCATATAAGTTTTATTTTATTATATATTATTTAATAATTAATATATTATTTTATTTTGCCATTATGCACCGCAAGAAAGTGTAAACATGGCATAGTCAAAGGTCCGAGTCTCAATTCCCGGTCCAAGAATAATTTTTCCTCCGGAAATATTCAACACACTTGCTTGGTGTAGTCTTGTCGGGCTTTGCACCAGTTTCGACTTTCCATGATCCACTTTTTGAGAAGCAAATCTCTTATCTTCATAAGTGCGAAAGCTGAGTGCCGAGCTTTTGAAATTGGTCCGGAATTTCAGCGTTAAACCATTTATGTGGCTCCTGATTTCGCCTGGGCTCGGGGTTCGTCAGCGTCATTTTTATTCGCGCACATTTTATCTTCTCAATGATCGATGTCCAGATTTCGCTGACAGATTTTTTAATGTCTCGATTTAATATTTTTCTCCTCCGGGGTAACCCAATGGAGAGGCAAAGTATTTTTGTTGTCAGAGTGAAGTCATAAAGAGTTCCTTTCTTAACAAAGATAAGATAAAAACCGTATTTTTAAATTTGTGTACTCCCAGTTCATTTTGAATCGCAGGTAGCCGGCTAGGACCTTGGATTGAAATGGTCAAGGACTACCTACCTAAGGACTGAAATGAAAATCTGAGTGAATATAGGACGAGAATCTTTTGCAAATATGTATGTTAACAAAAGGTTCGTGATGTTTTTGAGCGTGGCGTCGTAGGGTGGTGAAACATAGACTTTGGAGTTTAGAGGATGTGAATAGATTTGGAGGGGATTAGGATGTTAATGTGAAGTAGAGAAGCGAAAGTGCGACGAACGGAAAGGAACAGCTATCATCAAGTGACTCGCATGGATCGGGAAGAAAGAAAACTCTTGGTGGATATCTGGAGGAGGAAGGAAGGGGTTGTGAGGGAAGATTAAAGGGGATGTTACGGTTGGCTCCGTGATAGTGAGGAAATGCTGCGCAAAAGAGAATAAGGGAGGGAGAGGAGACGTATTTTGGATGGAAAGAAGGGAGATAGGTGATGTGGTGAAGTTGAAGTTATTCCATGGAGGTGACCGACAGCTAAGGTTTGCAGGATATCTAACTCTACATCTACGGATTACTCTAATAGCTTCCTCAAGTGTGTGGCAGGGGGTGAATGGTTATACAGGGTCACTACGTAAATACTACTATGCTCAATGCTACAACATAGAAACAAGTCACGTTTATTTTAGAAATTAAAGAATTTAAGCCAAACAATTTTGCACCGTTTCTCTGAATGTGTGATAAGTATATTTAAAACACATATTCATGATTTAACACTACTAGCTCCTGCTCGCCGCGGGAAAATTAATTAACGTATTTATAGAAACGACTGACTAATCAATAATTACTACATTACGTAGTGAATATTTACAGTTTAATTGTACCTATCAGTTGTTTGTAGGCAGTGCATGGGTGGACTATTATATTTGCATACCATTCTTGGATGTAAGAGTAAGTATAATTCTATTTGAATTTAAAATTCTTGCCTGGTGACAAATGGTGCCATTCCTACCACACACCTTTGCGGTGGCTTGCGGGGTATTATGTAAATGTAGATATGCTTCCATGAAGCATGTACAAATAAATGATAGGTATTTACACTATAATTTAACAATTGGTAGGGCATTTCTTAAAATATATTTATTCATAATTACCAAGGCATGCAAAGATGTAGTTTATATGGTTAGGTAGCGTACGGGCGTGTTCCAGTTGCACCATAGGCCACCGACATTCCACCTACCTGTCCGGTTACTATGTTGCCAATAATATCCTATGATATGTAGGTAACGGGGTAGAAATTTTGCAAGGTGGAGCGAAACCCCAAGCGAGGCATTGGCTTGCTCTTTGAAGGGAACTAATCATTACATGATTTAACGTTCCATACCACCGACTTACAACGAGTAATGAACTTGAAGAGCATTCCATGCAATGCTGAAGTGGGGACCGGTAATCAAACGTGAAATCTCTGCCGCTGCTGGAATTTGAACTCGAGCCCTCGAGATGGGAGGCCAGTGGACTAGACACCACACCAATCCAAACCCTCAAAGTGTGGGAAAAATGGCGAGAGAAATTGTTGAAGGAGGTCTGCTTGATTTGTTAAAGGCCGTTATGATAATTGTATTAGTGTTACGAGTTTAATAGAAGCACTAGGATGCGAATTACTATCAGAATTCAGGTTAAAATTTAGGCTAAACCTTTCAAGTATATTCGAAGCTGATTTTTTTTACAGATGGCGTTCGATAAATATTAAGAACCCCTGCGTATCATCGTAGATTTGACCTGATAAACAAGATTAGAGAGAGATAGATAATGCCATTTTTTCCCGCGTACCACGAGAGAGCACAATAGAAAGCATAGCAAAGGGTAAAAAATTTTACGAGTACCTAGTCTGTTGTTAATCATGCATGTTTTAGCTTTACCAACACATGCATGATTATTATTATTCTACCGGTGAAGGTAGGTTTAAATGGACATTTAATTACAAATTTCACACGATGTCCCTCTTCAGCCCCTCTTACCTCCTGCCACTCATCATTCCATCCAATATACCCGTTCTTCTCCTCCCTCTTCCCCGCTTATCCAACGCTCTTCCCTCAATCACCTCCTTCAAAACACCATCCACTTTTATTACCGTTTCCATCCACACCTTCTGCCTTCTCCTAATTTCATCTATCAAATTTCTTACCTCTCCTACCAATTCTAGCACTTCATAGTTCGTCTTCCTTTCGATCCCTTTTACTTTCTCCATCCTTCTCCACACCAGCATCTCAAAGACCCTAAGTCTATATTCATCTTCTTTTCGCAAAGCCCACGTTTCCCCCCATATAGTACAACGCTCCATATTAAACTTTTCACTAGTCTTTTCTTCACTTCCCTACTCAACGCCCCTGTCATTAGCTCCCGCCTACGAGTACAAGCTTCTTTTGCCAATGCAATTCTCCTTCTCACTTCAATGCTGCTATGCCCTTTTTCTTCCAACACACTACCTAGATAGCTTAATTGCTCTACCTGCTCTAGCATCTGTCCTGCTACTTTTATCGTTATAATGGCCCTTTTTGTTCTTGAAAATCGACATGCAAGATAGGGAAGAAAAAATAAATTCGATTAATATACTTAGGAAAATGTTTTTCTAACCAGTAATCAATTCATTGGTATGCAGGTACTAACCACCTAGTGGCATTTGACCTTTGTATCCAACATGTGCGTATGAAGTAGTGGCACTGCATCATATAGTTGTATGCAAGTAATGCAGGTTTGGTGATCTTCACCCCCTGCCATACACCATCGTGGTGGTTCGTGGGGTGTTACGTAGACATAGATGTAGATAATTTCTTCCTTCCGCCAAGTACTGCATTATCTCCTTGCATTGCCTCCCTTGCCAAAGCATATACGAACTTCCCTCCAAAAAATCCCACTCCAGCCCTGCAGAACATCGTTTGTCCTTGGCGCATTTGACCTTCTCGACCTCGCCATTCCAGCCACATTAAAGCTTTCCACCCGCCTTCATCGCTTCCCTCAAAGGCAAGCCTCTTGCGACCGAGCTAACATAAGCGTTTCTAACCGTGGAATCCGAGTTTCATAGGCCGCCCGAGTTATTTAGAACAGCTACTTGGACGGTAACTATTTGATCACACAACAACGCCCGTATCCTAGGGTGCTATGGAATGGTATGTACATATTTAGTTCGGCCTGCATTATCCTACCGCCTGGGCCTTAGGAAAACTTACTACTTGAATGGTGGGGTATAAATCAATGGGGGGATATGCTGAACAATAATATTTACCATTGCATTTGCATTTGATTGATGATGCATTTGATTTAGGAGGAAATAGGGTACTGGACCAGCGAAGTTCGAGGGAGAATAGCGTTGACAAAAGAGACATTTACTCGTAGGAGAGAACAAATGACAGGTTTGTTGAGTTGGGTCGTAAAGAAAAGAATTTAGAAAACTCTAAATTGGAGCATGTGGCGACACATGGACTTCAATCAATAAAGTTGAAAATTGACTGAGGGTTTTTGAGATGTCTGTTGGAGAATGAAGAAGTTAAGGCGGGCAGAAAGGAAGACAAACGAAGGAAGGGGTATATAAAGCATGTTTTGAAGGGGTGAGGGTGTTATGAAGGACGTGATAAACGAAAAATTGTTGAGAATAACGGGTAGTTTGAATATAATAATGTGGGAGAAGAAGTATGGGGTTATAAAGGAGGACATCATAGAATGAGAGGGAACGTGTTAAGAGTTTTCTATCCCTCTAAACCTACATACACTAGTAGAACACATTTATATAAATTTTAGAATTGAATAAAATTAGAATTTTAGAATAGAATGTACATACATACATAGAATGTACCTGTACATAAATATATGGTGATCCCCGGTCGTGTCAAGTTGATGATTTATTTTATAGACTATGAATTCCCATCTTAAATTCTGAATTTCCGTCTTTTACTATTGGTAGTAGCCGTTGAATATTTCAGTCTTGGGTGCTTCAAGCAGCTAAGGTTATATCTCACAGACTAACCTAAGATCTTAATCCTTAGACAAACACAGCATCCATGCTCCCGGTAGAATTCGAACCCGCAACCTTTGGGTTGCTTGACCGGCAAGTTACTGACCTGACGACAACGGCCGGATTAGTATTAGTATTTACTTGATATTTAATCATCCCTACTTTCCAGATTCCATTAACTTGTAATTATTACGTAATAATTATCATTCCTATCTAAACATGGCTTAATCGGTATAACACTGAAGCCGATGTCCCAAAATCAAATTTCGAAACAGTTATCGGTCCAAAACATTCATTCATGCGTATTTCCTCCAAAATTTTACAAGAAGCAAAATCGGTGTTTCCCACGGAGATATCTATTGTTCGAAAGTAGACAAACCAATGAAATACGAGAAAATATAAACAATGGAAATTGCAGACACAGCCGAATGTAAAGAAGCCGTTGTAATGGCAATGTTATCTTTAGAATCGTGCATGAATTGAATCAAGTTTATATAAACCAATAGTGATTTTCATAGCATACATGAATCCATCTTTTACCTACATGTACTCAATAAGTACAATAACTGACTAAGGGCTCCAGAATTAAGTCAATTCCAATCGTATCGTGATCCCAACACTCCAATCCAAAGGGCTCCAATCAAATCACTCTTACGAGACAGATAGCGGTTTTTTGGAAGTTCTGATTGGTGGGTTTGATAAATATGGATGGAAATTTAGGGAAAGTTTTATCTGTTTGGTCCAAAATATTTGTGTACAGGATTTTGGACTAAAAGCCATTTTGAGATAATACCTACCACCATGCCACACGGTACAACACATCGGATGTATCCAATTCGTACAAAAACAATTGTCAGAATGTGACCGTGGGACATCGACATAGCATTAATTATAAGAAATATTTGCGATCGGGGGAAGGAGGCGTAGGTAGACGGAAGTGGGGGAAGGGTGGGTGATCAGCTCGCGTGGTATCGCGAATGACACGGTTCCTGTCGCATGTGTTTAGGAATCAAACCAGTGGGACCCGAAGAATGGCTTTCTCATGCATTACGAAGCGCAGGCCGCTCACCCTAATGGTTTGCTCTCCCTCTCTCCCAGCCCCCCCCCTCCACTCATAACCGGCAACGGTATGAAACAGGTGCCCGATGGGCTTGAAACATTCAGGCCTACCGTACATCTCATCGGTGCAGCATCATAAGCGTGCTCGTTATCACACTGAGTGGCTTGGCTGTACGTAGCGTCAACGGCGACCGCAGTCCGTTCCCCGCGATGGAAGTAATGAAACAAAAAAGGAAGGAATAGCGCAGCGTGCGCGGCAAAATGGGATGTATGTATTTCACCCGCGCTCCCGATGGGTGTCCGTGCCTCCCTTGCTAATATTTGACCGGGTCCGAGCTGTGTGTGTGTCTGTATATGTTTGTTGCGAGTCGTGCGTTTGACCCATTTCTGGTGGAAATGGCCGAGCGACTGAGTTGGGCATGGCAGTAATCGATTGGCGGGTTTAACAAACTGAAAGAAGAGCGCAGGAGAGCGGGGGAAGAGTGGAAAGAACCAAAATACCCAAGGGTACTATTCTTTGGAGAAGACAAATTGGAGAGAGTTTTGAAAAAATCTTCTTTCTGCATTACTTTTACCTAGTTTTTTGGCCCTATTATCTACGTAACGTCAATGTTCAACTTTTTTTATCCCCCCCCACAATAACGCTCCCTAACATTCTCTGACCCCTTCCCGTAAATTACGTAACACTTCCATTAACCCCTGTCCTTTTTGCGAATAATACATCTACATAAAGCCCTGAAGCTACCACAAAGGTTTGTGGGAGGGGGTGAATTCACATCGAACATGCATTACATATCATGCTTTAAAAGGATTAGCCGCTATATTCTGGTCCAAAATCATATGAAAAAATGACATCCTTCGTAAATAAGGTATTCATTTCTCAACGCAATTATTTTTCCCCTTGTTACTTTATTTATTATCGTAGTTATTTGAACAAAAATAAATTCAATAATTCATATTTCTTGCCACATAGCATCAGGCTGGACAAAAAAGTATCTACCCTTTCTGTTCTTAAATATACATGAATAAAATCATGTCACACGCTCCTAATTCTGAGTCTGCTTTGAACATTTTCATATAGTTCCAAATGGATAGCAGATAGCTCAAATGTTAAGATTAAGAAGGAAAAAGTGACGTTTTTGTATTAGCAATTTCAAACAGTGTATAAAATATCTGGTCCACTAATGAATGATTTAGCACTAGGACTTTAATCTCAACATAGGGTTGATGACGTGAATGGGGAGAGCAGAGACAGATTCATCATCAAAACTAATTGTGCCAGTCAATAAACCCTCCTCAAGGCGATGAGCATCATGAATGAAAGGAGTGTCATAAAGTGAAAAAAAACAGTATCAAGATGTTCAGAGGAAAAGGGGCCATCCAGATACTAGTAAGAGTTTAAGCTTGTTGCACTAATTGCTTACCTAACTATATCATTTTATTCACAACTTAATCGGCCATTACTTGAGACACTATGGCATGATAAAGAGAGTCGTCGAGGGAAAGGTAGAGGGGAAGAATGGAAAGGGCAGACCTCGCATGAGATATATGGAACAGCTTGTGAAGGATGTAAAGGAGAGGAATGAATTGCGTTAAAATGAAGAGGTTTCCCGATAGAAGAATCGAGTGGACGGCTGTGTCAAAACAATCCTAGGATTGTTGACTGACGATGATGATTTTTCATTGAAGTATAAGAAAAATAAGCAGTAAGCCATTGTTAAACTATGGAATTGTAAATTGATTCCTTAGTTTTGTTCATCATATTATGTCCAAAACCGCAAGTATGTTTGACGACGTTCACCGCTCGACTCTCACATCAGATAACCTCATTTATGCATGTAATTCTTGTCTTTTTCATCCTTCACGACTTGCTCTTTCTATCACATATGAGGCCACCCTTTTACCATTCTTCCTATTAGCTTTTTCCAGAGGGTAGGTTTGGTGTAGCCGTTAAGGTATTGACCTCTAAAACCGACTCTTCGGGTACCAATTCCTGCAACGGAAGATATTTTTCATTGGTAATCTGGTCCCTACTTGAGTGTTTTGTACTCTATCCGTCGGATGGTACATACGTTTTCTCAATTTTGCATTCTGAAGGCGGCAAAGCGTATACGGCCGAATAACTTACTAGCATGAGTTAATAGAAGACGAATATTCCCATAAAAATGATGCTCAAAGTGCTGTGAACTTTCTCAGAAGTCAGTGGCAGAAAATGGCGTTAAGGAGGCTCCACCGAATTATGAAGTAGATGTCATTTTTGTGAAAATTTCAGGACTCGTAATTTTTTGGCCCTTCTATCGATTGGCAATAAAATAATGAGGCCTTTCCATCATATATGTGAAGACAAAAGACGCTGAAAATCAGCTATTTTATACTTGGTTATACGGCACAGCATGGCTCTTACAGTAATATTTTCAGATTAATAACGCAAGGAGAAATGTCGTTTTGACGAAAAACTAATATAAGATGCGAAATTTTATTTAAAATTTAGCATTGTAAAAACGTTCTCGCCTTACCACAATTGTTTAATTGATATTAATAAACGTTTGCTCGAAAAAAAGCAGAAAAGCCTTAGTTACATGAAAGTGATGCTACAGTGTGTTGTTATCATTGGCAACGGTACTTGTGACGGAACGAGCTTACAAGCCTATGTACTAACTTAATTTAGGAATATACCTTACCAAGGTCCTATATTTTTTATGTAATTTAAATATTTCATTGGTTATTGACATGGTGTAAATTGATGCCAATGCTTCCAAATGGTAGCAGCGTCATTGCTGCCAAATAATTTTCAAAAATATGAGTTTCAATAAATTCAAAACAAAGAGTTGTATTTGCAAGGGAATAGTTAAAAACGAAGTAAGAAAATATTTAAACTATTTTAGAATACGTATTAGCGGGATTGAGCATGCATTTTCATTCTGTAAATTAAACGTGGCTACAACACGTTAGTCATGTTCCGAAGTCAAAATGAGTTAATAGAGCTTGTAAAAAATGATACAACTACAACGCGCTATATAATAGCATACCCATACAATTTTTGTGTATGCGTTATCACCTTACAGAGGATTTTCCATATAGTTGCTATTCTGGATCGGTATTTATTAATTAAATAACAAAGCTCTTTTACGGGATTTTGAATCGCGGAGTCACGGTGGAACCTCCTTAAGGGGGATCAATTTAACCTGCCATAATTTTCCCTTAGTTTCCGTCTCAAAGAGTAAGTTTTAAAATGTTTTTCCGAGGGAATACAACCCGTATGCCATAAATGTGATAGTTAAAGGATATTACAGTTTATTCAAGTTCATTTTTGCTGAACACAATTATGACTTTCGTCGCAGAAGTGCATCACCAGAGTGCCCCTAACGAGCGAGGTTGTTACAGTTTTATTTTTTATTTTACGTTAGATAACTCTGTCAAATGATTGTGTGGTCATGGAAGGCTGGAAATTTTTTTTAAAAAGTCAGAATATAATTTCCCTTTAAAATACTTGTCACTCATCAATTGCGCTTATTGTTGGACAGTTCCTATTTTTTCACTTCTCGTTACTACGTGGACTACATAGAATTCAATGCTTTTGGATTCCTGTAATATTGTACGTTCGCCATTGTTAAAAAAAGATCTTGCCAATTTTCGTGAACCTTTTTCCAAAGTTCCATTCATGCCCCAAAAAAACTCTGTTTCCCGGATCCACACCTTCCTCCTATTGCTCCAGATTGTGCTTTCTCTTTTCCATCCGAAGGGATGGTAAAGTAAAGAACTAATCTTTTCCGGAGATTCGCTCGGGAACTTTGCGCGAACTTCCTTGAAAACAGGGTTGGTATTTTGAGGCGCGTAGTTTGGGAATTGGGTGCTCCATTATGTCTCCCTTCTCTCCTTACAAGAACCTGATTCCCCAATAGGTTTTATTCCTCACTCATTTCGTTCTTGCATCGAAGCCTCCTCGTCGTCTTTTCATCCTTGCCCTTCTCCCTTGATTATAGTTCTCCTATGCGTAGGTACTTCGCGTATGCTTCCAAGTTTCTACTTTTTCATTACCGTTCTCTTATTTTGACTCTCCCTTTTTCTACGGCTAAATTTTCTGAATTAAATAATTTCGAGAATGCTCAAAGATATGTTGGTTAAATCATCATCTCCTTTCATTTCAAACGTAGACTACATTACTTTTCTTCGAAAATCATGAGCGTAGAAAAGTTATATGTGTATCAAAAAATGAACTGTTTTCGGCAAGATATTGTGGTCTAGATCTAACATTGAGAACTAGGTACTGTCTACTTACGTTTGTTTTTACAGTTTAACGTCTTTCAACTCTTACGCGTTGTTCTCAAGTGCATAAATACCACTTGAATATAACGCATGTTTTCCGTATACATAATATATGTAATTCTTGCCCTAAGATTTAGATCTTATGTTTTTGGGACATGTTGTTAGACTTGTTTTAGAAGGTACTGATAAACCTTGTGCACTGATCACTATCTACATCTACGCGATACCATGCAAGCCACCGCGAGCGTGTGTGGTATAGGGTGAAGATCACCAAACATGCACTATTGACATGCAAACATGCTACTACATGGAAACATGCTACGCACTATAAATACATATTGATATTACTGGTGATGTAATCTAAGATTAAGATATCCTTGACCGAAACACTCAGAGAAGACGAACTATTAGATTACTAAATAGCATTATGTGGGATCGGCAAGTATCGAAAGCAGATAAATTGGGATTATAAAAAGCCATCGTGGAAAGTATACAACATATGGATGCGAAGATTGGTCAATAAAGGAAATAACTGAAAATACACTAAGGGCCACAGAAATGTAATTTTGGAGGTGGGCTGCTGGGTAATCAATGATTGAGAGTGTAACAAATAAAATAATACGCCAAATAATGCGAATAGCCCAGAGTTTACTATATAATAGAGGACATTACTACAAAGCACTTAAGTTGGTCCGGGTATGTTCAGAGAATGGCAGAGGAGATCCTTAAGCAGATTTTAAAATATACAACTCTAGGTAAAAGTCAAAGAGGAAAAGCTAGAGAGAGAGAGGTATTAAACGAAGAAATTCGGGCAAGGGGCGTAGGAGTGGATTTACGGAAGGATAAGAAAATTTGGAGGCTAGAAATCGGAAGACGTCGAAGGACGTTACATATATACCTACACATATCACCTAAATCCCAAGAGTACTACTACTGGTTGGTTATTCAGGGGAGGCGACGTTCATTTGCGCCATTTAGGATGGGTGGGTAATTGGGTAATGGTAGGAGTTTTCAGGGAATGGAATAAGGGTGGAGAGAAAGCCAGCGTCGGCATTAGCCTACTCTTAACGAAAGGCGCCAAGGGGACCACGTCCCATCTGACGGACGGAGTATTGAACTTGAAATGCCCTCCACTAGGCACTCAAGTGAGGACCGATTTTCCACTTAAAAACCCGCCACTGCCGGAAATCGAACCCGGACCCTCGGGATGGGAGGCCAGTACTCTAGCCACCACACCAATCCGATCCCCTCCCAAGACTACTACTACTGTAATATGGACATAGTGGCTTGCTACAGGCGGTACTCCTACGGGTGACGTTGTTTTTGCCCGCGGTTAAACATAGAGAGTAGTCAGACGAATAATGGAATGCTTTTTGGAATTCGTCAAATAAACAGAAGAAAGTGGGAAAACAAGCATTCAACCACCCAATATGCAGTCTAAATAGGCAAAATGTTTATAGGAAACGAACTATTTTCCTGGAATAGAATTAGCACCTAGTGGAATAAAATATATTAATACCTCCCTTAAATAGTCACAGAAAGATTAACTTATGCTATTGCGATGAAATGTGGGTACGCTTTCATAGTTAATTATGTTTAGATACACTTGGATTCTCCATGAGAGGCCTTGTAAAACGTACTGTTTTGTACGGAGTAGGTGTGGCCTAATGCTTCCCAGTCACCCCCATTCTGGCTTCATTGTCACCCATTGGCTAGCAGGCCAATGCCTCTTCCAGTACATTTTAACCTCCTTGGGTGTGATGTATCCTCATATACTTTAAGTACGTCAAAATAGAATTTTGTTTCCTTGCCCTCTTGCGGTAGTATTATTAGGCTTTTTATCCCTAAATATGAATTATTTTTTCTGCGTAGGTTAGGATGCTTTCAGTGGAGAACGTGACAAACCTCAAGTTGACGTTGGGTAGCGACATTATTTTTTCCTGAAAATCAACAAGAAATGTTAATATGCGATTGAAACATGAAATAAACGAGTCTCATGTGCTGTCCATTCCCGCTGTCTGATTCTTCATGAAAATAACACCGGAGTCTGAAGTGGTGGTGGTGACATTCAGATGCGGCGAGCATAGCAAAAGCTGGGATTACACGCTCGGGAACATTTCCAACTCTTCTTTTACCGGTGCAAAGTGGATTACTGGAAAGCCCTTCTCAACGGGCCAGATAAATTAAAAATGCGAACTTTAGTATTTTAATGCCTCATATTGGTCAACTAAACCCCTTGATGTGACGTTTGGGACGTTTGAATATTAATGCAATTACGGTCCGAAAGTTGTGCGTGTTGGTACTCGCTCAATAAACTGCACATTGTCACGCGAGCGGCAGGTTGTTTTATTCATTCCGAACATTAAAGATATATTTGATGCGTGTTCATTTTTCAATTGAGCGGCGTATGAAAATTATCATCGAAGAATATAATGTAGCACTCTCCATTCTTGAATTATTCATCAGGGCGTTGGATGAATCGGGCGTTCTTTTGTTTCTCGGTCATCATAACGGTCGCTTTGACTCTCGGTGACGTCTGCATCATCCCGTGCAGGGGTCATACGAGGTGGGATTCGTCGAGGGAAGAAAGACTGTGGTACGGATATATTAAAAATGTCTATCTCTATAATAGTGTTATTCTGGTATATCGAGAATCATGCGTGTTCTCAACATATTGATAACAATAAAATGCAAAAAGAGAACAGCTTCAAATTTAGTAAAAAACAGTATTATTTTCAATACAGGCATTTTTAATCTGTCCGTAAGGAGACCCGTCGTTTTCGCGATCGAATCGAGCGTAGTGTGCGACTTTTCTTAACATACTACTAACATTGGGGTGTAAGTGATAAAGATACAGTAAATCTACCGAGGAGGAAACGAAGTAGTCATGAGATGAGTTGAACAATGGGAAAGTCTCATTTTCAAAAGAAGACGGGACAACGTAATCAGACATATCTGGCATAAAATGAGACCATACTGGATTACTGATTTCACTGCGTTTAGCAATTGAATTGTGGTGTTGTAGGAAAATATTGAAGAACACATGATCGACTAAGAAACAAACGATGAAATCCCAAAAATAGTGAGAGAAAATTTTGAAAAGAAGACGGGACAACCTAATTGGGCATATCTTGAGACCTGATGAAGGCTATGATGGCTTGTAAAGACAGTTGTCGCAGAAAATATTGCCAGGAAGAATGGGAAAGAAAGGCTTCAAATAAAATAAATGAAGCATGAGCTTTGCCATGTAAAAGAAAAGAGTCGTATACGTACGAGTTGGTTAGTTGATTAGAAGAGGGTCAGGTGCAGATGTCCATCAAACCAATCTTAAGCAGCGTTTACACGTAGCAGTTGGTTGCTATGACAGTCGCGAGATGCGCGATATATCTATATCGCTACTGCTATGATGCGTTTACACCAACTTCTATGCAGCTTAAAGCCGCTTTTTAGGCGTTGTCATAACAAATTAAAAGCGTTTTATTTCAATAGTGATTGATGCATAAATTTTCATGATATTCTTCAAGCAATAAATTCCGTTGACGATTATCTTTTGTTCCCATTATTTAAAAAGAAGAATTTCCCCTTTGGGGAGGGATATTCTTGTTATTATATCCAAAATCCCGATATCAGACGTCGTGTATTGTTTTCCGTTGGCGATTGTTGCGATTGTGCTGGATACAGCTGGAAAGTAGACGGGCTTCAACTTTGCTAATAGCTCGAACTATGATCGATAGTGTTCGACATGTGTCCAGTATCAACCTGAACTCGATTCGTAGTTGCTACTTACACGTACGAGTAGGGCTTAACAGTTGTTAGCAGTTGACTATAATAGCAGTCAACTGCTTCGTGTAAACGTGCCTTTAGGATTGTGGACCTATTTTGACGATAATTTATAACAGCCTTCGAACGGATCAACTTTAAATTCGATTCAAAGATTTAGTCTGAATTTGTGCCGTACGGTCATACCTGCCGTTTCGATCCCGAAACGTCGGACTGCGCCGACTCGAGTGATTGAAATAGACTGCTCTGAATGATAGGCGCTGCGGAATCGAACGATGGAACTAGAATTGTGACCGGCGGCAAATTTTTCAAATGTTCTGCACGCGACGGGGAGCGATTTTTCATTACCCAGGGCGATTTGTTTGACTACGGCACCTAGCTTGCGAAAAAAATAAGAGCTCGGCCTGGCGCATTTCGTCCAAATCTCCTCGCGAAATGGCGATTGCGTGGTGGATGCGATGACCCCAAAGTGGAAGCGTGATGATTCCTCTAAACTTCAACCGGAGTTCTTTTTCCGGAGCGTTTTTCAGATTAAAGTAAAAGCTCGGAAAAACAGCTTCCTTCCCTTTCCGGAGGGAGGAGGAATGTAAAACAGTGCTGAATCATGGGAGTGGATTTGATACGGGGTGTATCCGACGGTGATGCCGCTTGGGGAATGTGTTTCACGCGGTTTTAATAAACGTCACTCTGATAGTCATGAATTGGCATCGAACGTCTGCGGGATTTAATGCAAAAATAAAAGTCTTGTCTTCCGTAATTAACTCTCCACTGAGTGAGTCACGGACTGAAAAGTCTACAAATTAATATGCTTGGAAAGTTTCATTGAATCATATGGGGGAGGATACTTTAAAAAGGTGATGTATCGGTCGACACAAGGTCTGCCCATCAGGTTTTTAAGCACTGATATAGATTTGAAAATGGGTAATTATCATAGTTGAGGGATAACAACTTGGAATGATTTCGATATTCGATACGACAGATCGGTGGTTACAAGAGGATGCTTGATCGTGTCCTACCAGCTAGGGTAGGTTTGAATTGAAATAATTCTTACTCTTACTCGAATTGCTTTACCGAACGACTCCTTCCCCACGGTATTTCTCTCTCCTCATTAGTATGTTTATTTATCCTCTTAATACATTCCGAAATTGTAATCGTCATAAGTCAACGATTCTAAAATTGTTTTGATGCATCTCTCCACTCGACTCTCCTATCAGCTAACCTCTTCATATTAAAATCATTCTTCTCTTTTGCATCATTTACTAAATATTAATACCATGCAGATCACCTTTTCTCTTCCTTCCTCATTCTCGTTTACTCAGAATTCTACCTTTGACAACGGTCTTCAGTATCTAATTATCTGTTCCATCGTCTTATTCTGCCTTCTAATTTCTGCAAGAAGTCTTATTTTCTCACAACCATTATTAGTCATTCATCCTCCTTTCTGTTGATCGTACCGTATCCGTTCTTCTCCACACTCTTCCGATCCCTTCTCGTCATCTTTCACGAGAGAACAAGTTCTAGTTTTCATGTTAAGCTCTCCACTAATTTTTCCATACATCATTGCTCAAGGGTCTTTTTAGAAGTTTATTTTTATTTTGGTCGCTTGGTCAGCCCATATTATTTAGGGGGAATGATTTTTAATTTTACTTAGAGTGATTTCATTTGAAAGAGAGAACTTTTATTTAAAAAGAGAGGTTTATTTAGAAAAGCAATTTTATTTAGAAAGAGAAATTTTATTCGGAAGGATTTAAAAAAAATCTATATAATACCAGTTGAATAAGGTTTTTAAGGGCAATGAATTCCACTTATGATTTCCATCTCTCAAATGATGTTATCCTGTAATTCCGTATATATCCTACATGTTATAATTATCCCAACTACCTGTTATTCTCCTCCCTCTACCCCGCTTACTTAATATTCTTCCCTCAATCATGTCCTTCAAAATACCATCTCCATTAATTACCTTCGACGTCCACACCTGCCATTTCTTAATATCATCAATTAAACTTATTTCGTCTCTTACCAATTCTAGCACTTCATCGTTCGTCATCCTTTCAACTCACCTTACTTTCTCCATCATTCTCCATACCCAGATTTCAAAAGCATAAGCCTATTATCACCTTTTTTTTCCTGAAAGTACATATTTCCGCGCTATATAGTACCACGCACCATACATCAGGCTTACATCAGTTTTTTCTCTTTACTTTCCTACTCAACGACCCTGAAATTAGTTCTCACCTATGAGTAGGTAAAATCTTCTTTTGCCAACGCGTTTCTCCATTGACTCCAATACCGCTATACCCAATTGCCCCCAACGTTCTACCTAGATAGCTATTGTATTCCACCTGGTCTAGCTTCAGACCTCCCACATTAAAATTTATTCCCGCCCTATCGTTCTCGAAAATCTTATTACTTTCATTTTCAAGTAGTACTTAAAATTTCATTATGAATCATACCATACCTTCCATACCTTAACTTTTTCATTCATACCCATGACTTAAAATCTCGTATTTTCGTTTTTTCTCCGTAAAATCCATCTCAGGGTACTGTAACAGTGTCACACTCTATAATGATACTTTTAACTAGCTCTTTGTTAATGTCCCTGCTGAAAGATCCAGTCATTGGTTCTTTTCTACGAGTAAATGCCTCTGTCGCCCACGCAATTCTCCTTTTAAATTAAATGTGGCTATTCTCCTTTTCCTCCAACTTACTATCAGGGTAAGTTCAATCGTAGGATCAACCAAGTTGCTCCAACTGATCTATTAAAAGAAATGAATTGATTGAATGTTGGTCATTTACGCATCATCATCAGTCAACGATTCTTAGATTGTTTTGACGCAGCTCTCCACTTGATTATCCTTTGAGCGAATCTCTTAACAGTCATGTATTTATCCTCTTTCATATCCTTCATCACTTACTCTATGTACCTAATGCTAGCCTTTCTTTGCCATTCTTCCCGTTTACTTGTCCTTCAACGATTGTATTCATCAGGACATCATGCCTAATGATAAGGCCGATTAAGTCCGTCTTCTTCTTAAGGTTTTCAGCAGACATCTCTCTTCTCCCACTCTTCTAAGGACTTCCTCGTTTGTCACTCCGTAGATCCATTCAATATTCAAAATTCTTCTGTGGTAGTACCACATTTCAAATGCTGCCAGCCTTGACTTCTCCACTGCTGTTATCTACCATGCCTCAATTCCATAAAGAAGAGTGCTCCGTACGTATTGGATTAACTATTGTGTTAAATGTCGTAACTGACTTAGGCCATTTTAGACTTTTCTAATAAAACTTTTAATTTTTATCTACAATTTTTTTAGAGCCGGTTCTATGAGATATTTTACCTTCTGGGGGAGATTTTGATGGCATACTCTGCTTCACAATGTTGCGCAGAAGTTACGCTACACTACCTCTCACTTGGGATGAGCGTAATTTCTTCTTTTTATCATCTCATCTAAATTGCCCATCCACTTCCTCCTCTCGTCCTTGCTTTCCAAGCGTCCTCCCTTTAATAACGACCTCCAGAATCCCTTGTTACACCCTCGTGGTTTTCCTCCTCCTAATTTTCTCCTATAAATTCCTTTCTTCCCCATCACCCACAATTATGGATATAGTCTTTACGATCATGTCTTACTTAAATATTTTAACCTCGTTTGATGAAACACCGAATAGTGTCGTGAAGTTGAGTGGTGCTGGTAGTAACCTGAGATATGCATGGGGGTATAACCTTTAAGCAGTTTTTGCTCAAACAATAGTTCTAGTTTTACCTTTACTGAATTCTTTATTTTCGGGAACGTAATCAAAATCAATGCAAATTAGATTTGAGGTGGTTATCAACCTTTTATCTTTAGCACTGAGTTTCTACCGTCGGTAAGTTATAATGAGAAAAATAGAAAAGACAGTCAGGCAGCTTCATAATCTTCAGTCCGTAACTTCGTTGGTTACATTACTTTATAAAGCAGTGCACTCTCAGGTTCGCTAGGAAGAGTATTCTTTAATGATAAGGCGGTTTTTTCTAATATCTCCTTTTCGAGTGAAAAAATGTGCGGACGTATTTCGAGAGAGGTTGGTGTCATCGTTAAGTGACGTGAATAAATATAGGCGATTAGTGTATATCTATAATCAATTTTATAATTGCAACAGACGATTAATAGCATACAGGTGTTATATATTCTCAACAATGTTACGATTGAAAATTGTCTTCATACTGTTATCGTTACAGTTTTTTAGAGCTGATATTTAAAGCCCCAAAACCCATTTAAAATTGCCTTTCAAACTATCCGCGAGTATATAGGTAATTGCTTAAATGTTCGCTCAGTAAATTCCAAGTAATTGCTTTGGAAGTTAGGTTACTGAGCTAGCTGGACGGAAAGGAAAATGATAAGTATAGCTGAATGTGACTGACGCACCGATCTGCTCAAATCTAAAGTAGTAGTTGAAGTTTCAATTAGGTGGACGAAATTATCCCGTTTGTCATTTAAGTGTTCAGCAGATTGAATAGCTCTGCAGGAATCCGCTTGGTTTCAAACGGGAGTGTGCTTTAATTTTAAATATTTTTTTCTGAACCCTATGGGTAGCCTAATCACGACGGTCTCGAAACAATAAAACGATGCATCAGATAAGTGAAATACGTAATTATGAAGAGAAATGGCTTTATGGTGATCATAATATGCAATAACTGTCGGCAGATTCCATGCCGAGAGCGGATATTGTGGACGAGTCTCTCGGAACGAACAAAATAATTTACCCTTCCGAAAGGGCTGGCGATAATTGGGAGATATGCCGGGATAACAAAAGCAGGGTAGTAATAATATAAAGCTGAAATGAGAGGGAAACTCAATTATCCACCGTTTCCTACTTCCAGAGATTCATTTCCATAAAAAATTAAAACAGTTTTTAAAGCAATGCAACGGGTTTTTGCAGCGTATCACTCTCAAAAATTAACATTACGGATGTCAACCTATTGTACAGCGGATTTTTTCAGCATCAAGGATTTTGAAAGGCAACATGCCATAATTGCATTTAAAAAGTGTCAATAACTTACTTTTCGAAATGTTGTGAATTGTAATGGAACGACGAATTGCGTTATGAAACCATTAATGAAAAAACGAACTCGGTAGAGATGAAAGAAAAATGAATTCATTTTCGGTATTGGCGGAAGAGTCATTTCATTTTAAATCGACACATTTTTCAGAAACACACTGCTCCACCATCTCAAATTTTGACGAAAAATTGGCGCTGACATTAGTAAGCCGAAATTCGTTCTTTGATTTAGACAAAAATGTCTCTGAGATATAGGCTGACACGCATTGAGTGAACGTATGCAAATTAAATATTTCAAGAAATAGATACAGAGGCTTAGAAAATGATCCAAGCAAAAGTTCACTGCCAATTTAAGTGAAAGTTAGTTGCTTGGTATGGCTATGAATTGAGAGCAAAAAATCGTCTTTGTGGCACTTAATTTTCTGGTATCCATAATAATTATTTATTGATCATATTAATTAGTTGGGAATAACATCCGAATTATCCTTATCATTTTATTTACTAGGTACCTACTCTAACGAATGAAGTACCGAGAGACTTGGAGGAAAACCTTTGATTGTTGGGGATCTCTCAAAATTATCGTTTTAACTATGTTCTAGTTCTGGAAAATTGAGAGTCCCGCAGGTCAGAGGCACAGAGTCCCGCTGAGGTTGACAATTTTCTGTATCTGTATCGAACGAAGAAAAAACTATAAGCAACAAAATGTAACGCCGCGCTCCTGCTCCTGTTTATTTGTGTACTTTTTACTATTTGTTATGCGTTCGTTTTGCGTGTTTTGTTACCTATACTTACTATTTATTTGTTGGCTGCATTTATTGGAAATGCTTTGTGTTTAAATTAAAGTCATGGTTTTTATTTAATTCGACGTTGTTAAGGATTTAAGTTTTGTTTGGGAGAGAGATTGATTGTTGATATAAAAGGAGAGACGCTGAAAGTGAAGACACGTGTCTTAAAATTTTCTTCTCCTACGACTGGGGGATAAAAAGATGACATAAAGAAAATTGAGTGCAAACCACGGTCGTAGATAAGGTTCAAACTTTATTATATATCCCACACAGCAAGGAGTTACTACAAACTTGACGTTTTCGAGTTACATAGCAGTTGAACGCAAATCCGGCGCGAGTGCATTTTGTAGATGAGATTATGTCTGTTTATCTTCCCCTGCCTCGATGAATCAGGACTCCGTTTCGCACATTTTGAGCGCATCCGCAATTTACGCACATTACAGGTCGCATTGATGTCGCCGTGCGATTCTCTCTTGTTTGCCGCTGCCTTTGCAGCGCATGTGGACGTAGACTCCATCCGTCCCTTCCCTACGTGACGAACGTCTTACGTTTCCTCAGACTGAGGGTCGATGCTGAATTAATTAAGTTCCAGTGATCCACGTTCGTTCAAAGTAGGGCGGAATGATCATTCTCAACCCATGAACGTGCACTTGAGTGCGTTTGAAACATATGTGGAGTAAATCCGCTTCCCGCGAGAGAGGAAATACTTAATTTAGAGCCGTGCATACGAATGAATTTTCCGAGTGCCTGGAATGTAACCTTTAACAGCTAGTGTGTCACCTTTTACGGGTTCTCATCGTAGTCCATAGATGTTGTGCTTGTGATTAACCGTAACGAAGAAATTAAGCATTAATGTCGTTCATTTTCTTATGCAGTATCTACCGACCGTTTGTCGCCACTCGTATGGATCAGTCTTGATTTATGCTGAAATAGTTCACACACAGATAAAGATAGTAATTTTATCATTATCGTCCTTGTGTTATATCTTTTAAACGCAGATTTAAATTTCCGTTGAGTGTCTTCACTGTCGGCTTTAATTTTGAATTCTAACCATTTTTCTGCATCGGTTCAGAAAAATACCTACATTTATCTTCGAAACTAATGCGCAGAAATTATTAAAATAAAAATAATTATAAGAAATATACTTAACAGATTATACATGTGATTTTTGACCGGAGTTAGGTCTAAATGACAAAATTATATCGGGATGCATTTTGGAAATAAAAAAATATAAATAAAATTTCGGAGATAATAAATATAAATTGCATTTTGAAAATAAAAAAACTATTTTAGAGACTAACAAAAAAATACAGATAAAATTATTTCACGTGGTATCTTCAAAACGCTGGAACGCGGCGTTCAAAATCCGGTTTTGTAAAATATTTTTAATCGGTAAATCGGCCCCTACCTTAGTGCTTTATGGAGCATTCGAGTTTAGTACTCCATCAGTGGGGCGGAAGAGTTGAATCGCGGTCCTCTTAGCACCTTTCGTTAAAATCAGGCTATTTCCAATGCCCAGCGAGTTTCTTTCCAACCTCCCTTTATTCTTACTCCTCCAGTCCCACCCTTGTATCGTTACTCCCAGTGTAAAGCGAACAGCGGCGTCGGAAGTGGGGTGTCGGGGGGGCATTCGCCCCCCCCCGATATTTGCCCCGGGCCCTTGAGAAATGAGTCTTCATTAATAAAAATGAAATTTCACTTGTATCCAGCTTGCCTATTCCCTTCTGATGCATATTTTACCACCTTCATATGCACTTTTAGCGGAATTCTAGTCTCTACCCCCTCCTATCCGGAGAAAAATGCGGGCCCTTTTCATAGGAGCCGGGCCCTTTTCTTAAGAGCCGGGCCCTTTTCTTAAGAGCCGGGCCCCTTTTCAAGGTTGGCCCCTCCCAGCAAAAATATTTCCGACGCCCCTGAAAGCGAATAGAATATCCGGGTACAGACTTGAAAACCACAGATGAGACCGGTATCATAGGATTCAGCAGGGTTTTCGTGGAACAGTTATCACCATCATAAGTAAGGCTGTGTGATATGCAGATTTGGATACCGTGCTGCAACATTAACTTCATAGTGTAAAAGCGTCGATAAGTCGACTTCGCGCAGTAAATAGAAAATATTGCATGATGTCGCAGATGCGGACATCGAATGTGATATATCGTAGCGTTGGAAAGCCCTGAAGCAGTGTTTACACGTAGCAGGTGACCACTGTGACAGTCGCGAGATGCGCAATACATCTATATTGCTACTGCTATGATGCTTCTGCACCAACTTCTATGCAGCTTAAAGCCCCTATTTAGGCGTTGTCATAACAAATAAAAAGTGTTTTATTTCAATAGTGATTGATGCTTAAATTTTCATGATATTCTTCAAGCAATAAATTCCGTTGACGATTATCTTTTGTTCCCATTATTTAAAGAGTAGAATCTTTCCTTTGGAGAGGGACATCCTTGTTATTATATCCAAAAACCCGATATCAGACGTCGTGTATTGCTTTCCGTTGGCGATTGTTGCGATTGTGTTGGATACATTTCCGCTGGAAAGTAGACGGGCTTCAATTTTGCTATTAGCTCGAACTAAGATCGATAGTGTTCTACATGTGTCCAATATCGACCTGAACTCGCATCGCAGTTGCTATTTACACATGCGAGAGAAGCATAATAGTTGTTAGCAGTTGACTCTCATAGTTAACTGCTACGTGTAAACGCACCTTTAGACAATTGAAGCCCGTCTGCTTTCCAGCGGAAATGTATCCAACACAATCGCAACAATCGCCAACGGAAAGCTATACACGACGGAATTTGGATGTAATAACAAGGTTATATCTCCCCAAAAAGGGAAATTCTATTCTTTAAAGAATGGGAACAAAAGATAATCATCAATGGACTTTATGTCTTGGTAAATTTAATGAAAATTTAAGCGAAATTCACTATTGAAATAAAACGCTTTTTATTTGTTGTGGCCACGCCGAAATAGCGGATTTATGCTGCATAGAAGTTGGTGTAAACGCATCATAGCAGTAGCTATATAGATATATCGCGCATCTTGCGACTGTCATAGCAGTCAACTGGTAGGTGTAAACGCTGCTTAACTATTAGCAAAGTTATCCATCACAAGTATCCAACACAATCGCAACAATCGCCAACGGAAAGCAATACTCGACGGAATTTGGATGTAATAACAAGGATATCCCTCCCCAAAAGGGGAGATTATACCCTTTAAAGAACTGGAACAATATCGGAGCAATATTAGATATAGATATATCGCGCATCTCGCGACTGTCATAGCAGTCAACATCTACGTGTAAACGCTGCTTAGTAATAAATACAATTTATTATCTTATTAACGTCCTTCATCCTTAGTTGTTTTTTTAAAATAAACTTTCCACATTACTTTCTCCACTTGTCATATTTTCTGCTTCGTCTTCTTTATGGTTATCCGTTGCCCTAAACTTACCAATCTTTCTTCGTAGACCCAAATCCAAGGCCTTACATTCCATCTCATCCCCTTGAACTGCAGCAGTTTTGGCCTTCATTTATTTTAAACTACTTCAACGTGGATAACCGCATTAGAGATTCCTCTGTACGGACAGGCGACGGAATGGGCCGAATCGATTTGATTGGTGACGAAATGTTGACGTGAAATATTTTGGAGTGTTGAATGAAAAAAATCCGCGCTTGGGGGAAATGAAAAAAAGAAAAATCGCCGTCCCTGGGAAGAAATTTAGTCCCGACGAACGAAAATTGCCAATTTGACGGCAGTGTGACCAACTCAAAATTTTAATTCGGAATCGGGTAGCAACCAACACCAACGAAGCCTTGAACCCCGGAGGTCATGAAATTTTTGAAAATTCTTATTTGGTGAAAGTTGGTCATTGCAAACGCTATGCATAAAAGAATTAATTTTTTAGGCGATAAAAATTTACCTGTGAATTTATTTCTAAAATATTTCCATAAATTATTTACCGTTCCGATTAAATATTCTGTCACTGCTGCGACGAAGAAAATTATTCTGTATATGCATGAGCAGCTGCGACTCGGGGAATATATTGGGCATTTTTTCGGGAATATGTGGGGAAATAGTAATTCACTGACCAGGATTCCTAGATTGATGCGTTTATAAATCATCTGTTCAGTTCTCATGCAAGTCGAACCTCACTGTGAGACATTCTCGCCCCTGGACTTTCAGATTAAGCATACCGGACAGTAAGTACAGCACTCAGTTGCCTTCAAAACATTCGCTAGAACTTGCTTGTCAACTAATAGTTGATTTGGCTGACTCAATTTCGCAATTTCCCTCGATATCTCGATCAATTTCCTCATTAGCCTTACTTTTTAGTTTAGGTGTGTCCAAGTTTTTTAAAGCCATGAGCGATATTAGTATTGAAACAATTGTCCTTGGACGCTCTTAAAGAAATAATGCATTTGGTTTTTAACATTAACACCATGCTTGAAAATGTTAATATTAACTTTACTCTTTTAAAAAGAAAGAAGCAAAATATACTGCAGTAGATAAAAATATGGTCCCATTAAGTAATCAAACGTTATGTTTTAAATTAAGTACTCGCGTTAATTTTTCTCTATGGGCCGCCTACTTCAGTTTTGGGCCACGGGTTGGGCACACTTGATATAGACTAACACAAAGACCATGTAAATTCCGTAAATAGTCCTAATTTAATAACTAAATGGCAATAACTTTCATAAGCCTTCGATATATATGTGGGGATGAAGAAAATTGTGGATAATTGGTAAAACTTTTGGTGAATGACTGGTCAAAGAGCGATTATTTAAAACTAAAGGATCATAGCATTATCGCTCATGATTTTTCAGTGATGCAAAGCATATATAATAACGTGTTAAAGTAAGTAAATAAGAAAATTATATTGTTTAGTACTGTCGTGATAGGGTATACATAGGATCGAATGGTTATGAGCAAATTGAGGCCTGTAATTTGGACGATTATGGTGGTCACTGGCAAATAGAACGGAAGATATCTGAAGGGGAGATGCGCTGGCCAACGTATTATTTGCTTCCTTGAGGGATCTATCAATGGAGACCCTTTTCAAAGGTAAAATCAGGAAAATATCATAAAGATTTAGGTGTAGGAAGTGGCGTCTCTGGTTGTGGTCACAGGATTGTCACTGTCTTTTCTCTTCCTCCATCGCCTAGATTTGTTCTCTGACGGAATAGAATTGCTCCAGTTAAATTAAATCATTCGCTTTCCTCTCTACTTTCTAATATATTTCAGCAACTGTTTCTGCCTCCATCTCCCGAAGTGAGTGCCTTGTTCGTCTGATATTTGGTCCATCTCATATTATCTATCGACATCCAAACTTTCTTCAAAAATTTCCCTTTCAATTTGAATTTTCATCCTCTTTTCCTAGGTGCGTGGATTTAAAAAGACCTTCCCAGTCTATTGGCAGATCGAAAAGAAAAACTGACCAACTCTATTTAATGACGTACGTTTTTCACTTTGGCCATTTTGGCTTGCCATTTTCTTCAGTTGATGGGGTGCTTGCGATGCATATATTTTGGATGAATATTTTTGCTACTATTGAAATATAAACCTCATTTAAGAATTGGATGCATAAGCTTTCAGAGCTCCTAAAAATTCCAATTATAAGGATTTGTATCTTTGTAAAGATTGGTGAGTGAACGGTTCAATATATCTTTTTTTTTAGCTTCAGTTGCGTGCTTGGTTTCAGTTTAAAATCAAAAAAGGTTTGGGAGATTATGGTTCTCCATTTTCCTCTTTTCATCCAAAATATATTATCGCTAGGAATGATAGACTTGGAGCCTATGAAGATTGACTTCATTACAATTTATTCAGTTTCCAATTCCTACCAAAATAGAGGCGAATGGCGTCAGTGGAATTTGGATTAGTCGGATTAGATGCTTTTGAATCGGTGGGAAGGGAGAAAATTGGACTAAGGCAAGTGAGCGGGTAGTGGAAAATAAATTTGCTACCCATCTGGATTGTAATTGAAGCATAAAGCTTGTATATTTAAGGCACACCAGCGTTAATAATACGTATAATCTACATGTTGTTGACGTTAATTGTCCCTGAGTCCATATAATTTTCATTGACAATATTTTTTTAACGACATATCTCGAAGATAAGAGCAGTCATCATCATTATGTTTTCAAGTCGATACTGCTGTTATAGGCTCTTTTTACCGAGAGGGAAGGTACAAGACTTGGAATGTAAGGGAAAGGAGGAAGGGTGGAGAGAAACCTGGCGTCGGCATCAGCCTGCTCTTAACAAAAGACACCCAGAGGACCTAAGCTTAATGTCTCATCCTACGTACGTGCTCGAAGACTTTTAAATATATTAAATATTTTGGAATGAGACTGACACATGATATTCCTTGGGCTGAACACATACGTGAAATAATAGGTCAAACTATCAACGAAACAATTTTAAACAGTTAAAGAGCTAGTTAGATCGATACACACCTCCAAAACCATACATGAAGGAAATTTACCTCATTTTTTGGTAACGGCACGGTTTTACGATGAAGTTTGGTGAGATACGTGGCAAATATTCTTCATATATTTTCACTGAGCTATTAAATAATGCCAGGTTATATCATGGTACGGTGGCAGAGACATTTATATAGGAGCGGTGGAAACGTTAAAAATTCCGTGGGAATGCGAAGAGATTCCTCTCTGAGAAATAATGTGATGCGGGGTTCCTATTTCCAGAATAAAAATGTCAAGAGAGGTTTAATATTTTTAAAGGCGTTATTCGCCTCTAGTTGGATAGCGGGAAGGAATTTTTCATAAAAATGCTGGTGTTTTGTCATTTGATTGTGTGGCTTTCTCAAGGGTACATTGAGTGTGAGTCTTCCAGAGAATTTGACCGCTCCCTCTGAGCGAAAATGGCGCAACCAAAAATTTGAATGGAGTATCAGAAAAAGTATTGTACTGCATAATTCAGTTTTGTCAGTCATCATATGACTGTGAACTTTAGAAATATGGGTGTGGGGGAGAATGGGAAAATGTTCGGTGAATGAATTAGGAGATTGAATGAAGTGTTGAACATGGTGAAGCAAGAAAGGAAATTATTAGTATTAATTAGAAAGAGGCAGAGTAGGAGATTATATGTTATCAATTCGCCTGGCGAAACGCATGATTGCTGAGGAAAAAAGGACACTTTCAATATTAAAATGGGAGAAACTCGATTACGATAGTTTTGTTACTTGGGTAGCATACAAGACAAAGGGGGGGCGTAATGATGATAGGAGATAAATTGCTTTGGTTTAGCAGGTGTGATCGACTGAAGACACCTTGTAAACGGAGACATTCAGCAGCGATGTAAAGGAAAGGTCGTTGAGAGCATAGTGTGGGGCTTGGGTGTGCATGAATCTGAAAGCAGGACCCTACGGAAGGATTTCAATAAAATATTTGAAGCCTTAGAAATGTTTGAGTGGGGGGGATAGAGAAAGTACGTCAGACGGAAAGGTGGACAAGTGAAGAGGCGTTGAACATGGTTAGAGTGTAGAAAAGATTGGTGGTAGAAATTAAGAGAAGGCAAGTGGATGGAACATGTATAATAATCAGGCACAATAGAATACTGTAGATCGTTATCGAAGGTAGAAAGCTCGATTAGCCGGCACGATGGAGAAAAGGTGAAAATGGAGAGAATGAATACAAACAGGCAATACGACGAATTAAAGATAAAAAATAGCGTTGAATAGGAGTCAGTAAATGAGCAAGTTTAAAGAAAAGTGGGGACACTCCATTTGAACCTATCCTAAACGGTAGAATAATACCAATTAATCACTCTAGTGATAAATAGCAATAACGGTTTGGAAGTCTGTTGTAATTGCTAGTTTGTTATCTTATGTTGAATTTAATTTTTAAAGAAAGAGTTGCTGAAGATTGTAATATTTATCGTCCTTACAAGAGGAAAGAATCTAATGGCTCGGAAACAACTTGAGACGTGATAGATTTGTAATGAAAGTAGAAAAGTGATGTAAGGGACATAATCGGATTGAAAATTCATTTAAGTAGGAAATAGGATTTATGAGGAATAATATGGAACTGTGGATATAAAGTAATGCAGGGCTGTAGTTAAAAATTACAAGGATTGAAATGCTGATGTTAGTAAAGATAAGATTTTTTGAGGGTTAACATCGATTTTAACATTAGTCTTCTCATACTGCCTCGGGATGCGATCGTGGCAATGATAGAGGGATTTATATGATATTCTAGTCGAAAGATGTTTTATGAATGGATGCAAAAGTCACCTGATACTTGAAAAAGAACCTTCCACTCCTCTCCCCTTTTAATGAATAAGTTATTTTTATTCTCCATGCCTATGTTTCCCATTTGTGATTATCGACGTTACTTTTTTTTTTGGTCTTAAATCATCACTCATATTAAAAGTTCAACAGATGGGCACATGAGCATCACTCCTCACGAGCACTCAGTAGTATATTTAATAATTACGAACACGGATGGCAAGACAGATATAACACCATGCTGTTGCATCACATCATGTTTGTTTGCTTTTTTTGTAATGTTTCTTTTAATTTTATACTTTATCTACAAAATTGCTATGCACTATTATATTTAACTAAATTTGAACACTAGCTATACTATCAGTAAGTATTCACAGGCTTTTCACACCTCCCTTCTTGTGTGGGCGTTTTCCTGTAGTTGGTTTTTTCGTAAAGGATGTTAGTAAAATAATACTCAAGTTTTTCCCACAGTTGTAAATAATTTCACACAACATGATATATTTGCTGTTTCATATTGATATCTTGTGTATATATTTCTTTTTGTTTATTTATCATTCTTTGATTCCTAGAAGTATATCCTTTAATGTTTTTTTAAACCTCAAATTGCAATTGTTTTACGTAATGACATTTATATGTTTTATGTATTTATTTTGACAACGGGTTGGATGGAAGAAGGGACAGTTTTGTATAAATCTCGCCCCAATATAGACCTTTTATTATAATAATTATATTAACGACCAAACAAACCGAAGATTGACTTACTTAGCTCTTCATACGATTCTTCTTCACCTGATTTCTATACTTACCTGTTTCTCCTCTACTCATTGCGAATGCGTCCCTGAGGACCACACGGAATCGACCTTTTCTTTTTGATCATTATTTTTCATCTGGTTCGAGTGGATGTGGATCCGTTGTTACGACCAAGTATGATGAATGATATTTTTATCTCTTTCTTGAAACCCTGTGGGAGTCTAATTTTCCCAATCGCATCTCGGCCCTATAAATTTGGTAACCTTGATTCTTTGAGGCCTTTTTCTGCCTGCATTCACCAATTTGGTTTCGTAGACTGGTTTTACAGGCATTTCTGGATTTTTTCGTCAGTCTCTGTGGTCCCATTCTTACTAGATATCTCATGAATTGAATTCTCTCATGTGCTCTGTATCTGTGATTTTTGGGATAATTGTAAATATTAGTTTTCTACCGGTGAAGTTAGATGTAGATAGTATTTTCGGTGGAGTTCCTCTCAAGGAGTGTCCCTAAGGCACTTAGACCTATTGGTCCATTGTACCAACCACCCTTCTGTTGAATCGCTCATAGAAGCCAATTGCCTCGCTGAAAGCCTCAAGGGGGATTTCCCTAGCCGCCATGGGCTCCACGAATGGTGTGACCAGGAATCTGTTCCTGGTCCTCATCACAGCAGAACACTCGCGAAATATGTGGGATGTGGTTTCATCCTCTTCTTCCCACCACTTACATCTGGGTGACTCTGCGATTCCCAGGAGATGTAGGTGCTTCATCACTCGGTAGTGCCCGGTTAGTAGTCCCACTATCGTTCATATTTTACCCCTATTGAGTAGAATGAGTCTTTTTGCGAGCCCAGGCCTAGGTTCTCCTATGACCTCTAAAAAAAACTCCGATTCGTTTGGTGATTGTCACCGGTGAAGGTAGTCTAACTGGATCATTAATTCTACCCATCACCTCTACATTTCATGTGTTGTCCCTCTTCACCCCTTATATCTCCTTCCTCCCTCAAATCTATCCCAACTACATGTTCTTCTCCCTCGACCCCGCTAGCGTAACATTATTCCCTCGATCACGTCCTTCAAAGCACTCTCACCCTTTATTACCTTTTCCATATACTCCTTCTATTATCTTCTAATTTCCTTAATGACCTCCCATCCCGAGTTCCCGGGTTCGATTCCCGGCAGTGATGGTTTTTCATCGACAACCCGTCCCTATTTGAGTGCCTAAGTGGAAGGCATTTCAAGTTCAGTACTCAGTCCGTCGGATCGGACGTTAAGCCGTGGTCCCTTTAGCACCTTTCGTTAAGAGTAGGCTAATGCCGACGCCGGATTTCTCTCCACCTTTCCTCCATTCCCTGAAAACTCCTACAATTACCAAATCACCCACCTATCTTAAAAGGCACAAATGACCTCAGATGTCGTTCGCCTCCCCTGAATAACCAACCAACCTAATTTCCCTCAATTTCCTTTCCTCTCCTACCAACTCTAATACTTCATCGTTTTTCCCTCTTTCGACCCACATTTATTTCTCCATTCTCCTCCATACTCACATCTCAGAAACCCCAAGTCTATTTTCATCTTCCTTCCTTAGAATCTATATTTTCGTGTCATGTGCTTATAGATTTCGACCTCTTCATATTTATATAATTTTTCTCTTTTATATGATTCATTCTTTGCCCCAGTTATCTCACACGATGCCTTTCTTTGCTATTTTTCCCGTTCCCTTTGCCCTATTTCAAGGTTCGCTAATAATTTTTGCAAAAGGATTGGCTTATTTCGTCGACAAGGAGATTTATTGCGAACAGTAATTGAATCGAACGCTTGGCGAAAGGACATTTTTGCCGGCGAAAGCGGGTAATGATTTTGCGACCTCGAAAAAAAAAACTATTTCAGAGCCCTGAGGATGGCAAAGGGGGTGTGTGTTTGGCGCAGGGCTTTCGGGGTGAAGGCCAGGGACGGACCAGCTTACCCCTAAAAACCGCCAGAGGGGCGGAGGAATGTGGAGCGTGGCGCTGCCTTATCCCTAGGTGGCCGACGGACGAACCACCAGATGCGTTTTTTACATGAATAATCCCCTTTTGCGAGAAATTCTCCCGCTCTTCATTCTCCCCTTGACGCGAGAGTCGTGAAAACCACAGGCTTATTTAGTTTACGGCTTTGGAGCATCTGTGTGTCCACGGTCTCATTGCTAATGGAGGCAATTGGATGTGTACTTTTTTTTATCGATGTTAGCCTTACACTCAGCATGTTGCTGCTGTTATCAAAAAGTCGACAGTAAATTTCAGTTTTCGGTTATGTGAAGGGCAATTAGGATAGCTTTGATAAGTAAACAATTTAAATGTTTACCGGTTAATCATTTTCATGCTCTTCACAATTGCGACGAGGAAATCACCGACTAATCAGAATATTTGAGCAGGTGTCAGCAGAACGGTCTAACTTCTACACGTTTGCTAAACTGTCATTAATTGCTCATTGAAATTAGATCCGTGCAACGTATTTTAATGCATTGATGAATTTTTATGCTTTTTTCATTAAATCAATAGTTAACATTATATGCATGAACATTTTAGAGCTGGTGTGCTGTGGAAATATTGATAAGTACTTTCCTCCGTGGCCTCGCTTCAAAGGGAAGGATATTTATTAAAATACATGTCTCTCTTTCATGAACTTTCCTATTCTTTCGCAATGTTATAAGCATCGTAAATCAAGGATGAATGGAGGACGTGACTCAAAATTATGACACAAGTGTAGTTATTCTCCGCTTTTTAATGTTTTCCCATACAGCACATGTTATGTAATTATTCGTGTAGGTTGGGTCGAAATCTAGACTAAAGTGTTTCCCCATATTTACGTAAACAATACTCGTGGTTGTTCGGTTTACATTACACTAATTTCAAAATAAACTTTTAATGAAGATTTTCTGATCAAACACTTGAGTACGACTGTCCATGTTGATTACTTATTTCCTAGCCAACACGCAAATGTTAATTATCTTAATACGAGAGGCGATGAACAAGTTATGCATTCGTATTGTATTTTTCGGTGGAAACATATAGTTTTCTATGGAGGTTTGTATTAAGATTTGCTTCTGTAGATGTCTGATTAATAAGATTATTATATTTCCTTGAATTTCATGTCGACGGAAATATTTTTTTTTTCAGAACAGTCTAAAAACTTACGAAGGAAGTGTCCGATGCTGACGATAGTCTGATGTTAGGATGCTAACGACACTTGCCAGGCAGGTAGTCCCTGATTAATGATTTACGAATCACCCCCCTCATCGGGTTATAAATCCAATAACTTCAACAGAAAAGTTTTAAATATTTTGTTACGATCATAACGCTTAAAATTACGCATCTTCCATCATGGGAAGCTGGATCAGGGGTAAAGTAGGTATTTTTTATTATTGAGTGCTTAAAATTACTCGCCTTCCAGCAAGGAGAGTTAGATAGATAGATAGATTAGCGTCTTTATTGGGGCGAGATTGAGACTAAAAGTCCCTTCTGCCATCTAATCCCTCGTCAATGCATGAAATATAGCATATATATGCATATAAATGTTGTCCTAAATACTCATAAAATATATAAAATTACAATAGAAAAATAATTAAAATTACAATGAGGAAAAAATAAGTAAGACAATATGACAATGAAAAAAAATTAATGTAGTTATACAATATGAAAAATATGTATATAAGTTTTCGATTGGGAAAACAGCATATAAAATCAACAAGATGCAAATGATAACATTAAAAGTATGTGTAAAAGATATGTACAGTTGTGGAAAAAAATGTGAGGATATTAGCTGATGTCCATCACGGAAAAAAACCCACTGCAGGAAAACACCCACACATGAAGGGGGGTGTGAAAAACCAGCGAAAACCCTACTGAGAGAAAGCTAATGTGATTAAAATTAAGAACAAAAATAGTACATAAATGACAGTTAAAAATGTGGTGAGATAATCTTGCGTGTATTTGGCATGGTGCATTTGTATTTGGCCAGTATGATACGTGTCACTCTGCTTGAATTACACAGTGTATGTTAATTGTCTCCCAGTTGAGCTTGGAGGAGAATTTTATACAGTGACTTCTTGAACTTAGTGAGCGATGGTGAATTTCTCATTGTACCGTCAAGGTTATTCCATTCACGAGTACGGTCAGGGGTGAAGTGCACAGTTCTCAATATGGACGTTCGTAGTTGGAATCTATCTCTCGACATTTTTTTATCATCGTAGTTTTGTTGTACTACCGTCCCTGGTTATTATTATATTTAGCATGTTTATCCAGGATACATTTTACCTATCTTACGTATTAATTGCGTAAATTACGTAATCAATACATAAAATTACTTTTAATTTAATACTGGATTTGACCATAGGTAATATAAGTCACGGGTTAGAAAATCATGCGTTATTTTCTAAAATACAGCTGGAAAGGTGTTGACTTAATACGCAGCTCAGAGGAAAATTATAACGGAGAATTTAGTGGATCAATAATATTTCATAATATCAGGTAGAATATTCGCAGGCACGATTACTGACGCTAACAGGAACGGGCGTACGACGTGTTAAATAACTTTGGGAAGTCCAGAAGATTCTCAGTGAGGCTTGTGAAATCAGGGAATGTAATGAGACATGAGAGTTCTCATCATCTTAAATGGATCTTAGACTTTTTAAAAAGTTCTAGTCTAGCCAGAAGATTTGTTCCAGCTCTGATGGGTGCCCTGTGATGATTAATAGGCATTAAGAAAAGGGAGGTGATGTAAGGTTTGGTATTTACAGTCATAAAAACGATTTTGGATATTTGGAAAGATACTCACAGCGTCTTTTCTCATAGTATTCTAAAGGTTGGGAAAGCTTCTAATGGAGAACTTCAACTTCTCCCGAATCGTCAGTCGTTTGCCGAACCTCTCTGCTCGACATTCATATAGAGATTCCTGGAGTTCGATATCGCTTACATCTTCATATTTGCACTTAAATTCTCTTTCACATCCTTCACTGCTTCAAGTGAAAACGGTGAGCTCTTACGGCTAACAGTATCTATTGAAAAGAAATGTCTCCAAGCCGTAATGTGTGTCCTTTCGTATGTGGTATAAAGGGGGGAAAAAAAAAAAAAAAAAAAAGGAACTTTTAGGAAGTGAACAACAGTACCTCAATGTTTCTTCTGGCTTGAGAAGGTCTTCCGGTCAGCGACCAGCTTCCAGGAGACTGAAGAAGATCTTGTTAAAAAACACAACACTTCTAGAATTTCCACACTGGACACTGATGCACTTCCACAAACGCTGATGTTGGCATGTGCCACTTGTCAAGGGAAGGTAAAAAAGGGGGGGAGAAAGGGTGGAACGAAAGGTAAAAACGTATACGTATTTCAACCACAAAGTGGCCCTCTTCAGCGTGCTGAAGGTGTATACCTCGAGACAACACGGAGTTGACTGAGTAAGAATTGGTGCATCCGAAACCTTATACATATATTTGAAAAGATTTTTTCCTCCCCTACACACTCTTTTCAAATATATGTATAAGGTTTCGGATGCACCAATTCTTACTCAGTCAACTCCGTGTTGTCTCGAGGTATACACCTTCAGCACGCTGAAGAGGGCCACTTTGTGGTTGAAATACGTATACGTTTTTACCTTTCGTTCCACCCTTTCTCCCCCCCTTTTTTACCTTCCCTTGACAAGTGGCACATGCCAACATCAGCGTTTGTGGAAGTGCATCAGTGTCCAGTGTGGAAATTCTAGAAGTGTTGTGTTTTTTAACAAGATCTTCTTCAGTCTCCTGGAAGCTGGTCGCTGACCGGAAGACCTTCTCAAGCCAGAAGAAACATTGAGGTACTGTTGTTCACTTCCTAAAAGTTCCTTTTTTTTTTTTTTTTTTCCCCCCCTTTATACCACATACGAAAGGACACACATTACGGCTTGGAGACATTTCTCTTCACTGCTTGTTCCATTTTTATCATAGAATGCCATCCTTTGCCATTTTTCTCACTAGCCAATTGCTGCATATATGTTATATGAAGCCTTTCTTTGCCTTTTTTCTCATTCACTTCTTTTTTTTCCTTGACGACTATTTTCATCAGACTATCATGTCTCAAGATATACCAATTGTTGGTCCAGTCTACTTTTTTCATCAGGCCTCTTTTCTACCACCTCTCTTAAATAATTCCTGGGGATCGGGTTAGTGTGGTGGCTAGAGTACTGGCCTCACATCCCGAGGGTCCGGGTTCGATTCACGGCAGTGGCAGATTTTTCAGTGGAAAATCGGTCCCCACTTGAGTGTCTAGTGGAGGGCATTTCAAGTTCAGTACTCCGTCCGTCGGGTGGGACGTTAAGCCGTGGTCCCCTTGGCGCCTTTCGATAAGAGTAGGCTAATGCCGACGCCGGGTTTCTCTCCACCCTTCCTCCATTACCTGGAATGTTCCTACCACTATCCAATTACCCACCTATCCGAAATGGCGCAAATGACCTCAGCTGTCGGTCTCCCCTGAATATCCAATCCAGATAAACATGCTTACAATCTATACCAATATAATAATTATCAATTTATACCAATATACTTCTTCACATCTTCAGAAGAATGATGAAGATTAAATGGATCGACCGAGTGACAGACGAAGAAGTCTTAAGGAGAGTGGGAGAAAAGAGAAGTCTGCTGAAAACACTAAGAGGAAGACAGGCAACATAATCGGCCATATCTTAAGACAGGATGGCCTGATGAAGACAATCTTCAAGGGAAAAGTGAACGGGAAGAATGGCAAAGGCAGGCCTTCTACAAGATTCATGGAACAAGTTGTAAAGGATGTGAAAGAAAGGAATTATATTAATATGAAGAGGTTATGCGATGGAAGAATCGAGTCGAGGGCTGCGTCAAACCAATCCTAGGACTGTTTACCGATGATGATGATGATCAATTTAATAATTATATTAGTCTTAGGGACTTGTATCCACTAGCTACAGTCTTCAAAAGTTATACAGCTAAAAATGAGGAAAAATAGTTGAGGACATAGAAATTAGTGTTAGGGGGTAGGTTACACGCTGTGAAAACACTTTGGTTCCGTGGGAAATCGCACATTTCGTGTTATATGTGAATTTATTCTTCCAGTCGTTCCAGAATATCAATTTCGCGTGAAATTCCCCACCGAAATGGCTAATTCTTGCAAGTTTGAATTTTATAAGTAACGAAGCCGTGAGTCTTGGGCGCGGATACACTAGGATATTTTGCCCTCGTAGTTCTGCGGCAAATTTCATCTAATTTAAGTGCACCCATGTTTGAATATGCTGCATGTGAACTTCTGGTGTGCTGTCAGCGCGTATTAATAATTCAGCGCCTTAATATTCAGGGTCGAGTGCTCGGGAGGTCTTGACTTGGCATTCCTAGTTATTCTTGGGCTTGCCTTCCTCTCCAGGCTTACACGCGTGCGTGCATTTGCACATTGGAAGGGCTCGGCTTCCCACTCTCTCTTAAGCAGTTTGTCGCTCCCTTATGTGGGTCCCCTACTTACTTCCCGTCATTGAATTAGCTGAGAATAAACTCCATCAAAGCCAATTATGAATTTCCGTTCGTCCAGTTCCTTTTGGCCGCTGTTGCCACATATCCTCGGCCTCGTCGCCTGCGCCGTAGTCTGTGGCCATGGCATATCAAATGTGCCCCATCTGCCTTCTTCAGTACCTTAACTAAAATAGTTAGCGTTTGGAAATACTTTCCTCCGACTCAAAAAATGCTATGATATGTGTATTAAGGCCGTTTTACACGGTCATTGATACTGCCCAGGCTGCTGCGGGAACACTTGCACTGGAAATATTGCGCCGTGTAATGCAAAGACTTGCATTAAATACACTTGGTAAATAAAATATCAGGTTTTAGAACTTGATTAATTGAAGTTCCATATTTGATATGCTTCATTTCATTCTATCTCCAGCATGCCTTGGAGATCATACAAGAACCAACAATGCGGGAAAAAAACAAGCGAAGTAAACATGCAATTGAAAGTGTGAAACATGTATAGGCACATTCGTTTGACATCATAAATAGCAATAATTCTCTTTCTTTTATATTTGTTCGAATATTCAACATAAGTCTCACACCCTGACCTTCTTCGCTATGGTGTAATTAATGTTTAAAACTTAATGTTTTTCTTGAGGCTACATCTTTTCCTCTCAAAAGTTGCCATCCTACTGTTAAAGTGAGGTCATCAGCTGCAGCCTCATAATTGTAATATCATGAGGTAACTTCATTAGGTATGTTTTTAATGAGGGTTGCGGCCTACAGCTGAGGTCATTTGTGCCATAGAGGATAGATGAGTATTTGGGGATAGGAAACAAAAGGGTGGAGAGAAACCCGGTGACAACATCGGCCTAATGTGCTAAGAAGTCCACGACTTAACGTCCCAACTAACTGACGGAATACCGATCTTGGAGTATTCTTCACATGGTACTCCGGCAGGAACCAGAATTTGCCTGAAAAATATACCACTCTCGTGACTCGAACATGGGCTCTCGGAATGGGAATTACTCTATTCACGACAACAACATATTCCTTCTTTCTTTGTAGTTTATCTAAGTTGAAATGATGATCAACCTTGAAATCAAAAATCAACCTTGCCTCATTGCCTTCTTCATTACCGTAACTAGGTCCAAGAATAAGTTCACATTAATTGCCATGAGAAAAAATTCACCTGGACAGGGAATCGAACCACGGACCTTTGGCTATCCGGGCTACTGCGCAGACCACTACGCTACCCAGGATCCTTGATTCCCAATGGCAATTTTACTGAGTTTCAAGGTACTAGATTTTGAGCTCTCGCGGTCCATCAAGGATGGCAACGCAAGGGAGAAAGGGCTTCAAAGAAGCCACGACCAATGCTGAACCCCATCCAGCGCTAAAGCCGCGCTTGGCGGTAAATGTAGGATATTTCGATTCCCGATCCAGGTGAATTTTTTCTCATGACAATTAATGTGAATTTCACCGCCGTTCACGCGGGAGGCTTGAAATATCCTACGTACAAGAATAAGGAATGGAAGCACTTTTCTGCGACTCGAAAATGTTTTTCTGATACATTTATTAAACACCAAATTTTAATGGTGTCTTTTTTGACAGAAAAAACTTTTATTTTGCTCTCAAATGTCGTGGTGAAATGAGTTTTGAGCATAGACTTATTTGTGCCGCGTTTAGTTAAAATGTTACGGGAAAAGGGAGAGCATCCTATGAAGACGTATGTGTAATCATTGTGCCATGCTCGGCACTCAGTGCCGAGCCTCTCTCTGCCGAGTACCTCTCACTCAGTGGGCAAGCATGGGAATTTAAGGAAACGAGGCGAGGGACTGCTTTCTTCCCTGGGTAAGCACGTTAGGCGCAGCAGACGCAGAGCTTTGTGGTCGAGACTACGTTTGCGAGCACCATCCGGACCTGAGTCCACATTGCCTCGTCCCTAAGGAAACTGAGGACCAACCAGTGAACTTGGCAGAGTTTGTGATGATGCCCACCGCTAATTTTCCAGCGCTCTTCTTTTCTTCCACAGACGACGAATGTAGAAGTAAAAAGAAGAAAGAATTGCGTAACGAACTTCGTCCTTGGTCCCCATTGCACCGCAGTTAATCAAGAGTCCTATAGCTAAAGTTTCAAATCGGTTTTCAAGTCCGCCCTGGAAATCCATGACCGAGGCCTTGAAAACTTTTTCAATCGCGAAGGAGGTGCAAGGTGCCGAGCTTGATAGAAAGTGGGGATGAAGTCGGGGAGAATTTGCGGAAGGCATGGGAGTTGGAAGGGGGAGGGGGTATGATACGCATTTGGGTGCTGACGACTGCAGTAGTTGGGAAGATCTGTGGAAAAGGCAGGGCATATTCTACATTTTAGGGGACATAGAGAAACCAAGGTAATATTTCGAGCTAACCAAAACCCAAAAACACAAGGTAGCAGCTTTTACAGTAAAACTACAAAGTAGAACATTAGTTTTATTACGCTCTTTTATTGATGATGTTATTTCTCATGTAGGCACAATGTTATTGATATTTGATTGATAGTGTTGTACCGATGAGGTTAGGTTTTGATGTAGTATCCCTTTTCTTCTTCGCATGATTTGTACATAACAGCTCCTTCCTTGCACAATTTCAGTCTTCAGATGAGTGTTCTCTTCCTATCCTTCATACACTCCATATTTTTTTTTCTTAAACGTCTTTGCTTACCTAGCATTCTAACTCAGCATGCCATCATCCATGAGCAACTTTTTTTATCTACCTATTCTCTATCCTAATATCCATGGACAATATTCTTTCCCTCAGCCATGTTCAGTATTTCTTTATTCTTCCTTCTTTTCGTCCATTGTACTTCCTCCTCATTTCTCCTTCTCATTCACATTTCTAAAGCCTTCAACCTTTTCTATTTATATTTTCATAGAATCCAGGTTTCATAGAATCCAGGTTTCATATAATATTAGATAGAATACAAGTTTTTGATAACTTTATTGACTGAATTATATATAATCAGCAATAATTAAGGAGCCTGAGCGATTTTTGTCTGTGTACAGATTACGTGAAACTCTATGTACGTATCCTTATTAGTGTTATCTATGGGTAAAAGTGTAAAAAAATGCATTATACAATATAGAGGGCTCATCGCACAGGGAAAAACTGTTATACGTTTTGGACGTAGTAACGGAAGGATTCCATAGATGGCGTGGTGAGCATTTTTCGCGTTACGTCAAAAACGATATATATCCTTCCATTGCTTTCGTTTTTCTCGACTTAAAAGGCACATAACATATGTTATTGTTGTAGCTTTGTTATTTTATAATAATGGCGCGATATGCCTTCATTTAACGTCAACAGTCACATGGATAAGATAACATTTCTCTTACAATTAAAGCTAATAAAAGCTTCATCACATGAGGAATTCTTTGTTGATTCATGAAAAACATAATCCAGCGCTGCAAGGAGCAGACAGAGCAGACTACAAGGCACTTCTCGATTGTGCCACTTAAGTCAATTAGAAAAACGAAAGCGATTGAAGCGATAAAAATAGTTTGTGACTCAACGCGGAAAATTCTTCCCTCGCCATCAGTGGAAATCTTATAGTACTACATCCCAAACGTTTAAGTGCTGCCCTATGCTGTGAGCCCTCTATATTATACTAAAGATTCTACTCATTTGATATTTCGATAATTCGACCCTTTTTTCATACGTAACTATGGTACATACATGAATTACATTTTGTTTTAATTCGATAACCCATTTACAGAATTTATTATAATCGTAAAATAATAAAATGAATATTATTAAAATGATGGTCACACCAAGTCAAAGATACAAAAGAGCATATTTAAATATAACATTCACCGTAATTTCACATACCGCACCGAAAAACATCAAAAGTATCCGTAAGATTCTTTCTTTTAAAAAGTCATAACATACTTAAATTAATGGAAATTTACAATATACAATTCATGTATAGTTTCTACACTGGTATACATGTACGGTGAGCCTCACCGCGTAATTAGTAATGAAATGCGGTAGTATTTTTTCGACGTACTCGAAAAATTATTGCATAGTACACTAAATGATCCGAGATCCCCGCTTGAGCCACCTTAAGATACTTCTGTTTCCTGAATCGATAGTACTGCAGCGTTTAATACATGTTTCTCTCATTTTGGAATTACACGAGTCATAAAACCTCGTTTGATTTTTTTCCGATTTGAAAGCTTCGATTTACGCCCGATGCCGACCATTCGTACGGATGTTTCTTCCCTTAAAAAAAGCACTCGAAAAACGAAGGACTAAGGTCTGGAATGAATCCATCCTCTTTAGAGTCGCTGAATTCGAAATTAGTCCAGAAAAAAAACAGCTTCGGATTCCTACTGCTAACGAAGCTTCATGTTGATGAAGATATTTTGATGCCTCAGGATATTTTTGTGAGTTAACTGATGATCAAACGAGTAAAATAATTATTTTTTGCCAATAGACGAAGTAATGATAAGAGTTAATCATCGTTATAATGAAGTCCTTTATTTGATATTTAATTTTATAAATTACGATGGAAGTCAATTTGATGGATATCGTGACCGAAATATTCTGTTCTCATAGAGCAACCAAGGGAGATGAGGGATCTTTATCCTGTGTGAGCCTTGGATATTCCTGGAAAATGCACGGAGACAGAAGAAAATTTCAAATTCACTACATATTAGTGAAGTAGAGATTCTGGAACCAGTTGAACAATTGTAGAAGAAGCCAAGGTGTAGAGATTGACAGCGACCACAACTTAGTGATGGTGACATGCCACTTAAATTCAAGAAATCGAAGAAATCAATCGAGAACGTATGGCAAGTAGAGAAACTAAAGGAGCATCTACAACGACTAAACAAGATGAAAGAGGATCTGACTGTGGAATCAGTGGAAAAGAGATGGGAGAACATCAAAATCGGGCTACAGGAAGTAGCAAAAGAAGCTCTGAGGAGAAGAAAAGTTATCAAGAAGAAGCCATGGATTACAGAAGAAGTCTTAGAATTGAATTGAAGAGAAAGGAAAGTATAAAATGTGGAAATTGAAGAAGTGCATCACTTTGTTACAATAGAAGTGGGAATGAGATAACCTTAGAGGGAGAAAAGCAAGGGAAATGTGTATGAAGGATCTATGCGACGTACAAAGCAACCTCGCACATGGAAAATGTGGATGTTGCCTACAGGATGGTGAAGAATCAATTCAAGGAACAGAGAGCAAGATGCATTACCATTAGGGATAAGAATGGAGGAATCTTAATTGACCTTGAAGACGGAGTGAAGACATGGCAGGATACTTGGACAAATTGTGCAATAGAAGCAATCTTAAAGCGAAAGGAATCGATGAGGAAAATGAAGTCTACAAGGATGATTTGGGAGTCTCATTCTTAAGATCGGAATTCGACGCAGCTGTAAGGACCCGCGTATAAGTAAAGCTTGGGGAATAGATGATATTCCTGCTGAACTAATAAAAATCGCCGGAGAGAAGACATTTACCCAGCTGTAAAAAACCATCTGCGACATGTACATACTTTATAGCAGAGATAGCCACGGACTTCGAAAAGAATGTCATTATCCCTATTGACAAAAAGGAGAGGGCCGAGAATTGTGAATGTTTTAGGACCATATGCCTGACGACACTTGGTTCGAAGATATTGACAACAATCTTCTATAGAAGAATAAAGCATGCCTGACGACACTTGCCTCGAAGATATTGACAACAATCTTCTATAGAAGAATAAAGAAAAAAACCGAAGAGTTACTGGATGAGGACCAATATCTTAAGATACGATGGCCTAATGAAGAGAATCGTCGAGGGAAAAGTGAACGGGAAGAATGGAAAAGGAAGGCCTCGTATGATCCTGGAATGTACGGTGTATTTGAAATTTTCCTGTACTGCACTAATTCCGAATTATAATTTTGTAATTGGCCTTTTGGATCCGGGATAAGAGATATTTCATCGCCGAATTTCGCTCTCCCAGTGTCTTTTCGGAGTGACTTAGTGCTCGGCGGAATTGGGTGAAATGTTGATTCTGTTTTTGACTGACCCTCATACGTAGCGAGAAATTGAATTTGCGTCATGTCAAGATACGTTCGGGTCCAAGGGTTATAGCAGGCTTTAACCATCATCATCCTCTGTAATAATAACGAGCGGGATGGGAAACAGTTTTCAAATCGTTGTTTGGACTGGGGAACGAAATCGAATCAAGTTTCCCATCCTCCGAACCACTTTTTGTTATGTGTCTAAAGCTCTTTCATGGCGAGCCGCGGTTTTATTCAATTTTGCCCCGAAACCATCTGCGAGAGGGATTCTATTAGCAAGCAAAGAATACATCGTCCTTCCGAAAATTCTTGCGCTCTATTCATCCAAGTGGTAATGTCGGGAAATCCAATTTCGGAAGCGTATTAGAGTATGCACAACGGTCCTTGTCCCTTTATGCATTGGTTCGTTTTATTTTCCAGGCCAAGTTTCGGACGTACCGCTCGCCAATCTCCCGATAAGTGGATCGAGATGGATTTTTATTTCGTTAGGGCAATCATATCCACTTTTCCGCGGCGGGTTTCGGGAGAGAGATGTATATATGGGGAAAAATATGCATTCGCTCCAGGAATCGCGAGATGGAACGCGTCCCGGTCGGAATTATCGATTCGGCTCAAGGGTCGATCCATGCATGCAAGTTGCGATTCCGACCGACAGCCGCAGTGTTGGAAATGTAAGTCATTGGTGCATTGCGTGTTCGCCTGTATTATGTTGTTGTGAGGGCAGGCCGAGTGCCCCCCATACCTTCGGGTGGAGGTGACGTTAGTTGGAGCGGGAGGCATTATTATGTATTGCGTCCAATGTAGGCCAAGCATACCCGAGCTCATGCTCCATGCTGGGGAAGCTCTGAAACTCATGTGTCGGTCTCAGAACATTAATTTTCCACAGGAGAGACTAAACTTAAACCGTAGCTGCACTCAAATCACTGAAATACATTGCTCTTCCATGCCCGAAATTTAAAATTACGATTTTTTGGAAATAAGTGAATCTATTGCTTTTCCATCCCCGATAATGAAAATTATGATTTTTTTTTGGAAATAAGTGAATAAAGGGAATTATACCCTATATTAGCACAAGTTGACCGATGCAATTCAACCGGAGGGAGAAATGTTATACATACAGACAGCGTTAAATATTTTTCTAAAAACAATTTCCTCAAATAGACGAAGCCGATCTTGTGCTCTGCAGCTATTGTTTGCTCAAATTTTTCTATTTAATCAATTTTATCAATTTAATCCTAAATCTAATTTATGCCAAGTAAATTAATGTCAGTATTTAAACCGGGGTTTAAAAAACATTAAGGAATGATTTTCCGGTCTTTTCGGTCTGCGGGAAACAACGCATGTTAAAAAGGGTAGGACAGGGCATACGCATGCTAGTCAACGGTTGAAAATAAGCCAGAATGGGGACCTCTTATGGAGTTTGCATGAGCATTAATGGCAGAAATTAACCGCTATGGCGTCATAAACGTCCTTCATAAAGGACATTTAAAGAAGAAATTATGATGTATTTTATTCCGTTAGGAGTTAATTCTATTCATAAAAGCTGGTTCAAATTTAACCTTTTCAAACTGATTACATGGCGTTAGTTTGCATATTTTCAATCTCTTCACTGTTGATTTCACGCATTTTTGAATAAAAATATCTTTTTACTTTACCATTATTTTTGGTGCATGTTTTTCGCATTATTTCCTGCGTTCTTTTTGTGCATTACATTATTCATCTTGCTTCTCCACGTTTTACTGTGTACAAAAACCACTTGATCCGTGGGTAGCGAGGGCAGTGAGCCCGAATGTATGTGCCAAATAAGCTGGCCGACCTTGCTTCACGAAACACCTGCGATGCTACCTCCATAGCTTTCTAACATCATTTCCAAATACGCATTGGAGTTTACGGCATTTCCCTAGAGCTGTTTGAGCATCATCGATGTTTTTATTCGGAGGTGACAACGGCAATGTCCTTAGCAACGCAGGGAAAAGAGCCGGAAAAAGCATTAAATGCTGATATAAAAGACACATTTTAGAGAATCCTGGATCGCAAAGCAGTCAACGAGTGCAAGAATAAGAACATTGTCAGCCTTTTCCGTTGAATAAAGAAACAAATATCATAAAATTGATTGACATTTGAGCATTTAATTGAGAGAACGAAAAAAGTAGATAATACTCGTTCTTAAATGGAAAAACCAAATTTAAACAAATGTAAAAAAAATAATTACTTCGAATCTAATCAGAGTCGTTGCACAAATAGTAATAGTTTTCTTGAGCCTTTCATAACATAAATTTTGGTAACAGGAAAGGCAAGGGCCTAGCCACGTTGATGCACTGGTTCCCGTTAGATCACCGAAGTTAAGCAACGTTGGGTCCGGAAGGAGGTTGGATGGGTAGCCCCCCTCCTTACCTCTACCGCTCTTGATCTTGCCTCCTGTCTGCGAGTGGCGGGCAGGTTAAATGTGCGTAGGCACAATAGATATAAAGAGGTCTAAGTGCCAGGGGGGCTCCAGAAGTCCCCCGCCCACCCCTCCAATTAAATTTTTTTTTTGGGCCTTTCATAGTACTAGAACACAATGCAGTTTACGTTATTATAACGAACAAAAGTTTCCTCGATGGAAAAGGGGGGGGGGCGGACGCACAGACGGGGATTTCTCAGACGGGGACGGGGAAGATAGGTGGATAAGAGCCAGCATTCGGAAATTATTATTATAGTTATTGTTTATGTTCTCAACATTAATTTTTCTCTACTAATACTATGCTTATAACGATTAAAAGGGTGTCAGTGAACTGTTTTTTTAAAACCTTTTCTGACGTCGCCTACTTAGTTTACTTCAAAACACATTGCCTGTATATAATTTATACTATTGAGTTGCGAAAGAAGAATGCCCCTTTGAAGATTTCGTAAATTGAAAATGAAGAAGAAAGCATTATTGACGGTATTAAATACATGTAACAAGTCATAAAGTATGTGAAAGAGTAGAACTATGTTAATATGAAGAGGTTGGCCGAAAGGAGATTCGTGTGGAGAGCTGCGTCAAACCAATATTAGTATTGTGTCCTTGTGATGATGAAAGTTTTTAGGAATACTAGTGGGAGAGAAGAGATGTCTACTGAAAACTTCAAAAAGAAGACGGGACAACTTAATAGGCAACATCTTAAGACAAGGTGGCCTGATGAAGACAATCGTCGAGGGAAAAGTGAACGGGAAGAATGGAAAAGGCAGGTCTCGTATGAGGTATATGGACCAAGTTGTGAAGGATGTAAAAGAGAGAAGTTACGTCAATATGAAGAGGTTGGCCGATAGAAGAATTGAGTGGAGGGCTGCGTCAAACCAATCCTAGGATTGTTGACTGATGATGATGATGATATAAATCATTGAATCGTAACCAAAAAAATAATGTTGATAGAATCATCGCTCAAAGTTAGCACTGCCAATTTGGTAAATTCATGGACAGTTTTCACCTAACTCCTTACCCTGTGGCCTATCACATGAAATTACTTTATCCGATGTCCCAATTTAAACTCTTCGTATCTTCAACATTCTCTCACGCTGTTCGAGATTAAAATTTGTTTATGAAATTTTAACATCGAAATATATAAAACTGATGGTTTCAGACGTTACTTTATGGAATGTGCTAATCGTCATCTGTTGAAACCATGGTCATAGAAGTGTGAAATAATTATTGTGGAAATACAAAGTTGATTCTATCGTTCGTTATGCATCGAAATAAATGTTATTTGGAATAATCCAGTGAGAGATTTTTATGGGAAATTACATAGAGATATATAATTAAAATTTAAGCACAAATCCGTCTTGACGTTCGAATTATTAGCAGATAACTGTAAGCATTGTCAGCTATATACGTTTTTTTATTGAGAAACCTCTTATCCTTCATCCAATGCTTGAATCGAATCCTCGAGTTGGCAAAAATATTAGAAAAATATTTTCGTGAAATTATATACGTAAACAGGGTCAGACTCTTATTTCTTGAAGGTTCGGTAGCGACGTCAGTCAGAGAGATGTTTTTCAAACGGCATGGAAAACGTGGTGGGGTTTATAATTCTTTCATTTCACTTAATCTTTATTATTTTCTTCCATCTCCTACTATGACCCATCATCGTCACTATCTATGATATCTGTAGGTTTTCGCAGGTTTTTCTCAACCTCCATCTTGCGTGGATTATTTCCTGCAGTAGATATTTTCATGAAGGGTTTAGGCATAACACTTACGCAATTTGACATATGTGCACACATTTTCACAAAATATACTTTATTCGTTCTCATAGATAGCATTGCTATACTTACAATTAGTATTTTGGTGTTATTCATTTATGGCTGTAGTTATTGAGGTTGATATGCTATCATACATTTAATATCTCATTCAATATGAATGTTTTTCACGTATTTTCTCACCTAGTCCCTGACTAATTTTCTACTTTTGGAGCATGCTGCTTTTTTATGCCCTTCCTTTTATGATATGTGTCGTCCAAACATTATTCAAACCCATGAAGTTGTTTTCCTGTGGTTGAGTCTGCATCTCATGTTTTTTTTACTGCCTTAAAAATGCGAATCACAATGATCGCAGTCCATTTTCTGACTGGTTAATCCAAGTTGGTATTGAAACCATCCATTTTGGTTAAAAAAAGACCATGGCGAATTTTAAGTTAACAGTGAAAATCAGAAAAATATCAGGAACAGCCGGATGTCTGCGATTCAATTTCTGGTAAACTTTTTCTCCGTGCTTTTTTCAACGCACTCGATGGTAATACGCACCAGGTGTTAATGTGTCAATTTTATGTCTATATGGCATCAATATTAGTTTTATTTTTTGTGAATTATTTGGATTTCACTCTCTTATTTCCGCTCATGAATTCAATTAAGGTTACATGAAGTATCTAATTCCTTTAGGGTTTCAACGAAAAGAAGGCGGATTATGGAAGCTGATGGTCTATTATTTGAGAAACGTATATGGTGATCCATTAACCCATGCGAAGCTTCGTGATATCACTGTAATGCACCAACGTTCAGTATTATTATTTAACCCTGCTGAAAGCGAATAATGGTAACTCATGATCTGAATATCCGATTACCTACGCTGAGTATGTTTTATAACACGGAGACCTAGGTCTATTTTGATGAAGTGTATAAATGGCTTTGTGATTTCCACATTGTGCCTCCATGCCTATATTTTTATCGAATTATTTTCTTGTTAAAGGTTCACAACCACGTTACGCATTTGAGCTATCAGACTCTATTCATCAGTTGAAAATGAATCATGAATTGCATTGAAAAGGGTTTATCGTTGAAAATAGACTTTTTCCATATTTTTTCATGTGCACGTACGAGTCAATGTTTAATGACAGAAGCCATTTCAGTAAGTGACGACGTAGCATGGTTGTAAAGAGTTTAAGAAAAACTGCGTTCTTACTTCAAATGGTTCAAAAGCAATCATTTTATTTTATCTCCTGAACATATTCAAAAAAATACATGGGCCCTTTTTGAAATCAACCGATCATTTAATATCAAACGAAGCATACAAAAATGAGTCGAATGCATTTTAACGATTATTACATGGTTCCCTATTGTCCACTTTCTGATATCAAAAAGTAAGAGAATATTTATTTTATCTCAAACCTGATGGCAATCAAAAGTTTTAGGTAACCGAGAGTCATTGAATGCTACATATTTATCCCCTGTGTAAACTATAATTATTCATCTCATTGAATGGTTATAAAATGTAGCGATTGGAAAGCAAGGATTTGGGGGGTGAAAACGAGACTTCAGAATGTGTTCTTCGCCAAAAATCTCTTCGGCCTTTGGATTTATAAATTGTGAGTTGCTGGCAGAGGCTATTTTGAAGCGATATATTTGAGAGTTTTCCAAAATGTTAAAACGAACAATAATTGGTCTCGTAAATATGGCTTCTCACCTGAAATTCTTTCTCTCGGCCAACACACAGTCAGCTTTTAACGCGATGTTTATGTACTCCGTTGATGTCTCCTGCACTTAATATAGCACGGAATTGATACAATTATTAGATGTGGAAAAAGATATTAATTTCTACGCATTGCGTTCAAATCTTATCTATTTTAGTCGCAAAAGCGATTTAATTAAATGAAATAACGAGTGAATTAATGGTATGATGAAATTTACACAGTATAATGCATTAATTATTTTACCCCATTCTCACGTCTATTAATAAATATTCATGGACTTGAACATGAAAGATGAAAGAGTCAGATAGCACAGCTGGAAGAGCTTTGTTACTTGGCAGCATATTTGAAGATGATGTGGGCATCATTATAGAGGCATGGGAGAAACTCGATGTAAGCGGTGGTGGGGCTGTAATTATATTGGTTAGGTTTGCCGATGATTAAACGTTAGTAACCGAGAGATTGCAGTTAGATGCTTCATAAATCAAGCGTGTTATATTTATGGGATGGATAAAACTAAAACTATGACAAGAAAAATTAGGCAACATTTAATATTTAAGGAGGGTACTGGGTTGTACCACTAGAAGAGTGTTGTGACTTGGGTAGCATACTGAGTGAAGGTGGGGATGGTAATAATGACGATAGAGGAAGGGCTAATTTGGATAAGCATAAATTTAATTGCAAAAGGCAACTACTGACTTCCTAAGAGTGTTAAAAAAAATTAATGAAGGACTTGGCTTATAACGTGGCATTGTATAGACTCAAGGGCAATAGAAGAAAAACAAATAGGAGTTTTTTGAGGTGGTTAAAGAGGAAAATGGAGAAAGAGCGATTAATAGGGAGGAAGGCAAATGAAGAAGTGCTCCTCATGTATTAATGGGAAAGAAGGAAGTAGCCGGAAGTAAGGAGGAAGTGTAAGTATGTTAAAATGTACAGGTGGTGACATTTGTATGCTAGCCTACAGGTGACAATGAAGCCAGAATGGGAATGTTTGGGAATGATTAGGTCTCACCTCCTCGGCACAAAATATTGCGCTTTTTATTGCCTTATATGAAGATTGCATGTGTATCAAATACAAACAAAACAAATAAGTCGCACCCAAGGTTTATCGCCGATTTGTGTTCATATTTATTTCTAATGGCTTTTCAGAACTTAATTTGATTCTCTTGTGAGTTAAGTTTATTCCTTAAAACTGGTTCGAGTTTAATCAATATAAACTACATATTTGCGCTTGTTTGCGTATTTCCGTATTTTACTTTGTTTCTTTAATGAAGTTAAAAAATGTATTCGATTTCTCTATCGATTTAAAAAATGTATCTATCTTACTACTAAATGCGATTTTCAAGAACAAAAAAAAGGTTTAACTATAACAATAGGACGTCAGAAGCTAGAGCAGGTGGAGTAATTTAGCTATCTAGGTAGTGTGTTGAAAAAAAAGGATTCAGCAGCATTGAAGTGAGAAGGAGAATCGCATTGGCAAAAGGAGCTCTTGATCGTGCACTCAAGGGGTGGAAATGGGAGCTTTTAGAAAAGAAGATGAAAATAGGCTTAGGGCTTTTGAGATGTGGGTGTGGAAAGGATGGAGAAAGTAAAGTGGACATGAATTAATGATACTTTGCACTATTCCACATAAAAATTTATTTCGAAAGAGTCAAATTGTTTCACTGCACTGCAGAATTATCAGGACTAACTTAGAAGTTAAACATGCCAGAATATATAGTCACGTAAGGAGGTTGGGGGTGGCGGGTGAATATTGTCCCATTCCCCTTCTAACCCAGGAATAGGACAATATTCACCCACCACCCCCACCCTCCTTACGTGACTATATATTCTGGCATGTTTAACTTCTATGTTAGTCCTGATAATGCTGCAGTGCAGTGAAACATGTTGACTCTTTCGAAATAAATTTTTATGTGGAATAGTACAAAGTATCATTTATTCATGTCCTACAATGGATTTCCACAAAGTATCAGCCTCCACCATTCATTTTAAAGTAAAGTGGGTTGAAAGGAAGACGAACGATAAAGTGATAGAATTGGTAGGAGAGAATTTTGAATTAATAGAAAAAGAAATTTGATAGATGAAATCAGGAGAAGGCAGAAGCTGTGGATGGAAAAGTAATAAAAGGAGATGGTGTTCTGAAAGAAGTGATTGAGGGAAGAACGTTGGGTAAGCGGGGAAGAGGGAGGAGAAGAACGGGTAGCTTGAAAAGAATGATGGGAGACAGGAGTTATAAGGGGATGAAGACAGACATCGTGTGAAATTTAGGGGGTGGGAAAAATTAAATGTCCATTTAGACCTACCTTCACCGGTAGAATACTAATAATAATAGTCTTACTACTCACTAAGTGTTAGCGAGAGCAAAAATAACTTCATCTATGAATATTGCAAATAGTAAGCCCGTATGGTCTATGGTACCAAAGTGGCTGACCATCTCAAATCAACCGCAATACCGCATACCGTAGTTTCTAAACTGTAGTGGAATGGGTAGCGAGGGAAAATGGGATAATTAATGAAGGAATATAAAAGGTGCTTTGGATATTAGGAAGAGAGTTGGAAATATGTTGACATGAAAACAGAAATTATGCGGGAAAGGAGAGACTCAGAAAATTCAGGTCATAGTTGATACTCAATCAAAGGTTATCCCAACAGATAGTGAACAAACAATAATATTTGCGGAATGAAAATATTAGCGTTTTCATGCATCTCATTTGCATAGAAGAGTTTCCTTTGCCAATGATTGGTGTGAATATCCTTTGGCAGAAGTTGTGGATATAGCGGATGATTTCGGCCAAAAGAGTGAACTGCAAATTTTCGCAAATTCGGCTCTGAAAATCAATGTCCTCTAATCCTTATTTATAATACCTAATTACTGGTGGGTAAATTCCACATTACTATTTAGGGTGTTTTTTTAGATATTTGTAAATAACAATATTATCAAAAGAAGGTTTGGAGGACTATTTACTTTACCCTTTTGTATATGATTTCTATTCTGGTTGTAAATAAATATGCCATTTTCATGTTTCCTGGATAGGAAGGAAGACCAAATAACTACGATTGGGAAAACAAGAGGTCACGAACAAATAAAAAAAACTGTTTAAATTGCACAAGCAGCCAGGATATGTTGAAAGCTGCTATAGGATTCCTTGAGCAGGCTTCTGAAGTTTAGAATTTCACATTTTTTAATTATGTCTTAATTCGCTACTTTTTCAAACCGTCGAAGCCTTTCAGAGTTTTTATTATCATCTGAATGAATTCATATGTGTTTTTTTAAATCTTTTCATTTGACTGTTTTAATGAATGTATTATTTCATGAAACCTCGATTCTTTGTCTACCTTAATCAACGAGATATACATTTTAAAGGCATCTCAGCTTTTCACATTTTTTTATATTTGCAAGCTTGGATGAAAACGTATCTTTAAGCGATGTATTAAAACTTTTATGGCTAAAGGATGCGTTAATCGAAAAAGTTTGGGAAGTCCTGGTAGCGAGAAAATGTGTTCATGGTGAGGGCAGGTACACTAAAAAAAAGTTGGAAATGATATTTTATCCGATATTTAGACACGCTCTTATGTCTGAAAGCATGCAGTATTAGAGAGTGATTCTCCACAACCCATAGCGCTGGGAGCTATGATTTTCAATCCTTATAATTTTATAATATTTTTATTAGGTACTTACTAAATGAGTTTGTTTTTATTAATTATTGTTCTATATTTGGTTCATTTGTTTTGAGGGGTTTGTTTTTGGGAATTATTTAGGACCAGGGATGAGAGGTTAAATGTTCTGTGAATCATTGCCGTAAGGGAATTTCAAAGGAATGAATAAATTGGTGCAGATTATTGGAGTATTAATTTGAATGTGGCCCGACGATACAAAACTCTATATGTAAATCGGTAATTATAGCAAGGAAGTCTTCTTGGATGATATGCGTCCTGACTCTATGTTTGTGATTATCGTGAGCAAGGACATGAGCAGGAAGGGTATTTGCAATTAAAGAAGATGGGCTAGTGCAAGCTAGTAGTTGCATAAATATATTTTTTATCATTAAATTTAAGATACCAATTTAAAATAGGTAACCCAAGAAAGTTAGAATGTCTTGTAGGAGACTATGCTAGATTGAACTTTGGTAACTTTGGAAGAGATGGAAATATTTCAATAATAGACTGGTCCTTGATTGCGTGGATTTAAGGTCAGTACTCCGTCCGTTAAAAGGGCTGTTAAACTATAGGACCCTCTGCGTGTTTCGTTAAGTGAAAGCTGATTGGGTAGGTGCCAGGTTTCTCTCAACCGTTCATCCGTTCCCTGAAAAGTACTTATGTCTACCCAATAACCCACCTCTACTGAAGGCCTTCTGCGTCTCCTAACTACTACCAAAACAGTGGTCCCTGTGAGAGCAAGAATACATTGTCGCCTACCTCTTTGTCTCCAATATATATCATATGTTTAGGCTTAACTTGGTGGTAACACATTGCGAAAGTTTAGAAATAATTTCACTTAGTAATATTTCACGGAAAGGTTTATTTCTTCTGACCCAGGGTTTCGACTATTGACCACCTTGATAATGACTGTGCAATTGTCGAAACCCTGAGTCAGAAGAAATAAAACTTTCTGTGGAATATTAGTTAGGGAAATTATTTCCAAACTATCTCCTTGTCTCCCAAAACTTTTACTTGTTTCCAAAATCTCACCGATTCTTAAAGACGGACGTGGCCTAAGTACTCAATGTTTTAAAAACCCCAGTAACTACTACGGTATTAACGATAGTTTCAAACGAAAACTTTCGGTATTTGAAAGTAAATTCATTCTTGTTGAGAGGTAATGATATACCTTGCGCATCTTTGCACGCACGCATTATCTGACGTAACTCACGTAGTGATCGCTTTGAAGTTTCCACTCTCGACGTTTTGCTCATGGCATAAATCCCTCTCTCTATCTCGTACCCACCGAGAATAATCCAAAACTGTGAAGGATTTAGCATGCCGAAAGACATCCTTATCTCTCGAAGGCGACATTTCCAAGGTGATTTTTTTCTATTTTATTTTGATCCTCCCGTCCGTTACATCAACGCCCACCACTTTCTCCCTGGCTAATATAAAGGAGAGTACGAATGAGGGCGGGGGGGGAGATGACATGAAGAATTCAGGAGAGTGAGCGGGGGTAGGGGCTCCCCTTGGAAGGAAAAATTGGAGAGCAGCGGGAAGGGATTCGGTTGGGGCGTAGGGAATAGCGAGAGGAAGGATGAGGGTGGAATTCTTGATCAGGGAGAGGAAGGAGGTTCGACTTTATCGAGAGGCTTTTCCACGTCCGCGCATCGTCATGTTACTCCCTGCTAACAAGTGACGAGCAGTCTGTAAAACCCTCTTTTTTTCGAAAGTGACGCTCAAAAAAATAACACAATTTTTTCGTAAAGGTTTAACGAAAAAGCATATAATTATTTTTTAATAATTTTATTTGAGCAGGGCATTATAATCTCCATATTATGAAGGATTGGAATGTTCAAACAGGGCCACAAATTATCCTTTTTCAGTTCTTCTGATGGTAATGATGGAGATGGCTAAATTGCGTATCTCTTGATGGGTGGTTTTTGAGAATATCGAATTACTCGGTTAATTATTAGGTTTTTATTAACTTAGAGCATATCTGAGAAGATATGAGCTGTAGAAAATGGTAAAACCAGAGAGGAAGAATATTTTATGAAATGACAACACCTTGGAATGGCATTCATTGATTTTATCTGTACATATTTCCAAATTCTTGATCTCAGTAATGGCTCTAACTCCCCCCTTTGCCCAAAAACCACTTCACATTATCCCCAATCCGCCCCAATTTTACTTACGTCAAATTCAACTTTCTTCTTTACCTCCTCCACCTCCCTAAACTAAACCTCCCCTACCCCCCTCGAAGGGTATTTATGTCTGAGTACGATTGTACCAGACGTATACACTAAAGAATTACAGAAAGTGTCGGAACGCATTTTGTATCTTCTAATTAAAATAAATTTGCGGGAAAATATGACGACTTATTTCTTTCTCTATTATCAGATGTGTCCCACGACATTTCACCTGTAACTTTCAATATTTTAATCTAAGATTGGCTCACTACAGCCCTTCATTCTTATTCCCTTTACCTTTCTTATTCCCTTTAGGACCTTTAATCCCCTTTAGCTCTAATGTTTCTCATCCCGTTTCACCTGACCTATGAATTTGTCCCTCAGTCTTCCTGGTGGTGTTTCCCTTCTACTATGCTCCTTACAAATTCGTCATGCCATACAGTGTGGCCATACATCTGGACTTGGCCTTCCTATTGGTACTCCATATTAATTTCCCCCCTTCTACGCTAGGAGAGCACTTGCTCATGTTATCCGTTCATTTGAATTCAGCACACGTCTTACTGTTCATATATATATAGTGTTCTCCGGTAGTGTCAAGTCCGTGATTTTTCTTATTGATTCTTGATTCCTATCTTAAATATTAGCTTAATATTTACTTGATTACCGTCCATACTTGTCAAACTCCGTGCCAGTATGGGTAGACCTAGATGACTTGTATAAGCCTAAACATTTATGTACCTAGAGTTTTCTGCAATCAACTTTTAGGGTATTTTTCAGAGGGTGACTCTCTACCAAATATAGTCAAATTTACATGCCCATAGTGTAATTAACCTTTGATAATATTTAAAGGACTACTTTACATTCACAACAATGAAATTTTAGCATGCTAAGCTGGGTAAAAAACACGAGTTACTGATTTAATGTACTTTTTGTAGGCATGATACAGACCTAGCTACCTTCGTATGTACCTGCATCTCAATCCTGCCCTTCCAACGTTATGCTTGATACGTTACGATGCGCAGGAAGATATTTTGGATCTGTCCGTTCATCCATTTAATTAATTATAGCTTCATGTTCAAATTAGCCATAGTGTGGTGATAGTGTTAAATATTTTTGACGATGCCGGGAAACAGATGGGCTTCAAATTAGCTTAATGGACCCCGTCAAATACCAACGTTCTATCTGATAGTGATATTCCTATCCGAGTGTTTGCAATGAGCTTTCGACCCTCACTAGAATATTACAAAGTCCTTTTACAAATCTCTCCGTTCATCACTTCAAAGGCTCTAACTCGGCGTTCACTCCTATATCACACTATACCCAAAATTTAGGACGTATTGCTTGATTTTCTACGTGTCGAATTATCACTCCAATGAGATCAATCTATCGGAAATCTGCAGAAAAATGGTTATCGTCACGGTAGGTTGGAATTTCTCCGGTATATTTAAAATTAACTATATCATTTTTGAAGCACTCGGACTCGTATAGAAATCGTAGTGCATCATGAGGAGTATATAGTATTCCATGTGGCAAAATGTGAAAAATTAACGGAATTAAAAGAGAATGGAGGGAAATGTGTAGTTAAAGTGACCTTTTAATTCACATTACCTGTGTGGGCGATACCTTAATTGAAATTTTCATTCAAAGATCAATAAAAAAATTCATTCAAATTATAAGGCATTAGTAGTCAGACTATTTATGAATTTGAATATTAGGAAAATACAGATTATGATTTTACTCCCTTCGTCGTGGTTTCATGTGAAACCTCTCACTTGCGAAGACATTCCTCCAGCTCGTTGTGACAAAGCTGTAAGATGTGAACCGGCAATGTCTTAATTTCGTCATTCATTAGCCCAAAGTCCACGTAGTTTCCAGATATTTCTTGTGTGCCTAATTACTTAAAAATTGCTCGAAAAAATGTACAGGAATGATTGCAATAATTACTTGTTTTGCCTCGTAGTCGCAGAGTTAAGTTAATAATGTTACAACTAAAAGAAAAATAAATACCAGCCTATATCTTTCCAAATTGCGTAGGCATAAATTCTGAGCTTCAGCACAGCTATACTGATTATTTTCTTCTTGCTTCCTATTGAAGTGGTTTCTTTGTTTCCCAAAGAACAATGCTAATCAAATTCTAGAAGCTCCCTTTGTTTTACACCTGTTCAGATTTTTCATGAGATGTCTTTCTTCCCTTGCACTTCATTCATTCATATGTTTCATGTAAAAACGGGGTGTAGCAATAAAGTACTTACTTTATTAATAGAATTTAACCTATTAAAACATAGCAATTTCACTATTCAAGATTATTCCCTTAGTATGATTGTTATTTGAAGCCACTCTTTTTGCGGAAATTTACTTTCAGCCGTTGTATCAGTACTGAACATCCTCTACTCGTGTCTATTTCCTACAATTGGCTTAGCAATGGCTCTTAATACCTTATTAGTGTTTCATGAAGAGCTCTCCTATTTGATTTCATAGCGCTCTACCGGTAAGGGTGAGATTTGATGCAGTACCCTCACTATTCTTAGCATTTCATTCATCTTAAATTATCAATTTCTGGATAGGACAAAAGTCATGTGAATACAAATCGGATGACTGGGACGTTACTTTTAAATAAATTTCTCACGTCTAGTGGTAAAGTTTTTTTTTCATAGCCAAATGAACTGTGCTGAAGCTCCCAATATGGCCCTCAGGGTGATAAAGTTGGAGACGCCTGGTCTAAATGAAACACTGATCTTGAAACAATTTTTTATTGTGGAAAGTACTCCTGCTTGGTTTCCAATCGTTTTTGTGGCAAAAACAAAGTCCTCTGCACCTGGACGTTTGCATCAGGTGAGTGTGCATACTGTCAGGAGCCGAAACGTCTGATGGGGAGCATCAAAGAGCTGTCAGATATACCTACTGCTAAATGTATCGTCGTTTATCAGTCCTCAGACTGATTTCACGCATTTTTCAGTTCAATTATTTTATCAAATAACCTCTTAACCTGATTTGTATTCTCATCTTTTTATCGCCTTTATTGTTCAACCATGCATCTTATCCCTGTCTTTTCTTACAGACTTTCACATTCACGTCCTAAACATTTCTTCATTTAACTGTCATGACTCAAGTCGTGCGGTGAAGTTCTTCCTGCGGCTTTTATTGTCTTTGCCTTGCTGCCATAAGTAGCATGCTCCAGATGAACGTTCTAGAAAACTTTTTCTGTAATTTCAAGATGTAGATTTTTAAACAGTAGATTTTAATGAAAGAACATATTCCTCGCCTGGGCTTTGATACTCATTATTTTCTTCTTGCTTCCCATTGAAGTGGTTACTTTGTTTCCCAAAGAACAATACTACTCAAATTCTAGAAGCTTCCTTTGTTTTACATCTTTTCAGAGTTTACATAAGATGTCTTTCTTCCCTAGAACTTATTTGGACCTCCTCATCAGTTGCTTGGTCTAACTTCTTGATCCCCGTAACTATTCCGCAGATTAAAAATGTTTAATTTTTTTGCTGTGGGTATACTGTATGTCTCTCGCCGGGGAAGAATAGGTCAAATATGTAGATATTTTTTAGAAATGTGAACTCTGGGGTGTTACTCTGGTTACTCTGGGGTGGGTTCTACCCTCAGCTATCAAAAACAACCTTCGGGTTTAGTCACTGAGTGAGTGATTGCAAAATATACAAAATATAGTAAATTAGGGGAAACAGTAACTGAATATTATAATAGTCGAGCCGTGTGTGGAAGGCATTAGCTAACCATCATTAATCTATAATCATTAACCATCATTAACCTATAACCATAATCTAACCATCATTATATATTATAACTGATCATATTTTAAACGTGCTCAGGGGTAAAGTGTGGGTAGAGCGTTAAACATATACCAAGCGATAGAGGTGATAATTTACGAATGCAGGTAAATATATTTTTGGGGGGGTTTAAACCCTAAACCCCCCCTCCGTCTGTACGTCACTGCATATGCCGATCCTCAACCTTTATTAATTATCAAAGGCTTCTAGCTCGTGCATAAATGGATATCATTACCATTAAGTAGAATAAATCTATTAATTAGTAAGTTTAGTGTGAAGTACATGGAACCTACCTCTCTTATTTAGCGCATATGATGTTCTTTTTTTCTACGCTTCATTCCTCTCTTTATTCCATTAAATATAACTTAAGATTTCGTCCATTATGCTCTATCCTTCAATACGTACTTTGTAAAACAGTTATTCTGTTTCCCAGTAGTTCCAATCCGTCCTCCTATGCCCCAGTTCATAATTTACCTCAGAAACTTTCTTCCCTATGGAACCACGCCAAGTACGCTTCGGACTCCCTTCTCTCTGTCTGTTGCACTTCCTCCATTTTTCCTTGACCCACATCTCGAACGTCTCCAATCAATTTCCTTGGGCTAAGGTGTGGCGATCATACAGCTCCAAGCTCCAAATTTGACCTTTCTTATGCAGTTTCCACTCAGGTTTCCGTCAAGAAGCTTTAATAGCTTCTTTTGAGAAAGCTATCACCTTTATCACTGTTACGTATTTCATATGACTGCCAATAACTGTGCCATATTTTCTTGTACGTGTCCTTTAATGCAGATATAATTTTGATTATACAAGCACCATTAAAATGCATTTTACTAATTGCATTTGTGAAACATTACGATGTACCTACTTACGTCCTCAAACTTCATTACCAGTTGATTTTATTTGAATGTTATTGTGCATAAACATGTTTTTACCTTAATATAAGTTTCATTAAGCTTCGTTGGGGAAAATGTATTTAGACACTTGAGATATTCGTCATAAAATTTTAAAAAATTACAAGTTCTTCGTGAGGATCTATTCTCTCGGAAATCAATTATTTTTGATATTTTATATTACCGTTGATTTCTACTAGGTTAAAAAGGATAATTCTGCTCTCACAATGCATCAGTGGGATAGAGACATAGTGACATATTAGATAGATCAAATGTCGGGCCCAATGGTGTATAAGAACTCGTTTTTTTCACGCGCAGCACATGAATAAAACGCTAATGAAGTATATTATTTTGAAAAAACAGTAGGAAGCACGCTTAATTATCATCAAAACTATTTTTAATACAATAAGAAACTTTCAACCCCCCCCCCCCCCCCGTTATCGCTTTATCTTCAGAGAGAGGGAATTGCAACTGGAAATGAAAATATTTCCGCCCTTGCTAAAGACATGTTCAGATGGTACACTGGTCGCTGCTATTACTATGATCGATTTGATATTGAGCTCTGATATATGTATCTAGCAAAATTCACGTTTTAATATTGACATATTGGAAAGTTGGTGGCCATTATGCATAGTAGTAGCTATTTGGGAGATGCGACCGACAGCTTTGGACATTTACGCCATTTAGGATGTAGGTAAGTAATTGGATATGTGCGAGAACGAAGAGAGGCTTGAGTGGAACCCGGTGCCAGCATTAGCCTACTTGTAACAAAAGGCTCCTAGGGGTGCAAGATTTAACGTACGATCCGACAGATGGAGTACTGAAATAGAAGTGCCCTCTAATCAGATCCCATTTGAGAACCGGAATACCAATGAAACATCTCTAGTATAGGCAGGATTCGAACCCGGACCCCTCGGACGGAAGGTCTTTACTCTAGCCACCACACCAACTCGATCAACGTCAGTATCCATATTTATGCATTGATATGCATTTAATCAACATATTATAATTATATTGGGTATCGAAATTATGTTCTTTAAAATCTTAACATTAAAAAACTAACATATTGTAACACCTCCCTGCTCTATTCCCTTCGCTTTGTCTTCGCCACTGCTTTTGTGATTTCCAGCGTAAGTGTGCTAGTTCTGAGAGGACATTAGTCCGTTTCCTTTGCACCCGGGAGTTCGCGGAGAGTGTGTGTCAGGGGGAATGTGAGGCAGATAGGGTAAGGAAGAGGAGAGGAGGATTTCTCGCAGAGCCCCGGAAGATAAGGAGGCCCGCGCGCCCCTAAGTGCTCCTTCGAATGGGTCCACTGGAAAGGGTTAACCCTCCCTCCCACCACCTCCCCGAAACGAAGGGACCCCACAGCCAATAGCGAGCGAGTGCCTATTTTACGGCGGGCGATCCACTCAGATTAGACTACGGTTGGGGGGAGGTGAAGCGCAAAAATAATGGAATAATTTTCTCCCTGCGGCCGGGAGACCTCGGAGAAAGCAGCGAGGACTCTCCAAGATGGTGAAGGATTTTTTTTTCTCTCCAGTTCTGACTTTTTTCTTTTCTCCGCCGATGTTGTATCTTCTTCTTCGCCGTTGGGAAATATTAAGGGACAAAAGGGCTCACTCTTTATCGTTTGGTTCCCCATCCAGCTATTGTGATCCGCGTAGTAATCTCAGGGAAAGTTGAAGCGATGAATGTTTGTTATTCTGGAAAGGCGACCGACAGGAAAGGTAATTTGCGCCCCTGAAGATACGTGGGCGATCGGATATGAGTAGGAATTTTTTTAGTGCTCGGAGAATGGGTGGAGAGAAACCCGGTGCCGACATTACCCTATTCTTCGTCTATATCCACAAAATACCCTGCAAGTCACCGAAATGATGTATGGCAGGGGGTGAACCATTACCTGCCATGCATTTTAAATAAACAGATAATTTAATGAACACATCCTATCATGCCGGCATGAAAAAATACTTTTCCGTTCATGAAATACTTGTATGAAAGTTGGAGGTATAATACTCACTCTTTAAGGAAACGAGTTAGATATGCATTCACGAGACAGGTTAAAACATTCATTTACCCCGCACGATTAGGGAGAGGAATAGATTACAGCGAAGACACCAAGGAGAAATTGTGGAGTTTGATGCAGAAGAGTAGTCTAGTGATATTTTAACTGTTCATGCTGTAACATTACAAAATCTCCTTTGGGAAATATAAATAAATGAATATAACTATTTTAGTAAATCCCTGACTAATCAATTGTTATTACATTGATTTATAGAGATTAACAATTTAATTATGCCCCTCAATTGCTTTTAGGTTGTGCCAGATACGGACTAGTATTTTTAGATGCCTTCACTATAGCATAAATTATATATTTATTACCTAATTGTATATATTACCTAATTATATATTAATTACCTAATTAAGTATATATTTATTTATTCCTTGATTTAAATATGCAATCATGAATGCCTGGTGCTAAACTGTTGCATGATGAAAAAATCCATTGCTGGTGATACTTTACAACCTGCCATACACTCTAGCGGTGGCTTGCAGGGTATTATGTAGATGAACGAATTGAAAAGGGAGCACACAGTATAAGTATGAGTGAATACCTATTATCTCGAATTTAGATATACTCTCTTGAAGAGTAAGCGGACACTATGTAATTAGGTATATTGCTTATTGCAGCGGATGTAATTTGACTTAAGGATGATTAATGGTTGGGTTGGAGTATTCATGAAAGCGCTAAGATAATAGATTTTAACTAAGATGCATAGGATTCGATTCTTCAAAATGCGGTCCTGGTATAGGAAGCACTTTCTCTGTAGCTTTTATGTTTTAATTATTCACTAATCTGATTTAAAATTAGTAACGCATGGTATTGTATAAAGAGGCCTTAGGGTTTCTTTGTGCAGAATCGCAGAGCTCTGATGAATATGAGAAAAGCAAACCTCCAACCAATTGTCTCCTTGTATCTAGCTAAAGGGAGGATGACTTCTTAATTGTCAAGTTTTAATTATATCTTGACTCACGTTATTGTTGATATAGGCACTAAAACACAGGTTATAATTATTTTATCTTTGTCGCAGAGATATTTTAATTTAGGTGAACTCAACTTTAGAGAAGAAAGTAATTTGGGAATTATTCTGTTTTCCGAAGACTTGAAAACGTTTTTAAAACTTTGCATTAATTATATTGAGTTGTTCATGAAACAAAATGACAGATATAGACTAACGAATGGATTGAATTCATTCATATTTTTCCGCGTAAGGGAATGAGTCGTAATTATTATTTTGCGTTTTCCATCGGATAGGGTAGGTTCAATTAATCAGAATAGATTCCATATTTAGTAAGTAAATGCAGAGTAATATTTTGTGTATCTATACTTAACTGTCAGTAATTAGGATCCCTGCTACCAAAGTACCCTCCATGTATATTGTCATTTAAAATCAGCCATCAATCATGCTTATTTCTGCTCATGCCACTTGCAATGATACACTGATATGAAGCTCCTAGTCCTTTTTTGATATGTTAGTGCATGTTTGAGTAGATTAAAGCATTACTTTACCTTCTAAGCGTGGCTTTCATGTTAATCTGTCGACTAAGGTGCTATGTATGCACCAGTTCATTGCAAAATCTATCTTATGCTTGTCACTGATTCTCAGTCTTACTAAGTTGAGATTTCTTTCGTTGTATCTTCATCTCGAAGGAATGAAGGTAGTGGAAGGGGTGAAGCGAAGTACGCCATTGGAGATACCCGTGCATAATAAATGTACTCACTGTATATATTCAAAGTTGTTACCTTCTTGTTAGGGTTAGCATTAGTTCAGCACGAGAGACTTAACACAAGTTCTGCATGGCCTTTAGGAAATGCTTGATGTCATTATGCTACAAAAGGACGGTCTAAATTTCGTAATTAGATCCCAGCCGCCCTCAGAGGGAGAATTCGCTCCTAGATGTCGGGATAAACTCTTCGCTTGAGCTCATTTGAAGTCAGCGGTTCAAAACATCATTATTCGCAACTGAAATTTGTAATGAAATGCTCTTTGGCATTCTGACTGGGCGAAAATACACTATCAATAGTATTTGCTAGAGTGGATAAACTGGAAATTCGTTCATCATGGTTGCCACAAATAAAATTCTGTGCAGAATTGTAGTTAAGACACATCAATGTATGAAAAGAGCTTGGAAAGTTTCCCTTGAAGACAGCGTGCGTACTCAAATGGCACGGTATGCTAAGCATACATTTTCAATAGCAGATTTAAACATAGCTGTGGGGTTTTGGGACCCTTCGGGCGACAGTTGGCTAAAGTTAGTTTCCTCTGCTTAGACATTAACCGCCGTTTTGGCAGAGGTGTTACTTTTACGACTATCGCGTTCATTACGGTTCAGATCTTTTTTTAGAAAGGAGTTTGAAAAAGCTATTAGACTGGAAGTTTAATCCAAAAACCTCTTAAGGGAGCCATGCTATAGAAGGATTTAAATTAAAATATGTTGCATATTCTTGAATTGACTCCTCATTTGATTAGTTATACCTTCGCGGTGATCTATAGGGTCTGATTTCTCACACAAGGGCCGTCAATATATTAACAGTGAAGCTGAGAGGGGATGGGGTGTGGCCAACCAGTACGATTAGTTACCCACAGGCAGATGACATATACTCTTCATCTACATCTACGCGATACCCTGCAAGCCATCGCAAGGGTGTGTGGCAGGGGGTGAAGATCACCAAACATACACTATTGACATACAGAAATTTACTACTGTACTACATGGAAATATGCAACATAATAGGGTCACAGCTAGATGGTTAATATCTACATATTAATAAAGGGATTGGTTGGTAAAACATGCATCACGCACTACAGACTAGTCTACAATATTTCCCCTACCTATCCCTTTGCTATGCTGCCTATTGTGTTCTCTTATAGTACGGGGGAAAAATAACATTTTTAATCTGTCAGTACCACAATCTATCTCTATAATTCAATTTATATGGTCAAGTCTAGCATAATACTCTGATGATTTTAATATATGCCCAACATCTTCCGTAAAGCTATCCGATTTTAATTTCTTTAATAGATTTAATCTGTACTTTACCCTACGATCTTATGATGATTCCCAATCTAATCTTATTCTTACGTTACGAGGGAAGAAATGTACTTTAAAAATTCATTCTTTGTTAAAATGTTAACAATGGTGCAATAAATATGCCATGAATAAATAAAGTTAATATTATATTCATTGTATGTTTTACGGGTAGTAAGCTAAAATTAGTTATTAATACCCTTAGACAAGATGTTCAATTTCAAAGCAAGTGTAAAAAAGGTGACAAAATTGGTGGTAACTTGTTTCATTGTAATACTCCGGGTTTCAAATGCTATTAAAAAGGTCAAACGTGAAGGTAGATTAGAGCGTGAAAATCTGAAAACTTAAAATCATTTGTGAATGGTGATTATAAGTCCTTGTTTATGAAACATCTACTTGATCTAAGGGTCATTCATCCAATTTTACCACTAATATGTTACTTGTTTGCGACAGGGATGTTATATGTCATCAAACATTTTGAAATTGTATCTTATTTTAATGTATGTACAGGACGTTGATCTGCTGAATGATGCATTTATTTCCAACCTATAGTCTTTAGCCCAATAGTCCTTACCCGTGTAGTATCGAAATTGTTTGTGTGTTTGCGCACTTTTATACGTTTAATTTAAAAGTTTTAGTAATAAATACCGATATTCAAATTACTACTACTACTTACTACTAAGTTTCACGGCGTGCGAAAACAACTGCAACCATGAGTATCGTGAGTATCAGGCCCTATGCTGGTCAATATGGCCGAATTTTCATCTCAAATCCTCCGTGACGACGCCTCCAGCAGGTACATTCTTATCCCCATGATTGGACATCATTTTAGCAGTCAAGATTGATCATTATTGTCGTCAAACAAAGTATCTCCAGTGTATCCTTTTCCTATACCATTTCGTAATCCGTAGTAAAATAAATACAACCTTTATCCATTTTCCGGTTTTAGCGACTATATCTCAGTACATATAGGCAATTCTCGGAAAGGAAAATATTAGATAAACGTAAAGGTTGGTGGCCAAAGAAAAGAAAAGTTAGTGCAAGTCAGTTTTACTTGGGTTACATCTACCTTGGGACGAAGGTGGACGTAGTATTAAAGACATAGTCGCTTTAGCTTTAGGATCGCGTTAGCGAAAAAGCCTAGCCTAGCCTAGGGATGTGGAAGGAGTTTATGGCCGGGAACCTAATCGTAGAAATCTAGAAAAGGGTAGTAAAAGACATGATAAATTTGTCTGTGTTACGTAACTCTGAGACCTGGACTCTGGGGAAAGAGGATGAAAATTAAGATCATGATTTTCTGGGAGGAGGACGGAGGAGGGACATAGCGGTAGATAAAACAGGGATAACTTTTGAGATGATATGGGAAGAAACGGAGTTGCCGAAGGATTAGACGGTGTGGTAAGGACGGGAAGCAGACAGAAAAAGAGATGATAAACAATTGAAATGTGAAGATGTTTATGGAAATTTACTAGGAAGGAGTGGAAGAGTAGGGAAGAGACTGAGCATTTTGTTCATTCTCTTCCTCAGGGAAGGGAATCCTGCATGGGTGAGGTGCATGGGTAAATAAGAATAGGTATTGTCCATTTTGATACTGATATTTAAATTAGAATATAGATATCAAATATTCCACAGAGAAAAAAATCATTCGCCTTGACCGGGACTCGAACTCGGACCCCCTGATTTTTTCTCTGTGGAATATTTGCTATTGTGCAATTTCAGCGGGTAATGCCGCTAAAGTTTTCACGGCCAGTTCATCAGAACTTTGAATTCAGAATATAGATATTTCTTTTTATAACGTGTACCTGTATGTTTAACACTACTAACTCATGCAGGCTCTCATTGTGAGAAATATCTTTGGAGTTCACTAGCTAGTCTAAAACTGTTGCATTACTTTGTATCATCAAGCTATTTGGCTATAAAGGCGTCAGTGTTTAAAAGGCCAACGTTTCGTCTTCGTACCTCTCTCACCTCACCTGATCAGGGCTAGTGACATGCCTTTGATGCGCGTCGAATACATATCCTCAAGGAGGTGGAGGGGTGAGGGTAGACGCGGAACCTTCTCGAAGTCGCTCTTCTTTCTAGAAATTGCCGGTAGGAAGGATGAACTTATCTTTTCCCCCTCGCCTCTATTAAAATTGTTCTTATACTTTTTGATTTCCAAAGCCTCCCTTAATAATCTCGTCTTAAAAATTCTAATTTGGTGTTCTTTGCGGCTGGCATTTGACGTTTCTCTTAGTAATATGCTTAATGTTTTCCTCGGAGTGGTAGCAGTATGACTCTTTGTTTTACGTAGGTAGTGTTTAAATGGAGAACTTTTTTTTTGCATGCCTGCATGGTGGTAAGTGAAAGATAAAACAGCCTGGTGACGGCTCAATCCCTGTCATATACCCTTGCAGTGGTAGGCAGGGTATTATGTATATGTAAATTTTAGACCGAATGAATAATGGGAGAAATCTGAATTCAGTTTTGATGTAGAGAAGAAAGAATCCTGAAAAAAACGGGAAGGTAAAGTAAGCCAGTGGGAATATTCCATTAACCCTACCATATTCGGTAGAGTGTTAGATAATCAGTGAAATGTCAGGAAAAATTTCCTCGGATATCCCTATGAAAATGTCGGTGCAGGAAACATAATTTTGATGGTTTATACGAAGGTTAATTTTGAGCGCCATTATTTATTCTATTGAAAGTTAACTTTGATCAAACCATTACTACATGCTTTGATCATCGAGAATTTTAGGTTCCTCTGATGGCTGATGGATCATGACTAATTCCGAATACCCATTCAACGCGGGCACGTTTTAAGTCTTAAAAGTGAACATAGATGATTTGTTCGATGGATCGATGCTCGGGGGAGTGCGAGGAGGTCAAAAATGACTGCAAAAAGCTTTTTCATTGTCCATGCACATGCAAATAATTAATCATTCGTTCGACTGCGGGCCAATAAAATGCCGCGGAGGAATCCTCCTGCACATATCTGCGCTGGGAACGTAATTTTCTGACCGGTAATTGGCGATGGCAGCGGGATGCAAATTTTTAAAAGTGGCATTCCACGCGAGGATCCACCATTGTGCATGATCTCGTTACCGAGGACTCTTTCACTTTCCGCACGATTGGGCAGATAAATGATAATCACGGCCGGAAACTATAAATAAATGGGCGAACCCAAAAAGTTGGCCGCGGGGATAGAAGGCATGTTCGTGTGTGGTTATACTTATATTTATATTTTTGTGTGGAAAAGTACCTACCAATGAAGTAACTGGACTAAATTACTGTTGCTTTATAAATTTTTAATCTGTTGCAAGTGCGTAGTTTACCTTTTTAGCAAAGCAGATTTTAGCGGATTTAGGCGTGACTTACAGATTTCCTTTGAAAATTTCGAAAACTTAAAACTTAAATAGTGATACAGAGAGTAGGTACTTGGAAAGAATTCCTCCAAAATACGCGTTTATTTGTAAGCAAATACATATCCCATATGTGTGAGTGTGAAAATAGAAATGAAATGTGAATATCGTGTGCAATTGCGACTCCGTATTTTGAAAATACGGAGCCAATATTGCACAACGTGGAAGTTAGAAAATGTTTGAAACACCAACGAGTAAGCCAAGCGATACTGAGAAAAATGAATAAAATTATCAACCCCTGCGTATTATGTTTCGATTGATTAGATAAACAAGATTAGAGTGATGGTTTGTCGTACCGGTATATTTAACATCTCATTTTTCCCTCGAACCACAAGAGAGCACAAAAGGCAGCATAGTAAAAGGATAGGTTGGGAAAGGATTGTTGGAGTAGTCTATAGTGCATCACACTCACTCAGTGATTCAACCCGAAGGTTGGTATGGATAGGTGAGGGTAGAGCTCACCCCGTACTAAGCCAATGGCGTGTGAAATTCACACATTCAGGGTAGGGGGGCTAGTTCCTTTCCCTGGGCCACCTGCGATTTCCTAAGAAGATCTGACACGCAGAAAATCGAATCGCGAGGATTTTAGATGGGGGTGTCCAGAAAGGCTCTTTCCTGGGATTTGAACCCGGGACCCTCAGTAGCTCAGTGCTCTACCCACTAGGCCACCACGACCCTCTAGGGTGCATGATGCATTTTTTAACATTACTAGCCTATGCATGTAAGGGAAAAACAGATGCCAAATATATTTAAAGAAAAAAATTCCTTCTGACCAGTAATCACCTCGTTACTATATGCACACTAACCGTATGTTTGCTCGACACTCTTATACCTAACCACGTTTCCATATAGTAGCATCGTTATAGCTCTTAGCTGCATGTCAGTAGTATATGTATGGTCATCTTCACCCTCTGCCACACACCCGCGGTGGCTTGCAGAGTATTACGCAGATGTAGATTATAATTAAATTTTTTTTAAAGTTACTGGTTACAAGTAGATTAGAGTTACTTAAAAATTATGATTTTGGGTCTAAAAGGTTAAGACGGGAGAATCTATTTCATGCAGCTTTTTACATAAAAATTATTGTGTGCATTCTGTATTTGATACACATATTTTACGCATATTACTAATAATTCATTTCTCGATCAATGGTTTCACTGTAGTCGGTACACTTGTGGTGGCTTTGGTGACTGAATTGGCTACTAATGTCATAGGCAAGTTTTCATATTTTCCATGGTTGTTCTATATTACAATTTATTTTATTATATTACTATGTTCATTTAATGGAAGGTGTGTTGCCCACTGGTATTTTTACATTTTAACTGATAAATATAGCAATATGCGCAGAATTTGTGAAAGTAAGTAACCTCACGAACACTCAAAAATCTTAGCTCCCATGGCAAGTGGGCATATTACAGCCATTTTTCGGTGCTCGTGCCTTCAGTTAACTGAAAATACGGTTATAAATACGCAAAAAGGAACTCTCTTTCAATATCAGCTCTAGCAGGTTACTGATGGAAAAGATTTGGCAGGATGGAAGTGTTGCGAGATAAGATAGCAACCAATGTTGAAAATCATGATACATCGAAACAACTTCCAGCTTCACAATCGATAGTGTCTGAGCTGTTGACCATCGAAAATTAGAAGAGCATCTGCCAAAATGATAATGAACTTATCATGCAGAATAGACACCCAGGATATTACGATGAATTTCAGAAAATAGTGAGTAGATTGCATGCAAAAGTTACATTTTTTTTAAATTTAACAATTTCGAGTTAAAAATGGTGAAAAAGTAACCGTTACCCGTGACTCAGTTACTTTCACTCAGTAACTTCCCATCACTGTAAAAAGAGTGATTTGGGGGGAGGTGGACACTTATTGCTCTTAAAAATACGGGTTTGAGAGACACGCTTTTCCCGGGTTCAGGACATGCCCATTTACTTGAGTACGCGTCCTTCGGCCTGTCCTCAATCTGTCCCCTTCCACTTTTCCGTCCCAGGGTCCTCTTTTCCCTACAGTCCTTGTTGTCAGTCCCAACTTCCCTCTCTTCCCGTCTGGCCCCGGGCCCCTCGTGCGTCACCTTTGACCCCTCGTCCATTTGTTGGGGATTCAATCCGAATTTCCGACCCGTCCCGCCTCTCTCAATCTCACTGTGTGCGTGTGTCCGTCTTTCATTCGTCCTCTCAACAGCAGCGTCCTCCGGCCTTTTTCGCTTCCCGGCTGCGATACGTCCCTTTCTAATTTTCGGCATCGAACCTCCCAACCACCCGCTGTTTACTCTGCTCGTGAATTAAGCTAGATAATAGGTGTAAGATTGGGTCAGATCGCCTATGTGACATTCTGTATCCTGATTTAAAAGAGGTGTTTAGCTTCATACAAAAAGCGTGGGTTTACGATTGCGATACGTACGAAGGAAAAAAAGATCCATGCATAGAGTAATTGCATCTCTCGCGCACAAAAATTCTGACCGGACGTAAATGTAACTCCTCTTTCTTGAGAAAATGAGGAAAGCAGCTCGTAAGCTACTTCCACTAATGACTAAAGTTAAGTTGGTCGCACGTTCTCTAGTCTTTTTCCAACTCATTAATTGACTTTTGGTAATTTTCTACAAAGTACACTTGCGTCAAAAGTTTCATTTCATCCTCCAGTTTCTATGAAATTGAGTTATGATGCAATTCAGTCCACAAATTTTTATTTTCATAACTAATTTATTTGAAATTCGATGTTATCCATACAAAAATCATAATTTTCAAAGGCAAAATTTCAAGTTTGTTCAAACAATTTTTTATTCTTCAAAATATCCTCATTTCGCTGTTAGAACAGAAAAACATACTTATGGAACTTCTTCGAGAGTAGCCGACGCGATTTAATGCCAGCAGTTGTGAAGAAACTCCCCAAGCAGTTTTTGATTTTTAGGTGTAATGTATAAAATGATCGAGTAAGTTTATTTACGTTTTGGTGGTCATGGAAACCTTGAACTTCCACAAACAAAAATATTTATACAATTTTAATGTAATTTTAACATAAAATCGAAATTTCGAAGGGTGAGTGAGAAGGAGACTTTTGACCGGTAGTGTACTTTCCTTCTTATGTTCAAAGCAAATCAATATACTTCGCGAATTGTGTACAAGGAATTCACGTGTTCGTATGTGCTCACGAAGTAGGTAGGTACACATGGAACAAATCTTAGAGGTATCCTCACAAATATTTACGAATAGGTTTTTCTTTGGTAAGCTTCCAAAACCCAAAAACTGCCTTTGTGCCCTTAAAATTGTGTCACTCACCTTCCTTGTTGTGTATAGTAGGCACCTAAGCTCTGTTATTACACAAAACCTACCTTTAAGACGTAGACGTAATGCCCTGAACTGGCGTGCAGTTATCGGTAATAAGCCAGAGTTTCAGTACCGTACGGTAGCGTATTTTGTACCTGCGCCGTTATTACATTCAATGTACTGAAAAGTGTAATGATTTTACAGCTGTCCAAAAAATCTTTATTCCATAGTTTTCGCCAGGATAAAAAATAACGTAGAGCATCTACATATACGCAATACCCTGCGAGCATACATGAACTATTGACATGCTACTAAGCGTCATTTGCAATCTATTGGCCGTGAGTCAATTGGTGATTGTTGTCGATGTAACCAGCTTAGTTCTGATCGAAGAGGTAGGAATGTACTGCAGAAGGTATCGCAACTGATTTGAGAAGTCTAAGTAGGCGCGGGCATACGGGCTTACTACTCGTGATACTCGTATGGATGTGTTATTTTTGCTTACGGGAATGCTTAGATTAGTAAGATATGTAATGAAATGCATTTTCAAAATTCGTCAAAGAAACAGAGTAAATTGCGATAACACGCAAATAATCCCCAAAGGATGTAGTTTAAAGAGGTTAAATTTGAACCAGTTTTTGAAATAAAATTAACTTACATAGGGAATAAAATATATCGTTACCTCCCTTATATGGTCTTCGGAAGTTTAACTGGATATCACGTCAAGTCATAACCGTACATTTCGTAAACGACATCTGGTAATCGACATCTCGGAAACGGACATTTCGTCACCGCGACATCTCGTAACTGCGACAATTGATAACCAGACAACTCGTAACTTAATATTTCGTAAACGCGCCTGCTAGTATACGGTCATTTGGTAACCGGAAATGCAGTGGGGAGTGTGACAAATATACATATCCAAATTAACAATGACGGGTGATATGAAATGTATGGCTTCTGTGCAGTAAGTTTTATTTTAAACAACGTAAATTTCGATGTAACTTTCGCAACATCAATGAAGCATAGGACGTTAACGAAATGTGTAGTTGGCCTCGAAAACATGAAAAAGGAAAACTTTTATAACACAGGGGAATCACGATGGTAGTTTCTAGGCCTGCGTAAGAGGCCGTATCAAACGCAAAGTTTTGTGCGGAGTAGGTGTGGGCTAATCTTTCCCAAGCAACCCCATTCTGGATTCGTTGTCAGCCATAGACTAGCGTTATAATGCCTCCTAACTTACTTGATTCTGATATATCATCATCGTCTGTCAGCAATCCTGAGTTTGTTTTGACGCAGCTCTCCACACAAGTCTCTTATCAGCTAATCACTTCATATTTACGTAGTTCTTCTTTTTCACATCCTTCAACACTTGTTCTATATATAGCTTACGAGGCCTTCCTTTGTTGTTCTTCCCGACCACTCATCAGACCATCAAGTCTCAAAGCGTAGCCGATGAAGTTGTCCCGTCTTCTTATTAGGGTTTTCATAAGACTTCTCTGTTCTCCCACTCTTCTTAGGACTTCCTCGTTACTCACGCCGTCGATCACGCAGTCACTTAGTTATTCAGGGGAGGCGACCGACAGCTGAGGTCATTTGCGCCATTTAGGATAGGATAAATGGGTTACTGGTTAATGGTAGGAGTTTTCAGGGAACGGAGGAAGGGTGGAGAGAAACCCGGCGTAGGTATTAGCATACTCTTAACGAAAGGCGCTAAGAGGACCACGGCTTAACGTCCCATCCGACGGACAGAGTACTGAACTTGAGATGCCCTCCACTAGGCACTCAAGTAGGGACCGGTTTGCCACTGAAAAATCCACCTCTGTCGGAAATCGAACCCAGGCCCTTGGGATGGGAGGCCAGTACTCTAGCCACCACACCAAGCCGATCCCTGATCCATTTGATCTTCATCATTCTTTTCTTGTACCTTATTTCGAATGCTTCTACCCTTGCGTTCTCCGCTGCTGTTATCGTCCATGCCTCAATGTCATTAAAAATATTTCTGATGTAAGTGTATTGAAATAATCGGCGTAGGATTTTACGGAAACCAACCTTCTTGAACCAGTTGGACGCGGGCTCGTATCCCGTTTTTCGCTGTCGAGGCAGGGTTTTTTCGTGAGAGAGATATTTGTTTATGGAGGCTGCAGTGTGTTATGACAGCCGTCATATGTACAAGTGCGATGCTAGGGCGAGATGTCTCTCCCCCGTTGAAAGCGGCGAATCCCATTGTAAACACGATGCCGCAATCCGGGTGGGACCTGCATCAGAGAATACTGTGAATGTGAGGCTTTGATGCATGTGCCCTTTGATGGAATGCAAAATTCTATTCCCATGGTGTGCATGGCAAGATGTTCACGTGAGCGCCTTAGTATTGCTATAGATATTTTTCCGCTGCTAACACTCAGATTCTAGCGTGAGTGTCTTAAAGATAGTTGAAGTAGAACTTCATAAAAGTCATCCAAGCTATCTTATTTTTATTTTGTATGCAAACTGTTGTTTTACCAACGAGTTCAACATAAGTTGTCATTCAGGAATGGAATAAAACTGACTATTCAATGATTTTCACCCGATCGCGGTAGTCAAATCCGTAATGCGCCTAATTGATATCTAGCCTCGGGCATGAATGCTATGTTTATCGTATCATTATACATGGGATTAATTCTGGTTGGACGCAGAGATATAACCTTAGCTTTTAGAGCACTTAATTTTACTGATTGAAAGTACATGAATATTTATATTGTTAGTCACTTTAATCCTATGTAGTATAGAACATATTCTAAGATAATAAGCAGTGACAACATGCCGCATATGAAGGAAATATTCCTGGTGTTCCTTTTCTAAGGATTCCCGATTCACAAATGAATTAGACTTCTCCCCCCACCCTGAATGACGAAAAAAAGGCCAAATTCCCCCAAATTTCTTTCTTGAACTTGATCCGTTAGAATGTTTTGTCATGAGTTCATCACCATCATCAAAGGTCATTAATTTGAAGATAGGATTGACACAGTTTTCCACACAATTCATGCATCGCCCAACCTCTTTATACACCAACGTGATCTTGTTTTAATCATATTTACTTGTTTACTTTCCATATGCCTCATTTGAGGCATACCTCAACGGTTCTTCTCATTACATTTTCTCGGTGTCATAAAATAATGGTGAGAGGAGTTATTATGCTTCAGTAAAGCTGTTCAATTTTGCGAAATTTAAATTTTTATCCAACAGAGCATCTATACAAGAGGAATGACTCAAACTCAAGACAAATTTCGCCGCAAAAGACTTCACCCTGAGACATTTGGCTTGCTAGACCGGCTCGTTACCGACCAGTCTACTTCTGTCAGCTTCGATACCTCCTAGAGGATTGTCTTCATGGGAAAACCAAACTCTCCTCAAGATTTATTCGTCTAAGATTCCGCACATCGTTTCATTATTCTTATACGATTCTTCTTTTCCCATTCTGGTAAGAACTCCTTTGTTAGGTATTCATTCTTATCATTTGAGTTTTGTTTTGTACTGTTTCATAAGCATGACGACAAGTGCTTCGAAGATATTGAGCAGAATCATCTATAGAAGAATAGGGCGAAAAGCGGAGGAATTCCTGGATGAGGACCAGTTCGGGTTCAGAAGAAACAAGGGCACAAGGGAAGCGATTTTGGCCCTCAGGCTAATTATAGAAAAGAGAATAGAGAAGAATCTACCGATGTTTGTTGCATTTGTAGATTTGGAAAAGGTATTTAACAACGTGGATTGGAACATGATGCTAAAGTTTCTGAATGAAATTGGAGTATCATATAATGACCAAAGAGTTATTCACAACTTGTATAAAAACCAGGTGTCGATAATCAAATCAGGACCCAGTGGTACAGAACCAAACATAAAGAAAGGAGTGAGGCAAGGCTGTGCACTCTCTCCCGTATTATTCAATGTCTACATAGAGAAAGCCATCCAAGAAGTCAAAGAAAAGTCTCCGGGAGTGAATATCCACGGGGAGAAAATCAGCATGCGACGATTCGCCGATGGCATAGCAGTCATGGCAGAAACAGAAGGAGATTTAAAGAAGACAATAGGAAATATGGAAAGAGCAATGACCAGATATTATCTGAAGAACAAAAAAAGAAAATTATGGTAATGGTATGCAGTAGGAGAGGGGAAGCCAGGACCAATATTAAAGTAGGAAAACAAAAAATCGAGGAGGTGGAAGAGTTCTGCTGCCTGGGAAGCCGAATAACCTGCGATGGACGAAGTAAAAGAGAAATATCCAGTAGAATTGCCCAAGCAAAAAGGGCATTTTACCGGAAGAAGATTCTGCTGCAAATACAAGCGTGGAAGTGAGGGAACATTTCATTAGGACCTACCTCTGCAGCATTCTACTATATGGCAGCGAAGCATGGACGATAACAGCAGAAGAGAAGTCAAGGCTTGAAGCATTTGAAATGTGAAGAATGATGAAGATACAACTGATCGACCGAGTGACAAACGAAGAATTCTTAAGAAGAGTGGGAGAGAAGAGATGTCAACTGAAAACATTAAAAAGAAGACGGGACAACTAATGGGCCACATATTGAGACACGAAAGCCTGATGAAGAAAATCGTCGAGGGAAAAGTGAACGGGAAGAATGGAAAAGGTAGGCCTCGTATGAGATATATGGAGCAAGTTGTGAAGCATGTAAAAGAGAAGAATTACGTCAATATGAAGAGGTTGGCCGATAGAAGAATCGAGTGGAAAGCTGTGTCAAACCAATTTTAGGATTGCTGACCGATGATGATGATGATGACTGTTTCATAACTTTTGAAATGATTCCTGTCTAGCAATTTCTGCAGGTTCTGCTATCCATTCATCAGTACCAATAAGAAACATGCTCCCCTCTTTGGCCTTATTTTACGAATTTTGTGTATCTTAGTCACCATGGTTATCTTCAGGCGTAAAGTAATCGTAATGAAATTGGGACCTATTTGCTATCACTCTGGGGGAATTTACTTCCCCATTATATGATGTGATTGGGAAGAGTAAATGCTTTATATCTTTACCGTTAATGAAATTTTTTCTCTTCTGTAATTGGTCATTATTGTATGTACCAAATATAGTTTTGTGAATACATAATGCATGAGAGAGGCAGGAATATTTTTGTGGATCGAGAAAAACCTGGCGGCAGCATTAGCCTGCCGTTAAAGAAAGTCACAAATTGGTTCATATTTTAACTATATCCGAGGATGAAGTACTGCGCTTTCAAGTTCTCTCAGTTCAATCCTGAAGGAGGTATTGTTATTTGACCGAAAATCTATGTCAATCCCTTGATTCCAATAAAAGTTCTGGAAAGAGGGTTCTGGCATTCAAAGATATATAATTTAAGAGTTCCCATTCAAAGGAGTAAGAATGAATGAAACGTAGTGCGGATATTCTGCGGGAATCGTCCTAGATTTCGGAAACAGTATCCTCTGAGCGCAAAGACGATAAGCAGAGCTTCTGGCGGGTCATCACCGTTAAAAAAATTATTCTTTTTTGTCCTTCTAGGTTCACCTTGCCTCTCTAATACCAGACTTGTCTTCTTCTGCTTTACAGAGCGAGAAAAAAACTCCGAGTGCTTTCCATTTAATGAAGCGCGAGTGCCTATCAGAGTATCCTATTTCCGAGGAGGCCTGCTTAATTTCGGAACAGGCTAATCTCTGCATCCTTTTGGGGGACCGACTCCTGCTGTTTGTCTTCGGTGGTACCAGTCCGGAAGGAAGGTGGGTGCAATTTAATATGAAACCAACGCGACCTCTTTTCCTAATCTCTTCCGGTGAGGATCGCTAAATAAGTACCCGTAGTCAAAGGCTTGTTTCATTTCGCTCACAACAATGAGTAATGGCTTAAAGGAGCTGCGTTGAAGTGAGATATATTGGGTTCTTACCCCTCGGGAAAATCACTTCGGTAATAAAAACTCATTCTTCGAGGGCGAAAATATATTGGTGTCACGCATGGGTGGACGTTTCAGGGTTAACGCTACACTGATTTCATAATGCCAAATCAGTCGTGATTTATTGGCTGTTTGCTCCCTCGCATTCATTATGGTCGAAATAAAATACTTTAATGTGGTAGCTAACCTTCGTTTTTCGATCAAGGCAACCGATCAGTGGACGAAATTGAACTGAAAACCACCAACATTAAAACCTTTTCCTATTTGCTTCTTTTTTAGTAACATAAATGAAGCTCGTTGGATATTAGGATTGAAAGGTAACATATTAGCATTCCTCAATTTCAAATTTACGTCAGTGCGATTGCGAAGAACATAATCGTGTTTCTCACTGTAATAATTGGATCTAAATTTGTGCTCATGACTCAATTTTAAAACTGGGTAACTACTAGAAAAATAATCGATGGACTGGGAAAAGATATATAATTACTCATACGCTATTCAGATTCATCGGACAGTGACAAATATTTTTTATATTTTACAATAGTTAGCCCTAGTCATACTTGCTCTGGAAATGCCAATTTTACGGAGGTGAATGGTTTCTAATAATTAACAATTGGGACTCACCATGCGAGAGGTATTCCGAGGTTTTCTATTATGTGATCCAAAATAAGAATTTGGTGTATAATGCTTTGGTTTCATCAAGCAAATCAAATATTTAATGTGTGGAATTGAACCATTTAATATACAGAATTGAACCATTTAATATGCAGAATTGAAATGTAAATTATGTCTGATTTACTCCTGAATAGCCGCAGTCATTTTTTTTACCATTACCTCTTGAAATATTGGCTTCAGTAAATAAAATAGCTCCTACATTTCAGTTGTAAGAATGATCTTGCTCGACATTATTCCATATACTGATGTAAACGTGAAGTGTATAGAGAGAAGCTTTGGCTTTTTTTGCCGTAGTTTTTTACGAGAATATTCACCGGAAGAAACTTATCGTACTTTGGGATCGAGCCAAAAGCCTTTGTCCGAGCGAAATGATTTCCATGCTACTTTGATTTTTGATCCCCACAGTAATTTTCGTCTCACACATTCGAACTTCACACATACGAACTTCACACTTAGAAGGTAGAAGTTTTTTAAAGAAAGTACCGCATATGAGGATAAATAATGAATTCAGTCACTAACCGTAATGAAAAATACACATTATATAGCGTATAACACATCTATGAACAACGGTTAACAATAAAAAAATTGCCATGAGAAAAACTTACCATAAAATCTTTTTCAGAATGAACTCAACATTTTCGATTTTAGATGGTCTTGATATTTAGCTATCACAGCATCGACAAATCCCGACTTAGTCATTCTAACAAGTAGCATTGGTGAGGTCTTGATATCAACAAAAATAATGTCAATGTTAGATGATTCTGAGCCCTTACTAAGTGAATCTCGCCCGGATTCATTGATATATTATCGGTGATGATAGTATCAACGAGAAAAAATGTGACAAAAGAATCTTTTAATTAAGGAAAGAGCCCTTTATTTCCTTTACTTAGATCCATGTCGAAAATATTTCACATTTCAAGGATTACCTAGAAATAGTTAACGATATTTATATCATTAGGCCCATATTTTAGATGAAATGTAAACACTGTGTGGTTGTAAATATTTTCATTGCTGATAGGGAGCTTGGGGACTGTATATCTGGTTACAGTATGTTTATAGGGTTTACAGCACGGATTAATGTATAGTTTATAGGCATAATAATAGGTGTATAGGCATGCGAAATAAAATAATTTTACCGGCGGAGAATAATCTTGACTGGAAAAGGTAAATTTCTAGTGCACTATTCTTCCGTCATGTTCTAGGGAACTATTTCCATGTTGTTTAATGAAATTTTGCTATATTATAATGAGAAAGGACAAGGTTGATAACCAATTTAAAAAATTTATGAAAACGAAAGAGTCCTTGAGTTGGTGTGGGAAGGAAAAATTTATGGAGGGAAATTAGGGGTCAGGGTTGATGGAAGGATACAATAATCAGGGTCGACGGGATTCTCAAGGTGGTTATGAAAGGACAAATCCTTAGAAGGCGAAGAAAAAAGAGAAAGAGAATGGTCACTTATGACGGAATGAAGAGAGTTTGCTTACCTGGAGACACACAAAGATTATAGAAATAATATAAATAACATAGAGACACAAATAATATAATAATTTTTATTCCACCTTAACTAAATATTCAAGTACAGTAAGTACAAAAGCATCCTTTTAAGGGGGAATATAGGTACGCCGAGAAGATATTCTGTGTTGGGTTACCATCATCCAATGTATATAGGAGCAGCGGCTGGTGAAAATGCATATAATTTTTTTACCTAGTGGCTAAGGAACACTTTTAATTTTCAATCACTGTGTGTTCTAAACAAGTATAAATGTAACAGAGAAAAAATAAAAAAATATAACAGTGAAACAAGATGGTACTTTTCCACAAGGTTTAATATCGGTACGACGCGTTTCAACCGTAAGGTCATCATCAGGTACATACATAGATAGATGACATTATGGTTGTAAGGCGTCGTACCAACATTAAACTTGGGGAAAAGTGCCATCTTGTTTCATTGCCAATATGTATTCTTTCCACTATATCTTATCTGCCTCAGTCACTTTTAGTCGGAAAAATTTAACAGTGCTGTCACTAGAATATAGGAATGGAGGTTCTAAAAAAAAGGTGGAGGGGAAGTAACAGATTTTAGTAGCGTCCCTTAAAAACCTATCTCAACCGGTAGAATGTCAAACAACAACAATAATAAAATTTTTAAGTAACTACACGCAATATTAACAACCTTAATATCACTGTGATGCCGGTTGATAATTTCCTCCGCGTTTTCCAGTTATCTGTAGCTTTTAAGGCTGTACCCACACTTCTAGGCGCTTCAGAGCGGGAGGAAAGGTACTAAGATGTGAATGGAAGGGCAAGGAGTAAGGGTGGAGAGAAACCTGGCGTTGGAATCAGCGTGCTCTTAACCAAAGGCTTCAAGGGGCCACGGCTTAACATCTCTTCCGACTCACTGAGTACTGGACTAAAACTCTCCGCAGAGCACTCAAATAGGAGATGTTATACAAATGAAAAATGTTCCGCTGACGGGAATTAATCGTAGGTCTCCACTTGGCACTGCTAATTCTGTCTCCACGCATACTTTTCTTGGCCATGAGTAAGGCAAATCAACCAGGGATCAGATATATTCCTTCGTATATCAATCTTCATGTGGAAATACGGTCGATGGACTTAGTAAAATTTACTTGGACGACCAATATCTTTCCACGAGACTGACGCAGACGAAGTAATTCGAAAGTATGCTTCAATACAATCCATGAAGTTCGTCCGGTAACTCGTTATGTTTCTTTGTGGCTGTTTCCCATTCCTTGAGTTTGTGTTCTGATTTTAATTCGTGTCTCTTCTTGCATCATATGATTTCTTATGGCTGTGGCTTATTTACGTTCTAACATTTCTGTAATATCCAAGATCAGCTTATTTTATTCATATTCACAGTTAAGTGGCGATGAAATCAAAACATTCTTTGAATTGGCGACTCAAGATAGTGATAAATTCTGTCAAAGACGTACTTCCCTCATTGTAACAAATATATTGTGAAGCTGACTGAAATAATCTCGTTGTTTGGACCAGATGAAATAATGGTGTTATCCCTTTATCCTCGCTATGAGGCCTACCAGTCAGCGTGGGTAACCTTTTGCCGCAAAATTTCGTGGCAAATTGCATACACCATTGGGTGGGTTTCACTGCGTAACTTCCGATGTCACGCGTCTGTTTATCACTAGTTGCTGCAGACAACACTCCGGCTACGACGCCTGACCGCAAAGCACAAACACGGAATATCAACAAGCGAGTGATGGAAATGCCGGAAGCGAATGAGGTGGGGAGGGAGGCTTAAGGCAGCAACTCATGTTATTCGGGTGGGCTATCTGCAGAACACGATCTCTACTGCAATGGGGAACGTTGTGAAACAAATGCTTGGGATTTTAATCCCTCGCCGGCGTAACACGATCACGCAGCAAACCTGTAATCATTAATTAATTAGAGCCTTAAGATCGCGGTTAAGTGTGACCGAGCGATGAATGTACTGCTGCTGAAATTTTCTGATGCGACGGATCAAATCCCAGCCAAGATACCAAATGGCTAGGCACATCTTGTTTGTGTTGGTTAGTTTTACCAGAGCGAGTAGAGCTCGCGACAGCAAATTAGAGAATTAAACTCATCAAAGAGATTGCGACGCTATGTCCATGTCGTATATCTTGGGCTTAATTTTGCCTGACTCGGATACCAAAATATGATGCGCGAGTCGACCTTGTGTTGTTTTCTATTGTGATCCTTGTAATTTATTTTTCTAGCTCGCGTTTGTCCAATACCTTAAGTGAATTCACGAAGGTAACGGCGTATTCTCTGCAGAGACACTGGCTATGCCCCAATTCAATGGCAGTGAAAGTTTTTCGCTTTCGTAACACCTGCATTATTCGATGTTTACCTGCACAATTATGAAGATCAAACACTTTCTCAAGGTTAACTTGGTGGTATTCCATCATAAGAGGAAGAAAAGGCAACTTTTACTGTTACCACTAGATTTACTTAAAAACCAGGGTCAAGTTTTTAAATAAATCTAGTTGTATCAGTAAAAGTCGACTTTTTTTCCTCTGCACAATTATGTTAAATTGCATTTAAAGCACCACGACCTCTGATTAATGGATTCAAAATGCCGATATTTAAAGTTTAACGAATCCTAAATTTTATCCGAAGAAAAGTAATTTTATTACTGTCATTGTTTTTGAATTAAACAAAAAATGTACTATAAGAATGTTTCCACCAGGGGATGAGGTTGGTGTGGTAACTAGAGTACTGGATTCTCATTCTCAGGATTTGGATTCGAATCCCGGCAGTGTTAATAATTTTTTCAGGAGTACCGGTTCCTATTTGGGTGTTGCGTGGAGAGAATTTGAGTTCAGTACTCCTTCCGTCGGATGGGACGTTAAACCGTGAATCCTTTGGCGCCTTTATTGATAAGAAGGATTATACCGACGCCCTTCCGTCATTCCTTGAAAAATTCCCACATATCTTTAATTGCTCACCCCTCCTAAATTGCGCAATTAACCTTAGTTCTCGGTCGCTTACTCGAAATAACTAATACTAAGCTAATTATGACGTCGGGTTTCTATTCACCTTACCCCACTCCCTAAATTCCTATCTCTTCACTATTCATCAGTTTATCCTAAATTAGGCAAATAACCTTAATTCTTGGTCATATTTCCGCTGATCATGAAAATGTGATGGGAAGATCGAAATATGGCTGATACCACCTGAGTACGTTCCCATTACTTGGATATATCCCACTGCCGATACTCCCATGTGATTAACAGTACGCAGGTACTTATTTTACTGAGCAATTGCATGAAATGAAGGATTTGTCGCGGGCAAATCAACCTTTAGCACGTAAAAAGTTTGGAGGCAGTAAATAATTCTTTATCAGGAATGTTTTGTATTGTAGCCGTCAACACGATTATGATCGTCTGTTTTTATGATGTCTGGTGTATATTTTCATATGAGATTGCTGTAAATACCTGTTTAAGGCAGATTAACTCCAACACTGTATACGCAGGAGGGATGAAAACGATAAGTTAGAAGAAATAAAGGTAGGAATAAGCGATGTAAGAATTCATTTTTCCCACCCACAGTACATGTCCTATTTCTACAGCACTGCAGACCTATTGCTATGAAGAATTCCTTTTCAAAAATTTTTGAAAGAATTGTATATACTCGTTTAGTATTTTATCTGGATAAGTTCAATCTTCTCTCTAGTGATCAGCACGGGTTCACACGTGGAAAATCTACCATTTCTGCCATATACCAGGCAGTAGATAATATATTGTGCTCTATAGATAACAAAAAAGAAACACTTGCTTTATTTTTTGATTTTACTAAGGCTTTTGATCTAGTCAATCATGGTCGTCCTTTATTTAAACTTGAAAGATTGGGCATCAGAGGCATTCCGCTACAATGGTTGAATTCATATCTCAACAACAGATCTCAGGTAGTAATATTAACCATTGATGGTGTCAGGCATTCATCTTTTCCTCGTAAGTCTAATGTGGGTGTACCTCAGGGATCTCTATTGGGTCCACTTTTGTTCCTGTAATATGTAAATGATTTACCATCGGCCTTATCTGGGATTGATAATATAACCCCTATTTTATATGATGATGGCATTCGGTTATAGTAAGTATCATCCGCTTCCCGTACTTCTTTATCTGACAAAGCTCAGTTAGTCACCAATAAAATTAGCAAATGGGCTCAAGATAATTTTCTTATTGTCAACCCTAATAAAAGTAATTTGATGCACTTTTTAACCAGCAGTCAGCCATCTCATAGCATGCTAATTAAAATGGAGAAAAATCAATCGAACAAGTTAATTCCTGCAAGTTCTTGGGATTATTTCTTAATTATAAAATGCCTTGGGCAGAGCCTATTAATTTCCTTAGTAACAAGCTAAGTTCAAGCTGTTACATCCTTAGACAGCTTAGTCACACAGTAACACAAGAAACTTTACTAAGTTTGTATTTTGGTGATTTTTATTCACATGTTTTATATAGTGTTATCTTTTGGGGATCTACCCACTTGTCTTTAAAAATATTCAGACTCCAGAAACAAGCTGTCAGAATCATTGCCCGGAAGTGTTATAGATCCCCTAGTAAACCAATTTTTAAGGCTTTGAATCTCCTTCCTTTACCATGTATATATTTATTTCTAACTATCAAGTATGTGAAGAATAATATTGTTAAATTTCATGTGAACAGTGTATTCCACCAACACTACACAAGGACAAAAAATGACATCCTTTTCAATTATGTGCGTACAAATGTTGCTAAAATTGGACCCAAAGAAATGGGCATAAAATTGTTCAATAATTTACCACTGTGTGTAAAAGAAATTAAAAGTGAACAATGCTTTTAAATCAGAACTAAAATGGTACTTGCTAAATAATTTGTTCTATTCTATTGAGGTCTACCTTAGTGACACTGCGTATTAAAACCTGTAATTGTGTATTATATATGTATGAATATGACGTGCCCTATATCTCTTCATATCAATGTAACAGATCTTTGGGCAAATAAAGACAATAATAATAATAATAGTAATAATGTCTGAAATGTAATCTAAAGGCCGTTTTACACGGTTATTGAAATTGCGCAAGTTGAGCTTCCGTTTGAGCAGTCGTCCTTGAAAGTCCGTGATGTAGAAAATTGCGAGGGCGCTTGCTTGACAACTTTACACGGTGCAATCGTCGGTGCATTATGTCAGTGAATATACATAATTCAGTAGCGGTAATACCGTCAATATATCGCATAACGTCAATTTCTATTAAATAGTAATTAAATGGACGTGAACGATGCGATAAATTACCAGCACTTAGAATATGCTTTTAATCCGTAGTCTAAACATAATAGAGGGGACCCTAGTCCATTGTACTAAGCCCAAAATTTGCACCACGAACGAACAGAGTTTTTCCTTTACAAACGAAATTTAAGTTTACACGTGATTAATCGCCCAGCTCATCATTATTGCACTTTATTCAGTACCTAAGGAGTAGACTGCAAACCAAAAATCCCAACTCAATCGTCAACAACTTATTTTTATTATTATTATAATTATTCTACCGGTGAAGGTAGGTTTGAATGGACATTAAATTCTTCCGACCCTCTAATTTCACACGATGTCCCTCTTCAGGCCCTCATACCTCCTGCCACTCATCATTACATCCAAGTTACCCGTTCTTCTCCTCCCTCTTCCCCGCTTATCCAACGCTCTTCCCTCAATCACCTCCTTCAAAACACCATCCCCTTTTATTACCTTTTCCATCCACACATTCTGCCTTCTCCTAATTTCATCTATAAAATTTCTTTCCTCTCCTACCAATTCTAGCACTTCAGGTTCGTCTTCCTTTTGACCCACTTTACTTTCTTCATCCTTCTCCACACCCACATCTCAAAAGCTCTAAGCCTATTTTCATCTTCTTTTCGAAAAGCTCACGTTTCCGCCCCATGCAGTGCAACCCTTCATATTAAACTCTTTTCTGGTCTTTTCTTTACTTCTCTTCTCATCGCTCCTGTCGTTAGTTAATGCCTACGAATAAGAGCTTCTTTTGCCAATGCGATTCTCCTTCTCACGTCAATGCTGCGCTACCCTTTTTCTTCCAACACACTACCTTGATAGCTAAATTGCTCTATCTGCTCTAGCTTTTGACCTGCTAATTTTATAGTTATACTGGCCTTTTTTGTTCTTGAAAACCTCATTACTTTCGTTTTTCTTCTGGTTTATCTTCATCCCGTACCTTTCGTACTTTCCCTGCAACGCATCCAGCATTTTTTCCAAGCCACGGGCTGATGGCTGACTAGCGCTTGGTCATCCGCAGACCTCACTGATTTTATCAATTTCCCCCCGACGCTTACTCCAGCCTCCAGCTCATCCCGAGCCTGTCTCACTATTGTCTCCGAGTATATGTTGAAAAGTACCGGCGATAACGGACAGCCCTGCCTAACTCCCCTCCCTATTGTGGCCCAATCCGATTCTCCATCGGCTACTCTCACCTGCGCCTTCTGCGCCATGCATACATTCTGAATCAGTCTTCTGTCTCTCCAGTCTACTCCTATCTTCCGCAATATTTCCATTAACTTGTCCCACCTCACTCCGTCGAACGCCTTTTAGAAATCAACAAAGCACGCGAATACATTCGGATTGTATATTCGATTCCTTTCCGCTAGTATTCTCATCACTGCAATCGCATCCCGAGTGGCCCTTCCAAAATCCGAAACTGATCCTCGCCTAGGAAATCGTTTGCTCTCTTTTCCATTCTCCTATTGTTAATTCTAAGTACTACCTTTGCCGCATGAGATATCAAACTTATCGTTCTATAGTCCGCCCCACTGTGGTCAGACGCCTTCTCACAGTCGCCTCACTGAGGAACAGACGCTGTGAGTACGGTACTTGGACTACCTTTCGTCAGGCTCCTACCCTTCGACCATGGGTGACCTTACCAGGAGCAATATTAGTTTCTACCGCCAGTGCAGCTCTAAGGGTCACGGGAACACGCCAGCCCCAATCCCACCACGACAAGGCGTAGTCCATAGGGAAGGGAACAACCATTTAATTGCTAGAATTCCCGTGGCAGTCCGTTTCCGCTACATCTGCACCATCTAATGAGAGAAATAAACTTCAAACTTGCGCGAACGCATGTATCAGATTAGAACATGTTCAACTTTGCTCGCAAGCGTTCGCGCAGTGGCGCTGCCTGTCCTCGCAAGTCGTCGCTTTACACGGTGCAATATTTCTTGCGCAAGTGTTCTCGCAACAGCCTGCGCAGTATCAATGACCGTGTAAAACGGCCGTAAGACAATTTTTGGTAAGAAATTGCGACCAATGCTTCATAATTATTTTCTAGTTTTATTTCCTACCGTTTTGTTTTCAGCAAAAGTTATTTTCACGGATGGTGTCGTACCACCTTCTGCCTTACGTCTTTGTTGCGATTCGCGAGGTGATATATGTACTCCCACCTCTTTTCTCGATGTCCGTTACAAAGTAGTATTTTCCCTTATCATTATTGTCATATGTCAAAAATCCTATGATTGGTTTACACAATTCTCCATAAGATTTTTCTTATTAGCCAACCTCTTCATATTAGCTTGTATTCGGTGATATATGTACTCCCACCTCTTTTCTCGATGTCCGTTACAAAGTAGTATTTTCCCTTATCATTATTGTCATATGTCAAAAATCCTATGATTGGTTTACACAATTCTCCATAAGATTTTTCTTATTAGCCAACCTCTTCATATTAGCTTGTATTCGTCTCTTCGACATCCTTCACTACTTGCCCCATATATCTAATGTGATTCCTTCCTTTTCCATTATTTCCATTCACTTATCCCTCGAAGACTGTCTCCACCGGACTATCATGTCTCATAATATGGTTGTCTTAGCTTCTTCCTAAGGTTTTCAGCAGACTTATCTTTTCTCCCCTCTTCTTTGGAGTACCTCGTCAGTCGATCCATTTCAGCTTCTTCATTCTTCCGTTAATTTCTCTTCAGCTCTTAAAAAGCAGCTTTTATAAGAAGGGTTTTCCGCCGTTCAAAGTCTGTGCAGCTATTTAAGGCTCCTCACATCGTAAAAGATAGATCAAAGATAGGGTTATCATACGTCCGATGTTCTCGGACGCGTTCTCTTTCCCGACTTTGGTTAGTAATTTTGTTTCCCAGAATCATCCTGAGAATGGGAAATAATGTCCATCATTTACTCTACTGAGGTAGATATCCTGAAATGCAAAATCCCATCAAAGTTTCCTTTGGAATAGCTTTCTGCTGCGTTATTTCTCTCTGTACGGCATTGAAGTGGAAATAATAATGTAATATCTGGCTGGAATCGAACTTGAGCCCTACAGGTGAGAAACTGTTCACCTAAAGCTGCATTACATTGCGTCATATCTTCACAATGCTTTCTGAGACCATCTACTTTATGCAGTAAGGGGAAAGATTAATGAGAAAGTTAGCGACGCATAAATCGATATTATTTCAGAGTTATTTTCCAGGGGATCGCTAGTAAACACATCAATGTTCTCCCTAGTTTTGGACCCAGCCTATACCCCTCGGGATAGGAACATGGAAAATATCTTTATAGAAGTTCATATCTGCTGCTTTCCGCGCCGCCTACCGTGGAAAAACCTTTTAATATCATTCCCAGCGCAGACATTAACGCGTTCGCTATCGTTAATTGAGCCCCCTGGGCGGTAATTCAGCGATAAATTATCCTCCCAGGTGAGTGGCGTGAATTATTGGAGCAAAAAAATGGCGATGAATTGCAGCTAGCGTGGCCTTTGTTCCCGGAGAGGATTTGACGCCGAGCGAATTTCCGGGAAAGCCGGAATTAACCCCGGCGCGGCCCCTTTTCAATTGCGGAACAGGGTTGCTAACCGTTTGGGGACGAAATCTCGCTCGAATGCGGTCGCATTCTTCGACCGACTCCTAAAACATTCTTTCAATGAAAAGTTTCGCGGTGTCATCGGGTGAATTTAACAGTCAGCGAAGCGTTTTGCCAGGGTTAGAACTGCAGGAAGTAATTAACGTCACTGTAAGCATGCTGCGGTACTAAATTATTCCCCTTTCATTTCAGCCTTTGCCATAACTGCGAAAGGTATTTTATTAGCTTTGCAAAAAACGAGTGACGCTTGTACCTTCGCGAGAGGAACTCCCAACTGAAGGTAACTTCAGCATTGTTCCCGACAGGGCTTGTTAGAATACATTATTAATTACCCATGCCCTTCCGCGTCTCGAATATTGTTCAGGTGCTTTCGTTGGTGAATTAGTGCGTGAGATGTGCCTATTTCGTAGAAATAGAGCGCTACCTCTCACTGATGAACCTTGTCGTGCCTTTCCTTGGAATCTTGTTGGTAGTCCTCAAATGGTTGAATACGAATGTGCTTAGGTGCTTTCACTGATGTATTGTGTTCAATGACGAAATATTTTTCCCCTGTTTCTCCCAAAAACAGTTGCGCGTGGCAATGCGTCCATTTCCTTGTTGTGAACTAAATATTTTGAACTCAATCGTCTAGACAGTAACTTCATTCTATTTGCTAATCATATTGAAATAAGAAGCTAAACTTTGTAAAACCACATTAATTTATTTGCACGACCTAGGTTTCGACTACACATTCATCTTCACCTGATGGTGACTGTTTAGTCTAATAAATTTTTGTTGTTTTACGAAGTTAAGCTTTTTATTTCAATACAATTACTTTGAATGTGTAATTTAACACTATACGAAGGCATGAATACTTTACGGAGGGAGATGCATAATATGAGCAATATAGGTAGGTATGATGTAAATAATTAACATTGTTAATATTCCACAGTATTTACCCACAACTGAAAATCGGATTGGTGTTGTTGCTAGAGTATATGATCCCATCTCGTGGGTCCTGTTTTGCTTCCCGAATGCCAGTAATTTTTCACCTGGCGGCCAGATTTCACCTGGATATCAATAAAAAGAAAACTAAGGTATTGGTATACAGTAGGAGAAAAGAAGTCAGGACCAATGTTAAACTAGGAAAACAAAAAATGAGGAGGTGCAAGTGTTCTGTTAACTGGGAAGCCTAGTAACCAGCGACGAACGAAGTAAAAGAGAAAATGCCAGTAGAATTGCCCAGGCGAAAAGGCATTTAACCAAAAGAAGAATCTACTTACAGCTGCAAATAAAAGCGTGGAAGTAAGGAAATATTTCATTAGAACATACATCTGGAGCATTCTAATATATGGCAGCGATGCATGGACGACAACAGTAGCATTGAAGAATCGAGTGGAGGGCTGCGTCAAACCTTAGGATTGTTGACCGATGATGATATGTCATTTTTTATCTTTTGCGCGGTATTGAGAGTATTAAAAGTTCAGTATTCCTTCCGTCGGATGGGACTTAAAACAGTGAACCAAACGGCGTCTTTGATAAAGAGCAGTAAAACCGACACCGGGTTTCTCTCTAGATTTTCCCCTCATTTCTTCACTAACACCCTCCTATCCCAAATCGCTCAGATTAAGTAGCCTTAGTTGACGATCGTCTCACCTAATTAAAATAACTACTGCGGTTTTTAGGTCATGGGATGAGCCGAGGAGTTATATTGTAATTTTGACCTCAAGGAAGTGTAGTTATTTATCAAGAGCATCACCTATGAATGTCGCAACCAGCAATCACCGAGAAAAATATTAGACTAAACGAATCGCTAGCCATTAGATTAATGATCCTTGAATTCTAGGAAAAGAACACCGACGTGCACGCTTGAACCCGTAGGTAATATTAACCGTCGTTTAATATTTAATTTTTTTCTGCTAAAAATGTCAAGCACCTAGTAACACTATAAGTTCTCGCCTCCGTACAAAAGGTTTAACTCTGAAATATTGGTCAACATTCCGCTCAAAGTATATCGGTCAACCTTCCACTCAAAGTTGATTGCATACATGAAACTCCACTCTTTATTTTTAAAAGTTACGCTGAAGTGTTTCGCCGATTAAAGCAGGTTTTAATGGAAAATAAATCCTCCCCACGACTCATATCTGTTAAATGATCTCATTCTTTAGTTCCGCAAAATTCCTACCTGCCATCGCTCTATCCTAACTACCCATTCTTCTCCTCCCACTACCTAGCTCACCCAGCTTTTTACATCGTTTGATTCTTAGTGACGCTGGCGTGTGATAAAGGAAAACATTGAAGCTATAGGGGCTTATGTTTAGACTGGTTATATATGTAGGAAAAAGAATTCAAGCCTCTATGAATACTTAACAGTATTTCAGTTCACGTGAGGTGAATTTCAAAGTTGGTTCAAATATTAAGGTATTCGCAAATCGCGGTGTAATTTGCTTTTTGGTCATTGAGGAATGAGATTCTGGAGCTCTTCAATTTTTACGCGGATACTAACTCGCATTTTTTTTCCCATATTAAGATGCGACCAAGTTTCAGCACAGAGGCGGCGTACTTTGCTTTTATCTCATCGGCGACACGGCCCGAAAGACGTCTTATCTCTCCATTTCTGTTTGCCCACTCTTGGCCTCTGCGCCAAGCGAATCCATGGCGCTAGCGTTAATCAACAGGATGAGACCGTGCGTGGTAGTCACTTGGGAGATAAGCTTGCTGGATGAAAAAAAATAGTTCGCTTCCTCAGGTAGATGCATTTTTTGTTTCTTTTTCCGCCAAGAAGGAAAGAAAAATGTCGACCGTGAAGAGACAAAAGCAGCCAAAGAAGGGCCAAGATGTAAAGCTCCCGGATGGGAACTATTTTGTTCCCTTTCCTTGGGAAAAGCTTGCTTATTTAAGGAATGAGCTTAAATTTTTGTTTCTCACCAAGTGGAATTTTTCCACAAGCTCCCAATTCTCATCGAAATGGAAGTCCGAGCGCCAGGGTTATCTGACTCCGTGCATGCGCAGTTGCATATGACTTTAACCCTAGAACGGTAACGCGGGGTGAAAAAATACCCCAGCGCGGTTTTTATCTCGCACCAAACGAGAACGACTTACGTTTGTGACTCGGGACCTCGACCATAATTCACTTTCAATATCTGGGAGTAGGGAGATCCCATTCCCCGCGTCAGTGGCACGCGCAGTCTCAAGCAGTAAACGTTAAAAGTGCGAGTGGGGTGCTTTTTCAACCCATGTTACCGTTTGTGTATACTTTTTGTTTGTTTTCAAGTTTTCTTCACTTTTATTTATTTTTTTACTTTTTGAGTAAGTATTACGTGTACAGTGCCTATATGTATATGTTTACATATAGTCATAAAATAACCTAATTTACGGGTGTTATGATCATGCAAAGATCCAAAATATGGCTAAGCGCTATAACCTGAAATCTTCGGATGTGTGGTCCAGTTAAACACACAAGATGAATATCCTGCTGCACCTGAATATATATCTTAGAAGGTATACCCTGAAGAAGAGTAAACCTCAAATACCACCTCCTTTCAAAATTGCTGGTGCAATAGGGAGTTCAAAATTCGCTTTTGACCAAAAGAAAACTTAAGTATCCTTCAAACTCTACTCCCAAAAAGAATAAGGCGGTTCTTGTCCTATCAACATTCCACCGATTGCAGGAAATCGATCAAAATACCAATAAACCAGAGATGGCCATGTTTTGCAACATGACAATAGGTGGCACGGACACTTTCGACCAGATATGTCACGAATACACGACAGCGCGAAAAACAAAAAGATGGCCAATGAGAGTTTTCATGGGAATGTTGGACCAATCAGGGATACATTCTGCGATTATATATAATTTCAATGCCGGAAATGAAGCACTCACCAGAAGAGATTTCTTAAAAAGTTTGATCCATGACCTAACATTGCCCCATATAAAGAGGAGGAAAGACCTGACTAATCTGCCGAGGCAACCTTATTCAAGAAGTGTTGAATGAAGGACCAATCAGACGACCCACAACAGGAACAGCCTGACAGGGAAGATGCGTTCATTGCCCTTGAGCCAATGACCGGAAATATGCAGTAAAATACTCTCGTTGTATGGCATACCTGTGTCCAGAGCACAGGGGTGTTTTGTCAAATGTGCGCTCAGCAAGAATAAAAAATAAGAAATTGCAATGTATGTACTTTTCGCAATGATGATATTCGTTTTTTTGTACAATGATAGTGTGTGTGCTCTTTGCTTTCTAATAGAACCGGTTTTTAACAATTTGAACGAATTTCTTACTGATAATACCCATTACCGCGGCAGAAATCGATTTTTCAATTTCTTACAATTTGCGCACTTTGATTTCTTAAAATAAATACCTTTTTTTCAGAACTGAAAAAAACAACTGATATAGTCTTAAAGCATAGTATCTCTCCTTTATAATCCCGTTTGATTCACTCAATTCGGTTGAAAATTCATTAAGATATCGTAAATTTACGAAAAAAAGTGATTTTGCTGATTTTTCACGTTTCTCGTCCTTCTTACTCGTTTTTCTCGGATTCTATAAACTTTGAACAAAAACTCTTTGTGTCACGTAATTTTACATTAAAAAACGAAAAAAATGAGGCCCTATAGGATCTCTCATAGTCACGATGGGTTCGAGACACGAATTTTTGAAAATTGGGGTGTTTTTTCACCCCGCGTTACCAGAATAGGGTGAAAAAAATAGCGTTACCGTTCTAGGGTTAAGAATCAGTGAATTTTTCTTTATACTTCTGCCGAGTACCCTGAACTTGGTCGGCCGAATGACAAGCAAAAGTTCCTAGGAAGAGTAGGACTGTAGTCCTAACTTTTACAAAATTCATGTAATAAAAGAACTGACATTTGTAATTTAAGCAAAATTTATAACAATTTAATACATCGAAATTAAAAATTATAACATATAAACATATACCTTAACAACCAATTTTGTAAACAAACTTCGATTGTTAAACTTAAGGTATGTAAAATTTTATTCCATGTAATCTTTTGACGTTAAAATTTGTTAAAAATTATATTGTAAAGCATTTTTGGCACTGTAAATATCCTTTTGGATCATGTTATTTATTATTGTTATGTTTTCGGTGGTTCATCCCATTTATAGCCTTGAAGAAGGAAAAATATGTTTTCCGAAACGTCGGCAAAAAGTTGAATAATTTTCATTTTTAACGAAAGACCTAAACTCCTGAAAAACCATTCATATTATTTATTAATCGGCAATATCTAGAGACATGGTTATCTGATGGAAAAAATCTGCGAGGGAGATGTAAATGGGAAGAATTTAAAAGAAAGTACTCGTATGGGATACATAGAACAAGTATTGAAGGATATTGAAAGAGAATTAAGTAAATCTGAAGAGGTGAGCAGATAGAAGAATCGAGGGCAGAGCGGCCTCAAACCAGATGATAATGACCCCTCAAGTCGCCCAGAGTACGTGTGGTTAGCATTGAATAATAACTTTAGTGAGGTATGCATTGAATGATAATAACGGCATTAATTGCGTGCTTGCAAATGAGTGGTACAACATAACTTCATGAAAGAAGCATGTTAGTTATGCGTCGTATAAGAATATGCAGCTAAATGTTTAGTATTCAGGTAGAAATATAATAATTGATAAAGGACGGGTAGATAATGGATGTGGCCTAGTGGTTTACCAACTAGACCTTGGTGATAAATAATGTCAGTTTACAGACAACACTAATGCAATAGTTTGCCCTTATTTTGATTGCAAGAATTTTTTGCCGAGTTTTGAGGAGCTCAGCGTACTTTGAGGATAAGAAGAATAGGGAAAACATTTAGGCACATCATGCTTTAATCCTTATTGCTTTTCTAATTTATTAACCACTTTTTTCTGTAATCCCTTTCATGGCTAATTATACTCAACGGAGCCCTTCAGTATCTGAAGTTAATATTAGCAGTTAAAGGTATAAGTTATTAGCAGTAGTACATATTACGGCAATAGCAGCTTTAAACAAATTTCCTCCGATGATTATAGCACACTCGAGTAAACAGATAGGTTTTGTATTTTGGTTTTTGGAATAACTTTTCTGATTCCACTATGTCTTCTAGTGACGTATTTTTGCTTGAGGAGACGTACTTCGTGTTTTTGCGGTGCACAATGCGGAATAACCCGCTGAACCACCTCCTACGGGCCCCCTCCTGCAAGGTCCTGCTCGTCACTGATTGTTTCCTGGATTCCATTTATGGAATCGTGCACCCATTCATCTTTCATCTGCAGCTTATCGTGTCTTGTGCCACCACGTTTTATATATTTTTGCCGCAGAGGAAGGATCTCTTAACGTTAAAAAAAAACTGAACCTTGATGGTGCGGGGTAGAAAGACACCTGTTTTGTGTTCTCTTGCAATATTTACCACCTTAATTTTCACATTGAGGGGCTCTTGCAGATATATCAAATGTTTCGATCTAGGCTCATATTCGCTTCCCTTCGACGGCGATGGACTCGTGCTTCCTCTAGTGGCCTCCTGCACCTTCTCGTCCAAGGAAAGACAATTTCGATCACTCTCGTACCAGCCATGTACAGTTCACCTGTTTCCACTAACTGAAACTCAGGAAGCATCTCCTGGAATCTCCCAAAAAGCTTCTTTTCCAAAGTCTGGAACGTGGCGTTGATAAAACCAGGAACGACATCAATCGCTCCTATTTGTAGTAACATCTCTATAGTTTAACAAATAGTGCTTATAAGTATAGTTTTCAGGTTTGAAATGAATAAAAAACTTATATTTTCTACATGCTAAAATAGGGAAAATCATCTGACTGTGAAAGATTCGTAAAGATATCGATCTCCAAAAGCCAAGTGAAGGAAAAAGAAAGGTCACTTAGAATGTGCTCTGAGCTTGGCACTTCGCTAACTCACACCTATCTCCCCGATTCTCCCTGTGGAAGGTCACCTGATTCAACAAAATATCGGTATCGGTGATTGTTTCTAACAATTTACCCGCCAACAAATTAAAAGTGAACATAATACACGTCGGCGTTAGTGAAAGTGAATGGGAAAATATTTTGTTCCATAACTAAAATCATGGAAATGTTCAGTCAGCTTGAAGATATATTTTTTCAGGGATTCATTTTTAAATCTAGTTTAAACGATAAGAGTATAAAAAAGTGTACTCACATGTAAGAATTAGAAATTGAAGATGGAAAACACTTAGGTGCAATGACCGAAAGAAAAAATTATACCGCGATTAGGATGGAACGCACAGTTAACTATATAGCTCTTGTTATCAACCACTACGCCACTGGTGGATTACCTGAGGTCGCCGAATGTAGGCCACCCGCGTGGCATTTTACGCGTTTCTGTTTTATTTTTTTCCTCGTGAATCCGGGCGAATAGGGAAAACACCAGAGAAATGTATTTACTTCTTTTGATTCTAGTTACAATTTAACAAATTCATCTGATTTATGTCCCCATTCATACAACCTCTTTTTGTCAGTTAAAATATCTTATTCCGAACAACCTTATAGTCCCTGATGTTTTCCAACCAAGCTTTCTCTACAGTCGAATGACACTTTCTTTACATTCATACGAATTTATTACAAAACGCACAATTTCCTTAGTATCTTATTCGTTACTCTGTTATATCTTTTTGTATTGGATTTAAAATGCTTGATGCTAGTTTCAGGTGAGGCCTTACAATTGCGAAACAATACCTTTCGTTTACTTCTTGACTTACTTTCCCACAATTCGTTTAATAAATTCCAGTCTCTTCAGCGCTGCGCCACAATTGTTTCGAATGTGATTTTTCCATGATACATTAGAAATAAGGGCGATGCCCAGATATTGAACTGCACTTGAATTTAAGGGTGAACTTAGCACCAAAATGTAATGCAATTAATGTTAGTCAAAATTCTGAGCTCTAGTCAACTTTTTCCGTATTTTATTACAGTACTACTCCTTATCTTCAAACATGACCAAGTCATTATAAGTTATTTAATGTAATTCACACTCGGTTGACTGCGTATCATAACAATTAGTATTACAATATAATAAACCTTCTTAAATTTGCTATTATTTCATAAAAAGTCCTCGTTTGTCTTCTCTTATATCTATGCTAAAAATAAAAATTCAATCCTTTCTATAAATATCCACATTCCACATTGTCAATATTGTCATTTCCATCAACTTTTCGTTAATGGCATTACGTTTGGGAATCTGTATTTTCTTACAAAGACACTACATCCGTGCTTTTGGAGTAGACGCATATACTTTTGCGATCAATTTTTCGAGAGTTGCGGACGAGTTTTGATTCCGAAAATTCTACAAAAACTGTTCTTTTTGATTTGTTCGTACAAGGTGTGGAATGATCTAATAACCTGCTTTACATTTCGGTGGCCATGGAAAACATTAAGCATTGATGAAAAATATTTTTTCGTATTTTAAAGGTAATTGAGAAGTAAAGATGAAATTTAGAAGGGTTTAGCGTGAAATTTTGACCGGTAATGTATCTTTCACACGATGTTCTTCTTTTGTTCTGTATTCTTACATCCTATTTACCATCGTTTGATTCAAGTTACATTTGCGAGTCTTGGAGAAACGGTAGCTTACACCGTAACTCTCAAACTTGCAGAAGGTCCTCAATCCGAAAGGCCTTGCATTTGAAGGTCCTCAATTTTTCTCCGTCCTCATGAGCGCAGAGCGAGATTCATTTGACTCGCTGAAGAGTTCGCGGCGCATGGAAATCACCTCCCTCGCACCCTTTCCTCTCCCTGGTCCCTTGATGTATAGTCCCGTCTATGGAAACTTTAACGCTGCCCCCTGGCCACAATTCTCCAGAGCGTGCGCTCGGTCCAGGCCGTCAAAGCTTTGGCAACGGTGAGTACACGCTCCGAACTTCCAGGCGCATACTTGCGTTCAATTCAACCAGAATAAACCCCCTCCCCACCCTCCTCGTTTACCTCCTTCCCCCCCCCCCCCCCCCCCCCCCGCACTCCCCGTATGCGGTCCGGCGCAGCCCAAGAATACACAAACTTCCTTTTGATTCCTCGGCAAAATCCCCCAGGAGGGACATGGGGATTTTAAATGCAGGCGCCAGGGTCTCAGAGGCATTCAGGCTGTTCGTTTTTTTTTTAAGGGATCGCGGCAAATGTCCCTCGCATTTCCCCTCTGTCGTCCCCCGGGGCCCCCGGGGGTCCCAGCAAGGATGATTTTGCCTCTACCAGCACGCTCCGGTACCCACGCTTGGAGGAGATTCTTCTCATGTTAACCCTTTCATAGCTGTCCGCTTTTAGGAGTTCACAGGGTATGGGGAGGGATGGCAGCTCCGTGATCCTTTCTCGGAGTTCACACAAGCGCGTTCGGTTGCGTGCGTATCCACCGGAGAGATTCGATTCCTTTTTATCAGTCCAGCAAGTTCGAGAAATAGACGACGGACGAGGGTGTTCCAAACCGTGGGAGGCGACCAGAGGACTCCATTGGGTAGATAATACTCCTAGAAAAATATTTTCTTCTTCTTTGTCTCTTCCTTCACCACCATAGATCAGGAATCTTGAGATTGATTTGATGCAGCTCGCTTCTTCTATCTGCTAACCTCTTCACATTCGCATATTCTCTGTGACATCCGTCCCTTATTGTTCCATATATCTCATGTAAGGTCTTCCTTTTCCTTTCTTTCCATTCACTTTTCCGTAGACGATTGTCTTCATCAGGCGATTATGTATCAAGAAATGATGTCACCTGACGATGATGCATCAACATTGAAACCCGGGTCGAAGTATAAACTTTTATTTTGTGCAAAGTTGTACGTGTATTACTTCAGCTTGTACAAATCCCACTCGATTTGGCGAGAATCCTCGGATTTTATATTTTTTCCTCTTCTTTTTAGAGTTTTCATCTGATATCCATTTTCTTCCACTCTTCTTAAGTTTTCCTCGTCATTCGCTTGGTCGATACATTTAATCGTCATCATTATTTTGTAGTTTTAGTAGTATTAAAATGCTTCTAGTCTTGACTCCCCCACAGCAGTTATCGTCTATGCTTTACCGTCATTAAGAAGCGCACTCCATATGTATGTTCTAATGAAGGGCTTTATAAATTCTAAGCTTGAATTTCCTGCCACAAGCTGATTCTTTTTCATGCTATTTAAAATGTAGTCAGTGTTTTCCATCTTTAGTTTTCTTCTCCACCCACCAGGGCCTAAGGCTACAGCTCTACTCCACCCTCTCTCAACCAAAACTTTAACTACTTTGTTTGCTCATCTCAAACTTGGTCTTCTTCTTGCTCTCTTTCCAGTCACAGCAAAATCACTTCCCCACATAATCCTTAGCTCAGCATTCTCGAACCATCTACTTTCTTGCGCCACTTTACTTACAGGTTACACTTCAGCTGTTCCTCTGACATGGTCGTTCCTAACCAAGGGCGTTAGAATATACTGAAGGTGGCATCGCTGCTGTGTGTGAACGCTTTGATATGCGAGGTCAGCCATTTTGGCAGGTACGGGCATATGGGCTTTGTGCTAGCGATACTCTTACGGATGAAGTTGTTTTGCATGCGGTATTACGTAAAGTAGTAACATGAATAATGGAATGCATTTTTAAAATTTGTCGAAGAAAAGAGAGGGTAGGTAGTGGGCAAACACTCAATAAATAAAATACAAAATAAGTAATTTCAATAGTTTAAACTCTCACCAGTTTAAGTAATAAAATTGACTTCCGTGGGAGTTAAATGTATTAATGTCTACATTAAATAGCATTAAAAATATTTACTCGCTCCAGTGCGATAAAATTTGGGTAAGATTTTATTGTTTTTTTTTCATGTTTCAGTAAAAATGCATTTTCCATGAGAGACCGTCTTTCATGCCATGCCGTTTAAAACGCAATATTTTGTGCGGAAGGGTTGGGGCCTAATCCTTCCCAATCACCCCTCTTCTGGCGTCATTGTCGCCCATGCGTATGCATATGCAGCTTCCAGCACATATTTTATTCCTTGTTGATAACTCACTTCAATCTCGTCACTTCAATCCACCTAAAAATTTGCGATTCAGCCGTATCCAATTTCTTGCATGTTGTTCAGGGGACCGACAGCTGAGGTCATTTTCGCCGTATAGGATAGGTGGGTAATGGTAGGAACATTTCAGGTGATGGAGGAAGTGTGGTGAGAAACCCGGCGTCGGCATTATCCTACTCTTAACGACAGGCGCCATGGGGACCACGGCTTTACGTCCCATCCGACGGGCGTAGTACTGGACCTAAATGACCTCCACTAGGCACTCAAGTGGGGACCGGTTTGCCACTGAAAAAATCGCCACTGTCGGGAATTGAATCTGGGTCCTCGGGATGGGAGGCCAGTACTCTAGCCACCACACCAACCCAATACCCGCCAATTTATTTTCTTGCACCTTCAAGATCCGTTGTGTCGGTGGGGAAACACTGAGGTTAATAAGTTTCAAACCGGTATATTATTATTCGACAATACTATTAAGAGATGGGTCTAATTTGTGTATTTTCTTAGTCATGCCGATTGATGATGTGTATGGAGTGCTATTAGTCCTGAAATAAATAAAATCAGTTACTGATGTTCGTCCAATATTGGAAACATTCCAATTGTGGTGTTACAGAAGAATGATGAAGATAAAAGTTATCTACTGACTGAGAAACGGATAAGTCCTTCGGAAGAGTGGGAGATGTTATCTCATAACATTAAAAAGAAGACGGGACAACTTAATTGGCCATACATCGAGATATGATGGCCTGACGAAAATAATCATCGAAGAAAAAGTGAGCAAGAAGAATGGAAAAGGGAAGCTTCGTATGAGAAATGAGCAAGTGGTGAAGGGCGCAAAAGGGAAGGTGTATATAAACATGGCCAATAGCCGATTTCATTGAGTGGAGAGCTGCGTCAAACCAATATAAGGATTGATGATGCTCGGGTGGTGATTAAGTTTGCTATTTTAGTGGCAATATCTTTACGCCGATGATTCATTACTGTCGATATATTTAATTTTTGATCTCTTCCACTTCAAGAACGTAACTGAAGGAAGTGGTAATGTGAGTCATGGCTTATATTGAGTAGTGATATTCTTGATAATATCCCATTAAAAATTCAATACTTCCCTAAAAAACACAAAATGTTCACCTTAGCACGTAACGCCGTACAGAAATACAAATATCTCAATTTGGGCTAACATTTTCGATTAAAAAATTGACATATAAATAAAAAGCACGTGCTACTTGGACCTAATACTTATATCCGCCCAGGGTTTTTTTTTCCTACAGTTGAAAGGATTCTGAGAATATCCTTTTTTACCAAAAGATCCAAGCGAAAACGCAATTTAAAAATATTATTTTCTTGAATATTTTCTTCACTTCAAGTATGTACCATTATATTAATATTCTAGTTCGGAAAAACCTATACAGCATGATTTATAATCATGAAAGGATACAATATTCAAAGTATTAATGCTTTTCTAGCCTCATAAATATAATTGAGTAATCAGAAATACCCATTCTGCAAGATGAATTTTAGTAATTTGTAAACAACAGTGAGAATACCGAATGCAATATGTGTAATTATTATTATTTTCATTGCATTAAATCCATAAATGTCGGCTATAAGACTCGGATTTAAGGCTCCCCAACGGATCTATCTAACCTAAGTACTGAATTCGCAGGCAAATACAGTTTTCATGCCCGTGGAGGACTTTGAACCCACGACCACAGGGTTGCGAAGATGGCGTTTAACCGACCTAGCTGTCTTGTCGTTAAGGAAGTAGAATCGGGTTGCTTCTAACAATCTTATTTGTAATTCAGAGAAATATTCAGGTCTCATAGCTTAACCGACAGGAAATAGTGCTGACACTTAGTATGCTTGCCATCCCAGGAAAAAGGGCGGGTTAAATAAGTCAGCTTCAGAATTTCATAATTAGATTTCATCGCAGATATTGCAAAGTGAATAGGTGCATGCTATCACCACGTAATCATAACCTAGGTTTGGAGAGTCATTATGACCTAAATTTTGAGGAGTAAGCGGTTGCCTTCTAGTCATTATCTTATCAGAAATGTGTTATCATCAGACAATCATCATCTCACACTCTTCACTCCCCCATTCTAAGGCTGACTTCCGAATCTTAAGAGAGCCCGCTCACAATGTTGTATAATGGAAGTACACACACGAGGAAATGTAATTTATCTACGTGAAACCGTTCCTCGTAGCTAGGAGGTTTTTGTTATCTTCGTGAAATCAATGTTACTCGAGGAAATGCTCATATCTCTCCTTGCTGTTTCCTTACTTTTCTCTCCCTCCTCGCTAGAAATGAACTTTTTAAACCATTCAAAGAAAGCTGCGCGCGCATTTCCCTTTTACTGGGAGCAGACTTGCCTCTACCTCATTAAGCCACACGGGCATACAATCCTCTTCACTTCCTCTCCGCTACACTTAATGTCCACGGCGTTTCTTAGTCCATTTCCTTTCTTGCGAGTTTACACTCTAATCCCGCGTCACGCGCTATTTCTTATCTTGAAACATTCATTTCTCCTCCGTGTTCTCTCCCTTTGCTTCTCCCTCTCTCTATCTCTTTTTCTCTCACTCCCTTTGCCTCCTATTTTTTTGGAGACGCTATCTTTCTCTTTGTCGTTCCTTTCCAAAGCAACCGTCGCCTCAAGAAGTTTGCCTCCTCTTACTCCCCTAAGCTATCGCACTTAATACTGCTCTTTCCACTGCTCTTCTCCTCGCTTGTTTCTCGCAGTGGTAAAGGGAGACAGTGAGTACGTAATGCGGTGCCTTGTGTTTTCCTTCTCTCTGATTTTTTTTAGCTTAAAGCAACATTCAGCAACGTGTGAATCTCATTACTTCCTCTTTAAGGCCCTTGAAATGGATCCGCCCTGCATTTCAACTTCGGGGTCAGGTATGGTTCAGGGTGTGAAGGAAAGGGAGCATCAAGAGGGTGGTATTAAGTATTCAAGCATTCAGAACCTGGAAGAAATACCCGGAAATTAGTTCAAACGTTCTTAGATGGGCGACAAGTGAAGTAAACCTTTGAGTAACCTCGCGCTCCCAATGGGAGCGCATAAGATAAGACGGAACGCTTGCCAGAAAACTCATAACATTTTACAATAACGTGAGGATTTAGGTCAGGAACTGGGTGTTCAGTGGTGCAGAGACATTTAATGAAATAAGGATGAGATTTTGGAATTGCTGGAGTGGAGAAAATGGATGTCACATAACATTCTGGAGTCTGAGGAGGTTTCCAGGGTTTTGAGGAACAAAGCATAAAATGATTTTTAAGGAAGGCGGTGTTTAGAAGAGAGTAGAAACTTTTTATTGTCCTTGGGCGTCTTCTTCCACTACGAATATACAAAACAATACATTAATATTTGAGCTCGAAACACACTTTTATTTTCAAAGCGGTTAGATAGATTGAAAGGGATAATTCAGCTCATTCTATACATTTTTGCATACATTTTAAAATTAAAACCCTTCTTGGTTGAATGGATGCCGAAAAAATCTTTTTTGAGAGCAAAACTGGAACTTGATTCCTTGATGTCAGCGGGGATACTATTCCGCAACCTATTCTATTGAGTTTAAAGAGCGGTTGGGAGTAGGCTATGGTCGATTTTTATTCTTTTTAAAGAAAACGTGTTCCTTTGAATGGAAATGAGTAAATTGAAAACAATTTTTAATCGTTTCAGTGGTAGTAGAAGTAGTTGCCCGGGGGAGGCGACGGATAGATGAGGTCTTTTGCGCCGTTTAGGATACGTGGGCCGTTGGATACGTGTGAAAATTGTGTTCGGAAGCGGAGAAAGGGTGGAGAGAAAACCGGCGTTGGCATTAGTCTGCTCCTAACGAAAGGCGCTTAAGGATTCACGGTTTGACGTCCCGTCCGACGGACGCTGAACTGCACTCGAAGTACTCTCCACTTGGCACTCGATTGGGGACGGATATGCCAATGAAAAAATTCCAATCACTACGTCTCTACGTCCTTATACTGATCTCACTTAAGCCCTCTTCTTCCCATATATTCTCGTGTTTGCTTCGTCCCATCTGCTCTTGGTCATTCTTTCTTCTTTTGATTCGTGCCTGTCACTCTAGTCCGCTTCTTGGTAATCTTGTACGTGACTCGCGTATGCGAGTATATGGTGTCAAATACCATTTCTTGGTATCTTTTTTTTATTTTTATTCCCCTAGTATAGAGTTTAGCTTTTGTGGAGCATGTTTTCGTTGCGATATTGGAGCTGATATTTCGATTTTGCTCTTTCCTTCTCTGTATATGACTGTTGCACGGTATTTATTCAAATACTCTAAGCTTATTATTTTTCTGTCTATCATGATCTTACCACTATGACCATTTCCCCCCTTTATTTACTACAACTAGATAATAAACTTGGAACAGCTCATGAATTCAGTATCATCTTCATCATGGGCCATCAATCTTATGATTGGTTTGATCCAGCTCTTCACTTAGCTATCCAATGAGCTAACTTACTCATATTAACATCATACAATATTCAAATATTTGAAAATATATTGGTGATGTTTTTCGTCCCCCTGCCTTATGGCTATTGTTTTACTAGGATCTGAACCCATACTTGCAACCTCCGGGTACCTGAATTGCTTGGTGAAAATTACTGCCAGAAATGAGGAGGTAGGGTAAGTACATGGGCCAAATATTGAAATACGGTGGTTGATTGAAGTCTGTCAGAGAGAATAGAAGGCTGGAGAAGAGAGGGAGAAGTTAGACTTTATTGATAGCGTGAAAAGAGACAGGAAAACATGCTGAAATGAAGATGGGAAGATTAAAGGAAAAAAAACGTTCAACGGTATCATAGTAGCAGATAGCGTCAAAAACCTACTCTGATCGGTGAATCACAACAAAACAACTGATCGAATTTATTATTTCTCACAATATTTTCTGGGCAGCAAGACGGTGCGTTCTGATTCAGTTAAGTTTCGTGTTCTGCCGTATAGGAAGTCATTTTAAAAGCGTAGCGATGGTGCATTTACCCATTTTAACTCGATGCTTGAAATGTAGATGGTAGTTGATGGAGAGAGGGAGTAGTACTTTATCTCACGTCAAGGGTAAGGAAAGATTCACAGCCTCAAAAGACCACGAAACCCGTCCTTGAACACGACTCTCGTATGCGAATATATGTTGTCAAATATCCATTTCTTGGTATCTTTTGTTATTTTTATTGCCCTTAGTGTAGATTTTAGCTTTTTTATACATACACCCGAAGGTGTATGAGTATAAACCTTTATACTTTTACAAAAGGTGTATAAGTATTCACCTTTTGTATTCTTACACCCGATACATACACATATACACCCGAAGGTCAGTTTGATACACGGAAAAGAAAATTCACATTGTATGTACATTCAACACCTAACGTTTTATTGACTTCGACCATTTTTTCGACACTTTTATGTCATTATACCTTGATAATAACATAAAATTGTCGAAACTATGGTCGAAGTCAATAAAACTTTAGTGTGGAATGTACAAAGTGAATTTTTTTCCAACCTCGCGGTTCCTCAAAGTGAAGCCTCAAACGTTGAGCTGTGTTGATATATGGAGGTAAAAAGAACTCTACAGGTACAATGGCATTCTAGGCTTGAAAGTACGCGGAAAAAATCTAAGTCTACATTTCAGTACGGTATTTCATTACATATCTTACCTTAAGGAATGATAAATTATGGTTGTTCCTCCTACTTCGGCGTAAAACTTCACGATTCAATTTCTGGGCAAAACGTGCTGCAAAAAGCTCTTTCTTTGGAAATCGAGAAGTACCTAACGAATTTCCGCGAGATAGATATAAGGAGATAGCTACAATCTTGTCTCTCGGATGATTCACTCACTTATCTGTCTTTCTGAAAATCTCAAGGACTTCAATGGGAAGGGGGTTGTGTCAATAACATGGCATCCCTCGAGATGCCTCGAGTGTTTCCTTCGAGAAGTTTCCTCATTCCACAGATGGAAGAAACTGAAGGATCCTTTGATTTGTTGAATAGGTCCTCTTTAATTTTAGTCCTAAAATATTTGCAGCAGCAGTTATTGGGGGCGAGTTGTGTACCAACTGCATTGTGTACCGAAAGCTGAGGTCATTTGCGCCATTTGTGGATCGATGGGTAATTTGGCATGTGTAGGAATCTTCCAGGATATGGAGGAGAGGTGGAGCACAACCCATTTCTGGCATTTGCCTACTCAACGTCCCTATCGTTGAACGGAGTTCTTAACTTGAAGTGCTTTCCTCATGGCACTAAAGTAGGTGCCGGTGTAAGAGTGTAAAATCTCTGATATTTCCAGGATTCTTACCCAGGTTCTCTGGGTTGGAGGCCAGTTCAGCCCTTTCCTCAGAAATTGTAACGTTATATAGGGGAGGCGACCGACAACTGAGGTCATTTGCGCCATTTAGGATAGGTGGGTAATTGGGTAATGGTAGGAGTTTCAGGGAACGGAGGAAGGGTGGAGAGAAACCCGCCGCATAGTGGGCGGAAATCGAACAAAGCTGACACAACTTGAAATCTAAGTTTTTAGCGAAAAATCTCAATGTTTGCTTTACTGGTATGGGGATATAGGTAAGGTGACCAGATTTCTGATCTGCTAAACCGGGACAAACTCACTTCTCCTGAAGCGTAGGCAAATTTACATGTTTGTAATTATGCATGTTTCTTTGGTCAAGTGAAGCGTTAGAAAAGTGGTCACTCTGAGTCCTACACAACTCGCTTTTCCAGCACCCGAATTGGTGCAACTTCCTGCTGCTACATATGTACGGGTTAAGTATATTATAAATATAGGAATGTCTACTTATTAAGCATTTTTAATTCATAATAACAATAAAAGAAATCAAATATTAAGGAAAAAGATTTTTAATTCATTTTAATGCTCATAAAATTATATTTTATTATACTTTTCAAATAGATTTTTATTCACAAAAATTACTTTATTTTTTAATATTTTTCAGATGTAAGAACTTTTTTAAGCAAAATTTTATTCTTCTGACTTACAACTTTCATCTTTAGAATTTACTCTATATTTCATTATTACTTCTATTGCATCTACTTAAGTTTCCACTTCACATTCCATCCAAAAAAGTATTAACTGTTTTATAGAATGTCTCAGATACCGATTCACCTTCAAGTGATTCAGCCATCTATGACACCTTTGTCCCAACAGACTTGGCTTCTTGTTTTTCTACCAACTGGTTTCTCAAATCGGTCAGGATAACAGATATTTCCATTAAAGATATATTCTTATTTTCAATTCTAAGAACAGTGTCATTAAATAGTTTAAATTGAATCACTAAAGAGTGTAGCCATAATTCGTATGGCATAAAGTATTTCACCATTACTGGAACCAATTTTAAATCATGATGGTTTAAAGTATCTGCGGATAACGACATAAAGTTACATTCATTCAGATCAGCTTTAACTTCCTCTTCCATAAATGGATAAAGTACATTTAAAAATATTGCCTCAGCTTTTGTACGGGCACAGCTAAATCCTTTTTCATACATGGCTTTAATAAGTTGAGATGCACAGTCCATAGACCTGAAGCTGTGGCCATGCATTACTGAGTGATAGAAAAATGTAGCTTCTTTTGCCACCAAAACAAAATCAGATTCTCTCATTTCCTTCCTTTTAAAAAAAGGCAGATGTGTTTGGCTTGAACTTGCTACATTCAGAGCTCTTTCATGCTTTTTTGATGATATGTGATCAGTAAAAATCAGTACGACCACCATGGGCAACTGAAAAGTTTGTTTTACAAACTGTACATCACACTTCATGTTCATCTTCAGGTTTTACTTTTTTAATAAATTCCAACTCTTTCTGTAAATTATCATTGAATTTACATTTCCTACAAGGTGCCATGATATTATAGGGGTATTTTCCTCTTATTTAAAATCTAAATAAAGAAAAAGACCATACTTTTCCTGTGGACGTTTCACACCATGAAATCAGACCTAAAGGAATAGAACATGTTATTTACACAATGAAGTACAATGCAATGTTTCATTGTATACGAGATGATGTTCAAAGAACCCTCTTAGTTGAGAAAGTCATAATGCATACTGCAGTTTAAAGGAAATAATTTCAACTTCATTTTAATTAGTTGTTAAAAATATCTTACCTCGTGGAACCAATTAAAATTATATACGTCTTCATATCCTAGATGAGCAAGTTAAACATCCTGGAATACTGCAGAATAAACAGAACAAAAATAAAATGGCAAATTAAAATGAATAAAAATGAAATCTTATAAATAGTTACAGAACAGGTACTGACATTTCAGTGCACTGCTGAAGTACGTGATTCTTTACTGCTCCAACGCAATTTGCCAGCACGAAACAATTCCAAATCGCCTTCTTTCACAAATAATTTCTTCATGAGTACAGTTCCACCACACTATAAATTACCACTCCAATCAGCATTCATCGAGAATGAGCGAATGAGAATCTTTTACAAGTTATTCCCCCACACACGCAGTTCCGCCACTCGTCAAGTAAGCGGTTCTCGACGGGAGCCATATGGCCTCCAAGACCACTGGATTACATTAAAAACAGTGCAGCTGATAAAGTATCTTTTTTACAGTAACAATGACAACAACAAAGGTTAAAAAAACACTGCGTTAAATAACATACCAAAATCACGCACTTTAGACCAAAGACCGGTACAAATTAGTATTTTTGTTTAGTCTTTCGGGACACCGGGACAAGCACCCGAAAACCGGTCCTGTTCAGGCCAAACCGGTACGTATGGTCACCTTAAATATATTCCTTGCTTTAAAAAATCTGCATCACAATGGGGTCGTTTACCATATTATTTTTATTGCCGAATCTGATCGAGTTTGTAAAATAAAAAGACCCGTATTTTTCCGTTTTTAGACCCGTCACTTAGTTCTCGAGTTATAAGCGGCGAAAAACTTATGTTTTTAACCCTTTCGGAAAAGGGTTAAAAACATCAGTTCGATGTTCGATTCAGTTGTACATGCGACCTCTTACGTCATCCACTTCGTCCAATCACAACTGAACCCGCGAAGCTACTCCACCTAATCTCAATGGGGGACACACAGCTGACTCTGCCAACGGAAGCGGTTGCGACAGGATTTGTGCGAACAGACCTTCCGACTCCACTCCCTTCTCTAAAAGCAGTCAAGGACGGGAGTTGGATGGCGTAAATGGTCTCAAAGCAGCTTCTTCGATGGGCGTCCCCTTTTGATTATTTAAAATTTTGATTTATGAGTGAATATCTCTGATTAGACGATTAATTATTTCACTAAAATTCATTTTTCGTTTCCATCTAACGATTTCGGTTCCGATTAAAAGTCTCCATTATCGCCGCGAAAGCGACAGTTGATCACGAGTAACATTAATCTCTCTTCTCAGCACGAAGTCATCGCACAATGCAAACCAGGATTCAAATATCGATCGAGAAATGGAATACAGTCTGTAGAAACGTTTTAGGGTTTCGGCGTTCATGATACCCTTACTTGGTGGCCATAGCTTTCCCGAGAACTAATCAGGAAGGGTGTATATCTCTTATGCCATCGACTAAAATGCGATGGGCGGAAACGCGGACGAATGAAGAGTTGCTGAACAAGGCTTGGGAGAAAAGTTGATTGCTGGCAAAAGCTGGAAGGCTGAGTGGATGCATGGATAATATGTCAAGTTGAGTAGCAGAACGCCATCAAAATCTACCCAAACCGGTAGAGGACGAACAATCATTCAATCAAAACATAATTTGGCTCACGTATGGAAATAAGCTGCCAGTTGACGTTGATGACACTACGTATTACTGAAATCGACATACTCATTATAAGCCTTGAAATAAAATAATAACCAGTTGATCAGGTACAATAATAATCAGTACAGGTACTGAAGAACCACTCGTCCACCTAGAATATTCCAATTTTAAGTACCTACATAATTTAAAATTAAATAAATTATGACAAACACCAACACGTTTCATAGCCGTTAACACAAGTATGGGTTAGAGTAGTGTTTAGAGTACTGGCTTCTCACCACGCCCGGGTTCAAATCTCGGAAGCGCAAGATATTTTCCATAGGTAATACGGCCCCTACTTGAGTGCTTTGTGGACAACATTCAAGTGTGTACAGTACTCCGTCCGTTGAATGGGACGTTAGGTCGTGGGTCCCTTTGGCGCCTTGTCGTTAAGAGTAGGATAATGACGACGCCGGGTTTCTCTCCACCCTCCTCTTTTCCCATCTTAGTACCTACCTTTCCTCCCGATCTGAAGCGCCAATTAGTGCGGAAAGAGACGGATATGATGATTCATTATCTCCCCAACATTTTACAGAAAAATCTGGCGAAGGATCAAAATGTCAGGGATCTTACAAATTGAGGGAGCGTTAAAATAATCGAGGCTAATCTCGAATATAAAAACATCTTCGCGGAACCTGATACACGCAGCATGACGTCCGCAAAGGAAGGGCGTTCTAACGAAGGATTTGTTATCTCGCTAACGTTCAACTTCCATTTGTTTGGCACTGCTTAAATTTGTCTCGTCGTCTTAGGTTGAGATGGAAATATCACAAGTCGTGCGGTCTGCGACCCATGATAAGCGTTCATGAACCACACACAAAAACATTAGTTATCGAAACTAATTAGATATCACAATAAAATCATTACTTTCATGGGTGCACCTATAGTATCAAAATTGAAAAAGAAAATGATTATAATGGATTTACCTGCATTTATAAATACACTAGTTACAATTCTGAAGCATTCATGGCGCACATATAAGCTTGCCCTACGTGTTAAACCGTGTGTATAACCTGTATCTAATCGACCTGTCGAACTACTTTCGACGACGGCTATCCAGCGTTTCTTCGCTAACAACAGCCTGATGGGAGGCCTTATGTATACAGCTACTGGCTTGCATTAATTCGATAGTGATAATTAACTTTACAACAATTGGACACCGGTATTTCGCACAATGAAAACATTTCCCCAATTACCATTCTGTGGCTAAAAATAAGCATGACCATTATGACTATGCATATTCTTTCAACTACAGGAGAGATAAACAAGAGTTTCCTCAATAATGTGCCCGTGAATGTGCCAATCGCCAAAAAATGTTTTCGTCGCTGCCAATACCCAAAAATGCTACTGTTCATTAAGTCCATACAATGGTGATCGAATTCTAGCAACTGATTATCTGAGAACTGATTATCAGGAACTGTGATAAGCAGTTCCTGATAATCAGTTCTCAATAATTATTTTTATAATTAATGTTTAGCATTATAAAATTTACAAAAATAATATAAAACTCATATCCTGGTGAAATAGCTACATGGAAGCCAAAAACCCCATATTCCCTTCCCGTTCTCCTGCCGTTCCCTAGCTTGTTGTGTATTCTTTCTAAAAAGCGGGACTTTCTTAAAACCCCGCGGGACGCGGGATAACTTGTTAAAAATCGGGACTGTCCCGCTAAAAGCGGGACGTCTGGTCACCTTAGATATAGGAGAAAGATAATTCTTTTGGATGTTATGTAATGATTGCATATACTTACCTATTTGATTGTATTAAGCTATGATTCTCGAAAAAGTAAATATTCCGAGTGACCATTATGAACTAACTAAAAATTCACTGTTTTTTGCTTAAATTTTAACTAATGCAGAGATGAATTTATTCATCCCCGCTTATCCTTGCTGAGATATTAGCATCTGCATTGAGACTGAAGTTTATAATATACGCTGGTAAAATAAAATCCTGCGCATACTTGCGACTATTGTAGTTTTGTTAAATAATGTAAAGTAATATGTACACGGCGTCTCAGGCCTTGGCTCCCGCGCGCCGCCGCGCAGAGGTGCGAGTGAACTTAACATTTTCTATACTTCTCTGAGAACTCCGTATTATAATAGCACTCATTGTACACTTTGTATTTTCCAAATACTCACTTCAGTAACGGCAATAAACTTGCCGGTATTATTGCCCCTTTGTGTCTTTTGTTTATTACGGCTACTGGTTCCTGCGTGCAAAAGTCTGAAGTTCTTTGGACACGTGCAATGAGCATGTTATAAACTGGGTTTTCCCGATGATGCTTTCTTGCTATTGGTTCAAAATTTTTCTCAATTTCTCGGCTGGACGGACAACACCAGTCTATGTTTGGCATTCGTTGTGGAAAGTTAGTGCATAGGATCCTGCAGATTTCAACAGGACTATGAGTTCAACAAAAGTGACCTGCCTTGAACTACGTAATGTTCTTCTGGAAAATAGAGGTAAGTGAGCGGATGTGAAGAAAAAAAATTGTTGCGCTTTTTGTACAACAAATTTAACTTGGATGAGGACGAAAGTGCAAAAACTCGTTCATTTACTATAATTTTCTTACTGGCACGCCTGAAATAACATACGGTGGAAGACTATTGACACCGTTTGTAAAAGAAAGTGAAAGATTCAAGCGTAGAAAAACCGAAAAATTAAGAAGCAGCACTTCGAAAGAGGAATTGTATGTGGCAACTTCAATGCAATTGCGTGCCACAGCAGATGATGCTGCAGCCAAAATCATTAAAGAAGTGAAAGCGACAAAAGCAACTAGAGCTAGAAGAATGCTGTCCAAATGGAGAAGGAAAGGTACAAGCCAGACTGAGTTATCGGATGAAGATGCTATTTCCCTTATGGTAATGTCCCATCTGATAAAGATGCAGTACGTCCTAATTCGTGGAACGGCGATAAAGCATGGCCACATCATCTACCCAAGTTATGACAGAATTAGATTGGCAAAAAGAGGGGTTACCCAGAAGGAATATCAATTTCTGAAGAAGAATGTGAAGTTAATTTGCAGTCTCTTCTACATCACACAGCCGCAAGAATTATGTATTCTCTTAAGCGTTGAAAGAAAAACTGTGCCAGTACTTCATACACCCTAATATACAAATGGGGTTTTGCCGGTAGTTCTGGCCATTCACAGTATACGCAGACTTGGGAGTATTAGGATATTTTCTCCTATAAAAATTTTATATTTTGTACAATATACAAATTACATTCAGTAGCTGAAATGTTAAAGCAATAATTTTTCTGTTGATTATATTAACGGGTCGTTTTAATATTACGCAGGATATCTTTGGATCATCTGAAAGTGATCATATTTCCTGCAACTTTTAATTCCAGAAATTGACAAGAAACTCATTAACCGTTTCCCCACCAGTTTGAAAGCCATATCAAGTGAACTGAAAATAAACGATATTGCTTTCAGAAATTATTGTTATTCTACGGCAACATTATTCGTAAAATTCGGAGTACATAGTAAAAGTGATGCTTTTAATTTTAACATAATTTTTAACATTTACATAAAAATAAAGACCTACAATTAACAATTCTTTTAAGTAAGTGAAACCTCCCCATACAATGTACAAATTAACTGATCCTCGCCGGTTGTTTATTATATAATTAACTTATTAATCTGCAAGTACGTAATTTCAATCACATGACTAATGCCATTTGCGCCATAATACTCAGTGATAGTAAAAATCCTAGGGGTGTATTTCCGGTAATTTTACCGTTTCTCACTCAGATCTTCAACTGTTTCTCCGCCATTTTGCTTTTAGAGCCTTTTCTTTTTGGAGATAGGTTCTTAAAAACACTAAAATTGGATTCTTCAGGCCAAAATAACATAGAAGCAATATAAATTAGTTCTTAATTAGGAAAAATGACGCCTACAGGGGTTTTGGCTAGTTTTTTCGATTTCAGTCCACTATGCGGCGTCGGCATTAGACTACTATCAACGACAGGCGCCAAAGGGACCACGGCTTAACGTCCTATCCGATGGACGGAGTACTGAACTTGAAATGCCCTCCTCCTCTGGGCACTCAAGTGGGGACGGGTTTTCCACAAAAATCCGCCACTCATGGGAATCGAACCCGGGCCCTCGGGATTGGAGGCCAATACTCTAGCCACCACACCAACCCGATCCCCCTCAGAAATACTTGCTCAAGCTAGGAAGAAACGAAACTTACTCCTGGAGAGTTCTCTTTCTTAATGAGACATGGACGATAACTTGCAGGAAGTAGAGTGATAGAATCATTTAAAACTTAGAATTGTGGTACATTTATGAAAAAATATTCGATAGAAAAAATACTTGACAACTAGGTGCTAAGAGTGGAAGAATAACGTTGTATCATGCAGGTTCTGAAATGAGACGGGACACCTTATCAAATATCTTGAGATATGATAGCCTCCTAAGGACAGTTGTCAAGGGAAGAACTTCGGAAGGCCTCGTATGACATATGTGGAAATGAAACTAAATACTGTATGATGGTCGGAAGCATCAGCCGAAATAGCTCAGTTGGGAGAGCGTTAGACTGAAGATCTAAAGGTCCCTGGTTCAATCCCGGGTTTCGGCATTTATTTTTCATTTTTTATAATTGGGTCAAACATATACGGGAGATCAGAGGTCAACTAATTTTAGTTTGGGGGCTATCAAAAGTGCACTAGGCAAAAATGACCTTCATGCACGAGTAATAGCCACTTATACCTTGCTAGACCGCATTTACAATATGTTGCCAGATATGTGGTATTCTTACGAGATATACTTAAATAACAAACTGGAATGTCTTCAGAAAAGATAACGCAAGATTTGTTAAGAGCGTTACGATAATCATATAAGCGGAACCAGTTCATTGGAAAAACTTAATGGTAATCATAATAGTCTCTTCAGTAAATTCCAAGAAGGTATTTTTGATGATGACGTTCAAAACATTTTACGAACTCCGACTTACTATGGTGGACTAGATCATAAACATAAAGTTAGGGGAATAGATTTCCGATTTGATATATTTAATATCTCTTTCTTTCCTTGTGTAATTAGGAATCTGATTAGCTGTGAATGTATTCAATATATGTTGATGAGTTAATCAATAGTTTGCGTAGAGAATTTTTGCTAACCAAACCAACAGCAACTTTATGCTTGCTTGATAAAAACAAACTGCAAAGTTGCAGCTTACCACAGTGTTTGAAAAAAAATTTATTACCACCTAGGTTTCAATGACACTGAATCACCTCGACCTCGAGATGATGCAGTGTCATTGAAAACTAGGTCGTAATAAATTTTTTAAGGGTGGTAAATTGCAATTTTGTTCTTATTTGTTATTTATTATGTTTAAATATCACGCAACGTAGGCGGAATCCCCTGAATTTAATCATGCTTGTTTTAATTTTAAAATTTTTTTTAAATTGTTGTTTTGAGGGTAATATAGCTACTAATCCCATTTAAACATGATATTTAGTGTAGGTTTTGCGAACATTCACTCCATGCCACCCAGCTTTAGATGGCTTACAGGGTATCATGTAGAATTATGTCGATATATCTAGGTTAATCGATGGTAGAATCGCATGGGGAGCTGTACCTAACTAAACTCAGGAATGATGACCAGTGATCATCATTATCTCATAAAGGTCATGGCTTCTCGCTGCGAACATCCTTCTTTTCTGGCTGCTTATCTTCATTTATTCGTGATTCTGACATCCTGTGATCCATATTATATCTTGTATCATCTTCTTCCGTGGTATCCCATTTCCTTTCTTTCCCAGAACTTTTATTTCAGACATATTTGCTATATAGTGGTTGTGACTATGAAGGTGGCCAAAAGTTTCTTTTTTTGGATGCTTTCTGTAAGAGTTCTTAGCTTCTTCTGATATTTCCTCATTGGTTTTATTTCTGTCCGGTTTTAGTAACATTTCGCCGCAACCAAATTTCCATAGACTCGACATTCTTGCTATTCTCAATCAAGATAGTCCATGTTTTACTAAAACATAGCAAATACTGCAAATACATTATTTTCATTACGAATAATTTCCTTCTTTCCGTTCCGAGAGAGTTATCTGCCACTAGTATTCCTCTCTTTATGGGGTATCGTTTTGCTTTTGCAATCATCTTCTAATTTCCATGCGGTACTTGCTGTCGTTAGTGGTTGTCCATGGAGAAATATGCTAACCCTTAATTGGAATAAGATAAGTACGTACTTTCCAAAGGCTGAAGTTCTTAAAGCTTACAGCGAAAGATCAAAGTGGTAGAAATATATTTTAAGTCGCTAAAACTCCGTAGGTTGAGTCGCACTGTAGCACCAAACTAAGTTACTATATCCCCACTAATATACAACAGAAGAAGGAGAACTTGCACATTCCCCATCATATTTTTTTGATAAACGTACTTCCTGTTTCAGCTCCAATCAATTACAGGTAACTTGTGTACAATGTCCATTCGAACCCGCGACTTTTGGGTAGCCAGGCCGGTGCGTCACCGACCTAGCTACCGTGGCCAGCATCTACATCTCAAACCTTAGCGTGTTACCGCAAAAATAAGGAGTGAAATGGTAAATATATGGATAATCAGGACGTCTGTGATTAAAGGAAAACTAAGTGTATAGAAAAGTGGATACAATTATTGGAGACACCACTGTTCCCCGTGTTCATACTTTCGTTCTGATATTATCTGCATTTGAGTGGCATGAAAGATATATTTCTCTTATTAGTAGCGTAAGGCGCGAGAGCTACTTTTCTCGTGAAGTAGAGGCAGCCGCGTGCGAGGAGAAGGGGAAGTATTGAGGCTAAATTTTTAGCGTAAAGTGGTTCACCATCGTCATGAGTATTTTATCTGCAGTGGCAGTTTGTGAACTTCCCTGCCCGCTATTCTGCAGCCATATATGCCGTCTCTCATCTTTCTTCATAACCAAATCACGCTTATTTTATTATATCCCTCTTTAAATCTTCATATATTCTACTTCTACTTTCTATTTCTACTATCTTCTACTTTCGTGACACCAGATTACATCTTCCTCATCAGTAAAAATATTCTTTCGTACCTTAGTTCCTCCCTATACGTCCTTCATTGACTGCCGTTGCCATGGCCAGCTCTAATGTCAGTTTACTATCACAATTCACTTTACAATATACTATATGCAGATGAGTCATATATCTTAAGAGAAAAGACGTCGAGTACCTGATTGCTCGGCAAACTTAAATTTAAATGCTTGCGTCAGTTCTGAGGAGGAACCAAAACTTTGGCATTTCACAATTAAAGGTAGGCCTGGGATAGTCCGTAAAAACTTTTTAACCCTATATTTTACCCATATTAACTTCGTATTCCCATACATAATTTCTGAAGATAAACCTCTTACCCCTTTGCTCCTTACGTGACACCTATTATTTTTTTCCCTCCCTACCTACCTTGCTGTGCCTTCTCTTCGTTTTATCACGCCATTAAACATCTCATTGCCACTCATATCCTCATCCTTCTGTCATTTCCAACTTTGAATTGACGCTAAAAACTTTTTTTATGTGCCATTGACGCCTAGCACCTCTTCGTTTGCCATTATGTCAGTCCACCCTCCCTTCTGCATATTGTTGTTGCTTCCATTGGCGTAGGCGACCGACAACCAAGTTCATTTGAGCTATCGAGTGTTATTACAGCAGGAAAATAGCGTGGGGTGTTTTGGATGGAGGGATGGAAGCGTTGGGGTGTGAAGGAAGGAAGGGGAGAAACCTTTCGTCGGCATCAGCGTGCTTTTTACGAAAGACGCCACTGTAGAGATCTGCATGGGCCTAAATGTTTTGCCCGGGCATGACCAAGAATGCAAAAAAAACATTTTTACTTTCAAGCTCAGCCCAAACACGGATTTTTCTCAAAGTGGCCAGGAATCAGCCATTTACCAATTTTGTCGTTAAAAATCAAATGCGTTAAATAAACGGGCGAGGTAGAATTTCGCGAAGGAAAAATCAATTCCGGTAAAGTGACCTAATTAAGTAAGCGTCCAGTAGCAGAATTCATTGCAGAAGTATTTCAGTCAGTAACACCGAATTGGTTCTCGCGGCCATTCTCGGTACTTCAATTTGTTAAGTAAGCGTCCTAAGATCGAAAAGTGGACAACATTGAATGATTATTAAATAATAAAGATTTCTGATAGAAAGTCGAAACTGAAAGACGTACTGCAGTAAATTCCATGCAATATTTGTGAAAAATTAGGAAACATGGAATTTTTGAATATGATTCGGGACCGAATAAAATTGGAAGTCTTTATATATTTTAATTTATACTTCCTACAAAAAGGTTCATCTTTGTTATTGAATGATTTAATGTTATCCGGTTTCCTTCTTTAGGTCATTTAGATCTCAAATCTTTGTATTAGGCCCGTTGGCCTACGCTAAGACCACACAGACGTCTAGTGCAATGCTCTACATACTCAGTACTGAACCTGAAGTACTGTGCCATGCATGACCAAACAAGAGTGCGGTAAACTACTAAAAACATATGCCACCGTCGGGATGCGACTTCGTGTCATTTAGATTGGAAATCTGCACATTATTAGTCCCCCACACCATTCTAATCCCATTCTACATCCCTCTCCAAACGAACATATCTCAAGGAGTCTCATTCGATACTTACATGCGAGTTAACCGTATGTATTCTCGTATGCATATTAGGCTGCATTTTTCTGCCAGTATTCTGAAATGGAGTGAAAGGTAGGTTTGGCAAAATGGATAGAGTATATAAAATAAGAATATGATAGCGGTTTATGTCATTCTTGTCCTCGCAGTTTTTGGGTTTTAGAACATAGGCGATTTTGTTAAATATAGAATGCGATTGTTATTTATTTATTTATTACAAATTTATTTATTTACATATGTATATATTTATACAAATTTATTACCAAGAGAGGTTGAAGTAGAGGTAAGCTTCTGAAATAAAATGTAGGTAATGCCCAGAAATGAAAAAATAGAGCCATTAGAAATGCTTGAATTGCTGCATTCTAAAAGTGTATTTATTTGGTTGACTTGTCTCGAAAGAAATATTATTTGGAAAAGTTTTACACAAAACCTCATGCTTCTACTTGCGTTTACCCTATTGCTTTACATTCTGTTTTTTATGTATTTTCATTTACTCTTATAGTGAAATCCCATTCAGTTAATTTCGAACGGAGCTTAAAGAATTTATTAACTTTAGCTATGCCTTTAATTACGTGCTGCCTCACGTCAATTTTATTTTTAGCCCTGTATACTTGTTTCATTCCGCCCATGCATTTTACCCTTTCTACCGCGCATAAAAAATCCACCTTTCACGGATAGATTTTTCAGCAGATTTCCTCACCTTTACGTATAGACTATTATTTCTGTCTCGTTTCATACGTGAGATTCATAGATAGGTACTTTTTCTCCTCCTTGACTCTTCCATGGTAACTTTTACAGTCGCTATTTCTTATCTGTTAGGTACCTCGGGAGTACTAAATGCGAGTATGCTTTCTCAGATCTGGTAGTTGAATTCGGTATCTATTTGGCACTCCAAATTCTGGGTTTCATCTCATAACCTATCGTAGCTTAAATCCTTAGGCACAAATTGCACCTAGGTATATCCGTGGAGGGATTCGGATCTGCACTTCTGGGTTGTGGGGTCGCCGCGTTAACGACCTGACTGCGGCACTCGGCGTCCAAAAGCATTTGCTGGTGAGGGCGTTATCTCAGCTACCGTTGGGCTCTACTGATGCTATCCCTTCCACAAATTATGTTCTTTCTCCCCTCGTGCATGCATGACCTCGCCTAGTGAATGTGACCTGTGATTTATGTTTTTGACCAGCCATTCAGCTCGTGCCATTTTTTTTAGCAACTCCTAAATTAGGGCCTGGTGGTTTCCAGGATTTGTGTCGTGACATATTACTGGGCTCCATGGGAGTAACAGGAGATCATACGTTGGACAATGATTGGTATGAGGTGCCTGCTCTGGTTTGGAAGTTTAATCACCGAAATGCGACTGAAAATTTCACCTAAATATTTAAGTATTTTAAATGTAATTCCAGAACTTAGTGATAGAAAAGTTTTTCCGGCCTTTGTTATGTGCTTCTGAAGAGACATATTTGCTTCCTGGGATTATTTTGTTAATTCAAAACACATTTAAAATATATTTTACATTATGAATCAATCAGTTTATGCATTTATATCCAAAGGATATATTTTGACAATTGAACTGACTATGAATTGCATTATAACCACTTTTCTCGCTACGCACATTGCATGAAATCATTGTAAACTGAAGATGGGTAAATATATTTAAAAATATCGTTTATGCTCATTGACTTCGAAGTTTCTGTCTGCTTTAAGTATTTTTTACTACATTGATGGGATAGACTGTAACATCGGCCAACAATTCTCAAGGCGCACTCAAAGAATTCCTAATATGAAGCAACTGAAGCGTATAGAATATTAAACGGAATAACCTGGCAACAAAAGAAAACAACGCAGTTATCGATAACAATGTAAATGGGTAGAATGATCAAGGAAAGCATCGTAATAGATATTCGCAGCTAGTGTTGAAATATGTAAAAGACATTAATTATTTAATATGAAGAGGATAGCTGATGGAAGAAACGAGTCGAGTGCTGTATCTAACCAGTCTTGTAATTAATGAATAAGAAAAATGACTATTACCTTTACTAAATACATTAAAAAATCACTTTTTAGAAGTACAGTTGATATTGCCTTTGGATTTCCATATTCATATCACTCAGAATGTTTCCCGAAAATGTGTATTTAAATTCTTCCATGAGAATTTTAATAAGCTCGTTTGAATACTGTAATTACTCTAGGCTAGAATGGAGAATGAATGCAATGAAAATAGAAAGGTCGTGGGAATAAATGAAAAAATGATCTGGGTGGGCTCGAGGGAGACCTGCAAACGAAAATTGTATTTTATTACACGGGTTCGCCTTATGCAAAGGTTTTTCGGAAGTTCTCTAAAAGGTGAAATGGATTTCCGGCACCTTTCTTAAGAAAGCTTTCCACGGTTGCACGTCTTAAATTAGAGCCCTATAGGAGATTTTATACGCTACTCAAGGCTTGTGGGAAGTTCACCAACGTGTCATCTCGTCTCTTACCCACTCCCTGGTGGGTTTAAATTTCTTATATCGAGTGCGGGATGCAATTCCTAGCGTGTATCATCGGATGTCTCCGGTATTATAATTTTTCTTGCCGTCCGAAAACTTTATTCCGAGTGATTTATGCCACGCTTGGACGCATCCACCCATACTGCGCTCGGGGATACAAGCAGTTTTTGTTCGGGCTCCGTAACGACTTCACTCGGTTGGACATTTGCAGCGTTGGTGGTGGGAACGAACGGAGAACACACGCTTCCTTCCACGGTTTCATTTCGTAATTCTCGCGGACACTCGCGCGGAAATTTCTTGCTCGGGAGATGCGTCGCTAACTCGCAAAACCGTCGAAAATGCGGAGGCCGGGGGAAGCGGTGTTTGTATCGTTTTTTTTTCGACGCCAGTCGGAAGGAATGATATGTGCACGCGAAATTTCAGGGGAATGAAGTACTGAAATTATGATTCAGTGATATTTTTTTCTCACACCACCATAGAATGTGCTACTGAGTAGTCCTTGTGCATAAATCTTATCCGCGCACGGAATAAAAACAGGCTTGAAGGCATTTAGTGCTATTCCCGCGTAATGGCGTTAAAATTCACGGATTAGTTCTGAAGGTACGAAGAAATAACGTGGTGATATCTGTCTGTTTGTACTGCTTTGTAAGACTTGTTTTTTTAAACGATTTATTGATAGTTTTCTTTTGGTTCTGGTTGAATTTGGTGGAGAGTCCCAGCTCTACTTAGCATTTAATTCATCTATAGGCTCCATTTATTTACAATTTCTCTCGTCAAATTGGTATATTTCCTGCCCTTCTTCATAATATTCATGATATGTACTTATCTTTTATTTTTTTTCCGAAGTCTCGCTTACCCAACATTCTACCTTCGATAACGACCTTCAAAATTACATTCTTATAAACGCACCTCTTCCATCCAACTACTCTGCCTTCTCCCAATTTCTGACAACTATCTATCCTCCCACCCAGCCATGTTCAACAACTCGTCATTCATCCCCATTTCCTTTCCATCGCACCTTCTCAAGTTTCCTTTCTTAAACAACTTATAACTCTCCCGACTTAACAAGGTGATATTGTAACTTTCTTCTTATGTCGCCGGTCTCGGGCTCGTCTCTTTTTAAATTTCACCCTTGATAGTAAGGTGAGACGAAACAAGGTCGTACCTCCTTTACTTGAGGAAGGAACGGTTACCAAATATGTAACCTCCCACGAGGGTATATCTCATTAAACATTGAAACGTGAAATGTGCAACTAACTGTGAAGGCACTGGGAAACTCCGTTGGGACGTCAGTCTGTTTGTACTCCGCTACCTGTTTTGAAAATTTTACTTTTTGAAAAGAGGTTTTTCGAGGTGGTGTTGATTTCTATTTAGGTTGCATAGGCTCTCCAGATATTTTTTTTTCAGTTTTCATTGGTGGTATGGCACGACGTTACAAATATCGTATTCCTTGGTAATTTCCGCACATTTTTTCCCTCGCTCCATGCGTTTCATTGAAGTGGATTTCATTCCAGTTTTTGCCTGCCACTCATTTGACGCAGGGAATAAGCCGAGCCGTGGCCCGTTCCTTCAAGTTGCTATTTCAAGAAGTTATGGTCATTGTCCTCAAGTTTTTGTCGTATTCCTACTGGAATTTGTACGTAATGGGTATCTCAGTGCGCCCAGATGTTCCAAATTCCTTGAGAACGATTTCTTAGATGCAAGATGGTAACGCAGTTGCTCTGAAAGGTAATTTAGTGCTTTGAAAACTACCGGATATTGAAAAACCGAACTCTGGCATCCCATGCCAATGCGTATTATCACTTTCTTTACCAGTATTTATTCCTGCAGAGGAAAATTTGAGGAGGGTCTGTGAGAACTAGTTTTCATGGGTCATTATCGTCCTTCGCTCGTTAGCAAGAAGGGGGTTTCAAAGGAGTGACTGCCAGCGAGTATAAAACTATAAACTATTGTAGCGTGCGATACTAAATAAATATTTTTTGCACATGAGTTAATAGATTGATGATAAAAGACAGAATGATAAAAGACAGAAAACCTCTTCAGAAATTCAGTAGCATCTTTTTGGTTTTTATTTGGTATGACAGAATGCTTTAAGGGTAGGAAGAACACACTATCTGCCTTCGTACACTTTCTCACACCATTCACTGCTAACAATGCCGGAACGTTACTCTTCATCAATGATGACTTGGCTCAATATGTCATTCATATAGTACATTAAAAGGCTTAGTAAGTTGTTAAACTCAATTACGCAGTTCCTCAGCCACTAAATTTCTTTACTCGGTCCCACTTATAAGAATTTTCCTCATCTTAAGATTTGTAGTCAGCGTCACCTCACTTCTCTAACAATTTTCGCTCGCGGAAGTGTGCTTCCGACAGTTTCAGAGTGCGGAAAAATAATCTCCCAATTTAACGATAATTTAATACTTATTTCATTCAATCTCGAAAACTAAATCATTTCCAATGGCGTAGAAAAAAGGTTTATCTGTTTTCGGTGTGACATTTGCTTGATAGTTGTTGGCCTTTAACTTTTTGTACAGACGCTTTCCTGATTTGTACTTAATGTCTTTATATTTTACGCTCGCAAAAAAAGGTTTGGTCCTCTTTACCAGAAATTAGGTGCCCCCAACTGAACTGAACGGCCGTCAGTGGACTGGCCGCTTGACTCAACCGAACTGCTTTGGTTGCAAAGAGTTTGGTAAATGGAATTTAACTATTAAGGCAAGAGAGACATGGGTCTATGAAGTGTTAACAAATCAAAGTTCCTTTATATTTAGTCCATCATTGATTGTTTCGCTGCACAATTAGAATTGACTAAGGTAACCATACCTTAGGTTGGAAGAAATGCTTCGATTAGTTTCTTCAACTGTTGGGCATGAGAGTAACCAATTCAGAAGTTGGTCCTGCTTAACGTATTTCGTTTATATATAATCTCGCGGAACCATTAAGTAAGTGTTTTTCCGGCACCAAAGTACCGTGACACAAAGGTTGGGAACCGCAGCTGTTACAGTTTGATCGGAATCTCGAAATCGTTATTGTTTTTCTCCAACGAATTGCCTTTTGGACTTGTACTTTTTCCAGAATTTTGTTTCCGATCGAATGGAATTCGGAATATTAATTTACTTCGAGCCATTTTTCCTTGGAAACATTTCATATGCATGCTTTTGCTCTCTGGATAACAGTTCAGTAAGGGGTAACCTCTACCACCTAAGAAACACTTGTGTTTGTTTACTATTGTTGGGATTGTGTATTTCCACCTCGTGCATAAGCATAACGCCAAAGGCTCTCTCCCACTAATTAGTAGACCTCGGGCGGAATCTCTCTAGAGGCAGCTCGTTTCGTGAACTCAAGAACATTAAAGCTAGATGTAAGAGTCACTTCCCTATCAGAGGAATAGAAACAAACATAGTCTCTCGCTGTGTGAATAGGAGATACGGGTACTACGCCCGTGTTTGCTTTGAGACGCGTATGCATTTCCCGCGAACACGTCCGATGACTTTTTTCCTTTTGTCTTTGAGCTTGAGGCTTGTGAAAGCAGGCGTCATTTGAAGTCGAGGTTACCGTTCTCCCATGTTTTTCGTTCTGAGGTGTGAGATCACGCCGTTATGTGGTGGAATAAGAAGAGAAAAGTACTTGCGAGGGGAAAAAAAATACTTGCCACCGTCGACGAATTTGGAATTTGAACTACGTGTTTCTAAGGACCGCCAGTCGTGAAACTCAATCATGGTCTCATTTACGCGACTTTGTGAAGATTAGCATCCCTTCAACGCCCAAATATCATTTTTTTGGATGCTCACGTCTATATAATTAGGCCCAACCTGTTATGAAAGTTACCTCACCTTTGAAATAAAAGTTATTTTTAGTGCCTGTCAGCACATCGCTAAGAGGTTCTAATTTTGAAACAGCAAACTTCATGTTTTACGCGAGTTTCTTCACTCTAATAAGGGTAATGTTGACTTCAAGCATTAGCGAATGGACGAAACAATACAATTTTTACCTGCCTTCCTACATTTTATCTCACTCGTAAAGGGGAAGAGAAATCTAACAAATCCAGAATTCAAGTATTTAGTGGGTAGCGCCGCAACGGATACCTAAGCGTCACCCGCTAAAATTAGTATTGCGTAGCAGTTATACACAGAAGGGTCTAATTCAGTGTGAAAAAAAAATCATTTGACTTGGTCTACACTGAAATTTGGTCAAGGAGAATAATTTTTTCACTCATAAATACTGTCGGAATACCTTGTAAAGAAATGGATACCGCTGGGAGAGGAAAAATAATAGCCCGATTAAAAAAATTTCTTTTTTTTTTAATTGGTGAAACTATATAGTATAACACCAGTGAATTTGTGAAGTTCCGCAACCTAATTGTTTACTAAACGTTTTTTAGTCCACCTAACGCACGACGTATAGTAAAATTGTTGAATATTACGAAGTAACAGATATTTTAAACAATGCCCCGGTGTTTTTTGATATGTATCCAATTTATGTTACCAAAGATGTCGTACCTATAATAATAATAATGTTTATGAGTGAGCCATAATAATCTTTTGTAGCCTATCCTAGGGATTTGTAAACAGTTTGCTATCACCCTATACTCTTTTGTCGCCAAAAGGAAAGGTTACGAAATAAGGAGTGACAAGGGTATTTTACGCACTTGGAGCAATTCACTTGTCAATGAAGTATCTTGGATGAATATGTCTGTATTATCTGTGGTTATTGAAGGAGAATTGCTTTGAAGGCATTGGCATTTACTCAAAGTTATTCCCCTTAGCTTAACACCACCTAATACTTAAGGTGGTAATAGCCCCCAGCAGACTAGGAGGGGTGAGAAGTCGGGTTAGTTCGGTGGTAAGACTACTGGACTCTCACCCAGAGGCCCCAGGCTCATAGATATTTTTCCTTAGTAAACAGGTCCTTACTTGAGCTCATTATGGAGAGCATTAGAGTTCAGTACTCCGTCTGCTGAATGGGACATTAAACCATGATACGTTTAGTTTGGAGCAGGTAATTGCCGACACCTGGGCCTCAATCATGAATCTTCATAAGGCGTGCGCTAGCGTTATCGCCATTTTTTGATTTAACATATGTCAGAGAGAACGTGATCTCCGGTCTTCATTTTTCGCATAACACTTCAAATCGCTTATCACAATCAGTGGAGCGAATTTTATAGATGGTTATTGTTAACCCTGCGCTACTCAAGGGGTAAGCGTTAACGGTAAATATTACGATTAACGCGAAAGATGCATCCGTGATTCCACATCTGGTTTCTCTCCAACTTATTACCTCCTCACCCTTCCATTTCAATTCTTTTTACCTTTCCTCCCGGTCTGAAGAATCAATAAATGCTGGTACTGTCTTGAAAAGATTGAAGACTTTTATGCCCGCGAAACCTATAGTCACCCAAGATGAAAAAAGACGGAAGAAAATTTTAATACCCAGCTCTTCATGGGTACGATGTTGTTGAGACTTGAGGGTGTAAATTATCAGCATGCCACGCTCCTCAAGAGCCAGCGCAGAACGGATTACGGATCGTGAGCCGCAAAACTGTGAGTTCGAACGGCTCTTCCACCCACGCCAAAAGAGCTGATGTGGCGTGAGAATGAAAACGGAGGCCTGGGAGCATTGAAATATTTGTGATATAAGCCCCTGGGACGGGGTGAAGACTCCCACGACAGCGAGATACCATTGCAGATACGCCGGGATGAGAAAGAATCCGCCGCTCAAGCGTCTCGGAATGGGAGTTGCAGACGCGCCAACGGCGTTTGCTTTTTTTTTTCGCTTCCACCTGGCCTGAGAAATCGCGCGACCCCAAGAGCTTCCTCGTAGTCTCTCTCTTTCTCTGAAGACGCGCGTTGAATAAGAATCCAGAGCCGTCCTATGCCTTCCTCCGACGAGGTCTCGCCACTTGGGTGGGGGCTGGGCGATACTCACTTCTCTGCATTGACACGAAGAAATATCGAGACGGCGACGATACGTCGGCGTGAGGATGAATTTCAATTTCATCCTCCGTACTCACGGATAAGCTAAGGAGGCGCTAATGAAGAAGAGACAACTACTGTGCTCAAAGAACCTACGGCTGCAAACAAGGAAGTACTACATCAAAACTTTCGTAGGGAGCGTGGCACTCTATGGATCAGAGACATGGAACATCGGGAAGGCAGACCAAGCGAGGAATTGAAGCTTTCCACACATGGTGCTGGAGAAGAATGTTGTAATTTAAATGGACAGATAAAGTGAGGAACGAAGAGGTTTACAAAAGAGCAGATGAAGAAAGGGCAATATGGAAAACCCTACGGCAAAGAAGAACCAGATGGAAATATCTTGAGGCACAATGAATTAGTAAGAAATATAATAGAAGAGAAGGTTCCACGAGAAAGACCAAGGGATAAGTAAATAGGGCAAATAAAGAAGGACGTGAAAGAGAAAACCTATCAGGGCGTATGGGAATTTACAACGAATAGGGCAGAATGGAGAGCTGCAGTAAACCACTCCTAGGATTGAAATAATTATGACACGACTCACGTATAAATTTTATTTTATGTCATAAAAATATAAGCTCAAAACAACGTCGGTGAAATTATTCTATGCACTGCTATTACATTTGAAGAACCATTAGTTGCACGTTTACGAAACTTGGGTACATATTTATCGAAAGCCGTTAGCCCGCAGAGTGCAGGCTAAATTTTCATTCACCTGACAGCCCCGGGTTCAACTTTACGCACTTTCACATTTTTGCGGAATAAAATCGGTTTTTCAGCATTCAGAATTTTTCCTTCTGAAAATTATGTTATTATTATTAATTAACCCAAAATAAAATCAAAGTGATCTAATTCTTGCAATGAAATAATGTGGTTACCTGTTCCAAATCACGAAAACATTGATAAAATATACCTACATATATTTGTTATAATTTTGATGCATTGAAAAACCATCACCGTTGCAACCACATTCATTATAAAGATCTCTCATAAGGATTGATGGGGAAGATAGGCCTTCAAAAATGTATGGATAAAAGTCCTGACATATCGTCTACAGGAAGATATTACAAAACATTGGTGAATTACTGTCGAACGTCGACGGTAGTTGCGCCACCCAACATAGGAGGCTAGTTTATCTATATCAATGAAGACTTTATTTCGATACGCGTATGTCGGTTAGTGTATTTTTTCATGGAGTGACCTTAATATTTTTAATAATTTATTCTTTCAGAGTAGAATAATTATAATAGTTATATCTCATAAATAACATACATATAGTGATGCCATAATTCGGAATTTATGCATGGTGCAGAAGGCGCAGGTGAGAGTAGCCGATCGAGAATCGGATTGGGCCACAATAGGGAGGGGAGTTAGGCAGGGCTGTCCGTTATCGCCGGTACTTTTCAACATATACTCGGAGGAAATGTTGGGAGGCTTGGGATGAGCTGGAGGCTGGATTAAAGGTCGGGGGGAAATTGATAAAATCAGTGAGGTTTGCGGATGACCAAGCGCTAGTCAGCCATCAGCCCGTGGCTTGGAAAAAAAATGCTGGATGCGTTTCAGAGACAGTGCGAAAGATAAGGGATGAAGATAAACCAGAAGAAAACGAAAGTCATGCGATTTCCAAGAACAAAAAGGGCCAGTATAACTATAAAATTAGCAGGTGAGAAGCTAGAGCAGGTTGAGCAATTTAGCTATCTAGGGTAGTGTGTTGGACGAAAAAGGGTATAGCAGCATTGAAGGGAGAAGGAGAATCGTATTGGCAAAAGAAACTTTTACTCGTAGGCGTGAAATAGTGAAAATTTTAATATGGAGCGTTGCATTCTATGGGGCGGAAACGTGGGCCTTGCGAAATGAAGATGAAAATAAACTTAGATTTTGGAGATGTGGGTGTGGGGAAGGATGGAGAAAGTAAAGTGGGTCGAAAGGAAGACGAACGATGAAGTGCTAGAATTGGTAGGAGAGGAAAGAAATTTTATAGATGAAATTAGGAGAAGGCAGAAGGTGTGGTTGGGAAAGGTAATAAATGTTGTTTTAAATATGTGTAATAAATAAAAGATGGTGTTTGGAAAGAAGTGATTGAGGGAAGAACGTTGCGTAAGCGGGGGAGAAGGAGGAGAAGAACGGGTAGCTTGGATAGAATGATGGGAGGCAAAGGTACGAGGGGCTGAAGAGGGACTTCGTGTGAAATTTAGGGGGTGGGAAGAATCACATGCCCATTTAGACCTTCCTTCACCGGTAGGAAACTAATAATAATAGTGATACGAAGCACATCGTCCGTACCACCATATGTTCCATAAAATCTTTCTCATCACGTTACCTTAAGCGCAGGTCATCTTATCGGCCACACGAGAGTGATTGACAAATTGAGACATCGATGATTATCGTCATCTTCGAGGTGCCGATCCCATCTATGTTGGGGTGTCGGTTTTTGTCACCCAAGTTGATACTTCGATAAATACCGTCCAAGTCGAGGCGTAGATAATTACACCTCATGTCGGGATGTCAACAATGATAATTTAGATTCGACGAATTGATTCCTTCAATGTTTTCATTTCGATCGGATGGATGCGAAATTGAAATAATGTCGGCGTATCGTCATATCGTAGAGCTTTGTGCCTGTAAATTCATCCAGATTTCGCTTTCGGATGGAGACATTAGACATTAGTTTATTTAGCCTGGGAGGGTTAGGACGTGAAAGTCGTCCTCTCTACCACCCCCCCAGGGTAGGAAAGAGATGGAGGTAGAAAAGGTAATTCGATGTCACCTGATACAAGTACAAGCGATATAATGGTGACTGAGATGGAACAAATGAGTCAAGCAGAGGGAATACCTCCCAGTTGCTTGTAGGTACGACATATATGAAGTAACATTTTTGCATGCCCGCATGATAGTAAGTTTACATTTAATTCTCTCTCGATTTAAAAGTAATTCCTGGTTATCTTACCCCTGCCTTATACCCTTACGGTGGCTTGTAGATTATTATGTGGATCCTTGCTCTCTAAATCCTTAGACTATTAGGATTTGCGTGTCCTTGGCAGGATTCGAACCTGCGACATTTAGGTTGCCATGCCGCCGGCTCTCTGCCCACCTGAATGCCACGCCCGTCCACAAGGATTAGATTTCTTAACTATACTGCCGCAGATTTTGAATAATTGTGTTCCCATATTCCTACTAGGAGTAGTATAAAACCCTCTACCTACTACATACTACCTACTACCTACCTACTACCTATGCTACCAACTAGTAGAATAAAACCCCCTCATTACTTTCCGCCTTTTCACGCATGCTTCCTTGCGCAGCGCAATTCTTCCGTGATTTGAACCCATAATTCTGGTGTGGTATGCTTTCCCTCACAGCTATCTCTCCAATCCTTTGATAGTCATGTGTGCATTAATCATGTATTTGTAATTAATGTGTCCACCTCTCCTTCGCTCAATCAATGCTGTTCCTACAATCTGATGCCTCTTCATGTCGCTCAATTTATTTATTCATCTACATCTACATCTACACAATACCCTGCAAGCCACCGCGAGGGTGTGTGGCAGGGGGTGAAGGTCACCAAGCATTCACTACTAGCATGCAAGCAAGCAACTAAAGGGTCTAGCAACTAAAGGGTCTAGAGCTATTCGTGCTAAACCCAATAATATCACCATTACCCCTTTGTTTTGATTTTATTTCAAAGCATGAGAGCCACGAGACGAAATTTTCGACCCGGTCACTTCTGCAAACACAAAACCATGAGGGCACAGTGATCTTTAAATCCGGTTCTAGTTTGAGAAGCTGGAGTTGGAGGGAGGGGTTGCTGAGTGGAGGTGGGTTGAGGGGAGGCCCATCGTAGGGGCACAGGACCACCTTTAAGACGGATGGCCCGAAGGAATCCCGGCACTCGTTCAGGATTCATTACTCTAATCTCCTTCCCCGCTAACAGCCTTGCAGTAAGATCATGGCGAGGCGAGGAGCACGTCCAGCTCCTAATTCCCCCAAGAGAGATATCTCCCTCTTTCTCCTTTAGGTCCACGCCCTACCCACTCTCGGTTCCCTCCCCTCCGAGGCAGACGGTCAACTACTCTCCCTCCTCGCCATTTACAACCACTCCGCCAGCGGCATCCTATCTTCGCAAGACGTTGGTGCCCAGGTCACGCACGTCGCCTTTACAGTCCCCGAATCCCACCGCTAGAGGCAGCACCGCACGGACGGCCTGACAGGAGCATGTGTGGGTGGAAGTTGGAAGGGCGGACGCTATGCTGGTTGGAGGGGTGGAAGGGGGTAGATTGTAGTGACGAAGGGGTGGGTTAATGGGGTTAGAAGGTGGTGAGATCTGTTTGGGATCCCCGCGTAAATTCGTTTCGGAGCCGTTTTTATTTTCTGATCCCTCCTTCGTTTGCTCATAATCCGCGCGACATCGTCATCGTCTGGGTGGAAGTGTTGAGAGGCCGGTGAAAGTAACGCAGCGTGTATGAGGTCGGTGAGTCTTATTCCAAATGACCCCACGCACGGAACCGCGCGAGTTTAGGTGGGGAAAGGTCGTTTTACTCGAGGCGTTTAATTGCGAGATTTGCAGCGGCGTCAATCCGGGCAATCATGTGTTGTTATTCGGGCAGTCGACTGTCGAGTGTGGTCATTTGTACCGCTTAGGAAAGTTGGGTATGTGGGGCGAGGAAGGAATATTTTGAAGGGAGCGGAGAAATGTTGGAGAGAATCCCGGCTTTGGCATCTAATGGATTGCTCTTTTAACCAACAGGTTTAAAATAACGCCTTTCTTCCCTCTTACTAACTGTGATCTGCATAGTTCGGTACAGCCAACAGCATAATTACAAGTGTATCAATAGATAACCCAGCCGACGGAGTGTAAAAAATATCGAGAAATGCTAAAATGCTTTAACATACGAGGAGAATTACCTGATATCTTAGGTTACAGTTTGGTAAGGGTGAAAAATATAATTAACTTTTTGAACGAAAGTGACTTGATGAACTCAATGTAAATAAAGCTAAGTACTTTCTATGGCACATATCTGTAAATAAAGCTAAGTAGGTACTTTCTGTGGTATAAAAATATGGCTAACATAATATAGATACCTACTAAGTATTCCAATAACCTCTGTTTTAAAGTGTATTTAGAAGGTGCGAAATGACCACTTCTGTCGAAGCACTTCAAAGATATAAATTTAATGTAAAGAAAACCCGGGTAGTTGCATGTCGGTAAGAAGAATATTAGTTAACCCAACATGCAGCAAGTTTATGTAAGCCTCCTTTGCTCTTTAAATCTTCTTTAAATTGTTCTATTTACACTAAAATATAGCTTCTAATCCTTTTTAAACACGATAGGTAGCTTTACTGAAGATGTTGGGCATATATAAAAAACACCAGCGTATTATGCTAGATTCGACCAGATAAATAAGATTAGAGAGATAGATTGTCGTACTGATGGATTCAAAATGTCATTTTCCCCCATACTATAAGAGAACACATTAATACGCAGCATATAAGCAAAGGGATAGGTATGGGAAATATTTTAGAGTAGTCTGTAGTGCATGATTCATGTATTAATCCCTTAAATACTATGGGTACTAACAGTATAGTTGCATGAGACCCTATAGTTGCTTGTTTGCATGTCAATAGTGCATGCTTGGTGATATTCACACCCTGCCACACACCCTCGCGGTGTGCAGGGTATCGTGTAGATGTGGTGTAGATGTATGTAGTGCATGTTCAGCCTAGATTCCCCCCCAGCCTTTTATATCTTTATGGTGGTTTGGTAGGTGTAGATTTAAAGAATATATATCAAAAGGTTCGCGATTCAATGTCTTCATTTTTTTTATCGAACCGGTTTACGTTTTTAGTGATTCCTTCTTTTGAAAATTGCGTATTTATCGACGAGTACTGAACATGAGTGCTAAGAGATAGAGAAGATTTCTTTGAGAATTTGGAGTAGGTAGATTAAGTGGTTTTAACACGTACTTAAAAGGGAAATGGATTTTTGAAGGCTGCTGTCGAAGGTAAGAAAGCGAGGACGAGGAATGAAGAGAAAAATGACTATCGGCGGAATGAAGAGAGATAGGAAATATAGACATTTGAAGACAAAAATATCATAGTGATGGTGCCGACAAATGGTTGAAATGCGAAGGACTCCCATCAAAACCTACGCTAGCTGGTAGAAAACTATCAATCACATTTTCTACCCTCTTAAGCCATTTTCCCATTCATGATGGAGAAATAATATAGGGAGTGTTTTCAGGCGTACCAATTTTAACTAACTAACCTAAATATGAAGTTGAAAATGTTGGTTCTTTTTCTTTCATGTGTATAATTGTCTTTTGGTTCAAAAATATGTTTTTTTCGACAACATTTCTTGATTCATATCGATTTTCAAGAAATATTTTAAAAACTGTCCTTGGATAGTGGTTGGAAAATGACTAAATTCACAACTAAGGATATTTTATGTAACAAGGGAATTCATTGTTACATAAAATATCCTTTTACTGTCTCCTCTTAAAAACTCTACTGTCTCCTTTGAAGAGTAGGCAATGGAAAAAGTTTTAATCCGTCGCCGAAGGCTAAATTTTCATTACTTTGAGCTTCACTATATTAAAACATCTTTGCAGTTCGTGTGAGTACTCAAGGCCATGTCGAATGCCATTCATCGAAGGCGTAAGATGCATGTGACTTAAGCATCGTAAAACCGGATATGTGAACTTTAGGTCAAAAATCGAAAATTACTACTTTGCAGAAAGTTATACGACGGAGTTCCCTTTTGTTTCTCGGCAACGTTGGATCCTGTTTTGATGCTAGTTCCCTAGATCCGGTCTTCACGTTGTCAAACTTCTAGGAGCCTAAGAAGGAGTAATCGCAGAATGGTGTCCGGGAGTAGGGAACTGAATTCTGACAGGCGACGTGAGGAACGCGAAGGAAACTTTGCGAAGATCTGCAACATGACCTTGTGCTAGGGAAAGTTTAAGAAGTTCAGAAACTTTAGGCACTACTTAAATGAAACATGTCCCAGGGTCATTGCCATTTGCGTCAAATTTCAAGATTTTTATCCAAGATGAAGGCGAAGCGAATGCCTGAACCTTCAACCTGTCCTTTGAACATGCTAAAGATTATATTATTTAGGCTGTCACTGAGAGGGGAGGTGATCGACAGCTTAGGCTATTCATATTGATGGTTAGGTGGGTAAGGTAGCTAAATGGGTAGAGTTAAGGTTGTCATTAGCAACGGAGGAAGGATGGAGGGAAACCTGGCATCGGCTTAGCCAATTATTAACGAAAGGCTTCAAGAGATCCACTGTTTAACGTCCCATCCGGCAGTCAGAAAAATTCACTCGGTGTGCTGTCTATGAACTACTCTGATAAGAACTTAAGATTCCTCAGAATAATTTATGTCGCTACTAGAAATTGACCCTGGATCTTCGTAATGAGAGGCTAGTACTGTTGTCCACACAGCATCGAAATCTACCAAATACTAGCTGAAGGTGCCCATTGAAATTCAACGGGAGGGAGAAATATAATAAACACAAATTGTGTTAAGAAATGTTAAAATTTTTCATGAAGGGGCGAAATATGTGCGGAAGGGAAGAAATTGGGGAAGAAACTTTTGCTATGGAGTTAGCTCCAAGTCGGTATCGGAACCATTAATATAATTTAAACCAATGTAAACATATAATTACTGCCTGGACTAATGCCTGGGCCTTTGCAGAAATAAATATTATTTAGCAACTTTCAGGTCAGATAAAACAAGGTATGTTAGAAGGGGAGGTGCATATGAATATCTCTCTATTGTTGACAATGAGGCCAGATTCGTGTTTTCGGGAATTTTAGGACTCAAATCGTCGGCAAAAAAATTTTTCCTTGTTATTATTAAAAATTATTAAATTACATTTTTTTCATCTTGTTACTCCTAATTTTGGTTAGATTTTATTTAAGTTTCTTATCACCTTCTTTTGTCTCAAAATACAACAATTTTGAAAGCGGTCCACTTCGGAATACGGTATAAATCTATAAAATATTTACTTTTAGAACCCCACAGAAACTATCATTTAAATACTTATAGTTTTACCGAATGCACACCTACTTAATCTGAGAGTGGTGCAAAAGCTTTCCCGTATGATTTTGCCGGATGAAATAGCCGATGTAGATTCAAGAATCAGCTGCGATATCTTTTTTAACAACTTTCAATATCTTCACGAAAAGAGCAACGCAGTTTATGGCATCTCTTTTGGACGAACTTTTTAGCATCATTGCAATAGCATTAATAACACACGAATACCTAATGATACATTGCGTTATATTGGGATTTGAATTTCATTCCCTGGATTATGTTAAACTATCTCAAATCTCAAGCTATTTCGCTAGATGACGATTTCGAAAGCGTTCCATGTCTTCTCTTCAAGTCCCAGGTTGGTTCATATGCACAAACCCGTAAAGAAAAAAATCACCGCTGAAGCATTCATTTAAATACTCCTAATTTGGACTGAATCTGTGATCCTAATTTGGACCTTCTAAATCTGTAAGTAGCGCTAGCATCCAGCACATATCTTTGAGCGCACAAATATGGCCGACCTTGCTTCAAGAATAGCCTAAAATGCCTTCAGTACCTACCTTCCTATATCCTTGCGAATAGCACAATGTCGTTTGCGGCATCCCGCTGTGACGAACTTTTTAAGCATCAACGATGTTTTAGTTTCAGAGACGACAATAGCCTTAGGAACGCTCGGAAAATAACCGAAAAAAACAGTAAATTTCAACATAAATTACACAATGCCCTGAAACCTGGAGAACAAAGAGAATATTGATGAAAAGAATAGGAAATTTGAAACATTTTTCCATTAAATACAGAAAGAATGAAAGAAATCGACATTTATTTAGTTATTTTACTCAGAGAAAGAAAAAATACTTGCGCTACCATAAATTTAAAAAGTCCATTTAAACCAATGTGAAACAGCTGTGTTCTCCCACATTCACAATGTGGGAGAAAAAAGAAGTTCGATCGAAACAGTAAAAAATAAGACGGAGCATTCAAATCAAGTATGTCTGGAGACATGGTGGCCTGATGAAGAGAGTTGCCGGGGGACAAGTGAATAGGAAGTTTGGAAAAGAAAGGCATCGCATTAGAGTTATAGAGCAAGGTGTGAATAATGCAAAAGAGAGCTTTACACGGTGCAATCGTCGGTGCATTATGTCAGAGAAAAGATACCATTTAGTAGCGGTAATACCGTCAATATATCGCATAACGTCAAGATCTGTTTCGTAGCAATTACTTGGACGTGAACGATGCGTTAAATTACCACCACTTAGAATATTTCTTTATTCCTTAGTCTAAACTTAATAGCGGAGACCCTAGCCCAAAACTTGCAATACTTAGCCCAAAATTTGCACAACGAACGAACTGCTGTGGGCCAAGGTAACGATATAGGGACCTCTTCCTTTATGAACGAAATATAAGCTTTCACGTGATTAATCGTCTAGCTCATCATTATTGCACTTTATTCATTACCTAAGAAGTTAAGTGCAAACAAAGACACCCAACTCAATCGTCAACAACCTATTTAATTTCTAGAATTCCCCAGTTCGTTGCCGCTACATCTGCACCATCTAGTAAGAGAAATAAACATCAACTTGCGCGAACGCATGTGTCATATTAGAACATGTTCTAATTTGCTCTCAGTCGTTCACGCAGTGGCGCTGTCTCTCCTCGTAAGTCTTCGCTTTACACGGTACAATATTTCTTGCGCAAGTGTTCTCGCAGCAGCCTGCGCAGTATCAGTGAGCCGAGTAAAACGTGAACAATGGCCGTGTAAAACGGCCTTAAGGACTAATGAAGTTGTCGGGGAGAAATTGGGACAGACCTGAAAGGTTTTTTCCATTCATGCAGATGGGTGTAAAGGAAGACGAACGGAGAAGCGTTGGGGACGATAGGGGAGGCAAGGAAGTTGATTGAGGAAGGTCGAGGAATGGGGTGCAGCAGTTTATAAGGGGCGAAGGGGTTTTAAAGGACATGATAGGGGGAAGAATGTTGGGTAGGCGGGTTGGAGGGAGAAGAAGAATGGGTAGTTTGGAACGAATAATGGCGGGTAGGAAATATGCGGAATTAGAGATGGACGCTAGTTAAGAAATTTGTTGCGTTGAAAGAATATTATATTCACATAAACATTCCTCAACCGGTTGGACACTAATCTACTAAGCTCTCTAAGCATAAAAAATTTGAGTTCGAAATATAAGACAAAATTGTAAAATAAAACGAAATTTTTCGAGAGGAATGAGGGTGAAACGAATAGTTTTGGGGTGTTTAATCAATTCCTAGATTTTATTCAAATTAATACCAAACCTCCTTTTCAGAATATGCTGAAATGTTTGTGGTATTAAATCAAAGAATCAGGTCTCCTCAAAAGTGAAAGGAGATTTTTCTGAGATTATCTCTATCTATATCTACGACATACCTTGCAAGCCACCTCGAGGGTGTGCGGCAGGGTAAAGGGGCAGATTCCGCTCGAATATTCTGTAACTGAAAAACACATTAGTGTAATTGTTTTAGCTTTTGCCGAGCGTGTTTACCCAGAATATTTTTAAAGAGAAGCTGTATAATCTACCTAGCTGCTTGCGAGAGGAAGTCTGTGTTTTATGTGAATTCGTGGCTTCCCTTGATAAAAGTCAGTGGTGAAACCAACTGGCGGTATAGTTCCTTACCCGTTAATAATTCATGTCTTGTCCGAGTCACATACTGTACGCCATTGCCGTGGCTTTCAGGGCATAATGCTGCTGTATTCTTTCCGATAAGAACTGAAGTAAAAATCCTCCGCATCTAATGAGGCGGATTTAGGGATTTAGACCTGGAGGTTAGAATGTAGTTGAGGTGGCATTGCGGCTGATTTGAAAATCAAGATCGGCCATCTTGTTAAGTGCGACATATGGGCTAACTATTCGCAATAATTACGAATGAAGTTATTTTTGCGCGGAGTAAAACTTAAAGAGTACCAATGAATAATGGAATGCATTCCAAATGAATATAGTAGTATAGAATAATGGATTCTGAAAAAAAGGTGAAAGTATGACAGTGCGTAGCCAAAATATTGATGCAATTTGGTTGACGTTAAAGAATATTTAGATACATTTCATATGAGGACAAATGCCAACGCTTACATTAAGAGGAACGAAATTAAAATAAACACTGAATATCATAGGCTGTCCAAAACACAACAAGCACATATATATGTATGTATAGCTAAGCAAACAAAATACCAGGAAAAACTAGGTCAGTGATTTGTGAGGTATTTAAAACTACTCTAAGCTAAGGCTGTGGTTAAAACAATTCTGCTCAGTTGAGGAATTTATAGAAATGAATGTGAATGATCTAGCGTTTGTATTTTAACCTAGGTATGCATTGCATTATGCTTTGACTTTGGTGATGTGGTCCACCCGTTAAGAGACTGAATGAATATTTTGCAATGGAATGCAATTCGGCCGCGAGAGGCAATAGAAAATGCTATCTTTTGTTCAAGGAGGCTGCCCCTAATCCTTCCCAAACACTTCCCATTTTGGTTTCACCGTCACCCATAGGCTAGCATGTGTCTGCTGCCTCGAGTACGTTCTAAATTCCTTGGATTTGGAGGAGCGGAAATCGCTGCTCTCTTGTCTCGACCCTGCTTCGAGTCTTTGTTCCCTAGTTCTAGCGTGGAAGGACCTCGTGCTCCGTCTCGGAATCCCTTCCCTTTCCCCGGGCGACTTTCAAGGTGCCCTTCGAACACCTTTCCCTTAGACCCTTGGGTTCGCCACTTATCCCGAAAGGGAGCGGCGCCTAGCCGCATCCCCGGCGCCTCTGCCTTTAACCCTTCGCCCCCCCCCCCCCTCCTCCGACAGCGAAGCGAATTCCATTTAAGCGTGGCGGAGGTGTGGGAGGAGGAGTTGGTGCGAGATCAGGGAAATTGCAGATTAGGATGCGGTGGCAGAGGAAAGATGAAAGTTTGCTAGGGCTCTTCCCTTTCACCCGCTTATGCCTCCCTCCCTGGTCCTCTTGATGCTCCGGGATATATCTTAGGTTCCTCGCGGGCGGTCATACTAGCTTGCGAAAGTTTTGCACGCCTTTCGGGGTTGGGGATAGCGATTGGCCGCCCTTTAAGTGGTTTCGGAAACGAAAATTTCCTGATTGTGCGGGGTGATTTTTTTCATCTGAATCCACGGAGCACCCACTATGCTGCCTCGATGGTGTTTGGCGTCTTAACTACGGGTCAAAAGTTTAAGTTCACCCTAAAAATTATGTACAATTGAGTAATAATGCAATTCGTTTGCCAATTTTTATTTTCATAAATAATTTCATGTAATTATGCTTGCAAAAATCATGCTTTCAGAGACTTTAACATTAATAAAAAATTCTCGGGTTTCAAGCCGAGTAAGAAATTGGGCAGCTAACGATACAATGGAACACTCCTCCATCGTTGTCAGTTTCAGTTTCAAAGGTGTTTATTATTGGCCGTAAATAAAATATATACAGAATTTAACAAAAATATAACAAATAAATAAATAACAATATTTAACGACGGCCGTGACCCTGTTTGGGATTTCTCCCCTTAGCCGTCTTTTATAGCCGTCTAATCCGGGGGGCATTGTTGTCTCCTTTTTTCGTTATTTTTTGAATTAACGGTTTCCATTCCCTACTGAAAACGTACCCAGATTCCCGATTCAAGGTGTTATTTTCCAGCCTGATTTCAATTTAAGGAGACGATCCCAATACCCATTTGCTTGGGAGACCAGTTGAGCCTCATCAAAGGAGATGATGTGATCTTCCGATAGGCTTTGTTCATCCAAGGCAGATTTCTTCGGGTGGAGCAATCTAATGCACCTCCTGTCTCTTTTATTCGGGTCTCTCCGATGCATACGTTTTCGCACTGGCATGGGATACATTAAACTCCAGGTGTTTTGAGTCCCAATTCGTCCTTGACTCGCACTAAATCGCCACGCAGTTTTTTCGGTGGTTTATGAATTTTTTCTATGTTCTATTTGGCCAGGATCCTAGAGATTTTCCCGGCGACGGTTGAAAAATATGGCAGACAAGCTCTCGCAATGGGTTTTTTCTCTTTGGGAGACATTTCAGGAATGGGGAGACTTTTAAAGCGGCTTTTCTTGCGACCGTGACTGGTTTTTTTTCAGGTTTTGAAAATTATTTCAAGTTCGTTCACACAATTTCGGATTCCACAAAATACCCTCCTTTCACTTTTAGATAACATTTTCGACTTTCGGCATTTGTTCGACCAATTTTTGGAGAGTCGCTGATGGGATTTGATTACAGTAACTGTGCAGAAACTTCTCGAGCTGTTTTTGTTTTGTAGGTTTGTACCGTTTGTACAATGTATGAAGTGATCAGTTAAGGTTGATTACGTTTTGGCGGTCATGGACACCATTACAAACCAATAAAAAAATCTTTTTCCTATTTTAAAGATAATTTGAACGTAAAATCGAAATTTACTTATGACCGGTGGTGTACATTTATCTACATCTGCATAATACCCTGCAAGCCACCATAAAGGTGTATGGGTGGGGTGTGAATTTACACTACACATGCTTTACCGCCATGCTTAAGCTGATCATGTATTTCATTTACGCATCACCCTACTAGCCTCCGTAAAGGTGATTGCCAGGGGGTTAAAGATCAGCCATACATGTACTACTTACCTGAAGCTGAGAGGTACAAGGCCACTACATGATGCACAAATGCTATATATGTATATGAGTTACGTGCAACTAAATCGTTAGAATCTACAAAGTAATGAAATGATAACTAATTGGACAGGTATTTATTTAAATATGTTATTCTATAATTCTCTAGAATGCTTAGGTTAGTAATGCTGAAACATGCTATGTTTTCTTTTCTATTCTCTTATGGTACGCGGGGAAAATGACTTGTCAAGGATCCAGTAAATATTCAGTTAACATCCTTTATGTACCTATATGCGGCACATGGGTAAAATTGTCTTTCGCTGGAATAGCGTGTTAGTTATGTATCCTAATGGAACGTTCAATTTAATAATTAGTATCTACGCAGGAATGTTGTATTTACTAATTGCCTAGGCAGTTGTCAGATTCATTAATCTATGTATCATATTAGGCATGGAAAAATGCATTTGCCGTGGATCAGTATTATTAAGAACATACAAAAGATGCAACTGAGTCCTCCTACATTATACATGAGGGACGGTATCAGGCTTGACCTTGTGGTATATATGTACATGTGATACATTTTTATATACGTGGATGAAATAATGAATCACTTGATTAATTCCCGGTAGGCACTAATGATTTTATTGGCATTGACTGTGTTAATAAAATCACTAGTGGAATTAACCAAGTGATTTATCATTTTATATGATGATTTATCATTTGATTTATTTATCTGGTTAACTGTTCCCTATTATTTACGCACATTTTTTGCGAGAAGAGAGACATATTAAGTCTATCCGTACGAAAGCCTCTCTCTAATCTTCTTTTTCTAATCGAGTCTACGGTTATACGATTGTGTCCTTGATGAAATATATGCATTTATAAAATTATCGGCAAGCAGATCAGCTTCAGATTTATATAAAATATTATTCAATCGTTTCGAAAATATGATGATTGAAATGGCCAACATTTTGGCTGGTTAATCTTTGCAACGTTTTCACAAAACAATGCAAAGAGTATCTAGTCATGCACGGTGATTCGTCATCCGCATGAAATGGCAAATATTATGGCTTCATCATGGTCTTAATTGATTGAGTACCTTGAGCATATCTGTGTAAAAATAAAACCAGAACAGTTTGCCGAAACATCTGTTTCGATGCCGCGTAATCAATAGGGCTTCATCCGAGAGCGAAAATTTTCCAATGTGCCCGGAATTGCATAAAAGGGCTCTCGCTCAAAACCATGCCGGAAGTGAATGTTGTGGTGGGATTAATTTTTTCTATTACGGTTCGAATGCTTTCGAAGTTGATGCAATCCCCAATCCAATTCATCTCGCCAAAGCCCATAAGCTATAATCATCTTGCCAATCAGTTCTCGAAAATCTGTACTCTGAGAATTGGTTAATTATCCTCACAGCTTTGGATCAGAATAAGCCTCTTTATATATTGGTCAGAAAATACCCAAAACATAAATGATTTTTTGTTGTAAGCTCTTTCTCGCAATTAATAATCAAACAATTATTTTTTTTCTATATCGCCACCTGAAAATTTTGGCACCACTTTCCCTATTAAAATTTAAGGTTTGAACGTATTCAAGTTTGGTAAAAGCTCCATATTGCCTGAAAATAGGTAACAACAATTTGATCACGAGGTTAACTATTATAGAGTAAAACTCATTGCACGGAATGAGAGATAAAATACGCTACAATTCGCATTGATAATTGTAATCTTGTATAAATAAAATCTTATTAGAGTTAATCTAGTAGAATGGGGGCATTTACTCGGAACCGAAATCCCAATTTTGTACACGAAATTGTTAGATGGAAACGAAAAACGAATAGTAGTGAAAAAATTTATCTTCTAACTACAACCCTTCACTAATAAATAAAAAATTAAAACAAGCAAAAGGTGAGATCCACCGAAGAAGCTGCTTTGATATCATTGACGTCATTTTCCTCCCGTCCTTGACTGCTTTAAGGGGAAGGGAAGAGAGTGGAGGTGGGTTCTCGGAAGGTCTGCTCACACAGATCCTGTCGCATTCGCTCCTATTGGCAGAGTCAGCTGTGTCTCCCCCCCCCCCCTTTGCGATAACGCGAAGTACCTTCGCGGGCTCAGTTGTGATTGGACGAAGTCGATATACGTCAGAGGTTGCACCGCGCCCACTTTTCCGAAAGGGTTAAAAACATCAGTTTTTCGCCGTTTATAACTCGACAAATAATTGACGGATCGAAATACGGAGAACTACGGGTCTTTTTATTTCACAAAATCTATCAGATCCGGCAATAAAAAATATGGTAAACGACCCCATTTCATCATTATTAAATTTCTTCACTAGTTAATGAGAGATTTATGCCCAAGAACAGCTGGAGGTCTTTCCTATATCATCCTTCAGAACCTGCCCCAACTGATGGAATACTAATGATAATAATGCACCTTTATTCGTATTTATCATCAACCAGTACACATTCTCCACATACACGTCCACCCACTCATCTAATCTTTATGTAAAATAGAAACTATGAAAGATCTAAGAAGGAAGGATCGAACAAAAATTGGAAAAAAGTAGATACGATTAGTCGAATTTTAGACTATTGAGTAAATAATTATATCTGAGGTGACCCTTGCGCAGAGGTGATATTGGGAACACTTTGCGCTCTTACGGAAAAAAAAATTTGGCCTTAAAATGCTATCCACATCCACTGAAATACCCTGCAAGCCTCCCCAAGGTTGTTTGGAAAGACGAGAATAATCGCCAAACATGTACTAATAGTTACATTAGTACTTAATTAAAGATTACTCGAGGGAAAAGCAAATTCCATATGGTACACCTTTTAAAACTTGGTAAGTTATGTAGAATGCTTACGAATATCACGTGGTATGGGCACTCCAAAGTTCACTTTTAATAAAACATGCGAGGAGATATGCCTGAGGTGATTTATTTTTTCATGTAGATTTTCTTAATTCGTAGTCTTTATTTTCTCTCGACATCATCTTGTTCTATCCCATCATCATTTGTTTCTATGCTAGTACTTTTTCCTGATAACTCCTTAATATTTATTTACATTTATCCTTTTTTTCTTCGCAAATTTCGCTTCTGTGGCATCAAATACGCTTGAATATATTCTCCGTACCCGTCAGTTTGTGTAAGACCTATTAGACTCCTGGTCAGTTTGCTTTTTAAATGATATCCGTTGACTACTTTTTACTACAGTAGCCAGTCAGTAGTCATTTATTTTCCCCTTTTCCTTTCAGAGTGAAACGTAAGTAGATGGTGATGGTGATCTTCACCTATGTGAGGATATAGTCTGCAACTCTCTTTCCTTTCATCTGTCTGAATATAATTTGTAGCCTCAAAATAGATCTAGCATGGTAATGCTCCTCATTAAACGATCTCAATAGTTTCTTTATCTTTTTGAACTGAAAATCTACCATGCCAATGCAACAATGCCTAAAACGTATGTTCATCATTATTCGTCAAGAATACTAATTGTAAGATTGGTCAGAACTCGATATTCCGTTTGACTAACCTCTTTATATTTACATAATCCTTCTCTTTCACACCCTCCAATAGTTGTTCCATGTATCTAATTTGAGGCCTTACTTTTCCATTCTTTTCTTCATCACTTTTCCCTCGATAAATATCTTAAGCAGAACACGAAGTCTCAAGGTATGGCGATTAAAATCTCTCGTCCTCTTCTTAGGATTTCCAGATGTGTTCTATTTTCTTCCACTCTTCTTAGGACTTATTTAACTAGTCACCCACTCGGTGCATTTCATTTTCATCATTCTTCTACAGCACCACATTTCGAATGTTTCAATCCTTGACATTCCTGCTGCTGTTTTCATCCATTTCTCGCTGCCATAAAGAACCATGATCTAGCTCTAGATGTTCTGATGGACTCTTTCCTTACTTCCACGCTTGTATTTACAGCTGTGAGTAGATTCTTGTTTTGGTAGAATGCCGTCTTCGTCTGGGCAATTCTGCTGACGATTTCTGTCTTGCTTAGTTCATCGCTGGTCACTATCTGATGGAAGGCAAGTGGAAACCACTAAATTTTTATATCGAGGAGTCTCAGTTACTCCGCCCTTTTCCTGTTACCAAAATTTATCTTCCCTGTGTGAAACATTTTTACATTCAACCTTCAATACCCCCTAGAACATGATTCAGTCTTATTTTGGACTCTTGACATTGAAATAGCCGGGGAATATATGCAAATGACAAGTTTTTAATGACAGTTTATTTATGTGGAAGTATTTACAATGCTTCTTGTTAGTTATGAATTGAGCAATGTGAATCTGCCTTTCTTCTTCGTTGTTTATTTACGTCATCTCTATGGTAGCATCTGTTTTCGCTGCGATAAAGAATTTTATCTTAACCTATATTATAAACTAAGAATAAGTTTTAAATTGAAAGCATTTTAAAGCATGTGATGTCATAAGTCGCTAAAAAATCCTATTCAATAATAACCTCAGGCTTTGTATTAGTTGAGAAAAAGGGATACCTACCGTCAGCAGAAATAATATGTATCAACTGCCGTAATTATCGCCCAAATACCTTAGATGTAATCCTCATGCGACCCTTTATCTTCTATTGCCCCTTATTGTATGGGGATAGCATGAAAATTTTTCAACTCTGTCATACTGCCCCTTATAATCCCACGTTGGCACACAAGGCCCCTAGGTACAGATACAAAGTTCTTAACTCTGCTGGAGACTTTGGACTGTATTCAGAATATCGAATACAGCCTCATTTCTACTGCATACGTCATAAAATCTCTATTACGTGTTTAAATGGTTTACACAATCACTTCGATATGGTTTTAAGCGGTGTACATACATGTACTAATCAGCGTCATGCTGAGAAGCCATATCACCTCTGTAGGTACAACCTACCTATTCACAAATTTGACTCGTAGTGGATATTTTACGAAGTAAGTAGTAGAAGCGAGATTGCATTTGAGATTATGAATATGGCCCTTTGTATGCAAATAGGATTTATGCGTGTTATAGAATTGAGGAAATGATTGACCAATATTATGCATTGGAGCGTATTTTTCTTAGTTCAGGTACTTAACAATTAGGAAAGTAGCCAACCGATAAGAGTGGACTACTGTGGTAAGGAGATAGAAGCAGAAGGCTTGTTGGTAAAAAAGAAAGAAGAGGAGGAGCTTCTTACGGTGGCTGGAGTTACTAGGAAGTTGGTGCTGCATATTCAAAGGATACTTGAAGAGTTGTTGTTGGAGATAACGTGGAGTGGCCGTTGAAAGATGTTTTCGTCAAGGACCGTTCAGCTGAAGGACTTGACCTCTCGTTTGGTGGATGGTAGAGAATATTTCAAAAGGTGCCATTTCTGACCGCAAGGATCTTCGAGCATGAGTTAAAGTTGGTGGACGTTGCATTTAGATTTTTATCGAAAATTCTCAAAAATCGTAAATAGTTTCGATTTTCATGGGCCATAAAAACCGATGAAAAGATTACTCCAGAGTACAGCGTTGCTAACATAGGAATTGATTATTATTTCATTCGGGATCAGTTTCTCAGGCCTGCTTTGCATTAGGCTTCAAAGCCTTTTCTGATTTCATCATTTTATCATAGGTTTTCCCAAACTTATTTATCTTTCAGAATGGTGATGAAGTGTAACATCAGGTTGTACTTAACTAATTGTCTTGACATTAATCAGTGCAATATTCCACTTCCACAACTAAAAGATTAAATAGTAAAAATGAAAAATGATGGAATTGCAGAAGGGTCAAGGTAGAAATGTTTCCATGGAGCACAGTATAATGGAGAAGAAACATGTTGATGATACACACGTTGGGGCATAATTTATTAAGGAACTAATTGATCAAGACTGGTTAACTAATGTTAGCATTGAGAAAGAATTAATAAACACCTACAGTGATAGGTAGTACCTACTCCTGGTCTTTTTTATTTTCTTATCCGGTTTAATATTGTATGTATGTACAAAACCCATCTCAAGATTGTCATCAGAAATATTAATCTTAAAAACTCCTGTACGTTTGTGTCATCATAGGTTTTGATCTGTTTAGGGTTACCTAAAAATTTCATGTTTTTTGAATTTTAAATAGTGTATTGCAAATTGCGATAGTCGGCCGCGGTAGCAGAATGCGCCAACATGAATGCTATGATATCATAGATCGAATATCACCTGTGGTATTGGTATTGTGTTTATCTAAGTACTAAGGCTTAGAAAAAAGTTAGGTTAGACGCTGGAGTTGAAGTATCTTAAAAGAAAGCTGTACTCAATAATTTTGAATAGCAATTCTTTATTTTTGTTTTTGGACCACAGTTGGCAATTATTCAAAATTGAGTATGTCATTTGCTCAGAACTTACCGAGCTAAATACTGTAAAGGAATTCAAGTTATAGCAGCAGGCGTCACTTTGTAGTAATTACCTATTCGTGGCTTTTTTCATCAGATAAAAATGCATAATAATAAACCTTAAAGTTTATAACCGTTAGTACATACGTTTAACAATCTCACATATTTCTTCGATCATGGAATTGGTGGAATGGAGACTTCTGTTTTGCTTGCGTGGTGGACAAAGTTGAAAGTTTCCAAATATTTTCCCAGTATTCAGAGTCAATGCTATTGATTAGAGTGCAGTTGGCCATTGGTTTTTTCGAGGATATCCAACCAATGTAAAAAATTGAAAAAACCAGTCTGGGTTGTCCAACCTTCGAAAGCACTCTCTTTTGCCTGGTGAATATTGTTTCTTTCAGGAACATCAGGCCATAAATTGCGCTTGAACTAAGGAAAGGTTTCCTAGACATACCGAGACGTAGGAAGAGGAAGGTGGGGAAGGCGGCTAGATAGTCTAGGAAGGCTGGCGGGACTACTTCCCCTCCTATGTCTCTATGCCAGCACGGAGAACATTCGCCTGCTTTCACTATAATCATTATGTCACCCCCATACCACCCGCCTCTGATTCCCCCTCGGAACTGCCAACCTAATGGTTTTGCTTCCTTGTACGAATTTCTACGTCTTTTCTGGTAATTTTATTCACTTTTATGTGTGTTCTGTTTAATGCGAGTGGAGCTGTATCACTGCAAGGGTTGCCAATCGTCCTCAATTTCAAAAGTTACATTCCCCGAACCATGCTATAACCAGGAAATTTAATTCAAGTGTTTGTTTTTATTTGGAGAGCGTGATGGCCTAGTGGGTAGAGCATTTGGCTACTGATCGAAGGGTCCCAGGTTGAGGCCTTTGGACGCCCCCGAACAAAAAAAAATCCTCGTTGAGCGAGGTGGCCCAGGGAATGGAACTGGTCCCACTAAACTGAATGTGTGAAATCCACATGCCTGTGGCTTAGTCCGGGGTGAGCTCTACCCTCGCCTATCCAAACTAACCTTCGGGTTGAATCACTGAGTCTTTTTATTTAAGGTGTAGTTAAATATTTTCATGGTCTATGAGATAGGCCACGATAAATATGATTTTTTTATTCAATGATCACATAAACTGTCCAGTAATGTAGTGTGTGCCATAAAATCGGAACTGTCGATGACTACAATTGTCAGTGATTGTACCCACTGGCTGTAGGTCAACCTTAACCTCAGTCTGTGTTCAACCCGAAAATTCTGTTTCCTTTGATAGGTGAGGGTACAGCTCACACTGTTATAGGCTATTGGCGTTTAAAATACACATTCAGTTAAGGGGGGCGATTAATTTCCCTGAGCGGATATTATAAAACCTGGTGTAAATACCCATTATTTAAATATACATGTTTCTCACAAGACGAACCCATTTTGATGAATGGCTTCATCGTAGGCTACACTCAGATGAATTAAGCTAAGAGTACCAAGGAGTCTGTTTAAATTCCCATCTGAATTTCCACTCTTCTTAAGACTTCTTCGTTTGTCACTCGATCGATCCATTTCATCTTCCTGTAAGAGTCAGTATGATATTGAAAAAATCTGCCTCGATCCTGGATTCGAACCTTAGACCTTAGTAAGGGAAGTCAATACTGTACCCGATTCCGATACTAACCATATTTAGGACGCCTATTGACATCTATCATTACTCGCAGGAACATATTGGCATTTCACTCTTTAACGTACGGTAGTTTTGTTCCTCTAATCATGTATTCTTGATCAAGGGATACTTTAAGTTATGTTTAGGTCAATTTACGCATTTTGCGTTAGTTTTAGCTCATTCCTTGTATTTTTTTCTTCGTACGATATTCTTTTTTCACAATTTTATGCTAAGGAGCATTAGTTGGATAGAGTAATTGCTCAGAGTCGATGGGCATTGAGTTCCGTATTTGAAGTTTAATAGCTATGCAAGAGGGAGGGAAAGTAGAAGAAGACTGCAATAGATAATAAATGTACTAAACTAGGTCTATTGAATACCCTGCAAGCCATCAATAATCAGTCATGCCCGGGCTTTGCGTGGATACCGCTGTGTTTTCGTGAATGCTCGTAGATTATCAGGCAAGGACTTTGCCCCGAGATGCCAGGAAAGTTGGACGTTTCTTAAATTGGAAATAGAAATAGCCTGAGGAAATAAACGTTCTACAGCGGCATAAGAGAGAAAAAAGTATTCCTTGAAAACCTAACTTTGGCCTTTAAGCAAAACTTACAATGGAAATAAAGTAAACAATCTAATCCTGAATATTATTTTTGTTGCCAACTAATTCAAAGCCTTTAGCGATTGATAATTTATTATGGGAATTTTTTTACCAAATTTTGGCTTCTCATACTAAGTTTACGTTAAGACAAATTGTTTGTTTATAATTTAAGTTAAAAGAGAAAATCTTTCAGTTTAAAGCAGCGTTTACACGTAGCAGTTGACTGCTATGACAGTCGCGAGATGCGCGATACGTCTATATCGCTAATGCTATGTTGCGTCTGCACCAACTTCTATGCAGCTTAAAGCCGCTTTTTAGGCGTTGTAATAACAAATAAAAAGAATTTTATTTCAATATTGAATTTCGCTTAAATTTTCATTAAATTTATCAAGAAATAAAGTCCATTGATGATTATCTTTTGTTCCCATTCTTTAAAGAGTAGAATTTCCCTTTTTAGGGAGAGATAACCTTGTTATTATACCCAAATTCCGTCGTGTATTGCTTTCCGTTGGCGATTGTGTTTGATAAATTTCTGGAAAGTAGACGGACTTCAACTTTGCTAATAGCTCGAACTAGGATCGATAGTGTTCGACATGTGTCCAGTATCGACCTGAACTTGCATCTCAGTTGCTATGCGAGTGGAGCTCAATAGTTGTTAGCATTTGACTATCATAGCGATAAACTGCTACGCGTAAATGCACCTTAACGATACATGGCTTGGAGACGCCGTAAACAAACGAAGAAAAAATGATTATTTCCTGGATGAGACGAGTATGATGATTTTAATCGTAAAATAAAGAAAGAATTTGAGGTATTGTAAATTTTAATCTCGTTCGTATTATTATTAATTACCTATCATATTTCATTATTAACTGCCTTTGATATTCTGCATATGCACTACCCTAACTAAAACCCGTTTTACACGGTTCAATTTATTGACCAATAAATTGGCACAATAATGCGGTACAGTTTCGGTAGAAAAGTTGATCAGATTGCTTGGGTTGACAGACTCCTATATTGAGATCAATATTGGCCATAAGGATTCGCAATTATCCCGCATGACCGCGCCACATTACGTTAAAAAAGAAGATCGTGACATGCTGAATTGAATACGAAATATAAAATGATGATAAAAGTATTTTTTATTATTATAAGAATTAGAAGTATGTACAAAAGAAAATTGAATCTTAAAACTGCCAGAAATGAATGCAGAAGATGCAACATTGACATGCGTTATTGATTTAGCTATTAGGATATCTACATAAAAGAATTCTCTGATTAGATCACTGTCATCAAATTGGAGCACATTTTTCACTAGTATTCTTTGATTGGAGATAGGCCAGCAGAAAATAGAACTTGTTCCACATTGTAATTTTTTCGATGAGAGTGTGGAATTGGTTGGGAAATTGGTTTGTGCCAAGCGTGCCACGATCCAATTTCAAATTTATTGGGAAATAAGTTGGACCGTCTCAAACTGGCTCAACTAATTAAATGACAAAGAATCAAAAATAAGAGTTAGTCTCTTTTGTTTGATTCTTTGTCAAACCTCATCCTCTTCTTTTAGGGGATCGAAGGGAGGCTGGATGTGCGGAATATTTGTACAGATTTACCACGTATTTTAGTTTGCACGACTGATTTCGACATTTCGGCGTCGTTATCAGGTAAAGTGTATTTCGTTTTCAGTAGCTTCGAAGAGTATTCATTAGTATGGAAACTCATCATTAGACAGGAATCCTGGGATTGGTTTGACGCAGCTCTCAGAAGAAATCTTCTATCGGCTAATCTCTTCATATTTACGTATTTATTTTCTTTCGCACCCTTCATCACTTGTCCTATACATCTCATACGTATCGAAATGAGTCGTGTAAATGGAAAGTTATTGAAAAATGACATAGCTTCTTTATTTAAATTTCATCAAAATGGGTTTCCACACAGTTACGCCTGAAAAATATTAATGATAGTTATGTTGTGTGGAGTTTGGGCGCCATTCACCCTCAAACGTGACGCATTTTCGATGTAAATACTAAACGTGACGCTGATATTGAGGCGCCAAGATCGTGTTCCGTGACAAGTGCCTGGTATGAATCATCGATATTCATTCATGATTTGAGAAAGGTGATAAGGAACATCGTTTAGTTCACAATTTCAAGCAACAAGGATTATATCTCCTCTGATTTCTTACTTTCACCACGAGGACCGGGGAATTCTGATTAAGGCTGTTGGTTATTGGATATCTAGGGCGAGGTTTGGCTAGACCGAGGGCTGAGACGTTTTTAAAGGAGAAAGTAGTGGAGGAGGGGTTGTGGCATGGGGAAGGGGGGGGGGAGATTGACCTGCCATAGAGGCGTTCCCTATTCGAGGCTACTCCTCCCTCTTTCCCAACCACCCTCTCTCTCTGGTCCGGCGTGAAAATCGATGAAATATTTAAAGCTTCTCTTCACATCTTCGCTCTACTGCAACCACACCTCTCAATGGTACCCTTGCATGAAATTTTAATTTTCATGAAAATATTCCACCTTCGTACAGAAATGATCCTTGGTTTCGGATCTAGTGTTATTAAAATTGAAAAATTAACTCACAATCATATTTCTTTTGCTTCGAAAATGGACTTTCAGAGGGTCCTCCGTAAATCTTGAGCAAACGATGTATAACGATATCACAGAGTAAAGGTGCGTTTACACACAGTAGTTTACTACTATGGCAGCCAAATGCTAACTACTGCGAAGCACCATTCCCATGTATAAACATTAACTGCGATGCAAGGTCAGGTCAATCCTGGACATATGTCAAACATTATCGATCCACGTTCAAGATAATAGCTAAGTTGAAACCAATATATTTTCCAGTGAAAATTTAGATGTGGTGGCATATGTTAGGAACATAAAAAATGGTATTTTTCGGTCGGAATTGTTTCTGTCTGAACTGTCTTGGATAATTATTCGCGTGCATTTTTTTAATAAGCATTTTAAATTCCTTAACAGTTAAAAAAAAACTCATGCGCAAATCCTATTCTTGCATATCACAGCACAATCTTTCACCCTCATAATTCCGCATTAGTTTTATATTTAACGAAAAAAATAATTCGTAAAACAGCAATCAGTACGCAATATTTTACACACAAGTCGTCATAAGTTTCATATTTTTTCACATATAATTAGAAGAAGGTAGAAGGTGTGGATGGAAAAGGTAATAAAAGGGGCTGGTATTTTGAAGGAGGTGATTGAGGGAAGAGCGTTGGGTAAGCGGGGAAGAGGGAGGAGAAGAACGGGTAGCTTGGATGGAACGATGGGTGGCAGGAGGCATGAGGGGCTGAAGAGGGACATCGTGTGAAATTTAGAGGGTGGGAAGAATTAAATGTCCATTTAAACTTACATTGAAAAAAAGATTTTCTTAAATCAAGAGGCGCCCTCTTGATTTAAGCGTAGATCCCACTTAAATAGGTGCCCAGTATATTTTCTTAATTTAAGAGGAGATCCCACTAGAGTGGTAGCCACAAGAAAAATATTGTTAAATCAAGGATATTCTCTTAACATCGAATAGCGTCCTGTATTCTTAAATTAAGAATACTCTCTTGGGAGATAAGTATCCCAGATAGCACAATTGTGCAAAGGAGCTGTACCCATGTACCTAGCGAAAGATATTAGTTTTCACAAAAAAATCACTACTTGCATGAGTACACCTATAGTATAAAAATTGAAAAAGAAAATTATTATTACAATTTACAGATTTACCTGCATTTTTAATGCGCTAGTTATAATTCTTAACTATTTATGTACACGTGTATGCTTACCCTACCTGTCGTATTACCATTACCTAATCGACCTGACGAAATACTTTTGACGACGGCTACCTAGCGCTCCTTCGTTAACTAATGATTGATGTCGTATATACATACACAGCTGCTGGCTTGGATGAATTCGTTAGTGAGAATTAACTTTACAACATATGGACACGGGTATTTGCACCATTAAAACATTTCCCCAATTACCATTTTGTGGCTAAAAGTAAGCATGACCGTAATGAATATGCATAACTGATATTATTTCATCTCCAGGAGAGATAAATAAGTTTCCTCAGTAATGTACGCCAATCGCCATATTCATCGGACGGGCCGCGGGATACTTGGCCATACAAGTAGGAACCCTGACGTCAATGCGTGAGATTAAAAAAAAGAAAAACAGGGAGCATTATTATAGATTCGAGGGAATATTTTCTTAGATACTTACGGAACATTAGCAATAAGATGTCGTTCGCCTCTCCAGAATAACTGCACCTTAAGACAGGCTGTCCCCGAACTACGCATTTCCTTAACTTACGTAAGTGACAATATTACCGAAAAATACGTCTTAATTACGCAACATTATGCAAAAGTACTGTTCTTTTGGTAATTCTCGAGTGCAGGCTCAACAAAAGAAAAGTTTGGGGCATTATCGGCTTGCGGCTAAGATCGCAAGGTATGAGTGTATGAAGTGATCATGCCGAAAAATTAAACGGTCCACCGAGACCGTGTCTATTTCCGGAGTGCCTATTGCACCGCAACCGTGCGTATTCCTAAGTAATTCACCTATTATCTTCAATGACTCCCTCATTTTATCCTTGTATCGTCTACATCCAATACGTGACACACACCCTTCGATTGGCCTCACAAGAACGATTGACTCGCGGAGCTTCCTTCGCTCTTCGTTTATGCACTGTTTTGTTGTTCTCTCTTTGTATGTACTACATGTACACGATTTTTGTCCCTTTACGGACGCTACGTATTCGCTCCCAAACTGTTCCACTGGCCTTTCCCAAGGCCGCGTGATGATAATTTACTCTCAGAATCGGCGATGGAGCCGTCACCTTGGGGAGCAATGGGAGTTTTTATTTCGGGGACGATTCTCTTGGTCCGTCGCGCTCGAAGGTTTAATGGGACGAGGTTGTGGGAGAGGAAGAAGGATATGGGAAAGAAAGGAAGCGTTGTTGATTGAGTGAGTCAAAATGATCACGTTTCACGATCCCTGTTAACAGTTGCACGGCAGTGTCATAGACGGCGTAATGTTGCATCGTTCTTATTGGAAGAGGCGACTGACAGCTAAGGTCTTGTGTGCCTTTGAGAGGGCATTCATTTTTTTCTGCACCCTGATTTTTCACTTTTTTAAAGTATCTCATACCACTACGCTGCGAAACGTTCTGTAAGATCCCCCATCTAAAGTACCTACTTAACACTGCTAATGAATCCAATTATTTTTATGAACAATATAAAACTTATTTTTTTATTAGTACGTACATCTTTATAGTGTGGTACCTCATTAATTATTATCATCGGTCAACAATCCTAATATTGGTTTGACGCAACTGTCCACTTGATTCTTCTATCGGTTGACCTCTTATTAATCACATTAGGTACTCATCTCTTCCATATCCTTTACCACTTGTTCCATATTTCTCATCTGAGGCCCGCCTTTTCCATTCTTCCCGTTCACTTCTCTAGCGACGAATATCTTCATCAGACCATCAAGTTTCAAGGCATGGCCGATTAAGTTGTCCAATCTATATTGATTAAATCTTCTTCTTAAAGTGTTTTTACAGACTGATTTTCTCTCACTCTTCTTAGGACTTCTTCGTTAGTAACTCAGTTGGTCAAAATTATCTTGATTATTCTTCCTAAAACCGCATGATGAATGCTTCCACCCTTGATTATCTGCTGCTTTATCATCTATGCCTCACTACCACAAAGAAGCATGCTCTATGCTATTGAAATTTTTCCACACTTCCACGCTAGTATTCCCAGCTGTAAGTAGTTTCTTCTTTGAGTAGAATGCCCTTTTCCCCTGGGATATTCTGCATACTATTTCTTTTTCCCTTCGTCCACCGCTGGCTATTCGACCTCCCATGGATAGCAATGTCCTTTCACATCCTTAAGTTTTTGCTTTCTTGGTTTAACTTTGGTTTCTTATGTGTAAAAACCATTATTATTTGAGGAAAACGTAACCCCCTCAACCATCCATGTCAGTCAAGCATCGTAACGGTTGGCCCAGCCCCCCTTCTGTTAGTGTTACGTAATTTATGGAGGGCTCCTGAGAGTTTTCTTTCGTGGTTTCGTTGGAACTATGCAGAAATAGAGGAAGTGTCGAAAAAACACGGCGCCGGAATTGGCATACTCTTATAATGTTTGACGTCCCGTCCGACGGATTGAGAACCACCCTTGAAGTGTTCTCTTTACTGCTATACCTTAAGAGACTGGGACTGAAATGTTAACTATAATAATTTAATACCCATTGAAAGGTTATATTTGAAATTTAAACTGATGTGATTGGCCACGTAGAGTTTAGGATTTTTTTAGCTTGTTGGCATGAAACCCCCAAAACATTACTTTGTTGCAATTTTTTTGGGATATTAATTATATTTTTGGCATGTAGCTTCAAATTAAAAAAAATAAAATTTGTTCGCTATTCTCCTCTCATTATTAATGTTTAAACTAAGAGCGGTATGTCACGTGAAGATACCTTGGAGAATTTAGCTGGCTTTAAATAAAATCGGATATGGAGTCGCAGTGTAGCTCGTAGAAGTAGTCGTAGTTAGTAATGGAATCATCTTATGCCATCCTCCCTTGGGGTGACTTGTAAGGGAAAGTATGTAGTTGCCGAAGTCAAATGCTCAGCATCTATTTGGACTCAAATCCAGCCCTCGGGATGGAAGCTAGTAATCTAGCTACCACTCTAACCCAACCCCTCATAGGTTTGTCGGTTTTCGTTATCATATTCTACTCCATTCACTGGTAATGGTACGCAGGACAACTTAGTCGGCCATATCTTTAGACACGATGGCCTGATGAAGACAATCATCGAGGGAACAGTGAACGGAAGGAATGGGAAAGGCAGGCCTCGTATGAGGTATATGGAGCAAGTTGTGAAGGACGTGAAAGAGAGAAAACTTCGTTAATATGAAGAGGTTGGGTGATAGAAGAATTGAGTGGAGGGCTGCGTCAAACCAATCCTAGGATTGTTGACCGTTGATGATAGGAGCTCAAGGCCAATTTTAAACACCGGATACAGAAGCTAATTGAGGTAATAGCTTAATGCTACCTAGAAAGCCGAATTGCTTAAATGGGCGAAGAAAGATGGAAATAGTCAGTAGACTAATCCAGGTGAAGAGAAAAGGGAATGCAGCTGTAAGAAGAATCTCATTACAGCTGAAATTACAAGCGTGGATGAAAGGAAACAGTTCATCGAAACATAAATATGGAGCAGTCTTATGTATGAAAGTGAAGCATGGACAATAACAACAGCTGAAATTTCAAGGCTGTAAGCATTCGAAATGGGGAATTGTTATGGAAAAATGGTGAAGATAAACTGGATGAAATGGATTAAAATAAACTGGAATGGTGAAGATAAACTGGATTAAACTAACGAAGTTCTGAGAAGAGAAGTCCGCTGAGAAAAGAGAAGTCCACTGAAAACTTTCATAAGAATGCGTAACGACTTAATTGGCTATATCTAGAGGCATGATAGTCTGATGAAGACAATCGTCGAGGGAGAAGTGAATTGTAAGAATTAGGGATGGACTATCTAATAGAATATAATGAAGCATTGTAGAGGGGAGATGTGTGCGAAAAAGTGGAAATACGCAGAAAAAGAATGCCTTGAATTATATGGATAGAGCAAAAAGTGAAGGATGTGATAGAAGAATCGCATGTATATGGAGAAGTTTGGTGAGAATCAGAGTGGAAAGCTTCGTCTAACCATTTTTATATATGTGCGGTATTAGTTCAATCTGCAATTTGTATGCTCATCCTCGGGCTTTCTAACTCTATTATCGGGGCTGACGAGAGCCTCAACATTTTTCTCCTCCTCTTGCTAGGTCATCTCTAACCATTAAATTGCAATCCCATTCTCCTGTTATTAAATACCTCTTAAGCTCTTCATGTTGGCGTGCTAGTTCATTGTATAGATTATTGGGCTTTGGACCGGACTCTAATGCCGGGTTCAAATCCAGATGTACTATTATCTCAAGATTCCCACGCATTAGTTACCGTGGAACAATTTTCTGATTATTGGAATTTCACGTGAGATCGCAGGTGACACGTGATAAGAAACTGCCTCCAATAAGCAAAGTACACACACGCCTTTGGGATTAGTAGGTACAGGGTGAACTCTATCCTCATCTTTCAAGCCACCTTTTGAGTTTATCACTGAGTGAGTTACTGAAGATCTTCATTACTCATACCTCTCTTTACACTGCCTCTAATGCCGATTTTTAACGTTTTCTTCCTCGCTTACCAAACATTCACGCACATCAACATCCAGTTAGGGGTCGTGAATAAATTAGTTAGTTAGTAAGTTTTCTTCCGGTGAATGTAGGTCTAAATGGACATTTATTTCTTCCCACCCGCTAAATTTCACGCGATGTCCCTCTTCAGTTCCTTATACCTGCTGCATCGCATCATTTTTTCCAATCCATCCGTTCTCCTCCTCCCTCTTCCTTGCTAACCCCTATGTTCTTTTCTCAATCCCTTCTTCCAAAACACCATCCCTTTTTATTACCATTTCCATGCCATATGCTTCCAAAACACCATCCCTTTTTATTACCATCCACACCGTCTGCCTTCTCCTAATTTCATCTATTAAATTTTTTCCCTCTCTTATCAATTGTGAATAAATTACGTTATGTGTTAAATTAAAGGGAAAGGATCAGTGTAACTGTTACGATGCATTACACTATCAACTGGGAGGTGGAGGCCCAGCCTTCTTTGACGTCCAGAGAAAAATAATCGATAAGTTAAATCGAGGCCGTATAAAATGCTGTATTTTCAGTAGTTGGGGCCATATCCTTCCCAAGCACCCCCTTTCTGGCTTCATTGACCACCGTAGACTACCATGCCAATGTTCTTCCACAAATTCTGACCTCCTTGATTGGTAACGTTGCGTAATTTATGGAGGGGAGAGTATCATTGAGCATTTTAGGGGGAGAGGCGTGAGAAAAGAGTGAAAAATCCTCGCCAAGTTATACATGGATACTCAGAATACTCAGAAAGTATACTCAGAATAAGTCTTCGACTCGATTTTGTTGCCTACCTCAGTTATATCTCACCAATTTTTTTTCTTTTTCTTCCATCTGCTACACTATTTACCTTGTATTGCCATTGTTCCCGGTGTGAGCAGTTAAAGTAGACTGCCAACAGGCTACGAACTCATGTCCGTTTGAATATACAGTGAACATTGCTTAGTTTCTCACGAGAATACTGAACTCTTCCTCTCTTTTATTACTAGTAGTAGACTTCGGTTTCTATGTTCTCCAACTTCTAAGGCTATATCACACCATCTAATCTAGGTTTTTTTAAACTCAAGATGATCACCATCCGAGGCGAGATGCAAAGCCGGGACCCTTGTGTCGCTAGGCCGGCATGTTACCGACCTCGCCACCACGGCCGGTCGTGGTTTAATTTATTTTATTAGGCTATATACCTTTCTCTCGTCATGAAACGATAATTTTCGAAAATAGGAGCTTGGCTCACTGAAGATATTTCAGAAAAGGGACCGGGAACGTTACAAAATTTTGGAACTTCTTGAAGAGGGAGCAATCATAGATCTAGACATCGCATGTTAATGCTATGATGTTTGATTGAGCTAGTCACTCTTAGAGTAGCGAAGTTTTTGAAATGGGTAGATAGCCGTTAGTGTGTCACAATTTGCATTTAGGTAACGATGTATTATGACTGTACTACATACCACTGAAAGGCTAGGCAGAAGCAAAAACTAAATATTTACATGCATATATCGTAACCACATATTTAGAGCTTTTTAACGGTGAAGGTAAGTTAGTTTTAGGTAAAAATCTGTATTTTGCATCAATAAGTTTTATATGCCTTATTTTAATTTGAGGCTGATATTTTTACTGAAGGTAGCGATATAAGAACGAAATACTAAGGTGGAATCATATTTTAGTACGCAGCCCTCCAAATCTATTACTCCTTGGACTTTGACGAAATGTATATACAATGTATATTATATTATACATTGTATATACATATTTATAATGTATAATGTATATGTATATTATACATACACATATTTATTCAATAATTCGGAAAAGGTCATTTTCGAACCTGTCAATCCTCGAATTGCCCTGACCCCATGAACCGACCCTATTTTATTGAGTCTGTGGTTGTGATATTTCTTTAGCGACTCAGGAAAATTTGTGCTTCAAATTACGTGAGTGCCATTGTCTATATCTTAAACTTGAGTCGGGCAGTAATTTTCATTCCATTTATTTCTCGGTATTTCCACCCTGTGAGCTTCTATATCGCGCGCAGCCCTATATGTGAACTCATCCGTGACACTTTGGCCGAAACAGTGCAAAATAGGTCTGGAGTTCTTGTTCCCTCGAGAACGGAACCGAGGTCTGTTGCCATCCAGGCCACGAGTGAATCGGCCGTGCAGTCGCGATCATTCCATCGATAGTCGATGATTGCGGCCCATCAAAACGTCATCCCAGAACCCTTTCGACCCGAGGCGGCGTTCTTATTGAAGAGGGCTGCGTTACAAAAGAAATGGAGCGCATAACGTATACTATTGATTCCCGTCCTAGTTCTCCGAATAGCGTTTTGTAAGTTATGTTCGGGTCCTCGGTTCCGTGGCGGGATAAGCTCACTGGTAGAGTCGATTGTCGGCGTTCTACCGGTAGAGGTAGGTATATTTTCACGGGACACGTCCACTGTCCCATTGGCCACTGTAGCCTGGCCTCTGCCTAGCATCTCAACAGGCCTCTATTTCGTTTTCCTCTGAGGGAATGGGTGTTGTATAAGTGATTTAAATATTGTATAACTCCACTTAACCTTGAGGTGCATGAAGATTATGCCTCGAATATATTTAGTACCAATAAATTACTTGCAAGGAAGGTATCTTAGATATGTCACACCGATTGTATTCAAATAGCACTCATTTTATAGAGAAAGAAAACTTAAAAGAAACATATTTTTTATATCTGCGGTGAATCCGATGTAATCGGTGAAAAATACCCCTAAAGTTGACCAAAAAAAAAGATATTTTGACATATTTTCGCTTGCGTAAGTGATAACATTCAAAATCAAAGTGTGTATCATTTGCCATTGCTATACGCTTCGTTTACCACCGTTATGATACTCGGGGGTTGCAACACCTATATTTTAGGACAACGAATCTGATTTTTACGCACATTTTGGATCCTTCAAATTAACTTAAAATAAATCCAATGCATAAAACCATTTTCTTAAAGAAAATACTATATTTTTAAAATTATGTGTTTTTGTTTTTTTGAAAAAAATTATTTTAACGGGTAAAACCACCCCTCAACAAATTGTGTTATTTCTGTATGGAGAAAGTAGACAAGTCACCTATTTTGCCTGTATAAATGTAGTTGAATGCATGGTTTTGCGTAGTGCTGTACCTTATTATAAAAACCATTATACTGTTCATAATATGCACCCTCGACGTACTATGCTTAAGGGGTGAAAACCACGTCTATAGCACTTTTTCGTCATATATTTGCTTACATATGTGATAAAATTAAAAATCATAGTGAGGATCATTTTTAATTACAATATGCTTCATTTGACACCATCATGATACGCGGAAGTTGAAACTCCCATTTTTATGAGAGAGAATTTGATTTTTAAGAGGGTTTTGGACCCTTCAAATCAATCTAAATTAAATCCAAATACATAAAACAAATTTCTTAAAGTCAAACTTATTTCAGAGTTTACTTGTTTTTGGTTTTGTCGAAAAAATTTACTTTAAGGTTTGAACCACCCCTTAAAAATTTTTGTATTTTCTGTATTGGGAAAAGTCGCCAAATCAGTTATTATACCTGCATAAATAATCTTCAATAGGTGAGGGGGTATTAACATTTAAAAAAATCGGCGTACTCGATGAATTGTGATGATAAGAAATATAAGTAGCGGAGTTTTAGATTCGTCCCAATTTTATTACATACGTTTAAATGTTGTATTTTAATTGCACATCATTTTAAAAGAAGTCATAAATTTTAAAACACTCGACAGTGCAAACGAGAAAGGTAAAAGCACTGAAACAGTTGCGAATTTAAGTGTAGGTATATGAATGCTTTGGACAGGCGCTAACATAAAAGTTGAAGCTCCAAAAACATCACAATAACAGGGTTGAAAATGAAACAAGAGAAGTCCTGGATGTTGGTTGCCTTTACGGTTAAGTTTAGGAGAGATAGTAAAAAATAGAGTACCGGAATCCGACTTCTATTGTAGATGGTTGTAGCCTCTTTTGCCACTTCTATACGCTTATTTTTTGCACTACTTTCTTTTATTTAGTTGAATATGCGTCCTAATACCTTTCGTTCTGCCCAAAAAGCTTATCTTCGCTGTAAAAAAATCACAAATATGCCGTAATTAGGATTTTTAACCTTATATTGATACTTAAAATATATCATAAATTATATATATTCATAATAGCTCGATGGCTAAATAAACAGAAGTACTTTAAATTCAGCAAATTATCTGTTAAGTCTTAAACTTCATCTCACCTTGTGGCTACGGTATTTGGTGCTCATGAAAAAATGTTTCCCCCCATGAAGCCCTTTCACTCATTTTTGTTTACTTATCCATATTTCCAGCTTTTGCAATAATTTCAGAAATCTATCTTCTTTAATTAATTGCTTTAGCGAATCACTCTGCTTCGTTCTAATGTAATTTATCCATTTCATCTCCTTACTAACCACGCTACGCTTTAAATGATAGTGATGGCCCTTGAAATTGTTTTTCATATCTCTACGCGTGTTTAATTCAACGTCAAGCTGTCTAAATATTCGCCCAATCACTATCAAATTTCTATGGAGTCATCCAATTCCCCACAAAAACCATTTATCATCCGTTCACTCACATCTGATATATATCCCAATCCTCATTTTTACGTAAACATTCTCATAGGACAATCCCTGCGATTTTTCATTATTCTTCCTTCCTGTCTAGTGTACCTACTTTCTCCGTTCTTCTCGTGACACATGCCCTTTTGATGGATCTATTTCTGTAGCGTATCCTGTCACATTAATTCCTTGTGCTGACTCGCATTACATCGTCTGACAAGGGAGATGATTCATTCAATCATCACATGCACCTATTATTCTATAAGAAAGACGTAATTGTTTTCGTACTTTTATAGATTTATTTGTATTTTGCCATTATATTGTAGAAGTTGGCAAATGGCAAATTTCCGGGATTCGTTTGTCTTGAGAGGGTTGTTGATAACATGTTAAGAATTACATCATCACCACAGTCATTAAAAGTAGTTTGATGCAATTCTCCAATTAGTTAATCTAACAGCTAGCCTCTTCGTGGTACTTAAATTCTTCAATTTTTAATATTTCACTACTCACTTCATTGTCATCATCTAAAGGTACTACTTAATCGGGGAATAATAAAACTACTTAATCGGGGAACGTGTCAGGTCGTGTATTGAAGAATGTTATGATTGGTAAGAGGTAGGTGCAGGTTGTTAGAAAGGCGAATTTGTAATATGCAAGGTATTAATAGTAATCATTCAATTAGAGAGAACCTCGATCTTTTTTCCCTCGCACAATTAGAGATGCGAATAACGGTAAATATGTCCAGTTGGAGAGTAGCAATGAATAGCATTGGTAGCTGCATGTTGGTATGAGTACTTAAAGCTAACCCTACTAACAGAATGTTTTTGCATGTTTTCTTTGCAATTTCTATCTTTTTTAAATAGTGTAGTTCTGACTACTATATTAATACTATTCCTTTTTTATGCATGATATGTAGTGCATGTTTGGTGAGCAATCACCCCCTGCCACACACCCTTGTGGTGGCTTGCAGGGTATTATGTAGATGTAGATGTAGATATTTAAAGTTTTTTAAATGGCAGGTTTCAAGTAGACGAAAGTGTTCTTTAAACAGAGGACGTATGATGAATAGGTATTTATGATACCCTTTCAATACTGGGGTGTTTACCTCCTTTTTTGCCAGCTAATGGTGCTTAAGAAGAGTGGGCACATGGCATCAATCACTGTGGAGTCCTATTTCTGCGTATTTTATAAGGATGCTATTAGCTACAAATGTGTTAAAATTTACAGACTTATTAAAATTTATGCTATTTTGTTACAGTAGCTAAATTGAGTTCCATAAGGGATTATCCTGCTTTTAATATTGAAAGGAGTTGATTGGGAAACCCTGTAGACTAGAATATTGTTCTCAATATTAAAGTTACTTAAAAAATTCAAATCCAACGAATTCAAATCTGACCATGCGAGCACATTTATACCCCCTCACTACATCAGAAGGACTGGACAGAAGTGGCATATCAATATATGTAAGCCGTCGGACCTAGCAATGCAAGAATTCATTTTTCCAAGCGCAATATACAACTACGACGCAAAATATAAATCTTTCACACACACAAACACGCTCATCTCATCTGTGTTTTCAAGTCTCTACCCGTACTTATGAGCGCTTCAGACTGGGAGGAAAATGTGCAGAGATAGGAATGGAAGAGAAGGGAGGAAGGGTGGAGATTATTCGGCATTAGGCTGCTCTTGTTGAAAGGATCCAAGGGGACTACGACTTAACGTCCCATTCGACGGACCGGTATTGTACTCGAATGCTCTCTACAAAGCTCGCAAGAAGTGGGCTCTTTATCAATGAATATTATCTATCACTGCCGGGATTCGAGTCCAGGCCCTCATGGTTAGAGCCTGGTAGTTACTCTCAACCTCTTCACCAACTCGACCCCTGCAGAAACTTTGCACTCCATGTTTAATTATTTATTAACTGAGGTTTTTTCTGCTAAACACAAATTCAAGGATGATTTCCTCCACGCCACACGTCCTAACAGCGGCTGATAGGGTAAAATAAATATAAACTACCAGTCAAAAGTTTAAACTCACCCTTCAGAGTCTATACGATTGAGCATAAATACAATTCATTCGCCAAAATGTTTTATTTTCACGACTAATTTATTTGCGTTTTAGCATTGCCCGTACAAAATTATCATAATTAATTTTCAAAGACTCGGACAACATTTCAAGTTCATTCACTCAATTTTGGATTCTTTGACAAATCATCCTTTCGTTTTTAGAATAAACGCACTAACTTTCGGCACTTGTGCGATCTATTTTTCAAGATTTACTGACCGGATTTGATTCCAGAAATTCAGCAGAAAGTACCCAAGCTATTTTTGATTTTTTCGTTGGCACAGTGTATGAAATGATCGATTAACTTTGTTTAGGTTTTGGTAGTAATGGAAACCATCAAAAATCGATGAACAAAAAATCTCTTTCGTATTTATGGGCAATTTCAACTTAAAATTGAAATTTCGAAGGGTGGTATTACTTTTGACCGGTAGTGTAGAATATGGCACAAGAGGTTTTTATTTCATTTGTAAACGAGGCCGGTTTTGTTTCCTGAGGCGGGTTTAGTGAAGTAAAAAAGGCAATATGGAGACGACCGACATCACAGAAGAGTGGCCTAGTTTTGGGAAAAAATTCTAGCCTTGGTATTTTCGAGGTTCTTACGTTTCATCCTAGACGTCCTATACTAGTTCAATAAAAAAAAACAGAAGTGAGATAACTCGTGATGTCGCTCTTTCTCTCTTCATATTCAAGGCTCAACGATTACGTGTCCTTCACTAATAAGGTCCCGGTATTAATAAGCTGCATGCTTTTAGGTGAGCCTGTCCTCCTGTGGCTTCAGCCAAACATAAAATTTTGCGGTTGGATCGTTGGAGGAGTTTTTATGGATGGATTGTCTCATAAAACCCAAGACTCATGTGATAGCCTATTGAAGTGATTATATAGTTCGTGCTTTCTCTCAGGACTTAATCCGAATGGCATGATATACTGGAGGTGAAATCATTGTGAATGATTTTATACTGCGGACACCGGTCCGTTTGATTGAGTGTTGTTTGTTTCATTAATCATGGGATCTGACCTTCGGTTAACTCATGGATGCTACTAATCTGATATTTGTGCAATTGCTTTTGGTCCTGCGCAAAGCCAAATACGATTGCAGTAATGTAAAATGGCTGCTTGACCCTCAGAACGGACATTTGTGATAGATAAAGTCCTCATTTTTTAAAATCATAACTAAGACAATAGATTTTGCCATTTTCTATATCGTATTCTTCGTGCATTGGGAAGAGAATAATTTTGAGCGGGATATTTTCTTATCTTCATTGCGTCATTATAACCTTCGGATTTCTCTCTCAAAGATGGCGGTGGGTATGCCCTGTAATTAACGTTTGTTATCGAGTTGGATTTTTGGGTCGGCCTTGAATTTCTATTTCATATGGGCGTAATGGCGAAACTAATTAAATGATTTTTCCGACGAATTGCCTTCGTCATAGCTCAATCAAGGAAAACAAAAAAATTATCTATCTTCATTTCTTATCCCGTATGCTGGTGAGAAGCAGCTGTTCTCTTCTCTTTCGTCTCTCCACTATCGCATTCCTTCTAGCAGCACGAAACGCCAACGAAATCTAACCGACCTAGATTTGTTCTTCAGTGCTTTCTAAATGAAACCACTCCCTTCCTATCTGTTATTCTCTAACATGTGCCCAAATTAAGCTTCGAATAAGTCGATAGTAATTAGTTTACATAACATCTTGACTCGAAAACGGGAATTTAAGCTTCCGCTCCCTTGCAATCAACGAATGTATTACTAAGACACATCTTATAGTCGAGTCATGATTTGGGTTCAAAGCGAGTTATTTTCTCACCAGAAAAGCATTCTAGACTCAGTATCCTTTAATTTATTTTAATTATTTTAAGAAGTATCTCATCCCCGTAGCCATTACATTAATTTATTCATTGAAAGTTTTCTCAAAATCTCTTTCTTAGAGCTTCAGTAATATTTGACTTTCTATTTCGATTCTTCTCATTGTCTCACACATTTGTCACAATATTTGAATCACATTATTTTTGTGTAATGCTCTTTTTGGACTAATTTGCCATTTTCATTGTTTTATTTATTCTATCCTCATTAATAAAACATAAGATATAATGTCAGCACCTTTTGACTGATTTTTCACACCTTTTTTTTGCAAAGATGTTTATCTAATGTCAAGTTTTTCATAAACGATTGTAGCATGCTCACCATCATGATTTTCCCAAATGTAAGTACCTTACATTTACAAAATAGCATTATGATTCTGATTCATAATATTCTTACATTTTTAAATTATTCCTTGCTCTTATATATTATACATATATAAATGTAATTTTGTATCAAATTTCAAGCATGCTTTCTTGAATTTTCTCCATATTTTTTATTCCTTGTTTTATCGAAGACGATCGTAATATACCCCGATATATTATGATAGTAATATATCGAGGTATATTATGATAATCTAACCTGCAACCTTAGGGACCGGTACGCAAATTTAATATATCTATATTTGGCGGGACTTGGACCCAATATATCGCAATGGGAGGCCTGTACCTAAGGTAATTCACTAACCCTATCTCCCATGGTTCGTTCCCGATCAAAGCAACTCACTACAACTTTGACTTCAACTGTCACAGTTTTCATATCATTCTTCAAGCGCCCTTGAAGGCTGAAGCCTGATTAAGACTCGGCAAACGATGTATCTGAGTTGATGGAACGTTTCACAAAAGGGAGTGGACTCTTAGTAGCAATAAGTTGGATTAATCAGACGATGAATCGCTGTTGAGTAGCGCGTTTGTGGTGGCACCCCCCGCCCCCCCATAATCAGTTCAGATTGTCTGTTTGCCCGCAGCAATACCAGCGGATACATTAGAAGCGGGGGACCAAAGGAATCGTTTACGGCTGCGGTTGCGTCTCGCTGTTAATTCCATCAAGAATAAGCCGCGACGCCTCATCCCTCGACGCAGAGTTCTAACCATGACCTTTGAATGTTCTGGATCGCGTGCATTACTCATGTTCTGTTTACCCAGTCGACCCGCATTGATGAAAATGGAGGAGTTTAATCTTAGGAAGAGGGTAACGATTCAATTGCAATACGCTCTTTGAAAGAAGGACGAGTTCGTACGGAAAATGGTAATTATGAACTATCGCCCCGCGTAACTGACGACTGGTGAATTTGTAATAGCGATAGAGATAATTTACGTGCTATTAGTGGTAAGGTCAAAGTCATCTACCTCAAATAGGTACCCAAAGGTGTATTTACTTATCCTCTTATGTATGTAAATTATCCTCTAGGTGAGAAGTCGTCCCCAAGTTGAATATTCACAAAAAAATGCCCCACGCAGGTATAGAATAATATTTAAATGGTGACTTATTATTAACCTAATGCGGGACTGGTACTGCAGTGTTTTTCTTTCACAAAACACCCAAGGAATGCCAAAATAAGATTACACACATAGTTAAGAGTTTTTCAGGCACATAAAAAGGCTTTGACTCCGTGAAAATCTATGTTAAAACTTGAAAATACATAAACAATGTATTATTTCACATGCTTTGAAATTTAAACTTACAAACATTACTTTTGCTGTGTTTTCTACTGTTATATAAAAAGGTTTTAATGTAGGTCACCTGCCCTAATTATCTCACCAGACTTATATTTAATAATAACCAGTAACTCATATTTAATAATGTAATCCCTTACTATAGTTGTTAAGTTCAACACCTTTAAAACAAGACCTTTTGCTTATTTGTAGCTTTAATAGTTTCGGAGATATACTGTAAAATGTGTAGTCACTCTTGCCAAATTTGAATTTTTTCATCGTCGCAATTTTTCGTAAACGGTTGCATGTTTTGCAAAACGGCTCTGGGGTTTTAATTTTCCTGTCAAATGATGACTTTTTGCCAAGTTTGGTCAAAATCGGTCGTCCTAAGGGTCATTTCTGCCGCTTTTCTGGTCGAATTTACGTGGAATGACATATTGACAAAGAGGAAGTTATGATTACTTTTGTACCATGCATCGTTGTTTGAGAGGTTACAACACGGAATATGAGAACGAAGAGGAAACCAGAGGGGGCTGTGTTTGAAACCGTCGGGATTGCCTCGAATAGGTAACCAAGGAGTCACGTGGTACAAACACGAACATTTTGCAAATTTAGTTTGTCTGAATTGCCCATTACAATTTCATTTATTGTTTTCACTTGAGTTTTTCTCATCTGCCTCGACTATAGAGCCACCAGATGAGATAAAACAAAAGCGTAAACAATAATGAGCTTCTAATCACCGATTTTAACATACCAAATTTGTTAAACATTCGTGTTTATACCACGTGACTACTTGGTTACCCATTCGAGATAATCCCGACGATTTCAAACACAGCACCCCGAAGGGTGTGTTTGTAAATTTATCTGAATTTATTGTGTCTGAATCGCTAGTTACAACGTCATTAAGGAGGTTCCACCGTGACTCCGCGATTCAAAATCCCGTAAAAGAGCTATATTATTTAATGAATAAATACCGATCCAGAAAAACACCTATTTGGAAAATCATCTATATGGTGATAACGCATGATCAATAATTTTATGAGTATGCTATTATATAGCGCGTTTTAGTTGCATTCTATTTTTTACTAGCTCTTTTAACTAATTTTGACTTCGGAACATGACTGACGTGTTGTTGCCACGTTTAATTTACAAAGTGAGGATACATGCTCAATCCCGCTAATACGTATTCTAAAATAGGTTAAATATTTTCTTACTTAGTTTTAAACTATTCCCTTGCAAATACAACTCTTTATTTTGAATTTATTGATATTCGTATTTTTGAAAGTTGTTTGGCAACAATGACGCTGCTACCATTTGGAATCATTGGTATCAATTACACCATGTCAATAACCAATGAAATATTTAAATTACATAAAAAATATAAGAAGGACCTTGGTAAGGTATATTCCTAAATTAAGTCCGTAAATAGGCTGGTAAGCACATTTCATCACAAGTACCGTTGCCAATGATAACAACATACTGTAGCGCCACTTTCATGTAACTAAGGCTTTTCTCCTTTTTTTTCGAGCAAACATTTATTAATATCAATTAAACAAGTGTGGTAAGGCGAGCACTTTTTCACAGTGCTAAATTCTACATAAAATTGCGCATCTTATATTAGTTTTTCGTCAAAACGACATTTGTCTTTGAATTATTAATCTGCAAATTTTACTGTAAGAGCCATGCTCTGCCATATAGCCACGTATAAAATAGCAGACTTTCAACTTCTTTTTTCTCGAAATATATTATGGAAAGGCCAAATTAATTTATTGCCAATCGATAGAAGGGCCAAAAAATTATATTTCCTGAAATTTTCACAAAAATGACATCTACTTCATAATTCGGTGGAGCCACCTTAATTGTTTTCACTTGAGTTTATTTATCATCTATCTCGACTTTAGAGCCCCCAGATTAAATAAAACACAAGTGTAAACAATGACTGAGGCTGTAATCAGCGATTTTAGCTCACCAAATTTGGGAACCATTCTTGTTTACACCACGTTACTCCTTGATTTCGTATTCGAGACAATCCCGACGATTTCAAACACAGCCCCCCAGGCAACGAAACCAAATTTGGAAGTTTAAATCGATTGAAACCGGAATGGATTGGATTAGGTCAGCTGCAAAAAACGAAGATGATGAAAGTGGAGGGGCGTGGATGAAGAAAGATGCAGCCCAGAGAGTGCGGACTAGTGCGGAATGGAATGACCATCGGCGAAGCGTACCTGACCTCTTTCCTTCCCAATTCTCTTTTTCGTTTGGGAGACTGAGAGAGGAAGGGAAAGAGAAAAAATAAACGACTGTGCTCACAATATATGACAGCGATCCGAGCAATTTTAACGCCCGTCTAAGACGATTTGTCGGATGGAACTCGGCGTAACGTGACTTGTTGGATTTATCCCTCAAATTGAAGCCCGTAAATCTCGAAAGGGTATCGATGGGTTGGTAAACGCTTGCTTTAATGGGGCTGAGAAGATATTTTATGACTCACGGCATCTCCTGAAATATATTGTGTATGTTCCTATGTGGCTCTGCAAGCCAAGCAACATTATGGCTTTCCGATTTGACTAAAATTTATGGTCGTTATTCCAAATCATTGTATTTGTGGTCAGATTAATAATATACAATGTTTCTTTGCATTAATTTAAACTTATACTCCAGCTTTTTAAATTTGAATAGTTCGATAATTCATGTAATCTTGAGATATTGGGCTAATATGGACAAATGAAAAGATCTTAGTGGACTCCACAGTAATTTTCATTGAGATAACCTAGGTTTCGACACGTAGTGTCATGCCAACACTGCGTGCGGAACCTAGGTCGTCCAGATAACATCTTTTCATATATCCATAATGGAAAACTTCCACCACATCTTTTTGTTTCCTCTATGAAGAATATCGGTCAAAGTTGATAAATATTACCTTGACGATTTTTGTATGAACGATTATTACATGCTGAGTTTTTTCACCTAGTAACCTCATTTTCATTTAATGGTATTTTTTTATTACTTTTTTATTATTATTTATTTTTTTACCTTATTCCATTTAATTTTATTGAAAATTGGTTAATGTATTATATATTTAATCAACTAATTAAATTGTGAAATGGTACATACTAGATGTTAGAAATAGATTGAAAGAGATGCTTCTCTCAGGGGTGGATTTTCTGTCCTTCATGAATCCCTCATTAAGCTAATATTAAATAAAGCATCCTGATATGAATCAGTAGGTATATTCGGCTTTTTTTTAACAAGCACGATATTTCACTAGGTAAGTAATACATCCACATAACCATCACGGTATAGGTAATGATATCCATAGTGTTAGATGTGTTACGAATAAAATTCCATAACAAGTAGCCACATTTAATAACTGGACCTTTGATTGAAACTTGAAAAGAATAAAGAAATGAAAATTGAAGAACTTGACGTGGATATTATCTCATAATATCTACTTTTTCATTCATATCTGGGAAATTTTATCTAAAATAGGGTCTAAAAGTGAGGTGGAGTCGATGAATTTATTCCCGTCTCGCGTCAATTAGCGTGGTGAAGAAATAGTGTCAGTATTTGAAGTAACCTCACTGATTATACTGATTATAGAGTTCTCATTCAGATGTTGAAAAATATTATATAAGATTTATTTTTTTTATAGGAGCACAGGGAATTCTAAAAGATTTCTGGTTCGGTTCTATACGTCAAAAGTGATGGTTCCAAAGCCTAAAAAAGGTGTAAGCTGTACCCGATGCCGTATGGATATTGTAATATGAAGTAACTGGTGATACAGTCGAAAAGCCGAATACTAACAATAGTAAATGTACGCGCTAGAATCTACTCATGCAAGAGACTCGAGAGTGAGGCATTGAAAATATTGGTTGAAACCGTCTCACCTAAAAAGTCCGTTTTACGAATTAGGTAACCAAATTGCCTTAAATGTTTCAATAATTTAATTAGATACAAATTGAGGATTAAAAATCCAAATTGAATTTTTGAACCCTGTTTAGTGCGTTGCAAAACTTATGAGTTATTATTGATCCTTTAAAATTTTACAAACGTTGCTGTTTATCAAAGAGTGAGGAGACAGAAGGGGTTGCAATCCCGGTTAGTTTTGACCTTGATACCCTCAACTATAATTGAACTCTTGTACTTGTACTTGAACAATACTTCTATTCCTATTTGAGTTCTTAACTAAGGAGGCTTGATTAAGGTGTATATGTGTTACGAAAGAGAGTAAAAACTGGAATAAATCAGACCGTATGAGATTGGTTTAAGGTAAAATTAAAGATACCTACTTATTTTTTTATATTTTGTTCTTTATTAAGGAAAGTGTCCCCTATTTGTATTGGTTAACAGAATCCCTCCATGATACCTTTTACGTAAATCTCATGGGAACTAAAAGCGTTTGACAGAGAGAATTGGCATCACCTTGGAAAAGCTATGTTTTCATATCGCAAACATATGTAATTGCATCAAATAGCTGATTTCAGATGCGTATTTTCCAGAGAAATGAAATGGCAGTAGGTACTAGGAAAGTGCCGATCTATCTTTGTTTTTGAAGTACAAAGTAGCATGTTTTTTATGTTGCAGACGAAATACGTTAGTGAGATTGAAGTGACGCAGCAATTGACGGGGGATTTGGCAACGCTGCTCTCTGCGGTTACTTAAAATACTCTGTTAACACCATTGTATTTTACGCTCGAACAATATAATCAAAGCATGGGTGTTGCGGGATTGTTTTAAACATAAATAAAATTCATAATAAAAGATATTTTAGTGTAAATCAGAGGTAATACACTAATCTAACTTTAATGTTTAATATTATATATTGGCTTATTTTATTAAGATGGTTATGTATATCGGTGTAAGCATTAGATAAATTCAGTTATATCTGAAACATAAATACTATTTTGACTCCATGTCCGGACTGCGAAAAGAATTCTACTTTCGAACTATTAGAACTTTTCTATGGCTAGTGTGCAGCATTTGTGCGTAAATTTTACTTTTCAATAGCTTCGGTATTGTATAAGATTGAGCAGTATATTTTTCTAGCATGCATACAGGCATACCCAAGGAACTGAAATTTCTTGGCTGTTTTGTCTCACACGGTCGCGAGCCACCCACCTTAAGCCCACAGCAATTTCGAACCTTTAATTATATGATTGTGCCGCGCGTGTCTATGGCTGTTTGAAGTAGATTATCACGATGGTCTGGAACACAGTTTCCGGGGTGTGTTCCAATTTACACTTTTTCACCCTGGGGGAACAGTTTCGATATTTAGCATTTTCACTTTAATATTCCCTTTCCATTTCGCTTTAGAATTAATTAATGTGTTTAAGAGTGGACTTGAAGTGGACTTCTGATACCTTTCGCTCAAAGCTACTTTTCCTGTCGTGATTTTGTTCCCATTTCCCGCTTTCTCTCTCCGAGACCTTTTCTTCGCAGTCTAAAATTTGCATTTTCGAGTCCCCTGCAAATGATGATCGCGTATCAAAATCACGAGTGACCTGGTGGGGATTCTTTGCATGACTTAATCCTGAATATCATTTGGATTTGCGAGAGATTACGGAGGACCGTCAGATGCTGTGGAAAATGATATAAATTATGCAAAAAACAACTCATGTGCACTAAAGTTGAATTATATTTTAGAAGCAAAGGGGGATAGATCTGAGTTTTAGGTTTGACTAAGAGAACCGAAGTGTCTTTTACATAATTGATGAAATGGCACAAATAATTACGATAATTACGGTCGGATTCAGTCAACTGATGTTGGATGTGCTTTCCCCCTATAACATGTTAATTACGGGATGAATTGTATGAATACGTGGTTAAAAGTTTATCCATCTTAATAGCACGATCTTTTTCCTTCATGGACCAGTTAGTTACCAATTGCCGATGTCGCTTTATAAAATTTAATTTATTACGGGTCAATGGAATTTTTATTTTTTTTTAATGTTTAAAAAATGTTCCAACGTATATTTCCGCGGTTTTGATCAGTGAAATTTTGTGTTATGATGGGTTTAGCCGCGTTATTTTGGTGCAAGACAACATTTTCGCCTAATTAACGGGTCGATCACAGCGGAACAGGAATAGGGAGGAGCATATGCTAAACGTAAAGAACAGTCATTTATATTTCTGACCAGAAGGTGCCTAAAGAAACTCCCGCGAAGCTATTACCTTGCACCTAAATAACGCAGCTAAACCCGTCATGTCAAAAATATTTAAATGTTTTAAAACATTATCTTTTATTGATTGAAATGGTCCGTAGTAGTCTAAATTAGTTAGTAACAGTAGTAGTTAATAGGAAGAGGTGACGAATACTTAAGTCATTTGCTCCATTTATGATAGGTGAGCAATTGTATTGACGTAAGGGGTTTTTCCACCCATAATAATCCAATGGCTAAGCTAATTTAAAAGAAAAAAAATGTAATGGAGCAACATCAATGTGGAGGTTTATCGAAAAGCTCGAAGAATATATGACTTAGCCATGATAATAGTCCATGTCCGCACCAGGTAAATCAAAAGGAGGGATTTTCAGGTAACGGAGGAAGGGTAGAGAGACACTCGGCATTAGCCTGCTCTTAATGATAGATGCCGAGTGAACCACGGGTTAACGTCCCATCCGACGGACTGAGCACTGAACTTGAAGTGCTCCTTACAACATATTCATTTAGGCATAGGTATATCAATGAAAAATCGTTACCGTTATCGTGATTCGAACCGAGGCCCACGGGATGGGAAGCCAATCAGACCAACCCGTTCCCCTCATACTGCAGTGAATTATGTGGCAAGCGGGTATGCATACCGCCTTCTCACTGCAATGGTATCAAGCTCCGCGCTCTCCTATGGCCCAAATAGGGTGCTTTGACACAGAAACTGTTTAATACTCCGTTTAAAGCACGATTCTTATTTGTGGAGTCAAGATAGCAATAATGTTAAATGGCGAATTTGAATTAAACTTGAAGTACCCATCATCATCATCGTTTAGTTTAAAATGGTCGATTCTATAAGCTCTCCGACACGCAAAAAAATCATGCGCTATAAATGTAAATCAAAGTTGTGTCTTTTCGCTCTGGAGTGCTTAACATTCTGATGACGTGGCGCGGTATTATTTTCAAGAAATTATACTATAATACCTGATAGAAGTTGAAGTATAGAATAGCGAACATCAGGGTAAGGCATTATAACACAAAACATTGCTCGGGGAAAATTATGACTGAAAGAAAATTCAAAAGAATATTTGGATACAATTTTTCATCGGAATACCTATTAAGGGAAGTATTGGCAGTGTCAAATGAGCGCAAAATTTATGGATGAAAAAATGGTAATTGAGTAGGGGCTCTTTTCTGCATAATCTTTCAAGCATATTAAATGTTTTCTGTGCAATTAGTTGCTGGAAGTAGGCATTCGGGGGATTTACCGGAGGCTAAGATAATTTTGGTCATTTAGAATAAATAATGGTAGGACCCGAGGTAAATGGCAACAGTATTTATTAGTAACCCTCTCGTGTTTATTGGAATTTATCCCCTTTCCTTCCATATTCCTACGCTATTCGATCCTATTCATCGTTCAGGGTGCAGTATTTATTAGTTATACTTCCGTATTTCACGGAATGCAAGGAATACGAACAGCGCTGCCTAGCAGTATTTCTTGGAAAAAGTATCGTATTTATCAGTAGTTGGGTAGGCACAGAATTCCTAGAGAATAGCATCGTATTTCCCTTGACAACCATATTCAAACAGTATGGCGGAAATCTTGTATTCAATTGACGAAGAACTCGTAGTAATTCTCTATTATTTTTTCTTCAGGTCATTCAAAGCCATTTGCAAATTATCCTTAAGATGAGTACGAAGGTACGAAGGAAATATGAACACTTGTACGGAGTGTTTATTCCGTTTTAGCTTCTGTTCGAAATGGGATACAAAGGCTGAAGAAATGCATTTATCCTCTATCACCAATAAATCAGCCACTTACAAAGTTAGATACCATAAAACGGGAAATTGTAAGGTAAGATACATTTTAGTAGATGAACGATGTGTTTGAATTTGGCGGGCTATTGCAGTGAAAATAAGAGAAAATCGTCGTCAGTCGGCGAACAGCTGCTGCGATTAGTTCACCGCGAGGTTTTGGTCGCAGAGAATAATTGGTGGCTTTGTTCGCGTAACATTTTAGTTGTTAACGTTAAATGATTATTGAACTATTTTTACTCATGTACATTGGATTGGATTGTTTGAAGTGAACGTAGGCAATTTATTAATGTACACGACAGGAGTTTGTGTGTGTTTGCCCACGTTATTTGTTGACGTTCCTGCTTTATGTTAGTTATATTTGTTCTATTGTTAAGAATATATTTGAAATAGTTTCACGCCAAATGTTCATGTTGATCCTTACCGAAAATTGCACAAGCGAAATTCACAAGTGTCTAACATTTTGTATGTTTTTGCCTAAGCATGTTAATATGAGGTGATACCTTATTGGCTTGTGATATTGTGTGAAGTATTCTTGCATCTTATTTACGTTTAGTAAACATTTTGTGTGGGTATGTGGGTGAGTGTTTCCGTATGCATTGGTTTAAATAGACATCGAGAGTTTTGTCTAGATTTCCTACATACAATGTAGTGTGACTGGTATGTATTGATGCTAGACTGTGGTTATCGTTGAAACATTAACCTGACCGAGTGGTCATTCATTATGAATAATATGCTATTTGATGAACGACGTTAAGTAATAATTTTACCTACAGAAGATTAGAGGTCACTTCTACAATTCTACCCAGAAGGCCCACGGTAGTTAGTTACATTGTATATAAAAACCAAATCCCTTGACTTGTTTCTCAAAGCGGTAGCTGTCTCCTTGTCAATTCATTTTGGATGTCTTGCCGAATTGTTCTGGTTTATAAAGTAAGTAATTGGTGTCTGGTGGTGTAACATTATTCAAAGCATCAAGGTGTTTAAATATACATACATACAAATTTATTGCAAAAACTTTCTCGTTTGTCATTTTCTAGTTTACATATTTGTTTCTTTTTGCTTTGGTTCTGTTTTAATGCCTATAGAACCAGAAGGTGATGTTTTATTATATATGTTGTCAGGCAGCTTGTTATAATCACCCAATTAAGATTTGTTGACGAAGGAATTCGTTAAACAGATTAAATGAAATTCACATAAATGCAACCTAGGTGAGCAATCTCACACCTTTTATTACAAGTTTGGGTCCTTGACTATATGTATCGTCTCTTTCATTGATCTTTCTTGTGGTGTTTGTGTCTATTACCTTTGTGTTTTTAAAATTGAAGGTGAAATGAAATTGAAGTGCACAGAAAGTTGTCTGATTTTTAGGTACATGTTATTTGTCTTGTGATATCCTGCTTTTTAGGTATTGTGACGTTTGTCGTACATAATTTCCTTTGCAATCATTATAATATATTGAATATACCAGATTACTCTTGACATTTCTGGGGATAAGACTTTTTAATTTGAGGAATAATCAAAAAAATTCAGTTTGTAGTTCTTAGAATGTGCAATGAGTCAATGTTTTTTCCTTGAGTGCTTTTGTAGTATTTCTGACAAGCCTTTGATGCATGGTATGCTACTGTGAGTCTTGGATTTGTTGCATATGTTGTGAGTTAATGGATTCATTGTCAGGTTTGTCATGGGTGTAATTTATGTGGGAAATTGTGCCTTTGTCTACTGTTATCTTTATATTTAGGGCAACGTAGTTAATGTTGGGTATGTTTACTATTCTGCATGGGGATCTTGTTGTTACAATATTTAGGGCAATGTAGTTAATGTTGAGTATTTTGAATATTCTGCATGGGGATCTTGTTGTTACAAAGAATGGTATTAATGAGTGTATTCGGAAAATTATTTTTAGGAAGGATATTTCTCACTAGGCGAATATTATTTTAATGTGGTGCAGGATTGCTATGTTGTAGGGTTTATGCTGTAGGGTTAATGCAGGATTAATTTTATGTTTTAAGAGGTGGTGGAAATTGTAATTGCCATATCTGTCACTCTTCATGGGTTTCCTCCACCAGTCTATGCTAAGTGTACCATTTTTGTTTCTCATGATGATAGAGAACTAGAAAAGGAAGTTGGCATAAATGATTTTCTATTTCAACTTTTGCAATTTTTGGTGGAAGATATTGAATAATTCTACAACAATGTCTATCTTGTTGGGCAAAATTGGAACAATGTCATCTACATATTTAAATATATGTGTGAGCATAAAATGTAGTTAGGATATGACTTCATCAAGTAATTGGTTCACGACAAGATCAGCTATGATGGGGCAATTGGACTCCCCATACAAGTTTCCTAGCAATATATGTACTTCATCAACACCACCTGCTTCTATAGTCATTAATACAGTAAGTAAACAGAAAAAAGAAACAAATAAATACCTATAAAACAACAGAAACTGTTTCTTGCAATACATTTAGCATATATGTGGAAATATATATATTATAAAATGTTTTATGGATGTTGCAAATACATGATGTAAATATAGTTTTGCCTATTAATGTATATTGATGTCTCTATAATTAGACTCTTTGTTGGTCCTTTCTTCTTTATATGGTTTACATTTTTTGTCAATCATGTATTTTTTTTGTTTAGTTATGTGATTTTGTTGTTGTTATGTGGCTGTAATTATTCTGCCACTGTAGGAAACCACATGATAATAATAATAATATAATTTAATGTAACGTTGCACTTGCAAAAGTTTAACTATGGCTAGGGTATAAGTTGGTGACTCGTCAAAGAATAAAATAATATTGGGGAAATATATATACAGTATTAGGGATATATGCATTGTAACCTTACAGAGATGTACATAGTTTGAAATATTAGGATATAATTAGGCATTTAGTGCACGGGTACATAAATTAAAACCATTCAGAGATATACATAATATGAGGTGCATGGATACAATTTGGCATTTAGTACATCATAAATGTTCTTAATCATCCAGATGTTCTTGAATAGAGTAGTATGCTTCATCGGTCAGTATTTCTTGTATCTTTGTTTTGAGAAAGTGATCGAGTTATATTTTAAGTGTTTAGGTATCTTACTATAGATTTTTATACCCATGTAATAAGGACATTTTTCATATAGTTAGTTTAAGTCTGTGTTGTGGGTATGGTAATTGCAGGACATATCTCATGCTGTGGTTGTGTCACACATTCCCTTGCCATGTATGTATGTATTTTTTTTACACAACCCTCAACAAAACCAGCCTTTATGAATGGATTCCAGTGGGATTGACTCATACACATTCAGCCACTGTCTCTCCATTGTCAGTCACAGTAATGCCTAACAAAAGTAATTCAAAACATCCACATAAATCCTTGACAGACAACATGTATATTTCAACACCTTGATGTTTTGAAGGATGTTATACCACCTGACACCAATTGCATACTTAATAAACCAATAACAAAAAGGCAATACATCCCAAATGGCAAAGTGTTGGCGTGCACCCAGCAGACTCCACACACACAGTGCTTCCCAACTACCCAAGGGGCACAAGGGGGTGTCTGAGATTTCCTTACCTTCACTTAGAAGGCCTGATTAACCTGCCTCAAAATTAGTTTGTGGAAGGAGGGATAAAATTACTTGCTTCTTCAGGTCTACTTCTATTTCCCTTTGATTATGATTCTGGATTTAGGTTGGATTTTTGTAGACTTAACCAAATAGCTACGTGATAAGGCTCACAATAAATAAGATTCTTACATAATAAGAAGTTTTAGTATATTCTATGGTAGGTTTTGGTGCATCACTTGCTTTATTTAAATCAGGTGCATGCAGGTTAATGTGGAGTGTCAAGATTTAAGTAATATAGAAACGAATAATAACTTCCCAAACATTTATATGATTACCTGTTGGAAGAATAGAAATGGAGAAAATTGAGGCATAAATATCTGCTATGAAGAAGTTTCCTTTTTTTCAATTGGAATTCAAAGCAAAATATACATTCTCTCTAAACAATTGTAGTTATTTACTTAATTATTATTTGTAATGAATTAATTCGGTTTTTATCATTTTCTTAGGAAATTGTATGACAGATGAATGAAATGGATATGGATAACGTATAGGTTGTGGAGCAGGTATTTCATTATCAGTACTGGAAATCACTAATGGTTTGCACATATCTTCAACACCAATGACTACTGGCTCTAAAATCTTAAATGGAAGAGGAAATTATTCTACGTGAAGTATAAATTTCAAAATTTTGATAGCAAACTGTAGAGATATAATTGCATCATGTGCATCTTGTCAGAAACTCGGTTGGATGCTACAGGCTATAAATTTGAAGATATTTAATTTGGTGGGAGAAAAATTTGTTTCCCTTTTCATTATCATTTTACATATTTTCTGCAAAATTGAAATAAACCCATTAATACCTAGTACCCCTAAGATGAAATGTGTCCCCCCAAGGATTTGAATTTTTTATATTCTTTAATAAACATTACTTATGTAGTGGAAAGTGCCAATGAAAGGTGCCGTTCATGATTAGAAACAGAAAGTGTTGTGATAAAAGTAAAATTTTATTCAGCTCTGCAGCAGTTCCTCTGTGACATTGATAATAACAAAATCTGGAATGATTGAGTAAATGTTAGGTACTAGAAATTTGATGAGCATATGTATTTGCATTCAAATGTAAAAGTATTGTGCATTGCGAGGTACTTCATTGTATATATAGTTTATATACAAACACCCCACCCCATAACATTATAATGTATAAACATGTGGACTTTCACATATAACTTTTTAATTTTTGGCGTTAATTTTAATATGATACCCCATAATACACTGTAATCAAAACTCGATGATTAAGAAATAAATAAGTCTTAACAAGAGAATAAAATTATTAAATTTGTATTTCATTTTTGTGGATCCCATCAATATTTAATCATCAATCTCCACTTTTTTGACTGGTTTCACAGCAAATATCTTATTCACATCTGACCCATAAATGTGAAAACGTGTGAGAATGTGTAATTTTGAGTTGCTACAGTAGATACTTCCCGTTATTTTGGTGGTATGTATCTTTCCTTTGGCGCCCTGAATTTGAATTTTGTCATTAACATGTGATTAGTAATGTATAAATTCAGAAATTTAATTGTCTAATTTTTCATGCTGCAAACCAACGTAGAAATATCTATAAATACTAAAGAGGTGCATATAAATACTGCATAAAGAAAACCGAATACTACGTAAGCAATAGCTATAAATACTTCCAGTGTAATACTGATTGATGCATAATGAATATCAATAAATACTGCTGGGTAGTATTTCTGCGTCTCAGTGGAAATACTTTTGCGATACTAATAAATACATGAATACGGAGTACTGATAAATACCATAGGAATACTGTTGCTATTTACCTCGGGGACTTTTTAGGGAGAGGCGGATTGTTGAAGAGAAACCTTTCGCGAGACTCCTACATTAGCCTACTTTTATTGAGAGATGCCGAGAGATCCGGTTTGACGTCCAGTCTGACTGATAGAGTTCTGAACTCGAATCAAAACTGGTATGCCAATGAAAAATCTTTTAAACTGCAGAGATACGAACCCAGGCCCTCAGGAAAAGAAGCAAATTGTCCAGCCACCAATCGTGTGACCTTCTCGTTGAAATGCATTTCTCTGTAACTCAGGCTGGGCGTTGACTATAGCATAAAACAGCCTTAACATCATTTTTCTTTTGCGAGGATTATGTATATTACAAGGGGCTAGATGCAACTGAGATCCATTTTTCAAAGAGCTGTATCCCCTATTGGATGCACCTGATTGGATACCTATACCTGGGTTTTACCGGGGGTTTATATGGGGGTTTTACCGGGAAAAACCTGTTTCATTGCAGTGATAAGTTAATCATTCTCACAATTTTGGTGATTACTTTCCCATCTCCTTTGTTTTTTCAAGTCTGGATCTGCACTTAGAGGCGCTTCAGAGGAGGAAAGGTGCATACAAGGATGGGAAAGGAACGGGAAGAAGGAAGGAAGGATGGATTTATTTTCATCTATGGAATTCACGCGATTTGACGCCACTTCAAACTGCACATTTTTTCCTTAATAGATACAGATATCCCTCGTCAACCGCGGTTTTTTATAGCGTGGCCCTTGGTTATCCGCTGTTTGGGCACTACTTTTCTCAACCGCGGTATATCCCTTGCGTATGCGCCGTTCTGACCAATCTAATGTCTTAATTTTGATATTTACACTTTTCGCTGATGATTTTTACACAGGTACGCGCACGAGTGCTAAAAATATATAATAAGGAGGGAAATTGGCCTTTAAGAAAATTATGACTTGATCGGGATTCGAACCCGGATCTCCCAGTTGCCGATTAGTAACAGCAATATTCCTTCTAGGCGGATTTCGAGCCAATCGAGTGCATTTAGTTCCTAAATTTCTACGCACATGGCGATTGTGCTGTTATCTATCAGCTACAGTATCCAAGATCACCAACTAATAGTGGGAAAAGAATACTGATACATTTATATAAATGCATATTATTTGAAAAAAGTTAAATTACGTAAATATTATCCTAAGTTTAGTGGAACATGACACCTAACCCCTGATTTGATATGTTTTGTTCTTCTGCGCTGATATCAGCTACAGTATCCAAGATCACCACCTAATAGTGGGTAAAGAGTACTGATACATTTATATAAATGCATATTATTTGAAAAAAAAATTAAATTAAGTCAATTTTATCCTTAGTTTAGTGGAACATGACACCTAACCCCTGATTTTCCGTGTACTTCGTGGTTTACCAACCACGGTTTTGTCAACAGCGGAGTTTTTCAGGAACGTAACCCCTTCGGTTGACGAGGGATACCTGTATTCCGAAGTAAAATAACATGCAGTGTAAAGTAGTACTGAACTCAGATGTTCTCCAAATATTATTCAAATAGGGACCGGTATACCAATCATAAATATCCACTCTCGGGATCCAAATGCAGGCCCTCGGGGTGAGATGCCATTACTCTTTACCATCTTTACTACTGCACCAACCCGACCCTTGTGAATGCTTTTGGTAATCATATTACTGACTTGTATCTAAACTGACCCCTTCTTTATTTGCTGTAACGTTAGAGAGGAAAAGGACGGAACACTCATCTGGCGAGCATTTAATCCCAGTTTCATTTCTCCTCTTCACGGTTAAAGAGCGAGGAAGGCCATGTATTTGCGTGTGGGAGCTCGAAACGTGACGAGTCGTGAGCTTGGTGGCCCGATTGCAGCCAGAGCCCCACTGCCCTAAGGGCGTTATCCGTTCCGAGTGTGCCAAAACTCGTGAATCTCCTTGAGAATCAAGGTCCGCTGCCGCGTTAACAGGCTTCCCTCCCTTGTCATGGCGAGGATAGTGGGGGAGAAAAAAACTGGAAGAAGAGAAGTTCAAGGAACTTTTAACCCGTTGTACCCGGGGTCGAATCTATTTCGGAGCGAGGGACGGATCCGACGGGAGTGTATCACAAGGCCCGACACGATGCTCCACCCTGCCGCTAGCAACCCGAATCCGAAACCCAAAAGGGATGTCTGAGTTGGGAATGGCCTCGTGAAAGAAATTTATTGCTGCTTGCAAAGCGGAAGCGGTTATTCAGACGGATGTGAGCCTCCTTTTTTCCTATTTATGCAAATAAAAGCTGGTGGAAACTTGTAAAACTAATCATGCGTTTGGTCTCTGTATTCATTCAACTTGCAACTAAAGTCCTTGAGCAGATTCATCGCCTTGAGAAGTTCGCACAATATTTTTAACGCTTTTCATTCCGTATTTTTCTTTTCTGTCATTGATGTTTACTCCAACCCCGATAAAATTTTTTATCATGTCATTGGTACGAACCGGAACAAATAAAACAATAGCGCGAGAAGAATTTAACAATCGAATTTTCATTCACTCCCAATCTATGTTTTCGATTGGAATCATGTCTACCATAAATTTTTATTTCTTGGCTTTCTAATTGTATTGAAGGGAGAAAACCCTTCCATAAAATTTAGATGGCATTAGATAAAACGGGCGAAACTGCTTTGACACTTGGGTAACATGGCGAAAGTGGGAGTAGTAGTGATTATGTTAGGAGATGGATTTCTTTGGGTAAGCATGTGGTTATAAGCAGGGGAGAACTTATGACAAGGACCTTGAGCAGGAATGAAAAGAAGAGGTTAGTAAAGAGATTGATATGAAGCGTGGACTATTGGGGATCTGAGACTTGAATGCGAGGGAAAGATTAGTGAGAAGAAAGCTTAGTGTTAAGAAACGCGGGTGCGGTGGAAAATTACGAACGGAGAGGCAGTCCATATGAAAAGGTGTTGAGCATATTGGGGAGAACAGAAGGTTGCTGGCAGAAAATGGGATGCGGCAAAGCATGTGTATGGAAGAGATTAGGTAGTTAGGTAAAAAGGTTATTTTCTTCTTGCTTTCCATGTTTAGGCAATGTGCCTGTTCCAGCTTCACCATCGTAATCTCGCCCTCCCAACACTTCGTCTTTCTGTAGGCTTATACTCTAAGACCTTTCTGGGAATTCTTTCTAGAGGCATCCGCCCAACATGCTCTTCCCATATCTCTTTTTAATTTATTGCTACTGCTGTAACTAGTTGTACATCTAATTCTTGCCCTATATCTTCTTTTTTAATGTGGTCCAGACGTGTACATCCTTTCACATATCTAAAGAATTTAATTTCTGGCGTTTATTTCATTTTCTTATTTTCTTGCGACAAGCAATTTTGTAGGCTCACAGAGTTGAATGTGGATGCATAGTTAAGTAAGAAATAGATAGATAGATAGATATACAATTTATTTGCACTGGGACATCGTCCCTTAAGTACAACAAAGACACAACAGTTTTACATCAAGGTTCCGACAATTTCACAGAAAACACAGTGAATATACAAAGACATACAATACAAAACGAATATATAGCGAATATACAACACATATCCACCTATGGAAAATATCCAATACGCATACAAATACACAGATAACATACATCAATACAACACTGAACAACAGTATATAATTTTTAGCGAAAAACATACAATGAGACATAAATTGTGGGTATTGTCATTATACAAATATATTTAAGGGAAAAAAGGTAGCTATTCACCTAACAACACGTGAAATAAACTGTTTTTAAAGTGGAATACAGACTTCAGATTTTTTAATTCATCTGGTAGGGAGTTCCAGAGTTTAAATAGAGCTTATTGTATGTGGAGTAGCTTCATAAATCTGCTTCATACCTAAAAGAAAATAGTAACTTTGCAATTTATTGATATACCTACTGTACGACCTCAGTTTCGATGATGTAGGTCATCATCAGGCAAAAATTACACATAATGCATGAGTACAAATGCGGCCACAAAAATGGGGGCATAAAAAAGGTATGAATAATTTCCAGGGCGTGAGAAAGGTATTTCGTATTCCTAAATCGGACATATGCTTTTACATCTTTTTCGGTTTTTACGTCGTGTAGTGTACCAATTAACGATGGGATTACAAAATTACTATTTTCATGTGGGAAAATGGCAAAGGAGGGCCTCGTATGAAATGGGTATTAGATAGATATAAAGATATTAACCATCTAGCTGCATGTGACCCTATTATCTAGCATGTGTCCATTAAATATCATAGTTGCATGTCAATAGTGCATGTTTGGTGATCTTCACCCCCTGACACACACCCTCGTGGTGGCTCGCATGGTATTACGTAGATGTATAGAGCAAGTAGTGAAGGATGCAAAAGAGAAGATTTACGTAAATATGAAAGGGTAAGCTGATAGCTGAGATTCGAGTGGAGGGATAGGTCAAACCAATCTAAGGATTGGTGACTAATAATGATGATGGCTTTTTTCATTTAAGAAAATTAATGGAAATCCCGATTCGGAAATAGTAGCTCGAACGCAAAAAAATATTGGCACCACTACACTGTAAAAAGTTGATCTGATTTTCAGTGCGATCTGAAATTAAGCGCTGTCTGGTTTAAGGCAGGAACACGGATGCAAGGTGCGGAAGAGGCAGGAACATGGATGGTTGGTACAGGAGCAGTTAAGCAGGAAGCAGAGGAAGCAGGATTCTGGATGGTCTGATTTTCAGTCGTTCACCTGCCTCATTTTTAGACCAGATATTACTGCTGAAATTCAACATACCCTGTCTTAAAATTGTTGCATCTGAAATTCAGATCGCTTTTGTACCTAAAAATCAGATCTACTTTTTACAGTGTAAAAATGTCTCAGGGTGAGAGAGATTTACTGTTACCTCATCGTCTCTCATGTTCATCGAATCGTTGACCCCAAGAGAATCCTTGATTTTGTGCCAGGAATCATGTTTGAACTCATGACCCTTAAGTATAGCAGATGTTACGCGCCGCCTTTTCTAAGACAAACCTCGGTGCAGTACCTACGCTCTGTCGTGCCTTCTGGAGCTATAATTTCCACCCCCCCCCCCCTCCACCTTACCCATTTCTCGCGAAATTAATTCAGTTCCTTCTTGCTCGCATCAAGGGGCGCTCAACCTCCGTCGACCTCCCGAGACGGTATCTGTCGACGGAGATTAAATTGCGGTTACCAAGTCGCAGAGAGAGACCGCCCTAGGCTGGGAAAGAGGGAGGGAGTCAAAGGTTATGTGCGTGTGTGTGTGTCACCATGAAAGGGGGAGTCGCAGGAGGAAAAGGAGTTCCATTCCTCAAGTGCTCGGATTCACCTAGGGGTGTTTGCGTTCTCATGGCAACTGCGGTGGTCCAGGGAGGCTGGGAAGGAGAGATTTAGGCTGTGCCGTGGTGTTTGTGATGCAAATTGATCGGCGAGTCTGTTTGTCGGCTCGAATACGGGGACTCAAGTTGTTTTCCGTCAACTAAGGAGACGAAGAGTTGGTGGATCGCGTGCCAACTGCTACCTCCTACGCCTCTCTCTCCCCCGTGCCCTGCTGATTGGAGTGATCTAGGGGTTTGGTCTCATCCTTTCGGTTTATGCGCAGGGCGGAAATTTCATTCACTATGAAATCGAGAACATTGAGTCACCACGTGGACGGATGCACTGGGCCTTCATACTATCCGACCAGCTATAGGGAGACCTAGCGGTCAGAAAAGCGGTTGAGCTGATTAATATTAGTGGATTTCGGTCTCAAAATTCGCTAATTGTTGGGTTATAATGCACGGCCTAAGGGTTGCTAGTCTTATTCCCTTCCATCTTGGAAATTTATATTGCGTTTATCGTAAGAATAAATGAATTTAAGATGCTGCTATGACCTCAAACAATGGAGCATTTAAGAAGCCTAATTGTTTGACATGACACTGTTGTTCGATTCGATCGTTGTTGCCAAACTTATTTATTCATGGCCTTATACTCGAGAGTAAGATAATCACCATTAATAAAAATTTTGCAAAAACGCCCTACATATCGACGAAATATTTCCATAAGACACAACTCGGGGTAACCTGTTACTTTAGCTTTGTAGAACTTCTCTTCTACATACTTCCCTGTTGCCTTCTATGACTCTATGTCACATGAAGCTTCTGTTCGTACTCTTTGTAGAACCTAGCTCTTTTCATCCCATCACGTAATACAATATCTTTATCTATCTATACAATATCTATGTAACAGAAATTTAAAATACCATTGGTCCGATTACATATTAATAAACTCATTGTATCTACTCCAATTTTCTTCCTCACGTCTCCAACTATCCCTCGCTCTTGTTCGTTTGTGTAGCCTGATAACCCCCTTAATTTTTCCATTTAGATCTTAACCCATACACCGGCATCTCAACGCCACGTCATTATACTAGCAGCATTTTTGTCTTATCAATGCTCTGGTGCCAACAATACAACTTATGTAATATTAATATTATATAATACTTTATTTCTTCAGTTCTTATATGCACGGAAATGTTTTCTTGGCTTTATCTGATGACCTTTGGTCCCTGCCCAACCGTTCAATGCCAGATAATTCCTGGAGGGACTTTACCATCGTATTGGGACTATTTGAAACGTATTATTTGACACTATTGTAGCCCCGATTTGATATTTGTCACCCATGTGACCGTTAACCCCCGAGTTACCCTTGAAGGTCAAGGGATTACAAGAGGGATCTGAAGAATTTACCATCGACCATCATACCTTTTTTAAACCTATGAATCGATACATTTGTCGCCTCGATTCACCTTTTTACACCCCTGTGACCTCTATGCCTGAGTAACCCTTGAAGGTCAAGGGATGACAAGAGGGATCTGATGACCTTACCATCGACCATGGCACCGATTTAAACCTGTGATTCGATACGTTTGTGTTGGGGATTAACTTTTTGTAACCCCTGTGACCTTGACTGTGCCCTTTCAGGGGTTGAATTTTCGAACTCGAAAGTCATTCCATCGTGTTCTGTGTGCCCAAAAACCTATTAGTTGAAAGTTTCGCTACATAATTCCGTCTTTTTTGTGTTTCGAATATTTTAACATTGAAAGATAAGGCAAAATTTGGATTTTAGGTTGGACCCTATTTCTGGGGTTAAAAGGTCTTACTTTAAAATTTTGCTTAGACTAAACAAAACTTAAAACCTTCTTCTACCCAGATATTGAATTTCATCCATGTTAATTTAAAGAAAGTGTCTAAAATTACAGGTCAAAATTGACACACGATCAATGGGACCCTCTGTAGGTACTGAAACGTTTCCTATGATTTTTCTTAAAATTATTTCCATCTATATTAAAGTATTAGGTCTTTATATGTAATTTAAATGCCCGTTGAATTTCAATGGAGTCTTAATAATAGAAATGTTTGTAATTTATTACCTATTTAAGAATTTAGGTGACCCTTATAATCAGGTTTATGCGAGTATTATATATAAATTAGGTATTAGGTATAATCAGGTTTACGAGTATATCGTATTACCTACTGGTCTCACTATTATTGCTCTTTAGGCTCGTATCTAGTCTTAATTCCTATTTTCATTCGTTACCATAACGTACGTGCAAAGTGCCTGCACCTAAAGGTTATTCAAAGCAAAATCCAAGAAACATTGATTCTCGTGTATATCGTGTGTCACGCAAAGGTTGGCTGTACACTTGGCAAAATTAAGCTGTTTACAATTTTTGTTTAGTGAGTGCCAACAATGGATCTAGCAGTATTTTCCCGTGCGTTTCATGCATAGTATTCAGTAATACTTCTACGAATATAGATTAATATTAGCACTCAATATTTTAACCTCGTCACCTTTGCTACAATCATTTATACATGGGTCGAAACTGTTGTCTTTTTTCCCCCGCCACTCTGCTTTTCAGGTCGAAACTTAAGTACGTGCAAAGGAGTTTCGCGCAGTTTCGTTTCGCTCCCAAGAGTAGCGTTTCGTCCTGGTTCGAAACTGAACTCCCTAGTTCATATCATTTCGTACTAGGATGAAACGATACGCGGACCTCCTACTATTTTCATTTCACTCCGGTTCGAAACGAAACATATTCGTTTCGTTTCGATTGCCATCCCTGGTGGTAGCTTTTCCATTGCTGATAAAAGATTGAAGACACGATGATAGCTATGACGCCGCTCTAAAATAAAGTTTCCGGAATTGGATGGTTATCAATAAATTTAAATGAATGAGGTACATGCTTATGTTTACCGAGGATTGATGTGATGTAAAGTTAGTTATAATTTAAATGTTACCTCATGGAAAACGTTATAGAAGAGGATGACCTAATGGATGTTGAAAATAGGTATTCCGTTTCGTTAGTAGGGCTCAATATTTACGCACTCAATTGCATGTTTGCCCATTAACAATCCTCGTTATATATAGAAATGAGATAATGTGTGCTCTGTTGAGGAATTTTGTATCGTGACCCCTCTTTGCCGGTCAAAATTGAAGTTGCTTGTTTGCTGCATACATTTCAAATAGCCCGTAGGCTGATGTAAAAGCCCTTCCGTAAATTATTTATAATTACTTGGTATCTATCCCTTTATCATCATCTAGGGAATTACGGAATTGTATTTCATGATTATCCTAAAGTGATGTTATGAAAAAATAGACCCGGTTCAACATTACGTAAATTACATGGTTACCTTTATGCAAGATATATAAGAGAGACATATCCTTACAAAATATTCAATATCATTTTCATATTTTATAAGTCTCATTCTAAACATACGTTTTATGTAACCAAACACTTATCCAGTTCAGTAAAGTTTAGGTACTTAAGCGATGAATTGCTTGGTTGCTGTCATGGGCGGTGAACCATTCAGGGGGGTGCACTGGCACCCCCCTGAATGGTTCACGGAAAATTTTGGGAAGTGATTTATTTTTGTTATTTTATGGAATCGAGAATAAAATAATTACACTTTGAAATGGTCCACTATATACGTTTATTATTATGACCCGGGTTCCGTTCATTTAGTGACATCTTCGGTACAACAGTCATATTTGCAACCGTATATACACAAAACCAGGTGTTTAATGGGTAAGAGGGGAAGCGAGGGGGAAGGGGAAGGAACTTGAGTTGAAGACACAATGATAGCTATGACGCTGCTCTAAAATAAAGTTTCCTGAAATTGGATTGTTATTAATAAATTTAAATGAATGAGGTACATGCTTATGTTTACCGATGGATGGGTAAGGAAGGCAGCGGGGAGAGGGGAGGGCGAAGGAGAGGAAGGGGAGAGTCCTCTGGATTTCCAAATATTAATTGACTATATAGTTTATTATTTTCGATCCAGAGGACTCTGGGGAAGGGTAAGCTGGGAATACAAAGTCATACTTTCTGCGAACTTTTGTGCAAAATGTTTATGTTTAGGTCCATGCTATTGATGAGGGTTAATATCATAAAAACCGGGTGGGAGGGAAAGAACTCCACCCCAAGTGCTTTTTCTCCTTTTGACCTTTCTCCTAATTTATTCAAGCAGCTTCATTTTCTCTTCTACCAACTTTAGCACTTCCACATCCCTTCCATTCCTATCCTTATACCTTTCCTCCCGGTCTGAAGCGCCTATTAGTGCGGAAACAGACTTGAAAACACCCATGAAAAAAAAACGTTCATTTTCATTTCGATCCACCTTACTTGATCTATCCTTTCCACACCCATATCTACAAAGCCGTGACTCTATTTTCACATATTTTCTCCAAGTTCAGATTTATCCGCCATATAGTAGCTAGCTCCACATTAGATTTTGCACTTGTCTTTTCATTACGTCCTATTTGAGAGTCCAAATCCAAACTGTTTGTGAAAATAAAATTGACTGGGGAGAAATTTCTAAATTTTGACGCCCGCGAGAAAGTATGGCAAACGCGTCCTTTTCAGAAGCGTTCATTGTCACGCACAGTGACGTCGAATCTTATCATTTCATCGATGTGGAACGGCGACAAAGCTGGGACGCGTCCCATGGCTAAACTTCGATATCACTCATCGCCTCGCTGGGCTTGTCGCGGTCGTCTGCGCATGCCGGAATCATTCGGGCAGATAGGGATACTTTTTGCAATGACTCGCCGTGTTTGTGTTATCCAATCTCTCGTATCATCTGAAGGGAATAAATAGCATATTCCTCCCGCGCCCTGCGTCCCGTCGGAGCTATTTATCAAAGGGTCCGTCCGACCGTGGCCTGCAGTCGCTCAAAATGCCTCGTTATTTATGCGTGTTGATATAGACCGACCGACGCAGCTGTCAGCGGGAAGACGTGAGCGGCATATTTTGGAAATGTTCCGCGCCTGCTAAGTTTATTTCGCGAAACTTAACTTTCAGGGCTTGTATTTCGTCCGCCCGCGGCATGTTAATGGACCTTGTATCGGTCCGGCGGCGAGGATTAAGTCAGCGTAAATAAAATTGAATGTTTATTGTTTGTAAATTATTGTTAAACTTCCTCTTGATCTATTGATGGGAGTAGTTAATCAATTTGTAAACATTTAAAATTCGAAAATGAGCAATTTTAGGTGAGATGTCTTGGAACATATCCGACACTGAAGTAAAAAAAATGTGTCGTATTTGTCCACAGGTTAATTTGAAGTATAAAATTCACGACGCTAATAACATGCACTCAACAACGACATAAAGTATCGTAACGCACCATGAATTAATAGTTTAAATAAAGCTGAGGAAAAATATGACAATTTGTTTCTTACTTCATTAAAATTTTTCAGCATGATGTTTTTGGTAAAGACGATCTAAAGTTGCGATTATCAACGCCAGTAATAATAAGAGCCGGACTAAGACCCATACCATAAGCAATTATAAGATTTTGGTGGCTTGAAATATGTTATTCAGAAATTAAACGGTATTAAACCATGAAATATAAAGTAATATTTTGTAATTAAAAAAATGTACTGCAAGATGGAAAATTATATTTGCCTTTGTATGCATCCAATTCATTTAGTTGAAAAGTTTTCATACACAGATTTTATTGTGTTCCCTTCACTTGAAGTTTTAAGCACGTGCTTCTTTTGCTTGACGTAAATAGAATCATGGTAATAATTCATTGATGCCGTGGTAGTGAAAAATCTACTGAACACCCTAGAAACCACCTGGAGGGTGTGTGCGGGGGATTAACTAAGGGTGTACGCCAAACATACATTATGTACATGAACTATTAGATGATTAGTATTCCTTAAAGAACAGAAAATGTGAATTATCCATGTTTCGGGTACGTACAATTAAAGGATTAGTGTCTAAGGAAATACAGATTTCTTAAACGAGTTCGTCATATGTGAGTGGACTACAAGCTCTTTCCCAAACGCCATGCAAAAGTGGAGTCAACTTAGTAGAGTTGGAAACCTTCTTCAGATTGATTCTACCTACCTATATTACACCTATATTTTCGAATTTAGTGTTGTCAATTAGTAGGGCATGTGAATGATAGTTTATTGAAACTTTGCGTAAGAGACTCGGCGTTGATATTAGACTGTTCATAACAAAAGCGATTAGACGATTCATAATAAAATAAGGACAGTTGACATCGTTTTTCCCATAGATCTAATCAACACGACCATACCTTCGTTGCAGATAAACATTATCCAGGGATGCCAGGGATCGTGTTAATTAAATCCACGTGGAAAACCAAAGTCAACTATCATTATTTCGAAGATTAATTACAATTTGAGAGAGGTTCTTTTAAGTATGTTTTATATGAAAACGTATTCTTGCAGGTGAAGACTAAATGGTTACTCATTGAATTAAAAACGAAAAATATCATGTATAAAATCTTAAATATATAGTTGTCCTTTTCAATAAATATAATGTTAATTTAAAATCATTCCTGGCCAGATCCATTAAATCATGGAATACATTGCTTAATAATTCGAAGTTCCAATAATTTCAGTAAAATGTTTAAAAAAATATTGCTTAAAACGAAAATGTATAATTCTACTTTGCAGAAAATTCTTATATTCATAGCAGCATATCTTCACTTATTAAACTCATGTTTTAAATTAAAACATCTCTTTAAATCAGTTTACCTACATACCCCAAGTCATTTGATGCTCAAATTATTTTCTACAATTCATAAATTTTGACCTAGTATCATTTCGCTCACGTTCAGTACTTTGAGTTGTAATTTGAGTAATTTATTCGATGACTTTTCACTTGACAATATAGCATCAATATATAGGAATGACCCCAACACCCAGCACCTCAATAAAATCTTCCCTCCTCCCGTGCTGAGAAAAGAAAGAATAACCCTAGAGCGCAACACAGTAGCAAATTTTCTTAACTAAACAAAAAACTTTTAAATTAAGAACATTTTGGGGCTAACAGGTTTAACAAAGTTTACTTTAGTAGTAATTGAATTGGAAGTAATTAAGTCTGATGGCACTTTCCGCTGTTTAACTTCAAAGTTAAGTCGTTGGCAGCAAAGTTGATAGTAAGAACTTCATTGACAACTTCAGAAATACATTTTCGCGCATGGCTTCGAGGACCTCATTTTTGTTCACAATTGGTAGGCAGATCAATACAGAAGGAATGAATTCTACGCGCCTAACCTTTTTCAGCATATGTAAGGGGTGGGGAGGAATACAGACAGGCATGCTCTCGTTACAAGTGCAGAGGCTAAAGTTAAAGCTAGCGCCTAACTTTGATAAGTTAATAGGAATACCATTAAGCTAATGGCTGCACAAAGTGACCGCAAACAGTAATTTACGGTGCAGAGCATGCACATACAAGCGCTCATCCACCTTGCTTTACCTCTTTACATAGGGAATAGTGAAAATAAGACCAGCGCATGTTCAAATCAATACAATGAAATACATTGTGGGATAACAACATCAGAGGAAAGTAAATCACAAAACTTTTTCAAAAAAGCACCACAATGAATGAGCTCTCTCCAACATTTTATCTCTCAAATATTCCTTTGTAATTTCCTCAAATTCTTTTACCAATTTAAATAACATCCAAATACATTACACACACACCGCTCCTTATGTGCATTGACAAAATATGCATATTACGATTGTTCGCAAGAAGTAATTAAACATAACGCAAACATTTTGAGCTTATTCCTATTTTTATCAGTTAATTTCCTATGCTTGAGGAAAACATTCCTCACAATTAAATTAATGGATCATGGCGATAGGTTGCGGAAATTGCAAACATTAAACATGGTAAATAAAACAAACTTTGTGCTTTCCATCCAGCTTTATATATCTAAGTTAAAAATGACGCTTAGTCGTCGAAATTGATCGGGGAATATATAAAGATGTGTGGAATTTACAAAGTTAGTTTCATTTTACTTGTTTAATATTCCTCACACTTTCATCACAGAAATCTTTCAGAAAGGTAAAAAGTGGCATCCATCAAGAAATTTTGAAAGGATTTGTTTAATGCTTTCTTTGGTGGCGATATACAGAATACGGTCTATAGCATTGAAAGTAATTTTTCTTGTTGACTGTTAGCCACTCAAGTTATTGAAGGTAATGTTTAGTACGCTCGAGTTATTCTCACAATCAGTCAAGCATGATTTTGGCCAAGGTTCCATTTTCCAAGTTTTGGAGACTAGGTGGGTTTCTAGGGAGTATTCGGCCGCCATCTCTCGTCCATTACTCCACAGAGAGGGTAAAAGTCAATGTTATTTCAGCAGTTGTACGTCTCTGACTACTTTTCCTCCAATTTTAAAGAATTTTAATGAGTTATTTATGCCTAAATATGTTCATTAATCGAGGGGGATGGTGATCACTGCACCTTAATTACCCTAACCGTAATTTTCGGAGGGCTCGACTACCTAGAACAACTTATGGGTAGGAGAAGACTCCATCTTCAAAACAAACATTCACGCTAAATACTAACTATTAATTAGGGCGTGCAATTAGCACTGTTTATTAACCATGCATCAAAGTAATTGCTAGCCATGGGTTCTAATTGGACGTAATCATGAAATGGCTTGAGTTAACTATTATTAGAGGTTCTCTACCGGCTGAGGGAGGTAGGTTTATTTGGATATGAAATTCTTATTCCTCTTTTCCTTCAGCTGGATTTCACTATCTTTGAAACAGCATTCATCATTACTCCGCATACTAAATTTTCCTCTTCATCTCATTGAAAGCTTGCTTTTCTACAATTCTCCCTCTGCTACAGGATACGAAATACTATCACCAATTATCAACTGCTCCCTACATTTTTCTCACATCATATTAACCCCAGCAGCAGTGAATATTTCACCTAATATGGCTACTCTTCCCAGATAAATAAATAAATATAAGTGCAAGTGGATTAAAATCCGGTGGAAAAGGGTTGGCAAGTGGATTAATACGTGATATCACAATATACTCCAAAAAGAACGCACTATACAATGAAATTAGCACAAGTAAATACGGTAGTAAATAGGAGTACATATTGATATGAACACAGGCATACAATAGACAATTATTATTATTATAAGTATTCTACCGGTGAAGGTAGGTTTAAATGGACATTTAATTCTTCCCACCCCCTAAATTTCACACGATGTCCCTCTTCAGCCCCTCATACCTTCTGCCACCTATCATTCCATCCAAGCTACCCGTTCTTCTTCTCCCTCTTCCCCGCTTACCCAACACTCTTCCCTCAATCACTTCCTTCAAAACACCATCCCCTTTTATTACCTTTTCCATCCACACCTTCTGCCTTCTCCTAATTTCATCTATCAAATTTCTTTCCTCTCCTACCAACTCTAGCACTTCATCGTTCGTCTTCCTTTCGACCCACTTTATTTTCTCCATTCTTCTCCACACCCACATTTCAAAAGCCCTAAGTCTATTTTCATCTTCTTTTCGCAAAGCCCACGTTTCCGCCCCATATAGTGCAACGCTCCATATTAAACTTTTCACTAGTCTTTTCTTCACTTCCCTACTCAAGGCCCCTGTCATTAGCTCACGCCTACGAGTAAAGGCTTCTTTTGCCAATGCAATTCTCCTTCTCACTTCAATGCTGCTATACCCTTTTTCTTCCAGCACACTACCTAGATAGGTAAATTGTTCTACCTGCTCTAGCTTCTGACCTCCCACTTTTATCGTTATGCTGGCTCTTTTTGTTCTTGAAAACCTCATTACTTTCGTTTTCTTCTGGTTTATCTTCATCCCGTATCTTTCGCACTGTCCCTGCAATGCATCCAGCATTTTTTGCAAGCCACGGGCAGACTGGCATACTAGCGCTTGGTCATCCGCAAACCTCACTGATTTTATCAATTTCCCCCCGACCTTCACTCCAGCCTCCAGTTCATCCCAAGCCCTTCTCACCATTTCCTCCGAGTATATGTTGAAAAGTACCGGTGATAAAGGACAGCCCTGCCTAACTCCCCTCCCTATTGTTGCCCAATCCGATTCTCCATCTGCTACTCTCACTTGCGCCTTCTGCGCCATATATAAATTCCGAATCAGTCTCCTGTCTCTCCAGTCTACTCCTATCTTCCGCAATATTTCCATTAACTTGTCCCACCTCACTCTGTCGAACGCCTTTTCGAAATCAACAAAGCACGCGATTACGTCCTGATTGTATTCTAGGTTCCTTTCCACTAGTATTCTCATCACTGCAATCGCATCCCGAGTGGCCCTCCCCTTCCGAAATCCAAACTGATCCTCGCCTAGGAATTCATTTGCTCTCTTTTCCATTCTCCTATTGATGATTCTAAGCACTACCTTTGCCGCATGAGAAATCAAACTTATCGTTCTATAGTCTTCACATTCCTTTGTCACCCTCTTTTTCGGTATAGGTATCAGCACGGTTTTTACAAAATCCTCCGGCCAAGCCCCCTCCTCGTATATTTTACGAACAAGTTCATAAAATCTGTCCCTTCCTCCTTTTCCTAGGTTCTTCAGAAGCTCAGCTGGGATGCTATCAACCCCCACCGCTTTTCCTGCCTTCATTTCTCGCAGTGCCTTCTCTATCTCACTATCCAGTATTCCGGGGCCCACGTCATCCTGATCTACGTCCTTTTCCTCTTCTATGTCCAAGTTGCTAGGCCTATTTTCGCTATCATACAGTTCCTCAACATATTCCCTCCAACGACGTTGGATCTCCTCTGGCTCCATTGCTAAATTTCCCTTTCTGTCTTTGATGCACGGGACCGTTTTCCATTTCTTATTTCCCGATAACATTCTAACCTTTGAGTACAGACTGCCTATTTCTCCTTCTCTCTGGAGTCTCTCCAGCTCCTCGCATTGCCGACTCCACCACTTTTCTCTTGCTCTCTTTGTATCTCTCCTAAGCCTGTTGTTAATCTCCTTATAACGCCTTTTGCCTAGCTCTGTATTTACATTTTTCCATTTCCTTCTTTCGTCTATCCTTTCCATCATTTCCGCTGTTACCCATGGTTTCTTGATCCTCCTAGTGTCTACTGTTCCTATTGTTTTCTCCGCTGCTTCTTTTATGCCCGTCTTTATCATTTCCCATCTTTCATCTATTGTTCCTCTTCCCTCCTCTTCCCTCATGCATCTATCCACAATCTCCTGGTATTCCCTCCTCTTCCCTCCAATCAGTGCTCCTACATCCCACCTTTTTATTTTCCTTCCTACTTTCAACCTCTTTAGTCTCATCTCACATTTCATCACCACCAAGTTATGGTCGGAGTCGGCATCTGCACCTGGGAAACTATGCGAGTTCTTTACACTATTTCTGAATCTTTGCCTAATCATGATGTAGTCTAATTGGTACCTTCCAGTATCCCCCGGCATTTTCCACGTGTACCTACGCCTAGGGTGGTGTTTATACCACGTATTTGTAATCACTAAATTATTCCTCCTACAGAACTCCACTACTTTCTCGCCCCGGTCATTCCTTACACCCAGACCATACTCCCCTACTTCACTTCCGTCCCTCCCTTCCCCTACTACAGCGTTCCAATCTCCCATAACTATTAGGTTCTTCCTGCCCTTTACTTTCCCCATTACTTCTTCCAACTGGTCATATACTTCGTCAACTTCCTCTTCTCTATGACCCCCTGTCGGCATGTAAACCTGTACTACGACTACATTTTCCGGCTTAGCTTTGATTTCGATGGCTAGTATTCTATCGCTTACCTGTTCCACATTCAACACCCTTTTTCCTAATGTTGCATTCAATACGACTGCTACTCCCCGCTGGCTCTCTTCCCCTCCACTGTATATAACCCTGTACTTTTCACTCCAGAAGTCCCCCTGGTCTCTCCATCTTACTTCGCTTAGTCCCAACAAATCGATCTTTCCCCTCTCCATTTCACGCTTAATGTTCTCTAGTTTTCCTGCCCTTAACATAGTCCTAACGTTCCATGTCCCGATCCTTAGCATTGCTGCTCTCTTCTCTGGTTTATTCTTCGCCGCCGCTGTTGTTGCCGCTGCTGCTGTCATTCTTTTCGTGCAAGGATTTCGTGAGATGACGACCGCAGAGTCCTTGCTTACCCTGCTGCCGGGCACGACACCCGTTCCACTAATTTGGTTCCGGGCCCCGTAGTTGCCAGGATTCAATTCTCTATTGTTCAAGTCCATTGTGATCTTGGGAGAGTTTAATTGAGGTGGTTTCCCGTTGCCTGCCTCAATAGTGTTTTTAACGTGACACCATCACTTGTTAGGCCGCCCCACTGGGGTCAGACGCCTTCTCACAGCCGCCTCACTGAGGAACAGACGCTGCGAGTACGGTACGTGGACTACCTTTCGTCAGGCTCCTACCCTTCGACCTGTCTGGCATGGGTGACCCTACCAGGAGCAATATTAGTTACTCCCGCCAGTGTAGCTCTAGGGGTCACGGGAACACGCAAGCCCTAATCCCACCACGACAAGGCGTAGTCCATGGGGAGGGAATAGACAATTATCATTCTGAAAAAATAATACAAAAATCAGTTTTTGATAACTCGATTAAGAACGTAATATATTTAGTTTTTTTTTCACTAAAATCCTTCACTGAATTAGGAAATTCATGGAAGAAGAAGGCTGGCAACCCATTCAATTCCTCCATTGCACGAAGCAAAAAGGAGATATTTCCTTTGTCTGTGCCACGGTTCAAGGACCTCACTTTATACTTATGGTCATGAGGGCCGTAGTACGGAGGTCTGCTCAGTTTGACTTGAAATGAGGAGCAGGCATCAAAACCACAGTACACTTTGTAAAAGTTTTTTTAACCTTGCGTTCGAGCGTCTCACAGAGAGCAACTACGAACCGAGGTCATCAATCATGTTTTATAGGTTGTTGAGTTGGCTTATTAGTGACACACTAGCCTCCCTAGCCTCTCTACCACTCCAGCCTCCCAGTGAAACTATCTCTCACTATCTATTTTCCTTTGAATTCCTCCCCTCGCTGAGAATAGTGGCTATGATCTCCGAAATAGTCCAGACCAGTTATTTCTGAGTGTTTTTTTATGTATTTATTTTTAATATTTACACCTGTGAATGGATTTTACAGCCCGCGACTGATTATATAAGTACATACTCTAGGGGGTTCTGTTCCCCTGTTCGCCTATGAAGTTTAGACTAGAATATAATTACTAATGCTATTTATGCACGATATGTAATGCATGCTTGGTGTGAATTCACCCCATGCCACATACCTTTATGGTGGCTTGCATGGTATTTTGAAGATTAGATGAATGGAGGCCCAACCCCTTCTCCTTTCGATCGCTTCGTCATTATGTATCAGTAATAAGCTATACTTTTCTTGTAGTAGTTTGTCGACACGTTTTTCCCATAGGTCCCAATAGTCAACCTTGTTTCACGAATCAGCTGCAATGTAGGTACGTTCCAGTACGTTCTAACCTTTTTGTGTATGATTATCTTTCCCATGAATTCATATGAGAGTGAATTTTAACGCATCCTTTCGTCGTCAAGGTGAACGTTTCTCAAAACAACAAATTTTAGTGAATATCGGTGTAGTTAGTTCATGAATTTTATTTATGAAAATTTTTCATGATTTGAAACAGAATACTATATTTCATGATAGGAATTAGATTCTTAATTATATTTACTTTTTTGTACTTCAGGTATGTTATTTGAAGGATATTGAAAGGTAATGAAAATGTCTAAAGCAACATTACACTACTTGCTTTTGGTATAACAGAAAAGTATGTAAAGTTGGGACTATCAGGTAATTAAAAAGTATCCTAAACTCTGCAGGTTGAGGACGATTAATGATTTGCCAAGTTTCATGTCCGTCCTACTAGTTTCTCCAAACAATTGAGCGTAGTACTTTCGCGTGACGGTATTTTTGCATATTATTAACATGTATTATAGAATAGATGAATACACTAATTTACTTATTTTTTAAAATCACTCGATAAATTCGGTGTTCATGCTTTAAATAGATAACACTGACAACAAGTCCTCTCGCACATAAGTGATGAGTTCACCCACTTGTTGGGGAGGAGGGATAGCTTCCCGGGCTCGGCCCTTCGAGGGAAGGGAACGAGAGATGGCGCGCACGTCCGAAATAAAACAAATGGCACGCGACGCCGCGCCACGTGATGGATGGAGGAAAATTGGAAAAGTTTCCACGCTCGGTCGGACGAACTCGAGAACGAGGAAGCGAAGTTTACTTACTCTATCCGATGCGACGAAAATTATTAATGAAAACAAGAAGAGCGTGGGTTCCGTCGGGGTTTAATATATATACATACATATATATATATATGTATATATTCATGTTTAAAAAATGAGGTGAGAGTGGGGGTGGAAGGAGCGGGTGGTTGCCGGGATGAAAATAATACGACGACGGAGTTAAAATTAAAATTTGAGTGGATAATTTGTTTTTTTTTTCAATTCTCCCAGGACTCGATATACATGTCCGGAATCAAGGCTCCCATCACATGGCCATAAGTCGTTAACGGAGGAGTCTCACGGATGGGTTTAAGTTCAACGGAACCTTGAACTAGGACGACTGCATGGTGGAAATGGAACTTCATTTTTTCGCAAATCCAATCCTATCTTACGAGTTGGCCCCATTGAAAGGCGTTGGGTGTCAGATTTTTGAGCTAGGCAAACTTAAGTATTCTAATCACATAGTGTGAGCTTGGTTATTTTATCAATAATGCGTCGCTGATGTAAGGGTATGGAGATGCCGGCTCGAAAGCTGGCAAAGGAAAAAAAGCAAAAACAGTTATGTATCAACCATAACAAAGGTTTGAATATTTGAATTAGCCCGAGGAGTAAAACTGTTATTTTATTGAATCAAGCAAGCTTCAAAACTAGATCAATCCTAGCTCTCTTCAAACATCCATGCTTAATTATTTTGTTGATTAATGTTTAATTACTATTCTTACAATTAGATAGCGATGGTAACGAATTACCAAAATTTGGCGCTGATAGTTTTGATTTTATTGAGTAGTCGTATAGTATTGGCTTCGATTCATCAGATAATTAATCACTATATCAGTGCGTAGTAATTTGTTTTTAATATTTGTTGAATTGACAATTTTTAATCTTAGCATCTAAAATTTTTACAAACCATTCAAAAATTTGGTCACTGAAGTCCCTTTTCAGTTCCTGTTCGTTTGCCGTGCAAGAATTGTTCCAAGTTCTATGTACCGACCACTGGATGGGGCTTGGCTTTTGATCCATAGACATCTTTTGGTAAGCGGCAGTAAACGAGGACTCAAGATTTTCCTAAACTCATATTTCGTTCCCGAAATAGTTCCTGGCTTTACTCACTTTTCCGTTTTTGTTCACATGACTCAAGTTTCTGAGTCTGAAATACTATCGACGCTGAGTACGGTCCATGAGAAATCGTTCTCTCCCGTTTTCGAAAAAAATGTTTCCTTAACTTCCCGGCTTATGTTTCCTGTTAGGTATTTGAAAGGCTCTCTCCTGGGTGAAAATCTCTTTGTAATACCAATTACATTAAAACCACCTAAAATCGTTGTTTCCTAGTTTTTTTGATAAGCCTCTTATTTTGCCTCTCAAGCTGCATTACTCCTCCATTTCTCAAAGATTTTTCAAAGTTGATTCTACAAATTTGTAATTACGCCTAGTTTCCTGTTATTTTTTACAGATTCTTACGTGCCTTAATTATACTCGTTGGTATTCTTCTATAAAATAATTATGACAGGAGTTATCTGCTTTATTTTGGTGTTTAACGTAACAATATGCAAATATAACACGTGAGATTGAAATTACAAAATTATACGTACCATAAAATCAAATTAAAAATGCTCTAAAACTATTGTAGTCACTTCTATTCATTGTTAAAAACGTTATCAGCGATTGAGATTTAAGGGGTGGAGGTATTTTATGGAATACAGTTAAAAAAAGGCTATATCAAATGTTTGTTACATATTAATTGGGTAAATGTAACGGCTACAGACATTAAGTAACTTGTAGCTGTTTTCAGCTGCTGCTTTTCAAATTAAACTCGTTGAAGTACGAAATCGATAATTGCCGAAGCAGCAGGAAAAGTCGCTTCTGCGCCAATAGCAGCCGCTTTGAAATATTTTTCCACAGTCTTTACCCATTTACCCCTCTTCCTCCAAAATATTATGCGACCTTTGTTGAGTGCGTCCCTCGGAAAGCCTTTTTCACCCCTTTCTGCGGTTCTTCAACACATGTTTCCCCTCCCAAATAATTTCGGTTTTTCCCGAGGCATATATTGGTCCTTTCCACTGAGGATTGGGATAGTTAACTGCATTAGGTGCGCATCCATTGTTCATAGGCACCAAAACCTACCGTACCGCATAAATAACAAGGATGGATGCCTCTGTTTACATTCAAGCTAACGAGGTCCGATATTTCTAAACTTGTGTTGATGCTTGCATATCACATACTGTTTCCATCTAATAAATAGATTGTTGGAAATAAATCACTGATCTAATGGTAATACTTCACATTCCAGTTTTCAGAAATACAATGGAATGAGAAGCTGATTATATCAATAGTTATTCTCTCATATTTATTGTTAAGATAGATAACTTTAGGAAGCAGTATTGAACAAAAGGTTGTGCGAACAAATTGAGTCAGCTACAAATGATTAAATGGAAACAACTTGGTGCAATTCAGTGAATGTTATCGATAGTTTCTTTGTATTAAATTATTGGTTAAGGATGCTTTTGGATGATATTGTCCCGTGGTTCTAATACCCGTGCTCGGTAAATTAATTCACCAGATTAAAGGACACATGAAAAGATTTTTTATGACATTTTGTATTAACTGTAAAGAATGATTAGTTGCACGAGTAGGAAAATATCAGATTCAAATTTCGAGACACGATTGTAGCTGGGAACGAATTAAAACTACTAAGGCAAAACCACGGGATTTTTTTATTTATTTTATAATTTTTGTGAAGTACAACCCCTATGCTTCTGATACTATCACTTTACATGGGCTTTACACTTTACATAAATTACTCAAATGCTTGGGTTTTATATTTTACCAAGAGACAAGGCCAACGGATTAAGCAGGATTCAACGGATTAATGTGTCGGTTCCTCTGATTTGATTTCATAGTGATTAGATGCCATAGATATTGTTTTTAAAATACAATAATCTCTTAGGAAGACCGTTTACCAAGCATAATTATGTGACGTAGTATGTACTTATGCACCTTTTAAGACCAAGTTAATTGTTTCATTTGACACCAAGAAACCGCTAGCAACTTTTTTATGAAATCTGTAATCGTGCACTATGAGCGTTGATATTGGTAAATATTTATTTATTTGATCTGCTTTCTTTATTATCTCCTTATATCTCTCCATTTTATTTAATATAAACAATCCTCCTTCCATACTCGCAACCACATTGCGAACTACTATTTCGACGTGTTCTCATAGAATTTTGTTTTGGAACCGTATATTCCCACGGTCCACACCTACGATCTAAGACGTGGGACAGATAACTAAAATAAATAATTATGTAATCGACTCTATAAAACTTGGATTTTATTAAATTTCTCCAACCTTAAAAGTGTACAGCTCAACTTAACTCATTAGTTCTAGAGGTAGTTAAAACTCTACTATTTTGAGAGGGTAAATAAAAAGTAGCTTAAATTAGATGAAAGCTACTGTTTGAGAGTAGCTGTACTGTAGGATCGACATATTTTTCAATTTATGGCTAATCGAGTAGCTACTACATATTTTGAGAAAGTAGCAAACAAGTAGCCGCTACACATTTTTTGTGGCTGACCCATCCTTGCTTTTACCTTTTAAATCCTTTTCCCCACCCGCGTCTCAAATGTCTTCCAATGTATGACAATCCTCTCTCCCTCAGAACCAGGTTCATCAACATACATCCTCTTGTTCCATATCGGCGTCCTTACTTGTATTTTCATCGTGCCTCTACTAAGAGACATGTCAATTTCCACGCCAGGAAAATTTTTCATAGTAAATCACAGCTGCTAAAAAATGTAAATCTGCATTTTCATCTCCCCTTTATGAGCAAAATTTTAATCCTGTTTTGTTTTATACCTCACCAGTCCTGACATTGACCATATACAACGGCTTTGAATTGCACTGGATAATGGCATAATTGGATGAGATGATTAATTACCACGATTTAGTGCTTTTCTGGTGTGTCATCTAGAAAAAGTTTTTTTTTTTTTGATTTCAACACCGGGTTAGGTCTTTCACGACGGACGTTTCGAAGGACAAACCCGTCTATCACCTTCATGGTGTTGGATCCAATTTTTTAAAATTGTTTTCCCTCTCAGCAGTAGCTCTGGCAACCCACCACTCCATTGCAAATGCCCTTTTTGGGGTTCACAGGGGGCAATTTACGCTACTGGCCAAAGGTTTAAGTTCACCCCACTATTTCTGTGTAATTAAGTTATGATGCAATTCATGGGTCAATTTTTTAAATTAATAATTCATTCGAAAATAAATATTTCCCCATAAAAAAGTCATCATTTTCAAAGGGTTGAAAAATACTTAAAGTTTGCTCGCACAATGTGGGATTCTTCAAAATATCCTTCTTTCGGGTGTAGAACGAACGCTAATGCTTTCTACATTTATTTGATCAATTTTTCGAGAGTTGCTGACTTGACTTGATTCGAGCAATTTTGCAGGAAATATACGTGCTATTTTTTGAATTGTTGGTACGGTGCATGGAATGGTATTCTTCACGTTTTGGTGGTTAAGGAAACTATTTAACATCGATAAGCAAAATTATTTTTCTTGATTCAAATATTATGTTGCGTAAAGTTGAAATTTATAATTTCTCCACTGTTAAAAGTTAACTTTCCAAGCTCTAGTCCAACTTAAACTTTTGACCGGTAGCGTATGTGTATCAGTAAAATTTCTTGTGTTTTCCTCACTTCTCCTTGATTGCCATGCATTCTCCCTTCGATAAGTTTCTTTAGTATTGAACTATTCTGCCTAATTATTTTCATCCAAATACTCAACATCTTGATTTGCTAGAATATTCTAATACCTTCCATCATCCCGACACTACATCACACGTCTCCCTCTCCGTTTATTGAATTTCTCCCATTCTCCTCCACTCCTACATCTCAAACGTCTGCACTCTATTCTCAAATCTCTCCCCAGTCTAGATCTCAGATTAATCTATCGTTGCCTTCATTTCAGGTTCCTTATTAGCCGTATTAGAACATAATTTCTCAAAATTCTATTCCAAAGTTCATTTATGTTGGAAAATAACTACTCAGCTATTGATTTACAATTCTTTTCCCATTATCAGGCAAGAAAAGAATCCCATTTGAACCTTCATATTGTCATTATGTGGATAGATTTCTTACGTGGTTAGAGAAAAGTCACTTTGACTGGCTTTGTGGGTGATTTGTTACGTTCTGCAAAGCTTGGTTAACCTTCAGCTCGTTTTTTTTATCAGAGCTTTTTTTGCGGGAGTCAACAAAAGGATCCTTTCCCAAATTCAATCTGCTAGCCGCCTCTTTTTGCTTCACAGCGGGCGGATCACCTCTAAAGTCTTGGATTTTTGCGTTAAATGTCTTGGAAGCATGCATTGCTCCCGTGGTGGAATCGCCATGTTGCCGTAAAGAATACCGATATCGGAATTGGATTTCGGCTATCTATCGCTTGACAACGAATCAATCTCTTGGAGGGCATTTTATTCGACCTTCGTGCACCAGACTCCCCTCTTTGGCTCCTCTCTTCTTTCTTTTTGGCTTGTCATTCCCCTAAAGCATGCCCCGTGCATTACCAGTACCTACTTGGGGTACTGAACTTTTGTTGAATTCTGTTTTAATTCAATTCAGTCAGCAAAATTTGTTTTTAGTTTCGAAATTATATTTACGCAATAGCACGCTTGAATTTTGGATACTCCAATGCCTAATGTGATACCGCATCATAAAAATTAAGTTTTAGACCTAAGAGGATCGAAAATACAATTGCTTCCAACCTTTTCTTTTCCGCTGCTGTCACTACCCATGCCAATTGTCATGTCCATCTTCATTTTAATCGGATTGCCTAAATAAATCCTCGAAGGATATTTATTTTTGGCGACGCAACTTTGTTTGGTTTTCTTCTTAAAAAAAGTATTCCTGCTCACTCAAATAGAAGTGATTCTGCCTACTCTAGTTATCGCCTGCAGTAATAGATATTTTTCATAATCTTATATTCTGAATGAATGCAAATATGTTCGTTCTAATTTGTCTTCATCTCTCCAATTTGGTTGGTTTTCTTCAACCCGGTTGCCTTCGGGCTAGCGCTTTTCCTCCTTGGAAATCTCGTGAGAAGAGAATAATCTATCTTATTGTTCTGCTTAAGATAGCGTGGTGAAAAATTTCTTGTTCGTCATTTAATTTTCTGTCCTTTGTTCTTTTAATTCCTGCTCACTCAAATAGAAGTGATTCTGCCTACTCTAGTTATCGCCTGCAGTAATAGATATTTTTCAAAGGATTGCCAGGCCTTTACGCTTACGTGGGTCTGTCTACCGACGGCCAGCACCCACTATGGTTTAAAAAAAGTATATTTTAGACTACTTTACTATCATCATCATAATCATTGATCATCAATCCTCAGATTGGTTTGACGCAGCTCTCCACTGAGTCCCTCTATCGGCTAATCTCTTCATATTTATTTATTTCTTCTTTTTCACATCCTTCATCACTTGTTCCATATATATCTCACGAGGACTTCCTTTGCCATTCTTGCCTTCCACTTTTCCCTCGACGATTGTCTTCATCAGGCAATAATGTCTCATAATGTGACCGATCATGTTGTCCCGTCTTCTTCTTAGGGTATTCAGAAGACTTCTCTTTTCTCCCACTATTCATAGGACTTCCTCGTTACTTACTCGGTCGATCCATTTAATCTTCATCGTTCTTTTGTAGCACCACATTTCGATTGCTTCCACCCTTTTCTTTTACGCTGCTGTCACTGCCCATGCCATTTGTCATGTCCATCCGCATTTTTATCGGATTGCCTAAATAAATCCTCGAAGGATATTTATTTTTGGCCACGCAACTTTGGTTGGTTTTCTTCAACCCGGTTGCCTTCGGGCTAGCGCTTTTCCTCCTTGGAAAGCTCGTGAAAAGAAAATCTATCTTATTGTTCTGCTTATGATAGCGTAATGAAAAATTTCTTGTTCGTCATTTAATTTTCTGTCTTTTATTCTCTTAATTCCTGCTCCCTCAAATAGAAGTGATTCTACCTACTCAAGTTATCGCCTGCAGTAATAGATATTTGTCATAATCTTACATTCTGAATGAATGCAAATATGTTCTAATTTGTCTTCATCTCTTGACTTTACCCTACTTTAAATTGTTTTATTTTCATACATATTGCAGAGAACTGGTTGAGAATATCATCTACACCTTCACGTTCCACTGCTGATTACCGAACAAGTCACATCGAGTGCGTGTAGCAGTGGTTAAAGGTAAGTGGCTACCCTAATATGTGGTGTATTGCTGGTACCGATGCATGAAAATAACGGTGAATGTGTAAGAATAGTGACGCAGCTTAGAATCATTTATATGGATAAGGGTAGTGGAAATTGGGAAGATCAGTAAACCTGTACGAAAATTTAATACATTCCACCTCCCCCCCCCCGAAAAAAAAGATTCTTTTATTGGGTTGTTAAAATTGAATAGTCTGCGAAGTGTGTATTCAAAGAGTCAGAGACAGTTTACTGATTGAACAAAGTTGAAATTTACCATACATCTTATTAATCTCACGAGTAAAAGAAACACATAAGTCTCCTGTCGAGAGTAATAATTCCTTCTTAAATGGTGGGAAGGATGCCGAAGATGCCTGAAGTGGAAGGAAGATATTTTTTCGTTAGTATGAAAAGAGATTGCGTTCACAAAAAGTTTAACCATGATCATCATCATCATTAGCCAGCAATGCTGATATTGGTTTAATGCAGCTCTCCTCTGAATTCTTGTATCAGCTAATCTCATCATATTTACGTATTTATTCTCTTTAACTTATCCAATTACTTGTTCTTAATATTGAAAAGAAGACAAACATTTGCAATTAACCACAGATAAAAATACCAAAAGGTTTTTTATCTGTGGTAAATTGCAAATTTTTGTCTTCTTTTCGATATGTTCGAATACCACGCAATATCGCCGGAATCTACTAAATTTGTTCTTTATATCTATAGCCGGGATATTATGTGAAATATAGCCGTATTCCGCTGGTGGAAAGCGTGCAAAAGTGAATTCCCTCTGAAACTGAGGACTCCTCTGTTTTACATTCCGGAAATGACCGGGCCATAATTATCGGGTTATATTTTTGCCGTTGCTAAAACGTTTTCAGTAAATATAGAAATAGTATTAGTCTATTAACGTGCTGTGTAAGCTGTCATTTCGCATTATGTAACCGAAGTTAATAATTTTTAACATCCATTACCTAGACGGGATTCGAACCCGTGGCCTTTGAGTTACTACCCTGGCTACTGGCCACTGACGATCATCTGCATCTCGAGAATGAGAAATTGAATCTGGCAACTACGAACGGCAGATCGTAAAAATAGGGAAGCAATATGCTTTAACTTCGGAGGTTATATCGTACGCATTCTAATAGATTTCATATTGTAATTCTCACGAAATCAATGCCCGAAATGGGACTAGATTCCATGACCTTTCGAGTGCACGGTCGGTATCAAATGATAGGCTTCGATCGAACATTTCTGTAATAGGCACCCTGTAATATTAATAATGATTTGTTTGCTTGGAACAGCTTATGTGGATGCCTGTGAGGTCGCGTGGACTTACCGATCGATAATTTTTACGCGCCGAGAAAACGAATGGAATGGCGCCATGAATCGTTCAACCTCTTGCCCTTGACCCTCATGAACGATTCTCTATTCATTCCTGACCCATGCAGTGCACTCGTTTGGAGGTCATCCACAACACACATTACATCCTTACCTCAACACAACATATCGCTATTTAACTCTACTTGAAAACTTAAAAAAAAAGACGCATGATGTGGCAGTTTGGTGCCTGAACGTGGTCTTGATGGGAGGAAGCCTCAGAATCAAGGACGTTGAATATACCAACACGGAAATATATATCGCGGATCAATTGAGAACCAAGGTTGGCCACATTGGTAGGCATGGACATACAGACTTGCTATTCGCGACACTCACGGTTGAAGTTGTTATTACACACTGTTGTTATATCACACTGTTGTTGTTACACACGTTGTTATTACAAACTCAAAGCATTAAGATGAATAATGGAATGCATTTTTAAAATTCGTCAAATAGATTGAGAAAGTGCGAAATCACGCAAACAACGGTTCAATATTTAGTTTAAATAGATTAAATTAGAATCATCGTTAAGAAATAGAATGAACTCCCAGAAAATCAAATGCATAATTACCTCCCGTACGCGGCTGAAGTGATTTTTGTCTCTGTACAGATATGCGTGAAACCTTATAAACGTGTAATGATCAGTGATAGCTATTGAAAAATGTAATAAAAGGCATTTTACCGATTTGATTTTTTTAGCAATACGACTCTTATTTAACACGCAACCTTAAGATGCCTGAGATAAATTTCATTATAATTTGGTTACATAATTACAGATTTTATTTTCAGCATAAAATAATGAAAAGTATATTATTATTATTATGAATACCGAGAAATATTATGGTGTCGCACCGACTCAAAGATACATAAAAGCATATTTAGAAATAGCTTTCACCTTAATTTCGAATACCGCACCGAAAACTATCAATAGTAACCATGATATTATTTGCTTTGCTAATTCCTAACGTGCTAATTGAGGAAAAAATACTGTATATTAACTATTGTATAGTTTTTATAATGGCATACATTGACGGTGAGTTTCGCTGCGAAATTAGTTGTACCGGTTGTGCATACCTAAAAAATGTGTTCCCAGTATTTTTTGACGTACTTGAAAAATTATTACCTTTGGAGTGCATATTTTAAGCCGCTCGATTTTAAAATGACCTCAAGTATTTTTGCTTGTCAAGTAAAAGGTGAAAAAATTCAAAATCGTGACGGAAAACCATTGCATGCCGGTAAATTATACGTGTGAGGTTACACTCTTTCCTCTACTTGCCACTAGGTGGTGCTGCGGGCGCTTCCAAGCAGACGGTGCACTCCATTAAAGCTTATTAACTTCCTAGTATTTGAGGTATATTTAATCAGTTAGTTTATTATGATTAGCTATTATTTATTTATTTAAATTAATTTACTCATTCGATTCATTTAAAAACAGTATTCATTTAATTGAGCTCGTCGTGAAGTTGGCCCATAGTCACGTGAACTTCACGCCTTGCTTCGCAGTAGCAGAGGACTCCACGAGCACGATGCCCTGAAGCCTATAGAACGACTATTAATTCCATGTTTAACAGAGGAAACTTTTCGAACGTTGATCCATAGGCTATTATTAATACATATTCATTAGAGCTGAGGGGCTCTGAAATACAATGGTGAGTTCAGGAGACGAATCTTTCCCACGACTCGCAACGTAAACTATATATCTATTACGTCAGCAACAAAGAAGGCGCATCCTGCCATTTGTGACCCTTTTCAACTGAACTTGAAATTGACATTTAACCTTCTAGTAAACTGGGATCCTTCAATTCAAATATTTTACATAAAATGAATACGTTTAGGGTATGGCACGAATCTCACTTAATGAATTCTGCTGTCTTTGACGAAGGAAACTTCCCTATTCCACTCCAGCCACCTTAATCAACCTTAGGAAAATTAACTTACGCCGCTGCGGTGATACTTGGGCAGGATTTCATTGTTATTTCTATTTTAATACGCATACAGTCTTTACTGGAGACCCTGGAGACAAAAGAAGACGCAATGTTTTGTGCCGATTAGATTGGGCCTAATCCTTCCCAATCACCCCATTCTGTCTTCATTTTAATCCGTTAAGCGGCATGTATACGTCGCCTTTTTAAATTGTAACTTCTTGGAAATTTCTAGTTTTCTTCTTCCTTTTTTTCTAGTGTAATATCAATATTTAGCATGTAAGTCCATAAATATATCAAAAACAATGAAACGGGAATTTTAAAAATTTATTTACCAGTTCAAACGGTAAAAAGTGATCATCATACTTACCAAATACATATAGACCAAAGTGGAATGAAACAAACATTTTCACATAATTGTATCCCTGGGCTTTTAGGAAATACAACACCTAAGGTTAAATCATACCATCTGATTTAAGATCTTAATTCCCGTACCAGCACAAAATCTAAGCCCAAGTCGAATAACGAATTAAATATTCATTTTCATACCCACATTTATTTCATGTTGACAATTTTTTGTCTGATTACAATATACTATTTTCAGTGTTTTTCATTGCATTTTCATGTGCAAGTTGCGATAAAGCCCTGGGTATTTAACACTAGAATTCTCTTGATGTATGTACTACCTACCTATTCGGAAATAATACGATAATTGTTATGGGGGTCGGGTTGGCGTAGTGGTATAGAACTAGCCTCCCACCGAGAGGGCTCGGATTTGGAACCCGGAATGTGGAAAATATTTTTCATTTGTAAGCCGGCCACCAATAGAATTCTTTTTGGAGTGCATTCGAGTTCAGTACTCCGTCCGGCGGAAGGGATGTTAAGACGCGGTTCTCTTGGTGTCTTTAGTTAAGGATGATTCCGACTGGATTTTTGTACACAATTTGTCCCTACCCTTTCATTCCTATTCCTGTAAATTTTCGCCCCACCCATAGCGCCTTTACGTGCGGGTCCAGACTTGAAAACCACAGGTGATGATGGTTCTTGGATACATCTTTAAGGTTTGTCACCGCGAGGTTTTGACGAGCATTTTGCGCATTTATTCTGGGTAAAAGGTTACATAATAGCTGGTTAGCTGGACAGGGTACTGATAACCGAAAGATCGCGGGTTCAAATCCCACCTCGGGCATTGGAGGTGAGTTTGTCTTAGGATTCATTTCGGTTAGACGATGAGATCTGACCGTAGCAATCGGACAGCGTGGAAACATAATTATAGCATTTTACATTTTTCAACTGCTTGTATTGATTATATTTTAGTCCTTAATGCTCTGAACTAGTATAATCTGATATTAGTTCTAATATGATTTCTTCATAATAATATATTATTTTATACGTGTTTGTTTAAGGTCGTAAGTTGAAGCGGGTGATTGTTTTATAAGTATGCAAGTTAAAAATCACCTTTTACTATTCGTTTCCGCGACTACTTTTTTAATGTGAATGTGACCCGTTAACAAGATTTACTTCTCATCATGAGCTGTTGATTAATGTTGAGATGAGGTCCTTTTTGTAATCCTTTGAATGAAAATATATTTGTTATATCACTGGTAACGGCTTTCGGGCGTTCCTCCACGTCGTGTGTTGTCAGGGTGACGACAGTTTCTCCAACCATCCTGCTGGCGTCTTCAGGTCAGAAGTGTCGATGCTTCGAAATTGGCCGTCTTATATAGGGGCTTGGGTGTCGTAGGTCGTCTCTGATTGGTTCTGATGTTCTTGTGGTCTCAAGTGGGCTCTGATTAGTGACCAATCAGAGACGACCTACGACACCCAAGCCCCTATATAAGACGGCCAATTTCGAAGCATCGACACTTCTAAGGGCGCTTCGGACCTTATCCTATCCCGATCCCTTCCATACCTATCCATATGCCTTTCCTCCCGGTCTGAAGCGCCTATTAGTGCGGAAACAGACTTGAAAACACCCATGATGATCGACACTTCTGACCTGAAGACGCCAGCAGGATGGCTGGAGAAACTGTCGTCACCCTCTGACAACACACGACGCGGAGGAACGCCCGAAAGCCGTTACCAGTGTTGAGAAACGCAGCGGAAACCTCAGAACCTATTTGTTATATCGTTTTAAAATTTTGTTTATGACAAATATAGCAAATTATCGAAATATTTTGTCTATAATATATATTTTTCTGATGTCTGCTACTTTATAATTAATTTCAGTGATCACCCAGTTAAGGTGTTAAACTTCTTGCTGCTGGAATCACTGCCTTGAAGCTATAAATTTACTGATTCAGAAGATGAAAATATAAAATCTTAACTAGTGGTGGGGTTAAAAATAGAGGCACATCAAACCAGTTATAATATCAGAAATAATTTTAAAATACATGTAATTGTTGAAATATTGAATAAGATCCATTTTAATATATCGAACAGTAATTAAAACGAAGTATTTTAGGCTAGCAAGTTCTCAGCAAGTTTAAGTTTAGAACATTTTATCAAGTAATTTTGGTAGGTGATTAACTAGGAACCAATGAATGGCCGTTTTTATGTGCACACCTTTTGAGACTTTTGTGTCTTTCCAACGATATCTTTCGAATGATTTTCTTTGTTTGAGGCTTTTGGTAAAATGAAATCATGAATGCAAAATAGAGGCTGAACCTTAATCAGGCCTTTTGAGTCTCACATTGGCAAAGAAAATGAAAGATAAAACTCAATTGTTAAATTGTAAATGTACGACAAAGGATTTCACCGGCCTGAAAGTTAAGGAGATTAAAGGCTCTGTTGTAGTATAAAATGAAATTGAATATGTTATACTTTTTATAAATCAATTATCTCAAACCTGAACAAGCGGGTATTTTTTGCACTGAAGCAAATTGATACATTTTTTTCACCTTCCATTTTTTTTATTTCCGATCCCAGTCTCGAAAGGTCTCAATCAATTTCGAGTCGCTGAAATCCATTTCTTTCCCTTATACGTCGAAAGTGAGCTGTCGTAACCAAGAAAGCCGGATTTAAAAATTAAAGGCACCATAAAAGCTATCGACAAGCTTTTTTTTAAACTACTTCGGATCCAACAAAGTAAATATTTTCTCGGCGAGAACTACGCTGTTGAAGTCCCGATCCATTACGGAGGTTACTTTATGAACACTTCATAAAGCTTCATCGGTGATCCTAGAGAACGTGACATTTTTGTAAATTAGATGTAATGCCTTGCTCGCTTAAGTGACTAAATTGGGCATCAAGGCGATGTCACGGGTAGAGTACTAGCATTCTATCTTGTGGCGCCGAGCTCGAATCGCGTAATTTGGAGATCTCTCATTGGTATAACCTTACCTTCTTTAGTGTGGTTAGGAAGGGAATAAAATTTCAGTACTCGGTCCGAATTATGGGATGTAAACAGTATACCCCCTTGGAGTCTTTTTTTATGAGTAGGTTATAGCCACCGCCAGGTTTCTCACCACACTTTCTCAGTTCCCTGAAAAATTCCTGACTACTAAACTGACTACCTCCTACCTTTACTAAAATGTTCACCTATCCTAAATGCCACAAATAACCTAAGCTGTCGATCGTTTCCCATGGATCAATACTGAATGCGAACCTGGCTAAATCGTCAACATTTACGAATATTTAGTCTGCTCGCTGCGAAAACATATGGGCTTGTATTTTTTATTAGTATTTAAATTCAACAACGTCCGCAGTTCATTTTTACGCGCAGTGACACGCATATCCATTTATTGTCGCAAACGATCTGTTGGAATTAAGGCGGGAGGAAATCAGGATAGGGGTTTTCAAACTCTTGCGCCCTCTACTTCACCCCTACACAGGTTTCCGTTGCCAAAAAAAGAAAAAGATGAAGATGTTGGGGCTCTTTCGGACCTTTCCATTTACGCACCGTGGTAGGGGGCATCCCTGCCCGTCCTCTCCCTCCCATCTTTTCTTTCCCACTCCTCTTTAAGATCCTCCTCTTCCTCATTCCTAATGCCAAACCCTTTATTCCCACCCCTCCCTCACTGCCTCCCCCACCTCCTCCCCTCATTCTCCACCCCCACCCCATCGAGAATGATTTATGATAGCTCGCCGCACAAACAGTGCTAACCTTCTTATGCGTTCAATCCCCTACCAGCCGCACCCGTACCAGCTTCCCCCATAAGGAGCTCCTTAGGGGTATTGGGAGCGGTTGGTAACGTCGGGGGGTGTGGTGCTGAAGGGATGGGGTGAGGACGGGACATTTCGGGAATTGTGGGAAGGGGAAAATAGGAAATGGGAACGAAAGAGGGGCATGTTCCATTAATCAAAGGACGAACTTGGGTGCGAGGTATAAGGGGTGCGTGAAGGGAGACTAGTTTCGGGGAGAGAAAAAAAGTATGGCATAATCTCCTCTAACAGCCTTTTTCATCAACCGCGAGGAAAATTCCGCCCTCCCAAGAAAACAATTCCCTTTTATAGGACTTCCTTTAGGTTGCACCCCGAGTTGCAGACAGACATTCTCGGTTCGAATGTAATCAAGACTTCAGCACCAAACAACCCCCCTTGCCCTGGTTCAGAAGGGACGCGTGCTATCATTTCGCCCCCATCCATCCCCTTCGAGTTTTATGCGTTATCTAGGGACGAAGTTGCCGCTGCCCTCCTATTGTACGGGATCCTCGTGGGGAGTTTTATGTGGTCCGTAAAACATATGCCTCAATTACTACGGCCCGGAGGTTGCCTCTCGTAATCACACCACACTGTTGAAAACCTTTGGCACTTCGGAGAAAGGTTCGTATAGCGCGATGCGTAATTTGGGAGAACTTTATGTTTTCGTGACTTTGGGCACAATGACACATTTGGGACACAATGTGTTCAAGTGGCCGGGAGATCAGTGGCTCGGATTGCAGTAAAAGTTTAAAACCTTTGAGTCCTGAAATTCGTTTTCATCTTCGAGGTTGAATGAAATCTTATCGGCTGCATTTCTGGAAGGATTTTAATCGAAATGTGAGACATTGGAGCAGCTGTCACGGTCATTTTCTAGTCTATTTATAGGTCCTCCGTCCTTGAGATGATTCTGAAAAAGAGATCTCTGCTAAGAACGGTTTTATTCAGGCCGAAGAGTAAAAAAGGTCTCCCAAACGAAGTTTGTTCGAAGGAAATCACCTAAGAGTGAGGTGATTATAGACGTAAAATCAATGGTTTGTGCTGATGTATTATAAATATATTGTTGAAACTTCATTTGATTCATCTCACTTCGTTCCTGATAACCTCGTTTCTTTGTGATTGGTGAATGAATTTGGGATGCTTCTATTTATTTGGCTTTAGTATGAATTTTCGAGTCACTGCTTTCGTTAGTAATAATAATTCTGTTATCTCCCAAAGTTTTCTATATAGCTGTGTCTTGTTTGTGCTACGAAATATTCTTTAAGTTTAATCCTGCAAAAGGTTTGGTACACTTGATTCAACCTCTAGTGCAAACATTTGTTTGAAGAATTTTAAATACATGTATCTTTCTGTACTTTAGCAACTTGATGTTTAACGACTTTATCCTCTGTCTAGGGTGAAATTGGTTGATGTTCGATTGCTTAATTGAGCGGATAGATGTTTGACACAAATGGGAAAATGGCTATGCTGCTAATATTACAAAGGCGAGGGTCGAAAGAAATCTTTGGTATTATTTTTAATGTTCATGAATGTCATTAAATGTAAATGCACGTATACAATTATTTCTATGATTTAGTTATAACGCAAGTGTTAGTTATAACGCAAGATGAGTTAGTTATAACGCAAGATGAGTTAGTTATAACGCAAATACAACATCTACAAGAGTGAAGTATTCGTTTTTGAAAGAGAAATTTAATTATTATGTAGATATTTCATCCTGAATCCTAGATCTCTACTAAATTTGCGGATGACTATGAGCTGCAAAGTAAGCCATCCACTTTTGGGTGCGGATTATGTCTAGAACATATTATTTTCGTATTTGGGACATATTGATTAAATTGAAAATCATAGAAATCCGATCATGTTTTTAAAAGATAAAAATAATTACTTCCAGATGGGATAGATAGAATACTTGGCGTGTTAGGAGGAGGAAAAGGAAGGGATGAAGCAGGGTATGAAGTATTACTAACTAAAGGAGGATACAGTGTCTGGATATAACGTTTCATAGTTTGGAAACAGAGGATAGGTCGCCGGCGAAAATCATCCTTTGTCGATAAATCAACCTAATCTTTTGAGAAGCAAGTGCACGTTGTATGATTCTTTTAAGGCCAATGCTCTTTGATACTCTTTGATTTTAACTACTGACATTAAAAGTAAATATTTTAGAATATTCAAAATACCACCTAAGTATTCCATCCCATGCTACTATTTTACTTTGCCTAGAGCCGGAAATTCCGTAAGGTGCCTTAAATAATCAGCTAAAAATACCCCTTTGAAAATTGACACCGGATTACCGTATTTATACAATATTTTAGTATTTTCCCGAGAGAGATGCAAGAAAATTTGTTTGCAGATTTATTTTCTGCACGGCAGCTTGGTAGGGAAATCGCAAATATTCTCGAAATTTGACCTCTGTTTTTTTTTCTTTTTGCATCCCGCTGACGGAATATAGCCCCTGGAAAACTTATCTTTAGAAAGAAGCTAAAATTAATCGGACGGCATCAAAGGTGAGCTCGTATTTCTAGCGGTTTTTGAAAGACAAACAACTGGAAAGGAGGCATTGATCCGCCTGGTTTGTTTTTCGAAATACATTGCTTTTATGGATGTGCCTCTTCTGGGATGTGGCTTAGTCTCAGTCAGTAAAGGGAGCAGCATTATGGCTGCGCCGCACCCTTTTGCACGGAGACTCGTGAGAAACCTTTTCATATGCAGAGCTATCGATATAGGATTGTAATATCTGGTGTCACTCCACGCTTGACGAGTTTCGGGGCCTTTCCTTGTCAAAGGAGTAAGGGATAAGGGAAGCAGAATTATGGTTGAGCGTAGAAATAAGAAACTCGTTGAAAAATCGTTCACTGCGTTCTTCGCATGGCATCAAAGTTTTTTTTTCCAGTCTCGAGTATACATTATTGGCAACTGGCGTCTCTCGATATAAACCTAGTTTCATGTCGCAGGTGAGTGTAAGTCCCCGCTTTATTCCTTGCCATCGTAACTCATATCTCCTCTCTGGAGAGAGGTGCACTGCTCAAGTGACGAGCATGCATAAGCGTATGAGGATTGGCGTTAACTTGGTGGATACGATATATGTCACCTTCCATCGCAGGAGAGGAACACTTTGCTGTTTCATTGGTCGGTTGCATTCTGTGCCATAAATGTGCGGAAATTTTACACTGTTTCTCTCCGGTGATGGAAAGTGACGAGCATGTAGCTAGTTCCCAGGTAGTCAGGACGGTAACGCTCCGGCCTGGCAATCCAATGGGCGAAGGTACTAATTTCTCTTGGGGGATGGATGTTGTCTGTTTGGCTTTGGATTAAGATCGCAGGTTATACGGTGCGATAAAGCCTAAGCACCTAAAACAGAAATCCACTACTGCTATGCAGTTAACACCAGGCGTACTTGGAACGGCCCACATTTATCGTCATTCCTTTTCATTTCTAAAACAATACAAATAAAACTATGGCCTCTGTAACAAATGATGGTGTTGATTGTTTAACTTAGTCGAGAGTGTGTTTCATTCTCTTTGGTCTTATTTTAAAGTTTTTATTTTCATATATATATTTATAATTGATAAAAAGCACTCTCCTCCTTTTCTCCATTAGGCGCCCTACACTTTGTCGGCTTTTTTTATCAATAAGTTATCGCACTTATTTTTTTCTGTTTTAGATTCAATTTTGCTTCCCTTGAGCCGAAAGGCGTTACCGATCTGGCCACCTAAGAGTTACTAGTTAATATCAATAGTTTATGGAGCATATAGAATCGGAAGTACATAATTGGAAGCTGACAAGAGCAGTTACGCAGAAAGAAGAGGTAGATCAGGGAAGAAATGTCATGATATAGATAGAGCATTGTTGATAAATTTAATAAAACTCACAATCAGCTAGCCACCATAAATGTGTGTGGAAGACGGTGAATCTTTACCAAACATTATATAGCATAACACTACCCATAATACTTATTGAGGATTAGTATAGAGAGTGTTACAAACCACTCGTTCAGCCCATTTAAAATGTAAGGAATTTGTTTTTTTGTAAAAACAAAAAAATTCTTTGAATAATGACAAAAACAACTATGTTTCAATCTACTGTGTTTTTACGGGTACTACTCGTTTTTCAATGCCACGGCCTCACCAAGGTTATTTTGACTTTAGAAGGCTATTCTAAACTGGTCTCTAGGAAAAATATTATTAATATTTTGAGACGCAGAACCATGATAAGGTAGTTTGTACCATTTGCTATCGTTGTCCTTAATCGCAGCTTGGCTATAGAGTCAATGGCTTGCCTTGACTGACATTTTTATCTGCAGAATTTGGCCGATTAATTGTTCACTGTAGTCATTTTTCGACACAAGAAATTTGATGGGTTGTAGTCCTTGTTAAAATTATTGTTCAAAAGGGGAACTCTCAGCATTCTATTTAACATAAAATGAAATTTTAAAATTTTTTGTGAGAAATTATGGCAATATGTAGAGGGTATTATCTCGCCTGTAGTAGTATTTTTACGAAAGATGGAAAATTTGAGACCTCGAACTGTTTTTTGTCATTGTAGTAGGTATCTAAGAAGTTAGTATTGCCCTCCTTTTCACACGTGAAATCTAATTTTTTGGGTTGTAAAGTCAAGGAATTGAGGAAATGGTCCAGCTGCTTACGTGTACCTGACCATATTGCAAAGTCTACGTCCTCATCCTAACAGTTACCGAAAAATTGCTTAAAGTAGCAGGAACAGAACCATGCTTCCTCGGAGATTTTTTAACGTTGCTGAAAGTGTGTGGAGGAGAACTGTTTTCAGTTTAACTGTGAATATTTCAGACAATTGGAAGGTTTGGCAGCGGTGTCACTCTCATATCCCCTCCTTGCTGACCTATTCATTAACGACTTCGAAGTTAAGATTTTTGGATAACTTGGTGAACACTAAAAATATTTACTGCTGATACCGTTACGTGACCTTTCCCTAATTTTATTTTTATGGTTCAGTCTACCATAGTCAAAGTAAGCAAAATATTTTTAACGTCATTAGTAAAAACGTCATCTTGGAATTTACTTGGCAGGTTAGGTTTATGTTCAACTTAAAATGATTATGATATTGATTCTAGTTTAAGTTTTTCTAATAAATAAGTTATGCCTATATGGTTATCGTAACGTCCCTTTACAATCTTGCCGATATTTGCTGCCCACGCTGTAGTTCGTTAGTCAGGCCCACCTCGTAAAGATCCCATGTACAGGCAGCGTATAAATTGCGTTGTTAATTACTGAACGCTGGATGTAACCAGGAATACCGTTGCCAAAGAAAGTTTGGTGGGGCTGAGGACTCGCTGAGTTGCGAGGAGAAGGACGGAAGGAGGGAGAGGGCCTTTGGTAAGTGGATAAAAACTCTGTTGAAGGGTGGGTGGAAATGAATGGATTGCGGGAGTTAATGGCCAGGCTGCTAGACCCGATCGCCGGGGAAGTCCTTCCGTGAGGGCCGATATCCTTGCATGACCCGTCCGGCAAGCCCGTTGCTCAAATGGCGGACCCCACACATCCCTTTTCCTCATCTTCGCATTCTTTTTTGAGACTGATTTCCTCCCTTGGTTACAATCATTACTCTTCTACATTCACCCCCTTTCGTACGTTCGTTCTTTCCTCGCAAGTACTTAGCGCTTTCAATTATTTTAATGTTTTTTTTTGCTCTAAGTATGAGTAGCAGCCGCCCCGAGGAGGTGTTGAATTTATTACATGTTTAAATGCGGAAGGAGTATGTTTTTTGCGTGGCAAGCAGGCCGAAAAATGGTGTTTAAAGTAACGTCTCGCAAATAAATTGCTATGCAATGTGTTTCTGTTTGCCTAGATATTTTTTTAGTTGCCAGTATCGTCGACATTGCTAACAAATTATAGAAAGTCATTATTGTACCGTAGGTTTATTCAGTTGGTATTTACTTTGCAAGCGTATGTTGGGCGTAATTTGCTCTCAGGGTTGGGTGAAATTTTTCGTTTTTCGGATGGAGCTTGCTTTTATCAAAGGTTTTCGGTTTAGTGTGAAGACTTCCCATCCTGCGGGCCCTTGTTCTAATTCGGAATTAGGAAGAGATTTTTCATTGGAATACCAGTCCCCTATTGAGTGCTTTGTGGACAGCACTGCGAGTTTAGTACTCCGTCCGTTGAATGGGACGTTAAACCGAGGTCCACTTGGTATCTTTCGTTAAGAGCGGGCTAATGCCAACCCCGGGTTTTACTCCACCCATACCCTGCTCTCTGAAAAATACTTCCTCTGTTCTATCACCCACGAATTCTAAAATGGCGCAATTGACCTTGACTCTCGGGTCGCCTCCCCTGAATAACTAAAACTAATGTCTTATTAAACATTTTGACGATACGATATCAATAGGTTTCCTAAGTTGATTGTAATTTATACAGATGACATATTTAATACGCCTTATATGGATGAGTTCAAGATCATTGGGAAATGAAACTGACCTTCATTTTGGCGTGTTCTTGAATGTTGTATTTACGACGAATAGCAAGGAAACAAAACTTTAATGCGACTTAGGTTTCACTGCGGTAGGCCTCTTTTTATGTGTAATTACGAATTTTTGTTTAATTGCTATTCATCATGCATCAATTCAACCTAGTTACGTCGGAAACCATAAATTACATTTACATTCCGTAGTATAATATATAATATTATAATAAACTTTATATATTATAAAATGTAATTTACTGAGTTATTTAAATATTTTTTTTCGTTGCTGTAACTTTACCAATAAATAAAAGTAATATAATATCTGATATTACTAAATTAAATTAATTAATTAAATTAATTATTACTAAACTAAATTAGAATATATATTTGATTCTTAGTTCTACTGTTATTATGATATTACCTATAATACATGAAAGAAAAGCATCTTTAAACTTATCAAGTTATAAGTATATTTTATACTGTGGAATACGAGGTAAACACAAAAATGTATCCTGAGTGGGTGAAGCATATACTACCAGAAATCTCTATCCTACCCTCATTTTCAAGATACTGTATTTTTCTGTAGATGCAGGCATATTTTTTCAGTAGCTTCCACGTGGAGTGAACGATGCTAAAAGGGAAGATATTCTTGAAAATTTCCATGATCCAAGAAGTCGCGGGTTATATTTTTGCACTCCTCCATTGCGGCGTATAGGTCTTAAAAATCTCCTGCGGAGAAAAAAAGTAATACGTATCCTTCACCCTTCTCATTATTGTAAGTTATTTTTCTTGCTTCTTTTTCCTGGTGCATTCGTCGACTCACCTTTTTGCTTCGCCCCTGATCGAGGACTCGACGTTTGGGAACGACTGGGAAACGATCCCTATGCTTACCCCGTTCGATCTCATTTCGTAATGCATCACTTACCTCCTCCGTCCTTGGCCTCTTTCAGCCCATTCTTTGGCTCTGCCATTCTTCACCCTTCATCCATCCGTACCTCGCTCTTGAGTCCTCTCGCTACTTCCACTTTAAAAAGGATTTCTTCCCATGGTAGATGTAAAATAAGGATTTGGTTCGCTACAGATGATTAAGGTTATGTCGCACTGCTTCACCCACTTAACGTTAAGACTATTACTTATGCAAACATGGTACCCATACCCGAGTCAGGATTCGAACGTGCGGTCTTTACGGTGCAATACCCAGGCGTTTTCCAACTAATCGTATTAGCACAGCTTGTGTTCCTCTATATCATATATCAATGAGTTATTATCTATTGTTTCATGAACGTATCATATAGCTTCTACGGGGAGAACCATGCCACTTCAGTGGTAGCCGTCGTCCGTGATATTTTGTCTCAGTTCAAGGTTCTCTCAATATAACGAGCTAAAGATTATGTAAACACAGCCAATTAATGTTTTGTTGCCCATGATAGTTTCGGGAAGCCAAGTAATATAAGATGAGGGAATCAAGAAGGCAATAGTAAAATAGCTAAGGCGAGGGCATTCTATCAACAGAAGAATCTTATTACAGCTGAAAATATAAGCTTGGAAGGAAAATAAACACCTTATTTATTTTCAAATTCAATTTTAACTCAAATTTAATGGTAACACATCTATTATAAATAACATACAAATGTCTCTTCGGCAGTGAGGCTTGAACAAGAACAGCTGTAGTCAAGGAGGAAAGTATTCTAAATCTGGTATTACAGAATAATGATGAAGATAAAATGGACCTATCGAGTGACAGGCGATTAAGGTATTGATGAATGGTGATAATGAACATGAAAATATTCATTACTGGTGTTATTTTCTGTTCAAAAATTTGTATTAAATCAATTTTAATTATTGTTAATAGAAGGGAGGATAAATTGTAAACCAAAATAAGTGGGAGTAACCTTTAAGAGCCGCGAAGCGATCCGCTCGTAATTTAGTCCGATCTTATTGTAATTGGAGTAAGAGGGGTATATATCTTCCGCTGCGGATGCCTAACACGATCGTCGTATTTCCTAATGGGATTTCGTGAAGCTTACGACCGTGCCCGCTGCCTACCCAATGGAACACAAATCTCGGATATCTTTTCCGCCCGGTCGTTTCCTTGCGACTCCACCGCTTAAGTCCATCTACAGTTAAGGAAGCGCAGTTTAGACTCGAGGTGCAGCAAAGCGCCCACTGTGAGAAGGAGCTAGGGGGATTAAACTAAATCCACATGCAGTTTTGGCTCGAGCCGCATTTACCCTTCTCTCCATCCTCCCGTGAAATGAATGCAGCGATTCATCGAGTCCTCTCATTCGATAGCGCGGCGTCAATGATTCAGTCGGGGGGACCGCCTTTAGGTCGAAGAAATGGCGCACCTCATAAACTTCCTGACCGGATTGCCTTTTGCACTTCTTCACCTTGCCCATTATCATTTTTCACTCCTGATTTAGCTTTCGTAGCGTATTTGGATAATCCTCGCCATAAGTGATGGCATCTTAGCTGTGAAATTGACCTCTTAGCCGAATGAAAAACAACGATTAATAGCGTCAGGGAGGATGAACCAATGATCTTTGCATGACTTCCGGGATCTCACCGCATGGGTTGGCTTTAAGAAGGATCCACCGAATTATGAAGTATATGTCCTTTTTGTGAAAATTTCAGGACACGTAATTTTTTGGCCCTTCTATCGATTGGCAATAAAATAATGATGCCTTTCCATCATATATTTGAAGTAAAAAGACGCTGAAAATCAACTTTTTTTATACGTGGTCATACGGCTGAGCATGGCTCTTGCAGTAAAATTTGCAGATTAATAATGCAAAGAGAAATGCCGTTTTGACGAAAAACTAATCTAAGATGCGCAATTTTATGTAGAATTTAGCATTGTAAAAAAGTGCTTGTCTTACCACAATTATTTAATTGACATTAATAAATGGTTGCTCTTAAAAAAAGCAGAAAAGCCTTAGTTACATGAAAGTGGCGCTTCAGTATGCCCGTTATCATTGGCAACGGTACTTGTGACGGAACGTGTTTACAAGCCTATTTAATAAGTTAATTTAGGAATATACCTAACCAAGGTCCTTCTTATATTTTTTATGTAATTTAAATATTTCATTAGTTATATACATGGTGTAATTAGGTAATACCAATGCTTCCAAATGGTAGCAGCGTCATTGTTGCTAAACAATTTTCTAAATACGAACATTAATAAAATTCAAAACAAAGAGTTGTGTTTGAAAGGGAATAGTTTAAAACTGAGTAAAAATATTTAGTCTATTTTAGAATACGTATTAGCGGGATTGAGCATGTATTCTCTCTCTGTAAATTAAACGTGGTAACAACACGTCAGCCATGTTCCGAAGTCGAAGTGAGTTAAGAGAGCTTGTAAAAAATAGAATGCAATTACAACGCGCTATATAACAGCATACTCATACAATTATTGTGTATGCGTTATCACCCTAAAGATGATTTTCCATATAGATGTTTTTCTGGATCGGTATTTATTCGTTCAATAACATAGCACTTTTACGGAATTTTGAATTGCGGAGTCACGGTGGAACCTCCTTAAGAGACAACAGTTCCGCTGACATTGCAGCCAGCGTCTTCCCAAAGCCAATCCATGCTGTGAGAACCCGGAAGATATGCTTAGATCATCGAATCAACGCCGCAAATATCTTAGGAACTCCGGAGAGTAACCGAGACTGGATGACTACTTTACCTATAATATTTTGTCTTTATCCCTGCACAATATTCCTCATTGTTGTTTAATGTTATTCGTAGATAATTTCTAGATTCTTAGATAGTTTTCAAGGAATGTGTCTACTCTTCTTAGCATTACTCTTTCTTCTCTTCCTTACGCCAATTATCCCTTTAGATCAACATATTGTTTATCCCTCTTCGTAATGGTAAATATCCTTGTCATTTACGCCCTTTTCCTCACAAACCAGTATTAGGACTAAGTAGGTACGCCCTTCAGTATCTCGTTGTCTCAACTGTTCCTTCCACCTACTCTGCCGCATACTTTCCGCCAGCAGTCTTCTACCCCACCATGCTAAAACCTTCTACATTCGTCCTAATTTTCATCCAGAGGACTTTTTCCATTATCATCTCCACTTGCATTTCCAGAGCTCTCAATATTATCTCTTCGTTACCGTTGCTATATGCATGGCATTTTTTTCATCTAGCGTTATAGTCTCCTTGAAAAATGTCTCCCTCAAAGTTGACAGATCTTCCAACTTTCTTAATTCAGTCAAAAGAAACTAGTATTTTTCTCAATCTCCCCTATTAATTCCCGTCCTTGGATTTCAATTCCTCTGAATCATTTATCACTCTTTCGGACTCCGTACTTTTCTCTGCATCTTTCAATCCGACCTGTCATCATAAGTGACTCTCTTTCGTTTGCTTCCCCTTACCCAGCTTCGTTTCTCCTTCGTTCTCCGATTCTACAACTCCAAAGTCTGCAATCTTTCATTGTTTTACTTTCTCAAGGCATATGTTCTCTTCAATACTCCATATTAAATTTTTACCGTAACTTTTTTTTATCAAACTTGTAATTCCCATCTCTCTCGAAAACTTCTTTCCTTGTGGGTGTGAAGCCTCACAGGATAAGTTTATTGGGATGGTATAGTGCGGTCCTTACAACCCAAATTTTAAAAGTTTGCTTCCGCCTTAACCATAGTTTTTCCTAGTCTAAGACTAAGGAACAGATTAATAGTCTTAGAAATTAGTTTTCTTGGATATTGCGATGTAGTTTTAGCAGTTAGGTTTCACAAAACCACATTTTAACACAGATGCAAATCCTTTCCAAATGTTTTCTCTCACTGAACTAGTATAATTATAGGAATTAAAACATTAAATTGGAACACTGTCTGAATACATGTTTTTGTTCTGTTCGTCATAACACTCTCTACCTATTTCTATCTCACTTTCGAAGGCAAGTTGAAACCTAAGATAAGACAATTTTGCCAAGGGCAGTGATCGACTTGCAGTGTTTTGATAACAGGCTACCCCAGCCGGATTTTCATTCCATACTCCACTAGTTCTTCTTGTATATGCAACTTCATCTCATTAAGAATTTTCTCCAGTTTTCTGTTTTATCAATGACGGTGGTGTGCTCACTTGCTATTTTAATATAATTTTACTCTCTATTTAGATAACTTTATAGGTGTTACGCCAGTCGGGGCAAGTTTTCATGCACAATTTCATTACAATTTTCTTGACACTTCTGAACTTTTTTCTTCCTACCCTGTTTCACGACTTTGTTCTCGCATATCCTCAGTCTCTCCATGTGGTTCATTAAGTCTTTCCTCACTACATTCATGCCTCACTACATTTGGTTTTGTTTAAAGCTCTGCTTTAACAGTCTCGCTCGTTCTTTCTCTCCTGCTATTATCTCCGTCCCCTTTCTCTCCCTATTTCTCTCCTGCCTTCCTGCTTCACCCGTCATTCCTTGGACGATATTCCTCTTTTTCTCCACCCTTGTCTCCCACGTCGGATCTCTCCGAGAGAGGGCAGAACCGTCTTCCGGTCCTTTCGTGAGTACTCGCCATCAACTTCCGCAGCGCCCTCCACGTAGCTTTTTCGTGCCCTCCGACTCATTCCACGCACCCTTCCTCGGTCCTCCCGCTACCGAAAAGGGCCCATACCACCTCTCCGGGCCCCATTTCCACCTTGCCTCTCCCTCCCGCCCCATTTAACACTACGCCAGCGCCGGAAGTCTCCGCTGAAAGCGCCTCTCTCGGCCGGGACGTGGAGGATGTGAGTGCAGAAGGGGTTTTCGTTGTTCATTTGTCGGTCCATCAAGAGTTTTTATTTTTTTTTCTTTTTCTCTCAACCCCCCTCCTACTTCTCTTTTCTCCCCTTCCCGTCTCATTGTCTCCCTTGAAGAGAGTGCTCCGTGTTGAGTTATGCGGTTTCACGCGTTTAATTGCCTCAAACATTGTTCCATAAAGAGAGGTACCCTTGGCGGGTGACGACAATTCGTCCGACTCTGATTCCGTGGCAGTCGTGGGAAGTCGGCTGCGAAATTACTTTGGGATGTTTTTTTTTTAATTTTCTCTTTTAGACACCAAACGCGTCATCTTCTTCCTTTCCATCAGCTACCTTTTGGATAAGGCTGGTAGGTTGGATTAAAAATTAAAGTCGGATCTCAAATGGGGACCAGAGTGACGGAAAGGTCTGTTAGAAGCGTAAATTATCGTATTTGACGATGCAAAAGACGCACTCTTTTTCCGAAATTATGCAAAGAAATGACACGCGGGTCTTATATGCAAAGGTTTGGTTATATGATTAACAAAAAGAATGTTTACCGTTGCAATTTGTTGAGATATGCAGTAATAAATGGTTTGCATCGATGTTATTAATAAATAACAGCAATAGACCTTGTTGTTGATCGGTTGTCATGTCCTGAAACGGACGTAAATTGATGACGCTGCCTTTCATTTAACACTCTAGAGTGAGAAAGTAAGGTTCAATTTAGCAGCACAATTCCAATTATTCTGTCTCTACGCTATGCTCAGTCCTATAGTATATACGAGGGTATATAGTTGGGCTTCTTACCGTGATATCAAATGAGACTCGAATTGAACGAAATTTATCGGACTAAGGGTATGGTTATGCAAAACTTTGAGTGTTTTTTTTTTACAAATGTGTTTCTTAGAAAATGTCCTACTGAAAGGAAAGTAGGTCTTAGCTACAAGTTCGTCTTATATATCGTTATGTCTTATATACTGGTGCGTTATATATCGTTATGTCTTATATACTGGTGCGTTATATATGCCTTAATATACGGTGAACCCATGTATGTATTTATTCCCGGGGAGGTTAAATATCTATAATGCACTCGGTTCTGCTGTGTGCGGCGAAAAAGGTTGCTCTTTCTGCAAATACAATCTCATTAATGCCACCAGGCTGTTTCCGACACCATCTTGCACCAGGTAAAGTGGATTTAAAAAACTTTTTTCCCTCTCCGCACTCGCAATCTCATTTGTTTGATTGCTCAAGTACCTTGCGCGGTTAAAAGCGTCTCATTGAGTACACCACACGTTTTTAATAAACGCTGTGAACAATGCAGTACTTTAAAGTGCGAATTTCCGTTTGAGAGAGAAGTGGTAGGTGGGATGATGGGCGATTCATCTACGGTTTGCGTTCGCGGAACCGGGACCATTGTAATGGTCTGTAGGTTAGCCTGGTTAGTGCGCATTAGGGCAATATCTGCGGGGTGACAATAAGGTGTGTGCATTTCCGGTGTTTAAGAGGGAATTAAACGGCACTATATTCATCGGAGATGGGAAATTTTGCCGAAAGAGCTTCTGGGAATTGGAACGCCATGTGGAAATATTATATTCGTGGTGGTAATAAGGAAAAGGAGCGTTGTATATTCATAAAATTTTATTCTATGTGCGTTAAAAATAATAGTACTAATTTTTTCGTTCTAACCATGATGTCGCTTACTACCATGAGTTTAAATTACATTCTCGTTTGAAAAAACCTGGATTTCAGTATTATTTAAAAAACATATTGAAATATAAACTTATGTAATCTACCGTTTCCAATCCATGAAGTATCACAGGATAGTCTAAATATGTACTTATATCTGTTGAAATTATGTATAGACTGAATCCTTTTAACGGTTGTAGTATGGACGATTGTCAATTGCACTCCAAAATCATCTCCGGTATTCCAATTACTTTTGAATATTTCAATTTTATTTGATTGGACCTTCGATTAAAAAACTTTCTTGCTAAGTTCATGGTACTCCATATCATAACATTTACAAACGGAAATAGTACCGAGATTCGCCACCCAGGATTTGATGTTTGAGCATTATATGATTGATCGGAAAAGTGAATTCTACAAAATCATGGCTTCCTGGTGAAGTTAGATCTAAATAGGCATTGAATTTCTCCTACGTCTCCTTTCTATCATATAATAAGCTTCTTTAGTTCCGTATATTTTCTACCTCCCATTTTTGTCTCTAAACTTCTCCTCTCTGTACTCCGCTTAACTAACATCCTTTCTTACATCCTGTTATTCATAAAACTCTAGGTCATCGTTATATGTTCCATTAAAACTTTCTGACTTCTCCTAATTTCATCAATTAGCTTCTTTTCCATCCTTAGCACTTTCCCGTTGATCTTCATCTCAAGCCATATTGCCTTCCTGATTCTATGTAAGCACACATCGAAAGCCCTACATCTGATTCAATCCGTTCATCTCTCTTCCTTAAATCCCTGTTTCAGCGTCATACAATGCCAAGCTGCAGAATAGACTTTTAGTGTTTGTGGAAACAACTCATGCAGCTGAAGTGATCATGAAATTTGCTTCCAATGTTAACTTAGGTGATATAAAAAACTTATAGGTATTCATCACTGACATCGCGAATCAGGATTTTATATTTATTATATAGGAGTCACCATATAGCATGGGAATGATGTAAGTAACTTATCGATTCACTTGCAAAATTAAGTGTACGCTGAAAAAAGCGCTTTGAACGTTGAATGTTAGCGATTGAAGTTGAAATATACCTTAAGGGCCACATAAAAGGGGGCTCATATCTCTTCACACAAACTTACGGAAGCCATATAATATTCATCAACGTCAATCCGAATCACAAACTGATGAAGTACTTCGGAGAATGAAAAAAAGCAGGTTTTATTTTGACGAGGGAGAGATCTCCTCCCGGGTGTCTTCAAGCATATGCAATAAAAGAGAATAGGCCGTGTTCATTCGCCTTTGAATTCAGCATACTGCGTATTCCAACTCATCTTTATTCAGCACAGCAAAGGATCACAGCTTTGTGATGACTGTAGATGCCGTATGAATGTGGGACATAATTAGATGGGCTGAAAAAGGAGAAAATACAATATCAGCGAAGCCAGTGATGTTCCTGGAGACGATTCCATGGTAGAAAGCAAAGTTTTCTGTCTTTAAAAAGACGCAAAATTTTATTCAATGTTTTGATTTCGGACAAGAGGTTGGTTTTCATTGGAAATGATCAGCGTTAAGAATACTACGTATGAGGATATTTTTGGCTTAGTGGATCAAAGATATCACTTCAATGAACTGTATTTTGGGAAACAAAAAGACAGCGTAACCTTAAAATATCTAGTAACTGAAATTTGAAAAAATGTCTTAAAATAAGGTATGAACTAACGAATATATGCAATGAGTATTTTAATATATTGTTTCGCATCTCCACATGATTTACCGGAAGGGCTCGAATTTAATTCTCAAGTTCGTCTTGTAGAGTAGAGCTAGCCTTTATCGTGGAATCGATACTGTACACGGCAGTGCTAATCGGCCGTGAATTTTCGTGAGCCCCAACTTCGAATGTGCTGTCGGGTCGTGATGCTAGGGAATCACCAGTACGTGACTGTGCTCGTGACGCGCATGCCGGAAAGGGCGATCTCTGTCCCGCGAACAGCGCGAAAAAGATTTTATTTTCCCCGCGGTCATTATCTCTTTTATTTCATCCGAAATCAATTGCTCTGCTCTAGATGCTCGAACAAGTTGAAATTGACCTTTTCTGGTCCCTTCGCGGTGCAGTTGTTACAAAATCCGACCATCTGTTCCAAATGTGGCGTGAAAATCCGGTTCCCCCAGACCAAATATGTGTAGTCGATGCAGTCGTCTGCAGGCACAAATGGAGAAGAACCAAGGTTAGAATTAGAGAAAAAAAACAGATCCTACCTTGTCTTTTCCGCAACGAAATGCATTTTCTCTTATTTTATAATTTAACGAAATCGGAATTGAGAATCCGATGTCAATAACTGCAAAGGCAATGGCTAACCAAGTGTGTAATACAGGTAATTTGATTTGATATTCAAGGATGAGAGAGAAATATAGAATCAGGCAGTGATCAGCAGTGTGATGCAGTTGTATCTATCGTACTTGCTAACTGGTTTAAGTATTAAGTTAAAGAACGGAATCTGAAGTGACAGATCAAAAATAATCCACTCAAACGCGGTGGGGGAGAAAATAAGCTGCAACCATATAAAAAAAGTTTGGGACGAAGAATACTATTTCAATACAAACAAAAATTGACTTTCTAACATCCAGTTTGCATTTTTCAGAGTGCTAATGGTTTCAGCTATTACTCCATCTTTAGGTACAGCAGTTTAGAGAGTCAATGTTTTTATATCTAACTATTAAGGCCCCTCTAAAAAGTTGTGGCTTCGAAATTTGATTCTGAAAACTATTTTCAAAGTATTTCGATATTGTGGTCGTAATGTAGAAGGTGCTTATCGTAAAGGTTTATTCAGCCATGCCTAGTGATGCTGTCGGTCGCTACGCTACCCACTCCTCTCCTGACCATCCGAATAATTATATAAACCCATGCATCAAATGAAATGAAAATTATGAAATCAAAACTTATATGTAGCGAATCGTATTTTTACATAAATACCCTAATATTCATAAGAGCTTCATAATAAGCCAATTTTCATACTACTGCGAAATTACGACCAGCCATTACTGAGAAAATGTTGTTTTATAAAATTTACAAGAGTTTAAAAAAATCGGATTATTTTAAAACATGATTTAAACGTCAACAATAAGTTCCTATAAGAGATATTAACGGTTGGCTACACTCAGATAAATACTTTTAAAATATTGGATAATGTAAGTGAACAACCATTGGGATTAGTGAAAGAACCGGCACTTTTTGTCCAACCTGAAATAACGTTATGACGGGATTAAATACAAATATTTTCTTTGCAATTTAAAAAGTAGAATGAAACAAGATACATTTTGGTGCAGATTGTTTTCAAACAGGACAACAAAGAAATATTTTATGTGCTCCTAAACTGGAGTAACTATGATGTTTTCGCGGACAGTTGGCAATCTGCTGGAGGAGGTAGTAGGACAGAGAAAAAGAGTGCACTAGACCGGAATTTGTACCTCAAAGAGCTATTCCGGTGTAAATGAATATATAAATATTGATCCTGAAGAGTCTGTCGTGGAAAGCCTTTAGAGATACTTGACTGCGTAGGAGACCTTTCATGAATCGTATTAAAGAACGAAACCCTATGTGGAAGTATTACACGAGGGAAAAAAGCAGTGTCACTAATTGAAAACGGTTGGATGGAAAGCAGGGCAGAGTTGAAAGCATTGGAAATGATCCGGAAAGGACAATTGCCAAATTAGAAGCAGAGCAATTAGCGTGGAACGATAGGAAGCCTTGGGAAAATAAATGAGTTTGGAGAAGAGTGAATAAAATGGAAAAATCCTGGTTTTGTGGAAGCACTCTCCGAATAGTTATCCCTCAGGATTACCCGAGAATTAAAGAATTGCATGCAAGAGAGGATAGAGAAGGCTCTAGTAAGTAGATATTGTAACCGCTTTCGAAACACATTAATGAACTGACTGAACTTGCTTTGTGTGATGCTTTCTTTCCGATAGGAAAATATATTCGAGAAGCATTTAGTGTCCTGTTTATTGGAATTAAGGAGGTTGGCTCGCGACCGCTTGAGTCAAGTTGTCTGAGGAATCTTATTAATTTAAGTACGAGTATATGCCTGCTAAGTGATCCTTACTTCACAAAGAAAATTACCTAAGCTATTGAAAGTCATAAGTATCACAAGAAATGCGATGTAAAGTCGAAGGATTTCTTTTTTATGATAATTTTAATCAGCTCGACTATGAAGTCAATTCAGCATTTACTTTAAAGAAATTAATTCATGTACTCAATGAATTTACTAATTTATAACACCAGAATATTACTATCAAACATGATGTTAAAATATTGTTCTGAAATATGATTTAATATCTCATTAGTAATGATATTATTCGTACGCCATACATTTTACATGCCACCGCAGCGACACTTGAAGACAACTAATGCATTTCGTCTGCTATAAGCGCATAAATTGGTGGATTTAGCGAAAAATACGGTGGGTTGATGCCTTTTTTTTCGTGTCATTTTATTTCTTGTGAAATTACGCATACAATATCAGTTTTTTGCAAAAATGACATGTCACTATGGTATTTTTAAACGTTATATTCCCATATGATGGCCATTCTCGCCGTTAATCGTATGTAATTTCAAATGCAATTTGTGCAAAAAGGAGTATGGGTTGGTATAATTATCTTTGCTTTATTAGACAGAGGAACATTTAGGTCTATAAGTGATGAAAAAAAATGACATGACTTTTAATTTTCGGATCAACCTCCTTAAATGGAAAAAAAGAGTTAGATGAGGCACACGCGAGGACATGAGAAATGAGCGGGATTACGAAATTGAGAATTAGGAAAGACAAAGGCTAAGATTTACGCAATGCAATTTGAAGGGTGAGGAACAAACAGGCAGAAGACAAAGGACAATATTCCACAGAGAAAAACCATTCGCCTTGACGTGGACTCGAACCCGGACCCCCTGATTTCCGGCATGATGCTCTACCAGTTGAGCTAAAAAGGCTTCCTCTTATGCTGTGGAAATTATAGAGCTTTAAATGAACAAGATGTTCACGGACTGCTAGACATATCATCTCACGAAGCAGCCGTGGCGCATGGCGCCACCGTCAACGAGGTTAAAACCGACGTTGAAACTCTAAAGCTACGTTTTCATGTGGCCGTTTTTGCGTTGACGCACACTGCGCCACCAATCAGAAGCGAGCACGCCAACGCAGCCTGCGTTGCCGTCGGAGTTGGTCAACTTTCATCTTTCTGCGTTGACGCAGCTGCGTCAGAGCGAGGAACAACGCATTCTACCTGTCATTTGTTCGTCACGTGATTCTTTCGCTACGAATTATCATGTATACCACGGTTTCCCACCGTCAAATGTTTTGGTGCGTTGCTGCTGGCGCTGCCGGTGACATGAAAACAGGGTATTCTCCTGACGCACAACGCAGCGTCAACGCAACGCAAAAACGGCCACATGAAAACGTAGCTTTAGGTGCTTACTTGTAACGAATTCAAAGATCACGTACTAGCCGTGAAAACTTTAGCGGCGTCACCCGTTGTAATTACACAATATTCCACCGAGAAAAAATCTTTCGCCTTGACCGGGACTCGAACCTGGTAACCTCGATACGGGCAACGCCGCTAAAGTTTTCACGGCTAGTACATGATATTTGAATTGGTTGGAAGGACGTCAATCATTTTTAGCAGTAAAATTTATTACACACTTTAAATTCACAGTTTAATTACAATATTTTCATATATATTAATGAAATAAATTAGAAGCATCCGCAGGGGTATGTGGAAGGGGGTGGACTGACACCAGGCATGTGTAAATGTCAATAAACCAAAAAAGTATGATAGTAACTACATTATGGGTTCAAATTATTTACCTGTTATGCTAAAATTATCTTTTTCTCCTTTTATTCGTTTTATTAACCTTTAATGCACAGTTTATCTATGCGCTGTTATTCAGAGTATGCGCTATTGTTTCATTGCTCACGGGGTATAGACTTATGAAAAAAGGTATAAATAGTTTATGGACTTTTGGACTGGAATGTGAGTTTAGAGGAGATTGGAGAAGGTACCGTAGAAAGGAAGACGAACGTGGAAGTGCTGGAAATGGTGGAGGATAAAACGAAATCAACTGAGGAAATCAGGAGAAGGCAGAGGAAGTGATTGAAGCAAATTTTAACGGTGTCTTTCGAAGGACGTAATAGAGAAAAGAATGCTTGGTAAGCGTGGTAGAGTGAGGAGAAGAACGGGTGATTTGGATAGAATAACGGTGGGTGGGAAGTATAGGTACGGATCTAAAGAAAGACATCATTTGAGAGATAGGAGTCGTGGGAAGAAATTCTTTCCCATCAAAACCTTCTTAATCGGGAGAATACTAATAATTATAAATTAGCAAGTTATTCCAATGTACGTGTTCCTATAAGTAGCATTAGAGTAATATAGCCACTCAGTCTTCTTCTTCTTCTGGCTTTACAGTTTTAGGCAATTTTCCTGTTCCGGCTTCGCCATTGTAATCTCGGTCTCTCGTCACTTCTTCTCCGTAAAGGCTTATAATCTAAGACCTATCTGGGTATCCTTTCTAGAGGCATGCGCTCAACATGTTCTTTCCATCGTTCTTTGTAATTCATTGCTATTTCTGTTACTGGTTATACTTGTAATTCCTGTTTTATGTCTTCCTTTCTTATGTGGTACAGACCTGTTCAGCCTTTTACAGAACTAAGGAATTTTATTTCGGACGTTTCAATCTGTTTTAAGACTCTTGTTCAAGGTGTCCAGGCTTCTGATCCGTATAGTAATGTGGGGAGAGCCATTATTTTGTAAAATTTCATTCGAGTTTCTTTTTGCAATCTTTCCCTTCAGTGTTATGCTAATAGTCCCACATATTCTTTCTTAATTAGTCGTTTTATTAATACTGTCTTTGTCCTCTTCATAGGTGATGTCGAATCCTAAATACTTGAAGTGTGATATTTGACCTGAGATATTACTTTTAATTATTATTTTGGTTTGGATTGGGTATTTTCCTAGGAATGCCATTGTCTTGGTTTTCTGTATGGATATCCTCAAGTTATAAGTCTCTATATCGGCTTTAATTTATGGACATCCAATTGTAAATGGTCTTCATTATCATGATTTATGACTTGTTCGTCTGTAAATGACATGGAACTTTAAAAATAGTTTTCTTTTATTTGTATTCCTGGTGGTGTAACTTACTTCTATTCTCGTAGACAGTCGTCTATGTTTATATAATGAAATAGAATAGGTTATATAGTGCACCCTTGTGTAACACCTTGGTTGGTAATAATTGCCGGGGTTGTGTTTTTGCAATTACAATATTCGTATTTTTATAGAGGGATTGAATGGTTTTAATTAAATGAACTGGGCATACTCGTTTTTCCATTATGGACCAAAGTTTTTCTCGATGAATGCTATCGAATGCTTCTGAGTATCTCTGATCTGAAGAGGATTGATCAAGTGAGGAGAAAGCGAGGTTTGTGAAGCTCGTGATCCCCTTCCTTTTTTCCCTAAGGAGATGTTCTCTCCCTCACAACTCCCCGTTCTAATCCATATTTACCACCACAATTCTTTACCTCTCCTCCATTAATTCCATCATCCATGCATAACACACTTCTCCAATCAAAGCAGGGTGACAACGCACACTGTATTATGCCACCAGAGTGACAAGTAACACACATAAGATGTAAAATAATAATTGTCTCCAAATAAAGCTTTTAAACTTTCAGTGTTGGTATTTCGTAATTATATATTATTTTTGCCATTAGTCACATTAGCCTCCTCTCAACAGTTTTCCGCAAATTTTCAACCCCCCCCCTCCTTAATCGGATGTTTTCTTGCAGTGGGTTTTTCTATTGATAGACATTAGCAAAAATCCTTAGATAGATAGACATTAGCAAAACCTTTTTTTTCACCACAAGTATACCTATGCCTTTCACAAATATCTTTGATATTATAACTTCATTGTTAATATTACATTTTCTTATTTTAATTTTAAATAATTATTATGTAAATGTAGCAATGTTTATCGTGATTAGATGGAGATTAGAATTAGATTATTAGATGGAGAAGACAATTTTAGTCTCTATCTCTCACTCCAATAAATACGTTTATCTCTCTATCTAACTATCATCCGTCCGGCAGCTCGTCTCGTGGGATTTTCCTCTCTCGTTATCCTCGCAGTTCTCGTCATTCTTATCGACGACCGCGCATCCCATCGTGCCATCTGCTCAAGAGGTTGTCTCCACGACTGAAACCATGAACTAACTACTTGACTACTCTCAATTTGAGTGAGAAAGGGATTGGGGGTTGAGAGCGCTCTCACGATTATTTTTTTCCGATGTTATCTCGCGCATTGTGAGCACGCGGGGGTGGAGATCGACGCGTAGTGGCCGCGAATGTTGGTGGGGTTTGGGTATGTGAATTTTTACAGTTTCCCCAAGGTCTCTCGGGCGCGTTCGGAAATTTCCATCGCAATACTGCGGGAGGAGTGGAGTTTGGGAAGGGGAAAAAGGATAAGGGATCCGGAGAATGTGTCTCCAGCGTGGCCGTGGACATCTCAACCATCTTGCCACTCATCCGGCCTTTTGTTTCACCCCATTTCTTCCTCCTTGGGGATGTCTTAGATTTTTTTAGAGGAGCGCGCTGGCATTAAACCTTTCTCCCTTTTTCTTCCGCCCTACCGCTGCCCCTCTTCAGAGGAACGTGAATTCTTACGACTAAACTCTTCTCCAGTCTGCTTTAAGTCTCTTCATCTGTGCATATAAATATGTTACATCTACTTCTATGTAATACCTTGCAAGGCACCGCAAGGGTGTGTGTGGCAGAGGTTGAACCGTCACCCGGCTTGCATTATATTTGCATTATACAGAGATTTAGTTTACATTTACTACCATGTAAGATTGCAAAATATACACTACTTACATGCAACTGAGAAGCACAACACTACCACCCCGGGGAAAATATTATACATGCAGTTACGGGACATGTGAAATGTTAGCAATAAATCTTAGTTATAAAATGTTAGTTGATCTAAAGTCCTGAAATAGTTGTTGATACGTCATTAATTGAAAAATAAATTAAATAATTAACTTATACTTCTTATTGCATTCATGAGTTAGCAGTGCTAAAACATATACACGTTAAAACAAGTAGCTTCATTTTAATTTTTAAATCAATATCTATGATATTTATTCCGATTAGTTATGTACTTACATTCCCTGTAACCTCTTACTGTCTCTAATTGAGCGGGAAAAAAGGTAATATTCCTATTAACATTCTTATTTTATTAGCAATTCGTATCATGTGGATATTAATTCCTCACCTGATCGATATACGCCTTATTTTCGTTTCATCTACCGTACTTGATCTTGATTCATAATTTTTCTGTTAGAGCCTTTTGCAGCCCTGTGATTATTTAAGACCTACGTTTTCTCTGGTTCCATTGCACTAGGAAAAATAACATAGCCAAAAAAACCGAAAAATACTGAAAAATTTAGCATCCCTCGTTTTGCACCAGATTTCTAAGGCATGTTTTCTTTTCTGATCAGCATTTGAAGTGCCTCTAAAGTCCTCAAACCTTGGAGTGCAATACCGAGCGTACAAAGTACAACGTGTCATTGAAAATATCATGTAAACTATGCCCTGGGGTACGTTGTACATTCTGCTACCAGAGGCCTGAGGTGTACATTTTTCTTTTCTCCCTTGGGAGTGGAGTTGTGTGGAGTTTACGGTTAAGTTGAAGTTTTTAGCTGTCCTGTAGGTGCCACCGGTGTCCAATATCCCTCTCCGTCCGGTGTCCACTCTTCATGACTTCCCGCACTGCAGTAAACGTTCCGTAACCGTACCCTCCGCTTAATCCTGTGAAGGCAAGAAGAGCGTTTGCTGCAGTCATCCTGTGGAAGAAAGAACTGAGTACCCATGTGGGTTATTGAAAGAGCAATTTGCGTGGGTTTTATTTTGTTTTACATCTAAAGTATGTTTCCTCAGGTACTACGTAGGTAACACTAAGTATTTTTGCTTCTTTATCTCCAATAATTCCCATCTTACCAATACCCTTCACGGGAAACCACATAACCATCTATAGGATCTATATGTAACCATCTAAGGGATACCTAACAATCCACTGTAAGGGCTCCTAATGGTTGCTATCTTGTCCGAAACAACTACCCGTAGCCAATAATGCGTGGTTATGTTTTTTCTTGAATTACCCACTGAATGAAAAAGACATCGAATTATAATCAACCAGAATCAATGTCGTTTTCTGGGAAAGCAACAAAATGTTGAATTCACTTTGAACGGGTTCCTCCCTATCTGCTGTTAAAACATTACATGATTTTTTACGCATTTATTTTCCTGCTACCAATGTATAATATTGTTATTATTATTTGTTTTCCCTTGCAGTAAGTCTAGGTTTTTTTGGAAAATTTACTCAATCCGTTTACCCTTGTCTGAACGTCTCCTTCACTTTCCAGTTTTTTTTTCTTTCGGTGAGTATAATTCAGATTCCTCTAATTTTCATTTTGAATTTCCGATCTTATCTCTTACTTCTTGATATTGAACTCTTCAATTCAATACGGGCTTCTCTATTCCATCCTTTTTAAATACGTGACCACACCAACTACACGGTTTTGAATTTATAAAGAAGTTTCGAGCGTTATATTGTGACTCTTATGTATAACATCGAAGCTTGGGTGGCCAAAACATTGATCAAGAAGAACAGTGCATCATTTTTATTCAACATACGGTTTCATATTATGAGAAATATTTTCTTCTTCTTCACCGTCATCAACATTTTCCTGTACTTACTCCTTTCCTACTCCTTTCGTCATTGTTTCCATATTCTACCCCACAACTGCATTTCTGCGAATCAATTATATCATCGATACTCTAGGACCAGACCTCGGAACATAACATAACCCCGTACGAACACTTTTATAACCATTTTGACTCCTTGTTAAAACCTTCATCCATGACTTCTTTCCTGTACGTCTGTGCTGTAACGTTCGTCAATCGTCCGTTTTGCTAACGCTGTTCTCTTCATAATGCATTTTCTAGTTGTCTCACCTTCATAAAATATGGAACCCTGTGTATTAAATTATTTCAATCGATAAAGGCGACTCATTCGTACAATTTTGCTAAGTTTTGCTGACGAAATTTATTTCTTTATCATGATAAATATTTTAATCAAAATTTCACTCGCTTGATAATGTATTTGACAGTGACTGGAAATCTTTCGGCTTATTGCCTCAGTCATCCATGGTCATAATTCAGTCGAAAATGATGTATTTAGCCTATTTCATTGAGAGATGTGATATATTTTATTCTCTTCTAAACATTCCAAATAGAAATACTAAATTTTACATTATATCCATGGTAATATTTTTTAAAGAGAAGTGGTGGATCACCCTTGAGCTTGGTTTCATTCCTTCATTATAGTTGTAAAATTAGGTTTTGAGATGCTCCAATTATTTAGTTTATATTGCAATTTCTACTTTAAAATAACTATTAACGCTATCTTGATTCAAACAAAATAAAAATCCCCGAGCCGGGATACAAACCCACACTCGTAGGGTTGTCAGACCGGCACTTTACCGACCTGGCTACAACGGAAGTCATAAAACTACCTGTATGCCTTGAATTATGGCAGCGAAATAAGAAATCTCTCTTGTATTATCCTTTCTTGCTTTCCTTGTACTCTTGTAATGAAGCCAAGCTTCTTCAAATCCGTTCCCACCCCTTTCTAGTCTCCCAACCTAAAAACAGGGCACGCGCACTATTTTGTCTTCCGCACAGCACCCTTAACCTCCCGAACTCCCCTCGCCCCTTAAAAGGACGCATCTCTTTGTACCCTTGCAAGGGAGCCGTGGGTACCATTTCCAATTCCACTCCATTCCCCTCATCCCCGAAATCCTACTCGGGGGCACCCCCCCGCCATTCACCACCATGAGGAGGAGATGGACCCCCCGATTTATGCCCTGCCTCCGCTATACCCTTCCGACCCCTCCCCTACCCTCATTCAAACACACACACACACACGTCGCTTTCTTCTTCCCACCACCTCCCGCCTACCCTTTCGTCTCTCTCAACCGCTCCTTTCTCCGTCCATCCCCTTTCCCGCCTCCCATCCCACACCCCGTCCCACATCCTCCTTCCTCTACGTGTGTAACGGGGGCACGCGACTGGAATACCGACGTCTCACTTTCTGCGAGAGGGTGGGGAGAGACCCTAGGAGCGTCTCCACGGTCCCACCGGAAAAAAAGCCGTGAGTGGGGGAGTGGGAACTCTTCTTTCTCTTTTCTCTCTCTCTCTCTGTCTCTATCTATCTCGTAGGCTCACCTCCATCCTCTTTACCCCCTCACATCCTTCCCCTCCTCCTCCTCCCACTCCTTAACGATCCTCTCCGAATCACATCCTCTCTATCTCTCTACCCGCGAAGTCTCATCTGTGTCTGTACCCGCACTTACAGGCGCTACATAGCAGGACTCAGAACCGGGGGGAAAGGTGCAGGGATATGGAAATGGAAGGGTAAGCAGCAAGGGAGGAGAGAAACCCGGCGTCACAATTATCCTGTCCTTAACGATAGGCGCTAAGAAGACCACGGCTTAACGTCCAGTACGGTAGACGGAGTAATGAACTCGAATATTCTTCACAAAGCACTCAAATAGGTGCAATTTTAGCAATGAAAATTATCTTCCATTGCCGGGATTCAAATCCGGGACCTCTGGGCGAGAAGCCAGTGCTCTGAAATCTATACCAACCGTACCCCTTCCCTTCAATGCCTTCTAAACATTACACGGAGGATTTAAAGTAACATCCGACGGATAGAGCACTGAACTTGAATTGCCTCCTCACCCTACACCGGTCTGGTATACCACTGAAAAAGCTCTTCCACAGCCGGGATTCGAACCAGAGCCCACAGGATATGAAGGCAGTACATCCAATGGGATTCCCAAGAAAGTTTTTCTCAGCAGAGATATTCCTAGTGAAGGTGCTAAATGAGGTTCGATTCCTTATTAATTGACACTAATTGCTTAAAAAATATCGTTAAACATTTATCTCCTTTTTCAAAGGCCGGCAACCTTTTAAGATGTAAGATAGATTCAACCTTTTAACCTCTATCCTTCACAACAAATGAAAACATTTTTTTTCGTGTGCCAAAACCTTTATATCTAGAAATAAAGAAAATTTAAAGTGATAATATGATAACGATTGCTTGTAATTAATATCTTTATCGGCACAAGAAATATTCGTACAGAAATCACTCTCGTTGACTTACCAGTGCTCGCGAGCTATGCATTGTCGAGATTTTTTCTTGCACACAATATTCAGGGTACACATTTTTTCCTGCGTCTTCCGCGCTGATATGCTTAATGCTCATTAATTTAATAGAAGGCATAACATAAGGAGACGTATTATGTACGTCCTGATTGCGAAAGTGACATTCATGAGCTTAGTCATTTATTCCTCTAGGTCTTGCATCTCGGGGATGACCTGTGTCAGGGAGTATGCACTGTACACGAAACCGTTTCAGTCTCGTAATACACGGCGTACTCGATTGGTGGACATGAATGGCGGGTGATTTCACTCACAGGGTTGCTTCTTCATATATCTGCCATCGTGAAATCCTTAGCATATCGAGATATTAAGGGTGAGTGATGATGATAGGATGTCGTAGAGATGCCGAGGATGAAAGATGTCGGTAGATTATGGAATTGATTGGATGAAGACATGGGAAATTAAAGGAGATCTAACGTTCGTTTTTCATTAATATACTCGATTTTTCGACGTAATACCTGTCAGTAGCCAATATCCATTTTTGTAAAAGAATTTCTATAATCATTTTTTTTCAGAAAGGTTTTATAAAAAGAGAACTGTAAATGAAGTCTCCAAACCAATATCGAGGAGCAATTTGTAAGAGATATCAATGCGTAAATGGTGAAAAACGCAATGGTTGCCGAATGCACCCTGAGTGACACGTCAATTTCCTTAATAAAATATATGTAGTCCCGTCTTAAAGTACCGCTTCCGATAGATTAGAAGCTCTAATTCATAAATAAATATTCATAAAAATGAAAGCTTTAAAAATGTCTTGACTTAAAATTACCCACTCAAAAGCCGTTATTTAATCAAACCCCCACGGGTAGTTTGAATGTTATCGTATATTTTTCTTGACTCATTTTTTCATACTCCTACACTGACATAGCCGATCTATTAGAAATATTCGTTTTAGTAGCCGCTATATTTTCTTCATCAGAACCTACCCTTAGCATTAAATCACCAAAAATACTTTCGCCTTCTATGAAGCTTCCCTGATATAAGCTATTATATGGTAGAGAAACACATATTTTCGAAGATAACGTAGTGTTATTATTCCTTATTTCTTAGAGGAATTTCTTAGTTATGATATTGTGCTGTTGCAATCGAATGCTTGCTTAGATACAGAAGGATTTTCTTCTGCGTTCAAAGTGTAAATGTGCATATTTTATTGCTATTAAATGGGTGAACTGAGAGAAAACGCGTAGTATAACCTGTGCTGAATATATCAAAATGAAACTTTATTTACACTTTCATTCCCTCTCTTGATTTCCGTTGACGGAGTATATGATGTGGTTCCAATTATTAACTTCAGGTTATTGAAATTCGTCTCATATTAGTTTTTCCATATTGTTCCTGACCCAATACGGTCCGAAAGCACTCCATTCCTCACGTTCAAAGGTTTCCAAAAAAATGAACGCGCGGAAATTGAAAAAAAGATATCCGAAATCATACACGACGGCTTCGCTAGGGAATTGATGCGCGGTGGAATGTATGACAGGCACAGTGTTTCAAATTCCAAACAACCTTGCTAAAATGAGAAATATGAAGTTCCTACTGGGTGAAGCTGATAGCCTAAGTTCAGTGTCGGTATGTGCATAGGAGTTCACATGCATGCACGCATCGTACTTATGGTGTCCACCAAAAATTTAACAGTCGCCCCCTTTTCAGTTTTAACTTAAACTTCACAAGCTACGGACTTAAATGCAGACAGAAATTATATTTTGATAGAGCATAAAAGGTTATCATCTTTTTCACCAGTTCAAGGATTACGAACTAGTATATACTAGCGGAATCACCCGCTGAAATGCCCAGTAGGGGAATTTCGACATAAAAAAATCCACCTTCTCCGGGACTCGAACCTGGAACTCCTGGTTTCCGGCCAGGTACTGTACCAATACCTTTCCGGTAATCATGGGGTTCCGAGTTCGAGTCCCGGTCAAGGTGAATTTCTCTTTGGAAATTCCGCCATCTCTTTAACCTTTTTGTCAATTATCTCCATTTTTAGCTATAGTTATAGGAATATTTTACAAATTTTAATTGAATATTCGTGAAGCATCATCTCTAAAAAAAACAATAGAGCATCAATTTTGGAATGGTTACATAAATATTTCATATTTTGGCCAACTAGATCAGATTCCGCGCACTGTGCAACGACTGGATATCCGGTTTTAGTTTCCGAGTGTCATCCCGAGGCGAAAGAGAGGGATGAGGGAGTGTATCCAGGATTCCCGAGCACGCCCCGGTCCAGCCGCCTTTATTCCACTTCTTCCCCTTTGCACTCGTCTCGTATCCCGCCTCCTTACCCTCCCTTCCATCACGGGCGACCCGACCGACAAAGAAAGACCTTTCCCTTCGAGTCCGTCTTCCAACGTCCTCTCGAGTGGCCCTTTCTTTATTTTTTTGTCCTCTCTCTCTCTCTTGCCTTTCCCTGTCCCGCCACGCCTCCTCTCCACGTCGTCGTTTTAACTCACTCCTTTCAATTCACTCCACCATCGACTGAACCCGTACTCTCTGCGTCTCTTTCTCTCCCTTTCCCTATCCCACATTACCTTGCGCGTAGCATCCGCCTTCCTCTTGCGCATGAAATACCTACTCTGCACGCCTCCGGTGAATTCCCATCTTAAAATCAGGACTTACTTCCTCCATCCGAGCCTCGGAATGAACACTATGAAGTAATAAATGGTGATTATGCTATGCAGTGTTCTACTATCTATATATCTACATATAAAGTTCACCCTTCGTGCCAAGACTAGCCAAGAACCATAGAAGTGACTGATTACTGTGCAAAGAATCGTTGGAGTAATATTTGACTAAATTCTGAGAAGAGAAGAGAGGTCAGTTGAAGTTGTAGTCATGGTTACATGACTACAACTATCGAGGAAACATTTTAAGATGAAGAAATGCAGTAGTACTCGTATGGATATAGAAATAACCATAGAGGACAGGTGCAAAAGAGAAGGTATTAATCCTAGGACAACACGCAATATCCATGCCCTGGACGGAATACTAACCCATGACCTTTGAATTTCCAGGCCAGCAATTACCGAACTGGCAAATACCGACTAAAGTCTGAAATCTAAAGACTGAAAATCACTATGACAGAAGCTGCCAGTGATCCTCATAAATCATCTCACACACACTTAACAAATAACCATGTTCTACTAATAATTTCGTATAGTCCAACGTTCGTGCGATAAAAATTACCTAGATATTTATAACAATAATATAAAAAATTGTTAGAGTTGTAATCTAATACATAAATATGGGTTGGCAACATATGTTGCTATTTATGTCAGTAACGATCTATCTATATTGTTGTTGTCAACTCTCTGTCAGTCGTTCAATTTGTAAACTGAATTTGGATGTGTCTGTGACTCGTTATTAAAACATCTTAGTTTAAAGCCGATATCTCAAGATATTATTTAACCTCTAACAGGTTATGGGCCCAGGCGACCGAAAAGGACCAGTTGTGCTTCAATAGTACTGCAACATTACGCGAGTGCATTTTTTTTCGTATTGTATCGTTAAAGCGAAAAATGGCTGAGGCGTCAGTTGGAACTGGTTTGGCATCCATGGAAAAATTGGATGGACGGGACAATTACAATATTTGGACATTCCAAATGAAGATGTATTTAGTGCATGAAGGTTGCGTTGAAGGCTACGCCGCAGATGACACATCAGTTTCAAGCTTACCCACTGATATCAAATTTGCCGCTAGATTAGGAACATACATTACATTTGTAATCTTTTAAATTTTACAACTCTAACAAAAATAATACCAGTTGATTGAGCAAGTGAGAGGGGAATGAGTGTATTTTAAGCTCTGGATTTCGTTAGCAATCCTAATAGAGAAATAACGAGAGGGTTTTCATAATTTCACAGTCGAGTTTTTCTCGCTGTAGTGGAGGTTCAGCCACGTGGACACACTCAACGCGAATCGAGTCGTAATTATTTTTTTCGCCCTCCGGATATCGTTGCTGGAGGAGCGTGTGCCCTAAGGGTCCTAATGGGCTGTTTTTGACTATCCAGATTAATTGACAGGAAGCGAGCCGACTCGCGAAGTGGGACTCCAAATCACGCCCAATTATCTTGCCAATGGGTGGTTCATCGAGTTGAATAATCATCAACACTGGTCATTGATCCGAATGTTTTGAAGAATCACTCGGCCAACCCCTTCATAATTAGGTACATATTTTTTCTCTTTCACGTCGTTCTCATCTTGTTTCTTGCTTCATTCATCTTTCCATTGGGCATCATTGAAACAACATCCGCATTCACTAGGTGGAATTTTCTCATAGCCGGAAATCACTAAATTTTGTAATATTCTAAAACAGTTTGAACGGTTTGAGCACATATATTCTCAAGAAACGTTCCTTTGAAAATTACACGCACGTATGATCCGTTCACATTTCGTCTTTCATTCCGCCTTTTTGTTTACTTTTCCTTCGGCACTAGCCTCCTCACGAAAATTACCAGTTATTATATTTGATTTTTAGTTTCGTTAGCTATCTTTGATTCTTTAAAGAAGTCATTTCTCCTGGAAGTTTACGCCCGTTTTGCCTGGACTCTGTTAATTATTATTTCATTTGTGATACGTATATGTCTGGTTATTCCCAGTAACTCCTTCCCCTTCTTTTAGCTTCTATTTCTATAGTTTGTTTCACGTAATACTTTTCAAAGCATCATGATAACCTATCTAATACGAAAACTTAGTCATATACCGTTAAAAGCAATGAATATTTTGAGGTAGTGTATTTATATCTTGAATGCTTTTGAGTGGGAAAAACAGGTGATTAGGGGATCTTAAGGACTCAAACATATAACTACTAGAAATATACGTCAATGTGATAAAGAAATCCTTTATGTAGTGTTCAAAATCATATTCGGTACATATTCGGTTATTGGGATTCAAAAAATAATTTATTTATGTCTAAAAAAACATGGAAATGCTGAAATGAAAATAGTATTCAGTGATTTGAGAAATATTATAGCGTGATCGCTTCATTTTCCGATGTTATAATTGGTTATTGATCATTTTCAAAATCATGTTCATTTCATGTGATCATTCATAAAAAACCAATCGCAATACTCCATCATGAATGAAAGAATCATTTATGTATGCGTAATAATTGCATTCAATCCACTGAAAATATTAACGATCCCCATTTTATTCAGCCTTTTATCGTACCACATCATGCATGTAATTCATTGAATAACGTTCTTGCATTAACAATTGTTGACCTAGTTTATCCCTCCAAGTCGCGCAATAAAAGCGTTGGAAATTACGCATTTCATTTTATTACGCAGGATTAGCCCGGTATTGTACCTACTTAATGTGAATTACATCTGTTGGTGATGCAGTTGTTAGGCCTCTATAGCGAGGGCCGCCTGATAGCATAGTGGGTTGAACCTTGACCTGCCTGATGTGAGGTTGACATTGGGGACGTGGACTGGATGGGGAAGTGGCAGGTAAAGAGTTTTTAATTTATGTCATCGGTCCCAGTGCGGCGATTCTTGTCGCCAAAGCCAGTGTTTTCGTTGTGTTTATTATTCAGGACTACAGCAGCAGCTGAGTATGGCCGCAGTATCAGCCGTTCGTGTTGAACAACTTGGAGGAAAAAAACTACCACCGACCGCAACGTACTCCACTTCTGCTAGACTCACCTCTTATAGGTGGAGCGTTTCGGCATGAATATGTGCCATACCCTTGGTAGTGGGTACTTCTTTCTCGTCCGTAGATTTGAGCTGTCTAAAATATGGATTTAAGCTTAAAAGTTCAGTTATTGATACTAAAAGTATAATGATATAGGTAATGCAAAATAATGTAAATTTGGTACCTCAACATTTCTAGCCAAAATTACGAATTTTATCACAGAGTTTACGACAAAGGCTTTACAAAAAAATTACAATTGATATCATTGACGTTTTTGCGATATTAGAGAATTTTTTGTGATCTTAAAATGTTTTCTCACCAAAATAATATAATCTCAATAGACGATAATATATTTACTAATGAAGATTGTCTGTATTTAATTTTGCATAAAATTTAGGAATATATCTCGGATCTTATACATTTTTCACACGCAACAAATGCAGGATATTATTAAGTTATCCTAAAATAGGCCATATGATTCATTTTTGGAAATAAAAATATTTTTTTATTCAGTTGAGTATATTAAGATTTGTGAAAACATAAACTTTTCTTGATTCTTTCAGTATATATTTTTTGCCTACCATGTTTTCCGCGATAAATAATTTTGAAGATATTGCGCTGAGAGAAATTTCACTTTTTTGTAATAATAGTTGCTTCGGTGTCAGTTCTTTTAAATAGCTATTGCCTTCCGCATGCAATATGGCTTTTTAACTTTTTCTCGCAGCATTTAATAAGGATATTTTACTTCAAAGAGAGCTAAGGGCAAAATTAAGTTTTTTTTGTCTATTTTATAACCTACTCCCTATTTAGATTTAAGATCATGAATTTCATTTCAATGTTAATTTCTGTTTTCCAAATGCAACACTAAGTCCAATGAACTCCGTTTAACCGTTGGGAAATCAAACTGAGGATATCGACGCCTAGTTTCACTCTATTACGCCGGGTTTCTCCCTTTCCAATTCATGAAAAATTCCTACCTCAGCCCAATTTTCTACCCTAGATAGAACAATGGACCTTAGACACTAGTTGCCTTCCTAATAACATCTACTTCTTGGATAGAACACGACAAATCTCTGATTGTTATCTTTATCTCCTCTATTGATATAATTAATAATTTTAATGGCTAAAATCGAATCCTGGTTTGCATGATCGATCCAATTTTGCTTCGCACTTCGTTTCTCGCAAGAGACTGACATTAATAGTTACATTCTGGATAATTTTATGAGAAAATTTGACTTCCAGGTTAATGGATGGGCCGCCTCTACCGCGTTGCTCTTATTTCGTGTCTGCAATTGGCTTGTAGGTCAAGTGTGGTACGGCACAATGGATCTCAAAGGGATCAAAATGCTTTGGGTCTAAGTATAGAGGGCCCCCACCCCAAACTTTCTGCCTTAAATTTTTAGTTTTACTCGCATGGCCGAATTTCATATCCTGCACCATGTCTGTAAGGAATTGATGTTTCTATTTACTTCATCCAGTATTTGAGAGGCTGATAATTGAAATATTTTGTACTGGTCACATTTTTCATCGTATACCGCTACCTGTAATGTGTTAAAAATTTTATTTACTCCTTGGGCAATGGTCAAAGTTGAAAAAAGACTCTTTGCTTGCTCAATTTGTCAAATTTTACACCGTATCTCGTTGTGTGTAATGAGTTTACGCTCCTATTTTAGTTAATGGGTGATTCTAGGTACGGAAAATCGACTTTCAAGTTGCTTGATTGGCCAAATTCAACACCGTTGCTCATTGGCCCCGTCACGCATTGAGGAAAACGTGAACGCGGTTCGGCACAGTTTCCGTTCCCACACGCCTAGCCCTGCGAGATAAAGTTGCACTTCACATCCGCACACGGTGTTGCTTGCTTGCGAGTTTTATTACGGGCTAGGATTGTGGCTATCCCAGGTGGCTTGGCGTTCCAGGAGAGAGAGAGAGACTCACGGATAGTGCACGTGACAGTTCGCAATACGGCTGAATTCATTCGCTAATTACGGCCCCGCGGAGACGAGGAGACCTCCGCCCGTCCCCACGTCACCCTTCGGGGAGGATTGCATTGTTCTCCCTCGGAAGGAGCGGTTTTGCCTGTTTAGACGCGAAGGTGCAGTTGGGGGGGTTGAAGGTGGGATAGTGAGAGATTCAATCAGAAGGGCTGCCTTGGAGTGGCGGTTACCTCCCGGGAGGCACACACTCGAGGCCATGAGGTCAATAAGGTCTCGCGGTGACGATATAAACTCCATTGCAATGCGATCACAGCGAGATACGATGGTTTTGACTGATTCTGAAAAGGGCAAGAAGTCATCCATATATTGCTTAGTTATCTCATATTTTTTGTTTTTTTTCAGATAGAACTGAACTTCAACTTCATTATCCCCCTACCATTCCTAGCGCTTCTTCATTAGTCTTCCTTTCCACCCATCTTACCGTATCCATATCCGCTTATCAAACGCCGTCAATAAATTTTCATCTTCTTTCCTTAACGTTGGTGCCTTGTAGCAAAATTATGCCACGCGCCATTTTAGACTTTTCAATAGTGTTTTATTTACGTTCCTACTCAACGATACTGTAATAGTTCGTTTCTGAAATTAAACGCCAATATTTTTAGCGCGACTTTTCCTTCAAAATTTAACGTTTATATGTCCCTTTTTCTCCAACATCCCTTGTAGCTGATTTGCTTCACCTGCTCTAGCTGCTGACCTCCTATTTTTAAATTAAATCTGGTACTTTTGTTTTGTAAAATCATATCACTTTTGTTTTATTATGGTTTCCCTCAATTACGAATCATCCGAAGTAATTTTCTACCGCATCTATCAATTGTTGTAAGTCTTTGGCTGACTTTATGATGTATCTTCATTAGTCCACACTTCTTATTTCGGTTTAACGCAGTTCTCCTCTCGATTCTCCTGTCCACACCTACACAATACTCTGCAAGCCGCCACAAGGGTGGCTGGCAATGTGTGAACCATTACAGGGATGCATTTTAAACAGTGTCCCAGTTCCATTAAGGCTGCTTGTTTGGAGTTCCGCACAGCAATGATATGTCATGGCGAGTTGCGTTCTTACGATCCTTAAAGTTTCAAAAAAAACCTTGTAGAAGTTCAAAATACTAGTATCGCTGCAGCATGAGTTCTGGCCGCCAATGTAACAGTATGTGTCTGACACTCGTAGGAAAACGGTGGTGGAGCAGTGACACAGCTTCACGTATTGTGCTAAGTTAAACAAATTTGATACCTACTGATTTATACTGAAATAATATTGATTTCACAGAATTAATTGTAACTGGCGTCGAGACTTGGTGTTCCCAGTATGAGCCTCCGACAAAGCGGGAGTGTGCAGCGTGGCTGAGCCCACAGAAACCGAAACCAAAGAAATTGCACAGGCAGAAGAGTCGTGTGAACACAATGCTAACAGTTTTCATCGATTCCAAAGGTATCATGCACAAGGAAATGCACAAGTTTGTACCAGAAGGGCAAACCGTTAATTCCGAGCATTATCTCGGCGTCCTCCATCGTTTTTGGACGAAAATTCGTCGAATTCCACCCGATGACCGAGAGGAAGGTTCCTCGTCGCCCCTTCACGACAATGCCCCAGCCCAAAAAGCAAAGATTGTGTGCGAGTTTTTGACCAGAAAAGGGGTCACGGTCCTGGATCACACATCGTATTTGCCGAATTGGCCCCCAGCAGACTTCTCGTTGTTCCTCAAAATAGATTTGGCAATAAGAGGACACCGTTATGACGCCATTGATGGCATCCAAGAAATTTGTACTGCAGTACTAAATGCAGTGGCTAACTTAAAGTGGCTACAGCGACTCTTTCAAAACACTTAAATCGATTTCAGCTGTACATATATTGATTCAGGGGGAGACTATTTTGAATAAATATAGGGATTTTGCCAATATAATCAATGAATTTCATTTTTCATAGACACAGTCCTAGCAAAACTGGGACACACTGTGTAAAGCAAAGAGAACTAAATTTACATAATGGGGAATTGCAAAATAACAGCCCGTGCATGCATCACTTGCGTGCAACTTAGAGGTGTATTGCCACTACTTTGTAGACAATATTAGTTATGGACTCACGATCCAATTTAAATATTAGCAATTAGTAATACAAACTTATTAATATATACAAAGTAATGTAATAATTATTGATTGGCCAGACATGTCCACAAGTATATCAATCATTAAACTCATATTAGGATATCAGCTAATCTATTCATATTTACTCATTTCTTCTCTTTCAAATCGTTCTCTACCTGCTTTCTCTGCATCTCATGCGAATTCTTCCTTTCCCATTCACTTTTCCCTCTACGATTGAATTTATCGGGCCATTATGAATAAAGAGATTAATTTGTTCCGTTTTCTTCTTTTGGATTTCAGAAGACGTTTATTTGATATCACTCTTACTAGGAGTTCTTTGTATAACACTAAGTGGATACATTTTATCTCAATAATTTTTCTGTAGCACCGCATTTAGATTGCTTTGAGCCTTGATTTCTCTGCTGATATTTCTGAGGCTCCTTGATGCTCCTCATTGCCATTAAGAAGCGTTCCCGTGATAATTATTATCCGCAATACTTGTCGGCTAAATCAACTTTCTTCTTGCGTATTAACTCCTATATCAAGCAGTATACGATGGACGAAGCAAGAAAGAAATTGTCAAGAGAATTTTTCAGCCAAATTTGGCATCCTGTCTGAAGAAGAACCTAATTGCAGCCTAAAATACAAGCATGGAAGTAAGGAAACAATTAATCAGAACGTACATCTGGAGCATATTTCTGTACGGAAGGGAGGCATGGGCCTTGACAACAGCGGAGAAGAAGCATTCGAAATGTGGTGCTACCGAAGAATGATGAACATAGAATGGGTCGACCGTGTAACAAACGAAGGAGTCTAAAGAAGAGTAGGAGAAAAGAGAAGTCTGCTGAAAACTCTAAAAGGAAGAAGGGACAACTTTATCGGCCATATCTTGAGACATGATGGCCTGATGAAGACTATCGTCGAGGGAAAAGGGAACGGGAAGATTGGAAAAGGCAGGCTTCGTATGAGATACATGGAACAGGTAGTGGGGGATTTAAAAGAAAGGAATTACGTTAAATGGAAGAGGTTGGCCGATTAAAGAATCGTGTGGAGGGCTGCGTCATACCAATCCTAGGACTGTAGACTGATGATGATGATGACACGGAATATAACTAACAACGTTGCCATTTCCGGGGTTCAAACACGGGACTGGTGGATGAGAAGCGATTGCTCTAACCACCACAACAACTTGATACCCGAAACACTATTGTTGATGCGATTAAGGGAATGGGGATCTCATGAATATGGTCTGGGATCGTTGCTTCGGAAGGTGGGGCGAACCGGATGCCTTAATGAGTTTGGAGAAGTTCCAGCGCTACCTCGAAATAAATCCCAAACAAGTGTCGTCGGGACACACGCCAGCCAAGTGAACCGAGGGTTCCTTAAACCCAGCCCACCCCGGGATCTCCCCTTCCGTCCCACAGACCCCTTGCCAGGGTGAGTAAGGATCCCCTTGTCGCAGACACGCGCGGCGGGTTGTAAACTGTTGATTAACGCGAAAGTTCAGCTCGTTGGCATGGTGAATTGATCCGGATCTCCAATAGCATCAATCGCCCTATAGATTGGGAGTGGGCAGGAATGTCCCAGACAGGAGCCCCGGCGAATGGGTGGGCGAGGGTCGATGAACCCTCTCTCACCAGACCCTGGAATCCGTAAAATAATTGATTGGGGAATGTTTGGAAGTTTCATGCCGACGTTTCCCCAAAAAGAAAAAAAAACTGTATGTCGTTCTGCTCTTGCTTCTAATTGGAAGGTGATTTTCCTCGAAAAGGTGAGCGATCCCTAGCAAACTATTAACTTCGTTAGCAAACATTTTGGAATCCTGCAATATATACGCACACCCTTTTACATGACGTTTTTCTCAATGCCATTTCATTTCTTGGCTTATTGCTAAAGTTTTGATTATTCGCATAGAATATTAAGCCCATTTCTCTCCCAGCGTGTATTTTTTAATGGATTTCTTTGTTGCTGTTTTTATCGATACTTCGTTCAGTTTGACCCGATTTATCGTCCAGTTCATCACGATATATCGTCCAGTTACCTTGATGCATCGTCCTTTTTATCGTTCTTTAGTGTCCTGTTTATCTTAATGTATCCTCCTTAACATGTCAATATACCATCTAGGTTATCTAAATACATCGTCCAGTTCATTACGATGCTAACCCGGCGTTGCAATTTATAAAAATGAACGTAACTTTTATGAAAATTCAGCAATGATTATTTACTCAATGTTTGGCTTATGAAGGACGTTTAGGGAACTAAATGCGAGTACAGTTTTGACTGACAATCGGTTTTGAAAAGCGAAGAAAAATGCATATATTAATGAAATTAGATTACAACAACTAATCCATATGTAAACCACGTATTTTACATTCTCTTTCTCTTTTCGGGACTCATGCCTCTCATGACGTTGGCTTTGTAAATCTTAAACTATGCTAACAATGTCGTTTGATAAAGCTATCAATACTAGAAGCATGAAGGAGATTCTGTTAATGATGCCTTCGTGCGCCTCGAAGAAATTAGATCGCGGGGCTTGGAAAATCTCGGTTCGTTAAGGGCAACACCTTTCCAAACTCTCTTCATGATTTGCTTCACGGAATTTGACATTTAATTATGACGAACATTTAATGCAAAAGTTGAGCTTTGTGAGCAGAGCATTCGATTTAATTCAGCTTCCCGGCCTTGGTAATATTTTGAATTTTCCATCAGAACCAATGGAATAGCGGCCTTTAATAACTACGCGATCTCTATCGCACACAAGCTCTTCATACCTTTCTGTAGAGTGGAAGCAAATTGTTATACTGGTCCCATTGCCATCATGTTGTTCTCTTTGGAATGAATAAAAAGTTTTCTGTTGAAGTGTCGAGCTTTATACTGCTTCATTATTTTATTTAATAGGTAGGTGCTTTTTTTTAGAGTCAGTTATTAAAGTGAACGTTGAGAACTAAATATTAATTCTGAGAGAAGTCCTGGTTGAATTTTTTCGTCTTTGGTGAGGTTATTTTTCGTGTTATGGTTGCATTGGTAGATGAAGGAAGAACTGAAATTTTCTGCGAATGTTAAAAGAGAAAAATATAGTTAACATTGACGTCTAAGTGGAGTAAAAAGTATAGAATTTCCATCCAACAGCGAATAAGCTTTTTGAAAATGAGTGTTTTTTAGACCAAAATGTTTTGTTCCATAGGTCTTGCAGAAGATGTTGATAAATATCAATAATGTGTGATAAATGTTGGAAATAATTATTTCATGGTAGAATGCTCGTCGGAATGAACGATTTACTTTTATCTCAGTAGTAAAAATACAAGAAAAGGTCATATAACCAATTGAACTTTGTGCCTCTTCATTTTGGAGCCGGATTATCAGACTGGCAAAAAAATATGATCTAATGAAATTAAAGTTGGGTAAATGATTTATTTATGCTTCTCCAAAGAGTTTTCATTATATATACGGAACCGCAAGCAACAAGGTTATATTCCCTCATCATAGCAACTTTCGTTATTACCTACACTATAGCGTTTAGCTTGCTTGAACTGGATTCCGCGAAAGTTTACATTCTAAAGGAACCTTCCTTTATCATTTAAAAAATATCGATTACGGGTTTTTAACTCGGTTGTTTGCTCTATTTTCTCGCCTATATATCGCATTATGCCAAAAAAATTATCGAATGTAATTGTAAATACCCGGAAATATATATTACTTCAAGAATTACTTAACGAAGTTGTAATCAATGAGAATGCACCAATCGATGGCATGGAAGTGATATAGGCTCGGTAAGAAAAGTAAATGCTAGGGGTTCTCGAGAAGAATGAGGACGTGTCTGTTTATTGCGGGTAAATAAGAGTGGCATTATTTTTTAGAAATCACCAATTAGTAATTGCCTGAGGTGAAGAAAGTTGCCTTCGGAAAAAGTTTTTACGAACTAGGAAGGATTTATTCAGGCTTACTGATGCAAAAATAGGAATATTTGGAGGTTTAAATCCATTAGGTGGGGTTAAGGGTGAGTATAAATGACTCATAATGAATATCATCTATGTTCTACTTCGGCAATTCCTTCTTACACTCGGATAATTACACTAGCTTGTTTGCCATGTCAATAGTGCATGCTTGGTGATCTTCACCCCCTGCCACGCACCCTCGCGGGGGCCTGCAGGGTATTGCGTAGATGTAGATGAGATCATATCTTGGCTTCCCTCTCAGTGAAAACCATAATTTTTTGGCAGCTCAATATTTTTCCCTTGCTCGCTTACTTTCTTCATTAATTCTTTTTCCTCGTATTTCCGCTATTAACCATCAATTTATTTCTCATCATAACCTTTGAATTTGTAATGATAATATAATTATATCATTATGAAATCCTTAATTGCTGTAGTTACCCACCTTGATTTATAACCGTCCATATTACGCGCACATTTATTTTCCAGTCCTCAGCTTGCATTAACTACACTTTCCCAAGCTTGTCAATTTTCCATCAAATTATATCACAATACATTTCAGCATGTGATCGGAGAACATGTATGAATAATTTAAAAAAATTAAGAAAAGGAGTGTGCAATATTAATAAAACAACCTGGCTATTTGGGAATCCGCTTTCAAGCGAATAATATTTCGTGCCTTACCTTTTTTAATTTTCATCTATTATGTATTAATGGTCGTGATTATTCGAGGTGGGTCGCAAGAGTAAGATGATATTGACCCATTACGAAAATTATTTCAATTGTTCAAAGCATTCATGGAGGTGCGGAGTAAACTGAGGCATGGAAAAGGACCGTGTATCATCCAAGCAGTGACTTCGTAATTACCTCATGTGTCACATAATTGGATTCGACCCACCCGTGTCAACTCATCGTTCCGCGTTCCCCCGTCCGAAATTTATTCCTCTTGTTGCAACCTCGCCGTTCCCCGTCCCGTTCCAGGTCTCCGTCCCCTCCGACCGTTTTCCTTCCAGGGTCGGCTCTCGTAACTCGTCGACTGCATTTACATTATCACACCGAATAGCGCCGTCTGCAATCTCTCGCCAAGAGTAACTCACGCCTGGCGACAATTAAAGGAAATCTCCGAAACTTCAGCCGGCGGGTGTGTTCACACGTGACCTGGTTGCGTCCCCGGCCATTTCAAAACTTGCCTAGCCTTGCCCGATCATTCACAATGCAATTCCACATACCCCCCTCTCATCATCTTCATCCTATTCCACTATCCCGTCTCCACTTTGTCAAGCCGACCGAAACCTCGGATTTTATCAAAAGAATGGTAGGGAAACGAGACGACTAGACCAATAAGCGGTGATAATTTTCAGTGGCTAAGCCGCATGTAGGGTATGTAGATAGTATGGGATCCAGATAAAATTTCTCCTTTATAAATAATTAATTCTCGGGTTTCAAGCAGAGTAAAAACATTGGCTGCTAACGTTTCAATGGATCACTATCGTCCTCAGAGCAATAAGAATCCAGGACTTCCTTCTTGCGCTTATATATCCGTCTAATCTGGGGGGCATTGCTGTTTCTGTTTTTCCGTTGTTTTATGAAATAACGGTTTCCATTCCCTGCCCAGGATGTACCCAGAGTCCCAATTCAAGGTGTTCTTCTGTCTGCTTGAAACCCGATAATTATTTATTCACATAATTCGCCGAGAAAGAACTAAATCTTATATTTCTCGTTTATGTTTGAGTGCGGTATTGGATAGTGTGCATGCTTTGTTTCGAAATCATTGGTAGAATTATGGTGACATGAAAATATGATCAGAGGTTAAAATACAGAATAGATCACACTTCGTAATTTTTCGCAGCAAGGTTGATATGTATGTATGTACAATAGGGCGGATCGGAAAAATCGATTTTTCGCGGAGAAACTTGGCCCTTTGGAAAAAGTTGTGAAAGTGACTCAAAATGAGGCCAGAAAAATTTGGGACCTCTAGGTCTACCCTAGACCCTCTCGCCTTGGCCATTTATGGGGAGGGGGGCTGAAAATGGAAAAAGTCTTGTTTTTATAGCGGTTCCCCATGGATTTTGCCGAGTTGTGGCCCTTAAAAGCCAAAATTTAGTCCATTTGAACGTATCTGCAGACCGAGAGGTTTAAGAATTCGTTTTCCCGAGCGCATTTAGGGACAGCTATAGATAAGTACGAAGATGACACAGGGAAATTAGAATTAATGCTGCAGAGTTTAATGTAATCGATTATTTAAATATGTTTATGTTTTGACATTCATGTATTCTTCTGTACTTGGGGAAACATAAATAAATGTATTTACAGAAATATCTGATCAATAAATAATTATGATATTACTTTTTGAGACCAACAATTAATGAAATCCGAGGATTCCCGCGAAATTGAGTGGAATTTGTACATACTGAAGTAATACTCGTGCAATTTTCCACAAAATTAATTATCTTGCGGAAAAACCTGTCTGATAAAAAAATATTTTTTGGAAAATTGCTCGTGTATTACTTCGGGAATAACAATATACTTACACTACTCGTGAATACGCATCTAATATGCTTTCTAAAAGTGGTGACATTGTATGCACCTGTAAGTTACTTTAGTTAGTTAACGCACGGACTAGTATTTTGGCATGCGTATGTGATGGTAAGAGTACATTTAATTCTCCTCCGATTCAAAATGCACTCTTGGTAATGACCATCCCCTGTAATAGACCCTTAAGACGATTTATAGGGAAATGTTTGGATGTGTGTAGCGGAGATCAGCCAGGTCAGTGGATAGACGTTATGATAGATAGGTTTAACAATATATCCGAAGTGTGAGATGAATTAGGTTACGAATCACTCTCAGATGTAGGTTGAAGTATCTCATGTAGAAACGTGCGACGAATCCCTTAACTGAAGGTGCTAATGATATATTTTAAACCCCAGGTTACTGTGGTAGCTTAGGCCCTATAGGTAGAATTAGTGAGAGGTTTGGGCAGAGTGGTTTAAAATTTTATTTTCTACGTACAGCAAGGGATACAAATATATTACGTCGAATTTTACGGTGAGATCACTTGGATACTTGGTGCTAATTTTATGTGCTAATTTGCATGTCTGCGAGAAACAACCAACGCGTTGTAAGTAATTTTTGCATGAACCTCCCTGAATATTGCATAAAAAGTGAACTTTATGGCATTTAATATCTGCTGATACGCAATCTCTAAGCAAGTAGTGTTTTAATGAGTAGAATTTGTTTTAAAGGGTGCTTTGACAACGAAGGTCATTTGCGAGTGTTTTAATGATTGGTGCAAAAACGTAGTCCATTTAAATAAAGTGTTGAACTTATCTGAACAGACTGAGGATATGAATTAATCAATGTTTACGAAAGCCGTATTTGATTGTAACATTTGTAAATAACACGGTTGAAGAAAATAATTTTTAATGATATACGCTGGTCCAAACAACGTGGAGGATCAACAAACGTGGTTTATATGAAGAACAATCAATATTGGGATTGTTTATTTGATATATATAGCTCACTGAGTTGATCCCCGGCGTGGGTTGACCTACTTTAAGTAACTAGGCTTAATTTTCAACCATTTTAATCACGAAAGCTGCGATCTTTTACGGTTTTGAAGTATTTCACTCACATATACGTATTGCCTGCTTGGTATTTACCTTACCAAATACCCTCCAGGTAATCGGCTTTTAGCATACTCTGTAGATTTAGATTCAGGTCACCCCGCCCAAAAACTTCTCACTTGAGACTGGAGTTTGCCGAAAATCCGTCCCATATTTCTTAACGAGGCTGATATCCCTCGCTTTTTGATGGTTTTGATAGCGGAAACCTTTTTTTCTCTAACGCCGCGGCTAATTTTTCGTATCGGGGGTTTGCTTCCGTGATTCGAGCTTATTGAAACGGGGAAATTATTCTTCTCTCGCGTGCAATTCCTTACTCGCCGCGGAGGTGCAAGAGGCTGAATGCCTTATTTACACAAAGGAATGCAAGCGTTCTAAGAGTATTGCCATAAAGTAGGTTGCGTTGAGGGGATCGTGATTTAATGCTGATTTAGATCTGTCGTGACTTTGCTTTGTGTCACGAAAATTGAGCGAGCGACGTCAAAGGAACGGTTGTACCTACGTAGGTACACGCTCATAATTAAACTCGGGGTACATTTTCAAACCGTCGGAAACCAAGTTCATTTGAGCGCACATCACCTTACACCGGGTCGACTTTGGATTATTTCATTTCAGGAATTAATTTCTTTCCCAGCGCCCGTGGATTGATTTAGTGCAATTTTAATCAATTGAAACAGGATCGTTCACTAATTTAATGAGCGTCAAAGAGAAAACTTGGGTCTTTAGCCTAAATATCCTTCTTGTCTTCACTGATTTAGCGCTCTAGGTCATTTTTATGGTATTCAATTCCCGAAAGGCCACTAAATAAGTCTTTTGGCCGAAGAATTGTTTCTGAGCTAACGGAATCAATATAATTTTCGGTTCTCAGTGTCAGTTTTAGACGGATAAAACTAATCTCGTCAGCAACAGTTAAAGCCGAACGGAAAACTTTTAAATTAGCTCCAAACTGAGATCATACCCGAATGCATCCGGTTTTTTCCGAAGAAATCTTGAATTTCAGGTTGGTGAAGTATAAGCCTAAGATCAATAATACATGAGTTCTCATTTTGAAAATTCATCTTAATAAAAAGAGAGAACTTTATAATTTTCCACACTATTTTACCCTTCACTTAACCGGTTTCCAATATTTCACGTTATTATGAAGTGGTCTAAATGACGAGCCGTGAGCCTGGTGTATATATAGTTGAGAAGAGTGGGTGGGGTAATATGACCTAATGTAGTGTAATATTTTATGTGGAAAATTACAAAGTTCTCTCTTTTTATTATTGGTGAAGTCCGTTTGATAGAGCGCACTCAGCCCCAGAGAACCCGTGTAAAAACGACTCAGATGCTGTTCGTCTCTCCCGAATAACTAAAGAAGCAAGTGACTGATACTGCGAAAAAGTGGGATCACTCAGCCCCGAGGATGCTGTGTGACGCGTTCATCAAAACGTCGGCATACTTCGAGGCCTGACCCGTTGGGAAGCCCGAACAGACTTCCAACAATTGCATTCGTCGGGAACGACTTACACCATTCTTCCTGTATTTAAGCTCTCAATATGACACGAATCCGAAACCGTGGACTCTCTAATTTAGAAAATTCCAATTTTGCCGCTACGCTGAGCTACTTGAATTTTGCGTTAAAGTTTTTGTCGAGTTTGCTCGACGGCTGAGGATAGCAACTTGGAAGTTGCCGCATGGGCTCACTTCGCAAGAGCTGCTAGCTATATTAGAGTGAGCGAAGGCAGGATGAAGCCTTTAAGTTAGATCATCTTCATTTGAATAATATTCCGTAACAGGGAACCTCAAGTATGTGACGCAGTGAGATACTTAGGCTTCATCCAAGACGGATTACTATTTCCAACTTCCTTGGGGGCTTGGCTCGTTAATGTTTGGGTCTCTCGGCTCTATTGTTTCGGAAAAAAATAGGTCACGCTTTAAACTATTGCTGCGGATCCTGTTTTTAGGCCACAGGGGAATTTTGTCTAAATTTCTATTATCCAGTTATCGTCGGTACCCAGCCCATGCTGATATAAAATCAGAATATTCTAAAAGAGCTTTGAATATTAGTTTTCAGGAAAGGGATGAGGGTTTATTATACTGCTATATTATTTTTAGCTGGTGGTGAACTCCGAAACGCGTTAATGGAGTTTTTTTTGAGTAGCTAACCCTGCGATAAGGCAACAGATTATTGAAGCTAGGATAGAAATTGGTGAATTATTGATGAGAAGGGAAGAGATGGGAAGTTTAGAGGGTGCAGATTGGGTTGGTGTAGTGACCATAGTACTGGCTAGCATCCTATACCAATGGCCAGTTTGTATCCTGGCAGTGATATTGGATTTTCATGGGCATACCGGGTTCTTCCTGAGTTGACATAGAAATATGGCAATAAATAGGTAATAAGCGTGACTAATGACTGTTTTACTTCCACCAAATACTCTCAATTATACATACTGCAATACGCTAAAACATTACAAGTGGAGGGCATTTTAGGTTCAGTTCTCCGTCCGTCAGATGGGAGGTTAAGCCGTGGTCCTCTTGGCGCCTGTCGTTAAGTAAGCTAACGCCGACTCTGGGTTTCTCTCCACTTTTCCTCCGTACCCTGAAAAATTCTTACCTCAATCCAATTCCCCACCTATCCTAAGATGCCACAAATGACCTAACCTCCGATGCTTGCTTTCTCGGAATCACTGTTGTTACCGTAGCCGGATTTCTATCCACACTAACACCTTTCCTATGAAAATCTGGCCCACCTGTTTCCATTCTTTTATTTTGATTTTCTACTATCACCTACCCCAAATAACTAATTTCCCTGCAAATAGGGATTTTAAAGAACTTGAAGAAACGCAGAAGTGGGGAGTTTAAGAGGGACATATTGTATGACATTAGTCGTCATGTTAACTGTAATGATTAAGGGAAAAATATCCGACAGGATTGGTGAAGGAGTAAAGAATTATTGGAAGAACATTGCTGATGATATTAAACTTATGAGCATACTTATATTCACGCTGACATACCAAGGAATAATCATGATACTGCCACGTGTTTAAATATAACTCTTAATTCCTGCAGTACGTGTTACGAAACTACGATGTGCCTTTTATGTGTACGAGATAGATTTTAGGGCAAATACATTTATCATTACCATTACATCCACATGTACGCAATACCCTGCAAGCCACCGAAAGGATGTGTGGCAGGGGGTGAAGATCACCCCCAACCACACAGTAATCGCTTGCACTCGGACATCAGCAAATAAAAGTTCATGAGCCCCACGTTTCTCACCCTAATCATAATTTTAAGGTCACATACGCCTTCTTCTGCATTTATTGCATATTTTTATGGTTACTAATTTTTTAATGCGGACGATAAATATCTAATAAACGTGACTGAAAAGAGTTTTATTTCCACCGATACTATCAATTCTGCATATTGCAATACACTAATGAATTACAAGACATGAATTCAAGCCGCTAATGAAAAAAACTGCCTCTTCAGAAAGTGCTCTGTGGTTAATAAGTAAATTGTTGCAGATGGAATAGGTAATTTTAGTAAAAACAAAACAAACTAAACATCTTGATTTTATTTAATGGTCCGTTTTATTCGCTTATTAATTACAGCCGTACTGTCATGTCCATCATTTGTACCTTTTCTTTGGATTCAACGAACAGCATTATTTGGCATTTTATAACATTTTTTAAAATATTTAATAATTCATTGCTAGGCATTGTAGCTGACAGCTGGAGTCAACTGCCCCAATGCCGATGACAATTTGGTGATTTAATCATGGTAGATGATTGATCTTTAGGAACAAAACACGTCATTCATTCACTATGGACATGGACTTATTCCTGGTTTATGCTCGTATCCTTACAATTGATGCGTCATATTTGTAAGCTACCATTAGGGTGATACAGGCGTGATGGGCAATGCAACCACGAATCTCATTTTAAGTCGAAAAACTGAGCGAATTGGAGCGGGGTAATTTGTTTCCTTCGGGCATTTTTGGCATCGGGATGATTTATGCGGAATAGAGCATAAAATGAGGGTGGGGATAAAGGGAGATCTCCATTTTCTGGAAGCAAGCGGTGTAGTTATGGCTTGCGACGTATCCTTAAAGTTCCTGCATGGTAGAGATATGACGGCGTGCGTACGAATGGGTCCATAAACAGAGTCCTGCATGAATGCTAAATTATACGAGGAGTCAAAATAGCTAGATTTACTACTCTCTATCGAAAGCTGCCCGAATAATGTTCGGATTCCGGGATCTTTACGGCCGTATAAACTCTGTCAAAGATCCGGCCTTGTTTCTTGTATATTTTTTTATGGAGCAGCGCTCATATAACTTCCAGAATAGCCAGAAAAAGGAGTCTCCTTATTGGATAAGACTTAAGGTGTATCCGTAGCCTTCGCAAGGAGAGTATGGAGACGTCGACTCAGATTTCCACGGTTTGAGAGAAGAAGGAATACTCGAGGATTTACGAGCCGTAATGAAAGAGGTACTAAAAACGTAGCGAATATTCGCTTTTCGTATATTCGTACGCGTTTCGGAAGTTGTCCCACGCCTGTAATATGTAAGCCCCATGGCTCAGGGGCATCGAGAAAACGTTGGATTATATATTTATGGAATGAGAATGGGATTGAAAAGTAGGAATGCGTCTTTATCTGGCACATCTTGGAGTCCTTTATTCGTGCGCCACGTGGAACATGTTTCCTTTACTAAGAATGTAAACGGTTTTTACTACGGGAGACAGTAGGTCGTTATTTCCTCATGCTAAATCGGCGCGTTATCAATATCCTGCTACCCTTTCTGGCGGATATGTAACAGGGTGTAATTTTTCAACATACGTGCATAAAATATGCGTTATAATTGTAAAATGTTACTTATTAAGGGATTATTAAGAAAAAAGTACCAGGCAAATGCAAGGAAACGATTGTTACCATTAAAATGGAATATTTTGATAGAAAATTGTTTACAGTTTCACTTTGTGGAATTTTTGCATCATAAGAAAGTAAGGTAGAAACACAAACTGCAATTCAACTGACTAAATATTTATTTAAACGACCCGGGCTTCGCTGCTGTACAGCAGATGATCAACCGACCAATCTCCTTTTCGTGTAGGTACCTTTTAACGACTTCGTCAAGAGGTCCTTCGGCGTAAGGACTAGCCACTACAATTTCTTGGGCTAGTAGAGTCACGTCATCAGCATAAAAGACGAATGTACTCAACCAGATGTCTCATCATTTTGTAGTGCAGATGATGTTGCACAGCAGTGAAACCTGGCATAATTAGTCAGTAAGTGGAATTTAAGTGTGTTTCTCTGGAGCTTATTTCTTCATATAGTTTTTAATTCTGAGTTATTCGTGTGCAGTCAGCATGGGTTCTTCCTTCTACTAAAGGCATTGGTTTTTCGCTGTCTTCCCAATCATTGCCATCTATTTTTTCCTGTTTATTTTATTTTGCGTTGAGCAAGCATGCTTGTAATTTTTAGGGGCAAACTTAATTAACTTGTCTTTTACCCTATGCCCTAATATCGACTACCCGGCTATACTATCCTTCCTTCTATTTTGATTGTATGTGAATTCTATTTTGATTAATTTTAGGCATTTTATACTTTGCCCACTGGTCTTATTTTTTCTCCAATGGTTGTGTTGTTTATCTTTTGTCATCTCTGGGCTTTAAATTGGATATTCCTCTCATAATTCTTGTTTGGCAGCCATAATGAGTATTATATTTGCGATTTTGTGCACAAATTCATACTTCGTTCCGCTTTTTATGTGAAAAATTGTGACAGCGACGACGCGTAGTCTGGCTTGCTTGTCTTCGTCTTTGAAGGTTCTCCCGTCCCATTGTCTCAAGCAACGAAGTTACACTTATCCCATTATCATAAAACTTGCTCACAATCCTAGATCATCACCTCTGAATTTTATCTGATTCTTTTATTAACCTCTTTCCCACGGATCCCAAGTACTTGAGGTATATTTCTCCGTTGGCCAAAGTAACGCGAAATAACACCTCTCCTTAACTTCATCAATGTGTCAATCACCAACCTTATGTGTGTAGTTTCATTTAATTGCGAAGACATTTTTTTTGGAGTGACATTCAAATATCTCCAGTTCATCACATCACGAAAGAATGTAACATGCCCTTGACCCCATCACGCCAGGGTCAAATCTTTGTCTTGCATTTCCCCGCGCGCCATTTTTGACCTAAATTATTGGAGAACGTGCAAATGCTCACCCGCGCATAAAGTTTTGAAGGATTAACGACCGTGGCCTTGGCGTATTGCGGCACGATGCGCGGGACAAGTTTGTGAGTATGCTCTGTCACCCCGAAGGCGATACGTGGGTGCTTTGGCAGTGAAAATGTCTCACCGCACCTCTCCAAGCTGAGCGACAGAGGTAGACGAACCGCGCCGTGATGGTGACAGCTCCACGAGGTAAAAAATCCAGGGCCGGGACTCGAGAAACTCCGATGGCATGCCGAAAAAGAAATCCGCTGTGCCAACTCCAGTTCCCATTGCACCGCGACGTTTGTGAGGTAAACCTTGCGAAAAAGTCGAACATAACTACAACTACCGTGTCAATCCACCAAGACTTGTGGCTGGGGGTAAATGTACACTAAACAAGCTTTTCATATCATGCTTAAAGACATGCTTAGTAGCCATATTCTAGTAGAATTTTAGCAATTTAAAAATGATTTAAAGAGCAATGCAAGTATGCACAAAACGGCTGTTAGTTGGGTTAGCTTAAAGTTCTTACGCAAACATGTAACTACGTGGCCTATCAATTGATACACCTTTAAATATACCATTGAATAATTGAAAAACTATTCATATCCATAATTGTGCCTGGAAAGAAAGATTTTAAATCTGTCAGTTCGGCAATAAATTTCCCTAATTTTATGATCGTGGTCTAGTCTACCATACTAAGTCTGAGTTGGCCAAATGCTTTACTAACCAATAAAAATATTGTTCTGTAATTTATTTAATAGATGATGCCTACTGTCGGCGCAGAAATTATGTGCACTCGAGTTTGAATACAAATAACAAATTAATAGCTTGGCTTACAGAAAAACTAATCACACCGTAGCTTTTCTTACTTCATTCTGCGTTATTGAGTGGCAAATTTAAATTTTTTAAACGTATTTTAATATTTTTTACAACGGTTGTGACGTAAAAAGTGCCTGTTTTTGACGGTGTTCGAGCAAAGCACCGACTTTGATGACCCGTACATCAATGCCAAGTCGTTCAATTACAACCAAACTTTAAATAGTTTTAGATATACATGTTTTCTATGCATTCTGTAAGTTTCCAGTGTATAACTTAAAAATAAAAAGAGTTGTTATCAATTTTATAAAAAGTTAGCAATTCAAAACTGGGGTGTCGTAGAATTTCGCTCTTGGTGGCGTTATAATTCGCATGTCCTGAACATATTCAATACGTAATTGTCTATTATTTCAACTCATTTGTTTAATTTATATCGATTGTATTTATATTGGCGAAAACGAGCTCCCTCGGCAAGCGACTGGCATTGTTTAAGCCGTGCAGTGTTGCCGCGTACATCCTCTCCTGGCCGCCAGCGCCTGGTTTCGCTTGTCAGCGGATATCAACGATAATGTTATCTTATCCTACCAACTTTTACATCAATTTTCCATGATACCCTTATTCTGAGTCTGAGCCAAATTGGAGGACAATTTACAGGACTTTCCTTTCTTAGCATGGGTTCGCTTTTCCCTTCTCTTTGGCATTTGCTCTGTTGACTTTTGTCACTTTATTCTTACATTTTTCAATGTTTGGAAATAATTCTCTGACAAAAACGCCATGAATCGTTCGCCAAGTTACTCCTTTTGTAAACTGGTCAATGTGAACCAATGGGCGCCCAGCCTCTTCCTTGGTCCTGGGTTTACCTCAATAATGTTCTCGCTCTTCTCCGAAGATACTTTTTACACCGAGCGAAGTGACACGCCAAGACAATCAGCAACTTGCTGGTAAACCGGACAGCACTTATCACCAATTTTCTCTCTTTCTTGCTTAAAAAACAAATAGCTCTTAATCATTCCAATTTCGTACTCAGAAAACGGTGGTCGGAGGCATCTTGAGCGATATATACTCCACAATAACCAGAGAGAAACTATCGTACACAGTAAGCTGGCGGCAGTGATAAACCAGTGATTTCATGAGTGGTGAATAGTACTCCTTAGAATGCGAATTATAACGCCACCAAGAGCGAAATTCTACGACACCCCAGTTTTGAATTGCTAACTTTTTATAAAATTGATAACAACTCTTTTTATTTTTAAGTTATACACTGGAAACTTACAGAATGCATAGAAAACATGTATATCTAAAACTATTTAAAGTTTGGTTGTAATTGAACGACTTGGCATTGATGTACGGGTCATCAAAGTCGGTGCTTTGCTCGAACACCGTCAAAAACAGGCACTTTTTACGTCACAACCGTTGTAAAAAATATTAAAATACGTTTAAAAAATTTAAATTTGCCACTCAATAACGCAGAATGAAGTAAGAAAAGCTACGGTGTGATTAGTTTTTCTGTAAGCCAAGCTATTAATTTGTTATTTGTATTCAAACTCGAGTGCACATAATTTCTGCGCCGACAGTAGTTTAGAACTTTCTAATCTGTGATTTCAATTCCATCTCCGCAATTAAGCAATCTTCCGGTTTACCAATAGAAAATATTTTCCACCTTACGGTATTCGAACCCGGTCCTCGGGGTGAGATACCAGTACACTACATTAAATCTTCATTAACCCGACTCCCAGTCGTTTAAGTCAGATTTATCAGGTAATCCGGAGATTAGTCACGGCAAAAGAGATGAATGAAATTTTCCTTAGCAGAAATCGATGGAAAACTCATAAATAGGTGATTATAAAATAGTAGACATGGGAAATTTTAATTACTTGATTATCACCTTGGTCGAAGGTGACCCACTTGTTGGACGATAAGCTTATAATAAAAGAGGTTTTTATGAGTAATATGGAAAATAATGATCAGAACCTTAAGCAAAGAAGACCTAGAAGTTTATTGTCTTGGGTTTTAGGTGCTCCAACAGCTGAGGATAGTTCTCCTTCTAACCTAAAATATGTATTAATCCAATTCCAAATACAAAATCCATGCTGTAAGCAAAGGGGTCGTGGTGTCCTAGTGGGTAGAGCGCTGAGCCACTGACCGGAGGGTCCCGGATTCAAATTCCTTTCTGGAAACCCCAAAACTGCCCGTCAGAACTTAGTAGGAATTCAAAGGTGGCCCAGGGAAAGGAACTGGGCCCCCTACTCTGAATGTGTACATTTCACATGCCGATGGCTTAGTACAGAGTGAGCTCTACCCTCACCTATCAAAAACGAAGCTTCGGGTTGAATATAACTTTACCATAGGCGAGATTCGAACCGGCGTCCTTTGAGTTGCCAGGCCGGCATGTTACCAACCTGCTACAAAGATGCTATGAAAAGGTTAGTTAATGTGACGCATAGCGATACCAGATCATCTTCATAGGCCCACTTCTTAGATGCACTTCTTTCGCGTTTTCGCGATCGTAACCAATGACGTGAATCCATACCTATAGATGCGAACTTTTTATAGTAATTGTCCCAATAATTTGCTCTACCACTTGAAATTAGGCAATAGGTATCAAGCAATTAAAAATATTAATTACCCTATAATATGTGTTATGGAGTCCTGCGATCGAGCCCGAAACTCTAAGAAGGGATGGTAAGAATAGATTGGAGAATTTTGAGTTGTGGGTGAGGGGGATGAAGGGAGAAAGTGAGATGGGCGGAAAAGAGGACGGACGATAATGAATTGAATCTGGAGTTGGAGAGAAAAAAGCTGGCAGAGTGGCAGAATAATGCTGTTAGAGTCTATAATAGATAGTTAAGGGTAACGGCTTACTTAAGGACGTTATCAAATGTGTGGGGAAGCTTAGAATAGGAATTTTAATCCACGTACACGACCAAGCCGCCTTTACTCAGTTTCTTGTAATAGCCTGTGCAGCGGTTCGTAATTTGATTAAACATTTAGATTAAACAATTAGACATTTGCGGTCCATGTCTAATTGATGTGGTTTTTTTGGGTTGCTCCGCGATGTCGTGGTTCTATGGTTTTCTACCCTTGCCCAATGGTTATTCTACCCTGGAGAGGCCTCCAGCAGCGGAGGGGAAACGTAGGTGGACAACTACGACATCGCGGAGCAACCCAAAAACCACATCATTCCTGCAACGGTTATTATTGAACCGGATTCAATATAGAGCTCGGAATCATATAGTTCCGAGGATTGGGCTCGGGGAGAAGAGGAAAAAAATTGGTGGATTTTGAAATGAGTTTTTTATAGAAGAACAAGCTGACCCGGCCACGCGTTGCTGTGGCTCAATCTGGTTAAATGGAAAGCGCCCGTTTATAGTATGTTTAATTTCACAATTCTTATGGGTATACAATATATCTCAGCTGATCGATTGTTTTGCAGCTGGACACGCATATTTGTATATAATTTTAACGTCTTTACATGTCGTCACAAAGTAGAATATTTCAGGCAAGCATTTATTTCATCCGCTAGTGTCAATCGAGGAATTACAGGTAATGTTTGCCTGAAATGTCGTGCAAGCAATATTAATGCGTTCTCAAATGGTCTCAGGATTCAACGGAAATCTTGCAATGATCGATCCAGAGCCTCGAGCGATGCTTTGTGCACCATTGTGCATTCATCCCAAGCAATAAGTTGGCATTTCAGAAATACTTGTCCCTTTCCGGATGATTTGAATATGTTGCACGTGAGTGTTTCAATTAATTGCAAGTTCAATGGGATGCACATCCCGTCTCCAGTGTCGATATTGTATTCTCGATATTGTACAAACCTTCTTGGAGTGAACAAAACAACTAACCAAATCTTCATGGAAATTGGATGAATATTGTGGTAATGCATGAAGTTATCAATATTGTATCGATACAGTATCGATATTGTAATGATACTTTATAATACTTTGATTAAAAAAAACACCTAAATAATTTCACCTCAATTTTGTATCAACAATGTATCGATGTATCCATATTTTATCGATATTATATCGATATAGTATCGACATTGAATTATCGATTTTGTAGAAACCTTCGCGGAGCGTACTCAATAACTTTCCAAAGTTTCATGGCGATCCGATGAATAGTAATGCATAAAGGACAAACACATTATATACATTCGATACAGTATCGATATTGCAACGATACATTCCTTTTAAAAAACTAAATAATTTCACCTCAATTTTGTATCAATAATGTATCAATTTATCGATACTTGAGCGATATTATATCGATAAAGTATCGATATTGAAATATCGATTTCGTAGTCCTCTTTTCGGGAATGTACTCAACAACTTCCCAAAGTTTCATGGCGATCCGATGAATGGTGTAGTAATGCATAAAGGACATACACACACACACACACACACACACACACACATACATTCATTTTTATATATATAGAAGAAAAAAGGTGCGATGAATCGAAAACGAGGTGAACTAAAAAAATTCTAGAGATTATTTCGGAGAACGGGAGTTGCTGGATGAAACTGCGAGGAAGAAAAATATGCATGTGAAGAGAGAAGTAATTAGTAGGGTTGGAATTATAAAGGTGTTTTATAAAAGGAATGCTAGAACGTCTGCAAACAAGCCACCTAACTTCAAAGCGGATTCTCAAAATGAATTTTGGAGCAGAAGTTACAGGTCCGTCATCTTTGGAAAAATATATTAGCAGACGTTGCAAAGGCTACTAATCTAGCCTTCTCGTTGGAAATAGATTTAGCTTGGTTTTTAGAATAAAATGCCTACTCTTGTGGTAGCTTATCAACGGAGGAATGCTGTGACAAACTTTACCATTACCTTTACCCCTGAAATATACAAGCGGTCCTATATGAATACAGGAAAAAGGTAGGAATTTGCGAAGAAAAGGGAGCTGAATGCCAATATTTTTTACTAGCACGTTAATTACATAATGATGGTTGACAAGATAAATATGGTGGTCAGGAACGTTAACTTGGAAGCAATATATCCGCAGCCCACTATTAATTTTCCAATTTCATTCTGTACGCATGCGTAGAAAAATTCTATCTCGGTGTATTATCTAGTATCGTAGACATGAAAATATTAATTTTAGAGGTTCTTTGCCATTTTTGTGTGTGTACTATACTCTTGTGTGTATAATACTCTCTAGGCGGCATTATAAGCAGAATTTATCTTGTATTATATCCATGAAAATATTCATTTTGCATTTTATTTGCCATTTTTGTGGATATTTAACTTCGGGCAACATGCAGTGGAATTAACGCTTCTGAAATAAGGTTCTGAAATAAGGCGAATATACGTCTTTTGTAATATCTAGATCCTGAACTCAACATACATATATATATTAGTTTACATATCACACTTCTCCGTGTTATGAGAGAGTCGATTCTGTGCCTCTTTATCTTATGGCTATATAATTTTTGTAATAATTTATTTAAAAAAATGACCTGCTGTCTATTGGAAATTCCACTTTTTTCCAGTAACTGTTAAAATTATGTATTTTTTATTTATTGGTGACATCAAGAATAAAAAACTATTACTATTAAAGGGATGAACGATTTAAATTATAATTTAATTCTCACCCTGTGTATTATTACAGTAGAAACACTCTCTTCCATTGTTACATGCGTACTTATCACAGGGTTGTATTTTATTCCATGAACTTTGGCGAAGAAAGTTTCATTCTTTTAATTCACCTCCTCACCAGTGCTATCAAAGGAGGTAAGAATGTAATGGAGTCATCATCGCGGCAGATTTGAGAGGCAAGGTCGGCTTAATTGGTAGGGACGGATATACGGGCTTACTACTCACAAACCTGCCAAATGAAGATGTTTTTTCATGCGGTACAATTTATAATAGTCACAGGAGAAGAATGGAGTAAATTTTTTAATTATTCAATGAAAGAGAGGAAAGTTCGAAACCCCGCAAACAAGTAGTTTGAATAAGTTGAATTCTAACCAGTATTTAGGAATAAAATTAACTTTTGGGTGATAAAACGAATCCATACTTTTCTTAAATATCCTTAGGAAGGTTAACAAACGCCTGCAATGAAATTTGGCCATTGATAAAATGATCAAATTAAATTTTTTATGTTTTAATGTACATGCATTCTCCATAAGAGGCCGTAAAAAATCAATGTTCTGTGCCGAGGAGGTGGATGCTAATCCTTCCAAAGCAACCCTATTCTGGCTTCTTGTCACTGGTCGGGTATCATGCGTATACTAATGACTCTTCCAGTACACTCTGACCTTCTTGATGCTATCCAATGTAATTTACTATAATATTATTTTGCTCTTGATTTAGTCGAGAATCATGAATTGATACTTCTCAGAAATGTTTATGTTGGAGTAGTCATGCTTTTTCTTACACGGATTCGGTTGGAGTAAAAGAAATCTACATAAATTTGTTGAGAAGTTAAAAGAGTGGTCTTGATTATTGGACTTGTGTGCCCTAACCTATAATATGCCGCAGGGATGTGGAATCCAGATAAGAAGGTTTGACTATGGAATTGGGCAGAGTGCGGCGGAGAGTAGGGTTGTGTAAAAAAGGTGCTAGATAGTTTTATCTTCATCATCTTCTAAGGCCATGCCATGTTGCTGCAATGCTTCTCTAGAACATCTTGAATCACTCTCCATTTTTTCCTCTCTTTGCAAAAATATGTCCTCCAAATGTATTATAATTTATAATAAATATATAAATTTTATACATAATTACTGTATATAAGAAGGTGGTCATAACTTTTCTCTCGGTAATACCTTTATAATAAGTTTAGTATATATCTAAATATTTGGAAGAATTAGTTTGGCCGTTATCAGCTAGTAGATAACGATGCAGACAATCTGGCAGAAAATGAAGACCAACACTACCACTGAAGATGGAAAATAGAAAAGAATGGAAGAAGTCTAGTTAATGGTGGCAGTTTAGGTCATGAACATAAGCATACATATTAAGTAAGACAAAGAGGTATGAGCTGTCGTTAATTTATATATTGTATATAATTACATTAAATATATTATATCATTATACAATTACATTAAATCGAAGATACCTTAGAGGTAATTAGGTCAGATAATATATACCTTAAACTTTTACAAGAGCCTACACAGGCCTATAAATGTGCAGGCTGTGTAATTTTACAGCCATTTTTATGCCGCAAGATGTCCCTCTGGCGTTTCCCATGTCACATAAAAAAAGGTCAACTTGCTGTGTCTTCATGATGCTAATTAGTAATCTCTAATCTAGGAATATGTTTCAAAATGTGGCCGATTTTGTTGTCCCGTTTTCTTCTTAAAGTTTCAGGTAGAGTCCTCTTATTTCTCACTTTTCTCAGGATTTTTTTTAGTCTGTCAGTTGGTCCATTTTTATTTCATAATTTATATATATCGTCACATTCCGAATGCTGTCTTTGGCTAAGAATATTTATCAAATAGTTGTGAACATATTCTAATTAAAGAAAGAAAAATCTTATTCAGTGTGTGTATAGTACATGTTTGCAGTGAATGTTCATTCTCCGCCACACTCCCTCGAGGTGGCTCATTGTGCTCCCTTAAGATGTGAACGCAAGCATTAAATTTCGAGCGGAAAGATGAGGGAAATTCCTCATAGATTTGATTCTTAAATGTTTGCACGCTATAGAAAAGCTACATTTAGTTTCATCATCCCTAACCTAATGCTCCGGTGGAAGTTTGTCTTCCCAGTTAAATTTAACGCACAGTAGGAGTCGAGGATAGGTTTACTTCTCCAATAGAACTTGTTTACGGTGTGAACCTACGCATTTATTAGGTTAACGTTTTCGAATTAGATTGCTTATATGAAGCTAAAATTGGGATTCTCGAAAAGAATCTACTAAACCGTCGTCTACTGTTTGCGTAAAGGGTAAAAAGCGCTCTGGACCTGGCGCTATTTTAATCCCCAGAGGGAAATCGAGGGAATCAGAAACCATATTATTCCTTGCCTGGCCAGCAATACCAGTGATTTGAATGCGAATGCATTCTCCTCCCAAAAGCAGTCACATTTCTGTCGTTTATTTAGCTTGTGCTGGAATGTCAAATATTCAAAGTACCACTTGATAATAAAATTTAAAATGTAAGATTAAATTTACCTGTAAAACTGCTCATAAAAACTCACGAATGTTTTCGGCCACTTAGTACATGTATGTATGCTCCACTAACCAGTTTTTATGAACTACTGTCTCGAAATCAATACCGCATGTGCCAATAAAGGATTTCTTCAATATTTAAACGATGGAGAAACTATTTTGTTTCCAACCCCTTTTTCCCATTTACAAGGATCATCTGGTAAAATGGGACTAGGTTTTAGTTGGTGGCTAAAGGGCCAGCCTCGCAATTTTAAAATTTCATGATCGGATTTCAGCAATATCAATGATTTTTATGGCGAATGCCTTTACCTGCTTTTAGGTGTGTGGAGCACTTCAAGTTCAGTACCCCGCCCATCAGATTGGTTGTAAATTAGTGGAATTCTTGGAGATTTTCCATTACAGGAGGCCAATTCCGCATCTCTCTTCGATTATTCCCTGAAAGGAGTCATATCTGTTTCTCAGCACCCGTCTATTCTCCTAGGCGCAGATGTTTCTAGACTGTCTGCTACCTTCCCCTAATAATTAATTGACCCCCTTGAGCAAGGACATCAACATATAAATAGTACCCTGAGGGTTGCTACGAAGATGTCAGGTAGGGGATGTACCATCACCAGGCATGCATTATCTTCAAGAAAAACATCCCTAATATTATCCACTACAATATCAGTTTTACTTCCCTCTAACGTAAATGAAATCCACCATGAAATTCACGAAATAAAGTACCTTTACTCTGTTTAGAGAATTGTTGCTTCTTACTGCCCACAGTACAATTTCGAAATCAACCCTGCTTCACGAGGAAACTACATTCAAAGTGGATCTGAGGTTTTATCTGTGTTTATCCGCAATGGTAGCGGCTTTTTGGGGTTCCTCCATGTCAGGGCGTCTCATGGTGACGACAGTTTTTCCAGTCATCCTTCTGGCGTCTTCAGGTCAGAAGTGACGACGCATCGTCACTTCTGACTTGAAGACGCCTGCAGGATGGCTGGAGAAACTGTCGTCACCATGAGACGCTCTGAAGAAGAGGCACGCCCGAGAGCAGTTACCATTGTTGACACTACATACAAATGAAAATTAACGTGTTTCTTTACATTATGGTTCCGTAATGATTGAAGAAATGCTAATTTTTTTGGCTTGGCTCTATATTTTTGGCAGTGGTAACGCTTTACGCCTGATAATTGTAACACTTAAGCATTTATTAGATTCGGAGCTAACGATATTTTGCTCGCAGGCTTAATTGCTATAACGATAACTCTCCTAAACTACTATTTTTTTAATATTGCAAATAAAGCCTATTTAAAAAAAATGGCAATATGGAGGATGAATGGCTGAAGCTAAATATCCTTATCTAATATCGTGGCTCAAAACACAAAAGTACAATAGCATATTTTTATTCTGCACGCTAACGGGTAATTCTGTTAAGGTTTTTCGTGTCCCGTTCGCAATTATTCCTTTTAAGCTTTACGCCCATTATCAATGATTTTCACAATTTTCCTGTCGGTTCAGAATTGCAAATAAATTTGAAAATCCCGCGGCTTGGGAAGACCTCTCGCTTATCTACATTCTGAGAGTTGTAAACGTTCGCTCGAGTGAATTGGGCGTCGAGTCACGGCTGCTTGTATCGTGATCCCTCGCGGTAGGTTGAATCGTTAGTAAAACGGTTCGGTTCCGAACGGGCGTCGAGCGGCCGTGCACCACTTCTGATGCCGTTTGACTCCGACCTTCGATGTGAACGTACACACCAGGGTAAGCCTTAGTTGAGTTTGAGCGACCTCCGCATTCGGGGCTGGACTCTCGACCGAATGAGCTACTCGCGGACCTCCGGACGCAGTCCGAGGAACATGGAAGAGTCGCGTTTAGGAATGTGACTTCATACCGGTGCTCCTCTCTCCTTTTAGGCGTGATGAGAGCCAACTGCGTGGCTTCAGGAGTACTGGGACTGCTGGGACTGGAGTGCTGGGTCATCCCATGGTCGGAATTTCGTGTTCGTATGAGAGTGACTTTGACCCGAGAGGTCGGGAGGACAAGTTCTACGCATCTGATTGTCCTCCAAAATCCTGTAAGGGCTCAAGTGAGTACTTCTATTCTTTACTTCACATTTTACCTTGCATGGCATTTCGTGGTTGTGTGGTGGTTAGTGAAGCATCACTAAATTTGTCCTTGATTTCTGCTGGTATGAAAGAGTGAAGTAAGAGGACTGTTGGTTAGCATGCTATGTCTGTACGTTAGCCGTTCACTATTAAATTTTTGATCGTAGCATACATTTTTTTACCCTATAGTTATTTCACATTCATTAACATCTTTACGTTGACCTTATACAACGTTGGCTACCTAAATATACTGATATTTGTCTAATATTATACGGATATTTATCTATTTTATGATATTAAGTTTCATTTATAATCGCTGGACGTCGACGGATGTCCATCTTTCACGAACGCAAAGGCGCCTCAGACCTGGAGATATGTTAGGGTAGGTTGTTGTGGAATCTGGTTTTCTAGATAAAATTGGTTTTGGGCATAATATCATATCCTCTTACCCAAACGCTGAGTACACTACTCCTACGGCCTTTATGTTGCCAGGTCCATGAGTTTTTGAACTGGCTACCTGGGTCAACTGTTTAGACTGGACAGCAATGAGGGATCAACAGGTTGCGTGAAAATTAACCCAGCTGGAAAAGAGCATGGATGGACTTGGATGGGAAAGGGGGAAAGGTGGAAACAAAAGCGACGTCGACATTAGACTCGTAGCAAAAGGCGCAAATACTGCTTTACGTTATTACTTGCTGAGGTGAGCGACGGCTATGGCCATTTGCGTCATTGAGAATAGGCTGGTTTTAATAGGCCAAAGTTTTCAGGGAGTGTGGGAAGGGTCGGGAGAAACCAAGCATTAGCATGCTGTTGACGGAAGGCGCCAAGGGGATCATAGCTTTGCGGACAATCTGGCATGCGGATCGTTGAACTTGAAAGTTATCTAAGAATTTAAGTAGAGATTTCAATCAAATTTACCAGGTTTGAAACCTAGTCATTGAGGTTGCTTATGCCCACTCAAATATCTATCCTACTGAAAAGGAAATGGTTAGCACGAATCATTAGGCAATATATTTCCCTAAACGTTTTAGGTTGAAATTCAACCATAGTGTAATAACTAAGACAATCGTTACTTCTCGGGTCGTTGGGTGGTTGGATATTTTGACTAGGGGAACAGAAGAATGTATAGGCTATATAGGGTATGTATAGGCTAGACTTTGCTATTTTTACCGAGGCAATTTGAGTCACTAAAAATAAATTCTGCGACTAATTTGTAAGGAGGGTGGTTAAAATATGGTGCTGCAATAAACCTTCTGAAAAATAAAGATGCATTTAAATTTTACCCTGGGATCCAGTGCAAGGGAGTGTGAGAGGGGTTGTTAGACCAACACCATGAAGTTGACTTTTAGCTGAAAATTTAAGGTTTCAAAATTAGCAATGACGTATGTGATGTAATGTTTTTGAAAAAAATATACTTTGTTGCCTGAGTTGTGCGTGAGAAAAATGAATTCTTGTATCGCTCGGTCCGACTGTTGATTTATCTTTATTTGCCTCATCTCTATGTCCTGCTGATTCACTGTGAGGGCGGAAATATGTCCGAAGTTTCAGACTCTTATTCGTGTGGTTTGCATTTATCAATTATTTTATTTATTACTAAACAATTATTTATCAATTACTAAGCATTTATCAACTAACTAATAATGCGAACAACCAACCTTCTAGTCTATGGTTTCTACACTAAGCTCTTACAGTAGCCGAATGACACTTTCAGCATGTACGTTCATAGAAATTTGTTACAAAACTTGCTACATTTCTTTGCATCTTATTCAGTTACCGAATTTATCTCTGAGTTTATTGCTTAGCATCGCATCCGGCGGGCGGAGAAGTGATTTTGGATTATCTCTTTCCAGATTGGGGCCGGGATTCCTGTAAAAAAATCTCCCCTTTTTGATTTTCGAACATTAGTAGGGATGGTTAATATCCTTCACACCAAACCAACGTGGTCCCGGTTTACTTTTTATTTATTTATTCAAAATAGCACTGCGAGTAGGCAATTGCCTGGTGGCACTTATATGAGACATGTTTATGAAGCAATATATTCAACACAATTGAGGGAGAAGAGGTTAGATTCATGATGTTTTAAACATACATTACACTATGAAAACTAATTTTGTCTTAAATACGCTAAATTTTTATTTTATGTGATTTTCAGGATTTTGTAAAAAGCTCAAAGAGGTTGTCAGGCAGCCGTTTCCCATCATGAATGCTTAAATTTAAAAACGATTACTCAGCTGCGTTAGTTGTTTGTTCGCTCTTTTTATTTTATATGGGCGATCATTTATATGTACATACATATTGTGGCCTGTTCATGGCTCAGTTTGATTACTCCCAGCCCATGTATTCCGAGACAATACTGTGCACTGCACACTGCCTGTCGATTTTCCTTCTCGTTTCCGGAGAGTCCCACTCCCAAACTTTTCTCATCTACGCCACGTTATCAATTTTCTTGTGTCACCCTAACACGTACCTGGCCGATCATTATTCCAAACAGGGGTTCGTGGCGCCATAAAGCTCACTGCCAACGTGGAGAGACGGGTAACTACTATTATTCGTGGGTCATACGGTGCTAGGCGACCTTGCTCCCGTGCGCTATGAATGTTTTAATGAGTTGGCTGTGAAATGTTATCCTTGGCTGTTTGTCCTAATCACTTGAGGTATTAAGGTTTAATGAAATTTTGTGCCAACATTTTTTCCATGCAGTACCGAAGTGCATTCCTCAAACATCTATTTTCTCGTCCTTATTAGCCTCCCAAACGGAAGACTCGAAACATGCTTCAAAACCCTTTTCGAAGTGTGTCTTTCTTTGCTTATGTTTGCTTAATCATATTAGAAGTGTGGGTATTTCATCGCCTTCTTGGTTTTAGAGAGGGAATTGTAATAGAGGAAAGGTAAACCCTAATAATTAGGTAGGAAAGAGATTGCGCTTGCTCTCAGGCCGTTGAGTTCAAAATTGACTTCAAATTCCTCTATCAAGAGCAAGTTATTGAAGTATGGGTGGTGAATGGCTAATAGACGACCAAACGCAAGTTCTCCTCCAAAACACCGATACATGGAATACATTGAGCCAATCATTCCTTCTACCTTTTTGACCCAGCTCTGCTTATACTCGCAATATCCTCGTCCAATGCAAAAAAGTAGCTCTTCATAATACTCGTTTAACTAATAATCCATTTTCGCCATTTTTAGCACTGAACCCTGACTAAACGCCCCATGCCACACCCTTTTCTGGGCCTTGAATCGATCCATGGAACTTTGTCTCTTCTCTTGTAACTTTCAACACGTTAATTAGTGCTTCAGAACGTCAGAGATCTTACACTATATTATTGGGGCTCAATGTAGGTGGGATCGGGTTGGTGTGGTGACATGAGTACCGGCATTCGATCTCGATGGTCTTTGGTCGAATTCCTTAGTTGGCATATTAGTCGTTGCTGTGCAGGTTTCTAATTAATTGCCGTGAGGTGAGTAGTTGAAGTGCAGTACTCTGTACGTCGGATGGGACGAAACAAACTAATGACCTCTTTGTGCCTTTCATAAAGAGGAAGCATATGTCAAAGCATGGTTTCTGTACTCCAGGGGACCATTAACTGGTCGAATTTCCATAGTAAAGGATTGGTATAGTGCGCAATGGCCCCCTATCCCGAGGAGCGGGATACGAATCCCGGCAGTGTTAGTTTTTATAATTGATAAACGAAACCTTACTTGGAAGTTATGTAGAGAATATTCGAGTTCAGTACTCCGTCCGTCGGAATGGACGTTAAGCAGCGATCTCATTGGTGCCTTCCGTTTAAAGCCAGTGCCGACATCGGGTTTCTCTCCTCCACTTGGAAGTTATGTAGAGAATATTCGAATTCAGTACTCCGTCCGTCGGAATGGACGTTAAGCAGCGATCTCATTGGTGCCTTCCGTTTAAAGCCAGTGCCGACATCGGGTTTCTCTCCTCCACTTGGAAGTTATGTAGAGAATATTCGAATTCAGTACTCCGTCCGTCGGAATGGACGTTAAGCAGCGATCTCATTGGTGCCTTCCGTTTAAAGCCAGTGCCGACATCGGGTTTCTCTCCTCCACTTGGAAGTTATGTAGAGAATATTCGAATTCAGTACTCCGTCCGTCGGAATGGACGTTAAGCAGCGATCTCCTTGGTGCCTTTAGAGCAGTTTAGAGCCAGTGCCGACATCGGGTTTCTCTCCACCCTTCCCCCTTACCCTACTATTCCTGTTTTCGTACCTCCCCTTCTATTATGAAGAGAGTTTAGGTGCAGGTTGTACTTAAAACCACAGATGATGACGACTCTGTGATACCAGGAGTTGGTTGGATATGTTACTCCGTTCTCGCGTCCTCCGGATGGCGCTATCTCCGCGCAGCGTCCAATCTCTTTCGCCGTGGCCGTCGAAGCGTGCTGTGCAACCGACGTGCAGCGGTCGGTTGCTTCCGAAATAAATTGTTGCGTCATCGACAAAGCCGACCGCGCCGAAGCGCTCAACAGTGCTCGAGTAGTAAGCGTGCGAACGCTCGAAAAAGGTTTGGGTGGAGGGTCACCCTCGGGTAATTGTTCCGGTTAAAAGGAGAGCTATATGTGAGAGAGCCTGAGCGGTTCTTTTGTGTGCCGCGATTCGGGTCTCCGGGGAGAGCGAGGTTCAAGGCGAAGCGTAGGCAGCGATCGTTCGACTTTCCCTCAAAAGGGGAAATTCCACCGGGTGCGGTAATTAGCGCTCCCAGCTTGGTGACGGCGATAAAGAGGAGGGTAATAAATACTGGCGTAGGTATCCTCTTGTGAATATCACGAGTGAGAAATACTGCCTATTTTCTTCCTGTCACAAGCCACGAGGGAAATCAATCCTGACTGACACTAGTCTTGTATTTCTTTATTTTCCTCTCGATATGTTTTTCCCTTACGATTCGACTTTCGAAAGTAGCTTTCCATGGGAATGAATGCAGCCACTGATGTTATCTTGAAAGTCGTTAATTTTTTCGGAAAAGTCCTATCTATCTATCTACATAATACCCTGCAAGCCACCACAAGGGTGTGTGGCAGTGGGTGATTGCTCACCAAACATGCACTACATATCATGCATAAAAAAGGAATAGTATTAATATAAATGTCAGAACTACACTATTTAAAAAAGATAGAAATTGCAAAGCAAACATGCAAAAACATTCTGTTAGTAGGGTTAGCTTTAAGTACTCATACCAACATGCAGCTACCAATGCTTTTCATTGCTACTCTCCGATAGGACATATTTACCGTTATTCGTATCTCTAATTGTGCGAGGGAAAAAGGAAATTTTGAATCGGTCAGTTCGGCAATAAATTTCTCTAATTTTATGATTATGGTCCAGTCTGCCATAGTAAGTTGGGGTTCGTAAAATATTTTAACATCATCACTGAAAATATTGCCTTGGAATTTGTTTAAGAGATTTAGTCTTAATTTCAACCTGCGATCTGACAATGATTCCCATTTCAACTCATTTAATAGACTGGCTACGCTAATATAGTTATCGTATCGTCCCTTTACAAATCTTGCCGATCTTCGCTGCACACGTTCAAGTTCGTTATTTAGACCGATTTCGTAGGGACCCCATACACTGGCAGCATATTCCAAATGAGGTCTAACAAGGGAAAAGTAGCTGATTTCTCGTACATTATCGTCACATTTACCCAATACTCTTTTAATGAAACCCAGTTTACGATTAGCTTGACCAATTATTTCACGTATATGTTTACCCCAGGAAAGATCATGTGTCAGTCTTATTCCAAGATATTTAATGGATTCCACGTTTGTTATTTCATTATTACTTATTTTGTATGTGCTAGGAGGAGAATTATTCTTTTTCCAAAAATTCATTACTACACATTTTTTAAAGTTTAATTCTAACTGCCATGTATCACACCAATTTTCGATTGCTTGTAGGTCATCACTTAAATATTGCTTATCGTTTGGGCTTAGAATTACCCTGTACACAACTGCGTCATCGGCAAATAGACGAAGCTTACTTTTTACCACCTTACTGATATCATTAATGTACAGAAGGAACAGGAGTGGACCTATCACACTACCTTGTGGGACACCCGAAAGGTCCTCCGTCGAGCAAGACTCACGTTGCTTAAGGACTTTCAGCAAACCCAACTGACAGCAAATTATTGCATGCTTGCTTTTTTATTTTATTTTTCTTTAAATTGTGCAGTGTAGACTAGAATATAATTACTAATTCTTTTTATGCATGATATGTAATGCATGTTTGGTGTGAATTCACCCCCTGCCACATACCTTCATTGTGGTCACATACCTTTATTTTGCAGGGTATTTTGTAAATGTAGATTAATCCTTAGATTGGTTTAAAGCAGCTATCCATTCGATTATCCTACCAGCCAACCTCTTCATATTTACAAAATGCTTCACTTTCACATCCTTTACTAATTATTTATCGTATCTCATCCGAGGCCTACCTTTACTATTCTTCCCGTTCACTTGTCCCTCGAAGATTGTCTTCATCATATTCTCAAGATTAGGACGATTAAGTTGTCCCGTCTTCCTTTTTACGTTTTCAGCTGATTTCTATTTCTCCCCACTCTTCTTCGTTTGTTACTCGGTCGATTCATTTTATCTTCAACTGCATGTGCACTAACACATAAACAGTAATGTAATTATACCCAAACTTCATCGTAGTGGCGTCTGTTAATATTCCTAATGTTATTGAAGGGAGGTAGGAATGCGTTTTATTCCACTTGTAGATAATTCTGTTCCTTAAAAATGGGTCGCATCTTGTCCCTTTAAACTACATGTTTAACAGCTGTTTTCGTTTTTGCGTACTTTTCACAGTTTATTTGCGAATATTAAAAATGCATACCATTAGGTATTCATCCTAAGAACCCTAGCTTTACTGCGTGCAAAAACAACAGTCTCAAGAAGCTAGGCTGTATGTCCGCGCTCCTCAAATGAGTCCCGATACCACCTCCAGCATGTTACATTCTCTTTGGTCGCAACAAAAGTTCTTTGCAAAACACAACTATGTTGATTGTATGGCGCAAAATTTGGGTTTTAAATAATGAGAATGAAAGCTTAGAATGAATGAAAGAATATAGCTTTTCAGATGTGAGTGCCGTGAAGAATAGAGAAGGAATAAAGAATAGACTTTGACGAAGACAACTTTGACGAAGACGAACGAGTAAGGTAACCTTAGATAAAAGGATCGCTGAGGATGAAAAATAGAGTTGTTGAGTATGATAGAAGAGGAGAAGGTTTTTTGAAGAGAATAATGGCAAAAAAGTGTATGTAAGACTATCTGAAGGTAAGAATTTGACTTTAACGCAGAGGAAGGAGAGAAGAGATAGGAATGCAATCTGGATGGATGGAACTAGGGAAAGTAAACATCTAAAGAGAGATTGTATACAGGAAAAGGGGATTCATGAGAAGGAAGATCAACCTAGATAAGCGAGATTTCAAGGAGCTAGGAATTTTCATTGTAGGTTTCTTAAATAGTCATTACCTCACTTACAGAGTTGCACTCAGTGCTTTGCGGCGTACAATGAGGAAATTCATGGCCAAATAAATAATCCAACCACTATGTATATTTCCACCTGAATGTATTCGGTAGTAATACGTTTAAGTACCGAAAAAATTTAAGTGGAAATATACATAGTTGTTTGATTCTTTGTTTGTCACTGAACGAGCTTCAGGAGTGGCTTCTCTCACTTGCAGGTGCTAGGAATGCAGTGGAAAAAGGATGAAGACGAGAGAAATTATCTTGCGGTAATCCAAAAACCTATTTTGAGGAACAAAATCATACTTACTTGAGGAAATCCGTCAGTTTCTTTTGTTTTTCTGCTCTGAAATCTTGAATGTTTTTGTGATTCCAATAAATGTCATAAAACTTGGCTTATAAAAATCTCTCAAAAATGAAAAACATTCAAGACATTTTGTAGCTTTGGAAAGGTCTGTTCTTCTTTATCCAAATTACTCTTTGACCGATCATCTTCAGCTTAGTTTTCTACTTCCCACCCTCGAAAGCACTCAAAATTTTCAAATTATTTTTCAATGAAAATAAGTTTATTTTTTGTTATGACATCGCCCGTTGGGAATTTGCTCGCTATACTTCAATATATTGCCCAAGATAGAGGCATTTTTAGTTAATTTCGTGTAGATATTGTTTGACTCTCCCTTAGAGGTTACTATTTTATCACTCTAAGAGGTTTTTGGGGGTAAAAATGACGGAACCTGGTGAATATTTTCTCTTGTAGAGCGGTGAATATAAAGGAATGAAATTTTCCACCATATGCATCTAGGAAATTTGCATCCTTGTATTGATATTGTTTGAATTTCACAATATCACGCCTTCAATTTCTCTTTTTGTTCACTCAAAAGAGTTTTTTCGCTGATTCAGTTCTCGCTTCTTGAGGTTGAACTGTAGTGCGGTAAAGTTGTGGTCAATCCGCCGTTAAATGGTCTGGTTATTGAGGGTAAAACTCTGGATATGTCCTTAACGGGACTCGAATCAATGACCTCTGGTCTGAAGTCCAACGCCCTACCCCTTAGAAGATCGAAGGATTTCCCGGCAAACTAGCTGTAGAAAATCTTCTCGGGTTTTCCACCGGGTCAGGTTGTCCATGGCCCATGACTTAAAACTGGAAAATTTAAAATCAATAATAGGTTGTTGGCCATGGGCAACCTTACCTGGTAGAAAACCCGAGAAGATTTTCTACAGCCAGCCCAACCCATTACTCTACCACTCTATGTCGGAAATTTATACGAGCGGAAAAATGCAGACGGGGGCAATCCAACAAAAGCTAACAATATCGGTAGAATATACTAATTATGACTCATACCGTCACGACGTACATCACATCACTGTCGTACGAGATGATAAAACTTAGCGACAATAACGTATATGATAATGGACTTTAATATGACTCTCTTCGCCGTAAACAAGGTAACGTAATTATCGTAAAGTGGGGTCGTAAGAGGTTGGAGGTAGGATATGGAGGGGAAGAGTTAAAGCAGATAGAATGGTTCAGGCAGACTGCTCTAAAATTCTTTAACTTGACAGAGCATCGTAGCATTGGTCTTTGGTTTTAGGTGTCCAAACGGCTAAAGTTATATCGTAGCGTATAAGCTAAGATTTTAATCCTGGTACAATAACATTCTCAATGCGATATCCGAAACGTGGGAAAATGATTTCAATTCTAAGATGGCCTGGGAGAAGCATAAAGTTATACTCCAACTTGAAAACGAGTAGTTTATTCTAATCATTCTTCTTAGACTCAACATTATGAATGCTTTCAGTCAGGCACGTAGCTAGGTGGGGGGGGGGCCTCGAGCCCCCCCCCCCCCCCCGAATTTTTTTTCCAAATACTTGTGTTGCTCTTATTCTGTTGACGGCACATGATAATCCGGATTACACAGCGTATCATTCCAGTGCTAAGTGCCTTGAAACGTGATCACTAGTTCGATGCTTGCGTGGTTAATAATTCTTTTTTCAATCTGATATGTAAGTATGCGTTGAACTTCTGTTCTGGGGCCGGTGTAATTAACTGCTTCATAACAAGGTAAGCAGTGAACTTCACCAGTGAGAAGAGATAGGAATAGGCATTGTAAAAGTAAATACCAAGCACTAAAAATTAAGGGAAGATATTTTTGACATGTCGGCACCGAATGGGAAAAGCTGTTTGTTTCAAGTTACGCTCCCCTAGACTTAGTCCCCCCCCCCAATCAAATTTCTGGCTATGTGCCTGCTTCCAGTCTTCATTTTTCCGCAGCTGTCATTTTTTTAGTAAGGGATCATTATCCTGAAGAAATAAATATTGGTACTACTTTTTCGTTTAAAGCATCTCAGACAGATGGCAGTAGTAGCGGGAGTAGTCATCGGAGAACGATATTTTGAAGATAATGACATGTTGAGAAGGCAATTAGCTAGACAGCCTTTACGTATTACATGTTTCATGGAAATCCCGAGGAAGGGAGTTGTGAATCTAATCAGGTGAATATTCAAGTGGAATTGCTGCGTGTTATTGAATCCCAGTTTTGGCTGTCATCGTTCATAATCTCTTTAAATGCCCCTTCGGGCTCCCGCCCATAATGGAAGACCCCATTGCCCTCGCCGTTAAGGATTAATTCGGAACTGGACGTTAATTTTCCTGATAATTCTCCAATTAGGTTTCGTATTATGGCTCAGCATGGATTGTGTACGGACGTAGAGGTCGCCAAACCTCTGACTTTCGAACCCCGTTGGTTCTTGCGATCTCGGGTTCAAAAGTCATCTACATCTATTGGCTGCTTGGCGAACCACTGTATATGTGGCAGGATATTTCAGGTCACCAGGTTTGAAGAAAAGGCTTCAGGTTTTATGCATGCCCAATTCAGGTTTTTGAGGCAATTTATGCTAGTAGTTGCTTTCCTTTACTGTGTAAAGAGTACTGGCCTAACATCTCGAGCGCCCGGGTTCAAAGACTAGTGGTTCGATTTTTATCGATGTATCGGCCCTTACTGGGGTTCAATAGATTACCTCCTCGGGATTGGTTTAGTCACTAAACTAAACTTTAGTGTGGTGACTACGGTACTCGCTTATGTGGAGACCACATCAAGGTCAGTACTCAATCCGTCGGACGGGACGTTAAGCCGTGGACTCCTTGGAGCCTTTTGTTATGAGCGGGCTAATTCCGAAGCCGGGTTTCACTCCTCACTTCCACTGTTCCCTGAAATATTCCCATCTTCACCCAATTGCCTATATGTCCTAAATGGTGAAAATGACACACGTTGATTTATATTATTGGCGACAACATATTTAATATTTTTAATTATTAAAATATTTTCTTTTCTTTTGAACATACTATCATCAAGTGTGAAATAATTTAAGAGTTTTGATATCTTCGTAGGTAGAGTTGAACGACAGCTAAAGTTATTTGGGCTTTAGGGGATAAGAGTATGGCGTATAAGTATGGAGGATGGCATATAAAGGGAATATATTATACATAACATAGTAACATAGTATAATAGTAGATGATATTATAGTACTGTGAAACAAAGGACAGTTGGGTAGTAGGATAAACAAGTAATTGGTTATATTTGGGACTCCATCACTTACAGGTGATCTGCATCTACATCTACGGGATACCTTTCAAGCCACCGCGAGGGTATGTGGCAGGGGGTGAAGATGCAACAAGCATGCACTATAGACATGCAAACATGATGCTATAGGAATGATGTGATGGAGCAAGTGTGTAGGTAAATACATCTGTATTGTATTAATCATTGAACATTAGGTATTTAATAAATAAATACCCGATGTTCGTTATGAATAACGTAAAAACTTCTAAAAACGAATTTATGCAGTTTTCTTCCCAATGACTCGCTTAATCAATTGAGATTTGTGACATTAGAGCCCAAAAAATGTTTATTGGGAACTGCCAAAATGCTTGCGCTGTAATTTAAATAAGACGACGACGTAAAAGCATGGAACGAAGATCCGTGACCTATCCCCCTGATATTGCTTATATTCGGCCGGTTTGTGAGATCGGTGAGACGTAACTCTGGCAACACAAAATGTCATGTGGCGAAATTCTCACTCCAATACATATACGTCATTTTCATTTTTCTGGAGTCTGGCTAAGTTTGACGGCGTGATATAATCTTGGCGATTATGGCATTTAAACCAAAGTCGACTGGATTTTTTTTCAAGCGAACCGCGTCTCACGAGCCATATAGAGGATTTCCGGCTTCTCTTTTTATCTTCACTGCCTTATCCGTCGTTCAGTAAAAAGTAGGACAAGCAGTATGGACTGGGAGAACTGGTTTAGGTGTCCACCACGCCCTCCGATCGGCAATTGTTTCCATTTCGTGGAGCCGTCGGAAAGAAACAGGTCTCTTCTCCTGAAGCCGACCACCGCATTCAAGTCTCTCTCTCTGGCTGTTTTATCCTCTTTGGTTCGCGCCTACCCTTTTCATCTTTGCGTGTGTAATGTGCATTATCGACTTCGTCTCGTTTCGCGGAAATCCAATTAAATCCGCTCTCGACGTGCGCCGAAGTTGAATTTTCGGTGTGGAAGAAAGTGGGTTCTGTTGCGAGCTTTAATGATGCACGGAGTTTCTCTAACCATCTCTCGCTTTCCGTTCGGCGAGAGGTGAGATCGGCCCGCTCCACATTCGGGGGTCCGCCCGAGTGAAAATCGTTTATTAATAGGCGGAGCGGTTGTATCACTAGAGGCTTCGTCTCTTTTGGGAGCAGTGACCCCTCTTGAAGGGCGGTCGCGGCGGTATTTGAAGAAAAAATGTTTTCCCGCGCGGTCAGACCGCACTTGCCAACTCGTAATTATTTACTCCGCGCCCTCGTCGTCGTATCCATGACAAATCTTAGATCGCGTCGGTGGGCTAGTGATCGAAATGGGGTCGTTTACCACATTTTGTTTATTGCCGACTCTGATAGAGTTTGTAAAATAAAAAGACCCCTATTTTTCCGTTTTTTGATCCGTCAAATATTTCTCGAGTTATAAGCGGCGAATAACTGATGTTTTTAACCCTTTCGGAAAAGTGGGCGCGCTGCAACTTCTGATGTCATCGACTTAGTCCAATCACAACTGAGCATGCGAAGCTACTTTGCCTTATCGAAATGGGGGGACACACTGCTGACTCTGCCAATGGAAGCGCTTGCGACAGCATCTATGCGAGCAGACCTTCCGAGAACCCCCTCCACTCCCTTCCCTTCCCCTAAAAGCAGTCAAGGACGGGAGGAAAATGACGTCGATGATATCAAAGCAGCTTTATCGGTGGGCGTCACCTTTTGCTTATTTTAATTTTTGATTTACGAGTGAATGGCTGTGGTTAGAAGATTATTTTTTTCACTAAAATACTTTTTTCGGTTCCATCTAACGATTTCGTGTACAAAATTGCGATTTCGGTTCCGAGTAAAAGCCCGCATTTGCTGTGCATCGTGCGAGTGAATCCCGCTTAACTTCTGCCCATCACGACTCGGTATGTTTTCATGCATTCTTCGTTACCACCATCGAGAGATTATGAACCAGGGACAGTCCCTGTCGCGAGACATCAAAATCGTTCAAAATTTTGGACCACCTGATGATTTCGATGGTTTTTTTTCTGAATCAGAACGTATTTTTTAGGATTCTATTTCATTTAGTTTTTAATTAATAACCGAGCCAAAATTACGCCAGTTAGGGACCTAAATGTATCGTTTGAAGGGGGCAGACCAAATTGAAGTTCGCCGAAGTCAGCGTTGTAATCAAAAGTCACACACACATAAGTCCTCTAACTCAGTCCTTAGGATGATGTACGACACGCGCATCGAAACGTCGGCCGACTTCAAGGACCTGAACCGATGGGAATTGAGAAAAGACTTCACGAATAGCGTATATCCCTTCAATAAAGAGAACAGAATTCACTAATTACGATTAGTGCCCCACCGAAAATTTATTCGTTATACGAAAATAAATTGAATTTATAAATCCCTGTTTGGCTGGAAAATTAAATGCTAAATTTAAGTTAATTTCAAAAAGCTACAAAATGACGGGACTGCGGCTGCCTTGTTACTGACCTAAAATGTTGATAGTTTATGTTATGGGAAATTACGTAGCGGCATAGGGATTACTCGACGTCTGCAATTAACTGTGTATGTCAGAGCACCTAATCTGTAGTAAACATTTATTAGTAATCATGCATGAAAAAATAAAGCTGGGAAAGTCTTCTCTGCTACCACGATTGTAAGACTGTGAGTCAAGTTCATACATGCTTTGTAAAATGAATTATAACGGGTTTTTAATGAATAAACTGAATAAATACTGTTACATTAAATGAAAAATAGTAAATCATAATAAATCAATTGAATAAATGTTCATTTAATAATTGTTCATAAGCGTTGCCCGCAGTGTGTCTGCTCAGAAGCGTCCGCATTACCATCTAGCGGCAGGGAGAGGAAAGAGTGTACGTTTGGACTTCACATGTATAATTGACCTGAATGAAATAGTTTGCCGTCGCGCTTTCGCACCATTGAAAGTTTTCACCTCTTAATCAACGAGGAAAAATACGTAACGTCATTTTAAAATCGAACGGCTTTAAATAATACTCTAGATGTTATACACTTTTGATCGAGACAATAAAAAATAGGAAACTACCGTATTGCATTCACCGGGAAGAAGCTTTCTTTCTGCCTTTTTCTCTCATATTTTTCTGAACATGTGATATGTGAATACATGAACATGTCATATACAATTGGCAACCTGTACCTGAGGCCCCTTCTGCCTTAAGAGCCTTTTCGGATCGAACAAATGAAAACGCTGCTGGAACCGCTACGTAAACGACCTAAGCTTACCCGCAAACATATTGAATTCTAGTATAATCTATTTACATATTTTTTCCCTAAGATCATGGTTCGGCAGTTAGCAATATGCGCTCTATATTATCCTTGTCGCTTTCATTTACTTATCGTCCCTAATGAACAACCGTGCTATTTTCTTTAAACCTGTTAGCAATGCGAAAGTTACATTCAAGTAAATATTCCTCCTGTTGGCTAACGTAATGGCTCTCGTGTTTTCTTTCGTGGAACTGTATCCACCTAGGATTTTACGAAAAATTAATATCGTAATGCGACATTGCAATGTAATTCGGCTAGTACCGACATTCTATGGACATTGGTCCCTTTATGGGGCAAAGTAGGAAGATGTGGGCAAGGGGAGAGGGATAGGGGAAGGAGGGCGTAGACTCTCGCGGTCAAGGGTCCCATTCAGGCCCCGTTGCAGGGAATTCGCAATAAATTTCACTGGGGCTCCTTTCTCCGCCGGCGTGCGGGAGAGATATTGGTCCGACGGGCGAGGTTTGGACGCGGGCTTGGTTGGCGAGCCCCCCTTTCCCCTCAGCCATGCAGGCCCACACCCTGGGAACCCCATTCGGAACCCTTAGTATTCTCGTAGGTGCCATTATACCCCCACTCTACCTGCGGTCACCTCTCCCTCCCCTTCAACTTTCTTCGACTCACCCCGCACGTCTCGTCGGAAGGTATTATTTGTTGCAATTCCCTCGCCTTTATTGCTTGGTACTCGTGTCTTATAGATCGTCATGTCCAAACTAGCTGTTTTACAAGCCGTAGCGAGTCCTCGTCTCATCTGTGGCTTTCAATTCTGTGTCCGCACAGGCGTTTCAGATCAAGAAGAAATGTACAAGAATAGAAATGAAAGGATAAGGAGGAAAGGCGGAGAGTAACCTGGCCTCGGCATTAGCCTTCTCTTGACGAAGGACGCCAAATGCTAGTCGCCCCGTCTTTTCCTAGGGGGGTTGTTTTTGAAATCGTCGTGATTATCTCGAATAGGGAACCAAGGAGTCATGTGGTATAAACGGGAATGGTTGTAAAATTTGTTAAAACCGATGATTACAACCTCATTCATTGTTTGCAATAGTGTTTTATCTCATCTCGGAGCTCTATAGTCGAGACATATGTGAAAAACTCAAGCGAAAATAATGAGTGATATTGTAAGCAGAGTTTCAGGAACACCAAAATTTCAAACTATTAGTGTTTGTACCACGTGACTCCTTGGTTACCTATTCGAGATAATCACGACGGTTTTAAACACACCCCCGAGGTATGTATTATCTATACTAATTAAATCGTATATGGACCTCATTTGATTCAAATCCCATTTTAAAAGATCACCTACGGTGAAATATGGATACAGTTATTGTGTGCTAATTGGAGAAAACTGTTTTCACCGTGTGACATGGGGGAATTGTAAAAGAGAGCTTTTGGTCCTAAGAAAGAAGCACAAATCTTGATATTAACAAGTGGAACATGCTCTAAATTTCTACCCAAATTTATGCAATTAACAAATCAGAGACTTAGAAAAATGTGAGCATCGCTGTTAGCTTTTTTGTGAATAGTTTCGGCTCTTTGAATTGGAGTCTCAGGATCAAGGCATAGATGTAATTGACACAATTATTCTGTCCTGAGTCTGTTATTGTGCGTATTAAGTAAGCGAAAAAATATCAATTTAAATATGAACCCAAGTTCTCGATTTGTTTATTTAAACTTAACTACATCTTCTCATTCTGTTGTGGCAGCCGTTTTCATTGCTTTCTCTTTCTCGTATTCCACTGATTCTTCTATTTTGACCAATACATATCCTTAAAACCTTGGAAAACACCATTTCTATTTAATTCAAAATTTGGTAGTACTGCGTTTGGACGAAAAATTTGGTCCAAACTTTTGTGTCCAAATCTATTTTGGGATAATATAATTAGACTATTAGGATCCGTGCACGATTATACGTCAGAGACGCCTGGCGGTCAAATCTGCATAACTGTGAGGAGTCAATTGGAGGATATATATTCACTTAAAATCCAACTCCACTTCGAATGGCTGCGAACTGGTGTATATCAATGTAATTTACAAGTGAAAATAACATTTTTTATCCACTCATTAAACAATCCATTATTAACTCCATTTGTCACATTATTTCCCCTGAAAACGATGTTACATACGTATGGTTTAATCATGCAAAACTTGAGCCTTAGATGCTAGTTGCAGCTAAGAGGACTCAATGCTCATTTAAAATTCTTCGGTCGAGGGCTGTGATAGAAACAACGAAATTCGTCGCACGCAGTAAATTAAAAATTTCGTAGCTCGACTTAAACCCTAAATTTACTTTCGTAATCGTCATTTTACACTGTTCGTTAAAATTTACTAAACTTAGGTTTTTTTTAATATTGCACAAGGAACCGTACGATAAAATTAATGAAGTTATAGAGAAGACTTTAAGGATGAACAGATTTAGGAAAAGGTAGTATTTCAGACTCGCGGCTGAGCTTAAAGCCACCGAGTGCGTCCACCGGGTTGCGGATGGTGGGTCGACCTCTAGATATAGAGGTTAGCTGCGAGATAAGCGAGTTTACTCGTCGAATAAGCAGTCGTGGACAAAAAGCGACGGCATTCCGAGGGGGTATTGGTCTATCCCTGGGTAAGATAGGCCTCTAAGTAATACAGAACCTGTGAAGATGCCGTGACTTGGCGACGGGAGGCCGCCAAAAATTACGCTTCTCATCACCCGGAGGAGAGGGCAGCAGCTCTTCTTCACATGAGTGAAGGTGGAGACCACAGTGGTCGGTACAGCGACACTCATTTCACTACAGGCGTGGTAACATTTACTTTAACGGCTGTAGTACTGCGATGTGGAAGGCAAGGGGAAACCACCACATTAATATCCCGAGGAGTCGCAGCTACTCCACTCTTTCCTTTATTATCAAGACGTGATGGCACCCTCTCGAGTAAAATATTCCGGAGGTAAAATAGTCCCCCATTCGGATCTCCGGGCGGGGACTACCCGAGAGAGTACATCAGTCAAATGTGATACACTTTTTAGGGTAGGAACATGGAACGTGAGATCGCTTCGGACCTGTGGAAGACTGGAGAACCTGAAGGTAGAAATGCGAAGAATGGACCTCGACGTATTAGGATTCAGCGAAATGAAGTGGCCCGAAGAAGGAGACTTTTGGAGTGGAAGCTACAGGATTATACATACAGGATCATTAAATGGTAATGCTGGAGTAGGGATCATGCTCAGAAAGAGTGCCGGAATGCGTGTGAAGAGCTTCCTGCAGTACAATGAAAGGATAATAATGGTGAAGATCGAGACCAAACCTGTAGATACTGTGGTGGTGCAGGTTTACATGCCTACGACTGACTATGAAGATGAAGAAGTGGAAGACGTCTACGAAGATATCACGGAAGTTATAAAACAGGTAAGAGGAGAAGAAAACCTAATTATTTTAGGAGACTGGAACGCTATCGTCGGCGAAGGTCAAGATGGAAGAATAACTGGAAAATACGGATTGGGAAACCGAAACGAAAGAGGAGAAAGGCTGCTGGAGTTCTGCACTCAACATAAGTTAGTGGTTGCCAACACATTGTTTAAAAATCACAACCGCAGAAGATACACATGGAAAATGCCAGGAGACAGAAGAAGATGCCAAATAGACTACATTTTAGTGAAGCAGAGATTTAGAAACCAAGTGAAGGACTGCAAAAGCTACCCTGGGGCAGACATCGACAGTGACCATAATTTAGTGATGATGAAATGTCATCTAAAATTCAAGAAATTGAAGAAAACAAAGAAGAATATATGGCAAGTAGAAAAACTAAAGGAGGCTCAACATCAGCTGGCATTTCAAAAAGCAGTGGGAAACAACATAGGAGAGAACCTGAATGAGAAATCAGTGGAAGAGCGTTGGGAAAACATTAAATGTGGACTACAGGAAGCCACAAAAGAAGTTCTTGGAAGAAGAAAAGTTGCCAAGAAGAAGCCATGGATCACGAAGGAAGTCTTAGAATTGATTGAAGAAAGAAGAAAGTACAAGAATGCGAAAACTGAAGAAGGGCAGCTCTGCTACAAAAGAATAAGGAACGAAATAAGTCGCAAAGCAAGGAAAGCTAGAGAGCTGTGGTTGAAAAATCTTTGCGAAGATGTACAAAGCAACCTTGCACTTGGGAAGGTGGAAGCGGCCTACAGCATAGTGAGGAACCACTTCAAGGAACGGAGCGCAGGATGCAATACCATAAGGGACAAGAATGGAGAAATTTTGATTGAAAACGAGGACAAAGTGAAGAGATGGGAAGAATATCTGGAAGAGCTATACAATGGAAAAAATCTCAGCACAAAAGCTATTGAAGAGGAAAGCGAAGTGGAAATAGATGATATGGGGGCATCAATATTAAGATCGGAATTCGACGCTGCAGTAAGGGATCTTCGGATGAATAAGGCCTCAGGTATTGATGATGTCCCTGCAGAACTAATTAAAAATGCAGGAGAGAAGACATTAATGCATCTCTACAAAACCATCTGCGACATGTATTCAACAGGGGAAATTCCAAGGGACTTCGAGAAAAACATCATCATTCCTATTCCCAAGAAGAAGAGAGCGGAGAAATGCGAAAATTTTAGGACTATAAGCCTGACGACACATGCATTGAAGATACTGACCAGGATCATCTACAGAAGAATAGAACGAAAAGCAGAGGAGTTCCTGGATGAAGATCAATTCGGATTCAGGAAAAGTAAGGGTACAAGGGAAGCAATATTGGCCCTTAGGCTACTTATAGAGAAGAGAATGGAGAAGAACAAACCGACGTTCATTGCATTTGTGGATTTAGAGAAGGCCTTTGACAACGTGGATTGGGATTCAATGCTTGGAATTCTGAAGGGAATTGGAGTGTCCTACAATGACCGAAGAATTATACACAGTCTGTACAAAAACCAAGTTGCTGTGATTAAATCTGGACCCAGCTGTGAAGAGGCAAGAATAAGGAAAGGAGTGAGACAAGGCTGCGCACTGTCTCCCGTAATTTTTAATGTTTACATCGAGAGAGCCATAAATGAAGTCAAGGAGAAGTGTTCTGGAGTGAAAATCCACGGAGAAACAATCAGTATGCTACGATTCGCTGATGACATAGCTCTCATAGCAGAGACAAAGAAGGAGCTGAATAAGATGCTAACAACCATGGAAAGGACTATGGCAAGATATCAGCTGAAGATCAATAAGAAGAAGACTAAGATATTGGTGTGCAGCAAAAGAGTAGAGGCGAAAACCAACGTTAAACTAGGAAAACAGAAACTGGAAGAGGTGAAAGAGTTCTGTTACCTGGGAAGCAGAGTAACCAACGATGGACGAAGCAAGAAAGAAATAGTGAGTAGAATAGCCCAGGCAAAGAGGGCATTCTTTCAAAAGAAGAATCTACTTACAGCAGGAAATACAAGCATAGAAGTAAGGAAACAGTTCATCAGAACATACATCTGGAGCATTTTTCTTTACGGCAGTGAATCATGGACGATGACAGCAGCGGAGAAGAAAAGGGTAGAAGCATTTGAAATGTGGTGTTACAGAAGAATGCTGAAGATTAAATGGATCGACCGAGTAAGTAACGAGGAAGTGCTAAGAAGAGTAGGAGAAAAGAGAAGTCTGCTGACAACTCTAAAAAGAAGAAGGGAAAACTTAATCGGCCATATCTTGAGACACGACGGCCTGATGAAGACTATCGTCGAGGGAAAAGTGAACGGGAAGATTGGAAAAGGCAGGCCTCGTATGAGATACATGGAACAGGTTGTGAAGAATGTAAAAGAGAAAAATTACGTCAAAATGAAAAGGTTGGCCTATAGAAGAATCGAGTGGAAAGCTGCGTCAAACCAATCCTAGGATTGTTGACCAATGATGATGATGAGTATTTCAGAAGTAGAAGAAACATTTGGAAATATTTAGAGGGCATATGTGAAGCATGCCTCTTTATTAGATATAAGCATAACTGCTTACTTCAAAAATCCTATCTGTATGAGGAAAATACACACACATCTACATCTAGACATCACCCTGCAAGCCACCATAAAGGTGTGTGGCAGGGGGTGAATTCTCACCAAACATGCACTACATATCATGCATAAAAAAGGATTAGTATTAATATAGGTACTAGTCTAAACTTTACTGTTTAAAAAGATAAAAATAGCAAAGCAAGCATGAAAAAACATGCTGTTAGTTGGCCTAGCTTAAAGTCCTCATACCAACATGCAGCTACCTATGCTATCCGTTGATATACCTACTCGTATCGGATACGTTGACCACTATTCATTTCCCTAATTGTACGAGGAAAAAAGGACGTTTTGAATCTGGGAGTTCGGAAATCAATTTCGCTAATTTTGCGATTATGGTCCAGTCTACCGTAGTAAGCTGCGTTCGCAAAATATTTTTACATCATCACTGAAAATATTATCTTGGAATTTATTTAAGAGATTAAGTCTATATTTCAACCAACGATCTGAAAATATATATATTTGTAGTTGCTCAAATAACGAACTTGTCACTTGCCACCCCGAAAACAATACTGACTTATAACACAAAGGAAACTCGAATGTGGAAGTAACTGTGATATGATATGGGAAGTAACTGTGGAACTACTAAGAAGTAACTGTGACATGATATGGGAAGGTTGTAACTATATGTAAATGTAATAGAAAAGGAAAATTGTTTTAAAACATTTTAAGATGTTTACTCGTAGAGGCATGAATTTGGGAGGTGGGAGAAGCCAAGCTAAACCGTGATGAACATGGTAGTATTCGTTCCTCGAGGGTGGATTCAGTACATCCCTGGAAATCCGATGAGTGCGCTTGTATCCGACGAGAAGCACAGTGGTTAATGAAGCCGCCATCGTACACTCGATGGAAGCATCCCGCATATCTCTTCTATTTCGGATAGACGAAGAGGCGGAGCCCTATCGTTCAAGGCCCCAGGTGGTCGAGGGATGCCAAGCGGCTCAGAAACGAGAGAAAAAACAAAATGCTCTCGCTTTGACCTTTGTTTGGCGAAAGAGTTTGAGGTCGGAGTAAGTGAAGTAGGAGTCGATTCCCTGGCTGCTTATGTACCCTAGGCATTTTCATGGTCCCTCGTTTTAAAATAAAGTAAGGCGATGCTCAACGTTTACGTTACGTTCCCTTATCGTGGAGCTTTGTCATCATCACCGTGCCCGTATACACGCGTTTCGCATCCGAAATCAAGCACGGTCGCCTTATTTTTTCTGCTTTGATATATCAACCGATGCTCTTGCTCCCGTTTGTACCTTTATTCAGGGATCTGGTGCATATTTATTCCCTCTTTTGATCATGAAAGGGAATCCTTAAGGATTCTCCACTGATCATAATTATACAGCTGTGTATATGAAAACATTACAGTCTCTTCACTAATGGCGTGGATCCGCTGATTAGTAATTTTTAGTTTATAATTTGTATTTTAACATTTCCCTGCTCCAATTCCTAATTAAACCATTCACTATTGGTCACTATTCATGCCATTCTGAAATAATACCGGGGATCGAGTTGTGTGGTGGCTAGAGAACTGGTCTCACACCCTGAGGGCCCAGGTTCAAACTCCATCAGCAGAGGAGAAAAATATCTTCCTTTCCTCCCCCCCTTTTGCTTTTCACATATATATTGGTGCATCTTAGATGTACCCACTGTTCCTGATGATGCTGTAATACTGTGAAACCAGGGTCGTAGTAAAGTTAACTATTTTTGTGGATTTGGCTCGTGTTTTTTCTTTCTATGTTATCATGTTTCGCTTCCACTCCATATCGCCAGAATATTCAGAATTAGAGAAAAAGTTCATTAGCATACTGTTCCCTACTCAAGTTCTGTGCGGAGAGCACTTCAGTTTCAGTACTCCATCTCTTATTTTCCCATATTCAGTATTCATTCCCTTATTAAGGATATTCGAATACCTTACGGTGTGTTCCGTAAAAAAAAAATTATAAAGTTCTGTGGACCAGCATTAAGTATTTCCTATAACTCCAGCTGTTTTGGCCGAGATCAATTTCTACCTGTTTACTATTCTGTCAAAAGAATCAATAACAATCTAGAATCAATAGTTTACTATTTATACTTAATATTTCTATTCATACCGTTTGAATAAGCATAGACCATCATCCTCTTATTTTATAATGTGTCTGATTTCTAATGCAGATTGCCTGAATAATAAATGTGGACGTTCCTAGGTAACGTAGTTGACCGTTGCAGAGATTAACTGCACACGTTACCGTTACTCTCATGTACTCATATGTACCATTTAACACACAACGCGTGTTTCGACGCCTAAGCGTTTTCATCACGTCTATCCTAATAGACCATATATCAGAATGATCTAATGATGATGCCTTAGTTTTTAAAAAAGTGTTGCGTAATCGAGGGTACATTAAATATCAAATGCATAACTTAGCGTGCAACGGGCGTAGTTATGGACCTGGAATAATGTCCAAACTATATTTGCCACAGTAGGCAAGTTTTCTGAAAAAATTGTTCGGCTGCCGGTAATTAAACCTCAATCCTTAGGATACGTTGTCTGTCTAGCTGTCATATACGTTTACCTCATGTTTTCATCGTAATCCTAAAATAGTTTTATTCGGCCATTGTATTCCGGTGCGTGTAATTAGGAAAAGACTAACCTCTGCCAACATGCATTTAAGAAGTTTGATACATGTCTATCGTAAAACATAAGCACGCTATACGATGCGGAGGAGTTGGACTATGTGTTGAATTAAGTGTCAAAAGAGAGGTTTTCTCCTGTGTATTTCTGGTTGCTACTTAAGTTCATGGGATTAAATGGCATTCATAAAAGTTAAATGGCAACGCATTATTTAAATTTAATGCTATGGATTTATTACCATTGCGATAGAATTTAATTTGAACGGTATAATAATGAAAAGTCCAAAGATAGCTGTTCCCTAACTAGATAATACAGCAAAGTTGGATACGTGCGCGTGACAGTTAATCTGGCGGCGAATGCTCTAAATCACTACACACCGTGGAACTCGCTATGGAACAGTTGAACGGAAAATAGCAACGTAATCGAGGTTCAATGCTGGAAACAGTTTCAATGAGACGTTTGCTTATTCAATCAAAATTTCATTATCTCAAACATATTAAATGTCAGCAGCACGGAATAATAATTTAGGGTGTAATGTCATCCTAAAGAGATATGAAAATTACTCATTCCTAATTCATGTCTGCACATGAATGGTATTGTGATATCTTTGACAGAAAAATTATTTACGTCACCGTTTGCGAATCCATTATTATGCACTGTGTGTGAATGCACTGGATTTGAAGCCTGCAAGAAGTTAGAAAAGTGACCATTAAATGCATTAGTGTATCAACGTGAGTTACGGGTTTGCATTCGAGATTTTGACGCCAAAGAAACGGCATAATTTGAGTTCGAATGAAAACCCCTCTTGGGAAACCTAAAAATATTCTTAACATAAGCGACGTAAGCATAAAATGGACAGAGTAGATAAAAGCTGGCACAGTAAAAGTTGGATCGGGAATAGAGAGAAAATAAATAGAGGAAAAAGATGTTTAAATTCGTGATTCGTGAAGGGGAATATGTGAGGCAGAAAGTCTTAGAATAATAATAAATAATAATAGTATTTTCATTATTGTTATAGTGTGCCACCAATTATGATTAATTTTCGGGCAGCTCCTTTCGGACTTACCCTTTCTTATTGCGGAATTATTCCTAGCGCCTATCACTATAATTTGTCTCTGCTTATTCATCTTCTGCACTGTATTTTTTTAACGTCCATATAGGAACCCTCATTTTCATCATTATTCCTTTAATCACATCCTTCAGGCTCCCAATGGTTTTTTTTTACCTACTCCGTCCATAAATTACTAGTTGCTAATGGAGTTTTTAAGGAAACAGCATATTGCTCTAATCACCGACAAGATGAGAAACATATTGGTAACACCCACGTGTTATGGTACGGGAATGGTAGACAGTAGTATGTTTGGACTGAAAAAGTAAGATTAGGGAGGTAAGTTTCCGTACAGATAGATTTTAAATTTCCTTCTTCCCGAGAACGCTCAGAGATCATAATAGTCTATACATATATGTGATGCGGTTAGGCAAAGGTTATGTAGTTGTCGCTTGTAGAAGTAAATGATTATAGTTATAATAACCAACACTAACTACATTATTGCAAACGTAAATGGAATGTAGGTTATTGTATGAAAGAAAATGCCTAACCGAATAAGATGACATTAAAGCTTCTATTGAATTGGTTGCCCGTTGCCCATGCATGCATAACTACTGTCTGCGTCAAAAGAAGTACATAAACTCGAGTTTGACCCATTGTATCTAAAAAAAAATTCATGCAGTTATCATAATCGTGTAGGTAATTTAGTTCCACGGTTAGTGATGTCAAAGAAAATTTTTTATGGTAATTTTGAGGTGTATTTTTGCAGTGATAAGGAAAAATGGCGCCCGTATTTTTGAGACTGGCAAGGGGAAGCGTCATTTTGGCGGTTAGTGATAACAATGTGGAATAGGCTGAATTTGCTAATGAGTAGCGGGAACTTAGGATATGATACGGGACATTATACAGGAGAAAGAGGGTGGGAAGAGTAGAACATCGATTTTGCATGGCATATGAATGGCAATATAGCATTTTAAAGAGAGGACATTTTTAGTTTATTTTTTCGCCACTACAGTGTAACGTATCAAAATTTAGCCATATCATGCTGGGGAGTTGGGGAGCCGCCATGTTGGTTTTTGTACAGAATATTTATACGGAGACATAGGGAAATATGGCGTCGGCCTCGACAATGGCCAATTTGTCATTGAGCCTGGTGATTCAGGTCATTCGGGAGTTGCATTCCCAAGAATAGAAATTGTCTCGCAGGCTATTGTTGAACTCGCGGCAGGTTACGGAGGGAGACTAATTATGGCCGGGCGTTAACAATTAAGAAGGGCCGATATAAAGAGGGAGGAAGAGCGAGACGGGGGGCGGCTGCTGCTAGGCTTCGAGGCGGCTAGTGGAGGAGTCGAACGAAGGTGAAGGCTGATAGTCCAAGAAGAGGGAAGTGTCTTCTAGGCGAGTCTGATAGTCCAAGAACAGTGAAGGGGCGTCTAGCTTCGAGTCTGATGGTCTGACAACAGTGAAGTGGAAAGTGGCATGGCGGAGAAGCCAGGATTAACCCAAGGAGACGGGGATCGCCTCAGCTAGAAACTCCAGATAAACTAAAGGGATAAAGCGGTCCACTCCCCACTATTATGTAGGTACTTATTTTAAGAGGGTACTGGCTATATTTTATGTGAAAGTGAAAAGTGAAATGGCTCGTGAAGTGATCTATGGCCTGTAAAAATTGAGCCTGAAGATACCAAGAGTGAAAGTGATATATGTATAGAGGGTAATTTATTATGATACTGTTTATATTAATTTAATTTGTGTGTGAGTAAATTAAATTGGAAAGGAAAAAATTACATTTATGGCGCCCAACGCTTGAGCACGATAAAATATTAGACGTACGGGGTTGTGTGATAGGCTACGTTTAATAGATACCACGAGGAGAACCTGAGAGGTGCAGAGTAGGAAGTGTTCACGTTAGCGAACGCGAGAGAAACTTAGACATCGGGAAAATTACTACAGATTAAGTGTTAGTAGTAACGGTGTAATTGTATAAGATGTTTCGAGCAAGTAAAAGTCTGTTCGAGTTGAAGAAGGCCGAGGTGCAGGAGGAATTGAAGAAACTAGGGTTAGGCACCGAAGGAGTTAAAAATGAATTGGTCGGTAGGCTTAGATCTGCTCTCGAGGAACAGGGAGTAGTCATTGAATCTCACAAATTCGAGGTCGAAGACAGGACTCCAACAACGATGGATTTATGGGCTTGGTTGAAGGAAGAGAAAATCAAGGAGAAAAGGGAACGAGAAGAAGAGAGAAGACGGAGAGAAGAAAGAAGACAGAAGGAGCAGGCGGAGCTGTTAAGAACAATCTTGAGGGAGCAGGCGGAACAGCTGAAAGGAGCAGAAGTTAGGATGAATACGCGGATAGAAGAGGAAAAAGCAGAAAGGCGCGCAGAGATAGAGGATGTCCGCGAGGAGGCGAATAATAATGTCCAAAGTATAGCGGCGGAAACACGGAAGGATTTATATAATGTCAAGGAAAGGCTGAAGGATTATGAAAGCTTGGCGATAGAAACGCGTGAGGAAGTGAGGAATATCACAGAAAAGATGCAGCTGCTGACCGCAGAAAAATTGAAGGAAGAGTCGGAACTGCAAGGAAAAGTACGAATAATAGCGCAGAATGAAGCGGAAAAGATAAGGCTGCAGTGTTCGCGAAACTCAACCGCAATTCAATCACCGAGAGTGATGATGAAGATTCCATATTTTGACGGTAGGAGAGGAGCTAGGCCTATGCGATACATCAGTGAGCTGGAGGAATACCAAGCCATGTACCAATTATCCTCCAACGAAATGCTGAAAATCGTAAGACAAGGTCTGACGGGATCTGCAGGCGAATGGTTTACCGCTATCTCACATCTACTAGAAGACGTAGAGCAGTTCACACAGCTGTTTATGATGCAGTATTGGGGGCGTGAGCAGCAGATGGAGGTTCGGAGGACGCTAGATTCCGGCCGGTACGTTGAACGAGGGAATATCAGCCGAGTGGAATACGCAACATCCCGAATAAGCACTGCAAAGGAACTAAGGCCACCGATGGAGGACGAGGAAATAATCTATAGGTTGGAGCATCATTTTGGTCCGGAGGTCAACACAGCAATCATATCGCAGCAAATAAACACCATCCCACGATTATTGTCATTGCTCAGCCGATACGATAGGGTGGTGCCGCAGCCGATACAGGAGACGAAGGAAGAGAGCCAAAGAAGATGGACAGGAACAGAGGGAAGGAGAATTGTTTCTAGAGGCCGTGGATACAACCCACCACCTCAGAATCAAAATGGTAATAGATACCAACCTAATCCATCCGGCAAGCAGAGGCAGACATCTCCGGTGAGACGGTACAGCAGCCGAGAACAAATGGATGGACGGAGTTACGAAGAAAGACCACCTAGGGAGAATGCAAACATCCGCACGATGATTGTGAAAAACTCCGGGAGTAGTGAAGAAAGGCATGAAGAGCAGGGAAACGCGAAGGGGCGAGTCGTGCAAGCAGTCCCGACACGACATTAGCCAGAGAAATGGGGACCGAAGAAAGCAATAGAGGAGACAGGAGCAAATGCGACCAGGAAGTCAGGAATATATTATGCATACCCGAAGATTTGACCGAAGAAGAAAAGGAATACGGATCGCATGAAGAAAACAAGTGTCCGGAAATTGTAGTGGAAATAGGGGGGCGGAAGTTTAAGGCACTAGTGGACACCGGTTCAGAAATCACATGTCTGAATGAGAACACATTTACGGAGAATCCAGAGGTATTCAAAGGTGTATTAGAGGTACCAATACGGGGAATTCAGGTGATCGGAGCAATAGGTAGGAGGAGCGGAAGAATTAGTAAACAAATCTTTCCCACAATAAACATAGGGAAGATTGATGTAGTAATTAATTGCACCATCATACCTAATCTAGTGAAGCCGTTAATATTGGGCACGGATACATTAGAGATGCTGAAAGCGGAGATTAATTATAATGAAAGCACCATAATCCTGAGGCAAGGGCGGAAGATGGAAGAAAGAAGATTCGGAATGCCTACGGAGTCGTCACAGAAGCTAATAATGGCAATTAAACAGGGGCAGTATGAGGAGAGAGAAGATACAGTTTCTATGGAGGAAATCCACAACAGCATGAGAAGCATCAGCGATTTACAGGAGAAGGAGTTTAGAGAATTAGCGGGTATTATTTATAAGGAGAAGAAGATTTTCAGAAATACGCCCGGAAAAATAAAGGGGTATTATTATAAGGTGGAGATTAAAGGTGACGAGGAGTTCCACGGGAAAAGTTACAATGTACCGCTAAATTACCGTGCGAAGGCACGCCACGCTATTAATCAGCTGTTGGAGCAGGGACTCATAGAAAAGAGTACATCACGATATGTATCACCCCTGATATGTTTACCGAAGCAGGATGGCTCAATAAGGCTATGTCTGGATGCGAGGGCGGTGAATAAGATGATGAAGCCGGATTACGCTACGTCAAGAACGCCTCAAGAAATATTTCAAGATTGTGCTAACGTAAAATACATGACATCTTTAGATCTCACGCAAAGCTTCTACCAAATTCAACTACCTCGAGATTCTCGGAAGTATTGTGCAGTTTACTTTGAAGGATTTATATACCAATTTACTAGAGGGCCGTTTGGCTGTGCAATTAGCAGTAACGCATTAGTCAGAGCACTTGATTACGTACGTGGAAAGGAAGTAAAGAAGTGTTATCTCAATTTTGAAGACGACTTACCTTGTCTGATGGCAGACAGCACCCAAGAAAAGGAAGATATTCCAGGGTTAGTTGAAAGATTTCGGCGTAGAATCATAACAAAGGGGCAGAAGGGAAGAGTGCTACGCTCTAGTAAAAAACAACACAGAGAGAACTTCGAGAAAGGAGATCGGGTTCCACTATGCACAAACGGAACGATGAAAATTCCTTGTATCCCACATTAAACCATACGTAGAAATCACTGCACTCACAACAAAACGCACAAGAAACCAACTCCACACAGAACATCGCGCAAGCACAGTTGAGTAAGGACTGAGAACGTAAGAAAATAAGCGCTCAGTTATGCGATTTTCTAGTTACATTGTGAGCAAGCGTCGGCAGACACAGATTTACCGCGCCATTTGTACACATTTTATCGCAAGGTCGCAGAGGTGTAACAAAGTAAGGGCTTGTGATTAAAACTTTGTATTTGTGCGGTGAGGGAGTGGATCTACGGTTACTAAATTGGTGTTTAAGTAAAGTCAGCTGGGTGAATGAACATTTGGACTCAATATGATGAGGCTGACAGTTATAATGTAAAACTTTAAAGGTGAAGGAGATTTTATGTTTGATGTGTAGCAAAGTGTGGTTCCTTTGATTACCAGAAACTATTTTATTGATGGTTATGCACTTGCATGTTTAAATATGTACATTTGGAAATTACATATGACCCAATGTTTTATGTAAATTGTACAACTTATTTTAAAGATGTTAAATTTGAAGAGGGCATATGACATTTGTTTTGAATATTTGTATGTTATGTTTTAAAGGTAAAGTTGATGTTTTAAAGAAGGGTATAATTGCATTTATTGTATTTTATGAATGTATGTAAACATAGTGGATGTGGACCAATTTCAGGGGTAGAACGATCTTTAGAGGCGCCGGGGCGACGCTTTATTTTAATTAGAGGCTTCGAAAGAAAATCTTATAGGATATAATATTTGCTTTCGACGGGGCAGATGTAACGTATCAAAATTTAGCCATATCATGCTGGGGAGTTGGGGAGCCGCCATGTTGGTTTTTGTACAGAATATTTATACGGAGACATAGGGAAATATGGCGTCGGCCTCGACAATGGCCAATTTGTCATTGAGCCTGGTGATTCAGGTCATTCGGGAGTTGCATTCCCAAGAATAGAAATTGTCTCGCAGGCTATTGTTGAACTCGCGGCAGGTTACGGAGGGAGACTAATTATGGCCGGGAGTTAACAATTAAGAAGGGCCGATATAAAGAGGGAGGAAGAGCGAGACGGGGGGCGGCTGCTGCTAGGCTTCGAGGCGGCTATTGGAGGAGTCGAACGAAGGTGAAGGCTGATAGTCCAAGAAGAGGGAAGTGTCTTCTAGGCGAGTCTGATAGTCCAAGAACAGTGAAGGGGCGTCTAGCTTCGAGTCTGATGGTCTGACAACAGTGAAGTGGAAAGTGGCATGGCGGAGAAGCCAGGATTAACCCAAGGAGACGGGGATCGCCTCAGCTAGAAACTCCAGATAAACTAAAGGGATAAAGCGGTCCACTCCCCACTATTATGTAGGTACTTATTTTAAGAGGGTACTGGCTATATTTTATGTGAAAGTGAAAAGTGAAATGGCTCGTGAAGTGATCTATGGCCTGTAAAAATTGAGCCTGAAGATACCAAGAGTGAAAGTGATATATGTATAGAGGGTAATTTATTATGATACTGTTTATATTAATTTAATTTGTGTGTGAGTAAATTAAATTGGAAAGGAAAAAATTACAACAGTCTTGAAGCTTTATTCGTTTTAGATCATGCGGGGCAGTGCACAGTGTGCACCCTCTTGGGGGTCAGTCCTTGTCGTTGTGGGTTATTGGCACACGATATGCAGTCTTGCTTGCAGTCAGTCCTTTGCCGCGTTGATTATGGATGCCTCTAGGTCAGACCCCTCGCTCCACCTATCACCCATTCAGTTTGTGGAGCGGACGCGTTAGGAGTGGGAGGGAAACAAGGTGCTCCTGTTCCCAGCAGGATTCTGTTGAATGGAGGGAAGGGATTCCGAGATAGGCTTTTGTACGTTCCGCGCCAATAAGTGAAGAGTTCTACATTCCGATGGGCTCTGATGAAGGCTTTACGTCTAAAAATGGGCACCGATGAGAGTTGCAGCGATGGTATTTTATGAGCCATTATCAATAATTCGTTCGAAAAATTGTCTTTTATTTCATTTTTTTTGGCGAGGGAATATAATCCTTCAGCGGATCCAAATTTAAAGCCATTACTCATGCACATATGATGTTCTACGCTAACCTTTAATTCAATATCGAGTTTAAAATATTTAAAATCACATAAAAAGAGTTCTTTGAAGGGTTTCATATCAGACGAAAGATTTTAAGAGTTGCGAAATATTACGGCTATTCATGCTAAAATAATAAATATTTCTTTTTTGAGTTCATTGTGATTTATGTATGACCGCGTATTGATTTTTATGGTCTAAATCCCTGTGAAAATTGGATTAGGATGAGTTTGGGCTTCGCAAGGTTTACTAAGTCTCAGATCAATACCAGGATTATCTGCCTCTAAGGTATGTAAATCCGGAGGAATCGCTTTTAATTACTTTCTCAGTGGTGTAAAGCTTAAGTTAGTGATTTGAAGGATAGTGTGATTAACTGGCTGCTTAAATCACCCATTGTTCACAATTATACTTTCCCTAATTGGTTGAGTAATTAAAATTACGGTGAAGTGAAAACTTATATCGTCACATCCATTCTTTTAAGTGACTGCTGTTAGCTTTTTTGGATTTTAGGGCCAAGAAAAATATTTGTCATTCTTGAGGCAAAGTAACGATGTATCAATCAACATTTCCTGCTTTTTCAATGCGCTTCAATATTATTATTTGATGTAAATTATTCTCATGCGGTTTGTTTTCTGTTTTTATCGTAGATAATTTTGAGCACTAGTGAGTTCAAAGCGTTTTGGTGACGCACTTGAGAAATCTACGCTGTGTTAGCCATCCGAAGTGAATTCATAAAAAAGTCACAATAAATGTGACCATAGTGAAAAACACACCTTGCGTGGTACCACAGTAATGAAATAGCTAAGGTTACGTACAAAGTGTGTTTTGTTATTGCGTTGATTTCGCAAGGCAATAACAAAATGATTGTCCGCAACGTATCTCCGATGTCCATCAATTTTATTAAAAAAATGAGGTTAAGCGGTGATTTCAATTAGCGTGCATTAAAATGTGAATGACAAATTGACCTATCCACTGGAGTGCTCGTGTCTGAACTCGGAGTTGATCGTAAGAAATAAGCTCTCCAACAGGTCTCTCTGCTTTCACGTAATACATTTGGCTTTTGCGAAGCCCTTTCTTTTCGCGCGTGCAATCTGTGAGAGTGTCTGAAAGGACTGAAGGTGCCTGAAAACTCCACGCAATCTTTTATTTCCGGATCCTTCCATTTCCATTTGGTCCTGCCAAGGAGGAGGCCAAAATTTCCTTCATTGTGAAGTAAGTTGATTTCCGCGAAAAAGTAGTCTCGCGAGAGGTACCGGGATCCGTCTCCATTGTTTGAACACCCTGCTACGTTCCGAAGCCTCGCAGTGGTGATGGCAGGGAGCGGAGAATCGACATCCCGTCTTCATATTGGAAAATAGACCGTGAAGGCGAGGAGAGGGGAGAATAGGTAGGAGATTTCAGAGCATTTCCTACCTCTATTTTACCTCGATGCCGAACGATAGTGTTCTTCTGGATGGCGGGCCCTTCTACTTGTGTTTACCGAGAGACGGCTAAAGTCTTTTCCTCCAAAATGTCTGTGTGAGTATTCCTCGCTGTAATTTTGCGAAATTGAAGGGGCACTTTTTTTTACCTTTACGAACGTATTTTACATAATATCTTTATTCTTTATTATTCTCTCATGGTGGGCTGCATTATTGGCAGGTTTAAGTAGAAATCGTGGAAAATTCTTATCCGATTTACTATTGGGTCAGAGCGCGAAATCAATGGAGACAGGAGACAAATTCGTGCAAGTAACTAGGTCAAATGCAATGGGGTTTGGTACTTGTTATTGCCGGCACACTATTGGATAGATATTAAACTGGTTTGAGTGTAATTTTGCCTAGTAATCCTCATGATGACCTAGAGATTTTCTCTAATCAATTTTCCATCTCCATGAAAGTCCTGATGTCTTTACTTAATGTAAAACTTCCGTCTTATTCCTCTACCTACCCCGATAATACAAAGGTTTCTCTCGTGTGACTGCTTGCAATATCTTTTTACCTCTCATCACCCGAAGCGTGAAACTATTCTCTTTCACTTTTCTGCGACCACGTCCTTTCTTCCCATTGCATACCTAGCATAACTTTGATTAATCTCTATTTATATCAGGAAAGATTACGTCTGCATCTACACAATGCTCAGTAAACTAATAAAAAAGTGTGTGGAATAAGATAGTAAACCATAAACACTTAGGTATTAACATCATTAATCTAAATACTTTATCAGTAACAAAGCTAAGGATTAGTACAATTCCTTGTACAAAGTTATAAAATATATTGAGTTCGTTAATATTATATACGTATATATATTAATTAAAAAAATATATTTACCTGAATACTGCTTCTGATGAAAAGCATCACACTGTAGTGTTCACATCGCACGCATACAGAAACGTGACAGCCTTGCCAAAATGTGTAATTGTTTACATAAAATCTCATGCAGGCATTAAAAACCTGGGTAAAAATCTACATTACAATAATATTCTTAGTCTCATTAATTTCCGTTTAATCTATTTCTGTATCTATTAGTATGCTGAAAAAATGATTTATGAATCTTGACTTAGTATCTTTTTTTTTTTACTATTCATATCAAGGCTCAGCTCTGGCTGAGCAAATAGTCATGTTTTACACGGGTTAACCTTTTACCTATGTTGGTTTATTGCTCACCCATCGGCCATTTGAATCCAAAATATCCCTGTACCATCTGCGAAGAGAATAAATATCGCTGTCACGGTGAATTTCTTTGTAAATACGACACTCTTGTCACCAGCCAACATTAAAATAAAATTATGTCAGGCGTTGCCACTACACTGCGGAGTCAAACCTTAATTAACGCAAATACAACACTCATATCCGTGATGGATTACGTGCCCGTGATATTTGGGTTATCAACTGCTTGTTTTCTCGCTGAGTTACCCATCTGGCTTTACCCGCCGACGCTTTCGCATGCTCGCTTTTAAGTTAAAAAATATTTGGTGGAAGTGTCTTAATGTGTACTTTTGATAACTTGGCAGGAATCATCTCTTTTAATGGGGTAGTGCGAGCAAAAGGAGTTTTAAGTTATAAGTTCAAGCAACTCTTTTGGAGGCGTCCATTAACCGCGTGATTCATTTTTAGGTCACTTTGTGACCTCCCACCCCCGTCGTCATATTTGGTAGTGTGGTAGTGGTAGTGGAATGAACCCCCAAACATGCGATTTCACGTCAGTTGGTTTAGATAGATAGAGAGATACAAAGTTTTTTTAACCTGGGACTATGTAGTTCCATGGAGTACAATTTCATAACATTTACATTTATTTATATTTTAAGTTGCTAACGGTATAAGATTTACAAAAACAGAGTATAGTTATTGCTACATAATAAAACTCAGGAAAAACCTGATACGTACCAGAGATAGGTATTTTCTCAGAAAGAATGACATTAAAAGATCAAAGACATAACACTTAAAATGCTTTGTATATACAGCCACAGGTATAATGTAATTTACCAAAAGAAAAAAAAACAACAGTGGTTTAGAGGACTACTGTGGAGAGATTTGTAACATATTTGCTTAGGTTAAGTGACCAAGTGAGCAGGAATCGAGAAAATGCAGCTGCATGCAATCAAACATTAATTCTGTTATGATAGACTCACAGAAAGAGGGTCACGAGAGTTGAAGTATTTCTCCTCCTTAGAGGGGCTGCTCAGATTTACTGGATAGCTTATTTCCTATGAGAATGGTTTGTAACAATGCGTCTATTTACATCGAAAGACTAAGTTGATGCCTGCTTGAACGTTTTGTTAACATAACAGGAATTAGGCAAGTTCGTGGTGACAAAATAGCCAAACCCGTCTCACAACAATTTGAAAATTATCGCAGAGTCATAAATATATTAAACAAAAATGGAAAATCTTGTGTTTTGTAGTCGTAGTTATTTTGAGTGGGTGACAAACAACAGGCCATTTGTGTCAGAGAAGATGTGTAACTAGGCAACAAAATGCGCGAAGAGGATCACGGTTTAACTTCCCACCCGACAGAGTACTGGAATCGATGTACTCTCCGCAAGGCACTCAAGGAAAATGGGTATAAGGAAGGTGACTATAATTATAACGATGAAAAATCCACCTTGGCCAGTAATCAAACCCAGGCTCTCTTCATGGGTGGCCAGTGGTGTAACCAATATACCAACCCGAATCTCTTTATGTATAATTAATACAAGCGATAATATTATATCTTCATCAAAGTAAGACATATTCAAACAATCAATTATTGTCAATCGTCTTAATCAGTGTGAGCAATGAGTTTACATTTTTCGAGCACGATTTTGTTACGTTCAGTGTGAAATTATTCGTTTTTGATTTAAGTCACAATTACACGTCAGTAACTGAAAATAGAAAAATTAAAAATAATGATACCATGTAATGATAATTTAAATAAACCAATAGAGTTTGACTTTCATGTTAAATTTTAGTGGAGGTACGTACCATAAGAGTCGTATATTGTTAAGTAAACCAATAGAGTTTGACTTTCATGTTCAATTTTAGTGGAGGTACGTACCATAAGAGTCGTATATTGTTCACGAGACGTAATTTGTTGACCCCTAGTCTAGATTATAAAAATACGCATAATTAACTATGAGACCCCACCCTCCGTACCACAGGGTGTTGCTTCATGACTTTTCATTTTTTATCTCCCACCCTTCATGAATTCCCGTAATTAATGGAAGCCCCCTTTCCCTAGTTATACCCGCAAGTTTTTTTATTTATTTTTGGCCCACACAGTCTAGGCATTATTCCATTATTGTCTACGCTCAGTGTTTAGCGTAGAAATATATCTCGGTCAAATAATCGTAGCTCTCGTCCTTCATAAAAGTTTCGCCTGGAGAGAAAATCCAATGGGCATCATTCGGTCCAAACGTACGTGACTTGATTTATGGCTTCTATTCTGGTGAACAGAGAGCGCGATTTTGCTCTAAAAAAAATCTCTGCATTCGACTTGAAGAAATCCCTCGAAAACGTTAACGTCCGCGATGCGCACGAGTGATATTGACTCTTGCTTGAGCTAATTAGAGCGTGCCGTTAAAGGTATTTTCGTGCGGCTCCACGCAAATATGCAACCCCCACGAAAATTTGGCTCCGAGATATATTTCCGCCTTGCCCTGGCCCGCCTCATCCTCGACCTCTGACCTCTTGTTCTCACACCGCAGGGACGCACAATGCATTTGCCGTGCCCGCTTCTTGGGAGGGACGTTGGTTTCGCGCTCTGAACATCCATCCCGGACTCACACATCGTCCGTGCATTCCATTATAATCCATCCGACCGGGCCGACGCCCCGCTGGGTCCACGTGTTTCTCGCTCTCCTTTCTGGCCTCCACCCCCTTGTCACGCAATCCTTCTCGTCTTCAGAGTGGAATGCGTTTACACACGCGGATTCGCGGATGACCAAGTCCGCGGGGCGAGCCTTCTCCCGTTTCTGGATTGGATTCATGGAAGGCAGCATGCATGCATATGAATGGCGTGTATGAAGCCATTTCGCTTGCACCGAGATATGCACGAGTCTATCTGGCTGAAGTGGACCGTGTGGAATGGAAGTGGATTATGTTTTTTTGGTCCGCAAATAATCTTTCCATTATGCGTACTGCTTTCGGGAGCCACGGTTATGCTCCAGCTATTTAAGCGTTGTTCTCTGTTATCGCAAGGGTGCTTGGCGCTAATGGTTTGGAATATATTACTCTGCAGAGAACTTTTGTTGAAAATATTTTTATGTAAACTGGCTCATAATCCTAAAATTTCATCAGAACCGTGACGAGGGCGATTGAAGTCCATGGGAGACCTTGAATTTGACGCCTTACTCGTAAAGAAATATAGAGATATATTAAGAATACAAATATAGGTAACAGATCTTATAATTTATCGAACAAAATTGCCTTTATCATAAAGTAAGTAAAGCTATTTACTATAGGCCATTGGGAAAAAAAGGCATTTTGTTTTCAGGGTTATGCTTTTTGGATCGTTAGCTACGTTTTTTCAATAAAAACACTTATAAAACGACGATTATTTGCTCCAAAAGATGACTCCTCAATAAATTATTATAAAATTGTTGTATATAATGATGAAAAGTAATCTTTTATAAGGAAATTTTAAAATTAGGCTCTGAAATGTGATATTTTCCCTTGCTTCAGCTTACATTAATAATGGTTAAATCACAGATTTTAAATTACTTGAAGTTTTCAATAGATGGAATATATTATGGAATATGCCAGAATATGGAATATGCCACCCCCTGTAGGATCATTATACGAGGTTCTCGTTTTCCGTTCTTTCCATTCATTTTTCCGTAAACCATCGTCTTCAACAGACCATCATATCTCATGATATGGACTATTAAGTTGTCTTATTTGGAGTGTTCAGAAGACTTCCCTTTTCTCCCACTCTTCCAAAGACTTATTTGTTAGTCACCCGGTCGATCCATTTAATCGTCCGTAGCATCACTTTTCATATGATTCCATCCTTGCCTTTGATGCTGCTTTTATAGTCCATGCCTCAATGCCACAAAAAATGTTACTACAGACGTAAGTTATAATGACTTGTTTCCTGACTAACAAGCTTATTATATGAATAGACCATCCGAGTTGCGGCACGCTTATGTCAACATCAGGTTAATTCTGAAACCCGGGTCGCACATTAAAACATTCCTAGTGGAATTTACAGAGTGAACAAGTTTCTTTTCATGAAGTAATCCAGGTTTTCCACGAATCCCATCACGAGGCCATTCACATTAATATACGAATAATTTACATCTACATAATAACCTGCAAGTCACCATAAATGTGTGTGGCAGGGGGTGAATTCTTACCAAACACGCACTGCATATAAATAATAAAAAAGTATTAGTATTTATATACTGTTCTAAACTACATTTAAAAAAAAGATAAAAATAGCAAAGCAAACATGCAAAAACAAGCTGTTAGTTGGGTTAGCTTCAAGTCCTTATACCAACATGCAGCTACCAATGTTATCCATTGCTACACTTGTACTGGATATATTTACCGTTATTCATATCCCTAATTGTACCAGGAAAAAAGGACATTTTGAATCTGTCAGTTCGGCAATCAATTTCTCTAATTTTGTGATTATGGTCCAATCTACCGTAGTAAGTTGGGGTTCGCAATATATTTTTAACATCATCACTGAAAATATGGTCTTGGAATTTGTTTAAGAGTTCTAAATTTCTAAGTCTAAATTTCAACCTACGATCTGACAATGAATGCCAATTTAATTCATTTAATAGACTGGTTATGCTAATAAGGTTATCGTACCGTCCCTTTACAAATCTTGCCGATCTTCGCTGCACACATTCAAGTTAATTTTTTAGATCGATTTCGTAGGGATCCCATAAATGGCAGCATATTCCAAATGAGGTCTAACAAGGGAAAAGTAGCTGCGTCTAAATAATTAGACGCAATATGTAATAAACAAGGATAAAAATATTCTGATGTGAAATTAAGTGGGGCTACCAAATAAATCATTCAAGGGTTGCGAACTAGCCGCGAATACATTAGCGCCAGCTGAAATGCACCATAGCAGGTTTCACTAGGAAAAAATCCACCTGAACGGGACTCGAACACGCAACCCCTTGATTTCCGGCCAGGTACTCTACCTATTCAGATATGTAGGTGTACTTAACCCCTATCACAAGAATTGGAAAACTGGAAAGGAATCAGGGTGCGCCGCCGGGTCCGAGTCCCGGTCAAGGTGCCTTTTTCTTCCTCGTGGAAATTCTGAATTATTATGGAGGCTAACGTAGTTATCAGTATAGGAATTTTGGGAAAAAAAAAAAATTGTTGCTGTGAATTCAATTTTCTATTTGTAATGGGGGCGTTTACTCGGAACCGAAATCGCAATTTTGTACACGAAATCGTCAGATGGAAACGAAAAAAAAATTTTAGTGAAAGAAATTAATCTTCTAACCACAACCATTCACTCGTAAATCAAAAATTAAAATAAGCAAAAGGTGACGCCCACCGAAAATGCTGCTGTGATAACATTGACGTCATTTTCCTCCCGTCCTTGACTGCTTTTAGGGGAGGGGAAGGGAGCGGAGGGGGATTCTCGGAAGGTCTGCTCGCACAGATGCTGTCGCAATCGCTCCCATTGGCCGAGTCAGATGTGTCCCCCCCATTGCGATAAGGCAAAGTAGCTTCGCGGGATCAGTTGCGATTGGACGAAGTTGATATACGTCAGAGGTTGCACCACGCCCACTTTTCCGAAAGGGTTAAAAACATCAGTTTTTCGCCGCTTATAACTCGAGAAATAATTGACGGATCAAAAAACTGAAAAATACCGGTCTTTTTATTTTACAAACTCTCTCATATTCGGCAATAAAAAAAACGGTAAACGACCCCATTCTTGAAAAGCTCTCAGGCAAAGCAAAGTAACTCCAGTGATAATATTCCTTGAGAAAAAACGGTCCTAATTAACGGACATAATGAACTATTCTACTGCTCTTAGGGGTTGAGTGAGAGCTTTGAGCGAGGAGTCGTGATCAAAGTCGTGACACAATTTCAACATGGGCCGGGTAATATCATCAGTGGCGCAAAAACGTTTCATAGCCCTGTTTTTTTCAAATGTTTGTGGTTGCCGATGCTTTGTGAGAGGTCGGCGGCACAAACGGCAACTTGGCAGATGGTCTTTGTGGGAGGAGGATGCAAAAAGTCGAGAGTGATGATGAAACAAACGTGGACGTGGGTTCCAGCCAGTGTGGCGGTGTACTTGTGGCTGCATTAGGACGGGGTCTATAACGAGATGCACGCGCTCCACCGAAACTGGACTTGATTCCATTATGGCGCCGTGATCCATAGTCTCGATGGGGTAATTGCGGTGGCAAAACACTGACACAATTCACCCGTAATGATCCCGGGTATTTGAGTGCGTTTATAGGGACGGCGCGCAGCTATTAGGAACCACGCGTCAGGATTTGCTCGGAAGAGATGACATATTCGTCGCGTGTTCGTATTAAAACTCACCAGCAGGATTCCGTGATATTTTATGAGCAGTTAGGTTGATGTGATAAGTAAGATGGGAGTTTTTCACAAGAGTGGGATTACATCCGCACATTGACAAAAGAGAACTTTAGGTCATCTTTGCAACATTTTGAATCCTTTAAATTTTGGATGGTTTGGCTAAGAATCTGACATTTTACAGTTGATATTACAAATGGAAGTATATTTATAAATAATTTTGAATAATGTCTCATTTGAATTTTCCAAGAAAAATGTTAAAACAATCAATCTTATAAATTTACACTTCTTTTTCTTTTAAAAATCTCATTGCAATTTTTTTTGTGCTTGTTTTAAAACAATAAATACCTTAAGGTATCGCAGCAAATGCTTTTTAAAAGTTTCTAGTCCTGATCATACTGTTAATATATCACCAAGTATATCGACACCTTGATTGTAATTAAATGTTTATTTTGTGAAAAATTAAATTTTTTTATTCGTTTCGTAAACGTATCTCTTTTAAAACCTCATGTCTCTTCAAGTGTTTAAAAAATGTTCCACACTTCCACACATTAGCTCTTGTCCAAGTGACCGCGTTCTCGCTTTTTGCCAAAGGATAGCATTTTGAATGTCAGCCATGGAAATACTCTGCGGGAAGGTCAAAATTTTGTGATACATATTCATCATCATCATAAGTCATCAATCCTCAGATTGGATTGACGCAGCTCTCCACTGAGTTCTTCTATCGGCTAATCCCTTCATATTTACGTATTTCTTTTCTTTCACACCCTTCATCACTTATTCCAAATACCTTGCACGAGGCCTTCCTTTTCCATTCTTCACGTCCACTTGTCCCTCGTCGATTGTCTTTATCAGTCCATCATGTCTCATGATGTGGCCGATCAAGTTGTCCCTTCTTCTTCTTAGGGTATTCAGAAGATTTCTCTTTTCTCCCACTCTTCTTAGAATTTCCTCGTTACTTACTCCATTGATCCATTTAATCTTCATCATTCTTCTGCAGCACCACATTTGGAATGGTGGAAAGCACCACATTTCGTGATGCTCATTAGAGAAAAAAAATATTTTTAAAGAAGAAACACAAAAATTAAAACAAATTTCCAAAATTGTGACGAAAGATCTTTTTTAAAGGATTTTTTTTTCATTTTCATTTATCCTCAACAATACAAGGGGCAATTTAGTGGAAGTAATTACTGGGTATGGGAATGAAAATTAAGTACCATATAATATGCCTCGACAGGGGAAGAGGGATTTAAGCGGTAAGTTTTTGCGTACTATTTTTAATTCCGGAGAGGAGTACCTTTTGGGGCCACTTATTCCATCCGTTACACCTTTGAATTCCCTCTCGCCCTTCCCCAAGCTCCAGACACTGCCAGCACAGAATATTTTGAGTTTCTGCAGCTGAGGATACCTAAGAATGTTGCCACTCGCACGCCATCTACATTCGCTCCCGTTAACCTTTTTGTATTTCCTCGCTCTTTTGACCAGTCGGAGCTCAATGCCAGCGCCTCCTGCCGGTTCCACAGCAGCATTTCGAACGCTTCGGATACTATTCTGCGCCAGATAGCCGTCAAATTGGGAGCTAATGATCTCCCTTTGTAATAGAAAGGTCAAGTAGTTTTGTTCGGGGGAGGCTTCCGACAGCTAAGGTTATTTGAACAAATTAGGACAGGTCGGTGATTGGGAGGAGTTTGGAATTTTCCAAGGGACGGAGGATGGGCGAGAAACCTGCTTTTGGCTTCAGTCTTCTCTTAACGAAATACGCTATTATTCATATTCCACTTTTCGGACGTAGTACCGAATCCTAACTGCTCTATCCCCAGCATTCAAGTAGAGAGGGGCATGTCAATGAAAAATCTCTGCCATTGCCGGGATCAAACCTGGTACCTCGGGATGGGAAGCCCCAATTATTCAAAACACAAGTCTAAGGGTTTATTTCACTTTCGCAATCATAATTAAATATCGAATTTTTTCAATGAAGGCATGCTATTATTGTTTACACTCTGTCATCTCCTTTAAAAATGCCTCATTCGTAGTTTTATTGCCTGGAATTCAATGCGACAGTGATGTTTGGGATAATTTTAAGAGTTCGACATTTTTCGCGTCTCGGATGTATTTCTTTTATTTTTTTCGAATCCTCATCTTTACTCCCTCCACTTTCTTTGCGCTACTATAAGATTACAGCCCGAGTAAATATTACATTCTATTACACTTTCGGCCGTAGATACATTCTTCTCACATTAAAATATTATAGTAAAAATTGCTGTTGGTGACGATTTGCTCAATAAGCTAGTTGACGTGGTAGTTCAGGTCAATAAATATGCAGGAGGTAGACACGGAGGTTCAAAAAGAATAATTAGCGTATGATAAGGGCAAAAATAATTTAAATCGAAGCACACGGGAAAAAGCAATACTTAGGTAAGTGAATTTAAATTATAGTCACTTCTGGACGGATATCTGATGCTCTAAATATAAAAAGTTTATTTCATTGAATCATAAACATATTATTGCCAGTATCAGTCAAGAAAATGTGCTGTGAAGAGCCCATAGGTTGGTACTATCAGTAAATACTGTATTGTATGTGGAGCTGATTCTTTTCACACTAAAGCCGTAAAGATTATTCTTTCGGAACATAATTGTTTTTTCGACGGTATTGCAAGCCAAGTCTGTAGTCACCCCCTGACTCAATCCTTGCCTTATTTTGTAGAAGTCTAGTCCTAGCCATAGATACTGTTGTCGAGAGCATTAGAAAATGGGCTTTGTAATCCACTTTCACTTCATTCAGTCATCAATTCAACTTAATTATCGAGACGCAGATCAGTTCGATGTAAGGAAATTTGCTCAAATAAATTAGATTTTGATTGATAAGGTTTTCGTAGGATACGATATTCATTTCCAAAAATTAGATTTAGTAATACTTTCATGGATACCTTTGGAGTATCTAACAAACCACTGCGATATTGTGTGGTAGGAAATGAACAATCGCAAAACGTGCAATAATTCCATACAAATAATGGGTACACACTATTCAATGAATAACACCAGTTACTAATGCCTCCTGAAGGTACCAAAAATTAAATATTGATATCTCAGGGAAAAATAATAGTTATTAATTGGTTTGGTTTAACATTTCGTTAATAGGCAATTGGTGCAGTATTTAGTTCTTTCACATCAGGAACTCCGTTGTCCTTCTTAATAAATATAATCAATCTGAATTTATTCTCAATTTTGGTTTATTCAAATTGGTATATTTTGTTTAAAATTGAAAAACGTTAGAAAAAAATTGCGGTCTTATCGTTATGTCCGCATAGACATGAAAGTGGTAAGAAAGGGAATGTGCATGACGTATTTTTTTGCGGTATTTGTAACTTAGTCAGTTTTCCATGAACTTTAGACTAGGCAAGAAACACCTATCTGGTCCCGTGTAGCACTCTCTAACAAGAGTTGTAAGAGTGGGTGGAAGAAGTTTCTAGACTTCAAGGGGAAAGTCGATAAAATTAACAAAAATCTTTCCTTAATTAACTCTATTGCTGTCACAAAATTTTATGAATCTGTTCCTCTTTCACAGGGAATCGCTCTCTTTCTGATGCTCAAAAGTGCGGATTTATAGAACTTCGAGACGAAAACCGAATAATTCTTGTACGTGAGGCAAGAAATAAATTAGTAGTTGCGGAGAAATAAACTGTGGATGCCTTTGCTGATCGTTCCATTAAGGGCCCATTATTCAGTTTTGTGGAAATACGAACGGGTTATTGTGGTAGATATGGTACTGGTATCCCACCCTGAAGGCCCGGGTTTTAATCCGTACGGTGTCAGATTTTTTTATTGGTTAACCGGTTCCCACTTGAGAGCAGTTTAAGTTCAGCACTCTGTCCGTCTGATGGGACGTTATCGTGGATCCCTTGGCGCCATTCGTTAGGCTTTGTGTTTCGTTTCGCTGTAAACGCCGAATCGCCGAGCACGTATGTTTTTCCTCACCCGTCTATTGTGCACGCATTGTGCTTCAAGTGAACCTTTGGCATCGAAAGGAAAGCGGGTTCACTGGGTAGATTTAGCGGAAATGTACCCTTTCATGTTATTACCCTCAGTTAGGACAAAATGTAGAAGGGCGAGTCATCGAGTGTGAAGCCACATTTTGTATTCTTCATCCAGGATCCTCTAGTTCTCTCTGACCAATACATGAGTGGTAAGTTGTGCACATCCTTGTACTGCAAGGTATCGGGGTGGCCTGGTTACCAGACTACTGGATTCCAATTCTAGAAGATTGGGTTAAAATCCTGACTGAGGCAGACTTTTCTTTAGCTCTACCGGATCTCTCTCGGTGGAGAGACCTTCGAATTCAGCACTCCGTACGCACATCGAATTCGCGTCTATAAAGGCCTGGTTACACGATACATTAACACGTACGAGTTAATGTGTAAAAACATGAACGCGAGAATGAACGCGAAAATGCACCGTGTAACCACCCCAAAATGTACCAATGATAGAATGCGTGAACAGAAAATAGAACCTGTTCTATTTGGTTCATGCATTCGCACAAGTTGCGCTGAAACCATTCACGCAAATGTACATGAACCCGTGCGTGTTAATGTATTGTGTAACCAGGCCTTAAGACGTCGAGTTTCTCTTTTTTCTTCCAACGTACCCTAAATATTTTTATATGCACTCAATTATCCACCTATACAAAACAATAAAAATTACTTTAGTTGTCGGTCTCCTCCCCCGATAACTGATTGAAGACCTGATGGAATATTGGGTCTCAAAATAGTTTGCGAGCTCATTCATCAAAGCGTCATTTGAACTTGTACATTAACTAAATAGTAACTATTTTTAACTTAATTGTAACTCTTTCTCTGTTTACCTCATGTGCGTTTCGTCTGCATCTAAATAATTCCCTGCAAGGTGTGTTAGGGTGAGCAATCCTAGGCATGCATGACATCAGAGGTAACTAGATTTGCAGTTACTATCATGTAAGGAATCAAAAATATCTATTCCATGCATATACTACTCACATGCGATTGAGAGGCACAATGCTACCACCCCGAGAAAAGTATTGGATTTGAAGTCACTAGGCTTCTTATTTTTCAATGACAGTTTTTCCAGCAGTGAAAAAAAATGTTAAGATAGATAGGGCCATTGGAGTGAAGAATTTTTCAAGGAGCGGCAAATAGGGTGGAGAGAAACCCGGTGTCTGCATCAGCCTTCTGTTAAATATAGGCCCGAAATGGTTCATGGTTCAACGTCGTATCCGGAGGACAGAATACTGGCCTTGTTAAAGTCTTCACACATTACTTAAGTAGGTAATGGTGCACAATTGAAGTATCAATGCCACTTACGGGAGACGAACCCGGGCCCAGGGGGTGATAAAACTGTTGTTGCCACACCAACCCAATACCTCTTCGGTTTGGTCTCTACGTTTGGTAGTGGTATTATGTTTCAATTACTCCCACTGCATCATGGATGATGGGTTACACTTCGTAATTCAAAGGTAACATTTAATATACTATGACTATTGTTTCAGCGGTTAACGTCATCATCAGGTAAATGTCATCACTTGATGATGATGTTAACCGTCGAAACCATGGTCGTAGTATATTAAAATATTTTGCGGAATTACAAAGTTAAACCTTCCATTCTTGATGAATACAGGCAAGTTCCATTAAGTTACATCACGACACCATTAACCTGCTCAATCTGCTGATATTATAAGGCAAGCCCATGCGTAATGATATGATAAACTTAACAATCGTGTTCAAGGATTTGAGCGTAGTGATTTGCTTTTGCTTGTTGCTAGGCCGGTTTGCCGCCCATACATACCGCAACGGGTTACATGCTAGGCTCTTCAGTAGAATGAGCAGAGGAATAACGTACTGAACGGCTCACAATGCAAATGGGAAAAGACTGTGAAACGAGAGTTTATACTCCCACGGGCTATGTTGTAAATAACGTGGCATACGTGTACACTCCATGTTTTCGTTTACGTGCACACACGTAAATTTACCATGGAAATAGAAACAGTCATAAAGTTCGTCAGCGGCGCTATTAAAATTTATTCCGTTCTCTTAAGCTTTGCCAAGTGCTATACTCTTACAATTACGTTTGCTTTTCAATCACTCAACCAGCAGACCCCTGGTTTTAATTATCTTTAATCCGCTTATCGTTTTGCTTTGATGTCTGCAGTCTAATTTTGCCACTTAATATGAGTTTAATTATCTTCGTCCCTCTTTCCATTGCCTTCCAAGAGCTTCCCTCGGAGCCCATTATTCAAAGAGGAAGCAGGCTTGATGGTTAAATCGGTCATTCCGCTTTTATTTTATTCGTATTCTTGGTCTTTAAACTTTCCTTTGACATTTCTTCACATTCTGCTAGAATATATATCGGTTGAAAAATATTAAAAATTCAATTTTGCGCGAACCTATCCCTCACTATATAACGATTGATATACACGCCTGGTCACCAGAATGGTTTTTTTCTGGCAAATTAACCTACATTTTTTCCGTAAATTTTTATTGTGAAAATAATGTTAATGGCGCAATATTTTCAAAACATAGCTATTTTTAGGGACACTTAGAGCAACAAGAATGCGAAAATATGAAGAAAATATGGACTACTTAAAAATATATCACGATTTTGGTTTCGTGTACCCTTATCCTCAAGACCCATTACTTTATCGAGTGCACTTATTTAGTATATGTCGTATTTCATGTTTCTATATTTTATTCTTCTTCCTGCTTGCTTATATTTCATGTTCCCATTCATATACTCTCTCTCTCTAGCTCTTACCAATTTGAGTTAGAGCTCCTTGTAGCCCGTCTTTGGTGCATGCAGACTCTGTGCTCTGCTGCTATGTGAAATTTAGCGATACCGCAGTTTGGCGAAGATGATGATGGACGTAACGAGGCCGCTCGATAAATTCATTCCTCCGAAACCCTCTCCAGCTCTCTCCTAAGGCGGGTTTAAACTCTATTGGGACACGAAGAAAGCCTCTTAACGCTGCAGGAATTGGGACTTGTGAAAGAGCATGCGGATATAGAAGAAGCCCATGATGGATAATTGCGAAGATTAATCATTATATAGGGTGGATTCCGTTTGGTAATTAGTTTTAGATTCCTAAATGACGCCGCATGTGTTTAAATATGGTATTCGTCTTACGATACCGGTGGCTTGGAAGAAGACGAAGAAAATGAGCTGTACGGAGTGGATTTTGTAAGGCATGATATTGGAACTTAGACACGATAATAAATAAAAATAGAGCAATAGTAAAATCTGAATTCTTGGATTGTCAGGCTTTTCTTTCCCAAACAGTCTTGTTCCTCTATTTGGTATTCACTCTCCTTGATGCAGTACTTTGAACGGAAGTAATCTTTCGCCAAACGTACACTACTGCGTATTTCTTCAAATTAACTTTAATGCCCCCAGTAAAACACCAATTAGCAATAGATTCTAGGTCCTTTATTAGGGTTTGATAGTAGTTGTCTTTAAGAATTTGTATTTAAATTACCGCGTCGTCTGCAAAACGGAGGAGATTACTCGTAACCACGGAATTATTGCTTTACACAAAGGATAAATAAAATTTGGCCAGTCACGCTTCCCTGAGGTACTACTGCTTCGTTTGATTCTCGACTTAGTGGGTAGGATGAACAGTCTCAACTCTTACTCTGCTTTACTCTCCGTCTAGAGCATTGCTCTCGGAGATCTCTTCTCTCCTCCTCAATTTTACTTTCTCGGAATATGACATTTCCTGTTCTCCCTTTAGTCTCATAATCCCCACTTTCCCCCATTTTAGGCGCCTTTTCTTCCCTCCTCCCACTCCATCAACTCCATTAATTCATTCTCCGCCTCCAACTCCAATTCCTTTTCCGCCCTCTCTTTTCTCTCCCTCAAAGTGCCCCAGTCTAGCATCCCTCTAGGCGTGCCATTTTGGGGAATCAAGAACATCTCCTCATCTTGAAGGAAGGAGCTATTTTTTTCAGGTTTCGCCCCTCGGCTGGTTAAGTTTGATGCACGTTTTCCGTCTCTCAGCAGATTAAGGGAGCAATTTGAATCATCGTTCCCAGATTATATGCTCGAGGGTATATGTCCGCTTAGGGGCTGGAAGGAGAACGCAATACATCTTGGAATTCAGCTCAAAGGAAGTGAGGGAGAATAATCCTTCATCTCGCGGCGTTATGAAGTTCTTTTATGTTCAAAGTGAGAGCGTTATCCGTTGGATGCGTGGGAGACTAATGTGACACTCTTTTTGCCGGAATTGAGTTAGGAAACCGGCGTTTCGCAAAGGAATAAATTGTTTTATTCCTTTAACTTGTTAATATTTATTAAAGCTTCTCGTTTTTCGGCTTTTGCATGCAAATAAACGTGAAGGTGATAGTACTTTTGGGCCCCGACCATTGTTTTGGTCGTAAATATGCAATGTCACTTGTAAGGCTGTTGCTTGAAAGTGATGGCAAGAAGATTATTTAATGACCTACGAACCTACAGTTTGTCAAAATTCCTGTAAAAAAATTGGATTTCTGTTAGGTTTATTCGACTACCATTAGGACATTGTATCCGTATGTTTATCGTCACCCGATACTTATATTACAAAATCAGGTTTTTCCCATTTGATACAGGGATATGACCTGATAAAAGTTGCTCGTATGGAGCAATTTTCGTCTTGGAACATTTCCCAACTCCTACCTCGTTCATAGAATCCCCAACCTCGGCGTCACAGGTTTCTTTTATTTGGGCGTGAGAAGGCTACAGCAGAAAGTTAGGCTCTCAGGAAATTTCGTCATCGATCCCCTTCTAGCGTGCAAGTTACCTTTCCCGCATGTGCACTGATATGCACAAGTTTGCCAAAGTATTTGATTCCGGCTGTCATTTTCGGGAGGAAATGTGCCTCGCGTGGCAACAGAAATATTTATAAAACATTTTACAGTGATATTAGCCCAACAAAACCGAAAATACGTGTGATATCATTAGAAAGTGTTAACATTTACAGTGACTGAGTTCTCTACAGTCTGCCTCAAGGGCCTGTAATGGTTTATAAGTGTGCCCCGAACATGAATTTTGTACGTGAATTAATATTTGTATTTCGGCTCATTTACATATTATACTACATAGGTGGGGCTACTAATTATAGGTGGGATAGAGGCAACTAAGTTCACTTTTGTACGAAATGCACTGAAGCCATTAAGAAATGCATAATGCGTCCCAAAATTAATGGTCTTTGCTTATATTAGTGGAAGCGCAGTTGGAAATTGGGCCTCATGAAGCATAGTTGAACCAGTAAGCAGTTCTAGAGCATGAATTAAGTTCAGGCGGGTGAACACACCTACATCGTCCTTTCTGTTCTGTAAGCCTGTTTCCGTTGATCTATTATGAAGGCATGTAAAACACGGACGTCAGCGTATACATTCCTGAATCTATATTTAGACATTTATGGATCATTAAAACATGCCCTCTACCCTATTTAAGGTGGAATGTAAGGAGAACATTGTCCGTAAATCTACGTACATCGAAGTATTACTCTAGTTGAGTCCATTTTAAGCTTTCTTTCACTCACTAATCGAATTTTTCCTCTCTTTTATGGCCAGTATAGAGAAATGCCTTTGGAAATGCCCGGGGGAAACCAAAGTTGGATTGTTTTCTGAGAAGCAGATGATTTATTAGAAACTCACGAGGAAAATAGTGAACTCTCGTCTCACCAAACACATTAACCTTCATGAGGCACGTAAATTAACGCAAAAAGAGGAAAACATTAACATTTTCACTGTTACCATGATTCTTTGTTAGAATGGATATTAATGAATTATCCCCCTCTTCATCCCATCAAAAATTTCCCTTTACCTCCCTTCTCCCCACTTAACCAAGATTCTTTCTTCATGTCTCAGTGCCACTTAATCATCCGTTGCGTTCCAAGTACCTTTCTCTTTTCCTCTGCACTCTTAATTAAACGATATTTTTGAACGCGTATAGCAAGATAATTTTTGTTAATTTCGTTATATTTTTGTCGAAACGTAAGAGCATTAAATCTCTAAGAATGTGAAAACTCCCAAAAATTTAAATAAACGACATAAAAAGGTGTTTAACTCGTTTCACTCAACTTACGGCGTTATCATGCACAATATCACGTATATTGCCATTGTTCCTGACGATAGCCTAAGTGGCGAAACCAGTGGAACTCCTTTTTATTTTATTTATTTAGTGTATGGAACTTCTATTACTCAATGGAGTTTATTTATATACCATGCAGTGGTTCTACCAAATAACACGTGAAATATTTCAATTTTTCATCTTTTATTTGTCCATTCAAACGCAAAATACTTTAGAACATAATCAGTGTTCAACTATATCCAATATGGCTTAGAAAATTAGATTGCCCGCTTACATTCCTCATCGATGACCAGTTAATCAACAGAAGAACCTTCGGGTTGGATAAACGTTTCCTGGTAGTCAAAGCGTGGAGGAGGCTTGGAGGAAAAATTGGTATTAACGCTGCTCATAACGAAGTACGCCAAACGGTCTACGGTTTAAACGTTTCGTTCAATGGACCGAGAACTGAACTTAAAGTGCTATGCATTAAACACTGAAGTGGTGTACGATACTGCTGAAAATTTTCCGCTTCCGAAGATGATAGTTGGTTTATCGTGGTGTGGGAAGTCAGTACACGAAATAATACATCAATCGTATCCCCAAAGATTCATTAATTTAATTCTATTGTGGTTCTGTGCACGTTTGTAAGCTGTTTTGTCAACGACATTTGGAACACCTGCGGTTAGGTAAAGGAGCAATATTTTTTTATGAAAAACATGCCTGTGGAGCATGTTTCTTTATGATGATGAGTCATGGAAGATACCTGCAAAAGAGAAGTCAAAGGCGGAAGCATTCGAAATGTGATGCTACAGAAGAGTGATGAAGATAAAATGGACATATAGAATGACTATCGAATAAATATTAAGATGAGCGGTAGAAAGAAGAAGCCTGCTGAAAATTTTGAAATAAAGACGAGACAACTTAGTCGGCTACATCTTGAGGTATGATGGTGTGGTAAAGACAATCGCCAAGGGTCAAGTGAATGAAACTAATCTAGAAGGAGGTACAGATTAAATAGTAAAGAATGTGAAAGGGAAGATTTGTATTTGACGTGGTTAAATCAGAGGTTCCCAATCGGTGTTTCGCGGCAATTCAGAGCGCCGGGAAAACAGTTATGGGTGAAGCGAGATTATTGCGAGAAAGCGAAGAATGTTTAGCAAGATCAACTTCTGAATTGGTCAATATCACGCCCTACATATCGCGAAAGTAATGAAAGCACTTCTTCCAGACTAAAGACTAATTATCGTAAAGCGCCGATTATCCTTGTTGATGGATATCCTTGTTCAACTTACTATGGCAGACTGGACCATATTCATAAAATTAGAGAAATTGATTGCCGAACTGATAGATTCAAAATGTCCTTTTTCCCTCGAACAATTAGAGATACGAATAACGGTAAATATGTCCTATCAGAGAGTAGCAATGAATAGCATTGGTAGCTGCATGTTGGTATGAGTACTTAAAGCTAACCCTACTAACAGAATGTTTTTGCATGTTTGCTTAGCAATTTGTATCTTTTTTTAAATAGTGTTGTTCTGACTACTATATTAATACTATTCCTTTTTAATGCATGATATGTAGTGCATGTTTGGTGAGAAATCACACCCTGCCACACACCCTCGTGGTGACTTGCAGGGTATTATGTAGATGTAGATGTAGATGGAGAGGGAAGCCCAACTGCAAAAATAAAAATATAAAAAGTATGCCCTGAGTCTGAAAAATGCCGTCGGCTTTAAAAGGTTGGGTATCACTGGGTTAGCCGAAAGAAGAGTGGAGCGAAGAGCTACTACGTAAAACCAATTTTAGGATTGATGACTTATGATGGTGATCTATGTAGTGCACCATCTTTAATTATTCTTGTTCTGGAGATAGATTAGCAAGATTTCATGATGGAAACGAATCATCAACTTGATTTACCACATTTCATCCCTAAATTCATTTTTACCTTCCGCACGTCAAGTTATATTCAATTTTAATATTAGAAATAGCTGCTGATAGGATGTAAAAGAGAAGAATCATGTGAATATAAGTGTGGTTAGCCGATAGGAGATTAGGGTGGAGAGCTGCGTCAAACCAATCTTAAGGTTGTTGACCGATGATAATGATTACTTATATACTTAAAAAATGGACGAGTCAAATGGCATATGGAGTCTGTGATCAGCCTGAAAGGTACATCCCATTTCCGCAGTATAGCGGACGTTTGGGAGTGACGAATAAGGGGAAAAAAGCAAGGTTTGGATTGTAGGGGAGGGCAGCATTGATATTGGGGGAACCCATGCACCCGGCAGCACCAGCCCCGTTACCCCCCTGCCATCTCATTCCAACCCTACCGATCTTCATCTCCCTCCATCCCGGGTGAAATGATATCATATATGAGTGGGTCATTATTTATTCAGCATAGAACGTTTCATGAAGTTCCTTATGGGTGAATCGTCCCATTTCGGCTTCATCCGTGAGTTATTTTGTCTCAGCTCCAGATGCACTCAATATAATAAGCTAAAGTGATATCAGGTCATACAGCACAATTTTATAGTGACGACTCGGTCGCATATGTTTAACCTCATTTGACAATGATCTCAATGCATTTGGGAAGGCGGAGAATTTAGATCTTAAGTTACTCCAGCTAGTTTTGTAATATACCACTGTCTTCCCTTACTTAATCCTTGGGCTAATAGCAATACAAATAGTAACACATCTGCCGGAAGCAGGATACGAACCCGCAACCTTTGTGTTTTGAAGCCGGTATGCAACAACGCAACTGCCTTGACCAGAATATCGGAAAAACAATACCGCCGTCCTCATTAAAGGCAATTATATATTGTGCACGTGCAAAAATGGTAAATTTTTCCGCTTTTTTCACCCGAGATTTTGAACTAATAAACAATTTTTAATAATTATCCCGAAATATCTCTGTGTAATTGCTTTATTAATAATCATACGGTGCTTGTGTGATGCGATATGAAACCGTGACCACCTTTAAATATAGGTACTCATCAACTCTGGTTTTGAAGAGTATCTTAAAGACGTTACATGCTGGTATAAAATGTACAAGGGTGGGAAGGAAATGGTGGATAGATACCAGACGTCGGCATTATGTTAACGAAAAATGCCAAGGATCGCCTAGCACTACCTTGGCTCCTAGCACCTATGTAGCTACTTATTTCATCAAGGATAAAGCAGTATGAGGAGAAAAGTGAGCAAGCAACGAATAGGGAAAGATGGAGGATCACAGTTAAACAATTTTATGATTGAAAAACAATAAATGTAATCCAAACGAAGTTTACCTCATTCCCTGTTATATAGAAATTTTAAATGGCTTGTATTTAACGTTTACATTTCATTACAGGTTAATTAAGACGACATAGATTATTGAATAAATGATACTTTTCTGCCGGTTACGGTAGGTTTTGCTGAAGTGTTCTTGCTGTTCTTACTAGCTCCTGAATATTTTAGGGTAATTGACTCATTATATGTCTAAAATAGCCTTGTTGGAAATAAAGTTTTTAGTTTTTTTCCGCAATATTTTGGAATAGCAAAACTATTTGAGTTTACTTCACGAGGAAGTATAACTTTGAATCGCACTCATTCCCAAAACTCCTCTATGTGTTAACAGTGGTCATCGAAAACTTATTTTCCCTTTTTATTGTTTCTCACTGATATAATTAGTAACGTGTTGATCTACCGTTCAGTGGAGAGGGTGGCGTAGTCATTGATTCCCGCCTGAGATTTAGCGACGCCGGTACTGGTGGAGCAGGGTAATTTGGTGGATGCAATTTAGGGGTCCGTGCGACATCCTTTCAGGCGTGGACTCGGAGCGAGAAGCTTACGAGAGCAGCAGCCTGAGATGATGCATGGTGTGGGAGCAGAAGCCAAAGCCTACCGCTATTCAGCAGACAAATTCATTCTCCGGGCATCGATGTGGACAGGCGTCGTTGAGCAGCAGATTATCAATAGCTCTCCATACGTGCTGCTAATTGCTTATTATCTAATTGCTTCATATTACGTGACTGTATGTGAGACATATGTGACATGCAATAAATGATTTAAAGGGAAAGAATGTGAATCGGTTAGCCGATGGAATAATCGAGTGTAGAACAGCAGCAAATCAGTCCTAGGATTTGTGACGTGATGATGACGATGATTTTGTGGGATGGTTTTAATATCATATTGAAAGTGATTTTTTTATTATTATTAATAATATATTGCCTTTAATAATATATTGCCTTTATTGCATTTTTTTAAATCCGGACCTTCTAAGCCACAAGGCTTGTCAGAAGGTTCCGCAGTAATTCATACCAGCGGCATGTTACATAGTGGAAAATAATATTAATATACATAAAACAGAACTCAAAACACATCTCATTGCAATGATATAAGTAAAAAATAAAATAAATTCACAAATGATCACAGAAGTATAGCATATTCATAAATGTGGTGCTTAGTTTAAATGGATTACAAATTCACAATATCATTAATTAACCACTCTTGATACTTTTTTTATTTCTGCCATTATTTTTAAATTTCTCAATTGCCTAGGCATACAATTAAAAGTATATGGTATAATATATGTAGGCAACCTTTTTCCATATAAAATTTGATAATTATATGATGATTATCTTCTTTAGTAATATTTATCCATTAGATTCTTGGTCTACTCTGCTCTGGTTGTCCGTTTATGTATCAGAATAACTCTTAACTCTCGATTTTGAGTGTCTCTCATGTACTTATCGACATTTTGTAGCATTTGCTAACAATTTAGGTTTAGCATAATTATACGGAAGTAAGTCCTTATTTGGCCATTATTAGCTTGGTTAAGGCCATTCATCATAATCAGAATTTGGCAGGTTATTCAACATTTTTCCGCTTCATTTGAGTGTAGTCGTTACTAATTTAACTTGAAACAATCCAAAAAAACGTGCGCAAATATTTGAGTCTTCCTTGGTAATAACTCATGGTTCATTTGGATTTGGATTCATTCACTTGAATGAGAGTGAAAATATGAAGAGTAAATTGCCTCTTGTGATGATTATCTGTGGGGTAAAATTTTCGAAAAAAATGTACGCAAATTTGTATTGGAGTAATTTGAAAACAAAATGCAAATATTTTCCATCTGCTTCCTTAGCCAAAGCAATGTCTCCATATGGCTACCTTTGACAACGATGACGAAATTGAAGTGGTCGATAGGCACAATAAATGCAGCTACCACTAGCTTTAGTAGTATTCGTTGCCATTCATGAATAATCTGGAGGCTGCGTGTAAGCTTTAGTCGAGGCAACCGACAGCATAAGTCATTTACGCCAATAAGGTTTTGTTCGCTTTTGTGCGCAAGTAGGATTTATAATCGAGAAGGCAGCAAAGTGGGGAAAAATCCGACGCCAACATTAGATTTTACCGAAAGACTAACCAATGCGCTCGCTCTTTATGTCCCGTCGGACGGACGGAGAACTGCACTTGATGTGTTCTCAACTAAGTACTCTTATTCCGTAACAACTCACACTAAAATATGGAAGCATAAAAAGTGTATTTCTAATCAAAATGTAGCTCCAGTTGCACCAGTCAATAACATAATTTAATTGGTTCCGAAATTTTCAGCTTCATCATTAACATGATGATACTCTTTTGCTCATTATCTCGCTTAAGATGGCACCTTGAGGTGAAAGCTTCGACTGATTCGTTTTTTTTTTGATCCGTTATTTTTTCAATATTAGATCATGCTATTATAGCGGTAAAATTAAATATATCGAGTTGAAAAGGAATTCATCATCATCATTAGTCAACAACCCTCGGATTGGTGACTAATCTCATTGGTTTGACGCAGCTCTCCACTGACAATGAGTTCTTCTATCGGCTAATCTGTTCATATTAAAGTGTTTCTTCTCTTTCACATCCTTAATCCCATGTTTCATATATATTATACGAGGCCTTCCGTTGCCATTCATGCCGTCCCTCGACGATTGTCTTCATTGGGCCATCATGTCTTATGATGTGGCCGATTGAGTCGCCCCATTTTCTTCTTAGGATATTCAGAAGATTTCTCTTTTCTCCCACTCTTCTTCTTATTGATCCAGCTATCTAGCTGATATCTGGCTATTGTCCTTTCCATGGATATCAGCATCTTATTCAGATCCCTCTCTGTCTCTGCTATTTGTGCTATGCCATCGGTGAATCGCAGTATGCTAATTTTTTCTCTGTGAATATTCACTCCAGAAGACCTCTCTTTGATTTCATTGATAGCTCTCTCTACGTAAACATTAAAAGTTACAGGAAAGCCTTGTCTCACTCCTTTTCTTTTTCTTGCTTCTTCACATCTGGTTCCAAATTTAATCATTGCTACTTGATTTTTATGAAAACTGTGGATTATTCTTCGACCATTGTAGAAAACTCCCAATTCCTTTCATAATTTCAATCCATGTTGTCAAAAGCCTTCATCAAATCCAAAAATGCAATGTATGTTCAATGCCGTAAGGAAGCACCAGCCAGATGTAAATTACCAGGGAGTGTTTCTTAATTTCGAGCTTGAAACAGTAACTTTGACCGGAAGAAAATTTATTACGATGAACCGAACTCACGGTTGCCAAAATCGATATTAAAAGTGGAGTTAATAAAAGTGTATTGGGCCACGGATAAAAGTATGTGAAAGCGGAATTAGAAAAGTAAAACCTTTGTTAAAAGTAAAGGTTTAAAAGGCCTAGGTTTAAACGTTAAATCACTGTGTGACAATGTCAGTACACTCTCACCATCTAGTTGAACGTGACTTTTATCATCATTGTGGCTCTTAGAGGCATGTCAGTAGTGCTTGTTTTGTGTTCTTCACCCCTTCCCAGACACCTTTGCGGTGGCTCGCTAGGTATTACGTAGATGTGCCTTTTAACCTTGACAAACCGCATCTTATATTTTTTACATTTTCGACAGCTATGAAAGAGTTTTGCGGAATGATCGAAAAAATGAAACGACATATGTCATAAAATATATGTCGTTTAGTATTGGTTTAATTTTTAACATATTTTAGCTAGCAAGCTTATGTCACGGTCATCTTTGTACGCACGTAGCTTTGATGTATCCAAGGGGAATGAGATGTGAACTAAATTACTGTGGTAAAATGCAAAAACCTCTCTCCTTTGTCCGTGTCGACGCACCACTTTTAGCCCAGTGACCTAACTTATAGCTTTAGTGTGGAATTTTTTTTACCTCTTCGGGAGCGGACTTAAATAAATCCTAAACCTCACCCAACTCTTTTTGACTGCATTTTTTTACGCTGAGCCAGACTGAGCATTGAGATGACCTGTGGTCAACCCTAAATCCGATGATCAAGATTCACTAGTAGTCATTTAAGCTACTGTTTATTTAAAAAGGTTCCGGCCGATCGGATTGGTTGCCTCTTTTGAATAATTTCTTTCCTTGTGACACTGTCGTTCCGGAATCACTAAGGGAAGGGATGGAGAAAAGTGGACGCAGTATTTACACCGCTTGTCACCCAAGAGATGATCCTTTGAATGCTTTTAATGCCCTATCGCCAGCAAACCTCCTTCATAAACATGACGCTTTAGCCTCCGAAAGCCATGAATTAATACGTTGTGTCGCGATCCTTCCACTTTTCCCTTTCGTCGCTATTCGGCAGAAGCCGGCGTGTTTTCCACTCTCTCTACCACGCCCGTGTGGAATTGATCTCAGTGCTCCGTATTCTCGTTCAATCTCGGATTGGTGTCGATTTTCAACGGAGTCCGAACTTACCAATCAGTTCCCTTAATGTAGTTTTCGAAAGGAGGGAGGGGCATCTTGAGGCGTGTCTGTATTTTATTTGAGCATCAATTTAGTCATCTAATTCTGTGAATTCTTCTTGTCCCAAGCTTAGGTAGCAACGAGTTTATCATCACGCTACGTCTTGGAAATTTACTGGGAATTACTGCGAATGTTTCTATTCTCTTTATACTCAATTATTAGCTTTCATACCCTTAACAACTTGCGCTATTTAGTTCTAGCGAGGTCGTCCTTTTCCATTCTCCCAATTTGCTCTTGCATCGAATGCCATCATCAGGCTATTATGTCTCAAAATTTAGCCATTTAAGTTCCCTTAATGTAGTTTTCGAAAGGAGAGAAGGGAATCTTGAGGCGTGTCAGTATTTTATTTGAGCATCAATTTAGTCTTATAATTTTTCAAAAGACTTTACTTTTCTCATTGTTTTCTTTGGATTCTTGTTTTCAGTTTGCATTTTATCTTCACGAAATTGTAACATATAGAACAGGTATTCAAGGATGAGAAAGAGAAGAATAAGAATATAAATTAGTTTGCCGATAGGACACTCGATGGAAGTGTTGCGTCATATAATACCGATGTAAGTAGGTATTATTGACTGATGATGATGATAAGTGATATTACACACGGTCAGCATGAAATTTAATGCAATAATACGATGGCGAAACCATACGATATCATGTTTTTAGGTCGATATTGTCAATTATATATCGTGTTTTACATGTATTGATAATTTTGCGATGTGAAATTTAAAATTATCGTGGTTATCAGATGCGGCCGGATTAGTCTTAGTCCTCCCCCTCTTTGCCCCCGAATGCAATTCCTTCCTCGTTCTCTCTTGCCACCCTACTTCCTTTGAGATCGGCTCCCATGAGTCGGTGGCGTGTGTGCTTGCTTGCCTGGTATCTTATTTATTTTTTGCCCTGAACAGACGTCCGCTCTTCCATCCCTCCAGGCGGTGCGGTGGCGGGATAATTCACTCCATTGCAAGCATCTCCCTGATCTCCGCCTCTGAATGTTTAATGAGCTTTTCGTCTGATCTGCTGACTCTGAATCGGTTCGAAGGCGAATCCTTAACCTCCCCCTCTTCTTCTCCTATCACGCCATTTCATTCCCCTCCGCTTGATCTTTGCAGCTTCAAAATTAACGGGAGATCTCGTGGGAAAAAATCCAGCTGTAAGCGTTTAAGTTCTTCCTCAACCTTTTTATCAGGAATCCTTTCGGGTCTTGAAAACATTCCCTGTCCTGCACTTTCTATAATTAAAACTCCTCTCCCACGCTTCGTCCAACTATTTTAGTTCCTTTCGTATGGTTTCAAGTGGATCCTGCTGGTTGATCATGGTCATCTTTTCTGTGGACAGGTCGGTTTGGCTTGCTCTCTCAAAGGTCACAAGTTCGAGCAATAGTCAATTGGGGGAGGTTCAGAAGACATCTCAGCTCTTTTGCTTTCCTTTGATCGGGAAAATGGTGGAAATTTCAAAAGAAACGGAGGAATGTTGGAGTGAAATCTGGCGTCGCCATCAACCTACAGTTCACAAAAATTGCCATAGGGTGTACTGCTTAAAGTCTCATCTGACGGACGGAATACTGAACCTAAAGTGCTCTCTACACTGCGCTCAAATTTTCTGCTGCTGCTGGGATTCGATCCTGAGACCTGACAGTAAGCATAGATCTAGCCATGTCACATACCTAATCCTCTAAAGGATTCGAATCTAACTTGAGGCACTGATGCTGTTTTTGATGCGGAAGTTAGATGATTGCTTACGCGGTGATAAATGACGTTAGCCGAAGGTGGTGGTAAGCATAGCACTTGTCACTTCACATATCTAATCCCCTTAAGGATTTGAATCTCACCTCAGGAGTATTTGCCGTATTTGATGTGGGAGTAAGATGATGACATATGGCATTAGCCGAAGTGAGTGCAGAAGAAAAGAACCTATCACTACTAAAACGTGTTTCCGTTGGCACCATCATTTTTCGATTGAAGTGCTGATAGTTTTCGTGTAGCGGGTATTGCAATGTTGTTGCAGATTCCTATCCCGAAGGTCCGGGTTCTGATCCAGAAAGCAGCATAGACCGATGGGTAACCTACCTAATAAGCCTACCTGACTTCTAAAAGGAGAGAATTTTGTATATTGTTTAACGTACTCAGGGAGACGTTGAATACTGGATCAAGTGGTGAGTCTCTTTAAGAAAATGTAAATACCGATGCCGATTCTCTTCTCTCTTCTTTCATATTCTTTACTCTCTCACCTGACATTTATGTACGATTATCACTAATTACTGTTGTCAGGCTAATGTGCGTAAATATAAGGATTTATATGATTGAAAAGATGTTCACAAAATATCAAGATTAATACTTAATAGCTTAGAATTTAAGATGGGGACGCAAGTTTATTAATTATTGTTTCTGACCCCATCCCTTGAATCCCCAAGTATCTTGCATATATCTACTTTTGCAACCTCATCATTTGCTGCACTTAAAAACGTTCATGGCAGTGGTACAGTTACATACGATATTTGCATTACTTCCCAAGGTGATGACCAGTTGTGAGAAAGTTTATAGTTGACCATTATAACAATTGTCCTTTTTTACCCTACCTTAACAACCTGAATTTACCTTTATAATATTTGTCAAGTATTCGTCGTAAGCTCCCTATTCCTCTCCAGAAAAGGCTCCTCTTATATCTTTAACAAAAATAGAAGGGATTGAAAATTTTGTGATACATTACAGAAGGGAGGTAAGTCATTTGATCATAATGGGTGACGATGGAATTGTAAATATATAGAAATAATTAATATCCGAAATGGACAAAGGAGAATCGGAAGAACGAGGAAAAAGGTGAAAGAAAATATATATAAAACTATAGAATAGGCTAAAAGTCTTGGCTGAAGTAAGAAAATGAAAAGTTTGCTCTTTGCGATACTCCTGAAAATGTTCAGACCCATTTACCGCGACGTTTCGTCTAAATAGGCAATTTTTGAAACTTCAATTACGATAATTGAATAATTTGAATATTAATATTGCTATTGTCATACAAGAAATAGATAGTAATTTTTTAGTTCATTTTAACAACACTTCACTCAAGGTTCCTATCACATTGAATTGCAGAGATACGCTAATTTTTGCTCGCGACGAGCGGCACGTACATATTTCTCCTCCCACTCACTCCGCGGTAGGCCGATGATGCAATAACGTTCTTATGCTGTAAAATTTACTAACATTGTTCCCTTGTTTACAAAATAATAAATCGTATCAACCTGTAGGTCTGGTCATTAAGAAAACATTGAAATTGCAAACCTTGCATGAAAAACAACGTTTTATTTTCTGGTGGAGGGGCCAAATTTCGAGCCTTAAAAATAAGATATATTTATTCTGCATCAAAAAAACCTAAGCCGTATTACTGCGGTGTTGAGACACCCATCCTGGTCAGGTTAAATCCTCGGCTTCAGCATTAGGGGTAGAGATGGGTAAATTACAGTAATTTTCAATTGAGGTAAATTACCGTGGTAAATTACGGTAATTTTCGAAAATTACCTATATTTTCCGGTAATTTTAATTTTTGAGCTGCAATTCCTTATCAGAGGACTCAAAACAAAAAAAATAGCGATGAGATATAAATGGCGACGCTTATATCAAACATATCACAACGTTTATCTATTATAACTCATAAAAAAAATTATAACGAAGTTGGCCGAAATACGCAATTTGCCTCTCTATTGTCACACCATGAGAAATTTTCGTTCCAAAGATGTACCTCTGCGCAATGTGCATTTGTTATTTTACTCTGAATTAATCACGGACACAATTAAACAAAATAGTTTTAGCTACTTAATTTATAATATCACTCTTTCCAATAATTTCGTCAATGGGAAGAAATTTTCTTAAAAAGAACTTTTCTGAAAATTACCGTTTATTACGGTAATTTTCAGGGGTGTTGGTAATTTACGAAAAATACCACGGTAATCTACGAAAAAAATTACCGCGGTAAATTACCGAGTTGCCCATCGCTAATTAGGAGGCGAGAACTGTTCACCGCCACCACCGTGGCCGTCATTTAATCACTACGCTAGGCGCTGCCCTCAAGGTCTCCGATTCCTTGCTTCAAGCGTCACTTTCGACGCTGGTTCGCCGAGAATGTAGGTTCGCTTTACTTCGCGTTTGTCGTGCACGCATTGCGCTTCTATTTGACCTCTGGCCACGGCATGGGTGAAAAGCTACCAAAGCGAGATTATACGAGAATATGCCCTTTCATGTTCCTACCCACGGTTGGGTCGAAATATGAAAGAGCGAGTCAAATCTGGTGACGTCACCTTTTGTACCATACCTCCGACTTTTTTTCCTTCACTGTTCAACACGTTAGCGACCTCTTGTGCATACATTTTCGTTGCAGGGGATCATGTGGTGGCTAAAGTGCTTCCCATTCCGAAGTCTCGGGTTCGATTCCCGGCTGTGGCAGATTTTTCATTGCTATACCGCTCCCAACTTGAGTGCTGTATCGAGAGTCCGTCGGAAGGGACTTTGAACTGTGGACCCCTTTGGTATTTTTCGTTGAAGGAAGAGTAATACCGACAACGGGTTTCCCACCAATCTACATCTACACGATACCCTGCAAGCCACCGCGAGGGTGTGTGGCAGGGGTTAAGATCACCAAGCATGCATTATTGACATGTAAATCTTCCTTCGTTACTTAGAAAATAACTTTCCTTTTCCAGTTTACTACCCATCCGAAATACCGTAAATCAACTCAGCTCTCGTTCGCTTAACCAATCCGTGGCTTAACCCTAAATAAAGGCTACCTTGCTCTGCCCCTATCTGTCGAGCGGTTTCGAAATAATGCGAATATTTGAGGCTTAAGTTGAAGGCCGACCTCATACAGCCGGAGTTAGATTAGTACTGATATTTTCATTGCGTGGTTTTTAAAATATAGTAAAATATAATGGACAAGCGTCTAAAAACTATTGTTATTCGAATGATATTTGATGGAATTATCTATTCATGCAACATTGAGCTAGGTAAATGAATGCCTTTGATAGAGGTGTAAGTGGGAGTGTTGGATTCAAAGTTGAATTCGAAATGACACCTGAACATTATTTTGTACAAAAATATATTAACATTCAGGAATTTCGTTTACACATTAGAGTATCAACATATCATTTGTTTATGTTTCCTTTCATGTTTCTCCTATTGAAAATTTTAGGATTGCTTTATTTAGGGGCAATAAGAAAGCAGTTTTAGAGAGGGATGAAATTAGCTTCTTGAGATGAGGGAGAGCATATCTACTGTTAGCAGAAATAAGAACAGGAGACAAGTTTGTAAATTACCTTTTTTAGCATAATTTCTTTAAAATTCACAGACTCAAAGATAAAGACGATATGTTCAGTGTAACAAGATTATTAGGGAAAAATTCTGCAGCAGTGGAGATTCTAACGTAAAATATGAGGTCCTATAGTGATAACGGCTCACTCGTAACTCTCCACGAATATTAATAATTAAAAATATATAATACCCCTGAAATATTAATTTATGACTAGAACTCAAAGTGAAATGTTTTCTCTGTGGAGAGGTTTCTTATAATGCTGATGTTTTACTCTCGCTACGTTGTGTGGTACATGAAGGTTGATCTCTTTTGTGAGGGTAGCTCGTCAAATACTATTGAAATTCTCATATTGACCTCGATTATAACTATTTTCCTGCACAAAAACATAATTGACTTAAAGTAGAGTCCGCTATTCAGTTACCTATATATGGCAATTATGGAAATTTAGTTTTTTAAGTTACACAGTATAAAAACATAAAATAAAAATAAACTTCAGCTACTGTGTTTTCATCTAAAAATGTAACTCCAATGGTTCAGCTTTACATAGATTTTATGGATTTTCTTGGAAAATTAAGCTAAGAGACTTTTTGGGTTACGTTTGATCAATTATTCCATTTGATCATCCTAATATAAATTGTTAATGTTTTAGATCTAGGAAAATAACATGCGAAACTCAGTTCATTGAAGAAAATATCGCTGTGAAAATGCTCTACGAAAACCGTGCTCCTAAACTGAAATACGTATATTTAATATTTTAGAACAGGAAAACTGACTGGCGAAAATCAATGGATTGAAGGAAATGTTTGTTTAAAAATGGTATATAAAAAGCGTGCATCTGAATGTCTGGATAATGTCATTTATGAATCTATCAATGAAATGATAAATAAATTACAAATGGAATGGAAATATGAATAACTTATAAATGAAACGCGTTCCTAAATTATGAAATTTATGCGTAATCGAACATTATGATTTTAACGGATTTTTGCTTAATTTCTTTGTGTAGTCGGAGAGATTGATCACTCAACACTAATCCCTCTTTGACTTCGTAGCAGCCAGCGGTAGACAGGCCGGTGAAATGGCAGACTAGCAACCCAAAGGTCACTGGTTCAAATCCTGCCTATGGCTGTTGTGTTTGTGTTATAATTGAGAACTTAGGTAAGATTATGTAAATTACCTGAGGCATCGCAGTAACTAATAACTAATTCCACCACTCGACTTTGATTATTTTATCAACTTGTGCGTTAAATAATCCTCTATCGTCGATTTGTACACAAAAAACATTTCCTTTCTGCTATAATTTGCATAAAACTACCGATTACCTTAATTTCGGGCCTTTTTCCTCGTTTCGAATAACTTGTTCCTTTATCCCTCGCGAGTTTCCACATCTCTTTCCACACCCTATATTACCATCGCGCCGCTTCCTATTTGTCGTTTTCAATTCTTCCCATGTCCCCCTTATTGCTTTTCCCTCATGATCCAATTTCCCTTGTCCGTCCGAATGGGGCCATCATGATATCCGGTGCTTCTGCACCGCTGTCATCATTGTTGATATTCACGTTACGCTTCGGTCAAAAATGGCTCTCTCCCTTGTACGATACCTGTTTCAATTCGATTAGGATACATTTTACGTTTTAACATTGCTTTGATACTCATTTCGTTCCAGCTTCCAGCCTCCATGCTCCGTTAGGATCAAGCGCGTATTTGCATTCATCATGTTTTATCGAGATAGACACCCCCTCTTCTAGTTCCTTTTTCCTCGCATCTAAGCGCTTTTATAAATTCCTCCCACGATGTCGCTTTTCCATTTCAAAGATTACCCATTCCCTTATCGATCGGGGCTTGCCCTTGAACTCTTTGGCTGGACGTTTATATGCATGTGTTCTCTTTGCATTTTCGGCATATGTTTCCCGCTGGTTGAGGACTCATTTATGGACGAATGAAGGTACGAATCGATTGTAATATTTGAGACTTACGCAATAAATGTATGTGATGTTGATTCGCCTTGCTACACATTGTGTGACTTATACAGAGATAATCGGTGCATGCGCTGGATGAGAATGGGGCATTTGTTATTATGGGCATATGCTAATAAGTCGTGTTGAGGATGCGATTTGTGATGTTATCGCGAAGAGCTACGAGTGCTATATGCTATGTTAGTTCATGATACCACTCATATAACGATTAAATTGAAGATCAGATATAGGCCACTGTTGTTCCCAAATATAATTATGGCTGATGTTTTGTTAAATATGTCAATAATACCATATAGATTCTTATGTAATTCTTCCCAGAAATACCTTTTCTCGACTATTGTCGGTTCACTCTTCTATGACTCAACTGTATTATATATTATGTTCTCTATTTTTTGTTTTAATATTGATTTCTTCATCTTTATTGATATCTTTCTTTATTAAAATCTTCTTGCCCTGAAAATCCTAGTTTATCTTCCAACTCATCATTTCTTTACTTCTTCCCTTTTCTGCCCTTTTATGCATTCCAAATACACCTTTCAACCACGAAATACTAATGAACAGCAATTTTTATTCACCTTCCACTGTCTTCCAGCAGAGCTCATCCATACTTTCCCGATCTCAAATTACAGAAGCCTCAAAATCACAAATCCTTATACCTATTAATATACCTTAATTAATATATATAAATATATTATAATATAAATATATTAATATATATCAATAATAATATAATTAATTAATATTATATAAATATATTAATATATATTAATATATTATTTATATATTAATTTATAAATTAATATACCTATATTAATTTTGGTAGCGTGTCAGGCAGTCAGTCATTCTTTATCCGTTTTGTTTTGTTCTTTCCCAAGTTTTGAGCTAAAAGAGTGAGGTTTGGTGCATTGAGTGTGGATTCTCTGTCTGTATGATTTGGTAGTAGTTTTGAATACTTAGCAGTTTGTAGTGCAGAGAAAAATGGTGTTTTCTCTATCTTTTAACATGGGAAACCAGTTGCTATTCAAATTTGTTTACGTTGCTTAGTAAATGTGTTTACGTTTTTGGTCAAGGGATCGGATTGAAGAAGTCGATGAAAGTGGAATCAGTTTAAATTAATTTTGTAAGTATGAAAATATTAATTGACGTTTTCGATGTGCAGATAGTGAAATAAAACAATTTTTGCCTACCGTCCCCGATCTTTTTATGGAATGTGAATTTCAAAGCTAGGCGTTTTGAAGTATGTACTTTTCTCATAGTTGAAAGAAGGTTATAAACCGTTTATTATGTATTAATTTTTGTTGCTAAATCAGCAGTTTAATTCGAACATATATTAATTTTGTAGCGTGTCACTCAGTCAGTAAATCAGTCAGTCATTCTGTATCCGTTTAGTTTTGTTTTCTCCCAAGTTTGAGCTAAAAGAGTGAGGTTTGGTGCGTTGAGTGTGGATTCTCTGTCTGCATGATTTGGTAGTAGTTTTGGATTTTTTCAGTTTGCGGTTCAGAGAAAAATGCAAAAAACGTGGTTTTTGAGATTGAGAGACAACATATCTTGAAAATATGGTGTATAAAAACATATAGGATAATTAGAGTGGGACACATTTCTCTATTTATAAAAAAGCCATTTCCTTCTCTCTGCTTACGAAATACTTATGAAAAGTGGCTGCAAAGCAGGCAGCAGATCAGCTAGTCCCTCTTTAAATTTCTTAGCAACGCGCTGTTAAGCATCTTATTTATGCGCAAACTGTTATATTCTTTGTTCTGATGCCAAAAAAGCTCTCTTATGAAGTTTTATAGTTTTTTAATTGTTTATTTTACGAACTTCAGTTATACATTCTACCAACATTTGTAGATCTAAGGACCTGCTTACTTTTACACGCCAATTAATGTCTTCTTTTATCTTACAATCTTTAATTTTTTTGTATATTCTGCCTTCTTTCGTGCCAGTATTTTAGTTACGCTACAAATTTCCGCTATCCTAGTTTCATCCGTGCTAATTCTTGTTTAATAAATTACTTGTATGATGTAATTCATGCTCACCAAATTCTGTATTTAACCTCACGTTTGCTTGATTTTTCAATTAATTCATATTTCTATTTTTGGATCCAATCCAAAACATTAACAAAGAAATTAAAACTAATTAGGAATTACTGAGACCGTTTGGCCGATTAACAGTCCTACCTCAGGCTCCGGACTTCCCTCAATGAACATTTGTCCGGTTCTTCTTAGCTAAATAATTCCTCTTTAAGGGGAACTCAACTTCTAAATCTCCATTGTTTCCCACCCTATCTTGCAATACACTATTCTTAGTACCGCTGTCTTGGCTTGTATTAATTTTGATCGAGACACACCCCTAACCAGCCTCTTCTTTATGCATTGTTTCCTGTTTAAAGATGTTTTATTTTTGGCTGGAATATTATCTGATTAGAATGTGAAATAAAAATTGAGCAAATAGTTGGTAGAATTAGACGAAGATCCTCAAACGGCTTAGGTTATATCACACCATCTATCCTAACTTACCTAAGCGTAATTTTATACGGGCAAAATGGGATAAGTACGCGACATGATGAAAATACAGAGTGATATTGCGAAATAAAAACGAATATTAGAATATTATTGTCTTTTCTTTGCAAAATTTCTATGCTTGCACCAAGAAGGTTAGAATGATCTGGTGTCATTGCGGCTGATTTGAGAAGTAAGTTTAGCTTCTTTTGAAGTATATATGGGCTTTCTACTCGCGATACTCTAATATAGAGCTGTTTTTTAACGATGTAAAACTTAAGAATTGTATTTAGAATTATCATCAGTATTTCAATCCTAGGATTGGTTTACAGCAGCCCTCCATTCTGTCCTATTTATTGTTAATTCCCTTACGCCCTGATATGTTTTCTCTTTTACATCCGTCTTTATTTGCCCCATATACTCCCTTATCCCTTGGTCTTCCTCGCGGGACCTTTCTTTCAATTTTCCCTTCTATAATATTTATTTTCCCTTCTATTCATTTTGCTTCAAGGTAGGCCCAATCTATCTGGTTCTTCTTTGCCGTAGGGTTTTCCATATTATCCTTTCTTCATCTGATCTTCTGTACACCTCTTCGTTCCTCACTTTATCTGCCCATTTAATCTTTCACATTCTCCTCCAGCACCATGTTTCGAAGGCTTCAATTCTTTGTTGGTTTCCTTTCCCGATCTTCCATGTCTCTGATCCATAGAGTGCCACTCCATACGAATGTTTTGATGACGTTCTTCCTTCTTTGCAGCCGTAGGTTCTTTGAGCACAGTAGTTGTCTATTGTCTAGTTGTCATAAATATAATATTTCTTTCTATGTTCTCATGTTTCGCTTCCACTCCATATCATGTGAATCTTCAGGATTAGTTTATAACATTTATAGGGTGGGCCTAATCCTTCCCAAGCACCCCCTTTCTGACTTCATTGTCAACCGTAGGATAGCATGCGTATGCTGCCTACAGCATATGCTAACCTCCTTGGTTGATACCGTGACGTAGGTGCCTTGTCATCAAAGATTTTCCCACATTTTATATTTACATAATTTATATAATGTTACGTGGGATCTACCGATTACATGAATGCTTGGATGGAGTATTAAATAATTTGATACTGGTGACCAGGAACTGTTTACGTCGTCATCACGCCATGTTTATTCCCAAACTTTTTCGTGTTTGAAATACGTATCCTTTCGTTCCTTAAATTGCGTTCTCCCATTATTTTTTGAAACGGAGATTTAGTTGAAAATAATCTTTATCAAAATTTTTAAGAGAGTAAAAGGCTTCATAAAGCAAGCACTGAATCAAGGATACAAAGCGTTTAGTCTGCATGTTTACAAGGTTCCATTGGACTATCGCAAAACATGATAAGCAACGCACTGTTAGATACATTCCGACGTCATGTCTCAGCCCCGACGAACTGATGTCTACTGGTGAAGGATGTTACTTTTTTCCAGCAAACGATAAGTATTAGCTTTACCTGGGAGTTAGACTATGGTTATCGGACAGACTGGCAAAGAAAACCTTCGAGAAGAACCGGCCAGAAGACTGGAATTTCAATCGCAGAACTGGATATGGGCTCAACAATGATTGGAAGCTTATACTGAGGAAAATTAATTTAAGGAGGAAAGAACGAACCAAACAATCAGATGAGATCTGACCGACTGTGTTGGCTATTCGAGACGACAAAAATCGAGTCTAGTCATAAATGTCCTGTAGACGTCAACTATCAAAACGTCGCATAGTGGTCGGAAATAGAGTACTGCTGACCAAAATTATTGTCTTCGTTATTATTTAAAGTTGAACATTTTTTCCATTAATAATGAGTTTTACCTCATGGATCCGAATATATTGTTAGTGTTCATCACGATAGAACAATAAGGGGACTCTCGGAAAAAATGGCGGAAAAAGGAAATTCATCTGCTTTAAATATTAAACGGTCAGTCAACTGTAATTGATGTCTGCATGTAAGATTATTCATTATTCTTATTCATTCCTTAAATTATTATAATTGAGTTATTAATATCGATGATTACCTGTAAACAGCTTTATCGAAGATATATCTATATTTTCTCATTCCCCTTATTTAGTACTTTGGCTGATGATATTAGCGGGTCTGAAGTTAGAAGACCTTCGAAAAATATCCTCGAATACTAATATCCTTGACATATTTCTTCTACGCTGCTCCCAAAACCTCCGAATATCATTATGACTGTATTCTAAGGTCTCCTCTGATAATTGGCTTATCGGTATAACTGTCGCTTTTGCAATAGATGCTCCGTGAATAAGAACTTAGTGAAGAGTTTGAACAGTCGTTTCGGAACCAGAACTACCAACTCGATGGAAGTTCCCCGAAGAGTTTACTCACCGATTAGTGTGTTGTCTATTTTCCTGAGTAGAAATAATTGATGAGCCGGGAATTCAACTATGTACCATTTGTATTCCTGCCTATCGTTGACATTTTTTTCTCGTTGAAAGAGTTTCGGCCTCTTTGTTTCGTGATTTAATGATGTATTTATTTCCTCGAAAGTTTCCAAGGTAGCCAGATGGGTTACGAGCTGGCATGGCATCTCTAAAGCCGTGGGTTTGAAACCCGTATCTTGCATGAGAGTTGTGATTATCTTAGAATATATTATTGGGATACATTTAGATTAGTCTTGGCGCAATACCTTAAGCATTAGGAGTGCCATGCGACCTATGTCTACTGCCCATCATCATCGGTCAATAATCCTAGGTTTGATGCAGACCTCCACTCGATTCTTCTATAGGCACCTCTTCATGCTGACGTAACTCCTAACTTTTACATCCTACACGACCTGTTCTGTATATCTATACCTACTACCTGTTCCATGTATCCATGTCCACTACTACGACGAAGAATTGTAGAAAAAACTTTTCTCTTATCCGTAATATGATACGTATACATGTGTATGGTATATTCTGTCCGTATGTAGCTAGGAGATGGATTATACTTTGCGGTTTCTCCGCAGTTAAAAAAAATGTGTCTCTTAATTTTTCATTCCCTACAAAATGAGCGCTATTTGAATAAAATCGGTGAGACACCTGAGATACCTTCCATGTAAGCCGTAGTTTTAATTAATCGGGGAATGTGACCGGCTCCTAAATTTTTGAAACCTTACTTGAAACATTGAAGATTGGAAGGGGGTGAGGGTAGACATTTTTCAGAGAACTAATGTAGGTGGCGAGAAACTCGACAAGGGTTCAAATTTTAACGTCCCATTCGACGGACGGAGCACTGAACTCGGAGTGCTCCGATTTCATCACCCAAGTAGGGGCCGGATGAAAGTGCCTGCCCCAGACGGGATTTAAACCCTTCCCTCCGGATAGGCGGCCAGGGTACTATATCCACCAAACCAAACTGATATCTATCTCGCTATTTTTTCCGTAACTCATAGCAATGGGCCGACGTTGTTTTGAAAGCCTAGATGAAATATTATTTCACATGTTTCACAACGGGAATATTTCGGAAAATTGCTAGCTCTCCCCGCTTTCCTTCATGAATTTTCGCCTTTTGATTCGGATCACCGAAAAGGCGACATTGGGACATTCCAACTTCTCCATCCAAAGCCGTTATTCTTATGTACTAAATCTCTCCCCTCAGTCTCTTTGGAAACTGTTTATTTATTTTATTTTTTCATGAGTTTCCTTCCTCATTTAAATCATGACCATTGTCTCGAAAGAGGGGAACGCGAATTTCCCTTTGTTTTCCCCGCTTAATTGCTCATTCGCCGTCATTCCAGGAAGGGGAACGCTTCTTTTTTTATTTCTATCCAGATTTTTTTTCTCTCCTTCGAATTTCCTTCCTTTTTTTTCTCTCCCTCACACAAAGAGTAGCCTAATAAACAACTAGGAAGTGATGTTTTCTTATTCGAGATCCAAAACAACTCCATGCTAATTAAGAATTTTTCTCCTATCGCCGCTTGAGTGGGTCTTGTTTTTTTTATAGCTTTGTGGAGTTTTTCCAAAATTCCATCCAAACGTTTTTTTTGTGACGTCGTACATAAATCATAAATAATTTCAATCTTTCAAATAAATAGTTTTGTTTCTCGCGTATCTAATCCGTGATTCATCTACATCTACATAATACTACAATATCTACATCTACAAGTCACCGTAAGGGTGTTTGACAGAGGATGAACCATCGCAAGAATACATTAATATCGAAAGAAAATCGAATTTACGCTTATTATCATACAAGCATGCAAAACTACTAGTCCTTAAATTTGCTACGTAGAAGAAACTAAGAGACACAACTAAATTGGTAAGCTATAAAAAGTAATGCAATAGTTATTGATTTTTTAGGCAGTTCTTTAAATTTTTTATATATTTATACCATCCAAAGCGTGCATGAGTTAATAATGTTGAAACATAAACATTTCAAAAAATAATTACAGACTACTCCTTTGTGTAAAAATCCACAATACCGATTCTATTGTCCCACTGGTATCCTCGCTCATATTTTTTACAGTCCCTAACTGTACGCGTAAGAAGAAAATTTTTGAAACTCTGTCTAACAATCTCGGTATATTAAGTACGATTTTATGCTTCAAACAATTCTAATTTCGCCAAAAGGTAACTTAAAGGTAATAAATATGTCTCTTTATGCATTGATCATATTTTTTAACTTGTTCGCTATTTTTTATTTTTTTTCCGACTTGAACAGTTTCTTGTAATGAGTGATAAATGGACAGGGTGAAGAAAGAAATGCCATTTTTATCTTTGTAGGCAACGTTGGAAACACGAAACATCCGTGACATAGGAGGAGCTGGAGTCCACGGCAATGGAATTTCCAAGCGAGCTCAAACTGTGATAACCACATCGTGAACGGAAGGAGATCGTGAGTAGGTATAATTTAGATAACGACAAAATTGGAAGAATATTTGGCTCCCTTTTTCGAAATAGCATCACGAAGTCTAACGTTAAACTAGGGAAATGGGTTGGTGTGGTGGCTAGAGTACTGGCCTCCCATCCCGAGGGCCCGGGTTCGATTCCCTGCAGTGGCGGATTTTTCAGTGGAAAACTGGTCCCCACTTGAGTGCCTAGTGGAGGGCATTTCAAGTACAGTACTCCGTCCGTCGGATGGGACGTTATGCCGTGGTCCCCTTGCCGCCTTTCGTTAAGAGTAGGCTAATGCCGACGCCGGGTTTTTCTCCACCCTTCCTCCGTTCCCTAAAAACTCCTACCATTACCCAATTACCCACCTATCCTATATGGCGCAAATAACCTCAGCTGTCGGTCGCCTCCCCGAAATAACCAACCAACCAAGCTACTATTTAAGTATTACAAACGAAAGAAAAACTCCAATGACCGTTATATTTAATTCACCCAATGTGATGAAGGAGGGGAAGGGAATAAAACGATTCATGCTAATGAAAGAGTGATTTGTGATGTTTTTATGATTGTTTGCCTGTTTGTGTGAATCATGCATGGGCGGTCAAATGCCACTCCTCTTCTTCACCACGTAGGGTGCGTTAGCCATTACGGCCATTGGAGTTTTACTTCAGTTAGTAAAGTTTTAAGGCATAAAAGCTTAACATTTTTACTGTACTACTAATGTACTGTTGCTATTTGAAATAGACTGTTGTATGTGGCTCACCAGTAAAATCCAAATTTAATCTGACAATATAAGTAGTAGCAATTTATACAGAATTAAGAGGAGTAACAAGGGGTAGGAGCTATTGATGTTCAAACCGATTAGCCGCGATTATTAGTATTTTTAGGCAATAAATGGTCAGGATTTTGAAGTAGAAAATATACTCAGTTGCTAATTAGCTTTTATATCTGCCGAATTTCTATTTTCATGAAGTAAGAAAAATGCCTCTAGGGTATAAATAAAACCAAAATGTTGTACCGTATTATATCCATCTTCATTCATTGTCTTATCTTGCTACAGTTCATATTAAGTGTAAAAAAATGTGCGACAGATAGAACTGACTACGTCCTCAAAGATATATTAATTGTGAAAAGGAGGAAGAAATTTGACCCACCTTCGTGAATATTTTTTACTCTTCAAATTGCTGTGGGAATCCATTTCTTTTAAGGTGTTCAGTCGTACGTAAGCCGGATATTCTAACCAAACCTCTTACGTGTGGCGTGTTCGAATTGAATACTGTCAAGCCAGCTGCAGCGCGGCGCTCCCCAGAGCTAGAACATAGCGTACTTGCATATGCCAAACCCATCGTTTGAGGTGATTCAGCCGCCGAATGCATAAACAGCCCGGGGGGAAACTTGTAAGCTCGATTCCCTGCCCAAATCTTGGGGGATGAAATATGTGGCGCATTACCCCGCGTCGCAATATTATCATAGTGTGTGGAATAACGTTTTTACTTGCATGATATAACTCGCGTTACTGAGTCACGCGTCAGCCAATCCCATTAAAAGGGGGTCGACGGTGCCATCAATTATTCACGGGCGTCCGCATTCAAAGCCGCCGACGTACACACACGGGGAGGGCGCCCTTGCATGAGCTATGACTGCAGCAGCCCCTCTGATATTTAAGCATTGCTCCCACCCCACCCTTCATCTCCCTCCACGGCAATCTACTCCGGGAAGCGTTCCCACCCCAGGGAGAGGGGCGAGAAGCAAACCAAAAGGAGTCTACTCCGCTCAGACCACCCCTTGAATCTCCCTCCCCCCCGTTCCCTGGTCCCGCGACGCCTATTTCATCCCCGTCATCAATTCCCTCCCCTTCTTCGCACCCCCGACACGTTACCACCCTCGCCCCCGGCCCGTCATTTGCGCCCCGGCATATTCTCACTTACTCGACCCGGAAGAAGTGCCCCTCCCTCCCATTCCCCCTTCCATTCTCGTTTCCTCCCCCTCCGGCTCGGAGGTGGAATTCCCTCGGGGGTGATCCCAAGTGGTGCTTTTCGATCTAACTCACCCCCTCGCGCAACTCGGCGCGTGCATCCAATTCCCCGTTCCCACACGGCTCCCGAGCCTTTATCCTTGCGGCATCCACTTACGGAGCCGCATAAAGGCGTTTGGTTCTTGTCTCCAGCCCGGAGAACCATTCCGAGGCATGGAGATCCTTGCGAGGAAAACGTAATCCGACCGCCACACTAGCCGTGTAGTCGAAGCGTCGTCTAGTATGCCTTGTTTCCGAAGTTATCGTGTATTAGGGGGAGGTAATCGACGTTTTGAGATCATAAACTCCTTTAAGAAGGACGGGTAGCCGGAAATGGGGGCGTTTACTCGGAACCGAAATCGCAATTTTGTACACGAAATTGTTAGAGGAAACGAAAAAAGAAATTTAGTGAAAAAATTAATCTTCTAACCACAACTATACATTCATAAATCAAAAATTAAAATAAGCAAAAGGTGACACCCACCGAAAAAGCTGCTGTGTTACCACTGACGTCATTTTCCTCCCGTCCTTGACTGCTCTAATGGGAAGAGAAGGGAGTGGAGGGGGATTCTCGGTAGGTCTGCTCGCACAGATGCTGTCGTAAAGGCTCCGATTGGCAGAGTCAACTGTGCCCCCCCCTTTGCGATAAGGCGATGTAGCTTCGCGGGCTCAGTTGTGATTGGACGAAGTCGATATACGTCAGAGGTTGCACCACACCCACTTTTCCGAAAGGGTTAAAAACATTAGTTTTTCGACGCCTATAACTCGGGAAATAATTGACGGATCAAAAAACGGAAAAATACAGGTCTTTTCATTTTACAAACTCTATCATATTTGGCATTAAAAATATGGTAAACGACCCCATTGGTAGGAGGGAAGACGGAGTGAAACCTGGTGTCGGCGCTGGCTAACTAAAAGGGAAATGGCTCTATTTATTATTACATATTATACAGCCAGACATCATAAAATTGTATGGGTGATGGTGAATTCACATCAATGCACTAACAATCATGCTGAAAGAGGATAAGTATTTATCTTTTAGTCGAGTTGTGAAAAATAATAAAAATATAAACGCAAATCGAGACTGCATAGGCCTGCTGTTATGTATGCATTCCAAAGCCATTATACCAAAATGCAACTACTTAAGATACCTATCGATAAATTGAGAAATGAATGTATTTGCAGCTTTTCGGACTGCACGTAGTAAACGTACCATCGCTTGACAAATCTTGCCAATCTTCTCTGCTGACCGTCCAGTTCATTATTTAAGCCTTTCTCGCAAGGATAACTATGTACTGTAAAAAATTATGTACTGTAGAAGTAGATTCTGTTTTTAGGTCTCTGACTATTTAAGTTATAATTCTAAGAAAAATTAAATTGCGAGAGCCATTTTTTGGTTACAGTTTCGGTTACTATGCCACCTTCAAGTACCTACTGAAGTCTACTTGTCAAGGTGCGAAGTTATTTTTTCTAATTTGATGTCTTTCCACAAAGGTGAGACTTCAAAATTTGATTTCCTTATCCTACATCGTGCCATTCTAATCAATCTGAGGTAAACACAACATCCATGCGTGAGTCAGGAGTCGAATCCAAGACCTCTACGTTACCAGATTATCACTTAAATAACTTGGCTACGGAGACCCACCATAATGGTTCGGCCCTGGATAAGTTATTAAAAAATGATACTTACTTTTTTAATGATAGTTTTATACCGGTTAGGGTAGGATTTATTGGAGTGGCCCCAATCTCCTTTACATTTTATTAATTTTATTTTTCTATTGGCTTTATACCGATGCTATTTCTCACTTCAAGTTGGCATATATCCCCGTTCATACTATTCTTAGTACATTTTCTTTTCTTCCTTCTAACACAACGTCCTACTTAAAAGAAATATATTTACTGCAGCTTATTGTAGCTTTCAGGGAAGGCGATCAGCAGCCTCAAATATTTTCCTCCTTTAGCAAGGCAGATGGTGGGGTTTGGATTAACAGTGACCTGTAAAGGATGAGGGAAAGGTTGAATAAAAGCTCGATGTTGGTGTTATCCAAATATAAACGAAATTTATAATACATTTCTACGTTAATTTTGTCCCAAAAGGGTAATACAGGACGATCTTTATTTTCGAAATGTTGCGTAAATCATTCGTTTTTGAAGTATAAAGATACTCTTTTATGTCAATACCCGGATTTTATTTAATAGATCTCCATGTAATTTTTTAAATTTTTTCTATGGTGAACTGGTTCCATAAAGTTACGTCCGAAACTATTAATTATGCTGAAATATATTCACCGAAAGAAAGCGTTTGCCATTTCTCGAAACGAAAAAGTAAAGCATTGTATTTGAAATATGATACATTTCCTCAAGTTCATAGATATTATTAGAAGTATGTGCAGTGGAACTTGAAGCAATGCACTACTGTCGGATAGTCAAACGCAGGCACAGTTAAATTGCAAAGCCTTCCTGAAGTCCTACCTTCTAGCGCATGAACTTATTTTCAATGCTGATTTCATGACAGGTTCCAGAGTTATTCTCACCTCTGTTAATCATTAGTGAGAATAGAGGAGAAATATTGCTTTAAGACCTTTGTTAAAGACTTGAAGGGTGTTTTGTGAAATCGTGATCACTCTTAATTTCAATCACCTTAAGACCTTAGACCCATAAGAGGTGACGTCATTTAATTTCTGTAGATGATTGTGGGTGCCACTACTATTTTATATAATAAAAGGGTTACATTATAATCAATGAATTAGAGACTTAGAACACGTATTTAAAAGCGCACTCATTGTAAGTGATTTTGAATTAAAAATACCTTGTATACGTTACAAAAAGTATATAAATACTTCACCTTATGTAGCGAAGGCATTGGATTGGATTGTTTGATAAGGCATGAATATTTGAATTAATGCGTGGTCACTCTCAACGGGAACATGGTCAAAAGATTGTTATAAAACATAACGTAAAATGATTCCTATCATTTGCAATTGAATATGACCACAGTGAAGAGCTTCCGCCAGAGATAAAGGGTTAAGAATGCTTCCGATCGCTAAGCCACGCTTTTGATAAATTTTATCGCGAACTTGGGCGGTTCAGAATACGAAAATGCCGTCCGCATTGAATGTATTCTCCCAGGGTCCACACTACCGGAGTTCCTTTCTCATTACTGTATCATGTTTGCAAACCCAATATATTTTTTCATTAATTCATGCATGTGTTTTAAGTATAGGTATTGGAAAAGTAGAAATTTACCTTTATTAACCTTATTCAAATCAGCAAGTTTACGCTTTTGATGAAAGATTTTTTGCTTAGGTAAATTAAGCGATATAATTAGTTTGCGGCACGAGAAAAGTAATTATTGGCGTAAAACATTGGGACGTTAACTTGTTTTTGTATACTGATAGCCTAGCATATAGAAAATTTCCCCCACACTTGAAAAATCTGTAAAAGTTGAAAAATATGTGAGGTAAATATCTGTAGCAAGAGAAAAGAGAAAAAACGAAAACAATATATACTGTGCAAAAACAACAAAAGGCATAATTGCATTGTTCACCACATATAGCGCAAAAATCATATCCTACACAAATATATTTATTGCGGTAATGCGAACGCCATTTATTAGCACAGTAGTCCCTCGATTGTTTAGCCGCCACCGGACAGCAAAACTCTCGACTACGTTCTTAGAACTCTTGAATACTAGTCTTAACTAGTCTCAAATAAAAATTATTAAGCAAATACAATTGTTTTTTTAATAAATCCAACGCAATCAAGTACAGAATAACGTATTTAAACTAAAAATACGCATTTTGAAAAATATCATGTGAGATAAGGGTCACGTGAGGAGGGTCAAAAAATCGCCAAAATCGCCTCACGTAATTAATGGACCCCCTCTAAGTTAAGAAATGGTGGAAAATATTGCCACAGTAAATTGAAAATGTGCTCCATGGCGTAGTTTTGGGAATAAAGAAATTTTTATCATGGACCAAGATTGAGTAACCGAAGACGGAGACAGGTGAATCAACATTTTTTGTACGGGTTACAATGCGCACTGAGAAAAAAGATTTCCTCATCTCTTCCTAAAACCTACATTCGCCTATTAGGGATAGGATTGCTCAATGAACGAGTAAAAAAACAAATTTAATAAACCTGACTCAAAAACGGCCATTTTTAGACCCTTCAGAGAAGATTTTTTGTGGTTTTGAGTCCTCTCCTTCACTCAAAGGACATCAACACTCGACCGTTCATCGCTTTGTTATGTAGCCACCACTTCAATGTGGCAAGTCCCCGCGACCAGCTTCGAATATGATAACCTCTCAATCAAATGTTCACCATCATGACATGCCTTGCCGTAAATTGACGCCACGGTGAAATAATTCTACGTTCAGCTGCCACTGCTCGAAACCAGCCGTCACTTCAATGTTGTCCAGGTGTTTAATTAAAGCGGAGGATTCATTCGCTGTGAACCGACCACGAATACATGGCATATTTCAGGAAATGAAAGTTTTAAAAGAACGAATGGGGCAGGTTATAATTAAAGTCTATAAAGGGTGAGAGTTAAAAGACAGGTAATAAACGTGTCATATATGAATTCTGGCTAGAAAAGGAAATTTTACCGAGATTTTTATTGGTAGTTTTGGTTGGAGTAGTGCTTAAGAGGACTCGCCCCCCACCTCGAGGCCCGAGTTCGAATCCCGGCCATGAAAGAAATATTCACTCTTAGGCGGCAGTACTGGCTATCGAAATGAATAGGAAGAATTAACAATGAATATTGGCCATTCTACTATTTTTGGTAGAATAATCACTCTGTTGAGACACGTTATCATCAATGGAACTTAATCAACCTCATTATATCTATTCCACAAGGATGGGATTTGCGGATATCTCATGAAATGGATTTCTCAGTACACGGGACGGATTCAGCTCCTTTTACACCTTTCATCATAATATTAATCCCTGTTCCCTCTTAGGTATCTGCTCTCTCGAATTGTTCACAAAAATTAGGAGGGTTTCTCATTAAATCAGCCATTATTCTACACTCTGTATCCTCTCTGTATTAACATATGCCGCAAATTCTGGATTCATGGTATTCCTGCAACGTATCGTTCTCACTCCATTGCAACACAGCATTCTAAATTTATCACTTAAGAATTTGTCATTGCCTCTCACCACTCCCTTCTTTCCTTAATGGATGTAGCATGGTATTTGGAGTTCAAATATGCTTCCTTTTATAGTTTATATCCTTTGCTATTGTCATAAGTCAACGATCGTACTATTAGTTTGGCGCAGCTATCACATTATTCTTTAATCAGTCAACATTTTCATACTCATAATTTTTCCGTTACATCCTTCACTATCTGCTTCATTTACTTCATATGAGACTGTTCTTTTCCATTCTCCCCATCCCATTATTCATCTACGACTGCTAAGGAACTTGGTGTACTAAGATATGGCCGATTACGTTATGCAGTATTATTTTTGAATGTTTTAGCAGAATTTCCTTTCCTTGCACCTCTCTCAGGTCTTCTTCGTTTGAAAATCGATCAATCAATATTGTCTTTATAATTCTCCTGTCGTAATACTTGTGCAATATTTTCAACCTTGACCTCTTTGATGCCGTTATCGTCCATAACTTACTGTCATAGCAAAGTCTGCTCTGCACAAATTTAAGCTCCCGCACACAAACGTCGTAGAGATATTCTTAGATGCTTATCTAACTATTGCAGTTCTCCTCTGCTTTATTTTTTATTGTTGTTGATTCAACAGGCACTTAGAGATTTTTTTGTGATAGCATTTCCATGAGGCTTCACATTCTTAATGGAAAACGGCGTCTATCCATGAAGTAAAATCTCTTACTCCACATCGGACTTGCAGAAATTAAAAAAAATATTTTTAAAAGACTTGTGTCCACAAAAATTCATCAGAACATACATCTTGAGCATGTTTCTTTTCGGGAGTGAGGCATGAACGATGACAGCAGCGGAGAAGGACAGGATAGAAGCATTCGAAATATGGTACTTCAGAAGAATGAAGAAGATTAAATAGATCGACCGAGTAAGTAACAAGGAAGTCCTAAGAAGAGTGGGAGGAAAGAGAACTCTAAAAAGAAGAAGGGAAAACTTAATCGCCCATATCTTGAGACACGATCGCTTGATGAAGGCAATCGTCGAGGGAAAAGTGAACGGGAAGATTGGAAAAGGCAGACCTCGTATGAGATACATGAAACAGGTTGTGAAGAATGTAAAAGAGAAGAATTACGTCAAAATGAAAAGGTTGGCCTATAGAAGAATCCAGTGGAAAGCCACGTCAAACCAATCCTAGGTTTGTTGAACAATGATGTTGACTGTGCCTACAAACTTATCTCCTCCCCAAATCTGTTCAACTCCTCGTAAATCGTTCACCTTTTCTTTTGGCGCAATTTCTTCATTCTCCTCCGCAACCCTTTAGCTAAATTATAAGAATTTTGTAATGTAACTAATTCTACCGATACTACTGTGACAGCGAGTGCATTGCTAAAATGTAAAGAATTTTATAATGTTACTAATGCTACCACTACTACCACTACTACTTGCTTTAATCCTCATTTTAAATGTTCAGTCGCGTTAGAAAGGCCGGTAATTCACCGGTCTGGCAACACAAACGTCGCGGTTTGAATCCAACCCAGGATATGGATTTTTTATATTTATCTTAGGATCTAATTCTTAGGTTAGACCGTGTAATATAACCTTAGACATCGGAAGCCTAATGCTACTTCTCACTTGTTCCTAAAACCCAATACTACTACCAATTCGCTCCAGTTGAGGCGGGAAAGAATGAGAGAGAGAGAGGTGATGTCGAAATGCGACTAAATCCGCCGGGTGGACGTGTTGCACACACACAGCGGTGCATTCCATCGTAGCCGCGTTCCATCGGGGTGCCAGGGGGATGACGGCGTATCCCCAGATGATTTCTAATGCAAGAGTTGCCGCGCGTCATGGTTTCCAGGTCCGCCCCGATCCCCTTCCCAACTGAAAGACATCCCTTCCCCAAGGGTTTCCTCCCTTTCCGCTCGGACTCCTCGACGCGAATCCCTTTCAACTCCACCTCCCTCTCCCGAATTTCATCTATTTTTTTCCTTTCCTCTTTCCGTCCCTTTTGTACTTAGTCCCGCGCACACCCTATTTCCCTTCCCTCCCACGCGAAACCCCCCTGACTGTGTATCCTATTTGTGCCGCCACCATTTCTCTTCCGCCCTCCTGGATCCTGAGGATTACTCGGGGCTTCCTCGGGGGAATTCCCCGCGGTCCCCCAAAGGGATGCTTGGTCTCCTCTTTTAAACCCTCCCGAGTTATCTCTCCATCCCTCGGTTAAAATTCCCCATTCTCTACCGCCGCTATTCATCCTCGCACAACCTTTTCCCCTCTCACTCTCCAGTCCTTTCTTTTCGTCTTCTCGACGCGACGTCGTCCGTCTCCTCCCACTCCTTGTCTGGTCCCCTCCCGGGCATCTGCGAACTCGGCCATGTACGTATCCGTGGTTGCGGAGATATCAGAGCTTCGTCCCAAGTGTTTCCCTACGAAAATTGCCATGCTCGAGTGCGTGTTTCACATAGTGTTATGTTGGTATGAATGCTGAAGGATCAGGTTTGGCATTGTGGATTCGAAGCGTGATAAATGACTTGGACATTTTCCACTGAGCAATTTCTATTTGTTTTCTTTAGAAGTTGAATTTTGGCCATGGCAGAGATTTTCCATTCCCTACTTCAGTGCTGCATGGAACGTACTCCCAAGTTCAGTATTTAGTCCATCGGATGGGACAATAAATAGTGTCTCCTTGGAGTCATTCGTCTATGGTAATCTAATGCTATCCAAGTTTCTGTAATAGTTTCTTTCCACCATTCCTCTGTTCCCCACAAATTCCTACTTTTACCCAAGCACTCTCTAATTCTGAATGTACAAATAATCATATGCTTGCAGTCGTTTCCCGGGAAAATCTGGAAAATCAATCTCATTTTGACCTATGCTTAGTAATCTTCCAGCTACATCATCGCATAGAACTCGCCAGCCTTGGTGGCGGTGGGGTAAACCTCTTGCCTGTCAAACACGGAGAGGCAAGGCCAATTCGCTTCCCGGTCCAATGGTATTTTCACTTTCCGTGGGGTGTGTTTCAATCATTCGAGACTGATTCCGGCACGTAACTAAGGCCTATCTCGTACGTTTTTGCATAGCGTTCGGGATTATTGCGTACCGCACGTCAGGGTATCGATTTACTTAAACGCACCTAATCGTAAGAGAGGACTTCATAGTCCTAAATTCACTGTAGACATGAAGAAATGTTAAATTTTAATTAATTTTGATAGTACGAGATAAATGTATCTCTAAACTGGTGGAAATGGATTCTCTCGTTCATTTACCCTGTTTTTTCGGTATTTTAATTCTCTTGTATTTGACCTCCAGATTGTATTTATGTGAGTAAACATTCATGAAAATCATTATATTGAAGTAAAGCATAAACCATGAAGTTTTGAATTGTATCCTTCAAAGATTAAAGGCACAAAAATCCATTTGAATTCTATTACTTTGAGTTGGACCTGAGCGCGCCGATGCATCGTGTCGCATCTCTTGAAAAACATGGAACGTTCGTTAGCTGGCACAACATGCTCACCATTACCCTGGATTTCTGATCCCAAAGGTTTTATAGAGAATATCTTGTAACCAGTCATCATGCGCCACTGCAGTCTATCAAAGGGGACACGCGTAAGGCGGATGTTGGCTTCAATGAGGGCAACGACCTCGAGGTTAGATCCTATAATCCATCGCATTGCGCAACTGGGAACCCACCGAATGATTTTACTCCTGCCGCTACGGAGGGCATTTGAGTGCGCTGAATTGAAAGGGGCTTTCACGGACCAGAGGACGTATTCGCCTTGGCAATTTTCTGCCCGATTCGCAGTAAATTAGCCCCTTACTTAATTACCTGCCTTGTTTATTACGCATACATTCAAACATTTAAGGATAAGTCTTACGTGGATACACATACCCTCGCTACGTTTCTTTTCGCTGCGGGCGTAGTAAATAAAGTTTAGTGTGAGCTAGTTGATGATGAAAGCTGTTCTGTAAAGATTGCTTTGGGGGTGAAGATCACCAAGCAAGCTGGGTGATCCTTACCTCCTGCCACACACCCTCACGGAGGTAGTGTATCGCGTAGATGGAGTGTAGATGAGTATTTCCTCCGTTACATTCCTTTTCACCGTGACATATGCATACGGTGCTTCATAATGAACATCCTTTTCCTGAGACTCTTATTTCATTTCTCTTCACAATTATATCTTTTTTTATGCCCCCATGGCCTTCTCAGAGCACAACCCCCCATTATTTCCCTCACTCTCCTTTCATGTATGTTTCTGGTGATCCTAAACAAGAATCCATTCTCTAATCATAACCTGAACCAAAGGTTAACATGGTTTTTATGAACATTTGCCTACACATATTGAGAACCCTTGCGTATTATGCTAGGTTGGATCAGATAAAATATAATGCAGAGATTAATTGTCGTACCGAAATGTATAAAATGCCATTTATCCCACATATCATCAGAAAACATGATAGGCAGCTTATTAAAGGGAAAGGTAGGCGAGAGAAACCGTTAGGCTATGGTGCATGAATCATTTTTAGCATTAGTATGCCATGTAAGTTAGGAAAAATTAAGATAAGCATTATATTTACAGAATTGTTTTTTAAACCAGCAAAGACTTCCTTTCAAATTTAGATACTATCCTATTACCTATCCCTATTATCTAGCATGTCTCCATAAATATACTAGTTGCATGTCAATAATGCATGTTTGTGATCTTCACCCCCTGCGACACACCCTCGTAGTGGCTTGCAGGGTATTGCGTAGACGTATCCTTTTATTTGCGAATGACTCATATATTTAAAATGCCTCCATGAAGTAGCAGTATTGTAGCTAATAGTTGTATGTAAGAAGAGAAAGTTAGGTGATGTTCATCCCTGACCACCAACCCTCGCAGTGCATCTCAGGGTATTACATAGATGTAGATATGGATTTGTTCATTTCAGAGCTGTATTCCACAAAACATAAAATATTGGGTTTTGAATACAGTCCTTGACTACTTTACTTATTGGCATGTATATACATTGCGTGTGGCCTTCCTCATCTCCCCTATACAGCTAAAATAATTAAGGAAAGACTCTCTTTAGTATCCATCAGTGTTTTATTATTATCCTCATCTGAAAGAATGGACTCTGTGGACCTCGTTTGAATCGCGTTCAGCGAATAGAGCATGCAGTGTATATTGAGGTCTCTAGTTTTTTTGGGAGCGATGTCAAATGCTGTTTTTTATACAATTCTCTAAGGAGAGAAGGATAAGTATGAAATGCGGATATTAAGCTTGACTGCTTGAAAATGCTTATTATACTTGTTGAAAATGCTATTATGATACTTATTTCATCCAATTAAATGCGAATAGTCGGTACGAAGGAACCTTTTTTGAATTCGTGGACAAAATGAAATTTCATCGCCTTAGGAGATCGATGTAATTAGACATATCATGTACTCCCTTAGAAAAACACGCCATTGATTCCATGGATTGGTATGAAAGCGTTTATTTACATTATTTTCTGCACTGCTCTATGATATTAGTGCAGCCATCTGTTCGGTAACGATCGCCCCAGTGTCTTGGCATTATCCTCTCGAGAGATCATTCGTTAAATGCGGTTGTGCGCTTGATTCGCTTGGTGTGTCCTTCGCTCGGCATCTCTGTCCTTCGGGGGCATTGTCCCTCCTCTGGCGATCGGTCCACCCCCTCCTCATTCTAACCCTGTTCACTCAATTGATTGCCCGTCACATCGCCGGGCAGCTGTTTGCCCATTATAACCGGCAAATCATTTGCAATTCAAACGGGAGCAGGGCCGATTTAGTGTCAAGGTCATCATGCAAGGTTTAGAGACCACGATGGATCGTAAAAGAATCAAGTGAACTCAGGCCTTTAGCGGCACACCTGCTATTATTATGCTCTTTGAACTTGAATTTGTGAAAATGACTGGAATCCAGCAATATAACATCCGAGGGCATTTCGTTCCCCATTGGTTGATTGATAATCTTCTACCTGCTACATCTACATAAAACCCTGCAAGCAACCGCAAGGGCGCATGGCAGAGGTTGAACCATCACGAGGCATGAATTGTTGATCCGATAATATATTGTCACACCTACTACCCTGCAGGCACACAATAAAAAACTTGAACCGTGCGTATATCATTCACATGCCACTGAAATGAATAATGTTATCACCCCGAGGAAGATAGTGGCCATGCAGTTAAGAGAGACATGAAATGTTGGCTATACCTATATGACATTAAATTCTTACAAAGGAGTATGGTATTTGGGGATTAATCTGTAAATAACTCAAATTATTAACTTAATTTTCTAGAGCATGCATAAGTTTGTAGTGATAAAACATGTGCTCATTAAAATAAACTTATATGCTAATTTATGCATCTAAATCTACCATATATTTCCTAATATACTGTATTTGTAAACTATAACACTCCCTTAGTGCGCGTAGGAAAGTCAACTTTGAACCTCTCTGTCTTACTATCTCCGTAATCATATATCCATGATCTAACCTGCCATAGAACGCTAGTATTTTTGATATACTTATAACATCTGAGCCTTAAGAAAACCTGGTTGGATACAGCAGTGGACCTGTTTAGGATATATTTGGATTGCATATCCCCACACTTCGGTTTTCATTCACCTAACGGCTCATTTCCTACTCCATTTCTGTCTTCAAATCTATATATTTTCTCCCCATCTTTCAATTATCCATAACGCCGTTTTCTCTCTCTCACATCCTTTTATTCGAGTATTCTGGGTTTGATAGAAGCCTTTGTATCCCATTTCGTCTTTATAATGACTTGTTCTCTCCACCTACCCACTTCTAATCTGTCATGAGGATATCATATCCGAAATTTTTATGGCAGAGCGATAAGGGACTGGAATTAATACGAATTGTGGTAAAGCGTTCAAGGGAAAAAGTAAATCAAATATGTTATTCCGCACGTCTAAGGACTTACCTAGAGCACGAATCAGGCATTTAGGATCCAAAGAAAAATACTTAACACGGTAATTACACGGTATACAGAGAAATACAGTGTTTTGTAAAAAAAACGTATGGTCAACGACCATTTCCAGACCATTGGTCGTACAAGAAGTGTCACTCGGCTTGTAGAGAGCTGCATTCGGAAAACGTAGAATCTTGAACGATGCTCGCAAAATTAAGTTGCCCGAAAGATGCAAATATCACAAATTTGTGTATACTGTAGGCATATTTCTACCCCGACATTACACCAACAAGACAAGCAGATGGGACGATTTAAGAATTCAACTCTCCAACTGTATAAAGTGAACCTTTAAGTGTCCTGCTTGCTAACGCTCTGCCATCGGCAAACCTATTCGACTAAATTGCTATTCCCCTCGCTTTTTTGCCTTCATCTAGCACCTCCCACACCTCTATAGTCATTTCATTATCTCTCATTAATTTTTTCATAACCTAAAACCTCTTTAATCGGGATTTATAGTAAAATGTTGTTGGAAATGCGGAAAATCATGATTCATACCCCGTACTATCCTTGCCCACTCTGATTCCTTATCTACTTTCCTCCTTACCCCCTCTGCACCATTACTTTCTTGTGTATGAAATTAATTTTCTGCTGTTCTTACATGCGTATTTAATATTATCATTTAATATTGCCATAATTTGTTTTAGGGTGAAATTAACTGAAGAAAAATCTATGGTATGCCATAAATTTTTTTAGTTTTTTATGAAAAAAAATATATTTATGACCTTATACGATATTATATGCTGTAGGAGTCTTCAAATCTCATTGCTTTTATCATCCATCAACTTCTGCGTCGGAGAAGTTGTCGAGTAAACCACCTCAAGAGGTAGTGACAGCGAGTTAATCATCACCTTAAATACGCTAAGTGAATTTTCTTATAGATATGCATTCAGGTAGAAAATTGATAGGTATTCATACACACACCAGGCACGTGCAACTAAATGTTGTATGAGCGTGTAAACCTTTCTGTTTATCCAATTGTTCACTCCTCTTCTCCGAACATCTGCTGTCAGTACCTATTAATAGAAAGATATTGCTATTTTCCACAAAAGTAAACATTTATTTCGACTAGTTTCAATGTTTGTGCATCATTATCAAGTGACTTCAGACATCAGATTTGATAATGATGTAGTAACATTGAAACTAGCTGAAATAAATTTTTACTTCCATGGAAAAGTTGCAATATCTATTAATATGGAACGTTTCCACCACATCACACCTGAATCTGGTTTGTTTATCTGCAGTATTTTTTCGCATTATTTGCATAGCATTTCTTCCATTTATAATTCGATGTGTAGTTTCAAGAGTGCCAGCCGTTTTTAGCTTGTTAAATTTGTCTGTCAGTGCTAATTTTCCTCCCTCCTTCCATAGCAGATGCGTTCGCGATTCTCCTCTTTTGGATGGATGGAAACAAAAACTGTATAATGCGTCTCCGGGAAAAGAAAACCGGGGTTAATTACGTGAGGCACTTGTCCTCTCACTTGTCCAGAATCTTTTTGTCAACAAGTTTCACAGTTGACGAAAAGGGGGAGTGGCCCAGGCGAGGAACGCGACCGGCAAGCTCCAAGTAGGTTTTAAGGATTGAAAGAAGTTCCGCAGCTCTTCCGGCAAAACGGATCTTCCACTGTACAAAGTCACTTTGTGCTTTCGGCGTCATAATTCCTTCGGGGAGAAGTTCCCGTAAGTTGGGCCTCTTTTCGCCGTAAATCAGAATGAAACGTGAGTTTGCTTTATCACCTAATATACGTCGGCGAAAATAGAGTCCCCGCCTCTGAGGTTTCTCGGAATGACGTGGATTTATATCACCTAGGGTGTCTTTCATTCTGTTTTCAAAGTTTAGCGCCAATGATATTTTATTTGGAATGGAAAATAAATAGGATGCTTCTTCGTTGTAGCGTTATTTAATTAAGTATCTGAAGATTTTCCTTCGTTGTAGATTCCCTGTGAATTTAATCTAGAATATTTTCTCGCCGCACCATTTTCTAGAAGCGCAAAAGATATTTGATAATAGGTTTTCGGGATAGATTTCTCCATGACTGACTCGAATTGGCTTGATGTGGAATATTGACTTGTTGATTATCCGCGTCCACTCTCTTCTGAATATGAGTGGCTTTCAGAATTAGCGTAGGGTAAGCTCTAAATATAAATACGTATGCTTAAGACTTTCTCCGATTTTGTACCCAACCTAGCTCAGTATGCAGAGCTGGGACATCATTTGAAAGATACGTTAAGTGGGAATAATTTTATGTGAATATAGACCTACCGTACGTGGCAGAACCTCAGTAATATTTCAGTAATTTAATTAATGATTCAGTAATTGAATATTTCTTTTTTTTCTAGAAGTAATTATTTTCTCGGCTGAGTCTCCGATATCATGTGTGTAACTGGCATTATAGACTGACGTAAGGATATGTATGAATCGTATTTCTACCCACGAGAAGTCATTGGTCATAATGTGGAACATAATAAACGGATATGTATAATGTAGGAAGCAGTATCTAGCGTGCATGTGTAAAATGTTCATACATCTTTCAAATCATATTAACAGTATCTCACATAGGCCCAATGTCTAATACCTAATGGGCCAAATCTATTGAAACAAATGACTAAAACATTAAAGTGTATTCAGTCATTGATAATAATTGATTGCCTCATGTGTGCAGAAAGAACAGGCTCTTCTTATTAAGTGTTATCATATCAGTTGGACCATATACGTAATGATATATGGTGACAATACACCCGTGACTATATCGTGACATATACTCAGGAGACAGGATACATAGTGAACGTAGAAATAGATATATGTTTTTCATTCTGTTCCTATTCTCAGGATAAATTTAAGAAAGGAACAAAGATTAGTACAGTTTAAAGAGTAGTTTTCTTTACAATTGGATTGGTAATACATTTTATATCTCATTTTTGCAATTAATGTAATAGGTACATCCAGCCAATTGTTGGTAATGACCTAGAGTAAGCGCAGATTGAAGTTATTCTCGTTACCGGAGGAGCTCTCGACGTCGAGGTGCGATTCTAATTCACTAATTAAATTGGATATTTCAATGGACGACTTTTTTTAAAGCTCCCCTCGCTTAATTCTAAAAAATCGGCTCATTAGGAGGAGAATCTTTCCGTGCCTTGAAATTCAGTGGTAGAAGTATAACTGGGAGAGAATCCTCCATAAATTTTCTTTCCTTCAAGCGCATGACATGCATGGAAATTCACGGAAAAAAACATCGTTTTTTACTTTTTCGCCGACGTTGCCAGGTATGCGAAATTCTTCTCAAATTACGCCAGTCTTGATCAAAATGATTATAATCTGTTATAATTTTCTGCCTTCATCCCCTCTACGCGGGAATCCCTTGACTCGAAAAAAGCAGCGCTTTCCTCTTAAATGCCTCCAAAATGACTTAATACACAAACGACCTCGCTTCGCGAGACGGCTGGGTGACGCGGCTTCCGTAAAAATGAAAGAAAGTCCTCTCCATGACTTTTTGACAATGACGTATATGAATAAGGGCAGCGAGCATTTGTATAATTTTTTTTCTTAAAAATAATAGAATAGGTAGGGCACAGTGTGCCAGGTCTGAATGTTGCCCTCAAAGGAACCGGCCTACGTGCGTTTATCTGTTTGTGACACCTCATTTGCAACCGCATTAATTCACCGCCACACTCGAATGTCATCACTTAACTCTCCTCATTCGGGGGACGTGCGCCCAAAAGCTGAGCGGAGCAAGAATAGTGCGCTGGGGTACTCCGTCTCTGCTCTCCCTCGTGGCGTGGGATGTTTAACCGCTCCGTCAAAGCACCTCCCACCACTGCCACCCCCTATTTTCTTCCCTTTTCATGCCTCTAACTTGCGTTCTAGTCCCCCCTTCCATCTCATTAATCATCGCCACCTGCCGCTCCGGGTTCGAGACCCTCGACAAAGAACGTATTCCCCTTCCTTCAACCCGCTCCCCACTCTTGAGCTTTCCTATTTATTCGCCCCTTCCAGTGGTGTGAGTGGAATTCCAAGGGAAGGAAGATCCCCGCAATCTCTGGCGGTGGTGCCAGAATTTGGCGAGGACTGAGAGGGGTTAGACGGTATGACTAGGAACACGTGCATTTGTTTGGAAGGGGATGAGGCTCTCAGGGAAGTGCAAGCGAGGGCGAGATCCCCGTTGATGGAGGAGGGAGGAAATATTAGGAAACGGAGAAATGAAAAGAGATAATTAGAGAATTCATCCATCATCCGAAGGTTGAGATTTGTCGCGGTAACCCGAGACTCCCGTATTCCTTTCGGCTGGCGACATATTATTGTCTGCCTCCCTTCTCACTTGGATTTCGCCCAAATATTTCCTCATTGTTTGTTTGTCTTCTTCCTTTCCTCCCTTGCATTTTTATTTTCTAAATTGCCCCAGGAAATATGTTACGTCTCATAACACGACAAAAAAATAAATTTCCATTTCTTTAATTCTCTTGTAAGCAACCTGACTTATTGCTTTCCTATAAAAACTTGGAGATCAACTTATTTCTATCTCCCTTATTTTAATGCTTTTCGCGATGCCGACCTACACGCTTACCTCTTAACGTTTCTTGCAGTTTGAAATTACCCGAAAAACCACTGTAATGTGATGTGGAAAAAAGTGTTTGCTATGCAGCCCTAGAAGCTATATTGGTCTCAGGTAATTAATAAAATAATTCTTGGGTTCCCAGCCGAGTAAGATTTTGCATTGCTGTCGTTTCGATGGAATACTCCTCCATCGTCCTCAGAGCAATAAAGTTTGCAGGGCATTCCGCTTGCGCTTATATAGTTGTCTCATCCGGGGGGTATTGTTGTCTCCTTTTTTCCGTTATTTTTCGAATTAACGATTTCCATTCTCTGCTGAGGATGTACCCAGAGTCTCGATTTAATGTGCTATCTTATCCTACGGCCTCTTTAAGGAGACGATCCCAATACCCATTTGCTTTGGAGACCAAGCGAGCCTTATCGAAGGAGGTGATGTGCCGATAAGCTATGCTCAGCCAAGGCAGATTTTTCGGGGTGGAACAACCTAATACACCTCCTGTGCTCTTTTATTCGGGTCTCTATCGTCTCTCCGATGTATATTTTTCCACACTGACATGGGATACGGTAAACTCCAGGTGTTTTGAGTCCCAATTCGCCCTTGACTCGCACTAAATCGCCACGCAGTTTTTTCGGTGGTTTATGAATTGTTTCGATGTTCCATTTCGCTAGGATCCTAGATATTTTTCTGGCGACGGTTGAAACATATGACAGAGAAGCTCTCGCAGTAGGTTTTTTTTCTTTGGGAGACATTTCAGGACTGAGGAGACTATCAACGCGGCTTTTCTTGTAATCGCGACTTGCTCTTTTAAGGCCCAGCAAAATCTCTCTCTCCGTATACCCAATTTGGCGGAATGTTTCCCGTAGGTGTTTTATTTTCATTGGCAGGCTTTCCTTGTCTGCTACAGTGTCTGCACGATGCAGGAGCGTAGAGATAACAGCTCTTTTTTGGGACGGATGGTGGTGACTTTGGCCATTTAGGTACAAGTCTGTGTGTGTGTAGGCCTTCGATCCACTCGGTGACCCAATGTACCGTTCTCCTCCCGTTGGGTTAAAATATCAAGAAATGGTAAGCTATTATTTTTCTCCACCTCCATCATGAACAGAATAGAAAATATTTGAAAAAGTCAAGAGAAATTGATGCATAACATCTTGGCTTGACTAATCACGCATTTCTTCACTTTGTGCCATTTTCATCTCGGCTGGCAATTACACTAGTTAAAAAAAGTTTTCATTGTTTTATATCTTCTGTACTAAAAACCCTCTCCTTCATCCTGTGATCTCTTTTTGCATTACCTCTAAGTTACCCTTAAAACGGTGTTTCGGCCTTTCTTCAAGGTCATGTAAGAGCATCCTTTCCACTGCCTTAAGAGTCTGTCTGTTTTACGGTAAAATTTTCACGCGTCTCCTTAAAGACATCTTTAGGTTACGCTTGTTATATTCGTTACGTTTATCGCTTTTCACGACATATTTGATAAGATTGAGGGAATGCTGAAGGCCAGACAAAATTTTATTGTAATATTCTCTTCTGAATGATTAACAGTTTCTTCTACGTTCTCCGTTAAGCCTATGCCTAGTCATATTTCAGTATAACTTTAAGGTCCAAAATTTTCATCCAAACGTATTTCTTCCAAATTTTGGATGATACTAAGTGGTGTTTTTCGCGGCACAACGCACTAGTTAGAAGGATACGAACCAATGAGGTGTGATAAAAATAGTAAACAATGGAAATGACTGTCACAAGCTAGGAGATTAGAATGTATTGGAGGACGCATCGTAGCTGATTCCGAAAACTCAGCGGCCATCTTGTTTGGTAAGGACACACGGGCGTTAGTTTAAATAGGTTAAATTCGAACTCGTTTTAGTAAAAATAAATTACTCCCATGGGATTCAACTGCATTGATACCTCAATTAAAAATCCGTAGGGAGGAAAACGGATGCATATGCGATGAAATTTGGGAACGATTATATTGTTATTTACGTTTTAATATGCATGCATCTCTATGAGAGGCCATATATAACGCAATGTTTTACACGGAATAGGAGGGGCCTATTCCTTCCCAATCACCCCCATTCTGGCTTCATCGTCACCTATAGCTTTTCCATCTTATTCTAATCTCCTTGATTTTGTCGTATCAACAATTTTTTCCAGAAGACGGAACGGAAGCTCAAAAGGCGGAACATTTACGCAGCTAAACGGAGGTCTTGCGTTCAAATTCTGGATATTTGATGAAATTAGATTGATGCAATTTTTTTCACGTTTTCCAAACATCTCCTATGAAATCACGAGATCTCCAACATTTCCTTTGAAAGCTATGGCCCCAAAACAGGAACTCAAATTGGCTGTGATGGACGCTAATGTACGAAATGAGTCCATTGTTGTCGCGTTTCATTCACAAATAGAGTGGTTGTGCTAATGTTGTCGAGACGCAAAATTCAGCCGCTAAACTTGCCAATTACGTGAAACCATCGTTCGAAATGGAACCGAATTCACAGCCCTGATTCTCCTTAGTGACTGAACTTCGTATGTTGACATCAGGAAAGCTAAAACCTCAACGACAAAACCGACTATTCGATCTGAAAAATTCTGTTTTTCGTACTCTTTTTCCCTTTTTCCACATCCCCATTTCATGGGGATGTGGAAAAAGTGGTTCATGGCACCCATACGCTAGCTTGCCAATCCTATCACTAGTACATATGCACTTACCTACTTGGTGTGATCTAAATGGCTACGATTCTTTAAAACCAGTCCCTTAAATTATTTTTTCTCTTTTGAACACGTGTTAAAAGTATTCAGGCAAAATTTTATTAATTTTTTGATGCGAAAATTCAAATTTCTGCAGGATAGCCACTCAGTAAAGCAGTAGGGAAGCTGCCAAGATCTTTCTGAAAGGACAACTGTCGGTTGAGGGACATTGAACAGTGATTGCGTAGTTGTGGGAATGGGCGGGGGTTGGGTGTGGAGGATTTGACATGTCGACAATTCGCCCACGGCTGCCCTTTCATCACGTCCATTCAAGCGAGTTCCAATTCGCCCGGCGGACTCCCGGTCGTTTAACCCGCGTCTCGCTATTTTTATCAACTCTGCAGATGCACGCTTCTCCCTCCCGCGAGTGGCGCCAAGCGTTGCATACGGCAGCATTCAGCTCACTGCCTGTTGCACAACACGCTGCAGCGATATTTTTCCACGTCTACGTCCTCGCATTCTGGCTAAAGAATTCCATGTGGGCGTTCTTAAGTTGAAAGAACTCTGATATAATTATTCGGAGACTACTTGCTAAACATTCCAGTCTCTCAACACCCGATGTCAGTTTTTGACCCTGGGCATACTTCCCCATCCTTACTCCTTTCCCTGTGTGTGTGTGTGACGGGTCGCTGGCGATGGTGATTCCTCGTAAACCCTAATTGTTGGTTTGATTGCGATTCGCGAGGGTGACTGTACTATGTGAATGCATGTACAAACCCGAGTGCGTGGTGGAGTAAAAAGTCACTGAACTTATCCTGCTTGCATGTATGTGTGAATGAAAATCACGAGGGTGACTCTGTGTCGTATGCAAACCCAGGTTGATGAGTGCTTGAAAGTTATTATCATTTTTAATTTTTTTTTAAATTCTTTCCCCTCTTTTCATTTTTAATCAATTTACAATCCCCCATTTTTATTTTTATTTTGTTTGCAAGACGGATCACTGGCGTTGGAGATATTCCTCGTAAACCCTGCTTTAGTGTGTGATGGAACTCACGAAGGTGACTGTATTTAGCATACAAACCTGAGTGAGTGAGTGATTGTGTGGGTCACTGTCAGTTTTTATCTTTACCTTGTTTCCCTTAAATTTGCGTGACGATTGTTTCTTGGTTGCTATAGTGACACTAATGAGTGAGTGTGTCATTTGTTTATATTTAGTTTTCTTTGTCTACTTGATTTTTTCCGAAAGATTGAGAGCCCCCTTACTTTGCATATACTCCTTCCATCCCCCTCCTTCCTTTTTTCCTCCGCCCCTTAAGATTAGTTCTATTTCCGAAATATTTCCTCTGCATGAACATTTCTCACCTCATCTGTGAATGAACATGAACATTTTGCACCTCATCTCGTTGTCTATCAAAAGAAGAATCTACTTAACGATGGAAATACAAGCGTAGAAGTAAGGAAACAGTTCATTAGAGCATACATCTGGAGCATGTTTCTTTACGCCAGTGAGGCATGGACGATGACAGCAGTGGAGAAGAAAAGGGTGGAAGCATTCGAAATATGGTGCTACAGAAGAATGATGAAGATAAAATGGATCGACCGAGTGACAAGTGAAGAAGTCCTAAGAAGAGTGGGAGAAAAGAGAAGTCTACTGAAAACTATAAAAAGAAGACGGGACAACCTAATCGACCATATCTTGAGACATGATGGCGTGATGAAGACAATCGTTGAAGGACAAGTGGAAGGGAAGCATGGGAAAGGAAGGCTTTGTATGAGATACATGGAACAGGTTGTGAAGGATGCAAAAGAGAAAAATTACGTCAGTATGAAAAAGTTACCCGATAGAAGAGTCGAGTGGAAAGCTGCGTCAAACCAATCATAGGATTGTTGACCGATGATGATGGTTATGTGTTTTTAAGCCTAATTCCTCACTAATAGGTGCCATACCAGGAGAAAAAATACTAGGGTGGGAATGAAAGAAGGAAGGGTAGAGAGAAACCCTGCTTCGGCATGAACCTGCTCTTGAAAATGAAAATGCGTCAACGGGTTACTTAACGACCCATCCGACAGACGGAGTGCTATACTCGAATGTTTTCCACAAAACATCCAAGTAGGGGCCGGTTTGCCGAATTATCATCCACTGCCGGGATTCGAACCTGGGCTCTCCCGGTGATATTCTAGTACTCTAACAGGTACACTAACCCGGCCCCTAAGTTGTGTTATGTGTGAATTTCACAGACATTGGTAACTACTACATGAAAAAGTACTCTTTCATTCATATGATTTTATTTTATCATGCGTCGAAAGAAGAGTAGGAACACTAAATGAATACCTATCGTCGCCGGAAGAAAACTATCCATCTATTTGTATTATTATTTTAAGTATTTATAAACGTTTTCTAATTCCTTTTTCAAATGAAAAGACATCTGTTAGAGTCATGCGAACGAGGTGTCCTCTTCTAGGGGATTTGACTTCTGGAGAGCCGAGGGCTCAGATGTTGCAATATCAATCCCGTGCAATTGGAATCAGCTTCCATGCAGCCGATGTGAGAGGCCAATTAAGTTCATTTGAACCCAATTCTTTTGCTCCAGGGCGAACGAACTGGAGTAATTACCCGAAGTGGCTATCCAAGAAAGAATGCCCGTAGGGTTAGGGTCTTTTTAAGAAAATTGCCCCTATTTAAGGATTCCGTAAACAGGATTATGGTCCGCTAGGAGTGATTAAATTGGCACGGGAAAGCTCTAATTTCATTTTGATGAGAGCATTACACGTGAGTTGCGTAATTGTAGGCGGAGTCAACAGATTTAACGTATCACATCTCATGTCTGCCAGTTATAGGAAGACTTGTCTTTAAAAACTTTCAAGACATGAATATAATGCCGAAGGGTACGTTAGAGAGTACGGATTCCCAACAATGAAGAAAGAGTTTTTTTTTTTTAATTTTCCGTCAACTGTAACCTTTTCTCTGATATTTATGACTACATTTTTCCGTAATAACTCGAGCACAGAATGTTTCACTCCCTTGTTCTTTAATATAAGTATCTGTTCCTTATATTTTGTACTTAATGTCCCTGGAGCATTTTATCATCTGAGCAATATTACTTTGAGTCCGAGATTAAATTGACTTTTTTGTTTCAAATTTCCATACATCTCTCCTCCGTGTCAACTTGGAAAAAAAAAGAAATCATGATTGCGTTATAACAAGTAAACTAATTTTAAGTTCTAAATATGCCGGGTCAACGATTTTTTTAATATTCATTATCCACGAAAAACTCAATTTGGAATGAACATTTCTCTTTTGCGTTGAATTTTGATATTGCTATAGTGTACATGGGACACAGCACAGTATGATACTGGCGTTATTATCTTACTTAGTTTGAACACTCAAACAAAATAAATTTCAACATTTTCATTTTTCTGCTTTTACATTTATTTCAAGATACATTTCACGGGTTTTCTTTTGCACGGGTCAATTCTCTACAATTTTTTTACTTCAAGCTAAGTATTTCTATTTCGTTGATATATTGAAACGAAGGAGATAAATTTTGGGAGAGGTTTGTAAGAAATTATCAGTCGGGTATGAGGCAGATAGGTATGGTTATAAATTTGTGAGAACGGTGAGGAAGAGGTTAAAGGGACTAATATGATGCTTAGAAACCTGGTTTCCCATATATTCCCAATAAATTGATAAAGAGCGTTTTGAGAGCAATAGGAAGAGTGTTTAGAGCAATTTGAAAGAGATTGGTAAGGAATAAATTATAGGCAAGTGCAAAAGAGAAAGGACACATTTTGAGGATTCAAAGGACACGCAAAAGAGAAAGGACATTCATGTTGTTCACAACATGGAAGCAGGCTGGAGGAATTATGATGCATCGATACTTTAAATGTCAAAAACGCGGGCAAAAACATGAAGAGTAGGCGTTGTTTATCCATAAGCCTACCATTATTCATCTACTAAAATACAAAACCTTGCAAGGGTATATTGCTGGGGGTAAAACCAAGGCCATGGATAGAATCCATGTCCATGGCTTTGGGTGTACCATCTCGCAATCAGGGAGATCACAGGAAAATCATTTTAAATCAAAAGAGGATGAAATGTACACTTGATATCTAGTCGGTGGCGGCTGGCTTGAAATCCGGTGGAGGCGAGGTAAAGTCCTCGCCTGCTAATCCTGATATCGCGGGTTCGAGTCCCACCTGGTGGGTTTCTCACCGCCCAGGGCAAGGATGTGTGCCAAACTCTGTTGGTTCAGCCCCTGGGAACGTGATAATAGGCCAATGCCTCTTGGGATCTCAGGGTTATATGTAAAAAAAATATCTAGCAGGCATGCAAGACTACTCATTCGTGGATGAAATTACAACTGAAGTGTAAGTGTATTACAAAGTCATGTAAATGGTATTATGATGTAAATCTTGATTATTCAGGAATATATTAAATATATTAATTAATTTTTATTTTCCAAAACATGCATAGTTTAGTAATATAAAAAACAAAATTTAAAAATTATTATAGAATACCTTTCTGCATCAAAATTAAGAATAGGTACCTATTTTCATTTCTATTTTTGCTGCGATTTGCTTGCAATGTCAGACCGGATTATGGATTAAAGATATGAGAAAATGCTGTTTTTTGCGATATTGAAGAGGAAATGGATCTCAAGGAGAAAGGATGAAAAACCTTTGGGAAAAATATCTTGAATCCAAACATGATATCCTTATCGAATCACGAACGTATTTGGGATGCATTATCTTTGCGCTACTGGAAGGTTCATAAAAATAATAATCGGAGGAAGCCAAATCATTGGATTTGAGATTCGCATTTTAGATTGATGGCTATGTTAAATCAATACCCCTCGACAGCTGATTTTTTCGATATGCGCACTTCGATGACCGTAGGACTAGGTTTGAAACGAGAAGAATAAAAATTATTTGCTGCACTTGGTGCCTCGTGGGCGAACGGGAATAAATAACAAAGACATCTGCATTTAGAAGAAATTTTTATCTCTCTGAGTTCCGTCACCAGGCTTCTGTCGCGAAGGTTAACGACAGGATTAGGTTTACGGCTGACATTCGGGCCGTTTTCCCATTCACGAAAAAATGCTACGTGGTAAACTATTCTAACGTTAAATGGAAATCTATTTTTACCCAGTCATCGTGAAACTTGGTCAAGAAACCAACCAGTCAAAACGGGCACAAATGATTGTAGACATTTGTCATCTGACGGATGTCTAAAATCGTTTTCGGAATCATAAAATCATAGTTGGAATATTGGGAAGGTGTAGGGTTGGAATATTGGGAAGGTGTAGGAATTTTATGTAGCCAATAAGGTATAATGTGCTCCTCCGGTGCTAATGTTACGTCATAACATCTAAACTTATATAATGACAAGATCAATTCTAGGAACAGGATTCGAACCCGCGACCCTTGGATTGCTGGGTTGCCTCGTTACCAACCTGACTATCACGGACAACTTTAGGAATGTTGAAAGTGTAAGGAGGGTGGAAGAGAGACAACTAGCGTAACTAATTGGCTGCTTTTTACATAAAAACATCAAGGGAACCACTGATTGAATTAGAAGAATTAGGTTTTAATATATTTCAACCGCTAACATCACTGTCTCGATGATTTATCTGCGGTGTTCTGTGTCAGGGGCACTCAATACTAATTTCAATCATGAGAGAAACGCAACATCTATACCCAAGGCGAGATCCGAACACACGACTCTTAGGTTGCCAGGACGGAGCGTTACTAACATCCATCTTGCTGGCCGGGAAACTATTTCTTTACGTCGTACCTGAGAGACGGAGTGTTGAATTTGAAGCACTATCCAGACAGCACTCATGTTGTGACCAGGATTCATTATGAATGACAAAATAAACTTTGTATTTCCACATTTATTCTTTCACACTAGGACCATGGTTTCGACGATTAACGTCATCATGATGACGTTAATCGTCGAAACAATGGTCGTAGTGTGAGAGAATAAATGTGGAAATACAATGTTTATTTTGTCATTCATGATGAATGCAAGTAAACTCCATAGTGTGACGCCAGAAACCATCAATTTTGTTTGTGACCAGGATTAAATTGTAACATCTACCTCTGCCAGGTTTTGAATTCGGTCCTTCTCGATGGGAGACCAATATCACCACACTATCCTCATTCTATTTTTGTTTCTTCCCAGTTTTTCGTCTAGTTTTAAAATTCGTTAGACCCTCTGCTCTTCCTCAGCATCTCATCAGAAGGAGAAAAACAGGGACATTTTAATTCAGAGGAACGGAATCCTTTTTCTCATTGTTTTGTCACTTTTAATGTGAGGCGAATGAATATTTATGGCTTGAAATGAATGAACCTGGCTATTTGTTTTTTTCCTATTTTTATCTTTTTTCTGCGTTCTTTCCTCCATCTCCTTCATCAAAAACATTGTGGTCTGCTCACATACCCAACTGATGCAGACAGCACACTTGGAAACTTTTGAAGGGGTCCGTGATCGTCAAGGGAGATGGATTATCACTGCGTGCTCTGAAGGGAAAACATTGGGGTGAAAGACCAGGGAGTGCAAGGGTATGGAAAGTGGTGTGGGCTCACAGTGCATCGAGGCAATGACCCGAAGGAAAAAAGTAAACCTCATTCCTTCGTCCCTTTACTTGTTAAAGCCCTGGAGGCGAGCGCACGGATTATGTCAGGGGAACATATTTTTTTCAAAAGGGGTTGCTTTACGTGACGAGCTTGCTTCTCAAGGCAAGTCTCACTTGGTTCAAAGGAGGGCTCGGTGGAAGTGTTGCTGGACAGAAACGGAGACCTTCCCAGCAAAGGCAGTTCACTATCGCGAGTCTGCATCTTCATCGTACCCGTGTACTCAAAATCCGAGTCGGAAGTTATGTCTGGTGCCCCGTGGCCTTTCCAGATTTCACAAAGCCGTTTTACGCAAGGTTGGACATCATGCAGTTTAATACGAGGACGAACTCGAAAAAAGATTGTGTCGTATACAACGGTGAATTGTATGCAGAACTTCCACGTTCATGAGCGACTGCAATTAAAATAGCCCCTAATATATCCTGGGCATTCACCCATGTACCCTCGACGATTTTTGCCATCTTCATGGTAGAGAAGTGTAGGTATGCATCACGTTAGGAGTGTTCCAAATGCGTCCTGTTATAGGTATTTGGGAACTTGGTACCTATGAGCAGATGAGTAACCAAATAAATACAAGTACCTGAATGAATGAGAACATTAATACATCTATGAGTAGATGAGTACCCGAATGAATACATGATTACTTGGATGAGTACATGATACCTCGATGCGTAGATGAGTACCAAATAAGTTCCAGGACATCTATGTCACCGCATCAGCAAATACATTAACATCTAGTTGAATACTCGTGAATAAAAGCACTCGAATGAATTCCCCAGCCAGTATCTGAGTACCCACCTCGATGAATATCCCTGCTTATCTTCGACTTATCGAGGTTTTTATGCACTCGTCCAAATACTCTTGTATTCATCGGCTTCCCAGCTATTCATTCGAATACTCAAATACCTGTGAGTGAATGCAATTGACACACATCTTCATTGCGTGTTTTATTGGCAACTAGCTGTTATTAATGTTACGGCAGGGCTGTTGATATTCAGTGGCATTTATGTTAGTGTTTGTTGAGATGAAATCTCTACTAATATGGTTACCATATTACCAATCTTTATTTCAAACTCGCCCGATACCATTCTCTAGTGTAATCATCTCCATTATTTCCTTCCTTGAAGGGTTTATCCCCTTATGATTGTTCCAACGAGTACTAAGACAGCAGTATTAGCTATTCAATCATTTACATTCTTCTGTCCTCTCCGGCTTCCGACGAGAACAATATACCTAGTGCCGAGGAATTCTCTGAAGAGACAAAGCGGTCACCCATTGCTGGCTGATTCTACGGAGAAATTTCATTAGAGAGCTTCTCGTTTACCTACAAGTATAATGAATAAACCTACTGGCAGGTGTTTCCATTCTTATTTCACACAGAATTACAAGGTTCATTCATTTTTCATTCTTTCATTTCATTTATCCATTTTTCCCATCTTTCTCACTTTGATCAGGCTAATATTTAATCTTTCGCCGTAATTCCTTCTTGGACCTTGTCTAATTCTTCATTTAAAATATTTTTACATAAATAGGTTTTTTTCCCATGTAGGCTATAACGTATGTCCTTCACGTGTTGAGACCTACTATGTTTAGCTCCTTGCACCAGGCTAGCTGTGGACAGAATGCGTTACACATGCACAAGTTAATTACATTATCTATCTGTATCAGTTTAAACAAGAAGCCCCTTTTTATTTTGTAACAATATTTACGGGATTGTGTTTTTAACAGTAATGCAAAGGAATTATACGTGGAATCAAGCGGCCACGTGTTTAAACAAATTGAATAACGTCCACCAATCCACTTGACTTTGTACAATATTGTGCGCATGCACTTGCGTTACGTGTCTGGCCTTTCATTGGCTCTGCCCCGCGAACGTTATGACCCTCAACGTTCGGCAGTTCTGAAGACTGTCTCCTTCCGTTTCACTCTCATTAACTCACTTCTCACTCCTATGCGCATCCACCAGAGTCCGTGTGGAAGTCAGGCTAACATCCCTCTAAGCCAAGCACACACGCAAGCGCTCCCCACGACAAAAATAACTCCAGCCTATTGTTGGAATTTGGAGTAAGTGTCGAGTTAATTAATATGCTCAAGGCATTATTGATTAGAGGCAGTCCACCGGCATCGGGCCATTGTCGGGGTGGTTTATTGTTTCGATACAAGGCCTTCATATTTGTTCCTCTTAGATGCTACCTATCCAGCTAAGTTTCTCCATCTGCTGTAGCTATGTCATAGTTTTATATGTATGGTGTAAAACGGCTTCTTCGTACTAGATCAGTGGTTTCTAACCTATAGTAAGAGAAACCCAAGGGTCACTCGCAACGTGGTTAAGGGTTACGCGATGAACTTTTAATGTTGGTGAAAGCAACAGTAGGCACTCTCACTCGTCTGAAAATTTACATCCAGTCATGGGTAAACATCCGGCATTGCATTTTTGGCGAGTGAATTGTCCAGCAACCACCCAACAAATTGAACTGTAAACGAACAACACCTACGTAAGTTACATGCATGGCTTCAGGGTAAGTGATATGGATTACGAAAATAGACTTTCAAGGTGTATGCATGTTCATTGCTTTCTTTTCCCCTGTGGGCTGGAGGCCGTAAAAGACGACATGTTACCGGCATGCCGTACATGCAATGTCGTAGGGAAACCGAAGTCGTACCCAGAGCTCCACCGTCCACGGGGTTTAGGTCGCCTTATAACACTAATGTGCTTCTTTGAACCAATCTAAGGATTGAGACCTAGCGGAGCCTAATATCTTATCGGCGTCACCCGCGAAATGCACAGTAGGAGAATTTTCACGGAGAAAAAGAAATCCACCTTGACCTTGTGAAAGGAAACACTAATAGCTCAATCGGCGGAGTAACCACCGGAAATGAGTGGGTTTCGGGTTACAGTCCCTGTGAAGGTGGATTTTTTTCTCTTCGGAAATTTCTGCTATTACATATTCCACAGAGAAATTAGTCTATTGCGCAATATCAGCGTATAATACTGTTATAGTTTTCGAGGAAGTTTTTGAGCTTTGACTTAGCTGTAAAATAAGGCCCGTATTGTCAATCGTTCCTTTTAGGTCACCTTCTCCTTCTTCGGCTCCTTAAGGAGCGACTTCAGTTCGAGAGTCGCGTGGAGGTCACCTACACCTCCTAATAGGAGGAGATGGTCTTCTCATAAATTAAGTTAAATTGCTATACCCCAACATTCATGCTGGAGTAGTCTCCTTCAAAATGGCGGCAGTGCACCTCGACGATTTTTGGAGTATATTTGTGACAACTCCTATGATTTCATTCCTCGGCGATACGTGAGAGACAGGGAATTCCAGTGGAATACTATTCAGACTCTAGATTTAGGGCCAGATTTCGTCTTTCGAAGAGGACGTTGATAGATGTGCTGATGCCAATGTTACCGGCGAAATTTGAATAATCGTGGCATGTTCCACCAATATTGAAGATATTGACGGCCCTGAGATTTTATGCCACCGGCAGCTTTCAGCTGAGTGTAAATAATGTGATGTGTAATCGTTGTAATTGAATGTGTGTCCATAATAATGATATATATTGTCAAGGACATGTTCAATGGCAAAAGTGTAGGCTTCGCTAAGGTATTCGTGGCTAGTTCGCTATCCATGAACTATTTTGTCACGTTCATTGCCGAGTTTGGATGGCGTGGGTGACTGGCAGGGAACGGTTTCCGCGCATGCTTTTGTCGAAGGAAGGGTGACGGTCGTTTCAAATCTGTGTGCGGGCTGCCATTCTTTTCAAGTCTCCTCTCCTCTTCGAGGCAAGAGAAGGGATAAACCTCCGTCATTTATCCTCTTTCATCCTAATTTTGCTCCTCAAGCGAAACTCAGAGGCGCGAGGAGGAGGGAACCTCTCGTCTCCCTCCCTCCCCGCACCAAATGCGGATCTCTGCTGCTTTGTTTTCCTTTTATGCCCCTCCCCCACCCCTCACAACCCTTTTTCATCCATTTTCCCCCTTTCGACCGAAATTTCCCCCTTTCGTCGTTTCATTCCGGGTGAGATGAAATCTGTCTTGATTAACATTGAGTTCCTTAAGTTCTTCTCATATTTACGTCTTTCTCCAAGGCTTCTCGCTCATTAAAGCCATTTCTTTCCCGTCACAGAGCGAATAGAGTATTTTTCTCGACGGTAGATTTAGTGCGAGGAAGATGTCGACGGCCCTGATTTAAACCAAGCTGTGGTTGATTCTAAGATATTACGTACGCTCACGAAAAAAATAATGCACTTTCTGAATAATAAATCTGGTACCTTACGGAGGTTGTTATTGAATAAATATTTCTTATCTTGGTCATGAATTATGTTTAACGACATGAATGGCGTATTCGGAAGCATTATACTAGCCTTTCTCACCATAATGTGGTAAAGGCATAAGTCTAAGGAGTAATGCTGAGCATCTCTATTGCTGAAAGTCACTTTCAATTAAATATATATACCTAGTGTACAACAGGGGTATCCAACCTTTTAATCTTACGTGCTACTTTCTACCTTCTTGGAAACAATCCCTGACAGGATTCAAAAAGAAGCGTAGCTTTTCCCGAATTTTCGTATGACTGTTGGTGAATGCATATTTTCTATGCGAAATCTTCACAGGAGCCAAGTATGCAGGGTGCGTAATTCGGTCGGCTCGAGGTCCACCATTTAAATATTGAGGTCGGGTCCCCCTCTCCAGCTATTCATTTGCTTACAACAAGTGTTGCACATCTAGTCTTCACTGGCTTTTTTTAAAATTGACGCCTATGTGTTGAAACCGGTAGGGTAATTAAAGTTGTGTAAAAATTAAAGCTTGTTCTTATTTTCAACTATGGAAATATTCAACCAAGTAAAGACCGATTTTGTTTCTATGATTCACTGGCATGTTTTAACACTGATCTTTTATCTTTGGATTTACAAAATAATAGTGATAAGTATGAGTTTGTTGGTCATTCTCTACCTTATTTTCCATGTTGATTTCTTATTGTGTTACTATCGCAAAATGTATGAGAGAGAGAAACTAATATATCAATACAACCACAATGAACCAAAATATAAATTCAATGCTATCACCAATGGCGGCCCAGCCCCCTTCTCCTTTCGGTCGCTTGGCCATTATTTTTCAAGGATAAGTAAATAGTACTTAGGGGTTGTCCAATACGTCTCTCCAATTCGTTTATCACAGGTCCAAGGAGTTAAGAAGGTACGGGAAGGGGAATATTGAAGCCAAGCCTACTGGAGACAATAAAGCCAGAAATGGGATGCTTGCGAAGGATTAGTCCCCACCTCTGATGCAGTTTTGTGTTCTCTATTCCCTCCAATAAAGATTTCACGTGTATCAAATATGAGTAATAACTAAGATATGGGATCAGGTCGGCCTGGTAGTTAGAGTACTTGCCTCTCACCCCGAGGACCTGGCTCTGAACCCCTCCAGGGGGGTTGTGTTTGAAACCGTCGGGATTACCTCGAATAGGTAAACAAGTAGTCACGTGGTACAAACACGAACGTTTTCTAAATTTAGTGTGTTTGAATTGACCGTTAAAATATCATTCTTTTTTTTGACCAGAGTTTATCTCATCTGCCTCCACTAAGAGCCCTCAGAGGCGGTAAAACAAAAGTGTAAACAATACATGAGCTTGTAATCACCGGTTTTAACACTCCAAATTTGTGAACCATTTGTGTTTATACCACGTGACTCTTTGGTTACCTTATCGAGATAATCCCGATGGTTTCAAACACAGCCCTCCAGTAGTGAGATTATTATTAAGTGGTTGATCGGTCCCTACTTAGTTCTATGTAGAGAGACCTTCACGTTCTATCCTCCTTCTATCAGATTGGACGTTGAATGGTGGACTCCTTGGTGCCTTTGGCTAAGAGCAGTCTAACGCCTACGCCGAGTTTTTTCCACCTTTTCTTCCACCCCCAATGTATTCCTACCTCTACACAACTACCCCTATACCCTAAATGACGCAAATGATGATAACTTTCCAGTTGTATCTTTCGGGAGCCGCCGCGTTTGGAGCTTTATCGTCCGAGCTTTCGGGTCCGTTGCAGGCCGCATCATCAGGGTGAAATACCTATATCCACCCTGATGATGCGGCCTGCAATGGACGCGAAAGCTCGGACGACAAAGCTCCAAACGCGGCGGCTCCCGAAAGAGACAACTGGAAATTTTCCACGCTGCGAAAACTTACGCCCAACTGATCATAACTGTCGGTCGTCTCACCCGTGTAATTACCACTCCTGCTCCCCAACAACAGTATCGGGCACGAAATTAATTTCAGTGGCGTCAATTATCTCCATAATGCTATGTTAGAGCAGTATAAATTTATTCAATTCCACTGGAAGTTGAACCTTACGCTCCTAACGTTGCTACAAAATTAACATATTTAAACGGCATCTTTAGTGTTAGTTTTCCTTGTTGCGCCATTTTCCGGATTTATTTGTGCAGTGATTTCTTTTTACTGTCGTGCCAATTGTAGTTTTACCGCGCGCGTAAACAATTTTATCCATGAGTAGTGATTCCGTACATCCATGCCTACCGAAAATAGCCAACCTTACTTCAGGAACTAATTCTGAAGATTCAGCCGTAATGGAGTGGAAGCGAAACATGATAACACAGAAAGAAAAAACACGAGCCGAATCCACAAATGCATTTCGTTCGTGTTTTTTCTTTCTGTGTTATCTTGCTTCAGGAATCTGCTACGATGCGGCCTCCAGGGCCTTCTAATCTTTCAACGGCATATCTCCCCCATACAGTCTTGCAAAACAAAATGACTAATTTAGCCTCACGAATCTGTTTAGATCCTACGGGCTGTACCTTCTAATCTCCATATACAGGCAGACTTTTCCCATGCATTCCAATGAGAGTGAATTTTGCAAATTCGCTCTCATTGGAAATGGTAAGCATGGTAAATATTTCTCAAAACCGCAAATATTGACTGAACTTTGGCATATTTGGTGGAATATTTCATAATTTGATTCAGAAAGCTTTATTTCATGACTAAAATTAAATTTTAATTGTATTTTATTTTTTATGGTTCATGTCTGATTTATGTGGGATAATATATAGTATTTAATTTTTCTAAAAGAATAAGAAACACCACATATCGAAAAACCGATTTGACAGTTTATTCTTTGGGACAATAAGAATATGTGCAAAGTCGAATCCGGGACTAGCAAGTGAACAAAGAGTGGTCTACGGTATGCGGATTGACGACATGTAATGATATTCCAAATTTCATGTTCAAAATTTCATGCATCTCATAGTTCAGATAAGCCGAGTAACCAGCGATGGACGAAGTAAAAGAGAAATTACCAGTAAAAACGCCCAAGCGAAAATGGCATTTTACCAGAAGAAGAATCTGCTTACAGCTGCAAATACAAGAGTGGAAGTGAGGAAACATTTCATTAGAATATACATCAGCATTCTAATATATGGAAGCGAAGCATGGACCACAACAGCGGCAGTGAAGTCCAGGTGGGAAGCATTTGAAATATGATGCTACCGAAGAATGACGAAGATGAAATGGATCGATCGAGTGGCAAACGAAGAAGTTTTTAGAAGAGTGGGAGAAAGGAGATGTCTACTGAAAACCTTAAAAAGAAGACGGGACAACTTAATAGGCCACATCTTAAGGCACGATGGCCTGATAAAGACAATCGTCGAGGGAAAAGTGAACGGGAGGAATGTAAAAGGCGGGCCTCGCATGAGATATATGGAGCAAGCTGTGAAGGATGTAAAAGAGAGGAGAGAGGAGTCAATATGAAGAGGTTGGCCGATAGAAGAATGAAGTGGAGGGCTGCGGTAAACCATCCCTAGGATTGTTGACCGATGATGATTTTGTATATAAACATTATGTATACTATGTAGAGAAAAGGTTGTAATTAGTATAATTACATCGCTAATGTTAACTGTAAAATGAATCGCGAGAATGTGAAGAAGCCAGTCTTATTGCTAAACGATTTAGCTTGCACTAATTGTGTTTATGATAGTAAAACAACCAGACTGCAAAATATTTATACTTGAGTCTTTTATTTCTTTAGTTCCACAATGGAATATCTACATTTTGTAGTATAAGGGGATTTTATTCTTATAGTCTTCACACTTTGCATTGATATTGAAAGACATCATTGATGCTTCCTCTAAGCGGAAATTTCTATTTTTCCTAAGGAGTTAGAAAAAAATTGGGAGCTCTGTGAATAAACTTTCTTCTTCCCAGTCTTTTTAACTATCCCTGCACCTTATAGCTATTACTGTAATGAAATATTTTACTCCTTTCAGGTACCATATCCTGTTAACGTCTGACATCTACAGTGCTAGCTTAGTGAAGACATTTCTGCTTTGAGACTTCATTCATCTGTTTTCGTGCTGAGTTCACCTATTTCCTTGGCTGTTGTTTGAGGGTTTTGCCGTTCATACATGATGGTAAGTTTAATCAAATATGAATCTCGCTCAAATTATGAAATCATTTTCCCTCTCAGAAAAACGTTGTTATAATGCACTCTCGGACGATGAAGTGCTAGAATTGGTAGGAGAGGAAAGAAATTTGATAGATGAAATTTGAAGAAGGCAGAAGGTGTTGATGAAAAAGGTCATAAGAGGGAATGGTATTTTGAAGGGGGTGATTGAGGGAAGAGCGTTGGGTAAGCGGGGAAGAGGGAGGAGAAGAACGGGTAGCTTGGATGGAATGATGGGTGGCAGGAGGTATGAGTGGCTGAAGAGGGACATCGTGTGAAATTTAGGGGATGGGAAGAATTAAATGTCTATTTTAATCTACCTTCTCCGGTAGAATACTTATAACAATATTATAATAGACTCATTTATTTAATTAATATTAACTTCATTTATAGAATGCGTCTCCGGGATACCGAAACATATTTCGGGTGGGTGAAAATAATGCAATTTCAGGAGTTACCCTGTCGCTGAAGTAATGTGATGTGATATTGGGGCAAACTTAGCCACTCTCACGTGTTATAAACTCGGTTATTAATTGAAATTAAATTGAAAATAATTAAAAATGAAAACATATAAAAAGTGAAACATGTTCAGTCTTTTGCACTATGTCACAATGCGAAACAAGTACACATGCTCACTGACACTAGCATGATATCAACAAATAATAATAGTCTTGAGTAATTTGTCAAATTGCTCCTTTCTGTCTTCTTGTCGTTGTCTTTACCGTTCTTCTTCCGATTCATTATCGTACTCAAGGAGTCGAAGACTGTTCTCAGGATTTCTCAAGTGGGAATTTCTCACCTGAGAAATTCCCATTTGCATAGACAACAGTACCTAACCAATTATTCCTAACCTAACCTAAGGATTGGAAGTTGGAACCCATTTGCTTTGTTTGGCGTAAGATCAATATGCCATTGATTGGGTGCAGTGCAGTGAAATGAAAAATTTGAACAGTAGAAATGTTCCTGCACAAAATCTGAAATTGGGACTTGCTTTATGTCCATTGGAAAGAAAGTAGTTATGTTACTGGGCGCGCGACGGCAGACTGCCGCCTGCTAGTTTTAACGAACGTTTGACGGTAACTGAGACCGGCAGAAACTAGCGCGGACTACTCGCATTTTGTGTCACATTAGGCAAGAGTCAAATTTAGAGAATACATTCCCCTGACACGCCTCCAGGAAATATGTGCACATATGTACTTTTATGAATGTGACGTTGATATACCACCGGGATGTGTTAAAAAAAATATATTTATTGTAAAGTCCTTAAAAATGTGCCCATACAGGCCTTCTATGGAAAAGAGGTTCTAGATTTCCTTTATTTGTCTAAATGTAAAATCTTCATATATATAGATCCTTTTAATACATCACAATACTACTCTGACCAGCAAAAATATGGAGTATTTATACTACTCCGAGTCAAACCTACCATGTAGGTGAAGTTGTAAACATTTAACACACCTACACAGTATTCGTGAGTAATTTACCTCAGCCATAGGCATATACCGTAACATATAATCCTTTAGTATTAATTCATTTTACGTTGTCCGAGATTATTTTTCTCATACTCCGTAAATCGAGAACACGACCATGTTTCACCATTGAGGCAGCCCGCGCTACCTGGTGGCGAAATCACTAACCATGTACAAACACGTGTGGCCGTCGTGCATCGTTTAAGGACCACGCGAAATTTAGGCTATCCGAGGGATCCAAGCATTTCGGCAGATCCGATCAATTTACCATAAATTTATAGGCATCGAACGGATGGTAAATTTCATTTCGATGGAATGACTCTGGTGCGGAAATATGCTCGTTTGAGACTAGCAATATCCTTCCCGTTGCAGATTCCATGATTAGCTAAATTCCTCTCTTCGAACTAGCCCTTTGGTACATATTCAAGCATCTCTTCAAACACTGCTTTCATTGCTATCACACTACCCCTTACGCCCACTGGTCATTTTTCTTGTTACTCATAATAACCATCCTGAGTTTGCATTGATGGCTAGAATCAATACATGTAATGGAAACTGCTCGACGAATTTGCATGGCTGGGAAGTTTTGGCGATATAGGTATATATATTTATGCAGTGACGTTTTATTTGAAATAATGGTAGTTTATTTTGGCAAAAAGGTACAGTTTTTATTGAAATAGACATAGCCGTGCCGAGAGCAGTTGCCGCCCGAGTGAAACGTTGAAGGTCTGCCGCCCAACTTCAACGAAATTAATTACGTACGAGCAAGCATAACATTATTCCTTGCATTTATGCATCCTGAGTATTTTAACATGGTGAACAAAATTTAAATTACAGCAAAACTTAAAAAAATATTAATCACACTCATAAGAAGCATAGGTATCTTTTCATGATTTTTGAAATGTCAGAATCGTATTACTAAGTAAAGAACTTTCAAGAATTCCACGGTTATTTGCCCATGAAACCACTCGTAGATATATTTCAAAAACATACATATAGTTAATTCTCGCAGTGAATCATATACATTGCGCATTGAAATGCAATTATCTCTAGGAAGATTAGGGATAGATTAGTCCCAGAGCTAAGCACTTTTTGGAACCTTCGGCAGGTAGTAGTTACCTCCCATCCGCTGTGGGATTTTTCCCGTGTTAAACGTGTACACATTGCACCCACAGTAGATCAACTCGAAATTGATCAATTCCTTTCTTTAAATGACGCAATCTGCTGTTGATTAGCTCAATTTATTTATAACCCTTTGCAATAATGGGTTTTTGATCGCTTTTGGTGCTTTTATTCCATGTTTTTTTAATAAAGGGCTATGAAGTTCAAATTTCGCCGAAGAAAGGTGAATATGCGGGGAATAAATTTTATGGGAAATTGCGTTAGTATTTTGCTGCGCTCTTTTATTCGTCATCTCGTTTGTGGGTGGCAATGCGTAAAATCAACTAATGAAACAAACCAAGTTGTGTCGTTTTTGTAGAGTATAATTTAAGCAACATTCCTATAACTATATTCTAATAATTTAAGAAGTAGCGAAAACATGAAGTTTACCTCAGAAAACAGGGGCGCCACATAGTAGCGGCCGCTTCACCGCTGCATATCTCGCCTGATACGAAGGGAATAATATAATTTCCAAGAATATGGGTAAGCTTACTTCGTGTGAAGTATGCTCTTTTTATTCTTACGCCAAAATTTTGTGTATTTGTGTGGGGAAGGTATTGTGCGTAAAAAGGTGTACATAATAACAATTTTTAGAAGGGACAAAGTCAGGATGACCGTGGCAGATTGCCACAAATACTAATATTTTGACCTGATGGGAGATTCTTAATTTCCTTCGGTAAAAGTTTACGATGAATATACTCCTAAAATATCCCAAAATGTTAATACATTGACATGGGCATCGTGTGGAGACCGAAAGGTTGGCTTTCTATCTCGGCGACACGGGTTCAATTCCCAAAAGCGGCAGGGCTTTATTGTGTGAAATACCGGGCCTGACTTGAGTCCTGTGTGAATGTTACTTAAATGCTATTACCTACTATTTCTATCGGGGTGGGCTGCTTTAGCTGTGGAATCTGTCATCGACCTTTGTTAATTGTAAGCTGATGGCGATTTTGAATTTCTCGTCGCCCTTCCCCCTTTCTCCATAACTCTATCTATCTACTGACTACCCTGCAATCCACCTCTAGGAAGTACGGCAGGGGGTAAGTTACCACCAAACATTGAGAAGGTATTTCGTTTTTTTACCCTCGATTCGATCAAGAAAACCAGAAATTTTGATTTGCAGATTGTCGAAATCTATAATGAGACGACTATTTATTGAGAAATAACGCTGATTTCAATCACCACCCAGTATCTCTTAATTGCTCTAATGACCTTTGCGGTCGATAACTCCCCAAATAACTGCTGCAGCTATTATCGTTTGTGCATTTTTTTATAAGAAGAAGCCAAGGAGCAACCGTCAGTTATGATCTTAACCGAAGGCGTCGAAGGGGCCCACGGTTTAACGTCCCATCTGGCGTACGGAGTTCTGAACTCGAAATGCTCTCCACACAACACTCAAGTAGGGACCGGTATGCCAATTAAAAAAAAAAACCTTGGCACTACCAAGAGTCGAATCTAGGCTTTCAGGATGGAAGGACTACTATAGCTATCTAGTCAGTTAGTTGTGATCGTTTCAACTTTGACATCATAGGTTATTTTTATTACTATTCTGCCGGCGACGGTAGGCCAAAAGGGGCAATGGGTCCTTTTTACAACCGCTGTATTTCACAGAATGTCCCTTTTCAGCCCTAATTAATTCCACTATTCCAGTGATATATCCAAACTATCCGTTCTTCTCCTCCCTCTACCCCACTTACCCAACATTCTTCTCTGTATCACGTTCTTCAACACTTTTTCACCCATAAAAACCTGCATCATTTACTCCTTCTGCCTTCTCCTAGTTTCCTCATTCAAGAATAGAGGTTAGTAAGTTAAAAAAAGACATATGAGCATGCTGTAACTCAACAGAGTCTGCTATTTTCATTACCAGCAATTCCTGCCCCAGTGATAGAGAGTGGCGTACCCAGAAATTTTTTATGGAAGGGGAGGGGGCGCCTTCTGTCCGATCTTTTGCATAGTGCAACCAAAATATTATTTTAATCAGTATATTTTGAATGTAATTTTAGGCCATATTTTCGTACATGTAAGAAGTATTCAACAAATATGGCCATCTTTGGTGTAGTCATACCCGAGTAAAATGATGCAACGAGTTTTTCCTATTTTTTCAACTACCAGTGCGCCACTGGTGATAGGGGCTATATAAAGGTGGCCATACAAAAAACTTCGACGCCGTCATTAAATACAACTCCACAACATTTTTTTTCATCCACTACTTCATATCTCTACGTTGACCTATGGTAGTGAGGAAGCCAGGTGCTCGTGTATTTTAGTTCACTCTACGCTCAATTAGCTACCGTGGGAGTTATGCATGTTTCAAAGAGAAATCATTTTCCAGTATATCTAGGTAGCGTCATTGCACGTCGCATAGGACAACATCCATGTTTGTTTTGAATCGCGCCCGCGTTAAGATGCGAATCACTGGACGCCACGCTGTAAATGGAATCACTGCCGTGTTGAAACCATTTTCTCAGCATCCAACGTACTTCAGCTCAATTTCCAATTTACCTCACTTTAAAATACAGCCTTTCCGGCAGCCAAACAGTTATCCCATTTCCTTCTAGAGCATTTAATTTCCTTCACCTCCCGCAAAGAAGTCAGAACCCTTAGCATAGTCTCTCCGTCCTTTTTTTTCCTTTCTAACTCTACCCAGCAACTTAAATTCCTTATCGTTCTTCCACCTTAGTTTTCCTCTTTATCCAGAATAACTTCTTTATCCTTTCCCGAATCCACGTTTCAAAATACCCTAGGAAATCTGCTCAAGCTCTAATGTAATGCAAAATTTAATTTCAATTGATCACTAATTATATCTCCAGGGTTTATGAAAAAATTAATGCACGGGAGCTGAAGGGAGGGAATAAAGTACCCCTGAATTTGCTTCATTCTCTTAGGATTTTTTTCTTCGATGCGATTTACGTTTTTAGTTTCCGTTTTTATCCTAGTGGAACACGGTTTTACGTGGAACCTTTGAATGAAATTTTTATTCATTCCCATTCAAATAGATTAAGCGCAATGCTTACAAATTACATTTTGTCTTATTATCTCCTTACTAACTGTTAATTACTAATTTGATGGGCCCTTTATTTACTTCCATCTCCATGTCGATTTAGTTACTGCAACTTTTAATGCCTATCCCCGTTGGACATTGTTAGCTCTGGGATCGTTTGGTTGTTAAACTTATTGCCGTCGTCTTCCTCAGTTTTTACCTTCTTATTCTTCATCATCATCATGGTTTAGCAACCATAAGATGGTTACACTGTCTCTACATTCAGTACTTCTATCAACTAGCATATTAATATTTCCATAATTCTTTTCTTTTAGTTCTTTACTACTTGCTTCATGCATATCATGTGAAGTCTTCCTTTGCAATTCTTCTCGTTCATATTTCCCACGACTGTTATCTCAATCAGTTGTTTCATTTTGCCAAGTAAAATTTTCAGAACCTTCACCAAACTGAGTCGCAAATATTTTAGGAGTAAGATAATACGCAATGAACTGTGGTGTAATTATAGAAGGCAATATTAAATGTTTCACCCTACAGAGAGTGAAATTGAAATATTTTTAGTTTGATCGGAATGTACTGTATTTAGTACCATCAAGTGCACCATCACAGAAGTGTTAGCTACACTATTATCAAATCAATGTCAGATCTTTGGCTTATCTTACATCGTTTATCACTCGGTTCATCTCTGAGCTTGTCTATTCATGTTTACATTTATCTTCTCTTTTATTCGTTTCATTGCGAGCTTCGGATCCCACATCTTAAGTATCTATACTACCTCATAAATGGCCGTCATTCACAGGCCTCCCCATCCATTTCCTTCGACAACTGTCTTGGTGAGACCGTTTTCGTAAGATGTGCCCAAAAACGTTTTCCCTTCTTCAATTAAGAATTTTGACGGAATCTCTTTGCTCTTTTCTTAGAATCCTTGCCTAGCTGTTTCATGATAATCTTTAATCTATAACACCTAATTAAAGTGCTTTCATTCTTGACTTACAGCAGTTTTTAGTATCCATTCACGACTGAGGTATAGTAGAATGCTCCAGTTTTGTGTCATAAATCATGGAAGTAACGCAATTCCAAAGTAGCATTTCAAGCGGTTAGAGCAGTTTTCTGGTTAATAATATTGGAAAGGGGGGCTATTCTGTTGATTTAACACATCCATTTTCGTCCATCGCTAGCTTATCTGATTCCTAACTTGACACATTTGCACTTTCTAAGACACCTCTACATTTTAGTTCATTTGATTACTTATTTTATTACGTTTAACTACTTAATAAATATATTAATTAATGAACGTCCTCCCTTCACCTAGCGCATGTTTCTTTACCTCTTTGATTACCTTTGGTCTCAAATTATATATATTATGGGGACCTCAAGTACCATTACAGCGAGAAATTTGTATTTCATAAATGGATGGACCTGTTATATCAAGTTGCCTATCCAGCCATCTAGTCGTAGGGCAGGTTTTTTTCATGAAAAAATAAAACCAATCAAGTTCTGATAAAGTACTTGCTGGTGGAATCATAATCATGGCGAGACTATATTTTTTAACTCCTCATTGCACTTTTTAAATTCTTTTGTATATCTGTGATCCTGTGTGCATGTGATTTAATCAAAGGGGGCAATTCTCATCTCGCCTTTTCATCATTCTGCTCGTAGAAAGGCTGGCACTTGTGAGACTGGCGTTCCATCATCCAACACGTTTCGATGCCAGGAGGAATCCAGGGGTATTCTCCGAAATCAAAATTTCTTTCCGCGTTGCTGCCAGCGCTCTCTGAGTCGTGCGAGGAAAGAGACCTTTCACCTCTCTTTCGTGTGAGGGTGGACTAGCGGAACTATTCCTCGTCGCAATTCCACACTTACGCTTTCGTCCGAAATAAATTTCCATACAAATTCTTCCGCGTTTTCCTTCCTTTTCCAAGAGAGCTAAAAAAAATGAACTCTCACCAGCGCAATTCACTCTTCGATGAATTACTTGCTCGCCACCTCCGCTCCGTGATGATTTGGGAAGGTGATAGAATGGCTCAAGATTGGACGTGACCCAGCACTCCAGTTACAGCTCCGTCCGTAATTGAAAAGTATTCCTCTTGTTCAATTCCGTGACTTTTTAATATTCCGAGAGACATACGTAGGTAGGTCATTCGGAGAGTTACTTAACGATTCGAGTTCCAGCCCACGTCATAATTCAGAATTCATCTCTTCGAAGGGTATTTTCCCAACGACAGTTCTTTCACGAATTGAGTCGTGAGCGTCCATAAATTATCCCTTCATTAGATTGACGTTCCCTGGACCTTCTTTCAGTCTTTACGTGTGGGAGCAATTTTCGCAGTTATGACGCATCTGAGAAGAATAGGGCAATCTCGGGATGCAGGGACCATATTCCATAGCTGCTCAAAATCTTCGAGGGGTGTGGTTTAATGAATCGGTGATTCTCCGAAAAAAAGTATTATTTCTTGGCAGGATTCAGTGCTCAGAGTCATCAGCATGGGTACAAGGATTTTCCTCTTTTAGTGGCCTTAAATTAATGGAAGAGTAAAGGAAGAGGCAGGGACAAAGGGAAATGATGGGAAAAAGAGGTGACGCAGAAGGACAAAGGAGGAGGGGGACAATTTTATGCATTATTATCATTAAAGCAAATTTTGGTGAAGAAATTTTTCCTACCACTACTCTATATCTTTCAAACGATGTCCTTATTCAGTTCTGAATATATACTTCCTACCTACTATTGTTAGGAAAACAGAAACTGGAAGAGGTGAAAGAGTTCTGTTACCTGGGAAGCAGAGTAACCAACGATGGACGAAGCAAGAAAGAAATATTGAGTAGAATAGCCCAGGCAAAGAGGGCATTCTATCAAAAGAAGAATCTACTAACAGCTGGAAATACAAGCTTGGAAGTAAGGAAGCAATTCATTAAAACGTATATCTGGAGCATGTTCCTTTATGGCAGTGAGGCATGGACGATGACAGCAGCGGAGAAGAAAAGGGTGGAAGCATTCGAAATATGGTGCTATCGACGAATGATGAAGATAAAATGGATCGACCGAGTGACAAATGAAGAAGTCCTAAGAAGAGTGGGAGAAAAGAGAAGTCTACTGAAAACTATAAAAAGAAGACGGGACAACCTAATCGGCCATATCTTGAGACACGATGGCCTGATGAAGACAATCGTCGAGGGAAAAATGAACGGGAAAAATGGAAGAGGCAGGCCTCGTATGAGTTACATGGAGCAGGTCGTAAAGGACGTGAAGGAGACGAACTGCGTTGGTATGAAGAGGTTGGTCGATAGAAGAATCGAGTGGAGGGCTACGTCAAACCAATCCTAGGATTGTTGACCCTTGATGATGACCTACTATTGTTTTATTCAAACTTTCTCACTTTCTCCTCCTGCTCCACTCATCCAAATTCTTCCCACCTTCACGTACTTCAAAATACGTACAACGCCCATCACAACTCAATATAACACACTCTCGCCCATTTTCCTACCAGATTTATCAATTTCTTTCTTCCAATTTCCTCAAGCAGCTTTATTTCCTCCCGTAGTATCTCCAGCACTTCCACGTTCGTCATCGCTTCTACCGCCATAACTCCTCAATTGGTATTTGGAATGAAAGGAAGGTGAGGATATAGTCTTGGTGTAATGTTGACGTTGATAATAGGGGAAGGTGAAAATGGAAATAAGTTATTTGCAATAAATAAATATGGTGAGCTATTTTTTATAACTTTAAATTATTCTCGGAGGTTCAAAATCATGCACCAATGAGATCAGCAACGCAAAATTGGGTAACTGTTCACTTAGAAGTTACATCGGATATCATTGCTTTCCGTGAACCCAAGTGTATTCCCCTGCTACTCCCATTGTCCTTCAACGTCATCCCTTCTCCCCACAAACCCTTTATTTAGTAGCGCTCTGACTCTCTATTCTCGGTCTATTAAGATGATGCGGTATTTCAATTCTAAGCTATGCATCGATGATAATGATGCTGTAAAGTTTGAACTGTTCTGTGAAATCAAAAGTTAACCGGCAAAAAAGTTGATGAATTGCTCATTATTGCATGTCACTATTATTGATTTGCATGTGCAAGCGGTCGACATTATTGTTAATCCCCAGTAATTGTGAGATTTGACCGCATATTCTCGAAAAAATTCATTTTTTTATATGCCAGAATTGGAATTATTCGGAAATTTGTTTGGTAGGGGTTAGGTGTTGACGGATGTGAATAGTCAACGAATTTGACAGTATGAGGATAGGTCTGAGATTTGAATAGTTCAAGACGGTTGTAATCAGTGGTGGGGTTCAAATAATTTAACATCTGTACCCTGCCCTAATTAACATTTTATATATTTTCATACAGAGTGCCTGGGTTGAATCCCGATTGAGGTAGAAATATATAATCTGTATGCAGGTCCTCTGTTGTGTGATTTGTAGAGAGTACTTCATGTCCAGAATTTCATCCGTCAGTTAAAGAGTCCTTTTGCGCCTTCCGTTAAGAGAAGACGAATTTCGACCTTTCTCCACCCTTGAAATTTTCTACTCTCATATCTGTAACCCGTTAATACTAAATGGCGCGAATTGCTTTGTTTGTCGTTGGCCTCCGCCGGATTACTAAGTAGCTTGTAATGTTGGTCACACTATGTTAATATGAAGTGGTAGGCACCAGCAATGATAAAGAATAATGTTAGATCAGCTAAAATTAAAAGTGGCGAAACTCTCTCCGTTATAAGCATCCTTTCGGGGAAAGGCGAAGAGAGAAAAAAATAAGGACTGGAAGGTTGGTGATTGCACCAGTGGTACATGCACCGATTACACGATGCTCTCCATTATCGTCAGTTATGTCCGAAAAACAGCCAAAAATACCAAAATTTCAAACCTTTAGGTGCATTGCGGCACGTTTTCCCGTTATTTAATAACGGGATTGTGCCGCAATAAATATATATATATATACATATGATCGCAATGATATTTCTCACGATTTATTTTCTAGCCCTACGGAACAAATCTGGGGTGGTGTCCCAAAAGAAATTCGAAAAATTAAAAATAAGGACCCCCACTGTACCACACGACTGCTTCAGCGGATGCTATTAGTAGAATTATTAAGTTCTGTTATTGAAATTATTTTATAAACGACTTTATTGGTACAAAAAATTTGATTAGGCCGAGAACGGTAACTTGGCGGAAGGTAATATCTGTGGAGCAGAAATGGATAAAAAAATGCCCTACTTATGGATCAAAGAGCTCTTTAAAAAAGGCGGAAGGTGGCTCATGATACGTAGTTTTACGTCCCGCCCGGCGAATGAAGCACCTATTGGACTCATGATATTGAAGTAACCGTATAGGTCGACATTACTACGAAAAAAATAAACCCGACATCCGGGTGCTGGAGGCCATGATATTAACCTCAATACCACCCATATCCTCTACGCAATTTGCTATTTTTTTATTAATATTCTCATGCAGGTCATCGATCGTAATCCTTCCGCCATATTTTTTAGTAGGCCGATAGTTCTGGGATCTATGTGTTCATATGAAATGGCCAATAGGAGACCAGGTAGAAAAATCGGGGTCTTTAAAGTTTTATGCTGAAACGTCTCATAGCATGAATTCTCAGAGTCTCTATTTGAAATAGGTACTTCGGAATCTGATTCCAAGTAACCAAAGTATATTGAGAACTGGCAATCGAAATTTCCCCCTCACACCATAGCCATTCATTTCCTAATCCATCCATTGGTTGAAATAGAATTTAGTGCCTACCCAAACCAGAATCCGAGACGAAAGTTTCCAGTATTCCGGTCACGTATCCCAAATTTAATTTTTTCACATCCTATGAGGTGGAATGGAGGATCTTACCGCCGTATTTTTGTCGCCGCTATTTTCAGAGTGAAAATCTATCGACGCTTAAAACAGATATGCTGTTGCACTATGCTGTGTGGTGATAAGGGCAACGTGATAAGGAAACAACATCCGAAAAGTATATTCCTTATTTGAAAATACTATTTTCCTAGTCTATTAAAAATTACATGCAATACTTTACACCATTTTACAACATTTTTACAGAGTAAAAAATTATTTGAACAGGGGCATCGAGTAGAAAAAGAAATTAAAAAACGAAATTTCATGACATTTTCTGGACTAGAACATGAAAGTTGTTAGTCAAGACTTTTGAATCCCTCTCTGCGGAAATAGAGTTACCATGGTTAATATAACCATTCCAGCATTAATTCTGCACAGTTAGCACAACAAATAATCCAATCGTCATTATCCACGAATACGAGCTGCTTACCTTAGCAATTATGTGTTGTCATTATCCGATGCCCCACTAAAAAGCCAATCTAGCGATTCTAGTTTGGCCCGGCGCGCAGAAGCAGCTGTTGCGATAAATTTACATGCGGGAGTAAAAGAAGATGGAGGAAGCATTGAAAGACAATGCGTTAATGAACATCACGATGAATCAACACCAAAAGTAATCAACACCAGATGATTGATTGGTGTGATGACTAAAATTCCGTCCTCCCATCTCGAGGGCCCACGTAATAAATAAATAAATATGCTACTTACCTTGAGGTGAAAATAAGGGTGAACTGTCGATTTTTATGAATGACTATGAGTTTGGTATAGATATGGGTGCATCAGACAGTAACTGGGCGAGTATTGCCACTGCTGATAATGATTAAAACCGTTAGACAAAAATAAAAATACCTAGTGTGAGCGTTCTCTTTTAAGAATTTCCGTAATCCGCTCGATGGCCTGATTTTTAAAATTTTTAACTAAATTTAAGGCAAATTTCCGCTCATTTTGTGCATTTAAAAAATCACACCAGTTCGCGTGACTGTGCAAGTCGACGATTCCGTCGGGATTATAGCTCAGCCGCTCGTCGTATCAGTTTCTTATCACTATTATAATTTTTTGACGCAGCCGATCGCGAGCCGCAAGTGGGTGAAGAGAGAGGGCACTGCTATCGAGAGAGGGGTGAAGACTCGCTCGTTGAAGGCGGGTGTGTGGAAAGTGGCGCCAATGGTGTGTTGCCGGGCGGCGACTCTCCCCAGCGTCGCTTTTATCTCCCAGCTCTCATCTTCGCCTCCTCTTGCACCGCTTAAGACGCCTCGCTTTAAGGGGCGCTAAGTCGAAATAACTCGAGTGCTTAGGCCCTCCTGAGAGAGACTGAGAGAGTGAGGGGAAGAGGCAGAACTCCTCCAACTCTGCGCCCGAGACATGCAGATGATTTTCGAGAGGATAAGGCCGAGCGCGCGTTGGAGGGCCTAGCTCGGGCGCGGCTCGGCGCGAAAAATTATCGCGTGGTGCGGGAGAGGACAAAAAAATTAAGTGCGCTTTCATCTCCCAAACCGCCAACTTACACCACTCTTCTGCATGTGTTTGTGAAACATCTTTCGCGTTTGGGTATTTTCCTTGAGGAAACGAGTGAGGACCCCCTCGTCTAGGCGGGCTATCAAGACGTCCTACTTTTGCACAAGTCTCGCTCCTGCGTGTACCGCCTCCTATCCCCAAAACTCCCTCACCCTACCCCCAGCGACCCTTTTTCCGGCTGCAGAGAACGTCTTTGCTCCCGTCTCCGCGCCCAACTTAGAGTTTCAGCTTGCTTTCGCCTATTTCCTCATCCGCCATTTTATCCTCGACCGGGAGAACTCCTAGACCGTAGGAGGCTCTTCTTCCCCTTAAGTAAGGAGATTTAGTTCTCTTTCCGCGGTCTTATTCAATGGATTTCTAAGAATTTTGCTGTAAGATACTTCCATCGTTTTGTTCCAGTTCCGAGTTTCTCTGTAGAAATACATGCCCCAAAAATGTGCTACCTAAACTTCCTTCAATGATGTTAACAGCATGAAAAATTACGCAGATAAATCGCCTGATTTGAATAGCGTAAAGTTTAAAGGGCATAAATAGTTCAACTACTATGTATACTTTGTGGATAAATGCTGTGAAGGAAGACGTAGCTGAAGCCTCTCAAGCGCTTCCTCAGGAAAGAATGAAGTTCAGAGCCTGGATATGAGGGATCAAGAGTATGTTCACGAATAGGAAAGAATTATTATAGGCATTAAGTGGTTTATTAGTGAGAGGCCGCTTTCTCAGCCAAAAAGAATGTATTATGGGCATCTAAAGAGATATTTAGCGTGGTCCAAATCGATACAAAAATAAGTATCTAAGACCATATAACACAGTATTGAGTCGAAAGCACATTCATTATGTGATCTTATTCAGCTTCTTTCTAGTATCTTATTTTGTTCCAATATTATTGTCTGACTGTCTGGACATCTGCTTGATCTTAGAAGTTATTGAGATTGGTCTGAAAAAGCGAAATCATTGTGGAGGAAAAAGAGAGCTTTCAGCGTCACCACCTCATATAATAATAATAGGAAACCTAATAAAAACCTAAAGTACGGTTTTTAAAAACATCTTATCTTGTTTGTATTTTGTCTATTTTTAAGTGTCCAGGATTAGATCTGTATTATTCTCTGAATATTTCGAAATAATTCTCATTAGTGAAATAAAAAAATCAGCCTTTAGATACACGTACACTACTAACCTAATATAATCCATACTGTGTAGTTAACATTTTGTCTTGCCTTTCTATTGTGAGGGGCGGAGTATAGGTAGAATTTTAACAGAGCGAATAATGGCTGGAGAGAAACGTGGTCATTTAGTTAAAATTGAAGCAGATAACCCTCAAAGAAAGGTACCAAGTTTAACGTCCCAACCCATGAACATTTAATGACCAAGAAGTTATCTCCACACAACTCACAAGTAGGGCCCAGAACTCTGACAAAAAAATCTCCGGCACCGTTTGAATTCAACGTCGGCCCTTACGATGGGAAACCAGCACTCAAGTCTCTACCTCAAAATCTGCATCTGCTTGAGCTAAACTTACTGAAAGTAATGAATGTTATACTCTAAAATTCCTCTTTTATTTTTTGAAGCGAGAACTGTTGTATAGCGCATTATACTAATAGTAAAAGGCAAATGACAGTACAAGGAGTTGTCTACCAAATATTGAGGTTGTGATAGCGTAGACACATTGGGTTAAAGATCGGGTACTACCCTCAAGTTTGGTCTCAAATATTAACTACTGTGGTCTGTATTGAAGGAGCAGCCTTAGAACTAGCTTCTTGTGCGAATAATATGGATTAAAATTACAGAAGTGACAGAATTGTTTTGGAATACTTCTTTTTACTTCAGTGTTGTGTGAAGATCTTAGTAACTGAGCCATCCGTGGAATAGTTTATTAAACACAGAACCACATAGTCTTTCTTTTAGAGCTGATAAAGTCATAGAATGGTTTCTCTACGCCTAATTCAGTGTCTTGTGGATTCTAACTTCATCCCGCTACTCACCAGCTCTCTCAGAGGCCTTTCACTCACAGCCATTTATAGAAACTCAGTAATACAAATGGGAATCGATGTATGAAATATTTGAATGTTAATTTTCCGTTCCACAAGCAGATAGGTACAATGAAGCTAGGGACTTAAAAATATTCACAACGAAATATAAAGGAGAAGTCTTCTAAAATCCTTAGCCCGAGGAATGGAATAGTCGAGGGACTAGTGAATAGAAGAATGGGAAGGCAATACCTAACATGAAAAATATAACACAAGTATGCAAGGATTTGAGGCGAAGTGCTCAAATAAAGGTATTCATTTCCTTGCCATACTCCCTTTTCATCTTAGTTTCTTCCATCTATGTTTTCCATCGCCTCCTTCTCATAATCTTCTTTGTTCTTGTTAAAGTTTCGGCGACTCATTTGTTTGCACGGATCTTCTAGCTATATTATTCTGGGTGATTTTCGAAACTTCGAGCCTGGATACGTAAAGACACTTTCTTCCATGAGGAGCGTGCACAATTTTCTCGTACTCTTACTAAAGCCCACAGTTTATTTATGCGTGTTCAGTTTCACGCCTGTAAGTGCGGGAGGGAGAGAGAAAATGAAGTGCAGGGGAGCTTTTAGACATTGGGTAATGGGATGGGGGTAAATGGAGTGGATTGAAGCTGATTAAAGCTGGAGTGGGGCGGGGAATGGGAGAAAACGGTTCGCAACCGCGGGAGACAGAACACTTCTCCAAATAAACCGCTCCCAAAAATAGTTTGCTCAACATACTTTTATGCGTTGAAAAGTAGAGAGAAAAAGGTCTATGATGGAGAATATAAGACAGTTAGTGTCCAATAAATTGAAACTAAATAAGACAGCATCTGTAACCTTTTCATTAAAGAATTCTCCTCTCAGGCTGAGAAGAGGTGTGAGACAGCTTTCATTTTTGCGATAAATTTTGTTTATAGCAGTAGCAGAATTGCGCCAAATACTTAGGCAGCGGAAGCGGTTGGCGCCTTCATTTTATATGTAACCCATGCTGATGAATACGTTTTGTATATGAGTTCAACGGTTTTGCGATTAAAGAATTTGCTTTTACCGGCAACGTGGCTCGTATCTTAGGCGATGGTAGGTACTTAGCCAATTTGAAAGCGATTTCTTTGTTATGATGTGGATATGTATAACTGAGTAATATGATTCAGTATCGGCAAACAAATGAAGAATATTTATCTCTTAAATTTATGTATTTTTTAAAGGTAATTTTAATCTTACGAGATTTCCTTTGCTGAAAATTGAGAGATGGATGGGGCTTTACGGGGGTTGAAAGAATAATATAATGTTATGTGGATTAAGAGAAGAAGGGGTAAAGTATTAGCGGTTAAGCGGCGGATAACATGGGTTGGGGTTGCTAAAATCAATTGGGTGGACAAAGGGGAGTGAATAAAAAGGAATTAATTTGAGAAAAGGATAGGATAGAGGAAGATTAAAGGATGGTGGAAGGAGGAGGAAATGGGGGAAGGAACGAGGAAGATGAGCAGAGAAGTCTAACAATAAGAGAAGAGAGAAGTCAAGGAGAGAGGAGGTGGAGAGGAAGAGTGGAAGGAGAAGGTAGTTCGTAAGTTGTGCGTAGGAAATGCGTAGGTGTGGAGGAAGCGGACTTGAGAACCATTGAAAGCGGCGTTTATAAAGCGTGAAGGAAATGTGGAGGAAGTTCGGAAGGAGCCACCGACAGGAGTTGTGGAGGGTGGAAGGGAGAGTGGAGCGTAAATGGAGCGGACTAAGTTTGCATCTTACAAGGAAGGTATTTCAGGTGTATTTCAGTGATTTGAATCAAATAGCATTTATCTTGTAGAGAAATAGAGTTTATGGAAAATGTATTTTTTTTATTTGCGGGGAAGCCGGTATAAGGGGTGAAAACTGCCCTTATGAAAATTACCCCAAAAAACACAATTTTCGGCCTACCTTTGCTTGCATAAGATATAAAATTAAAAATCAAAGTTTGAACTATTTGCAATAAAAATACTACTTTTAACGCCATTGCGATGTGCGGGGGTCGTAACCCCTATTTTTTTTACGAAGGTTGACCTGATTTTTTACGGAGCCCTTACATTAATCTAAAAATACGAAATGCATGAAACCAATTTATTAAAGGAAAATTTATTTTTATGTTTACGAGTTTGAGTTTTTTCAAGAGTATTTATTTTAAGGGGATAAACCATTCCTTAACAAACTGAATTGTTGTGGGCTGATTTGTTAAAACTGTGACAAATAACATAATCTTCCTACGTGACCCTTCTTCTTGATACTCTCCTATTCTTAATATGGCACATAAATTTATCTGCTAGACAACAATAATAAACCACAGCGATGACAATAACTAAGTGTACAATCTGTACTTCAACACAACGAAATCTATTGTGAAGAACTACAAAAGGCTATGCATCGGTTATGTTTATTCTTAGCTGAATATTTGAAAATTTCCCTTTTCTTCCAGATCATTCTTTCCCTAAATACAGTAGTATAATTAGGTTTTGACTTGCTCCAACTGCACAGATTGATCAAGCTTAATTCTTAGCTTAAACCTAAGGAATATTCAACATACACTCCCGAGGCGGCATTCATACCCTCGACTTTGGGTTGTAAGGTCTGTCTCTTTATCGACCTGGTTACCAAGGTCGGTACGTCTCTATGTCTAGCTCATATTATCGACTGTGATTGCAAGTGGGAATCAAATACTATACGAGTCCACTTGTAACGTCAATTAGGACGTGTATCATAGCTACTCCTATTCGTATTCACTGCCGATCACGTCATACTTCGATACGTGGATGAGGTAACGTCCGTCCTAGTAGCCAACCGTGTATGGTTGATATATTTTCGATTTCCTCGGGCCTTCGAAGTAAGTTCTCATATTTTAACATGAACGTCAACATGACTGCCTCAAAATGTTAATGTCTGCTGCAGCATAAACAAAGAAATTGCGAAATTTGATGGAATAATTCCAAGTTTTGTTCTTCGCTTTTGATGTGACATGCTTTGTTGCGTTTGTTATTACTTGGGATTGCAGGATTACGGTTAACATTTCCAATTGCTGTAAAAGAGCTGGCGATTGTGTGCTTAGCGACTTAACTTAGCTTTCAATGTATTAGCACAAATTCCCTTAGTGTATTGTTGAACATGTATTTGACTCAATATATATTGAATACTTAAGAGTTCTGTGCGTATCTGGACCTTTGGCGGTCTTATCCGAATACTGAATATCACTACTGAGGTATCGCAATATCGTATGGTTAACCTAAACGCGGCTGTATGAAAGGAAAGAGAGATAGTTAAGCACAGAGAACTGGCGTGGTGAAAGAAGTCTGTAGGAGTTGAGGAAATAAGAAGGGAGAGAGAGAAAGGGTGTGACATAAATCTAGGGAACCAATTTCCTGTCCAATGAAATCTCTTCGAATGGCTCCGGATTTGAAAGGGAAGCTTTTTTTCCCCTTTTACTCCTTTTTTCGTCCTCAGAAATGCGTGGAATATTCCTCATTCTCAACCGTAACTCAGAAACGGTGGGGCTCCGCTCTTGAGAGACTACTTTCGCCACTGGCGGTGAGGGAGATACACAGACTTAACCCGGAGCATTTAATTTATTGCGTGGGATGGTTATTTTTCGAGGAAAAATACTCCATCCCCTTTCCTTCTTAAAAAGAGTGGGTAAAATATATATATTTTGTATCTTATTTTGAGGTATTTTTGTCACGGGGAGAGAAATAGGAAAAAAAGTTTCTAAGTCTCGATTTCCTGTTAGTGTTGCTTTTGGTCGACATCGAGAGTCTTTTTTTATCCGATGTCTCGATTTCAAAACTTTGGAGGAGTAAATAAAACTCTCGTCCAGTCGTAAATCTTTTTAGGAGGGCGTGCGAGGAGAAAACTGTTTACACCGTGGAGAGAATGAATAGCGCGTTCTCGGTTTTCACTTATCTTTTTTCTGCTAAAAAAAAGACCCATGTGGGTATTGAAATGAATATCTGACAATGACATCTATTTGCGTATCTGTGCTCCGGTAGTTAGGAGCGCCTGAACTTCATGCCAAGTTTTTTCCCGATATTTTTCGTAACTCATCCTCACTCTCATGGAGAAATAGATTGCTCTGCCAAAATATGATAAATCAAAGCTCAAAACATCAATTACCTGATGTAAGATGGTAATTCGTTTAAAGAATTGAAAAAATATCTTTCGGGAAAGAAAAGATGATGCTAATAATGAAAAAAAAAGCTTCTAGTAATCCGGTTTACTTGTTAGCGTACTGATTTTCAATCTAAAAGGCTTCACGGGTCGAATATTCACAATAGCATAGATTTTTAAGATTATGCCAGCCCCAATTTTAACGCCGTGCGTAGTGAACTTCAAGTTCAGTAGGTACTCCGTCCGTCGGATGGGACGTTAACAGGAGGTTTATGCCAACGCCTAATATTTCTGCACTTTTCTTCCACTCCCTGAAAAATGCCTTCCTCTACCCAAATTACGCCTGTCATAATTTATCGCTTATTTAGATAACATTAACTTTTTACTCAATCTCTTATTTATTCTTCAATCAATACCAGGAAAATGTGTTTCTCACCATCTCTTTAACTGATGAAAATATTCCACCAAGTCACGTCTGAAGGTATTTCTTCATCTCCATATTGGTTAAGTGTAATCTTAAGTGGTAGGTATCTTATGATAGATTGACGAGGTTGTAGCTTTTGTGCTTACAATTATTTAGAAAAATATGTGCTAGAAGATTCATTTGGCAAAATCTTGGCATTGTAATGCTCACTCGTCCCTCACAGTTCTCAATGCTTTACATGAAGTCAAGCTCTAATATTTCATTTTCCAGGTATGAATGAGTAATGAAGGAAGGAAAGCTAGAGTTTGCAAAATATTTTTAACGCCATCAATGAAAATATTATCTTTGAATTTATTTTGGAGATTAAGTCTAAATTTCAACTTGCGATCAGACATTGATTCCCATTATAATTCATTTAATTGTCTGGTTACGCTAATATAGTTATCGTACCTACCATCCCTTTACAAATCTTGCCGATCTTTGCTGCACACGTTCTAGTTCGTTATTTAGGCCGATTTTGTAGGGAGGCCGTTATGCTGGCAGCGTGTTCCAAATGAGGTCTAAGAAGAGGAAAGTAGCTGATTTCCTATACATGATCGTCACATTTACCCAGTGCTCTTTTATCGAATCCCATGCTTCCGAACAATTAAACGTCCTTATAATATCTATTACTTTCCACGGAATGCACGGTTTTCCGCGATTTTGGCACGATTGTACTCATTCAATATATGTATTTACTTTCGATTATCGCTACGTGGGAGGCGGAAATGCCTCATTCTCTTGCGTTTCATCGCTAGTTCCGTCAAAGGAGATTGGAAATGAGGCCACCCATCACGGACGTACGTTTCCACGAGGGTGATTAAACGGTGGCAAACAAGAATCTCATAGTTGAACGTATGCGTAATCGCAGGCTTTTGGAAAGAAGAGGACTGTGACTATATATATATCATTGCGATCATCCACTTGCGGTTTCAAAGCGGAATACTATCACCTTCTCGTCGCTGTCACTTCGATTCCGCTGGAATAGAAGTGTTACATTTCTGGAACAGAGCCAGATCGTTTGTTGACTCTTCGTTTCGCTGGAGTAGAAATAGCAAAATAGACATTCAAGCCGTGTCTCCATTCACCAATTAAGAGTCTAAATGTATCTATCATGCTTCCTCTGGGCCAAGAAAGAATTTAGGTGTGTCCAAATTCGTCAGTATTTTTTTTTTCGCTACCGTGTTTAGTCATCTATGGTTGTCGTCAGGAAAGGGAGGAACGGTTGCTTGTTTTAATGTGATGTAAAGGTAGGATTCGCGATAAATACCTACCTGAAAAACCATATTGTTTAACATTGAGGCCGTTCTGCCCAAGATCACCAAATATTAAGGCGGTGGGTGAAACTCAATCATCACGGTACGGGGGACAGTTTTTTCATGGATTCCTTCAAGTCTTTTTCCGCACTAATAGGACTAGGAATTAGAACTGGAGGAAAGGTACAAGGGTGGGAATGGAAGGGAAAGGACATTCGTCGTAGGGAGACAGTCCCTCTCCCCGTGTTTGCTATTAATGTAATATTAATTATTATAATAATTTATTATTTTTCACTCTGTTCCAACGGATGGATAGCGGATGGATAAAATATAAAAAACAGAGAGAAACTAACATCCCTCCAATGGAAGCAAGGGAAAAATTATTGGCTTTCCAATTCTAAAAAAATTTAATAAAACAATAAAAACTGAATCATTACTGACGTGGTTTATTTTGAACCTCCAAGTTGGTTCTAGTTAGCTACATCTATATTGTATCCTGATAGTGCTACAAGGGTATGTGACATGAAGTTACACTACGCCAGGTGTGCACGACGAGCAAATAAGTATCGTATTGTTAGTGACTATAATACCAATTTCAATTTTAAAAACTATTTTACCAATGGAGCGCGGCGACCTCATACGCAACACGATATCCTACCTTAAAGGGCTCATGCAGATTCCGGGCAAATCAAATGAAAATATTTCTTGTCTTCAGCCAAACATGCAAAGAGATACTATTCTAAAACAATTAGCCTTTTTACATTTCCTTTCAGAAGTTGAAAGATTTTTCTTTACAACGAATTACTGGATTTCTATTTACATTGCTATAGTAATCGCTAACAGTATATGCTTTAATCATCTAGGGACTAAGACATTTACTTTTGCTATTGATGATGGAATAATGTCTTATGTTTAATGAATTGCTGAGGTTGAGAGAAGAATTTGCAGACCATGAATGCGGGTAAATAACTGACATCAAATTACTTACGAAATTAAGAAATTTTAGATTTAGAATAAGGTTTAAGTAGCTCTCAGGTGTCCGTATCTACATAATTAACATGAGCACTCGTGAAACATAATGTATAGTTACGTAAGCCGTATATAAAAAATCTAAGAGACTCTCATTGCCCTTATATATTATTGCATTCTATTTTGAGCGAAACACATGACTTAATATGCATGTCTCTTGCCTTGAATTAATGCTTCTGCTACTCATAACCAATATCTAGTCTCTTCTATCTTTTGAGAGGCTTTTGTAAGTATTCAGTAAGATAAGCGCTCCTGAGAATGACTCGTAACGGAATAAAGCTTAAGGAAGTAAGTTACGCACAGTTCCACACTTTTCGTATCTACACGAGAACGTTAGGCGCATCCAGACGAGTTAAACGTGACAAAAGTCGTTTCCCCCGCGGTCCGCAAAGAATAAGGCATTACACCCCCCTCCTCTTATCTCTCTCCCATGTCCGCGATTAGGCGAGGCCTTTTTATCTGGGGCAACCGACCCTATTCACTCCCAGAGCATCGCGGACGTTATTTCTCCCACCCTAAACCGGCTCTTTTCCCCTACTTGTACCCTACCCAGTGCCATCCCGAACCCTTTTCCGCACCGAAAATCTTCCGCCTTCCTCCTTTACGCTTACCCATTAGAAATTCCAGGGTACACGGGCGATCCGTCCGCTTTCCAGCTCGATTGCAGCCGTTTTCCCCCTTCTATATCCTGCTGCTGTCCGAGGTGGTGGACTGGAAAATCGCCTTTCGGGCCAGTGACACGGATTCCGTTCGGGACGAAGGGATCTGGAGGTAGGGTGTGGTAGGGAGGGAGGATGTTCGTCAGATGGGGGGAGACCCTTTTCGTGGATGGGGGCAGGCTTTGGTGAGTGGACGAGGGGTTAGGGTTGAGTAGGGAGTGGTATCGTTGTGGGCGTTCAGGTTGGTTATCCCTTAAGGGTCTGGGGGTGGAGGGGAGAAAGGTTTTGCCACCGTAAGATGCTGGCCGTGAAGACAAAGGGTTGGAAAGGTAGAGTTTAGGCTGTATCGCCGCATCTTCGAAGGGGTATTGGGAACGGTTGTGATAAAGAGGGGGAGAGAGAGACCTCTGGAACCCGAGCCGTTATTAAATATCGATTCCATTTTAGCCTTAATTCACTCCTTTCACTGAAACTTCGCACCTGACTGGAAATATAAGCATGGTTGACTTGGGTTCAGATATTCACTTAGTTTCTTCATTATAGGGAGACTAGCAGCTTCCCTTTATTAACGCTGAGCGTAAGTCAACAGTTATCCCTATGGCAAGGGTTTTTGTGGTAAGGAAAACGGCACCTTGAGGTAGCTGGATGTAGTTCCCGGCTGTTTATTGAATCGATGAATACGTGCACACATTGTTTCGTTAATTACTTTTGAGGGGAGAGGAGGTGGAGTGGGGCTGTAGAGATTATTTACATGGTTGATTTGACGGCAAAAATTTTAACAACTCAGCTCTGGAAGAAACTACCTCCCTATCGATTTCGCTTGGCCTAAGGGCGAAGTGTCGAGTTAGTTGAAATATTTCTGCAGAATTTTACCGTTCCCGAAACATAGTTGCTGAAATTTAATGAAACATTCCTGTTCCATCCGAATGTGGTACACAATTACATGAAAACTTATAAAATTAGTTGCTCAATCAGTTCAAAGTATGCAAAAGATGTAACATATAAATATTCTATGCGTTTTAATCAACCATTGTATCCTTAAAAGGATATATTATTATATGTATTTTGACGTATGAAAAAATTGTAAAATTCCGCAGAATTTTGTTCAAAATGACCGGTTTTGTCGAGCATTTGACATCATGATGTAAAAACTTACAAATTTCTTCGACTTATTTTTATCCTTATATTTATTGCTAGGAAAGCGTTATCGTAATTTACTCGCAGTGCTGAGGAAAAATTACGTAGTCTTATTTACTCCAGTGACACACATCAAATTATTCATTTCAAAACGGTAGAAATCGAATTTCGCCTCGATATTTTGCAGTAAGGTTTCTCTCACTGCCTTTCTTCATCTGTTTATCAAATATGCAGCACTCTCTCCCTCTTTCCCATTTGGATATTGGATTGGCCAATGGACTGTTTTTGTGATTCATAAGCTTATTCGTCCAAATATAAAACCAGTAAATATTTAAAAACCTCTGCTCGTTCACGTTGAACTGCTTTTCGTCCTTAAGAGTAGATAAAAAGGTAGCAAATATTAGTGTAACTGGAACTTATAAGTTAATGATATAACAGCAATTTAATCTTTGGATGTACAGGATTGACCATCGTTCCTATGTGCAGTGAGCTCATTTGTTAATCTCTGGGAATGGTTTATTTCCCTAAAATTCACTTCATTATATCAGCACTACAACATTATCGTGTCGTCTGATTAGTCGATATTATTCGTAATTCTTCGCCTTTATTACAAAATAAGCTTTTTCGAATACTTATAAGATTCTACAATGTGTTAAATTTCAATATTGCTGAAAGTAGTAGGTATTTGCAATCATTTTTGTGAATAATTAATGATGAGTTACATATTTTTTAAAGAACTATGAATGTAATATTTAAGAATGAGAGCATCCCTATATTAATTTCCATAGATATCTTCTTTGGAAAATATTTCGGACATCCTTTTTTCCCAAAAAGTAGTTAATTATTTGTCGTTTCCAGGGGCCGGTAAAATTTTTTCTGAGAATATTTGTCATTATTTATCATTCAGTACTCCACAAGGGAGGATTGTGAGTCGAGGAAAGTCTCCTGAATATAGACAAAACATCGCTAATTGCTGTTGAGGTGCCATCAATGCCGGACCCTCATTTTTCATAAAAGTACATTTTTCGATTTTTATAGTTGATAATCGATGGAGTTAATGGAATGTTTAGTAATTTACTTAACCAATTTATAATATAATTTATACTGCAGAAGATAAACAAAATTTATCTACTGATTAGGGATTTTTGTGGTTTCTGAACCCGGGGAAAATTATGAAATATTTTTGGAAAGTTTTCCTATATTTCCTTGCTTCATGTGTGCCACATTTCATGGTTAAGGAATGCTCTACCCATGAAATTCTAGAAATTCCTCATCTCCCCTCGATCATCCAAATCTTAATACAAGTCCAAAATCCACAACAGATAGAAATAAGGAAGTTTCCTGATTTAAACACGTTTTTGCCGCTGGGCGGTAAGTGCGGAGATTTAATCCAGGAAGCGTTATCAGTGAAAAGGAAGACTTATGTTCTATTTGAAGGAGGAATGAAGAATTTTCATTTTAATGATATCTCGATGTTATGCACGTAGTTGATGTACTAGACTGATGTGAAAAAAATGAATAATCTGCCCTTCACTGATGTATGTTTGCATTGTATGTAATGACGTATAAGGCAACTACAAGATTTAGTTGTTTATGCAAATCGGTAAAATATTTCTGAAAGTCATTAGCTATTTTCCTTGTGGAATTCGTTGAGTGCATTTACGGGGCTCTTTTTCGAAGGTAACAAGTTTGACATGGGCCCTAGATTTCCTCTCATAACTTTTAACAAGTAACTTCATCCAACATACCCAGAAGGGATCCACGAGTTTACTGCCAAATTGTGGCATATTTATTTTAATGATTTTAGTGAAGGGAAAAAATGAAAATCTATATGCTCGACCTTTTTAATTATACATTTTCATATTTATTGATATTTTTTTTCTCCTCATTTGAAATATGTATCCTCCAATTTCCTTATTTTCTGTTACCGTGGCATTATTCGGTGTTGCTCGAGGAATTTCCTAAAGTAACTTTTAACTTGTAACTTCGTTTAAATTCCTTTAGAATCAGTTATCCTTCCCTCTTTAGCCCCCTGGTGAAACGGAGTCACCATTATAGAACAGAATACTAAATTCGGATAGAAAATAGGCCTCGTTACAATACGAGAGTCAAATCGAGTTCACTTAGTTCATCCACACAATTTATTTGGTAGAACCCGACCGGTTTCAACACCATCGTGTCATTTCCATGGGCCAAATACTGTTTAATTAAAATACTATTCAAATTTATTTATTTAAATACTAATCAAATACTAGTATTTGACCCTTGAAAATGACACGGCAGTGTTGAACCAGTAGGGCTCTACCAAATAAATTGTGTGGATGAACTAAGTGTATTCGATTTTACTCTCGTATTATCAAGAAATTCCACAACTTACGAACGTAAATTCGCGAACCGTTAATGATACTCGTTACCATATTTGATTTTGCCTTGATATTCGTCACCAAAGCAAAATTTAGCACTAATAGGAGTCTTGTGTCTCGAACATCGTCTTCTTGGCGACTGAAATAGAATGCATTACAATTACATTGAACCATCTTTGGTAAAATGAACTCTACCAAATACCCATATGATTTATCAGTTGTTAAAGATTTGAACTGAAATTTATACAGTCTTCTCGGACTCTGCAACTCTTCTCTGGGTTAGGGTTACCATGGCCGACATTTCGGAGAGCAAGTCGATCATCTTCCTCAGGGAGACCACCCAATGCCAAATTGGACACGGTCGGGTATTTATGATCCGGTATTGGAGGAGATTAATTGGTAAATGAGTACGAAAGTCGTAACTGAGAATTAGGACATAATGATTATGATAATATGGCATAATTAATTTCTAACCGGTTAACTTACGCTTAAATGGAGATTAAATTCTTCTCACGTCTCGTACCTTTCACACGACATCCCCCTTCTGTCCCTCCTCGCATAATTCTATCCAAGCTACCCGTTGTCCTCCTCCCTCTTCCCCGCTAACCAAATATTTTTCTCTCACCCTCGTCATTTCAAACACTCATCTTTCTACATCCACAATTTTCGCCGTCTCCCAATTTCTCCAATGAATTTCCTTTCTGTCTTAGCAACCATAGCAGGCCATCGCTTGACTTCCTTAAAACCAACCTTACTTTCTCCATCATTCTCCATACCCTCATCTCAAAATCCCGAAGTTTATTTCCATTTTCTTGCCTCAGGTATACGTTTCCTCGTCATGCTGTGCACCACTCTATGGTGTACTTTTCACCTCTTTTCTTTACATTCTTTGGCAAAGAACAGTTAGTTAGCCCCATTAGTTCAGTTCTACAAGTAGTAGCCTCTTTTGTGAACACGATCCACTCAGCCAGTAAAATCTGGGCACCGAGCATGGAGAAAATGAAATGCATGAGAAGGATAATGGCGTCAATGGACCAATCAGAAGCCACCTGAGTGGATAAACATAATTTTTTCTACTCCTTCGGGCATAACTTTGTAGTAGTGAATCCTGTATTATTAATGAAACAAGTTGCACTTCTCCACAGAGATTTCTTAATAAAACCTTGGTAAAACGCTAAAGCGTTGATACCTTAGTTGGGTTTATTACAACATCTGTGTGAAAAAGTACAACTAGTTTCAATAAATAATATAGATTAAGCACAATATAAATATCGGACCAATTTAATCTCGGAAATCATTTTTTGCACTAAAAGAGATGAGCAATTAGTTCCTCGAAACGTTGACCAGACTCGGTGCAAAGCTCGATATGACTATATCCAGTTTAGTCATCGGAGAAACCTACGATTGATTTATAATCAATTTTCGCAACCCTTCCATGCAGAGCGATTCTTAGGTGTGTAGGATAATTATGTTTGGAGGTAGAGAACGCTGTTGCCGAAAATGTAGGGGTAGAGACGGTGGATGCAGCCAGTACACACAACAAAATACCGCAGATATTGTAGGAAAATGGGGAAGGGGATGGAAAAAATAAATATTGCGGATAGTATGAAGGGATGTAGGAAACGCGCTGATCTGAAAAAAATGTGGAAGGAGCCATTACCTAAATGAAGTGAAAAAAAAGTCGGGGTACTCTGAAAAAGTAGTCGGGGTACTTAAAACCTAATCTAATCCTTAAACCAAGTGGATGATTTTTCCTTCGTGGAAATATTTCTGTTGAGCGTCTTGCATAACGTGTTGGCCCAGTTGTAAGTTATGCTTCACAAGGAATCATTGGCAGAGAGGAGGGAGTTTGTAGCGGTAATTAGTAGTTATTTTTGATTGCGGGTAGTGGAAATGACTAGAATATCACAGTGGAAGTGGTTTCGCGGTATAAATAAAAAAATGAATAAATAGTAAACTGATAGAAGAAGTAACGATTCGGGGGAGGTGACCGACAGTGGTTTACGCGATTTAGGACAGGTGTGTAATTGGTATCTGTATACATTTTTCAGTGAACGGAGGAGGGTTGAGTGAAACCCGGCTTTGGCTGTTGCCTACTTTTAATGCAAGGTACCAAGGGGTCATAGGTGCAACGTCTTACCGGACGGACGGAGTATTGTACTCAAAGCTCTATACAGAGACTTCAAGTAAGGACCGTGTGATTCCAGAAAAATGTTTGGACGCTAAATTTCAAAAGAAGGTCCTCGAGAGGGGAGGCCGATGCTTTAGCCACAACACCAGCCCGGTTCACCTGTGATATACGTTGTAAATTATTTAGTTGTTGGGGGTCGACGACGGACAGAACGATGACAAAGTCATTCGTGGTGTTTTGTATGCTTTACTTAGAGGTTGGAATTCTTCAGAGAACGTAGGAAGAGTGGAGAGAGACCCGGTGTTGGTATTAGCCTGCTCTTAACTAAAGGCGCCAATAGGTCCACGGCTTACCGTCCCATCCGACGGACGGAGGGCTTAACTGGAGGTACCGTGCAGACATCCCTCAGGCAAGGTAACTAATTAAAAAGGCCCTTAATCTGGCTGAATCCGAACTTACCTAGGGACGCTGGTACTCAAACCATAACACAAATCAGACCAGTAAATTATTTATGAGGGGATCCCTTGTGGACTGGTTCGTCCGCTAATAGTTACTTGCTTGCATATTATAAATTTTATTTTTTATTTCCTAAATTGACGACTGTATGTCAATACCTCCATTTAAATTTTCTTGAATATGTGATTAAAAATTTAAAAAAATGCTTGCATGCTTTCTAAATATTACAATCAAGACAATGAAGTAAAGGCAGTATTAATTTTCTCTGGCAAAAAATTGGACAGTAGAGCGTTATTGGAGACATAAAGAAAATATGGCTGGCTTATACGCTATGAGCTTGGTTGATAAATCTGGAACTTGTGAAATAGGATTAGCAGGATGGTGAGGATGAATGAGGTCATGTTGAGCATGGTTGGAGATAAAAAATGGTTGGTTACTTAGCTTTGTGAAGTGGAGTACAAAACTGGAATTAGAACATTTAGAGAGGTAACTGAATATCCAAGAGGATGACGGAAAGGAGGATGTGAGATAAAGATGAGAGGGCGAGGAAAAGGAAGGTGTTATTGATGTTACGAAGACCGGTGATGACGACATAGAAGAGAATAGAAATAAGGAAATGCAGATTTGATAAGAAAGTAGGTAAGAGACGACCTATTTATGTTGGGAATATCGGGATATTCCCAAATATATCAATTATGATCGAATATTTATGACAATGATATGCACTCATTCACTATTTAAAAAAACTCTATAGAGGCTCCTCACGCATGCTTGGAAACTCATAAGGAAACCAAGATGGCAGAATCAATTTACTGAAGAGTTGAAGCTTAGTGGGAGGAAAGAGACAGAAGAACCTTTAGGCAAAGCGTCAAAAACCGTAGATTACCCTAGGATGAGGTCAAGCCTGTAGAGGAGCTTTTAATCTGTGGTTCCAGCCTTGGGCAGAGGTGAGAAGAAACGCCCATATCAAGGGAGGGAAAGCTATATGGAAAGGACCCATAAACAAGTTTGGGGGCCAAAATAAACGTAATCCAAAATGAGGCTTTGATGAATATAAAATCAGGTAAACAAGAGAAGTGAGAGGTAGAGCTAGCCATCAGCTTACTCATAGAGATGAAAATGGAGAAGAGAAGACAGAACTACATTGCTTTTGGATTTGGAGAAAGCATAGAAACAACCACAGCCTTTACTTTGTGGAATTTTTCTATTGTTGAGAATAAGAACAAACTTAGTAATTTTCCACACACATTTTAATTATCCTACCGGTTTCAACACATTCTTGAGACGAATGTGTTGAAATCAATAGGGCAATTAAACGTGTGTGGAAAATTACAAAGTTTGTTCTTTATCTCAACATTCGGAGGCGTTTGACAAAGTGGATTCAGAATGTTTTGGATTATGAAAGGAATTGGGGTGGCCTGTAATAAACAAAGAGTTATGTGTATTGTGTATAAGCAATAGGTGGCTGTGCTTAAATCTGGAGTCAGCACTGATAAAACAAGAATTAAGGAATAAGTGAGGCAAGGCTGTGTACTGAATCCCGTAATTATACATTTTGATAGAGGGAAATCCATCAAGGGAATCAAAGATAAGGCACCGGAACTAAATACCAGCAAGGAAAAAATCAGTATACTTCGAAAACGAACAAGAGACAGCTTAATCAGCCATATCATGAGGAATGCGTGCCTGATGATGACAATCATTGGAAGAAAAGTGAAGGAGAAGAATGTAAAAGGAAGGTCTTAAAAGAAATTTATAGCGCAAATCGTTAAGCATAGGACAAAGAAGTATTGTGTGTGTACGAATAGATTAGCTGGTATGAGGATCGAGTGGACAGCTATGTCGAACCAACCTTAGAATAGTTCACCCCTGATGATGAACGAATATTAAAAAAAGAAGCTCTGAAGTTAGCATTCATCTGCACTTGACATCATGGGTATTTGACGAAATCCTAATACTTTCAGTAGTTTTTTTCACCAGAGAAAAGGAAAATTACCTCTCCTGATTTTGTATCTGTTAGCGTCCTCCAGCAAGGCCCGGGCGACCCTGTCCTGGGCGCCACGAAGGAAGGGACATCATGGGAATAAAAAAGTTTTATTTTATTCAGGCATTGAAAACTTACTTCATGTCCTGCAAGCTGATTTACAACTTTTTTTTACTACTATGCCTAACTGGTGAATATGCGTTACAACAGGGTTAGACAAGTGAGAGGGGGCGCCGGAATACTCTCTCGCTCCCGATAAACATTTTGTCCTAAGCCGGCCCTGTCTCCAGCCTTTCTACAGATGTGACGTCGTGGGCACGTGGACGAGCTCTTTGGCCCAGTCGTCATCGGGGCTTCCCCGTGCGACCTCAAAATAAAAAAAGCAACGCTCCTCTCCTGCTGCCGCCACTTTACAAGCTTGCAACTCTCCGAGACAGCGACCCCCCCCCACCCCAATCCACCGCATCATCATCCCCGTCGGAGTGCACGGTTGGGAACCTTGTCGGGATTCCGTAATTATCCATTCGCCGCCCGGCGCAGCTGCTCCTCAAATGTTTCGCCCTATAGGGCCGCCGACTCACACCCTTCCCTGTTTGTATGGTTTCCCAACGTTACTGACGTTCGCGGTCTCCTCCACCCCTCCCCCCCACCCTACGTTGTTTCCAACTGCGCGCCTTCCCTCCGGACGTCAACGCTGGAGCCTTTCCCCCGGGGGAGCCGGCCAGCGGCGCCGTGGTCGAATCATCGGCCAAACACCGCGGTGGCGAGACCGCGAGGGGGTGCGGCGAGGGGTGAATGCATCTCGGCTCCGCGTTTGTATCCCCTCACCCATGCCGCGTTGCCGACGAGAATCGGCGCCGCGCCCTCCTCTTCTCCCCCCCAAGGGGATTTGGGGGTCGCTCGCGAGCGGACGAGGGTTTTGCGGTCAGGGTCGGGTTTCAGGGCTTGTGTGTGGATGGGTGCGGAGAGGGTTCTAGATAGGGTGCGGTCAATCTTTAAGAGGATCCTTTGAAGGGTTAAGGGGCGGGGTTGGGTGGGCTATGTTCTGTTTCAACAACGGATCGCCAGAGTCTTGCGATATTATGTAGGATGCTTGCCCTGGAGTAGTGCCAAGCGTGTGTCTACTACCCCCCTATTTCTAGCTCTGGATTAGTAGAGTTTCAACCGACAGGGATGGTTTCCGAAGACCGGCTTTGCTCAATTTGGCATACGTGGACGCTGCTTTCCCAATCTTATTTCCCTTCTTATTTTGGCGTACCTAGCTCGGTTTTGAGCACAATATATTTAACACCATGAAAAGAAGCCGAAAAAGCTTAATAAAACCTAACTTGAGGCATGATGGTGTGATGGCAAAAGTCGGTTGGGGCAAAGAGAGGGGTTAAAATGGTAAAACAAGGCCTCACATTAAAATTATGAATCGAACAGTCCAGGATGTGAAAAAGAATGATTGCGTGAGTATGAAGAGGTTAGCAGATACGAGAAAAGAGTCAAACCAATCATTGATTTGTTGACAGATGATAATTATAAATTTCAAATATATTAAGTTTATTTTTTGTTTAGTATGAGGCGTCACGTTCTTTGACAAGAGACAGTCTAAGGAGAGGTGACGGGATTACATTAAAGACTTTATAAAGATGCTGGTGTTGAGGAGATACTATGAATTGGTTAGTCGATAGGTGCTTGATCAAACCAGTGTTTGGCTAATGTTGAACAAATGTTCCATTATTCTGTCCATCATCCATATCCTTATTCACTAGTATCTACCATCTTTAACAGTCTTTATCAAATAATCATCATTAATAACTTTGCTCACACACTAAATTTTCCTACTCTTAAGTTTTTTCCAGCAGAATTCTCTCCCTCGTAACAATTTCTAGTTGTTCATCATTGGTCTTATTTTCTCTCCAATTACTTGATTTATTTTCTTTATTTACTCTCCTTTCTCCACTCGCGCTGATGAGTGGGCGAATTTGTTGACGCAACGGTACGAGTCACAAACCTAAATATTTATATGAAAGAAGTCTTAACATTTGGCTCTTGCTAAAATATTCTATATTCATTAGATGGTCCTTAAACAACATTTTAACACCACTACGCTGTAGTCCGGAACTTAAAAAAAAATAATGATGACTTCCTTGCCATTTTATGGCGAATAGCAACTTTGATAATATGAATTATAGGTGATTCATCAACTGAAAGGCTATGATAACCAAGGAGGTTAGAATGTACTGGAGGTGGCAACGCGGTGATTTGAGAATCAAGATCGGCCATATTTGTCGGCACCGACACACGGACTTGCTTCCCCCAATTCCTATCTCTGGATAGGACAGTGTTTCAACGGACAGAGTTGGTTTCCAAAGACCATTTTGCATTTTCGTATGCCCCAAGAATACAGTTGAAAGATGAATAATGTAATATATCTTAAAAATTCCTCAAAGGAGGAGATAAAAATGTGCAAACTCGCAAAATAACACCAAATACGTAGGTACAGCAGTGTTCTTTTGGGTGATCCCGCGTCAGGTTTTTTTTAAATAAGCCAACGTTTCCTCTCCTTTGCCGGAGACCTCGTCAGGGCTAATGATGTTTGCCTTTAATACGCATCAAATTTATACCCTCGAGGAGGTGGAGGGAATGGGGTTGGTGGAGATGGGGGGTGAGTGCCAAGCATTTCTGGAAATGACTGGTAGCCATGACACTGATTCTCTGTCCGTAGTCCCTGTTAAAGTTATTCTGGTGTTTTCTAATTTCCAATGCTTCCCTATAGATGTTAGTCTTGAAATGTTTTTCTTTGGTGAAGATTTCAGGATTGGTGACGATTTTAGGATTGGTGACGTTAATTTCATAGTCTTGGGCGGTGTGCTCCGCGACCGCTCCGATTTTTCTAAGTACCCCAGTTAGATTGCGGCGCTATGCTCCTTGACACTCGTCCTAATTGTTCTGCCCGTCTCCCCCACGTATACTTGGTTACATGTCCGGCATGTTAACTGGTAAACTCCATCCGTCTCCATATTATCTTTGTCCTTGATGTTCCGAATTATGTCCATAATTTTTCTCCGTGGTTTGAAAACTGTCCGCATATCATACCTACCTCTGTAGTATTCTCGATATTTTATCGGTCGCTTCCTGGATATAAGGCAGATTCGTTCTTCTTCGTTCATCTGCTTTCTCTTCTTCCGATGGCCGCGTTGATGATTTTAATTTACGGGAGATTGTCCTTCGTAAAATCCTCGCCAAAGAAAAACACTTCAAGGCTAGAATCTATAGGGAAGCATTGGAAATTATGAAACACAAGAATAACTTTAACAGGAACTACGGACAGAGAATCAGTGTGTCATGGCTACCAGTCATTTCCAGAAATACTCGACATTCACCCCCCATCTCCGCCACCCCCATCCCCTCCACCTCTTCGAGATTATAAATTTGATGCTTATTGAATGCATAAAATCATTAGCCCTGACGAGGTCTCCAGCAAAGGAGAGGAGACGTTGGATTTTTTTTAAAACCTGACGCGGGATCACCCAAAAGAACACTGTTGAATAAATGGATAGCGAAATTTTTAGCAATTTGGCCAAATACGTAGTTTCAATGGATTATATTGGAACCAGTTTCAAGGAATAAAATTAACTTTCAGGGAAATAAAGGCACTAGTTAATTAACTAAGCTTAAAAAGATCAACATATGCGAATACGATGAATATTGGGTACGATTTTATCGTTGTTTATCCTTTTATCTACCTGAAAACGAAGTATTATGTGCCCAAGAGGTGTGGCTTAATCCTTCCCAAGCACCCCTATTCTGACTTATTTGTCAACCGAAGTGTACTATTCCACACCACCTCCAGTAAAGTCTAACCTCCTTTATTGTAACAGCTCTAGGGTTCACTGAGTCTTTAAATTAGAGATCTTTTAGCAGCTTATTACATTTGGATATTTGGAATCCCTAGTGGATCTATATTAGCCTCGATGAAATACCAAGCACTCAAAGACAAGTTTCATGGAAGAAACATATTTAGAAATGTATTGGCTTGAAAGACCGTCGTTTCGAAATTGTAATCGGAGGCCTTGCTACCAGCAGGGATGAAGTATAAATTATTCATTCAAGTAAGGATCTTACTTCTCTCTACCCAGGCAATATTTTATGTGAACTGCGAGTATGGAATCCGTTGAGACTGCTTTGAGTATGAAGTTAGAACATGTACTTATAGGGTAGTTCGGTGAGATTTATGAAAGGTCGTTACCATAATTGTTTGAGCGATGCAGACTTACTGGAAATTCGGATGTATATCTGTAATAACTGTAGTTTGCGATTTGGACTGGTTCTATTGAGTACATTCGAAGCCTATCTGCTTTCAATTGGTGTGGAAATATTATGAGAACTCCATCGTATTGCCTTTAATATGATCTGTAAAACCAGATTAAAGAGAAAGAATTAAACTTCTTTTTTCTCGCGATGAATAAGAGAGAGCATGTAAATTATCATGGTTTCTGTAGGCATATTTGAAAACGTTTTTCACTAAATCCTTCTTCGGCTTTCTTAATGAATAGGTATACTAGTGAATTCAAATATGTTAATTTACTAATGTTGTTAAGGATCCCTGGCACTAGGGAAAGAGGGTGGGTAATGATCGGAAGCCTTAGAAATGTGGGCGTGGAAGAGGATGGAGATAGTGCAATGGACGGTAAAGTGAACAGCTGAAGAGGCGTTGAACGTCGTCGGGAAGGAGATAAGATTGTTTTGATAATTTGAAAGGAAGAGTACATGGATGGAACAGATACTCAATAACGATGGAATGCTTAAGGTCACTCTTGAAAATAGAATGCAGGGTAGACGAGGGAAAGGAAGAAAGAGGAATGGCTTTGTGAGTTGTGTGAAAAAGGATTAGACATACGTTGATTTGAAGAGAGAAATAACGTTAGGGTTTGAGCCAATAGATGAATGTAATTCTAAGAAGAATAGGGAGACTACTTCAAAACGTACCCTAACGATCAGAAAAACTACCAATCTATCTTATAAATACAAATATACTCGTTATTAGTAACTAATATTTAGTGTTACCTACTGTTGAGATATTTCTTTTAACCTACAGGTATGGCTCAAAGCCGCCGATTTTCATTGAATATATCCAAATTGAAGTACCTATATATTTTTAGTAAAAGTTTTTGGCTTCTCAAACTATTGATTTAAGGATAAAATAACTAATCACGATTTACCGCTCAACCTGATGGTACTAATTTGGTGCCGATTAGGTTACCAAATTCCCGCGGTCAACTTTAGCCATGCAAAATAGCCAACAACGTAACCGTAAGCTTGCGACCAAAGCTGCACAGGATTTATTGTTGATTAGTGCTCGTCCTCTGTTACGTGTCGGAAATGAGGGAGTCTTCTAGGTTAGCTCTGTAGATGTTCATTTATAATCAACCCGAAAGACACCTTGAGGCGTGTCTTGGGCGTGAATCTTCACTAGACATGCACCTAGTGAACATGAAACTAAGGATTAGAAGCCACGAGGATCTTAATAGGCTTAATAATTTAGTTTTGTCAGAGGGTTGGTCATCAATTAGCGTACACTATAGTAAGATATGGAAATAACAGAATTCTTAACATTCTGCTGGTTTATTTAACTAGCACGAAGCGCTTCACCATGCAGTGATAAAATTGTGCTCTACAGTCTCGGGAAACATGTCGCACTGCGTAATTAAACCTGTGGAATTGTACTTATTATGTTAATTATGCAAAGAATACTTCCAATTCCACCAATTCAAGCCTGTTTTAATTCAGTTGTTTCAACACCGTTTATTTTTTATTTTTCAAGACTCTTGAGGGGGTTCACGGAGTGCATATGTGAAATTTAGACTTCATTCAACATTTCAGGCTTGTTTTAGTGAGAACTATTATTTTACATTAGTAGAATGAATATATTTGAAATTTTTATTACTAAGCTTCCTATGTTTAGAAGTATCGACCTTACCGTTTTTATGTATTTGCTGATTCATTTGTAAGCAAGAAGAATAGTTACATCGTTGGTCAATCTCTTTTTGAAACACTCTATTTATAATCAAGTTTACCGTGGAAGAATAGATGTTCAAAAAGAATTACATCTTCGGGGAAAGAACTAATGTAAGATTATATAAAATAAGTCTTTATTGTACCCTTTGGGCTGTTAAAGATTCCTATCCTAATTTTTGTAATATAATTGTGGCAGAAACTAAATTATCGCCAAGTAATTTAATGGATTTAGCTGGCGTTAGCTGTACACGTTCTCATTTAATTCATCAATAACTTTTATGGATATCATACACTAGATGTTTATACTAAATACAGATTAATATGAGAACAATGTCTTTTTCTGTTACCGAGGGTTTAAATGATAATCTACTTGATGAATCTTAATTGAACTTTGGCTGCCTACATATTTTATGCTTGTATTCCGTAATGCATTCTACTTGGAAATCTTGGAGATAATAAATATTCTCATAAATGATTGAATTGTGGTTAAATTCTTGAAAAGAGTACTGCTGATGTTGTTGGTACATTTCAGTTAGAAAATTTGTCAAAATAGATCCCGTAATAGTATAAAACTCGTAACTTGTACCACGTTTCTCGTATGAAGGGATTTAGGTTTTACTAGATTAGTATTTATATGCAGGCATCTCCCCTCTTGTATTTCCGTTTTAGAGGATGACCAGAAGCCATGACTAGTAGAACAGTGGATTTCTACTCCTAGATCTCCGCCAAATACCAAAAAGCTCCTGCAAATTATAAGAGTATTATTAGAGTAATAATCCCTGCAATCGATTTTAATGGGAGTCTCATATCAATGATGCATGGATATTGCTTGACTGATCAAACAAAAATTATCAACCTAACTTTTAAACCCCAGTTCCCTCATCAGAAACAAAATACTTCCTATTATCTCTCTTTTATGGATAAAAGTCTTACCAAAATATTTTTCAAATCTATTTAATGAGACCTCCTAGTGAAATACCTCCTGTGACAAAAAATATAAATTCGCTGACCTCCATTTAAATTTGGGGAAAATTTTTCGTACTTAATTGAAAGCGTCTCTCATGAGATTCACAGTTTTATTCTCGTTATTGCCTTGCCTTTCGATTCAATTTAAAATTATATTCTACGGCGAAATTATCGATTGGTACGTCCCTGCTCTGATTTAACGCTAATCAATGGGCTTCATGGATGATGAGTTGGAATGCGGAGATCCCTTCAAGCTACGTTCTCTCTTACAGTGTAAGCAGCTATTGAAATTTACAATATAACATGATATTATTCGCAAGGAATGCAATTATGAACGATTGGAAAGAGGGTGTATTCTTGCTTCGCTGGATGAAAGATCCTATTATTCGGGGTCCACGGGATTCTCTGAAAAGAGTCGCGAAAATTGGAGCTCCGAACAAAAGAGGAAAAATTTGGGACTAAAAATGCGTACTTAGTTTAAAAAAATTCGAAAACTTCCACGTTTACGACATAAGTAACATTGTAGCGTTTTTTTTATTGCAGATAAATGCTCCCCCAACCCCCTTAGTTACATGTTTTATTTTCTTCGCTGGATATCAAACGAGAAAATGCAGAATTTATACTTCCTTTTTTATATCATATTAGAATTAATTTTTTAGCTTAAACTTTATTGCTCCATAGCAATTTTTGCTGCTCTTTTATGGAGTAAATTTTTACCGTATCGTTGTCAGGTACCACGTATACGCTGCATCAGCTTTTTGATAAAACACTAGTTACCTTCATGCCATCGTATGTACCCTTTCTTTTCCTCCAATCTCTCTCTTTACCATGAAGTAACTATATTCAGTTATAATTATTCTTCTTCATGTATATTCAATGACAAGTCTAGCCGGGACATTTTAAAAGTAACTAGTTACACTTACCTGTAGACTACAGTTACTTATCATAAAACTTTAGAAATGGGTCTAATATTTCAATGCGGAAGGACCTATTGAATGGTGTTGCTTACGTCAAGTTATCATTTCAACGCAGGGTATTAAATACAAATATTCAAATGCCAACAATTATCTGCACGAGAAATAGGATAATGGTTGTAGGTGCTCTTGTGGTAGCTCCAATTAATTATTGACCACATTTTCACAATGGTGCAGTTTTTCAAATCTAAACTTTAAACGACAGATTAAACAATAAACCCGATTACTTACAAGGTTGTGCAATTTTATAGTTTATTCAATGGGATATGGGTTGCCCAATGACATCCTTATATTTTGTCTGATAAATTAAGCTGGAAGCACAGGTTCAGTAATTATTAAAGTTAGTACCTAACGAACATATAGCTCTAATACAAACGTGGAATCTCTTATGTTCGGTGCTCATACCTTCAGTACACTGAAAATAGAGTTTTTAATACCCAAAAAGGAACTCTTTTTCGATCTTGGTCATGGTAGGTTGCTGATGGAAAAGATTTTGTGCGGCGAGGCACGGTTGTGACGTTGAAATTTGCAACTTCACTTCTGTGGAGCTATCAACCTCCAAAAGCAGCAGAAAATCAGACAAATTTGAGAATGAACTTATTATGCGAGATAAAAAGCAAGTAACGTTTGCTTGGAGAAAAACGTGAGTAGGTTACAAGTAATAGCAACATTTATATAATATAACGATTACAAGTAAAATACCAAAAAATAATCGCGCTGGTAACTCAGTTACATTTACTCAGTTCCCTCAGTGTACCCTAGTCCCTGATATATTTTTACATATGCCTACCTTTCCTCCTCCTCAAATGTATATGATAAATACCTTGTGCACATTTTACGAGCGTCTTATTTCAAGCTTTGAACTATATTGGCTTAAGGCTGGGTTCAGAACTCTGGAATTTCTCTGCCCTGCGTAGTGGAGGCATATCTCGAAACAGAACTGTCGACTGCATCCATTCATGATATGGCACTGATAAGTCTAATTTAAATGAATAATCCAAATAAAGTATATTTTTAAATGAAAGTACTATGGCTTTTCAAACTATTGATTTCAGGATCAAATAAATAATCACGGTCTACCACTCAACTTAATGGTATTAATTTTGTGCCCATTAGGTTCCCGAATTCCTTTGGTCTACAAATTAATCGTAAATTTGCGCCCAAGGCTGCTCCAAATGCAATTATCTCCTCTGTTTAAGCACTGGGGAAATTGCGGACGCGATTATGGTATCAACGCTCGAGTAGGTTAGCGAAGTTGGAGAAGTATTCCCTGCAACACGCCCATTAAGATGTCACAGTATTTTAATAATAGGACAATCCAGGAACCAATACTCCTATCTGGTCGAGTAGGTATACGAAAATGGAAGGGTAAGATCGGTGTCATTTTGCTCATTGCGCTGAAATACTTAACAATAAGTTGGGTGATATTAGGAGACATTGTTACCGACCAAGTAGTAAATGGGATCTTATGGTATTAATTTATTTTCATATACTCCCAGCTCCTTCCTTCATTTGGCCTTTACGTTGCAACTATTTTTCTTTACTACAACTTTTGCTGTTTTCATCCCTTATTGTAATAGCTTACCGCTCATTTGTTGTCTCTGATTTTGAGCCCACATTGAATTGAGTAGTACCTACATTTATTCACTATTGGAATTCAGGTTTTTTTTTAATTCAAGGGTCTTCAATTGAGTTCAAGGAATTACCATATTTGATTTTTCAGTATAGTAATCTATATTTTATTTACCCATGTTCGGTTTTATGTCACTTTTCTGCAGTATTTTACGGAATAAGTGACAAATTCGAATATATCTTAGCATCAAATACTATAATGATCAAGATTCAATTTGAATGGTGAAATTTGCGTCTGAAATCACGTTTTATTATTGATAAGAGATATGAGAAATGTATAACAATAATCAATCAACTATCGGATTGATAATGAATTTAAATAATTATCCTTTCCTCATCCTTCACAATTACTCCACACATCTTATCCGAGTTTATTTTTTTCCATTCTTACTATTCACCTCCAGGGAAAGGAACATACTCTGAATGTATGAATTTCACAAACCAATGACTTAGTACGGGGTGAGCTCTACCCTCACCTATCAAAAACCAACCTTTGGGTTCAACACAACTTTACCCCATTCACCTGTGTCCCGATGATTGTCTTCATCAGTCTTGTTCTATCATGTCTAAAGATATGAAGGATTAATTTGTAGCGTTTTCTTTTGAATGTGTTTGGCAAAATTTTCTTCCGCTCTCCTTACGAGTTATAATTTATCACTCAGATGATTTATTTTATCTTGTTTATTCTTCTTTGTGGTAATATTTTGAATGTTTCTAGCCTTGAATTTTCTGCGGCTGTTAGTACCCGTGTCTCACTGCCATAATGAAGGATGCTCCAGATATAAGTTTTAATGAAGTGTTTTCTCATACCAAAGCTTCCATTTACAAGTAGATACTTCTTGCGGTGAAATATCCCTCGTTGCCTAGGCTATTTCCTTCTTGCTTCGTCCATCGCTGGTTACTCGGCATCCTAAATAGCTAAGCTTTTGTTTACCTAGTTGGTATTGATCTCTTCCTTCGTGATACCTACCAGTACTTAAGGTTTCTTTTTATTTATTCTCAAGTGATATCTAGTCTTTGTTTGTTTCCATGTTTCGCAGTTTCCTTTAAATCTCTTAGTGTGTCTACCATGATCGGAATGTTATCGGCAAATTCCTGAAGCCTTCTCAATGACCTACTCTTTTACTTGTGGAAATGGCTTCAATCACAGCGACCTGGGCTTTATGTACCATGGAAAATCAGGCAAACCACTCGTATTCCTTTCTAAGTTTTGAGAATTGATTCTCAGTCCACGTTGTCAAAAGCCTTCTCGAAATCCACAAGCGTTGTTTTGACGTGGTTGCCATTGGTATATTGTTCCCTATTAATTTATACGAAGTCATTAAGAGCCAGAATGATTTTTCTTGTGCTTTTTTTTTCCACATTGGTTATTTTCCAGTTTTTTTTGTTCTATTCTTAATAAATTAATAGTAGTAGTTCATCGAGGAATCCCACCGACAGCTAAGATCATTGGTAAATTTTATGCATTTATTTTGTTCACCACCGAAACGGGCTATTAAATTGGCTGGCTGAATCAACAACAAAATAAAAAATTACAAACAAAGTAAGCATAATAATGAGGCAATCGCATGAAAGAGCACATGCAGGTAATTGGAAAGAAAAGGTAATATATAAGAAACGGAGGAAGTGCGGAGTTGAACCTGGCGTTGGAATCAGCCCGCTACTAACGAAAGGAGCCAAGGGGATCACGGATTTACGTCCCATCCGACGGGCGTAGTACAACAGTTCTCTTCACGCAGCTCTCCAGTGAGAACTGATATACCTGTGAAGAGACTTCTCCTCTTTGAACCTGCTTAGTTAAACGGAGTTAATAGAGTTATTGGGCATACATAGAGCCATGATGTCTTATGAAGCAATCGACCAGGGAGAAGGGAATAGAATTGACGGCAGAGTTAAAGAAATTAACAATATCAATGTGAAAAATATGGGAGCTGCATCAAGTCGGTCTTAGGGCTGTCGTACACTGATGATGAAAATATATATGACTAAGGGGCCATATATATATGACATAGAGCTGATTTTTCACATTTTAATTCCCCCACTTTAATTCCCCTCCTTTCACAATAAAAATTCGTAACATTAACTAAAAACCCCCGACCTAAAGTATGCAACTTTGCTGTCAATGAACCCTACCCATTTTGTGAATAATATGACAGAATTTATTAATAGATACCTTATTTTGTTCTCAGTGATATTGTTTATTCCCGTACCATTATCAAAATCTATTATGAAAATCGCATTATTATTTAACCATGGGATGGATATAAAATTTATTTTTCGACCAACGTAACTCCCAGTTGGACAACCCCTCCCTGTCGATAACGTGTTGCAACGGATGACCCAACCCCTAGCCTCCCCTTCGGCGTTACATAAGTTATGGACGGCCCTTTAAATCCATCCCTGTCCTCTCCTTCCAATAGGCCTAGTCTGGGAAAGCCTGCCGGAGCCAATGTCCTCGAAGCCAATATTGGAAGTCTGGTAAGCTACTAGAGGCGACTCCAATGACGTAAATGGAGAAGGGATACGGAATTGCATAATATTCATGGAGGTCACTCTTGCCGATACGTTGTGGTGGCAGGTTTTGGGAGAGAAAGTGTAGGGATTTAAGGATTTCTAAGGGGGAAGAGTGGATGTTGCTAAGTAGTGTTTGAGACAAACTGTTTTACTGGCGACAGACTGTCGGAAAGTCTGGAGGAATTGGTGTTTTACTTGCCCTCTTTTCAGCAAGGAATGTCACTGAATATAACGCGAGAAGAAAAGCAGGATATAGCCCTGACAGAAGGGGTGATTTTTCAAATGCAAGGTGAGGATGAGGTGTAGTAAATACACATATTTTAATTCTCATTTTAAATATTTAATAAAGGAATTTCGGTAATAATATGAAAGGGTATGCTCAGGATATATCAAGCATGGTGAAAGGCATGAAAAGGGTGAGTTTTCTTTAATTAGATGAAGTTTAGGAAAAAGAATTTACTTGAACTTATGTAGGACGTCATCTGTGTCTAATTGTTGTTAGTCTTTGTGATCTAGTAGGTATTGCGTTTTGCTGGTTGTCATTAATGTATGCAAGGATGATGAATTATAAATGTTTTAAATTAATATATTATGCTATATAATTATTCCCTTTCCATTTTGATGATTTCCCAACTATGTTAGGAGCTTTGGATTGGCATATCTTACCACAGTAGCAACCCACTCAACGGTAAGACTGAACTTAAACATTGATGTTATTTCCTATATCGGCCATGGAGGGCCAGTTCGGCTATTTCGTCACGACAAATTTGAAACGCTGCGTCGAGAATAGCATAACTCCCAGGATACAGGTGGACTGTTATCTAGCGCCTGTTTAGTTGCGAAAATTTATTATGATTAGAGTTTGACTAGTGCTGACGACAAGATGAGCACGTTTGCGGAGAATAAGAAGTATCTGATTGCTTACCTGAATTCAAATATGTTATTGGCCGTATTTTCGCAACGAATATTTAAAGGTTGCAAAAACAAATTCCTAGCTAAGGAACCCCTCATTCGATTCTAGGCGGAAAGCTGCTATGGTGTAAACAAGAACATGGATTTGGTTATAAAAATTAATATGAAAAACATCGCGGACCAATGGTAATGGAAGGATAACGTGGCATGCATTGCGATAAATTGCTCAAAAGCGAGGGTTCTTTTTTTGTGAAAAAAATCTTATTTGAGCGCAAAACTAACCAAAAAAAAATATCTAAGAAGTTAGATTTTTTACGACTAATTGATGGTTAATGAATGTATTCTATTTTTACTCGATAATACTCTCTTTGTCCTCATCATTTTTCATTTTCATGTTTCATGCTACTTCACATGACTCTCGGTGGTACATGCATCCATAGCCTAGACATTTATGGAGAGTGACGAGGAAAGATTCGTAACTTTGGCGATGCGAGTAAGGAAGAGAATGGAAAAAGTTTAATGGAAAGAAAAGAGGATGAATGACGAAGATTTATGCATCGTTCAAGAGAAATGGAATGTGATGGTGGTTGTTGAGGGCAGAATGCTAAGCATGTATAGGGAACAGGTAGAAATAGTAAGAGAAATGAATATAAAAACTTTTTGAATTCCACTCTTGAATAAAAACACGACCAATTTCATCCAAAAGAGGACATCATCAGGTTATAATGTCTTCTTTTGGAAGAAACCAGTTGTATTTTTAATTGATATGTGGACATTTACGTGTGGAGTTTTTTGTATTCATTGCAGCATGGATTTCAATAAGCTTGAGCCTAACTCAGTGGAGTCCATAAAAAATGATATTTTAGTTTGGGTGAAGAGAGTTAAAAAATACGCTGATCAGAAGTGTAAGGTAGGGTAGGTAATGGTATGGTTGTTTTAAGCAATGCAAAGAAGAGAAGGTACACTCCATTAACTGTAAGAGCATAGTTGGAGTCACCACCAAGTATACTATGTATTTATGCCTTAAAGTTTATATCTGAAGTTGACACCTATGAGTTGAAAACGAGTCTATACCAAATATCATATAACGGGATTATATAATGTTTTTAATAGTTGGCACTTCATGGATTTTACCATGCTGAAGTCCAAACTATTGGGCTGTACAAGAACGCTATTATAGGTGAAAGCTAAACTGTAATCAAGGGAATCTACATAATAGTCTTCTAGACATTGTAAGAATGTGTTGTTAGGGGTTAACCAATGTGGTGTTGGGGGTGGGGGTTCACGCTTACCATTATGCAGGCATGTAGAAATACAGGTCTATACATACACTACCACCTACAAGAAAAAGAGTCACAACTAAATAGTTTTTCTCCTCTAAGTATTGTGTTATTATTGATTAGTAAGGCATTTATTAAAATGCGCTAATTAATTTATTTTTCACAAAGTAAGCATGAGTTAGTATTGTTAAAGTATCGACACGTTTAAAAAATCAAGAGAGACACTACTACTCTTCTTCAGCAAATCTATATCACCTATTTTAATTTTCCTCTGACATATTTCTTGCAATCTATTACTCTCTTTAGCACTGCGCGGAAAAATAAAAGTTTTCACCTGAAGATAACGCATTAGCTTTGAAAACTTGTTAGTACCAATAATTTATTCGGTGAAATTATAAAATGTTTGCTAATAATTTGCACATTTCTAAACGAATATACAGCTATCAATATCCTCCATACTGACTTTACATTTTTCTAGGGAACGAAGACTTAAAATCAGCATGGATTGAGTGACAAATGACATTCGATGTAGGTTGACTTCCCAATTGTCCCCTATTCTCCTCTTGTTCATTTCCCTTCGCCGTAACCTCCGGCCGAGACGATTTAAGGAAGAAGATGGATCCTCTTTTCCACCAGCGTGAGTCTTCTCTTTGCGAGTACGTGACATAGATTTTGCCCGCGTGGAGCGTACCCTTTGGACTAATTCACCCATTCGGACGCAGCGAGTCTCTCGCTTGTCTTATCTCGTTACGGATTTCGTTCCTCTTGGTGATACGGATGTACCGACCAGATTAAATTCGTGGTCAATGTCAGTTTCAGTTTGCATGCTTTTCGTTCTCTGATTGCAAATGGACGATTACAAGATACTCCGGGAAATTAAGCTCATATATGTCAGCGAGGGAAAATGTTATAAAAATTCAACGTTGAACTTTTACGCAAAGGTATCGTTGAGGATATACTGAAAATACTGAGAAGTAAATTAGCGCATGGGCAGTCATGCAATTTCGTCCTATTCCACGACGCTATCTTATCTTTCAAATGTTCGTTACATGTGAAAGTCCAGCGTCGCGTTATTCCGAATTCGCTTCGGTAGTCTCGAGCGGTAATTTTATGTATAAAATACTGTTTCTGTGTGCCCATTACTTTCTAACTTTTAGCAATTTTTAGATAAGTTTTAAGTACTACATTTTTTAGAACAGTCAGACCCTGTGCTGCTATACAAAATAGAATTAAACGAAACTAATTAAAAAGAATACTGAAAAGTTGAATCATTCTTATTGTTTAGGAACTTGAATCTGTCGTTTCTTAATTTTAATGTATTTATTTTTCCACAATGTTATTTACAATCACGATGAATGTCTAAAATTTTTGGAAGATATGGAATCTTACGTATTTATATGTGCTTTCATAATTTCCATTATTTGTGTAAATATTAAGTTTATCAAGTTTAAAATTTACCTGTATCTGTTACCGTCGTATGAGCTGAGACGGAATATCATCTCCTCAGGTATTATGCCTGAGAAGTAAATTATGTAAATGAAACACTATGTTTTGCATTGGAAAACTTTGCCAACCAACTTAGAAGTACCTTTAATTGGTCACGTAAAATTGTAAGCCGTTTATCCAATAATTCTAGTGATTACCCAATACATTTACTTTTTAATTTGAATAGTCAGCCAATAATTGATTTCACTCTATACATTAATTCTGATAAATTCCAGTCAATCTAATTGGCGCTTACTCGAGAAAGATTCTGAAATAGGACATTCCATAGAATATGGCTGGCCGAAAAGTTTCTCTTCGGAATGTTGCAATTTATATCCTCAGAAAAAGACTGGTTCACAATAATATCTTCTTCCTCATCATCTATTTTCATTGTTTCCTGTGAAGCGGAAAAAGACCAAGGAAGTCGTTTGCCAATGAGAAGGAACAAAATCGAAATAGGGAGCGTACTGGAGCTATAATAGGCATATATAATGTTTTACCCTTTATCATTCATAGGGCCCTACACCAGAAAATCAAGAGTTTCTTTTTCTACTTTAAGTATGAAATAACAAAATTTATAAATTGCACTACGTAAGTCACTATTGAATAAACCAGCATGGGGAGATTAGGAAGAAATATGAGAATCTTATTTATTGCTATGTCTCTAGGAATACGAAAAAAAATGCTCTTATAGGTATGGAGAATGGGAGTGAGCTAATAATATGCATGCAAATAAGAGGTAAATGATAAAATTAAAAATATGCCGCATCCTGCTAAGCATTTGTGTGCAAATTCTATTTTAATGTTTACCAATGCATATCGCGAATATGTACCAATTGTAGTTCATACACATTTATTTCTTCTTAAGTCTAAACGTTTTCTCCTCACATCCGGTGCAACATAGGCTACGAGGTTCGGCCCGGATTCCGGGATGGAGTTGAAAATTTTCCCTTCTCTTACCGGTCAATCAAAGTCTTAACCAGTTTCGGCTGCCAAGTCTCGACTTTCCACCCATCTCCTGAGGTGGAGAAATTTACATTCCTCTGGTATCATACGGTAAGAGGTTAGACGTATCGGGATTGTGAGATGAAGGTGTGTCCAAGAGGGAGGAAAAGAGGCCGGAGGGAGGCCGGAGAGGGAAAGGGATGGAAGGTCCTTAAAAAGCTTCTCTTTCCCTTCATTTTAAACCCTTCTCTTCCGCAGTGAGTCCTCTGGGGAGAAGGAATTGCTGAAATTGGATGGTTTGGAGGTATCTTTCCCGAGGAGGGGAGGGTGGAAGAGGGACCTATTGGGAGGGGAAGTAACTGTGTCGGAGAAATCTTGGTGGGGTAAAGGTGTGATAGGAGTTCTAAGCCCTTGAAAGGATTAATCCGAGCGTGGGAGTTCCTTGCAGCTGTCCCTCAACCCTTACTCCTCCCCCGTCTCGCGCAACCTTTTTAACGCTCCGCCTGTAGAGCACTCCTCGCCCCTCCATCTTCCATTCCACTCCGCGACAGTTATTCTCCCGATTTCTCCTCACCCCGCGCCCCGTTTTGTGAGGGGATGGAGGAAGGGGTTTCGGCCTATCGGAGAGTGGGAAGTCGGTGGTGGGTCGAAGGATAAAACCGTCCTCGGCAGCCGCAGTTAAAACCTTGGGGCGGATCCGCCGCCGGCATGAATGAGGGATGAAAACCGAATCTGGCATTTCGTTTACGTTGTGCAGGTCACGTAAAATCCCCCTACATGTGCCCATCGGGCAATAGTCTGAGGTTCGGTTAAGTTTCACCCGAGTAAATGTAGTGCGTTTCCAATTATGTATCTGTGTACGTGTGGACTGGTAACAACTCAGTTGAGCGGAAGCTGTGTTAGTAAGGAAAGGTAGTTGGCTTTTAAAAAGCAGATATCTCGACTGTGTGCTGCGTTCATGTCCTAGATAATAGTTTAGAATAAATTTTGCATAGGTAAAAGTTAACTATGCTAGGGAGCTGGACCGTGCTAAATGGAAACTTATGGCTGTTATGAATTTTAAATTTTCCGTTCGACTCAAAAGATTAAAAATATTTGTAAATTTTATGTAATTTGTGGAGATATTTATTGCACAAAAATTCATTGTAACGAAAAATAAAATAATATTTACTATAGTTCCGTTAGGGAAAAGGAAATTTTATTTTGAAAGTTATAGTTTTAAAAATGTTTTTTCTTATTTTTAATAATAAAACTTTAAAAATGGACGTCTCACGACAGAAATGCTTTAAGTGGGATAAAGATAATTCATAAAGTTATTGTGAGATATTATAGAGTGAAGGGATCTATTTGGTGTCGTAAAAGAAATGGGGTGTAGCATCAGGGATGTCGAAAGTGCCTTCAAGTTAAATTCGACGGGGTGATAACAAAGCGAATAAGATTTTTGACTTGAGGTATGAATCTAGAGATTTGGTAGTGACTTTATTTCTAGTTAAGTAATCGTAGAGTTGTGTAGATGGAAGAATAATCCATATTTAGCGTTGTAATGGCTTGTCCTATAATTTAATTGAAGCTTACTGTGAGTGAACAAGAATAAAGATAAAAAGCCAAATATAAAAAGGCATTGACCTCGAGTAACAGTCACCAAATGAAGAAATCAATTAGATAAATAACAGAAAATGATTTGGGAACAAATATCAGTGGAGAAAAATGTAAGCATAAAAGAAATACACAATATTGCTGTCAGCTTGGAGAAACAAGGCCATATTGAAAGAATATGGGTAACTTAGGATAAATATTGATCAACTGGATATAATTTAAGCGTTACCATGAACAAACAAAAAATAAGGTTTGGAATAAAATAATGTGCAAGGCCAAAAGGAGAAACAAAAGCTTTAAGCGGTAAAAGCGCTTTACTGTATCAGAAGCCGAATTATGACCAATAAATTAAGCAAGAAGGGGGTACTTTTCGTAATATGGAATTTTTGTGCATCTGTGAAATAGCTGTAGTGAGGTTGGAATTCTACTACAAGCAAAGCTACTTGCAATGCACACAATCCAGCAGCGCAACAGTACAACATCGACTTACCCAAGGCTGATAATAAGCATAGTAAAGAAACGCTTTATTTGAATGTGAGCATTTGGAGCTCGCTCATTATTGCTTTGTCATAGGTAAAAATAAACAGCAGCTGAAAACGTAAGCTTTTAAAATGGTGCAATACAGAATATTCACTAGAATAGAATGGGGATATCAAGTTCACAACAAATGGGTTTATAGGAGGGCAAGTGAAAAATTCAATCTCGTTAAAATTACGGAGCGAAGATGGAAGAGCCTTACCGGACATTTTCTGGGGCATGATAGTCTGCATGAAGCAGTAGTTGGGATACATGTGAATGCAAAGAATTTCATAGATGTCCTCTCATAATTTATGTGAAGTAAGTTAAGGGAGAAGAAGAATTAATGTAATATGAAGAAGCGTGAAGGACTGGGAACAGGCCGCGAGAACCTAAACGGCGTTATCCACTGAAATTGCGCAATAGCAGAATTCCACAGAGAAAGAATCATTCGCCTTGACAGGGACTCAAACCCGGATCCCCTGATTTCCGGCCTGGTGCTTTTACCAATTAAGCTACCGAGGCATCATCTTTCCACGTCGAAACTTTAGATCAATCGGAAATCAGGGTATCCGGGTACGAGTCCTAGGCAAAGAGAAAAAGTTTTCTCTCTGGAAATTCTGCTATTATGAAGAAGTTTGTTAATAGAAGAGTTGAGTTGAGAGCTAAGAATATTAGGATGGAACCGATCGATGACTTTCGGTGGGGAAAAAATGTCTAGCAGCCAAATCCCATCATGTAATTGCAATCTGTAAAATAAACATCATTTTAGCGTGGAATTACACTTGGCTCTCCATTTTGGTGGCTCGAGAAGTTAGTCTACAGCTTCGTGTAGCTATTGCGCCTGATTTGATGGAGTCTCGTTCGGTTTACACTAGAGTAAATTCAGAGAAACTCCCGTGGGGTGAAATAAAAACGTTTTATTTTCATCCCAAGTCACCTCTGGGAACGTTGCGGTGTTTTCTCGACAAAATCCCAGCACGCGGGTGATAAGATTGGAGCTGAGGTGACGGGAAGGGAAGGGAAAGGGTACGGGAAAATATACACTCGAGTCGGGATAAAAACACTGCAGGCTCGAGTCGAAGTGTGGTCGACAGGGCTTTCCATTCTCTCACACCCGTTGGTTTCTGTTTGCTGCGGATGACCGTTCAATTTTTTTTATTTCTTTCCTACTTTTCCTTGTGTGCTCTCAATCATAACTCCCATCGAATTCTCTCCTCAAATGAGTTGGGCCGAGGCTCAATACCATTCTCCAATTTAGTTCTTACTACAATTTTAATTTTATCCCATTTACGCTTGGATGTGGGATGTAAGTGAAGAGAAGTTGAAAACAAATATAGTGTCAATATACAGTTTTATTTGCCGACATAATCTTCGTCCATCTTTAATAATTTCCGGTGATTAGCTATTTTGTGATGCACTTTTAATGATTTTATGTAATACGTTTAATAAATGCTAAGAACCTGTTCAGTATGTGTAATTGCATGACTTTTTGTTTCCAACATAAAATTCCTTCTGTTGATTGCGGTATGTTTGTTTGTGTGTTAAGTAATGAATTCAACATTCGTCAATGAGAATCACTTCACATGATTCCATTTTATTCCTCTATTTACTACAAGCCTCTTAACTATCCATGAAACGTTTTCTCTTCCTTCATTTCTAAACAGGTAAACCGACCCCTCGCAGAGGTCTTTGTATGGATCATTCGAGTTCAGTACTCCGCCCGTCCTTAGCTTAGCCTTGGCGCCCTTGGTGAATTCCGATGCGTGTTTCTTTCCACTGTTAATATTATGCACTTCCATTCCTATCCTTGTACCTTCCTCCCGACCTGGAGCGTCAACAATTGCGGATGCATATTTGAAAACACAGTTAAAAAGACCCTTTCAGTACACATTTAAAGTTAATTGTAGCATTGTGATCTATGTGTTAATAACTCTACGATAGTGATTTATAAACATAAGACATAATAACAGCCTAGAAAAAATTAATATTACTTCAGATACTCACAGCACACTCGCAATAAAAAAATCAGTTATGTGTTTACAACAATAGGATCTATCCCAAAATCTACGGACTTTGTTTACATCACGTGGTTTCATGACGTTTGACCTCTATCCGTCTATTGACATGCGTGGTAAATGGCAGTGACCATCACCTTTGGAGGGCATTAATATTTGAACGCTAAGTATATTTGCAATGAGTTGAATATCGAAAAAAGGCGTTGCAAAACCTATTGTTTAAGATTTGCATTATGTCAACTGTATCTTTTTTGTATTTGAGTGAGTAATCACTGTGTTATATTGACCACGCGAGTCTTCCATAGGGAAAGAAATTGAGCCGTGCTAGACTATGAAGAACAGTTGATGACTAAAAAAACTTGAACCCTGTCAGTGAATATGATATTTATGCGTGGCAGTGCCAATAAGATATATCATTTAATTTTCTTCTTGTGCTCTCTCTTCCTCCTGTAATTCTTTATTTCATTTTAAGGGAGTGTCTAAGGAATAAATCACATGATCGTTTACGTAAGTATTTAGGAACCATTGAAACAACACCTTTCAGTGACAGGAAAAATGGTACCTTGAGTTCATTTTCGCCACCTACGTGGTCATTTTCTTCGTTCCTATTGTAATTATTCGAGATTTGAATTTATTATGTATTTAAAAAAATAAAAATTTCATTACTAGCCTCTGTATTCTGCATTTGATGTCGTCCGCACTGACTGACTGCCTTTCAGGTTGACGACGGAAAGAAGGACTGGCTCAAGTCATGAAATAGAAGATGAGAGCCTCTATCATTGGAGGTATCTCTGAAAATGGCCATTTTATGTGTTCATCTTTCCGTTGTCATTTGAGCTATCATCATCGCTTACCGTGAAGTAGACCGTGAAAAAATATCGTGAGATTTGGACAAAAATGGCTGGTTGAAAGGGAATTAGTAAACTTGAAACGGATAAACAAGCAAAAATAAGGATAAACGATGATAAAAGCTATAAGATACGATAAAAAACAATAAAGATATGAAGGTAATTTCCTCATGGAGGATGGAGAAAATAAATGGAACGTGTTATATTTTGCTAAACTATAATGGGATTATATTATTCATGAAAGTCATAGTCCAGGGATCAAAGCGAAACCAAAATAGTTTGCTCTATAACTATGTAAAAATAGAACACGTAATAAAATATATGATCTGTGAGCGAAAAAGATCAAAACACTTTCAGTTTATATGCACGTGTGTGAAGAAAAAACTTAATTGTTTCAATCCACCCACAAATTGAATTTTATCATTTCATTAATATTTTTAAAATGCCGAATATTAAATTTTCCTTCCATAATAGAGAATGCTTTTGGAAACACCACATCATCATGAAGACTATTTACTCCAAAACTCCGACAAATGGAGGAATTAAAAATAAAATGGGAATTAAGCTCAAAGGGAGAAAGAAAAATAACTTCATAACATAGGAGAAAAAGAGAAGGCGGACGAAAATGGTGGGGACGATTTAACGACTGTGAATAGAAAATGAACGAAGTAGGTATTAAAATAAAGCAGAGCTATAGGCTTTGAGAGAGAAGAGAGATCGTTGGGATTGCGAGTTGAGATACACGAATTATCGACACTATTAAGATGAAGTAAAGATGAATATGCTATGGTAAAAAATGGAGATTTGTGTCCGAGCTTTTTCTGCAAATATCTATCATTGCGGCTGGCCACAACTTTTTTCACAAAATGCCTGAAGGTATATTGAGTTTAGCACTTTAGAACCAGCCATTTATTAGCGAATGGCTAGAAAGTAAATTTAATGCAATAATTTAAAATCGAATGGTACAGTTTACGTTATGATCGTGACTTCTAGCGGCCTGCATGGTAGGGTAGAATTAAATTGAAACCTTTGGTGTTAGTCTTCTACTTTTTTATCATCCATAGCTAGGGAAATACTCAGAGCTGATGCAGAAGTAACTAATTAATTCTTTTATATGATCCCGTATTCCGTCTTAGATCTTTGCTTTTCTAATGTTTTCATAAAGAGAAGCGTTTAATAAATATGTAGGGTTCATTTAGACCCATTCATCAGATTGTTTACTATTCGTTGAACTCTCCCGGCAGTTTTTATAAAATTAATTTCTTCAATTAGTTTCTTTGGATTCCAATTATTAAGTAGTTGTAAAATTTTCTCCAGCATAGTTATTCCCTCTTTGCCTTTATTTTTATTCAATTTTGAGACATGAATGTAAGAATATGTAAATTATCAGTGTGCTCTAACAAATTATATTTTATGATTTATAATTGTGCGACTTGTTCTGGTAATGGATATCTACTATCTGTATGTGGTTACACATATAAAAGCCTACCAAGATGATGTGAGACGAATTCATTACGAGATTGATGAACATACTTCGAATAAATGAGGTTTCCTTGGATTGGGAAGTAAATATCTTACAAACTGTTATGCTCAAAATACAAAATGAGGTATACTCTTGTATACCTCATTTTGTATTCAATGGATTGAACTATTACCTTCATTAAGGGCAGTATTCAGAAGGTAGCATTCTCCTTTGCATTTATCTATCTCTCAGGTTGAGTGCTTTTATTCTAAAAATAATTTTAGTATTAATTTTACCGGTTTCTTTATGCAGTGACTTTGCTGTGTAATTAATGGGTCCCTACGTTGATAGAACATTGTGCCCTTTCGAGCAAGATGCAACTTATCCTGAATAAATCGTTGACTTATTCAATGATTGTCAATTAGATAGTCTTGGCACTCAAAATTCACTCTTTTGAAAATTCTGCATCACTAGCGTCCTAATTATATGCATCAAAATGGTAGTTATTAGGGGGATGATAGCGACATCTTAGGATATTTGCGCCATTTAGGATAGGTGGTTCATTGGATGAAGAAATTTCAGGGCAAAGAGAAACAGTGGAAGGAACCCCGGCCTCGGTATAAGCCGGCTATATATGAAAGGCGCGATCGGGTCCACGGTTTAACGTCCCATCCGACGGGCAGAGTACTGACCTTGAATTACTATCCACGATGTAATCAAGTGGTAACTGGTATACCAAAGAAATAATTCTGCTACACTCGGGATTCGAACATCAGCCGCATGAATGGAAGGTCAGTACTCCAATCACCACGCTAACCAATTCTCCTCTCTTCCTAGAAATCTAGTACCATCTAGAAAATCAATTCCTTGCAACTGCCTTTCTTAAAATACAAAAAAATATCCCGTTGTCACATAAACTAAAGATTTAGTATGTCTATTCACCAAGGGAAAAATAACTAAAATGATATCCCATTACTTGACCAAATACTTATTCTCTTCAACCTGTCGTCGGAATTGTATTTGCTACCCTTCTTGGATTGGACTCATTTGCAGCCGCTTCATTGGGGAAAAAAGCTCCTTTCGAATGGAAACTATCTTTGATATGTACCTTACTTTGTGACCAACCTTCAAGTTCACTGGGTATCGGCTTGGTGTGGTGGCTAGAGTACTGTCTACCCTCACGAGGGCCTGGGTTCGATTCCCGGAAGTGGCGGATTTTTCAGTGGCAAACCGGTCCCTACTTGAGTGCATAGTGGAGGGCTTTCGAGGTTCAGTACTCCGTCCGTCGGATGGGACGTTAAGCCGTGTTCCCCTTGGCACCTTTCGTTAAGAGTAGGCTGGCCGATGCCGGGTTTTTCTCCACCTTTCCTCCGTTCCCTGAAACCTCCAACTATTCCCAATAACCCACCTATTCTAAGTTGCGCAAATGACATCAGCTGTCAGTCGCCTCCCCTGATTAGCATCACATCGAGTTCACTTGAAGCAATCTCTATTGCTGCCACCATTGCAATAACGGTGTTTTATCGTGGCGCATCAGGCTTTCCACCATGACAAATGTGAAGTCATCGGAGACAGCTTGAGGAGTTCAGCTTCAACTTCTAGACAGCTCTCGAGTCGTAAGGCCCTTATCATTTTGAGCACGCGAATTATTTTTTTACTAATTCCTTAGTAACCGTTTAAGGAATGGATCGAGTGGAATGATGGCCGAAGTCATCGCGGAAAAATTTTCTTGGAATGGGAAAGGACGAGATTGAGGGAAGAGACGGGGAGGATTGAAAATTGTATAGGGAGGGTTCGCGACGAGGGGTTTGGAGGGCCCCCAGTCAGGAATGGGATGGCTTAGAGTGGGAAGGGCTTTAAAAGTAGCGCAATGGTGAAGGCGCGGTTAAGGAATTAAGAGTGGGAGCAGAGTGGAGTAAGGAGGAGGAGGGGCGAAGGAGTTCGCGCTGGAGAAAATGGTTTCGCGCCTTAAATTGGTTGGAAATTATATCGCTGGAGGAAACGAAACTAAGATTCCCCCAGCCACCCCTTCCTTCCTTTCTCGCCCGAGGATTGCTATCTCCTTTCGCGCTCTCAGGTATAAAATCCACGTGTACATAGGTATATAATCGCTTTCGGAGTGAGAGATAAAATTTCCTCCTACCCTCCTCATTTCTGGCCGAGGAATATATGGCTGACGATTCTCTTACGCAGTATAAAGTACTTATATACAAACTATGCATATACTCTCGTGAGTCTTTGAGGGCAACAAATCTTGAGGTCCTTTCAAAATAAACATCCATTAGTGGAAATGGAGTGTGGTCGTTTGCGAACGTTTATCGCTTGCTGCTGCGGTTTGACTCTTTCATTTTTTTCTGTTTCCATTCTCGTTTAAGTCCTTGATTGAAACATTTTTTATGGGAAGACTGCTGCGGACTGCTTGATGGTTGCAAGGAACGGTATTGTGGCAATTTGAAAGGGTTGCGATGGATAAGTTCTGAGAGGGGTGTAGACCAGTCAAATTATGTTTTGATTAAATATAATGTTTACATGATATTTGAAACGGAGGCACATTACTGGGGTAAATATTGAGGAGGATGAGGTATTTTACCGTAGTAATGCGATGGGAACTTTTTAAGGCTTAAAGGAAATAAGGATTGCATTTAAGGACCTTGAAATGAAAATATTACGCAAGAATATTCGCATTGTTGCCAAATTTAACGAGGAATTTGACGTTTTTACCCTTGCGCTGCGTCGAGCTGTGGACCAAAGGGTTCCGAGTTCTTTTCGGCTTAACTTCTTGGGAGACTGCCAAATAAAATGCTCTCGGTACGACTTCACGCTCACCAATGTTTCATAGAATATCTCTTTTGGCTGACGAATTGAAACTGCCCCAATTCCTCTTTATTTTTGAAGCCGAAACGCCCTTTGTGTTAAATACTACTGATCTTCAACTTCCTACCATCCAACTAAATTTCGGTCGGTCACCCAGTGAGTGCTGATTTTATTTTTGCGAGGCGGCGGATTCCGTTCGATAATGTCTCGTATATTGTTAAAGCACATCAGGTTTGCATTTGTCAAAATTATAGCTGTAACTATCACCAGATCCTATTTTAAGATGGACTTTACATGGGAATTAAGATTTCATTTATTTTACGGGATTATAAGGATCATTTTCAATATTATTGAAAAAAAGGGGACGGAAGGAATGCATTTGGATGGATTGGTAAAGCTCATGGTCTAATCAATCCTTTAGAATACTTTCCTTACAAGGTTGGAATTTAAATAATGTGTTAAAAGCATTATTTCGCAATAATCACTGTAGAACAACACATTGCCTGAATACGAGAAGTTTCTCAAATATATGTTTTTTGGTTCATTTTAAACTTATTTTGCTATTTATCTGACTCTAAACACTTTCATGTTGAACACGTTTTTGATACGAATTCCCCATTGAGGTATCACGGTCATTTTAATAAATATTATCCTCTTATAGAATTTGCAAAAGTCTTCCAAATATGACTTCATTAAAGTCCACTCTTCTTGTTGTTTGAGTGGTGGGTCCTCCTCATTTGTTATTGAATGTTCGCTCTGGTAATATTCATCCGCTAAAGTTCCTTTCCCCAAGCATTTTTCTTCGCTGAAATCGATAAGTGAAAGGTGCCGAGATTAAAATTCAATAGAATATCTTTTGAGACGATGCTGTGCTAATGGTGAATACAAAGGCTTCGGGGCATCTTCGTCTCTTTTCCCTCGAGAACGAAAATTGAAGCGGCTTTTCATGATTGGCCGTCATCATTTCAGAGAGCAATGTCTATAGGTATACGTTTTCATTGGAAATAAAGATGTATTCATGTAGCTCACCGTAACTAATTCAAAGCGAAAAATTGAACAGACTTAATTCCAAATATTAATCAATTGAAGAAATACAAAATATTTCTAATTTTTTTTCGATTCTTTCATCTGCAGATATCATTCGTTACGAAATATTAAAAATATGAAGAGGCTAATTATCGGGAAAGAAAATTTCCTTTCTTCATGGCAGCTAATGGAAACCCATTTCGTATCAAATCGGTACAGGATAAAATTCAGTTTCCAAATGACTTGTTTTTTATTCTTAACGGGGAAAGACATCCCTACCTGAATGAAATTAAATGGTTTCTTCATTTCACGAGTTCAGTCCGATCACTTCATCATTACTGTAGACGGAAGAGATAATCCTAGGAAGGAAAAATGTCAAATATAGATATTCATGAATTCTTTTTCCCATGTAAAGTCCACGATCTGGATGCAAACATCTAAGTAATACCTTTTAATTTTTTTCATTGCTAATTCATCATAACCTTGTCATCTTGGGTTTTGAAAATAAGGCTATGATAAATAGGAGCCAACTCCCACGCACCATAGCGGCAGCTCTTTCGGAATCTTGTTGGTGCAGACACGTTTCTAAAAATCAAAACTTTCATCGTGGATGTGCCGTTACGTGATATATCTTTAAATGCGACATGCGCATGCGAGTCCTATGCTTAACGTCAGCATATAGGTCCGCGTTTGAAGCAGTTTTTAATTTAATTTAGTGGCTCTATCCTAGTTACTCGCGTGTCGTGTGCTCATTATAAACACTCCAAACTCTGATAGGGTGAGCGACTCGCGATTAACGAGGGATTACAAAGTTTGATTAATGTTCGCGTAGATGTTTCGCTTGTGCAAGGGATGGAGGCCGACGCTATCTTCAAAATAAAGCGAGGGAAAGCTCTTTCTCATCGATGCTGTCGCGTTGGAGAAATACCATATATCTTCTAGTTAACTCACCATGAGGGATCGTGGGTTCCACTACAGCTGCAATTTCCCCTAGAAGTGGAACGTAGTAAACATTTAGTCATATACCTCGGGGAAAAATGCATTGCGGTGAATAAACTAGCTCTCGTCCCATGCGTGTACATAAAAACAGCAGTTATTTCACTTAAACGCTCTAAATCTTTCCACTTGCAAGCTTGGAAATAAGGTCAGCGATTTGAGAAATGTTGCATACAACCTCTAGCTAAACTAGAAGTAAAGGTTCCAACAGTGCTCTGGCTAAACGTTATGTGAAATAATAAATTTCCCGCCCTGCTTCCAGACCAGGGAAGTAACTACTTTTGAAGTAATATTATTTTTTAAAGCTAAGTTCTTTGCTACATGTTGATCCATCTCGTTAATTTTATTTTCATTCCTTTGGGACTGCTTGATATGAGAAATCGTCGTAAGCTTCATCAAACTTCCATGTGGGAAGTGAAATGACTACTGATGAGGATTCATTATTATTTCACGGCTCATCATTAATGAAATAATAGGGAATTTTTCAATTTCTTTTGCAATTCATTCACGTGTGAGATCTAAATTAGCGAGAAATGAAGAAATATCCGCGTTCTTAATTCCATTCCCATTACTATCAGACCAATATCTCTTCTGGGATGGTGACTGGTCAAATCTATCAATATTCTATCGGTTATTAGTATGTATCTAAAATCTTCAGTGAACATATTCGTAGTAAATTTATGCTGCCTACTATTACTATTCTATATCTATATATCTATCTACGACATACCCTTCAAGCCACCTCGAGGGTGTGTGGCAGGGGGTGCATCCACACCAGGAACAATGACTATTACTATTTGATCTATGTGTCTAATAGGAGATCTTCTTATGCAATGGGCACTTTTACTCGGAACCGAAATTGCAATTTTGTGCACAAAATCGTTAGATAGAAACGAAAAACGAATGTTAGTGAAAAAATAATCTTCTAACCAGAGCCATTCAGTTACAAATAAAAATTTCAAAATAAGCAAAAGGTGACGCCCACTGAGGAAGCTGCTTTGAGACCATTGACGTCATTTACCTCCTATCCTTGACTGCTTTTAGGGAAAGGGATAGGAGTGGAGGGGGAGTCTCAGAAGGTTTGCTCGCACAGATCCTGTCGCAAACGCTTCCATTGGCAGAGTCAGCTGTGTTTTTCCAACTGTGATAAGGCGAGGTAGCTTCACGGGCTCAATTTTGATTGGGCGAAGTGGATGACGTCCTAAGTCGCATGCTCGCCCACTTTTCCGAAAGGGTTAAAAAACATCAGTTTTCCGTCGCTTATATCTCGAAAACTAATTGACAGATCGAAAAACGGAAAAATACGGGTCTTCTTATTTTACAAACAAGATTCGGCAATAAAAAAATATAGCAAATGACCCCATTCCTTCCATTTATTTTTTCCATCTATGATCATCTTCATCATGCCTCCATGTCTCAATTTTGGCCAATTTAGTTTAAACGTCTTCTTTTAAAAGCGGGCTTTCCTTCTCTTCCATTCTTTTTAAGATATTTTTCAAGATTCAATTAATGCTCACTCTATCCAATCTATGTCATTCATCTATTACACCACATTTTAAATGCTTTCAGCCTTGATTTTTCTGCTGCTGTTATCGTCCGTGTCTTTTATTTTATGAATAATTATGATGCAGTGTCCGCTTGTTGATTTATTCTTGGTTGAAAAACGTTAAACGACATGTTCAAAATTGATAAAAATTCCAAAATGTATTGAATTTTAATTATAGTAAATACCTATATATCTGAGTGATTATTCTTTGTATCTGTTGAGCATGACCATGGACCACGCTTTACTTTATCATTTGACTATACAATATTTTTTGCAATAGATTGCTGGGAGGTATTTGCAAATGGCTTAGAAAAAATCCGAGTCATATGAGCTAATGTACCCTACAAGTATTACTCTATATCATTTTGTGATCGAGAGCTTAGGATAGAAAAATATGCTTTTCACCAATGAGAAAATTTTTATAGCTTTTGTATCCTGTTTCAATTTTCTAAAGTTAAAATAATTACATTTTTACTGCTTGGGTTGAAATGCTCATCTCTTTTTATGCATTACCAAACAATGAGCTCCACATCTAATGGGGATTTGAGATAAAAATTGACGAAGTCAACATGGAACTTAGATAGATAGATAGATAGATTGAAATAGTGGTGGAGTTCCTCGCAACGGAGGCCCTGGAGCACTTAGACCTATTGGTCCATTGTGCCAACCACCCTTTTGGAGAAGTCACCCATAAAGGCCAATCGCCTTGCTAAAGGCCAGCAAGTCCCCGATGGGGATTTCCCTTACCTCCCTGGGTTCCAAAAATGGGGAACCCAGGTACCTGTTTCGAGTCCTCATCACCGCAGGGCACTCGCATAGTATGTGGGATGTGGTTTCGTCCCCTTCTTCGCACCACCTGCATCTGGGGGAATCTACGATTCCCAGGAGGTGCAGGTGCCTCATCACCTGGTAGTGCCCCGTGAGGAGACCCACTACCGTCCGTAGTTGACCCCTGTTTAATGACAGGAGTCTTCTGGCAGGCCCAGGTCTAGGCTCTCCAATATGCAGTTTGGCCTGTCTAAGGCCTGGTGCCACTCGCCAGATCTCAGAATGTCGGGCTAGCCCCCACATTCTAATTTCCGCCATCCCTACCGACGAAGCAATAGGTATGATTGGCTCTGGACCAACCGGATCTCGGCTGGAACCGGCCCTTGCCAGCTCATCACTGTCCCATCACTGCCCATCCCGAGGATGGGACTCGACTTCATGAGCTCCGTCCAAACCTGTCTATGACCATAGAAACTTCCTTTGTCATACCACTGTCCCATACATTTGAGACGATAGGCTGCTGTCCTTGCCTGTACTTCAGCTTCCACATAAAGTGGAGGGAGGTTCAGCAGCGTTTCCAGAGCTAGAGTTGGGGTTGTTCTCATAGCCCCCGTAATGCCCATGCAGGCCATTCGCTGAAGGTGGTTCAGTTTATTCTCAGCAGTTTTGAGCCGGACTCTCTTCCACCACACTATAGAGCAGTACAGGAAACTAGGTTTAATGACTGCCGTATAAATCCATCTAGTGGCTTTTGGTTGAAGTCCCCATGTTTTACCAAGGGTCCTCCTGCACATCCATAAAGAGGCACAAGCTTTCTTTGCCTTGGTCTCTAAATGCTCTCCCCAGTTAAGCTTGGAGTCCAGAATAACTCCAAGATACTTGACCGATGGTGAGGGATGTAAAACCTTTCCCTGCAAGGAGGGAGGTCTAAAGCCCTCCATTTTCCTTTTATTGGTAAACAATACAAGCTTGGTTTTCTCCGGATTTACAGTCAGCCCTGTTTCTGCACACCACCCAACATGGAACTTAATTTCATATTTAATTTTGTGTGTTAATCAGCTTCAAAAGGTTCGCTAGGTGGTTTAAGAGGGCTGATTTCTGATGGATTTGATGATTTGAAATCGGCCTGTTTACACAGCACTTTTTCCGAAGTCAGGCCATTACTTTCGCTTCCTCATTGCTAAGTAGATGCCATCTAGCGAAAAGGGGATTCACTTCAACTACAAGATGCCAAACCAGATTCATGCCAGAGTCTTGTTACAAAATAAGAGGCCATAATCACTTAATGGAAAGATTTATAAGGCTTCACAAAAATGCGTTCCCCTCTTGTTGTGTGTGAATGCATTGCAATGGCCTCCAATCGCCAAATGATTCCGATACAATCTAGCAGTGAGTAAAAACCTTAGCACTTTTCCACAATATATTTAAAATTATAAAATTACACGTGTTTCGGCTTACTAAGCCATCATCAGGTGTACACTCACAGTGAGTGAGTGTGTACCTGATGATTTTTTTTCTATTTTCTTTATAATTTTAAATATATTTTGGAAAAGTGCTAAATTTTTACTCACCTTGTATGTCTCACTTTCACTACGTATGCCTCAAACAGTGAACAAAATCTAGCAGACTGAATTGCGACGCATTTTGACCTTTATTTCACTCAGAAAGCAATTTGGCGTGCTTGAAACACACTTGGTGTCAAACATCAAATGTTTATTAGACGAAAGTTAGACGCTTCAGTACTCATCTGAGGGGAACAAGTGGGCATGGTGTATATCATTGCGCTAATTTTTTATTTTCAATATAGCTGGATTCCAGCTCGTGGCTCATCCCATCCCATAACGTCTGGTGCAATAGCAATCGACCATCATTTTTTAACTCATAACTACGGTATCTCAACTCTATGGCTATAAACATTAAAGAACAAAAAAATGAAACTAAGGAAATAAACTTATAAATACATAAAAGCGATTTCAGTTATTCTTACTAACCACCAGTTTAGCAATTATCAGGCTACAGGGTGAACATTTACGAACGGAAGGTTGCACATAAAGTATTTTATGTGCACCTAAACCTAATTCAGTTGGTGGAACATAGATCCAAAAAATAATTAAATTTTGATTACCTGTAGTTCTCAGCATTCCGCAAGATTTTCTTTTCCTTGCACTACACTACCCTGTTGCGAGTATTCGTTAATTATGTTTTCCGATTGGGGAAACAATACTAACAGTAGCGTAGAAACGTTGTCTTGGTAAGCTTTGAAGTTTACTCGGCGCCAATTTCATTAGCAGACAATACGATTCCCTTCTAGTCATATCCATAACGATTAATGAAGGTTATAGCCTGGGACTCTCCACAGGTATTATCAAAGGATTTGTGAATAACAAGTGCAGTTTCACCACATCTCTCCGAGTCTCATTATGTGACGTTTTAACCTATCAAAGGGCGTATTATAAATATCAGTAGTAGAATGGATTATATTTTCTCTGAATATTTAGTCGAATATACTTTTCAATTACTTCCATTTAAGCAGTGAAGCTACGTTCGATGTTGCTGTATTTTTTTACATTCTTATGCCCATCTTCGGTGCCAGAGTTACTTAGTATTATTATTATTTTATATTTCTTTGGAGTCATGGAAAATATTTTTTCGTTTTCTATTTGGTCATTGATTGAAGATGCTCACTAAAAATTAGGAAACATTTCAGCATCTGAGTTTCCACAAAACCTGTGTTGTCCCTTTCCATGTTTATCTTGAATGTAACTGTCATATTGCATCGTCTTACCTAACTTTTTTCTAAGCTTAATCCTAAAACAATGGATATATTCCTCAACTTATTGGATTCTAGGCCTGCGCACTTTTTACTTGAACCCCTCTCAATGAAGTCCTCACCTACTAAGGGGATTTATGCCCATTCCAGTCCCATAAAATGAAAAATATGTCTAAATTTATTTCATAACGAAACTCTTTGTATTTTCCTTTTTCTGTTGCTGTTCCAAATTGTCTTTTTTCTTCTCTTATGCCCTGTAAATTTACTTTATTTAGCTTTGGACTTAAACCGTACTTTGTCCCTCAGAATTTGCTTCATTTACATTTATAGGTCCTTACCTATACCCCACCAGTAATTGCCCATTCCTGCCAAATTCAGATCTTCCTCGCATATATGCTCTTTTATACCGAAGAGTATCCATTTCCAAAACTCTACAATCTTCGGTTGCGGCTAAATAATTATTATAGTTTTGCTTCCGTTAAAATATTGAGCATGAAATCAAATATTTACTTAATACTTAGCTTGTAGTTACAGTTAACCTCTAGTAAAAATGTACATTTGTATTTGAATTCATGGAATATCCTAATAAATAAACACGATATACGAGATGTAATCTCAGCGACCAACTCATCAATTTACATCACTACTCTAATGGAACATTTCTCCTCACAGAACCAATACGGCTCAGACAAATTCTTCAGATATACACACTACTTTTTAGTAAATGTCATCACAACTCTTCCTTTAAATGATAAAAATATTTGGGATGTCACAGAATAATACCACTTTCTTATTTTAATGAGCTGCATTTTGAGTGCATCGTTCAAAACTGGATACATTTTTATAGCTAGAAAGCATATAGCTAATCTACTTTAATGTCTGAAAAATGAATATACTTCCTATTCTGCAATAGCTCCAAGGTTCTGTCAACAATGTAGTGACCCAGTTTAGGTCTGGTTAAGTGGTAGCGCTGTTTTTTAAAACTTCATAGAATATTTTTCACTGCAAAATTTTTGAGAAAGTTATAATTTTTTCGCTTATAGATGTGGGTTACGGAATGAGGGCGAAATTTATCGGAGCATTTTAGGCACGTCGCTCTCTCATGGAATTACTGCATTGTAATTGGAGTGGTTTGGTGATGCAAATTAGCTACGACCTCCCATAATGTCATTAAAACTGCTTTGTTGCTGGGCCTGGTTTAGAGGCGCTCTCAAAGCAGTTGAGTAGAGCCGCAGTTAAGTGCTCAAAGTGCACAGGGCTACAGGATTTCAAGCAAACTTCCCGCAGCAGTCTAAACTTTGGAGCGTCAGAGAAATTTTTGAGGATTTTACTCGTTAAAAATCAGAATGACTTCGTCATGGTAATCGGTTAAATAGTTGGCAGTTTTATTGGAGATTGGTCTCTAGCCGTTTTTGCTTGTAAACTTGCGAGATGTGCAGTTTGAAGCCAGTACCGCTTTCATAGTCCCCGTAGATTGGGATAAACGATAAAGAAATTGGAATGGGTTGATGAAAATACGGTTTCAACATTTTTACTATCTTGGCTTGAAACATTCAAAATATGATTCTACAGAATGATCATAAATGATTATGCAGATAAAATGGATCGAGTGATGAACGAAGAAGCTCTTAGAAGAGTGATATCATAAGGATGTCTGTTGAGAACTTTGAAAATAAGAGGGGACAACTTTATCGGCCATATCTTGAATCGTGATAGCCTCATGAAGAAAATCGCCAAGGGAAAAGTGAACGAAAAAAATGCCCAAGACATTGATGATATATATGATATGATAAGGCATTGATGATGTACTATATGATATATATGAGATAAGTACTAAAGGATGTGAAAGAGAAGAGCTATTCGAATATGAAGAGGGTAGCCAACAGTAGAATCGAGTTGTGTCAATCCAATCTTAGGGTTCTTCACTTATGATGATGAGCAAAAGAGTCATTGGTTTCAGAATTTAACCACTTATCCAGATTGACCACTCCTGCTTACAGTTTCGATTAATGGTTACAATGGGTCAGTACTCAAGAAATCACGCCAATTATATTCCCCTTTTTGGAAGCGAAAATGTCACCTCACGCAAGGGGTTTCAAATCCACAACGTATCTCAATACTCACCAATTTTATTATTTCAACGGCAGACTAAAGGTTTTAGGTATAGGGCCTATCCATCAAGATTCAAGTCTTCACCCGCACTTATCGGCGTTTCAGACCGGAATGAAAGGAATGAAGATGGGATTGGAAAGGTTAGGCATGGAGAGAAATCCATCGTCATCATTAGCTTACCCATAGCCGAAGGCGCCAAGGGTTGCCTGTACAGACCTCAAACACTTTACACAGAGCACCCATAGTTTACCAATGAATATTATCCTCCACTGTCGGGATTCCAACCTCTGAATGAGAGGCCAGTACTTTAACCGCTGCACCAACCCGACCCCTTTCTTAACGGCTAAGGTTATATCGCACCGTTAAACCTTGTATCTTCATCCAAGGGCAACATAGTGTGGCATTTTTGGTACCCCCCCCCCTTCTCCCCTCGTTGGACATCACCCCTCGGCGGACAAATTACCCTCCGGACTTAGCCGAAGGACTTGCACGACAGGCGTAGCTAACGACAGGCGGAGCCAACGACGCCAACAATGCCTACGATTCCAAAATGCATCGATTCCGGACTGCAGCGTTCCGACAATGCGTGCCGCCAAACCGCGCCGTCATACCGCGCCGTCTCCTCTCCAGATCCGCTCTCACTTATATAGCCCCCAGAGCGCGGAAGAAGACCAGAAGTTAGGCCATCGTACAAGCCGTTATTTGGTGTTCCCCCTCCGGAGTCAAAAAAGAGTTCCGTATGACCCAATCATAAGCTTCCACCTCGCCCTCTTCACATCATGCCACTTTCCCTCCCCTCAATTTGCACCTATGGAATTCCACGTTAAACCCCATTGCACTTTGACCTTGCCGAAAATACCCCCTCCTTACCCCAGAGAATACCTCCCCTCTCACGCCCTCTGTTCGAGTCGAGACGGCAACGAGTTCACTTCGTGGCTAGGTCAGCGGAGACTTAGTGATTCTCGAGTCTCCTTAGCGCCATGGACTGTTGGTGCAAGTTATTAGCATTTCCCTAATTGTGAAGAGTATTTCAATTTTGTTGGTTTGTACTCTTTCTTTTGTTGTTTAAATACAGTGTTTGATTAGTTAGATTCTCATACTTCTATATGTTATTTGTTCTATATTTGACCTCATCTTGCTCACCCGTTTTTGGAAAGAATTTTTGTCCCCTGGACAAGCGTTTCTCGTGAACTGCTGTTCTTCTTTCGAGAAACGCTGCAATAGCATCCTTGCATTGGGCGGGGTTCAAATCGCGATGTTTAGGTTGCTAGTCCAGTGTGTTACCGAACTGACTACCGTGGTCGGTCCTCTTGATTGTATTGCATACTTCTTAACTTGCATGGCGCGTGGTAGCCTAGTGTGTAGAGCGATTGGCTACTGATCGTAGGGTGCCGGGTTCAAATCCGGGTGAAGCCTTTGGCCGCCCCCGAACGAAATTTCCTCGGAGTGCGAGGTGGCTCCGGAAGAGGAACTGGCCCCCCTACCCTGAATGTGTGAAATTCACACGCCTGTGGCTTATTCCGGGGTGAGCTCTACTCTCATCCATCAAAACCAACCTTCGGGTTGAATCACTGAGTGAGTGAACTTGCATTCTTCATAACTTGTGCACATTTTATTCATTATCATCCCAGTTTTAGCGCTATTTTGGTGTAAGGGTGAACCAGAGTCCTCCAAATGGCATTCCACCCTCACGCCTACACCACCCCACAACTAGCGAGATATGATAGGACTATCAATGGTGGACTGCGACAACTCCACTTCATTGCTATTAATTGGCAATCTCTAGGACTCTGGAGGTCTGCTATATTTGATTTCAATGTCTAGGCGGTTATCCTAAATCTGGCTATGAGGTAGATCAGTTGACGACGGTGATTGGTATGCCATGTGAAAATCTCTAACAATCCCTGGATTTGAACCCGGGCCTTCGTGAAGGGCAGTCACTACTCTATTCACAACACCAATCCGATCTGCTCGGATACAGGTGCTGATAGAATGGGGGAAGGGTGGAGAATGCACGGGAGGAACAGGGGGCACGAAAGGAAAAATAGGAATTGTATTGAGTGGAGGATTGGTTAAAGAGACACGAGAAGCCTGAGGAGTTATGTGTGCGCTCTACCATTCGGAGTTTGAGCTGGAACTATGCATGGGGAAAGAAGCATATATCGGGACCTGGTAGCATTTTGTTCGGAGACTTTTTTGTGAATATGGGCGTGTTTTGCAGCTGGGAAAGGATGATTTGGATATATCGACGCAGGAACCTCGGTGGCCGTAACTACCTTGATTGATCGGTGTGGGAAATTTCCGTATGCAGTAGGCAAGGCAGAGGTAGTGTCGTAAAAGGCAAATTACGCTGTTGAAGGCGGAGGGAGAGGATTGGAGGGAGCTAATGATGGCATCGTAGGGGGATGGTTGGATGAAGATACAGAATCTTTTGCACCGCGATCGATGACGGGTAGGTCTTTAGATTTGGAGAAACGGGTGGATTTTGTGAGAGGCCTAGACATTTTTAGTAGACATTCATAGCTTTGCGTCACATATATCCTTAACTTTTAATTATGCGAGAAATTTTTTCGGGGTACTATGTTTTTTAAGGGAATGCCTAAGTCTTACATTGTGAAGAGATTTATGGAATTGAATGCCAGGTGAGGATTTAAAGGGAAAAGTTTTTAGCATTTTTGGCGAAAAAAGGCTTAGGTGTATACGAAGGTTTTGGCGTATTATATTCCGGAGGAATTCGGGAGTTAAAGTAAAGGATGGAGAGTACTTTCTCAAGAGTATCGGGATTGTAAGCGTTTTGATACGTGCGGGTAGAGGAGCAGTAATAGGACGGTGTTTTGAGGATGCAGAATAGTTTTATCATTAGAAGAGACGACTGCCAGTTCAGGTAATCCTAATGGTAGATTAGTAAGAATTTAGGTGTTGGAGGAAGGGAGGAGAGAAACAAAATGTAGGAATTGGCCTACTCTTAAAAAACACCATCAAGAACACCACGGTTTTACGTCCCACACGACGGGTTGAGTACTGAACATGAAGTACTCTCCATGTAGTACCTAACACATGGCGGACGGGAAATTTTTTTGCCCATCTTTCCTCATCGGTCCTGCATTTTCTCCACCTTTTTTGCACGCAGCTATAGAGTAATTGATGTCTCGTAATCTTTATAAAATATTTGGCTTGAAGCTTCAGCATATTTGAAAAAAGTAGGAGCTGCAAGGTTAACAAATAATTTGCAGGGGATATACAGAGTTCCTTTATTCCAATCTACATCTGCAATAAAAATTGCCAAGTACATGTAAACATGAGTATATTCGTGACCCATCCTTGACAGATGGCACGCAAAACACAAGTATATTCATGACCGGTCCTCAATGTGGTATGCATCGACCAGTATGCTAACGAAAATCTTTGCCATAGCTGGAATTTGAAATTTGTACTTGTAATAGAAAATTATTCATCACTTCAATAATACCATTTTCCCTATCACAGCGGATGAGAGGGAAAAATAAATCGATTACGAAATGAATTCCCTCGAAACGTTTCAGTTCTCTGCGTGGAGACAGCGCTCGCAGAGTGGGAGAGCTGTCTGTGTATTTCCACACCGTGGCGAAATAGCTTGGTCGCGAACGAACAGAAAAAAACAAAGATCTCACCTCCCAGCCAACGTTTTCGTCTAAAGTGATTCACTCTCTGAGCGTTAGAGGGCAGGGACGCGCGAGGGGAGCGCTAAAGCTTCTCTGACGGTGAAAGCGTGAACTTCCCGTTCGGGGGGTCCATGGTTTCTGGATGGCTTGCTCCGGATGTAGTTCAGTGGTCCAGAGCGAAAGGGGAAAAAAGCTGAATTTTAATGAATATGGAGGAAGGCGGGTGGGGGCGGTCGCGGGGGACCCTGGGGCAAAGGGCGGGACGGCCGGCCCTCCCACCCCCAGGTCCCCGAACCTCCCTGCGGTGGAGAATTTCGGTTACCACTTCCCTCCGCAGCAGCGCTGATGAATTTTCCCACGACGGCATGAAATATGTACATAACAGCACAATAATTGAGAAGAGAGGCGTGCGACCGTTCCATCCCTCCAGATATTTGAAGGAGAAATGACGGTTGGGGAAGCTTTTAAGCAATGTTTCTTCTCTTTGCAGGGGCCACATTATCGTGAAGCTTAGGAATGACACTAAGTACGAACTTCAACAGAAAATATTTTGCGACGCCGTTTATATTTCACGTCTTCTACGCTCCTCACAGATTTTCGCCCTATTTGCTTTTCCTTCGTGAAGTGGTCTTCCGTTAACACGCCTTTTCTTAATGCTGCGGAAAACTAGGGGTATTTTTATAAACGAGATCGATTTGGTTAAATAAAAAAATCTGAAAAACTGTCCTACATACGCATGTGCTTGATAATTATAGTCATCAAAGTATTTTTGTTGTAATTTGTTTCTTTTTTGGGAATCAATGTATTTAAATGTTAATGGATCACTTATGAATGCAGACCCTGGTATAAACTCCTATCACTGTATATCCCGCACTGCCACTATCTTGTTTTTTAAGACAGATAAAGGTGCTTCAGAGAACAAGGAGGTTAGAATGTACTGGAGGGGGCATCTAACATATGGGTAAAAATGAAACCAGAATAGGGGTGTCTTGGGAAGAATTAGGTACCATGTATTCCGTACAAAACATTGCGTTTCACATGGCCTCTTATGGAGACTGCATTAATACACAAATGACAATGAAATTGTATCCAAATTTCATCGCAGTGGCGTCAGTTTATCTTTCTAAGGATATTTAAATGACGTTTCAGCACATTTGATTCCCCTTGGAGTTAATTTTATTACAAAAACTGATCTAAAATAAACTTATTTGTGTAAGAAAAAATAATGCACCTTTTAAGTTTCCACGTGTGTATTGACCTTCAAATCAGTTCCCGCAATAGAGACAGTGACCATAGTGATTGATCGTTTGAAAGAGGATAGCTGCAGTGAGTCAATGCGGGACGATTTTGAGAATAATTAAATTTGTGGGTAAATCAAAACTACTCCCTCTTCAATGGAGAACTTTATTCTCAATCTCATGGGGTGACTATGGGATCACCACTCTCTTCAATTTCAGCTGAGATCTTCTTCGATTAATTGGAGAGATAACTTTTCAATTCGATACGCCCGCAGTGGGAAAGGTTTTCTATTAATTCCGCTGTGTAGATGACATCATTTGCCTCTGAACGGGTAGCAATAGACAATTATATTATTTTGTAACTTTACTCAACTCCCTTCATCCCTTCAATCCCCTTTACTTCTGAGTTTGGAGGGAGTTAAGGTACAGTGATGGAAAGGATAAGGAGGTAAAGACAAGGGATAGAGATTGGCTTTCGTTAAATTGGGCGATACATTATAAAATCATTCCTCTTTCTAATAATAATTCTGAAAGTGGCTAAATAAGAAATAAAGTAAATGAAAAACAATAAGGTGAAAGAGGGTGAGGATCATTAATGTAAGGAATGCTAATTAGAAGAGAGAATTTCTGCAGGGTAATGAGTATTGTTAAATACGAGGAAAATTTTGTCTTAATAAAATTAGATATAATAAGAGATGGGCGATATTTGAAGGACAAGTATAGTATTTGTAAATACGTCCATCCTACATTCACTGGGGGAATTAAGCTGTGAGGGCTGACATGATTTCCCTTTTCGAGGGCACATGTACGAATTCGTAGGCAGAGGTAGAGATTTTCAATGGATTACCTTGTGCGTTGCGTGGAAAGTGCTTTAGTCGCATTGCTCTAACCATCGGATGCGATGTTAAACCCTGCGACCCCTTGATATCTTTTACAGGGAGTAGGGTAATAGCGACAAGTGGGTTTCTCTCCTTCCTTCCACCGACCCCGAATCCTAGCCCCACCTTACCACCCACGTATCCTTAATGCCCCGAATGGCTTCAAATGTTGGTCGCTCCCCATTATTGCAACCCAATTACATCTATCTTTCCGATCCAACAGGGAAATCTCATTCACTTAGAACACCTATAGCTAGAAAAAACAACGGTAATCACTCCAAGGACTGTATTGATACATTTGAAGCACCGCACGTCGAAGGAAATGCGTGAACAAATAGCAGTTAGAGCGTTCATCCGCAAAATATCCAACTTTCTCTTTCACTTCATGTTTTGTTTTATTTTAGAGACCGTAGGACTCAATATCTCACTCCTCAAAACACCTAGAATCTCTCTTTTTTTGCGTTATATACATGGAATAGATGTTAAATTCTAATCCAAGAAATGGTGGATAAAGAACACGTCAATTCAATGGTCTTCTATTTCAAATCATGATCTTTAGAGAAACTCGGTCTCCATGCCATAGGTAGGATTCGAGTCTATTACTAAACCGAGAACTAACCTTCAAACCCGAATATAGCAAGCCAGACTACGTATTTTCAGGAATGGAGGATGAACGGTTCCCCTACAACACTGAGTTAGTTATAATAGCCCCACACTACATCGGTAGACAGGAACGCAGGGAGAAGATAAGAAAAATACACTGAACCACAGAAAGATTCAAATATTTGTTCTTTCCTCAAACGTTTCGTTACCATAGCAACATTACTACTTCTCACTCCATGATGCAATCATAAAAATAATTTATCTTAACATGAAATTGAAATTGCACTCATTAGATTAATACGAATTAATGAAAAAAACGGGGATCGGCTTGGTGTGGTGGCTTGAGTACTGGCCTCTGATCCCGAGGGCCCGGGTTCGATTCCCGGCATGATGGGACGTTACTCTGTGGTCCCCTTGGCGCCTGTTGCTAAGAGCCGACGCCGGGTTTCTCTCCACCCTTCGACCGTTCCCTGAAAACTCCAACCATTACCTAATTACCCACCTATCCTAAATGGCGCAAAGGACCTCAGCTGTCGGTCGCCTCCCCTGAATAAGGTACCAGGTAGGATTCGAACCTATGACCAAACGAACCTTCAAACCCAACTAGCATAATACGTAACATGAAACAAACGGTCTAGCCGGGCGACCGTTACGCCTTCACTCAAAAATATTTTTCTTTCTTAAATGAAATATTACCTCTGGCAAACGTTTTTAATTTGTAGAGGAGGTTTGTATCTACAACTATAAAAATGATCAAAATCAAGGGCATAGATACTTCGCCAAAAATGATTTTAAAATTAAAAACTGTTATAAACTTCATAAAAAATTTTACATTTTATAATACAATCATTTACTATAGTTTTCCAATACAAGAACTTCAAAATGAGTCCTTCAGCAAATCTGTAGCGTTGCTAGTCCGCCGGAGGCGACCAACAGCTGAGATAATTTGAGATTGGAAGGTCTTGGAGGACTGAAGGACTGAGTTAGTGTAAAGATATTGTTTTTCTAGGAAACGGAGGAAATATGTTACCCGGCACCCTATGGGTGTCTTCAGAGCCCTGTAACTTTCTCTTTCATCTTCTTCTCACCAATGTAAACCTACACATGCTCTTAAATCCCCTTTGCCCGTGCCATTCACCAATTGCTTCCCGTATATGTGACCACTGCCATAGAAAGCACGTGGGCGGAACAAGGCCTAACAGCAGTCGGTCTCGGAGAACAATAGACAATCCTCGTTCCGTCTTCGGCTTTCGGTGTTACTTTTCTCAGCCCCAGTCTACTTTTCTAGAATAATCTTTTAGTATGCTTTCAGAAACCTCTTCACACTTCTCTTTTCAAGGAAACGGTGGCGCTAATCCGTCACCCACCATCACCCATTCATATTTTATTCTCAGGGCAAACTGGGAAGGCAAAACTCTATCACAACTCAACGAATATTTTGTTTTAATCGCATACGATAGCCTTCCCGACTCTATGAACTTTTCCTTTATTTCTCTGTAATTAACTTAGAAACCTCTTTGTAACCCTAATGTTTGTGATCCTTTCCCCAAAAATACTTCACACATGAATTTGATGTAAGTTAATTCGGATAATTTTCATTGAAAGCCCATAAGGCAAAATTTAGATTTTTGGATGGACCCTATTTCTGGGGTCAAAAAGGTCATATGAATAAAATTTTGCTTAGACTCAACAAAACTTACAACCTTTTTCTACCCAGGTACCAAATTTCATCCATGTGGCACGAAAGAGAGTATCTAAAATTACAGGTCAAATATGAAACAATGGGACACTCTGTGTATATATGTACAGGCACTTCCAAAAAAAAGTTAACACTTCAGAGCCGAAATTACGGTCGGTCTTATTATGCCCTAAAGAAGGGTGGGCACTCCTTGGTCGTTTTTTCCGACTCGCGCTGAACGACATTTGAAGTCCTGAACATATTTCTACCGTCGCATAGTGGTCGGAAATCTGAAAAAGCTGGACAAAATTCAAAAATAGCTTTCTTTGAAATATAACTTAATGCTTCACACAAATACTCACAAAAGACAATTAAGGAATAATACATCAGTTGACATGCTTTTCATCCTTTAGTCAGATACAGGAGCTCAAACATGACCAAATTTCCAAATAAACATGCCTGAACTAATTTTTCTCCGAATGTCTTCCAAGTTAAGTTGAACGTAACGTTATGTGAGGAATTTGATTGAATAAAGAATAGCATGATCTATTAACACAAGTCTTTGCCTTTAAATTACCAAAGCTTCAAATATTTTTGAAGCATTTTAGCGCAATTCCGTTAAAAAATGTCAGACGCTGTTCTCAAATAAAATGTTTACATAATATAGAGAATATCTAGCGTTTTTGGGAGAGACCTGTCACGTGACTTATATAAGAGCACTCGTTGAAGACTAATAAACACGAAATTGAAAAAAAATTAAAAATAAGTCTATGACACCGAAAAATACATATGATTTTCCGATCGCGCGTCCGGGGCATGGCTCCGCGCGGCTGGGGCTGGAAGTGCCGTGACTCACTTACTTTACTCAAGTGACATGGACCCAAGGCTTCCATTTCGTTGTTTTTCAGCTGCACTCATTGTCACTAACCTTCACTGATCTATGCTGATGAAATCGTGAGAATATTGAATCGTGCGACCGGATAAGTTTACGCGGAATCACTTTATTTTTCTTCGCGTGCGCTTTGGGAACATACTTCTTATTCACGCCCTTGAAAAGAGTGTAGTCTTTCTAGGGCCCATGTAACATTCCAGAAATACACTGGTTTTTCTTTTGAATTCCTTTTGCCCACTTCTTTTTATTCACGCGGTAAGAGATGCACCGACGATTTCAGAGCCTTGGTCTTCGTTTTCCCAGCCACCTTTTCCGCTTTCCTCAGAGGAGATCTGAGGAATGCCAAATGGGGGGCGGCATGTTCCCTCTGACCACTCTGTTCAGTCCCTGTACTGAGACAATGGGGATGGGGAGGACCGGTCTCCGCGAGGAATAATTTTCCACTGCCCAAAAACCTTACTCCATATGTTTTATTGCACCCACGACCCCTCCCATGCTGTATGCCGTGGGTCTACATCCTCCGTGTTAATGCCCTTGCAGCCCAGTGCCTATTCATAAGGGATGATCCGGAAGCAGGTAAAATATCGCAGACGTCTGCCCATCCACTCTTCCACCTGAGCGCTTTTAGATTTGTTTCTACTCACATTACCGGGCGAATATTTCAAAAACATTTACATGCCCAAGATTGAACACGTTTATCAACATGGTTTCATAATTTAGGTTTGATAGTCTCTTATTAATTTCATATGTGATGTGAAGGAAGTAACAATTCATTCACAAAAATGAATTAATTCCGTCCATTAAAGAAATATATCCAAAGCTTTTGGCGGTATTGTTTAGCATGCAATATGGTCGAATAATAGAGCACCTTTCCATCAGAAGGAAATATAGGAACAGCTTATCAATTTGCAATTACTATTCTCAGTTGCGATATAGGTTCTTAAGAAATTTACTAACTGCCGTCCACCCACTTCGCAATCCGAGCAATTGGCCCCTTGAGAGGAGATCACCGTATGGCGGCTGGGTGCCCGCGCGTCACGTGTGCAAACCCTTTCTGAGAGGGAATTCCCAGCTAGCAATGATTCCTCGCCGCCCCTCCCCTTCGGTAGGAGGAGAATAGTGGGTGGCGATCCTTCGGCAGGGTTAGGAGGACACGCAGCTCAACGCCTCGGTCGGGAATAAGAGTGAGGAGAGAGTCGGGGGTATTTTACGACCACCTGCAGGTGTCCAATAAACAATGGGTATTCGGGAATATTCGTATGTTGTCACAGTCCTCATCCTTTTGAAGAACGGAAAAAGGCATTGAATAACCAATTAGAGCGTAACAATAGTTACAGTTTGACCAACGGAAATGTCTTCACATGCTTACAGAGCTCTTGCAATCAGTTAAATCTCATACGAATAATTATTTAGTTGTAGTCGCATGCGCGCGCAATTAGCTGTATTAGGACCTGTAACCTTTAGTGATCATAAAATAGTAAATGCGAAATTTATTGCAGGCGTTGAAAGACATTATAAACCAAGGAAGAGGGTATACTTCTTTGGCAAGGCTAATTACGACGGTATAAAAGAGGAATTAAGGGAATCTTTTAATATATTTAGCGACCAAAGCAAAGGATTCGATACAGAGGATTCGTGGAGAAAATTTCTTGAGGACACCCTTAAAGCAGTTAATGAATACATACCAAGTAAATTCATTAGTGATAATAAAGAGCCAAGGTGGTATAATGCGGAGGTTAGGAAATCACTAAAGCGACAAAGGGTATGCCACGCTAGGATGAAAAATGCAGGATGGGTTCTATCGGTAGAGGAAAAAAATGAGTTAGTTCAAAACAATAAAAAATCGAGAGCACTAGAAAGGAAATCATGTCGGCAAGCGTTATCAAATTCAAGAGCAAGATGTTACGAGAATATTTGGATAGCAATCCTAAAGCGTTTTGGTCATATGTGAGAGAGCTTCGGGCAAATAGGTCCACAGTGCACACACTTAAAAACGATAAAGGAATTAGAGTCACCAGCAGTGTAGAAAAAGCCAATTCTTTAAACACCTTCTTCCAAAGGGTTAGATTAGACATTGGACCAGATTTTAGGGAAACGACTGCGTGGTCAGTAACAGATTTGAATTGGTATTATACAAATAATAATCTCATGGGCATTATTATTATTATTATTCAAATTAGGGCTCCTAAACTATAAATGCTAAGGTTAACTCGTGGAAATGCCACCACAATTGGAAACGTTATTTACTTCATCCTGAAAATCGAGCATTTTACTGCGCCAATACGGCGAAAACGTTAAAATGTTCTTCTTATCAGCCTGCTCCTAGTCTTAAAATTTGGGATCGCTTATTTTCAAAGCTTCTGACCACATCGATGTGAGAATTAAATATGCCTATGAACTCGTTCTGAAATGGCATGAACGTGAAACAACACCAATTAACCAAGGAATTAATTATATAAGGGACACATACAAATTGGAGGGTGATAACAACCAATGATGATATGTGATTTCCTCTTCAAAGGAAAACGTCGATTTTTAATTTTATTCCAATGCGTGACGACGGTTTTTTCTGCGACAATGGTGGCGAGCATAGAGATATGTTCGGGATTTCAGACGTCGTGCAGGTCGAGTCGAAGAAAATGACAATCTCGGGACACAGGACCGACCCAGATAGTCGGAAATCGAAAAAAGCTGGACAAAAACCTAAAATAACATTTTTTTTAGATACACACTTGAAACTTTACACAGATTCTTAGAAAAGTTTGCTACTTAAGGAATAATGCATCATTTGTCATGATTCACATTCGTTAGTGAGACACAAGGGCTCAAACATCACGAAGTTTAAAAAAAATCCTGTAATAATATTTACCCTAATATCTTACAAGTTGATGATGACGTTTTGGGAGGAATTTGATCAAATAAAAAAGCATGATCTTTTATTAACACAATGCTTTGCTTTTAATTGCCTGAGCTACAAATATTTTTCGAACCGTTGATTTGCTATTCCATTACTTAATGGCGGACACTGTTCTCAGAAAAAACTTATCAAGTAGAGTATATCTAACGTTTTAGAGAGACACTTGTCAAGTCACTCATATCTGAGCATTCGTTGACAACTCATTTTCACGAAAGTGAAGAGAAATTAAAAGTAAGTTTGCGACACCCAAAAATACATATGATTTTCCACCGCGCGTTTGGGGTTTGGATCCACGCGTCGGGGACCGGAATTGACGTGACTCGCTTACATTGCTGAAGTGACATGGACCCTAAGGCTTCCAATTCGTTGTTTTTGAGCTGTACCCATTGTCAGTAACCTTCATCACTCTTATTTGATGAAATCGCGAGAATATTGAGCCGTGCGACGGGATAAGATTACGCGGAATCGAGTTATTTTTCTTTGCGTACGCTCCGGGAACATACTTCTTATTCACGCCCTTTAGTCCTTGAAAAGAGTGGAGTCTTTCTAGGGCCCATGTGAACTAGATATATTCTAGTTTTTCTAAGTAATGGAATAGCAATTAAATGATTAAAAAAGTATTTGTAGCTCAGGCAATTTAAAGGCATTGTGTTAATAGGCAAATGTGTTTATTTGGAAATTTGGTTATGCTTGAGCCCCTGTATTTGGCTAACAGATGAGAATCATGTCAAATGATGCATTACTCCTTAATTAGCAATCTTTCCTGAGTATTTTTGCGACGTTTTAAGTCTATATCTCAAAGAAAGCTATTTTGGAAATTTGTCCTGTATTTTTCGCGACGGTGGCGAGCGTAGTGTGTTCAGGACTTCCAAATGTCTTGCAGCGCGAGTCGGAATGAACGACCAAGGAGTGTCCACCATAGCCCCCTTCTTTATGGCATAATAAGACCGACCGTGCAGTAATCCCTTCTGCTAAACAGGGAAAGGCGAGGACGGGGGAGGAGGGAAGGGGGTTTGTTTTCTGTTAGAACTTAGCGAGGCTCCGCCAGAGGGAAGCCGTGACGCAGCGTTGTCAAATCACCGTCAACTCGAGACTTAGAAAAATTTCGGCTCCGAAGTGTTAACTTTTTTTTGGAAGTGCCTGTACATAGCCTCTGTTATATAAACTAGTAATAATAGAGAAAACTATAGGCGATGTAATGGCGATTGTTGTCGTGCTGGTTGTAGGGAAATTATTGGAAGAAATAAGAAGCTGGCCATAGGGAGGCTCTAAAAAGTACGCGGGACGATTTGAAATGCGTTTCAAAGATTGGGCGTGGAATCCACCTCTGCAGATTTATGTCCACGAAATGCTGTGGTTTCGTCCGCAGGGGAGCACATTCTTCTCCCAGGGTTAAGGCATCTCCATCACCTGGTTGCCTGCGGTCTGCATACGGTGAGCTTCCCTTGGAGCAAGCGCCTTGCCATCTAGGTCAACATCTCTCCCCACCCCTCCTCAAATCTCTCCGTTTTTTTTTTACCTCCCGCAGAAGTGTTTTTTTTTGTCATAGTCCCCGCGGAAGAATATGAACGTTTCTGCATGTCACTACATCGCACGGGCCCGTTTTTTTATTTCTTTTTTTTTAAAGGGGAGGGGCCTGAGCACGAAGCTTCAATAAACGCTTTCCTCAAACAGGCCAAGGGAGCGAGTCATCTGAAAACATCGGCCGAATCAACAGTTTCATGAATAGTGAGACAGGGGGAGTTGCTCGCGGACTAGTACGCTCTCAGGCTTCCGATATTTGCGTGGTTCAGCCGCGGGGGTGGGGGAGAAGCGCTCCGGATCGTTTTTGTCCTCACAAATGAAACGTCATCACTATTCTTACGAGCAATGTTTCTTTTTTTTTACATTCTGCTTAGACTGCGTGAAAGGCTTCGGGTGCCCTTAGACCAACTACCATCCTTACCTTCCCATTCACATTCCCTAAGGTTTAATTTTTTCTTTATGCGGGGATTCCACCTTCAGAATTTTGTTGGTTGCTTTTATCTTATGAAAATCGTCTTCGACACTCATTAATACCCTCTTTGATGAGTGCGATATTTTTATCATCATTATTAGTATTCTACTGTTGCGGTAGGTTTACATGATCATGAATTCTTCCCATGACCCCTGTCTAATTATTAGATGTAGTAATAGGGGTGCTTCTTCAGCTAGGTCTAATACACTTTCAATAGATATCCTTCTTTAGTTCCACATATCCCGTACCGGTCAACATTCAATCATAAGTATCAATTATTCAGCTATCCTTCCATTTATCCTTCCTAATTACGTTCTTTAATACCCTGGGCGAGCAAATACAAGCTCTTTAGCCTAGGAGGAAAGATACAAGGATGGGAAGGGAAAGGTAAGAAGGAAGAAGGGAGAGAAACCCTCAGTCGGTAGTAGCTGTCTCTGAACGAGAGGTGCCAAGGGGATCAGGGCGTAACGTTCCATCTGACGGACGGAGAACTGAACTCGAATGCTCTCAACAAAGCTCTCAAGTCGATGTCGGCTTACCAATGAAAAATATCTTACGCTGTCAGGATCCAAATCCGGGTCTTCGGAGTGAGAGGCCTTATCCTCAATACCAGCACGACCCCTTACATTTTCCTCACCTACCGTTCCCAGCATCCCCTCGTTTGTCTTCCTTGCATTTTATTTTCATTCTGTATACTTAAAAAAAAACTCTTGAAAATAGCGTTAAAAATAACTCGCTATAATAGGAAAGGATATGTGTGTATGAATAAGATATTTAAATTTAAAATTGGGTAATCTCGATTTTAAATTCATCAGTGTTTGTCAAAAGCAATATTGGTTTAATGCAGCTCATCTCTCTGTCTATACATGATTACCTCTGTGACATCCAAAAACTTATTTCCTAGATCCCTCTCTGCACCAACAGTCATATCACCGTCAATGTTATCAGTGACTTTCTCGAGAGACTTCATCGAAGTGATGAAGTCATGGTGGTGCTGAATATACTTATGCCAAGTGGTGTGTACCGGAGATAAGCCGACGATTACTGCCAATGATATGAATACAATGGCTGAGAAGTTTCATAAACATTGCTGATAACACAAAATTATTTTCATTATTGGTCGGTAAATGTTGCATTTTATTCTGGATATCCACTAACTTCTTTTTTTAATCTATTCCACTTAGTTTACTCTTTCCTGCTGGCAAGTGTTTTTCCATGTAGACCCTTAGACATTTACCTGAAACTTAGATTCGCACATAACTTTCAGGAATATTTTTAGCTATCTCTCTGTCCTTCGATCCACCTACGGTATAATTAAATCCGTCCATATTTAGCAAACATCCAAGTGAATTTCAGTCACTTGTGTTCCTGCTATGTTGAATGCATTACGAATTTCATGTCTCTAACACCTTTTCAATCTATTATGTTTTGTTAATCTCCTTTGGTATGTAGGAAAATGATGTTTATGTGGTGCACGATTAATGACGATTCATCCCCTTAGCCACACACTTTAGAGGTTGATCGCAATGTGATCTGTAGTTGTAGATGTGTACAAATATTATCCTAATTTTATAAGGCTTCATTACTAGATGCACTCATTGTGGAACCAAAGAAAACCATCACTTCTAGGTGGGGTACTCATAAGATATATTGAAACTGTTATATTTGTAGATAATGACACCACTTTTAGCATTTATGATTCTTTACCCACATTAATAAAACACAGACAATACGTTTGTTGATATTTTCTCTTTGGTATCTTTCTCTTCCGGCAATTTTCCACTTCATGATTGGTAAATAGTTTGCGATTGGTCTATAATAGTTTTAAGGTACCTCAGTGGAACATTACTATGCAGAAAATACGGTAAGAAATTTAGAACTTATAATGTTGACGTTAAATAGCCAAGGATAACCTGAGATATCATCAATTTTGTATTAAAAAATTAGTCGGCACAGTTTCTGTAAAAATTGCGTGTGTATTGATGGAATGCACCTCTATTCATAAGTGAATTTCCATTTCATTGGCTTTCGATGCATGATATCAGTGATATCTTCTTTCGTTATGAGTGTGATTCTGTGAATTCTACATCTGATTTTCGGTAAATTATTTATTCAAATAGAGGTGACGACAATGAAAATGAGCGGTAATCTTTCTTGCCACTTCTGTTAGAGTCGGCGAAAGGAGAGTCGTACAGACATTTCACAGTTGTATGCATGTTACTCAATGCGATTAATAGCAGGTAGAGAAACTTATTTCCTTGTATTCAATAGAGTATTTACAGAATCTATGCCACTTAATAATGCCGAATTGAGATCAATTCTATGTGAATTTGTATCTAACTTACTCTTAAAAACCCTAAGTATTGATTTTTTTCTTTGTACGCTGTCGATTTTTTTACTTCGATGCCTTAAGAAGAGATTATATTATTAAGAACTTTAACATCGATCTCAATCAGGTCCTCATGCACAGTTTCCTTGGCGGAATTGAATCATAAGCGCAAACGCTTTGGGCGAACTTTAAAGTCTCCTGTGCCTTTAAACAAGGCACCCTCCACAGTTTTGCTGTGCTCGTGGCTTCGACGGGGACAATTTCATGTGGGCGCCATATAACGCCACCCTTATTTTTATGGTGTACAATCTAATGGATTTTGGCTTGCAATTGTGGTCTGCCTCAATGACCCCGTGGGTTATGGGCACGAAGCCATGTGTGTCGCCCTGAAAGGCCATGGAAAGTAAAGCCATCTCCTGTATCGATCCCCCATTTTCGCCGTCGCTTTTATCGGAGGCTTGGTTTCCGCAGGGACAGGGATCTAAAAAAAAATCGCCTTGCGATTCCGCTAATATAGTGAACAATAAAATGGGGTCGCGCCGAAACCTATTTTCTTGGTTTCAGACAATCGCTCTTTCACAAGGGTTTGCACGCGTCAGGTGCTACTGCGCTAAAAGGCCTCGATTTTCGGAAACTGTAAGGATTCTGCGGTGCATTTAAGAGGAGAAAAGTGTCAAAAACGACCTCGATCTGAATTTATGCCAGGAGGGGCCATTATTTCGCTTTTATCGCGGTCCTATCGTCTTGCCCTGCGATCGCGCCACCGTTTAAATTTTTTATCCTTCCTCAAATGGGTAAAGAGAAAGGACTGGCGTTAAATCGTTGGGCAGTAAAAAAAGTTGGAGAATCGGAGAAGTCGTGCGATAGGATCCAAACCTCAAGGGTTTAGCCGAAGTTACTAATTCACAGGAAAGAGGTATGCATGTAGTCTCAATTTTTTGTAGTTCCAAATCATTACTTAAAACAGGCCAATGGTTAATTTCCCCGCCAATGGACGAAGTCAGAACTGTCTCTATTGCCATATTCACACATGGGCGTATCCAGGGGGGTTTTGGGAGTTGCAACCCCACCCATTGGTAATAAATGTATAGTTTTACAAATTGCTGGACCCACCGTTTACATGGGGGATATTCTATACCTCCCATACTCTTCGGTGGTGACCTCCCCCCCTTCAGACGTTTCTAGGTACACCTCTGTATTCACACTGATAAATTATGTCCACTGATATTATATTTCTATAAGCAATAACTTTTATCCCACATAATAAAGTAGTGTTAGACAAATATTTAATAAGAAGTGAAATTCACTTGCATAAATACCCTAATACTGTTGGCGATCTAGCAATAAAAAAGTATATATCTTGTTTAATCATATATGTCTTTAAATGGAAAAAATAGCCAAATTTGGTGTCGTTTAAAATGAACGTAACTGTGTCCGGCGAGGCGTAGTGGAATGATAATTTGATAACACACAAGATATAGCACTTATTCCACAGGTTTTTATTAGTGGTACAACGAGTTTCAGCGGTTAGGCCATCATCTTAACCGCTGAAACGCGTTGTACCAGTAATAAAAACCTGTGGAATTGCTATACCTTGTGTGTTATCGCCGTATAAAATATATGCAGCAAATAGTAAAGGATGTAAACGATAAGTAATGTTAAAGGCTTTATGATTTTATTTCTTCTGATATAATAATCAAGCTAGTGCGTTGAAAATTGTCACTGAAAAAAGTTTCCTGGGTCCGAAATTGATTCGCGGGCCGGACAGTGAAGAGAGAAGCCGATAGGGGAATCAGGTAGAGGGCTTCAACAAACTTATCATAGGGTTTGTTGCCTAGTGATCATATATTTCTCATGTATGGACGAGTAATGGTACACCTAATGATATTCTGACCATTATTTAACCTTCAAATATTCGAATTCCTTATTCACTGTTAAAGTAGCTTATTCTACGATTAGCAGCGTAGCAATTTTGTTAAGTTATTAAAATTATAATTGCCTCTATAAGGTTAAAACGAAAACTCTCGTAATCGTATTAATTCTTTTTGCTCTTACTGATTTAATTTTAGCCCTAACTGGCTGCAATCGAAATAAAACTGAAATGAAACAAAGGACGTTGAAGACAAAAATATGAGTCCCTTAAAGAAGAAACATAAAAAAGGGAACAAAAAAAAGGACCATCCTCGACGCATTAAGTACGACGCACGGTACCACTAACGTAAAATGGCGAGTGGTCTCTTTTACCTTGCCATATTCATGATACAGTTACACACGGCATATTCTGGATACTATTAATTCGGGGCAAGCGGAGATCCGTTGCTAATGAAAGCTGCCACTTGATCTGGTGTCGTAAAAAAAGCGTTGCACTTGAAGACTTCCCGGAGATCGGAAGGAATCGACTCTCTGCCCGTAACTTTAATGCGGCTGTTAAAACGCTGAGACCGGGCCGCGGGTGTTTGGGCTCTCGGCATAGTCGTAAGAAAATAAGACGTTGCAGTAACGGGAGCTCTCATAGGAAGGATGTGGCCTAAGTATTTGATGACGCATTTTATTCGGCCCACATTTTTTCCCATTTACGGCTAGTCTGAGGTAATGAAGAAAACCTCCTCTGTAGTTTTTAGTTTCCAGCGATTCAATGAAGATGTTATTGAAGTTTCAGAATAGAATGTGGTATTATCTTGTTTAATGTCCTATTAAACTCGAGGCCTTATATGAGCCTTTCTTTGTTACAGGACTCTTCGAGTATTACTAGGCACTATCGGTACAAGTCCATCGAGAGAGTTTGAATTATGTCTGGTGATGAAACAGAAAAAAAAATTATGGTTCCATGAGATTATCATGGCTAAAAAGGGAATTTCAGCGTAAAAAAGTATCGAATTGGACATCAGACATATACAGAGCACCGGAAATGAAGAGTGTCACACATATGCAGAGCATCATTTAGATTCAAATCCCACAATATAAGGATGACACCTCAATTAATTTGAAGTGCCATTCGCCAAAGAGTAGGAACCTCCTAAAAGAGGTCAGGTTGGTGAAGCGGTAAGAGTACTTGGGTTCGAATCTTTGGCAGATATATTACATTGAATAACTGACACCTACTTTGAGTGCTTTGTCGAGAGCATTTGACTTCAGTACTTCGTCCGCCGAATGGGACGTTAAGCCGTTGTACTATCGGCGCCTTTTGTTAAAGAGCAGGCTAAAGCTGACGAGAAGTTTATCTCCGCCATTCCTCCTTGCACTTCGATTTCTATCCTCATACCTTTCCTCGTGGACTAATGCGCCTATAAGTGCGGGTACAGAGTTGTAAATACTAGTGAGAGTTTCTTACGGAAAGAAAAGAGATGTAAGGGAGAAGTTAATAAAGAACTTGGTTAGGAGTCGGAATTCATGTGGATTCAAAGCCTATAGTCTGGAGGATATGGATGTTAATAAGTAGGGATGTGTCGATTCTCGATACCACCGATTCTTATGAAATGGTATCGGTATCGAGAATCGATCTCCAAAAGCCGATACCGATTGAACCAGTCGTCATTCAACAAAACAATAAAACGATTACTTAAAGCTATATATATAGCAGTGAAAATGTTATACATTACATCTTATCTAGTACAAATATATACAAATGGGGAAGACCTATACGAAACATGACTGGTAAAGTCTGACTTCTCCACGGCTGGTTGCCATGGTGATCGCCATCTTTTTCCGAACAAATCCGAGTGACAGCAGCATACAGAAATTTATACCGTGAGGAATTCTTTAACGGTTGAATTTTGATTTGAACGGTTGATTTTCTGTTTTCGGTAGTGATTTTAAGCATTACAAGTAGTTGCTATAGGGTGCCAGAAACTACCAGTAGGTACGTACCCTTAAAATGCACCTATACTAATTTTTTTAAAATAGGCTCAAGGGTTTGTGTCATGACCTTTTATTCTTATTCATTAATGTTTCAAGTTTGAGTTGTAATTTTTTTTGGTGTTCTTATTACTCTTATAACTAATTATCCATCATTAAAAGTTAAAACTATGACATGACAGTCGTATTAATTTAAATCTGTTATAATACTTTTTATCTGATGCTATAGGTACATGTTTTGTTATCAAACATTATATTTGCTATTAAACATGCTTTTGTAAGGAAGAATACAAAACTGTATTATCAAACGGGTTTTTTCCAGAGTTTCATCAGAGCGCAATGTTAGAAGTTTTTTCCCAAAGTATATTCAAATTAGGTATTGTAAAATATTATTTTTAGATTAAATGGAACATTTTTACAATAATTTTTCGGAAACTATGTAAAAATAGGTATATATGCATAGGTCGATGGAATCGGTATCGAGAATCGATACATTTTTTTATCAACTCATCTCTAGTTATAAGTATATATACTGACACACCACGAGTATGTAGCAAAATCAACGTTATCCCTGAAAGTCACCGCAAGTGGCAGGGGATGACATTTCATCGCACATGCTCGACGTTCATGAACTAATGGTTACATTATTACTCCATCAGTGATTATTGTTAATACCATGCGGGATCGCAATGCTATGAACAGATTGTTTTATTATTTGAATCCCACCCCTGGCAAAATTCTACGCAAAATACAGTAGCCTCACGTACTACCTATTTCGTATGATGACTTCTTTTGGTCCGCAAGCCTCTTATCCACCGACCCATCATACCGTGCAGACAGCTTATTCTCCTCCTATCTCTTGGCACCTTCTGCCTTTCTCCTCTCTGTCAGGGCCTTCAAAACGTTGCAGCCCCTTATCATCTGCCCCATCCCTTCATTCTGCCTCCTCTTAATTTTCTCCATCAGCTTGCTCCCCTCGCCAATCATCCCATGACTTTCCTTTTATATCTTCCTTTCACTTCGACAATGCTTTCTCCATCCTCCTCCACACCCACGTCTCACAAGCGATCAATCATTCTCTCATCTTTGTCACCCTCTTTATTAAAATAATAAATAATATATTTATTTATTTTCTGTGGCGAAGCCACCTTATTAGAAAAAATACAGATTCAACCAGTCGTCATTCAACAAGCAATAAAACGATTACATAAAGCATTATATATAACAGTGAAAATGTTCTATATTATATCTTATCTTTTACAAAATATGTAGAAGAGAGAGAAGAGATGTCCTAATAAATGCTAGCGACCCACGGAATCACGCCCCTCCACCGAATTCCTCCTTGATCTGATGAAAATGGTGCTCACAAAAAACAACTTCACCTTTGGAGGACGCCATTTTCTTCAGGTCAGGGGTACGGCCATGGGAACGAGGATGGCACCTTCCTACGCGTCTTGTTTTCTAGGTAAATGGGAGGAAAAACTTCTATCCTCATCTCCCCTTAAACCCTTAATCTGGCTCCGCTACATAGACGACATCTTCATGATTTGGACGCATGGCACTGACACCCTAAACAATTTCATTCAACAAATAAATTCGCACCCTAGCCTAAAATTCACCACCCACTCTTCCACCTCGCTCATTACATTCTTAGATGTAGACATCCACTTACATGATAGGACAATAAGCACATCGGTCCACGTGAAACCTACGAACTTGCAGCAGTACTTACACTGGGATAGCTGCCATCCCGAACACTGCAAGCGCTCCCTACCATACTCTTTGGCACGTCGAGGTCGCCGTATCTGTTCTGAAACCTATTTCTTCCTCAATTATTTAAAAGACCTGGAATCAGCCTTCCTCAACCGTGGTTACCCACCCTCAATAGTCCGAGAGCAGCTGGCCAAGGCGTGCGCTCCCCGCAACGGGCCACGCTCAACAGCAGAGCCAGAAGAAATATCACCAAATAATCTTACCATCTTCGCCACCACGTTTCATCCGGGCCTAGATTTTGCATTAAAAACTATCTTTAAGTCAGCCCAATGTATTCTTTTATCTTCCCCCTTAACTTCCTCACTTATCCCGAGACCTCCCGTGCTTTCCTTTCGTCGTCCTACCAATCTCCAAAACAGCCTTTGGATTCGCGAGATACAACTACCATCATCAGTTTGTGCCTCCGATCTCCAACCGATTGGCTCACATCCCTGTAACAAACCCAGATGCCTCACATGCCCCATTAACTCCCATTCCCACTCCTTTATCAGCCCGGTTACAAACGTCACATACCAAATACATTCTCGAGGAACCTGCTCTTCGAGTAATGTAATTTATGAAATTTCCTGTAATCACTGCCAGGCCTTCTATATAGGACTGACGACCACCTCTTTTAATATGCGAATCAATAACCATAGGAGCAGTGTCACCCGACATTTAAGGTTGCCAGTAGCCGAGCACGCCAATTCTCATAACCTTCCCTTCAATGACTGCTTCAGAGTGAAGGTAATCAGAGCATTCCCACCTGAAACATCTACGTTAGAGCTCCGTCACTGGGAGCTCGCCTATATTTCCATATTAAAATCAACCACTTCTCCCGGCATCAACATTCGCTAGCTTTCTCCACCCGTCCAATTTCCCTCTCCATTTCCCCTTCCTAGTCCACCCTCTTCCCCCTCCCTCCTTTTTACCCTAGCCAATCCCCTTTTCACACACCAACCGAAACCCTTGACTCCAGTGTGACACCCCAGTAGTGATCTCCTCCAGCTGAAGAAGGGTTCGTGACCCGAAAGCTCCAAAGCGCAGTGGACACCAGGCTCTCCATGGGTCATCTACTGGTAAGTGTCCACTGATTATCCTTTCCTTCACCCCCACCCTCAACACCTTGTTGCTAGCATTTATTAGGACATCTCTTCTCTCTCTTCTACATATTTTATATTATTTATTCTCTTTTCTCGTTATCACTACTCACTTTCTTCTTTTATTTCTTAGAATTCTCTTTCCTTTGCCTTTCTTTATCCATATTTTCTAGTCACAATGGAGTCTATACAACAATTGAGATACCATCTCGATAAACTCTCATCTCTCTCTTGTCATATTGAATTCCTTGCCTCCTGCCTACAACTCGGCATATCCCCCAACGGTCTCACCGTTCGTCTCCCTCTATCTGGCCTGAACTCTGAATGTCGTCAATCGCTTGCTATCCTCCAATACAGCTTTTCATTGTCCGTGACACGTGCTGTGCTCTCTCAGTACCGGACGATGGCCAAGTTCCACTCGGAAAACGTTAATAAACTAAAGCAAGTGACCCGTATGAACGGAATAGACACAACGAGAATATTCTCTCGCGCGTCTTCCCAAAAACGTAAGCACCGACTTGCCCTCACAAAAAAACTCTCAAACCTTTGTCTCCAGCACTTGCGGCTAGGCCTCCCCCTCCCCTTTTCTCTCGGACAACCCATTTCCACTAGTGCACCCCTCTTCGCCGAAAGGCCTTGCTTGGCGGACCTATTAGGTCTGCCCACCCCCGCTCCGCGACAGCTCAAGCACCATAAAATACCCAAAAAACCCAGGACCTCCTTTCCATCTGGTGACCAGACGCAGAATCCCTGCGACCAGCGCTCTAAGGAGGCCGTCGTCAATTTATCCTCCCACTCACTCACCCTCTCAGAATCGTCCCTTCTGTCCAAGGGTCTCTCCTTCTGCCCCACCCCTAGGTTCGACCACTTCCGCCTCCTTTCTGACTTTCATGCCTTCGCGCGGAACATAAGACTAAATTATTACTTCGCTAACTGCTCCATCGCCGCACTCAATGCCAACGAGGAGGGAAATTTTCCACCGCAAAATCCTCTTTCAAAATTTAAGGAACCATCGTCTTTCTGCCCGCCCACTCTTCCCGCTAATCACCCTATTGAATTATACCTAAATTATATTTCCTCTCAGTTAGCGTCCCAAGAATTTTCCAATTCCCTCCCGACCTCTAAGAATATCTCGCGGGACGAACTACATGCCCTTATCTCCCTTAGAAAGAACCAAAAAATAATCATCCTTCCTGCCGACAAGGGCTCCACAACAGTCGTAATGGACCGGCAGAAATACGAGGAGGAAGCGAATCGCCAACTGAGCGACATCTCTTCCTACAAATCTCTTCCCTCAGATCCAACCCCCGAGTATCTCACTGTAGTTGCGCGGAAGCTACGCTCTGAGGGCCCTAAGGAAGGTCTCTCAAAAAGTGAGATCTCCCTCCTTATTCCCCCGAACCCCCGCACCCCCACCTTCTACTTACTCCCCAAAATACACAAGCCTGGCACCCCTGGTCGCCCGATAGTCTCTAGTTACAACTCCCCCACCGAAAGAATCTCTGCCCTAATTGACTTCCATCTCCAGCCATTCGTCCGCAACTTGCCGTCCTTCGTGCGTGACACAAATCATTTTCTTGAAAAACTAAAACTCCTCCACTCACCTCTTCCTCCCGGCTCCATCCTGGTCACAATAGATGTGTGCTCCTTGTACACCAACATACTCCATAAAGAAGGCCTGGCAGCCGCAAAAGAATTTTTAATCAGCAGACCCACGGAATCACGCCCCTCCACCGAATTCCTCCTTGATCTGATGAAAATGGTGCTCACAAAAAACAACTTCACCTTTGGAGGACGCCATTTTCTTCAGGTCAGGGGTACGGCCATGGGAACGAGGATGGCACCTTCCTACGCGTCTTGTTTTCTAGGTAAATGGGAGGAAAAACTTCTATCCTCATCTCCCCTTAAACCCTTAATCTGGCTCCGCTACATAGACGACATCTTCATGATTTGGACGCATGGCACTGACACCCTAAACAATTTCATTCAACAAATAAATTCGCACCCTAGCCTAAAATTCACCACCCACTCTTCCACCTCGCTCATTACATTCTTAGATGTAGACATCCACTTACATGATAGGACAATAAGCACATCGGTCCACGTGAAACCTACGAACTTGCAGCAGTACTTACACTGGGATAGCTGCCATCCCGAACACTGCAAGCGCTCCCTACCATACTCTTTGGCACGTCGAGGTCGCCGTATCTGTTCTGAAACCTATTTCTTCCTCAATTATTTAAAAGACCTGGAATCAGCCTTCCTCAACCGTGGTTACCCACCCTCAATAGTCCGAGAGCAGCTGGCCAAGGCGTGCGCTCCCCGCAACGGGCCACGCTCAACAGCAGAGCCAGAAGAAATATCACCAAATAATCTTACCATCTTCGCCACCACGTTTCATCCGGGCCTAGATTTTGCATTAAAAACTATCTTTAAGTCAGCCCAATGTATTCTTTTATCTTCCCCCTTAACTTCCTCACTTATCCCGAGACCTCCCGTGCTTTCCTTTCGTCGTCCTACCAATCTCCAAAACAGCCTTTGGATTCGCGAGATACAACTACCATCATCAGTTTGTGCCTCCGATCTCCAACCGATTGGCTCACATCCCTGTAACAAACCCAGATGCCTCACATGCCCCATTAACTCCCATTCCCACTCCTTTATCAGCCCGGTTACAAACGTCACATACCAAATACATTCTCGAGGAACCTGCTCTTCGAGTAATGTAATTTATGAAATTTCCTGTAATCACTGCCAGGCCTTCTATATAGGACTGACGACCACCTCTTTTAATATGCGAATCAATAACCATAGGAGCAGTGTCACCCGACATTTAAGGTTGCCAGTAGCCGAGCACGCCAATTCTCATAACCTTCCCTTCAATGACTGCTTCAGAGTGAAGGTAATCAGAGCATTCCCACCTGAAACATCTACGTTAGAGCTCCGTCACTGGGAGCTCGCCTATATTTCCATATTAAAATCAACCACTTCTCCCGGCATCAACATTCGCTAGCTTTCTCCACCCGTCCAATTTCCCTCTCCATTTCCCCTTCCTAGTCCACCCTCTTCCCCCTCCCTCCTTTTTACCCCAGCCAATCCCCTTTTCACACACCAACCGAAACCCTTGACTCCAGTGTGACACCCCAGTAGTGATCTCCTCCAGCTGAAGAAGGGTTCGTGACCCGAAAGCTCCAAAGCGCAGTGGACACCAGGCTCTCCATGGGTCATCTACTGGTAAGTGTCCACTGATTATCCTTTCCTTCACCCCCACCCTCAACACCTTGTTGCTAGCATTTATCTTTTACAAATATATACAAATGGGGAAGACCTTTATTATACAATTTTTTAAATACTTAGTCCCAGTATTTTTCTTTAAACAATAGTAATGATTGGGTAGAGGTTAGGCTCGTAGGGAAGGAATTCCATAATTATATAGCATTTACAAGATTTACAGAGTTTTCATAAACATTAATCTTGTGAGTAAAAGTAACCTTGGTGTCTAATTTTTAAAGAGCAATCACTGGTTTGCCTTTTAGGAAACATACGAACAACCATTTATACCAAAAATAAAGAATTGACAGTTTGGTATGTTTATTCTTAATGGTACATACATTCAATGAATACTAAGTCACACTGTGCAAAGTCATTTTATGTAAGAAGAAAACCTATTTTTTTTTGTCTGACAAAAGCTCTTTAGTACGCTAAGAATGAAATGGTGTATGACAAGGAAAGCAGTATCTTAATGAAGTATGAGGAATACATTCGGAAATCATTGCTGCCATCCTTTCAAAGGAATGAAATGTCAAAAGCATTAGTTTTTGAGCCTTCTAAAAACTAATGTCAGTATTTTTTTTTGTGAAAGCACTTGTTTTGTGACTTTATTATTCTCAAATTAAATCTGCCTCCGAGCTGAATCATATTGAATTTTTTGACATCTTAACCTTTTAATGCAATAAAGGCAACAGCATTGGCAATGTGTGCGTTTGAAAAACCATTATTTTCTTTCAAGTTCTCGGTTGCAAAAAAATTACTTGGATTGCACTGTGAGCCTGCATGTGGTTAAATGTAAGAAATATGCCCATAAAATTCATTAAATGGCATAATGTGTACTTTAATTATCGGTGTTTTCGATAGCCCTATCCATAACCGTCAGGATATGGAATGCATAGGATAATGTCAATTTGTTAGAATTTAACGTGGCAAAATGTTGGTAGCTTTGGAGAGTACTTATCAGAAGTATTTTTTATTCACTCTTGGTGTATTCAAAGTCCTCCGTCCGAAGAATAGCCTTTCACTTTTGCTTCTTTCTTCAATTAGGTTAATTTTTGTAGTTATCCTCTCTCTTATCCAGTTCTTATTTGGTGCGAGGCTCCTTAACGTTCGGGTCAAGTACTTGAACGTTCTAATTTGGATGTTTTCCTGGCTAGCTACTATTCACGTAGGATAGTATTTCAAGGCGGCCTTTGTTCATAATGATTCCATTTAAGCTTTTATATGTTATGTAGGGAAGAATTTGACCGAGGAATTTTTTTGTTATTCTTTCCTTGGATTTGTCTGGGACGGTGGATATAATTCATCAGGTCATGGAAATTTTCCTAAGTTGTAGCGGTAGGGGGATAGTAGATTCTTTTCTACCTTTGCCTATATTTCGACATTACGGAGTGTGCCTTAAAACGTTTAGATATAGCATAGCATGTCTACGGATGCTTGGATAGTCATCTACTTGCTAGGGTAGGTTTTGATGCAGTATCACTTCTCGTCGTTGCATTTTATTCAACTGAAGGTTCCTTCCCTGAGATTTTTCTACCTTCAAATCGAGATATTTCTTGTGATCTTCAGCATTCCATTGTCGCGAAGCAGCTGTACCTTTGAGGTACTCTGACTTCTACTAATACCTCTGGTAATGTTTTTCCTTCCCCACCATGCGTAGTCTTTTTTCATTTATCCTATTTTCAGTCCATCGCACATTCTCAATTTTCCTCCAACCCCTCACCGAAGCCTCAAGCGTGTTCTCGTCAATTTTTCCCGGAGGAAGATGAGTATAGGCCCACCAAATTCGCTGCATTTGCTCGCCATTCACGATGGCGATATCCCATTTCCTCCGCGGTCGGCTGAAACCTACTCCCATGCTCGGATTGCGTGCTCAAGTCACCATCAAAACGTGCATTTAAGCACGCATCAGAACGTGCGCTCGGGCGAATGGGAGGAAATGATAGTTCTCCGCCCTCAGACGTGCTTACAAGCGACCGAGTATGGTAGCCATTTCGACTCTCACATGCGAACGCCAAGCTTCAATTTTGAGACTCGAGTTATAGCCGGTCGATTCCTTGACTCTTCGATTTGATGCCTGTGACATGCGATGCATGGAAATGGACCAGCAACCAGCTGGCAACTCCCGCGACACAAGTGGAGTGCCATAGATCATTTTGAATAAAATACCCTGCACGTCACCTAGCGCTTTAGCTGTTAAGCTCTTCACGGTTCATGGAGCGAGATTAAGATTGTCACCATCGGTGACTAACTTGGCTCCCATACACATAGTCTATATAATACCCCCCAAGCCTCGGAACCGGTGTGTGACAGAAGTAAAAAATAAGTTAACCTCTTTTCAGCGTAGCCATTTAGGGTGAACCATTTTCATGAGCGATCAATGAGGCAATTTCAAACTGAGATAATAGCGTTGAGAAATTTGAACTTCATTGTTTAATCAATAAGGGGCTCCCATGACATTCCTTAGGGTTTTAGGTGTTCAGTGAGATCTAACTTACAATACGAAGTTTTCCCACCTGCCTAGGGTTTTATATCGGAATCCTCAGTACTAGGATGAATCGGGCGATCAAAATCGTGAGAAATTTTAAGTCTATGACAGTGATCCGAAATCATGGCTAGTATATAACCCACCTCTGATTCATTTTGGCTTTAGCCATGCCCATTTCTCGTCCTTCCTATCCTAAGTACTTCCTCTTATCTGCCGAAGGGAGTTATTTTCATATATCTGGAGTAGTATTTTGCGACCCTAGATGTGGGCTTCGGATTTCCCGGAAACGAGGTCCTCGCGGAGAACCTCGGGTGTCAAAGTTAAAGTTTATTGCATTGCTGCCAGAGTTTAAAAATGGCCTCGTTTGATCGCTTGTGGTCTTTAGAACTATAGCAATACGATAAAAATTACTTTTTAGAATTAAGCTAAAAAGCGGCTCCATAATTTGTTTGGGAAATATCAATTGGTTTAGTGCGGGTATTTGCGTTTTTCTGGGAAAAAATTCTTCAACAAACAACCAACATGAATGAGGAGAGCCTTTACAGACTTGCACTTCAGGGAAATAATTTTGGACAACTTTGCAACTTTATACAACTTATCAGTCGCGCATAAAATACGACGGAAATGTATGCATTAAAGTTGAAACCTATAAATATAACTCTTCTACAACTATGATTTTGATTGAGCAGGTAGGTAAGGTGAAGGTTTCAGATTAGGGATTAGGTTCAAATCTGCACTGTTGCTTGAATTCATCAGAAAAATTCCAGTCCCCACTGATGCTGTGAGGAGTTCTGAAGCAAGATGTTTCGATCGCCTGATTGCAGCTTATTTTATGAACCTCTTAATGAATAGCAGGCTAATGCCTCTCCACCCTTCTTCCCTCTCTCAATATCATCGGTGCTTTATTTCTCTGATTTTAAAACACATTTGAGGGAGGAATAGATGGAACTCTGCCTTTAATCGCAATTTGAATATAATGAAGGCTAGGAATAGCTTTAGTACCTATGCGTTAGTGAAATATTGGTCTCTTCAAACATTTCCTTGTGAGATCGGAATGACATTTAAGTGATTTCAAAGCCAGAGCAAGAATCAGGAATTATTAAATCTTCAGAGACGATGATGAAAGTTAGCAATATCCGTTATGGAAATTTTACAGCTACTCGAGGTATTAGGTTCCCCAGCCTATTCTTTGTTGCACTAAACTCACTGCGTACTACAGTAATTTTTATTGGCGTTAAATGGGGTTTATTCTAGTGCCAGGGACTAAGCTGGTTTGATGGCATGAGTATGGCTTTCCATGTGGAGAGTACGCTTTTGAGTACAGGTAGTGGCAAAGATTTTACATTATTTTGCCACTCCCCATTTGTTAACTGTGCGGAGGGCACGTCAAGTAGGTACTTCTCCGTCCGTCGTATGGGATGTTATTTTCTGAACTCTTGAGCAGATTAATGTCGGTGTCGGGTTTGGTTAGGCCCTTACTCCACATCCTGAAAAACCCACCTAACTGCAGGTACCCTACTTTCCACCTTTACTAAAATGTCCCAGTTGACCTTAGGAATCGGACGCCTACCTCATTTAATTACAACTAACTATCACTATCGAAGGACATAAAGTGATGGCTTTAGAAATCACGTGATCACATTAATATGTATATATTATACGTATATTTTTTCATTGATTTTTTAAATTTCTTATTCATATCTTTTAATGCATTTCTGTTTCCAATTGTAATCTTGCATGCCTTTTTGCATTAAATTTTTTATTATTGTATTTATTATCCTAAATTCCGTGTAAGTATTTTGAAGAAGGGATTAGATGGCAGAAGTGACAGTTTAAATTTCGCCCGAAATGTCTATTATTATTATTGTAATTGGTCATTTGTCGGATATCAGTTTTCGGAGTCAAGAGTTGCGTTCTCAATCCATGTAGTAGCAGTAGATTTGGGTTTTAGGTGCCCAAATGGCTAAGGTAACATTGAACCCTTTTATTTAGTATAATAATCCTCAGACACAACATCCACGGCCTACTAAGAATTCAAATCTTTACCATTAAGGTTGACATTACAACCTGAATACCTGCTAAGGGCATGAAAAATTTCAAGCAAGTTAATTCATAGTAGTGGGAAAAAAAGCAAAGCTTTCATCAAAAAGGAAAGATACGAAGGAAAGTGAAAGATAAAGAATATTTTAAATAATTTTATCTGATATAATGTGTAGTAATCCTCAAAAAGAAATTGGCTCCTCTTGGCAGATCCCAATGTGAGCTAAACTCATCGTGTTTCGAGCAGATCCTAATTGGGAACAAATCCTGCGTCGCATATTTAAAACTATGCATTTTTAAACTGAAAACGTTCCTTCTAGCGAGTGAGCTACGTGGAATGCCCCATCGCCATTAGAGGAAGTTTAGCCAAGCTCCAATGGGGAAAAACTTCACTCGAAAAAATTCCCCGCCATACTCTTAACTCACTATCAGTGGTGTTAACCTCTAGCGAAGTTTTCTCCTGCCCTCCGTTCAGTTTTACGTCGGGGATTTCGGAGGATCGCTTTAATCGTATTGCTCCTTCCGCCTTAAAGAGCGAGGGAGGCCATCGAGGGCCGAGGATGGGAGGGAAAAGGCATCGGGAGAATGATCCCTCTCCTTATTTTTTTCCAAGCCTCTCCTTTTGCGCCAGCGCGGGAGGCAATGCTCGTGGGTGTGATAGCGACGGGGGGAAGAAATTGGGCGGGTGGAAGACGCGTGGGGGCGGGAGGAAGGGGTTTGGCTAGGAGCCTTGAGGATTGAGGAGCGCGGAGTGGTCGGGGTAAGGGAGAAAAACATTCTTTGACGCTAGGGTTCAGGACCCGAATCTCTCCTATCCGCCCCCTTTCTTCCCATTCACGAACGATTCACCTCCTCCCTTCGCTTCATGTAATCAGTACTTTCACCACCTGGACAAAAGCCATAGAATTACCCCCGCCTCTTCACATCCTCCAACATATATAATTGCATTAAACATATGATTTATGGATATTTCTGTGGGTATGCTAACGGTGTCAGTGTAAGGAATAAATCATGAAAAATGCTAATTTTCTTTTGATAAGTCATATGATTGTCTAAATTCTCTTATAAGTAGGCAAGCAATTCATTAGAACGTATATCTGGAGCATGTTTCTTTACGGCAGTGAGGCATGGACGATGACAGCAGCGGAGAAGAAAAGGGTGGAAGCATTCGGAATATGGTGCTCCCGAAGAATGATGAAGATAAAATGGATCGACCGAGTGACAAATGAAGAAGTCCTAAGAAGAGTGGGAGATAATAGAAGTCTGCTGAAAACTATAAAAAGAAGAAGAGACGTTCTAATCGGCCATGTCTTAAGACACGATGGCCTGGTGAAGATAATCGTCGAGGTAAAAGTGACTGGGAAGAATGGAAAAGGCATGCCTCGTATGAGTTACATAGGACAGGTCGTAAAGGACGTGAAAGAGAAAAACTACGTTAATATGAAGAGGTTGGCTGATAGAAGAATCGAGTGGAGGGCTGTGTCAAACCAATCTTAGGGTTGTTGATCCATGATGATGATTTACATTCTCTATAAAATCCGAGGATTCTCGCGAAATCAAGTGGGAATTGTGCATACTGAAATAATAACATGCAATTTTCCACTGAAGATGATGAACCAACATTGAAACCAGGTTCGAAGTAAACATTTTATTCAGTGAAAAATAGTGTGTTATTATTTCAGTATTTACATTCTCAATCACGTTGCATATAGGTCATGCATTTAATCATTGCCCAGGTAGGCAGGTCAGAGACTTACAATCCAAAGATTTCAAACTTGAGGCAGTGTTGAATACCTACTTCTGCTCCGATAAGAGAGATCCTGAATCAACGTCAATATTGAACCGTGGCAGAGGTCACTGGGATATAAACAAATATATTTTAATAGCATAGAAAGTTATTTCTCCTCCAGCAGTAAATTCTTAACAGTCAATCTGATATACACTACCGGCCAAAAGTGTACGTTCACCCTCCAATTTCCTTCAAATTGAGCAGAAATGCAATTGGTTTATCAAAATATTTATTTATATTACTAACTTACTAGAAAATCAGTATTGTCTATTCCAAAAACTATACTTTTCAGAGAGTCAACCAAACCGAACAAAATTTCAATTTCCTTACAAAATTTTGGATTGTTCAAAATTCCCTCCTTAGCTGTTATACAACACTCGAATACTTTCACGTTACGGCACTTCATATCACATATCGCTCGATCAATTTTTCGAGAGTCACTGAGGAGATTTGATTCCAGCAATTGTGCAGAAACTCCCAAAGCTTTTTCTGATTTGTGAGCATGGCGTATGAAAGGATCAATACATTTTTTTAGGTGGTCATGGAAACCATGAAACATTGACAAACAAATATATTTTTCCTATTTTAAAATATGATTTTAAAGTAAAATCGAAATGTTGGAAGGCGAACGTAAAGTACTGGCTGAAGTGTATGAGTAGTGTTAACTACTTTGAAGGTTTCACATTTATTCTGAAAACGGCCGTTGCATGAATTTTACCATGGAGAAGCATCGATTTTAGAATTTTTATTCTTATTCTGTGCCTTCTATACATCATACAAGGCTTGGTACTCGTATATTAAATATTTAGTTGTACCTTTGGGGCTCGTACGGTATGGTATGACGTAAATTGAAGATAAGACATTTTCTTCAAATTTCTGTTTCGTGGGAATGTGATAGGAGTTTTTAAGGCCGCAGAAATATCTTCAGCAGATTGTGATATGATCACGGAATTCCCTCTACACGACTCACATCATGATTATGAAGGCATAAATCATTCAAGATGCGGGGAGTATTGGGTTAAAACTACGCTCAATTCTGGACTGTGGGCCCAACGAATGTGTCGCATAACAGAAAAAGTAATGCCTCTAGAAAAGACAATTGGAGAGAGTTGCTGAAGTTGGTCGTGGGGAATCATCCGCTCGCGCTTCCCAAAGATCTTTTTATCCTGACAGGAGCGGAACTGCACTCTAGGGAAGCCATGAATACGTAGGGTTCCATTGTTCCTCCTTACCTATCTTGGAACGCGCTGTCCCTAGCTTTGATCTCCCCTCCACCCTTTGTCTCCACAAATGTCGTTTCCCTCGCTCTAGCACCTCACTCCAGGGCCCATCGCCGCCCTGATTAGAGAGGCGTAAAGAGACGGAAAGATTATATGGCCGAAGAGCCGCCGCCGGTGCGGATTGCAGATGCAGTGGTTCTCTGTTGGCAGACTTTTTGGGTCAGCGAGCATAATGCGATGTGGACTTTTGAGGTAAGAATTCGAGGGAAGGATGTTTGCCTTGCCCGGTAAAAAAAACCTACTGCTATACGCTTTTCGGAAGATCAAAAGAAGTTTGTTGATTAAAAAATGGTGATTTGTGGCAACACGATGGTAGGGCTGGAAGTGCGTATGGACGTGCGCTGGGGAGGAATTTATGATGGAATGAAGGAAAGAAGCTGATAAAGATTGCGCGTCTCTACAGGATTAAATGGCGAGAGAAAACATTGAAGCATTCACGACCGAGGTGGAGAATGTTTACGAAATTATACTGGTTGTTCTCTAGATAACGTCGTACAGAATAAAACTTGACATAAATAAAACGTCTACCATAGACAAAAATATTTTGTTACTGTTGCAAATTCTTAGATTTTATGCTCCGAGTAAAATCATCTTTGGTATTTAATTGAAAAAATACTGTTGTTCGTTAGCTTATTAAGAACATTTGTGCCACATGAGTGGTAAAAACATTACTATCATCATCAAAAGTGAGCAATCCTTTGATTTGTTTGACAGAGCTCCTCTTTCGTTTTTCCTATAGGTGAATCTCTTCATATTTACGTGATACCTCTCTTTTACATCCTTCCCTACTTCCTGTAGGCAATTCTTGAGAGGTCTTTTGTTTCCATTCCTTCTATCCACTTTTCCCTCGGCGATTGTCTTGATCAGGTCATCATTATTCACGAAATGACTAATTAAGTCGTCAAGTCATATTTGCAAAGTTTTCAGGAATATTTTCTTTCCTCCAACTCTTCAATCTTCTCTTTCCTCCAACCCATCTTAGGAATACTTCGTTTGTCACACGGTGGATTCATTGAATCATCATTGTTTTTCTGTAGCTCCAAATTTCGAGTGATTTCAGCCTTGACTTCTCTGCTGCTGTAATTTTCCATGCCTTACTGCGGTAAGGAACATGCTTCAGTTGTAAGTTGTTATAAAGTTTTCTTCTGGCATTTGAGCTTGTATATCCAATAAAAAGAGGTTCAGGCGTCATGTGGTGGAACAACATAATAAAAGAAGTTTGACAATTTTCCACAAAATAAACTTTAATGCGACCATTTTGATGTGCTAAATCATCCTCACCTTAATCTTTAACTCACGCTCTTCAACTTGTATATACAGACATAGGTAGATTCTTCTTTTTGTAGAATGCCTTCTTCGCGTGTGCTATTCTACTATTTTTGCCCTGCTTTGTCAATCACTGGTAATTCGACCTTATAATTAATAATACTCTTTCCCCTTCAAGTCTTTGTTTTCCCATTTTAATGTTGGTCTTGGCTACTTTTCTCTTACTGTATTCCATTACCTTAATTTTCTTTTCGCTGATCTTCAGATGATCTGGTTTCATTGTATTTTCTATGTTTACTATAGTCCTCTTTAAGCCACTTACTGTCTTTAATCTCTTCATACTTCCATAGTTCTTCTTTTTGACATCCTTCACTATTTGTTCCATACATCTCATGCAAGGCCTTCCTTTTCCATTGAGGAAGATAGCATTTAAATGAGCACCTTATCAATTGGTCAAACTTCAATCCGTTCCGGGTGTATCTAATCCTGGTGCTAATTTTAACTTGTTCGATGTCTGTTTTGTAGACAGTTTTTGCATCTTAATTCGTATTAATCACAATTTCCAAAAATATCCGCATCACAGTTGTGCTTCTGATATATCTCTGCTCTTGAATAGTTCTTGCTTGAATCTTACATGTGCAGCTTCGATCTTTGTCAAAGATCTCATTAGCAAATTATCACACGAACATTGGTATTGTCCTCTTCCTTCAAATTATGTCTCTTCCTTCTTGCCATGCTAATTCATTCCATCCATTTCTTTTCAATCACGCAGGCATTTTCCCCTCCAAGGCTGCTTATATTTAATTATGTTAGATATTTTGTAAATACCAGGGGGAAAATTATTTAGATAATTTCACATAGCATATATACTTTATGACTAACCTGCCTTTAACGTGTCAATTTGGAGATGGGGTTGGTTTGCCGGATAAAGTAATGGCTTCCCTCACCGATGATCCGCGTTTGAATCCCAGAAATGGCAGGGATGTTTATTTTCACAATGGCTCCTGATATAGCGTGGTTAGGAAGTCACTTACGGTACAGTACTCCGTTCCTGGTTCCTCTTGCTCAGAGTAGGCGAATACTGACGTCTTGTTATGCTCCTCCCCAACTTTTATCTTAAAAAAATATACTTCCTCGTAGCCAATACACTGCTATGGTGTAGGCGCTGTAACCAGGGCATATTTTAAGGGTTTGTCCTTGGGCAACAAAGGGGATGGTCTGTTCCGTCAAATATGCATAAACACGCCCTACTATACTCTCCTCCCGAAAGCCAAACAATAATAATTCCGCTGTCTGGGAGGGGATTTTTTAAGCAGCAGCACGAAATCATTAACCGCCGTGTAAACGCAGTGGTACCTACGCACTCCACACGAACTACATAAGGGCCGATCCATGAACTTCCACTACTATGGCATATACGTCATTTTTTTGCCGGCTCCATTCCTGAGTGGCACTGTTGTCACCTACATTGTATCTTTCTGTAGCAGTTGCAATGCACCATTTTTACAACTCTTTGGATTAGAAATTTACTAGCTAAATTGCTTTAGGCGAAAAATTTCCTGAATAATGAAGTTGTTTTATTAAGGTAATACTCTTAAAAAATTGTACATTTTCGTATCACTTTGTACAATTTTGTATCACTATGAGCGTCTTTAAGCTGTTGTACGAGAGGTAAGGTTTTTATTGGTCTTAGCGAACGAAGTTGCATTTATCTCAATTGCTTAACATAGTTAACTAATATAAATAGATTTTTTATCTATATTGTATGAATCTTAACCAGAATAAAGTCCATAAAATATATATTACTTGCATAGTTTGTTGGTTATTCAGGGGAGGCGACCGACAGCTGAGGTAATTTGCGCCATTTAGGATAGGTGGGTAATTGGGTAATGGTAGGGGTTTTCAGGGAACGGAGGAAGGGTGGAGAGAAACCCGGCGTCGTCATTAGCCTACTCTTAACGAAAGGCGCCAAGGGGACCACGGATTAACGTCCCATCCGACGGACGGAGCACTGAACTTGAAATGCCTTCCGCTAGGCACTCAAGTGGGGACCGGTTTTCCACTGAAAAATCTGCCCCTGCCGGGAATCGAACCCGGGCCCTCGGGATGGGAGGCCAGTATTCTAGCCACCACACCAACCCGATCCTTAATTGTATAGTTCCGTGTTTTTTCACTCCGCGAATCTATGGTGCGACAAGTCGTCCCTGATGTTTAAACAAGCTGTCAATATGAAAGAGTCGATCATAGGCAAATTTTCGGATTCTCCTTTTTTAATCGATTTTCAGTCATTTTTTTGATCAAAGAACGGATGAAGACCTCAAAACCAGGCCCATAAATTTGCTTCGTTTTATTCTGAAATAAACGTCTGTTTCCGTAGGGATATGGAACTATACTGCGCAGTGACGTCAGAAGACGTTTCAGATGACGTGATTTTCGTCAATTTTTTTGAAACATCGTATTAGGATTTAAGAATCTTCTTGGTTGACTTAGAAAATGTTGGCTTAAATATTTCAATTTGTGAGAATAATTCCTGTGAAGCATATCATCAATGATTGGAAACAAATGTCACGTACATTCCTCATTCTCAGGGGTTGTATTTCTACTTGAATAGGGAATGGCGTTAGGTGAGCTGAGCGTAGCCACACCTTCCAACTCCTCCCTTCCCAAACCAGCTTTTTAATCCCCCCCTCCTCCCTTCTCCCCTCAGACCCTTTGCGTCCAGGGTCTTATCCCACCTTCCGCGTGGCCGCTCACTTCACCTTTGTCCGCACCGACCCCTTGGCAGCGCCGTCGCTCGATTGTCGCGGGCCCGCACCGACCCTGTCTGCCTGCGTGGGCTGGATGCTCACATGTTTCTCCTACACTTAACTCCTCCTCCTTCACAATCCCCTTCTATTTCTCCCTCCACCTTCCCCAGCGATCAGAGGGACTCCCCATTCCTTTAACCATTGGAGAAGGTCTATTGCCTGCGTCAACGGCACTTCCTTATCTAGAGTAGTCTCGCATCTGCCTTGGCGCGCAGAATCCTCCTTCGCTTTGACCGTAGCTGGAACGAAAGTGCGAGAGTGGAAGTTAGGTGTGCAGGACGGAGGATAGTGGGGAGGTGGAACGGCGCTGTATATGCCCCTGTGTGTGCGTGGATATCGAACTTGGGAACGTTTCGGTTTTGGGATCTGGGAGGCGGTTGGTGGGGAAAGGAACGTAGGAAGTGGAGGGAAGGTATCGCCAAATACCCCAGTGGTCACGAGCTGAAATGAAATGCTCTGTGAGGTAGCATTTTGGTACGCAGGAAGTGCCGTTGTTCAAGAAATCAATAGCTATTGAAAATTATATAATTAAGAGGAAGAAAAGGCAACTTTTACTTCTACCACTAGATTTATTTAAAAACTCGACCCGGGTTTCGATGTGGATTCATATCATCTTCACGCCATTCAGGTCTCAAGATTATGTGAAACCACATCGAAATCCGAGTCGAGTTTTTAAATAAATATAGTTGTATGAGTAAAAGATGACCTTTCTTCCTCTTATTATAGAATACCACCAAGTGAACCTTGAGAAAGTGATTGCAATCATATAATTATTAGTGTTTCGATCCTGGGATTAGTTTATTGAAGCCCCCCATTTCTTCCATTGCTTGCCGATTCCTTTAAGTCCTTGTAGTTATTCTTCCCCAGGTCACTCTTAACTTGTCCTACGTATTTGTCCATTGGTCTCCTTCGTGGCAGGACCCCTCTCCATTGTGTTGTCGACATATTCATCGTCTTTCCCAAATCACCGTGTTCTTCTTTGAAGTTGGGTGCTCTATTACTAATAGTTATTACATTACTAGCAGAGTTTCTTCAGTATGAAAATCATTCAACTTGCCAGGGACTTGAACTTGGAGCCCCCTAATTTCCTGCTAGGCATTTTAGCCAGTTAAGCTACCAATGAGTCCTCCTTCCCCGTGGAATTCTTGAGATTTTAAAGGAAGTAGATATTATACGAACTGCCGAACAATACAAGGGCAAAAAACAACAATTACCATGGGCACTGCACCACTATTCCCAAACTTAGATCCAACTTTATTTACTAAGGTACGTGCATAAGACATTTCTGGGATTAAAAATCAAGCACAAAACCTTGACGAAATTACCCAATGAAATGTACAATATCAGATTTTTCACACAGAAAAAGTCATTCACCTTGACCGTGACTTGAACTCGTATTCCCCCAGATACTAGCCATTTAGTTCCAGGTGTCTCACGAATACATATCTAACATGTTTCAATAAAGTATAAGCGTTGTACCTCTTAGTTTATGCAAGTAGAGCATGTATGGCGTCCTTTCATTCCTTGACACAAATTTTCACGGTAGAACGAAGGGTACCTATTATTTAGCTGTAGCTGAGTTCCAAACTATAAAATTCATTAAAAAACCGTCTGAGGCTTATTTAATTGATTTTCGCTAATTATTATGCTGCTCTGCGCACCATCATAATTTATAAAAAGCTCAAGATTTAAGACTTTTATTTTTTGAATTGATATTGAAAGTTTGTCTACCGCTGTCTCTTAGTCAGCTAGGCCTTGGTCGCTATAAATTTCAGTTTAACTGAAATGACATCCAGTGGCAATTCGTCTGAATTGAGACCGATGATAAAGAGAACTTGCTTTTCATTCATTGCACCCTCCCCCTATTAGCTGCTGACCAATCTATGGCTATCTCTCTCGCAGTTAACCTTGAGTTACTTTCATTATCCGACGCTTCAGTGCTTCGTGTCAATATAAATCCATAACTATACTATTGCGATATAGTATGTATTACTGTTACTTACATAATATTAAGGTCCTTCATTTTGCGGATAAAAGTCCAGGTTAGCTGAACAGATTTGTAGCATCCTTCCCTTTGCGCATTTATCTGGGTACATCTTTCGTCAACCTTGTATTCCACTTTCATATATCCTTACTTAACTTCTTTTCCTCCGTTTCTCATGTATATGCATTTATTTTATTTACTCTCTATCCATTTACTTTTTATTTTATTTACCTACTCTCTTCATCCTTCTGCAAACGATACCGTGCACATAGCAGGGGGTTAGCGGCTTGGCTTTTATTTTCTGTGTCCAAATTCACTTTTTCCAAGTACGGGTATGGGAAAGCATTTCGAGATCAGACGGAGCACCATATGTCTAATAAATAGCCCCCGTAGATCATGCAGTTGAATGTGAACCGTACATTACTGCCATGTGGATTTTTTTTCACTCATCGGTCACGTCGTGGCTCTATCGCGGAATTTATCACGTCATGTAGTCTTCATTCCACATATTTAATGCTCACATTTTCAATTCTACTCCCAATTGACGCAAGCGTCTTCTTATCTTTACCCCCATTTGCGAAGATAAAATAGTATTCGTTGATATGTGTATATAATGCGGTTGGAACTTGGCCATGAAATATTGCGCTGCGAAAAATTAAATCCCTGGCTGAAATAATGGGGTCATTGCTCTTCTTATCTCTTTTCTTGCAAAATATTATTTATTTTTCAAATGAGTAATGGGAAATTGTTTGTTTTTGAGCTCTAAGATCGCCTGGATTAAAAGGAATGTAGTCGTTAAGTAAAACTATCTACGAGGAAAACACAAGGTCAGCAATGAATCATACATTAGTAAAATACTTGTGATCTTATACAGATCAAATTAATGCTTTGGGGGCATTCAAAGTTAGGAAATAAATATTTTGCAGATAGAAGATCTCTGAAGATGATATAAATAAATATTGAAAACGCCATCGTGTCATGGAAGATTAGATCATGAAGCTAAAATTAGAAAGATAGATAGCATGAAAGAGACGTTCAAATATTTATTATTTTCTCGCACAATGAAGGACAGTAATTGGTAAATTACAGCGAATAAGATACTGGGATAAATTAATTATGAAATCAATGCTTTTGAATCCGAGGAGGTGTCTGTCTTGATTGTTTAAACCTGTTCACGTTTTAACGTTGCTAACTTATGCATGCTCTAGGAAATATAAATATATTAATATATTTAAAGGAATACCTGAACAGTAGGTAATTATTATATTAATTTGTAAACTACTAAAAGTTCGGTTTCACATGTCTCGAAAATGCAGATGCTGCATGTGACCTTAAAGTAGTAGCATTGTAGCTCTCAGTTGCATGCAATTAGAAAATGAACGTTTTTACGCCGCTAAGACATTTTGTGTAAATTAAATTCTCATTTGATAATACTAATTCCTAAATTTTCATAAATTAATTCTATTTTGATTCTCTCTTGATTTAATATGCATGCCATATGATGTTTCACCCCCTGCCACATACCTTTGCGGTAGCTTGCAGGGTATTTTTTAGATGCAGCGTGGAAGTTTGATGGCTTCCTTTCAAAAACTTCTTGCATTATCAGGGATCGGAAGTTTTCTATGTTAATGATCGTTTGGCGTTTAGAGCATTCCAATAAAACAGTTTTAAAGTATTGGAATCAGCTCCCCATCTTAAAGATAGGGCATCAATTGACATTATACTTTCATATTTATCCGTGCTAGAGAAAATAGCCCTTTAAACTCCCGCTGAACCTTCCCCTGTGTGTAACTCTCGTGCTCTGCAGTAGATTACGGGGAAGGATTGCTGTAAGCTCGGGGAGCGTATGATGAAAAAATAGTTGTGTGCTTTCGAGGAATATGGCGCCCGTACGAAGCTTTGAAAACTCCGTTTTCGGATGAAAGGCGCCGACGCACGCATTTTCATCCACGTATTGAACCCCGCGTTAAAAAAAAGAACTGTCGCAAATTTCCCCCGACAGCCTCGAGCACCTCCGCACACGGTAGTAATTTGGGAATAGGTATTTGATCCGAGGAGATTTTATCCTAAGTTCCCGCCTACCTCTCCATCTGAACGGGTGTCGTCGGAATGGGTTTCCGTTTTGCGCGACGCTTAGGGCAACGCTGTAGTCTGAGGGCAGGGTGGAGAGAGGGGGAGAGGCCTTTGTTTCCTCCCCTTGCAGTATCGGAGACGCTATAACATGTCTTTCCCTTAAGCCCCGCCACCGCCCGAGCCCTCCGTTTCAGATACTCTCCTCCTGCTCCTCCCCACGCTGCCAACCCTCCCACTTTCATACTGCCCGCCCCGAGCTGTGCGAAATACCAGGAGGGGGGGGGGGAGGGAAGGGGGAAAGGGAGGATCGTACTCGCTCGGGTAAGGGAACTGGAGGCAAACTCTCTCGCAGCGCACCCAGAAATAAAACAAAGGACCCGATGCTATCGCCTTAGTCTTTAGCTCTTCGACCTAGTTGTCGCAAACATTTCCTCCCTCCTGTTTCCTCCTCTCCCTCCACCTCTCCTCTTCGGTTATCTTGTTAGTCGATTGTCAAGCTGGTAGTTAAGAAGAAACTTTGCTTTATATAAATATCCGGACCCAATATGGTCGTGAATGTGACGTATTTGCGTCGGTGTAATCCCACCAATGTTTCTGATGCCCGGGGGAAATATTGCAGAAACTGTACCCTGGGCTTGAATCGATCAAATGAGGAAGGCTTTAGGAGGAAAGGTGATCGTTTTGTGTTCTCTGGTGCAAGTTCCTAATATTATTTACAAAAACACCAAAATCCTAGGGCAGATGATGATCGGTAGGTGACCTACCGATCAAGGCGAGGATTTCGCTATATCGTTTTTTACTGCCTATGGACACATAGGCGATGCCGTGATTTAACATTTTTGTAGGGGATCGGGTTGGTGTGGTGGCTTGGTACTCTTCTCCCACCCTGAGGGCTCGGGTTCAATTCCCTGCAGTGGCGGATTCCTGCTTGACCGGTCCCTGCTTGAGTACGTAGTGGAGGGCATTTCAAGTTCAGTACTCCTTCCGTCGGATGAGACGTTAAACAGTGGTCCCCTTGACGCCTGTCGTTAAGAGTAGGCTAAAGCCGACGCTTGGTTTTTATCCACCCTTCCTCCATTACCTGAAATGTTTCTACCATTACCCAATTACCCACCTATCCTAAATGGGGTAAAAAACCTCAGCAGTCGTTCACCTCCCCTGAATAATATAACAAGAGTTTTGGATTGAAATAACGAAGTCAGACCATCCGAGATACTAAAAGAATCTTTTTAATTCATTTATCCCTTTATTCGTTTAAATGCGTTTATTTTTATCCAAGTCATTAGATATAGTTGGTTAAATTTTGAGGTCGGAAAGCTGTCACCTTGTCTTCGAGGGTGAAATAGTTGCTACTATTGCTTTTTTCATAAAGGACCTTGTTCGAGTCGTCCCTGGTACTTATTCGACCTTTGTATTGGAGATAGAGCAAATTGCATTAAGTAAAGCGACGGTCGGGAATAAACACCTGAAATTCCTTAAAACATATCGCCAAGAGTAATCCAATAGCGACGTTCGCTATCTGTTCGCTCGTCATCGTCATAACATAAAAATCCTAATTTACTCCCATAATGACATGAACATATTTTTTGTCCTTATGTAACCTGCGAATTAAGGACTCAGTCCTCTCTTCCGGTGAACAGGGTAGACGTCACAAACAGCCACGCACCAGAGAGTGAAATTCCTCCCCGGGCGTGACTCGAACCCAGTGACTGAACGGCGAGGGTTTTACCCCATAATAGCAACATAATGGCTTGACTTTGCCAAGCTCATGACCAGCTCTTTAAATTGCTAATGCTGGCACTGATATTTAAGAAAGACGAAGTATTTCCATCTCCAAGAGCGAAAAAAGTGCCCTTTCCATTGATGAGTACAAAAATACTTATGATGACAAAGAGTGCTTAAAACTCCTTTGAGTTAAAATTATACTTATTGACCCATGCAAATGTTAATATCCGTTAATAAGTCAGCTATTGTATCAAAGATAATAACGATCGTAGGTATCATAAAAGCGTTTTCACCACAAAATCGTATTTTTCCAACAAAAAATAATCGCGTAAAAATAATCTCATTGTTGTTGCGATTTTTGATGACGCTGGTTCTGCAAATTTTAAGTAGCGGAAGACTAAAATCTTAGTTAGGCCGGAGAGTAATGGTCCCGCGGACAAATGAACTGTCCCAATATCTTCGCATCGCAGATTTTTATCTCGCTGCCAAGACGCAAAATGACCCAAATTGCTTCGGACCCGAAACCCAAGTTCCTTTTATGTACAAAAAAGGAAGATCCATTGGTAAAAAGTAATTCTTACCCTGTCGGCAAAAAGCTCTCAATTTTACGTCTCTAGGTCGGACTTGTGAGCTCTTTTCCGACCGGAATCTGACGATAACTACTCCGTTTAAGATGGGATTTCCTCAACCAGGTTTTACGTTACCAATTGGAGAGAACAAAAAAAAGTTGATTTGCTCGTTAAGTCTCAAAATTCGTCTTTTACGTTCAAGAGGGACTTTTGTTCCCTTGAGATGTTCCTCATTGGGATCATATTCAGGAATTCCGTTTTTGGACAAAATGGGGGGTTTACTCGGAACTGAAATCGCAATTTTGTATACGAAAACGTTAGATGGAAACGAAAAATAAATTTTAGAGAAAAATATAACCCTTAAGTAGGCGCGGTCGTTTTTCCTGACGCAAGTAGGCGCGTGGGGTGATGGCGGACTCCCAAAATTTACAAGAAATTTATAACAAATTTGAATATTTTCTGAATTTGTATCACTTGAATACTCAATATAGATATTATTTTCAATCATTTATATCATTCATGTCACAATATCTAATAGTTGAACCCTAAAATATATCATTTGTGTGAATGTCTTCATTTCTACGGAGAAGTTAGTGAAGTTCTAAATTCTTGCGTGTAATAATATTATAAAACATTTTTTTTGCCATTTTCGCAATAAAAAACGCTTGTAGACATATTAAATGAGATTGATTAAAATTTTTTTTTCAAATTTATTACCACCAAAAGATAATATTCAAGTTCAAATTTTAAAATTTTTTACTACCTCTAATTTATTTGTGAAATTACACGGCTCTTGTTTTAAGCAAAAATATTTTATTTTCCTTGTCAAACTGATATTGCATGATAATATATGTAATTAACAAATTTTAATGAAAATTAACATTGAATATTTTTCAAAATATTGCTCAAAACAACAGAACTGAAATATAACTCACATATCACTTACATGTTGGTCACATTCAAATATTTATCACATATGTATTTCTGTGAATTTTAACGAAATAATTATTATTCCAACCAGAGTCATACACATAAATCAAAAATTAAAATAAGCAAGAGGTGACACCCGCCTAACAAGACTCTTTGAGACTTACTACGTCATCCAACAGTCTTTGACTGTTTATAGGGAAAGGGAAGGGAGTTGAGGGGGGTCGGAAGGGCTGCTCAATTGTGATTGGACGAAGTGGATGACGCACTACGTCGCATGCATGCCCACTTTTCCGAAAGGGTTAAAAGCATCAGTTTTTCGCCGCTTATAACTCGAGAACTAGTTGACGGATCAAAAAACGGAAAAATATGGTCTTTTTTTCAAACTATATCAGATTCGGAAATAAAAAGTATTGTCCCTTTTTTGCGGAATTTCTACAGTTCAAACGATTTCGTCCGTGCTGCCCCTGGAAAATGGGCAACAAGGGGCTGAACACCAAAATTTGCAGAGTTAACGCTTTGTATACATAAAGAGTAACGTGGGGAGATCAATTAATGAAATTTATCGATTGAATACAGCTTGCGCCTGTATTAGTCGCCTGAATGGATATTTTAAATGTGGTGACCCCATTTTAATTATGCATCATAAAATAAAAGCCTTATTGAAATAGATTCATTTAGCAAGCTTAGTTTAGTTTAAATTTCCTGATCGTTCCAAATGAAGCATTTCCTAGATTTATTGGAATGTTTATCGTTGCAATATCCTAGTACTAATTGTATAATTTCAAGGTCATTTTCAATTTATACATGTATAATTACCCAGTTTGCAGGTTTTAAATAATAAATTCACAATGCTGCACGTAATGTTCGGATAGTAATAACATTTAGATAATGAATCTTATGCATGTTATGCTAAATAAAGGGACAATTAATTATTTATGAGAAAATATTGCACCAATGTTCTCCATTCCTACGATTTAACTGATTGCTTTCCACGAGTTAATTATTAGTTTCTAGTTATATGTGATTATACGTTCCAGTAAATTAGAAAATTTAGTTATCATTACAATAAATGATAACAAAAGCGTATTCCGTGGAAATAATTTCTAATAACTTCATAATAATTTCTAATAACTTCTACTACTAGTACTAAAACCAATACGGCGATACTATCATGATACTTAAATCGCCAGGAATAATTAGAAATAGAATTGAGAATTGATAAGTATATATACATACACACGTACATAAATATTTACTTATTGCTCGTAGGAAAAATTAAAAAATTCAAATAAATATCATTAGTCCGGTAATTGAATTGACCGTATGCCGCAAATAGTTTGCTTGCCTTTGGGACCTTGGTGGTCCGTGTTCAGCTTCTCATTTGGTTATTTTTTGTGAACATCGATCATCAGCTTGACAGTGATCGAATTTTTACTGAATAGTGGAATAGTACTCTGAAAATGTAGATGCAGATGGGTGATTCGTCTTATAAGCTAGGGGAAGAGCCCAAAGTCGGAAACACTGGGATCCAAGTGTGGGAAAAACCTTTTCTCTTTGGCGTGATAGTATAAGGAGTATTGAGTTGAGTAGCTACAGTTGGGTTCAGACTCTCAAGACGCATCTCTGTACATCTCCTGCGAAACCCATGCATTGTGATTTTCGCGGAACCATATTTAGCGGGCGAAGCCCAAGCTAGCCCGAATTCCCGATATGAAATGCGAATTTCGTACGCAACTGAGTAAGGTTTGCTCTGCTTTCACCTTACGCCCTGCTTTGTGCTGTTCAATAGTATAATTGCGGAATTTCCCGCAAAGTTCTTGAAACCATACTCACTACCTACACAGGGAAATTTAGTGGAAAAGTTAACTATGTGTTCATCATCATGGGTCAAGAATCCTAGTATTGGTTTGTCGCAGTTCTCCACTCGATTCTTCTATCGACTAACCTCTTCATATTAACGTAGTTCCTCTATTTCACGTCCTTTACGACCTGTTCTATGTAACTCATACGACGCCTGTCTTTTCCATTCTTCCCGTTCACTTTTCCTTCAACGATTATCTTCATTAGATCTTCGTGTCTTAAGATATGGCCGATTAGAATGCCCCGTCTTCTTTTTATAGTTTTCAGCGGACTTCTCTTTTCTCCCACTCTTCTTAGGACTTCTTCACTTGTCACTCGGTCGATCCATTTTATCTTCATCATTCTTCTGTAGCACCATATTTCGAATGCTTCCACCCTTTTCTTCTCCGCTGCTGTCATCGTCCATGCCTCACTGCCGTAAAGAAACATGCTCCAGATATACGTTCTGATGAATTGCTTCATTACTTTTAAGCTTGTATTTCCAGCTGTGGGTAGATTCTTCTTTTGATAGAATGCCATATTAACTATGTGTTAAAACGTAGATAAAATATTAACTCTCTGCACTTCGTGCCTACTGTGCCAAGATGGATGAATTAGCATCCTATTCATTAACAATAATAAACTCAATACCAGAATTCTTACTATAATCCCTTACCTTTCATTCTTGACTCCTACACGCTGAATAGGCACCACCCCGAAATACTTGTATGTAGGCACGGATATGTACTAAGGAAAAGTAGGTTTAAGTACCCCAACCACTTTAGTTATATCGCATTCCCTAATCTAACTTAATTCTAGATACACACAACATTCATGCCCGAGCAGGCACGTAGCCAGAAATTTACCTCGGGTGGTAAGGTAGGGGGGGGGGGGGGATGGCTAAGTCTAGTGTAGCGTAACTTCAAACAAATCAGCCTTGCCCTTTTGGTGCCGACATGTTACTAATCTCTTCCCTTATTTTTTATCTTATCTTAAAATAGTGCTTTGGATTTACTTTCACAGTTCCCATTCGTATCTCTCCTCACTGGTAAACTTCACTGCTTTCGGTTAATTTGACCGGCCCAAGAACAGAAGTTCAACGCATACATGCATATCAGATTGAAAAGAACAATTATACATACATGAAACTAGTGATCACGTTTCAAGTCACTCAACTCTTGAATTATATGTAGTATAATCCGATTTATCATGCCCACTTAAAATCATTACAACATAATTACTGGGGGTGGGGGAGGGCTGAGGAAGGGGGGGCTGAAGCCCCTGGCTACGTGCCTGTGCCTGAGGATGGATTCGAACTAGCAACCTTTGGGTTCTTAAGCCGTTAATGACCAAGCAACTGTGGACGGTAGTATTAACATTATCAACTGATGATGTATGAACGTATGTTAAAATTTAGGACATATATAGAATCTTAATTGTTTCTTCTTCTTCCATTGAGCTAAAGCCCTTGTAGAGCTATCCTTCATATAGAGAGCCTCCATCTTACGCGATTCGCCTCCATCTCCTGACCCTCGTTTCCTCAAATTCTCCTCTCTTTTGGTGTTCCACGGTAATCCTTTTTGGCTGCACTGTCCTTCTCTATGTTTTAAGTGCCTAGCCAAACAAAGTTTTCGTTGCTTTATTACCGTTAAGATGTCTGGTTCTTCATGGAGGTATTATATTTTAGCATTCATTCTTGTTCTCCATACTCCTGCATCTATCTTAGCACTCTATATTCTTCTAAAAATCTTTCTTTCCCGTTTCCTGATTACCTTAATGTGATTCCGTTAGTGTCTAGGATATAGATGCATAAAGATCAACAATTCGTAGTTGCATTATCATGCATACGATTATCTTGGTGCTTCTAGTGATCTTTCATGACTTAAAAATTGGCCGTAATGCATAATAGCATCTGTTACCCATGTGCAATTTTGAATTTCAAGAGAATTTTGATTTTCTGCCTTTTTTAAGCATCCAAAGTATCTGAAGCTCTTCACCCTTTGAAAAACTATGTTATTAATTTTTAATGTTGGTACTCTATAACCATCTTCTTCCCTTTTCATTTTCGTGTATTTCTTTGTATTCATTTATTTTTATCTCAAGAGCATCTGATGCAATTTCAAGAGATATGAAAGTTGGTTTTATTGAATTTTTGTTTCTGGAGGCAATATATAATTCATCGGCGTAGGTAACGCATTTTATCGGTCTGTTCATTATTGCTCCACCAGATTTTATTGGGAGCGGTCTCATTCCTTTTTCAAAGTCAATAAAATAACATTGATTAAAATATGTTTCCTTCTTTGATTCCCCTTTTGACTTCAAACTCAGATGACAGTTCTCTGTGTACTTGGAGCTTGCTTTTGATGTTGTCTCGTGTCATTTTAAGGAGATTTATGAGTTTCGAATATTAGGAATATTTTAATGTCTTATTGTTAATTATGAAGGAAAGTTTTGATTCTCTTTGAAAACTAACAATTCCACAATCGTATCCAGATTTTAGTCTTGAAGCATTAAAAATAAGATGAGGCAACCTAATTGGTCATATCTTGATATATTACTGCCTGATGAATACAGAGGTAAGAGGTAAAGGCTTTTCAAGGTAAAAGTGAGTGGAAAGAATGGAAAAGGATGATGTTACTGAGATGTATGGAGTAAGTGAAGGATATGAAGGAGAAGAGTTATGTACATTTATGAAGAGATTAGCTGAGAAGAGAGTCGGGTGGAGAGCTGCGTTAAATTAATCTTAGGATAGAAAACTTGTGATATTTTAGGGTAAAAATGTAAACGATTTCGTCGGAATTCTTTCGAGCTTGCTGAAAACTGTTTTTGTTTTGCTTTTATGGCAATGGTCCGTTAATTAAATTTTGATCAGAACGAATTGTTGAGACTATTGGAGGTAATTTCATATTTTTTAAGAACCCGTGTAGGTATATACGATTTACAAATAAAATGCAGCTAGAAAAGTTAAAAATGCGAAACTAGTTGTTATCGGTTCACAATGTTACTTTGAAAAGTAAGCGAGGTATAATAAAATATTCGGATAAAAGAATTTTCATTGTTGACTCTAGTTCTAGTTACTCTTACGTGCATTCACAATGTTACTTTGAAAAGTAAGCGAGGGATAGTATAATATTCGGATAAAAAGATTTTCATTGTCGACTCTGGTTCTAGGTACTCCTTACGTGAATGAGCGCTATAATTTGACTTGAACGAAGTAGGGCGCGACTCTGTAGAATTCTGTTCCTAGCAGTTGTCAGATGATACTTTTTTTCTACAGTCGCTACGTGAATTTGAAAGGTAAGGACAGATTTTGATTGGTCGATCCAAACTCCTGGAACACTCTTAGCAGACAGCCTCGTACCAACAAAGGACCACCTCAGGCCTTTGAAGCACTGCTAGCCGTTCCTTCCTGCTTTCGTTCCGGATTCCACGTACCCCCTCTCGCAGCTCTGGAGAGCGGTTCTTATCCGATCCATCGTCCGTCCCCGTGTTCCAAAACCTTTCCGCTCCCTGCACTCCCACATCTCATGTTACGCTCTCTCCGCGGAATCCTTAACACCTCGTCTGCAACACGGGCGGCTCTGTCCGTCGCCGCCCATTGCTTCCTTCTTACGGGCAGGGGTGGGTTTGGAGTCCGGACTGGAGCTCGGTTTTCTACCTCGCTTCTCGATTTTACACGTCGAAGGATTCACCTCCGCCTGCTGAGGTGCGGACGAGGAAGAAACCAGCAGGAGTCGGAGAAACGTGGAGAACGTTTATTTTTGCATCCACGCTTTAGAAAATATATAAACATCTTCGGCACGGCATACCTCGATTATATTTATATATATTTTTTTCCTTTAAATCAGCTTCCTTTGCGCTTCGCGTTCATCGATACACCAAACTTCATTGAGGCAGCGGAGGAAATTTATCTTTTTTTCCTTTACATATTGTGACGCTACTAGTTTTCCATTCGTTTTTAGATCATGATCTTTTTACTCTTATTGTTCTTTCATTATGTTACTTCGAAGGAGTTTTTGAGTCCGTTTTGTTGAAAGGTTTTGATTGGCTGGTTGGTTGGGAAGTTGTTTGATGGGAGAAGGTGAATCGTTAGACGATTGGAGAGAGATGAAAAGAATTAAAACTAGTTTTCGGTCAAGTATGTTTATTTCACCTCGTGTACTTTATATTGGCACAAAGTGGTCCAAAATTACAATATTTATACTGTTGTTGCTTTTCATGGAGGCTGGGTTGGAATTTTGATTATAATACTGGCCTCTCACCTCATTGGCCCAGGTTGAGCCAAAAGTAAACGAAATGAATTTGAAATGAGAAGTGTAAGAAAATTAATTTTTAGTGTTTGTCTTAAGGTGGGCTAATTAAAATCTTTAATTCCACTTCAATAATCTTTCAATGTTTAAAGAAGCCTTTTCTAAATATTTTTAAGTGATCCTGACATAATTTTAATCCTCATAACTTTAAGCTCTACAAACTCAATGTATTACCGATATATATATGCGGTAAATTACCAATATTGTCCATTTAGTTCGCAGAAAATCTTGTATTTATTGCTAGGCTCTGAACGAATCAATACCCGGTGGTATTGGTTAACGTTTGTTTGGAATTTTTTAGATAATATTCCCCTGGTGAGCCATTGCCTGAGACATTGATTCATGTTAGTTTCCGTCTAGTATGTGAATAAAATTACTAAAAATACTTATAAAATTGCAAAAAAAAATATACATAACCCATTAAATTACGGATAACACATAGTTAAATGTCATCGATAACCGTATGGGTTAGTACTGAGTACACAAGACCCATGATTTACATCCAACAGGATCAGTCTCTGTACTGCTATTCAACGAAACTCTCGTTTCGGTAACGGCAACTCATCCGTCCTTTTGTGATAAAAATGGCTGGGGTGAGACCCTGGAAATGCTTCTTGTTCGTCTTTTCAGGGGCTGTAGAAAAAAGAAATGAATTTTCGGCGAATGTGCCCCCCGCGAAACATCATTCTGAACTTTGATGCTTCCAAGTCCCTCGGCTTACCGTCAATACGGTCGCGATGCGATGATCACTTTAGGTTTGAGCACATGTTCAGCAGACTTTCTTCTTTTCACCCCTCCCCCCTTATCCCAATGGGAGAGAGCCTGCCCATTAATCCGACCGTATTCTCCTCCCCTCGTTCCACGTGGGCCCATCCCTTCTGGCCCTTCAATAATCCTTCTGGGCCTTTCCATTTTGTTCCCAGAACTCCCTTTTCTTCGCCACATTCCTCCCTTAAATCTCCTCGCCGCTCCTCCCCAACCCACACTTCCTCCCCCCATCCTCCCATGTCTCCTTTTTATGTATTTTTTTCCCTTCCCATTCCGCGTCCGACCGCAATTCATTCCCTCGATCGAAATCTCCGCCCCCTTCCGTGAACTCTCGAGATCCTCTTCCATCTGTCCTCTCCCTTCGCTTTTTTCTTTATGTCTCCTTTTTTGGCGAATGGTGAGCTAGTTTTTGGATAAAGTAGGACCTATTCAAAGGAAGAAAGCCTTGTGTCTCGTAGTATGTTTTGTCTTGCTTTCATTTTTTAACCTCTAGCAATTGAATTACGGTTTGAGGTCCTAACCAAATGTTTTAGTTATATGGAATCCTCTTACCAAACTTAATCATAGACCTTCCTTCTCCATCGAATTTTTTTTCTTGCTTCAAGGTTGTTTTCGGTTAGCGTAGGATATGTTTCGATAAAGAAAGCTGTAGCGTACCTTATATATTTTTCTTACTATCATTTTTTAGCTCTTGGAATTAGATTAAGGCTGTTAGGATCCTCCTCTAACTGTATTAATGCCGCACCGTCTTCGCTAACATGACCCTTAGTTTATTTTATTTAGTCGCCTGTTCATGATTTTGCTCTAGTTTTCTTTTAGAATGAACATGAATCTAAGCCTCCGCTAACGTTGGGTCTTTTTCACGGAAGAAATTAGAGTCTATTTATGTCATGCTTTCTTTTTAACCTGTAATGACAGAACTCGGTAGGATCGTCTCTCTTCTTAGGTTACGTGGTACGGTCTCACAATAAGTTTTCGATACTCTGTAAGTTTGGCATGAATGAACCAGGATTTTGGCATGTCATAGATAGTGTAAATTTAAATATATATGGATTTAAAATGCATTCCAGGTTCAACCCATGTCACGTATTCTTGCCGTTTCTAGTAGGGTAGGTATTATATAAATGTAGATGTTAATCCATTTGATACTTAGCTATTCCTTCTTCATCTGCCTTCTATTCTTTCTTAATTACTCTATCTTTTTTAGAAGCAAATGGATAGTTGGTTTTTAGCTAGCTTATGGTATATTTAAAGAAAGAATGCAGGAAGGTGCCCATAAACTATTTGTGAAGATTTCGTTATTTAACCTTTTAAATTATAATTAGACTCTAGGGGGCTTCAAATGTCTAGGTTGTGTGACACTGTCTTTGTTATAATTATGCCACCTTAATATGAAGGAAAATAACACTTGCACTAGAGGTGGAATTCAAACCAGCGACCTTTGGATTGTCCGGCAGACACTTTATCGACCGGTCTTGACCTCTTCGTGTAGAGTTGGATTCTAACCCACATTTCTAAATGTATTTATTTTTATAATTTTTTTCATTTTAAGAAAACATCGAATTTAAGTGTATATGTTAAACACTTAAAATTTTAAAATTTTTAATCTCACCATAGTGCAAAATTAATATGTTGCATGTATTTTAATATAATTAATAACTCACATGTTGCAATGGGCAAATTATTGTCCAATATTCAGTTACAATCGCATAATGAATTCATCCTGAGCTATATTTATGGAAAGTCTTTTATGTGGAAGCGTTGAACTGCTTTGCCTATTTTAAGCGGTTGAATTATGAAAAGTTGTCGAACTTTGCCTAGTGATCCCTTTCAGCGCAAGGATATCCTGTTCGTGATATATGACCCGTCCAACACTGCAGTTTATTGTGTTAATCATTTGTATTTAAAGCTATTGAGGTATCATTATAACTTTCACGTTTAGATACAATAGAGTTTAATGCGGCCGAGACATTTAACGCGCAGTTTATGTGCAAAGTCAACACGAGAAAATTGTCTGGTTAAAAGCTATGAAATAGAATAGGAGATAATTCGCAATTGAGTTCATGCGTTAAGGGAGTGCCAGCGCAATTCCTCGCACGATATATTTCTCTCATTTTATGCTCATGGTCCTGTCTACGACCATAACAAAGGTATTGGGACCGTCGCGTAAGCACCCGAAGCTCTGTCGCAAAGACGTATGAATTCTACTAAAGTGGAAAGCAACGTGTTCATTCATTTTTCTCCCTCTTTTCATCAGTGTCGCCTCTCCCCTCTTCTTCTCTCCATTCTACACTCCTCTCATGGCTCCTTCATCCACTCCCCTTCATTTCCGCGTCCGCACTTGAGCCAATCCCTTTTTCCCGCTCACCCTCTCCTCCCCTCTCTCCACAACCCCATCCCCCACAAACTCTTCTTGAAGCAACCACCCCCACTTGTTCCCGTCAGCCCCTCCATTTTTCTCTTCACCCCCTTCAACTCCTCTCTCTCTCTCTCTTTCTCTGCTCACCCTCTTGTCCATACTCTTTCCCCTCCCCTCCTTGCCACTTGGTCACGTTCTCCGAAAAGGCAAGAGACTTCACCGTCGTCTCTTCCCCACTCGAACGTCCTTCATTTTTCTCTCTCTCCTTGTTTCCACCTCCCCTAAACACCATCCTGTTCACGTTTTTTTAAAACGCTCATTCGTCTCTCCATTCTTCCCACCACCCACCCACCTACGTCGGTCTAAGTGTCCGTCCGTTCTAGAGTGACTTTCTATCCTGAAGGAGGTTTGCTTCCGACCACGAGAACCAAAACGGTCGAGATATTCCAGTTCCTTGGATGTCCTTGTACTCCGGTAAAAAAATACTGTTTCTCCTTACAAAGTGCCTAAGCTATCGAAAAGAAAACGTAACTCACGAATGGTTTAGAAATGTCAAGAGAAAAAGATTTTTAGTGAATACCTTTCTGAGCCTGGTAAAAGTGTCGAAATAGTGATAATGCTGTGAGTGTTTATGGATTCATATGACGAGCCAATCCCTTTTTCCCGCTCACCCTCTCCTCCCATGATTCATTCATCACCATGTCTTAATCTAAATTTTAAAAATTAAAGGTAAATTAAAAACACTCTTGAATCTTCTGTATTTTTTTAATTTATTCATTTTAGAAGTAATCCAACAGCGCCGAGGTAAGCTTTCTCATGAGTGCATTGTTTGATCATAACATATCGTTGGAGTAATGTTTCAAACTACCCACTGATTGCAGCTTCGCTAAATACCTTACTTACATGAAATAGCAGAACAATTCAGAAATAAATTTCGTTTGCAACGACTGCAAAAAGAGCGCTGGTATTTCATGTAAGTAAAGAATTTAGCGAAGCTGCAATCAGTGGGCATTTTGAAACATTACTCCAACGATATGTTATGATCAAACAATGCACTCATGAGAAAGCTTACCTCGGCTCCGTTGGATAACTTCTAAGATGATCTACTTGATCATAACATATCGTTGGAGTAATGTTTCAAACTACCCACTGATTGCAGCTTCGCTAAATTCTTTACTTACATGAAATACCAGAACAATTCAGAAATAAATTTCGTCTGCAACGGCTGCAAAAAGAGCGCTGGTATTTTTAAAAGTAAGACGGATCGGGGCATCTAAATTATTGAACTTATTTTATTTCTCGGGGAAACGCGCATCTGAAGTCAGTTATTTGAAGAAATGGCATATGCTTGAGATGTGCATAACGTTTTTCTGGGTGACACCCATGTACTAACGAAGCGTATGTAATTCCAATCGCAATGTTTTCAATGAGTACTTTATGAGAAATTCCTGTTCAATAATGTCGGTAGAGTTTATTTTGTTCTATTAAAAAAACTTGAACACTGGAGGTGTGAGCGGAGGATTTCCGGAGCCCCACTCTAATACTTGGATCCCTTTGCATCCATTGTGCCAACCCACATTTTACCTGACCCCTAACATGCAGACAGGGGACAAGAACACCGAAGCAGAGGTATCGAGAAGGGCCGCCCATCCAGCTGTATACCTACTTTTGATTTCAAACAGCACTTTCTCGCTTTATTAATGGAAAAGTCAAGGATCCATACCCTCTGGGCCCCATTTCAAGGGAGGAAAATTGTAGTTTGGAAATTAATACGAGAAAAGTCGGATTTTTCTAATCAATGCATACTATGCAGTGTCAATGATGATAATACGATTTCCTTTCCTTCCGTTAATGTAACACTGTAGGCCACTCCTTGACAATTTTCATTTCTTGAATTATGGAATGATGAATGATTTTACGGTATTTCAATAGTTTTCCTTCGCATAGACAAACAAGTGTTTGGGAGTGTCGTAACTTAATATATTTAAATATTAGAGCTCTACTTTATTATTTTTATTAGATTGTGTTATTCATTACATCCCAACATCATTTTTGAGCCGCATGGTTCATGATTGTTCACTGTAGAATCTAACTGGCGTCTTGGAAAATAACAACAAGTTCAAAAATATACTCTTCATTTCCTTCACGATTTATGCCATACATGTGGAAATCATATTTGTTAAGATAATAATGATCTGATGCTAGCATGCCGTTTTTCCTCATTAGGCCTGGTGCGTTTCATTTCCCTAACAAGACAATGGAAATAAATGCTGTGGGCTCTCTTGAATTACAACTAGTACAAGGTTTAAGGATATGTATATTGGAATAAAGGATTTTGAGAAGTATTTGGATGCATCTGTTTAAAACACATCATAAAAATATGAGTTGTTATTAGGGGATAAGAATATGATGAAAGCAGAAAAGAATATTTTTAGCAAGGAATGGTGAGTGATTCACTTTTAGGATGTGAACGTTTTTAATAACAACTCAAAGAGGTCTTTAAGGTAAGCAAAATGGGGGGGGGGAGGAACCTTGTTGTATGGAATAGGGGATTATTAGAATTGAGTTATAAATATGCCATCAAAGTTGCCGACAGGGAAAGCAAGCTGATGCTATTCCAAGGCACCCTAAGTACTTGATGAAAGCTGCAAAATTAATTTAATAATTTTATAATGTCACCGAGGACATTTTTTGTAATCGATTAAGAGCAATGAAAAAATAACAGCGCCGTATATAGCGGGCCGCAAGTTTTTATTTAGGGAGCCCAGTAGGGGTAGGGTCCCGTAGGGGGAGGGGAGGTTAAACGGTACCATAAATTTAGATTAAAAGTGGCTGTAAAGTGTGCTGAAGAATTTTGTGCATTATATAGCGCCACCGTGTTAACAGCCGAGGCGATATGAACCTTATGAAGACATCGTAAAAATACGAAAAATTCCCGTCATAATAGCAAAGAGTACAAAAGCATAAAAAGATGCTTTAAAAGGGAAGAAAGAAGGATGGGGCTGCAATTTATGGGCAATCTGTTTAAGAAAATGCGGCAAGTTTATGAAAAATATCAGTTTTATCGAGTATTAAGAGGATTTAAGAATATCAGGTCAAAATATATGAGCAAAAGGAAGTTTGAGACTACTCAGAAGGAAAGTACGGAGGGCATACTGAAAGGTAGAGTCGTGAGAAACAATATTGTGAGTACAAGAGATAAAATATGCGGAGAATATAATGATACTTCTTTGTATTTTTACATGTACATTCGTCCATTTAAGGCAATCAGGTCCTTGAAAGTCGATTCATAATGTGGAATGAAGTAGGTACTCATGTAAGAATATACAGGTACTTTAAGATATGACCGGTGAGGAAACATGAGCATCAACTACAAAGAAGTACACTTTTACATTTATTCATCATGTACTCGACTTCACCATTTTAAAGTTTGCCATTCAAATTTACAGGGTTCTACGGCGTGGCAGCCTCAAGGCCACCGGTTCAAAATCAGCATCAGGTATGGATACTTTAGTTTATTTTATCATTGGTCACTGATTTATCTATTCAGCAGTAAGAGACTCTTAGGCCTTAAGTAACAATGGCTTTGAGATTATTTTCGAGAAGCTGCGAGAATATTATTTCTTAAATAATTTTCTGACAAAATACATTGTAGGTCGTCTGATAACATATAGCTGTAGCGTTAAAATCGGAATCTTCTACTGTTGCTTTGGAGGAGAATTTTTCCGATTTTTTGAGCAGAATTTTTGGGTGAATGATTTTTTCTCATGCTGAGTACACTTTCGTTTCCTTACTGGAGGAACTTGAAGCCCCTTATGTTTTCCGTAGCTGATCATCCATCAAGCAGGTAAGGATTGGTGATGCCTATGCGTCAGGGTTTTTTTACTGGTTTTATCTCCTAAAATTTAGTTGCTCTCAAAAAACCAGGAAACGACTTGGATTGATACATATGCAAATTAATTGTTTCAAATGTTATGCAGGCGGAATTACATTGTCCCTTGGGTAACGGGTGTTAAAATAATAGGTCGTCTTTCTTTTCATTTAGTCTGGAGCCTCAAATTACTTGTTTGGCATTGCAGAATACTAATTACTAACTTGAATTCACTTAAGGGAAAGATTGTCGAATGCAGGGTTATGTATGTGGCCTGGATAAAGACACAAAAGTGTAGAAATGATGTTTCAAAACGTTTAATATAGCAGCAATTCCTTTATATATCGGTTTGCCTAGTAAAATCAAATTTATTATATAAATCCTTAATAAATCACTTTATTATATCGATTTTACCTCCCAATATTATTTGATCGATAGGATTTGTTGCCATCAACTGCTATTAATATTTTTCATTCTTCCATAACTCCTCTTTGACGGGAAGTAAACACCATAAATTTGCTGTCACAGTACCATTTTAGTTGTCTATTTTATTCTTTTAAATTATGTACCTAATGACAAGATTTGAGTAGGGATCTCGCAGAAATAAGCGCCTTAAATGTCTATTCTTAAACTTTGGAAACTCCGTATATTTATGACGAATTCATCGATTTTAAAAGAGTTTTCCAAACTTTCCTCCTGGGTGCGTCGTCTGTGATATATTGCACATGTGTTTGGGGACATGTTCTGCTACTGCGGTGTAATTTTATTTTTAGCATAAAATATCCACTTGAAAGTAAACTCGTTGAGTCGGGACTCAGGCATTGGGATAGCTTCAATCCCAGGCGGTGAATATGTACGTATCTCTGGAATGTAATTGCATGTATATTTGTTTCCGTCAAAATATAAGGAGTATCGTGAAAATATAGGGAAACTGTGATGCAATCCGACCTAATATAGGAAACGGTAAAAATTTGTAGTGACGGTATCTGTTACTCGAGCATGCTATTTACTTTGTACGCGCATAGTTTTGTAGTTATTTCAGCGGAATGAAAAACTCTATTATTTTGGGACATGTACTTCTCTTTTATTGATTTGAAATGGTATTACAAGTGTTAGGAGAACGTTATATTTAATAGTGGCATTGTAGTTAAGGAATAGAGCTTCTAGGAGAAAAATGGCCAGCTTATATTTAAAAACCACTCGACATGAGTGTGTATTGTTATTTTTCTACTAGCAGGGGTGATAAAGGAAGCAGCTACCAAAACATAACATATCATATTCAGAACAAATGTGGTTGTTGCATGTTCTTTCATTTGTAGTCAGGAATTTTGAATAGGAGAAAGATAATAGAACAAGTGATTTTAAGTATCTACCTAAGATCTATTACGAATATCTTCAAAATCTAATACCCAATGCGTCGGGAGAGGCATAGGAAATATACCGATTCGAGTAGAAAAACAGTTGGGATGGTCTCGATGGATGCATGAAATACAAAAGTTGAGTAGAGACTCCATCGAAGCGTACCCTAATCGGTATAAAATAATAAATTAATTACTGTTCCAGGAAATTCATCATGTCATAATACTTTTTGAAAAATATTTACTGCAATTCTAGGAGTAACCAGCAGATAAGGTTTCGCATAAAATGAAGGTTTATTACCGATCGTCATTTATAGCCATCATTAATAACAATAGGCTGACAAATCTCTCAAATCGATTTCCTAGATTTTCTCTTTGGAACATAAATTCTGTGTATGCATCTTTCACTGCTAGCAGAATGTATCAAGTGCGACATACTCTTTAACTATTAATTCCATATAATTTACCTTCATATTTGTCTTCATAAAATTATTTATCAAGGAACGTAGGTGCGGGCATAAAATAAATTATGTTACTGTGAGTGGAAGGGTGACTGAAAGCTATGGTAATTTGAACAATTCTGGGTAGGTGAGTATTTGGTTTGAGAAAGGAATGTTCTGGGAGTGGAGCTGGAGTGGGGTGAGAGAAACTCAGCACTGGAATCAGCCTGCAATTAAAGAAGAGCGCGAAGGGTTCTGTAGTTTAACATCCCATGCAACGGACGGAGCATTGCACATGAAGTTCTCTCAACATAGCACCAAATAGGAACCGGTAAATCATTGAAAAATCTATACCCCTCCCGAGATTTTAACTTGGGCCTTCTAGATGAGAGGCCACTCTAGCCACCAAACCAGCCCATCATAAACATTATTGTGTATTTAGCAATGGGGAAGCGTGATTACAAGGTCTTTTGTGGACTATAGAATAGATGCGTGATCGCTTAGAGGTCGGAATTATTAAGAGAATTGAGGGAGAGGGAAGAGAAGACCGAAGTTGGCATAAACCGTCTTTAAACATTGCTGAGGAGTCCACGGTTTATACCCGGAAGGAGTGCTGCATTTGATGTACTCTCGTAACATTATTTTAGTATAAACCAATGCGCCTTAAGAAATGTGTGCTAGGGTCGGGACTCGAGGTGAGTCCCGACTTGAGATGCGGATTCAGTGGTCACGCCACCTCATCAATCCATAAATTTATATCTAAAATTAATGTATAGAGGAAGTAAAGAAAATTGTTTAAGGTTTCTCTGCTATTAAATTACGTTCTCTTTGGTATGTACCCTTAGATAAAGAGTGAATAACTATTTATTTTCATTTGAAATAATAATTAAATGAAAGTATATCTAATTATGTGACATAATTGACTCCTTTCTTCGTGGAATTTAAAATATAAAAATATTTTTATTATTGCGTCTAATACGCCGGGAACCACCCAATCATGGTTATTGCTAAGTCAACTTTGTTGGATATTTGTCAGACCTCAAAATTTCGGAATAATGATGGGGTGATAAAACTTATTTTAGATTATAAGTATAACAGCGGAAATCAGAGCCGCTTATTTTCCCGGTGAGCGGATGGTACAGGAATATGGAAGATATTTAATATTACAGTTTGATCCATAACGTTCAAGGCTGGTATCTACTCAATTCATTTAAACTAAAGACTCTTAAAGTATTTGGAATGCGCAACTGTTTTAACTGTGACACATCATCGACATTGAATGTGCAAACGGTTCCGTCGGTAGGTTCGTAGTCCGTAAAAGTAAACATCCCGGTCAAGGTAGATTTTTTTCTGTGAAAATTCTGCTCAGTTGTGTTATTCATTAAAACTACTTTTGCATCACCTAATTTAGTTAGTCCTCAGTGAAATACATGGGGAAACGTGAAAGCATTGATATAATTTTATGCATTCACGGATGAGTGCTTCGTGACAAAATAAATAGCCTCAGTGAGTTCAGTGGCTTTTGAATTAATTACAGCCCTCTTTTTGACCCAATTAGATATTGTCTCGCAGCTTCAGCATTCGTTTGCATGCTTGGAGGAAACTTATTTTCTATTCTGCATGGATGGAGGAAGTTGGAGTTTGTGCATGCGGAGAGGAGTGCCCTTAAAAATATTCATGGTCCGCAATGTCCAGAGGTGACCTTTCCACCTCACTTCCCCGTCCTTTCTCTTTCGAGGCACACTCCTCACGTTATTCCTTTCCCACGCTCCCCTCTCATCCACACCCAGCCAACCCCTTTTTCTTCCATCGTTCCCTTTGCCCTTGCCTTCTATACCCCTCCCCCGCCATACTTTCCTCGTGACCCTTTCTGTCAGTACTCGGACCATCGGAAGGGTGATCTCGAGCCCGTCCCGGGATCAAATCCCAGCATTGGAACACATTTATCATACAGCACACGGGTTCCGTGTTCCTCCTTCAGTGTTGTGTGGATGACACTTCAGATTCAATGCTCCGTCCGTAGGAAGGGACGTAACATTAGAAGTCATCAGCTTGCACGCTAAAATCTCATGGCACCTCTCGCTGAAAGCCAGCTAGTGCCGACATCTCTACACGCTACCTGCACGCAAGTAAATAAATATGCGTTCTTCTATTGTAAAACTAAGGCTTAAACATGCACGAATTGACGCATATGCACGTGGTGGAGCTTGAACAGTAAAATGTGCATTGTCTCCGGCCATGCGTGATGGAATTCTCTTTTTAAAAATCATAATAAACGCAGTATTTTTCACTGAAAATCGACGGCAGAAATATCACAGCCTGCAAACCATACAAAAAGGTGTCTTGTCGTCAATATCGCTCTGTATATCAATCAACGGGCTTAAGTAAGAGACTACGATGTATGTTCATTGGTGAGTTTTTGCTGTCATTCAATATGAGCAAAACATCAGGCAAAATTTTTTCCGTCGCTCAATATGAGCCATGCCGAGGTTTTTGGGACCCATGAGCTCTCTTTTTTCTTTTTCTCTCATGATTACTTTATTTTACGTATGTACGATGCTGTGGGACTATTTCATATTTTAAAGTACTCACCAAAATTATTAACCAAGAACATATAGTCACTTTAAAAATATAATTACTGCAAAATAACTGGATGTTTTAATAACACACAAGTGTGGCTCCAAATGTGGTCGGTTACTCAGAGGTTGGCAAACCTATGCCGGAGATTCAAATTACTCATAGAGCACGGTTGATTTCTTAAATTCGTTATATTAATATGTATTTTATTAATTATATGTAGAGGGATGAAAATTATGCAGGAACCCTCCAAGGTGTAAAAATCTAACACTAGTCAAGAAATAATTAAGATTTAGTCAGGTGATTGGTGCATTATCGTGATGTTGCTTAATGAATACTTGACCGAAACTGTAGTATTTCTCTCATTAGTTTCATAAAATTCACTAACGTAATTCGATATTTTATACAAGTTGAGTTCAGATTGTAACGAGAAAATCGTTAATAAAACATAAACCTAAAATTGCATAGTGCCGTCTGTTTTCGCGTCGCGAATCTCTGGCGCAGCAAAGGAATCGCTGTTTCTTTAAGAAGAGGGCCACCATTAGGGAGTCGATCAAAGGCAAATTGTCGCATTGTGTCTTTTTAAAATCCCTTTTTGGTCATTGTTTCAATCAAGGAATGGCTGAAACCTCAAAACAATATATTTGCTTCGTTTTCTTAAAAAAAACTTGTTTCCGTGGCAATATGGAACTTTTACTGTGTAGTGACGTCAGCAGTTTGTTTCAGGACACGTGATTTTCGTCAATTTTCGAGAAATTTTCAACCATCATCATCGGTCAACAATCCTTGGATTGGTTTGACGCAGCCCTCCACTCGATTCTTCAATCGGCCAGCCTCTTCATATTGACGTAGTTCTTCTCTTTAACATCCTTCACGACCTGTTCTATGTATCTCATGCGACGCCTTCCTTTGCCGTTCTTCCCGTTCACTATTCCCTAGTAAAGGAAAGATTCCTGTAGTGGACAAACCATACTCACTGTGCCTGCGTAGGGAATATTTACCCATGTCCAAGCCGCAAATGATATGGTTCAGGCAAAGTTACCTAAATGTTAGGCCAAACCAGCCCCCTGAAGCTTAATGCTATCGCCTTATAGCGAAAGCGTACCATTCGTGTACGGTTTCAGTGTTTCGCCACCAGTTGTCGCTACTGCCTAACGATGCTAGAATTTTTCTGGATGCATTGCTTGCATGTGAAAACATCGGTTAGTAATGAATTGTTTAATTATTTAGTGGCCAGTTAACGTAATTTAGTTTGTGGCTATTTCAGCAAGAAAACATTTCCAACTCTTGCGCTATTGTCACTGTGAGTTCTTTGTCAAAGAAAACTAGGACAATGCCTAAAGAAGTGTGGTGTACTGTTGTCACATTCATCTTCAGCCTCGTTATATTAAGAATTAAAACCATATTTTTTCGTGGTATTTCACGTATATTTAACCATAAATAACTATTCATCGTATTTCTATTATAATGTAACTGATCTATATTGCGACACGCTAAGGTTTCATGATAAAAATAAAAAAAACTGTAGTTAGTACAAAGCCCATATTTGTACGAAACTTTGCCCGTGCTGTGCACAATACTCAAAACTGATTTGCTTGGTAATATATGCACTGTTTTCACAGTTAAATCAGTTTGAATAAAATATGTTAAAATGTCGGAATTTGGACCCCATGGCCCGAATTCCGACACAGATATGCTTCTAATTCCGACAGTGTGTGGTTCGTAAGTTTAAGAGCTGAAAAGCAAAAAATGAGTAGGAAACTGTAATGAAATAAGTTTTATTTACGCAAAAGAAAGCAATAATTTCATAATAAAGCGTTCATGACAATACTTGAAAATATTTTACTAGTCATAGCATTAAGGACAGAAGAAAATTCTACGAAATTAAGCATCTGCACATTCCTCATGGACATACTGTTTGCAAACGCTGCACAGACTAATATCGGCACCCTGTCCTCTCTGAAAATGGTGAAATACCGGCGCTCTTTTTTATTGGAAGGCATTTCACTAGCACCCGGCTTGCCTGCGTCTCCAGGTCAGGATTTCTTTTTTCCGGAATGCTTTTTCATCAATGTTGTAATTATTTCCTGGCATTTGCATAAGATAGTGTTCAATCACGATACTTTTTAGGTTTTCAAAGTAATATTTCACGAGCATGCGTTTTAATTTCATGGCTCTACCTTGGTTCATTCTCTGAGCCCTTCTCTTTGATACATCCATGCGTCTATTCAAAAATAACTTCATCAACTTTCTACCAGCTAATCCTGCGTTTTCATCGAAATTGTGTGATTCCATTGATTTCACAGTAGGCATAGACCCTTCTTCTCAGTCGACCGGTTACCGGCATCCCTACCTCTCCGAAAAAAATTCTCCGGCATAATTCCTTCTCTTGATCACAAACCAAAAGAGCAGACGAACAATATTTTTTTATCATATTATTTTCATGAATTAAGAAAATTCGTGCATAACTTGCAAAAGTTATTTCAATGAATTTTCGTTCTTCTCATTAAATATTTTTATGTAAGGAAACAGCTAATCATCGAGCTCTGAAAAACCACAATAGCTGTTTACAAAAGTAGCACATAATTCAACGATCTCCGGTACTGTTATGTGCGAGTTAAACGGAAATTAAGAGCCGCTATTCCTTATTCCGACACCTGTCGGAATTAGGGAATCCATGATCTTTCTAACTCATTCTTGAAATTCTCACTGTGTATCAATTATTTCTCCTAACTATGCATGCTGCACTATTCAGCAACAATAGGCTGCTAAGCGATATAAAATATATATCACTTTCTAAAAATGAAACACAGAAAATTGGTTAAAATGACACCTCAAGACGCACGCCTTTCGCACTATAACACAAAATGTGCACTAATACAACGAGCGCCACACCTAGGACAAGGTAACTTTTTGTGTCTCCTCGTTGATAGACTCCAGTCCCATATTTAATGACAACTGTTCACCAATTTCAGTACTTTTAGCAATGCACCCGGGTGTCGGAATTATTCCCGTGTCGGAATATGGCGTAGGTACCTTAAATCATCCAGATATCCACCCATCTATTATGTGGTTGGATTTCTCTGTAGGAAATTCAGAAAATTTGTACACTGCATTGATTGTCCAAGTTCTTTGGATTAATAGAAATCTAAAAGTGACGTCAATATGCTAGCATTGTTGAATTCTAGGAGTTCTATTATAAAGCAAAATAACCTTTACATTATGCTGAGGCAAGTGGAGCATATCCTTATTAGCAATATAATGTTTCCAGATTGCTATTCCAGAACATTAGAATTATGTTTGGACAATATGTGTTTTACATTTCCCTTTGAAACACATGGGACTGATATGATAACACATATTTTACATTATTTCATTTTAATGAGACTTAGGCAGCAGTATAAAAGAATAAATGCCGACTTAATTTTTTTTAAAATCAGTCTACCGAAAAATCCTCTCATTTTCATAAAACATGATGCAATTTAAAATTTTGATTTGCATTTATAAATTCAATGTGTTTAACAATGTTTTGTTTGACAATAAAATAAAATCAGTATCTTCTCCGAATCATGGATTTCCTTGTCTCATCTTATCTCTCTGTATCACGTAGGAATTTTCTGAGTATGTTGAGTGAGCTTGAAATGGTAAAAATGCACGTTATAAGCATAATGAGTTAATTCTTTTACGCATTTTTAATAATTCGTGCATTAACTACATTATTAATAATTGCTTCTGAATATATTCTGAATGTATAACAACAACGCTTGAATAGTTTCTTAATGTCGTTAAAGTGCTGTGAAGGTAAAGCGGAAATATGCCTCAAAGTATGAGGTTCTTAAAGTTATAGAAGGATACTCTTTATCAAAGTAATTTTATAACACTATCACGCATGTTGAAGACAAAACTCAAGCTTACGTTTTTATTAGGTACTACACTTATAATTGGCATTAAAAGGGTTTAAATTAAATTGCAATTAGCGCGTGTCAACTTTTCCTTAAAGGTTGGAATTCAAATAATTGAAATTTACTGGTTAAAAATGCTTATTTTACTTGCATATTCTGATGATGTGATATTAAATATAAATACTAAAATGTCCTTCCGTTGGTATTATCTCCTGTTAACAACACTTTGCCTCTCTGTTAAACTTACTTTGATTTTTAAGGATTACGCAAACCCCTATGCACCTATAAATGTCACAAAAAATTGGCACGCCTCCTATGACCTAATCATACGTAACAATATGAAACTTAGAGAGAATAAGAAACAAATAGCAACGTTCAAACGCTTCTCTGAATTATGACGAAAGAAGCTGAGATAATTTAATTTCCACTATAATGTTTAGTTCCAAAAATGCAAATATAGATGCGAGATTTGTGCACTTGTCACCCACGTTTTCCACCCACTTGCAACGTAAAATTAATTTTTTTCGCGGTGGATAGAAATTGGAAAATTAGTACGAGTAAATAAGGTGTACTTTGCTTGGGTTTCAAATTTTTGGGAACCATATTTTCATTCCTGCAACTCTTTAAATTAGATTATTTCAGTGCAACGCTCAAAAGATAGCATCGCTAGATGCTAGCGACAACTTGCGGCGGAAGAAGGAAACCGTACACTAAGGGTACGAATTTCTTTGTTGACATTCCTATCCTATATATTAATCCGTGGGCCAAACATTTTTAATACTCTACCTTCCAAAACGTATTGAATATAATTTTATTTTAAAAAGGTGTAAAAAATTGGCTATTTACTTGTAGTAATATATATAATACGTATTTCGTTAACTACTATGCAATGAAAAAATTGGTTTATATCGTTGTCACCGGTCAACAATCCAATGATTGGTTTCATACTGCCCTCCACTCCATTCCTGTCTCGGCCAACCTCTTCATAAGGACGTAATTCTTCTCTTTTAAATCCTTGGAATCATGGAACAACCTGTTCCATGTATCTCATACGAGGTCTGTCTATTCTATTCTTCTCTTTCACTTTCACTTTTCTCTCGATGATTGTCTTTAAAAAGTGACCGTGTCTTAAGATATGGCCAATTAAGTTGTCCTGTTTTCTTTTTAGAGTTTTCAGCAGACTTTTCTTTTCCCCCTTCTTCACACTACTTCGTTTGTCACTCATTCCATCCATTTAATCTTCATCGGTCTTCTGTAGCACAATTGTCAAATGCTTCCAGCCTTGGATCCTCTGCTTCTATTATCGTCCATACTTCGTTGCAATATATTAGCATGCTCCAGATGTATGTTCTAATGAATCATTTCCTCACTACCGTGCTTGAATATGCAACTTCAAGCAGAATCTTCTTTTGGTAAAATTTCCTTTTTGCCTGGGCTATTCTACTGGCAATTTCTCTTTTACTTCCTCCATTTCTGATTACTAGGCTTCCCAGGTAGCAGAACTCTTCCATCTCCTCATTTTTTTTTGTTTTTCCAGTTTAGCACTGGTCCTGCTTTTTTCCTCCTTCTTCATACCAATACCCCTGCCACACACCCTTGTGGTGGCTTGCAGTTTATTATGTAGATGTAGATGTACCTTAGTTTTCTTCTTATTGATCTTTATGTGATATCTAGCCATTATCCTTTCCATATTTCCTAGTATTTTCTATAATTGCTTATTTCCTGTGATAACTACTATGTCGTCAACGAATTACAGCATTCTGATTTTCAGTTGGTGGATGTTAACTCCGGAAGACTTTTCTTTGACTTCTTGGTTGGCTTTCTCGATGTAGGCATTGAATAATACGGGAGACAGCACATCCTTGTCTCGCTCATTTCTTTATGCTTGCTCTCTACTACTGGGCCTTGATTTCATTACTTATTTATTTCGTTGTTATTTCCAAATGTATGTTAACTTTTCTGTGTTAACCGCAAACTAAGAGTAAGCTTACTTGTAGTAAGTTTACTATGTGCCTCAATAGGGGTTTTCACTTGTGCTTCACGACGGTAATAATTGATCTGTGGAGTGATAGAAGAATTATGAAGATAAAATAGATTGAAGAAAAGAGAAATCTGCAGAAAACATTAAAAAGAAGATGGGACAAATCAGCCATATCTTGAGACATGATGAAGGTAATTGTCAAGGGAAAAGTGAACGAAAATAATGGCAAAGAAGGCCTCGCATGTGATATATAAAACTAGTGATGAAGTATGTGAAAAAGAAGAACTTAACGAATATTAGGAAATTAGCCGATAGGAAAGTGCAGCGGAGAGCTAAGGCAAACTAATCTTAGGATTCTTAAGTTTATAGGACGATGGGTATGCAGCAACTATCGCAAAGTGAACGCATGCTCAATGTCCTTAAGCTAGATTTAATGATACATTGGATATGAACGGCCCACGAGGCCGACACCTCATGCTCATTTTTTTATAAAGATCTTTTGGGAACGAAAATCCATTATGCTTTTATGCTGGTCACCACGAACCGGGATTCATTCCTGTATTGAATCACTTTTGCGTCACTTCGACAAAGCCAACCCAATCCACCGAAAAGAAAAACTTAGTTGAAGCAAAACCCAAGGGAATAGACTAGATTAAACTTTATTATTTTAGGTATACTCTGAGTTCAAAAAGGATCTCCAGTCCACCCATTTAAAATTCATTTGCAACGAAGAATTGAAAACGTGACGAATATTAATATCTCCCTAAGCCTCCTGCATGAACGTAAACCTTCACATCTTTACCTTATGGCAACCGTATACGCCCAATATACCCAACATCTTGCTCCTCAACCATTTTAGCATACACCTATCGCCCCTACACCCTTTTTACACCTCTCATACCCCACCTAACCATCCAGACCTGCCCCCTTCATCCTTCCCCCATCCCCTCCCCACTCCTCACTCACCCCATGGAACTTCCGACCCCCCAACTCTCTCCTCCTGCACCCTTCTTCTGCAAGATTTTCCTCCGCCTCTTAAACTTCCAAATGCAATTAGTCGTGAAAGGGTTTTACTTCCGAGTGCCTGGACCGGCGTCGGGGCGGTAGGGAAAGGACGGAGAGGGAAGGGAAGCAGTGGAAAATGGTGGGGAAGGCGGAGATGAAGACTGCATGGTGGAGAGTAAGGGTTTTGGAGAGAGAGAGAGAGTTGAGGGTTTTTGTGGAGAGAGGTGCGGAAAAGGAGAGGAAGGGGTCAAAGGAGGAAAGTGGGAGCGAGCGACGAGAACAGTAGGAGAGACAGAGTGAGGTGGGAAAAGGTTATGTGGTGAGGTGAGGAAACGACAGCATATAGGAGCTTAAAGGGACCGTCCCCTGGCCCGAATCACCCCTGCTGACACTTAGCATGCAAGATAGTGACTACCATCCCCCATGTTCTTGGGCTATGCGCTCCTCATACACGTAAAACTGCCCTGAAAAATCTTAGAATTCGGTTTCATAAGTTCTCCGTTTGCTCAAATAAGATTGCACCATATCACCGACTAAATCTTAATTATTTCTTTCTTTCGTACAGCAACTAAATAATGCCCATGGTGATACCGTGCCGTAATGTCGTGGCTTGGATACCCGAGAGCGTCGTCTTTTTATGTTACCGGAAACGTGCAATTTTTATATTGTAACATCTTCATAAAAAATTCTTTTATCAGGAAAATTCTCGCCAAGTACATTTTAACTAATAAACTTTTAATTCAAAGGCTGATGAAATACTGCATTTTCACCATTCTACTACAATTTAACTTTGAATTAACAAACTCATTGAAAAAAATTCTTTCGTTAATAAGTAATTCCTTATTCATTAGTATTAATTCCTGAATCGATAAGTAATGCACTGCTGCTTAAGGATTTAAGAATCTAATTTCCAGGGGTTGCACAAGGTAGTGAAAATTTTAGTACAATGGATGGAAAGGCGGGCGCATGAAGAGGTTCTGCAGAAAAATATTTTATGCTAAAATAAAATAACACCGCACTAGCAGAAATTGTCTGCAAACACATGTGCAATACATCAAAGACGACGTACCCTGGAGGAAAGTTTGGACAACTCTTTTAAATACGATGAATTCATCATAAATTCCTCGAATTTCAAAAGTTTAAGAATACACATTTAAGGCGCTCATTTCTGCGAGATCCCTACTCAATCCTTGTCATTAGGTGCATAATTTAAAAGAATAAAATAGACAACTAAAATGGTAATGTGACAGCAAATTTATGGTGTTTACTTCCTGTCAAAGCGGAGTTATGGAAGAAAGAAAAATATTAATAGCAGTGATGGCAACAAATGCTTTAGATAAAATACTATTGGGAGCTAAATTCAATATAATAAAGTAATTCAAATAATTAAGGATTTATGTATTAAATTTGATTTCACTAGGCACACAGATAGATATAGGAATTGCTGCCATATTAAACCTTTAAAAACATCATTTCTGCATTTCGTGTCTATATCCAGGCCACATACATAACTCTGCGTTCGACAATCTTTCCCTTAAGTGAATTCAACTTAGCTCACTCTTGTGTAGGGAAGAAGATTGTTGTTAAAAATTAGAATAAGGCTAGGTATGTGGATGAGACAGGTAATCATGGAGCAATGGAATGCTGAAGGTCCTTATAGAGGGTGAAATTCATGATATCTATATGAGGACGAAGAAGAAAATGTGTTATTGATGGCGTGAAGGAGGGCTGGGAATGTTGTGATTTTTAGGGAGAAGTTGATTTCGTAGGGATAAAGTCAATTGATGTATGAAATGCAAGTTGAGCAGGAATCCTATCAAAACCTACCATAGTAGATTAGAATAAATCAATAAGAGTGTAGCCGTTATTAAAAAAATTGTTTTCGGAATCAGTGATTCTGGATACCTACCTAAGTCGGCGCTTTAAATTAGAGCTCAAAGCTCGATTTCATACTGTCGCAGGCAACATTTTTGATCTGGGAATTTACGGTGCATTATCCCATGATGGTTCTGGCAATATGTGGTCGTCACGCTCGTGACATGAGATAAAATTATTTAATGCGACGTGCACTCTGGGGATTTTCCTCATAAAAGACATTATACTTCTATGATCTCCGTTGCAATGTTCCATTCGCGGAGTGGTAACGACGGTTCCTGTGTCGCATATGTTCATTTAGGTGATATAGTTCCCAAAACTCGCATGGCATGCCCTTAACCCAATGTGCCTAAACAGGCTTAACCTGAATTGAACTCTATGATCTTGAGATCGGTAACTAAGCGCTCGAAATAAAGGGATACTGTGCCGTAGGTAATCCCGCGTTTATTCTGTAGTCGTGCTTGAAATGTTATCAAATGCCCATTAATGTTGCCTAATTCCATCAAATCTTGTCATTAATTCTATTTTGATCACTTGATAGGCACTGCAGGAACGTAAAAAGGAGCTATAAATATTGAATCTGCCGCACACCCTACCAACTGCCAATCTACATCTACATTTCTTGATGTCTCAGTTGATTATGTAAAACGTATGTACTTGATTATTTCGTAGGTTAGCAATTTTTATTTTTTAAGTGGGTTATCTCAGCACAGATTTTCCTTAGGGGCAACCTAGTTTCATGTCGATAGAATATTATTTCAATGTATTCATTATTTGTTGTTGAAAGCAATAAAAATATACTTAATACTGTTAAGGACTTTAGGCCTTACTATGTAGAACCTCTCCATGATGAAATTGAGAATTAAACAAAATTATTACACTATGTAATGGTCCACTATAAAGGTTTATTGTCACGACCCGGGTTTTGTACACTTAGTGACATGTTCAGGAACAATAGTCATATTTGGAGCCATATATATACAAATCCAGGTGTTTAAGGGGTAAGAGTGAACGCGAGGGGGAAGGGAAGCTTAAACACCTGGATTTGTATATATGGATACGGTTCCAAATATGGCTATTGTACCTGAAGGTGTAACTAAGTGTACGAAACCCGGGTGGTAATATAATGTTAAATCTTTACATAATATAAAATATAACATTAAATTGAAGACAAATGTTTAAAAGAAATGAATTGTTGAGTATGCATGGAACGAAAATTTATCTCATTTAGTACCGCGAGAAGACCAAGCCTGGCCGCGGAAATGAAGTGAATTACACTATATACTATAAAAAGGTTGCGAGTTTTAACCCAGCTTTAGACGTGTTTTTTCATATTAATCACAGAAGCCATTCATAAGTGACGTAACGTTAAAAGAGAGGTGTTACGGTGTACTAACTATCAATAGAGAGGTGTATTTAACCTTCCGTTTCGTTTTATCTGTAGTTATTTGTGGAAAGCGACCGATAACTGAGATCATAAGCGCCAGAGATGATAAGGGGATAACTGGGTAAAGGCAGAATTTTTTTTTGGAACAGAGAAAGAGTGGGGAGAAGCCAAGCGTAGGCATTAGCCTTTTCTTTAAGAAAGACGCCATGGGGACCACTGATTAACGTTCCATCCGACGGACTGAGTACTGGACTCGAAGCGTTCATGTAGTCACCGGGATACCAAAGGAAAATTCACCACTACGGGATTCGGTCACGGGCCCTCAGGATGGGAGGCCATTACTCTAGCCACCACACCAACCCGATCCCACCTTCCGTTCCGTTGAGAGAAAAATTCATTATAAAATAGTTTTCTGCTGAAATTACTATGGTGAACGTAAGCATTGGTTAGTGGATAATAGTGTTGATATGTAATTTTAGGTTTTTAAAGAATGTGTGTAATTGTTCACAAAAAGTAAAAAGTTCATTGTTTGCGTTACGCAATTTAAGGAGGTACTTAGAGAATTACCTACAAAACACGACACGTTATAGACAGTGGCGTACACAGGATTTTCTTCTGGGGGTTTCATTAATATTTATATGCATAATAATGCGCATAATATTTGGATTATTATTCAATAAAAATATTAATTAGATTAACATTCTTTTTTTGTGAAGACAATTAACCTATTTTTTTCAGCCCAATAAGCAAAATTCTAAACGCCAGTACAAAATATGCAAAATATAGTAAGTTACGGAAAACAATAACTGAATATTAGTACCTAGTGGAATGATACATTGTTATCGGCACATTCATATGTGACTTCGTATGATATTACAATGGTATATGAGAATTTGAAAAATGTTCGCTCTATGTTTTAAGTGTTATTACTGCAGGCTCTTTCAATGTTTCTGTTTTCTGCTAAGCGAGTTCTGTGATGATTTACGAGTTCAAGTAATCATATTTTTGGGAAACATGTTAAATTGCGTGTACCTATTTGTCAGTTGTGAGTGCCATTGTATTATTATATAATGGGAAGGTTCAAATTACGAGTTCAAGTAATCATGTTTGGGTTAAACCCCTCCTCTCCTGTCTGTACGCCACTGGTTATAGGTAGGAGGCAGGGAGAAGTGGAAAGGTAGCGTCACGAAAAATATGGACCCTTAGACCCTTAGGACCCTCAGTTTACAGGGTGCGATAAGACTAGAAATCTTTGAATCAGTCACGATCGTAGCACACTAGAGCTAGGAAATGGGATGGTTAAATGGTTATCTGGTTAAATGGCTAATGGGATGGTTAAACTATCATGCTAAATTGCAAAACCGGCGAGTACCGGGATTAGCTTGGAAAGTGATGTTTCGGCTGAAATGTCGGGGTCAACAGCAATGACAATGGATTAAGAACGAAGTCCAGCAAGGAGCGAGTTCCTTGAGCAAACTCTTCAGCTTTTGCTTTTAATTCTCCATTGTAAAAGTTATCCCCTGAACGGCTTTCCTTTCGCGTGACCCGCCTAATTTGATTCCCCGCCGCTTGACTTGTAGATCGCGGCTTCTCCGTATTTCCCCCAGGCGGATTGGGCATTTGGAGATTAAGGGCTGGCGTTGACATTTCTGGGAGAATTTGAAGCCGTTCCTCCCTCAACGGAATGGACTTGTGTCCCCTGGACGATTTGCCCTGAGTGTTTTCTCAGGCAATATTGGCGTGAAAGGCCTCGTTTCGTACGGCGGTCCTGTTGATGCGGCATTCATGAACGCTCAAATACACCGTCCGTCCTTCCGTCCCCTCAATGGTTCCCAAACCCGCTCCCCCCTCAAGTCGTGGACGACTGGAAAAGGGGTTGAGGGTGGGTTTGTCGTCACCAGCCCTATTCAGGGTATCCACCTGCAGAAAGGGTAGGGTAAGGGAGGAAGAAGGGAACCCTAACATCATTCTCTAATACGTAATTTCGACCACCTTGAATGTCTACCGCTACGATAAGCTTTATCTTTCTGGGCATACGAGCTTCGGGTTTCCACTCAGCCTCGTCTTTCCGTAGTGAACGGCAACGTTTAGCCATTCGAGAGAGACCGATTCGCTCTGAGAATGGTTAAGAAAGACGTCTCTTAGCGAAGAGAAGTACTACGAGGGCACGTCCTCTGAAAAATAAATACCGAATTTTCCATTCATTTCTAAAATATTACTTTTCCAATCCATGCATTGTGAAAAATTTTACTGGGATCAGATCTGCTGCTTAGGTTTCTAACAAGTGTTCCATGTGAATAAAAAAATAATACTAAAGCCAGCTAAAGCCGACATGTTATACGTATCAGTAGGTATTACTCCCAGAATGAATAAAAAACATTAATTGTGCCATTGATGTGATATATTTAATTAAGTCTTACTAAAGAACATTTTTTTAAATATTTCTTTGTGTAAATCGTAAATCCTAAGCTTTTCTTACAAATAATTGCACAATAATTCTCACAGGAAATATTTTTCTGTGGAACGAAAAGTTTTAATTTTGAGATAAAATGTATGTAATTCTTTCTATTATCATCGTTAACAATCGCTCACCCCTGGCTATGTTTGTCTGTAAAATGTAAGGTCCTGATACTACCAATAAGACGTAATTTGAAGACCGCATTTTCATTACTCTTCATCCCGACATTTCAAAAGAGGCTTCACTTTCCAAGCTAATCTCAGGGGAATATTCAGCATTATAGTTAACCATTCAGTCCTCGTAGCTTTAGTATTTAAACTGTATTTCAAATCGTAATTGAGAACTTATTTAGAACATATTGTGAGCGTACTTTCCATTATTGTAAGCTAATTTATTGAGTATTGGGTAATAATACCTGCCCGTGATTTAATTCTCCCAAAATAATTCTCTGTAAATGGCAGTCCGTCCCTTCGATTAATATCGTTTTTGAAGTTAACATTTTGATGGTATGTAAACTGTATTCTACTCTATTTATGAAAGTATGATGAGGAGTCTGTGTGTCTGTGATTGAGAGTTTTTAGTTGCATTGGTTATTTAATGCCGCACGAATAAAGAGGCATTTAGAAGAAGAGATGATAACTGGCAAAAATCAGGAGACGAAGAAGGACCTTGATGTAACAGGTACTTGGTGGCAATGAAATGTAAATGGTCGCTATCGATAGTAAAATATTAGGATAGCGCGAACGGAAGGAAATAGACAATAAATATAATGGATAGCATGAAGGGGGTTGGAAATAGGACGAATTGAAGAGAGAAATAGTATCGGCAAGGAGCCAATATGTAAAGAATGTGGGGACTCCGTCAAAATGTACCCTAACAGGTAGAAAATTAATCTATTAGTAAATTGTATGAATATTTATTTTCGATAAAATATAGGTATTTGAATTATTGTATGAAAATATATTTAGAGCAATTTTAATACAGTTTTATATTTTTACAGTTTTCATTGATAGTAATAGATGCATAAATTATTAGTACTCACTTTGATAAAAATGCTTAATAGTAGAATCTGATTTTATGGAAATAAATCTTCAAATGAAATTTTTATCCAGCAATGCTCCAATCCGTAGTTGGCCCGATCAAATGAGAGGTGTCTTTTCAATCTTTTATTTGTGGACCCATTCGATTTATTTTCCAGGAATTGTTAAGCGTAAGGATATGATCGTGTTATTAATATTAGTTTTGTCACCTCTTCAGTAAGAGAGCCATTTGCTTTAATTTGGCTCGCACGATGCTGTCAATGGATGCTTGCAGCCATATGGCGCAGTTCGGCATTTTCTGTGGGGTAGGAACTTCCAATGGGGCAATTGAGTCTCTCAGTTAGGCGAAAACAATTTCGGCGCTTGGGGAAGAGCAGAATGCATGACCATTAAACTTGTTTCCTAAGGCGTTGATTCCGGGCTCGTTTCCTACTGGTATGGCGTTCGGGCGATGTTCGCCTTTACCTGTCCCTGTTTCGGTGATGACGGAAGCTATTGTTCGAAAGGATCCTCTCCATCATAAGTTCAGATAAGAGGGTTTTTGGTGAATATGCTTATAAGATTGCAATCAAATCTCTTGAGGAAACGGGTGAATTTCAACGGTTAGCGGCTCGTAAAACGTACGCATAGCACTTTCCTTTGACGCTTTTTCGTAAATGTTTACCTTATGCAACCGAGCGCGAGATATTTGGTCCCGAGTCCTGTTTCATAAAGATTTTGGGTGTTCACAAAGACCATATAGGGATATAATTGCATTTTTGTGCCGACGAATGCATGGATCATAGCCCATTCTACGCGAATAAACCAAGGAGAATTAATTGTCTCGTCACTGCGTTATTTAAGTTTCACCTGCCGCATCCATACCCAGTCTCCTCCATACCCAATCCGTTCCATACCATATCATGTCTCTAGTCATATCATGTCACTTTGTCTAGCTCACGTGTAAGATGTGCGATATTATATCCTGAGAAATGACTTGGAATGTATGTCCATCCATCTCTGCATTTTACTTTTAGTTTGGCTGAGAGATATTTCAGGTTTTGTTATTTAGAGGCAGGTAATACAGTATTTACTTGGACGTTTTCCTATACGTCGTATCAGGTGTCCAAGATTTAATGGATCCAGATCTTTCAATACCAATGTAAAACTTTGCTCTTGTCTTCGGTTAACGCTTTTTTGTCGTGAAGATTAATGCTTGAGAAAATAGCCCCTGTTCATTGCTCTAATTATTACAATTTCTGCTCGTTGATACCCATTTTAACTGTTTTATTACCTCGCGTACACAGTCAAGAGGTTCATAAACTCTCTTGGCCACTGTCCACCATCCTTCCGTCTAGTAATGTAACCTTGACAATACTCAGTGGTTATTATAGTTTATGGCCAAAATACCCTTTTCAGTCTGAAACCATCCCATAACCATCCCAGCCACTATCATGACGGATAATTGCCGTAATAGTTGTGGTTATGCGGGAAAGGTGACCAAAAGCTCTGGTGATTTGTGCCATTGAAAATCGGATGGTAATTGGCTAAATGTAGGTATTTTTTTATGGCAAGGAGGAGAGAAACCTGGTGTCGAAATTTGTTTGTTGTTAATGGCAGTGCCAAGGGTAACATATTAAGCGTCCTATCCGACGGACGCTGTACTGAACCGGAAGAAGAGCTCTCCATACAGTAATCAGAGGGGGGTATTCTTATGGAAAATGTTATGCCACGTCATCTACATCTATGTAATACCTTGCGAGCCACGGTTGAGATTTCGGAAGGGGGTAAACGATTCTACATGCACTGATTGTAAACTAACATTTGCACGTTCATTTAAGTGAACATTTACGGAGGTGCACGTAACGTCACATCGGAAGCTGCCCTTGACAACCCGATCCCCACGGATAATTAACGAAAATCAAATTGATGTGGCTGCAATAGTACTGGCCTTCCACTCTAAAGTCCATAGTTTGAATGTTGGCAGTGGAAGTGGTTTATCATTGATAAATTGGTCCCTACTTACAGGAGCAGGCTGGGTAACCAAGGTTCTCGGCGGCGACATGGTCAAAGGGCCCTTAAAGACAAACAATCTCCACCCTAAAAAATAATGAGAGAACACATTAAGGTAGTAAGTTTATTGATTTGAACAAAACAGTAAAACTATCAATTTTAAAAAAGTCTTTCCAGTTCATCTTATGTTTAAGTACACATAAGTATGAACAATTTTATTTTTGGCTACTCTAAAAGCTAACAATCTTTCAACTCATATTTAAGTTAGTTCTTTTATTTTACCGTTCAGATACTTGCCGGGTCTTAGAGAAACGGAAAGCGCTGAAGGGGACCAGGGCTATCCGAGACAGTCCCACAGGGCCAGGGGCCCCGGCGGGGATTCCCGTCCTCCCACCCCCTGCCCTGGCCAATCCGTTCCTGCCTACCTAACTACTATGTAGAGAGCACTTCGAGTTCCGTACTCCGTTCATCAGATGGGACGATAACCCGTCCGTGCCTTTTGTTGAGACAAACCTAATACCGCATTTGGGTTTATCTCCACCCTTTTCAAAAAATGTCCTTTTCCGACTCAATTTTCCATCCATTTTATGCGACGCAAATGTCATTAGATATCTGTTGCCTCTCCCTTTCATAAATAAATAGATGACTGTATATTTTTATCTGGGGTACTTATTTCAGTAAAAATGTGTGGAATTCTCTCTTGCTGAGGACATGATGTCGTAGGAGGAGTGTTCTCGATTCGCGTGTGAAAATATTTCGACGAGCGATCTCGCGTCTCAGGGGACTCAGGGGGCTCTCTCCTCTAGAGGAGGACGAAAAAATCCATAAACTCCACTCCTCACTCCTCCCCCCTCGCCTTCAAATGCGATCCTACACCTCATCCATCTTGGGCGCAGGAGAGAAATGCATAGGAGTGGTCATCCCCCAGACGGAATGGCATCGGCGTAATCCCATCCCCGTCCACATCCACCCCAGCCCTCGTTCGTCTCTCCCTTCTTTACTCCCCCGACCGGAGACTCGATCACCCTTTACATATGTTTACATCTGCACGCACATGATTCGCCTTCATGAATGCATATCCTCGTGTTTTTTGTGTCTGAGCCCTTCTCGTATTCAAGCCGAGCATATTTCCATCTTTCCACTCCGTGTCCCAACCTCTCCATCTCTCTCTCTCTTTTTCTCGTCTAGCAGCAACTTTCCCTGGCAGTTATTCTCCGGTGAACACTTCCGAGACGCTGTCTTCGACCCTTGTGTGTATATGTTTTTTTTTCCCTTCCTCCTTTTCGGTGCTTCTACCCGCTCATCCATCATATTTCTCGCAAAGGAGCCTGAATACCAACGCACTCACTATCTCTCGCCCGAAGGGGTCTCTCAAGAAATAAATAGAGTCACGCACCTCCTTTTTTAGGGGTTGGAGAGTGCGTCTCATCCACCGTGACGCATCGTGACAAGGGGGCCCTTTGGTTTTGGCTTACCGTGACGGTATTTACGGCCGAAAGGTGTGAGTGTGAGTGAATAACCCGCCATTCTTCATCGCCTATACTAATCGTAAAACAGCACATAACTCAGAGCCGGGCATGAATATGATCAATTAATGGTTGTTTGAGTATTACTTGTTGAACTATGTTTATACGTGTTCCAACCACCTCAATAAATTGGCACTGTCTAACCAAAATTTAGCACTAAAAAGAAACGAAGTTCCTTCCCCAGGTGGCATGTGCCCATTAGGCTCTGCTATTTTTAATTAGTGAGGCACAAGGAGTTACTAATGAGGCCGGTAATACGTGTGCAGGGCCGCCCAAAGGCTGCGGGTTTGAATCTCCCCTCGTGCATATAAGTCAAATTTGTCTTATGTTAGTATAAGGGTAAGCTAAGTGGCATAACCTTAGCAGTTGTGGCGTCGCAAAATCTAAATGATAATTCACGAAAAGTTAAAAATTAGCAGTTCTACATATAAATTTATTCAGCTGGAGCCCATTTAGATACCGAGTTTCATCTTGCTCCACATCAAAACCGGTCACAGCTAAATATACTTGAATGTGGAACTCAAAATTTTCATTACTTATGAATCGTCATGCAGTAATTCTACCAAATGAAGCCGTAAACTGCGCCTAATATAAAAGTTTAAATCTATGGCTACTTTGGATTAGCTATTATCCTTTTAGTTAATTGCCTTATTACGCAATGACGGCCGAGGAGGGATAAAATGAAAGTTTTTAAAGGAATTTTAAACAGAAGGAATTATAGGGAACATTTGGGAACACTCCTGACGTAAGGTACTGGATTCAATCACACTGGAAAAGCTATTGCGGAGAACCGGCTAGATCAATAGCAGGAGCAGGCAATTCATCACTCTTCTTTGGCGGAAGTGTATACCTCGTGTAAACGTTCGCGGGACCTCGATGAGCAGAAAGTAATTAAATGCCCGCAGTAGGAAGCCCAAGTTCCTATTTTATTTATCATATTTCCCTCCCATATCACCAACGCCCCCAATCTTATCATTATCTTCTTTCAACATCTCAGGCCCCATGTTCTTGACTCAAGAAGAAACATCAACGTGCGCTTTAATATCTTTTTCTTTTGCGGTGGCCTTTTTTTTTCATAATAATTTTTAATTAGTTACACTATGATTAATTTTCACGTATTTATCTCGCGTTCTAAATTTTAAGGTGACAAACACGGCTCGTAAACACTTGTCACATGACGAAACCCCCAATTTACCTTCGGGCGTTCCATTCCACACTACCGTCCTGATGGCAATGTAACTTTAACTCCTTCTTTCTGTATTTCTGGTTCCCTTAATCATTACATGGAAACTTCTTTAGCCATAACAAAAGGTACACTCATAATTTCGGGGTAAAATTTTCCTGGAATAACCTTGTTTCAATTTTGGTCCAGGATTTAGCGGGGATCCTGGCGAATATCATATCGTGTTGGAGGAGATTTTCTGTCCCTTTTGTGCTTCAGGCTAAGGACAGTCATTTGCCATCGCTGAGTTTCTCTTTAGCCTTCTGCCCACCCTAATTTCCACACCAGCGTAATTACCTGCCCCTCTGGCACATGACTTTAATCTTTTGCGCCTTCCTCAGGCGCCAAAATGCTCTGGTTTCCCGAGGTTACTTTTTCCTCATCTTACTCTAACATTCCCTTAATCCTTTACTGTGGTATTTAATGCTGCTAAAAGATAATCCAGGTAGCTACGCGTACTTTTTAGTCTTTTAGTGTTCTAATTTTTAACCTCGCTGAACGAAAATGTATTTCAAGGACGGGAGAATGTAGCGAAAATCCTTTTTCAATGAACACCCTGTGCCGAAAATTTAAGGAAGATAATACGACAATAGTAATTAAGATAATAGTATTTACTTTGGCATGTTTTGTGGACATTTATACGACTTAATGAGGGGTAAATATACGCCAACAAAATATGTAAATAGAGTACCTGGGTAATGCTGGTGACAATCTATTTTCTAAGTTTCTCGTTTAGTAAATGACGATAATGAATTAAAAAGGAAAAAATAATCAAGGTGGAAAACACATCATTGAATAGCGTATGGAATTGCCCACTCATTACTCCTAATTAATGATTATAATACGGGGGTTGATCAGAGATGTAGTAAGGGAGAATAACTTTCAACTAAAGAAGATCTCTTTAGTTATTACCTGTCATGTGTAGAACTCACGTAGAGCCAATTGGGATAGTTATTTGCCGGTGCAGATACTGTAGCCAACTGCCTTTGGTAGTGCTTACTAACCAGTACTTGAAGGCATCGTTGAGTGGAAGACATTAAAAACATTATTTCCGGAGTTTCAGTTGCGGAGTATGGAGCCTGAGTTAATATTTTTCGGGCCATTGATGATGAGTTCAGACAATTAAAACTTTTGGAAGGTAAATTTTGAAATTGTTTCACCAATATTTGAGAATTCTGCTGAAGAACGATGAAAGTGATTTTTATGTAAAGTTGGCAACGTCCTTGCTCATTCCTGGGGGTTGATATTTAATCTAGTTGTGAGAGGGTCTATTTCACACGGTAGTAAAAATGAGGGAACTTGATTTAATGCCCTCATTCCCAAGCGACAGGTTGGTGAGGTAATGGAAAAAATGTGACCTGTTTAATATTTGCCGTTCCCCAGTGAAAAAGTTCATTTTTCCAGAGTTAACCTAAGAGACCGTGGTCGTGGTGGTGAGCAGAAATGGCTGGCGTTAATTGAATTATGAGGATCAAAAGTGACAGGTCTTCCCGCGCGAAAGGGCGTCACTGCAGACCGTGTAAAACGAGGCCTCACGGAAGTAATTTATGGCCCTGCTCCTGCTTCGAATGCAGTGCTTCGCCCAGCGGGAAGATATTCCTATCCCCATGATCCTGCGGGCTGCCCTGTTCATTCTGTTTGGCGTGAACGATGCTCTTAGCTATCCTTTTTCCCATCACAGATAGTGCCTCCTCTATGCGCTTGTTTCCATTTCACCCTGCCAACCCCTTAGAGATTTACATTTCAAAGGCCATCAACGATAGCTTATCTTAATTGTTTCTCTCCGTTTAATTGAATTATACGCGCTATTACTCAGCACCGCTTCGAAAGGTTATGAGTCTGACCAAGGAGGTGATATACGGAAGGGTTTTTATTTTTAGATGCTATACTGCTTGATATTTTTTTCATCTATAACTGCTTAAGGTGAAGTACAACCAGTACATAACCGTTATCATTACATGCATGCACTTGATGATTAGTATAGTAAGGTCACTCAAACTGTGGAAAACTTTCGATTTTTCATGTTACTTTTATGTACTACTCGTCTCACTACCGCTACAGTTTCTTCAGGGAAAAAAAGAAAGGTGATTGGATTCATTGGTGAGGACATACGGATCTTGAGTAGAGGATACCTTCCGTGTGTGATGCGTTGTTGCCGACAACGAGAACGTCTTTTCTCTCAGGTCCCTAAATATGCCAGCAGGGCATTATCACATGATGGGAAATAGTGGAATTGCGATTAAATAAAAGGAAAATATGAGTAGCCTGAACCTTCTCGTTCTAAACTAGGGTCAATTATACAATATTATTGCTTCCTATGTGTGTTTTATCTCATTTCCTCTCAATTCATATATGAAAGACCAGTAGAGCACCGTAAGAGGAAAAGACAATCAGGAACGTAAGTGATGAATGATTGAGAATGTGCCATCAATGTATTATGTGAGAGATAGCTATGATTCGTTGGATTTGTCATGGGCTGAGATTGGATGATTAATTTGCATACTAATGGATATGCCTGTGAAGAGTAAATCCCGTTATTAGAAAATATATACCGGGTATTGGGTTAGTTGCTAATAAGCACTTTTAATATCGTGAAAATCAGGACTTTCAGACAAGAGGAATGAACGAGAATGATGAAGAATAGGGTAGTAAAACATGGAGAATTTTCAAAGAAAATTTCAGAAGTGAGCCAGTTGCCAATAACAACGACAAAAATAATTCTACATTAGCTACTCGTATCTGTGAAGGATTTTATAGATATCAAAGCCTGTTATATATACTGTGTCTACAGCTTGTTTATCCACTGCAAACCGGATGATCAGGTGAATTCTGTTTTAAGTAGAATTCTTAACTAAGTTTACACACATGTTTTTTTGAATAATTTTATATTCCAAGTTTTGCTTTTAAGGGTCCTATTCCAGATTATTTAGTATTTGCGTGACAAAATACTTCATTCAAGATACAAAAAGGAGCTGTGATCGATTTTTGCCCACTTCCCGAGTTAAAATGAAGGCTGTTTGTTAAATATGTGTAACGAATGTTTGTTTTTTAAATAAGAGAAATACCTATAGTGCGTGCTACCCGTTCACTGCTATTTGCATTAATTAACGTAAGCCTGGCTAGCATTCTCAGATAAATGTAAATTCCATTTTTGATTTCAGATTCTATTCCAAATTGGTTATGCTACTCTTCCGCTTTGTGAATGCACGAAGTAATTTGTTGCTGCATTAGAATTTCTTTGTGACGATTCGATATACCGTTTATCTCGGTTGCGTAATCCTGCTAATGAACCAGTAAACATTCTCTTCTGCGACACTATTCATGAAAAATGGCCGGATGGTATTTTTCCTGAATGCATTTATTTTATCCGTGCCGTTGATCAAGTTATTCGAGGAAAACTAAAGAAAACTATGCCACAATGAATGGTGAGAGTCCATCGGATATTTCAGTGTCGCGTATGTACAATCGCATGTTTGAAAAGAGTCGCGAACAAAAAACCTTTCAGCGTTTCGCCTGAATGAAGAAATTGAATGGAAATGAAATATTTGAAAGAGAAAGGACAAATTTCTCAACTAATTGGATTGTATACCCGGGCGAAATTTGAGAATACATATTGCTTCGAGCTCACTCATAAATTTCTGCCCATCTATTCTCAATTGACTCTAAAAATTCAACATTCCCAAGTTTAATGGAAGCCTAGTGTGTGTATCTTTTTTCTTATAGAAAATGTATGCGGTGATTGTTCAGTGCCTAGATAAGTGACGAAAATTAGCAAAATTTGTAGGAAATGTGAACGGCAAGGGTAAACAGTAATATTTTATTTCCCCAGCGATCGGCATAAAACAGCCACGATCACATTGTGTGGATTAAGTAAAGCGAATTTCATTCAAGTTTACGAAGGAAAAAATTATATGCTGAAGTGGTTCAGAAATATGGTCCACGTGGAATCAGATAAAGCGGAAATTTTATGTAATTACTTATGGCAGTGGAAAATAATTGGAGTTGGTTGAATGGTGAGGAAGAAGGCCGAGAAAGTGTTTAATGTGGTTGGGGAATGCATGTTTAATGGGGATTTTTATTCAATTCCATAGTGAAATGGACGATTTGGAAAAAGGGTCATCTTATATCGAAAAATTTCTCAGAAATATGTCAATTCACCATCTCATTCTTAGTAGATATTTCTAAGGGAAAGATGGCGCGTTTCTCAAAATCTAGGTGTCTGTAAATCTTTAACTTGATTTTGGAGCTTCTCTTAGAGCGATAAGAAACCACTCATTATTGCACCACTTGCTATCACTGATTAAAAGGTGTTTTAAGGAAACAAGTCTGCCTTTTTTTTCATGGTAAAAATAGTATTCTACAAAAGCAAGTGACGATTTCGACTGACGATGGTTGCCACCATCTATACACCAATTTTCATTGAAACCTGACTTAAATCTGAGGTCATACCATTTGCTGATTTAAAATGCTATGACTCTACTACTCCCTCGAACTCTCCCCACAGCTACTTAAAGTATGCGAGGGAAGTTGTCGACCCGATTTTAACATTAAATATAACTCTTTCCGTCGATGCGTTTCTTTAAAAGCTGAGAAAGTCTGTCGCAATCATATGTGAATATCGCAAAAACTCGAACTAGCTAGGTCCTAAGGAGAATTCGATATGCGACGCCATCCATTTACTTGGCAATATCGACATATCGACACTTACTGCACATTCATTTTGCACCCCACAGCTCTATCGACCTAACCCCACACCCATTTTCAGCTTTCACCATTCATGGTCCTTCTGAAACCCACCATCAAATCGCTCTTTTAACACTCCCTCTCACCTCTTACGTCTCATTCTCTTCATTCCTCCCTCTCATTCCTTTCCCCACTATCCGCCCCTATCTTCCCCCGTACCACACCCACCTCTCCTCTTACGATATTCCGTCTGGATCTCCTTCTTTTGACAGTCTTATAAATGAATCTCAGGAGAAGATGAACCAAGCGTTTTCTGCGGGGAATGTTTCCGTTTAGAGTGTATTATGAGGCACGGATTTAAATATATCTTACGGGAATGATTTTTCTCATGGAAGGCGCCGGGAGACGTATATTTTTCTCCTCCCTTCGCCGAAGAGTACGGTTTAGTGCCCATGATGGAGAGAAGTGATTCCTCTTCCGCAGAATATATTTTACATGACGATGGCGAGAGCAGGATAATAAATGGACGGCGTCGGCGTGACGCGTTTCATTTTTTTCGGGTAATCAATAGCGAATCTGGAGTGTTTGCGCTTTGCGGGGCCGAATGTCCTAATGAGCTGAGGATATCAGTCAAATTAATCGATGGCAGGAATCCATGAGCCGATTTGTAGAAAAAATTGTCGACGTTCTTTCCGTCGACGTTGGGATGTTGAAATTTGATTTCTCCGTCGTTACAGTCAGCGTCTTCAGGTTATCTGTAGCTGAAGTCTGCTCCGAAATGAAATTTTCTTTTTAATAATATTATGTCATTTATTTTGTAATTTTTATTGCTTACGAACTCAAGCTTACTATGGTGGACTGGACCTTGAAAATTGTATTTGCCTAGTGGATCGCCGGACCGACCTATTTTGTATGTCCTTTCCTGGTACAATTAGAATAGCTGTGTCTGAAAAGCTGCATCTACATCTACATCTACACGATACCCTGCAAGCCACCGCGAGGGTGTGTGGCAGGGGGAGAAGATCACCAAGCATGAACTACTAACATGCAAACAAGCAACTAAAGTGTCTCATGCAACTAGATTGTTAGTATCTATATTATTTGAGGGGTTAATACATGCATCATGCACTACAGAATACTACAAATATTTCCCCTACCTATCCATTTCCAATGCTGCCTATTCTGTTCTCTTATAGTGCGGGAGAAAAATGCCATTTTGAATCTATCGGTACGACAATATATCTCTCTAATCGTATTTGGCTGGTCGAATCTAGCATAATACGCTGGTGTTTTTAATATGTGCCTAACATCTTCAGTAAAGCTATCCGATTGAAATTTCTCTAATAGATTTAATCTGTACTTTAACCTACGCTCTGATAATGATTCCCACCCTAATTCTTGTATTAATTCTGAAACGCTACTCAACCTATCGTAACATCTTTTAACGAACCTATCTGCTCTACGCTGCACACTGTCTGGTTCTCTGATCAAACCTAATTCATTAGGATCCCATACACTGGCTGCATACTCAAGGTGGGGCCTAACTAGTGAAAAGTAACATCGCTCTTTTGTCTTCTCATCACATTTCCCAAGTACTCTTTTTATAAATCCTAGCTTTCTCTTCGCTCGGCCGCATATTTCCCTTATGTGTCTTCCCCACAATAAATCCTTAGTGATTGTTACACCTAAATATCTTATGGTTTCAACGTTTTCGATCTTCGTGTTACTAATTTTATAGGTACGCTCTATCGAATTATTCCTCCTCCAAAAATTGATAGCTGCACACTATTTAAGGTGTGATTAGAAATATATCTGAATAGCTGTGAATAAGTATCTTCAATACTATATACCTACTAAATATTATGGTAGATTGCTTAGGAAGATGTGTTTCAGTATGAAGGCTGGATGGCACGCTTATGTATGTTCTTCAAATCTTCTTAAAGATGGCTAACTAAATAGGTCAAAATATGGCTGATTTAGTTTTTATACTTGTTACGTGCTAAATATATGTCTCTGACACATACCTTTATTGTAGATTGCAGAGTATTATGTAGACGTAGATATATGGGCTCCAGACCGGGAAGAAATGTAAATTAATGGGAATGGAAGGATTAGGAGTAAGAGCGGAGGGAAACCCGGCTCCTACCCTGCTCTTAATATAATGCACCAAAATGACCACAACTCAATGTCCAATCCAACGGATAGGTGCTTAACTCGAAGCACTATCCACGCATAACCCAGGTAAGGGCGATTGTCATAATTAAAACATTACTATTCAGCAGTCAGGCTTCAGACCCAAGGCCTCGGAATGTGAGACCAGTAGGTACTATAGCCACTACACCAATTTGATTGTGATTATTGCCTGTCATTTAAAGGTCGCCCGCACAGTCTGTTGGGCTTGTAGTTTACCTGTACAGTTTCAGTGTTGAGTAAGCGTTTCCTTGTAGTTGACAAGTCCTAGTTATTTTCCCTGTTAAAGTCATTCGTTGTTTTACTGGCTTCAATACTGCTCGGATGAGTCATGGATGGAAGCGGATTTATTGAGCAATAGGTTTTGGCCCCACGAAGTGAACTCTCGAAAATAATAATAAAAAGAAATCTTGTATCTGATTGGGAGCGCTAAAAGCTGTGTGTAGGCTCATTATCATTTGGTAACACCGTTTAAAGTTATTGAGCCCTTTCCGTGATCCTGTGTATTATTATGCGTAAGTATTTATTATTTATTGTTTTCTTCGGGTTTGAGTAAGTTTGACGAAGTAACCCTACACAGGTTTGCATTTTAAGTTGGAATATTTTCTACCATTTACAATCTCTCCATTACACATTTTTCCTTTCGTCCTTGTCCACCTTCCCTTAAGCCCGTTTGACACGATACTTGATCCAGCGCAAGACCTAGTGTGCTATGCGCTTCTTGATATTGAGGACGGAATCTAGTATGATTGGAACCGTCCTGGGAGATTTAAGACGATCGTCGACCTTATGCTTGCTATGAAGCGGTTATTCCATATGATTCCATACTAATTAAAAAAAAGAGTAGATCGCAGAGCGTCTGTAACGTGACGTCATTGGTATATGGCCAGAGTGTCGTACTAGGAGCTAGTAGCAAACTAGTACCGCATCAAGTAGAAAATCCAGTAGCTCAGCGAGTATGCTAACGATCATGCTTGCCAGCCAGTATACTGGCTCTATTCACACGATACTAGAAAGCTAGCATACTAGCAAATATCCTCGATCTTTTGCCGGATCAATTGTCGTGTATAATGGGATTTAGCGTTTTACCGCAGATAACGGCATTCTTCAATGACTTTTCCCCAGGATTGCGTAATATTGTTAGCATTTCATTTTTCTAAGTCGCTTGGAGTAAAATGGATCGAAGCTCACATTCACTAATAGCTTAGTAAAGAGGTAGACGGTAGCTCAATGGCCAAGCGAACAAAAGGTCCGGAGTTTGAACCCCATTTGAATTAGAGAATTGGTTTTGTCCCTTTAGATTCAGTTTTAGGCTTGTGCCTCCAGAACAAACATTTTACTACAATGTAATAAATCTATCTATGCTCGAACGTAGGGAAAGATATAGCGCAAGAGATATTAAAACTTTTGGTCCCGGGTTGAGGCGAATAAGGTATTTTCATATTAGTGATACATGTTTTTAGGCATCGGCCCTGGGTAGAGAGATAGTCTCAAAGAGTTAGGCTTCCATTAGCTATATACACAGATGTTAATTTAACCTCGCGCCTGAAAGAGGAAGAGCGTTCCTTCCAGTACTCTTCGCCGGTCAGTGAATTAGATGGAGGGAGGCACTAAATTATCTCATTCGCAATTGGGTAAAGGGGAGTGGTGGACTGGAAATCTAAAGCCTTCAAATTTGCAAACAGCAGGGCTATATTATTCTTCTGTCAATATACTTCCAAAATATGTGGTCCGTAATATACCAAATGTTAAGCTTGTGTCCACACGGAGGTCTCTAAAATAAATTATTTGCGTTTCTCAAATTTACCTATTATTTTCAGTATCCGAAAACGTTGATGCCTTTACATTTATTGAATTCCATCAATGTAGATCAAATTTAAAATGAGTTTACTCATTTGGCTTCCAGTTGTATAGGAGATGGGGTCCCGTATTAGCTCTCGAAAGAGATTACGTGGATATGTAGGTATTGAAACCCTATTGCTTGTAAAGAAAGGTCAACTGAGGGAGAAAATAAGAAATCTTCGGTTGAGGAATTCAGAGAGCAGATTATGAAGGAAGGAAAAAGGAAGATTGATTTAGGTACGAAGAAATTATGCGGGTGAAGAATGGGATGAATCCTTAGTCTTAAGGTTAATGACAAGTGTAGACACGATTCTCTCTCGTTGCCAATCGTTACACGATTAGATCCTGTAATTTCTTTATCTTTCAACGTCAAATATTATTCGTTTGGTGTCTACTTATTTGTCTGTGAGTATCATTGCTTTCTTTTATACCTATCTCTGTGACCTCTCAGCATGTCTCCTCTTTGAAAGGCTTTCTTTCTTAATACAGTTTCATCAGTATATTGTCTCAATCTCTGCATGAAAATTCTTTGCTATATTATTTAGTCAGCATCATCTTTCTAGCGTTAAAATGTGGCAATAGTTGCTGAAAAGGTGACTGTATATCATTAAATAGTTTGTTCAAATTATTGAAGCCCGTTTCTCTCGCCATATCTCATCGTTGCGAATAGTCTGGAGGTAACATGAATTTGTAACATGAACAGGTGTTTTACCCTATAGTCTGTTTGTATTAGGGCAGACAAACTGTATGCAATCACATATTTATTTTATACTAACGGAACCGATATAGACAAAATAGGTAAAAACAGGGCACCTGAGTGTGACATGAGGTTTCATAATGCTTTGAACAATCTATGTCTGCAGTTTTCCTGAGCTTAGTTGCATTTTATTATTCTACAACGTACATCCTGATTTCATAATGTATTATAACTCGTCATATTGTCATACAAACTCTTTTTTGGCCTTTTTTATTGTACCAAGCGAATGGGTGAGAGGGATGCCCAAATTAGATATATTTAATTAAAAATTTCTGTGACTTTCCAGCTGGGACTCTTTATGTCCATCAAAATAACTAGACGAGGTTCATTTTCATAAACATTTCTGCCTGGGGATCGTTTCTATCCGTACTTAACGGAGAGGCCAATCTAGCGTGATGAAATCTTTCCCATCCGTTTTAAGTAATTGCTATTTTGCAAGGTACAGGAAAGGTAGGTATCATCCCCCGCAATCCATTTGACCTAATTATATTTTTTCCTCCTTTCAGCCAAATGGCTTCAGGTGGGCCGTCGTAATTCGGCGCAGAGCTCTACGCTATTTTTTTGCGGCTTCTCTCTGCAACTTGATTAAAGAATGTAAAGAGCGTGTTTTTTCTGTTTTTTGTGCTTTTTCCTCTGGCTGTAAACGAAGTGTCAACTAACGGGAACATTCCAAAGAGCACTCTTCACTGCTTAAATAATTTAAAACATCTCGAGATATCTTTTTTATGAAACAAATAAATGCCTTTATGGTGAAGAACAACGTGTGGAAGCTCTTTTAATTAATATTATTCATTACAAGTAGCACAAAATATGCCATTTTTATGTAAATATTGTGGTAGTAAAATTATTATTAATGCTTAACTATAATTTATACCACCAATGACGACAATCTATCTCTTGCTCTGAAGTAAATTTTGTGGAAGAGACTACGTTCCCTGTAGACGCAATAATTTTATAATCACTTATTCCACGCTGTTGCTCACTTTTAAATATATTGAGCTAATATTTTCTTCCGACTGTAGTGAGTATGATTTCAGCCACTTAAATCCTTTAAGATATTTTAAACCATAATTTAGAAAGGAAATCTATGCCTTTAGGCGAGTGAGCACGTGGTGTGAAAGTTGAAATGTAAATGTCAGAGGATATCCCTTTCAAAATAATATGACTTCTGTTTCCGGGATAAATTGTTGGTCCAGCGGAGTGATGCCGTAAGGGTAGTTGGTAAATCTAGGGTTTCAGTCGGAGAAATTCAAAATTGAAAGTGAAATTATTTTCCTGTGGGAATTTTCCACGCATTTAGTGATTGATTTACAGCTGAGCGTCATATTTCGTACTATGCCGTCACGTTCTCTGTTGATTTACCATTAAATTAATTCAATCTTTGGCCAGTAGTCTTGATTTATTGATTGATAGGAACTTAATTTGGATAAGCAGGAAAAAGCACGAGAAAAGGTGATGGGAATGGGATGAAAATGAACTGCTAGAGGAAGGATGTAAAGGCTAACAGATTAGATGCATGGGTGTATAAACGGAAGTGATAGGATGGTGTAAACCCTTCTGAAAGCAAGTATGATAGGTAATACAGGAAGGTTGTTGCAGTATTTATAAAATTAAAGATTAATCGAACATTAAATTATTTGATCAGCGCATTCAGGCCTAAGAAGTCCTGTATTACATTTAATTGCAAGGAACTACACCAGCATCCATGCTCGCGGGAAAGCAACCGTGGGAAGTAAAAATTTGTCCCTGGCGTGACTCGAACTCGCGACCTTGAGGTTGAGAATAAAGAAATATTTATCCCGACCCCAGCACGGCTGAGAGTGAATTTTTTTTGCGTTATTAAGGGATGTTTGCCAAAAATTGTAAAATTTCTGATTTCTCTGTAAATTTGGTGAAACCTCATTTTTATCAAGAAAAAAAAGTTGTAAAAGTTAAAAGGAGCTTTTCAAAAACACGGTGATTTACGTCAACAGTACACATGTGAGGCCACCTTTTGTTTTTAGAGGTACATAATAATTTAACTGAATAGAATGGTGGAGAGGAAACTGACTCGAAGTGGGAAATTTAATGCTTCTTAGGCAAGACATCAAAATAACACAGAATACAAAATGCAATTTTTCTTTGAGATAAAAACTTTACTGCTTCCTAGGTTTCCATGCATCTCATTATTTTAGGTTCCTGATGGTTATATAGCACATCGTAAGCTAGGTCGCAATGAAATTTTTATCTCGGTGAAAAACTTCATTTTGTATTCCTTTATATGTTGGAATTCCATAAAATAACGTCTCATTCCTCTATATTCACACAAAGCACCTAGTTATACGCTTCCAGATTAATATCCCATCCGACGTACAGGGAACTGAAATTATTTTCTATCTTCGAACAATATGCTCAATTAAATGCTCGCAATGAACAGGTAGATAATATGCGTGAGCTAATATTTTACTTGAATGACACCGTGAGTCTCTAGCGTCCATGTACGATAGTTGATCTTGTTGTACAGACAACACTAAGGCAAGCGTTTGCACTTACGTTGATTAGATGAATATTTTTCGAAGTTTTATAGAATAATTGAGACCCTGAAATTAATTTCAAAGTTTACTTTTTCCATAACTAAACCATAATGGAATTTATAATTTTAATTTATTGTCAAAAATAACTAAACAACGTAATTTTGCGCAAAATATAACTTTAAATAACTCCAAACTGGTTTCAACACAAGTTTTTTATTTTCAAGACACTGCTGGGACAAGGGGCAGTCCCTTGAAAATGACACGCGTCTGTTTTAGCCAGTTGTTGTAAATTTTTATGCACAATATTAAAAAGTCCGATTATTTTAAATTTTGTAGTACTTGGCAAAAGTTAAGAACAAGCATGATTAGAAAAACAGAGAGAGACATCTGGCTTTAATCTCTGTGGTTATTAGTGAATGTATTTTCTGGTACCATTTTCATGGCTAATTTAGCACGTCTCTAGTTAGTATCACTGAAAAATGATCCGTAAGCATCAGAAACAATATCTGCATAGACACTTTCAATTAACGAATCCGTTACAGGGCTTTCAATAGTAATCTAGCGGCTTTATCCAATAGACTGCCTGGTTTGTTTACATCTCGTGATCCCGTGACGTTTTGTGTCCACGCATCAATTTAACTCCAGTAGGGAGTACAACTCATTTAACCTGTATTTTGCTGAAAACTCTCCACCACTGTCTGTAACTAAACTAGACGTGGGCGTCGCCGACTCTCTTTTGCACGCCACCTCAGCTGAACTCATAGCCGGTGTGAAATTGGTAGCTGCCAGAAGGTTGAGACTCTTCCCTCTCCCATTCCTTCCCTCGAAAAATGTAATTTCAATACTGTAACGTTGGCTACGGTCATTGCAACGCTTCCTAAGCTCGCAAGCGATCTAATACAAGTAGAGGTTACTGTACATTCTCCTTCTGCTCCGTTCATAAAATTTCATATGGTTACATTTTTTTGGGATATAACTTTAGTATGCCATGCCACAGTATCATGATGGTTGATGATCCTAATTCCCAGTCTAGATAGAGAGATAAGCGTCTTTATTGGGGCGAGATTTATACTAAAGTCCATCTAACCCATCATGGAATGTATAATTGCGGTTTCTGGATTTGTTATTTCAGACTCGGAGAAAGTAGGAGTTCGTTTCGGTCTAACTGATGTTCGCAATGGGCACTAAATGTAATTAAGGTGAATTAATCGGGAACTGTATAGTTAGGGCAAAGGTATAATTAATTATAATATAAGGGAATATTTCGGGGTTTGAAGTTTCATGAAAAATGGTTAGAAATCCCAGAGATGTGCTAAGTGGTGATTTTCTGTGCTGGGAACACTGGTTTCGAAGCAACGGAAGAAAGCGTATTGGTAAAAAGAGCCGTTTCAGGCGTGATGTTGTGGAATAGCATAATTAAATAAGATTGGCAATTTTCCACAAAGCATTATTTACTTCGACCGGTTTCGATGTGATACATGATCACCTGGTGATGACCGTATTGGTATCCAGTGAAGTACCTATATCTGTCATTTAATCCATCTGTTTTTTCAAGTGAGTATCCGTATTAATAAGCGCTTCAGACCAGGAGGAAAGACACAAGGATGAGGATGGAAAGGAAAGAAGGGAGGGTGGAGAGAAACCCGGCGTCGGCATTGGCCTGCTCTTAAACAAAAAAATTGCCCAGAGGACCACGGCTTCACATCCCATCTGACTAACGGAGTAATGTACTCGACTTTTCTCCACAAAACACTCAAGTTGGTGCAGGATTACAAATAAAAAAGTGACTGCCATTACCGCGATTCAAACCCGGGCCCTCCCAGTGAGAGGCTACTACTTTAACCACTACGCCAACTCGACTTCCGTCCTTGAGTTCTGTATCTCCATGACTGGTTAACCAATCATTACGCCGCAACGAAGAACTAAAAATCTGCCCCTGGAAGTGTTACTTAATATTTAATTTTATCCACGCATTGTCCTTTTGTTTGTGCGCTTTCATGACAGATATGCCAAATTTCCTCTTTATTCAGTTTTCAAATGTTTTTCTGGGCATCTTAAATAAAATAAAAACACCTGTTCTGAATTAACTGCTCGTGGATCTTTTGACTCATGACACTTGACTAATTTCTGTATCATATATTAAGGAATGGATGCGGCACATTAAAATTTAATTTATTCATTAGCCGGTTGTTGGAAATCAAGCTGAAGTAGTGTATTTTTATCGAGTTACTACATATTACCGCGGCTACTAATATTAATTTCATAAATTTCTTCTACGGTAAAGCTTGTAAAATACCTTGCATTCTTAGTATAACATTTAAATTTCTTATTGGAAACACAATGTTTGGGACATTTTATTGTTTTATGTATCACATTTTTTTTCAAAGCAAACATGGTTTCTCAACTGCTTCTTTTTGAACCACCACCTAGATACACCCTTCGATATTTTACCTCATAGATTACTCAATCCTAAGATTCAATGAAAGGGTATTGAAGATAGAAGACAAGAGGGGCATAAAACGAAGAATTTTATCCTTAACCTTAATCTTAGTCATGAAAATACTTGAATTTCTGCGTGTTCTTAACAGAGAGCAAGAGAGTTTTGATGAAGACGTGTGCTAACACTTTTCCAGCTGTATCAAAATACTTGGTAAAAATGGTCTCTTGAAATGCAAATAGAGCATATTATTTTAACTTGTATTTTTATTGTGAACATGTAATAAGTATTTCTTATTATGTTCTTGTTTTCCCAGCAGCATATAGATTACTTAATTTGGTAAATGTATTGTGTCATCCTACAAAAAGAAAATATAATGTAAAATCATACGAATTAGACCCATTTGCCAAAATTAACTGGAAGCTGAGGAAGTTCTGAAAACTCCACCATGAATTTTGGAAACTTTATTGATTTATAGAAGTGAATATTGAATCAGAAGAAGAACATGAAACATTAATCCAAATACGTGTATACTAAAATGAAATGTGGTGGAGTGAACACCTAGAAGGTGTGTTGACCGTATAATTAGAGAGAGGCTGTGTCTCATTAGGTTGAGAAATTGGACCAAAAAATTGAATATGAGGTAAGTATTGGAGTATACATGATAATAAACCTTTCACAAAACCTATTTAAGGTTTCAGAGGACATAAACTAAGTATCCAGTTGTCTCTTTCGGGAGCCGCCGCGTGTGGAGCTTTGTCGTCCGAGCTTTCGCGTCCATTGCAGGCCGCATCATCAGGGTTAAAACCTAAAAAGAAGTATCATCAGTGGCATGCAGGCTCAAAGAACACCATAGGGCCATCAACCACGGCAACACTAAGGATTCTGCAGTCGCCGAGCACGCAGCCTCCGGAGGTCCAGACGTCAGGCATATTATTTTAACTGACAAGACGGGTAATAGCGAAGGAACCGCGCTATTACCCAAGGCTAATACGGGAAGCAGTCGAAATCGAAAAACGGCCGAACAATTTCAATCGTGACGACTGCATTAAACTCGGCGCCGCATGGAAGAGAATTCTCCGTCCGCTACTCGAGGGAGAGTCCTCTAAAACACCGAGAGTCCAGGATGAGTCACCACCTCATGACGTAAACGGGGCAAGAGGGGACGCGAGAAACAATGCCAAACAAGGCCAAGGGAGGGGGGGCATATCTCCCAATAAATAGCCGAGATGATACTTCTTTTTAGGTTTTAACCCTGATGATGCGGCCTGCAATGGACGCGAAAGCTCGGACGACAAAGCTCCACACGCGGCGGCTCCCGAAAGGGACAACTGGAAATTCTCCACGCTGCGAAAGCCTACGCTCCACGACATAAACTAAGATTTATAAATGGTAAAATGTCGATATAGGTGAGATATGGTGCGGTATATTGGTAGTAAATCACTGTTAAGTCTGATCATGGACTCCATCTTATAGTGAAAAAAAACAAACGTTTAGGATCAAGTCAAACATCATGAAAAAGAAGAGCCATAGAGTCCTTATTAATACCTAGGCCCAGTTGAGTATCAAAATCGTAAGGCTCAATGAAATCTAATAGAACTCTTACGCGGAATCTGAATATCGTGAGTAAATTACTTAGGTTGTTAGAGAAATGAACTTAGTGGGCCAAAAAAATGGCGGTACGGGTAAGAAGTTAATACGCAATTAAAACTTCAAGGAATACTCAATGTTGAAGTAAGCAGTTTAGTGCCCACTAGTTCCGGTCTCTCATACAAAAATGTTAGAGCATTCTAGCAGGTATAATTAAACGTATTTGAGGAATTGGATGTTAACTGTGTAGAGGCTGCATGAACAAAAAGAATAAGTACTGTAGGTAGCATTTATGCTCAGACAACATTATCTTTTTGTGTAACGGGTCATGGTGGTGCACTTAAAATGTACATATTCCATATGAACAAAAGTATGTATGAAAAAGTTATTTCAGTTTTAAATAAAATAAATAGCCTGTGTGTGTCTTTTGTGGCTTTTATTAATATAATTAAATAAATAAAATGCAGTACAGTAATCAGACAATGCGGAGAAATTCTAATTATATCAATATAGTAATTAGTTGTTTTATTAAAATGTTTGGAGTGGATGTGTGTATATATTGGTGTGATTAATATGATTAATGTTAAATTTTATGTGATGCCTCTAATAACATTTTTTAATTGGCTAACTAATGCAATTCAATTTTTAGAAACAAGGCAATCTCTAATTCCGTAGGATCTCCAATTGTGGCATGATTTCCCGCTTTCTGCGTTCTGTCATCACTTCGTCGCATTAGCTTCACGCTGGTTGACAGCGGATCGCGGCGGAGGAGATGAAATCGGCGCGTGATGGGTGGAAAACTTCTTGGGAGTCGACGAAACGCTCTCATAAGATTGGGTGAGTCTCAGTTGGGAGGGCGGGTGTAAGGAGGTCCAAGGGGGAATCTCCTTCGGGAAAGCCTGCGGGTTGAAGGGATCGTTTGGAAGAATCCCCTATCTAGGTTTTCCCCCGCCGGCATGAATCAAAAGACGCCGGCAGGCTCGGGTTATTTGTATTCTTCTATTCTCTGCTTCCTACTTTTATCTTCAAGGCGGAGAAGTTTCCTCGCCGTGTTGTGTTTTTTCCAGAGTTTGGCCAAGTTTTTAAATGATTCCTTCCGCCCTTCGTCGTTTTTCTCCGCCAACCGAGCCCTGTTGATTTTTTCTCGAGAGAGTGGGGTTGGAGAAATTTACTCATTTGTTCGCTCTGGAGCCGAGACCATTCATTCTTCGCCATCACGCCGCTTAAAAACGTTCTAGGAACTCGATATTTGTTCGCAAAACTCCAGGATTTTGTCCCCCGAGTTGCCGGGCAACGCCTGGATAAGAGGGAAAAAACAATATTTCTCGCAAAACGAGTTTCTTTGGTTAAATTTTTACCGAAAGGATTTATCGTGTATAATATTTTCACTCACTCACTTGGTGGTGTTACTAACGTTATCATTTCATGGTAATTTCATGGGCTAACGTTTAAACATCTTTCCTAAAAGTTAATGAGTTTTATGATGTAATTCTCTTATCGTTTACACATCTAGTTTTGTTCTAATACCATTGCTTTATCCTTCAAAAATATCAACTATTGTATTAGTGGTATTTTTATATCAATTGTGAGACTATATTGATATTTTATATCCAAGTGAAAAATTGGTCTCTGATAACTTTCTCACGCCTCTTCAATTCTCTTTTTCTCATTTCCATCGCTAATTTTTAATCTAATTCTCTTATTTTTCTGTAGAAATAGTGGCCAAAAATGTTTAAATTTTGTAGACACGTGTAAATTTTGCTCGCGTCCACAATCTAGGTTTCTAAATAAGATGTTATCATGGCGATTTGTTCCTCATGGTTGCGATAGGTGAGAGTAGAGCTCGCCCCGTACTAAGCCAATGGCGTGTGAAATTCACACATTCAGGGTAGGGGGACGCAGTTCTTTTCCCTGGGTCACCTGCGATTTCCTACGAAGTTCTGCCATGCAGAAAATCGAATCACCAGGATTTTAGATGGGGGTGTCCGGAAAGGCTCTTGCCCAATATTTGAACCCGGTACCCTTTAGCTCAGTTCTCTACCCACTACGCCACCACGCCAAGCACTTAATAGAAGAAGACCACCTAAGTAACTTCATCCCATTAGTCCTTCACTCGCAGTGTAAGGGTCACAAGCCGGACTATCTGGAAAACCTTGAGATTTTTTTGTATTCCAAAAAAGCTAATGTATATGTGCTGAATGATATGCTCCCTTCCCGATCTCCTCTCCTTACCTTACATTTCCCCCCTCCCGTAATACAATTCCTAACATTGCTCACTCAAATGCCCCCGCTTCTTCACTCCCACCTTAGACCGATCATACACTTCCCTCACGTTAACTCCCTCCCTATCCCCTGCCCTCACCCCTCCCCCCCTCACTCTATCTGTATATAAGGGGCTCGTAATGTACGATTGTCACCTTGATAATGACTGTATAAGTCGAAACCTAGGTCGGTGTTAATAAAAGTCGAATTTTACTAAGTGAATTCATCTACGTTATAGATTTTATTCTGTTTATTTTGTTTAATGGACGGTTAAATACTTATGTACGCTGTGTGTCACTCGGGGCAGAAATGTTATTATAATATAATAATGGTTACCTCCTTCCTCATGCCAAATATCATACCTTCTATCCTAATTTAATTCTAAGAGCATATGGAATATCCATGTTCTTCTTAAGTTACAATTTATACGGCTTATTATTTGTGAGGCTGGCGAGTTCCTCTTCCTCCCACGCCTGATCATCTATTTCTGCGAGTGACTTGAGCTATTTGAGTCAATCACTCTATTTCATCGTTAGTATTATTACCAAATCAATTATCATTTTTCCTAAAACGTTCGAGATCAAATAGTAATTTTTTTACAAAGGTGAGGTTAACACAAATACCCCTTCACTCATCTAGTCTTTTATCAAATCTGCCGACATATGTATATAAGCGTCTTTATAGAATATACTGCAATAAAAATGGAAGTATTTATGGTTAGAATACAGTGCACACGCGCCTAAATTGGCATGATATATATTAGAATAAATAATGCATTAACATTATAGATCAGAACAATATCAATAAATTGTGTTAATAAGTATGTTCGTTTTTAGAAAAATATGAGGAATATTTTACCTAAATTCTTGACATAAACGCTCTTCAGTGTAACCACAAGGAAGTGCTGTGTGAAAAACCTGCGAAAACTAACCGATATCTTACAGTTGCATTGTTTACCTTTAGATGATAATAAATAGGATATTCAAGAGGAATGCGAGTAAACAGAAAATAAATACGTGGTAAACATAGCAGAAATAAAGTAACTGGTTATTAACTAACAAGATTACCGTGATGTACAACCACATTTCATTTGACCCAAAACAATAGGCATGGGCATTTGTAGTGTGCAGCTATTTAAAACCATAGTAAATCCCGTGCGAAACTGCAGAAAACCTTTCGTCACCACTCTAATATTGAATTATGATGAGAAAGGATGTATGACATAGTCTCTTGATTCGAGATGAAAATAATCTGATTCTACACGTATTCGAGGCGAGTGGTGGAGGAGAAGGTTCAGATGGTTAGGGGCGTCTTCCAAGAAACGTCCTTCCTCGGCGAGTCCTCGATTTCGTCGGCGCCTCCTTGGCTACGAGACACGGGTGGGAACAATGGGAGGGAAGACCGAACGGGTTGAGGGAGGGGAGATAAATGGTAGGGAGGACGAGGGGAGAAAGGTTTGTTTGGCCAATTATTCGTCTCCCCCCCCCCCCCCTCTCCTCCCAGCCGAGGAATCCGTCCAAATCAGATTACTTACCCCTGCTTTTCGCTCCGTGGCCAATCGATATTGCCCCAGTAACCCGTTCCTCAAGGAGGCGAATCGCCTTCGGCCGGGATAGTGTTGCACGTTGCAGAACATACGGACACACGGCAAAGAAGACATTCATGAAGATGATAATATGTGGTAGAATTAGGTTTTAATGTTCTCCAGCCTCTATACTGAGCTGATGACACAAATAAGCCATTTTCCCCCTTTCCTGTCTTTTATTTTGCTCTTCTTTACCCTTCAACTTTTGCTCCTTACCCCTTGAACTCCCAGATTTTTTCTGTACTAATAATATTACCGTGATCACTCCATATCTGGTGATGATGTGGTGACATCAAAACCATAATATTTCTGTAGTATCTATTTTCTTCAAGAGAAATTTGTATTTGTTCTCTCTCTATCACTATGAAGAAGTAATACATTAGCACTCCTGAGACTTCGATGTTTTTTATATCACGCCGTATAACCTAACTTATTTCTGAACCCAGCACAGCGGGATACTAACCCACTATCATAGAATTACCATGCAGTAATGTTACCGGCGAGAAATTATTAAATTAAATATTATGTAATATTTTTTCATTCAGGGTAGGCTATGTTGGAGTAGTTGTATTCTTTCACAATTTCCTCAGTTAACTTGAGTGCTCTCACGTTTCTGTTCTTACAGGTTCCCTGAAAAATCCACAGTAGGTACAGAACTGTGTAGGGTAAACATTGGTAATTTCGTGATTATTTCAGTTAATAATGAAATTTTGCATTGAAAATTTATTTATAAATCACCAAAATTCATTTTCTTGTAGCATAAGCTTAGTTTAGCATATAAACGATAATGGGAAATGGAAAAATTAGCTTAAATAATTTTAAGGGAAATGTGAGTTTGGAGGAAAAAAGCAAGGACAAACCTAACTGCATGACAAATAACACTGTTCTGCAAAAAAAAAGTTCAAAAAATGCTCGGCTACAATTTAGGGTGTTTCTGGCTAATTTTGGGTCGCTGAATCCGAAAATGACCTCCGTTTTTTTCTATCACCCTCCATTTTTACGAGCAACCCCTAAATTGGGGAAACCAACCCCGTATCCAAACTTATCGCTTTTCAAGGGACTTTTACTAATGTTATCTGCTTCTGATTAAAAAAAATGACGTTTTGAGGCTATCAGGGTCATGAAAGAGACAAACTTGACTGGGGTTGAAAATATTTAGGGGGTGAAAATCGAAAAAAACCTTAAAAAACCATTGAAATAACCATTTTTCTTCACTTTTTATTGCATATGATATGGTAGCTTATAGAAAAGTTTTTAAGGGATGAATACACTGTTCACCTCCCCCCTTTTGTAAAGGATTAATATTACGTAAAATATAAGAGGGGAAGGGGGGGTATATGAGGTGGTATAAAGAACTGCCTCAAAAATATTGATACAAAAATTAAATTTGTTTATAGATTACGTACTTGTGAAGTAAGAAAACAATTCAGTGATTTTTTCTAAGTAAAAATCCTTAAAGCAATGTAAAAAAATAGTGAAGCTATATAATTTTACCTAATGGGTTGTTCGTTTCCTTTTGTACTGCTCCTCTGGAACTTCTCTGATGATGCGTGCCCAACAGAAATCTCCCAACATACTCGGTGTCCATTTGCCAGCGTATCTTTTTCACTTAACCTTTAAACTTGTCTTCGACGAGTCTTTTGAAAACCCCATAGTGTCGGTTTGGCAAAAATAGCAATCTGTTAAATGGCAAGTGGGTTCACGCCAAACCATTGGCACTCCGAAATTTAGGGAACGATTTCCCCCGTTTAACCATTCACAAAAACTTCTATGACAACCACTGCAACAGAATTTAGGGGCCCACGATTTGTCTTGGTCACCAATTTTACACCCGAAATAAATTTCATAAGATTTCCGCACAATTGCAGTCATCGCTTTCCTTTGGTCTTTAAACGTTGAATCCCCACAGATGTAACAAAATTAATTGGGATGATTTTTGCAAGATCGCGGCATGATCGCGAGAAAACACTTTATAGCTCGCAAAATAACACGCTAAATCGAACACACCACTAGAAAAATAAAGAAATAACTTTGAAGATTATAACCCGACATGCACGAAAGAGAGTGACGTACTGAATAGACCACTGGTTTATTTCATAGATAAACATCAGCAAGTGCGACTGCCAAGACACATGAAGACACGTTACAACGTGTCCAAGCGTGTCAAAACAAGTGGTGAGTAACTTTTACAATGTATTTCCCAATGTTTCCCAATGTATTAATTGGAAAGGTCTCAGCTCTTACTTTAAAAGTAAGGAGGACAACGAAGTCAAATCATGAGCCCCCAAACGCTGTTACAATAATATTTTGACAAATCTGATTGGTGTCCAGATTTTTGTGGCAGCTTTTTATACCACCTCATATACCCCCCCTTCCCCTCTTATATTTTACGTAATATTAATCCTTTACAAAAGGGGGGAGGTGAACAGTGTATTCATCCCTTAAAAACTTTTCTATAAGCTACCATATCATATGCAATAAAAAGTGAAGAAAAATGGTTATTTCAATGGTTTTTTAAGGTTTTTTTCGATTTTCACCCCCTAAATATTTTCAACCCCAGTCAAGTTTGTCTCTTTCATGACCCTGATAGCCTCAAAACGTCATTTTTTTTAATCAGAAGCAGATAACATTAGTAAAAGTCCCTTGAAAAGCGATAAGTTTGGATACGGGGTTGGTTTCCCCAATTTAGGGGTTGCTCGTAAAAATGGAGGGTGATAGAAAAAAACGGAGGTCATTTTCGGATTCAGCGACCCAAAATTAGCCAGAAACACCCTAAATTGTAGCCGAGCATTTTTTGAACTTTTTTTTTGCAGAACAGTGTAATTAAACAGACGTGCAGATGAAATTCTTAGGGCACTGTAAAAGATGTATTGCATTCGTGAAACTCAATCCCAAAGGCAAGGTGCTGGCGAGGAGAAAAAGAGAAACATCAGGGAAAAAACAGTACCTGTCGATGTCATGATAAGAATGGGATGTAATTCTAACCAAAATATGATGTCAGACAGAAAAGGATAGCAGTAACGAGAGAGGAATGGTGGTATTGACAAGGCTAAGACGTGTGTGGTGATGATATTGATTTTGTCATCATCGTAATTCAAGAGTCCTAAGATTGATTTGACGCAGCTCTCCACAAGTTTCTCACATCGGATAACCGCATCATATTCACGTATTTTTCTCCTTCAAACCCGTTGCTACTTGCTCCATATATATCTCATGCAGGGTATTCCTTCGTCATTATTCCCTTTCACTCTTTCCTTGGCGATTATCTGCATCAGGTCGTCATGTCTAATGGTTTAGCAATTCCAAGTTGTCTCGATTTCTTTTTATAGTTGTCAGCAGACTTCTCTCCAAATCTTCTTAGGACTTCTTCGATAGTCACTCGGTTCAGTCCATACCATCTTTCCTCTACTATACTACAATTCACATGATTCCAGATTTAGCATTACTGCTGCCATTGAGGTCCATTGCTCACTGTCATAAAGAAGTATGTTCTAGATTTTTGTTACATTTAAGTGTTTCCTGACTTTTATTTTATGCGGGAATTACTTAGCCAAAAGGGAGTAGAAGATACATTCTCATCTACATTTTTTGTAAAACCACTTGCAAGACACATTTAAGAGTGATTGAATGGAGTGAAATGAATAATATCTTAGATTATACTTCAATCATGCAGCCAAATATTACATACTTAAAGATTGCTCTTTAAAGCAATGCGGGTCAAACAGTAGGTACTTAATTTCAAACACTAATTAACTAACAAATGACACGCATATGCTTAAAATTTGAACGTTGATGGAACCTATAATTGAAAAAAACCATAATTTGTATAGCATGTCCAAGTTAATCCCTCGTGCCTTTGTCCTTTCTTCCTGGCCCTTTGTCCTTTACATTCCGACAAATTTGATACTTTATAAACTGTAACATATTTGTAATACATCTATTTTAATTCGTCTGCATGATTTAGCGCACAGTAGTAAATAATGTATGATTTTATATTTGACGAAAATAAATACCTACGACTTAAATTTCTGAAAGGGGACAGAGTTGGTTGTGAAATGAAAGGAAGAGGGCAAAGTAATGGATATAGTCAAACATAGAGGAATAGAGAATGGCGTCATCTTTGCAGTGAACTGAAAGAGGATAAGCCTCATGATCTATGGCTGACTTATTGATTTTCCCCTCTTAGGTCGTGACACAAGTCCTGTTCCAGCTCCTGACCCATTTACTTTATTTCATTTTATTCTTGAATATTTTCTGTCCACCTCTCTCTGTGACTTCCTTTACTCACATTAAGAAGTCTTGTGTGAATCCGAATTGCATTTTTGAAAACGAAAAAAATTTCCCGAAAAAATGGCCGTTTTTTAAATCATCAACTAATTGATTAAATTATATTATCTGTTAGAATATTTCCTGGGAAAGGAGCAAAGTGTCCAAATGGTCTGAGGATGGTACGAGAATCGACCATGAATTAAACCAAAGAGAAGTATTAAACTGAGGAAAATGAAACCTGTGTTGATTTTAGCGTATGGAAAACCTTGTTATATTTGATTTGTATTCCCTGAATTCCAAAAGTTAGGCATGTATATTACTCAAATGTTTGTAATGTTGTTCATGTAAGTTTGCTTCGTTTAATTTCCATAATTAACACAACAACAACGTTTACCACAACGTTTAGTTTTCATTTCTATGCGTTTGCTGATAGCAAGGATCACTATATATAAATTGACTTTTCACCATTTTATTTTTAATGGAGTTATTTATATATTTTTGATTATTTCCAGACGGTTTATTATAAACATGGAGTGCGATACATGATCTGTCGAAACTAAATATTTCCTTATAACTTTGTTTAACGCATTTTGTGTGTATATTTACGTCGTCCGTGGATGGGAATGACTTTCGTTGGTATTATATTGGGGATAAATTTTTAATCTATTTTTTTTAAGTTTCCTATTGCTATCGGACTTCCTCTTGGGGTTTTATTTAATAATTGATTGATCATGATTGAAATATTTGTGGTTGAACGTAACTACTCATGGTTTAGTGTCACAACTAAATGATTCCAGGATTCATTCATTTTCCCTACCAAAATTAATGTGTTTTAAAATTCCATTTTACAATCCTGAAACATCATAAAAGCTTATTGTGACTGATATTGGAGATATTTTTGTTAAGGCTGGTTTAGATTGACATAAGGTTTCTCTGACGTAACTATTTATGCATTCTCCCTTTTCAGCCTGTCATCCTTCCTCCCTCGCATCGTTCTTTCCAAAATACCCATTCTTCTTCTTCCAGTACCCTGCCTATCCTGAATTCCTCCGTCCATCATGCACTTTAAAACACGTAATTTATTACTCCACCTATTTTACTACCAGTAGGATTTCGCAGGTTTTTCACACCCCCTTCTTGTATGGGTGTTTTCCTGCAGTGGGTTTTTATGTAAAGGATGTAAGCATAATAATCCTCACGTCTTTCACACACCATTTGTTGTTTGATATTGATATATTGTGTGTATATAATTAATTTTTATTCATTTATCATTCCTTAATTCCTAGAAGTATATAATTTAATGGTTATTTAAACCTCAGATTTTAATTCTTTTAGGTATTTACCATATATGATTTATATATTTATTTTGACGAAGGGTTAGATGGCAGAAGGTACAGTTTTGTCTCAATCTCGCCCCAATAAAGACCGTTTATTATTATTATTTCTAACTCTTTCAATTTTGATCCGACTCCATTTTTTCCCCTTCTCTTCCTTCAATTCTAATCCAGAAACATAATTCAACAACTTTTCCTATCCTATTAACTCTATCACTTCTTTGCTCATCTTGCTTTCTTCCCACCTTACATTTCCCATCCTCCGTTGTAAGTACTCCTCAAAATCCCAATATCCCTAAATCCATTCCCTAAAGTTGAAAGTAATCGCGCCATAAAGATCCACGCTCCATATTAGACTCGACTGGTATTTTCTTTAGGTCCCTGCTCTGTCTCTGTCATTAATTCTCTGCAAAGAGCCCCTTTTTCTGACGGGATTCCCCTTATAGTATCAATGCTACCTTCAATATTTTTCTCCTTCACACTACTCATGTACCTAGCTTATTTGCTCCAACTACTCGTGCCTCTGACCTCTGCTTTTAAATTAATTCTCGTCCACTTTTTTCTGTAAAATCTAACTACCCTTTTATTCTCCGTTTGTGGCACGTCTAGCGATGGTTCCGGTCTATTCCTTCCTTTCGCGATTCATCCCTTTAACTTTCCTAAATCATACTTTGTGTAACCCTTTTAATTAAGCAGGAAGTCATGCTATAGGTATGATCCCGATTTCATTCTGTGAATAAAATGGATAAGAATGCATTTTTACCCTTTTTCAGTTTCTCAGCGTCTGCTATTGCTGATGACGGAGGTGGCGGAGGACATTACTGTACCGAACCTGTGGACTCAGGCCGCCTTCTTGACCGGAGTATTGACCGATACGGTTCCATATTTGAAGAGAAAATATCAGGTACAATTAGAACTTTGGCACAGATAAATTAGATTGACCTGCGGAGTCCAAATTGGGCTTTAGATTATATTGGAAAGGTATCTCCGTCATAACCCACACGTTTTAAATGAAACCTGAGTCGGTTTGAGTTAAAAAGTGTGGATTTTTTCCACACTTTTTACTTATAAGTTACTTTTCACTATAAGAAATGTAAGTAATTTCCAGTATGATACGCTGAAAACTATTTCCTATAAAGGCTAAGGGTTTTTGATTTATCTTCTTGGTCTTCTTGATGGATTCAATAGTTATATATCATTTAATTAGGGTTGCATCTTAGCCTTTTTCGTCAAAGGGTCGGGTTGTTGTAACGGTTACAGTACTGGCCTCTCACTCAGGAGAGCCATGTTCTAAACCCGAGTGTGGAAGATTTTTTCATTGGCAAACCGGCCTTTGATTGAGTGATCTGTGGAGATCATTCAAGTTCAGTACTCTGTCCGTCGAATGGTACGTTAAACCGTGGTCTTCTTGGTACCTTTCGTTAAGAGCAGTCTGCCGACGCCTATTTTCTCTCCAGGATTCCTTCTTACCCTTCCATGCAAATTTTTCTACCTTTTCTCTCGGTCTGAAGGGCCTATAAGTGAGAATTGATTTTAATTGTTGTACTTGTTAATATATGTCTTAATAATTAAGAAAGTGAACAAGATACCATTAATTCACTCTTCTAAACAAATATTGACCATGGTTTCAGTGGTGGCCTTATCATGGTTATGCTGAACCTATGACGTGTACATCGTAGAATTGTACAAAGTATATGGTTTATTTCATAGTCGTGAAATTCAAGTGTTTTCACAAATTGACTTCTTATATTATTTTTACATTATCGCCATATATTATTTTTGTAGAAGATATTTTACCAAATAAGAGGGATGGTCAACATAAATTGCTATTTTATTTTGCGTTTGAGTAAATAGGATGAAAAAATGAATATCTCAAATTATATTCATTGCATAAGAATTAAATGAATGATAAGTATCAATTTTGTAAAGCTAAAGTTGATTTGGAGCTATGGCCAATCAATTGATCAATTATAATTAATCAACAGATCAATTATAAACTCAGCAGTTTTTACGATAACGCGCTGAATCCATCGTAAATCTTGATGTAACGATTCATGTGGAGGAGCCCCAAGGCTTCCCAATAATTTATAATTGCTTAAAAAGCCCTATGAAATGAGAAAATTGAATGTTTATCGCATTGATAGACATTATTACACTGAAATTTAAAGTCTCCCTTCATCGATGCATATCGCTTAATTAACTCGCTTTGCAAAATGAGAAATCCACGCAAATTGTCCGGTGTTTTTCAGAGGCGGTCATTTTAATTGCCGAGGCAAAAGTGAAATAATCTCGTCGGGGATTCAATTAATTTAAATGGCGTCTGGCATCTATCCTCTCTGTCTCTATCTCCCAGTCAAAAAGCTCTGACTTGATGATCGTCGTGTTTTTTTCCCGCCCATTTCCCACAGCTTTACCAAGCTCCGACGGCAATCTGGCGGTCAAACAGTAATCCCGCCTCACTATCGACGCCCATCTAAATAGTGCTCGGCGGCATCCCCGGGGGAATGGGGGCAGGAGTGAGTTTTTCGAGAGCTCGGGATGGAGATAAGGGGCTGGTGGGACATGGGAAAGGGGTAAAATGGCTGGAAATTGAGGAGGGAGATGATGGGACAGGGTTTATCGTCATTGAGGAAGCGTGGGTGGAAAAGGCGTGCCTTTTGTTTCAGGATACGGGGTAAAATGAGATCCCTTTTCTGTTGGTCATGTTGGACTCGGTCCAGAGACCCTTGGGGCGAGTGATGCTCCAGAGAATACCGTATCTCATGGGTTTAACCTCGTCTGTCTCCCTCTTCAGTATCTCCTATTGTCCGCCTCTTCATCTCGTTCGCACCCATTCGCACCTTTCTTATCCTCTCATCCCTTATCGTCTTCTTCTCCCCAATCCTTCCTATTCCTTACGGATACGCCCCTCTCTTCAGTCAGAAAGGCAGCAAAGGTTAGTTGATTATCACATCCTGGAAATGGTGGGTGCAATGAAGTATGAGACTATCTACGTATGCAGTATTACTCCTCAGCTCATCTAGTGGATGTGTGGCAGATGGTGAATCCTCTACAAATAAGCAATAGTTACATGAGTTTAATCATGGGTCCTCAAACAGTGGTCCATCAACCAGATGTGGCCCGAAATGTGATTTTTTTCGGGCACGTTGAATATTCAGCGTAAATCTGCCAATTGGGCAAAGGTCAAAAAATAATTCACGAAAACATCCATTTTTGCCTCCGATATAAAAATCTTTCAAATAAAAAAATCAAATGCCCTATCTGTTGATGAGAGTGATTTACAGTTATTTATTTAGTGATAATTGGTGAAAAAACATACATTTCTATGTTGACATTAAAACTTCTCCACCACTTTTATAATGAAAATATTTAAAATCCCCAGGGTAGCGTAGTAGGTCCGCTTCTATTTCTTTTATACATAAACGATTTGGGTACCGTAGTTAGTAGTAACCTTAGACTTTTTGCAGACGATGCGGTGGTGTACAGGGGTATATCAAACGAAGAGGACACGAAATCACTTAGCAAGGATTTAGATGCAATTCAAGAGTGGTGCGACAAATGGCAGTTAGAACTCAACCTTAAAAAGTGTGTAGCTATCAATTTTTGGAGGAGGAATAATTCGATAGAGCGATCCTATAGAATTAATAACACGAAGATCGAAAACGTTGAAACCGTAAGATATTTAGGTGTAACAATCACTAAAGATTTATCGTGGGGAAGACACATAAGGGAAATATGCGGCCGAGCGAAGAGAAAGCTAGGATTTATAAAAAGAGTACTTGGGAAATGTGATGAGAAGACAAAAGAGCGATGCTACTTTTCACTAGTTAGGCCCCACCTTGAGTATGCAGCCAGTGTATGGGATCCTAATGAATTAGGTTTGATGAGAGAACTAGACAGTGTGCAGCGTAGAGCAGCTAGGTTCGTCAAAAGGTGTTACGATAGGTTGAGTAGTGTATCAGAATTAATACAAGAATTAGGGTGGGAATCATTATCAGAGCGTAGATTAAAGTTCAGATTTAATCTATTGCAGAAATTTCAATCGGATAGCTTTACTGAAGATGTTAGGCACATATTGAAAACACCAGCGTATTATGCTAGATTCGACCAGATAAATAAGATTAGAGAGATAGATTGTCGTACAGATAGATTCAAAATGGCATTTTTCCCCCGTACTATAAGAGAACAGAATAGGCAGCATAGGAAAGGGATAGGTAGGGGAAATATTTTAGAGTATTCTGTAGTGCATGATGCATGTATTAACCCCTCAAATACTATAGATACTAACAATCTAGTTGCATGAGACCCTTTAGTTGCTTGCTTGCATGCTAGTAGTGAATGCTTGGTGACCTTCACCCCCTGCCACACACCCTCGCGGTGGCTTGCAGGGTATCGTGTAGATGTAGATGTAGATGTAGATGTAGATGAGAAAAATAGAAGCCCTCCAGTCTGGGAGAATATAGTCAAGGGAAATGTTGTGGACGACGGTTGTCATCTTTTTAATTGCTGCATGTCACGTAATTTATCTGCGTTTGTTTCTTCATTGCTATTTATTGTGGTAAAAAGTTAAATTATTTCTATAAAATTGTTTTTTGAATTTTATATCCGTTAAGGGGATGGAAGTAAAACGATTTGGAAAAGGATGAAAGGCTAATTTATGTAATTAATTGTGATTAGAATCATTTGGGATTATGCCATCAGTATACATGGTTTTCTGAAAGATCAAAGAATAATAAATTCCATTGGCAAGGATAATAGCAGATCAAAAATAGTAAAATTTTACCATTTCTATTGTAAACCTTATTGACTGGTGATACTGAAATCTTCTGAGAGGCGTGGGAACCGTAATATTAAATGATCATGTGGAATAGTTGAAAAATTTCTTTTCAGCACGCCTAATTTCCACAATGTGTCCTCATATTCCGTCCCATTTAGCAATCACCTTTATTATATGGTTGTTAGGACGTCTAAAATGGTCAATGGTTTTTCACAGGAAGACAGAAATATGGCACTATCTTTGACTGAAAGTCATCTAATGGAAGTGCCGATATAAAAGTTTTATGTGACCAATATACACTTTACTTAGTCGGTGAAATTATATCTGTACGAAGATATAATTTCTAATTTCCCACATTTGAATTATCTTTAGCGAATGCATCAATTCCGTTGATGGTTGAAAGAATAATTTAGCTATTCTTCAGTCTCGTAAAATATGTTCTAATAAAAACCCTTATTTTATTTGATCAAAGAATACCAAGCAGCGAATACAAATTTTAAAGAACCGATGAAGCTTTTGAAGGACTACTAATAAAATAATTACTTTAATTTTTATAATTTGTGTTCCGTTGCTTCAATTTGATACTAATTAAAAAGGAATGTATTTATACTTTGATATCCTCTCTTAATGCAAGAATGGGTGTGTTTGAGAGCAAATTATGCCAATATAATAATTTCCAGCATTACTCGTGACATCATCACTAGTGAAATTTAAGCTTACAATGACTAACTACATTTATACTATTCGCAAATTGGTAAAGAAATGCATCCTGGAGACTTCTCTTGCAAACGGATATGTTCTTGGGGTCCACTTCAATACGCTACAGTTGGAGTCACTATTTTTTCTTCTCTTGTTGCTTGTTGCAGAGAAGAAGAAGAGCAACCAAAAAGGTCATTTGTGCCATTACAAATATTTGGGTAAATGATTTGAGGTAGGAATTATTCAGGGAACGGGGAAAGAGTTAATGGAAACGCGGTGTTGGCACTAGACTGATCTTAACGAAAGGCGCCAAGAGGCTCAAGTTTTAACGTCATATTCAACGGACGGAGTGCTGAAGTTGAATTGCACCACACAACTCTCAACTAGGGAAAGGTATGCCCCACAAAACTCTTTACCATTAACGGGACTCCGGACGGACGTTAAAGAGTGATGACTTATGGATAGGCAGGGTCTAGGGAGGAGAAGATGGTATTTTGGATAGATTAATGAGAGGTCGAAAGCATGAGGAGGCTGAAGAGGGGTTAGCGTGAAATGTAGGAGTCGTGTGAAGAATTTCAAGTATCTTTGGACTTAAAATTCACCGGAAGAAAACTTATAACTATGAAAATGTGCTTAAAGATAATTTCAAAGATTTGTTGGAAAGGTTTGATGCGGTATACTTTGATTATAGGGGACCTCATGGAGAAAGCTTAGGGTTATCAGAGTTCCGGGTTTTCCGGTCATTTTATCATTTTGTGGACATCCAGTTAGGGTTTTGATTCCTGTCCGGAATTATCCAAAATACATGCATGTTAGGTCCGATATTTATTCTGAACTGGACTCCTATACTATATCTACATGCCCACATTTTTCTCTTGACTCGCTTCCTCCTGCTTAGAAACCACTCAGCGGTCGATGTTTTCCTCCTGAGTGAGAGAATGGTGGGTCTCTTCCAGAATAACCAAAGGAGTCATTGAAATCAGACATGTAAAGAACAAGATAGACCGCCAATCCGGTTATTTTCTCAGCAACTCATGGCTGACCGTTGTAAGAGGCATTCGGGCAAAAAGAAAAAGGCAGGAAGCAGCCAAAAAGTTACATGTCACCTTACTTCAGGCCCACCGCATACATACAGGACCAGTTAACATGACATTTGGCCTTGAAGTGGATTGAGGACTCTCCTATTGAAACGTCGGCAGAAATATAGGGAGCGTGACAAGATGGAGAACCAGAAGGTACACGGTTTAACGACCCATCCGACGGAAGAAGCACTGTCCACGAAGTGCTTTCCTCATAACGCTCAAGGTGGGACCATTATGCCCGTGAAAAATCTCTGCCACGAGTTTCTTAATCCAGAGTTATCTCCATCAACAGGATTCAAATCCAGTCCTTTGGGATAAAATGCCAACAATCTAGCCACCATACCAATTCAGTCCCCCTTTTTTTACGCTATTTGCGTGAGGAAAGAGTCTTTTGCGTCTATTTAAAGATGTTTATGAATATTTGATTTGGACGATATTGAAGGTGGAAACTGAATTGATTATCTCTTATTAATATTAGTATGAAATCTTATTGGTCGATGTATAATTATTAATCCGTGAGCGTTTACAGTCGTCGTCATCTTTTCTCACGAGCTCTCTTACTCCAGGTTAAGGCACCCATTTTTTCCGTCCCCAAAAGAGGTAACATAGGCGAACTTATTGGAGGCATTAAAAGCAATAACCAATTGCATACGCAATTATCAGTATTTAGATACCTTTTTCATGTGATTTTATTAGGAGCCCCTTTAAGTTACGTTAATGCTGTTATCGGGATTTTACTAAGATATATGCCATGAACGGAAAGCATCCGTGTCCAAGGAACTGAATAATTTACATCTATATAATACCCTTCAATCCACCCCAAAGGTGTGTGGAAAGGGGCGAATTCTCACCAAACATGCACTACATATCATGCATTTAAAAATATTAGCATTAATATATTAGTCTAAACTGCCTTATTTAAAAATATAAAAATAGCAAACTAAGCCTGCAAAAACGTGCTGATAGTTGGGTTACCTTCAAGTCCTTATACCAACATGCAACTACCTATGCTATCGATTGATTCACTAGTATTGAGAATATTTACCGCTATTCATATCCCTAATTGTACGAGGAAAAGAGGACATTTTGAATCTGTCAGTTCTGCAATCAATTTCTCTAATTTTGTAATTTAAGGTCCAGTCAACCATAGTAAGTTGGGGTTCGCAAAATATTTTTAACGTCATCACTGAAAATATTATCTTGGAATTTATTTAGGAGATGAGTTTAAATTTCAACCTGCCATCTGACAATGATTCCCATTTTAATTCACTCAATAGACTGGTTACGCTAATATAGTTACGGTATTGTCCCTTTACAAATCTTGCCGATCTTCGCTGCACACGTTCAAGTTCGTTGTTTAGACCAAGTTTATAGGGATCCCATACATTGGCAGCATATTCTAAATGGGATCTATCAAGGGAAAAGAAAAAAGAAAAAACTTAGTTCTTTTTCACATATATATTTAAACAAATCTACCGGTTTCGGCATTCTCAAGGTTACACTGTAATCTTGAGAATGGCCTGAGAAGGCCGAAACCGGTAGATTTGTTTTAATATATTTGTGGAAAAGAACTAAGTTTTTCTTTTTTATAATGAAAAATAACTTCCACAACGTAAACTCGCCAACCATTTCTTTTAAGGGAAAAGAAGCTGCTTTCTCGTACATATAAATTTAAAATTTAAATGGCGATTTCGACATGAGTAGTTGGTATATTTCAAGTAATATTTATTGAACATCTGTCGAAAATTACTCTCTCTATAGGACTGCATATATACATTCACCCATTATGTACAGAACATACGTAGCTAAATTCATCTCAAACACGGGTATTTGCAAATTAATATCCTATTCGCCATTCCGAAACAGGGTGTTCCCTGAATTAACAAAATTGCTTAAAACCCTCGTCCGCCTGCAGTTACTCGCATAGAATGGGAACTGTTAATTCTGTTCGTTGGAAATGTGACTGAATTTGACATGGCTCAGTTAGGAAGTTAAGGCTTAGTTATTGGCGATAGATTACCAATTTCCGTCTCATTGACTTTGATGTTTTTCTCAAATTTTATTGGTGAATCGTTGCACACAGTATTTTAACGAATTGAGCACTTTGTTTCACTAACATTTTCTAGGAAAATTTTAACTGATCCTTTGAGTGCTTTGATACCATCAATAATGCCCCAACTTGCATTAATACCAGCAACTGGCACACAGATCACATAGAGGTTATTACTAGCGTTGAATTAATAATTATTCTAATTTCTTCCGAGCCTAACAGTGTATTCTGGATCATTGTGCCTGATTAAATTGCAAATTCATTTGTCTGGCTATGCGAAAAGTGTGATATCAAAACGTAGTTTTATTCGAAACTGAAATTTATCAATTGAAAATTCACGATAGTCAAACGCAATGGCTTGGATGCCGAGATGTAAGCCGATTTTAATGTCTATCACTCATTTGATGACTAACCGTTTTTTTTACCAACGGTGAGGATATGATTCCCATAGTTTTGCCTTCTAATGAACCAAGTTTTGACGCAACGCGGTTTGATATTAGCATAAGCGAATTGGTTAATGTAATTTAACGTCCATTGGGCATACGGGCTCGCATTGCGGCTTATAGGCATATTTTGCGGCAAAAAGAAGAGGAGAAGAGAATATTTATGGAGAATTCTCTATCGACAGATGCCATTTAACGGGACAGTTCATATCTAAATCGCGTATGTGTTAACTTGGTAAACATACTGGAGATATATCTCTTGACGGTGATTGAATCACTTGAAACATAAGCCTACTCTATCCAGTAGAACGCTAACAACAATAATACTTGACCAGGAAAACCAAGGGAACAGAAGAATAGAAAAGCCTTGTATGATGATAGTGGGATTCTAAAGACAAAATTTTGAAAATATTAATAGGTAAACAGAAAGTAAGAATTGAACGGAGAGCTTCGTAAGTTATGTGATGATGACCTCCCTTAAGTGAAATTTGTTAAAATAACAACTCAGGGTTAAGGGTGGGTGTCCCAAAAGCTATGGAATTGGTGTCTTTACGTCAGTCATTTCAAAAATAACGAAAATTATCAAGTTGATTTTACCATGGATTATAGCGAAAACAGAAGGAGTTTCGGCATTGAAAACTGGGAACTTTCAATTATAGCATTATGTTAAAGCGTTCCTGTTTCAAGCGCTCTGTCACTCATTCTCAAAATTCAGGCCTCGGGTAAAGAATTTTCCCGCCTACGGAAAAAGTTGTCCCGCATAATTTGCGAGCCTTTTTGATGTACCAAGACTTTAAACGCCAACCTCATTCCCAATTCCTTTTTCACATAATTTCTTCGTCCTCCCACGGACCCCTTGATATCCATTTTTAATCATATTTTACTGGTCCTGGAATGCATTCCTTCTTTCAAGCCCCGTTGTGTTTTTTGGCCCCTCCTCTCCCTTTGTTTATGTACCTCTCATTTGTTTGTTTTTTGCATTCATTCCCGTGGCTGCTCCCTTGCCATCTTTGAGGCTGAGGGAGATAAAATACCGCAATAATCTGCTAAACCTTACCCTTTCGTATCCGCGCCGTAACTTACCCGAACGCTGTATTTTCCTTTCCTTCAATCGCTGTGATGAGACCATTGTTTGCCATTTATTCTCGTGTGTGTGTGTTTTTTTTCTTTCATAATATTTTACATGAGAAAGAGATACCGCTAGAGATCTTATTTTCTTCCATTTATTTTTGCAATGAGATGATTTGCAATGAGATATTTTTGCAATGAGATAAAAATCGGTAGTTTTTCTGCAGATTGGAAGGGTTTAAATGCACTCACAAATATGAAACAAGGGACAAATGTTGCCCTGCGGCATGTATACCACACTCTTAGTAAGAATGGCAGTTGGAGGGAATTGTTTGGAGGGAGTATCGGAGGCAATGAGGTGGTAGGTTTTGCGACAGTTGGGGGTGAAAGGGCGGTAGGGAAATACATACATTGGAAAGTGGCAACGATATTGGAAAACAGAATGTTGGAATCAGAATGAATGGAGAGATTAAGTGAACGATTCCCTCGAGCAATTCCGTTATTATTTGAACTCTTTTTCTATACGAACAACTTTTTTCTCCAACATTACCGGTGTGTATGATCCTGTGGATTTCACTTCCAGTTGTGGCTTTGAAACAATGGATTTTCCAATTTGTGTTGCGTGCAACATTCTAAAAGTCTTATTCCTCTCTCATTCCGATTTCCCTCTCCATTTTTACCAGTTATCTGTCATTTTGACCTTCGCCAACGACAGCATTCCTATCTTCAAAAACTAATTTTATTACTTCTTCTCTTACCTTTTTATTACTGCGGTGATATCATCATAGACGTCTTCCACTTCATCTTCCTAGTTTGTCGTCGGCATGTAAGCCTGCACCACTATATCTGCAGACTTTGTCTCGATCTTCACCACCACTATCCTTTCGCTAGGCTGCACGAAGACCTTCACACACATTCCGGCGCTTTTCTGAGTATTATCCCTACTCCAGTATTGCTATTAAAAGATCCCTTATGTATGATCTCGTAGCTTCCACTTCAAAAGTCTCCTTCGGGCCTTTCCATTTCGCTGATTCCTAGTAGGTCGAGGTCCATTCTTCGTATTTTCTCCTTCGGGTTCTACAATTTTTTTCAGGTGAGGACTTTACGTTCTATTTTCTTCCTCACAAATGCTTATTAGGCTTGTTTGATCTACTGTCTCTGGTATCACCAGCCCAAAGATTAAAAAAGAGTATATTTTATCACCGGAATATTTTACTCAAGACGAACCCATCATGTTTAATAAAGAAAAACTGCAGAGTAGCAGTGACTCCTCGAGATAATATTGGTTTTCTCTTACTTTCCACTCACTAGTATTGCAGCCGTTAAAGTAAATTTCGGCAAGCCATCTGTGAAATAGTGTCGCTGTGGACAACTGTGGTCTTCAGTTTTACTCATATAAAAAAGATCTACTGCCGTTTTCTCCGAGCGATGGGTAGCAAAATTGTTTGCCATCTTCCTTCGCTAATTCACCATATAGGTTACTGTATCATTTGAGTGTCGTACCTTATGGATGGACCATTCTCCTCCTAAAATTGGACCATTCTCTTAAAAACGCGATCAGTTTTTGTCCACGACTTATTATGGACGAGAAAGTACACTTATCGCAGTTTTAAGTTAGACAAAATCTTTTAAGTGCATTTTGAAGTTGACCTACTCTGCCGTATTAATTGATTTAAATCAATTGTATAAATACAAATGACATATTTTGCTTGATTTGATAGTGATATCAAGAATACAGAAATAATCAACCGTATTTATTGATTCAAAATAGTCTTCTTCACGCGAAACACGAGAAAGCATTATTGGCAATAAAGAATCTGAATATATGTTCATTTGAGAATTATTATTGTTTTTATCAGTTGACATTGCTTGAGTTCTCTGTGGAATATTTGGAAAAGTAATTAATCATACTAACCCAAAATTGATCTATATACATTTGCATGTCCATTTGGGAGTTATTAATATTCCAACACTATCCGATCTAAATCTCTTTTTTTTCCTCTAGTAGAAATTCTCGCATCATTGATTTCCTAATGATCTTTCAGACAGTATTTTTCACTAGCATTGTGTATAAAACTGTAGACTATTATTCGGAATCCTTTCATGAGTAATTAATTTAGCTCCATAAGCTCCAATCACTCGAGGCCTAGTATAAATCCACCGAGTGCGTCAACCGGGCTCTGGACGGTATATCAACCTCTAGATATAAAGGTTAGCTGCGATGGCGATTCACATCCCAGCTTTTTTGAAGCAGTAATCCTGAATCTTTATTTACCCACCATTGTAATTTGTTGAAGATGAATACATCTCTGAAACGCGTTCTCCGGAAAACAGCCGATTGTAGGGTAAAGACTCTGTTTTCCTTTGGCTAATTCCCAGAACGATTCTTCGCTGCCTTTGCTTCAATCCGTCCGCTAAGCCTTTTGTTTCGAAAGCTTTGTGCAAGTACCCGGAAAAATCCCAAATCTTAAACAAAATTGCATTTATAGCAGACGAAGAAGAACAGATCGTTCATTAAAAAAACTCTGATTTTTGCCATCATATTATGAATTACTATCGTATGTAGTTGTATTCTATTTTGATACTAAACGTACAATCCTCGCACGGGTTGAAAACATCTACCAAATCTTGCAGTAAGTGCTTTGAATTTCCTTCAGTGCAGAAACTCGCCATTAATTATTTTCCTACTCCGATCTTTGATGAATTTCTTTCAAATATACGGCGTCCAAATGTTACGACAAATTTCTGGCTTACTGGTTATTATCCTCTGTATTACAGCCGTCTTTATTTTGCAACCTCTTCTTCCAACTTCAAAACATTTTTATTGCCTCATTTTTGTTTTATTCTGGGGAATTTGTTTCAAATTTCCTATAAAGTGTAACAAACACTTATTTTTTTCTCATTTTGGTTCGTTCCATTTTACCCGCAGACATATTTCAAAAGCCTTCTACTCCTAACTTCCTAAGGAATGGATAAAACCTCCAATACTTTTTCCTATTGAAAACATATGTTTCCACGATAGTTTTCCTCTCAATACTTTTTATATCATGTATTGCCCTTTTTATTTGTTTATAATTTTTGATCAAATCTATAATTTCTTCTGTTTTCCCACTACTTAATCCATTTTCATAAAAAAACGTTGACCCACATGTATGACCTGCTTGACCTTCTTCTATTCTCTGGTCTCATAATTTCACACTGCTGCTAACACCTTGCTGTTGACTATGCAATTACTTCCATTTCATAGAAATGGACCTTACTTCAGAACGATTTTAAGAAACAGTCGTTAATAAATGATCATTTATTTTATTGGTTTCACAATATGAATCTGGTCAAAATCATGGAAAATTACGCGAGAGAAATTTATGGTCCTTCTTTTATAATTGGTTGCTACGAGGAATGGTATCTTATTGGAACGAAAATCTACCGAACATCCGGATTTCATTTTTTCCCTGGAATCCAAGGTGGCCCGTGATCGAGGGCCACAACATTCTTACCCAGATTTTGGTGAATTAGAGCAATTATTGGCAGAAGGAACTTTGGCCAAGGGAGCTAAGCAAGCAGATGTGAGCCACTAATTGGTGCATCATGTGCTGGAAGGGTAAATACGTTTGCTTTTCACGAATGCCTCTCACCAACTGATCATGCACCAGCGTGCAATTCCAGCCAGTTGACCTCGTCACTCGTTACAGTCCCTATTACGAAGGCTTCTGAATGGAAAATATTAGGAGGCACACATGTCGTCCTCATTTTCGTTCGGCTTTGCCTGCGTTGATCCTCTGTTACAACGTAACAGCCTATTAGTAGCTTTTACCCCTTTCCCTACGTACACGGTTTTTGCTGACGTAGATATTCATACGCAAGTGCCCTCTCTGGGAGTCTTTAAAAGTTCCTGCTTATTTTCTGAAAGAAATAATGAATTTAGACATTGAATTGATATCGGACAAGTTTTAGAAGGCAATGAGCTATGAGGCATCCTCTTTTAACCTAGCTCTAGACCTTGTCATTAAAAAAGATGAATAATGGTAAACTAAGAAATGAATGCATTTCAAATTTTCATACATATTGTTATTTTAGAGTGCTATTTCCGCATAGTTTCTAATTTACTTTCTCTTATTTCCAGTAAGATAGTTGGGAATTAAAAAAATCTATCATATTTTGTAAATATTGAAATATTTTTATCAACTTTAGAATTTAAATAATATTTTTTATGTTAATTAAATTTATTCAATATTTGAAACCATTGAATTCAGTGTTGACAAGGGGTTAGCTATAGTTAAGGGTTAGCTATAGGCTGACTAGGAAAGTGAACTATTAGGTCTCAACCTCGCCCTGAAAAAGGAGGGCATGTGGCGACACCCCGCGTCGTGTGGCAAGTCTACGAGTGTCACTTTAGTACGCGATGCTCAAAATCTTTTTCATATTACAATAAGTCGACTTTTAAGAAATACCCAAGTATCAATTGTAAATACGATCGACATTGTAAAGAATAGCATATTCAATAAACTTCTAAATACTTGATAAATGTTAAATCTCCCGATTAATATACTCTTCTGATATAAACGTGTGAGGCAAATTTTAAACAGGCTAGCTTCACAAGTGTTCACAAGGGACTCCGGTACTCCTCCAGTAAAAGTGTCATTTACAAACTCCTCTGTGGTGATCGCAGTGCAGTCTATATACGGCAAACGGGGAGATGGTTTAAACTACGGGATGAAGAACGGAAACGGCATTTCCGAAGTGGTGTTATCACCCAGTAGGTACATTTCGCAAAACATCTTTTGGAAGAAGACCACAATGGCAAATTTGTCCCAGAAATACTTCACTTGGTGGAAAAGGGACGAAATATGAACACATTGGAGGAATTGGAAATAGGGAAGCTTTGTGGAAATGGACAACTTTGTAATGACAGTTAGTTTGAGAGGTATTCCTTCCTGCTGGAAATTCCCATCCTTGCACAATTGGAATCCGTAAGCCACAGTGTTAGCCCTCCTCTTCTTTTACCCCATCGTTCACTTCTTTTGCTACCCAATCACTGATTCCCCGCCTCCCCTTTCAACCCACCCCCTCGCCCTGACAGCCACCGTCCCCCAACGAACTCCGTTTTACCAATTGATATGCATAAGTCATCCCAGAATTCTGGGATTCCGATAACTTAATAGGTCACATCTTAAACCTATCCTAGGATTGTTGACCGATGATATATATCTAAATCATGCAGTTGAAACGAAGATTTGTACACGAGGATGTCTCCTTTGCGCTGAAACAGGTAGCACTGATATGGGCCATGACTTACGGAACAGCAGATCTTATGAAACACAACTCTCTTTCTCACATCATTTTAGCCTCTTGCGAAAATACGACCAGTGGATGCTTTAATTCTCTATTTTAAGAAGTCATTAGACAAGGTGTCTGAGAGCAAATAACTTGTGAAATTGGAATATTATGGGTTAGACAGTAATATTATTGAATGGATTTGAGATTTCCTGCACGGTCGCGTGCAAAGGGTAATTTTGAACGGTGGTACCTCTCCGGCAATAGAAATTCCTTTGGGTGTGCCATAGGTCCTTTCTTGTTCCTTTGGTTCATAAATGATATCAATGACGTGGTAAAAAGTGAGCTTCGTCTGTATGCCGATGATGCAGTAGTGTACAGGGAAATTAGCCATAGCCCAAACGATAAAGAATCTTTAAGTGATAATCAAGAAGCATGGCAGTTGAAATTAAATTTGAAAAAATGCGGTGTAATGAATTTTTGGAAAAAAATAGTCCTAACACTTAATACGCTATGAAGAACATATTAGCTAACAAGCTAACGAATCCAATAAATGACTTGGAATGAGACTGACACATGATCTTTCTTTCTACGGGTAAACAGTTGCGTGATATCATCGGTCAAGCAAATCGTTGACTGGGATTTATCAAAATTAATAGGCAAATGTGACGATTGTGTTCGAGTAATTAGATACTTTTCACTAATTTGACGTCATTTGAGATACGCTGCCTGTATGTAGAATTCTTACGAAATAGGCTAAAATAGGAGCTGGAGAGTGTGTAACGAAGATCGGGAATATTTGTTAAGGGACAGTATGATACTTATATCAGCGTAACCAGACTATTGGATGAATTAAAATGGGAATCCATATCGAACAGCAGGTTAAAATATAGGCTTAACTCTCTTAACTAAATTCCAAGAATATTTTTACTGATAAAGATAAAAATATTTTGTGAACTCCGATTTGCTATGATATAATGGACCATGAATATAAATCTAGAGAAATTGGTTGCAGATCGGACAGATTTAAAGTGTATTTCTTTCCTCATACAATTAGGTATATGAACAGTTAGCTATATATATTCAACAGCATGTATACAAGTGTATGAATGAATAGCATGGGAGGTTGCATGTAGGTCTTAGGACTTCTTCTAACCCTACCAACAGCATGTGTGTGCATGCTTGCTTTGCTATTTAAATATTATTTTGTTATTTTTCGGCAAGAATATAGTTGCTAATCCTTTTTAAGTATATAATGTAATGCATGTTTAATGTGAAATCGCCCTCTGCCTCATGCCTGTATGGTGGCTTGCTGTGTAATTTACAAATGTATTATCGCCAAGAAATAACCAAATTTTTAGATCTGCACTGAAGAATATTTATCCGTAAATTTACGTTTGGAACATGGCATATTCGCATGCCTCAACCTCCTACCTCAAACTAGTACATAGATGGAAAAGCTCCTCACAATCCTATGCAATTATTTCTGGTTAACGCTGCTAAAATTAATGCTTATCCTAGTGAATTCTATTAAAGAAGTTACGGCAGAAAATACCAGCTATGGACAAACTATTAGCGATGATAGTTTTTAGCCTACTCGTAGCGAGATTCAGCTTTTTGGGACGTATTATTTCAAAATTCTATAAATATTTGTTCCTGTCGGTGTCGATTTTCTGGCAATAAATGTCCATTCATATTTAGCGAACTATACTCAAAATCTGCAGTTGTTTTATTTGATGTCTTAATATATGAGAAGAGTTGGGATTTTAGGATCATGGTTTAGGTGGTCTCGGTTGAATCTGGAAAGGCATGGGGTGAACATGAGAAAGCTATGGTAATTCATGGGCATCCAATTAATAACATGATTAAGGATACATGTCTTCTAAACTATCAATTGCTGTGCATATATCATAAAAAAGAAGTCGGTTAATTGTGAGCAAGGGAAAATAATTTTGGAGGCTTCATATAGACATAATTACGGCATATAATATTAGCCTGGTAAAGGTCTTCTGTTATAATTAAAAAATTGGCATTCTTGCGGAAATATTTTGGTACAGACTTTTAATTATACTTTCAATCACTCATTTCTTGTAAAGGATCCGTTTTATTCGGGAGTTAAGCTTTTTTAAATTTCCTTCTCGACACTCCTTTAAGCATTTTTCAACCGAAGGCAAAATGCGTCTTTGAAAAGGGTGTATTTATAAGTTCCAAGAATATTGACGACCAAAGGAATATTTTAGAAAAAAAGACTTCTTCCCGCATAATTTAATTTAAACCCTACAGCAAAAGACTTCCGATGCGTGAAGAAACCAAGAGATTTTTCAGACTCTTAGAAGAGATCTCATCAGTAAATTCATCTTCTTCACCCAAGGCTTTTTTTTGAGGTTTTCAAAAACATTTTGCGGGTGGCCGCGTAGGCCTCTCGCTTTGATTAAATGATGGGTTTTCAATTTCTCGAAAATTTCTTTCGTCAGACGCCCTTATGAAGGCAAAATGAGTCGGTATTTGAAGGAATATGGAGGGGTTTATTAGCGTTTTCAATTAAATAATCGTTTTTGAGGAACTAATATGAGTTCCTTTGATGAACTCTCACATCAATTTTCAATATAATATGTGCGGGCTGTCAGGAAAGAACAGATTAGCATTGTAATGCATTGTTGGTTGACAGCCATTTAAAACGTCTCCCTTTATGTTTAAAATACAGGAAAAGTAATGAAAATAATGTCTTAAAAAGATGAATTTCTGTGCAGTGAAGCCTCAAGAAAGATGTATGAGAAAGGAATGATAATTAATGACTTGGCATTATATTTTAACAAAATTCTGATTTCATTGTGGTTAATAATTTTAGACTCCTATGTCAAGCGTTGACGTTACTTTATTTTCTTTTTTTCAATGTTCTATTATGGTTCCTTCCATTTATTACGTCTATAAGCATTTTATGTAAATCATTGACTCTAAAAATACGAATTATAACTGGGAAAAATAAATTTTACCTCAGTTTTCTTACCGCTAAAATCTGTTTCCTTAACAATGTACTCATTTATATGACGAATACTTAGAAGTAGTCCTTTTCCCATTGCACACAGTTAATGATCTAATTTTGATTTTTCTCTTAATTTCCTATACTTAATTAGTTTCGAGATTTAATGTTCCTTCTTCTGCGCATCTACGTTATGGAACGAATCATCCTTAGCATAGCAGCCTTTGCTGCTACCTTATTATTGCCTGAAGTCTGCTTTCGTCAGGGCGATCATCAGTTGCAGTCACTCCGGAGGTTTTTTCAGCCATGTGGATTCTAGTAAAAATTCTCTCTGCCATCATTGAACATCGTTGTTATATTTTTTACTCTTTGCATTAAAATACGCCTACGCCTAATATTATTAAAATACTTTCTCTTTTTTTTTGGAATTTAATAAAGCCTTTGGATTCAATAACGACTCATGCAGAATTCCGTTTTCTTCTATGCCTACTTTAATACCGTTATTTATAGGTATATTCATGCCTACATAATACCCACATTTAAATGTATTTAATTTTTCCTTGGAACTGCGTTCACAAAATTTCACTGCCCTTTCAATATGTCACGTAATTGTTATTCGATTTTGAGTATTAGTCAAATTTTTTATCACTCTCATTAAGTCTTGTGAGCTCTCTGAACCACTGGCATTCCTATTCATAGGTATCCCGAGAACCTGCAATGTCAGGTGATATTAAGTTTTCACTTTGTCTCCATTGACATGCATAGAAATACCAAATCCACGTTTTAGCTGCTGGTAGGAAATTTTCATGGAAGGTTTGTTGGAACATCAGAAAATCTTCTTTAGAAAGATGCCTCTGCTTTATTTTCTTTAATATTACGGTTTGCCCACATTGAATGTGATGACTTCTTTAGTGCGGTTCGGGAATGAAATCTGTTACCAAAAATGAACCGTTATTCCCATAGAATAAAAATAAAACACATATGCTATTAATTATTTGATTGGAAGTGAATAATTTCATTTCATCGAGATCTTTCAGATAAATTGGGAAACGCATGGACCCTTTGATATTATTAATGTGCGTGCGAGTTGTGTGGAACCGATTTGAGCATAACATGCATATTTAAATCTACATTTTAAATTTATATTTATTGCAAATTAAAGGGGATAAATAAAATTGAAAAGGCCTTTTAGAGTGTCTGATTTTTTCACATAGCCAACGAACGCTTACAGAAACAGCGTAATTCAACCACACGTAATGTTTTTTGATCTCCGGCTTGAAATTGGGTAGCATATTGATGACATTAAGGATGGTCATTAGACCCCACAGTCTCTAATCCGTTGTAAGGTTAAGGCATAGGAGAAGTTTAACATGGTATGTGAAATTTTTAGTGCTATTAGTGTCATGGCATATACCATTTCCCCTCAGTATGGCGCAGAATACTTTGGCCATTGAAATAATTGTATGTTTTATTATTATAATTTTATTCAGTCATCATAATACAGTGGCTAAGGAGTAGACAGAAGCTCTGTGATATGTTAAATCCGTCTAAGGAGTTGATTTATGCTGTAAGATGTAAATTTATTCAAGTTGTTTGTACGTATGTTGGAAATCGTATGGCGCTTAAACCTTACGCAGTGAAACCGCTCTTGACACCTTCTCCTAATAAGCGATTACCCTTCTCAGTGACCAGTTTTTCCTGGTACTGTATGCCATTCCCATCTGCTCAATTTATGTTACACCCCCATTTAAGAACGTCCTTCACCCCAATTGATTAGCACTATATTACCGGGAATTTCCCTCTATTCGACGGTCGGAAATAGCCTTCAAAATGTGAAAATCTCCCTACTTCTGTGAATCACGGCAGATTACCACACCATACATGTAGTCACTATCTCTTGGCTTCGGAGAAAAGGGAACAACACCTTTGCTGAGAAAAAGGACCCATTCCCAGAACACAGATGCTTCAGACAGAGCCTTAGAACTTAAAACCTTTACGCCCGAGTTAAAATGTTTGAGTTTATTACCTAAAACCAAGTAACTTATATATGCCTTAGACTTCATGGGAAGTTATGGGCTAAAAAGTTGCTTTTTAGGGCAAGAACGATTCCCAAACGCAAGATTTCGTAGAAGAGAATTTGCTTGAGTTTGGAGGCAACGGTAAAAGTTATCAAATAACGAGTTAACGGTGAATTAAATAAATGATACGGAATTATTGAAGTTTGTAGTAAACCCCAATAAATGTAACTTTAAAATGGGGTGATATTTCGAACGGATGGCAAAACAATAACAGGAAATTTAGGATAAAAGGAAAACAGCATGAAATTATGAAACGGTGGTATTTGTATTACTAATGGGTCCATGAAGTAAAAATTCCTTCTCTGTAATATCTCATTTTCAGAGTCTATAATTAAGATTTATTTTCCTATTATTTACATTTTTAATCAAATATAAAATATAAATGTAAAGGATACTCTTTCCGTATTGCACTGTTATAGTAAATTAACACATATCAGGGAAGTACTCAACAACAAATTGACGTAGATCTGAGATGTTCAGGTGAGATGATTTAAAAGCATAGATATAACGTAGTTATGATGTGCCTTGGTATACAAATATAAAATCTTAGATTTCATTTAAATTTTAAATGTCTGCTTAAGAGGTTATGACAGAAACATAAGTAGAGAGGTCGTAGAATCCTCCTTTTCTTTTAGTTATACGTTGTGCGTTTTCCCGAATATCAGGAATTATTTGAGATCCACGTGTTTTATGTCACTTAATTAAGTCAAATGTTTGAAAATGTTTAAAATTTTCTATGTATACATCGCTTATTCATGCAATAACTTTTTTAGGAAAACTCTACTCACCAATGACCACAAATTGAACGATCACCGCACTCAATGACCATTTTTCAGCGGAAACATCGGTAGTCGTTTAACATAAGTTTCGCTAAGTTTGTGAGTAATTAGACGAGACGATATTTAATAATATATCATATCATAGGGGACGGAGAGCATAAATATTTGGGGAAAACTAAAGATAAAGTATATATATGTGGTTTAGCATTATATGTTACTCGCAGGTAATAGGTAATAATCAGATTTAAAAACTTAGTTGGCATAACACTTGCTTGGGATATTGGTAGTTAAGAAAAAGTGGTTAACTTATTTCAATTTAGACCACTCAAAATCAACATTGAAAATGAAAACCAAATTATCATCACAATCGGCCAACAATCCTACGATTGGATTGACGTAACCTTCCATTTGATTCTGTTATCGGCTATCTTCTTCGTATTGACTTAGTTCTTCTCTTTTACGTCCTAAACAACTTCCTCTGTGTATCTCATACTAGGCCTGCCTTTTCCATTCTTCCCATTCACTTTTCCCTCTACGATCTTCATCGGGCCAGTATATCTTAAGATATAGCTAATTAAGTTGTTCTGTCTTATTTTAAGAGTTTTCATCAGTCTTCTCTTTTATCCCGCTTTTCTTATGACTCTTTCGTTTGTCACTCGGTCGACCCATTTTATCTTTATCATCCTTCGGGAGCACCACATTTCAAATGCTTCCAGCCTTGACGAATCTGCTGCTGTTTTCGTTCATGCTTCATTGCCATTTTGTAGCATGCTCCATGTGTAGACGCTAATGAAATCTTCCCTCATAAAACATATATTTTGATTTTGAGTTCCTTGTATGTTACCATAAATATAAATTCATTGATAATGATGAGCCAGACTACAAGTGATGACTTTCCGCTCAGCGCAACCTATTCAACTCAAGTATAGACAAAGAGAAAGAAACATTTGCGGATCTGAAGTAACTTACATTGTATTATCCGATTATTTAATACAGTAAATCTTACGAGCACAAACTTACGGACATTTCAATAGTTTTATCAAACGCTCTACCAAACGCTCTTATTTCTTGCATTATTGGTCATGGCGACCGATTAGATTAAGGAATAACATTCTTCAAAACAATTCTTCACTCTTGGAAAAATCCGATAGGATTTCCGGATCCGATAGGATCCGATCAGAATAAAAAGCTTCAAAAAGAGATTTGTTTCATTTACCATGGCTAAAACCAGTGTTAGTTAGGTGACTGGCCTATAACGTTGAGCTAGGGCATAAACATTATGAGGTATGTTTCCGGTATCAGATAACTCGGAATTCGGTGAAGACGAATCATATGCTTGGATACATCAGGGAATTTGAAAAAGAGAAATATTATGTCAATACAAAGTTTAAGTGATTCAGTTGGGGCGACCGATAGGGAATTAACACCATAGTCGTAGTTGTGTTAACCTCAAGTATCAAGAACGGCCTTTTAAAGCCAGGTATGGAGCACTGCTCCATACCTGGAGGCTGCTCCATTGGAGCAGCCTTAAAGGAAGGTTAGTGTATGGTTTGATGAAGAAATTTTCAGGGAACAGAGGAAAGATCGAAGTAAACGCGGCATTATGTTCCACCCTCTCTCTACTAAAGGAGCAAGGAGGTCGACGACTAACATCCCATCCGACGTACGTAGGACTGAACCCGAAGTTCTAATCACATATCATTGAAGTAGTCGCCAGTTTATTAAAATATTTTCTGCCTCTCCTGGGATTTCAATACGGGCCCTCAGGATGTTAGGCTAGTACATCCAGCTTTCACATAAATCCGATAATCATCAAAATAAATATATTAAATGATAGAATTCCTGAGTGGAAATTTGAAACAATCCAAGCTCAGGATCATAACTAGGATCAAACCAAAATGCGAGAGAAAATAATCTATGCAGACATCTCTCGTTTTAAGGCATGATTTGTATGAGGCTTCCCTCCTTTGCACCAATCCTTTGCGCGTGTAGTATTCTCTTCCTTTCTATTCTCCGTAAGATTTTAATTAGCTATTCTGCAGCATCAAAAAAGAATTAGGAACGGAAAGCAGTAGAGTGAATTTTGTGAATTAACTTTATCATGCGGAGGAAATTTCGTTACTCGGGTGAGCTCGGCATCTCAAGGTGCATGCCGCGGGCATCTCAAGCTACTTTTTTTTTCTTTGTTCCCATGAATGCTTTCGAGTTGGAATGCGAGGGCATGGTACGTGGAGTCTGTGTGCGACACCTCCGCCGTGTGAGGACAAAGGCGCCGAGTCGGTGCCCCGTTGCAATATGCGGCACGGATACTGGGAAGTGGGAACGAAGGGAATGATATTCTCTCATGCTCCTACCGGCCTCCCCATGGTAGTGTTCCAAATATATAGATCCAACTGGACCTCTATGAGAGTTTTTGTCTTCAAATAAAAACGCCCAAGGACAAAATTGAAAATTTGGATGAAATTCTTTACGTTATGTTTTACAAATTAAAAAAATTACAGTTTTTCACCTTTATTCATCACTGACGTGTTAAAGTAACATTTTAAATGCCACTTTATTTAGTATATTATGGATAGGCTACAAAATAACACACATATAAACGAACGCGAGTTTTAAGAATCAAACATAAGTAGAACAACCAGAGGATTTTTTTTAATTGATTGGTTATTCAGGGGAGGCGACCGTCAGTTGAGGCCATTTGCGCCATTTCGGATAGGTGGGTAATTGGGTAATGGTTGGAGTTTTCAGGGAACGGAGGAAGGGTGGAGAGAAACCCGGCGTCGGCATTAGCTTACACTTAACGAAAGGCGCCGAGGGGACCCACGGCTCATCGTCCCATCTGAAGGGCGGAGTGCTGAACTTGAAATGCCCTCCACTAGGCTCTCAAGTGGGAACCGGTTTTCCACTAAAAAATCCGCTACTGCCGGGAACCAAACCCGGGCCCTCGGGACGGGAGGCCAATACTCGAGCCAACACACCAACCCTTTTGCCATCACTATGATAAGAACAGTCCTTAGATTGGTTTTACGTAGTTCCCCACTTAAGTTCTCCCATCGACTTATCTCTACTTACTCAAGCAATTCTGCTTTATAAAGCCTTCATTACTTTCTCTATACATCTCACACACGGTCTTCATTTGATATCCTTCCCACTCATTTTCCCCTTGGAGGGAGCCTTCATCTGACGGTTATGTGTCAGGATAAGGCCAATTAGGCTGTCCCATGCTCCTTTCAATGTTTCTAGCAGAGTTTTCTTTCCTCACACTCTTTTTAGAAATAATTTTTTTCCTTTTTCTTCCTCTATTGATTAATTTTTTATTCTTAAGTGGTACCACATTTGAGGATATGTTCATGAACACAGTTGTTACTTCTTCTCATTCGAAGTTCAATATATAATCAGCTTCAACGCAGGAGCACATTTATATGGGGACAGAGTGGAAACCTCCACAGTGCAAAAACGTAATAAAAAACATTGATAATTTTTTAGAAATCCTGGATCCGCACAAGGCACACGATAAATGTGAAGGTATCTACCCCAAAATTGAGGTGCCTTTTCGCAAATTCCGAGTATTAGAAACAAAAAAATAGCTGAATATCTACAGCGAAAAAATGATTTGCCTTGACCAGGACACGAACCCAGAAACCTCTGATTTCTGTCCTGTAGCTCTCATTGGCCCGTGACACAGGCCAGAAGTTTGAGTTCGTTATACACAAGAACGAACTTGAGAAGTAGTCCGAAAAGGAGGTTGCATTAAAACTTCCTGGTTATCCCTATCGCTACCATGTTTTTCTTGTCAACTGAGCACAAATTATTATTATTGAAATTGATGAATATTGAATTTCATTATAACTTAATGTAATGCGTAGAACCGGGATACATCCAATTTGTAACAAAAAGTTGTATTATCAGCCTATTTAATCCTCATAAAATGAAGTGGAAAGGACCAGGAAGGTTGTCAAAGAGTAGGAGTCGGAAGAGATGTTGCAGCTACACTCTATTTATTTATTTAAATCAAATAAACTCGCTTTATGAAATCAAAAAAATAACCATCTGACTTTTTCACTCATTATCATTAATATATTTCGTCAGTATATATGGAATTTACGGCTGTCGTCATTAATTTCGTCAAAGTAAATGCGGATTAAAAACTAACATTACCTACCATAGTGTGTTTGAAAATAGTTTTCAAAAACAATCGATGGAACGGTATTATAGCTAAATATATATCATATAAGAAACAAAAACGAAGTTTAGGATTTTTACAGGGTAAATATCAACATTTTATTTTAGCCCCATTGAAAAAGTATCTTTGAATGGTGCCTAATTAGATTGAAATTATATTAAAACAACTACCTGAGTAAATATTAAGTGTAGCCGCTTATTACGTTCTTCGTTTTCAATGCAAATAAAATATTTTACTTATTAATGACATCATCAACAATGTATAAGTAAGAACCATGTATTACTGATTGGCAGAAGAACTTCTGACATCTCGTACAAAGATTCTATGTTTATTTCATTACTTGGATTCAATCTCATAAATCTGGAGTCAGTAAGTGAAAGAACTAATATCATATCAAATAATTCTTTTACCACGGATTTGTTCGCATTTTGACATGGTGAACTGTGTTTAGAAGTTTATGTTGCTGCGTAAATTAATTTTGCGTAAAAATAGAAATGAAAATTAACAATGTGATGAAAGGGCAATCAATTTTTGTAACCTTGAATATTCTAAAATAAATCGATTTTTAAAATAAAATCTATTTACATCTTCAATGCAGCTTTAAAAAAAATATTTTTGCAGCAGATGATTTCATTCCATTGATAATTACAGTATTGATATTTAGTGTGCACTGTCTTTTAGACCAAATAACTTTTGATTTTTTTTTGCTCTCAACGGCATATTATTTGTAGGTATGAATGTAAAGCCCTTTGGCGAGTTTTTCTCCTAATTGAGTTCTCCACCGCTGAAATTGAAAGAGATGATTTCCAGGTGGTTGTAGTGAAAGTTGGTACTACGATGTGTAGTGCAGACTAGAGGAAATGATTGGGAACACAGCGCAATACTTTAAAGTTGACGAAATTAACTTAAATACGCCATGTGAAACGCCTGAAACTAGTACGTGAAACGACCAGTGAAACCAGTAACAAAAAGTAGTATTTTCTTAGGATTTTACACCCAAATCCAATCTATATGATTACTAAATCATGAATTAAAATTTTCTTGAGTAAATAACCGACAGTTTAAGTGATTTTCTTTATTTAGAATACGCTATTAGAAGCGATTTTCTTTATTTAGAATACGCTAGCTATTTGGAGGGATTAAGCGATTTAACCCGAAGGGGATCCCGGAAGGGGTTTCCGGAAAACCACTTTAAAAATTGTTTCCTTCGTATTGAAAGAATGGTATCTGAAGGAAACGGGCTGTTGTGCAGGCAATATTACTTACCTCGCGTCCAGAGGGCCCCAGTTTGACCTTCTCCAGCACTGCTTTTTCAATGGTGTATTATTCAGAATTTAATCATATCAAGTTTCGTTTGTTGTATGGGACGTATAGTATTGCATGATAAACGGTGTTCATGAAATGAATGCGCTAAAATGATTAAAAATCCGCAGAAGTTTGTTTTGCTGCGCTATTTATATTAATAATTCAGATTTTTTAGCTTTAGAGTAAATTTATAGATTCTGTCTTTGCATATAGGTCAGTTAAACTCGCAGCATAACAACTAACTAACAACTGAAGACTATATTATAGAAGTCGACGCTTATATGTTTGGTACCGACGTACAGTGGGCTGAAATCGAAAATTTTGTCCAAAATTCAGAAAGTGATTTTTTCAAGCCAGGAATCTGAAACTTTGCATACATATTCTCAAAAGACCTGTGCATCTGATAATCTAAGACATCTTTCATAGTACTCAGCAATTAACAATTTGCATGAGGTCAAATATGCACTACTTTCGCAAAAATGGTCTACACTCAATTTTCTCAAGAAATCTTCAAAATCAAGCCCTTGCTGAACCTTTATGGGTGATAAATTGGAATAAAAGGTATCTCTTTAATGGATGAGAATCAAGACAAATGATTCACTATTCCTTAATAAGCAATCTTATCCGAGTATTTGTGTAAAGTTTCAACTATATATATCTCAAAGAAGCTATTTTGTAATTTTGTGCCATTTTTCGATTTCCGACCATTGTGCGATGGCGAAATCATTGCCCAAAAAACATCTACGCGGCAGAAATCCCGGTAGGCTAGCGTCTCTTACCTTCATCATTCTCCGACATCGCAACATTTCTGAGGGAAAAAATCAAAGGACGGATTTACTTTTTCCAAATAAGGTGGAACTGGTAAGCAAAAATAACTAAACCTCGTCTTTATAACTTTGGCCTCGTTTTTTATATTATATCAAAAACTACATTCTCATTCAATCAGATTTTTCCGATACATTCACCGGGATTTTTGATGTCCGAATTAGTCTCCGCTTCCTAATTATCCCCGATCCCATCCTCATCCCCTTCTCGCACACTTCCATCCAATACCCCGTGCAGGCCGGAGGGATTAGCGCAAAGCCTTTCGGGTCACGTATTTTGAGCGAATGGGAGGAGGTGGTGGTGCCTGAGAAATAGTGGGGTTAGAGAGTTCGGAAGGAGAGATTGGAGGAGAGGGCGCTGATGATGATGATGATGCCAGAATTCCCAGTGCCTTCCTTAACCCTTCTTCCGCTTATTATCTCGGGAAATAAATTGGCGAAAGAGGCGAAGTGAGAAGCGGGAATATAGTGAGACATTTGCTGTAAGGGGGTGGGAGGAGTTTGCTACGATCGCCTGGGAGAGAATTAATGGGAATTCTCGGAAGGGTTTGGAACACGAAAAAAATGTATCTCTCGTCGTTTACTTAAAAACACGATTCAAGCTTTTCATCGATCCGTGCGATAGGGAGGTGTTTACGAAGACGGCAGACGATTTGTCGCGATCGCAGATGTTGTAAAATAATAAAGTCGACTTCGACATAGAGAAGCAAGGTCGGTCATACTGGTAGGCACGGACAACCGGGCTTACTACTCACAGTTGTCACGAATGAAGTTCTCTTTTACTCTAAGTAGAACTTATAGTAGTCATATGAATAGCGGAACGATTTTATTTTAATTCGTCAAAGAAAGAGAGGAAAGTGTGACGACACGCAAATAAGAGCCAAATATATAGTTGGCTTGCGTTGAATTGTAACCAGTTTAAAAAAATGAAATTAACTTCCAAAGGGAATCCAACGCAACGATTAACAAACGCCGCTGTGATGAACTTTGGTCACGATTTTATTGTTTTTTACGTTTCAGTATACATGCAGTCTCCAAAAGAGGCCGTATAAAACTCAATGTATTGTGATGAGGAAGTGGTGTTTAATCCTTCTCAATCACCCCTATTCTGGCATAATTATCCCACTAACACATCCTACACGCACACACGATAATCACTGATGAAGTAGTTTTTGCGAACCGTTAAACGTAGGTATTAACATGAATAATGGAATGCATCTAAAAATTATCATGTAAACGATTGAAAGTGTGTAAATACGAAAACAAATTCTAAGTATGCAATTGAAACTGAATTAATTCGATCTGTATTGAAGGAATAGAATCAGCTCCCAGTAGAATTGAGTACCCTAGAAAATCATTTAAATAGCAATAAAAAGAGTAACTGACGCCACTGCAATGGAATTTGGGTAGGATTTCATTATAAGTTATGTTTTGAAACACATGCAGTCTCCATAAGAGGCTAGAGAAAACGTAAATTTTGTGCCGAGTTGAGGCCTAATCCTTACCAAGTACCTCCTTTCCGGCTTCATTGTCACCTTTAAGCTAGCATTCGGTGGCCGTGTCTAGCACATATTAACCACTTGGTCGCGATAAATCTCGGGATACATTTCAGCCTCCTTGAGTGAGTTGAGAGAGATAAGATATGATACTAAGAGTATAATGTCACTCGGAGATCGTTTAAGAACTTCAAAATAAAGCATTAAAATATCATCCTTAAGCCGTTTAGATGTACGGATGTACGTGAACTCGTTCTTTTATGTTTTGCTTTAACTGAACATTGATCTATGTAGTCCGAATTCAGGGTGTCTGAATTTGTTGACATGATAGTCGATTTTTGCTTTGCAATATATGAATAATGGCCCCAATCTCCCAGTTGATAAGTCATGAAATAACACACATATTTGGTAGTTTTGTTGTTAATAGGATTCTGTTGTTTTTCTTCTCACTCTTAGTTTTTGGTATGCTGTTATCGGTTAGTGTAATATGGTGAGAATAAAACTAAACTTCTACAATCGAATGCAACAGAAACTTTCATTTTCCAGTGCATTCAGTGGGGCCAATTGAATCTAATATTTCAAATACTCGACGGGTGAGAATTTGTTACTAATCCATATTATAAATAAAAAGTCCATAGTGAATATAAAGATATAAATACAGAAAAGGATAAAAATGTTGGTGGTAACTGGATTGGCAGTAACCATCCATTTCATCTGATAGAGAGTTCTGAGGGTTGACAGGGGAAGGTAAGGGTATAGGAGAAGTAATGTGGGACATCGAGGGATAATGACTGAGTCCGTGGGATGGGTTGGGATGATGCATGATGAAGAGTACTGGAGTATGGAAATATGCATTCCTGTTCCGAAAAAAAGATGCAACAGTGACATGATGAGACCATCAAAAGGGATAGAGTTAGTAAGAAGTGAAATAGGAGAGGAAAGCATATTCATTCACGAGTACCATTTTGTATCATTGCCGTCGCAATTCTCAAATTCTCTGACAAGACAAATTGGTCTTGATCCTGATGACGTGCTTTTGACAAGATCACTTTGAGGAGAGCAGTAATACTTTCTTAAATCTCTTAAGTTCCCACGTTCATGAACTCACCAACTTAACCTTTTTTTCGATTTCCTGGCATGCACTGCTCATGCTTTTCGACAGGGGCGGCGGAACTATTTTCGCTGAGAGGGGCCAAACTTGAAAAGGGCCGGCTCTTAAGAAAAGGGCTCGCATGTTTTTGCGGAGAGGGGGGGGGGGTAGAAACTAGAATTCCACTAAAAGTGCATATGAAGGCGGTAGAATATGTGTCAGAAGGGAAAAGTCAAGCTGGAAACAAGTGAAATTTAATTTTTATTAATGAAGAGTCATTTATCAAGGGCACGGGGCAAATTCTTTGGGGGGCCGAGTGCCCCCCCTGCCCCACACTTCCGCCGCCGCTACTTTTCGAGACCATTATGTGCGCAAAAAATCGATCTCTTGGTTTAAATAACTCCTCAACTTTGCATTTAGATTTTTAAGACGCAAGTTACATAATTACTCAAAATCATCGTTTTCCGAGTAGTTATGCTCTCAATTTCTCTGCCAAAAGAGTTAAAAATGATACCTAGATACGACAAAAATATTTTAATTTAAGTATTCTCTAATTTTCTATCTATTTCCTCCAAATTTCTATATCTGCATGCACGGGGAATAAGTTTTTGTCTGTTTTGCTGAATAATAATGACTGCAGCTAATTATGCGAAGGAAAATTCGCCCTCAATATTTAATTAGGATTTATAACCTGGAAATTGGTAACAATGACTTAATTCATACAATTAACATTGATATAAATTCTTGGAAAATTATTTCACGTAGTTGAATGATCAGTGAGGGATTTATTATACAATGATAATGAGTAATGCCTTTATTAAAATTTGGATATAGTCTGCCAAGTAAAGAGGAAAATTTCGAGGATCTACTAATTTCCGTCATTTGAGTAGGTATAAAATACCTTCATCAATCATCACTCAAAATCAGGATAAACATAAATTTAGATCATTGATGTATTAATGCTGAAATTGATAAATTGAAATAACAATTCATACGTTTTCCCAGTAAATGACTATCCGGGTTTTGGTTTTCATGTAGAATGAAGAACATTTCAGATTACTCGGAAAATATAATCCACTCAAAAGTTTCCATATTTTGTTAAACCTGGAAAGTTCCGTTCCGAATAGTTTCTAATTTAGCTGCTATTATTATTATTATTATTATTATGAGTTTTATTTTACGTGGGCGGGATAGGACGTTACCGTCCTCCAGCCCCCGCTATGTGCGGCCTATAGTTCCAAAAGATTAATGATTTCTCTTTATTTCTTTTTAAAATATGTAATCGCACTAACACATTTGTGACATAGCATTTCAAATGTGTTTTATGAAGGGAAGAATGTATTAAGGAGTTGCATTGTTGCTATAACTATTTTTATGATACTTTTAGCTTTATATAAGAAGCTTTCAGTAACTCATAAGATGCTTTCAATATTGTGCCTTGGCCTGAGTGAAACATATTTCCTACTCTTTCACTTTAAAGAGAAAATTCATCACGAAATTCCTATTTTGTAATGTAATTTGTGTTTAAATGGCGAGCATGGTGATAGGAGCGTCAAATTTGTTGATTTTTTCAATGTGTATCATTTTGGGACTTGGTAAAATATTCGAAATTAAGTGAAAGGAATCAATTCATTTAGTTCTGAACCTATTTTTATCATTAACTACCCATTTAAATTGTAATTATTTAAGGAAGAAGTCACCGTTAAGCTTTTAATCCTTTGACTTGGTGAACAAATAATGCTGCGTTATGTCCTTGAGTGCAAGGGATGTAATTGGTGGTGTGCTGATTTTTCTATCGGGAAGACCACTTTGTTCTAGAGCGTTTCCTCCTTTAGGTATCTATTTACTTAGTGACAATTGCTACCATATTTCGCAGCTTAAATATCCTTAGCTCCAAGTAGATGGATTGCTATGAGTTACCTTGTGGAAAACAGTGGGTGCAAAATAACCCTCTGTGAATCGATCGGCCAATTGAGGATATATGGGATTCTGTATCAGAACTTTTAGATCATTAATTAATTATCAAGTGATATTTTGCCCATTGTTCCCAAATTGCATTCCAGTTAACGGTTGATAAAGTATTGGGTTGCTGATTTGAGGTCCCAGGCTCAAATCCCGGGAAAATGCCTTTGGAAGTGTTCCAGATAAACTCAATTAGGGTTATTTTCTGGGAACCAGATCCTTCTGGGAAACCGCAGTCGGTACACGACAAGGAACTGACTCCCATTCCCTTAAATGTGTGAATTTCACACGCCGCGCCTGGGACTTAGTGGTGAACAGATTTGGTGGTGGATTTGTTGTGGTTTACATTTGAAAACATTGGCCATAATTTAACACGACCCTAAAAATATTTGGATATCTAATCTTTGTGAACAAATTGAAAGACCGAATAGAGATGGGATTATGGGTGCATAAAATATTTCCGTGCTTTGATAGAACTTCATCATGTGATTAGAAATTCATCACAATGGTTGTCAAATTGAAGTTGTGGCGACACCCCGCCACAACAGCCACATTGGCAGTTAATCATATTCATTTATAAGTCATTCATTATGTAGTCATGCATTATATTATTATTTATCATCAATTATTATTATTTATTATCAATTATTATTTATCATCAATTATTATTATTTATTATCAATTATTATTATTTATTATCAATTATTATTATTTATTATCAATTATTATTATTTATTATCAATTATTATTATTTATTATTTTATTCATCTACATACCAACCGGGCAACAATACCGATTGTGGTTACCAGAGAGTTGTTGATGAGTTTGAGAGAAAGAGAGAATCTTGTAAGTGGAGCTGAATAAAATAGCTATCTACAATAAGAAATTAGCGTTTCATTCCGCACCAAGACGCTAAAAAGTCGTGAGCTTTAAACAATAAAGTAATTCGACCGGTGGAATTGAATATTTTCTCACCACGGAGGTATTTTTACTGGAAATTAATCATTTGTCGTTCACTTACATCAGCTGTTTCTTTTTTCACCTGGTTTTTCCAGGAAGGAATGTGAAAGAAGATTTCCATCGGTGGGCTGTAACAAATAGAGACACAAACCTAACAGTTTTCGTATAATACTTGATGATGGTTGTTAATAGCACCACAACTACAACGTCCAAATGAGCAACTGCAACACTTTTATTTAGACGTTTTATACTAAAGCTTAAATGAGTTTAGAGGAGGAAGGGTGATATATTTATTACCTTGTAAATTTGAGGCGGAGTTTAAAGCCCTCGAGATAAAAATAGCACTTACGATTTACCCTGTGAATCAGGGTAAATAATGTTTGGCTATCTGTTAAATTATCTAGCTTACTTTCCCCAGTGTTGGTCAGCTATTTGGCCATTTTCACGTTCAGTGAAAATAATTTTCTCTCTCCCTCTCTCTCCTCACGGTTTATTAAAAAAACGACGAGATTTAGATTAGGATTCTAATTAAAGGAAGAAGGAAATGAGGCATTCAGAATTCTGAAGAAGCGTGGGACCCGAATGGCTCGTTAATTGATTCTCGGTATAGCTCATGGCCCATTAGCGCCGAATAACTCGCGCCTTGAAGGGAGCGATTTATTGGCGTTAAATGGGTCGGAATAAATAACGTGCTCCCCCTGCCCTTCGCCCCTCACCCCCTACCATTCCACTTTATTTAATCACATGCTGAATGAGTCCTTAAAACACTGCCACCAGAATTGTCCACGGAGAGAACCGTTGAGGGGTTATAGCTGCGACCTGAATCGGCATTGGCACGCAAATCGTTTGGCTCGTTAAGTATACTGAGAAGGATTTTGTAATATTGCTTGTAAATGTGATAAATATGCTCGATTAACTCTTGGGCAGTAATTGGAAGCTCACCTTTCCACTGGTATTGATCGATTGATAGTTATGTATCGGTTTGGGTAGGTTCTGATGGAGTTTCCCTACAATTTTTGACTATCGGTTCATCTAGCGGCTTGATCCCTACGAAATTTCTCTCTTCAAATTAGCATATTTTTTATTTCTCTGAATGTCATCACTAATACCTTTTTTTTCCTCGTTTTCAATATTCTAGTATTCCACTCTCAGTAATGATCTCCAGTATTCTATTGTCTCTAAGCACCTGATCTATTCACCTACAATGCCTTATTCTTATTTACTTCAAAGATATTCTCTCCCATCCCCACCCATGTTCATCGCCTCATTGACTGCCATTGCACTTGCCTCTATAATCTGTTTTCTAAAGCTTCCATTTTTTTCTGCTGCATAGATTAGGAACTGAAGTGGCCAAGCGTCAGGTAAGATCCCTTTATAAAAATAAATTGCTATAAATTTCTTACCGTACGTCATCTGTGCTCTCAAATCCTTAGCCGCTCGTTATAGACGCTTCAGACCGGAAGGGAAGATACAGGGATGAGATTAGAAGAGGGAGGAGGAAGGATGGATAAAAACCCGCCGTCGACATTAGCCTGCTCTTAGCAAAAGGCGCCAAGAGGAGCACTGCTCAATATCTCATCCGACAGACTGAGTATTGAATTTCACCTCTCTTCACTAATCAATCAAGTAGGGACCGGTTCAAAAATAAAGTATATCTTCAAAAACATGATTCGAACACGGGAACACCACCTTAGGGTATTACACATTTGTAGGGTAGCTAATTAATTATCGATTATTTTAATGTTCATATTGTTCTCTTATTTTCTAAAATGTGTCCGACGGACGGCTAATACAGTATGCAGCATTAAAATACAGGATAGTACCGGAATATAGGGATATTATTGGTACAAGGGCCAAGAATTTTGCAACTTCCTTTCAATATGTTGCTAACAGATGATCCCCGACGAATACATTTCTTTCCTTACTATTGGACTCTGGTATAACTTTGTCACTTGCTTTCTGTTAACAAAATGTACCGAGTGGTCAATTTTTTCACGTCCCACTTGGCAGTCAGTGTGTGGAACCTGTGCTACCATCATATTTCTTCATTGAAAATAGTTGATTTATTGTTTTAGCTCACCAACTTTTACTCTCAAAATCTGTGGTCAATTTTTTCGATTTTTCAAGTATTTTATCACGCCGTTCAAATGCTATTACTACTTTTCATCAGCAATTATATCTGAATAATTGATCGGACCGATTAGTTGAAATGTGGTAAAAATCTTGAGCACGCAAATAGGAAGAGCAATTCCGCTGCTTTTTATGCTTGGAATTTGTATTTCCTTCAATTAGACTAAACTTAATTTGGAAAGTAAGAAAATGATCGGATTTTGCAACTTCCTTTCAATATGTTGATAACAGATGATCCCCGATGAATACATTTCTATCCTTACTCTTGGGCTCTGGTATAAATAGCAGTTTACACAGCAATAACCCAGCAGAAGTATAAGCTATGAATCAGCGTTAAAATTCCTTTCAAAATTCAGCAGCTCAATTCAGCATGGTTTATTAATGGTTCAGAGGCAACCATATGATGTATTCTTAGCCTTTCACGTAGGATAAAGGGTATTCATAATATTTTCGATCCCAATCAGAGTTCGAAACTTGTTAGAGCTAGATTAATGAGCATTGGGAAATCCAGAGAAAAGGGAACGTGACGTCAGTTAAACTTTCGCATCGGAAGTGGATGGATTGATGAAACTAAATGAGAGCCTCCCTTTGAGTGGAATTCTTGGATTAGATCATCCATATAGGGCGTGAAATATTAGCGAGAGGGTGTTTTAATTAAACGTTTGGTGATGGATCACTTGGTGCCTATGGATGAGAGAATTCAAACGCAATAGAACGGAGATCCAAAGCAATCCCTTTGTTATGGCGTACGTTAATCGAGGGTTTTAACAAACTCAAAATCGATTTACGTAAGTATTCGCTTATGATCTATTAATTGTTTTGAGAAATCCGCCCAATATGTTATATATTTAGCTAGAATGAGCAGAGCCAATTTTCGATGGCCTTGCTATCTGCGATAACTACGTTGATGACGTACCAGCAAGGCATCTCTACGGCCGTGAGTCCGTATCCAACCTGTGGTATAGACTTCGTGTTCTTCTTGGACTAAAAATTCTATTTAGCGGTGCGTCATAACCCAAGCATTGAAATCATCTAAAAAGAGAATTATTACTAAAACTGTTATTTGGTTTTCTGTAAGGCGAAAAGATTGACTGATGGTATCAGGCGTAACTTTATAGAACCTATACATGATTGAAATGAAAACTTGACTTTGTAGTTTTACATAAATTTATTAACGAGCGACACGAGCGTTGACGTTCAATGCCGTCAACAGGTGATGAAGTTGGACTTCGAAACCCGGGTCATACGTTTATAAATGTATTTGGAACTACAAAGTCGAGGTTTTATTTCAAGCGTGAAGACTGATTTCTTATAATCCTATATTTTCTCTTATTAATACTCTCCCCTTTTAGGTATGCTCTGATACCAAGTCTCCCAGATCTTTTTTGCATCGTATTCATCTATTGGCTTCATCCATGCGAAACTAAATTTTTCAAGTGGCATATTTCCTATCCATTCATAATATCCATATTATAGAATGCGAGAAAAGTTCGTGGACCATAATAGAGTTGTGTTTCATAGGCAGGATAGTAACTATTTAGCTTTCAAATCAACAAAAATATTTATAGTTTTACTATCACACCAAGTATCAAATTTTCTTTAACAGTTATGTTTTTAATGTTAATATTAGTCAAATGATTTCAAATATTACAAAATGGAGTTATAAGACTCATACTTAGCCTTAACTGGTAGGTATACGACAATTGAAACATTATTTTTATTTATCATAAATGAATTTTGATAATGTTTTTGATAGATTGCTTTTTGATTGTAGGGATATTTATTAAGAAAATTAAAAGTAATCTTATGACATTTCGATATCATTTTGTTATATAATAATATTATAGTGATAGAATAAATATAGATCTTCACCTTCTCAAGAGAAATAAGACATCATTTCAGTTTTCTCTCTTTTTTATGGTGGACTTTTACTCTTCAACACTTGAAGTCTAAGACTTCTAGGCTAACGTAGAAGTTTAAGACTACATGAATTCCAAATATAAAATACCAATTCTGACTCCCACATGCTGGATTTCCCTGTAATCTTTTACTGTAATTGTTTACTAGTAGATTTTTCATAAATATAGTCAAAGTGGTGAGGAAATTAAGTGGCAAGGAGCAATAATAAGCAAGGATACATTCAAACCGTTTAAAAACTCTCTGATAAGGCCTGGAGTGCCTAGAGGATAGGTCTTAAAAATGACAAAGTGTTTTGAAAAGACCTCGCAATAAAATTCAGCCTTATTATAATGAACACCTGTGTTTTAGGAAATATAATGAGCAATGTTTACACGCCTTTGAGACGCAGAATCAGGAATTGATAAAAAGGGACGATAGAAAAAAAAGTGTGATACACGGTAAGGCGAGGGAGAAGGTTGATGAGAGTTATGCGTTTAAGGACAAAAAGGGTGGTAGGAGTGCTATAAAGTGGGATGCTTAAAACGCTAAAGACAATGCAAGAAAACATGATCGTATGAGTTGGAGGTGGATTGCTACAATATTCCTGTGATACTACCTATTAGCTTATCCTCAGAAGGGTTCCATAGCAAGAAAATCATCATCATTATCAGTCATCAATCTTGATATTGGTTTGGCGCAGCTCTCTCCACTCAATTCTACTGTCAGCTAATCTCTTCACATTTAAGTATTTTTTCTCTTTCGCGTCCTCCATCACTTGTTCTACATCTCTCATACGAGGCCTTCCTCTGCCATTCTTCCTGTTAAACCTTCCTTCGACGATTGTCTTCATCAGGCCATCATGTCTCATGATGTGGCTGATTAAGTTTTTCCGTCTTCTTCTTAGGGTTTTCTGAATACTTCTCTTTTCTTCCACTCTTCTAAGGACTTCCTCATTACTCACTTGGTCGATCTATTTTATTTTTATCATTCTTCGGTACCACCACATGTTGAATGCTTACACCCTTGTCTTCTTTGCTGCTGTCATCGTCCATGCTGCCATAATGAATCATGATACAGATGGGTCTGTCCGCCGTTACTCTTGTGACATTTTGACGCATTTGACTCCATTAAAACTGACCGGGTTATAGAAATATTAGATTTTTCAAAGTAAACACTTTTGAATGAATTAGAATACATAATGTTTATTAATTACATCCGAACATTTAGGATTCAGGTCATCAATTTAGTATATAAAAAGCACATGGAAATAGTGTTATGTCTTGTGACCAAAAAAAGACAGTTGAAATGCACTATATAACATAAATCAATTTTCTCTTATTCAAATTACAATATACCATTAAAATATTTTTTATATTTTACTCTAGTGTCTTAGGAATGAAGTACAAAAATATATAGTGCATAAGAGTATAAAGAGACAGACAAAAACAGGGTTACAAGTAGAAAAAGTGGTTACTCTTGTGACCGTTACTCTTGTGACGGATCGTCAAGCATGCAGTGAAGGCACATACAGCAAATTCAAATTTGTTCGTGAAGTTTAAATGGTAGAGGTAGCACTTCAGCAATGAAATGGGTACATTAAACACGACACTAAAAAACTAAAAAAATGATATGACTACATATGCGGGCTAACACTATAAGGGGACATTGTAACAGTACATTACTTCCATTTTTGGTTATTGATTATTATACACACTACATTTCACCCATAATGCGGCCATAAAATCAAAATATAACCCTTGTAGAAGAGATGTACATAAGAAGTAATTTCTTTACACCTTTTTTTTAATATTTAGTGACATTTTAAAGATGGTTATATTTGACGAGTATTCCTTACTTAATTAAAATCCCACTTAAAATACATTTTCTGATAGTTAATGAAGAAATATATAAATATATTATTTCCATAAATTATTTTCCAGTCTATCCATTTCATTATGCAAGAAAAATTTTCACTCTACCATGAAAATCTCTATTTTCCAATTTGTCCACTTTCTACTGGACGTACCCAGATGTAAGTTCTAATGACATGTTTCCTCACTTCCACGCTTATATTTGCAGCTGTAAGAAGAATCTTCTTTTGGTAAAATGCCCTTTTTGCTTGGGCATTTCTACTGGCAATTTCTCTTATACTTCGTCCATCGCTGGTTACTTGGCTTCCAGGGAACAGAACTCTTCCACTTCCTCAATTTTGTTTTCTTAGTTTAACATTGATCTTGGCCTCTTCTCTCCAGCTCCAAATTAACATTTTTTTTCTTTTATTGATCTTCAGCTTCTGTCTGTCCATAGTCCTTTCCACGGCTAATAGAATGTTCTTCAAATTCCTCTCCGTTCCTACTATGACTGCTATTTCCTCCAATAACATTGCTATAATTGGAACAATTTAGTTTTACTTTTTTTGATAATTTATAGTTGCGTTTTAATACATGGCAGTAATAAAGTGTAAATATTAGAAATGTATAGCTAATCAGTCGAAGCGGGTAAAATAAACAGCAGTTCTTATACTCTATAATGTTACATAGTTTAGTTGTGTTTTACTTCCGGTTCCAACATTTATGGCATCTTCATTGTCACTTTTATGTTTATTTAACTCAATAGTCAGAGCTTACCTCAAGTGACGACTTATAAAGATCAATTATCCGTCAAAAAGCTGTACGCTAGCCAAGTTATAATTTATATATTTGTAATGGTATCCCATTTTTTGTTACATAAAACTGCTTTACAATCACCATATAATCCATCTGCAAAACCAATGCTGATACTAGGGAGATGTATCCAAATCTTACATAGATTCTCGATAAGTACATGATCTTCTTGATATACTTCTTGATACTATTTATAACTGAGTATAAAAGTGTTTGCATCATGTACGACACAGAAGATTTATATGCACTTATTAATATTAGAATCACAATTTGTTCATTCTCTTAGATCTAACGGTCGATGATCTTAAGATGGTGCAAGCCCCTCGATTTTGTTTGACATCATGGCAACCATATACCTAATGGCATCCTTCTGTAAACGTTACATGACTGATGAAATTATCTGAAAAACCTTTATGTTTTATGTACTCAAATGTAAAGGCATGAATCAGAATGTAAAGAAGGAACAGTAAGAATCTTAGCCTAAGGGAAAAGCGAATATTAGGAAATTTTTGAACGAACATTACTCCTGCTACATAAAAAAACTGAATCCTTGAGCAGTTCAGAATAACTAAGTCTAAAAATATCAATCATTCTAGCTGAGTGTACCTTCGCCTTTTGGGAAGAGTGGGCTGTGAGATTTATTCCATTTGGGATTACGTGTGCCGCTGAGTGGTCAAAGTCCAGGACTCCTTAAGAAAAACCAAGATGCCGAATGAGCAGGAAAAATCTCGGAAAGTCGGCATGAATAAAATAGCGTAAAGGATTAAGGCCAGTATTATTTCGAGGCATTGGGAAGGGACGGAATTTTCCCCTTGAGAACTGAAATTTTTATTCCCTTGCACGATTTTTTTTGGTCAGGTTTTTAGCGAGAATTTGTTTGATCCCAAGTTTGATGGAGGAGGATAAAAATTTCTCAAGAGGGTCGGGAAATGCGGTTTGAGTGGGAGTTTCAGCCTGTTCCCTTTTGCGAAGTGGAAAGTATAAAAATGATGAAATCTGGTGAGTCTTAAGAGAGGAGGGGGGGGAGGTGGGTGAGTGAAGGAAAAGATGGATGAGGATAAGCGAAAACTTATGATTATTACTTTGAAGAAGTTTCGAAGGCGAAAATGGAGGAGGTTTGAGAAGGCAAGTGAAGGAGGTTTGGGTTGTTAAGGCATCGCAGATTTGTTGGTGATGTGATCTCGTATATTATTGTTCCTTTTGAAGTGGGCTCTTAGGTTTTTCCCTCACTTTCTGCATTGAAGATCATACCACCGTATTATAGTTTTCATTAGACAACAATAGATCAATAGAATAGTGGAGAAATGCATTGTACTATTTCGCTATCACAGCATTGCTGAAAGAGGAGTTCCGACCAATATATGTCGTAAGTTTCTTCCAGTGAGATCAATTTTAGAAGTTTATCAGTTTAGGTTATGAGAGTTTTAATTTAATTTTTTATATCGCATTCTCAGAGTCCTGGCATGTCATTCGGAAATTTTAATTTATGGGCTTGCTAAGTGAAATCCAAACGCCTACAATCTTATGTCTTAACTGCTCCCCAAGGGCAATATTTTGCAACCATTCAGTGCCACTTAAACGTTCTACCAACCTACATTTAACACTTGCCCAAAATATCCGGGCAGAATTTCACACCCATCGGTAAAAGCCTGTTACATTAATGAGACCCTTGTACAAATGCATATAGTTACGCATCGGTGAAAGCAGGGCATCTGGAGGAAATAAATAAGCGTCAAAGAATCAAACGAATATCTGAAGAAATGAACATTACATGCATGAGAAAGTTATGGAGTGTGGAATAATTTGTTCGCGGAACTATTTGAGAACGGTAGGCAAGCATCGGCTAGAGGCTAAAAAAAAGGCAATTAGTGCTTGAAGGAGAATGTAGATGCTGAGTTTGGTTGATAATAAGAAAAAGTGCTAATGCATGTGGGTGCGCAACGGAAGAAATTGGCACATTCATAGGTGCCAGAAGAAGTGAATGTGAGATGTGGTCAATGGTTGCTATAAAGGGAGAATGGTAACCAATGGGAGAGGGGGAAACGAAATTGGGTATTGATCAGCATGGTGAATACAGGAGATATAAAGTATACATTCCAGAAGTTGGAAGTGGAATATCTGTAGAATTGGGTGTCACTCATGGCAACGGAAGATGTGGCTGGATCTGTCCAAGACATTACCATTATAGGGAGTCTACATTCTTTCGCCGTATTGTGTTCCTCAAAATTGCTCCCAAAAGTGGAACCACAGAAAGCGAAAAACTATATCCCGTACACGCTTTATATAACAGTTTATAAATAAAACATTTTCAGAGGTGTTAGTGTTAGCTCTGATTTCCCATTTGCGTGCAAAAAAATGATTTCACTCTACACACATCTTTTCAGATGCCATTTCAAAGAAATAAATTCAAATACATTCAAAACATTCTAATTCATAATATATACTTGGTTCAATATCAAATTTACAGACAACGTTTCGGAAAAGAGAATGCGAGATGACGGAGTAGCGAGTTGCTAGTGCTACACGTTGCAGACCTTCGGTTAAATGACGTAATGCGAATGCGATGTAAAATAGGGACCTCATGTACCTATTGGTAAAACACTTTTGAATATCGAGTTATGTGGATGACATATGTATTTTACAGATGAGTTTTTTATTTATTTAATAATTTTTAGTTCACTCAACATGAAAACATAATATCTAATATGGTAAACTAATTTCACAGTTAAATCATAATTACAATCCTACTACAAAAACATAATAAAATTATGGTACAATTAATTGCAAAACAGTCAGGGCCGGCTGAATGTTACATACAAAATTTTGGACCTATTTACAATACCGCTAACATCGGCAATATATCTTTGCGAAGCATTTCTTTAGATTTGTTTATATTTAATTCTTTCGAAAGTGAGATTCAAGATACATGAAGGATTTAGGAATTTAGCTGTTTAAAAAAAAGAAATATTATAGTAATTAGGCGTTTTATGTAGTGTTGGGTGAAAAACACTTATTTAGCAACTACCTCAATGCGGGGAAGGAATAAGAAATCACTCAATATTCGCGATAGAAGGTCGACGCATTATTTTCAAAATTTAGGAAACGGGACTCAGGTTATTACAGGGAGCTTAATGCGTCGGCGTTGGCCTTCACGTTACAGAAAAGAGTCAAGAGATTCGCGTATTAACGTCCGAACCGATGGACGTAGTTCTGAACTAAATGTGTTTTCCTCACAACACTCGGGTAGGGACCGGCGGAACATTGAAAAATCTCTCTCATTGCGTAATTCAAACACTGGCGCTCATAACGTGTGTCTAGTACCTACTCTATCTACCTCTCCAACCTTTACTCACCACATGAAGTAAATTATAACATAACAGCTTAATCTGCTGTGCCTATATGCCTGGGTTAAACCTTTGCTTAATATGAAATAAGAGCGTATGCTTTCCCGGCGAATTGATTGAAGAAATTCCTCTCAGGTTCTCCACCGGGTTAGTTGGTCCATGGCCGACGTCTCATCTGCGCTGATGACGGTGCACGAGTCGAGCACCGAAACGTCGGCCATGGACCAACTAACCCGGTGGAGAATCCGAGAGGACTTCACTTAATATGCTTTGAGTCACAGCTGTCTCAATTTCCCCCCTGCGGTTGCAATTCTAGCGTAAATTTAATCATGGTGATGCATTAGGCTACTTGACATGCGACCATTTCGACTTTTACGAGCATTTTCAGCTTTTTTCAGCTTGAGAGTCCCCTAAAAAGTGGCGATGTATAATTTGAGCCTTAGGGTTACGAGGTCATACGTTTTCCAGCCATGCATAATTCAGTGCCACCTTGGCCTTCCCTCTCCCACCGTTCACCTCCTGGTTTTCCAAAACTCACTGAAATGAAAAAAATATATTTTTATTCTGCGCCACCTGCGAGTGTGTGGATTCTTGCCGTATATCCAGCTGTGGGAAAACCTTGACTTTCGGGCTGTGTGACTGTGGCAAAATAGCCAATACCTGAATTTCCTGGCACCATTCGCAGGAGATGTTCATGGTGGCGAGTCCACAGTACAGTGTGACCCACTCCGGGGTTTGTGAATCCCTCTCCTCTGCCCTCTCAAGATCCCTATCCTTACATGGACAGTCCCTTTTGCCGGATACGTCGCGATGTGTCACCAGAGCAACGTCGCGTCGTTGCTAGAGCTGTCAACGGGATTCTATAAGTGTGGTGGATTTTACCATATTGTTTTGCTGAAAAAACCGACAGCTAAGGTCATGTGCGCCGTTTAGTATAGGTGTGTAATTTTCTAGAGGTAAGGGTTTTTCTGGCGGTAACGAAAGAAAGTAGAGTAAAACCAGCCTTGAAATAAGACTTTTAATTTTAGTTCGTACGTAATTGGGTAGAAATCGATCACCCTAATAATTAGGTACATATTTCTATCAGATGCTTTAAGCATCAATGCGGGAAATGACTTGAAGAGTGCTTGAATAATGGTAAATTATTTTAACTGGAAGACAGTGGGAGAGAAACCCAGCTTTGGCATTAATCTATTCATCACGTCCTCTTATGATGGGCGGAAAAAATGTAACTGAGGTGATCTCTGGACAGCAACAAACAATAGTGAGGATACTGCTAAAAATATTTAACCCTTTCGGGACTCAAAACTGGGCATTCGGGATGGTAGACTAGATTTCTGGCCACTATTTGTATAGGTAGGAATTTTATAGGGAACGGAGGAGTGGAGCTAAATCTGGCAACGGAATTAGACGCCTAATTGCCGAAGATTGGGTTTATTGTACGTAATTATTTTACAGCCAATGAATATAATGCTTACATAATTCTATCAGAAGTGTAAACTATAAAGACAAGGGACAGTGACTATATATGATACCTCAATGATAGTAGAGCGATTATGAATGGTATATTACATCTACATCATACCCTGCAAGCCACCATAAAGGTGTGTGGCAGGGGGTGAATTCTCACCAAACATGCACTACATATCATGCATAAAAAAGGGTTAATAATAATATACTAGTCTAAACTTCACTATTAAAAAAAGGATAAAAATATTTTAGCAAGCACGCAAAAACCTGCTGTTACTTGGGTTACCTTCAAGTCATTATACCAACATGCAGCTACGTATGCTATGGATTGATTCACTCGTATTGGACATATTTTCCGCTATCCATATCCCTAATTGTACGAGGAAAAAAGGACATTTTGAATCTGTCAGTTCGGCAATCAATTTCTCTAATTTTGTGTTTATGGTTCAGTCTACCATAGTAGTTGGGGTTCTCAAAATATTTTTAGTATCATCACTGAATATATGGAATTGAATTTGGAATTTATTTAAGAGATTAAGTCTAAATTTCAAACTGCGATCTGGCAATGATTCCCATTTTAATTCATTTAATAGACTGGTGACGCTAATGTAATTATCGTACCGTCCCTTTGCAGATCTTGCCGATTTTCGTTGCACATGTGTAAGTTCATTATTTAGGCCGATTTCATAGGGATCCCATATACTGGCAGTAAAAACGATATCCCCCAAATTATTGGGATTGAAGGATACATTAAGGGAAACCCGGCTTATGCATTATCCTACTCCTAAAAAAGGCGTATTGGGTTCCTTAAAATTTTGTCCCATCCTTCAGAGTTTGTTGTTATTTACATAAATTATGCACTTCATGACGAGCATAACATTGAAAAACGTCTTACGCTACCTGGATTTGAATCTGGGTCCTCCAGAAGGAATGATAGATACCCAAACACTACACTAACCCAATCATTCCTAATTTACGACCGTTATGTATTGCAGAATAGTGAAATATTGATAATCAAGTTTTTATCCTAAGAGTAAAAATGCCGTATAACATGGTATCAACCTACCATTGTGCAGCCTGAAGGAGGGTTGGATGCGCAGTGAAAGTTTTGAAGTAGCGAAACACATGGAAAACATCCGTAAATGCATGGACGACCACAAAAAACAGATTGTTCTATTTAGAGGCGTTCCATCCATTCAATTTGCCCGAGTTAACGCTGCTGAGTGTAGTACAATTTATTTGACTCTGTAAAACGGCTTAACGGGGAAACGATTGGAGGGGTTTTAATTCCTAATGTGAAGCAAAAAATAATCTTAGGTATGTCTTAAACCAAATTATGTTCAGTATTGGGGATATTTGACAAAGGAATCAATCACTTCAGAAGGGAGTGAATGAGATCATGAATGTTTCATATTGGGATCATGAGAACAGAATGAGGAGTGTAGAATTGAATGGTTCTGAAAACCTTTCTTTTAGATAGCATGATGTTTGGAATAATGAGGCTTTTGAGATGAGTTTTTCGAGAATAATACACAAGTTAAACTTGATGATGTAGTAGATATAAAAGTACTTAGTTAATTCCACAATTTATTTTGAATGACTCGACCCATTTCAACCTTTATAGGTCATCATCAGGAGTAAACTTTCCGACCATCGATTTTATTGATGATGTAGAATTTGAATACGTGTTATATGTATATGGCAGGAGAGGAAAGCATCGGTGTAAGTGAACTTTACAAGTATCATCAAATAAATAACGACAAAATGTTTTTCGATTATTTTTTTAATGTTTGAGCTCAATGGCGTGAAAAAGAAACGTAAGGAAAGAACAATCTATGGAGTGTTAGTGCAACGGTTACTCATAAGAGGCTTGTCACTGGAGATACGACGCGAGGACGTGTTGCGTTTCGCCACGCCGCCGTCGCGTCGCATGTCTGCTACCATCAATCCCAGTGATTCTCAACCTGTGGTCCGCGGGCCTTTGGGGGTCCGTGGGTTGTACTTGTGAGTCCGCAGTTTTGCCGTCATGTTCCTTACTATGTAGCAGCAGTTCTTACCATTGAACAGAGAATTATAAAGCGCTTCTAAGCTAAATGTATACACCTACGAGGATTGAGTGTATTTGTGCTTCGTTTTCGACTAGTTGCCAATTGATTTGTTACACTTCACTTATGCAAAGACCCTGCAGTTCTTGATACGACTACCGAGATAAATTCCACTGAGATATAGAGGACCGCTGGTTTCTCGAGTACTTTATGATTGCCTAGCATGCATGCGTTGTCAACCTTGTCTTGACGTGGAAGTTTTATTTTCTCGTTTTGGAATTGGTATGTAATATAAATTAGATGGAGTGTTAGTCGTTCACACGGCCTCAAAAAAATGGAAAAATGAATGTTGTTTATTTCAAAATGCGTAGGTGTTTGGTTTGAGAACGTTCTACTCAGTTAAAGACATTTAAAGTCATTTAGCACGTAAAATTTTCTAATTTTCTAATTATTTTCATATTTGCAGTAGCACGATGAAAAACCAAATTGCAAATTAGAGTGGGAAATTTAATCTAAATACTTTTTCAACAGGAAGAGTTAGGACATGAAACTCTTGATCCTTAAAAAAACTACTAAAGGACAATTTTAGAAAAAAATTCAATGAAAAGTAAACATTTAAGTAGGTGATTTTTAAAAAGAAAGAGAATTTTTCACAGGGGAAATGGCAAAATCTTACCACTAACCGAATAAATACGTACTCTAAATGCATTTGATAACAAATAAAATTTAGAAAGATATGGCGCGGCGGCGAGCGGTGTAGGCGTTACGCCTACCCTCCTATAAACAAACTATTTCTATCTTAAATGGAATATTAGGTCTACCATACTTTATAATTGGTAAAGGAGTATTGTATCTACAGCATATAAAAATGAGCAAAATTGACGGCAAAGATAGATCGTCAAAATAGATTTGAAAATTCAAAATTGCTATGAATATTATAAAATTGTTTATACTTTGTTATATAATCCATTTCCTCAATTCATGGCCTTTTAAATTAGTCATTTTGTTGTACATCTGTAGCTTTAATGGTATGTATCGGAGATATACCGTCAAATGAGTAGTAGGTACCTTTTGTAACGTTCGAATTTTGAAATGTTGCAATTTCTCATTAACTGCTACATTTATTGCAAAACGGCTTTGAAGTTTTAATTTTCTTATCAAGTGTTGCCGTTCTGCCACTTTTGGTCAAAATCGGTCACCCTAAGGGCAATCACCTGGTCGAGTTGACATGGAATGACCCACCTGAATAATAATATCTAGTGCCTAGCAATATGCCCACTTTCTTTGCAGTTATCTGTGATGCCTCCTCCAAAACATCCTGAACTCCTTGTTAACAATCATCAGTGATCAACGCGATGGTTGGTTTGATTTAAAGGGTCAATGAATTTATCAGTACGCCTAAGGAAGATGACATGTGATATATCCTCTCGCCATTTTCTTACCTTATATATCAAGCAATATGTTGTTTAAGAGTATTAAGGGTTTACTCAGTCATGTTCAAGTGGGTAATGAGGTCACCCTTAGTTAAAGAAATCTTTAAGGGCCAATCGTGTTGTAGCGAATAACATTAAAAGCGAGGGATACCTGTTCTTATGTATAGGTACTCTTGCGCAATAGGGGGAAATTAGAGAGCTCGTAGGGAAATTAGTGAAGAGCTAGATGAGGAATTTGAGTAGGAGAATATAGGTAGTACATTTTGAAGAGTATGGATGTTCATTGTGCTGGGGAGAGCGGCATAAGGAAGGGAGATTTCTGACTAGACTGAAGAAAGTTACAATCCCATGCAATCGGAAACAGGACTATTATTATAGGACTATATTACAGGACTATAAGTTATCATAAGAGCCTTGGTGGTCATTCACTTGAAAAACTTGGAGATTGTATGGCAGTAATATTTAATATTTTTGCCAATTAATCTAATTGTTGAGCAAAGATTATTTATTCCATTCCGTGTATAAATTACCTCTCCTCGATGAGTTTTTATTCAATTATGCTGCAAATTGCTTTCAGTAATAGGCAGATATGTGTTCTTTGCCTTTGGCTGCATATAGCAATTTCATTCTGTGGGGACATTCGTTGCGTTATTGAAGCGTGCCTGCGGTTAAGTGAAAAACTCACTCAAGGCAATATCGTAGAATTGTAATAATCAATGTTTCGATTTTCTCCATTTGTCCTTTCTCTTTCGATGATCTGGAATTTTCCATTATGGTCTACACGTAGGTTAAATTCTTAACTTCTGTGATGCTGATAAATACCATCGATAAAATTCCGATGATCAACTACATTTAAAAACAAGTGATTATTTTAATGAGTAGCATTTATTCGTTGCTAACGGTTGCCGATAAATTAGTAACATTACGTTAGTAATATCTATCCACCATATTTTCCAGAGTAATGTGATCTAAATACATCGAGAAGACTGGAAACCAGTGCTTTAATGTTTGAATATTTTATTGGCAGTATCCAATTGGTTGTCTTCCTTGAATATTATAAAATATATTTTTTGCAGGCGTATATCTTGTTCTGCAAACCATGTTTAACTTTTGATTTTGTTGTTATCCTTTACTAATAAAATCTACGACTTATCTCATCATTAAGTGCAACTTAATTTGCATGGTAAGTTTCTATTTAAGAGAAAATAGTTGTGAATTTGATTAATTCTCGCTCTCCTACTTTTGACGCTATTTGACGCTGATCTCATGGTGCAGTAATATCTACTTTACATTCTTAGGTTTTTTTAAACACTTTTGCTATCAAAATTCAATGTCAGCTTTTCCCTAGTGCCTTCATATATAATCCTTGTATCATAAATTAATGCACTCTTTAAATATTAACATTCTTTACCTACATGTCACTCATAATTCAGATTCTTTTTTTCATTCCTTTCCCGTAATTTCATAATGTTCTCTCCTCTAACACTGATTTTTACTTTCGCAATATCCCTCTTTCTTCCGCTCCTTCCAGTTTATTATTATTTTCCACTGCCAAATCTCAAATCTAGTTTTCAGTTCACCCCCTCTCCTTATAGGCACACTATGTTTATGCCCAATCATCATCATGGGTCAATAATCCTAGGATTGGTTTGACGCTGCCCTCCACTTGATTCTTCTGTCAAAAAAGAAAGGAGTGGAGTAGTTCGACTCCCCGGGATAATAATGTGGTGGTTTCCCCTTGCCTTCCACATCGCAGTACTACAGCCGTTAAAGTAAATGTTACCACGCCTGTAGTGAAATGAGTGTCACTGTACCGACCACTGTGATCTCTACCATCACTCATATGTAGAAAAGCTGCTGTCCTCTCCTCTGGATGTTGGAATGCATAATTGTTGGTGGCCTCCCGTCACCAAGTCACGGCATCTTCACAGGTTCTGTATTATTTAGTGGCAACGGAATGCCATCGCGTTTTGTCTACTACTACTTATTCGACGAGTAAACTCTCTTATCTGTCAGCTTACCTCTATATCTAGAGGTAGACCCGCCATCCGCAACCCGTTGGACGCACTTGGTGGCTTTAAGCTTAACCGTTATAATCAATATGCCACCTTAATAGGATAGAGACATGAAGAATTGAAACGGAATAGGGATTGAGGAAAGGAGAAAAAAAACGTCATATGTACCTGTTTATGTTTTCTTTTATCCTTTCTTCATGCCCCTTCCTAAAGTCCCCCCACTCATTACCTTCTTTTCACAATTATATAGTCTATTTGTACATGTCATAGTCTAACATGGGCATTATCCTACAATTACTCATCCAGAATAATCCCAGCAAAATTATTCTCATCACTCCATTCTATCCTATACTCTACAATTAACTATAATATTTATTAAACCCTTTTGTAAGACAACGATATAATATGCTAATCTGTAAGTGTAACAAATCGAGCATTTCATTGAAGGAGTTCCTTCATATATGCAAGGAAGAATTTGAGTAAACATGGTTTTTCTTTACCAAGACATCGAGAAAAATTAGTGCTCATAATACTATATAAGTAACGGAAATTTGCTACATTAGATGTAAAAAAGCTTTGAAGGAAATTATACAATAGAATTTATGTTTGAGCGAGTTCGCTCTCATAATTTAAAATTCTCTTTTATCCTTCCATCAATATGATCTAAAGCAAACAAATTGATTAAAACATTTGCGTGGGGAATGTTGATATATAGTAGTGAGACATGGAATTTGTGGCTAGAAGATAAGCATCAGACTTCGGCTTTTAACAGTTGATGTCATAGACTTACAAAGAGAGGATTATAGAGGTGGAATCTGAGTTTGACGAGCCTAGAACAATGTAGGAAAGAAGACGGAGAGGGGATCTTTTGAAATACACTTCAAAAGAGATGAAATGATTTGAGTTGCTCATCCATAGGAACGTCAGGGACTTGAGGACTGCTGCTGAAGGAAAAAACAACGGGATGACTTTGATCGGAGTATGTGATCAGGAGGAACTTGAATGCATGCACTGAATTTTTTGAGTGATTATGATAAACTGAGAGCTTTGAAAGCCAGCTGTCTGCAATCTTCATGGATTGATAACAAAAGGAAGAAAACAAAAATCAAGAAAATCAAGCAGACAAACAAAACATACGACCTTAAGAGCTAATTCTGAGTTGCGACTCAAATTTTAGCTTTAGGCATAAGGGCGTACTTGTGCTGTTCTTCGGTGAATGTATTTGTTTCCCCTCCTTCCCTATACTCTCTCCTTCTCGCGTTGAGACGTCTTTGAGACGCATGGCTTTGAATCTCTCTCTCTCTCCAGTCGAGAGGAAGAAGAGACACTGTGGAATCTTCAAATGGAGCCGCCATCAAGCCGCGCTCCGTCCTCCACTCCCCTTAATGGTATTTTCACTTCCCTCCACTCTCCTCCACCCCATTTTACGATTGAAAGTACGACCTTGGCGCGTAGTTCAGCGTTCAGAAAGGAAAGGGACTCTCTCCCGCAGCAAGAGAGTGAGAGGGAGAGATGTAAAGAGTGAGTTAACGCATTTAGGAGTAGTTTGCCCTTTCGTGGTTTTTTTTATTATTAAGTCAATAGGCTGGATGTGAGTGGAAGTGAGATCATGGTTTCTTTGGAGTTCGACGGAGGGACGCCATTCAGCAAGTCCTAGACGTGCATAGATCTATGTTGGCGGCAAAAAAAAAATGAACCGGCTAATGAAATTGATCGGTTGTGGTGATGACAGCCTATTTTGTGCGCACGCAAGCAAAAAGAGGGTCCTCGTTCCTAAAGTCTTTCTCGTAGGTTAGGATTGGTAGATTAAACCCTGAGGCAAGACGTGAGTGTCATTCACATTCAAGGGAAAGATACAGTGGGTTTACTTTCTCTGAGGGATTTGATGTTTCAGAAGAAACTTCAGGGTACTTTCTCAATTTAACAAGTGACGTTATAATGACTCAACAATTGTTCCCGTTCAAATAAACAATAGTAATTACTCAGGTTAAAGGATAAAGAAAATAATATTACACACTATGTTTCCCTCTGTGAGACAATAATTTCAGCACCATGTGTTATTACGTGCCAAAAGTGTCTCTAGGCTATTTGAAGAGATAAGGTGTTCACATGATTAAAACTACTCAAGACGGTCAAATCACATGAATTCTTAACCTCAATCTACATCATCAGAACCAGCAAAAGCGACACTTTAAGAGAAACCAAGTATTTGACCAACGATAGCAGACATTGCTTTTCTGTCATAAAAGACGACCAAAACGCGATTCAAGTATAATTATTACTTCAAACACATTACACACCATACTTCATTATTAATGAGATCAATTTTATTCAGCTAAAAATCTATTCCACGACTGGTGACCTACCTCCCTCTGCCAGACGCCCTTAGGGGTTAAAGGGGAATGAGGGGCATTAGAATCTCAATTTCACCCCCATGAAGTCGTTTATCTATCTATCTTTCGGTGTGTCTCAGTGTCAAATGTAGACGTATCGAAATAGGAGTTTGAAATTTTCTTTGTCTCTTTAGATGCTAGTAAAAACAAAGAAATGGGAAATGGGGTGAGGATTTTTGAAATTGAATAGTTTACTAGAATCTATCTACTGATAAAGCATTTCGTGATGATGGCATCCTCACTTTATCTTTGGAAATGCATTAATTCATTTTATATCTTACTATTTGTGTGAATGGCGATTTATATCATTCATTTGGTTTGTTCTTAGAAGAAAAAAATTACGTTGAATTCGTAATAGTTAGCTCCGTAATTGAGTGAAAATAGTGTGATCCCATAGGATATATTTGTGACAGTTGCTTTCTCCTCCATTCGAAAAAATGTCCGGAAAACTATACACGAGTGAATGGATATTTGAATTTCTATACTAATAACAATTCATATGATTTTGCTAATCGTATGCAAATCGAAGGGCTCTGCAGCTGTTTTATTAATTTTCTGCGAATTTGTTGAATAGTAATTTTGTTTAGCAACCCATGTCAGGTTATTTTTATTGAGATATATTAAAACTGCTATTTAAAAAAATCTTTAGGAAGTAGTTGTACGTTTTGGTAAAATGTTCATTCAGTAATGAGACTGCAAGCTGAATGCTTCCATGGCAATACAATGATTTGAACCTGGTACCCTTTGATCGTGAATTGTACAATATCTATGCCCAGAAAGCAACCACTTTGCCTTGCAAAAGGAAATTGATCTCGAAAAATGAACAGTGTCATGCGTTACTTGGTGAAATATATCTATCACGAATTTTCACGAGAAGAATAGAGTGCAATTCCATAATCAACTTTATTGCCGTGACCATGGTTTCCTTGGCGTACGGTATCACCTGGTGATGCTTATTTGGTGATCAGGAGGGACCTGATGGTGCTGTGTGGCAGTGAAATAGGAAGACGGCATCTGAAGATAGACTAGAAGTTTTCAGTCTATCAGTCTTTATCAGTCTAGCAGTGACGGTGAATGCTAATTTTCATAACCGTGAACGATAATGGGCGGTTTAACAAAACAATGTTTCATGCAATATATGCTACCCAGTGATCCTTGTCCAAGTCAAGAAACAATAATAATATCACCATAAAAACTGACAAATATTGAGCTTGATGATCAGAACTTGGTTCTTATATCTCTTTATTTTTGTCTACGTGCGATACTTTTTCGGGTACATTCCTAATTTTAAGACTTCATCATTCATTTCTCCATTCATATTCTGCGATGAGATTACCTGAGGGAAGGAACACAAAATGGATGAAGTAGAATAGTGGTACATAATATTATTTCTAGGAATACCCTATTTTATTGAGCTAAGTACTGAATTGTGGTAATTGATCGGCATCTCCCAAGTAAGGAATTGGAATAACTGAGTTTTAATCATGCGGGAAACGTAAATACGTGGAAGATTTTTGTGAAAACTGTATTTAATGGAAATCTCGATGAGCATAATTATTTTTATTTAAAGGTAATTGTCCTTTGCAAAGAAATTATGTTACTCTGGTGGAATTTTGAAGGACAAATTCAACATGTGCGCATCAGGCTGAGGAGGAGAGCAAAAAGCAGAAGTTTCTGGAATATTTACTGCAGGGATGAATGGTGTTTCGTGTTATGAAAACGTAATTACCGGAAGAACATCTGCAGGATTTCAATACTTTCAGAGGACTGTTGTGTTTAACCAATTCAGGTGGACCAGAAAAGGAGTTTCAAATCAATCACGTCAGTCACTCGTGATGTGCGCAAGTCTTCCTATTCTGTCATATGAAAGAAGTAAACAATATCTGAAACTGTTATTGGAAGCTACGAACTAAATGGACGCGTTTTACGGAACCGAAATCGCAATTTTGTAGACGAAATTGTCATATGGAAACGAAAAACGAATTTTTGGGAAAAAAATTAATCTTCTAACCACAACCATTCACTAATAAAACAAAACTTAAAATAGGCAACAGTTGACGCCCACCTAAAAAGCTGCTTTGATAACAATGACGTCATTTTCCTCTCATCCTTGACTGCTTTTAGGGGAAGGGAAGGGAGTGGAGGGGGGTTCTCGGAAGGTATGCTCGAATAGATGCTTCGCAACTGCTCCTATTGGCAGAGTTAGCTGTGTCCCCCCATTGCGATAAGGCGATATAGCTTCGCGGGCTCAGCTGTGATTGGACGAAGTCAATGACGTCAGAATTTGCACCACGCCCACGTTTCCTAAAGGGTTAAAAATATCCGTTTATCGCTGCTTATCACTCAACAAATAATTGACGGATCAAAAGACTGAAAAATACATGTATTTTTACTATGCAAACTCTATCAGATCCGGCAATAAAAAATATGGTAAACGACCCCATTGCGCAATATTACCAAAACAAATTTCAGAAAATTAGGAACGAGCAATAGAGCAAAATAGAAGGCACTCGTCAGCCAGGTGCTACCCTCTATTACAATCGCCCCATGCAGGAATTTGCGCTTAAATATTTCGTTGAGGACTTATTTTTCCTTCGTGGTATAATGGTGCGTCGCGGCAAATGGGTTGGTAAGAAATGCCCAGTGGGATTTTAATGCCTCTTGAGAAATGGCAATGTATAGGATATTGATTGCTTGAATTTGTCATATACATGACCTCGACATGATTATTGTTTTATAATTTGAAGAAAGAAGCATAGAATACCTCAAAGTTCAATTATTTGCAGAAGACTTTCGTGGTATTTTCACAATATGTAAAACAGTGATAACCTGAAATCCGATTAGAATAGGATTTAAATTCCCACCAGCCTCACCCTCTGCTTCCAGAATATATACCTATTACTCCGGCATAATACCTATTGAGTGTGTAAACCAAAGTTTCGATGAAGGTAAAATTGTTGGTTCCAATAACACCACTGAATTTCCTTATTTTTAACGAAGTCCATCATGTAGAGGTATATTTCGAACGATGTAATTTCGATAATGATGCAATGTGAACGACATAAAATGAAAAAAAAGAGTGAAGAATAATTTTATTAAAGCAGGAAATCTTCATGGCAACAGGATAACACGAAGCCCAAGGAAAAGAAAACAAGTGTAGTCGAATTTAACGATGAAGGGGGGATATAAAACATGGCCCATCAATCTCAGTAACGAGACTCGTCGTAATCATCCAAAATTAATTCGAGGTTGACCTTTGACACGCGAGCCTTCAGCTTGTTCCTAAAAGCGGGGGAGAAATTGGCTAGAGAGAAGGAGTAATGAAAAAGCAGTAGAAGCATTTTGGATGATAAAAAAGAAAGTACGAGGGCGTGGATACCTATCGAAAAAGGGTCGTCTCGATAGGAAACATCAAGGAGGTTTACTACCGAAGGTTGAAATATGGAGAGGAAATTGATTCATGTGTTGAAAGAGGAATCAGTTTGGTATGGTGGCAAGAGTACTATCATTTCATCGTTAGGGCCTGGTTTCGAGTCTCGGTAGTAGAACCGCGGAATCTCAGACCTAACTTCATCTAAACTTGGTAAATGAAACAAACTTTGTACTTTCCACTCAGCTTTATATATTCCCCGATCGATTTCAACGACTAAGCGTCATTTTCATGGGGCGCCAAGGGAGTTGATCCTCCTTGAAAATGACGCTTAGTCGTAGAAATCGATCGGAGAATATATAAAGCTGTGTGGAAAGTACAAAGTTTGTTTCATTTACCATGTTCAAAGTTCGTAATTTCCACAAAGTATCGCCTTCATGCATTAATTCAATTACTTCATCTACTTCTACATCTACGCGGTGCCCTGCAAGCCACCGCAGGGGGTGAAGATCACGAAGCATGCACTATTGACATGCAAAGTAGCTACTAGATGGAAAAATGCTTCATAATAGGATCTCAGGCAACTAGTTTGTTCATATCTACATAGTAGGTAATTAAGGGATTGGTTGTTTATACATGCATCATGCTATACAGACTACTCTCAAATATTTGCCCTACCTAACCCTTTGCGATGCTGCCTATTATGTTATCTTATAATATGGGGGAAACATGACACTTTGAATCTATCAGTAACACAATCTGTCTCTCTGATCTTATTTATCTGGTCGAATCTAGCAATGAACGCTGGTGGTTTTACTTTAAGCCTAACGTCTTCAGTAAAGCTACCCGATTTAAATTTCTGTAATAAATTTAATCTGTACTTTAACCTACGCTCTGATAATGATTCCCATCATAATTCTGGTTTTAATTCTGATGCACTACTTAACCTATCATAACAGATTTTAAGGAACCTAGCTGCTCTACTCTGCACACGGTCTAGTTCTCTGACCAAACCTAATTCATTCGGATCCCATACACTGGCTACATACTCAAGGTGGGGCCTAACTAGGGAAAAGTAACATCGCTCTTTTTTCTTCTCATCATATTTTCCAAGTACTTTTTTTATAGATTCTAGCTTTCTCTTAGCTCGGCCAAATATTTCCCGGATGTGTCCTCCCCACGATAAATCTTGAGTGATTTTTGCACCTAAATACCTTATGGTTTTTAACGCGTACTTAAGTGACGTGTTTGTAGTACTACGAGTTCAGTGGTCCAATTGTAAGATAGGACGTTCAGCTGAGAAACACTCCTTGCTTTTGGGTTCACACATGCTTCATCAAACCAAATGCCTGGCCTGGATGTATGTGACAATGATCAAAGTAAACCGATGAGAGAGTTTCACGTATTTCTCAGCCTCTGGTGTTCCCCGAGTGACACCCTTCCAGTCATAATTTCTTGATTCTACTATTACTGTCTTTCGGCGCGCATGTTTTGTCTACCATAGAAGTGGTTTTAACACGTTCAACCCGACGGACGCGAATGCGCGTCCGAGGTGCGTTGCCAAGACACCGAAGGACGCGCATTCGCGTCTGTTAATGACCTCTATGATGACCTCACTGAAGACCTCTCTTAAGACTTCTCTGAAGGACGCGAACTCACGTCTTTAATAAATTATCGAGTTTTGTTAATAAAAATTTTTTTAACTAATTTTATAATTATATTTAATTGACTGGCCAAATTAATGTGGAGGAAAAAACTTTCCGTTTTTCATGGTTGCACACTAGAAATATTCCGGGTTGAATGTGAGAGGCAGATATATCACAAGAGTTGTGTTTTTCCTTGAGGATTTGTCGCCTCATACAGTGCTGACGAGTTCAAAAGAAAATAGCGAGATTTCCGTATATTCAAAACGAAACGCATGGAAGATATTACATTGTGTATTGTTAGCTTTAAAATCGTTCATCTCGCAACACTGACTCACTTTTATCAGTACGCTAATGTCAGCGCCGCGATTTTTTCAACTTTCCTTCGTCCCTGAAAAACTCCTAACTCTAACCAACAACCTATCCTATATAGCAGGAATGACCTCAGGCGTCGGTCGCCTCCCCTAAAATACAATAATTAGTGAAAGTGAACCAGTAAAGCTAAGCACGCGTAGGTTAAATATTAAGGTGTCATTCAAATGAGACATTATGACACAATTTCCTACCTTGTGCCCTGAGTTCCTTCATTTAACTTGTTAGCATTAAGAGTCACCCTCAATTACGTAGTCTCAGGACGTTATCTTCGCATTAGCATTCTCGGCACAGAGCCGCTGAGATAAAGCACCATTTCGTCGTGAGAGATCCTTCACTTTAGAGTGGCCAATGGGATGACTGGAAGGGGGTCACGTGGGGGACACCGGAGGCTCAGGAATACGTGAAAGTCTCTCATCGTTGTACTTTGGTCGTTGTGACGTGCATGCTGGCCAGGCATTTGGTTTGATGAAGCATGTGTGAACCCAAAACTCCAGTTTGCTCCTTTCCCTATCTCCCCGACAGTATCTAAGCTAGAAAATAATGCACATTTTATGGAAACTTTATGCATTATTTATGATCCAGAAGTCAAAATTCATGGTCAACAAGAAGTGTAACTTAAAATAAATGCCAGGTACTGAAAATAAGTAGCACTGTTCTGTAAAAACCTTCTAGAGCAATTTTCAATTCAGTCCCTAGTTGAAGAGTTTAAAACAGTTTTAAAAATTAAATATTATTGTTGTTAAAGTAATTAATTAAGTAAATTTATAGTAAGTAACCGATTATCTACATGTTAATTTAAAATAAAAAATAGTGAGTCGTCGTGGAGGGCAAGTTATGCCAGTAATACAAATTCAATCTCTTTTTACATTAATATGTCTGATGGTTGAATTATTCAGTAAGGAAAATTCGATAACTGCTCAAAGGATATACCGTTATAAGATCAGAGATTGATGCTGCGATAGAAAGTTTAGTAAAGGGTTGGCTGAAGAGATTGACGAGAACTCTAATAGGTAACAATTTAAGAATATATTTTGAAAAATCAAAACATTTTATGCGTATAATTTTGCTATAAAATAATGAGAGCATTGTTTTATATGTTTAAGATAGAGTTACGGTGATCTATGGAATAAATTCATCGAGAATAATCAAAAGTGTGCATAAGGTGAGTTTTAAATTAGTATTTGTAGATTAGAATTGACCGTTAACAACAAGTCATATAAATAATGATTCTAAGGTCTATACTTCTAATTTCACTTTTCCGCAAAAAGCGATTTCGACAATATTGAGTTAAACATGTATGTTTTGGGGCAAAATATTAAAAGTGTGAGAGAGACTATGCCATTTAATTATCATGTGTATGATGCATGAAAATAATTAGTTCACAGGATCATGCATGATAGATTTAGAAAAACTATTTTAAAGAAGAGATTATATAGGTATCGTTACCGCGATAAAAATATTATTTGCATGATTGCATATGGTAATGACCAGTTTTATTTTAGTAATTTATCTTTCCCAGGAATTGCTTTCTAAAAAAATATTCCTGGCGCCATGATGAAATACTCTTTCTGTGTACCTGTGATAGATATCACTGGGAGACAATAATACCACACCAAATGGAGCTGATATATTTTTGACGTTGTTTCCACCATGCTTCCCTTACATAACCTCTTCATGTTAACAGTAGGTGCACTACCATTGCATCATTCATTTAACATTTGTATATCTTGAACGCAGAAGGTGTGGTTGGAAAAGGTAATAAAAGGGGATGGTGTTTTGAAGGAGGTGATTGAGGGAAGAGGGTAGGTAAGCTGGGAAGAGGGAGGAGAAGAACGGATAGCTTGGATGGAATGATGGGTGGCAGTAGGTATGAGGGGCTGAAGAGGGACATCGTGTGAAATTTAGGGGGTGGGAAGAATTAAATGTCCATTTAAACCTACCTTCACCGGTAGAATACTACTAATAATAATATCTTGAAATCTTAATATGACCTTCATTTGAAATACATTGTATTCATCATTACGTCTGAGATTGCTTCGATGAAACTCTATTCATCCTGACTTTTGTTTCGAAATTCTTCAACCGTCCTCATATTAAAAGCTCCATCATTTTTACTCTTACTTATTCATTTGTTTCTCTTTTTTCTTCCGTGACACCATATATCAAATGCTTTCTCTCTTTCCTTTTCTGCTATTAATATGGTACATACATCACAGTAATACTCTAACATGCCCTGGGAGCAAATTGCAATGAGGTATCTGGTTGTATTTACGATTACTGAAATTCTCGCGAGTAATTGGACAATTGAGTGATTCAATGCTTCTTAATTTGCTCACCTCTCTTAACTTTAGTGCAGGGTAAATATATATTACTTTCTTAATTTTAGACCTTTTTTCCACAGAAGCAGTTCATTGGTGTTTTTATCAGGGTAGAACACATTCTGCGCAGACAAATCATTCATATGCAATGCAGGCAAATATTTATGTTGCTTTTTGTAATGAAAAAGAATTAAATTCTAGTGTAACGAGTTCGCATATGTTTAATTTTCAATAAAGACTAATAATCATGCTGCATAACAACACACTGAATGTAATAAATGGGCATTGTATTCACAAATCAATACATATTCAAATGAAATTAGTAGTTATACCTGTAAGTATTTCTAATGTTGCCTTCAATGTACGAGATCAAGGGACTTTTCAGCCATATCATCGATATTCATGATAACAATTAGTGATGAGGCAAATATTATCGTCAGAAGTAGATACAATGGTTAAAGGGCAGGAAGACATTAGATGTTCAAGACAAAAATAAAGAGTAGCAAACTTAAACTTATAACTGGGAGGTGAAATGGATTAATAATCTAGCAGTGACCAGGTAATCATGACTCTAATAGTATGTGATGGGCTCTTGGGCATGGCTATTTAGGTACAGAGCTGTGGTGCTGAAGGATAATTATCAATTTGAGGAAGATACCATTTCACCGAATAACTTAAGAATCTGGGTAAAATTGAAAGCTGGGATTGCACTACTACAATTTATTTGAAGAACTTAAGAGGAAGGAGTAAGCCCGGAAGAGTTTTGAGAAAACTTCAAATTTTCATTAATGAGGAATGGAAGGTACTGATTTTGAGGAAGCATCGAATTTTCATTCATGAGGAAGGAAGGTAATAAAGGTCAAGTAATAAGTTATTTGATAGAGAAACAGCCTTTTTTTCAGCGAGCAGCAAAGGAAGTACCCAGAGAAATAAATTATTAGGGAGTATTTATGTCTTCTTCCGTCTGCTCTTATAATGATTGATTTTGACTTATAGAATAAAGAGGTGATTTTGTATGTTGCTGCATAATTTTTACAACAGAACTGTGACTGCAGTAGTTTCAGAATTACTATCGATGTCGTTGTGTACATAATGACATGATGGTAGGTAGATAAGATGACATGTAATGTCTAAGTAAGAGTTATCATCCATGAGCTACTTAAGTTTTGATTAAACAATACAAATATTCCGATGATAAACTGGCAGAGCGTCCCAAGCACAAACCTGATTCTTAATATTATAGGATTTTTATGTACATTAAGGGAATTATCAGCGAGGCATTAGGGAAGTTTTTCCGGTGGATTTATTATTTTTTCATCTATTTAGTCAAAGCATTTTTAAACCTACCTGACGCTTTATAAAAGCTGTTTTAATTATTTTTAGTTATTAATTACTTAAAAACTCTAGCAAAGAGATTTATGAGAAAAAAATCTCCAGATTTAATTTTAAAATGTTAATATGAAAACTAGAGCAGTAGAAGCAATTTAAAGTCTGAGTAGATAGATTCCCTAGATGTTAATTCTCTGGGGCTCATGTTAAAGGAAAAAGGGTTCTGTACCCTTGAATATTTTATGAAAATAGCCTTGGAGAAAGAAACGTTGGCTTGTAAAAGAAAGCCAATGACAGGGCTAGTAAATAGATACTTATAATAACAGTGAAGAGCATAATATGAATCGTGACATTTAATGGTACTGAAACCAGGACTTCAAGGTATCTGTTTGAAAATATAATGTCGATTTTTGAGATGTGGATGTGGACATGGATTGAGATAGCAAGTTGGGTGGAAAGGTGGGCAAACAGACGTGTATTGAATGGTAGGTAAGGATAGGAAGTTGGTTGGCGAAAGAAAAAAATGTGCAGAATGAGATAATGAAAGGGGTAATACGGGACAAGTACGTTATGAAGGATATGAGATCGGGAAAAACGTTTTCAAAGCTTGGCAGAGAGGAGAAAACGGACAATATGAATTAAATGGTGAGTGGTAGGAAGTAAACGATATAACGGAAATGCGTTATATGAAATATAGGTTATTTGGGAAGTATTTCATGCCGATTTACCTCAACCGATAGAACACGAGTATACAAATTTAATTTAGCATTTAGAGCGAGACATGAATTTTTCTCCCTTAAACATCCGCGATCGACTGTTAAATATTATTGAATGGCGAGAAAGCTTTTCGTTGGCGAGAAAGCAGCAGGCTGTGAGTGTAGGTACCTTTTAGTTTTCGCGTGTGGACGCATTATTCGCCATTCCATCGTCAAGTATTTTGTCCGATGGCCCGGTCCTGAGCGCGGGAATGACAATCGATCGGCCCTGAAATGTCCCTGGCCGGAACATCATGGGGACAGCTTCGAGGAAAGGTTGGCGGTCGACCTGCGGTGTGCTCAAGCCATTCACGACCCCGGAAAAATGTTTTCCTCTCCACTTCCGAGCGGGAGAAATCCCTTGTAACCGGCGACCCCCATTGCGAACGAATTTTGGCAGTCCTCTCTCCTTCCTGTTATCGCCTTCACCCCCTAAATCCCTTCATCAGTTCTCCTTCATTCTCCGTTCGTTCCATTCCATTGCACACCTCAGACACATTTTGACTCTCCCGTTTCTAGCTTCATCTATTCTGTTCCCGTATTCTCAACTTTCTTTCCCTTAAATCGGTGGGATGTGGCGTTATGACAGTAGGAATTCCATATTTTTTTCTCTTACTCATGGTCAATGTGAGCAATTCAAGGGAACTGATCAATGGTCGATCATTGCCGTCAACTCGCTATGCGGACGATATAGTCGGTGATTATCGTTGGCTGGCGGCGATGCGGTCAACGTTTGTGATGTGATGATATGGAGGCGTATGTCGTAATTATCGTTACCAGCATAGACGGCAATAATGATATGAATATACGGAGGATGATGATAATTATGATAGCTGAACAGACATTGCTAATGATGATGTTTGCAATTAACATCCTTATGGTGGTATGGACAGTTGTCTCAATGCCAGCTGTTTACTAGGGGACATGGAGTATAATGTTGATACTTTTATTTGATAAGAGTATGAGCAGTGCGATAAAAGGCCAATAAAGATGAAAGTCCACACGTGAATAGCATTTCTGTATTTGAGATTATGTACATTTGGAATATTTGGGATGATACGCACAGAATATTCTGCCCTGGAAGTACCAAGGGTATGTTTTTATCCAATACCATAATAGAAGATTGGGTATAAAACAAGGTTATTACTATACCTAGTAGAATAGGTAAGATTTCACGCTTTTCCGGCAAATGGGGGCGTTCACTCAGAACCGAAATCGCAATTTTGTACACGAAATCGTTAGATGGAAACAATAAAAGAATTTTTGTGAAAAAATTACTCTTCTAACCACAACCACTCACTCATAAATCCAAAATTAAATAAGCAAAAGGCGACGCCCACCGAAAAAGCTGCTGTGATAACATTGACGTCATTTTCCTCCCGTCCTTGACTGCTTTTCGTGGAAGCGAAGGGAGTGGAGGGGGGTAATCGGAAGGTATGCTCGCACAGATGCTGTCGCAACTGTCCTATTGGCAGAGTCAGCTGTGTCCCCCCATTGCGATAAGACAAAGTAGCTTCGCGGGCTCAGTTGTGATTGGACGAAGTCGTTATACGTCAGAGGTTGCACCACGCCCACTTTTCCGAAAGGGTTAAAAACATGTTTTTCGCCGCTTATAACTCGAGAAATAATTGACGGATCAAAAAACGGAAAAATACTGGTCTTTTTATTTTACAATCTCTCTCAGATTAGGCAATAAAAAATGATGGTAAACGACCCCATTGCGGTGATGAATTCTTCTCAGGCTCTACACCGGCTGAGTGAGTGCAATGCTGCCGACGTTTCGGGTAGCGAATTGTTACCCATCCTCAACACAAATGCAAATTCGCTGCTGCTGAAGCTGGTCTTCATACCTTTTCCGAGATAGATGATCTTGATACTGTACTCTCAACTGATGTTGATTTGTTTTCTCCCTGCAAAGTTTTCCTCTTCTCCTCATGATCGACTCTCTTCTGGTCCAGCTTAAGCTGTTCCATGTGTGCTTCATATTCCTTAATTTTGGCCAAATACATTTACCTTGAGGATGGGTAACTAGTCGCTACCCGAAACGTCGGCAGTATTACACTCACTCACCCGGTGTAGAGCCCGAAAAGAGTTCATCACAGTAGAATAGGTGTAAATCATAAACTTTTGAAACAAAGAGTTGACAGTTATTGAGCATAGGCGTGAAGAAAGGAAGAAAGATTTGGATTATTCACCCCTTAGCATTTAACAGGGTTCTCCTCAGCTGAGGATGTTAATTCCTAATTGCGTTTCCATGAAGAGTTCCCGTATAATCTTCAGGGAGTAATTGAACGCCCTGAAAAATAGAGAATTCTTTCGATGAAACGTGAGAAAAAATGGAATCTTGAGCTACAAAACTAATGTGGAGATATGCTGGTGATTTAAACCAGAAACAGGAGGAAAATGTAAAAGCAGACCTGGTCGGAGTAACATGGAAAAATGCCATTTTAAATAATATGGTAGATTTTTTGTAAAATTCACTAAACCCTCCATTCAACCTCCTTGTTTTTAAAAAAATGAAGGTTTGCGAACTAGCCGCGATTACCTTAGCGGATTCAGCCACTGAAATGCCCTTTAAAAGAATTTCAAGATATGAAGCACCTGGCCGGAAATTATGGGGTTCCTGGTTCCAGAACCGGTCAAGTAGCATTTTTTTCTTTGCGAAAATTCTTCTCCTTTGTGTTTTTAATTGAGAGAAAATGTAAATGAAGGATGAAAAGGAAAGACTGCAATCGGGTCGTCTACCATTTTTAATCCGAAACTGGTAGAGTTTGTAAAATAAATAGACCCGTAGTTTTCCGTTTTTAGATCCGTCAATTAATTCTTAAGCTAAAAGCGGCGAAAAAGTGATGTTGTTAGCCCTTTCGGAAAAGTGGTCTTGCATACAACTTAGGACCACTTCGTCCAATCACAACTGAGCCCGTGAAGCTACTCCGCCTTATCGCAATGGGGTACACACAGCTGACTCTGCCAATGGAAGCGTTTGCGACAGGATCTGTGCGAGCACACCCTCCGACACCCCCCCTACACTCCCTTCCCTTTCCCTAAAAGCATTCAAGGACGGGAGGTGGATGAGGCAGTAAGTCTCAAAGCAGCGTCTTCGGTGGGCGTCACCTTTTGCTTATTGTAGTTTTTGATTTATGAGTGAATGGCTCTGATAAGAAGATTAGTTTTTTCACTCAAATTCACTTTTCATTTCCATCTAACGATTTCGTGTATAAAATTGCAATTTAGGTTCCAAGTAAACGCCCCCATTTACAAACTTAGATGTATTTCTCCCTACCACGCATGTCCTCACACCTGAAGATGTTGCATAGCAATAAAATCATGGTCGTGAGAAATACATTTAAATGTGTAATAATTTGTAGTGCTCCTTTTTCATCCTTCACTCTATGGTGAAAGATTTCATTATTATTAAGCCTGTGACTGTCAACTATGAAGAGGAGATATTAAAAGTCTTGACCTTCACGCAGAACCATGCACTTCCTCGTTCTTAGCTTATATTCCACCTCCTTTGGCCATTTTGACAGCACATATTTTGATCCATATGCCCTTATCACTCTTCTTTAATCTCCTTCAAACCTATTCACACCTCAGTCTTCCTCTCTAGCAGTTCCCTTATCAACACACACGTACACATATACACCACTGCTCGCCATTTTCTGTCTTCCGTTTCTCCTCTTTATCACGTCTCTCCTTTCTTCCTTTATCCACTTGAAAAATGGATACTCGAAAAGGTGTGGGTGCGGAAGGAATTTCTCCTGCGGATCTGAGTAAGCATTCGGGCAGTTGGGGAAAGGGGGAAAGGTGTGGCTCCTCCACGTACACGTCTTCCCCTCGTTCCTCCAAATAAGGGGAGGAGAGTGAAAGGAAGGCGGAGCTCTGTAAGGGAGAAAAAATTTTCTTTTTCTTCTAGGTGGTGTGACTCCGGTTAATTTTTTTTCTCTCCCGCGGCGTGTTTTATAGGATGGGAATGGGATGCTGTTACATGTGGGGGCGGGGAAGATCCTTTTGCAACTGCCCCCCGTGGAACGTCGCAGGAGTCACTACTTTTTCACTCCTTTAGGAGTTAGTGCTGTCAGAGTCCAAATGGCTTACCTATCTGGGATTAAATATGGCCGAGGGTGGGCGGAAGACGGCGTGTGTTGACTAAGGGGGTCGGGCGGTGGAATCTGGCGCGGTTTAAGGGTGGAGGGAAGGGTGTTTTATATGCGAAGGGGATAGTCGGGGTGAGGGAGTGCTTCTTCCTAGTCGCCGAGTGGCGTCGTTGGTGTGCGAGGGTAGGGGTATTTTTTTCGGAGGAAATTTGTGTCCCCGAGATAAGGAGGGAGAGGATCTAAGCTCCCTCGTTGGACCAGGGAAATTTAAATATTACTTGATGACTCCGCGGTGGCTTAAACCGGCTGAAATATGTGGTTTTTGCCCCGGCTCTAGGTGAATTCAAGGTGACCGCATCTAGGTCATCTTATGGGGGAACGGCTGAGGGAAAATCGGGCCGACATTTTTGGACCTCCTCGCTATACCAAGGTGTTGACAACATTTTTTTCATTGTTAAGAACAAAAATGTGTGGTGGTGACTCAGGGGGTAGATAATTGGACTAATGACCGGTGATCCCGGGTTCAATTCCGAAAAAGGACTTCGGCCACATCCAGTTAAGCATAAATGAGAAATCACGGGCGGCTCAAGGAAGCTGGAACAGAAAAAAATTGGTCTCTCATACCCTCACATATGACTTAAATGCACACTTATAGCTCATGGTTCTTGATTGACTCAACACGCACCGACCACACTGACTTTTGGGAAGAACCACACTGACCTTTGGGATGAATACTAGTGTTGTCAAATTAAAAGTTTTCACGGTCTAGACCTTATTGTTTAATTGCATATGGCGTAGGGTATATTTTTCTTCTCTACGGTGCCCTTGATGACTATAATATCTATGGGCGATGGGGACTGAAGCCGGATGGTACGATATCAAAGTCTAAGGATTGGTATACTGTCCTGTGGTCTTTGTCTCATATCTAGGGCAAGAATTTGAGTAATAGCAGATTTTAATTTTATCGGATTCAATGGCTACAGCTGTATTACACGTCTAACCTCTAACCTAAAGCTCTTAACCCTCTGATAATTGCAAACTATTCATACCCTGAGAGAGATTGAAGCTGCTACATTTGGGTTGTTAGTTGCAAGAATTTGAATCCCTTAAAAAAATTTCAATGTACTCGATATCCTCTGAGCCACATCTCAAGGAGAAATCCACTGGTGGCCCAGTAAAGGGTTTCCGCACCCTCCCTCCTCACAAGGGTGTAGTGTCTACTTATTGGGAGGGAATGAGACGTTTTATGGATTAGCGAAGCCGCTTTGAAACACGTAGGCATGGCGTTGAGACTGGAAACCAATGAACATTTCCAGGATGCAGTATGGAGTGTGCTCTTGGAGCATTGCAGGGTGCAATGTGTGTTAACTATGTAGCACGAAACCCTTTAAGTAAGCGTGGCCTACTTCCGCCAGGAGCAATCATCAGCAGACATTAGAGAGGAAGTCATCCCCACTCGGTTGAGCATAATGCCTTGTTCTTTGACTCACTCTCGTCACCCAAAATAAAACACAACCTAAATATCATGAGTATAACTATCCTCTCCAGTGGCGCACCCAGAAAGTTTTAATGGGGGGAGGGAGGGTATCTTCCTGATATTTTGCAAAGTGTAACCAAAATGTTATTTTAATCAGGATATTTTTGATGTTATAGTAGGCCATCATACTTATTACATGTATTAATGCTATAAGTAGCCATATCAGGTTTACAGACAAAAATAGTCGTAAACTTTTAGGTCTATGCTAAGTTGGTAATGTGTCGTAGCACAGACAAAAAACCTTTCTTTTATCTTTGGTCTAGTCATACTCGAGTAAAATGATGCAAGGAGTTTCTAGTATTTTTCCAATTGCTGCTACTATGTGACTTTGATTTATCAATCAATGATTATTTTGGGTTTTGTAGAAGGGTAAGTGGGGTGGACCAGGGCCCATTTTGCCCCCCGTGGGTGCGCCACTGAACCCTTCAGTGCTGTACATATTGTGATATGGTGTGATAAATACCGCAATGAAAGAATAAGGCTGAGCATAGTGCGTGATCTCGAATTTCTCATAGGTAATATCCCAATTTCTCCAATAAGTTGCTGTATTTTAAAAAGGCACGAGTCTTATAGTAAAATATGACTTATATTTTTATTTTGGTGCATTTAATGATGGATTTAAACATCATTTGTAATTTAAGTCGACATAGCTACGTAATTATGCCTATTTTTACTTATTTTAGCCTGGATGGGGTGAAAAAGGAAGATATCTGAGTTCTTTGTAAAAATAAAACCTACCTCACTACCCAATAGGTGAAATTTGCCATTGACTAGTCAATGGTTGGTGCTTCTGAATATTTTTTAAACCTAGATGATAATATAGCAAGTTAATAATTTGAAAAAATCTTATCAAATTTGGAACATGCTATCATAACCTATCCTAACTAGTAGAAAGGAAGAATATATCTATTGTCGTTATATTGTTTGTCCTTAACGTACGTAACAATCGGAATCCAAAGTTTATTTGCAATATACCTATGGTTGGCGTTTAAAATGAGAGCTATATGCTCTGATATGGTTAATAAGAGCATTTAAATGCAGTGAAATTTTATTTGCTCAACCATCGGAAAAGTTCAGCATAATTTCTTATTGAATTTTAAACGTGGTCCTTTAATCCTTTGCGTACTCATAGAATTTCATCTTCTTCCTTTCATATGCCTTGGAAATTTATTTCTTATACATTTTTTTTCCAAAAGGCTCAATTTTGAGAGTAAATACATATTTCGAAGTCTTTTCACTCTTGTTTGTAAGTGAACTAGTTAACGTACCTTTTTAAGTACGTCAACTAGTGTACATTACGTAGTAAACTAGTCAACTACTCTATATTACGATTAGGAAAACGAAGGATGATTATCTGCTGACAGATGTGCAAGCATAATGGTTGTGAAAGTGTAGTAGAATAAGGGCTGTAAAATAATGAAATAATAAAATTGGGAAGTTGACAGTATTTTTTTCGTCAGTTCCCTCTCTCTATATTCAGGTGCGGAATAATCTTCTATGAAAATTATTCCACCACCTAAATTTACTATGGCAGACACTAATTTCTATATATTACCAAATGTTAAATTGCTCAAATGGAGAAATTCACTTGAGAGCAATAGGTCTTGAAAAGTGATTTTTTCCATTCTTTGAATAAAAATAGCATTTTGTGAAAAATTAAATTAGACTTTCTAAATTATCTGAATTAGCTGAATTAAATAGTAGTTAGTTTATAATGTTTCACACGATTAAATACGTTTTTTTCTCACTATGCTTGTATAATCAAGGTGCGGGTTCCAAAATGAAGCCTTAGAATTGTTGGTGGTGTGGGACGAGGGTGAGACGGCAAATGCTGTTGCGTTTTTCGAAGACACCAAGAATTCTGCACCCTAATAAATCTGCGTAAATTTGCAGTAAATACAACTGATTGATCTTCATCGGTAAGTGAGCTCTTGTTTCCCATAATATTTTTGATAAACTTCCTTCCACAAATTTCTGTATATTCTCTAACTCCTTTACTTAATTATGTTTTTATATCTAACTAAAGTAGCAAGGGTGGTAACATGCCACCTTGGCCACCCGAGCGTGGTGTAGTTTTATACTGTCTCGGACTTGAATGCTATCTTAGCCTTAGGACTAAGGATAGTATTAGGCTATGTTAGCTAGCGATATAAACATAGTAGTAGAGAGCACCTTGATACCTAATTCTACCCCTAAGTTTTCAACCAAAAAAACATTTGAGCAAAGTAAGCACATAAGAAACCGTCTATAAATTACGCAGCGGTAATGTGGGGGAGGTCTGGCAAATTGTTGCCATGTAGCTTTGACGGGGAGGAGGCCAGGCTTCTGTTGCTTAGAGAGAATGATGCGTAATCAATTCAATCTTATTTAAATGCACTAACTAATTAGCGGAGGAGTAATATTATTAAAAGCAAAGTTATTTATAATAATATATTTCGCATCATCAACTATATAAAGACGGTCTAATAATCACGTAATGTAAATTAGTGGAGAATTATGACATAAAGGTACGGGGAGTAAATAAGAGGAGTATTGCGTTATACATATGGGTGAATCCTAGCATACTTCGAAGTAAAATGCAAACAAAGTCAAATTCCAAGCACTACTAAACATACCAAATTATTAATAAACAAGTCTTTAACTAAAACTTTCCTGTATGCTAATCTTTTCCTGCTGGCACATGCCCTTGTGAAGATCGCTGCATGAAATTTTAATTTAGGTGAATATTGCTTATTTGCGTTCCTTCTATGATTCATGTCCTTGGCACTCTTTGTTCCCTTGCTTCAGGTATTAAACTTCACGAAATTAACTTACGTCACAAGAGGAGTTCTGAAAATGCAAATCTGCCTGTGAAGCTAATATCAGCTTCATTGGTGTCTTTCTAATCTTGGGGAGTGAGTGTACTAAAGAACGTAGGCGATAAGGTCTGCTGCATGTATTCCAAATGGGGGAGCCGACGGGCCGCGCGAAAGAAAATTGTAAATGTTTTAATATTTATAAAAAACGCTTTTATGAATTTCCATTAAATTTTATTTTTGAAATAGTTAGCTGGATTTGCTTAGATTACGGAAAAATAGTTTCGGCCGATTCTGAGATGGCGTATTTGAGAAAAGTTTATTAACAATTTTTTAAACTTTAGTAATTAACAACAATAGGGTTTAGAAGAAAATAATTTTTTAGTTATATATTTGCATTCAATTAAGATTTAACTTTAAAAAGAGCTATTAATCGTTGCTGTATGACAATTACAAGCGGAGATATAAGTGATAATATGATTTAAGGCTCGGATGTTTGCTAAAAATGCGAAAAAATTAAAACATGCATAATTCGATCAAAAAAGATCTTTTCTCAAAACTGTTTGAGGATATTCAGTTTGAGTTGCTTTTGTTCCCGATCACCAATTTTTATCAAAATCTGACACCCTAAGGGACAAACGTTTGTTGAATTGAGGTGGAATGACCCATTGAATAAAATTATCAATTTGAATAGCCTTATTAATCATGCTCTTTTGCCTTTTGAGGTAGATGACTGTAATTTTTAATGCAGTTAACATCACTCAATTCGCTCAACACTATGATACCCTCCTAAAGGCCGCTTTTCAGGATATATTTTTTTACAATTTCTTGTACAAACGCTTGGATGAGGAAATTGTACCGTGTTAGCGGAAAATTGTGTGAACGCTTATGCGAATGTCTGAATGATTGAATATCGTGTAGAGCAAGCTTAAAGAGCAGGCGTGATATATGTAGTTAATTCAAAGCTTTCGAACTTGTGATCATTATACTTGTATCTAACAAACACCGCTCGTAAAAAAGCTCAGCTTCAAATTAGGTGCCCGAATCCAGCCGGCAGTCATAACAAATAATACGCATTTCGTGACGTTATTTAAATAATTTACGATATTGAGTAAAGTAAACAAGTAATAATAAATTCACCCTTTACAGAATTCCGTTAAAACGTTATGCATTATTGGATGTTGAAGTTTCATTTCATTAAATAATGTTTTCGGTTAAGATGCTAGTGTTTAGTTAGGCATGCTTATATTTATTACTCCTATTTCCATCGTAATTTTGTCTTCAACCCCTTTCGCTGCGAGTGACGATAATGTCTCGTCATGAGAGCCGATTGCTGTTATGTGCATGACGAGTGTGTCTCGTCCTGATTTTCATTTGGGATTTTGTCATCTCCGCTAATTTCATCCTAACTACCGCGGGTGAAAATGCAGAGGATGATAAAACACTTGTATATCATTCACCAGATGGAGTCATGGTCACTTTCAAATTTTATATATCTATATTGCATTCAAATGTCACGAGTAAATATTTTTACTGGACAGCTTCCATGAACCGGCTTCGCGTAAGGCATTAAAATGCCATCGCAGCGAAAGGGTTGATCAGCTATAGATTTATGGGCAGCCACACTGTTGGGTCTTGATATTACAAGTTGATATTCTTAATAAAATATATACAATTAAATTGTTTCTATTATCAAGTTATAAAGTGTTGAATATATAATATTTTTATAGGCAAAATGAAGAGGTTTAGTCATCTTATATATGAGTACCGGAAGAAAACTTCCATCTTGTCTTTGTTGAACATAATTTTAAAAACTAAAAGGTACGTAACACTTATGCCTTGCGTTATTCAACCGTATTTGTGTTAATTAACTACTTGCGTTATAATAAAATGATATTTGTGCCTTGCGTTATTTAGATCGGCAATATAAATAAATACTTGGTCTTTTTATTTTGTCTTTGATATTTAAATATATATTTACTCATCATTATTTCATTACAGTCCGAGCAATAATGAAAAGCTGCTATCTTTGAGCCTTGGCATTTATGGGTTAACTACTTGACCACTTTCTCGTTATTTTCTCTAATCGCGTCTCATTCAATTTGCCTCCGTCATCTTCGAATGGAGATCTATAGGTTGAGAATTTGATTCCCGATTCCATCTCTCGTGTGATGACTTCAAAGATTAGCAGCCAAGCTCGATTGATTACGAAACTAGCAGAACTTTTTGGGTGACCCCAGGTGAATATGGGGACGAACCCTCCGCTCTCCCAATCACTGAATCTGTTGATTCTATTTCCTTAAGATTTGATGCGTGGTGAGATCTAGCATCTCAATCAAGTCGGTCCCGGGTTTAAAGAGTTAGAAATGTCCAAAATTGGTTTCCTCTTGAACTTTCCTTCAAGTCATCATCAACCATAGAATTTACCAATTCAAAGTTCTTTTATGAGATCAATCTTGATCAAACTCTGAATGTCTTAATCTTCTTTAATCCAATTCATTCGTCTAGACATTGATTCGAGTATGCTATGCACAGGATTCTGAAATAAGATGGACAGCATTATTCAGTAATTTGAGAAATCCTCGTTATCTACTGCTATGGATACTGTTGCATGCATACCAGACGTATATGTGGAATAAAGAAAATGATTCGACGTTATGAGAAATATAGATTGGGGGTAAATTGAGAGGTAATTATTACATGTTTGAGAGGAGTAACACGTGAAGCAGACAGGAGTTGGGAAGAATTGAAAAGGGGTTTATGGTAGAAAAAGCGTAATGGATAGAAAATAATGTGAGAGGTAATTTACATAGATGGGGAGTAGCAGAACTGGGCACTCAAAAACTGAACTAATATTATGCCAGTGTTGATATGATGCTAGCACTTAGAGTGTTTCATGTATCCTCAAGCCTAATAGTGACGATAGAATAATTTTGATGAAAATGACGTCATTGCATTCAATATGTTGAAAAAAGGATACGATATTATCCACACCTCACCACACACTAAATATTTATCCAATGTTGTTCCCAGTTATAGAAATGCTGATTCCAGGTGCCAAAGAGTAAATAATTAGGAAGTTCTAAGGCTAACTGTACCTGAAAAATTGCCATAAGTCTGATTGTACGTTTGAAAAAATTGCAAAGAGCTCTCTGAACTTTCAAATCACCAGAAGTAGTCAAGGATGTACCCTATGATTACTTCACCACCATTCTTTTGGAGACATTAACAGGACTCCATTCACTCTTCATGTTTTTAACCAAGCGAATGTGTATCTCTCCAAGCGAGACCAATTGACGGGAGACGAGCGTGTTCCAATTGATTTTTATTGTCGCTCGGATGAAGGGGGAAAAATGTCGCGCGTAGCATCCCGTCCATTGACACCACCAACGAGCCAGAAAACATAGCCTCGGCCGGCCACAAGTTAGCGCCTGATTGCCGCCGCGAGGATGGAATGATTGGGGTTTTCATTTCGACCCAGGGAATCTAATCAAATTAACCTGTTCTCCCCACATCCCCCCACCTCTGCAATTTCCCCTTTAACTCCCCACTCCACCATCAAGTTAGCGCCCACCAGAGTACAACTGCGGAGAAGAGAAGCCGAGGGAAAATCGCGGTAAAAAGAAGCGTTTAGGGAAAAAAACGGCATTGGTTTGTTTTATTATTTCCATCCGCGCAACCCTTAGGAACGCTTCAGTCGGTCGCTGAAAAACGTGGGAAAAAAATGGCGCGTGAAATTTAATTCCCCAAGTGGATGGCTGACTGGAATGTTCTTTTTTTCTCTCTCTCTCGGTTCTCTGAACGAGTTCGGAATGGACGATCCAGGAGTTTGACGCGGAAAGTGGGAATTGGGTCTGCGATCCGGCCCTGCGGTCGGGAAACTGGTTTGCAGTTTCCGGGCCGGAGTTTGAGTGGGTGGGGGCGAGGAGGGAAGTGGGGTGATGGGGAGTCGGGGCGATAAAATAAAAAGAAGGTCGTCATATAATTGCGAGAAAGTGTTGGCGACAGTGGATAAGTGTGTTGATGTGTGAATGACTCCGGTTTGGGCCGAATGGAAGCCATACAGCATCCTTTTCTATTGAACCCTCTCTCACAAAAGGGATCAGGTTGGCATGGTGGCTAGAGTAATGGCGTTCCATCTCGAGGGGTAAGGTTTGTATCCCGGTAGTGTCAGGGATTTTTCTCTGGTTAAGGTACCAATCCCTACATCTACGCAATACAATTTGTCCTACCACAAGGGTGTGTGAGAGGGGGAGAATCATCATTCCATCAATACCTCTTCAAAAGGAAAAGGTTCCACATCACTACTTAATAGAAAAAAATTTTCCCTATGGAAATTTTTACAGAGGACCCGTGTCCGAGTCCCGTCAAGCAAATGATTTTTTTTCTGTGGAATTTATGCTATTGCGAAATTTCAGCGGGTAACACCGTTAAGGTTCTTGAGGCTAGTTCGCGATCCTTCAAAGTGTTGTATGTAGTTTCAAATAACAAAATATAAATGAATTTACCTGGCGATCGCAGTGCCTACAAAAAAAACAATGTATTGAATTCGCGTATAAATCTTAAGTTCTCATTGAGGTCAATTGTAAACTGGCCATAAAATGTTTGGGAATTGGTGCAGTTTTACTATTTTCCTAAGTCAGGGCAGCGGAGAGAAAAGATCGAGGTTGAAGCTAAGACATTTGGATATAGATGCAGAAATGAAGAGGGATGGAGAGGAAGAAGACTTCAAAGGCGCTGTACTTGGGAGGATGTATAAAGAGTAAAATTGGAGGGAAGAGCTGTGTAAAAGCATGAGCAAAAATGTAATTTATTTGCATTAACAAAAATGTAATTTATTTGCATTATCAAACATTTTATTTAATTGTATTAGCAAAACGTAATGCTATTCGCTATAACAGAAAGATGTCCGATGATTTGCATATGCATGCCTCAGCTTAGATACCAGCAATATTTGACTTTGGCAGCCTTAGTCAATCGATTCCTAAGTGCAGTAAGTATCCAATCCCGTAATTATAAAAAAGGATTATTTACTCATGAAAGGGCCTTAAAATAATTCAACTCTGAAAATTTACCTCCAATTTTTAACTGTGTGTGCTTACCACGGTAGCGTTCAGAAGATATTTGGCCCGCAGATAAAGAGGTGATAGCTATGGTCATTTAGATTAAAAATACTCTCAGATATTAAGTATTCTTCACTTGAAGAAATGGCACTATTTATAGATATCTAACGAAAAAATTCATATCGACCGGAAATGCCTCTCATTAAATTATACCTGCTTGCTTGAAAGTAAAGGAGCTCTAAAGATATTTTTGGAGGTTGGAGCCATTTAGTTTTTGGCTGTATTTCACCGCTATTTCTTATCGGATGCCCTTCTTTGTTTTGTGATCATAATCTCTATTTAGACTTCTATCACTACATGATATTCTTATAAGATATTATTTGGCATCATAACACGTCATGGAATACACAACGTATTTATTTTTGACAGACGCGGCACCTCAGCCTTCTCATAAAGCAAATATAGGGATTTCCTGGAGAAGTTGGAATTTCATTATGGAATCCCCTGTGGAACTATACGATTCCCTGTAGATATATGTAAATTGATAAATCTCTTACCAACAGCCCACGTGTACGTACATATATTATTTTATGTATTCGGTTAATTTAAGAGTGGTCTATGAGCAACCTCTGCATGGAAAACTATTAAGCACTTTGGGGTATTTCGAACAACATATAAAATTGTCTTCATCACTTACTTTTTCGTGTGTATGCATAATATATACCAGTATAGACATGTTAGATGTCTTTGCATTCCTCTCAACAAATTCTCCGAAATTCACTTTTTTGTCTTATCCTTTATCATCTCATTTCCTGTCACCGAGTTCCAATTTAACTCTTTATCAGTGAGATTCCTTTCAGCGCCCTCTCCCCTGTTTCACATTTTTAACTACCATTCCGTTGTCTCTCTTCCTCTAAGATATATTGATTCCTCATCAAGGCCGAGCTATCTTAAAGAAGCATCTCCAGATATTAGCTCTAATAAGTTTTCTTATTTTCGCATGTATTCGCAGTTTTGAGTATATTCCTCCTTTTGCGGAATTCTCACTTCCCTGAGCCCTTATTGATACCTTTCTGCTTCTGCCATCGATGGTTACTGGCGTTTTTCTAGAAAGCAGTATAACTTTGCCTCATCAATATTTGGTTTCCCGATTAATACTTTTATTCTCTCTTGCTGCAGACTACTTCCTCAGCTTACTGCTTTCGTATGCTAATTGGCGAAATATCTATGCATGCTATTTTTTTAACAAATTAATGGGAAAGAGTGGGGATCGATGAGTGTGGGATAAGCTTGTATGACCATAATGGGCCGTAATAAATGAATCTTTGGTATGTAGTAATGATGAAGTGCAATTTATCAGAATGAAACTCTACGTAAAAATAAATTCTTTTTTTGTCAAAGTTCCACAACAAATGTTTTAATTACAATCGGAGTTTTGACTCACTTCATTGTTACGATGTGTGTTTTCAGTTGGTGTTGACACCCGGTTCGTGCGTCCAGATATTTTTATTGAAACTCTCAGCGTGACCGATGTTCATTTTAAAAAGTTGTTGTTGAGCATTTTCACAAGGTGAAGCCTATGGGCAGTATTCAGAATCTCCAATTAAGTCGCTAATACTGCTTGCGTTCTAAAACCCTTAAAAAAAGGGAAATTAGTGCACAGATTCTACCTGCAAAGGTGGTATTACTTTTCAGCTTGTCACTGAGAACTGAGTTGAGATTCTTAATATGGCCCAGAGTCTGAACTACAGTCTCACTTATACTGCTTTCGTCATAAAATATTTTTTACGTATTCAAAAGGGTTTTCAGGTTCACCTCGATTTGATTCGAAGTGGTATTCACCGTAGTGCTGAGAAGTAATAAAAAGTTCGCAGGGTGAATCTTCCCACCAATTTGACTCGAAGTAGAAATTTTGGCACGCAAGCAGTAGGAGCGAGACTGTAGTTGTGATTCTGAAAATGTCCGTACGAATTTTAATTTTAAAAATAAAATATATTAAAAATCTTCGATTGATCGCCATTCGACATCCCCCAGTCAATGCCGGAGAGGACGGATTTCGCGCAAACCTTTCGCGTAGGAGTTGGCAGGGGTCGCTTCGATTTGCCATCGAGCACCCATCGTCCGACTCTGGGTCCCCACCCTGTGGACGACCGGTCAGGTGGAACATTAGTGGTCATCGTGCCGTGTCAGGGGCTAGTTGACCTTCTAATGCACTTGACTGCGGCAGGGAGGATGGGGCTAGGAGAGCTGGCGTCGCCGATACCCGAACGCCCTGCTTCTCATTTGAAGGCGCCCCTAATGAATGATCCCCTCCGGTACTTGGAATATTGATTGGACGGTCGACAACCGTCGCATTGCCCGCACACGCAGACACACACAAGGCCGGCCCCTGATGGATGGCCGCGAGGAAACAGATGCCCCGGCCGACGCCGGCCCTGGCCCATTCCGAGAGCGAAGTAGGATTGAGTCCAGGGCGCAAGCGGGGATACGAACGCGCCAACGGGGCCCCGAGATTAATGCCCCTCACTCCACTATGCGATTCAGCGATGGAGGACGAGGTCGAAGGTCGCCGGGCCCATCGGGTCCATGAATTTTTGGGTCCTTGACGTCGAGGAGTAATTTTCAGGCGGGTTTGATCGGGGGAAACGAGGGCGGGACGAGAATCCTCACGTAAGGCACACGAGGTGGGCGTTGCTTTGGTCTGGCAGGCCGAGGGCGTTGACTGCAATACAGGCCCTGTTCTCGAGACTCACATCTGGAAGTCACAGCGCTGACCATTAGTGACGGAGCATTATCGCTTTTGCCTACGGTGCCGTGGCCGTGTCTTGTAGACTGAAGAGCCCTACGTAGATGATGGATTGCTTTCTGGTAATTCGGTTTCCATTTGAGACCGGAGAATCAGTCATGGACCAGTGTTTGGACCTAATTAGATTTTTTAAAAGCCAGAACCCCACCATTATTGCAGCCCTTTCAATTTCTAAGTACAGAACTGGAAAGCATAGATTATAGAAAATAAAGGAGAATCTTCACTTACTTTCAGCTCCTCACGGAGATTTCAACCTATATGCCGGGTGAGGAATAACTATAGTGACGGAAAGAAACATTATCTCAGAAATTAGAACGAAAACGACTAAGAAAAGCCCGACTGGTGACCTAATACCAAACTATTTAAGAGGCTTTCGAAAAATAAAATTAGGCCTGAGCTGAATTTCATCTCCTAATTGTTATCTGATTGAAAATTTGATGCCGGCGTAAATCAAGTAACAGTAACGTTACTAACGCGTAACTTTTCTTACACCAAACTTCCTCTACGAGTATCCTCACATTAGCCCCTCATGGCGATTATAACCTTTGGTATTCAGGATAACTGCTGTTATTCATTATCATGTATTGATTAATTAGCATGAAGCCCTTATATTTATCATAATGAGCCTCTTTACTTGTTTACCTTCCGTTCTAAATCCCTCATAAGAAAATCGAGAATCAAAAATACTTGCTCAACCATTGACAGCATTCATTGAAGCGCTTTTCGCTGAAGTCTAGAGGCACACTTTTTTTATCTTCCATCTGGTAACTCTAGAATTTTTTGTGAAATCGTAATTTGTTGTAACATATTTGAAGTTTTATTTATTTAGATTATAGTTTTAGTGGCCTCAACTAGTCATTTGGCATGGATAGAATTTACTAGAGGAAAATTATCTCCATAGAGAAATAGTGGATGTCAAGCTCAATCTCTGAAGCTAGTTTGTAATCAGTTTATAAACGTTCTAAAAGTTTTTATTCCAGAATAAAACATATAAGAAAATTCCATGTACCAAAACGGAGGCTTTTTTAAAAACCTTTTATCAGTCAAATTAATAATAAATGATTTTTTGTAGCCTATATTTTCGTTTACGTTATTATTATCAGATAGATCTCCAAAAAGTTACGCCTAAAGCCATCGATAATATCCTTCTCAATAATTCAATCCAAAATTCAAAGCAAAATTACTTTCGGGAAAACCTTTTATCATGTTGTCCCCTATGCTGTAAATTATCACTCATAGCAGAGACAGAGAGGTATCTGAACAAGATTCTAGTAACCATGGAAAGTACAATGGCCATATATCAACTGAGGATAAATAAGAAGAAGATTAAGATATTGGTTTGCAGCAAGAAAGAAGAAGCCAAAACCAACGTCAAACTAAGATAACAAAAACTTGATGAGGTGAAAGAGTTCAGTTACCCAGGAAGCTGAGTAACCAACGGTGGATGAAGCAAGAAAGAAACAGTTAGTACAATAGCCCAGGCAAAGAGGACGTTCTATCAAAAGAAGAATCTACTTACAGCTGGAAATACAAGCCTAGAAGTAAGGAAACAATTGATCAGAACATGCAATGATGATGTTCAATGCGAATGAAGGAGCTTTCAATACTGAACTGAATCGGATGAAGTTGCTCTAACAGTTAACAATTATACGTCCGACTAGCAAAATATATACGTTATTTTGCTTAAAATGTACCTCCTCTTCCTTCAATTGTGTAAGAAAAATTTGATAAATCGCGGTGTTTACTCCTTTTGGGCTCTTTTTTCGATATTTTTGTGGGTTTGTGCACTACAAATTTCCGTCATTTCCGAGTAGAATACGCGATTAGGAGTCTCAAGTTTTTTTAATCATGACCCACTATCACGAAATAAATGTGCAAATACTATCGTGGGGTCAGTTCTGAATCCAACTAATAGCTATAAAGAAAACAGATTACAAGCTTAAATTTAAAATTTTAAATTTCTTTGGCCTAAGGCTTGAGAGGTCTTGAATGATATATTATGCATATGAAATAAACAACATTTTATTTGGAGAAATCGAGTTGAAAACATTATGAGGAAGGTTAAGAATTGATGTAATTATCAAAAAATATATAACCCGTTAGTTATATAATATATTTTAAATTCTGTAAAATAAAAATCATTCCTATTGAATAACACTTTGCTTCTATGGAGGAGACTCTTTCATTTATAGCTTGAAGGTAAGGTGTCAATTTATCAATCAATGTTGATGAACACACTGACAAAGCCTCTCTCGAGCCAATCTCATCTATTTGTAGAATACCATGAACTTTCCTACCACTTTTGTACCTAAAATAATTTTCATGAACTTCAAAAAACCTGTCTTCATGTCTATGTTTGCTGTTCACCATCGCCAGATTCCTCCTAATAGTTCGGAGTGATGGAAATTAGAGGATTTCATTATCTCCTAGAATTTGGTGGTGCTTTGGAGACCGGATATGCATTAGTATAAAAAAATTATCCAGTCATATGAGTACATTATGGATATAGTATTTTGCCCCTTTGATGCAGCAATTATCTCAGTGACAAAGTTATCTTACCTGAAGAGAAAAGGAGTTTTTCCTCTATTTCATTTCCCTTTATTCTTTCGCTGCAATAGTATCCTTTTCTAATCGTGCTCCATTTTTTTGGCATTCATAAACCGTCGACGGAATAGGTTCAGGAATATTCCTTCCCTGGAGTATGGCAACTTTCCATGGTTTACTCTCATTCACCGTCAGAGTTACTCTGTGAGCAAGGGTTTTCCTTTTGGGTGCAGATTCCTCTGTATAATGTGCACTTAGACCGAGTACAAGGGCCGTAGACGGGTACTATTAGAAAAATACTGTAGTTTTTAAGATGCCTCAGGCTGATGTCATCTTTCCAGATGGCCACTAACGCGACACAGCCAGTGAGTCTTCAGTTAGAGCCCCACTGCACACCCTCCCGTTATTTTATATTTTGATCACCTCTTCCATATCCAAGATGTCGAGAATTTCTTAGTGACCAATAAAAGCTGTAATTCCGACTACTTTATTAAGGATAAGGGTTTGGATATTGCGATACTTCCGAAAACTTAAACTTTTTTATCATACGAATGTATTTTTTAGTCCATGGTTACAACAAGTTATGGTTACAGATTTACATTCGCCGTGCATGGACGGTGATTTTTCATCCACTGTGACACACCCTCGCGGTGAATCACGGTATTACCTATGTTATGTATGTTTAGATGGTAACCGTTGACTTGTTTTAGCTACCGAATTGTAGTATTATCTGACGTTTTTACACCACACAAAGTTTTGGAGTCATTAAAAATGCTTAAGCAACTTTAGTACCTGGAGTATAATTTCACCAGATATAACATGGTGTCAGGTTAGCGGAAAAACATCACGCGTGTTTATTGAGTAAAACGTTTATTGAGAATCGGAGAAATATAATGGAGACGTTTTTGGGAAAGCCGCCTATTGAGCTTCTGTTTGAAGCTCACTATTCTGTTTTGGACCAATTGGAGGCAGAAACTCTTTCACTTTGCAAGCGGAGTCAAAGATGCCGAAAACATTTCTCGTGTTGCTATTCTCCTGAGCCTCATCGGTGACACGGGACTGGATGCGTACAACACATTTACATATTCGACACCGGCAGAAAAGATAAACTTCCAGAAAGTTCTTAGTAAGTTTGAAGAGTATTGTCGCCCTAGAAAAAATGAGCTGTATCATCGGTTCAAGTTCATGTCGACACGGCGCAAATCAGATGAACCTGTGGAACAATTCGTGACAGAGTTGAAGAGCATAGCAAAATTTTGTGAGTACGAGGCCCAAGAAAATAAAATGGTAAGGGGCATGCTCGTTGTGAGGGTAAATGATGCCTCAATGCTGGAGAAACTTTTTCAGAAAGGCGATGATCTGACGTTGGATAGTGCCATTGACATTTGCCGTTCGATGGAATCAAGTCGAGCCCAGCTGCAATGCATCCAGGAAAAGGGTTCCAGGAACACTTCGTTTGATGTAATGCATGCAGCAATGACCCGTCAATTCCATCAAAGTAGGCAACTGGTAAGTTCACACGGGCCGTGTTTAATGTGTGGTGTAAAAACGTCCGATAGTACTACAATTCGGTAGCTAAAACAAGTCTGTGGTTATCATCTAAACATACATAACATAGGTAATACCGTGATTCACCGCGAGGATGTGTGACAGGGGATGAAAAATCACCGCGCATGCACTTACATCTGCATTTCACTCAGCGAGCCGCCCCTAGAGCGTGTGGCAGTGGGTGGTATGTCTTCAGTCGCGAAGTTGATTTTTGAAAGAAAAAAATATTTGCCAATTAACAATCAAGACTAGTGTGTGATGGGTTTGAAATCAATATACTTTGTTTGCGTTGTAGTCGTGTATTGCACATACGTTCAACAAAAGCAGAGGAAACAGAAACAAAAGCAAAAGCACAAGCAAAAATTAAAATCTGTGATGCCCTCTAAATGCGGTCAGTTACTTTATTGCTTGCTCTGAAATTTTCTTCGCTTTCGGAATCAGCCGGAATTTTGCGATCCATCAAATATTTACCTATGATTCTGACGATGATAGTGATTTCTATTGGGCAGAACTCACGTTGGCATCGTAGTGTAACAGAATCTGGCGACTCAAGACCATTAAATTGATACTCAATTGCGGACGATCCGTGAGAGATGGGTGGAGTGTCAACCGGTCGCTATCTTGCGGCGTTGACGCGGTTACTTCTCCCCACCGCCACCGCACGCGCTGCACTGGACTAGAGGCGTTTATCTCCGCTATCGCTATAAGAGACCTATTTATGACTCCACACAGCGCGTCTATGTCGCATTAACGCGTCGTGTTCTGCAGAGATAGGGATGGACATCGTGTACCTGCCTACCGTCTCTCTTGTATTCTAAATGCGCAAAGGATAAACATAATTACTGCCAAAATCTTGCTCTGAACTTCATGCCAATGAATTTTGAAGAATTATTGATTGCCATCGTTTCTAACTTCCGGTTCCGCGCTGTGTGTATAACTGTTCACTGTTCAAAATATTTTGCATTCAAACACTTTGGGTGTTGCAAAGACATTTTAGCTCGAGAAGATATTAAAATCCTTATTGTTAAGTATCCCACCATATTTTACTATTGAATATTCGTAATCTAATTTACATATCTCAAGCTGGGAGATATTTATGATTTCATTATCGTCATCCAACAATAAAGTTTGATTTGACGCAGCTCTCCACTCAATTCCTCTACCTGCTATCCCTATCTTTGCGAATTTCTTCTGTTTCACATCCTTCTTCTTTACTATGTATCTCATTCGAGACCTTCCTTTGCCGTTCTTCCCGTTCACCAATATCCATCTCCGTGTGAACTATGTTCCACTCATTGGAGGAGTGAATTGAGTGGTTTTCATGACGTTATGTATTGTTACCCACTCGATTCTAAATATTTCGCACACGTAGTGATGGTGTTATCAAATGTGTCGCTTGATCTTCATCGTGAATTGCATGTCAATAGTGCATGCTTGGTGATTTTCACCAAGGTTGGGAAAGTTACAAAATAAATTTACCGATTAAAGTTAAAGTTAATCTCTGTAAAAAGTAACGAGTTAAAGTTAATAGTTACTTTTCTAAAAAGGTAACTGATTAAAGTTTTTTTGAAATTAAAATGAATTAAAAAAATAACTTTTTCATTAAAAGTTACTTTTTCAGTTACTTCGGCAAATTGAATGCTGTGGTGACAGTGGTCTTGATATTTTTTTTTATTTTGACAAACAAAGAAAACACTGAAAACTGTCAATGTAGTTTCTTCCATCTGTATCCATTTGTTTTTAAATATAGATACGAAGTGGGGATTTTCATTGTAATTCCATTTAGTGTCCCAGGTGTTGTTGGTCAGGTTTTCAAGTTTCTCCTGAAAGGTTTCGGCGATTTTTCTGAGGTGGAGCTCCAATTCTGGAATTTTTAAGTTGTCGTCAATGTAAGACTTTCTGTCGAACCATGGTGCGCCTGTAATTTGCCACAAAAGATTGTTCTGAGCGGTAGAAAGTACTTTAAGTTTAATTTTTGATATCGATCTCCACATGTGATGTGAAGTATCCCTTCACAATTGTAAAACTGCAATGGAAACGTCTTAGTTAATAGAGTTACAGTAGATACAGGGGGTGTGCCTGCACATCTTTTCTCGCGTTGCATTGGGGGCTGATGTATTGACATACGTGGTCTGGCACATTGTGACATACACGTTAGTTTCAAGGAACCCCTCCCCCTCGTTATCCGTCATAGGTTTTATGTTGACCCTTCTTTCTCGGCTTCAACTATGTACGAGGCTTGTCCGGAAAGTAAGTACCGTTTGGGAAAAATCTCTTAAAAACATTTTTTTTCAAGGCAAGATTTACTTTTACATGAAAGAGTATACTTTTCACTATATTTCTACATAGTTGCCACCATTGTTTAAACATTTGTCATAACGGGAAACCAACTTTTCTATACCCTCTTCATAGAGAGATGCCGCCAGAGAAGACAGCCATTGCTGAATACCGTTCTTTGCGTCGTCATCGCTGTCAAAGCGCCTTCCTCCAAAATCACGCTTCAAATTCAAGAATAAGTGATAGTCACAATACTGTTTGAGAAGTCACTTCCCTCAAAACTGCATCGGGTAAGAAATGTTAATGCACTTCCAAGTCGCTTCGTTTTGTGGTCATGCGTAAGCATTTTCGGAACCCAGTGGGAACACAGATTGCGATAATTTAAGCAATTTGGGACAATCTCATGCAAAAAAGTTTTTGAAATTTGTGGGAATCTTCAAAAATCATTCTTATCGTAAACCGTCTGTTTTCAAGAATTTCCTCATTCACTTTTTCAACCATCCCATCATTGACAACAGAAGGCCGCCCACTCCGTGCTTCGTCGTGAACACTGGTTCCTCCATCATTGAATTTTCTAACCCACTTTCTCACCATCCCATCAGTCATTACACTTTCACCATAAATCTCTACGAGTTGACGATGAATTTCAGCTGGATCAACATTCTTTGCGTTCAAAAACCGTATTACAGAACGCACTTCACAGTCGGCGGGATCAGATATTGTTTTAAACGTTTAAACGCGCACTAACAAATGTAAACACAACACAATCTGGCTCTAATGGCGTCAGTTGACAGACAATGAACCATAAAGGCGAGTACACATGCGAGGAACTGCGACACTAGCGTTGTGGTGGCGGTAGAACGAAACGGTACTTACTTTCCGGACATGCCTCGTATTATTGACGACATGATGTCGCCGAGTAAGGCATACGAGTCCTCCAGCACAGTGTCTTCGCTTGGTTTCGTATTTTCTTGTCTGAGGGTGTGTTCCTAAAATTTGGCGGTCACTTCCCTCAACCCCGCTTTTACTTGAATGTATTCGTCTCGGCCTATTCATTGCATTCTTGCACAACTATCCAGCTATATTGCATTCTACTACACCGTTATATTTTCCCCTTTGTCTATTGGTCAAGCTTTGCGCCCAAATTCGAGCATGTCGACATTCTCCAAAAATTGACGAAAAAAATTAAAAGAAGCTATGTACCAGTTAATGTAGAAGTTTAACGATTAAAAGTTTAAATTTAACTCTTCTAAAAAGTAACGATTTTATTAAATAGTTAACTAAATTTTTGGTGATTAATGTTTTGCGTTAATTATTTAAATCGTTAATCCCAACTATTATCTTTAGCCCCTGCCACACACCCTAGCAGTGGCTTGCAGTGTATCGCGTAGATGTAGATGTGACTGATTGATCGACAATTGTCTACCGATTAGAGTTTGCCAAACTAGTTAGGTAAGTGATCCTTTCAAACACAAAGGTTTTGAATAATTACCTAGACTTTCCGTTAGTCATAAATTAATGGCCAACCTTTTCGCCGAACTCTGAGGTTTTCTCCAGCACGCAGGAGCTGGGCTTGAGAATTGAATATCAGACATTATATACAGTAATTATTATTAGTAATAGTTATTCCGAAAGGACAGTAATTGATAAGCTCATATGCACTGCTCAGGAAGGAATAGTAATTAGAATTAGGTGGGAGATTTAGCAATATACATCTGCATTTTACTTGAGTAACCCATCGAAAGACGTTTGGGAACTGCTGGTAGGCCATCTGCGGTTTATCTCGAAGAGTATGCATAAAGTATTCGGGATCCAATAAACAATACAATTCGGGAACTAAACCAGTCGTGAAGGAGATCATCTTAATTTGCAACATTTTCTCAAGAGCATACAGGAAGTGTTGCTCGGCAATTGACAGAATTGGGAAACCATAGTGACCAGAAAGATATGGCCGATTAGATTTTCCTGCCTTCCCTGAATGGTTTTCATCAGTCAGCTATCTTATTTCTTACGTTTTTGTAACTTTGGGTTGCACACCTGCATGAATATTCGAATTATTGGCCCATGCGTTGCCTTTTTAATAAGCAGTTTCGATTTTATTCAGCTTGTTTCTTCAGGTCGAAGTCAGGCATTATATTTTCCTGCTCCTCTAAAACTTCTTAATTTGTTACTTGCAGGAATTTTAGACTTTGTTTTTTGAGTGCTTCAAATCCTAAGGTTGTATCACTCTATGATATTATTTTTTAAATCTAAGACGATCACAATATCCATGCCCCAGACGCGTTTACAATCCATCCCCCTGGTTTTCCGAGTTGGTACTTGTTTAGTTCTGCAGATTTTTCCAAAAATTCTTGATTTATTCCCTTTACAAATCCTCTACATAACATTCAAGTACAGCACAAAAACCGTAACTATCTAAACCTAAACATCCGTAACCATATAAATATAAAAATCTGCCACATGGCAACCATCATCAACAATTATAAATCAATTTGTTACAACTTTAACAGTACCTGCTAACGCGGCTGGCTTTTTTTTAGAAGCTTTTTCTATTTTTTTCAGCCAGTCAAATTTTCCAGCCATCTTTCTGCGTACGTTATCCATGTTGCACTATTGTTCCAAACACAAAGTAAATGCTTTTAATTTCCACCATTTCTTATTGTAGTAACCACCATCTTAGTTCTTGATCAGCGTTCATCGTCTTTTCCAATCTCGTCAGCCTTCCTCATTACTCCTATTTAAGATTCCGCTTTTTTTTCGACGGTTGAAGGAAAGAATTCTCTCTCGACTTCCTCCTTATCATCTGGCTTAACAGCGGATTAAGTGACGTGAAAATGACAGTTTATTTTACTTCTCTCAGAAATCACTTGGCCGCCAAGAACGCTGCTGGGAACCCTCATTTTCCATAAACGCTGATTGCTATGGATAAAGTTTCATGCAACGCCTTGCCAATAATAACTTTCCCAAAAATGTGCTTCTTAATCATAACTACCTTATTCAGAGTAATTCCAGAAATTAAGTTTACATGAATGGTGTACATTTAACCCGCTAGAACGCAGACTATGGGAGGCTGAACTTCACTTTATAGCCATTTTCTCTTTCTATCCTTTAACTACATTGGAGGCATGGCATCCTCTCTACCATGAAAATGGAAAGATTGGTCATATCTTCTGCATAAATAAATGTTGGCTAAAGGATTATGTTAAAGGATTTGAAAGAGAACTAAATGTTATTATTTTGACCATTAATGTTTTGATAAATTTTGTTTTAGCGTATTAGTATCTATGCTTATTACGAATGCGGGCGTCAGTGTTAAAAGTCAAATTTTAAATAGTTTTACTCTTAAAATTCACTTTTTGGCTAATACTTAATGAATACAGTAATTTCTTTTATTTGTTTAGTGATTTTACTGTTTAGTAATGCATGATGCATAACATAACAACCATAACACTTGTAAAAGTTGTCGCATGAATTATTTTTACAAGTATATTATTTTTTTAAGTAAAAATTTTCACATTTGTTTTGCAAGTCGCTCCACGGCTATTTTACGATGCATTTTTATCCATTTTCCGAGTAAGTTCCAGAACTTTTTTGTATTTCAATCGAATAATGTATCATTTCATTAACCAATATTTTTATTGTGCTTTTATTACTATCTAATGTTTTTATTTTATTCTTTTACCTATGTTTTCAATGTGATCACTAGATGTGTATCCGTCATTTACCGTGCATCTTTCCATAGACGAAACTGTTTCCTGGGTAACTTGGTGGAATTTTTCCATGATGGAGAAAAAAAAACTAACAATGCGATTCCATAAAACTTCCTTGTGGAATTGCATTGTTAATTTTTATCTTCTCCATTTTTATATAGGCTTTTTGTCTAATATCATTTTGGAGGTAGTATTTCATGTAAGTTAATATTTGAGCACCAAGATATCTAAAGAAATTTAGGTATTCTTCAAAAATGAACCATTTATCGTTTTAGTATGTAAATATAAAATAAGAGTATTAAATTTGCTCAATTTAACTCCATAAATATCTCGCAATATTAAAAAAATAAAAAGTTAGATAACTAGTATATTTTTTATACATTTATTTAGATTTATAATTTTTTTGACAATCCTCATTACATATTTTAAAATATTCATCCACTTAACTAGGTGAAAACATTTGGCACATTTGGTCAATAAATGACTGAATAAGTGAATTTTTTTGGGTTGCTATCGAAAGTAAACTAACAGAAACTTGTGTTTGAAAATATATGCTCACGATGGACAGATAATTAGAGCGTGAACATTTCAGTTGATGGATTGGATTTCGTTAATTGGAGACGATGTCCATTGAACAAGCCATTCTAAGGATAAAACCATTAGAATTACAGCTTCTGAATCGCAAATCGGAATTACAAAAGCTCTTTCTCATTGCTAATGCTTTCAGCCTGATTATATGTTGATTATCGTCCGCTTGTATTGTCCTTGTTCAGCTTTGTCCACGGATATAGCTCAATGTGGCATTGGATTAAGTTGAAAAACATTATGGTGCTTAGGGATAAAAAAAAACTTTTTTCCACTGAAAAAGTGTTGACAAGTGCGGAAGAAATCGTTGCATAGAACAGTCCTTGAGCCAAAACGAATATTAGTCTGAACCTTTTAGCAATAGTTATTATTGGAAGTTTAATCATAGATTGCGACATGTCTTTCTGATGAGAAATGGAACTGTAGGTTATGTAGCATCCGAAATTCCATCTCCTATGTTGGAGAGCGTTAAATTACACGTTAATCTTTTCTCTAGTGTGGTTATGATATTGGTTGTATTTCATTTTGGAAAGGTTTCAAATAAAGTTACGACTCTGAAGTGAGTGTTTTGTAGGCTACCTCTAATATCGCACTGTAGGTATTTTCTCTCTCTCACATCAAGTGACATTTATGAATTTTGCTGAACATTAATGCCGATGTAAACGTGTTTTCTTGGTAGTTACACACAATATGCACCTTAAAGACGGCTTGCAGGATACGCATTAGGTGTAGATCTCCTATCCTCTTAATTAAAACTCATTATTTGTTTTCATTGTCGCAAGTCAACAATCCTAATATTGGTTTGACGTAGCTCGTCTATTGGGTTTCTTGTCAGATAAACTAATTATGTTTATGTAATACTTCCCAGTCAAATTCTCGGGTGTAGGCCTTTGTGTGTTTTCTATCCCATCACTTTTGCAATGATGGTTATCTTCATCCGACGATCGTGTCTCAAGATATGACCGACTTAATTTCCAGTCTCCTCAGTACAGTTCATTAAAAATTAGGAATATGATTCCCTCACAATAGATTTGGAATGGAATAATGTCCATGTATGATGATGATGAAAAAGGAAATAGAGTCTAATCTCTAGGGACGTCATTGTGCTATGCTTAATTTCATTTAAATGGTCCTAGTTGATTATCTGCGCTCTTACGTGCACAGTGTATAAGTGTATAGACTGTGTTTTGCACAATTTATATTGAAAATTCGTCTATTTTTGGAATAAGTGCATTTAAAATACATAGGGGGCGGGTTAAATATGTTATGTTTGTATTGATTTCCATCTGTTTTTTTATTCTTTACTTCAATATTTAGAGCATTATGGTATTAGAGGGTAGTTTTATGTTATTTACTCTTAGTAGATATTTGTACTATTCCTGTTTTCTTCACCTGTGAGGAAACTACTGAACACTCTTATGCCCATTAAAAGTGGTTGTTGTGGGCGTCCTACCTTAGGGAAAGCTTGTTATTCACCGATTTCACCGCCCATTACTCTATCAACTTCATTAACTTGGCTAATGAGCATTGATCCTCTAGTCGAAGGTTCTGTGACCATAGTATAAAGTGAGAATGCCGGAACCATGAGAAAATTTTAAGTCGCCTAGTGAGAACCATTGTCTTGGGTATAATCGCCAGCAATGCAATTAAAAGTGAACGAAGTCGGAGTCACACTAATACGATTTCCCATTAGAATCCGGTTCGCGATCGCAAAGGTTTCTTCCGATTCCCCGGCCCTTGGATCTAAGGTGAGGATCTTTTGTTCTTTTCCTCCGGGCTTTTAGTGAGAGTTTTTCGAATTCTTCCTTCCTTGGGCCGCTGCCTCTTCTCCTACAACCCCCATAGTTTTCTTCTTGAGTTAAGCCGGGATTATCTGAGGCTTAATTTAGGAAGATTCGATGGAGGAAGGGCTATGTGGAGAAAAAAAATGAGGAAGACAATCCTATAAAAGAGGATTACGCAGGAAAGAGCCGAAGAAGAATGTGGCAGGGCAAGGAATATCATCAATAATTACTGGTTGCAACTTACAACCTGATTTGCGTGCACTTCCGACAATTACTTTGAGGACTTAACCCTTACTGAACATTCCTAATCACGCGGCATTCCTATTGAATGAATAAGATTGAAGTATTGAATTTTTGTAAAAACACTTTGGTGTTTTTTTTCCTTATGATTTTATTACCTGCACATAAATGATTGACATTGTTTTACGCATTGATAATCTTTGTTTTAATGATGTATATTTTTAAAAGACCAAAATTTGTAATGTTTTTGAAAGAGAGAGTACTAAAATATTTGCAGTGGTATAAGTATGAATATGTCAAATTGCATAGGGTCAGGCGATATTGTGTGAAAAAGTGACATAGTTACAGAAATATAATTTAAAGTATGTATTTTTCACACGATTCATTGAATTACTAAACCCTACCGCTTTCAAATATCAAAATACTCAGATTAGATACCCTTGAGAATGATACGAGAGTGTCAAAACCGGTAGGGTTAAGTAATTGAATAACTTGTGTGAAAAATGCATCGTTTAAATGTTCTTTCAGTATGAATGTTACAACATATTTTTTCAAACAATAATTTACGCCTTTAGCAAAATGAGCAGCTTTGAGAAATCCTGAAGCATCAGAGTAAATTTGCACATATTCATTCACATACACATAGCGTGTGTCGGCACTGTATGTTTAAGCAACTACTCGTATTTTGTAAAATATAAGAATACTATTGTCGTTATTTGTTGCGTCGCTCTAGGAAGTATAATTGCACTGTTTGTTTCAAATTCTGCACACGCAAATGGTAGAATGCATTAATCACAAATACTCGTAGCAATCACAATTCACCCCATATGATTTAGTTTGCAAGTATTGTAACACAATATTAAACATATGCTCAATATAACTATAATTTGTTATTTATTTGAAATGCTCAACTGAGATGAAATGCATGTGAGGTGGTAAAGTATTCTTTCTTTACAGTTCGGAATTTGATTCTTCTTTAACATCATATTCATAATGCTAAAAGCCATCAAGAACTTGAATGCAAAACAAAGGATTGTCCAGATACGTTGAAGATTTACCCTAATTTTCAGGCCTCTTAGATTTTTGTTTGTTCTTTGAAAGTTATCAATAATCAATATGATTGAACTGTAAATCAAAAGAATAATCGAGATTTAAAGTAAGATGTGGAAAAATCGTAATGAGAAGGATAGTATGTGGCTTTTTATGAGGGTAAGAAATATGTTTTGATGAGTAAAGCACGGAAGAAAGATGAGTAAAACCTGGAAAAATTGAATTTGACAAAATATTGATAAAAATAATAATAAAAAAGTGGATCTCATGCAATAATATGGAATGTATATGTAGATATTGGACAGGCATTATACATTATCCCCCGGATCCATGCTGTGGATATGGGTGATGTATTTCATATAAAATAAACGTTTTTGTGTGAGTAAATCGTGAAAAAGAATTGTTTCTTGAAACGAAATGGCCATTAATCCAATCCCTAATTGTTAGGTACATGCATAAAATAATGAACACTCAAAAAGTTATATGCAAATTTGATTCAATGAGTTTGAACTCACAGCTAATTGTTGTGTTAATGAATGAAAAGAAGCTGTACCAGGTCTAATTGTGCAATAATTAGGGGTTTTTCGACCAACCTAATGTTGAAATGAAAATTGTCAGGGAATAATCCTTAGACCTTGCAAAACTTATACTGTAAATATTCGCAGTTAAAATATCATAGAAAATTCTTCATGGAAAAGGAAAAAGGAATTGAAAATATTTCAATTGGGCAAAGAAAAAGAGCAGCGGAACAATTTTAGCACCAGGCAAATTTGGGCAGTAATTTGGGAAAATAACACTCGAGTAGTGTAGACAATTGAGTCGTCAGTAGATTGCATCTTAATATTGGAAACTCTTGCAAGGTTGTATATAAAATGCTACCGAAGATTCTTATTTTCTGTGATAATATGATGAATAATAAGCATAAGCATTGAATCTATATGCACTTCGATGCTTTTCTAACTATGAAACTTGACTAATGAGATTTAGCGATTTAGCTTTAGAGATTTCGAAATGTAAGTTTGGCGAAGGATTGATTGAATACGAAGAGAGTGGTGAAAAAAGCAGTTCTGGAAATTGTGGGGGAGAAGATAATGTCGTTAAAGGCAATTAGGAGAAGGCGGATTATGTTGGTGGAGCAATTAATTAAGGATGATGTGCTACTTTGGGCCATTGAATGAAGAAGAATTAATGCTGAAATATAAGAAGAGAAGGAAAATGAGCATTTTTTATCGGAAAATTATGAAAAAAGGAGGTGTATGTGAAATTACTCCAGAGAAATCATAAAAAATCATTAAAAAATCTATTTATGAACTTAAGTTCCTCTTATCTGGGAAGGAGGCTTGAAGCGGCATGCGACAGTCGGGTTAGTTGGATTTTTTTTGCTTTTTTTGGAGAATTTTTGCTTATAAACGAAATGAATAGAGACATAAAGCGTTGATATTACACTACTCTACGCATAGAATGCTTTTGCCATACACCTCATTCTGCAGACATGCCCAAAAGTGCCTGTTGAATCCAAGATTCCAATCTGGGCCATTTATTAAGATAACAATTTATTTTTAGTTTACATCACCAAACAAATCCTCTGTGGATCGGGTTCGTTTCGTTTCTAGAGTATTCACCTACCATCCAGAGGACCCGAATTTAAATACGAGCGGAAATTCACCATTGGCCATATTTGAGCTCTTTGAATGTATTCCTCCGTCTGTCGCATGAGACATGAAACGATGGAACTCCCGGCTCTCTTTCTTTTAATGTTGGCTAATACCGACGCCGAGTTACACTCCATGCCTTCTACGTTTCGTGAAAGATTCCTAGCCATATCCAAATGTGCACATGACGCTTAAGACCCTTTGGCTTCTTTGTATACGTCTGTATCCATGGTGTACATTGAAAAACCACCTTCAAGGTGTGTGGCAGAGGGTGAGTTATTACTAAACATACACCCTACTTACTTGGCCTTCTTAGTGTCTTCAATTTAGAATAGGCTAATACCAACTCTGCGTTTTACAACGACTTTCCTCTCTTTATCTCCTTAAATGCTCACCTATTCTTAATGTTGCAAATGGTCATAATTGTTGTCTCCTTCTATAATAGCAACAACTGCCAATCCCCTTTTTTGTATGGTTGCATTACACGTCTTCGACCTCTTCATGCATTTTCTGTGCATCACCCTCGCCCAAAAGGAGAACACTCCGAATGAAGGAGCTTTGTCTGGGACCGTGGGTGGTAGGACATTGACAAAAAATACGAGGGGTAATTTAGGGCGATAGAAATGGAATTGGAAGCGTTGCGGATCGAGAGGAAAGGGAGTCGGCGTGTGATCGTCGCGAGAAAGGATATATTTTTTTCTGTCTTTCGGGGGATGGAAATGGAGAGCGTGGAAGGTTTGGGAGGAAGAAAGCGTGGCGAGAAAAGAGACGGCGCAGGGAATGAAATCCAAGGGCGAAACGAGACCGAATGACCTGCAAAGAGAAACTGAGAAAGGGATTGGAGGGTGTAAGGGCGGGCCGTGGAGTTGGGTAGGGGTGAGAAACCAGTAGGGGATGGTGAAAGAAGAGTGTTAGTGAAGCGAAGTGAGAGAGAGAGGAGAAGGGGCAAGATAAGATGGAACTGTAATTGAATGAAAGGGAAAAGCCTATAACACCGGGAGGGTGGGAGAAAGAGTGGAATGGAAGAGGTGGAGAGTTTTTAAAGGGCCGAAAGGGGAGAGGGAGGGTAGGGGGTTGGCGGGGTTGTTACGGGAGAGGGAAGGGGTGGACAAGGGGGTGTGGGGAGGATCGAATGGGCAAGGGGGGGGCAACCGCTCTGCGGACGCCCGTGAGAGACGAGGAGGGCAGGGGGGAGAGGGTGAGAAAATAGGCGCGTGATGGGTTAGGGGGTCAGATAGGAGAAGGGGAAAGAAAGAGGTCATTTCAACCCGGGAAGTGGCGGAATAGTAGTGTGGTGTCGTTCTGGACTCTGCCGTTCTGACGGAAGAGTCGGACCAGAAGTAGGCCCAGTGGCTCTTCACCGTGCTAACATTGATTGAATCTAAGTGCTGACTAACGCAAAAGAATAGTTCCTGCACTATTCAGCGCAAAGAATACATAAATAATCAAATTTAAACTCCATCAATTGAGGACAACTGATGATGAACATCACTAACTAATGAAAAAAATGATTCTTTGTACGATGACATGTCGCAATGTAAGAATATGGTAGATGTGATTAAGAGTGTAATGCATCGCAATTATTATTATTATTAATTTCCTATCAGTTGATGTAGGTTTTATTTACTTATCATCTAATTTTTCTAGAATATCTTCTAAGACGGGTAAACTTATTTTTACCATTTTATAGGTCCAAATGCGTCCTAATTATAATCATTTCATCAACCCACCAATTTTTTTCCAGCTTCTACCACGCTTATCCAAGATTCTCCTTATAATAATACGTCCTTTATTGCATATTTCCCTCTTATGACCCAATCCATTCACTCACTCTGTCCTCTCCTAATTTTTTCAATCGTCTTCCTCTTTTCCCCTTTCATTGCCGGCCTGTCATCGTTTTTCTTCCTTAACACCCTCCTAACATTCTTCGTACCTTCTCAAAAGCCGGCACTCTATTTTTATCGTTTTTTCTTAAAGTTCACTCCCAAATTCTCTAAATACCACTCTTTGTATTATAATTATAACGTATTTGTCAAGGAAGATTCCCTAATTTCTAGTCAATCATTTATTTTTCCTATGAGTCATTGCCTCTCTCCCTTACAATAAGAATAACCTCATTCGCCCGTTACTAGTGTTGTACCCTTTTTCCTCCTTCCTTGTTTACAACAAAATACTCCACTTCACCCAGTTTTCTTTTCGTATGTAATTATATATTTAAAGAAAGAATATGTATTTACAGGGTCTTATCGCATTTATATTAAGGGCAGTTGCACCAAGAGAAAGTAAAAAAATAACGCTTAAAATTATTTAAATGATTTATAAAATAGAGAAAAATCTTTCCCCAGCTGATAAAATGCAAACTCATTGTTAAATGAACGTAATTATGCAGCGGAATGGCTGTTTCTCTAATTAGTAATGCAATTCTGTGGCTTCCTGATCACCTTACATTTCATAAATGATCATAAAAATCATATACTCCCTGTTGAGTTGCACTGCAGTGTTGTCTTTAGTTCAGTTGCGCAGTACTCTCAGAAGATCTGGACTTTAGGCCTGTCAGACATGTTTCTCTATCTTTCCTTGCATTTACCGTATTTCATTTCAAGTGTAAAACTCAAGGCTTCCTTCTTATTAAGCTAATTTGTAGCATTAAATGCGCAATACGTGCTCTTTTGTTTCTACATTTGGACGCAGCATTTGTCCTATCGTCCCTTCTATTTGCTTTTAGCGCCTTCATCGTGACGGATGGATATGACCGATCCATAACTGTCTTCATTCACATGTATTTATTTACTTCTTCCTCTACGGGCTCCATCCAATTTCTTCCTCGTTGCCCACAAATTAAATTCCTTGTCGGCGTTTGTAGAACGCTTTTTATTTGTCGACAATTCTTGATATAATCGGGATTTTCCATGCTCTTTGAATCCTTCTTAGGGGTTCACCTTCGGTCGTGGCTTTTATGAAGCCCATTTCTACCTTGCGTTGCCATCCTTGATGGACCGCGAGGGACCAACATCTAGTACCTTATTCCTCGGTAAAATTGACATGAGAATAAGGGATCCTGGGTAGCATAGTGGTCTGCGCAGTGGCCTAGAAAACCAAAGGTCCGTGGTTTGATTCCCGATTCAGGTGAATTTTTTCACATGGAAATTAATGTGAATTTCAACGCCGTTCACGCGGCAGGTTTGGAGTATCCTAAATTTACCGACCAAGCACGGCACTTGGCGCTGGTTTGGGGTTCACTTTGGTCGTGGATTCTTTGAAGCCCTTTTCTCCCTTGCGTTGCCATCCTTGATGGACCGCGAGGGCCCTACATCTAGTACCTTGAACCTCGGTAAAATTGCCATGTGAATTAGGGACCCTGGTAAGCGTAGTGGTCTGCGCAGTGGCCCGGAAAGTCACAGGTCCGTGGTTTGATTCCCGATTCAGGTGAATTTTTTCACATGGAAATTAATGTGAATTTCAACGCCGTTCACGCGGCAGGCTTGGAATATCTTACATGGAGACTTAAGCTAAAGAGGTAAAAATGGATATTATTAAGTTTTATTGTTACGAATATGGATTGTATTTCGGGGTAATAGTACAAAACTTGTACATTTTGAGTTAATTGAGCACCTTTAAATCGCCATGTATATTTTTGGTCTACTCAGTTTTAAAAACATTGAATTATACCTAAGTAATGAAATTGAATTCGTCGAAAGACAAAAAAATGACCAACAATTACTGAAAAGGCTTGGAATTGAAACAAGACAACGATTGTGATTTTGGGAGTAGACATTTGACTTCGAATCATGATACAGAGAAGTTGATAGATAGATAAGCGTGTTTATTTGAGCGAGATTGGCATTAAAAGTCTCCTCTTCTATTTAAACCCTCAAGAGAGAAAGAATTAAAAAGAGAACAATCTAAAAATAGTTAGTAAATAGTAGATGGTGGCAGGCATGCACAGGCATACGAAGGCAATAAAATACTTGTGTTTTAGGACTCACGAAGAGGAATAGCGATGGGCAGATGTGGATATGAATCTGTTATATTTCTTCGAAGAAATGAGCGACAAAAAATTGCGTCTTATTCGCATCTAATCTTCTTAATGTATTTATCACTGTGACTCTTTAATTTTATGTTTCTAAGCCTTAGAACTATGGGAAAAAGTGCAATGCGAAGGCTGGGGGACTATCAAAACGGCCATATCTTGAGACATGAAGGTCTGATGAAGAAAATGTGTGAGGAAAACTTGAATAGGAAGAAGTAGAATGTAAGGAACAAAGTGCTTGGAGGAAATATTGAGGGAGATAATAAATAAGGAAGTACATATTACTGAGCAGAGACATCCATCAAAAGTTAACCTGACTGTTATAAAACTATCAGCTACATCTATGGGACTATAGCTTGATCTAAATAAAGGTATCAGGGGAAAAATCTAACACTTAAGTGTATAAATCTGGAGTTTTGCACACTGCTTACAAAAAAAATCGCTACAAAATTTAGAGTGAGAGATGAGTGGCCATAGAAAGGCATGCAGGAGGTGGTCCCGTCATGGTTTCCCCTTAGTTACGGTTTCCGGGCTGTGGTGGACAAAGTGCGGTGTAAGGTAGGCGAAAAATTCGAGGAATGTTCGTGAGCGGTGGCTTTGGGAGGAATGCTCTCCATACGAAAAAAGGCGCATCATGGCGTGCGAGAGTTAGGAGAGATATTTCGCAGGTAAGATGTTTTTTTATTTATTCGTACGAAGCGTGGGATGACCCAGTAAATTTTTCAGAACATATTGCTTGCTGCATGCCTTTGCACGAAGATTTTTCTTGTGAGTAGTGATGCTGGCAATCAAAAATGTTTCAGGAAAAATATACGTATTGAAAGTGCACTTTCAAGGTATATTTTGGTATGAAAAGTTTCTTTGTTGCCTCAGGAAAGGAGACAAATTTTGACTGAAGGCAATGCAGCATATTTTAGGATACAAAATACTCTTAGTGTACGTTAGCCATTGTATGATTTCTATAAAGCTATTATCTAATAGGGTTATTATCTAAATCTATTATTAAAATCTATATTATATATTTAACTTCATTCTCAAATAGTTATTTATGTCTTGGAGTTTTGATATAGAATTATTAGTGCATTAATTACAGTGCATCTTTATCGTAAACCGGTCCTCTAAAAATCATAGGAATAAAATTCTCGGCCAATATATTTTTTGTGTACTTTGACGCAACTATTAGTAATATAATATTGTAATAATAAGATGAAAAAAAGGAATTTAAAACGTGGCTTATCAAATAAAAAATGGTTCTTAAGGTTACCGAAGAGGTGTAGAAAGACAAAAAATATTGCGTCAGTTGCATTTATTCATAGCAATATTCGTGTTACTATTAAGTAAGCAATCTCGTAGTGACGATGCCGTGAAATCATTCCTTGTTGCTTTTTCTGGGGAAAAATATTGTTTCTCAGCCAGTGAAATGCTTGCTGTTGGATTATTTTGAACACGAAGGAAGTGATGGCAAATTATTGCTGGGAAAACATTTTACTTTTGCGACAAATGCTGCTGAAGGATATATGTGTACAAACATTTCCAATATTTTCCAATTCAGGTTACAGGAAGGCGAGGGTTAGTCAAGTGTCGTAAAATATTACGTCATAAATGCATACAAACGTTGGCTATTCAACTGTAATCAACTTTTGTAGGAAAAAGTATAGGGCCTGTTCAATTTGAGCGGCTATTTAGAAGATACCTAGCTCTTAATTGTAGAGAATTGTATTAGCCGCGTTAATAGATACTAATTGTTTTAATTGTAGAGATGGTGCGTATTGTATTAATTGTAGAGATTGTGCGTAGCGTATTAATTGTAAAAATTGTGTATTAGCCGCGAAAAACATAAATGGAGTTTTCCACCAGCATGCGGTATGTGGGCACTGTTTTACCAGTTAAAAAAACTTGCATTTTGGCTGGCGGATTTACCTTTCCCTGTAAACATTTTTACTTTTTGAATATACACTTGTAATTACGAAAAAAGCAATTTTGTTGATGATTAGATGCTGAAATAATGCATATATGTGGTTTCTATGAAAATTTTTAGGATGTGTTTTCGTCGTCAGGGGAAGTTTGTTTCTGTGGCACGGTTCTTAGAATACCTTATGGGACGTCAATGCAGAATTATGTTACTAAAATACAAGTTTTCTTGTACATTTAAGGAATTCATGTGTAATAAAGAAACATAAATTATATAACAGGTACATATTGGAAGCTGTAGGAGATGGAAACATGAATGCATGTAGTAGACCTTGATGTCGATTAAACTTTGTTATTTTTTAACTTATTCATTAATAACTAAAAGCCTTTAACCTTGGATTACCGGCAATTTTTATGCAACTTAATTGATTACGCCTACCACGGACTGAAGGATATTTTAATTTATCTAGGCACCAGTAATGTAGTAGTTATAGATTTAAATATTTATATGAATACTGTCTAGATTGTTCGCTGAAGATTATCATAGATTATGATCATTTTTTTTATTTTTCCTATTTCCTTTTTTCGCCTATTTCTCTCCATATAAAGTAGAGGGACTTATATGAGTTCATCTCAGCACAAGTGGTCGATCCTTTTAAGTGTAGCATAGTTTCTGGCGCGCTTGTTTAGGAGAGTTATTGTAACGGAGACCTCTTCAGACACTTTCGGAAGCCTGCGGAGCGAGATGAGAAGAAATGAAGTGGGCGAGATACTGGGCTAAAATGAGTAAAACGATGAGTTCTTGTTTTAAGTGGGCTGGGTTGAGTGGTAGGGTACACCGGAGAGAGGGGAACGACAAAGGACGAGAGAAACAGTGGAGAGCTGATGATTAAGGATGAACAAGCATATGATGGCAGGCAGGAGAGTTTTGGAGATGAGGGGGGAGGATGAACGTAATACGAGTTATTTTGCATCGCGGTTGGAGAGGGAACGAGAGGTATGTGCTGTTACAGGAACGAATAAGTTTTTGGTCCTTGCCGTAAGTATGAGGGTGGTTTAATGGGACGAGCGGATGGCGTTGAATAGAGGGGAAGCGTACGATCAAAAGGGAAAGTGGGTCAAATGGAGCTGGTTAAGAGTGGCCATCACCTCTTTCCAGAGAGCTCATGAACGCGAACCGGTGACCCTTAGGCGTTGGTTTGCGAGGGTTTATAACTGTCTCAGCCCTTGTTACTCGGGTCATTCAAGTATCTCTTTTTGCCCTCGGAATGTATTAATTCGATTTGTGAGGCCATTGTATATTTATTTTTTTTAACGATTCCGAAAATTCCCTGGACAATTTGAGTATTTCTGCTCTCTTCATGTTCACAATTTTTCCTCCATCGTACCACTTCTATTGAATGACGACAGATTCCGAGAGAAACTCAAGGCAAATGGAAAGAATCGGCAAACTGTGTCCTTCTAACGGTGAACGGTGAATTCCCAGAGGATGACGTTTCCTCAATGTGTCTCGGATAACGTTGCGGCATCCAAGTGTTATCTAGTACTCTCGTTGATTGCTTTTTCAATAAATACTGGTATTCACTTATGAAATACTTGCTTTAGAGCCAATAAGCATGTTCGTGAAATATATTTAAATTTCTCTAAATTTTAACTTCCCTTATATTGGGGTAGATTAGAGAACGTTTTCTTGTTTTTAGATGTAACACGGAATAAAAATTATGTAACTCGCCTATGGTTCAATAAACCATTTTCATAATATTGGTGCCTATTATTGTTATATGGTACTGAAAAAAAACATACCGTGTAATACCGAATTCGGCTGATTTTAGAACGAATTTTGTTTATGAATAAAGAACGAATAATCAAATTTCACTATTATGTGGTTATTAAGAGGCCGTTCCCTGCATGCATTTTTCGATCGAATGTAATTTTTTTTTAATCTTGGTATTCATAAGCAAAAGTACACCATTGGTGGATGTGTAGTATGCTTTTTTGGTCAATTTCTGTCTTTAAAAAATAAGAGTTGAAAGGATATGATGATGCTAGCAACAGCTGGAAAGTGTTATAACATAGTGTGTTGAACTACGCGTTGAAAAAATAATATTAACCAGTGAACAGTACCAATTCTTTACTTCCTTACAATTTCGTTCCGTTATTGATTGCTTCATACATACAATTAGTTGATATAATTTAGTTGACCGTTTTTATCTTGATATCTAAACAAGTCTGAATATGAGTCATAGACGTATTTTTTTCTGGTTTGGTTGGGGCATTGAGGGTTTGAATGTCATTTCTGAATATTGATGGTCAAAGCATATATTAAATTAATATGTAAATGCATATTTTACTGCTAAAAATTGAATTTGTGTATATTTATTTAAAAAAATAATCACTCCCTTAAGGTTGTGTTATATATTATGAAAATAATTATCAGGCAAAAACTAAATTCCATCATTTTGTCGATATTCAATGAAAATAATAAAATAATCCCAAATACAGACTAGAAATAATACTAGAAAGATAATACCTAGAAAAAAGAAGACTGAGACAGCTTGCCTTTGATATGACATTTTACCAGGGGCACATGAAGCATGTGAGCATTACGTAGTAGCAAATCAGATATATGCCAAGTACATCACTGAATTATGGCATCGAGTACATATTCTGTAGTTTAATCACCTCGATTTTGCTGCCTAAATGTAAGGAGAAATATTATCATCCTTGTGTTTAGGCAACACAAATGCGAGGTAGACATTGCTGTTTGCATAACTTCAGATAAAGAGCTACGTTTTCGACAGTGAAGCGCTGTGGGTGGATTATTCTGTCTTTACTGTCAATTACTGTCTTTCTCTCAGGAGGAAATGCTTGATCCAAATGAAACCGATAAGGTTTCATTTGGATCTTATTCTGTGGTAACGTCAATGGATAGGCACCTGGAATAATTATAAGTATTTGTGAGTCTGTCTTGTGAAATTCAAATATATTTCCCCTTTACCCATTAAGTGTTCCTTAGGAATATTTTTTGGTCAGCATTCTGAGAAAAATAATGAAAGTACCCGTTGGTGCTTGGTTATCTGCTTGAAACGGTCTGCTCTCTTTTTCTGAAATTCATATTTTATTGTCCGGCACTCTTCGTCTTTGCTCAGCCCCCTTTGTTGCTATTCTCACTTAGGTAATAACCACCCATTTGCAAATGAAAATAAAAACTCAGAAAATCCAGTTAAAATGCTGTTTGTCCTCTTTTACACCGGCAATAGCATTTATGCTTAGGCTCTGAAAACTTTCACTTTAGAAACATCAGGGTTCGTCCTTTAGGTTTATGGATTTCCCTATTGTCGCAAGTTCTGAATTTTACTTCAGAAATCCACGCAATTATATGTTTTGAATGGTTTTAAAAAATCATTTTTGTATGAAGGTGTATTTGCTTAGCGAAATTTTGTAGAAAAATATTGATTAACAATTTTTTTCATGGTTGAAATCCTACAAAGACTTGGCTAACGCAAATAGAAGCCACTACACAGTCGCGTTTGAGGTGAAATGTGAACCAACAAACTTAAGAAATCAAATTCTGTGTGGTACTCACGTGAATACCACGTAAAGCCGTTGGAATTCAGTCAAAAGATTAAAAATTTTAGGCTTACTCGTGTCAAGGTTTTAAAAATCAGAAGAAAAATAAACAGTATCCCAACAATTGAAGGACGGAGTAAAGCATTTAGAAGTGAGCATTCTGTCTGAAAGATTAATAGTACTGCCGAAAATATGTTCCCAAAAATAATATTCTGTTTATTTTCCACCTGCTAAGTGTTTCCAGGAGGCACTGCTCTAAAGAGTTGTTCCATTTGTGTTTGCGTAAGGTTTGTTGTGATAAAGTACCTGTGGGAACCCGGTGTGTCATGTACTATCCCCCTTGAGCGCCTGCAGAGAATAGAAAGGAGTGATTCGGCATTTCCATAGCCACAAATGATTGTTCCACATCTCTTGGAGCAGTCATAAAATACATATATGGGTTCGGAAATGATAAGCTATAAATTCAAAATGCAATTTGAAAAATTCTGAAGAATAATAAAAATAATTTGTGTGGCCACTCTAGATAAAGCTCAAATTCTAAGATGTACTCAGAATTCGATTTTTACTTTTCGTCCAACGCTCGGAATCTCAAAATTCATGATAGAAATAAGACCTATCAGGTTCAAATTTCAGGATAGCTAATACTTCATAGATCTTTCACTTTAATTTACTCTTCCCATTGGCGTGATTATTTTTTTAGGCTGCAAAATATTTGAGTATGAATTGATGATTATTATCCTAATTACGTGTATGGCAGTTATGGTTAACGACAGAAATAACATTTAAGATTCATGTGAAAACTATTCCATAAATCTTTGCTTTTGAATATAGAAACGAAACCTATTATTCCCTTTAGAGTATCTAATGCAATGATGCCACAGACAAAAATACATAAATTTTCATTTCACTATCTGCATTAATTTTATCAATACCAATTGTGCTTTCCAAAGAGGACACATCCTGTTGTAATGAATGAAAAGTGCGTTACGTTTCCAATTTTAAAACGAGTTTTTTGTATGTGTGCTGTTTAGTTGTCAAATCACATTGCTTAAGAGCTAATAACGAAATCAACTGCCTGGTTCGTTGTCAAAGTCATTTCTTCCCGTTTTCATCAAACTCTTCTTTTTTCACTTCCTTGGAACTCGGTTCGTGTGTTATTAGGTTCATCCATTTTTATATTCACCATTATTTTATTGACACATGTTTTAAATATTTTGTTTTTTGCTTTCTGTGGCGGTTATCATTCGTGCCCCCTGCCATAAATGTTCAAGGTGCAGTATAATGTCCTAGGAGTTGATTTCTTAGGTGCAGTCTATTGTGAGTAGATTCTTCTCCTAGTTGAATGCTGTCTTTGCCAGAACATTCCAATGCATGTTTACGTTATTCTTCGTTAGAGTATCAGTTATCCAATAACAATTCTCTCTCACCTCGTCTGCCTTTTTTCCGCAAGTTTTAATTGGTCTCTTCTCTTCAACTTCAAGCTATTATCTTGTTTTACTATTGACGATTTGTAAGAGATGTGTGATTAACAGTTTTTGACTTTCCTATAGTTGTGCCTAATATCTTTCCATCCCTGCCGTGGACGCCAAATAGTTGAGAAATTACAGTATGGTAATTTTTCATCAATAATTAAAAATTTAAAAACTACTTGGCGATCTGTTCCTCTCAGGATTAGTAACTACACCATAGTGAGCACTATTAATTTATTAATTTGTGAAACTTCATAATCCATCTAATAAGTATCTCTGGCAGGGCCAAAAGTATTTCCTAATAGGAAATGCTTTTCTATCACTGCCACACGATGATTATAGTGCAACTGTGAACAATATATGCCATATTTTAGCTCCAACGACCCCACTGTTACTATGTTGTCATATGGTATCAACTAAGCAGTTTAAAAAATAAGAAAAATATTTTAAACTGGCCAACCTATTCCTGTATTTGTATTTTCACCTCAAAAGCATTTGCTAATAGGTGTTAATTTAACAAAAAATGAAAATGAACTTTTTTGCTTGCATGAAAATCACCTAAAACAATTCAATAAATACTAGTAAAGATCTGAATAACTAAAAAGTGTATAGAAATAGTTTAAAAGTTTTTATACCAACGGCAGTATTAACTGCTGCGAAGATTCGTCATGTAATGGAACCGTGACAGGCAGTACCAATAATTGACTTTTGTTATTCTAGCCGTAAGCCATATTTCATAATAGACATGGATGTCTTTGAGATCTGTTGCGAAATGTTAGAAGACGTTATTAAGGAATTCAAGGGAAAAGCAAAATATGTCAAACGTTTTTCTGTTTAGTAGGTACTATTCAAATTCTGCGTTTGTATTTTAAATATTTTATAGGATTTTATGTGAAAATCTAATAAATAACGTTATAATGGCGTTGGTATTTAATTTTTAAACCTCATTTATTCTCGTTACGTATTTATGAACCTTTCTTGGAACCTTTATCTCATATCATGAACTAGGAAATAGGATTTCACGCAGTTCCTTGAAATCAAATAAAATTCGTTTAAATTTGTGAATAATTAATATTTTGCCCTTAATGGGCATAGAAACTTGCTTGACTTCATAGATATAAGGTTTATAAATCGAGACACATGAATAAACCCATCAAAACGCATTATCAAAAATGCCAGTCTCATGATTAATAACACGAACTTGATTAATTCGGGGTACTCCATAGCGTATACAGTCGGAGCCACTATCCAATCCCCAACTTCAGTAGAAAAAAGTATCTTTTATTATCAGTCAATTGTCGTCGTATTTTATGCATAAATATGACAAAATTGCATGAGGGTGATCGGTGAGATTTTTTGGGTTGAAATGCTATATTTTCCGTGTAAACGCTTTTAAAGAAATTGGATCTTCTCGTACTGGATACGCTTAAATTCTCAGCAATTAGTCTTCAAGGAATAGATTCATCGGGATAATGTTCCTTGGTAAATTTATTGTTTCAATAGTCCGTACAGCGTTTTTTCCCATAAATGAAATATTTTAATCCGTTTGCGTACAATTTAAGAACGAATCAAAGGTAAGAACACATATTGCAGAGAATTGTAGAGAACAAATGTGTTTGCATTAATAAAATTTAAGAACTAATGAAAAGAGAGAAGGAATATTTGTTCACCTTAATGTCGGAGTTGGAATATAAGTTATTTCTTTCCATTTCCTCGCAATTGGTGGGTTTTAGATGATCTTCTTCTTGAAATTGAAACATTTGCAAAGTGTGAAAATCCTGAGCGATTGATATGGAGATATTGCAGCTCTTCACGTAGAGACTTGTCTCCTTTTCCAACTCCATATCAAACTTTCACGGAGTCGATATTTAAGTGCTAATTTTAATAGAAACAAAATTTCAATTAAACACAATCTTCTCTCTGCTTTGGAAGCCTTCTACTCTTGAAAAAGTATTTGGCATTATCTTATGAATGATTTGCTAGTAGGTAAGCACGTTTAATTTCTCATTTTCAATTTAGCTACTGATGAAGTGCAAATATAGGAGCGGTGTACATAAATCTACCAGAAAATTAAATTAATTACTAGCCTGCACGCCTAGTGGCAATTTATTCAGGGTATAAATAGATATGACATACATTAACTGAATATGTCAGTCTTCAGTACATGTTATGTAAGGATTGGGTATTTTTTATAAAAAAATTTCATTTTTGTTTACAACAAATATTTCCGTTCCAAAAATCAAAGTCAGTCATATCAGTTGTTTTTGTGTGTGTATTATTAAATGCCCGTTAAAGCACGATGTAGTCCCTATGCGTAACTGAAGAACTATATGTAAAATTGAATTAAAGTAGCTAATAAACAAATGCATGAGAGTGAAAATTTTAGTAGATAAAAACATTGAATTATCCAAAATATGTAGATTATACGTTTAATTAATGGCAAAAAATTATTTGCATACTATAAAAGGTTGAGATTTGATTTTCATAGCTGGATTGGTACTAAATTTTGGAAATTTAGAGGAAAAGATGATAGGTAGTTTACTTTTAAGTGATCAAGTACAAAATGTATACATAAAAATTGGAATTTAAGTGTTCAGTGAACTCGGCAACAGCAGTTTGTCATCTATTGCAAGTTAGTACACAGTTATACATTGTAAGAGGCAAGAGATGTACGTGAGTTGCTGAAATACGAAGGCCAATCCAAGTGTGTCATGATGGTGAGATGATAATAGTAGTGCCTCTCTCCCAGATGGCCCGGATTCGAATTCCAGCAGTTATAGTTCTTTAGATATATAGCAGATATGTTCTATTGGTGAGTCAGCCCCTTCTTGTGTGCATTGTGAAGAACACTCCAGTTCAGTACACCGTCCGTTGGATGCAACGTTACGCCGTGGTCCTCTTGGCGTATTTTGATAGGGGGATAAGTCCGGTTTCTCTCCACCCTTCATCTTTTCCCTTCCCATCCTTTTACATACTTTTTCCTTCTGGTCTGAATCGCCTCTAGGTGCGAATACAAACAATGCAAAAATATGAGAGAGAGAATTGATGATTTGACAAAGGAAGAGGAGATGGCATTGAACTTGAAGGGAGATAGTGTAAGAATGCGAGGGAAGAAGAGAGGGGGTAAATAAGTGAGAAGAGAGAACGGATGTAGGGAGAGGGAAAGGGGTGTAGTGTGTTCGGATGGATGTGACTGAGGTATGAGATGGTTGGATAGGATGTCGCATCGGTTGGATTGAGATGGTTGTGGGTGGTGTAGCGGGGAACTGCGGAGCTCACAGAGGGAGTGGAATGGAGAGGAAAGGGGGAAAGGGAGGGGCAGAGGGGTCAAGGGTAGAAGGAGGGTGGGGTCGGGTTGTCCTTCCTCTCTCGCGAATTGAGCGAGGCCGCGAGGGAGGTGGGGTGGTGGTCTAGTGGGCGATGCAATCAGTCGTGTCTTTGGCCCTCCACCTGCCCCGGAACTAATTAGATCACTGGACTCGCCTTGACCCCCCTCCTCCTCCTCCTCCACCCGCAGCAGTGATCACTGGATTGAGGAGGGGAAAAAGAGGGGGAGAGTGGGTGGATTTGCCGGAGGGGAAGGGGGGGGGAGGTCGCCAAGGGAACACTCCAGGCGCTAGGCCTCTCGCAGTTAGCTGGGGGGGACCAAGGGGGAAGGAGTGTGGACGCGGGTGGTGGTTTCGTGTCTCGCTGCCGGTTGGTGGGTTTTGGAACGACCGAAACGTCGGACTTCGCCGATGCAGGAGAGAGGGGGGTCAGTGCGAGTGACGCGCGCCCAATATTCCCCAGGTGCACTCGTTTTGATGTTTGTGCATTGATTTCACCGAAATAAATTCATCAATACCTGCATAATACCCATAAACTATAGGAATAAATAGAATTGTAAATACATCTCGGTTTTGAAGTGTGCTTACGCAGGATTCGGAAGCCTAGACCGATGGTAAACAGAAAAAACATTAGGGTAATTGCATAAGTGACGTGGTTTTGGAGAATAATTACGTTCACGGGTTGGTTTGTGGGGAAAGTGTGTGGAAAAGGGCTCAATGAAATACGGTCCATAAACATGTCTCGAGAAAAATATAAGTAGCTTATTTACCCTTAAATAAGACTTGCTAAATTACGCAGTGGTGAAAAAAGTTGGGAAATGGTCGATTGTGAATAGTATGTTGAAAGTATCCAGATTGGTAGTACTATGGAGTGCTATATCAATTTAAAATTTTATTTCCCCATTGGATGATGAAATGAAAGACCTCAAATTGACTAATAGAAGGATGGAAGATATTTATGAAGGTAATAATCATAAGAGTTTTGCTTCCAGAAGTTTCCTTATGACAGAAATGAGTGACTACAGCAAAAGCGTAAAAATTCTGAACACTATAAAAATTTCCAAAATTATTTTAGCTCTTGGAAAGTATATTTCAGTGTAAATGTAAACAAATGGCCATTTTTCTAAGGGAAATCACAACAAAAGGCGCAGTTTTTGTTAGTCTTTTGGAGTGATGCATACTAACATATGCAAAACGTGTTGGCCTTGCTTATAAACACATGAATTATCATAGCCCCGATTCCTTAAATTTTTATTGAAAGGAAAATGACAGGCAACCATGAAGTTGAATGTGCCTAACTCTAGCATAATTTTTTTTTTCAACTTGGCTGGATTCAATGTCTCAATGGGTAGGCTATCATCCAGTCTTCGTAGAACATCCCTCGCAACGCACTCACCCGGATTCGCGTGGATTACACGGAGAGTGCCAATGAGACTCAATTGCAATAATGGTGTCTGCATTATTATTTATCATAAACGCTCATTGACACGTTGTAACATTGAGTTTTTCGTTTTCGTAAGCTTAATATTTATCAATGTACAGTATATACAAGTATATCTGTATCTAAGGTTTGTATCTCCATCGACTAATTGTTTGTAATGCAATGGAGGAAGTTGAAAAATTTTTGCACACAAGATATTTTGTTCCTAGCTACCTCCAGAGACAGCTCAGTCTACATGAATTTATCTTTTCCTGAATATTTAATTCCACTGTTTGTAAATATTTAATTAAAGGATGCATTGAGTTATGAATACGCAAATGAGTGCATGGGATAAATTACTACATAATTTAGGTATTCAATTATTTATGTTACGTAACAATTTATTCCATCTCTTAGTCTTTTTTTATTTTCCCCTTTTGAAATGTATTTTTTAAACTTATATAAAACATATTTTGCTTAATTATCTATGAATACGTTATATTTTTTGGTGCGTATGCTCAGGAAAGCTATGTTCCACCAGCGAGGAAGAGATGGAGAGTATCATGGAGGGAGAGCTTACCCGTGTTTCCAGACGAGGCGAACAATGGCTTTTGGGGCAGCGAGGTGGTGTTCTGACTTGTACGTGTGTGTGCACGGTCGCGTGAGGGTTCGGTGTGCGTGGTGTAGGGGTTGGACGGTGGATCCAACCCCCATGATGCCATTCCGTCTATGTTACTCGTCATCCCCGACACTTCCATTTCCTCCCCCCGGTCCCCGAAATATTCGTTACTCCGCACGTTAACCAACGTCACGTGAAATGCCCTCTCCGAGGACACAATTTGTCCGACCTCGTCTCTTTATCGCAGTGCAAATCACTCAACATGTTTCTCCGCTAATTCTCTCCTCCCCGCCCCCAATGCAACCTCTTCTCATCTGCTCCAACTAAGGACTTACTCTTAATTTTGCATTGCATTTTCTTCAACCCGGTTCTCATTACTTCTAGTCTACTTCTGAGGCCATATATTTTGTGAAATTTGATGTCAAACGGGAACAATAATAAAAAATTAAACATTCAAAGAAGTACTTGTGTTGATATCTGAACCTCATGCAGTGTAGTGAAACATTTAATTAAAATATTTCTTCCTGTGGAGCGCTTAAGTTTCACTTTCCCAGCACTTAAATTTTCATTGCTTCTAATTGGTTGCTGAGGCATTGACTGTGAAACTCCGTTTTTAACGGAAGACAAGTAAATTGATATCGTGACCTTTAGTACCTGTATTATTGGCTAAAGATGCAATAGTGTACTGAAAATTTTTAATTAACTATTTACTACTTTGGTACTCTTTGAAATATTTTCTCCTAATTCTTCCATTTCCATTATTTATAGTCAATTGCTGAGACCGTAACTGGTGATTTCTAGGTTAAATGTAGGAACTAGCCATTGAAAACTAAAGCATTTGTAAAAGTTCTTGTGGCAATACGTGGAAGAACTACGGTGTAAAGAAAAAGTTTCGTTTGATTTTTTACTATTTAATTCTTTAAAACATTTACATTCCATAGTTACTCCATTTTCATTATTTCTCAATCCCATCTCCGTCTTTGAATCCCCCCGACTTCCCTCTGTCCCTAAAGTCCACCTGCATTCCTCTCTTTATCGCCTTCTTTTATCCAAGCTCTTCCTAATCTCAGCCGGCGTGGATTCGTATGCGTGCTACGTCGGGTCGGTTCATGTCCAATGCACCTCCGAGGGAGACCGCCACCGAGGCGGGCTGCGAGCCACGAGTGGAAAGCGCAAAATAATGGAATGAAAAAGTTTCCGGGCCCTACCTCCGCCGCACATCCCCGTCCATGCCCGTTCGTGAGTTTCATTCCGCTCCCTTTTCCGAGACTCCATTCCCGAAGCTTTAGCGAGACGGCAACGGATGTGCTGCGATGACCGGAGGATTTTCTGCCCTTATTTATCAGCGCCATCTCTTGTGAATCCAAAGTCCTCCCCTACTTGCATGAGTTTGGTAATTGCGTTCGTCGACTTCCATGTTTTTGGCCTCGGGCAAGACCTTAAATTAACAAGTAGAAATCTTGAAGGGATGCACAGCGGTGAAATGTTCGTCCCAACTGCGAGGAGAGTTTTTTATGCTCCCCGGCATGTTTTTGTCTCCAGATTTCCACCCGATGATACGGTAGCTTATCTCTCTAGGGTATCGATTCTCAAGTAAGGGTACAAGAAAAAGAGGAAAACGAGGTTAAAGAAGTTTAGTGGGGACAAAAGTATTTTGGTAAACATATTCCTTCAATAGCTTCTTTTTTTAGGTGCAGTCATGAGTGAGTAGCTAACATTGGATAGTGGATAAGTAAATAGTCACGTTGTTAGTGACTAAATTAAGGATGTGACTGCAAATGATCAGAAGGAAGTACATAAGTTTCAAGGTTAAAGAGGCACAGCTGAGGAAAGTAGACTTCCGAGGGGTACACAAGAGAATAAAGTATTTAAACTCCTGCTTTTATAGTCATAAATTTAATGAATTAGATGGTTGAAACTCCCTCTATCGTTTAGGTAACAACATCGCCTCTAATGACGTCTGGATTGATGAAACAAAACCGTCCACTTTATATGTTTTGTGCAGTGACTGCATAGAATGGGTATTTCTCAATTGCGACTAAATGCTTTTAAGAATTATTTTATCAACGGTTATGCATTCTACATTATATATGCGCTTCTAATGATAAAAGAAATTTTAATTAATTAATCGCAAGATATTCTTGTTACACGCATCTCTGTAATGTTATAATAAGGTAATGAGGTAATGCTCGTAATGCCTTCAGGCCTGACTGTGTGGAACCTCTCCATGATGATGAGGTAATGAGGTATCATCGGGAATATTGTAGTGGTTTTAAACTTGTAATTTCTTGCAAATTAATAATTTAAATTGCGCATTTACATTGATGTTTAATTTTCTATGGATTATACACCCTCTGAACTAAATGCCTGCGGAAAATATATTTTAAGAGCCCTGACTTATATGGCTTAACACTCAGACAGTGCACATATATTTATTGAACCTGTAATTAAATTTCTCTTAAGTATCTTGTAATGGGGTAAGGTAATAGATTTGGCTATCTTCTTCTTTGAGGATAGGTAAGTAGAAGTAAGAATGTTTCTTCTACGCCGAAAGGAAACCAGGCGTCTTCATTAGCCTAATGCCCCGGGGAAATTGGATAAACGTTCAATTTGATGAACGGAGTACTGAATTAAAGTTCCCTCAATGCAGTAGCCAAGAAGGAATCGATAGTCTGAAGTAGTCTTGAGTTTCATGTGCTCCAACGGAAGAGGTTACATCACAGAGTCTTAACTAAAACCTTAATCCTATGACGGGCTAAATTTTGCACCATGATGGATTTCGCCGTTTTATTTATGGTGAAAAGATAACAGATCCAGAAAACTGTTGAGTATTAACGAAATGTTTCGCGGTAAAACCCGTAATGATCAAAATTTAGCATATCATCATCGATGAAGCATTGAATTGATACGTTTGAATATCCATACCGAGGGGGAGACTACAAACCACGACGTTTGGGTTGCTAGGCAACCGAGTTAACAGCATGTCTGCTGCGGCCAGCTTTGATAATGGTTTAGGAGTGATAAAATCTCGGACTTTGCTGGGATTTGAACTCAGGCGCTCGGGGTGGGAAACCATTACAACTATCTCTCACTTTCGAACGTTATCCTTAAGAGTAAAATCCCGGTTAACTTCCTATTTTGGCAGGAAACCGTTACCATAGGAGTGGGATCACATTAAAAACATACGTTTACTGCTACAACTACGAGAGTAGAATCCTTCGTTCCATCGCCATGGATTGCTTTGTAAGCGTTGCATTCGATCGACAAGCGGTCAGAGAGAGAAGCAATGGAGCAAGATCTGGGAGAGCGCACGTAGCGGAAAGAGCTCGCTGATATTCGATTACCGAGCACCATTTGATTGGTTGATGTGCGTAAGAGCACCCAGCACTCCCTCAGCGGTAAACGTGTGTCTCCGAGTCGGACGTGTGATGTTTATAGCATTGCGGTGGTGGGGCGTATTTGATGAATTAACTCTGCGGCTGCAGTGGGTTCCTCGTGCCCAGAGGGATCAGGTTACAAGGATTCAGAGTGTGAGATCCCCCAGCCGTTGGAATATTTCCATGTTGAAACTTGTGTAAATATCTCTCGTGTTTCCTATTGCGCTGGAGATTCGTTATTGTAAGTACGTAAGTTCGATATAAGGAATTTAAGGTTCGATCTAACTTTAGCAGTAGGCAATACTAAATACCGAATTCCGCTAGTAGTACAATAACGAACTGTTCGTTGAAGCTTTCGCGGCTCATGATGAGTACGTAAGTTGTTCGGGTGTGCCGCGTGATATTCAGGTATTACCCCGACGTTTCGTGACCTATGCTGGTCACTTTTTCAAAGGGATATGAGGTCCTCGTTGCCGGTGAGGGTAATATATATCTTAGGTGGGTGGGTCGAGGGGGGAGAGGGATAGGGGGTGGACGGACATGTCATTGAGAAATATTTGTGAAGCGTGGGTCTCCAAATAAGCGTGTGGCTTATTTGGAGGCCACCATCTCTGTTGAAATTTTCTTTGTTCTTTATTATTTCAATAGCTTTACGGTATAGCCTGGGTTTGAATTTGTTGACCTTCGCGATGACTCTAGTTTTTTAGAAGTCAATCTCATGCCTCAGAGCACACCCGAACAACTTACGTACTCATCATGAGCCGCGAAAGCTTCAACGAATAATTCGTTATTGTACTACTAGCGGAATTTGGTTTTTAGTATTGCCTACTGCTAAAATTAGATCGAACCTTATATACCTGGGACAATTTTACCTCATATTAAACCTGAAGCAAATGCGATATCTATGCCAGAGGCTGAACCCACGGCCTTTCGGTTGTTAATCAGCCCGTAATGAACCAGACCACCACATCTGGCAGATTATTCATCATATCATGTGGAGTGTGCCATAATTAGGTGTGCCAGGAACATTTCTTTCATTTTTTCAGTGGGAAATACTGCCACTGAGCAAGCTGATTGTTGCTGATTGAACTACTCGCTATGCTAATTGTGATTAGATATTGTGGAGGGCGACCAAATTCGTTATATGGCGATAACAAATAGCATTGTATAAATAACGGTAATGCAAGATTAAAAGTCATTAAAATCCATTATCGAATACTCCAGCTCTTTTATATTTGGCTACCGCTTTATGCATTCTCTTTCTGCTTGAGTTATCATGAAGTGAATGTCATCTTATGAAGGTACTATGTAAACCGCTATGCCTTTTGGTGACCTTACTAATCAGTCTGATTTCCCATCCCAAACTCAGTCTTGTTGGTGAGGCTGGTAAACATTGCTTTCTACACTAACCCATGACAAATTAAAAAATGGGAGAATCCATTCATTCACCTGCAACGCCGGTAGTTTTCTTGACAAACCAGGTACCCAGCCATCATCATCATCTTAAATGTCTTTGGTAATGGAGGCATTATCTCCCGCAACTCGAACAATTAGATTCAAAATTCTTTTGCCTGTATTGTTTTGCACTTCGTATATATGTGTACGTATTCTTTTTCACTATCATTCGTTGCCATGCTGCTTTAATCATTTCCCTCGGGTCTGTACTGAAAATCGGAGATGATAGTTAACTACCTTGCTTCACTCTCCGGCCAATCGCTGCCTAATGTAATAGTTATATATTCTGTATTGGCAGTAGGTTACAGTTGATAGTTACTCCAATTAACGTATAAATTCCCTTTAAGTCTAGAAATTGTACAATTCCGAGCGCAAATGCTCTGAAGAAATGTCTTTCAATCGTTATTTCAAAAAAGAAAAACGTTCAGGTCGTGGGTATGCGGGATAAAAGCATTTTTCCGAAGGTCGAATTACAGGAATAGTACTAAGTCGTCTGTAGAGCGTAAGGCCACTTTCTCAGCAGAATTGAAGAAATATTGACAAACGATATGGTTGGCCAAGTGAGATTCTATTGAACTACTCAAACAATTTCGTCGTTGCTAACGAAAATTCCTAAGAATTTTCGTTAGCAACTAGTGGTAAACATTATCAACGAAAATTAGAATCTGATATTCGTGCTGTAGCTGTCTGATGGATATACAGGTTATTTGTTAAGATGTAAATTCTTCCAATCCTTAACTTATACATTGAATGTTTTAATTTAGTACAATCTACTCTGTGAAATACCGTCTTGAAATCTGCAGAGGAAGCAAAAATGTTCCAGCCAAGTTCAATATTTATGTACACAATGTACACAGTATTTTAAGCAGATGAATTTAAAATCGCCAAAAACAAGTGTAAGAGACACATAGCTCTTACATTCAACCACTAATATGTTTGAGCCTCTTTCACATTGTTTTCCGAAACACATTTGCGTGCCATGCCAGTATCGGAAGAAAAATAAAGCTTATGTGGAACAGAAAAACATTTACTTATTTCACTATGACGTTGTATAGATAGTCCAAAATCCTTAACAAATGTATTCCATACTGACGATTGAATTAACGATGCGAATTGAAATTAGAGTGGGACACTGAAAATATTTCCTTTTTAGGGTTTGTTTGTTTCTAGCTGGGTGGCATAACCAAAGCTTCCATCGAGAATTCATCTGAAAACCTTTCCCTTCGACCTAGTTCAGCGGGTAGCATATGTCTTTTGTAGCGGGCTAACTTCGACCGATTCTGGCGCTGTTAGTTCGCCCGATCTCTCCTGTCCTCCATTAAATTCCCTCTCCAACGATTTCTGGAGGTTAAGGGGACAAGGAAAAGCAATGGCCTCTGTTATCCTAAATTACTTCTGTATGGGATTAAAAACTGAGCCAATGCATCATTCCGTAATGGAGATCTGGGATCGCTGTACCATTTCTATTTTACGCAGTGTATTTGTTACTTCCTGCTCACATAGCTCCCTGCCTTTTTTACATGGGGTCGGTATTCCCGTCCCTAATTGCGAGTCATAATAGGAACGGACGTGTGAGCTATTTCAGTGTCAAATTAGGATCAGGTATCTTTCATTGATGTATCGAGAGCATCATTTATTTTCTTGTACTACCAGAAAAAATGGTGAGTTCATTATCAATATTTGTGAAAATTTAAGTAGCTAAAGCTCAAATAAAAAACACTAAAATATTAAGTAGGTATATTCAAGGTGACGATATGATGTTTTCTCTTTTTCATTTTTCATATTTATGAGTGAATAATAATCAGTAAGTAGCTAAAGCTCAAATAAAAAACACTAAAATATTAAGTAGGTATATTCAAGGTAACGCTATGATGTTTTCTCTTTTTCATATTTCATATTTATGAGTGAATAATAATCAGTAGTAAGTGTAAATAATTTTTCTGAGCGCTATTTTTAATGATTGTGTGTTATTATTATGTTGCATACGGATATGCGTGAATACAATGGGGTCGTTTACCATATTTTTTTATTGCCGAATATGACAGAGTTTGTAAAATAAAAAGACCCGTATTTTTCCTTTTTTTTTTGATACGTCAATTATTTCTCGAGTTATAGGCGCCGAAAAACTGATATTTTTAACCCTTTCGGAAAAGTGGGCGTGGTGCAACCTCTGACGTCATTCGACTTCGTCCAATCACAACTGAGCCCGTGAAGCTACTTCGCCTTATCGCAAAGGGGGGGACAGAGCTGAGTCTGTCAATCAGAGCTGTTACGACAGCATCTGTGCGAGCAGACCTTCCGAGAACCCCCCTCCACTCCCTCCCCTTTCCATAGGGGAAGTCAAGGACGTGAGGAAAATGACGCCAATGTTATCAGAGCAGCTTTTTCGGTGGGCGTCATCTTATGCTTAATTTAATTTTTGAATTATGAGTGAATGGTTGTGGTTAGAAGATTAATTTTTTCACTAAATTTCTTTTTTCGTTTCCATCTAACAATTTCGTGTACAAAATTGCTATTTCGGTTCCGAGTAAACTTCGGTCCGAGTTGTCATGCTATGGCAAAGATTGAGTTTATTGCATTTGCGCACTAGACCCTAAACCATTGGGAATCTTTAGCTGGTTGTGACAATTGATAAAGCAGAAATCGAAAGGGTTCAAAATTTATTTCTGTTATACGTTCAGTAAGGCTTTGGACTCGCCTTTTCGTTAGCAATAGGGTTTCATGCAGGTGTATCATTTTCTTGAGCTTTCTCAGAATGTGATTCTCCTATAAAATGACACCTGACCCGTTTTGGAATGTATAACGAGTAGTAACCAGTCAAACCGCCAAAGGAGGAAGAATAAAAATTGTAATTGATTAAAAACATTTCTATTTATCGTTTCCAAAAGTTCCCATAATCCAGTGCACTGAAAATAATTTCAGACTTAGATTACAGTTTAATTACTGTGTAAATCTTTGATATATTACTAAATGCTTTAAATTTAATTAAATTAAAAGAACAGTAGCTTAGAGAAGAGTAAAGAAGAGTAAAAGAACATGAAGCTTGCTTTAGAAACAAAAACGTATCGTCACTTTTCGCAAAACATTTATTAGAACATGGGCACAAAAGTGATTTCGTTCCCGAAATTTTACACCTCGAGAAGAATGGAAGAAGACTGGACTCATTGGAACAGTTAGAAATTTTGAATAGTGTGTCAAATTGTGAAGTGGTTAACGAATTTTTGTATGCCTCCCACTCCCCTCTTTATGACCTTCCTATCCTCCACGCCTGACAAACCCCCCACCTCCCCCCCCCACCTGCCCCCCCTCCCTCGACCTCCTTCCCTTATTCCAGAGTGCACCCCACAGGGGTTCCCTATCCCAGCTAACCGCCAACTCCACCCTGACTCATCCTTTCCCACGGGCCAACCTCCCACCTCTCCTTGGTATCCCGCCCCACCCCTTGACTACTGAGTGCTATATATACGGAGATCTCTGAATGTTTTGTACCTGAAGATGACGCTTTGACGTTGAAACCCGGGTCGTCAATAACGTTTTTAAATATTGTGGATCCACGAAGTCACTGTGTTTTAATTAACGATGAGATTCCACCAAGTTACGCCTGAAACCACCAATGGCTTTAAATTTACTTTAAATTTGAATACATTAATTTGATATATAGGTACTTTAAATACTTAACCCATACTTAGATTACGCAGATTGACTCATACTAAATTGAACCCTCCGTGAACGCTTTTCGATGACCCATACTATAAAATAGCTTCACTTTGTATCTCATTTTTGCTGAGTCTCTGTTTTTATGTTTTTGTTATTTTATTCATCAGTTGGAACAATCAACCACTCCCGGGACCATTAATGCAGTATTTGCACTAGACGTGAAGCTTTTCAAACTGCTTTGGGCGTAAAGGTGATTAAAATCCCTCCATCAAATAATTCATATTGAACGTCTGGTCTCATTAATAGGCCTCCCAGGTGGGAGGGAAGAGACACTTTCCATCAGACAATTTTTTTAGCACTTAGGCTACTTTCATTACCATTATCTTGTGATGGCCCAAGGGATCAGGTGGGTGAAGGACCTAAATGTACAAAATTTCCGGAGTCGAGGATGCGTGAAAGCATCCGGGGAGAAATAAATAAATAAACGGAGAGAAGTTTGGCAATAAAAAGAAGGCTAAAAAATGAGCAGTAAGGGCGAAATTTGGATGAGAATAAGTGGATAGCTATCGCTGGTGCTGACACCACTCAGCCCATCTGCGCACTATTGGTTGCTGACGTCATTAGATTGCCACGATGCGACAAATATTAACAATGAGCTCATCATTTTAGATTAATGTAACACATCGAATGGAAAGCCGTTACAAGAACAGTTTCTATAGATATTGGGGGGAATAAATGTTTCTTTATCTATATTTTACACTATTAAACACATTACGTTGATGAAGGTATTGAAAACTAAGATTCCATTACAAGGAAGCTCTGTTTATCTACGAATGTGATTATCTAGGATGCTGCATTGATCGAACGTCTATGGCTGGTGAAATATTTGGTTTTGAATGACAATGTTGCTCATAGAAATGATAAATTCCATAGAACTCGGAAAAGGGGTCTTCAATGCATATTCTTCAGAAATGCATTCTACAAAAATATTCGCAGCATTTTGTGGAAGGTCATAATCTTAGTTGAAGGTCGTGGTGCCCTAGTGGGTAGAACACTGAGCTACTGAACGGAGGGTTCCAGGTTAAAATCCGGGGAAAGAGCCTTTATGGACGTCTCCACGTAAACTCCTCGCAGATTCAATTTTCTGCGTGTCAGAACTTCGTAGGAAATTGCAGGTGGCCAAGGGAAAGTAACCGCCTCCCCTACCCTGAATGTGTGAATTTCACTCGTCGATGGATTAGTACGGGGTGAGCTCTACCCTCACCTATCGAAAACCAGCCTTCAGTTTGAACACAACACATATCTTCTTTACCATCATAAACGTTCGTGTCATTAGTAAAATTATTGGCAACGATATTTCACGTGAAACCTTATTTTGTGTTAAATTTAAATATTAAACACGGACGCGTTAGTATCCGATCCATAGATCTTTAATCAATTTGAGTCGATAATTTTTTTTTAATTTTGCAAGATAACGTCAGGATACAGAAATTACAGAATTAAAAAGAAATCGTAAGAACCTATTTCTTGGAAATCAATGATAACTTAATGAAACGGATTTTTACTTTCCTGTATATATGTTCAACTGATAAAAAGTGTGTACGTTATTTTCTTTATGATAAGAGAAATAATTAATTTTACCTGATCAACCTAATCATATTTACCTACAATAGCACCTCCTGACGAGCCAGTGGCTTAGAAGGACTTATATTGTACCTATTTAGAAGATTTGCATGTAATGTAGTGAACAGCAAGATGAGAATGGAAAAGTATGCAAAAGTAATATGGACTTGATTCCTTCATTCATCTCAATGATTGGGGAATAAAACTTTGTTATATATTGTTTGCCAACGGTTCGGGTAACGAATCACTACGCATATTAAAGGCAAGAATGTTGTAATTTTAAATTTGGACCGATTGAAATACTCCAGATCTTGCTGTTTTTATATTAGAGTTATATTCCAGATCTTGCTGTTGTTATACCCGGAATATTGATTGCAATTTGCCTCCAAAGCCTGATTCCAATGCTTCCTTAGTCAAGCGATCCCTGAAGCTTTCTGAACGCCAGTGAAGTTCAGTGTCATCCCATTTGATCTTATGGTCCTAATTAATACAGTGTTAGAATACTGCCTAAAATATTTTCGGCGTTTCTTTAGTCTAGTGGCAATAGTTCTATCCATATCACACACGTAACATCTACGCATTCACGTGGGGTTTGATAGACCCCAGGCGTAGTGAGGTCAACCGGGTCCTTTGCTTTCATTATACGTTTTCTTGGCCCCTTGGCCGTGGGTTTGCGGGCAGCTTCACTGTCGAATCTCTGAAGAATTCTTGAGATTTCCTAGACATTGTAGATTTATAGGGCAGAAATGCTCTTGTGGCCGGTTTATGGTGTAGGTACCTTTTCTAAACATGCATCATTCTGGGATTTGAAAGACCTTTTGAACGCCAATGAAATTCGCAAGGCGAAACGCTCTTTATATCCGTTTTTACGGAAGGCCTTTCTTGAGGTGTTATTTGGTTTGGTTTGTCTTTGGCTAATTCAGTGTTTGCTAATCTCTTTGAGTAAAATCTCGGAATCGAGAATGGCATTTAAATGATATTTCTCGATTCTCTTAATTGAAATTCCATGCTCGGAACCGAGAATGGCATTTTAATTTCATATTATTCACCGGGAAATGTTTAAGTCATGTGTTGGGGATAAAATTAGACCCTTTTAAAAAAAAGGAACGTGTCGGAAAAAGCGATTGTTGATATGCTAACACATTGAATTAAAAAAGGATTGCCTATCTTTGAGATCTTGGAGAGAGTATTATGGATTGAATGGTGTAAGATGAAAAATTCGTAAAGGAATTAGCATGCAGGGATAAAACGTATACAAAATATATTTTATTCTAACTGTAAGCCTAATATTTTAAAGGATTATAATAGTATGAAAGATAATAATGTAGGCATATCGATTCCAATATCAATTACACTTCTGTCATCGCATAATTTTTTTTGTTGTGATAGCATATCAAGTAATTTGATTTATTCAAGCATTGAAATATTATAGTTTTGCGTTATAGCTACAAATATAAAAAAAAAATCACCCTGAATACGCATATTTTACCACAAAAATACTTTTCACTTCGTGACTTTTACTGAATGATCGCTAGCGATTTAATTGATTTTATAACACTGGAGGTGTAAGGCTAAAGGTCCATGTATTAATCTACACCGTTTTCTTTTTAAGTACTCGTGAATTTTAAAAAAACGACTTACACGTGAGAATGTCATTAGTCTTCATTTCACAAGTTCCGTTGTAGATATTTGATCAGTATTCATGTGGAAACACATATTTTCCCTTGATAATCCGCGCTTAACTCATTCCTCTCTAATTTACAAACTTCAAATTCTATGCTTTTAAAATTCACTGACTAATTAACAAATTTAATACACCATTTCCTTCGCTTGTGCTGAAGGCTTCTTATCTTTCATTCGTTATGCTTAATTCAAAGAATATTTTCCGGTATTTCCAATTCTCTCCTATCGATTTGTAAAACTTGGCGTGGCCCCATTCTTTTTCATGAGTTCAATTTCCCAGAAGCATAAAAAACTAGCAATTTATAGCATATGTATTTATGAGCAACAAATGATAGTACGCAATCACCTTAAAGGTGCTTCATTGAGGAGTGTGTAGCATTTATGACTACAGTTGCCGTAAAGAGTTTTGCTTTAAATCGAATTATTTTAATTTTCTATAAGAACGACGGCTAAGATCGCGACTCGTTGCTCGAAGTTTCATAATCTTCTGCTTCGATAAATGTGTTTCCATTCCCAATCGTCATAGATATTTTACAAATCAAATTTTAATGAAAAAGTTACTCAACTTTTATTCAGAGTTGTAATATTAATGGCTGGGGTTACGAATTTAACAAATTGATGATGAAAATATCACGTCGATCGAATTAATGGTGATAAAGCAGGTAAATTTAATTCATGTTAGAATTAAAAAACGATCTAAGATACGTATGTACTTTTCCAAGTTCCAAACGATTATGAAGAAAGATGAAATTCAGTTTAAAAATAATAGTGGAAAATTCTCAAGGAATCATTTCTTCATATGCATGCATGAAAATGTTCATAATTCGTAAGATCAGAGGCTACTTTTCAATGGAAATAACTCCTGATTTGCTGGTGTAGAATTTTTTCCAATCCTAATATGTAATGAATACCTGTATTTTTGGACCAGAGTACTAAAAAAACAATTTTTACAATTTTAAAACAAGAGGTAGTTCCAATTGACACGAGATTATAAAGTATAATTGACCTAGTAAAGCTTAAAATATAAAGAGAAAATTCCGACCTCCAGCTAATCGAGAAAAAGCAAGCTAAAATACATGTTCGAAGTGGAGAAGGAATTGGGAGAGAAAAATGTGAGAGGAAATATTTGGAGAAACGAAAACAAGAAGAGGAAAAGATGATGGGGAGTTTGGGAATGGGAGGTTGGAGTGTTGGATAATAAAATGACGCCACCGGTTGGAGAGCAGTTGATTTTTTCGTCCGAGCGGCTGAGAGGAGATACTCCCGAACGCCAATTCCGTGTTATCCGATTTTGAGTGATGAGCGCCCCTTGCAGAGAACAGTTCGTTTCCTTTTTTATTCCCGGCGAGAGGAGCCGGAGAGGGCGGAATTAAATGTTATTCCGCCTTCGTGGTTACGGAGCGAAGTGCGGAGGAGGGAAGAAACGTGCCCGCTTTCCGCGTTGGGGGGCACCTTACCTCCCATTCGGTGAGTGCGCTTGTGGGACTTAACGCTACCGTATTTTCACGAGACCAAGAAAGAATAATAGAATGGGAATCGAGGTTATGGTGAAGGAGATAGAGAGAGCGAGTAGCGGTGCGATAACGGAGTTAGCGAAACAAAGATTGATTCGATAACCAATTTAACGAAACAAAGACGAACCCTTGCCGTTCTGGTATCGGCCCACATTGCTGAATGGAAGGAATGAGCGTAATTTTTCCGTGGAATGAGGCAATTTCTCCCAGAAATCAATCAATTTATAATGCTTCGCGCTACCAACCCGTGAACCTGCGGAATGATTGGGAGAGATAGGTGAAAATCAAATTGATTCTTCTTCGATTTCTTTTTTGAAAAATAAATTCTAGGTCTCGCCACGGTAGTGCTGTGGAAGAATAGAACGGTTGCCAAGTAAAATAATATTCCGCTAACTGAGCTTGAGGTTAAGGTGTGAAACCGGAAATTTGAAACTTGGATCTTGAACGGCCACAAAATGGATTCCCATCATTTAATTAGTGTTTATGCATTACGTTAGACCTCTAGTACTGAATATCAAATGAACATTATGTCGCTATTGTCTTTCTGAAGTGAAATAATCAATTAATTTTCATAGACAAGCTGTATTAACTCTACGCTGTACGTTGAGTAATGTGTTACCAACTAGGTAATTTTAGCCTTTACAGTGTCACACTATTTTTATTCAGGCTTATTAAGTTTGCCTTATTCTTCTATTTGGCTATAAATTCAATGGTTTATAGTCAGTACATTATATTTTAATTATAGCCCTATGGTCAGGCTCTGACAACTGCAGGATCCCGGGTACAGAAGTGGGTGTATCCTGTGATAGTTAAAGATAGTGCCTTTCTATCGGCGTGGGAGATATTTGCGGGAAACCACAAGCGTCCCACTCAAAATATCTGGCCCTCCTATCCCGCAACAGGAGCTCAGCCCTCATTAATCAAACCGGCCTTCGGCCTGGAAGAGACTGATACTTAAGCTGCGGAATGACGTGCCTCTAAATATTTGCTCGGCGACATCATCTCATCCCTTAAGGTATTAATTCTGTTCACGGACGAAACCGTGAAAGTTAAAATCCTAAAATGGTATATTCATGTAATTCCAACTCTGAATTCTTCACTTTTAATAATAAAAATAGTCGCACACCTTAGTTTGTGGCAAATGTCTTGTTCATGAAGGTTAATACACAATTCACAATTATTAATTGCGATTTTGTCATCCTGGCACTAACCTTCCGGCATGTTATGGAAAACATTTGATCGACCAAATAAGAGTTTTCGCGCATTTTTGTCAAAAATTTAAGTCTATTTTTCAGCTTTCATTAAAACCTGAAAAAAATAACACTGGAACGCTAAATTCACCTCGGTCCTTGAAATAAATTATTGTGAAATGTTTGTCAAGATTTCTGTTTAAATAGATGAGTATTTTTTTTCTTTCGCAGCGTTGATGTTGAATAAATTAATTACTTGAGGGTTTTTGTCCACTAAATAACTACTTAGGAAAATACACTTTCTCATCATGATGTTTTTGATTGGAACTTCTTGCTGCATAAATATGATAAACACCTGTATTAATCGTGGACGATAGTATGCTCTAATAAGTACATTTCTCCCGATGGTATTTCCATAAATATTTGTAGTATTTGTTTGTACTCCCTATTTTCAGGATTATGTACGTTGGACTTTCTATTTCCTTTCACTTATTTGGGATGGTAGGGTCGACCCCAATTACTTATAGTTAATTTAAAAGATATAGGCTCCCATCTAAAGAGAAGATATTTCTACATACCCCTTGTCTTTTCCTGGAAGATACGCTCTCGAACTTCCTGAATGGTGTTTTTTTGTATTATTATCCGAGGTTCATTGATTGTCTTCCATTTTCAACTTTCAATTTTATCATCTTCTTGAAGACTTCGAATTCCTGTCTTCTATCCCTAATTTTTATTTTTCTTTAATCTTGCTCCTTCTTCTGCACATCTACTCATGCTTGATTCCATCGAACTGTAGATTGAATTTATTCATTTGTGGTCTTAAAAATTATTCATATCATCATCATTGGTCAACAATCCTACGATTGGTTGACGCAGTCCTCTACTCGATTATTCTATCGGCCAACCTCTTCACATTGACCTAGCTCCTCTCTTTTACATCCTTCACAACTTGCTCCATATACCTCATACGAGGCCTGCCTTTTCCATTCTTCCCGTTCATTTTCCCACGACGATTGTCTTCATCAGGCCATCGTGTCTTAAGATGTGGCCTATTAAGTTTTCCCATGTTCTTTTTAAGGTTTCCAGTAGACATCTCTTCTCTCCCACTTGATTCACATCATCAGACACGAGTCCACCACCATTCAAATACTTACACTCACCTTAATTCCTCATGACGGTTTGAAATGAAATGATCATATTTTTATTACATCATTTCCCTAGTACTACTAGAATATTTCCTTGACTGGTATGCATGAATTAAAATTAATAGTATTTCCGAACCAATTATAATGAACAAGGTTAAATTTAAGGTATCGAATATTGTTGGAACAGTTTCCGGTGGTATATTGCAACATTTTTTGGAGCTGAAGCAAAATTAATTGACTTCGATTTTAGAATGAAACACATATTCTTTCAATATGGCCTCTAACACCCGATAATATATTAAACTAGTTTAATGTTATTATCTGTGAAGGAAAATATTATCATCACGTATTCGTTCCCATCCACTTTTTCTTCTCCTCCTTACATAATTTTCAAATCCAGTCTCTAACTTTCAGCTCATATTTTGAGTAATCATTATTTCAGAGATGTAATAGAATTCGTCTTGATGGTGGTTCAACTGTCAAGGTTTCTTCCACACACGATAGTCCCACATAATCCTTTTTACGTCCATAACCAAGGAGGCATGAGAAGCCGGGATCCTTGCGTAGTAATCAGGCCAATGCGTTACCCAGCTAATTATCTTCTGGCTGTTCATTCAATGTTAGCCTGTTGAACTCCATCGCCAGTAAGTACATGCCTCTTCAACCTCTTCATTTCTTCCAGAAACTTTCTTCTTAATGTTGTCTTAAATGCTCATCATTCAGGTTGCAGCCGTAAGTTCCTTTCTGTTGGCCAATAGCTGTTTTGCTCATACAGCTTTTCGCTTTATATCTTTAACATTATATCGACTTTCGCTAAAAATCTGCGCGTGAATTCAAAGCTCGTGAACTAGCCAAGAAAACTTTAGTGGAGTTACCCGCAGAAATAGTACAATTGCCAGATATTCCACCGAGAAAAAATCATTCTTCTTGACCGAGACTTAAACCCAGTCCCCCTGATTTCCGACCAGGTGCTCTGACAAGTTGAGACACCAAGACGTCCTACTTTCTTTGAAAATTATAGAGGCTTTAAAGTAACAAGATGTTCACAAACTACTAGACATATCACGTCACAAATCAGTCGAAGTTGTGTGCTATGCGCCACCGTCCACGAGGTTAAAATCGGCATCGAAACACTAAGGTGCTTTCTTATAAAATATTCAAAGTTCGCGAACTAGCCGCGAAAACTTTAACGGAGTTGCCAGCTGAAATTCAACCCACCTCTATAATGTCCACAAAGAAAGAGAATGTCTTCTTAGCTCAACTGGTAGAGCACCTGGCAGGAAATCAGGGGGTCCGGAATCGAGTCCCAGTCAAGGCAAATGATTTTTTTCTCTGTGGAATACCTTGCTGTAAGTGAAGGTTACTGCATTCATATGCATGGTTTGTTATGCACATTTATTACCCTCATTGAACCTCGTGCTTCCATCTGTTTGCCTCTGTTAACATACTGTCCGGTCAGGAAGGTTGTATTCCTGCTCTATCCAGCTCATCCCTATATTTTATACACCCACCATCTATCTCTATGCCACCGTTAGAAATGCATTTATTTACCCCCCTACCTCTTCCGACCCCCGTAATCCCATCCCCTCCTACTCTCCCAGCACCCCATTTGGTTCCCACGTATCGACAGATCCATTTATTCAGATGAATGGCTTTGAGAGAGCAGGGCGGGCTTCGGTAGGTATGTGCCCAGTGGCTAAGGTGATCGGTGATGGGAACAGGATCGGTATGAAGGGGGAGCAATTCTGGCTGAGAGTTTTTGTGGTCAGTTTTGGCCACACAAAACGGGACGAGGGTTCGGAGTGTCAGCGGGGAAATTTCCACCGAGGATATCTTAAGGGAATTTCCTTGACGTGGGGTAGGGCATGCTTTGGTCGAAAGAGGGTTTGTGTTGTCGGAGCAAAGGTTTCGATTCGTCTAAAGGGATTCGGACGGGTGGCCTTTTTTCCCACGGTTCGAGGAAGGGAGAGAGAAGGGTTTTGAAATGGAGGGGGGAAGTGCGATTGGTAGGGGACGGAGAAGTGAACAGTACTTTCTTCCTCATCCTTGACAACATAAAGGTACTTGCAACCCCTCGTCTCAGAATGTTGGTGCAGGAAGATGCAGAGAAAATGAAGAGGATGCCCTTTTCCCATGCTGTAAGTCTCCCGCTATGGTTATTCAATTTTTTTCCCTTTCTCCGTTGCAGTCCCTTACCTACTTGGAGAGTGTACCCATGTCTCTGAGCTGATTATTCTCTACTTATTACTACCAGATGATTCTTCTTGACTCATTCTCTCTGTCAGGTTGAAATTTTATTCTGTTTGTAAAGCATTTTTGCTTCTAATTTCAATCTCTCTCATATCAACCTTATACTCTCTGACGATCTTTGTTGGTTTAAATTGGTTGCACTTTTCAAGATTGAAATCTGGTTAATTATATGCTGGTGGCTTTTTACCGGTCAGATTTGTAAGGTAAGCATTGATAGGAGTGTTGCTACTAAAGTTGGCATTTTATTCGTGGTGGTAGAAGTAGTAGTATTTGCTTAGTAGGTTCTCCAAATGCCTATGCTATATCACAACTTAACATTAAAATTTCAACATAAGACAAGAAGCATAGTCTATAGCAGAAGCTAGGCCGGCGCGTTTTCCGGTCTAGCTACTGTTGGGCTACGAAGGCTCAAGCTGTAATGAAAATTGAGTATTCAGTGAGCTGAGTTATTAAATTGAAACTTAGTAGGTGTAACATGTTTTTTATCTGATTTTTAAATTTATTTCCTCTTTTCTACGGATAAAACATTGCAGAGCGATTCTTATATTTGATCGTGAATTATCTTGTTCTACCAATACTTTTCGGTGTAATGTAGCCTCCGGTATTTTTACAGTATTTCTGAAACATAAAAGAATATCCAATGGGTTTTCATAGGTTATTGTTAGGATAATTTGCATAATTTGGCTAATTGGCATAAGTTATTGTTTAGGAGAGAATTTTGGATTCACATATAGCTCATACCTCCTAGTGTCTCACGGTCCTCTACTGCGTCAAACTCATCGAGTTATAATAGGAGAAGTGGGCCAAGTTGGCGTGGTGTCTAGAATACAGCCATACCATCCTGAGGACTGCTGGTTCAATTACCGCCAGTCGAGGATTTTTTTATCAGAGCACCGATCCTTGCTTAGCGCACCTTGTGGAAACGTCTAATGCAGTAAGATCGAGTGTTTTCCCGGCGAATAGTATGAATAAAAGTTTCTCGGGCTTGACACCGGTTAATAGGCTCCATTACTGCCAACGTTTCAAAGAGCGACTCGCTCTTCATCATCAGGGCTTCTGAGTGCTTCTGAGTGCCGTATTTTATTATTGCGCTTATATATATATCTTTCGCCCGGGTCAGGTGTCTCCTGATTGGCCGAGACGTCGGTTTGAATTTAACGGGCCCGATTGTTGGCCTCCTTGAAAATTCGCCGCCGGGCCGCCCTTCCTCATCTCTCGGATGCAATTTATATTTATTTATAATTTATAAAATAATAACTTAAATAGAGACACTGGTTTCAACCTCAGTAACACCTGGAGGCCAGTTATAAATTGCATCCGAGAGATGAGGAAGGGCGGCCCGGCGGCGAATGTTCAAGGTGGCCAACAATCGGGCCCGTTAAATTCAAACCGACGTCTCGGCCAATCAAGAGACACCTGACCCGGGCGAAAGATATATATATAAGCGCAATAATAAAATACGGCACTCAGAAGCACTCAGAAGCCCTGATGATGAAGAGCGAGTCGCTCTTTGAAACGTTGGCAGTAATGGAGCCTATTAACCGGTGTCAAGCCCGAGACTCTTTTCTTCATAGTCTAATGCAGTACTTCGTCCGTCGGAAGGAACGTTTATAATCCACCTGGCACTTTTCATTAAGAGCAGGCTAGTGACGACGACGTCGTTCTCTCCAATCTTCCTCAGCTTCCCAAAAAAAACCTTGCATTCATCCAACAACCCACTGATCATAAGTGGCTGTATGTCTTAAGCTGCATAAATCCTACTTTAAATACACTGGCGTCATTGGAGACAGGAAAAAAAAGATTAAACATTGACTTAGGATTTTTTCTTTTTTTTACTAACAATAAGTCATCTATTGACAAATATTTTATTACTAATTACCCAACGATAATTACTAAGGGATGTTGTAATATCAATACTATAACTATTCTTTACGGCAGTGCGGCATGGACGATGACAGCAGCGGAGAAGAAAAGGGTGGAAGCATTCGAAATATGGTGCTACCGAAGAATGCTGAATATAAAATGGATCGACCGAGTGACAAATGAAGAAGAGTGGGAGAAAAGAGAAGTCTGCTGAAAACTATAAAAAGAAGATGAGGCAAATTAATTGGCCATATCTTAAGATTCGATGGTCTGATGAAGACGATGGTCGAAGGAAAAGTGAACGGGAAAAATGGAATAGGCATGCCGCGTATGAGTTACTTAGAACAGGTCGTAAAGGAAGTGAAAGAGAGGAACTACGTTAATATGAAGAGGTTGGCCGATAGAAGAATGGAGTGGAGGGCTGCGTCAAACCAATCCTAGGATTGTTGATGATGATGAACAAATATTAAATTAGGAGACCTTCGAATCGCTGTAAGTGAATAACATTTTCGAGTGGCCGTTGTTAGAAATACACTCCGGAATATACACGGCAAAGTTTCACCCGCCACTACTCTCGTCCCTCCGTTCCACAGTACCTACCCATTAGCTGGAGTCATTATCTCATTGCATTTCGTGATGTCCAGGCGAGAGCCTCTCTCATTTTCTTGACCTCACATCGTGGGCGCTTGGACCATTCGTAGCGGGCCCCTAGAAATTACGCTCTAGCCAATTGTATCATTGTTTGGTGGGCAAGCCAGGCACGAGGCTATTATTACCGCTGGAACGCATTGTTAGTCTCTGGGAATGGATATGTGTGCCCCGCCGTTCCATTCCATATATCCTGCATGCCTGGAACTTCATACCCACGTTTCAAACGTTGGATTCAATGAAAGACCTTCCTATATGTATGTGTTAAGAGAAACGTACGTGATTACATTTTCGGAGTGACGTAAGCATAAAAAAATGATCAACTAAAACTGCCATGTATTGCTGCGTAAAATTGTTGTTACTGTAATGTTTTCATGCCTTATTTAAGATATTTATCGAGCTTTAACAAAAAGCTCAAAGGTAACTAAGCTCAAATCTCATATTTTGTGCTGCATGCCATGTTAGCCCCACCTTAAAAAAAAGTCGAATTCTATAAAGATAAATATTTTACTGAATATTTTTCCTACTACTTTTTACTAGCCATAATATCATCACCTTTGTCAAGTTAGTAATGAGGAAAAATTTAGTTCGTGTGCTCAGAGGGAGGCAGAGGAGGCTGCGATTCAGTCAAAGCGTGACATTGCATGCTTGCTGTTTACATGCTCATCTGTTGATTTAGAAATTTCGTCTACTGATTATAGAGCATAGATGATAGTTTTGCCCTTTATATATGTGTTCTTATGTGTATTGCTGTCTCCAATCTTGCATTCCCATCAAGTCCTCTTGTATATATTTATTAATAGTTAACCATTCCGGTTCGAAAACAATAAAATAAATGAAGTGATGAAAGTGAAAACTACTAGCCATGCGAGTCTTATCTCATGTGATGAACTCCATTATCCTTTCCAAGAAACAGATATCCCTATCTTTCGTCCTTCATGGTACGTCTCTTCCACAGATATTTCATTCTTCAGCTCTGATGATGTGAAGCTAAATTTGTAAAGATCACTGAATTGACGATACAAATTTCATATACGTAGAAAAAAATTTGTCAGAGCGATATTCCAACTTTACTGTAAAAAGAGGGCTAAAATTTCATGAACTCGCATCTAATTTCCTGTAGCTTTCTCTGCGAGTATTTATGTGGTAATTTTATTCGGCGTCGTTGTTTGTAATTGTTTGTTTGTTGTTTGTTTGTAATAACTGTTTTTCCTTATTCCGATTACTAAAATAATTCTCGGTACGATAGGTATTATGTGTCTAGAGTGTTCACAGATCTCAGAATAACTAGTGTGCCTATTACTTTTAAATTCTCTTAATATTCTGAATCACTCCCTGAGTCATTACCAAAATAAATAACTAAAGACGCGTATAAAGTCTGTATTATATGATGATTAGAAGATTTATTTATAATGGATGAATTATATATTTTTAACTGATTATCATTTTCAGTGGTAGAATAGCAAATCAAGGTTTTCTTATGGAAACTCATAATTCTGTTTTTAGCAAATTTAGGTTGTGGAAAGTAAAAATATAAATTTCAATGAGAGAATACCGATTTGATATTCTGTTACCTGAAAATATAGAATACGTATAAATACCTAAATTTTATACGAAATATTTAGTGACTAGCATTTCTTACTTCCCATACTATCCCTGACATTGGAGTGATTATACTAAGATTTATTCAAATTCCTCCCATGGAACATAGTAGGCATAGTACGTGTGTAATAGTGATGCTCAATAGGCTTCTTAGCTAATGTTAGTTAACTCTTCATATATGCTAAGACGTTAAGAGCTGCGATGATAAAATAATTTGAACTCAACAACATAGAATACTAGAGTGGAATTTTTGAATATGCCAACTTTTCTAAGCATTTTTTTTCCGAACACAAATCACAAAATATCTTCCAAATTTACTTCAGTATTCTATATATATACCTATTTCTACTGCCTACATAGCGTTTTATCGGGGTAAAGGTGTTAATAAATACATTCAGAAGCATGCCTTAATAGCTGTGCGAATTATTTAATGACTCAATCAAATGGCAGTTTCCATAGCTCTTCGAAACAGGAGGGAAGAATATCACAAGTTTTCATTCTGTTCTAAACTTTTTTATTGAATTACCAACACTTTGGATTGATATATTACGTAAACAGAAATAATGCAAGGTAATTTATCTTAAAATAATTTTCAAGGAAACCAACAATTACAAGGAGAGGATTGAGTTCATAACAAATGTGCTATATTTTTGCAAAATATAACATTTTATGGGAGACATATTACGTCAGCCCTAAAAATTGGAGGGGTGGGCGGGGGCCTTCTGGAGCCCCCCTGGCACTTAGACCTCTTTAGATCCATTGTGCCAACCCACATTTAACCTGCCCGCCACTTGCAGACAGGGGACAAGAGCACCGCGGTAGAGGTGTGGAGGAGGGTCACCCATCCAACCCCTGTCCGGGCCCAACGTTGCTTAACTTCGGTGATCTCACGGGAACCGGTATGTTTTTTTTTTTTTTTTTTCATTTGTTTATTTCATGATTAAAGTCACACAGTCAAAAGTTTTTTACACATAATTTTCTGAAATATTTCTACTCACATTCAGACAAAAGTATTAAAATAAATACAATATATATTACTTTTTTTAGTTTCTGCTATGGTTTAACATTTTAAGAGAAGAGAAAAAAAAATTTAACCTTGCAAATCAGTATATAGAGTTTTTTTTAAAAACGTTTATATACAAATATCTATTAAAAAACATTTTCTAACCATTTTTTTTGACTGTCAGTTGAGGGTACCCATTTATTTATATGAAATATTTTTGTTCTAAGTTCTTCTATTATATTTTCCTTTTTATTTTTGTTGTATAAAAAATTCGAAACCAGTTCAGATATTATAACATTTTTACTGCTTGGGAAGAAGTTAAAATTCAGTTTAACCAAATCCTTGTCCCCGATGTCCCTCGCTCCAAAGGTGTCAAATTCTTTGAAAATTCTTTTGATTGTTTTCCATTCGCGGGATTCCGGGGAGCAGCCTAGGACGTGGTGGGTCGTGTCGTCAAGACGTCCACAAGCGGAACAAAGTGGGGAATCAGTGAGGCCGAATTTGAACCGTGTTTGATTTGTTGGCCAAAGGTCATTTAACGTAAGGAACATCTCACTTCTTTCTCCTGCGGGGCCCCTCAGCTTTGAGAAATTGGCCCATGATATCTTTCCCGGTGGGGGAGGGTCCCCGATATATTTTCTTGTGGTTTCGTTGTCGTATATTTTTTTGTGTTTTCTGAACCTGAGTATTTTATTATAAAATCTTTGGCATCCTCGATTGTCTCACGAAAATAGCGCATTTTTTTTGCTTTAGTTAGGCTTTCGGTTAGTAGCATTATTCTTGCTCTATCGTCATTTCTAGTAATATCTGCTATGTTTTTTAAGAATATTATTTTGGCCTTTCTGGAGGCGTTTACTAGTTTTAGACCACTTTTCAATGGCGAAGCATACATTCTTTCCCTTGCGACTTTTTTTATGAGGCCACACCAGATTATTTCATTCGTATACTTTATAATTTCTGAATTCGCTTTTGCGGTCAATGGCCAGACATGGGCGGGATACCATATCGCCGGGAGTAAGAATTGGTTTACTAAATTTATTCTACCGGTTATCGGTATTGTGTGCTGCGCTGTTCTATTAATATTATATCTTATTATTTTTGTGACAAGTTGCCAATTTCTTTCGACCGTTTTAAAGTTGTCCCTTTCCCACCATAAACCAAGGATTTTCAACCCATTTGTACGAGGCCAGCCAAAAGTCTCTTTTAACGCCACCCCATTAATGTTCAGGAGTTTTGATTTTGTCCTATTAACTTTAAGACCCGAGTATTCGTATACTCGACAGATATCGCTTATTTTCTGTAGGTCGTTTTCACTTTTAATAAAAATCGTCATGTCATCTGCATATGTGACCGCCGTGTATAGTTGTCCGTGTTTTCTTATTCCGATGTTTTGCTGTTCTAATGCCCTGATCATTGGGTCGATTGCTATCGCAAAAAGCAGCATTGATAATGGGCAGCCTTGGCGCACTGAGTTTTTTATTCTAAAGTTTTCTGATTTTGCCCGTCCGATCCTGATTGTGGATTTAATCCCATCATACATTATTTCTATGACTCTAATTAGTTCTGGCGGGAATGCCATTTCTTTCATAATTTTCCTAATCCACTCTATGCGAACTAAATCAAAAGCTTTTTCAAAATCGATGGCTAAAATCTCCATCGTTAGTGTGGTCTTTTCTCCTATTGACGACAAATAGATATCTCTAATGAGCGTGCACGCATCAATTGCGCTCCTTTTTTTAATGCCTGCATATTGATATTTATTTAATACTTTTTCTGCTAGAAGTTCCATTTTGTACCTAGTTATATGCGCTAAAATTTTGTAATCACAATTTAGCAACGATATTGGCCGGAAGTCATCCAGGGTTTTTGGGTGTTGGGTTTTTGGAATTAGCCTAATCGTCGCCGATTTCATCTCTTCCGTTAAATGGCCTTTTTCTATGATTTCGTTAAATACTATTAAGAGCGCCGGACTTAGTTCCTCCCAGAAGTACACGTAAAGTTCAAATGGGAGTCCGTCATTGCCTGGTGCCCTTCCTTTTGTTAGCACATGCTTCACAGTATTGAGTTCGTCCTTGCTAATCGAGATCGAGAAACTCTCGTCTTCGTTAAGCCTAGGGAGGGGTGGGATGGGGGGAGCTTCCTCCTCTCTCCACTCCCCGTATCGGTTGTATCGCTCTTCAAAGTGGTTTTTCGCATTGAGGAGAAGGTCGTGCGGTGTGGTAGGGGTCTCTTGGTTGCTAATTCCCGCCTCATTAATTCTTTCTGCTTCCCTCATCTCCACATTCGCAGTCATGCGTCGTAGTGTTGCTAACGATAGAGCTTCCCATCGGTCCTCATGGATTTCTCTCTGCCACGCTCGCGGGGCGTACTTGTTTATTTCCCAGCGAAGGATTCGTCTTTTAAGTTCTTTCATTTTCCCATTAAAATTTTTTGGTTTATCTTTTGACATCATCATTTCTTTAAGCGCTTCCCTATAAAAAGAAATTGTAAAATTTTGTTCTTTGTAAAAGTCTCGCGTAATATTTTGGAGTTTTTTAGTTAGTCGTTTTTTAAAAATATTTTCCCACCAGAAGGCACGTGGCTAGGCCCTTGCCCACGTCAGCCCTAACGTCAGCGAAACTGAACAAAAAAAAAACTTCTGCCATTGCCAAATTTAAAAACCAAAACCTGTGAACAGGAAACCAGTACTCTAGCCACCAAAGTAGACCAATACAGGACAGTTAGCATTTGTCATAATATTTGTATGAAGTACATTTCATGTTTTAGGTCAAATACTCAGGAATCAGGCTTATAGTAGGTATTAATTATCCGTTCCTTACCTTGATGCGAGGAATGGCTTCTCTTCTACCGCTCTTTTTCTGCAAATGAAATTCCATGAAGCAATTGTTAATTCTCCGCTTCTACCTCTGATACCTAGTCAACTTAAATTGCTCAAGGAAGTAGTGGACATATTAATTGTTTGCCAGATAACATAACCAGTGCCGCTCCAATGACAATCAATCCTGTAAATTCCATAAGGAAACGATTATGTTCGTGATATTGAATTGTACTGACTATAGATAACTCAAAGTCTAAAGCAATCAAACACTGTAAAAATGATGTTATCAGATGGCAGTTTCCATCACATTAATCAAATTTGACCTTTCAACATTTAGGTTAACTCAATGAGCTCGTTATGACATTATATGCATAATAGCTTGGACGATTGAATGTGAAATGAAAACATCGAGGAGAACGCGGGAATTTCTTCAATCAATTTGAACTCTAAAACTAATATTCACTTTATCCGTGAGGTCTGCGTTAAGCTTGGTTAAACCTTGAAGACATTAGAGCTTAAATTTTTGCATTTGCTAAATGACACTAGTACATTTTAGGACATTTATTTATTAGGTTTTATTACGCGAATGATTTTGTAGCATTTGTTTAGATGTAAAAAATAGAAGTGAAATTCGGAAAGTTTTAGCTAACTCATTCCCGTTAAGGAGAATAATTGCAAAAAGAGATACTTATTATATTGTCATTACGAAAAATACTTGTGATGGACAGAATGCTGAGAATTGTGGGATTCACATGGCTTTATGAACTAAATAGAGTCGATTTATGAGAAGCTGGATATTTTAGGAATTTACCTTTGATCTGAGCTATTTCCCATCGCGTTAATGACAGTTTTCAACAAATATACTGTTCATATTGCGTTTGCTGGTTGCTATAGCAAGCAGGTAAAATGCAATAACTACCTTTTAAAGTAAAGATCCAAGTGGAATATAGTTTAATGTTCCATTTGACGAACGGAGTGCTGCGTTCGAAGGACTGTCACCACAACAAGCAAGTAGCGGCTGGTTGATTAAAGAAAATATCATGAATTGCGGAATTCAAACCTTGGACCTCGGGGTGAGAAGCCATTACGTTTGCTTCCTTAAAAGTCTCGTAAACATGGGTCAACAATTCTAAGATTATTTTGAGGCAGCTCTCCACACAATTCTTTTATCCTCTTAATATCTTTATAATTGCATAACTTTACATTTTTACATCCTCAACAACTAACTACATCTCTTGCCTGGACTTCCTTTTCCATTCTTCCCATTCACTTGTCTCCATCTGACCACCATGTCTCATGATATGGCCAAGGAAGTTGTCGTGTTTTTACTGCGAGGAAATAAGGTGTGCATCAATATTTCATATTTATTACTTTTGCAAATACCTATCTACTAAAAATCTATCAAGGACACAGAAAGTTATCAGTTGTAATAAGAGGTAGTTCTAAGCTTTTACGAAATAATAACGATATTGCAATTCTTATAACTTTCTTCAAGGTGTGGGAACAATTGTATCACATACTTATTTTTAGTTGGAGGTAAAAATTAATGCATTTGTTCATTAAGCAACTTTTGCTGGGGAATCGCATAGGTATAGGATTGATTTTCAGCGAATTTAAAATGCAGAGGAATTTTACTTACATCACCATCATGGATTTCTAAAAAAACACTAACGACATCGTATTGAATACTTCCGCACAGTATCACTTTGTGCTGCTCTATTCACAGATAGAACGTAAAGAATCACAATTGCATATTTTTCTCCCGTGCTTCGTCGGAGCTGGAATCATGTATCGCGCTTTAAAGCGAGAAATAAAATATAACTGAGCCGACTGAATTTCTGACGCTAGGTCCTGGGAACGGAGAGGAGATTTTTTGCTGGAATGAAGCCTTTGTTATCGATGAAAGTAAGAAAAATATTGGATGTGTATCCCCAGAGCAAGGTATTTCAACTTCATACGAAACGTTCGGAAAGGTATCGAATGAGAGGTGGGGAAAGTGGTGTTTTCAGTCTTCGATTTACCCCTTCGGCGCTCACGGGGGAGCAATTATCAAATGCCGAAGAAATGGCGTTTCGCCTGCAACTGCTGCAGAATGGTGTATTTTGGAAATGCTCTTCCTCCCTGCTGCTGAGTCTGCGATGTGTGACGATTTCTCATCCATTGGGGCCTGCACCAGCTCCTCTTTCACTGGATCGATGCCGAAGGGCTTCGATTTCCCGCATTCCTCCTCGTAATCCGGCATTTTCATTAATAAACAGGAAATTTTCTGCTTCTCAATCTCACTTACTTTAAAACGGAAAACGGGGACCATATTCGACGCGTTTCGATCGGTGCTCATTCTGAGTGAAACTGGTTTTTAACTAGGACATTATCTATTTCAACACAGATTAATGAACTCACTTCGTCTATGGGTACAACTATCCAATGCGGCAATCGCATTATAAAGGCAGTACATCTGCTTCGGAGGCCATCGGCCCCAAGGTTGGTTTGGCGTAGCTTTCCCTTAATTACGATGTCGTGTTATCATTTTAAATTTATGTTTTTTTTCTATTGCGTTATTTTCATACATATTTCTGGCAACATCTTTTTCTCGACCTCACTCCCTTCACTTTTACGCGTCTTCTTTTCAGAATAGGCTTAAATACTTTCACCTAAACTTATAATTTCTTTATATCTTTTTTATGGGATTTGATATGGTCTCTATATTTTCCTCTTATTCAGCATCCCCAATGTTTCAAGCCTAGAATTTCCTGCGTCTTCTAGTTCATGACTCACTGCCATAAGAAAACGCTTCTGAGATATTAGTGAAAGGAATGTTTCCTTCTTCAAGGTTTGTTTTTTCAAACGCAACTACGTTACTCCTCCGCTAGAATTTTATCTGTTTTGCCTATTTAACTCTCAGTCTTTCTCTATTTAAAATTTTCTACTTCTGCTTATCTGTCCTCCAAAAGAACAATATTACCACATTTTCAACTTTTATATCCCCAAGTTTATTTTTTACCTTTACCTCTTTTCCGAATCCAAAAATATACTAGTATGTTTACATTAGTTTTCAATTATTTTAAACCTTCGTATTATTGGTCGTCATTATCACAAAAAAGTTACCATTTTTTCCTTTATATTACCTTCCATATTTGTCCTAATATTTATGCAATCCGCTAGTAGCAATATGCTAATTCTTTTTCCCGAATTCTTAATCCTGAGGCTCATTCAGTACGTTCTCCATGAATGGAGAACGTGATCAACGTTCTGAAATGCTTATGTTTGAACTGTTGCTAAAATACTTATGTTCATTTCATCTGGTGGTATTCCATATTATATGGTAGATTGTGATTAAGTGCCTGTCATGAGCATTTCACAAATGAACTAATAATTAAATCAATAAATCAAACACCGTAAATCTCAGAGGATAGGGGGAAAGAGGATGTTATTGTACGTTAAATGTATATACAAAAGAACAGTATTAATCAGAAATTAAAAAGCGCTGCGTTTAAAACATAATGAATGATAACCTGTGTATTTGTTTGCTAGCCAATTTAAGCTCCATTTAGATAAGATAATTTAAGAGGAACCCTAAATATTTTGTACAAAACATATTGTGTAGTGAATTACCAAAACTGCATCCTCTTAGATGGCATTTTTCATTGAAACCTCAATTTCTTTCTTTATTCGTGGCTGTAAAATATGTTTACTTGGTTCAATTAAATCAAGTTACGATTAATATGTGCTTCAATACATAGCAGAGCTGGTGCTAGTGGCATTTCTTGACATTTGTTAAAACAGTTGTTTATTTAAATTATTGAATTTAGTTTACTGCATCAATATTTGTTATAGAGAGCTGTCATTTTTTCAATTTTAATGAGAATAAGGTTGAAATGTGAGCATTTGGAAAATTTTATGCCCATTTAATGAATGGAAATTAAGTCATAAATCAACATGTACTAAACTATAAACTTTGTTTTTTGATTATCATACTAAATCGGCCTATTGTGAATGGCTCAACCCATTTTATGCTTTTTCTTGAAAAATGTCATAATTTATCATTATCGGTATCGGTAGCCTTCATCAAAGTAATTATTATTGAAAATGAAATGATGGTTTGCAAAGTTATTCCATGGAGTAAATGTTTCCCCATTTGGCGTTAGTTTATTGTTTAGCTATTCATTTCCACGTGAATGGTAATCAGGATTTCAGTAAATTATCTGGATGATGAATCTTTGCTTACTGACGATTCATTTATAGATACCTTAAATAATTAACTGCCCATTTTAGGAAAAAGAGCAATGAAACTCTAAAGTAAACTATGGTACATCATCATAATGTTAGCCCCAAGAACATTTTGCGTATGTGCATGATGAACCATCACTCATTGTAGATTAATTTATAGATCCCTAAAATAATTAACTACCCATTTTAGGAAAAAGAGAAACGAAATTCTAAAGGACTCTATGATACATCATCATAATTTTAACCCCAAGACAATTAAGGAAAAATGCGGAAAATCTTGTTGAAAAATATCAATGGTTTTCAGGGAGGAAAGCTTCAAAATCTGTGTAAAAAAGTTTTCTCCAGAGGGGATTGGTTCGTAATGTTTGAGAGAGCCAGGTGTTGTGACCTACGAACTATTTCGCTAACAAGAATAGTGGACTAAAATGTTTGGATTTCTTGTTATAGGATTGAAAGTCGCTCAAATGAAACCTGTATGTGCATGAAATACAATTATTTCTCTTTTGCTATTAAATTTTAATTGAATATACTAACTCATAGAATGCTTATTAATAGTACTTTAATTCTATAGCTCACGATAAATTATGGATCAACCAATTTAATCACAGTTAAAATTTAGTTCACCAAATCAGGTCACATTCAGCTGATATGTCAATTTTACCTTGTTGTAAGTACGTAATTTGTTTTGATTCGATACGGTACGTCTACTAGACTATCTATCTTCATCCCATTGTTCATATATTTTCCGATCTCTACTTTGCCTCTCTCCTGAGATTAGCGTATTTTCTTCATCTCTTTATTCAATCAAAATAACTCTTCCTTCTCTTCCTCAACACAGAATTCCCTGCGTTCTCCCTGCATTTATAGCCATCTAAATTCCACTGCTCCTTAAAATACTTGCGCCACACAACATCTCGGCATCCTTTTATTTCCTAACTTTCTCTATCCCAAATCCTTCTCAGAAACTTCCTCATCCGTCTTCTAATATGTTCATCGCACCTTTTGTCTGCCTCTTACGGATATTTGTTTCAAGTGATCTTTTTCCTCTATCTTACACCAGGAGCCAAATCTGGGAACACTGTAACACAGCGCTCCAGGTTCACAATCATGCGATTTAGTACCTAGGAAAAAGACTGTAATTGCAAATGAATTGAAATTATCAATGAAACCTTCTTTAGAGCTTTGACACAAGACACGTACATGGACAAGTAAAGACAAATCACAAGCAGTGCATGTAATCAAAACACTGCGCATCAACTTAGCTATCATAACTTGACGCGGTATCAAGGACGGGCGAGACGACTTATATGCTCATAATTTACTTTATTTATATAAATGGTTATAATACTTTCAATTAACTACCAATTTGGAGTCATATGTGGCTAATATTTCGTGTTTCTTGTGGCTGCGTACTTAATATTTTCCTCTGGGTAGTAGTATTGTGATTCTTGATTTCATGTCAGTAGTGAATAAACGGTGTAGTAAATCTTTTTCATGACTACTCCAACGAAAGTAAGTGTTTTTGATTGATAGTATATACATGGTGATGGTTTACCCCCAATCATACGCACTTACGGTGGCTTGCTGAGTATGTAAATGTAGATGTAGATTATGTAAATGTTGATGTTGACTATACGATACAGAGCATATTTTTCAGAACACTGACATATCCATGTCAGTATTAAGATCATGCTAGTCAGATGAATCTATAAGTTGGCTAACGGAGGATATCGAAGGCAGCGAAGTCTTCCATCTTGCCGTAAAATATATCCACAGAAGCATAAGGTATAAAAGGTCTTGAGATACTGTGTACTCCGTAGTAAATCCTAATTTAAAAAGCATCGCTAACATTTTGGGTGACAGTGATATAGGCTGTGTCTGCTTAACATTTAATGGAAATACGATTGTTACATAAACGTTTAGCTCGTTTTATCACCCACCAATTTCTGACTCCGAAATAATACACCAACTATGTAATCAAGTATTAGAATTTTCCTTATCAATAACAGGAGTGTGATAATCATCAGGGACGACATGTTTCTACTAACTGGAGTTGTAACGCTATTGGCAGAGAATTTAGAAATCGTGACTCTTGTGAGGCATTAATAAGCACCCAAATAGTTTATTTCTTGACGCAAGTTGTCAAGAAACCAACAATGAGTACTCATGTCGGTTGTTTGCTCTTTTGGAGGATTATAGGTTAAAATGTTGTTCATAGTTATCTGTTTCTTTGTATTTTTTAACTAGTTAAAAATAAATCGAATCAATAGAATTGTACAGGAAATGATGGGTTTCTACCAAAAGTAGAATCTACTTACAGCTGTAAGTACAAGTGCGAAAGTGAGGAAGCAGGTCATTATAACATACATCTGGGGCATATTTATTTATGGCAGTAACGCATGATCTTTGACTGCAACAGATATGTCAAGACTTGAAGTATTCGAAATTTGTTGCTATGGAAGAAATATGATGAATAAATGGAGCAACGGGTGTCAAATGACATGCTAAGAAGAATGGGAGGTAAAATAAGTCACAATTTAAGGAACAATTTAAAAGACCTTATCTTAAAATCAAAAGGCCTGATGATGAAAATCATCAAGGAAACAGAGAGTGGAAAGAATGGCAAATGATGAGGGCTGGATGGATGTGAGGTTTACAGAAAAATGGTGATGAATGTAAAACAGGATGCATGTATATGAAGGGGTATCCGATAGGATAACTGAGTGAATTACTACGTTAAACCAATCTTGCGTTTGATCTACTGAGATATTTTAATGTCATGTAATTAGAGAAAAAAGGTAATTAAATACCAGGTAACTTGACTCCAACTGTTCAAATACGCGATTTTCCTGCATTAATAATGAACTGTTTCGTGGATATTTCTGTCTTTTTTCCGAATAGCTTGTCAGTTTTTCTTTGTAAATATGTTTATCTCGTCTCACCTTGACTCCCCAGATCACCTGATATGGTCACCTTGGCCCTCAATACATTTCTCGTCCACTCTCCTCGCCTGAAGAACAGCATTGATTTTCTCGGACACTGCGGTTGCTAGCGGCCCTTCTGATTCCCGCTGTCTTGGTCGCCCCCTTCTTTACCTAGCTATGAGAATCTGAGAAAATACAGTTTTTGTTGGCATACACTACCTACTCCGTATTCATGGAGCTTGAATTAATGCAAAACGTTCATGACATCGAGTATTTCCTCAGGAGAAGAATGGGTAAGCTCAATTTTGAATAACGTTTTAACGATTTCAAATTAAACGATTAGCTTATTTGTAATTCTTATCTGAATCTGTCACCGCAGTGATAACAGTTACCTACTGCTTTATTATACAATGTTTTTCTTACTTTCAGTGCTGCAACATACTCAACTCGGAGCAAGGAAGGCTTCAATTTCGAGTTTGACATGTTTTCAAAGATCCATGGGTGATTCACTAGGTGAGGATATTAAACTTTAGCGATTTTGAAAATTAAATAAGCTAAAAAGAACATATCTTTTATTGATACTTTTAGGTGCCGGTTTATAATTCTGTTTACATTGGCATTGCTTTTTTAATCTCTGACATTACACCAGTGATATAATTTTAATGACTCACATGTTCGTAAATATTATCACTAAAAGGTGTTAACAAAATCGATACTCATATATAGTCTTTCAAAGATATATTTGACATTTGAAGGCCGCTTTACAAGGTACATTTTATTGTACAAACGAATGAATGAAACTGAACGAAATTGTATGATGGTATGAATGGAATTACAGCAGATTATATTTTACGTTCAGTCATTCAGGCATTCGCACAAGTGTTCACAGCATTGTTATTCTTTCTTTGATTCATTATTTTTAAATTCAGCAATTATATTACCCTCTGATGCATTGATGTATAAATTACCCTATTCATGAATACAGCCTATTCGAAAAGAGATGAACTTGATGTTACAGAAAACATTTACGCAAAATAAGGTTTCTAATAATTTATTTTTGCGGTATTCCATGTTGTTATTGGGCATTGGGTGAATTTCTGGCATTATAACGGTTGCAAAGTTGGGAAAACAATCCCAGGGGAGATGGGAAGAGTAACTTTTTTTCTGTAGACTCACCCCTCGGATGCTACGTGCGAAAGAGCACCTTCGAATGCGAAGCACGGAGCTGAGGGAGAGAGGATGATGAAGGGAACGGCGTTAGGGAGAAGTGGACTGTCATTAAGGGCTCTGGATCGCATGAATGGCTTTCCTAGAGAGTTCCACCATCGGGTGAACCCTCAACCCCCCTTCATATCTCCCAAACGGCCCCTCTCCCTCCAGATCCCACGAGAATGTAATGTCCGAGCAACATCCTCGCTCGCAACGATGGCCAGATTACAGAAGGAAAAGGGCTCGATCCCCAGTACAATTAATCTCCCTTGGTTTCGATCGATTACATGAGTCACTCGATGTTCATGTTGTGTCATAGGGTATGGATAGAGAAAATGATGAGAAAAGTCGTAACAAATGTGATTTACAGTCTTCAATGCCATCGAGAAATCTAGAAGTTAAAGATAAGTTTTTGTGAGCGAATGATTATAGGGAGGAAAAGGCATGCTAAGGTTCGCCTGCGACATAGCAGTCATGGCTATACAAAAGAATATTTAAAGAAGACTGTAACAAACGAAAAGACACTAACCAGACATCCCCAGAAGGTCAACTAAGGTATGCAGTAGAAGAGAAGAGCCCAACTCTAAAATTAAACTCATCATCGTTAGTCAACATCCTCAGATTGTTTTGACGCAGCTCTCCACTGAGGTCTTCTATCGGCTAATCTCTTCATATTTACATATTTCATCTCTTTCACATCCTTCATCACTTGTTCCATATATCTCATACGAGGCCTTTTTTTGCCGATCTTCCTGTCCATTTGTCCCTCAAAGATTGTCTTCATCGTTGTGGTTCATGTCTCATGATGTGGCTGATTAAGTTATCCCGTCTTTTTCTTAGGGTATTCGGAAGACTTCTGTTTTCTCCCTGGTGGGATCGAGTTGCTGTGGTGGCTAGAGTACTGGCCTCCCATCCGTAGGGTCTGCGTTCGATTCCCAGCAGTGACGGATTTTTCAGTGGAAAACCTGTCCCCTCTTGAGTACCTAGTGGAGGGCATTTCAAGTTCAGTACTTCGTCCGTCAGATGGGACGTTAAACCGTGGTCCCCTTGGTGCCTTTCGTTAAGAGCAGGCTAATGCCGACACCGGGTTTCTCTCCACCCTTCCTACGTTCCCTGAAAACTCTTACCATTACCCATTTACCCACCTATCCTACATGGCGCAAATGACCTCAGGTGCTGGTCGCCTCCCCTGGATAACCAAACCGAACCGAACCAGTTATCTCCCACTCTTTTCCGGACTTTCTCGTTACTAACTTACTTTAATGTTAAACTAGGGAAACAAAAGCCTTAGGCGTTGAAAGCGTCATTATATGAGAAGCCTAGTAATCAGCGATGATCTTTGCTACTCCAGGAAAGAGGAATAACATTTCCAAATTCAAGTAGATTATACCGGAGGAAATCTACTTATAGTTGTAAGTACAACCGTACTGTACATCAGAAGCATGCTTTTTTTTTGGCAATGAGGTATAGACGATAGCAGCAGCAAAGAAATCACGGCTGTAAGAATTTAAAATGTGGTGCAACAGAAGAATGATGAAGATAAAATTGATTGTACGAGTGATAAACAAAGAAGTTCTGAGAAGAGTGGGAGAAAAGAAAAGTCTTCCAAACCTTTGACAAGAAGACGAGACAACTTAATCAGTCATATCTTGAGACATGATGATCTGATGAGGATAGTCCTCGAAAGAACAGTAAATGGGAAGAACGGGAATAGAGAAGTGTCACATGTGTGTGGCAAGTAGTGAAAGATGTAAAAGAGAAGGGCTATGCGGAGTGAAGAGGCTTGCCAGGGTTCATACCAGTCAGAGAAGTCAGGGAAATCATGGAAATGTCAGGGATATTAGATTGTGGCCAGGGAAAAACTCCAGAGGCGCAGCGAAAAGATGAAAATCGTGGTTGAACGCATGGAGCGTTGCTGCGCTTGAGCGTCGAGGTGCGCATTTTGTTGCCGTCCTGTCTGGGCGGCACGGGGTAGTGCCGACTTGCGGGTCACTTGGGCTTGGGATCTGCCTGCTTGGTCTGCTAGTCCGTTGTTTTGTTGTTGAATTTTGCCTGGAATATGTTACTTTCCTGGAATAACTAAATTTTATTTCACAATACCTAGCTGCATTTTTCCATAAAATCCATATGTACTACTGCTTTGCAATTGATATAAAGTCAGGGGAATTTCAAAAATTGGGACTGGAAATCGGGGAAATTGAAAGTGGAAAGTTGGTAGGAATCCAGCTTGCCGATTGTTGAAACGAGTAGGAGGCTCGTCAAACCAATCTTAGGAGTCTTAGCTGCTGCTAGGATATTTTGTTTGTTGGACAAGCTGCTACTGGTGATGTTTGCCACTAGCTGTGAAAAATAACGTGCGCATACCATCAGTAGAAAATATTGATTTGATTATATTTCATACCTGTCCTCGATAGTCAGATAGGGATCCTGGTGCCCAAAAACCCGTGATTATGGACCTCGTTCACCCACACTGAAGCCCATATATTTCCCATGTATGGGACATATATGGGAAATATATGGAAATATGGGAAATATTTCCCACATATGGGACATGTATGGGAAATATATGTCCCATATATGTAACATACATTTACCATACATGTCCCATATATGTTACATTCATTTACCATATATGTCCCATGCATAGGATTCAGTGTGGGTTGGACATGTACGTCGCGTTTTCCTTTTTTAAGCGCGTCTTTAAAGTTACAATGTTGAAATTAGCAACACTTCAATACCAATATGTATTACTTGATTCTCTGATCTTCACTTGCCGTGTAAGGGTTTGATCGGAAAGGGAAAATTTGTCATTTTCAAAACAAACATGCAGGAAAACGTATCTCCTTTTTCTATTAATTAAGAAAAAAATATAGCTAATGAAACAAAATTCTTAAATATTGAATTTTTTTACCATAGTAAACAATTTCGACGTGGACTTTTGTATCACCATATTTTCAGTGATTATCCCTATATTAAACGCATAAATAGTGTATCCCTCGCACCTTTTCTTGAGAAAATATCAATTCAGGCACTTGAGTTTTCTCTAACCTTTGTCGTCATTTGCTCCTACTACCTCCGCCCAAATATCAGCATTTCTAAATTATGAAATTACCTCAGATTATGGCCATACGCTGAAAGAAAAATAGCCACCTCCTCTATTTCTGAGGCAAAAGACTTGCTTTCCACCCCTTGAGCTCGGGATCAAATTAACGAATTGACAGTTTTCTTTTCAATTATATAGAAGTGCCAATACAAATATTAGTTTTAAAACTAACTTTGAAAGCGATCTGACTAATCTTATCGATACCATCAGTAAATGGATAGAAATTATGACAATAAGGGATGTGGGCGCATGAATTTGCTAGGAGAGAAAATTATTAGGTAATGGGCCATTTTGGACAGGACACAGTCAACGACAATGGTCAAAACCTAATCAAGCTCTGCAAAAATATTTTCATAAAACAATGAATGGATATTTTCCTCATAAAAACATCCATGAATTCACCTGGACAGAAGCTGTGCTAAAGTTGCGATAACTTTTTAACTACCAACTATATAATCCAAATATTTAATTCACGAATAAAAACAACATGCATCAGAGCATACAAAGATGTATAATGTGGTACCGACCACTTATTACGTACTTACAGCAAAATATATATTTTTATCCTGGAAAATGCTAGAGAAGAAAAATAGAAAAAGCGGACAGGAGTAAAAAAAGAGAACACCTATGGTATAAATTACTCCCACTGCAAAAAGGTTATATTTCACCAACTTTGGCTGTCAAATAAGATGAATGATCCATCGATACAAAAATCTGGATAAAGATACATTAATGGGAAGAAAGTGATGTGTGAAGTTACCAGAGAGGCTCTTGGCTAAAAGAGAGAGTGATACAGCCTAAACCTTGTACACTAAACTCCGAATTATCCGTCCATCCACAACATATTTTTTGTATCGGCAGTAATCTCAAAGTTAGTAAACTTTTGTTATTTTCCTCCGATCATGACTTTCACTACGGCCCTACCGACTGGTCCGGTGTCGTACGCCAGGCTTCGTGCCGCCACCCAAGGCTTGCGAACACTTAATTGCGGCTGGGACAGCTCTTCTGGGACCTTTTTTGACATAAAATGCTACTATACACAGCGAAGAATGTTACATTGGCAGGTTGTGATATTTTCTTAGAGAGTTAATTTATTTTGGTGGCGCTCCCTAGAGAAATGAATCCGGAAAGAACTACACAGAGGACTATCCGTGTTTCCCGATTATTCGTGAACCCTTCACTAGTCATTAGCACGGAAAATCGGGAGTTTACTGTAGGTGAAGCATGAGATAGGCTAGTAAATCAAAGAGATAATAGGCTTTAACATAAATGAATTACGCCTCAGGATACAAAAGAACAAAAGCTCTGTGTTAGAACTTGTATAGATGTCTAAAAAACTTTTAAGCATACAAAAAATAAATAGTGAGACTAAAGTAAAGATACAAACAAACAAAAGTTTTATGTTAGAACTTGTAGAGATGTCCAAAGAAATTTTAAGCATACAAACATTTATAGCGAGAACAAAAGTGCTAAGAACGATATTTGTTGCTGAAGAAAATATTGGAAAACCTTAAGAAAGATGATAGGAGAACAAATATCTCCATCATTCCAATTCATCTCTGGGAATATTATTACTCAGTATAGTTCATCACTCCAACCGTCGGGTGGGACGCAAAACAAAGTATCCCTTGGCCGCTCCGGTTCCTTTCCCTAAAAGTAATAATGCTGATGCCAGCGCCAGTAGGTGTGACGGCTTAGAACACAATATACAATTCATCCGTAGACGTTAAAAGGCCCAAAAAAACCAAGTCTACTTCAAATATAATGTATTACTAGACTACAGACCATCTAACTATGCCGCCTTGATTCGTCAATCAAGCATTTAGACATGACTGGGAGAAATGTCAAAATAAAAATCAAATATTTTTGGAGGAGCAAAAACTTATGTACCATAGAAGAAAATACAGTGGTTAAATAAATAAAATGAAAATAAGAACAGCACAAAGAAAAATGAAAAACGAGAAAACTCTAGACCCTGAAGATATTCCAATCAAATTTATAAAAAAAGTCCCCATATGTAGTAATCGAAGTTTTGGAAGATATTTCCAATTTGTGTAATAGAGAGAAACTATCTTTCAAATGATTGGGAAGAATTTTATTTATCCCCTATGGCATTTAATTACCAATCCCCTTACCTATCAACAGATTACCCACACTATTCATCAGTCAATGCGTAGGTACTCTTTATCGGCAATGACAATACTTTTACTTCGTGAAGCATCTTTACGGCCTCCTACCCATTCCATCACTTCCCGAATACACCAAGATATTCCAACGCAGGGTCATGGTAGCCACCGAGGTCCTTCGCAACATCATACTCCTCCCCATTCCTCCCCCAGATGGATCCTCCCCCTTTCCACCCTTCTCCGCTCTCTTCATTACCATTGTGCTCCGGGTTAATTAATCACTCTGCAGCAGGAGCGTCGGAGGATTCGCGAGAGAGCATGGGAGGAAGCGGTGTGGGGAAGGAGCGGGCCTTTCTTGGAAGTGGCGGGAAGGAGACCTGCTACATTTCTCCACACGGACTCCCCCTCCTCCAATTTGCTTTGCTTCACCCTCGTCCTTACGATACCATCCACCCAAAACCACCCCTATCCACTCCCTCTCTCCCCGGCCCTTAGCCGCGCGATTGTTAAATGCGGGGGGCGGGATTAAGGGGAGAGGAGGGATGAGGGTTAGAACCTCTAGGGTCCAGAAGGGGTTGGTGATGGGGGGAGAGGACACATAAGCTGGAACGAGGTCTGGCTGAGGATAAGTTGGGTGGGAGGGACCTGGGTTGGTATGTTAGGGTCTCCACCCGCTCTTATCTCGAGGCCGGGGGGCAAAGCGCTGACCCGCCCCGCCATATGCGTAACAGTCCGGCTACTCGAGGCTCTTTGGACATTATCCAGCCGGTTATTAATTGCCTTCCTGCCGTAGTGGGTCGCGTCGCACGCCTTGGTTCCTCGGCAGACTTGGGTCAACGCGTCTTGCCGCGTAGGATGGGATGTCCGTTTGAAAAGATATTGTTGAGATGAGGAGGGAAGGGAACCATAAGATTGTTTGTCCTCAGAAATGATAACAGTCCTTCAGCTTGGGTTTATTCGTGATAGAATGGCTTGTTCCCGTCTTCCCTGTTCCCTCAGATAACCATCACAAGAAGTCTGGGATAAGAAGCTTGGTTTTGACGCCTTTGTCTCAATACTATGTTTCCCTGAAGCGGTGCTGAAAAGGACGCTGAATTAATCTTCGCATTTGTATTTTTGCAACCGCATCCACGGTGCTAAAAATTGTACATTTAATCAAATGTTTACAGCCTGTCACTCATATTATTATGATTATTTTTATACCGGTTAGGATTCCGAAATGTATAAACCTCTTTTCACGACCACTGTCTTTGATGTAATGCAATATACTGCCAAACGTCAATGCACTCCAAATTATTTGTTCCACACCTCCCTGTATCAGGTTTATTTAACATTTTTCTCTCTGCACTCTCGATAAAGCCCATCAAAATACCCCATTCCCTTATCTATCTTTCTATCTACCACGTTTTCTCAAAATAAAATGATAATTTCTAGCACAACGTGGAAATAGTTCGTACGATTTTCATATAGCGAAGTAATAATAGCTGTAGCATTGAATGGGTCCAGTTCTAAGTTATTTTCTGGTGGAAACACGAATTAACAGATCTTGCTGGGATATTAAGTCTAAGAGAGAAATTCCTACTAGATGAAGTGGCCCTTAGTGAATATTGTTCTAGCTTAAGATGGAACTATAAGCGAAAAGTTGTATAAAGATATGAGAGCATTCACTCTTTCTTTCCAGAGTGAAAGTTTTGAAGCTTTTTTGCTCTCTCTATGAATGTTTCATTCATTTCAGAGACGGGCAATCTTGAAAACCTCAACCATAGAGAGGGCATGCATGTTTTATAGGCTTGGCTGTCAGGTTGTTACATTGGACCCATTAAAAGATTGGTTTTTTCCAAATTCCTCGTACTTGTCTGGTTGTTCGCATTTTGATGTGATGGACAAGGGATATGATTTGAAATTCCGAACCTAGACCACTCCCCTAAAGGGCGCCGACCCTATTCGTGCAGACCGCTGTCTCATCTTGGTGGTCACATGTGGATTTCAGTCCGCTGGTTCCCTCCAGGGAGATAAAACATTCATTGATCCCTAAGGGCACACCCTCTTCTATTCCATCTTTCTCATATTTCGGTCTGTCTCAACATCGATGCCGTTTTTTTTTCTCACCAGGTCTCAGCTTGAATACGCAAGCCTCGCCGTTCCTCGAGGCCTTCTCAATCCTCAGGAGATACGTTCGAGCTGCTTCCCCCAAAACGTGTCAGTTTCTCCTCATCTTTGAAAAAGTTTTGCGGCCAAGGCAGAACATTGACGTCGCTCACTTCCCTTCCAATTGCCGTGTCTCATCATTTTATTCTGTAAAATGTTGAAGCCTTTGGAAACTGTAGAAGAAGACTGTACTATTTTCGATTTTTACCGCGTGTGAAGGGTGAAAATTTGCCACTGAATTCCTCGACCCGCGTGTACTATCATTTTCATCTGAAGATTCGGCAACCTGCTAGCCACCTCGAGGGTATGTGGCCCGTAATAAATGATCACTATACCTGCACTGCTAACACGCAAGTAAGATATGCAATGACGGGGCATGTGGAACTAAAAGATTAACGTATACATATTAATATACATAACAACCCTGTTATTTATAAATCGTTTATCATCATCATCATCGGTCAACAATCTTAGGATTGGTTTGTCGCAGCCCTCCACTCGATTCTTCTATCGGCCAACCTCTTCATATTGACGTAGATCCTCTCTTTTATATCCTTCATAACTTGCTCCAATTACCTCATACGAGGCCTGCCTTTTCCATTCTTCCCGTTCACTTTTCCCTCGACGATTGTCTTCATCAGGCCATCATGTCTCATGATGTGGCCAATTAATTCGTACTAATTTCATAAGACTAGGTCGTAGATATACGCCGACCTAAGATAACCAGAGTACACAGTTGCTGCATGCAGATGACACTTCTAAGTGACAAGCATAGTTATACATCTAACATAGTCGGTATTATTCATGAGGTTATTACGACGCTAGCTGATGTCTAGCCATCATGTAAACATAAGCACCTGTTTGAAATCTTCTATAACCTAATCAACATCAAAATTGTCAACCTGTTAGTAAAAGTGCTTTCATTGATTGAACACCTTGGGGCAACGGGTGACTTTCTATCTTAAGAATTAAGTCACGCCTCCATTTCATTGGTTTCTCTTCGCTTTAAACTTAATTTAATTGCTCTTTTCTACATTTTCTCCCATTTCTCACCAATTAAATGCGACTAGGCTTAGCCATATCTCTTTTTCCTCTTGCTGACTTGTTCAAGGCCGTTGCGATAATTTTATTGGTGTTATGAGTTTAATGGAAGAACTAGGATGTGGTATCATCAAGATGCAGGCTAAAATTTAGGTTAATTATTTTAAGTAAATGGGAAGCTGATATTTTACAGATGTCGCATAAAATATATTAAGAACCTCTGCGTATTTTGCAATGCAGTACAATTTCTACAAACATGTACTTAGAGAAGTCTCTTTCTTACCAGTAATCCCTTCATTACGATGTAGATACAGACCATCTAATTCCATATGACTCTTATTTGTACCATATTTTCATTAGATAATAGCATTGTAGGACTTAGCTGCATGTTAAGTAGAGTATTTTTGGTGATTTATCACCCCCTGCCACACACCCTCATGGTGGCTCGCACGGTATTGCATTGACGTAGATGTACCCTTTCCCATCTATCCTATGTTTATAATTTCCCAGGTACCTCTGAAGTCGCTTTGAAAGGTATTCAAAATGACGCAGTTTTGATTATCGTTATGCAGTAAAAAATATGTGTGCATTACTGGCGATTTACATTGTTTTTCTCTTAGACATGCCAATCCACCCACAAACCTGGCCATAACTTATTGAGATATCCCACCCGAGAGGACGAAATATTTCTTTTAAGAGCAAACATGCAATCTCGGGTGCTTATGGTGACGAATTGCCCTGCAACTCAGTCAATTAGTCAACGATTCAGGACGAGGCACGTGCCTCGCCTTGCCACACGCTTCCGTCGACAGTGAATCCTACTGATACCTTCGCTCGTCTTATCAGATACCGCCCACTGTAATACCTCTAATTAAGCTAAGGAGAGGGTAAAACCTCTTCTTCGTGGAAGAGAGCGTGGAGATTATACGGACCTCACTCAGGAACACTAATCTTATGTCAGCCAGGCAACAGTTTCTTGAACAACTGCGTGTCTGCTGTAAGTTTCTCTATGGCTAACCAAGGAAATTAAGTATGCACAATTACCATACATATTTTATGTTATTGTATTGCGTAGAAACGTTAGCATTTTTTGCATAAGTTCAGATTCAAGAGTGTGATACTATCATGTTTTGCTCTTATTGAGAAAATCAATTTACATGATTATTGCTCTTTAAGCAATATTTGGAGTCAATTAATGATAATTATATAACTAATAATGGTCCGTGTCAACACCAAATCTGAGATTTACGATTACCAATACGCACAATATTAATTTTGGTTTGTACATGGAGGATGAAATAATTAAGCGAAGGAAAAATCTTTGTATTGACGGGTACCGTGCCTAATATTCTCCCAAATATTGCACTATACAGTTAGGGTAAAGAGAATGATGTTGGCATTTTCTAAAATTCTGTATTATTTTATGAATCGTATTAAAGTACTAGTGAAGAAGTTTATTTGTCTTTGAAAGTTACCTACTTTCACCTCATTATACTTTACCTATTATTGATTATATTACATAGTATCCTACGTGATAAAAGTTACTGATATTTGCTTCTATATATCTGCTTCGGTTAACATTTTAATATGTGTTCGATGTCATCCGTTACGATGGAGGGCTAAAAAAATATTCATGGCAGTACAAAACTTTGATGACACAAAAGAGTTACATAGCCTTGAAAGACAAAAAAAACTTGTAAAATGGGCAATATAATTACCTGATTTTAGATTGATTTGCATATAATATAATTAACTCGCCCATTATGTGTTAATAAGTGATTAGTAAGAACGCATTCATGTCCCGAAGGTTGCAAATCTATTAAGGGGGGAAACCACTTCATAGGTATATAAGGAGGAATTTATTCTTAACTCAAGGAGACGGGAGTGTTTCCTTTAGCACGTACTTATAAGATTTACGTAAGTTCTCTTCAGTTTATCATTAACTTTTCCATTTTTGTTTTGGAAGTGTCGCGCTAAATTCATCATGATCCATATTTTCTTATTCTAAATCAGCCGAAATAAGACCGCATTGATTTCAGGTTGGTGGTTACTAAGAAAAATCTTCTTAATACCCTCAATTCTTCGGTCAGCAAACAGAGTATCTACGAGGATGGAAATCTATAGTAGTAGTACCAAGATGAAGGTGTTTTAGTTAATCGTTGTGGTACTAAAGACGTTTTTCATACGCAAGGCTTGAGCTAGCACTGTGTCCCTTAAAACTAGAGTAATTTTTAAGGTAGCCCGTTCATTTGAGTAGTCGAATGCTACATTCAGATTACGAACACAAATGATTTATAATATTTTAATTGTATGAATGACATAATGCATACACTCAAGGCGTATTATGGTATGTAAGCTTTATTAAATGACTTTCTGAAACCAATTCATTGCACTCGTTCTCATACGTATATTATTACTGCTCACTTACTAAACCTTTTTAAAAATCATATGAGCCTATGCGTTTATGGAGAAGTTTATGTTTTTACAGTCAATTCCATGCAATCGATATGCGAGACCTGAATAAATTCAGAATATCTTAAGAAATCAATGGTCAGCGTTAGTCACATTTTAGTTGATCATGCTAACAGCTTTACCCAGAAATGATACACTCAGAGAGGGGAAGAATTGAAATATTTGTTAATCTTGAAATATTTCGTTATAAATTCATAATGGTGGCTTATAAAATAGTAAAATATTTTAAACCATATTGTTTGATAAGTCAAAATTTGAGATAAATGAGGAGTAGGAAATATTCCCCCAAGGTTGGTAAAAAGTTATCTGTACTTGCAGTGAAATTTAAAAAATGGCCTTGGAAATAAAAGACGACGTTCGACAAATCGATAACTGATTATAATCACATTTTTTAAAGTAGTGATTGACGAAGGAGTGAAATACTTTACGGGTCGGCTTATAATGCCCACTTATGTGTGTATCGTACCCACTGCTATACGAGTTCATTGACAATTACGCCAGGCTTCGATACTTGAATGAGGCAGCCGCCGTCCTAGTACCCATGCGAGTACGGTTGATATTGCTCGATGTGCTTCGGGACTTTGCAACAAATTCTCGATAATAAACAAGAGTTCCGCCGTGATTGCTACCAAATGCCATTGCCAGTGCAAATAGAGAAAATAGCGTACGGAATAATTAATCTGCACCTGCACGATAGAGAGGAAAACAGGAGAGGACGACAGCACACTACTGCACTCACTTCAAAAAGGCCCTCACAAATAGACTAACCAGAGAATACACCTACAACACAGCTATGAACAACACGGAGAGATTTCAACGCTTCTGGTGCAGTGGTGGATACCTGAGCAGCATAGATGAGGAAGGAACGCTGCACATCAACGAAGTCTTCAGGCCAAGGAAACCGGGAGAAGTGGACGAGGATGCAGACAGAAACGACGATGACGAAGACGAAGATGAAAATGATACGATATGATATGATAAAAAATGATATATAAAAAGAAAAAAGGGGCGAAGGCATAGGCAGAACGGGGTTCCACATGCTCGGAAGGATAGGGGTCCAAGGTTGCGGTACCCAGCCCCTTCGGCGGACCCTCCTAACGGGCGGAACCCCCGGACGCGAAACATATGCAAAATGAAAATGAAATGATGACCAAAAATGAATGAATGAAATGAAAGACTAAATAAATTGAGGTGTAGACGGAAATGTAAAATAACCTCCTAGTAGATACCGCCCTAGATAAAAATATAATAATAACAAAAAAAAAAAACCTGCACGATACCCTGAAAGCCACCGCGAGGGTGTGTGGCAGGGGGTTAACATCACCAAAACATGCACTAGTGACACGAAACTAGGTCTGCTATTATATAGCTGCTGTGACATACTTCTATGCTATTTATGCATAAAACACATGCCACCACAAGGGAGTGTAGCAAGGAGGGATGAAATAGCAGTCATCCATAAAAGGCGAGTAAATTCCAATACTACGAGGCTCAAATTCAATTAATTCAAGTATTGTGATCTAGCTGCGAATACTTTAGCGGAGTCACCTGCTGCAAATTCAGCTATTGTACAAAATCAACAGATAATATACTCGGTAACTTACATTAATCTACATATGTCACCTATATTACCAGGAGAATGATATTTAAAACCTACTTGTTAGCAAAATTATTATTAGCCTGTAATTCCATGTCACTTCAATACAGAAAAGTAACATTTTCAAACCGACCATTACAGACTCCCCCCAAACCTGGTGCTCTCAATGATCCTGGCAAGAGACGGAAATTCCAAGTAATTCACTCTGCTTTCGATGCGGCATTCTTTGTTTTGTTGTGATTGCTTGGTAATCAGGATTTCCGGGTTAATCTTGAAATTTCTTTATGCCTGCATTGTAACTTCATTCTGGTGTGTATGTACAAATTACCTTCCAAATAAAGTAAAACGTGTATTCGGTTCGATGCATATGGATCACTTAGGAATGAACTCCTGTGTGTACTCGGGCCTTAAAAGTGATCGAATTAGGTGATGTTTTGTGACAAATCAATATCTGAACTCCTATTTGTACCTGTGCATTCAATGTCTCTTCACAAATGGTAGTAAAATACCATGAAAGTCACTTAAAAGTAGCTCTTCCATGTGCGAGCATCAAATTCTATGACATTAACGGTCAAAAGGGTCTGTAATCAATACACTATTGATCATGATTCAATCTTTGAAGGAAATAAAAGCGTGGTTATTTTGCTTGGAAGTAGTGTCGTCGATACCGTGTTGTATCGCAAAACATTGGGCGTTATTCATCTACATCTAAATCGACATAATACCCTATAAACCACCATAAAGCTATGTGGCAAGGGGTGAATTCTCACCAAGCATGCACTATATTTCATGCATAAAAAAACGATTAGTATTAATATACTAGTCTAAACTCCACTATTTAAAAAAGATAAAAATAGCAAAACAAGCCTGCAAAAACATGCTGTTAGTCCTTCAAGTCCTTCATACTAACATGCAGATACCTATGCTATACATTGATTCACTCGTATTGGACATATTTACCGCTATTCATATACCTGATTGTACGAGGAAAAAAGGACGTTGAATCCGCCATCTCGGCAATCGATTTCTCTAATTTTGTAAACATGTTCCAGTCTACCATAGTAAGTTGGGGTTCGCAAAATATTTTTAACGTCATAACTGAAAATATTATCTTGGAACGTTTTTAAGAGATTGAGTCTAAATTTCAACCTTCGACCAGACAATGATTCCCAATTTAATTCATTTAATATACTGATTACGCTAATATAATTATCGTACCATCCCTTTACAAATCTTGCCGATATTCGCTGCGCACGTTCAAGTTCATTATTTCGACCGATTTCGTAAGGATCCCATATACTGGCAGCGTAATCCAATTGAGGTCTAACAAGGGAATAGTAGCTCATTTCTCGTACATTATCGTCACATTTACCCAATAATCTTTTGATGAATCCCAATTCTGAGCAATATGGCCACCAGTTTGACATTGAAATGTACGAAGAGGGTTAATGTGTCAGAGGAAGACATAATTTAAATCATAAAAAATCTAAAGAAGATAAAGAAAAGTTTTTTTCTATTTCAATCATCGCTGTTTATCCGTTTTGCATGCATTAAGGTGAGTTAACAGTGATCGAATCGGTCAATGTTACGTGAGAAATCGATGTTTGAACTCCTGTGTGTACCTGGACCTTAAAAGTGATCGAGTCCATGGATGTTAAATGACTAATCGGTATTTGGATTACGTAATAAGGTTATTAGCATGCCCGGCTCTGGCCGACATAGGAGTCGGGTTCGCTAGTGGTGGAGGAAGACTTTGGGGATGTAGGAGGTGGGGGGTTAGGGATTCGAACAGGGTCGAAGGGTTGATGGAACCAGCGAGGGACAAAGTGGACCGGCTTAATTAGGTGGACGAAGATGGAAAAGGGGACTGAATGACTCATTTACGGCCGGAGTGGACCCTGCTCCCTCCTCCTAACCCTCCCTAATGCACTCTCCACCACCTCATCCTCTCCCCCTCCCACCGGAAGGTCATTTTGCTCTTCCTAAACCCCCCTTCCATCCCTTCCCAGCAACGGAAGTCCCTCCCTTTCCAGCCGTCGCAGCCCATCGGTCGCTTGACCAAGTGGCGCATGTCCCATCCATTCCTCTCCGTCCCAACTCTGCGTACCTGTGACTAATTGGACCCGGAAGGAACATAAGACCCCTTCCCTTTTGCCCTTCTTTTTTTTCCGCATCCCTTTCTTGATCTACGGTGGTCCACGCTATATGTCCAACTTACGAACGCTCCTTACTGATAAAAGGAAAAGGAAGGATTGGTGGTAGACACCCGTTTCATGCAGTCGACTCGTGTGATTCCAGAAAAGTCCCTCGCTTCGCGGTTCTCTTTGGATTTAAATTCGCGGGACACGAACCGAATGAGAGTATTACGTAATCTAGTTTCGCCAGTCTCGTCGGGTGGATTGTGGGAATGGAGTTTAAACTGTGGTTTGGGCTTAGCCTGGCTGAATCTACGGTTTCTGCTGCTTTTAGCTGGCTAGGGTGAGTTTTAATCCTGTCCTCGGCAACAAAACTAACGCCCAGAACGTTCAACACTATCATCTGTCGTTAAAAACATGTGCGTTTTAAATTTACAGTTACCACCTTCATTGGTCTGTGACGGATGGACTTCGCTTCCACCAGTGTTGTCACTTATTTACTTTTATTACCTATCAAAAGTGAAATCAGTGTTGTGTAGTATATGAGTGCTTTATAGTTATTCAGGGAAGGTGACCAGCCGCTAAAATCATCCGCTCTATTAACGATTGGTAGGTAATTAAGTTGAGGGAGAATTTTAGGGAGAGGAGAGGGAGTGGAGTAAAACCCGACGTAGGAATAATACAGCTATTAACAGTAACGTATTTATGACCTCAGAGGCCCCCGGCGGAATCTAGAATGAGGCCCACAATGTTATGGTCTTGCGACCTGACAGTTTGACATAGACTTTTCCTTGCAAATTAAGACAGCATGTAATGCATACAGATATCTATCAATACTAATACTCTAATAGTAGGCGCCAGGTTACTTACAACTACACTTAGAATTCTCTCTCGCGAGGCCCCCGGCGGTCGCCGGGTACGCCATATGGTAAATACGGACCTGGCTATTAACACTTCGAACGGTTTCGGGGTAATTTTTTGAAATTTTTCCGTGATTGAAATAACCAATCTTTGTGAATATCACTGAAACCCGGGTCGTTATTAAATTATAATCACGACCCGGGTTTCAACGATTCATGTCATCTTCAGGTAGAGATGAAGATGAACCTACCTGGTGATGACATTTAATGTATTACTAATTCTGAAGATTCAGGCGATATGGAGTGGAAGCGTAACATGATAACACAGAAAGAAAAAATGACCCTGCTGTAATACAGTGAAACTCGGGTCGTAGTAAAGTTTATTTTTGTGGATTTGGCTCGTGTTTTTTCTTTTTGTGTTATTATGATGTGCATTGTTGAGCCGTGATTAAATTATATCAGTGAAATTCGCAAAGTTTGCTTATTTCCATGAAACAGCTTATAACTGAAATCTCTAATTTTTGCGTTGCGACCGTGCCAAGCGTCCCATCCGGCGGGCGGCGTACTGAACCTGAAATATCCTTCACTTGACAGACTAGTAGGGACTGACGTACTAACGGAAAATTTCTACCAGGACTTGGTCCCGGGCCCTCGGTGAATTTTGCCGTTCCACGTAAAATGATAAATTACTTTACGACCTACGTTTTAATACTTCACGACCCCGACCCTCGAGATGGGAGGTCAGTACGCTAGCTACCGAGTCAGCCGACTGAGGTTGAACATGTCGATCGAGGAATGCCTGACATGCAGCCATACTATGCTACGTTCAATTATAAGATAGATAGGAGATAGATAGGTAAGCGTCTTTATTGGGGCGAGATTGAGATTAAAAGTCCCATCTTCCAGATAGAAGACTCTGTTCCCAATAAACATGGTAATGGGGAAATTTTATCATTAGAATCTGGTTCCATCTAAGGTAGTGTACTGGCAATCCACTGAGAAAAGATACTTATGAAGAAACATAAACGTCTAGAAAATTTATTAATGCACGCTTTGTTTCAGCTTTTAATCCATCTTTAAAATTATTCTTTCCTTCATGTTATTATACACTATTACAGGAAGCATACGTCTTGCATATCAGTTTGTTCATCGGTTTACCCATCAGTTGGCGACCAGGGATTTTCGGGAGGAGCTCAGAAACACACGGTGGGCAGACAGTCCCTGCAAAGAGAAAGGTGTCGGTCGGAAAGCGGTGAAAGTGATCGAAACGGATCGACAAGGAAGGAGTAAGGGCTTCATTGTTGTTTTGTGCCCCCTGGGTGTGAGGGGGGGGGGGAAGGAGGGGAGGAAGAAAGACGCTCAGACCAGTGAGATTGGAGCTGGCAGCTTGGCTAATGAGGCGGTAGGTATCGATCCAAGTGTGAGGAAGATTGGTCTTAGAGGGGAAATAGTGGTCACAGTATCAAAGACGACAATGGGGGATGCTGGACCGGCTGTGAGAGATGGGAGGATTAAATAGGTGGACTTGAGAGCACACAAAGGAACCCACCTCTCCTCTTTGGGTACTAGCCGGTACTCACTGTCTGTGGCGAAGCGGGCGGAATAGGTTACTTCTAGTTTTCGCTGAAAATTTTTCTTAGCTTCTTATCAACCGAATGCCTTCTTCCCTAACTAGGAGAATGGAATATAGGTCTTTAACTTCTTAAAATATCAAGTTATCGAATATCCACCTTAAATCTAGTTTAGTTAACTCAACAAATTGTTCTACGGCTTCACCGTTTTACTTGACCATTGTTTCAGCATTTATTTCAATTTTATGATATCATGTTTTTCAATTCTCAGCGTTTAATACCACTATTTGCTGGGAAAATTGTTCATTTTTATGAGTAATAATGCATAGAGCATGTCCAATGCGACTACTACTTCTCCTAATATATTACTTGGAGTGGAAAATTCCTTTCTTTCATCTTTAAATTTACACATCCCTAACGTCTCTCATCCTAACTAATATGAGGTCGAGATTAAATGAAAATCTTGGTGCAAGTTGGCAGTAGCAAATGGAATCGCGATAGCTTTAATTTACTTATGCAAACATACACCTTAATTTATGAATCTTATTCTTTCTTGACTAAATCTGTAGTCTTTTCGTTTTATTTTTCAGAATAACTACAGAGCCACCTCTACGTATCTAGAGAGCCACATTTGTTTCGTGAGTCACAGTTTGCGGAACCCATTCGCTGGAAATTAACTTTGACATGAGCTTCAGAAACGATATAGAGGTATGTACTCCCTATTAGTTTTATTAGCGTACTTTTTCGCGCTGCTGAGTACTGATGCTGCTTGCGTGTAGGCAAAGGCCTTCTAAAATATTTTGGTTAAATTAATTAATCACATTGTGTGACGTAATTGATCGGAAGATTTTGTAGTGAATCTTTTATCTATTTCTGCGCAAAGTCTACCTTGAATTTGTTTTATTGCCAATGTTGGCTGGCTGTTGAGAAAAATTTTGAGTAGAGCAAAAGTAAGGCCAACATAAGAAGAGCTGTTTAAGCTGAAATGTTATAAGTTATCTATCTGTGGTTTTGAAGTCTCTGTTCGCGCATATAGGTAGGCGCTTCAAACCCGAGAGATAAGGTAATAGAATGGGAATGGGAGGGAAAGAAGGAAGAGTGGAGAGAAAACGAGTGTCAGTAATAACCTGCTTTTACAATTAGAGAAAGGCGCCAAAGAGACCACAGCTTAATGTCCCATCCAATGGAAGGAGTGATGAACTTAAATGCCCTCCATAAGGTATTTTGTAAGGGACTGGTCAACCGCTGAGAAATCTCATACAATCGGGATTCCAATCTGAGACTCTGGGCCTGAGGCTAATACTCTAGTCGCTACAATTAACAGCCCCTTGCTAAGTTGTGGATTAACAAACAGTAAGTTTTCAGTTTTTTTTAATGTGCAAAATGACGGGTGCATAACTGTCAAAAATTAATGTGCAAATATAATTAAAAATGCTCTTAAACATTTTAAAATTTAAAAATTGAATATATTTATCGAAAAGGAATATAGGAAATAAAGCCTTGCTTAATCTTACGAACCTGGAAGCAAAAAGGTCAGGGAAATCAAATGAAATTTAAAAGTTGTGTAGTTGACAACTAAAAAAGGAAGTTTTTCATTATTTTTTATCCCCGAACAACCGGTGATACGCTTCGATTTCCGTGACTAAGGCATACGTTAGAGCTTGCCAAACAATATCATGATACAAGTGGCTAGAGTTGGCATACGTTCTTTTTTGAAAGCTTTAATATTTCCATTCAAACTATTCAAGCAATATTCCTTTTATCTGATGGTATTGAAATGTTTGTGTGGACACCGGTCAAGGTGGATTTTTTTTCTCGATGGAAATTCTGCAGTTGTGCGTACCTTACATTTGCTCACAGTCAGTAGAATTTCACACGTTTTTAAGTATAAAATTTCAGTTTACTATTTGATTCCAATGTTTAATGTATTTATTGGTGTCTGTCTTCTATCTGCACAAAGTTCTGTGATTTCATAAGGAACTATTGTAACCTAGGAGGGAATAAGTTCCTAGTCAAAATCCAATATCAAGGACCTCTAGTTATTTTCTTCTTATTCATCCTCTTTTGGTAGAGTTTCATGTACGGGAAATAAAATCATAAAAATGTGATGTTTTAGTGCATAGATGCTAACTTTCAATCCGCAATCATTTTATAAGATTCGATTTATTCCGCTATAAAATTCTGCTATCGAGTGCGTTAAAATTGTGTTAAAAAGACCTTTAGCACAGGTGTTTTGAAACTGCATTGCCAATTTTAGGCTACTGCGGAGAAAAATACGATCTTAATGAATTTTAATCCCAAAAGCAACTTATCTGAGGATCAGTAGTGCTTATTCCCGACATCGATGATGGTGACACGAGGTAGAATCCCGGTTTTAAGGAACGTTTGCTACAAGAAATGTTAATTTACTGAAAAACGCGATAATCATATTCCTGTGAGTTACTATATTGGCTGCGAAAGATAAGAATTCTGTAGTTTAGGATCTTAATATAGTTTCTTTTCATTCCTTTTGTAATTATTAATGGGAAATGAGCAGATCCGTAATGATCTGGATGGGTAATGAAAAAAGTGTCCCCCCTTACTAACTACTATGAACGTTCACCTTTAATTTCCGTTGATAGTAAAGAATAAGAATATGTTTTCTTAAAAGTTTTCGCAAAAAGGTAAGAAAGTGACCGTGGCGAGATATTCTGGAAGTCAAAAAAAATATTTTATGGCCGTGAGAAATATGATATTGAAGACACCATTTTATCTCAGTTCATGAGAATTTAGCTGAAGGGTTTTCCTTAGGAATTAAATAATTGATAGGCAGATGAGGTTTAAAGGTTCCCATTTCGTGTACACTCAAATTCACGAAGAGCATTCCTTTCAGTTCCAAAAAAAAGGCCGAACATGCTCCCTCTAAAAGTCTTGGTTTTTAAATTAATTTTTTAAAAAGATTTATTTTATTTGTTTTTCGGCCTTTAATACTCGAAATCCTTCCTACCGTTTGTGGTATGAATTCAGACGAAGTGGAAAAAATATCAAGGAGGTTTCTTTAGTTAGTATGCCATGCAGTTTCTAAAATGAGATCACTGAATTTCCCTATTTGTAAGTGGGAGTTAGAATGGGATGCAACCATATTTTCTTGGAAAAATCGGAGTAGGGCATTTGTTTGAAATTATCAGGAAAAGAATGCTGATCATGTTAAATATTATTCGTTTTCCCACCACTCTTTATAAAGGAATTAAAGAATTAATTACACAAATACATATTTAATGCTACATCTATTTTAAGAGAAATACTATTCAAATTGTTTAACAAAAGTCGATTTCAGAATAAGGTTGAAACGGTAAGACATTATCAGCATGCTCTTCCAAAAAGACTGTTGCAGTAGAAAAACTGTTATTAATTGATAAATTTTCAATTTTCTGATTGTACGTGGATGTGCTCTGTACTTATTCGATTTGAATATCTGCAATTTCCTTATTTTTATTAATCATCGGCAGTGATAAGTTGTTTGTGTTATTAACTGTGTCATTTATATCGCAAAATCTTGGCAGAGTTAAGATTCATGATTTTGGCATTGAATGTGCCTAAATTTTAAAAATCATGTTTATTAACCAGGTTCGTGTTAATTTTACGATGAATTTTCGTCATTACACTAACTCATTTATTATCCGTATGAGTTCTTACCGCGCATTTTAGTAAAAGAATTTTTAAATAATTTCATACCTTAATTGACAAACTACTCATCTCTATTCTATATTTAATGCTTGCGCCCGTAATTATAGTTGATATCCTTTGCATTATGAAGCTTTTTTAGCATTGAGAGTTTCATTAGTTTGACTTTGGGATGCTAGTTGTTTTTTTAAGTAGGTGTTAGTGTTTTCTTAGGGTTATGGTATGGTAATCGATGCGAAAATGCTTTTTCATAGGCTTCGCCGGTATTATTGTAGGAAAATGTAAAAAGTAAGAGGAACAGAATTCTTGAAATGCATTTCACTAAAATCAACTGGCTTCTTTGTTGATTAAAAGGATTTAATCATAACATTTTGTTGAAGTACCTTGAGTCTCCTCTTCTCTCAATCACTGTTTCATTCGTCTCTTTTCATTCCGAGGCTTTTAGCGTGAGTCATTGGATTATGGAACATGCACCGATCCTCTTGCAATATCACCAAAGTTCAAGAAGGCTCCATGTTAGCGATTTGCTTTTCCAACCCCATCTCAGCCTCTTCTCGATATTTTCGTGCCGACCATTCTAGTAAGCACTCCACCATTAACTGGTGCCTTCGAGAAAGATCCCTCTTTCCTTCCCGCTAAAGCGCGCCGCGTTTTAAATTTATCTCATGGAGAAAAATTGGGTTCATTTCAAATCTGGTAGTAATTTCGAGCAAAAGGCTAAATCCTCCGTGTCGGTCCTCTTAAAAAAATACATCATTGCATCGGATTTTTCTCGCGGAGGACGAAGTGGGGGTGTGAGGGGAATGGAACTGAGGGATGGAGAGAGGGTGAAATGCATTCGTCTGCATCAGAGAGCTGAACTCCGGGGAGAGAGAAGAGTGGAAAGGGGTGTGGGTGAGCGAAGTGCATCGCTTAAGTGTATTAAAAGTTCCGTGGAGATGAAGCCGCTTTGGTAAGCTCAGTGGCACGAGGGATTAGAGGAATACTGTAGGGGTAAGGAAAGGGTCTGGGGTGCGTTTGATACCGGAAGCGTCGAGGGCGGACCGAGAAGAATTTGCTTGGAAAGAGGGCAGGGAGTCCGTTTTAATCCCTGGGATTTGGGAGTGGGTCAAAACGGGAGGGGGAGGCATTTGGGATCTGCCCGCGACTTCACTTTTTGGGCGGTATAGAGAGAAAGAGTAGGATGAAGGCTCAATACCAAGAGGGGGATTATTAGCGAGGAAAGAGTAATGTGGAGAGACCGGGTGGATTAGCCGAGTCAAGCGCAGAACGCTTATCGCTTCGAGGCGTGGAAAGAGTCGACGGGGCGTGGATGAATTTTGAGTAAAGAGGCTAAAGTATACTTCTTTATCGGGAAATATTTCTCCCCATTCATAAAGAGGATTTCCGCATCAGGTCATACAGGAAGCATTTGTGATACAATAAATAAATACTTAATTCTGGAAGGAAAGAGTTACCAATTGTAGTGTACCCCAAGGTTCCATACACACCCACGGAAATTGACGTTGCCACTCACTCAATGATTCAACCCGAAGGTTGGTTTTCATAGATTATAGTAGAGCTCACCCCGTACTAAACCAATGGCGTGCGAAATTCACACATTCAGGGTAGAGGGGGCAGTTGCTTTCCCTGGGCCACCTGCGATTTCCTACGAAGTTCTGACACTCAGAAATTTGAACCGCGAGGATTTTAGATGGGGGTGTCCAGATAGGCTCTTACCCGGGATTTGAACCCGGGACCCTTCGCTCAGTGCTCTACCCACTAGGGCACCACGACCCATTGACGTTGTACAAGTCCAATTAATAAGATCTTAGATTAGGTGATGCAATATAAAACTTTATCAGCTGAAGCATCTAAATCTCCAACTACTACCACTACCCGCTATTTAACCGTCGTTAAAAAACTTTAATTAATGTGTTTGATATCGTTCAGTGTAGATTTGGCTGTTGTGAAAATGAAATACGCACTGAAAAATGTCCAACTCATGCTTAATAGTGTATATAGGCCTATTTTTCTATTGCGTTTTATTCGTTTACGTTTACTTCCCACCACCAAGTATTCCAAGGCAACAGCCGAATATAAATGTTTTGTCCTTTCAATGTGTTGAGGTTTTTCATATCTTGTGCCAGGTATTCTCCTATTTATCAAGTCTTTTATACTATAATGTTCCTATATTGCCCGTTCCATTCACTCACTGTCTTCACCTAGCATACTCCGTTAGCTTCTTCCTATCCCACCATTCACAGCAATTCTTCGTTTGTTCTTTCTACCCACCCATCACTTTTTATTCTTCGCTGTGCCCACGAATAAAAGATTTCCTGGTTACGTTTTAAGATTTTTACTTTAAATTCTTCATTTTTGGTCCATAAAATTCCACAGGACACGCCAATCACTTAACCAGTCTTTCCACTGATATCAACCTATATTAATGGCATCTTTGCTTTCGTATTTAAAATTACGATTCAGGCGACAAATGAGATATACCCTTTTCTTTATAAGAGACTACTCCAGTTAATAAATATTTTTCCATGTTCTGGATAAATTTTCCAAAATCTAATAGGTACTCTTCCCTTTATTTCCCTTCATTCTGTAAATTTTGTCTCTGCAATTTTAACATGTTGTACTTCATTACATATATTTCGAAATTCTTTTCGCAAAATTCCGATAACAGTATAATTTCCCAATGCATCATCTGAAGTGGTAACTAGTGCTTAAAAATCCACATATTTCAGGGTAGCATCTACTTTTCTCTTTTCGTTATGACAACATAATTGTATCTCGATTTCTCTCATTATTTCTAAATATCTTTTAGTTAGCACCAGTTATAGTGGGAGGTTATATCTTGCAACCCGCTTTAATACAGTCGATATGATTTTGCATTCGCTGCCTTAAGCTGCTTCTTCTGAATTAAAAGCTCGCGAAAACTTTAACAGAGTTACGAGCTGAAATTGCAAAATAGCAAGATATTTCATAGAGAAAAATCATTTTTCTCTGTGGAATATTTTGCTAATAAATCAAATGTATTTTTCGCTGTGGATTATCTTGCTACATCATAATTTCAGGTAACTCCGTTCAAGTTTTCGCCGCTATTTTGTGAGCTTTTAATTTCTTAAAAACAAGCACCTTAGTGTTTTCATGTCGGCTTTAACTTCGATGACGGTGGCGCCATGCGCACGACTTCGGGTTCTTTGTGACATGATATGTCCGGCAGCATCTTGTTCCTTTAAAGCCTCTTATCAATTCCTTACAGAAAAAAGGACGTCTTCGTAGCGCAACTGGTAGACCAACTGGGTGGAAATCAGGGTGACCGGGTTCGAGTCCCGGTCAAGGCGAATGACTTTATCTCTGTGGAATATCCTGTCATTTCCCCTGCTGAATATGCATTAAATTTAGATGACAAAATCAGCTATAGTTCTATTATATTTGTTTTGCAGGAATAAAAGGTTATTTTTAATGACTATAAAAATCTTCCTCGTGATTTTGATTTTTGAACTCATCTTTTAATTCAGCGGGAGCCAGCATAATATTTTTTAACGCTCAGATATGATTGCATTTTTTGCAACCGGTAGGGAGACTAGAGCATTTTAAAGTTAATCCTTGCCCCAAATATATATTCTTGGGAAACCTTATGATGATAGACCCAGGAGGTGTATGTCTAAATCAAATAGTAATTTTTTAAATTCTTACTTTCCCATGAAGCCTGTTTAAATTTTTATTTTTATTTTTTTAGTTTAGTTAATTCTGGTGGGGTTTCTGTTGGGCGTTTAAGATACTTATTAAAAAACTTTATTTAGAAAATCACTAAGGTCCTGGCGTCATCACCTTGCGACTAACTAGTTATGTATTTTAGGTTATTCAAACGAAAAAAAATGGAAGTGATAGAAGGCTAATGCCATTTGCGCAACGCCAGAAATTTGTGGAATAGATACTTAAAGTTTTACTCGTAAATGAAAATAGTGGACAGGAGGACACCAACACTGATAGCATACGGGCACTAGGTGGAAAGGGCTGAAAAGTTTATTGTGCTGTTAAACGATCAAGTTATATCAAGTTATATCGTGAGGATCATGAGGTTGTGAGTAGAGAAAAAAAAGTAAGGAAGAGAGTATCCAAAGGTCACAATTAGGGATAGTGCAACAAAGATGCCAGGAAGGAATTCTAAGCATTTTGATGTAGAAGGGTAGTCTGTAGTGGTGAACAACATAACGTATTCGAGTGATCGTTAGGAGTTCACTTCCGCAATATATATAATATAAAATAGAGTAATTACCTAGCCTTAGGAATATATTTTCCTCGTTGTGATACCATTGTGAAATAAGTTGTGACTACTAGGTGCATGTGCGAAGTACTAATTTTTGCATACCTGCATGCTAGGTAGGCAGTCGTTCATCCCTCGCCACCACACCATTTCAATAGTTTACAAGGTACAAAGTAGATGTACTGCCGGGTTTTGAGCCAAATTCTCGGATATGGTACCTTCCAGCTGCATCATGCCCTACACCACGACCTGATGAACGATTGCGATATAATTATTTATTTTAAACATTCAGGTTGACGCATCTTGAAAATCACTTTGCAAGTATTATGGAGGGGAGGGTGGAAAGAAGGATGTTGGAGGAAATTAAGGGAATGAAGGGAAGTTGAATAGAACAGGTTCTTAGAGGCAATTGGTTACCGAAGACCGAAAAGTTATTTTAGGTAAAAGGAAGAGGCATGAAAAAGGGGGATCTGACAGAAGTAATTCATGAGCATCTACATGATACCCTCCGTACCACTACAAGGGTGCTTGGCAGGGGGTGAACCATTATCAGGCTTGCATTTTACATCAAAAAATAATTACATTAAAATTACAATTTCGTGCAGGCATATATAATACTCAGATCTTTCACCTATAATAATAGCCAGTTAATGCACTGCCTACAAGAAACTGGCAGATAAAATGCTTCTAGCCGAGAAAAAGGGTGCCCCCTCAGGAAATCTCTACGAAGTTGAGCGGAGAACACTATCAAAACTTGAAACTTTTTCAAATTATGACCGACAAAAGACCGAATTCAAATTATCGACTTATCCAATTAAATTTTCAACCAAGGACCACTTGTCAATATCCTTACTATTAATTGAGCTACTCCGCCGCATGCGTATTCACCAGCGTAGAAAATATTTAATATTTTCACTGATTTCTCTATTTTTAAACCTTTCCTTCTCAACCTATTTCGATCCTTTGCAAATGCTATTTCTCCCTCGAGCTCTCAAATACTAGAAACTAACAAATTCCAAACTGTGAGATCAAGATCAGAAGCTTGCTAATATGAGTGGTGCTCGTGGGTAAGCATGAGCGCCGTTCCCTGTCTCTCCTATTTTCTGAGCTCATCCGAGGGAAGGAGGCTATATCCCTTTCATTTGGCACTCATACTTTAACTTGAGTGCTCATTAGCGATAGGAACAGAAGTGGAAGGGAGCACATCTGTATCTATATTACGAAAGAACCAACGTTTGAGCTCTTCTTCGGCATCGTGAATCCAGCATTATTGGAAACTCTGTTGAAGTGAAAGCAAAAGTCGTTAAAGGACGTGAAGAGTGGCATTTTTTGTATCCTTATCGCTATATTGATCCTTGGTGTGTGCACATGATTGTTATTAATTGCCTAAAATGTTTAAATTCGAGATGATAGACACTATTTTGTGTATAATTACCCGAGCAAAGTATTAGAATAATAGACTGTGAGAGAACCACTGTGATTCATTCTATTAGCTTCCTCAGCTTTCAAGCACTTGTAGGTCTAAAGGAATTGTTTTTGTCGGTGTCGCATACCTTTTATTTGAAAATTTGGAATGTGATGCACCCAAAAATGCAAATTGGAAAGGAAGAGAGTTTTTTTTCATCAGGGAAATTATCTATGAAATCATATCAATTAGAACCTGAAATCGGAGTCCTGATAAGTTTAGTTTGGGACTTATTTTAAAAACATTTGTACGTAATTGGACGGGGATTGACTGGGAATGAATATATTTTTCAGCCACAAGGAATACACAAGGAGATAATGAATTATACTTTCAGTAAAATGCCAGTCGTGAAAATATAGAATTTTATTTTATTTATTTTGACTCTTTACTCATCAATCTTGTTAAAGGTTATGTGAATTTATTTCCGTCTTCAGCGTTGGTGAATGGAATATCTAATGGAATTTTAACAGACTGCTTGTGACCGGTTGAATCTGTAGGATGCGCAGAGAGTAGGAAACATAAATACAACTTTTATGAAATGCTTTATTTGTTGTATATTTCCAACTCTTTACTGTCACTCAAAAGTGCAGATGCTTTTTTACTTATCCATATTTACTTATGACCATTTTCAATATGCATTTAAAACTGTTTTTGGTGCCATTATTGAAAAACACGAGCATATTCCACACGAGTACTGAGTATATTTTAACTGCGCTAAATTCAGCTGATTTCTATTAAGGAAATATTTGCGTGCCTTTACACATTCCTCTATTTTACGATTTTAAAGTTTGCTGGCCATTTTTGAAATTACAAATGAGGTTTTTGAAATTACATACAGAGTGGAAATATTGCCCTTCGGTGAAGGGAAAAAGTGAAAGTGTGAGGTGAAGGGCAGGCGGGACGAGTAATAAGGAAAGTGAAAGGATTTTGTTTTATACCTTCACAAAATTCGGATGTTTAAACTATTTCTTGGTTTGATGAACTCTTCTCGGGCTCTACACCGGGTGAGTGAATGTAATGTTGCCGACGTTTCGGGTAGCGACTCGTTACCCATCCTCAAGGCAAAGAGGCATCCTCAATCCCGGTGTAGAGCCCGAGAAGAGTTCATCAATGCAATTCGCCGGGAAAGCGTGAAATCTTATTTCTTGGTTGTTACTCATGAGACTTTTGTTGCTCCGCATAAATATATTTTCGTGGAAGTACAATAAGGGATGCGAATCAAGTTTCATATGTTATGCAAATAGCCTTGTCATTGGACCCTTCAATTTGATATTGCTAATGGGGGCGTTTACTTGGAACCGAAATCGTAATTTTGTACACGAAATTGTTAGATGGAAACGAAAAAAGAAATTTAGTGAAAAAATTAATCTTCTAACCATAACCATTCACTCATAAATCAAAAATTAAAATAAGCAAAAGGTGACGCCCACCGAAAATGCTGCTGTGATAACATTGACGTCATTTTCCTCCCATCCTTGACTGCTCGTATGGGAAGGGGAGGGAGTGGAGGTGGATTCTTGGAAGGTCTGCTCGCACAGATGATGTCGTAACTGCTCCCATTGGCAGAGTCAGCTGTGTCCCTCCCTTTGCGATAAGGCAAAGTAGCTTCGCGGGCTCAATTGTGATTGGACGAAGTCGTTATACGTCAGAGGTTGCACCACACCCACTTTTCCGAAAGGGTTAAAAACATTAGTTTTTCGACGCCAACAACTCGAGAAATAATTGACGGATCAAAAAACGGAAAAATACCGATCTTTTTATTTTACAAACTCTATCATATTCGGCAATAAAAAAAATATGGTAAACTACCCCATTGTATCTTTGGTATTTCTCATGTTGGACTTCGGATGATTTTTAAACCATGTGCCAGAGAGAGAATCGCATCTGTATCTCTTTTGCAAACAACCAAGGAGTATGTACGAGCGAGTTCGTGCCCTTAATTTTACGTTGTTGTCTATAGATGTGCTGCGGGAAGTGCTAACTGTAGTCTGATGGATTGTGCTTCCGATGTGAGCGCGGAATTTACTTGCATTTAGTAAATACGTTCTATGTCAATAAATGTTGATCTCATATTCGTACCAGCCGGTTTATATTTTTTTATATTTTGATACTGTTTTCTTTATTTTAATACTGTACGCCTATATGTATAACATCCTTGTGTCAAGACTCGGCCCCACATGGCCATAAGTGGGTTCGAACCAACGAATATGATTGTGGGTTCTTGCCCTTGGTGTCACGAATCAATGACTTGCAATTACACACATTTTTTATATGAAACAGTGAAAGGTATTTACCTTCGGTATTGGTGTCTCTCTCGATGTTTCGAAACAGATGTTAAGGAAAGCTTGACAAACGCGGATAGAAATTTAGTTAGTTACTGAAAGGTCGTGGCTTAAAGTATTTGTGTTAGTATTAGCCTGAAGGGAAAACTAACAAACGGCGGCAATTACAAAGGGTTCGTCACTTGCGCGCAGAGAAGATCGCAACCGACTCGAGAGTCAACGCTTACAAGTCTCGACTCGCGTGCTACCCACTCTTCCAACCGGCAGAGTGACGAGGTGAACACCGACTCCTAGTTTACGCGTTTCAGATGGGTTTATAAAGGTCCTGTGTGGGTTTCTGCGTCCCCTTCCACCTTGCGAGAAGTGTATGCGGTCATTCTCTTAATTTAATGTGGAAAATACCAAATTAGATGGGAGACACGAAAACAGCACTTTCTAGTGTTGGGCATCACCAGTAGGCTTTTGTAAAATATGTCTTTCACGTTTAAGGTCCTCAAGCTTCCACTCACACATATCCACATCTACTCTTATATGCGCGAGAACTATACATGGGTGTTCTTTATTCATGCTGATATGGGTGTGATAATAGTTTCTAATTCAAAATGTGTAATATTTAATTTGGTGCCCTATTTCACATCTTCTTCTATAATCTTGATCATATATCACGAAAGAAGAACTAAGTTTGGTTGACGAGACGTCTAAACCAACTTAGTTGAACTTTAATCTTCAACACCATCAAGCATTCTAACTACCTACATATTTGTAGATGTTCTCTGACGGGGAACCCTACCCATGTGCTATTTCAATCCAATGTACATTTCCTATCATTAAATCGCTCTTCAACTTTTGGTGACTTCTGCCCATTTCCGACTCCAGTTTCACTCATCTCTCTCCCGCGTTTACTCAACATACTCTACTCTTCGTCAACATTCCATGGCCTCTCAATATATCCTCCATCCAACTCCATGGCCTTTTTTTATCGCTGGAGGCTAAGCTAGTGTTCTGGGGTTTGCTAGATACTTTATTATGTTGTACAGAATGTGTAGGCCATGATGGATTATTCTGTGATCTGCTCAGCATTTTTTGACGTGGCCCTTTCAAACATGATACTTCTCTAGGTTATCATATTTCCTACCACACTAAATTAATTAAAAAGTATTTTGTTTTTTTTTAGATTTCCCTCGCTCAAATTCTTCCGTCGAGGACTGCCTTCCATTCCTATTAGCGATACTACTTACAATCACCAACACTTTCTCTCTTTGGTTTATAAACACGGTACAATTTTCCTCTCTTTCCGCTTACCTATTTATCCTTCATTTGCTTCCGCCCATCTTATTTTGTACTTTCACTTTCCCATAAGTGTTTAAAAACTCCGGAATATTTTTTCACACCCTTCTCCAAGGCATCGGATCCATATGAATTCACGAGGTAGGTACACTTACTCTTACAAATAATTTAAGTAAACCTCACCTCAAAGTTTTGACATACGTTACTCTTGTGGCCAAATTACTGTTGATGTGCCTAATATCAATAAACTATTCCCCAGAGTATTTTCATGTTATAGTTTTATAAGCGTTTTTAGGCAACTCTCGCAGTAATGTCATGAAACAATATTGTTGTTTATGGTGGTAGGTGAAGCCGTTTGTCATCATCTAAAACCAGCGGTCCTTCCGTGCAGGCTTCTAGTACTGTGCATAAGGCCAAGCGTAAACATGGACTTACAAAATTTCATGGCTTAACTCTCATGCACTTCTTTAATTACTCAGCCCTGGAAGCAGTCGGGATAACGTATTTGACATTCCCGTTCAGTTAAAAAAATAAACTTCGGTTAAAATCAGGAAGTCATTTTTTAGCACGAATGTTTACCGGCTCAGAGAAAGAGAGGTATTCGGTCGATTTTCGTAAGAAGAGCAGCCCTGCAAGTGACGAGGAACTCATTTGTGGGAGAAGGTAGGGGGAGGAAGAGAAATGCGATGCTTTGGAGGGTGGTGACAGGAGGACGAAAAGATCCAGCCTCAAGAGGGGATGATGTAAAATAAAATAAAATATTTCCTCTCCAATCTCCTTAGGGGGAGGCTATAATGTGGAGTGAGGTTGCCGCCTAAGGGCGGTAAGATGGAGGGCCTTTTGAAATGTCTTAATCAATGGGAGAAGCGTGAAACGGTCTTGGAGGAGACGGCTGTGAGGGTAGAAGAAGTTGAAAGGGTGGCTTGGGATAGAAAGTAGGCTCGCAGAAGGGACTAAGGGGGTGGAGGGATGGGAGTGCTTTCTTCGCAGGGATTGGGAAGGGGTTACACTTAACCCACTTGCTAGGGGGAGGGGGTTAAAGGGAATTTGGGCGACATAGTGAGATGAGAGAATGGAAAGATACTGGGACGAGTGGGAGTTTGGGAATGTCGGATGCCTGACGTGGATGGAAACGGATGTGGAAAAGACCCGAAGAACTGGAACGATAGAATTCCTTGAAACCTCGTCGGCGAAATGGGAGGATTCGCAACAAACAACCAATAAACTATAGAAATTTCAATTCTCTCTTGAGTTCTTTCTTTCCTTCAGAATTGAAACGAGGCGTTTCGGAGATTCAGGCTCTTCCTCTTCCATTTCTGTAAAGGGCATTGATAGCTGGTGAAATATGTCGGGTCCAAAGAGTACCCGTTTGGTTTGGCAATTTGTTGTAAGAAAAAAACTAGTCTTTCATATGCTATGAGGAATTTAGAACGCAGTCCCTAATATTCTGCAAATAATGAGCTCAATAAATAGCTTTTTAAGGATTCAAATTAAAAATGCTAATATTTTTTCCTTAAACACGACAAAGTCATCACAACAGCTGTTTTTTATTAATTATTTCTAAAAGAGGATGGAAATGCATCTCGAATTGAAGTATATTAGGGTATATTTCAGTTCCACATAACTCACTTGGGGTCTAAATTGACCTCAAGAAAGTAATTATGTGTTTAAGGCTTATTGCGGTAAATGTTTTAAAAATGAAAAAAACCTATGTAAAAGTATTTCATTGGAGAATTCCTAAAATATGGTGCATAAAACTAAAACTAAAAATTTATTCCATTTTTTCTGTGAGCTGGGGTCAAAAATATCCTAGGTAGGTAGTAAGGATTAAGTAACCTAAACTTTACGTGCTCCATCTATTGGATTGAATATTGAGCTAAAATTAAACCACAACTGTATTAAAAACTTAGGAATAAAAATGGAGAAGAGAACTCTAAGATATTATAATACATATCGGATAACCAATCGTGTTTACTTGAAGATACTGTAAATTTTACTTTCCTCCTCTTAAAATATCTTACAATTTTATGGTATGAATATTTATTACTGTAGGTATTCTGCAGTGCGGTAGAGTAGGTGCCGAAAACGGCTTCACAGTTGTTCCAAAAACCAGGTCTTTCTCTTGAACTAAAACAATATTAAGTGTTATTAAATGATATATTATCTGATAGTATACTCCATTTTTCTTTATCATCATCATTTTTCAACAATCCTAGGATTGGTTTGACGCATCTTTCCACTTGATTCTTCATTCGGCCAACCTTTTCATTGTGACGTTATTATTCCCTTTTACATCCCTCACAACCTGTTCCATGTATCTCAAACGAGGCCTACCTTTTCCAATCCTCCCGTTCACTTTTCCCTCGACGATTGTCTTCATCAGGCCATCAAGTTTCAAGATATGACCGATTAAGTTGTCCCATTTTCTTTTTAGAATTGTCACCAGACTTCTCTTTTCTCCCACTCTTCTTAAGACTTCTTCGTTTGTCACTCGGTCGATCCATTTAATCTTCATCATTCTTCTATAGCACCACATTTCGAAGGCTTCTGCCCTTTTCTTTTCCGCTGCTGTCATCGTCCATGCCTCAATGCCGTAAAGAAACATACTCCAGATGTATGTTCTGACGAACTGTTTACTTCTACGCTTGTATTTCCAGCTGTAAGTAGATTTTTCTTTTGATAGATGCCATCATCGCCTCGGCTATTCTACTAATTATTCCTTCCTTTATTTATTTAACATATTAACCACGTATTTCTATTAAATGGTGTTCATAAACAGATAGGTGAAATCATTACCTAGTGGAAAAACGTTCAAAGATTTAGGAGTAGAGCGTTTATAGCCTTCAGCAAAAATTTGTTTGTCTTTACGAGATCGATTGAATTGCTTTGCGAGTAACTTTAGTAAAGTCATAGCACTTGAGTTGATCATGCTATTGAGCGCATGCTACGTTTAACCTGACTCACATTAGGGAGAGAAGAATTCGGGCGAGAGAATAGTGCGGGATGGAACGAATGTATGAACTCGAACATTGGATAAAGGAGGCGAACGAAGGTATTGTTATCTTAAGTCCAAACAAAGCGAAGTGGAAGAGGAAGTTAAGCAACTACTGATTAAAGAGGGTCGTGATAGCGTGGCCATTTTTTTCTTTGCTCCACCTCACAGACATTCTCACTGTCGTCATCGTCATTTCAAGGTCAAACTCTGCTCCTCTTGCCAGCCCACTGAATTCCCAGTTACTGTTTTCATACTAAGATGATGGTATGCAGCAAGAGAGAAGAGAACAAAACCAATGTTAAACTAGGAAAACAAAAACTAGAGGAAGTGAAAGAATTCTCTAGCCTGGGAAGCCGAGTAATCAACGATGGACGAAGTAAGAAAGAAATAGTCATTCAAATAGCCCAGACAAAGAGGGCATTCTATCATAAGAAGAATCTATTTACAGCTGGAAATACAAGATTTTAAGTAAGGAAACAATTCATCAGAACATACATCTGGAGCATATTTCTTTACGGCAGTGAGACATGGACGATGACAGCAGCGGAGAAGAAAAGGGTGGAAGCATTTGAAATGTGGTGCTACAGAAGAATGATGAAGATAAAATGGATCGACGGATTGACAAACGAAGAAGTCTTAAGAAGAGTGGGAGAAAAGAGAAGTCTGCTGAAAAATATAAAAAGAAGACAGGACAACCTAATAGGCCAAATCTTAAGACACGATGGTCTGATGAAGACGATGGTCGAGGGAAAAGTATACGGGAAGAGCGGCAAAGGAAGGCCTCGTATGGAACAGGTCATGAAGGATGTGAAAGAGAGGAATTACGTTAACATGAAGACGTTGGCCGATACAAGAATCGAGTGAAGGGCTGCGTCAAACCAATCCAAGGATTGATGACCGATAATGATGTTGACTATTTTTATGTTCTTTTTTATGTTCTATTTTTATGTTGACTATTTTTATGTTGGCAATTTCCAAAATGCTTTTGATCATACTGGTCCAAAACTATCAATCTGTGGATTCCTATATCGCGTTAAACATAAAAACCGCTGCAGTAGCAAATCTAAACCAGAAGTTCCTGTCACCCTTATAATGTCACCTCGATACACTCCATCCTTTCTTTTCTTACTTTCCTAATTTTTATATTTCCATGGCTGGTCAAATAATTCTTGTCAACGCTGATTATAAAAAAGGTTCTTTTTTACTAATAACATTTGTTATGCTGACTAACAAATAACACTAATACATTATGTACCCTGCTTATTGATTTTTTAAACATTAACTCTGGCCGCGATAACTAGGTCATTAACGCGACGGGCTGGCGGTGTTAAGTTAGAACGTTCAAATCCAAGATAGTGCTTGAATGTCCACTTTGTGATAGGGTTATGGTTTTTAGTGAGATGGTTCCTGATAACGTAAGACTTAAGTGTCTCTAGAAACAATGCCTACCACGTCTGAGCGTTAAATAAATCTAAATTTAATGAAGACATTGAAATTCTTAGTAATGTGAGCTTTGAATGCTACGAATGTTTATTCTACGAATTACTCTTTCTAAGGTAAAAATAAAAATTCCTATTCCACTATCTCCTTGCCCATAAAATTTCACTAATGAAGCCATTTAACGAAAATTATTCAACGGAGTTCGAATGCTAATCAGATAATATTTTCCTCAATTTCTATAACTTTAGAATTGTAGGTACATACTAATAGACATGAAAGATTCTTCCAATTTTTATAAAACTCGCTGGTTCGTGGTTGACATTTTAAGCGTTAAGATCTCATTCCCTCAACGGTCACCTCAGCATTTCGAATACGAAAAAAATATTCCTACAAGAATTAGGATAAGGACTTAATGAAAGAAATCGCCCTTTCGGCAGCCGATATCGATTAAATTAAGGCATTGATTCGCTAAAGGGCACCCTCGACCAATTCCGGCTGCGCAGCATTCTCAAATTCAATCCGCGCAAATCCAGAGTGAGCTAAAAACCGGTGTTCGCATATCGGGCCCTCAATTCCCCTCTATGAATAAAAGCCAGCAGAGGGAGCAAATGAACCCTTTGACGGAGGACACAAAAACACGGAAGCCAAAAGGCTGCCAAGGTTGCAATTTGAGCTCGACTGGGGGTTTGAGGAGGAAGGACGGAGGGGTGAAGCCAAAAGGCCGAAGGGGGGATGGAGAATTGGGGAAAAGTGAGATGGAGGGATATGGGGAGAAGGAGAGAAGTATAAGTCTGGAAGGAAGAATTGGGAACCCTCGCCGGAGGAAAATAATGAATCGATAAAGAGTCGTGTCCGTATACAGGTTAAATACTACCCTTAAAACGTAATAAACCTTGTAAGATATTCGTAAATTGATTACTACCCCAGTTTAGGAGGAGGAAAAAGAGAAATTGTCAGTAGAATAGCCCAGGCAAAATATACCAATACAGTTACCAAAAGAAGATTCTGCTGACAGATGCAAATCCACGCTATAAAATAAGAAAATATCTCATTAGGATATACATCAGAAGCATGCTACTATGTGGCAGCAAAGCATGGACGATAGTAGCTGCAGAGAAGTGAAGACAGGAAATATTTTGAGCGAAGATTGGGAGAAAAGAGATTTCTACGGAAAACTAAAAAAAAGGATGAGACTACTTAATTGGTCACACCTTAAGATACGATGACCTGATGAGGACATTTGTTGAGGGTAAAGTGAACGGGAAGAATGAGAAAGCATGTCTCGGGGGAAATTTATGGAAGGACTTGCGTTAGGTAAGTTGCGAAGGACTAGAAAGGGAATAACTATAAAAATATTAATAGACTAGCTGTAGGACCCGTTGAAATTCAACGGGAGGGAGAAATATAAAAATTACTAATTGTATTAGGAAATTTTAACATTTTTCATGAAGGGGGAAAACAAACTTTTGTTTTGAATCTAGCTATAGCTCCAAGTCACTATTGGAACAATAATTATAATTTAAACCAATGTAAACATCTAATTACTGCCTGGACTCATACCTGGGCCTTTACAAAAATATGATTTTATTTAGAAACTTTCTGGCCAGAAGACTCAATGGAGGTGAGAAAAGGGGTTGCGTACGAATGTCTGTCTATTGTTGACAATGAGGCCAGATTCAGTTTTTTGGGAATGATAGCACCCAACTCTTCGGCAAAAAAATTTTCTCTGGCCTTTCATGTATGTTATATTTGTCTCAATTCTCCAACTTCATGACAGTGGCGTCAATGAAATTTCTACGGATACGTATTAATGCATTTTATTCCAATTAGAGAAAATTCTATTCTTATTACCCAGTACGGATTTAGTCTACCAGGTACTTATCACTCGGTTACGCATATTCACACCTTCTACTGTATATTCGAAGTATAACTATATCACATTTTTCATCTTGCTACTATTATTTTTTTTAGACTTCATTTATGTTTCTTATCACGTTCTTGTGTCTCAGAAGACAACGATGTTGAAAAATCACAACGGAACACGGTATAAATCCATAAAATATTCACCTTTTGAGCCTCGTAGGAATATTCATTTAAATACTTTTAGTTTTACCAAATGCAAACCTACTTGATCTGGGAGTAGCGAGAAAAGTAAGCCCGTATGATTTTTCCAAAAGAAATGGCCCATCTAGATAAAAGAATTAGCTGCGACACCTTTTTTAGTACCTTTCAATATCTTCACAAAAAGAGGAAAGCTGTTTACTGCATCGCATTTGGATGAACGTTTTTAGCAAACAACAATGCTGTGAGTGTCTTAGGTGTGCCATCCGAAGAACAGGTTAGAATTGAGATCAATTTCTGAAAGAGATTTTATTTTATTCAAATTCGGACGCTGACTAATGAGAAGGCATTACCAAACTCATTTTTGCTAATGCGCTAATGCCAAATACGTCGTAGTAAGTTTTACCAAACAGAAGTATTACTTTAAGCCCTATGATCTCATGTCTAATTTTGACCACTAACCGTAAACATTCAGAATAAAATGATCACTTCTCTTTAGGACATCAACCACGACATAGACTTCAGTTTATAGTATAATTTGGAGATGACTGGATGATGAAAGCTATTCAAATTAGGAATGCGAAGGAAAGACTAGATTCCTTAAAGAGCTGGGAAAAGGAGGTGTTCATTGTAATCTTACTTAAAGCTAAGGAATTTGAGAATTGTGTCGTGATACGGAACGGTAAAAGTGTCTGTATTGTGGAAATTGGTATTTGAGAAAAAATCCCTATGTTTCTGGGTACATTTCATAGTTCATCCAAAAATCAACCCCTATCTATCTCTAGATTTCAAAATAATATTCTCTCTCGTGGAGGGATGGAGACAGGAGGTGGGATGAAGTGAGAGGCAATCTCATCCTGAGGAAGTTTGTTGATTTCTCTTGCCAACCGAGATTGAAAGGTATTCGTCCGATAAGGAAAGGGGGTTGGGGGGGTGGGAAAATGGCATATCGGATTCCCGAGATTGAAAAGAGCGAGATAGAAACAGAAAAGAGTAGTTAGGTGAAAGCGAGGAGAGAGAGAGAGTAAAGTGGGAGTGGTGGGTTATGCCATAAAAGACCTGGAGCTTCTTGATGAGGCATGAATCCAAACCATTAACCACCCAGGGAGGCTTCCAGATTACCTCCTGGTTTTCAATGCTCCCCCACACCTTCGATCCGTTTCGCTCGCACCACTCTCCGGCTCCAATGCTCCAATTCTCCGTGCGGAAGTTCGCTACCATCTTCCCTTGATGCGATCTCGAGCTGATTTCTGTCGCGACTCGAGACCTGGCCTCTCCTCATCCTCAAGTATTTTTTTATCCACCGTGCTTTTTTCCGTACAGATTCCGTTCACCTTTCAACCCACTCTCCTGTCCCCTGATCCACTCACGCATCATATTCATATTCCACTTTTATTCCGGGGCCTTGAACTCTCTCGCGGAATATCTCGGAGAGATATCTGATTCTCCCCTTTCCTGCTCTACTCCTGACATCTTGTTATGGCGTCTTCTCAGTAGTTTCTTCGTGGCCTTTGGAGTTCTTGGTTCTCAAAGAAATTCAGTAAAGGTTCTCCTTCCGGTTACAATATTGTCTTACTCAGACTTTCTCGCTTGGTGTTTATTTCAAATTCTCAATGCATTTATACATTTTCCTTTTTTATGCTGGAATGATTCTATACAATGGGTTTCATATAATATGGGTTTGAAGAGAATTGTATTTTTTGGCTTTATCATCATTGCATTTTCTGTACAACTCACTCTCTATTCTCCACTTATTGTCTCATATAAATTATGTTCGAGGCCTTTCATTGCCATTCTATCCATTAACGTAAAATCATACGCCCATATTTAGAAACCAAACTTTCTCAAGATTTAGCTGTTAGGTTTCCTTTTTAAAATTTTCAAGCCAACTCCTTCAACTCCTTTCAGCCTTGTCTATTCTGCTGCTGTAATCGTCCATGCCTCACTGCCATGAAGAATCATGCTCCAGAAGTAAGCTCTAAGGAAGTGCTTCTTTGCTTACAAGCATGAATTTCCAGCTGCAAGCGGATCCTTCGTTTGGTCAATCCATTATCTCGTCATCATTCTTTTGTTTCACCACATGCCAAATGATTCGATTTAAATCTTTTACGATGCTGAGAATAGCTACTTGTTCGTTCCCTCTCTCGAATCCGTCTATCTTTGATGACGTAATTTTGATCTAACGTAATTTTGACTCAACTCCAGCATATCTTCTACCTAAAGTTTTTTATCGCTTTAACTTATTCATGCGTAAATTTTGGCCTGAAGGACACCACTACTTTGAATTTATTTTGCTTGCACCTGCCACGGTAGTCAGTCTACTAACGCACCCCGCATCAAAATTCACAGACTGCGCGTGCCATTCCTGACTCATGTAATTTTTCTTGCAAGTCTAAGGATCATGTCATAAACAAAGGTGTATAACACAGTTGACTGAGGATTGGAGATAATGATTTACACACTTTTTCCGTTTTTTCAGAAATAGGAAATGCAGGGATCGCATTGATGCGGGGCAATAATACCGCCTTCCAATCCCAAGGACTCGTGTTTGGATTTAAGAAGTTACAAAGATTTTTTATTGGAGTATATAGGCCCCAATTTGAGTACTTTACTGAGTTCACTTCGAATGTTGTGCTCATGCGATGGATGGGATGATAAATCATGGTCTCATTAGGTACTTTTGTAAGGCACATTCTAATGCCGATGTGGATTCTCTCTCCGCTGTTCCTCTGTTCCATGAAAATTCTAATTATACTCCTAAAAATGGCAGAAATTACCTAAGTTATCGTTAGCCTCACTCTAATCCCATAAGGTAATTATTACCTCACCTAAAGTAGCCTCACTACTGCTACCAACCTTGGCAGTAGTAGTGCCATAAAACCTAATTTCACTCCAAGGTATGTACATACTACTGATTTTTTTTAAAATTCACTTAATTCTTCAAGTCATTCTTTCGTTTTCAAGCTCTGAATACCCATTATATACATTTCTCAGCGCCAATTGCTTCTGAAACCCTCGAACCATTCTTCATTGATAAATGCTGCGTGATAATCGTCGGCGGTTTTTGCGTTTCTTGGATTGGAATCGTGTGAGGCACGGCACGTGGGTGGCTAAGAATTTGAAGTCCTTCTTCCTTTGGTTGAAAGAGTAGTGGGCCTCTCACGATCCCGGCATCACTGGCTTGCACGATTTTCACTACCTCAGCACAATCACTGAGAACCGAGCTCGGAGTACTTTAAAAAAAAACGAGCGACGTGGCAGCGAAATTGATTCCCTCGGACTTAATCTGTGACTCGTGTCAGGTCACATTCAGGTGAAAGGGGAAAATAAGGATTTTAAAATTTATGTCGTTCCTAGTTCGTGCGGCGGGTAAGGAAATAAAGGGCCGGTGGTTCAAAGGAAAGCCCCGCACAAATTGTATGGGACGATTAAGGCTAGGTGAATTTGAAATGTGACACTGCAGAAGAATGATGAAGGTAAAATCGTTCAATCTAGTTTAAAACGGAGAAGTTTTAAGAGAAGTGGGAAAAAAGAGAATTCTGGGTATAATTATAAGAATAACATATTTAACTCTAATAATTCAAATGGCTGATGAGCTGCAGGATTTAATCGATTTAACGTAGTCATTATCTTCAAATCAATATTTTTTTATTTTAATTGCATCCATTTTTAATGCGCGATGAGTTGTAAATTCATGTTTCCATCATTATCTGCCTCTTACTCCTTTTGTTAATAATTTAGAAAGACGTCACTAGAAGGAAATGTTTTGAACAGGTGTCATAGGACAGTGCGATAAAATGGTAAACATACTTCCAGATACAGTCTACATTCTTTTACTCTTGCGTTTTATTCTTAAAATATCGTCTTTGTAGGGTAATTTACCATTGAACATTGATTGGCATAAGGTGAATATAGTTAAATATTTAAATTTAACATAGGAATTTATATTCCAAAAAAAGGAATTTCCCGCACATGGCCTTCATGGTCATAACCTTCAAATTTCCAAAATATCAATCCGATAAAAGAGTTTCGTCCAACCTAGTAATAAAATCTATAGCTTGATTCGATGAGAAAAGGGAAACTCATTCATTTGAACCAGATGAGCAATCAGTCGAGGTCTAATTTAGCGTTTAATTCGTTTAGGACGCAAACGAAGATTTCGTCGTTAATATAGAGGAGAAAAAAATGATTATAAATCCAGGAGTCATGAATGAAAAAATATAAGTATACTTTGCAGCAAAAATTGTGATTGGATGGAAATATGAGCATTACCACTGTATCAGACTGATTCAAAGTCAAGTTATGTAGCCTGATTACTAACTTACATGAGGATATTTTGAAAAACATCTGCCAATTTTGTAGTCATTCTTAATAAATTTGAACCTCGAATCAAATCATGTCAAATTGTCATTAAAAGTTTCCTAAAACGTTATCCATGCTTCTCTTCAACCCTGAAAAATTACTCATGCCATCACCCAAGGAGTTTAAAATTTAAGAGTGTAGCTTTACAAGGATGTAATTTCGTATTCACTCTGCTCACTCCCTCTCTGTCTTTCTATCGACAAAATAAGCATAAATATACAAAAATGAAATTTATGTCATAGTATTTTAGCTTGGGATAAAATTTTGACTCCCTAATATGAAATAATTTGAAAATAATGGTTGTGGTAATAACGCTAGCAGAAGATTGGTTTTCGCTGTATCAAATATCAGAAGATTAATGACGAGAGCTTTGACCAAGTATGTGAAGAGGAGGTATGTAAAGTTTTGGAGTGATGCTTCAGATAATTTTAACACATAGATTTTAGGGCAAGATTATAAGAGGAGAATGAAATCTTTGGGAATGGATGTGGACAGGCGCGGGGGGGGGGGGGGGGGTGGGGGGGGGGGTGCTAAATCTAGTGCAGCCCGTGTAGCCTAACTTCAAATCAGCCTTCCCCTTTCGGTACCGAAGAGTTGCAAATATCTTCCTTAATTTTCAGTGCTTGGTATTAACTTTACCAGTGCCCATTCCTATCTCTTTTCGCTGGTAAACCTCCCGCTTAACTTGTCATGAAGCAGTTAATTTGACCGGCCCCAGATCAGACGTTCAACGCATCCATACATATCAGATTGAAAAGAACAATTATTAACCACACACATGCATCAAACTAGTGATCACGTTTTAAGACACGTAGCACTTGAATTATAAGCAATTTAATCCGGATTATCATGCCCATTTAAAATCAGAACAATAAAATTTCTTGGAAGAAGTTTCGGGGGGTGAGCCCCCACCCTGCCTATGTACCTGGATGTGGAGGAGGAAAGAAAAGGTGCCATTGACCAAAAGGGGGACGAATGAAGAAGTGTTGAACATGGTTGGGAAGGAAATAAGATCGAAGGAAGAATTTATTAGGCGGAAAACAAGCACTTTGTTAAAATAGACTGCTGAATTTTATTACAGGTATAATCCGGGGAGGAAAGGAAGATTTAGAATATTATGGTAGCCTGAAATTTTACAATCATTAAACGAAAAGAAGAATGGGAAACTATCTAAAATCATTTTAACCGGTCGAAGATATTAAAAGCAAGTGAAAAAATGAAATCAAATTTTCAATATAACTGATTCGGAAATAGGAAAGGAAGGGTTGTATTGTGATATGGTTAGGAAAGATATGTATATTCGCTGATAAGAACATATCTATCACTAGCATTGATTTGAATAGAGTCACAATCATATTTTTTACGTCCAATATTAACGGTGAGGAGCTGCGTGAGGACGTCTCGAGTAAATTCGTTCCAATATTCGCCTCCCGCGCTCAATGAATCGCGACCTGGGGCGCGGCACGTGCCCAAAGAGAAGGAAGAACTCTGAACGCCAACAGGAGTCAGGAAGTTAGTGAATCGTGAATCCTCCCCCTACTGGGGCGGAATCCGCCCTTTGCTGTCGGACTGCCCCGATTCGAGAGGAAGGGGAGGGGGTTGCGGAGCTGGAAAGATCGAATTGAGGGCGAAGGGATGGGGGAAAGGATACGCGTCGACGGGCCGTGATTGGATGAAGGGGAGAGGGGGAGGGGAATGAGAGAGAGAGAAGGGGGGGAGAGATAAGGAAAGAAAATGATGAGGAGAGCGAGGTCGGGGAAGATATGGGGAATTTTGCGTCGACGAGGGGTTCAGTCGGCGCGGGGGAGAGAGTGAGGAGGAAAATGATAAACCCATGAGGTCAAAGGGGTTGGTGGGTATAGGGGGGAACAATGGCTCCGGAGAGAGATCGGAGAAATGGAAACGAGTTGGAAGCAAGGGTGGGAATCTTCTTTGGCTAGTTGATGAGCTGTCTCGAGAATGAGTCTGCTCGATATCGCGATGTATCGAACGGAGTACGGGATCCGTAAGGTGTGCTTACACGTAGCAGTAGACTATGACAGTTAAGACAGCTATGACAGTCAACTGCTGAGCCCCACTCGTACCTGTTAACAGCAACTGCGATGAGAGTTCAAGTCGATACTGGAAATGAGTCGAAGACTGTCGATCGAGCTATTAGAAAAGTTGAAATCCGTCTACTATACTCCGGAAATGTATCCAACACAGTCGCAACAATCGCCAACGGAAAGTAATACACGACGACTGAAACAGGAAAATTTGATAAAACAACAAGTAGGTATATCCCTCCCCAAAGGCATGATTCTACTCTTTAAAAAATGGGTAGCCGAAATTAATGCCAATGGAATTTGTTGCTAGAAGAATTTCATGAAAATTCAAGCATCAGTCACTATTGACATCAGCGGATTGTCTTTGTTGTGACATCGCCTAACTAGCGGCTTTAACACGCATAGAAGTAGGTGCAAACGCATCATGGCAGTGGTGATAGCGATATATCTCGTGTCTCGCGACTGTCACAGTGGTACACTGCTACGTGTAAACCCACCTTTAAGGTTCATTTACGCATGGAAGTTGACTTTCAAGACAATGGCTATAATATTCCATATCGATATACGGTCAACTCCCGATTATCTGTGCGCGCGATATTAAATCAAATACCTCTAACCACTTCTCATTTTATTCCTAGTCCTGTTCCGCAAGCAGCCAGAGGAATCTGCGCTCTTGCAGAGCATCAACAAACAAAAACAATGAACTCACAAAATTATTACAATTTCCAGGCAAAGATAAAAATAACCAACAACAAATTTCACTATATACAAACGATAAAATTAACAAAACTTTTCTTTATTCCTGTAAAATCAACTGATTCAGGCGCGATGTAGGGAAGTATGACATATTGGAATAAAATATAGGTGCACTTTTCCACAACTAATTTATTGATGCGTACGACGCGTTTCGGCTCAGAGAGCCATCATCTGGTACAAGACACCAACGTACAAGTTAACATCATAACCATTTCCCTCACGTCCTCCGCCTACCACCGGTCTTTCTATACCTCCTTGGTTTTTCCGTCTCTCACTGTTTCCCCCAACCGTGCCTTTGCTCCCCTCCCTCTGCCTCTTACTTCCCCCCCCCCCCCCATCTCTTCCTCCTATGTATAAATATGATGTTAACTTGTACGTTGGTGTCTTGTACCAGATGATGGCTCTGTGAGCCGAAACGCGTCGTACGCATCAATAAATTAGTTGTGGAAAAGTGCACCTATATTTTATTCCAATTTATTCCTGTAGTTTATTTATGAATTAAATTGTGCCTTCCCTCGACACATTACTCCTCTTCACACATTTCAATGTCCCTCTACTGGCCATTTTCCCGGAATTAAATCGGCTGTACAATAAATACAATACAATATCGACGGCTCCATTTCCAAGCTAATAGCTATGCGTTAATTCCTTCGGAGGCTCGAATCATGGTCGATAGTGTACAGATTAAAAAATGTATCGACCTTTACTGCCATAGAAGTCGATGCTAACACATCGAAGTACTATTTTTAAACGACCTCCATGGCAATGTACTTGCAAATGTAAAGGTTCCTTTTCTAATAAAACATTGATAAAATTGATAACATAAGATATCAAGAATTATACAATATAAAAGAAAGCTATGTGTGTTTTTATTTATTTGGGTACCATTCCGTTAAAAAAATCGAGTTTCGAGCACTTTTACTTGGCAATCAGAAGCATTTGAGATCGAGGATTGAGAAGAGAGTGAAGGTCCTTGACTTAGCATGTGACTGTTGCCGGGTATATATCGAGGTCACGCGTGTGAAGAACTCGTTGGGGTAACATCTAATTGCTATTATTTGTAGTTAAAATCTCGCAAATGAAGGTATAAAATATAGAATTGGGTTAAAATTGTCTCCTCATTTGCGTGGGATTGTATATGTTGCCCTTATATTGATATTAGCGGAGATGCATATCCGTTTTTGGTCATGCAATGTTGTTGACCTTGGGTTTCATTGCTCATGCGATGGGGGTGGGCTGAGTAACGTTAATCATATCTCACATGGGTTGTGTAACTCTTGGTTTAGGAGTAATTGTGGAAAAATAAACTGCGTTGAAAAGAACATTTCCCCTCTACTTCATATAAAGCACGATTATGCACTATCTATCTATCGACTTTCAGACTCGATAGATTTTATTTGACCATCATTTGAGATATTAGTCGGACAGGAGAATTTCTAATTTTTTTTCTAGCGAAGCTATACCCGTTCATATGACCACCAGAGCAAGAGTAACACATCTCATGACAAGCTTTACTATTCTGGACACCAATCGCTGAGTGATTGACATCTCATGCGATAGCATCGGAAATCGTTCAGTTCATCATGATATTAATGTCATTTTTTTAAAGACTATTACCGATTCGTCTCTGTATAACCTGGTCCATGTGAGTAAAATACTAAAAAAAATGGCCACGAGAGAAAAACACGTATCAGAGTAGGGAGAGCAGCGGTTAGTTACGATGTGCAGCTAAAATTATTCCAAGTAAAATGCCTATAAGTCCCTCAACGCTCTTGCTAAACACATGTAAGGCGAAATCACGGATATTTCTTCCACTCTATCGCTACCTTCATGAGTTGAATAAACTCATCAAGAAGCAAACTGCTCAATAAAACCCATCCTTGTGACTTGCATCGGCTGAGACATCAGATTTAAAGCATTGACAAAATTTGAATGGCGTTGCATTTTCGCTCTGATTACTGTGATCTATATTGATAATTGCCGAAAGTGATCTCTTTACGGCCAATACGTCCGTTCGCCTGTGCCTCTGCCCCCCTTCTCCTAAATGATTAGGTCTACAGAGGTGCTGTGCACATTGTATTTTCTAGCACCCTGAAAGGCCCATGAATTGTGTTACATACTTCGTTAAGGTACGGATTCAATTTTCGGTGGTAATAATGTGCTTACATTTAAAGCCGAGAGCTGGGGTCGTAAAAAAAAATGATAAAGTACATGGGTTTTCAACCGCGGAAATGACGCGATACTTCACGCACATAAAGAAATCGAACACCACGAACAGCTGTCTGAGGGCAATAGGCAGTGGGGTCAGTTCAAAATGGGGAATTTTAGGCGCTGACTAAATGATAAGGTATATGCCTTGAAATCGGTGTATTTGTTGGATATGGCTTAACAATGCCATAGAAAATAGAACGGACATCCAGGCGGGGGCGAAATAGGCAAAGGGCAGCAGTAAAGCGTGGAAAAAATTTGGAAAAATATGTTAAGGTACGTGTCCGTGTTATTTAGTGTTTGTTTAGTAGAATTTGGTGTGTAAGTAGAACTTTCAGTTTATAATAGCACTAGAATTTTGCCTTTCATTCTATAAATACTTAAAAAAAAATCTTAAATTTCAATCGATGTCTTTCATTTTTTCGTCATTTCATTGAAAAATCTTTTGCTTTTTTATTGCTGTTATTGTTTAAGTTTTTAGTCGATATTTTGACAACATGTGTAATGTGTAAGTTTAATTTCCATTAATCGCGTCAAGATTTACTGTTTTTTCCGTTCTTTTCCGATCGTTGCCAGAGCAATTACCATTGTTGCCTTCAATTGAAATCATCGATGATGCTTCGCCCAATCAACAGACTTCGTAAACTACATTGTAACTACAATGCACAAGATCAACATCATCCTTTTATGGAAATGTTCAAAAATCCTCTATACTGTGTATTTTTATATTTTTTATCTCTCCTCTTGAATTTCAAAGGGGACCTTCTGCTAGTTTAAATGAAAACACTAGCTATATCACGCATGAAATGGAGAATCGTGATTAAGCCAGCGCTATTAATATCACAGAGCGATGCCACATTTTTAATATCGATTAGCTGTAGTCTTTGGTTTGAATTTCTCCTTTGGAAACGTTAATTTCGCAAGTGTTTGTCCTACGATTAGTAAGATATTTCCCAGGATAAAAACTGCGTCCATGCCCTGAGCAAGATTCAAACCCACGACTTTTGTGTTGACAGGTTAGCATACTACCGTTTCTACTACCGAGGGTGGTTCCAGCTTCAACATAGCGGTCTAGGAAGGCAAATTTAGAAGGTCTGTCTGGCGGCGTATGAAGGTTTAAATGATAAGGGTGAGTTGTGCCAAGGGAGGAAAATTTATCAGATGAGATTGAGAGAGTGGGGATGATAAAAACCTTATACAGGGTTTAAGGAGTGACTGAGGGTGTGGCTCCAAACGAAATGTGTGTGGGGAGAAGGTCAGGAAGAAGAGGTTAAGAGAGAGGGGTTTCGAAAAGACCGGGCTATCAGGAAGCGGGCTTGGGCGTGGTGTGGGGAGTTTAATTAGAGGAGTGAATGGTAGAGATTTTGGGGATATGAAAGGGTGAGGATGGGTTTGGGAGGGGGATGGTTATTCGACGTGCTACGTGGGGAATGGGCGATGGATCGGAACGTTGATTAGGAGAAGGGGAGAGGGCTAAAGATGTGGAACCCGGCTCAGCCCTCGTGAAGGAGTCTAGGGCGGTCTTCCATGGCTCCGTGAAGAGATAAAGACTGTGCTGGGAGATGGAAGGGCAGGGGCAAGGGAGCAGGAAATGTTGTATATGAATGAGTTAACTGAATGAGGTTCGTTGGACACGGATAGATAAGCGGATAGGCGATACATTTTCCGGCATTACTTTGAGCAACTGGATGCTAAAGAAATAAGCCAAATAACTACGCACTAATATAATAACAATTTTCACTCAATTGGTAGATATGTTAATATTAGATTAGGGATCTATTGTACTCAAATGTTTTCCTTGGACCTAACTGTGAAAGTCAACACACGGGTTGGTCGATTAATTGAAGTGGGACCTTACCCAGTTATTTATTCTTGTTTCTATAGTTGTGAGCGATTTGAACCGCAACCAATCAAGTTTGTCCGGAAAAGAATTTTACTCATTTTCCTCGTTGGAAAATTCCGGACGTGGTAGCTTGGTCTGACTGCCCATGATTGTGGATTCTATTCCAGCCTGGGTTTTAAATGTCGCATCTGTCTCGGATCTAGAATCAGTTTTGCTGTTTTTGAAGGTGTCCTATGATTAAAGTCATGTACGCCACCAAATCAGGTGAGTTTTTTGGACGAAGTAGGCATTTTTAACCCTGAGCAAGGGTGGAGAGAAATCCGGAGTTGGTATAAGCCTACAAATATTTCGTTTTTATTATAGTTTTTAATTTAATGAATTTGATATAGATACATCACTACCCTTATTTTGCGCCAATGGGATATACGAGTAAAGGAAGGGAAATCAGCTGCCGAGCTGTTAAACTTTAAGTTTTAAGAAACTTTAATATTACCCAAAATTATGTTTCCGACTTTTTTATAATGCATATCAAGATGACCTAATACCAACTGCCACACGTCTTTCCTGTAGCTTTCAAAGAGGCTTATATAAAACACGCCTGGTCAACAGTGACGTAAATATTTTGGGTGGGACAAGTTTTGTCCAGTACCTATTTAATTTCTCTGAATGGTGAAGCGGACGAGGTATTATGGTCCAGCATGGAATAAATGACCTTTTTAAACCTTTTTTAACGTCAAGAATAATTGTCATATCAGTCACTATCAGCTAAATAATCAGATAAATAATCATGATGTTTACTCGTTCGCCCCCCTGCCACTGCTTCTATTTCAACGTTCATTCGTAATATATGCGTTACGTCGAGGACACCTTAAAATAATTGACTATTCTGAATATCAATTACCAGGAAAACGTTCAATGATATTTATGCAAAGTCCTTATATTTCATCGGTCAATGCATCATATTATAGTCGGCTACTGAATTTTAACTGCTTAGAAATAACTGATGTGAAATTGATCACCGTCATTAAGGTATGATTCTAGACTCCCTTCTATCGGACAAAATGGATAAAATAATGTAATTGGAACTCTATCTAGACTGCATAATTTAAAATTGTTCTTTCTCCGCAAATTTCCCCAGGTTGATTTTGGAAAACGCCATTCAAGCTGCAATTGTGACCGCAATAAATAAGTACAACATTATTTGGAATAGTTTTGTTATGTTGTAATTCAATTCTATTTGTAAAGGTAATGCTACCCTTATGACACTGTCGTCGAAGGAAACATTAATCCTGGTACACTACTTGACTCTTCGGCGTTTTCGTATTCAGAAAGGGAATTAGAAGTTTAATTCACGAGAAATTTAGACTCCGGGAGTCAGGTATTCGGGTTTTATGGTAATATAGAGTACATCTTTTGTAGAACAGCTGATTGGATGGATGAAGCTGGAAATTACGGTACAGTTGCGCAGGACATTTAGAATGATCTCATATTAAAAATATGCTCAATGTAATGAGCCAAATATTTGTTTCATTTTAGCGCTTTACTTATTTAAGAGTAAGTTCAGAGCGGTCACAAGTTTGGGTCTGGTAGTTTACAAATTGATTCAAATATCCAATAGCTTGCTGCTTTACATACTGTGCGTTGTTCTTCAATTTGTTTTTTAATTCTTATCTACATCTACATCTATACGATACCCTGCAAGCCACCGCGAGGGTGTGTGGCAGGGGGTGAAGATCACCAGGCATCGTCTTAGAATCTGAAAATTTAAGTAATTATACAAATCTATATACCTCTTTTAACAATCTTTACGAAACAACCAATTTTTTCATCAGAATTCAACGACCTGTCAGAAAAAAAGGTGGGCATGGATTTTCTTAATTCAATATGATTAATAGTTAGATTTTTGGTGTGGAATGGCAACGTTATATTAAAAAGGATACGTTTGGACCATATACTAATTTAGATAGCAATATTATGAATGGTTTGAGAACGTAATATCATTGGCATACCTTTGAGCTGAAAATATTGCTGCTACTTCCTGCTGGGACGAGTTGACCGTCAGGAAAAGTCATTTCTGGGTCGATTCTGGTAGTTTGGCATTGGTAGAATTGTTACGAAGGCAGGGCAGCTGTAAATAAACACGGTGTCTCTATGGCTCAAAACATAGGATATCAATTGAACTACACATCCATTGGGATGTGTAGTTCAGTTGATATCCTATAGGATCTCGTTGAGATCTCAACTACGGCTGTTTCGGACTTTGGCTCTCCATGTGAAAAGTCATTCACCTAGCCAAAAAACCAACCCGGTCACCATTAAATGAAACTACATCAAGTAAAGAAATAAAAGACGATAATTGAGACATTTGTTACATTCATGAAATAACAGTATTCCAATGAGTAAATGCGAATTTATTTTCCATAGTTGATTGTACAGAACATTTAGTGTCCACCGTTTTCAATAGAATATGAACATTTTTTTTACATCCCAGTCACTTTTCGTCATTAAGAATAATTTTTTCGTCAATGCACTCCTATGGTGCGTCTATCGTCGGATAGGTCTATCATTTATAACCACCACGCTTGCTGAAAGTAGTTTTGGAGGACGGCAAAACTCAAAGATATCGAAAAAAATCACTCTTATCGCCCTCGTGTACATCTTCAATCATAATAGTGCTCTCTTCAATCTTGATCAGCACATTTCTTCTTTAAAATACACAGAATTTTTTTATGAAATTTGAATATTTACTAAAGGTCAAATTTCTCGTGCAATTAAATTTTATAAATATGTAAATAACAACATTCACGGGAGTTAAAGACTGCAGGGTGTACCAACACGTAGTATGGGAAAAGTTTATTTTCTCCACTTGCAGTTCTTATCTTTTTTCCTGCAACAAAAAAAGAACTTTTAGTCTGTTTTCTTACATGCTTTGGAATACGTCTCGAACTGCTGATTTTGTTTCAATACGCGTTGAATTTTCAGCTGATGGATAGAGTTTTTAGCTTGGCTGTCCATTTCATTTGAATTCAGACACTCCATTACGGGGGCAGAAGGTCTGTGTGTTTCAATGGGACGATTTTATTCGTCTCCTCCTGCTGGTCTTAACGATCAATTTGATGTCACTCGAAATTAGAAATGGCGTTCGTAAATAGCCCGCGCTTTGGAAGTACACGCAAGACTTACAAGTAATCGACTCGTGGCATTTCTTCAATGCCAATATTTTCCCTTCCAAGTCAGTCTCCCAACAAATAGACGCGCAATCACAAGCACGTTCGTGAACACGATTCATCCTGTAGCATTGCCTTCCAACTCGCTACACTGAAATATGTCGCAGATCCACAACAGTATCACACTTTGTGACGGCAGTTGCACGTCCTTGGACACAGATGCTAACATACGCCACTCCCTTCACTGCTATACACCCATTGTCTTTATTCTTCAACTCGTTCCCTTCGCAGTTATCAAAATATAATCTCTGGGGTACACAGAGAAAGAAGTTGAGTCACACCCCCATCCTAATTCGTCACGAAAGACCAGCGCCCTGATTATTTTCTCCAAATGTTTAATTCTTTCTTCTCGCGCGACAAACGACGAATTTGTCGCATGAGTTCAAATCGCCCGTATATCATTTTGAGGATACAACGACAATACAAAGCAGTGAGGCATTTTCCTTGCTTTGAACAACGGCAGCTGCTTTAAACAGGGGGAGAGGAAACTTTTTGAGCAACCGTTTCGATTTGAACCAATGTAAACCGTCTGTTACCGACTAGAGCTCGCCACCGCAAGCATTCTCTTTATCGTATCAACCCATTCTTATCCCTTAACCTTTTCGTCTCGTTTAGAAAATAAGTTCGGTGATGAGCGGGTCACAAACGTCTCATTCGGCCTTTAACATTCTTTGTGGACAAAACTGCGTCGATTAAAGCACCGGTACACATCTCGCTGGCGTTTTCCTGGTCACCAGGCGACTTGCTCGTGAGATTCGGTCGAAACCACTTTTGGAACGCGTGATCCAAATAGTTTCTTCTCCTTCCTCATTGCCTTTACTTCACTTCCTGTGCATTTGACACAAGGTCTCCACTCCTCTTCCTTCAGTTCCCCGTTGATATGTGCGGCAGCCTGCCGAGGTGACGTCAGCGGGCGCCTGGGGTCGGACGCTATATGGGCAGGCCCCAAGGAAGCAGGAGCTGGGCTGCGAAGGCCGCCGTCAGCGCCAAGGCCCGCCTCGCCCGGTCTGCCAGGGGCCCCAGGTGAGGGGCCAGGACCAAAATGAGGGGCGGCCACGGAGGGAAAGGCTCGAGACTTCCGCAGCCACCGTGATGCATTGCGGCCGGGTGTTCTCCTTGGAGGAAGGGGGAAGGAAGAAAAAGGGAGAAAAGAACGTGAGTTTTTCATTCCAAGAAAACGCAGGGAGTGCAAATCTTCACATTTATCTCATTTCTACCAGAATTGCTTAGTTTGTAAGTATTCCCTGTCTGATATTTCTCATCCACGCGCCCTTCCTAAAGAATCCACATTTTCTAAATTCATTCTCTATTCAAACCCTTGTATCTACCCAGAAGCCAGGTTAATTGAAAAAACACCCTGTGAACTAACCAAGCCTATAATATGGAGTGGAGGAATTAAGAGGCTAAGAAAAAAACTGATTTCCTGATTACAGTAAAATAAAAAAGTTGTGTTATAGGCAGATAAGCAGAGTGGCATTTTGTCCTTCCTGGTGAGCATTTGATAAGTTCATGAATCAATTAATTCAGTTTTAATTTTTTTAAACATTGGGGTAGATAAAACATTTAATACTGTTAATTCACCAATTGATTATATAATTTTATACCGTTTATATAATACCGTTTATATAATTTTACACCCTTTTCAGAATCATTATGTAGGCGATATAATCATCAAAATTGATTGCTGAGATTTATTTTGGGAGGAGCAATAGCAATGGCTATATTTACCTCTATTATCAATGTTTTCTGCTTCCATAAAGTTAAGTCACAACCAGTCAACTTCATTTTTTTCATTAATTTTTGCTCATTGTTCATTCATTGATCATATGATGGCCAGCCACACAATAATAAAAAAGAAATACACAAGTAAATATATATCATAATCGTATTATCCATAATGATATATAATGGTCATAAATTGATATATCAAATGTCACAAATTGTTTATGAATTTATTCGAATTTTGCTAGCATTTGCAAAAGAATATTAAATTGAATTTTCTTGGCATCGAAATATTTCAGCTCTACGTGATGACAAAAAGATATAATCATGAATTCCCTTCGTGCCAGGACTATTGCAAATATGATCATCATCATCATCGGTCAGCAATCCTAGGATTGGTTTGACTCAGCTTTCCACTCGATTCTTCTATCGGCCAACCTTTTTTCGTTGTGAAGTAATTTTTCTCTTTCACATCCTTCACAAACTATTCCATGTATCTCATACGAGGCCTGCCTTTTCCAATCTTCCCGTTCACTTTTCCCTCGGCGATAGTCTTCATCAGGCCATCGCGTCCCAAGATATGGCTGAATAAGTTGTCCCTTCTTCTTTTTAGAGTTTTCAGCAGACTTCTCTTTTACCCTCTTAAGACTTCCTCGTTGCTTACCCGGCCGATCCATTTAATCCTCATATTCTTCTGTGGCACCACATTTTGAATGCTTCTCTCCTTTTATTCTCCGCAGCATCGTCTATGCCTCGCTGACGTAAAGAAACTTACTCCAGATGTATGTTCTTATTAACTGTTTCCTTACTTCTACTCTTGTAAGTCCAGCTTTAAGTAATTCTTCTGTTGACAGAGTGCCCTCTTTGCCTGGGCTATTCTACTATTTCTTTCTTGCTTCGTCCATCGTTGGTTACTCAGCTTCCAAGGTAACAAAACTCTTTCACCTCTTTAAGTTTTTGTTTTCCTAGTCTGATATTGGTTTTCCCGTCTTATTTCTTGCTGCACACAATATCTTAGTATTCTTATTTATCTTCAGTTATTATCTGGCCATTATCCTTTACATGGTTACTAGAATCTTGTTCAGATCCCTCTCTGTCTCTGCTATGAATGCTATGTCATCAGCGAATCGCAGCATGCTTATTTTTTCCCCGTGGATAGTCACTCCAGAAGACTTCTCTTTGATTTCAGTGATGGCTCTCTCGATGTAAACATTAAAAATTACGGGAGACAGTGCACAGCCTTGTCTCACTCCTTTACTTATTCTTGCCTATTCACAGCTTGGTGCAGATTTAATCACAGCTACTTGTTTTTGTACAGAATGTGTATGATTCTTCGGTCACCGTAGGACACTCCAATCCCTTCAGAATTCAAAGCATTGAATCCTAATCCATGTTGTCAATAGCCTTCTCTAAATCCACAAGTGCAATGAACATCTGCTTGTTCTTCTCCATTCTCTTCTCTATGAGCAGCCTAAGGACCAATATTGCTTCTCTTGTACCCTTAGTTTTCCTAAACCCTAATTAATTTTCATCCAGGAGATCGTCTGCTTTTCGTTCTATTCTTCTGTAGATCATCCTGGTCAGTATCTTCGATGAATATGTCGTCAGGCTTTTAGTCCTAAAATGTTCGCATTTCTCAGCTCTCTTCTTCTTGGGAATATTAATGATGATGTTTTTCTCTAAGTCACTTGGAATTTCTCCTGTTGAGAACATTTTGGTTTTGGAAAGATGAGTTAATGTCTTCTCTCCTGCATTTTTAATTAATTCTGCAGGAATATTATCAATTCAAGAAGCCTTATTCATGCGAAGGTTCTTTACTGCTACGTCAAATTCCGATCTTAATATTTATGCTCCCATATTTTCCACTTCGCTTTCCGCTTGCTGCCGCTTCAGCAAAGCTGCCCTTCTTCAGTTTTCGCAATCATGTACTTTCTTCTTTCTTCAATCAAGTCTAAGAACTCGTCCGAGATCCATGGCTTCTTCTTGGAAACTTTTCCTCTTCCAAGAACTTCTTTTGCGGTTTCCAGTAGTCCACATTTAATGTTTTCCCAACGCTATTCCACTGATTTGTCATTCATGTTCGCTCCTATGTTGTTTCCCATTGCTTTGTGAAATGCCAGATGATGTTGAGCCGCTTTTAGTTTTTCTACTTGCCATATACTTTTCTTTGTTTCCTTCAATTTCATGAATTTTAGATGGCATTTCATCATCACTAAATTATGGTTGCTCTCGATGTCTGCACCCGGGTAGCTTTTGCAGTCCTTCACCTGATTCCTGAACCTTTGCTTCACTAAAATGTAGTCTATTTTAAATCTTCCTCTGTCTCCTGACATCTTCCACGTGTATCTTCTTCGGCTGTGATTTTTTAACAATGTGCTGGCTACCACGAACTTATGTTGTGTGGAGAACTCCATCAGTCTTTCTCCTCTTTCGTTTTGGTTTTCAAATCTATATTTTCCAGTTATTCTTCCTTCTTGACCTTCGCCGATGATAGTGTTCCAGTCTCCTAAAATAATTAGGTTTTCTTCTCCCCTTACCTGTTTAATAACTTCTGTGATGTCTTCGTAGACGTCTTCCACTTCTCCATCTTCATAGTCCGTCGTAGGCATGTAAACCTGCACCACTACGGTATCTACAGGTTTGGTTTCGATCTTCACTATTATTATCCTTTCATTGTACTGCAGGAAGCTCTTAACCTGCATTCCGGCGCTCTTTCTGACTATAATTCTTACTCCAGCATTACCATTTAATGATCCCGTATGTATAATCCTGTAGCTTCCACTCTAAAATCTTCATCTTCGGGCCACTTCATTTCGCTGATTCCAAATACGTCGGGGTCAATTCTTCGCATTTCCACCTTCAGGTTCTCCATTATTCCACAGGTTCAAAGCGATCTCACGTACCATGTTCCTACCATAAAATATTTATCACATTGGTCTCCACCTTCACTTATACGAAGGAGAGCTGCTGCCCTCTCCTCCGGGTGATGAGGAGCGTAATTTTTGGCGGCCTTCCGTCGCCGATTCATGGCATCTTCACAGGTTCTGCATTATTTAAAGGCCTACCTTACCCAGGGATAAACCAATACCCCCTCGGAATACCGTCACTTTTTGTCCACGACTGCTTATTCGAAGTGTAAACTTGCTTATCTCGCAGCAAACCTCTATATCTAGAGGTCAACCCACCATCCGCAACCCGGTTGACGTACTCGGTGACTTCAAGCTCAGCCGCGAGTAACAATTTACAAGTAAAAATTCTAAACATAATGAATCTAAATAAAAACACAGATCCCATTACACAGATAGAATTGTAGATAGCATTTCCATAGCAAGCAGTAATTAAACTGAAGTATCTAGATCCACACCACGGAATCAAACGAGGAGAATAGCTATGTAAATACGAAAGAATTGGGAACGAGATCAGTTTACTTTTCAGGAAAAAATGTTATCCTTGTCACTGTCATGGAGCATGGTAATCGCGGATTCTGTGTGGATGATGCGATCGAATGGAATTTACAAATTACATTGGTCCGTTGTGGCTCAAATGATTATTATTTTTTAATCATTCCTGATGTTGATATTTTTTCGGGTATTTTTCTAGTGTTGTATAATATTTGTTGTAAATGGTGAACGGTATTTAACAATAATCTCCTTGGTAAATGTATTTAGATTGAGTAGTTAACAAAGCTGATTATAAGGTGTTAGAAATATAGTTTTAATGAGATAGATAATGATGTTTCCGCTACTCGCAGGTATTCAAAGCGATGCGTTAATGTATTTCTCAAGTACAAAAACAAGAAATAATGTGTTCTGGGTTGGACATAATGACGATGCTAGGAAATTAGATTCTACCAGGGGCAAAGAAAGAATTGAGGGACTTAATTATCGGTCGATATGCTGGCTTGCTGCCGATAAACATTAAGTTATCAATCGAAATTTGGTCCAATGATTATGATGAGGTATCTACCTAGTGGTAAATGTGCAAATTTTACGTTCTTTTACGTGCTTGTTTTTATCCACAAACTTGATCTAGTTGAAGCCGCTGTTTGATGTTTACCTGTGGTCCTATGCAATTTTATCAACTAATGAAAATGTTAATTGGACCTGTATAGTCTGGTCAATAGAACCTAGATTAGTATGTCCTGGTTCCTTATCATCTCTTATATGAGTTTCGTGTTTCTTATGGGATAAACAAGTTAAGGTTTCTGTTTACACTGAACATTTCCAAGCATCTAGAATCTTTTAATTTTTACGGATAATTTATGGAAAAAAAATCGGCCACGATTTAGAGAGTCTGTTTGGTGTGGTGGCTGGAGCACTGGCTTTCAATACCGAGGGTCTACGTTCGTATCACAGCAGGGGCAGATTTGTATTGGTCAACCAGTGTCCACTTGATTGATGTGTGTAGAGAACTTCGACTCAGTCGCTCAGTCCTTCAGATGGGACATTAAACTGCGTTTCTCTTGGCGTCTTACGTTAAGATCAGACTAATTCCGACGCCGGGAGGCATTACACGTTTCCTTCTTACCTTCGTATAACGTTAAATAGCCTCCTCTATCCAAATACCCACCTAACTCAAATTGACTCAAATGACCGAAGAGCTGAAGCCAAACTCACAAAGTTAATTTTTGCTCAAATTGTTTTCCTTCAACTAATTTGAGGCTTCATAATTTTGTTCTATGTCAATACTTTAGTCGGAATGAAATATGTTCCTGGTGAGAATTGAAAATATTTTTTGCCACTGTGAGGTATTACCCTATATTCATCTGTAATCCTGTATTGAATACCCCAGAGATCACTTATTGAGATCCTTATGCTATAAATCCTCACTTATCCACTTACCGTTCAGTATGTGCACCCTTATGCTGGCCTCATTGGCGTTCGAGGGAGTGCAAGTGTAGAGGCCCGAGTCCGTGGGGATGGCTTTCTGGATGAGCAGTCGACTCGTGGTCGTTGGGCCCTTCTCCGTAACCAAGCTGATCCCGCCTCGAGGCGAGTCGAAGTTTATCTCCTGCAAAGAGAGAGAATCAAGAATGAGAAACGAAGTGGCAAAAAAATCATTGGTTTCTGGAGTGATTTGATGGAACCCTGAATTTCTATTTAACGCTGAAACGATACGTTTTTTAATCAACACAAATGTTATTCTAGAGCAAAACTCGGGTTTCGATGCACAACGTCATCTTCAGCCGAATGCTATAAAGACATAGATGTCCCCTAATATATGGGTCATTCTATGTCAATTCCATCTGGTGATTTCCCTTAGGTGAACCAATATTCATCAAACTCGGCAAAACGTCATCGTTAGATAGGAAAATGAAAACCCCAAAGCCGTTTCGCGAAACATTCAACCGTTTACGAGAAATTGCAAAGTTTCAAAATTCGAACTTTGCAAAAGTGACCCTACATTTTATGACATATCTCCGAGAAAATGAAAGCTACAGATTTGCACAGGTGCTTATCTTGAAGGTCTTAAATTGGACAGCTATAGTGTAGGGTTATACGTTAAAATGTATAAAAATTTTGTAATTTTAACAGATTTAAATTTTCAAATCGATTTTGGACCACGTACCTATGTCCTCAATTGCTCATTTCTTTTTTTGTCGTAGATACTATTCTCTTCTACAAATTAAAAATATTTGGTAGAGGTAATATTTCATTTAAGAAATAAAAATATTTTTGAATGCAGGCGTACCGCGACACCGCGGCCAGTGTCCGCGGTGTCAGGCTCACGGTCGAACGTCATTGTAATGTAATAGTTTTAATTTTTGAAAGATATTGTTATTTGCTTTTCCATTATGAAAAATATTTTTTTACGTTTCTAACAAGTTTTTATTGATTTTTTTTAATTCCATAAATAATTACATATAATTATGTAACGTAGTAAAGCTCGACCTCCTAGGTATTGTGTATTTCAGTAAAAATTGAAAAAAGATCTCTCTCCTAAATGCCTACATTTGGTGTATTTTAGAGTATAAATGCACATTTACAATCTTATCAATCAATTTGATAAAATAAATGCAAAGTCTTATTCAAGTTGATTACTGTTGTATGACCTACCTTATTTTTTTATATTCGCTGCACGTCATTCCACGTATATTTTTAGAGACAGACCATTAAAGGAGGATAATGCATGTAATTCACATTCATACGACGGAAAATGCCATCGTCGATGAGTGACGCAAATGCCCATTGAATAGTAACCGTATCTCATCCCTCTTTCATACATGCTTATTATATACTTTTATGATGACTCGAACGTCATTTCGTATGTCTGCAGTGAACGTTGCGGTTGTTAACCGAAATGCAATTTTGATGAACTCTGCATCCACAGAGCGAGCTTTCAACCCTGGTTCTTTACATTTTTTAGCTGATGATTTTAATATTTCAGCTTATAAAATACAGTTTTTTTTGCTGTAGACTGACCTACTTTCGATTCCACTTTTTATATTTTATTCAGAAATGTTTTTTTTTTTCTTTTGATGTTGCAAATGTTACGGATGTATCTCCTTGAATGGCTCCCTAATGAATAGCCACTTTTGGGCAGGCAAGCCACGTTAATTTTAGTCTAGAATTTTTATTAAGGTAAACAGCAATTACCTAATATTAATCCCTTTGTAGTTAATACTCGTTATTCACCGGAATACATCGGAGATGAAAATGGCATGACCTCTTTCAAATATAAATGCTCCAAGGGACTACACATTCTATCGCTGTTTAGCGATGCAATTGTATATTAAATAACCTGCAATTGACGTCCTTTGCTATAGTATGTAATTTAATGATTTAACGTGCTGTAATTCCTCGACGATATTATGCCACTTGATCATTATTCAATACCTTCCTTTAGGCGTGGGTGGAAAAAATCAAATATGCTAATTTATTTGTACTATGGTATTATGTTGATGATGGCATGCGATTTGACAAAGTTATATTCTTTATGGGAATATAACGTTGGTGAAAAATGCTGATACTAACATGTCAGAATCGACGACAGGAATCGAGGTTTGGGTTCACATAGTAGCTAGTCTATTAGATTCCCATATTTCGAGGGCCCGGGTTGGATTCCCAACTGAGGCAAGGATTTGTGATCGGAATTGCTTAATTGAGTATTGGGTAAATGCGACGATCATGTACGAGAAATTACCTTCTTTTCCCTTGTTAGACTTCATTTGGAATATCCTTCCTGTGTATGGGATCCCTCCGAAATCGGTCTAAATAATAAACTTGACCATCTCCAGCGAAGATCGACAAGATTTGTAAAGGGACGGTACGATAACTATATTAGCGTAACAAGTCTATTAAGTGAATTAAAATGGGAATCATTGTCAGGTCGAGGGTTGAAATTTAGACTTAATATCCTAAATAAAATCCAAGATAAGATGTTCAGTGATGACGTTAAAAATATTTTGCGAACCACAACTTACTGTGGTAGACCGGACCATGATCACAAAATTAGAGAAATTGATTGCCGAACTGGCAGATTCAAAATGTCCTTTCTTCCTCGTACAATTAGGGATATGAAAATCGGTAAATATTTTCAATACGAGTGAATGAATGTATAGCATAGGCAGCTGCATGTTGGTATAAGGACTTTAAGGTAACCCAACTAAGAGCATGTTTTTACATGCTTACTTTGCTATTTGTATAGCAAAGTTTAGACAAGTATATAATTACTAATCCTTTTTTATGCATGATATGTAGTGCATGTTTGGTGAGAATTCATCCCCTGCCACACACATTTATGTTGGCTTTCAGAGTATTATGTAGATGTAGATTGAGTGCTATGTGGAGAGCGTTTAATGTTCAGCAGGGATTTGTGATAGGCATGGCTTAATTGAGTGCTTTATGTTCAGCACTTCATCCGTCGGATGGGATGTTAAACCATGATCCCCTTAGCGATAAACTAAAGACTATAGGTGATTGTTAAAAAAAAACATTATTCAGAGTTGTGCTTTGGGGAGGTAAGGAAGAGAAAGGTTTGAGTAGGCAGGATGTTGAGAGACAATATATGTGTAGCCACCTATAGCGGCCCATTAAACCCCACCCTGAAAGCACTAATCCCATGGCGACACCAGTCATTAGAGCTTTCAAATATTTGCAATTGTCAGAGCGCTGTGGTCGAAACTAGCAAAGAAAACTAAATTCTCTATTAGAAGTAGTACGTAAACTTAAGATCATGAAACCTACCCTGACTGGCAAAATAACTATAATTTTACTCCTTAAAATGGTATTTCTTAGTGTGAACACCAAATTAGATTAATCCTAGCTTAAAACTAGCGGAAAAATCAAATTTCTTCCTAAAAATAGGAGGGTAGTATTCATGATATTCAAGTGCATCACTAACTACAGAGCTTATTCATAACCATGTTATCTCTGATGAGGTAGTTAGTGAGTTTAGAAACCTTAATAAAAGGAACTGCTAAAACAACCAGTTCCCATGACAAAAAGTAGGCGAAAATGTACAGCCCTTCCTTTACTGGGCATTCAAAGCACGTTTGTCCCCAGGCGGGCAGCTGAGGAAAGTACGAGTCGTTGCGAGGGTGCAAACAATTGCAGTGGTGCGGCAGTTGAGGGTCGCGTCGAGAAGAGGAAAATCAGGGAATAAACCCCTACACGGAGTTCTCCTCCTGGGGCGACAGACGTCAAAACACACAAACTAACCCCCCCCGCCCCCGCCCCGTCTCAGACCTCATAAACATCCCCTACCCTCGATCCACTACACATTCACAGGCCGGAAGCGGTGGATCTTATTATTTTTGTCTTTCGCCCCATGACGTTCCTCATCAAAACTGCAAGATAGAATTCGATGTAGAAAATTAGAGAGAGGCAATGTTATTGGAATTCGGCTCATTTTAGAGGCAACGGGACAAATCATAGCGAAAGAAAAAAACTGGCAAATTTCCACAAAAATATTCGTATTCTTGTAACGTATTCTTGTGGAAAATTGCCATTTTTTTTCTTTCGCTATGATATTCCACCAAATCAAGCCTGAAACAACTATCTTTAGGGGCAAATCATGTTACTGAATAAAAATAATGATAGTTAATGGAGTAAAGGAGAGATTAAAGATTCCTTAAGTTGGTGGAGAAAACATTTGATATATGCACATAATGGAAAAGGAAACGACTGAGAAGGTAGGTGATAAATGGTGAATGATGCACATGGACGTTGATTTAGATCTCATCAATGCGCTTAGGCCTGGATTTTGGTATCAATGCATAATACACAGAAAAAAACTCCTTCTCTTTCAACACAAAGATAGTTCCACCTCTTCTCCCTCCCTCAGACAACTGTCCTTAATCCACACCTCTTTTCCGATTCCTTTAATACAATTGCCTTCTCTATTCGTAACTTGAAGATTGATGTGAAAATCAAACCTGGTCGTTTCAATAAAACTTGTAGAATGATTAATTATGATTATGGTTATTTAATCTTGCTTTTAATCTATACAAACCAACATGTAAAGGGATGCGTTAGGTGTGGAGTTGTGTTAGTGAGTTCGTGTGGAGTGGAATGGCCACACGACCCTGGACCTAGGTTGCAATCCGAGCAGTAGCAGATTATTTAATGGTATGTTAGTGCCTACTTGAGTGACTTTTGTGGGAGCACTTTGGGTACAGTACTCCGTCCGTTGTATGGGACGTTACGCTTCCTCCCCTAGGCACTTTTCGCTTAGGCGAACGCCGGCTATCTCTCTACCCTTCTTCCATTCCCTAAAACATTCTGCCTCTACCCAATAATCTACCTATCCAAAATGGAGCCTATGGAACTATCCTAGTAAGAGGTACGTACATTTAAGAGGTAGTTTACCTACTCTAAAACAATCAAGAAAATCTTTCCGAAAATGTTTTTAGGACGATGTGGAAAAAATCCCACGTACCATTCTTTGCATAAATAATGGTAACACGCATGAAGAAAATCGTATCAAGATATTTACTCGGAGGTGGTAGGAACGAGAGTAGTATCATCACGCCTACTTCAAACGAATACGACTTTGAGTTCCGGGGGAATTTATATCACTTTTTTGACTTTTCAAAGCATTACGACACCCTCCAATGCAGTTATTGACGCAGTAATGTCTTACCGGACAATACTTGTATGGCGTGAAAGGAGATGTAAACTGGAGAAAAAGAAAGGCAATATATTGAGTAAAAGATAGTTCAGCAGCGTACATTGTTCGTTATGGTTAGAAATTGAATTTTCTTGAAAGTAAATGAAGGTTAATTTTTCGACATCTTCTAAGAATAATTTAGATAATGGAGGACTTAATCATATTCTATTTCCCACAAATATTTTTATCCCCACGAATATATTCTGGTATTAAATTACCTTCTGATATAGGACGAACCAATTCTAATAAAGGTTTCTTATGTGTTAGGTAATAGTTCAGGAAATTGATGCAGTCACCAAATTTTATTTTCCATGTAGGGTTTTAAGTTAAACCCTACATGGGTGTAACCCCATAAGGTGTAACGAAGAAAGTGCAATGGTAAAATTGATAAAATATAGCAGCCATAGTCATTTTGGGAAAGGATGAAAGTAGTCAGAGAAATTCATAATCGTAGCAATTATTTTATTTAGATTAGAGTAGGTCCAACATATTTTTTTGATTGACACACTAGTTTTTCATCATAGATCATCATAAACCTGCATCAGGGTAATGAATCACGATTATGAGTCGGTAAATATAGCTTTAAGATCGCCAACTCTACCCCAGTGTGGATAGGATTCTCTTAGTTGGCAAGACATAAACTCGTGTCTGTGAAAAAAATCATGGGGATGGTAAAAGTTTTGGATGAAAAGTTCGGAGAGAATCCCCTATAAGCACGGTCATATACTCTGGTTATCTTCTTCCTGTCTATACGCATTGAAAAACCTGAGATATTTCAATTACAAGGTTTTCAAGCTTCTTTCATTAAATCCATGTTCATTCATTCCTTCATTTAGAGCAAACAAATGAGAGGCAAAAGCTGAACCCATCTGTCAAAAAATGTTTTAACCTTTCTAGAGCCATAACTACGTGAAAGCAGGTTGGGTAAATATTAAGTACTGTTTTAAGAAGCAAATTAGGTACAGTAGAAACTGAATGAACGAAAATTTGTTACTTTTTTTCCATTTACAGTTTCACTTCTACCCCACATGTCCTCAACTGTAGTTATAAGTTTGGCCCACACGAGACGTTTCAGACTGGAGGAAAGACATAAGGATGGGAATATAAGGGTGAGGAAAAACAATAGTGAGAAACCCGACGTAGCCATCAGCCATATCTTATCGGAAGGCGCCAAAGGGACCATAGCTTAACGTCTCATTCGACGGGCGGAATACTGAACTCGAATGCTCTCCCCATAGCACTCATTTAGGCACCAGTTTCTGAATGACGAAGATCCTTCAGAAGACGGTGGCACGGATGTGTTTTAGGAGCCGCAGTTTCCCCACCCCTGAGTTAGAGTGCTATACCATGTGACGGTTGGTTTGGATGGAGTTAAGGGAACGGTAATGGGATCGATGATGTCCGAAACCCATTTTATCCTCCAAACAGTTCCTCCGTTTTTTGTCCCATTCATCCCTACAAATATCCTCACTCTATTTGATCCATGACTGAAACATTTAACCTATGTCTTCTTCTATTGACTGTTATTCTCCCTCGTACCATGAACTTTCACGTTATTTTACCTTAATGATCTGCTCCTGTTGAATAACAAGCTCCCCTTGAATTTTCTCTTTATTGAATCCCCAATTGCAGTTGCGGATCACTTGATGCATAGTTAAATAGGGTTACATGTAAGTGTCAATTTTAATTTCTATTTAAAACGAACAATTATTTTGAAATAAATGGAACTTTTCTCAATTTTACTGTGGAAGTTAACATATCAATTTACGTTCGTAAAATTCATTATTTAACCTACAAAAAGCTTGTGTTAGCTAAATGTTGATCCGTCTCACGCAGTGTGATTAGCATGGAATTCACTTAGCATCACACCTTTAATTTTAAGCACTTATTTATCGACACAATAGCTGCTAAATATGAGATAAATGTAAACGCGCTGCTTTTTAATGCCCTTTTAGCGATGTTCTCATGAGTTCCACTTATGGTTACCTAAAAGTATGAAATGAAATCAGCATCATCCTCAATAAACATCCTAATTTTGGTTAGACACAGCGCCATACTCGATGATTCTCCTATCAGCCGACTGCTTCATGCCTACATTCTCATCATGAAAGGAAATATGGAATGGGAAATGTTTATTTTAGCGGTTCTGGAGGAAAATGTTGTCTACTGTTTTTTTAAAGATATTCTTAGGTTTATTTGCAATGTTTTGTGCAATGTGGGAATTCGGTCCTGAGAAGGGCAATAAAAACAAGCCATTGGCTCCGCTAATTCACTCAACCATCTCCCTACAAAATGCAATCAAAAGGAAGAACTATCATCGGAAAAAGTATCCTGAATTGGCCATTTTTTCTCTGTCTGCTCTGTATTGAATCGTCATTGGCTGAAATACGGCTGAAGCGGAACGGTCGAAATGTTTTAGTTAGCGCCGAGTGCATGAATGTAGTAGGCACAAAAGGTGAGTGTGAGGCGAGTTAAGTGTGTTGAGTGAAATTTTCGGCCTGTCGAATCCATGATGGACTGCTATCGGATACGGGAAGGCAGGCTGGGAATTTAATTTCGAGAAAAGGGATGCATCCGCGCCTCAGCGATCGCCAGGTAACCAAATCGCATTTGCAACAATCGGAATCGGAGTGTGCCGCATAAGAATTGAACCCTTAGCCTTCCGGCCAGTCACGTGGGAGGAAGCGGATTTCCCCCATTGGTGCCTAAATGGAGTCCAATGGCGTGATTTGTGTGCGATCTCCTCTCTTGCCCCCCACCTCCCTAAAACGGAAACGTATCCTGGGTAATGGGCGAGTGATTTGTGCCCTAGTCCTGTTTCCCCGAAACCCACTCCACCCCCTGTTGGCCTTCCTTTCTCTCCCTTCCCTATTCCTGTTCATTTGTCTTTCCTTCTTCCTTTACCCTTTTTTCTCTCATCTTTTCAATTTTCTTCATACCACAGAGGGAAAGGGCCCTAGATAATAATTTAAGCACCATTTGCGTGGGAGATTTCGAATCATGGGCCGTTTCGAAATTTGATTAAAGAGTCATAAATTAGAAAGATAGATCGGACACTACAGTTAAAAGCGTATGATGCAACAGAAATAAGCATGAAAATTAGGGTACATAGAAATAGAAATTTGTATGTGAGAAAGATGGTGTTTAAAACACCTAAAAGGAGTTGATGTCTCTCTATCCAACGTTTTGACAGAGTACTGCGCTGTCTTACTCAGGGTGATGGTATTCGCCGGGGCTGACTGATCACCCTGAGGATGACAGTAGGGTTACCTGTGGAAATTGTTAATTACTTGATGAAGTCTTCTATAAATACGAGAATGAAACCCAATATTTTAAAAGACGACCTATGTCAATTTAAATTATACTTCTCTCTTTCAAAACAATAACTATGAGTTATTGTTTTGAAAGGAAGGAAGTTTCTTGGGAAATCAGTCGCCCGAACTATGGTATTATATTCTGCTAAGTAATGCTATATTATACAACTATACTATTAATTATTATTCCGTGTTATTTATGTCATAATTATCATGGTAATGGTGTCAAAATTAACACAAAGTTCAGTCACAATTAAGCAAGATATGCTTCATTGAGCCCTTAAATAACTTCTTTCATTAACAAGAATATGTGTGCTTATAAAATGATTGAATTGAAGAAATACCTTCAGGCGTAACTTTGTGGAATTGAATCATCATGAAAAAGTAAAAATAACTTTGTATATTCCACACTTTTATTAACAATTTTTTTGAAAGTTACCTTTTCAGTTCAAAGGTAACTTTCCTATGTCTTTTCATTTAGCCAAGACGATCGCCTGATCGCTCGCAAACTTGAATGGATGTTGGACTCGGAAAAACTCGGCGATGCGTAATAGTAATACTTTTTTGGAGGTATCATAACTGGTAATATAGATGTTCCATGAATATCACAAAGGAATGAAATAATTTTCTTGCATTTATATTGTGCTCATGTGGGTGAAATTCATTTTATTCTTACCCTAACTGTTTAACATTCGCACGTGGTGTGCTACAGAAGGTTTTTGCGCGTACCGGGTACGCGCCCCTGATGTTGTAATTATGTCAGTGGAATAGGTACAGAGAATTACTCGAGTGCTGCGTGGAGGATAATTTGAGTTCATTATAAACTATTATTATTATATTTAAAAGATCTTCTCCTTCAAGGATCCTTACTTCAAGGATTTTATCAGGCTTATGTTCTCCCATTCTACTGAGTACTTCTTCGTTTTTCACCTGGTCGTTCCATTTTATCTTCATCCTTCTCTTCTGACACTGCATCTCAAATGCTTCTAACAGTCTTGTCTTCTCTACTGCCGTTATCAGTCATGCCCAGAAATACGAGATGCAAGTTAAAATTTAGTGTTTCCGGGCGCTCCATCTTGGAGGAAACTTTATACAGGTCAATAACACTACTTAACATTTAACGTGCGTTTCCGGAGGAAATGGAAGCGCAATGAGGAGGTATCTTAGTGTTGACGCTAGATTTTCCTTTTTGAACGGGTATGGGGGAGAGGTAAAGGAATGAAAATAAATTATCTAATTAGACGTCTTCAATTACATAATTTACATTTGAGCACTAAGTAATGACTTTCGCGGGTCATTGACTAGCGAAAGAAGAATTATTGAACTTTTCCACAATTTTCTGGTAACTGCCCATACGTTCCGTGACCCGTGCTGGTCACTTCTTCAAGGAAATGAACTCACTGCCAATTTTGCTCTGTATTTACATCGTTTTTGTACTGAAATGGGGGAAACGGGGTATGGTGGTGAATTTTTATTGATGACTGGATCCCATATGTGGCTGATTTTGAGCCTACCATCCCTAATAGAATTTCCTTTGCTCTTCGATATCTCAAAGACTTAACGGATTAGCTTTTGAATTTTTCTACCTTGACGATGATTATAGCTCTCCCCAGTTCAGTCGCCCGAACGGAGTCCAAATAGTCTGTAAAAAGCTGACTTCGATGTTGACTCTAGTCGGATGGATAGTTGTTGTTCTTCAAGTCGAGTTTTAACGGAACGACCTGTCCCAACAATATATCTTTTTCCGCAAGTTCAGCAGGGAATTTAGTACACTCTATTGAGAAGAATAGATGTTCTGTACTTCACGCTTCTAAGATAATGTTTTGTTTGAGAATATTGTTCTAAAATGCCCGTTATGGTGATGATAAAAGGCATCGCTAGTATTATTTGAAACTTCTCAGCACATCAGTGTGAAAAATATAATGGCATTTATGAAAACCTTAGTATGTTGTGCACCAAAATAAAGGACAGTGATCTGGACCCCAGGAAAGAGGGAATAAAACAAACTTGAAGCAGCCATTATGCATTTCTAGAGAAAGCTTTCTAGGACCAGTCAGACAGATGATAAATCAAATAAGCAGGTGCTCGAAATATACTGGCTGATAAAACAGCTGAAAATAATTATGAAAAGAAATACAAAGTGCATTTGACATCTTCCTAGCATATATCTCGGAAAGGATTATTCCCGGCAGGAGACAAAGAAGATGACCTTAGAACGTCCTATTTATATAAAGGGAATGGTTTTTGTATAATATTTCTAAAACATATCTATAATGGGTAGAATGGAAACTCAACTGGTATATTTCAATTAACACGTTCACCAAAAATTGACACGAATTCGATGCATTGTGTCATCTTCAGCCCCTAATGACCTTGCTGCAAGTGGTGCACTATTTAGCCGGCGGAGTTAACTGGGGCGTGATGGTGACCTATCTGATTTCTCGTAAATTGGCCAAGTTGTTGAGCCTGGGCACTGAAGTACCCACTTCTGGGAAAGAGGGAGGGTGAGCTTTTGGTGCGATTTGTGTGGAGTCCCAAGTGGTGATTCAGAGGCCGTCACACAAAGCTGAGAGTGACCTGTTTGGTCTCAAATGGAACGCCATTGGTGTCCCTAATTTTACTGTGAGGTTTTATTACAGATGAGGGTAGTCATAGATGGATTGGCTTTGTGGAACTGCCACATGATTAAAATAAAAACAATGAACTTGGGAAGATAACATGAGTCCGTAACACGGTTTCAGTGTTCACCATTCGCTCGTTCGCCCATTCTCAAGAGGTCTGGAAGAAGTATATAGAAGTACATGTGAATGAGGTCAATAAATACACGTGGAATCTTACAGGGTGCATTGTTTTTATTTAGTTTTATTGCTGTGGACAATCTGTTGTGATAAAGTTTTATAAAAAATTTAAACATAGCCAATGTTCCTCGCCAGTACCACCTGTTTCTTCATTACGGATTTAGTTGTGTGACTACTATATTGCATCTGTGCTTAATTTGTAAATTATTGCATTAGTGCTTTAATTATTTAATTCTCCAATCACCTGGTTATATCATAAGGTATAACTTTTGTCGCAGGTAACGAAAATATCAAACGCATAACGATACGTACAATACAGATAAAATAGTTGCGACTATTGTGGAATAAAGGATGCATAACGTGGGACGGGAGTTCAGAGATGTTCAATGGCTGAAGGATTGAAAAGATTAATGATGAAAAAACACGTTCTGTGTTCAATTGAAATTGAGTTATCAGTAAGGAAGAAGTATGGGGAATTATTTGTGTGTAGGGTTGCATTAGACGGCTCGGATACATGGAACATCGGAAAGCTGGAAGAGAAGAGAATAGAGGCGTTTGCAATTTGGTGCTGTAGGAGTATGATGAAGATTATGGATAATATTATGGATGACATCATTAATGGGGATGTGTAGATACATGAAAATAAAAGAGAAAAAAGCAATGTTGTGTATTATTTGGAAGACAGGGTCTAGATGGCATGGATATATTTAAGGCAATACAAATCCGTAAGGATCATAGTTAAATGGAAAACACCACGAAGACCGAGGGACAAATGCATAAGTCAAGTAAAACTAGTCATGCAAGATAATATCTACAAGGCCAATAAGGGACTTCTCAGAAGAGAAGGTAGAATGGAGTGTGAAAATCAACCAAGTCAAGAAAGTCAATCTTAGAATTGCATGAGTAATAATAATGATAATATGATAAAGTGAATTAAAGATAAGGTTCAGCGTAGGATAGTAAATTTTTGATCATCTAAATATGTATTCATGAACGATTAATATTAATGTCCGTGGTATCTCATACAATCCTTTTCATGTCGGATGAAAAGAGAGATTGCGGAGCAATGCTTGCTCCTCATGACATGCATGGTAGGTAATCTCTAATTAGGTAGCATGTGAAAATCTAGGTTCCTTTGCCTAGTGATGAAGAAAATGTATACGTACAGCATGATAAGTGACCACCCCTGACGCACACCGTCAAGGTGACTGACCGTCACAGTCAATATGTATATCATATCAAATGTTAATCCTAAGGTAATCGCCGCATCCATTGGTTTTGGGTTTAGAAACAGCAGACTTGATTTGCAATACCATCACGCTACCAACCAGGAGCCATGGGTAAATTGCCCCGCAGAACTTATTGCGTACACATCAGAAATGTATTGAATGTAGAGGAAAATTTATGAAGCTGAAGAATTGTGATGGCAAAGAAAACATGGACGAAAAAGCATGTTATCTATACAAATCGTGGAGACCCTAAAATATTTATAAAATCCGGAAACGGATAATGTGGCCAATGCTCAGAGACATGGCGTATAGGGAATTTACTAGGGAATAGTAGGAGAACTTTTTTATAAGGTATATAAAATGTACGTGTTTGAGCATAGAGATAAAACTCAGAGCAAAGTTTCAAATATGGCATGAAGGGAAAGAAGATTTGTAGAAGAAACTTGAGGCAAGCAGTGACAATGGATGCATTGACCATGAAATGTCAATTTTTTCACTAAAGAGCAAATGGCAAGTAATCGGAGTGGAGGAAAACATTAAAAATGGACATGGATGCAGCTATAAGGTATGAAAAGTTAAAGTGGGACCTTATTTATGGAAAGCCCAGCATTCAAAGACAGATTTTTAGTGGTGAACTAAGCTGTGGTGAAAATGGAACCAAGGGGTTTGCGATGGATCTACCAACACTGGTAGAAAATGTATTTCATCGATGGACTGGACCCAAATGCTGGAACCTATCCCTCAACGTATCTTCCCTTCAACTTTAAGTCCATCAGGGCTCACCTCCACCCGTTCCAAGGTCACCCTTGCAATGAAAAGCCTACCCAATCAAAGACGAGATAAACATTTCACCAGCTCCGTGACATTATTGAGAATTTCGAAAGGCTGAAGAGGGATCGGATATCCAGCCTAAAAAGAAGCTTTTCCCGATATGAACATTACTACTCAGGGCAGGTTAGGGAGGAGAATGATCTCGTCGACTTGGAACGCCGTCGTCGACAAATTGCGAAACGGATACGAATGGCGGGGGAAGTGGGGAGGAGGGGTGGTTTCGGCACGGGCGTGGCGGTTGTGGATGAGGGCGTGGCTGGTAACGGAGCGGGAGGAAACACGCTGATTAATTCGGCGGTAATTAAATCCATTGGAAGCAATCATAAGGGGCAAGATTATGGAGGAACGGTGGGATTTGTTACTTTCTCGTGTCAAACCCCTTTCACCCTTGCTCTCACCTGCTCCAACCCCCCAACTCCCCTACCTAACCTCCTCAACCTTTCCCGTCATTCTCCTCTCTGGGGAGAGGTTTCAATTAGGGATCCCCGGTGAAAATTTGCTCGCGGGTGAGGGGGGTGGGGAGCGGGTTTTTCGACCCGTTGCGTCGAACAGCGAATGGGAGGCTTCCCGGGTCGCGGTTGTGACGAGGTGTTCCCTAAGTGTTGTCGCAACGGGGGAGAAGGGGTCTTCGTTGCGCAAGCCGGCAAGGTCACGCGGAGCGCGCGCGCGGAACGCTGACCTGGGATATCGCAGAGGAAGCGGAGCGGAGGTCAAACCCTGATCCATATGAATACGCACTACTATTCCAGGAAGCGGAAGTACGAATAAAAATCATAGCCACTGTCATGACCCAGACGGAACGAATAAATATGTGCTCGTGGAATGAACCAGAATGGCGTACTGCATGTATAATACGGAACTCATCCCATTTTTAAATTTTTGTTCTCCTGAAATAATCACCGCTCTCTTTTTACATTGAACGATTGCAAGGAAAATGAACAATAGGTATGAAGAAAATTGGCATTTTTGATTATGAAGATTTTTAGGTGCATGAAAATGGTTTGGGTAAGGGATCATTCAAAATGAGACTGGGAGTGGAGGTGAACAAAGAAGGAATAAAGCCTCACACGCTAGCAGAATACTAAATTTTATATAATAGTAATATTTTTATAACATACGTCCTTCAAAAGCTTTTTCTCTCAGTAACTTCAAGTCCCTACTATTTCCCAAAGTTTCCAGATGATATTCTCAACACTACACCCACAACATTTCATAGTTAATAATTGACACTCTAGAGGACTCTGATGTTTCCAGAGTTTTCTCATTGGAATATCTACGGAAATGTGATAATCCTGAGCATTGTTGATTGATTGATAGTTTTCTACCGATTAATTTAAATATGGTCAGAGTATCCCTACTTTACTTTGCGTTTTCATTATCTATTGTTTCCAACGTAGGATTTTTCCCTCTGAAAGTCGCCTGACATGCTAGGTTACTTAATACTACATAATACCTTTCCTTTCTTCTTTGGCTTCAGTTAAAGATTAAATCAAAAAAGTTATACCTATAACTGCCTTTTCTAACCAGTTGAAAGTAATATAAACGGCACATTTAAAATACTCATTTGAAATGAACAGGGACTCATTCGATTATTATTGTGAAGAAAATTATTAACATGAAAAGAATGTAAATTGTTTTTTACCGGTTAGCGTAGATATTGATGGAATTCCCCCATTCTTAAAGATATTTCATTGATTTCTAGGCTTCATTCGTACCCCTTTCTCCCTTCATTTCAGTGGGGGGGGGGTCCAACTTATCTTCATACCATCCATACCACATTTTATTTTCTTTCTCACTCTCGCTTACCCGGCATTCCAGCCTTTACAACGACCTTGAGCATTAAAAGGTCCTGGAGTTCTTCTTCCATCCACCTACACTGCTTTTTCTCCACTTTATTCAGCTATCTTTCATCCTCTCTAAATATGCTCAAGATCTCAAATTGGCGATAGAAGTTAGAATAAGGCAACAAAATGGTATGGAGAACGTTTAGAGTGGAATCAAGTGTTGTGAATGGTTGTGAAGAAAATAATATTAGGCTATGATAACGAAGCAAATGTTGAAATGCAATTTACCATAGCTATAGAAGTATTAGTACTACCAATCTCCATGCATAAGCATCATTTTTTTCACTGTAGGTAAATAAATTTAAAACAATGGAATTAAATTTATTAATGGTGCGAAATTGCACTTCAGAATTTATTCTGTTAGCTTGTTCAAACTCCACGCCAGATCGCATGAATCTTATCTTCTGATTTCATTAAATATTAAACGAGTTCTGAAAGAAGGAGAAAGGGAATACGATTGTAGGGTAGTGTGTAGGCAGGGAGAAGATAGGGATATATAAAGCGAGTTCAATGGAATTATTATAAATGTTCAATTATTTTGATAGAACACTTCAGGTTCAGGGTAGTAGAGAGTGGCTATCCACAAACCTTTCATTTTGGAGGATTACTTATGAAAATTATCGTAACATCAAGTTATCCTTTTCGGGCACTAGTATGATAAAGTACATTTTAGTCCTACCACCAATTGAGAGAGTTCACGCCGAGGCGAATTTTACGGGGAACTACTTACTTCTTACGGTTGGAGGTTAAAAGGTGGCAGTGTAGACTGGGACCCAATCAAGGGAGGGTGAAAGGGAGCCAGGTTAGGGAAACGACGAACAACATCAAAGGAAGAGCAGTCCTTGGCCAAAGACGAGAGAGTTTCTCGGCGGCAGTCGAGATGAAGGAGACCGCATCCGAAAGCGAGAGGATAGCAGAGAGGGCAGTGGAGGTCGTTAGCAGGAGATAGGGACTGCGGCGGAGTATTTGACGAACCCCACCTTACAGGTAAACCTCAAAACAGGGCAACAGACGGCTCAAACTATAGCTAAGCAGTGAACGAGCTGCGGTAAAATAATCCAAGCGTACCGCTTTCATATGGGGTTTGGAATAGCGGATGTGTCAAAAGACCAAACGTGAGTAAACCGACTGGAGGTATGAGAAATGGTGTTGAGTTCGGTAGGTAGGTCATTTGGTTTCAGTAGCTGTAGTGGGTTTGGATTTGGTTGGACTAGGGTTTGAATACTGGTAGTAGACTATAGTTTTCATTGGTAACCTGGTCCCTACTTGAGAATTGTGTGGAAAGCAATCGAGTTCAATACTCCGTCCGTCGGATGAGGCGTTAGGATTTGATCCTCTTTGCGCCTTCCGTTGAGAACAGGCTAATGGCTACGTCAGATTTCTCTCAACCTTCATCCTCTCCTTGTATTTCCCTATTAATTTTCTTATTCTAATAACTCAGCATCTTCTTTTCCTCGTTAAATTGCCAATTTAGCTGTTGTTTCAAGTTTTTAGCATTTTCAGCACAGTTCCCCCTTTTCCTACAATTGTAAGGACTTCCTCTTTTACTAATTGTTCCATTGATTTTTTTTATTATTCACCTGTAACATACGCTTTAAGTGTTGATTTATATTTTGCAGCTATCCTCCATCCCTCACTGTCATAAAGAAACTCCAGACGTAAATTATGATTAATGAGTAGGTAGAAAATATTATTAATGAGTAGGTAGAGATTCTACCATCACATATGGAAATAAGTATTTTCTGAACAATTATTTACTTATAGTCCATATTATAAATGTATGATGTAAATGCATGTGCTTTCCAAAAATCTGTGAGGCGGAATAAGTATTTATTTACTGAGGGTAGGCCTAGACGGAGAAGTAGGGTGAGGGTGAAAACGGGATACGGGAAGATGAAGCTCAAAAGCTCAAAGACTGTTTCCCGTCGCTCGGTGTCGACGGATAAATGGCTGAAACTTAAAGCGAGTTCGAGCCGCCTTGGCTAAGGAAGATGTAAGTTGAGAAGCACAGGAAAGTGGAATTCTAGGTGGGAGGAATATCGGGGTTTGTTTAAGGAACCAGAGAGAGTGAAAGTGGAGAATAAAGCCACAGGATATTGAAAAACGTTCCAATGAGGTGTCAAGGTCTAAAATATTCGGCTCTGTCACGGGATAGAAATAAGCAGGAAAATGTGAAAGAAGGTGTTAACCTAGTTCTAAGGAGCGGAGATGGCTGCCTTAATTTAGCTGAATGTCAGAATTTCCAAATCAAATACAATTTAAGCTCCTAACAGGGATCTTAAAGCTGAGAAATAGATGATTTCCGAGGAATGGGGATAAGGAAATTGCTCGAGCCGGAAATAGAAATCTCCTTCTTTCTTCGCTGTAAACATGAATTCATAAATCAATAATGGTAGAGAAATTTTAAATACTTCATCTTGAGGGGGTCGTCACCGGACGATGTTTTCTCTAACTTAAGAAAACATATTCGACTTCTCAACGAAAGTAAGCAAAAAGTATGCAGCAGTTGGATATTCCTTACTAATAGTAATAACAGAGCAACGCTCTGCTGATAGCAACAGATATTTGAAAAACTGAAAAAGGAATGCTACACAGCGTCTTATTTATTTTAATAATAGACTATTTCCCATGAACTGAGAAAGGTTTCAAATTTGGTGTGTTGTAAAGTTGATAGCCAATAATGGATTAGAACAACAATATTTAAACTCAACCGTTACCCTGATATCATTTTTCGTACTTTAATACCCCGGGAAAATTATCCTTTTCATTTAACATAACCAACGTTTTCCGCAAGTTTAGTACCTACAGTGCTGATAATTAATTCCCAAAAAAAACATGAATGGGTCACATTAATATTTTTACTAGAATCAACCGGCATATTACTTTTTTAATTGCATGAAATTTGGTATATGTGCTACAGCCACATAAACTATGTTATGCTGTGAGTTACGCAACAAAAACCTTCAGCCAACCTTGCTCGTGCAATGAGTCGTCATAAAATTTGATTTTCAATGACGTTCTAACACAATAATGGCGTACCTGATGTTTGTGCTCTTCCTTCTTCGCAGTATTAAATTCGCTGATAAAATGAAAACGTTTAATTTTTATTTTTTTTTATTTTAGCTATTACTTTCATTTTATGAACTCTTAAAACAAAAACATGATTATGGCATTTAATCATTTTTCATTTGAAATACGTTTTCGGTGTTGTTCAATGGTCTTTAAAAATTAATTTTTGTCTTTGCGTGAACACAAACTGAGTTCGTTAATTGCAGGTTCCCGAGCATTGCGATATAAAATTATGATAAATATTTGAAATGTAAAGTAATGAGCTTCATGCTATTTTAAGGCTCTGCTAAGACAAAGTTTACAAAATATTTATCCGGAAGAATTCAATTACTATTCTTCCTCAGCGTTAGTTTGAATTTACGATAGTACTTCTGGATGAAAATGTATATTTAAAACCAGTGCCCTCAATTTATAGAATGAGCTGTCGAAAACTCAGCAATTATCGAGAAAAAAAATCGGCCGTCACTTAATCGACAATCGAAAGAAAAAGTCCTGATTTTTTCACACGATTTAATTAATCGATTAATCATTTGCGTTTTGATTTCTACTGTTGAAACATCTGAATCCGGATTCGTAAAAGGGGGAGGAGGATTAATGGTTTAAGGGTAGGAGCGGAAGGAATGATTTTGACCTCATCCCTCGCGGGCTGTCGTACAGAGTCGGGCGTGAGACTTAATCCTTAGCGCCAGGGGCGGTGGGTTTGCCGGGAACATGCGGGCCGGTCCTCGATTGGGTTGATTCAGGATTTCTGGAGGGTGGAGGTTGGTTTAACGTGGCGGTCTGCCGCCGGATCCCTCTGGTGTAGGAGGATTTGCGAAGGATCGCGCCACCCTCAATGGAGGGGGTTGGGGGCCCAGATGATGGGATTCGGGTTCGGCAGACCTTTCAAGGGCCTCCGTCCTTACCTTCCGGTTGTGGCTCCATATCATCGTGGGTGGCGGCTCGGGCGCGAACCTCACCAGGCAGGTCAAGTTGATTGTGCTGCCCTTGTTGATGAAGAGATCCGCGCTGCCCAAGATCTCAGTGATCGGCTCTGTTCACGGATACGGAATTGTTGAAAACGTCATTGGGCGCACATGGAAAGGAAGAAAAGAGATGGAAGAGTTAAAATGTATTCTAAATCATACCCCAGTCATTAATCAAAATCAGCCAGTTCCGTTGGACATCGAAGACACCTATAATTCTCGATATCTAAAAACACCGCCGGCGTAAAGGTGCACGTTTTAATGGTACTATAATATATTTATTTTGTCTCCTCACCCCTTTAACCCCGCTCAATCACATAATTAAATTATTATCTTTTGAGACCATCTTCTCAGAAGACAATTAGGGTACTCTTAACCTTTATAATGAGCCTTTATTAAAGTGTAAGAATGCTTTCTGAACGAAATCTTCCTTGTTCTGCATACATGTATGGCGTTTTTTCACACCCTGTCCAAATATCTTCGTGGTAATCCGATGGAAAATACAAAAATATTGATGCAAATTCTCACAAGCCCCTTAGCTTTAGGTTTGAATAGCCTCTAAGGAAATTAGAGGTTTCATTGATGGAGAAGATTAGGGTTTTCAAATAGGAACAAAACTCTTTTTGTATTATTATGGTAATGCTCTCGTCACGAGCACTTATAATTTAACTCAACTTATAATTATATAACTCAAATATTACCAGGATCTTAACTTCCTGGAAAGACAAGGCTCTCTTTCTCCTTCTGATATGTTCACGTTTCTAACCATCACACTTAGTCCATTTTCCTACAAACCACATGCCATATTGTATTAAAGTAGTTTAGCGGTTTTATATAGCTTTGATAAGTATTAAAAATGGTTTTAATAACGGCAAAGGCTGATTTGCCTTGTGAGTTTGGAATAGGAAGGTAGAAGAGAATGCTTTCTGATATGAAGGAAAGACAGACTGGCAAGTTTGAAAGCAGAGCTGAAAGAAATAGTTTCCGCTGAAATGGGCAAAGTCCACGTATTTTAGATTTGTGGAACAAGATTCAGGAGTGCATATTTTAATAAGGAAACAGTACTTTGATGTGAGTAATTATAGAAGGAAAGCAGAACGCTAACTCTTTGGCCCTTGATCGGTGATACAACGCTGGAGAGGTGAAACAACCTGCAAAGGCCTCTTTGGGAACGTACGCTGAATTCAATATTTGCTATTTTCTGTGTGGCAGATATTTCTGGGAAACCACTGTCGGCTCGTTGAAAATAGCTTTCTCCCCCCTTTCTGAAGCAATAGAGTACAATTCTTGGAATTTGTCAACCAGTAAAGTTTATCATATTATTTAAAAGATTAAATGCTTGATTAAAGGGATCTATCAGAGATTTTCTATTCTCCCAAAATATAATAAGTTTTTATTTAAGAAAATAGTCACAAACAGATATAGGAAAAGATAAACGACGTATTTTCAACCTATGGTTGGAAAGGAAATCACTCTCTAACGTTGTAATTCGTTTGGGAAAAGAATGATGGAAGAAGACATTGTGCGAGTAAATTGTTATAGATAATAGAGTATAATGTTAAGACATACGACTCAATTTGATTAGTTTGCATGTGATACAAAAACGACGGTATTTGCTCATGGTATAGGTTTATAAAATATGAGAAACATTGGAGAATTTATACACGGGAACGGATGAGAAAATTCAGCGATTTCTTTTTGTACACCAATCAAGGGTCAATCTATTTTTCTTTTTTGCACCTACCACCTAAATGATGAGCTTGTATAATTATACTTTATGCTCTATATTATATAGAGAAATGATTAATTCAACAAGAGCGTAATTTAAAGTTCGTGAGATAAACAAAATTCTCGTAGACCTGATAGTTTTAGTGATATTTTGGCTGGATATCAGGTGCTTAGTTGCTGCAGTAGTATGCATCCTGCCGCAAAATAGAATCTAGGCTTGTATTGTGCAGCGAATGGCTAAACATTCGGGAGGGACTGCTTAGTAGGTATACTAACCATTTCAACATGGATCTGGTTATTACCATGACATTTCGAGCATATGACAAAGTTCGGTAGGTCTGCGTTCTGTGGTTCTACATTCGTAAAACGTATACATATGTTTGGCAGGCTTTTTACGATTACTTTTACTTCCAAACACAGTTTGTCGTATACTGTTGACGAACATTGTGATCTTCTCGTTTCAACATAACAGTACGGCATATGAGCAATCACGGCAACATAAATGAGGCGCGATACCGGTAATGGTTGATACTACAATTGTAATAGTACGATAGTAATGGTTGATACTACAATTTCAGCGGCATTGATATTGGGAGGAATGAGAGAAATTCAAGATCTGGCACATTACACCATTCATGCTGACCGTAAAATTCAAACTGATTTCGTTTCTGCTGTGGCAAAACATCAGGCAGCACAATATCAAACAACATGGAATTCATATTTCGTTGACGCCACGTGTAGAATCAGATATTATTCAAAATATCAATTCTTCACAATACTAGATGGGGACTCGCGTTGATGCAGGTATTCAAGCATTTAATGGGTAAATTTTACTTTTGTTATTTCTGATAGAATAATGGCTTAGCTGTGGATTTTATATACCCGATATATCCAACTTTCCATTCGTCAACATATCTAGTGCTGTACTGTGAGACGTACCCGTATTGGAATCAGGGTGTTTTATAAAAATATGTCTTTGAATATTCCATAGTGATTGAATGATTCCAAACTGATACAACTACTCGATGAAATAAACAAAGCCTTTTGTGTAACTTTCTCTGCTTCTTTGCCATGAGTCTTTCTTTCTTGAAATTAAGGACCAAAAAAGAGTCGTAGATAAATACAATTAATCTAATTTTTAAATCAGGTAATTATCTGTTTTACTATATGTTTAGCGGTCCGTCTCAATTCGTTTAATCTTTTAAAGCCCCTAATTACTAAAAGCAATAAATGATCTGAAATCCGGTTATCGAGGTTCAAATTTCATTTAAGGTAAATTTTTTTTTCGCTTTAGAAATTTCCTAGACTTAATATAAGCGTTAATAATAATAATATAATATTCAGCTGAGGTTTTCATCGGCTACTTTGTCATCATTGAAATCCAGTATGAATCGATTTGAGAATAAAATCGCCTCTCACATTCGCTCTCGCGTTTTTTAAAATTTCCCTGAATTGATTCTTGTTTTTATCCAAATTGATGTTTAAACTACGCCATAAATTTTCATATGTACTCATTGTAATGTCTCTATTATTTTTAAAACATCAATTGAAAAATTAGAAGCAATTTCTTTTATATTTAAGGGTGTTAATTCAATCTCGAGGAGTATTGTATATTTTCCCCTCTAGATCTGGGTCAAATTATTAATAGTTAATTGAAACAAACCTCAGAACCAATATTAAAGATATGTTAAAATAAGATACTTTCAACAAAGAACTGGCAGATGATAACAATATAAAATTAAATGTTATACTGTAGAAATTAGATGCTGATTGTTCGAAGAGATGGAGGCGGGTATGAAAGAATCATCTGGGACCTTTCACTGACGCGTTGAATCACGAGCCATGGCTGCCGCGAATCACGAAGATTCGTGAAATACGATGGCGAGACTGAGCACCGTGATGCAATCTGCCGCATGTCCTCGCTGAATCACGCGTGAATGCAAATGGCCAATGTTTTCCGCACGACGCCGCATGTGATTGCGTAGCGTCGCGCGAATCAAATAACGGGAATTATGGGAAGCAAACCGCCGCCGCCACCGTGACTGCCTCCTCCTCATCTCTCCCCCCAATCATCCCCCCCATCCCCTCCCACCTCCCAGCAGCACATCGACTCTCGATCCATATTATACCCAACCCACTCCCACAACCTCACCAACCACCCACCACACACCCTCTTTCGCCTCCAATGCAATCCGTCTCCGGCGCTTAATGCGGCTGCAATTCGTCACTTATCTCCATTGCGTCGTTGTAATCGTATGAGATTTCCAAATTTTGCTCCTCACCAAAAACCCATTGGGCTGAAGCTGTAGGAACGATGGTTCCAGTCCTTTGTTGGATTGCATGATTTGGTCAGCTTTTTGGAAAATTAGAAGAAAATGTTACCACATTTTGGTTAATGCTCACATCTATCTATGCCATGAAATTCACCATCCCCCTTTCATTAAAAATGAGTTAATTTTTGAAAACACATTTAAGGCCCGATGAATTTCTATGTGAGTATTACTGTTTTATTAGACCAAGCACAGTGTAGCCTGTAATGATTAAATTACCCTTTTGCTATGGAAACATATATTAACGTGAAAAATAAGATTTAGAATTAGTATTACAACAAAATACGCAATTCATAAAAATGTGTTGGATTAAGTTTTTATTCAAATCAATGATACAACCATTCTCTTTCGTGTTCAATATCGTTATGCCCCGAATCCTCGTTATCAACAAACTATTTCCCCCATGACAACCATGGAAAAACAAAACATTTATTTTAATTTGATCCGCGATTATTATTTAACAAATTTACTTTGCTTCAAATTCCTCCTTTCGCGTGACAAATTTTAAATAATTAAACTCAAGTTTGGAATGTGCTTCTTCATTAATGCTTCGCTGACGTCCTTGGTCAAAACATCAGTTTCCAAGTCTGCTGAACCCACGTGATGAAGAACCACCTCACCATTTTTGATTTCATCCTTGACAAAATGATACATTCTTCTGATGTGCTTGTTTTCTTTGTTGATCTTCTCATTGTTATTCCAATTCAATGCTGATTGACTGTCAGTTCGAACTTTTATTGGTCGTTCAACAACTTCAAATTGTCCCAGCTCTTCTAACAACTCTGTCAACCAGATGCCCTCACAAACTCCATCACATAATGCCACCAACTCCGATTCCATAGTTGATAAAGCTACCATCTTCTGCTTTCCGCTTCTCCAACTGATCAATGCGTCTCCAATCTTCACTGAATATCCGCCAAATGATTTCGAATCCAAAGTGGTACACCAACTGGCATCTGAACTAATCTCCAGTCTTCCAACTTCTCTGCAAATCTTCAAACGATACCCTTTGGTCCCCTTCAAATATCTCAAAACTCTCTTCAACGCCTCGTAATGAATCATCCTTGGATCTTTTGAGTACTGCGATAGTTTGCTGTAGGTGTATGCCAAGTCCGGCCTCGTCCCTCTCACCAAATATCCAATACATCCAAGTATTTCTTGGTACAAATCCTTGTTTGCTTTCTCCGAATCTTCGTAATCGTCAAGTTTGACTCCACTTGCTGCTGGTGTCTTCACTCCATTGCAATTCTCCATTCCGAATCTCTCAATAACTTCTTCGATGTAGCTTGATTGTTCCATGATAAATCCTTCTTTTTCTTCTTTGATTTTTATTCCTAGGAACTTCACTTCATCCTCCTTTGACACCTTAATCTTCAATTGCTTTTTCAGTTTTTCCACCAGTTGATCAATCTTCTTTTGACTGTCACCAACAATTATACAGTCATCCACGTAGCATCCAATTGCCAAAAATCCCTTCTTTGACTCTTCGACAAATACACATGGATCTGCTTTACATGGTTTCAATCCCAATTCCTTCAAAATTCCAGATAATTTCTTAAACCAACATCTTCCTGCTTCTGGAAGTCCATATAAACTCTTCTTTAGTCTAAATATCTTCCCTTCTTCAATGTTTACTCCTTTTGGTGGATTCATGTACACATGTCTGTCCAATTCTGCGTTCAAGTACGCTGCTTCGACGTCAATGAACTCCACTTTGTAATTTTTCTTCGCTGCAATTGCCAACAGTGTCTTCAATGACTCTTGCTTCATCACTGGACTGTAAGAGCTTTTGTAATCCACTCCCATTCGCTGTCGTGAACCATCAGCTACCAGTCTTGCCTTGTATACTTCTGCATCTTTGGTTCCCTTTTTCTTGAAAACCCATTTGCTTTGAATTAATTTTACCTCTTTTGGCTTGTTAACAATTTCCCAAGTCTGATAATTTTTCATATTTTTCAATTCCTTGTTCATTGCTTCAATCCATTTGATCTTGTCCTTGGACTCGATTGCTTCTTTGTAGTTCCTTGGATTGATTTCTTGCACCATATTGACAATGCAATCGGGCTCCTTCTTCTCTCTCGTTGACCTTCTTACTCCTTGTTGTCTTAATTCATCTTCTATTCCTTTTAATTCTTCTTGGTGTCTCTGTTTCAGGACATCGTTCGTGTCACCTTTTTTTCTCCCTCTTCTTCTCTCTCCAGCTTGAACAATTACCAACGGATTTTTATGAGATGAATCATCATCACTGTCGAATTGTCCTTGAAAATCTTCAACAACGTCATGGATAATTCCTGAATTGTTTTCTTCCTCGTGTCGTTCGTCTCGATTCTCTTGCCTCTCAATTGGGATAAAAACGTAGTTAGTCTCGTCATAACCAACGTCTTCTTCCTTCTTCTGAAAACCCATTTTTTCTTCAATGAACTTTACGTCTCGACTCTCGTGAATCTTCCTGTCACTCAAGTCAAATACTCGGTAGGCTCTCCTGTTCTTCGAGTATCCCACGAACACAGCTTCCTTTGATCTCACGTCAAGCTTCTTTTTTTGAACATCTTCATTTCTGTAGAAGACCTTGCAGCCAAAAACTCTGAGATGTCTGACCGATGGTTTCTTGTTTTTCCAAATCTCAAGTGGAACTTGATCCCTCTTCTTCGTAGGTGAAAGATCATGCAAGTAGCTCGCAGTCCACACGGCTTCTGCCCAAAACATCAGTGTTAATCCAGCTGCAATGAGTAACGTTCGAGCCATTTCCACCAACGTTCGATTGGCTCTCTCAGCAATTCCGTTGCTCTGTGGAGAATAGATCGTCGTTCTCTCGTGCTTGATGCCTTTCTTCTTGAAATATTCTTGCAATGTGTCGTTGGTAAATTCCGTACCATTGTCTGAGCGAAAATTCTTGACCTTTTGTCCTGTCTCGTTCTCTTTTCTCTCAATAAACTCGATCAGTTTATCGGCAGTTTCACTTTTACTCTTCAAAAAATCGACGAAATATCTTCTGCTGTACTCGTCCACAATAGTCAGCATGTACCTACTCCCTCCAATTGATTCTTGTTGCATTGGACCACACAAATCCGCGTGCAGTCTTTCCAAGATCTGCTGTGCACCTTCGATTTCGACTTCTTTGAATGGTGCTCTCGTCAGTTTCCCTTGAATGCAATCCTCGCAGTTGTCGTCCTTGATCGACACATTTTCGAGTCCTCTGACAAGATTCTCTTTCGCCAATCTAGAAAGATAATTATTGTTAATGTGACCAAGCCTCTGGTGCCATAAATTACTATTTATTTCGCTTGTGCTAAAGCAAACTTCTTTCTTCAGCTCTCGTTCATCGCTGTCCGTGCTCATTCGAAACATAAAAGCATCTGCTTCAAAGATCCCCTGTGCAACTAATTCTCCTGTTTTCTTGTCATAAATTCCAAATCCATCTTCATCAATAACTATTTTCTTGCCCATCTTGACCAGACTTGGAACTGACATCAAGTTGCTGTTTAAGTCTGGAACATAAAGTACGTCTTTTATAGTTAATGCTACCTCACCATCGTCAAGATAGCTGGTTCCTTCAATTTCTCCTCGAAATTCAGCGTGAATCTTTCTGCCTGCTTCAGCCGTCACGATCTCCACATTGTCTTTCCTCTTATTAATCAATAACTCCTCTTGATGAGTCATGTGAGATGTGCACGCCGAATCAAGCATCCAAGTGACTCCATTTTCTGCATTTATCTTGTGATGCTCCCTCACTTCAAATGCATGTTGATTCTTGCCTCCTTTGAAAATTCCCTTGAATTTGCTCTTATTCTTGTAAAAATCCTTTGAATTTTCTTTAGTCTCAATTGAATTCTCCTTGTCCTTGTGCCAGCAATCACGAGCAAAATGTCCAATTTTGCCACAACAGAAACATTTTTTCTTAGTCTGCACCTTCGCCTTAAAAGCCTTGACCTCTCCTTCATTGGTTGATTTCTTGTTTTTCTCCTCATATCGCAAAAGTGCTCCTCTCATGAATTCGAAATCCACCGTTGGATTGGAAGAAATCGCTGTTGCAACTTCACTGAAACTCTTTGGTAGACCCTCGATTACGTACATAATTAATTCATAATCTTCAATATTATTACCCATTTCCTTAAGTTGAGTCTCTAATGTTTGAGCTCTAGTTAAATAACCGTCAATGCTTTCTTTCTCTAATTTTTCTAATTTAGCCAATTCAATCATTAACTGAGTCTTTCTATGTTTCTCAACACCGTCATGACGTTTCTTTAACAAAAGCCACAACTCTTTTGCATTGCAAATACCTTGACATGCTAACGCCTGCTCCGCCGAAAGTGTCATAATGATCAGCATGTTGACCTCGTCGTTCTTCTTTGACCAGGCTTCCCACTTCGCCACAGCCGCTGCATCAGCACCATTCTTCTCTGGTTCATCACCGAAAATGATATCTTGATACAATCCTTTCGCCTTAAGAACTGCAACCAATCTCATGCTCCAAAGTCCATAATTCTTGTTTGTTAGAGGCTCGATTCTTGAAACTCCAAAGTCTGACATTTTCCCTTGTCACTTTTCTTGACCTCCTGGAAATTTCACTCGTGTATCTTATAACCACGCTCTGCTACCAAATTGTTGGATTAAGTTTTTATTCAAATCAATGATACAACCATTCTCTTTCGTGTTCAATATCGTTATGCCCCGAATCCTCGTTATCAACAAACTATTTCCCCCATGACAACCATGGAAAAACAAAACATTTATTTTAATTTGATCCGCGATTATTATTTAACAAATTTACTTTGCTTCAAAATGTCTTGCTTGATAATGATTCACTGATATACAGGTTCAGTTATGGTGAGATGGAGATACAATTCTTCACTACCCGCGCCTATTTTTCCTTTAATGCCGTTTTCACCCCAGCATATTTTCTACCTGACATTGTTTTTAACCATTCCGCCTGTTCTTTTCTGCCCTCTTCCCCGCTTACCCAGCATTCTTCCCTCCATATTATCCTTCAAAACACCCCTACCTTTTTCCTACCTGCTTCCTCCACTTCTTCCTCCTCCTAATAATCTCAATCGAATTCCGTTCCTATCCTACAAATATAGCGCTTCATCTTTCGGTCTCTTTTTGACCCACCTTACTTTGCCGTCCTTCTAAATTTCCACATCTTAAAAGTCGCACGTCTATTTTCATCTTCTTTCCTCAAGATTCATGTTTCCCCGCCGGAAGGGGCATGGAACATGCAGCTAATGATTCTCATAGGAGAGTTTTTAAGTTCATAAAATACAGTAGCTAGTAGTATAGTATAGTGAAGATCCTGATGTTTGCTGTAGTGAGCTAGTATTACGCGTTTCACCCATCTACGTTTCTCCATACATTGTGATGTTAACGTAATGCATATTTCAGGAGAAATTAAAGGATATTTCCTTTGCCCACCGTACATCTTTGCAAAATTGCACTTCAAGTGAATTAATTTTGCGAAGTATAATAATTGTTGGTCAACGAAATTATGGTTATATAATCAAGAGTGAAAGTGAAGTCTTTGTTCTAAAAATTGTATTGCAGTCATTATTTTTGTAAATACATATTTAGAAATGGTAATTCTCCTTTTGGAGTAGGGGGGTACAGCCTTTCGTAGGTTAGGAGAAAGATATCATAAAATAATCACTTCTCAAATAATTATGATGCTAAAAATTATAATCAGTGGATAAATGATAAGTTTGAGAAATAGATATGGTAATTACAAAGCTGGTGTGTTTTATCATTGAAAATATAGGATTCAGCGTATTTTTGTGGAATTTCAACATGTTTCTATGTACTACATTATCATCAGAAGATGAGGTGGTGAACCTGATGTTGATGCAGTACATCGAAAGCTAGGTGGCTATTACATTTTTTATCTCAGTGGAATATTGCCTTTTGTATTCTGTATTGTTTTATGGTTCACAAAATAGTATGTTAATTGGTAGCTTTGCATTATTTATGTTGAGTACTACTTAAGAGTTGAACGGAATATAATCAGGGGTCAGGATGGGGCAGAAAAAAGTGGAAAATCTGCGTTAAGTAATATATGCCCACTTCCTTAGGATGCAGCGGCGTTGGAAGTGGGGTGCAGGATGGGTCCATGGGGCCGGGCCGGGTGCAAAATCTTGTTTTTTTTGTAAAGTTTTTAGAGTCGAAGCGGGTACTTTCTGACACACATTCTCACACCTTAATGTGCTCTTTTATCGAAATTCTAGTCTCTAACCCCTCGTATCCGCTTTTCTTAGATGCTGCGGCCTTCTCTTAGATGCCGGGCCCTTTTTTTAGGTGCCGGGCTCTTTTCTTAGATGCCGGGCCCTTTTCTGAGGAGCCGGGCCCTTTTCAAGGTCCCCCTCCCTCCCCAGGGAAAATAGTTCCGACGCCCTGTTAGGATGCAATGATTTTTAGGCGAATGCCTTCTTATTTCATATTCACTATTATCATAAAGAGGGTATCATATCATGTCTATTGTCTTCACGAGGAAACAACGCAGCTGGTCGGCCAAAGCTAGAAAAGTGGTGAAGGTGCCTGTGTAATGTCTTCTCATTATCTTTCACCAAGAATATTTGAACAGTATCTTTCCTTCCCGGTGTGTGCGAGCCAAATGTTTGCTATCCACTTTAAATTAAGCGCCGGAGTAATTGGAAGCATGAGCGGGTGGTTGGGTGTAGTGACAAGCGATTCAGCGTTAAATCAACGTCCACTCCATTAAAACGAGATATACACCAACGTTTGACTGTTATTAAATTATTGCTACCTTTAGAACTTCGCTATGAAAAGTATAAAAGGTCTTCATTTTTTCTCTCCCATCTACAGCTGTGATGCAAAAATTGTCAGTATAAAATAATTAGTACATTGCATCAAAAAAGTTGACACTGCATTGAGATTTGGTACATTTTATGTTGCATTAAAGTTAAATGGAGTGAATTAGTGGTGAAAACATTTTGTACCAATGAATTCAAATTTTGATGATAATAAAAGCCGTAAAAGATCCATTTCATTGCTCTGTCAAGATAATATCCTTCATGAGTGAAATATAATTTCCCCCCTCCCGCTCTCGTCCGGTAAATATGTTAATATTTGGAGATTGCTTTTGAAATCCTGCAGCACACAGTGACTCTGAGTGATGTGAAAACTAGTAACATAACCTTTCAGATTTGATGTGCAACCAATGATTTTTACGTTGATGCTAAGGATTACTTGCTTGTTTGCGAGAATAATAGAGAATGCATGGCGTCAAACGTTTCCATTCATTCACATCATCTGCATTATACCATTCATTCACTTCATCTATATCTATTGCGTTTTCATCTACGAGCAGGATGCCCTGGAGCCTGTAAAACGACTATTAATACAATTTTTAACGGAGGAGAGTTTCAAATTTCGATAGTTTTTACGGGATACTATTAAAATCCATTAAATATCTCGGAATAAGACTGACAAATGATCTTTCCTGGGGTAAACACATTCGTGAAATTATGGGTCAAGCGAATCGCAAACTGGGTTTCATTAAAAGAGTATTGGGTAAATGTGACGATCATGTACGAGAAATCAGCTACTTTTCCCTTGTTAGACCTCATTTGGAATATGCTGCCAGTGTATGGGATCCCTACGAAATCGGTCTAAGTAATGAACTTGAACGTGTGCAGCAAAGATCGGCAAGATTTGTAAAGGGACGATACGATAATTATATTAGCGTAACCAGTCTATTAAATGAATTGAAATGGGAATCATTGTCAGATCGCAGGTTGAAATTTAGACTTAATCTTTTACACAAATTCCAAGGCAATATTTTCAGTGATGATATTAAAAATATTTTACGAACCCCAACTTACTATGGCAGACTGGACCATAATCATAAAGTTAGAGAAATTGATTGCCGAACTGACCGATTTAAAATGTCCTTTTTCCCTCGCACAATTAGAGATACAAATAACGGTAAATATGTCCTATCGGAGAGTAACAATGAATAGCATTGGTAGCTGCATGTTGGTATGAGTACTTAAAGCTAACCCTACTAACAGAATTTGCATGTTTGCTTTGCAATTTCTATCTTTTTTAAATAGTGTAGTTCTGACTACTATATTAATACTATTCCTTTTTTATGCATGATATATAGTGCATGTTTGGTGAGCAATCACCCCCTGCCACACACCCTTGTGGTGGCTTGCACGGTATTATGTAGATGTAGATGTAGAAATCATATTCACTAGAGCTGGGGGGTTCTTAAGTACAGTGGTAACTTTAGGAGACGAATATCTCCTATTCCTCGCAACGTAAACTTCATTCTTGTGACGTCAACAAGAAGGCAGCTCACCCCACCATTTCTGAGCTTTTTCAAATGAACTTAAAATTAATATTTGACTCTCTTGTAAACTGGGATTTCTCATTCCATACTTTTTGTGTAAAATATGCGAATACATTTATGGTAGATCACGAATCGTAATCAATGAATTTTATTTTCTTTGTTGAAGGAAACTACCCTATGTCCACGTAATAATTTATACGTCGACTCAGAAATGTGTTTTCAGTGCGATATTCAAATTAAAAACGGCTGAAGGAGTGAACTTATTTGATTCGCTAGTGTAAAACTCTATGAGTGACCGATTCACTTATCAAAGATTTTTAAATGAAGTTATTCCGAAGTAGTTTGATCCCTCATTTTCTCTGCAATTTCCTCGCCACAAACTCCACAATAGAGTAGTCTTCGATTATTAAAAAATATGTGAAGAATGACAAATTAATTTCCCAGGCAACGTAGATACTTGAAGAATTAACTTTGCTAACGCTTGGCGTGTGACATGACTTCTTGTCCCTCATGTTATTAGCACTGAACGCGTTCGAACTTACATCATTTGTTGATTTAATTTGAGTGCCCATGCAACTGCAAACTTGTTCAGTAATTGCCTCCACGGTAATGCTTCAGTAGGCGAATTCATGTTAGCACATTCCAGCTCTACCACTGCTGTTGAAGTAACCCACTAATGTGTCCCCTTTCCATTTTTTACGTTAGCCTGTGACACGCAGAGTTCCTGTGATTCACCCACCTACTCATTTTAGAGTAAATATTTCTTTGAATCGACCGTCGTTATTATGTTGTCGCAAAAAAATACACTTCACTCCTACTCATAATTGCGAACAGTGAGTTCGCGTTCATAATTATGTGCGTTGATGTTTCCTCAAAATAGCCGTTTCAAGTGACTAGAATTTTGACTAGAATTATGCTTAAATTTGTTGCTATATTCGATATCTTAAGAATGCACACAATAGCACTACTGTTTTTGACTACTTATGCACGATGAACTCACACCAAACACCAGTAACTGGGTGTATGAAGCACTAGAGGTAGAAGCGTGCAAAACTAGCAAAAAATTCGATTTTCGGAACCGCCTGGTTAAGAAAATTATCAACTAAATGTTACATTTTCAACAATGTGGATACATTGAGTAATGATGAGTATCCAGTGCCAAGGCAATAAGAACAGGATAAAAAAGAAAACTTTTGTTGCAATTTTAACCTGCGTCCCAAAAATGGGACATTGGCCGGTGATAGGTTAAGGGTCAATGAAAAGAAGTGCTCGTCGAGAGTGGCTCTTTCTTGGTAATGAGGCAATAATGCCAACGCGAATCGATGCAACGGTGAGTCCACAATTCGGCGGACATGCTTGCTTAGCTGCGTGATCAATGACCGTAAATTTATGTCTGGTCATCATTGCACGACCACCGAAGTGACCGAAGTAATTTACCGAAGCAATCTATGGTCGAAATGATTCTATAACGACCTAGCCAGCTAATCAGTCGCTGAGGTGGCAATCAGGTCAATTAGTAAGGAAAACTCTACCAAATAAGTGGTTACTAGTGGCCGTCAGGTTTTATGCTCAATCTTCACTCCATGCAATTATGCTGATTCCTGGACTTAATACTTATTTCTCATTGGTTAATTACTTTGGATGAGTATTTTGCGACCTAGAATTGAAGGTATAGGAAGCATATCCAGATAACCATGATAATTAAGCTATATAATGAAATTTAAGGAATGATCCAAACACCAATAATAATATACAAAGAGAGCACTCGAAGTTTTGATAGGCGTAGAGTTCGATGAGTCACAAGGAGTTTATCTTTAATATCGGTAGTTCTTGGAACGTATTACTGCTGATAAAGTACATGCTAAAAACACGGAAGCGCTGTAATGTAAGGTCACCTCTGCATTGCATTAGGGTAAAGTGTAAGTACATTTACTACCAATCGTATAATGCATATCTTATATGAATGAGAATATTATACATGTGCTAGTGAACCTTGCGTTTACAAACGTTAAATAATCTTAGAAAGGTCATTACCACTACTACAACAAATTAGGCCGGAATTTTACATGCTCTAAAAATTGATACAAATATGAAAAATCGCAAGTGTCTATGTTTTTGCATTGAATATATTACAGAGCAATTCGCACATTAATGAATATATGGTTTAAACATCCAGTAAAAAAGGAAATAATTCTTCACTACTATGAGTCTTTGAATAGCTTGGCAAAAGATTTGATAATTCATTAACATTTTCATTGGGTACTTTTTTCTTTATCCTAGAGTGTTTCTCCGATATGTGCAATCTTACATGCTGACTCGTACATCATCAACTTATGCACCAGACTAACGTTTTGTTCTGTTTTGAAGTCATGCATACCGCCCAAAAGCTTTAGCTGGAAGCATACCACGGAATTACCACTGACCATTATTGTATCGCGGGAAATTTTCATGACAATTATTTTTATATTGCAAACAGATGAAGTATTACGTATCAATCGCACAAGAAGACGAAATCACGATTTCGATGCGGATATGAAAATTTCACACGTGCACAAGAAATTGAAATATTCCTCCCACCTGTTGTGCGGAACTGCCTCTTGTTAATTTCAAGAAATTAGACCAAAGTCATTTCCTGCAGAGTGCACATTACTTCCTGCTTGTGCTTATGGATTGTTACCATGTATGATAACTATACGCTCCAAATATTCAGGAAAGGTCATCATTTGTATAATATTCTCTCATGAAATATATGTACATATTTTTTATATTTAATTTCATTGATTGTTTAAAGTGCACTTTGGAACGAGATGGTTATTCAACAACTTTTTTTTTAGCGCGGATGACCACATTTTCTACCAATGTGTGTCAGCGGTGGTTATTCTGGATGTGTCGCAATCATAGCGGCGCGCGGACGGATACATAGAAAATTATGTTCTATGCTGAGTGAACCCCAGTACCCCCAGTGAGAAGAAAGTTTTTCCTTGGTGTGGTCGTCGATCGTCGTAACGTGTCGTATTTCACCTCTGTATCCAGTGGTAAGGTATTCGATATATAGAGAATAATTATTATAAGTGAAGCATATATAATAATGTTCGTGCAATCAAGAATAAGATCTCCTTCCCTATGAAGACCTGATTATCGATAAAGAAATATTAAGGTTTAGTGAATGGCATTATGTATGTTATAAGTGGTTATTTCTGATGAAATCCTTCATTTTATTGTGAATTTCAGTGTTTTCTTTGTCCGGCAAGATATTTGTTTGCAAGATTTCTCTCCAGAGCATGAGAACAAATTTACCATTCACCTGCTACGCAACCTTTTCAACCAGGTGTATCAAGAGTACCGAGAGTTAATTAGACACGACGGAGAGATTTTTTCATATTACTTCTTTGGGATATTTTCTAAAACGTAAGTAAAATAAAATAATATTTACTCTACGTTAAATAATAGGAGGGACTTGAAAAGAAATCATTGATGCACTGTTGATATGAATGAATTATTTCTCTATGATAGCAAAGTGATAATTTATAACATAATTTTAGACTGTTAATCAATTCACTCGGTAACTACTTCCAAGGGTGCGTCCAATTTTAATAACACAGAATTCGTGTTTTCAAAATGCTTGGGATACTTTTCCTTTACTTGAGTGCTTCAATGCTTTACTATTGCTTCGGTTAGTCATTCTTAACTGCAGTTTGTTTTTGAAAACACGATCAAGCCAATGACCTATTTTAGTAATACATTAAGACTATTTCTTCCCATATTGCGTCGAAGTGGAATGAGCATGAGAGGAGTGATAATTTAAAATTAGAAGCACATTTCTTATGCAGATCCTTTGTTGATAAAAGTAAATTTAATTTGGATCTAATTAAAATATGGTTAGTAAGTATATTATTATTTGTATTACGGAATTACGTACATAGTTTGGGTTCATCTCCTGCAAAGTCTTTCTGGTGGCTTTCTTTCCATTTGCACGTGGAAGTAGATTTAGTGGTGACTTTTTAATTCGTTCCTGAGATACATTATAGCTATCTGTGCTAGGCTATGGAGATACATTGGTCGAGTCGCAGGATTTTGCTTAGAGATAATATAAAAGTTAATTCGGTTCTCTGTTTCGAATTAAGGAGTGTTTTTATGTAAAATATTTTCGTGTATTATAATGTTCAAAAGTATCTCTCTGTTTTAATTAGTGGCTAAGGAATGTGGTACCTAATTATTTGCGAGCTTTCAATGAAGGCAGGTGGTTTTAGGAAATGAAAATTCAGCTGTTGTGACGGTGTCGAAAGCAAGGTGAAGGGGGAGTGCAACCATGGCAACGGATAAACAGTCGCCAGTGGTTGACATAGATAGTTGGGTGGGGTGGAGGTTTTGAAGTTAGAGAATCCGGGAGGGGGAAGCAAGAGTGATATGTGATATTTTGGCGGCACGAGGATAAGGTAGCCTCGAGGGAGAGGGGGTGATCAAAGTTTTTGGAACAGCGGCGAAATGCCCTCGGAGTCACCGACGGGGAGGGGGGAGGGGGGGTCAAGCGTGTATTTCGCCACATCCATTTGATGAGAAGACAGCATGGTCCGAAAATCGTAGCCTCGTCACAGGTGCGGCCAATAGCGAAGCTCCCACTATATTTTGACTCCTGGGGCGAGGCTAGTTCCTACGCGGTGTGACGAACTGACGTATTTCAAGTATAAACGCTAGGACGGGTCATTGAAGAAACGAATGGGGGGATTTCACCTTCACTCAGTAACGATTAATCATAAAAGTATTTGACGTAGTTAACATAAATATATTGAATTGAGATTATAATTATCACTTATTAATGTTATTATTTAGGTTTTACGATTAGTTGCGGCTTTTATTTGTTTCCCATCGATAGGCAAACTAAGTTTATCCGTTTAGGTTTATATGTGAGAAGGTATTGGATTAAATAATGATTTAGGATAAAATTATTCTGTAATGAAGATCTTTGGTGATAATTTCTTGCATTGCTGTAGCTTGCGGTTTTCTCAAGATACTTCCTTCATATGAGGGGATTAAATATTATGAAAATCAGAATCGTTTTTATTATTTTCATTGACTCGTTAAGTTTCCATCACTACATCGTTCAAAATCATATTTATTCTCCCTTTACAGTCTTCGATCTATTTAATTTTATTGGGATAGATATGAACGCTTACATTCTCTAATCGTTTGGAACAATGTTAACAGTTTTCAAACGTACATTAATATAACCTTGGTTTCTTTAGTTATTAGGATAAAATGAGTTATTTAATTATAAATTTAATAGTTTAAACTCGCAGATAATTAGCTGCTTTCATTTTTGAGGAAAATAAATTGCCGTATGGTGACAGCTATCGGAAGAGTTGTGCTAGTGGGAAGTGCAATTCTTAAATATTTATTACTCTTAGTTATTTTATTGTAAATTATTCATCGGATAAAGCCCTAGAAAAAGACGCCCCTGGCGCTAAGGTATGATGTATTGCGTTAAAAGGAAAAATAGTTGTCGTTATTATGTCAAATAATGCATGAAAACCCAGTTTTTTACATTGGATTAAACATATTTGTGGATTGAGAGCTGTCGTGGGTGCATAGTTTTGCATTGACGTGCACGCCAGCCGGTCACGCTGTGTGAGGTGTTATTCAGAATACGCACTGTTGTGTGAAAATCATGAATTTTATTACATCCTAAACGACTTTTTTAGCACCACATCTGAAAATACTTGAAATGATCTATAGCTCATGTGTACCAAAGGAAAATTCACCTTGCGTCATGCATTGTCTGAGGCCTACAGAGACCTCAGTGCACACAGGCACAAATTACCACAGCCATGCGGCAGTTAATGGCCAACCAAACGAAAGATCGTGGGTTCGCATCCCTCTCCTAGCATGAGTGTAGCTTGTATCTTGGGATTATGCTCAAGAACGGGTTAAATAGGCGGAGCGAACTTAGCAGCGTTACGACAAAATATTCTGCTTCTACGGCACGAAAGAAAGAAAGGACTACTAGGAAACGTCAAAACCATGCTCATATTATTACACATTTGGATTTTCGTGAATGGAAATAGGATATGATTTGTTTCTCTCAACGACCATTACATTTTTATATGACGTTCTACTTCCGCTGATATACTACCTCTCATCCAAGCCACACGTACTTTTCCTTTCCCTACCTGCTCACCCAAAAATTCTTCAGTCTTTCGACGGATTCAAAGCATAGTCGTTTTTTATACCCATTATTTACGCCGGTTTAATTGCACTCTTCAGTTGATATTAATCATTACGAATTTCGTACGAGTTCTGCTTAAAAAACTATTTATTCATCTACATACCAACCTGGCAACAATTCCTCTTGTGTTGATTACTATAAAAAGTTGTTTATTGATCTATGTTAAACGAATAAAGTCCACTTATTTTTCAAAAAGAACTATTAGGTACATGTTTTAATTCAGACAAAGGGGGTGATGTCAACGGTTTTCGCTGCTATTTGTACGGCGGAAGCACCCATCCATCTCGAAAATTTCGGGTGCTTCTCCTCACGATATCAATGCGTGCACTTTTTTTTCTTCCTGAATAATTAATGTCACGGGAAAAGCAGTGCAATATAGATCCAAGAGCGTATAGAAAGTTTCGTCACTTTAAGGACGTCCACTTCAGCTCCTCGCTGCCGTAAGTTTTCATCGGTGTCTACCAGCTGGAGGCGACGTGACCATACATTCGGTTTCTCACGAAGTCTACTCCCTCTCTTCTCTTGCTAGTTCTGCGATACTACAGACACTTTTTCAATTACCCTTCCTTTCCTTCCCTCAACTTGGCACTTCGTTGGAACGCCCTCATCCTTCAACTTCCCCGACCTGCTGTTCCCCTATCGATATTCGACCCTTCCTGGATCTGTAAATATATTATTTCTCCTCTCCCCACTGCTCGTGCGCTGCCAGGAAACCTCTTGTCTATCCCGTATCATCGTGAGGAAGTCTGCGGAACGGCATATCATTTGAACCGGGCCGGTAATTTCTCCATTCATGTGCAGCATCTCTTCCTCACCAATTCGTGTCATACCCATCAGCGTTCCATCATACCCCTTTCGTCCGCTCGGTTTTTCTCACAGCGTATAAAATTCCATCGCAGAACGATTCGTTTTTGTTTCTCAGCGCACGTGACTCCTCTACATTCCCCCTTGGCACTTCCATTGTGCCCATTGGTCCTTTATTTTACGTATCACCCTGCCACGAATTGCTTTTCATCTGTTTGTCAAAATCTCCACTCATTTTTCTCTCACTATGTTAATTCGTGCTATCTATTCTTCTCTAAAATGTGAGATTATCATGTCTCCAATTTCTTTATTGAAAGGGAGAGATTTTCTCAGGAATTAGTGGATCATACTTTCCTTGTTAACTACTTCACACTGAGTAAGTTTTGTTTTGTTTTGCCTAGATAAAGCTGTAAGACGGTTTGTGATAAAATGTATTCCCCCTCATAGTTTTCAGCTTGTTGTAGGTATACTACTTCGTACCAAGTAGTATATAAATAAGGTAGGTATGTCCAATGTTCATTGAATGAATAATTTACTGAATGATCTTTTCTATATTCTCCTATTACTGCCATTACAACAACGCTGTTACGAATAGGTAAATATATTCTACCATGGTTATCACTTCACTATTAAGAAACTAAAAGTTTTGATAACCCAATCCTGTATTCCCATAAATTGATTCTCCACGTGCTCCATATGTAGTACCTAACTGGAGAAATATATTACGAATTTTTTGACTCAATTACATTTTCTTCATTTTTAATCTATAACCAGGCGTTCCAGGATATAAGCTCTGAAAATGTGAATGAAGGGCAATATATTCTATTAACTCTGTATAGAATCGACCTGTGAGGATTTCGTTGTTTCACCCATCCATAATAGTGAAAAATACTTAGAATAGTGGATGCCTTTCGATTGTAAATGAGATTGGGGTGAATGTGGAATCACTTTGCCGAAAAATATAAACGCAAGTAAAATAAAGTCAGATGAAAGCTGGGTTTCTGGGAAACGACTTAAGTTTCTATTTTCGCTCCAGTAGTACGTGTTCTTCTTTTTGCTTACGGAATATCTAGTGCAATCAAAGCGCACCACGACAGCGCCATTGCGAAGGATATGAGTTGAACTCTTTTCTGCTCATAATTAATAAGGGCGGAAGTTTGGTCACGTTAAAATAATCGAGAAGCGTTTATCTTTCCTCTCTGAAACGCGTTGGTTGAAGACTGTTTGCCCGTGGGAGTGTGCGAGCGTACGATTGCTAGTTCACTGTCTCTTCGAGGGCCCGAATCCGAGTCATTTCCTCTTCCTGCCCCACCCTGAATATTCCGCTTCCCTTCATTCTCGAATATTTTATTATTCCTTTCTTTCCATTCCCTCTCCTACGCGCAGTTTCTGAGTCCATTCTCTTTCCGGATTCGTAGTTTTTCACTGCTAGCGGCCGCGTTATTTTTTTTTTACCCTTCCGCCTCGTGTTCTCTCCTCTTTCTGTTCCCCACCTCTCCATCCCTACCCCTTCGTGCCCACGTTCCGTTATAACTTCCTCTTTCGCGGCACATCCAAACATTTCGCTTCAATCATCGACCTGGTTACCAGCCCAGCCCCTTCCCCCCCAATTCCCCGACCATTTCACCCCCTTGCCTCGCTCAGTGTGCTCTCTAAACCATCCGGCTCCATGTCCAGCACCTCAACTTCCGTAACGGGCGCACACGAACCCGCTTCAACGTTTTCACCCCCAAAGCGAAATCCACACCACGAACACACCGCTCCACCTTCCCTTCACACATTCCCCATCCAGCCCCACCGCGACCAGATCCTCGGAAACTATACCGAGTACTCACCCTCCACCACTCCCTTAGACCTCGACGCGTAAAAAAATCGCGAAAAAAATAAACTTTCACGCTTAAAACATACGGGGATCTACTCTCTGCCTCTCTACAAAACCACCGAAAGTTTTGGGGAACAAATCCCTCTCTACTCTCCCTCTCGCTCCCTCCTTTGCCAGCGGACCTGCATAACTCAAATTCCAGGTGTTGCCAACGTTGGCTTCGTTGATTTTGGGGAACGGGAAGATATACTCATACTTGACTCTCTGATTCTAAGCTCTGGTGAGATGTGGTTTTTGTCCTACCATTTTTTTGCCCACCCATGGAGAATTTACGCCCATTGCGTTCTTCCTCATTCCCTCTACTTTGTTGGGAAAGTATAGCCAATATCTTATGAAGGTTTAAATTATGTTCCTTCTGAATAGCTCCTGTGTGCAAAATGAGATATTTTTTGTTAAAATAAGCAATTTTCAGTGTAGAATCTTGAGCACAATGTGTATTTAATTCAATCTACTACCACATTAATGGGGAAACTCGATCACGTAATACTCATTCCAGTGGTTCGTTCCAATACCGTCGTGAATCTCTGGCATCACCGTTCACATTGCCTCTTAATGAAAATTCTTAGATTTAGTGCGTTTGATTGTTTGTTGAGGAATTGTAAACTCTTTTTCTGTAAACTTAAACGTTTTAATCCTAGTATGTGGCAATCCACAATTGTTCAAGACACAATGGAAGTACATCAGACTTGCGGTTGACTTTCTCGATTACACAAGATTTTATTTCAGCTTTACGTACATTTTTCCACATCTGAAATACACTTGAAAAGTTGACGTAATTTTTTAATCGTTTTTCTGAGGTGTTTAGGTTTTATCACATGCAAAACGATGGCTGAGTTATCCTTGGTTGTGACTTGACCAAGGAAAAGTACGTGCGGTATAGAAGTTTTTAGTTAGTCCTTGAATGTTAGTTATTTTTATTTATGCTCCATCGAGATGTACCCCTTTCACAACTCTGTTATTTATCCTTAGTAATATTTGCTCTTTCAGTAAACTATACCACTGGCAACATCCGCATTTCGGTGTTTTTTGTTTTTACGGGCATTCATATTTTTGAACTGTGATTGTGAAATAATGAAAAACCATCCCTGATATTGATAATTAAATACATCGTGGTTCCCTGCGGTCGTCACAGAAAGCGATCACGTTAAAGGGGACGACTCTTCGAGCTTAAACCACTGCGTACTCTTACAACAAGCAATATGCCCATTAGCAATATTATTCCTCCGTACATTACCAAAAATGGAATCTCATCTGCTTCCAGGAATAGATATTAATTGCGTGACAGCCACTTCAGGCCTACGCGCTTATACGCTGCATCATCCAGCCCTAATATAGAGGACTGCTCTCATATTCCTCGGGAGGGTGCCAGTCATGTCTTAACTGCGGTCGATACCACTGAAGGTTTATGCGGTAAAGGGAAACTGCTGCTTCCGCATTCGCTTACCTGAATCAACGTAACCTCCTTGATCTAAAACTGGAATGCCATTTGATACACAAAATTTGTTCGAAGAAGTAATGACCTCTATTAAATGGTTAACACTAATCTCCGCCTGTCGAATTAATCTCTTGGGCAATTCTTAATAGTTAAAGAGCGTATAATAATTTAATTTCTATTAATATGGGTATGTCTTCATAATTAAACACATGAATATCCTGTTCATTTAATTAGCATCATGGAGATTTAGGGCTTTAATTTGGTGGAAGATAATGTATGTTCGAGGAAAGGCGTGTTCGATATTAGGGAGTAGGCAGATAGAGTAATGTTTGATTCATCAATATCGTTTTTTTTAGTTATTGACTCAGAATCGATTGCCATGCGCTATTAATTTTAAAGCGAATTTAAATAATATTAAAACCAAAGTCGGCCTTCACGGAGGTCTTGAAAGTATTTTAATTATTAGAGGCCATAAAAAGAGTCAGCGAGGTTCTGAGTCCAATTTTAATAGCCGTAGCTTGCATAAATGACGATACGCCTTCCTTCTATGCGGAAATTTTACGAGGTGACTCGGGCATAAATCATGAAAGTTGGGGAAACAGCCACACTTGGAAATCGATGAAAGGATTTGAGCAGAGAAAGAGGTTTTTTTTTAAGATTTTGAGAAACATTAGAATTTTCGCTCAGAAACTGAGAAGCAAAAGCTTCAGAGACGGAAAACATAACATTGGGACAGTGTGAGCTAAAGATTATTAAAAAATCCAACATTAGCAATACATGGCGTGTGATAACAAAAGAGTCCGTTCAGATGGCTACGAGGATTTTCACAGTGATGAGTGGTAATCAGGAGTGCAAATGCGGCGTCAAAGAACCAAATATACGACATAAAATCATGGAGATTTTTTGGTCGCTATGTTTTCTGCCTCCGATTATTATTATCATCAGTTTAAATCCGAGTATACAGATAAAATCAACCTGTCAGTTTGAGAGATTTCATGCCAAGAAGAATACACTTGAGATGTACCGTGAACAATATATAAAACTGGCGTATGATAGATGAACGAATAAATGATCAAAATATCTTTAATTTGAGTGTACTACATTTCGGGTGTGAAATCGAAAAAATCTTACTACAGGATACGGCTCCTTAGAATTACACTTCGTATTCTATGACAAACTTTATTAGTAAACATAGCAAACAATACTAGCACTTTACTGCCATGTTTTTATACACACTTGCGAAACTGGAAGAGTTGAATAAAATGACAGAGTATTAATTTCAACCCTTCATTTTCTGTTCGCTTCGCTAGTGTCACACCAAGCTTTTCTGTTGTAATGTATTTTTAACAGCTATTTATGATTTCTAAATGTACATATACTACAGGTATTTAATTTATTGCTCGTACCTTGCTTATTATTCTTTCTGTCATTTCTTTAAATAGCAATTTTTCCCGTTTAAGAAATCCCATTACGGTTTTTTCCAACTTGTATATTATTATAATTTACATGACTTTAGGAAACTAATGACGTCTGAGCCTGTTCTGAGCCTCTTAGGTAAGCTACAATTGTATTGATGGTCCAGGTAATTTTACTATGATATTCATTTTGGGTACCTGAGAGTTCTAATTATCTTTAATTACCTTAGCAAAGCTATTCTTCCGGGTGATCTTAGAAGACTGCTTCAATATTAACGGCTTTTTATGCTCTTTTTTTAAAAAAATGTTAAGAGCCTTGACCCTAAAATCTTGTTCTCCCTAAGAACCGCTCCTTGGAATCACATGTGTTATGCTATTCTATACCTGTTGTTAAAAAAAAGGAAAATGTGTGTGAACACTCTGGGATAGGAAATTAAATCTTTTTGATTAAAAAATGCACTATCTCATTTAGGCTACATTCATCTTCTTCAAATTTAAAATGCGCTAGCGTGAATATAATTTTTGCACCATTCCCTGAAATCAGTTTTTTTGCTAATTAGCATGATATTGTTTTTTATGTATTCAAACAACATAGCCTCATTCTATCATTTGTATTTATTAATACGTCTTTTCATATCATCGAAGGATTGTTTTTGATATTCCTAAACATTAAATGTGTCGATCAAAATTCTGCATAAATTCATTGTAATTCTTAGTTTTATTAGCTAGGAGGAAATTGTTGATTGAATTTTGATGGAACGTTTTTTCGTGGGAAGTGGGCTTAAAATTTTGTTACCGGAGTAGAAATATACAATTTTGCGGTGATAAAAATCTTAATCATTCGCTGAATTGAAACAAATTTCACCTGGCACCAATGTATGCGTATTTTTTAAATATAACAATAAATAATGTATCATATTAATTTATTACTTTTATTGAAATCCATAATTATATTTCAATATTTTCAATGGATAAAAACGCATAATTTTTATTGAGGATTGCCAAAAATAATTAGCATAATAATAAGGCTTCTTGGAGTATTCGTTGTCGCCCGGTAAAAAGAGAAGTTAGCAAGTAAATTTCAGAAACATTATGATGTATGTGGTTAATGTAGTTAAAACCTGTTCACCTCATCTTTAGGTGTACCTAGCATAACCATTCACTATTTTACTCATATGTTGCTTAAAAGCAAGAATTATGCTAGACGGTCGTCTGCCCTAAAAATAGTGAAATTATATTGCATGCAAACATTTTGATACCAATTGGAAGGCTGATTTTATAAATCAATGTTAAAATTATATCTGTAAAATTTAGGAAATAGACCCTCAGGTTTTCGTCAAAAGATACTGAGGTACTTAATCATCTTATTTACTCTAGTAGGGTGAGTATTCGTTTGTCGCAGAAATTAGTTATCATTTAGGAGGGTTAAATGATTAAACTTGAGTTATCATCAGTTTTCGCAGAAAATGTATTTTCTCCTTAGAAATCAAGGAGCAGTTTATGTGCGTGTGTCTTAAAGAGCAGTGGAGAAATTCCACTTCCTCCCCAGCTGATTTCGTCACAAGTTTCTTATTCCTCAAGGACAAAGATGGAGAATACGATAGAAGCCGAAGTTGAGCGTCTATTAGTAAGGGCAGATGGGAATTTCAGAAGGTTAAGCGCAGACGATTAAGGGCTCAACATCTCTCGCCACAAGTGAGATCTTTAGGAGACCGTGCACGGAGCGATTGGTGGCTGTAATGACATGGATTTCGAAAGAATATGTCGAAACTAGCATGTGCTTCAATCTCATTTTGGTCTCGCCTCTTAAACGAAATGATCAGTTATCGCCTCCGTCTGTGGAATAAGGCGGAAGATAGTTGTTTCTGAAATACCTTAGGGTTTATTAGTGAATGTTAAAGCCATCATAAGGATAATATGCCTTTTAGGTTAGCCATTCGAGCAATGTAATAGAACCTCGGCTATTCTGTTTAACCAAATTCTCTTCTTAACATGTTATGTAAAAATGACCTAACGATGGCTATCGTGAAGGAAGTTTTTCGCCTTTCATGTAACAATAGTAGCATCGCTAAAACAAACAGTAATAGCCTTATCATTTAATGCACGGATGCAAGAATTAATGTTGAAATATTTACGAAAGGGAAATATTTCCGTCATCTCTTTGAGGAATATTGGTATATTGGTTCAACCTGTCATTCTACGAATAATGATTAAAAATATATTCACGTAAGCAGAACATTAGAAGTAATGTATTTCGTTCATACACTTTACACCGTTAAAGTAAATTAAGGCATGCTTGTAGCACGGCAACAGTTGCCGTGTTACTTTAATTGTTGACGCTTTGGTTCCATAGTTTTATCTGCATTAAATACACAATTTCTTATTTAGAAGGAAATGTATTATGAACTGCCATAAAATTATATAACACTGGAAAATAGGAATAAAATTCACAGGAGAATTTTGCGTTTACAGTCTCTATAGAGTCCTCATTGTAAAAACTGAGGATGGAATTTTGAAATAGCGATATTTTTTTAGCATAAAGTTGGTATTAAAAGAGAACATTTTTACTCCCGAAGGCGGAAAATGAAAAGAATAAATTGAGGGAAAAATAGCTGTCCGGGATTATGCCAGCTTTACCCTTCGGGCAGTTACTCCAAGACGGAATTAAAAAGGGTAAGAAAAGTTTATGGCAGAGACGTAAGAAATGATAAAGTCGTCTAGACAGGAAGCCTGACTCAATTTCCTTGATACCATTGCCAACTTAGCACATTATACCTCACGTGGAGCCCCGTTTTGAATATTTCTTCTATCACCTTTTATGGCCCGTGCATCGGAAATACAAGGGTTACGATACACCTCATAGTAGGCATTTCATGCATCGTGGTAGCCATCCGAATTGAGATTAAAACGCAACTTGTTACTTACCCCGAATGCTATGGAATACTGAGTCCAGCGTCTTTTATTGGCTCCGGGTGCACTACCCAGACTTCTTAGGATTGGTGGCTGAAGTAATTACAATGGAGGCGGAGCGGGGATTAAGGGGAATAAAAATAAGTTTGAATTTTCATTTGTTATTTCACTAAATTGAAGCCTCTTGTGTTTCCTTGAACATTTCCGTTTGGGTTATTGTGTGTTTAATTCATAGAACGATGGTAGGTGATCAAAATACTGGCCTCAAATTCCAACGATCCGGGTTCGAATTCAGATGATGGTAGAGATCTGATTTAATCTGTATACCGGTCCCCATTTGAGTGTTCACTTCACTTCACCTCACTTCAAGTTCAGTACAGTACCGTCCGTCGAATAAGATGATAAATCATGTATCCCTTAAACATTGTAAATAAAACAACTTTGTACTTTCCACTTTCAGCTTTATATGTTCCCCGATCGATTTCGACGACTCAGCGTCATTTTCAAGGGGGAGAGCCAACTGTTGTTGGCTCCCCTGTTGAACATATAAATCTGAACTGTTGTTGAAGATATAAAGCTGAAAGTGGAAAGTACAAAGTTGTTTCATTTAAAATGTTTAACGTTCGCAACTTCCACAAAGTATCGCCTTCATCCATTAATTCATGTACCCCTTGACACCTTTGAGCAAGATCAGGCTGATTCTGACGCTGAGTTTTAATCCGCCCTTCCTCTGCTCCATAAAAAAATCCTACCTTTATTCAATTACCCACCTTAACTATACGGCGCAAATTACCTTATGTGGCAGTCACCATCCCAGATTGACTACGGCAATTTGAACGATCACCTATCTTCCAAACGATTTTTCCTGATTCTTTCCCACGTTATTAACTCTGATACCAAGTTATACATGCTACATTCTTTCGGCAGAGACTTGGTGGAAGCGATTCTTCTGTGAACTAGCACTTTTCCACAATGACTACTTTTCCACTTATTGCAGCAAAACCAAGTCTTCATTCTTTTATGACATAATTTCTATGTCAAGTAACCTACGATTAATTAAAGTAAGGATCTTATCATTGAGTCGGCTAGAGTGCTAGACTATCTTCCCAGAATCTAAGTATGAATCCCGAGGGTATACTTTTAAATGGTGCACCGCTTCCTAAGAGTTCGCATTGCTATGAGAGTTGCATGGAGAGTAATTCAAGTTCAGACCAAGCTTTTCAGGTAGGACGTCAAATCGTGGACGCCTTTGACTGGGCGTCTTTCGTTATGAGTACACTTTTACCGGCAAAACTTTTCGCTCCACCCTTCCTACTTTCCTTGGAAAAATTCTTATGCGCAGTCAACTACCAACCTTTTCTAAAAAACGGATTTGGTTCAACCTGCCGGCTGATTCTCCCAAATTATAAAATATTTTTGTTTCATCATAAACTCTTCATTGCTTCAAAATATATGCACTCTCCAGTACTGTTTTTCCTGGTGGTGTTAGTCAGAAATTACACTTTGCCAGCAAAATATGGATCGTACGTATGTTATGATTTAACCTTTATTAGCAATGATGTTGATTTAATTCACTACAAGAAAATAGAGTAATCATTCAGTAGGTAATTGCTTGTGTTTTGTCTGCTTTAAAGGAACACTTTTCACTCGTACTACTAGGAATATTTTTCATCATTTCCCAAGTGAGAATTAAGGTACGTATGCTTGCTCCACTTACGCTAATATTTGTTTGAATCGAGCCCATTTGAATTGAAATTGAACCCATTACATGGACTCTGCGATTCACCACTCGTCTTACGACTCACAACAAGTCACGCCTTCTTTTCAACGTTTTCGACTAGCTTTTCTTTTCTTCCACTCTTTTAAGGACTTCTTCGGTGTTTCCACTCAATCAGGCCATTTATTCTTTATTATTATCTATGCTGTGGCACCATATTTCGAATGCTTCCATCCTTACCTTTTCTGATACTTCTATTGTCTCTTTAATTATGATTACGAGAAAATCTGTAATATATGGTCTAATACCACAGTGAGAAGTGACCATACCAGTCAAAATATTAATGTAATAAGATGGAAAAATTATTGATTGAGTGGGAAATATATTTCCAGCTTTATTATTCCTCAAAGCCTGAAATGATATTTTGTGCAAAAATCCAAATTTGTTTCTTCCAGAGGCAAAAAAATTTCCATCCCTAATGTAATCAAACCCATGGTATTAATTATTAGCGTTTAGACTGCTTTTGTTCAACTCTTATACTCATGAAATCTAACCGTACGCCCGATTTATTCATAAATGTCCAAAGCCATAGTTTTATTTTTCTGCACAAGTTGCTTATAGTTCTCCATCATGCTCATATCTTGAGTAATTCTTCAATGTAGACCACAGATTTCAGTCCACCATCGTATTTACATTCTCACTTCCCATATTTTATATCTTTTACATGATTTATCTCCTATACATTATCTAAACTTGCAGAAATCAACGAATCACGCCTATTTTAATGCCTCCCCATTACCAGATCATTCAACCCACGTCCTTGGTTGAGCCGTTCATTGCTCACCCAATGTCACCCGCTTTTAGCACCCACACATCCTCCGTTTCTTCCGAGAGGCAATTTCCGAGGAAATAGCCTCTTAAATGCCAAAACTTTCGAGCACATTCCCCCCTTGAAGATTTATTAAAGACCAAAGTGGGATGTCACCATGGCAACAGCTGTGACGCTTTCCCTAACGACTAAAGGCTTCAATGGATAATTCCATGTTTTTGATTCCTTCGTTCTGTTGAAAAATATGAACTGAGGGGTGGGTTTTCGTAAAATATATTCCTCAACTCTTTTAACTGTTGATGGCAGACCAAACCAGCAATCCCGCACCTTCAACTCAAGCTGTTTGCCACTTCACCAAACTTCTTTTATTGTTTATTCATGATAATGCAAATCAGAAAATTTAAAAAAAATAAATATTCTTCACATGCAAAATTTCCATTCACTTGAATAAAAATCCAGAAATCTTAGAATGCGGACACTCTGTACCGTTATTTTTGTTGCCGGTGTCTTATACATGAAATTGGTGACTTTGGCCTCTTACTACTGTTTTTAGCCCTTTCCTTACAGCGTGTTGTGCTTCTTTTCAAATCATTACCTACCCCCAGAAAGCAAAGTTTTTCCTCCCTCGTAGTATTAAATTTTCCTTTATATCTGTCACCCTTCCCCTATCCTTCTCCAAAATGAATTTAATTAGCCTACCATCACATTTCACTGTCTCCACTATGGGTTCGTGGTTTGGAAGTATTCACATATGTATTATCAAAAGTGACCCTTTCTCTTATTTTGCGTAAACTAATTTTCTTTTATTGGCTTAGTTGCATAAGGTTAAGGAGGTTATCTCCTTTCTAATGGCGCAGTCCGCAATTGTTTAAATCATTCTCTTGCAAATACTTCGTTAATTTTTTTATTGGCATAGGGAACCTATCAGAACATCATTAGTGACTGTTTTCGCCAATATCATGTCGTGCCAGTGTGTTTTTCTGTTATTCTGAGTTTTTCAGTGTCGAGATGCTGAAGCTCGCCTTTTGGCTAAGACTTTTTTCTTAAGGTGTAAATAATAGTCAACGAAGAAGTGTTGATTGGTTACGAACTTTCCACCCTTACGGTTAGATTTCATGGAAATTTATATTTACCCTACGAGCCGCCGTATATGCATGATGCGTCAGCAGCCGTGAAGACGATATTAAGCTGAATAAAGCATTGTAAGTTAACATTGAAGTATGGTGTGTGATGTGTTTGAATGGATTATAATTTTCTTACGTGGTAGTTGTCTATTGTTGCGCGAAACAAATAATTTCTTGTAGATATCTATCGGTCCTAAAGTAGCTCTCTCCTAAGTTGTCACTTCTGACGGTCCAGCTAAAGTTTTCGTGGTGCAGCCTACTCATCTTTGCAAACATTCACGAAATGTCTTCTTCCATACTCTCCATATCGTCTCTTTAGATCATTAAGAGTAATCCCTGCCCTTTTCATAACTAAGACGCTGGAGGGCACTGAGTGAGTCCGAAAGCGTTACTGGGTCTTTCTGTCCTTCCAGCCTTCATGCCATTTCTCTCTTCAAACTTTATTCGTGTTCCTAATCAGGTTACCAATGCGTCCTTATGATTCCGAATTTTAAACGTACCACCTGTATTCAATGTAGCATTCTGTCGGTAGCACTTCCTCTACTTCATTCAACTACATGGACCGCGCATGCATTGCTTAGGTAGTGATTAAAGGAGCTAGTTGCTCTACGTCTACTAGCGTAGGTTTGAACCTTGAGATGTAGATTAGTAGTGGTGGGCCCTTATCCTATATCTTAAAATTTTATGAACATTAAAAGTTATATATAGGTAGTGATTAAAGGAGCTAGTTGCTCTACGTCTACTAGCGTAGGTTTGAACCTGGAGATGTAGATTAGTAGTGGTGGGCCCTTATCCCATATCTTAAAATTTTATGAACATTAAAAGTTAATGTTATGCATTAAATATATTGTTATTTTTAAAAACTGTGCTCTAGATGAAAGTAAAAAGTTCCTGTTATCATCCTGACAATTAGGAAGGTTAATGAAATTTCACTCATTATTTGACATTTCTGTAATTTTCTAATATTAGTTGTCAATTGGAATGAGTAATAATTTATCCTAAACTTGAAAGAGAATTTAAATAAAAATTGGCTGCGATTGACGCCCTGTAATGTCATCATCGACACTAGTGAGGAAATGGTTTTGATTGGGTTAACTCAGCTCTCCACTTGATTGTTCCATTTGCTAATCTCATAATAGTATTAGCATACTTCTTCTCTTTAATATACTTCGCTACATGTTCCATACGTTCGATACGAGGCACAATAGATAAAATGTATAAGATCATCGTATGCGTGTGAAGGTATCGTAGTAGGAATCAATATATTCTCTTATTGAAGCTACAAGCAAATGAATCGTAGTGTGCACCTTGCCGCGATTTGATCTTGAATTTCCCATCGCGTCGTATCATTACAGCGTAAGCGCTGCGCTTGCGTTACAGAAGCTCAGTTCTGCGGACGATATTCGATTAAAACCTAATTATCAGGTTACAGATTAACCAATGATGATGATGAGTTTCATTATTTTTCTTTCTAGTCCTTCCTTTGAGGCAGAACTATAGTGCACGTGCCGTGAAAATCCCGTAATAAATCCAGTACCACGGTAGAATTAGGAAACGAAACCAGCAACACTCAGTAATATTACCCATTGTGGCTTTTGCTAATGTTTTACGTGAGAACAAACGTTCAGCGCAACATAAACACTTTTTATTTGAGGCCACGAGTAATTTTTTTAACTTTATAATAGATATGGATAGCTTAAGTGACAAAATGAACACATGCATTACCATAATTACCTATGCAAAACTGCATACAAATGCTATTGCGTATTAGCTGAATGGATACGTGTATCCTTCTTTTCGCCCCCTCTAATACCCAATGCGCTCACAGAAGTGTGAGGTGTACGACCTTTTACGTCTGCCTCACTGTTTCTGTCCAGCTCTGGGGCCACTCCGAGCCATTCACAAATGAGATTTTGTTCCGGAACAAGAGGTATCTCGTCTCTCCTCTGACTTGCTCAGCCGAGGTGCTTTCTCTTGGGGAGAAGGGTAGGGAGGGGTAGGGAAGTATGCCGATGATCCAGGATTATAAAAGGCTCAGTGCGCTCTCGAAACCCTGGATAGAGAGGCGAGACCACTGTTGCGGACAGGAGGTGACTTGGAGACCCCTTTCGTCATGTCTCTTTGATGCGAGACCTAGGTTGTCTCATAAGGAGGAAGATGAAAGGGATAAAGGTGTGAAGAAAAATTTTCTAATATCATCCTTACTTTTCGGTATGTACTGGGAATATACTATTACTATTATTTCTTCCTAAAGCTAAGTTAATAAGCATTTTTAATCTAGGTAAAAGGGTTGCTATTTTCTCTTTTCCTCGACAACGTTAGGTTATCTTTAGGCACGGTACTTTCGGTACCATATACAATAATTTGCGATGCGTAGTTGGCTCCGTAATTTTGATGTATATATCAATAATTTATCATTAGGTATTGTTTTTATTGCGTGTTCTATTCTACGTGTGAAAGGTTTTGAAGGATTTTTTTCCCTCTGATTCCACAATTGTGAATGCCTTATTGATTCCTACACTATTTAAGTCAGTACATCTGAGCAGTATTTACCTGTCTTCCCAAGATTTTGAAGATCACATCCGTCGTCCCCGTTTTACTTCGCACGATTTAGATTCTTTTCTCTGTAACGGTCTCTTCAGCATCCCGTTGTTTTGAGCTTATTCTTTCAGTTTCACTAACGCTGCCGTCTCCTAATCTCCTCCAAACGTTGCCATTCCTTGGATAGCATTCCGAATATTTCTTCTATTTTAGGATGTATTGATGTGTGAGAGGAGCGACGATGCTCTCTTTTCCAGCCCTACCGGCTGGAAGATTCCTGGGGAATGTAGAAGGAACGAGAGGAAGGGGGGTTTCGGGGGGGGGGGGTTAGTTGAGTTTGAAACATGAGGCTAAGTGCCCTGGAGGCTGTGACTTGAGCGCGACGTTAGTGGGAAAGCGGCTCGGGGATTTGTTTTCCTTCCCCTTGGGGCGTCACCCCCCTAAGGGTTCAGATAAGTGAATTCAGCTACGTCGGAGAACACGGTCGGATGGGAACGTGCACCGTCGGGAGTGCAGTCACGCGATTGTTTTAAAGTATCCTGCCAATATTATTAGGTTTGCAAATAGCTTCGTCTCTTCCCTTCCCTCATACCGCACCCTTGATTACTAAATCCATATTTTACTCTGCCTTTACGGGATTCAGAGCAACTTATATTTCCCCCATTTCCCGCGCTTGCCAAGCATTCTCCAAACTGTCGTCTTCTTCAGTATGATATATTCTCTTAAATCCCCCTTCTATTTATTCCTCTTGCCAGATTCTAATTTCTCCAAGTGGCATACTATCCTCTCCTAATGTTAAAAAAATTTGGACCTTTTACATTTTTAAATTTGAACGGGCATTGTATAAATATCTTTGGCCCCATTTACTAAAAGGAGCATGTTAATATTTGTAAGGTTGATGAAATTGAGGGTCATTCTTCTGAAATAATTTAGTTAACACATGATAAATAACTACGAAATTTCGTAAAAATTCAAAAGTGCATTATCCGGCATCGATTTCAACGATTAAATACATTTTTATAGGCACGCTAATGCAAGAATTGTGCATCTTATATTCTTTATCCCTTAATTCACAACCTCTCACCCCCTTTCCTCACTCCCTTCTTCCCGACTTGTGGTATACAAGAGACTCGTTCCTTGTATCAATCTCCCATGAGGGGGGCAGGTTTGTTTTGTGGTTAGAGCACTGGCCTCTAATCCGACAGTGGAAAATATTTTCCTTTGGTAAACCGGCCCCTAATTGATTCTTTGTGGAGAGCATTCGAGTTCAGCACTCCGTCCGTCGGACGGGACGTTAAACCGTAGTCCCCATGGCGCCTTTCGTTAAGAGCAGGCTAATACCGATGCCAGTATTCTCTCCACTCTTCCCCTTCCATCCCTATCATCGTATCCTTCCATCCGGTCTGAAGTGCCTATAAGTTAGGGCTTGATAACCTCAGACATTTTCTCTTAAAAATGACGTTTAAAATCTCAGAAAATCTCCCTTAAAAGTTACGTTTAAATTTTGAAAAATAGAATGAGTATATTTAAGTTTGTGGATTTGTAAGAAGGGTCTCCTTCTTATCTATCATTGTTGTAGTTAATCTTGGTTATACTACGAACATTGCCGATGTTGGTGCCCCTGGTAGTTTAATTTTCAACATTCTTGCTGTGCATAATGGAAACATAAAAAATCTTACATTGGTTGTTTAAAGCCCTTTGCGATGATTTATTGGGTCTCTCGTGTTCAGTTAGTTGCTTGAAGCACGATTCCGCCTAAAATATTGCTTTTGTGACTGAAATCCTGAATATTAAGGTGGTCTGCACCTTAGTTCGGCAAAGCAAATGTCCGAGGTTCCATTCTCGGTCCATGAAACATGTTTCCTCTGGTAGTTTAAAACAATGATGACTATGTTCTTGATAACGCAACGCGATATTCGTTTTAAAATATCTCCCATCCCGAGTTGGACGGGGGTTAAGGGATATGTGTGGAGGGGGGAGTGAGATTTGGAATTGAGGCATGGCGTTCTCCGGGCGGGAGTGAAATTGTCGGCCGGAAGGATGACGCGGTGCGGAAGCTCCCGTGAGATGGCGCCGGCGCCGAGTTGGTGTGTGCTGTGCGGGGGCGGCCGGTGTTCGACGGCTTTCACGCTGCTCCCCTCTTTGTGTGCACACCAGCCTTCGGCTCGGATGATTTTTACGGCCGTGGTGGCCGGGACGAATACTTTTTTTCTCAATGAATGTATGACTAAATTTCGAGCGTTCTGGAGGGAAGAATAGAAAGAAAGAGGACACTCACCACCGGTTGAGAATTGGGTTTTAAAGGGGAAGCGATTTAATTTCGGTGTTTGCCTATTCTTTCGCACGTTGCCAGGTGAGCGACTCCAGCTCTCCTGGAATGGAAACTCCGCCGTATTGGATTACCGAGTATGCTGCGAACGTTTGCAGCGTGCGTAAACTTCTGGACGGCATAGGAGGTGGTCTATTAAATCCACATACTTGCGCCGTGCTAACGTAAGCCACACACTATTTTTCTTCAGTTTTGGTCTTTCTGCATATCCAGAATTTTTTCATCTGTTATCCTGGCTGGCGAGATTATTTTCATTATAAATCTTGCTCCCCGGTCTTCAACGCTTACTATATGCTTGCCTTCCCCCAGATATGACCTCGAATAGAAACTACTAAAAATAATTATGTTTAAACTCGTGCGTAATTCTGAATGGATTGGCAGGATAGCTTAAACCCTTTTAAATGAATAAAAACTGCAGTTTCTTAGCTAATGTCATCAAAGCCTTTCTATGCTCCAAATAAATATTATTTTATATGGTCAGTCGTAGCGCGACAAGACATATAACTGTCGACTTAGAATGTTTGTTCTTTAATGAAGCCGTTGTAGGTTTTGTAAGTAAACTAATACTTGGTAAATTATTTTAACGAATTATTTTTCAGCATTGAAATGCTTCTGGGGGAAGATAAAAACGTTTAAAAATGTGTCACACGAATTTGACCATATTTTGGAGTCGTCTCGTTCCAGCACGTGTAACCTTTCCTGGAAGGCGAAACCTTTCTATAATTTACAAATATTGACTGTTCTTTTGAATTGACGCTGTTGAAAGGGTGGATGTTAGAATGTTCAGAGAGTTTATTGAGAACTGCTTCTGGTGGGCTCACAGCCAGATACAGGCACACAAACAAAAATAAAAGTGTGCCAATATCATTTACACCTCTCCTCCTTTGAAACATATAGAATGTAGCTTTTTATCTCAGACTTCATCGCACATACAAAATGACAATGATAATTACGTATTATTATTCTGTTGGTTTAGATGTGCATACAAAGAATTCTTCCTTCTTAAGTTCTTCATACTTCCTGCCGAACATTATTATATCCAAACAACCCGTTTCTTCTCACTCTACCACGCTTTCCCAACATACTTCCCTTCAATGCATTTTGGTTTCTTTGGACCACCTTCATTACTTCCTCTGTCTTCTCTTATTGTCTTTAGTCACATTCCTTTCCTTTCCCCGCCAATCATGCCAAAAATAATATAAGATATCAATTTACCAAAAGTGCACGAACAGAATCATTTGACGAATAAAATCATTTTTATTACAAAGACAAAATAATTGCTCTTCTTCCAAATCAAGGGAGATTTTATGTGGAAAAAAGGGTTCTGTTTGCCAGATATTTATATTTACCAGGTATATGCTTCTATTTTAAATTTATTTAAATTTATGACCTATTATTACTTGATAAATAAGAAGTTGGGTCAGAAAAAAAACTGATATTTTGTTTCATACGTTTCAAAAATATGTTTCCTATCATTAAAATGGCAGCCAAAGCAAAGCTGCCTTTTTTCAGTGTTTTGTGTTTATCCTGATGAAGTCAATTGAAAACAAGCAGAGTTACTGGAGCTACACTAATGCATTACATTCTTAAACCTGGTCAATAGGTATGTGCTTAACTAAATTTATTTCCATGGTGTGTCACGGCTTAAGTTCTGATACGGTAAATAAGCGAATAGACCAATTGTTAAGTAAGTCGCTTATTAGGAAGATATGGATCAGTGCTTTGTTTTATACGTGGATGTAATTTTTTCACGGAGAAGTTAATGTTTTACCTTTCTGCTTGATACATTAGTTGTTTTTTCGCCTTATTCTAGCCTTTTGATGTGTTATGTTGATAGTAATTGTATATCTCCCTTGTCACCTTTGGACTCCTTAAAATCTGAGTTTTTGAGTTATTGGAGTATGTCCCACGCGTCTCAATAAGTTCTCAAACAAAACCTTCCAATGGGTGAGGAGAGTGAAGTGTTCCACATTTTGTGATTAATTAGAGCGGGAAGTAAAATCCGCAAATAAGAAAATAATGGAGTCTTCTCTACGTGAAGGGTGCAGGAAATGATTAATGATCGTCGAGATTAGCGCGTATCCTAAGTGGCTTGTGGGAAGAAATTTATTTGTTTATGAAAGAGATTCAACAGCTGAATCTAGACAGTATCCGATGGAGTACGCTGGGCTGGGGAAATCAAATGAAAAGATGCCTTTTGAGGTGTTAAAAAAATAAGTAATTTGAGCGACGGAATTTGATGCAGACAGAAGGTTTTGATGAAAGACTGTATTTATATAATGCTTAAGTATGTTTTTCATGCAAAAGAGGTCGATTTCGGAGTCAAGAGAGAGATGACCAATCCCGATTTTTGCATTGCTTGACGGCGTGAGTCAGTGAAAGTTGTAGCGACTAACAAAAAAAAAGCTGACATTCGTCAAGAAAATTCTTCTCTTCTCTTCATCTTCAATATCCTTTTCTTTACATCTATGTGTACTTCTACACACATCTAGTAATAGTTCACTCTACTACTACTTTGGTGATTTTCACCAAAAATGCACTACTGGCATGCCCCTTAGAGCTACAACGCTACTACTACAAGGAAACGTGTTAGATGTAAGAGTCATGTGCGAATAGCTGGTAAGAATCTATTTGAAATGTTCGATAGCCATTCTGGGTTTGCATTGGTTGAAATTCTGCTATCGTTAAGCTTTTACTTTCAGTAAGCAGGTATCTTGAGATTCTTTAGCGAGTGGACAATTTTAATGAAAAAAAAGAAATAACATCTGAAAGTGAATTGATTCTAATCTTTCAATTCTATCAATGATGGGAGGTTGTCCGATAGAATAATCGAGTGGAGCGCTGTGTCAAATTAATCATGGGATTGTAGACCCATGATGATGGTGACAGTGATAGCGGTTTGGAAATCTCTTTTTCACTTCTCTTCCTTAGAGCTATTGATTAAATAAACTTTTAATTAGTAACAGTATAACAGGTAATTATTATTTAATTAGTATAGGAACAGTGGGAATGATGTGGAATAGAAATCGATCGCTGGAGGTAGTTATGAGATTCAAAAAATAAATGAAAATGTTTAAAGTCAGTATTAAAAACTCCTGCAGGGATAACCAAAGCAAAATTGTTCGGCTGGATCTAGAAGCGTTTACACGGTTGTCTTTCCTCAGGAGTTTCTCAAATGATCATGGTTCAATGGCGTGTTTATCATGCGAAGTATTTTTCTTAAATTCTTTGGAAATAAGCTCTCGCTAAGAGGAGGGTATAGGTCAGGGGGTTGTTTAGGAAATACACGAAGAAAAGACCCTAAGAAAAGTCAAACCGAATCTCAATTATGAAAATTGGTAATATATGGATGTGGATGATGCTTCTTCTGGGTGGAAGACAGATAAGAGTGTGATTTCAATGTATTGAATTGAATTAAAACGAATGAGTAGCATGAAGATACGAAAGAGTGAGTCACAAACATTGAAGGAGTTGAAATTCGGTTGTTCGGAGAAATTAGAGGGTGCAGCTGTCGTACACGTATGATTTGAAGGAGTAAGCCTATGGATTATCTACTGCTTTAGCTTATTCGCTGAGAAATCTTTGACAGTTCTGACTATCATGAGTTGGATTCTGCAAGTTCGGTAAAAAAGTTTGAAAGTAATTATGAAATATATTATATTATGAAGTATATTACCTATCGCTATTGAATATTCACTATAAATGGAATAATATTCACTCCTTCCGTCCTTCAAGATGTTGTGTTTTTATTTGTCTTGATTAGTTGCCGTTTGACCTTTCCATTACATTCGTTATCAACTTGTCATTGCCTGTCCATCGAAAACATTGAAATGCCACCTGACAAAAACAAAACCTTCTTTTGCAACAAGGAAAACAGAAATAAAATAGCGTCTATGCTCCTTTCTTTGTTCATATCCCGATTTCTGACTGCGGAAGTAATGTTCGACTTTTCAGTGGCTCACGTGAATGGCATTTCTGCAGAGAGAATCAAATCAAAATTATTCATATTTTTTATTTGATAACAAAAGGTACTCGAGAAGAGCACTCGAGAAGAGCACTCGATTTTTACTATTTACCGAGTTATTTGAATATAGCTTTTGTGTATTTTTTAAAGATCTAGTATTTATATATTCTAATGGTAACTCTATAAAATACCTACTTTTGCTACCACAATGGAAGCATTAGACGGAATGAATATTAAATCATTGGTTTTAATGAGTACATGAAGAACTTATATGATCTTATTCCTATTTTAATGCATCTCCACAATTGAATTTTAGTGATTTTAGAAATAAGTATTTATATATATAGCGTTTCAGAATAAAAAATTATTGGCAAAGCTTTGCCTCACGATTTATTTTTGTATAAATGATTTTGTTTGCTAAACTTCCGAAGATTTTTAGAAAAAATGCACCTGAGCGGGTGTCAGTTTCAATTGATGTGTCCTCGTGATATATATTAGCCTTAAGCCATAAATTTCATTCATATGCTCCGCCCAGGTGACGGGAGTTTAACTTCTTTTTACTGTCAAGACAGAAGCAGTAAAAATGATGCAACTCGCATTTCAACGAATATGTATTAACGTTGCCTCAGGAAATGTATGCTGTCCTGCGTTGATGTTACAACTGTGTTAATGGGTAATATGTCTGGAATTGATTTTTGAGACATAATAGCTATTAAGTAATATGTATGGACAATTGATCAGCTTGCTTCAGATTTTAGAAAGACCTAAATTGATTTTAACACGGTATGAAAATTAAGAACAAGTTTACCCTTGAGTGTAAATTTTAGATCCTTGCTATATTATGTAATATTACAGTTAGTAATTATTTATTTAGTTGATTGGAACGAAGGGCTATGTTCAACCCACATGATGTAAAATATATTAAATTAAATTATATTATATTAATTAAGCATTTATAAATTTACGTGAAAAAATTAGATTAAATATAATAATTTGAAAATGAGCCGTATTGAATTTGTTGCTCTCACATAGGTACGCATTAGATTATAAGCAAGGACCGCGATGAGTGATAACCGAAATATGCCGCGTTGTACCAAGAAGTGGAAATACGCCTCCATGTTCGTGAAGATACCCTTTCCGTGGGACCATACACTCCAGGTAAACATACCACTTCATTATCGCTGAATATCGGTTTTAAAAGTCTTCGCAGAAGTCAACAGAAGCGACGAGGTCACTTCCGTGGCGTGCCACCATTGCTGTTGAGGGCCTCGATACATAGATGAAGTTTCTTTCCCGGAATATTAATTTTCACTTAATGAAACGTACAAATATTTGAGCGGTGCAGGTCCAACGTGTAAATTCAGTTGACGACGGTGGATTAGATCCATGGGGACTTAAGCGGATAGGGTTAAGCTGGCGTGGGTGCTTTCGGCCACTGAGTTAAGCTAATATTGTTGAAATGCGGTCCCTAACATTATCGAACGGCTCGGACCTCGTGTCTGTTCTGCTCTTAATCAGAAACAGGGCGTTTATCGAGGATTCGGGTACGTATTTTTACTGGATTCTAATCGTTGTTCAAGCAGAATGTTCCTAGGGAATGGTTCTCTTTGCTGGAGTATTTTTGGCTTTCGGTATTGGGACGAGTAGCTCCGTTTATTTAGCAGAGTGAAATCTACAGCGTAGTATTTATTTTTCATAGGTTAAGGAAACTGTAATCATGTTAATAAAATCTTTTAAAATGACGTACGGGAAATTCAGTGGGCACTATTTCGCAGTCACGAAATCACGACTATGGAATTAACGCATCTGAATGTTGGAATGGCCACAGCAATTCACTAAAATAACGATTTTTTAAAATTCATACTAAAGGGGTATACGTTTCAGAATGAGGATGGAAGCAATGTAATGATGTGCCAGAAAATGTGTTGAGAGTTGTCAGTTATTTAAGGTCTACTAGTTTCCTCGTGAATGGGGTGAGGTCGAGAATTGGGGAAACGGGCACGACCATTGAAACGAGGCCAAAGAAGCATCAGCGACATCGAAATCTGAAACTGATGGAGAAATCAGCCATAGCAAAACATGGCGCTTCCATGAGCCATTCCATCAATTTCTCTGAAACAAAAGAGCTTGCCCACCGCCGAGGGTCGTAGAATCCTAGTGTAAAGGTGTCAATGAAATTAGACAGGAGAGAAGGAATGTATTCCAAGTTGGCGTTTCGCTTCGTAGTTCATGGCTTCCGTTGTTATAATTCCTTGACGAGTCGAGTCCCCTGAACGCGTGCAGCAATGATGACCGTTGATTGTATAAGGGGACTAGTGAGAATACTAGCTTCTCACACAGAGAGGGACCGGGTTTGAATCCTGCCAGTGCAAGATAATTTTCATTGAAAAAAATTGTCTATCATTAAGCGTTTCACGGAGCGAATTCTAGTCCAGTACTCCGTCCATCAGATGGGATGTTAAACCGTAGTTCCCTTAGCGCCTTTTAAAAAAGCTGGCTGGGACGACGACCGGTTTCTTCCTAATCTTCTCCCCTATCCTTCCATTCCCATCCGTATACCTTTCTTCCCATTATTAACCTTTGTCTTCCTTTACCTAAAGGGAGATATGCATAATAATTTTCCATCTTGTTCAAAAAATAATGACCATGCACTTTGTAATATTTGATTAAGTAATACTAATGAGAAATATATGTAATTTTTAAGAATTTTTAAGAATGGAGTATTATCTTTAAAAGAAAGAGAGCATACATTGGCGTCTTAACATAAGTAGTAGGCAGAGTAGCGGTTAATAAAGTGAAATTTAGGAAAACGTGAATGAAGGGTAGCCCATTTGGGTGAGCTAGACAGTGTGTTGCCGACTCAGATTCTGCAGGGACCCGGAGGAAAGATAAAATCAATAACCTTTTAAAATCAAATATGTACATTTTCCGAAACACATGTAAAATTATTTAGTTCTTTACTATCAATCACAAAGGCAAGCTCTTAATTAAGTTAAAATGGATATATTTAGGCCTATTTAACTTCAAGATGTTTCGTTCCGACTGGAAATACATTCATCTGATCGTTGAAAAGCGAGTAAATCGATTCATTCGGTTACAACATATTATAAACAGCCAATGGCTACCTATAAGTTGAGCAGTTTTGCAACATGATTATTACTAAACATTTGCCATGTTAATGGAAGGGTAAATGCTCGGCTAGATAAAACGCTTTGAAGCGCTGGAAAATATCCTTCCTTAGCCCATTAATGACGTTGAATAAAAGATTTGATGTGCAAACACTTTACCTCTATCGAATGGAAAGAATATTTTCAGACATATGCTTTTTAGCCAGGTTTTTAAAACATAAACTTTTTTAATGGTAAAACAATCAATTAAATGGAAGTAAACTGCTAAAGAATGCCCTAATGCTATACACCAATACTCTTACGTAAAAAGTTACATGCAACTGCATCCAGTCCTCATATTTTTTTCATAATTAGGATCGTGAAGCACAACGTAATTATGGTATAATCTTAGGCGTCTGTCGCCCTTAGTGCACTAGACATTCCCGATCAAGTTACGTCATGTGCAAGGATTGCTAAATAATTTCATAATTATGCTCTTTAATACATATTTTTAACCGGTAAATGCCATAGTTTTTCTACAAACCATATTATTTATTTCTTTTTTTTATAATAAAGAAATTGCGCTCATTTTAGTCTAACCAGGGCATATTGAATGCATGTTTAATCTCAGATCATATATGATCAGCTCTCCCACATGTTATGTCGTGCTATCATACATATCCTTCCTTTTCACTCAGAGCTCTAAAACTGGAGGTAATACATGCAGCAATCACCAAGCATGCTTCTTGTCGGTGATTTTTCCAATGAGGAATTCTTGCGCAAGTGTGCTCACGCTCGAGTGACACAACTGAGGTGCTTTGCGGCAGGTTATGTAATTCCTTAGAAAATTAAGCTGGGCGTATTTTTACTAGACTCCCATCCGTGATGAGTTTTCATGCCTGTGGAATTGTTGGAAAAAGACGTTACGCTATCGAGCCTGCCATGGGAAAAAGCGTCGAAACATTCTCCCATGGCGCCTCTATATTTTTTTGCTTTTGCTTCGAAAAAAAGTTCCACGTGTTATTTTTTTTATGATTCGGGGTACACTTCTGCATTCCTCTCTCAAGAGAGGCTGAACATTGTTGGTAGCTACAGAGGGGCATCCTCATATCCCCTGGTCCATGTGCTAATTTAAGTCCCCCCTACCGTACATATTTTTTTCGCTGAGTTCAGCCAAAACAAAGCTCTTTTTTCAAAAAGGTATGCTCTCTTTCTCACCCCGCCTCTCCGCTTGTTTTTATGAGCGTTGAAACTTTTAGGAGATCACCAATCCTGAAGAGTTTTCGGGAGAAAATAAGTCGTTTGTTTAAAGAAATCACCAACTCGCTCGTCCTGAAATTAAGTTACTTATGTTAGCGGAAGTTTGTATGCAAACCCTGAAAATATCTGGTGGCTTCTCTAAATTATTACGAGATATTTTCAGATTGTTCTTTGATCGGCACATAGTACCTCCATTGACTTTGGATTTGATGCGTTCACATTCGCAAGCGATGTGTCTGAACGCTCACCTTACTTACTGTTGTTTAGCGGAATTTTGTATCTAAATCCTGTAAATATCTGGTGGGTATTCTAAATTATCGCGAGATAATTTCAGATTGTTCTTTGATCGGCACATAGTCCCTATATTGACCTTGGATTCGATGCGTTCGCATTCACAAATTATGTGACTGAACACTTACATCTGAGGTTGGAAGGAAGTAGGTCCCAAGTTGTATTTGCTGACATACCCAACGGATATGGGGCTAGTTTGGTGGGTTTAATTCTGGTTTCCCCAATCGAGATACCGGTTGCAGATTCCAGAAGAGGTTAATTTTTCAATGTAATCCCATGCACAACTTGAGTACAATGCGTGTTAGAAATAGGTGGTATATGTTCGATTCAACTCTTAAAACTGAACTTTTACTGCCAATCATCTTATGTAATAGGTAAATTCGGAACGAAAGGTTAATAATGACAATAAAGCACGGAAACCTTTAGGGGTTATTTTTCACTTCAGGGAAGTTGATTCGGAATTAGTAAAAAGTGCATCTTTTACCTTTACTGAATATATATTATATTTTGTCTCTTTCATCTCCACAACTTCTGATGGTGAGCCATGATCATATTTACACCCAGGACGAGGAAAGGTTCGGGAATTGACGTGACCATGAGAGGGTCAGAGTGAATGGGCAAAGTTCTGATCCAAAAGAGGGGTTCGGATCCAAAAGTACAGATCGTGACCGAGGGCAGGGGAGAAAAGGGGTGAAATAGTGGTCGTCGAACTTTTTGAGAAATTCTTTCTTCGGGAATCCGACCCTATCGACATCTCAGTAAATATCGGATGAATCCGAGTTTGATGCGATTGTGACTGCTCGATAACGGCCTTCATTTTATTCCCGCCTCAAATCAACGTGCCCATTATTCTTTCAATTCACTTCTATTTGTTTACGAGCGGGCGAGAGACAGTTGCCGTAAGTTTTATTCTATCTAAGGACACGTCCTGACATTAACCGTTGTCCGTTACTTAACAATGACCGTTGAAAGGTAACTAGAATCCAAGAATACTCTGAAAAAAGGAGTTTCCCCTCTAGTCCACAAAAATACCAATTAGATATTTGGTAAAAATGGACAACCTACCCAATCATGGTGTGCTTTTGAAAATTATGTACGTTATAAAGTGTTAATATTAGTAAAATTATGCTTTACGGCTCAATTCTAATGTTAGGGGCTGTAGTACTTACTATAAAACATTCCACTGTTTACAAATGACTTGCGCGAAAATAAGAGTACGTCGTTCATACTCGTTCAGATCGTCGTTCGCCTGTGAAAATATCCATATATATAGCAAAATTTAGCGCTAGCGATAGCGCGCTAGCGTTATCGTTATTTTTTGATTTAACTCATGTCAGAGAGAACGTGATCTCCATTCTTCATTTTTCGCACAGCACTTCAAATCGCTTATTACAATCAGTGGAGCGAATTTTATAGACGGTTATTGTTAACCCTGCGCTACTCTAGGGGTAAGCGTCAACGATAAAGATTGCGATAACGCGAAAGATAAATCCGTGATTCTACACCTGTAGTGAGAAAAACCACACGCGGAAGCAACCCTAAAGGATGTTGGTATCACTGCTTAACGCCGCAAAAAACCTGTGATTGTACATTAACACTTTCCGGCTAGATTTCGTGGTAAATGCTGACAAAACAAAATGAAAATAAGATGTCGTATTGGTCTATATATTTGTGTATTACTCTGAACGCCCTATATACATTTGAAAATGGCATAGAGTGCCGAAACGCGTATTGTGTATCATGCATGAAAGAAAAAAGTGGGCGAATGCAACATCTTATTTTCAATTTATACCTTATATATGTGCCTAAAGTGTTTATGCTATGTTTTAAAATTTATTTTAAAATATATTTGTTCCGAAGGTTTTAATCACTCTCGCTTTGCCAATAAAAAGGGACTATGTAAGAACCACACTACAAAATATACCTATAGAAAATTCCGTTGCTGAATGTATGTTCTAAAGTTAATCCCAAAATCTTCTTTAGATCGCTTTTTAAAACTACGTGACGCCATTTTCCGTTTACGAATGTTTTGGAATTGGTAGTAGTTCAAGGAAACTATTTTGCGGTATATACTGGCGAGTAATCCTAGCTTTTGATGAGATTATTGGAGTTCCAATGATAGTATTGAGCATTTCTGAAACTGCTTGGAAAAGGAAGTTTTTGAAATGACTCTAATGTATTGCATACATTTAACAGCAATAAATATAAAGAAAAATAACGTTAGCTCCGTAAGTGTCTTCCCACATTAATTTCCTGAAATGGGTCTAGTTAAGAATATCAACTTATATCTTTAAATGTCTTATTCTGTAGTATTACGAATGAAATATTCCACTATGGTTACGGCATGGATGCAATGTTTCAGACATTTTTAGTGAAGTTAAATGAAAAGCTTGGTTTCCTACCCACTCGCAAAATGATTCATGGGGGAATTGAAGGCTTCCTTGTAAAAAAAACACGAGCCCGAACGGGTCGGGACGGGAAATGACAGAAATTGTGTCTCGCCCTTTCAAATCAAATTTCCGCGTCTGGTTCGATGGTATTCTTGACCTCGCACACCAACTCCCCTCTCACTTCAGTTTTCTACCTTTACTCCCCGTTCGCAGTTCGCAAAAGAGGGTAGCAGAGCAGTAGATCCCTCCCCCTCCTTGTCACAACACCCCTGTAAACCCCCCTTTCCCCTGCTGCCATCAAAGCCTTTCCTTCTGCTACCCCAGCCAAAATCACGTCTGAATGTTTTGATGGCATCTTCATCCGATTTTCCCACTGACGGAAAAACCCAACTCATCAAAACTTTTCCATTTGGAAACAACAGTTTTCCTCCAAATTCAATATCCTATCTCACGTACAGCAGCGTGAACCGTTTTCCTCCGGTCCCTTGTCATTTTTCTCTCCCTCGTACATCCACACCTCCCATTGGCCTTTGCAACCATTCTATGGCCCTGAGCGTATTAATTCCCACCTTTTCTCCCACTCTCGTCTCCCTAAACTTTTCCTCCCACTGCGCGCGTGTTGACATGAGAAAACGCTTGGGGCCGTAACAAGAGAAAGCTTGCCGAGAAAGCGTCATTTAACTCGGAGGTTGATTGGCGTTCTGCTAATGAAGCCAACTTCTCATGATTCATTGGCCTTTGAAACAATCGCAACTCAAGAGAACGATGAATACGGAAACGTTGATGGCCTTGCCTAAAACTTATAACTTCTATCTCGATTTATAGCAGCAGTAGTCTCGGATTATGAGTTTCAATAGATTTGATTATATCACACCATTTAAAACTTTGATACTAAATTAGGACTACTGAAAATCTATATTCTGGTAGGGATTATAAACCGTGAACTTTGGGTTGTCAGGGTTGGGTTGACAACACGTTGCTGACATGGCTACCATGGCCTGCCCGATTCATTTTTCTAAGGGAAAGTAGTTAGTAGAAAAATAGCCTTGAATTTAAAGACATTAAAAGCACTAGATATAGCAAAAATGGGAGACTAAGGAGGGAAAACTGGTCTTACAGTTTTATAACTAATGATTTTAATGATTAAATTTAGCATTAATAGAAAATACTAAGAATTAAAATATTACCTATACTTTACTAATTAGTAAAAATAATACTTGAAGTCTGATATTGAGTAGTTAAAATGAGTCACATTCATCCTGCCACATGGAGGATATTTTAGACTGCTGAAGAATGATTAAATTTGGATTAGTTATTTTTTATTCAGTCCGGTGAATTCGAGAGCCGTTAGGCATCCGGGTAACCCATGCATTGTAAATTCCAAAAAAAAATCTACCCTGACCAATCGAACCGCACAAACATTAATAAATAAACAACTATGTATTTCATACCATCATAAAAGGCCGTCATTTACTGAAATCGATGTGATGCTACTGCAAACGCCTATTCTTGGCAAGGGGGAATAAGCAGATTCCTCTTGAAACCTAATATTATTAAAATACCTGGGAGAATCATCAACAATTCCTCTTGAAACCTTATATTATACCTCTGATATATAATGCTTGCAACTTATCTTTATATTTCACTTCTTTAGGAGAGCAGCTCCAAAATATGTGACATTCCCAGTGTATCCTTTCAACATTTCAAGCATGCGGATCCTCATCACCTCGTTAGAAGCGTTACACGTTATAATATGTATGGTCAGTACAATTTTTATTGAATGTAATATATAAATATATATATCCTTTACCGTCTTTATAGAGCCATAGGTACTTAAAATAATCACAATCACTTGAGGTAGTAAAGTTTATTGCTTATAAATGCAAAAGCAGAGTTATTCTGAATTTTCATATGCCCTCGATCCGGAGTAACTGAGAAGCGGTTTTACTGCTGCGATTAATATCCAAGCAGTGAACATTGTACTATTTTGTACCTAAACCCCGTGGTTCCGTACATTCCACTATTTTGTAATCTTCTTTGCCAATGTGAGGCTGCGGATTATTACTACTTCTTCATTATCCAGACGGATTCATTTTTATCGGCTCACTTGTAATATACGTAGTCTTCGGCTTTTTTTATGTTTGTATTTGGCTAATTTGGGAGAAACATTTCGAATTTTCATACCGTAATTAATCTGCCATGGTTATTTCCTTGCCATAATAACTTGTAAAATTCTAATGACACCTATTTTAATCTTAATATGGCATACATATATATGGCGAGAAGAAGTTTCTTCATATATTCCCTACGCTTTCGAAACCGATGGTAATTATGACTTTGTATACCATTCCTCTTTCTTTTTGCATGACGAATCGCTTGCGTGTGTTGGCGCCTAAGGTAATAATCGAGGTGAAGGAATTTTATCGTTTTTGAGGAAAAGAGATTTTTCCTATAGATTCCACTTGCACGCTAATAACACCACTTGTGGCGGGCTTTCAACCCTTCTCAGCTCAAAGACTTCCGATCTGAAGAATATTGAATAGAGCTATTTCATTTCCAGACTCAACGTCTATATCAATCTTGTTTGTTTTCAGAACTTATTGTTTTATGTTACAGATACAAGGATATTGTTTCTGTAAATGTTTAAGAAATGGTCAATGGCTCTGGAATAGCTATATTGTTTTTTGCTTTAAACGTTAAGTGATGCGTTGCAGCATATGAAAAATCCGTATTTTTAGGAAAATCGTTCGATTCAATAGTTCTCATCTCACAAAATATTCTCTGTCATAATATTTATTCAATTATGCTCTTCGGTTTCTAACTTAGCATATTGTAGAAAGAAGACCAAATTACATACCTGTAATAATATTCAAAACATGGGAAAGGGGGATTAGACTAGAATAGACGCTACCCTAACTGGCCTCTCACCCCGTGAGCATGAGGCCGAGCGGTGATAGGAATTTTTCAGTGGCATAGGTTCCTGTCCCCACTTGATTGAAAAGTGGAGAGAATTTCAAATTCCGCTCTCCGTCTGTCAGATGGGACGTAAAATAGGGGAACTCCAGATTTGATGAATACCTAAGGTCTGCCTCACAATGTCTCGCTTATTCCCTCCACTCATTTAAAATCTTCCGGTCTAAAAAGATATATATATTTTTACTGACCATTCACATGTAAATTCTGAACTCATTTCAACTTCTCAGCATTTCTTTATCCTGGGGGTCCTGGGTAACGTGAGCAGCTTTCTTGTGGTCTGAGAGTAGCATTTTGCTAATCTGTGCTTTTCTCAACATCATTAGTAATGATTTCACCGCCGTAAGAATTCTACCAAGTAATTCTCTCACAGTTAACTCGGTAGACTATAATTTAATAAAGAGATTTTGACCAATATTAAAAAAAGATGTAGTTTCAGGAGTTATATTAAACTGTGGTAACTAAAATTATACTGCGGGGTCCTCGAATCACATTGGAGATCCGTTCCTACAAACCGACGCAACACAATCTTCGATGCCAGATGGGATCACCTTAGCCTAAGTTATACCTAACCTAAATTACCTTGAAGGCATAATAGTAACAATAATAGTACAAGGTCTTTATTAGGGCGATATGAAGACCCTTCTGCCATCTTATCCCTCGTCAAAATACTTAGATAAAAAACATGATTGTCATGGCATGTGCAATTAGGATCTTGGTAAAAAATATAAAAGGATATGTTTTACGGAAATAAAGAATAATAAATGAACAAACAAATATAAGCAATGTTAAAGTATTGCGTGTTTAGAAAATGATAGATAAAGCATGTTTGGTGTGAATTCCCCCCGATCCCACTCTTCCACACCCTTGGTGTTTGCAGGGTATTATGTAGATGTAGTATTAAACGTTAGGAAATCACGGTGTGCGAAAGTATTTGCAATGGGAATATGCTTATGTATTTCTAAAAACATATATAGCCTATAAAAAAATAAATGAAAGATGTCTGTAGTGCAGAAGAATGAAAAAAAGAGTCAATTATACATATATGATAAGGGTAATCCCCGTAGTTTATTTTTACATTAATTATGGGATTACTACCGTAATGTGTATAAGGCGCATGCCGATGGTGGCTTCATTCGGGGACCCCCTATATTCAAACTCTAAAGATAGATTCATTCTTAATTCCTAATGCTCCAACACTCTGCTGTTGTAAGCTCTAGGAAAGAATGATTTTTGTTACCCGAGTTTTTGATTTCCATACTGCAAAACATAATGCCATAACGGAAAGGGAAAAAAAGTAGACGGAAAATTTCAACACTTCCCTTGTTACAAGAATGTAGAACGATGCTGCCGCACTGGTTCCTGTAATTATATAATTTAAACTTTAGCTTTAATGAACTTTTGATTCGGGTATCATCCTAAATTGGTTATTCTCTCGTGAAACCACAGTTCTGATGTAGCGGCATTATAACTATTTTTCCGTTTAAATCTTAATAAGCACATATCCCTTGCATTTCAAATAGCCTGAGTGTAAATAGTGACAAAGTGCATGAAATGGAAGTACGCATTTTTCAAATGATTTCATTCCTGATCAAAGAAAATTGTTATTTTTTCATGAGTGTACGATATTATTTTAGGTGATAGAAAGAGCATAATTTTACGAGGTAAATAATGTTCAATGAAATAGTAATTTGGAAATTGAGTGAGGGTAAGGGCTAACATTTCGTTTCCATCCCCTTGCGCTAAAACACACCCTTTACTACGAAGCATGTTGTTTAGATCTCTCTCATACTCTCTCTCATTTCATTTATTTACTCACCCTCTATTCTTGTATGAATATCTACTCCTTCACCCTTGACCATCTTCTACATTCTCCGCACGCCATCCTTTTTTGTATTGGGGTCAGTCACGTGATCGACTCTCCTTTCGAAGCCTTTATTCTCCTCTTTCTTCACCACCTTCCTGCTTTTCTCCTCTCTGCTTCCTTTTACAGTGAGTATTCGAGTTCTAGGGTTATCTTCCCGTTTCCCTCCCATTCATTCAAGATGCTGCTCTAAAAGCCCAAAATCCATTTCAACCTATTCTGAACTAGACAAGCTCCTCCTTTTATCTAGTTCTTATTGATGAATGGCACTTTCTCAACGTGATTCCTAGGTAAAAGTTGGATTTATTCTGCTCTGTGACCGTCGTCCTTGATTTTCAGCTTCTCGAATCTTCGGAATCTACTTCTAATGAGTACCTACCTTGAAACTCAACTCGAGACTTTGTGGCATGGGATGAATAATCACGATATATGCACCATGTAACAGTCCGTCCACTAATAGCTAATATTACCCGATTATCGATTGGGATAAATGGTATGCGGGACAAACACAATACATTTTGCCTTTAGCTCAGAATAATGAGAGATATTCAAGAAAAACTAAGCCCATGTTTTGTAAATCTCATCTAAATGACGATTTGCAATGAAGTCTAAATATTTACATAACCTTTTCCAACTATGGTGGTCGTGGTGGCCTAGTAGCTAAGAGCTACAGACCGGATGGTCTCGGGTTGAAATCACGGGCAGAAGGTTTCTGATCACCCCCAGAAGTTCTTAGGTGTCGGAACTTAGTAGGAAACGGAAAGTGACCAAGAACCAAGTAAAGGAGTGGGTCCCCCTATCCTGAATGTGTAATTTTTACACGCCAAGAACTTAGTACGGGGTGAGCTCTACTCTAACCTATCAAAGGCCAACCTTCTAGTTGAACAATGATTTAGTTTTCCTAGCTATCTCCTTGGTTGCTGGGTTTTATATAGATTTAAATCTATTTATTTGAGATGAGTCGTGAGAAAAGGGAAGTAATGAGATTATCGTCAGCACAAAGGGCGAGATTTCATTTAAAATGTATTAGGCCTGATGCAAAAGCAGGTTGAGCGATTTATCCCTAGTTTTTGTTTGAAGGAATAGGAATATTCAATGCTCCAGGCAAGTGGTACGCCAAACAGTGGAGAAATCGGAATGTAAAAGATGTGATGTGAAAATAGCAGCAGAGACCAGATGGAGCCGCTTAGAAATTCTACGAGAAAGTGATTCTATGAGAAAAGGAAAATGCTAGTTCAAGCTGTGTTACACTGTCATCTGGATTTTGGGACAAAGGAAAGTTACTGATATCATAGATACATGCGGTCAGGGTAAGGTGGATAAAGAGAAAATGATGGATTAAAATATGCATATGAGATGGTATTGGTCCAAAGCAGGGACTAAAGATAGTTGCTGGATTAGTTCACCAGTCAGTTTCTTAGATGACGAATAAACTCTTTTCCCATCCATTCTCATCCTTTTATCTTTCCTGAAGCACCTATGAGAGCGGAAACGTACTTTAAAACACCCATGTAAGTAAGCCACTCAAAAGAAATACGGAACTAAAGAGGAAAATAGCTGAAAGAAGCTAACTCTCGCAGGTATGGAAAGAAAGTAGTACCTTGACTTACAACCATGAACAACATTATTCTTTTTTAAGGGTTACCAATGAGAAAACGAGTTTTTAAATCCCGTTCGCAAAATTTAATGGGACCACATACTACGCTAAGTCAATTCAAAGAGTGTTTATTTATATTTTTTTACCAGTGCAGGTGATATTCATCTATTGAAAATGTTAAATCAAGAAAACATGCAAAAAACTGATTAAGGCATTAGGGCAAATAGACTATTTGGGGGTTTAACAAAACATGGCATTACTTACAATTTGCGCTAAGCATTGAGTATTAGCAGACTTATATACCATCATCTAAAATGTGACCAACATAAATAGTTCAAATGGGCACAATGAATTATGGCAAAATATGTAATTAAACGATTTCATCCAAATATTTCTTACCTCTTCAGTGGTCTTTTCCATTTTACCGAGATCAAGCTCCGTCCTGTGAATCTAAATGCTTGAATTTGGAGGCATTTATATTTTTCGCTATGCTATCAAGGCCACCCGTGGGACGCGACAGTTATGAATTATCCTTCCGGGAACATAAATAACCCATGCGTCACCCGTATAAAGATTTCACTCCGACCCGTCATCTTTAGAGCGCCCGGGTATTCCTGCCCCAGTTCCTATTTAAAGTTAGCATTTACCTACCTACCAGCTTCGTCTTAAGTGGAGTCTTCCCTCCACTCTTTTAAGAAACGTGTGGAGATTTTCCTTTCGACCCTTTTTCTGCGCTTCCCGTATTCCTCTTTCGTTTGGCTCTCTCTCCTTTTTCACCTTCCGTGTACTTTTCCATTATCCCCCTCCTCTGGACTCCACCCTTTTTCTCTCTCCTCTCTCACACACACCTTTAACCACCCTTTTGCCTTCTTTCAAAACTTTAGCGCCTTGGGTTCCTTGAGGTTCTCCCGCCACTCCCGTCTCACGCAACTCCAGAAAGGAGAGAGGAGGAGATCGACACCCACAGCGGCGATCGAAAGTCGGAATTATTTACGAGGCTCACTTGTTCGTGGCTTGTTGAATGAGGGTTTTCTCCCGCAAGAAGTAAATGGAAAGCACTTTTTATTAGGTTCCCCTAGCAAATACTTGGCGTGAGGTCGTAAATATTGATCCTGTAGAAATTAATCGTAAGACTTTGCTGTGCGTATGTACTTTCCGCGTGTTCTTTTCCTTTACTTTCAACCTTCCGTTGGTAGGAGAGTATTGCTCTCAACATATCTTTTTTTTAGGTGTATCTGTCGTTGCTGGGAATCGATTTTTCCTCCTCTTATAGCTAGTTTGTTCTCGGTGAAATTCACTTAGGCTGCATAGCATGAATAGCAAAAGACTAGTAGAGAACGAGAATTGACCTTTGTTGGAAAATTTGCAAAATTTTACTGCTGATGTGTTCGGTAAATTTTTCCACAAACTTACATCATCCTTTCACAATGCTTCGTTTAACATGGCTGTAGTTGTATTCATTAAATTTAAGAGAATGAAATTTTCTCCAAGCCTAGAAATATTCTGGATAGTTAAATGCAATGTAAATTTATGTGAGTTGCCTCTGGATGAATTTACTAAGTAAACCCATAATATTTTTATTTTTGTAGAATTTCTCAATGAAAAATCAGCTTTTTGATAATGACTCAGTATATTTGTACTTGTATATTTGTGTAAATTTGTATACTTAAATAGTCCCGGCTGCTATTCAATTCTCGTTTCTACTGTCTCTTCACTTGCAACCACGTTGCAATACGTAGCAATTTGGTTTCTAAAATTCCCATTAATAGCTTGATATCTCTCTATGCCTGCATACTTGCAGAGCACCTATAAAATTTCGTCCTCCTCAGAGGTTAAGATCTGAATCGTCTCTAGGAACTTATGTATAGGTATTTAAGATTATCCTGATTTTGCGCGCATTCCCTGCTATGAATGATTCATGGGAACAATGATTGAGACTATTCCAAGTTTCCTTCCAAAGAGTATTTTTTAAGTACCCAATCAATGTAAGGACTGCATACTGAGGTAAGACAATTTTGTTACCACCTCACCGTGGAGTATACAGTAGACTGTGAGAGCACCGCCTGATATTTCTGCCTCATATCGATGGAGGAATGTACTCGTAGCAACTCTAATTGCTCTTGCCGTCAATATCTAAGGTACGAAAAACAATATGCAGAGCAAGTATTCCACTATTTGGGACATATAATGGATAAAAATTGATATTTATCCCATGCATATTATTTTTAACTTTCTTCTCGTACTTTTTCTTGCCTTCATTCACCCTTATAATAATTTCACGGGTACATTGTTTTTAAAGTACTTAACAAAGAGACGATAATGATATAAGGGAGTATGTACTGAGAAGAAGGGATTATTTAATGATTTTCAGATTTTATCTGCTAAAAAGGCATTTATTTTTACTGCCTTTCCATATGTGGTCATGCATGTGAGGAAAAATGGTTCTTACTGCTACAATATTTTCCAAATTTTTAATGCTCGCATTTTAACTTACTATATCATGTAAAATATGTAAATAGGAACATATTTCTCCAATGTAGATATAATTTTTTGCATAACGTTGGACCTGACATATTTCATTAGTGCATATTTCCAATTCATGATTTGTCTCACCTCTTCAAATAAAAGCTAATGGTGGTATTTCAAATAAAAATTTACAGCAACTTACGCTCGTGAAAAGGATATATCAGTGTGAGATAATTTAAATAATATTAAACATATATTTTCTCCATTAATACAAGTTTCATTTATCAAACAATTTATGTCCTTCGGATGAAAGACGCTTGGTCGCTAATGGCGAATCGTTCTGCAATGCACATTTAAAATGCCTGGCATTTAGGCGGTAGATGTACATTTCGGCTTTTATGTTCGTAAAATACTGAAGTGAAATCCACTCATCGAAAGAGACTTATATTTTAAACACAAGGGCCAAACTGAATTCTAATCTGTACAGTTAGTATTGCTTAACTGAGATATTGTTTCCGTATTTACCGTATCCGCTACTATCTTTCTTTGAAAGTCTCACAAACATTTCACGTATATACTGTAAGTAAATGGCCAAGGTTCGACACCGTAAATATTCAGAGTAGCGGAGTGGATAATATTTTGGCTGTTACACTCAGGTCTGAAAAATCTAGAATATAGGTCATTAGGAGCACGATAATATCTGGCGGTAAGGTGTGAATATATAACAGCTTGGACTGAAAATATTTAAAATGTAGAGGTTGATATGTGTGCTGAAATGGAGTAGCTGTTCGTGGAATAGGAAAAAAATATCATGAATATTCTGTCCTGAACTCAACAGTCGTAGGAGTCTTGAATTATAATTAAATTAATACTACAGGTGTGATAAATGAAAAATCAGACTCAGAAAATCAGTAGAATTTGAACATTTTACTAGTATGAAGAAATTTAATTCTTCGTCGTATTTGAAAGAGAATAGATCGTAAAATCAAATTTTTTACGCCGTGGTTAGTTTGACTTTGGAAGTTTGCCAAGTAAGATTATTAATGTTATTCCCATTCACGAAAGTACCTGTGACATTTCTTAGCAACCATTGATGTCGTTTATCCCTCTGCTCTGTAAATAGACAAAGTATTCACTGGATCTCAAATACTAGTTAAAATTAAGAATTTATTTTTCATTATTTTGTTACTACACTTAAAACGTCTTTCTTATCGTGGTGCGTTTTGGTGCATTTGAATTCTAAATTATTATGCTTTCCGTGGAAACTATAAAAATATCATGTCGACATTTTTTATAAATAGAGTGGAGAATGTTCAGCTACAATGCTAAAATCGAAAGACAGAATTAGTGGATAAAAAATGAAATTTCATCGTCAAGTGGCAAGCTTCTTGCTTATTTTACCATATTAGCAATTTATTCATAATTCACAGTTCACAGTTTGAACATTTATTTTCGCGGTATTTATCTAAGAGAGTACTTAAAACTTTTTGGAGTCTATTTTTACCAAAAAAAATTGTCAAATTGCTATCAATGAGCACACTTTGGTAAATCTCTTGTTGATATAGTATTTTCTCGCTTTTTGCTTAAAATTCCAAATCCATTACTTGATTAGCAATCGACTCCTCTGTTGATCCATCGCTCTTCTATCTAGGGCAATAGTTTTCCCATTTAGTCCTAAAAACACGACGGAAAGTTCCTCCACCGACCTGCAGTTTCGCCTAGAAAAGATAAACTCCCCCCTCTAATCGCCATTCCTGGACCCACAGGGAACATCTGCTTTCCTCCTTCCTCTTCCTTAAGGAATTCAGGAGTTCGGTCATTGTAGGAGGGTCTCTCGGCGGGTGTAGAGGGAGTTGCATAAAGTTACTTGTCTCCTGTAGTTTGAGGCAGTTGCTTCGTAATTAAGGAAGCATGAACTATTCAGCTGATATGCTACGTGTGATGGCAAACTAACCGAGTACGGTACGGTATCGGTCCAATGTATCGGACTGTGGAGGCTCCTTGAAACTATTGCTCGTCATCTAAGATACGTGAGGGGCTGCTTCAGCCTTATGTCCAAGACGTATGTGAAAAGACCTTTGGCCCGAGTCTTGAATCTTTCGTTCCTCACCGAAAAAATATTGACGTTTTCGTTACCTACGAAAAGGTCATATTTTGTTATCAACGTGGATAAAGGAATAACTTGAAACGAATGACGTTATCATAACGACAAATTTCATTCGTTATAGCGTAACGAAAGATTCAAGACTTGGGCCCCCTATGCCCTACTCTTCATTATTTTTCCTTCATTTTCCTTCGATGCCTACTCTCCAAGCAATGTGTCTCCCTTTTCGTATCAACCCTCATCCCTGAGTAATAGTAAGTGTGGATAATTCGTAGTCTAAAACCTGAAACCTCGGAGGAAAATTCAAGGGATAAGTACCAAATCTTTTATGCATATGAATCACAAAAAGAACCTCGTACTACTAATCTTAATGGTAAATAATCATCGTGGGAATGCCTGTTTTCTTACATTCTTTAATGCAAAGATACAGCTGCATGAGGGTGAGTGCTCCAAGTAAAAGAAACTAAGATATCCGTGATGCTAAATGTATGCTACAAGCAGCTGCCATATGCACTACTTCGTAAAATATTACACTGGTTCAATATCGATACTTGTCGGAATAATTGAGCTTCAACTATGAGACTTCTGATTCAACAATAAAAAATGTAGTTGAAGTAGGTATTTAAGTACCTATCCTAACATTAATAATTTTATATAGACTCCATTAAAACTCTTCTGATTTGGTCATCATGGATAGGCTCTGTCAGCAGTACCGTTATTTAGGGTTGTCGTATTAAAACACGAATTTACTCTTTTTAAATATTGATTGCGTGAAAAAGTTTTAAGTATAATTTTTAAACTTCAAAAAAAAGTATGTAATAAGCATTTTAGTTTAATTTAAAAATGTTATGCACTTGTCCAATATTTATTTATCTCAGTGTACAGCTTTTCTTAACATGGTCTTGTCAATTCTTTTATTTCTAACGATTTCTAAGACTTAGAGAAACGATTGCATCCTTTATCACCTAATTCGTCTCCAATTTTATTATCTATTTCCGTATTCTTTTAAGAGTTTCATTCGTCTATAGTAGCCCAAACGTTTTGGATTAAATTGCAGTTGATGCATTAGTGACTTTTTTTAAGCATATGCTGAATTAGTGATGGAAAAATCGATTTCGATTAAAATCGAAAATCGAGTTTTAATATTCAAAGAATGAGGAAATTGAGATCGAGCCATGATCTTCGAGTTTCGATCCAAACTCGATTTTTCAACTTCGATCTTGACCATTTCGTTTGATCTCAGCAGCGCGTAGTATTCAGTAGAGGTCCTCGATGAACTGCCACTGAGGTCACTTCTTGTTAGAAGTAGATGCCAGTAGAAGTTAGGCAATACCTCAACAGGCCACCCGTCGATAGGAAAGTCAACCCCAATCCTCTGAAAGTCTGGGAGGAGATAAAGGGTGAATACCCCAACACGTACCGATTCGCTATCAGAGTGGCGTATGTAGTAAATAGTATGATAACGTCATCCGTCCCAAGTGAAAGACTTCTCTCTAAGATCGGTAAAATTGGAAAAGTACGTCCTAGATCATCAAGAAAGCATCTTAATCAGTTGATCTTTCTTAAAAATTTTAGTGAAGCCGAATGGTTCCAAGCGGTGATCCACATTAAAGTAAATTGTAAATTTTTACGACTAAAAATTCAAGAATGTTTTCCAAGTACATTTTTAGGGATTTTTTATATTATTCAAATATGTATTATGAGCGTTTTCAAATGAATAATAAACACGTTTTTGTACCAAATGCATTTTTTTCAAAAATGAACCATAGATTTTTTCGATTAATCGATCTTTTGGCACAAATTTCGATTTTTGCTGAAAAGTCGAGCTTTTCATTTCGATTAATAATCAATTGCTCGAAAAATCGATTTTGACCGACATTTTTCCATCACTAGGCTGAATCACGCATTTTCTTGCACTTCTTTGGAATCCATAACCTAAACAAAATCACATGTGCACCGCTTGCAATAACTTCAGAGACTACTACTTCTACGAGCTGAAACTGGAAACATGAAAAACTTGGAAAGGTTTGCGGAATGGAAATCACCTTTTAGCTTTCACATGCGCTATAAAAAATAATTTGAGTACGTAGGAGCCTGACTTATGAAAATTCATAATATATTCCCGGTTTCAAATTTCCTCCGATCCTCTATTCCGTGTAAGGTACTAAGATTCTTCCGTTTTAATAATGGGGAACTCAAAAATAAAGTTGACTCTTTGGTAGACAATTATTAAGGTGTAACTTCTTAAATATTGTTTAGTTCACCATGAGACCTGCAGATATATTATTCTACATTTATTGTCACCTCCCTCAACTAATTCGTCCATTAGTTAGCTTCTTACTGTACTGCCCATTTCTTATTTCAAATTCGTGTATACTAACAGACTGCATGAATATTTTGACGATTATTTTCAGTATTATGGACGATCTTAGCCTTCACTTCACCTGGTCTAACCACATTCGTCTCTTTCGTTGTGCAAGGGGCAGTATGACATTAGGGAGATATGAAAAGTGTTTATTTTCTCTTTGTGGATTACTCCTTGTAATTGAGAAAGAAAAAATGTAGCTAACTTTAAAATATTTTCGGATTTTTAATCTTATCACGTTCGTAATAAATTTCATTCAAAATGGCAACTTTCAGAATTCCTTTGTTTTTTTCTGGGAAACGCCGGGATGTTAGATGTATGAGGTCGGATTGAGGATATTGGAATGATTGATGAAGTAGTGAGTTTTAGTGGCTACGTCATTTTTCCAAAAACAGACGCAACACTGGAGAATACCAATAGCAATAATGAATGCTTTGAGTTTCCTTCCTCTGGGTAATCTTTGCCCAATCGCCGGGACGAGAGTGTTTTGGCTGATAATCATTATATTCTCAGCTCTTCGAGCAATCTCTTGGATTCTTCCTGTAGTTGATGAGAAACCTCCTCATCTATCAAACTTACGACAATTTCTTGTCAAATTATTGTGATTTATTACCTTGTTTGTTTAAATCGGTGCCACATCGCCTCTACACCGCAATGAAGGAATTCGATTTTGTTTCTCAAGTAGGCTTCGCTTTATCGCGAGAAAACATTCCATCAAACTTTGCTACTCATACAGCGTTTTATACTCTTGCTCTTGATAATATGCCGCCGAGAAAATGAGGTAAATTATGTTGATTCAAAAATACAAAGTTTGAAAACTTTCCGTGACTAAACGTATATTTTACACTCGGCTACAATTTTAACTATGGAATTACCTCATCGTACTTGTTCTTATGGCAAACGCACACGGTTGAGAAAAGTAAAATAATATCACATATTGGTACACTAAGAATGAAATCCTACTTCGCACACTTATAAGGTGTGGCGTGTTAGCAGGGATTATTTATTCAGATTATTATTATGATATGAGTTGCGAGTTACAACTTTTGCCTGAGTCAACTATTTCGTGTAAATCAAGTATACCCTTTTCTGACACTTAGTAAATAAGATGATTTCACAAACGCTCGTTTCGATATTAAAAGGAATTTTTGCATTAATTTACTCAACTACTGATTTTATTAGGTATAGTTATCGCCATAAAACTCTTTTATCCATGCCATTATGTTGATTTGTAGACATTTTTATATTTCTTCATTTTGCAATCCTCAACTCAGTAAAACTCAATTTTTTCATGAGAGATTCACTACACGCATTTTGTCTTTCAATGTCTTTAATCATGATATCCAATGGATTTCATTATTTTATAATCACCAATTAAAAAGTTTGCTTTCGGCTTCATCACGTACTGTTTGTGTCTTCGTTATTTCTTGAGTTCTTGTGCTTTTTACGGTTAAATTCTGGATCGTAATGCATTGCCCCCGTATATTATGAACTAGTGGGAATTAGATTCCCTGGTGGATCCATAATAGTTTCATCAAAAATCAGTGACACGTAGTTTATAACATTTATTCAAGAAAAAGGATGAATCTTAGCATTATTATAAGAGCGTCTAGGATTAGTAGTGCCAACTCTATAAGAACGTGTTCCATTTTTTATATCAGTGTCAGCTTTTAGGTCATTCTGGTCATTTAGGTCTATCATTCTGTGAAAACATATGAGCTTAATCGGTATTTGTGAGATAAGCTTACCTAATGATCCTGAAACTTACGGTATATGGCGATCGGTACGTGGCAGCTCTTTCTACGGAAATGTATGTACATTTCAATTAAATTTTGGATCTAATCTCGCCTTCAAGGACATCACAGTGTTTTTAGCCGGCAATGAGAAGCGTCTTGGCAGTATTGCATTCACTTATGGCATCATCATTCTGGAAGATACACTTATTTGTGTGACGATTATATACATGAACTATTAAAATAAAAGGAGATTCAATAACTGTTGCATTTTACCGTCATTGAAGCTGTATTTAGTGGGTTTACATGAGAACAGTCAATCAGCATCAGCACAGACAAAAGTAAAGTGTCACATATCTTATTTCAGCGTGGGCATAATGTCATCCCTGGATGGAAACAAAATTCATGACTATCAAAGAATTAGCGATAGGTTTTGCATTGATGCCTCCGCTACTTGTGTAGGGTAGTACTGCGAGCTGATAAATGCAGCGGTGTTGCTAAATTTACATTTTGAATCCCGATAGCTGTTTAAGTGGTCCACTTAAAATATTTATTATCAATAATATTAACTGTTTATTATTAAATTAATAATCATCATCAAGGGTCAACAATACTAGGATTGGTTCGACGCAGCCCTCCACTCGATTCTTCTATCGGCCAACCTCTTCGTATTAACGTAGCTCCTCTCTTTCACGTCGTTTACGACCTGTTCTCTGTAACTCATACGTGGCCTGCCTTTTCCAATCTTCCCGTTCACTTTTCCATCGACGATATTCTTCATCAGGCCATCGTGTTCTAAGATATGGCCGATTAAGTTATCCCTTCTTCTTTCTAGAGTTTTCAGCAGACTTCTCTTTTCTCCCACTCCTCTTAGGACTTCCTCGTTATTTACCCGGTCGATCCATTTAATCTTCATCATTACTCTGTAGCATCACATTTCGAATGCTTCTATCCTTTTCTTCTCTGCTGCTGTTATCCTCCATACCTCGCTGACGTAAAGAAACATGCTCCAGATGCACGTTTTGATGGATTGCTTCCTTACTTCTAAGCTTGTATATCCAGCTGTAAGTAGATTCTTCTTTTGATAGAATGCCCTCTTTGCCTTGGCTATTCTACTCGCCATTTCTTTCTTGCTTCGTCCATCATTAGTTACCTTTCTTCCCAGGTAACACAACTCTTTCACCTCTTCCAGTTTCTGCTTTCCTAGTATAACGTTGGTTTTTGTCTCCTCTCTCTTGCTGCACACCAATATCTTAGTTTTCTTTCTATTGATCTTCAGATGATATATGGCCATTTTCCTTTCCATGGTTGTTGGCATCTTATTCTGCTCCCTCTCTGTCTCTGCTATGAGAGCTATGTCATCAGCGAATCTTAGCATACTGATTGTTTCTCCTTGGATGTTTACCCCAAAAAACTTCTCCTTGACTTCATTGATGGCTCTCTCAACGCAAACATTACATTTTACGGGAGACAGTGCACAGCCTTGTCTCACTCCTTTCGTTATTCTTTCTTCTTCACAGCTGGGTCCAGATTTTATTACCGCTACTTGGGTTTTATACAAACTGTAGATAATTCTTCAGTAATTGTACGACACTCCTATTCCTGTCAGAATTCCAAGCACTAAATACCAATCCACGTTGACAAAAGTCTAAATTAATAATACTTATAATAATATTAACTGACCTTCATATGTAATAAAATGGTTACTATCAACAGATTCAGGCTTGATGTATTGGAAGGTATCCATATATGGAAAACTTCAAGCACTTTTTACCCAGTTTTAGTGAACACACTACGCGTTTCAACTTACATACTCATCATTCTCTTGCACCTGATGATGACTCTGTGAGTTACTAGTGAGTGAGACTAGTGTGTGTAATAAATCTGTGTAAAAGTGCTTTAAGTTTTTAATTTTAATAAAATGGTTAATTACAAGTTACAGTGAAGATTTGGACAAATCAGGTACATTAAAAAATCAATCATGCGTTTACATTTAAGATGACTTATTAATTGTTCCAAAAAATCGGCATATGTACCCCTATCAGAAAACAAGAGTTGAATAAAAACCTTGCAAGGGAATGAAACGAACAGTATTTCGTATCCCACTTTTAAATTACATTGTCATATGCTGGCTACGAAAGGTATATCATTCGCATTTTCCTTGGCTGTCAAGTGCATGCTATTTAAAAACGTGAGATTACATCCTAGAACCGTAATGTCACGCGAAGGGTAAAGACGGAAAAAACTGAAAGAGATTTCCCTCTTCTGGTGCCCGGAGCTGATTCTGATTAGACTGGCTCCCGGTCAAATATCACTGGGCCAATTATGACCAGTGAAATTCCATGGCTGTGATTCCCTGTTGATTGAAATTTGTAATTCTTCCCTTCCCAATGTGTTCATAATCCTTGAGTACGATCTGGCATTTTTTTCCAGACTAAAACCCTTGAAATTTAGCGAAATTCACTTAGCGATTAAAAACCAGGAGTATCGACATTAATCTATTTTGGATTTACAATTTGAAATTCTTCTTCGGAAAAGTACTATGGTTGAATAATCAATTAGGTGGATTTATTAACATATTATATGTTTTGAGAGTGTAAAGTATATATTTAATGAGTGAACTAAATGCTTTGCTTAAAATATAATTTATTTATAAAAGCATTTGCATCACTCGTGAGTTCTAAATTTCCATTATATCATGGAAATGTAGAGCTCACCCTGACGTCACTTATTTTTTTCGTGCCATCGGAAACAGCAAAACCAATATTTTACAGCTGTTTTTCTTTCCGAATGAGAATTAATAATTATGGAGGCTCTGAAACATTTATTTCACCTTGTAAATAAGATACAAATAACTAAGAAGAAAATTTCATACGAGACATATTTGCTTTCCATTTGTATCCATGCCTCAATCAGCTATTGGGGATCAGTAAATATTTTTACACGTCTTAAACGATTTTTTTCTCAGTTGCATGCCTTTTTAGAATTTTAAGAGTGCTTTGTATGGATAGTGATCCAAAATTCATTTATCTGGGAATCTTCAAAGGTCAGAACTGATCACCTAGGTAGCCTTAGGCACATCATTTTTCTAGGAGTTACTAGAAGTAAATTGGTTATGAATATATACTCTTACTTTTGTGAGCCATTTATGGCTGTTCAAATGATGCTACAGATGAGTAGGCAAATATCGATGCCGGATTTTAGTCTACCTTCCTCCGTCCTTGAAAAATATCTTCCTTTACCAAATCACTTGCAGATCTCATGAGAGGCGTGCCTTTGCCATCATTCACTCTTTCTTCTCGTTCAACAGTTGTCTTCATCAGGCCATCTTGTCTTAAGGTATGTTAGGTTAGGTTGTCCCATTGTCTCTTTGAGTTTTTCATCAGATTTCTCTTTTCATCCATTCTTCTCAAGAATTATTCGTTTATACCCAGGCCAATCCATTTTCTTTTCGAAATTCTTCTCCAACGCAGCATTAAAAATTTTTTCAGTTTTCAAAATTGCTTCTAATTATTCTTCATACCTCAATGCTATAAAAAAAACATGCTCCAGGTGTAGGTTCTGATTGGGTGATTTCTAACTACCAAACTTGTATTTCCAGTGGTGAGTAGATTCTTCTGTTGGCAAAATATCCTCTTCACCTGGGCTTTGCTGCTGACTATTTTTTCCTTGCTTTGTCCATCTCTTATTAATCGGCTTCGCAGGTTACAATAACCGATCACCTCTTCTGGATTTTGTATCTAGAAAGTTTTAAATTCGTAATGGCCATCATCTCTTCTGCTGCATTACATTACTCTGGTCTTTAGTTTATTTTGTTGCTCTTCACGTAATATCTGGCCAATTCCATATTCCATACTTGTATCACGTAATAACAACAAATACAGTAACCAATCACCAGTTGGTCTGATAGGTTTGCTCTTCGTTCTCCTCTAGCAGTGCTGTTGTAGGGTTGGCAACTTGGCGTGCACGGAGTGGATCACGTAAATTCCACCCCTTGTTCCGAAACAGCTGGGGTTGTTTTGGGTGCCTCCGAAAGAACAGAGATCGGGCCGTAACATATAGCCGCGCATTTTCCTGTTTCCGCGCACCACTCTCGAGTAATCACCTGTATTTCGGCGCTCAATCCGCCTGAAAAAAGATGAGTAAATCCTGCCCCTGACAGCGTGGATGGAAATATTTGATACATTTCGGTAGCTCTCAGTTTCAGCCGGAAACCATTTTTTTCCTGCGCTGGAATATGAGGTGAAGAGTGGGTGGAGGGTGGAACAGAAACTCGTGCGTTATATTATTTTTCCCCCCATACTTTAACATCTCCGCCCTTTTGCCCCCCCCCCCCCTCCATCGTCCTTCCGCTCCTCCTATCGGCGTTAGGGTGGGGGTGCGGTCGATATAGGCCGTCGAGGGAGTCCTATATCCCTGCACTGCATCTCTTTCTCTCTCTCTCTCTCTCACTCTCAACGCTCTTTTCCGTATCACGAACCGCTATCTCTCGCCCTAAACTCGTAGCTTATTTGTATGTGCGTGTTTGAACGGTAATACCTTGTTAGTATTGGGGTCCTTGCAATGGGAAATCCTTTCCACCCTCTTCCCTATGGGAAACCAGCAGTGCACCTCGGGGAGTAGTAAAGTTTGTCCACTACATGATTGCGTTTTTGCTAGCAAGTGGAGGTCTAACTTCTGCCTGAGTGAGGACGGTGGTGGGAGCCCGTTATATTCCACGTCGATCGCCATCGAAAACTAAAGACCGTATGCCTCTCTCTTTCTCTTTCCCTCCCACGTTCCCAAAACCAGTGGCTGAATGACCAGCCTATCATGTCATTCCCTTTCCCGTCTCTTTCAGTTTGTCCTTGATGTGCCAATGAGATTGTCCCCTTTTGGACTCCACAACGTTGCGCTTTATCTGCTGTGACTTAGAAACTTCATTACCTCCACTCATCTATCTTGAGATTGGTTTGGCTCAGCTCACCACTTGAATCTTCCTCTCAGCTACCCTCTTCTAATTTACGTAACTCTTCTCTTTTAAATCCTTCACTATTTGCTATGCATATCCTCATATACTTATTCAATCAGATATCAGTATTTGCTCCTCCTTTTCGTACGAATTCTTTGTTTCATACTCGGCTTATTCATTTAATCTCAGTCATTAATTAACGTTGGTGGTTTTCATCCCTTTTTCTCTTGTGTACCCTTCGGCAGCCCATTCCCCTGATCTTTACCACTTGTTCACAAACCATGCTTTTTACATTTAGCTGTGTTCATTTACAGTTTAATTCTTTAACTAGCAACCAAAAGTAGAATAGGTAGTCTTCGATAATGCAATTTTGAATTTATTACATAGCGGGGTATAAATTGTCAGTGAACGTGTGTGCACTGTTACCTCTACCGTTATTAAACTTCCTTCGCTCACCCCTCAATTGAGCACGCATCCTTAAGGGTATGGAAGTTGGCAATCACTGCTCTATATCACCACTTTTGAATGCTTCAAATATTGTCATTAGTTGTCTCCTACTCAATTGGAATCGTCCATGGCCGATAGCCGCAGAAGAACGTCTCCAGAGCTTCTGTTCTCCGAGTTTTCCGATATTAATGAGGTAAAGAAGAGAAATGAGGTAAAACACAAAAAGGAAGCGGCAATAAACGCCGTAACAGGGGTTACATATTCAGCGAAAATTTTCTCTACGCAGTGATAGTAAAATCTCGTACGACATGATTCGAATCATGCAACAAAACGTGTGCGATGCCATGCGACATAGGAAATATTCATTGTCCAGGAGTCTACGTTTTGGCAATAAGAACTTAATGTCGCAAATCAATGCTCTCATCAGCAAATCCCCAGGATAGATAAATTTACCCGATATAACAAAAATATATGGAGGCAGGAAAAATTAGGATAATATGACTTAAAGGTACGACATATCACTCATCATTATTTATTTATTATTTCCATGCTGTTAATTAAGTTATACCTACTTAGGTTAGGTAATTTACCACATTTTAATGTTCGTATGGGCAGCCTAAATTTAGCAATGCGGAGTTTATGAACAAAGTATCTGTTTTTATGCCTTTCAATAGAATGAAAAATACATAAAGGTGCCTTTCATGTACGTGAGCGCATTTTAATTCATTTGAAAATGTTGGCTGATGGATGCTGGATGATTCTCTTGGTTTGCCGTTAAATTTTCCCGTAACATTTTTTTCGCTTGAGAAAGGATGACGTGAAATACTGCTCCGTGAATGCGCTGCATTTGCGGTATCACTCATCGCATTTCGATAAGTCGGCATTTCTAATCTTTCTGAAGCCACGAAATAATTCCTGCTCTTAACCCATATCCAGGGACATTGCAATACGGGAGGGTTCACATCGAGATTCCCGGGAGCTACCGCTTTTACGGGTTACGGGACAGCATCGCCGTGCTAAGTTCATGTTTAATAAATAGTAGCTATGTAGATAACGCGAAACAACGCGTTTAAGGTTAGTCATCCATTTTATGATCGGTGGATATCTCTGTTATGCAGCCGGGGGGCTGAAAGCTCAAGAGTGGGCCAGGCCCGCTGTGAATTCTAATTAGGTCTGCTTGGCCGTTCAAAGCGAGGCTGGGTCGGATTGGCGGAAGAGTGCAAGGACGCCGTAATATGTGCATTCCGCCCTCTCGCGGATTTAACACCGTGAATATTATCACCACTCATCTGATCGCGGGTGACCTGCCAGCAGGGATTATAATGTTCTCATAACAGGGACATCTGCATCGTTCTGTCATGATTATTCTGAATTAAATTTCTTTTCTTTATTCGTGACTCAAGAAAAAAACTTAACGTGGTTGTTTCCCTTTAATTCAAGAATTTATTTCGCGTCTTGCCTTATTTAGCCTCTCGTCTCAATTCAGCTTCCAATTGTATTTAACTTCTTTGTTTTTATGTCTCCCATCTCTACATCCGTTTGGCCTTTTATGGACTGCATTCATCCCCAAGTACATTTCAAATAAGAAGAATAACAAATGGCCAAGAATTAGCTGCACTCATCGGCTATTATTTATGAAATATATTTTGTAGGTAAATTATGCACAATTTTACAACATTTTATAACATCTAAAAGTTGGGTGCATGGTTGGGTTTTGATAGGTAAGGGTAGACCTCACCCCGTACTAAGCCATCTATGTGTGAAATTCACGCATTCAGGGTAGGGGGGGGCAGTGCCTTTCCCTGGGCTATCTGTGATTTCCTACAAAGTTCTCACATGCTGAATCGCAAGGATTGTAGGTCGAGGTGTCCAGAAAGGCTCTAGCCTGGGATTTGAACCCGTGGCCCTCCAGTCAGTAGAACAGCACTGTACCCACTAGGTCACCACAGAGTAAATAATTATACCTGACTTTGGAGTATGTGCTTCTTGAGAAACAATTCAGGATCGAAAATGTTGCAAAGAACGACTTGTTTTTAATAGAATATCCAGGAAAAATTGAAATTTTATTGCTGAATTTTTAGACAAAACAGCTATGTAGCATTTTTGCAAGAAAATATCTGGATAGCAGAGGAAAAGGAACAGGAACATCATGGAGGATGATGATGGAAGGTGTGTTGAAGTCACAGGATGTCAGCATTATGAAGAAGTGTAGAGACTGGCGGAAAGTACGTAATAATGCAGCAGCAATAAAAAAGAAGAAGATGGTGAGGAAGAAGAAAAACTCGCGTGATTATGCGTGTTCAAAATATAACCAAGGTGTACAGAAATACTTTTATAGTTGCCTAAAATTGAGGATAACCAAGTACCTACTAATATAATTATTTTTTCTCGTATAATTGGGTATTACGTGTTCTCGTATAATATTATTTTTCTCGTTTTATAATATTTCATGTGAGGAACAAAGAATGACTGAAAAGAAGAAGAGGTGAACTGAGAAAAGTTTTCTCTTCCCTTACTCCGTTCCTAGAAAATTTTCTACCTCTTCCTATTCACCCACATATGTTAAAGAGCGCGAATGGACTTAGCTGTCAATTGCCTCTCCCAGAAACATTAATTAATGCTTGCAGTTCTCCTTGAAAACTGGGTATATTAACTCAAATATACTATTACTGTTGTAGAAAATAAATCATAAATGTTTGAATGAGAGTGAGGAAAATACTTATTCTTTTGATTTTAATATATGATACTCGATTTCTTTACATTCAGAATAGGTTGAAAACAAGACATGGGCAGTATATAAGTCTGGTCATATGTCATCAGTGAGCATAATAAAGTATTTTTTCACTCCTTTGAGGATTGAAACTTATTTTCTTTCCTCTATTCATCTGTGTATATTCACGAATTAAGATGGTGGATTTAATTTATGATTGTTAATTGCTTTTGGTTTAAAATTTATTTCCGCCTTTTATGAAAACAATAGTCGTAACATCCTCCGAAGAACACCCTTGCTGCATCCCTAACGGTTATATGGGACATCTGAGAAATATTTCTGAGGAGAGGTGGGTGCTGTAGAAGAGTCGTAGCCGAAGACATTTTGAAGAGGTTATTTTCTCTCACGAGGAAACCGACCTAACCACTCAGGCAACTAATGCTACCAAAAGTTCATACATGATGTTCCCAAGTGACTAGTTGAGCAGTAATTAACATGTACCATCCAAAGTTTGCCGTTGCGTGAACGAAATAGCTCACATTCTTGCAATGAAGACATAAATGATGCAATACGAAGATTGTGGCTGGTCAAGATCTCAACCGCAAAATCTGGAGTATCACCTTTTGGAAATGAGGAAGTGTAATTATCCTTTATAGAGCTCATGAAGCTTGATCCAGTGTTGCGTCGACTAAAAAAAGACCTTGCTTCCCTGAAAAACTGTGATTGCTGCAAAAATGGATAGCAACACTTGTAAAAATGTTTCATTTTTTTACTGCTTCAGAAATGGTCAAGCTCTTAACAGTGTCATGAAAATCATATCACATATATTCGTGAGGATTTTCATGACACTCTTAAGAGCTTGGCCATTTCTGATGCAGTAAAAATTGAAACATTTTTACAAGTGATGCTATCAATGTTTGCAGCAATCACAGTTTTTCAGGGAAGGTGGTCTTTTTTTTAGTTGAAGTAACACAGGATAAAGCTGCATGCACTCTATAAAGGATAATTAAACTTCCTCATTTCAGAGTGGTGATACTCCAGAATTTGTGCTTGAATTCTTGACCAACCACAATCTTCGTATTGCATCATTTATGTCCTCATTGCAAGAATGTGAGCTATTTCGTTCACGCAACGCATAATTGCATAGGGTGTAACATGCAACGATGTCTAAGCGTTTGTAGTTTCAGTAAAGGAGCTTAATTAGCCTATTTTTCTTCCTTCTGCACATCAGATAAAATGCTTTAATTAACGGTAAGCGTCTTTTTTTTACTGGTTACGTAGAATTTAATTGGAAAATTCTTGCTTATGCAAATATGCTGGCGCTTTCAAAGGACCGAAAAGCAGTCAATGACTGGTGTTTTACAAGGCTGCTTGAATTACACTTGTAGACTACCTTTTGTTTGAAACGTTTTGTTTAATCTCAAGCGTATTCTGCATGAACCTTTACATATATTCGTGAATGCATGAAGTATTTCCTCTGAAATAATTACTGCATCAAAGTTAATTATCAAACTGTTAAATGCATTTGCGGTACTCATCGAAGATGGCATGTAGTGGGGGAAAACAAATCTGGAAAATCATTATTCTAGCTGTCGCGTCTTAAACTTCATGAAGTGGCCTTGACGTTGATAAGATTAGGACATTCATGCAGTTCAATAAAATGAATTAGTCTGAGAAGACATCACAGAAATGAATTACGTGTTCTACTCTTCGCTTAAAACAGAGTTGTGTCAAAACTCGTTCGATTGTTTTTCAAAAGTGCGTAGGTACTACCAATTTGCCGAAATTCATGCCGTATATTACACCGAACTATCGAGCTCTCACCTTTTCGATAAAAATCTGCCGTTATTCGTGATGATAAAGGTCTAAAATCTTTATGCCAGTCTTAAGTTCGGTTAAACGTTTGATGATATTTTCAGTTGGAGAACTGCTCTAACTACTGCTACTGAAAAGAAACTTATTTTACTCCGTGCTCCCCGCACGCGAGACAAACGGCTGAGATTCCTCACAAGCGTTCTCGCCAACCACGGAAGGCAGGGCGAATTTAACACTGAGTGGTGACTTGCTGCTCATTTCGACCATTGGGAAACCTGAGAATATACTGGGGTTGGGCAGTAGGCCTCCGAGAAGCAGTGGATTGTGGGTTCACTTTTGAAGGATAAGACCTTGATGATATATGTTTGGTGGAGTTCAGTGTGTCATTGTTCCTTGCCGAGCCACCGAGCTTGGGAGTTTTTTCCCTGTCAGTTTCACCGCTACGAACAATGAGAGAAGACTTAGTGCCCTAGTTTTTCTGTAGATGAGTGTTTAAAATTTTGTGAACTTTTCATAGTGCTTCGCATCGCCGGGCACTCTTTTCACAGAAATCATCGTCTTTGACTAAAGTGACGAGCTTCATTCAATGTGTACATTACTTTTCTCAACAGGATTAAAATAACGGATACTTCAAGGTCTTTGAAGTTGTGCTGAGCCGGAATTGTGGTATATCGATCCGAATCATCTTGTCCGGAATATGTTGGAGAGATTATCTTGCTTCGTTATTAAGGTAAGTCTTTTAGTTTTATATCTCCTGAGTTGGAATTGCCTCATGGCCAGCCATTACTAAGTCTTCAAGGCCGACCATATTGTAATTTTTTGTTCAGATAGAATGGAGTGAGGATTATGTTAGATTCAACTTTCGGTTTGGTCTGTTTATATCCATCTATTTGGCCACTGACACAGAGAGAGAAAAAAGAAGAGTGGTGAATATGCCTTATTTCCGAATGTAATACGGAATGTCCTGACTGAAGCATTCATCGTCAACTATCAGCCCTAACTACTGGCGCATAAATATGAAATTTTGAGGAAATATCCCAATCATGATGTTGGGGTGCTCAATGTATCTTTGCATTTAGCAATTGTTGGGGTTGTTTTACCCCTTCATTTTTAACTTTTACTCAAGCTGTGAAGCATTTAATTCGGTGCTAATTTTACTTAATTTTCTTTTCATACTAGTTGCACTCATTATAGGTATTGGATTTTTTATCATGAAGCAGATAAAAAAAATTAGTACTTTCATTCAATTTCCTTAACCGATTCGTTTTTGACTAAAAATTGCGTTTTTAGCTTCAAATGTCTCATTTTTTTCCCTTTCAAGAATCGAAATTTCCTTCGTAGCCAAACCTAAAAATCCATTTCAATTATATTTCTTTATTTTGAATTGAGAATTTTCCCCCGCAATATTCAAAGTTCAGGTTAAATGACGAATTGGAGATTTGCAGTAAGAGCTTTGGAAAGATAATTTTCACTCTAGCCACTATTTGCATGATTGAGTCCAAGAACGTCCAGTACAGTGCATAAACTAGCATTAAAATTGTCCAAAAATATTATAGTAGGATATTTTTGAAGTCTGAGTCGACGTGGAGTTATATTAAAATTTTCATCATTATAGGCACTTATGTCTTAAAATATAAATAATTTAATTACTCAATAGATCACTCCTAACTTCCCACGACTTGGAAAAGTCTCATTCAAACCAAAAAAAAAGGTAGAAAACCAAAATGTACCTTTCGGCTTTATTCCGATTTCTGTCCATTATTAGATTAAAGAGATAATCTTTATCCATTGTGTTACGGAGTTTCTAACGTAAATTGGAAAATCTGTCCCTCTGTAATCAGGCTTTTGACATAAATTGAGCACACACTGCTTTGCTTTAAGGAATTGATGCCATTTGACTCCATATGGACAAACTAATGGTCACATTAAGGCCGTTTTCGACCTGCGTGAAGTTTTCACACAAGAATGACTTAAATGTAATGTGCTCATCCAGAAAATACATCTAAATAAACAAAATGAAGAACCAGATCTAAAATATCTTGTTCAGATCTTGACTGTTTGTAATCATATTTGCGCGGTAGAACTCAAAAAGTTGTAGGTTGGTTGGTTATTTAGGGGAGGCGACCGACAGCTGAGGTCATTTGCGCCATATAGGATAGGTGGGTAATTGGGTAATGTAGGAGTTTTTAGGGAACGGAGGAAGGGTGGAGAGAAACCCGGCGTCGGCATTAGCCTACTCTTAACGAAAGGCGCCAAGGAGACCACGGCTTAACGTCCCATCCGACGGACGGAGTACTGTACTTGAAATGCCCTCCACTAGGCACTCAAGTGGGGACCGGTTTTCCACTGAAAAAACTCTGGCCACCACACTAACCCGATCCCCAAGTTGTAGGTCCACAAAAAATTATCCCCATGGACTTCACTATCAATCAAGGTCTCCCAGGGTGTATTTTGTCCTGTCCTCTCTTAAGGTTCTCAGAAGATTTATCTTTACTGCCACTATTCTAAGGACTTAATTCTTAGCTGTGATCACTGTGAGTTTTAGTTGCTTTGAATTATTAATCATATTTCCATGTATAGGTAATCGGAAGGAAATATTTCGATTTTAGACTTCATTTTTCCGTGAATATGTAGCAATATTATTTTAACGGAAAGTTTCTGATTCTGCAGTTCATACTATATTTATTCTTGTAGTATTTCTAAGTGGCATCGAGCCAAGGGGAGATGAGTTCAAGGTGAACTGCTCCAAAGTTGACGTTATCAGACTTTACTTGTTGTAATCCCTTCATGGTGGAGGGTAAAGGAAACATTTACAATTCCACGGAATAAATTTTAGTTTCATGACCAATTTTTTGATCTGGAGCCGCAATATGAGGCTTCATTGCTCCTGAATCTTAAATTTTTAGCGTTCATGGTTTTTTGTGGTATTTATAGTGTCCCATTTCGCAATCAGTAAGATCTCAGAGGAATAGATATCCAAGACGCCTGGTGTGCTACAGGATTACGTAAATCGATACGGAGTGGTGATGAAACTTTTCTGTGGAGAGAATTAGCTTCGTCTTCCAGCGAGTCATCTTGTTCGTATTGTTCAACGTGATTATGTGACCGATTCTCGTATTACATTGATAAGAAAATGTTCTTAGTTCTATCTAAGGAGTAGGCTCTCAGTTTTACTCTCGTTTTTGTCATTTTTTTGAGTGCTACTACATCCTTGGGTCAGCAATGGCAAGTTTTTGGTTTCATCTTAGTGACTGTGATACAATTAATTTTGTGAAATACCTGCACACTCCTTATCAATAATAAAGACTGGGGTTTTTGGAATGGATTCTAAATTATTTTGCATATTGTGATGCTGGAATGAAACTTAAATCTGTTTCAGAAATTTAACTTTCAAGGCGTTCTTCAATTTATATCAGATATTTAAATAATTTTACATAAAGTTGAAATGTAGAAGCTGGAACAGGTTGTGGATTTTCACCGAAATTGTTGTAGTATTTGGGACTAATATGGATGAAATACCTAAGGTATGTGAGGAATTGCGTTGTCAAAATAGTTTCAAGGATTAGAAAAGAACTAGTGATAGGAATTCTTAAGAGATATGAAAAATATGTGGGGATTTTGGTCTGGGGCGTGAAGTTTTATGGTTGCTCAACATAGGAATGAAAGGGAAACATAAGAAACGTATGATCTAGGCAGCATATTCATCTCCTACTTCTATGCTACTAAATATTCTTGCCTCCGTCGTATTCCTCAAAACACCATCGTCCCTCCTAGTTTTCTCAATCAATTCCAATTTTTACCAATAAGCTCTGGAACCATTCCCCTGGAAAGATCATCCACCCTCACCTTGCATTCTCACCCTTCTCCACACCCACATTTTAAAGTCTTGAGCATATTTTCATTCTCTTTTCTTAACGCCCACGTTTCTGCACCATGGCCACTTCCATGCCACACTTCAAGGCTATTCACTTCTCTTTTCTTCATACGTCCCTTCGCTGCGACCATATTATTTACCATCCATAGTACTCGTGATATCCTCACGTCACGGTAGTTTTGAACGCTTCGTTGAATGAATGCTCACTTCTTGGCTGAGTGGAAATGCGTGACGGGCTACGGAGTTGTGAGAAAACACGGGCACACTGCAAAAAGTGGGAATGAAAAGTTGGGAAGGAATATTTGCGAGTGCATGGCAGCGCAGAAAAGCCTCCGTCTCGAGAAAGACGGCGGAATTCACGTTCAGAGAGCTCTCGTGCACCTACTGTGTGCGGCGAAGTCCACTTCAACGCTCCTCAAACGGAATGGCATTTGTTTGGCGTAGAGAATGCGCTTTTTCAAACAGCATCGGTGACGTGACCCCTTAACCATCAAAAGCCTTTAACCTTGAAAAAATTGGCACTTTCACGTGATATATTCCTCTGTTACTCGAAAGTAGGCCATCAAAGACGTCCATCTAGAATATCTGAACATTTTTATTTAAGTGTTCCTTTGAGGTACCTGATCACTCAGAGAACTTTTGAGAGTTTTGGAATTTATGGATTTAAACTTAGAACATTATTTACCATGTTTGTAATTTAAATACCGTGGTACCCAAAACAGTATGTAGGTACCGTCATATGTTTTCACTCGTGCATTGAAGCATTGCATAAAAGCAGTGTTTCCGGTAAAAATTGAATATTATCTGTACGGAGACGAATTTGTTTCTTACAATTACCTAGTGGTAGCTTTTGTGACAGGAAAAAGGTGTCATCCTTGAAAAACGTTTAGTTCGTGATCTTATATAAAGTACATACATTTTTGCTTGCAAGATTTTGGCACCTATCCCATGAAATCGATGATTGGCGAGTTCACCTTGTTGAATGAATTCATAATGAATAGAATACACCTAGATATATTCCACAAATATTTATTAACCGATCGGTTTCGACCTTTTCAGGTAATCCTCGTCATCTGCCTAGCCCGTCTTTTACTTGTTAAACCCCTGAGAAAGTCAAAACCGTTGGTTAATAAATATTTGTGGAATATAACCAAGAATATAACCCAAGGATGTTTGATGGGTATGACTTCGTGGTTATCAGATTACTTTTTAAATAACTTTTATATCCTTTAAATCAGGCCTCTTTGAAAAGAAGCCGACTGCAATGATTTACAAAAAAGTGATAAACGAGTAGAGGTGGCTAAACCTTCGTTGTTGTGTGCAGGAAATCTTTAGACTGCCAAGATGTGATTGAAGTGGATAGGAAGGAGGAAGTGTATAAATTAAAATAATTGCGTTGGTTTTTTAGAGTTAAAAGAATATGGGATTAAAGTAAATATGTCATATGTATGGGTTTAAAACTATGTGTGAGTATTGTTAAGTATTTCAAGTCTATCCTGACCTATCATAAAAGAAAGCGCAAGGGAAAGCTAAGGATTTATTGATAAAAGTATCCTACCTGTTAGGATAGGTTTTGGTGGAGTTTTTCTTTGCATTTCATCTTTATATTGGCTTCATCCATATGTATTTATTTCTTCAATACGGCGTATTTCCTTTTCTTCATAATCCATATTGCTTGCTCTCTTTTTTCTCTTTCTCCTTTTCCCTATATTCTACCTATGATGGTTACCTTCAGCATTCCATTTTCTGTAAGTACCTATTTTATACGCTTATCCTGCCATATCCTTATTTCTGCAAGCATTCGTATTTCCTTCCAAACCATGTTTAACGCCTTTTCATTCGTCAACATTTACATCCATTTTATTTTGTCCATTCTTCACCCTACGTTAAGGGTTTGATACTATTTATAAAAATGTCAACCAGTCTCTCATGCTTGTCTGGATTAGATTATCATGAAGTACGTCAAAGAGGAACATCGCAGACAGGAGAAAATATTGCAGTCTCGTCCGAATATTCTTCGTTGAGCTGTTAGATATGCTGGCACTTTCAATATGAGACATTAGATGATAGGGAACGGAAATGACACCTCGTTGCCCACTCAAAACCATTGGAACGTGAAATACACTGCCTGATATTGGAGAAAGGGAAGCGAAAAGCTGGAAAATACGATTAAATTGTCCCCAAACTCAGGTGTCCTTTTTCTGGAGATGGTAAGGTAGGAAGGCGAAATTTTGGTAGAGGGGGTATGAAATATCCTGACATATGTTAGGAGAATTTTTTTGTAGAGTTGTCATTGGCCGTATTTTTCCTCCGCTCCTGTTTCTCATACAATTCGGGGCCATAAAGCCGTCCAATCCCTTAACCCGCGGGATTTCATCCCTTTCTCCCACTCCTGATTCCCTTAGAACCCCTTACTTTCCCAACCACCTTTCACTACTCTCTTTCTCCCCAGTTCACGCGCGATGAAAGCGTCAGTTGGCAATTTGTTGCTTGCTTCCCTCCTTTATTCCTCCCTCCGTCCTTTCTGAATCCTTCCTTGTTTCCACTGAGCTATGTTCCTACCACAACTAGCAACAACAAAGGATTAGCTACTATGGCTTACTTTGATCTTCGAGTATCAACGTTATTTTTATGCCTTATAAAGTTAAGACACAAAGGCATGTTCATATGTCGAATGATTAGGCGCACAGCTTTTGTGGTTCATCATTTGTATTTCAGTTCTCTCTGAAGACCTTGAATCCTTTCTAAGATTTTAATTTAGGTTAATTCACCGAGTCTTTCTTAATACATTCTTAGTGGCATAAATTGGTTTGAATTACAGTGAATCCGACATAAAAACTAATATAATCGAGCCATGTCACTCTCACTGTAACTGCTTTTCAAATAGCATCTTCGTTTTTTCCTACAGAAGACGTCAGTATTTTTAGTTTTCACTGTAGCTTTATGTGTCTGCTAAAGACAAGCAAAAAGTTACGGTAAAATATAGGTATGTCATGGGAAAGAAACAGACTTTGCGAATTTCAATAAAAATATTTTATTCACGCCCTGGGTTTCAATAGTTTATGTAATCTTCACCAGTTGAAATCCGGGTATTGACTAAAATTATATTTATTGAAATTTGCAAAGTTTGTTCCTCTTCCACCATGGAGAATTTTCACATAGCCCTGACTCCTTACGATTTCTTAAAAAATACATAATTATTACATGGCAATCGTTAAGTTTCGACTCACTTGTCTCTTATGATTGAAACGTAGGATGATTACATTTTTGTATGCGGTAATTTGTTTTTTTTGCGTGAAATACAATTCTTTTGTTCTAAATACTATGAAGATCCTTATATTATTTTACACATTGTTTTCGGTGCAATTATAAAATTTCATCGTTGTATCCAAGTTTTGGAACATGCTCCAGCGGAGAGTACTTTACTAATGAAGCAATTTTATGCCATTCTCACCTACTTTTGCATAATAGATTGCAAGCTGTTCGCATGGCCTTTATATAGTAGTTCACCTACCTTTATAAATCCATTCTATTCCACACTTGAATAGTATATAGTATTACGAAACGTATTTAAAATATATCAGCACTCCGTACACCGGATGGGGCACCCAACCATTTGGCATCTATTTATAAGAGCAGGGAAATACCGACGCCATGTTTTTATCGAACCTTCTCCGTTACCCTTTCATTTCTATCATAATTTCTTTTCTACCAATCTCATGCACCTTGAGTCAGACCTGAATCCACCGTTGTGAGGTTACTCTCTCATGAATGCGAAGAGGCTTTCCTCATTTTATCGTTCTGCCTCTCCCAACGCGAGTGTGTCCATTTATGTGAATCTCTTAGTTTTATGTGTGATTAAACTTCGTACGTGTTTTTACTACTATTTATTTCAATTGAGGTTATATTTTCATTAGATACTCTTTCGTCATCTGTTAAATTACCATCTACCATTTCTCTCTAATTATGCCTCTCTATATCATCAATTCTCTTCTGATGAGAAAGTATTTTTCTTAATAATCTAAAATATTTTTTCTTGCCCTAACCTTCCTCACTTTTTCTGAGTTGTCGCTTCAAGCATGAGCTAAAGATGACCGTACCTTTTGACTAGCTGTAACGGTATCTTAAGATGGTCATCGTGTTAAGTGATGGGGTTGTGAAAAAGATTTAATGGCCATTAGGTTTACTTGGTATAAAATGTACTAGTCTCAGTCCGTACGGTAACACATGGTTCGTAAAATATGAAGTCTGAGTAGTTAGATAGTGCTACGTGTTTTGCCATAAAACGTCTTCCTCTCTTTTACACCTTGAGTTTAGTTTCTTAGAAGGGGAACCTCAATTTAAGAAGACTGGCAATTTTCTACAAAATAAAATTTAATTCGTCTGATTTCGACGCACTACATCCTCCTCAGATTGTATGTAGTAAGAAATAACGTTTATATTCTCCGCCGTAGAAATTGACTTCAAGATATAGCTACAGAAAAACTAACGATTTCACTTGGGTGGTAACATGTTGGAGTCTCTTAACTCATCCTTGCAGTCATCAAAGATCTTTCACGACTGCGCCCGAGCAGTCGTGCTCATCACAATGAGATGTGGGTCTGTGATAAAATTGACCAGTTGAGTAGGACGATAATAAATACCTTTGAGAAGATATTGAACGTGGGTAAAAAGGAGAGAATGTTACCCAAGAAAATAATTAAAGAGAAAGGCGTAATCAATGCTGTTAGAGAGGACAGAGTATTGGCACTTAAGAAAAAGGAAGGAGAAGATGCTTCCTAAACGTGATTCATGGAGATAAGAGATTAAACTTCATGGAAAACTTAGTATGCAATAGACACTCATAGTGGACATGGAAACCTACCCTAACTGGCAGACCTTTCGTGTCCATTTAGTTTATAAAATAATATTTCATTCATTCCACTGTAGATTTTATGCCTAAATTTAACAAAAAAAAAGAGTAAAACTACGTGTTTTAGACTAATTTTTCATGATGAGGTTACTGATCGATGAATACAGCAAAGTTTCGCAATCGTATACATATATATAAGCACATACAAAATGGCTATGCAGCTTAGCATAAAAAGAAACCTTACTGTGAATGAATATATCGTTTTAACGTAACATCAACATGAGTCATAACATTTCTTCTCCGTTTAATTATGAGTTTTTCATTACCCTTTGAGATGTGCGTAAAATAAATGGATAGGTTTGTGATGAGGTTCTCTGTTCACATTTTATTTGCAATGCAGCTAGTACCTTCTCTACATCGCTCCTCTTATATTTTCCATTCCACACTCGTGCATTGAATACACGCACCAGTTACCCAGATGCCTCGCTATACCGCTCTTCCCATTTCTTCTCATCCAACGCTAACCTTCCTGTGCTTCATCCCTCTTACGTCTCCTTTCCCCGCTCACCCTCACCTCTCAATCCGCTTAGAGGATCAACGCCCATATCTCCTTTTTTACACTCATCCCCAATCGCTCGATTTCCTCCCGACTTATACTTCTTCCCTTTTACCCTTGACCGTGTCACATCCCTTCTCTGGATATCCTATTCCCCCCTACCCCTACCCTCCTTCCGCCCTTGATAATCCGAGAGGCACGTCGGCGACCGATCACTGCTTGCACTGTCTCATCCCCCCTTCCGAAGCTAGAGAAAAGAGATTACCGAAGGGAGGGAGGGGAGTTGTTGATAATCCGCAAAAAACGACATATTTTTATTCGTATTTTTCTTCTTAACATTTTTGGCTATTGAAAACGTCAAATTTTTATTTTCGTCAAATTTTGTGACTGTGGATTGTGGACACAGTGGATTAAAACACGATTTCGGCTTCCAACCCATCAACAGCAATATGAAACTCAGAAATTGTACAGTGTGTTTGCATAGAATATATTGGAGGTCATGGAAAATTCATTACGGATGCCTTATTCCTCGGAATTTGCTGCAATTCTTTAATATCACTCCATTTACGCTTTCCAAATGCAGTCAGTATTGGTTATTATAACTGTGGTCGTGCACTTCAAACTGAGCTGCCTAAATTACCCCTTATTAAGAGCTAATTTAGATTACCAATTATGTTCTAAAATTGTTCTTTGTAAGGACGACATTTTAAATGTATCTGTATGGCAATCTTTCTCCTAATCTTGTTTTTACTATCTAATCTAGCGTAGTATGCAGGTTTTTACAATGTTCCTATTTCTAACGCGCCGGTCAAAAGATCAGATTTAATTTTACTTTAAATATTGTCTATATGTTAACCCTCGCTGTGATAATGATTTCCAACCGAGTTCTACTAACAAACTAGTTACACTAACACTGTTATTACAGCAACATTTAACAAACCTTCCCGATATTCGTTGCTCCCAATCTAATTCCATAACTAAGCCTGCCTCTTAGCGAATCCATGTGCAAATAGCGTTTTCTTATATACCCCATGGCAAGGGAGGATCCCAGTCGAGAGGGAGTATCCCTCTCGTGATTTCTCAATGGATTTATCTGACGCCTTTTTGAGAAATCCTAATCCATGCTCGTGTGGTAGTGACGGCGAGGTCATTTCATTGCCTCTACAATAGATAATTGTCTTTATTTAACGCTATATATTACTAACAAGTTGGATTTATTTTTATCTTTGAGTTAATGCAATCATCGACTGCCTTTAATTTTTTTCTTGATGAAAAATAATAAGCACAATTTTGGGAGCAAAAAATGGTTGGGAAAAACCTTCATCCGGTATTGGATCTCAGTTATCCAATGGCGTCCTCCTTTCTAGTCCCATGCGAAGCGTTCGGGTCCGGTGCGAATGACGGAGTACAGAACTTGAAATGCTCTCTGTAAAAAAACTGATGAAGGAACCGCTTTTTTACTGAAAAACATCAGTCACTGTCGAGAATCTGACTTCTGGCCCACAAGATTGGGGACCATAATGCTCTAGTCAGCCTTGATTCTAACTTTAATCCATTTTGTTAATTAAAATTCGTGTTTATTGCTGTATGGGTAATCTCTATTTTATATAATTAAATATCTCAATAATCATGTTAACTTCAGATTAAATGTAAATATTGTTTGAACTATTGGTAATCAATCCATTTTTTAGATTAGTCATTCTGGGGCTTTAATTAATTGTTAGAGTCGATATTAGGTCATCAAGTGAACTCTGTCCAAAGTAGAAACATACAATAGTTCGGCTTCATTAATTGAAAACTATAAACACTACCAGTAATCTGCAAATAAGTTGCCGGTGAGCCGAGCTAGGGCCACTGACTAACGCACTCATGACGCTGAGTGGAAAATGATATAGGATAGGATATTGATTTCCCTTTGCCTCCCCTTGTCTTAGCTTCCCCCTCTATCACCCCTCTGAGTTGTTCTTCCCACATTGCCTTCAATTTTCCTCTCTTTCTTCTTACATTCCTCACCGTTTAATCTCGTTTCTCTCTTTCCTCATTTAAATCGGCTTCGGCCCTTTATCCCAGGGGTTCTTTCCATTTCTGGCAGAGGATGGCGACCCATGTTTTATTTATTTAAACCGAAACAAGTAATTTGACCATGACCGATAATAAATTTCAACCTGTACGATACTTTACAGCATTTTGGTTCCCTACGTAAAGGTTGTCTAGGTGGTGTTTTGCTGATTCTCATTCAGAAGATAAATTGACTATAGGGGTTTGACACGGTGATGCCTGAATCGTGAGCGTAGGGCTAGTTCACCAGGCGTTTGGAGTTTTCACGTCGTGGTATATAGTTAAATTTCTTCCTCTATAAGCTGTTGTTTCCAGGAAGGTTTTGACCTCTGGAAATCCCTCGGCTTGGGTTTAGCTGAACGAATCTTGTGAGATTGAATCTAAACCGAACTGAGCGTAGAACTTCTCGATTTGAATCCTGGACTTCCTTCCAATGAGATCCTCGGTAGCTACAAATTAGTTTTGCTAGGGTGTCTCACCTTCACATTGTAAAATTAATCTTATGCTGTTCTTATGCCTAATAATTCTATAAGCTACGTATGACACCCAAAGAAGGACCGAAATATGTACGGTGATTCCAACGTCCCGACGCAAGCGCGTTTTTGGCGGTTGGTTAACTGAGTAAGAAATACGTTAGTATCACCACGACTTTTATTTTGCAATATTTAGTGGGTGAAAAAGGTTCAGTGGTTTTTATGGTTAAAATTATCGAGGAGGATATTCGGAGATCAACCTCAGATGATAATCATCATAGATAAGGCTAGTCCCGTGAATGTGCATTCCGTCTGCTCATTGAGGCATCTCTCGTTGTAATTTTTACGCCAACAATATTATCAGCATTCAAAATTTATACAATACTTTTAAGACGCACTATATAGCTTTAAATGTGTTAAATGGCTCATATGCTTCCCTCTCACTTCCGACTGTGATGCAATTGTATTCTAATTGTAGAGGAATTGCCATTCCTCTACAATTGAAGACATATGCAAGGTGATTTGCAACAGGGATACTGTGATACGGCAATTAAAATAAGTGACAACGTTTCATAACCTGAATTCATCTTCGATTTTCAGAGAACAGAAGAAAGGTTTAACTACGCTCACGATTTCTCGTAATATTGTTTGTTTTTATCATTTGCATCATTTGTTTTCAAGTCATGAAACATTGAGCAACTAATCCTTAGATACAAAAAAATTAGAACTCAGTTAGATCTATGTTGTTCTAAAAAAAGCCTTAAAAAATAGCGTATGGATAGGTGGAGTCAATTTTCATTTCCCTTCTTGCGTGACGAAAACTGCTTTCATCTCGTAACTGCGTTTGACGTACGAGGATTTCATTCTCTTAACGTCGTCTGTAATGTACAAATCACCCACCAGTACAACGGTCTCAGCGGGGGATAAAATTCCAAGCTTGGGGACATTTCAGGATTAAAAACAACACTGTAGTTGCCATTTGGGTGTTTTCTTCCCATGGCTCTCGTACCTCCGGAGACCCTCTTTTCCAAGTATTTCTCTCACGCTGATTATTGTTTTATCCCCACTTCCTCCGGGCATTGTCTACAGTGAAAAGTAAAAAGAGGAGGACCCTGTTTCTCCCATGTCTCCTTTCTTTCTTTCGCCCTCCCTCCTTCCTCTTATAATGTCCCCTTTTCCAAAAAGGGTATGTGCCCTTCATTCCGAAAAAAACCCCTCAGTCTCCGAAAAATCCCTCGTCCTCAATTCACAATCTCATAAATCTTTCCGGGACATCGATCTCTCGCAGGCTCTCACTGCCACCAACGCTCGGATTTTTATCCTTTCACCCGCCGAAAGACAAAAAAAAAATAAAATAAAAATTACGGAGGACCCGAAAAAAATACATAAATAACAAAGGGGATAATGCTTTCCCTTCACGGAAGTTGTGGCTTTGGGCAATGAATTAAATCTTCTAATTTCCTATGTCGTTAATTCATTCGTGAGACATAATTATTCGAGTGCAGTCCTCTGGTGGTGTGCTTCAGGGTAGAATTTTTTTTCTGTCTTTCCTGCGAAGCAATTTCATTTGGAGCTACTTACCTACATGCTCTTTAATTTATAGTCAATTTAATGCATTTCCTGGAAATTATAAATGAAGAAATCCATCATTTAGAAAAATCAAAATAATATAACTTAACACCGACATGAATCATTATTGCGTGGTTTAAGAAAGTATTTTTAACTGAAATTCTTAGATTATAGCTGCGGGAAAAGAACTCAAATTGTTACATGGCTTGATCAGATTTAACCTTGGCCGTACATACTCGTTATTATTACTGTAACCGATGGTAAACATTTACGAGTTAATCTCTCTGAATTATTTTAAAGCTAAATATGACTAGGTATATACTATGACTAAATATGAAGTTTGCTTTTCGGGAGTGTTCCTGATACAGGATGGTTCCAGATAGTGATGAAGCTGTCGCATTGCATAATGATCTTGAAATAGAGATCATCATTATCACTCATCAATGCTCAGATTGGTTTGACGCGGCTCTCCGCTGAGTTTTTCTATCGGCTAATCTCTTCATATTAACGTATTTATTCTCTTTTTCATCCTTCATCACTTTTTCCATATCTCTTAATCGGAATAAAAGAATAAAATACATTTTGAATAGTAGTATTTCGGTAGGCATCCATTGACCAATGACATTAGAACTGTGATTTTTATGCAACGTCATCCCCTTTTCACACATGATTTACTAATATTTTTTTAATCCTTTTAGACACTTTTACTAAATCTAATGTGTCAGTTGATTTTTATTTTTCTCTAAAACGCTAACTTATATGTATCTAGTTTAAAACTGGTATGCACGAAATGTACGACATACAATCGGGTGTTAGATAGAGAGCATTGAAAGCGACTCTCATTTAAAAAACTGTTACATGATTCAGCCACAAATATGAAGTTGGAGAGGTTCCAATATCAATGCACTCCTCGATTATTTCAAGGGTTCAGTTTTTTTTTAAGTTTAGGATGAGGGAAAATCTGATGCTTCTACGCATATGTCCTTAGTGTTTAATAATGTTTAATTGATAATAGAATATAGTTTAAAGCTTCGGTCGCTGACGTCTTTTGCATAGAGTTCTAGAAACTGAAGCATTGGAAGTCCAATCTTCGCTTGTAAATAATAAAGAATGTCACTAAGTTCGTTTGTTGTGTGTCCTGGTTTGGACATGGATACTATTGGAATGAATTTAAAGACAATCTTGTTGAAGTATGGATTTGTTTCTGTCCAACGCCTGCACTTTATGATTTGTGGCGTTTGACAGATACCTCTGTAAAAATTCACAGAAAACGGTACTCTATTAAGATAAACTATTAATTCTTGATTACAAAAACTCCCCTTTATTTTTCCTTTTCAGTCCTTAACAGAAAATTCAAGGGTTATTAACCATTAGATTTAGCCATGTGATATTTGTTTCATCTTTATAAATCATTCACATAGTTTTATACTCTATTTTTGTTGTATTTCTGGCAAACAAATTAGTGATGCCATCGATACGACTTGACAATGGGCGTTTCCTGAGAAATGTTCAGAAATAGAAAAATAATTGCTTTTGTAGAGTATCTTTTTCAGTGCTATAGGGCCTTCTTGGTTTAAGGTTAAGCTTTTTTCATGAAGCTTAAGGTGTTTGGTTTTTAAAGATATACTACAGTATTGTCTGGACGATCATTTGCTTGGAATTGCAATGAGGACAAAACATGGCTTCTATTTACTCTAATTATTACATAACTTCTGGCATCGTGCCATGTCCATTTAATATTAAATGTGGGGTGATTTATTTTTAGTTTTGTCCGAAAGGTAATTTTTTTTACTTCTGTTATCACCAATTCAATTTTTCAGTGGAAAACGCACAGTGTTTCTGTACTGTTCACATTCTAGTCATTTTTAGAGCCCATATTGAGGTACAGAAATCTTATTTCTTTCATTGTCTTCCAGTTATGAACCTATTTTTAAAATTTTAACCTATTAAAGAGCTATCTCACACTTTAATCAGCAACTAAATTCCAGTAAATGGAAAATTTGCAAATTTATCAGTATTGTCACTTCATTTTGATCTCTTGAACCCCGCTGACATCTCTACGTGTTTCATTAGCTTATTTATAGATGCTATCACTCAAATCGCGCTTGTGTTCTCCGCTGAATGCCTTCATTTCATATTCCTCAGCTAAGTAACTTCAACCCTTTTGTTCCTCATTGCTAGCACCCCCGGTTTTTCTTCTCCACTCCCTTTTTATCTGTTTTCAGGATAGCTTTTTGCTGCCTTCAGAATCGTTTATCATTTTTTCTCCCTCAACCTCACCTAATCTTCGTATTCTTTTCCAAATTTTTTGTTCTCATTCTTCTCTGTTCTTAAGCACCTTAATCGATTTTTTACTTCACTTTACTTTTGCCGCAGTCGTCGCCGTATGCTCCTCATTCTTTTCACTTTAGGGGCAATATTCGATTTTAGGCTATATTAAGGTTCATCGTCTCGCATTTTTTTATCCGTCTTTATCCTAAAAAACTCATTGAATTCACTACAGGCATTCATTATTATTATGAACTGCTGAAGGATGCTTTCTCTATTCATTCTCACCATTATCTCCTTTGAGTGCATTATATCTTCAAGAATACCCTTGGAAGCTAATAACTGCTTTGTGAAGAATAGACTTTAACCAATAATAATAGCAATGCATAATATTTAGATAAACAGTTCCTTCCCTTGTTTCTCCGTCATTATTGACGGAAATATCCTTGCATTAATGACGGAAAAATATTTTACGTCATTAATGCAAGAGTGGAAAGATGGATGCTAACTTTTCCTGGATTTCCTAATTTGCTGGACGTGCCATTCAGTGTTATCTACTAAATATGATGCATTAATAATTTCGGGCGGAACTTTATGAAACCGATTTCACTAGAAATTAGTAACAAGAGCATGGTAATGTCTTCTGTGTGTGGGCAAAAGTCGACTGACATTTAACAATGTCATCAAGTCTGCCGACGAATATGTATGACTGGATTACCGTCTGAAGATGATTAATTGATTCGAAAGTTGGATCATGTTTTAATAAACATAATATTTAGTTACTTACCCGTCACTGACTACTGAAGTTGAATTTAGTGTTATATTGCAATCTGATTCTACATTTTTTCGGGCGCACGGATCTTGTACCTCGTAATTAACTAATTGTAATTGTAATGATTCTATGGTTTCTTTTGCAATATAGGGCCTAGAGGAGTCAAATAGCACAGTTTAGTCCTTCTCCATCCGGCTTTTTCTTCCTGGCTGCTTAGATATTTTCATTTTTCAGCCGATGGCTCGTTTTTTTTTCTTCTATCCGGCATTGAGGGAAACGAGAGGGGTGGAATTTTCCTCGCAACCATGTGTGACAAAGTCAACGAACGGCAGTGAGAGAGATATGGAGAGCGCGATTAATCACTGTGGATTGATGGCTGGCGCAGTTTTTTTCTCAAGCGTCATCTTTATATTTTAAAATAATATTTCAATCTCTAAAAATTGCTTGGCACCCTTACGAGGCAAGGCGCCTCGAGATAAATGCGAGATTGGGCGGCAAGGGGTGATCGAGTCCCGATAAAAGCGAGCAAGTTCGTGAATACCTAACGCCGGTGATGCCTGCGTTTCTTTAAAAACTCTCGGAGGAATGGTAATGTGATAGAAAAGAAGAGTGAGTGAGATTGGAAATTCCGGGACAATTTGAGAAGAAACCATGCATACGGTAGTATTAAAATGTTATTTAGATGAAAAAATGATTTAGTTCTTCATTTTGGAAGCCATCAGGTGAAAATAATCGCTGATTCATTCTATTCGTTTAAAAATAAACAACTCGACGCTTTCATTTACTGGCACATCGGTGCAAAGTATCTTTCGAGCGAGTAGTATCCTTCGTTCTTATAATATTTCCTTTAATTCTGCAGCACAGATCTTCGTTGAAAAGCTACTAATACTGCTCAAGAATAAACAGAAACGTTATTTAGCATTGTTCGTTTCATTCGCCGTTTGTTGCTAATTAGATTTTGATATCCCAGGTGCAACATTTTCCGTATGAACTTTAACACTAATTGTTAGAATGAACGAAGGGAAAACGTTGATTTATTTATGATAAAAGCTATTACTCACCAATGCTAGAAATACCCTGATATTGCAGTGTTTTTTCAATACGATTGCTATTTATCTGATTTAATTATAAGTTGTAGTTCTTGTTCCCTTTCAATTACTACATATTTCTGTTTAAGTCTGGTATTATAAAGTTTTTGGGCTTAGGGGTTTACTTCTTTTTTCTGATTAATTTTATTGATCGAATTGATGAATTGCTCTTTATTGAAATGTATATTACTGTACGACAATAACGGTATTGATATTCTTCTCATCGCCTTCGTTTACACGCAGATATATTAATAATTGAAGTTACCCATAAATCTTTATTTAACCTTCCGTTTCATTAATTCTTATAATTTGTTGGTCATCATACTGCCTGAAATCCTTTTTATAAGCATTCCTTCATCTTCCACGCTTACCTAGCATTTTTTCATCCATCAACAAGTTCAGCATTCCTTTCCCACTCTTAATTCGTCTTACACTTTTTATGCCCTCTTTCAGTTCATGTAAACAGCTTTCTATCCTTCCATGCTTCATCCATAGTATCTTGGTTTCTGTATTCTACACCCTGTCAACCTAATTTTTTCGATCCGTACGCGTTTGAATGCTCTGTGTCATTGGATTATTACTCATGCGGGTATATATCCTGTCAGTTCAAAGTGACAGTTTCTCAGAGAAATGTTTACGAGGTGTGAGATGTATCTCTTTGAGGAACATTTTTTTAAATCCCATTTCTCGAATCTCGAATTTGATCGGCTGTGAATGACACTGCTGCAAATCTCCATTTCACGCGTCCGTGTACCAGTGATACCTTATTTCTCTTGGGATCATGTCACGGACACCTAGCTGTCTCTCTTACGTAATAGCTACGTGAATGGAGATGATTTGGCGAGAAATACGGCTGGGAACAATACAATATGTAATTTCAAATTTGAGGAAATACCTGGGAAGATAAAACGCTAAATAAGATGACTAAAAATTCGATGGAAAATTTGATTTTTTATAGTATTTCACATCGTGTACGTTTTGGGAACACTATATCATTGTATCATTTCTATTCATTTGGTCAAATAGTATTACTCGATCAAAATTATTTTTTAATGAGAATGGAAACATGTTTTCGAATCGTATGGATCTATTTTCAGTCAAATAGAATGTTTTATTTATTTGCCAGCTTTAACTTTTTAATTGAATAATTCCTTCCTAAAAATAAAAAAAAATTATTTATCTTGGATGTGGTGAGGGGGAATTGTATTTCAGAATACACAGTTTAATGGACTTTCATCTCTTCACTTCTCTTGATTTCAATTTTTGCTGCTGATTATAGTTATTCCTGTAATATTTCAAAACAATTTTCACTCTTTTATCCATGCTTCCGGCAGTGTTCTCGTGATTGAAACGGAATACTTTGTGCTTTCACCACTATTTGAAGTCATTTACTGCTATGTTTTATATTTTAGTACCGAAGTAAACGTATATAAACGGTGCAATTATGTAGTTATAATCCTGCTGATATTTAGCGCAAGTTTAATGTAGATCAGAATTTAATATTTTATTTTCACGGCTAAGTAGGCTGATATAAAATATATCGAAAGCAAAATTACAGTATTTTTAATCTTCCTTTTACACAGCTATATGTTTTACGTAACCTAGTTTTGAATATTTATAAAGGATACAGTAAAAGATACTGGGTAAGACTAGTGATTGGTGTTGTTTAACCTACTTTATTCTCACCTAGAATATTCAACTTGTGTATGAGCCCCAAGTGAGCTAGATTTGATTACGGAGTATGATAACGTATTGGGATGAACACCAAAGCTAGTAAAAAGGTATTATTATAGTTTATCAGAGAGAATAACTGTCTGAAAAATTAGGTTGTGAATCGTATTCTGACCGTAAATTGAAGTACATACTTTCTTGCCTCAAGAAATTAAAGGCGGCCTCTCATGAAAATGTTGACGATGTTTTAAAAACCCCGGCGTACTTTGATGAGTTAAAAAGTGTTGGATTAGAACGTGCAAATATTTGGCATTTGTAATCTAGAATTTTTACTTGTTTCAACAACTAGAGTAATACCGCACAGTCGAACTTTGCATCTTCACCCAAAGACAATCTCAAGAGCTTACTTTGGGTTATATATGAAAGCTTCTTTTGAATTTTGGCATAAACGTGTAGAATACCAAGCATGAAAAATGTTGTTCAGCAATCTCTTTGTATTTGGTGCATATACTTGACAATCCACATGGAAATTTAAAAGTAGCGTTGTAACCATCATACATGCACTTAGTTTCTGCTTGGCGGCTATTCGGCCCCAAGCCATAGGTTTTAGAACTGCATAATATATTTAAGATTAAGCTTATGCAAATTATCCTCGTCTCATACCTCCCCTATATACCACATCCTCGTGTCATATACCTAAGTATAAGTATGCATTCAACCCTCTGCCTCAGATCTTCGAGATGCATTGTTATTGTTAGATATAACTTTGGCGAATTATACAATTCGATCAGTAAATGCTGTTAAATACAATTTTTATGGATGAAATATGCCAATGTAGACCACCAATTTTGGACGATACAAAACTGGCTGGTACAAAACCGCCACTATAAACCATATTCCCGGGCTACATACATACACTTTCTTTTATCTGTGAAGAAAGAGAATTTCTTTCTGTGGGAGGATGTCAAAAAAATGGGTGGAAAATCGCCGCTAATGACTTGAGCGTAATCGAATTTACGCGAGCTCTGAGGAAAGAGAAAATTCGTTTGTGATTTGAAACCTTATCCAAGTCATTGAGGTCTCTTTTTTGGAGATAATTGGAAGCCTTCCCTAGCTCCTCCTCTCTATCCTGCATTCGTAATCAATGGCGCTTCCTTGGAGTCTTTATTTCTCATATTACCACCCCAGCATCCGGTGTTTCAACATTGGAACTACGGATTAGCCGTAGCTGAGAGGATGGAAGGGAATAGAAAAGTGGTGCATGTTTTTTTTGAGACATAATGCGGAAATAGAATGAGGTAAAAGAGTGAGGACACCGAAGTAGTAGTGAGTTCAAGATTCCGGAGACAAAAAGGATTCATGTTTCCCTCTAAGTAGTTTGCCAGCCAAAGAGGGAGACCTCGTGTCAGGACAAGTTTTTTTCGCTCTTTTTGAACCACGTCAGGAATTATGGATAAATAGACGAGCACAATTTGGAGTGCTGAAAGCGAGAACGAAATGAGTATCGATCAATGTGTTATTAAAATGGATTAATGAGCTACATTCCTACACATCAAAAACGTCGCAGAGCACCCTTAATTTAAGAGTATAAATGCATCAACCTAAATTGTCTGATGAGAAAACGGGTGGTTGTTCTTTCAGTTAGATGACCGACTGCTGGGGTTAGTTCCAGTACTATTCATGGTAACGAATAAAATAAAAACTTTTAGTCTATTCCACACATTTTTAGTAACCGACCTAGGTTTCGACAAATATTTGTCATTCTCAAAAAAAAATTGTCGAAACCTAGGTTGGTTATTAAAAAAGTGTGGAATAGACTAAAAGTTTTTATTTTATTCGTTACCATGAATAGTGTAACTAAATGCAACAAAGTGACGCTTTCAGTGCTATCTGTTAGTTCCAGTATTTCAAGAAATAATGGTAGTTTGGCAGGGACAGATTTCTGGGAATGGTGGAAGTATGGAAAGAAACCTGGCTTTTGCATTAAACTTTCCTTAAAGGCACCCGGGAGTCCGCGGTTTTACGTTCCCACCGATGGAAGGACCCATTCAACCAACCATTATATTATCTAAACTACCTGCTCTTCTACTCTCCTTACTTCCCTTACCCAACATTATTCCCTCCATCACTTGTTTCAAAATGCACTCGCTCCTTAGAATCTGTTTCATCCCCCTCATTTCTGAATTAAAACCAGTATCTCTGTCTTCCCCTAATTTCCTCCATAAAATTCCTTTCTTCCCTCATCATTTCCAGCACTTTCAGTTCGTCGTCTTTTCTACTTATCTTTGTATTTCTACATCATATTTAACTCATCTTCTTATCCTTATGTACACTTTAGCAAATAACGAGAGTTGTTACATCAGTAGGGGTAGTCAGTTAGTCGCTGTTGAAAATAACAACTCGAGACAGTTAATCGCTGGTTGGTTAACTGTAAAACGTGGTTTTGAATCCTACTTGAGGCATATATTTTCGTTCTTTTATAGCTATAGGATAAGGATAGGATTATAGTTAATGCTCAGTTATAAGATTATTGTTAGTTATTTTTACTAAAGATGGTGAAATATATCCTGAGCCGTTGGAGCCACTCTACCGCTTAAAATATTTATTCTTAGGCATTTTCTCTTCCCATTTTTCCATTTTTTTGAGGAAAGCATTGTGACTTTTTGGAAGAATTCTCTATGTATAGGCTTTAAAGATATGAAATCGCATCAAATGACGCTTGCTTTTACTCAGACCTTTGCTCGTATATCAGAAAATTTTCCTTCTTGCTGGCTCTCGGAACATTTGCCAACGAGATGAAATTGCGTGATGAAGTGGAACACGTTACCTCTCAGTAGCAGTTCGAAATAATTAAAATAAATCGTGGCAGCATAGTTCCAGGCTCTTTACCGCAAGTTATGACAACTAAATTAATTGGACATTTGCCGATTATGATAATCGCCGACGATCTCCGAGGTGAATAGGCATTAACATTTTAGGCATGGCCAATTACGGCATTGTACACTGCCATGTTAGTGATACGGAAGTTTAATGTAAATTTGCTTCAGCGATACAAGTGACCTGAGGTTCTGAGGTTAATGATTTTCTCAGGTCAACGCTAATTTCTTGACTGGCTTTCATTGAAATCAATTGGATGAAATAGTTCGAGCCAGCCGGAAGTTACTTCTTATTGTTATGCCCTAAAAGCATAGTTTTGAGAAATAATCAGTTGATGGTAGAGTTTAAATATACATATGCGAGATAAAAGTAAGGGAGCATTATTTAATGGAAGGAAAAAAATGAGGTAATTAAGATACATGAAAATGGGAAATCTTCGGGTAAAATAAGATAAGGTAACGCCTTATTTCTTAGAAAGGTCCATCAGCTATTTTATCTTCCCTTCGAAAATACCTGTGAAAATTTAGTAAAAATAAAGGGTTGACGGTGGCTAAGTGCAAGATAGACTTTGTTCCATGCTGCCTCGCATCGGTAAACAGTGAATGGCATTGTTTTTCAGTAACTCTCTAAGATAAGAACGATGAAACATTATCATTATGGCAATTCTTGTAAATCAAATGGCTCAGGCATTGAAGTACTCAGTAAACTTAATACTCGAGCAAATATTATAGCATGTAGTCCAAAAACACTTTTCTGTTAAAATAGTAGATAGATATTTGAGATTTAATTAAGAATGGGTATTCTTGAACATTTTAACACCTGGGGAACTAACGTTTAACTTAATTTCCGCTGTTACCATCCTACCTCGAACTATTTACCTGATATATTCTGACAATTTTGGAATCGCTCGATATTTTCTTCTCTTTTCGACCTTATTCCGTGTTCAAGCAGGGCGCGTATATCTCGAGGGGGGCTCTTAAAAAGCTAGGCTTTTAAGGAACAGTGTTCCTGGGAACAACGTGAGGTCACTTAATGGGGGCGTTCACTCCAGCATGACCTTAGGTGACATTGCTATGGAAGGAGGAGGAGGGTGTTCGAGGAAGGAGTTTCAAAAGGCGCGTCGAGTTTCATGGAGACCGCCGTAATGCTTTCGGGAAGTGGTCACGAGCTGCTATTTTTCGGAAATTGCGTCCCTACCGTTTGGGAAGGAGAGACCGAGAGAGAGAGAAAGCAGCCCTTGACAACTGGCGGGGAAAGGGGTCGCTCATTCGCTCTTCTCGAAGCGGACGGAATGTGTATGTTTCCCATCAACGTGACTCCCTGGAGAGTAGTACCTATCTCCAGGTTCCTTTCGATTTTCTTCCTCCGTCTCACTGTGGGAAGTGCGAAAAAAGGACATGACTATCATAAGCGCATGCACTCAGGATATTCGTAGGTTTTAAAGGAAATACTTTGGGTTATTTTGCTATATCTATATTCTGAAGGGTGTGTAAAGAGTGCTGTGCATTGAAAAAAAACTGACTCATAATGCACATTAGATCCAGGCAGTCGTGGTCCACTGTAAACCCTGAAGTTTAAGAGCAAAATTACTGATAAAGGATTGACTAAAAAATGGCACTATGCTACTAAGTAAATTTTCTTGCTTTACGTTGCTTTACGCAAGAATATACGCGAAGGCTCCCGCGGATATGCTTTTGATATATTTATTTTAACAGGATTTGCTCCACATTCGTTCGTTTTAAAAGCATTATTTCGTCAGCGCTCGAGGTGGTTTTTTCTAGGCTTCAGCTAGTCTGAAGAAGCTGGTGAAATATTTTCATAAAAATTAACACTCGTGGAACAAAATTCTGGAGTAGAATTATTTATGTAAGAGGAACTTAATGGATGAAAAATTGGCTTCAATACTGAAAAACTAGGGACCAAGTGAATTTTTTTTATACTACCCACAGAAAAATGTAAAATACCCTAAAGTATGTATTTTGTTTTTAGAGTAAGGTAAACACATAATAAAATTTGATGGTTTAATGAAGGAAATCATCAAGTCATAAAGGAACGGTAAGGTTTAAGCTTGCCTAATAGTATATTTGTACCTGCTTGCTTTGCTGTTAATTTTTTTTCAAACTTTTAAGTTTAGACGAGAATATGGTTACGATTCCTTTTCAAGCATGATATATAATGCATGTTTAGTGTGAATTCTCCTTCCACACATCTTTATGGTGGCTATCAGGGTATTATTTTGATGCAGATGAAGCACCGTGAAGAAAAATCACGTTTAAAATGTGGACCAAATATCAAAGAAATTTAGTACGTAGAATTTTAAAAATATGTGAAGGGATTTAGGAAAAAAATGGAGGAAGTGTGTGCTAAAATGAAAATGGTGGCAATTATTGATAATGATGATGGTGGGAGTGATTAGATTTATATCATGTAAATAACAAAATAACTTACCTCAGGTGCAAAAACCAACTAGAAGTACTCAGTGGATCTCTCAAATTGCGGAGGTGTTAGAGTTGGAAGGTAAATAATTTTCTGGTATCCACAATTGTTTTTAATTAGAGAAAAAAGTGCTCTGTGGGAACTTGTATTGCGGTAATTAACACGCTTCTGCGACGGCTCGTGTACGTAGTAATTAAACTGGTGTGAATTAGAGTGCTTATCTCATGCTTCAAAATTGCGTTAATACTTGGCGTTGCCATTATCTTAAACTTAATGGTTTGTCTATCGTGGAACACTTATCATTCCTTATCCAAAGAATGAGTTCGCGAACTACTCATAAGAGACAGAATCATGATTGTCATAATATGATTGTCAGGTAATTGAAGGTGATGTGTATCAAGGACACTTATGTAAGATATTTTTTTAATTTATATATTTAAACTTTCATAGCAAGAAAAGCCTGAATATGTTTCGTAATGCATCAACATATGTTATTTATCAAAGGAGTTTATTGGGTAGGCTTGTATCCGTGCATCCATTTACTTACTTTTAAGACTTACAGAAATATACTCATTTATCTGGCTCATTTTCTAAAATTCCACTATATTTCATGTGTCATCCACCGTGGAATGAAATTTTCATTTCTTCCTTATTTATATTCCTGAACTAAGTTTAATGTTGTAATTCATTTTTAAAATGATTGTCATATCCGTTAATTTAGGCACACGTTTTTCAGCTGATCCCGTGGCTAAAGGTACCAATCCATCTCCTCAAACCTCTTGGTATCTATTTATGAATAACTTTTGTGAATACTCAGCTTTCCTTTCGGGACAAGAATGTGGTGTTATATTTATGATGGATTTTTCTTACTCCAAAGAAGCCTATTGACTCCATAGTTTTCTTCAAATAATTATATTTTATTAAGTGGCTAGTCTAACCAATTCAATCGCCTTGCCTGAAATCCTGTCATTCAGGGTATTTTTGATTCTGTCCGTGGCGTTAAGTTCTTTGCAAATTCCTAATAATCTAATTTGGTAACACTGACTATTTTAGGATGTTTTATGTTTTATTCAGATAAAGCTTCATATATTCCTCATGCTCCTATATAATATGTTTTATCCTCTAAATATACAATAAATCACGAATTATCTGTCAAATGATATCGGCAGATGAGTTTTATGAATGTCTAAAACTCTTAGGTATAATTTTTGAAGAGTTGCATGAATAAACAAACAGCTAAAAATATATTAGTTATTCATTCGTTCATTCCTTGGGACGTGAAATAGTGACATCAACTAGGAATCTGTAAATTGCTTGTGTTCACTCATAAATTTCCTGAAGCGTGCATATTGTAAGTGGTGCGGAGTCTTATTTTTAACGAAATTTTACATTTTCATTGAGAGTTTTAGTTAAGAACGATTCGTAAAAAGTAACATAGTATCATGCATGATATGCAGGATGCACATTCCTTCAAGGGACTATTTTCATGTACCTCACGTCTGATGATTCCCACCAGCAATGCAATTTCTAGTACCTCACCACCTCGTGCATAACGTCCTATCGCCCTTTAAAGACTCTTCAGCGTGTTTGCAGTAGGTGTTCGGGGAATGCAGAGCGAGGCGATTGAAATGACGATGCGAGAGGTGAGCTGGGAAAAAATGTTTTCGCTAGCTATGTCCGTAATTTTGTTCTCTCGATGGGTGTTTATGGGCGTAGCCGGATTGTGACCTCATTTGCATCTACAGAGCACCCACGACGGTTGTGGTGGATAGTAAGTCATCACCGGATGTGCACTACCCAGTATGCATCTAAAAAATTAGGATCGGAAATTTCAACTTATAATCATATGATACGCTAGAAATTCATCACGTGGTTCAAGCGAAACCACTATGCGAACGAAATATTCTATCGGCGATACCTCAGTCGCGTTTTCATTCGCGGAGTTCCACTTTTCATTCCACTATTTCACCGCAGTTTTATAAAAAGAAGTGGAAACTTTATAAAAATACATGTAGTTTCATGCTCTAGCGTACAATAACAGAACTCTTTTCAGTTTTTGCGAATGTTTATCGCTGATTTTGCAAATTTGCATACATACGGTATATATTCGTTTATTCTGATCACTGCTCTGTTTAGAAGTAAATCTTTCTGCTGATAAAACATGAAGTGATATTAGAATGTAGGTATTCCTGAGAAGTATTACGAGATATTATTCTTTGTCACAAACGTTATCCCCGCTTTCGAATTGGCCATAATTTTTTTATTTTTTTGAAATATACTGTTGATGTCCATGGTTAATGAATGGATTTGATTGTAGGAAAAACATTTTTGCAACCACATTCTTCAGTATCATAATGATTCCAGATTTTTGAAATGGAGATGTTACTGCAACAACGTTACAAGGAAGTTTTTTTGAAAGCCCCATGCATTTTCGCTCCTCGTTTTCTAACACGGTGTTTAAAGCCCACCTAGTTCAGTACCCATTTTTGGCTGTATTACTGGCAGGTGCTGGCTCATTCATTGCGTCGTACACTTGCTTTTCTTCTTTCCTAGCCTATTCACCAAACACTTGGGTTTCCCCTCTCCGCCCATTACCCTATACCCATCGCCGGCAGTTATCTTCACACCTGGGCAGTATTCAGAAAAGCCGTCTTCCCTGGGAACACCGTTTCTAAGCAATTCCCAAGGCATTAACCCTGCCTTTTTCCCCCAATTTAGGCGATGGAAGCCTTAGTCATCAGTTTAAGCGAACCCTTGATCTTCAACAATCCTGCTCCCTTAAAGTCGGTCTTTCTTCTTTCTCTCGACCATTATCCTTTCTTCTCTTACCTTCTTTTACGTGCTATACCAACCCTAATTTCTGTCTTTTTAATCCTTCCTCTATTCTCTCTTCACTAATGACACGATATCTTATAGTTACTTCATTCCTCCCATCCACGCATTCTAATTCAAGACTCTTATTTCTCAATTTTCGAGGAAATCCGATGTCTGCAAACCTGCTTTAATCCTAAGAATGGCTTGATTGAGACTTATTAGATATTTCATCGAAAAATATCCAATATTCCTGCGTCGGTGGAATCAACCTTGTTTCCAGATAATTTTCAACTATCCAAAAAATGACAAATGCATTTATATATCCGTGAAGAGAAAATGTAGCATACTACACGAAGAAACTTGATCGTAATTTCTGCAAAGCTGGTTGCACAAACTAATATGTGGCGGCTATTTATAAAATAAAATCTTTGCCGCATGTCGTGTGCGAAGAAAAGGTTTTCGGATGCCCGTGGAATATCCATGGCAATTAAAGACTAAATGTTTGTCCGGGCATCCCCGCATGTCACAGCGAAAGGTTGGGAAAAAATCTCGAGTAAACTATTTGGATTGCAATTTGGATACGTTTTTCATACACCAGAATTTGATTATGCAGTTCAAATAGCTTGGGAAGCTCCTCGCGATGTATGTTTTGAAATCCACCTGACATTTTGGAATTTCTCAAAAACAAGAAGTGAAATTTGATAACAGCTTAAATCGAAGCTGATTCATGTCTGATGAAATGTTCTATGAAATCCTTCCAATGGTAGTAAATACAGCTAGTATGGTAGCAGATTGTTGAAGGGATTGGAACACGTTTCACTGAGCTCATATGTCAATGAAATGCTCAGTAAGTGTGTTTTCGCTATGAATCTGTTGACGCATTTATAGCACTCTTCAAGCTTTCTAGTGTGGTAGGCGATGACTCCATACAAGGAGTGCATCGTTGATAAGTAAACCTACCATTTGTATCTAATTACATTAATGGCTTCAACACAAATCCAACTAAATTCACCTTGAGAGCCTTATCGCTTCAAGTAAAATACAGATTATTATTTTAAATTCTTATCAAGTGTCACAAAAACTTAGGAAATGGTAAACAAATATTAGTCTCTGTATTGCGTAGCCATGTGCCCAGTTGTGTCTCGGTTATATCCTATGTAATTGCTTCGCATCCTAAGGGCCCGAGATCAATAATGACAGAAATATCATTGAAACCGTGACCCATTTTTGTGTAATGGTTGGGAAGTATTAGTGAAATTAGTCGTAAAACTTTGAATAACCTGACACAGGCTTTGTTAAGATCAGCCTATTGCTGACGTTGTGCTTCTCTCCAACTCTCCTCCATGCCATTCTAAATAAGTCATCGTACCTTCCCTTCTGATCTGATACAACTAAGGGGCAAACATAAAACTAATACTAATACGTATGCCATGTCACATAACTTGCATAACTTAGTATCTACCTCTGCATCAAGTAAGGACTCCGTTTCGAGTCCGAAATCGACAAAAACTTTTATATGAAACAAAATATTTGAGTGAAAATCTGTCAACCTAAGCAATGTATCTCTTTATTTTCTTATCTATGCTGTTTTTTCGATTTAACATCCAATGTAAATCCTGACATTCCGAAAAGGTCCTGTTTACAAATTCCAAAATACAGACAAAAATAGTTTGATTGTCACTGCGAGAATAAATCAAAGCAAATGCATCCAAATTCATCCACATATGAATACAGTGCGGTGAAATTTTCCCTAGTATTTTTTTCGATTGTTTTGTGAATAATATTCATGATGAACATTATCCAGGATTGGAATCAGTCAAACTTCACTGTCATAGATTTTTAGAGAATTTGAAGATTAATAGTCTAATTTCAACTTAGTATTTGATGTATATTTCGGTTTTTAGCTCTCCAGTGGCTAAGGTTATTGCGCATCGTTTTAAGGTCTTGCTTATGAAACCAACAATATTAATGTCTTGGGCGGGATTCGAAACTGCGACTTTAATGTCGCCGGCTTGACGTGTCATCGTCCTGGCTACTTATCTTAACGGCAAAAGGCGTCAAGATATTCAATTTTAACGTCACATATATCGGGCAGGGTACTGTGCTGTAAGTCCTTCCCGCAAAACACTCAAGTGGGGACCACCAGTATTCAAAAGATAAATCTCTCCTTCACTGACGGGGTTGAACTTAGGTACTCAGGATGGCAATCTATTACGGTCTCCAGCACACCAACCTTATTATTCTAATATTCTATCTATTATTTTTCTAATAATTCTATCTTAATATGCTAATCTTACCTTAATATTTAGGAAAACAAAAGCTGGAAGAGTTCTGTTACCTTGGAAGCCAAGTAACCAATGACGGACGAAGCAAGAAAGAAATAGGAAGCAGAATAGCCCAGGCAAAGAGAGCATTCTATCATAAGAAGAATTTATATACCACTAGCGTACCACCACTATATACAAGCGTAGAAGTAAGGAAGCAATTCATCGGAACGTACATCTGGAGCGTGTTTCTCTATGGCTGTGAGACATGGACAAACACAGCAGCGGAAAAGAAAAGGGTGGAAGCATTCGAAACGTGGTGCTATATAAGAATGATGAAGATAAAATGGATCGACCGAGTAAGTAACGAGGAAGTCCTAATAAGAGTGTGAGAAAAGAGAAGTCTTCTGAATACCCTGGGAAGAAGACGGAACAATTTGATCGGCCACATCATGAGACATGATGGCCTGATGAAGGCAATCGTCGAGGGGCAAGTGGAAGGGAAGAATGGCAAAGGAAGGCCTCGTGCAAGATATATGGAAGAAGTGATAAAGGATGTGAAAGAGAATAATTACGTAAATATGAAGAGATTAGCCGGTAGAAGGCCTCAGTGGAGAGCTGCGTCAAACCAATCTGAGGACTGATGACTTATCATGATGATGATCTTGATATTTATTATTGGATTTTATTCTTAGAGATTCCCATTAGTGTGAACCATCCTGTGAATGATGAAAGGACAAAATATTTGTACCAGAATTATATTACGTGGGATTTGATGACCAGCTGTTGATCATGAAAGGCATTTGAACGTTTCTGTTTCTTTTAAAGACTATTTACTCACAAGAGGCATAGACCAAGAGAAAAAGATTTCCAGGAAGCCCAACCTATTCCCAGCATACCCCGCTCACTATCAAACCCATTGCATCAGGTGGATAAGGAACCTAATGAGTGGTTCTGAGCAATCTTATTTATGGCACACTCACGACCGGCGCCAAATAACTTCTTACCTCGTACTGGACCAAGAATTGATGTCTCCATCCATCAACCGATATCTGTTCCTCCTTCCATTTGCCCTTATTTTTATGCTTAGTCCCGTAATTCATCATTCCATGTGAAGTTTGAATCATCTACAGAGCCTTGTACCGTATTACTTAATGCATGTGTAAGGTCAGAATTTGCCTAAGCTATGAGCGTGAGAGTACTTGCTTTAGTTTGCCGATAAGATCCTAATAGCTGAATCCATTTTAAAATCCATATATCTCCGTGACTTGTTGGCATTGCAGAATGAGTCCAATCCGTTTTTCACGGACTTCCATGCAGTCTTTCATAATCCATCATGTAATACATTTTTTTCGGCGGTACTGCAGAAAAAATCTAATCATATGTAATGGTAGTATTTAATATTCGGTGCCATTGTTTCTAAGCAATGAAAAACTATTGAAGAAAATTTATTAAAGTAAAACTTCTCGAGAAAGAATTACAATTGGACAATAATTTTCCTGCATGTCTTCATTTAATACATCAATGTATTTTCCCTAATTTATCCAGGCAGCTGTAATTAACAAAGTTGACTTACTATGACGACTTTATGGAGAGAAATATGAGGGTGTGGTTTGGCATTTTTGAGAACTTTATCGTGTTTTCTCTTTTTCATTTAAGAATATAAATCATTTTTATGCCAAGATCGGATGTCATCATATTTGTCGCAGAAATAATTTACGTTGAAAACCTTACAAAAATCTATTGCTTAAAGATATTCTGCGATCTTGTATAACATATTGGAATTTTTCGATTGTTTGGGAATCGCTGCACGACTTTCTTGACGGTCCCCTAGGGATGAAAATCGCTCTACCCATTCGTCTCCCAATTCCACCGCTCCAGCCATTTGAACCTCTTTCTTTTTTTCCACGGCAGTGTATTGTGCGAAAATGGTCAGTACAGCAGGGAGGGGAAAGACTTTTTCAGCACTCGGTGGAAATGTCTTCGACAAGAAGGGAGGCCGTGTTTCGGTTGCATGGTAAGGAGGCAAGGGAGCTGGTATAAAAAAAATACCATATACGCTAGGGAGTTGCCTTTTATAGTATATTAACTTAGATTTGATACACGAGGGTATCGATTAGGCATTTTTGCATGCTATGTTTGAACAGGCGTGTAAATGGTGAAAATAATGAACGGGAAGAGAAAAGAAAAAGAATAAGAAGGAAAAGGAAGTAAAATGCATCAAAAGTTTTAGAGAAATATTTTTTAAAGTCATGTGAACGTATTGAACTAAAAAAGGCAGCACAAAAATACTTCGGCGTGATAATAGCATTTTTTCCATGATGAATAAATACTATTAACATTATAAACATCCAATAAATGTTTTTAGTAAAATATGACCATGGGTGTCCAACCACTATCAGAGCATAATGATCACAAAAGTTATCACTATCAGGGTATAATGATCACACAATGTGTTGAAGTTATGGCTGAATTTTTGTAAAAAAAACAGTAATAAATTATTTAAATTTAAATAATTCAATGAAATTTGTCCCCTGAGTAAGTTATTGCGCTTGTAATTTATTTCCTAGGTATTAAGGGATTGGAATAATTACAGAGAATCGCACAAGAAAATAGCCTCTCTTACTTTAATTGAAGGAAAGGTTAGTTAGATAGCCTAGGTGTTTTGTCTGGCGTAGCGGAGAACGAGGAGTAGGTGTCTGAATTTATAGAAATTGTTATTAACTATTAAAAGTGCGTTGAAAGTTGATCTTGCACCGTAACCGAAGAATAGAACAACTGCTCCTCGTGATATTTTGGGTGCGCTCATATGGCTCCGAACTAAAGCTGAAGATGGCGCGCCATGGCGTTTAAACTGCCGTGGATTCAATGATAAAACCATATTTGCCTTCGTGAGATAAAAATGTGATAGCTTCAATCAATGATGTCAATTTCAAATAGTGTATTAAATTATAAACGAACAAGGGTGTAGCCGCATTGGATCACCGGTTCCCGTGAGATCACCGAAGGGAAGCAACGGGCTGGGACGGAGGTTGGATGGGAGGCCATTCTCCATACCGCGGTGCTCTTGTCCCCTGTCTGCAAGTTTCGGGCAGGTTAAATGCGTGATGGCATAATGGATCTAAAGAGGTCCAAGTGTCAGGGGGGCTCTAGAAAGCCCCCGCCCACCCCTTCAGTTTACATTTTTTATTTTTCAAGTATGAACGAATTGTCACAACCCGGATGTAGAGACACTGAAAATGCAAGCTCGTTGTCAAACAGATAAAAACCAATATTTGTGCCATTTTTGTTACTCTTATGACGATATAATCCCTACTTGTCATGAAATAACTTAAAATTATCCAACGTTTAAAAGTCTATGACTCTGGAATAACGCTCTAATTGTGCAGAGAGGCAGGCCTTCTTTCTTTCTCGGAAGCTCACTGACCCTTAGTATAACCCTTGCCTACACTTGGATTGAATTTATTTTTTCGGGTTTTTCATCATATACCTATTCCGTATAGGTTTTTAAAACAGGTTTAGCACACATTTTCTGCGAAACTTTGTCCAAACCCCATTTTTACAACTTCATTTTCAATCACTATGTCATGATAACAGTATTATTGCTATTATCTCATACAGTATAGAGATTACTCAAGGGCATAGTTTGAACGACATCTCATTCAATATTCAATCATATTGGGGTCCAAAGATACATGTACGAGTGGGCATTTGTCGTACAAATATTAGTGCACTCCTAGTGGCGCATATGGAACATATTTATTCTCACTTCTGTCAAGTAATTTACGACGATTGTACATTATATTTTCAAATGATATATCATAAAGCCGTGCATATTTTTGACTTTTATTAGACATTTAAAGTTAAATATTACCATGAAAACATAACGCTTGACATTATGATTAAATTAGGAGGTCACTGGTTTGAAAACTAAGACGTATTCTTCCTCGAAAAGAAAAAAATCTTAAGTGAAATGAATTATTTCAGATATTATTTGATGTGGGTGTGAGATGATGTGGGTTTAGAAATTGAAGAAAAGGGCACGTTTGGGTAAGGGAAACGATTTTAAATGATGCTCATATAGATTTTATGGAATGGTCCTACATTTTGCGCAACCGTTCTCAATTTTTTGTGCCAAAAATGCCTTTTCAATGCACGTGACTTTTGTTTAAAGTTTTTTCTTCTCACTTTTAACGTCTCCTTCCCTCACTCTACCCACCAAGGATGGGCTTTTGACGATTATCCTGCGGGAAGGAGCGTGCAAATAAGATGGCATGAGATATTGGACGGAGAGCGGTATATGAGGGCGTTGGGTGGAGATAGAGAGGGAGATCCTCATGGTAGGGGGAGGAGGAGGTAGAGAATGAGAGGGGGGTACTCGGTACTCTGGCAGGAGAGATAGCCGCGTGATGCGAAGTAGGTGATGAGGGCAAAGGGGTCACGGGACGGAGGATATTTCACGGCGTCCCTGCTGGTGGGACAGAAGGGAGAGAAGACGAAGGCCCTTCCTCTCCCTCCCCCACACCTCCTGGAAGGGTTAAAGGGAGATCCTCATGGAGAGAAGGGGATTGGATTTTGGAGGCTGAGGATAAGCGAGCATCTAGGGGCATTGCGGACCTTGGATGTGGGAATTTTCTGAGAGTTTTGGAGGGGCCCCACGGGGAAGAGTTAGGAGACAGGCTAGATCTGGGGAAGGTGATTAGGTGGGCCGAACGGACGAGGGAACAGGATGCGGTGAATGATGAGAGCTGGAGGACGAGAGTGTATTTCGTTATGAGGCCAAGAGAGTAATGACTCCATGTTATTAAAAGCCTTTTTTATTATTGCCATAATTTTATTTCCGACCTCTTTAATAAATCACGTCCATATTAATATTCCCCGCCCTAATGCGACTTAACGCGTTTTCTTCTCCTATATTTGGTTATGTTACCCTAATTTCTCCATTTCTTGATTTTTTTCTTCCACTTTCTCTCCTTTTAATCGTTAGAATCGGTCTTTCAAGCTGTTTAATTCAGAATTTACCGAATCTTTCGACTGGAAGAATGGTTCAAGTGAAGGTGGAAGGACATCAATGTGGGTGTAAGAACCTTATTATGAATATGTTCACACTAGCGGATGTGTGCATGTGAAGTGTGGGCCATTGTGTACCATGCGCTTTGGTCTTGTTGATTGTCCACCAACCAGGGAATCTCTAAGTCCAGTCCTTCCAGGGTGCCTCATTACCAACGCAATTCACGGGTCTTCTTGCCGCTCATTCTGAGGCTGCAATGAAAATTGCTGTTCCTGGAGGAAAATGCCTTGGAGGTCTTCGGCTAAATTAAATTCTCATCATTGTGTATTCTAATTAAACCTTTTATATACATTTTTTAGAAGAGTGGCATTCCATTTCAGTCACTCTGAGTATTGAGCATTTATTGCACACTATCTTAATTAAAAGATGAAACGATAATGGCGCCCATAGCATGATTAAAACACTGTTAATTTGCGTATTTAAAGCCCGTGAATAAAACCTTGCCATTAGCCACCTGAGTGGATTTCAGAAATTATTTTATCTCTCTGAAAACTGCCAATTTTCATTTTGTTTTCAACTTGCATTGTTATCTTTTCAGTATACTATTTACTTTATTTTTGTCTTTATAAAATTATTTTGTCTACTCCAATTCTACTAACTCCGGTTATAAAATATTTTGTCTACTCCAACGAGTTAAGATATGGATATCAAATACTCTATGAAATTCTGAGTAGCGAATTAATTACTAGTAACATATATACGGCGATAGTTGACGAATGTCCTATTTGCCTAATTTTGTTATTTGCAGCCAAGAGCGAAACATGAATGCTTCACGAAAATTTGCAAATATATCTGCTGGCGTGCACTCCCTATTTTGGTTGGACTAAGTGCAAGGCATTTTACGTTTGCTGATGTAGGATCATGTTGATAGGTAGAAATTATTAATGAAATGAAGCATCATTAATTTATGCCAGATTGGTTGGAGCTTCGAGGCTTTTGAGTCTCTCGTATAGCATCATGCTGGTCCCTTCGGCACTTGCAACTAATGAGGGGATTTATTCACGAGTGAACTCAGGGTGGAATGATTTATGACGGAGGCGAATGAATATTTCAGCACGTTTCAAGATATTGATGAATTTTTCAGTTTTGGAAATGGGTTAATGCCTGAAAATCTCTAAATCTGGATCAATAGACTAACCAAATAACCTAAAACCTACCATTCAGCTTTATATAGTTGTCTGTTTCGAGGCATAGTTCTCTCCTTTAATCTGGCCTTTTTCTTTTTTATTATATATTTGATAGTTTTCGATTTCATTAATGAGGTAAAATATTAGAAATTGTTGGTTCATTCTTTTGCCTAGAAAACGCTCGTAAAACTTCCCATCATACATGTCAGCACTCCTTTGTAGATTGAATGATGAGACAATAATAGAATTTAATTCACTTTTAATAAATATTAATATGATAAAATAAATATGATAAATTCTACTACGAGGGAAACATTTGGTGCCTTTCACCAGCTTTTATTTGCTGTCTGAGTGGTTTCAATATTATTTATGTCATCTTAAAGAGGTAAGGACCCTTTTTTAAAGCGTAGATAAGTGAATAGAAAGGATTACCGAATATAAAGAGAGCCTTTAGTATTCGCAATTAAGTTATATGGTTTGGTCGAAGATAAAAAAAAGAAAACTTGGTAGATGGCTTTAACGTCACAATGAGGCATTGAAGGATAGTAGCAGAAGTTGAGTGATGAATGGGAGTGCTTGAAATGTGGTGCTACTCTAGAACGATGTAGATAAAACGGATGTACCGAGTAAAAAATGATGAATTGCATAGGAAAGAGGCAGAAAAGAGAAGTCTTCAGAACTCTGTAAAATAAACACGGTATATTTCGGGGCATGATGACATAAAGAAGACTATCAAAAAAGCTGAGGGAAAATGAAATGGGAGGAATGGAAAAGGAAATACTTGCAGGAAATATATGGAATAAGTTGTTAAGAAAATGAAGTAGGTGAAAAACTTAAATAATAAGAAATGACCTGATAAGAGAATCGAGTGGAGAGCTGCGTCCAACCAATCGTACGATTGGCGACTCATTATGGTAGACCTTGAACGTGCTGTGGGCAATCGTCCTTGTTATTTTTTCCTCCTCAATTTCACTATGACATTCACGAAGACGTGGGATTGCGCGCAGACATAGACACGAGCGTCCGCCCGGATCCTGGATGCATTAAGCCTCGCGACCGTTTAGCTTGAGCTATTAGGGGGCACATCGCTTCGCTGGTAGGCGGTCGCGCCAATTAGTGGAGTTTGGAAACTAATCTGAGATCAACTCCCCGGTAATATTATTCCGGGAGGAGCTTCATTAAGTGCAACGGAGGATTTCGGGCCCGGAGGAGGGTAAGAGAAGGGCAATGGTGAGGGAAGTAATCTGGGGAGGAGTGTGGGGGGGAGGGGGAAGGGGGGGGAGGGGGAAGGGGGGTGGGCGAGAATCTGAAGTGGAAGTTCTTGGAGGGGTGGAATATTTTGCTGGGAGGGAAGAGAGATGGAGGGTGGAGGGGGTGGGAGTGAAGGAGACGTTCGAGGAGTGTGTCGGATGGTAGTGAGGGTTAACTTGGAGGCGTGGGGGTGGTGAGGGAGTGTGCTTAGGATATCCCCTCTTTTCCCGCATAACCCAGGGATTTATCCGAGGGTGTAAGGCTACTCAGTGCAGCGAGGACGGCGCGGTGGAAGTGGAAGATGTTTTGCGGGGGGGCATCATGTCGTGGCGTTGGTGGAGAGAAAGTCAAGAGATTTAAGGAGGTTGAGGTTTACCAGATAAGGAATCTGGGAAGAGAAGGAGATTAGGCTTAAACAGAGGTTGGGGAGCGTACTATGTGGTAGAGGGTGAATGACTTTTTAACTGGCGAGATGGTAAAATTTATATTTTTCTTTAGCACCGAATAACACAAACGGATATTATATGCACGAAATTCGTGAATGTACTGAACTGATTGAAGAACGAAAAGCGAAATCTCAATAAGTGTTGTAAAAAAAAGTATTCTGTTGAAAACTTTCAAAAAAAGAATGCACAACATTCGTATTTTGGGACATAATTTTCTGGTAAGGGCATTTGTCAAATGAAAAGTGAATGAGAAGAATGGCAAAGGAAGGCTTCACTTGCGATTATTTTATTGCTAAGTAATTGCATAGAATTGGTTTCAGTTCCTTCCCAGGAATACGTTAGACGGCTAGTGGACGGTAACAGAATTTGAAGCGTGTGCAAAGAGAATTATCCCTAAGATAGGCTGAACTGGGGGGAAGGAAATTCATAAACCATGGTTAAGAATACTTTTGATGGTAGGAGGATATTAAGGTTCTACGTAAAATAGATGAAGCATAGGGGAAAAATTATTAAATTTTCCCGGTGGCAATGCAAGAAAGGATAGCCAGGTGTCAGAGGGAGAGATAGTGGAGGTTTGACATTGCGATGGAAGGAGGTAGATTTGAATGATTGAAGGTAGTCACCATTTTTCGACATGTGTAAATTGTGAGGGGAATGCATAAAAAAAAATTTGGATTGAAGTTTGCCAAAATCATGCGTGTAACGGAAAAAGATGGCGATGAAAATTAAAATACTTGTCCATGTTTAATCGAAACTTTTTAGAGGTGTATAAACTCTTCAGTAGGCACATAAAAGTTTGTCACACTATTAGGTGCGTGGGCTGCACTTGTGGTTCAAATTACATTTGTTCCATAATAGCTACAATTCGCAATTTTTTGATTGGGCTTTTTAAGTACCTACATCAAATATTGACTCCTATTTTCTAAATGTTTAGGTGTTTGTCTGTAGGGGACTTTATTGGTGAAGCAGAATGCAATGCAATTGTAAAGCCTTGAACTATTTTCTGCGAAGGTATATTCTTGAAGATTAAATTGTGTAGAGAAATACAATGGCATTCCCATCACTAATAATGAAAATCAATTGCTGTTAAAACTAGCAATATTCAATAAATGATAAATAAATCACCAACGGTTATCATCTTTTATCACGCGCCATTTTTTTAGCCTAGAGTTATCCCTGAAGGTACACAACAATTTTAGTTATGTTGTAAAATGTAATTTCAGGCTTAATTTCACTACTGTGAAATTCAATGATCAAATATTCGTGGTGCAAAGTTGAGAGAACCAAAACATATTTCCGAATAAATCTAATAGATCTATAAGATATCTATATCTAATAAATCTATAAGATCTAACTTATATGGAAAGTACTTCCAGACTTCTAACCAAGAAAAAAGGTATCTGTTTGTAAACGGTCGCGTTGCCCTTGGTTATGATCAAGAATGGTAAATAGATGTGCCCAATTCATCAGTTTATTTCACGCACCCATGATGAGCACAAAATGCGTCGTACACGAGCTCACATGCTCCTAGCCAGGGGAACATAGTCTGTCAATGCACGTACATACCTACTTCACCCACGCCAAGGGTAAAGAAGCCCTGACTATTGGACATGGTACCCTCGAAGAAGTAATGTACAATTCTTTACAGTGATGCAATGCAATGATCGTCGATGGTTAGGGGTCTCCATGTATTACTGAGAACAGGGTGATGGGTTTGATCGAGACGCTTACCCATTCTCCTCCCTGGCTCTCCTTACCTGAAATGCTTGCAACGCATGTGGGTCCTTTCAGGATATGCCGAGGGAACGTCTTCAAAATTGTTTGACACGTCAAAGTAGACAAACTGGACAAATTGTGATACACTTGAATATGGCGTTTGAGAACGAATAGATGTACAGCTACTCAAAAGGATGCTTGTGCAAACTCATCCTGTGAAAAATGGCATGCATAAGGAATACATTGGGACACCGCTGTGTCCCACGCGCGCAATTTAGGGTTAAATTAAAGTGAAAAGCTTGCTATATGCACATATAACTTTTACCTCAATCGGTGTTTGATAATAATTATTGAAATAAGGAATATGGATAATGGACAACAATGCTTTTTCTCGCATGTAGGTAGTTTTTGCTATATTGATTGACTATTTTTGACAGGAACAAATTGAAAATACTCCTTTTAGTCTTTCAGTACTTCTGAACTTATTTCTTGATCTCTAAAATCCCAATGATTTTAAAAAATATAAGGATTTTTTTTACTTTGATCCAAAACGAACACTTTTTTTACCGTTAACATAATTTTTCAGTATTTGGGAATCCTAGTTAAATTAAATTTAGTTGTCACTGCCTTACCTGTGATACCATGTTGTCCACCCAAATTGATCATATTTAAAATGAAATCTGGAAAGTTTTTCAACCGCATGTGGTGCTCAGATAATCCATCTCTTAAAATAGGCGAAAACATTCGCCGATTAAGTTCAACATCGAAAAATGTAATGAGCGTTGGCCTCCTGATAATAATCGATGTTAAATCTAAGCATGGCTTAGTTTTTTGGAATTTATCCTTCCAAGTGCATCGATAGGTTTTACTGAGCTCTGCTCTCAGTTCTTTTGCTGGCTAGCCTTGGAATATTTGTGTAACCCTACTCTTCTGAATCCTTTGTGCTTGCTCTTATTGTTAGTATCAAAAGCTTAATCCATTCGAGGGTCCAGGCTATTTTTCCCATTTATTTCTTCTTCGCAAACTTTCTTCACGAGCGATCATGTCTCAAGATATGTCAAAAGAGGTGGCACGTGGCGGAGGAATGAATCGTTAGAAAATATTTGGTGGTATGACTGCACGTTTTAGAGATATAGGCGCTTTAGACCTATAGATATGGGTGCAGGTATAAAAGGTGTTTTGAAAAGCTTTTGTTGCATTTTATGATGTTTCATTTCAGTCCTATGCATATTTTTTTGGCGTAGGTAATTATGTGAATGTTCAATACTTTTAAAAGTTTTCTGCTCCCCTTAACATTGTCAGTAGCTCATTTACTCATTGTTAACTGACTTATGAAGTAAAATGATAAATATATTTGTGTGATTTGCTTCTTCATTGATAGGCTAGTTTTACTATGCTATGCATATGTTTGGGCAAATATTTCCTGTTCTGGGTAATGATTTCCAGTTCTGTTTCTTTTCACCGAATAATGAGTTATAGCACTAAATAGATATATTTTGTAAAATCAGGTTTTTTAATGGGGATTGTCAATTGAAATGATATTTTTTTAGGCAATATTATGTCTATTTCTACGTCAGATAATTTTTTCCTTCCAAATTGAATATATTTTATCCGTTAGCATTCTCGTGTTTGTAAAGGGCAAAGAAACGACAAAAAACTGGGTTTTCTTTCTTTTTTGATCCATGAAAATATAAGTGAAAAAATTAAATGAAGATTTGGGTTCAATTGCATTGCAACAGTGTACATAGTCAAGACAAATTTTACTTACAAACTTAGACAAAAAGGAATATTTGTTTTGTGTTTCCAGCATTCTCGGACAAATCGGGAAACTGAAGTTCACCTAATTCGTAACTCTCGCAGTCTGTTTTTAATAATGTTAAATGTCCCGCCGCACAGACTGAATGGAAAAACTTTTCAATGTCTCGAGCTTGGTAAATATTCAAAGGGATGCTCGCAGATATCTCAAGAAAGTTTCCCTGAGTCCCGGACGGATTTTGAACGCGGCGCATGGTCGGTTGCATTAGCCCAAGTTTTGCCCAGTCCAGCGCAATTCCGAAAACTTCTTCGTAAGCACTCCGCGTGTTCCGTGCTTTGTTTTGACTCCAAAGAATAATAAAAGAACAGAGAGGACTTTCTCATTATAATAAATGCGGGACAGGAGATTGAGAGATAAAGAGGGGGTGAGGCTTGCTTGCAAAGGCAGCCGTGGATGCGTTGAATGTGAGCGACTCTCATTTAAAAGCAATTTGCGAGCTGAACTTTCGTCAAGTGCCTGCGGAGAAACTTTTTAATGTTGAGGAGGAAAAAATAAGAAACGAAGGGACGATTGGTCTGATGGGGCCCTGATATTGCTTCAGTTTTTCTCGGGTGCATCGCTGGACGCTGCGAACAGCCGAAACTCGCTTTTATTTTCTGCTGAATTTCGATGAGGGAGTTGAGATTACTTTTTGTTCCCCTCCTAAAATTAAGAATATGTTACTCTTTCTTGATTAATGCCGTTGATGTAACGTAGGTTTTCACGTTATATGAAACATCACAAATGGAGGGATGCTATGTTTACTGGTCCGACTCTTTGGTCGCGTTCTTTTTTCCCCTGGTAATTGCGTATCGTCTCTAGTCTTCAATCCTAAGATAAAGGTCACAGAACTCTTCACTTCAGTTCTTTTAGTCTCTTCGTTGTTCGTATTCATTTTATTTTAGTAAGCGACCGATCTCTGAGGTAATTTTAGGATAGGTGGGTAATTGGGTAAAGGTATGAGTTTTCAGGAAACGGAGTGAGAATGAAGAGAAACCTAGAGTTGGCATTAGCCTGCTCCTCACAGAATATCCGAATGGCTTCACGGCCTAAAGTCCAGTCTGACGGGCGGAGTACTGCACTGGAAGTGCTGGCCACAAGGGACTCAAGTAGGGGCACGGTACACTATGTTCACACAAACATGAAAATTCGCTCTAAGGTGAATACAAGTCTAGGCAGGGTAGGATTACAGAAATGGAGATTGAGCACACACATTATTACGAATATGAAATGGGTAAATAAATGATCTCTGCGTTTTTTCTCAGGTTTTCCTCCGTGACAGTTGGCTTGTAGCTTGTGGGTAAATAAATGTACTTAAATCAGGTCACTACAGTAAAAATTCCAACTATAACCGCGATGCACAAAATTCTATTAAAGAGTATCCTGACCGTCAAATTTATCAGTGGTGTCCGTCATGACACTTACCGAGATTTATGTGTACTTGGCTTGGAGTTGGATGTGTACTTGGAGTTTACTAACGTCCTGTCCGTTTAATCATGGAATTAGTTCGTTCGTTCATGTTTTTGACACCTACAATGGTTATTCTATTGCTTGACCTGTAGATGTTTGTCTTTCTCCGAATATCATGTCCGTTTGGGTCAATGAGCAGTCGAACTCCAAGGTTCATTTAAAGTTCTGCCGCTCCTAATGTCTTGTATCCCTTCCCAACTACTTCCGCTGACTAATCCGTTCGTATCAGACTGCTGTGCCTGCATACATCCGCACCTTAAAGCCTTAGTTTGTGACTCATATTTCAGCTTTAATCTGAGTGCCAAAATTGAAGGATTTTCAGTTATGACTTGTTAACACCTATCTGCCATTAGTTGATAAAAGCTAAACAAAATAAAATTCTATTAAGATGGAGTACGCATTGGCAGCAAATAAACCAAATTCAAAAGTATTATCGATTGAATGTGTGCGTATATTGGGGAAATTTTTGGCTACTTTTCACAAAATGCCTTCTGAGAAGTACTGATGAAACTGTAGCTGCATGTATTGTTGTACATGATTTACCAGTGTTCTTAACTAAAAACGTGAGAATTTAAAACTAATGTTTTATTATGGGTTTCAGAGAAGGTCCCAATGTTGGTTGAATCAATGCCGAGTAATCATTGGGAACTCAAAGTCATTTATAGAGTTTATGTACAAATGTTCAATCCTCACTTGTCCTTAAATACACGATATACTTAAAATGAGCGTCAAATAATTAGAATTTTTAACTTGTAAACATATTTTTAATATATTCAAGTAATTTTTTTGAAATTAATTCAGTCATTAAGGAATTTAATTCCATAATCAAGTAGGTATATATTATTCCGGGCTGGTCAAATTGCGTGAATATCCATGTATACAGTAAATAATAAAAACATCTAATTATATAAACCGAATTCCAATTAAGTATATGTATTTCAGAGCTCTATGCGAATTTTTTAGACAACATCGCGAAATTTTCTGTTTACGATGCGTCATTTTGTTGGATGTCTTATCTACTGAAAAATCGCACTTGTATATTTAAGTAGCAGACTTGGGTTTTTGGTGCCCCAACGGCTCATGTTACATCGTATCCATTTAGCATGTAAGCACAACATTCATGCTATGCATAGCATGCATTCACGCTACCACGGCGCGTAGATATACGTTTTTAGCCGAGTGTACCGTCATGATTCACCCCTTGAAACATTATATGTATTTTCTTAATAAATTTGCAAATCCTTTAATGCAATCGATAAGGCCACTTCGCTCTCGGAGGAATTTTATTCGCGAATAAAAATAAAAATATTTAAAACGTATTCTCCCCAGCTACTACCGATAGGAATAGGTCCGAGCCGCAACGAATGCTATTGTGTTAACGTTGCGGTTTGAGGAGTGAAGGGAAATGAACTCACTCCAATCAAAGGTTTAGATCTGTCTAACGCCCTTTTCTCAGCTTCGTAATTCACACCTCAGTGGTTCAGCTGAATGGGCCGCTGTACGCAAGAGTGGAGGTGAAAGGAGCGGGCGTATGCAAGCCAAGGAACAAACGCCTAAGGGGGAAGTTGGAGCCCTTTGAGGGACCGCTTTTCTCTTGTCTCTCTGAGAGGTTTCGGGTTGGAGACCTCATTCAACCGACGGTCAATTCGCAAGGCGTTCAATGAGATCACTGCCCTAGTCGAGTCTCCAGGGGATGGACACGTAGCTGACCCCCTGCCTCTCCATTTTACTCCCCTACATCCTCCATCACCGACAGCGAGACCAAAAAACCTTTCTTTTCTCCCCGGCCACCGAAACCAGTAGACTTTGTCCCCTTAACTCACATGCCTCTGACCAGAAAAGGGGCCTTGGGAAACGAAGGTCCCCCAGCACAATTAGCTTGGGAATCAATAGCTTCTTGCGTCCTTCGGGGACCCCCGAATTGACCACGTATCTGGGGCTAGGAGGTGTATCGGATAGGCCCGCGAGTGAGACCAAAAAGGTAATATGTTGCCCTCACCAAGGTAGTTGAGGTTGAGGTTTTTTATATACATATGTAAGTATATTTATTTTACTGATATTTTTACGAAGAGGGCGTGTGGAACGATGCCTTGTTTATTCTCGTTCATGCGTAAGAATACGTGGAGGAGGGGGTGCTGGGAGAAATTGGCGGTTTGCTGACGTTCGGAAGATGAGCCGCTAAAATTTTATCGTCCTTGGTTCGTTGTGTTTTCCATTTTTTTATTCCAGCCACATCCCCCATTTTCCTCCACCTCTCGAAAGGCTCCTGCGCTCTCGTGGTTGATAGGCGCAGTCGATTAACCTCCACTGCCTTCAAAGCCAAGGGGAAAAGGGTTCTGGTGGGGTTTGGGGGAAGGGGAGTGGGGAAGTCCTCCTTTTTGTGAGCGTGCTTGCCAAATGACGCATATCTCCCCCGCTCGTGACGGCGTGCGCATAAAAAAAACAAGAGGGCGTATAAGAGTCGAAAAGTTATCTCTGGAATTAATCTGGCGTACTCCTTCTACCGTAAAACAAAAAAAAAGTTCTTCGGGAATGGGATTTTGGGTGGAGCAATTCGTGTACATCAACCACCCCTTCACCACCTCTCTTCCACGGTTAGAGTGATAAATGATTTCTCTCGAGGGCGTGATTACCCAGCCATTAAATGTTTATTTGATTATGCGCTCGAGTGCATGCTAATTGATTATTTCCTCCAGTTCCATCGCGCGAAGTAGTTACCTAATTACTTAAGCTCTCGCGAGGAGAATGAAGACTTGATATTTCTTTAGTATAACGGATTAGTGATGAAATCCGGGGAGGTGGTGAAATATCTGGAATTACGGCGCTCATAATTTAAGAAAGGTAACTATCCAAGGCGCAAAATTAACGATGATAATACGAGCGAGAAGAATGATTAAAGCAGATTTGCGCGCGACAAAGAGAGAAAGTGTGCAGTAAAGAAAGAGCAGGGATAAGAATATGCTGAAGGATTATACCTTTCCCCCCACCCAGGAAAATATGGAATAGAATTGGAATTAAAAAAGAAATTGCAGCTATGGATCGTTTATATTGGTCTACTAATTGACAGACGCGTTTTACATAGTACCAAGAAGTGAAATGACTTTTTTCGTGATACGACTATTGCATACTGTACGGTAGTAAAAGAGTTGTTTTTAATAAGAGAAGGGGGGCTGGGATTGCTTATAAATTTGGTAAAAAGCTCGGGAATTACGAAAAGAATGCTAACTGCCACGGTTTAATGTAATTTTTGCTGGAAAAAGAATATTTCCCACGGTTCTGAAGCCTAATGCCATGAAAACAAGAGCATGGACAGCGTGAAAATCTTAAAGTATCATATGACTATAAAGGAACTTTGCGTCTCTTGATAAGATGATGTGTGTCGGAAACATGGATATTCCATAAAATAAGCTTGTGGGTTATATTGTACCACAATAGATTAGATCACATGACAAGTATAATTCTGTTTTAACAATGGAACAAAAGATATTGCATGTAATAAGGATATTTGTATATGAGGTTTATTTAATGATTAAATTGAAAACCACCATGATGAGGCAATTATCATCCACGTATATACAATGCTCTGCAACCATCGCAAAGCTAAGCGGAAGGTCTAATAATGCTGTACTTTATTTCCTCTATTTTTGTTATCGTCATTTGATTTAGTTAAGTGCGGTAATAAAGCAATAATCTGAACAGTTACATCGCGTAAACCTAACCTTGGATTGCGAACTAGCCGCGAGTACCCTAGCGGAGTCACCCGCTGAAATTCACATTAGAATAATTTCCACAAAAAAAGAATTTCAGTTCGCAAAAACTGGAGACAGTGTTTTATACAATGTGCGTATATTTTATTTATTCACATATGTAATCTATTTTAACCCTTCGAGTTGATTTATATGGTCAAAATTGCGACATCATAAATTTATGTGATATATTTCAGTTCGGTTATTCTCCGTTATTGATTCTTAAACGCTTTCCAAACGTCAGAGCTGTAAAAGAAATCCTATTTTGGAGACATAAATGACCTCGGAATTATCGTATGGTAACTGGTCTTACGTGGTATTGCATGGGATTGCTTCAGTATCCCTAGGGATGGAGATTCTCTGCTCAGTGGAAAAGTGATAACACGGTCCTTAACCATGCTTCCTCCAACAATTTAACAACCTAATAAAATTAGCTTATCATGTATTTCGTAGAATAGAAAATAATGACGACACATTTTATGTGGAATTGCAGTGTGTCGCTTTATTTTCTATCATGGAAAAATTCCACAAGGTATTGCCTGAGACTGTGTCATTTATGTATTTCGTATTTATGACTTGTTTTTAACCCTCAATGCATTCCTATAGATTTAAATATATACTGATATTCCTTCGTGAAAATTATTATTTTTAAGAGGTGTCTTTAACTATTTAATACAACTGCCATACATGTATAATAATGTCCGCACGTGTTTTAAAAATCAAAGTTGTATTTTATTTAGGTTTCTCTTTACCAAGTTCAGAAAAGTGGAGATACATTAGACTCTAACAGTCACATTTATGAGAATGCTGGTTTTCCTTCTTATTTCATCCTTCTCGAGTGAAAGCTGATATTTCTTCTTAAATGATAATTGTATCCTCCAGATCACTCAGTAGTTACATATATCAGTTTTTATTGAAGTATATAGTTAAAAATATCCAATTTAAGCATTTTTGTAATTCCGCTTTTATTAAATTTCCCCTTTACTGAAAATGGAATGCGGAGGAAAGTGAAAAGGAATGTGCTATAAATCAGTGCGACAGGTAACCAACTTTGAATGATTTTGGAGGAAGCAGTGTAACTTTTTATTTTGGTTAAAATGGCATTCAATCCCAAAACATGTTCTTCATGGGAGCGGAAACTGTTTTCTCATATTTCCAAGTCGGCACCGCTGTCACCACCTGTCAGTTGCTTTCTGGCCTCTCCAGCAGGTTAAACTTTTCACAAGAAGGAAAAAAAAATTGTATGGACTTCCTCATCTAAGCTATGACTTCCGTTTTATTTCTTTGAGCCGCTCTTGTGAGCTCAAGTTGTGTAACAGGGGCGAATTGCTTTAGGGAGCATGAGTCTCAGCGTGGTATTGGTGAGGGGAATGTTTTTTTCTGTTTACTTCTCGTTTCCGCCTCCTCAGGTGGTAACAGTGAGGTTTGTGGAAGTCGCAAAAGGGGAGACAAGGGTACGTATGAATACGTGGGAGAGTTTTAAAATATGGGCCCGAGTCACGAATCCCCCAGACGCGAGAAACTCAACTCTACGGGAACGGAAACGATTTCCGTGGTCATAATGGTACTGTGAACGAGTGAAAGTCACTAAATCCTTTTTCCGGGCGTGAAAAATGCGTAACTTTAGCTGAAGACAGAAAATTTCGGCGAAGGTTTCGTTCTATTTCCGTGAAATATGAGAAAAATGAGTTCTTTTGTGCTTCGTCATCACACAATGTGGTATTGAAAATATTCTTAGTGTCTGTCATCGATTGTTTGCGCTGAGTTTGTTTTTGATCAAAATTGACATGATTAAAAATAGTTTTTTTTTCGTCGGATTTGAGTAAATTCACAAAATAACAGCATAAATTTGGTTCAGGGAGTTTTTTAAAGGATAATTTTCAATGTGTAAGTCTTCCGGATTTTTTCAGGAATTTCAGATCCTTGCTTATGTTTTAAAAGTGAAAATGAAATTTGAAAGAATGTTATTGTAAAATAGGAGATTTTATATGCTTAATCTCTCTGGTCAGTCAGTGTTATGCACACCGTGACTCAGTTTTAGGGATAGCTTAGTGACACCTCAAAAAATCCCACCGTGCAATTTGTCCCGAAATACATCCTTCATACTGCTTCGCACCTTCTTCCTGTAACCTTTACGGCTGTACTCTGAAAAGTCATTCGTAATTCTCTTCAAAGTCATTAATCGGTCATATTTCAGTGGATATATTATTGTTTCATTCATTCTTCTGAATCTTTCAATTCTGATGCAGCAGATTTTTGAGATTTGAAATATTAGGAGATTTCATAATCAGATAAGTTCATGCCAATCTATTTTCCGCTCTTAGGAATAAAGTTATGGTGCAAATAGACCCGCGATATCGACGCACCCTTAACAAAACCTTCTGCCACTAAATTATTTGTCATATTCAACAAATGCAGATATTTTTAATCTCCAAGTATTGTATGCTGCCAAAAACTAGTAACGAGGAACTCCAGTGAGATATATGGAGTAAATAAAGAGAACAAATCGAGGATAATTAATAAATAAAAATAATTTTTTTCATTAAAAAATCGAGTCAAGAGTTTCGTCAAACAATCGCTTAGTTTCTTCCTGTTTCATCAAATATATCCAGATCTACATCCTTAAAAATTACTTTCATTTTTTATAGCATTTTTCCGCCACGAAAGTAATGCAGCATTTGTTCGCTGACAGCTGATTTTAATCTGAGACATGCATTCTTTGTTTTTCTACAGTGAAAATAACATAACTCAGTACATACTTTGACATCAAGAAAATCATTATTTTATTATTGAAAGCGATAAAAACTATTTTTTTTTGAGAATAGGAATCGCCACTAGAACAGGGTAATTTCGGCATGTAACGGCAAATACTTAATAGTTTTTTTCCTATAAAAAGAACATACGAAAAAATTTATTGCTTTTTAAAACATCATCCTTCAATCTTATTTTTTCTAATTTCTATCGTGACTATAATGTGAAGATTAATATATTTTAGCATGAATATTAGATCAAGGAGGAGTGAGATATTTCAAAATTTCCATAGAAATTTAAGAAATCATACGGCCTAAGGGTAAGAAAAAAATTGACTTCCGATATTTTGATAGCAATGGCTCAAATGCTTATCAGATAGATTTTCAGGAACAGTGGAAATTGGGAGAGAAATTAAACATCAAGATCGAAGCTTACGTATCGAAAGAGCTCACGAGATTACATACTTGGGTGAAGTGACATAAATAATGGACAAATCACATTATTTCACTCAAGTTGTATTGATTTCGCGATAACAGTAATAAATTATTTCAATTTCTCAATATAAATGTAAAACATTCTGTCTTTGCATAATTTCAATGATATCTAACCATTTAAATCACATTTTTACATGCAGTATTATTAAATAACGATAAAAATGAGAGAAATAATATTTTTAAGTTTAATATTTAAATTTACAATCTGTCGTATCCTATCAAAAGATGTTTTTTAATTTTCTACGAGTTAGAAAACTAACTACTACTACGTTTAGTGTCTTGTATCGTTTCATATAAAACTCGTGTTGTCATTGGAGATACTTTTGTCCTGTTAAAGCGATTGATGAATTTTTTTTTTAATTTTAACAGCAATCAAATGTAGAATAGGTGGGCAAATATGTATAGAAAATATGACCATCTGCCAGATTCATGTTTAGATTATTAAATCATTCATTTGATAAATAATCAACAAGCCGACTATATCTTTTATTTCAAACGTATCAACTCCGGCTCCGGCTTTAACATTCTGATGTATTTTCCTCCGATAACCAAAATATTAAATAAAGAAATAAATATCGTACATGCATTTTAAAATTATATTAAAAATCCACTGGAAATTATTTTGAGTTATACATGGATTATTATAATTTGAGAAATATTATTTTAAATAAATTACAGAATGAATTACCATTTGATAATGAAGGATGCCCTTTAATTAACCGAGGATAAACGTTGATTGATTCATAAACGATCATAAAAGTTAGTCAACCAAGTGAATCAATAAAAATATTCGTCACACATTTCACGAGTAGGTAGATGCTCCATTGGGAGTTGGGATTCTCTATCAAAACAGGCCAACATTGGTCGACAGTATCTCATCTCTGCTATGAATTTTTCGAAATGATCCTCGCCTATAAATCTTTTTCCGATAAGTATATTTTAAGAATTTAAGAAATACCCGGTATTATTTTCATACCTTACTTATCATTGCTTGTCCAACGCTCCACTATCAACAACAACCAAGAAAATGCAATCAACATCAGTGTTCCAGCAAAGTATTGTATTCTCTTAGGGTATTCAGCTAGGGTTATATCCTCCTTACCCAGATTACAATTCAGCTTAGATTGTAAATGCTCTATATTATATTATACTATATAGCTATACTATACTATAGTAGAGCTATACAAGAGTAGTAGCCATTATACTATAGAGCTATACTATATTTACCTATATTTAAAATTTTCGTATTTTACATTTTCCAGTGTTTCACAGTGTTTATATTTCGTAATCACTCTATTTCCTTCTCACTCTCCAAACACATCGTAAGGCTAAGTATACCACAAATCATTTGTAGCCAGCGATATGGCAATATTAGAATCACTACCTTGTACATTGAAAGACAACAAATAACAAAATGTATTAAAGCTTCTTTACATGACTATAACCCATAATTTAGCACATTGTCTTTGAAATGTTGTGATTATCTCCAGACATTTTTTATTCTAATGATATTGTGATACATCTCTACAACACATTATGTAATTGGTAAGGGGTGTTTTAGCCTGGTTAAAATAACCTTTCATCTGTATATATCTATCTAAAAGCATCGCTCATCCCACGATCGTAGCATTCATATGCAAATTAACTTATCGTATTTATTCCATCAAAAGTTTCGCCTTTCAATATTTAATTGTTCGTATTTGGTTTCTTTATTCACACACTTTTCTTCTCATTCACGCCTTACACCCTTGCTTCATTGTCCATTATGCTCGATATTTCATCATTCCTTTGACATATCTGTCCACAGTGACAGTTCCTTATTCCTACATGCCCACATCTCAAAAGCTCCGAAATCTCTTCAGGATACAACCCCCTTGCTTGGAATTTTAAGTAAATGAATTAGCTTCTTAGGTGCGTAACTACATGATATTTACTTTTAACGGTAGACACATAATCATAATCATTTTTAACAGTTATCAAACAAAATTGTTGGTTTATCCCTTATTTCACGAAAGTCGTTTTGTGCTGAATGTCGAGCAATCTTCCAAAAAAGTGAACATCTGAAAACTAAGAGAAGGAATAACGTATGCTATAGAGTCTAATAATAGATTTTTATCCAAGACGTAATTTGTCACGCAAACTGTAAAAATGACGACCATACTTGGAAATGCGGACTGTTGTAATAAAAAAATAATTTTTTATTTCATGCAAAGGGTTTCTGTGCTTTGCTCTGCGTTGGGAATTTTATGCCTCCACATTTCTCTTTTTTATTACAGCGAACTCCTTTCTGCGTTTAGTGAAGTTTAACGACTCGAGATGCTCCCTTGGCATCTTAGAATTTTTAAGAAGGGCTTGGCATCAGTGTAAACGAAGCCGACGAAAATCTCGAAATTAATGGTAGCTACTCTATAATTACTTTGGCACTAAAATTGTATTCAAGTGTCGACGTCGTGAGTGATCTTATTTCTAGTGATATCACGAAATCCAAGAAATTATGATGCTCTTGCATACTGCCCGTGGAAAATATTAAACTAAGATTTAACAAAGGTGGGCATTCTAAACCTGGAGTTTCGAACATTTGATTTTGAGCTTTAAGATTCGCAGGAATTAGCGTAGTATTCTTTTTTATTGTCTACAGTGTCGCCGCAATTATTACTATGGTTATCAATATGCCCTACCTGATAATGCACGTTTAGATTTATGTACATATTTTCCCAATGTCCATTTTTATACTTATGGAGTCATTTGAATGATTCCTGTTCCTGGTCTTCAAATTCAAACTATCCGTCCATCCCTTTCTTATAAACCTACCACCAATAAAACCGCATATATGTAACTTATTTAATTAATATGTGTTTGAGAACTGTCGTCGCTCGAAATTAGTGGTTCCATCCAGGCATCATTCTGCCGTTATATCGTTAGAAAGTCATGTTTAAAATTTGACTAAAGAATATTGGAATATGAATGAAGTAAAAATAGTGGCATACATACATGATATTTTAGGGCAATGGAAAGGCAATGATACACAGAAAAGGACTATTGAAGGGGCTGATCAGGTAATATTACAAGCTTTTGAGATCCGGCGGTACTGTTTAATGTTGACGACGAATTATACGAATGAAATGAAACAGAGGGAAGTGCTAAGACGATACAGGGAAGGAAGATCTATAAGGAGCGCAATGTGTCGTAGATCAGATGGACTATTCACATGTTTTAACTTTAGAATTTATCGAAAACTTACTCGGGAAAAAATTGAGATATCGCCAGCCAAGCACAAATCATACGACCCAGTAAATGGCAGATTTAGGTAACAAGTTCTAGTACATGGCTAAACGAGCTTTGAACAAGAAAGAAAATACTGTAGTGTACCAATATTAGGAATAAGAAAATGAATAATTAGATATTTAAGAGAAATGTATGACATAATTTAAAATATATAATTTCATATGGAAGTTGACGATATGAAAAATTAAAACAGTTACGGGACTTTCATTCAAACGTTGTTGGGGAAAGTGATGAAAAATATAGAAAAGGTTGAAGATTTTTGAAAAGAATTATAAAGAGAACAAAGGGAGTATCAAAAATAAAAGAAATGAAGGCGTAATTAAGTTTGCGGGAAGAAGAAGATTGGTTTGGGGTATAAAATAATTAGGAGAAACCTTACAAATATCTACATTGCAAATATGTATATATATTTTAGTATTTTTAATTAATACATCAATTTTTCGCAAGCTCACAAGTCACTCAGTGCCTGAAAAAGGACATCAGATATTGGCCATTCCTACTAAAACCGTAGCCTCGGTTATCGTACCACCGTATCATAGTTAGGTATCGCCGATTAAACCTTTTTATTTCCACCGAGGATTGAGTATTTCATTTACTTTTTCTGTAAATGAGCTGTTTTCATACAATGATTCATGTTGCTCATGATCCCTTAGCATTCAAAAATAGGGATTCCGAGGTGGTTTTCACCAATATCTTCAAGTGATTCTTTGTAAATCCCTCCGGATCAACACTTACTTAAAACTGACGATTAATAAGTTTCATTTTATAAATCACTCATGGACATCACAGGAAATTTGCTGGAAATTGAATTTAGCATTTTTTTCTCGAGTTACTGATGACACAGCTTTTCGGAAGAGCATAAATTATGGAGAGACTGAAACTGACCAGTGATCATGGCCAAGATTGGCTTTGATCGTAGCCGTTGGATTTTAGCCAGATGGTAGCATTTCAACTCATGGGCTGAAGCCAGAATTTTATTATTTTTTGACTATTGGACACTCGTAGACCTGAACTAACCATACTTGATTGACTCTCTATATTTTAAGAGCTCTTTTTACTCCATAGGAACATTATAATTTTCATTAACCTTAATTTAAGGTCTATATAATTGTCCTGAAGCAATTCAAACTAACTCCTTATCGTATTCATTTGTTACGGCATATGACATTAATGTTCCCAATAATATCTCTACCTTACTTCCCACACTCCCGATTCAAATGCTGTTCTCGGAATTTAGTAAACATATGAGTTTTCAGTGAGGCAGTAACTGTCATTATGATTTTCGAATCTATTTTGTTTGCCTTTTCAAAAACCGTTTTTAGTTAATAAATTCCGGAGCAATTCGCTAAAAACTTAATTGTTACTCATGCCTCAATCAATATCGGTTCGGAAGTCATTTAACTTAGGGTATATTATTGTTGGAACTGCGGTAAATCCTGTTTCCTCGTGTTCCTTACAAGTCAGAATTGCGGTACCATTGTTGATGCAGTGATTGCAGTATTATTCGTGGTATTTATTCTACTCGTATATGCTAAAAAAATCAATGCTGATGTTCAATCATTGTTGGTCTTTATGCCCATTATGCCCATCCTCAAGTCTCAATAGGTTTCCTCAGTAAGATTCTTGTAACTTCAGGGACATGTAGAAGCTAATAGGCTGGTCACGACAGGAAAAGTTTAATTTTATTATTTAATTATATTATTAATTTAATATCCTTGGAGTCAATTTCAATTACAATTTTTTACGATCAAATGAATGGAACGGTAACACTGATGGTGCAATTGAAATAAATGTCCGAGGTATACGCTTGGTTTTACCTTCTTGCATGACATCTTGGATTTATCCGCAGAATCCGTTCTAGTTTCCCATTCCTCTACCGTGAGCGTTACTCGCTGCTTCCTCGTATTTTATTGTGTTCCGCTTCTATTCTCGCTCCTATCCATCGGTCATTTTTGCTCATCTCCTCTCATATTTCCTCAGGCCTCTCCCTCTCCCCAGCTTCTCTCACGCGATGGTGTTTTTTTTCGGGACATCCTCTTATCTCCGGACCCTGGAAAGAGCACACATACACACACGATTTCGGTTCGCCGAACTATCCTCCCTTCTCTACACGTACAATACCCTCTCCCACTTCACATCCACCCACTCCGTCCGCGTGGTAGCCGCGCGCTGTCTTTCACATCACATTTTTCAGGGATCGTCCCGAATTTCGATTCTGGCGCATGACGGGCGTATCCGGAGGGGTGCGGGGGATAGGGGGGAGCTTGCTGGAACTCGAAATTTATAGCCGTTCGGGGATATTTCGGACCCTTTTTGGATCTCTCTCCTTCCCTCACAGTCACTCGCTCTCTCTCTCCAAAATATGTATGTATGTATAAAAAAAGGTCGTCCATCAGTCTTTTGAACCGAACAAAATGAAAGGAAAAAAGATAATATTCTGGCAGAAGAGACTTGGTGTGCATAAGCGCGGGTTTTTTATTTGGCATTCAAGTATCAAGGCTGATGACTGAGAGGCCGACGTGTTACGTGCGGCAGATAGTCAGTAAAAGTGCCAAAAATATATAGGCTCCTTGCTAACCAACCGGTCAGTTTCCTCCGCCAGCCTTACCAACTTCCCCATCCCCTTGTTACAGGGGTATACGTTCCGTTCTCATCTCAACCCTTATCCACATTTCCGTCCGCTTATTTTTTTGGGGGGAAACATTATGATGTCCATTTGGCAAAGGGTTTTGGAAAGTGGAGAGGAGTTCTGTAAAAAAAAAAGGACCGGGTTGTGGGCGTCCTCCGAAATTAATAATTTTCCCGACGAGAATATGCTCGTGGATCGTCCATTTGGTTTTAAGTGCTCGGCGATTTGGCAAACAATTTCGGTGGCTACGGAAACGCCCACCAAGCAGTGCGGCTAAAAGGTACATTAAAAACCATCAATTTGTGAAATATGGCGCGAAACGGACCTTTTAAAGTGTCCTCAGGAAATTATAATCTAGGTTATTCACTGAGAATGAACTATGAGTTGTGCATGAATTGCTAGCGGGTAGCGTTCGTTTAATATCTCTTAAAATTACTTTATTGTCTAAATTATTCCTTTTATGTTATAACGTAGCTGACAACCTCTTCATTAAATTATCAACTTCACATAATTGGTTCATTCAAAAGATTTTCGGACGGTAATAATAATCTATGACTCAAGTATCCTCTGGAGTTTACACAAATTGTAAGTTTTCCTTATTTTCTGAGTTAATTGGATACATTACATGCTAGTATTTCGTTATTGAGAGGAAAATAACAGAATAAAGATTTCATTTTTGCAATTGATTCTGCCTCTTACGCTCGTAATGCGTATAATATGTATAATTTTATACGCTATACATATAATACGCTTGCGTATAATGTCTCGCTAACGCTAACCATGTTTCTGCAGACATGGCGGTTGTGGAAAATTTTTCTTCAAATCAGACCAAAGATTCATTAACAACCTCACCTTAGTATTACAGGAAGTAAGTTTATTCTTTGAAATTGGTTAGGCACTCCAATTCCAACTGCTTGACCGTGGCATTCTAAGATGCAATACTGTAGTATCTACACTTTTTAGTATCCTAAAATAAAATATTTCAACATATCTTGCATGATTTATGAAAGTAAACATTCTTGCAAGTGTATATCAAGCCAAAAAATGGTTGGAGCTAAACGTAAATATTTTATCAAGAGACTGACTAATTTGCTGTGTAAAATAACATTTTACGCAAAGATGTTTTTTCACTCAATAGGAGGAATGATAATACAATTCTCTTTAGTGTTCAATCGAATATACATAAAATTACTCACGTATCTGGTCATTTAGAAAAGGATAGAACCATGGCAGTTTATTCACTCACCTGCCAGAAAAACTAAGGGAATTATTAAACACAGAGCAGATTTTATAAAATCATATACCTGCATATAATCATGGACAATGCATATGTTTACAGCACATTGCTATAGTACAAAAGAAAACAATATTTCCTTTGCAGGTAAAGGTAAAAAATAAAAAGATGGTACCTAATGCATTTTAGGGCAATCATGTTCTGATTTGCGCTGTAGTTGAACAAAAAGTTCTTCAAAAATGTATACAGAACTAATGGTTCACTCCGGTTTTTGAAATCGAAGGCTAGTAATCTTTTACATATACGTAGGAATAGATCTATGAGGAAAGAGTTACCTTAAGATGTGAAAAAAATCCATTTAGGCTGATAAAAAATTTAAGATTCGGTCTAATAATTCCTTAGAAAATTTCATAAATATGAAGATATATTGATTCGGCGTTCTTCTTAACTTCGCTTAGGCTGGGAATAGTGTGAACAACGTAGAAAAAAATAAGGCTTCCGTCATCGATAAATAATAAATGAAGGCATAACTGTGATTTCCATTCGTCCAATTTATAGAAATGTATACCCAATAAATCTTTTAACAATTAACTTGTAAACTGCGCTAAGTTCTCCAAACTTTTGTCGTGAATTCAACTCCCTTACACGCCCATAAATCCCTGATTGTTGACTCTTACCCTTCCTCACGGCTTTGGAAACTATTTCTCCCTACCTTCCCCACTTCCGGAAAAAATATTCCTTCCGCTGTTTGCGACCCTCGCTTCTGATTTACGATCTCTCGAGTCTTTCCTCGACCAGAACCCAAAGCTAAAATTTCCCCCGAAGCATCCCACTTCTTTAATTAACGGTGTTCTATACGAATAAGCTAATTGGAAATTTCTCGGAATCTTTCTCCAGCTTTCATCTTGGTGGAGGGCAAGGGTTCATTGAGGGGCATTTGGAAGTACTATGCTGGGATGATTCCCTTGGGGGAGTGCAAGAATATTCGGGAAGGGAAGGAGACGGGAAGAAGAGAAAGCGATGCGTGGTGGGTAAAGAAAAAGGTGAAAGGGCATTCGGTAAAAGAAGAAAAGGAAGAAGTAGGTGGTGATTTATTGAAGGAAAGTTAGCGACGAAGATGGAACCGAAAAAATCTACATCTCTGAGGCTAGGAACAAATTGAATACAGTGAGGAGGGTCATATATTTTACATCTTAATTGAATCACTGAATCCTTTACATACAATCAAAGTGCGAGTTCTGTCCTTCCTATGGTAAAATATTTACCACGATTTTCACTGTACCAATAAACTTATCTACTCAATTTTTAAATTTTGCTACCAATGCACCATAGGTGTTAGGTATGCTTCTCAGCAGTTCCAAGATATTGAAGTTTTTAAAATTTTAGCCAGATTGTATGAACAATAATTTTATGCCTGTTAGGGTACATCTACATCATAACCTGCTTGCCGCCATAAAGGTGTGTGTTAGGAGGAGATTTCACACCAATTATATATCACGCTTGAAAAGGATTAGTAATTATAATCTAGTCTAAATTTCACAATTTAAGGAAACGGTAAAAATATCAACGCAAGCATGCAAAAACATGCTGTTAGTTGGGTTAGCTTAAGGTCCTAATATAAATATGTAATTAACTATGGTATATATTGATACAATTGCATTCATATCATTGGATGACACTATTCATATCCCTAATTGTACGAAGGAAGGATATTTTGGATCTTCAGCTAGGTAATCAATTTCTCTAATTATATGAACATGGTTCTCGATCATAGTAAATTGGAGTTACTGAATTAGTTAGCGATTTATGAATATTTTTAAAGTCATCAGTGAAAATTTTGTTTTGGGATTTAGTAAAAAGAATGTCTAAATTTCAACCGACGATCTGGAAGGCTCAAAGCGTTGATTAAGTGCTTTTTTCTTTTCCGTATATTTTCTTTCCCAAGTGGAATATTTTGCTTAGCATTTCCTCTCTTTAGATCACCATACCTGTTGCATTTATTGATGATGAACGAAAAACTTTTTTCTCTTAAACTCTGCGCAACTTTATTCTCTTATGTTACCCCTATTACTCTTATCCTTGCTCATCCTACATTTCATGAAATCGAAATTTTTGTTAAATGTAACCAAATTATTGTATTCATCGCTACATTGCATGGCTATTTTCAAATTTTCCTCAAACACACTCCGATTTTTCATCATTTAGACATCGATTGGGATCATGGATCCTTCATGCAATTTATCGTTATCGTTGTATTGATAACGCTAACCCCTATAGGTTTAGACTTTATGCTTAGCGCAACCGCATTAACGCATCACCCTGCCGATTTGGGCCTTGGAGCACCTAGCCGGGGAAAGCTTTGGTAATGGGCCCACGGGTTTGCCTTTATAACAGCAATTGAGAAATAATGATTAATTGAACCCAGACGTTAGGGATTATCAGGCTCCACAAATGACCATTACAGCAATTATATTTGGTGCTTACAATCCTGATTTCTTTTTGATCCACCCTGCGCCTACATAGTGTTCTGTTCTACTTCTACACATCATCACTCTCCATAGATACGTAATCTATATTGTCCATCATATTTACTTCTTTACCCGATGAAGTATATTCGCTCGTCTTTTTATCCATCTTCCTCCACACCCATATATAGATGAACGCTGCTCTGTGCTCATCTCCTTACGTTAAGAACAAATTTCTGAACCAGAAGATGAACAGGTGAAGTTTTAACCCTCCCTTTTACATGACTGTCCGCACCTTCCTATATTGGCACAAAATGTAACTCAACATTGGCTTACCTAATTCATCACCTCAAATAAAAGTCAAGAAAGTGTTTTCAAAAAAAATCTTTGCATGGATCAGAAACCTGGATTTTAGAAAAAGATGACGATAATACATTGAAAATTTATGCTCGAGTAAAATCTTTTTTGATTAATAATTTGCTTTCAAAACCTTTCCCTTTCCCATCTGTGCAATTACTCTAAAATTAGAAAACCAACGCTTATCCCTTGCTCCCTTCGTGGAAAGGTTTAATTTGAATTCCTATTTACTTATCATTAATGATAAAGTGGAATAAATGAAGTGTGTCATTTGGTAAGCCAAACAAATTAAACTTTTAATGGTCAAAGATTTAATCTTCAAAGAAACGTCACTCAACAAAGCTAAAAGGCCCACTTGAAAGAGTTTTGAGCTCGTTTGAGCTCTTTTTTTTGTGAATTATTGTATTTTCTCAATTTGAATGATTGAAAATAGAGGAACTTGTGTTCTCATTCCCTTGGAATGCCGTAGGGCTCATAGAAGCCATTTCAATTGTATGGATGACGAAAAAGAGGGCTTGAAATTTACGAGAACCGTAGTAGTGACTTTATCATGGGAAAAGTAAACATAACTCAGAGAGTTAATTAAATAGGAGTGAGAAGGGACCTAAAGCTGTGCGAGTTATTGCAATCAGAGCTAATGCTACGTAGCTAATGCCATTCATTTCCGAGTTTTGTGGCAAACGAAAGAATTGAGGCTTTTGTGTGATTTGTTACTCGAGTCGTTTGCTATGTGAGCGCGATGATGACTTCAATGTTGTTGGGACTTTGGCGTTGCAGAATACGGGAAAGTAATGTTATGAGAATTTTATGAATTTGAGATCCTCTGGCTACGATATTTGAATCACTGTGGAATTCCTGGGGCCAAATGTACGCAGAAATTTCCACGAAATTGGAAAGTGTCGCTAGCCTCGTGGGCACAAATGTAAATCACTTTATAGCTGAACAAACGGGAACATCGGGAGGTAAAGGGAGTGGTATCCTTGGTTATATAACGTGTATAGAGCGACACTGAAATATTTCTTCCTCATGTTTAAATAAGATAACTTCTTACCCCAGGATCGACAGTTGTCATTTGAAAGCCACGTAAGTTCATAATTAGAAATATAGAGGTTTTTCACAGAGAAGTGTGAATAAAATTATTTTTGATCTTAGGTATTAAAAACTTATGATGCAAAAATATATCATGTTTAAAAATGTGAAATGTTAACGAAGTAAAAGAATTGCATCGTGACGTACATGAGATGTTCAAAATGACAGATGTAGAAGCCTACTTTCGGGCTATGATGGCATCATAGCCGAAGTTTATTTGTACCGTGTTTCTACTAATGCCCAAAGAAAATAGAATGATGGTTCATTAAATTTATGTACAACCCTTATAAGGTACTCATAGCTTTGCAATAGGACAGATAAAGTTTGTGTAGATAGCTTTTTTGTTAAATTAATTGTGACGCGACGGAATAGAATATCACCAGCAAGTAATAGAAAACCGATGAATGCATATAAGTAAGTTCTATATTATACCAATTTTGATATCATTAATGTTATTTGAATTGCTGAAGACAATTAATATATGAAAAGGGTTCAAAGGGTATTTACCAATAAATTTGTTTTTTTTTCCTTTCTTTTCCTGCAACACATATTTGTAATCCTTTTAAATATCAATGAATGGATTTTATTCTTCCATGCTTTTAATTACTGTAATGAATTACATAAATTCTGTCTGAAATTCAGCTTTGGATTTGCTTCCGCATGAATTTCCATTTGTGGTCATTCGAAAGAACCTTTGGTATCTAATTTTTACCTGCCCTTTCAGGCAGTTCAGATCGGCAGGAAAGGCACAAGTATAGGAACAGAAACATAGGGAAGAAGGGTGTATCGGCGTCAGTAGGCCTCGTGTCGTATTCGACGGACAGCGTACTGAACTTAAGTGCTCTCCACAAATTACTGAAGTAGGGACCGGCTTACCAATGAAAAATATCTTCCGCTGCAGGGATTCAAACACAGGGTTCTCCCACACCCAACCTCACAACCAACTTCTTAAAATCATCACGGAATTCAAATGGATCGAAGGAGTGACAAACGTAGAAGCCCTGTGAAGAGCGGGAGAAAAAATAAGTCTAACGTTTAAACAAAGATGAGACTACTTAATTGGTCATATCTTAAAACAAGATGGACTGATTAAACGGTCTTCGAAGGAAAAGTGAACGGAAAGAATAAAAAAGGCAGGCTTCGTATGAGATGTATGAAGCAGGTTCTGAAGTATGTAAAAGAGAGGAATGACATCAATATGAAGAAAATAGCATAAAGAATAATGGAATGAAGAGCTGCGTCAAACTAATCATAGGATTGCTGCCTAGTGATGATAGTAAAGTGAGTCGATAGAATGGTATGTAACCCCTCAAATCTGACAATAAGTAAGCAGTGGTGAGCAAGCAAAAGAATTTGTGGTTGATTCTTTATTTGGGTCCCCCACCGAAATGCGATGACATATTGAACTCTGTACTAAAAATTGGTAATCGATGCTTCATAGAGAATTACGTGAAGAATCACAGAAATATATATCATGTAGAGCAAGGCATAACAATCTTCAGTAAAACCACTCCTCGGTTCCATCAAATGTGCACGTAGAAGTATTGAGTATTAATCGGATTCTGAAGTATCATCATCGTCATCGGTCAACAATCCTAGGATTGGTTTGACGCATCCCTCCACTCCATTCTTCTATCGGAGAACATCTCATATGCCCTCTCTTTTACATCCTTCCCAATCTTTTCCACATATCTCATACGATGCATTCCTTTTCCATTCTTCCCGTTCACCTTTCCATTGGCGATTATCTTCATTAGGCCATCGTGTCTTAAGATGTGACCGATTAAATTATCCTCTCTCACTCTCTCACAATTAGACTCTCTTTTCACTCACTCACTTCGGGACTTCCTCGCTACTTTCTCGGTCTTTCCCTCTCCCCTGCTATCATCGGCCATGTGCCGCTGACGTAAAGAAACATGATCTAGGTTTACGTTCTGATGAATTGTTTCCTTACTCGTACACGCTTGTATTTCCAGCTGCCAGTAGATTCTTGTTTGGGTATAATTCTCTCTTTATATGAGTTATTTTAATATTTCTTTCTTGCTTCGTCCATAGTGGGTCACTCCGCTTCCCAGGTAACAGAACTATTTAACAGTTCCAGTTATCGTTTTCCTAGATTAATGTTGGTTTAGGCCTCATATCATTTGATGCACACCATTATCTTAGTGTTCTATGCTGAAGTAGTAAATTCAAGAAATAAATAAATTAAGGAAACACGGAAGGAAAAAAATGATGGAATAGATTTGGAGTGTTAAGTTTGGAGAGAAGGCGTATGTAATCGACAAAGCTTGCGTTCTCTAGGCATTGGTTGTGGGTCGTATTTGGTATCCAAGTAAGAGAGTGGTCGACAGATCATGTTATCAATCGGGGGAGGAAATGAAAGTAGAAGTTATCCTCAGAATTGCCAATTTTGGAATGATCCTAACCATGAAAATTAATACAGGTTCGAGCGAAAAGATCCAGGTCATCTTCCTCTCGAGTTATAGCTTCGTTATCATTGCATCTGGACCATAATTTTACTCATTTTCTCTACCCTGCTGGCAGACTCTCTATATTTTTATAGTTGGCATTTGCCTCAGACCCTTCTTTTTTCACCCAGAATTGACACCAGAGCAATCCATCCCCTTATCTCACGCCTCACATCTTTGAAGGGTGAAATCTGGATCCTCTCCCTCTCTTTTGGAGCGTGATCTGTAAAGGGAAGGGAATAAGCGCATTGGGGGAATAGAAGCGATCAAGGTGCAGGAGGGGATAAAACTTTATGGAGAGAAGGGTGGCAGTAATAATGAAATGGCGCCTGTTATTATGGCCCAACGTGGTATCCTCTTCCGTCATTCATTTTTTTTCTATGGTGTTTTTTTTAAACGACCTATCCTTTTACGCGACCACCGATTGATCGTGATTTCGACGGGGAGTAGTTTCCCTTTTAGGGTGCTTTGTCGCCCCTGAGCCTCGGACCGTTTCTTTTGTCAAGGAAGTCCGCTCGATGCCGCAGCGAATCCTGTTTCTGGTAGTAAAACTGATTGCAAACCCTCAGGGGCCGATGTGATAGAGATGCGTGCGATATCATTCATTTCCCGAGTTGGGGACTGATGCATGGAACTAATACGAATAGTATTTTCGTTTCTTTCTCTTTTGTACGATCAACCTCCGCGCTTCTGAAAACATTTATTCCTCGGCAGTAAGGTAGTTTTTTAATGTTTAAAGGTCAGTCACCAACCTACTCAAAGTATATGAGGTTGAATTCATTATTGAAATGAAGAGAAAATTAATGCGGTGGAGTTGCACAAATTGTATGCTATCCGCTCTTGACCTTCTACTAATGTTTTCCAAATCCTACATCTGTTTTGATCCTATCAATTCGTGCTTGAATTCTTGCCAACAACTGATCAATATCCAGCGTATGAGTTGAAGATACTCATTGGTTAAAATTCGGCTTGTATAACGAAAAAGCTGTTGGGAGGACGGCTTTAAGTGGGAGGACGGCTTTAAGTGGGAGGACGAAAGACATCCCAACAGCCAATCAAAGACCTGACTCCAACGGATGTGTATGTAAGACGACCAGTTGACTGTGTCAACACTTCGACCTGAAGAAGCCGACTGCAATGCCGCCGAAACTGTTGTCCCAGGAATCAGGGACCAGCGCCGAGGAAAACCCGGAAGACCTGCATCTTCTAGAGTTCAGATATATGTAATATATTCAACCCTCCGGGGTTGGATTTTCCGGATTATCGCCGTGTCGTTCCATAGGCTAAAATACATTTTGCCGGCTGTCTGCAACCTTCATGAAGTTAAATCCCAGCATCAGAACTTCATTAACTCTTTCCATGTAAGAGATTTATTATTTCACTCATTCATTTGTGGTTTTAAATCTCTGTATTGTTGGCTGTACGCCATTTTAAGAGCCCAGTGATGGCTATGGCGTTTAATGGGTGGGTTATTTCCTCATTAGAAGTTCTAGCTTATCGTCTTCTTTACGTCACCGGCGCTGAAGGTATTTATCATAAGAACTGTGGGAAAGTAAAAGGAAGATGTGATTTGGTGCTTGTAAGGTCACGCCTGGAGCATTTGGGATTCAATAAATAGAGATTTTATGCGGGTAATGAGTAAGAAACGAAGGCAAGCGGTGCATTTTGTAAAATATCTATGAACGCACAGAAAGTATCATTAAACTGATAGAGAAACTTGTTCGGGAAACCATAGGGACTGTGGTTTGCTTGGAGAATCTTGCTCACAAAATTAAAGCTACTTTAGAAATTCGTATTACACGAATTTAAATCTGAAACTACAGACATTATTCTACTTTATTACATCAGCAGGACAGTCAGAAGGGACACATTAAGAGAAATGAGCTGTTGGGAGATTGATACAAGAAGTCGTATCTTCCGAGAAAAGAGCACGACTACAACGCAAAAAATGTAGGTTTGTTTATTTGAAACGCATTTCACGCCATACTTTATTATTAATATACGAAGTTTTTTCACCTTAACACATCTTCACTGCTAGTAACCTATTTCCCCACGCCCTTGCAGTGGATCGCACGGTAATACATATGTTGATGTAAATGAAACCCTGTAGCATTTTCTTCCTGGATTATTTTGCACCTTTCAGCCTGAATTTTTGCGTTCTGTGTCAAATCGTCTTCCCTTAGCGATCGACCAGTCTATTTCCCTTCTCCTCCTTCTCTTGCTGTCATCCAGGAACGCCAAGCGCATTAACTCTTTCTTAAAACAGATTTCCACCAGGAACTCCTCCACTCGCGCGCATTCCTTAAAGACCTCTGAGCACACACTCTCGCACCTAGGAACTCTCAGCATCTCCCCCGACAGTTTTTCTTTCATTCCTCCGTCCGCCTGGAGAATTTGGGCGAACTCCCTGTGATGGCAAAGTTTTCCAACAGTCCTCCGAAAGGCACCTTTCACCTCGACCGAATAAACATACCGGAGGGGAAAATCTCCTATCCTCTTCCCATCTTTTCTCCGTCAGTATGTTTGTTTTTTTCTCCTCTCTTCTTTCCTCAAGCCTTTTCTGAACCTCTCATTCCCCTTAGCTCAAAACCCTTTACTCTCCGAGCGTATGGTATTATAACGGCTGATAACGGTCCCTTCCTCGCCAGCAAAACTTTTGTTTGCTCCAAAAGGATGCGCTTTTCAACGCCGTGCGTGCTATGGAACTTGCTTGTTTTTTCTACAAAACTATGTGTTTTACCAGCTTCTCAAGCATTCTCTCTCTCTTTCTCTTGAAATAGAGGAAATATAAGGCGACCTCTCCAGATTCAAAAGGAAAAAGGTGAGCCAAGTTTTCCCTTCCACGGTGTGAAAGTTTTCATCTACGTTTTCTCGTTTTTTTTATTTTTAATTTTTAATATTTAGGTATTCAAATCGTCCTTTTCTCGGGGGATTCCGTATTCCTTGCAATTTTTTACTTGCTCAGGTCTCCTCAAAAGTATTATAAATATGAATTCAGTCTTCCATGCAGTGTTTTTTGCTGTTTATTGCCTGAGGCTATTCAACAACTCTGGGAGGCCACGGGGAAAAGTAAGAAGAGAATGCATTTAACTTTCACCGAAAAGTTGAATGCTGTGTATTATTTTATATGGAAAAATAAATTTACCTCGGTAATAGGAGACAGGAGACGAAAGTTCTCGGTTGTTTTTGAGGGTATTGTAGTTCTATGATTAGAGTTTTTTGGATTACCAATCGCATGTCCTGGGTTCACGCATAAAGGAGAACTCTGATAGTACATGTACCAAAAGGAAAGCAATGTGATATTTTTTGTTTACCAGATCTTTCTCGTAAACCACAGTTGTTAAGGTGGCTGGTTCGGTAATCGTGAGTTGTTGAGAACTAGTGCTCATATAATTTCAATGACACTAAAAAATTGTTTGAACTCAATTAAATTACAAAACATTTTAACCGGATGCCTCAAATTCTCACGTCATATTGAAACATTGCCCTTTTGAATTTAAAAATTGACATTAAACAGAACATAAAACTTGACTTGATTCTGTTTCTAGGCAACCTGAACGTTGTCACTCTGTGCATAACCTTTGACCTTGGAGATGTTTGTTTTAATATATGGATTGAAAAAGTACGTAATGTTGTGCTATGGGTATTCGCATATTTTGTAGTGTCGAAATAATGGTGATTAAACGCTTAAACATTTTTAACATTTGTTAAAACCATTTATTTAATCTCTCTTTTTTACTTGGCAACAACGTACATCCTTATATTCGGCACTGCTGTTGTGTAGGCCATTGTTTCTGTGTTTCAGCGGTCGTAACGGCAGGTGTACTATTCGTCTATTCTCAAGAACTTTACAAATTTCATGCATGATATGTAGTGCATGTTTGGTGAGAGTTCACCCCCTGCCATACACCTTTGTGGTGGCTTGCAGGGTATTATGTAGATGTATATGTCAAGTGGACTACATTGTAATATTCGTGGACTTTGTGGTGTGATTTGTTGTGGTTTCTCGCGCGTTTGCGTTTGCGTCTGATTCGACGTTGCCAAATGCACCTCAAAAATTAGCGCGCGATATTTGAAAATTTAAGGAATATTTTATTTCTTTCGTATATATGGAGGAAATAGGTCGATTACACTGGTTGATTTTCTCAGAATAAAATTTGTTGGCTAATATCCACATTATTTCAGATTTTGGTGAAAATCTGTATGGTAGAAACGTAAATAATATATAATTGACCCTTACGAAGCGGGGTGCGCTATAAGGCCCCATGTTAAAAAAACCTTAAATATCTCAAAAACTAGATCAAAAAGCCCAAAATTTTTTCCCTTAGAATTTTAAACCATAATAAAAGGAACAAATATTGAAATTATGAAGAATATCTATCCACCTGTAAATTTCGAACCAGCCAGGAATCCCCCCGCACTGCTGTGGGGGTTTTTATCTTCTTTCGGCTTAACAAGAGAAGAAATACGAATACGAAGGAGAGACTATGCGTTCCGTAGTAGTTATTAGGGGAAGAAAATAACAGATAGAACTAGTCACATCGTTTAGGGAAGCTAGGCGACTGGATGTTGTAGGAAATATTAAGAGAACGGAAAAAGGGCATATTGAAACAGAGTCAACATCACCATGCTCGAACGGCTCCAAGAAGCATAACGTCACTTCCGACGGATCGACACTCCATTCAAATTGAGAATGACATAATAATGAAAAATCATTAACACAAGCGAGATTTAAATCCAAATAGTGCGCCAGTACTCTAGCTAACATGGATCCACCTTGTGTCTATTCGTAAAATGAGAAGTACTGTCTATATGTAACTAATTGGGAATAGTGGTCGAAATTGTGATTTTACCGTGAATGAACCGTGGATTTTAAGTCCTACTGCATGAAATCGTGCAAAAATAAGATGTTGGCCATCACCCTAACGACGTAGTGAGCAAGATTTACCTTTCTGGAGCTAGCTTGCCGATCAATGGTTTGCATGGTAACGCTACAGTCGTCATGCATTATCTCGGAAATTATTGCTGGGCATCATCTCTCGTAGGAAGATGATAATCCTCTCCCTTGGCCGTCCTTTTCCTCAGGGCACACTCTTGTATTTTGCAGTTGTTTCTATGAAGGTATCTAATCCCTAGTCAAGTCTATAATCGATATTTTTTCAGAGTGAACCTGTTTTTTCCCGAAAAAACATTGAATTTGAATCTTCTAACCTTGGATATCGAGTTTTTTTTTCTTTTTAAACTTGGAAGATAAAGAAACCCAATGCCATTTTCAAAGATATGAGTATCATATACCTTATGTACGTACCAGACGAATGAGACATTAATGGAGAACGAATATATGAAAAAATATTGATCAAAAACTGCCATTTCTGATCAAAATGAAGAGATACTAACAATGACGTGAAGGGTATGACAAGAACCTAGAAATCTTCGGATGTAATGTGATGGCTTGATAGCCTAGAGAATGGAGTTATTGCGTAATAATGGGTACACGGGTCCATATCATGGTAATGCCTCACCGAATATCCTCAAAGAAAGAGAATCAGTGAAAATCTTAAGGGCACCAAAAAGTCTTAAAAATAGCAGGTAGTGAGAGGTAATTTACTTTCCCAGAGAAATGTAAATGATATCTCTTTTACATGTTACTAACGTCTAAGGAGTGATAATTTTACCGGGGAAGAGGTTATTTGACATAAGGGCAAGAGATACTCCCGCGCTTAAAGGCATTCGAGGTGAGGATCTGGGTTAGATATCCATTTGATGTCTTGTGGATCCATTTATTGCGCTTAAAGGAATTATGAGCTAGTACGTGCATTTTGCATAAAGCTTGTGCATTGGAGATAAATATGCATAACGTTATGAAATATCAAATACGTTTCAAGATTTTTCTCTAATGTGTTTTATTACCATTACTTTAATTTTGAATACTCAAAATAAAGCCTGTAAGATTGCTCTTGCAGAAAGGAGAGATAAACACTTTTCTACTAGCAGAATTAACCTTAACAGGACTTCAACTTCCAAGAATACATTGCCTAATAACTTACACTTAATCCTCTGAGAAACGAGACAATGATACCTTAGGTACAAACTACCCACGGATTAATATACAGGTATGTTAATCTGACTCTTTATCAACCTGGCTTCTGATTCTAGCCCGATATTATACTCATTGCACTCTTTCCTTTGAAAAAAAAATAGTTTTTAAGTTCATTTTGTCAATAGTCATCATTCATCTCGAAATACGTAGCGGTTACGGATTGCAGATATAGTACTTCGGCATACCACCACATTAGGTGTGTGGAACTATGGATGTGAGACCTTTATGCAAAATTCCAAGTAGGTCAGGGAAATGGAACAGACCCGCATGCGTTTCATTTGTGAATGCCGCAAATTGCAGCGATTCACGAGATGTAATCTCAAACATTGACTATCAGATCAACTTTCATTATGTAAATCCTTAATTTTAATTCAAATTAAATACGAAAAGTTATTTAAGGTGCACTTGTGGGGAAATGATTTAGTTTTTTTCTTAAATTACTGAGTAAATGTGCGGGTTTTTAAAACATTGATACTGATAGAAATCGCGCCAAACATAGTGTATGTGATAGAATACTACGTTATTTACTTATTACGTCTTTGGAGAAACAAAAATTTCCCATTGCATTGCACTCTATGAAGTATTTCCTTCGTGTCATTTGTCCTTCAATCAGGGTATAGATTCATCGGAGCCCTCTCTTCGATGCTTATACTCCAACTAAGTACTTGAATACAAATGTGAAGTGACCTTCACTCAAGATCAAGGGACTTTATTCTTTTATCTTTCGTTGAGGTTTTGGGGGTAGTGCAGGGAAATATATTCGAAATCTTTGGGTAAAATTACGCGAAAAAATTTCCCCTAGTGAATACTTGCACTCGGGGTGGATTTTCCGGGAAACTATTGACCTAAAAAATCACGCTCACAGATACCACTCGTATGGTTACGTGGAGAGTTTCGTTCTTTTTTCATCGCATCTCACACATCTCTCACTCTTCATCCAGAGTAAAACCACGGCATCAGCGCCCTGCATATGCATTTATCGGTGCTCAAATATGCGCAAGCGATTACACAACAGCCGCGTCGACATACCTCGCTTTTAGTCGAGAGTTGCACTTAAACGAAGGAGTTCTTAATCCGCAACCGTGTTGGCTGCTCTGTCGCACCTAGCACACGCTCGCTGGCGGAGCTGACTAGTAGTGAGCTCGCACTAGTGCCCGAAAACCTACCCCACCTCTCCTACCCCCTCTTAGGCCCACACACCTATTTACAACCCCCTCGGAAAGATCCCCACTCTCTCTCTCACCCCCCCTCCGTCCATCTCTCTCTTTTTCCTTCTCCTGCCTCGCTCGACGGAAGAGTTAAGGGAAGGAAGTGCTCCGAGTGCTAAGCATTAGCCTACTTTTACGAGAGATTCAGCAAGGGGCCACTCACTCCCGCTCCGCGGCGAAACCTCCAGCCTCATCTCCCGAGAGCTTTACCTTTGCATCGTCGCGCTAATAAAGAGATAGGGGGGAAGGTGAGGCGCACGGGGTAGGAAGGGGGTGTGGGAATGCTGTGATGCGCTAAGCGGGTCGGGCGAGAAGAGGGTTTTGTTGGACAAAAAAGGACCATGTCGGTTGGGGATTTCGACCGCACACTAAGAGGGAGTATCCTGTTGAAAACCGCCGCGAGACTCATCTTGGATATTCCATATTTACCCCTTCTTCTCTTCCCTCCCTCCTCTCGCTCCCGGCAGACGAGGGGCTCGAGCGCGAGACTTCTGACCAAGATTAGCGTAATTGCAGTAAATAAGCAGCGGGGTGAGGGTGGGTTTTAATTTATCCCGCCACGGCCCCGAGAAACGCGCGTCGCGTTAACTAGAGCGCTGGGGCCAGTGGAGAATTACCCTCCTTCTGCTTCTTGTCCGGTTGCTTGACGTGAATTCTAAATACTAACCAGCTCTGCTCCTGCTTCAGCGTTTCACTGTATTTACCATTCATACTCTAACTATTCCGTTTAAAAATTATTCTTGTCTATCTCATGCTCTCTTTCATCTAAAATCCTTATGTTGATAATGCTTTTGCTCAGATATATTTACTACTGAGGGCTGGATTATTTTACTTTTATCTCACATGACTAATGCTTAAACGATGAGACCTCTCGCACGATATCGTACTGGATTTTTTTGCAAAATATATTCTTTATGGGGTTCGCTATATTGCCCTTTGTGTCCTGCTGGTGTATGTTGATCCTTTCTTAAATCAGTATCTCCTTTTGATCAAGGTTATCTTGCCATCTTGACCCTTTGCCGACGTAATTTCTGCAGAGCAGTTTTTGAAAATACGTGCCATCTTCAAATTTATTCCCCTTTCCCCGTAAGCTTGCAATGACATTGCCCTAGGCCGTTTTTGATAATCATTTTATGTCCTAATGAAATTTGTTCCGGTTCCTTTTACGACCCCAGCTTTTTCTTGGAGTCGTATTCCTTGCTTAGATAATTGCTTTAACCAAATGCAAATTAATGTCTTATTTCCATCAGAGGTGACATACTTTTTATTGTACTTTGACAAAGACATCCTTTTCCGTTGTTTTTGAAAATATTTGTCCGCGTCTTTTTTTTCTCGTAAGCTTACTTCAGAGTTAGACTAAACTACTATCGACTATTTATAATAAATTAATGTCATTCCCCAAACCTCCTCTTTCTAGATCCCTTTAGAGTAATTTTAACTTCTAGGGATAATTTAATCGAAAAGACTGTAATACTATGCTTTCGTCCATTTGAACCTTTGAGGCCGTAGAGCTCAAGCATTACTCTGAGTAATCTACATTCCGTACTACATTAACCCTTTTACTGCCAGTGGACCAATATATGGGTCCTCTATGGTTGTGAGAAAACTGCCAAGGGCCGATATATCGGCCCACTTATATTACACATCTGTAATATTAATTTTCCTTCAAATCATAGACATCATAAATGATTTTTTCATTTTCATAAAAAGTGAAAATGTCGTCAACATTGAGACACATGTAATTCATATAGTAAAATTTAGTGTTTCAAAAATATATATAATTCATAATCTAACGATTTTCATGGAAATTTGCTTGGGAGTTTTCGCATAATCTACCTATAAGGGGCAGGCTGTAAAAAGGTTAAGACATGATCTCATTACATCGATAACCTTCTTCCAACTATAATGAAATTATATTCAGAAAATAGATCCTGTTCGTATTATTAAATTGTTTGGAACTTACTATAAAACCACTATTATCTTTTGTACTTACTCTACATTTTTTTAATGAACGTTCACCATCCAAAGCTCATCCTGTTCTTCGCTCCCTGTTTTCTTACGTGTATATTGAATACTTCTTCTTTCTACAATACTCTGGCGCCTTTCATAAATTTGGTTCTTACCACTCTCATTTTACTACACATCACGACTGTGTACGTGAAGTGTGATCTGCTACATTATCAGAACCACGATACCCCAATCTCTTACCTCGTTTGTCATCTCTCTTTTGTAGGCTTATACCTACTAAAGACAATCAGTGATTACAGTCTGGGGTTTTTGGATCAGAGAGCATAGAGGTCTTATATGCCCTCCATATGTATATGCCTTTAAGAGAAGAATACTTATTTTCCATGTCATGCTTCCAATTCTTTTCTAACCAAGAGACGAATGCTCTTTCATCTTCTCACAGCCATTGCAATATTTCAACATGGTTACAGTTGTCGGACACAACCTATAAATTCACCCATTACTTTTAGTTCCTTTATTTATTCATATTTTCTACTTAGATAATACAATAGCTTTTGCCTCTGACTAATTTTCAATTTAATAAAATTTTTTATTGACATACTTTCTAATTCAAACATATTTGGCTTTGGATTCTTTATCATACAATAAGCATATTGTCTCACTCTCAATTGTCTCAAACGTGATGAATGCCACTTCGTCTATGGGAAATAGGCATTTTTCACTTCTTTTAGCATGGTGCGATCGCTTCTACAAACTCCAGCCTATTCCATAGCGCCTTTTTATCTTTATCATGAATTTGAATTGAAAATCACTAAGCAAGTTAACTTTATCACACGGCCTGCGTTATATTTAAAAGGTGCCGTAAACTCTTTGCCTTACAGTAAAATTTTCATCACAGACTTGAGGTGAAAATTTATATTAAACTCCTCAAACAGTATGGTTTTGTGGTATGATGGAAACAATCCCTGATACGCAAACTTCCCAACATCAGGTTAATACACATTTGGCTAATTTTCTAACCAATCAATTGTTCCACGTAAAAACTCTGACCTACGTTTCAATTTCCCCACAAATAAAACTATTTATTTTTATGTTCACTGTTAGTTAAAGATTTATTTTACCACATATTTACTTAAAACGGCCAACCAAAGTATGAACAATCTCCACGACGCATATTAACTTACCGTCTGCTTCTTACTTCTGCATTCATCAAATGAAGTGAAAAACCTATAATTACTTTTGTTCAGTAAAAAAAAGAGTCCATTAGTGATAAATGTGCAACAGAATAGCCCACTTTAATGTTCAACTAATTATTTGTTGCAACGATAGTTAACAAAAAAATGGTCCTATAATTAAATGTATTTTAAACAGTTTTTCCATATTTACACAGATGAAGATCAAAATTCACACTAGTAAACTTCGCACTAATTTTCAACCATTTCACGTAACACACTACACTGTTTGCTTACATTATAGCAGTTGTAAGCAGTGAATATACCGTTCACTTCTTACAGTAGAGACACTTTGCTCTGTAGCTATGCAATATGTAACACTATGCCGGCTTATGCCACTGCTTTTTCGCCTTATAAGACATCAACATCGGCTCTTTCTATGTTATCTCAATGAAATTTGATTCTTAAAATGGAAATGAAGGTGGGAATAATTAATCAAATACTTTGAAAAAATCTATTTTCATTCTAACGGAAAAGCTATAAACTTATGAAGGTTTTTGCTAAGTACTACTAAGGCAACATTTTTTCTCGAGGTTTACCTTAATTGATTTTTGTTTTTTTTTGTAAAGACCTCATCTTAGATTGAATTGTATATTCAGTTTCTGCCGATAAAGTTTTCATCAAGCTTATAACTGTAACTTCAATTGCATTTTTTGTTGTGGTTGCATTAAAACTGATGCAGTGCCATTTGAAACTCAGATTCAGAGCCTACTGTTATTTGTAATATAATCAGTTACCTTGAATATACTGAATAATAATTCACTCTGATACGACGAATTAAACTGGAAGTAGCCAAACTGGTCTTAAAAAATAACTGAGCCTCAACAAATACTAATTATATATAAATGGAACTGAGTGGAAATCGAAGGAATGTTTATGAGAAATGCCTCGGCTTGTTCAGTTTTATAATGCTTTCATGCGTTCGAAAATTGAATGCTGACGGAAAAGGATGCAAAGTGGTTCGGAGGAAAGAGAAGGAATCAATTTCGCATTCCATCTCCGGATATCATTTGGAAATCTTACTATGTGGAGGAAATAAGACTTCGAGGAGGGCTAAAGAATGATTTGGAAACTCTGGAATGCTTTCTTACCCGTTCCCACTCAGTCCTTATTTTCCTTCTGGAGGACCAATTCTCGAAGCTTCGCTTCCAGGGTTTTGTGTTTTAAAATCACCACGCATGTGAAACATCGAAATGTTTTATGCTATCTTTCGAATCCATAGCTGATATGGCTAAACGCTTTGACAATTATAGGCTCTAGAGTATTGGCATTCCAAATTTCGACGACGTCTTTTACTTTAAAAACCATTCCTTGGCCTTTAATTTTCAATCTTGCCTCAGTCATTACTGTACATGACCTTAGTACATATATAAAGGCATGAGAATAGCTTTTTCTATCTTTCCAAATCCCACATCATGATGACCTTAATGGTCTAGAGACAATATGATCATATGATTTCTTTTTAGATATTCTTTAACGTAGACTGGTAATTATTGATTGTAAAGCATGAAGAATAAATGCAACATTATTAAGGACTGCAGGACTGCAATATTTTCTGCTTATATACGGTTTATTTTCGCAAATGCAGCCTTGTAGATAAATACTTTGATTATTATTCCAGTTTTTTCTCAATATGCATTTACTGCTCCACTGGTGCTTAATATTTTTCCAGAATAAGGTTTATATTTCGCAAAAACTCCTCAGTTCGTTTCATGCTAATGTTGAATATGACAGAGTTAGTGGATAGATTCATCTTATAAGGGAGAAGAGACTGTGAAAATCTTCTTCAAATCCTCTTTGGATGGAGAAACCTGGAAGTCTGTGGAAAATTTAGGAAGAGAATGTGTATCTTAGGTTGACTAAAAATACTTATCTTTACATGACTCTCTTCTATTGGCGGAAAGAAGGGTAAGGAGATTCCATCCCGAGGGTCCAGGTTCGATTCCCGGTTGTGGTGGATTTTTCAGTGACAAAACGATCCCTACATGAGTGCCTAATGGAGGGCATTTCAGCTTCAGTACTCCGTCCGTCGGATGGGACGTTGAGCCCGATCCCCTTGGCACCTGTCGTTAAGAGTGGGTTAATGCCGACGCCGGGTTTCTCTCCACCGTTCCTCTATTACCTTAAATGTACCTACCGTTATCTAACTACCCACCCATCTTAAAATGGCGAAAATGACCTCAGCTGTCGGTCGTCTCCCCTTAATAATCAGTGAAGGGTAGGAAGAGTCAATTTACTCCTTGAAAGCCCGCCTTAGCTAGTAGAATGCCAAATAAGTAAATTGGAGGAAATATCTTATGCTAGACTTATGATTATGGTTCCATCTCATAAATTAAATATCTTTTAATGCTGGGACTTAATTTATTCTTTCCGCCTCTTTTACGATCTTCGTCATCATTATCCGGGTGCTAATGCCTCATAAGTTAAAATTAACTTATAAGTTCTGTAACAGGCCGTATATGAGATATGTTATCCTTAACACAGGGCTCCATATGATTCCTAGTCGAAAATGTTCACAAGTTTCTCAAGTTAACACCCTAGTGTAAATAATCTTTCCAATCTTTTCTCTAGATGTTTTCTTTTACGAGATGTATTTGTATGTACTACCATTGTATTTTAGGAGTGACTTTCATATGTTTCCAATGGCGTTACGTAGTACGCTCAACAGTAAATACTTATCGGAAAACAATACAGTGGGGAAGAAGTATCTTGATTGAGTATCGGGTTAGAATCATTCAGTAAGATGGCTTTATGCCAGTTACCGATTGTATTTGGCTCGTTCATTTACCTCAACAAGTTCGCATTCCCTTCATACAAATACTCTCAAATATGCTGTCATGCTCAATGCTTAGACCACCTTTTTCTGACGAACCTCCGATCTGAGTGAATTCTACAAAACAATTCTCAAATGAATCAATTGAAAACATTTGGTTATTGCGTGAATTGGAGAATTCTTTATTTGGGCGTAATCAGCACATGTAGATGTTAAAGTGGACATATTTTCACTTTGGATGAATACAGAGCTCTATTAAGTCCTCATTATATTTACTTACAAAGGGAAAGAATGAATAGATGGCTGTGGGAAGCATTTTTTGTCCATTATAACCAACCATTGTCGGCTGTACACATGATTTACCCTAGCCAGGATCTATCAGAGAATGCCAAGGACTGAGGTACCCATCACTATCTTCAATAATCATCAATCCTATGATTTTTTGGCTCAGCGCTTCACTCAATACCCCAATTGGCTAAAATCCTTAAATAGATGCAAATGATATCAATGAAAACAAGATAGAAAAGAACCGTTAAGTTTCCTCTTTATCTACCCAAGTCCCTGTTCCTGATTGATTTTACCCCGAAACAATTCATATAGCTATACCTCTCTTTAAATATGTTATCCAACGCTAGCACTCCCGTAAAACTCTAGAGACTTTAGAGACCTTATAGTTTCACGTTGTATAATGTGAGTGAATTCTTCACAGGACTTTACACCGGGATAGGATTCGAGGTAGTCTTGCGCATCTTGCATCTCTTGCGCATCGGTATCCAAACTCCTATCTCAATGGAATACCCGTAAATAATTATTTTATGGTCATTGGTGACGATGTGCTCAGGGGATGTTAAAAACATCCCCAACATTTGGTCATGACATCGGCGTATCGTCTCAGATTCTTTTATTTCAGCAGCTGACATTATGCTTCTCCTCTATAGGCAAGTATCGTGTTGCGTGGATCTTAGGGACGTGTCAAAAAGATCCATCGCAAGATTGAGGTGGGGTTGGGGAAGAGTGAGGGATATACACTTGGTGAGAGTGGATGGGATGAGTGAGGGATGTGAAATTACTCCCACTACGGTAGAATGAGAGGTTTTGGGTGAGAAAGGCTTTTTTTCCTCCCTTCCGAAAGGGAGAGTGAGCAGGTGCGGTTTCAAGTGGGACGTGGGAGTCGGCAGAAAATAAATAAGAGGAGGGAGCCAAAGGGAGGGAGACAAAGCGGGTTCTCTGGCGGGAAAGAAGTGAGCTGTTGTTGGTCCAAGAGCGAAAGCCGTGCTCGGCTGGGAGTCCCTTTGTGGGATGGGCTGAAAAGAACTAACTCTTGGGTCCCTCAGGTATTCGGACGTTGAATTTTACTAAAAGCAATCCTCAGGGATGGTCTTACTGTGAAGGAAAATAAAAAGGAAATTTAGGTGGCCATATTAATTCAGGTTGACATTTCTATTTACCAAAGTAGATAATGGTCGCTCGATGGGAATGGGGAGCACCTTTTCTTCAAACGATAAGTCGATTGAAAATTTTTGGTGGTGATGTACCTATTGTAGCTTCTTTCAAATGTTATGCTTTTTTCATTATTAATACATGATGATTGAGGTCATCGTGTTTAAAAATAGTATATCGTTGAATAGAGGTATGATTTTTGCAATCGTCGGAAAGGTATTCTAAAGGCTGTATCACATAAGCGGTTGCCGTATACGGTTGCCGGTTGCGGTTGCATAGTCGACCAATCAGCGCCAACCAGCTCTCAACGGTTGGATTATAGGAGCGCGTCTATTTCCAACCGGCCGGTTGTGCGCCGTGGCCAATAGTAGCTCACCTCGTGGTCACGTGCTTTTTATGTTTACATTTCGCGATATTTTGATTGTTACCATTTCAACTGCGTCCTAAACCCTAAAAAAATTAAAAATTCAATTAAAACAGCATTTAACTTTCTTGCATCACCTATTTTTTTGTGAAGGATGTGTTATAATAGCATACATTTTATCGAGGTGAGATTAAATGTACTTAATTCATTTGTATCTTGTATTTGAGGCATAAATCCTGCATTTGAGGCTGCACAGGAACAAAATGTAAACAAACATCACGTGACCGTGAGGCGAGATTCTATTGGCTGCGTTTGCACAACCGGCCGGTTATAGGTCAGTGTGATTGGAACTGCTTACACCAAACATAACCAGCAACGGCAGCAGTAACCGGCAACCGCTGGTGTGATACGACCTTAACGTGAATAGTGGTTCTATTTTTAACGCCCCATTAAAAGGATGGAGTACTTCACTTGAAGAGCTCACTACAGAACTATAGCGGGGATCACATATTCACAAAAGAATCTGGGATACTCTCAGGATTCGATCGCGTGGTATGTGCATGGTAACTCAATACTTGAGTCGATGCAAAATACAGATCCCTATTATTGGAACTCTGTTGGAGGCGGTATCAATTAGAAACAAAATGGCATTTGTTTATAAATCAAGATTTCAGCATGAACTCCTGTAGTTAGTACCCTGTACGGCAGCATTATGCCATGAAGGGTATTAAGAAATCATATCTACATGCGCACCAATCTTTTGTTAACTTGTTTTTTCTTCAAAGTAAAGGTTTCCTCTACGCTGTACTTATTTCTAACAGTGGAATGAAAATTACAAATAGAAAAAAAGAGATAGTATGTGTTATGATCTGGACGCAATAGTAACAAGCTTTCAGACTCGCCAAACTAAACACGTTCAGAGAACTGCCCTGGATGTTTTTGTTTTTTTAGCAAGTTTTTCTAAAATATTTGTTTTTTTTAATGGATAACTGAAGCGCTGTATGTTTTTTCTGCATGTTTACTTAAGGCATTTCTCATCATGAATGTATGTCGAGAGTGAAATGAATAATGTAAAAATAATTGAGTAGAATAAAAATTTGTAGGCCCTTTCAAATACTAAAATTGCGTTGGATGATGCATATCATTCATGAATTAGTGGTGTATCTGCGATATCGGCCGTGAACGCCTTGTCGTTCTTGAGCTAACTTTCTCAAACAAAAGATGAAAAGTGACAAAGGACTGAGACAGATGAGGACACTTTCTTTTCGCCATAGCAGGATATGAAGGTTGCAAAACAAAAGGTTTTTTTAGAAAATGTCAATACTTGGTACAAACGAGGTGACGAATATACGTGGCGGGTGTCGAGTGAACTTTTTGGATAAAAAAAAACAGGAGAAAAGATCTAGGTGGTTTTGAGAGCTGATTGTTCGGGAGTTTACTCGTTTTATCTTCTTTGCTTTTTCTTCCCGCATATTATATTTTTTGTCTTGAGAGGATGAATGAAAGAGGAGAAGTTTTGTTTTTTTGAGAAATTAAAAGGGCCTTGGATGAACGTAAGGTGGATGGGAAAGTAGGTGGGGTAGTTCGCTGAAAATGTTAAGTGTTCCAGGTCGTGGATTTCTCTCGCTCTCACGCTGCTCGAGTTTTGAGAAAGGTAAAAATAAAGAAAAGCTCGAATCAGGAGTGGGAGGGTTTTAAGATGTACATGTCTCCAGGAGGTGTTTCCCCGGAGTCAAAAGGCCGTGATGATAAGATGGAACTAAAGTGGGGGAAATTTTCAAGTGGCCCTGTGCCATACATACCTACACATACTATTGCACAGAAATCGTCCTTCATGAAGGAAAAATTACGAAACAAGATGAATAAGCGGTAGGTTACGGTTCTAACAACTGCTGATGTGTCTGTTAACACATTATTCTTCTTTTTCTTTACAGTGTTTCCCCAGGACTCCAGCTCTTGGTTCTTTGGTGACAGTGTTAAAACTCCACGAGAGGAAAGAGCGCCGAGTTTCAAGATGAGGAACGCTTCGGAAACGCCGGGAGACAGCACTGCTAAAGGTAGGAGCAAGCGCCATCCGGAAAGTGTATTTAATCTGTTTTTGGCCGATTAATTGACAACTATGGCCGAAGGAAAATTGCGTACACTTCGGCTAGAGAACATGCAATAGTATTTATACCCGTAAGGTGCAAAGCAGGCCATATTATCAATAAAGATCATTATTCACATTGACAAACGAGTACGTATTGTTGAGTTTCATTTGAAGAAAGCCTCTATTTCATCATCTTTTTGGACCCCAAAAAATGCAATGCGAAAGTCGTTCTAGTATATTGAATGTTAACAGTGGTATGAGTTCATAAATAAATAGTTCAGATCCTGCATAGAAGGTTTGAGTTAAGCATCAGAATAGTTAGTAATCAATAGGAAATTACATGTCCTTCAATTTTTCTTCAAAACTTTGAAATATTGTCTATCCGATGCAGTCCTTACATCGTAAAACTCGAGTGTTTTCATAAAAATAGGTCCATGATTAATTTTATAGTGGCTGGAGCTACCGTTGACTTTTTAACTTGACATCGCCACTTTTAATGTGGAAATACTGCTTTTAAATCTAAAATAAACGGTTAAATGAAATTTCTATACATTTTAATATATCATAAATTAGTAAAGCGGACTCTTAGCTCGCTAAATCAATGATCGACTAAAAAATCTGGCGTAAAGTTATTCATTAAATTTGCAAATGAATCGTGCATTTTCATTTGATAGACACCAGGAAATGTTTAATTATGCGTCTTATGCATTGTTTCTACTCTTGAGTTTACTCCACTTTGGCATAATATGTTAATACACAAAATATAATTCTCGAATAACATCACAGGCGTATTTGAAGTAAAAATGTGGGTGATTGAGAGTATAAATTATGATTGTACTTACCAACAACGTTTAGGTGGACAAAATGTCCGATTGGTGGCGTCGTGCTTATTTGGCACTCATATATTCCGGAGTCCTTCCTCTGAGGATATCTAATCCTTAGGGCCCAGTCCTCCGTGTGCGGGGAATGCAGAGCTTCAAAGCGTTGATCACTTGTGTATGTGTAACGTCCGACGGTCAATAGGTGTATGTCCCGGTGCCTCACCCAGGAAACCTGCAAAGAGAGAGATTAGAACATGATATTAGGTCGGCATGTGAAGACAAAGTTGGCAACATTGCACATATCATCATATATTATGGAACATCAGTTTATTATAAGAATTTTTAGAATTTTAAAAATATGAAAAAAATAAATGAGAGGTCAGTCGCCGACTTAAATCATCCTGTGTTAAGTATCCTTTAATTATGCTACATTATTCCTTTCAAATTCAAAGCATGGAACTTAAAAAGGAAAAAATGAAATTCACAGAAAAATTGGGAGTTCACAGGAGATGTTCGCATTGATGGTTGATATTCAGGTAAATACCGCACGCATAGGCTAAATAGTTAGTAAGCCTTTTTCTTCCTTTCGAGGCATTATTTCTCACATCTAGGTTCTAGGTGCAAGCTCTTTGGATCTAAATTGAATAGAATAAGGCGATACTTTATGAAAAATTGTCATAGTGCAAGAAAAACTTAACTTTGTATTTTTCACACTTTTATTGAGAAACCCTGCCGGTTTCGACACTCCCGTGTCATTGTCAAGAGTGTTCTGATATTTACTCGGTGGCAAGCCCTTATATCTACTCCAAATGAGGGAGAAACTGCAGGAGTGGTTGGGGAAGGCTAGATGGTATGCGTTGAAGGTCAGGCTGACGGGGAAATGCTTTTTAAAGGGGGGACGGGAACATGATACAATGGGGATACATTGAAGGGTACAATTTCATTAAACAATATTGGTCTGAAAACATTGGAAGCAGATACAATCTCAAAATTTTCTAAGATACCTTTGCACCTTTGTCCTGAGCATTTATAAATCTCTACTCTAAAATCAGAAATGTGATTAAAACCAGAGAAATGAGAAGCAAAGACTGACTTGTTGTCACCATGAATAAAACAATCAAAATTTTCCTTTGTCCTAATGTTAAAACTTCTACCCGTCTGACCTATATAAAAACAATTGTAGTCCTGAGTATCACCTCTTAACACATACCCTCCACTTTTGTCTAAAGGATTAAAAACATCTTTAGCATTAAAAAGTAAATTTCCAATGGTCATTATAGAATAAAAATAAGGCTTCAAATTTAAATTGCGAAATATTCTATTCTATAAAATCAGTTGGACATGGAGTTGCTTATAAATGGCACTTTCGTCCATTTCTTGTCGGGAGGAACAATTTGAGAAAGGCTGGTGGATGATGAGGTGGTTAACCTTCTTTGTTTCCTTTTAAGAAACTTGTCAATGAGAGAAGACTCATAATCGTTCCTGATCGCAAGGAGATTAATGGTATTAAATTCTTTGTTAAATTCTTCACCTGTCAGTGGAACAGAAGTCAAACGATTTACAAACGAGTGAAAAGCAGCCAGTTTATGAGAATAATGGTGGTTTGAGTCCTTGGGAATGATGGCATCGGAATAAGTGGTTTTTCGGTTAATAGAAAAATTGTGATTGCAGTCGTTGAGGGATATAGAAAGCTTAAGTTATCAATGCCAATCTCTATTGTAAAACTGATAGCTTCATGTAAGGAATTAAGTTAAACTAAAAATTGATCCAGCTCCCTGAGGCTGCCCGTCCATAAACAAATCACATCACCAACATATCTATAGTGCTACTAATATTTGAGGATCATCTCGAGCATTTTCTAAGCTGTGGACGTTTTCAACGGGGAAATGCAATTCTTGGAAATTTAATTGCTCCTAAAATAGATTGAGTTATTCTCGAGCTTGCTCTTTTGTGGAGGCGCCCCTCTAGTATTGGTGTCGGCACTCGCTATTGACTCGTTAACGGTACTCACGCCGCGCCGCTCAAGGCGCTGACAGCTCTCTGCCTCAACCTGTTGGGGGGCAGGGGTGGGGTGGGCCGTGGTTTCGCGAATCCAAACACCACGTACGTCGCTGAGTGCGTGATATTCGCCCCGCGCGTGAGAGGGAGCTCACGTTCGTTTGCCACCCCTCCCATGAATCGCCAGTCATCCGTGCAGACTACTACAGGACCGCCTCGGATAACACACAATGGATCATTTGCTCTGCCTTAATCTCCACCCCTTCTGAACGTCAACAACGGAACGCGGAAAGCGTGTTGATCTATTCCAACTGCTTGCCCTGGCTTGTGCCCTCGCAAATGTTTAAACGTCGAACCTGGGGTGAGCTCGGCACTATGAGGCCATCCAAGAGAATCGCCGGCGGACGACACCCTCTTCCGCGAGCAGACCATTCTCCAATTGGTATTGCGACAACCTGTGCCTTGTTGAGAACTCTTGAAGTTCCGAAGTTTGCCGAAGACCCTTCGCCACCCTTATGCGTCCGTCCAGACGGAAAATATCTCTTTTTCCTCCTTTGTAGTCAAAGGGGAACAATGAACGCTCTCCAAGTCCACACAGCAGACTGGAAATGAATGGGTAGGTATGTCTATTGAGATGCACCTGAATTTCAAATGAAGCGGAGAGGAGTATTTGGTACGGTTGTTAACGGCGGTTCTCACCACTCGAGCAAGAGTAAGATCAACATTCTGATTCAACATATCATTTCAATGATTGGAAATTAAAGGATACAATCTGAAAGTTTACCGTGAAAGGTGAACTGTAAAAAAATTTATGGCTATAAGCCTGACGACAAATGCATCGAAGACTTGACAACAATTTTCTGCTGAAGAATAGGACGAAAAACAGAGGAGTTCCTGGATGAAAATCAATTCGGATTCAGGAAAAGTAAGGGTGCCAGAGAATCAATATTGGCCCTTAGGCTGCTCACACAGAAGAGAATGGAGTAGAACAAACCGACGTTCATTGCCTTTGTTGATTTAGAGAAGGCTTTTTATAACTCGGATTAAAATTAAATGCTTTGAATACTATGCAATTCTTCTGAAGGAAATCGGAGTGTCCTACAATTACCGAAAAATTATCACAAGTTACTTTAAAACCAAGTAGCTGCACTGAAATTTGGACATAGCAGAAAGGGGTTAGACAAGGCGGTGCTCTGTATCCTGCAATTTTTAATGTTTACATCGGGAGGGCCATAAATGACATCAATGAGGAATCTTCCGTAGTGAATATACACTGAGAAAAAGTTAGCATGTGGCGATTCGTTGATAATATAACACGCATAGCAGAGACAAGGAGGGATGTGAATAAGATTCTACTGACCATGGAGAGGATAGTGATCTGATATCAGCTGAAGATTAATGAGAAGATATTGGTGTGCACCTGGAAATAAGAGTCCAAAATCAACGTTAAACTAAGAAAAGAAAAACTTGAGGAGGTGAAAGAGTTCTGTTACCTAAATAGTCAAGTAGACCACGATGGACGAAGTAAGAAACATCTACATCTACGCGATACCTTGCTAGCCACCACGAGGGTGTGTGGCAAGCGGTGAACATTACCATGCATGCACTATAGACATGCAAACATACTACTATAGGGCCTCAGGCAACTAGATTGTTAGTTTCTACATAGTAATTAAGAGATTGGTTATTAATACATGCACCATGCACTACATAGTACTCGAAAATATTTTCCCTACCTATTCCTTTGCTATGCTGCCTATTCTGTTTTCTTATAGTACGGTGAAAAATGACATTTTGAATCTATCAGTACCACAATTATCTATATAATCTTATTTATCTGGTCGAATCAGGCATAATACGCTGGTGTTTTTAATATACGCCTAACATATTCTGTAAAGCTATCCGATTTAAATTTCTGAAATAGATTTAATGTGTACTTTAACCTACGCTCAGATAATGATTCCAACCTAATTCATGTATTAATTCTAATATATGTACTACTAAACCTATCGTAACACCTTTTAGCTAGCCTAGCCGCTCTACGCTGCACACTGTCTAGTTCTCTGATCAAACCAAATATATTTGGATCCCATACACTAGCTACATACTCAAGTGAGGCCTAACTAGTGAAAAAACACATCTCTCTTTTGTCTTCTAATCACATTTCCCAAGTACTCTTTTTATAAATCCTCGCTTTCTCTTCGCTTGGAGGCATATTTCCCGGATATGTCTTCCCCACAATAAACCTTTAGTGATTGTTACACCTAAAGAAATAGTAGAATTACTCAGGCAAAGAGAGCATATTACCAAAAAGAAGAATCTACTCACAGCTGTAACTACAAGTGTACAAATAAGGAAGCAAATCATTAGCACTTTTGTACATCTGGAGCGTTTATTTATGGCATTGAGACACGATCGACGATGACAACAGCGGAGAAGTCAAGGCTGAAAGAATTTTAAATGTGGTGCTACAGAAGAATGATAAAGATTAAGATAAAATAAAGAAACCAACACCTATGTATCTTTCCACTTAAATTTATTTTGCACTACTAGTTTAAACGCATCGGCGTCATCATCAGGTGCCTGATTATATTTAAGTGGAAAGATACATAGGTGGTGGTTTATATATTTGAAAATGAATTTCCACATAGTTACGCCGCAAAGTATTGAAGACTAGATACATCATATGCCATGGAAAGGAATTCGATGGCACGAAATGAGTTGAGGGTTGTGTTTCATTCGGTGGTGTCTCTTCCGTCCTCTTCGACATGTAAAAGAGATCTTGGATGAAAGTCGTACATTGCAATTATCTGTGTATTGGGATTAGATTATTGACATATAGCGTGCATTTGCCATTTTAGTGCTAACACTCTCGCAGACTAATTACTAGGAAACGTCTCATTTGATAAAAAGAGCCGTTTCAGGCGTTATTTAATTAAGTCTCATTTGATGTTTTTTTATTGTTGTCTCGGAGAATAAAGGAGATAATTATTTGTCATCTCCTGAAGACTCAAGCATTTTTAGGTATGACCAGGAAATAATGGATGTTGGTGGTTAAAATACTATGATAGAAGAATGGATAGACTTTGAATGTAAGGATATGTAAAGAGATAAGGAGATAATGGTGTATTTCGGAGAGCATTAGGTCAGAAATCCTGAAAACGATAAAGACGGTATTGTGGATGAAGTGAAGGAAAGTTTGGATGAGGTCTTAATTTTTTGTTTAGATAATTTTGTATTGGTGCGTGTTAGCTAGGACATTTTCATATAAATAAATTCTCATATAATACTCATGAAAACTCATATGATACTCATGAAAACTCCTTTGATACTCATGAAAACTCATATGATACTCATGAAAACTCCTTTGATACTCATGAAAACTCATATGATATTCATGAAAACTCATATGATACTCATGAAAACTCCTTTGATACTCATGAAAACTCATATGATACTCATGAAAACTCATATGATACTCACAATACTCACATGATACTCATATGATTCTCATGAAAATGATACACGTAAACAAGCCGTTGTATGTGGCATTCGTGGACTTGGAAAAAGCCTTTGATTACGTTAAATGGAACAAGATTCTCAAGATCCTGGAAGCAATTGGAATAGACTTTGAATTGGAATACTTTGAGGCACAATGAATTAGTTATAAATATAATAGAATGGAAGATTGAAGGAAAGGTCCTTCGAGGAAGACCAAGGGAAAAATATATAGGGCAAATAAAGGAAGACGCACGAAAGAGAAAACATATCAGGGCGTGAGGGATTTAAAACTGAATAGGGCAGAATAGAGGGCTGCAGTAAACATTTCCTAGAATAGAAATACTGATGATAATGAGTCATATCAGGAATTAAGTGGCCATCTGTTTAGATGCACGTTTTTTTTAATTTCTAATTTGTTTACGTTAGGTGGGATTTTTTAGTTTATCTATTTCGTTCATGTCATACGGGTTTGAACCCATGGCTAATATTTTTAAACAAGCGTACGTACGGTTATACGCTTTTGAATTTGTTATACGTTTGAATTTTCTCCATTCATGAAATTTCAACATAAAGTCTCTTTGTATTTGTTATAAAATTGGCCGAAACGTAGAAATCCATTTTCGACTAAATAAGAAAATGAATTAGGTACTACTTTACCGTACGGTGCTCTTCGATTACTTTAGTGTTTGTTAGCCGTGACTGTAGATTCTAAATGTGTTCACGCTTTGTTCTCATTAAAAGCTGGGCAATGTCGACAACCCTTGACCTCTGTCTTGACACCCCAAAGAATAGAAATCTATCTCGTATCGAGCAGTTATGTTGTATTGGTTTTTTATTTTACTAGCGATTTTATTTGCTGAGATGGAGCGATATAAAATTATCAGTTGGAGCACCATGGATTCTATCTATGAAATAAAACACTGCAGTGTGTTCAGATTGGAAAAGTAAGACGAATATGTCAGGGCCAGTATTCTACTGAAAAGATTTTTCTATGCTGTTCATATAGTTTCATTAATCGTTATGACATACGTAATCGGAGCATATGACATACCTTACGCTCATTGATACCGTTGTCTCATTTCGCTTAAGGAAGACACATCCCCCTTCTGCCTCATATCCATTCGGCTTGTTAAATTCGTCTCAAGCGCGTGTCTCGATAGATGTTATTTCCTCATTAAGGGAGTCTCGAGGCAGAGCGAGACCTCAACTTAGGGAGTAAGAGGGGGTTTTTCATGAAAATGGCAGTTGCAAGCCGGTCCTGAAGTGGGAGGGGTTTGGGGGAGGGGGCTGTGTCATTTCTGGGGCGGTTGGAGAGGTTTAAGGAAGCGGAAGGAGGCATCCCTTTTCGCTGGCAGTATCGGTGTGTGGGTGCGGTTGAGCGGAGAAGAGGGCCACGCTCATTTTCAAGGTGAGCCGGATGGTTCCGGATGGATCCTTAAGTTCCGCCGCCTAGGATGGGGTGGGTAGCATTGCCGGTGGCTTAAGGGGGGTGGCCCTGACTGGAGCTTCCCTAAAGGGAGGTAATGTCTTGGCGGAGATGCCAGGAGGTGAGTAATGTCTTCGCCTTCGGTTATATGACCCGAAGCGCGTCCTCCTTCCTCCTCGCCGGGGAATATTTTTACGATTCCCGTTGACGTCAGGCGGTTAATATAAAACTAGGGGCATAAGAATGGCGGGTGAAGTGTGAGGAGGTTATAGCGTGTGGGAGAAAGAGAAGTGCATAGGAGAAAAAAAGTCAGAATGGGGACGTAGGCGTTATTTACTTCTCTTGGATATTTTTCGTAGCCATACATTTTTGCTCTCTTTGCTTCACGTACCTCTTGCCTCATACTAGGTTGCTTAAGGGAGGGTAGGGGAGGCAAAGTTCTGTCGAGACCGTGAGGCAAAAAAATAAGAAACTGGTGATAAATATGAGCATATAGTTGTACCTAAGTAAAGAAGCTCCCAGGGAGAGGGGAATAACACACGCTGCAGATTGCGTCGCGGAGTAGAAGCGTTTTTCTTTATAACCTGATGCAAAAACATGCTCTCATTCCACCTTAAAATTTTGAGCGAGGGTGAAGGGTTTGCAATTACTCTTAGTTCTCTTCCTACGCCTCCTTCCAACTGTGACAAGTTTCCCGCGAACCGCTGCACATCTCGTGTGTTGTAGCATTCACGTTATGCCTGAGTTCACTCACTTGACGAAGGAACTTGCCTTCATATATTTTGCATCTAAAAGGCATTCGTTCATTTTTGCATTTTGTTCACGGAGAAAAATGTGCAGTGCTTGCCAGAAAGGCATGCCAAAATTCTTCATCTGGAAATTCTATTATCATTAATTTGTTTTCCTGGAGGGCATGTTTGTGTTTATGACAAGGGTACGCAAGTGGCCATATTATGGCCGCAGGATGACCAAGTGCTTGACCTTAGGGATAGGTGAGTTTCCATCGTCTAACAATGGTAGATACCGCAAGTTGATGAAATTCTTAATTAAAGACGAGAGGTGAAGTTTGCAGAAAGAACTCCGAGGCGTTTGCGCGCCCCTGTGGCGTGTTTTCTGTTTACGCAGTTACGCCCCTGTGGCGTAACTGCGTAAACAGAAAACTCGTCTCGATAGATTTGGGCACAAACGGTACAGAATATTGCTCAGAAAAAGACTACTACCTGAAGACACTAAGAAACGGTACAGAATAGGGCTAAAAATAGTCGGTAATAGAATTCTAAGAGTCTATAATAATCACAATTTAAAAGTTTTGTATGCCATCAGTACAATTTGTTTCTCCGTGTAATACACGTGTAATATTGCATTTTTATTTAATTGAATAAGATTATTTTTTCGTTTGACATCGCAAATAGGTCGCATTACAACGCCTTTAATGGATACAGATTTATTTTTGCATTATTTATTTTCTGGTGGTTCTTATAAAAAATTCTTAAAATACTTGAAGTAAATTGATAACGTACCATTATGTGCTCTAAAAATTGCAGACAATTCAATATTTAATGTCAACCTTCATTCCGTTGACTTATCTTTTTTTTGCATTTAGAAACCAGAGTAGTCCGTAGTTTCCTGGAAACATCACAAACGCGGGCTTAATATTTCACCTTCCTTTCCGCTTTAGCTTCTGGTTGTAGTTCATTCTGCGCTTCTTTCTAAATTTATTGCGCATAAACGTTGTGCACGTTCGGAATGTACGTTCTATTCCTCCTGTGTGCTCATACAATAAGTAATTCCTTCGTTATTCTCTCCACTTTGGGCTGTCCAGAAGCTCAGGAAAATTTACAAATCAGGCAGAAGAATCCTGATTACATTGTGGCATTGGTCTCAAAACCTCAGCACAGCTTCGAGTTCCCTTCCCATTCCGAATCTCAAATTATTCTTCTCCTTAGAAATTGCGTGCTCACCTGTACAGCTTTCTATTTACCGTTATAACTAGTTAGGAACGTCACAGTAAAAAATCTGGCATTTCAACACACATCGGATGCTTGTAAATGTATAAATAGTATAACGCGCAACATATCTCATTCATTAAGAAAGACACTTTATGCGCTACGGCAAAAACGAAAAGATTATATGTTACATCTTAACTGCCTCCTTACTGACTTAACCTTAACTGCCTCCCAAACGTATATTCAATTGTTCAACATTATAATACCATTTTTATGTACTAAAATGGAATATTTTTTCCAATTAAAGGGAATGACACAGCGGCTATAGGCAGTAACCCCTCCATAGATACATTGTCTCTAGGGTATTGCTGATATTTTCCTCTCTCGGGCCCAAATGGGGAGCCTCTCCCAAATCCTCAAGCGGATTACGGAGAGGCTGAATCGGCTTGTGCCCAAGGGGACATATACTGTATTGATAGTGATCCTTTAACATCCTGTAACGTTCCCAGTCGGGATAGTACGTACTCGAAGGCTGATGGATAAAGCCATGTAGTTCATCCCTTCCCAACATGCTGTGGGTGCGTTTGGATCAACGAACATAAATTCCTTGCCTATGATTTGATTATTAATCTATGGATTTTAAGTGAAGGCTATGATCTTTAAATCTATTCATTCTACAATTAATTATTCGAAACGTTTTCAATATATAATTTTCTTCTACTTCTGTATAATTGCTTCTGTTCTCTTAATAAACACTTGATATCATTCATTAAACTATGACACGACTCAGTGCTGATCCATCTGTATAAAGGTTGCTGGTCAGGAATAACTCGCGAGCTTTGAAGCGCAACGTGCCTTGAAAAAGAAACTGAAGTTGACAATAAAATGTTATTTTATAACAATAATGACTGATTTACACTTCTTGATATCGGCAAACTTAATTCATATACAATTTTATTTTCTGTTAAAATTTTATTTTTTGTTATGCATCAATATTTTCAGGTATTTCGTACGTAGTATGTTCAAATTTTTAATACTGGCTACCAATCATATACTTTGAAGGTTCATTAATTTGCTGGTTCATAAACTGCTGGTTCAAGGTGGTCATAAAACAATTTACAGGATCAGAAAATATCATCAGTCTTTTTTTAAATAGGCACCACGGGGATTGACTGTACTTATAGCGTATTTGTGAACAATATTTATCCAGCTTCTGTTGAAAAACGTGCATGGAAGATCGGATACCTAAATGAGACCAACTCGTCGTTCAATCTTATATACGCCCTCCGAGTCACTTAACGTTTCAGGACAGAGCCAATATAAGGAGGAGCGTGGGCATGTTCCACTATGTAATGAAACGTCGTTGAAAGTGTTGGATAAACACCCAAGTAGTCTTAGTTAGATATTATGGGAAAAATTTGCATTTGTTTGTTATATTGGATATCTTATTGTTAGAGTTGAGTGGTTGCGTGACAAAACCACCGCAATGAAAGGAGCATACTTTGGCATTACTTGGCACACTTCGCCTTCTAAATAAGAGAAATCATTAGTAATAGTGTTGAATTATATCATTTATTTATTAAATTCCAGGTTTACTTGTAAATTAACATTATTTGAGTCTTGAATACCTACAGTATTTTTCTAGCGTGGAACGTTTAGATTAACACACTTAGAAATGAATGCATATTTATGAAAAAAACTAGAATAGTCCAGTATAGTAGTTATTTGTTTAAGGAAAACTACAGCTATGGTATAAGGAAATGGTTACTAGTCTGTATTGTAAATTTTTGGATTTTTCGGGGATCAAAGGCCTACTCTTATCCTATGACGTGGATCGGTCCTCCACCTAAGGCCCATTCCAACCGATAAGGTACCTACTTTCGTTGAAGTGCTGGCAATTTAATCATTATCAGTATAGGTAAAAAAATCCTACGTTCTCTTTAACGCAGCCCTCCACTCGAATGTCCTATCGGCTAACCTCTTAATATGTACGTATTTCTTCTCTTTTAGATACTTTATCGCTAGTTCTATACGTATCATACGAGGACGATTTTCTTCATTACGTCATCATGTCTCATAATATGGCCGATGTTGTCCCATCCTCATAAGACTTTTCCTTTCTCTCACTCATATTAGGACTTCTTCGATTCTTGGTCGATTTAATTTAATCTTCATAATTCTTCTGTAGCACAATTCGAACGCTTCTACCCTTTTTTTCTCCGCTACTGTCATCGTCCATGCCTCACTGCCTTAAACAAACATGCTCCAGGTGCATGTTCAGATGAAATGGTTCCTCACTTCCGCGCTTGTATTTGCAGCTGTAAGCAGACATTTCTTTCGGTAAAATTCCCTTTTTGTAATTTCTCTTTTACTTCGTCCGTCGCTGGTTAATCGGCTTCACAGTCAACAGTAGACAATTTAATACTCCTTAAGTGTTTTGATAGAACCATCTTACCTTTATCTGGATTTATACCTTCACCCTGGAATAAGCATCTCGCACGCAAGCTATCAAGTACCGTAAGCCATCAAGATCCTCGTAAATCAATAAAGAAATGTAGAATTTCATTAACTTTTATTTTCTTGCACGTAGAGGTAACAGATGTAATATTTGCATTAGCCATCTTTTAAACACAGTCGTTTAACTTGATGAATATTTGGAATATTGGCACTTGGGGGGGTAAAAGCAGTTAGTTGCCAATGGCAGTTACTGGCTTGGAACCACGTGGGCGAGGAACATAAAGGCTATACATTTCAATATCACTTTGGGAATTAAATTCGGCTTTTTGCATGACTTGGCTTTTGTTTTAAGTTAGGCTACAATGTAAAATCTAACGAAAGAGGTGAGGACAATTTAAAAATAATTCTATGACTCGTAGAAGTGCAGTGTAGGGAACTAGCGTTCTCCATGGTCAGAAATACATCTTATCAATGAACAAATTAGAAATTCTTCCAAGATCTTGCCCCACGTCAATGCCAAAAACCTTTTTTATAAGCGATGGTTTCTCCTTGACCGAAATATTCTTAAATCGGATGTGGTGTCGTTCAAAAAATAGCAAAATCGTGTTTATTCCCTTTGCTAGTGCCCCTCCTTGCAGTCTTCCAAAAATGTTAACCAATCCATATTGATCAATATTTATTACTTCAGTACCTTTTGGTAAATAAAAAACTGCTTTTTTGTCTTCTAAATTCTATATCAGTACACCTAGGCATGCAAAAGCCAATTATAATCATACCATTTCCTCCTTCCTAGTTCATTTCCTTCCGTACCCAACAGCGGGTACCAGAACGCGGACCACAAAATCCATGTTCAATTGATAAGGGGTTACGTTAAGATATTAAAGATGCGCCATTTTTTTGTTCGGAATATGCTAATACCTCTATGGTCATGGAAAATAATTTGTGAACATTTTTAATGAATATTTTTGAACGTGTTTTCATATAGAAAAGTGAAAAAGGCTCATGCATGGACCCTATTCCAAGGTTTGATTGTCTATTCAGTACTGCTCTATCCCAGCTGTTTCAAGATGGATTTTGACCCATTTATCGGACCAAGGAAGGCCCTTGATCTCACTCGTCGTAAACCCAAGTGTGCCTCTCATACTCGTGCCTCCGGGCACTCCCTCGTTCGTGTCCCTGTGAGACGATGTATCATGGCGGACTGGTCTTATTCAGCGTTTGGTTGCCCTTGTGAGCTGGGACTTCAAATAAGAAGTCCTCGGGGTCAAAGGGCTTTCGTGCCTGGAGCTCTGCGTTACCGCCGAGGATGCTCCGAACCTAATGGAGTTGGTAGTTTAAAGGGATCCGGTTCCGCTTCATTCGGGTGGTCCGTCATTAAACCGTTCCTCGAACTGTTAAGGTCGGTGAGCGTTCTCAGGTGAGTGAATATCGACCGGGTCTTGTTGACAATCTGGAAGCTCGATAGGGCTCACGTGACTGGTATCGCACGGTGCTGTTGTTTGCTTAGATACCGGTGCCCCAAGCACGACCCCTCCGCGCTCGGTATCCTGCGCTCGAGAAGGTTGCCTTGCCGCGAACGAAGCCTAGCATATTCGGAATCTTACTTGTCTCGCTTCCTTTGCTTATCTGTTAAAATTCCTGCATGGATTCAAAGTTGTTTTCAGGTTTAACGTGCAAAGTACGGTATGTATTACTCCTCAGCGTGAAAAAGAATGAAGAACATGGTCCAGAATCTCAACTGCAGTACAGAATCTCCATCTCACTTCTACTTCTTACGTCATAAGATATCTAATAAGATAAATTCAGTAGTTTCCGGCGATGTGGAGTCGTATTAGAACACATCGAAGTGATGACAAAATTTGCAAGTTACCATGTATTAGGAGTAAGAAAGTAGCCAGCAGTGGGAGGCCTATTGACCGCCTGCCCCCTTTTCCCTCCTACCCTTTCCCTCTCCTTACCTACCCGTACTTGGTGCATATGTAAGTGCACCCTTGATGTTATTTTTCACCTGATGATGTTGCAGTGTCAAAAAATCTGGCTGAAATAAATTATGTTTTTAATCTGTGGTATAATGCAAAGTTTGTCTTCATTTTGATATCTAATTGGAGTTCACAAGGGTGTACCTACAGATTCTCCTTCATATGGTTCGAAGTGATATACAGCGATGTGGAAGTAACACCAGTGTTGCAGGATGAATCTGCACTAGGATGTGACTCGATTTACATATTTTAGGACATAAGCAGTAGAAGTGAGACTGTGGTTGATATTTCAATATGATCCTTAGAAAAGGTTCTCACTTATTGATACAGTACGAGCCGTGACCAACCGAGAAATAAACATATGTCAAGCAGCTATTAAACATAGCTTACTGTTTCGCTCAGGGGTCATTTGAGTTATAAAATGATGAGTTGAATAGACGTTTTCCTCGTTTGAATTCGCGCTCTGGAAGTGCCCCGGAAGTGGCATTAAGGGAGACGGCATGCTATGGTGGGCAGTTTGTATCAGGCGCTTTTGGAATCATGATCGTCATTCCAACTTCAGAACTATGAAAGTCTTAGAATACCTACTCGACACACTCAAGGAATGAGGGGAGCATTCGAGGATGGTAAATGTCTGTGGGAGGCTTTTTTGCCGTCAAAATGACTTAAAGGTTAAATTTGATGATATAATATTGCTTTGAATTGCGAGTATTAAATGACCCATATTGCTATAAATTTTTGGCATGCATTTGCTTACTTTCACACTAGTATTTCCAGTGGAAGGTAGATATTTTGTTGTGATAAAATGCCATTTTTGCCTTGACAATTCTGCTGGACATACCTTTCTGGCGTAGTCTATCACTGGTTACTAAGCTTACCGTAAAAAAATACAATTATACCTCCAGAGTTAGAGTTTGAGAGTTACCAAGAGTTTGTCTTACAACCACTTACTTCAAATGGCACGACACCTTTCACGTACAGAAGGAAGATGTACCAATGGGTTCGCCTATTTTATCTGGAATAGACAATTTATGCAAGGAACGTTTTGAGACCACAGCCTGAGACCAGTCGATGACACGTTTGTGGTCTGGACTCCGGCAGGGAGAAATTAGACCAGTTCTTCGAGCATCTAAACCAGAGACACAACAATAATTCCAAATACCAACATTCACGAAAGAGGTGGAAGTGGATGGGAGGCTTTCATCCTTGGATGTGCTGATTATGAGGCAGTAGGACGGATCCTTGGGACATACGGTTTATCGAAAACCCACAAACACCAATACCTCCACGCCAGCTCGCACCATCACTCGGGACAAACAAATGGCATGCTGAAGACTATGATTAAGCCTGGGCGATACATCGATATATCGTAAAATATCGCGATATTTTAATATATCGCGAATCCGATATTGAGTTTTCAAAATTGACGATATATCGTTGCTCGATAAATATCGTCTTATCGTGTCCCGATATTTTATCGGGGCGCGATAATTTATCGGGGCGCGATAATTCATCGGGGCCCGATATTTTATCGGGGCACGATAATTTATCGGGGCCCGATATTTTATCGGGGTACGATAAGATATCGGGGCACGATAATATATCGGGGCACGATAAATATCATGATATCGCGTCCCGATAAAATATCACGATATCGCGCCCCGATAAAATATCACGACATATTATCACGATAAATATCACGATAAAATATCGTGATATCGGAAAAAGATTGCCGTTGAGTTGGCCTTCGCTTAAGCTGGAGCAAGTACGTTTGAAAACTTACTGTTCTGCTATCTGCTAATGCAAATTCTCACAGTTCTCTCTCACTCTCTCTTTCAATTCCAGTGGTCTGATAGTTTATAGGTGACATCATGTTCAAAATTTGAAAGGAACTGAAAACAACTGTTTGCTAATTAGTGTATGTATTGTCCGCTGATCTAAATATATCGAAACAAACTCAGCAAACAAACCATTCTACGTGCTAGAATAATGTGATCTTACTTTAGATGATTACCAAAAGTAACTTTAAGTAACATGCATTGTTCTGATTGCTTTACACGTAGTACCTAATGCCCAAATATATGGTATGCCTAAATATATTATTGTCCATTTGATCTACATCGCCAATGCTGACGTCACCTTCCGCTTTCAGCTGCCGGTCATTAAGACGATCAAGGTCATTACATTCCGAAGTGAATTCCTCATAGTCATCATGTTTCATTTCCATCTTCCGGAGGATTTATGAAAATATTAATTTCATTCCTTGCGTCTTTTAATCCAAATCTTATTTCTCGGGAAGGATTCCAGTAGAAGTCAGCAGTTTGAGACTAAATTAGGTAAATACATTAGTTTCATCAGCTCACGAAAAAAAGTTCTTCCTCTTTAGGAAATAACATACACATTTCGTCTGCGTATGGCTGCCTGCAGGTCTGAATTGCCGTGGGCGACCTAGGCCTGGGCGATATATCGATATATCGTAAAATATCGCGATATATTAATATATAGCGAATCCGATTTTGAGTTTTTAAAATAGACGATATATCGGTTCTCGATAATTATCGTCTTATCGTGCCCCGATATCTTATCGTGCCCCGATAAAATATCGTGCCCCGATAATTTATCGTGCCCCGATAATTTATCGTGCCCCGATAAAATATCGTGCCCCGATAAAATATCGTGGCGATAATTTATCGATATTTATCGTCACGATATAATTTATCGTTATCGCCACCTTACGATATGCTAAAATTATCGTATCCCGATATTGAATTATCAATATCGCCCAGGCCTAACTATGATCCCCCGTTCTTTTATTTTAAGCAATGATGAGCACCGATCAAGTGCACTAAGAACATTGAGGAAGATTTTACTTGACAATGGTTACAGAAAGATTGATATTGACAGGGCCATGGACAGGGGAAACAAACTTAGAGAACGAAGTCGCCGCTGGAAGAAATTGAACCAGCGAAAAAGGCTTTCCTACCATACATTCGAGGGATGACGGACCGGATTGCAAGAATTTTGGCCAAATACAATATAAAAACTATATTCAAGCCCAAAAGCCAACTCTGTAATATTATACGCAGTGTTGAAGGACGCGATGAATTGAAAACAGAGGGGGTCTACGAAATTAAATGCCAAACTTGCCATACAGTATATATTGGTGAGACGGGCCGCACCATCAAAACCAGGAGTAAGGAGTATCTCGCTGCCGTTAGACTTCAGAACCCTCATCCGAACACGCCGCTAATGGATACACGATAGATATCCCCGGCGTGAAGGTCTTATCCAGAAACAAACATTTCCGAACTCGCGTCATTCGAGAGGGGATAGAGATTCAGAAAAACAAGAACAATTTTAACAGGGACCAAGGACAGGGAGTAAGTAATTCAAGGCTTCCTGTATTCAAATCCGGAATGTTCGAGAATAATAACCCCACCCCCTCCCACCCCACCTACCCAAACCCATATAAATACCCGCGAGATTCGCTGGTACACCATTACCCTGAAGAGGCCTCCAGCAGCGGAGGGGAAACTTTGGTAGACAACCACGTATCAGCGGAGAAATCTCCAAAAACTACATCATTCAGACTCCCAAGTTTTTGTTTCCCTAGTTTAGTGTTAGTCATAGCTTATTTTCTCCTACTCTGCATAACACTCGTTTTGTCTTATTTTTATTGATGTACACGTATTTAGTCTATTCACTGTCCTTTCCATGTTTATTAGAAATATTAGAAAAAATATTCAGGGTTTTCGTGGCTTATATTTGAAAAAAAAATAATGTTTAATTATCCTACACCATATAACTCCGATATTTATTTACTAAAACATATCCTGACGTTTATTATAGTCTTCTTGCTTTTATAGTCCTCCTCGACAGCAATAAATCTTCAATTCCTCTCACTATATGAAATTGCACTGCGCCTTACTCCTGGGAGCCCCTTCGAGGGGGACACTTTTTATTCCTTTTCGAGCTGCGAGGGAATTCGGGGAGAGAGATTCGACTTCCTTCCACCGTTTCTCCGCCTCAACCTCCTTAAACCTAGTCTTCTTGTGACGTTTGACACGAGGAACATGAGGGAAGAAATATTAGAGTTTTTTTTCCTCATTCCAACCCGAGGGAAGTGGGGATTCTCGAAGCATCTCTCTTGCCTCATGGGTCTTGTATTCATTACATTGCATACCAACCATGATGAGGTCACTGGTCGTATAAAGATGGGAACGACATGTTTTTGGATTCGCCTGCGTTATGGCAATACTTCACGCTGTCGAATGCGGCGTAGAACGAACCGTCTCGAGGAAAGCACAATTCCATGCGTCGTTTTGCCATTTCGGGCCTCCCGATGGCGGTTGGTGCAAGCCCTCTGAGAATTCATTATCACATTCCAATCTGAGTAAGCCCGTGTGCTTTGTCACTGTGAACGCGACGAAGGACGTCTTGTCTGCAACGCGACCGGTGCGGCCACGAATTGCATTTCAAATTAATCCAACAAACGCATGGATTTCTCCTTTGCGTTGGCGCTAGAGTATGCAGAACCTCCGTTATACCAGTGAATTGGACTCACGCGCACAAAATTTTGCCCCGTTACTAATATATTTTTCTTCCTATGCTATATGACTCTTTGCCTGATTAAATTTGGCAGCTCCGAATTATGGGTGGTTTAAACATTTACCAGTCCATTCAATGCCTTTCATCTGCATTTTCCTTCTACTCTGCATGCCACCTCGAGGGTGCCTTGACGAAGCAGCCGCACAAGATATCGCGTTATAAGTCCGTTGTAAGTAAGTAGTAAACGTGTTGTAACAGACTTCCAACTGGTTCAAAACGTTGTTACAACGCACTTCCTTTATAACCTACTTCCAACGTAGTTGCACCGCATTTGCAACGTGATAACGCGCGTTGTAAGCATGTTGTGAGATCATCATTACAACGCACTTTTGTCCACCTCAACAACGCAGTTACAACGCGAAGCCAACGCGGTTAAGCGCGTTGTAGGTCTGTGGAGAAAACGTACTTTCTCGCGTAGCCCGCTATGGATTCGTAACATGGGAAAGCTCGTTGTAAAGTTTGTTCTTATCTACTGCCACGTTATTGAAGAAATTCTTATTTTTCTCCCCTGGAGTTGAAATAACATCAGTTATGTATCTTCACAACGGTCATTAAAAAACTTATCCACAAAATGGTAATTTGGGAAATGATTTAAGAGCGCAAAATACCACAGTGGCTATCTTTAGTAAGTTAGTAATCACAATGGAATAAATGCCATCCAGCAGCCGTATATATATGGCTTCTCGGCCAGTCGTTATTATTCGAAAGCGTTACTCAGTTGACGGGAAATATGTCGTATGAAATAAGTGAAAATTTGGGTAGAAATGTAGTTTAGGCAGTTGTTTCTGAATGAACGAGAAAAAGGACCAGTGCAATGAAATAGAATGTATATATATTGTGTAAATAAAAACTTATCACTCTCTGTTTGCAACATGTTTTATTAATGTTGGTGCTAGATGCACTCATGCAAGGTATTCTAGTGTTTTGTCTTAACCATTCGATTGACTACATAGATAGAGTTCCACGTGCATATGTGCCCACAACATATACGATAATGGCAACGCGGCTGTAACTCGATTACAACGCGATTCTTCGAACACAGAAAAGAGGTTACAATGTCCACAACACACATACACGATGATGGCAACGCGGATATAACGCACTGACAACGCATTTGCAACACGTTTACAACTGACTTAGTCCAAATTTTACAAGGTTACAACGCACTATTTGAGGTAATAGAAACACACTTCCAACGAGTTTACAACGCGGTATAATGCATGAAGAACAACGTACTTGAAACGTACTTCGTTTGTCAGGGTGTTTGGCAGGAAATGAGTTATCAGCAAACATGCAACATGTACACACCTTAATGTTTATGCTCACTACTGAATGAGAGATTGCTCAGAATATCATGCGACCCACAATACAAATTATACCATTCATCCAGCATGCAAGGAAGTATTTAAGAAGTATTGCGTGATCTTATAGGTGCTACCAGATTGATGTGGACAAATTACTTTGCATAAAATATTCTCTTGTACATTGCGCGCTAGTGAAATATCATAATTTTTTCCTTAATAATTTACCAATTTTCTATGTTAATTATTGACCAATAACCCTCCCTTCTAATGATCCCATTTATCTTTTTAATAATCCTTTGCGTGCTTGCTAAGAATTCTTATTTTAGTTACTCCATGGAGAACCTCTTAGTTTTTACTTCTCGATGAAATGTTTTCTATCGACTAGGCCATCTTTATCTTTATATGATCATATTACCGTCATAATATAATTAATTTAGTGGAAAAATAATCACTTTTTCCATAATCCCCAAATTATTTAAAAATTTAAAACTTTAATCAATTGGCTTCCCTTGGTTTGGCATTTATAGTTTCCTCCCATAATTAACTTTTTTATTCATAACAAGCTCAATTATTTAGTTCAGTCCTTGAAACTGTAAATATTTGTGCCGATATCAGGAAAATCGTTTATCATGCTATGCGTAAACTCACCAAAGTTCTTAATTCTCTAAACTGCCAGTACAAATATTTTCGTAGGTTTAGCCGGAAGTGACTTTATGCCCAAATGAAAATATTTCCCTTATGAAAAATAAATGCTATAGTATGTTTTATGTTACATTATGGAGGAGTATGTGGCCGGAAATAAATTATCGAAAAGATACCATTTTTACTTAATTTTTCATTTGTATAGTTCACGGCTAAAGTCATTATGAGTTTATTGAACTAGTCTTTCCAAGTTTAATCTTAATTTTACGTAAATATCGTGTGAAGCAATCCATGGAAATATTTTAGAGACATTAACGATGCCAGAAATTTATGGAGAACTTTCCCTTTAGCTGATTATACCGTCTCAGAACCTGAAAAGAAAAGCTATCCGCACCATTTCCTCTAGACTGATTTGTGGCCCATTTAGGCGGTATGCGGTCCATAAGAAAACTTATGGACATTAATGAACTTGGTGGAGAATTTTTCTCTGCTTCGGCTAATGTATTCAGCTGTTATCGGAAAAATATGGGAGGTTGCAGCTGCCATTAATGAGGACATGATTTGTCTTCATTTTCCCCCTTTCAGAATATTTTTGCGCTCACCCCTCTAGTCGAAAGCGTAAAACACCAATTAAGGATACTAAAATTTTATTTCACGTGCTCTTGCTCTTAAAGCCAGTTTTACTCACAACTATCGATATGGCCCGAAAAATATTCACTGTCAATGAGGAGTGATTTATGGCAACATAAACCGTCATCGCAACTCAAACTCGCGAATACATATATCATGGGATATTCGCCTCCAGAATCAGGACTTCCCCTCTGCTGTGGCGATTACTAAATTGTTATTAATTGATCTTCCCTCTGGCCATAAAGCCATTTTAAATTGAATACCGGTTGATGCATATCATAAATATTCCTAAAATATTTTAGTTGAAAACGAAAGCTACTGAGAAGTTGTAATATTTAAGTAATAAAACATTAATTATTTGGTAAATGTTACTATTGAGATCTATAATGGAGTTTATTGCTCGTATTTAGCAGGCGTTTGAATGAAAGGTTTGAATGAAATTTGAGGCATTAGATGAAAAATCTCAAATGTACTCGTTGGGATACCGAGTCGTTTTAAAAGAAATAACGGTTTCTGAAAAAGATTTCTATTGCATAACGGACGTAAAAGGAAGATAAGAAAGGGTCTGAAGTGGAGCGCGGCACTATGCAGCGCGGAAACGTGGACTTAAAGGAAAAAAGATGGGAATAGGCGTAGAGATTTTCAGATTTGGATTTGGAAAAGGGAGGAGAACGTAAGGTGGGCAGTATAAAAGACGAACGTGTAGGTGTTGGAGCTGGTGTGGGAGGTAAGGATGTTGACTGAATAAATTGAGAGAAGGGAAGGGTAGCGGATTGAGAAGGCTTCAAGGTGCAAGGGTTTCCTGAAAAACGTTTTAGATGGAAGATAGTTTGAGTATACGTGGGAAAATAGGACAAGAAAAAGTAATTTAAATAGAATAAAGTCAGCTGGAAAGTATACGAAACTCGGACATGGAACGAGATAAAGGAGACGTAAGAGAAAATTATTGTTTATCACAAGATGCAGTACCCAATAGATTAATTGTATTAAGAGTTGGATAAGAAATAGATGCGTTCGTAGATTTAGTTGCGAAATTCAATGTCTCCTTGTTGAAATAGAGCTAGCAGCAATAATAATGTGTAAGATTGAAAAGAATGCTGGGTAGGAGGGATAGAGTGATCAGAAAAAGAGAATTATGACGGCCAGGAAGTATGCGGGACTGAAGAGAGGCATCGTATGAAATGAAGAAGTCGTGTGAAACACTGGTTGCCCATTAAATCCTTCCTTAAGTGGCTTAAGATTAATGGTATACTCTTGTTCCTAATGGTTTTAAAAGTTTAAATCATCTGTAAGGCTTATTGAAATCTGCACATTTATTGTTATCAATACCTCTAAAAAAATCACTTCGTTCACGCTGCTGGTGCACATTCGATCGAAGTTAAAGGCTTATTTCCAAGTCAAAATTATGAAATCGTAAGCATTTCGCGAATATACGATTGCAGCGTATATTATTCCTATTTCGCAAATGTGATAATGATACATTATCGTCTTGTCAGGTATAGGTTTTGAGTAAAGGAATAGCTAAATTTGTAAACGTTAGGGTGAAATCGGAAAAGGGAAAGGGGGTGAATTGAGAAGTAAATAAAAGCTGTGAAGAGGATTACAAATTGAATCCCTGCGTCAGACGCGAGTCTACATTTGTAATAAATTGCCTAAAGGTAACTCAATGGCTGGCTCACTGGAGAGAGAAAGAAAGAAAAGCATAATATCCTGGCATCATGTTCCCTGGTCTTTACCCTTCTACTCTTCTCTCCGAGACGTTTTCATAACGATCTTCCTTTAACGAGCACAGCCATTCCTTCACCCCTGAAGGAGATAAAAGGAAGATGCTGGGAGCAAAAAAAATGTAATGCGATAAGCCCATTCAAGGAACCTCCATGACTCAAGGGTGACGCGTTTCCGGTGACTTGACCTCTTTATTCAAATGGCTTGGTAAATTAATGGTCTCAATTCGCGCATGGTATTCCTTTAAAGGGGAAATCCATATCATCCGTTTTTCTGTCGTGCTCTTGATGAGAAAGATGGGCATTTTTTCTCGAGTTCTCTCCTCAGTAGACGTGATTTCCAAGAGATGTTGACGCAAGTCTTTTTTTATTGTAGTTGAAGCCCCTTAAAAATAGAGAAGAATGTTTCTCAGACGTGCTTGGAGAAGAAATGCAATGTTCCTTGCTGAAAATTTCCTCTCGGATCTGAGGTGGCCAGAAAGTTTGTGATAATCATCATAACTGAGTGATTATGTCAAGTATTTATGTTATAATTCTGCCAATGAATTCAATTGTGTAGAATTTGGTTATGGAATATGTTCCTTCTGACAAATATAACAATAATTTGTAATCTCTTGCCCTATTAGTTGCACCTTCAAGCGGTTTCGATATATCTGCATAATTTTTAAGAGGCTTCTCAAGCAAAGAACAGTCTGTATGTTATTCATATTTACAGGGAATGGATGGAAGTACTATGTGGTTGATTATGAACTTAGGGAGAGGGAACAAGGACGAGGTTTCGAAGTAGTGGTTGGGGAGGGATAGGAGCAGACACAAAGAAAGAAAGCATTTGTTAAATACTCCAATTTCAAAATTTTCCAATAAATGCACCTCAGCACATTTTTTAAAATTCTTTTAGTATAAAGCCCGAGGAATACTTGTCATCATTTGTTTGCTTGTCATACATTGACATATTATTCATTTGAAACTGTGATTTCATGTGTTCAGTTATTCTTACATTACATTTTGTATCACTATCATAAATTATTTCTTATATTCAGAAAAACATAAATAATATAGAATTCATAGATAAATCAGTATTATATTAATATGATTTTTTATGCTTTTTTCATGAATATGGTTTATGGACCTTTGGTTTGAAATAGAATTAGGTTTAACACCGCTTTTCCTTGTGAAAAATTACAGCTCATGCACTGATATGAATGTTGGCAGCCTACATCCTGATATGCGATCAGTTTAGTAAATAAATTTTTTTTTTCAAAAAATCAGTTAATATTTTTTCCATAATATTTCTATCGTAAAAAGTCCATTGCTGTGACTGCGGGAATAATAAACTCATTATATCCCGTACTATGCGAAATGTGTAAAATGAAGGCGGAATAAACTGTACTCCCTATAGATACCTACAAGGAAACATGAGAATGATTGTCATGAATAAGCGTAGGACACAATATTATGCATTCCCTGATTTGGATAGTATAGAAAAATAATGTGGTCTATGGTTTTGAATGTCTCAGGTACACGAAGCACCTTGAAAAAAAGAAAGATAAATAATTTAACGTTCTACGCAAATGAGAGCTAGAGAATATTTTCAATTGTAACTTATTTGCCTATAATCTTATCAACACTTAATGTTAATTTTTGAATATGAGATGCAACGGGATGTTTAAATATTTTATATATTCCAAATTTTAGGCCGTATTGACTATTAATGATTGTTACGCTACCTAAATCATTGATCATAAGCGGATTATGAATTGTGCATCAAAGAAATAATGTTGCCTGTGTTTGATATATTCATTTTGTGAAAATAAATACAATATTAGGAATAAAAACATCTCATATTATTTTATCGTATTAGTTTAGTAAAGTAATATGAAGAAAAACGTAACTGTGTAGGTGAAACTTTGCGCCAAACGTGGCATGCGTATCGTTTTCAATTTTGTTAATAAGTAACAGTGATAATGATATGATAATGTTTCTTTGAACTTTTAAATTTAAGCGCAAAAAGAGTCGAGTGTGAGTTTGAACATGTGTCATTGGTTGTTGTCTTCAATTTATTATGATGGATGACTTTGGTTGCAGCCTGTATGAGTGCAGTGCGCAGCCTACATCAACCTCTTACATCAGAGGTCAATTATCTTAGCCCCCTCCTCGTCATACTTTCTTTACATATTATTCGGTTTGGAAAAAAATTATGTGATTTGACAGTATCTTTAGCCACATATTACTCTCGAATTCTTGAATTTTGCGATAGCAGTTTTTCATTTGCGGTAGCGGGTGATTTAATTTGATAAATGATTCTTATGGCCATTAATGTAGGTCTTTTTTCAAAGCCATAATCAATCATAATCTCAGGCCTGAGAGTTTAATTACTCTAAGTCCCCTTGAAGCGAACAGAAAATCAATACTGCAATAATTGGAAGAAGAATTATGACTCCAATATCTCACTCAGCCGCGGTTCCAATCAGAACATGCTGTCTGATTAGGCGACCAGCATTTCTGGATGAAGCACGTACAGCCGACTTCTAGTCAAGTCACGAAGAAAGCTTGGAGCCCACCTCTGAAAATCCATTAGAGGTTTGGCAAATAAATGTTATCGCTTTCATGATACAAAAATGTGGAAATTAAAAATGTCGATTTCCCTGCCAGTAGGCTAGCTTCACTTTATGGTATTCCCTTCTTGATGAAACTGGAGGTTGATCCTTATTGGCTGAGATTTTTTTTAAAGAAACACTGTTGAAACAAACGTAAAAAACATCACATTCGAGGCTCGTATTCAGGGATGGAGTACCCGTATCATTCCATACATCATCTAGAAATCACTTATGAACATTTTATGTCAGTATTTTATGCCACTTTGCCGATTAATAGTGGCGTTTTCCCGGAACCAGAATCTAAATTTACAAAGATAAATGCTGCACTCCCTAAGCTACCACGCCACTCATATCAAGAAGACGTTTTTTTCTATTCGTCTCTGAAAGCAGAAAGTTGTTTCACATTTGTGTATTTTCTTGACCCTCCTTCCTTAAAAAAGTAGTCATTTAAGCTCTTTGAAATTTAGGCACCATCAAAACTTAGACCTCTCTTGTGGCATAAGCGTTGCAGGATTACTAGATATGAAAACTAATTGCCAGTATGCGCGGTGATTTTTTTTAAAATCTATACAAATTTACATTTCAGAAGTTTTATCATAATTTGATGACCGTATTAAATTACCAGAATTGAGGAATTTTGAAGTGTTTAAACCAGGAAAGAAAGTAAATTCAACGTTTGAGTGCCTTGAATGGAGGAAAGTATTTCATGAGGTTAATGGCAGTTAATGCACTGAAAGGGTAGTTGGTGTTTAAAATCTTGAAAATACAAAATTGAAAATAGTGGATGACATAGCATGAAAAGAGCGGTTTTTCAAATCATGGCGCGTTAAATTTGTAAATCACATAGTGCCAGAAGAAGCAATTCAGTGGCTTAGTTAGGAGGTTTGCGTTCATAAGGAGGGGTAAGTCAATTTTTCCTAGTTTTTGATCTGATCATGAAAAAACTTATGAGGCAGATATTGATTTTTCACTAAACCTGTTAATCTTTGCAGGGTTATTAATTTTTGATTCTTTCCTAAGCTGTATTTTTCATGATAACCAGAAATGTAGGTATATTTCATCATGGAATAAAATCATTTCCCTTCAAACTATGAAAGACTGTTGGATTACTCTCAACGCGAAAATCGTAATTGTTGTTTGTCAGTGTGTGCCACTTTATTATCTGCTAGCTTTCTGATGTGTTTGAGTCATCGAGTAAAGCGCAATGCTTATTTTGCCAGCACGTTATTGATTATATTAACTACATCTACATCTACATCTACACGATACCCTGCAAGCCACCGCGAGGGTGTGTGGCAGGGGGTGAAGGTCACCAAGCATTCACTACTAGCATGCAAGCAAGCAACTAAAGGGTCTCATGCAACTAGATTGTTAGTATCTATAGTATTTGAGGGGTTAATACATGCATCATGCATTACCGAATACTCTAAAATATTTCCCCTACCTATCCCTTTCCTATGCTGCCTATTCTGTTCTCTTATAGTACGGGGGAAAAATGCCATTTTGAATCTATCTGTACGACAATCTATCTCTCTAATCTTATTTATCTGGTCGAATCTAGCATAATACGCTGGTGTTTTCAATATGTGCCTAACATCTTCAGTAAAGCTATCCGATTGAAATTTCTGCAATAGATTAAATCTGAACTTTAATCTACGCTCTGATAATGATTCCCACCCTAATTCTTGTATTAATTCTGATACACTACTCGACCTATCGTAACACCTTTTGACGAACCTAGCTGCTCTACGCTGCACACTGTCTAGTTCTCTCATCAAACCTAATTCATTAGGATCCCATAAATTCATTAAGATCCCATATAATTCATTAGGATCCCATAAAACTACAGTTGATTGGTGGTGGTTAATCCAACAACTAAGTTTCTAAAAAAGTATTTGAGGAATGTGTGCTGCGGTATTTGGAATGGACGTCTAAAGCTGATGTAATTTGAATCACTTAGGATAGATTAGCAATTAATCAACACCAGCATATAATCCTGCAAGCCATCGTAAGAATGTGTTGTAAGGGTTGAACCATCAACAGACATGCATATGAACCACGTGGTCATCTCCTATGCTTGTTACTACAATACCGTTTTTCTTATTATCAAAATATGTCGATTGAAATGAACACTCCTATGGATTAATGTATTTTCAAAAGCAGCATTGTGGTGAAAGCATCATCGTCTTACTCGGACTTCACATATAAGTACATATTCCTGTATTTAGTCTGACACAGGAAAACGAAAAATAAAATGTACATTCAATATGATGTACTTATGCAAGAACATATCAATAAATACACATTCTCTATCCTAATTGTCATCAGAAATAGGTCCGGGCCTAGGATATTTAGGGAAGCTCAGCCGGGTGCTTAGAAACCCTATCAAGCATTGGTGCTCTTGATAAAAGTGCTAAGGTTCCATTATTAAACGTCCCTCTTGAAGGTCGGTGTAGTGCACTCAAGGTGCCCTCCACATTGCTCTCCATTAGGGATCTCTTCTGAAAACGAGCATGAAGATTGGATCAGGAAACGTGAAGGTAAGCGGCCCTAGCGGGCTGAATATAGGATGCGATTTACGAGGGAGAGAAGACCGGAGAACAAGGGAGTGACGTTACGGGCGCCCTTAAAGCACAGGGACGCTACTTTCCTCTCTAGAGTGGCACGAGGACTGATTCCGGACGAGATAGGAGCGTTTTGCGTGCGTGGACGGCGATATCCGGGAGATATTTGGAGACGTAGCTCATTAATTTAGAGATGAAACAGAAGCTTAAGCTTACCTAGTTCAAAAGTTTGTGATACTTAATTGAAATAAATGTTCCAACATTCATTTTAGGATATTAGAATAAGATTGTTTGTATCTTTTAATGCTATTTTTGTGTAAAAGACTTCCTATCTCCTGATCCAATCAATCGAACTTGAATAGTTCCAATTTAGAAGAAGATTTCACTTCCTCTCTTATGAGCTTCATCCCCCTGAAAAATTAGATTATTATTAGTGTTAACGCGAGTTGGTAAATTGAGGTTTCTGAAGCAGAGCCATATTGTGGAAGTTGAATGAATGAAGCAATGGAAATAGAGCAGAGGATACACGTATGTATACTCAATGTCACTCCGAGGGTACGTGGCAGGTGGAAATGATAAACCAGTTGTTATTTTGGATCAGTTCCTCAACTCCATATTTCCAAGGTACAAACGTTCATCGAAACGTCGGATGAGATGGGGTGGCTAATGCAGACTCTTGAGCAATTCATTCGTAAGACACGCCAGGAAAGCACCTGGAGTCTCTTCCGTATATATTAATTCAGGTTTCGAACCTGGGTCTCTCCTTTTCGGATCACACACTCTATTCCCTGGACCGGAACGCCCATCCTCACCATCTTCGAGGAAGATGGAAGATAGGTTGTGGGAATCCGGGTCGGGTGCAGGATAGAGGATCGTGCTCGAGTCGGTGTGTGGGCGATGGTGGTGCCGAAGAAGGGTTGCTGGGCCGTGGGCGAGAGGGAGGGTTGGAGGAAATGACGGCCGTGAGTGGAATCGCAAAGGGGGCTGGCTGGGGGTGGGAAATGAAGAGAGAGAGGTCCGGAAGAATGGGGATTGGTGTGTGTGGGTGACAAGAGTTTAGTGAAAGAGGTGCGGAGGATGGGGAAGGAAGGAAGTCGAGGATGGGCGGAGTACGTCGGAGACAAACTCGGAGGAAATGGGGTGGGAGATGAGGAGGAAGGCGAGGGACGGGCATTTAAGCATGGAGTGATGATGACGCAACCCTCTGGAGGGAGAACCTGTGCCGGTTATCTCCAGAGCGCCTTCTCCCTTGGCTAAGGCCTCATTTCACCAGATGGGATGAAGGAGGAGGTGGTGGTTGTCCTCTTCTGGTCTAAGCTGCGCTTGTGCGCCCGGGAAGACGCCCATAAAACACGACGCTCCTTGTAGGTTTGCGTTTATTCATGCGCGCATAACGTGAAATCTTTTCCAAATGAACACGATCCCCTCTCTCTATCTTTGATCGAAGGTTTTTCTACCAGCTCCTCTAAGCCGAGACTGCTTCCGTGATATACAGCGTGTACAGCATTATCTGACTCTTCACTCCCTTTACGCTCGTGAAGTTGCTTGCTGTAGTGCGAGGGAAACGCTGCTCAGCAGAACGGTGATCCTGACGTAGCGGATTTCAAAAGGCCATCGCATTACATGGCATAACAAGTGTGCCTGATTTAATTTCAATACGGAGTTAATACATAGTATTTTCAAAAAGGAACAGTCTGGTGCAAACGAAGCATTTGGAAAAGGGCATTAAATATCATCAAACCGAAATATTTCATAGCATGTTGTTAAGTCGATTAAATTAACCGGGTTTCCTTCATGTGAGATAGGAATTTGTTTTTTTATTTCATTTTGCTCCTCATTGTTTAAGAAAAAGCCCAAAAACAAAAGTTATTCCTGATTTCTGGACTGTATGCAGGGGAAATATCCTGACTTCATTTTGATTGCGCTTCAATTTTCCGTGTCAGGTTAACCGTATCATTTAAGTGGCCATTAAGAAAGACAAAGCTATCATTGATCACTCAACAAATACTACAATGTTCAGTATATTCGATTTCAGGCATTTTCAAACTTGAGGCAAGGCCACGGGATAGTGAGATTGGGTTAAATTTGAATATTTTTCGATGGTAGTGCGTAACATTTATATTCACAATTCGTTGATAAAAAAGTATGAAATAATGAATGAATTTCTGCTTCTTTAAATGCATTCAAGTTCTATATCAACATGTATCTATTCGAACTATCTTAAATACCTGTGCAAGGTGAAATTAAGTTAACATCAAGAAAGATAATGAATTCAGATAATTCATAGAATTAACATTAAACTGATTATCTCTCTTGTATCATCGGTCTCACTGACGTAGCTCATAAAAGTTTAAAAATAAATTTTTTTAATCTCCTACCATCCGTTTTTCCCAACTGAGACCTCCAAATAATCTAGTGAATTTTTTCGGGTACTGACTTTTTTATACAAGAAAAGGGCGAGAAAAGGGGAATTTGATTTTATTCTGATTAGTAATTAAACCAACCTTATGAAATATACTCAGAAATATGCGATTCCTAAAAAAATGAACCTTGAAGTTAAAATAGATTACTTTCAACACTTTTAACTAGAAATAAATTATGTGTTAAATAAATATTTATTTATAATTCAAAGATTACGATATTTCCACGACATAGTTTCTTCAATGACAAGGGTGCAAGCGTTCTAAATGTTGTGCTACAGAAACATGATGAAGATTAAATGAATGGACCGTGTAAGTAATGGAGGAAGTCCTTATAACAGTGGGAGAAAAGCGAAGTCTTATGCAAACCCTAAGAAGAAGACGGTACAATGGCGTTTTCTCGGAACCGAAATCGCAATTGTGTACGCGAAATCGTTAGATGGAAACGAAAAAAGAATTTTACTGAAAAAATTAATCTTCTAACAACAACTATTCACTCATAAATCAAAAATTAAAAAAAGCATAAGGTGACGCCCACCGAAAATTCTTCTGTGATAACATTGACGTCATTTTCCTTCCGTCCTTGACTGCTTTCAGGGGAGGGGAAGGGAGTGGAGGGGAATTCTCGGAAGGTCTGCTCGCACAGATGCTGTCGCAATCGCTCCGATTGCCCGAGTCAGCTGTGTCCCCCCATTGCGATAAGGCAAAGTAGCTTCGCGGGCTCCGTTGTGATTTGACGAAGTCCATATACCTCAGAGGTTATAAAACATGAGTTTTTAACCGAAAGGGCTATAAAACATGAGTTTTTTGCCGCTTATAACTCGAGAAATAATGTTCGGATCAAAAAACGGAAAAATACGGGTCTTTTTATCTTACAAACTCTATCAGATTCGGCTATAAAATAAATATGGTAAACGACCCATTTAATCGGCCACATCATGATACATAATGGCCTGATGAAGACAATAGTCGAAGGGCATGTAAACGTGAAGGACAGTGGAGGAAGGCCTTGTTTAAGATGTAGGTATAGAACAAGTAATGTGGGACGTGAGAGAGAGGAAATAGCTAAATATTCAGAGATTTGCAGATAGGAGAATTGAGTGGAAAGCTGCGTAAACCAATTTTAGGATGTGGATTGATGATAATGATGAATATTGCCTGTTAATGTAATGAAGGAGAGTTATATAAAAATACTTTTTTAAGGTTTATTCTTAAATCAGTCTCTTGTTATCTTTTTACCGACCGTATGCAACAGGATCTTTCTTTTACCTTCGTGCAGCCAAATGTGCTATATACTTTTCCTTATAAATTAGGTGGTTTCATTTTTGAGGAAGATGGTCAGTACCTCTATATTTTCAGCGCACAGCAAATGGATAAACGGTCTTGATGAAATATTAATCGTTTCCGGAACCATGCATTTATCACCTGCATTACAAACTGAATTACCTTCTTCGATGGTATTAAAAAATAGAACTATTTTATTTTTCCTTTTCTGGTAATGTTGACAAAATAATTCGTTGAATAATTAAAAAGTGATATGGGAACTTAAAGAACAAGGGCAACGTGGTTGATCCTTCCCTGGTATTTTCTTCCGTTCCAGAAATTTGCTCATTGTAAAAAGGAGTATGTAACCTTTCCGTAGTGATGAAGTGACGTCTTGAAAATGATCAGTAATGCTTACGGGTGGCATATATCGAAAGGTAGGCTCAAACTGCTCTCATTTTTTAATTAAAAGTAGGTACTGGCTGAATTAAATTTCGTTGTATTAATAGTTGGGTAATTAAAGGTACATCTATCCGATAAATTATTTTTTAAATTTGATGGTCAGGTAAAAAACCTTCGCAGTACGAACTCCGGAGGAAAAAAATACTTTTAGCCAAGATTACCTGTAAAGTGATATTTTTTAACAGTCTGATTTCGTGGAAAAATACCTACTTTATAAAGTCTACCCTTTTCTTTAGTGTTCCGTATTTTCCAATCCATTAAATGAGAACTTCCGTTCTCGTCGTCGACCTTATTTTTAAGCATTCCATTTTTTATCCAAGGCCTATTCATTCCAATCCCTCTGTTTTTAGACTCCTCCTCACACCCGAGCTACCTTCCTCCGTTACTGCCCATATAAGAGCGGTCCACCGAGGAGCAAAGGAGGTTTGGACCGTGGGTACAGCGACACAGTCGTCGGTCCGCTAAATTTTCCCCGGGCGCACTTACAGCCCAGCTCTCTCTCTCTCCCCCTCCATTCGAGGCCAGAGACGCCAGCGGAAGAGAGACCTCCCGATAATTGTCACCGGCTCTCGCTTGGCCTAGATTTACGACGACCCTTGCCAGGGGAAGGGAGCGCTGCGGCAATGCGTGTGAGCTTCAGGGCGTCGGTCGCGGTGAGGTCTGGTGTGGCGGGTACATAGGGGTTTGGTCGAAGCAGTGCGGTTTGGATGGGGATGGTGGTCGGGTGACTGCATCATCCGAGAACATTGCAAAACCTTGATCTTTGAGGGTTTTTGCGTGAAACCATCGGAGAATACGAAAAAGAATGGGAAGGACTTTTCGCCATTCCATCACTCATTTTCTGTCCAATACATCTACATCTACATCTACATCTACACGATACCCTGCAAGCCACCGCGAGGGTGTGTGGCAGGGGGTGAAGGTCACCAAGCATTCACTACTAGCATGCAAGCAAGCAACTAAAGGGTCTCATGCAACTGGATTGTTAGTATCTATAGTATTTGAGGGGTTAATACATGCATCATGCACTACAGAATACTCTAAAATATTTCCCCTACCTATCCCTTTCCTATGCTGCCTATTCTGTTCTCTTATAGTACGGGGGAAAAATGCCATTTTGAATCTATCTGTACGACAATCTATCTCTCTAATCTTATTTATCTGGTCGAATCTAGCATAATACGCTGGTGTTTTCAATATGTGCCTAACATCTTCAGTAAAGCTATCCGATTGAAATTTCTGCAATAGATTAAATCTGAACTTTAATCTACGCTCTGATAATGATTCCCACCCTAATTCTTGTATTAATTCTGATACACTACTCAACCTATCGTAACACCTTTTGACGAACCTAGCTGCTCTACGCTGCACACTGTCTAGTTCTCTCATCAAACCTAATTCATTAGGATCCCATACACTGGCTGCATACTCAAGGTGGGGCCTAACTAGTGAAAAGTAGCATCGCTCTTTTGTCTTCTCATCACATTTCCCAAGTACTCTTTTTATAAATCCTAGCTTTCTCTTCGCTCGGCCGCATATTTCCCTTATGTGTCTTCCCCACGATAAATCTTTAGTGATTGTTACACCTAAATATCTTACGGTTTCAACGTTTTCGATCTTCGTGTTATTAATTCTATAGGATCGCTCTATCGAATTATTCCTCCTCCAAAAATTGATAGCTACACACTTTTTAAGGTTGAGTTCTAACTGCCATTTGTCGCACCACTCTTGAATTGCATCTAAATCCTTGCTAAGTGATTTCATGTCCTCCTCGTTTGATATACCCCTGTACACCACCGCATCGTCTGCAAAAAGTCTAAGGTTACTACTAACTACGGTACCCAAATCGTTTATGTATAAAAGAAATAGAAGCGGACCTACTACGCTACCCTGGGGAACTCCCGATGTGACTTCGATTGTGTCCGACATGATACCATCTATGACAACCCTCTGCTCTCGCCCACTTAAGAATTCTTTTACCCAACATACAACGTCTTTATTTATACCAAAACTCTCTAACTTCAAGATTAATTTGTCATGAGGAACTTTATCGAAAGCCTTTTTAAAATCTAAAAATAGTGCATTAACTTCAGTACTGCTTTCGCCGTGGACTAAAATATCGTGTACGAATAAAGCTAATTGTGTCTCGCAAGATCTACCTTTCCGGAACCCATGCTGGCTGTTTATGAGTAATCCCTGACTATCCAAATGCCCCATGATCGAACTGACTACTATGTGCTCAAATATCTTACAAGAGATTGACGTGAGTGAAATGGGTCTGTAGTTACTAGGTTCTTCCCTATCACCGCTTTTAAATATAGGTGTAATGTTAGCTACTTTCCAATCCTTGGGTACTGTGTGGTTCTTTAGTGTTTTATTGAATATTATTTCTAGATAGGGGGCTATTTCAGAAGCTAATGTTTTATAAACTCTGGAAGGAATTTGATCGGGACCTGGTGCTTTGTTTTACTTATGCTTTTTAACTGCTGCTCTATTCCGCGACATGAAATGTTTATTTCGGGCATTTGCTCACTGAAAGTGTTCGGCGGTGGTTCCACTGCGTTTTGTGACGATGAGTTGAATACACTTTGGAAGAAGGTGTTTAAAGTGTTGGCTTTTTCTACACTGCTGGTGACTCTGATTCCTTTATCATTTTTAAGTGTGTGCACTGTGGACTTATTTCCCTGAAGCTCTCTCACATATGACCAAAACGCTTTAGGATTGCTATCTAAATATTCTCCTAACATCTTGCTCTTGAAATGTGATAACGCTTGCCGACATGATTTCCTTGCTAATGCTCTCGATTTTTTATAGTTTTGAACTAGCTCATTTTTTTCCTCTACCGATAGACCCCGTCTGGCATTTTTCATCTTAGCGTGGCATACCCTTTGTCGCTTTAGTGATTTCCTAACCTCCGCGTTATACCACCTTGGCTCTGTATTATCACTAATATATTTACTTGGTATGTATTTATGAACTGCGTTACGGGTGACCTCAAGAAATTCTCTCCACGAATCCTCTGTATTTAATCCTTTGCTTTGTTCGCTGAATACATTAAACGCTTCCCTTAATTCCTCTTTCATACCGTCGTAATTTGCCTTGCCAAATAAGTACACCCTCCTCCTTGGTTTATAATGTCTTTCAACGCCTACAATAAATTTCGCATGCACTATTTTATGGTCACTAATTCCTGTGTCTGTAACTGTATTTAGAACTCGCTCGGGTATATTTGTTGCTAATAAGTCTAGAATGTTGTTTCCCCTGGTCGGCTCTGTTACTAGCTGTTGTAAAGAATGTGTCGTAAAGGTGTTCAACAGTGATTCGCAATGTTCCTTATCCTTACCTCCTGCAATGAAACTACACGTATTCCAGTCTATCGAGGGGAGATTGAAATCTCCGCCTACTATTATTCCTCTATCATTCTTCCCAGAAAGTAATGTGCGTATCTCTGACTCTAGCTCTATTATAGAATTGACGTCTGCGTCCGGTGGCCTGTAATATGCACCTACATATATCTGTTTTGCGTTACTACTTTTACTTTTAACGGAACACCAAATACTTTCTACATTTCGCTCTGAAATAAGTTCTCTTCTACTGACATACGGGTCTTTCACAGCTATGAAAACTCCTCCTCCGTTTCTGCTTACTCTATCCCTTCTGTATACTGTAAAACACTTCGGAAATACTTCATGATCTGATATGTCCTTCGAAAGCCAGCTTTCTGTACCTACGATTATATCTGCATTAGTACTCTTAATGAGGTGGTGAAATTCTGCTACTTTATTTCTTATACTACGACAATTCACTACTATCACTGAAATTTTTTCTTCCAATCTGTTTCTCTCTTGGTGCTCCTTTCCAACTAAAATTTAGACTCCTTGTCGAATACCTTGCAGGTCATCGCAGGATTGTGTGGCAGGAGGTAAAACATCACACGCATGCATTAGTATTCACAGAGAATACTTTTTAAAATGTAGGGATGTGAAGAAAAATACTGCCCCGTATATACACTACTCACATTAAACCTACTCTCAATACCGTCACCCCGAGAAAGATTTAAGGCATGCAGTTACCAGATACGTGAAATGTTGCATTACATGTCATTAAATGTTATTCAGTACTGAGTTTCCATTAATAAGTCATTTCTGTACATAATCTGATTTATTATCTTAGAGTTTCAGGAGAGGTGACCTGAGGTCATTTTCGCCATTTAGGAATGGTGGGTTATTGGGTAATGGTTGGAGTTTTCAGGGAACGGAGGAAGGGTGGAAAGAAACCCGGCGTTGGCATTAGCCTACTCTTAACGAAAGGCGCCAAAGGGACTACGGCTTAACGTCCCATTCGACGGGCGGAGTACTGAACCTGTAATGCCCTCCATTAGTCACTCAAGAGGGGACAGGTTTGCCACCGAAAAATCCGTCATTGCATTGAATCGAACGCGGGCCCTCGGATGGGAGGCCAGTACTCTAGCCACCACACCAATCTGATCACCAATTATGATCTTATATTTCCTTGGACATGCACGTAATTTATCAAAATTGATACGAAAATTGAGACTCGCTTAAAAAAATAACATCTTGATTACAATATTGTGTTGGATTTGCACTTACTCTGAAAACAGAGACACAGGTTTTCAGGTCTTTGGATCAAACATGGGCCGTATGGTTCATCTGGTAATGTTCGACACTTTAAAGTTCTTTATACATATGGATGATGTTTTAGGGCCCTTTATATTTTGTCTAATAGTGACAAAATTAGTGAACTATTTCAATGGACCGTTTTATTCTGTAATCACCAGCGATTTTCTTGTTACTCCATTTAGGTTCAAATTGTCCACATGGTTTTACATATGGCAGTTCTGGGATTCTATCTCGCGTAATATTTCAGATTTCCGTCTAATAGCCCACAACCAAATAATCCCGAAGCCTACCATTCGCGTTCAGTAATTTGAATAAATTCGAGCACACCAAATAGCTATCATTAAATCTGTATTCATGAAGACATAGAGTGTGATAGAGGTGTTGCCTGTTATGTGGCTGAAAGTTTTTGTAAATGTGTATCTCTGCATTTCACTTTTGTTGATAATTTTTCTGGTGATTGAATTAAAGAGTGAACTAAAGCTTAATTGGTATACTTTGTAAGCGTAAATTCTTGGTACCTTTGCATAGATCTCATCAAAATATCATTTCATTTCGATCAGAAGGATAAGAATTACCTTACCCACTAGAGAATTTTAGATATTTTGATAGCTATAAGGTGTTGCGTCTACTAATTTGTTTTTAGGATTTGGAATGGCAATGCTTTTATTGTTGACATTATAGTGCTCGTAGTGTTGAAACAAAATGAAATCACTTTTTAACCTTTTCTACGCACTTCATAAAACCACTTAAATTCACCTTAAACGTAAAAATGAAATAAAAAATACCACTATTTATTGTTGGCACTATTGACTATGCCGTTGTGCCTTTAGCCTTCAAGTATGGCATCAAGTCACATTTAATTTTTTAAATCACTTAAGAGAATATTTATGTTGCCATTTATTAATGATAGTTTATTGATTGATTGATTGTAATTGGTTGTAGTTTGGTATTTCGGTTTATGAAAAAAATTTTTGTAGTATAAATTTATTACCTTTGCCATTAAAATTGATGTTGCGATACTGTTTTTATTTTTATCCTGCATTTTGGGCATGATAACTTGATCATTGCCAACAAGATGTAAGTTGTGTAACGAAGTTAGTATAATCAAATTCTTTAAGTCAATAACCCTGTTTCATATTATATTTACTGCATTCCTGTCCCAATAAGAGTCTTCGCCCAGTCTCACACGTGACCTTCAATTGATTAAAACTTTCGCGGTCCGGTTTTTACCCTGAAGAGGCCTCCAGCAGCGGAGGGGAAACGTTAATGTACAACCACGTAATCGCGGAGAAACCCTCAAAAACCACATCACTCAGTGACCTTACTTTTCCATTCCTCCCATTGACACTCCCTCGACTCTTGCCTTAATCAGACCATAATGTCTCATGATATGGCCGATTGAATTGGCCCGTCTTCTAATGGTTTTTATGTTATACTCTCTTCGTTGGTTTTAAGAAGACGTTTCTTAAGGACCTCAGTAGACTTCACTATTTTACCACTCTGTTTAGGACCTCTTCGTTAATCAGCTGGTCGATATCTCCATTATTCCTCCGTAGAACTGTATTTCGAATGCTTCCAACCTGGAATTCCTTGCCGCTGTCATCGTCCATGGCTCACTACAATGAATAAACAAGCTCCAGATGTATGTTCTTGTGAATTGTTTCTTCACTTATACGCTTGTATTTCCAGTTTATAAGTGGATTCTTATTTTGGTATTTTTCGCCTGAACTATTCTACCGACTATTTTCATCTTTGTCCGTCACTCACTGGTTATTTGGCTTCCTAGACAGCAAAACTCTCTCACCTTATCTAGCTTTTGCTTCCACGATTAACATTCGTTTTAGCTGTCTTCTACTGCATAGTAATACAGTTATTTTATTTTTATTTATCATCAGATGGCATTTGAACAATAATGCCTCTTCCATATCAACCAGCCTACTTTAAATCTCCTATTTTCTCTTCTATGACTTCTATGTCGTCGGTAAATCAAAGCATACTGATTTTTCCCCGTTGGTATTTTAATCCTGAAGCCTTCTCTTTGATTTCCCTGATGACTTACTCTGTGTACACATTAAATACTACGAGAGACTATCCAGTCTTGTCTCAAAGATTAGATCCCCCATCCCTGCCATTCCTATCCTTATACCTTTCCTCCCGGTCTGAAGCGCCTACTAGTGCGGAAACAGACTTGAAAACACCCATGAACTGCTCTGACTTTAATCGCAGACACCTAAATTCTGCAAAACATGTGGATATTCTCTGGTAAATGCAGAGCACTCCAATTTTCTTTAGAATTTCGGAGCTTTAAATTCCATTCCAGGAAGTCAAGAAGACTCCTCGTTGGTATATGGCTAGCATCTAAGTTAAATTCTCTTTTTGCCAAAAAAAAATATTTCGTGAAAGTCTCATTCCCTAATGTGCGAATTTTCATGGCTATATAAAGGTGAAAATACATGCAATACCAACTTTCTGAATATGAAAGGATTTGTTAAACCATTTGTGCCCCAGCCATAAATTCTTTACTCACTTTGATAGCTAGCAAGTGATGGTTGGTTCAGCTTATACATCCTCTCTGAATATGTAATACATCAGCCCCAAACATCACATGAATTAATGCGGAAGTTATTGCGATCAACGTAGGCTGCATGACACACGGAAATCGCGGGTTAATGTTTTGAAAATTTAATTGCCCGACACATAATATTTAAATAATGCGACATTTGTATCTTAATGAATATTCTCCGGAGAAGGTAGGAGCGATTTTACGACCTCCGGACCTTTTCCATTCAAAGCGGACCGGGCATAAAAAGTTCTATATCGACTCTCCCGCAGAGAATATCGAGGCAGATTTTCGAGTTACGACCAAATTTACTCGGTAAAGACGGAGTTCGGAAGGATGGTTGGGCTACGGTGGGATGAGTTGCGTCTTCCTTATTTTTATGAATCTATTTATGCTCCGCGCTTTTATGATCCCTGAGATGGATTATAAAAAGACCGTAAAAAAGACCTTTTTCCTCTCCGGTTAATGCACCTTCCGTCCCCTTGAGTGTTCGTACTAAAGATGCCGCTTTAAGCCTCGGGGATCTGTTGGGTGTGTGTGTGTATGTGTGGGGTATTGGGAAGAGGCATTTGTCCCGCGTTCAGGGAATCCTCTAGCGTGAGAATTTTGGGTAATGTCTCCGCGTTCTCCTTTCGAGAAATCCCCACAGGGTTCTTCATCATCAAAATCGGTCCGTGCTGGTGCGGCGTGCGTCATGTCAATCGTGCTAAAGTTGACCTCGTCTTTGTATCGTATCTGGTGGCTTCACTCACCCTCTACGAACGCCTCCAGTGCGCCATTTAGAAGCCATCTCATCTTCGCCTGCGTTTTATCCGCAGCGTGCTCCCGCAAAAGCGTCTGGCAAGGTGCGTTGTATCACGAGTCGTGATGAGAAAGAGGGAAGGAAAATAGATGAATCAGGATAGGAGAGGGATGTAAAAGGGTAGAGGAAGTGGTCCAAATATGAGCTACATGTTTTATTTTGAGGTCTGCTGTGCTAACTTAATTTATTTTTTGTGACGTTAATGTTGTAGTTCAACCTACAACGAATCATACATAAGATAGGGTGGTAATATGCTCATAAAACCTTTGAAAACTTTTTTTCAGATGAGTAGATTTCAAAAAATTGTCAAAATGGAACGATTTCAAAAAGTGGTCTAAATATGGGATAGTGGGCCACTCATAATGTCAAAGTAAAAAAAAAAGATTAAAATGAACTCGAAATGCTGAAAACTGATAAAACTATCCCCAAATATAATAAAGATAGGAAAAAGAAAGTAAAGTATATGCTCTCAAAAGACGATAGAGTTATTATTTGCAGAAATCACACGCAAAATCCTCATTCTCTTCCCCCATGCATTCTGTGTGTGCCTAAATCTGGCACATTATACACTGAACTCACATTTCTCCTCTCATGTCCTCAGAAAACAGTCCATCACAGAAGATGCAAGTCGCATCATTGCTGTATGGGCGTTTTTCTGAAGACGTCCAGGTCGCTTCAATCAAGCATCGGGTCCCCATGATCTTCCCTGGAGTCTGAAGAAGACTGGCTCTTCATAGCCCTCTTTTCGCTCCGCTCAGTTTTCAATTTTGAAAGTTTAATATTTCTAGTTTTCAAAACTGCTCCTTTCCCTTACCTTGGAAAGAATTTTTTTCCTGCATTTGATTTTTCTGATTTATCCAAGGATCTACTCAATTCATCTCTGTAAGGTGTGCCTGTCACAATACATGCTTTCGCAGATTTTCTACCTCAGTTGGTCTTCTTCTTCGAGATAGTATGCACTAGATTGGCGTCAGATGGATAAATTTGTTTGAATGACCCACCAACTCCAGCATCACCGGAATTGAGAACCTTGGAGGCTAGACGAACTTAGGCAAAGTCCTCACAAGGTGGTGAAAGAAAGGATGATGTTTGGATGGCTTGAGGTTGAGAAGATGGCTGACTTGAGTCAGCTGTAGCTGAAGCTTAGAAGCTAAAGTCTTTGCAGCTTGTATTTCTGTCGCGATAACGTCTGCCTCATTGAAAATATTTTTGTTCAGCGGCCAAATCCCCGCATTTTTGAAACAATTTTCGGCAATTTCTCAGGTTTGCACTTTGAGGTAGGCCTTATCAAAAAGCTTCACGATGTCATAAGGTGCTACAGGACCGCTAAAATGCCACAGCCATAGGCGGATTTCCTCATTGTAGTATGATTTTAAAGGACTCCTGAAAGTGTTGTCCTGTGGTTGTAGTTTGTTTGTGGAATGCATGGGCAAGAACACAATGGTCACATGATTCTTCTTCACCATGTCGATTGCATCCACATTGCGTACATGAGAGTAATGGCCATCTACAATGAGCAGAATTTGAGACTCTATTCTTGGTTTGACCTCTTGAATGAAATTAATGAACCACTGAGTGAATAGGTTACTTTGAACCCAGCCAGATAGATGCGCCCTGTCTACTGCGCCAGGTGGAGCACCCTTCATCAACGTTTGACTCGTATTTGTACGGGGCAAATCGCAATGATGGCACTCATGCAGTCAATGACCATCACAATTGTGCCTCTTTCGACGGAAGTTAGAGCAACAATCTACCTTTTCCCATATTTCCAGCAACGCACGGAACCTTGCATTGGACAATGAACAAACCTCTCGTCCGTGTTGTTCGTCCTTGAGGCTGGGAGTTTATGCTTATCATAGACTTCCGCTAAAACTGTGAAGAGGGCATCCACATTATCTTTAATGAATCCCAAAGCCCTGGCGTAGGAAGTTCCCCTTGGTTTCCCGAGTTGGGGACGACCCTTGTGACGGTTCAGATCCACCCAAACCCTTCCTCCAGTTTCATTTCAAATGGAGCCTGCAAATTGTTCCTCATCGAATATTGGTACGCCGTTTGCTTCACACCGTTGATGGTGCATCCAAAAACCCCTGCTCTATTGTGAGTAGGTAGGAAGCAAGTGCTTCCTCAAGATCATGCCCCAAGTACGGTTTTCGTCCAAGCTTGGTGCAGTAGGTGTAATCATTCTTATTGCTGAGAGTTTAAAGAGTGGTGCGGGGCACATTGAACTCCTTGGAAACTTTCCGAGTTCCTACTTTGTTTTTCCTTCCTGCAACCCTCTTCCATGTCTCCTGGGTACAACTTCTTCCTGATATTTTTGGGATAATACTTAGGCTTAGTTTTTGGCAACTTAAGAAATAGAAGCGGAATTTGTTTTGGCTACTTTCTAGAAGATCGTTCACGAAAAAGAAATAAAACTGCAAAAGACACGGGCTTGTGAACGTATTTAGCTAATAGTTTGCATGAAGAGTTTTCTATTCATTGGGTATCGAATTAGAAGGTGATGTAAAAAATTGGAAAACTTTTTGATGCCTTTAACCATCCTCATTAGCACTCATTAGGAATTCCTATTACGGATATAATTAAAAATAAGCGTTTATCAAAACGTTTCACGCAGGAATGAAAAAAATATAAATGAAATAGAACGGCCAAAATAAATTTAAAAAAAGACGGCAGGAATGACAAAAATTTTATTTGAGGTTGAAAAAGGGTCCAAATATGGGCTAGTCCATTTTTAGACCATTTTAGCTAACCCATATTCATACCAACTGCATGTTTGAGTTACAATGAACGGCAGATATTACAGATAAGCTATATCCATTGTTCAACCTCTCCCAATTATAATTCATAATGTCAGCTTTGATGCAATAGTAACAAAAGTACCTCAAGTTATTCGATAAATTTTTTATAAATTGCAAACCATCGACCTGAAAAAGTTTTCGAGCAATGAGGATGATGGATAAAAAACACTACACCTTCCATCATGGAGGGCATCGCTAGCTCAACTACTCCATTTCTTCTTTCTTATCAATAAGCAGTTACTTTATACACCAAAGGATTCCTTGCAGCATCTGCTAGTACCGTATTCATCAACCGGCCCGTAGTTATACCATAGCCCGTATTTGGACCACCTCCTCTATGTTTTTTTGCACGTTTATTTTTGTCCGCTTCAGGTTCTGGCCGTGTATGGTGCTTGGATATTTGAGATTACATCTTTAAGATTCCTCCAAACTTGAGACCTCCCCTGCCAAAAACAATTTTTGCTTTTTCACGATCTAAAAATAAACCTCCAAATCCAAACTTGCTATTATTTTACATTGGAGTAGGGCAGCATAGTTTTGGCTAACATTATTAGTCGAGATTTTAATATTTTGTTAAATAAAATCACAATTATTTCATAATAATTTAATCGATTTAATGAAATTATACTACTTTTTTCTTATTCATTTTTTATTGAATGCTTCATTCTTGTAATACAGTACCTAATAGGTAATTTTTGTGGTGAAATTTTAAGGGTGGAAAAGGTAGGAAGCCATATGATGTAGAGAATACGTGAACTAGTCGAAAGTGCATTAGACAAGTGAGTAAAACTTGTAGTATATTAAAAATAGGATAAGTGACATGAACAGAAGGAGAGATGCACTATAAAGACTGAATTTGAAGTCGGTTGGAAGGTTAAAAGCATAAATACGCGATGGAAAGATCAAGGAGTAAGAGGGGGCTGTTTTTAATTTTAATTATTCTTAATTTTTTATGATTTACCAGGTAATACCAGGTGAAATACGTGCTACATTCTTTTGCTTTCCTGCATGAAACTCTAATGCATTTTAAATGTACTACACATGTTTTTTTAAAGATATTTCGCATGCTTTCCACGTAACCAGAAATATTTTCATCAGATTTATGCAGTTTCACGAGCTTTTTTTTAGTGTGAGGGTTCCATGTTATGGGACCATAAGTTTTGGATGTGAAGTTATACTCTCCCTTGGCAAATTAATTTTTAACCGTGTAACTATCCAACATAATTCACCAGGAAGACTATTTATTTATTGTCAATAATAATTGCCGCGTGCGTAGCTATTAGTATTCCCTACCACACACCCTTGGGGCGACTTATTGCAGCAAGTAGATTTACATTTAGATACATATGGGGAATTATTCAATAAGGCTCAGAATGTGAGGTGGAGAAGTGGGATTCCAGGATTCATAACAACTGATAGCAAACATTGGATGGCAATAGCAACTCTCAAATTTTCAAGTTTGCGTATGCAGTAATCTAGCTTAACACTTATGAACATTACTGCAGATATTGAATGCTATTCAATTAAAATTTTTTCGTAGCTGAGGTATATCTTGTAGATATTTTTTTCTTCGCAATTGTATGATTTATAAAAAATATGATTCTGTATAAAATGTTACCTGACGAATATGTGTTACACAAAACGCATGACATCTAAAACTCGCTCAAAAGTCATAAAATGTATTCACGTTCTATAAATACCTGATTTAAGTCAAAGATAAAAGAGCATGGAAGATGAAAATTCTTGTGAATGAATAAATCTTTGTTTCAGGTTTCATCAAAATGAGATTAGGTACATGCTCGAGCTAGTCTTGAGATAAATAATGTATTTTATTCTTTTTTATTTTAGCTATATAAATCCATATAGGTACATATTGCTACTATATTAATGAACATTTTAAAGTTCAAAAGAGTATTCATTTTTTGCAGTGATTATTTCATGCAACTAATTAAATTTTGATTCCGGAAGAGAATTAACCAAATGAAAAAATATAGTCCCTTTCCTAAAATAAACAATCCAAGAAGTATTTTCGCAAAGTTAGACCCAATAATATAGAATTCTAATGAGGTTTTTCGTTGCTTGCAAGCTCGTATTTTCAGCTGCTAGGAAATTCTTCTTTTGGTAGAATGTCTTCTTCTACAGAGTTATTCTACTTACTATTTCCTTCTTGTTTGTCCACTAATGGCTGAAAAACTTCCTAGGTAGAAACACTTTTTCACCTCTTCAAGATATATTTCCCTAGTTAAACATTGGCCGTGACCTATTTCCTCCAACATAATACCATTACCTTAGTTTTCCTTTTGCATACTGTATATTACATATATTTCATGCATAATATAATTCGTTTTGGGATGAAATTCGTTGGCCTGAATATTCGTTAACCGAAATTCTTCTTAAATGAAACTTGGATCCTGGTAGGCTCCTGGTAAAAATAGTTTAATTCATTTTGACTGCTTTCTTCGGTTTAATTAGGTCTTTTATATTAAAGTACAAAAGGTCCATGAAGCGGCCTAAACCTGACAGGTACCCGATTTGATGAAGTGAATAGAAACCAGCAATCTCTGCATAGTTATAAATATAATGTGTTACACACATTATACTATTGATACGTTCAAAAGTACAGTTTTCCTTATGGTTTATTCACCCTGGCTGTTCTAGCATCGAAACTTTGCACATGCAGGCCAAATTAACTGACTCATTGAAAATATATTACACCAAGTAGAGAGAGCCAAATTTTTTTTTCATTATTGTGGATGTTCACTGTGTTCAAGAATATTTTTAAAAATCCACTAAAGTCTCAGTGTCGGTATTCATTTACATCTATATAATACCCTGCCAGCCACCATTAAGGTGTGTGGCAGGGGGTGACTTAACACCAAACATCCATTACCTGCATGAAAAGTATTAGCGATAATATTCAAGCATAATATTAACAATATAAAAAATGATAAAAATAGCAAAGCTAACCTGCAATTTCCTGTTGTTAAATTTGCGTTAGTTTAAGGTTCTTATACCAGGATGCTGCTACCTATGCTATCCTTTGCTACACCTGTATTTCTTCTATGGGATATATTTACAGCTATTCAAATCCCTAATTGTACGAGGAAAGAAGGAAATTTCGAATCTGTTTGGCAGTCAATGTCTCGAAGTTTATGATCATGTCCCAGTATACCATAGTAAGTTGGTGTTCTGGAATTATTTTAATGTCATAGGTGAAAACATTATCTTGGGATCGATTTAAGAGATTAAGTCTAAATTTCAATTTGCGAATAATTATTCCCATTTTAGTTAATATAATAGACTGATTACGCTAATATATTTATCATATCGTCCCTTACAAATTTTGCTGATCTTCGCTACACATGCTCCAGTTCATTTTGTACCTTAGTCTATTTCGTTAGGATCCCATATACTGGCAGCATATTTCAGGCGAGGTCTGGCGAGGGAAAATTAGCTAATTTCTCGTACATGAACGTCACATTTGCTCAGTACTGTTTTGATTAATAGATATATTTTATTTTCTGTTATTTACGACGATACCCAACCATACACAGCTTGCTTTAGGCTTTGCATTTGGCGAAGAAAGAAGCTACAAAATATGTTATTCCACACCGTTTATTAGATATAGCTCTACCGGTTTCAAACCTTCCGTGTCATTATCAAGGGAAAATACACCAAGATTTGTCCCTTAATAAACACACGTAAGTTTCGAAACCGGTGAATCTGCATCCAATAAACGGTGTGGATTATTAGATTTACCTGATTTTACTCCCGAACACGAACTTCCACAATTGATGATATGCAAAAACTTATTTTTCTAGGCTAATGGCATGTTGTAGATGCATGTAGGTTAGATACAAAAAATAATTTTTCACCCTGACATGTGCCTATATATCAGCGAAAAAACTTGGAAAAATAAAATTCACATTATGACAAAAAAAAGTTGAAACAATTGTTTTCTTTTTTTCGCCTTATGGAACTTATTTCTGGTCGCACCTAATATAAAACTGAAGGTCTTAACTTGTCATTATTGCCTTATTCTCAGTTCTCAAAGATAAATCTTTATTTTAGTGTGTATACCTACTAGAAAACTCGTTAGCATAGACTGAAAATCAGCAAAAATCTTTTTTACCCAGAAAATTTGAAGGCTTATTCCGATTAATCTGTACTGGTCACTGTATTTTATGAACTACACACCCCGCATCCCCTACGTTTTACCCACAGTAAGGGAAATACTCTTCAAAGTATTACTAAATTGGGCTACTGCTTAACAGGAGAGTGAAGTGTATATAAGTGTGAATCATCCTTAATCTCCGTTGTCCCTCCCGGAACACCACAATGTTTAGGGTGTAAATGGTGAGTTCTGTCACTCAGCGAGAGGAACCCGACGGAGGGTGATTTGGGTGGGTGGTAACTCTGGCTCGGGAAGACCACGCAAAAGGAATTGACGTGACTGCCGGATGCGGTTTGGACACAGGATGCGCGCTCCGAGCGCGGTGCATAAATAATTGCTCGGACAACAGCGACGTCGCGCGTCTGTCTACCACCGGCTGAAATTGAATCTTCAGCGGACACTCAATGCGTTGCGGTTTTTGTTCAGCACCCTCATGTTCGTTTGCATCCATTATTCTCGTTTTCCTGAGCTTAAATATGCTGAATTAGATTGCGGACCGAAGGCTTGCCCTGTGTTTCTCTTTTTATTAAACTGTACAACGAGTGCTGGAGCGGGATTCTGCAATTAGTGTTTTTTTTCTTTCGTGTTCCAGTCTTTAAAACGTTGAATAGCTTTCATAACTCTGTCGTTTCTTTTAATTAAGGCTTAATGTACTCGAAATCCAACTTATGTAATATTATGGCCTTCCGAAAAATGTTTGGAAAAGGAATAAATAATATTTTTGAACCCGAGAAATTTCTGTTTGTGTATATTGGTATTTAGTGACATCATCTTTTCTTCATATTAGTCGCTAGAAGTTACAGCAGAGGTATCAAGAAATTAAATGCGTAAAATATTAATGACATATAGCATATCTGTATGAAATTTGCTTATTTTATTTTCTTTCATTGGTGGACATAGTGAGTTCCATACATTGAATACGGTGGGAGTGCAAATAATTAAATACTCTCTTCATTAACGGCATTCGCGTTAAAAAATATATTCTTTTGTTAAACAGGTATTGAGATAGTAGTAAAGAATACAGCACTACTAATATTTTGGCAACAGTGGTAGAAGTTTAAATTTTACTGTTTACTTCTCATAACTCCCTTATTTGTTCTGTCATTCTTTGTCAATGATATTACATTTTTTCCTCATGTAGTTTTAATCCTCCCGTTCTTTTGTCCTGATTTCCCTTCTACCTTTTGAGCTCTCTTCGCCCAAGTCAATATGGATGGGATGTAGCATTTAGCGGACCCTGTATCCGCTGAGGAACGTTAGATCTTTCGTTTGACTTCCTGAGGCCTTCTGAACCTTTCACGTATGTTTAGTCCAGAATCGTGTTTGAAGCGAGAACATGCCTTGTACATTACGCAGTCCTTTCAGAGACCACTCCGTTCTGGAATATAGCCATCCGCGAGAGAAAATTCATGAGCCAAATTTGGCTCTCCCTCAATTTCTCTTTCTTTTCATTTCTTCCCATCCTTCGCTCGTCTTTTACACCTCCGTTTCTTCCATTCATGAAAATCGTGAGGTCATGCGCCGATGACTAAGCTTTGGTAGTCTTAAGAACTCCAAATTTGGAGTGCCATAAGGCCTAATAATCACCAAACAAGATGAAAAAAAAAGTTTCCTTGAGAACAACTCAATCAGCTTACGTACGTAGCAGAATACGTACGCTATAACTTGATTTTTCGATTCATTTTTAGTATTTAGTTGAATAATGCGAATAAATATTGGGTCAAAAGTGAAGGTACACCACTGCCCTTAGATTTTTTATAGATTAAATCTCGTTTCTTTCTTTCTCGTTTTAAGTAGGACGAGTTTCTCCTCTTGATATATGGATAGTTTTTGAATTTGATAACCAATAATATTTGAATTCAGAGTTTACATACTTTTCTACACTGCTTTAGTTTTTGTCATATTTACCTCTGTGATACTTAATTTGACCTTCTCTGATGGAGGGGTGCATATGAAATCACTGGTTTTAGACTAGACATCGATCCGTAAGCTTTTAGGCTAGCGAAGGGTAGTGTCACAACTGTAATTTGCTTTTTTACGCATGTTGTGCGGTGGATTACGCATTGACGCGACTAGCCCAAGGTTCAGGGTTTGAAACCCATCACAGGAAATCTTGTGTCAGTGAACTAAGAATTCACTCACAAAATACCTGTCAAACTATTATTTTTTTATATTTAACTAAATGTTCTTTTTAGTAAAATTGCCTTCTGAACTCAGATAGTTCATGAGAATTGGGCCAAATAACTCGCGTCAAACATGTATAAGTTCTTGTAAATTGATAGGAACTGAACTGGTGTAGTAATTTAGCTGCTTGGGTAGTACTTAGGAATAGGACAGTGGGAGTAGTAAAGTTATTTACGGTCGTTTTGGCAAAATAGATATTGATAATGGGAGATATATTTAGCATTGAGCCTCTGATAAAGATTTTAACTCGCGGTTTTTTTTCAAGGTTTGCATGGCTATGAAAAATGAACCCTTGGAGAAACTGGTGAAAAAAAGCTTAGAAAAAGATGCGGGCCTGACATAACTGTGTAGTAGTGGTTTTGGGTTTTTATTGTTCTAAAAGCTGACGTATTCTCTCAGCGTTTAATATAAGAGCTTAACCATAGAAGAAGCACAAAATCCATACCGAAGGAATGATTCGAACCCGGGTCCCTTGGGTTTTCAGGCTAGCGCATTAGCAAACTAGTTACCATGGATTGTGGGACGATTTAGGAGCAATAATTTGAGCAAAGTAATAAAACGGCACATGAATACTAGGCTTGGGAACTTTAAAAGAAGAAGGCGCATTCTCTCCAAGCATCTCAATTTTAACCATGATATGTTTTTACAAGCATGCATATCCAAAAACTACCGAAATTCTGATATTCTGAATTCTGACTACCTGAAATACCTGATAATTCTGTGGTTAAACTTATGAGTATTCACTCTGCCCTTTTTAATTTCAGTTATCATTCTTCATGACATGTCTAATATTTGTATACATGTGTACGTAACATCTGTAAAGTAGGTACGGTACGAGATATTTAAACACTTTTGCTTCTATAATCTCATTCATGTAGGTACCACTTTTGATATATTCCTCGGTGAGAGATATAGAAAATAAATAGCTATTTAGTTAATGTTTCATTGCAACAATAAAGCTTGCGACACGGTAAGGAAGGTGTTGTAAAATGTTGCTCATTCCTGTATTATTTTTATGTAGCCGATTTATCTCAATTTTTTTATTTCTGCGTGTCTATTTCTTATCTTGCGATTGAATTATTGTCGTACAATGGCTTTCAATTAGCTATTAAAGTTTATTTGTTTGAGATTTTTCAGCGTAATATTTATTAACTAAAATTACCTACGCTACCATCTCTCGTTTTATTCGCGATTAGAAGTTTTGTTGTTAATAATTAGTAAATATATTATAATTATTTTTACGATAACTATAAGTACATTCATTAACAGGAATACACCTATACCTTTCTGCTTATATATCAATGTATATGTGTTTTCACTGTTACAAATGTGAAAAGAATGCTAAGAGCACTTTGGAGTTACAATGTATGAGCGATTAGCAGTGCGCCGTTTGCAGTTGAACGTAAAGGACGATCTGAACGTATGTAAATGTATCTCTACCCGGCAGTAACAATTAATCTCGAATTGCGGAAACCACCATTATTGAAAGTGTGGATACGCTGATTGCAGCCATTTTTAATTGCCGGAAATAATTTAAATCACCACGGCGATATAAATTAAACCTGCTTGCTAATAAATTGAAAGGCTATCAAATAACAATGGGCCGTGGATGTTGGCGGCTATTGGATCGCGGTTTTGATGCGGCCCTGCGTTAGTAGATATCATCTATACAAGCTAAAATCACAGATTGCGCAGTTTATTTTCCTAGTTTTTGTATTGCAAGTTAAACTGCAATAATTTAAATCTAAAAACATGTAAGGAACAAACGCCAAGATTGTATAGATAAGCCATCGATTTTCAAGCAAGTGACTATCCTCATCTGAGTTGGTCCTTGTATTTTATTTCATCGTCCTCGATGTTTTTTTTCTCGCAATAGTTTTATCAGTAACATCTCCCACACCAGCTTGCAGTGAAACATTTGAAGTAAATTTAAAGCCAATCTGTTTTACGTTTATCTGCTGGGATTAGGCTGTAAAAAACAATGTATTTTGTTCGATGTCATCATGAAAATAGTATTACGGAAAGTATTCTTTCCATGTGTCGATTAACGACGTTGACATTTAAAAAACATTTTATCCCAAAAGCAATTGCATATCATACTAAGAAATATTATAACCAGATTGATAGGTGTATCTATTGCCGCCAATATACTTATAAAATGTGCCTGAAAAGGTTTTCAACTCATGATAACGAGCTAGTGTATAGCTACTAACACTTTTCAAACATGATATAAAAAGCATGTTTGGTGTCGATCACCTCCTGCCACGCTACGTTATGGTGGATTGCAGAGTATATTGGTGGATTGCAGAGTATTATGGTGATGTAGGTAACCGAAAATTTCCATGCGTCATGAGTGCTATACAGTATTTAGTTTAAAAAATTTTGGCTTGACTTATCATAATTATCATTTTTCTACAAGGTCAGTGTTGTAGGTTGGCTCTAAGATATCCCTTGCGTATTCTATCCGGTACTTACTCTGTAGCTAGTTCTGTCACCTAAAACTTCTAATGAAATGATTTCACTTTAAACTCTTCATATTCCATTCTTTCCCTTGTGTTTTTCTACATATCTATTCCTTATCTCCCTGGCCCACACTTACCTACTCATCATTCTTCAACCACAGCCTTCAAGGCCATAATCCATTTTAAAAATTATATTCCTCCGCAATTACTTACTTTGTTGGCACACTCTTGGTGCGTGAATAACTGACATATTTCTGTTATTATGAGGAAATATATGTTTATTGTGTGTTTTTGGATGATTTCATTGTATCACGATGAAAAAACCACTCCTGCGTTGAAAGAAAATAGAATGATCGATAAGGAAGCATTACGCGAAAACACTCGCGTGGGGTTTTTCAACATATGGCTTGGAGATAAGGAGCGTTGGAAACCTGAAACAAAAGGGAATCTATCTACATCGACATAATACCCTGTAAGCCACCATAAAGGTATGCGGCAGGGGGATGAATTCTCTCCAAACATGCACTACATATCATGCATAAAAACGGATTAGTAATAAAATCTTGTCTAAACTTCACTATTTAAAAAAGATAAAAAATAGCAAAGGAAGCATGCAAAAACATGTTGCTAGTTGGGTAAGCTTCAAGTCCTTACACTAACATGCAACTACTTATGCTTTTCATTGATAAACTCGTATTGGACATATTTACCGCTGTTCATATCCCTAATTGTGCGAGGGAAAAAGGAAATTTAGAATCAGTTCGTCAATCAATTTATCTAATTTTGTGATTATGGTCTAGTCTACCATAGTAAGTTGGGGTACGCAATATATTTTTAACTTCGTCATTGAAAATATCATCTTGGAATTTATTTAAGAGATTAAGCCTAAATTTCCCATTTTAATTCATTTAATAGATTGGAATTGAATATATAGTTGTTAGTAGTGTTATTTGGCCAGTTGGGAATAGAGGCGTATGAAACTTGTATGGTGATGATGAAAAGGACGGTTAAGTTCAGAGATGAGGAATTGCACAGACGATTAGAAGAAAAGGAAAGCAATATGAAGCTATATCGGAAAGACAAGTTTGAGATGGATAGGCCACAGTTTGAGGCGTAAAGGACTTGTTAGTAACATAGTAGAAGGGAAACAGCAAGAGGAACGAGTAGGTACACAGGCAAATTGAAATCGGATATGGAGCTTTATAGCTACAAGGGCTTAAAAGTCTTAGCAGGGTAGAGGGTAGATTCTTTTCACACATTATATACCCTGCCAGCTACCAGAAAGGTGTGTATCAGGGGGTGAATTCACACCAAATATACATTACATAACATATAAAAAGTGTTAGCGGCTATATTATGATCGAAACATAAGAATTAGACAGGGATTTAATTGGCAATTTGAGCACGTACAAATATGCTGCTAGTTAGAACAGCTCAAAGACCTTTAACCGTAATGCCAGCACACATGCTATATATTGATAGTCTAGTGTACATAGCATTAAATATATATTCACAAGTATTCAAATCTGTAATGGTACGGGGGACTAAAGACATTTTGATCTATCTGTTCGGCAATCAATTTCTCTACTTTCATGTTCATGATGCAGTCTACCATAGAGAGTCTTAGTTCCCAAATAGGAAGGAATCGATCCACGACCACCTACTACCCAAATTTACTGCTCCTAGTCTCTCTCTACCCTGCTTGGCGGGTTCTTAAATGATGAAGTAGATGATCCAACCCAAAAATAAATGCGTTGTCAGGAGTGAGGTTCTAATTTCTCTCTGGCTTCTAATTTCTTTCTCCTGCTCTCTTATTCTCATCCGCTTTCGTTTTCTGTCTCTGCCTTGTCTTTTTTCTTGTCCCCGTCGCTAGTTGTCGTAGTAAGATCGCAGACGCTGCAAGAAGCTTTTTTCTTTCTTTTCTTATGTGCAAGAGAGCTGCTGGCGGTTGAGACCGTCAAGCAAACTTCCCCCACGCTATAGAGAGTGTTTTTTGAATTTTCCATCCTCCTCCTTCCAACGTCGCCTTTAAGTCTTGAGTGTTTATTTCATTCACTTTAAGATATCTATAAACCTACGCTCATCTATTTCACTGCTTTTTTCGTATTATCCTCGCGGTTGGATGTATTTTTTTTACGGTAAATGGAAAATTATGCTAAGTGCGTTTATGGTGCGTTCGGGTGTTTGCCATTTTGTTGAAGGTGAATCCATTTCTCACGAAAAAATATTATACTCTATAGTACTCCCAGGTTTTTAGGAATGTTAAAAGAGGCAATTCATGAATTATTTTAAGATGCATACTGTTTCTTTTTCCATCAACTGGTTGGAGATGTAAAAAAGTTAATGTGTACTGTTATAATTATGCGCTCGTAATGGTTCATTGATTTTGAAAACCACATGATTTTACAATTCACCAAAAATGGTAAATTTTACGTTACTATTTGAGGCAAAAATAACTTTAAATTCTATATCTCCATCTTTAGATTTAAATCCCGTTTTATAACTTTTGAGGAATACTATGATGGAATGCTATGGAAGGAAAACTATTTGGGGGATTTATTGAAAAAAAGTTAGTTTTGAGGAATTGGAGACTTTAAAAAAAATATAAAAGAGGGTTAAGGAAAGTTGTCTGCTGTATTTATAATCACTATCACATCATCACAAGTAAGAAAACAGAAGGGCCTAGAGAAAAAAGATCTAATGCTCAGAGGAATACTAAATCATATTATATGTGCCTTAGCGAACCTAGCATTAGTTTATATACTTTCTCTTCCCATTATATGGGAAAGTATTTTATTTTCCGAAATAAATTCTAATCTGGAAGTTAATGCCTCAAAAAATGGCAAAAATTATTTACATAAGCATTACCATTGTGTAGTGGCTTCCGGTTTCTGTCAAAGTAAAAGGCAGTCCCTCAAAAGCTTATGGCAGGCTCCGAACTCTTCGGAGTCATATTGGTGGAGGAAATTCTGAGGTTAACTTAATATTTGTATTTGACTCAGGCAAAGAATGTGGGGTTCGTCAAAAAGGTACCTAAATGCAAGAGAGATCGTCATTACCTTGGTATTTAAAGCCTAATCCTTCTTGCCGGTTATGGTTTATATACCCATGTCTTCGAGAAGTATATCATATATTTTAAGATGTAAAGGATTAATGGAAAGAAGTGAAGTTTCAACAGTGATGTTGTCAATTGCGGTTTTATATAAAAGAAACACGTAGTCATGAAAATAAAGGAGAAGATAGATAATAAACTAATAAATGGACAGGGCATATTCGTTTTTAAAATTAATAACATCTGGACTATAAAAAATGAGTTTTTTTTTATTACATCCCTATCTTTATCCCTTTATGTGAAAACTTATTCATACGATTTTCTGCGAATTTTTTTTGCGATTGTTTCATTGGAATAACAAAAAAAATCGAAACATACGTTTCAATTACTACGTTTCCATGGATAACCCCGCTTCCTGTAATAATCATTTTAAAGTGAAATAGTAGCTCCTTCGCACGCAGGAGGAAACTTGAGTATGAAAGGGGCACCTCACTCTTGATTCTGCGTTCGTAAGTCTCTAAATGTTACATTTCGCCACTACGTCCGAATGCTATCAATTATAATTAAACTCAACTCAAGCCGGTCGCGTTGATTTGCTCCTCTTCCTCCAAGAGAGTGCTTGTTTCATGCACCCCCCCCCCCCCTTTATGCTGTTCGGTTTTGCCCGTGATTGATGGCTCTGACCCCACGCATGTATCGGTTTTGTGCCGGGTTGACCGGGAATTGTTCTGTTCCTAACAGCGAAACAGCGTCAGGCGGGCGGCAAACGAACTACTCTTGACACCCAGCTGTACCACGCGTTGTCATCCATTTTATTTGCATGAATTTGTACATGTCAACTAGGGAGTGCTGTCCCATGACTTCTCTTCCTTTTACTTGTCGAAAACGAAGGCCCTTGTACACTGTCCGCTATAGGGTGAACATCTAATCTTTTTATTCGCCCGGTTCTATTTTAACATTTGCGGTAAAACAGCGCATGAGTCTAGATGAGTCATCCTTCCCTTCATAGAATTAATCTTCGGCTACCAATCTTAATTAACTCACGGTCTCCATTCATTAATGGCCTCTGCAATATATTCTATTATTGCGTCAATAAAGGAATTAGGATGGGAATTATTAAGACCTTTATAAAATATCAGTTTTCCCGCGTACCATCGGAGGAAATAATAGGCAGCGTTGCAAAATGGTGGGTAGGTGAATAATTGACAGAGTAGTCAGTAGTACAGGAAAAATATTTTAACACTTTTAAAACATTCAAAATAATAAAAATAATATTAAAACTAAGTCATGAATGCAAGAGGAATGCAGATTCAATGAAGTAGTAGCATTTTAGCTCTACGTTGCATGTAATTAGTAAATGAATTGTGATATTCAACCCCTGCCTCGCACCCTCACGGTGGCTAGCAATATGGTACCCAGATGTGAAAGTATTGCTAACATTATCCACACTTGCGTAATATGCTCTAAGCCATCATGAGAGTGTGTGGCAGGGGGTGAGTGGCACCGAACATTCACTACTTACATAAGACTGACATCTATAGGGTCATTCCACGCCATTTCTACCAGGAAATATTACATTTTAAATCTTACAACCTTATATATTCATGAGAAATTCAAGAATTAATCTTTTAAAGATCTTAAGTTATTATATCTTTTTCGGTTTTTGAGAAATTTATTTCCGCATTTTCTAAAAAAAACATGTTCTCCCGTTCTAGGACAACAAACTCATTCATATTTAGTTTCAACACACGTAGAAAATTTTTTTTTTAACTATCATCCTAAGGAACACTTAAATACATTTAAATTGATGTGATATTTTAATATAATATCTATTTAAGGACGCTAACCTACCAAACTTGCTATTTGTAAATGAAACTGGGGCACTGACTAAAGTTGATCCTGCAACACGAAAAGGATAAGTTTTCCACAAAACATAATTTTAAGCTCAAATATCAAACAAGAAATAATTTTAAGATCAGGGAAAAAAATATGAAAGTCAAAGAAAATAATACGATAATCACTGTTTTAATTTAAAAAATATTTAACTTAAGGTAATGATGTACATTTTGAACTACTAATGAAACCTTACAAACAATGTACCTAAGTTAACGTCCCTGAAAAATTAATGCTGTGCATAGCGTTTTGGTTTTTGCCAAAACGCCTGATCCTGTGCAGGTCCCACTAAAATTTTCAGGACTTCCTTATCATTACATGTTCAAAAACATGCAAATTTCAGAATAAAAAACACCATCTGCAACATTTTTTCAAAAAGTAATATTCTTTTAGTTAACGCGAAAACATATATATTGACCAATAATATTCAAATAGTATGTAAAATTAAATCTCCTTAAATGTTCTTTAAGATGAGAATAAAAACTTCTCTATGTCTTTTAAAATTGTAATTATCAAAGAATTTACTAACCTAGAACATAAGAATACACGTTTTTCATCAGTTCCGAAAATAAGTTACTTGAAAGCTGAAGAAGAGAAAATAACATTAAAATTGCATTTGTGAAAAGATCTTAAAAAAGAATAGTTCCTGTAAGTTTCATAAAAATATGTGATGGACGGAACAAAAAGAAATTTTTTGTTGAATCCGGTTGTAATGTACTATAAATGCACTATATGGCTGTGTTTTTACTGTATGGAAACATTAAATGAATATTTTGGACATGCTGTTTACATGGCAAGCATTCAACGTGTAGCATCTATGAAAAAGTATTCCTTAAGTCTCAGGAGTCATGTTCAAACGCCAGAAAACAATCCAAAAGTACTAAAAGGTAAAGAAAGGGTTCAATTAATGAGAATGGATTGAATATATGCATCAAATTTATCTCGATTCTGGTAGTATGAACTATTGTATACTAACCCCTTATTTTGCTAAACATCAAATTAAAACAGTGGATGTTATGTTGCAACCCCTTATGTTGCAAATTGACGGACAAAATCAAAATATTTACATGCATATGGGGTACGAGATACATATTTTGGAATGCATATGTTGAATCCCTGTTGGCAAACCGTTGAATTTATTAAAGATATTCATAGAATGACTTAAGTAAGTAAGGTTCTATACACCTTTTGAGCGTTACTCACTGTAGACGATCTCATTGATGAATCTTGGCCTATATGGTGCTTCATTGAGTATGCTTATTAGTATTTTTGATTCATGTGTACGGATCCATTAATTTAAACTCATAGAAAGACGGTAAAATGGTGTGTTTTAGTCATTCGCTGATCGCCCCAATTTTACACAGCAATCACGTCGCTTCCCTCCGTTCTGGATGGTTATCAGCGGGTAAGGGTTGTTCCGCATGCATCTTGCATAAGGATGAATGGATTGCGGGAGACGACAGCGGACGGGGTTGAGGACGAATTGGAGTGTTTGTCGTAGAGAGAGACAGAGAGTGTGTATGAGCATAGGAGGAATGGAAGGAGGGAGGCAGAACTGAGTGGGTAAGGGAGACAGAGTGAGGCGGAGAGAGATTTAAGATAGGGCCGTTCGAGAGGACTCGCTGCATAATCCAGCTGTTCATTGTTTTGGAAGTCACGGATATCCCTTTCGTTCCTCATTCGCCCGTCCTCTTAACCAGAGCGTAGGGCCTACCATCCCCCTCGTTCTCTTTCGTTATGTCCGCTTTAGCTTCAGCCTTTCCCCACTTTCCCATCCCATCCAGCTCCCGCAGTCATTATCTCCACCCCGCTTACCCCGAGAGCTCCTCTCCTTCTCCCTGTCCGTGCTCGACGAAGCACTTTTGGATCTCCCCTCCCTCCATGAGTTCCTGTGTGCTTTGAGGGCTGGGGGGAGAGGTCCCACAGCGCTGACCCGAGCTGCCGCGTTTAATCCTGACTCACGCGCTGTTGGGTCCGCAAGTTTCTCCTCCTTTTTCCCTCTCCTCGTCCTTCCTATCCTCTTACCCTTCTTGTCTGCCCTTGCTTTTCTATCCTTTTCTCCCTTCTCTCTTACACTTTCTTTCTCTCATCTCCTCTTTCAACCTCATCTAACCTTGATTTCTCTCTTCTTCCTCCTCCTCAACTATAACTTCCTCACTCATCTTTCTCTCTCCTCTTTCTCGTCCTCCACTCTTGCTTTCTCCCTTCTTTTCTTCCTCCTTTGTCTTAGCTTTATCTTTCCTCTTTCTCATCCTGTACCCTTACTTTATCTCTCCAGTTCTTCTCCCTTTTCCACCTTTCCTTTCTATCTATTTCTCTTTCTACCCTCATTCTCCTCTTTCACCCCTTTGGCCTTCCAATCTGCTTCGCACTCTCTCTTCGGCTTCACTCCGTCGCTTCCACCATCTCTCTCAACCTTACCGCGCTACCTCCTCTTCTCCTCTACCGACCACAGTCACCCTCATCTCTCCGACTGTGATGTCCGTACCTACTTCCCGCACGTAGCCGGGATGTCACGTAAAAATTTAACCGAATTTTTTGATGAGTTGCGGCAATCCTCTCTCCCCTCCCCCCCCCCACCACTTTAACTTACCCTTGGGAGTGGGACTTAATCTCTCGGTGCCAAAAGGTTTTTATGTGATGCAAGCTAAGTTTTCATGCTCGTGATCGTGGCCCGAATATATATTCGCTCACTTCCACTTTATGGAGTTAAGTGGTGAAGATTTTTCTGGGAGTCGTCTTTACGATGGACTGAACTTGAGAAAATCAGAAAGGTAACGGTTGTGTTGCGGGTATAATAAAAACTGCACAAGCACGGAGATAAAATATAGTAGCAAAAATACGCTTCTTCATCATTCACATCTAAACACCCTGAAAGCCACCAAAAGGGTGGGTGATCGGGTAAACCATTACCGAGGAATATGCGAGAGACTTAGTTTACACTCACTGCCATACAGGCATGTAAAAAAGACTACTCCTTGCATATACTACGTACATGCAACTGAAAGGAATGATGGTATGGTAAATATTATAGCAGGGAAAAATATTAGACCCGTCAGAGGCGTGAAATGTTAGCTACAAATAACAGTAAATTGCTATTTGGCACCAGATTTTGTCGTCTCTTTGGTTTAACCAGTGATTTCTTTGCATAAATCGTGTTGTTAATTTATATTTCACAGAGCGAGGATAAATTAGTAGTGCTGAACATGTTCATGTTGCTAAAAATATTCCTAACACAATTTCTACAGCAAATTCTGCAGAGCCTATTCTGATTTCCCGATGTAGTTTCGTTGTAATATATTGCTGTCCGTATTTGTTAGAAGAAAAAATTAAATTTTTAAACTACATATCTACTTAGCTAGTGGACAAGCTAGTTTATCAGATATATATTTAACGCACAGTAATGTAATAAGGTAACTTTATATTATACGCGATGGTTGGCTGGTGAAGGTATAGCTCACCAAATATTGATTCCAATCGGCCAGAAAAAATTCGTAAATCAAGGAGGAGGGGGCTGTATCTTTCTCTGTTTCCAGAAAGATATGGCGCAAAAATCATCTTGGGTTGGAAAAGACATGTCCGAAGGCCTTTTCAGCATTCAAAACCTTGGTCTTCGGCGGCCTGATAGTTTACCCACTGGGTCGCATTCTCTATCACACTATCCCCAAATTGCATTGTATTCTCGGGCAAATAGCATGATTATTATAACGATGAGGAAGCCGTCAAATAATTAAAACTTAAGCAAACCACTATATTACGTCATTTATTAACTTTTAAAATGAGTTTTATTTTGCGTGTCATACCTCCAGAATCGCAGCCAACTTTTAGTATTTCCCGGAGATTCGAATTTGAATAAGATAATAGATTTCTTTTATGATTGAAAAACAGCTTCTTGCAATACTTCATCCATTGATATATCCTAGTACGTATTGAAGCAAGATTTTTCACACACACGGCACAAAATTGATAGTATCAGCTAAGAAAAAAGTTACCCCAATATGTAATATGCGTTTTTTTTATTTCATCATTTTCCTTTCCCTCTCAATCGGGAGGTTTTTGAGAGATGAATGTGTGTGAAGGTAGAAGAGATGAGGGAAACAGCAGTCTCTCGCTCTCTCAGGATGACAAGGAGAGTACATATCAACGTGTTCGTCCCGCAATCAATCAAACCTCTCTGGGCCTCAGTTCATTATTGATGCTCCAGCTTGTCATTTTAGAGCAGTGACCCTCCTTGACTCCATCGTCCGGTTTGTTTACAACCTTTCACCTTAGCTTATATCCTAGGGAGGCCATCATCGCCAGTTTCATCAGGTCCCTGCCACATACCTTTATGGTGGCATGCAGAGTATTACGTAGATGCTGGGCCTTCTTCACTTCTTAATCCGATGGGTTATTTAAGTTTAGAATATTTATCTTATGATCCGGTTGTAAATTGATTGGTGAAATACAATTTAATGGAAAACCAGCAAACGAAGAAAACATTCTGTACCACTTACCACTGTCATTTGAGTGCAATATTTAATGTTTCATGCGTGTACTTGCTAGTTTTCGAGCTATCAATGCCTTTATATGAAATGAAAATCATTGTCATGATCAAGGGGACTACATTATAATGCAATATTCATGATCATTATATCCTAGGCTGGTGAATTATATCCAGTTTCTGTTACGATGAGACATTTGGAAAGCGATCTAAATATTGACGCAGGGTGAACTTTTTCTGCATATTTCACGCAGTCGGTTTCTTGTCAATAGTTATTTGTTGGAGCTTCAATAAACTTAGAGCACTCATTTAGTGCCATCGTAGTTTTCAGCAATCTCTTGCATAAAAATCACGTTTTAACTAGGCATTCACACCTTTAATGGCTATTGATTTTTTAAACTTTTTCTTGATGCTTGACTCGATTTGTTTCTTTTAAAACCTGTTACTAATCATCCTAGAAAAACATTAGTACGTTAATTAATTTAAACATGATTTATTCTCGGAGCGTCCTTCGTGTTTCTGATGTAACATTTTTTGAACTAGTCATAAATTTTGTTGGTATTTCAAATGAGAAGTCAATTGATTTCGGTTTTCCCAACCATATGCAAATTATAGTCGCTGAGGAAGGTAGTTGTTCTAATATAATTATTTTGAATGACACCAGATGTATAATACTAGATAATAAATGGAGAAACGTTTGCAGGCTTTTTGAGACTCATTGCCAAGTTAGATATTTAAGACGGCGGAATAATTTGATACAATTACATGAGCTATTCAAAATATTGAGGTTTTGTATTTCGTATTATTAAAGTGTAATTCTTGTTCCAAAATATTTCCTCAATTTGGTCTTCCGTCAAAGTATTCCATTTTTCCTCGAAAAAATAAAATTAAAAGCAAAATGTTAACCTAATTGCGATTAATCATCAAATGCGAGTTTTGTGAAGATGAAATCAAAATAATGTATTTATAGAGAAATGATTACAACCTTTAGTGTTTTATTCTAATTATGAGATTTTTAATCTTCTATGTAGGTATTTGTTTCGCTTAAAGGCTTTAGTATGCGGATATCAACCGACACTTCTCTCATTCCCGTGAGTCCTTCAAAACTTGTTCTGTACTTGCGTTGATCATTTTGTGCCTTGGAAAGTGTGAAACGAGAGGCTCTCGTATAAAATCACCTTGTAATTGGCGCTGGAATTTTACGACTTTTAACCCTTTAAGCCCATTGAAAGACACCCAGTTTGATATTTTTACATTTGTTTGAGAAAGATTACTTCTCACGACCATGCCGAGTGGATGAACTAATTGCTTTCGCGACTTCCTGGGATGAATCGTACTCAGGAAGATTAAAGTTCGCAATTTTTTTGCGTTCACACTCCCCTGGCTTGGCAGGGAATCGGTCCCTCTGTCACTACGTTGTCATTTCGGGAGGTAGAATAAACTCTCACTCTCTCCGCTACCAGCCTCTCCCCAAAACAAATGAAGCTTTCGAACTGCGAACGCTAATCACATAGCTACCATGCACCACACTGACCATTGATTTAATATGGTAGGTTCCTATCATTTTTTTACCGTCTTGATCGAAAGCTTATTGCATCTGCATCTACATCCACGTAATACCCTGCGAGCCACCACGAGGGTGTGTTGCAGGGTGTGAAGATCATCAAAAATGCATTATTCACATCCAACTAGGATATTTAATAGAGACATGCTAGATAATAGGGTCACAATTGCGAGTTGATAAGTATCTACATGGAAGTAAAGGGATTATTGGTTATTATTGCATGCATCATGCACTACAGACTACTCTAACAATATTTCACCTACCTAACCCTTTACTGCGCTGCCTATTGTGCTGTTGTATGGCACGCAGGAAAAATGGCATTTTAATATATCGGTACGACAATCGTTATAGATATTAGTATAAAAATAGTTACTTCTATTGTACGTATTTTAAGGCGTTCGATTTTAAAATAACGTGAAGTATTCTTCCTCATTAATTAAGAAGTAAAAAAATTCAACCGCGCAAAACGCTAAGACGAGCCATTACATGCTGGTAATTCATACGTGTCACGTGACACTCTTTCCTCTCTCTACCTGTGACTAGGTGTTGCTGCGGACGCTTTCCATCAGACGGTGCACTTCGTTAAAGCTTATCAACTAGTATCGGAGGTACATTTATTTAGTTAATTTATTATGAGTTACTTATATTTAAATATTAAAAATTATTTATACAGTTGATTCACTTAAAAACAGTTCGTATTCATTTTACTAAGCATACCGTGAAGTTGGCCCATCGCCACGCGAACTTTAAGCCATGCTTCGCACTAGCGGAGGACTACACGAGCAGGATGCCTTGGATCATATAAAACCACTATTAATACCATGTTTAACGGAGGAGATTTTTATAACTCTCATAGTTTTCATAGGTTATTAATAATAAATATTCACCAGAGTTGAGGCACTCTGAAATACAATGCCCAGCTCAGGAGACTAATATATCCTATGCCTCGCAATGTAAACTATATAAATTTTACTTCAGGAAGAAGGCCAGCCAGCCATTTATGAGCCTTTTCAAATAGTCTTAAAAAATAAAATTTAAGTCTCTAGCAAACTGGGATTTCTCAGTCCAAATTTTTGCCTAAAATGAATACGTTTATGGTAGGGTACGTGTCCATATAAATGAATGCAATTTTCTTTGATGAAGGAAACTACCCTATTTGCGACCAGTACGCTTATGATAAAAATAAAACAAGGTAGCGCGGTTGGGGTTGTGGTTAACCTAAAGTTGTAATCCAAGGACAAATGCGACATCAATGCCGGTGACGGGATTGAACTTTACATTGGTTGGAAAATTTTCCACTGAATTTGATACCTTGTTTAGTGCTATGTGATACCCTAATAACTAATTAATTGAGTATCTCGCATTCAGTGAACATACATTTTCAGTATTTCCACTAAGGGCTTCTTGTTTCGCGGGTGTTGCCTTGTCCGTTTCGTAGGACTTGACACTAATATGAGATCGGGTTGGTACAGTGACTAGTAGAGTCACTGCCGTAGTATTAGCCAGAATCCCGGGTGTGAGTCTCGTTAATGGAAGATATTTTTCAAATCCCAGGGTAAAACCGGCCCCTACTTGAGTACTTTGTAGAGACTAATCGATTTCAGCACTCTGCCCTTCGAATAGGACGTTAAGCCGTGGTCCCTTTCGGCTCCTTTCGGTAACAGCTGGTTGATAGCAATACCAGGTTTATCTCCTCCCTTTCGTTTCTACCCTGCTGATTGAATCAGGTATTGTCACAAGTTTAGTCGTAAAAAAGTACAATGCATCTAAATATCCCGCCATAATTTTGGTAGTGCGAAGAACACAATCAAAAGTTCCTCTATTATAATTATCATACCGTCCCTTTGCAAGTAAAAAAGTCGTTTCAGGCGTGATGTGTCGGAATAACATAATTAAAGATGATTGGCAATTTTCCACAAAAAACATTAAACCAACCGGTTTCGATGTACTACATCATCCCTGCACACTCTCCAGTTCGTTATTCCAGCCTATTTCATAAGGATCCCATATGCTGGCAGCGTATTCCAAATGAGGTCTAACAAGAGAAAAGTAGCTTTTTTCTCGTACATGATCGTCTCATCTCCCAGTACTCTTTTGATGAATCCCAGTCCACAATTAGCTTCACCAATTATTTTACGTATATGTGTACTCCATGTGTCGTCATTTATATTTAATATTAATGAAATATTTAATGGATTTCTCGTTAGTTAATTTCTTAATATTAACATCGGAGGGTATATGAGCAGTTTCCTAAACCCATGCAAAAATCAATCCTCTTACCGGGTGTGCAAAACATCATGTTTATCAAGATTATCCTATCGCAATATAAAAAGCAGCCCAATAGTTTTTCTCTGTCCCAAATCCGACAAGTCCATTTCATTTTTAAACTTTAGGAACGAACTTACCGTGGTTGCAAGAAAAATTTCGCTCGGCCAAACACTTTTAGAGATATAGCTATTATATGAAAATGGTAGCTGTTGAAGAGAAAGAGAACTGGTGGATATTGTTAACATGAAATGATACGCTGTGTTCGACGAAAGGGCAACTGGATCGCACAGTGAAGCAAGTATAAATTTAGCATGAATTGGGCTGGAGCGGATCGGCGAGCCAATAACATTCGGAAGCAGATAAACGATGCGTGGTCACAGCTTCATCGCAGGCTTAGGGAAAGCGATTTTCTTGCATTCCCTCAGCAGTAAGAAAATTATCCCTCGTTTAACTTCGTTCCATTAGAAGGGGAAATTTAGGGTTTGGTTTGATTAGGTTTTTGACTTACTATATCTAATTGACCGAAACTCGTGAGAGTACCCTTGACCCTATTATTGAGTAAAACCCTACCGGCCGCCACTATCGAGTCGAAACTGATAAGTCACCACCTGGCTCATATCCTCGAGGTGACTTTCATGCAAGTCAGTACACGCAAGGAATGTATTTACATTTCTCTGAAAGCCAGAGTGCTAAAAATATATAGAAAAGTTCTTAATAGTTAGATTGCGCAATTAGATGAGGTTAGAGAGAATGTGATATCGATATTTTCAAAGTGTCATTTTTCCCGTGTACTGTAAGATGACATTATAGGCAAGGGATAACCTGGTAAAATATGGGTATGCATGTGTATGAAATACATTTTATGCTAACTCATGCATTCCAGGGAAATAAAAGTCGTATATATAGATAAATTACTAGCTTATCAAATATTTCTTCCTTGCAGCGAAAATATTTAGTCAGCGAAGATATTTAGTACTGATTATTTAGTTGAACGTGTCTCGTAAATGTATATTTAACAAATTTCCATGGAATAGTATTATTTTACTTATTAGTTTCATGTGAATAGTGAATAAATGGTGATATTTCATCTCTGCCATACGTCCTTGTGGTGGCTGGCAGGGAATTAAGCTGATTTTGATGGAATTTATTATTTATTATTTAGAAGTAAAATGGATCCGTGGTTTGAGCCGCGATTTGACTCGCTGCAGAAGAAGCAGTAGTTTTTTTTAAATATCCGGAAAGATATATTCCCTTCGGTGCGATGGCTGTCAACGCCTCGTTCATGAAGCAGGGAACATCCAGTTGGTAGGGTCATAAATCGCGCTCACGGTATTTATATTCTCTCACGCGTTTGGACGAGTTCCCCCTCGAGAGTTAAATCATTTGCCCCCGGGATTAACCCTCACGCACGCAGCAACGGTTCCCAATCACGCGCGTGTATGAATACGCTTGCACGAAATGGCCAAATAAGGACCGCAGTTGATTCGATGTCCTGCCGCTTCTTCCACCACAGTAGAGCTCTTTGTGAGCTTCCTTCTAGGGAGACATTTGGATGCGCGGGAGAGACCCTCACTCTCTGTTTCTCTCTCTATTGGCCGAGATTTCTCCGCTTTCCCTACAGAGAGATGAGGACTGTCGTCCAGGGTTTTAAATAGGAGGAGAAGCTTGAATGGGGGAATGTGTACATAGTCGGAGGGAATTTGAAGTTGGTCGCGCGGATGGGGTGATAGTTGGGGGATGGGCTATCGTGCAGGACCTTCTATTTGGCAGTGGATGGGCTATTCCTGAGGGATGGACGAGGGCTCGGTGGGGGAGGAGGGGTTTGAAGACATGGAGGAGGAGTGGAGCGGGATGTTGGAGAGTAAGAATGGGGTAAATAGGGAAATGGCTTGGGACAATGGGGAAGATGAACGATGCGGCACCGTTGTCTGAAGCGTTCCCTGAAAATGGAGTTCCTTTCTCGCGTTTGTACGAGCTAAGGGTGCGGGCGTGTGTTTGTGCGTGTGTTAACTTGGCTGTATGGGGGGTGGGACTGGAAGAATGAGGAGGAATGGAAGGGTGTTGTCTTCTGGAGCATCTTTTATTGATTAAGGATAAAGGGGATCCAAAAGGATGTAAAGAGGAAGGTGACGGGGATAAAATAACGCCTTACCGGTTATCTAGAGTGAAAAATGTTAATGTAGCGCACTCTCCTTTTGAATTGAGGTTTGAATCTACTATGCAAAATTCAATGTCTCATTAATCTTCATAATTGTGTTAATTCCTCAAGGGTGCATTATCCTTTCTTCATACACTATTAAAGACAAAAATTCCTCCCAGTTTCAGTTTTATTTTCAATTCCTAGAGGCGTGGATAATTCCTACAAAATAAATTATCGAACTCCTTGCATTCAATCCATAATAATTTATTCATATCCTTTGCCTGAACTTATGTCACACCATTAAATTTCTGTCGTCTTTCTCAATATTCATTTTTGCTCAACAGACTTAGCAAAATAATGGCCTTGAAGTTTACATTGTATGACAACATTCTGCGTCCTATTGTCTCTTCTCTTGAACATGCAAGGCGGAAAGATATTCCACCACACAAAGCACGAACATGTATCTTTTTTGAAAAATCCTAGTACATTGTTATTTTTTTTTGTATTATTTAAATTGTTTAATGTGTCATTCAGCCTACATCCATTAATAAATCTTCGTCGCATTAAACTTTATTAATAATTGAAGAAATACAAGTGTATTCCTTAGTAGGTAGTGTTTTGTCGAGCATGTGATGTCATAAATAGTAATATACATATATACTATATGGCAGCGAAGCATGGGCGATAACGGCAGCAAAGAAGTCAAGGCTCGAACCATTAAAATGTGGTGCTTCCGCAGAATGATGAAGATAAGATGGATCGACCGAGTGACACGAAGAAGTCTGAAGAAGAGTCACAGAATAGAGAAGGCTGCTGAAAACTCTAGAAAGAAGACGGGATAACCTAATCGGCCATATCTAAAGACATGATGGGATGTTGAAGATAATCATCGAGAGAAAAGTGAGCGAGAGGATTGGAAAAGATAGGCCTTGTTTAAAAAATATGGAATAAGTTCTGATGGTTGTTAAGGAATATGTTAATATGAAGAAGTTGGCCGATGGGAGAATCGAATGGAGGGCCGCGTCAAACCAATCTTAGCATTGTTCACTGATGATAATGATGACCAAATTGCCAGCATTTCAACAAATGTACCTTATCTGTTGGAATGGGCCTTAGATAATAATCATACTGAAATATACGATACACAATGAAGTATAACGTACTATAAGAAATACGAGTTAACTCTTGAATTTCTTATAGCAATTTATGCCTCATTGTGCTTTAATATTTTTTCAACATTATGGCTGTTTTCACGCGTAAATATCAACAAATAAGTCCGTATAAGCAGGGTAGTAGTATTTTTTAATAGGACCTGAAAGCACTGATCATGGAGCGGGTGAACTTTCTGGTGAAGCGAATAAAACTTTTTTCATTAGTTCTCCGTATTGGGCTAACTTTTCTCATTTTTGCCTTCATTGCCCTGTTGAAACTTGCATAGTGCCTATTATTGCCACATTCACAGCACAGAAGATTACCTCGCTAATTAGATTAGTCCGGAGCTATGCCCAATAGCTTCTGCATTCTTCAGATAATAGAACAGAGATTAGCAGAAATTTTTAACGGTCCCAATGGAAAATCGAATCAGATAGACCATAATAATATACTATAGATACTTACCTATTGCATGATTATAGTTATCAGATTACGGTCCAAAGGAAGCGTTTATTACAGCTCTTGATTAAGGGGAGTTTATTAGAGTTTTATTAAATTTTACGTAATAAAAAATATTTTCCTCGTACTTTAACCTCGGATTGAAATTATTTGGTACGTGTATGTAAAGGCGGAGCGGAGAGCATCCAACAAGCAAACTTCAGATTTTATTGGTGAGTAAATTAAAAACTACTAGTAATACCCTTGAATTTAATAGTCTTCTCGCGCCAGATCTTATTTTAAATCTGTTTATATTTAATAAGTTGATCAGGTTATATAGAAGTATATTAGGAAATATAGATATAACAGATGAATGATCAATTTACCTTGATTCTCATCTCTCGACGGCCTAGAAATATTGAGAAATATTCAGTGAATATTCCATGTTGGCTAATTTTGGTGAATGACTGCTTCATTCCGGAAAACATTTCTCATTCTATGAAATTTGGTTTTCAGTGGAGTTTTATCAGTAGGGGGATAAAATGCAATCGAGTTTTATTACCTCATTCAATAATAACTATAATTATGCTTTATTTCGTAAAATAATACTCTATTACAAATTCACTGCTTACAATGCAATACGTTTCAACACACCAGAGTTATAAATGCTGATTGATGGCATTTTGAAACGAACACTATGAATTCATAAAAAAATCCCGTTCCATGGTGAGATGAAACCGGCGAGTAGAGTTTTTTGTGGTAATTTATTGAGTGTTACATGCCCGAAATTAATATTTTCAGAGGACATGCATTAGATTTGGTCTAGTGGCTATCATTATTGATTTCCAGGGAATCTGGCGTAAAATATAGTAAACGCCTATGGTTGCTCGATGTTTGAACGATGGAGTGAAAACGTAAGGTTTTTTCTTGCAAATTACTGCAACGTGATAATTTGTAGTAATAATCTGACAGTTATTGAATAGTAATATCTATTACATGCTTATCATACTAATTGACAAAAATGTAATAGTGTCTGTCTGTTCTGTTTTCGTTACGCATCTCCTCAAAATTACTGAACCGATGGAGCTAAAACTTTGTAAGATTCTAGTGTATACACTAGAAGGTGCTATAGTGTAAATAAAAATGGCTCAGAGTCCGGCTTCGATTCCTGGCGCCAATATTTACGTTGGTTTAAATTGACTTTTTTAATTTATGGTACCGCAAGATTTTTATCTTTCACTCAGTTAAATAACTAAATATTAATGGATTTCTTTCATTCTTCCTGTTTTTAATACGAAAATGTTTTAGCTTTCTTATTCTCATAACCAATTTACACTTTGTCGGTGTTGTTTCTGGGTAATCGGTATTTCGCTTTGAAATTTACTGTTTTTTTCGGTTCTTTTCCGTGTTCTTTGTCGTGAAATGAAAACATCGTTGGTGCTTAAGTATTTCGTCGTAGAGGGACGCCGTAAACGGCATTGTGATTTTCGAAAGGATATAGGAAGTTGCTGAAGACATTTTAGGCTACTCGTGATGCAAGATCAGCCTTATTTTTCCGTACGAAAAAACATGCTGACGGCTAGTACTGATGACGGATTCAGAATGTTTAAATTAGGTTAAAATAAGGAGTACATTTTTTTTAAATGAATGCTTCAGCGGTGATCAAATTGTGAACATTTTTTTTATTTCCTTTCGAGTTTTTGCATTTGAACCGACCTGGGACATGAAGAGAAGAGATGAAAAGGTTTTTTCAAATCGTTACCGGTTGAAACAGCCTGAGATTTGAGTTTCGTTGCGAGACTTGCCTATTATGATAGATTTCAACGGATAAATAAGATTGGAGAGGTAGATTATCTAACCAAAGGATTCAAAATGTAATTTTTCCCACTTACCCTAAGGGAGCATAATAGGCTGCATAGCAAAGAGAAAGGTAGCTGAAATATTGTCGGAGTAGTCTGTAACGGTAGCCCTTAGTTGTATATTCAATGGTGCATGAGCAGCGTTTTCCGAAAGAAAAAATGAATTCACAATACACGCTTGTCCGGGGACAAAATTCAACTCGGGTGAGCAAGATGAGGTCAAATATAGAACAAAAAAACAACAGAATGAGAATCTAAATATAACAAACAATGTATTTCAACAACAATAGACAAAGTAAGTGCAAACCAACAAATTGAAATACTCTTCCCAATTCAGGGAAACCCGAATAACTTGCAACAATAGACCATGGCCCTTAGGAGACTCTCGAGAAATGACGAAGTCTCCGAGAAAACCAACTCGAGACCACGGACGTCGCCAAGAAGTGAACTCGATGCCATCTCGACTCAAACAGAGGGCGTGAGAGGGGAGGCATTTTATGGCATAAGGAGTGGGTGTTTTCGGCAAGGTCAAAGTAGAATGGGGTTTAACGTGGCCTCGATAGGTAAATTTTTGAGGGGAGGGAAAAATTGTATAGGTGAAGTCGGCGAGGTGGAAGCTTATCATTGGAGCATCCGGAACTCTTTTTTTACTCCGGCGAAAGAACTCCAAATAACGGCTTGTACGATGGCCTAACTTCTGGTCATACTCCGCAGTCTGGGGGCTATGTAAGTGAGGGCGGATGTGGTGAGGTGATTGGAGCGGCCGTGAATTGGTGCAGGCGTGAATCGATACATTTTGGAAACATAGGCATTGTTGGCGTCGTTGGCTCCGCCTGTCGTTAAATATGCCTGTCGTGCAAGTCCTTCGGCTAAGTCCGGAGGGTAATTTGTCCGCCCAGGGGTAATGCCCAACGAGGGGAGAGGGGGGTACCAAAAAATGCCACACACCCTTTTGGTGGCTCTCCGGGTATTACGTGGATATAGATTCCTCTTCTCCTCTACCTAGCATTTCTAGCATTCTATTGCGTCTTTATAATAATTACTATTGTTTACCTAATTCCTTACGACCTGCCTTTAAAATCTTTTCCTCTCCCCCGATCTCCAGCACTTCCGGGTTCCTCTTTGTTTATACCAACCTTTCTCCATCCTTCTTCATATCTACGTCTCAAAAGCTGTCCAAAATATTCATCTCAAAAGTCTCTTTTCATCTTAATCCCTTAGATCCTCAAAATGATATGCTTTATAATTTTGCTTTTAAATCTCTCTTTGATGTTAAATTTTAAACGGCTTTATCCTTGGACCATGTTGAAACTGATTTGTACTAATAATATGGCTATATTCATTTCTCATGCAAACCTCTTTGTAGTATGTAATAATTTGAGTAATCTCCGGTTATGTTCTATTTTATGCTTGGAAGTCTCCCAACCCGTCTCCAAGTAGAGTTTTCCCCCCTTTTCAGTGATAAAGCGAGTATAGTCCTTTTACATGAGCGATTTATCTAATTGATCTGTTTATTTGCGATTATTAATTGACAGCAGATTAAAAATTTGGGTCAAAATAAAGGAGTTTCATAACTTGGATACTGTAAAAAAAATGCACTCACCTTTTCGCTTGATGTTGATTAAACGCGTATATTCCATAATTTTATTACAAAACGGACTGAGATATAAGCGGTAGACAAAGGGGATATTTGTCCCCACTCATTTAGCGAAGATTCATTTGCCGAGCATCAGGCCACTCGAGTGGACAGCCTTTAGGAAACAGAAAAATCGTGACTCTCCTGATAGTGACGTAGAAACTGGAATGACAACATTTTCGCCGAAGCGTGTTCTAATGCCCGAGTTGAAAAAGGTTTCATCATTTTTTTAAGCTCTTTAAATGCTTTAAATTCGGCAGAGAATGACCACGGTTGGAAGAAATTATTCCTCTTACACTCTTTTCCTTGCAATTAAGTACTTTTGAGAGTCTAATAATGTAGCCAGATGCAATATTTTTAGGTGAGTGTAATATGCAACATGTATTGTGCTACATTTAGTAGGTCTGGAAAAACAAGTGTAATGTCTATCTTTGAAACTTAAACGTTTTAGATTAATATTTCTGTGCAAAATTTAATCCTATTTATCGTGTCGTATGCTATTTATTTTTTAGAAACTTTTTCAGAATTCTGAATGAGAGAAGTTTTATCACAGCAGAACGTTGTCGTTGGTTACTGCAGCGTAGACCAGGTTGGAAAAAGTTAGCATGGTATATGAAACAGTATCTAGATCTGAATAAGGGTTTTCAGATAATATTCAGCCATGTTAGTGCGGTGCTGGCAAAATAATAATGTAGTTGATCGAATCCAGTAAATTATGTTTCTGGATCTAGTTCTATGTATAAAAGTTTTTAGAGCACTTAATTACAAAGTTTTTCCTCACTATCATTCAAAACTGAATAACTAGTTGGCATTATTAACGCAATTAAGTATGCAAGCAACTTCCTGCTTCATCTACCTCTTTTTTCTGATATCGTCCGATAAATGCCAACTCTCCGTTATTTTAAAATCAGTCTCGGTTTATTGAAACCTGGAATAGAAAAACAAAGAATTACGTTAGCTGGCTACTAGTTTATGGAATGCTTCGCGAATAATTAAAATCATACCTATCATTAACTTGATATATATAAGTATTCCTTCTCTGTGGAGTATGGAAAATGAAGGTTTTCAATTAACTATCACGTTTTTATTTGAAGATAAGTGTTTATGATAATTACATTGTAATTAACATGCATATTGTGCATGGTAATTTTGGTGTGCCATATTTTGTCTTCGCTCAAGAATAAGGAATTATATGGTTGCATCTTATATGTATACTTTCTCTCGCTATTCAAATTCAAAGATCACGTATACAATTTTTTAAAGGAAATGTGCTAGGGAGCATGTTAAAAAGTATTGAAAAGATCTCCAGTGGATGGAGCAGAGGCATAATGGCGCATTAACAATGGTGAGAATAATCTTCGATCAAGATTCTAAACTGATTATTCTTCTATATATTTCCTTTTCTCGTAACTCATTAGACCCGATTTGACTATACTTCAGGTTAGATATTTTCAACTGGCATGTGCTCAAATAAAAACAGAAATGTGACTCTATTCGGTGGATATCTTTGGGAATCGTATCAAAAATATCAGACTATATACAAATCGGATCAGAGCAATTTGCAATCGTCCCTAAATATCTGAGCCCACGATTTGTGCGTATGGAATATTTGCAAATATCCACAGTATTTTTCGGAGGATAAACGTTTTGAGTTTTTATTCGGCCGGCTTAAGCGGTGGGTTCGCATCAAAGTGACTCGAGACTGGGGGAGCGTGCGATGGAGTCATCACAGTCAAAAAGTTAAAATTGCAGCAATCTTTTGACGAAAGCGGAGGAGAGTGCGCCCGGGATGCCATTGCTTTTTCATAAACCGTTCTTTTCATCCGTCTCCCCCGAAAACTCATCCCCCCGCTACTGCCTGATCTCACGAGAGAGCACCCCCTACCCTCTCATCCCTCTCCATGCGGGGACTTGCGTGGAGGTGCCCCCTTCAAAACCCTTCTTTCTCCCTCTCTCATCCACCCCTTCTCCCCCCCTCCCAACCCCCAGTGGTATTATTTTTTTTTATTTTTCGCTCTTTTCTCTACTTTTCTCAGGCGCCCTCTGCAAGGGTACGCATTTTATACACTCCATCAACTCGAGAGAACTTCCTCCCTTTCCTACCAACCCTTCCTCTCTCTCCCACCCCTTAACAACCTCCCTACCTCCCCCTCTTCCATTAGGGTCGCGGAAAAAGGAACACCTTCTTCTCCTCCACGCTCGAGCGCTCATGCCATGAAAAGTGGTCCGTCGCTCAAGAAATTTGCACGAGGAAGTGGTAAATTGCGTGCCAAAGGGAGCGGCAGCATCTTGATGTGGACCCCTCCCTTCCCCCACTTTATCCCCATCTCAACAACCCCCACCCTCTTGTTTGTACGAGCTGGTTTGCCATTTATCCGAATGCGAAGCTTAAAGCGTGAGGACAGGGCGGCAGTGGCCCATGCCTTTAAAATAATATCCACGTTCCGTAGCTTTGTCGGTTTACGTTCTACCTTACCCTCGCATATCTCTCGGCCCGTGTGGGTTCTCTCGTTCTTATTTTTCTTCTAACATAAGGGGGCTTCTTTGTATGTCGGGAATAATTTCGCTCAAGATGTTATGCTGATGGGATGTTGACGCTTTCTGGGTGGATTATGACCGCGCGGCGTTCGCAGCAGTGCAGAGAGGGGATTCAAAATTTTCTGCTTACGCTCCTTATAATGTCCTCACTTTCGTATAAATTTCACGCATCTCTTGAGACAGCTTCATAATGTTGCAAAATGGCTGGCCGTCCGGTTTCTTGTCTCGTCGGAATGTATGTAGGTCTAAAGGAGAATGAGAGCTATGCTATAATGGAATCAACTTTCACATAAATTCCTACGCATATCCCTTCGAAGCATATATTTCTAAAATTGCTAGATTTGCGATGTATTCCGTATTCTAGGGAGGCTCTATGCGTCTTCATCTGCATATACGTAATATTACTCTGTAAGGCCATGTGGCAAGGGGTGAGAAATGCATCATCAATCGATTAGCATCTCAATTTTAAGAACTTTGCCTGATAACAGAGTGCATATGATTATCCATACCATTCCAAGTACCCTTATGTGGCTCGCTGGATTATCCGTAAATGCAGATTGGTTTCAACGTTAGCTATATCCACTAAGGGAACTCAGTAACTTCACTTGCGACACAGCATTCTTTCTCAAGGTGAGGCAATTCTGGCAATTCGCGAATAAATAAGCCTTGGGCAAATGTATTGCAGTCATGCGTTTCACATGCATGCATGCATGTGGAAACCTTAATTTAGCCTAAGCCATACTCTATATGGGAGCATCAATTTATTATGTTGTTGCGTTAACTCTCTAGATGCTTGTTGCTTACGTAATGCTTATGCTTATGCTTAAGCTTATGCTTATTGCCTATCTATACGTTTTATAATCGTTTCAGTGTCTAACAAAAGCAATTTCCGTTAATTCCAAAGTTGCTTATTATGTGCATTTTATTTCATAGTTTCTTGACGAAACTGAATTTCTTGAAAATACAATATTTAAACTTTATTTTGCAGTGAATTTCAGTTAAATGTGTGAAGTTTCTCGCGGCTGAGCTAAAGGAGGTTGATCCGAAAAGTCATATCATTTTTTTAAATATTTTCAGCACTTATAGAACTAAAGTTCCTCTATCTAATAAAGCAAATATAATAACCAACCCATACTCCTTGTTCCACAAATTGCATTTGAAATTACATACGATTAACGGCGAGAATGGCCATCACATGGGAATATAACGTTTAAAAATACCATAGTGGTATGTTGATTTTGCATAAAACTGATATTTTATGAGTAATTTTACAAGAAATAAAATGACATGAAAAAAAGGCATTAACCCACCGTATTTTTCGCTAAATCCTCCAATTTCTGCGCTTATAGCAGATGAAATGCGTAGTTGTCGAAAGTGGCGCTGCGGTAGCTCCAGCCAAAATGTATGGCGTATGAATAATATCATTACTAATGAGATATTAAAGCATAATTTAGAAAAATATTATAACATAACGTTTGATAGTAATATTCTGGTGTTATACATTAGTAAATTCATTGAGTACATAAATTTATTTCTTTAAAGTAAATGCTAAATGGCTCCATCGTCGAGCTGATTAAAATTATCATAAAAAAGATATCCTTCGACTTTACATCGTATTTCTTGTGGTACTTATGATTTTCAATAGCTTAGGTAATTTTCTTTGTGAAGTAAGGATCACTTAGCAGGCATATGCTCGTACTAAAATTAATAATATTCGTCAGACAACTTGACTCAAGCAGTCGCGAGCCAACCTCCTTAAAACCACCGAGTGCGTCCACCGGGTTGTGGATGGTGGGTCGCCCTCTAGATATAGAGGTTAGCTGCGAGATAAGCGAGTTTACTCGTCGAATAAGCAGTCGTGGACAAAAAGCGACGGCATTCCGAGGGGGTATTGGTCTATCCCTGGGTAAGATAGGCCTCTAAATAACACAGAACCTGTGAAGATGCCGTGACTTGGGGACGGGAGGCCGCCAATAATTACGCTTCTCATCACCCGGAGGAGAGGGCAGCAGCTCTTCTTCACATGAGTGAAGGTGGAGACCACAGTGGTCGGTACAGCGACACTCATTTCACTACAGGCGTGGTAACATTTACTTTAACGGCGGTAGTACTGCGATGTGGAAGGCAAGGGGAAACCACCACATTAATATCCCGAGGAGTCGCAGCTACTCCACTCTTTTCTTTCTTATCAAGACGTGATGGCACCCTCTCGAGTAAAATATTCCGGAGGTAAAATGGACTGGAGAACCTGAAGGTGGAAATGCGAAGAATGGACCTCGACGTATTAGGAATCAGCGAAATGAAGTGGCCCGAAGAAGGAGACTTTTGGAGTGGAAGCTACAGGATTATACATACAGGATTATTAAATGGTAACGCTGGAGTAGGGATCATACTCAGAAAGAGCGCCGGAATGCGTGTAAAGAGCTACCTGCAGTACAATGAAAGGATAATAATGGTGAAGATCGAGACCAAACCTGTAGATACCGTAGTGGTGCAGGTTTACATGCCTACGACGGACTATGAAGATGAAGAAGTGGAAGACGTCTATGAAGATATCAATGAAGTTATAAAACAGGTAAGAGGAGAAGAAAACCTAATTATTTTAGGAGACTGAAACGCTATCGTCGGCGAAGGTCAAGATGGAAGAATAACTGGAAAATACGGATTGGGAAACCGAAACGAAAGAGAAGAAAGGCTGCTTGAGTTCTGCACTCAATATAAGTTAGTGGTTGTCAACACATTGTTTAAAAATCACAACCGAAGAAGATACACATGAAACATGCCAGGAGACAGAAGAAGATGCCAAATAGACTACATTTTAGTGCAGCAGAGATTTAGAAACCAAGTGAAGGACTGCAAAAGCTACCCAGGGGTAGACATCGACAGTGACCATAATTTAGTGATGATGAAATGCCATCTAAAATTTAAGAAATTAAAGATAACAAAGAAAAATAATATTTGGCAAGTAGAAAAACTAAAGGAGGCTCAACATCAGCTGGCATTTCAAAAAGCAGTAGCAAACAACATAGAAGCGAACCTGAATGAGAAATCAGTGGAAGAGCGTTGGGAAAACATTAAAGGTGGACTACAGGAATCCGCAAAAGAAGTTCTTGGAAGAAGAAAAGTTGCCAAGAAGAAGCCATGGATGACAGGGGAAGTCTTAGAATTGATTGAAGCAAGAAGAAAGTACAAGAATATGGAAACTGAAGAAGGGCAGCTTTGCTACAAAAGAATAAGGAACGAAAAAAGTCGCGAAGCAAGGAAAGCTAGTGAGATGTGGTTGAAAAATCTATGCGAAGATGTACAAAACAACCTTACCAGTGGAAAAGTGGAAGCTGCCTGTAGGACAGTGAGGAACCACTTCAAGGAACGGAGCGCAAGATGCAATGCTATAAGGGCAAGAATGGAGAACTTTTGATTGAAAATGAAGACTCAGTGAAGAGATGGAAAGAATATCTGGATATGTTATACAACGGAAAAAATCTCAGCGTAAAAGCTATTGAAGAGGGAAGCGAAGTGGAAAAGGATGATATGGGAGTATCAGTATTAAGATCGGAATTCGACGCAGCAGTAAGGGACCTTCGGACGAATAAGGCTTCTGGTATTGATGATGTCCCTGCAGAACTAATTAAAAATTCAGGAGAGAAGACATTAACTCATCTTTACAAGACCATCTGCGACAAGTACGCAACAGGAGAAATTCCAAAGGACTTCGAGAAAAATATCATCCTTCCTATTCCCAAGAAGAAGAGAGCAGAGAAATTCGGACTATAAATTTTAGGACTATAAGCCTGACGACACATGCATCGAAGATACTGACAAGGATCATCTACAGAAGAATCGAACGAAAAGCAGAGGAGTTCCTGGATGAAGATCATTTCGGATTCAGGAAAAGTAAGGGTACAAGGGAAGCAATATTGGCCCTTAGGCTACTCATAGGGAAGAGAATGGAGTAGAACAAACCGACGTGCATTGCATTCGTGGATTTAGAGAAGGCCTTTGACAACGTGGATTGGGATTCAATGCTTGGAATTTTGAAGGGAATTGGAGACTCCTACAATGACCGAAGAATTATACACAGTCTGTACAAAAACCAAGTTACTGTGATTAAATCTGGACCCAGGTGTGAAGAGGCAAGAATAAGGCAAGTAGTAAGACAAGGCTGCGCACTGCCTCCCGTAATTGTTAATGTTTACATCGAGAGAGCCATAAATGAAGTCAAGGAGAAATGCTCTGGTGTGAACATCCACGGAGAAACAATCAGTATGCTACGATTCGCTGATGACATACCTCTCATAGCAGAGACAGAGAAGGAGCTGAATAAGATGCTAACAACCAGGGAAAGAACTATGGCCGGATATCAGCTGAAGATAAACGAGAAGAAGACTAAGATATTGGTGTGCAGCAAGAAAGAAGAGACGAAAACCAATGTCAAAATAGGAAAACAAAAACTTGAAGAGTTTAAAGAGTTCTGTTATCTAGGAAGCCGAGTAACCAACGATGGACGAAGCAAGAAAGAAATAGTGAGTAGAATAGCCCTGACAAAGAGGGCATTCTTTCAAAAGAATAATCTACTTACAGCAGGAAATACAAGCATAGAAGTAAGGAAACAGTTCATCAGAACATACATGTGGAGCATTTTTCTTTACGGAAGTGAATCATGGACGATGATGGCAGCGGAGAAGAAAAGGGTAGAAGCATTTGAAATGTGGTGCTACAAAAGAATGCTGAAGATTAAATGGATCGACCGAGTAAGTAACGAGGAAGTGCTTAGAAGATTAGGAGAAAAGAAAAGTCTGCTGACAACTCTAAAAAGAAAATGGGAAAACTTAATCGTCCATATCTTGAGACACGATGGCCTGATGAAGGCTATCGTCGAGGGAAAAGTGAACGGGAAGATTGCAAAAGGCAGGCCCCGTACATGGAGATACATGGAACAGGTTGTGAAGAATGTAAAAGAGAAGAATTACGTCACAATGAAAATGTTGGCCGATAGAAGAATCGAGTGCGTCAAACCAATCCTAGGTTTGTTGACCAATGATGATGATGTGCCAAGTTAATTTTCCCCACTTGTAATCTACGCATGTAATTAATTAATATTTGGTGCGTCTAAAGTGATAGCAGGATAGAGAATAATCATACATAAAGAATCATAGATACTATATTAGTATGTTTTCCCATACTTTATATTAGGACAATACGCAACTATTTTCGAGCCTTATCTTAAGGTTTCATCATTTTTCAAGCTCAAGTATTGTCTTCACTTTCTTTGAGGATTCAATATAAAATATTTTGGCCCAACTTTACTTGGCAATTCTCCATATGTGATCTTTGGTATCTATTTTGAGGACAACTGAGATGCTTGTGCATGCTTGGTTATGCTTTTATCTTCCCGTAATCACCAGGACTGGCCAATGCTTTCCTGTTCTTTATTTTGCTGCTTTCAGCCTCTAGGCTGTTTTTCTCGGGAGTCTAGGGGGAAAAATGAGGGAGGGTGAGAGGCAAAGGGGTTTTGGATTGAGTCCCCGGCCCTGTAAAGGAGCAGGAAAGGAAGTTATGGAAAGAAAATTTCGGATACGTGGGGGTTCCTTCCTGAGCGGAAAAAAGGACGAGGATATGTGCGGGACGAAAAGGGGGGGGGGGGGCTGAGATGAAAAAAGGGAGAGAAAAGGATAAAGATTGGGTCGAGGAAGGGGAATGGGGGAGAAAGGGTCGGAAATAGAATTGACCCTGACGGGAAGTGGACTATGGAGTCGTAAGGGGTGGGGGATATTCACTTCTGCGACCTCCCCCCGTGCTGCTCTACTTGCCTTTTTCCATCTGTGTTCGATCCTTCCCTCTCCCACCATGCCCCACGTAGAATCACAGCGCTTCTTATTGTGTGTTTCCATGTGCCTTATCCCCGGTCCGCTTATACATCCCCCTTCCACTCTGGTGGCTGGTGACCCAGCTTCCCCCCCCCCCCCCCCTCCCGCCGCTTCCCTCTCGACGCCAGAGATTCCCCGAATCTTCCGTACTCTCCATTTTTCTCGCACTCTGGGACCACTTGCGATTTCGCTGCTTCGATTTCTACTGGTGCGTTTGGCTTCGGTCTTTTCCTTTGTTCCCCTTTCTTTCCAATACTGCTCTTCTCTCTTTCCCCATCGCTTTATTCCCATTTCCGTGAGTTTTTTTTAAAATTTACATTATTATGAGTTGTCCCTCGATATTCTTTCCGTTGCAAGAGTGGATTTAAGTTTAGGGATTAGAATGTACGATGTTACTGGCCCTCAAACGTTGAATTTCCGAGATTCTGGTGAAATTTCTCCGGATGTGTCATTTTACGTGTCGTGAGTTTCTAATTTGTGAAATTACCCGCTGCTATTGTTATTCATTTCAATTCATTGATTTCCACGAACTGCTGTAATTTATATATTTTACGTGCATGGGGCATATAGTCCGCATATGCTTCGCAGTAGTTTTTTACGATGTGATACCACTATAGTAAGTATGCCCAGAGTATATCCATTCGTGAATGTGCTAAATTGCCTTTTCACGATCATGTTCTAGTTACACAAAATATATTTGCTCTGCGTTTCATTCATTCATCTGCCCTGTTATTTATAATATATTGTGGACATAAACAAATCCGTAAGGATAAATATTTCAAATTGATCAATTTCACATTCTTTTTTAATATAACCGTCAATTCGGTGATACGTATAGGTATCATATTTCAGTGGATTTTTAAACCGGTGTAACTGATATATTTCGGCAAAAAAATTTACTCATTGACTTGTAATGGTGATTTGTGACCTATGATATAGCAGGTAATTAATTCATATGATTTTCTGTAGCTTATGGAAGAAAGTCGTAAGTAAACCAAGTCATTTCACGCCTCGTATTGATTTAGCACCCATGCCGTATAGTACTAGAAACTCGATTGTGAGGGCTTTGGCATTGATTCATGCTTTCTCAACCATAAGGCCATCAGATGCACGTATCAAAATTGAGTATATAATAAAAGACACAATGATTATATATAGTTGCTAGCTACGTTTTTAAGTAAAATTTTTTATTTATGGTATTCGGTGCTTTAACTTGATTTAATAATATATTATAACCCGTAAAACGGACATGGAAAATTTGCAATGTTTGCAAAGTAGTCATTCATTTGTGTCCCATATTTTCCTTCTAAAAAAGGCTGCGAAGAATGTATAACTATTATTTACTTGCTTTCCCTCTCCCAGGTGTTAATCCCTTTCATTAATTAAAGGTAAGAAAGGCTAGGAAAAATAGTCTTCGATGGAAGAGATCTTAACTTATAAGGAAAATAAGCAATAATCAGTAAGAATGCAGAATCTGAAGTAGTGTAGGCTGGAAGAATTATAAATGTAAAAATAATATTTGATAAAACGTAGCATAATATTATCTAAATGATATTAAATTCGGCCATGATAAGAAGGAATGTCAGAAAAGAAAGGAGGTAATTTTAAGTTTTTGAATGGAAGGAACAGTTCTTGGAAGTATAATTAGTGGAAGTATGAAATGTGGAATAAATGTTGACTATGATTTAATCTTGACACGAAAGGATGTTTGTTTGCCCCGCAGAACCTAGAATTTAATGCATCGGACCAGTTAAAAATATTTGGCTAAGTGGTAAAATAAAAAAGAATAGTATTGGGATTGGAGCCATTTGGATTCCAGGAGCATATTTGATCTCCATCTTTATCTACGAAATAACCTGCGAGCCACCGCGAGGGTACGTGGCAGAGGGTGATTATCACCAAAACATGCACCATTTACATGCTACGAAGAGCTACCAAGTCATGCGGCAATGCGAGTATTTCACATTTCAGTGATCGCAGGTAATTGATCAGTGAAATAATATACCATAGAAATGACTATCATCCCGTGCAATATATCTTTTGCATAGACTACAATAGCGATTCATAGGTTCTCAATGGATTTGTCCAAATTTCAGCATATGTAACGCTACTTAAATCCATATCCATCCTCCGTATATTTGCTTTTCATCGCCCTGCTGGGCAAAATACCAATTCCAATCGTCTTTTGTATGCCTTTATGTGAAATATCTCTTTTATTACAAATTCCTCGCTGAGCCGTAGATCAGTATGCCTTATACAGTAGACCTTAATACATTTTCAATGTCGCCTGGAAAGCGAGCTCGTTTAATATAGTTGGAAATTTCAGGTAACACAAAGTATTTTTCTTTGCGTATCTTTTCTGAATATCATATCCATACTCGAAATCAGTGATGTGATTCTTGATATCTACGATACACCATTTTCCTCTGGAATTACCCTCTTCCGCTCGTGAATCGTTTTTGGGTTAATCTTTAAAGTTTTATGGCCAGGGATGGCGGGGGATGGAGATGCTTTGTGAATGGGATCATTAGAGCCACCCCACTGTCACTCCTCTCGGTCCCCGGAGGATATCCGAGCCCTTGAGCGCGCCCTGATGCGTTTCTCCGGAGAGCGTGGGGCTCATGATACACACCGGTCGGCGGCGGCCTCCTCTACCACCTCCCCTTCCCGTGACCTCTTTCGCTGCACTTCCTCCGAGAACGTCGCTCCGTTCTACGCCTCGTCCCCAACCCCATTGTCCTCTCGAAGCGGCTCCACAGAGAGACTCCTTCTCATCCCTTCCTCCCCCTCTCTGCATGCTTGGATTGATTTTTCGGTTGACGATCCTGTCTACTGAACCTCCCTTAAAAACCTACTATTATACACAATTTTATCCTCGGGACCCATTTCAGAGCCGGAAAAAAAGAACTTTAGTTGAGAGCTTTAAGCAAGCATGTAATAAAATAAATAGCGAAGAGCGTGATGTGGGGCGTGGCAGAGCTGTCGAATCCCTAGTCAACAATTACCATCTACATCCATCCTGACTACGAGCATACCCTGGCAATACCCTACTTGCCACCATATATCAGTAAGACATGGTGTGTGCTTCACCATGCATGCACTACCTATCGCGCTTGGAGAGGATTTGTAGCTCCATAAAGTCCAAATTACTCCAAAAAAAGAAGCAAAGAACAGAGCAATCATGCATAAACGTAAAAAAAGCTGGGCCAGCACGTGGAAAGAAAGACCTTAAATTTACTCATTCGAGAATCAATTTCCCTGGTTAATTAGTCTGGAATTCATTTAATGCCTAAAGCTTATACGTATGTTAACATACGGTAAGATTAGTCAGACTTAGCTCTCCACTCAATTCTCCTATCAGCCGACCTCTTTACACATATATACCTATCTTCTTCTCTTACTACATTCATTCTTACTTAAGGGTATAGGCTATATAAGGGTATATAAGGCATTCATACTTACTTATGGGTATGGATCCAAAATCCCTGACAGTCGAGAGTAATGGAAATGTACTTGTTATTTAATGCTATGTTACATCTAATTATTTCTTGGAGAAAATCTGATTAGGCCGTAAATGCCGTCGAAGCATAAGGTGACATAAATGGTCTATGTAATATAATGAAGCTTCAATTCAGTCGATTGACAAATATTTTGGAACACACTGAACCATTTGGATTCCAAGCACTCATTCTGCAAAATCATTTGTTTAATCTGCCAACAATTTGTCGTAATTTGTTGTTGTAATGTTTTAATATATGAAATACTGTGCGTGGGGTACACTTGTACAATATTTTCCATGCTGAAATATACATAAAAACTTTATATTTCGGGCTTCTGCGAAAATACATGGCAGGATAATAATTTTCATGATAAAATTAAAATGGATTCTATGATTATCATGACTCATCTATCCTGATGTAATATTTATAGCTATTACCCGTTCTTAATGCCACTATTAAATTAACTTCCCTCGATATTTCCGCAAAATGTCTTCCAAAACCTTGTTAATTGCCCATCTATTGATATCAGTTTAATTTCAACAGAGTCCTCGACCTGCTTAGATTTTCACGACTCAGTTTGACTGGCGGATAATTAGGTCATAAAGGTATATCACTTTTCCCTCTACTCATTACTTCTCACCTCACTGAGAATATTTTTCTCTATTGCTAGTGTTGAAGGAAATTTTACGTACTTCGGTTCAGAACTCATTGATTCACAGGTATTCTGTTCAATTTCAACCTTTTGGAAATGATTAAAATTGCAGAAGAGAATACGCGAGAAGTTTTGGCTGTTGCGGGTGTTTACTTTGGTTTGGAATAATTTTTAATGGAGTAATTAGCACCTTTTAATCTCATTCGTTGTACCATGTTCATCAACTTGCCATAAGTTGTGTCTTTTGGAATCTATCCCATAGTTGACGGATTCCCGAAAACTCGCATCATCCGGAAAAAAAACTTTTATTTCCCTCCCAAATTTTACGCCCTTCATTCGGATGAATAATAGGGAACTAATTGCGAGGACTTAGGGGTAGTTGGAAAAAGGGATGTGATTCAAGGATGAAAGGAAAAAATCAGAATGGACCCTAGGAGCAGGGAAAACAGGAAGGGGCAGCAAATGTAATTAATGAATATTCATGAATTGTTTCACTCCGTTTTATTTTTCCCCTCTCTTTGTGTGCCTTTTAACGAGAGCTAACATTCCCTCCCGACTTGAACTTTCTATTGGATTTCTCCTGATTCATGAATGCCTCAGCGTCGTTTGCTTTCTTTACCGGCCTCAGTTTCCACGGTGCTATTCAGCACGACGCTAGCACGAGGGTTCGCCCAAAGTTATGCCGTGATAGTTATTCTGTTCCCCCGTGGGCGTTACCAGTGGGGATGAGGGAGTTTTCTGGGGGATTGGTGGGGAGGGTGTCAGGGGGAGGGGGAAGAGGTGAACGCCATACCCCTCCATCCTTCCCTTAACCGTGAAAGGGATACGGGAATGGTGGATCGGAAAAACAGGAAGCTTGTCGGAAATAAGCGTTGAATGCTAAAAGTCTGTTTGTTGTGATTCTGATTGGGTGGGGATCGGGCTGCCTTCAATGCCCATCAATGTGCGAATGAAAATACGTATGTACAAACTTATCTCCGTGTCTGGGGATCTCGTTCCAGTCACAGTGTCTCCCCCTCGGGACCCGTCTGGAATAAAAAGACATGGCATTTTTTTTGCAGCTCACCTCGTTATCCCGATTCTGCTGCGATAACCGTCAGGAATAAATCATTTTCTCGCGGAGTTTCAATGAGACTGTTCAAAAGCCCTGCTCACTTCTCGTTACAAAAATTCACGCGCAGTTCTGCTCTTTTAGCTGTCGATGAAAATAAGTACTCTTTGCTTCCAAGGCTCGTTATAGAGTTTTGCATTGCCTAACTTTCTTATAAATTTGAATGGGTTTCACGCCAAAATTTTCTGATTTGAATGATACAGGAAATATAACGAAATATTTCCGATGCTTCGTAAAGAATAAGCTCATTTCAGTTTTACTCAACATCTTAAACACTTAATATCTCCATGACGGGTTCAGTAATCCTCAACTTTACTTTTGAATGATTGCCTTAAGTGAAATATTAAACGTGGTTGCATGATCTGTAATATCTATATTAATGTCAACTGCTGAGGGGTAGCCAGAATTGTATTTATTTGGTAGTGAATGAAATGACTATGCATAAGTCATTACAGAATTTTATATTGTTGTGGCAGTTTGAATTAGATGTTGTGCTTATCCATTCTCATTGATCATATCTGGAACCATATTATTATAAACGTGAAGAAATTAATGTTTTAAATAAATATCCCTCTATTTATAACTTTATAAAAAATGCAATATTTATTGGGAGTACAATTTTAAATCTCTCACAAGGGAGTAGCGTAAGAGTGTTGACTAACTTATTGCTCAATAATTATCAGAATAAACGGAATAGTTTAATCAAGGAAATGATATTTCTGTGAAATTCGTTTTATTAGGACACATTTTTTTGCGCTGCCTCTCATATCGATCACATGAGGTACAATGTTGCGTATGTTTCTATAATATATACTCAATAGCTATGAATCTGGATACTGATTTCTAGTTATTTGACTTAATTAATAATTAAATTTACTCATAAAACTTTCTGGGCAGAGTTTGGAAAAATCAGTGTATCCTATTATTTTAAATGTTCTTGCCTTGCTAATGAGGTAGAAAGAGCGATTAAAAACTATATGTCATCTCATCGTCATCATCTTAAAAAAATATCAGATTGGGGTATCGCAGCTCTTCTCTCCGTTTTCCTGCCTCTTTATCTTCTTCATATTCACAAGTTTACTACGCTTAATTCAATAGATTCTAAATTTTATTGCCTACCATTCATATTCTACCCTAGTTTTTCAGATAGATTGGTCCAAAATAGAGCCTAAAATATTCCCGTGTCCCTCTCCATGAATGATTCAGTGTGACATTTCTTTCACTGGGGGAATTTTAAAGTTAAAGAATATTATCCCATTATGAATGAAAAACGACTAAATCCACCATCACGTAGCATGAAAACAATGCAGATGTTTAACGAGGGTTACGTAAGGCTAAAAAGTAGGGATGGGTCGGTTCGGTTCTTCGGTTCTCGGTTCCACCGGTTCTTGAGGTTAGAACCGGAACCGGAACCGAGGCCAAAAATAATCGGTACCGAAATAATTGGCGCGAAAACCAGTTTGAAACCTACTCACACTCCGAAAGTGGAGGCTTCACATTAAAACCTGTTGAAATAGTGTACTTAGATGCTTCAAAGTCGCGAATTATTCTAATTCAATCTCTGAAAATGATTATTGATTACCTTATCTTACCATTGAGCAATGCAAAGTAAGTGGTAAATTAAGAACAGGAACCGAGAATCGGAACCGAGAACCGAAGTTAAGAACCGAACCGGAACCGAAAAAGAGTGGAACCGACCCATCCCTACTAAAAAGTATTATCACAAAGCTTTATTCAAAATAAGATCATTTAGATATGTGTTTAAAAACGCCGATACAACCATCAGGATGGACTTCAATTGATAATTGAATTGATATCTAGGTAAGATAGGAAGTGGATGAGAAAATAATAACGATGGCAGTTAATTAATTGGTAAAAGTAGAAGATTTATTTTAATGTAAAGACGCTTTCCGATGGAAGTGTCGGACTGAAAGGGGCATGGAAAGCTACTGAAGATGATTAACGGAACTCCCGTTTGTTTGACATTAATTCCCCGCTGAATTCAATTCCCTTCCACACCAGACCATGTTATCCGAGGATGACCTCCTTAGAGTGACCTGGAAATGCCCCTTCCAACCCAGAACTACCCTTGCTCTTCTGTTGATGCTCTCCATTTCGGATTACGTAACCCAGTAACCCTTCCTGGTTCAAATCCCTCTTCTCTGCGTCCTTAATCCTCCCCTCATTCTCTTAAAGAGATTATTGAAGAGAAAAGCCACTCATGTAAACGTATAAAGCTTGAGATTATATTTGGGTATAATCGTGAATGCGTCAAAATGCGTCGAAATTTGCCGTAATTAAATCAAAACATCGAAGAGGAAGTTAATATAGTAACATGATGACATATAACTTAGAAGGGTTAACTTTTAGTATCATATATGGACGTAAATATGTTTAGTTGCAAAATAAATCACGACAAAATATGCTCAAGCTTAATATAATGGTAAAGGACAAAAAGTGGTTAAATTTGATGGAAGAAACATATATTGATTGCATTGATGCTCCATTAATTTATAAAACTGTTTTTGTATATAGCGTGTATTTTTTCAGCATGTATAAGTATCATTTGTTTTTCAAGAAAGAGTAAAAATTTTTTCCCCTCTTTACTGGATGAGGAGCTCTACGAGGAATGTTTTGGGCAATTTTCTCCTTTTGAGAAAGACAACTACTCCAGATTCCTTAGGCCATTTTATGCAGGAGTCTAATAAAACTTGATGGCAAACCGGTCAATAACCATTAAAAAGGTTTACTCCTGTTGGATTCTGCCTCGTAATATTGTATAGTTTGTGGAAGGCAAATGCACCTTTGGAATAATATAGAACAAATGACTAGATATGCATAGCAAAGGTATTTTTAATTTTGCTAATGTATTCCAGGAACCACAGAGCTATCCTTTGGCCATGAGGAAGTACGTGTCAATATGAATGCCGGAAACATAGAAGTTTTCCATGTTTCGCCTTAATATTAACGCAGAGGTAGGATATAATGATATGCTGGAATAGGGCATGAAAATGTTTTCTCATTGCATCGATTCAGGAATCGCGAGGAAACATCTCATGGGAGGGGATTTAATTGTTGTGATGGCATCTAATTGTCATGGATTCAGTATTATCTTCTCATCTCAAGGGTCTAAGTTTTGATCCATGTATTCCTTTCCCCTAATTAACTGCTTTGCGTAGGTTTTTTCAAATTCTGTACTTAATGAGTCAAATAGGATTTTGAAACTTTGGCTCCTAGATGCCAAGAGTTAATAGAAGATTTAAGTGTACGCAGGGATTCTCCCAAGCGTCCCTATGCTCTGTAAACCCTAGCTACACTCCACTGTTAACCTACCCTTAATGATGCAAGTGGTATCTGCTGCTGGTAGCGTAGACAATTTGTTTAAAATCCTAATTTAAATTTAAATTGCCACTAATATTTTCGACGCACACATCTAGTGGAACGCCTTAAAATGACTGCTTGTGTTGAAGATAATGACTTCAAGAATTAACGAGTAAACTTTAAGAAATATTAATCATTCAATATTCTTAGCTTCTGTTGTTTGTTTGCGTTCTGTATTTTCTCGTTTCTTGTAGAAGAAGTTTCTCCTGCTTTCTTAGTTCGCTTGTCCTTTTAGCAGTTAACCTGAATTTGCCGGTAATTCGAAATTTGTTGATTATTTCAATATCTAGTGTCTTTTTCTCTGTACAAAAATTCTATTCCTTAATAATATATGGCCTACAATTCAGTTTTCTCTTTGAGGTATAAGCCGTTTTATGTGTGGGACGCTAGACAAAATATTACTGTAGTACATTCTTAAAAAAGAATTGTAATTGAAGACGAATTGATATACATTGGTAGGTACCTACTTAATTCCTCTCTCAACTGTCATTCATTTCCATACATGATCCATGCGTCTGAAGCTACCTTGTACTCAGCACTTGCATCTGCATCTACATAATACATCGCAAGGCACTCTAAAGGTGTGTGGCAGGGGGAGAGTGTACATCAAATATGCGTTACCTATAATGCTTAAAAATGATTAGTAGTTTATTCCAGTCCGACCATAACGGTTTAAAAAATATTGAAAGAGCTAAGCTAGCATGCACAAACGAGCTGTTAGTTGGGTCATGCCAACATGCAACCATCAAGGCTATAGGTACATTAACACACCTTTAAATGCACCATTGAATATATCCACATCCTTAATTCCATCCTTTCCGGCGTAACATTGTGGAAGTCCATTATGCATAAAGACAATAACAAACTATGTTTTAAACCACAGAGTTTTTTACTTGTGCAACTAGTTTCAACGCCACGGCGTCATCATCAGGTACAAGTATTACAATTATAGCCAGAGGTATATGTATTCAAAAAGCAGGTTGGAGAGGGGGAGAATTAGGGGAGGGTGGCAGGGGATGGGGCAGGTGAATCCTGAGGATGGTGGTTTGAAGGTGATGGGTCAGTAGAAAGGCGCACAGTGGGTGTTCAAAATCTTATCCCTAACAACCAGGGAAGGGTGGCCCGTGGGGGTTGAATCTCCCACCACATTCAGAACTGAGTTAAACACAGCGGATTTATTTTAGTAAAAGCTTGCTTGTTGTATCAGTAAAAAACTCTGTGAATTAAAACATAGTTTGTTATTGTCATTAATCATGTCCAAATCCATTCATATCCCTAATGGTGCGAGGTAAGAAAGGTATTACGAATCTATCGGTTCGATAATAAATTTTTGTAATTTTATGTTTGTGGTTCACTCACTTGCTCCACTGGTATGAAATATGAGTAGATAAATTCATCGCAGGCGTTCACTGCCCTCAAGAATATATTCAGACTTATGAAGTAAAAGTGCGGCGTGTGTCTTGAACCCGCTAACTTCTGAAGTATTCGAGAAAATTTCGGGAGGCTAAACAGGATGGAGGAAAACCGTGGAATCTTTCCAGTTCCAGGCGCTCAAAAGGACGCGCAATATGGCGCGCTGCGGCTGGGACCCGAGCATCTTAACGCTCCCCTGCTCCCTCCGGAATCTGCGGTTACTTTGCGACCGCGGCATCTTCAGGACGACTATGCTTCCCGAGGCGCGGGTCGTGAAAGTGAGTGAGGTCGGCGGAAACAGAGCGGGCGAAATAAAGGAGAAGGGGGGGAAAAGGGAGAAGGAGAGGTGGGGAGATCGGGAGAGGAAGGAGCAATCGGCATGGAAGAGTTCACATCTTTGTACGCCTGTGTGTGTGTGAGAGAGAGACCGTGAGGGATAGAGAGAAGAGGGATAGATAAAGGAGCCTTTCTCCCACTTCTGCGGTCGGGATGGATGGCAGTGGTGGGCAAATAAGCGAAAGTGGCCTGGAGTGTGAGGAGGAAGTGGGTGGAGGGGAGTGTTGTAGGAAAGATGGGAGGACGTGGTGCGTGTTGGGGAGTTGCTAGGTTTATGGACGGTGAATTTAAATGGGTGGGGGTGCACGTTACCGTATCCAGTTAGGCGGGGAGAAGGAAAGGGGTGGTGAAGGGGATAGTCGGGGGCCTGTGTCTTCCCATCTGCCCCGGACGGCAGACGCAACAGCCGGCCGGCCGCGAACACATGGCTCGGGCACAAACTTGAGTAATCAACTTATGCATACATTTAGTCCGCGCCCCGAAGGGTTCTGCGGCACGTTTGCGTTACAACTGTTTTGCTCCTGGACGTCTGCCTCGTGCCGTTCGTTTCACGAATCGCTTTAGTTGATTGATCGTCAATCCACGGCGCAGGGGAACTAAATGGACGGTGGTACAAGCGATGTGATCTGATTTCGGACCGTATCTTTTTCCACCCCGCTTTCCCCTGTAATTCGTTCACCGACCAGCAAATATTTATTCTTTGTGGAAAGCGGCGCGGAATCGTTTGTTCCGTCAGAGGTGATTTTGAGGCGAACAGAGGGTAGAATTATAAATCACATTAGAAAGAAAAGACCTTCATAATTACGTATAGTATATGTTGTATCTTTTAAATGTGAGAATGACCCATACAATGTATTGTGGAGATGAATTGGATGCGTAAATTAATAAATAGTGTTTTGCGGTTGAAATTAGTTTGATGGAGAATTTTTGGTATTTTTGGAGGTTTGATCTTTGCAAGTTCTTTATCAAGCTCCGAGCTGTGCTTTTCTCGCAAAAATATGCTTTGAGAAGTGTTTGAACGCGTCTTAAGCAAGTATATCTACTTCTACCGTGATTGGGATAGAGTTGGGCGATTGTACCGCTTTATTTGTATGAAGCGGTACATCCACGTAATAACCTGCAAGCCGCCACAAGTGTGAGTGTGTCAAGGGGTGAACAATCACGATGGATGCATTATAAATTTGACAGTACATTGCCACGTAGGAATGTAAAAAACTACTACTCCATTTTTACGCTACTTAGATGAAATCAAAAGTTACAAGCTGGGAGATCGGGTTGGTGTGGTGGCTAGAGTACTGGCATCCAATCCCGAGGACTCGGGATCGATTCACTGCATGGTGAATTTTTTAGTGGCACATCGGTCCCTACTTGAGTGCCTAGTGGTGGGCATATCAAGTTCAGTACTCCGTCCGTCTGCTGTGACTTTAAGCCGTGGTTCCCTATCTATCCCTATCCGGTTTCCCTATCCGCCTATCGTTAAAGAGTAGGCTAATGCTGACACCGAGTTCCTTCCACTTTTTCTACATGGTCTGAAATGTTCCTACTATTACCCAATTACCCTCCTATCCTATATGGCGCAAATGACCAAATTCGTGAATGAATATTTTGATTGAGTGTGACGAGGAAAAAGTTGGGGGAGTGAAAAAGGAAGTAGTTGCTTTAAAACATTAATTCCTGCGAGCGAGACTGAGGAAATGGAGGTCAAAATCAACATTACCTACTTTAATTTCCCAATGAACCTTCGCTGTAATCTGTTCTTAATTTGTATGCGGTGGTGCGAATATTTGGATTTTCAAGTGCATCCTGTGCTGAGATTATATCCCACCGACCGATCAACTTCATTCATTGCAGTGGGAGGAATTAGGTAATGAGGTTTTTAAACATAATTTCGGATAGTATGAATGTTTTTCTAACTAAATAGTGTGAAGGAAATTGCCTGCTGTACTTAGCGGGAGTAATTGAAGTTAATAACTCGGAAAAAATTACTGGAGATGGTAGTACTTACGCTTAGTCCTTAAATATTATTTTCAGGACCACCTTATTTAGGAAATAGAAAGGACATTCCTGCTTTGTATTGAAAATTCAAGTATAAGATCATCCCTAAGTTTTCATATGAATTTCTCAGATGAAAATTTTAATACCTCAGAGTGATTGTTTAGATTGAGTGTGACGAGGAAAAACTATGAGGAAGGAAAAAGGAACTAGTTGATTTAAAAGATTAATTCCTGGGTGAGAAACTGGGTAAATGAGAAAATGGAGATAAAATTTGTTGCTGTTCGAATGGAAGCGTGTAAAGATGGGATGACGAGCCAGTTGATAAGGAAGTCATGAGGTATAAGAAGGGGACGTGGAAGAGAACTTAACGGCAAGTGATGAAAGACTTTATGATAGGTGGGCAGTGATGCAATGCACTTTCATACGAGTGAGTGAATCCGTGGGCGTGTTCAAATGCTCCCGCTAGTTTGACAGAAAAAAATAAACCTGATTCAACGGCCTGGCATTCTAAAACATTATGGACAAGTACAAAATGCTGTGTAAAGGAAGGTTATTGGGTATGAATAAATGGTGTTAGTACAAGATGACTCCACACCCTATAGCTAAACTGAACATATACTGATGCTACCGTTGATTGCTTGTCGCAATAAATAACGTAGTGAATGCTAAATATTTAGTAACCCAATTAAAACATTATTTTGTACACAGTTTTGATCAATTATTACCACCTACCACATGCATTTAGTACTAGAACAAGTTGTCATTGCATGTAACCAATGTTTTACTTCATGTGCCTAATTTGTTTTATTATGATTCAATTCCTAAATCACCCCATAAAAGGAAGGTTTTATGGACTCGCAAGATATCTCTCTCATGATAGATATGGCTCACAATGACTTTTTAGCATATTAAATGCGCGCATAAATATTTACAAAATATTTGTTACTGAATAAGTTCTTGAAGCCTGATACAACTGCAATATAATGACTATTTTATATTAACTTTGTAATTTACCTGTTATGGTAGTTTGTAAGACAACACATTTACTGCAATCTTTTTTACTGCGATTTACTACAATTTACTGCGACTTTGTTCCTTCTATTTTTGTGGATTTTCGTGTTCTCTGAACAGTTAATACACGCAGAGTAGCCTAACTCCAAAGTCTAAGATTTTTTTAATTTCTCAAACCACAAAAAATAGGCTCCCTATTTCTACTTTTTTAGTGCCAGCCCTTTCATTTTGCTTTCACCATTCACCGAAGTGAATTTAAGTGGCATTCAATATTCATACCATAAAATAGTCCATACAAATTTCCACTCTTGTGAAGGCACAGAATTTGTGACGGATATGAAATTCATATTTTCCCACTGCACTGGATAGAGAAATCAACAAAATAAAAACAATTTTATCAAAAAATGAAATATTTCATGCGTTGGAAAACTCCAAATGTAATGATTTACCACATCATGAAATCTATAATTAAATATGCCCGATACTGCAACTTGAAACAGGGGCTCATAGCTTTTATTATACGATAATCCATTTCATTTTCTTTAGTAGCACAGCAAGGTCTGTAAGGGGCAACCCATGGAACATAACTGATTTAGCCAAGAACTAATATGTTTTTAACTCTCGAAAACAGATTTTCACGGCTAAAATAATGTAAAAAGGTAAAGTATTCTTTCACCACAAATTATCAGCTATTTTGTTTAAAAAATATTGTGAGTTCATTAATACGAGTTCTAAAATGGCGTTTAATGTTATATATGCAAATATTTTGGGCTTACTTTGGATTAGAGAAAGTATGAGAGGGGGTGAAGGAATAAGACAAAGAAAGTTCTTGATCAGTCTTGCATTTTGCTGGAGGAAAGCACAAATTAGGTATGTTATCGAGTTAGTAGCTAGATGAGTTAGCAACTAGTATTGATTAGATCTAGGGGGCTGCTATGGCAGAAATAAGCTAAGAAAAATGGAGAATATGGAAGAGGATATTATATATTCACAATGAAAATGTGTAGATATTTCCCTAAATTACTTTGCTATTGATTAACTCATGCATAACAAATATGTTCCTGACCAATGTAATTCTTCACCTAATGATTCAGGTATTAGTGCGTATCATAATCCGTAATATTGCGTAAAAACTGATCTCTTCTTTATCCCATATGATGTCTTCCTATCCTATTATATATCTCCATATGTCTAAACTTTATGGATTATGGAAAAGAGTATTTAGCAGAGGAAAAAATTGGCTTCGATATTAAAAAGAGTTGTGCGCGAATCTCAGTTGCTAGAAATGTTGCCTGAAAGTTAGTACGTAGTAAGTCTCTATCGTCACCTATCAAAACTTCGGGTTGAACACTGAATGGGTGAATAATCTCATTATGCGATCCTGTTTGAATTTTTGAAGAAGAAAAGTTTGGCAATAAACTTACATAAATGATTTGACTGAGTTTGAATAATTTTCAGCAATTTCAATCCGCTTTTTCCCGCCAATTCATGTAAATTTTGGTAGCAACCATAAGTGTGGCATCCTTTAAAGTTTGTGTCAGGCATAGGAAACATTGTGGCGTGTTCATTTTCTGACAAGCCTTCCCTATCATTCTGCTTCATTTCTCATGATTCCATTTCCACGCTCTCTTTGAACTCATCCTTTTAAAAACCTTTCTTGGGTCGTATATCGCCCTAAGAATCCTGGGGTCCATTTACACTGTAAACAAATCCTACGATGCCCCCGTATTTCCTTTTACCGAGTCTCCCTCTCTATACTCCTGCTTCCCTTGTGATGGGATCCTCCCGCTTCCTCTATGTTTGAATTTTGTGGCCGTCCACTCGGTGGACTTGCCTCGGAGCAATTTTCCGGGGAAGGAAAAAAAGATATAATCCCTCGACGCTCAAGAGAGGTTTGACCGTAATTTATTATTTTATTCGAGGGAAGGTCCAGACCGAGTCCTGGGAGTACGCTATGGACGTAAGTAAGGAAGTGAAAGGGTTTGCACTGTGTAGCGTGAGTTGAAGTCTGGCTGTGCGATAGTAATTAGGAGCAGTAAAATGTATTTATCTGCTGAGGTTTGGATATAATTAAGTGGCCTCTCACTTTCTTCCATGCATTCCACTTTGCCAAGTCCTTTCACACTTATGAATCCGTAGAAAATTGTGCATCGGTGTAGCACGGAAGGAAATTTTACACGTTGTTTATCTGAGGCATTGATGAGATGCCACTTCAGAGTTGATGAAGCTATGTCAGAATAATAGACGGCGGAAAGGGAGACCATTTTAAAAAAAGTGTGAATTTAAATTAAGATATTCATGTACAGCATTAAGTAGAATGCAAAATAGAAGTCATAGTGTGAAGTTTCTGAGATACGATTGACAGATTTACGTAGGTGAATAAATCAATTAAAAAAAATGAAATCCATGAAATACTGAAAACAGCAGTTTGAGTGGAAGAGAACACATATATTGTGTGGAATATGAATCGTGATCCTTGGGTTGATTTAGGCATGCATAAAAATGAAACCATAAAATTTATGACGGGAAGATATAACGTTTTGGAGGTATGGAGAAGATGAAATAATTCGACCAAATACTATACGAAATCTTAGATACCAGCTGGAAAGAAAAATGCGTATGATAAATAATCTGTCAGAATACCGGATCGGAACATGCATTGTGTCACATTATTATTTTACCCCAGAAATATAATGAAAACCAAATAGGTAGAAAAGGGTTGTGGGGCGTGAATCGAAATACACAAAGGAAAATTATCGAATTCTTCATCTGTGTGAGTAAGAAGATTTTGAAATCATTACCTTCAAATGCTCTGTTAATATCTGTTAAGATTTATATACTACTTGCAGTCGAATTTTTCAAGAGCATTATACTGGAACGATTTCTTGAAATGACTTCACGGTCGTATTCGCTCAACAACTGGGGGATTAATACGACTAGATGAATGGCTGAATGCAGGCAAATAAATTAACACCAAAATATGGTCTTAAGAATTCACGAAGCTCGTCATCAAATGAACGCTCCCCATTCTCTTAATTATCTTCCTTGCCTGAAGATCCTGCATAGAAAACGTTTCTTGGGGTAACTCTCGTGTTCTTTATATTTTTTCTATTTTTATTTTCTCAACTGAAAGCACAACTGTTTATCAGAAAATAAGAATTACTTACAGTCAAAACTTTCTCCTTTCGACAATCTCAGAACGATAAGGTTACAAGGAAACGTAATGTTTTACGCTGATTTGTCTCTGCATCACCGTTTTAAATGTAGGTGTTTTTACTAAATCATTCCTATTCACTTGTTAGTCCATTAATCGTTCTGGTTGCATTATTGATACGGTTAGGTAAGGTGTGAGGTATGTGACAAGGTGTGAACCTTATTGTTGACCTGGCTTTAATGGTTTACTCTGAATTTATTAATTTTTTCGAAACTTCCGTCCTGAGGGGTTCATGGCCTAAATACCTACTCATACTTCGTATCAATTATTCTTTTAATAACTATTTTTAATGTAAGCAAAGGATATTCCATAACCTTTTATGATGTATTTATTTAACTATTCCGTCATTTACGTCCGTCATTCCGTCATGTGCATTGACGTGTGAATATACCAAATTGGGAACACTACAATTATTACTGAGGGAAGCGATTTTTTATAAGATAAGATTTTTGAAATTATAAAGAAGTGGAGGATGATGAGGAGGAAGTTCTCCGTAGAGATTAGTAACCATTAAATGCCGACAATTAAATTCATTATTTACTGAAAATGGACTCGTATAAGGTTATAAGAGGGGTAGGATGTAGCAAGATTTTTCTTTTCATTTAGGGTCGTTCTCCTTTCCCCTATTCTGAATTATTCCATACAAACTGGAAATAGCTACTTGCCGTTGATTTTATTTGGCAAAGAGGAACAATTATTGCGGATCAGAGCTCTGCCACACTTACACGCGATATCTGGCAAGGTAAAACGTAAATGTAGATGTAGGGAATGGTCAGGGATTCACAACAACATGAGTTATTGTAGTAAAAAGGAAGAGTTAATAGTTGTATGTACATATAGCAATTTTCATTAGTCATGTTAGATAACAGTACTTCGTTTGGGGTATAGAGGGGTAAAATCACGATCTGTCTAATTCCTACCGTTATTGGTAGGTCTAAATATTAATTATGATAATTCTTGGAACTTTGGAGTAATTTTGATAGATCGCTAATGCATTTCTATTAACAACTGGTTTTTTGACAAGTATGCTTACTTAAAATATATAATTTAAGTATTTTATTAAGAGATTCGTTAGGATGTTGACGGACAAATGGACTTGAATTGAGTTCATTTTAGGTCAGGAGGAATGAAATTGTCGTAAACACGGCACTGGATGAGGAGGGAAGTTGGGGTGAGTTCGTGTGAAAATATTTTTGGGGTCCGGGCGCCCCCGTGAAAGGATGTCAGAGGAGGAATACCCCTATGGAATCTAGGGTGTAGCCACCCTTTTCTCTCCTCTGAAGGGACCCGGCTGAGAGGGGGAATAGCTCCCACTGCTATGTCGGGGGATGGGGGGTTAACTCTGGAATGATTTTAAATCGTGGCAAGGGTTATAGATGGGCAGAAATGAAGGAAGGGAGGTTGATAATGGGGGGATGAAGAATGGATAGGTGGGATGTGGATGGTGCGCAAGGGTGTAGCGAACGAAAGAGGAAGGAGAAGAAAGGAGAAAGGCGAAATGCGCTGAGGGTGGGAAGAGGGAGGATACGCGATGGGGGGAATGTGTGAAAGAGAGAGTGGTGAAGTGTGTATTTTGAATGGGGAGAGATGAGGTGGATCTTTAACGACGTGGGGTGCTAGGTGTGAGTAAGAATGTAGAGCTCGAGAGTAGCGTCGGCTAATGATGTGCGGAGGAAGCATCTAGAATGCTCGTGTACGGGCCTGAGAGGTTATTAATTAGTTCAGGAATTTTCGGCCATTGAAAAAATTGAGTGGTTTCGGAAAAAATGAAGGGACGCGCCAAAGGTCCTAATGTGCCATTAATTAGGACATAACCTCTTTTGAGTAATGACCCCCGGCAAAGTGAGGATAAATTATTTATTTTTCAGTAGAAAATATGACGAATAACGGATTCAGTAAATATTATTTCTCATAGGCAGGAACACGGTATCTTGCCACGGGAATGAAATTTCGTTCTCTGACTCCGCCATGTGTCGTAAAAACAAATAGGAAAAGGTCACTGAGATTCTAATTTCTTCACTTCTTCTGGGTTATAAAAATTGCTGTGGAATTTGTTCATTACCAATGAAACAATTTTATTCGTCTTATTATTATTCTTCTAGCCTTTTTAAATTATAATTTTAGGGATATGCTAATTAATCGCTAGTGATGGCGATATTGTATAATATTATTCTCATTAGCCTAAATGAGCCTAAATATACCTGTCGGAACATATTAGGTTTAAATAAATGAGGATAGTGTGATTGAAATGAGTATTGCCATTAAAATGTTTACATTGTAATGGAAATACTTTGTAATGTAATTGTAATACTTTTAATACTTTTGTAACTTTGTAATACTTTGTACTTTGTAATTGTAATGGCAATACAATTGCCATTACAATTTACAAGCCAATTCTCGCTTATCGCCTGCTACTATCCGTATTCTCGCGGCTGAGTTTAAAGCCACCGAGTGCGTCCACTGGGTTGCGGATGGTGGGTCGACTCTAGATATAGAGGTTAGCTGCGAGATAAGCGAGTTTACTCGTCGAATAAGCAGTCGTGGACAAAAAGCGACGGTATTCCGAGGGCGTATTGGTCTATCCTTGGGTAAGGTAGGCCTTAAATAATACAGAACCTGTGAAGATGCCGTGACGTGGCGATGGAGGCCGCCAACAATTACGCTTCCCATCACCCGGAGGAGAGGGCAGCAGCTCTTCTTCACATGAGTGAAGGTGGAGACCACAGTGGTCGGTACAGCGACACTCATTTCACTACAGGCGTGGTAACATTTACTTTAACGGCTGTAGTACTGCGATGTGGAAGGCAATGGGAAACCACCACATTATTATCCCGAGGAGTCGCAGCTACTCCATTCTTTCCTTTATTATCAAGACGTGATGGCACCCTCTCGAGTAAAATATTCCGGAGGTAAAATAGTCCCCCATTCGGATCTCCGGGCGGGGACTACCCGAGAGAGTACATCAGTCAAGTGTGATACTCATTTTAGGGTAGGAACGTGGAACGTGCGATCACTTCGGACCTGCGGAAGACTGGAGAACCTGAAGGTGGAAATGCGGAGAATGGACCTCGATGTATTGGGAATCAGTGAAATGAGATGGCACGAAGAAGGAGACTTTTGGAGTGGAAGTTATAGAATTATTCACACCGGATCACTAAATGGTAACGCTGGAGTAGGCATAATGCCTAGGAAGAGTGCGGGACTGCGTGTGAAGAGCTTCCTGCAATACAGTGAAAGGATTTTAATGCTTAATATTGAAACTAAGCCTACAGATACCATTGTGGTGCAAGTTTACATGCCTACGTTGGACTACGAAGATGAAAAACTGGAAGACGTCTACGAAGATATCACTGAAGGAATAAAACAGGTAAGAGGAAAAGAAAACCTTATTATTTTAGGAGACTATAACGCTGTCATCGGCGAAGGTCAAGATGGAAGAATAATTGGAAAATATGGATTGGGAAGCTGAAACGAAAGAGGAGAAAGACTACTGGAGTTCAGCATACCACATAAGCTAGTGGTTGCCAGCACATTGTTTAAAAATTATAACCGAAGAAGGTACATGCGGAAAATGCCAGGAGACAGAGGAAGGTTTCAAATACACTACATTTTAGTCAAGCAGAGATTTAGGAATCAAGTAAAGGACTGCAAAAGCTACCCTGGGGTAGACATCGACAGTGACCATAATTTAGTGATGATGAAATGCCATCTAAAATTCAAGAGATTGAAGAAAACAGTAAAGAACATTTGGCAAGTTGAAAAACTAAAGGAGACTCAAAATCAGCTGGAATTTCCAAAAGCAGTAGAAAACAACATAGGAGAGGACCTGACTGAGAAACCAGTATAAGAGCGTTGGGAAAACATTAAATGTGGACTACAAAAAGCCGCAAAAGAAGTTCTTGGAAGAAGAAAAGTTGTTAAAGAAGAAACCATGGATCACGGAAGAAGTCTTAGTGCTGATTGAAGAAAAAAGAAAGTACAAGAATGCGAAAACTGAAGAAGGGCAGCTTTGCTACAAAAGAATAAGGAACGAAGTAAGTCGCAAAGCCAGGAAAGCTAGAGAAATGTGGATGAACAATCTGTGCGAAGATGTACAAAACAACCTTACCATTGGAAAGGTGGAAGCTGCCTATAGGATAGTGAGGAACCACTTCAAGGAACGGAGCGCAAGATGCAATGCTATAAGGGACAAGAATGGATAATTTTGATTGAAAATGAAGACAAAGTGAAGGGTTGGAAAGAATATCTCGAAGAGTTATACAAAGGGAACGACCTCAGCATGAAAGTGATTGAAGAGGAAAGCGAAGTCGAGAAGAATGATATGAGAGCATCAATATTGAGATCGGAATTCGACGCAGCAGTAAGGGACCTTCGGATAAATAAGGCTTCTGGAATTGATCATATACCCGCAGAACTGATAAGGAATGCGGGAGAGAGGACATTAGCCCAACTTTACAATGTCATCTGCGACATGTACTCAACAGGAGAAATACCCAGGGGCTTAGAGAAAAACATCATCATTCCTATTCCCAAAAAGAAGAGAGCAGAGAAATGCGAACATTTTAGGACTATAAGCCTGACGATACATGCATCGATGATATTGACAAGGATCATCTACAGAAGAATAGAACGAAAAGCAGAGGAGTTCCTGGATGAAGATCAATTCGGATTCAGGAAAAGTAAGGGCATAAGAGAAGCAATATTGGCCCTTAGGCTGCTTATAGAGAAGAGAATGGAGAAGAAAAAAACTGACCTTCATTGCATTTTTGGATTTAGAGAAGGCTTTCGACAACGTGGACTGGAATTCAATTCTTGGAATTCTGAAGGGAATTAGAGTGTCCTACAATGATCGAAGAATTATCCACAGTTTGTATAAAAACCAAGTAGCTGTGATTAAATCTGGACCCAGCTGTGAAGAAGCAAGAATAAGGAAAGGAGTGATACAAGGCTGTGCACTGTCTCCCGTAATTTTTTATGTTTACATTGAGAGAGCCATCAATGAAGTCGAGGAGAAGTGTTCTGGAGTGAACATCCGCGGAGAAACAATCAGCATGCTACGATTCGCTGATGACATAGCTCTCATAGCAGAGACAGAGAAGGAGCTGAATAAGATGCTAACAACCATGGAAAGGACAATGACCAGACATCAGCTGAAGATCAATAAGAAGAAGACTAAGATATTGGTGTGCAGCAAAAGAGAAGAGGCCAAAACCAACGTTAAAGTAGGAAAACAGAAACTTGAAGAGGTGAAAGAGTTCAGTTACCTGGGAAGCAGAGTAACCAACGATGGACGAAGCAAGAAAAAAATAGTTAGTAGAATAGCCCAGGCAAGGAGGGCATTCTATCAAAAGAAGAATCTGCTAACAGCTGGAAATACAAGCTTGGAAGTAAGGAAGCAATTCATTGAAACGTATATCTGGAGCATGTTCCTTTATGGCAGTGAGGCATGGACGATGACAGCAGCGGAGAAGAAAATGGTGGAAGCATTCGAAATATGGTGCTATCGACGAATGATGAAGATAAAATGGATCGACCGAGTGACAAATGAAGAAGTCCTAAGAAGAGTGGGAGAAAAGAGAAGTCTACTGAAAACTATAAAAAGAAGACGGGACAACCAAATTGGCCATATCTTAAGGGTTTTCAACACCTCGCCAAATAATGCCGCTGCAGACTATTTTTATTTTAAATGCCATGCTCGTATTATGATAGATACGTCCATTTTGTTTTCATTATATTATGCGCAAAGGTTGAGTATTTGGTCCTATCGAGGAAATATCTTCTCTGAGCCTTGAAAAATCAAGAAATCGCATGTTAAACGTTACTGTTTTTATGCGTTTTTGAACGCCTATCGCAGCGGTGTATGAACGTAAATGGAAAATTCCTTCGACACAGCCAATTTATAATCCTACATATTAAAGAAGAGACTAATGCCATGTGCTCGTCTTACGACCCATTCCTGCAGCATCTAAAATTGCGAGACGATGCATCGCGTTCACCGAACTAAACGCAAGCTGAGGCGTTCCCCTCATATTTTTCCCGCCCAATCTTCCCCTCCTCTCCCCATTCCACCGCTTCATCTCGCCTCCGAGACGCTCCGAGAGGGAGAGGCGGAGGGGGGAGGGCTTCCTTATCTCTAAGCGATCAAGTTTCATCCTCGCTCGAAGAGCAGTGTGGAAGGTTGACGGAGGGTCTGAGCGATCTTGGCGAGATATTCCACTGTGTGTCTGGGCGTCGAGAAAAGGATCAACCTATTTCTTTCAAAACCTCCACAAACTAATTTTTATGCTATTTATTCACACCAATTTGTTTTTTAATACGAAATATCGTGTCGTTAGTTTCATATTTTGACATTGCTATTTAGAACAATTGCAAAATATTGAGTTTTCGTATTGTTGGGCGATAATTGAAACTGATAATTAATTGAAATTGGATAATTAAAATGAGACTATTACAATGCTTCGAACGATTTTTATTTAGTTTTCAACTGCCAAATAACAATGACTTTATAGTTTGAAGTTCATTCAAAAAATGTAAATTAAATGTTAGTCTCATTAACATTAGTAATTGAAAAACAATCCTACATTTTTGCAGGAAAATTTGTGGACTTAACTCACGCGTTCACAAATTAAAACCAAGAAATAACGATAATGCAAGGCGAGATTGTACTTCTTGCACATAAATATCTCTTGTGAGCCACATTTTAAATCTATTATAGAAATTTAAAACGGATAGCTTTACTGAAGATATGTTAGGCACATACCTATTAAAAACAAGCGTATTGGTTTAGATTCAACCGGATTAATAAGATTAGAAAGAGAGAGATTGTCGTACTGATAGATTCAAAATGTAATTTTTCCCCGTACTATAAGAGAACGCAATACGCATCATTGCAAAGGGATAGTAAGGTGAAATATTGTAGAGTTGTCTGGAGTGCATAATGCATGTATTAACAACCAATCCCTTTATTACTAAGTAGTTAATAACAGTCAAACTCTATGTAGCATGTTTCCATGTAGTAGCCTATTGCATGTCAATAGTTCCATGCAGTAGTCTTGTGCATGTTTGGTGATCTCCATCCCCTGCCGCACACCCTCGCGGTGGCTTGCAGGGAATCACATAGATGTAGATTTGTTATACCATTTTCTACCGTCACCTGCTACAATAGTATGAGAAGCAATATCCTGCCTCATGGAATCTGATAGACTCCCTTTCCTGTGTGCGGCCCTATTTCGTGATTCTTGTTCCTTTGCTATCGCATCCAACCGTGATGTCCTCCGCTCGCAGTTGACCTAACGTCATGCATGATTGAAAATTTAGTAATGTAATGTTACTATAATTTACGATCCTGTGCAATTTCCAATTGTTGACTACGCACTTATCAAGCGCACTGTTAAAAAGTAGCCACGAACATCCTTCCCTCCTGGCTTTTATTTCGTAGTTGCCAACTCCGTTTTCATGGACATCCACCCCACCCACATTATACACCCCTGTTATATAATGATATGCTATTTGGTTAGTGCATATGCTCAATGTTTTTCGTGATATTGCCTTAGCTTTTTGCCTTGGGAAGAGGAGATAAGGGACCCACATATGTTATAACGGCGAACACTAAATTATCTTACCAATGCACTATGAGGATTTAATTATTTTCGTCATTTTCGCAATAGCAAGTTCCTATCTTTCTCTCACTTAACGTGCGATTGATGGTCAGAGATACTGAAATATAATATTTGTTTCTTGAACCTTGGCATGCTGTCTCAAATGATTTTTTACTCTTTGTCAGGATATTAGCTCCAATACATTTTGTTTATGGTTGAGAATGGTACCCCGTAAAAAAATATATATTTGCCAAAAACCTTTCCGAGATTATCGTGGATTGTTTGGTGACTGTGATTCTTTTTTTATCGCGAGTATATTTTCACTGAAAATGAAAATATAGCCTACGTCACGATCAAAAATTAAGAGAAAATGTCAAGAGGTGTCACACTTTCGTGAGTATTTTTAGTACTTCTTGAGAAATAGCCACGTAGCATGTTGGTAAAGCATATTTTTGTGTACCTGTAACCCAATGAGGAACTGACACACTTTTCTTCGTTTTTATCTTAATATATGTCTTATAAGATCTCATGAACATTTGTTCATGGGTCACTTAGCATGGGTTACAATGCGAACTGAGTCCAAATGAGATTCAGACCCATATGTAGTCATTATTTACAATTACACGTTAAATTAAATTTTTTCATAATAGCATTTACTTAGTTGACTAAATTAAATATTATTACATGAGTCACAATCAACTTGTACGACATGATATGAGGATTTGAACCTTTACCGTACCATATCCACACTTATTGAACAACATATCCCGCTGTAAGGCGCTGCCCTTATCAATGTCGACACAAAAAATAAAAAAGCATTACGAAATTTGCTCACACTATCGCCTGCATTGCATTTCAATAATAACATGGTTAGTATGATTAGGGGGCTACACTTCAAATCGTTAGGGGGAAAAATCAAGTAGCGTGCAGGATTTGGCACGAATTGAACAGTATGAGACGGAAGGTAGATTTTCCCACGAGGAATCATAATTTGTTTCCACAAGGCAGCAACCGCATCTTAGACTAGTGACTGCTCGTAATTAGGGTAACTTTTGCTCTTGCAGAATAGAGCCACCGACCTTACTACATATTGATGGTGTAGCAACTGAGACTCTTTTAACGATAACGTACTTATACCTGACGATGACTTAAAATGATAAAACTCGGTCATTCATGATTTGGAATGATATTAATTCACTCTATTCCATGGGCCCTTCGGCATTTATGACATGTACAACGACATTAACCGCAGGCTAGTTACTCGGAGGATCATTTGTACAGCATTTGACAGTTGAGCTCACCGCTTATGCACAAAGAAATTCGCTCTGACGTCGCTTGAACGTGAACTAGTTCAGCGGCGTCGGAAGTGAGGGGCAGGGGGGGCATTCGGCCCCCCCCCCCCAGAATTTGCCCCGGGCCCTTGAAAAATTAGTCTTCATTATTAAAAATCAAATTTCACTTGTTTCCATCTTGCCTTTTCCCTTTTGACGCATATTCTACCATCTTCATATGCACTTTTAGGGGAATTCTAGGCTCTACCCCCTCCTATCCGCAAAAAATGCGGGCCCTTTTCAAGGTAGGCCCCTCCTAGCGAAAATAGTTCCGACGCCCCTGAACTTGTTCCTTTGAAAGAAACAAATAGACGATTAGTTGCATATTCATTCAATTGCAAATAGCTGAGGCGTATTGATGGAAACACTGATGTCTCTATCAAACCATTTTTTTGTTTCTTTACCGACATTTTTTTTAATTCTCTAGTTCCTTGTAGCCACTTGGTTATGAAATTTACAAGAAAATGTTTCATTTCCAAAAATAAAATATAGGAATATCCCCGGAGTATTTTCATGAGGACGAAAAAGTGGACACGTTATGCCCCAAAAGTGGCTACTATTAACTCATTCACAATTTTTTATCTCTTTCGTGTTATATGATCACACTTAGAACTTTCAATTATACCGTTCCTAATATTAAAACTCGGATATTGGACAAGATATGCGAAACAGCAAAAAAGTTTCTGTTCAAAATGAGCGCAACCTCTGATTTTGAAAAGTTCATTTATTTCTTGGTAAAGTAAATTCGACAAATTATAAAATACTGGGCTGTAACGTCATCCAATCAGATGACTTAACACTGCTTAATTAATAACTTAATGTCTGCTCAAAGTTTTGGAAAATGCTCCATTTAATGCAATATTTCAGTTTTTTGGTTACAAAATTTTCATCATCATCATCGGTCAGCAATTCTAGGATTGGTTTGACACATTCTTCCACTCGGATCTTCTATCGGCCAACGTTTTCATATCAGCGTAATGGCTCTTTTTTACATCCTTTACAACCTGTTCCATGTATCACATACGAGGCCTACCTACAATCTTCCCGTTCAATTTTCCTTCGACGATTGTCTTCATCAGGCCATTGTGTCTCAAGATATGGCCGATTAAGTTGTCCCGTTTCTTTTTAGTTTTCAGGATACTTCTCTTTTGTCCCACTCTTCTTAGCACTTCCTCGTTACTTACTCGGTCGATCCATTAAATCTTCATCATTCTTCTGTAACACCACATTTCGAATGCTTACACTCTTTTCTTCTCCGCTGCTGTCATCGTCCATGCTGCCGCTAAGAAACATGCTCCAGACGTACGTCCTGATGAATTGTTTCCTTACTTCTACACTTGTATTTCTAGCTGTTAGTAGATTCTTCTCTTGATAGAATGCCCTCTTTGCTTGAGCTATTTTACTGATCTTTCGTGCTTCAACCATCTTTAGTTGCTTCGTTTGTGACTTTTACTACGGCGGTTGTGATTTTTAAACAATGTGTTGACAACCGCTACTTAAATTATGTTGTCTGCAGAACTCCAGTATTCTCTCTCCTCTTTCGTTTGGATTTTCCAAACCATATTTCCAGATATTCTTCCATATTAACTTTCCAGCGTTCCAGTCGCCTAAAATAATTAGGTTTTCTTTTCGTTTTACCAGTTTTATAACTGCCGTGATATCTTCGGAGGCGTCATCCACTCATTCATCTTTGTAGACCGACGTAGGCATGTAAACGTGCACCACAATGGTATCCGTAGGCTTGTTCTCAATCTTCACATTATAATCCTGTCACTGTAGTGCAGGAAGCTCTTCACGCGCAGTCCTGCACTCTTCCTGAGCATTATGCCTACTCCAGTGTTACCATTCAGTGATCCGGTTTGAATAATTCTGTAACTTCCGCTCCAGAAGTCTCCTTCGGGCCATCTCATTTCACTGATTCCTAATACATTGAGGTCCACTGTCTGCATTTCCACCTTCAGGTTCAATATTCCGTATGTCCAAAGTGATCACACGTTCCAATTTCCTACCCTAAAATGTTTATCACACTTGACTGATGTAGTGTCTCGGGTAGTCCCCGCCCAGAGATCCGAATTGGGACTATTTTCCCTCCGGAATATTTTACTGTAGAGGGTTCCATCACGTCTTGATAGAAAGAAAAGAGTGGAGTAGCTGCGACTCCTCGGGATAATAATGTGGTGGTTTCTCCTTGCCTTCCACATCGCAGTACTATAGCCGCTAAAGTAAATGTTACCACGCCTGTAATGAAATGGGTGTCGGTCTACCGACCACTGTGGTCTCCACCTTCATTCATAAGAATAAGAGCTGCTGCTCTCCCCTCCGGGTGCTGAGAAGGGTAATTGTTGGCGGTATCTTCACAGGATCTGTATTAATTGAAGGCCTACCTTACCCAGGGATAGCTTTTCGTCCACGACTGCTTATTTAACGAGTAAACTCGCTTATCTCGTAGCTAACCTCTATATCTAGAGAACGACCAGCCATCCGCAACGCGGCGAACGCACTTGGTGGCTTTAAGCTCAGCCGCGAGTATAAAATATTGCATACTGATAAATAAAACTTCGTGTAATTAAATTAAAATATTCTCAATGCACATCTTTCGCAGTAATTTTGCTTCATGGGTGCCCGATATGCACCGAAAAAGCATACATGAAGTAGTTTTTGTTATTTCAGTGTCATATGCGACTAGTGAAACTCTCCGGAAAAGACAGCAGCAGCAAGGCCAATGAGTAGGGAAAGGATACGAAAGGAAACGATTTTCCACAAACCTGTAGCCCTGTAGATACTCACATAATTTAGCTAACGGTTGCAAACATCCGGAACCCTTCAAACGAAATTTCAATTTTATGGTTTTGTTAAGGAATTCTCAAAAATTCGCCACTGTACGACGGGTGGATTTTTTTTAGTTTTGATTATCTCTTGAGGAAGGGTGCGTGTGGCTGTGTTCTCCAGCGTCCAGAAGTGACGGCGTTATGGAAGAGTCCACGAAGCCTTATAGAAAAGCGCAGTATCGTAAAGGATACAACAAAACGAAGAGGAGAGATTGCAACGTGCAGAATTAGATTCGCAGGGAAAAAACCGAAAAAGGCATTTATTTCGCAATATTAAATTTACGAGATTATTAAATGTAAGGGCTCCTTCGTAAAAAAATTCGTAAACAAATCGTGGATCCTTGTTATCCGGCGTGAAGATCCGGTAAACAGCTATGCAGTAATGGTGAATATAATCAGTGAACTTTAATAATTTGTTGTTACACTCTTTCTAAGAGTGATGTTAATATATTGATTTTATGTGCTCATAAACTGTATTTTCCTTGTATTACTGCTTTATATAACCTTTTTGATTTCCTGTGCTAATGTTAGTTGGTAATTTGTATACGAATTTCTACTGCAGGCTGTTATTTATGCCATTTATGTTTCTCTTTTCTCAACTTTTAATTTTGTGTAACAATGCACAGAGTGGAAGATATACCTTATTTACGAATGGTTAAGTTAATTTTCAGGGTGATCATACTTAACTTGCTCATTATAATTACTAATTGTAACTAGTGAGTGCATAGTAGCCCAGTGGGTAGAGCGTTCAGTAACAGATTCAGTTCCGGACGAAGCACTTTGGCATGATATCGCGGTTTGAATTTCAGTATCAGAGTTGTGTAAGTCGGAAAACTGGCCTCTTTACCCTGAATGTGTGAATTTCACTCACCTTCCACCTTAGTACGGCGGAACTCAACCCTGTCAAGCCAGTCATTGGGTTTAATTGAGGGAATTATTGTAAATATGGTGAATTACCTGCCAAGAAAAAAGTTTTTTCACTAATAATCTCAATTTAAAACGGCGTGTTAATAAATGTGGAGCATTGACCATTAATACCGTTTAGTCCGTTTCGTTTCTGGTGTGTATAAAAGCGTATTCAATTTAACCGTAAAATCATAATGATAACCGAAAAACGTAAATGCACAACGTTCATAAACGAAATTTTTTGTTGATATTCAAGTAAAAGTACTCTGGTAACAGTTAGAGGAAAATATGTGAGCGCTTTGGCCCTGTAAATACCTAGTAGGAAACTGTAGAGAAATAACATTGAACTTTCACATTAATGAAAGACCAGAGTCATAGTTAGTCGCATATGCTAGGGGGAAAGACGATATTTTAATTAACCTCATTAAAAATGCTCACAATTACTTTACGAGGGCAACGTGCATCCCGCTAAAATAAATCATGGATGACTAATTTAATAACTTCAGTCCATAACATTTGACAACCACTAAAAACTGTACTACAAATCCAAGGCAACGCCGACAATCCCAGAACCCTTTAGGTGTTTTCAATTTTAGGTAATTGCTGACCTTTCTTACTCTCGACCACAACGAAGACGAGGAAAACAATTCACACTCGGCTCCGAAAAGAGAGCTCTCGACCTTATCTGTGTTCTGAGAAACTTGATCGCGTTGCGGATTTCGCAAGGCCTCCTGTCGCCGCCCCCGAAAAATCCCAGCTGCGGCATATCAGGTCCCGCCCCTCAACTCCCCATTCCACTTTCCACGGTGGCGACGCTGATGGCAACTCACAAGAACTACTAGAGCCGCGAGATCATGGTGAGATGAGAGTCCGTTAAATCGGATGATTCAAAATGCGTTGAACACCCTTAAGACACGATGGCCTGATGAAGACAATCGCCGAGGGAAAAGTGAACGGGAAAAATGGAAGAGGCAGGCCTCGTATGAGTTACATGGAGCAGGTCGTAAAGGACGTGAAAGAGAGAAACTACGTTGGTATGAAGAGGTTGGCCGATAGAAAAATCGAGTGAAGGGCTGCGTCAAACCAATCCTAGGATTGTTGACCCTTGATGATGATGATGTAGATCATTACAATGTGACAGCAAGTACACATGTATACACTAGGTAGTTGGGAAAAGTGTAACGTCCCCCAGTGACATTATCCGATGAACATTGGCTAATATCGTGAATTGTTAGACACGCATGACATTGGGGTGAACATAGAATACTTCATGGACTCCAGGGTCAATAGTCTAAACCACGTCACCTCTACTCTAAAAGAAACACGAAGAAAATTCAATTGGACCATGGATATTGTCTCAGTATATCTCAGTAAAATATTTCCTTAATATTTATCATAAAATATATTGTAAAATTAAGAACGGCCGAAATGTTCTTAGTTGTGGAGGCATAAAAATAAACAAAGACTTGGTATTGCTATCATCATTAGCTGTCAATATTAAGATTAGTTGAACGCAACTTCTAACGCAATTGTTCTTTTGGTTAACATCTGCATACATGAATCATTCTTCTCTTTCCTACCCTTATTTATTTCTACAGATGTATTTCTCCAAATATCATTCAGAATTTGTATTCCACGATTGAAAAATAATCCAGATTGAGAAATACAGAATAATAGTGCTCACGGACCCAAATAAGTAATTTATGTTAACACGATTGTGTGAGACAATATTATAATTTAAGCACCATGCAATGGTTAGATAGCTAAGTATGAATGCAAAGGTCTAAGTAAATTGATAGGAGGTTGGAAAAAAATAGTTAATGTTTTTTAGTAATTTATCGTAATGGAACATTTATTTATCTCAGATGAATGGTTTAAGGACACGGGCGTTACCATAATGATTCTGAAAGCCTTGCCATCTCACTGTGATCTGTTTTGCGTGGTATTACTTCCTTGTTAATATGCGAAGGGACTTAAGTATCAAATGGATGTTATCTGTTGTAGGTACACACGTCATTTCCATTGATTTGCGCCCTATGCATTAAAAATATTGTCAAATCAAGTCTCATGCCTCCACGACCTCTACTCGATGGTAAAGCACCCTCAATTCAAGGGATCTGAATTGCGAGGACGTTGCCTAAAGCTTGTGCCATCCAAAGGGAATTGAAGTGGATATGCAAGGCACTAACGAAGCAAAGTGTAAAATAGCTGGAGGCGTAAGGATGGGACCAAATAAGGAATTTCGGGAAAGGTCGACGAGATGAAAGGAGAACGGGACTGGTAAGGAGGGAGATAAGATGAATGGTGGTACGAAATGCGGGTGGGTTATGTAAGGGCATTGGCTCGAAGCGTAATTAAGATATTATAGGGCCCTCGGTTCAGGATGCTAAAAAATTATGCGCAGCTATACCATGCTACTTTGATAAATTATTCTTCATAGCCTTTGGTATCTCTTATGCGGGCATTAGACACGCAGCCATTTGCACGCACTTTGGCGTTATTAATAATTTTAAGTATCTCAGAAGGAATCTGTGTACTGGAAATAAGGAATAAATATTCGTGAATATAGTATTCTGACTCTTTTTATATTGCAGCTTTTGGAGTACGGTTTTAATTCTTTAAATAATTTCAGATTTGCGATAGTATAAAATATTCCACTGTACGGATAATCGTGCATCAATTTCAACCCAACCAAACTACAGTAACAGCGCTACAGTTGAGTGTCGGGTTATTCCGTGAGCCTTCTAACAGTCAGTCCAGTCGATTATGGAATACTCTCATCGAAATTTGTGGGAATCGTGTTCTTATCGTTGGCTTAGCCCGATATTTTTTTTAAATTCCAGCCAGAGAAAATGACACTAACTGGGCTTTTTCCGATGCGTTCTATAGAGGCTTCACCCCAATTTAGGCCGACTAGAATATTTAAGATTGGCGAGGAAAGAAAGTAGGTATCTCTTGTTAATTGTGATGGGGTGTTCGGTGAATGATATGTGTAATTTGAGATGAAAGGCTACTGAATGAGGGCTGTAGAAGGATGAATGGTAAGGAAGTAAGGATAAAGGTGGAAGGAAAATAACACTTTAGTGGGAATGAAGAGATATAGGGAGTATGGGAACATTAGGAGAGAAATAGTGTGTACAGAAGGAAATATAAGGAGATGTGTTAGTAAAAAGGAACAGATTAGGAGTATTTTGTTTAAAGCTAACCTAATCGGTAAAAGTTCAAGTAATAATATTACAAGTCCTAGAAATACGAAGTTTCCACTTGGATTTTTATGACATGCGAACTATCGACTCCTTGTGCTATATTCAATCGTACCGTAATTTGGTTGAAGCGTATGAGATTTATTTGTCCGTTGCAGCTGGTGTTGGATTGTAAGAAATGTCAAGGATGAGTATATTCATGTAGATTAAAATAAAGAGCACTATATGCTGTAGGCTAACTGCGATGTTGAATTCCAGAGCAAATGTTTTGACTTAAGAACAAATTCAACTTGCGAACTAGCTCATGGAGCGAAACTTGTTTTATACGGTACGTATATTCACCAGTTTCAAATATGATAGCATATTCATGAAACACACCATGACTTGTAAACACAAATGTCAGCGTCATTAAAACTAGATCGATTAAGTCGTTGGCATTTTCAAACGTTAAAGTAATTAAAGAGTTAGAGTAGTTAAAGAGACAAGGCTGTGCACTGTCCCCCCTAATTTTTAATGTTTACATCGAGAAAGCCATCAGTGAAATCAAGGAGAAGTTTTCTGTAGTGAATACCCACGGAGAAAAAAATAGCATGCTGCGGTTAATCGGCGAGGGAAAAGTGAACGGGAAGATTGGAAAAGGCAGGCCTCGTATGAGATACATGTAACAGTTAGTGAGGGATGTAAAAGAGAATAATTACGTCACAATGTAAAGGTTGGCCGATAGAGGAAAGTGGAGGGCTGCGTCAAACCCATCTGAGGATTGATGACCAATGATGATGATGAAATTAATTAATCCAAGCGCTAAGTAAGGATCGTAGTCACAAACTGCCCTTAAGTATTTGAGTGATTTTTCCCAGTTTTGTATTCTCTTACATGCCCACACTTTTACTCATCTTTTGCGGGCTTCATATTTGTGCTTTACATAAAAAATTTTATGATATTCAGTCATATATTTCCCATTTATGTCAACTAAGACTATAGTCTTCATAAGGTAATAGAATATTAGAGAGAATTAATTTCAGTCTTAGATTAGCATTCAATTCTGCATGTTTTTGTACTAATAAAAAAAACTTACATTAGAGTCTTAAACTACAATGTATACCTGCTGATGGGTTCCCTTCAGCCAATTATCCTTGCAGTGACTTGCAAAATATTATGTAGATGGGTTTAAGTTGCATCCATATCGAGTGACATATAAACGGGGCTCCAGTACTTAAAGCAATAGTTTAGTTCATAATCAATTGTGATATCAAAGGCTGAAGAGAAAACCGTACGGTCTTCCTAGTAAACTATTATTATGGATCTAATGGATGTGGAATGCATATTTATGATGATGCGCTGGCATAAATCTCGACAGATGCATTGAAAAAATTCTGCATGGATAGAAAGGCAGCCTATTAAATTGAAAAAAGTGATAGGCCAAAGGGAATATTGTGGTAAAGTAAGAGCAAATGAAAAACACTCTAATTATAATGATATTTACAAACAGTCGGTTGCTGTTCACATGCATAATGCATACATTTGGATTAATTAAGGATGAGCCTTTGGAAATCAGGGATAATCATAATCATATGCCCATTGTGAAAGGACAACACATGGAGAATTTTTTTTTCCGTGTTAGGTCTGCTTCATAATTTGATTCTACGAGAGACGATCCGTTTATTCGTCACCGAAAATCCCCTACATACGACGTGGTTCCGATTTTACCTAAATCAATCTAGTGTTGAAGCCTCCCCTCAACTTATTAAAAACTACAACCAAGCTGATGATATTTATATCCCCCTTCGGTGGTCGATTGAAAAATGATCGAGCCTTGGGAGTTTACGTGTATCGCGCCATTAAAATTGAAACCAATCCAAAATTTGAAACGGAAGGCATTAGAAAAATGAATCCGAGAGAGGCGGAGATGGAATTTAACAAATCACCAAATAATCTGGCGGTCAAATAAATTCGTTGCTTCCAAAAGCGGAGGGGATAAAAAGCTTTATGGAGTTGGTGTTTCAGTCTAAATCAACGTGTCTTTCAAAATCCCAGGGACAGAGGATATTTTTGGGACAATTTAGCAGGGATCGTAAAATCAAAAAGGTGCATGAATTAGTAACCAATAGTGAGTGGGTGCATGCATTCTTGGAATAGGCTACGTTAATCCTGAGTAAATGGGAAGGGAATAGGATGTTGATTTGAAATGTAAAAAGAGACGGAAGTAGCAAGAATGCTGATGAGACTAATGAAGTCATGGAATGTATTATGTATGAGTAGGTACACAATGCGCAGAAATGCCTGGGTGCACAGTAATGCATAAAATTCAGTTTTCATGACGTTCTGCGTGTTTTATTTTTATTTAAACTGCTCTTGCCATTTTAACTCCGAAGTGGAACGTATTTGAATTGCGGCAATCTTTATTCGCATTAATGTACACCATCGGTTTTTTGCGATAGCTAGGGTACTAGACTGCTATATGAATGTTTTGGGTTTGAATCGTACTACTGTGTATAATTTTCATTGAAATATAGATTCATACTTGAGTATTGCTAGAAAAAAACCTAATTCAGGTAGTAGCCCAAACCCAGGAAACGCCTGGAATACTTTTGCAGCTATAAAACATGCATAATAATTTCCTTTTCTTCGCCATGGGTCCTGTCTGACCCAATCTGATCGCATCGAGGGTGTGGAAAGGCCGAAATTAAGAGGAACGTCATAATAGGGCCGGTCAAATAAAGCTATTTGTCATTTCTCCCACTCACTAGTCCCGGTCCCTGGATTCTCCTTCTCGCTTCCCTTCACCTCACCACTCTCCTGAAATCCCACTTGCCCTCTTCTCTCTCCAGTCCCATTCCTCTGTTCCTGGCCGGGCGACTCAGCACATTTTTCCGTCGCTTAAAATGTCTCCTCATCCCCGCATGCCCTACCTCACCTCACCTTGACGCTTTCCCCTCCGTGCCCTGCGTAGATCTGACCACACCCTTTTCCCAAAAAGCCTTCAACTGCCCGTCCACTTCAAGAGCCAAGGTGGCAAACAGGACCCGAGCTACACCGCCTACCCCGCAAGGTCGACATCCTTTAAGCCGAATTCCACTCCTGGTTGAAAAAAAAACAGGGTAGCTCGCAACGCCACGCATCTGCAAGTTTATGGTTGCTTCCGCACCCCTGCTCCGGCAGTCCTAAGCCTCTCCATGCACCCAAAAGACCGGAAGACCGTCCTTGTTTGGCCCACCATTTCTTCCCCCAACCATTGCAAACTATTCCGCTCTTTTACTCCCAGACTACTCCCGCCCCCATTTCCATCTGCTCCCTTTCCCCTCCACAATCTCACACTGCGATTTTATTCCCCTCCATTGCTAGTCTATTCTTTAGGCCCCATCCCCAATATTAGCGTGAAGAACACTCAAACTCACATCGTAACAGGTAAACGCTGTGGTAAAGAGTGCAGCGCCTATTGTTTAAATTTTGTTTAATTTTTTCCTCTGCCACATACCTTCGCAGATACTCTTATTATGTAGATGTTAATACGAGGGTAATGAACATTCGCGGTATTTATAAGGTATTGGATGAAAAGGAATTATTTATTCTTGATAGCAACCACTTATTTAATAGTATGTTCTCACATACGTAGACAAGTTAGGCATGAGAGATGCGACAGCGTGAGTGATATGCCGAAATGTTTGAGCTGGGAAAGCCTTGAGAAGAGGCGGAAAGCGTTCAGGCTTGGGAATCTGTAAAGGCGTACGTAAAAGAAATCGTATGGAAGGAAATGATCAAAATACTGCTCGAGACACATCAAATAAAGAAAAGAGACAACATTTTTAAAATGAGGGTTCGGGAACAAGGAACAGGCGCATGAAAGTTTTCCTTCGCAAATAGAACGATAGATTAGTAGGATTCCTTACCTGCAGAAGTCTTAAACCCTTTCCCAAAAATTCATTAGGAGTTCAAAGTCTCACAAATTGTACTGTGTAATGGGAATTTATATTTTTATCATTGTATTGCAGTTTTCTCCAATGTATCGTAAGTTATATTACAGAAAATTTCTACTTCTTAAAAAATGTGAAATGTTGACCATTACCACCAGGCATAAGTAATGATAATTATTCGTTCCTTTTTGATGATGAATCACCACCTACCACGTACCCTCTATATGTCTGCTGGTAAAAGTAAAACTTACTGTACTTTTCCTCTTGGCAAAGACAAACAAATTGCAATTTGAATATACTTCACTGCCAATAATAAGAATAGTCTATGTGGCAATCTCGGGTTGCAGGAGATGAGCATACATTTCGTGTGGGCCCTCCGAATCGACATAAATTTGTACTCTGTCGGTTATCAATAAGTCTAAATAGCTATTTCGTTTTCTTACCATCCTTTTTTCCTACAACTTTGAGCTTGCGATTGGGCATTTCATTTTGGGATGAAATGGACTACCTGAATGATCGATGTACCAATAAACATTAATGGGGAAATAAAAATGCTATCGGGCCCTTATCAAATATCCTTTTTCTAATTGACCCCCTCATTCCATTAATTCAACGCTCTAGGAATTAGATTTATGAAGACATAAGTATTCAAATTCAAATATCGCCTTTGACCTCCTGTTCCCATTTCTAAACCTGATATTTAGTTGATAAATACATTAGGGGTTATGTAACCATGAATTTCTTTTACTTTTGCTAACTCTTCAAATTTTTCCAATATATACTTTGATAGTTTTATGCAAAATTTAAGTCTTACCTTTACACAGTTTGTTTGCTTTGCATTTGTTTTTATGATCTCCTTTGAAGTTATAAATTTATTTGTGGCTGGCAAAAACGTCATGTAATGTCTGATTTTCAGGGATAATATGGGCTACACTTGTTACATTGTCACAATTACTAGCTATTTATCTTTATTTCAACTGCAATTTTTATGACCAATAGGGAATAAAATATTAACCAAATGTTGTCGCGACACCTTCACAGTACGTCATCCTGTAGCACAATATTATTTAATAGTTAAGTACTTTAGTATTAAAATTTGACAAGCCAGCTTAAAATCAGTGCGTACTAATAATATTTTTCGGCTCTTATTAAATTTATTGCGTCAGCGAAGTTAATTCAAAATTGTTGTAAGGTGTTATTGTAACAAAAGAGAAGAATATGTCTTTTATTTGCCCATTTCAACTCGTCAGCTACGATATTCAACACTCTTCATGTATTTTAAAAATATTAATTTGTTGGAGTTTATGATTTAAAAATATATTTAACAATTTAATGACTTAATTAGATTTTAAAGTTCCGGAAAATAGAAATACTTCTTCTAAAGCAGGAAACGCCTTATCGATTCATTTGCTTGCGCATTTCACTGCTTACTAATGCATTCCTGCTGATATTTCTCATTCGCTGGTAAAAGTACATATTTCCAAAAATTTGGCAATAAGAGGTATGAATATTGCTAGGGTAAAAATTGAGCAGGCCTGTATAACGTCTTGAAAAGAGATTTTTGGTGCAGGAAAACAATTTCAAAGCTTGGTGTAAAGAGTTAGGCATGTATCAATTCGAGGATAAATATCTCGCTGTACTCACCGTGCGGTTTCCAAGGTTTTTGACTCGACAGTTGAGGTGCGCTGTGCGACCGACGAGCTCTGTCAGGTTGCTCGGGACGGATGTGTCGAAGTATGGGCCGGTGCCTGGCGTTGGAAGCTCTTGCAAGAATTCCGTGCGGAACCTCCTGGACCCGTAGAGAGAGCCGACACCTGTAAGGAAGACGAGGAACAGGATCAAGTCGGTGAAAAGACGAGGCTCTTCTCTTCTCCTAAAACTCACGAAAGAATAAAATCGATCATTCACTCGACTGTTGTGTTTACGACGCAATTTGTCATCCTTACATTTGTCACATTAGGTGATGGTTCGGTGTCATATTTGGATGTGCTTCTGGTTCTGCTATCCGAGCGTACGTTTTTTTGCCAATCGAAATCATGTGTAGTGACTTTTGATGAGGAATTATTTAATGTTTTTGGATCGTTTAATCTGACAGTAGTTTGAGTTTGATTTAATGTTCAGTAAATGGTCATTTACTAGGCTAAAAAGGGATTTGTATAGCAAATATTATCGGCTGCGTCACGCTTTAAATTATTATTGTTTATCTCCCCATGTTCAGTTTCTAAAAGTTGACAACTAAATGCTCAGCTGTAACTTTACGAAATTTGCCAGAATAATTAAGTAAAAGTCCACAATTTATTGGGGCACTGCAGGACTGCAGGATCAGTATTGTTTAGAATAGCAGGATTGCCTTTCACATTATCTACGGGGATAGTTTCCTGAATATAAAGGATATATCAGTCTTCTGTTTTAGTTCTCTTTTGTTTCTGTGCCAAAGTATACCTAATAATTGAATTAATATATGTATCCAGAATTTTTTATTTTTAAGTACATCGCTGAGACAGGATGCCTTTCATTATTGTTTATAAACGTAGTCAAATATGTTTGCAATTATATACTAGGAATGCTAGAATTTCTAGGCAGTAGTGCACGTTGATGAATGCAAACCTTAGCATCTATTAATTCTTCCTGAAGCAAATATTTCACTTAAGGATAAAAGCTTTATTAAAAGAATCGATTCGAAAAGTGTGCTTGCTGACGGTTAAACGAGCTCATGTAAACGGCGAATGGAAATTATTAATTTAGAGGGACCGTTCTGACTCGAAAGGAAAGTATTCTGCTCTCCGTCCGCATATTAGACGTGGGATTCAGACTCTCTCTATTCATCGATTTGGCTGGATTGAAAGATGAAAAAAAGAAAGAAATCAACTTTCGTATCCGCGCAGTGAGTTACAGAAACAAAGCGACTGATGTCGCAACTTTTAAGCTGAGGATATGAGGTTTCGGCGCGATCGCACACGCTGATATGGTCTACGTTTTTGTGCAGTATCTTTATTTTATTTTTCCGCATTTCTCTCCCTCAGGCGTAGATATGGGGTAGGCTTTCTTTCCACCAATCAGTCAGACGAGCAGTCGACTCATTGGCACCATGTCTGGGTATTGGGCAACTTCGCACGCCACAACCTGACATATCCCCTTCCCCTTCTCCACTCATCAAACCCAGCCGAAGGCCTAGAACTTGGGCATCGTCTCCCTCAGCACGACGTACAAATGCATCGAGCGTCCCTCGTGGGAGGACGCGGCCTCGACACCATTTCCAGAATACAATTCTCCCTCTCCCTCCCCCCATTGCACCACTTCCTTCCCCACCCCCCCTCTCTCTCTCTCTCTCTCTCTCTCTCTCTCACTCCCCCGTATAGATTGACCACCCTTGATTCGGGCACATATCACTCTCCGTACATTTATCGTGCTGGAGCGGGTTTTTATGAAAGGCGAAAGAGAGAAAAGGGAGAAAAATAAAACGAAGCACATTGCCCGATGAGGATAATGGACGTTTTCCCCATCTCCGTTCCCAGGTGAAGCGAGGAGCGATTCCCTATTGAAAGGAAGGGACGAGAAAAAAAAAGTTGCCAGCCGCCCGAGTTGATTTTGTTTTGCCCCAGCGATTCGTAACGATTACGAGACCTGAATCGGCCTGTCTGGCAATGAAGGTTTTCCGTGGATATCGGCGAAATGAAAACTCTGCCATTCCTGCGGGATTTTTTTTCTCAAACCGACGTGGGATATAATGCCGTCCGTCATTTAGTTCATCTCGCGTTCTTTCATTCATTTTAATCCCACGTCAACGGCCGAAGTGCCAGTGGTATAATACATGGTTCAAATGAGCACGGAAGACATTGAAATCAAACTTTGGTCTCATTTCATAAATAAAATGCCGTTTGTGTAATCCTGGGGATTTCTTTTTTATATCTTGCTAATATTAGGAATATCTGCTTAATAAAAAAAATGAATGGGCATAATGGAAAAACCCTTGGTATATCTACCTATTTATTTTCATACAAAGGACAAAAATGAAATAAGAAAGCGAAATGATGATTCATACTTTAAAATATTCTATTAAAATTGTGGTAATAAATGTATATGCATTGCTTTGAAGGTGATGAATATATTTTGAAGTTAGTTTTAGACACTTGATTAGCATGTATATGATTTAAGGAATTCATGTATATTGAGGATTATTATTTAAATTAAATGTTTATAATCAGTTGGGAAAATTGAGTAGCGTCATGTTCCCACCAGTACTTTTCATTATATCATATTTTATTTTTACTACAGTAATGTAGAAGCAACTTTTTCTGTCCTTTATATTAGATATTGAACTATGTTTATGCCACATACAAGTATCACTGGTGTTGACAGCAACCCCATTCTACTTGACTATTCCTGTATTGGGTTAGTTATTCTCTTTTCAATACATTTTATCTCGACAACTGTTTACGCGGCTTGGCAAAGTACCTATTCGTATTTTCATCAGGAATTCATCTGTATTTTGATTTTTCTTAGTGTTCATAGCAGGTTCATTGTCTTTGCCATCAAAAGCCATAAAAACATGACAGCCGTAAAGGAATGATAGTTGAAAGAAAAAATTGAAAAGTGTCAGACTAGGCATTACTTTCGGAAGACAAATTTACTCATTCAACCATATGTAGCTAACGTTTCACGTGTCTTGTAAATGTATGCTTAACGTTTCCTCAGGGTGTTACCATTGTGATTTGGTATCACGTGAGTAGTCTGTAAACAGTAAAATTTTTTTGCATGTCTGTATGGTCGAAAGTGTTCTCTCTGATTTATAATGCATTCTTAATGATGATTCACAACCTTCCATACACCCTCGAAGTGGTTTTTAGCGTAGCGTATTAATAGAAGGAGATACACTTCGGGACATACGAGGGTAATAGAGTTTCGTTCGTGTATATCGAAATGATTTGATGTGCTTTATGTGGAGCAACGAATTGCGCTGCATCGTAATCAATCGTAATATCTTTTCCGCCTTGCCCTGCTGTAACTGGCACTTAGTTTGTCAAGACAAGAAAAGAATCTCATTTCCGTCCGAAGTACAATACGAGAGCTCAAATACGTGGAACACGTATTGATAGGACGTGTGGTGGTATGTGAAGTCATTTGTGAGCTTTCTATGAAAATTAAATAGCGAAGGGTTAGTTGGTTCATTTATTTTTCGGCCAATTATTTTGCGAGCTGCGGGCGTTAGATGGTTTTTATTCCATTAAAATCCCGAAAATAATCCTTAAGTGATATAGAGATCCATTTAAAGAAAGATCATTCTTTAGCTTAATATATATTTTGAATCCTTCATTGTTGATATGGAGGTTGGACGAAACGATTTGGGCCATTCTTAACTTGCCGGAGAAAATATTGACCCTGTCATATGTAGGCCTAATATTAGGCTTGATAGCGTGATATAGCATTTAATAAGTTGGAGGTCCTAGAAACCAAATGGATGCCTCCTAGAACCTACTCTGGTCACCTAGGTAATGCTAACTTTTCCTCGAGGGGAGGCACTCTTGGAGGATATGAATGAATTTGAGGATACCCTTTAATCGGGATCGTGGATTTGACTCCACTGGCATATTTAAATGGTTAGAGAATGAAATGGAAAAACTTATCGATGAATATGTACGAGTATATACATATGTATCGAAAGTCAGGTTGTCGTTCAATTAGTTAGTAATTCCTATTTTGGGTCATATTTTCATTAGCCTTAGTTTCCATAAAAAAGAGAACCATAAGAAATGTTTGAACCTTTTTATCTAAGATGTATAAAGTTCATAATTCAGTGCTACAATAGTTTTTCATAAATGAAATGAACAAAATGAAAGGCATGTACATACATTAGAGTGCAACCAAACTTCTCCAGCGACCGCTGGCTACAAGTCCCACCGGCAACCAGAACCGGCCGGAACCGTGTGCTGAGTTGCGAATGCAGTATGTGTATGAACGCCATACTATTCTTCGGATTTATATTCTGTCGGAAGATTTAATGAAGCATTTGCAATAGGAGAAAAAGTTAAACCCATTTCCCCCCTAAGAAAAAGGGAATAAATATAAGAAATTATCCCAGTTTGTCAAGCTGAAATAGATAATTGTATTATGAAATAATTGTAGTTCTGTGAAATACTTTTGGCTCTATAAGAACCGTAAGTGGTATTTTGGCTCGAACGCTATCGTGAATTACTCTGCTACCTGGTGTTCATGGTCCATTACAGTATTTTTCCAAAGAAAGAAAGGGCGGAAAAGTTACATTTATGTCAGTCGTAACCGTAAATGTTGAATTTTCTCAATTTAGTGAATATTTTCGTTAATTTCACTCTTAATCTTATTGAAAAGTATGCGATGTAATTGTAGTTATGTCAAACTTTCGCACTAAGCTCAAGTATTTTTGGGTGCCAATGACCCGACTTTCCGTGGCGTTTAAACTTGCTGAATTTATGAAAAGAACTCTTAATCAAATCATATCCTAAGTGTTGCCTGAGATCGACTTTTTGCCATAAAATACGCGTTAAAAAATGTTCATGTAACCTCAAAAATAAAGGCCCTAAAAAAATGATTTTTTTATAATCCATTAAAGAGATTCACTAATTTTCGAATAACATAACATCAAAATCCTTAGTTAATCTTCTTACGATCCCCTTTGAACATAACTTTTTTTTCATTTCACATTTTTAAACAACTCTCTCGCCCTTTAATGCTTTTAACTGAGCAGGAAAATAAAAGGGGGTATAAATGTTTATACTGCAGTATTAATTCATTGTTTTTTCTTATAACATGTTTATACTTTCATTCAATATGCTTTATTTCAAGAAATATGTTTAAACAAATGGATCACAAATATTGGTATTAGACTATCACTTATTTACTTCCTCACTAATTTGATAAACTTTACCAGCTATTCAATTAAAATGCATTTGTATTAACATATGTGTTTTAAATTTTTTTTGAATAGTTATTAATTGATAATTACATAGTTTATATAGTTACGGGAAATTACATCAGATAAATGACATTTTTTGAAGAATGAAAAAAGGTTGTAAAATTTTGAATTTTCTTGGTATGATACCAGGGATATTAATATTCATGGTAATATCAGGCATAAAATTATCTTAAGAGTGGAAAATATAATTGTTGACGACGCCGTTGCAACAAAATATTTGGAACAAAATGTTTAAATTAGACAGTAACTTGGGTATACTATAATATGGAGCTACGACGCGACCTCAGCGAGGGTTTCCTCAGAAAAACTTAGCGAACGGCTGGGTTTCGTGTGTTAAGTGCACAAGAAAGTTAGGTGCAAGTAACATTAGGTGAGAAGATGTCTCAACAAGTGATACTTGGGTGGAAAATGAAACAATGATATTTGAAGAGACTAGAGGAGGTTTTAAACAGAGAATGAAAATAAGGAAAGAGAACAAGATGCATATGCATTAATAGTGATTTTGGTTTCGTACCTACGGTTCTTCAGTAGGTAATAAGATAAAAAGCATGCATATTCAACACGAAATAAACGTTTGGCAGCAAGTATTGCTTGTTACATTCGTTACATCTATGGATTTTCACCATAAATTTGGTAAGGGTTAAGGAAACCTGAAGGCGGGACAAAACTCTACTTTTATACATAGAGTACGCTTCTGAATTATTAACAATTTCTTCTATTCATCTTTTTCGGGTGCGAATATAACTTTAAAGTAAATAATCAACTACTGCGATATTAAATGTAATTATAATATGCTATAATACTCTTTAATTATAATTCATCTAATCCGATTTTATGTGGGAAAAAGTCATAGGTGGTGAGTACTTGTTTATAGACTTTGTAAAAATGTATTCGATGAAGTCTTTGCTTACTTTATCTTATTACTATATTCTAGCGGTTGGAAAAGGCTCTGTGGACGGAAAACCTTCCATAGCTCTTCCTGCTTTCCTTTCTAATGCATTTTATAAGATGTGTAGTATTCCGCGCGTTCAACGATATGTCCAAGTTTCATGAAGTGTACAGTTTTCTTGATATTTTCCGTCCAAAAAAAGCAGTTAAATTCACAGTAAGAGTAACGTGCTACTCAACGCCACATCAACGTGAAAAAATAGTCCGGCTATGAAACCTCAACTCTGAAGCGGACTCGTGTCTTCATGTCTGTTCGCGAGAGCCTTTTCTACCATGCCTGAACTTTGAATCGGGTTTTGCTCCAGGGAGGTCAAAATTGACCATGGTGGCAGGGGTAGACTCTTGGGGGGAGGAGGGTCCGGAAAACCTTGGGTGAAGAGTGGTCGCATGCACGAAGTTTGAAAATGGACGGAGAAAGAGTTTTTCCCTGCGCGATTGCAGTAGCCTGCCGGGGGAACGCTTTCCATCACCTTCCGTCTCTCAGTGAGGTGAACGTGACGTTCTCCCACACCCAGTTTACAGTCTCCGTCATCTCGTACCCTTCCAGGCTCTCATGCTTCCACTCACTCCACCCCCACCCTTGCTCCTCTGCGCTGACGTTTCCCTAGGGTCGGAGAACACCCCTTCCTCCTCGTTTCCTCCATTGACTCCCTCACCCTCGGTCACCTCGACCCACGCCGTCCCAGTCGAGGGTCGAGCGAAAAAAAAACCACGCCCAATCCTTGCAAGCCCGCTTCCAATTGGTCAGCGCCGCGTCGTGTGACGGTCAAACATAAACTTTGGGTCCTGTTTAGCCCGGGGACGCGTCGGGCGTCAATCTTGTTCTCGTAAATCCACGGAAGGCAATTTTACGTGCCGTTCAATGCACCCGGAGCACCTGCGGTTTTTTTTCGGCGTGATTCCAATGAATCCTAGGCGGTTGAATTTAAATGGGAAGCGACAGCGGTGGTTGCGCGGAGGCAGAATTTGATTTCTGAGTTGCTGAACCTTCGTGCCTCCAAAAGTGGTTACTTTTGGAGAGGGAGACAAAGTGCCATGTATTTTGATCAAAATAGTGTAAAGGAGATGCATACAAAAAATGAATGATTGTACCGAGTAATATTCATATTAAAAAAACTCGGTAAATCAGGCCTGCGCAAGGAGTGTTCTTTCTATAAAAATTCTAAAATGCGCAAGGAGTGTAATTTCTGTAAAAATTCAAAAATATTAAAACTACTTTGACTTTCCCACATGACGTCACCTAAATATACGGTCGTTCATGTTAATATTATTTGATTGCATTTTGACTGCTACTTCGATAATACACGTGTAATTGCATTTAATTCGATCATGACGCTGAATAATGTTCATGACCTCATGTAGCGAAATTTATGGTTTTTTTGTCCAGTGAAACAAGCATTTTTTGATCGGATTCCATACTGCCTTAAATGGTGAATTCCATTGTGTAGTTAACAGTATTGCTCCACTATTCTGCATACACCTACTCAATTTGAGCCATGTCGATTAGATTGTACATCTACATAATATCTTTCACACCACCGTAATGATGCTTGGCTGTTGCTTGCACGCATATTAACACATAATTACTATCACTACGTTTTATGTAAGGCACCATTCTTATGTGCTTATATCAGAACATCTCAACGGAAGCATCGGAGCATCGAAGCATGTACATCAAAGCATATCCAGACCTAGCTTTGACAGCAACATCTGAGGATTTATTATTAGAGATCTACCAGTGAAGGTGGGTTTAAATGGACATTTAATTTTTCCTACCCCCTAAATCCCACACGATGTCCCTCTTCAACCCCTTATACCTCTTGCCACGCATCATTCCATCCGAGCTACGCGTTCTTCTCCTCCCTCTTCCCCGCTTACCCAACGCCCTTCCCTCAAACACCTTCTTCAAAACACCATCCCCTTTTATTACCTTTTCCATCCACACCTTCTGCCTTCTCCTAATTTCATCTATCAAATTTCTAGCCTCTCCTATCAATTCTAGCGTTTCATCGTTCGTCTTCCTTTCGACTCACTTTACTTTCTCAATCCTTCTCCACACCCACATCTTAAGAGCCCTAAGTCTATTTTCATCTTATTTTCGCAAAGCCCACGTTTCCGCCCCATATAGTGCACCGCTCCATATTAAACTTATCACTTGTCTTTTCTTCACTTCCCTACTCAACGTCCCTGTCATTAGCTCACGCCTACGAGTAAAAGCTTCTTTTGACAATGCAATTCTCCTTCTTTATTCAATGCTGCAATACCCTTTTTCGTCCAACACACTACCTAGATATCTAAATTATCTGTGGATTTAATTAAGTCAAACAAATAGCCAAGTTTTACTTACAGTTTTACTGTACTAAGGGAGTAAGAACCAATTTTTATAAATTTTTTAAATCATTAATTTTTGTGTAAGCATTTACTTTTATTTTTTGGTGGTCAGTGATGGTTGAATTGGAACAAATAGAAGGTGTATTCATGAGCCCAGCTAATTCATCATCGATTAAAAATAGATGCCCCAGCGTACATCCAGCAAATTCAGCATCAGTTACGCTGAAATCAGTTCGAGTAATCAAATAGAGAATCTAGAGACGCGATAGCGTTGGTGTTACTCGAGAAAATTAAGGGATGCATAAATCGAGTTAGATTGAAGGATCCCTGTGGCCTCGCGACTCCCGGAATATACCAGATTCCCTGTGAATGCGGAGATATTTACTTGGGGGAAACTGGTAGGACGATTGCCACGAGAATAAAAGAACATAAAAGGTATTTCAGGCTATGTCAACCTGAAAAATCTGCGGTGGCCGAACATAGCATCAACAAAAACCATGCTATCCATTGGGACGCGGTGAAGATCATCTCTCGAGAAAAGAAATACTGGGAAAGGATTACGAAGGAGGCCATAGATATCCGGCTTGCGGAGAATAGCATCAATAGAGACGGCGGCTACTCCCTTAGCAACACCTGGCGACCTGTCCTACGAAGCAATCAATTGGCTAAAACCAAGGACCAATCAGAGGGAACTTGAGGCCCCGACACCGCTATATAAGGCGGCCACTTTTCGAGCCACGACTCGTACCCCGAAACGTCGGCAGCCATGGAGGAGATTACCCGGTGGAGCACCCGAGCAGCCTTCACCACCAGATGCATAAATCATTTAGTGGTAATTTTTTAACGGCTCGTGTAAAAAAAACAACGTAATCAACGAGAAATAATATTTTATGGCTTTTTAAAATTCTTTTCTTTACTTCGCCGTGTGTAAAATAGGGTATATTGCATATGTGAACCACTTCAATTACCTCATGTTGCCAAGCACTTCGCTTACAGTTGCAATATTATTCAACCAGTCTCGGAGTAGGTAATGCATTCATACATATTAGCAGTCGTGAAAAGAGTCACGAGTTGTAAAATTGGGATAGCATTGGTTTGAAAGGGCCTAATATTAATTTGAATTTTTTTTCGATCCAAATGTTTCCCAAATTAGTGGACCCTTATTTTATAACAATATATACAATTACTCTCCTTTTTTGCCACATCTACTCTTTGGAGGTTTTTTTAATCCGAAATAATTTTTGTCATTATTTTGGCTTCTTTCATCTCAAGAAGTCAGAAACAGTTTTTGTGTTCTTCTAATGTTTTAAATATTTATAATTTAGGTTCATCGGTCAGATAGAATTAAAAATTTCCATTTAACGGAAAATATTCATTCCTCAATGAGTTGTTGGGAGAAACCGTTGGGAACAGATGGAAAAATACTCTTAGCAATGATTACCATTTATTTATTATTTGACCATATACTCTTGCGCAATTATTTTATGCAATAATTAACAGATCATGTATTTTTATTCATATTTTGATAGCATTGCATCTTTAGTCTTATGTCTGTGACTGCTGCTTTGTGCTAAAGTTACACATTTATTCTAAAAAATTCATTACTTCCACTCACAGAGGTTAGAAACTTTCAATTGGTGGGTCTCCGAACTATCAGTATTCTATTACCTCAGGCTACGAAATTAAACGAGCATTCCATTATTCATAGTACTTTATTTGATATTTCCTTTGAAACTTCAGTAGCCGGGAGACCGGTGCCCTTTGTGAAATGTTTACATTAGGCGATTGTGGGTTTCGTATTTTATACCACCTTGATCGATGATGCATGCTAATAGGTATCGGACGTAATTTACCCTGATTTTTATGGCTCTTTCTTTCAAACAGAATTCCATCAAAGCCTGAGCCATTCGATGATGATGTGCTCAGGGTCGTTATCGTTTGTTTTTTCTCTTTAATGTGCTCGTCGGTGGTGAAAAACTGGATGTTAACTGGAAAATATAATCGCGTGAACGAAGCGAAATGATTATGCGTGACCCCAATGTGAGCAATCAACTTTCATTCGGGTTTCGTTCATGATCACAAAAGGTCTGTGGTAATAATGCAACAGGATGCCTCGGACCACGAATTTCTGATTTTCTCCTCCTCTCTGCTCCATCCGATGCGATGGTCTACTGCAATCGCTCTGATCTCATTTTTATGGCTGGTCGCGGGAAAACTTGGAGTAATGAATGCTTGATAAAGAATTTTAGCGATTGACTTTCACCTCATGATGCAAACATAATATTTAGCTACTGCTAACAAAGGATTTTTATTTTCACTTTCGCGGAATAACATAAACCGGTTTTTGTTTAATGTGTCTCCCAACAAGCGTTCATGGTCATTTTCACCGGAAAGTTTAGTCAGCTTTTGGCTTAACTTAAATTAACCAATTAAATGTTACGTACAAGTTATATTGCATTGTTTTTTTCTGGCAGATAACGATAATTCCTTTATTAAATATATGTAAAATCCCCATGTACTTTTCTACTATTTTAATTGCCAATCTGACTTGTTGCATGCTCTGATAATTTCATCTGCAAAGGTTTGTAGATTAAGTGAAGTGAATACCTATTTATAATAGACTAACTTAGTGTTCAACTTGTGCTAAACATTACTCAATGAATATCTATGAATGAGTATTTATACATGAGGATGCTACAGTTTAGCGAAACTAGTCGTTAATAAATTCTTTTTTTAACAGTGGAGTTGCTTATCAATTTTCCACCTACTAGCAATGAATATTTGCTTATGATTGATTAGATAAGCTCATTGAAGCCAATCAGGTTGGTAATAAAAATTGTGGAAAAGTACCAAGTAGTTTATTTTGTGACTGCGAACTTCCATAACGTAAATTAGTGTAATATCTAAGTACTTTCAATATAATTATATTACCTTTTGTACTTTCCTCACTAATAATATACGCTTCATTCCTGAATATACATCAATGAAATAAGTGCACAGTAGTACGTAAAAGTGGGATGCTGCCTAAGGGAAAATATTGCTTCTCTTGCTCCCTTACTTTTCATAAGTCCGAATTAATCTTCATCCAGGAACCTCTCTGCTTTTCGTTTTACTCTTCTGTAGATATCCTTGTAAATGTGTCAGACGCAAGTTTTTTATCAGACTTATAGTCCTACAGTTTTCGTAGGTCTCGTGTATCTTCTTTTTGGGAATAGAAATGATGTTATTCCCGTTGATCTGCCCTATTATTTAGAAATCTTACAATTTTACAGTATTTTAATATATTACTTAGTTGAATGAAATATTAACACAATAAATGTTCAATATGTTAAAAAATGGTGAATTTGTGCACGCTAAGGACCTGCCTATTTGGAGAGATAGTTCTTAACCATGTTTACTGAAATATCTCTTAGTCATGATAATTCAACAGAAAAGAAATTATTTGAATTGTAAAGCAAAAACCCCAAATAAACATTGTACTTGTGTATTACCAAGTAATCTTTTATTCATAGCTATGGCCAAGTATTTTTTTATAGTTTATGGATTATATAAGGAGAGAATTATGTAACTATGAAGACAGTTTTATAGACAATTTAGTTAATGGATACTTATACTCTCTAATTTATAATGTGTACCTTGCAATTTATCACCCCCTGCTACACACAAACGCGGTCGCTTGAAAAGTATTACGTTAATCTACCTAGATATAATTTTAGTTGGTGTACGAGACAAGCAAAAACGTATATTTTTTAAATATGAATAAGCCAATAAACATAGTTATTATGGCATAACGTATTATGCTCACGTAAGTGGAACACACGGGCTGAAAATACGAGTCGATATATTTTATAATCACGTTTACCACTCCCTTTCTGGGAAACTTTTGGCCTAGCTTTCGTTGTCGCGTGGAGTAATGGTGGGTTGTGACCAAACATCGATGAACGAGCTGGTGAGGAAACCGAATTTCGTGCAGGAGAACGTCAATGAAATTGGACATGGTGCTTGCTGAATGGGAACGTTAAGGGGAAAGGGGAACGTGACTGTGTTTGTTCATCATGACACTTCGCTGTGGACTCGGACGATGAGAAATGACCGCATTCCTCGCCATTTAGAGCTCCAGTGATCCTCTTCTTCAAATCTCGACGGAGGCGCGAGCATGCTATCGATTTCACTTCCCAGTTCAATATTCTGGCACTGTGGTACATTGAATTCGTTCGTCTTGGAGTAGCCGGTACTTCAATTGTTACACCAACGCTGTGGAGACGTGAATAGGAATGATTAATCCTCTCCGGTATCTCCGTTTCATCGCTATGACCATATTTTCTCGCGGCGTCGTAGATGTGGTGTAATCTGGTTTACGTATTTGACTAGTAACGTGTGGTTCATTTAGCTCCAAGTTGGCCATGCAAACTCCTCACTTGAATTTAACCTTTGTCGAATCATGGCGAAAGAAAATTATACATAGCTACGAAATAAAATAGTACTCGGGGTAATTTCAATTTTAATTATCCGATTTACGGATCAAATCCCCTGCAGAAATGAAGAATCCCAAGATTCTCCTAAGATCTTACAAATATGTATATTGAAAATACCAATGTATGTACTATGGAAGTGTAGATAATGAAGATTAAGTTAAATAGGTAGATAGGAAGACAGATATATTTTAAACCCTTTCTTTACGTGCACAATTTGAGACAACAATAAAAAACAGATAAAGTCCATGGGGAAATCAGTACAGATGTTGTAGTTTTTGATGAATAAATTAGTATGTAGTGATTTTTTAACGTGTTCACATTGTGAACTCATGCATGCTCTAAGAATTATATGTAAATACTTCATTTGTTTCTAGATATAATTGAGTAATCAGTAGCTGATTCATTACTGGTAAAAAGTAACAATATAGGGCCGTTGCAGGTATAAAAAATGTCACTTTCCCCACACGCCAAAGGGTGGCAGCAGTAGGTCCAGTTATCGTGGTCACTGCATCCGCTATTTGTCTTGAACGTCCCTACAACCAAACCCACCCGACATTTAACAAAGTAGAGATGTCGATTAGATCGCTGTCATTTTCACATTTACGTCTTGCTTTCGTTTCGTTAGACGCTTTACCATCCACGATTTATGGTGCTCATTGAGTCAACGATTGCGCAATTTGAATAACAGTTGTATTCATGGACAAAACGGGCGTAGTGCTCAAATTGTCCCTGAATATTTTGAAAGCTTTTCTTTTCCACTTGCGAGCATAATTCTTGATTTTAAAGAGTGATGGATCCTACGTTAGTATATAATGGTGGGGTTAGTAGAGGCGTGGACTGGGAAAGAATAGGATATGGATGGTTAAAGAATAGGTATGCCGATGTAAAGGGATCTGCAGAGGCTAACAAAGGAATATGTAACACAAACTGGGCCAAGAGAATAATAAAAAAGAAATTAATTCCCCAACCAACAGATCTAAATTAGATTAAAACTTCATTCTTTCCTTGTACACTTAGGGATATGAGTAGTTCTAAACATATTACGGTAAATATATATAAACATATGGTATATATACAAGTGGATAGATTATGTAGCTGCACATTGGGTTAGGACTTAAAGCTAACCCAACTAACAGCATGTTTGTGTATGCTTCCTAAACTGTTGTTTCGACAAGAGTATAGTTATTAAACCTTTTTAAGAATGATATGCAATACATGGGTGATATTAATTCATCCCCTGCACACAATTTGATGGTGGCTTGAAGAGTAGATATTATGAGAAGTCTCGTAGCTGCAAGGGTAATATTTTTCTTGGGATAGTATCATTGTGTTTCCTGGCTGTTTCTTGGTAATATGATAATAGTTCTGTAACAGATTTTTGTTTAGTCTTTTAAGTCTTAGTCCTACCTGCCACATAGACTACTAGTAAGCTAGTCGTACTCTCTCTAGTTTCTCCATTTCATAGTGTCTCCTGTTAATGTAGTGGTATATAGGTCAGAGGGAAATTATAATTCTTTTTTCCTTATTTCCTCGAAACTTAATTTTTTCAGTTGCACAGTTGCCAAGGCCAAGGAAAATAAGGACAAAATATAATCTTTTTTATGAGAAGTAAATAAGCTTCTGCAAAACATTATTTATTACCACTGATTCAGGAATCAGGATCAAGAAGGTTGCTTTGCTGTATATGCTTTGAGAATTGTTGGTCAGTGATTCCTTTGCCAATTTAATATGCCTTCTGGTAGACATAGCTCTCGCATAATGTTTTTAATTACAATCAATATATTCAAGTGAAGAAATAGGTACATCAAGGGCAAGTAACAATTGCCGCACTAAGTGTAGGTTAATGATCGTAAATACTATCATGCTAACAGGCGTTTGTCAATAACTCTGGCTTACTTTTTTCATTGTCAGTGGCATTTTTTTATTTATCTATTTTGAAAAAGCCCCCAAAAACGGCACTAAGGCTAATTACAATGGTGGACACATAACAACAAATAAAATAAACAATAATTACTTAGGACAGGTTATAATAGTAGTGACAGATTAGTCATTTAAACAAAATGTACAAAATGAAGAGGGACTTAACGGGCTGTAGATAGAGAAGAGTGGTTACTGGGTGTTTGCGACCAATAGATTAGTAATTACGGATTTGAACACGGAGGGCGAGGAGCAGAGGTCCAGTGAGGGTGACTGCGAGGCAAGGGAGTTAAAAATTTTAGGGATACGATGGAATAGGAAACGCTGACATATTGAGAGACGAAATTGGGGATTTTGAGGTACCGAAATGTAACTAATGTACCTAATTACATATGCGCGTTTTACATGTACCGAAATAAAATATATTCGGATATTTCTGTTCGTAACCATTATTATGAAGCATACTTATTTAAAGTTTATCAGCGAAGTGAGATATGCAGTGTTCCGATATGTATGAATGTTTGATATGCTTGATATTTAGAAGGTAAATAGAGACAGGGGCGGCATGGCCAGGGCGGGAAGGCGGGGAATCCGTCCGGGCCCGGGTTGTGGCTTAGGCTCCGGGTCCCGGCTCCCGGGCCACGCATTAGGTTTCGGGCAGGGGTCCGAATGGCCCGGCGGGCCGGGACGTTTATCGCAGCGAAAGTTTTTATTTCGTTTATATATTATTTGGAAACCTTTTGCCCTTAACGAACTGAAAAGCGCTTTTAAAGCACATTTTTTTTTCGAATGAGGGAGGGGGCGTCGCAAGAACCGGGACCCTCATGGACGTGCAGCGGCCCGGGCCCCTGAGCACCCACGCCGCCCCTGAATAATGTAATTTTGCTATGCTGATATCGATATAATCCAAGAATATTTATCACTATGCTTACTCTTAATGCATAAATGTATCTTATCCTCAGATTACTACTGAACTTACTTTTCACAAACCACATTTGTAGGGCAATTTTGATCTGTTTTTCTAACAAGTTTTATTTGGTCTTATCAAAATGTCACGAAATACATTCTTGTAGGCTTAAAAAAAAATACGTGCAATAACGTTGAATGTTCTGCCTAATCTCCAGTGCTCAAATTTTTTTTACTGGCGTGGGGATAGTTTTCTACATCTACATCTACATAATACCCTGCGAGCCTCCTCGAGAGTGTGCGGCAGGGGGTGAAGATCACCAAACATGCACTATTGTCATGCAACTAGGATATTTAATGAAGACATGCTAGATAATAGCGTCAGATGCAGCTAGATGGTTAATATCTACGAAATAAGAAAGGGATTATTGGTTGTTATTACATGCATCATGCACTACAGATTACTCTGACTATATTTCACCTACCTATCCCTTTGCTACGCTGCCTACTGTTCTCTCTTATGGTACGCGGGAAAAATGACATTTTAAATCTATCGGTACGACAATCTCTCTCTTTAATCTTGGTAATCCGATCAAAAATAGCATAATACGCAGGGATTCTTAATATATATCTAGCATTGTCTGTGAGCAAACTGGTTTCGAATGTACTTATAAGGTTTGACTTAAATTTAAACCCGCGTTCTGATAATAATTCCCATCCTTGTTCTTCTATTAAACTCGTAATCCTTATACAATTATCATAACAGCCTTTAACAAATCCAGCGGATCTCCTTTGCACAAGCTCTAATTCTTTTATCATACCTTCTTCGTACGGATCCCACATACCAGCGGCATGTACTAAATGAGGCCTGATAAGTGTAAAATAGCTTTTTTTTCGTACTCTCTCATCGAATTTGCCTATAACCCTTTTTACAAACACTAATCTACGGTTTGCTGCACTAGTTATTTTCCTGATGTGTTTTCAACATGACATATCTTCAGTGATGGTGACGCCTAAGTATTTAATAGATTCTACGGTAGATATTTTCTTTTCTTTGATGAAATAATTATTCCGGGAAAAGATATATCTTTTTCCTAAAGTTCATTACGGCGCATTTCTTCAAATTTAATGCTAACTGCCAAAGTTTTGATGTGACGTCGAGAATACGCGGTAAACAGGTGCTTACAGCAGGCCCAAACCCTTATACCTTTAATGCCCTTGCTTTTTTGTCACCTTACTGCAACGTCGTGTATCGACAAAATACCGTATTCATGCCCGCTCAAGCGCTAGCGGAAAACAAAACAGCCTGCGGGAACTCGTACTTGCGTACTTCGGTGTTTAGATGACAAAAGGCTTGTGGTAAGTGTAAGGCTTTATATTTGCTGCAACTGCGGCGGGATACTCCTACGGCTACTTTCCCAGCGTTAGCTTTTCATTTCTGACTGACCTCATGGCCAGTGGAGACGCAGGGTAATCTCACCTACATGAACGCACACTTAGGGCCATCATCATCGGTCATTAATCCTAGGATTGGTTTGACGCAATCCTCCGCTCGATTCTTCTATCGGCCAACCTCGTCATATTAACTTAATACCTCTCTTCCATATACACTTAGGCTAAATAGATAAATATACACCATTACGTTTGTAAAGCTCTACAAATTCAATAGAAATGTGTACAACCGGTTTTGCCACTAAAGCGCCGTCAGAGACATTAGTCGTTGTACATCTGACGGTATCGTGCATGGTGAGACACGTTAATGTACTTTTTATTGAATAATTAGTTACATTTTATTTCAAAGTTAATAGTGAGATGAAGAAAGTTTACTAAGCCATTGGAATTTGTTGTAGAAAGCTTTCAGGAGTCTTCCGTGTTGTTGACATTTCACCCACTCTACTGCGGACGTCGTCAGGCCAGGCTGAAGTGAAAAATGCTACGAAGTTGACGCTTATTTATACTCGTCTTCTGAGGTGACCGCTGCTCGCTGAATGGCTGTTGATGCTCATGTGAATACCTACTCGTTTCACAGTGTTAGAGAGTGGGTAGATATCCTCTCTATTCATATTGTTGGGCCTCTTGGAAATTTAAATTGCCTCACTTATAATTCTAGGGAAATAGCGCTTTTCCCTCGCGAGGATTTTTGGTTCCATTAAATTCACGGAATGGTTAGGTTCCATCGAAACGTGCTCTGCAATGGCCGATTTCTCCCTTGTCCGTTTTTGAGGACCCGTGAGTGTTATTTCATTCGGCATTGTTCAGCTCTCTTTGTTTGCCCTACGTAGGATTTTCCACAGCTACAGAGAACCTCGTAAATGCCTTCGTGGATTCGGCGATATTTTGCTCTGATGAGGAGACTGGATAATTTACTGTCGCATCCGAATCTAGTTTATATATTATGATTCGCAGGAACTCATGATATTTGTCCGTGGTTTCTCCGATGAAGGGGATGGTAGCACGTGTGACAGGATCTTAAATCTGTCCTAAAACCTTCGCCAGACATTGGAAAATATCTTATATTTAATGGTAAGAACAAGCACAATTGAGTAAGTTGATTTACTCTGATAATGGTCGTAAATGAATTACTTTGCGGCAGCAAAAAGTCATTAGGAACTGTCACTATTTGCTATTGACCAGGAGGTGTACAACGTTACGTTGGAGTAACGATGCAGAAACTATTTCTGAGTATAGAAAATAATGCCGATTCAAGTTATAAGTATGTTTTTAAAATTCAGTATGAAGAGATAAAAGGAGTTCTTATAAAGAATGAAATTACATAATTCACCATAGGATTCGGCTCATTGGCAGCGTTACGCAATTTATGCGGTGGGGAGTCTATTAACATGATGTAGCGTTGCATATGGTGAGGAAGAGAGGGGGAGAAAGTAGAAAATCAGCGTTACAGAGTAGGTATGTACATGGATGGCACCTGATGCTTGTGTAAGTAGGATGTAAGCCGTTATGCATGGTGGCAATGGAGTTCAAAAGAAAAAGCTGTGTTGTGGATAGTCATCCAGTGTCAGTAGCGGGTGGACCACTAAACATGCGACCACGTCACGACCAGAACTTAAGGGTCCTGGAACTAGTTTTGAATACCGCGGTGCCATTTGCGTTCTAGATATATTAATCCACAAAGCAACTTCAGGATTTTGGCTCGATCGGTGGCATTATGTTGTGGTTCTCGAGCTTTGAGAGGCATTTCTATCAAAGTTTTCCCATCCCCGTTCGTTTGCAGCCTCCCCTCCTTTCTTCGGGGTGAGTGAATACCCTCCTTCCCACGTATCTTCCCTCTTTCCCAACATCCTTCACCACCCCTTGCTAAAGTGGACTTGGGGAAGGGACAAAAACACTTGGAAGACCACCTTGCGTCTACAGACCCAAACTGCTAAATAATAGAGACTCTGAAGTGAGAGAGAGAGAGGCATAGATGGGCGAGGGAGGGGGGTGCAATCGGGCGAGATGGAGACACAGAGGGTAAACTGTGTCCATTCTGTCGAGTTGTTAAGGGAGGGAATTGTTTTTGGGGTAAGAGGGTGGAATGTTTCAGGGATATTTGCAGCGCCTGAAGTGGTGGGAATACGTGGTTTAATATATGGCTTGGCTGAACTTTAAGGAGAGCGATGCTAGTGAGAGAAGCGTATGATAGTCCGTAAAATACGTCGTGGGACATATTTTGCCTGTTTTAATTATGTTATTAACTCTTTGTTGAGGGCCTTTGACGATAGAAGATGCGCCACTGTTGTTGAGACCTCCCTCAAAAAATGAACTACCTGATTATCGTCATAAAATCCGTTTTCATATATACTTCCTTTCCTGCCACCTTATCATTGCTCTCTTCCTTCCTTTGGGAGCTCTTCTATTAGGGGGGAAAGTTTGGGAGAAGGACACATGTGTGAGTTGCGTAATTCCCACCATTTTACCAGCTTGGACCTCTTGGTGATTCTCACACTCAATCCCAGATAGCGCTCTGTCTGCCCCATATTCTCCCTCTTCATCCCCCATTTCTCTTGCCGTCCCCTCCCATTAAGGGCCAGTGCAACGTGGGACTTGAGATACACTTCTCGGGAGTGGGGCAATTCATGGGCAAACCCAAAGGAGACGAAGTGAAAGCAAGCAGGAGAAAAAAAGAAAGCCGTCATTCGGGGCAGGTGCCGCCGTGTTGATATTCATTGTATCATTTATTTACCTCGACGCGATTAAAAAACAAAACGATCAAGCATAAAGTCGCGTGATTACTTCATTCAACCCTCGATTACAAAATGCGACAGTTGTTTAGCGGTAGGGTTGTCATCATGCCTCAGTGAAATCTAGTTCGTTATGCTTTTTCTAACCCTAGGTACGTTAGGCAAGCTTCTGCTGTTACTCAAGGTAGTGGGCGAAACACTAAATTCCGTAGTTATCTTTTTTTCTCCGTTCAACAGAGTAGGTATTCTCGAATAACAAGAACGTCAGAATTGATAAAAAGTCTTCTGCAGCGTTTTAAGAATTTAAAATTGATGTAATTAATCTTAAAATTTTTATACTCAATTAATTCTTACCACGACTCTTATTTCTGAAATGATCTCGTCTTTGGTTCCGCATGCTTCCATTCCGTCATTGAATTATATAAATTACCCTCTCCCGCTCTCTATGGATTCTTTCCTTTCTCATTCCATAAAAACAACTTCCATTCCTAAAACCTACTTTATCCACTCCGTCTGTCATCTCCTGATTTCCCAACAATTTTTTGGATAAAATTATTTTGTTCTGTATCTCAGCCTTACGAAAAAATATTGCTTATCCCCAACTGAGTCGTATTAAGGGCATTTTTATATTATTCCGTGAACCTCCGCTAGGGTGCGAGTGATAGGAGACACTACATCTAAACTTACATCTACTGACTACCCTGCAAGCCACCTCGAGAGTGTGTGGCGGGTAATGAGTTTAACCAAACAAGCGCTATGAGCATCTCTTAATATATTTTTTTCGCACAGATACTACCTTTAATTAAATGGTTTAATGCAAAATAAGATTAGAGGAATGGATGCAAAAAGAGGAATTCTTGAAGGATGCCAATATGTTTTTGAGCTTAAGAGGGAATTCAGGGAAGAGCGATTCAGGGAAAAAAGTAAAAAAAAAGAGTTAACGTGAATGAGAATAGAACTGGTCGATGGAAATATACGTTGACAGATGTACTTACGATAACTTAATTGTTGTCATTTTTCTGGGAGCATTACTTAATTGTTGTCATTTTTCTGGGAGCATTTCTACTATTTTCACTATCGGGTATGTGGTTGACATATCAATGAGATAAACCTCGGTGATTGAACTGATCCTCTAGATTTCAGTTTCTGTATAATAAGAGTTTTGCTGGGTTCAGAAAAAATATAATTTTCATCCAGTCACGATAAGAATATTGTGGTGTATTTACCAACTTTAGAGGCCAACTCTTGTAATTGCAGTTCTTTTTTGCGACTTCTTGCGAATCTCAATACACGTGTTCTGAATTACACGAGAGAAGGGAAAGAGAAGAAGTGCAAATAATTCTCTTCACATTTCAACCGGTTCAAAGTAATACCGTCTTATCCTGCAATATTATGCCTACAAGTATTCCGTCCGTGAAAGAAGACTAGAGCACGTATTCACGCGTGAGTTCGACGGTGTCATTTTTCCCATTTTTAGAGTTTTCGTCCATTTTTCATTTATGTTGGGAGTTATAGCCAAGCATACCATGACCGGAGGCCTTTTTATTCCTGTGAGAACCTAAAGTTTGCACATTAGCCACCCTATGAGCACGGTGTATTCGTGATCGCAATGCGAATGGGTGAATATAGATGTTGGTTGACGGTCGCTTTCTTGTTCCGCGCAACTCCTTGAAATGTGAGGCCTCTGTGAGGAACATCTCGCGGAATCTTTATGAAGCCATCCTACACGCCTCGAGACGGATGAAAATTGAAAAAAAATCTGATCATTATATAAAGGGGCGTTTATGAAATTCACGGAAAGAGTGGTAGTATTTCGGGAGGTCGTCTATTCTTTTTTATTTGCCCTCTCTGAGCCTGAAATTGGCTCGAGAGCAAGTGTATTGACCTCATTTTCGGATATTTTTTGTGCAAATTACTCGTTTCTTTTATGTGTAAATCAAGTGAGAATCCTTTCTAGAGGACTAAATGTGTTGAGCGTGGAGTTAATATGATGACTTAGTATGATGAACTATTTTAGTTTCATTTCTTAAATTTGTTTATTTGTTTAATTTTGACGTAGAGTGAAGGCATTTAAGGCTTAGATTACTATGTTACTTTAGATTTTAGTTTCCTTGCAGCTAGTTATACCCAGTATATTCTCTTATTTCATTGTACCTCTATCTTATCTTTGATAAAGCAAGGTATTTATTTGCATTAACATGGTTTAAAATCTGCTTCATGTACATTTTCTGTGTGTTTATCTTAATTAAAAATAGTGCTAAAATTGCTTCTTTAAAAGCCGGATCTATATTTGTGGAAAGTATGCAAAACATTTTTGATTTTTCTTCATTATTTTATCGCATAAATATTTTAGTAGGACTCATAGTCCTTTGTTGTTAGTTCATCTATATTTAAATGTTTTAAGAATTTTTTGTGTAGGGCAGATATAAATAAGAATAAAATTTCACAATTAATACGTAATGCGTGATAGATGATTTCCATTTTTGCCTTCTCCATTATTGCAACACTGGTTTAATCTCGAGGGTAGGTCGGTAACTGGAAATAAAACATTACAACCTTGCCAACGTTTCGGGGTTTAATAACACCCCATCTTCAGGGCTTGGCTTTCCTGGGTCAATTATCATAATGTGAACACAATATCATTTTAAAATTCTTTGGCATTAGCATTATGGATTCATCTTCGTTATTGTGTAATAAAACATCATTTTGAACATTTAAATAATTTTCGTACTGTCACTACCATCAATCAGTACCTATCATGGAACATTACTGCTTTATTCCATGATATGTACTCATTTACTTTTCATTCATATCACTAACTGAAAAAAATGACGAAACTGTACAAAATGATAATTGCAAAGATATTCCAAGGAGAAAAAAATCATTCACCTTGACCGGGACTCGATCGCGGTCCACCATATACCCGACCAGATGCTCTACCGAAACGTCTTCTTTCTCTGAGGAAATTATAGAGGCTTTAAAGGTATAAGGTGTAGCCGAACTGCTGGACATCCGGGGTTTGGGTTCGAGTCCTGGTCAGAGCGAATGATTTTTTTCTCTGTGGAATATCTTGCTATCGTGAAATTATGCCGGTCAAGTTTCGCGACTACTTCGCGAGTTTTGAAATTGATGATTTATTGTACAATAACGAAGATGAATCCATTATGATTACGTATGCCAAAAATTTTAAAATGAAATTGTATTGACATTGTGATAATTGACCCAGGAAAGCCAAGCCCTGAAGAGGGGTGTTATTAAACCTCGAAAAGTTGGCCAGGGTGTAATGTTTTATTTCCTGTTACAGACCTACCTTCGAGATTAACCAGTGTTGCAATTTTGTTAGATAGATAAACTGAGTGTATTCTTCATTATTATTTGTTCTCTCTGGTTACAGGGTAGTTTCATAACCTTCAGTTACTTTGTATTTTGGTCTATTTTAGGATTTACCGCAAAGAAAACAAGTTCCAAGATTAATGCAGAATAATTTGATTGCTTTAGGTAAATGTATGCGGAAGTTACATTTTTATTCCCTCGTCGTCATGTTTTATATAGCCCAGAAAATGTGTACAGTTCTCTAAATGTGCAAAGAACCCTCATTTTTGCTCTCCTGCTACTAAGCCAGTGTTTGTTAGTCCCAGGCTGTGCAATATTTACGTTTACCATACATTTTACCACCGCAAAATTCAACGGTCTTAAACAAGAGAGAAAATACCGTGACTTTTCCCATTACTTGAGAATTTTGGTCACCAACGTTCTCCAAAGCACACCAGGTGACCACACGATCGCAATTTAGACACTCCCAGAGTGTTAAAAAAATGAGGAAAAAATTTCTAGACGCCGAATGCATTATGCATGCGAAGCACCTGAAAGTGGTCCAGTCTTTTTAGGAAGCTGATTATATTTTGTAGAATATTTCGGGGAGGAAATACCTTCGCTTTATCACCCACACGTTGATCGTGCTAGAGTAAGTTCAGTACCCCTAAAGTCCCTGGATTTTAAATGCTTAACATGCTTTATAGGTAATGGATAATATTTCTTATATGCTCCATATATGCTTTTTTAGAAAGTTAACACGGTCGGTGGCACAAATATAGCAATTTTTAACCCATATTGTCCACTATTCGTAATTTTCAAAAATTAATTTCCATATAACGCACATGTCTAGCCTTTCGTGATTCATGACTCATACTGCGTCTTCATTTGGAATATAGGAACCGCTACTGTATTGAATCCATTCAAGATTGGCTAGATCAAGGAATTAGAGCGGGGTTAAGAATTTCAAATATTTAAATGATACCAAAATTATGGCTAGACGCTAGTTACAATAAAGTTATTAGTATTTGGGGCTTAATACGTAGCTGATATGTATTCCGATAACGTTAAAAATACATTACATGCGCACGTATTAGTCTAGATTTGATCATAAAAGTACGGTTAAAGAGATAAACGGTGTTAGCGAGTAATTTAAATGTCTTTATATCCGCCTATCATAAGAGAACATAGTAGAAAGGGGATACGCTATTGTTGGAGTACTGTTTGAGTAGTTGTAATACATGAAGGATGTTTTAACATTGACAACTTTAGTAAACTTGGGAAATACAGTTCAATATATGTCAAATAACACATGTAGTATAGGTTATCACAAATTGCGAAGCAGATAATAGCCATTTAGTTGCGCGCGTCTCCAAAATGTATAGCTAGTATATTTCTATGAAGTAATAATATTGTTCCTCTTAGTTGTATGTAGGTATGTGGGGATGTATGATGGTCTTTCATCCCCTGCTCTCTTTGTGGCTCGTATGGTATTCATAGGTGTAGATTCTATGTATTTCAGGAGCTAAAAGCATCAATAATGTTTGTTGTCGTATAAGCCTTCTCGATTGTGCATGACTAAGGGTTGCAAGAGAACTTGTACAGGATTTTCTCTCCTTATGTAGTTATAATTTTTTGCCCTTCTGCCCCTTATTTAAATTTATAATGAAGCTAATGGCCTGTGACCGCAGGTTAGCCAATAAATTTGATTAGCATATTTATATCCTAACAAAATTATTTCATAAAGTTATCGGATTCCCGCAGTGATTCACGGAGAGGTGAGGTATAAATCCCAATCGCAGGACAGAATTTTATCTGTCCGTAATTGAGTACCTTATGATTAGGACTTCAAGTTCCAGTATTCCATCCGTCAGATTGGACGTCAAACCGTGGTCTCTTGGTGACTTTGTGTGCACTATTGCCAGCGCTTTACTTCTCTCAACCTTCCTCCGCATGCTAAAGCATTCCCATTTATACTGACCCACCTATTGAAAATAGTGTAACTGACCAAAGCTGTTGGTGACAGCCACTGATTTATTACTCCTACCTCGAAAAATTCATTCATTCAATTTCATTCCAATTTTTCTTATTAACGTGCCTGTAATTATCTTAGTATTGTGTGGAAAAATCTTCAAGTTCATTTCACCGTCCGTCGGGTGGGACGATAAGCCGTGGTCCCATTGGCGCCTGTCGTTAAGATTTGGCTAATGCTAACACCGGATATCTCTCCACCCTTCCTCCGTTTCCTGAAAATTCCTACCATGTAGGTACCCAATTACCCACCTACCCTAAATGGCCTCAACTGTCGGTTGCCTCCACTGAATAAGTAAAATAAAAAGAAACTACCATTTTGTAGCACTTTCTAGTGTGATGGCATATGTATTTATTAGCAAAGACATGGTGAAGAGAATCTATGGATTAATATATAGTATAATGCTAGGAATATATCAAACGGCATAAAGTGATATAAAGAAGCGGTGTGTCCAGTACAGTGAACGTTATTTAGTTTTTATGTCTTGGTCCCTAATGGGTTTCCAGTAGAGCTTCAGTACTGCTTAAATCATCCTCTGTATATATCTACGTAATACCCCCTGATCCACCACGAGGGTGAGCAATGGATGAAATTCTTCAAACATGCACATGTAATAAAGAGCCACAATGCTAGCATTTCAGGGAAACGTGTTAGGTGTGAGTCACGTGCAACTAAATTGTTAATATTTACATAGTAATGAAGTGATTACTGGTTAGAAAGGCTTTCTCTTAAGTATATTGATCTGTATTTCTATATCATGTTAATGTTAATTGATAAAGCAACCTTCGTGCACTATAGACTTCTCCAACAATTTTTATATACCTCTCCCCTCTTCTACGCTGCCTAACGTGTTCTCTTCCAGTACGTGGAAAAGTGACATTTTTAATTGGTCAAAATAACTATCTTTCTCTCTAATCTTGTTTACGTGATGAAACCCAGGTATTTTATTAAGTAAACATGTAATACGCAGGGGTTTTATAATGACAACTGTGAAAGATCAGCTGTGAATGAGCTCCAAATATTTTTTTCTAAATTTAAACCTGTCATTCCTATCCTAGTTCTTCTGTAAGACTTGTTACTCTAATACATTTATCAGAACGGCCTTTAAAAAATCATGCCGATGTTCTCTGGACACGCTCTAATTTCTTTATCGTATTCTAAATGACTCATTTGGATATCGATTTCTCATTATTCCACTATAGTGCAAATAGCTTCAGATGTCAGCCACTTTCCTCGAATAGGACTAAGAAAGGTATACTTGCTGTGGCACTGACATTTTAACTTGAACAAATGTTTATAAACATTAGGTTTTTTGATCTCCAACTGAAAAGGTTATATTGCACCCTGGTATCCAAAGTTAATCCTGGAGAGAAACGCAAAGTCCTAGCTTGATACACGACAAAAACCCGAAAACATGCCGCAGTCTTTTTCTGACCTGCTATCGCGTACAGAGATTTGTTTAAAGTTGGAAAATTAAGGTATTACTATAATTAATTATCGAGTGTCTTGGATGAGGTGGTTTTACACCGTGTTTTAACCGCAAGGTAGTTACCACTGATATGTTAGCCAGTGAGCCGCCAGTTAGGTTTATTTATTCCTGCAATTTCTGACATTTTATAAGTTTCAATGCAGCTTTAGAGTTAAAATATAACGTACACTGGTGATATTTTCACCAGACATGGATTTACGAGTCTTACTCGATGCGTTTTACTAGAGTAATAGGGCATAAACCTGTGAATGGCTAGTAAGGAAATTACAGGTACAGTAAATGCACTTACAGAACAAATTGATCGTATTTTATACTCTAAGAGTGATTTACCATGCGTTATGCAGTTTAAACGAGTTGTGGAACGTTGAATGGCCGTAGTCAGAAACTTTACTATTCGAGAAAACAGCTGAATGGCCACCTTTGGTTTGAAGAAGACGGCTAGATTAAGTTGGGTCTCTGCTGAAGAGGAGTTACCATTGCCTGCGATGGAGGAAGCCGAAGACAATATCCGAGTGTTTATACGATCGTGAGGTTGTCCTCTTCTCGAAGTATAACTCTTTATGCTTGAGGTAAACAAGATGATTTATGGAAATGGGGCTATTCCTATCGGAAGTTAAACTGAAGCATATAACGTGCATTGGAAGGCTAGCAATCGAGTAGCTGTGATGGCCTTTTATTCGTACCTATTCATTGTTTTCGGCAGCAGACTTAAGTAAAAGTTTTTCTATGCTTTTTATTCTCTTAATTCAAAATTAAATTTAAGTAAAATGTAAAAAACATAATATTTCACACTCAGTTCTCTTTTAGTGATAAAGTTTTCGAACAAGAGAGGTATACTTATTCTTTATGATCATGATGCATAACTTGTGGCTTGTTGATAAGAATTTCTATGACTAGTTCTGCTAGTTCTATGACTAGTTGCTCTAGAACTTCTTTTCCAAGTTACTCTTATTATATGAGGAGCGCTGATGAAAATTATTTAGCAGTAGGAGTATTGTTTAGATTCCATTTGAAGGTGATGGAGAAGAGTGAATTTTCTGAGGTTTTTCTTTTAGGTAAATAAATTATTTAGCCAGAGCAGATGAAGAGAAGCAATGTATTTGCTACCGTAGTCAATGTTTTAATATTCTGGTCACATTAAATATAACAACCAAGGAAGTTCAAACTATTTTCGGACATGGAAGTTACTATTAGGACTTCAGCCACAATGAATGAGCCTGAATATGTGTAAGAAGACTTAATATTAGGAGGTTATTCCTGCAAATGCTAGCAATATGATTTGTCCCTGAGGATAAAAAGACAGCGTATTGCAAGGGTTAGATAGAAAGAGGTATAACTTTTTGTTTTCCGTAGACTTAATGGTAGCAATGTAGTGAATGTGAAAAAGGAAAATGAAACTTGTGTTATCTTTTCAATTTTTTGTTCTTCTTGAGTTGAATATTGTCTTAATATGAGCATCAGCATTGTTTTTCATGTCCTGCTTTTGAATAATTAAGCCTATTTTGCATAGGGGATTTGTGCACGCGTGTATCTTGTAGGTAAACTATTTCAATAAAGACTAACTAAGCTCTTATACAAAAAACATATTTTTCTGGAAATCATAGGGTTATACATCGCGAAACTTTGATCCGAAGAGGTTAAATGTTTTTTAGGCATAAGAAGATAACGACAAATAAAATACTGAAATGATTCATGAGCATAAAGGTGTTTTTCCTGTTACTCTAATGACTTAGAATATTTAAGTAACAACTACAAAATGCACCGTAAACTTTTCAGCTTATTTTAGACTTTTAACTTTTTACGCAAGGCCGTAGAGGTTTATCAAAATTGACATTTCTATATAAAACGTTGATAGGACTGTGGACATAAATATTCCTATTGGCTATCTCATCTGCATTTAAACCTTCTGTATGTATGATTTTGAATTGCTTGAATTGCCATATTTCTTATAAGACTACGATTTGTGAGAGAAAAAAGCATAGTTAAAAATAACATTGTCCAAGTTAAATTAGCTTGTAGAGGGTTTCACATAGAAAATTTAAAGAATGGAAGAAGTAACTTGCGATATATTTTTCCGGTTGGATTAGAATCTGCATTAAACCTAACACGCACGGCGGAGGAGCTGAGTTGATGATAAAGGCACTTCCTATGGGATTCTGCAGCGATCACGACGTAGAGAATATAATTTTTTACGATGACGAGATGAGAATGCTGAGGCAGCATGCTCCAGGTCAAGGATTTCTAGAAAATTTATACATAAGATGCCTTTTTCCTGCTATAAAAGTGACTGAGCTGATTCAGGTATAGTCAAGGTAGAAATTGGGTTGCGGAAATAATTTGCGAGGATGGAGTGCACGAGTACTCTCTTGGGGTCATCCAATTGCCTTTGTTGGCCCATTATTCTGCACTTTATCGCAAACTCTCCTATTCCCATTCTGGAGCGGTACTTTAACGAAAAGGTTCACCCAACTTGCTTCACTCCAATAATAGACGGAAAATACGGGAGAAAAGTCGCAAAGAAGCCTCCTCGCTATCTTTACAATTATTCACGCTTCCAAATCTGGCACCGGTACAGGAATTTCTTTCCTTAGGATTTTTTCTCGTGGTCTTATATTTTTGAGTGCATAAATATATCATTCGATTACCTAGCCTTTGATTTTCCCTTTTTTATCACATCCCCAACTTCATATTTTGATCACACAGAAGAATTAAAGAATGAATTGACAAAGTACGGAAATACTTTGACCAACATCCAAAGTACACTCACTTTGTGTAAGTATGCAGTGCATTAATTATGTCGGCCCACGTGGTGACGAGGTTAAGTCCTCGCTTGCAAAGGGTCGTGGGTTCGAGTCCCACCTGGGTGGGTTTTTCTCCACCCAGGGCATGGATGGTTGTCAAGCTCTGTTGGTTCAACCCGTGGGAAACCTGACGATAGGCAAATGCCTATCGGGATCCCGGGGGTATATGGGCCAACAGAACAGTCCAGATGCAAAAAGAAAAAAAATGTGATGTAGAAGCATTTTAATATCCACTGGGGATCAGGTTGGCGTAATGACTAAAGTATGGGGCTCCCTTCTCAACGGACACGGGTACGAATGCTGGCAGTGCTACTCGAGTACTGTAGAGAACATTTCTAGTTCAACGCTCCTTCCGCTCGATCGGACCATTGACCCCTACATTCTTTTCGTTAGGAGCAGGCTGATTTCGAGAACAGTTTTCTCTCATCCCTTTGCTCCGTTCCCTCCCAGATTCCTACCTTTTCCCATCCTAAGAGTGGCGACTTCAGCTATGTCGATCATCTCCCCTTATTGGGTGCAACTGCTACTTTAATCATCGTCTTATGAATGCCTTTATACGAGACATCCAATGCAAACCACTAATGCACAATTCATCCCGTGAACATTAATTCACAATGTTTTTCTTAAACATTAATTGCTAATTATAAGTTAAGTAAGAAGCCAATTATGGCTGCATTTACTGCAAGTTATTTTCGGTGCCGTTTTGAATGGCAAACGAGTTTAACAGTCCCCAACGATTCCAGGACCGTGGGTTGAAACAGGGACCATCGAGCCACAGAAAATAAAACCTCTTTTTTCGTTAGATTACAGTGCGTTTATATTAGGCCAGTAGTGATTGGAACTTAGTAAACCCTCAATAAAGATTTTGGGATTTATTGTTTAATTTAGGGTAGGTCGTTTTAAGGGGAACAGTTAGGTTTTTGGAAATACTCATCAAACACCTGTATTTGATTCCGAGTGCACTGGTTGTGAATTCAAAATTCTATTCATAGCAATAGTAGATACAATCCTTTTGTAAGTGTGTTTATTTTATTTTCACCCTAGGACAAAATGTCCAAATTCTTAAATTTTTCTGAAGTTTGTAAAAAAAGGTAAATTTTCATTTTAAATAAAAGTTATCTGATGATATTTGAGGAAATGAAAGCTACGTGTATCAATTATAAACCACCTTTCATTCAGCTCTTATACCATTTCATCAAGACTTACTGCTATTTAGATGGTATTTGGTGGCTACAATGTGGTTAATTTAGCCATTTAGTTATATATCTTTAGTACTACAACTGTTTTAGGGTTTATTTTTCTGCGACTCACTCTTGATTAGAATATCACACTCGAAAGATGATACTTTTAACACGAGTTTCAAGTGCGTTGGCATCAATTTTCATTTTGTCCGTGGCCCGCGTGAATATTTTTGTTTACTGGAAAAATTAAGTCTTATTCTCATATAGATATATCATAAACTAATTCTTAGTTTATTTTTTAATTCTAAAAAATAAACTAAGTGATCTTTCAAACACTAAAATAAGGCGTTACTGTTGAGTTTTCGTTCTTCCCGACCCACGTTAACATGCTAATTATAACACCAAGAGTGTGTATATTGTACCCTCAAAGGGTTCCATAATTTGGGAAGTGTTATTTGTTAATGACTGGAGTCATCAAGACTCCGGTGATAAGAACGTGACGTTTATGGTTTATGGAAGATGGCTACGGACCCAATGGTTAGCGGTACTTCATCAAAAGAGGAACGAGTGTAGGGATGGGAAATTCGTTTGGGACATGCAGTGACGCTAACTAAATATTGATGCAGGGCACGTCTTGAAAAAGGGAACTACGGGAAAGCGGCTTCGGCGGCGTCGGCCAAATGTAAGTAAGTAGCCTCGTCTATGAAGGAGCGGCGAGGGATTGGGTTAGCAGGTACGCGGCACCGTAGCCTGGAGGTGAAGGGGTCAGGTCTAGCGAGCCGCTGGGAGTAGCCGATAGGGTTGCTAAAGTCTTCAGGGTGAGAGACGTACACGAGATAAAAAGGGGGGGTTGAGGCGGTTCGGCAACTCCGCGAAGAAATAAAAGCTCGACAGACTCCGTGACTCGAATCCCTCCCGAGAAGTTTGTCACGATCCTTTTTACGATCCGGCGACGCAATTCCCATCCGCGAGTCGGATTTTTAAAGGGTGCACGAAATGTGATCCAACTCACGGAGGTGGTCTCCGCAAAAATTAAATAAAATTTTCCTTTTGAGAAGATCGCAATATATCTCGCGAAGCTTAGCGAATTTTAAATTAGCAATTCTCTAGCTCTGCCAGCTAGGAGTCGAATTTGAGGCAGTCAGAGGAAATGATATGTCAGCCTAAATGGGGCACTTCCATGTCTGAAAATGTAGAATATTACTACCACGATTCTTAAGCCTGCCGTGGTAGTCAGGCTAGAAGAGTGAGGCGTGAACCCTGAGTTCGCACCTGCGAATTCCGCCCGGAACACGGATGCTGTATGTCATTATAATTGCTCAGAAAAAATATCTTAAATGATACATTATAGTTTTAGCAATGGAAGCACTTCAAAAGCAAAATATACTGCTCGGTTTCTTGTATGGAAATTTCCCGAACTTAGATTTCACTCGGATGAGCATATTTAAGAATTAATTTACCAATTCAATGAACGCACATAGAATCATTTGTCAATCGAGTTCTATATTTTTAACATGGTTTTATCAGCCGTACAGTAAATAAAGTACTTGGATCAGTAAATTATTGAAAAGTGAATTATTTATGCAGTAAAATAATCAAAATCGATGGTTTGTTTCACGATGTTTCACAGGGGAAGAGCAATTGAACAAAATTCTAGTGAATTACTTGTACTATCCTGATTTACGCCTGCTTGCGCGGTGCGCCCGAATTGCCTGGAATATATATCGACGAGTTTCGTTGCGAATTGCGTCTTAGAGCTATCCTTCCTTCTTGCTGGTGAGAATTCAGCTGGCAACAATGAAGCCTTCAGATCACTGAGCGGTTGTTATCTCCATTTCAAAGCAGGCCGCGGTTTATTAAGCTGCTTACTCTGTCGCGGTAAGAAGAGATCCCATTTGTCAGGCCCATTAATCCTTCGACATTTCCTTCATGAAATTCGTAGCTAAGACTGCATTCACATCAGGTGCCATCGTCTCTCTCGAGGCAACTGCGTTTGAAACGTCTGCCTTGGAAAATTAACCATTGGGAAATGTGGAATGCCCTTATAAAATACGAGCATCACATTACCATTATGGTGATTTGTAATATACCTACCTATAATTACGAACCAATGTTCATATTACAATTTGTTAAAATATTTTTTATGCATCAGGTTATCCGCAAATGGAAATCGAAGAATTTTTGGTATATACTAATTGGAGCAATCTTTATCTAAAATCATTTTGATCACAGTGTACTTATAAAAGTCTTGCAAATTGCTTTGCGCTATGTAGTTTGCTTACATTTTAACGTTATGAGTTTGTATTGTATAAATAGTATATGTTTCTCATCTGGTCTATTCGGTGGGTAGAAACATATATCCATCCCTAGGTCTAGGATTTAAATCTCGGCAGTGACAGAGATTATTCCTTGTCCTTCCTTTACCTTCTTAGATGCTTGCACGTCCTGTTTAACATATTGCCTGCTGCATTGCACGTTCAAGCGCGTGCCACTTGGAATCTTTTGGTGTGTGGATGTGAATGCCGATAGCGATTATTTTCATGAACTTTAGGAGAAACAAGAGAACTGTCTACCCATACTCCCTTGGTTCAAATGCCGATAAAGTTTTCAATATAATTACTGCTTGGAAGCCATGTTGTGACTAGGTCAGCGTGAAACTCTGTACCGGACGGTGCTTAAAACCATGGATCCCTGGGTTCCGATTATTTGTAGTATTGAAACCTTTCCGCAAACACCACTCTATTCTTACAAATGGCGGGTGATCTAGAAATTTGAAACAATATAAAATAGTATCGATTGTTAAGATGGCTGGAGTACTGATTTTCCATCAAGCGGGTCCGAATTTGAATCGAGCCAAGTACCAACTTTTCATCGTTATGCGGGCAACTATGTACTTGAATGTTTCACGTAGAGCACTTGAGTTCAGTACTCTGTCCGTCGGATGGAACGTGGAACCATGGTCCCCTTGGCGTCTTTAGTTAAGAACAGTCCTGCACCGATGCCATATTTTTCTCCACCATTTCATTTCTCTATGTACTTGCAAAATTCAAGTGACCTCAGCTCTGCAAAATTGAGGAAGGAAATAAAATATCCCCAAAGTCGTAATATTAAGAGGCAGAAGAAAAATCATTTGACCCTAGCTGTCTATCACCTCCACCGAGTGACTACTAACTACATAATACCTACTACTACTAAACATATGGTGAGGATTCTCTTTCAAAAAACACTCTCACCGATTTTTTTTAAACAAAGCTCAAACAAAGTTTGGACCGCCTTTAAAGTCATCTGACCAATTCCCCGAACTCTGCGACCGCAGCTGCTTTTGGGAGTGCACAAACATTCGTGAGAAGAACCGTGCGGCTCTCACTTCGCGTCTGTATCACCTGCAGTTTAGTTTTTTTTTCAATTTCGCGCCTGGGGTATTATAATTGGTCCATGCGATGACTGCATCCGCTGTTTTAAAGGTGAGGCGCAGAAGCGGCATTTTGCACATCCGTCGTTTAGTTTGTTTAATTTTTACCCATGCCGCCGCTCCCACTGGAGTTGAATTTTTTCATTTATTTTTTTTAATCCGTCATTCGTGTCTCCGCCTGCCGGAGGAAATATTTTTTCCGCTCCGACCTCTCAGCCTCATCTCTCTGGAACCTCGCGTTCAGTAGAGTCGGCATGCCGCAGTTGCAGCCACACCTTACCCAGTCACGAGTGCATCATCAGGCAAGCTGCAGTGGACCGAAAAAAAGTGAACGAAACGTCGAAAAGAAGTGGCTTGGAGAAAAAAATAAAATCATATTTTTCTTTTGCTCTACCGCGATTATTATTTAACCGACGAGAAGCGAGACTGGCTCTCAGGCGCAGGGTAGAAGGGGTTAGGCATTATTTTTTTTACTTTCTTTTTTTTATAACCGAGCCGAGGCTTTCGAGCTCCCGTCGATATCACGTGTTACTTTCGCACCTTCCCGGGCATACACGGGAATGGTGAGGATGTGACGCCGGGTAAAAATCCCTCGCTCTCACACGTGGTGCATATACGGAATGCTTATAAGGGCGTTTTTTTCTCCGGAAACATTAGCAAGGTACTGAGCTCGGACGAGGCGATGTTCGTCAGGAAACACCTGCGTCTGCGGAATTCAGCGTTGGTGTTGCTCTGCCTAATGCCTAAAAATCTAACAATCGGAAGTTGCGAGGTGTCAGTTGTTCGTGTCATCCAAGTAGGGCTAGAATGTACTGGAGGCACAACTGCGGTGGACTTGAGAGGCAAGGCGGCCACCTTGGAAGTCACGGACAAATTGGCTGGACACCTGTGTTACTTTCGGATCAAGTGGTTTTTGCTCTCGGTGAAATTAAGAATAGTGATGTGAAAAGTCGTCAGAGGAAGTAGCGCAAGCACACAAAAAAGCGCCAAATATGTAGTTTCTGTACACTGTAAAAAGTTGATCTGATTTTCAGTGCGATCTGAATTTAAGCGCTGTCTGGTTTAAGGCAGGAACACGGATGCAAGGTGCGGAAGAGGCAGGAACATGGATGGTTGGTACAGGAGCAGTTAAGCAGGAAGCAGAGGAAGCAGGATTCTGGATGGTCTGATTTTCAGTCGTTCACCTGCCTTATTTTTAGACAAGATATTACTACTGAAATTCAACATACCCTGTCTTAAAATTGTTGCATCTGAAATTCAGATCGCTTTTGTACCTTGAAATCAGATCTACTTTTTACAGTGTAGGTTAAATTCGAACCAGCCGTAACCACAAATAGCCTCAGAAAGATCAATAGATGCCGCAGCGATTGAATTGGGGTACAATTTCATAATTATTTATGTTTTAATTTTCATGTTATCCATACGACGTGGTATGAAACTCAATGTTTTGTGGAGAATAGGTGAATCTTAATCCTGGTCAAGCACCCCCATTCTGGCTTCTATGTCATCCATAGATTAGCTTGTGATTGCTGCCTCTAATATGTACATTCTAGCCTCCTTGGTGTCACAATTACCAGGGTATTTCATGGTTTGCCGTGACGGCGAATTCCTGTAAAAATAAGTTTACTCTTCAACAAGAAAAATAAAATTTAAAGTACGTACCTACTTCACTTTAGTCGTCTATGACAATTAGGAGCCGATTATAAAAATGAAATGGTTTAATTGAATTTCCGTTTTGCCGAAACATTTCATGGGAAGGATTCAGTAATACCAAAGGGTATTAGGGCACTATACATGTGTTTTAAATATTCTTGATAGAAGACTTGCCCCAGGAATTAACTTAAGCGTAACAAAAATATTTTAGTCAAATTTTGATTAAATTAAGATTGCTATACATAGCTTTATTGATAAAGAATAAACGCACGCTAGTTTCTTAAGATAGTTGATAAGTTCCTTATTTCATTTCATTACGAATTCGAAGTTCTCCACGACTATTGTTCATTATAAACAGGTTACACAATCCGGTTGTGTATTTGATTGTTTTCTTAGATTATATAGGAATTTACTGGAAATTATTGCACCGGTGACATAAGTGGAGTGTTAAGCATATTCCGCATTTGAGGCTTTCTAAACCTGTAAAACATTTCTATTTTAGAATTGGAGTGAAATCAGTCTAAGGATCGCTTAAGCATGCATTAGGCAATACCTTACTTGCCTTAATCTGGGTCCAATTTGTGGAGTGGTGAAATAGAAATGCTTTCGGCACGGTATTCTTGAAAAGGCCGTACGTTACTGTGCTTCTGGTTTTTAACCCATGCCTTTACAATGTTTAGTACTCCACCAACCCAAGAAATATTTCGTTCCTTTTAGATTCTTTCCAAAGCAATGAAGAACAAGGTTTACGGTAGATCATACGTTAAATTAATTCTTTTACATATGTGGTTGATGGAGAAAAAATAAAATTTTGATCCTTTCATTTGTTATAAAAAATAAAATTTCAAGCGATGAATGTATTTTTTTTAATTAAATAAAAATAGCTGAATTTAAAAACCCATAACATATTTCACTCATTCGTAATGTTTGTTTGATTGGATGAGCTTTAATTCCATTACAGAGGCTCAAAATGTTTTTATATAATATGAAATGATGTTACGGATGTATTCTTTTGTATTGTGACGGACTAGCATCCGATTTTTTTCAAATCAAATTCCTGCTCATATGCTTACGTTTATTTAGATTAACTGACTAGACCTCAATGCGTGGAAAATGGCAAATTAAATAGCTAACAAACAAACTAACAAAAATTATACAACGATAACAATATCACAATGATATGTTTGCCGAATTTTAATGACTATGCTGAGTTGATTTTAGCGTTATTACGTTACCTCTTTTCTGAGCAATAATGATCAGTAAAGTATTATGTGTAGTTTGTTGGCTGAATATAATTTTAAGGATACTATGTCAGTAATCCCGTGCCCTAATTGATGTATTTGGTTTTGTGGGAAGAGGTGCTTTTTGTACTCTTGACTTTTTAGCAACTAAATGACACAGATTCCAGGTTTTTTCTCTCATAATTTTTCATTCGCTAAACCAGTATTGCGACCTATTCACCTCGTTTCTGAAATGAAAATAATGAAATTGAAATATACTGTCTCAAACTGCCTCAGTACCTTCTGCATTATTTAAATTCTCCATCTTCTAGCCAATTCTTGGGCGTTGGTGATGGAATGCATATTAGAGCTCTAGTTTGGAAATTGATTGGTTTAGGGAAAATTGTAAATGTGATGAGAGAAATGTATATCATTTTAAAGGAATTCAGAGAATAAATACGAGCTGATACGAAACTCAGAGCGAATGGGATTCGACAAAAAGCCTGTGTGATACTATGGAAGTATATTTACTCAGTTATAAAAGGGAGAAAACAAACTGCCCTCCATTTGCTTGAAAAATCTCTTTCCCAATTTCGAAAGTAAACACTTGTATGATTACACATAAATTGTGAATCAATATCTATGTGAGCGAAGAAAATAATTACACCGGTTTGAATGTGAAAAAAATATTTAGTATTACTATTGTGTAAGAAAACTTGAAGGAGCCTAGGATGGTGGCAATAATGATTTATTGTTCACATTTCTGTGTTTCCTATCGAGCAACTTTATGATAGCGAGAAATGATTGCAACTATATTGCTTTATTCCGTTTCTGTTCTAAATTAATATTCCAATGGATGTAAGTAGTATAGGCCTTAATAATGGCTGATTAGCATGAAAAAGAAATGAAAGTAGACGAAATTGATCGAATGTATTTATAATCACATTTATAGTTTAGTTTTACTAATTTTGTGTCTATTAATGTTTTATCTAATATGATCCAATAGCCAAGTTTCCTCTGCAAATTCATGCAGTTTAGGTCATTTCTGGTGATTGACCAGGGTCTCCGGGATAATTCTCTCCAAAACATCCAAGCTGAAGCTATGTTATGTGCTATGCACGGTAAGCCTCTTAATGTCAACTGGGTCGGTGGCCGCAAATGTGCTAGCATGTAAACTTCAGCGTTATGAGTAAAGTGTCATTTGTGTAATAGATGTTGTGTGGTATGAGTTGGCACAGATCGCTATATTAGAGGACTCTGATTGTAGGAGGGAATTATTAATGAAGGTATTTTTTCCACGGTTATATAAAATCCTCGCGTTCGTGCTTTTAAATTAAGTCAAACGAATGGCAAATTTGTAAAATCCATGGGAAACTCAAATCTATCTCTTTTCTTGTCTTCTCAAATTGTACTTAGCAGTATTGGTGCTTTATTTTGCAAAATTAAATGAATGTTGATATCTATTAATCTGATTACCCTTGAAACTATCTCAAGGTTAGGTGGCGTGGGGAATGTAACACAAATATTTCTAAAACTGGAATATAAAAGGAAAACTGTTCCAATAGAGCATATTCCGAACTAATAATAGCACATTAAAAGTTCAAAATATATGCTGTATTATCCGTAGAAAAAAGAACTCTACTGTCAACGTTTTGGTATTTCCTTAATAAATATGAGAGGAAATAAGAAGGGTACGGGAAATGGTAGAGATTTTGCTTAAACATTTTCTTTGTGCAGATATGGAATATCACAGGACCTAGAACATCGGAAAAGGTATTTTTAAATCAACTAAAATATTCTAAAATGGAGAATATCGAATGATATTCTATTCTTATCGGAATCGATTATCCAAGAGTTTTGGAAGACTATCAAATATTTAACTAACGGGACATGAGTTGCGCTAGTTATTTGACCTAAAAACACCTAATCTGCAATATACAATCACTTCTACCCAAATAGGGATATTTACAACAAAATTTAAAAAATATGCACAGAGCCAATTTGGTTGCTGCGGGAGATGACGGTGGAAGAGGTCCAAGGGAGAAATGTTTTTCACAGAGTTCTCCAGTTCGAAGAGTTCTCTAGCTGCAAAGCCACGTGGGGAATGGTGGGAGTGGAAAAGATTGGAGTTGGATGACGTCGAGGGGTTAAGCGAAGATGAAAGGACGGCAGTAGACGGGGGAAGAATGAAGTTCAATAAAGTTCGAGTCGAGATTCTATCAATGCGCCGATTCCTGCTCCGAACGTCCTCGGGAAATAAAATGGAAGACTGGGGAAGGGCAGGCGGTGGACGTTTGATTCCTTAATCCGACAAGGGAGTTGTTCCCTCGCCGTTAAATAGGGCCGCTGCCGGAAAAGGGGAAAGGAAGAAAGGTAAAGGACGGAAAAGAGATGGTAAGTTGGGAAGGGACGGCGGAAAACTGGAAAAAAGAGTGGTGGAACGAGAGGTAGAGGTCGAAGGGGTGGCAAGAGGGTTAAATGAAAGGTCTCGGAGACGTGAAACACGGAAGTAAGGCTTTGACAAGGCCGTCAGCGGGAGGAAGGCAAGGCGACGAGTGGCTGCGTTCGTAAGGAAGTGCCGGGAAGAGGCCGTGGCAGGAAACGTCGTGAGAGAAGGAATGGAAAGGAAAGAAATGGAGTCTTTGTAGCAAGAAAAATTATAGCCTGAGTAGGCTGGGCAACATGGTGAATGAATTAATTTTCCCGATTGGTGATTAAATAAATTAATCAACAAACTTTTAATTCTAAAAGATTTTTATAAAACTAGTTTTCAAAAGCTTACCATATATCTGTAAAGTTCATGTACCTTTACATAAAGTTTTTTGCGGAAATTATACATATATTATTTTATTCTTTACAAAAATTATCTTTAGTGTATAAATAAACAATTGCGTAGCATAGAAATGTAATAATTTTCATGCCTACGAAGGAAATACTTAATACTTATCGTAATTTTAATATTATTTTTCGCAAACTAATACCTACATAAAGTTGTAACCCTTACGTTAATAAAAATTCTATTTTGCTGGGAAAACCATTTTTAATAAATATGCATTTAAAATTAAACTTATCGTGGATGTCGGATGAATTATTTCACCAAGTCAAACCAAGCACTTCCTTTCGCAGGAATGACATTTTCAACAAGTATCTAGAGTTTTACTGTTTATAAAACGATATTTTGAAAACTCAATCTTATCCAAGCGTATAAATTACGAAGGTTTTCCATGTTTTTCAATGGGAGTAAGGACGTTTGCTCAGTGGGTGATGGCAAGACGCTGGTGAATGTGGGGGTATCCTAGGCAGGGAATACCTAGACGGAACTTAGGGCTGTATTCGGTGCGTCACACTCCGAAGGCGAACAACTGGACGCCAACGTAGGAATGGATGCGGCCGCGTGTGATTCATTTGTGTGTGTATGGGATTGACGATCGTGGCGGTAGTCCGGGCTTCGGGAACGACGGATTTCACGGGGATTGGCCGACGACGTACGTCTTTTATTCCCGTACGTGTCAAGGTGGTCGGGATGGAACGCCTCCAACCCGGAGAGCAAGAGCATAGGAGGACATGGGACGAAACGTTGTGCATGGAGAGATCTATCTGTACACTGAAAGCCCCATTGTAAATCCCTGGCATTAGAGCGTTCTGGAAGGCAGCATTTGGTGCTTCGTCGGACACGAGCATGAACTCGGATGATTTAAAGTTTACATTTTCTGAAATATGAATAAGTTTATTTTATAGTGCTCTAAATATTTATATACACATTCTAACTCGGTTTCTACGTCATTAGTTTATCAATTACAGCGAATTTCGTATTAATAACGTAATTCTCAGTAACTAGGAATTGTTTAAATTCTATGTGCAACGCAACGTTCCTTCTGAGTTGGGAGTCGAGCCCGTAGCTGTAGGGTTGATATGCCGGTGCATATTGACCTAGCTACCATTTCCGTCATCAGCATGACGTTCAAACCATACCTAGATATAATGGTAACATAGATATCTTTCAGCTTTGGTGAAGTACCTATAGGGTTACAAATACCTGTAGAAAACTTCCGAAATAAATCACCTGGCCATCTACCGATTAATATTCTTCCATTTTGTTACGATTCTCTTCTTCAATCCCTATGATCACTGAAGTGTAAATAAAGTATCATATCATTTTGGCAAAAGACATGATGAAATTATTTGATTATATTAGACACAAATTGTGCTGATACTCACTTCCACTTTTCCAACAAGGAAATACGAAATTTTGTGCAACATGCGTTAAAAATATACAAATTAAATTATATGCAATTTGCTCCCCAATCTGATTATGCAATTTTATCGTTGTCGGATTAGTATATTTAGCAGTTATTGCTTATCGCTTGGAAATTATGTGGAAAACAATGAAATGCGCTTGTAACTGCTTCAGAATATGTTTTAATATGAATTTTTAGTCAGTGATTATGCATTTTTATTCATGCAAATAATTATTTTGTGCAAATTAATTGCCATCGTTTGTAACGTTGGTTGTTTACCTCCCATAAGGAACAGATTTTGGAACATTTAAAACCCCATGTCACTTTCACAGAAGAGAGTATCTAAAATCACATGATGAAATAATCAGAAGTGATATAGCGTTTAGCTAGAGCCTTTGCGCCGATAAAGTTGTTCTAAGGCGTATTTGATTTAAGTTTAATTGCTAATGCAATTCAACCTTTTCCCAAAAAACACGAACTAATTGTATTTATTTTCCTGTTGTATCTTCGTGGAACAGCTTGTGATAAATACTTGATAAGACATCGTGGGATAGAATGTATAATTCTCGTACAAATAAATCGAAGGCGCATATCGCATCGCTCGCTCGAAAACCGTATGTGATATTACTTGAATGGCATCTTAGACATCCGAGATGAATTGCACATGAAATTATATCTTCTCTCTCACACTAGACGTTACATAGTGGGCAGGAGTAGGAGGATTTTGGGGGTTTACCCCCCTCCCTACATAGGAAATAAAACATTTTGACGAACTAACTAAAAATCGCTTAGACAATACATTTATTTTCAATTGTAAATAAGCAGACTTTAATTCTGTTTGAATAACTTAACTTTTTGTGCCCAGCTACAGCCTGAGTATTTATATAAAACCTAGTATTTGAACACGATAAATTATGCATGCGTCATATAAGTTTTCTTAGTGTGATAGAATTGTATTTCTTCTAGGTATGTCTGAAGCTCGTTTGTCACGATTAATTTGAATCTTCTTGCTCTATGATCTTCTTAAATTTTAGATTAAAACTTTTCAAAACGAACACTACTTATAGTTTTCTGAAATTTTAAAATAAGATAACGCTTAAAAAATAGAATTTTGTTTTGAAATGTGAAACAATCTATATTTAAGATAGGTATAAGAAGATTCATAACATGCATGTGATAAAATGTCCGCAAAATACAAAATGTCTCTCAAAGGCATATCTTTACCCAAGTCAGAGGTAGTCCACCTGCAAGGTGGTCCACCTGTGCCTTCATCCATCCCAAAAGATAGTCCTGACTGCACCTCTAACGGTGGGCATATATAAAATGTTAACCTTTTACTGTGTAATTCCTTATAAATTCCACGTTTATTACCCACTTATTTCTCTAAGCCCAAGCACCTGCTGGTAAATGTCCCACTTGTTACATTACTTTGAAATATTTAAGTTTAGTTAGTTTTGATACAGATCTGTAAGAAAGTCGCCGACCAAGTTAAGCTTTTAATGTCCTATTCGATTACTGTGTTTATAACTGATAATATTACATTTAGTTTTATTCAGATTCTATTTCAAAAAACATTATTCCATTACCGAATTGAAGTTAATAGCTGTTCTCATTTCAATTTTTGGCGAAACATAGCCAACAAAATAATCGATCATAGCATCTCCATCGCTCCCAAGGCAAAATTCCCAACAAAGTTGATAATCACTAGACTTTACAAGCAGTCCTCATTCCATTTCTTTGTGATTCTTTTCAACTAGTCTCGAATTAATCTCATCTCTGCGGGATCTTATGTAGTTCCGAACGCCAAACCTAAAACTCATTTAACGGCAGGATTTCTTTTTCACTGGAAGCGTTCTAAAGAATTGGTAATGCGCTCTCATTCTGCAGGAGGTTCCCCCAGTGATGAAGGCGGCGGGTTCATGGGAACGAAAACTTCTTAAAATCAAGTTAGCCAGGGAGTAAGTGCGTTCTATTTGAGCGAACGGAGTCCATTGTTGAGCTAGCAAAACGAGTTTTCCGCTCTTGCTAATTTTTGTTTGATAAAAAGAGAAAAGGAACTTTGGATGAAACTCTATCGCGGAGGTAAATTTGGTAAAGGGTAAGAGATAGTTGTGTTTTTCCATTTACTAAACTTTTGTGACCCGCTATTTCGGTATTTGATTGCAATGGTTACTGTCAAGAGGCGCATCTTTATTATTCTTTACGCGAAGATTTCCAAGTCCTCTGCGCTATATAAGAGGAAAGAGGTTAAAAAATATGGAAGATGTAATCATGCGCAATGCTTGAAAAAGTTGGGAATTTTATTGACATGTACTACATTACTCGAGAGAGGTAATATTTCGGTATTAGATCTAACCAGGCATGAGACAAGATGACATTTTTTCTCATCTACAGGGGTTAACAAATAAGCATTAAATGCTATATCACACTACTACATGCTTATTGCTCTGTTTTCCTTCGCATTTAAATAAAGTGTAATTATTGTTAGCTAAATATCACCGGCATAATATTTACATTTTTAATGTATTTCCTCTTCTTAGCACATTTCTTCCTTCATAAATGCTAACAATTATAAAATAATAGTTGAATTCTATGCGACACAAAAGCCTCGGTGGCGGCGGGGTTAAGTCCTCGCCTGCCATTCCGAAGGTCGCGGGTTGGAGTCCCGCCTGGGTAAAAGTCAACTGTCCTGGGCATGGTTGTTGTTAAATGTGTTGTCCATATATATATTAAAATGATCGTAATTGGGGTCGCCTGTGATCATTATAGAAATTATTATAGTAAAAATATCGTTAAAAATCCTTAAAACATATCAATAAAAGTTTAAAAATTAAATTTTCGAAATTTCAGACATGATTATTTTGCGCATTATTTTTTTCTGGATTGATTAAATAACTACTTATACCTATTCCCATAGATATCTTTTGTTTAACGTCCCCTATTGACTGTCTTTGTTGATTGACTTTAAAAAGTTTGGCCCAGAGAGTTGGACTCAATATGTTTCCCCTTGTGGTGGTTAATTCATTTTTAACACCTTTCATTACATTTGATGATTTAGCTTAATTTAGGCCCTGCTTGGTTCATGCAACATGGACGGAAAATGATTTTGGTGGTTATTGACAATTCTAGTTTCAAAAGAAAACATCAACAACCTTATTAGTTGAAGTGAATGTTAACAGCCGCAAGACATAATCTCGGCTTTGTAAAACTTAAAATATATTTAACCAGCAATCATAAAAGTACCATACGGATTATTTTAAGTGCTCGTTACTCCTAAATGCATCAGATTCCGTGTGATTCTACTACCATGTTCCCAAGGCTATTCCATTAGTTTGAATCATCGGCATACGTATTCCCCGAAGAAAAAGTTTTTAGTAGTTTATCATCTATACTGTGATTATTCATTTGATAACAGAAGATCGTAACAATTGTGGAACCTAATGCGATACTATAACCATGAAATAAGTTTTGATGCTGTCGATATTAAAATTCCATGTGCACTCTGTTCTCTGGTTACTTCTCTAATATATCACCAGTTGAGGCGACAGTGTCAATTTCTCACTTATTCATTAGAATTATTAGTAAATTGATGTTTTCTATTTGACTCAGTGCCTTCGTACTGAATTTATTTTGTTAAGGAATACGAATATCAGTATATGATTAATCGTCAAATAGGGCTACTTCATTGAATTCTTGAGAAATGTAACAGCAGGGTCTGTTTTCATTGGTATCAAATTCGAACGCGAATGGGCAATATTTTTGTGCATCATTTGGGCTCATTCTCCCATGATAGGACTGTATTCTTTTATTATCCTCAAAGATCGGGGTATATTAGGTGACTGCCGCGGAGAGTAAGTCTATGTGTATCCGAGTATTTGATAAATGCACAGATGAAGGCGGGGAGAAGGAACGATTTTGTGTTGAAAAAAATAACCGTAGGATTGATGGAGGAAGACCGTTAAAAGGGTGGAACAGGACCCTGAAAATGATTCGGATGGGGGCGAGCGAGAGATGGGGGTGGAAGGGTGAATTTTTTCCCTCTCCACCGTCCTCTTTTCCTTCCCCTCAGGGGAGAAGTACGACAAGTCCGTCGTCCCAATTCGATCCATCATTTGCCACCAGAGTGTTAATCAATCACTTAAAGGTCTTCCTTAATGATAGCGAGGCTCGAACACTCCCCTCACCCCACTGCGTACTCCATCTCCCCCTCCCCCCCCAACGGCGATATGTCACCCGCTTGCCCCACCCCCTCCCCCGCCCCCCATCAACGTCTCCGTCCGCTTTCTCTTTGTTCCTGCGCGCAACACTCTTCACTCTCACTCACGAAACCACCCTCGAGCCTCCTCCTACCTCTTTCTACCAACCCCTCCCCCTAACAACACGCTACGTACTGGGGGAACGGTGCTCCCCCGTCTCCAAATCCATTCCCCCCTTCAGCACCTCGCTTGTGCTCTAAAAAAATGAGAAAAGAAAAAAAGGAACTACTCCTCCCCCGAATAAGTATCGTCCTCTACTTTATTTTGCCCACCCTTCCTCATGGAGTTGTCGGATCAGCCTTCCTCTCCTTTCCCCATCTATTTTTCTTCTCGTCCCCCACTCTCACTCTTTTTCCTTTTCTTTCTTCCTCTTTTTCTCTCTTTCTCCTCTCCGCTTGACAGCGTATCTCGGCGGACATCTAGTAACGTCAAACGAACGATTTACTTTCATTGGCGCCTGGAGAATTTCACTTTTCTCGTGACGGACTACCATTAGGTTTATATTCCCTCCCTTCGCCCACGACGTGTTCTTTTTGAAAAAGTTTTCGAGATTTCTTATCCCGTCTGTAGGGAGAGATTAGTGTCATAGCTGGGCGTGAAAGAGAAAAATCTCGTTCTATATTATTTCGGAGCCAAAAATTTTCAGGCAATATTTTCTTGGCTTGTTCTTTTCTGAACTATACGACTGGGTTCATGTAACAGCAACTTTCATAATCGTTCAGGTGTGTAATTTTACTTCATATTAAAATTATTAGCAGGTACTTATTAATTTAGTTTTCAAAGTTGCGTAATACTCTGTAATGTTTGGAAATAATGCGAGAGATGTAGTAACGGATAAAGTCGGCAGTATTTCATTGTTTATGGTATTTATGTAGCTAAGTTCTAAATAATAATTAAAAACAATCATTTGAGAATCAGTTTCTCTGGTATGCGAATAAAATATACTACCCACTGTATTGAATCCCGCTTAATTGTCATGCTTTCGCACTAGAATTTGGAAGCATGGGTTTTTGTAGCGTTGTCGTTATTTTCATGCATTTTTAAGATGTATGATGGGCAAGGGCCTAGCCAAGTTGATACACCGGTTCCCGTCAGATCACCGAAGTTAAGCAACGTTGGGCCCGGACGGAGGTTGGATGGGTAGCCCCTCTCTATACCTCTACCGTGGTGCTCTTGTCCCCTGTCTGCAAGTGGCGGGCAGGTTAAATGTGGGTTGGCACAATGGATCTAAAGAGGTCTAAGTGCCAGGGGGGCTCCAGAAGGCCCCCGCCCACCCCTCCAATTTACAAGATGTATGATTCCTGTTGATTTATTTTAATTCCACTAAATTGGATTGATTGAATACCTTCTCTCCTTTAGTAAGTTGTATTACTAATTTCAATGTGCTCGTATTTTTGCTGGAATAATGTGTTGATATATCCGAGAAAAGTTGATAGAAATTGAACTCCGTTTCTATTTTCACGCTCATAAATTTTTTTTTTACACCTTAATACTATTTATGGCTAAATATATTCAGGTGGTTGTACGTCATTCCGGAGTGGACGTGAATGTTCAGGGATGAGACGATTCGCCTGTTAAAAGCGCAAAATATCCTAGGGGTTAAGTAGGTACTGAATACTCTTGTAAGTGTAGCACTTACATTTATGCTACAAATCGAATTTTGAATGATGTGAGATGCAGTATGAACAGGAATATTTAAATTTTTAAAGACAAGCCCTGTAAGTTATAATTAACTTCCTAATTTTAGTTTTCATAAATCTTTACTTCACTAGCTTAAGCGTCAAACAAACAGCTATGAAAACAAAGTAGTGAATATGTTTTATTGAAATCCTTGTTATTTAATGTTTTATGGGCGAACTATTTGAATTATTACTCAAAACATTATGTAACCACAATCTTTTATTATTGCAAGATTATCTTTGAACTTCTATTCTCTGATATTATATGCTTTGAATACGGAACATTCCATTGCTTGAAAGGGAGTATTTGCTTTTTGATAAACAAAATGAATGTTGATCATGGATGATTATATGGTATTCTTAAAAAGAATGCATAAATGTATGTGTAGGGTAGTCGTTGCAAATTTTTCAGGTGTGATTTTCATAAATTTTAAACTGACTGTGATTGAAAGCGAGGTGAATAAGTTGTAATGTCTTAATCGTTCTGTATTTTTTATTGATAAAGGACAAGTTTAAAATCAATGGTTCTCCAATTATTGCCGTTGATGCATATCCAACGAATATATGCTTATATGTTTGTGTGAGTTTCAACACTTTTCAGCCTAAAATGTTATTTTTAGTGAGTTACGGGGAATTTTGTACAGGAAATGTAGTGGAAACAAAGCTATAAATGTGATTAATGCACTACAGTGGTTAGATCAATTTGAATAGATTCGAATAGTTGGAAATGGGAATGGGTGAAAGGGAACCTCTGATTTTACGGACTATTGGAGGAGAAAATGAGTCCCTTAAATTATAACCGCAGTTCGATTGGAAAACGCTTCTGCTGCAGATAACTTTGCGGTACTCGTAATGTAACTCGCTCTCTTATTACCTACCTGTACTTAATAATTCTAATGGAGCTTGAAACCCATTTCTCCTATTGCAGAGACGAATCTGGAAGAAATTAGGGGAAACCTTTCGTATTTACTCTACGATTTGAAGGGCAAAGTTGACGCCTATGTTGAAATTACTCGACCTCGTACACTTTCCTATCTCAAAGTATTAGCCTTAGATCTTAAGACGTGAATCTCGGAGATTTGGTTTGAAATTTGTTCTGGCATCTTTCATATTATTTTTTTCTCATTTGGTTTCCCACTAAAAAGTTGTATATAATTGTTGTATATAATTAACTGAGGTTTTGGTTATAACGATTAAACTTTCGTTAAAACTTCATCCAAATATATAGGCGATTATTATTTTCATTTGTATCCTTACTATTACTCTTATTTTTTAAATGTTTTTTTGAATTATACTATTCCTAGGCATTGAAACTCCGTAATTTTCAGGCACCTATATTCCTTATTATTTTACTAACATCGTTCTGATACGGTCACATGGTTCCTACACGGCCACGGCCAAGTTTAATTTATGCTGCATTAGTTCTCCTTTTGCATCTCATTCAAGTCCTTCTTTATTCAATCACATCCATACATATCAATGTAAGTTTTTTAATTCACTTATTCTGATAAATATTTTTATTTAGTATCGATATCCAAGATTTCATCAATGTATTAAAGCTATTATATTCATTTTTTTTGAGGCAAAACAAATAATGCTAACTTAAACTCGAATATTTAAGGCTCTTGAGCACCTATGTCTGTTTTTTTGCTGTAGTGCCTAATTATGGAGTTCAAGGTACATTACTAAAAGGTTAAAAATAGTATTTGAAGTTGGTATTTGCCTTATAAAATTAGTCTTGTTAAATTCATGCACAGATTTACAAGCATTTCTGGTCTATTATTTTCAATAAGGCGATCAGGTGCACCCAAACTATCAATCAATTTGAAACGGTTTCCGCCTCATGAGTGACGCTTTTTCTTAAAATACCTTGCCATTTGTTTTTATCTATTGATAAAAAAGTCGATTTTGAATTAATGTGAAACAATTCCATATGTTTCCTACTTTTTATGCGTACTAAAGTGGAATTTTAATATAACATTATTTCTTATCTAATCAAATTAATATGTACTTACTAAAACATTTTACTTTTCATTGACATCATAATAATCCTGTTGAAAACCTTTTGAGCCAGATCAACCAATAGGTACACTGTTCGTGGAAAAATATCCCCAGATAATATTGTACTCACTTCATTGCGCAAACTAGTATTATTTTGGCGATCTGACTGAATTAGCGTTAAGGATTGGTGAATAAATTAGAGTATTAGTCTTTTGTTTTTGTGTTCTAACGACTTAAGTTATAACAAACCGTCATACTTGAAGAAGTTGTGGGAGGCTGATTAATTGTAAACAGAAAAAAAATATTCACTTCAGTAAGGTACATTTATATGGGGCCAGGGGATATGCTATAAAATTAATCTGTATGCTGCATTAGGTTTTTTTTATTTGGATCGTGTTTAGGTTACACTCAGGATTATTAAAGCCTAATATTTTTGTCAATATCCCACAAGATAATCATTCAGTCTTGACGTAAAAATTTTTTTGCATCCTTGCCCATCTTGTACCAGGAGGAAGAGCAATTCTGGACAGAATTGCTCTTCCTCCTGCAAAATCTGCAAAGCAATTAGCGCCAAATACGTGCAGGCACACCGGCATCCTTTCGCGGAGTGGATAGTGTCTCGCGAGCGCAGTGCACCCGGGTGTATCCCATTCTCATTTGCATTCACGCTCGAGAAGCGACCCGTTGGAGAACAAGAGAGAAAGAAGAATCTCGGAGCCGAACGAACACCGGAGCTTCCTCCTTCGCATTGAATCCGGGACCGTTCATGCGCGCACGGGAAGCGTGGGAGCGAAACTGCGGGTACCAAGTTGTCGCCGATGAGCGAGCGAGAGATTTTAAGCCTTTTCGGAGAACGGGCAAGTTTAGAGGGGAGGATTGGGAGTCACGTGTGCCGGAGGTGGCTCGGTGGTGGTTTTGGATCGAACGTGCGTGTCCCTGCGAGAGCTAGAAGATGGGACGAGACTTTATAAATACCGCAATCCGCAAAGAACAGGTGTGGGTGTTGTGGAGTTTTTGGGATATTGAGGGGGGCGGGGGTAGGAGGTGGTGAGGAAAGACTCGAAGCGAATAGCCCACCTCTCGATCCTCCACTCCCACCTCCAACCTTTGCGATTTCGGGGAAACACATCCGCGAAATGAACCGACCGAAGTTCCTGTTGCCATCGCTCCCCGCTGTCCCTACCCACCTTCTTCCCAGGAAACGATCTCGATTCAGGGAGTGGCTTCGAATTAGGGCGTCGGCATAGCTGATTGAATCCCCGCCTAGGTTCCTCACATACCCGCGTGGTTGCCGGATTCAATTCCGCTTGTTATTCAGATTCTAATCGTGTCTATCGTTAAAATCAGCCACTCGCGAAGATGATATCCTCCGCCCTCCGGGCACTCTTTGAAATTCTCCGAGTATCATTTTGGTTCATTACGTATGCTCAGAATACGAGCTTACTCCGCATCCTGTAGGCTTGATTCAAAGCAAGGATATTTCAAGTTACTTTGCAATGTGGGCGTGGATGGAAAAAATTTGTTCTTAGGAGAAAACCAATTTACGCAGCTGCAGGTATTTGTACGAGGATGTTAAGACGGAAACCTCAGAGCCTGTGGGTGATGTACGCAAAAGCCAAGCAGAACAAAGGGTTTAGACTCACCTCAAACGTTGATGTTTGGTTGTTCTTTTGTCTTATCCGAAGGATATTACGACTACTGTTCAGCAGGAAAAGCTAATGATAATATTGTTAGTGTGCTACAACTCCCTGTGTCGAAAGTAACGTACATGCTTTCGAGACAATTGAGTTTGATAAATATGACATTTTGCTATCTATTTTCACACGTCTGGCTAGTCAAATGACCAATACATCCAGGCAATTTCTGTATGGATAACTATTATATTTACAAAGTCTGCTTTCAATCAATTTTCTCAAAAGTATAGTTATAAGTAATAATATAATATATTTTTTTTATTCCGTGGTGCATTTTTTTTTTGGGTGTTTTCAAGTCTGTTTCCGCACTAATAGGCGCTTCAGACCGGGAGGAAAGGTATAATGATAGGAATGGAAGGGATGGGGATAGGAATATCCCCATCCTGTTCGTGGTGCATTTTACTTACTTCAAATATGATTTCCTCTTCCTTTCTACAATTTACTTTGTTTTTTTTCCCTTTAAGAACAAACATTGCGATACTTTTATCTATCAGCTAAAGAATTTTCTTTCGCAATTTTTATAAGCATAAGAAATTTTCTTATAACATTCTCTCATTTTCGTCCTAGGTAGCTATATACTTTTTAGTTATTTCACTAATAGTTCATTTTATTATCTTAATTTTCGTTACTCCATCTAATAGCGAAATATGTCAATGGATTTGGAAAATCTTGGCCAGTCCATTATATAGACGGGCAGTATGCGTAAAATAATTTTCTTCTCTTTCTGTATCCATTATTTGCAAATAATTTGTTCGCAATCCGCTTCGTGTCAAGAGAACACTCTAAACAGCTATAAAAGAAGGTTATCTTAAATTTATGATCCACCGCAATCGTATTGGCGATAACTGCTTCATTTATCCTCTAGTGTCTTAAGATTAGGTTTCAGCATTCTGTTCTTTTAAGAATTTTGTCCTATTCATCTGTCTTTTTCTTTCAACATCATCAGCAGCCCGTTACATATAACTACCAATCTGCTTCACCTTACTTTTGTCTTCTCAACATTGCCCTGACGTAATTCTTTCGTAGTCAAATATATGTGCTCGTCTTACGTCAGCCAGTCATGTTTTTTTTTACCTTTTCAACGTTCTTTAAAGCATAAATTGCTGTAGTCACCTTTCACGAACAATAACGGCTTTATAAACCAAATTCGTGGTCATTCTCATGCAAGTATACTATTCATCGTACTCAAATTCAAATTTCAAGTTTTATATTAAAATATCTATTTGTTACAGGCTGTCTCTAAATTTTGAGTCCTTTTTCCGAATGGGATGGAAAACATTAAAAAATAATATAATGAAATACTAATGAGCTTTATAATTGGATTTCAGACTAATTAAATTTTATGAAATAGCTTGTGTATGATGCAGTTCGCCAAAAAAATGCCAACTTAAAAATAAATTAGAGAAAAATGAGTCATAAGAGGTTAATGTTTAATTTTTTAAACCTGGTTGAATGCCATATTTGTGAAAACATAATATTATTTATAAATACATTTCGACAGGTTAAAAATGAACTGCATTTAAAGACATCGACTGGAAAGTTAATTTTTAAATGCCTTGTTAGCAAGGTGCTGGCAAGAACCAATGTTAAGTAATGCCAATAAAATTGGAACGGAGTGCGGACACTAAATAATCAATATAATTACTGTAAAACATTAGATAAGGATAAACGGCAGTTTGAGTAAAAGCCAAAGATATTAGTTTGCTTATAGGTCATCACCCGAAAATATTATTCTTTTGGTATGATTATTCCGCCTTTTCGTAATTTTTTCCCTAAAACATTTATGTAGTGGTTGCGCACAGCGCACACAATGATCTTACTGATTCAGCGTTTGCTGTCAAGGTCTCATAATCAGTGTAACGGAATGAATAGGACTCCATGGTTATCGGTCTCTTGTGCTTGGTTGGTCTTTCTAGATGGAAGTCCAGCTTAAAAGATAACCGTTATGTTCAAATACAAAGTGAAAGTATATAGATGAATAGGATCGTACTTCAAGATAATGGCTTTTATACAGAGGAATGGTTGTCGACCAAGAGGAATCAAAGGTAGATAAACACGATTGAGATGCTTGTGTGTATATAGGTGTACAGCAATATTTCTATAGTCTCTAGTGCCGGAAATCTGGTGTATTAAGATACTTTATGTACCATTGATAAAACTATTAAACTTCCAAGATCTTATTGTGTTACGTGTCCAACTGTAACCATTGTGTCAGTGGTGGAGGGATCATTTAAAACCTCACACATGGTGTATGGATACTTTAATGTGTTCAACATTTACAGAAGAGCATACGCGCAATGAATTATTTTCCACATTAAATTTTTGCTGTATCTATACATAGATTTAATAAAAAATATCTAGTTCTATTTTGGAGATATTTAATATCAATTCCTTTTTTCCTCTTCAGGTGAGCAACATTTCGACTGCATGCATCACCATCTATGTCAGAATGCTGAATGAAAGGTAAATTAACATCATATCGGCAAAGAGTTCTATCTTTCCCGGTTCTATATTTCAATATGGTCAACAGATTATTCATCTTATATTTTGGGACCTTCTGCAACGCAAAATACTATTTTAGTGTTTTTGATAGTGCGATACTCGACCTTTTGAGTGTTAATTATTTAAAATATATCCATTTCACGTAGACTTGTGTCCCCAATTCACATCTTGCAACTACACTGCGAGCTTTTAAGTATCCCTCCAAGTGTGAACTCACTTTGAAATGACTAAAACCTACACCTGAATGTGTCTATTATGCGACTCAAACTCAATTATTTTCTGTGCTTTGTGGATGGCGTTTAATCACCAGATCCCATTCAATATTACTCTGAAAAATGGTTATGGTTATTTTTCACTGGAATAGGTATTCAAAGGAACTTTCAGTGACTGAACAAATATTAGAATCCTATAATGCGTAATGTGACTGATGACATAAAATCAAAATATTGAAGAAAATTTTATTTTGTACCTATGTATGTTTATGCGGTGTGGAGTGAAACGGCCCACAATTTAATTCGATGAGGCGAAGGTAATAGGTAAACAACACGTTTACCCCACACGCGTAAGAAAATACGTTGATTCCATAAAAAAATAAATTTCAATTGCAGAAAACCGTTACAAAAATTATATCCGTGGAAGAGATTGCTGATGAAATGAACAATAAAAGCAAAGCAATTATAGGAAGCTGTGTTTATAAAAGCAGCGAAACTGTTTATTTTATCCTGACCTGAACACGTCGGATAAAAATTCCTTTGAAACTGTTGTCTTATGTTAGCCAGTCATAAGGAGCAAAACCCGTCATGATGCAAAACTTAACACACATTAACTATAGTTATGTGTCATGACATTCAATATATTTTAATTTTACAGTCATGGAATTTATTTGAAAATGGTAGTCCGGCTGTCTTAATGCTTCTGCTTGTTTTGTGTAGGATATTAGTTTTACTTTACAATTTACCTCTTCTCTTACCACTTGACGTAAGCGGTCTTTTAGCTGTGCACCTATATTTCAACTTCTCTTGTTATGAAATATTTCGTTGGCTAGACTTTTTCCACATATCTCCTACCTCACACTTTAAAGGCTTAAGATGGTCTTATATATTCAGGATGGTTTATCTTGATCACGTTCATTAGAATAATGATTAAATTTTAAAAATACGAGACATTTCATTTGGTGCTAAAATATGACAAAAAGATTACCTCATTGCCATAGGAATAGAGAACCATTTTGAAGAAGAAATGCTAAACAGTTACGTTTTATTGCATCAATAATTTGTTAATAAAAAAATAATAAATAACAGATTTTGTTAATAAAGAAATTAAAAGGGTGTATTTTTCGTATATTTATTATTAAAACCATGTACATATAGCACTGACAGAGAAATAATATATATTTCAATGTTGACGCTATCTGGCGCGTAAGCATGGGATTTGGGATACCTGCTTAATTTGTCCATCGCGAAATTATCTTTACGGAAATGAACAGAAGAATTGATGCATAATGGTATTGACAGATGCATAATTACTCGCTGAAACCGGTAAGCACAATGTTTGCTGAATTGAGAGAAAGTAATTAACTTGAAAGTGATCTAGAACTGATAATCCACTTGCGTAGTTGAAGGAAATTATTTCACATTACGAAATGCATTCTACATCTATGAAGAGTCTTGGAGAAAAGAAAGATGAGTATATATGATTTGATCATTTCAGTAAGTGACTTCTCTTTTCCGCATGGAAGCTTGAGAATCAGAGTACCTGGTTAATTGGCTCAATGAAAGCGTACATTTTACGTGTGGCCGGAGAGATATTTCATCGTGGTATCAACAGGGAGTTGCAAACAGTCACTGTAATAGCAAAACCCGATACTAAATAGATAGCGAGGGAGTAATTACCTTGACGGTTAACTGGAACAGCTGAACTGCGCGGCTGCTGGTAAAATATCTAGGAATTTCTCTCTCCGCGAACCAACTTGGATTGGAATTGAGGCCAACGAGGGAGAAAATTCGAAGGTCTCGGAGCAAGTGCGAGAGATTGAGACGGAAGGAGAGAAAGGGGCGGCGGGAAGTGGATATATTAGGCGAAAGGAAGACTTGAATTAGAAGTGAAGGGCATAGCTGAACACATTTTGAGAGGGAGCCGATGACTCGCGTGCGACGATAAGGGATGATGCGAGTTGTTAACGGAATGGTAGACGTGGACATCGATGGATACGGTGTAAAACCGTCGCAAAATTCGTTTCACATTCTCAGCGGAAGTAAGCGAGGTGAATAGATTCGAATATAAGTAAAAACTTAATCTCTGAAGTAATTTCCGAGTGTTATTTTTGCTGATGATTTTTAAGACATTTCGCCGACTCGGAATTACTAATATAGACTTAACCATTTGCATTAAATTAGGAGTATTAATTACCGATCCGACATATTTCAACTATCTTTCTTTCCTCGTATAGTTTAAATATCTGAATATCCATGATTTTATTCAACTATGTGTACAAAGGTTGCTTGCTTACACTTGCTCTGCCTTTTATTTCTTTTCAGTTTGTGAAATTTCCACTGACATGTTCCTAATAATTCTCTTTGAACGTGATACAAGTGTGATGAAGTTTTATGCCATGTCACACACCTTCTCACTGATTTTAAGGGTACTTTTTAGATATACATGAAGTAATAAGCGATGTTCATATAAACGAATATGTATATACGCATTAGATTCAACGGGGGATTTGAAGTTTGAAGACTCAGAAAAATCAGGCATATCCACCGAAAGAAATATTGATTAAAATCGCAGCAGCTGATTTTAGTAAAATTAATCATTTCCCGATGAATGTTTCAAAAGGGCCATCCAAATGAAATAGCAGATAGGAAAATATCACGTACTTTAAATCATGTAGAATATAATTCGCCGAGCTCTTGAAAAGTGAAAGCGTAGACATCCATAGGGGCCTGAATGAATGGAGTTCTTTTAAGTGCAACGTTTTTCTTGTCAGGGGTAAAACATGGTGTCCTTTCTTTCCTCTTAACGTTTCTGATGCGTTAACTATTCAGAAGTAATAGCAATACGGAACGATATTAGAAAAAAATGACCACCAAACGAATTTCTTGGCTAGGTCGTTTTAAGAAAATGATTAGTTTTTGCACGAATACATTATAATGCTCCCAAAATTTTCAGTGTCTGGAATTGAATACTTTTCTTATATTTTCTGAAGGCTCTTAAGTGACTGTGAAAGACTCTAAAACCATTCGTTAATGTATCATATAACTTAACTATTAAGTCATGATTATTTCACCTATAGAGACAGTGCTCAATTAGTGAAATGGTATCACGTAACAGTGATATGGAAGCGTGCGAGGAAGACCCTTAAGATACTGTGATATTGTTAGAACGACGATATTTGGGCTATAGCCGCAGCTATTTCTGGCTAGACTATTTCCCGAGAAAGCAAGGTGTGTGATAATGTAAACTAAATGGACAGGGAGCGTCTGAAAATTCAGCCAAGAAGCTGTAGTTTGCTAAGTTTGTTCAATGCTAATGATGGGATTTGGCTGTAATGGAACATCGTACAGATACGCACTGACTCTTTTTGCATTATTCTAAGTGAGGTATCAGGAACTCTATTTGTCTCCCTTGAGTCGATTTTATGCAAGTTATTCTTAAATAGGCTTGACGATCTAATAAATATGTCGTTATGTTGATTTTGGCAGAATATTATTTATCAGAAGGACTTTGTGGGCTACGTCTGAACGCAAGAATACACTTAAATAATTCTGTGGAGATTATTGTTTAAAAGTACAAGGGAGTGTGTTGTTGACAATTCCTCGAAATATATATATTAGAGAAATTAGTTAATTCCGCTGTAATATACTGATGGATATTGAACTTGGAGTCTCGGAATGAAAACACACCAATGAAATTATTTAAGGAAGACAAAATTGAGATCCTCATTTCTTTATTTGTGTCATATTAACCTTGATAACTTTACATACGTGTATACAAAGGAATGTAATACTTCTGAATGTATATTCTTATACTTTTCACTCATACTAACTAAATGCCTTTCAACACATTTGGTTAGTAGCCGGCCTCCAAAGAATGCAATAGTGTTTGGCACAAATATTAATCAATTCTCTTTCCTTAGTGTCGTCATTAGTCTAATTTTATGTGAACGGTGTTTTTAAACTTAGAATTTATTTCCCTGTACTACTGGCAGGATAAGGATAATCTGCTTTGAAACATCCTTTTCAAGCGGGTAATAATTTAATTGTGCTGAAACACCACTTCATTTTTAATCTACTGCTTCTTTGCACATGATATGCAATTACGGAGGAGGGAAATGAAATTGGTTAAATTCGATAATTTCTTGCAATGTGCACAAAATTAATAAATTTCATCGGAGAACGGCGGCCAAGAAAAGGCCTATCATTGTCTTCTTATTATGAATGCGATAAACATTGTACTTTTTTGCTAACATTTACCATTTCAAAAGTTGAAATTTAAATAAAACTGGTAAATATTTACCACTGGTGGGTCTCCCGCGGTGAACCAGCCCTTGATATTTTGCGGGGTCAGAGTTGAGGCTGGATCTGTGAACCAGGTTCGGACCACACCAATGAGCGTCAAGCATCAATAGTCCTCACAAGCAAGTCTTTACATAATTTTAATTTTCAAATAACAATTCTCATCTGCATATTGATGATTTCTAATCAAATTTTCTTGTAAAAGAGAAAGTTATGAAGCAGCATATGCCGGATACACAAGAAATGTTGACTAGCTAGGACGAGATTGATCGTGATGAATATAACATAAATTTCAACGCATAAACGTGGACTCTTACTGCATGAGGCTAGGTGGCTTTAAAATTCCGTAAAATGAAAAAAAAACTTCTTGTGGTAAATGAGCTCTATCCATTTAAAAGTTGAAGATAAAACTAAATCACTGTAAGTGGAATACTACCATTTAAACTATTGATTTACGGTATCGAGTGACAGTATTATTAATTCACTAACTACTGTACTTACGTCTTTATACTATATGTAAATAATCGACTTATATTGCTCATTACAGAAGGCCAGACTTCCTGTGATAACTCTGGTATATTTGCCGAAATTTATGTTTTAACATTTCTCTCTTCGGCAGAGGCTTTAGAAATTGCTCAAGTATCCACTTCAGAGGGCAAGCGGGAATACAATAGGAGGAAAATTTTCTACAATCTCGCCGAAAAATATTTTCGAACTCATGAAATGGAAACTCAATGTAGCGATGTTTACATTATCTTGAACAAAGTTTCCAATTATCCAATATTGATAAGCTTACCCCGCAGTTTCTTACGACGTCGAGTAGCAACTTTGGGTCATTTTGCAAACTTAAATTTTTTTCTGTTCGGTCTTTTTGCTTTCTTTCTCTCTCTCTCCCTTTTTGGCCGTTGAAGAAGTTTTGACAACTGGGAGCGGAAGAGAGCTGAGTGATTAACACTTAAAAGACTTCCCTGCGCAGAAAAATATTGGAAAAAGGTCCTGTTTATGTATTTTTTCTCTTCCTCGTTTGGGGAAATGCGAGGGAGTTCGGCGAAGCGACGAGGCTTTCGAGAAACGGTGGAAAGGGGACTTAGTTTCGAGTTAGGTGAGCGAGAATAAAGGCATCGTTTCGTGGATGTGAGGCGGAGGTAGACGTAACAGATCCTAGTGGGTGGGATAAAATTTCAGCTGCCTCTAGATGAAAATCAGTGGAAAACGAAGAGGTTTCTAGAGAAATGGTCGGGTGTTGCAGTAGACATGGGTTAGAAGATCCGAGACATTAAAATTAAGGGGTGCGAAACAGGAATGCTTCCCTAGATCATAAATCTCCTTGCTGCCTGCAAGGAGATTTATGATCTAGAGTAGCGGTAGTATTAGTCATGTCAAATTAATATCCTCAGGTGGCAATTTTTATCAATTGTTTCGAAAATTGTTTTGAACTAAATGGGATGGGAATATGTTCACTGTAGAGGAAATCGGGTTGGTGTGGTGGTTAGAGCAATCGACCCATATCCCGAGGGCCTGGGCTTAAATCCCGGTAGTGGCGGATTTTACATTGGTGAACCAGTCCTTACTTGAGTGTTAAGTAAAGATCATTAGAGCTCAGTACTTCATTCGTAGGATGGACCGTTAAACCGTGGGCCTCTGGGAGCCTTTCGTTAAGAGTAGGCTAATGACGAGTGACGTCCAGCCTTACTTTCTGAAAAACTCCTTGTTCTAACCACCAATCCTATCTGACTAAATGACCTTAATAGTCAGTCGCATTGCAGGAAAAACTACAATTGATTCCCAAATGTTTAAAGTATTTAATTTTAATGTAATTTTATCTTTTGAGATGATATATATCAGAGCAATGAATTTTATTTTACCTAATGTTTTATTTTTATTCGGTTTACATCAATTTATCTTTGATTTAAACATGCATAAACATACTTGTAGCATTCTTATATTCATGTATATGCATTTGGAAACATCACCTTGAGATTTTCCTAACCCCCATAATGATGAATCATGAACGCAAACGAATAAACTTTTCATAACTTTAACGCTAAACTGCAATTTTGGGAGCTTATGGATTAATTTTATTTGCATATGCAGCTAAGCTGCATTCACGTTGACTGGCCACTAAGTTCATGCAAATTCCGTTCAAGGTTGCAGTAACGATTTTTCACCAAGGAGGGTTTCCTCCCTCTTGACTAATTAATGAGTGGAGAAGTCTTGCGCCGCTCTCTTCATATAGAACTTAGAAATCATTCTCTTGATCCCATTACCCTTTCAATATTTCTGGAGTAAGATTACGGGGCAGAATGTTTGGCATTTTACATTTAAAACCTTTTGGTTCGCTTTTAAATGGCAGATTTTCTGGTGTGGCATCTAGAAGTTTTTTTCTCCCTGTAGCTAAAAATATCGCGTAAAAACTCAAATGCCATAGCTAAGTAGTAATAGTTCAGCTTCGTGAATTTTAATCGATAATTTTAAGTTTTAGCCTAACATCTGCATGGTGTTGCGGGCATTTCATTTCAATCCAGAGCGTTAGTCGATATGTACATTCCCGGAGTACGAAAATATTTACTACAGTATGCATACAAAGGATTGATTTTTGATTGATTGGTTTACTTTTTAAACTGTTTGCCCAGTTAAAGATTCTTTTATAATTGAGGAATGATTTTAGCTTACATTTAGAATCAGGTTATGTGCTTTTCAATTTTTGTTTTGCTGTTAAATTAGGCTTTAAGATACACCAACTACAAAAATCGTGTAATATCATTTAACCTAAATGATTACAATCTCAATTTTGAGACAAATATGTTATCATTATTATTACCCTTTCCAGAAACGAAAAAAGTGATTTTCCGGAGCTGACGTAATCATTTTCCTTTTTCTCTGCAAATACCACTACTGTACATGTCATGCTTGAGACCTTTCCGCTAATATATACGTTAATTAATTAGTTCAAAACTTTATTCAGCGTGAGTGATTCAATGTTAACCCTTATTAAGCTAAGAAAAATGGAATATTAAACAAAACGAAAGACTTGACTACATTTACCGGAACATAAGAGGTAATTAAAAACCAAATGAAACAATTTTGGATTTTGTAGCTAAAATGAGTCTACATCATTTTAATGAGTTTTACATATGGTTATTCTGACTATTGCAAAGAAATATTTTCCCCCTCAGGGAAATCCAGCTACTGCGTATTCTCATTAGCTGCTTATTTATCGATGGAACCTTCGGGATACAGGTTTTGGGACTTCCAATGCACCAACAGTATTTTTCTTTTCATGAATTTGTCGAGCTAGCGTATCCATAGTTAATTTTATTTTTAACAGTCACAATGACTAAGGTTAAATAAACTCAACGGTTTCAGGCTTAACTCTATGAAAATACATTCACTGAACAAGCTTTGTAATTTTCACCAAATTAATCACGGTAACTACAGGTTTCAACGTATAGACTGAATTAGTGATTATTAGGGTCCTTCACTTCTCAAATAGGAATATTACCCTATATCATCTGATATTAAGCACAATATGCAACTGACGATTATTGAACAGTCTTTTCTTTGTGAGCGTATGAAAGCTTCTCTTCTCACAACCATTTGTGAAATGCAATAGACTACCTACTAGATCGTTTAATTATACCTGACCATCAGTCTTAATTTCAAACAATAACCTACGTTCAAGGTTTGAAAATACTCATGGGCGGAATGTAGATACATTTTTTTTTGATGCAGTATCCCTATATTTTGAGAATTTTATTTATATATTCTCCGTGATAATCATTGTATGTACCAGTTATTTTTATTACTCACTGTCACCTTAATTCTACCCTAGATAACGTACTTCAGAATTGCATTATCCTTAGGTACTATCGCACTTACACTCATGTCTTCTCCTAATTTCTGCTAGCTGACTTCTTTCACCCCCATCCACGTTTAAAACCTCGCCGTTCATTCTCCTTTCCTTAAATTTTGCTTTCGTCATTCTGATCCGAACCTAGAGTTATAAAGATTCTTCTCTTTTCTTATTTTCTTTCAATCTATATTTACTGGTTACCCGACAAGCCTCCTCGAAAGTGTGTGGTAGGAGATGAATTAACACCAAGTATGCTATACGTGCAAACACTAAACTTTATTTATACTGCTACTACTAAGGAGAGATTTGTATAAATATCATGTATGGCACGCTACAAATCCACTTTTCATCTAAAATGCAGTTAACATCTGACAGGTACTACAAACATGCATTGCATATATTACGAGTTCATGCAGTAATGCTTAGATCATCAAAAATCAACCTCCAGAATCTTATGTCTGTTTGTTTGTGTGATATATATTCATCTAATGCACGCGGTGGCATTTTCATGTTCCTGGAAATCGTTTTATTTGATTTGATATTTGATAAAACCGGAGATATCTCACATAGGTGAAATGATTTATTTGAATTTTTGTAAACTACCTATTCCATCTTTTTTTGAGTTAACTAATCTGTTTAAGGACGTGCCTTTTCTATGGTTGATTTTTGGAACAAAATCACACAATATGCTTCCATAGTGTAAATAATTTCTTTTTTAAATGTAACGTGGAGTCAAAATACGAATAGAAAATACAAAAAAATATTTAATTGCCAATATCACTCATTCACTTATGATACTTTTCTACCTATGATTTTGTAGTAGGTTTTGATTAATTACATTTACATTTACCATAGCTTCTATACAATACGTTTTGATAGAGTCCCCTGTCTCATGTACGTACTGTGCTACGCTACATACAGGGGCGTAGGAACTATTTTCGCTTGAGGGGAGGGGGGAACCTTGAAGAGGGCCCGCATTATTTTGCATTATTATGATGGGAGGGGGTAGAGGCTAAAGTTTCGCTAAAAGAGCATACGATAGTTTGAGAACATGTGTCAGAAGGGAAAAAGCAAGCTGGAAACAAGTGAAATTTAATTTTTATACATGAGATCACTCATTTCTCAAATGCCCGGGGCAACTGTAACGGGCCTGCCCTCCTGCCCCCTACTTCCGATACCTATACCGATACCTATATGTTCATTAACGTCCTCTTCAAATTCCTGCTCGAGGTTTACGAAGAGAAGTAGGTATATATCATTTATATTTTGTGTCGGTTGAATTGAGAGTACCTTGAGGGGGGAGGCCCTCGTATCTCCCCAGAGGTTTCGGGTTCGAAGGGAACCGCAGGAGGAGATTGGAGATAAGGACGGACCTTAGGCATTTAAGGGATTCCACTTCGGATTGTTCCCCACAAACAACATTTCCTCCCCCGCTCCTTGTCATCCGGTGTTTGGTTGTGGATGGGTGTACAAATCCGAGTCCAATGTTTCACTTTCGCGTCCCGGTCAAACATCGCAGACCGATGGAGTACGCCAACACCAGCGGGAGCTGTTTTCGGCAGTTTGACAGAACTCGCCATTCAGGGACACGTGTGGGATGTTTTGCTGCCTTATTAATCCGCTTTGGAGCGCCTAATCCAGGAGAGCGCGTGCTTGAGGAGTTTAGTGCATTCGTGCGAGAATATACGTACGGGTTTGTTTCCGTTCGAGATTGGTGTTCCTTTTCGTGACAGAAATCCATTAATGAGATTAATCAGGCTATGAGGAAATTATTGATAGCACACACTAATAAATATCACGTACTTGCACTCCTTGTTTAGGAAATAATCACCCTTTATATTATTTATGTTGGCAATGATCCATTTCTTCGACTAATACAAATTTCAAAGCGATGGCTAGGTTATCAACGAATATCATTTTAACCAGATTATGGCATGATGTACTCGGTTAATTTTTAAAAACAATGTTTGTCTATTAAAAGGGTTATCTCTTCAAAAGTGCAACGAAAAGAGACATTCCTAATGGAAACTTTGTAAATGAACAACGAAATAAATGATTTTCTTCTTTAGGAGACATGTCTGTATATAATAGAGGAATGTAAATGCGCTCACATTTATTAATCTTTTACAATCATTTTTTCTTTAACAATTCCATGTATGTGTTCAGGAGACTACATTAACTTTTTGTTGGGGTAGGTTCTTCTGCTCCCATTATTATATCTTTTTGCCCGATTTGCAGTGCCTGTGCGTCTGGCAACAGACTTGAAAACCTCAGAGACAGTTAAATTGATTGTAAATAGGTATAGGTACTGATATTGTTAATGACCTTGGCATTTTGTAACCTAATATGTTTATGAATATGGAATTCTCTTTTGGACTGCCACATCTGCTTGGATGTTATCGACCAACCTAAGAAAAAACAAGGCAAAAGACTAGACAAGGCAAATAAGACAAATAGGATCATAGATGGATGCACTACGGTCGTTAGAGCACCTAAAACTCAAGATATCTATTGCTTGCCAGTAGTGAGCGGAGAGCTGCCTTTCTACTGAAAAACCTAAATATGGTGTGCTACATCCAACTCAAGTTCATTAGGTCTTGCAGATAAATCCTGGCATAGTTCGCCGTCAACAAAAACGTTCCTCTGCTCTCATTCTAACCCATGCGGCATATCCATCCACTGCAAATGCTAAACCAGGTTTGTAAGACCGCGTAGAGCTGATCTATTTTTTTTTGTAATTTGGTTTTTTTGGGCTTATGTATAAAGTGGTCCTTTAGCAATCAAATTTCGGAATGGCAATTGCGTCAGCCATTTCCTCTTCTTGAATAATGTTATTCAATGGTATGCAGACACAGCGTGTCCTGGAATTTGATTCTTTGGTGTGCGAATGCTAATGAACACAACACTATTTGAGCTAATTCACAAATCTCTCTCAAATGATGAAAGGTATTCCTCCGCATATGCCCGCTTGTTTGTCGCAAGGTGTTGGGAGTATCTCGATGGAAATAATAATCAATTGCAAAATGAGACAAAGTGAAGGAAAACATAAAAAATAATTTTCAGTTTATTTACGCGAAAATTTTCTGTCGATATTATATCCACAGCGCAAAGATTGTCTTTGTAATGAAATGACTCTTGTTAGTTTAGCGTTCGCTCATATATCTCAATTTCTAGAAGGTTACATAGCATTTTCTGTCTTCTCCCTTAATTACTTGTGAAAATTGCCCGTGTAGTGTTAATTTGAAGAAGTGGAATCCGCAACCCATTTTCAATCTACCCGATTTTTGAAAACTTCCTCTAATTGGTCTTAGACGGTTTCGGAAGACTGTCATCCCCGTGAAATTAGAAAGGTACGCTTGTTTTGTTTGCCCTATATTTTACATTTCTCATGTTAGAACAATGTTAGTGGTAAAAAGTGGTATTGATCGCCAGAAGTAAATGTACTATTATCTACATATTTATAAGCCTAGGAAGCGTTATAATTTTCTTCATCAAAGTTTCACAGGGCTCATTAATACATGTCTGCCATTTTTCTCAACTGATAACATTGTGCCTCTCAGTTGTACGTTAACAATGTACGCATGGAGGGGTATTTTTTCATGATAGTAAGTGTAACGATATTCTCCCTGATTGATAATTCATCTCTGGTGATGAATCACACCCTGCCACTAACCCTCCTTGTGGTTTGTAGAGTATATGTACTATGGGAGAAAAACGTTTCCCAACAAATGCAGCGTCACCACTATCGCTGTTAGAGAAAATCGGATTCCTTTCTGACAGTACAATATTCTTTGGTCTCGGCCACCACGAGGGAAGTTCAAACACGGTAAGGTGATGGACGCGTCGCCCGAGCATGTAACGGAAGACCGAAAGCTTGCCTGCCCCGAGCTTTAAAGGCAAGGATGCTGACTTCCAAGTTTAACTGTGTGTCTTCACTCCTTTGCTTAGCTTTAACATTACGGCTTATTCTCTATATTCTCTGTTGATCACCATATTTCCCATCTCTCTTCATCTTAGATCAAACTTTTTAAAGTATTTTTAAACATACTGCGTATCTTGAAATTGACAAAGCACGCGAATACATCCTGATTGTATTCTAGATTCCTTTCCACTAGTATTCTCATCACTGCAAACGCTTCTCGAGTGGCCCTCCCCTTCCGAAATCCAAACTGATCCTCGCCTAGAAATTCGTTTGCTCTCTTTCCCTTCTCTTATTGACGATTCTAAGCACTACCCCTGCCGCATGAGAAATGAAACTTATTGTTCTATAGTCTTCACTTTCTTTTGTCACCCTCTTTTTCGGTATATGTATCAGCATGGTTTTTACAAAATCCTCCGGCCAAGCCCCCTCCTCGTATATTCTACGAACAATTTCATAAAATCTGTCCCTTCCCCCTCTTCATAGGTTTTTCAGGAGCTCAGCTGGGATGTTATCTACCCCCACCGCATTATCTACCTTCATTTCTCGCAGTGCCTTCTCTATCTCACTATCCAGTATTCCGGGGCCCACGTCATCCTGATCTACGTCCTTTTCCTCTTCAATGTCCAAGTTCCTAGGCCTATTTTCGGTATCGTACAGTTCCTCAACATATTCCCTCCAACGATGCTGGATCTTCTCTGGTTCCATTGCTAAATTTCCCTTCCTGTCTTTGATGCACGGGACCGTTTTCCAAATCTTGATTCCCTTAACATTCTAACCTTTGAGTACAGACTGCCTATTTCTCCTTCTCTCTGGAGTCTCTCCATCTCCTCGCATTGCCGACTCCACCACTTTTCTCTTGCTCTCTTAGTTTCTCTCCTAAGCCTGTTGATAATCTCCTTATAACGCCTGTGCCTAGCTCTGTATTTACATTTTTCCATTTCCTTCTTTCCTCGATCCTTTCCATCATTTCTGCTATTAACCATGGTTTCTTGATCCTCCTAGTGTCTAATTTTCCTATTGTTTTCGCAGCTGCTTCTGTTTAGCCCATCTTTATTGTTTCCCACCTTTCATATATTGTTCCTCTTCCCTTCTCTTCCCACATGCATCTATCCGCAATCTCCTGATATTACCTCCTCTTCTTCCAATCAGTGCTCCTACATCCCACTTTATAATTATCTTCCTATTTTCAACCTTTTTAGTCTCATTTCACTTTTCATCACCACCAAGTTATGGTCGGAGTCGGCATCTGTACCTGGGAAACTATGCGAGTTCTTTGCGCTGTTCCTGAATCTTTGCCTAATCATATGTAGTCTAGTTGGTACCTTCCAGTACCCCCGGCATTTTCAATGTGTACCTACGCCTAGGGTGGTGCTTAAACCAAGTGTTTGTAAACACGAAATTATTTCTTCTACAGAACTCCACTGCTTTCTCAACCCGGTTATTCCTTACATCCAGAACATACTCCGCTACTTCACTTCCGTCCCTCCCCCCTTCCCCTACTACAGCGTTCCAATCTCCCATAACTATTAGGTTATTTCTGCCCTTTTTCTTTCCCGATTAATTCTTCCAACTGGTCATATACTTCGTCTACTTCTTCTTCTCTATGTACCCCTGTCGGCCTGTAAACCTGTACTACGACTACATTGCCGGCTTCGCTTTGATTTCGATAGCTAGTATTCTATCGCTTACCTGTTTCACATTCAACACCCTTTTTCCTAATGTTGCATTCAATACAACTGCTACTCCCCACTTGCTCTCTTCTCCTCCGCTGTATATGACCTGTATTATTCACTCCATATATGTAGATACATGTTTTATAAGCAATAATCTCATTTACACTATGCATAAATTATAGCCATCTAGTGGCACATGGCTCTATTATCAACCATGATTCCATGCAGTGGTAGGATAATAGCTCTTAGCTGTACGTCAGTATTGCATGTTAGGAGCAATTAGTCACCTCCTAACACACACCCTCGCGGTGGCTCGCAGGGTATTTGGTAGATGTAGATGAAATGACCTCAGCCGTCGATCACCTCCCCCGAATAACTACTGTTATTACTAGCTTATCCTCGAGAACAGGTTGAAAATATTAATATTATTAATATTAGGTTAACGTAATGACATGATCATATCCTATGAAATTTGTATGCAATAAAAGTATGTTTTAACAGCCCCAAATCATATTCGGTGGGACAGGTTGGTGACGTTATATGCGAGCGGAAAATTTGCCTCATATATGCTCCAGTTCACGGAGCACTTTTGAGATCCGAAGATATGTAGATTGATTCTGTGGAAGTTACTTCACCGCACCAGGATTCGCGTTTGGCTTCCAAATGAACCGTCATTTAGAACCCATTCACCGGAGAAAATCCAGCTGTGACGGTTGGAATTAAAATTGTGATTGCCCGTGTGAAAAGAGCCTGAGAATCAGGGAAAGCCAGGAATGAAAAAAAGAATGGTGGAGATACTTCACTTGCAGCTCTTGCGGCAAGATATGGAAGTAGAAATAGGGGAAAAGGTAAAAACGGTACAGGTATGAGACGGAAATCTGACTTATCTGACCTTGATTTTGACTAGAGCTTTAAATTTGTAGGGAATGAGATAGGTGTGTTTGGAATTTGAAGAGGAATAAAGGAGGTGTAAGTGAAGCGGCTGTATTGATGCCAAACAGAGTGGCAATGGTCAAACAAGGGGAGGAAGGAGGTGTCCCTAAAGGTCCTATTCCTGTTTTATGTCTTTAATTGTAACCCCACGCGCAGTCAGGTTTCCTCCGGCTCGACGTTATTGAGAGTCCTTTGGCCAAGGACTAGTAGGGAAGGGTCCCCCTCCTCCTTCCCCCGCAAACCCTTCCACAAACAGCCACACGACCGAAGCCACACCCTCTCCATCTCCAATATGCCAAGTCAAGATCAATCGCACTGCGGGAACGGGTGACACACATCCCCCGTGGCTTCCGGAGATAAATTAAAAGAGGAAATGCGCGAAAAGGAATGAGGAAGGAAGGCTAGGAAGAGGAAAGGGACGTTGAAAAAGGGAAGGAGAAAGGAAGGAAAATGGTCGATGCGAGGAGGGAAGCAGGATGTTTGGAATTCGGGTGTCGACTCCGCTTTCCCTTCTTCGATCGAGGTTTAACGAATACATATGGAGCCACGCGTGAGAAATCAGTGGAAATTGGTGCATTGAATCTAACGCAATGGAACACCAATAATCATTTTTATAATCTTTGTGCAAGAATGGTGGATGGGAATATTTAATTTTTTGAGAAGTTTCCTACCGGTTAATGTAGATATATATGACAGGTAAATTCTTACACCGGCCCTAATTTTCATGAAATACAGAAATACGGTGATCAAATAAACCGGTGAAGTCATTAACGAGTAAGTCCTGAAAAGAATGGGAGAAAACAAAGCTTCTGATTAATTTTAAGAAGAAGACGAAACGACGTAATCGGCCATATCTTGAGACATGTTTGTCAGATGAAGACAATCGTCGAGGGGGAGATGAACGGAAGGAATTGAAGGAAGGACTAGGATGGAGACATACAGAGAAATTAGTGTATTGAAAGAGAAGGAGCAGGTAAATACGAAGAGGTTAGCAGAAATTGATTGCAGAAATGTGTCAATTCAATCTCAGGATTTTTGACCAGCGGTGATGGTGGTCTATCTATAGTTGCGAATGTTCCCTACCTCACATCATTCCATCTAAACTATCTGTTCTTCTCCTCACTCCACCCCACTAGTCCAACATTATTCCTCTAACACATCCTTCAGATCACTCACTTAATATTTGATCACACTTTCTCTCTTCTACTTTTTCATTTCACTTCCTTTACTTCCCTTCCATATCTAGCACTTGAAAAGAAGATGAAAATAGACATAGCGCTTTTGAAATGTCGGTGTGGAAAAGGATGGAGAAAATAAAGTGGGTCTAAAGGAAGACGAACGATAAAGTGCTAAAATTGATAAGAGAGGAATGAAATTTGATAGATGAAATTAGGAGAAGGCAGAAGGTGTGGATGGAAAAGGTAATAAAAGGGGATGGTGTTTTGAAGGAGGTGATAGAGGGAAGAGCTTTGGGTAAGCGGGGAAGAGGGAGGAGAAGAACGGGTAGCTTGGATGGAATGATGGGTGACAGGAGGTATGAGGGGCTGAAGAGGGACATCGTGTGAAATTTAGTGGGTGGGAAGAATTAAAGGACCATTTAAACCTACCTTCACCGGTAGAATACTTATAATAATAATCTAGCCCTTCTTAATTCACCTGGCATTTTAATATTGCGAAAAATATTATCGAATAAATTATGGGATATGATAGAAGTGGCAGTTGCGACAAATATTTTCAAGTGCTCCAACGGCTAAGGTTATTTCTAATCATCTCACCTTCACCTGATAAATATATATTTTGTATCCCCGAAGCCGTATCCAAACCCGCGGCTTTTATGTCACCAAGCCGACTTCACATCAACCTAGCTTCAACAAAGAAGGCCAGGTGTAAGATTCTGGGGCAACGAGATTATGAATTTCGTACGGAAACGCATTCATCTTTACGAGGGAGCAGTGGCGTCATTTCCATCGAAATTTTCACAGTTGGAATGCATCGCAGGAACTGCTAGCGTGGAAACTGACGGCAAACATTGTTCTCTTTAGCATAATTGTGCACATGCAAACCGCGACTCGTGGCTGGGAACGGGATGACGCTTAATTTATGTGGACTAATACATTTTGGAGCATTTCATTCAGTTTGCTAGTGTATATCGTTACATATGTAGCCGCATAGTCCTTTTTAAAAACTTTCTTTTAACCAAACAATGAAACATAGTATATCTGCCCAAAAGTAGAATAAAAATATTTTTTATATTTTAATGTGCTAGTCAATCTAATGAAAATTAAGAATTTCATCTGTAGACCTTACAGAGTACAATATTTGAGCAAAATAATTCATTTGATTTTCCCCAGGATTAGATTGATCTCCACGAGACTTTTGAATGAGTCATGCAAGTATGAAAACATAAAATATAGTACCTTTATGACAAGTTGGCCTTTAGAATCACAGTGGATATGTCATGAAATTTTATTCTCGTATTTTTATAGGGAATTGTTTCTCATTACATTCTTTGTAATTGTTTTCCGACTGGTACATTTATCCTTGTCAGTAGGCATTCTAGCATTTTACGTAGATTTATTTATTTATTGTGATTAATGTTCCCCCAACATATACATAATTATAGTATTTCACGCATATTAGAGTTTTCATCTCAAATATTTCGTAATTATTAATAATTTCAGTTCCAGTAGTAGTAATTTCACGCATATTAGATTTTTCGTCTCAAATATTTCCTAAATTATCGAACACTCGTATAATATAAGCCTGTGAACAATGACTTCAGGAGGAGTTATCAATTCCCGGTCATTGAGGTTATGTGAACAATTATACTAAAAAGCTCATTTAAACCACTTTATCAATCGTCTGTCTCATCAACAATACGTGAATTTTGATATTCTTAGACATTTCAACAAATACTTCTCAAACAGCTTTGCTTGGGAATGAAATTAATGCTTTCTTATGTATTCCACATATCTGTATTATTCCTTGTCATTTAAAGTATCGGACATTTAGAATATAGGATTTAAAATACCAGTCTCTAGGTATATCAGATTCTCTATCTAAGTATAAAGCGATTCCACGCCTGACCATGAAATTCAAAGTACATATTTGCATATTCACTGAGTGCGCTGAACTACTTTTTCTAGGTTAGTTGAGAGAGAAAAATCCCTCTCATGAATACATATTTTGGCCTCTTTGAAACATTAAGGCGTTTATATGAAGAAATTTCACTATTTACCCCATTCTTGGTGAGGATAAAACAGCATTTAAAGTAGCAACCACCGGAATTCATGGAAAAGATGTCATCTTCATGAAATGTTATCAATACGCCCCTTGGATATTGTTTGGGCTCATCATGGATCAAGAATATCTTCATGAGATACCAGTCCCACGCGAAAACTCTTTCAGTTTAATAGGATGAAAGGTATTGTGGAAAATATAGTCTCCGAAGAATCTGAGGATTTGGATTATTTAATTTTATATAGCACTGCTTGGGGATAATCATGAAACATGCAAATTGAAAAAGAAAAATGGATGTGGTATAAGATTCAAATTAGGCGTTTCAAGTTGTGAACTCCTAAGTGTCCAATATTTGAGGAAAAAATTGACAGTAAAACTGTTACGACTCTATTGTCGACAGTTTAAAATGCGAGTTTTGTGACGACAAGTACCTACTAACAAGAAAATTGGATCAATGTTTAAGTTCAGTAGATTCCGGCGCTATTGAGTACAGAGGCAGAAGAAGAAGATTTCCCTCCTCAACGATCTCGTGTCCGACACCAGTTTTCCCCCTTCTCTCCATCATTTTCCCACAGTGACCCCCCCCCCCCCCTCCCCGGTTCCCCACCCCCCTTGTTTTGTTTACTACGCTTCGTGGCCAAGTCGGAATCCCCAATACCCCCGCAACCCCAGCCACCCTCCACTGTCTTCGAGGACATCGATGACCAGCGCCCACTCCGGAGTCCGCCCACACGGGAACTATATGCGGTAAACAATTCGACCATGATCAGTGACGAGGATCCCCTTCCCTCCCAGGGGCCTCGACCATTTGTTTCCTCAGTGACAACAAGCTGCACCACGTGGCACCTTATTTGCAGCCGTTAAAATGCTTCCAAGGATCCGAAGGGAGGAAACCCATTCCACCATGAGACTTTTTTAAAACTCTGAGTCAGGTGATGTTTTTACGACCCCAACCCCCTCCGCCTCCTCCTCATACCCTACCCCACACACTCTGGCCCTCCATTCACGTGCCGGCCAATAGGCCTCCTTCCTCTCGCCCCCTTCTCCCTCCTACCCTTTCCCACTCCTCACATCAGATTTATCACCTGATGATGTGTCAACGAGACCAGTTTCGGAAGAAAATTTTGTAATCCTTGGTAAATTGCAAAGTTTGTCTTCTTTTTGAGGTGGATTAATGTTCTTTACCTTTTTTCTCCAAGAAGATCGTAAATTTGATTTTCCTATGAACATGCTAAGATAACATGTTAGGTTGAACATACTAGGTAAACATGATTTCCCGGATGAAAGCAATATTTCACTCAGACGCATTTTGTCAGAATGTGGGTCTATATTGTGGAGTTACAGACCCGTAGTCGTCCTCTTAGATGAGCGTTAACCTGATTTACTGTAACTAAGGAAGAAATATTAGATAAGAGTAGAAGAAATGAGACAATCCTAAAACAAAAAAATATTATAGCATAATTGCATTTATTTTGAGATGCAATCTTGCTACGGAAATACTCATAGTAGGAAAATTAAAATCGATCTTATGTGGCCTTGTATCAGGTATATGGTGCAGTTAGTGAAATAAGGAAATGGGAAGAATAAAATTAAGGTGAAGAATTTAGCTGAAGGAAATATAAAGTCATAGTATAGGTAAAACAGTGTAGGGGTGATTATGAAGATTGTTTGATTTTTTTCAGCCAGGTGCATTGCTATATAAAAGATGATACTTTTTGCCAGAAATTTCGCAATTGCAACCATAAGATACTCATTGCTTGATAATAAGGTATTTCACTGTAGTCCAAAAAATTTACTATGCCCACATCATATAATAATAACATTTAAAGGGCAGTCTCTTAGAGATAATTCAAACAGTCTTCGAAATTCAACTTCTGGAATTGATCCTGAATGCGATCATTCTTAGCATTTACTTTTGAAGGTCGGGTATAAACATTGGATTGTGATAATTTTAGATTTCATTGTGGTCGGCAATGCAGCTTGAGTTGATCGTTCAGGTTCACTTAAGTTTCCTCACCTAACCTATATCACGAAAGGATTGAAACTTTTTTCCTCCTCGATAGCGATTTTCATCAATTCCTGGTGGCGTGACGAAGTGCTAGAACCTTTTTATTTCTCATTTTTCTCGCTCTATCTATAGTTCCTTTTCATAGTTTTCCCTTCCTTTCATGCTGACCTTTCTCTATGCCCCTCAATCTTCTTATAGCCACTTCGTTACCCCTGACCCCATTGTTCACACTCCTACCCCTGCCTCTCCCTCTCCTCCTTTTCGTTGCCATGGCCACTTCCTTCCTCAGGAATTTCTCCTTTAGGAAAGTTTCACACTAGTTAGGACCGTCGCAACTTGGTCACAAAGGGAGTCTAGGGGGATCTTTTTGTTCGCACTCCCCTTAGACCCAATAACTCCACTCCTCCGACACTGTTTCCTCAATGGCGGCCGCAAGAAATGCTTATCGGTTTTTTTCCAGTAGAAGGGTTCTCGTAGATAAACGTGATTATGGGGAGCTTCTTTAAGTCTCGCGGAACTAATTCCGTCTTTTCATGGTGGAGCAAGGCGAACGCTGTATTTTGGGGTTTTGAAAAGACCTGGAATCTAGCAAATGAAGAGGATCCCCCTACAAAATGTGTTCAGAATGAAAAAAATTGAAATCAGTGCTCTCCTACGTTGTAAACATGATTAGTTCTTGTACTTTTGTTGCGCTTCAATCAAGGATAAAAATGAGGTGCATTTCAATCTAAGAATTGCATCAAAGTTTGCGGAAGAAAGTAACGATATCAATGGTTATACACGATATGTAGTGCTAGAATTTAATTGCCCATTCTATGCGACGATTTTTAACCTGTTCTGGAACACTTGTGTGCTATAATCTGAGGGATGTTACTCAAATTTCGTATGTCACGATGTCTATGAGATTCAACATGTCAAGTTTTGATCTTAAAATGATCTTCACTTATTTGAAATGCCTTCACTTATTTGAAAAACTGATATATTTATATTGCGTGAACACATTCTACGCTTATACAGCAATCAATACAGTGATAGAGGTTATTAGCTTATTCGAGTTGGAGTCTTTAAAAAAAAAATCTTTTTGCGTTCAAGTTAATGCTAATGTGCTTTAAAGAGTCATAAGCAATTCTATTGACGGTATTCAGCACAAATTATCCCTTCCGTAATTTTATACGCATCAATATAATGCGTCAATGTTAGGAAAATGTCATGTTGAACTACGAAATAATTAGAAAAGTTTGAAAAGAACACATTTTTACTCTCAAGTTGAATGGAAAAAATTAAACATTTAAAAATGGTACCATCATAGCTTCGTAATACGTGGTTCATTTCACTCTTTTCTCAAATATTTATGTATTACTGCTCCAAGCCTATATTGAATTCATGGAATTGCAGATATATTTAACTAATAGTTTCAGGCCCTACGGCTGAAATATGTGGCACTTACTCATGATTGAAAGAAATAATAATTGTTCTTTAATCCAATGGTGATATTTATTCACAGGATCCGTATTTCAATGCTTAACATCATCTTTAGATGATCCGGGGTTCAAGTGATGAAAGCAGTATGCATTAAGTACGTAATCCTGGAAGCGGTAAAGATGTTTCATTTGCATACTTACCCTCCCCAACTTAAGAGCTCTGGGGAGAGCACTTTGATTACAGTGCTATGGCACTTTAAACTATAGACCCACTGGTGCGTTTTGTTGCTAGTAGGAAAAAGCCTATTATTGGTTTCTATCCACCCTTCCTCCTTACTTAAAAAAATTCTTACCCTAGTGAAATACCTACCCTTCTTAAAATGGTGTGATGTATCTTAGCTGTGAGTTACGTGCCATGAAAATCAGTAAAATTATGATGGAATGGGAGGTATGGCTTGGGGCTGGTTGAGGATTCAAAACATCATCTATCCGTAAATTTACCGCTGCACGTGCATTGGGATGGATTGCTATCAGATTGTAGGATGAACTACAGATTAAATATAATGCATAAATTTGAAACGGATAATTTTACTGAAGATGCTAGGTAGATATTAAAAACACCGGAGTACTATGCAATATTTGTCCAAATAAATAAGATTAGAGAGACATATTTTCGTACTGATAGATACAAAATGCCATGTTAATAGAACACAAGAGAATACAATAGGCAGTATAGAAAAGGTATGGGTATTTTATATGTATATAGTATATTAATTTTGTAGCGTGTCAGTCAGTCAGTAAGTCCGTCATTCATTATCCGTTTTGCTTCGTTCTCTCCCAAGGTTTAAGCTAAAAAAGTGAGGTTTGGAGCGTTGAGTGTGAATTCTCTGTCTGTATGATTTGGTCGTAGTTCTGGACTTTTAACAGTTTGTGGTGCAGGGAAAAATGCAAAAGAAAAATGGTGTTTTCATAATTTTTTACATGGGAAACCAGTTGCTATGCATATTTGTTTACGTTGCTAAGTAAATGGGCTTACGTTTTTGATAAATGGATAAAAATTTGATTAAAGAATTTGAAGAAAGTGGAATTAGTTTCATCAATCAATTTTGTAAGTATGAAAATATTAATTGACGTTTTTGATGTGCAGACAGTGAAATAACTGAATTTTTACCTACCGGCCCCGATCTTGTGAATAAAAAGTAAATCCAAGCTAGGGGATTTGAAGTACTTTTCTAATAGTCGAAAGAAGGCTATAAAACGTTTATTTTGCGTTAATGTTCGTTGCTAAAGTTTGAAAATACACCCACCCTTTTAAAATTATCAATGGCTGTCCTACACCCAAACCATTACGTTTTTTAACAAGTTAAAATAAAACATTCACTTAGGTATAACTCCACCTAAAAGATAAATATACCTAATTATCTTAAGGTCCTGTGACCAAGAAGGTCACTACGCACATTTAATAAACCAGATTAAAAACATGTGCTAGAAAAACAATGCTTGGTTAGTATGTAGAGTAGTATATAAGTATTACTTAGAAATAGTGTAAACTATGAGTGGACACCTTATGGCTCAACTCGGTATTCATCATATGGGAAAAGATTTACATTTTGAGCTGCTGGGCGAATTACAATGCGTCTTGGGGTAGGAAATTCACTTAATGAAGAAATTTTAGAACGCAATCGACATATTTGAAATTGTCACCCAATACCTTGCTGAGATCTCAAATATTTTGCAGTGTTTGCGTTCCATCCTATATTTTAAACAGTCAACAAGCAGGTGTTTCACCTAAATTATTTCCATAAGCTCAAAAAACCAATTCTAACGAAAATCTTCCGAGACAATTCCAGAAATATATTACACCAACCTTTACATCGCTTTGGGTATAATATTTGGTAAATACCATACGTCAGATCCATTCGATCGAGTATATTAATACCTCCTAGAACATTCTATTTTTCATCCATTTTAAAAAAGACATTCACTTACATACCCACCTAAAATATTTGAAAAGGCTAAAAGGACCAATTCTATTTTTAAACAACCCAGACGATCCCAGAAAAAATATCACAGCCACCTTTGCATCGGTTTTGGTGTAATTTAGGTGTAATTTTTTAGCGTGTCAGTCAGTCAGTCATTCTGCGTCCATTTTGATATGTTCTCTCCCAAGTTTTGAGCTAAAAGGTTGAGGCTTGGTGCGTTGAGTGTGAATTCTCTGTCTGTATGATTTGGTAGTAGTTTTAGATTATTAGCAGTGTGTAGTGCCGAGAAAAATACAAAAAACGTGGTTTTTGGGAGATGGAGACAACATATAATGAAAAATTGTGTAAAAAAAGTACAAAACAATATAGGAGAATTAGAGTAAGACAACTTTCTCTATTTCTCAAGTACCCATCTCTGCATACGAAATGCTTATGAAAAGTTGGTGTAAAAAAATGCAATGACTACTTTGAGTAATGAAGCAGTAACTGCCCAGCTGAAGCACAAGCACTACTGCCATCTAATGGTAATGTGTCATCAGTAGTTTCCAAACACTTTGTAAAAACTCATTTGACACTAGAACACTAAGTTCACCTCAAGAGCACAGCAGACAGAGACTGCCTGCAAAGCAGATATTTTTTCTGCAGGTCTTTTAGTATATTTATAAATATTTTAGAGTAGCCTGTAGTGCATGATGCTTGTATTAACAACCAATCCCTTCATTTCTATGTAGATACTATCCATTTAGCTGCATGTTACCCTATTATCTATATGTAGTAGCTTAGTTGCATGTCAATAGTGCATGTTAAATTACCTTCACCCTCTGCCACACGCCCTATGGGTGGCTTGCAGGGTGTGGCGTAGATGTGATTGTAGATGATGAGTCACTAATAAATGGATTTTCTTCATTAGTAAGATTCGGGTTTCTGTTTTTCTTCGCTGTAACTTACATTTCTCCTTTCTACGTCTACATCTACGTAATACCCTGCAAGCCACCACGAGGGTGTCAGGGCTTTGGGCATGCAATACTTACATGAATCGAAGAAATACAATGTTTCTGCTTAATGGATACATGTTAGATTAGAGTTATATGCAGCTGATGAAAGTCAATTCTCTCAATAGGTATATTTGTTTTTATTTTCCTAGTCTAATTGGATCAAATTGCATGTGATAACTTCCTTGATTAATTATCTTTCAGTGTCTAGCTTTCTTCGTTAATTTGTTGTTCTTTATGCATCGCATTTATCCATATCATTGAATCGTAGGGAGAATGCGCATCCGCTGCGTTCAGTTGTGAGATCCCATGGAATGGAGCAGAAACATGGGAGTAGCTATCAGGGAATTAATTCCTCTGAGAAACCAAATTTGAGCCATGCGTCTATCGACGTGCGCTTGCTGTGCTGCGCGTATGTATTGCCATATCTCATTAAGGAATTCCATCATCAGGTGTTATTTCGCGATGGAATTTTCTGAGGAGTAATGATCGCATACGCCGATGAAATTTTACGCCAGTATGCATTTGTCGATAGAACTCCAAGTCATTGATAATTGCGTTATCAATAACATACTCCAAAGGAATTAATGTGATTATTTAGTTGTAATTTGTGAGTATTATTTGTTTTTAGCTTTTTTACCGATATTTTTTTCTTGTCTCTATATTCTTATATTAATTGGCTGCTGGAGGGGCATCCTCCAGATACGATTGCAGGATAAATTTCAAACTACTCTTGTAAATTATTTCAGGAAGTAATATAAACGTACCAATAACATCAAAACGATTGAAGTTATTGCCCCTCATGATCTATAAAGTGAATGGGTCACTGTTTGATGGAAGATCTCTCTGTCTCATGCAATCATTTTGCTGTGGGTAATTTATTGATGGATTGCCTTGTTGGCATATGATCTTTTTGGTTTCAATGTCTGAGGGTTTTGCGGTTTCCAGGACATGACACAGCCTGGATTTTAGCGATTATTTGCTTCTAAAACCTGCCCTACCTCTTCGAAATATTAGCCATTTATCCTGACAACATATCCTGCTCTGTCGATTTCATTAAGTTATTTGTTCATGAATTCAAACGTTTTCAGTTGGTCCTTGTGAATGTGCTATGCTATTGCGAATTATACCTTTTCCTACAGTCTGTTGGACTGTGGCAATAAGTTTAATTATGCATTTGTTTATTTTAAGCGATTGATAATAAAGTATAGTGTTTTTACTGCCAAGAATACTACAAGTATATCTCATTGATCCCATTGTTTTCTTTGGGCACTAGAATAATTCATCTATATAAGGCGTACATTGTAAACCATTATTTGGTATGCATTTAAAAGATGAGGTCAAATAAAAAGAGTCGTTTCAGCGGTTATATGGTGGAATAACATAATTAAATAAGTTTGGCAATTTTCCACAAAGAAACACAATTTTCCTTTCCTTGTGGAAAATTGCCAAACTTATTTAATAATGAGGTCAAATCATCCATTACTTACTGCATTACGGTTTTTTATTATTGAAAATATCATCTACAAATACAATAGGATTTATCGCGCCCTTTCCGCCATCGCGTCATTCCTGTGACTAAAATTTGAATTCAAAACCGAAGAAGTGAATGTGAAAAGGATGGCTTACTCCCTTAAGTACTGAATCGCCTGAGAGTTTGCGATACCAGTTGCAGACAACTTTTCAGCAGAATTTTTGTTCTTGTAGAAATATTTACAATATACCCACTCCACTGAGAGTTAGGGCGTTAAACCCTAGCGCCCCCGGGGCCTTTTGTAGCCTAAAGCAGACTCGTGAATCTTCTTTTAACTTACCTAGCTATCTCTTTCTAATCCAAACGAAATCAAATAACCTATTATCATTGATGGAATAAATGGCACCCACTATTATTGTATTACAAATTCAACAAATATTTTGACTGATTGTAGACTGACCTTTAAAATAATAATTCAAAACTATTAAATATAAATAATTAAAATTAATTATTAAAATTTTAATTTATACCTTCACGGTAGGTTCAAATGGAATATCATTACCCTGCTTTTCATTCCGCCTGCAACTCCTTCTCTATATTGTTTTTCGACATTCCATCTGAATTCCCTCTAATTATCTCTAAGCAGTTTGTGTCACATTTTATCTTCTTCTTCGCATGCTCAGTACTTAAGTAGGTATCAAATGACTTTGGTTAAGAGCCTTCAATACTATTTTTTCTAATCCGTGCCGATATGCCGCTCCAGTGCTGGCAAATTGTACTTATTGGAAGAAAATTTTATGATGGAAGATAAAAAAATAGCATGCATCAAATGGAATATTTTACGATTTTTTCTGCAAAACTGAACTTGATTGATATGAAATATTCGCGGTTTTTATAAACTATCTAAACCTTACAATTCAATCAGCGTTATCCCCTGACAAACGAAATTTAGATCAAAATTTCCATCCAACTCAAAGAGCAGCGTCCTAGATTCTGCCTAACGGGGCAACAACCGATGCCCAACGTAGTTCTCCGATTGCAAAATAAACCTTCGAATAGTTGGTGTTGGATCTCATTGCTAATTGCACCGTGGCGCACCAGATGCCTGATTAAAACTGGTTTCGCTTGATTTAAAATTACGCGGCAGTGCACTGCAATCGGATGCGCGCTTCCAACGTCTCCGGAATGGATCGTTCGCGGGCGCCATGCGTTTACGTTCAGGCGAAGGCTTAAAGTGTCACCTTGCTGTAGGCTTTTTCTTCCTTTCAGGGTATTATAGGGGAGTGGTGTTTGGTAATAGTGCATCTCACATTTCCTCACTTGGGAAACTCCTTCAAGGAAGGCAAGGCGCCTTCAGCCAAGTGACAATGCCTTCCAGCGTCTCGAGGCGTTTTAAAGCCGACAATCATCTCGCGGGAGTCACCTTGAGGCATGTTGCCGCCGCTTCGCCTTCCCGCTATCCCGTCTCGACTTTCCTTCCTCTTCCCTCGACTTGCCTCCAGGGAGAAGTAAGGAGATACCGCAGGTCAAGTGGGGGGAGAGGTTTAGGGAGAACGGAGTTTAGGGAATCTCAAGCATTTCCTCAAAGCCCATCCTCGGTCGCTCGCTGCGCTCTAACCTGAGCTGAATTCGTACCCTACTTCTCAGTGCCCCCCGAACTGTATACGGAGACTCCGTCGTGCACAAGATATTGAGAGAAACCCTAGGTAAGAATGGTGAGAGATCTTGATGCCACTCCTTTACGTGTCATGTAACGCACATATATTCATAGAAATTAACGTACACGAGAAAAAAAATATTCCCTCCCCCCAACTACAAATCCCCTAGTAGCCTCCTCGAAAGAACTCAGATATGTATCTGCTTGTGGAAATTGATGATATGATGCAACTGATGCAACGATGATTTTTGACATGTTTTTCTCATGAATGTGGTTGGCTCCTTATAATTTGTTTTGAACGAATGAAAATGTGGTTCCGCGAATGCTGCTGAAATGGATGAATTGTTATTCAATTATAGTACTTCCAAAATATTGTCCTCCGGATTTTGCATAAATAATTTTAACTTTGGAACAGGTATTTTTTCAAAGGAGTCGTTGAAAACACATCTGTTTAGTTTATGCTAAAAAAATTTTACAAGCATCGATGAAACTTACTCTTAATCCGGTTTGTTATTCAAACAGATGAGAAATTAGACTTAGACTGTTTTTGGATGACTCTTTCGTACGGAGTCCAAGTTTTGAGCCGAAATACCTGTTTCAGATAGTACATCTATCCTTTTTTTGAGTTGCTCGTCTACTGAAGATATTTTACTTTTGATCTAATATCTCCTCCCTTGGCAGGATTCTAACCCGTGACTTTAGGGATACCAGATTAGCGAATTGCCAATCTGAAATCACATTTCGCATAAAATTTTCACTCCTTTCCTTTGCATGAGTTTATTCTTGATTGATACCTTGTTATCAATACATTTTTTCATATATTTGAGCTGTAACTTATCCATTAGGGAACGTTTACTCTTCTTTGCATACCGATAAGAGAAGCGAATGGCAAGGAGAGTGACAGCCATTCTCACGAATCTTGACCAAGCCAATGAGAGTGGTGAGCTAAGAAAGATCCGGTATTAGTTTTTTCTCGAAGGGCCTTAGGTTCGAAGGCTTAGGCATGGATGTTGTGTACGGCTTATAATACAACCTTTTTTCGCACCTTCTAACCTAGTATCTCAATCCTGTATGATTGAGATTCTAGGATTAGACGGTGCGATACAATCTTAGCCTTTGGAAATTAAAAATTTTCACAGAAAATATTTACCTAAAATATTTTCACAGCTGACGTAAAGCATTACCGCAACTTACTGTTTTGTTCTGGAACATAGGCATAGAACTTTGTAAATTGATTGTCAAACTTACAAAATTAAAATGTGTTTTTTCCGTCGCACTAATATGAATCGAAATTGTGGCGAATATTTTTAAAAATATATTAACAGTGGGTGCCTTTACTCGGAACTGAAATCGCTATTTCATAAACAAAATCGTTAGATGGAAACGAAAAATGAATTTTAGTGCAATAATTTATCTTCTAACAAGATTCATTCGTTCATAAGTCAAAAATTTAAAAAAGCAAAAGGTGGCACCCACCGAACGAGTTGCAGTTAAGACTAAATCATCCACCTCACTGCCTCGACAGATTAGTGTTTGTATATGTGAGGAAAAGGGAGAGGAGGGGACGGGAGGTCTGTCTGCACAGATCCGGTCTCTTCCTGTATATAACCGAAAACAACTAACTGAAAGTATGGGTAATATAGGTAATGGTAGCTGGCGTAACTTGGTGGAAATCCTTAATATTTGGAACGTTCAGCGAAACGTCTACTTGGCTGTTTCTACATGTGTTTTTATTTCCGACCATTGTTTCGATACAGAGTATCAGTATCGAGGTGATAATGATACCTTGATAATGGTAAGCCAAGTAGACGTTTCTTTGAACGTTCCAACTAAAAGGTGTGGTATTTTTGCATACATTTTGGCGTGATTAAAGGTGTAAATAAGTTTATCTACTTATTCACAAATTTCGATATAGCCTAATATGCAATGCCTTTTGAAATACCACGCATGGAGTCTAAAAACCACTTCCATAGGCAGAGTCAGCTGTGTATCCTCCACTGTGATTGGGTGAAGGAGCTGCGAAGTCTCAGTTGCGATTGGACGGAGCAATGACATACGCGTCTTCCGCACACCCACTTTTCCGAAATGGTAAAATCATCAGTTTTTCGCCGCTTACAATTTACGGACTACGTAACGAAGTGAAGAACAGAAAATTCGAGTCTTTTTATTTTGCAGGCTATCAAATCCAGCAATAAAAAATCTGGTAAACATTGTACCAATACAAGATAGTTGCATGCCAATATAAAGCTAACCCAACTGACAGCACGTTCATGCATGCTTGCTCTTTAGTAATCATCACAGGTATAAAATCCTAAAGGTAGTATGATGCAGCTCTTCACTCGATTCTTCCATCGGCGAACCAATTCATGTTTATATACTTGTTTTTAATATCCTTAACAATCTGCCCCATATACACCATCTGATGCCTGTCTTTTCCATTCTTCCCGTTCTCTCGCTCCGTGACTATTTCCTTGATCGGGCCATCGTGTCTTAAGATATGGCCGATTATTTTATTATATATTTTTTTTTAATTTTCAGTAGAATTCTGTTTTCTCCCACTCTTCGTGTGACTTTCTCGAGACGGTGAGAATTCATTTGTCACTCAGTCGATCCATAGCATTTTCTTGGTCTTTACGTTTTTCTTCGATTATTATAGTCAGAAATAAGAGCAGCTCATAATCCTCTTTGAGCATGGTTGTGAAAATTCACCCTCTAACACACGGTGTTAAAGTGGCTTGCACGTAACTATGTACCCAGCGTAGAGATTGGTGAGCTACAAATGACACGGGGATATTTTATGCAGCCGAAGGTTATCTAGTAACCCAAGAATCGCGGGTTGGAAACCCTCTCCGGAAACGGGTATTGTGTTTGTCTAAGAATTTATTTACTAAGTTAGACGGTGCGATATAACCCTAGACTTTTGAACAGCTAAAAATTCAAGTCTATCCAAGCACGCTTAATTATTTATAGGGTTGTCTTTGAAAGGAATAGAGAATGGAGGGAAGAGACTTCTCACCATCTCTCTCTTACCAAGCAGCGCGGCTTGATGTGTTTCCCTTTATGTTGTTACCGTCGCGTCGTCGAAGACCTCGGGTGACTGGACGACGGTGGCATGATTTTTCCTATGACGTGATTGGATTCGTCGGATCGCCAGAAGCCTTGAGGCCCAATCAAATCGACGACGGTCGTGTGGTGTCTCTCACCGCCACCAGGGTGATTCCTCGCGTTGGACACAAAACGGACAAATGAAGCGAGTCGCGTCACGGATGGCTCGTGTTCTCTCCCTGCGTGGAATCAACCCAGTTGGCTCACCTCATCCCAGCCGCGTTTTTCATTCCGTTCTTTAATTTCCCCCGCGCTAATCAACGCGGAAGAGGGTGGCTGACACAAGCGCCGCACGATCGGTAGAAAAAAAAACATCAACGTACTACGAGTGGCGAATGTCTTTGGTTTTTTTTTTTTTAATTAGGACGTGACGTGTGACGTCCATTTTCTCCCAACTTTTCCGGAAGAGCAATCCCGTCATCGGCCCCACAATTTTTTTCCTTGCTTTGCAGGATCCATTTCGGATTGTTTTACACCCACGCAAGTTTCCTCTTTTGTTCGTTCTGTAATGAGGATTTACTACGCATTGAATTACATAAACAACTAGAAATATAAGCTTGAAACGTAATTATCAGTGAAACGGTCACCTCCTTTTCGTACTTGGCTGCAATCGTTTGTGTAAAATCGACCAAATTAATATAAAGAGAGAGGCTACCTGGTAGCAGAATCGAACGAAGAGCTGCGACAAACCAATCTTAGTATTGACAAATAAAATAAAAGTCTCCATTGGCCGTAAAATTGCCAACCCTGGTCAAGGACAATTGCTGTGTTAGTTTTCGGGAGGGTCAATTCCACTGCAGTGACCAACTACAGCCTCTCAACCAGAAAACCCTCCTGTGGTGGTTTACGGGAAAGTTACTTTCTCGTCAGTGACACAACCACAGACACACACACTCAACCCAATTAGGATCCTTCACAGGGCTGATGGGATCCTGGTCAGGATGACTGGGTTATCAACGCCAAACACACTCACAAGCACTCAGAAATAACACTCACTCAAATGGGCACACCTATTGGGAGAATGGAGGTCAAAAAGAGCGTAGTCAATATTGAAAAGGAAGGACCGGAAGCACAAAACGAGGATATGCGTCGATACGCGTATTTCGGCCACAAGGTGGCCCTCTTCAGCGAGCTGAAGGTAGAGCACTTGCAACAAAGGGTTTAAGTCTACAATTGTCCTTGCACAATTGTCCTTGAGACAGCAATTGTCCTTGACGAGGGTTGCCAATTTTACGGCCATTGGAGAATTTTATTTTATTTGTCACTTTAAGAGGCCGTAGAGCCAATCTCCTACATTTCAACCTTAGTATTGTTGACCGAAGGAGATGGCGGAAAGCGTCTAGTCACTCCCGATGACAAAAAGTTTAGTGTATTTTGATTCATTGATTCAACGTATAGTCAAGTTATTTTTCTGTTTTGACATGAAAAAACATTCCCAAAGTTAGGGCTGATATTTCGCCGTTTCTTTCAAGAAATGGTGAGCCTATTGAGAGCATTGAATCCTACAAATTGCTTTATTTCAATTTCTTTTCATTGGAATTATGATTCTATTTTAGATACTCTCATTTAAACAGCATATTCAGGAAATTGATATATTTTGTGTAAATTTCAATTAGGAATTTGACTGTTTGCACTGAACTCGCAAAATAATACAAACTCCTTTGCATATAATCACAATCATTTCAGAATACAAGGTAAAGCTATCTATATATATTAATGTTGTAGCGTGTCAGTCAGTCCGTCATTCTGTATCCGTTTTGCTTCGTTCTCCCTTAATTTTTGAGCTAAGAGAGTGAGGTTTAGTGCATTAAATGTGGATTTTCCGTCCGCATGATTTGGTAGTAGTTTTGGATTTTTGGCAGTTTTTAGTGTAGAGAAAAATGCAAGAGAAAAATGTTTTTTTTTCCTATCTTTTAGCATGGGAAATCAGTTCCATTGAAAATTTGTTTTCGTTGCTAAGTAAATGTGATTACTTTTTGGTAAAGGGGCAAAACTGGATTGAAGAAGTTGAAAAATGTGGAATTAGTTTCATCAATCATTTTTGGGCACATATTGAAATAAAACAATTTTCGCCTACCTGCCCTGATCTTGTATGTGAATTGTGAATTTCAAAGCTAGGCGCTTTGAAGTAGGTACTTTTCTAATAGCTGAAATGTGGTTATAAAACGTTTATTATATATTAATCTTTGTTGCTAAATCAGTAGGTTAATTCGAATATATATTAATTTTTTAGCGTGTCAGTCAGTCATTCTGTATCCATTTTATTTTGTTTTCTGCCAAGTTTTGAGCTAAAGGAGTGAGGTTTTGTGCGTTGATTGTGGATTCTCTGTCTGTATGATTTGGTAGTAGTTTTGGATTTTTAGCAGCTTGTGGTGCAGGGAAAAATGCAAAAAACGTGGTATTTGAGAGTGGGATACAACATATAATGAAAATATGGTGTAGAAAAAGGTACAAAAACATAATTAGAATGGAACACATTTCTTTATCTATAAAACAACCATTTCCTTATCTTTGCATACCAAATGCCTATTAAAAGTGCCTACATAGCAGGTAGCAGACCTGCTAGACACATTCTTAAGTTACTTACAAGGTTTACGTTTACATATTCCGACAATTTTCATGGCATTTGTAGTTTGCTTCACTACAGTTTCACCCGCGGGAGCGCCTTCAGGTCGAAAGGACATTTTTAAATTATATATACTGGTGGTATGTATTTGGTTTGCTGCATTTGTGTTTGTTATGTTAGTCTAGACCGATCATTAAGCGGCTGAAATATTAAATTCTCGTAATAAATATTAAGCTATGATTTTTTAAAGTATGATTATTTTCGTTAGTTTCTCGCCGCTACATACCGTTCACGATTCTGTAGAGTTTTACCTAATGATCACTTATATATGATGTTTGGAGCATTCTGATGATGGATAAGGTTCAATGCCATTCTTTAAAACTAAAGAGGGTAAAAACCAACATCGTTTCTAGGGACAGCCTTAAATTCTCAGAGTTTGAGAAATTTAACACTGTCTTGTTGGAGGAATAAGTAAAACATTGTTTCTAGGTATCCAAATGGTATTGCAGTAGATAAAGTTTTGTTGGTGTTTAAACAGCTTTTATTACTTCTATTCTTAATTCAGTATGGTGTTAAAAAAAGAGAAACATCATCTAACAATCAGTCCAATGAAGAGATAGATCCCCCAGCCTTCTGGTTGCCAGACAGTCGTATCAATTGCCTAGTAATCAATATTTGTGACTTCTTTGTATCGTTCTCATAAAGATTGATTTTTTTTGGCTAGGGTTGGTTTGAATGGAGATTTTATTTCTCTTTTGCTTTTCTACCTCACCACTCTTTGCATACGTATTTCTTTTATTATTAGAGCGGCCTATTTATACAGGAGGATATGAAACTTCATAGTGTACTAGAAATATTAATGATAATTATCACTATTGTTACTAGTTTTCTGCCTGTTGAGGCAGAATTTGATGGGCATTAAAATATACCAATGACTCCTTACTGTTAAATGGTTCCCTTTAAGAATAATTAGTGCGGAAAGTTCTACCGATGCCATCAAACTAATTTTGGATCACTGATTTTCTGATGGGTGATTCATCACTAATCTGTCTGCTAAAATTCTCACGCTGCGCTGCTGTTTGTTCTCGAGCACGTCCATCCTACGGAACACGCGGACAAAGGGGTCCGGCGGCTCAGAACAAGGTCGAGAACCGTAATCACGCGGTGCCGTCGAAGAGCAGGGCTTCCGTAAACACGCTCCGGGTCCAACGCGGCCTGCGCGAGATAGGAACAAGCGCATCGAGCGGGCGGTATATCAGAGCTCACCGTGGCCTCAAAGCAATACCGCGTCGTCAGAGAGATGCACGGTGGTGAAACTGCCTGCGATCCCATTCTTACTTGTAGCTGCCACATCTCTCTCTCTCTATGCATATCCCTCACGGCTTCCTTCCTGGTGCTGAGCGGGAATCTAGTCGGTCTGCCGCACGAGTTTTCCAGCGTACGCCCTGAATCAAGTCTGCCGAAAGGGTGTTGGTGCGTAGGGAGAGCTTTGACGGAAAAGACTGAATGGGGGCTGTATTAAACGTTGGCTTTCGTTTTGTCTACTGCTACGATCACTGTGGGTCGAATATACTGGGGGAGGCATCGCAGCTGTTTTGAGAAGCCAACGGCCATCTTTGTAGGCATGGATGTACGAGCTTGCTATTCGCAATACTGGTGCGGATGATGTTGTTTTTTCACGCTTTTAAAAATTAGATTAGTAAGATGAATATTGGAATGCATTTTTTAAATTCGTCACTGAAACAGAGAAAAAACAGGTAAAAACCCAAAGCTATTGCCAAATATGTAGTAAAAATAGATTAAATTTAAAGCAGTTTCATAAAGTTACCACTTAAATCAAAAAGCCATTAATAAAGTTGACTTCATGGGTAATAAAATGCTTTATTACCCCACATAACAGTTTTAGGAAGTAAACTGATGCCTCTGCTATGAAAATTGGGCAAGAGTTAAATGTTATTTGTTTTAATACACATTAAGTCTCCATTAGAGAGAGAATAAAACGCAGTGTTTTGTACTGAGTAGATGGGGCCTTATTGTTATCAAGCACCCTCATTCTGGTGTCATTGTTACCCATTGGCTAACATATACCAATGCCTCCTTCAGTGCATTCTAACCATTTATAACAAGTTCCAAGTTCACGAACTGGACGTGGCTACTTAGCGGCATTGTCCGCTGAAATTGAACGATAGCAGGTATTGGTAGAGCACCTTGCCGGAAATCAGGGGGTCCGGGTTCGAATCCCGGTTAAGGTGAATGCTTTTTTTCTCTATGGAATATCTGCCATTCTAACCATCTTGGCTACGACAGACATTTCCTCCTTCCTTTATCCTTTTGGAAATTTTTGATCAAATTACGGAGGAGTCGCAGTACAATCAATGTTCGGATGCTTCCCCTACCAGATTTAGTTTTCATTCCGTTTGCGGGAGGGGATCGGCGCCGAAGCCTACAGCTGTTTCCCCTTCGCCTCGGGAGCTTACCAGGGATTCGCTTTAACGCCCGAAGATTCCCTGGGAGTGGCAGCGGGAGTGACTCTGCAAACAGGCTAGTAATTGAACTGGAAGCGTCTCTAGGTCTAGGATGACGGCCGAGGAGTGCGGAGAAACAAAAGGGAAGATATTTCATTTCGCGAACGGTATCCTTCGTCCGATATTTGCCTGCTCCGTTGTAAGTGCTCGTGGAATATAATGTGGGCAAGTTTCCTCGCAAAAGATGGAACCGAGTTTCTTCAAACTGCCGCGTCCCGTTTTGCGAGTGAAACGGTCTCCTTATTGAAGCGATGCACTCGAGTCGAATTGGGCGCGTGACGCGCATATCTCCGAGTGTAAATTTAATGGTAGTGGGGGATTCCTTGAACGAATAGTTAGAATTCGCGGAGGTATCATAGTAGGGTTTATACGCGAGTGCCTTACGTGAAACCTTCGTTTAGGTGAGGTTTAAATATCGAGGATTTGACTCTTCTTATCACTGATGTTTACATTTATAATAATATTTTCAATTCCGATTATGATTGGTTTAGATGGAGCATCTTCATTTTGGTTTGTATTATCTGAGTAATACTTTCATTATAGTGTTTATCTATTTTCAAAATCTCTCCATTCTCCATTTCTCAAAGTCTCTCCCGTCCAAGCGTCTTCCTTTAATAACGGTACTCAGTATAATATTGGCCGTCGTAATCACTAGTTCAGGAACCAAATTTAGACTTCATTATCCTAATACCATGAGCTTTATCATGCATTTTACTAAGTTTAAGGTGCGCAATTGTAATATATATTGTAAATTTTAATTGAAAAGTTTTCATTTTCACCACCATATTAGCAGTTCTAACTGTAGGCTTTTCGAAATTTAAGCCCAAAATCATTTTTCTGTGTAATCGTTTTCTAGAACGGGTATTTTTAGGTGTTCGATACTTGGCTCTTGGTTAATGCTCACGTGGATTAGTTGGCAGTTAGGTCACGTCTCTGCCCCAACATCATTCTCCACCCTGCATAAGTTAGCGGATTCCTTGTTTTGAAGCTAGTGATTAAAAAAAATCCCTCCATTTGAAAATCATTGGATGTTGAAATGTTATGAATATATGTATGAAATGTTTGAATCCAGTAATTCTAATCTATTTACTGAGTAAGCTTATGGTACATGGCCTGAAAAATTATCCCAGTTTTAAGTCATTACCTCCAATAAATACACCTGTCCAGCTAAATGTTATTGACTTATCTTATTAAAATATTGTTGAGCAAGCACAATGTCATCACGATTTTAGTCGCATAAAAAATGGCAGTTCAACTGTAATTGCGTCTTTTCTTAACGACATAAACGGGAAGACCATATACCGTATCTCTCAAAGTAACGAAAAATTTATAAAGACCTCTCCTGTAATTTGAGCCAAAGGTGACCTTCGAGACGGTTGTGATGAAGTCTCTTCCTTCCGCTTCTTATAAATGCTGGAAAGATTTGGCGAGATTAAGGTCAGGGGTCCCATAGCACATTTCCTCCGCAGAGCGGCTGACTCATTTTTTTTCTCCGAAAATTACAGACCATCTCGGGAAGGATTGAGGCGGGAAAAAATGGATAACTAAGTCTTTGGCTACGAGCATCTTAAATGTGGAAGATTTTAAAATAAAAATTCATGGTATTACGCGAAAGTTCTCACCATCAAGTTATCCCATATTTTTATTTTATGCCTCTTTTCTGTTTCAATTCCATTTTGGTTTCCAATACGACCCAAAATTCTTCAAAAATTCAGGTTCCTTGAGGAAATACAATCGTGAAATACATTTAGTAATTCGGGAAGTATACAATATTACCCTGGCTATATTGTTAAAATCCTTTTCGTTTGTCGTTTTTATCTCTAAATCCTATTTTTTTAGTAATGTCATCATCTTTCTTGCTATGAACAATAAATTTTTAATTAATGATTAATGTACTCCTAACTATCCACACGATCACAGTCTGCAACTTTTTGCGATAAATTTCAATCTGAACGAGAGTAATGCGTGAAAAAATGAGATTGTAAAAATGTTCCACGTAATGTGGCTCATGTCTATTGGATTTCCCTATTGTAACATGCAAAACGCCCTGTAGTAAGTGATAACGAATTTTATTTACCTCCCTCTTCTCCTTTTTATGTTTTCCACTATTGGAATATCGGCGTAAAAATGTTGAAATGGTTTTCACTATCGTTTAATTATTTTCAAAGATGTCATTCATATTTTGAATATTTTCGACAGTGTTTCGTGTTGACGCCGTTGATTTTAATTAATAATCACCGCCATGTAAACGCCTCGTCAGACGGTCAATAATATATGGAGTCAAGTCCAAATTATTAATATTTTTAATTTACTGTGCTTATATTTTGTCTAATGCTATACCGAACATTGTGTTTTGCACACAAAAACGAAATGCATTTAAAAATATTGCTGAAAATTGCAACTAAAATTATTTCTGCCATGAATAATATTTTATTAATTGACTTCTCATCTGAGTTCATGCCTGCCATTATGACGCGCCTTATACAGTAACCACCCTCGCATTAGGGGTATAATGACTTCAAAGAAATATTGTTGGAAATCTGAACATGCTTAATAAACGCTGAAGCTTTTTGCCTTGCAAATTTCGCACGGAATTTACCTTAAAAATACACAAAAAAACATTACAGAGACAAATGGAATTCAGATATTCTATTCAATATGTACTAGTTTGTTTCAATTAAAATTGCATTGAAATTTCACCTTTATAATTTCATTCTGCGATTTTACCTGTTATGAACCTTTTTATTTTTCACTGGTGTAAGAATATAAAATTCAATCTGTTAACGCTCTGCCCCGATTTCAGCAAGGTTTTGAATTCTTCTTGTTCCACGCTTTCTAGTTCCCGTAAAAAAAATGAATGCATTGTTGAGTTGGTTTTTCCGCATGTCGTAACGGAGAATCGGACCCGTAATGGACCGAAATCATTGTATATATTTTCGGTAAATATAAATGGTAAAATATCTATTGCGGTTGAAGTTCAAAAACAATTTTCCTGCCTTTAGGCTAAAATTTTAATTTATGTTTACTTAGTCGCACGTTTCAATAAGTTGCTATGCATGAGAAAGTCTCATTAAACTCTCTTTGAGTAACCTTCTTGCTTTCAGCAATATGAGTGATACTGCGGGTGGTAGATTGGCCAGTAGATTGGTCCTCCTAATCTGATTCCTGATTGATCACACATTTTTAGGTACCAAAAACGCCTAGGATTATATCACACCAACCTATATTAGGTCTTAATCTAATGATGACAACCATATCCATTTCCTGGGTGGGAATTAAGCTCGTGACCTTATGTTTCCAAGCCAAACCTAGCTACCACCATTGCAGAGCTGACGATTGGTCATCTTCCGAAAAAACAAAAAGTTGATCATTCGTATGAATTGTTGGTTTTCTCATTTACCTTACTATGCAATAAGGTGAATTCGTTGTGTAAGTAATTTAACATATCATAGGTTAGTTATATCAAAAATCATACACAGCGGCTGTTTTATGCGATGGGTAATAATTGTTTATAGTATTGCTCAAAGGAAAACTTAAGGATTGTTTGGGGAATTAAATGCGAGCGTGAATCGATGTTTACAGTCATTTGCCTTTTTAAGATATCCCCCTACCACACACGGTCGCGGTGGCTTGTAGGGTATTGCGAGATTTACAGGAAGATAAAAGTTGGATTTAATACCAACATTAAATTAACAACGTGAATTTTACTGAGACTTGTAATTTTAGCAGAAATCATTAGCGGTTATGCAGGTCAGCACCAACACCATTTTTTGAATTAAAGTTTGTTCAAGGTTTACTGTGGTTACTTATTTATTTCATTTACGAGTAGGTACCTATTGGGTTATTTATGTCTTTGTTGTGGCGTATTCGACCTTCTTTATGTAGTAAAATTTACAGCAAGAAAAATAGTTCCTAATTCAGGAAAATATTGTGACTTCTGGAGATATTCCGATAATGTTCCAGAATAAAATATCTAGCATTTATTCCAGACCCGGATACTCGGGATTTGTAATACAAGTAAGAGACAGGGTTAGGCAAGTGCGGTGAGCAGATAATATTAAAAATCCTGGTTGAAACAGGGAGCTCTTCTATGCTGAAAATTAATTTTGTTTTCTTCTTATTTTGTATATTTCACCGGGCTTATTATTTTAATAATAAGCCCGGTGACCTTGTGGCATCGATTTTAGCCTCATCATATTTGAAGACAAAAATGAAGGCAGTTGGCATAAAATTTAGTTCTGTTGGCACAGCTGGTTTTCTTAAGCACGTCAAGGCGTAAATGATGATACTGCGTCTTCAAAAATAGAGTGAAAAATATCTTTAAGGATTCCGACGCTCAGTATCAATGATGAAACTCGGAAAAGCGCCTTAAAGTTCTCAACTCAACGTACTATTCTAATTTTCTCTCATTTGCGTCCAGATTATATCTCTATCCTTTCTTCTTCTTTCTCCGCTCTTTTGTTTTGGAGGAAAAGCTAATTTTCCCTCCTTGATTTTGTATTTAAATGTCTCTCACCCTCCCGTTCTGTTATTCCACAGAGGGTTTAGATGAGACCTAATTTGCATGAGGAAGGTTGAAGCGAGAGGAAAAAGTTTCTTCTTCGTTTCAGCGGACAATTATGCATGCATGGAAATCTGGGTGAATCGAGAGTGCATATACCTTTCCTATGTATAATACTGAGTCCTAAATGAGGAGAAATTAAGGTCGGTCTAGTATTGTTTACCTACTACGGCTCCGTGTAGTATTCCAGGGCGCCGTAGATATTAACTTTCAAAGAAAGAATACACCTATTTTCAGTGCATGTCAAAGATTAATTATGCGATAATTTGAGTTTGACTATTCTGGAAAAGTTCGTCAATCAATTTTCCCAGTTTTTTTTCTTTGTTTATGTGCGAGGTTTGCATGAGATAGATGTAAAGAAAATACAATGCAAATTAGTTTTATATTGCATTTTGAAATCCGAGAAAAATTCTTAATTTCATACAAGCCAGATTAAAACAGAATTTAATTATTTTTTAACTGTCAAGAGCACTCTTTTTTATTAAAGTTTTAGTTATGAAAATCATCATTGCTGAAACAAATGACTCATAAAATGTGATTTCTAATCCAACTGAATCCGTGAAACAAGCCATTTTCCTTCAAGGAAAACATTTGATTCACTATTTGTTTAAGTTTACATTATATTTTCATGGAAAGGAGAGAAATGGAAAATGTGAATGCTTTATTCTTCAGTTGGAGAATTTATTTCTTCTTTTATCTTCATTTAATTCCGTGGGAAGTTTAGGAACAAGTTTATAACATTGCGTTAAAGAAGTATTAATGACTATTTCAAGGACCCAGAATATACAATCTTTATTTCAAGCATACTCCATTGTACGGTACGGATTCTCTTCGGAAGTTACTCTGTGACCTGCAATGCACGTGTGACATAGCTTTAGAACCAGTTGGATTAAATGTTTATTTTTTCTGGGGATTAATGAAAGTGCGATGAACCGGAAGGCGATGAACGAGGAAAATTTTGTGTTGGTTAGAAAAGAAAAGAAGTCAATAGAGAGAGATGTAGGTGGTGGAGCAGTTTAAGGAAGCAAATAATTATGCGGAAGATTGATTTGTGAATGAGGTTGGAGGACGAAAGGTTCTATGTTAGTGATGAAGAGGCTGTGAGACAACGGGCATTTGAGATGGAGTAAGTAGAGCTTAAGGGATTATACGAGAGTAAAATCGAGTACACTTAGTTTATCCATACAATATATTTGGTAGTGCCCAACCGGTTGAACCGTGAAGCAATATCGACCATACTAAACTGAATTTGCATTCGGGCTTGCTGCTAGCGCTCCTGAAGAATCAAGTATTTTTTGTTTGTAATAAAATTTAGAGAATTAGGATGGATAATCGAGAACACAAAAAGGTGAAAACAAAAATAATGCGAAAAACATGAACCACAAATTAATGGTGCATTAAAAAGTGATTTATTCTTCAAAATGTGTCAAATCAACAGAAAAATATGCCGTAGACGCCAACGAACGCCATGTATGTAATTGGTGCGAAGGTTTCCGCGGCTCGCCTGCATATCGGGTTCTGCGTCCGTGTACGTAGACTATGGGTGACAACAGTTTCGCTAGCCGTACTGCTGGCGTCTTCAGGTCGAAGGTGTGGAAGCTGTTTTTTCAGCAGTTCAGACAATCTGCAATTACCGAACATGCATGGAGCGAGCCTGGCCATGGGATTAAATTTGATTAGGCAACAATAATAGCAAAGGATAGCCGCTATTATCCCAGGCTCGTCAGAGAGGCAATAGATATATGGAAAACGCTCACGAATTTCAACAGAGAAGATGGCTATCCACCAAACTCTACGTGGAAAATAATCATCCATTCGGACCAATCAGAGCGCAGCACAGACTCGAAAAGCCCTATATAAGACGGCAAAAAAACTGCTTCCACACCTTCGACTTGAAGGCGCTATCAGGACGGCTAGCGAAATTGTTGTCACCGTTAGTCAACATACGCGGACGCAGAACCCGATATGCAGAGAACGCTATGCATGTAGTTTAAATAGGTTACATTTGTACCAGCTTAGAGAAATTAACCCCAACGGAATAAAACGCATCATACTTTCCTTCAATATCCTTTAAAATGGACGTTTCTGAAGTCACTGCGATATAATTCTGGCATTCACTCGCGTCCTTACTCCATAAGAGGTTGTAGAAAACGATGCTCTTCGTGGCGAAGAGGCGGGAACCAAGCCTTCCCAAGTATTCCCATTCTGGCTTCATTTTCACCCGTTGGCTAGCACGTGCATGCTCCCTCCTACACTTGTTCATGTGCTTGGTATCCCGCAGCCTAAAAATTCCGGAAAACTATTCCCTATTTCTCAAATGCATGGGTCCAATTACTGGCATTAATTAATTGGCATAAGTTATATTTAGAATTCCCAAATAAAATTCGCGCCAACTATAGCTGCAGAGCACAATATCGGCATCGTCCCTTTATAGCAAATTTCTAAAATACTTAATACCGTCCTTGTTAATAATTTTTCTACCGTCTGTTGAATTTCAACTGGCATCTGCAGCCAGTTGCTTAATAAATAATAATAGTATGAGCTGAAAAAGGTATTGATAAGGCTAAACTCTTTTATTATTCACAAGGAAAATAGGGTTTATTGGTAGCTTAATTTAGTTTACGTAATGGGAGTGGTGTCCTTTAATTCCACGGAGCTATGATTGGGCGGTTGTTATAGTTACATAATATATGGAAAATGGACTCTATTTGGGTAAATAGAAGCATAGAAATAGACTTGTGTGTTTTGAGATGTGCGTATGGGGAAGGAATAAGAAAGTGAAGTGCTAGATTTGGCTAGAGAAGAAAGAAAGTTGAATAATGGCATTGGGAGAAGGCAGAAAGTCTGGATGTTGAAGACAATAAAGGGTGAGGGTATTTTGAAGGACGTTATGGAGCGAAGAATGTTGGAATTGCAAGGTTGAGGGACAAGAGGAACGGATAGTTTTGATAGAATAATGGGAGGTAGTAGGTATGAGGGTCTGAAGAGGGACGTCCTGTTAATTTTAGGTGACGTAGATAAAATTTAATGTCCACTTTGATCTACCATCGCTGGCAGTAAACTATTAACATTAATAATACCTGTGTGACCCCTTTGGGAATTTAATTCAAGAATATTGTAGGAAAAGGAGTGAAACGAGTGCGGCATGAATACCTAACTAAGAGAAAGCACCAGGCGATGAAAAAACAGAAGAGTTAAACACGCAATCAGCTCCTTATCAATGACAGGTCTTTAGAATCTGGCATTCATAATTCTCATCTAGTATCTAATCAGTTGCTCCTCTACTTAACATGTTCGTGTGCTTAACCGCACGCAACCTGGACTACTCTAAATTATCTTCCAGTTAGTTAACATGAGAGGGTTTTGGTCGCTGTTGACCAGTTTCCTGCCTTGTGAATGTTAATCTTGATGACGAGGATGATTAATTAACGTCACATGACATTACAAAGAGCTTGCTAATGAAAATCAATTTGATCTACGTTTTTTTTAATCCAAATGCCTTTCTTTGTCAATAAGTAAACAATAGACGGTGATTATAGCATTAAGAGGTGCATTTTGAAGCTGATGAAAAGAAATCAATAGTAAAAAGAAGTTATAGCATTCCTCAAGAGTTATGTAGCCAAGACGACTATCAAAGGTGAAAGCCTTAAATGAGAAAAGTAGAACAATTGGCCTAACTTGGGGGTATCATTAATAAAAAATGGAATGAGCAGTAGGGCTATCAGATGATGAATTGTGCTATTTCTAAGTGATTGTTGAGAGAAGAGAATCCATTGAGAATGGGGGCCTCTGCACACATACATGTAGAAAGTAGGTCTCTAATAATATACGTGATGCTTGGTACTATTACCCGGTGATTAAAGAAACCGGATGAAGTGAAACCGTAAAGTATTGCGATGTAGGTGTGGAGAAAATTGGTAGTGTGGTTACTGTACGAAGAGGAAGATAAGAACTGACCATTAAAACATTATAACATGGTTGAAGGAGAAAAGACATTGCTCTTAGAAATACGAAGTCTACAAAAGTATAGCGAGGACGTTCTCATTGGTAGGAGGATATTAAAGAGTTTTGAAGGCTGGTGGAAGGTTACGATGGTGTAAAGATGACTTTATGGTGAGGAATATGGAGTGGCTGTGAAATTTGGTAAGAGACAACATACATGAGTAGATTACGCAGGGATTACTCTTGAAACACACAATGTTGGCAAAATCACTTGATATGCTAAGAATTGTTAAATAATTCTTTAACTAACGTCAAAAGCTCCAGGGAAATTAGCCGTATTATTTCGTGCATTACTTTTGTATCATAGAACTCAATATAATTTCAGTAATTACACCTACTTTAACTTCATCATTCTTATATAACACCACATTTCAAAAGCTTTTAGCTATGGCCTTTACTTTCTAAATTTCTATTATCCAAATCAGGTGAACGTGAACTCAGGAACTTTTCACTGGGTCTTCACTTCGAATCTTTTCCTGGGTTAGTGTACTATTTCCTTCTTGCCCGATCCATCGCTAAAATACTCGGCTTATCAAATAGCAATGCTCTCTCATGTCTTCTGAATTTTGTTTCTCGAGTTCAGTATTGGTAGGTACTATCGTTTTTTCTCGTACCGTATAAAATTATCTTTTTTTCTTTTTGTTGATCTTAACGAATGTTTTGCCTATTTATTTTCAATGCTAACTATAGTCATCTTTCATTTATTGATCAATATGCATGTCATCATTAATCCTTGAGAAACGGTGGTCTATGCAATGTATCTTTCTCCCAACGTAACAGGAGGCTTTACTAACCCCCTACATGTCCATATTGCGTCCTTACTTAAGGCATCCCTCTTTAGTGCTACAAAATTATTGGACGGTACCAAACAGAAACGTACAGAGTGTTCCAAGATGGCGGCGGCGGTTAGGATCGAAGAGTGTGTCCATAATGGACCTAGGACCTCAAATGAGGCCGGCTCGTGTCCATCGGAGGACGAGAGTGGGTGAAAATTGCTGGGGACGGGCTCGCAGAGGATTCTGGGGAAATATTTGCTCGGGCCCGGGGCGAGAGATGTTCGAGTGGGCGCGCCCGGGGGCGGTGGAGAAGAGACTGCAAGATTGGGAGATGAATGAGGTCGGAAATGCTTAGGAAGAGGTGAATAGGGAATCGGATTTCTATCCCAAGTCATAAAAATTTATTATTACTATTCCTCTTCTTATTTTCTAGCACTGGCTTTGATGGAATGATTCCACACACTTGCAATTTTTAGTGTGCCTTCATCGCACTATTTCTGTCTTTACATCACCGTATACCCTGCCGTTGAAAACACCTTCTAATAAAATATTCTTTATTTAACCCTGCCCCGGTGTTCAAGACACATTCCTCTTACTTTCAAAGCTTTCAAAGTCAATCTGCTTTTGATTACTTGCTACCAATATACCTTACATTAACTTGATACGGTAGAGTCTATTTTTTCCCCCTCCGAAGCAAACTGATAAACAATTCATCTAAATTTTCGTCTGTATCTACGTTCTACCCTGCGAGCCACCGCAGGGGAGTGTGGCAGGAAATGGCAGGCCACCAGCCATAAACTTGAGTTGAGCTGTAAAGCAAAACGTTTGTTCATTAATAATCAAGTATGGTATTTCACGTTTTTGAAACTAATTCCCATTTTTTGTGTTGTGCTCGTCATTGTTGGTGGGGAAAACGAAGTCTGGTATCGCTCAGTCCGACAGTTGATTCCTGTTAATTTTGTCTCATCTATCTATCCTGCTGAACTAGCATGGGGGTAGGAATATATGTGTTTGAATGATTGTTATGTTAAATTTGCTACACTAAATAGTATTGTCAATAACCGTATAGTCTTAGTTTCCCATCCACACAAGTGTAGTGCGGGAGTGGCACTTTCTTTACGTTTATAGGAATATTTACTCGTACAAATCGCGATGTGTGTTCTATTTTATTCCGTTCCCGGTTTAAAACTTTACTCATTGATCCACATAAGTACTACTTCATAATCCCTTTTCAAGAATTTTCTTATTGATACTATTAAAGATGTGTGGCACAAAAATATTTGCGATTGACGAAGGGTAGGTGGGGAAATGAGTATCGAGTGTGTGGGGAATTTTGTGGTGGGAAAACACTCGGCGTTGGTATCAGTTTAAGCCGTCAATGCTAAACCAGTGAACGAATTTCTCATACTCAGACCCCAAAAAGCCCACCAGGTGGGGTGGGCACACAAATGAAAATTTTATTACGTGGATGCGAACCTGCGAATTCTCGGAAGAGAATAATATTCCGGCCACAACACCAACCGTAATGCTTCTGTCAATTCCACAGTACCTTACTTGGGCATCTGTTATTGGTTTATAATGTTATCTTCGGCGTTTGAATTGCCGGGAGAAATGTTATAACTTAGATTTTTAATATCATCATTCCTACTATCAGTGAAGAATTATTCGTTTAGTTTGAAGTAGAATTCCACTCAGATATCCTATCGGCTAAACCATTTTTTAATTCACTTAATTCTTCTCTCCATCATATTCACTACTTGCTCTATGTATCATATATATTATAAGCCTTCCTTTACCATTCTTCTGCGTCACTATTCCCTCAATGCTGGCCTCATCAGACCATCATGTTTCAAGATATGGCTGATTATGTCATACATTCTCTATCAGATTATCTTTTCCATGCTTAAAAACTTATGCGACGTCTTTCATACGAGGCCTTTGCCTTCAATTCACATGTACCTCACGATTGTTTTCATAAGACACTCTTTTAGCATGATATTGCCCATTAAGTTGCACCGCCTTCTTTTAAATGTTCCGGAAGGCTGTATTTTTTGCTATTTTTCTTAGGACCTCTTCGCTTTTCACATGTTCTATTTTATCTTCATCATCCTTCACACCACTTTGCCGAATGCCTCCAGTCTTGACGTATCTGCTGTTGTTTTTGTCCATGCCTCACTTCCGTAAACAGGAGTGCTCCAGTTCTATGTTTTGATGAATTGTGTCCTTACTTCCACGACTATATTTCCAGATGTAGGTAGATTCTTCTTCAGTGCACTACCCTCTTTTCCTGGTCTAGACTGCTGAATGTTTCCATGTTGATTTACCTTTCGCTGGTTACTCGGTTTCCAAGATAGCTTCATAACTGTGCATATTTGGGTTAAGGCAAAGACGAGAATGCAATGCACAGTCTAACTTTCTAGCTGAGGAATTCCGACTATGAATTACACCGAGCCACCCGCCGTACTCGTTTAGGGAGCGGCGCAATTGCACCCGTCGGACCCTTGCACAGCCTCTCTGAGACAAGTGTGGCCACGTTTTCCCCCTAGAAGCCCGCACGGTCTCGTCGTGCGGATATCCCGCACTGGGTGAATCGCCGGAGAAATGGACATGGGTTTGTTGTCTCTCTCATTCCATCCCCCGCCCTTTCCCTTCCTCTCCGAGGATGTGGACCATGTCCATTACTATTCAGCCGCTTCCAAATGAGGATGCGGGATCACTTCAACGGCTGGCGTTGGATTCCACGCTACTTTCCGCACAGGATATACTCATTCCTCTCATTTTAGAACGCCGGATCCACAACCTCCCCTGTTTTAATGCTGCTCCGCTTAACCCCCTTCGAGATTCCGTTTTGTTCCGGAGTGAAGTATCTTTGCTTCCCGTTTAGTGCCTATGTACTCTCCGAGAGATCTCGTGTCCGCTAACATGTTAACTGAATTACCCTTGCATCGGTTTCAATGACTTTATGACTAATATCAGCAGGTTTGGAAATCAAAATCTGGGGAATAAACAAATATTTATAATACCGGAAAAAATATCGCTTTTTTTGCTCTCAGGCCAGAATTAAAGCATAAAAACTAACAATTGGACGCTCACTTCATTTAAAGTTTATTTTCAAGCGGACAATTTACGTTTTGATATTAAATTAATATTGAACTACTCCTTTAAAGATTTACTGTTCTTCTTCATATAAACGTGTTCTTTCCATAGACATATGCATCCTATGGACACTGGTAGTAAGGAGTGAGGGTTTTTGGAGGACGTGATGAATAGAATGACGTTTGGTGAGCAGGGTAGAGATAGGAAAAGATCAGATAGTTTTTAATGTGTGTGGCAAATATGTGGTATGAGGAAGTTAATAAGGAAATCAAGTGAAAAATTCGTTGTTTGGGGAAAAATATTTATGCACATCTAAAGTTGTAGTTACTGGCAAAACAATAAAAATAAAAATACCTACCTGAAAGCCGACGAAAGACCCGCAGTTACAATTTGAAGCTCCCGCAACTGTCTTCAGGACAACACTTTTAAATCTTTGAAAAATGAACTTTAGAGAGTGAGTGTTATTTTCGGAAGGTTATGGCAGCATACGACGAGAAACAATTGATAGTAAGAAAAACGAAGAAGCGCAACTTGCTCCTGTGAAGGCTGTAAAATTCAAGAGAAGATTAGACACATGTGAAGAAAATAACTCGAGCAGCTAAAGGTCGAGTGTTTTGATGGTTTTATGAATATGGAAAAAATTTCTGAAAAATATAAGTTTAGAGGAAAAGTACGGTTGATATTGCGAAAAGGGGCGAGGAGGATTAGCCAGAAAGTACTTTGGAGGATAAAAAAAGGAAAAAGTATAATATTAGGGGACCGTTGGTGAAACGGGAGTTATTTTGCATTATTCTCATAATGTATGAATAAAAACAATCTGTATCTATGTCTGTAAATGAGCGAGGCAATTTATGCATCTGATGCCCGAGAAATACTGTATTTTCCTCTTTTTCTGATAAACTGAGCCATATTGTGCTGGAAGAGCATAATCCAGCAGCATAAAAGACAAGGAAAAGGTATAGGTACTCACCCACGAAGCTTTATTTTCCCCAAAACATGCTTACTAGTACATTCATCTTCGCATAGCTACGGAATGGTTTTTACTGTGTAATTAATACTGCATCTTGATTTGTAAAAGGTTTTTTTCAAGATAAGAGATTGGAATCAGAAATGCAACATAGTGATTTAGGCGAGGGAGCGTGACTGACCCTGGCGTTTATCGAAGCATTTTGAAAAGCTACACCCAGTTTTAATTATGGGTTCCACGTGCTTCCCACGTGATTGCTGGAGGGGATGGAATCCGTAGCTACATTAAAATACTTTTAGAGATGCAAATCAAGAGGGCATTGTGGGCGCAGAGGCAATTTTTCAAAACAAATACCGTTATCTGAAGCCGTAGTCCCTTGTGGTTGCTATAACTCACCCAGTGTGTATGTATGGAAGGTTTAAATGAGAAAGCGAGTTTATTTAAACGCCTCGAAAATGACTTGGTGCACGATGCAGCGTTAAATATTTTTATTTAAAAAAACATGCGTGACTTAAGTGGCCGCAATATTTAATCGAAAACCAAAATTCTTTATTTCCTCAAAATTGAGATTCGAATTTAAGTTTGGTGGGTAATGACTTGGTGCACGATGCAGCGTTAATATATTTTTATTTAAAAAAACGTGTGTGACGAAATTGGCTGCAATATTTAATCGAAAACATAAATTCTTTATTTCCTCAAAATTGAGATTCGAATTTAAGTTTGAAATTTATGTGGCCAAATAAGCACGCAGCCTCAGTAACGCATATGTTGCATTCAAAATATTTCCAATATCTTTAAAATAATTATATCAATTACATTATGTTTAAAAAGCATACAGTAGGGACAAGTTATTACATAACGATGTCATTCATATCATAATGAAAAAGTTGTTGTACACTGATTAGTATTATTTCAGTTCATCTGCCCTTTGTGTCGGCAGTCGAATATTCATTGTTCACCATATTTACACTATACTGCTATCTACTTTCAAGAATCTCGCCATATATTAAATATTAAACACTCCTTTGGCATTTTTACCTATGTAATTCCTCGACTCCTAACAAATTGCAATGAAACTCTTTTGTGCATGTAACGGAAACTGAATGAAACAGGTAACATTTTCATGCTTTGTTACCGCAAAAAAATAATATATTCACACCAAAGAGCTTAGAATGTACTGAGGCGACTTACGCAGTAGACCCTACGGTTGACAAAGAAGCCAGAATGGGGGTACTCGGGAATGATTGAGGCCAAACTCTTCAGCAAAAAGGGTTGCGCTTTCCATTGCCTGTTATGGAGACTGAATGTGAATTAAATTATAAATAATTATGAAACGGTAACAAAATTTCATCGCAAAGACGTCATATTATCTTCGCAAAGCTATTTGAGGGAGCTATTAAAGCGTTTAATTACCCTGGGAGTTAATTTTATTACTCTACCTGGGTCAAATTTATCCTAATAAAACCATATACTTGGAGTTTGTTTGCGTGTTAAGGCGCATTCTTTCGTTTATAGGACAAGCAAAAAAAATCCCCTGTTTTTTATACTACACTACGTTTAACCGCGTAAAAAAATAACTCCAACCATGAATTTCATATGTAATAAGGTCATATATCCGCACCTTCCAATGTTTGCTTCCTTGCTTCTCAAATTAGCCTCCTCCTGCACATTTATGAGTTATGATGCCAATTATACCGTTGATATTAAGAATTATCATTTCCTGAAATGTATTTCGCACAAGCTCTTTACTCGGTGGTGTAAATGTTTTTTTCTACTGTAAAAGGCCAATTATTCTGGGCAGGGAGGTCCCATCTTAAGTATCACACGAGCACGTGATCCACCCGGTAATCCCAATCAATTGAAATACACTCGATATTGTGCGATGAAAACACAATTTATGCAGGCTGAGAACGTATTTGTGTGCGCCGATTCACTTTGCGTTTCCATCTGAATCACGCGTAACGCCCGCAGACTACAGTCCTGTTGTGAACTACTAAGTTGTGCCTATTGCATAGCTTGCATATTCAAGGGACAATGCTGTTAATAGGGTAAATATGAGCACAACTCGAGTGCGATCGAGGTGCCACTGGTCCTCTTCTAATGCCATCTCTAATAGTTCTTCTCAAATACCAAAGATAGCAGCATGTCTAACGTAGTCCATGGTGACGACAAGCTCAAAACTCCTACTCCGGAGTACTCGTAGTTTATTAAACAACTGCATGACATCGTTTTGGCCATTTGAAGGTCCAAAATTATAATGAACCATAAAGACTTACAAGTAATTACTTAATTACAAAATATAAATGCTGTCATCTGTCGCAGTTGAAAACACTAGTTAATCAAACACTAAAAGTAAGCTGACAGGCCTTCAATAGAATTGGAACACAATGTATTTGGGATCCCGTTAACGTGCTAACCGACTGAGGAGCAACTTATATAATGGATTTTTAATCAATTTTCAGCTCTGTGTGAACACCCAAAGATTTTATGCACGTGACGCCGCTGATTCTGCGCCATAATTTTTAGAACGATCAGACAGTCACAAAGTTCTCATCTTTCTCTTCATTTTTTCGCTGATAGCTGTAAGCTTGAGAATGAGTTCCTATTTATTTACTTACCTTGTTTCGTAGTTGGATAACGTTTCGTGTCCACAATTTCAAATTTTCCTTACCTGTAATGAAGAAAGGAATCATTAGTACAAGTATTAACCCATAGTTCTTAACTCATCAGCGCAAAATACTTAATATTAACTATCATATTGGATAAATTAGTCAATTACCTCACAGGAATGAATTTACTGATGATATGTTAAATTTGAATGGCAAAACTTTCATTTGAATTGGATTTGCTCTGTATATAGATGTTGTGAACGTACAAGCGCGAGAATATAATTTACAAACTTTGTAGTTGAGATTGGGATATAGAAATCTGTAAAACATTATTCGCGAACGTATTAAATCAACAATCAATCGATATATGTTTCTTACGAAATTTGTATCAGGTTCTGTATGACTAAAGTTTACACCTAGAAATAAAACATATCAAAACTACTATGAGAGTCAGTTGCTGCAGTCACTTTGCGAGAGCCCGTAACTGTTTTACCCTTTATTTCTTTGGGCCATTGTCGTGAATGTCTACTCATTGCTACTCAACAATTCTTTTCCTCATTGGATGAATTTTTGGTTGCCCTGGCAATCACTCGTTTGGATCACTTTACTTTTAAGATTCTACTTAATTCTTACTCTGCCAGCGGTGGTAGCCGGGTGGGAAGCGTGGTAGACTTCAAACCCCGTCCAGATGTGTCATTAGTATTTTTCCTTCATATTCAGGTAGAAGGTTAGATGATGAGATGTAATTAAAGCCGCTGGAGCAACGAAGACTCAAGTCTACTTCTATTATCTCCTCTCTCGCATGATATATAATATCTAATGACCAAAATATTTTTCATCTCATCAACAACCCTTTGCGTATCCTTTTCTCAATTGTTTACTTACGAACTCTTCGCAATCAATCATGTATGTAAATAGAGCCCAATTAGGGTCATTTCTGATTTTAAACTCTTATGCCCATATTATTGGGAAATTTTGTGAAATAAGTTGTGATTGACCAACAAATTGAAAGTATGTTTTACCATAAAATCCGTGCGAAATGTTTATACATTCGACCTCTCCTAGATCGCCAAAATTTTATTTAATCTTTTGTTGGGCTGGGTTTTCAATGAAAAGAAATAGTCATAGAAGTGTGTGCACAGAATATCAAAATCAACATTCATCATCATTAGTTATCAATCTGGTTTGATGCAGCTCTCCAATGGGTTCTTCTATCGCTAATCTCTTCATATTTACGTATTTCTTCTCTTTCACATCCCTCACCAATTGTTCCATATATCTCGCACAACGTCTTCCTTTGCCATTCTTCCCGACCACTTGTCCTTCAACGATTGTATTCATCAGGCCATCTCATGTCTCAAGATGTGGTCGATTAGGTTGTCCCTTCTTCTTGGGGTATTCAGAAAACTTCTCTAATCTTCCACTCTTCTAAGGACTTCCTCGTTACTTACTTTGTCGATATATTTAAGCTTCATCATTCTACTAATTCAGCCCATATTTCCATAATATCAAAAACGTTATAAATTTGAACGTATTAACAATATGCATTACCTAGTTGCAAAAAGTATTTTACCTTTAACCTGGTGTGCGAAGTAAGAAGTCTGTTCAAACCCTATTAACTTCTGCCTTATTGATCGCTATTAGACTTGGATTTAGTTGAGAAGAGTAATAGCATATAGAATAATATGGCGCATTTACTTCATATTGATAATACCACTCTTCAAATTTGTCCAAATAAAATTTAGACACGCCGGGTAATGGATATTAATTTAATTTGCGATTAATCAAGTGTTACTCCAATGCCTTCGTTCCAGATCTATATACTATTATTAAATTTTATTACCCTGGGCATTTTATGATGGAGGTCAAATTATACCCTTTAGCCAATGAATTAACACCGGGGAAAATTAGAAAAAGAAAATTATGCTCAATATTTTGTATTAATATATAAATCACTCACCCTGATGCAATATGCATATAAATACAAATAAATTTTTGTTTTTGGCACTGGGCCAATCGATAAGATTTGTCTGAAGTTTCATTAATTACGGAAACTATCAAATTTATATCCGCGTCGTTTTCAAAGACCAAATGGTTAATTCCTTTGGAACTACCATTCATAAAATATCGACTTTAGGTGATTGAAAACATTGAGTGCAAATTTAATGTTACAATTTATCATGTTAGGAATGGGCAATGAATGCCATATCAAATGTCTAAATGACTGCTATAATACTTTGTCACAATGATAAAAAAACTGTGCATGTGATGACATAAAGTCGTCGCTGAGAAGATGCCCAGGCCAAGATTTAATTTCGTATAAATTAAATGAAGAACTTAATTAATTTAAAAATATATAAAGTACCAGTTCTTAAAAATATATTTTTGACATATTGGAAGCTGGACTTTAGGTAGCAGTTGGAAGCAGAGGTAGTCAATTCTTGAGTATATATCTAAAAGTTACAATCTTTCGAAGAATCTTTCTCCCCAAGTGAAACCGCTGTTAAGTTCTCTAAATTTTCTATGCTACTATGATAAAAGCCACATCTTTATCACTAGAAAGACTGAGGAAGATTCTTTACTCCAAAGGCCAAATGTCAATTGACGGCTTGTTTTTGTTATTAATTTTTCCCATGAAACCATATTTCCAGACAGTTCTTACTTTTTAACCAATTGAAACTTCTTTAACGTTTGAGCTTGATTTTAATCATGATATTTCCCGTGAATCGAGTGAAAGGATATCTGCATTTTGAAGGATACTGAATGCTTATACCCCGTGTTTTCTGAGTGAGTATTCATCTTGCAATATAATTTTCAATGATATCATACCATATTTTAGAACAAGGCTAAATTTATCCATTTGATAATGGTGCATTATAAACCATTGTAGTAGTAAGATGTCATCTGTGGATGGATATTCCTCAATTTCGTTCGCTGTCTGCAATAAAATACTCCTATCAAGACTTAAAATCCTTGAACCATATGCTCTACAATTGACGGGTCACCATCGTGGAAGGAGAAATACGTGATAGGAGAAGAATAAATTTACCAAAAAGGAAGAAAAATATTGTATTCAGTCTTGAGTGGATTTTAGGAAAAGTGAAAAAAAAACACTGCCATTCTCGATAAAGTTTGATTCCTATCGATCACCTTAAATCTATTAGATGGATTGATTTGTAGATAACATGATGTCCAATCTAGTTACCTGAGACCCTATAGTAGCATGTTTGCATGCGTATAGTGCTTGCTTGGTGATATTCACCCCCTGCAACACACCCTTCTGGCTTGCAGGGTATCGCGTAGATGTAGATATAGATGTATTATAATCAAATTACGGGTGACCGTCTTCCTAGTGTTGATGTTCTCTATTTATGGAGGTCTACGCAGAATAACTGTGAGTAGTAGGTTTGGATATGGAATCTACTACTGTAATATTCTCAATTTATGACGGGTTACTGAAATATCAGAGTGATAATGCGGGATTAGTGTTTAGTTATAGTCACACCGCGGTCAGCTATCATCTGTAGCTACTATTTGGTACCATGCAAATACGGAACATGGCTAAGTTTGATTCCTCTTATTAATCATCAGTAGCGAGTTTATAATTTTAATAATTACCTCCGAGGCGCGGTGGAAACGAAAAGATGAAATAGTAGGAGGAGCGAGAAGGCAGAAAAAAGTACATTCCGTGGAAAAGGAGACGACATTCTCCCTTCTTTCTCCCCATCCTCCTTCGGTTAAACCCTTCCGTTTGCGGAGGGAATGGTGAGAGTTATGGCTGTAACATTCCCAGCAGTCGCTTCGGCCATTAGCGACCGGATTGATTACCCCCGATGGCTATCAGTCCAGAGAGAGGGTGAGAGAGAGAGAGAGAGAGAGAGAGAGAGAGATGGAGAAGGGTGTGGGCGGAGAAGTAGAGAGCTCGAAAGGGTGCGTGAAGGAAAGAGGGGAAAGACACGCTGCAGAGGACGAGATAAGGGAGGGTACGGCGGTGGGGTGGGAGGGAAAGGAGGTAAGGGGGTTTGTGGGCGGAGTCCTGGATCAGGCAGATGATAGCGCGGCGTTGAAAGAGAGGGTGTCTGTTCTCCAGAGACGAGGGGGTGCACGTGTGACAGGGATAGGAGAGGGGTGGAAAAGGGTAAGGATGAGATAAATATGGCGAAAAGAGGAAGATTAAAGGAGTAAATTTATCAATCCTCACCCTCATGAAAAGGATTCGTTCCGATGCCATAACAGCCTTCACGTTGCGTTCCCTAGAAAGGCCCATAAGTCGCTGATGTATTGATCAGATTCATTTCACCAAACTCGATTGGAATTATTAGAACCTAGTTGTTAGTTGATATTTTCAGTTGTCATGGTTAAATTCATTGGATGATTGATTCATTTCACCAAACTCGATCCGTATCGATTGGAATTATTAGAATCTAGTTGTTAGTTGATATTTTTATAAGCCCTCACGTAGCGTTCACTAGAAAGGCCCATAAGTCGCTGATCAGATTCTTTTCACCAAACTCGATCCGTATCGATTGGAATTATTAGAACCTAGTTGTTAGTTGATATTTTCAGTTGCCATGGTTAACTTTTAACTTTTTAAAGTTGTTTAGCGGTTGTAAAGAGAGTAAAAAGGTTGTTTGAATGGCTTGATGAGTTAGGAGTAGAACATCAACATCATTACTAGTTATCAATCATAAGATTAGGTTGGCGAAGATCTTACTTAGCCCAATCCATCTCCCAAGAACCGTCTATGTATAATCATGATTCTTTTTCTATGTGATATTTTTCTATATCTCATATCTCAAAGGCCAGACTGTACGAAGGTAAATGAAATCATGTAAACTATTGGTATGACTAGCTTTCTAGCAACATTAACTTGCCTGGTCCATCAAGACCTACCGTAGTGAAGAGAAAGCAACTTATATTATGGATCCTATAATTTCAGCTCCATGAATGTGCCCGGTAAATTGCTTCTTGGAGACGGGCCTTACGGTATTATTTCAGTCGATCTCTTTCTATCAATCTCAAGATCTTTTGTTTGAATATTAGCATTCAATTATAATTTGGAAGAAGCCAATTCTCATCACTTAACGTCATACATCAGAGCATGAGAATGTACATATTTAAGATTCAGCATAAACAATTGAAGTCCGGCAATATCCATTTCCCTTTCGCAAATGAAACTATGTATTTTTTGACATTTTGTTCGGAAAAAATACATCACGAAGTTTAAAGCATTTGACGCAATTTAAGAAAAGAACTACGAAGACAAAGTTCTTGAAACTTCATGCAATTCATTCATCACTTACTATTTTTTTAAACACACGTAGAATGTTTACAACACTTACTCTGCTTTATAACAATAGCTCTGTGCTGGTATTTGTAACATTAAAAATAAAAAATAAATAAAATTTATGAGTGATTGAATACTTTCTGTATAGTATAAGGATGAATTGTATCTTGAGACTTGATGGCCTGATGAAGACAGACGTTAAGGTTCAAGTCAACGAGAAAATTAGAAAGAAAGGTATCGCATTAGATATGCAGCGCAAGCGATGAAAGATGTGAAATAAACGAACTATGCGAATACGAAAAGGTTAGCCGACAGCAACATAAAACTTTGTAGCTGAGCATAAAAAAAGAGACTAAATATGAACTACGTGTCAATGTGGTTGTAAAGTCATCAGGTCGCTGCATCGTGCCGCAGTGAAACTTAGGCCGCACTGAAATGTCTTTTCTCAATGATTAATTAAAATAATTTTCTTTTGATTCTATTGATAATGAAACTATGTCACCAAGTTACTTCTGAAACTATTAAATAATCCAATCATATTGATTATCGATAAAAGAGATGAATATTAATCTGCCGAATTTAATAGAAGTAACGTAATGGATATGAAAGAGAAGCGTCGAATAGGAGTTTGCATTGTTTGAACAATAGTTTATTCATATGTTCAAATGACGAATCGCATTCGATCGAATTACGATCAACTTTGGGTAAATGACTTATCTACTCTAACGCTCAAAAGCAAATGTTTGTTAATTTACTTCTGTTACTAGTTTAGCAATGTTTATAACTTCTCTGATCAAATATTGCTATTGTTCTTGATAAAGTTGTTGCGAGAATTTGTTCGCCCAACTCTTTTGATACTTGTGCACTAAGACTTTATCTGGGAACAAGGTTCATAAGCTGTCGGCGTGGATTATCATTTTCAATAATTTAATAACAAACCTTTTATATTCGCCTTAAATTATCTCTCCTTGTTTTGGGTACGCAAACGGAGGTGATGCAGGTGAACGAAGTCATAACTTTGTATCCAACTGCCGGAAAAATAGATGTTATTTGGGAAATTGATACATGTAGTAGATATGGACGTAAGGTTTGGACATATGGAGAATGAATCGAGTAAGATAATAAAGCAAGTGGGGATGTGTGGATAGCTTTTAGTAGTCTACAACGGGAATTTCGCAAATGGGGGGTTGAAATGGTATAATTTTGGATATTTATTACTTACTTGTTCAGAACCAGCGTTTGTGTTTAGCTTTCCATGTCTAGTTCAGAATTTGTGGAATATGGTATATCAGTGTTTTACTACGTTCAATGCGGTTCACTCTCTACCCTTAGCACGCAGGAAAATGATTAAGTAAAGAAAAAGGGTGTGGTGTCGGTTAACCTTGCTTCTCCAGAAACTATAACATATATTTGTTCTCTGTTGTACATATATCTAGAACATTGTACCTTCACCTTTTCTTAGATCTGATATAGCATCGGTGAAAAATTGTAAGAGTATGAAAAGTTCTCGGGCTGGAATAAATCATGGATTTTACTTTGGTCCTCACATATGTGTGCTTTCATCTGCATCGATAATTTCTAATTCCCATCACTGTTATTTCTTGCAAGATAGTCAAGCCATAGATGTATGGGACATCATTCTATACCATTTCCCTTCATATTTCCTTGTTCACTACAGTGGAAATATTTCTCGTTACCATTTATAATCTCAACCTATATATGCTCCACAGCAAAATCCTTCGTTTGCGTTTGAGATTGTTCTTTTTCTGTTTATTTTACTTGGCTGTCCGCGAGTTCTCAAGAACTTACTAATTATTCATGAAAATATTACGAGAATATAAATGTGTCAATGCCGGTAGGTTTCCCGAGAGATTCCGTCATTGTATTAGTTTTTTTGGCACTATCACACAATTCGCTTTTCCCTCGTAAAAACAACTTCTATTTTCAGCTTTTGCTGAGGCGTAATCCCTAAGGCATGATAAGAGTAAATAAAAAAGAAATATCGTGACCGCGGGTCCCTCCTTTTTATTTGTTCTCGTTTTCCGGTTTTATGAGGCGGAGAATGAAGGACGCACCGTAGACAAATATCCCAAACTTTCAACGCGAAGAAATATTGGCAACAGGGGTATGCAGATGGCATGGAGATGGAAATATTTGCGAAAAATAGGTTTTTAAGGAAGACTCTTTGTGGAAACCGAGAGATATGGTGATGTTAGTTGGAAGTTAATGTGGCATGTATGGGAGAAGAGGGAGAAAGAAGGATATTTTTTGCTTGGAACATTAGATATAAACTGAGTACACTGGGATCCATCTGGAAGCTGTGCAGATTTGAATAGTTGATCACCAAACATTCCCATGGTAAGCCAAGTTAACATGGACCAAGCGTGGTTAAAACTCTTTCTTCTTTCAGGTGCATTACCGATTACTCTAAAGATAATAGCACACTACTTTGTCCGATTAAATTGTTGCTCTATGTTATAGATGGTACTGAGAATAATGTAGATGCGTTTTTAAATAATGTTCACGTATGGTGGTGATATTTATGGGCAGAGGATCACGAGGAATGTAAAAATTTGAGAAAAGGAGAGACAGGGTTGAAGGGAACTGGTTTTTTCAAGAATATTTCTGTCAAATAGGAACTTATGTAAGGGAATGTACGGAAAGAAGAATTTCATAAGGAAGCAGGTGCGAAATGGAGAGAAAATCCATCGGTGTGGACACAGAACCACGACCGGAAATGGTTTTCAAAATGTAGGGAGCGGAAGTGTTTACGGGGAGATAAGCAGGAAGGACCTTGTTATCCCCATATCTCTTTGATATCTTTTGGCCGTACTGGTACGAAAGAAAGTCCGGTAGGGGGGTAAGGATGGGTTACAAATTCCGAAAGGAGGGAGAACTCATTCACCTCGCTTTCACAAATCCATTCCGTCAGCAAACTTCCCCCAGTCCATCCCACGGTGACCCGCTGGCTTGACCTCCAATCAACCTCTTATGACCCCACCCACTCCTTTCCCGCACGCGTGAGTGTTTCCACGACTCTCTCTCTGGATTTCCGGAAGAGGCGCCACTGTCGATCTCGCTCCGTGGGAACCGCCCTCTCTTACCGACACAGACATAACTCAAGTGTGAGACCGGAATGGTGGAGTTCGGTGGAGGTGAGATTTATCGGTAAGAAGGGGGATGAGCCGGTGTTCCGGATCGGAACGACGAAAGGGGTTGAGAGGTTGGACACACCGACGTCCGAGGAATACCGTGGAGGCGTGTATATTGGCTCTGGTCATGCCGAATGCCGTGCCATGTCGCGTTTGGATGCCTCGATTAACGATCTAGGGATGACAATCGGGCCAAATACGACCAGGGGATTCACCCACCGATCGGGAACGGCTGGCCACGGGATAAGAAAGAGGTGTGGCGTTCGTTACGTGATCTCAGGCTGTTCGTCAACTTGCGGCGTTGACTCTGAACCGAAATCGCTATTTTATACACGAAATCGTTAGACGGAAACGAAAAATGAACTTGGCGAAAAAGTTAACCTTATAATTAGAGCCGTTCACCCATAGATAAAATAAATTGGCAATTGGCACCGAACGAGCTGCAATGAAGACTTCTACATCATCCTCCTTCACTTTTTGAGTATGTTAGCGAGAACACTGGAGGGGAGGAGGGGAGGCGCAAGTACAAATGTCCCGCACGTCCTGTAGAAAGCCCAAAATAACTGAACAACGAAATTCGCTAAGAGCTTTTCGTTCACATTATGGCGTAAATAAAAGTGTGCCGAAGTTTTTATACTTTTTCACAAATCACGATTAAGTCTAATATGCAATGCCTTTCGAAATACCCCTCATGTATTGTAGATGATAGATTGATGATTATATTGCTGAATTACTAGTACTTATGCACTATTGGGAGAACCGGCTTTGTGTCCCCCATTGTGGTTGGACAAAGGAGCTGCGCAGTCTCAGTTGTGTTTGAAGGAAGGGATGACGTACAAATACGTCGCGCCCTCACTCGAGCGAACGGGTTAAAAACATCATTTTTTCGCCGCGTATTACTCGAGTACTACTTGACGAATCGAAGAACGGAAAAATACGGGTCCTTTGTTTTTTACAAATTCTATCATTTTCAAAATTAAAGAATATGGTAAACGACCATAATCCTCCTCGAATGTATTTCTCTTCCTCCTTTTCACACGTACATGGGTAGGATGTTATAAACTAGACTAAAGTAGTCACCCATTTATGTTCAAACGGAATTTTGATGCGCATGTAGGGACAGTATCACTGCCCACGTATGAAATTTTCAAAACTAAATTATAGCTCGTTGTTCGAAGGAGGTGACTGACAGATAAAGTTATTTGAGCAATTAAGGTTATGACGATAATTGAGTGGAAGTAGGGATTATTAGTAAACCCAAAGTAAAGTAATAATTGGTAATAAGGGGTAGGGAGAAAGAAAAACCGGCGACGGAATCAGCAAAATATTAAAAATATATGTTAAGAGTAACGCCAAATGTTTCACAGTTTGATTTAAAAATGAGCTTCTGAATGTTTACTAAATACTTTTTGAGTATGATAGGTATTGTATGTCTGGTAATGGTTTAAATCCGGCCTTTTACGGTGGCTCGTGAGATATTTTGCAAATGTAAGTTAAAGGTCCTCAACATGAAGTCGCACCCTAGGCCCTCAAATGCCTAGTTACGCCGCTGCAACTGGAAGTACTGTAATTTATGGTAATGATCTAGATGAAGTGGATGGCTGAGGGACCCGCGAAGAGAAATAGGTGTAGGCAATAGATGAGAGGTAACAAATCAAAAAAAAGACGTGACACCTTTTTCAGAATCCTCAAGATATATGGTCGTATCATACGAAAGTCACGGAGAGGAAAATGAGTTGAAGGTAAAGAAACGGAAGGATTTGCAGGAGATGTGTTGAACGAGGAGAGCATTTCGTGCAGCGTGAAATCACTTCCAATTCAGGTGGAGCGCATGAACAGGAGAAGAATGATCTGTTTTAGAGCGCTCGTCTTCAAATGATTTCGGGTCTCATGATCAAACAGCGTTTGCTTTGAGGAGTGCCATTAATCTACGGCCAGTTGCTGCTTGTAGCATCCCGTTAGGGTTGGAATGTGCTGAGTCGCATGCTACACTGTCAGGGAACACATTGAGGTGGGATAAGCGAATGCTTTAATGGTCAAGTTAGAGGCCGCAGTGGAGCACCATAATCTTGTTCAGTATCTGGCAACCTAGTTATACCGAGCGATCTATTTTCAATTCATGTGGACAAATGATTATGCGACAAAAAATCACCAATGAATTTATTTGTGTAATTGGCAATATTGCTGAAAATCGTGGCCCAGAAACCTATAATGAAAGAAGAATACGAGACTTTCATGCGGGTTCATTTCCTGGCCTGTCGAAAGGTGAGAGAGAAATATTAGGAGTAGACTTACTTTGGTTGAGTCAACTTACTTCTGATATTATAGTCAGCATCTGCGCGCATAGTATACAGTCAGTAGTAGTCAGCCGATCGTCATTGAATAGAGTGGAAATATTATTGTCTCTTGCATTTTTTCACAATGTCTAGAAATTCAGTTCTTGATTAACCAAACAACAGTTTTAAAAAATCAATATATTCAGCTAATAGTTTTTTTCTCCTGGGGATACAGCGAAAGATATGTAACTTCTTACCTCATAATTATTTTAGGTTATCACATAGGGTAATATTTATAACGCCATGTACGTGCAACAGTTCTTTTAGCATGTTGAAAAAAATGTGAAGCATTATGCAAATCTTGTTTCTTGCATAATGTTGGAATGTTTTTTCGAGCGTAGCTTTGTGAAATTTTTTCAACAATGCTGTGTAAAAGAAAATTATTTCTTATGAAGAAAGATTCGAAGAAAAACTTCATAAATCACTTCAGTAAAACAAGAAAAAATTTCACAGAAAAAAATATGAACGGTAATATCACGGTGCCACTTGTCCCAGAGTTAGAGCTGCGCTTTTCCCGGGATGGGTATTAGTGAGTGAGGAATAAATCAACCGATACATGTAGTCTGCAATTCCAGCCAGAAACTGTAGTCATAGGTGAAAAACAATCAAAGTCAATTATCCACAGTAATTAGTAATAGGAGTTTCTTTTTGCACGTGGACTGACGACGAACGTAAACAACAAATCCTCCTCACCATGCCATTGATGTTTTTTGTTGAGCCGACTGCTGCAGTGACTAACCCGATATGGTCACCACTTTAGTGGTGAACATTTGTAAGAATGCACACACATAAAAGTCGTTACTACACGCTATATGATTGGCTCCCTGCAAGGCTATACAAGCCAAAGCCTCACGTACCCGTCCCAGGCCACCTTGCCTGAAATACTATGTACCAGTTCTTTATATTATCACAACGTAATAATACTGATATACATAATGTATGTCATTGATTAATATCCTGTAGATATTGGAGATATTGAGATATCGTTTTCCATAATTAATTTGGCATTTGAATTTTCTATTCTTCGGACATTTTCAGTCCGTCTTTGTCAAGCACTCGTGGTCATCCACATTCACCTGAATATATTTTAAATTTAAGGTATGATGTGACGCTACCGTTTCCAGTCTGGATGAAATTAATCAATATTTCTTACTGTTCTATGCAACTTTTTAAAAGAATTTCATTATTTATTTGAATTATTACACTATAATTTTTGCAATCGACTAAGTCCATTGATGTCACGAATTATACGTGCTAATTATGTGAATATATTAAACATGGGCGTTCATTTGTCATGTTGCATTTCATTTTATGAAAGAACTAACGATTAAGTCATCACCGGATTTTAAATGAGAAACGTAGTTCCTATAAATATTTAGGAACTGATTAGTCATACATTCAAATAGGTACCACACGATCACGGGAGGGATTGGTACTGAATATCAAATTAGTATCGAATATGTTGTTTTAAATTAAATATTAAATTTTCAATCATTATTCGGAAGAAGGCAATTTCATTGGTCTCAATGATTTCAAAATTGGGTCAATTGTATAATTCGAACTAATAATATGTCTTTATTTTCATGAATGAGCCCTGCGTGCAACTCTTTTATCCGACGACAGCTTTGGGATAGATTTTTTTCAACATTGATTTGCGAGTCACAACTTATGCATTCCTTACGCCTTGTTCTGAATTGTAAATTGCAGTTAAAAAGTATTGTCTCATTGCGTGTTTATCTCTCATTACACCGAAAGTGGACCGAAATACTTCTTCAGTTTATAAATTAGTTTCTGGCTTTAATTTTAAATTCCAGAAATTTTAATCGTAACGTCTTTCCTGATCACCGAGAGAATGGGGGCGTTTACTCGGAACCGAAATCGCAATTTTGTACACAAAATTGTTAGATGGAAACGAAAAAAGAATTTGAGTAAACAATTAATCTTCTAACCACAACCATTCACTCATAAATCAAAAATTTAAATATAAAAAAGGTGACGCCCGCCGAAAATACTGCTGTGATAACATTGACGTCATTTTTCTCCCGTCCTTGACTGCTTTTAGGGGAGGGGAAGGGAGTAGAGGGGGATTCTCGGAAGGTCTGCTCACACAGATGCTGTCAAAATCGCTCTCATTGGCCGAGTCAGCTGTGTCTCCACCATTGCGATAAGGCAAAGTAGTTTCGCGGGCTCAGTTGTGATTGGACGAAGTCGATATAGGTCAGAGGTTGCACCACACCCACTTTTCCGAAAGGGTTAAAAACATAAGTTTTTCGCCTCTTATAACTCGGGAAATAATTGACGGATCAAAAAACGGAAAAATACCGGTCTTTTTATTTTACAAACTATCATATTCGGCAATAAAAAAAATATGGTAAACGACCCCATTGCAGATGTTTTTGCCTGAAGTCACATTAAGTGTACATTTGATAGATTCATTCGATTCCTATTTGTTATTATCCTTTTTCGCCAATTAACGGATAATTTTAGGATATAAATTCATCTCATGGCTTATGCTCTCAAATGATTTCCTTCTTTAGTTCCGTACTCTTCCTACCTGACATATTCTATCCATAATGTGATTGTTATTCTACCCCAACCCCATTTGCCCCATATTAATCACTCTATGTCCCTTTTCAAAACAATCTCTTCCCTTGAAACCTGGTTTATTCACTCACTTTGTCTGATCCTTAAACTTACAGCTTACTTCCCCCCTCCCCCCACTACCTCCTGCAGAACTTTAATATTCATCTTCTTTCCTTTCCACTTTAACTTTCTCCTCCACATGCGCATCTAAAATCCCTAATTATTTTTTCATCTTCTTTTCTCAAAGCGCATACTTCCAAACCTCACAATCACGCTCAACACCAGGTCTTTCACTAGACATTCCTGTGCATCCCTACTCAAAGTTCTTGTCATTTATTTCCTTAAGCGAGAAAATGCCTCTTTTTCCTACGAAATAAACCCTCAGAAATAGATGATACTTTAGCCCTTTTTGTCCAACAATGCCCACGTAGCTGGATTGTTTCATCTACTCTCGTTTCTCACCTCCTTCTCGTACTTCATGTATTATACGATGTTCGATACGATAATTATATTAGCGTAACCAGTCTATTAAATGAATTGAAATGGGAATCATTGTCAGATCGCAGGTTGAAATTTAGACTTAATCTCTTCCACAAATTCCAAGGCAATATTTTCAGTGATGATGTTAAAAATATTTTACGAACCCCAACTATGGCAGACTGGACCATAATCATAAAGTTAGAGAAATTGATTGCCGAACTGACCGATTCAAAATGTCCTTTTTCCCTCGCACAATAAGAGATACGAATAACGGTAAATATGTCCTATCGGAGAGTAGCAATGAATAGCATTGGTAGCTGCATGTTGGTATGAGTACTTAAAGCTAACCCTACTAACAGAATGTTTTTGCATGTTTTCTTTGCAATTTCTATCTTTTTTAAATAGTGTAGTGCTGACTACTATATTAATACTATTCCTTTTTTATGCATGATATGTAGTGCATGCCACACACCCTTGTGGTGGCTTGCAGGGTATTATGTAGATGTAGATGTAGATATTATAGACCGTTTTGTTCTGAAAAATCAACTTAATTTTTTTTTTGGCTTATGATCATTCCGTACTTTTAAGACTGCTATTGTAACTCACCTAGTAATTTTTGTAAGCCTTTGGCTGACTGGCTGATTAACGCTTGATCATTTTCAAACCTTTTCTGGCATATATTTTGGTAAAAAGGCGAAGATGGAGAATGGGCTTGACGTAGGATGGACAACAATTCCATCCCACTCGCACTCAACATTTTTCCTAATGTACGTTAAAATTTACCGGTGATAAAAAACATTCCTGTCTAATTCCCCAACTTATTACCACCCAGTTGATATTCCATAAGTTTCTGCCAACCAGTAGAAGTGGCTCTTGATGTCCATTAAGTTCTATTTCCTTTAATTTCGTAAATTTATTTGAACTGCTAGCAATTTAACCAGAGCTAAACATCCTTTTTCTTTATCACTGGAAAAACGCCTATCGTTTTCATGACTTTTGAAATAACCACGAAAATAAGATTTGTTTCTTCGAAAGCTCCACCGTTAACTTTGGTTCGGATTCATTGGCTTTGAAAATAGCTCAAACCCTTGCAATCTCTCGCGCAGAGGGAAAACTTAATTCCAAACTTCTAGTTCTGTTCATTTGCGTAAAAGACATAATTTAGATAGTCATTGTCGATATTACATTGTATTATGAATGCTTGAGAAAATGCCTCTGCGTGATTTGAATATTTTCCATATTTCTGATACTAGGATATAGGCCCTCTATTTCTTATAGACGTCTACGTTTTAATAGATAGTTCCGCACTTTACTTGCTGTATTTTTTCCTTAAATAAATGATTAAAACCTCTAAATATTATGAAACTATTTGAAGACATCATATAAATATGTGTTGTTCGAAGAAAATAAATGTTTTGTGAATGACAAACGGAGCTTGCATTTGTAACAAAAGTGATATCTCATAGAAATTATTGGGTTACAAATATACAATGAAATTTTAACACTCTCTAGCTTTTCTTTAGAATATTTGCGTCCCGTTAAATGTTTTTCTCTGCTCTAAATTTTCTAATTGAATGAAAGAGTTATTTTTATGGCAAGTTCACCACATCTTTATCCAGCACACAGATTGAAAAATGTATAGTGTTGTCCCCTCTTGTCTCCAATGAATCCATTAGATTTTAACTCATAAGCTTTCAGTCTTTACTTTGAAAAATTGGAGTTCATTTCCTGGTAAAGGTCTAGTAATAATGGCATTGTAAACATAATGTGCCTTAAGTGATTTCAATGCAGACCGGATTTCTATCCTCGCTGTAGGAATTTTGTTTTCATCTTGGTAGACAAACTTTTTAACTTCAACGTGAAAACAGAATTTTGACTGAAGTGTTATCTGTGATCCTTTTCGTAAAACTCTCTACATTCATTTTCTATCGGAATTGCTGAGATTTTTTTTCAGAAGGGAATCGTTAATCAAAAAAATGCGATATAAACCCCGTGATGGAATGTGATAGCATGCAAGGAAAAAATGGCGGAAAGCATTTCAGTGTACATTCATTGTCAAGGAATGCGCTCCACTGTGAAGAATACCCTATGCCGTGATATTCTTACACAAAGAAACGCTTGGCAAACCATCATTCTCTCTGACTTAAAGACGGAACGCTCTTCCCCCGAAGAAATTGTTTTTTGCCCCCTCGTTTCTGTGGAAACGCTAAGAAGGGAGACACAAATGAAATCTGCACAATCGTTATCCTAAGCTTTCAAAGGAAAATGGGTCATTCATCATTCGGTGGGCGGGGTGATGGGGTTTCTCTCTGGGGAGATCTGCTAGTGAATACTTCCACGGAGGTGGAAATAAAGAATTTGTGTGATGCGTAATAATGATACAAGATGTTAGAGCCTTGCTTTTACAACTTAGGAATTTACTAAAAAAATCACAATTTCGAGTTATATTTTAAAGATATTTATTCACAAAAGTGTACAAAAGTAATTGATAAGCTGTGTTTCCTTATGATATGGGGACTTGAACTGTGAGAGATGACGTAAAACTTTGGAGAGCTTTAGTATTGAGTAGAAAGGTATTACGAAAAGAAGGAAGAATTTTTGAGCACTGAATACAGAGTAGAAGAAAAAAAAAACTTATTGAATTCATTAACATCAACACGTATGGTTGATGGAACTGATAATTAAGGACAATGGGATATGGGAGGCCGTGATTTAAGGTAGAATACTTAGTGAAAGAATAAGAGATATGCAAATAAATGTAATAAAATGGAAAGAGGTAGGAAATAGTTCGCTCCGGAGGGAGAAATAGTAGTTGGAAGAAAGCAGAAATGCAAATAACAGTGGGGACACATAATCGAAACTTATGATAACTGGTAAAAAGCTTTATTGTCAAAAACATTTGGGCACATTGTTGCTATGGAAAAAAAGATGAAGCTCGTGCCCACAGTGGGTGAAAAATAAATGGAAAAGAAATTCAACCTTGACCAGGATAGGAATCCTCCCCCATAGCATTGTGTCGGGACGTTGGCGAAGAGTGATTCGCGATAAGCGAGGAGATGGGACCCGGGCTAAGTAAAATAAACGGCGCGACTTTTTGCGCCGGGCGATTGAGACGGAGGGATGCAACCTGGTGTTGTTTGCGGGGGAGTTTGGGAGTGAGGAGGCAGGAAGAGGCCAGAAGACAACAGGGAGAGAACAGAAAAAAAACACGTAACAAATTCCTTTTCCCGTGACCGTGTATCTGTTTCCCTTGATCTCTTGAACGCTTCCGTCTCTCCTGCTTTACTTTTTTTTTATTTCTCGAGAAAAAGCCATCCACGTTCCAAGCAAGAGGACGGACGTAGCTCAAGAAGTCGAGGGCGGGGGGGAGTTTGGTAGTCTCTCCCTTTTAAGTTTTGTCCGGGGGGATCACGACCTCTAAACTGTGAAAGGGAGAGACATCCTTAATGCCGTCCTCAGCGTCGCCCACCCCCCACACTCTTCCCCCTCTCCTCTCAACCCTAGGCCTCTCTCATCCCCCTTCTCCACTTCCCTTGCCCCACATTACGTGGAGGGGACCCTTTAAGAGACCGGGGTGAATGATTAATCTCCGCATCGCTCAGCACACTGCCGCCCACGGGGCAAAGCACAACCCCTTCCCCACGTCCCCAACCACCATCCACCCCGCATACCCGTATCTTTCGCCCGTCCCATTGCCAAGGAGCGAAAATATAATGGGAAAAAAAACAGACGTACATATGTACATAGAACGGAAAGGATGGGTGGGTTTGAAGGGGGATGAAGATGTTGGACGGGGTGGTCTCAAAGGGGGTGGTGGTGCTGGAGAGAAAAATAACGTTAGGAAAAAAAAGAGAGTGATGAGAAATGTGAGGAGGAGAATAATGATGTGAATTTAGTGGGGGACGGAGGAGTTGGTAGAGGGAAGGGAAAAGGGTTTGTCGGACCGAAGAGCATTATGGGACGGTTTTTACCCGCTTTTAACTCTTCTTCCTCTTGTTTCCACGTCATGTTGCGCCCTGAGGTCGTCTTCCTTTTTTATTCCTTCGCTCTATTCCGGCACTCGCGCGCCGCTCCGAGACGTCCCCTCGTTTTCTGCTTTCGGGACTCCATGAAGTTATAATACCCTGGTCGGCTTTTCTCTCTCTCTCTCTCATGCCCTCATTTCTTCGTTTTCACCCCCGGAAGTCTCAGAACTTCCTTTAATAATGCTTTCATTCTTGGCAGTTTCCACGAATCCGCGGGTGTTGAATCCCTTCGTTTATTTCTTTTCATAGGCTATGTTGTGGTAAAGTAAGGAATGTTGATATCAAATCCAAAGATCGCGTACTAGCTGTTAAAACTTTAGCGGCGTTACCCGCTGAAATTGCACAACAGTAGATATTCCACAGAGAAAAAAATCATTCGCCTTGACCGGGACACAGAACAATTTCCACAGAGAAATAGGACGCCTTGGTAGCTCATCTGGTATAGCACCTGGCCGGAAGTCTGGGGGTCCCGGTCAAGGCGAATGATTTTTTCTCTGTGGAATATCTGCTGATGTTGATATCATTTGTTGATGCTGAACTCTGAGTAGTTTTTTTGGCTAACGAAGGGGAGGAAAGTTATGGGTAAATGTAAAGAATACAAGTTGACTTTACGAAGACGAGAGCCTATTGCTGAGCATGTGCATTTGAGATATCTTCTATTAAATGTGGTTTAAGGTTTAAACACAATGCATTCAAAGTTTGATTTCTTAACATATTTTCATTTTTTTCCATAATCTTCAATAATAGAATGAATGCAACCAAATTGCCCGCACACGTAACCCAGTTACCCTTTTCACCCAATTCTCTTCCCTGAATCACATCCTGTAAAAAACCCTTCCCACCTGCAATGCGTTGCATTCCTACACTCTGTCTCATATTGTTTTTTTTAATAGCCCCCTTTTTTCCCCTACAAAATTCCTCTCAGTGTTCCTCTTTGGGAAACTTGGAATAATCATGCCTATGAATTCTTGCACAAATGTCTGCAACAAAGCAAATATTGACATTTATGCGAAAAACTTTGGATCCATTCTTTAAATAATCCGGTAAGTTTAGCAATAAGTTTATAGACTTATTTATAGTATGAGAAATAAAACGGAAATACTCAACTAATTTAATAGCTCAATTCAGAAACTTAATGTGAGGCGTACTAAATTCTTATGCGATATTACAAGTAATATGGCATGCTACATATCAAGCACATCTTTAATTCCTTTGCCGTATTAAATTGGGTAAAATATGAGCAGAAGTATTGAAAATGACTGAGAAATTTATTTCTTTGATGCTTAATTATTCTCATTGAAACATTTTAGACCGAAAAAATATTTGAAACGTTTTTGAATGAATGTTGGAACATAAAACCTTGTTTGAATCTTGGTGAAACATTGTTTGTGTGTCGCTTGTTCATTCAAGCTACAATAATGTACGATCGATTAAATAAAATCAATTATTTCTCTGGTCCTCGGTTAAAGTCAGTAAATTAACCCTTCGATCTGCTTTATAAGGTTCACTGGCTATACAAATCCAGAACCCTCTGTCAAAACATCATATTCACTGCTGTTTCGGAGAGTTTGCTTCGTCATATCTTAAAAAATCATTTTATATTTGCAAATATTCTGTATGTATATTGCATTTGCTATGCGTAATCTTGATGTATATTGTTTGATAAGCTGCTGAATTCCACGTTTCCTTTCTCCAAAAAAACTCAAGCCTCTCCTCCTCTATAACCTCCTCTTCTCATTTTTGACTCCGGTTATTGATGGTTAAGTCTGAATAATTATTTAAGATACAACGTGTAGCACACTCTTGGTTATTTTTGTTTATATTTATTTGCCTATTCTAACTATGCCTGTGAAACGTATGTGGTTTGTATTTTTTGCAAATTTAATCCAAAAATAATAACAATATATTGGTATTGAGTTAGTTAGTTCTTCTGGGGAGGCGACCGATAGCTGAGGTCATTTGCGCCATAAAGGATAGGTGGGTATTTGAGTATGGGTAGGAACATTTCAGATAAAGAAGGTAATAGAGGAAGGGTGGAGAAAAACCTGTCGTCGGAATTAGCCTACTCTTAACGACAGGCGCCAAGGAGACATTGGCTTAACGTCTCATGCGACGGACGGAGTACTGAATCTGATATGCCCTTCACTAGGCACTCAAGTGAAGATCAGTTTGCCATTGAAAAATCCGTCACTTCCGGGAATGGAATCCGGGTCCTCGGGATGGGAGGCCATCTAGCCACCAAACCATCCCTGAAATTAGAAAGTGGAGGAGGTGAACGAAACAGATACTAAGAATTAATGGTACATTGAAGTTCTTTATTGATGGTTGAATGCTGGGAGGTTGGGAATAGGGAAGAAAGGAAAAAAAACGTTCATGGAAAATGGGGTGATTTGCGGGGTATATACCAATTTGAAGAAATAAATGGCGCAGAGACGAAGAAAAAGTTACCCTAGTTGGTATAAAACTATCAATCAATTTTCTCATTGCAATATATCGTAGCATTGGTCCCTTACCGGTGACGTAAGTAATAATAAGTCGAGCATTTTTAAACTTCTTAGATGTGAGAAATTTTATCTAATGACAGCTCTACTTTGAAACGAAATGCAGCAATTCTTAAATGTATTAATTTCATGCTTTTGAAAAGAGAATTACCTTATTGATTTTTTCCACTGTTTTGATTTTGCATGGTTTCCTGGCGATATAACCACTTAAGTTACAAAATACAGTATGGTCACTTGGAATTGAGTCCTTCTCGTGACAATGCTTGCCACGACGTCGCAGTGATCGCTCGAAAGTTATATCCCAGAATACTCGGAGCTTGCAGCCCCGTGACAAACGTGAACTGAAATAGAACCGCAAAAACAACGCATGGCACTAAAATGTATATCATTTTTCGTGCTCTGCTGCCAGCTCCGAAGACTGTAATGTCTCTTAACTGCTTCCGGTAACACATAAGAGACGTGACATCCACTTTAACCCTTTCCGAGCGTAAAATCCACCTGAGAGAAACATCTCCTGTATAACTTTCACAGGGAATCATACTTCTCTTGTCGTTCCTTTGGTGGAAATGATCTGGTGCCTTAGTACGAAATCATATATCAACATCAGTGCGTTTTATTTTTGGATACATTCGTAAGTTTAATTGATATCCCTTTTTCTAGGATTAAATATGAAATGCTTTAAAGTATTTTAAATTACTAATATTTTTTCTGGCTGTAATTGGGATAACATTTAGACCTACCTTCACCGGTAGAAAACTATTTATAATAATTGGGATTAAATAAATGAATTATTGCGTAGGAATGCGTCGGAATCCAGATGCCATTACTCATGATCATGCCCACTCAAATGTAGGAATTTGTGAGTGGACCATTCCTGTCAAGAATGAAGTGGTTCAAATAAAAATTTATAATCCCGTTTATCTGCAAGTGGTGCTTTCCATGCCACAATATTTGCTTAAGGATGTAGCAGCAGGATGAAAATAATTTGAATAAAAATTAATTTTGCGTCGTGTCAGAGAGAATTTTGTCGTACTTAGGAGGTTTTCTTCGGTTTTTAAGAAATGTTTCGTGGCAGTTTAAGTACTCTGAAAATAATCTATCTAAAAAAGTGACAGAGTATAGTTTGTTCATGTAATGCGGTGTACTTTGTAATCCAAGACTAGTCATTTCAGAATCTTGATTTACAATTTTCCGATTTACTCTTTTAATATCAGTCTTTAATGAAGCGTGGCTTTCATCTACTTTCAACACCTCTTTAAATTTTAAATAAATCCACTCAGTTACTTATTTTTAAACTTTTAAATATCGAGTGTTCGAATTTAGAGCTGAATTTTCGAGAGATTTATTTTCAATTTGCAGGCATATCTGCAAGAAAAAAAGGATTTACGGAAACATTTATCCTTTTATTGCATGGAGAAGACTCCCTACTAATGATTTTACACAATTTTGTTTGTAAAATTGTACCTTTGTATTCGTTTGCTTTGGCCCCGATGAAGTCTCTTTTTTATTCAAAACAGTGTTATTAAGTATCATAGTATGCGCGTTATTTTTTTCCTCGTAGCTTCATTCCACCGAAAACCACTGAAAAATAAGTTATCAAGAATTGAAAATAACTATAATGGATATTTGTGTATGCATTAAAAATATGAACCTACATTCATGTGGCTACCGTTTTATATCCTTCGACAGAAGGAACCCGGAAGACAAGTAGATGTGGAACAAAAATTAATGAATTGAAACCTTCGTGAATTGGCCTTTGCGAAATCAAAGGCTCAGTCGGAGTGGGTCATTCAGCGGGCTAAGAGGAGGAGATGTGAGAATGGGGATTGTCGCTGGGAGTCGTGAAGTAACAGAAAGTAAGAGAGCGTGGAGGAATTGAACTGTGGGGGCAAGGGGGAAGGAGATAAAGAAATCCACCCCTGTCAGAAATAGAACGCGGATATGAGGAAAAATAAAAATGAACGAAGATTTGCGAGAAGGAGCGCTCTCTTTCCTGGACCATTTTTCGTTGTTAAGGTGCATTGGAGAGGGCTCTGGTTCCGTCATCCACACGTGGTTCTTGCGAGGTCTGTCGTTCAAGTTGTTGTTCTCTGGGGAATATCAGTCTACCACCCCTAACACTCACCCTCCCTGTGCCCACCCACCCCCGTCTCTGCTTTTGGACTCCGCTTTCACATACCCCCGCTTGTTGCCCGGTCCGCGTGACCCTAATTTGGCACTTTGAGTTGTGTGCGGGAGTTTCACTGCGCGGAGGTTTTGCCCACCCAATCTTTTTTTCTCTCTCTTTATCTGGTTTTGGACGGCGCCTCCGCGGCGGAACAAGGCATTCCTTTTCATTAGCGTCCCCATATCCCGGGATCCTCGAGTCTTTCCTGTCGCAGTGGGTTGTGCCCGGGGCCTCGGCAGTTTCTTGTTTTCCTCTTGATGCAAGGAGCGGAGCCATTCATTGCCTTGATTGGTTTTGCCGCCACGACTGCGGTGCTTTTCAACCGCTCCTTCCCCCTATCCTGCATTGCCATCAAAAAAAGTCTTATATGGAGGGCTTTTGGCCGTCCCATTTCAGTTTTCTGAGAATGAGTGTAAATTGTGAGACATTTTATACCTCTAATAGCAATAAATGAGTTTATATTTTATTTCTGATACATTAGAAGAATATGTTCTTTCAGTAGTTAATGGGACCGAAAAATTTCTTGTGAGGAAAATAGAGGTTATTTGTGAATGGTCAAGGTTTATTGCTAAACTCAGAAAGAAGTTTATTCGTTTTAAGTCAACCATTTTGTTTCACCTCACAGTTATTTAGTATTTATTAAATAAGGATTATATTCATCCCATCAACCTTTTTTATCAGCAAATATAGCTACTCCAAAAATAGACATATCTCGTTGGAAAACGACGTCTGTCTAAAACGCATCTGACATTCGGCCGGGAAAATATATTGCGTAGCGGACTGGGTTGTGAGCCTTATTCCTTTCAAAGTAGTACTTACAATTACACGCGATTACACCACCGACCCTTCCGCTACTGATAATAAATCTCGATGGCATCTTAACGAATGAACTTCAGTTTTACTTTGCGTTTTGCGTTATATTCTCTCTACTGTCATATTAGCCGGCTATCAATGGTGTTCTTACCTTTGAAAATAACCACAAATTGGAAAGATTGGTAGGGAGCTTTGTGGACAATCTGGAGCCAATCAATTCTAGATGATGCATGATGAATGAGCCGGAGTTTTGTTTTTAACCGCAAGTCCTCTTCTAGATGTCTTGTCAAAAGCGACGAACTGCATCATAAACGACGCGACGAATCTGCATCGATAACCTCGTGAGGAAATCTTGCCTTTCCAATCCTCGTCTGTTAAATCCCCCACTATCAAAGAACGATCTTCATTAGCAAATTTCGCACCTTACAACGAGTGCTGCAGTACGAGCTGTTTATGGATTCCCAGAAAGCTGCTCACTCTATTCAGAATTGCGACCAGTTTTGAATCAGTTGAACAACTCATATCTTTGGGTTCGCCAATAGCATTTTCCAATATAACCTGCTGTTTGGGGATCATCTAGCCTCTATCCTCTACACGTCCTTTCTTTCGATTAGGAGTGACGAAACGTGGTGCAGAAAATTTATGCATTGACTGCCAAAAAGTGACTGAATGACGAGGTGAATGCAATGAATTCAGGGTCATGCCTTAAGAAGAAAAGCGGTGAAGCCCTGCCGTCATGACTTTGCGCATAAATATTTATGTTTAAATAGAACTCTTAATTTTACTTACATAATCTCTAATTGCTCGCGGAAAGAACAGTAGTTTAAGTATTTACCTACTTACAGATTTTTATTTCTCTAATATCTTGATATATTTCTAAAATCATCGCAAACAGATTAGCTTCAGTAATACTTAGAAGTCCTGTGATAATAATTTTACCTGAGGTTGATGGTGGTGAATTTGATGAAGTGTGATTGAAGATATTAGAACATTCATTAGAAATCGAAGCCTTAAATAATCGGCGAGTAGTTTTTTTTCCTATTTTATCTCCTTTTGGTTCACAAAGAAATGTATAAGGTCAGATTTTTTTGACAAGCTTCGCAGGTTTCGCTTCGATGCAGAATTGCACGTCACTCTGACTCCGACTGGCAAATGGTTTGTTGTGTCTTGTGCTCTCGTGGCATCATTTTGAAAAATGAGTGCTAGATTGGAGAAGAGCATCTTTGTATTTGACGCAGAAAGTTTAATTTTTGAAATTAAAGCGTGTTCTTGCCTCCGGGATAGTGGATGCAGTGAGTACTGCAATCGGACGAAGAAGATACCGAAGCGAGACACAGTCTGAGAAATAACAGGCTTCAAACAAAGGCATCAAAACACTCGAAGATCGATTGGCTCTGAGGAGCGTTGCCGGATTAATTGGCGTTGCGGTGAATTGGAGCCTCTCCACCCGGCTCACATGGCCTTGTGAATTTCCTTCCCACTCTTTCAAGCCGCTCTGGCGAGCGCGCTCTCAGGAGCTCCTGTGAAACACCTCTCAGGATAGGTGGGTAACTGTAATGGTGGGAACATTTTAGGCAATGGAGGAAGGGTGGGGAGAAACCCGGCATCAGCCTACTTTTAGCGACAGGCGCCAAGGGGTACACGGCTCAACGTACCATCCGACGGACGGAGTACTGAACCTGAAATGCCCTCCACTAGGTACGCAAGTAGGGACCGGTTTGCCACGGAAAAATCCGCCACTCGAACCCGGGCCCTCGGGATGGGAGGACAGTACTCTTGCTACCATACCAACCCGATTCCTGAAAATGTCGAGTTTAAAAATATGAAGAAAGCTCACCTGGCAATGTCTTAATTTTTTCCTCAATGTGGTTTTATATATCCTTTAATCTCCGTACCCCAGTCAGCCGTCGGTAAGCACGTAGCGCCAGATGTCCGTAATTGAATTAACCGCGAGGTTCCGAGGGATCTGCCCAGGAAAACTTTTTTTGTCCCCGGAATGGGCGAGCCGGAATTGGCGTAAGCCGATGCCTCGGACGGCGTTGAAAGTGGCACTGCTGGGTAGGCGGAATACCAATATTTCCGAGATCCCTGCCGTGACCCCTCGTCCTGAAATTTAGACGTCCCGCAAAATATCTCCAGTAAGGGAGAGAGTGAGGCGGGCCTCACTTTTTTGCGTTCGGCCTTTTTGTAGAAATCGCCTGCGGGAACTACTTGTTCCGAGAGCCACTCATAAGCTTGCGGGATATACTGTCCACTAATACTTTTGGGTAAAGGTAAATAAACAGTATGTGAGATACCCGTCAAAGCAACCTTTTCAGGACTGGAGATTTTCTGTTGGCATGAGATAAGAGAAAAAGGAGGGTATTGCCAGAAATAATACCATACTACATCCATGACTCAATAGAAGTATAGAAAGCTTGGTGAGTGAGGAAGGCAATGTTGTTTAGTTATTCAGGAGTGGTGATTGACAGCTGTGGTAGTTTTCGTCATGAGGGATGAGGGTGATTGGTTAGAGTAAGGGAGTGTTCGTGTAGCGAAGCGAGGGTTTGTTCATCTACCCACTCTTTACGAAAGCGCAAATGATCTACTGTTTAGCATCCAATCCGAAGGAAAAAGTACTGTACTGGAAATTCTCTCCAAATCCAGCATAACTGAGGACTGAGTTACCACTGAAAATTCAGCACCACCACTCCGACTCGAACCTGGGCCCATCGAATATGTTTAACTACTGTAGCCATCACATCATAACCAAATTTATCCCTGTGAGGAAGGAATTTGGAAAGAAATATCATTATTTAGGGTATGAGTGGCAGTGTAATAATTATGATGAGATGAATGGTGAAACAGCGAAATAAAAGCCTTTTTTTTTATAAAGCAATGAAAACAGTAGTTATGATTCTGCAATTAAACTTGCCCTTGATGAAAATCGCGCACTTGCCGCGAAAACCTTAACGGCGTTACTCGCTGAAATAGATCAATAGCAGAATTCCATTGAGAAACATTGTGGCATAATGTGTCTAGTAGTTTGGCTGCATCTTGTTCCTTTAAAGTCTCTAATATTTACTCAGAGATAGAGGACATCTTGTAAGTGTAAATGGCTAAAGCACCTTACTCGAAAGCAGGGGATCCTAGTTCGAGTTCTGGTCAAGACGAATATTTTTTTCTCTTTGAAATGTCTTCTACTCTGCTAGATGGTTAAGTAGTCGCAATAATAATATATCGATAGGAATCTAGAAGATAGCAAAGGGGTTGGACAAAGAATGTTACAAGGGGCGAGTGTGTTTTAAAGGAAATGATGGAAGAATGTTAGGTAAGTTGACTGGAGGGGAAAAAGGACGGGTAGTAGAATAATGTGGGGTACTTTGTTTGAGATATAGGAGTCGCGGGAAGAGCTTGCTATCCATCACAAAATGCCTTAGATGACCTGATACAAATTATAATTAATATTAATTAAATCTTTAAATGCTTTCTATAATCTTATCTTCGCAACCTCTCATTGATCGAATGGATGAATGGAATGGAATTGATATATGAAGGGAGATATCATGACGTCCAAGGCGTAAAGGAAGGTAAAATTAATACGCCAGGGTAAAGTTAAGAGAGCATTTATCTTCTCCTGCCTAAAATACCTCGCAAATACGCAGTACCTACCCATGAAATATCTCGACTTATAGCTAACTGTTCTTTGTGGTTCTTTTGTGCGTTCTCTATAAGTGTACCCCACCTGAAGACTTCCCTTTCATGGTGTCACGAGCGCAGTAGGACGCCTTTACTGCCATTGATATCAAGTGCATATAGTGCATCGTAGTTTAAGTAATAAGGAATCAATCATGTTGCTATTACATAAATAGCTAAACACATCGCTTCTTTTCCCACTGGGGCATTGGGTTGGTAAAGTGGCTAGAGCACTGGCTTCCCGTCTTGAGGGCCAGGGTTCGAATCCAAGTTGAGGCATATTTTGGTTTGTAAGCCGGTCCCCCGTTAGGTGCTTTGTCGAGTGCACTTCGAGCTCATCGTTCTGTCCATCGGATGGGACGTTGAAATTCGTTCCTCTTGGCACCCACCTTGAAGGCTAATTCCAAGGTTGGTTTCGCTCCATACTTCCTCCGTTTATAGAATAATTTCTTGTGGTATGCAATTACTCACCTATGTTTAAATAGACCAAATGACCTTAGCTATCGGTCACCTTCGCCAAATAACTAGGACTACCTACTATTTATTACTTGCTTTCAACGTCATGTCACCAGTGGGTAGACGATGTGGGCATAGTATTTTAAAAGTCCATTTATTACGACTACTCACTCACATTTTTTTATTTTATCAAATACTTCATTGAAATGCGCTCATGCAATTTGGTAACATGGCGCTGTAAATAATTGAGCGTTGGGTGCGTATTAGAAGTGTCTTTTGTGCATTCTTGACGAAATTTACGTTCTTATTATCAAATTAGCAAAGAAATGTTTCACTCGTTGTGATTCAATTAAATATGATTCAAAGTCAAAGATGGATTTTTTTTTCAAATTTTACATCCCTATAAGGGATAGCTAAGGAACCTATACTGAGAGACTGCCAGTGCCGAAGCGGATTTTAAATATCGGTTTACAGATACCGAGTAAAAATTGGAATACGATTGAAAATGAAAGGCATGTCCATATATATTTTTTTTAATGCTATGTGCTTAAAACGTTAGTCTTCTGTTTTAAAATTCTTGATAAGGTATAAGCGACTAGGTAAAATTAGTAAAAGAACATATCGATAGAATTCCTGGACTTGAATCTTCATTCCTGAAGTGCCTATCAGCTTTTATGGAGTAGTAATGTCCTCTTTTTCACATACCCTACGGTCATGTTCGGCTTCCACTCTCGGTTCACGAGTATGAAGTAAAGATAATTGCTTCACTCTTCAATTCTCTATATACTCTTGATATTTAAAACATTATATTCATCGAATCTTTTTTTTTAATTTCCTTAGTTTTTACGCCTGGTAAAACAGATGTATCCCAATCAGTATAAGAATATTTATTTATGAGAACATCCCTCGTCTCTCGTGATATATAATCCCACTTCCATTTCCGGCTTTGAATTCTGTAATCTTATCGAGCGTTATTATTATTTGGTTATATTATTTAATCTCTCTTCTGTATATTCTCTCTCGCTTCCCTGATATCGTTGAGATCTATTATCATCTGGCCATGGAAAAATATTCGAGTTCATCTTTGACGTTTATTTTGCTCTTCTTCCCCCCATGTGCTCCCTTCGCCATCTTCAATCTCCAGGCTTCCACGAAGTGGATCCTTCAATTCCCCTGATAGGTCATTGATCAAGGATTTTGTAGGGATGGTAAAAAAATAAGAGACCACCAAGTTTTAAAGACTGGAAATATTTAAAAATTATTCTTTATTGCTGTCAAAAAAAATTATATTTTCAGCGTATTCAGTCAACTACATTTTCACTCTCAGTTTTACAAGATTTGATCTCTCCATAACCCAAGGAGGAAAAATGCTTCTCTAAAGGACACGTTTTATATTTTAAATTTGAACGATTTATTCCCTTACAAAATAAATCATATTTTTATAGTAATAAAAAGTTGAAGTTCTCATCTTTTTTTCTATTTCTTACAGGTAATTGATCCAGTTATTAAACAATCCCAACAAGATCTACTGTACTCTGAAAAGGTATGTTGTACTGCTAATTTTACGTCAAATCTCATTATATATTTACCATGCCTCCGTATACGAGTAGTTAGTTTCCCTACATCTTGGAGAACCTCTGTAATGAAAAAATATCTCAAGGAATTCCAATATGTTTATCGTTGTGAATACGTAAGAACAATGCCGAAGTAACTTAGATAGGTTTTAAGTACATTTCTGTCTCTTCCATTTTTCCCGTTGATGAGAAACAGTTACAGTTATCATATTCAAAACGACGCCCAATAAAGTATTGTAAAATTATTATCTGTTAAAATTTTATGATAACAACTTTATGTTGTAGCAATTTTTTTCAATGCATAATTAAAGTGCACTAAAAATCTATTCATAGAGTCTTATGAAATAAATTCTATCAATGGCGACTAGTTATCACGTATATTAAAGAAATTAAAAATTATACTCAGATAATCACCTGCATATAAGTTTCTCACTGGACGGTCATTTATCAAGTATTGAGCTGATACACGAAATAAGTCCTGAATATAGAGAATTATTTTCTAATCTTAAAAAGTAACTTCTTATTTAGTGAGAAAGCCTAAGTACCTATAGGAGCGAAGCAAATTTTCTCCATACTATGCCAATCAAAATTTTATGTTTAGACCTTGTCATATTAAATGGGTAAAATAATACAAGGTTATCTCGTTGTCTTCTTCAGAAATTTTTTTAACCGCACTATCCCTTACTACTTAGACTGTCCTGGATTTATGCATGAAAAACCTATTGAGCGTCACTGATTGTTGACAGGTAAGAATATTTAATGAAATTATGAGGAAGAGTAGGTAGATAGAATAGGTAGTGAGAGATAGAGGCGTATTGTAGAGCGCTATTGAAGATGAAAGGATAAAAGGGCACAGTATGTTTAAAAAGATTTTAAAAAGTTTTATCTAAAATGAAGAGAGATGGGAAATATGGTGATCAAGAGAGAATATAGAGAATAAGCCGTAATGTTAAAGCTATGCACAGGAGTGAAGAAACACAGTTAAACTTGGAAGTCAGCATCCTCCCGGATACATGCTGAAAACGGAAACTTTACTGACCTTTTTATATGCTTAACCAAACGATAGGAGGGCTTGTTTTCACAATTGATCCTTTTTAGAATAAAATCAATGGCCAGGAGTTTACATAGTGAAAGTTGTACATGATGTTGCAAAAATACACATTTGTGATCCGCACCTTTGTACTGAGTAGCATAAAGAAAAGTGTTTTTTGTGAAATTGCATCCTTATTAGAAATTTGATAGATGAAATTAGGAGAAGGCGAAAGGTATGGATGGAAAAGGTAATAAAAGGGGATGGTGTTTTGAAGGAGGTGATTGAGGGAAGAGCGTTGGGTAATCGGGGAAGAGGGAGGAGAAGAACGGGTAGCTTAGATGGAATAATGGGTGGCAGGAGGCATGAGGGACTGAAGAGGGACATCGTGTGAAATTTAGGGGGTGGGAAGAATTAAATGCCCATCCAAACCTACCTTCACCGGTAGAATACTAATAATAAATACTTATTTATTATCACCTGACTTAATGACTGACAGATACCTGACTGATTATATTGCAGAAAAAATGTATAACAATCTGCTAATTTTTCGTGGTTCTGGTCAAGGTTGTCGAGTTTCTTACTTCTCTTTACATGCATTTATAACGGTAGAGGTATTGCATAGTTGTCTTTATAGGATGCCGATAACAAGAGATGCAAGATCCTTGGCATTTCCTGGATAGTAATATCACTAAAAAAAATAAACTAATAGCTAAATATAATATTGTATAATATTTTACCGTCACCATTAAAATAGGTTTTGTTATTTATTTACTTTATTTAACTTAAATTTTTTCAACATGAATAAGGCTGAATATTAACAGTTTTCTTTTAAGTCCTGCTCGTATTTGCGTGGGCAAATGGTGGAGGTTGAAGGACAGATAAAATCTGTAAGTCGGAGTTGGGGAAAAAAACTTTCGCAAAAGTTTACCCGCAGCAAGACGATAACGATCCAACTCCTACGCGTAAGTCCAAACAAAGTGGCTGTTAGTACATGAGGGCAGTTCTAAAATGTGGGTTTTAAGAATGCTGAGGCTGCTAGTGAGATGGTGAGAAAGAAGCTAGGACTTTTCAAGAAACCTTCACCGGAGTCAGGATGGGTAATTCTAGAGATCCGTGGGAGTGAATACATAGTGCTTCTTCCCCTAATACCTATTGACTTCGATGCCAAGTTAATTTTGATCAATGCCTATGGCTACGGGAATGATTTGGATAACGGAAATAGAAAATTATCGTAAATAATAAGTGAGGTACCAAATGTAAGGTAGTGATATATTTTTTATTAAACGTTTGTATATCTTGATCAGAATGTGTCTCGGTGATAACTAAGTGAACTGGTAATGTATCAGGGTGATAACTAATGTACCTAAGTGTTATGGATAATGTTGTAGGTACATCTATTTGCAGATGTTTTCCTTCTACAACATCACATTTATCACTGATATTTATTATCTCTATTATACTACCAAAATATTAATTTGCTCGTTACAAACCCTCTAAAAATCTGTGTTGACATTTTTTCTTACTTTTCCTTCGATGTTTGGTGCTACTGATTACTGGACTCTTCCCTTTTGTGTTAAAAATATATTCTCTCCAAAATTATTACCGATGTATCCTTATTATTTTTTCCTTTGTGTTAACCCAGTCTTATACTATTCCTTCTTGAACCCACATGCCTAGCGTTCTGCCTTTTAATGCTCTGTCCCTTTATCCTGTTTCCTCTACTACTTTCATTTTTTCCATATCTGCCATGCCTCCAAATTATCTCTTCACTTTTGTCTTCTACAAGCCAAACACTTCTCATTTGTTTTTCTCATCGCAGCTATGTGGGAAAGCTCAAAACTATTGGCATTAGGAGGATGATTAAATGCATTTAAATATAAAGTTAGGAGCTTTAATTAAGATGGGGAAATTTGATATCGAAAAGGGTATTTACCAGCAGAATAGAACGTTAAACAGGCATGTGCAGAGATGGTCATTGAGGGAGCCGTTACATCCCGTACAAGGGTATGGACATTCCATAAAAAAAGTAATGGAGAATTTAGAAAAAGAATTATCGCGAATAAATACTACGGTAGATATAGGCTTTCCTTACAGATACTACCTTACTTACGTCAAAAGGTGCAGAACGAATTTTTTCCATGCTGTTAAAATTTTTCGTGAACGATGCTTTTGTATAAGACCCTCGAAGTTCCCTTTGAAATATTTATTCCCCTTGGAATTCCAAGCAGTCATTGGACTCTGGCGATCAGTGCGAGTACGGATGCGTGCATGAAGCTCTTAGCGTGGGCATAAATTTGAATACAATTGGTGGGTTCACGTGGGGGGTGTTCCTGAAAAATATTAATAGCCATAAATACATCCTTTGCTGAATCTTGTAAATCTCGGCCGGCAGAACGATTCACATTTCCAAAAGGTTCAGGGGAGAAAGCGTGGAGAAGGGGAGGTAAGGACGGATGTGGGGATGAAAGAAACCGTGTCTCAAGGAGTTGAACGGCGGGAGATGAGGGTGGCAGGGGCGCCGTAAAAGATAAGGGTTTAGAAAGGGTGATGGGGAAAGGAGCGAAGGAGTAAAGAAGGAGAGAAGTGGAAACCCCAGAGCTTGGGGCTGGAAAATGAGTCCTGGGTGAAAAGCAAAGGAGGGGTAGCTAAGGGCTATACAAATATTGTACCATTAACATGCGTTCTCAACGGGTAATCAAATAATTTGGACATAACATACTTTTGCTTTGATTAATTTATCATCAGCAGACAGTGATTGAGTTGCGCAGGTCTCTAGTTACGTAAATCCGTTTTGCTTAAAAGACAACATCGATAAAAATAACTGAACATTAAACGAGAAAACTGTTCATTTAGAAAGCGAATGCGATCTAAAAAACGTTTCTGTTATTATATTGGTGGGCGCAAAAGACCTCTAGGCTTCAGTTCCTCAAATGAACGTGCCGATAAAAAGAATGGTCCACACTGACCGTGCTTTTTCACCGAAGTTTTCGACTCTCGTAAATTTCGACTTACCGGGTGGGTAATGAAGCGCAGGAATTACATCACTTGTGCACTCCCTTTTTTATTTCTCATATTCCATCATTCGGTCTTTGATAAAAGGATAAGACTAAATCGTTATTAAATAAATTCTGAAATCTGATTAGAGGATGGGAAGTTTTTTAGCCCTGAATATCATGACTAAATACAGGTATTGCATTTATTTTAAGTTTTTGTAAATAGAAAAATACGCAGTGTATTTTTATCAAATTTTGTCATTATCCCACTATATTTCCAGTAACTTTGAAAAATAAAGTACCTAGGCAAGCGACCTTGCTTCAGGTACTGTTTTAGTGTCTGTTACAGACTACTGTTGAGGTTAATTAAGAGCAGTTAATAAGTAAATGACACGATAGAAATAAAGCTCGGGTGCTGAATTATAATTAAACAGAGATATTACATCATTTACAGCATTAAATTAAAGAGGAAATGCAGTTGAGCAATCGGTACGACTCAAGCATGTTAAGAAACTGGCTGTGCTACAGCATATGTGCCATTATTAGTAGTGCTTACTTAAAGCTAAATCCGCCATTCTCGTATTGTTTTTATGTATTTAACCAGGAAAGTTACATCCAAAGCTCTAAAAATGGCCGCAAACTATAATGGCGTTACTGGCTTATATTGCACAATAATCATATTACGGATAAGTATGAGTGCCCACTTCCTTCTCAAAAAACTACTGCCGTAAACAGAGTATATTATATGCTTGAAAATTAATGCTTTGATAATTTTGAAGTAAACTTGGTATATATAATATTGTGGTTGATTTTTTGGTTGTTGTGGTTGTGTTTTAGGTTGGTGGTTGTGATTGATGTTGTTGTTGTGGTTGTGGACGGTCAGTTAGACAGTGGATTTTGATTCTCACGAGTTAGAAAATTAGTGGTAAAGCAAACAAATTTACTACGACTAAGAACGTATATCTGGAGCATGTTTCTTTACGGCAGTGAGCAGGCATGGACGATGACAGCAGCGGAGAAGAAAAGGGAGGAAGCATTCGAAATATGGTGCTACCGAAGAATGATGAAGATAAAATGGCCATATCTTAAGACACGATGGCCTGATGAAGACAATCGTCGAAGGAAAAGTGAACGGTAAGGAAAGAAAAAGGCTGATCTCGTTTGAGTTACATAGAACAGATCGTAAATGATGTGACAGAAAGGAAGTACGTTAATATGAAGAGGTTGGCAGATAGTAGAATCGAGTGGAGGGCTGCGTCAAACCAATCCTAGGATTTTTGACCCATGATGATGGTTGATTTAAGAGTAAACATAGTTACGCGTAAAAGTTGGAAAAAGTCACGGAGGGAAATGTGATGAAAAATAGAAAGGGCGAGTACACTCACGAAGGAAAATGTTTTTATGTTTAAAAATAAAGGTGGGGCGAGCGAATGGAATGCCTTGAGCGATCAAAAACACCGTACCGGCGTTATTTCGTTACAATAGAAGTTGTCTTTGTTATGAATCAAATTAGGAGAGTGTCCTCAAATTTTGATCAACGGCCAGTGATGCAGTGGATTCTGATTCTCACGAGTTGTACAATTAGTGAAAAAGTAAACTCATTTACTATGGATAATTACCAAATGGCTTACAACTCAGTTGGTACTACGGACTTAAATCCTATGATAATTACAAAATATCTCACTACTCAATTGGCACTAGGGACTTAAGTCATATGGTAATTTAAAAAAATTAAAACTAGCAGTGATACAGAGTACTATACGAAATGAAGTAATGACATAGGGATGGCAGTGCATAATCGGGCAATTTACTCAGTCTTACTCCTACGCAAGAAAAGGAAAAAGTGTTAGTTGCTTGACTAGCATTGGTAGCTTTGTGAATAACACTTCCCTTCTATCCTTCTCGTGGCTCCATCGATTCTAACCCTTCTTAAGAGTTTGCAAGTAAATAATAGTGGGGGGTTATGCTGGTGAGGTTCAATTCGCACGAGGCAAAATAAGGGAACAAGTTTGAAAGAGGGAAGTGCGAACCTGAGGTCCTTGTTGAACATCGCTATGCGGACAAGAATGCCGGAAGAGATTCAAGATGGTGACTGAGCAAACACACTCGGAACGCACGCGAAAACACGAGTGGTCCGGAAATAAACCGGAATAAAATAAACCGAGTGGGGAGATCGGAACGGAGATTGGGAGAGTGCGATGAATAGAGTTGGGAAAAGGGGAAGAAAGACGAGCCGGTTGGAAACCGAAGGGAAACGGACTACCTATCGCAGAAAGCACGGGAACAGATGAGTTTTTGGGTTGAGGAGAACGGGGGCAGAGAAATAATAAATGAAGGGCGGCCCTGAGGGAGGGTAGCAGGGTGGGAATGTGTGGGAGGTGTGGAGGGGGGGGGGCGTCGTGAAAAAGACGTCGTGAGGATGGAATATTGAGGACCGGAGGTGATGCGACGGTGTATGATTTCCACCGGGGGGGAGGAACGAGCTTTAAGGGAGGGATGGTGCGGAAAAAGGAGAAAGTGGAGTCACACGGGAGAGGGCTTGTTTAACAACTGGTTTAACAACAACCAACGCTCGCTCCGTCCGTCTGTCTGGTTCACGCGAGAAGGATAGATCGTACTGGAGAAGTTATTTCAGCTGAATTGATATGGAAAATATTCGATATTGTTTTACAGGTAAACGTGTGCTTCCTACTTGCGACATTCACGGGTGAAGTTTTTCTTGGACGAGGTAAAATTTAAAGAGTGCTTATGTGCACCATTAAAATTCATCAAATGAACAGTGAAAAGTGCGCAAACACCTAAAAGTTCGAAAAATACGTAGTCTAAATAGGTTGCATTTGAACCAGTTTTAAGGAATAGCATTAACGCCCGGGGGAATCAAATTCATTTTTAGCTCGTTTGGCCCCTTCAGTGAAGACTTCCCTGGTATGCCCACAGGGTAGGTTTTCGTGATAGAACGTTTTGGGTAGCAGAGCATAGCGCGGAACTTTTCCGGGCATACTACTTAAAGGAGGTCGAACGAAAGATTAACTGACGTCGCTGCGATGAAATTAGAGTTCAATTACATTGTTATTCGTGTTTCAAACACGAGCAGTCTCCACGATGAATGTCTCCAGTCTCTCCTGTATGAATCGCAATGTTTTTACTGAGTATGTGCGGGCTAATCTTTCCCAAGCATCCCAATTCTGGCTTCAATGTTACCCATTGCCTTATACATATGACGATGTCTCTACCAGTACATTCCAACCTCCTTAGGTCTCGTGAAAATGGTACCCACTGTAGTACAGCAAGATGACTTGGTTGGAGCACCGACCTTTTCTTTGAGTCACAAGACGGGCAATGAGGAGTTTTTCGGCATTAACCGTTAAGAAAGTTAAGAATTAACCATCGAGTTAAAAATGCAGGAAATACGATTAACTGGTCAATCTGGTGCCGAGCTGTAAGTTGGGGATTAGGGAGGACTGGGAGGTACAGCCTATATCTTGTCTGTTTCCGACAGAATGTGTTTCCAGAAAAGAAACTTAAAGAATCTTAAAGAAATTATGCCGCTCCATAGGAGGAAGTGGGACTATAAATCTCGCGATACGATATTATAATCGGGGTTTATCGTACAGATACGGATATAAATAAGGTGAGGCCGTTACCTCACTAGAATGCGAGGTGTTTCAGGAAGTTGGGTCACATATATGCGTACGTTATCGACACTTCTTTCCGGCTGAAAGAGGGAATATGCCATTCCACGGCTGTTTCCAACAACTCGATCGTCAACTCTCAATTTTTTCTTAGTAGGGAGTTGCTTTGCAGCTGTTGGGGTGAAGACATATAACTAAGTAGTTACTTTGAGAACTGTCTTGTGTTCAAAAGTAAGAAAGCGCATTTTCTCAGTGCATTTAAACGTTTTTAGGTATAGTAATTCAATATGAAAATGAGTTTTATGTTCATTATCTTCTTGAAAAAAGTAGCATTATCCGTAGGATACTATTTGCTTCAATCATTATAGTAAATGAAAAAGACTTAAATATTACTGGCATAAACATGGAAAGTGTAGTAGTTAGAGAACATTTGTTGCATTATTACTGATTGATAGTTTAAAGCAGTTAGGGTAGGTTTTATGATACAGTGTCCCTATGCTTTAATTTAATATGAATTTTTAATTGCTCATACCCTACTCCTTTTAAATTCTCAGATTAAATTCTAACTCCTAATTCTGCTCTCAGGTATTACATTTTTGTAGCATTGTCAAAGAGATAAAAACCGCTATACCTTGTGATAGGAAAAAACTATGGAATCCGGCTATACAATATTTAACTGATAGGAGTGGCCTAACTGTAGGATCAGTGTACTGCTTTGACATTTATTTAGGAGTAGGTGATAGTATGTATAGTTTACATTAGGTCCTGAGTGGAACACAAATGTCATTTTGAACATTACACAGCACTGACAGCTGGAAATACTTAGATTATTAAAAGATAGAAAAGCAGTCGCTTTTGACTCTTTCTCCCATAATATAGCATCGCATAGAATAATATCTACAAATGCCTTCGAGGTGGAGTCATGAACGGTCTCTGCTTTGAATTTTCAATGCGCTTTTTTCTAATCAATGCATTCTTCGTTCGAGAAAGACATTCTGTATAAATGGGGGCAAAATAACACTGCTGCCCGGTTTTTCGACTAGCATTTGGCCCATGTCGTTGAGGAAACATGTATGCGGTTCTGTTATCAACAAGTTCATTCCGACCCATCTCCTTTCATCAGCCGCAAATCCCCTGAGCTTGTTCTAACTCCCATATTCAGATTATCCGGGTCGTACGGGTGTTTGAGGAGGATTGGAGGGATGAGGGAAGGGGTAGAAATTGGTGCGGTTGACTACGCGGCAATGAGATATGGAAATGCGACAAAGAGGGAGAAATTTCTTCACATATTTATACGCCGAAGCCATGGACATCGAACTGCTATGTATCAGAATACGGAAAGGGAGCGGGAGGCATTGTCGGGTTGAGGCTGGAAAAAACCGAATTAAGATGCGCATACCGAAAGCCTTTTCGAGCTCGCAAATGAGACGGCAGGTGCGTGGCGAGATGGTATCCTATATGGAATGGCATAACGGGCGAGAGGATGGTGGAATTTAACATGGAAAAAAGCGGGGAGAAACCGGGGTAAGGCCACTGAACGATGGGATGCCGTGAACAAGGTCATCGATGGGTGGAAGAGGGAGGAAGCTGCATGCAACTTTAAAGACATGATGCCATACCGGGAGACAAATGCCGCAAACATTCCGTGACTACGATGCGAGACGCGGGAAAGGATAAATGAAACGAGTGCTTTACAGCTATAAGGATGATTGGAGTTCTTTCAGTTGCTTTTTGTGCGTTTTAAACCCCGAATTTTAAATTAATGCGTTACAATTAGATGATCTGCTAATATTTGTTATTCCCCATCCTTATAATTACCAATTGAAAGCACTGAAGTATTTTGATTTTTTAAGAAGTCTGTACTTTAGTACGATATATATCTTTGTATGCATGTTATGGGACTAGTTACTTTTCCTCATCTTTCACACATTATAGAATTTTACTATTTCTAATAACACTTATTATACCTTTCCAGTTTTGTTTAATTACTAAGTTTCCCCTTTCAAATCTTGCCTAATATTCCCACTACTCGTGACCTGCAGTATTCTTATTACACGTACGATATCTTTGTTTTAGTTTTTTAAATCTCCTTAAGATTCACTTGTACTTTGTTTTCCTAATAGTGATCATATCATATCCTCCTATTTCCAAAATTTTATCTGAAATGATCTTTTGTCCTTCCCTTGGCTTCAATTGTTTGTCTCCGTACATTGCCTCTGTGTTAATGCCTAGGTTATCTGGGTCACATGTGTGTAGCATAATATTAACAATACTGTCCTGATAGCTGAATAACATTTCACTCATCAACATCGGTTCTGACATGTCAGTTACATTACCACAGCTTAACATGCAAATACTTGCGTATCGGGCATAGTTAGTGGAATAACCTAGTGGTTCCACGTGTTTAAATTTATTTTTCAGCTTTATCGTAAAGACTTTAGCAGCTTCCGAAATTATATTTAACTGTCCTTTTTTCTAGTCTTAAGGTTTCATTTTGGAACATCTGGACTCAATCATGTAGAAAATTAGAGCTGAGTAAATACCAAATCATTCAGAAATTCGGGTTTTTTGAGTTCACTATTTCCTGAGACTTATTCTAAATGGTGAGCAGAAAGTTAAAATTATAACTTTTTCTATGTGATACGCTACTTTCAAGCAGAATTTTTTAACCCTACCGGAAGGTCCGTTTGCCTCCCCCTGCCAAGATACTGCATGAGTAGGCAATAAAGGGATGGAGTGACAGAGGTAAAGTAAGGGCGAGTAGGTTGTGGCCGAAAGGAAGTTTTTATATTTGCGGGCAAAAAAAGGCCGATACGACCATTTTAGCAGGAAAAGGGTTGGGTATCTGAATGTTTAAAGGCTAAAAATGAGAAGGAGAGAGAGGAAGAGAAATATTCTGCCGTGAGATCAGTTCGGAAGACGGAATTTTGTTTGGCTGGCGGACGTATCCGCACGGATTTGGGTGGTGGAATGGAAATCATCAGAAAGGGAAGGGAAAGTGTAGGGATAAAGATGAGCTCGTCCATGTGTCCACACTTTGGAGGAAGGAATGGGACGACATGCAGGGAAAAAAGTGGACGGAAGAGGTCGGAGGGAAACGGCGTTGGTTGAGATCAAGTCTGGGAAATTTTGGATACGGGTGGGGGATAGTTGTTTCCATGGAAATATGAGAAAGGGGCGCCAGCTGCAGATATTTAGTGCCTCGCTGACCGCTCCCCACAAAATATTCACTGCTGTTCCCAGTTTTAGAAAGTCAAACCATTCTTGATAATTTCTACCTCTCCAAGGGTGCGGAATGATGTCTACATCTGGGGAATACATTCAACGGGAATTCAATATCTTCATCTAAATAGGGAGTATGTTGGTAGCCACCAGGAGAATTTAGATTCCAGGGATTAAGGGATTATTTGGTCTCAATCTCGTCCCAGACAGACACGGCTTATTATTAGATTCAAAAATGTCAATGGTGAAGTGTCCCATGCATATTCATACATGGGTAGCTGAGTCGCGAATTAATGCTTGGGTGCCTGGATAAGTATACTAGTGTCTGGACGATTGTGTGGGCAACGCCTTGAGTGCCTAGATTCGGCTTTCTGGTTGTATGTTCTCATATACTAAGAATTTTCTATCTATATAAATACATAAGTACAGGTTTAAATTGAACAGTTGCGGATTTGAATTGCTCACATATTTAGTACCATGCTCATTGCTTCGGAGTGGTCGCAATCCTGAAGGAAATAAATGAACGTCATGTTTAATGAATGCACACGTATAGTGGCATAAGCATATTTCCAATATATCTCATTCTGGTGTTATTCACCACATGATCGAGTATTTGGTGAAGTGCACTGATAGTAATACAAGGTAATCGTTTACAATAATGCGAGTACCACATGTGCTAATTGAAAAGCTCAGGTAAATAAATATATGGTCCTTTGTTAATAGTTTCAGGCTTAACGCTGTGGAAATCTTTCATCGTAGGAATGAAGGATGAAATTGAAACACTGCAATTTCCACACACAGTTTTATTCTCCACGACCATGGTTGTGTTGCAAGGCAACATCATCCTGATTTCATCCTTCATTCCTATATGGTCCTTTCTTATACACGCACTAAAATACCAAGGTAGATAAATAGGGTCCATTCCTTGTTCAAAATTTGTCTTCAATATTAAATCAATTGCCTCACACGTTTATGATAAGGATGAGGGAATACTAACGCGGTTATATTGATTTCCTAGTTTGACTCCTAAGAATGCCAGGATGAATCCCATTTGATTAACATGGTACTGCCTATTTTTTAATTGCCGCTTTCTGCTCTCCATTGCGTCTCATTCACTGTAGGCTCTCTCATTATTTAGATGCCCAGCATATTCTTTTAAATTATTTGCAGGTTAAAATCTTGAATCCCTGCTACTAAAAACTCTCTGTAGAGACTAAAATGTCTCTGGTGCTTATGGGGTATTATTTTATGGTTTTTATTTTTCGCACTCGGTTAACTACTATCTGGGTATGTGTTTATGTGTTTGATACATACTGATATTACCATGAGTCAAGCTGTGATCCTTCGGCTTACCTCGGCTCTTGTTAAAAAAAAAACCATTTCTAGGACTATGGGTACTGTTCTATTCTAAACAACTTCTATTCATCCTATATTTTTGACTCTTCTTAATCGTTTCTTTATTTATGCTCAGTTCTAAGGTAGTGAATGATGCAAATAATATGCACCAGTAAACAGCGAACGTAAACAGCGAATCAAAAAAAAAGGTTTCGATGGTTTTGGAAGTGCACATTTTTATGCGGACAAATGGCACTTTGGACACAAAAGTAATATTTTATTATACTCCGCGAACGGTATAGGTAATACGGACAATGGAACATAAATCAGGACAGATATGTTCATCTCTTCAGATATTATACATTCTCATCTGTTGAATGGGTATAAATTTTAAATATGTAATATTTATATTAAATTATATGATAATATAGTTCAAAGGTGCCTTACAAATTTTATCTATTGGCTTGTAAATACCAAATATTTTACAGCGCAAACAGCAAAAAGGGACCCTCTATAAAGTAGTAATGGTGCATGTGGTCTGCTGATAGCCCTGTGGAAAGGGTCAGCCGAAAATAATGAGTGGTTAGAGTGTTTAAATTTGAGACATGAATATCGAGGAATATTCCCCTGTATTTTACCGCATATTGATAGCAATAAAAAGCATAAACCTCTTGAGTTATTCTCTACCGCTTTCGACGTACGCTTACCGAGAGAAGTGAATGTTATGGTTAGTTAAAATAATATTTTAGTAATATTACTCATGGTAAAACAGAATATTGCAATCTCTTTTCTCGTGACTAAGTATTCTCAATATTTCATTGATGGTGCAAAATGTGGGTCGTAATGGGGCACTATTTTTTATAACTCTTTAAGTGTGATGTTTATTAGCTATAATGTGCTTGGCGAAAATTTTGCTGAAGAATTAAGTTTCGTTACAAAGACATTACTCTTTGAAAATTGTACTTTTTCGGCATATTAAAAACACGACGTCATCGAATGACGTCACGGCACGGTATCACTAAGAGCGTTGTTTATCTGTTTATGCGTGGAGGTAAGTTGTTAAATGAATACTTGGCGATAACGTATGTATTTATCTCATTTGTTCATTGCAATAAACGATTGCATTTAGATTTCTTATTTACGTAACATGGATGGTAACGAGCAAATCGTCCATAAATTATATACTGCCTGTTAAGTGCCCAAGAATTTCTACTACGTCTATGCAATCGCTGCTTTTTTTCAGAAGAAAGCCGTCATAAGGGAGTCAACCAAAGGAAATTGTCGGAATGTGCTTTTTTAAGTATTTTTTCAGTCATCGTTTCTTTCGAGAAACGGCTAAGAACCTCAAAACAATATATTCACTTCGTGTTCTTTTAAATATAAATTTCTATCTCCGTAGCAATATGGAACCTATACCGTGCAGTGACGTAAGAAGGCGTTTAAGGTCACGTGGCTTTCGTCGATTTTCGGGAACATATTAATATCATTTATTAATATTTGTGGTGTGGAAAAATTTGGCTTATATATTTAAATTGGTGAGAAAATTTTGCATAAAGTACATCATTAATCTTCGAGAAACAAATTTCATGCATATTTCCCATAATGACATTTATGCAATCGTGAAAATTTAATTTGAATTTGGCAATATTAGTGTGGGTTAAAGAGAAAACCTGCTCAAATATAAGATAGGTGCTTGACAAAAGGTACAAATTCTCACACATGCGTTGACTTAAGCCGGAATGAATAAACTTTTCACCTTCACCAACGAGATTCTGCGAAGCCGTTATCGAGGTCCCACAGTGCACACGCTTTCACTTATTTTTTTATGGTGCTTAGGCAGTCCTGCTATTTGAGCTATCTAAGAAACATATAATAAACGTCCGCGTAACGGACGCGTTAAAAAACTGCCGGTAATACCAGGACCAAGGAGGTGCTGTATTATAAGGATGTGATAACCGTGGGGGAATTATTGGACCGTCGGCCTGCGAAATAGCTGATAAGACGAAGATGTATAATGGAGCTGAGAAATAAGGGGTCTGTAATGCAGGTGTTGGTGTCTTCCAGTGCAGGAGGCATGCGGATGAACTTAGAGGGATTACCGGGTTGTATGTTATTGGGGAATAAGTAAAGGTGTTATCTGGGATCATTAGGCCTAATGTAAGGTCCAGGGATGCTTTATTTCAGGTAGGAAATACCATGCGTCTCCCCGATTATAAATCCACAGAGAAAAGAGTCTGTATTGGTGAGGATGACTTCCACCAAGAAAAGGAGCGAGCGATCCCTCAAAAATGTTTGTCCTGATGATTTGAGAAATGAGAAAATTGCCTCTGCCCCATAGGAATTTAGTTTTTTCCCACCGATGCGCCTCATTCCGCAACCAAAATGGATGTTACTTGATTACTCGTAAACTGCGTTTTGTTAGTATAGTTGCGGTATCGCATTGACGCATAGGAATAAATTTTTGCCTATTTTGTGATAAGAGGATGTAATTTAAAAAGGTATTCGTGGTAATCATATGAAGTACACAAAGAAGAAGTGCAGCTAGTATGTACTTTTTTCAAGAACAATGACGACAATTTTGAAGACCATGAACATTAACAGTTTTTTTTTGCTTTTTATGATTAGCTTCCGTTTGAAACTCTTCCCTTCAAGCTTACTTACGCTTCTTGAATTATAGAAAATATGCGTGGATAATTGATTGCTGCTACCTATTCTTTATTCATCCTGTAAAGTACGAGCATAACTTTTTCTGCGCTTGTATTCAAATCTAGTCACCTTATTGCGTCCGTATATTTTCCTTGCTCACGGAAAAAAGTCTCCTGATGTATGCTAAACCAATATTTTGAGTGTTAACATTTTTTAACCATGAGAGGTTAGAGGAATCGATCCAAATGAACGCGTTATTGAAGAACAAAGGATAGACAATCTTCTACTTGTTCAACTTTGATAGTTATCAGTATTCGTAATATGAAATTGGAGGAGGGATAAATAAAAATAAAGACATGGAGAATTAGGTTCTGGATAAAGGAACTGAGAGGTGAAGTCTCTGGAGGAAATCTGAGGTAGAAATCTAAGTGCACGTGTATGGTTGGTAATTAAGGTGAAGGGATTGTTCAAATTCTTAGCAGGAAGAAGAAAATCACTATGTGGTGGGTGGAAGACGAAAATATACAAGTTTGCATCGAACGAATGCGATTTCAGGCTTGAGAATGTCATTATTTGGTGGAATTAAAATTTCAACCGTAGAGTCATAGAGTCAACCATACAAGAGAATTTTCATTTAATAAAAAACTAACGCAATGATAATTAATGGTACCTCACCAGTTGTTACCAGTGAGCTACGAACTGGAAATGTCAGTACGAAAGTTGTAAATAGAAAGCGCGCATCATAGTTTCCACTCTTATGTTGGGAGCAGTTCACCTAGGTGGGCGCCCGTTCCCCGAAAGCATCCTATTCAGATATGTCTCCCCTAGACGTAGGTATATAACCTTGGGATCAATTAATCATATGTCCTGAGCTCCTTTGACGGATTCGGGGGATAAAATTGCAGGGTAACCAGCGCCTCTCACGCCGCCTAATCTCAAGGAGCCTTCTAGACGAGCTTGAGTGAGGGGAACTGAAGGTGCCTGAAATGAATTTGGATTTCCCCTAACGGTTGGGCAAATTTGAATACTCTCGAAATTGACAAGTGTGCCTCAAATTACCTGGCGTGAAATCCAAGATGGTACATTTTAATAATATTCTGAACCAAATTGATTTTCGTGCGCAAATCATAGTCTTTTATTCAAAATTTAAATATATTTGGTAATTCGTTTGGTGAATAAAATAAGCGTAATTGCTAATACAATGCTGTTAGTTTTCCTCAAATTTCTAGCTTTTATGGTCATCATTCTTAATGCACGATGTCTTTGCAGCAATCTTTCTATGTAATGCTTCATCTAGCTCATTAGGTACGTATAACGTGTGTGCTGCAATATATTAAAGTAAGCCATATGCCACTGATTATTTCACTTTTCTGATTCTCACTCATCTTTAAATGTGCCTTTTTAATCGTCAAACGATATCATTATATCAATTTTCAAAAGGAAAATCTTGTTTTTTTTATTTATTGAATATTTTCATGTTCCTATGAAGGTTAAATATGGTGCTCAGGTTACCCTAACTCTTCATCAACGTAGGATCTGCGAAAAGTTGGCTTAAATTAGAAAGGCTGGAAGTGAATCACCATAATCTGTAGGAACTTAACTTATAAACAGGCTTATAATTATTTAAATTTACAGTTGTTTTATGCTTGCTCATCTGCTAAAGAATAACATTATTTCATAGTAAATGACGTGATGCCTTATGATAGTTCGATGAGTTAAACAAGCAATCATGCGTTTCTATGTAATGTATTTTATATTTTATTCCTTTTGTAACATAGTTGTATGAAAATCATCGACGGTGGATAAAACGGAACGAAATGGAGTGGTGGATTACTGACTTTACAATTAGCATGACGCATCGGTTAAACCGTGAAAAGCGAAGCAGAGTGAGTAATAATAATAATATTTTATTTACCCTAATGAGGTTGACACAAATATGGGGTATAGACAAAATAAAAGTAACTTTTGGTAGTCTCTAAGGCCATTAGGCCTGAATTGATCCATCAGCATGCAAATCACAAAAAAACTTTCGCCATCAACGATAAAACGCCAACGTTAAAGCAGTGAAATCGGGAACCTACTCTGCATATTGGTTGCAAATACTGAGAATCGTACATCCTGTTGTATACTGAGAAAAGGGCATTTCGGATTTTGAGGGTCTGCCCTTTATTAGTTCTCCTACTCCCAGACCCTCGCGTGTATCTTGGGGAACGGGGAACCTTAGAATAAACGGAAGAGGAGGAGGCTAAGCGCCCCGCAAAACGGCTACATGGTTGAAACGGCTACGTTAACCGTACCCACGGAACAGTGTTCATAATAGTGTAAGAAGAAGGGAAGGCAAATGGAAGAGGAGTGGTCCTAGATGGCGAGAGGTATGCCGACACGAACAATTTCTGGCGAGCGGTAGGATGTTCGGGGCGTTTGAGATGACGGGGCAGAGGGAGGAGACACATTTGGGAAAAGGGTCGGAAACTGGAAGGCACAGAGCGAGAGGAGGATATGCAAGAAGTGGAGTCGAGGAAATGTTTCGAGATGCAAGCGGAATTCCGCCCTTGATGGAGCTGGCTGGTGCCCCGAGAATACGAAATAGGGGGAAATAAGACGGTCGGCAGGTACCTACTCTTGAAGGGGCGTGGTGGACAGGAGATTTCGAGTGAGGAGAAATGGAGCGAAGGGCTACTTAAAGGAGGGGACAGGTCGACACAGTTAGGCACCTACCCTTTGAGGAGGGAAGGACGGTTACGCACGTATCCTCGCTTCAACAACCCTTTGGCAATAAGTGGACGGGTCGTGGGGACATGGCGAAATAGCAGGGAGTGGATGCGGAGGTGGGAGGGAGAGGTAAATGCCCGGAATTCGGCACGGGTGGGTGCGCGGGGCAAGTGGGTGTGGCCCGAGTCAAAAGGACGAAGGAGGAAGAGGGTTGTTGAAGAGGACGGAGGGCTAAGAGGGAGGCGGCGAGTGAGCAGAGGGGGTGGCCCTTGAGGAACAAGGATGAAAGGCATCAAACGGTATGGATAATTTATGCCTGGGAAGGCGAAAAATTTTAATAAAACGGAGATGTTGGAGAGGCAAGGATGTCCCCCGTGGAGCATTAATCACCGGGAAAACGAGGGAAATTTGTGTCTCTCCGAATTTATGAGGGGGTTGCAGAGTAAGAGAGAGAGAGAGGAGATGGGAGAAAAATGAATGTATGCTGTTCGGTGCTTGCGTTATTAGGAGAAATATATCTCGGAATTATCGGTGATTATTTCGTTACCACCTTAGAATTATCAGCTTTGAATCCTTATAAATTCAATATTACAATACAAATAAGTGATATTGTGTTACGAATAATGATCCATGTTGATGTTAACATTCATCATTTCAGGACAGAAATTACTTTAGCGTTATGCCCCACTACTTTGTTTCATTCCGCAGATTAGATTTCACAGCTTGAGATCTGTTAAAATCATAATATATTTATACGCCTGCCGTATTGACTTATTCTTTCACATATTCTCTACCATGAAATATCCCTCAGCTAAAGGTATGTCTCCTGATTACATTTTAGTCAGCTATTGGAAAAGCCTACCTGTAACTTCTATTTATTTCCTCTATAAATGGAACCAAATTCCGTCCTACCTTCCCGTAAATTCATCGTTCACTTGTATTCATCTTGTATTTTGTTTAATGAGCTGATATTCTTGTTAGGAAGTAATTTTAATGAACGTCAATCTCGTCTTGAAATTTTCGTCGGAATAATAATCGAGTGGATGTACGGAAGAATTTTGAGTGTACTGGAAGAGGCATCGCAGCTGATTTGAGAGTCCAGCGGCCATCTTGGTTGGTACAGGCTTGCTACGTGATATACTTGTGCAGATTTAGTTGTTTTCACGTGGTAATAATAAGAGTTGAGAGAGGAATAATGAAATGTATTTTTTTAAATTCGTCAAGCAAGAAAATGAAGGTGCGTAACCACGAACACGAGTGATAATTTGTTTCAATTGTCCAAATTGAATCCCGCTTTCACGAAAAACATTAACTCCTAGGAGAGTAAAGTGCACAAATACCTCTATTAAATAACGTAATACATTTTATTTGACACCGCTGCACTTAAATTATACCACAATTTCGTTTTTATTTATGCGTAAAATATACAAGCAGTCTCTATAACAGGTATTTTTAAACGCATTGTAGGGCATTATCCTCCCCACAATATGCCTTCGTTGGCCAAATTATCGCATGTAATTCTTCCTCCAGTGCATTATTACCTCCTTAGATTTACGATAACTATATTTGATTAATTATTTTTGAAACTATTCATCGTTGTTGTTCCATCGTGAATATATCATCCTAATTTAGAAGATCTGTCATTACCTCCTGAGAAAACTCTATAATTCTCCAGGTGAAAGATGTAAACAAAGCATTTAAAAAGATGTAAACAAAATACACAAAGATGTAAACAAAATATACAAAGATGTAAACAAAATATACAAAGATGTAAACAAAATATACAAAGATGTAAACAAAATATAAAAAGATGTAAGCAAAATATTCAAAGATGTAAACAAAATATACAAAGATGTAAACAAAGCATGTGCATAAAAAGAGTTTTAATGTGCAAAACAAAAAAAAAACGTTTTAAACAACAAAAATATCGATCATTCTCCAATTTATTGCGCTCCAGAGTATAGTTCATGAATTTCGATTATTTCGTAAATAATAACTGATTGCTTGATTGTGAATTTATTCAAAATTATCCATGGTTTTGACGCCAATGATTGCATGTGAAACCGGCGATTGATGAATATTTGATTGATGGAGCAGGTTGGGCAATTACAGATTTTAGAACAGCTATGAATCAAAAGTTCTAATTAATTAAAGATAATCAATGATTTAATCTAACCTATTTTAATTGCGGATAGGAATAGACGAATAAGTACGTACGTTCCAAACTGATAACGCACGGGCACATGTTTTTTTTCTGAATTGGTTATTTTAGGAGTAAATACCTGATTCTACCACCTTAAATTAACTGTGTGGTTTGAATTAAAAATTCAAGGTTACTCTCACTACAATACACTTAAGTTTTTCCGTTGGAATAATTATGCCGATGACCAAAGACGATGAAGACAATCGTTGAAGGACAAATGGATGAGAAGAAAGGCAAAGGATGGCCTCGAGTGAGATATATGGAATAAGTGATGAAGGATGTGAAAGAGAAGAAATATGTAAATATGAAGAGATAAGCCGATAGAAGAACTCAGTGGAGAGCTGCGTCAAACCAATCTGAGGATTGATGACTAATAGTGATGATGATGAGTGCCAAATGCGAACCTGTGCTGTATGTCTCCCATTCTAATCCCTCTGGGTAACATATCTTTAAGTCCTACCATGATGATTTGATGATAAACTCCGTACGGTTTAGGCAGGGATCATTGGAGTGCCCTTAGACATGAAACGTGTTTCCATTGCAGGACGTGAGAAGGATGGAGCCCTGTGAGAAGTAAGTGGAAGAAACCTTTGTAACGTGGAAGCAGAGATCGTAATTGAGGACGGGAAATATGAGACGTTAAGGAGGAAGGGTGGATGGAAATGGGGTGGAATAAGAGAGGTACTTTGAGGTCGAGAGGGTTTCCAGTGGGCTATTTGGGTAGAAGGAGCACGAGGGAGTCAGAGATATTCCTTATCCAATTCCCTTCAGTCAATGGGCATTTCACAAATGTTTAACATGATCCTACGGGAAAAGTTTATTTATTTATGCAAAGTATAGATATCCTTTACTAAAAATATTAAAGTCCAATGTTTAAAATTATTATTTCTATCTACATCTATACGATACCCTGCAAGCCACCGCGAGGGTGTGTGGCAGGGGGTGAAGATCACCAGGCATGCACTACTAACATGCAAACTAGCAACTATATTGTCTCATGCAACTTGATTGTTAGTGTCTACAGTATTTAAGGGGCAAGACATGCATCATGCACTACATAATACTCTAGAATATTTCCCCTACCTATCCCTTTCCTATGCTGCCTATTCTGTTCTCTTATAGTACGGGGAAAAATGCCATTTTGAATCTATCTGTACGACAATCTATCTCTCTAATCTTATTTATCTGGTCGAATCTAGCATAACACGCTGGTGTTTTTAACATGTGCCTAACATCTTCAGTAAAGCTATCCGATTGAAATTTCTCTAATAGATTTAATCTGAACTTTAACCTACGCTCTGATAATAATTCCCACCCTAATTCTTGTATTAATTCTGATACACTACTCAACCTATCCTAACACCTTTTGACGAACCTAGCTGCTCTACGCTGCACACTGTCTAGTTCTCTCATCAAACCTAATTCATTCGGATCCCATACACTGGCTGCATACTCAAGGTGGGGCCTAACTAGTGAAAAGTAGCATCGCTCTTTTGTCTTCTCATCACATTTCCCAAGTACTCTATCGATAAGAGATCAGCATTAAAAAACAGTTTATCCTTTCCGACATTTTCGAATAATTTTTACATACTCAGGAGAGGTATAAGACCCCATCGGGTCTATCACGAATAGGTAACCAAGGAGTCACGTGGCACAAACACGAATGGTTTGCAAATTTACTGTATCTAAATCCCTCGTTACTATATAATTGATTGTTGTCACTTGAGATTTTTCTCATCTGTCTCGACTGTAGAGCCACCAGATGAGTTGTAATGCAATTTTAAACAATGAATGAGAATATAATCAGCGGTTTTCACCAACACCATCTAAATTAGAATCTAGGTGGTGTTGTAATCTAATCTAGGTGGAGTTATTTTAACACACCAAAATTGCGGTCCATTCGAGTTTATACCACGTGACTCCTTGGTTACCTATTTGAGATAATCCCGACGGTTTCAAATACACACCCCCGGAGCTGAAAATACAGTAAAAGTCAAAAATGAAGAACAACACCACATATATACTTCAGATGCATCAATATAAATGCCAATTATATACTGAGCTCAGAACACATATATTTATAGATTTAGTATCAGATTGCATAGTTCCTGTTTTGATTTCATCTCAATAGAACTATTCCTTTCCTATAGATTTTCATTCAATGCTTGTTAAAAGCATGGATTACCAAAGAAATGACGTTATAGAAAAATAATGTTCCTTATTTAAACATGCAGAGGAAATGATGCCATGCAAATTACCTCAGTCATTGCAGAAAATGTATGCACTGTTTTTACAAGAATCAACATTACTCATCATCAGTTGATGCATCTACATCGAAAATCATGAAAATATTACATTGCTCAGTTGTACAGCTCTTTTGCTAAATACAATCAATTTCGACTTCTATTGCGTCGTTAAGGATAGAAGTGTCCTTGACAATTTAATCAGACCGAATGTATTTAAGATGCTGTGAAACTCTAAAAGGTTTTCTTTTATTATGTTGGTCTCATTGTTCGATAAATACCGCACGTATCATAGAATGGGCGCTAGGTGCTGGACACAAGAATTCCAAATTATTGCTGGATTTTAAATTTTATCAGAATTGGTTTGTTTACAAGGATTTTCAGGGTTTTTGGTAACACAACGGAAGGGAAATGATGTATAAATAGAATTCGTAGGGAAATTATTCTCAGTCATAATGGGACGAACGTGCTATGACTGAGTTTTGAGATGAAGAACGTATTTACGCGCGCTAAGGCTTTTTAGTAAAAGTAGATTTTTACAAAGCTGCTGCTGCCTTTGATGGTTGCAAATTATTTTATTCCCAAAGAGTTGTATTATTTATCATTATCGCGTCGTCGCGTCTTTATTTGGTTCTAGAGTATTTTATGTATACTCAAGCAGATTGATGAAACTAACTTATCACATCAAGGAAATCACTCACTTACATGGAAGAAAACACTTGCAATTAAGAGGAAGCGCATTATCTCTAAATTACGAAATTGCGAGAAATACGTATTTGTACGCATGGAAGCAGGTACTCAAGACATTTGCGATGTCAGCTTACCGGAGTGGGATTCGTGGGAATGTTGGTGAGGATGTCGGATGAGAAATGTAGGGTGGTAGGAGAGGAATTAGATGCCAACTAAATTGGATGGAGAGCTTTTTGAGTGGCATCGTAATTTTGGAGTATGTGTAGGAGAAATATAAGCGAGGTCGAGAGGGAATAACATGTGTTTTAATTTTTAAGGCCAATATCCGCAAAACTCAATCTCATTTAAACAAACGTATGCTAACAATATTTTTCTCCTCTTGTCTTTCCTTATCGTTCCCTCATTTTTATACCTTTATGTACCTTATTCTTTAATCTTCCACTTGTACTCTTCAAATATTCCTCTTCAATTTTATCATCGTACTTCTTTAAGGCTACGTATTTGGTCTAACGGAAATCATTAAACATACCTTTCACCTTATGGGGTAGACATTTTATTTAACCCAGGCTACTTTTTGACGTGTTGTCTCATTTTATTGCAAATAAAAGAGGCATAATGTTTTTGTTCACTTTAAGTTTGGTACACATCTAAAATGGGGTCGTTTACCATATTTTTTATTGCCGAATCTGATAGAGTTTTTAAAATAAAAAGACCCGTATTTTTCCGTTTTTTGATCCGACAATTATTTCCCGAGTTATAAGCGGCGAAAAACTGATGTTTTTAACCCTTTCGGAAAATTGGGCGTGGTGCAACCTCTGACGTATATCGGCTTCGTCGAATCAGAACTGAGCCCACGAAGCTAATTTGCCTTATCGAAATGGGGGGGACACAGCTGACTCGGCCAATGGGAATGATTGCGACAGCATCTGTGCGAGCAGACCTTCCGAGAATCCCCCTCTACTCCCTTCCCCTCCCCTGAAACAGTCAAGGACGTGAGGAAAATGACGTCAATGTTATCACAGCAGCATTTTCGGTGGGCGTCACCTTTTGCTTATTTTAATTTGATAACTAACTTGATAACTTTTGGCTTAAATTTGATAACTTTTGGCTCTGATAAGAAGATTAGTTTTTTCACTAAAATTCTTTTTTCGTTTCCATCCTTCGTTTTCGTGTACAAAATTGCGATTTCGGTTCCGGGTAAACGCCCCCATTCATCATCATATGTCAACAATCCTAAGAATGATGTGACGCAGTCCTCCACTCGAGCCGAGCTTAGCTCAACTTAGGGGACTCCTTACTCTAAAATTTCCATAGAGAAAGAGGTTCGCCTTGGTAACTCAACTGCTAGAGCACCTGACTGGAAATCAGATGGTCGGTGTTCGAGTTCCGGTCAAGGCGAATGATTTTTTCTCTGTGGAATATCTTGCTATTCTGCAATTCCAGCGGGTAACGCCGCTAAAGTTTTCGCGGTCAGTTCGCGGTCTTTGAATTCGTTGGAACTTCCGGTACCATGTATACAAGTGTAACGTGTAGATCGTACATAAGACAGCACACTGTATTGTTGATATGTATTCAACGCTGTTTCAACGGATCTTGCTTACCTTTTTGCTGTATATAAAGTCATTGTTCTTTTGCCCTTTGCCCATTCATTAAATAATAGGGTGCCATTTAAGGTTAAAATTCAATATAGGATTCATTAGCAAGGCATTATCGTGAAGAGACTCTTCACCAAGATACAGGACTCTACTTTTCGGGGATCACTTCGTCAAGGCTGAAGGGCTATTGAATCATTTCGATGGATCCTTGATTTGCGCTTTGAAATTGTGGCCCGAATAACGGTTCCTTCTCTAATCAATATGGGTGATAATCTTATTTTCGGCGTGTACTGTTTCTTCAATGGAATGACTAGTCCCCCACCAAACCATCATCAGTTTTTGATTCTGTGACACGATTCTAGAAAAAGGGTATTCCATTACTGTTTTTGCGAGGTATTGATGAATATAATTTATATATCAGTTGAAATGATTCTCAAAGAAACGAGGTAATCCTCGCTGTACTCCTTGTAGACCAATGATTATAGAAATTTTTTATAAATGCTAAACGTCGTTACTTTCTTTTATTTAAAAAACATTCTCGGGTTTCTCGCCGAGTAAGATGTTTTGTTGCTAACGTTTCTATATAAGCGCGGGCGGAATGCCCTGCAAGCTTTATTGCTCTGAGGACGATGGAGGAGTATTCCATCGAAACGTTAGCAACAAAACATCTTACTCGGCTAGAAACCCGAGAATGTTTTTTAAATATCATTCGCCGAGAAAGAAAAAGATCATATGTCGTTACTTTCTGTCAATTGAATCATTTTTGTACTATTTCAAGTGGGAAAATTTGGGCTAATTTAATTTTTTACTTTAAAAAAACTAAGAATCCGTAATGATGACGGTATGATTTATTACACTCAAATGCCTCGTGCGGACGAGGGTTTGTGCATATCCTGGTTTCCAGTCGAGCCAAAATACGTCAAAACACACACGCACGCATCGCCACCTCTTGCCGTACGTTCCCTACCCGCTTTGCAAGTCTTCTGCCCAAAGCGGGCGACCTAATGAAACGTCCATCCGTGCCATATGTTCTCCACCTTATTGATAATCTGGCGAAAGGGTAATGGCCCCGGTTTTAGGGAAGGGTTCATGCAGACCCCTTGGCATATGTTCCACAGTGCCTGGAGGAAGGCGGCTAGGGATGGAAGTGTGTTCACCGGGTGAGCTTAAGGATTTGCATTCTTCTGTAGCATTTAACAGCACGAAAGCGTTTGCGACGCCGTGGTATGACAGGTCTGTAGACCTCATGATGTCATTTGCTGTCCTCATCCCTCCCATTCACGTAACAGTTACGCCACCCCTTGATTGGCTAGTACACCACACGTCTCTTTGCAGGATTGAAAGTCACTTTTGTGATGCAAATTTTGGCATGGAAAAAGCGGAGCGCGCTCTGTGCTCAACACCACTTAGCATAGGCGCATAAAAAAGCTTAAAGAAAGGACCCTGGTATTTACGTTTCCATTACATTTTCAATTCATCCCCCTTCGAATCCCCGTTGAATTCATAGTCATTATTTGACATTACATTGAGATCTGTACATATTTGGATGGTTTTCTTCAACTTTTTAATGTCTCCTGCGTAGGCTTACTCTTTTTTCAGTTGAACATTAGCTAAACCTTTTCTTACTCCTACTGAAGTATCAATTATATTCTGCTAACACCTTTGGAATCTCATCTCCCAATTAATTCTTCCATCTAATTCTACCTCTGCGAAATATTTTCCTGCAATATTTCATTTCTTCACCCACTATCATTGAAACTTCCTCTTCGATATTTTCTTTACCTCAGTTGCACTTTCTTCTCTAAAATCAACCAATTCAAAAAAAGCCACAGGCCCAGACTCAGAGATAAAATCTCGCAGCCATATGTTTACACTCATCATCTCAATAATATCGCTTACTTTAAACCGAATGCATTGCTTAAATGCCTGGTAGAAAGTTCCTTTCTCTCTATTAACGACACTTTAGCAACACGATACGTCAACAATGTTTTTGTACTACATATACATTTAAATTTTCATCTGCCTATTTTTTCAACTTGATATTTTATGGTGCTAGAGAAGCAAGCATAAAGAAAGGAGTGAGACAAGGCTGTACACTGTCTCCCGCATTATTCAATGTCTACATCGATGAAGCCATCAAAGAAGTCAAAGAAAAGTCTCTGGGAGTAAATATTCACGGGAAGAAAATCAGCGTGCTAAGATTCGCCGATGACATAGCAGTCATGGCAGAAACAGAAGGAGATTTAAATAAAACACTAGGAAATAGGAAAAATAACAATGACCAGATATCATCTGAAGATCAATAAAAAGAAAACTAAGGTATTGGTATGAAGTAGGAGAAAGGAAGCCAGGACCAATGATAAACCAGGAAAACAAAAAATCGAGGAGGTGGAAGAGTTCTGCTACCTGGGAAGCCGAGTAACCAGCAATGGACGAAGTAAAATAGAAACTGCCAGTAGAATTGCCCAAGAAAAAAGCGTATTTTACCAGAAGAGTTTCTGCTTACAGCTGCCAATACAACCGTTCAACTAAGGAAAAATTTCATTAAAACACACATCTGGAGCATTCTACTATATGGTAGCGAAGCATGGACAATAACAGCAGCAGAGAATTACAGGCTGGAAGCATTTGAAATGTGTTGCTACCGAAGAATGATGAAGATTAAATAGATCGATCGAGTGTCAAACAAAGAAGTGTTAAGAAGTGTGGCAGTGAAGAGATGTCTACTGAGAACATTAAAAAGAAGACGGGACAAATTAATGGGCCACATCTTGAGACACGATGGCCTGATGAAGACAATCGTCGAGGGAAGAATGGAAAAGGCAGTCCTCGTATGAGGCATATGGAGTAAGTTGTGAATAATGTAAAAGAGAGGAGCTAAGTCGATGTAAAGAGGTTGGTCGATAGAAGAATCGAGTGGAGGACAGCGTCAAACCAATTCTAGGATTGTTGACCAATGATGATGATGATTTTATGGTGCTAAAGATTGCGTTAGAGCTACAGTGGATAAGTGTTTTCTGTTAAAAATATCATCATGAGAAAGGAGTTGGCTATTTATTGTGAGGAAACAGAATATCAAGTTATGCAAGACTAGTTATAGCTTACGAGTGAAGCACTCCATTCGAATTCCAAGATGGCAGTTACTCATGACGGTAATACAAGAGGCAATAGCAGGGAAATGTGTATTTGGATTTTGAAAATAAGAAAAATGATCGCTGTTAAATGCTTGGGCCGAATAAAATTAGTGGAGATTCAGAGTCGGGCACAGGGAAGAAATATTATATCAGAGCCCTGAGGAATCTTGGCCCTCTGAAACGCGTTCGTCTCAAATAAGTAATAAGATCACATAGTGTATAGTATAATATAATTAGACGTTACCGATTTATGGAATTGGTGTTTAAAAAGACTGTTACATTGATATATGAGGTGTACTCAGAGATTATGCTTGTGATAGTTGCCAGCTTTCTTACAAATTTTGCCTCAATTCTCAAAATGAAATGATAATGAGGTCATTAAATATGGAGAGAATAAACATTTTATGGCCTTGAATGCGAATTAGAGGTTGTAATCGACAGGAGTAAAATATTTCTCTTCAAAAAAATAATTTTATTTTAAGTAAAGATTTCCTCATAGAAATGATCATAAACAATGACCCAGACTGAATCCAAAAATCCCTTGATACTCCGGCCATGTGCTTTATATATCTCAGCGTCCTTCTTTTCTGTGGATTTTTGGATCCTTTAGAGTTAAATAATGCGTCAAAATTCGTACATACACTGTCAAAAATCAGCCGTAATCGTGGGAACTGCACCTCTGTTTACGAGATTAAACCCATCCTGCGCATTTTCGTGTCAAGTTCCTTGTGGTTCTTTAGTCTTTAATGCTTTTCTTAGTGTTATGGAAAAGGAAAGAATAAAACTTTGTTAGGTTCACTTGTATATTTCAATAGGCAAGACCCGGAATTAATAACATAGTTAAATATTCTGGTATGTAACTATGTTATGAAACCCGGGTCGTGCCTGAAATATAAAAGTGAACCTAACAAACTTTTATTCTTTCATTTTCCATAATGCAACGGTTAAGCTTGAAGTTATCAGTTAGCTTTTCTTAGACACTATTATGAGTAACCTGATTAATAATCTGGTTTTTTTCAAAGCACAATGCTTCGCTTCTGGAAATTTTCGAATAGTAATTACAAGGGGAATCCCCAGAGTTCCTTCACCTCTTATTACTCAATGATTAGTCCAAGAGCCAAATGGTTGCAAACACTCCCTGATCCGCGAAGCGAAAAAACACTTCTTCTGTTACCCTATGGACCCTAACTTGCCAGTGTCGACACAGTCATCTAGGACCTCTCCTACAATAATCGACGCCGAAATCCAACTCCTTCTACTTCGTACTTTTTAGACTCGTATCAAGTTATGTCTTTGGCTAGTCACCTACATTAGCGTCACACTGTTATTTATATCGATAGAAAAGTGAAAGGAATGATATGATTAACTCCTATCTTCTGAATGGAAAAATTTAAGCTTTACGGTCTCCATTTAAGGAAAAGGTTATCACATCCTCTAAAGGTTTCTTGCGGTCATTTTCTCCAAGTGCGGCATAAGGAACCCTTTTTGTGGGAACGGCGTAGGCAGCCTGGTTTAAATACGCCCTTGGGGTCGACCAGAAAATTGAATCTGATGGAAAACTCTGCGGAGGTGAAAGCTGCTAAAGTTCATGACTTGATCTGGATTCTGATCAATTTTAAGGAAATTTCGTCTTCACAGTGTAACACCATGAAATATAGACATACTCCTATAGCTGCCAGTGTATCTCACTGAAAATCACGCTGAGAGAAACTTAAATTTCGGTCATGACATAATTTTTGCAGATATGGCTTGAAATTTGTATGTCGTTTCCACGAAAGAAAAGAGCATTTGTGTTCGAAAAGGGAATTTAAATACGCATAAAAACAAAGTAAGTAGTTCTGCTTAGTGAGGCTATACATTATACGGGCGTTTCCAGGGAATGATATCTATGATCTTACTGGTCAAAGTAATCGTACAAAATTTAAGGTTAGTTAGGCGTGAATTCCTGTGAATGAATTCGAACAAATAGAATGCTGTCTCGTGATTAGGTAAAAACTAAAGAGGTTTAACCAAATCATAAAAAAAGGATAATTAATGGATTATGATCAATTAATTTATTGATGAAAGGGAGAAACTTCGTCCTTTGGAGAAACGTGAGTTACGTCGTTGGCTGCATAAATCACTGTAAATTTTTTAGTAACTCCTAGTGACTAAAGGCAAATCAGACAAACAATAAATCGTAATTAACTTCAACCACTTAAGAGCTTAGAATTGGTAGTATCGCAATTTAGTATCGCAAATACTCAACTCGATATTATTAAACCAGTCCTCAATGTTCTTTAGCAGTTTGATGATGCTTGGAATTTCCTCTTCACTTTTTCATTTTGTGAGTGAGTTTACAGCTACTGTACGCTGTACGTAATTTGTTATTAACAGTGCGAAAAAGGAAAATTTAAGGTAATGAAATAAATCTTAATGAGCTCCTATGCAATAGTAATCTGAGAAGTATTGCTTTCAAAATGTTCGTCTAACTCAAAATTCAATGGAATTATCAATTTTAGGTACTTTGTATTTCACTTCTAATAAGCATGATATTTCACAAGGACTTGCATAGCATTAAATCATCTATATATTCGATATAATTATTAAATTCCATTGTGAAATTTTTTAAAGTCCTATGAACTGCAAGAACATTGTGGATAAAACTATATTTTGAGAGGTGTAATAAAAGACCATGTCATTTATTATTCGTAAATAGTAGATAGTAATTATATTGGTATATTAATGGGAAATTAATTGGAATGACCAGAGCCTAGGTACCTATTCTAAAATGCGCAGTAATAATATCTCTTTGTGATGGGATTTTGTATTATGTATGTTTAGTTAATATTTAATTTGCATTGATTTCCGTATTTTAAAATAACCTGATTATTGATTTTATAATTGCTTATTCATCTACTACATATGTATATCTATTGAATGTCTATGTGGTTAATATTTTCAAATATTGGTCCGATGGATGTACGTACGCTGACTTCACGAACGCAGTTCTAAGTTTTTTGTCGCATGCCTGTGTATCATTGCGTACAAGAAAGGTTGCCCATTATTTTTTTTATAATAACTATATGGTCTAGAAGAATAACTATTTTTTGATGTAGCTGATAAAATAACTAAACGGACTATAAACCTTTTTTTTATTTTCGCGCATCAAAAATTGTGTGGAATTGAAAGGAGTCTAAATTTCCGTTGTAGTAAAACTGTCATCCATTATTTTAGGGAACAGTACTCTCGCATCACCGCTTGGAGATTTAAGTAAATCGTAAGGAAGAAGGCCAAGGGTAAGGAACGTAAGTGCGTTCAGCTGTCAAACCAACTTACTAAGTACCTATTAAACGATCCGTATATATATTATACATTACCTACCTGAAATCCATTATGGTTAAGGATACCTGGGTTAATGGCTCAGCTGTTAAATGACTTCTTGGTCCGAGACATCGCGTGGTACTTCGCTAATCGGTTTAAAATACATGTGAATGGATCTCAGTTAAAAGGAAAAAGTTCTTTTTTACTGCACACCGGATGAAATTAGTTTTAACGCAGTTCCTACCTTAAAGCATTCTCATTTAGCAGCACCCGAGTTTACTGCTCTGTTAGAAAAAAAAACGTCATAAGTATCTCCTTTTATCTTGAAGTTTAGCCTCTCATCTGTTGTTACTTTGATGATAAAGTGTGAATTTTTCAATGAATAGTTACTTTATAACTCATCCAGTGGCGTAGCCAGGATGTTCTCCAGGGGGGGGGGGGGGCAAAAATAAGTTAGCGTTCCATAGCACAAGTTTGTTTTTTCCCCTTCATGAAAAATGTTAAGTTTTCTTAATAAAAGTATTTGTTATATTTCTCCCTCTCGTTGAATGCCAACGGGCATCTTCAGCTAGTTGACCTATAATTTTTCATTTGACTAATGAGCCAGGGGGGGGGGGAGGGGGCAAGCGCTCCACCCTGTCCCACCGTGGCTACGCCCATGAACTCCTCAATTATGTCATTAATATTAATGCTTTTTCGAGTTAATGTTTATAAAACATTGTTTATCTGGATCTATTTACGTGATTTATTCAATTATTTTATCGAAATAGCATGAGGAATTTCATCTGATGAACACTGGATATATCAGGAAAAAAGTGATATTTTAACGAGTTATAAGAAGTCGATTAAATCCAATTGCACCACCTTTGGCCTTGAACACAATTACTCCTGCTTAAAAGTATTCAGCTTGTAATACATTTAAGCTTGCTAAAGAGCAGCCTATTTCCATCAACCAAGAAATTTGGTTTAACCGGGTTTTATCACGATGTCGTAAAAATTATAAAATTTGGCCATGATCCTGCTGGAATATTACAATGCTCAAATGCATATATTAGTTTTGTGCCTTATATTAAAACAAAAGCAATCATGGAACTGTTAAAGAAAAACTGGGAGAGCTTTTGAAGGTAGATTTGAGATACCATGCAATCATAGAAAGTACATTTTAAGATATTAAGTGACTAAGCTTACAAGGCACTTAAGCAAATAAGGCGTGTATGCTACTTTATGGAGGCATTAGTATCACTACCTGGAAAACGACCAATTAACGATGGGCTAGGCAAGAAGGAATTGGCCAATAAAACAACCAAGGTAAAGAGGGTATTCTACGGGAAGAGGAATCCACTTACTGGTGGAAATAAAAGCTTTGAAGTAAGGAAACAATTTATCAGGCATGCATCTGGAGCATGCTTCTTTATTGCCGCAAGGCAGAGGCAAAAGCAGCAGAGGTCATGCAATGATTTGAAATTTAGTGCCGCGTAAGAGTTATGTAGATCAAATGGATTAACCGAGTGACTAATAAGGAAGTCCTAAGAAGAGAGAACGAGGAGGAAGAGAGAACTAAAGTCTGGTGAAAACATTAAAAAAGAGACGGGACAACATAATCGACCATATCTTGAGGCATGAGGATCTGATGTAGACAAACGTCGAGGGACAAGTGAGTTGGGAAGAAAGGCCTCGCAAATGATGTATGGAGAAAGTTGTTAAGGATGTAAAAGAGTAGAATATTGCCGATATGAAGAGGTAAACTGGAGAATCTTGTCGAGAGCTTCGTCACACAAATCGTAGTATTGGTGACCCATGATGATGATAGAGGCTTCTTGCAAGCGAGGAAATGGTTAAAAAATAATTACATATTAATATAAGTTAATAAATAATTAAATATTTCATTTTGAGCATGCTTCTCAAATAGTGTAAGATGTAGGCGAAAGAAATATTATAAAAGGAATAACTTGAAGATTTTTTGTGATTAGGCACAAATGAATGCTGTAACTCAAAGGTTAAATACTGATAAGGGGAGAAGTTAATAAAAGAATACGGGAAAACCCTATTGTACTCATCGATGTTGACGATGGTCGCATGGTGATTTTGAAGGTGTAAATGGTCATATCTACAAAGGAAGGCTTTAACATCAATGTCTTAAACTAGGTAGAATGTGTTAACATCGTGAGAGTAACTGGTGGAAAAATGGGTTGAAAGCTAAGGTAAACCAAACTTAGGCTTGATTACCAGTGAATAGAGCAACGGCTTTAGCTATGTAGGGTAATGTGGGTTTTATACCCACTAAGTTTTCTGACTCATTCCTTTAGGCAATGGGAGTTCAAGAACACTCCATGTGATATATGTTAGGCTCTTTTAGCCTTTGCTTGGCTTCGAATCGTTTCCTTAAGATCCTGTCCCGCTCATAACTATTCAGCGATGGGCGTCGCAGAACGCTGGAGTCTTTTCAGAAATTGAACTCGCTCCTTTTTCGACGATGCTTTGCATAAGGAGCTGAGAATTGATCCGACGGAGAATATAAAATTGAACGGAAATTTTTTTTTTATAAATTCTCCCTAAAAATTACGTCAATGCGAACGAGGCTGTGAAGTAGTAGTAAGGGCAAATTTATCGTTCCTCTTCTGCGTGTGGATGCATCGCGCATTTGTATTTATATATATAAGGCTATGCTAAAAAAAAACTAGCCATGCATGCCAGGAAAGCCAGCCCGAAAAGTGGCACTCAATACGTTAGAACGCCGTTTGTATGGGGATGAGCCCTGAGGATATTGAGAAGGAACAAGACCGTCTCCTGGAATCTCGTGGAAACTCGCTATCCCCTGGTAATCTAAAATGGTTCGGCAAAAAGCTCCTAACTGCCTGATTCTCCTCTTCGCTGCGGAACCGGAGATGCGGGCAATTATGCCCCTAGTTTTTGAGGTTAACGTTTTACCCAGTCCACGGGAGCTCTCCTGAATTTAGGATATCGACGGCGTGTTCAACTTCCTGGAGATGGTTGTCTTTTATGTGCCTCGAAGCATGAGTCTCTCCTTCTTTTGACTCCTCAGTAAAACCAAGAAGGAACTTGAGTTCCAATGGATAATATGGATGTCAAAGTTATTCATTGAACAAAGATTAGTAAAATAGCTATTATAATTTTCTTATTCCGAATGCAGGACTTTGCATCGAGAAATATTTGATTTTTATCCATAACTCACATTATTTGTTGAACTCAACTTTTTAGAGATGACTCAAATAAATCGATAAGACGAATTTAGGAAGCCATGGGCAAAAGTATTCTGTAGCAATTTCTTTCAGTTATAGCAGATAGGGAGATGTTTGAAAATGATATAAGAAAAACTCCTACTGTTACTGCAAAGGCACTTGTTATCACCTTGTACTTATTAAAAGAGAAGCATTAGGATAACTGAATGCATTGGTTAAACTGAGGCTTAGGCCACTGTAGTCAAAAGCTAAGAAGAAAATGCCTCGCCAGAAATAGAATAACAAGCAGTATACGAGGGGTTAAGGAAGTTTTCAGTGAATAAGTAATGACGAAGAAAGTATTTTTCTGCTTGCAACGGAAAAAAATGAACTAAGAAAACACTTCGTTAAATATTTCATCCTCCAGGGCATGTTGTAGTATGGCAGCAACGCATGGACGATAACAGTCGAAGAGTAGTCTGCACCCGAAGGATTCACAACCTAGTGTTACTGGAGAATGATGAAAATCAAACGGTTCAATATACGATATTAGTAGTGATAACGGCAGGAGTTTCAAGGATTGTGGAAGAAAAAAAAATCTGTTGAAGCTTTAAAAAGAAGGTGGGATAGCCTAAATGGCCACTTCTTGAGGAATGGCTATCCGATGAAGACAGCTGTCGAAGGAAAAGTGTGGGCATAAAAAAATTAGAAAGAAAGATCTCGCATGAGTAAAAGCCAGTATGTGTGACGTAATTAGCTAAATACTGAATAATGTAAAGGGTGAGAATTTTGAGGATACATAGCAGTTATCTGGCAGAAGAAATTAGTGGTGAGCTTAGAAAAAAAGCAATCTTTATTTGATTGATCAATCCAAGATTATTTTGGGACCATATAGTTGATTGATGAATTACGACGATGGGAAAATATTATATGTCACTTATCTTGTGGTTTCCAAAGATTCCTGGGGAGAAAAAGAACTTAAAAAGCAATTAATTTTTCCCTTGCCGTCAAACATGTATTCATCATAATTATTTGTCGATATAAGTTGACTTTTAATGCCTCAGAATGTGAACTTCAGTTATTAAGGGTAAATTTTTGTACTCTTCCCCTAACGTACTGAGCCGGAAATTATGCTTAATGATTTTTATAGTTATTATTGAAGTACCTACGTCGTTTCTATAGGAGTGAAGTTATTTCTCAGGGTTGAGGAATTTTGTACTGTTTGTGGCATTTAGATTGTCGGATATGGTATGAAAGTACAATAAGTAATCATGAAAAATAATTATTTTTCATTCGAAAGAGGAGGATGAAGAATTACTCTAAATGCATGTTCACACGTTGGTGGTAATCATTCATCAGGACCTAAGGGTGCAAAATCAGTTACAAAGGCCATATATAAAAACATAAAAATGTGACCACTCTGAAACATGAGAATGAGAATCCTTCTGGAGTATGAAGGGTCAATGTTTTGTCTTGGAGAGACTAAGAATATATCACCTTCGAATCCCGACTCAAAAGTCTCCCGATCGACTCTTGCTCTTTCAACCTTGGGTGTGAACTTTCCTTTCTCGTCTATTCATCGGAATGCCTGATAGGATTAGGAGTACAAAAAAGTTATCTGGACTCAAATGGGTTATTAGTTACTCCGTTGCCCCGAGAGCACTTTTTTCAGATGACTCGCCAAAAAGTTGGAAGTGGAGGAAGAAGGAAAGACGAGTAGCGTAGTAAAAGAGAGTACGAGAGAGAGGAGGCCTTAAATGGAAGAAAAGTGAGGGGCAGAAGTGAGAGAGGAGGGGGAGAGAGAGAAATTCAGGGTGGGAGGGAGGAACGAGTGAGATTTCCGTTCTTACGTGGGGTAGGACAAAAAAAATAATAAATTTGACGACTTAATTTCTCATCTCCTACCCACCATGGAGTGAGGTGGGGAAAGGAAAGGGAGGTGAAGGGGGTGGGAAGGGATGGTTAAAGCATTTTCACAGCCCAGGAGTAAGGGAGGCGAGAGATATATCGTTCCTCTCTTTTTTTTTATATATTTTACGTCGTCATCACCCGAGGGCGAGGCAAAAAGGCAAAGCTCCTGCCGAGAATGTGAGGGAGGAACGGGTAAGGGTGGAAATAGGTTGGTGGTGCCTCCGTCAGCATGCTGGGGAATCCGGGGGTATCAGTCATAATTTCCGGGACCATTTATGATTGGGAATGGGGAGGGGGAGGGTCGGTTCCTCTCCCAGGGATAGGAGAGGTGGTGGTTTGGCTCCGTTACGGCCTCCAAAGCGGTGGTGGGGTGATTACAGCTCCCGTAGTTACCGGGGAAAAATATAGGAATTCACTTAATCTTCATTAATGCTGTGGCGGTCCCGCTGAGGAAATTTCTCACCTCATGGAAGGGATTCATAATGAATTGGCTGTGTTCCTAAGCCAAGGGCATTCGTCATCAACCCTAGGCATCGTGTTTTCGGCGAAAAAAATTCTTGAGAGAAGGAATGGATTCCAACTCTTTGTTTTCATTGCAATTGGAATGCCAACTAGTCGCGATTCCCTCCGATGGCCTTATCTATCATTTCATTAGCACAGTTTCGGTCTTGCGGGAAAATATTTCATAATACTATTCAATAATTTGTTTTAATGAAACGCTGCAGTACGCTCTTATTTTGATGGGTGCGAATTCACTATATTGCAATTAGGTAATGTTAAATTTGGCAATGTATTAATAAATTAATCATTTTCCCCCTATATATGTTCAAGCGTACACGTTTTAGAGTGGTTGTTGTTCTTCTAAAAACTTTGTATCTGTGATTTATTATTCGGAGTGATGCTTTTTCTTAAAAAGGGTAGCCTTTTGAGAGGGAAAAAATATAATTTTAAAGTTGAGAGCATGCTCTAAACCCCATTTATTCTGAATTTTATGACGAAGTTTTTCAATATTGGTTTTTTTGATTCTCCTATACAATGTTATGTCAGTTCCTGCAATAGTGTCTATACATTTTAAATTCCGTTAATGAGGATCCCATTTTATTCCTGATTGGTATTAGCAATAGTTTATATTTGTACACATTGTAAGTACTAGCTTTGGTAGAAATTTTTAACTTTAAGATAAGTTAGGAGTAAGGTTTTTAATGTGAATTGGCACGTACATGGTTTTACAACAGAATCAAAGTTGAAATGTTCATGGTTTGATTATTGTTATAACTGTATAATATCTTTGAAAATAAACTATCTGATTCCAATTCTTGAGCAGTTGGTTAATACTAAAACCACTGAGTGTAGAGCATTAGGCATATTTAATTGTGGTTGAGTTTTGACGATATCCAGACGCAGTAGTTTAAAAAAAATAAAATAATTTTGTCACAAGGTTGCTGCTAAACTGTTTATCTGCTTGCCACCATGTATCAACGATTATTGCGTTGCCATTTTCACTTTTGTGAAGTTAATAAAAATTATTGGGTTTCATTCGGGAAATTTTATTTCAGTTACTAATTAATGATGTGAAAAAATTACAGTTTTAAAGGATTCCTGGCTCTAGCTCCTTTAAAGTCCTTAGACATTCACAGGGAGTAAGAATGATTTGGTGACCTGACCAAGTTCCTGTGACTGATTTGGGGGATCCGGGCTCGGCCCCGTTCTGTGTGGATGTTTTTTTCTATTTTTGGTAATACTAATATTGTAAATGATATTTTCATTGATTGTTTATATCGATCTCTTTTTTCATGTCAAAACAGTATAGCTAATATTGACGCTAGTGGGCTGAATCTATTGCAGCGCTCTACGTAAACTTTGCCAAAATAGACATAGTTCTATGTTCCGTCATACTAATGGTGACATCATGGAAATGAGAAAATCTTTCTTTATTTTTTTAACCATAATGTTCACCATTAATATGATTTAGCCTTCTCAAACGTTTTCTATATTTATTCCAAAACAATACACTTTTCTTCAGCCATTTTCTTTTCGAAGAAATAGCCAATGTGTGAAATTTTTATTTTTCAGTAGTGAAACGCAGGAGTATGCGTATGAAAATTTTACTGTGAGGACTTCTTCGTTTCATTGTGGTCGGGATGAGTCAGTCCTTAGCGTGGTCACATTACGTAGTCCGTTTAGAATAGAACGTGGCTATTTCCTTTATTTTAAACCTATTCATTGTCCAGCGTCGCGATGGGAAATCCTCTCTCACTCGCAGCGCATTCAGGTGGTGGCATTCCATCTGAATGAATGTGGGCATCCCATCTTGCAGTCCTTGCCGCATTGCGGGAGTTCAGGACTCGCACTGCCGCTAAATTCCCCTCGTGGAAATCATTCCATTGCGTATTTCATTTTACTTTTGCAAATAACTTCGTGATTTAAAAAAGTACGAGAAGGAAAGAATACATCCGATCACATATTATTGCATCATATTCATTCCGTTCATGCATTCAGGACATGGTATCTCTACTCAAATGTCAGGTTGATTCAGCGATGTGTAAAGTTAGTCACAGTGAAATAAATATCAATTCAATTAAGGAAAATATTATATTATTTTAAGATAAAGCTCATTATTCAGTTTGTGAGAGAATCAATCATGTAACTCATAGAGGTAAAGAAGCATGCCTGATTGAATTCATGCAGCTGGAGTAAATCTATATTTAATAGTTCCATGTATAGTTTGAAGTACGCATCAAACTGCTTTTTGAAGACTCGAAATTTTCACTACCAATATTGCACACTATGAGAGTAGGTGCATATTGCATACCCTTATGTACTCCATGTCGGAGCATATTAATGTTTTTTGGTTTTTCTGAAATTCGTCCACACGGAGAATGTGAATGATACCCAACAAAACACTCAATGTGGAGGCTTAGCTCGGTTCCTACTGCTGCATCGAAGTATACTTTACCAGCAGGCTATACCCATCGATTATATCAACTACCTAGTATAGTATGGCCGCTTTCATTGATGATGATTGACTTACGTTTATTAATGCTGTTAGGGGATTATTGGCAGAAAAAGTGGATGTATGACCCGCCATTTAAGACAAAGTGGAACTTGGACGCAATGCCTGGCTACACTCCATAATAGATTGTAATTGTCATCTATCGATGGAAAAAATTAAGTTTTGTTGGAACGACTACCATGAACAGGTATGAGTGGCTTTCAAAGGTTGACTGTCAAAAATTTACCAGTTCACGGCGACAAACATGCGGTCGTGGTGACTATGTATTAACATACTGCTTGAAGTACCAGCTTAAGATCACTGGGACACGGAATTGGAGCTAATGTGTCCGTATCTTCCTACAGTCTTTAAGGCGATGAATGGATTCCGCTTTTAATCCTATGCAGGAATACCCTATTACATTTCTTATCAGACTGTCTCGATGTTCAATCCGTCTCCCTCTCTCCATTAGGTGGTCGGCTAGTTTCTAGGGTGGAGTTATCTGTGTCCGGTGGGCAATTCTTATCACTCCTGCAAACGACCTGCTGAGAGTCGAAAATCATTATTCCTTCACGTTTTCTTATTTCGATCATCGCATAAAACCTTTTCACGGTGGAGGAAATTTGCACGGGCGTCCTTTTGAGCCGTTTCCTAGTCTTTCACCAGCGAGGAGCACAGGGCGCGAGACTCAGGGTGGTTAAGGTTGCTATATCCTCGCCTTCCCCTTCTTCTCACCCGAGGGGGTGAGAAAAAAAGAAAATTCTTGGGACGCGACAGGGACTGAGAGAGGGAGTTATCCGGGAGGCGTTAAGGGCAACGGATCCCGCGGAAGGAGGTAGGTTTAAGTGTAGCGTCTTATGTAAATCGCACTCTGGGTGGGGAGGCGTCGTGAATGAGCAGAGGTCGGCGAGGGAAAGGATTGCTGGGAGGGTCGCGGGGTGGAGACTCGTTTTGTGAGGCTGTGAGAAATCGCCGGCAGCGGGAAACGGCGGAGTGCCTCAGTCCCGGAAAAATTGCCTGCACGTGATGAGGCAGCGTTATTTTCATAAAGACAAGAAGCGTGATGGAAGATTTTTGTTAACTCTTCTCCTCCCGCATCGCAGTATTCCGTCACCTCCGTGCTTCACAGGTTTTCATATTTCATTTCTTTTTTTTTTAATCTCCCAACTTACTCTGTTGGCTCTGTCCTTTTTCACCCGCCTCAATGCGCCTTTGCTTACGTGATATGAGGAGTGGAAAGACGTCACAGCGTTTTATGTTTTGCTCCTTCCCCACCTCCCGTTCACGGGAGCTGTATCCAATTTTCCACGTTGCTCTTGGCAATGGAGGTCCGCTCAGAGATTGGTAACTTACCTGGAAGATGAAAAAGAGAAACGAGTTCAATCTCGCAGAAAGGTCAATGACATTGTTTAAGAAGATAAAAATTACACTTTCGCCATTTTTCTTGCCATTTGCAAATGAATGTCATCATTTTTTGCACCCAGAACAGCGGGTGACGTTTGTAAAAATTCATAGCCATCGATGATATTTTGATGAGAGAATACGAAACTGGCCAAAAATTTCTTCCAATCGCAATCAATTCATCAAATTTATACTTTTTTTGACATTAAAAATGTAGAGATTAGTCGAAATTCAGAGATATTTTCAATATTCCGTGATTTATATATTACCCGTTAACGATACAAAATATTTATTATTTTATTTCCCACCTGTTGTTGAATAAATAATATTCTATATACATATTTAAAGAGAATAAGCATATCATAGTTTTTATCTCAATACTTAGACCAGAGGAAATAAATGAATAATAGACGTAGACTTTATATGTAATGAGAATTTTTGTATTTATCATTGGTTCTCATCCGTTCTCATGGTATGTTGATATTTTTAATTTTTTGCGAGTAGCATTATAATAAAAATACTTTAAAATGGTTTCTCATGATTTTTGATACAGTGCCAATCTTTGGAGCATAGTTATAATTATGGCGACACCATCTTGAAATTAGTACAATGTTGTTATCAATATCGTGAATCATTTTGTAAATTTTAGTTCCTTGTATAAGTTTGCTAAAACAGACATTTTAGGCGTTTCTTGTTTTACGATAGTTAATTTAATGATATTCTTCTTTGCATGATGAAAATTTAGTTTAAAATGGTTTCGTAATGACCCATTTAGTTTGCCTGGACCAACTCTGGTAGTATATAATGAGGAAAATGAAGACATAGCTTTTTGAAATTCTTGAACTCACCACATAGGATTTACAATCATGACAGAAGTCTTAATATGTTATAAAATGAAACGATTATACGCAAAATGTTGCTTTAATGGTCCTATTATTGGTTATTTTCTAGTGATTGGGGAATGTCCAATTTTTTAATTTTCTTTTTTGAGCTACACATTCTACATGCCTTTCCTAAATTTATCTATTTTTCTTTCTTCCGTTTCGGTGAAGATTGATCATCTCCAATGCTCATTAAGATCCATTTAGGCAATAAATGTTTTCAACAACATATTAGCCAATGCTAAAGATTTTTAATGTAGCAGGGAGGAAAACTTTGAATTAGCATTACTATCTTACATTGGGCAAACACAAACTCCCAGGGTTATTTCATGTAATTATATTATTTGTGAAACGAATGGCCTCTTCGTGCTATCGTGTGGTATCTTGTAACAAAACTGATCATTATGACCTGAAGAAAGCAGCATATCATTGCTTATCAAAGAAGTATTTGGTGGGAATTTATTGGAGAGGGGATTAATATGTGGCAGTAAGAATCACCTATCACTACAAGTATGGAAATACATATATCCACATTATTTGGGTTGTTGAAATTTTAAGATGACCGAGTTGATGCTTGATAAATATAAATTTATGTCATAATTATTGTTGAAACTACTTCAAGGATTGTAGCCAGCACACAAAAATGTTGCCCTCTTACTATAACGTAGTTAACGATTTTTTCCTTGTTTCAAATTATTTCAATAACTCATATACACTGAAGCTCATTATTTTACATTTAAAAACTATTTCATTCAGCTTGACTAAAGTATTTATAACTAGACCTATATCTTAAATATTACTTGTATTCTCGAGAGTAATGTTCAGATTCTCTTGCAAATTCACCTTGCAGTCCATCTCGGTCGATTTTGTATTCCTTCTCACGTGATCGTCTCTTTCACGTGCATGAAAACGTAAAAGGTTTCAAGGCGTACATTTGGCAAGTCAGCGCAATATTCTCTTACTAAAGCTGTCTCACTTAATAATTTATGAAATCATGTTCCACGCTGGAAGTACGGCTTTTAAAAAGCTTCCAGAAATATTTCAAAACGGCTCAAAAGAACTGGAATGAGTATCGTAATGCGGGAGTATACTATGCGTCTCCTAATCTCTTTTTCGAGTTTATGTTTTTCCTGGCGTGTGCTGCCAATAGTGCAGTAAAGTCTGAGTGTAGTCGTTCAATTATGTACTTAATTTAAGTTATAAGCACACTTCTGCCTTGGTTATAGTTTTAAAAGGAATTGTGAAGAATATTTATCACGAACCTCCTTAAAATGTTTTAAATATAGCATAAATATTTCTAAATAAACATCGTTTTACCACCATTGCTAGTCAATAGTGACCATATGATATCATTTAGTTTCATAGAATACAATAGAATTATTACAGCAATGTAGTCCTGCAAGCATTAAAAAAAATGTGTAGGGATAAAAAACAGGACTTACTTTAAATATAGGTTTACCTCCAAAAATAGCAGTCAAAAGTTTATAAACAGTTTTGGGGACTATTATGGTAGTGTTTTGTACGATATTCTCGACCTATAGTACAAAAGATTTATTTGAAGAATTTTCATAGCTTAGGTGGAATGAGAGAAATGAAAGCAGAAGATGTAACTATTTAGAGAGCTACCTATTTTGGAGAGTTCTGATTGATCGAAGAGTAAATGTAAAAGAAATAGTTGGAGTGGAATATCCTAAGCAAATTACCAAAATGGGTAGCATACTCATGATGAGAAACATCACCGTCCAATGAATATTTTGTTCGAGGCACTGATTCTGAGAATCCGACAGCTTAATAGCCAAAAATTTGTAAATTACCGTCATTTCAATTGAGGTAAATTACCGTCGTAAATTACGGTAATATACGAAAATTACCGTGATTGAATTTTGAAACACCAGTGTGTTGAAACTAAGATCATTATCATTCTTTGACTTCCTTTTTTTATCTATTGAGGCCAGATTTTGTTACATTTTCACTGTCCAACAAACAGGATCATTGAAAGTTCTATGTTTGTAGTAGCAATCTCTTTTTGAACGGAAAACTGCAGATTTATTAGATGCATAATTGATTGAATGACGAGATGGAAATATCACCATCACCATGCATAGTTGCTGACCTGCCGGTCACTATACTTTACCTAAAAGCGAATTTTTGTTTCCTTATTCGAGAAACTTGTGACGATTATGGCCATGAGTTAATACATAACAAAGCTTTTTTGATATTTTAAATATTTTATGATATTGATTCATTATGATATATTGCTGAAATCGATATAATTATTCGGCTTATATTGGTGAAAATTCATGTTGAATAAGAAGATACAATCTATGTAAATTTTCACAGAATTTATTTGCTCGTTCAACGTGTTTCGACGCTAAGGAGTCATTCTGAAGTACGAAGTTTTTTGCAGGAAATTCCGATGTACATACACTTGTGCTGAGGGTGAAGGGAGAGAGCGGGGCAAGGGGGTTAGGTTGTGTGACTTAGTTGTTTGGGAATGGATTGCAGGGACGGCCACCGGCCGGGGGGTATGGAGAGGGGAGGTCACTGTTCGGCAGGGGGTAAATTGTGGAAGGATAGTGCGGCGGTTATAGTCTGCGTTTTATATCTTGGCAGTGACGTCACGCCGCTGAGTTGCCAGATTGTTTTGGGTACTCTCTACTTCGTTTTCTCTCGCAGTTTTGTGAACAATTGACTAACGTTTTCCGGTGTAAAATCAAAGTTTTTATTTAATTAAATAGTCTACCAGCATATTTTTTTTGTAAATGAAGTTATTTTCCGTTAGTTTCCCGTGAATACTTTGTCCAGAATTCAAGGCGTCCTCAATCTCTTATTTATTAAAACGTATTCACCACGAGTTGTGCTAGTGATTGCTCATGGGACATCGGAGTCAGCATACCTCCCTTAAAAGTTCAATTTCAGTGAATCAAGTGAAAAGCTGTGTTGCATTAAAGTTATTAGGCTTGAGTGAGTTATACCGAGGTACTTGGTAACCTTGGCAGTGTCATTGATGGAAAAATTCGTACAAATATTGCTAAATGTGAGCTCTGCTCTCGTGTGGAATGTACTTTGTTTTTCTCGGTGTTTTCTGCGAAGTTCAGGATTTATGAGCAATAATTTGTGTATTATAGTCATATTGAATACCTCCGCTGTTGAATTCGAGTGGTCAGTGATGTTAAAATTAAAATTTTTCTATGTCCATGTGGAAAGCAGACGCATGGGCTCGTGACGTGCTCCCTGACAAAGGCCTCGAAAATGACAAATAATGTGTAATAAAAATTTGTGATGTTGACTTAATGTGGGAAAAATGTTAGGAAGTGGGTTTGTTGGGATTTAGCATGAAGAACTGTAAAATTTGTTTCGGTGACGTACGAATTCATACTCGGCATGATGACATGTATATTTCTGATATTAATGGGCAGCTGATGCAGCCAAAGCTACAAAGGTAGTGTGATAAGTCGTCGTGCACTACATTATATAGTGAAAAAGCATAAACCATATGGTGTTTTCCGTGAGATAAGTACTGTTGGAAAAAAATTTTTACAGTGTCAATCAAATCCTCATTGTTGTAAGGATGTAAATGTTTTGGTAATTTAAGGTATTTCTTTTATTTTTCGAAATAATATGATAGTCAGTGTCATAAGTAAATTTTTAAGCCGTATGGTAAGAAATGAGTAGTTCTTAATAGGACTTCCTATGTGTTGATGCCCATGATGAATAGAATGCCTTGAGTGTGAACTTGATTTTCAGAGGAATAACTGTGTTAATACAGACTAGAAGCCTTGACTTTAGTTCAGCGTAAAATTTCTGAGCAAATTAATTTAAGATGAAGAATCATCTAGGTGAGTGAGGGAATCATTACAAGATGCATAGACTAAGGAAAACTAAAGAGAAGGATGTAGGTGCCCCAAGATTTATCGTTATGGTTTAACACATTTATTTCAGTTTACTTGGCGATTTTTAATGTCTTGGGCAAGTTATCAGATTCATAGGGATCAAAGTTTGAACTCTGTATTAGTGTGTTTTTCAGTGTTAACTTCCTCATGCCAGTTTTTCAATTCCAATAAACTTGTCATATAGAGTCTCGTAGGATAATAGCTTGGATCTGCTTGCTTTCCTCAGTAAGCTTGCTGTCGCTTTTGCACGTGCATAACCATTTGTCAGGAGAGACAGCGGCTTTATTCATATAGCAAGAAGGAAGAATCCCTTCAAGACGTGGGACAATTACATTATTGTCTACCGTTGCTGTTAAAATCTTGTGAGGTATACCATTAATAATGCATTACAGTGCCATGGAAAATAATTCCCTTTCAAACGACTTGAAGTTCCCGCAGGGTAATTCGCTGTAAGGACAATAAATTGTTTTGTACCTCGTAAGTTGGCAAAACACTGTGCAACGTGTGTGATTTTTAGCCTCTCTCATTGGGGGAAAATCGATGTGTCGTCGTCAATTTCGATGGCGTCACTGCCATCTAAGGCCGCACAGACTATAGGAGAGGTGAGTGCTTTTTAAAAGCAATGTCGTTTAAGTATCTGGATCTTGCTCAAATTTTTCTTAATTTTCTATTCTTCCAGCACGTCCATCTCCCTTTCTCCCTCAACCTAAGTGTATATATATCGGGGTGTCCTGCATAAAACTTTGTTCTTGAGAATGACGCCTCAGGGTCGAAACGCGTAGTATCGGCAAATAAATCCTGTGAACATTTATATAGTTTTATCTTCTCATTCAAAATATATTGCCTTTTACTGATAGCAATGACTTAATCATCTCCGTAGCATATATTTTCTCATACTTTACCCATGCCGGAAATATTTTTATGAGGCTTGCTGGGGTCCATTCTGAGTTTAAATTTCTTTGCCCTAGTTTTCGCTCTCCAGTATAGCTCGAGCTGTAAAGTCCCGTGACCTAATTTTTAAATTAACCCCTCCTATGTCTATGGTGTAATCGTAGAAATGTTGTTTTTAATTCGGCAGGAATGAAACGCATCCATAGGAGGCACACGTACTGTCGATAAGGGACGTAACAAAATTACTTTTCTTTCCTTTTTCTGCATATTTTTTGACTTTACTTAACCGTCATAGTTTACTATATAATTTTCGCTAAGGTCGTAAATGTTTGCGTATTTTGTTTTCCCATACGGGTGACTGTTGTTGGGAAAAATCGCGTGAATATTTTGAATTTTTCTATTTTTGAATTCGTCTATTTGTTCTCCCGGTGTTCCCTCTCCATTGCAGTGCTAAACAAATTGTGCTTTGAAAAAATATCCATCGAAACTCATCAATATTTTTCCGTCTATCCTTTCAGTTGGGTATAAACAGAAATGCTGGACACGGGGCGCAATTTTTTAAATTTTTTTCCACCGAATAGCCCCTGGAGATCCCCATATCGTTGTAAGCGTCACCCTTCCCCCGATACTCGCTGCAGTTTTCGTAGTTACGGGGAATTTCCCATCAACTTCGAACCACTGGTCGTAAATATTGATCGAGTTTCGTGCAGTTACTCCATGCCTCTTGATGATCGTAACATAAATTTGGGAAAGTTTTTATGGCACGGCAGTGTCCATGTTCTGTATAACTTAGCAGTTTACCCCCATTATGCATAGCAAAGTTCAATGTCCTCGCCACAAATTACAAACGTTTATCGCCAAACGCTTCACACGCATCGAATATACTTACTTGGCAAAATAGTACCATGGCACTCCATAGCGAAATACAGAAATACAGAATTTAAAAAAGTAGACAGTTCTCGTAAGCTTAATATGGCATTGGAGCAGAAGCTATCAATGACTTTATACTTAAAAGACTTTTGTAGCTGTGTAATGTATTTACTTGTGGAATTAGGCATTGTATTGGTTAAATTACCTTAAAAGTGTAGGCAGGTACGTTTATGATCTATATAGTAAAATTCAGCGTTGATAATAACCCCATTTCCTTGGACAGTTCCTATACAATCCTATTTTCATTGGGATATCCATAAACACTTCTGTCGTCCAACCATTCGTGCTCCCCAGTGTCAGTTGTATTTAATGCTATATATTTTTCCCTCTCCTTTAGTCAAGAGCCCCTATTCTGCTTCTCCTCTCCTTTCCACTTAATCTGTTACGCACGAATAATCTCTTAAACTTTTCCCCTCAATATTGTTATGCATATTATTTTTTATTTGCAGCGTCCTTCTATTCTCCCAGTATATCTTCATTGTTATGTGTCCCCTGAAACGTCTCCTTAAAAGCACATTTATGGCCGTATCATAACGTTTCCTATGAATACTATATATCATTTTTTTATCCTAGATGGATGAATGATATTTGACGGGAAAGGAGGAGGGAGGTTTAAATCCGGTGTCGACATTGGCCAGCTCATGACTAAGTTGCAACGGGGACTAGGGTTTAACCTCCCATTTGATAGACAGACAATGAACATGACGATCTCCCCAAGAGATACTAAGTTGAATCCAGTTCATCAATCAATTATCTCTGCGAATTACGGGGTTTGAGTCTAAGCCCACGTTATATGAATCCAGAGCTCTATCCACTCTGAGTTCATTCTTTCCTTCAGTAAAAAAGGCTTTTAAGCAAAACTCTGCCTTATCTTCCCTTCTTCTGTTTCTGTTAATACCTGCCTTATCTTCCATTCTTCCCTGTCTTCTTTTAAGAATCATAATCTGTAAAAAATACCCTCCATTTAACAATGAAACTCTTTTCCGTTTGAATTTCACCTTCAAGCTGGCTCCAAATTTTACCAAGACTCCTTAAATCCCTATTAATTTTTAACTTTTAGCTCATGATATTTATGTAGAGCTACAAAAGTCGTTGTATATGTTGGTATTATCCTTACTTTTTTCTATGAGTAGTATATTTCAATCCAATGCCTGTCAATATACATATATTGCATTAATCCTTTTTCAATATTCTCATTAGATTATTGAATATTAAATTCAAAATGTTATTCTATTCCCTGAGTTTTAATACAACGAGTTGGCCCGAGAGCCCCGTGCGCCAGAAAGAAAATCCTGCCTTTTCAGCTGCACCTTTTTAACCAGTGCCATTATTTCGTTCCTCTAGTTCACCACTTTTCTGTAGCAGTTAACGCGATTAATAGTTCTGGGGGAACATTCGAAAAGGGAGCAAGTAGAATTAATAGTCACGTTTTAGGCTCTCCAACTTGTAACAAATGTAGTAGTATTCATCATGTTTTAATGATTGTTCGAGATTTGAGTAGTAATAGAGTTGTTAATATAGGGTTCAATGACCTCTTAGTTATTTTGCTTCTTACATCTTATAGAAATCGTCTACATCTAACGTTTTGAAAAGGGCAATTTGAACCCAAAAATTTTGGGTTGTAATGTCAATATGTGGGTGTTGGATTATTGCGAACTCGCTCAAACTAAGTAAGAATGCTAGAAAAGTTTGATTTCGATTCTTTCACTTGAAATATCCACACTAAAGTAGCATCCTTTGGTGAAGTTATCAATACGTATCCAGAATTCAGAGCACGCTGGGTACCTCAATAATTATTTTATTATAATTATTTTATATTCTGTTTTGATTTTTAATGAGTGACATAATTATATTACGGCAGTACAAAATAATGATATCCGCGTGAGTATATTCCGAGATCGTTATTCTATTATTGAAGCCACGACGTCACATGAATGATTTTCATTTGCGGGTTCTTTTCACAGCAAACTTTATTTCCAGAGTGACAATGTTCAATGTGCGAAGTGTCAAAATTGGCCCTCTCTTGATTGTATTAAAAATTCATAATATTGCTCATTATTGCAATTTAATGCGATGCACCTTGTGCCAAAATTATTATGGTGCCTGATTATTTATTGATTAATTTCCATTTATTGGATCCATTGATTGATGTATAGTAGAAAAAAATGATGTTAAAGGTACATAAATATGCTATTACAATATAAAGTGATTAAACAATATTTATTCAACGCTGCATTTTTGAAGCAGAATGTTCGATGTTCTTTTCATGGCCAACAAAATTCTAACAATGTGAATAACATTAATGAGCGTGCAGAAACTATTGTAAAATAATGGTTTCAGTGGCTGAAATATTTGTTTTAATTTACTGTCACCGACACATCGAAATCTCATACTGTGTGCTGTAGATAGTGGTATATTACATTCAAATTGAAATACTTTGACTTACCTGAACCAAGCAATGAATAAAACTAGTTAATATTACTATTTTTCTTTGGAGCAAAACTAGAATACATGTGGGCCAATCCAAATTGATTATACTAATAGATGCTCACTCTTTTCGTTATGAAAATCATACACATGATATTGGATTGAGTAGTTCAATTTTGTAACTCAATGTTGCTTACTCATGTCTCTCATCTCAAATCTCTAAGACGCATTTTCACATAACAAAGAAAACATAACTGCCCTTATTTCTATGTGCTCCACGTAAACATGTCGTTGATATGCTGGCAAAATCTAGGGATTTACGCCTTCCATGTGAATTTAAAATGCATGTTTTTTATCCAGGCTCGACTCCTGTACCGTTGATGTTAGCTGTTTTGCTGGAGATTGAAGAGCTCATAGAACGAAATGATTAGAATTCTCTAAAGTGTGGGAATAAAAAAAGTTCCAAGTAAATCAGTGAATTATTTTCCTGACTTTGACATTTATCAGGTAGGGCGTAAGCGTAGTTTTTAGCGTTAGCTTAGTTTTTTCAAGATAATTCATTTTACTCATTCTTGTCTCTCTTTAACAGGTACTGCTGTAATCTACGGCAGAAAACGTGAATGTATATATTATAATGCTCTTTTTCGATCAAACTTGTAGTTGTTGCCCAATGAGTTTTCCTGTACTCATATTAACATAAATAATTTCCTCATCTATACTCTCTATCCACGCCATGGAATCTATAGGAGGAAAGTATGATTAAGGAGTTAGAGTAAGTGCATATAAAATAGCAAGATTTGTTTACAAGTCAATGCGATATTGTATTAGTGCTACGAATTTAATATAGAAACAGGGATAGAAATAACTAAAAAAACGAAGCTTAGCATTAAAATTAATGTTTTTGCTAAATTTGAAGATAATTTGTTTGAATAAGACTTTCGAAGGACCTATTCTAATTAGGACTGGCTGTAGTTAAATTTAGTCAGAAAAACAATATAAGATGGAGAAAGATTGCCGCACCGATAGATTAAAAAATGCGAACATAATACGTGGCATATATTGGTGAAATATTGTGAGTAACCTATAGTGCCTGGAGCATGTTATAAGTAAATACTTATGCATGGTAGTGAAATATAGATAAACACCTTTAAATAAATGCCGATCTTCTCAGTAATCAACTCATTACTATGCTAAAAGTAAACATTAAGCTGGAAGTGACTCATTTTTAATAATTTTCCATGAGTAGCAGCGTTGTACCTCTCACAATCAGTTCCATGCAAGTAGTGCATGTTAGGTGATTTTTTGCTACCTGGCGCATTCCCTCATGGTTGTTCGCATAATGTTACATAAATGAATATTTATCTCTTATTTCAATATCGGGTCAAATAGCTCAAGGGTTAATGTGGTTTATTTCCCGACATTGTCAATTTCGTCACTATCATCTCCACCTGTATCATGTTTCTTACTTCATTTTCCATCCAACCAATCAATCCCGCGGTATCTTCTCGACTCACGTTATTATTTACTCCAGAAAAATTTCCAGTCGGGCAATGATGTTTTTTAAAAGAACGATGATTTGGAAGACATAGAATGTAGGTGCATAGAAAGGAATATGATAGGTTTTTGAAAATATGCGAAGAAAAATTATTGTTTTGTCAACGGAAAAGGAACACATGTCAGGAAAAATGTAAAAATAAGAGCGTCCATGAAAACCTAAACTAACCGTTGGAATACCACCCATATCGTGATAATTTTCTGACAGAAGTATTGTATGCTATGTGAATGAAAGAAGGTTTGCATAGGTTTATTTCAAAATAAACGAGTGAACGCAGTAGATTAAAGATTCAATACTAAGCTACATTGGAAAATTATACAGGTAAAATATATAAATACAATTAAAACTTGAAAGGTTTAAATTATGGATGGGTCGGTTCCACTTTTTTTCGGTTCCGTTTCGGTTCTTAACTTCGGTTCTCGGTTCCGGTTCTTAATTTACCACTTCCTTTTGCATTGCTCAATGGTAAGATAAGGTAATCAATGATCATTTTCAGAGACATACAGCTTGAAAAAGAATACTTCATTATATTTTTGTGTATAGTCATTTTAACGACTGAATTAGAATAATTCGCGACTTTGAAGCATCTGAGTACACTATTTCACCAGGTTTTAATGTGAAGCCTCCACTTTCGGAGTGTGAGTAGGTTTCAAACTGGTTTTCGCGCCAATTATTTCGGTACCGATTATTTTTGGCGTCGGTTCCGGTTCTAAGCTCAAGAACCGGTGGAACCGAGAACCGAAGAACCGAACCTACCCATCCCTAGTTTAAATGTAAATTATATTATTCTTATTTGGTACGTGATGTGACTAGTACATTTACTCTTAAATTTCGTAAATTAACTCGTTTCTCAGAGGTGTACCCGTGTTTCACTATAAATGCGTTTACAAAATACCTAACATGGCCCCCAGAGTACCTTTAGCCTACTTTACTTTTTACTTAAAATTCTATTCAGGGACCAAGTCACATGCTACCAGCTGTCCGCCTAGTTGTCGATTTAAAATCAACGGAAAAGAACTTAATTCATTAAAAACTGACTCGTTTGCCATAATTGTTAAAGGCTAATAAATCCATGCAAAACTTTTGCACATTCACGGTTCCCTCGCTCCCAAAAATATGATATAGGTAGTCTTTTCTTAGGCTGTTTAAATGAAATTGTCGAGTAGGTGCACATATACAGAATCTCAGTAAGTTTTTGATAATGTGAAGGTATTTACAATTTACAATACTTCTTATTAGTCATTTAATTACACGATTCTACGAGTAATACAACATACTACCTATCTCCAGCCGGCAATAATCATTTCCTCTTCGATGCCTATTAACGAAATCTTCATGGAAGCGTTCTTGTTTTGTTACATTAAAAATATTTTTCTTTCGGCTTAATTCATAAGCAAAAGATTCGATTCTACTTAGACTTGAGTGTGCAAGATGAGACTTATGTATAAAATTATCCTTTGATATCTTGATTACCCGACTCTTTGTTGAAGACAGTAGTAATGTATATGATTACTGGAAATATAGTATAAAATATAATTTAAAAATCTGTAAAATATAAAATATAACACTTTCTACGAAATCTGTCTTATGTTTGAAAGAATATATGAAATAAATGTCGCTGAGCACATAGACACAACTCTTTATCCAACCAACTTAAAAAGAATCAGCTGCTAACACACTGATTGACACTGTTATGACCGTAACATATTCTCAATTTACCCTCTCATTTCAAGTATCCAGTCTCAAGCCAAGTGCATGTGTACATTTTTCGTCATGAAGCGTATCTTATGAGGCCGAAATATCAAGTGTTTTTCATCAAAATTAAATTAATTTTAGAAATAGCTTAGTTCATTGCACCTCTAACTGGCTTAAATGCCATTGTGGCACAATTTATTTTGAAACATTTCCTAACGACCTAATTGATTAGCATTTTAAAAGTAGGTACGGCATACGATGGATGATGGCATACAGATATCTCAGATGACATCTAAACACGTTACGATTCTTTGAGTAATCGTCTCTCTAGGTCTAGTCTAAGATTTTTCGACCCCGATTGTGTTTACGGAAGCAATTAAAAGTTTTCCACTCTTTGTGATCAAAGTGCGGCAAGGGCTTTCGCGTACTTTGCCGTATGCCGTAATACTGTCGTTTTGATTTAACGGTGGCTGGCGTGAGTGCAAGGGTTTCAGAACATTCATTGATTTATCATTCATACAGTTCGCTGAATAACGACCTGTCGTTAAGGTTTAATTTCGCACTATCGCGATAAAATATCTTTGCGTCGTTTGTTTGCCTTGCTCGGTTTCTGAAAGCATTCATGAGAAGAAATAGTTTTTCCTGAGCCTGGAATGGCGTCATCGAGCTTCAATACTTTTTCTACACCTTGAATTTCATTTTAAACTTGTTTCACCCATCTGATTGGGTAAAAACGTTGAGTGATATCAAGAATTAAATATTAAGGCCACATGTTGAGAAAATTAGAACATCGTACTATGCCACAGAGTTTTACTGAATGAAACGAAATACTTGCAACTGGCAACATCATCACGTACAAAATAGCAGGCAATTTTCTCCAGATGAGGCAGAGTTGGTGAAACGTGAATTCGTGACACGTGAAAGAAGGGTTTTTTTAAAAACTTCATGAAAGCGTAAGACAGATATCGCAGAGTCGTTGCAGTGCCAATTATGCGATAGTAAATTGAAATATTCAGATTTATTTAACGTTTCCATACGGAATATCATGGAGGAATGAAATTTTTTATTTTTATCGCAATGAATATGAAGGTATATCCTTTTGTCTGCATTAGTCAAATCAGATCTGCAGAATTATCTATTAATATGCACTGGAGGAATAATACTTGCTAATAAGTGATGGGTTAAATCATACTCTTGAAATTGACAATTTATTCTGATTTTAATAGATATAGAGAATATATTGCAGATTGAGAACACTGAAGACATAATAGGATAAGTGTACTAATTGCAATATTGAGGCATATTTGGTGAGTAAATGTATATATAAAGAAGTTTTGTTGTATTTTTTATGAATGTGATGTGCTGAAATAAAACTATTAACTTGAATTGTTGAAAATGCTTTTTGGTTTTTGGCATTTTTTTTGTTGGGTTCAGTAAGATTGTAAACACAACTATTACCACTGATATCATTATCACTGGCTCTCTTGCCAACGATGAAGTGATACATATAAATATAAATTGAAGATTATTTCTGTCTGTAGAAAATATTTCTGTCTGGAGAAATGTTGAGGAATTCTCGAATAGATTTCTCACATTTTTCCGAATGTTCCACTTTCTTGACGTAATTCCCTCTCAATTGGTTTCGCACTGTGTAAAATGTGATATTTCTTTTGTAACATAACATAAGCATTTACATTGTTCAGCCATTATAATATTAGGTTGGCATCTGGTACTGTTGTCTCGATTGTGCATATGCTAGGATCCTCTGGAAGCTCAGATATCCTTTTCCTAAAACACTAAAATGAAGTTTTGCTCAACTTGAGGCTTTTACTTTTATGGATTGAGCCTTTTAGCACTACTCTTTCACAATGGATATTAGTGAACCTGCTACAAGACCACAGAATTGCATGAACCCCAACCAGAATGCGGGCAATCGTGTTTTATAATGAAATATAGTTCTCAAATGAAGCAGTAGGGAACGGAAATGTATGTGTGCCAGCAATCAAATTGTCCGATAGAAACGGAACAGTCGCCTTTACGTAAGGGTATAAACGATGGGGGACGTCACCCATTCGGATACTCCGTAATCACATCTCGAACGATATATCGTCCCGATGATGTGGTTTCGACGCGTTCAGTCCAACGAAACCATCTCCCCCCCTCCCCTCTCAGTCCGCTTTAGCCCCTACATTCCGCTCTTCCAGGGGATCGCTCCGATTACCTCCTACTTCGATCCTCGCAGACGAAAAGCTAATGTAGGCTAAAGAGAATCGATTGACGATCTGCTAGCAGGAACGACCTGGCAAAAAGCCCAATTGCCGAGGCTCTGCCGCGATGGCGGGAGACTGAGGGACCGTGAGGGAAATACCGTACCGGGTTTGAACCAAATTCGAGGTCAGAGTGGGACGGGGAACATGGAGTGCTGAAGTGGTGGTCATAATATTTGATATCCGTAGAGGGGGGTTAGGGGGTCTGCGGAGGTGATGGTCGTGGTGAGTTTAGTCGGAGCGGTAGTTGGTTGCGGTGGGTTTGAGAGCGGGCGATATGTTGGAACAGTGTTGATGTGCCCGAATGCACAGGTGGTGATGAGAGGAGGTCGTAGGCGTGACCGTTGACCTGGAAGGGTGAGCAGGACATTAGTTCCACAAATTGAAGCAGAGTTGGGTGAGTGTGAGTGCCTTGCCTGGATAAGGATACGGACTTGAGGAGCAATCGTACCCTTTTAGAGGCATCGAGTCCTGCCAAAGGATTTGCGTCTCTCAAGTCTGGCCGATTTAATCCAAGTCCAATTCTTCCAAGGATGTTCCAGGGCAAATGTTAAATCTGGGTATTACCTCTGTGACGCTATTGAATCTCTAATAAATGACGAAATAGTGATTAATAAGTTATCCCTTTGTCATGAGTGACGTCAATGCATTGAGTGATTTTGATATTTCATAAGTGATCCCTCTGTATTGATTATCTTCCTAGTACCATACATAGTAGTATTTGTGTAGAGAATTGTGACTATATATTAAATAGCCACTACCGAGGGAATTAGATGGTATGCATCTAAACAAACTTTGTCAAAAATAATTTATATAATAAAATGCGTATTGGATATAGAGCATTATTTGTTTTACATCCACACAAAAATTTTGATTTCCATCCACTTCCATTGAGTTAATATAATTGAGTTAAGCCAACAAAAAATATAGGTATCTAAAATCTTACTGAGCTTGATAGGATAGCTGGCGTAACCTCGTATGTATATTTCGATTGTTGATAATTATACCCTCTCCGCTTTTTCCAATTATCTAACAAGTTAAATGTAGAATTCATAGGGTGAAGCGAATATTTGCTCATTGAAATTTTCAACTTCCATTTATCACATTCTTTAAATCATTCTATGTGATAATCGTCATTATTCATCAGTACAAAGGTATTGTTTGTGATTTATTTATGATGAATATCATGATAATAATGAAGCTCATTCTACGTTCGTCATTTTTCACGCTCATTTAATATCTGAGGGAAAACTGCATTTATGTTTTATTGACAAATGAAATATCTTCAGCATTTTATGCTATCCATATCATTTTTCTGGTTTAGCATCAAGAAAGAATATCCACCATTATTCAGGGCATGCTGATTTTGGGTTTATTTGGCTACGTTATTGATTTCGTTTTTTAAAATTGACGTCAACGTTTGCTTACCCTTAGACAACAGAAAGGAATGCCTCCCTGGCTCCTAATTTTTATTGCCCCACAGTACGTCATGAAGCCGCGCTTCCGTATCCGTAGACCTCGTCTGTTTCTATTTGTTTTTGTGATGACCTTTTGCGTTTGCCTTTGGCTCTGTTGTTGTTAGGTTTTGGCTCAAGAGTCATTATCAATTGAGCTTATAGCTTTTTTTTAGAAATTTCTGCATCGATCGTGTAAATGGCTGCTATTGCCAATATTTGCTCGCTAAGTGTTTGACGATAAGGTTATAATATTTTTGGATAGTACTTAAAACATATTTTAATGGCCAACTGGAAGATAGAGAGTTACATTAATCTTTGACCAATTTATTTTCATGAATTTCGATTTATGCTGTGAATCTCCAGGTCATTTTTATATCTATGTACCTGTAAAATTCAGAGTTTATGAATTTGAAATAAAATAGGCTTTCGTGGCAACTAATCCTTGCGATTACTACAAGAAAGCTGCAAAGCGTTCTTTAAAGCTTGGTTACTTTCATCCAGTGCTGAAAATATTTTTAAGAATGGAAAATGATGGCAACCAGTAGTATTCCTCAAAGATGACCCCTTCATCAATTTAAGGAAATTTCTGCTCTAATTCTCAAAGCTGTATGCTGTAACATATCAAATTTCAGATCAGTAGAGAATAAGTGTACCCCGACTATACTATGACTCGAATGGATTTGGGGAATACATTTAAACGCAAGTAATTTTTGAGTGTGTTGCGGTTTAATGTTGTTGCCCCAGTGACCATTAACTTACAATGAGTTTTCGGTGTGCATTTTAATGTTGGCAACTGCTTAAGCAGTCGATATCGTGCTTTCATATCCTTAACTATTGATTAACTATACGTGATCAGAGGGGATCATTATAATTAATAGGTTATCAAGAAATACTGGAAGGAAGCAAAGTGAACTTAAAGAAGGTGGGAAAGTTTTCTAATTTGGGCCAGCGTTTTAGCCAAGCAATCGAAGTTCAGTAATTTGGGCGTCGAGGAGGGAGATGAAGAAAAGGCTGATGAAAGCGTTGAATTGGAGAGGAACGTTGAATGGATCGTAAGCGAGAATGTTAATTAATGGGAAAACGCATAAGGTGGAAGCTTTCTAATATAAGCCTGGAGTGGGCTGGAGCGAGAGAGAATGATATCGTACGTTGGAGCGAAGGAGAAGGCTCCTGCGAAGGTGAGGGAGATTCAGAAGCGAGTCGGAGATCAGTTTGAGGTGATCAGACAGTTGAGTTGTGACCTCAGCAGTCGAAGTTATGCTAAAGTCATAAACCACGTTCAGAAATGGCGTCATTTGAAATGTTGATGGTTAAGTAGGGTATTTAAAAGAACTTTTTGAAGCTCAGAATTGAAACACCATGAACTTGAAGTGAGATGTAAGCACAAAAACGAATCTCCTTGTCAAAGAAAAAGGTCCATGGAAAGGCTTGGTATTATTGCATTCACGTCCATCAAATAAGTAAACAAATGCGTTAAGTGCTGTAATACTATTTTGTTAATATCATTTCCCTTTTATAAGAGTCCTTTCCGCTTCAGACTTGGAAATAATATACCCTTTTGAATATTTAGGAATGAATATTACCTACTAAAGCGTAAATAGCGTTAGTGCGAACCGCATTAATTACATAAATAAATCTGAATCAAATAAACGCGCGGAAAATTATCTTGAAAATATTTATAGCACTTAGTGAAATTTATCATCATAATTAATGTAAATCATAACTGCGCAAAATAAACCGAATTTACTCCCTAATTTGACATGATAGCAGGTGACTTAATTTGAGAGGAGAAATGGTGGAATATTTATATGATCATAGGAAACAGGCTTAGCGATTAAAAAAATTGCGTTTATTCTGTGTAATTTTGAACGCAAAGCATTGTTAATTATGAGTAACTCAAGGGAGGTTAGTGCATTTAACCACTTAGTATATGTTCATTGTTCAATACAAAATAAATTCATTATTTATCACATTCGAAAGAATATCGTTGCATAAAACCTGCTAAAAATAGGAAACTCTGATTTTGCCGTAATGATTTAGACATGTCCTATGCTAGTTTAAGATAAACAAGTAATTTTATGACTTTGAATTGGAAATATAAACCACATTACCTACTTCAACTAGGAAACAGAATCATTTCGGACTCGATGTGATTTTGCAAAGGTCTATATGCATATGTAACGGGAAATAACTGACGTCATAAACCTAGCGCGGGCACTGCCCTAGGAAAGAATACATTACATTTACGATGCCGGAGACCCAGCAAAAGTTTTGGGGGCGTGGGAGTAGCGTAACGGTTGTGAGTGAGAGATGGGAGATGCGAGTGCCTGATGGGACAACCCTTTGAAACCGTACAATATTCATGAGCGCGTTGGAATCGAGAGGGGCGCACGAGGCAGGCGACGGAGATTTTAGTGCACTCCATATTTGGGGGTGATGAAACATGTTTCCATCCACACCCACGTCCTCGACAGCGTAGTTTTGATCACGGGATCCTCTGGAAAGCTGTCGCACGGGCACGCCTCTCTTCCACGTTGCCACTCCATTACCCGTCCGAAAAGGAGATAGCTCCGAGTGAGAGCTCTTTCGCACCCGCATGTAATGACCAAATGGTTGCTTAAAAAGGACTCGGACTGAGTTGTAAGCATATTTCGCTCCTTTGCATTCGCTCATGAACACACCCATTATTTCCTTTAACCGCTTCTCAATAGGAATAAATATTCCTCGCTATACTTAATAACCACTCCAGTTTCTTTCTTCGTGGGAATCATGGTTAATGCCTTAATAGTACTTTTGTAAGAGCTTGATGAGTATTTAGTACACACTTTTTGATAGGCGAAGCGGATATTTAAAGAGAATAAGGATCAATGCCATTACCTACTGATAGAATGATTGTACGGGTATATGCAAATTTCCTTCGGCTGAAATTCGCTAGTTTGTGCCAGGGCTGTGCTACTCCATTGTCCTCTTTTATGCGTTCCAGTTCTCATTTGCACGCATTGAATATGTATTTACCAGCATCAATTCCCATAAAGTAAAGACAGTAGAAATATCTATCAATTTCCTTTCTCTTTCTCAGTTTTGTAGTATTCTAACTAAACGACCATCACCTTAAAATATGTGCTTCATCAACCTACACAATTTCTTATTTCTTTTGAATCCCTAACCGCGCATGCCTCACTTCAGTTGTAGGTCTAGTACATTTTAGTACATTAGTACCTGTACATTCACTATACCTTCTTGGGGATCGGGTTGGTGTGGTGACTAGAGTACTGGTCACCCATTCCGAGGGTTCCGGTTTGATTTTCGGCTGTGGCAGTGGCAGTTTTCAGTGGCAAACAGGTCCCTGCTTGAGTGAAGTGGAGAGTTAATTTAAAATAAAGCTATGCAGTAGTAAACGATGCCAATGATGGAATTGGGAGTAAATTACTGAAATTGGAACTTGGTGCACATTTTCATCAAGATTCTCATTACTGAAATCAAGGTGGTGTAAATGTGAAATATAGTTTCTAAATTCATTCATGATCTTGAAAATGGGTTCATTTTAATATTTTTTCCATTTCAGGTTGGTGAAACACAACTCTGGTTCTGCACTGTCCTTTGTAAAGAATGTATCGCACGGCCTACTTTCCTGCGTTTATGGAGACAAAAGTGAGTGTTGACATTTAGTTCTGTGTAAGAACCTTATTGCCATATTTTATTTTTAAATTTATAATATGGTAACCATTTTTCTCCTCTTGGTTATCTCAAATTTTATGGCAATGTATTACATCATGCGGTTACAACTTTTCCATTACTTGAATTTTTAGAGATCAATCTATAGTAATAATTGTACCATAGCGGTGGGAATAGGTTAGTTTACTTAAATGTTTTACTTGATATTGAAATTTTTATGCCATTGAGTGTTTTGCGCAAAATGTGAGGAATTATGCTGAAAAGTTTCGTTAAGTTATTCATTTTCTCATGGAATATAAGACAAATTAAGGAAGTAGGGCGAACATTCTCGTAAGAATATCTCACAGTGCCCACAGAAGACGCGAGAATTAATGATTACAATTCAATTTTTGGGTTTTAGAATAAATCCGTTGCGCTTTTTTTTGCCATGTCTCTCATAAAGGGGTTCTTTGTACATGTAGTTTTTTTATATTTCTACGCAAATATCTATGGCAATGATACCTAACTTTAAACTAAAAAACAATTATGAAAAGGAAATGACAGAAGAGACTGTGGAAGTGTACTAACTAGCATACTAAAGGGAGTAGCCTACTAACGAAAAGCCCAGCGTCCAAAAATTCCCTTTAACCTGGGTGGCAAGTCCTCCCTTTAAGTTGGAATGTTTTCGGGTCTGCTACTACAAAATGGCAGTGGTGTACTAAGATGAGTTAAGTGTGCTTTAGGCATTTATTATGAAGCATAACAATGGAAATGTAAACTCGAAATATGATATTCTCTCTGTTCGACAACAATCTCAAGGTATCCTCCGGTGCAGATTACAACGGCTTTTCCATAGTTTGCGACCTCATTATTAACCATTCCCCATTCCACTAATATTACGTGAAGGACCCTTGAATGTCTGTGACTTTTGCTCAGGAAGAGGTGGATTTTTGTTTAATTTAAATCCAACTTTCTTCACATCTTCCGGCTCTCGCCGCACATACTAGTCCTACTCTCGCTGACGAAGACCTAAAGATGCAGTCGAAAGCTTTAAAACCCTCTAAGTGAGATTCTCGTTTTTTTTAGTTTGAGTTCCTCCATCTACCTACCTATCCAACATTCTTCCCTCCGGCAATTCATTCAAAACACACTCGCCTTTTTATTTCTTTAACATTCCTTTCCTCTTTCCTTACCTACTTTCTCTTAGTCTTCATCGTTCGTCCTCTTTTCGATCCACCTTACCTTTTCCATCCTTCTCTAGACCTATGTCTTAAAAATATAGTGTATTTTCATCTTCTTTGCTTAAAGCCAATGTCTCCGTGCCTAATAGTGCTACGCACCATTGTATATTTTTCACTAGTCTTTTCTTTGCGTCCCTACTCAACGAATCTGTCTTTATTTCTCTCCTTCGAGTAATATTGTCTTTCCGCGACGAAATTTTCCCTCCGACTTCAGTGCTGCTAAAACCCTTATCCTTCGTCATTCTACGTATAAGACTATGATACGCTGATATAATTTTTAACAGTGCTTCAAGGTGGACTCCCTGCCGATAACCTAGTTCTCATTTAAAATGTTGGTTCATGAGGATACGTTGATCTGGTTGGGGCTTTCTCACCCAACATTATCACGGCGACCTTTTTTTTCCACCTTAGTAAAAGTTCATACGGGGAATGAGGGGCAACGTGGATGAGCGACTGGTGGTTGCGGTCGGCTTTGCCTTAGGCTTTTACTTCGAAACTGTCGCGTAGCACAAACTACTACCGGGAATGCGTTATGACTAGGATTCACAAACAAATAGTAAGAAGATACATCTTAATAAAGCTGAAAAGCTGGAGATCCAAATGGAATACGGGAAATGTTAGAATTCATATGAAACCTTTATCAAATGTTGAAAATCCCAAGAAAAGTTCACCGTGCACAAAGAGATACTATCGTTCCACGAAAAACTATGAAAACTCCCATGGGGGTGGCTTGTAGAGTATAATGTAGGTATATGTTTATGTAAGGGTATTCATTGTCTCTCATCTATCGAAGGGCTTAAGAGTTAGGTAACCCTTTTTAGTCAAGTTATGTAGCCAAAGATACCAGAAGATTGAATATACTGACTTGAGTCAAATAATATATGATTTTGAGGCCAACGCGGAAATCAAAGGTCTTTATTTTCATGTACTCGGCATTGGGATACCATTTTTCCTTCTCATTGTCTATTGTTATGATCCAAAGAACCCCAAATTCTCTCTTAAAAGAAGTTTCCTTATCCAACAATATTTTTCACTAGCCTCTACCATAAAAACTTCGCTTTCACCAATGGTGACTTGCTGATTTCCGGGCAAGCACGTGAACAGCTAAGCATCAGTAGCCCGTTTACATTATGAAAACCGTTTTCGTCTATAACTGCTGTTACTTGTTGGTATTTAATTTGACAAAAATATTAAAGAGATGAAAGGTTACCAATGGTGAGTAGCAAGGGATAAAACGAGAAATAAGAGACGAATTTAATAAAAGAACGGGCGAAACTCTTCGGTATGAAGCCATGCTCTTGTCATAAATGGTTCACGAGGAAAACGTGTCCTTAAATCTACCTATGTTAGAATTCTCTTATCTTTTCTGCCTACTTTGGCAAAGCAGTGCGAGAGAAGAAGAAAAATCAATGACATCTGTCAAAAGAATGTATTACTTTGGTGATATTAATATAGGGAAATATAATTTACCTAATACATGTCTTACCTTTCCCATCCTATGTGGAATAACTTTGGTAATACGTTGTCTCTATCCGGTTATTGCCAAGGTATGATATGAGAGCACTTCGGCCATATTCCTTTCTAAACTTTTCTGCCCAAACATTACCCTATCCTGTGATGTGAGATGATCTCCCTTTCTGTGAAGAGTATCACTGTAATTATGGTTCACCCTGAGGAGCTGATGGTCAGATTTGTTGCCCTCGTTCCATTGGTCAACATGACCAAGGGTAAATTCCACGGAAATAGTAGCCTGAAGCGTTGGGTGAGCTATATCCAAACATATATATTGGTAATCATTAGGGAGTGATTGATTTTTAGGAAATAATCGGCTCGCCATTCACATTAATCGCTATGATTAACCTTTGACGATCAATTTTTGATCCCTGTGTGTCTCAAAGTTTGCTGTTAAAATGATAATTTCAGTATTGGCTCCAAAATAGCCGATTATTTAAGTTTACATGATCTCTTGTGGGTTAAAAATTAGTATTTGATCAATATCATTTAATTTAATCTGTTTATACGAAGTTCATTGACAAAAGTGCATTCTTCCCAAAACGTGGAAATATATACTCACATGAAACTGCCATTTATATGTACCTTCCGGGCGTTCTAATGAGTAATTATAATGATAAAAAAGCCGCATTATGGGGGTATTTATGGGTAATTTTAAGGTTCACATGATTTTTTCAAGTGCTTAAAATATTTAAAATTATTTGCTAACTTAAATGATGATGATGATATGCCCGATGCGTCCACATCCGATTGAAATAGGATCATTTTCTTGTTAATGTAAATGCATAAGTTTAATAGAGCTGCATCTCATTCATCTTATTACTTTGTTAACAATTGATAGCTTGCGGTTATTAGTAACTATTCTTCGTTGATATAACGTTTAACAACATTTTCATTTGATACTGCAATAAAAGTAAGTAAAGATTATTCTCGTCCCGTTTGAAATCATTGAACTCATAATAAATGTATTGTAAAATTTGTCATGAAACTTGAAACTTTCCAAATTTGTGGACACTATTGCAGCTAAATCTGGAGCACGTTATTTATGTGCTATTCATTCATACTATTACAAGACAAACAGTTAGTGGAGATTAGCTTTTGCTGATATGCTGGGTCACAGAGAGTGGTGATAAGTGGAAGCCGGAGGTAATAAATTCAAAAAGACAGCACGGGGTTCAAAGACCGATTAGCTACCACTCTTTGCTGAATATCACAGGAGAAATACATTTCATAAAGACCGTTTTATAATTTTATTTCTGAGAATATCTTTAAAATACAATGCTGGGTGAGAGCATCAACTTAGACCTGCTACGAGTATAATGTTTTTTTTTTGCAGTACGACGATTCATGGATAGATATAGCATGCCCCGTAAGTTTCAGATTTTAGTTTAAATATTTCGATTGTTATAAACATTGCCTCCTTCAGTTTTAATTCCTTATAACGGCTATAAATGCAATGCCTATTCTAGAAGAGTTAATGAAGCCGGATAAATTGACAGTAATGTGAAATCCGTTATCTGCTATTTAAAAGAGAAATTAAGATATCTGGGAGGATAATTTAATTAAAAAGTTTTTAGAGACTTCCGAGGAAAGTGTTACCACGCCAATATTGTATTGAGATTGACGTCTTATTCAGTTTCCGGGTACCGAGAGGGAACAATATGCTATGGACAAAGGTGGTGTTGATCGGAGGGAGAAAAAAGAATTAACGCGTTCTCTAGGAGAGGTAGGGGAGAGAGAGAGGGAGAGAACGGTTTCTACAGTGGTTAGCGCGGCAATGGCATCTCCGTCATGCAAAGGGCTGTCTTTAGGCTGTTAGGGAAGCGAAGCGGAGGTGTAGGGCGGAGAACGCTTGGACAGAAGGTGTGACACAAAGAAGGGTGCTAAATGTGCCGGCAAGGCATGGGCCGAGAGAGCGCGGAAGGGCCGTTAAAAGTCCTTGCTCAGAGCGGAGGGAATTAATTTGAAATGGGAGCGAGGCGGACACGCTGCAGCAAAGGAACTTTGGTGCCCGCAAAGCATTCCTCCCGCACGTTGCCGAAGGCCATAATTAAAATATCAAAGGCTTTGATTCACGATTCCTAGGTGCAATACATTACGCTGTTCCTGATTGAAATCTGCTTTCCGATCCATTACCTTCTATGAGAGAAAATATTTGGCAGATAATATTGACCTGATAGCTGCAGCGTTCTCGCTTGTCGATCGGAGCATGCCTGTTCAAAGTGAGCGAGTAAGTTTTTTTTTTGTATACGAAATGTATTACAATAAAAGCAGTAACATACGCAAATGAGAAAATTCAGGTGGCAAAAAGAATAGATTTTGTTTCCTTTAAACGCGTACTAAGTCATATTCACCCATAATGGTCATAGGTTTACGATCTAAATTTTTAATTAGACTTATATGTATTCATGAAGCTGTTCGTGCGGACATCTGCTACCGGCTTTCTTAAGTTTATTATTATTTTACATATGATATGAACAAAGGCATGTATTTAGACATATTACTACATACTCATAGTAACATTCATGTGACGCGGGTTTTCCTATCTGTTCTCAGTTAGCCGGCATTCCACAGGAATACTGCCCAAGAAATGATGAAGCTATTTTTTTGTGCAGGCATTAAATTATATACCTACTCGTACGCTTCTATACTTTCTGGAATTGATACACATTTTCAATAAACATTATACCAGAAGATCCGGCCAAAATCTGCGCGTTTCTCGGCAAATGTTGGCGGTTAAAAAAAGAGAATAAAAAATTACAAACGAAAAACACACAACTTATAGATTGATTCCTACAGAGAAAATGAAGGTATTAATATTTATCCTCATGATTTTTCCGCACACCGAGGGCAATTCATACATTAATTGAAGGTGCCTTACAATGGCTATCGTTGGATTCATGAAGGAAATTGATAGCTTACTCTCTGAAACTGCGCTAGGAGTTTTTATGTTCCTTCATAAATATTCAGAATAACGTCCGCTTTTTTATGCACTCTTTGAAACTGGCTCCATATAATCACAATATTTTTTTAGCAAAAGTATTAAAATAGAAAAATGTGCAGTTGGTGGACTAGGTATATTTTTTACTTGAAATTGCATTTGGAGTCATTTACTTAAATGGTCTTTTGACTGTATCTGTTAATATAAAATTATATGACGACGACGAGGGGGCCACAATTTAACGTCCGACAGACGGAGTACTGTAACTGAAGTACCCACCACATAGCACTTGAATGAGAACTGATTTACTGGAGCTGGAGCCGCTGGATATGTCATTGATTTATGTGAAGTGCAATGGCAGTTTTCGGTTTTGTAGTTTTGTCAAGTATCTTCATAAAACGTTCTGTATTTTTCATAATTTACATTAAACATTAGTGAAAATTACATTAATTAAACTAATAGGTCATATTATCAGTTATTTCGCGAATAGATTATTTGGGAAAAATAAGTAAACTAATGTGTTATTTAACATTTTCTTGGTATATATGTTTAGTAATGGTTTCTCAGGAATTCCATTGGATAAGGGACCTTGACAATATCTCGTACTTGCGAAAAGTGACTCTTTATTTTCAAGACTTTTGACTTGCCGTAAAAATTTTGGTCGCTCTTTATATCCGAGATCAGGGGACTCCGGATTGGTTTATTAAAGACCCCTTTCCCGGTGAAACACCGGAGAAACCTTTATACAAAGAGAAAATTACACACCAACGGGGGTGTATATTATATGCTAAATATGTTACCAAAGAAAATATAGGGTGTAAATGTAGAACTTTCTGTAAATGGTGCAATCCAATGTTCCGACATATGGTCTTAAGGAAATGCGTATATTATAGAACTGTAGTCGTGATTATGTATAAATAATGCTAGCCAGTGGAATAGAAAGTAAAACAAAGACCTATTGTTTGTATATTAACTTGGAAAGATAATCAACACGGTAAATGAATTTGGAGTAAATCATTAGGGGTCAGGGAAAAGATAATTGGTGTATTTCAAAAAGGGTAAGAGATAAACGAAGTACCGGAATATAATAACTTTACTGAATTCTGCGTGCTGATGGGAGAACATCGGTCTAGAGGACGAGAATCTTCATAGAGTCCAAGGCAACCAAGAATTAGATGAGAAACTTTAAAGCGGAACTAGTGTGTGAAGAAGTTAGAGAGGAAAGAAACTCCATTTTCCTCTACTCTCGTTAAAAAAACCAAAAGGTCCTGAGCTCCATGTCCTATCTGTCGGACTAACCCTAATAGCTTGTCGGTTCTGAGCACGATATGTTCTTCACACTGTATTTAAAGAGCTGCCGGGGTTTCATGGCAAATTCATTTCGATACGTAGATTTAAATCTTTAATCTAAAAAGTGTATGCCTCTGTTATCGCTATATTTCAGTAGAAATTCATAGCAATGTGATCACGGATAGTTTAAATTCAAACAGGGAAGAGAGTAACATCAAAGAAGGAGAAAAATTCCTCAAACGTTAAAACGATCTTAATTAGTGACGGTAGAGAAGCTCATGAAATACTTTCGTCAAATGTGTCAGTAACATGGATGCAGGGAAACCAGAGATTTACGCTACCTGCAGCGCGTCTTATGTCCCATTCAAATCCTGATATTCGTAATTCACCTTGCTTGTTTGTTACTAGGTTGGTTTGGTTATTTAGGGGAGGCGACCGACAGCTGAGGTCATTTGCGCCATATAGGATAGGTGGGTAATTGGGTAATGGTAGGAGTTTTTAGGGAACGGAGGAAGGGTGGAGAGAAACCCGGCGTCGGCATTAGCCTGCTCTTAACGAAAGGCGCCAAGGGGACCACGGCTTAACGTCTCATCCGACGGACGGAGTACTGTACTTGAAATGCCCTCCACTAGGCACTCAAGTGGGGACCGGTTTTCCACTGAAAATCCGCCACTGCCGGGACTCGAACCCGGGCTCTCGGGGTGGGAGACCAGTACTCTAGCCACCACACCAGCCTGATCCCCCTTGTTACTAGGTTGACGCTTATTGTTAGATGCACAGTTTAGGTTTTACACCGTCACAAGCCATCTTCACACTAGGATTCCCGGAAATGAACAGACTTAGGAAATATTTAAATGACATGGTACTTCATTGAAACACTATATCGATTTTTTTAGCGATGAAGGATGTGAAGGAGAACAAATACGTAAATATGAAGAGATTAGCCGATAGAAGGACTCAGTGGAAAGCTGCGTCAAACCAATCTGAGGATTGATGACCAATGATGATGAATGTATTCTTTACGAGAGACAAAGTTAAAACAGTTGAATGGCAAGGTGTTGCTTTAAAGAAACTGAAGGATCACTTTACTTCTCTGAAAAATAACTACCCTTGTTTGCAATGATTTTCCTGATACTTTGATTTCCCTGATTTTAAGGACAATTTTACATTAGCCATTATTAAATTATAATGAACACTAACTTACGTATGTTGTTCACCAAATTATTGTTTTTTGATATTGGTATCAAAGAGTGAGTAGATAGACAAATATGAGCAGTGATCTATGAATGGGAGAACCTACGTAAATAATAGAGGGCAACGGAGGTTTTAAATTTGAATAAAAGGGTGAAAGAATATTATGAACAGAATTTATATAATCATTATATTTTTACGAGCAGCATAAACTGCGTATTTCTGACATTTTGCATATTATGGGCTTTGATATTCTTTATGAGTATTGTAAAAGACTAAGCTTAATCTGTGGCATTACTTTTATCTAGATCGTTGCCTGAGAGCCATTTATTTGAAAACATATTTGATTCTAGGAAATGTGATACAATGAGTGTCATCCAGTTTTAGTAACTTCAGGAAAGACACATTGGTTTATGCCATTGTTAAAAATTATTTATTCTTGGACAACGTCACCCATTTATTTAGGCTCCTAGTGATTTGAAGTAATGCACAGCTTCTTCCGAAAGCGTTTGTACTCTGAAGAAATAATATTGGAAAATTCAAATACCAATAAAAATTCAGTTTTGGAACTAATATTTTTAATTTGTGAGATGTACGGGAATTTACGGAGATGTACAGAGAGCCATTTCGAATCATGCAAACTGAATTTTTACCCCTTACAAACCAATTATTACCCCTTAGTAGGTATTCTTTTCACAAATATATTGGCTGCTCGGCTTTTCCTAATTTCATGGCAGCCGTCAGTTTTCATTTCTTGGGCACGTTTGCATGTTTAGCAATCTCCCCACTTTCTTAGCAGCCTCTCAAACACCCGCTATTACCAGCCTCCCTCTTTAACCTGCTCAGAATTTGGTACAGCCTCTTAAAAGGAAGGCCTTAGGTTTTTGAGCCCACCTGGGACCGCTGTAGAGGAGGCCCGGCTAGAAAGAGCCGGCGCTCCTGTGGCGATATCTGGGATTATAACCATTCCCGAGAGCCTTGAAGTGAAACAGGAGCTTTGTGCGGTTAGGGTTGCGGGTTGGCCGGAGAGTGTGAGAGAAGGGTTTGGTCGGGAGTTGGGCACTTTGGGATGGGTTTGTGTCGGTGTTTTGGCATGCAAGAGCAAGGGATTTATTTATTTCCTCTTCTTTAAAGCGCTAGTGTCGAGGAGATGGAGAAAAAATCTTGAGTCAGGAGAATTCACAAGTGTGCTAGCAAAGTTATCTACTGGCTTCAGATACTGTGATGAAGTTTTCAGTCTGTAATTTCTTATACGTATCAGTGGTCAGGTTGTGAGAGGTACTAGGATTGAAAATGAAAAAGCTACATTGCAATTGTTTGCTGTTAACTAAAGGCGGCGAGACGTTGATAGCTTTAAAATGAATCCAGCATATGGAGCACTGATCTAGCTGTGACCATAAAATGAAAATCACTACCGGTATGTCTCTTATTAATGTTTTGAAGATCAATCTACTTTTACTCTCCATCAATATTTTCTGGATATATTTTGCTTTCTTTCACTTGTTGTATTTATAACGTAGGTAATATATATTTTTTTTAATTCCATACCTCAGCTCCCAGACCAGCTAATTTTCGTTGCAATCATTCTTTCTGTATAAAGTTTTATATTAGCCGATTATCATCCAATAGCTCTTTATTGTTTAGTGAAATGCTTTCAAAATTCTTTCTCTAATCGTTTATCAACTTAGTACAAAACTTCATTAATTATGCTACTGTTTACATGAAACGGAGACTGTATGCCAGCAAATTCCTTATCAATATTAAAGGTATGACCATTGGGAATTAAAAAATTTCTTCGCCTATAGTCTTTCAGTGCGCTGGCAGTATATTTGCAGTTTTGGCGTTTCAAAGTCATAAGTGTTATCGCTTCCCGAATAGAATATGATTCATAGCGCTTTGCTCCTTGAAACAAACAATTAAATGTAACTCATTTTCATAATAATAATAAATATATTATGTGAACATTGGATGAATGAATTTTTATTCCAAAGATGCGCTTTTTCTTCGCACGTACTTTGTGAGATGATATTTATATTGCCCGCTGGCAAGCCTATTTAAGTCAGTGTATCTCTTGGCGTGACTGACGTGGAATGCTATAATCAGTGAATACGCTACCATTCTACTACTATGAACTTTTTTTATGGCCCACGTCCATTGTCTACCTATCTAATATTCCATCGTTAATCTCACTCCACTTTCCTTGTAAATGCTATGCGGTTCTGTATCCAGAGTCTACATAGATACTTAAAGAAACTACTGATAATTTTAATTAACACTACAAGTATTAGCTAGTAATTAAATTTAGCCATGTTCAATGATATTTATAGTTTAAACTGTAAATGCAAGAATACGTGTGCTTATATCTGTTTTGTGACAACCACGTTACGGTGAACTTACACAGTGTTTCTGAGTACAATATGTAAAGATATTTCGAAGTAGAATATCGATCACCTAAACCCATATCTAAGAGACAAGATGTGATGAATTACGCATTAAGGGTTCTTTGATGTCTCTAAAATCAGTCAAAAAATCCTCATATGGGAGAGGTTAGGGGAGAAGCAGATTCTTGGAGACCATCTCTTGAATTCAGGACCTTTGTGAAAGCTATTTCGTGAAGAATTAAGCTGGCAAAAAATAAATGGCTCTGCAGATAGTTTTATCTCGTCGAAAGAAGTTTTTTCACCGCCCTCGGACCCAAGCGTCAAAAAAAGATTGCTCCAATCTTTTTAATTTTACCTCTCAACAAATGAAACGATATTTGATTGTAAGGAACGATATATATGGTTTCATTAAGCTTTTGTTGTTTTTAATTTTGGTGCCCGGCTGGCCCTGGTTTACGGCCGTTTTGAGTGCAAATGCCGTCCCTTCTGTCCGTCCTGTCCGTTTCGTTTTGCGTTGGAAAGGGTCGCTTATTGTTATTTTGGAAGAATGAGTTGTTTTTTTCATTATTCCGGCGTGCCTGCTCAGCGAGAGATAAAAAAGGGTTTCTGCCTAAATTGGTTTCTTATTCGAGCGAATGTGTTTTTGACTCGGTTTTTTTCATGCCGCAATCTGAAGTTAGATATATTTTCACCCTTTCATTATTTCAGAGATCCAATCCTTGGTGGGGTACGATAAATTAAGGGATTGCGGATTGATACGAAGGGAGAGATGCAAAATTAAATATTTGGAATGGCGTTGACCATAGTCAAGGGGAAACGCCACAAAGTGTAGAACTGATTTCCCAAATTGAACGTTCGATCACGTCCGTTCGCCATTGAGGTATGCAGGGCATATTGAAATTAGATTGATGCATTTATGGGATGCGAAGCATCTGTGTTACAGTTAGAGGCGCTGCCTTGATGGTACATACATTATGTACCACTGAACTATTGCATATGATGCTTTCTTGAAATATTTGGATAAACATTTGAAACAACGTGCTGGAACAATATATGTGCAATATTCAATGATTATTATAGTAAAAATGAAACGGACAGTAGGATGCATATTAGGTTGACTCAGTGAGTGTTAATTTCGTACTATTGTAAAGTTGTTTCCTAAATAATCATCAAGAACTCATCAGGATAGAATTATTTTCATAAGTATTGAATTTTGCGCAAGAAATTTAATCTCCTATATTTTATTTTGGAAGAAAATTAAAATTATAATTTAAGGTTACGTTGTGTTTTCATTTGACCTTGGCAGAAAAAAAACGTTCAGAATGGTTGAAAAATAATCCCATATCTTGCCAAAATGTAATCTTATATCTTGGCAGGAAAATAAGTTAATATGAAATGTAATACGTGTTGGCGTTTGTTAGTGGAAACTTTCTAAATTCACTAAAGAAATAAGGCACAAAGACTTAGATGAATCCATCAAATAAACCGGAAGCATAATTTTTTAGGCAATCGATCAGGAAATTTTGAGCTTTTGACTTTATTAGCTTGGGATTATATTACTTGTATAGGTATAATTATGGTTGCTGTTAGAGATAATGATTCCATCAAGCCTTTGTTGATTCCAAGTTATGTCACTTCTAATGTTTACATTGAAATAAGAGTCAAGAAAGGAAGGGAATAATTCTGAGCTTTTGAATGGGAAGAAAAATGTTGATTCTTCTCCATGTATCTTCCTATGGGGTTTTTCGTGGTCACAGAGAAATAAAACCAGGGAATTTTGATTGTACGCCGCAAAGTCAGCAAAGTTTATATTATAATTTGTATTATAATTTGAACGTACAAAAATGGGAATATTTGATATTTCATTGTGAAACTTCTATTTGTTTCCATTTCCTATGCATTCCAACCATCCGGTTTTTCTGTGAAAACAGCGGATGTCAAAATAAATACACCATCTACTGCTTTTTTTTTTAACTCCATGACTAGTCCGCAAACATCCTTTTTTTCGTTTAAAGTGTTGACTTCTCCATGTATCTTCCAAAAACGATCGGTAATAGCGGGTTACCTCGGTATCTTAGGTGGGCATCGTGAAAGTAATCTCAGTAATCAGTGCTTGCTCAGTTACTTTTGTACTAGGTCTAGGACTTTCAAAAAAACCTACCTCTAACTCTAAAGCATGCTTACAATCAGCTTATTGGTTTCTTTTATCAGTTTAGGCTCACATTTTGAGCAGGTTTTGACTTCTTGTGCTACCTCCACTGCATTCAATTTCATTGATTTGCACATCAGTTTTTGATCATTATTTCTGCAACTCTCCTGTCCATCTTGATGGACACTGAGTGTTTTCGTAAGTTGAAATTTGTAAATTATTGGTTCTCATGGATTCAAAAAAGAGAGAAATATCTGTTCTCATAAGGCGACATAGTGAAAAATATGTTAAGAAAGCTAAAGAAATATTTCTTATGAATCCAATCCAAATCCAATTTATATCCAAATATGAATCCAATGTAAGCATTTTTTCCGCGATGTCTCCTTGACGGTTTAATCTTATACGAATGACACACAAGCAACAAAGTACTTGCGAGCGAAATATTTTATCTCTTCTACGATAAAATTTCCTTTCGTATGGACAACTTTTATTTCGTTTTCTTTAACGCAGTGTTTGCTAAACAAACAAGCGTAAGATGGAGCCAAAATGCTCTAAGGATTTGTTTTTATTACCATTTGCTTTTCCCGCCTCGTTTTTACTTTGCATTTCATAAAACTCTTCTCAAACTTGACGTTATTACGTTTATTTCTATGCTTCGGATCTGTAGGTCTCCACTGGTTAAGGCAGAGAGGAGATGGTTGCATTCTTGTCCTCATTCAGGAGGACACGAATAAGTGGTTGAGTCAAGAAGATTAGGACACAATATAGTACGTGGCATACGCATGCTAGTCTACGGGTAAAAACGTAGCCGGATTGGGAACTCTTGTGAAGCATTAGGTCACTCCTCCCCGGCTCAAAATATTTCGATTTTTGCAGAGTTAGCGTTTCCATTGCCATTTACAAAGACTTCATTTTGATTTAAGCATGTATAAAAATGTAATTTTGCCCAACGTTCATTGGGGCGGCATCAGTTTATTTTTCACAGCAAATATAAGGTTCGCATTAATGCATTTCATTCCCCTGGGATTTGATTCTATTCGTTTAAAGTGATTCAATTTTAACCTATTTGATCTCTTGGGCATTTGATTTCGCACTTTATACAATTTACTTGACTAATTTTTAAGATGTTATTCAGGGGAGGCAACCGACATCTGAGGTCATTTTCGCCACTTAGGATAGTAGGTGTTTTCAGGTCAATTAGAAAGGGTGGGAAGAAACCCGGCGTCGGCTTTAGCCTACTTTTAATGACAGGCGCCAAGGGGACCACGGCTTAATGTCCCATCCGACGGACTGAGTATCTACTGAACCTGAAATGCCCTCCACTAGGCATTCAAGTAGGGACCGGTTTTGGCACAGAAAAATCCGCCGCTGCCGGGAATCAAACCCGGGCCCTCAGGATAGGCGGCCAGTGCTCTAACCACCACCCCAACCCAATCATCTAATTTTAAAAAATTATCCAAATAGTCCACATTGAAAATTTAAGTTTTACTGCGTGCAAAAGCAAGGTCATCCATGCTAATGCTGGCATGGGGTTGAATCCTCCATCCTTTCTCCGTCTTAATTTTCCATTCCCGCCCTTGCTCCTATCCTCTGGTAAAAAGAGGTTTTAACTAAAGGGACAGGCTAGAAAAACTCCGATAATAAGTGAACTCACGGATATACAGTAAAGTAAATGATAGGAAACCCCCTATCATCTATCACTCTTGAACACGCAACGAGCTATGCATACTATGTTTTGTCTTTGGAAGCATGTAATTGATATCATTGCATTAAAAATAACTGTCTCTTTAAGGTTCTTTAATCCGTTCAACAATATGTGTGTCTTAGACTTCTAAATTGGCTTACTTATCGTTTTCTTATGCACATTACCATTAATAGATTTGGATGGTTATTACTTCAAATTTTAAACCAGGCGCATACCAAAAACAAATTAAGGCATATCGGGGTGAAAATATGTTCATAGGTTCATAGATGTTTTTTATGAAAGGTCAATGGTAGTACCTACTATCAAAGACTGTCATGTGAATCTGAGGTAAAGATTTTGATGAAGACTAGCTTAGTTCATAAAAATAAATGTATTAGAATTAAAAAAAATTGAATATTCATTAGGATAAGCTATATACATCTCCATTTACTGAATGATTAAAATCTGCTTCATAATAACATAAACTTACTTACTTTACAAGGTCACATTGAGTGTGGGTGGCAATAGGACTCTATAATAACATGCGTAGCTCGGCTGAAGTGGATCTTCCAACCACTCTAGTTAGTATTTGGTTATCCGTTAAAATTAGGTGGGGAATAATGGGATCTGTTTGACCACACTCTAATCTTTGGAGTTCATCATGTTTTTTGGGATCAAGTCAAAAGTTTGTCCGCTTACTTGTGTGATTGTGGCATACCGGGCAAGATTCGGAGAACGGTGATTTTCTGGTTTCCTGGGATTTGACGGTAATGATTGGAACTACTGAGATATGAAACCATATAGCGTAGCTTTCCTTTCGGTGGAAAAATACCCGGGAAGCAGCTTATACGCTCTACTTCAGAGATTTCTTGCTCAGCGAGCCTAAATGGGCTCAAAAACCAAAGCAATACCGACCCAAAAGGTATTGTCTTGACGGAGGGAAGCGCTGGGTCCTTTCAATAAGGACGTGGTAATGGCAAAATTTGGCTCTAAATCCTTCCTTCCGCAAGAAATGTTTTAGACCTGTCGTGTGAACTGAGGGCTGATAGTGTATTTCGCTTCCAGGTTTCAAACCTCATAAATGGAGACGCGAAATGCCTCTGGTTTTATCAAAATTTTCCGAGCCAATGGGTTGAAATTTTGTGCCAAAATATTTTTCGGCAACTGGAGGGCAAGCGTTCATTTGGCTAGCCTAGATCCACGAAGTAAATTTTTATTGGACCGGGAAATCAACGTGGATCAATTATTAAAGTTGTGAAGACATGGAATATAAAATCATGATTTTCAAACACAATATGATTTGAACCAACAAAAGCTTAGGACAGATTCATGCTGACGGATATAAAAGAAGCCCCATTTTTCAGGTTATTGGGGAGGATTTCTAAGGAACTTGAGTGGATTAGGGCAAATAATCAAACATGCTCCATGGAGGAAAAAATGTATGTGAAGAAAACTTGTTTTCGTCCCAAAAGAAGAACAAAACGTCGTCCAAATCTGAAGGTTATGAATGCTTAAATGGTACATTAATGCCTCAATATAAAAAAATTAAAATATGTCACTTTTTTGAATAACTTCTATTCCTCCTCCGGTCGTCTCTATGAATGATACTGGCACCCTCTGTGGCTCAAATCGGCAGATTATTTCGGCAAAAACAAAAAACAAACATCATGGCTGCTTCAATATGGATTTCAAATGCGATCCAGCGCAATTAAGGGCTGAAAAATATCTAGCACAAAAAGGGGCAATTAAAATAATGGTATCCATCGGAATGAAAATTAGCAAACGTATTAACTAGCAAATTAGGTTATAATAGTTGTTGCTAGCGCAACAATCATTCCTACCAGTATTTAATCCAGTTTTTTAAGAGAATGTTTCTTCTTTACCTATCATTTAAGAGCATTTTCAAAAATTATGACAATATGAACTACAGTCACCAAACCCATAAGTATCGTGATTATAGTGTAGATTTCAGATTTTACTGATGAATGCTAATTCCCAGTTATAATTATTCGTAATATATTGAAGATTATGCATATTTTTACTAAAGAAAGCAAGTCTGTATACTGTTACGAAAATTACGGATTAATTTTTCCAGGCATCAGGGAGTAACAGATTATATCAAAATGTTCATGTTCTTCGCCCTTCATCAGATACAGGATGGCGATGAGACTCAACATACGAATAGGTATTAGCCGTCAAAGGAGTTTGATATTTAATAACCCTCAGCTAGAGTTTCTCCTGATTACAATAGAATTAAAATACAGAAAAATGTATCAAATATACTCCCGACAGGCTATAAAGTTGGCGTTTGAATGGGAATTACATTTTATTTTGGATTAAATATAAATAACGTTTATAAGGTAAAATCTCAGATTCCCGTGTTTTCTCTATGGCGGAACGGAAAGGCAATTGGAATGGACTGTAAGTAGAAAGGAAGTTGTTGGAGAGTCAACTGTTGCCTTTTCTAGGTGCACTACCAGTCCAGATTTTTAGTTTTCCCTCTGAATTCTGTGAAATCCATTAATAATAAAAAATTTATTTGCCATGTTTTATTTCCACTGCTATCTCACTTGAAAATCCACAAAATGATAATAGTTCTAACGACTCGAAGGACATTTCAACTTTTTTCAAGCAATGTTGAATTCTGAAAAATATTCTCATTTCACTTTTGTAAAGGACGAATATAAATTTGACATTCTTGATCTCAAAATCTTCATAACTGCGGCCAAGATTCCAGCAAGTGTACTGTAACTACCAAAGCTGTTTTAACTTTGTTGGCACGATGCATGAAATTTACCTACTGACATTTTAGAGTTTTATTTATTTACGCGTTTTGTTTTCGTTTATTTATTGGGTATCATCATCATGGAATCTGTTAAAAAATAGTCGGTGAAAATATTTTTCAATTATAGGTGATTTTGAAGCAAAATCGAAGTGTCTAATGAGAATTGAACTTTTACGTATAGAATACCTATATATAGGCCTATGCCCCACGGTATATTCTAAGTGCTACTGATTGAAAAAGCCTACATATTTTACACATTTCTTTCATTTATTCACCCTAAAAACGAAGAAATTAAAAAAAAATTATGCTTAACACTTGCATAGTGAAAACACGACTGGTTCATCCACAATAGAACGTCATCAGGTGATTCCAAGGATAGGTCAAAGTGCTATTTACATTTGGCATGGAATTCAGTTCCCTTTCACCCACCTTGTCCCCACCCTCACCCAACCAATAAGTGTGTATAAAGGACTGAAATTTTCTGTACAGTCACTTAATAGCGTCCTCTTGTGGATGAAACTGATCGTGTTCTTACTATTAAATGGTGGAACATACAAAGATTTTAAATTCATTAATGATGAATGAGCATAATGCCATAGAGTTTTTTTTTCAAAACCGGTACGTATCTATTTTGTCATCCTGACCAGTCTCACCTTTTGACTGTAAGTACACATATAGGACCTTGCCTCTCATTAATTTTCACGTGCGATTCATTGAAAATTGTCTTCATGATGGAAGGGGTGTTATGCATATTTGTCATTTTAACACCACGAAAAAGTATTTTGTGACCATATCCAGTCTTGGCGGATAGTATAAAGACCAAAGAAGGTAACGAATAATTCGTTTACAATCTCGCGGAGAATGAGCGTGGAGCCGTATCAGGGCATTGTCAAAGGCTAAGAGAAGATTGGAATTCCCGAAAGAATCAAAGGCTCCAAGTCATTCGGAGAATACGTGGTTGTATGTGTGCATTTTATCGGAGTTTCTCGTTGGTGGTAGTGGGGGGGCGGGTTCTATGAGATCACATGTGTGAGTAGAAATGTTGTCTGGTTGCGGGGAAGAGGGAACAAAGCGGTTGGGACTTGTGGAGATGTTCCCAATTAACGTTACTCTCGCCTTTCGCCCGCTCGAGGAAGGGATGCCCTAGTATTTCGGGGGAGGGAGTGGCTCCTGGTCGCCCTTTACCCTGGCCCTGAATCGGGGGTTAAGGGATAAAGGGACACGCGGTTGACAGAGCGCGTAGTTCTGAGATACCTCCAACCCCCCCATTCACCCCCGAACTTCATCCCCAACCCCTAGAATCTCGGTGCAAGAGAAAGGAGATAGAGGTTTGCAGGAGGCGGTAATTACGTGGACGGCTTAGCGGAGATGGAAAGGAAGGGACACCGCAAGGGAAAGTATTTGCGTGAAATTGCATTGGCGTAGCGGAGCAGGGGACGGGAACGCTAAGATGCCGATAAGGGTGTAGAAAGCGGAAGGATCCGCCTTTGCTCTCTATCTAAAGTTCAAGGGTGGGCCAGGCAACCGTGATGGCAAATGTGAAGGTTTTTGGGACGGACCGAAATTTCAGCCCTGTCGCGATTTGGCCGAAATTGGGCGATCAGTTGAAGTGGACAGGCTCGTGAGTAATTGCCTGATAGTAATCGCCTCTGAAAACACTCGTATATTTTTTTCCTTAAAGTAAATCATATGGTCTATTCCTAAGCAAAAGACCTATTACAAATGAGGCAATTTTCCGTAATCAATGCATTAAATTAATTTTCTTATCATCAATGGTGACGATGGAAACGGTCGGGGTCAGTCCTCTATTTGTTCAATCTCTTATGCTCTTGCTGCAAACTTTCGTTGGAAACTCGGTGTGCATGTAAGGCTGTTGATCAAACTCTTGCGTCAAAATATTTTTAAATTTTGCGAATAATTAAGGATTTATTTTGCACATAAATCAGGAGATATTATTATCTCCTTCACCAATTCCTAGCCTATTCTAACCTTTACTATTTGCCTATTTAGTTCATAATGTTATATTCCGTTTCTAGATTACGTATGCAACATTTTATTCCTTCATAATTTTATCGTTGGTAACCATGTACTTTGTGCACATCTCACTAAATCAGCATAATTTCTTTTTTCTACAAAATTTCTCTGTATCTAGGGTATGAATAGGAGAAATTGGCCTCCGCTATTTCATTTTAACTTTTAGGGTAGGTACTCTTTAAAAACAGATAGAGTGAGTACGCTGGCTTAATTAAACGTTGGAGGAGATTTGCAGCAAGTGATGTGTTCTGGTGGACGGAAGAAGCGTGAGCAATGTGTGATTCCAATTTCAGCCTCGAGACGTGCAAGAGAGATTCCCGTGTGTCCGAAATTTTTCGCTGTTCGCTTAATGGACAGCGGTAGGGATCGTTTTTTTCCACTCGCCAGCGTTTAGGATGACTGGGCAGCGGAGCGTGTCTCCTAATAGCGCTGGAGCGTGGGGTGTTGTCCTTAAGGATGATGCGAATGGGTACAGTTGGGTCGTGGAAGGGAGAGGAAAAAGAGGCTTTTACAGCGGAGGAGAATTATATCCAAACTTAAAAGATTTCACGGAATTTTTGGTGGATTTTTCCTCATGTACACAACACGTTTGGTAATTTATTTAAATACCACCCATGAATTTCTACAGCTGTGCAGAAGTCGCACCAATAGTAAAAGACTAGGTTGTGCTCGAGGTCGAGATTGTGGTACGACCCCCATAGTTAACAGTTTTCGTTAGGATTTTCTCCGCTAAATTATGCGTTAAGTGCAGGTGAGTATGACTTTATATCGTCGATGTAGGCTGATTTTTGTTTTGTGATTGTTCTAAAATGTTCGAATACATTAAAAATCCGTATAAGGTACAGTCTTAGGCAAAAATTGAACGTCAAGTATTAACATATTTCCGGTTCATGCAGGATTAAATTTTTTGTTTCAGCTCTAGAGCCGCTAAATCACCGGTAATCTATGTTGAAAACACATGCATATTCCATCAGTAGGTTCATCTTCATTCGATAGAAATAATAACCTACTTAGAGCTAAATATGTGAGGTAGAAAGTCAGGTAACATTTTATGAGATCTTACATTTGGAGCGTTATTTTTTGTTGAATGAAACTTGAATGATAACAGCAGCTGTGTAGTCAAGTCTGATCATTGGAAATTAGAGTTATGTGAGGTTCATGAAGAAAGGATAGATCGTACTAATCAATGGAAAAGTTCTTAAGAAGAGTAGTAGTAAAGTGGAGACAAACGGTAACTAAAAATATGTCGAGGCAACCTAGGCGACTATATCTTAAGATATAATCGTGTGTCAATGAAAGTTGTAGAAGAACATTGAACGGGAATGAGTAAATTAGATACTTAGAGCAAGTATTGAAGGATATGAAAAAGGATAACCGCATAACTAGTACGAAGTTAGCCGCTAAAAGAACCATATGGTGGGCTGTGTCCAACCCATTTCAGGATTGTTGACCCTTGATGATGATGTTCATCTACTTATTGCCCTGCTTGCCTCTGCAAGAGCGTTGGTCAGCGGTATGTTTTAACCCATGTATTTAAGGGTCATTCCTCGTCAATTCGACCATAAAATCGGAAAAATGATTCTTAGGATCACCTATTTTGACCAAATTTGGCATGACGGCTCCATTTGATAAGAAAACAAAAGCCCCAAAGTCGTTTTGCAAAAAACGAACTGTTTCCGAAATATTGCAACGTTGCAAAATTCGAATTTTGCAAAAGTTACTACACATTTGACGGTATATTTCAGAGACTAGTTGAGTTAAAGACGTGCTTAAGGGCTTATTTTAAAGGCCTTGAATTGGATATATATAATAAGGGATTACATTGTGAAATATAAACAATTTTATAATTTTTTAAACAATTTTTAAGTTTCAAGTCGTTTTTTTACGATGTAGTTACCTACACTTTCGATTTTGCTCATTTTTTGTAAGTTGTAGACACAACCCTCCTCTGCAAATTAAAAAAAGTTTGCTAGATGTAATTTTTCATTTGAGAAAGAAAAATATTTTTGAGTGAAGGAGTGACACCCGCCGGTCACCCTGCCTACCGGCCAACGTTATGGTACTGTGGTGTCTTCAGATCTCAGTAACATTCTCATTCATCTTCTCACCAATTTTTATCCGTTTTACGACTCTTCACCGTGCATATCGCTAGCGGAGGCATGCACTGGCTATTATTAACTCATACAATATTACTGACCTGTTGCCTAAGCCATCTTTTTCGCCTTACTGAATTTTCCCACACCCACTTTAAATGGTGAAAAATGATTCAAACAATGAAACTTGTAAAATTTCAGTACCTTAAAAACTAAGATTAAGTTTCTAAAAATGTTCTTCCGGGTTTTCCCGGAGGATATTAACTGAGTGCGATGGCATGACTATATTGCTCGTATGCAAATTGTATATTACTTGGAAGTCAGAGACAACCTGAAATCATGTGAAGTTTTCTTTGTGGACGATTTTTCGGAGAAATTTTCTTTTCTGTACCAAGATTCAGTGAAAGAAGTGCACTGGAGTAACTGCAAGGCTAAGGATTATTCGATAGCATGTTGCAATAGAAATATGAACGATCAAGTGTGTGCCCCTCAGTGTGGTTATTATTTCAGACTGTATGAAGCATAACGCCATATTTCAAAGGTTGCTCCTCTATAGTGTAAAAAGTGTACTAAACCTACTCAAAAATTTTAATTTTTCGATGTTGCGGGGACTAAATATAAGAACCGCTGCAAAATTTTGAAGCTGTTGCATCGACAAGATTTTGGATTCGATGCTGAATGGAATTTCTATACCACATCCCTGGGAAAAGATGAATGTGATGGATTTAAAGGTACACTGAAGACAAGCCACACGCCCCACTCTAAAGATCAATTATAAGAAACAAATTCAGACTCTTGCAGTACTTAACAAATGAGCCAAATCGAACGTGAAAGGAGTTAAACACTTAGGAAAACTTCGAGTTTGTATCCAGCGAGCAAGTGAAGGAGAAAAGAGCCTGACGAGAAGATTCCGAGATATAACTGGCGTAGAGTGGATTCATACCAACCGTACAGCTGTACACAATCGAAGGAAGACTTGCTTCTAAAGTACCTTTCTCAGTAATCCGAAAACAAAAATTCCAATTTTGTGGATTAGGATTAGGAGAGTTTGAAGGAGAACATGGGTTTTTGAAGGTAAAGTAAGAAGATTAGCGTATTTCCGATGTGAAATTATATACTGAAGCATTAATTTACATGATTGTATTTTACTTTCATCTTTTAACTCTCCGGCAAGGAGGAAATCAACCTCAGAAATCAATCTGCCAGCACGGCAGTACGGCATCAGGTTAAACGGAGATGACATTAATAAATATCCCTTCGATTATTTCTGCACGCATTGTCATTGTAATAATTTACAACTTTCATAATATAAGGGATGCGTTGACTGTAACATAAAATGTGCATGAAGGAAGCACAAGATTCCGTTAATTACTTATGGTTTTCTTAAAAACAATTTCTTATGCCAACTTTCTGATGCTGTTCAAATTAACTGTATGTAAAGGTAAAATATAGATTTCAAGGCTTTAGAATGCGAACGGTGTTTAAATATATGAATAGTTCTTATTTTACTTAATAAGGAGAGATAAAAATAATATTTCCAACTCATTTAAACATAATGTGAAACTAATTCCATTGCCTCACGTAACATAATTTATTTTTTCACCGATTCCGGAGACTTACATCATTGGTATGGGTGAAGTCATGCTTGGAAAATGTTTAAACTTGAGTTAAAAACGTGAAAAATTTAATTAACAGGCACGGGAGCAAAACAATGGGATATCAGGGTGCTGCCTTAGCCTGGTAGGCTATCGTATGCGAAGAGAAACAAAATATCCGTTTTGATGATATGGGTAATGCTCTACCTTCCCCGTTGTTTACCCTTAGAGTTAAATTCGAATGGGAAATGGTAGGCAACGGAAGAGTGCACCCGTTTCTTTGAAACAGAGCTGAGAAAGAAGTTTCGAAGAACATACTAATAGAGCATGTGAGGTAACAATGTTGTATCATTAGAAGCCGAAGATGAGACAAGGTTTGCCTATTGTTCTCCAAGGCCGACCACTATAAATCCAGGTGCCGATCTTCATAAATTCTAAGACTGTGGTCACACCTGGGCGAAGCACATAGCCATATGCACGGAAAAGAGTTGCTAGACGGTTAAAAGCTGGTGAGAAGAAATGAATGAGAAAGTTACTGATTGTGAGATCTGAAGACACCACAGTACCATAGCGACGGCCGGTAGTTGGGCGCCGTGGTGACCGGCGGGCGTCACGTCGCAACTCAAAAATATTTTTCTTTCTTAAATGAAATGTTACCTCTGGCAAACTTTTTTGATTTGAAGAAGAAAGTTGTGTCTACAACATACAAAAAATGAGTCAAATAGAAGGTGTAGGTACATCGTCAAAAATTGATTTGAAACTTTAAAATTGTTATGAACGTTATAAAATTGTTTGTATTTCACAATTTAATCCCTTATTATATTTATCAAATTCAATGCATTTAAAATAAGCTCTTAAGCACGTCTGTAGCTCAAATATTCTCTGAAATATACCGTCAAATGTGTAGTAACTTAAGCAAAATTCGAATTTTCAACGTTGCAATATTTCGGAAACGGTTACTTTTATGCAAAACGACTTTCGGGTTTTCATTTTTTTATCAAACGAAGCCGTCACATAAAATTTCGTGAAAAACGATACCCTAAGGGCAATCACCTGGTCGATTTGATATGGAATGACCCATATAATATATGCCTCAACTACATATTTAACTACGGTGTAGAGTAGAGGGGGCATTCATTACATGCGTGTGTTCGGGGGGTGATGCAGTCGCCAAGGTCTCCGGAGGACACGACGAACAGGTAAGCGTCAAGTGACGACTTTGCGAGAGATGTTAGGGTAGGGGAAGGAGAGCGACCCTGGATTTGGGCTCACCCTTCCGCAGAAGGAAAGCAGGGGTGTGGAACCCTCGAGAATACTCCGGCGAAGGCGGTCTTTCCGGCGGTAGGGAAAAATGCTCGGGACCCTCGACACATTTGCTGCGCGTTCCCGGAGCAGTTTCGGTCTGTGGTAGCGGATAAAGGGGGCAAAGTACGGGGGAAAGAGCCGCCCCAGCCTTGTGCCTCATCCCCCTCCCCCTCCGCATCCTCTATCCTGTTGGACGAAGAAAAGTCTTGAGTGTTTGTGCTGAGCCGAGTGAAATGCGGGCCGCGGATGGATGATAGAGTGGTAGGAGGGTTGTAGGGGGTGGGGAAGAAGTGGAAAAGAAAACGCAAGCGGGGGCAGAAAAAAGAACTAAGATCGTGTGGAAGGGGAATGATGGGAAGATACAGAAAGGGAATGAGAGAAAAAAATGAAAGATTCGCGATGCGACTGAGCTCGAGGAAAAAATAAATAATAACAAACTGGCGAAGGATGGGTTGCCATGGGAACGGTTCATCATAAACAGATATCTCTCCGGTGCAAAAAAAAGGAGCAGCTTTAGCGCTTTCCCGTCTCGTTCCTTTTCTTTCGGATCTCTTCCTTTGTGGGGCCGCTGATGGTTCCCAGCTAGAGGTCAGGGTTGTCGTTCTTGCCTCTGTGTGGCCCTCATGTGTCTGTTACAGGATTATGAAATGGATTCCTCATAGGAAAGAAACACTATTCAATGTGATGTGTAGTTCCTCCTTTCCGAAACGTGTAATATTGAAAGGCTTATTATCTTAGGGAGGCAAAGATAGCCTCACTTTGTCTTGGCTAAACTCACATTCTCATATATCAAATACATCAGTTTCCTCAACAATATTATTTCATTGCAAGCCGCTAATAGGAAGTAGGATGAAATCATAATTACGTATTCATCAATATAGCTTTTTGTTTTACGCTCGGCCAAACAGCCGACGTTTGGGATCTTTTACAGCTCGTCAGTGCAAAAAGGAACGCAAAAAATGCTCTCGCCAAGTTATAATGAGCATTTCCTTTCAAAATGACATAAAAAGTGAAACTTATCTCTTATATTCTTGTCAATATCTCTTTTACGGAGAAATACTACAACTGATGTGGGACTGGCATTTCAGGAAAAATCATGAGTGACTGAATGAGATAGAAGATGCTTGCTGGGTGCATCTAAGAACACTGATTGGCACTTTGTGACTTGATCACTATTGTGGGTCATTTATTTATTTCGGTATTGTAATACTTAATGATAAGAGTACATGAAAACCTACTATGATTTACGTAACTGTGTCCGGCGAGACGTAGTGGAATGATATCATGATAAACAACAAGATATGGCACTTATTCCACAGGTTTTATTAAGGTACAACGCGTTTCAGCGGTTAAGCCATCATCAGACCTGATGATGGCTTAACCGCTGAAACGCGTTGTACCTTAATAAAACCTGTGGAATAAGTGCCATATCTTGTTGTTTTTTACTATGATTTACATTCTCACCACAAATATTGGATTTTTTTTTATTCTCTCATTTAAGCGCATGTTTTTTCTCCAGAACTGCATACATCCTTCCTCTATTCCCCCCATCTGACTTTTCCATTCTCTTACCGTCTCTTTTCTAAGTTTCCTGGCAATCTTCCCTCCACCACCGACTACATAACTCCATTTCCTCTAATAACTTGCCCTGCCCGCTGGCACTTACTCATTTTCTTCAGCAATTTCATTTATTATTGTGAAATAGCAAGAACTTTTTCCCCTCCCATTCCGTCTGCTGCAATTTCTCTGTCTCCCAACACATTTAAGAAGCCTCTTGTCTAATACTTTTAGATTTCAGGTCTCGGAAACATTCAACAGTAGCTCTGTAAAATTATTTACCTTTACGTGTGTATGCTCTCCGGTCATAGCTTTCTTCGGGTTTATGATTGCCCTCTTGAGAATGTAATTCACAAGAGGGCAATTTAATGTAACTTCAATGATACACTAAACATTCAATTTGCATTTTTAACTGAACCTTTTTACTTTTTTGTCTATGGAGAATTTTGGTTTACGAAGGAGACTGATATTTCTCTATGTCGACTGTATTTTCATTTTCTATTTATGTTTGATTACTTCACACTAAAACGCGTTATCTGTATCCTTCTTTGCTCAAACGTAGGTTTTCGTGGATTTGATATGCACACCACAACCTGACACAGAAAGATTCCCTGGTAATGGCACTCGTGAATCGGGGAAACAAACTGTTGGAACACAAGTCACTGGCGGTGAAAATGAAGCATCTTTTTTAGCACTGCAAAGAAACGGCTACAATAGGCACTTGATTCTAAAATGAGCTGCCGTTAAGGAGGAAAGAAGACAATAAGACACAAATCGTTGCTGGAAGGAAAATGAACGCCACCAATTTCATCTCAGGGACGAGCAAGCAGATTTCCAGGGTCTTGAAGAATTATAGCACTGATGCAAACGAAAACAGTGTGGAGTAATTGGCTATATAATCTATGAGCACGTGGGCAAAATATTCCTCAACAAATGTTTGAAGACGTTGACCAAATGCCATAGCCTTGCGGTAGATACTATACACGCCTTTAAAAATTGGCTCTAAGAACCTCACAGGGCAACCAAAAACAAAAGATTTAGCCAATCAGGTATTGCCTAGCAGGCTCGGCTTAAGGCTGGTGTGGCTTCTCGGGGCGCAATGAAGGAAGGTGCTCCGTGATAATTGAAAAAGCTTTTTTACATTCGGAGATTGACATTTTAATTTGTCTAACTAGCTAATTTATTATTTTTTCCATTATTTATTTTTTACTACTGCGTAAAATGGTGAATATGTTTGAACAGGGTTTGATAACAGGAAGAAAAACCTCTTTCCCGAACAAAATTTTGTATTAAGCGATCCCTGTTGGCTAGTATGCGTGGAGGCAGTCTAGGAGAAAAACTACATTTGATGAAACGAAATAAATAGCAAGTGAACCACCCGATTTGGTTTCATAAGATATTAAATAAAGCTGTAAAATACACAAATATAAGTCGATAATATAGTTTCAGAATCTCAATTTCATGGGAAAAATTGTTGAGAAAACGATTGATCACAGCGAAACAGCAATAGATATCTGAAGTTAGGTTAATTCTTATCAGAAGATGCCGATAATAAATAAAGCGTGACTGGCTTTTATTTAACAATAAATAACAGGGTAAATGCCGTCATGACACAAAATTACCTTTTTATGTGTCTACTGCTTTTAATGATTTCTGCCAATGCTATGGATCTCACTTTCTTATTTTTGACACCATTCGACTCTTCATAATTTATTTTTCTTCAGTATTACCTTCGTTAACCCTTCCTTTCTTCTGCTAAATTGTTACCATTAGCTTTTATCACTTTCCATCCATATTGCGTCCATCCCTGTTCCGTATTCGGTCTTTACCATTTTAGAGTTACTAGTTACCTACTTATCATCTCCATACAATGTTCACCAAAATATCTCAAGTTTTGGAAAAATACTAATTCAACAAATATATTAAGTATTACGTTGGAGCTAACCTTCATTCGGAAATATTAAACAACGTATGTACCAGGTCATGTAAAAAATAATTTACAGAGTAGCATGGCGTGAATGTGGTCAACACCTTGGTGACTTACTGGACCACATTCATTTAGAGTTTCTAATTTAATGTTTTTAAAATTGAAAAAAAATATTAAAGCTACTGTAATGGGTTCTGTTTTCAAACCCAAGGGGGCAGGACCCGTAACTAATTGTTTTATGTGAGCCATTATTCTCCTCTGGGCAGCGCTCTGTTAATTTATTTAAAAGAGGAAAATGTGGCATGATTCATTATCGTGAGAGTAATTTACGAATTCAAAAATTAAAATAAATGGCCTAAACCATGAAAACATTTAATTATGAAATAATCAAAAACTTTCCAAATATATGTGTAAAACCTTTTTGTAACTTCACCATGAGTGGCGTTTTTTTAATTTTTGTCTGCATAACACATACGAGTGCATCTGCATTCCATTTCTACTTACTAAGTAATATAATTGGATGAGTTTAGTTATTTTATTCTGCCTTAAATGAAGATTAAGACCTGATGCTATATAATCCAATCACAATTTGATTGTTAATTAAGCGAAAAATATTCATTTTATCCCTTGTAGACCACCATTATTTTCTTTACATGCGGTGCTATTCACTTATATGCGCTAATATCTCACAAATATCTGAGTTTCATTGCATCGATCGCGTTATGATATCGATATATTACAATCGGTAAGCAATGAATCGGACTGAATTTAGTGACTTTAAACTCTTTGCTAAAAAAATTGTCATTGCAATAATTGTACGTCTGTGTATTTTTAATCGTAGTACAGTAACTGGCCAAAGTGAAATGAAATAAAGATTGAAAATTCAGTGACTTAAGCATGTTTTTGCAGGAATCAGAATATTTGCATGTGAAATCGTAGAAGCACCAAGTTTAATATGAATATGTCATTTAATATAGGTGCTCCACCAAAATATTAAATAATATTTGCTGATCCATATTTTTATTCGTGCAACGAAATATGAGTTTCAACCAATGTTCGGTGCAAAATACTAATACGTCTTTGTTAGATAAAAAACACTTAATTTAACAAAATATTCCCACGGATTCAAGGAAGTCTTCTGTTATCATCATCCCAATACTCCACCCAAGGCTTTCCGAGCACTTGACCCAAAGAAGTTCGTGTACGAGAAATTTTACGCCCTTGAGGGACCCCTAAGTTGGATATAGTGCGATGTAAAGATTCATAAAGGCAAATGGATTGCTCCATACTATTTGGGCGCTTCCTTTAAAGTTTGTGGTGGGGATAAGAATGAGAATTGGGAAAGAGGAGAAAAAGAGGAAGGTGAGGACCAGGAGACCACCAAAAAGGAAAGCATCTGGGGCTTGTGATAGGAGATAAAATAGGGTTATAAACAGGACTGTAAACAGAGTGTAGGCCAAGCAGAACATAAATAATGGATATTATCCAGCTGAAAGAATTAGAATAAAAGAGGAAAGATTAATGAGTGAATGTGAAGCATATAAAAGTATATTTTAGAAATTTAATGTTTAATCTTTTGGATTTAAATCAACTAAGGTCGTACAGGTTTGAATATTGGGAATGATGGTCTACAATGGTGATTGCAGAAGTCTTATAAGTATAAAACATCGGTCATTTCCGCGTCATAATGGGCTTCGCTTCATTATTTTTGGTGTTAGACAACAGTGTCCTCCGTTTGCTGTCTAATAGCGTCTTCCGGTTGAAATAATAAATAAAGGTTTTCGCTGCTTTAATTTGTGCTTCATTCTTTTTATTTTTTCGCTATAAATGGGAGCGTTTACTTGGAACCGAAATTGCTCTTTTGCTCACGAAATCTGTAGATGGAAATAAAATGTGAATTTTAGTGAAAGAATCAATCTTCTGTTCAATCATCGAATCAAAATTCTGTTCAATTTCGTAAACGATACGTTTACGAAACCAAATTTATCTTTATAAGATAAGTGATCATTTTTTAGTTTCTCAGGAAATCTAAAAGTTCACTTCTTATCAAAAATAATAGTTCCCTCTTGCCCAGTGAGCACATGCTGGTTACAGATTGACCTAAATTATTCTTTTCTTTTTCATTGTCTAGTTATGAAATCATTTTATTTCTCTCTGAGCTCTGGTTTTATTTCCATCTTTATTAAAACATTATTTTGATTCCGATAAAAGTTTTCTTCTCGCGCTAGTTTACGTTTATTGCAGCACACTTATTTTTTCCTATTCTTTAAGCTAAAATTCATTATTATCCACTTTTTAACTTACTTAACAATATGTCTTAGAGCAGCTTAATTGTGTATATGCTTGATCATTTTCTATTATCTTTATATAATGCTGTAAGAAATTTGCATTGTCATTTATGTAAAAAAATCATTTTTAACCTTGGGGAGGCTACATTTTTTGCTGCTTAATTATGTCTTATTTGATCGATTTAACCCAAAAATAGGAAAGTTGCGAATGGACACGTGATGCTTAAAAATGGAGAGGAATTAAATAATAATGAGCCAATTTATAATTAATAGCAACTCTGATCAAATTAAATTAAACGAAAATATAATAAACGCAGCAAGTAAAGACAGCTCACAGCTTATTCTCAATGTATATCGAGAATAAGCTCTGTATTATATACATTCTCTACTTATTCTCTATGCAGCATGATAAACAACGGAGAAGAATATAAATATGGATTTATTGGAAGCCAATGAATAGGTTCGCTGCTGAATTTCGAAAAAGTGCGTAACTTTGTATTTTTGGAAAAGGGGGAATTTGTCGAAAACGGATAATATTTATTTTTTACCGTAAAATAACCCAAAATCATGTTCAGGCTTCCATCATATACTCCAACAGAACATTCTGCCAGGTGCCATCCAACTTGGTCATGGCATTATTCTCTAAGATCTTTGCGAAACGGAATGTAGGATTTACATTAGATATGGGGAAAGAGTCCCTTGGTGGCATGGGATCTCACTCACCTCATGCTTATAGAAAATATGAAACGGCTGAATTACAAAACACGTCCTCTGCGAGCAGCATAGGAAATAGGAAATGATGATGGGAGATGAGTTTAGGGAAAGATAATAATCTGTGGTGGCAACAAATAGTTTAATAGGTTTTTGTCATTCGTTTTTCTTTCAGTTAGTGAGAGGATTTATAGATATTATATATATATATATATATAATATCTATAAATATTTTATATATATATATATAATTTATAGATCTCTGGTATTCTATTAAAGTTATTTAATGCAGATATCTATTACTCAATATTTTGACTCATTAGTAATATTTGTAATATGCTGAAATAGCCCTAATGTAATTTCCTAATGACAGTATTTCACCTCTAGGTGTAAAATTGCCAGATTTTCAAAAAATAACTTAAACATAAGTGGGTTAAAAATACCTTAATTAACACCAATATGCTTATAGCTTAGATTTTTTGCGCTCATATTCATTACAGTCGTAAGCTTTCGAGCACTAGAATTGATGATGTATTTTAGTTTTGTTCAAGTTGGTTGGCTAGGTATTGGGCCCAAGGTAACGAAGTCTGCTGTACAGTAGTTGTCGACGGTCACTCTAGATATGTAGCTTCACTACACCATCGCATATCTGCCTTAATGAGAACTAAGTTTTAATATGCAATTGAAAAACAATTAATGGCAGCTTTTTTACCATAGAGTAGTGTATACCTAGTCGTGGCCTAATTTTAAACAAATGTTTACTTCAGTATTAAATGTTGACATCAAAGTAATATTGGTGAGATATATTGGCACAGATTAGCCACCGTTGCAAGGATATACTAACGTCGTTTAAAAAGTATTGCATCTGGATGCTAACACATCATCAAAAATGATTTAAAGCATATTAACGTTGTGAATCTTTTTCAATTGTTGAATGTGCTTTGAAAAAGCAATGATTTATTAATTGAAAGTACCAGGTTTTCTTATAATGACGTGTAGACCTAATTAATTATCATCTTATCACTCTCAGCACCATGACACATATCCAAGGATTCTGTGAGCTTAGACATCTACTGAGAAATGAGCTACATTTCCTTTAAGGATTGTATTGAGGTGTATAATCTCGGGGTTACATTTCGTGTCCCTATAATAAACTGAGAGTTTCTACGAAAAAGGGGGTGTCTTGTGGCTCAGATCTAGTAATGGTAATTTTTCAGGGAGACGACCGAAACTAGGATCGTTTTTGCCATTTATGATTATTATTATTAGTAGTAGTTTTCCACAGGTGAAGATAGGTCTAAATGGATATTTAATTCTTCCCACCCCCTAAATCTCACACCATGTCCCCCTTTAGCCCCTCATACCTCCTGCCACCCATCATTCCATCCAAGCTACCCGTTCTTCTCCTCCCTCTTTCCCGCTTGTCCAACGCTCTTCCCTCAATCAGCTTCTTTAAAACATCATTCCCTTTTATTACCTTTTCCATCCACACCTTCTGCCTTCTCCTAATTTCATCTACCAAATTTCTTTCATTTCCTACCGATTCTAGCACTTCATCATTAATCTTCCTTCGACCCACTTTACTTTCATGGAGACATCCTTCTCCACCCCTCCATCTCAAAAGCCCTAAGTCTATATTCATCTTCTCACATGTTTGTAATCACCAAATTATTCCTTCTACATTCCTTACGCCCAGTACCTACTCCCCTACTTCATTTCCGTCCCTCCCTTACCCTACTACGGCGTTCTAATCTCCCACAACCATTAGGTTCTTCCTGCCCTTCAACTCCCGATTAATTCTTCCAACTGATCATATGCTTCGTCTACTTCTTCTTCTCTATGTCCCCTTGTCGACATGTAAACCTGTACTACGACTACATTCACCGGTTTCTCTTTGATTTCGATAGGTAGTATTCTATCGCTTACCTGTTCCACATTCAACACTCTTTTTCCTAATGTTGCAGCAATACAACTGCTACTCCCCGCTGGCTCTCTTTCCCTCCACTGTATATAACCCTGAACATTTCACTCCAGAAGTCCCCTAGAGGCAAGACACCCGTCCCATTAATTTGTTCCCCGGCCCTGTAGTTGCGAGGATTCAATTCTATATGGTTCAAGTCCATTGTGTTCTTGGGAGAGTTTAATTGAGGTGGTTTCCCGTTGTCTGCCTCTTTAGTGTTTTTAACGTGACACCATCACTTGATAGGCCGCCCCACTGGGGCAGACGCCTTCTCACAGCCGCCTCACTGAGGAACAGACGCTACGAGTGCGGTACTAGTACGGAACTGCAATATTAGTTGCTCCCGCCAGTGCAGCTCTAGGGGTCACGGAATACGCAAGTCCAAATCCCAGTACGACATGGCGTAGTCCATGGGGAAGTGCCCATTTAGGATAAGTGAGCAATATGATTTGGGTGGAAATTTTTAAGGGAACCGAGGAAGAGTGAAGGGAAACCATGGGTCGGAGTTAGCCTGCTTTTAACGAAAGGCGCCAAGGAGAACACGCCCCAAAATCCCGTAAAAGAGCTGTGTTATTTTAAGCATAAATGCCGATTCAGAAAAATAAAAAATATGGAAATGCATATATAGTCTGATTATGCATACTCAATAATTGCATGAGCATGCTAGTATATAGCACGTTGTTGTAGCATTCCATTTTTTAGTAGCTCTTTTAACTCATTTTGACTTCGGAACATGGCTGACGTGATGTTGCCACGTTTAATTTCCAAATTGCGAATATATGCTCATTCCTGCTATTACCTATTCTGATATGGGTTAAATATTTTCATACTTACTTCAAACTTTTGTCTTGTAAATACGGCTCCTTTTTTTTTAATTTTATTAATATTAACATTTTTGAAAAATATTTGACAACAGTGACGCTGCTACTGCTGGTACAATATGGGAGCATTGGTTATGTTAATACTATGTCAATAACCAATGAGAATATTTAAATTACATTAAAAATATAAGGAGGACCTTGGTAAGGATTAGTCGTAATCGAGTGTATATGCACGTAAGCACGTTCCGTCATAAGTACTGTTGCCAATGTTAACAACGTAGGTACCTACTGTAGCGCAACTTTCATGTGACTAAGGGTTTTCTCCTTTTTTTTAGTAAAAATAAAATACTATCTGTTAAGCAAGTGTGGTAAGGCCAACACTTTAAAAAGCAAAATTCTACTTAAAATTGCGAATTTCATATTAGATTTTGTCAAAACAAATTTTTCTCTTTACATTATTAAACTGCAAATTTTACTGCAACAGCCATGCTATGCCATATAACCGTGTATAAAATTGCTGATTTTCAACGTCCTTGTTCTTCAAATATATGATCGTTAGGCCATATTAATTTTTAACCAATCGATAGAAGGGCTAAAAAATGATATGTCCTATAAATCTCACAAAAATGACGCGTTTAGTAGACCAATAGAGTCGGGACCGGTGTACGAATGAAAAATCTCTGCTACCATCTGGATTGAAACCCGTGGTGTTGTGGTGCCAATCCAGTACCTTAACCACCACAAAAACCCTAATCGCCTTGGTTCACACCTCGAGTTTCTCCACGCCTGCATAAAAAGGCGGGCACAATCCTACCATTAGAGCAGGCATCCTACCAGTAGAGCAGCATCAAAACGACTTGACCCCTTTAACATAAACCGTTAGCAAGGGGGAGTGGGGTGAAGTTCAGGGGGGCGGGAGGGTAAAGAAAGGCAGTGCAGGAAGAGGGAAAGATACTAGGGAGGAAAATTTACAGACGGAAGCAGTGGGAGGGTACCAAATGAGAGGGAAAATGGTGGGAAGGAAGGGAGGGGAAGAGGAGAGATATCTCTGGATGGGGGCACCCTTGTGTGGGGAGAGTCGGAATATAGCCGAAAACTTGGTTAAAGGTCAGGGTGCGGGGTATGGGGGAATGAGATAAATGAGATGGGAGGAAAGGGGTATGGGGAAAGGGAGAAGTATGGAAAAGGAAGGAGAGAAGGGATATCAACATGGATAAAGGGTTAGCATTAGGGTACCACAGGGGTGGGGCTTGGGACGAAATGAGTCAGTGGGGAAGGGGCTCGGAAAAGAGGAGGAACGGGCCTTAAGGGTTTTTAGGGAAGATGGGGGCGGTGTACCATGGGAGAATAAACCATTTTGGTAGGGGGGGTAGGGGACAGCTTTATGGTACCGGTATGCGTTTTGCGAGTTTATCCTGCCCCGTTCCTCTCCATTGCTTTTGAATGGAGCGAAAAGTGGTCGGCTTTGCGTGTGCCTATGTGAGGTCGTGCGTGCTTGAATCGTCGTGACTGGGGTCTCCCGTGTTCACGTTCTTCATACTCTGGTACTCTGACGCTGTGCGACCTTGAAGTGTAGTCATGTAGAGACATTGTACACCTAAGCGAGAAATTATGTTACTTTGATCTCTTTTATTAGGATATCTACAGTTTACTTTAATATTTGCTTTTTTTCAGAATATACTTTCCGTTTTAAACTTGTTATGAAGGAACGTTTCCCCACCAATCCTGGAGGTTTCTTGAAGGGTGCAATAATGTATCATTGCATTGCATAGTGAAGGTCCTTTGAGTAATTTAGCAGCATACGAGCGAATGGAAGTGGTAGTTTTAGATTTTAGCAACAGTACTGTATATCGTGTCATGCTGACCTTGTCTTTGATCCAGTCAAGAATTCATGAAGAACCTCGGATATCATGCAGAATCACAGCTATGAGGGCACCTTGAAGAACTTTTGCTGGGCATTTAGGGAACTTATGGAATATTACATGTTTTAGGGATTTTGGGAGATAAGATTTGTTTCATCATAATGCAGAAAAGATTATAAAAATCTTTTTTAGCACTGGTATGGTCTGCGAATGTTTTAATGTCTTATTAACGCTGGGTTTAACGCAGCCTTTAAACTCTGAACTGCATTAGCTAGTCTCTTCCTCTCTACCGCTCATTTATCTTCTCTTACACATCGTACACCACTTGCTGACCATTATCTGCTGCCTACCATTCCACTCTTTCCTCTCGTACATCCTAACCGTCAGATTTTCCTCGACAGCTGTCTTCATGTGGTCATAATGCTTTAAACGATTCCCAAGGAGGTTGACAAGTTTTGCAATTTTCATGTAATTTTTTTCGTTCCTTTTTAATTATTATATAAATGTCTACAGTGGTCACTCGGTCTATGCAAATGCATGTTCCCCATTTATATTTTGCAACTTGCCTTCGTATTTACCTTCTATACGTATGACAGTATCCGTATAATAATGCCATTAATAAATTCCCCATTCATAAATAAGGAAAATACTTTTTTCTAGATTATGGTCAACTTCTAGCAGGTTTTTCCTAAAGAATGCTGTATATTTGGTCTTGGTTATTCGCATATATGATTATTTTCTTACTTTGCTCGTCACTGGTCATTCTGTTGCCTAAATGATAGAGCAATTCCATTCCATCAGGCGTGCTTCGTGAGTGAATATACTGTCCTCGGTCTTATATTTATTTCTAACTATGCCTGCCATTATCTCTGTTTAGTTTCTTTATTACTCTAAGGCTCATATTGCATGTACTACCTCCATATTATCTAGCTCATTTCCTAGATTCAGACTATTTAGACGTCCCATCTCGCGTTCCGGTTCTCATCGATTCTTAATCCATGGAAAAGGCCATTGTTACTTTGCGGTAGATATTTATTGACTATTTATCGAATCCGGCAGAGGCCATCTTTTGGCTAGGTATACATTCATCAATTTTCTATGATAATCAACTCTTAAACCTCTATTTCTCCTCTCGCGATGTCCAAAATGTACGGTTCTCATAGAACGGACTACTTTTGTAATATTTTGGTTATTGTTACTGAACCTCATCCATATCTCATTCTTTCTTAGATAGCTATTACTGACTTAGGAGGTTAAAATTGAATCACTTTCGTGGTTTTTCCCTGAAAGTATTTTTAATATGGCTAGGTACATATTTTATGGCAAGGTGGAATTCAATTATTAAATTGTGAATCTTATACTGCAAAACAATTCTTGGTCTATTCCGCTATTTCTATCATCCTTCATGGTTTATCAAATCAATGACTCATTACGAGAACGATGTCTATTCTAGCTGAAATAGATAACATCAAGGAATGTCTATCAGGATAGAGTGACCGAAAACGTATGATCTCCTGAGATCCAGACAAACGTTCCCTTTGATTTCAGTCAGTAATTTTCAGGTCCTCATCAAAGCAAACTCGTTTCTCCACCCAAAGTAAAGAACGAGATAATCGCAATTTATTTCCATTAAAGGGGATCAGTTTTTCCTCCATGAAATGTGTTGTACAAATAATCATCGATATTTATTAGTTGGTTGGTTCATCAATCGGTTTTACACGATGGATGTTATTAGGTACAATGGAAAAAGACGAGCCCTATGTAAAATATCCTGTTGAAAAATATTTCGCTCATACATTCCAAGTTTAATATTTTCGGGTATTCTCTATTATTACTACTATTATCAGCAGCTCTAAAATTTGCTTGATACAGCTCTCCACTCCATTCTCTTATCTGTTAATTATTATTCATATAATATAATTATAATCTGCAGATAATTAATTAATTATCTGCTTATCTGCTAAATTTGTATAATTTTCCTCCGTCGTACCCTCCACTACTTGCTTCATTATCTCATGTGTGTCCTTACTTTTCCATTCTACCCATTTACTTATTTCTACCAGACCATTATGTCAAGCATACTGCTGCTCTGATTTCGATTCTTTGTCGATAAAATGTAGCATTCTATTTTATACGAGCCTTTCATTTAGAAATACCTACAAGATGAAATTTCCCCTTTCTCGTCTAAGATTTATGTGTAATATATTTTACTGAAAATGTGGAACTGAATTTGATGGTGTTTTTAGTGAGCAATGAGGTACCAAAAATACTTACTATTAATTCATACGTGACTCAATGTATCCACATGAGTCTTTTTATTTTTTAAAGTGATTCATATATTTTTCGTTTTTTTTGATAAATAGATCTCATTAGCAAGAGCATTAATGGTGTTTCTTAAAAAATTGTCGTACAGTTGTATATATAACTTTTTCTCTACAGAAAGTATTCATTAAAAAGCCTCCTAGTTAGCCCTGAATCATTAAACACTCCCATAATACTAAATAGTAAATTAATCTATGATTCTACGAAATAACAAAGACAAAATGTTTTGTATATAATGTATTGTTTCATCCATGAAATAAGTATATGAATATTGGTAACACCAGAAGCAAAGTGAAGTTTTCCTGAAAGGAAATAGTGCTCTCCGTTTAAATCCATCTCCATTTGACTTAAAATTCGTACCCAATACATGGATCCGAGATAGATAGATAGATATTTTTTTATGTTCTAGGGAACGCCCTGTAAGAACAAATACATTATTATTGCATAAGAGCTCGGGATATTGCATAAAAGTTACGCATTTAGCTAAGCATACATTTATCACAGATAAATATACATATTCTTGCATAGATTTTTTGCTTTTACATAACTCCCTAATGTTGTTATTTAGTTTATTCTTTAAGGACTAATGTTTTTACAAACAGATTACATTTATCTGGAAGATTCAATCCTAAATTTAACCATTCTGTAATTCCAATAAATATTTACACATTTGTGTTTTAAACCATTCAGTGGACGTGCTTTGTTTTAGATCCAAAGGAAGGGAGTTTCAAAATTTAATTGAAGTTATTAGAAAGGAGTTTTGGTAGGTGGTGGTGTGATGTCTTGAGCAATAAAATAAATCCAGATTAGCTCGAGTACAATAAATCCGGTACAGTAGTTTTTTTTTTTTAATTTCTCAAAGATATTGAGGCCTGGTGCAATCAAACATTTTGTAAAGTACGACTAGTAAAAAGTATTTTATTCTATTTTCCACCTTCAACCACCTCAGTTTGTTAAGGTAAGGGGTTATGTGTTCGTCCTTACGCAGGTTATAAATAAATATGATGCATAAATTTATGTTTCTTTCGAGCTTGGTATTCAAATCACTACGCAGACAGGCCACACTAAGCAATAATAATCAATCAACGGGAATACAAGATATTAATATTGCCCTAATTTTTCTGTTAGAAAGTTCTTTTGAACCTTTATTAGGTATAGAACTCTTGATGTTTTATTTAATGTATTATCAATATGATAGTCCCATCCGAGATCCGAGGACAGTTTCTAGGATATATTTTTCGTTTAAAACAACCTTTTATTTTTCTCAACTATACAAATGTTGATATTAATGATTATTAGAAGTCATCTGATATTTTTATACTGAGATTTTTCCTTTATTTTTAATTTGATATTGGCAATAATTATCTTAATCTCATCGAAAATAATAGATGTAACTTATGAATGAAAGTGGGAAGTGTTTTTGTAAATATTTTATCCCATTTTTAACATAACCAAAACACGTTAACGATGACTTTCAGAAACAAACACTCAACTACAAGTTTCTGTGGTAATGAAAACATTTTCAGTTTTTATCATATTTTTTACTTCGCTTATGAGTGAAAAACATCCCTTCCCTGTGGCATCCTTATTTATGTCCAGCACTTTGCAATTCACGCCTACATGTATGAGACGCATTTTGTATGCGAGTTTATGAATGTGCTCTCGCTCCATTAGCATTTTTATGGATGGCAACCCTCCGAGGTTTTCTATGAATAAAAAATGATTTTCTGGCTGAGCGCTAACTAGTGAGTTTGAGGTCCTTTCCGAAATTCCGAAGTATGGTTGGATAAATTTTCTGAAATATATGTTTTTCGGGTATTTTCGCGCCCAATGCTCTTTTTTAATTTAAAATATCTTTCACTGGGAGTGCTTACGATTGTAAATACGTAAATACTTTTATTTTGGGTTAAAAACGTATTTCGGTTTGTATCTGAAACTTTATTTTCCGTCATCGCAAAGAATGTATCAAAATGGATCGGGCTGATTCTGTCAGCTAAGAGAATACATTACCAAAGTTGTGTTCTTCTTATATTTCTTCATAGTTGCTGATTTTCACATAAGTATCATGGAGGAAAAGTACTTTCAAGCAGAGAAGGCACTGAGACCAATCTAAGACTGATGGTTTGTTCGCATCTCGCATGGTTCGTATGGTTTATCGCATCTCAATTGCATTAATCAATCATCTCTTATTCCTCCAAGAACGATCGTGAATATGAAATCGATACTAAAATTATAATTCTAAAGATGAGAGTGTTATTTGATCAAAATACAAGAAATATGAAATTTTACGAGAGAAGGTTACACTTATAGTCGAACTAAAGTTGAATATCTCTCCAAATGGAAAGATGTGTACCGATATAAGGAAATGAGAAAAATGATGATTGTGGTAGGAAGCGGCATTATGACAAATATTTTAAAATAATATTTGTTTCCAAATTGTGTGGACGAGTAGAAGACGACTACCTTCCTATCCGTGATTGAATTGAAGCCCTTGTAGATCGGTACAATTGCTTGTTGGCCACGAATATCAGACGGTGCAGAGCGCGAAGAATCGAATCGGATTCTACACACAGAGTCAAGTATTACTAGCGGGCAAGGAGAGTCTCGTCAGGTAATAAATCTGCTTCCAATCTTCCGCGAACGGTAAGGTACGGTGTGCATCCGAAGAGGGGGTGGGATGCGAGAGAATCGCCGAGCGCAGTGCCAATCGCAGCACAGCACATGTCCTGGCCTTGTTTGAACCTCTTTTTCACCCGAGCGCAGGGGGGGAGGGTATGAGCTGACCGGTATGAGGGCCCTTATGAATAATTCAGGGATGCTAAGTGAGCGAAACCATCCATCCCCTCCTCCCACCACCTCCCCCGCCACCATACCTCCCCCTTCCGTATTCATTCCGGCTAAGCCTCACCTCTTGCCTCTTCCTGCACCCGGCTTTTTCCACACTCCGTCCTTAGGCCCACCCCGACCGCAAGGGGAGGTGCTGCTGGGTGCAGGGTGGAGGCGCCGTTGCCAAAGCTACGGCGGGAGGCCTTGGAGGTGCAGGAGACTGTAGCTGGAGGTATTCAGAAAGTTGGGGGTGTTGGGCTGCGGGCGTCGGCATTAAAGGACGGGGAGGGGGGAGATTTTGATGGTTGCAAAAAGGGAGCGGGACCAGTGGCGTATCTCATCCGCGCCTCCATCTTATTTATTCCCCTCCCTACTACCTTCCCCTCACTCGCTCCTCAATGTAGGGAGAACCTATTTATAGAAACACGCCTTCCCTCTAGAGACATCCTGAGGGGAGCCCTGCATCCCCCTTTCCCTAAAACCATTTTTATATCACAATCCAACGAGCCCACCCCTTATATATTTTTTCTTTGCTCCCCGAGAAAAAAAATTTCTATTTCTTTAATCCAAAGGTTTTTTTTTCATATCTTTCTTTTTCCTCTCCCGCCCACCCAAGGAAAATAAAATGAGAGCTAGATACCCCTTTTTCCTTCACTCCCACCCCTACTCCTCCCCCCTCCGCCCTCTCCCACGCTTTCTTCTTCCCGTGAGAAGGATTCTTCCCCAAGTTGTTTGTCCTGCGCAGAGGCTGGGGTGTGGGGCAACGTTGGGAGGATGCTTTCTCTCTCTCTTATTTTTTTCTCCGTTTCACTGTTTCTTTCGCCGTCTTTCAATCTAGTCCCTCAGTCTCTATTTGCTTTTACTCCGGCCATCCCCTAACTGTGCGTATACTTTCCGTAGAGAGGCAGGAAGAATTGCGCTGAAACGGATTGCAAGTGAGGAGGAATTCTTGTGCTTGAGCGGTTGACGGGACAAAGGACGTCCCGTCAAGAGGACGCATTTCCTCTCCTGTTGCTCCACAGCACTCTCTCATCCCTGCAAGTCTAATATTTATAATGCATATGACTCTAATGCGCAACTTACTGCCAGAAAAAAGTGCATATCATCCCTGTGGTGATATTCCGTTCTCTCTTAAAACGCTTCTTTAGATCCCTCATATACACAATTTAGTTTTAATTCAAATCCATTCGAATTTTTTTTTTCGAGTGCACGGGTCCATTTTTTTACAGCATATGCCTTCAGCCGTGTCCTTGTTGATGTGAAGTTTCCGTGATTATCTTACCTGAAAACCTCTACTAAGGCATATTTGAGGCATTTTTATTGTAATTTCTATATCTTTATATTAATATATTTGTAATCTATCTCCTTTTTTTGTCATTGTTGCCTTGACATAAAACTGTATTATTATGAATTGGTAGAGTATAAGGATAGACCTACATGATTTTCGTCGCTACCGCACGATAAGAACACATTTAACTCCTACAACAACATTTTGCGCAGTTTTTTGTTTATTGGTGTGTTTTGTTCATTTTAAAAAGCATGGAATGGATGCTGAAACTGTGAATTATTTACCCCACTAATCAATACAGTTTTGATATTATTGATAGATGTAATTTTGTAATTATTTTATTATTTCATTTACCCATGGTCATATGTCACTTATAACTCTGCTGTATTTGGGTTTCTAAAACTGACTTATGAATTGCGTTTCTAAAACTGACTATGAATTTATTTTCGGTTGGTCTCATGAACATTAAATTTTACCAAATTTTACCGACAACACCGAAATACAATTGCAAGTATACCTATAATGCTTCAATTAGAATCATAATTTTATAACTAACACGTGTTCTTATGGGGAATAAAATTTATAACAATGATTTACTGAGACATATTTGATTTTAACAAAAAGATTACATTGATGATGAAGACATCTTTGTTAATATATTCATGCCCGATTACTGTTAATTTTCATTGTATCGCATTTTCAAAACCTAGGATGGTTTCATGCTTGCCATATTTATTTCCCTTGCCATATTTATTTTAAGAAAAGCTTACGATGCTATTATTTCAGTATCCTGGAATAATGCAAACTGGTGTTACATATCTGTATTGTTTTGGTCTAACTTCTTTTTCTCTTAGGCGTCTGTGTATTACACAGCGCGCTGGTTGATGTTAGTTCTACTAGAGGGGTACATTATAAAGGAAATCGTTAAAGTTTATAAAAATCAATGAAAAACTGATTTTCAAGTATTTTTGGCAAAGATACACCATAAGTAAAATCTAATAAATGTAACCTGAATATAGAGTTTATACAAATGACCCTTGCTTTCTGCGCAGCTTATGGCGAAGTTGGTGGATCATCTTCAGTAATAATCCCCGGTTAAAGGATTAGTTTTGCACAACCGGAAGTGGCAGAGATTTTCACAGCGTTTCCTGTGGCTACTACTTCAGTTCAGTATATACTCCCTCAAGTAGACGATACACACCGCAAAACGTCGCAGGATACCATTTGTGAAAAGTAAACCGCTTCCATTACAGTGTTTCTCTGCACCCTTTCCTGAGCCATAGTCATCGCCTATAAAATTAAAGAGTACAATTCGTTTTAGAATTGGGTCACATTCCTTGACAAACGCTGATATATAGGGCGTTTTTGGCGAGTGTTCTTTTGACCGATTGGTTTTTACCAGTCAGGGTAGATTTGAGAGTGTCCTTGCCATTCTTTGTATTTCCTACTCTAAACTTTCCATTACTCTCCGATTTCTTCCAATTATACCTAATTAGCTTTACCATCTGTCTATTCTGATTTCACTAATAGTATTCGATCCTACCATGCTTACGAATACTTTTGAAGTGTTTGTCTTTCCGTTTATCATGCATAGTTATTTCGTTTTTTTTCACACCTTCACCTCTGAGTTTCCAAATCATCCCTTGCCGTCGTTCATTAAGTATAGATCAGTATAGTACTCAACCTGAGTTCAAATAGTAGGAAGTACAAAATCCCGAGATGTAAAGAACTGTTTTTGCTCTGTTCCGAATTAAATTATTTGGGTTTAGGTTATTTATTACGCCAGAAATACAGTAAAGTTGGAAATATAAATGCTGTAATTATGATTTATATTAATAAAATGAAAATCGGAAATTGAGCAATAAAATGTATTGTTCCTGCGACAAAGCATTTTGACGATAGCAAAAACTAATTAGTTTTCTATCTATAAATAAATTTACACGCCGTCAAAAAAAATGAATTTTAAATATTTTCCACTTCATTTTTTTGTATCCTCTTGAGTTAAATGTGTATCAATGGGCCTTGTTTTCATTCTTAGGTTACACTTTGCTGGCGCGAAATGGGTTCTGCATCCATAACATAAGAGAAAAGCTTGTGATAAGAAAATATCAGGCATAAACCTCGCTAACCTTATGCTGGTCGAGAGCTGACCTTTAATAAAACTTCTTAGTGAATAACCGACGCATCAGGACTAAAATATATTGTGGTGAAAAATGTTTTTGCTTTATGAACTTAAGTTAAAAGTATTTCTAATTCCAGAGATTTACGTGCAAATTTACTACTCATCCGGAACAGGCTCCAGACATAATGTTGAACTTATCCCTGCTGCTTTCAAATGCATGTCGGGTTACACTTGTTCTTACCTGGAATGAAGAGAGAAAATTTTATGAGTAACAAATCGTTAAAATATTTTGTGATTACTCTTTAATTTTAGCTATAAAATTTTAATTAGTTTTGGCTGAAAGAAAATGAGTTCATGACCCATCATCATCTGTATTTCAATCGTAGGATTGGTTTACTGCAGCCCTCTATTCTGCCCTATTCAGTGTTAATTCCCTCACGCCCTGGTATGTTTTATCTTTCACGTCCTTTATTTGTCCTATATATTTGTCCCTTTGTCTTCCTCGCGGGACCTTCCCTTCTATTGTAATTCATTGTGACTCAAGGTATGCCCAATGCATCTGGTTCTTCTTTGTCAAAGGGTTTTCCTTATTGTCCTTTCGTCATCTGCTCTTCTGTACATCTCTTCGTTCCTCAGTTTATCTTTCCAGTTCATCTTCAATGTTCACCCCCAGCACCATGTTTCGAAGGCTTCAATTCTTCGTTGGTCTGCTTTCCCGATGTTCCATGTCTCTGATCCATAGTGTGCCATGCTCCATACGAATGTTCTGATGAAGTGCTTCCTTGTTTGTAGCCGTGGGTTCTTTGAGCACAGTAGTTGTCTCTTCTTCATAAACGCCTCCTTAGCTTGTTCTATTCTTCGCTTGATGTCATTCGTGCTTCTTCCTACCCAAGTTATAGTGCTGTCGAGGTAGGTGAAGTTCTCCACTTGTTCCAATTTCACTCCTCAAATTGTAATATTTGCCTAAGCTTCTCTCTTCCGCTCACTAGGATTTTAGTTTTCTTCTCGTTGATGCTTATATTATATTCTTTAAATACTTGGTCCATTTTGGTCAGGGATGCTTGCAGATCCTCTTGATTTTCTGCTACAACTGCAATGTCATCAGCATACCTTATCATGTTTTATTCTTCGCCATTCACCTTGATGCCCTTGATACCAATTTCCTCTGCGGCTCTTATTGCTTCTTCCAGGTATACAGGCTTCCTGTATATTGAATAACGCTGGGGAGAGGTAGCATACTTGTCTGGCTCCTTTCTTTATTTTGGCTTCTATCTTCCTTCCGTCTTTCATTCGCATTTTAAACATTTTATGTGGAGCATAGAGTGGTTGTGAAAAAATTATTTCTGTAAAATATAACTGATAATATTTTCACCAGCAGTATGCAAAATGCATGGTAGGGTGTTTTTGGATCAAAAACCATGCAACATGCGCTGTTTCATGCGTTATCACGTGAATAAATACTGCAGCAGGGAAAAAGAGTAGACCTTGTACAGTGCATTACACCGGGATTGGTAGAACACTTCTTTTACACTTAAATGCATTTTTTAGGCTCGGTTGTTAAAATGTGTGGATAAATATTTTCGAGATTTGAAACTGATAATAGCACGGTTGTGTGCAGTTGACTTACCTGTCAACTCACCATTTTACGTGTTTTTGCGAGCAGAAGTTTTGATTACCGCGAATTAAGATGTGTGAGGATCCATTTGTATCGGGATTTTTTCCGCGTGTCTCCACTTGCGGCTTCAAGTCCGAAGTGTTTCTGCATTATGTGTGCCTGAACTGACAGTCTTAACATTTAAAATATATTCCACTCTTATCTGAACATACATAAGTTTAATATGCAAATGATTAGCATTGCCAAGTTTTCAAGGAAGAAAATTGTCGTGCAATATGATCACAAAGAAAGGTACATCGTATTTCTAACAAATAAGCACACTTACTGTGACGATTTACCTGCCGAATTAAATCCAGCAATTTTAAGGGGAGCCAGAGCTATCAGTGTTGTTTTTAATAGATTGTTGACTTTTCACTCTTCAGTTCTAAATATGGAAGTGTGATAATTGGTATAGAACATTTGTTTTATTTATATTTTTTAATTCCACAAACTATCATTAATATTGTAAAGGCAAGCCTTGGAAGAGATATTTTGAACAAACTGAAAAAAAGAAGAATTATATCCATATGGAGAGGCTAGCGATAGAACAGTCGAATAGAGAGTTGTGTCAAACGAATCTAAGGATTGTTGAATGATAATGATGAAACTAACGTTGCTATAAAATCAAAGACACGAACAGTTCCAATAGTACGGATTTTTATCCCAAGGGCCCGGGTTAAATCCTGGAACAGGCTGATTTTTAATTGATATAATGGTCTCTACCTGATTGCCTTATGAAGAGCACTTAAAGTCCAGTACTCCATCCGTTGGAAGGGACGTGAAGCCGTGATCCCCTTGGAACCTTTCGTTAAGAGCCTGGTTAAGAAATTTTGTATTATTTATGTTTTTTTAATTCCACAAACTATAATTAATATTGTAAATGTAGGCCTTGGAAGACATAATTTGGACAAGCTGTATGCTCAGGCTCAGGCTAATGCCGACGCCGGGTTTCTCTCCACTCTTCCTCTGTTCTCTTAAAATTCCTATCTTAATCCAGATACCCACCTATTCTCTGACAAAATTATCTCAGTTGTCGGTCGCTTCCCTCAAATAACACTAACAATGATTAATTACCAATTATTAAGATTAATTTCTGATTATTAAAATGTTGATATTAAGCCAAATCTTTCACACCCAAGGCCTGATGAGTGGCCTTTCTAGGTCTCTTTCCACGTTACCCCGCCATAACTTTTCCCAGTGTAAAATCGGAAAAGGCGCGGATGATCCACATCCGAGATATCCCGTGAGATGTCTTCGCCCCCTCAACCCCCTTCGCGTGAACTTCTGCTTGGTCTCTCCACCCCCACGTTCCCGTGGCTCCAGCTCATTTCACGCTCCGGCTGATGCTCATTCCTCCTCTCGATCTCTGTTCCCCGCCTCCCTTCAGGGATGGGCCTGTCCCATCATCCCCCTCATCTCCCTTAGCACCCTTATCTCAAGGCCCACCCCCCTCCTCCCTCTTGTCGTTCCCACGCGCCCGAACATCACTCCTCGCTTCTTTCCGCTTTCCCTATATCCCTTCCCCGTATCCATCATCCACGGCTTCCATCGCTAGGCTCAGCTCTTCCTCATGCTAGGCTCTTCTCTTTCTCTCACTCACCCTACCAGTTTGGTTCGAAAAAAATGGGAGTTGCGCGGCGGGTGACTGGACGCAGATGTTGATAATGCGTGAAATGTGCAATTTCTTTGGGAGTGTGGAACGTGAAATTGCTGTCGTCCTCATTTTCCCTCGGTGGATTGTAATATTCGCTGAAATATTGGACTCCGTGACGCAACCGCCGCCGTACATTTTTTTTCATAATAACAGAAAGTGGTTTCAGGTTAATCAAAGCGTGATAGCTGAAAAATTTTCCCACAGACTTATAAATAGACTACCGGGACGCTTATATCCTCACCACTGCCGCTATGTTTTGTTTCTTATTAAGGGTTGAGAAAGAAACATTATGTACTTCGCACCGTTGGGTCTGGGTAAATTATAGTCTAATATTCAGCTACTCGTTTTGAGGTGTATCTATATGCATATAAAAATCAATTGCAGCCTCACGTCCAAACGGCCGGAGCAATTGCCTAAACATGTTAAAATCATACGTATTTTAAAACCTGGGACGAACTTAGGCTAAATTTAAAAAGAGCTAGAGTGCTAATGTGTTAAGGCTTTTTTTTACCAACTATTTCAATTTATAAATAAAGGATTCTGTACAGAGGTTTATTTGTTGTCATTTTTTCCTATATTATTCACACTCATGATATAGGCTTGGAATCAGATGAATAAAAGACCAATGTTTTAAATTATTCCATTTGATTTACGTATATTCTTACTTTTTACTTTCAATTTGAGTTTTCGAGAATCAGAAACCTTAACTCCTTGGACTCCTTTAAGAATAAAATGTTAATTCGCTTAAAAACTGCAACATTGGCATGAAATTGATTCTCATGCCGATTTACATTTTTTTATTGGCCCAGATTCCCCTTCTGGCATTGCGAATGTGTTTCATGTAGTTTTAATTAGGTTAAAACATTCCTTATAGTATTGCATGCATTGCATGGCATTTCGGCTTAGCATGAGATATGTTAAATAAGCAGTGGAGATTGTAAAAAAAGAGCTATGTCAATACAAAAGTCTTAACCGATAGGAAAATTGGTTGGAGAGCTGCATCAAAACAAACTATTAATACCTATTGATCTTTACGATGCCTTGGTAGCAAATAATGGATAGACCCAATCCCTTCGCCAGAATTTGTTTCTATAATGAAAGTCCCCATGGAAGTGACTGTTTAACATCATATTACATGGATGGGTTCAATTTTTAATGCTTGTGACGACACAGTGCACAAATAGATACGAATAATCAGAAGGGAAATATCTCCAACTGCCAGGATTGGAACCCTTGGGAAATTTTAGATTTAAGCTCATGCACCAAATCGATCTCTAACCATTATTCCACCTAAGATGATATTACTACCGCTCTGCATTGTTTTATCTACTAAACACTGACTTAGCGAAGTAAAAGTTACTTTCATGTAAAAAAAGTGACAGCATTACAGTGCTGTCAATTCTTTTTCAGAACGTCAATTGGAAGGTAGAACTATCACCACGCTACTAATACGGCCGTATTGCAGAGTAATTTTTCGTTAAAAACATCATTTCTGTCATAATTTTCTTCGCCCACATGGGTGTCACTTCTAATCAGCTGTTAATACTACGAATATAAAAAAGGGACATTGCGCATATACTTAAAGCATTGCGTGTTGCAAACGATGTATCGTATATTCCTCCTTTACATTAACTTTTGTGTTTATAGCGATAAGGATTATTAAGTAAAGAAATTATTGCGTAGTTATTACAAGTGCTACTTTTTAAATTATCTTTACTACGATGGCAAAAGTTTTATTCTAATTTCTCCTTACTAAAAAAATGGTATGAATGGTATGCATATGAAGAGGGCAGTTTGACTGGGGCAGTGAGGGACAATCTGCATGAAACCAATTTTAGGAATGATCATTAGTGATGGTGGTTCAGTTCTTTATACCTAGTCATTACTGAAGATGAATAACGGTTGCTTTTATGGCGTAGACGTTTTTAGGGTTGAGAAAAAAAGTATTCGTATAATGACCGAGTGCATAGAAACGCTACCATCAGTTTACTAATTTCAAAAATATTTTTACCCTTTTCTTACGTACTTATTGTTACAAACGCTTTTGTTTGACTATGCACAAGTATGCTAGTGTGCTGATATGTCTTCCTCAATATGGAATGTGTGGTAATTGTTTTTTTTCGAGTGCTTACAATGCTTATATTTTTCACAAGGCCTTAATTGGTATGAATCTGTGAATAAAAATGAAATCTTCATTTTTTCCTTTATGCTTTACTGTGTCCATATTTGGCATCATACCGATACATCGGCAAGCCTCTTTCCGCGTCATAACGACGCTTTGTGACAGCTTACATTTTTTTGTTTGCCTTTGCGTCGAGTAGAGTATAAAAGAAATCTTGGTTAAAGTGACGTCATTCCGCCGTACCTTGAAGCCTTCCTGCCTGGAGGAATTGGTTTTCTGTCAAAGTTTGCGCATTTAGACGAGCTCGTCATGCAGGGTGGAGCTCTTTCTTGTGTCCCACCTTCATTATCTTCACCATCTACCTATATCTCTCTCTCTCTCTCTCTCATTGAAGGGTTTTGATCAGAGCGTTCCTTTTCATGCTTCGCCTCTCTTGGATCTAAACTCCATTCCTTCTGTCGCGTATCCTTGCTCTTTCTCCAAACGAAGCTTTCTTCTCCCCCCCGCCCCCCACGCCTCCTTTCCACGCTTGTAACCTCGTCAGGCGTATCTATCTCCTTTGCTTTACCCTCGCTCTCCGATTCCCGTAGCGCTCACAATTTCAGCGGATCAGTTTTCGACTCTCTCTCCTCCTCATATGTTCCAGCATCTTTTCCTCTCGTTATCTAACGTTCGTTGCCGAATTGGCCCTTTAGAGCCATTCCTCTCCCTTCTTTGCAAGGAATTGGTATTCCGAAGGGTAATAACTTTCAACTAAGCGTTTAGCATTGAGATTTTTATGAAAAATTGCAAAAACATCTTAAAATCTAAATTATTCTTCCAGCCTATCACAAGGTGACTTATTTTTAATATATTAATCATTGTACCACTAAGGGAGCGTTCTCCTTTCGTTTGGTTTTTCCCAAAATTATTATTCTGTTGGCTTAAACCATAAGCCAGCGATGTGTTTTAACATAAACAGAGTAGGTTATCTCAAATTTTGGATCCATACCGTCCAATGGTACCGTACTCATTGACATAGGTTGTGTATTAGCTGAGAAAATGAGTTACTGAGAGTGGGGATAATTATAAAATGATATATTCTCATAATATATCATTTACTTGTTTGATCGTTTTTGTTTATCTTCACATCTTTGGTACTAGATACCTGAAGACAGAAAAAGCACAGTGATGGAACCGATATATGAATGGAATGCAAAGTAGAGTAAGGACTCTCAACCAGGATGGAAACACATCCTGGCCGCTTAACACTTAATTATGTATATGTATAGGAAATGTATCAGACATAAAATTTTGCCGTCTGTGGTCGCTTCTGTAGTAATAATAATAAGGAAAGGCTTTTAATTCGTGATTATGAATAAAAATCGGTAGATGTTAAAACGTTTTCAGAGTAAATCCATGCACTTGCAAGAATAGTATTATGATATTTAGATTGACTTTTTGCCGTTTTTTGCTAGAAAAAGGACGCGTATGAAGAACGCAAATGTAGGTTCTGATGTGAGAGATGGTACGAGGGAATGAAAAACATACAGACACATAAAAAGTTTTGGGACAAAATTCAGGGATCAAGAATTTACGAATATCTAAAGATAGATTTCTCGAGGGAAAAATTGATCAGATGGTTACGAAGGTAGATAAGGCTTGACCTATATTGGTGGAGGAAAGGAGATGAAGAACAGCTTCCTTTTCTCTTTCACCCTAGGACCACCCATATTTTTCATTCCGTCTCTACCCTATTAAAAAGTTGTAGGTGCAAATATTTCATGAATTTTCCATACACATTAGGTCGCAAAAACAACACCTTACGATTTCCATTTCTCCGTATTTTTAAAACATTTTTTAAAGAAATCTCCGCTCGTAGACCATCTGATTATATACTGCTATTTATACTTGTCCACTAGGAGAATATGATTTCCATTATCATTTGGCTTTCTTTCAAGACTGCTTTTATTCTTTTACGTTATTCTATTTGAATATTCTAATAAGTACTCACACCATGAAATCCTTCTTAGCGATTATTTTAGTTGTTCCAAGCCTTCACATATTCACCACAGCAAATATAAAGAAGTTTAAACTCCACTTACATATTCACGAAACTCCTGAAAAATATCGCAGAGTACTAATGTTTTTTTTTCGAATTTAGGTTTTGGTCATAGTTCTTCTAGCATATAAATCGCGAATTTAGTTATCTTTGATCGTGGTATTTAATTTTTACACAATACAATGGGTATCCAGGATTATAGCTTATCTGGTCCTTGACAAATAAAAAGAATTATTCAAGAGGTAAATATTATTAACTATGTATATTTATTTTGTAGCGCGTCAGTCAGTCAGTCCGTCATTCTGTATCCGTTTTGCTTCGTTCTCTCCCAAATTTTGAGCTAAAAGAGTGAGGTTCGGTGCCTTGAGTGTGGATTCTCTGTCTGAATGCTTTGGTAGTAGTTTTGGATTTTTAGCCGTTTGTGGTGCAGAGAAAAATGCCAATGTCAATGTCTGTATGTATGTGTGTTTTATTTGTATTTGCATTTCCCTTTGAATTCCCATCTCCATTTTGTGTATTAGGCTCAATGAAACGGTACTCTTACCTCTAGTGTCATGAATGGAGCACTGAAGTTTGAAAAATAGAGAATTTATTTGGAATCAACCTTTTCTTACCCGTCAGCTGTGCTTCTGCCAAAAGGAGGATCAAGCATTTATAGGCTTTTTCTTGGTAGCGATTGGAATATATCACAGTAAAAGTACGTGTATCACTTCGTCTACCAGGAAAAATATTCCGATGCGTTTCGAGGGGTGTGTTTCCATGAGATTTCGTATAATTCTTGCGTTCACTAAGAAAGCATTTTTTTTTGAACGAGGATTCTAGCCACCAAATGCCGGTCCCTGAGATCTACCGTAAGCATGGGCTCTGTCATCGCACGGAGCATTTTTGTGGTGTCTCGTTCCTTAAAACCAGAAGGTTTTATTCCATTTTGGATCGTCTCTGAATGGGATTTCTCCTCCCATTCTATCCGCTATCCATTCATAAGCCTTCTTTCCGTTTCCTTATCTTTGTTTTATCTCGTTCCTTGCCCCTCTGCCTCCTTTCGTTCTCCTTGATTATATTCTGCTCCTACTCCTGTGTTGTCGCTTCCACCCGTTATCCCATACGCTCGTTCTCTCTCTTAAAAATCTAAATGCATGGAATCCTATTTGGTTTCTCAGCCCTCCTCTTTCCGCCTCATTCCCGTACTTCTAGCTCTTCGCCTTTTCTCTCTCCCCCTCAATCCTGGGCTGGATGTCTCCTATCCTCGTTGCCATTCAAATCCGTTTCCCCTTCTCCTCCCATCTTGGCCCGATCCCCTCTTCTGCCATCTTGGCAGATGGGAAAATCCGAGGAAGATCGTTATCGCCTCAAAAAGGGTTTTGCTGTTAGCACCGGCTGCAAATGCACGACTCGAATGGGTGTACAAGATATCCGAATTTATATCTTCCCCGCATTCTTTTTCCGCCATCCCACGTACATTACTCCGAATAATTTAGAGAAAATGGTTGCATATTTCATTTTTTTTATTATTCATGATCTCGTTATAAAATTATTCACAAATACATCCCGCAAGGAAGGATGCTCTTCGCTGTAATAGTTGTTTCGTGGTTGAAATCTTGAAACAGTCCCAGTAAAAGTGTATAGATATATGTTTTCACAGCTGATACTGAAACTTTAAAGTGATATTACTATTGTAAACACAAGTTTTATTTTGATTAAAAATCATTTACTGTTTATTCCTTCTAAATAGAAGTCCGTACTTAAACTAGTTTTCGCTAAAAGTGAGGGGGTAAGAATTGGGTCAGTTGCAATGATGCTCTTTAAAAATTATTTATTAATTCTTAGTTCAAGAATTAGTAATGATACATATATTAAAAGATGTAAGTAATACTTAGTAATATATTAAAATATGTAAGTAATTGCATCGTTAATTAAAGATTTATGAAAGAATATCTTTCGTAATCTTTCTTATCATTTTAATGAGAATGGTTTAGAAACCAGAACGCAAAATATAAATTGTCAAATCTGCTTTATGCAACAAACTTGGAGTATTATGGAGAGGTTCTTAATATATATGTCCGCAGAATCATCGCAAAACATATCGGCTTTACATTTACCTGTAAAACTGTGCTAAACTTCAGTCTTCGATCTGTTATCACTTTCCAAATGAACTGTAAACACTCACACATTTATCGTTAAAAAACTTGCTAGTATGTATTTCACGCGCTCTATATCCTTCTTCATGCCCTCCTCGTAAGAAACCTATGTAAATAACGGCATATTCAGGCTAAGGCCTGACATGGACCAAGTAACATCCTACTCGTACTCTCTTCTCGCCATTACCTAGAACCCTTTTTAAAGTTCATAACCTAGTAAGCTACACCAGTTGTATCCATGATGAGTGTCCCCAACGCATTTTTGTGATGATGATGCTCACCGTACACAATTTGTCGAAGATTGAATGATATTCCATTAGTATTTCTGTATTTAAATCTATATATAATATAGCGCTGTGAACGAAGGATTTGACGGAGGGGATGGAAACCTCTTTGTTTTACCCAAGCCCGTAGAACATCTCTCCGATCTAGCTTGTCGCACAGTCGTTCCTCGAGATAGGTATTCTTTTCAGGAGAATTGAACGAGTCGAGTCCTCCTTCTCCGCGAGAGAGGCCTCCTTTAATTTGCTGTGGGCAACGCGACCAACTGCAGAGGTGACATAAAATGAGAGGAGCGATGTAGGTTTAGCAGGGGAAGGTATAGGGGAAGCTTTGCTCGGTGGATACTGAGGAAACGGATACGGAGGAAGACGAGAGGAAAGGTGCACAGAGGAGATATTTTGTCACTAAGGTCGATTCGTGAATGGCTCAATTGAGCTCGTTTATGTGTTATTACTTCGTGATTTGCTCTCCTAATCCCCGCTTCCTCTCCTTTTGGATATTGTAGGCTTCTTTGATAAAAATATTAGCTGAATTTCATCATTTGTTACTGTTAAGCCCGTTTCACATGGTACGTGATCCAGCAAAAGGTCGAGTTTACTAGCGAGTATGCTAGCTTTCCAGTATCGTGCGAATAGAACCAGTATACTGGCTAGCAAGCATGCTCGCTAGCATACTCACTGAGCTATTGGATTTCAAACTTGATGCGGTACTATATTTCTTGTGGCTCCCAGTAGCTATCGACCAATCAAGTCACGTTACAGACGTTGTGCAATCTTCTGTTTTTTAAATTAGTATGGAATCGTATTGAATAACCACTTCATAGTATCGTATGAAACAGGCTTTAGTTATCGTAGATGTAATCTATAATTCTCCTTGTTTGCCTAAAAATAGAAATAATTGCCTGTTGTACTCAGCAGCGTCAAACCAATTTTACCATTGTTGTGAGCTGTTGATGACTTAAATAATATGGTATGTGCTAAAACATTCCTGTAGTTGGCAAAATAAGAAATTTCAGTTCAATGGCAAGTTTATAATTTGAGGTCACTTTTTCAATGAGCAGAGTATAGAGAAGATAAACTAACATAAAATTTGAAAATGTATATCAGCATTGCCCAGAACCTAGCAATCCATTTACATACATTATTACCTTCTCATTCTGCCTACGACTCTGCGCACTGCGGGTGTTTGTCTGGAGGTTGAACCATCTCGAAGCATGTGTTTGATATCAAAAGGGATTTAAATTGATTCTTGATATCATGCCGGTATGCAAAGATAACAGTCCGTAAATACAATACCTGCAAGCGAATGAGAAGTACCTACAATCAGTGGAGCACCCAGAATTTTTTATGGGGGGGGGGGAGGGGTGGTATCTTCCCCGGTCTATTACAAAGCGTAACCAAAATGTTATTTAAATCAGAATATTAATTAGTATATTTTGATTGTTATAGCAGGCTATATTAGGTATTAAATTTATATATCTTCTAAGTAGCCATATCAGATTTACAGACAAAAATAGTCAAAACTTTTAGGCCTATGGTAAGTTAGTTATGTGTCACAGCACAGATAAAAGAGCCTTTCTTTTAAAGTAGGTGTAATCATACTCGAATGAAATGATGTATCGTGTTTTTCCCATTTCTACAATTTCTGCTACCATGTGACGTTGACTAGACGATTAAATATTAATATGGGCTTTGTAGACAGCTAATGGGGAAAGGGAGGGGCAGGGTGCCCCTCTGCCTACAAGTAATGTGCAAGTGCATACAAAATCAACTCGTAATGGTAAATAAGCAAGTTATTTCTTCAATGTATTAATTAATTCTCATTTCACAAATTGTGTAGGGAATATTTATTTTAGAACTGGAATACATTGGAAAAAAATCACTACAGCTCTACACAAATATCATCCAGACCATTTAAAATTAGCTTCTGACAGGTACACTGCAATTAATTACTGTTCCCTAAATATGCGTGGAAAAAATGAATCTGCCATACCTCGCTGGCGTTTACAATGATATTCATGTGATAAATATCATTGTAAATCGCTGTATAACTAATTCTTTCATCATTTCATCCGTTTCTACCTCGGTAAATGCGCTCAGCCAATTTTGATTTTATATGTAGCTATCTCGTTTTACTACAAAACTTTTAAAATTTTCATATAATTCAAAACTTGACAACTTTCACATAAATTTTAAAAAATTCAACTACTTCCGAGTATTTTATATTTTGTAGACTTTTTCAGAATAAATAACTGCTGAAATTCCGCAAAATGCTTGAAACTAAGTTAGATTAAACATCAGAAAACTACATTTTTCTTCAAATCTGTTAATGTATCTAGTTTCAGCAGAAGCAATAACCTTAAAGAATGATTTCAGGGTAAATTTATTTTTTATCGCATGTCTCGACTGAGGATGTCCTTTGGCCAGACATCCCTAAAATATGTTATGACTTAAGTTATTCAATATATGATGTAACACTCCAAATCTTAGCTCAGAAAATGTATTTTCATCCAAATATTAAGCTTCGTATTTAACTGTGGAAATGGATTATAATAGCTGTGAAATTATTTTATGCGGTGGGCATGATTTACTCGTAATTCTGAACTAATTCATATCAAGTTATGGAACAATAACAAAGTGAATGTAAGCTAAGATTTCTGTATATTTCAGAATATTATGAATTCATAATTTCAATTCCACTCTTATCTCATTTCCTAGCTTTAATACCGTGATTTCATCGAAATATAATAATAATAATTTCTATAATGATCACAGGTGACCCAAATTACGATCATTTTAATATATATATATATGAACAACACATTTGGTTCATAAATTATCCAAGTTCGCCCCGATGCCTATTTAGCGTTGTGAGAGCCGTGGTAATGTGTCATTGGCTTCTTAAGCGCCCGAGGCAATTAGATCCCAAAGGTGATTCTGTTTTGGGGCTAACGACGTGAGCAGGCCGCCTCCCACACTCCGACCTTGACTTTTCTCAGCTTCATTGCCAGGTCACCCCTCTCGCCTCACCTCCATGCTAGGAGACTCCTCCGCTACACCCACGTCTTATTACGAAGGCGCACCGCTACGTCTTCTATCTCGTGCCTCTGCCTTTCACTTATTCACAAACTGCTTTTCTAAAGGCTGTCCTCGTTCCGTTCACCCATCCATATGGCTTCCCTTGTCTCCTTTCCCAGTCGATCAAGCCTTCTCCTGACTCCTTTCAAACGATACCTCTTTTATTTCCACAATCAATTTTTTTCCCGGGTCAACGTTTTAGGATGATATTTTATGCTAAGTAAGATTAAAACTCAAGTGACTTGGTACTCTTTATTATTATTAATATTCTACCGGTAAAGTTAGGTTTAAATGGACATTTAATTCTTCCCACCCCCTAAATTTTACACGATGTCCCTCTTCAGCCCACCATACCTCCTGCCACCCATCATTCTCCTGCCGCCAAGCTACCCTTTCTTCTCCTCCCTCTTCCCCGCTTGCACAAAACTCTTCCCTCAATCACCTCCTTCAAAACACCATCCCCTTTTATTACCTTTTCCATCCACACCTTCTGCCTTCTCCTAATTTCATCTATCAAATTTCTTTCCTTTCCTACCAATTCTAGCACTTCATCGTTCGTCTTCCTTTCGACCCACTTCATTTTCTCCATCCTTCTCCACATCCACATTTCAAAAGCCCTGAGTCTATTTTCAACTTCTTTTCGCAAAGTCCATGTTTCCGCCCCATATAAAGCAACGCTCCATATTAAACTTTTCACTAGTCCTTTCTTCACTTCTCTACTCAACGCCCCTGTCATTAGTTCACGCCTACGAGTAAAATCTTCTTTTGCCAATGCAATTCTCCTTCTCACTTCAAGACTGCTATACCCTTTTCCTGCCAAGAAAATACCTAGATAGCTAAATTTCTCTCCCTGCTCTAGCTTCTCACCTCCTAATTTTATCGTTTTTACCGGCCCTTTTTGTTCTTAAAAATCGCATTACTTTCGTTTTCTTCTGTTTTATCTTCATCCCGTAACTTTCGCACTGTCCCTGCACTTGGTACTTAATTTTTGGAATATTTCCATAGCAAGTAAAACATAGACTGCTTCTATGTGAGTTCCGTACAACCGGTTTCGGCTGTCATGCTCATTAGATACAAATACTTGTATTACAAGTATTATATTATTATAAAAATATTTGTACCTGATGATAGTGACGGCCGAAGCTCGTTGTACCAATAAATCAACCCCATCGAACTAACATAGAAGCAGTCTCTGTTTTATTTGCTGGCTAGTAATGTTTTTCAGGCAATCAAAAGAATGATATCATCCCGAAAAGAAATGGTCCTCGGTACATAGAACCGGCTCCATGGTTTCAGTGAGTTCAATTTTAGACTTAGCATTGTCGCTATTAAAGCTATTTTCTCTGTACATTTCAACGATGTGCCTCAGACTTATCGTTGGAAATCAGATAAGAAATATTTGCTACAGAGCTTCAAAGATTAATCGATGCATCAATCAAATTATGGAAAGATTGACATGCACTAAGGTATAAATACTTATCAGTATGAATCGAAAATGCCGTCATTCTAGAAAATCCATTTAAAAATGTTCCCTTTTTCCATTGATTTCCGTACTGAACGTGTAGTGAGGAGTCAGTAATAGAATCTCATGCAGGAAAAGTTTGAAAAAAAATGTGACATTATTAGAAGTTGTGGATTGATTATCCTTACATTGTGAACTGCTCATGAAAAAAATTTCCATTACTTTTTAAGCCCTCCACTGGCATCATGGAATCAATTCATCAAAGATTTCGCATTATCTTTTCTCTGAATCCATTTTTGAAAGTCACTTTATTCTTATCGGATTATTTTTTCAGCTTGGACCTGATTATTCATTGAGGCTTGACATTCTCCTTAAGAACATTTCCTTCAACTTTCCGGAACTTTCTCCTTAGAACGTTTTTTATATTTTTCAAATAGAAATTCACAGAGAATTAAACACCGCCTTTTCGCACTTGCCATTCTTGCATTATTTTTAATCACACTTTGGAGAGAATAGCAATAAAGCTAGTCCAAAAAGTAGGTATGCAAAATTTTTTCCTTTACGATATAAAAAATAATTTTTTAGCATTTAGCATTTTTTAGCTCTTTAGAATGGACCACTCTCTATTGACTAAGATTCTCAACAATTTTGTCAGCCGAATAACTGCCGATGCATGAAGGATAGTCTTCTTTAAATTGTATTATTGGTTTAAATATTTTTATCCTTTTGTATTCAATCATATAACTTTTACTTTTTCTTTAGCCTTTCTCTCTACCACTTCAAATTCACACTAAATTAAGATTCGTTCTTCATATTATATAGACAATGCAGATAAATTACAGGAATTATTGAAGTTCTGGATTGGCTCTTTTCAATGTTGAAAAAAAGCATGTTATGACAAGATTTAGGAAATTACGAGGGAGTTCAGAAAAATTTGCTTACTAATATGTATAACTGTTTAAGCTTTAAGTCAGTTTAAATGTCAGTTTTGTCTCTGATCCTATGATTAATTTTTAACTTTTCTGGTACCTTGAAAAGCATATCATATATGTAAAAAGTACAGTGATAAATAAATATGTGGAATTATTGGAAAGTGTAAAATTTATGAAAGTGATGAAAGCTGTGGGAAAAGGTAACAGCTAAAAGGTTAACAGCCAATCTACGTGAAAGGGAACGAAAATTCTTTAAAAAAAATGATATTAGAAATGCAACATAAAAAACAATAAACTCTGCTTAATAGTAAAGAAACTAAATTCACAAAATAATTAAAGTTCAGTCGCTCGTAGGCAGCACGTAACTCCTTTGCATCCGCAGTTTCCAATGAAGTACTAAATGAATAAGATTTGGCATTATATACGAATATGGAAGATGCTTTGATTCACACTTCATCATCATCGCTAATTTTTAATTCTATGATTGCCTTAACGCATCTTTCTACTCGTTTACTCTATCGGATTACGTCTTCATACTGTCTTATTTTTTTTAGATGCATTACTTCATCTTTATGTTCCAATAAGTGTACCATTCTTCTAATTCCACATTCATTGAAGAAGATCGAGCTATCATTTCCCAAGATGGTCCCGGTTATGAAGACCCTATTTTATAACATTTTTCCTCACTTATTGTAACTCCTCGCTTGGTAGTTTATTAATTTTATCTTCATCATTCTTCTATAACGCCACAATAGAAATACATATTCACACTTAGGATTTAAATCTAAAATATTTTCTTATGAGGAAATTAACTTATCCGATAGTAATATATTAGACTTTGGTGGTGTTCTGAAAACTCTACCTCCTCTTAATTTAGTGATGCAGAACGTATTGACGTCACGTATGCGTCATTTCTAAGCACATGTAGAGGGTTTCACGTTTCTGACGAGTTGTATTTGAATCGGTCTTTGTGTGTTCTTAATTAATCAATTACACACTCTTCTTTGAGACCTCCCAGAAAGTTACAAATACGGTGCTCAGTTGCGGGGTGAGCAGTTGGGCTCCTAAGATTTAATCGCTCCACAATACCTTTCATTAATGCGGCAAAGGACTTTTGCTGACGTAGATAGCTTAAGTGCCGACGCTGAGTCAGGGTTCGGCCCCTCCTGCTTCGTTATCCTTCTGCTCGCTAACTCCAATTACTCACCCAACCGTAGTCAGTCACAATTCTTCCTCAGCAGTCACGCACGTCTCATATAAAGCGTAGCGAGTGTCAAATTTCCTGAAAATGTTGGAGACATCTCCATGGTTTGTCATCCCAGTCTCTCCGTTTAACGTACAGCCGAAAATTTTAGCGAGGATTCGCGGCTGCAAACTCAGCACCGGGTGAAACAAAACATGCTTACGGAGATTGTGACTGGTTTATCAAAATCCTATGCACATTTAAAATAGCATGTTACGCTTATTGGTTTATTCAATTGACATTTTGCTGATGAAAATAATAACAACTCAGTATATTCCACACTTTTGTTAAACCAGCCGAATGCGGTTTTGACGTCTAAAGCGTCATGCTCAAGGTACCAATAAGTGGATAACAAGTGCTGAAGAAATTGTCTTAAATAAAAAACAGCAGGGGGGGAGGAGATTAGGGTATGGTGGGCTAGGGGCGGGTGAGTTACTTGTAGTTTACTTGGACGAGGAGGTCATTTGCAAAGAGCGTGGAGAGGGTGGAGGGTGGTGGAAACCCTTTTTTCTGGAGGTTGAAGGTTAGTGGATCTCCTCCCCCCTACTGTATTGTATTTCATTCAATTTCTTCGGCACTTGTTGTCCACTTACTGGTGTACCCTGAGAAGGACGCTTTAGACGTCAAAATCGCTGTCGGCTGGTTCAATAAAAGTGTGGAATATACTCAGTTATTTTTATTTTCATTATGAAAATCTTCCATCAAGTCACGCCTGAAGGTATTTAATCAATTCATAGCATTTTGCAGCCTGGTGTTATTTCACCACCTGCCCCACACCCCTACAGTCGCTATGGTGGCATAAATATATGTTTTTTAACCTTATGTTTGTCTTTTACACTATGATGATTTTCTGCTTTTTTATGCAAACAATTAAATCAGAAGATTATTTCACCTTTCATCATAAAGTTCATTTACTTACCATTACATTTTTTTCAAGTATCATCAGTGGTAAGACTTAAAAAAAGGATTTTAAACCAGTATGCTACTGGTAGAAAATCCTTTTTTAAGGCCTAACATTACTGTAAGTACGACATTTTCTGAGTTTTTAAGGATGAATTTCCTTTTTTCCAATTCATTATCGTCATGTGAGAGTAATTTAGCTGAATACTTGCATAGCACTGAATCTTTGCATCACTGGAATGTCTTATTTTACTGTTAAACGAATGCGTGTTTTCATATAACACGTATTTTATTTTCATCAATCATCAATGGTCATCAATCCTCAGATTGGTTTGACGCAGCTCTCCTCGGAGTCCTTCTATCGGCTTATCTCTTCATATTTCCGTTTTTCTTCTCTTTCACATCCTTCATCACTTGTTCCATGTATCATTTTTTCATTAAATTTCATTTTTTCATTTTCATTAAAATAATGTGAAAAAAAGGAACGAGCTAACTCATTTGAAATCTGGGAAATATTATGTTCATTCTTGAGTGCACAGGGAATTCTTACCATTTTTTTTCGAGAGAAAACATTATTAACTCATGGCCGTTGTAGAACATATTGTCATTTTATTTTGCTCAGCGCAGAAAAGAGTGGAACATAACCTCTGCAATATGGTCATGTTCTCTCAGTGTCGATGGCCCGCTGCATGGTAGGTCGATCTTCCAACTACATTGGGAGCTCTTAAGTGCGTGTTTATCGGCCTTTACGTGACTGCATGCCTTTTTTCTTTGCTATCCACTGGAGAACGCCCTATGTAACATTTTTATTTCTTGTTTTTTTTATTAAACGGTTCAGTATCAGCTGGATTGTGTTTATTCATCAGATCCATATCAAACTATTGCTGTTATGTGTATAGAGATTAATAGTCGTGCGACTGAATTATCTCGAAAAAACATGTCTACTTTCAAAATTCGCTAGTTTTTTTTATGTTTGCTTGGGCCCCCAAAAAACTACAAAATATGTCCGACAGACTCCCGCAATAGGATTAGTATTTTTCCTCAAAAGAATTAGATTCTACAAATTGTCTGCTTAACCCAAATGAATGCAGCTAAACCAAACGTATTCTGAATAAATCAGGTGAAATACGAATGAACTGGGAATATTTTACCCGGTTGGATGTTCTTTAACACTTCTCTGGACATAAATTCTCGATATTTTTATGACGGACATTTTTTTACACTGGGATGACTCCATTATTTTCTCATGAATTGCGTTTTGAGCTAACACTCTAAACCTTCGTATGGAATCAAGGGTTCACCTGCCCATTAGACATAGGCTTCCTTTTGAGACAATGCAGAATGCCCCTCTCTTTCCTCCTAAAAATTGCACCGTCATTATGCTCTTCATTATCATAAAGTTTAATATCAATTTGCAATCCCGTTATATCAGTGATTATTTGTTTATTGGCTTTGAGCGGTGCACAACATTACTGTACGATTTGTAGTTTTTTTTCTTAAAAGAGCGAAGTTTTAAAGCTATGGCTTTTTAAGTAAATATGGTTAATTATTGCCATTCTGTTTATATAGAAGAACAAATATATTCAGTGTATGAGAATTTGTACACATACCATTACTTAAGCAACCCATTAGCATAATTGCATTCCATAATACTTTGGCAAATGTTATGAAATACGGCGGTTTAATATTGGCATAAGTTGATAGGATGTAGATTTTGTATAGCCGTTAATGATACACTATTATTTTCTTACCTTTAATAAATATTTGCTTAGCAGAATTGATTGGATGATTGCTATCTATGAATATCAAAACATCATTGTGGGATTCTATTTGTGGAATTAAGATCGTTAAACGATATTAAAATTAAAATTCATTTATAAAGCAGAATTTTAGTGAATAATCTGTTTTTTAACAAACAATTTCTCTTGACTTTAGCCTAGTAGATGTTTTATGTGGATTGAAAACTTTTTAGTCCTGCTATTCTGAATACGAATTGAAACTTCGGAGAAAGAGGTGTTGCATCTCATTTTATTTTCTATGTCAGATTTTAGTACATACTTTTACTACATACTTTACTTACCTGGTGAGGTGGTTTACCAAATCGCTATACCTGGATACGTGTCGACCATGCGGCAAAGTGTATTGCTCGGTAGCCGTCGTTAGTATTTAGGGGAGAAAAATGATACCTGAGGTCATGAGGGCAGGTCATAAGCTTACATTGGTAATTTGAGGAATCTGTTTGAGTAGAAAAATAAGCCTTTTCCGCACAAGGTAAGTACTTATTATCACTTAAAAATATCAATTTTGTTTATCAGGAGAACTAAACTGAACTTATGGCTTTTGTTTATTCGGGTTTTTTTCCGCGTTGATTCATTTTGAGGACTGGAGTTTCGCCAGCGTTCCAGTTAGCGTCTTCAGGTCCGAAGTGAGCTCATTAAACAAAAGACAGAAATCAACACGAAAGTCTCCGCACTAATTCTACACACAACTTATATGTATAATATGAATACATCTCATTTTCAAGGACATTTGATAAACATGTAGTTAAAAAGCACATGGGATTATGTACATGTAATATCAACGAACATGTTTTTATTGGGGATATTTTCTACCAATCTTTTAGCTCATTTGGCTCACTAGTTAAAGAAAGATTATTGTTAACACACCTTTCACAGTTTTGGCCTAGCATCAGAACTGTTGCGACTCCAACTGCTATAATCTCGCTATGAAAACGAAGGCAGATGCACTCAAAGTAAATAAGCAACGGTTTCCAAAGGCACAATAACCATTCTGGTGAATATGGCTATATTACGCCATCATGTTGATAAGCTCCGTTATTAGAAGATGAGCATAACATACATTTAGGCCGTTCTTGGGAAACATGTTACGCAGGTATAGCCTTAGCTGCCATAGGTGACCCGCAATCAGGCCAGAATATGGCCGTTTTTTTGTTGACGTGGTTGTTCTTTATGAAATGAGGCGAGAAGTTCACAGTTTTACGCGGTTTAACACTTTAACTTAAAGCCTATCCTCGTAGCCATCAAGCAGGCACCGGTATATAGTAAAGAATCTCGACTAATTCAAATTCATCCGGGAGCTCGGGGTTGGGATCAGCTTGAAATACAGCCAGAAAGTTTGTTGGAATATTGAGTTTGTACTTGATTACAAATTTCATTATAAGAGACATAAGGTATCAAATGATTTATCATTTGGTTTTTTTATTGCACAGACATTGGCAATAGGAGCACACCAGCTTTAAAATAAGTATAATAATGAACACACAATAGGCTTTTCCAGCATTCACGGAGCACGTTTTCGTTATACGTCATCAACTATTGTTAGCCTATTATTGTAATTTCATTCACTGAATTTATTAATATGGTCAATGCATATGAAAAAATCTAAAGTATAATTCTCGAATCACACGATACCTACTGTTGATTTTGTGCATTGTGCTTTTACTACGACAGAAGATTAATGAAAGGAGTTTACTACTTGGAAAATGAAAAGGATATTTTCCTAATAATTGCTGAATATTGCCGGAAAATTATTTTAAAACTCTCAGAATGGTTCCAAGTTAATATTTTCCAAACGATTCCTTTTCACATTTCATAATTTATGAATTCATTGAGGTGGAGTCTTAATAAAGGCAATGAATTCATTTTTGTAATAATTCACAGTGCGTATATTTCCCCTGTAACATTAACTAAACCATGGCAACCACGCTGCCGTAAGTTCCAGAAAGATAAAAATTAATCAATAACCTCCTCTTGTGCTTATAATATTACATTTTTGCAAGGTGGTTATGCATTGCAAACAACACACTCAGTTGATATTGCAGAGGCCAATGATCGAAATATTTCTATTGAGTCCTGTGAATAGAACGTTTACATCAACCTAACTTTCCACATAGCTGGATAGGCAGGATAAGAATGTTGCTCGTGCTTGAAGGAAGAACACAAAAAAATTGAGCAATCAAACATTTGCCTCGCATAATACGAAATCCCTGCTCATATCACGTTCCCTCCGTAAGTTATTGCAAGGGCATCGTGCTGTAAAAAATATCCACGTAAAGTGCAGACAAGCGAAAATTTCCCGTCCCGGTGTATGCAGGATTCGCTGCCCAAACGAATCGGAGCCGAGAAAGAGATTTTTTGTTTTTTTTCCCCCTCGCGGCTAGAGAGAAAATGACAACATCCAACTGTATCAGAGGCAGAAACAAATCCTCGCAGCAGTTACATATTTCAATGAATATCCTCGCCGGAGGTGTGATTTGCAACTCTCGCGTAAACTTGGATTTATTTTCTTTCGGATCGCAGGAGAACTTGTGCGTATCACCAAGCAGAGCGTGACCCTCGTCGATGCCTATTTTCCAGCACTCGATTGCAATGGGAGAGGGAGACTTCGGACAGGAAACAAAAGGACGGGCGAACGAGCAGGGTGACAGCGGGAACGGTTTTGTAATGGGCTTCGACAATGATCCCGTTGTTCCCTTCGCAAATTAAAAGGCGGCGGCGGCTCGCAAACAAATGAATATTAACGTGCGTGGGTGTTTGGGGAGGGGGTGGGGGGGGGGTATGTGTTGTGGAGAGAGGAGGGAAAGAGTTCTCCCGGAGGCAGTTCCAGCGGTGTTTCCGGGGGAGCTTACCGCGAGAGGGGGCGTGAAACGCGGGAAGAGACGGGATGGCGTTAGCGGTCACGTTCAGGGAGTGTGAGAGGTTTTGGAAAGCGGATGTGGCTGACGGAATGGGAAAGGATGCAGCACATACATGCACACAGGTGAGAACTGGACGCGGGGCATTTCGAATTCGTCCACTTCTGCATCTACAACTACACTAGCCACCTTGAGGGTTAAAGGGAGGGATGAATAATCACTGAGCATTACCTACACTAACAAACCTGCACTACGTACATACGATAATTGATACAATACTACTTAACTTAAGGAACGCGTTAACTATGCAGTCGCCTGGTACGGTTGAATGAATGGCAAGTACATACCTACAAAATAATACGTTTTTGATGCGTTAGGTATTTGCATGCATCTATATCTTCATTTTGTCCCGAAATCCAATGCAAAAGCGATTGGAATGCGGTGGTAGGTTACCATGCGTGAAACTATCTATATCTAACAATAATGTTAATTAACAATGGGCTCAAAAGTGTGAATTGTTTCAAAGATTTATGTTCTTTTTGTTTTTTATTTGTGTGTTTGAAATGAAAAATCCTTCTATCGCTTGTCCAAACAGTATGCGTATCTTAGTATGCCGCTTTTTTCTGTACTGATTATGTAGCGTGGTAGTAGAAAGGTTCTGCGAAGTCAGATCCGGGTTAATTTGATTTTAATTTTTCAAGAAACTTTTCCGGCTAGCAACGTAATACATTTTACGGTTTCCAAATTAAGTAAAGTAATACTTTCTGTTCGTTCATGCGAGTTTACTATAAAAACGCGCTGTTTTCTTTGTATCGCATTCAGTTCCCGAATAAAATTTTCATTCTTTGAATTCAAAATATTTTACACATGCTCCATGTGAGGCTATACATCTGCAGCATCTAACATAACAACTTTCTTTTAGATCCACTTAAACATTTTTCAACATATCTTTGGTAAATCATATTCTCTTCAGCGCTCTTTTTTGGTAAATGAGGAGTATCTATCAAGGAATTTGATGTTTTTGAAGCATTAGGCTTATAGATCATCAAGTTGTAATTCCCGTCAGCAGTGTGTTATGTTAAATATATGTATATGAGTAAATTATGTTAAATATGTTTTAAATGCACTGAAGTACACTTTACATGCTTAATATTTTTAAATTCTCTCCATGAAAATTTTGAATCTAAGATCTGACTGCGATTCCGATCCCATTCGTCCCGTGAGGCTGGAACAAAACTTCAAATACCATATTGACTTCTCACAAATGTTGTCGATAAGTATTTACAGATTCCTTAATCAAACCCTTATCTTGCGGATCTATTACACTAACCTACCAGTAGGGAATTGAAATGTTTCTCTCCCCTAGTTTTCCCCACGATCCTGTGCCTCCTGGAAGAATTGGAGTAGCATTCACTAGTTATGTTTTATTTAATTTGTGTTCTCTAACCTCGATATAGTCTGAAATATTGTTATAACTTGAGTTTTTATTAATTGAGTTGGTCTTTTTGAGAGCTTTGGAATGGTTTTGTCTGTTCACTTTAAGAAATATATAGTCCAAATAATGTACATAATTAAATCTACTTGGCAGAATATCTATGATAAAATTACTGTTTTATATTAAATATTTCCTCCAGCCTTATTTTCAATCGGATGGAAAGAATATTAGGTTATATTTCACTACAGACTAAAGGTCTCGGGTTCAAATCTAAAAGGTGACTCTTCGGGACGCGCGGAGTTGATCGAAAGTGGTTTGGCTTTCTGTGGATCATATATTTTGGGAAAATACAAGTGGGTCCAAAACTGAACCATCCCTTATATTCTGATGCTTGAATTTCATGCGCCATTAGGTTTGGAACTCTGTGATCTCTAATCTCATCACTCAGACTGGATATCGGGTTGAGCACCGTGGTTGCTGGTTGTTCTATTTTCCCCACTATTGTTTCTTTAAAGGGTTTTACCCTCATTTACTCATGTCCAATATCTACTTAGTCGCATCGCTCAATTTAAACGAGTTTGTGACCTGGATTTACGGAGGTGGTTTTTAATTAAATTACTGTTCGCGGCGGGGATTTTTTGGTCTCTTTCGTATAATGACTATTATGCCCCGAGAATGGTGCGTTTCCCATTAACTCCAAAGTGCTCTCTCAAGCAGCATTTAAACCCCTGTTGAAATTTGTCAATTTAACCCTCTGCCGCTGAAAACAGTGACCATTTAAGCCCAACTCCATTCAGATATCTGTGTAATTTTGTGCGTCAATTCTGTGTGTTAAACTAGTGACATACATACCGCAACAAAAGGTTGAAGGTTATCCTTGGTTTCAACTCTGGTGGAGTTTGGTTTTTCCCATAGTACATGCTGTTGAAGAATTTTACTACAGTCACTCAAATGAGATTCCCCTCATTAAATTTCGAATAAAAATGTATATTATCATGCCATTTAATGAAAAAGTGGATTAATTGCTACAATTTTATTGTATCCGATCTCTACAACGTTTTAAACTATGTGAAAGGAGAGAAAATGGCCAAAAAGTTATTTAATGTATAAATTAAGCGGAATTGGTTTAATCCTTTCACTCAAAACTTTGTCCGTGAGACTTTGGTGTTTCTCGCTCGATTTCTTGATAGTTAGTTGTTGCAGCTTGAGGATTTCTTTTATTCCTTTCACAGTGTTTTCTTTCTTTACCTCATTTATTCTTCTTAATGTAGAGCAACAACTAATTGTAATCAGGTGTAGTATATTTGTAGCATATTTGTATTCCTATAACATCCCATATTCTTTGTAACTTAGAGGTCATCTTTAGGCCACTGAGCTAAGAAACATAGCATTCTCATGGAGAGACAGCACATTTGGGATATTGCACCTATTAATGCCTGAAAATTAGAAAATATCCTCATATAACGTTTCAGTGAAGCTTTTTAGATACTTATAAGTTCATGTCCATTATTTCGGAATAATTCCTGACATCTATGTTGACCATCGCTTACCGATTTTTATTCAACTCAGGTTTCCTACTGCATATGCCATTTCCAATCACCTAATGACTTTCCCCTTTCTTTATGTCCTTTAGGCAGTTGTTATAAATCAGTGTCTAACAAGATAAGTTTACTGGCAAGCGAAGCACATAGACCGAGTGGGAAAATATCGTGAAATTGATAAAGAGTTAAATATGTACTCATCAGGGATGGGAGGTCCATGAGGTTACGTTCCATCAATTTCTTGTGCCATCTTTCTTTGTCTCAGAAAGATTTGTCTCTCAGAAAATCCAGCAGATTTGGTTTAGATGGATGTGCACAGAGGCCAATCCCATATCTGGCCCCGTTCATCAGGTCAACGGTTCACAGTTCTGTCCAGTGGTATGCCACGCCGCGGACTAAATATATGCCGCTAAAGCATGAAGTAAAAATTATTTGTTTGCCAGCCATACTATTGAGGACATGGTGAACCACGATCAGTTATCTACGAAGGGCCGAAGTATAGGGGGAAGCATTAGAACAAACTCTGCGGAAAGACAATCAATTGTGTGTTTATTCCTCACTGTTTTAGTGGTCCTTTGGCAATTGTGGTACTTTTATTCGTTGCCCTTAGTGCGTGTGGAGGAAAAGGCAAGAATGGGAATTCGGGTCCTAATTGCAAAACCACATCGCAGGGCTGCGTGCGGACGTTACGTTTGTCCATATGTCGGTGTGTTTTGCAACTGCAACTGCTGTTTTGCAGTACGGCTATCTCTCCTGGCTTTCCGTGCCAACACCTGTTTTGACCCATTTTGTTTGAGGTTTATTTAATTACTTAGACTTGGTGTCATTCCGTTGGTCCATATTCAATATAAGTTGGAATAATTGTTTCCCGACGAAACCGAATCGCCACGGGAACTCGCCAACGCGACGAATCAACTTCGCGTGAATATTTAACACGGATAGATTCGCGGATATGTATTTGCATTGCATGAAAAGGATTTCCCGGGCACGAACATGTTGTTGGGCCTGAGGGAACGTATATTGCCTGCGGGTAGTAGTAGGTATCTACTCGGACGCCATATGGCCTCGGATGTGCCTCTATTCTATGGCAATTTGCAAGCCAGGATGAGTGTTTTTGGATAGTTAGTGGAAAAAAATTCGTTTGATCATTTGTTTTAATCGAGTGCTGGTTATTGTTTCATTGTCCACAAACGGAAGAGAGGGAACCACCACATTTTGAAAATATTTTCATTTTATTATATACATTGTGTGAATAAATTTTCGAAGCATGGAACAAATTTTATTGGTCTTGTGGCACATACTACGAATTTTTATGTACATTAATTATAGGTTAAACCTTAATACTAGTTCTATGACGCTTGGGTAAGCAAAGATTATGTCAAATAAATTTCTTTTGTTCCCTCTTAATTCGTATTCACACCTACCCAGTTTGGATTTTTACGGTGTTTCACATACCGAATTCATTAAAATCATGACAAATGGGATCTATATTGTGATATTCTCATTTCAAAACGTTTTTCATTAATAGTCGTAATTTAATCCATAATGTAAGGTAGACCTCCTTATGTTATCTTTAATATGAGCATTTCCTATAAATACATGATTAATTTCTCAATGATATTATTTATTAACACACTTATTTCAATCCTGATGTCTCATAGAATAAAGAATTCATTTATAATGACATTTTTTCCCAACTTTAAGAAATGCTGAATACCACTTCTACCCTGCCGGTAGGGCATTGCAACATTTGACCGGACCCCATTTCTATAGCATTACGTATTAAGTGAGCTCGATAATACATTTTAGGCTAAGGTGTACCCTAAGTTTAAGAAACGAATTTATTTTGCTTTGTTTGGTTCCGATCAATTAGTTAAATTAAATTTCTGAAAATATTTTCTTGTTTATATTCCGGTTTTAGGCAACTAACAATAAAACAATGCCTATTTTGATATCATAGAATAGAAATATTTAGCGGAATCATCATCATGTTATGGGAAATAAGAAAATTTCACGAATTGCTCGCTGTGATCATGAATGGAAGCGGTGAACATGATAAAGCAATCCGCTTACCGGTCATTATTTTAGTTGCTATAAGTGGCCATATATCCAACGTGTTTAGCAAACCACGTGCGGTACAAAAAAAGTTATAGGTAGTAAGTATTCGGAATAATTAAATTCGCACTTTCAAAACCAGTCACCGTACGGCTGAGCTACGGCTTGAGACAAGAAGTCTTTATTGTGCGGGAAAGCAGAGAGGCCGTAGCTCCTAAAAAATCCAATTACTTCCACTTAAAATAATGAGCAGAACGAAGAGTGGATAGCTACCAACGAGTTTCTTTCCCGAGCTCTGGTTTTATACAGGGCCATGTTATTTGTGGCCATCGCAGGAAAGCCTAATATTTTTCTCACCTAAATCGTCGTAATAAAATGACAAGGAGACGTGATCAAAACATGACATGTATGACGGGCGTTGGTACCAGTATCTAACCTGAACTAGTACCTACTAAATTGATATTCATTCACTTGACTATAAAAAAAATTAGAACTGTGGAAACGAAAATCTATAACGCAGCTTGCAGATGATGGAATGGACGTTGAAAAAAGCTTTAAAAGACAATTAAAATAGCAGAAAAAAACGAATGGTGCAGGCTAAGGAGTGGAGTGAAAAATGACGTAGGTGTTTTGGGCGTCGTTAGAATACGCGTACTTGAAAAATGATTTCCATTTTAATAAATTGGTGTTTTTCTGTTTGTCTTCGTGCCTTCTTCTGTGCATTTACAGCTGAGATTATTCCAAGTTTATCTAAAATTTTATACTATTCTTCAATATCTTCTTCAATGAAATATCTTTTTGTGAATAACATACTTTTTTACCTCACCCAGCTCTTGTTACCCTAGTTTATCGCTGATTTTGATTTCTCCTTTCATGCTATATACATTGTGATTCTTGCACAGATATATGCTTCACGAGTAGTAGTGTCTAGTAATAGCAGTTTTTGTGATAAGGTTGCATCTATGATTAAGGACAGTTCGACACTCGCACATAAATTTTATATCAAAGGAGATAAAAAAATTTAAAATGGCACATGTTAAAACTATTAAATTTGGTAAATAATTAAATTAATATAGGGTATGCATTGTGAGTTTTAAGCAGTCAAGCTCGACTCCGGAAATATGTATTCGTTCTTCCTGATGCCTGGGCTGTTGTGCACCACTCACTATCTGTCATACTCCTTCAATACATGTTGCGCGCAGAAAGAACTATACGCACTCTAAGTCATGTTTGATGCTATGCGTAGGATTGTCATTAAACAGACCTTTTTAATCATCCCTGAGTAAGGTCTCCGTGGTGGCTAGCGATAAAATGTATTTGTTGTCTCATCCTTATAGTGCTAAAGCATAATTGTTGTCGTAATTGCTATCGTAATACGTTTGACAGCTCGAGCAGGAATTTATTCCGTATCACTCAAGTAGAATTGAGTTTTATATAATATTAAAGCAGGTTAGAACATTGCTTTACACTTTATTTTAGAAGGCACATAATCCACAGCGGGACTTGATCGCGCGTCCTCAGAAAGTCAGCTTCGCAATAGTGATTGACTATTTTTGCCGCTGTTCTACTTCTTTTCTTAAATGGGCTTACAGTTTTCTGATAGCATTGGATTTTTTGCTGTTGATGTATTATTTTTCGTAATACTACCAAAACTAAACCATGAATTGTTTTTATTTCCATAACAAACACTACAGAGTCTTACTTAGCACTGGGAAAAAGTCCGCTCTAACTAGACGGGTAAGAGTGGAATTTTTTCCTGTGATTTGATGTGCTACAAGGAAAGTGAAACAGTCTCTGTGATGTAAAATTTAGTGATCAGAGAACTATGAGTTTTAATTTGAAATTTAATTTGGTAAAAAAAGCAATAGTGCGGAATGTGAAGTGTGAAAAGAACCTTTCAAGTCATTAAGCAAATAGCGAAGTGGGTTAAGACGTCGGGCTTCACCCGTACGCCCCGAGTTCAAATTAAGATCTCTAAAAAATGTTTCTTTGTGCATAAAGTTTTTTTTTATATGCCGAACAATACAGAAATACAATGAATATTTTAAAATGACTGTGCGGAAATTTTATCACACAAACCAAAATGTTAAGCGAAAAATTGTGAATGTTTTGTATGTAATGATTCAAAAGTAACGAGTAGAGGTGCATGATGACCATGCCGTCGACGCACCCTAAACCAATAATACTACCACTACGAGCACTACCTTGGCTTTCTCAATTTTTGTCGAGGTATGTACGTCTTTGTTTATTGCCGAAACCCTGCTAAATATTGGATGTAGATCTGCGGTTCTCCGCCAGGTCAGGGCTGTTTCTTAGCCAACGTTTCGATGAACGACTCGTTTATCATCCTCAGAAGTCACTTGACCGCTTAGGGACTGTATATAAAGAGGCAAAAACTCAACATTCGACATCCTTTAGCCCTGAGAATGGTGCAAACGCAAACGCGAGATGCAAACGCCAATTTTTCTCTCAAAATCGAAAGGAAAATTAAATCGCGAATTCTGATATATAATGTTGCTATGTTCTTTGTAGGTGACGGGTAAGAAAGGTGAAGTAAAGCATTCATCGCTAACCTCTTCCTTACTCGGTAACTCTTAATTTTCAATGCTAAACCTAGAAGCATGAAATTTCCTTCAAATTTATCAAATCTGATAACACATTTTTGAAAAAAACGACCTCAAGAAAAAAAGGTTTTGGTATTGTTATCATTTTGTAAAATAATATCAGACAATGCCTTGGTCTACGATTGATGTAGATTTCATCGGTCTACGTTGTCATTTGACGAGTAAATGAGTATGCACATTCACGATTATATGAATTTAAAGACAATATATTTACGTAGCAATGCCTGCGGGATAATTTTAAATATATCAGTATTCATTAACCCTGCCAATGGCCTTCTTTAATTCATGATGTTCATTCATAATTGTATCTATTGTTGTTTGGTCAAAATGTTATCCTTAAAGTATCCTGCAAATTTAGGACTTGTTACTAAATACCATTTCTAATACAACTCCATCCATGTGGCTTGCTAGGTATATTATTTTATTATTTTGAATATTTTCTCCCTCTCAATATCCCTTCTTAGAGTTGGAAATTAATGCATAGAATCTGAACCTTTGTTTAAAAGGGAGAACGTTGACCTTTCCTCCGGAAAAGGTCAACCTCTTTTTTGGAGCGAGGCAAATGTTTTCGTCGCATTAGTCAGGAGCATCAAAGGTGAACTGCCCCATGCCACCGGACGAAATGAGGCAAAGAGGAATATTCCCAGGACGAATTCCCTCGATTTCCGGCTCATGGATGACGTAGGCATATTTTTAGGGGATGAAAATAAATTTCATTATGGAGCGAAGGAAATTTACTCACTCGTGTCCCTCAACGGAAGTACATGATGGAAACGTATAAATATGAGAAACGTCTGAATATGATGTTAGGAGGAAATAAATAGAAGTATCGCGGAAAACATTGTATGGCGAAGTATGGTAATATGCAGTCGAAGGAGCAAAGAGTAGGCGGAGATATTGGAAAAATATTATTGGATTAGGACAAAGGGATTGAAAATTTTAAACAATCCTTTGTTAGCTATTGTCCTTATATCTTCTTCCACAAGCACTGCTAAGTTATCATTGTTTACACCTACTATTTCGTCATAGTAAATTTTTCACCATTTATCTCCCTCTTTATGTACTTTTAACCTAAGCTTCTGATTTAATAAATATACATGTACAGACCACGCTGCTAAAACTCTCGAATGTGTGAAATGAAAACAATTTTAGAGGGCTAAAATTTATTATCTGGTGATGTAACCATAGACATTTGGCCTGCCGTACCGGGAATTTGAGTAGACTGCCAGAGTACTGACAAATCTTGATTTCAGCGGCTATTTTAGGAGACTGCATAGCATTTATATTTAATTAGTCATCACGGCCCATTCACAAGGGCACTCGAAAGGCATAATTGGGCTTAAAGAAAGTGACTGTGTGCGAATATATATCCTATAAACTATTGCAGAGGGCGATGAAACACCCATTGTAAAATTTTTCATTGTTGCTATTGACGGTGCGTTAGTAATTGGAAAATGAGATCAAGCACAATCTAGATTCTCATTATTATTATTATAATTTTTTGTTTTTTTTTACCGGGGAATTTAGGTCTAAATGACTGTCCGATTCGAATTCAAAATAGCTTTTTCAGTTGGGAAAATTTAGTACATAGGCTTTGCGTTCATAGAGGCCGAGGAAAAATTACCATTCTTAAGTAATATGTAGAGAAGATGAATAAATTCTACAGGTTATTGCCTGACATATACTACCCACCCACACCAGTAGTTACATTGAGTTGTGATCACGAATGTATGTAAATTTTTAAATCGGTAGCCATTTTCTTGAATCTGTAAGGGCGCTTTTTTACATTAAAAATGAAAATTTGGAGCCGTAATGTGCAATCGTAAAGAAGGTTCAAGACAGTTCTGGGTGCACAGCAAATTAGGCTACCGACACTATGCCTGCATATCCAGTTATAATATTGTGTATGTTCTATCTCACCAGCAGAATAATATTTCAAGCCTATCATGCTATTTTACCCTACATTGATACCTTTTGATAAACATAACTTATGGCCAATCTTCGTAAAACTACATCCATGATAAAATCAACGTAAAATTTAATTAGGATTACATTATAGGGTCAGAGGAAACACTAATTTTCAAATTAGATAAAAAATAGTAATTCCCCATATCATAATGAAGATATATTTTAGTGAAATAGGATTAGTGATATTCTAGTAATTATCAGAGTTAAAATAATTCATTATAGCCTTATTGATGGGATTAAATTGAAAACTGACGGATGCGGAAGGTTTATTTAAAGCTTTTACAATGTTAAAGTTGAAGTTCTGATACGGGGTAGAGATCATAAAGTATTTAGGCCATCAGTGTGTGAAATAGCACGTTTCGGCACGGGGTGTCAGTTGTTTAGCCAATGACGGCTGCCGTTTCCCAAAAGGAACTTATCTGGAAACATTAAAGCTTGTGCTTAACAGAAAGCTGGATTAAAATATTTAGTAATCTGGGTGAAACTAAACGCTCGGGTCATATATGCCACTGTACAGTAGATGAACATGCCTACGATCATATTTGACCTGGCATTTTAAAAATTCAATGAATTTATAAAAATGGGATATAACGCTCTTCACACTGTGAACATCATGGTATGCATTATCGTAATTTGTTAAGAAACATTTTGATTAAAATGCAAATAAAAATAAGCATCTTTTCCAAGTGAATAAGTACTAGATACCTGTTAAAATATATTTTTTAAAACAATTCAAGTATAAAATTTATGCTAACGCCGGTGGAAAACTAAGCTTAACAATCCAAATTAATGATAGTAACAATGCATATTGAGGATATTAATTAATTTATAATGATAAAAACAGCTGCCGTTTTATATTCATATCAGTAATGTGTATTACGTGAGGATAATCAGATCAATGTATGCAGATCATGACATATGCATAAAATTGGAGAGAAAATACGTATTATCAAATAACTACCTAAACAGCCTGACCCACCTACTGGTGAAGCACTCCTTAGTTTTCAGTTATGGCTTTCGTATTTTTACCATGAAGGAAGTCAATATGAAATTCAAATAACATCTCGTGATATATTCTAACACACTGACGAGTTATTTTTATTTTACAGCTTACGCATGGTGTAGATTAACCCACCGAATTTCGGATGTGTGACGCATATAATGCATTTTTCCATCCATGCATTTCATCAATAAATATTCAAATACATCTACGTAATACTCTGCAGCTACTGCAAGGGTGTGTGGCGGGGGCCATTTAATAATATGTTGCAGGTATTCTATGGCTGTGCTGGCAAACACATTTGGTAATAATTTCTCTCATTGTAATAGGTAATAACAGTTGAAGGGTTATATTTGAAAATGCTCTCACTGCTGGGTTTACGTTACATTATATAATCAAGCTTAGGACTTAGTCTAATGCATAAGTAACAAAATATCCATGTAAATATTAGGGGTGGAAGTAACAACCTCTTGGCTACGAGTCACACTTTAATATCGCGATTTGTATTTCCCTGCATTTATTTGAATTCATTCATCTTGCGTGTTGGACTGCAGTCTGACTTATCTACGTGAATTCCCGTGGGATCAGTGAAAAATGTCTGGGATCAGCAACTTTCTGCGGTCTTGTCATGATTGAGGCTAACCTAAGCCCGCGTTAGCAGACGTTGTGGGAGGAGAAGAGGTGAGATAGGGTAATGGGAAGCTGAAAGGGAGAAGAGATGGCAGGAGGGGACACGGAGAGTGGAGACTACTGCTCTCATTAATGAGAAAGCTGAAGAGTGATGTGAACGCGTGGGAGCCTTGTGTCTGCGTGGACTCTATTTATGCGTGGGAAGGCTGAATAGTTGCTTGTCGGTGTGGAGGAGGGATAGCTGGAGCTATGAGTAGGACTGTTAACTAGTGCGCGTGGAAGTTGTTAAGGGACTCCTGGGGTGGGTTAATGTTGGGAGAAATGCAGTATCTGCTCTAGCGTTACTGCGTTAGGAAATGATTGGAGAATGAAATGATGGACGCTTCTGCTCTTTCATTTGTTGTGCAATATAAGGAGGCGAAAATCAGGCGTGCATATCGGAATATAAAAGGGATGGTAAGAGCAAGTCTTAACTGTCTTGTTTTTTTTAATCTTAGCCTTTTAAAAACAATTATTTTATTCGCTAAATATTTATATTATATGTTTTTCGGCAAATAATATAAAATAAATATTATTATAAAATATAAATACTATGGTAAATTATATTTAAATTGGGTAAATTAATCACTGAATGTAGCAAGCTACATTCAGTGATTAATGTAACTGAAAAACAAATTTGTTCGAACATTATTCTACAATATGGTACCAAACAAAGATCTATAATTTCCTAATTTATATTAATAAATGGCATGGGTGTCGATTAATATCATATAATAAAATACCTGGAGACTATTCGTAATCATTTAAGCGTTCGAATTTATCCTCTTTTCCCATTATATACATAAGGGTATCTAATTATTTGCATGACCATTCTTTACATGGTAATGAATGTTTTCCCAAGTGTTCGTGTACATTTTTGCTGGATATAATCTTGGATTTTCAAAATGTTGGTAACTTTGGAGATCATTACTGAGTCTATCGTTTGCTTAATGAAATAATAGGGTCGTAGTTTGCAACGGCACTGTCATATACATTGTTAAAGCTGCTTTATACATCTAGACTGGGTATTTCAAATCATTATCCTTTTTCGATTCAAAGAGCCTTTTAACATCGACTATGTTTTAGGAAATATATGGTATAAAAATGAAACTATATTCTATACAATAATAATGTTTAATTTTACTACTAAAGTTTTTTGAGGAAATATCTGTTTCAATGTTTTTTGATTCGCATAAGTGCGTAAACTGTGACTGATTTGTCGAGGGAGTGAGGCAGAAGAAAACTAGGTATAAAATTACCGACTTACACGCAAACTTCGATACGTAATCACAGTTTCAGAGATACATGGAAAGTGCTCAATATATGAATATTCAAAGCATTATAAGCAAGCATAAGCGAAGATTCATCATTCTCAAAGGAAAAAATTCTGATACTTGTTTTTTTACTATACCAAGACGAATTGGCTGTCAATAAATTAAAATATCATATCATTTTGACTCTTGCAGCTCATCATATGTTATGGCCATGCAATAGCGAACTCATATGGAATTCATTTGCGCATTTATGTGGTTCATGCACGCATGTGTGAATATGAAAATTAACATGAATACTTTATATCACTATCTTATGAAATATAATCAACGTGAATAAATTCGCATAAAATTTCGTTATGCACCTGGAATCCATTGTAAAATATTTCTCTCTTTTCATTTCCAGGTAAGTTGTTCAAGGAAAGTTAGCTGTGAAAGTTTTCACTAAGGATCTGAATTGTATTATGCTGCCACATATGCTACTTGGTTAGTAGAATGACTCTGGCATCACGTAAGTCTCCTTATTATGCGAAATTATTTCCCTCGTAGCATGTGGGATGCCAGCGCAATTGACATAAGCCCACGTCCCCTGCTGGGATGAAACTTTCGGTTAGCTAGCAGGTGCACATGGCACCATTATTATCTTGATGCGGACAGTGTCAATTATAACTTTCCTGAGGCCTTTTAAGCTGTCATCAGGTGGTAGGCACTTGACAAAAGTGTTTCCAAAACGACTAAGTTCCTTCCTGTCATCTTAGTGTGAAAACTAGAATGTATACCTCTGGCACAAGTGTAGAAAAAGCAAGTTTTTTATGGATTCTCATGATTCATAATATTCGTGGGTAAAGAATGCAGAAAAGAGAAATATTTCGAGTAAAACGAAAATGGGAAAATACTAATCTGATACAGATATTCATTTTTCAAAATGTTCACAAATACAGTACAGCGGATTCTCAGAAGAATTGTCGTAGAAGACTTTAAAGATAGCATGGCTGAAGACGGTGAACCCATTAAATGCCAACACGCAAAAACGATGTAGAACAATTTTGGGGCATTAATTGAGGTGATAGTTAGATCATGACAGAAATAAAAAAGAGTCTGCTGCGCTGTTTTTATATTTTGCCCAACTATTGTTTTATTTTCTGTGTTCATGACTTATTAAATGTATTGAAGATCAAGAATTATCCTGGTAAATATTAGGTTCAATGTTAGGTTTAATTCTGATAAATTTTGTGTATAAATGGCTATTTATAGTCATTTAAAATGCATTTCAATTTGAGCAATTTTAGCAAAGAGACTGTTCAGAAATTTAGTTATCATATAAGATTTTCCTTCATCAGGTCGTTCATTATTGCTATTGTCATTTATGTGCCATTTTCATTAGATTTTCTTTGTCATTAAAATAATTCCTACCAAACTAGAATGAGTTACTTACATTGTTATATTACCTGGGGATTTTTAAGTAATTGAGCCACACATTTGTATCTTAAAACCTTGGAATAAGGGATCAACTACGAAGGAAGGTAAGGAAATAAAAAGGGTGTAAAAGTCACAGGATGCATTCTTGAAACAAAGCACCGTCCAAGTCGTGAGTTCTTTCAAACGAGCTGAAATATTTATCTTTAAACTTCTTACCACAGATCGGTTGAATTGTCTAATAGTTAATAAAGTAATTAGTTACTAAATAATTATAAAGTAAGTAGATAATTAGTTACTAAAGAGGGAAATGCTAATAATTTATTATGTTGGTTTTGCAAGGCTTCCCCTTTGCGAACATTTATCAGCAGTAGTCTGGTCTAGGAAACAGTGAATGGGTCCACCGACCGTCTTGAAGGTTTTAGGTAACTAGGAGGAACATAAACTGGTCGGCAACTTCTCTGAGTCAAGCTTGTTCAACAGGAAAGTTTAACAGCGGCTCAATGGTCCATCTTCCTCGTACCAAGTGTCGCCTCTTGCGGCCGTGACCCACATTAAGAAGTGCTTTTGCTTTGTTATCCTGCACCTGCCATCGCTTTTCCAAGCAGTATGAAATTAGGATGGACTGTGAAGGAGCTTGCACCTGCTTGAGGGTGGAAATTCTATTTCGTTGATTTGTTCGCCCCTGTATTGGGAGCGGTTCAAGACTAGGACGAAAGCCTAAAGCATTCCCCAAATAGTGTGCACTCAATTGTTGAAATGGTCCACTGCTTCATGAAATCCAGCAGGGGATTTATAACGGTTTAATTTTCCGGGAGCGAGGTAAATTGAGGATTATTTTATCGTAATGAAGGCACTGTGTTATATCAGGATGTTGATCGATACGGGAAATACGGGAGATACGGGAAATATACGGGAAATTAACATTACCCTGGAAAATACGGGAAATATATGGGAAATTCGCATAGTGTCCGGGAAATTTCAAGAAATCCTCTGTAATGAACAGATCCAGAAGATCACCATATTTTCGGTTGGTGGGACCTTAGCAGTGCGGGAGTCGCAGTGTTTAGCCCATGAAGATTTCGTAACCCACTGAGCGCAAGGTTGTCATTTCAGCGCACGTGAGGCTGACTCGGTAAGTGTGGAAACAGCACACACACAACGTCTGTCGCCCTTGCCACAGTAGTAGGTTTCGCGTCGCACGATTTTGTCGAAAAATGCAGCGTGATAATGTGACTTATCCGGTTCGAAAGTCTAATTTAATAAGATAGAAAGTTTAATCACTTTATTTTACCTGTTGTACTAGATAATGCATATGGCGAATTATTTTGTAACTATCAGTGTAATTTGGACCGGTCAAAAATACACGCTCTTCGGTGGTCCGAAATACACTATGAGGATCAAAATAAAATGAGACTGAATTTCACAGAAACATCCTTAGATACATTAAAAAGAATTGTTTGCACTTTTCTACACGAATTATGATAAGAGTGGAGTAATTTCTGTATTTGAACTAGCAAAAGTGACTTTATATTTCGCTGTCGCCTTAGGAGTCAGAGCCATTCCAATGGGTGTATTTGTCTAGAGTGTGTCTTCGTTGTTTATGCTTTCTGTGGGGGAACGGAATTTCACGATTTCTCTCACTTAGCCTTTATGCCTCAATCACCTGGGCTTGATTGTTGAAATTTGGAGAGAAGACATTCCAAAAATACACCCAAACGTCTACACCCTAAACATGTTGCTACCCTTAATGAATACAAAGTAAAGCTATCGGTCCGAATTACATGCCGGTTCAAATTACACGGACTTCTCCTATACGGGAATTTAGAAAATAATTGCCCGGGAAATACGGGAAATATACGGGAATTTGAAATTGGGCCGCCGATCGACATCCTGTATATGCTTTCCATATGTCTATGGTATCCTAGGGCCGTAATGTGATTCCATCGAATTAAACGCCTAGAGATGATATATGGGACACGTATGTCCAAACGGGTTTACCACTAGTAAAAAAGTAAAGTTAACAAAGTAAAGGAAATTTTTATTGACAACAAAAGTGTTACCATACATCATTCTATATTTATCTCTTTTAGCAATTACTGCATAGTTTGATCTTGCCAACTTCTCTTTCTTTCTCCAATTCGGATTATATTGCAGTAAGCATAGGCGGCAAAACATCTCCAGTGAATTATTCTCACTGTACTAATAGTAAACAGCAGTTTTAATGTTGAATATGGCTTTGGTTCTTCTTTGAATCTACTTAGGACACGATAAATATCCCATCTTACAATTTCATGTTATCCATGAGAGCAATATTAAGAAAATCACTCCTTTTTTAACTCCTCTTATTTATAAAAGGCTTTACTAGGATAACTTTAGTGACGTTTATCAAATATTTACCTTCGGCATGGGTGAAAGTTGAAGTTTGTTGTCTCATGCGAGTACCCATCATTAATAATTTGACATGAATGAGTTTTAGACAGAAAAACTTCGAACGAATTATGTCAGTGATCGATTAGTACAAAAGCTTTGTATCACACTCTTTTTATTTTTAACGAAGGAATTTATTTAAGATGTCCTCCTTTCGCTTCCTTGACAAAGACAGAAGAAATTTATTGATCAGACACATTTATTCTACATGGAAATTTGAACCGGTGACAAGGTTAAACATGTAGATAAGCAATGTGGTGTTACCCATAAATTAGTCTGTAGTCGTAAGTTACACATGTGCACATTGACATTAAAAGCTTATGATAACTTCGAACAACTCGTAAAATTGAGCACGAGTTTGCATTTGGATTTTATTAATTTACTTTACTAGTGGTAGGTAAATATAATAATGTTGCAGATTCAATCTTGCCTGTTAGCTAAAATGACACGTGAACAGGGAGTGACTTGAGCGTCTTGGTTTGAATCAGACGGCAGCCTAATGCCCATCGGTGGCTGAACGCGACCATTGTTTTTCCCACATGTACGCTACAGGCACCTTGGATCTAGCTAGATAACTCTTAGGCCACGCATATTGCCTCCCGTTAATTGTAATACTGAGAAAATAGCTTGATTATACTCTCCCTACCCTTCCATTACTGAATCTCTAACAAATTTGGACCGTGAATAACCGTCGTGTTTATAAATTTTGATAGTGATAGTAAAGGGCATATTAGGCAGCATAATAATAGGAAAAGTAGATAGAAATGAAGTGTACCTAGTTCCTAGTGAGGCGGATGAAGGGGCTTAACTCCCCTGACTCGTGTTAACTTCATTTCTTTATGTCTGCAGTTAAAATTATTTTTGTAGATTTGAAAAATTGCCTAACGTGTTAACGTCACACACATTCTCCGTAGTTGTTCATCATTGTATTCCATATACTTGTTATTTGGCCAACTAGCAAGTTTATTGTACTATATAGGGGCGTATCTTAAAGTGAATATCATTTTGAACGTGAGTGTTTTCTGGTGATCGACGCCCTGCCGCCTGAACATTGAGAAGGTTTGAGGAAGGTTGAGGAAGAAACTCGGTAGATTTTGGCATTCACGAATCTCATCATTCATTCTTATTAGCCCTACCTTAATCAGAATGTTTACCATAAGGATGGAAAAAATGTTCTTTGCTGATAGAGTTACACTCTTTATACGTAATTTTCATTTGCTTTCTTCCTCTAATATTCTGATTTCGGCAATATAATTTTTCGTCACTTCATGGTCACTCACACCACGTATACGAACGTTAAGTTACTGTCAACAGACGAGTACGAAGCAACATGTTTGTGTCACTATGCTTACGTTGGCACAGGGACCCCACCTGCGTCGAAGACGAATCTCGATCACTTAGGATGCGCCAAAGTAAGTTTCACGTTAATTTTTTTTTTCATAAACCGTCCTCGGGAAGGGGATCTCTGCGAGGGTGAAGAAGAACTGAAAATTCAGTTACGGTATAAATAGTCGTTGCGTCTCCTTCATCTCATCTTCAAACTCTGCTACCCTACTTCATTCTCCGAGCCTCTCATATTTCTCCGTCAGTCGTCTCATCCGTCCCCTTGTCCCTCCCATGCCCTAACCTGCTTCCCTCCACCTACCTGACCCCGCCATCTCCTTCCCATTTATCCCAGCAGACAGCGTGAACTCCCCCTACCCAATCCCTCACGCTCCAATTTACCCGGCCGGCTAACTTTCCATCGCTTCTGACCTCCCGCGTCGTCTTTGAGCCCTCGCGTCTTTCGGAGGCGTAAGATTGGTGCTTTGGAAGAGCAGGGAGCCGGCCCAAAGTATGGAAGGGAGTCCAATGTGTGGGTGGGTGTGCTTTAAACGTCGTTTTTCCACCTAACACCCCGTAATTCCGTCCGTTTTGTAGTGGTGCGGGTTTAAGTTCGCGACCGATCCACATAAATCAAAGTGCTTGGCCAATCTTGTCATGTGATCTGGCTTTTACCACTACGATAAATGGAGCGGGGAAACCTTGCCTAAGTTGAACAAAAATTACAGGCACATCTTAGTGACCTGTATTATCATACTATGCCTTCCACCTATGTCTACGTTAGTCTGCATAGTACCCTGCAAGTCACCATAAATATTTGTACAAAGGGGTGAATCTTAACCATGCATGTACTAACTATCATGCTTTGAATTGTTAGTTCCTCCATATCTGTTAAACTAGGACAATTAAAAAATAAACTTCTTAACAGCAGAGCAAGCATGCATAAGCAAGCTGTTTGTTGGGTTAGCTAAAAGTATTTATACCAGCATGATACTATCTGGGTTACACTTTGATGTGCTTGTGTATGTATCATTGAATATAATCACGGCTACTGAGATCCCTAATATGCAGTACGAGGAAAGAAAATTATCTTAAATATACCGGTTCGCAAATTAATTTCCTTACATTTATTCTTAAGTTCCACTATACCATCGCAAGTAGGTGTTCGCAAAATATGTTCAAAGTCACCATTAAAAATATCGTCTTGGAATATACTTAAGAGATTGCCTGTATTTTAACCTACTTAAAAAAATTGTTAGAACGAAGATTTCCAAGGTGATGGTTTGATCTCTGCATTGTTTCGGGTTTTCATCCGCGTCAGTTGGCTAGTGGACAACAGTTTCGCTGGCTCTCCTGCCAGCGTCTTCAGGTCGAAGGTCTTAAAAAATTGTCAGTATTTCAATCTACTTAAGAAATTGTGTGTATTTAAACCTATAAATGAAGATAAAATGCGCCACACATTAGCATGGGTTCGTTGTAATATGAATTTCAGCTTTCAGTAGCGTACCAAGGGGGGGGGGGGAGGCGCACCGGGCGCCGTAAATGGGGGGGGCGCCAAAATTGAAAAACATCATTTTTTAGTTTAAGAAAAAATAATTTTTTTTTACGGGGGGCGGCTACCATCTAGTTAGCCCCGGGCGCCAAGGTAGCCTTGGTACGCTACTAGCAGCTTGAATTAAGTAGCATATAATTTTTTTATGAGATCTCTTAATCGAATCGTGCATGAAGAAATTGCCCAGAATGAAGAAAAATCAAAGGCAAAATTATGACAGTACCGGGGGTGATGCTAAATCTGAAAAATATTAAAATATTGGATGTTTAAATGATTTACATGTGTGATACCAGCTGCGGAGCTTGCTAAACAGGGGCACCAGAAATTTAGAAATGAAAGGAAAGTAACTTAGGATGAGCTATCCTGCTGGTATTAGAGCAAGCAACTCGGGGGTAAGAAAGAGGTAGAGTCCCTAGAGATATGTAACTGGAACAAAATTATAATAGGAGTCATAGAACGAGGAATGATAATTTGATTCGGATATCTGGACTGGAAATATCATTCTAAAAATCATCGTTTAAAAAGTAAGATGTGTTGTGAATTATGTTTTATCATTGCACCACTCCTCGAGAGGAAAATTAAGCCATAGCAGATTGTTCCAAATCAATTGATGGTATCGCACGATTCTGTCTGCAGGAATGTTTCGTCAGAACATTGTCTAACTACTTCAGCCCAGGGAGCAATTCATTCTCCTACTTCTAAATTGTTGCGCTCTAGTGTTTAAACGTTCCTGGAGAAAATTGGGAATGGCTGATGTTTAAAGCGTAAGTTGATCTTGGCACCGTGAATTACGTTGGACTTGGTGGTAAACGCTTCTAACCGGCGTGCTCTCCTAAGTTTCGAAGCGATTTCGAGCGCGGGAGGGTGTGGCCTGAAGAACACCATTAAGCGATTACGGGTTCAATTTGCATGACGGTGATTCATTGCCCGGCTTAGGTGTTTCGCGAGGGCTAGGAGCGTTCCAGTTTAATTTAACACACGCTCCATCGATTATGTCTTATGAACCAGGTCGTTACGACATCTCAATTAATGACATTTCCTATGCGAAAATTAATTGCAGCAAAATTCTGGACATTCAGATGGAAAACGGCTCCATTTGCAGCACGGAAATGAAAGGTATTAAATAATGTCGACGCCGTTACCGCACCTTCCCCCTGAAAGTTTACCTCCTTTGAGGTGGAAATAAGGCCATACTTTGGTGTAATTAGAGCGTAAAATTATTATAATAAGTTCTATTTTCATACTCGAGGCCGATTTATTTAATATTTAAATGGGAATGTAGAAACGGACGGCACTTATTATATAGGTAGTGTATGTTCTAAAAAATAACGAAAAATATTCCGTGCCACACAAGCAGCTATATATATTTAGTATCACTTGCATTGTCAAAATTAAACTAAATTGAGGTCAAAATTGAACTAAATTGAGAGAGATGGTTATGTCAAAGTGTGTAAAATGAATTTTTAAATTGCTGATAAAAGACCATAATCTGCCTTTAATTGCGAGCTAAAAATGTTTTGAAAGTATTGGTAATTACATTAAAACACGTACTAAAACATTTTCTAGGTCGGTTAGGCGATTGCGTATGGCATTTTCTCCGTCATTAATTGAAATTTCTTGGCAATTGAATTTTGCTATGTTCAAAATAGTCGAGGATATTTTGTGTTTGCTTTAAATACTACATTCTATTCCTTAGGCCTCGGACTATAATCTACGAATCTACGTTTTTGATAAATGATAAGTGGTGTACGGGTTCCGAATTCTGTGGAAATTCCATCAATTGTACATTTCCATACATCAGATTAAATGCTAAGCCAGCTTTAGCCACCATGCCTCTATTGACTTGTTTTATGGCTACTCTGGATATTATTCTATCATTCCTCTACTCCCAGCTAAAATTACAATCACGATCTAGATATCCCATATCTATAATAGGGAGCATTAGCTGCCTCTTGCCTCCCTTGTTCTATTACGTAGTGCTATGCTCCTCTATGTAACTGCATAATTTTTTTACCCTTAATTGGTCTCACCCCAAAACTTACAAAAATGGCCGCGTCGCATCATTATGACGCGATCTGTGTAAGATTCGTTCAGCAAACAGTTTTTGAGCTACTTTTGACTTAGTTCTTGCTTATTTCGATTTACAAACTACGCCAAAAGATAGATACATACTTTAATTTGAAATTTACCGTTTGATTCGCACTAAAACAATCATATATATGAACCCACTTTATGGCTATGTATATTTAGCAATCGTTTTAGGCTGTTACTCTCCTCTAAGCCAATATGTATTTCAATAAATTTAATTAGTAAGCCCTAAATTATTTGTAATGAGAACAACAACTTGTTAATACTGTATGCACAAATATGCCTTTATGGAAACAATCAAATGAAACTTGATGCTAGAATCGCAAGAAAATGATACCCGTGAACGCAATGAAATCGAATAAGACATACTTCTACAATAAACGTCAAATTAATAAACAGCAAGCAGATTATATTTACAAAATGTTTATTTATGAACTATCTTTCTCTTCCGACGCATGTTACAAAATAACAGTTTTTACGGTTCTGATTCTGCTCGGAAGAAATTCAGCATTTTTACGCATTACAAGCATCATTTTTTGCATGATGTATTTTCCTGGGATATGCTGGTACACCATTTGTCAATGCTGATATTTCTCCCGTTGCCTTCAATGTGCTGAACTAAACGGTTTACTATGTTTTAATGGAATAGAAAATTGGAACATGCCTTCCGGATGTGAACCAAAACAATTTTGAAATCTGATCAAACCTTTGTTTTAGTTTCATTGCATAAACATTCAAGTCACTAAAATGAAATTAATACTCATTTTTGAGACATTCAAACTCGGGAGTAACGAAAATAATGTCAAACAAATATTATTATACATACCGTATTGATATGGTTTGGTAAAACATCTGAATACTATGAATTCAATATCTGAAGTAAAGGCGTTCCCGAAGAGTCAGGGTAAAAGCGAAAAGAAAAAGTTACCCTTTGATCGCTTTGGGTCATAATATTTCTTTCAGAGAAACAAGCCATAATTTTTTAACAAATAAACCGCATTAAGCGATTTAAGGATATAAAAAAGAGACTAGAGAGAAGGACAACGTAAAACAACATAATTTTATTAAAAAATCATGGAAGCAAAACTGGTCGGGTCAATATGACCCAACGCGACCATTAAAGGGTTAATTAAAATGCATGCCTGGTAATAGTTCACCACCATCCTCATATCCTTGGGGCCGATTGCAGGGTTTTTCATTGATGTAGATTTAACTGTCCGTATCGGAAGTCCATAATAGCCCGCTCTTTTTTCGAGGCTTTGTCGTCCACGTGATGCACCCTCAACAGTTTTCCTGCGATTAGAATCGAAGCCTGCAGTTGAATTCGCAATTTCTTTTTCCACTTGAATGGGAGACCCAAAAAAAAATCAGAGTGAATGCAGCCTTGAATTTTTCGAAGAGCACGCCTCATGTGCGTCATTCATCATGAAGAGCCATCAAATCAAGGAAGCGTGCGCGATGGCTTGCTTCCAGGGAAGATAAAAGCACCCGCCCGCCGCGCCGTGGCGAGGGAGAGTGGAATTGTGGTCTCCCATGTCTTTCCTCTCTCCGACTGGTTTGGGAGAAATAACGAACGGCGAACGGCGCTACCGACTGAGATAAAAATTGGCGAGTGCCATGTAAGAGCTGCGGTTGCGGATCGTTTGGGCGTAGAATACGTCGCGTGCCTCTTGGATTTCGGGAATTTTATTTTTTTTTTGTTGCTTTACTTTTCCATCTTTCCTTATCGTTTCTTTCTTCGGGTGGCTTGAGCCTTCTTTCATTTTTGAGACATTTCCTAGTTTTCGCGGGGCTCTCTTATTTTGCGTATTTTTTTCCTCGCCAAATTACTTTTTCACGTAGTTATAACTAGGGATCTCAATAGATATCGCGGAAAACAAATCGAATGTCAGCTACTCGGTACGTGCTATCACGTCGACATCCAGAGTTGAACTAATTTTATCGAAAGCGCCGAGGGCGTATTTCACCACAAAACGGCCGATGCGTGCTCCGAATTCTGTTGTATCTGCTGACCTTGACCTCTATATCAGCTCTCCATTGGACGTTCCTAACATTTAATCAGCTGTTATAAAATTGTTGTTTTTAAACATCGCTTTTATTCGTAGTTTAATGGTGGCTATTCGTTGTTGAATAGAATTTTTTTAAGGCCTTTAACACATTGAGTTATGTCGCATCACTTTACCTAGCACAAACACAGGGTCATCACCTGTCGGGGAGGGATTCAAACATGTGATGCTTGGGTTGCCAGGAAGGCACGTTATCGACATGGTTACTGTAACGAGCTAGTAGTTCATTCCTCACTATTCTCTAGTGTTTTAGTTGAACATGTCTGGTGCATGCTCAATGAAGGTGAATTACTTTAGTCGGATGCGGTAGTGGTATTGTTTCCGTCATCATCAGTCAACAATCCTAAGATTGGATTCATTTGTATCTCCACCTGCTTATCATATTGGCTCTCCTCTTCATACTTAACTATATAACTCCTCTGTTTCACATATTATAAAGAGGTAAGCTATCCGTGCAAATGAAAATTTCTAAAATTGCATCCAAATACAACATTTTCGGTTTTCGTTTTGTTGCTGCCGTTATAGATGATTCCAACCGATTACAGACCTCTTTGCTTTGAAAATTATGTGTGATCAGTGTGTGTGTTTTGTGTGTATTCAGTGATTTACGGGCAGTTTTAAAGGTCCCTCAAAGCCCAAAACAATCTAACGATTTTAGTGATTTTATCTACATCCCTATGTTTGTTGTATTATGTTACATAAAAAAGTAAAACTAACGCTAGCGTTATGCAATGAATATCCAGCATTCGATGCCAGTGCCTTATTTAATTTATGTTCAGAATTGGGATTTTAAAATTGGTAGCCACTTTTGCCGATATGTTTTACCACAAAAAAACACACCAACGACTATTGCATAGCAAAAGTGAGAAAAGACAGCTATCTTCGAAAACTCCTCATGGGACGAAATGTATTCGTGTCATAAGTGCGGGAGTAAACTTTTGATTAGGATTCGTCAAGAGGGCACTGGGTTAATGAGATGCTAATGAAAGGGAACGATGCTAATTCTCAGCTGCATTTAAAGCTTGCCAGAAGCGCTGGGACCCGTGCGAGGTAAAGTTAGAGTTACAAATATGGTGAAGAGTAATGGAATACATTTACCGCGGAAGCTATGATAATACAGTCAGTGTCACATGTCAAAGACTCATATGAAAGTCAGTATCAGACGGTATATAAAAATACAGGCTGCTAATTTATATACATTCTCTGAAAAAATCTTATTGAATTCGAGAGACATCGAAATTAATTACATGAATGTTTTATCCAATCTATTTAATTTAATATTTACTAGCAATGATTTATGTAGAGCAATATATATTTTTACGTAATTGTGTGCTAGCAATAAATTGTAGTCGCTGCTGTAAATGAGATAGATTCAAAATATTTCTCTCCACTGTCAATACGGGATCAGAGATCAATGGATATGCTTTGGCAGGTACGTGGACAGGTGGCCAAAAACGAATCATTATTTCGGTAATGACTTTCTTAACGTAATCAGTCAAAGCCTGATTCGATTGTTTGATCTTCGTATCGCATTAGGTGCAGTTTTAAATGAGCTGATCAAAAACTCAATTAATATGCATATGTTTTTCCTATCTTATCGTAAATTCTGCTATTTACCATATTCAATAAGAATTATCCATGTACCATTTGTGTGATTTGTATATTTATTACGATACATAAATATTTTGAATTCAGACCATAAAATGTATTAATGTTACTATAGGAGACTAGACTACACAATCCTTTAAAAACACAATATCGTCCAGGGGCTAAAATGATTCCTCAGTAAATTAAGGTTTAAATCTAACTTTGAAGTATTTATTTTATAGAGCATTCTTTTTCTCTTTGTCAACCCAAGGTAGCTTATCCATTCGTTTATTGCTCAATTTTAGTTAAGAGTTTCTTCTTTTGCTCTTGGTTTCGATTCTCATTTTTAATTTTATTTTTCTGCGACGTAATGATGGAAATATAATGGCCTTACCTCAAATTATAAAATTTAATTGAGTTTTTTTATGTTAATCTTATATCTACCCATGTCAATTACTTCGTATGCATCGCAAAGTTGGCATCTTTAGTGACGATATTCACCCTTAATTACTGTTTAAAAAAGTGATCTTGAGTTTGTATTCATACCTGTAAATATTTTACAAGGTATCTCGTTTAAATACTATTCATAGTTTTACCTGCTTCAGCCGCCAAAACCGGAAGTACAGTTAAAGCATAGTGCATCCAAGATTGTGAAAATTGTTGCCACTGTTTCGACGGACCTTGTGATATGTACCGGTTCCCGACATATTTGAGTTACATTGTTACCGTGCTTAAGGAACACTATGCATTCTAAAAAGATATGGTGTTCCTGAACTTTGAGATTGACACACAATTACTGCCTTTAAAGCCCTAAATAAAAATCCTTTTCCATCAATGACGCTGCAAACATTAATTTAAAAAACGCAGTAGGTACTCTGAAATGAAAAGGAACGTCACAAACATAAAAATTAATTTCCGAGAGAGATTATAGCCCTGTCCGAAACGTGTGCTTCTCGCGCTAAGCATACTTAAATGCTTGCTTCCAGGTGGAGGGGGGTACCGTCAGAAACACCCGAAGTATGTCCGAACGCGAAGCACTCTGGGAGAAGCACGCTACGAAGCCAAAGCACGGAAGCACGCTTCCATTTAGGCCTCGAAGCATTGTTGGCGAGAATAACAAAAGATGGCGGAGACGTTGGCTACTTGTAAATGTGTGTAGTATCTATTATTTTACTTAGTATATTACATTTGCATAATTATTAATATACACATCAATGAACGAATAATATACATATAATTGCTCTTTTTTCCGATCTAAACATTTGATAGATGTTACCCTCTATCGTGTTTCTCTATACCTAGTGGTTATTTTTGTTGCCACTACTTTTTAACGTCGCTCCTAACCGCAGACCGTCCGAATATGAAGTATTCTTTTCCAAGAATGCTTTATTGTACGTCAGCAATACGTCATCGCCAAGAATGCTTTGCCGAAGCACACTTGGTTTTTGGATACGGCTTATGTCTTGGAGCGGAATTCACCTCATTTAATACCGTCTTTTTCAATCCATGCCGATTGGGCGATGTCTGCCCGGTAAATCCCATTGTTCCCTTGCGATCAATTTTGTTGTTAGAAGTGTATCGATAGTACTAATGTGAGAATGTGCGTATGTCCGGTAACCTTAAGATTTTTCAGGAATATTACTTTGCTATTGTACATTGAAGGTGAATTTGTATCTCTAGGCCATAAAAAGAGAGTGAAATTTATGTTACTGGGAGATTTTGACGGTGAAAAAATTTACTTTGAGCTAACTGGCTCCTTTTGAGAATATCAATAGCTCTATATCCATATAAAACGGCATTAAAAGGTACAGCTTTTCCCATTAAGTGGCACACGATGTTGTGCGTGGTAACAGTACAGCCCCTACTTTACCCATCTGTCAGCATCTGGCACCATCGATCATTTTTCCCATCGTATCGACTACTTTTAGATTGTTAAAGGCATCTCTTTGCTCCCTCATCCTCGGCATTCGTCAAATTTTTATCCCGCGACAGCGTTACACATGCATCAGCTCATTTGAGTCAAAGCGGCGCAGTTCGTAGACGGGGACATGCCGTGGTCATTAAATTTTCAACCGAGTACAAAAAAATGAAAGTTTTATTCCAGCCCTAAATAGATTCGACGGCACTTCAGGAAACCATCCGGAAAATGGTCCTCTTGGAAATTGATGGAGGGCCCTTTTTCTCGTATTCCGTGAGAGACAACTCAATCCATTGCGCCTTCCGCCTCTCCCACTCGCCTCATCTCTCTTTCCGACCCTACCTCCCTCTCTCACTCTCTATCCTTCTTGGGCGTCCTCTTTACTTATTCATCCCAGCCATATTCCAGAAGTCAGCTACTTCTGCCTCCGCTCCACAGCGTTCCGCTGTGACTTTGAGGGAGACGGAGGGCAAAGGATGGCGGGGAAGGCCTTGATCTCATCCCATCACTGCGGTGGTGTCCGAGCCTCTCGAATACTTTCTAGACTTTTAAGCCCAATTTTTTTCTTGGAATAAGTGGCAATCTCGGAAAGGAGGGAAAGAGGGGTTCGGCTGAGACGAAAAAAAAATATTTATCGTTACCACGGGGTAGGGTCAGGCTCTGCCACCTTCCCATCCCTACTCTTGCAATTTTTGTAATTTTTTCTCTCCCTTCCAATCCTTACCCCACCAGCCTCAAAATCCACGCCCAATTGTAACGCCTATGTGAGATTGACGTGATTTCAAGTGAAGAACGACTGCTTTTTTATTTTTGGTGATGTAATTTCTTTTGAAGGCTCGAAATTGGCAGTTCGAAGGGGAGTTGATTCGTGCAATCCTAATCACATTTCTGTTTTATGAACCATTACTCAGCGGCAGCTCCGTTGTCGTAACGGTTTAACGATGCGTTCCCAAAGGTGCTAATGGCTGTTTTCGACCCTCCGGCGTGAACACGATAGCTTAATACAGTTGAGGCGAGCACGAGTGTAACTTCTGTCATATGCCTTCGAGTAAGCGGGCGAGGAAATTGAAGCAGCGCATTTGATGCATTTTTTGGGGTTCTGGTGGCATATAAAGCTGATATTCAATTTCATTTATTTCTTCAAAGAATATCATTTCCGCATTTCTGTATTTTTTGTAAATAAACTATTCTAATAGCGTTCATGGGTTTAATCTGGTTATTGTCTTCTATAATTTCCATTTAATATTCTCTTTCAATTTTTTAGCATTCGTTCTTACTCAATAACTCAATATGACACACCATAAATGTATAAATTTAATAGCTGAAACACAATCTGTAAATATTTGGTTGATGTCCGCACTAAAATGGTATGAAAAAGACCAATGTTTATGCATCATATTGTCGAAATATTAGATAATCATCAGTTTAGATAATCATCATGTTACAACTAAAACGCAATCTTAATCTCAAATTTATCCAACAGACCTCATTTATCCCGTAAATAAACGTTTTAATAATTACTTATAATTTTCATGATCAGCTTAATAATCGTCTTGGAGTGAAGAAGTGTCTCCGAATATTGTTGTTGCATCAGTGGAGAAAGGGCTTAGTTGAAAAATAGCACATGCAAGAGAATTTTATTTACCAATGAATGAACTGATCCAAGTTCTGCCTTAAATAGTTAAGCAATAAGTTGCGGGCATAACTTCCTCCTCACGAACTTGACCGTAGATGTCAAGTCGGTAACGTACCGACCTGAAACCTTAGAGTTCATTGGTTCAAACTCCCCGTCGGGCAAGAAAAGTTATTCCATGAATTTACTTGTACGGTAAAAATTGGCAGATCGTAGTTTGAGCACCGTAAAACGAAATTATCCCATAACTTGTCAGGAAGCTAACTTAATAGGTTGCAAGAAAATATGTGGATTAAATTCGATTTTCCAGCTTTTTTAAGCATGGATTGTGAAATAGTGATGACCTCAAATTAATTGCCTAACATTTCCAGTCAATCAGGTGAGATGAAATTTAATTATGAAATTTTTCAATTACAATAAATTAAATGTCATCTCTTCCTGCCTAGTTTCATAATTTGTTGTAGGCACTTCCTCTCATTGTCAGTGTCCCTCTCAGTGTCCTAGTTCGTACTCAAACTCGCTTGGTAATCAAAGGGATGTTCACATTCCGATATAAAATTTTCCAAGACCTGCTCTCCAACTATATTCAGCTACTGCTTGACGGTGATAAGATTAAATTATGAGGACACCCTTCCGACTGTATTTTTACCTGCGTGTACCCAACCAACCTATCTTCTTTATTTTGAAAAAAAATTCCTTTTTCGCTGTCACTCATGTCTCGTTTTCCCGCATTATTCTAGAGAGCACTTTTCCGCATCGGCCTCTCTCACCTTTACCCTGGTATATTGTTTTAAATAATTTGTAGTGGACCCGAGTGCTCGTCACCTTCCTGTTATCGACCTCATCCACCAGAATAGCATTTCTAGTGGATTTCTAGTTAAGGGTCCTTCCCCATTTCAAACTCACGGTGTTTTAGCGTTGGTATTTCTTCTCAATAAGGTCCTGAATCCGTGAACATTTTAGCCTTGTATAAGGGGTTATCTAGTAATCGCCGTGGGAAAGCACGAGCCTGTAAAGTTTCATCTAGGATTTGCATAATTCCGTTTCTAAATGTTAGGTATTCCTTTGATGAAAGATTCGTTGAGAGGGATTTTCTTAGTAATGGTTTTCCTAATTTACGCTTAATTCCTGTCATTGTTTCTTTCAACAGAATTTGCGTATTCACGGTAGATAAAATGCTGATCAACAACCTGACTCGAGGATTTGTGTTGACATACCTATCTGCAATGCCTGTGGTTTTCTCAGGAATTCGAACCCCATATTCAGTCGTTAATGGGAAGCATTTGAAGAGGTGAAATTTTTCCAATGACCGAGACGTTAAACAATATTTGTCTTCGTGTATTTCACTTACCTAAACTAAATGTTGCCAGATTTCGGTTTACTCCTCCATTTCTAATAGCTGAATAACATATTAATAAATATAGATTGTCAGGGTCAAACTTTCCACGTCTCTTATATTCTTCATAGTAAGGTATTTTTTTCAAATATCTTATCTTTCCATTTGAAAATTTAGTTCCCTTATACTTATCGTATTCCATTGGATAAGGTACCCTTATTCTCTCTTCTTTATTTTCTATGTACTTCTTCACCTAGTGACGCTTTTTCCAGTCTTTTATTTTGCCGAATGAGTTCCTTTTTCTCCCCTATCAACCTAATATTCATTCGATCGCTCTTTTTCTGAATATTGCATCTTCTCCGTTTTTTTTATTTACCATCCTTCAAGGGTGCTATAAAGAATTAAAGTTAAGTATTTGTAGTAATTGTATAGTAATGTTTCCGACTGTTTACGGAAAATATTCCATCACATTATAGCAATTGGATTAAGTTAAATGATTTTTTTAACGATCCCTCTAAATGAAGGTGAGACTACTAACTAGGTCCTCATTGATCGGTTACTATTGGAATAGAAACGGACTCCAATGGGAACCTCTTCGTTTTCTAAGGAAATGACCGAGTCAAATGATTGAGGACCTAAATTGGCAAAAGAAAATAAAGCAGTGAATGATAATAAATGACTGTTTTTCTTCATCTGCATCTTTCCAATATCCTGCAAGCCACCACGAGGGTGTGTGGCAGAGGATGAAGATCAACAAACATGCACTACTGACATACAACTAAGCTACTATATCGGAACATGCTAGAAAATAGTCACATTCCCCTAAATACTTAGTGAAATATTCAATGCATTCTAATCTTTCACAGAAATTTATGAATATGAAGTACAGATGCGTTAAAACTGCTGCATTGAACGACAAAAATTTGGGACTTTTGTATTACACAGCTTTGACTTTAATTTGAAAAATTTGAAAATCTTTAAAATAAACTTGTATACCGAATGACTCTCATCTGTTTTTAAATTAAAAATGAAGTTCTTTTTCCACGAAAAATGCAATTTCTCTTTTTTGAGGACCAAATAAATGAGAATTAGGTACATAAAATAGATACTACTATTAGACACCTCTGATTTCACATCCTTTACTCTTTTTATACTGGAACCGATTATTTAAATATTCTAGTCCACGTATTTGCAATTATATTCCGAGAGAACTAGGGAAATTAGATTTACATTGCAATGTATAACCCTCAGCCCAATACTTACGGTACTACTAAAACTGTATCCTTAGCCGAGGCGATGGCCCAAACTCTGTTCTGGGGCTTCCCTGTCGGCAAGTTAAGAGACCTGTTTTGTTAAGGATAGGTTAATCCAGCTACGGTATATCAATTTTCGCCGTGTCGGTGACCCATGTGAGAGATCCTCCCTCCCTTCCATCTTCCGTTGTCTTCCTCTTACGATCCCTGCAAAACATGTCTTCCACCCACTCACTTTCCCCCTGTCTAAAGTGAATTGTTCGTTTGTCCTTTCCCGTCCAATTATGAGATGGCTGTCGTTCGTTCCTTTGTTCTCCGGCTCCGAGGGAGACCGGCAAGATGATGAAACACCAGGAATTCCTGTCCCAAAGGCGGATTCTCGTTTTTACTCCCACTATCCGCTTACTCTACGCGTTCAACCCGTTTTTTTGTGACGGGGGTGGTTTATGAAGATGGGACGCTCAGTTCGGAAGGAGAAACTAGCAGGTTTTTCCTGCGTCGTGCCTCAATGGTTCTGGGTATCCTAGTTAGTGACCAAGCTATTCGAATTCAGTGAGTTCGCCTTTCTTATGAGCATGAATTTCAATTTTTGGATTGTTTTTATTGTCGTGGGTAAAATTTCTTCATGCGTAGCAGACCAAACTGTGCTTTTTACCCTGAAGGGTTTTATTATCATTCGAAAGAGGGTTTTCTTGCAAAACATATGCCATTTACTTCGGAAAAAGCTAAATTTATACGATAAATAGATGCCAGTGGCAGGGCTAATTGTGGTCATGGTGTGATGGGTTGTTTATTTTGTCGGTCACTATTGAATCCTAGATATAATGGCCATAGCGTGAAATAAATGTTTTGAAAAAGGAAATAGTCAGCTCTCATAGAGCTTTCATAATAATTTTCCTTTGATAAATATTACAGAGTTCTTGAAAGATTTTTATCTACCAGGGAGATCGTATACATGTATTGGCATTGGTACTAGATTTCCAGCCAGCCCGATTCAAATTTTGACAGTCACATTCAATGGAATACCGGTCTCTGTTGGATTGCTACGCAGATAATACAAACTCGTGGTGTTTTTTGCTATAATTGGGCTGTGTACAACGCAGAGTTTCGTTCCATCATTTCTCCGTAACCTGAAAAATTTATATAGTTAACAACGTTTACTTGTAATACGGCAAATAACTTCTTATGCCCCTTCTGGAATGTTTGCTACTTTTTTACCATTGACTGTCTATAAGCTAAAGTACCATTTACGAACCAAGTGGAATTGGTGAATATAGGCTATTTTTAGAGAAAATAAAGCTATGAATAGGTTTTGCTTGTGGCCAATGGTGAGATAAGAAATGTGTTTTTGGGAGACGTTTTCTGTGCAAAAAAAGTGAATGAAGGATGTACTGCAACGCCAAGTACTCCTGAAAGCTGCGATTTTGGATATGATGATTGGATGAGATGGGAAGTGGAAAGGAATTCTGAGCAACGTGAGGAGGAGTATGTAAATGATGAGTTAAAAAGGAGTATTGGAGTGACTTTTTTGTTCATGTCACAGGTATGAGGTTACATTAAAAAAGGAATCGATTGGAAAGGAACTTTCACACTGAATGCCCTTTTTTTTGATCTACTTAGATAAAGGTGACTTGGTGGTAGGTATATGATGATAGATTCTCTTTATACTTTGTTATACTTGCTGGAAGGTTATATGATAACGATTTTTTTTCTCCTCGAAGCCAACGAAATAAAAAATTAGTTTTTATAGGAATTATGCATACCACCTTTGGTCTTGCAAACACCTTTCCAGATTTTATGATGCCTATTCTGTTATGTCATAATATTTCAAGGAAATAAACAAATATTAAATGTATCCGAAAGGCATTTCACCGCACTTTTACCATTTTGTGTAATATCTAGCTTATTTTTCGTCTAATTTTGCTTCTTTTCTTGAAAAACTAAATGAAACCATTAACGTATAAGCTTCCTATATTTTGGAATAGTTTCTTCATATATATCTTTTACAATGTATACTTTTCGTATAGATGCACATAATTCAGTCTACAAGTAGACAATGTGAATACCATCATGAGCGCAATTTCATGGGAATTCAGATTCGGGTCAGAGCGTCGTGCATACCAGCTTCAGATTTTTTTCATGTTTTAAAAGTCACGGTCAGCTGTGGACGAGACATGCATTTTCTCGAACATGCTTGGACAAAAGAGCGTGGAGTCAGCGAAGCGCTCCAGTCGAAAAACTAAAACTACCGGTCTTGCGAAACTCTTAAGCCTTTAGAGCGGTTTCCTAATGGAACTCTGCCCTAGACTCTGGCAACGAGGGCACTGAGTCGCACAGAAACGTTTCATTTGTTCTCTGCGTAAGAAATGTTCCAGGCGTGACGAAACATCTCGAATTTTCCCAACTAATAATCCACATGCTCTTTTTTTAACAGTTGAGTAAGGATCTAATTATTCGTTTGTTGGGGATTATGATAGAGTCCGCGGATGAGTCCGTTTTATTATTTCATAATAAGCTTACAATTTTTTGTAAGATACGTATAAAAACATTGCGACCAATTGAAAGGCACACACCAAATTGCTAATATTTGCCACCTAATAGATAGGTACACATAAATAACTGTGACTCCAGTCTTTTAGTATTCGCCAGTTAGAATGGACGAAAAGAGGCTGGGAAATAATGAATGAAACCAAGTCTGCTTCAAATGTTGTTCCGCGATGGTACATAGGTAATACGTATAAGAAGTAATACAGGATTCAGAATCTCAGGAAAGCTGTTTCTTAATGCAAAGTTGAGAAAATGAGAAAAACCGATTGATAGCAGTATGTACAATATGTCTCTGAATGACTTCTTGAAAGTTTTTAAAGTAAATAAAACATGAATTTGCGCCGTTGTTTCGCTTTAAAATATGCTAGATCCGCGATCTCCGGATAATACGAAAGAGGAATATTTTTGTCAAAATAAAATTCCGAGCTTGGGCCCCGTTTTAAAACTTTAGGTACTGCACGAAACTGTTTATTTATAGCAGTGTGCATATTTCAAAAAGATGAATACACGTATTCTTAAAAGTATGCATTTTGGCGATTGCATTATACCTTTTATTTTATAAACTAAAGCCAAAAGATTTCACGTATAGCCAATTTAAGTGCTTGTAAATACGTGTTTGTAATCCCGAATGCTGTCTGTTGAAGTACTTATAACGGTTATCAGTTATCCAATCTAGATACGAGGGTTTTTGAGTCCTTTTTTCAATTTCCCTGTGTTATCCATCCATTTACTGTAGCTATTAGAGATACAATTGGAAACGTTTAGGTAAGAGCAATCATAACCCTGATTGTCATTTAAATTTCATATTATGTTAATATTCTTAGTAAAATCTCATAAAATATGAAAAAAAGTTTGTTTCCAGCAGAGGGATATACCTATGGGTGTTTCGTAGTGGTTATTATTCCATTCTGTTTCCCTCTCCAGCTTGGCATGAATCTCGCCTCTTTCAATTCTATCTAAAATTCACTTTTGATTCACAACCGTATTTGAAAAGCCTAGGGCAAATTTTCGTCATATCTTCCTCTCTGAGTTAATGGCTCTCCGAGTCAAAATCGTCACTTCCTGAATGAGAGTGTCTGGTTAAAAAATATCTCGTGTTGTTAATTTAATTTTATGCCAAGCACAAAATCCACACTCAGGGTGTATGAGGGTATGAGGTATGGGTCGTGAACTTGAGTTACCAGCCTGGAACGTTGCGTTGTAATTCATATTTGACTGATAGAGTGTAAATGATAAGAAATATCCAGTTGTTGCCTGAGAAATGTAGCTACTTACCACCCTTCCTATCGGGTCTTTTATTTAAATCCATATGGTAGATAGTTTTCGTAATTCACCGGAAAGCATCGGTCAGGATGGGTTTAATACAGATTTGTATCCGAGGATATATCCGTCGCGATCACATCGGTTACGGCCGTGGTACATATTACCAGTGCTGTTATGGTTTCCTGTGGTCGCCAGGCGATTCCGGCCGCCAATTTCTCCACGTAAATGTCCCGAAGCAGGAGACCATGAGACCGTTCTCCCGTCGCGCTTGCTGGCCCTGGACCCGAACCAATAGTTCTGTGCGGTGGGTATTTTTCATGCTCCACCCCCGCCTTTCCCACTCATCTACCCGCTCCCTGCTGAGTGCGGTTCCATCAAGGAGAGGAAAAGGGCGTCTCCGGCATTATCTGCCCGAGAGCGTCCACTGCTATGTTTTCCCACGGGCCCCGGCCATCTCTCTCTCTCTCTCTCACTCTTTCTCCCTTCTCCACGGCCAGCGGCCATTACCGCCGGAATTCGACCGATGCGCCGGAGCCGGGAAAGGGTCCAAGGATTTTAGTCTGGACGCTCACGATCCTCGAATTCCGGGGAATCGGGAGATCGGGACGTAAAAATTACTCAAAAAATCTGCCCGACGTCCTAGATCGGGTTTGAGTGCCGTGAAATCGCAAATGCCGGTGAAAACCATCGTTCGCACAATATAAAACGATCAATGTCTTATGTTAGACATGCCTTTGAAACGAAAGAAAATTACTGGCAATTACTGGCAAAGTACAACACCATCTTCAGGTCTTCAGGACCTGAAGATGGTGCTGTACACCGAAACCGGTCAAAAGTAAATGTCTTTATTCTTGTGGAAAATTGCCAGTAATTTTCTTTCGCTATTATATTCCACCAAATCAAGCGTGAAACAACTACCTTTATGCCTTTGCAAATCTAATATCTGTGGCTTACCCTGCAAGCGACCTTGAAGATCTGTAGCAGGGGAATAACATGCAATGACTGCCTAAGCTAGAACTACTAAATGAGGGAAACACACAGATTTTTCAGCAATCATGCGCATAAAAATTTACAAGCTAAATAAATTGTATCCGTGTGAATAAATTATATGTTATATTATTAAGTATTTGTTGTAACTCGTGTAATTTAATATCAATTTGAGAATGAAAGGGTGCTAGCAGTTCTTCTTTGATTAAATGGCGCCTCACTTGGCTTGAAAAACAATGCGACTTTTAATGTATTCTTTAGCATCTCATTTATATGAAATTGGAACTCTAACTGCAATGGCGAAGTTTGATCATCTACTATGAGAAATCGTTATCAAAGTGATCATTGCGACGCGGGTGATTAAGTGATGAATAAGCACAGTATTTTCTTCATTTTATTACCCATTCCCAACTCAGTGCATTTTTACCACAAAGTGTAGTGTACTAATATATTACAAACATAGGTTTATGAATAGTGACGCAGAACACTCTCAATCGTGTCTTCAGCGGCGTAGAAAAAAATTATTTGTCTTTTATCTCGTATCTTGAAAAATGAATAAGAAGAAAAATATGCAGCAGAAAGGAGGTGTAAAGTCCTCTTTATACCATAAGTTAAGTTATAAAGAGCATAAGTCATGCATTCAATTTGTTGTAATTGATGTATTTTATGTAATCACAAACTTACCACATTTAGAGTCTGAGACCATCATTTTGTAAATACTGTAAATCACTAATGGCCATTTTCCGTCTCACCTCAGCTTTTTCCCGTGAGAATAAATGAAATCTCTCCCACGCAGTTAAAACATTCCTCCAATTCGAAACTTTTAGCTAGCTTTTCACCGTCTCAGCTCGTTAATGGAAATTTATTGGAATCCAACTCACTCCTTTGGGATATTTGGAGCTAGTTCAGACGGTGAAAATCAAGATGAGGTTGCTGGTGCTCAGTGTAATGAACGATGGAGCATAAAGAGGATGTAGATAGCCTCTTAGAGTTACAAGAAATCCGAACTGTGAGCGTAAACACGACTTCTAATTGGTAGGTCTATAGATTTATAAGAATGTGTCCTCTTTTATAATCATCCATTGGAGGAAGCAATTATATAGGGGCATGGGAATTATGAACTGGTTGTAGTGGAATAAGCTTTCTATTCACCAATTGAATGCGGAACTAACATGCCTTTATTGAAAGTGTTTCTAAGGGAGGGTATTTCATTTGCATAAATTGCATGTATAATATCACGAAATCCCACCCTCTCTCTCCGCACTCTACTTAAAGTAACCTCGCTTCGTCATTTATTTAATTCATTGACATATTTTTCCTTCTTCATATCACTACACCCCTATGCCAATACCATGGAGTTATTAAAAATGTTTTTTACATTAAAGCACTCAAATGATACGCAGATCAGTTGATTCTTCTCGAATTTTTCTATTAATTCAGATGGTCACACATTAATGAATTCCTTCTACAAACAATGCTTCAACCAGCTTTTGAGGTGACCTACTACCTACAAGTGATTACCACATCGCAATCCATCGTAATTTTTGGTTGAGAACTATTCCAAGCGTATTGCTTTAAAATGTATTACCCATTTCACTGTTAGCGTAATGTAATTAAGCTTGCCCGGGAATGAACAACCTTCATTTTCAATAGAGGCTCTAATGACAAAAACGGTCACCCTGTACATCTACATCTATACGATACCCTGCAAGCCACCGCGAGGGTGTGTGGCAGGGGGTGAAGATCACCAGGCATGCACTGCTAACATGCAAACTAGCAACTATATTGTCTCATGCAACTTGATTGTTAGTGTCTACAGTATTTAAGGGGTAAGACATGCATCATGCACTACATAATTCTCTAGAATATTTCCCCTACCTATCCCTTTCCTATGCTGCCTATTCTGTTCTCTTATAGTACGGGGGAAAAATGCCATTTTGAATCTATCTGTACGACAATCTATCTCTCTAATCTTATTTATCTGGTCGAATCTATTATAATACGCTGGTGTTTTTAATATGTGCCTAACATCTTCAGTAAAGCTATCCGATTGAAAATTCTCTATTAGATTTAATCTGAACTTTAACCTACGCTCTGATAATGATTCCCAACCTAATTCTTGTATTAATTCTGATACACTACTCAACCTATCCTAACACCTTTTGACGAACCTAGCTGCTCTACGCTGAACACTGTCTAGTTCTCGAATCAAACCTAATTCATTAGGATCCCATACACTGGCTGCATACTCAAGGTGGGGCCTAACTAGTGAAAAGTAGCATCGCTCTTTTGTCTTCTCATCACATTTCCCAAGTACTCTTTTTATGAATCCTAGCTTTCTCTTCGCTCGGCCGCATATTTCCCGGATGTGTCTACCCCACGATAAATCTTTAGTGATTGTTACACCTAAATATCTTACGGTTTCAACGTTTTCGATCTTCGTGTTATTAATTCTATACGATCGCTCTATCGAATTATTCCTCCTCCAAAAATTGATAGCTACACACTTTTTAAGGTTGAGTTCTAACTGCCATTTGTCGCACCAGTCTTGAATTGCATCTAAATCCTTGCTAAGCGATTCCCTGTCTTCTTCTTTAGATATACCCCTATACACTACCGCATCGTCTGCAAAAAGTCTAAGCTTACTACTAACTACGGTACCCAAATCGTTTATGTATAAAAGAAATAGAAGCGGACCTACTACGCTACCCTGGGGAACTCCCGATGTGACTTCGATTGTGTCCGACATGATACCATCTATGACAACCCTCTGCTCTCGCCCACTTAAGTATTCTTTTATCCAACATACAACGTCTTTATTTATACCAAAACTCTGTAACTTCAAGATTAATTTGTCCTGAGGAACTTTATCGAAAGCTTTTTTAAAATCTAATAAAGGATCTGTATGAAATTACTCAACAAGCCTGGAGATATTGACCAAAATTGACCCCATTGTGGGAAGTGGGAAGATTGAATGTGTAAACATTTTGCACAGGTTAACATATATGAAAAATAATCGTCACCTCAGCCAGGGATATTAGGTATGTTTACATCCCATTTTGCTTTGTACTATTCAATTCAATTCTGATTCAATTTTGATGTATCGTATAAGTCAGTAAACCTGTGCCAAACTTTACCACATTGCACCTGCGCTACTTCACCTTACCCTCCTAAAACAATTAAATCACGTCTTGTTTGGGTAGTTGAAATGAGAAATTGAGGGAATGCATGTATAAAACAATTAAGGTAGTTTATTAATGTGAACTTATTTACAATTTATAATAGTTCATATGAAATATCGGTGTGCATGCGAGGGCGTCATATGTAGCTGTAGTAGTATTCCTTTGTTTTAGCTTGTACTTATATTCAAATGATTACGAATTATTTCCAACGGCTATTAATATTTAGAGTTTAATGCCTTCAGTGTAGATATAATACTAAAATATTAGGTGATATTAGCCATTTATGGGTTTCCAGAAAAGTCAGGCAATAATTAATTAAAGTAACCAGAAGGATAATCTAAATCATGTCTTCCAGTTCTCCCTACTATTCTTACCATCAATGTTCCCGTGATTGTACAAAACTTAGCATTACTTTCATTTGATTGGCGTACCTAAATGTAAACTTGCATTAGTGTTTTCATTAAACCGTAAACGTCACAAAAATAAATAAGCCATGCCTATTATCTACCATTTCATTGTAATTATTCATAAGAACTATTATAAATATTATTTCTGTTGTCAGCATCTCTTTTTCTCCATTAATTAAACGCCAATAGAGACGATCAAGACATCAGTGGATAGAATCTTTATTTAAGGATTTCTGACAAAGTATACGTAGTTTATGACAAGCACATTCAGTTCAAAATAAATTATTACGGACAAAAGCTTAACGAAACTACAACTTCCATAAGAACATTGTATATAAATAAACGATAAAAGGATTATTGTCGGCAGGGGGCACGTATATTGGTTTTATTCTTACATATGAATAAATAATAATAGGTATTATAATTTATAAATACGACTGCATTGATCAAAGGTCTTAAAATTTATAAATAAGATTGCATCGATATAAGGTCTTACGACGTTTTTGTATACAAACTTCTTTGAATCTTCAAAAATCAAGAAAGGGCTTTATTAATTTCTTTGTGGCTGTGGAAGGAGTGGGAAGATTGAATGCGTGAAAATTTTGCACAGGTTTACAGGTATGAAAAATAATCGTCACCTCAGTCAGGGATATTAGGTATGTTTACACCTATTGTATAGGGGCAAAGTGAATGTGAATAAAAAACATTTCCGCGCGGGAGGACAGGAGTGACGGAAATTTTCACTTTTTTCCCCTCTTCCTCACTCTCGTGCATATTTCCTCCGGCTTGCAAACAAACGACGCCTCCACAATTAGAGGCGGGCGGACGCGAGACGCGTCAGTGAGCGGCTCTCGGCCCCGGGCGCAGGTCAAAGATAAGGACAGAGGACGAGGAGAAATTGTGTGGAGGAGGAGGAGCGTGTGGGAGCGTGGGGAGCGATGGAAATTGAAAAGCAGCCTCGCAGGGGAATGTGTGGGAAGGAGAGATGTAGGCGCGAGAGACGTGCGGTGATAATTATGAGGGATTCGCCGTTGGGACGCCGTAATTACTGCGTGAGGGTTTTAGGCGCGTTCCACTCCCTGAAGGTGACGGGAAAAGTGTTGGCGCAGCGGAGAAATGTTGAAGGGACGACGTCCCATACATGGTCGCTGCAATCATCCGCATCTGCGTAATACCCTTCAAGCCACATCAAGGATTTTTCATGGGGGATGAATGAGTACAATAGAAATCTTGGGGTCTGAGCTTACAATTAAAACGCATGTTAAAATATTGTCTTAACCTTTAAAATCTATAACTACGTAATACGCTGCGAGCCACCACGAGGGTGTGTGGCAGGGGGCGAAGAACACCAAACATGCGCAATTGACATGCCTACAAGGCTACTACATGGAGACATGCTAGATAAAAGTTTCACATTCAGCTAGATGGTTAGTATCTGTGTAGTATTAATGGAATTCCTTCTTAATTCATGCATTATGCACTTCAGAGTACTTTAAAAATATTCCACGTACCCATCCCTTTGCTACACTGCCTATTGTGGTCTCTCATGGTACGCGAGAAAAATTACATTTTAAATCTATCGGTACGACAAGCCATCTCTCTAATCTTGTTAATATGATCAAACCTAGCATAATAGGCAGGGAATCTTAATATATATGTAACGTCATCTGTGAAAAAATCGGTTTCGAATTTACTTAAAAGGTTTAACATAAATTTTAACCTGCTTTCTGATACTAATTCCCATCCTAGTTCTTCTATTAAATTCGTAACGCTAATACAATTTTCATAACGGCCTTTAACAAATCTAGGGGATCCCCTATGCACACGTTATAATTCCTTTATCATACTTTTCTCGTACGGATCCCATATACTACTGGCATATTCTAAATGAGGCCTGACAAATGTAAAATAGCTTCTTTCTTGTACTCTTTCATCGCGTTTTGCCTATATCCTTATTTACGAAATCTAATCTACAGTTTTCTACACTAGTTATTTCCTTGATCTGTTTTACACAGTGACGTTTAAGTGAACTTGAAGCGGATGTGATTAAAATAAAGTTATTCCACAGTTTCTAAACCGCGGAATACTGCTATTATGTTTTTTTTAATAATGATAACATTCAAATACATCTCGCCGAAGTCAGTCACCTTTTATATATATCTTTTATGTTTGCAGATGATGTTAGTTTCTTATCAAGAATTACTGCATATTATATTAGATTTCATTGGTAAAAATAAGTAACTGAAATGACTGTCGCACCGATATATTGTGTGTGCCATTTTTCCGTCTACCATTCGGAAACATAATAGGCAAAGAAGTAAAGAGATAGGTACCTAGATATAATAAAGCTAAAGTAGTTTATAGTGCATGAAACATATCTTAGAATTGCTAGCACATATATATCTAACCTATTTGATTATGTTCCCTTAGTAACAACGTTTTTTCGTCTTTTCATTAAAATTTCTGGGAAGGAGAAATGTAGTGAAGCTCGTCTGATGGAGAGGCCGGCGCGACTGTTGAAGGGGGACGCGGTCCGCTATGACATGATTTGGCTTGTGGACGAGGTGGAAACTCCGCGTGCGATTTTCGGAGTAGTTGAAGTTTCATAACGAGTCCCGTAGAGAGCTTTGAGGACCGTGCTTATTTCATTCGCATTCAATTTGCTTTCATTCGGGAGAATATAGCAGGGAGACCGATGAATGCCGTGCAAAATGAAGACCTTTCAATACGTGACCTGGCCTTTTTTATTTCCCTTGGGGCACATGGAAAGTTTCGTTAAAAGTGAAAGTTGGAAGTTAAATGAAGGTATGTGTATCTAGTGACTACCCTGTAAGTTACCTCGATGGTATGTGGCAGGGGGATAGGTGTAACCATTCATTCACTGCGTTCATACACTGAAGTTTCCTTATGGCACCTTCATAAGGAGAAATTTTTATAAATATCATGTGGGACACACACAAATTCTACATTTTCTCCAACATGTAAGGAAAAATTTTTTTAATACTACAGACACGCATTTTACACATTAGCATTCCATGTATACATACATTGCGAGTGACGACTAACTTGCAAACTAACATGGGACACTTTGAACTCATGTAAGAAGAGTGATACGGAATGAAGAATGAATACGGAAAATCTAAGTGGGCAGTAATACGGATTGGAATAAGGTAGCAAAGTGAGGTCCTAATGCCTCAACTATATCTACAGATTACTCTGTGAATCACCTCTAAGGCTTTTGCTTGGAGGTAAGCCACACCGATCATGCACTAAATCAACGATATCTAACTATATGAACAAAGTAATATAATTAAACTTGATGCATATGTTTAACTAGTGCATTGAGTAGCCACGTGCAAACTATTTTATCAGAATCTACGGTAAAATATTCCTTATTATTCGGTTAGGCTTCTGCTCATTAGCTGCTATGGGATAACTTTCATCACGTGCTTTATTCAAAGGATTTCGCCTGCAGTTTCTTTGCAGCAATGTTGACTTGACTTGAGTTTTATTTTACCTGGGCGGGGTAGGACGTTACCGTTCTCTCCACCCCCCGACCAGGGCATAATAGATACACGTATTTGTCGTATTACATTATTAGGCCAAGCACGTAGTAAAAATATAGCGTTATCGCATGGGAAAGTCTAAAAAAGAAAAAGTATAAAACATTTCACCTTATATAAATCAAAGATATTACAGGTGGGATTCATTGAGTTGCACATGTGAATAAAAAGAATATCATGAAAAAAAACATTAATTAAACATACATTTGCGAAAAGCGTATCTACCATAATGTGCAAAATTAATTCTATTAAAATATTACAAATATATAGCCCTATAAAGCGAGTACAAAAATAACAGAAATCCTAATTAAACCTGAATGAAAATAAAACAGCGTATTAAGGACGACAACCAGTGGAGAAAAACTATGGAAAATTGGAATAATCTTTTACTTCAGGGACCGTGGGAAATGGGAGCTATAAAAGAAATTAAAGAAAATTCAGAGATATTAGGATGGTTTTCAATCAAGTGTAGTGACTCAAAGGTTGGAATAACATCATTACAAGACAAAATGGAACTTTTAGACCCATCAAACGTATAGAGCGCACACAAAACTAAAGGCATTGCGTTGATACAAACTCAGAAACTGAGCGATAAGCATGGAGGGGCGAATGGGAGATAACAATTAGGAATCTGGGCAGAAAGAGAGCGGAAAAATTCGATGAGATATATAAAAAGTCGTAAAATAATACTTAACAGTGGTGTGGGATGGCTCAGAGCAGTTTATGTTAATTTTTATTATTACATGAATGTAAATGGTGTTAGAAAGGGACAAATTCAAGTAATTGAAGAAATATTCAACAAACCAGTCTTATTAGTTAACCTCCGGTAGGTAATAATGGTGACACTACAATTAATAGGTCATCCAAGGGAACTTTGCTTGAAGCGTGGTAGCAGTGATGCGGAATATATATGGCAATTGTTATTTGTTGAAAAAAATATACCTACGGGTGCTCTTCGCTGGAAAATAAAGTTATTGCTCTCCTAAACTGGGCGTATTGCAGGAGGGAGGACCAGCCTTACTTTTTAGTTACATGCGTGTCATTTCGAATGAAGGTGAATAAAATACCAAATATGTATACATATAGGAGATTTTCATTCTTGGAATATATTATTACCTCATTCTTTCAGTTTGGCAATTGAGCACTCTCAATTGTTTTTATAAACCTCAGTCTTTTGGGTGCTGTAATACATAGATATACTTAAAATATTATTCCCCTATGATTATCGGAGCCGCTGATAGCTGAATAACTAATGCATATCTTTGTACATGTATACTGGCAATTTAGCGTCATTTAGAGCTACAATTTTACTCTTTTTCGTTTGTCCCGCAAATGCATATCTAATACTTCCCTTTGGGTGGTAGCATTGAGCCTCTCAAGTGCACACAAGTAGTGTATGCACGAAGTGGTATATTTTATATGCCTGCATGGTAGTAAGAGTAACCTTTTTATATTTGATTTATAATGTATGCCTGTTGATGGTCCAACACCTACCGCAAATATTCGCAGTTGCTTAAAGGACATTATTTAGATTTGATGTAAGTGTGATGACCTGATGTTCACCTTCATATGCCACGCTTATACCTACTCCGTTTTCAAATTGTCAAATATATTTGAGGAAATGATGTATTTGTGCATCGCCAAGGGTTATAGTAGCACCAATGGAAAAATCAGTCAGGCCTCTTCCGTTCCTATCACAAGTTTTACCATTTCCCTAACTTATATTCGGAAGTACATAAGAAAGGTGGTTAAAATGAAAGTGCTGGAATGTGTAGGAAAAAAATAGAAATCTCCCAGGGGGAACCGTGGTTTTCAAAGACGGGAGCAAAATGAAATCTGGCCAACTCCGCAGTCAGGCAGGAGGAGGGATGAGAACAGGGGCGTGGGAACGGACGAGTATTGCTTTTTAATGGCGGGGGCGGGGACGACCGAACGGACAGCACGGTGGTTGGCTGCCGGCTGGAAAATGCCCGTGGGTCATCAGCGACGCCGGTGGGAAGGCAAGGGCGATAAAGTTTGCGAGTCTTTATTGCGAGGCGAGCGGCGTCCCTGTAATTTTACGCATTCTTTTCGCGTCTCCTGACGCGAGCTTCCGCAAATATATTGCCGCTGAGATAATGGAACGGAAAGGACCGTGCTCAAACTTTGAGATTTTATGTGATTTGCGTTGCTGGGAACGCCTTGATGATTGTGGCGAGGGGCGTGAGGAAATTTCATCGCCTAACAGCATATAATTCAGCTGCTCAAGACGAAAATGAGCTTGCGTTAGCAGTAACTACCATCAATTCCCCTACATATTTATATGCGGCGTAAAAATGGTATCAAGTGGAGTACTTCAACTTGACATTAACCACGTATGCCCCAAGCGTGTGCAGCTAAACCAAGAAAAAATGGAGGGCAGGAGAAATCAAAATTCCAGTGATTATCACCAAAGGAAATAGGGTGACTGTTGGTTCTTTTAAGCTTAAGAAATCAACAGCTGTCCCATCACTATCATATGTTGAGAAATCGAAGTTGCTTTTTACGCAGCTTTCCATATGATTCTCCCTTTATCTATCCTCTTCATTAGCATAGCATAATTCCTCCGCTGCACATCCTTGGCTACATGCTCCAACTATGTTATGCAACGACTTCCTCTTCAATTCTTCTCATTTCCTTCTCCTTCCAGTGTTGTATCCATCAGGCCACCATGTCTCATGTTGTGATCGATTAAGTTGTTATGTCTTCTTTTCAAACTTTACTGCAGATTTCTCTTTTCTCCTTTTCAGGACTTTTATCTTGTCGCTCGGTCGATCCATTTTATCTTCATTATTCTTCGGCAGTACCGATTTCAAATTCTTCCAGCCTTAACTTCTCTATTTCTGTTACTGTCCTGGCGAAACTACCCAATAAAAAACATTCTCTGTAGGAATGTGCTAATTAATTGTTCCCTTATTTCCACGTTTATATTTAGAACCGCAAGTTGATTCGTGTTTTGGTAGAATACCCGTTTCGTCAACACTATTATACTACTTTATTCTTTCATCGTCCATTGCTAGTTACTCGGATTCTTTAACAAGAATATTGTTCCACCTCCTCAAGTTTTTTATTTTTCTAGATTTTCCTATCCCATCAACAAATATATATTTCGCCTTACGAGAAAATATCATGAGGAAGAAACGAGGACCGAAGCTGTCATCAGCGAACATTGCGTAAAACAAAGAAGTAATGAAAATACTTTTAGAGCATGTAAAAAGAAGTAAAAGAATGCATAAGGGAATAGAATTTCTTACGATGTGTCTATGGAGTGTTTAGTAAGGTACAATGAAGGTTGGATGGCCGTGTGGTAAGGAAAAATTCATTAACTAGTGAGGACTCAGAATCAAGCATTCATTGGAAAATAAGAGAACACTTTTGAAAGTAAAATCCCTTCTATTCAATTTAATCCTGAATTGAGATTTTTTTTTACTCCTACCGCGCTACATAAATTCATAGCAAAAGTTGTCATTACCAATCAAGTAAACAATTTAAACGTATTATTAATACGATGATTGATCACGCGTGAAAGTTTTTGAGGATAACTGTTGTCATTAAAACTACCCATCTCGTTGTCTTTAGTAATGTTGCTTTCAACTTCAATATTTATCCAAAAGCATGAGAGCGCAAGTTATCCAAATAATCGTACCAAGCCGGGAAATTCTGTCGATATGTCCGTTTGCTCGAACTGGGACACTAAATAGATCAAGTCCACATTGGTGCTAATGGTGTGTGGTGACGGTGTGGAGTGGTGACGCGCACGGTAAATAATAATAATAATAATAATAAAAGGTCTTTATTGGGGCGAGATTGAGACAAAACTGTCCCTTCTGCCATCTAACCCCTCGTCAAAATAAATATATAAAAGAAATAGTGGTCAATACTTAAAACAATTACAATCTGAGGTCAAAAAAAAAAAAAAAAAAAAAATAATAATAATAAAATAATATAAGTAAAGAATACACTTATAGGAGTTCAATAATGATAAATTAACACAAAAGAAATACACATACACAATATATCAATATTACATATCTAATAGTGTGTGAGAGAATTTACAATGTGGGAAAAACGTGAGGATTATTGTGCTTACATCCTTTACGCAAAAACCCACTGCAGGAAAACACCCACACAAGAAGGGGGGTGTGAAAAACCTGCGAAATCCTACTGACAGTAAAACTAGTGTTTAAGAATAACTCAAATACAATAGCATGTACATAGGAAAATTAGTAGATAATAATAAAATTCAAGAACAGAAAAATTACAAAATGTGTGGAAAAACGAAAGAAAGAAAAAAAAATAATAAATAAATAAAAGGGAATTAAGGAAAAATTAATAAACAAAAACAAACATCAACATGGTGTCAAATGTGTGCCGTTTATCTTGCCATCCGTGTTCTAATCTATCATGTGTATTGAGAGAGTGCCCGTGACTTGTGATGCTCATGTGCCCGTCTGCTGAACTTTAAGAAGTGTTTTATGTAGCGCCCTTTTAAAAGATGGAAGTGATGGAGAGTTTCTTAAGGATAAGGGAAGTTTATTCCATTCACGACATGCAGTGACAATGAATGATTTATTGAAGATAGTAGTCCGGTGGAGAGGTATTACCAGCTTATGATTTCCTCGCGTATTGGATTCATGGACATTTTTCAGCTTCTTGAATTCTTCAAAGAGGTAAGAAGGCGTTTTAGTATTCAGAATTTGGTAAAGAAGAGAGAGGGTGTGAAGTTGTCGTCTGTGACTAAGTTTTAACCAAGATAGTTCATTTATGTATTGGGTGATGTGATCTGATACCTGTAGATTGAAAATGAACCTGATGCATGCATTCAGAGAGCGTTGAAGTTTTAGTGACAGTTCTTGTGATAGATCTTGATAAACTGTGTCGGCGTAGTCAAAGTGCGGTAATATTAACGCCGAAACCAGCTGTGCCTTAAGAGATGCGGGGATCACATGTTTCAATCTGAGAAGGGGAAATAATGATTTATTGACGGTTTTACAGATATTATTTACATGGTACGTCCATGATAGGTTTTCATCTACTAATATTCCCAAATTTCTAACTGCCTCGCAATAAGGAATTGGATCACCATTTATTCGTAGGGGCGGAAGCTCAGATTTTTTAATTGATGCAAGAATTCTCGGATATCCAATTATGATGGCTTGTGATTTGTCAGGATTAATTGTTAAGAAGTTGGCTTTGCTCCAATTATTAATTTCTACAAGATCATTATTGATGTTTTCCAAGTTATTACTTAAGTTGTCAACAGTTGAGTTTAGATATATTTGAAAATCGTCAGCGTAAAGATGGTGTTTGCAGTTTCTGAGTGATAATGGACAGTCGTTAATATAAAGAGAGAATAAAAGAGGTCCGAGGATAGAGCCTTGAGGTACTCCTCGAGATACATCGGCCCACAAGGAGCAAGAGTCATTTGAGATAACTTTCTGTTTCCGTTGGGATAGGTATGATCTAATCCAATTCACTACAGAGGAAGAAAAGCCCATACCCCTCATTTTTGCTCTAAGGATATCTCTATCTATTGAATCAAAGGCTTTGCTGAAATCAAGAAGTACAAGAACTGATAACTCTTTCTTGTCCATTGATCTTCTAAAATCGTCAGTAATTTTCACAAGAGCTGAGGTAGTGCTGTGTCCATGTCGGAAACCGGATTGAAATTGATCAAGAATATTATTGACTCTTATAAAATCTGTAATTTGTTCGTAAATTAGTTTTTCAAATGCTTTTGATAGAACCGGTAGAAATGAAATTGGACGAAATTCTTTCTCTTGAGAAGAACTTGTCTTTTTAGGGATTGGTTTGATCAAAGCACTCTTCCACTGACTGGGAAATTGTTCTTGAGAAATTGATGAGTTGAAAATATTGGTGATATATGGCAAGAGGAAAGGGAGTAATTTTTTAATGAATTCTATTGGGATTCCATCAGCGCCCCTGGCCTTGGACTTGATTCTATTAAACGAGGCAAAGACTTGCATCTGGCTCACTAGGGAAAATTTGAATTGTTTTCTGCTGTTTGTCAATGAGTTGGTTTTGGAATTGTACATATGAATGGTTTTATCCTTGATATCCTTTGCTATAAGATTCGTTGGCTGAGAAAATTTGTTATTTAAAGAGTTAAGACAGACGTTAGGCGGAATTGTAGAGTTTTTAGTTTTACCAATTCCAACTGAATGAAGCTTATTCCATAGAGCGGCTGGCGAGTTTTTGACGGCTGTGGCAGAGAGAAAAAATTTAATTTTTGAATTTCTTATGAGTTGCTTCGTTTTATTTCGGAGGAATTTGTATCTGCTGAAAGCACTAGCATTACTGAATTTTTTAAAATTTCTATAGGCTAAATCACGCGCCGCCATTGATTGCCGAATTTCATTATTTAACCAAGGTGCTTTAGGCTTTGAAATGCGGATCTTTTTTTCTGGTGCAAATTTGTCTAAGAGGTGGATCATAAATGTATTCATTATTTCCACTTTGTCGTCTACTTTTTCAGTGAATTCAATGAAGGGCCACGGCAACGTATATGCTTCCGTCAAAAGATCATCGTCATTTATACTGCTAATATTACGTTGACAAATGTACTTCTGTTTAAATTTAGGAGATTTGATAGAGTAAACCAGGTATATCAAGTCATGGGAAGAGATACCGGGAGCAGGGATCTGTCCGTGAGTGATAACTTTATCTTGTCTTGCTGTTATGGCTAAATCAATCCAAGTTGAGGATGTGGCCGTTGTATGAGTGGAGGATAATGGAAGAATCTTTAGATTGTTAGAGGAGAATATTTGCCGGAGAAAATTTGTATCATATGCGTCTTTATGAAAGTTAGCATTGAAATCTCCTGTGAAAACTATGTGCTCGTATTCAGTCGAATAGTCTGATATTAATTTATCCAAGTCGGATAGATGACACAGTTTTGGGGGTCTATAAACAGTACCAATTAGAATTTTGATGGCATTAATTTTAACTTCCAGAAGTAGGTATTCCGGTCTTTTCGCATACTCAGAGTTGCTCTTGGTTATTATTTTACATTTTAAATCATTTCTCACATACACGCCTACTCCACCTCCACCTTTCCCTGTTCGATCATTGCGGAAGAGCGAATAACCTGGTATTTCAACTGATTCTGAGGGAATAGAGGGTTTTAGCCATGTCTCAGCCAAGGATATGATATGAATACTGTCACCGGGTAGCAACGAACGTAATTCATTCAAGTGAGCAGGTAAACTTTGAACGTTAAGGTGAATCATTTGCAGAGAACGAGGGAAGGGCTTTAGCTTATTCTTTAGTATCTGTCCAGTAGTGTAAGATAAGGGAAGGTGGGATCCCTGCTGGTAGGAATTTGAGCAGTTGTTTGTGCTAAGAGGTGTGCTCATGGTGTGCATCTCAGCATGGCTATGAGTGAGTAGAGGGGAAGAAGGCCGCGGGAGATTGTTTGGTGGTGAGTCCAGAGGTGGGGAGCAATTAAGAGCCTGACCAGCACTGTGGTATGCCCCGGTAGGGGTCGGATATAGTGAAGGAACAAAAGGTGGGGCGAGAGGGTTTAGAACTGAGTCACGGGGAGGGAAGCGATTTTGAGACTGACCCGCACCAAGGGACGTCGCCACGTGGGGTGATGGAGGGAAACATTGGAATGTAGCGTTGGCAGGTAGTGCGCTGAAGTTGATGTCACTCGTAGAAGTAGATGCTTTTAAGGAATATTTGCCAGTGATGGGGGAGAGCCGGTGAGATTGCGTGTTACCATAAGAGAAATTTAAATATCGTTTTGGAGAGGAATGGTGCATACTGAGAATTATTTTGATGACGGAAATGTATAATGTGTGCGAGTAAATTTACAGAACAGATAAATATTATTAACTGCCCTGCCTGACTAAATAATTAAGCACTGAAAGTTAATCACACGGAACCTTAAACCACAAAAAAAAATGTACAGGGGAAATGAAAGGGGAAGCAGTCAAGAAGTGAAACGCTTGGCACTGCGGAGGAAGACCTGAAATAAAATTTTAGACACCAGGGAGAAACTACGCTTACGGAGCACTTATAAGAACTTGGGGAGACTTCACACTTTAATTTAGCATTATTAACACTTACTGATCACAAATTTAGTAGATTATGGAATCTATTTGAATTAAGTAGGGACACTTTGCACTGGGGGAGCACTTTATAAACTGGGACAACACTTCACTAGGGGGAATATGTAGGGGGAAACAGGGAGAGCGGTGATGACCGGGAACAGGGTTGAGACGACGACAAGAAAGCACGACTGATCACAACCAGTGATGAGCGGGAACGGGGATGATCAGTAACTGGGATGATCAGGAACTGGGATGAAACAGGAACGGGGATGAAACAGGAACGGGGATGAAACAGGAACAGGGATGATCAGGAACACGGATGGTCAGGAACACGGATGATCAGAAACAGGAATGACCAAGGCACGATAGCCTAAGCACACCAGCCAACACACAATACCACAAAGGAGCGCGTCAATTTCTTATTCTTACTCCTGCCAATTCACTCGAGGGCTACGTCAAGTAACGCGGTCTCCGCCTCGTACTTTTGGAAAACTACACCCCCCTCTCCCTCTGAAGGTCTCTGGCTGTCGAGATGAAAGCCTTAGTGCCATTTTGCCGCAATAAGATGATTTTCCCATCTTGGGTCCACACGTTACGAGGGCCCGCCAAGTCTTTAGCTGCTTGAAGGATTTTCTTTCTGGCGGCGGTGAGAGACTCGGTAATGAGGAAGCCTGATCCTTTAAGATTCCTCTTGACCCTCCAAACTTTGTCCCTTTCCTGATAGGACAGGAACCTCACAATAATGGGCCTTGTGGAGTCACTTGATGCTCTGTGTGGGCCAATCCTATGAGCACAGCCGAGAAGGATTGGATTGACCTTTACATTGAGGTTTTTCATGAAGAAATCCTCCGCTATCCTCAAACAGTCCTCTCGTTCATTCTGTCCTAGCGTGGTAGCAGGGTGTAAGTTGTCACCAAAGATACGTGTATTAAAGTTTACATATTCTACGTTACTAAGGAGACATTTCTGTTAATAGCATGCGGAGCACAAATTACCAGTTATACTTTTCAACTAACATGTAAAGGAACAATTAATAAGTACTACAGACATGCATTACACCTATTATTATTTCGTGCAGGCATACGTAAACACTAAAATTAATGCAAAAAAGTCCGATATCTTAATTTCATCGATGATTGCTCCAATTATCCGGAAGAGTATAATGAATATGAGGAAGTTTTCATATTAAGAAAGAAATTATTGAATGAGGAGTCATGTTGTGAGAAAAATTATAGTTACAATGCTCGCGAACTTTTTTCAGAAAGAACGGATATTTGCATCTGTCTGTGGTATTGTGTATGTCTGTTATCTTATTTTTATGGACAAGTCTGCTAACATAGTGTGGGGTTCTTATAATTAATTCGGTCTTGTAGGTGACCTCATCTGTCATGCATTTCTGTAAAAGTCGCAATCTGGCTTGCTGTCTTTGTTTTTTGAGGTTTTCCATTGCGGTGTCCAGGTGAAAAATTCATTCGTACGTAACAGTAGTCCATTAATGTGCTCATAACATAGTCATTGAAAGAAGGAACAGATACTTTTTCTGAAAAGGAGCCGTCTTTCAAATTTTGCGAAGACAGAAAAAAGGGGCGGAAGAAAGGAAAGAAGAAGGATATGAATAGCCAACGGTCGCGATAAAAGGTGAAATGTGAGGCGCCAAAGAAGAGGGGGGTTTACAGAAAGCACTCAGGCGACCGTAAAGGTGTATGGGAAGCTGAAAATGAGGAGTGCGACAAAGGGAATTTATATTCCTGGATACAATTTCGAAGGTCCAAAAAGGGTGGACTAAAATGCTTCAGGTAACACACAAACTCAAGTTTAAGATACATATTGCCGGTAGCCAAGCTCCATTCAAGATCCCTCATTGAAGCTTCTCCGTTTCGTGTCGCATTCTTTCTTTTTCTCTCGCTTCTTCCTAAAACGAAAGAGGGGGATAGCAGAGGGAATGGAAAATGCTGGAAATGGTGGTGGGTTTTTTGCCCGGGAGGTATTAAGGCGGAGCGACCTCTTTCCTCGTCGCAGATTGTAGCGCCACAGGGGACACACGTTGGGGAGAAATTGAGAAAAGGATGGTAGGGGGTGGGATGGTTTGGGTAGGCGGGGGAGGGAGGCTGCAGATGGACAGAGGGAGAAAAAACACCCAAGAGACTCCGAGGAACCTTGGAGGGAGTAAGTTGGAGAGGCGTTTAACTATTGGTTGGGAGGTTGGACGATGTTTTGAGAAAGCTTTGAGTCCATCTGATGCGCGCGGTATTGCCAACCATGGAATTCACCTCCGCTTACAATGAAAATTAAATGGCAAAACATCTCTAATAAACTTCATGCCGATCAAGGAATCTACATTACATTCCTTCTATATTTTCCTCATAATTATGATTTACGTCTTCCACTGGTTTGACGTAGATCTCCTTTCCATTCTTCTATCAGCCAGAATTTTGATGCGTGCATAATTCATTTATTTCACATCCTTATCAACCTGCGCTACATATTTCATGCCAGACTTTCTTCTTCCGTTCGTCCCATTCACTTTTCCATCAACGGTTGTCTTCACTAGGCCATCATCTCTCAAGGTATGTGCGGTTGAGTTGGCCCGTCTTCGTTTTAATATATGTATTGGGCTCGGGGCTGAGCTTAAAGCCACCGAGTGCGTCCATCGGATTACGGATGGTTGGTCTGCCTTTATATATAGAAGTTAGCTGCAAGATTAGCAAGTTTATTTGACAAATGAGCATTAGTGAACAAAAACGCATGACATCGAGATGGTATTCGTTTACCCTTGGGTAAATGAGGCTACTCATATGGTAGGGTGATGTAATGGAAAAGTTTAGTTTCCCGATTTGGATTATAAAATCTTCTGCATCTTACCTGACGTGAATTAATTTTAAAGTAAAATGGCGACAATGAATGATATATACGTTCACTATTTACCGACACTAAATGATCACTTGGATGTTAGAAAAGAGCTCTTTGCCGATGACGCGGCAATATTAATCCGCGGCCTGAAAGTAAAACAAGTTGCGGCTAACGAACAGAAGGCACTATATTAATGTACACAGGGTGTTATGAAACATGGAAGATAGTCGTCAACATTCACAAAATTCAGGTGGTAATTTTTACAATACTTTTAGAATAGACTTTTCCATTAAAATAAATCCACATTAAGGATTAGCCGATAGAATTAATGGCACAGGTCTCGTACTTTTGTGCCACAACTGACCAGAAACTGATTCTTATAAAGCATGAGGAAAATGTACCTGGGAAAGCTTTGGGGATGAGTGAGTTGCTCTCATCAATGTAATGAAACACGAAAGCTCCCAGTGAAATCAGTAACTATGACAAATTTTTTTCCACCCGGCAACATGTCACGTGTCATACGCCTGGAATGGTGACAAAGGAAGAGAGAAATTGCCTCAAAACCATCTTCTGTTCACGGCACTGGCTCAAGAACGAGGGTATTAACACGACATCTGCTATGGAAGCTATCGAAGACGAAATAAAGCACAAAGCGGCAGTGTGCTTCGAGAAGACAAAGAGACAATAGAGTATATTAGAAATCTTATGTCAACGAAATAGAGGAAAATTAGACATTAATGGGAAGAATAAATTTAGATTTCATAAATACTTTGATCACCAGGAATGCCAAAACTGGAAAAATGAAAATAGATGTAGTAGGTACACAGAGCATAAATTATTTCAAAACAGTGACCTCTGATACATACGCTGATCTGCAGCACACCTCACCCGTGGTGGTCTGACACCCGTGAGACCACAGTAGTCGGCATTTTACGGTGGGATGATGGAACTTAAGATTACTTCTGAACTGCTTATGAGTAAAGAATCTAAGGAGTGAATGCGAAAACTGAGCCTGGATGTGTAAGGATATCGTAAAATGGAGTAGCCCGAAGGAGGAGACATATGGAGTGGCGTAAGCTGAGTTGGAAGGTAGGAAAACTATACAAGCAAGGTTTGTGAATGGTCCTTATGGTAATAAGGTTAATGGTAGACCTTTGGGCAGATTCGCTATCGCACAATATTTTTAATGAAGATCAAAGCATTTTGCTAACTTGAATCCGACCTATTTGCCTGCAATTTGAATGCATTTAGGGTAAACTATGCAGTCCAAGTAGTTTTCATGATTATTTATGAGGGAAGATTGTATTCTGACGACAGAGTTGATGTTTCAACTGCTAAGTTAGGTGTACAATCAAGATGACTTTAGCGCGAGATTGTTGAGAGAGAATTCTGAGATTAAGATCCTTAAAGGATTTAAACAAATAGTAAACATTACTTTTTATGTCTTAGTGTTGAAGTTTCTTCTTCCTATAAGTATTCTTTCACTAAATTTTTGCTCCCGTATGAATATCCGAATCTTTCAATAGAACTAAAACAAATTCATCGACTAAACTTTTAATTTGTTTATTTTAGTTTCAAGTTTTAAAAGGCCCATATCTTTGCCATAAAATATGATTAAATTCCAAATATCCTATTGAGATATCCAAATTCATACGCGAAGAGCAATTATTTGCGAAAATACACTAAGACGGGAAGCATAATGAGCCATAGTATTCCTGTTGAGGATAATTTCCAAAAACAATTCGCGCTGTGACGATATTAATCCGCGCATCATGAATAAAACTGTGACAAGTGTCTTTCAGATAAATAAGCACAATTTTCCGCAATGGATTTTGTAATTTTAAATCTGCCATTCAGGGTAAATTCTGGCAGTTAAATTGATCGTTAATTTGCATCTATATTAAATCTTTTCTCCCACATCGATAGTTGAGTAAATTTAGCAACAATATAACACTGGTAGTGCCTCTAAATTACTCTCGTTAAGCTTCTACCCTGAAAACAACGTAATTGAATGCTTTCAATAGTTCAATATTAATTTCTCCTTTATGTTTAATTTTCATTCATAATTTGTATCGCATTTTTCCACAAATAAAATTCGTCCATGCAGATGTAGTTGAATGGGTTTTAAAGGGATTGGAGGAAACGTGGAGAGGTACTAAAGAGTCGGCATTGGCTGGCCTTTAGAAAAAGATAAAACAATTTTAGAGCATCAGAAGACATCTGACTTAGTTGGCACTGTTCCTTGAATACTATTCTTATAGTATTTCAGTCTGAATGGAAGATTTGTAATTGAACAATAGGTAAAAAACAAGGTTCGAGCCCGTTTCCTTGGGGAGTTATAACGGTCCACATATTATTTCAAATAATCATATTTTTGGGATTTAATTGAACCTGTAATGGACATAAGCTGTGGTATTACCTTTGTTTATATTGTGGCAATAACCTGACAGACAAACCTTTGACAGAATTTATTGGCATTTACTGTTTTTCGTTTAAAAACTAATAAATGAACACATGCTATGTACCCTCGTGCGTAGTATAATTTGAAGATATATCACATAAGCACTTAACTTCACTGCGACGAATATTATGGCAAAAGCAGTCATACATATACTTATACCAATTGATCAAATGGAGTATTTCTCATTTGCCAGTAACAATTGATATTTAAGATTTGCATGTTTAAGTAGCTCAAGTTTTTATCTGCTTCTTGCCTCATAGCATTTTTTTGCACGTGCTAATGCATGGCTGACCATTATTTAACGCGGAGGATGCCTGCGATAAATACCGTGTAGGTGCTTTAATGATTTTTTTCTTTTTCTCATTCCTGTGGTGAATGTGGCTTACTTTCCATCTATAACCGAAACGGCCAATTCATTTCCAAGCCAAAATAAATGTTATCTTCGGCCGAAACACAAATCTTTTTTTCGTGAGGAGCTTTGGTTTGAGTGCATAATCACCAGGATTTAGATTTATCTCCGTCTTCAGCGTCTTCATCGGTGGTTGGTAGCGCCGGAGCCATCTCAAATGCTTTCCCGCCCTTCCCATCGTATTACTTCATCCTTCTCCTCCCCCTCCCTCCTCTCCCCGCCCTTCTCTTCCTAAGGGTAAGTAATCATCCGTGGTCCGGGCGGAGTGGGGTGAAAAAGAGGATCGGGGTGGAATGAGAATTCTTTTTTTGGTTAGCGGGGGAAAAACGGAAGGGGAGGGGTGCTGGGTGGTTCCTCAGAAAGGAGCTTGAAGGGGCATTATGCGGGGAGGAATCCTGGGTCGGAGAAAGAGTGTGGGAAGACGGAAAAAAGTGGAGGAGTTCGAGACCTGAAGTATGGGGTGGGGAAGAAGAGAGGTCCGTATACGGGGATTAAGAAGTTAGGGAGCTGAGATGCCAAGGTAGGCGCAGAGGTAAGAAGTGGGTGGTGTCATGAACAGGACCTGAAGACGATGCGCTCCGAGGGAATTGCAATCCACTGCCCAGCGTCTATTCACGGCCGCTGAGCACCTTTCACATAGAACAACACCTTCCTATTGTTCAGCGCGCAAGGGTCTCTATGCTAAGCCTTCCTCTTTAATTACATATTGTTTTTCCTATGACCATTTCCTTGATTACATTTTTTTCCATCCAGAGTATGGTTTTCGTACGAGGGTCCTAAGCTCTGCGGTATCGTCTTCTTTCAGTTTATTTTTTTTGTTGACGTTCTCTCCTCGAAATGGGGACAAAAGAATGAATGCTCGTCCACAAACTTGATGGATTGAAGGGGGGATATTTCATTGTTCATGTCGCGGAAAAGCAAGCGCACGAACCTATGAAGCTTTTAATTTCGAATATATACGTCTCACTGCCCGTGCCCGTGTAACATCGTCGGAATCAAACAGAAAGAACATCCATTTCATCATCTCCCTTTCTAAGGATCTCGTTAGCATTTTTTTCTTACGCAGAATACTACTGTGCGTGACATATTATTTCATACGCTTAAAAATTCACCAGGAGGGCAGCATAAAATTCATTCAGCTCCTATGTATTCTTAAAGTGTTCACCGAAACCTTTTACTGAACTGGAAAATTTGAGTTAAATAATGCTATTCAAAGGTCCACGAACTAGCCGTGAAAACTTTAACGGCGTTACCCGCTGATATTGCACAATAGCAAATTTTCCACAGAGAAAAAATCATTTGCCTTGACCGGGACTCGAACCCGGACCCCCTGATTTCCGGCCAGGTGCTCTACCAGTTGAGCTACCAAGGCATCCTCTTTCTCTGTGGAAATTATAGAGCCTTAAAGGAACAAGATAGAAACGGACTGCTAGACATATCAATGTCACAAAGCAGCCGAAGTTGTGCGCAAGGCGCCACCGTCCACGAGGTTAAGGCCGACGTTTAAACACTGAGGTGCTTACTTTTAACGAAATTCAAAGGTCCACGAACTAGCCGTGAAAACTTTAACGGCGTTACCCGCTGATATTGCACAATAGCAAATTTTCCACAGAGAAAAAATCATTTGCCTTGACCGGGACTCGAACCCGGACCCCCTGATTTCCGGCCAGGTGCTCTACCAGTTGAGCTACCAAGGCATCCTCTTTCTCTGTGGAAATTATAGAGCCTTAAAGGAACAAGATAGAAACGGACTGCTAGACATATCAATGTCACAAAGCAGCCGAAGTTGTGCGCAAGGCGCCACCGTCCACGAGGTTAAGGCCGACGTTTAAACACTGAGGTGCTTACTTTTAACGAAATTCTTTGCTAACGAAATTTGCTATTGTGCAATATCAGCGGGTAACGCCGTTAAAGTTTTCACGGCTAGTTCGTGGACCTTTGAATTTCGTTAAAAGTAAGCACCTCAGTGTTTAAACGTCGGCCTTAACCTCGTGGACGGTGGCGCCTTGCGCACAACTTCGGCTGCTTTGTGACATTGATATGTCTAGCAGTCCGTTTCTATCTTGTTCCTTTAAGGCTCTATAATTTCCACAGAGAAAGAGGATGCCTTGGTAGCTCAACTGGTAGAGCACCTGGCCGGAAATCAGGGGGTCCGGGTTCGAGTCCCGGTCAAGGCAAATGATTTTTTCTCTGTGGAAAATTTGCTATTGTGCAATATCAGCGGGTAACGCCGTTAAAGTTTTCACGGCTAGTTCGTGGACCTTTGAATTTCGTTAAAAGTAAGCACCTCAGTGTTTAAACGTCGGCCTTAACCTCGTGGACGGTGGCGCCTTGCGCACAACTTCGGCTGCTTTGTGACATTGATATGTCTAGCAGTCCGTTTCTATCTTGTTCCTTTAAGGCTCTATAATTTCCACAGAGAAAGAGGATGCCTTGGTAGCTCAACTGGTAGAGCACCTGGCCGGAAATCAGGGGGTCCGGGTTCGAGTCCCGGTCAAGGCAAATGATTTTTTCTCTGTGGAAAATTTGCTATTAAATAATGCTGCTGATATTATTTTATATGTTTTGTTGTGTGTATGAAAGTACGTTTCTAATGCTAAATCTAGTGTCTGAAAATTATTCTGAACGCTTAGGCTTCTGGTTACTTCTTCCAGTCTTTTTTCCGACGCAGAGTTTCTCTTAAACCTTTCTCATTACCCTTACAGGTACGTTCTTGTAATTCTCCTCCCGGTCTGAAGCTTGCCTTGATTAAATAAATATACCTTAAAATTAAATTGATACTGCACTCATATCCGCATCCACATCCGGTCACCGAAACAAACAGAGATGAAATTAGATGATGTATTCATTTATTTTGTTCATTTTTATAATAAAGTATGCATGAATGAAATACGGATATGTGAAATACTTGTCTGCAGTACTTTTCAAATATTTGTTTGCATTTTAGATATGAAGTTGATCTGTGAATGTTTGTCCGCATATTTCAAAGATATCTCTCCTTAAGTACGTAGGTCGTTCTTATGAAGTAGTAATATTGTAGCTCTTAATTTCATGAAATTATTACGTTTGGTGATCTTCACCCCATTCCACACAGCCACGCCCCCCGCGTAGGGGGGGGGGGGGGCGTGGGAATGTGGCAGGTACGTAGATTAAGTGCATTTTAGTATGGGGAGTGACTTGAAAACGCTGATGATGATGTCAAGAAAACATGTATTTCTCTTCTTGGTGCATTCCCTTCTGTAATACGACACGGAAAAGGACGTCAAGGGACGTCCCTTACGTCTTTGTACGTAGAAATGCGTTATTAACCTCATTCCAACGTCCATCTTCCGAGGAAAAGAAGAAAAATAATAACGAATCAGGCCCCGGAGACGAATCAGAGTCCGAATTGGAATTTGAAAAAAAAAACAAATCAGCTCGTTCTTTTGATCACCACCGAAGTCGGGGTAGAGATACCTTTTGTCTTCAGTCTAAATTTAAGAGGATATTAAAGTTTCCCGTGGACGTTGATGCGGGGACGGGAGAGGAATCACCGACGAGAAGGGAGGGCATTACGAGATGGAGAGTCCAAATGAAAACATGGGTGAGGCGGCCAGTGAACGAGAGGACCCTGCTCCCTGTTCCTTTCTCCAGCACATATCATTCTCCCTTCCCTCCAGGACTTCCCCAATATTCCACCCGTCTCACTTCGTCCTTGTCCGACTCCCTCCTCTCCCCCCCTCTCGTCCTAAATTCCCTCGCTCTTCATCTCCCTGTCATGGGGCTGGCATTTCTAATGACCACCGCGACCGCAAGTCCCCGAATTCCCGGGCAAAGTCGCCCAGTTCGCTAAAAGCTCTCGCACGCTCACTTGCCATCTTCCTATACCTTCCTCCTCCTCTTGCCTTCTCCCTAAAGCTCTTTTTTTTGCTTCTCTCCGCCTATTTTGGATTTCCACTTTGTCCTCCTACTTCTCTCTCCTTCGTATTTCTCTCCTTTTCCTCCTCCTCGTACGTTTTCAGCGACAAAAAAAAAAGATCTCCATCTCAGGGGTGGGAGTAGTGCGGAGTATTTCCCGAACAGTTCTCCTTCCCCTCTTCTTACCCTTATCCTTCCCCCTACCCTATATGCTCCGGGTGGCCCCAGAGGAATTCCCACCCTTTCCCCATTCCTTCCCTCCCCCCACGTCAGCCTCTCTTATTTGGATTTGGGGTGGTCCCAATGTTCTTCCCGGCCGAAGGGTCTCTCATAAGGGAGAGGCTGCTTTCAATATCCTTTCCCCCACCTCTCGGCACCGTGATCTCCATCTCTGTTCCCGATGCCAGGGTATTCCCACTTAGTCGCTGACTCATTTCGTGCACGGGATCAGTCCGGTGGGATGAGTGGAATCTCATTTCATCCCTTCCCGGTGTGCTGGCGGCGTTTCTGGTTGTTTTCCCGCGCAATGTTGCTCTCTCCCTTAATCTGTGCCGTTTTTAGAGACCTTCACTTTTTTCTGTTTTGCTAAACCCCAATTAGGCTTTATAGGCGGCGTATGAAAAATCAAACTCGCTGGATATAATTTTTCCTTTAGGTTAAATAATTAACGATTAGTCAAGTATAATCTGTTGCAATGTAAACTGCTCATAGGGTCTATGCGTAGAGATTCAAGATCCTCCATTTCCCGAGGAAACACAATTATTTACATAAAAAACTAATAGTCACCTTTCCCATTTGACTCTTATTGGTTGTGCTTTCAATGTGCATATTTTAATACACATAATTTTTTTATATTCTGGAGTTAAGGTCAATTAGAAGAAAAGGCGAAAACTTCTCGACAAATATTTTTGGCCTTTTTATTCTAATTGACCTAAAGTACTGAATAATTAATACATATGTATATGATAACAATAGGTGGAGAAAACAGATCTTATGAAGCATTTTAACACATTCAATCCTGTAATACCTTATTTTAAAACCTTTATTTTAATATTAGAGTCAAATGTCCAATCTTGCTATAGCTCGATATTTTTTTATTTAAGCAAATTGCCCAGAATTTAATTCTATTTCTTTCACATCCAATCTTTAAGTGAAAAATATTATTTCTTATATTAACACCTATGCAAGTAATATTACAGTAACTCCATCTAGTGCACAGATCCAAACAGTGCACTTTTTGTATTGTTTACGACGTACATTCTCTTACGCAGAAAATTTATTTATGTATTTATTTGGTCATTCAACGAGTTCTCCCAATCGCAGTAATGACTATTTTTCAACTAACGTTTTATTTATTGTATTCAAATATATAGAAATCACGAATCATACCACAAAGCAGAACTATTATAAGATTTATCCAAAAATGTGCGTCTCTTTTCATTAAAACTAATTATTAACTTATTTGTTACTATGCTTTTGTACTTACAGGTAAAATTTATAATTTTTATCAAAACATTTGCAAGGCGGTATTTTTGATAGAATTTGTTTGATCAATTCGATTTTTATAGTTATTAACTGTAGTCTCTACGATACTTGCGATCACATAAGCAGGAATTGCCTTTTTTTTCTTCGTTCCTCCTTAACATTTTAAAACCCAAGGCGGGTATGATAACGAAATAGCCTTCACATTATTATTTGTCTCTCATAATCTAAGAAACATCTATCTCCAAATTCAATCTTAAGTTAATTAATATAATTCGGATTCATATCCATTACAATTAATTTGTTTATTTTGTTCGCAACCCTCTCGTCTTCCGTGAACAGTAGATCCTTTTCTTAATCATTTCAAAAGATGTTAATGATTCCATCTCTAGGAGTTTGATCAATGATAATTTTTTTCTTTCATATCATGACCGTAATATGTGCGGGAAAACATTTTAACTTACGTTTCATGTAATTTTTATTTCAGTTTGCTTCTGTTTTAGGTGGATAAACCCTTGGACTTACGAAACAATTTAAAACACACAATGGCTCTAATAGTACCTACCTGCGTATACATTTCTGAGTAAGCCAATGAAAATGGGTGCTATGTTTGAGTTTCTCATGAGACAGCTGTCGATTTCCTGAAATATCGAGTGTCCGTTACAAAGTTAGTGCTTTCATGAAATGTCAGTTGCGTGTTTGGCCAACTATCACTCTGCCCAAGGGCATAACACATGCTGCTGTTTTTTCTTAAAAATTTAAAATTTCCTTTATACGGTAAAGCATGAGTGTAAATATGATCTGCTCTAAGAGAGACGCGTATAATTAATTCATATACTTAGTAAATAATAATTTTACTGAACACTTAATTTTAAGTACTTTCGTTAGGTGTTATGGTTAGGCATATTAGATAACGTATAGTCATGGTTTAATATTGGATTTAGAGTTATAACCTTTTTGACTTAAACCTATTATCGCTCCTTTATGCAAGCCAAATGAGTCACCTCTTACGTATTATCAGGTCATGTATTTTGACAGCTAGATTTTTACTTATTATTGCCAGATTACAGCGTCTCCGATTCCTGACCAGTCCTTTTGTTGAGAAAAGTTGAGTAATTTCTTAAAAGCCGTGGAAACGCACGCGCTTGGAAAAAATGTATTTCTTGATTTCCCACCCTTCCATTATTCTCAACCTTTTCGTACGTGAGAACCCCTCTTTCCCCATGATGCCTTCTCTTAACCGCCGCTACTTCCAGGATGGATTTAAACTCGTGAATTTTGCCAGGAGCATTTGACCGACGTCATTTTTGCACTTTCATCTGTGGCGCCTGATGCCTCAGTGGAGTTGGTGGGCGGAAAGGTAGTAATCTTCGAGACGGTTAGGGTCCTATGAATGGGAGTAAACGGAATGAACCGGGGAATGACTGGTAATTTTATTTAATTTTTCTTCTCTTCCTCTTTCCACGCAATTTCTCCCTTCTCCCGGCCAAAGTTACCATCCTCTTCATTAGGTATCTTATATCAAATTTTCCATTCCATTATCTCGGTTTCCCTTCACGAGTTCCCGTCCACTCTTGCTACCACTTCTCACGGCTAACAAGGCTGGTTCCGTCCGGTCACCTTAACCCATACCCTCTCTTCTACCTTTCCCTTTCAGCTACTCTATGGAATTCTCTACATCTCTCTTCCTTTTTTCCTTTCTACCTTTCCTACCTTGCCACAGCCTAAGCGCCGAAGGCGTGTATATTTTATTATTCAAATTTCCCTCCGTTTCCATTTTGTTTGGGCGCCACCGTTTGCTCCGTCCACTTGCTTCCTTCACATTTTCCTTCCACCTCCCACCCTCTCTCTCTACCCCTCTCTCTCTCCCCCTCTCTCTCTCCCTCTCTCTCCCCAGAGTCCCTTCCCGGCAGTATCCATCCCTTCCGTCTATTTTCTCTTTCTATCCCCACCCACACCCCTATTTCTATTCCAGAGAAGTTTCCCTTCCCTCCGTCGGTATTCTGACCCCAAGACTTTCTTCGATATTTCCCCCCTTGCCCAAACCTCTTCCATCTGCTCTCCGCGTCTTTGTCGTTTTTGACCTTCGTTTCCTTTCCCACGGGGGTATTATTGAGAGGGAATGCTAGATTCGGGAAGCGGGTAGGCCGTTGCACAGTGCCTCCTAGCCCGGTTATTTTTTTCCTCCGTGTGTACCTATCTAAGCGGGAAACTGCCAGTGAATTCAATAGAAAGTGATTTCCTTTCTCGCACAAGTGATTCAGTCTCTCATCTTTCGTATCTGCCAATGGCGTCCGTCTTCTTCATTCAAGTTTTTCTAGAGACAGTGCTCAACCTTCACTTCCTTCAGCAGTGTGACCTTTTTCGTTTTTGCTGAGGTTTCCTCGTTCCGAGATGAGTTATTTATCAGCTAGGATTTTTTAACATGATCTCGTTCAACTTAACCTGGACACTAGGGTGGGCCGAAAAAAGGTTGTTTTCCCGGATCAAATTTGCCCTATGCGGGAAAGTTGTGTAGGTACTGATATCAGGATCTAGCATGCAAAATTTTTTCGAAATCGGATAATATTAACCACTGCCGCCCGAGCTCTAAAGTTTAAAATTTTGCGAAAATTCAGGCGGAAATGGGAAACAAACGGTTATGGAGAATAATTTGTTGCGAATACTGGAATATTGGTAAATATCAACAATAGATACATGTTTTTAGATTACAGCACTGAAATGTGAAGTTTATTTGACGAAATCTATGGCTTACACGATGCATAAAGGCCGCTTTACACGATACAATTTTTTGCACAATTTCTTGTACAAACTCTTGTATAGACTGAACGAAATTGTATTTGTCTGAATGGATTTAGAACACGTTCTATTTCCCGTTCAGTCATTCAGAAAATCGCACAAGTTTTCGTACAATTTGCCACTTTACACGGTACAATTTCCTCATGCAAGAGTTTGTACAAGAAATTGTACGAAAAATTGTATCGTGTAAAGCGGCCTTAAGATTAAACAGCTAATTTAGAGTGTAGGCAACCCGCACAACAACAACAATTTTGCGCGCTCTAAGCATCACTTCAAATAGATCACTTTTGGGAGCCGTATTTGGGATAAATTAATAATTTTTCGAATGCAGTTCCTTTATACATGTCTCATACTTCATTTGGGTATAGATAATACATTAAAACAGACGGTAAAGTTAATTTTTTTTTGAACTAACCTCAATTATAATGAAGAATTTTATGCATGTGGAGCTATTACCACAAAAAAATCAGTTAATGAAGGTAGGATTGAGGCACAGCCTGATCACCAAAAATTTATTTAAGTAGCTCTCTGCTATTTTCGTGGAGAAACTACCCAGAACTCACCACGAGAGGTGCTACTATCGAGTTCCACCCGTGCCCTCCCAAACCACCCTTCCATGGGGCACGTTTGTAGGTATCTGGCTATCACCGGTTCTTATTATACCTTATGCTGTGCTTATTTTTCAAATTTTGGTTGAAGTTTTCGGCCTTTTGTGCATGATAATGCCCATCCATGCCTGCTTTCTGGACTGCACACGGATTTTGACGCCACCGTGATCATTTGTACCATCCTTTCAACTGCTTTTGTGTGGAATTCAAATGGGGTACTTTCAACAAAGCCCCTTTCTTCAGAATATCTCCAAAATCCTTTCTTATGATATGAGCTATTAAAGGTGGTTGAGTTACCGCTACTGTTTTCCAGTCAACTAAGTGGACGTAATCTTGTGCATCAAAATTCATAGTTGGAAGTTTTTATATTATAGGAAAATTTCAGTGATAGTAGTGAATTGTCGTAGTATAAGAAATAAAGTAGCAGAATTTCACCACCTCATTAAGAGTACTAATGCAGATATAATCGTAGGTACAGAAAGCTGGCTTTCGAAGGACATATCAGATCATGAAGTATTTCCGAAGTGTTTTACAGTATACAGAAAGGATAGAGTAAGCAGAAACGGAGGAGGAGTTTTCATAGCTGTGAAGGACCTGTATGTCAGTAGAAGAGAACTTATTTCAGAGCGAAATGTAGAAAGTATTTGGTGTTCCGTTAAAAGTAAAAGTAGTAACGCAAAAAAGATATATGTAGGTGCATATTACAGGCCACCGGACGCAGACGTCAATTCTATAATAGAGCTAGAGTCAGAGATACGCACATTACTTTCTGGGAAGAATGATAGAGGAATAATAGTAGGCGGAGATTTCAATCTCCCCTCGATAGACTGGAATACGTGTAGTTTCATTGCAGGAGGTAAGGATAAGGAACATTGCGAATCACTGTTGAACACCTTTACGACACATTCTCTACAACAGCTAGTAACAGAGCCGACCAGGGGTAACAACATTCTAGACTTATTAGCAACAAATATACCCGAGAGAGTTCTAAATACAGTTACAGACACAGGAATTAGTGACCATAAAATAGTGCATGCGAAATTTATTGTAGGCGTTGAAAGACATTATAAACCAAGGAGGAGGGTGTACTTATTTGGCAAGGCAAATTACGACGGTATGAAAGAGGAATTAAGGGAAGCGTTTAATGTATTCAGCGAACAAAGCAAAGGATTAAATACAGAGGATTCGTGGAGAGAATTTCTTGAGGTCACCCGTAACGCAGTTCATAAATACATACCAAGTAAATATATTAGTGATAATACAGAGCCAAGGTGGTATAACGCGGAGGTTAGGAAATCACTAAAGCGACAAAGGGTATGCCACGCTAAGATGAAAAATGCCAGACGGGGTCTATCGGTAGAGGAAAAAAATGAGCTAGTTCAAAACTATAAAAAATCGAGAGCATTAGCAAGGAAATCATGTCGGCAAGCGTTATCACATTTCAAGAGCAAGATGTTAGGAGAATATTTAGATAGCAATCCTAAAGCGTTTTGGTCATATGTGAGAGAGCTTCAGGGAAATAAGTCCACAGTGCACACACTTAAAAATGATAAAGGAATCAGAGTCACCAGCAGTGTAGAAAAAGCCAACACTTTAAACACCTTCTTCCAAAGTGTATTCAACTCATCGTCACAAAACGCAGTGGAACCACCGCCGAACACTTTCAGTGAGCAAATGCCCGAAATAAACATTTCATGTCGCGGAATAGAGCAGCAGTTAAAAAGCATAAGTAAAAACAAAGCACCAGGTCCCGATCAAATTCCTTCCAGAGTTTATAAAACATTAGCTTCTGAAATAGCCCCCTATCTAGAAATAATATTCAATAAAACACTAAAGAACCACACAGTACCCAAGGATTGGAAAGTAGCTAACATTACACCTATATTTAAAAGCGGTGAAAGGGAAGAACCTAGTAACTACAGACCCATTTCACTCACGTCAATCTCTTGTAAGATATTTGAGCACATAGTAGTCAGTTCGATCATGGGGCATTTGGATAGTCAGGGATTACTCATAAACAGCCAGCATGGGTTCCGGAAAGGTAGATCTTGCGAGACACAATTAGCTTTATTCGTACACGATATTTTAGTCCACGGCGAAAGCAGTACTGAAGTTGATGCGATATTTTTAGATTTTAAAAAGGCTTTCGATAAAGTTCCTCATGACAAATTAATCTTGAAGTTAGAGAGTTTTGGTATAAATAAAGACGTTGTATGTTGGGTAAAAGAATTCTTAAGTGGGCGAGAGCAGAGGGTTGTCATAGATGGTATCATGTCGGACACAATCGAAGTCACATCGGGAGTTCCCCAGGGTAGCGTAGTAGGTCCGCTTCTATTTCTTTTATACATAAACGATTTGGGTACCGTAGTTAGTAGTAACCTTAGACTTTTTGCAGACGATGCGGTGGTGTACAGGGGTATATCAAACGAAGAGGACACGAAATCACTTAGCAAGGATTTAGATGCAATTGAAGAGTGGTGCGACAAATGGCAGTTAGAACTCAACCTTAAAAAGTGTGTAGCTATCAATTTTTGGAGGAGGAATAATTCGATAGAGCGATCCTATAGATTTAATAACACGAAGATCGAAAACGTTGAAACCGTAAGATATTTAGGTGTAACAATCACTAAAGATTTATCGTGGGGAAGACACATAAGGGAAATATGCGGCCGAGCGAAGAGAAAGCTAGGATTTATAAAAAGAGTACTTGGGAAATGTGATGAGAAGACAAAAGAGCGATGCTACTTTTCACTAGTTAGGCCCCACCTTGAGTATGCAGCCAGTGTATGGGATCCTAATGAATTAGGTTTGATGAGAGAACTAGACAGTGTGCAGCGTAGAGCAGCTAGGTTCGTCAAAAGGTGTTACGATAGGTTGAGTAGTGTATCAGAATTAATACAAGAATTAGGGTGGGAATCATTATCAGAGCGTAGATTAAAGTTCAGATTTAATCTATTGCAGAAATTTCAATCGGATAGCTTTACTGAAGATGTTAGGCACATATTGAAAACACCAGCGTATTATGCTAGATTCGACCAGATAAATAAGATTAGAGAGATAGATTGTCGTACAGATAGATTCAAAATGGCATTTTTCCCCCGTACTATAAGAGAACAGAATAGGCAGCATAGGAAAGGGATAGGTAGGGGAAATATTTTAGAGTATTCTGTAGTGCATGATGCATGTATTAACCCCTCAAATACTATAGATACTAACAATCTAGTTGCATGAGACCCTTTAGTTGCTTGCTTGCATGCTAGTAGTGAATGCTTGGTGACCTTCACCCCCTGCCACACACCCTCGCGGTGGCTTGCAGGGTATCGTGTAGATGTAGATGTAGATGTAGATGAAGTTCGAATTTCCTTTATTCTTTCTTCTGATTTTCCTTTGATTTTAATATTTTTTCGACGGCCATTTCACGGATCGGTCTTCTCTTTTCGGCTAGCATTGCAAGCAGAATATTCTCTGAGTGAGCAAAAAGAGCGTTTCCCTGAATGATTGAGTAAAGGCGTAATTTGATGTCTCGATTCATATATTTCATGAAATGTATCATGTTCATGATATTCTTCGGACCTTCTGTGCATTTGGTGTTAATTTTATCGCGAACCACATAGGAGTTTATACTTTCATCACAAATGTTGCCAATGTCATCTGTTCTTTTGAAGGAATTTCGGTTGAAACATATAATCGAAGAATACGAATTGCTGCAGTGGTCCACCTGGAATGAACCATTTTCCCCGAACTTCTCGCTGAAAGACTCTCCAGGCATTCTTCCACTTGAAAAAGCCCGTCGTCTCCTTGAGAAACCATCACGATATCAACTAGAAGCGCGGATGCGAGTGCTGCAGCAGCTCGTTTCGATATACAGAATCTTTCACAGGCAGACGCAAATCTAGACAAATTTAAATTATTTACACCCACCTTTTTTCCAAAAAATCATCAGCATCACTTGCGTCGCGTAATTTTTCATTTGCAGACGTTTCATTACTTGAGTCTTTCCAAATCACAGGAACTTCTTGTTCAGGTAGCGTGGAACATTCTAATGATCTTTTTATTTCTAGCCTATTTCATTTCGTCCTCCTCTTGTCTTTCCTGGACATCAATGGCACTGATATTTAGTTTTCTATCACCTCTGGTCCTGAAGGAATACACGTTCTAAAAATGGCACTTTGGTGGTATTATCACAAACCCAATCAGTTCCACTAGAGAATTTACATGCCACAACATCACACAGCTGACACGCGTGACGATGAAAGTCTTGCTTCAGATCAACGAATGTCCTCTTGTTGACAGATCGAAGATTATTGCGGTATTTTCCATGGTATTGAATATTTCGTCTCACAATTTGCTTATGTCCGACAACTGGTATAGAGGATCTATTCCAGATGTCTTCAATGACATAAGCCACCGTCTTCGCGATTCCCGGCACAGATATATCGGTATTTCCACTTTCTTCTTGAATGTACCGAGAGTACAAATACATTTTAATCATCTCCTCATAAGTAGGACAAACATTACCCGCGAACTTTTCGGGTGCACTAAATATCAGGCACTCCTATCCACACCTTTTAAGCTTTTTCTGTATTTTCGCCATTGCTTAAATTTCTTGCAACCGAAACCGCAGTACGCTGCACAATGTAGTTATTCACTCACAGCAATGAATACCAACTGACTGACTACCTCAAGCTAATGAAGTGAAATACGCATCTTGCCCGACAACAGATGGGAATCCCCAAGGAAAATAAAATATTGCAACGAATGTGGTGAGTTAATGAGTAACGATAGTAACAGCATGAGATGAGGGAGTTTAAACATCAGTTACGAGGGTTTACAATAGAATATGTCTTGTATGAGAATTCTATGCCATTTTATCACCTATGTATTCACGTTCAACTCATCGCTGGGGCCAGATAAGGATAGCCTCCGTCCCCCGTCTCATTCATACTTTCCTTAGCTCTACCACTGGCCATCTTTATCATACCTGACTCACGTCGAACTAGCTGCACCTATTATCGCTTAGGGACTAGTTAACTCCCGGTTTTCCAAGAAAGTGCCGGTTGGAGGAGCACGTATATACCGTACACAGAGATAATGCGTTGATTATGGAACTGTTCGGTTTATCATTTCCGACAGTGAACCACTACAATTTATCAAAGTTCTTAGAAAAAGCTACTATCTTCTGATGAGTAGATCGTAGATATATCAGCCTTTTTTAACAAAAGAATTCATTTGGACTCCACTAGTGTATTAAAATGTCAGATTTGTAGTATCTTTCCCAGCGCGCAGTCCGCTTTGTCTCCGAGTGAACACCCACTTCTTTTGCAATCTAATTACGAGCATTTATGACACACGAATTCGTTAGATTTGCAAAGAATATCTGCAGCTCAGGGGGGCAAGAGCCAATTATTGGATATTGCAGCATATCCCGAGGAAATCAAATGTTTGAATCACCTTTGTGATAAATATCAGGCAGTATTTCTTCGCCATAATTGAAGTTAGTTTCAAAACGTAACACTTTTTCGTCTGTTTTAAAGTATTATTTATACCCAAATGAAGTATGAGACATTTATAAAGGAACTGCATTCGAAAAAATATTAATTTATCCAAAATACGGCTCCCAAAAGTGATCTATTTGAAGTGATGCTTGGAGCGTGTAAAAATGTTTGTTGTTGTGCGGGCGGCCTACACTCTACATGAGCTGTTTATTCTTAGGCAGCGTGTAAGCCATAGATTTCGTCAAATAAACTTCACATTTCAGTGTTGTATTCTAAAAACATGTATATATCGTTAATATATACCAATATTCCAGTATTCGCTACAAATGAGTCTCCATAACCGTTTGTTTCCCATTTCCGCCTGAATGTTCTCAAAATTTTAAACTTTAGAACTCGGGCGGCAGTGGTTAATATTATCCGATTTCGAAAAAATTTTGCATGCTAGATCCTGATATCAGTACACAACTTTCCCGCACAGGGCAAATTTGATCCGGAAAAAAAACCTTTTTTCGGCCCACCCTACTGGACACCTTGCTAATATTTTAAGCGTGCCATTATGACTTCATCATTGTCATAAATGCTCTTGGTGGCTGTAGGGTTCCCCGTAGTTGTATCCCCTTAATCCCTTTTATTTCATAGAATTCTATATGCCCTGTTTATCCAGATATAAGGGCTCTGAAACGTTATCTAAATTATTAAAAAAATATTTATAGGAAAATATAGCAATAATGATAAATCATTCCGTTTTATACATGTGTGTAGTACCCTGGAGGTCATTGAAAGTGTGAGGCCACCACAAGTTTTACCTACGCTGAAGATGATCACAGAGTATGTAGGCATGCGTTACCGTTCAGTTAAAATCATATTTATGGTATGCAACTCTCCAATTTAACAGTCAAGTCAGCTTAGTCCATCAAGGTGAGAAAATGGCTTTAACTATGATGCATTGATACTAATTTCAAGTTGTCGTACAACTTTAAGCTTTCATAATCTGCCGAAGTGGAAATAATTTTGGCCAGTAGGGTTTCACCAAAACTTTTATCCACCAGCAATAAAACCTTTAGGTTTACCACAAGAAAATAATGGACTCACGAATCGGGTGTCAATGAATGACCATCATCAGGTAAATTCCCGCAGGTTGTCGATCAATTTCTGAAATGTCGGTCGGGAAGAGTGATGGAGGATGAAAGGGGGCAATGACTAGAGATTGGAGGAAATAAGTTGGATACCGAATCGGAAAGAACGGCGAAGAGGCTTGATATAACAATTCGGTAACATGAGTGACGTTGAGGAAGACAGGTTTCTTTAAAATTTGCGGCAGCTCTCTGCCACCAAGAACCCATCTGTTGTTGAAACATGCAGATTTTACGTTGCTAAAATCACTCTCAGGATTGTTTCAAAGTAACCGTTAAGGAGGTTGATCCGAAAAATGAAGATCATATCATTTTTTTTTATATTTTCAGCACTTATAGAACTAAAGTTCCTCTATCTGATAAAGTAAAGATAATTATACCAACCCATACTCCTTTTTGCACAAATTGAATTTGAAATTAACTACGATTAACGGCGAGGATGGCCGTCACACTGGAACATAACGTTTAAAAATACCATAGTGACATGTCTTTTTTGTAAAAAACTGATATTTTATGCGTAATTTCACCAGAAATAAAATGACACGAAAAGAAAGGCATCAACCCACCGTATTTTTCGCTAAATCCACCAATTTCTGCGCTCATAGCAGACGAAATGCGTTAGTGGTCTTCAAGTGGCGCTGCGGTCGCTCTAGCCAAAATGTATGGCGTAGGTATGAATAATATCATTACAAGGGACACTGAAAAATGGTAAATAAAAATCATCAAAAGCGGTGTTTAAAATGATAAATGCGGTAAATAAAATCGTTTTAAAAAGGTGTGTTTAATGTTGGGAAAAAGGAGTCTTAAAGGAAGGGTTTTTTTTAAATATTATTAATAAATACTTCATACCAATGATAACAAACAGTTAATTACATACATTTGAGATCCAATACAGAAGTTATGGCTACCCTACGCAACATAAAAAACACAGTAGGCAAAATTAAGTTAAAGGCAAATTAATGAGATAATGGTAATAACAATAACAGAGTGAAGTAGTGGACTGCAGGTAATGAAGTTCGATTCTTATCACTGTTTAAAATTTTTCTTTCAACCATTGAATAAAAAACTTTATCATCCTTCATTTCCAACCTTTGTGTGTGGATACTGACTTTTTTGTACTTCTATCGCTTCAACTAGATTTACAAATGCATCACTCAAAAATACACTAAAGTTAACGTAATGATTCCACGATTTAATTCTGCAATATAAATTTTTTCCAATCATTTGCTTTCGCCTAATTTAATTATTTTTTTTACTTATAATTTGGCATGAAATTTCTGATAACTTACTTTTTTTAACAGCCTACTAGCATTACCCTAGGAATACAGCACGGCTGTATTCTTAGGTCGTGTTAAGGATCGAACTCGCGACTGGCAGTACACTAGCCCTCATTTTAAACAACTACGCTCTCATAGGTTCACGGGAATCTGGCGAATGTAGGCGACCCGCATAACATTCGGCTTAATTTTTTTCTCGCACATCCGGGCCTGTGAAGAAAAAGGTCAAGACGAGTATTTTTTTTGTTTTCCTCGTTTGTGGCACGGAAAAAATCTTCTTCTCATTTCGTAACCCGAGTTACTTAACCTCTCCTTGTTGGTGTCTACCATACGTACATACATTCCATTCGCGGGGCGCATCGATCATGAGGCCGCGAGATGTTAAAATCTCCAATCCGGTTCTGAATTTTTAATGTCCTCGGATATGATTTCAGTAGCGAATGAAATGAAAGACACGTGGATCTTTGGATCCGACCCGACCATCCTTAATTTATGAGTGGTACATTTGAAAATCTAATTTAAACAACAAAAGTATAATAAAGTGAGTATTCAGATTTAATGGTTTGAAATTGAATATGATAACATTTTCGATGCAGTGACTGAAATAAAAAATTAAACTGCGATTGGGATCGAACTTCGCACAGTACACTAGCTCTCGTTGTACGCCTGATCCCGGCGATGTAGGTTACCCGCATGACATTCTACGTATTTTTTTCCCGCGATACCGGGGTAATGGGGGGGAAAAGTCATATTTATTTATTTTATTTCTAGTTGCACGGGAACATTTTCATCTGATTACGTGACCTTAGTTACACATCCTCTTCTTGTCAATACCTAGGACACCTACATTCCATTCACGGGGCACTTCGATCGCTAAGCCGCGAAAATTTAAAATCTACGATCCGGATCCGATTTTACTCCGTGTCTTTGGATCTGAATCCTGAACCGAGAAAAATGAAAGATCCGATCCGGTCATCACTAAAGAAAATATTTCATGCTACAAAAATTCGGCATTTGCAAAATATCTCAAATTTCGTTAAAAAAATCGCGTTTCAAAGAAGACACGGTTATTTCGCGATTAAACCCAAAAAGTCGCTTATTTCGTGAATCCTGTCGCAAAAAACGTTTCGCGAAAATGTCATGTCCCTAATCATTACTAATGAGATATTAAAGCATATTTCAGAAAAATATTATAACATAATGTTTGATAGTAATATTCTGGTGTTATAAATTAGTAAATTCATTGAGTACATGAATTTATTTCTTTTAAGTAAATGCTGAATTGACTCCATAGTTGAGCTGTTTAAAGTCATCATAAAAAAGAAATCCTTCGACTTTACATCGCATTTCTTGTGATACTTATGACTTTCAATAGCTTAGGTAATTTTCTTTGTGAAGTAAGGATCACTTAGCAGGCATATACTCGTACTTAAATTAATAAGATCCCTCAGACAACTTGACTCAAGCAGTCGCGAGCCAACCTCCTTAAGCGAAAAATGTTGGTGGTATCATGGCGGTTCGTAGGTACTTCATTTGTGTGGTGGTATTTAAAATTTTTGATAGTGGTGGAACGCTACAGAGCGTATTCCAAAACGATTTAATTTATGCGGCATGATGTCCTTTGTGTAAAATCATCGAAAAAATGATGTATTTATTTTAAGATACGAATGAACTATATGTATTTCCCAAACAACCATAGGGATCGGGTTGGTGTGGTGGCTAGAGTACTGGCCTCCCATCCCGAGGGTCTGGGTTCTATCCCCGGCAGTGGCAGATTTCTAAGTAGAAAACTGGTCCCCACTTGAGTGCCTAGTTGAGAGAATTTCAAGTTCGTACTCCGTCCGTTGGATGGGACGTTAAGCCGTGGTCTCCTTGGCGCCTTTCGTTAAGAGTAGGCTAATGCCGACGCCGGGTTTCTCTCCACCCTTCATCCGTTCCCTTAAAACTCCATAACCCAATTACCCTCCTGTTCTAAATGGCGCAAAGGACTTCAGCTGTTGGTCACCTCCCCTGAATAACCAACCAAACAGCCATCCTCAATCTCAAATTTCTCTCAGAAAAGGTAGTTTTTATTTTAAAATTGCGGTAATAATCCTTCCAGAGAATCTTACATTACTGTAGTGAACTCATTTGAACGTAGAAGTTGGGGTTAGCATAGACTATAACCAGGTGTAATAATTTCCTTGCTGAAATTTTGCCTTAAAATTTAGTAAAGACTTGAAGGACGGCAAATGATAATAACTGTTCAACGCCATTGGAATATGTTAAAAAACAGTCCGTAGGACGAAGACAAGAAGGTCTTTGGAGTTACTCCGAACCAGGTGCAAAGGAAACCTTTCGTCTAATAAACTAGAGCCGTAATGCCTCAATTTGGAGCCTGACGGCCTCCCCATTGCCACGTGAATGGCACCAGTTTACCGCTTAAGACGTTAAGGATTGCCAAATGGTCTCAGCGACGTCGCGTGTCTCGAAAATGCACCGTCGCTGTTCTCCCTTCAAATGACGGAAAAGAAGATTAAAGGCCGATGTAGCCGGAGGTTTTACACGGACACTTTGGTGCGGGACATAAACTCGTTCGAATTTCGTGACCGGGTAAGGGAGGCGCGCAGTTTCCCTCGTGGAAGTCGTAATTCTGGGCGGGAGAGAGCTGACGGAGAAGCCAGGCGGTGATTGCGGACCGCTTTCTTCCCAACCCCTCCACCAGGGCAAAGAATTGAAAACCCTTAATTTGATTCGCCCATCTCCCCAGGAGCATGAGTTACCGTTCGTACGTGCACCGACTCGGTCGCGGTGGAAGACTCGCATGCAATAAAATTAGGGAGATGAATGGTAAGGCAGGGAGTCTCATTTTCTTTCCTCGTTGGATCGTTTATTATCGTATAATTTTGCATACAAGGAGATAAGAATGTACTGGAGGAGGTGTCTCTGCGTATTTGAGAAGAGAGGTAGGCCGTCTTGCTAAGTCAGGACATGCGGGCTTGCTACTTGTTATACTCACAGTTGAAGTTATTTTTGCGCAATTTTAAAACCTTGAGTTGTAAGATGAATAATTTAATATTCTTTTAAAATTAGTTCCTTAAACGGTGGAATGCCAAATTATGAGGTTTATATAGGATATTTGAACATATTTTTATATTAAAGTAAACCCCCCGTAGAGTTAAATGTTTTAAATAGAATTCAAAGATCACGTATTAACTGTGAAAAAGCCGTGATTGTTTTCTCTGTGGAATATTTCCTATAGTTTTAAATAGCATTGGGAAGATTAACTGACGTTTCTTAAATGAAATTGTTTTACAATTTCATTGTTATTTATGTTTAAATACGTATGTAGTCTCAATAGAAGAAAATAGAAAATGCAGTTCTTACTGCTGAGGAGGTTGGGCATAACCTTTCCGAAGCATCCCCATTCTAGCTTCCTTGTAAAACGTAATCTAGTTTGTTTCTGCCAATTTAGTACATTCTCATCTCCTCGATTTTATATTACTCCATCCGCATGCAATTGCGGTTACTATTAGTTTAAATCGAAGGTACCTCAAAAACTTTTCACGCAGTTTAATGGTAGTACATTTTATTAGCCGTTGACACCTTCAAGAATTTAGCAATTTTCAATCGAATTCCTCTATTTCCAAGTTGGGAAAATACATCTTGTTTATATTAGGTAAATCAAATCTTTCGTGTGCTGCATTGAAGTCCTAAAACTGATTCTCAGACAGTAGATCGTTTTTATTAACAATTTCGTATTTAAATAACGATTCCCGAGTCCCTGCGTTGGTACTAAAAAATTAAAACAGGATTTGCTAATGAAGGTGTCCTGCTACTCCAAGGTATCTATTTAAAACGTAATTTAAACTGATGATACTTTACTGACATCAATATTACGCATTACACAATGATGTATGATCTGCGTGGAGACTTCCTTTTTAGCATTGCTTGCGGTTCCACAACTGTTAGGGTTCTGACTTCGCACTCTATATTTTGCAGAGTTCAGCTGTGCAATCACATATTCTAAGACTGATAGTGTACCTATCTGAATATTTTCTGTAACTGAAGAGATTATTTATTTATGCTCCCTTAAAGTTGCGTGATGGAAACATTTTTTGGAACTTGGAATAATTAATAGTAATAATCACAATAATTTATAAGTTCTTCAGGATGCTAAGAAGATGTGGCTTATGTGTTAATACTGAGTGCGAGTAGTTAATGCATATTTTTTATACATTTCATATATTTTCCTATTCCAAACGGCGATTTTACATATCACTTCATTTTTCTCACATGTGGCATATACTTTTCTGGTAGTAGTATCGAATTACATTGTTGATTTGCTTTTATTTGGCATTTAATGAATTATGCTTCATGAACATTTCACGTTACTTTCATCTTACGGCAGACGGATAGCGTTAATGCTAATGAAAATCTTATTTACTTTTAGTTAATTCTTTCCGAGTTCTTTGTTCTCATTGAATCATTAACTTTTAATAAAATGTTGAATTTGCAAAAAAGGGGAAAGGTAAATTGAAAAATCCTGAAGTTAAACATGCGTTAGATAATCAGGCACTTGAGGCTGTAGAAAAGTGAAAAGAGTTGAACTCATTTCTGGTTGGAGCATTTAATGGACGCCACATCCCACCGTCACGTTTCCATTTTTCTCCACGTAATCTGTATTGCTGGTGCAGTCGAATTGGTAGCGTTAGGGGAGTTAATTTACAAACGTGGCAGAGCAATTTCAAAAATGAGTTTCCCACAAATTTGGGGAAAAACGTGTTTATTTGCGGTGCACGAAAATCCATGGGGGTTTCACAAGTTTTAATATCAGGGGATTATCGAGTGCATCTGCAGCGTTGCCCTTTGCGCCATTGTTGCCGTTATCACCAAAAACCCACCGCACCAGCTGATTTTCACTTGGCACCTAGGCCTTCTATCATTTCCCTTCAGTAGCCATTTACAGAGCCTCGTTCCCTTATCTCGCATTTTAGCTCGATTGCCTACAAAGCCAATACTGTCTCGGGAATTTCCACTTGGCCCCGCTAGAGACGCCCTGGGTTTTGGTGGTTGTACGGGAGGGAAGTGTTTCGTGGGTTAAATCGTTCCTGGGGTTACGCTTTTAAACCGTTTGAGAACTTCAATTGACCGGGGAATTAGCCCAAAGTTGGGAACCGATTCCACCCGAGACAGAGCACGGATCTAGCTGATGGAGCACTTTTAATGACTAAACTTTCATGCCCAGGAGAAAGGAAGTATAGCTTCACCCATTTCCCCTAAAAAGGTAAAAATAGAACAATAAAAGCGGACGGTCTCCAATTTCTTCAAGCCCAAAACCTTAGGTATATTACCCCCGTAGACTTGGCAATAAATCATCCACAAACCTCCAATTGTATCCAGTTTATTTAATGCGTTCAGTGGTACGAAATATCAATCATATTAATCAGTAGTCACTTTATTGAATTTAATCGAAATTTTTAACAACTGAAATTCATTCAGAAAGGATGGGAGCAAATATGATTTCGCCATTTAACTAAGAGTGAAAGAACTATTTTTATTAAGCTTACTGTATGGACACAGTTTAAAGTGAAATGAGCTTTTCTTTGATATTTTTTTTTATTATTAAAATAATTCTTTTTATTCGTAGGTATGTACATATACAACAAATGACAAATTTTACAGCAAATTACAAATTTACAATGAGGGATATTTTATATCATAAAACATTTCGTGAGAGCTAATGTTTCGTTAGAGTTTCGTTAAAAGGTATATCGTAATGCAAAGCAAAATACTGGTACCTCAGATATTGGATGAGAAAGAATTATACATAGATTACGATATCCATCATCTCATGAGTTTAAAATACTATAAAATATACAATAAATATATGATAAAATATAATACAATACAGTTTAAGTCCAAAATACTATAAAAATTACAATAAAAATAATAAAATGCAATTAAGGACCTGCTAAGCCAAGGCGGCCTTTTGTTAATTTTCTCATTTTTTCAAGCTGTGTAGCTTTTGGGCAATTTATCTTAGCAGCCACTCTTTCAATGACCTTTTCAGTGCAGGTATACATTTAATATCATGCATTGACATATTAAATTCATTTAACAACCCAGGGACTACATGTGACAAAGACCTCTTGCCATGGAAGTTAAAATACTTAGGTACAGACAACCTTTTTATTCGTCTAAGATGCTTGTCAGTATTAATCACACGGTGTTTTATTAATTTGCTTTCAAAAACGTTGTCTCTGATTAACAGATATGTATATAACTCTCTTAATGGTAACAAACTATGATTTTATACACTTCTCTCACATTTGTCCCGGTGGTCATCAAATGCGCTATATTTTTATTTTATAAAGTAATAACCTTCTTCAACAAGGTGGAGGTTTTACTACACCAAACCGTCAGACCATACCGTATTACAGCCTCAGATAAGCTTTGAATCATTAATTTATTCAGTTCATGAGGCAAGGAATTTTCAAGATTTGACATTTAAAATACACCTTACACATCTTAGTTTGTCATATATATATTTGATATGATTACTAAACAAAATCTTTCATCTAATATTATTTCCAAGTATTTTAGGTGCTTAACTTGGGTGAATCTTGTACGCCAAAAGTATGTACACGTATTCCAGGTAAATATATTATTTCGTATGGCAATTCACTCATAAATTACCATTTTCTAGGACAGAATGGTAATATATCTTAATCAAATGGATATTTTATATGTTGCGGAGCGATACGGACCATTGATCAATCTTCTTTTACCAAAATTCGTCTATTACCTTGTTTTGTCTTTTAACCCCAGATTTATATATGCACTAATTATGGGGTCGAATTTATTCATTTTCCAATGCCTTTTAATTCCTACCTTGAATAACGTTTTTATTACAATCGTACCTTTAGTTCGTAAATCATGTTTAAAATCCGCAACAGTATTACGTTAGTGAGAAGTGTCTTGCATCCCTCTGCATTTACTGTTACTTCAGCTATTATCTTCTGTTTCTAATACACTTCACGTTTCAATGGACGGAGACATTCTCAAGAAACAAAAATTTTGACAAGACAAACACCATATGAATATGATTAGAGGAAAGGATTAGTAAGAGCGATGCCCTTCAACTCCTTTTCCCTTCTCTCCACTTTTTTCTCTCTATTCACCCCTCCCTCCTATCCAATCCTCTCTTTATGTACGCCATGCTAAAATGTGTTTTGCAACTTGAAGATGGATCTGTGGGTAAAGAGTTTTTGGTTGATTAAATATCAGTTATCAATACGGCTGTTAACCCCTCCTACAGCATAGCTGGCCTTTAAGGTTTATATTTTCAAATGAAATGTAGTTAGGTATCCTTGCTCCCCGAATACCCACCTACTCCATGCTAGGCTTTGTGCTTCAAGCTGTGAAATTTACTGCTTCAAGTAGAACTTCTTCTATCTAATGCTTTTCTATGCTAGCCTTGGATGAAGAGTGAAATTAAAGACAGTGGGTTGACGTAGGCCATTGATGGAAAGCTCGGTACGGTTGAAAAGGGATTCCTAGCCAGGTGACTTTTGATCTGATGAACAAAGATAACAACAGCGTTGATCCTATGTAAGAAATATTACGTATGGAGATGAATTACGGTTATAAAACACAAAGCTGAGATTCTCCGTAAAAATTCCCCGCGTCTTTTCAAATTCTGATGGCAAATAGGAAATGGTACTTGTCTGAGGTGGTTAATCCTTATTAAAGGATAATCATTATCATTAAATCTTTTTCATGATTAGCATATTAAAGCTGTGAATATTTTTAATTTGTTAAGAGATGGGTAGGTTTTGATGCATATTAAGCTATTCATACGATCCTATTTGTCACATAATATCCCTATTGATTCCACTGACTTTCGACCTATCAGCATTCTGTCCAGACTACCTATAATCCTCACTTCACACCACCTAACCTGTAACATTGTTACTCATAAATTTATTATTTATTGAGGTCTTTATGGCACCTGTTTCAACGGAAGTTTGACCAATTATTAAATGGAATATAGAAGTTTTTAATTCCAAACTCCAATTCTCAATCTTTCCCCAAACATATTTCATTATAATATTAGATGCTGTGATCATAATTAATGAATGGAGTAGTATTTAGCCCCTGCTATTGAGAAGCAATCATAAAGCATTGATCTTAGAACATATATATGAGCCAAAAGAAATGTATCATGCGTATTTAACTATGGAACCATGGAGAGGAACTAACAAATTCACGCTATCCTTCTGCATTCGAGAAGTTCATTACAGTTCTAAGGAACTATGGCAACCTTCAAAATTAGTTCTGATGGTTATTGCTACTCGTTTCGGTAAGGTCTTCTTGAAGGTTAGATTATTGCCTACACTTTGTAGATATATCTGTATTCTCATCATGATCATCATCAGTCAACGATCCAAAGATTGGTTTGACACGTCTCCACTCTAGTAGATAACCAATTTAAAGATTTATAGATCTAGATTTCTCTGCAAATTTTTCTAGATATCTGATGCGAGTCCATCCTTAGTCATTATTCCCGTTCACAAGTTCCCCGACGACTATCTTCATCAGGTATCATGTCTAATGATATGTCGGATTAATTGGTCCTTTGTTCTTTACAAAGTTTTATTAGGAACTATGCAATAAGGCAAGATAGAGGAAGGTACCTAGTCACAATTTAGGCAAACCGAAGTTTGAATACAAAGGAATGTAAAGACGCTCTAGGTCACTGAGGATTAGTTATCTTAATATAATCCAGTATACAATATAAAATGAGAGAATAAGCCGTCACGTTTTTGTGAAACGCTTTCATTTAACGGTGGAATATTTTAGAGTACGTGATATTATAAGATACGATTATGCACCATGAACATTATGTGCGGCAATGGTTCACTCTCCGCTACACTCCCCTGCGGCAGACTGTAGCGTATTATCTACATGTAGTTAACATGAACAAACTCGAAGCTTAGTGCATAATTAATTGGCATCAACTCGCAGAAAATGAGCTTCTTATTATTCACTCTACAGCACTGGGTTTGACTGAACATCCTGTATATTTTACCCACAGGAATTAGGGTAGAATTTGTTTTTGAGCTTGCAGATTTCTTTTCTCAAATTACTTTAATATTTATAAACTACATACGTTGTGAATGATACCACCAGAAAGGAAATACATTTAAAAATCTATTCCTGATCGTGAAATATAGTGTTCTATTTCAAATCACGAAAACCTTGACAACGTATACTAATAATTCGTATAATTTTATTGTAGTGAAAAACGTTCACCTTGTCGACTAAAGGCATTGCTATAGTTCACTCTCATAAGATAGTTTGGGGTGATATTAAATAAGACGCAAAAAGCATGGCTTTCATAGTTTAAACATAAAGTACTTCTCTTTGTGGTTGCGGTTTTTTATAGTTACACGCAAATTTCATGGGATTAATGATACTTATTTCCAAAATTTGCTGCGTGAGGGTTTTTTGGAGATATTTTAAAGACTCCAGCAAGTTTTCTGGCTTGAAACTTTCTGGCCTCATGAAGTTTTATTAATATTAGGGGAGGTGTTGGAATATAGGTATGTATTGCAGACGAAGGTGAAATGACAGAGTGCTATATTATTTTATCTTCATTCCCGAAGTGCGGAGATGAATTCTCCGGCGTAATTTACTGAGAGCAAAGGGGGCCTGAAAATAGAAAGCTTCGGTGGAAACGCGGTCGAAAGGGAAATATGTTCCATCTATCTCCCCATTCTCCACCCCGTGCTCTTTTATCTTCATGAACGGGTATCCGAGGAGTGGTTTCGCGGGCTTAAATCTTCGGGTATGGATGGAGACCTTTTCATTGGGAGGTGACCGTTGGAGGGATCTTGGATGGGCCGCTAAGGAAATGAGGAGGGATGGTGAGCGAAGATGGAGAGGGAATCTGGTTAGGAGAGAGGATATGAGGTCCCGTTGGCCATATGAAAGAGAAGGGGATGGATTTCAGAAAGGTTAGCGTCATTGGGGTGGATGATATAGGTTCGCAGAATGAGAGTGAAGGAAAAGGGAAAGTAATGGAATACGCAAGGGACATTCCCTTTTGTAAAATAGTCCCAGGAGCTTCCTATACTACTCTGTGCATTGCAAACTTGTTTGCTAACAGGTTTCAGCTTATGAGAGGGAAAATTAGTGTTACAAAATGTGATTATTTCATTATAACTTATAATGTATTTCATTTCATTATTTCATTATAATTATTCATTTCATTATTTTTAAGTAAAAGATACATACACAAATAAATATTCTTTATGTAATAATTTTTTTAAAAAAATTTGTTTGTTTTCGTTTTTGTAACCAAGAAACATAACATTGTTGTTGTTGTTTATAAAAAATTGTCACCAAAAGGTATGTACAAGATTTTCTCTGTAATCATTTTTTTTTCCTCTCTTTAAATTTTGATCCTAGACTGTACAAATTAATGAAAATATAAAAACTTCAATTATGTATCAAATAGCTCTGATGATGCCGCAATAAAGAGGCGAAACGTCGGCTAAATTGGTGTTTTCACATATATCGACCAAACTACTCCAGAAACCAATTCTACATACATTATAACTAGGTATTGTAATGTTCCTGAAAGGAATATATCTATAGATGGATAACAGAACATTATTTATTCAATGGGTCTTCATTTTAATGGATCCTGAACCTTTGCTGTTTGCAATTGAACATCATTATTTGTTAATAAACCATTTTAATAGTGCATAACTGATTGATTATTTTTAATTAAAACGCTTTATTACCTCAATAAATATTTTTTTAATAAATTATAATTGTTTTCTAAAAACAGATTTTGTACCTCTCTAAAATTCTTAACAGACACTCTTCGTACACCCTCTAATGCAACGTCCATTATCCAGATCATTTCTTCTCAGATTTGACTTACTAATAGCTTGAGATTTACGTTAGAAGGGAATTGAAGGAGGAACTTAACCTAAAAATCTTTCTAATGCAATTTTCCCGCATCATTATCCAGGTTGAGGGGTTAATACCTATTATTTTAATCCATACAGTTTAATTTTTGCCGTCAGTATTCGTAAAAAGTGGTCGTAAAGGGATTTTGCACTAACTTCCTGCTCTAAGAATCCTATCCTTTCACGAATCACCCCCAATTCCTTAATGGGGTTGGAATATATACAAATACACATAGCAATTAGAGTTCAAAAAAATAAATATGGTAGTTGATGGAATGTGAGCAAGTAATGAAGGATATGAAAGATAATTCAGCTGGTACTAAGTTATTTGCCTATAGAAGAATGGAAAGAAAGGCTGCGGCAAATCTATCTTAGAATAGGTGACTAATAATGAAAATGAGATCATTAAATTAGCATATTTTTCTACAATAGTGTCTAAAGTTACGGCTATAAAACTGCGTTTGTATACCGCAGTAACTTTTATCGTTTAAAGTTGTAACTATGGCAAGAATCAGTCAGTATTACACATTTCATTGTTAATAAAACACTGAAAATTATGCAAGTGGTGGTCCTTTTATTCATCTACATCGTGAACCTGTAATCTATTTTTCTACTCACCCTTGATTTATCAGGACCCATGCGTTTTTTACTTCGACGTCCTTCAAAATTACGGTACTAGTTTAGTGTTACCTCGTTCCTTACCTTAAAGGCAGGTAATGGATGTGCCCCAAAGAGAAACAAGTAGTCCCTCCTTACCTGTGAAAAAAGAAACATTTCAGTTATTAATAATGCTAAGTAGATTCGTTCAAATTTTTCATAACGTGAGTTTATCATAACATGTAGACATAACATGCTAGTAAAGAATTAAAACTGATCATTCCTCTTATGAGTACTTCAGTTAGATAATTAGATTTGTAATTCATCTCACTCGGATGTTATGGTGGTTGAAAAAATATGATGAATGGTTATGTAAAATATGAATGAAATCACCCAGAAAGCAGTAATGTGATATTTTAAAGATTGTCGATCAATTCCATTTTAAGTCGTGTTTCGGTTGTTTCCACGATTTTTTGAGAAAGAATTCTTTTTACAAATTTAAGCATTATGCTCATATTTTCTATGTAATGAAGTATATATTTCACCTTTCCCACCATTCGTTCATGGAAGAAGTCAAGAATGCATTGAAATCTTGCCCCAAATACATAATTCTGGCAGTGTAAGATATGAAGACCCAAAGAACCCGTAGACATATGAACTGAGAGGGGATAGGTTCGTTGCCCAATGCCGTTTTGCTATGCATGAATATGCCATAAAAAACGGATTATATAAGCAAACAACTATAATAATAAGGGGGACAATCACTTATGATTTTATGATAAGGCTTACTTGTAGAGGCTGAAATATAATACTTAGTGGCCTCGAGTGATTCGTGTGGATATTCCTTCGCTGGCGATGACCTACATTGCTCTACGGTGCTAATTTATTCCCCTGGAACTGCGTATATTATTCGAAAACCCGTGAACCCACATGAAGAGTGAGAACCTTGCGTTGCCTATGGTGCAGTTTTTGCTATTCCCGAAGGCTTGCAGAAGATCTTTCTTTTTTTCTTCCGATAAATCCATCGTGTTCCTTAGATATCTCAGAGATACTATCGGAGACATACGGCTGCGTCGTAAATACGAGACGTCACCATATCGGGACCTGGAGGCTGAGAAAGAAGATGGGTTATGGCCCTGAAGTATGCAAATCTAGATTCCCTCCCTCTGGTGTACCGTGTAGCTTGGTAAGATGCAGGTTTATTCATGTTTCCAGCTTGTGCACTTGCGCAGTTGTTAGGGGCTTAAAAAGATATTCACGTGGGCGGAGAGAGAGGGATTACGCATACATTTTAACTGCATTTGCCAGAGGAGTGTATTGGCGATTTTTTCCATTATTCCCCTCCAAAATATTCACATTCAAAAAGCTAGCCTGTGAAATACACGCCTTTTATTTAGGCTAGGCAATTATATTTCGCAGATTAAGCCATAAAAGGAAACTGGCACACTCAAAAGGAACCCTTGAAGTAAAAGCATATTTTGAAAGGCAATACTTTATCCTATCGCTTTATAAAACCCTATTCCCAACTTCTGAGACACATTCATGGACAATGAAATGTAATTGCATTCTTACTTTGCTCTAATGCGATCTTCAAAACAGTTGGTACGTAAATCTCTGAAGGTGTTGTTGCACGTGTAATAATGGATTATGCATGCTGCACTTACCTATTTTTAAATTTATCAGTAATTGCTATATGTATTTGCATCGAATATACCAAATCGCTGCATGGTGTATGGTTCAGTAAATGTATGTAACCATGAATACATTTTTACAATGATTCTCGTGAGTACATTGAAGTTTTTAGTATGGAAATCTAAAAAATAATCTAAGGTGAATATATATGTAAGTAGTAGATTTGCGGTAGGGTGAGATATTCCCGGTGTAATTGTAAAGAATTAATATAAACGATTAATACCATTAATACTCTGAATTCTTTCGGTTCATTTAACAAGTTTGTCGGCTCGATTCTTGAATTGTAATGATTGGTCCAATTCGAAAAGCATTGTAGAGATTGATGGAGGTAAAATAATCTTTGGAAATAATTTGCATCCCATTTTTGATAAATGTTTGTATAGTTTGTAAAGATTCAGTAAAGGCTTAAAACGAAATCGAATGACACGTGATGATTCCCTGTCTGGTCGAATCTGCCTTTAGTGCCCATGGAAGTTATAGGTATGATTAATAAACGAATGAATGTATATATTATAGCTACATTAAACATCTTATTTGTTTATTTTTCTTCTGCTCTGATGCAAAATGGGGAATTCAATGCATTCAATTCAATGGGCAAATGTTCAATGGCAAAACAATTCAAATTACACTTAATAGAAGTTGTAACTCTCGTACCTCTGAAGACCGAGTAAAAACTAGCATTTGGCTGTTGATACTCAACTAATAAGAGTTTCAGTGTGTACTGTTGAAAACCTATGTCAATTAATTAAATATTCGCAAACCGTCCATTTTATTGTTTTGATGGATAATATAAGTGGCATGACGATTTTTTTTGCTTAGTTTCACTAGTAATTCAGCTAATATCGTCGATCAGCATGAATTGGCGATTCAAACAGAAGTGCCTGATATATGTTGAGCAATTTGGAAATTAGTTTAGAGGGGATCGAGACTGCAGAACGTATACATGAGTTGGGGTGGAATTCTGTAACTTCAGGAGCCTCGTTTCGGAGAAAGAGTTCTCGCCCAAAATTTTCTCCCGACCGAATTCTGTAACTGGGTTGCGAAAGCTCTTTCTCCGAACCGGATGGGAGAAAACTCACATTATGAAAAAATTTTTAGGCGAAGGTGATGAACTTCGAAAGGACCAACGGGAAGTTTCGTACCTTAAACTAATGGTGGCTACAGCTGTTTTTCTTCGGTAATTTTGTAAGCAAACCTTTGGACAAGAAATATTGGAGCTCAAGGAGGTTATGCGAGTGATTTTTTCGCTATTTGTTATCGGTAATACTTGTGTGATATCATGTACCTGTGTGCATTTAAAGCCAGCGGCATGACGTTTCCGCGGTTTGCCACATATTTCGATTGTTATCTATACAACCAGAATAAATGAGAGATATTTATTGTGAATACTTTGTTTATAACACTTATCAATGAGGAGAATGAAGGTTAGTTTATCGGAACGAGGCACAAATCTAAAAGACTTGCGTCATCAGGAATGACTTACCGCTCCATTACTGCTTTTTTCGTTTGAAAAGTATTATAGGGTGAATGGACTTCCCACCATACGAATTATTTTCTTAAATGAAACTAAATAGAATACATGTAATACTTGGTTACGTTTTAACCAGAATAGTTGATATTTTGTTTCCAATCTTAAGGGTATGAAGCATTTATTCTCCTCATGCTGTGGGGTGTTTGCTAAAAGGAAGGTGAAGCATTAATTTGTCTTTATTTTCACCAGGAATATCACTGAATTTTGAAAGTCGTCTCCCTTATGCTCACAATTACCTCTTTACTAACATTCACCGGTAATAATAATAGTATGAATTATTGTCACATTGCACTTACAAAATGTGAGTTATGGCTAGGATAAGTTGGTGACTCATCAGGAGTATAAAATAATATTAAAGCAATATGTACAGTATTAGGTGTACATACATAAAACCTTACAGAGATACACACAATTTGAGGTACGTGGATACAATTAGGCATTTAGTACATTATAAAAGTTCTACGTCATCAAGATACTCTTGAATCGAGTAGTATATTTTATCTATCAATATTTCTTTTATTTTTAATAAACAAACATCGGTCTACTTATTTTTTTAAGTGTGTAATTATCTTGTTATACATTTTTATACCCATGCAAAATGGATATTTTTCATGTACTTTTAGTGTGTGTGCTGGGTATGTTAATTGCAGACATTTCTATTGTTGTGGTTTAAGTGCTGTAACACCAGTTTAAGTGCTGTAAATATGATTTAGGTAATTATTTATTTTTATCGGGCATTACATTGCAATAGTCTTTGCCAAGAAAAACAACAGAAACCTCAATATCAGAAGAAAATGTCAATATTTCTTTAGCAAATTCATTTAGGGATTAAAAGTGCAATTTCAAAACATTAAACCTAATCCTGATTCCCCTTTTTTGCAGAATAAATATATCTTTAGAGGCTGGGGCATAACCCCATAATTCTATCCCATATATTTAATTGCAGTGGAATAAAAGTGGATTGTTCGCAGGTAATTCTGAGAAATCTGAGTTTTTAATTTGTGGAGCACGAAGGGTTCGGTAATATATTAAGAAGTTTTGAAATGTGAGGACCACGCTGTAATTACTATCTAAATTAAAACCAAGCAACTGTAAGATGTCACAGTGAATTGGGAATGTACTAAATGGAAAGGTTGCCATCTGAGTTTTGTCCTTATTTAGAACCAAACTATTTACTAAGAACCACTTTGATGCTATTGACATAACTGCACTGGAGAATTCACCAGTGCTAGACATCTCATTTATATCATGTATGAATGTGGTATCTTTGGCGTAAATTAAAGATGTAGGCATATGGAACATTGGAATGCAAGGACAATGAAAGACTGAGGCATTACAACTACCAGTTGTGTGCAAAAATCTGCTGCTGATAACTCCGGAAAACCATGCTTACTTGTTTTATTATCTACTATTCTACTCAAAACACTCAACACAAATGAATCAGCTTATAGGTTTAAAAATTATAACAGTCCGATACCCAGCCACCTATGGAAAGGCATTTGTAGCAAGACAATATGTTGTTTGATAATCACCATATCACATTTAATACCAGCATTAAGTTTGTAAATGGCTGTAATAATTCAAAGACCTAAATTTCTTCAGACAAGTGCTTTGTAGCCCTTCAATTCAATATATTTGTGGACTAAAAACTGAACTTTTGTGGTATAATATGGTATTGCATTACCTGAATGTAATTCTCATGAACATTAACGGTACAACACCGTGCATACAACCATTCTCAAGTCACGAATACATAATAAAACAGACACGATGACCCTCGGTCTTATACTTGCCTCATGTCATGCTAAAGAGATTATGATGAGCACTGCACTACGCCACTAAATTACGTTACAGATCGATGCAATTGTATTTAGAGAAAAAAAACTTCGGCACCAAATCAATAAAAAATATATCTACCTTGTATGTGCATTGTAACATTAACTTGCGAACACCATGCGTAGTAAACGCGTTCTCGAAGAGACACATCGCACATTGAGTACATTTCAACTCAGCTGGCACGTAAAAGGATTCGGAAATCAAAATGTCTTGACTCTAACTGGGAATTCGTATCGAGTAGCAGTACTACCCGTCGCCTAATTTACTAATAATATTCCTCAAACATTTCTCAGGGCCGAAAATTAGCTCCGTCATAACGACAACAAAATCTTCATCTCTGTCCACACAGCCAATTTCCATTATGTGCCCGGCCTTAACCAGCTCACAACCTTCAATAAATGGTCTGCGGAAGTCTCCTATACAATGCATTAAATCGACTACAGATTGATACTTTCCTCAATGTTAAAATTCTACGGCAAAAACGTTTGGGTGCAACAAAGCCACGGGAGCAACAAAATCACGACAAAGTCACATGGAACCACAGCTTTACTCAACAGCGTGGATTCCCTATAAATCTGCTATGACACTAATCAGTGCTGCGCCCTATAGGTCGATTGAAATGACAATACTTCTGAAGTGAAAATAATTTCTAGCCAAAAACGGCTTTGTATCATCAGCAGATTTTAACTTTTTCCCTGGTGTTACCTAGCACTGCAATTTCCGTGGACGCTGACGGAATTTCCAAAAAAAAAGTAGTGATGTGATTGCCTTTGGCCAAAACAGAATGGAGTAGCAGAATTTCCACAGAGAAAAAAATCATCACAGAATGGAGTTATTTTTGGCATGCATAGAAATAAGAAAAATCCTTGCAGTTTCTTCCACATTTCTTCTCTAGCGCCGTTCTAAATGAGATTTTTTTTATTTCTCAGGATGGAAATGCTCTCGATTCCGGTACTTCCGCTTGTTTAAATCCCAATTTGCCCTTGCAAAACCTCTCTTCATCCCCGTTCTTGCCAACCCCTCTTGCTTTGCGAAGACTCTTCCTCGCCTTCCTCACTCCTGAGTTTAAACCTCTTGCCCTCCTTCTTTGCGATCCCCTACCAACTGCAAAAAACCATCTTCTCGCTCGTTCCATTTTCCACTAAGCCTCTCTTTGCCTCATCTTCCGGAAGCTTCCCTAATATCCCGGTGACCTCTTTCCTGCTTCCTTTGCTTATTTCAATCTTTCTCCGAGCTCCGCTTTGGATGAGCGATATTTAAATTTGTTTCGTTTCTTGTGAGGACGAACATCGTCTGGCGATATTCATTGGTAACATTATGGCGGATAAAATGGAGTCGCTACTATTATGCTGTTTAGGAATCACGTCGTAATGTAGTTTCTCGCTGTTCCACAACCGTGTAATGAATTTTTATTCGCATTTTGTGTTTATGCCCCTAATAAAAAGATTACTCATGTGATCCGTGGCGGTCTACTGAGAAGAAATGAATTCTATCTGCCCTTATGGAAAAACTGTTGTAAATCAGGAAATTGTTCCGTGGATTATTACTGGGATAATTCTTTGCTGTGCTACACAATAAGCTTAATTCATCACCAACACCAATTATAATATTTAAATTATAAAAATTTATTAATATAAAATTTTTAATCCCTATCCGTTTCACGCGATTTTTCACACGGTTATTCTTGCACCTAAACTCATTATCCTAAATATTTTATATTGCATGCTTCACTGCTTACTCCACACATTTAATGCTAGTTCTTCGCTTTCCATTCACTAAATTCCCTTTTTCCTTGATGAATTCCTTCGTCAAACCATCATTACTAAAAATATGACAGATTTTGCTGTTCCGTGTTCTTTATAAGTGCGTGTGTATTTGCATGCCTATCATAATACTTGCCTTTTATATTTTATGCTTATTATAAATGCATTTCTGAGAATAAAGATTATTCTCTCTCCTTCTCTATTATTTTTTTTAAAGTTTTCTCCCTTCAATTTCTTTTGCTCATCCGCTGGACACTCCTTTTAAATATGTATTCTTTCTATTAACTGTCGATATTTTTACCCCCATTCTTTGATTATATTCTAATGCTTCTCAATTATTTTCTTTGTTTTCACTTTTCATCATTCAAATGACTTAATATATCTTTTCAACACTGGACAGAACCGCGAACATAAAAATATGGAATTTGAATACCGAACCGGCTCATTTATAACGTTTTTCTATCTTCAAACTATTAGGAATGCGAATGCGTGGTTCATATTTTTATTGTTATTATACATATAATTATATATTTACAACTGTATCAATGCATATCATAGGTAGTTGTATGTTGCTATGAAGAGTTTCATCTAATCTATTTAACATCACGTTCATGCATCCTTGTTCTGATATTTGAATTACTTTTAAATTTTTATGGTTCATTTAGAATATACCTACCGCCTCTTTAACCATTAGAAACAGTGCATAGTTGGTGAAGATTTATCCCCTGCCACAAACCTTTATGGTGCCTTGAAGGGTATTATGTAGATATAAATTATTTTCCCGTCCATTGTTAAGCTAATAGGCTCGAAGCCTTGAGACATCGATAACGATGTTTGGTGATACATTGAGGTACTGTTTAGGCGCCTCGTTCGGCTCTTCACCTGACACCATTCCCACCATCCCTCGACTTGATATTTGGAGACCCAAACCCATCCCCTCCCCACCCCCTACTGCCCTCTCCCAGATTCCTCCCCTGGTTTTATCCTCCTCAAAAAAGAAAGGAAAGTCGCTCCCGTTTTTTTTCTCTTCTTAGGTCGGGAGGTGTTTGTCCCACTTCTTTCTCGCCCTCCATCTTGCCCTCCCCACCCAGAAAAAGAATCTTCCTCCTTTCCCTCCGGTTTCTCCCCCTCTCACATTGACCTATCTTTTCCCTCTCTTCCCCATCTTCGCCTCTCCCCGTGAATGAATTCATCCCCCCCCCCGTCTTCCCTTCACCTTCTCAGTTCTTCCGCGCTCCCTTCAAATTCTATGCTGATTTTTTTTTATTCCCTCTCTCAGACCCCAGGACCCTAGATTTATTCCAAGGCGGAATGCGCGCACCCGTTTTAATTAAAAAAATCTCCCCTCTTGATTCGCTCGCTCAGTCATTCGTTTAATATCCGTCTTCGCACGGGATCCTGTTGGGGAGGTCTTCCTTTATGACGTCCAGGAAGAAGGTCGCATGGCTTGGGCATTTTTTTTCTTTTGCTAATGCTTGCTTGTCAGCAATTTATCTGTCTCTTGGCCTCATGCATGTTCATGATTTCTGACTTAAGCTTTGACTTAGACCACGTGTGCTCTCGGATTCTTGGTGGGTAGTTTTAGGTTGGGAGTTTACCAACACCATTTGCGATATATTATTGTGGTGGATAACTGAATTTTGAGAACGGACAGAGAACCGAAAGACCTCTTTAGAGAGGCTTCAATTTGATACCGATAGTGCACCACGTAGCGACCCTACCAGTAACAATACTTTAGTAGGGACCGGTACACCAATTGGAAATCTTTTGATCCGAACTGGTAAGCAGTGGTTCATCATGACCATATGAACTCCATCCATAAAATCTAAAAGTATATACTCACGGTCATTGGCAGTATTTATGCAATCAAAAGTAATGGAATACGTCCACGAATATGTCTTTAAAACTCTCCTTTTATCTACAAGATATATTTCATTTAATGTTGTTTTCTTGCTAATCTGAAATTGCTAATGTGTGTCTTTGAGACAATTAGGGTAAGAATTTGGGCACATTTACGTTGTAGCGCCTGTACGCTCGGATGCCAGATGCTTTCTGAATAAGAAGACACTCAAGTTAGAGGATTTTCAAATTATAATTAGGAGATATGAGAACGTTATGAAATTCTCATGGTTCTCATGGAACAAAATGGTTTCTATCGATCTGGTTATGATATCCTGGATTTTGTTTCCTTTAACTTTGAAATATTAAGTTTATACACGAAGTCACGTTATAATTATGCTTAGAATGTTCCTACATGTTCCTGTCAATTTGTTACCAGTTTTGACGGCAGAAATATAATGTTCATCGCAAGCAGTATTGAGGGGCCTCGGAGAATATTCCCTAGGTGCGTTCTTTTCTCTCTTGGCTGCGGTCACATAAACGCTAAATCATTTCTGTAAACACCACAGTAATTCCCCACTCGAGTATTTTCATTGATACTGTGAAAATAATTCATACTAAGCATACCCTCATGGAGATTCTTCCCACTGTGCCCTACCTGCTTTTTCTTTGTGTGCGGCACGAGGATATATCAATCCCCTTGTTTGATCATCCACCCAACTTGGATCTGCGCGGTCGCTCTTGCTTGCTTAATGATCGCTTTGTTATTTAATCCTGAGTAATAAATAATGAGGGATTCAAGAGACTATTTAAAAATAAAGCTATTATTTTGAATGCATAGAAGAAAGATATAATTTGATGTTTCATGGGTTAACCGAAGCGGAAAGGTGTTCGTTTTATATTCTCCCATGTTAAATAAACGCTCTTTAATAACACGCTGTCATTAGATTATTATTTTGAACGGATAGGATTTTTGTTTCTTTTCTAAACTTCTAAATACAAAAATAGAATTAAAAATGATGCGTTGTTATAAGGGTGGTGTGAAATGTTATCCACATCGTAAAAATATTCCTGTGAGTCATAAAACTTTCAAATGAACCAAGCAGATCTTTATTTAATGGATGGCTACAGATACGGATATTGAGTGATGTCTGGCAGAGCCGATGGCAAGCCTTTTTCAGCTACAGAGAGTGATTTTGATCAGGCCGTGACAAAGCCGCGTTCCCAGAGTTTCAATACATTCATATTATGTAGCAGTGTCCCTGCCTTATCCCTTGAAGTTTTATTAGCACCGAATTATTTAAAACATAAACATGTTAGCTACTTCTTATGTAATATGTGCGGAAGAGTTATGTTTATTGCAGTGGAGGACAGCATTTTTTGAAAGTTGTGAGGGAAGCCTGGGAGATCCTAGTCTCTTCTCAGTCTGAGTGCAGACTGCGGGTACCTGTACGGCACTGTATAAACCGTGTTTTAAACTACGTTGCTACTACCACCCTGGGCGGCTTTTAGAGGAAAAGGTGCTAAAACCCAATTCTTGGGAAAGCATATATTAATAAAAATAAACTCAGTAGATTCCGGCGATATAGAGTGGTGCTCGAACGTATCGAAAAGAAGACAAAATTTTCAATTTATCACAGATTACAATTTTTATTCCGACCCGGGTTTCGTTGCCACTGCTGCATCACCAGGTTTGACCCGATGATGTTTCAGTGGCATTGAAACCCGGGTCGGAATTAATTTTTTAATCTGTGATAAATTGCAAATTTTGTCTTCTTCTCGATTAATAAAAATCCCTAATACATATCACCAGCAAAGAAAAAGGGAGTACGCGGAGAAGGTGGGCATAAATTTTATTTAAAATAATGTTGGATTAAAAAATAGCCATAATTTTAGCAGGAAGCTTAATATGTAACCTATGACGAACGGTGTACAAAAAAATAATGAAATAATTTTATGGTCTCCTACGCCTTGTGAATGACAATTGAGATGTGTTTGTGGGAATAAGCATGGGGAATTACGTATCAAGTTTTCTACCCGAATGAGGTTTTTGCGCATAAGCAGTCTGCAAATATTACTAGATAATTAAATGCGTCTAGCTTATTTCTGCACTTTAGAGATTTCTTTCATTGCTGTCCATGGAATTATGATATACTTATGCACAAATGTTACTTAAGGAACTTGATTTCTGTTAGTATAACGCTGAAATCATCAAGTACTGCAGAGGTAATGTTTTGTGATTCATGATTGAAATATCAATGCCTTCACGTCAAGGGCAATAATTTAAATTGCTTCCTAAAGTTTGGTTCGAATTAATTAAGTATCCTTAAAAGACACCTAACAACGTACTTTGAAGAAAAGTCACCACGAAATTCATGGTTTCGCCATTTCCGCTGATTTTTCTAGAATTCAAATTATTCTATTTGATAGATCTGGTTCGCTCTATACTTTCATTTTGAAAATATATGTTTGTTTTGTATAATATAAACGCCTCGCGGCTAAGCTTAAAGCTACCGAGTGCGTCCACCGGGTTGCGGATGATGGGTCGACCTCTAGATATAGAGGTTAGCTGCGAGATAAGCGAGTTTACTCTTCGAATAAGCGGACAAAAAACGACGGCATCCCTAAGGGGTATTGGTCTATCCTTTGGTAAGATAGGCCTCTAAACAATACAGAACCTGTGAAAATGCCGTGACTTGGCGACGGGAGGCCGCCATTAATTACGCTTCTCATCACCCGGCGGAGAGGGCAGCAGCTCTTCTTCACATGAGTGAAGATGGAGACAGCAGTGGTCGGTACAGCGACACTCATTTCACTACAGGCGTGGTAATATGTACTCTAACGGCTGTGGTACTGCGATGTCGAATGCAAGGGGAAACCACTACATTGTAATCCCGAGGAGTCTCTGCTGATTCACGTTTTCTTTCTTATCAAGACGTGATGGTACTCTCGAGTAAAATATTCTGGAGGTAAAATAATCCCTAATTTGAATCTCCGGGAGGGGACTACCCGAGAGAGTACATCAGTCAAGTGTGATAAACATTTTAGGGTAGGAACATGTAACGTGAGATCGCTACGGGCCTGCGGAAAACTGGAAAACCTAAAGGTGGAAATGAGAAGAATATACCTCGACGTATTAGGAATCAGCGGAATGAAGTGGCTCGAGGAAGGAGACTTTTGGAGCGGAAGCTATAGGAGTATACACACGGGGTCATACGGGAGCTTCCTGCAATACAATGAAAGGATAGTAATGGTAAAGATCGAGATCAAACCTGTAGATACCGTAGAGGTGAATGTTTACATGCCTACGTTGGACTACGAAGATCAAGAAGTGAAAGACGTCTACGAAGATATCACGGAAGTTATAAAACATGTAATGGGAGAAGAAAACCTAATTATTTTAGAAGATTGGAACGCTGTCGTCGGCGAAGGTCATTATGGACGAATAACTGGGATATATGGATTGGGAAACCGAAATGAAAGAGGAGAAACACTTCTGGTTGTGCACACAACATAAGAAGAATTTATAGATATACACAGAAGAATGATGAAGATAAAATGGATAGACCGATTCTCAAACGTAGACGTATTAGGAAGAGTGGGAGAAAAGAGAAGCCTGCTGAAAACTCTTAGAAGAAGACAGGATAACTTAATCAACCATAATTTAAGACACGTTTACCTGATGAAGACAATCGTTGAAGGGCAAACAGGATGGGAAGAATGGCTAAGGAAAGCCTCGTGCGAGGTATATGGAACAAGTAAAGAAGGATGTGAGAGAGAAGAAATACATAAATATGAGGGGATTAGCAGATAGAAGAACTCTTTGGAGAGCTGCGTCAAACCAATCTGAGGATTGATGACTAATGATGTTGAATATAAACGCCTTTCATAAATATTCTATCGTACAAAGTTTTTCTCAGTCGATGTGATTGATTAATAAATGGACGGTTAAAACTCAAATTAGCCAGCTTTTCGAAATGTGGATGGTAATAAGTTCTTTGATAATTTTTCTATAAATATACTTATTTATATTTTGGCTATCAAAAACTGGACCAAGAACTTTTATATTTATTGAAAAAATAGAATAAATTACTAACTTGCTACTAGATAAGAAAAGAAAAATTTACACCAAAAAGAAAAATCAAACAAAATTTAGGTGCTAAAGTTGGGATCTGATAAGGTTGCGTAAGACGAAGTGTTCAATGGAATAAGCATTGACGGAAGGCGTATTGAATTAGGTGAAACGTAATGTAAGGATATAATTTATTGTCCTGGGTTTTGGTTTGTCTGGTGAAATTCATTATTTTCAGGAAAATTATAGGTCTTCGTACGTGCAACAGCTTACCTAATAATTAACACATAGAAGTCAGTTGGAAAATGATTGCGATACTCCAAGATATCACATTCTAATCGAATTTTGATGACGCAGTTTTCGGAGACTTATTGGATAGACATTGCCACTCTCAAGGATGAGTGAGAGAGCGGAACCTAAGAGATAGGAATTCGTTCCCGTCCTCGAATCCAGATTTTGAATTATTGAGTCAATTCGGCGCGAGGGCTCACGGGAATTTTTTTCCCCATTTCGCACTTCCAAGTCTCGTTATCCTCGCGTTCTCATCGCGTTATTTAAACTATAAATGAATCGAATTCCAGCGAGGGAACCTTTTTTTCTTCCCACCCCCACTTTCCACTCGCGAATGAAATCGCTTGCATGCTTCATGATTCTCCCGGGTCGGAAGGCCTCCCATAACATGCATCCCCAACTCCTTCGACCAGAAATGCCCCCAATCTTCCGTCTCGCCGTGACTTCTTCGTCTTCCTTCCTCGCGTGTATTTTCTTTGTTTCTCCGCTTCTTTCTTTTTCTGACCTGCCCAGCTTTGGCTCAACTCCTTCCATTCGTTTCCTTCATCTTTTACTCACCGTTTCGATTTCTACATCCTCTCTCCCCCCTTCCCCCATCCACATTCTTCCTTCCACTGCTCCTTATGTCTCATTCCTCCGCATCTTCTCCTCTTTCGCTCCCACCCTCCTCCACCCCGCGGGTTCTTGTCTGGAATGGAACATCTTCTTCCTTCAACGAGAAGGCCCTTCTCTTTTTCCATTAACTCGGCGACTTTTGGTTCCCTTCGACCCCTCTCCCTCTTTTTCCCACTCTAGTTCTCCCCACCACGCTACCCGCATTCCTTCTCTTCCCTTACCTCTCCCGCCTCCACTCCAGAATGGGCACGAGATCCCTCATCCCAACTCCTTTCTTCCTTCCCCATCCCCAAAAACTATACGACTTTTTCCTCTCCCCCTCCCCCCCCCCCAACCCCTCGTGTCCGCCCCAGCTTTTCCCAGGAGTTCTTCTCATATTCCCCTCCGATTTCTTACCCCCTCCCCCCTTCCACCACCCAGCCACTAGATTCCTCAGCCGCCCAAACCCTCAATCTCTTTTCTCTTTCTGCTCGGGAAAAAATTACGAAATAGGAGTGCGCTGAACTCTTCGCGTCTGGATGAAAACAAAAAGGCCCCCGGTGGGGGTGAAGATTCATCAGCGCGACACAGTAAAACCTTCAGCGTCGAGTTCTGATTCGCATCTTATCGCATCACTCGAGAGGCGGGGATTCGTTCTTAAATTCTTCCATGCGTTCTTTTTTTTCTTTTTTTTTAGGTGAGGAAGTGGCTCGACGCGAATCAAATGCGGAATGGTCGGAGCGAATCAGGCTTTTATCTCCAAGGAGTAACTTTTATGTCTTCGGAAGCCGAGACTGCAAAAACAGGGTGGCGCTAGGCAACGGATACCTTTGAGATGCGTATTGCACTGTAAGTGCAGGAAAAGGAACAATTAGTGGGCAAAGGAGGCCAGTAAGGATTCATTTCAGTAGTGATAAACTTGCCTTTTAAGTTATTTTCCTTAACTTTGAACACAGAAATTGGAATCATAAAATAATTATTACTTACGATCTAAATAATCTGAAATAACTCAGAAAATATCTAAAACTACCATAACACCGCGAAAGAGAATAACGGCAAAGGAAGCCCACGCATGAAATGAATAGAGCAGGTACAATAGTTTTTTTAAGTGAACTGTTGAGTTACTAGTTTCGGTTAGCTAATTGAAGAATGATGTCAATATTTCTTATGGCTTATCTAAGGATTGATCACTAACGATGATTGAGGAGACTGAAGAGATCCAACGTGTATGCTAAAACATGTCAGTTCACATCAACACTGCAGCCTTGGCGATCATCTCATACCAGAGTACCACCCAGATTTGAAACTAGGTCCCTGGTTCAATCAAGTTAGTGATTCCTATGCATTACCTAAATTTCCCACCTCCAACTAGCCGCTATTCGTGTATGGCGAGTTTGCTGGGCTTCCGTCCATAGTGGGAAGTGTAGGTGGGCTTGAGCTGAGAAGGAGCCCGGAGCAATGGGAAAGCCCCGCTGTGCAGTGCGACATACAGATGCCTTTATACACAGTGCGGGGACTTTATTCTAACCTTTGCGACTTCGCTTTTAATTTTCCTACTATAGGATTAAGAATTATTTCCTTTGGATGAATTGAGTGCTTTTTTAACAATCGTTGAGCTTAATACCAGTGAATGTTTTTAGGACCGCAAGTGCGTATTTAATTTCGTATTTTCCCGTATTACCCAATGCTTCTTTCAGGTGTGCTAGTGTAAGATTGAAGTCTCTGGATTTTGTCTTATCATAACGTTATGGATACAATAAAAACTTTGCTGTGTTGAAGGAAACAGCTTCTCCCGGAAGCTCTCAATATACTAAAATTATAATTTATTCCAAATTATCAAATGATGCCAACGATGACTTGAGAAAATGCTCCTGATTTACTCAGTTACACCCTTATTGAGAACTCGTGGAATTTCTGTAAACTTACCTAGAACTCAAATCTTTTATTGTGGAATACTTGGGTGATAAATTTAATCCTAATATAGGTAAGGCAGCATCAGTTTTCTCCAATTTCTGTAAATTCAAGATCGTCTTTCTTGAATGAGAATGGGGATGTACGAAATATGTAGTCACACTAGCATAAGTGACACTCTTTAGTGGACATATGAGATGATTAATAGGTCATGTAATCTTTTTCGGATCCCCTCTATCGGGAACATTTTCGTTTATCCTTTATTACTTTCAGTGACAAATGAGATATTTTTGTGAACATTTCTCCTGTCATGGATTTCTGATGACGCCGTAGATTTCTGGGGGGATTTGAATTTATTTATTTGTTTGGGACTAAGTAGCATTATTATGTATGTATGATTTGTGACAGCTACCGAATCTTTTTGACTAGTAGTTTTGCAAAATGCATAGTATTCCACCGTTATATCTCCCTTAGAATTTATTTCGAAGTTGTGCCTGTCATCAATATCTGCAAACCCTTTGCTATGGGGTGTGGTAGGGATTGAACAATCGCTAAGTATGCATTACATTAAAGAGTATTCCTATGTAAGTTGGTACAATACGGTTATTTTATGTGGCCAATGTATCTAGAAGTGAAAAATACCTCGCAAGAAATGAAGTGTTTCCTAAAGCAATACCTACTATGTACATTTCATCACCGTCTAAATAGGACATTGCATATGAACAGATAATCATTACTGAGTTAAACATGCAGAAAAAAATGAAATTCATAATCAGAATCTGTTGGTATGCAGAAATAGCAGTCAAAAATCTTCAATACCTATCCTAATTCCCCCTGGTTGCTACGTTGAAATCTATTCCTTTTCATAATCGCTTCCAATACAATTACGTATTTATTAGCACTTGAAGTGTATTAACTAAAATAAACCTGAATTATGATTTCAAGTTTTCAGAGCTATTCCGCGTCTGTTGTGACTGACCACCCTTCACCCACGACATCGGTGACTATAGATGTCTCTTTGTGCAAGATTCAATCATCCCCTGCCACACATTTTTGCGGTGAATGGCAGCATTCCCTACAGATCTATTTTTAGATATCAATTTAGTTGTGCAGAGTCAACTCCCTGCCCTTCACCTTCCTTGAGGCTTACAAGTTACTATGTAAACGCTCCACCTCTTTCGCGCTTTTCCCATTTCCTCCACTTTTTCCGTCTGTCCACGGAAAATTCGTGTGACACTCCCCAAATCCTCGCTCAGCGCATCAACTACTCCCTCATATTCCCTCCCGTCCACGAACCGCACGCGCCTTCAGCTCTCCGTCAGCCTTCTCCTCGACAGGGCCTCCAATCCGTCCCCTCACCCACCCCCGCCCACTCCATCCCCCTTTCCCTCATAACCTCCACCGCCTCTCTCGCCACGTTTCCGCTGCCACGCCCCGGCTTTGATGCGTGGAACCTGTCGCCATTCTTCCCCAACCTTCCCGCGTCTCCTCTCTTTACCGCTTCCATCATCACGTTTCTCCTCTTGAACGGTTGCTCCCTTGATCTAAACGTCAACCGGCTTCCTCTCTCTTTCCCTCTCTATTCTTCCCATCCTCACTGGCAACCACGCATTAAAACCGGGTTCTTTATCCTCTTTTCCCCACACGTTCAATGTGACTCATACGATGTAGGTTCGGCAATGGAGGCAAATCATGCAAACAGGATAAGACACCTATCGATAGTACATCTACATTTACATAATACCCTGCGAGCCACCATAAATGTGTGTGGCAGGGGGTGAACTCTCACAAAACATGCACTACATATCATGCACAAGAAAAAGGATCAGTACTTTTATAGGTAGGTACTCTTCAAAACTACGCTATTTAAAAAAAGATAAAAATAGCCCGTTAGTTGGGTTAGTTATAAGTCCTTATACCAACATGCAGCAACGAATGTTATCCACTGCTACACTCGTACTGGATATATTTACCGTAATTCATAACCCTAATAGTACGAGGAAAAAAGGACAGTCAGTTCGGCAATCTATTTCTCTAATTTTATGATTATGGTCCAGTCTACCATAGTAAGTTGGGGTCCTCAAAATATTTTTAACATCATCACTGAAAATATGGTCTTGGAATTTGTTTAAGAGATTAAGTCTAAATTTCAACCTGCGATCTGACAATGATTCCCAATTTAATTCATTTAATAGACTGGTTACGCTAGTAAAGTTATCATACCGTCCCTTTACAAGTATTGCCGATCTTCGCTGCACACGTTCAAGTTTCTTATTAGTAGGGCTAGGGTTAAGCCAATTTTACACGTATTACACGTTTTTTCACAATTAAGTTATTCTGGTACAAGACCTAGTGCGCCAGCTGATATTTGATACTGATCACGGAATCTAGCATAATCGGAACCGTCCTAAGAGTAACAAATAAAATCAATTCTAATTTGAACTTCCATTTAACAAATCAATTTTAACGGCCATTGGAGATTTTTTAATTTTATTTGTTACTTTAAGAGGCCGTCGAGCTCAATCTCCTTATATTTCGTCCTAAGAGGTTTCACACGCTGAATGCTTGCTATGAAGTAAGTATTTCACACTAGTTTGACTCAAGAAACGCCGTGTTCTCCCCATACCTAAAAACGCGGAATAACTGTGAATATCAATTATATGTATAATAATAGTTCAGGCAATCAAGCGTTTGCCATCCAAAACCGACTAACTGAGTCTTAATGTTACCTTAGGACTATTTGATAACTCTATGTTAATCTCTAAATGCGTCACTTAACCTGTAAAGAGTTAGTAATCTTTCACCATTACGGCACAAGCATGAAAGCTATTCTAAGGCTGAATTCGGTTTTAGGAATACACTTCCCGTGAGAGTTGATGATATACGTTATCAAAAATGGGTTGATAACTTTGCGTATTAGCCCGACATGCCAAAGGTCCCCCAAGTTTACTCCCCTCGCAATTTTTAACAAACCAGGCCTTCAAATCACTTATAAAAAATCTTACAATACGCGTAACGGCCTGGTAGATGTATAGGTAACACGTTTTTATAATATTGAGTACTCTTAAGCCGATGTCCCACGGTCAAATTGGTTGCAATATAATGCACACAGATGGATTTTCATCCGAAACACATTTCTTCCAAATTTTGGATGAAACAAGAATGTAAAATCCCATGGAGCAATGAATTGCTTCATTGCTCCATGATGTGATATGATGAACAAATTGAATACGACATAATAGTAACAATGGAAAATACAGCAATAACTGAATGAGAAGGAATTCTTGTAATGGAAATTTAAGCCGAGGAAATCGTAAATAAATGTCATTAAAGTTAAATAAACCAACCTTGCTCTTGTTATCGTTAGTTCATCTTTCCTATGGATTCAATATGTGCAATAACCATCTTCGGGCTCTATAATTTAGTCATTTCCATCTGTGCCATAATCGAAACCAATCCAAAACACTTCAACTTCATGTGCATAGTACCCTGCAAGCCATCACAAGGGTGTGTGGCCCATTGCAATGCATCAAGTGTGAATTAGAGCTCTAACTATTATCATAGAGGAAGTATATGCTATAATTAATGGATGCAAAAACATACTAGTGCGTTAATACACCAGTTGCAGGAAGCAAAGTCCCCGAAGCTAGACCCCGAAGAAAATATTAAGCATACATGTGTGATATAAGCTGTAAATGTCAATAAATTGTTCGCCTATGCAAAATATTGCAATGATTTTTGATCATTTAATTTTTTTAAATTTAAATTAAATTAAGTTATGGACCCATATTTCCTCAATCTCAACCTGTAATTCTTCAAACAATCACACTCACATAGCCGATAACGATGCTCTGCGTCATGTAAGTCACTGATTTGTTACTTTCGTACATTGAATGGAATTTTGAGGAAGCCCCATCTCTTTGGACTAAAAGGTTTTTGCTCTAAATTTTGGACCAACATCTATTTTCATACAATTCCACTATATAACACGGGCCACATGTGTTGTACTATATTGCATATAATCATTGTGTAAGAATTTGATGGTGTGTTTTCGACTTTATATCTATTAGAGTATGGATGCCGTTCATATTTACTGGTAATTCACCCATTGAAATGCATTCTATAAGAGTTTTTAGTGTGCTCGTACTGTGATTGGGAGGAATATTGCCGTATGTTCCTATTATAGCGGTTTCATGAACGCATCCATGACTTTACCCGCCAGGTGCATTTTACTGTGGGACAATTTGTCACCTTTATTTCTAAGCTTCATGATCTCGATCCGTACGGAATTCACGAGAAAATTTTTTTCGCAAATAACTTGACTGTCGTTTCTGGTCAGGTAGTAATGATTTCAGAGCCTAGGGAACACTTTTCGCTGAATATCAGTCTAGCATTGCCTTCTTACCTTCAGGGGGAGGATGGATATCATTCTGTCTGTCAAAAGACTGTTCATCGAATATCTATACCCATAGAATCATAGGGAAAATAGTTTCCTCTGAATAAAATAAATTGTCAGTAAATTCTTATCTCAATGCATGAATTGTGTGATAGAAGTAATATTCTTTTGAATCCATCGCGCGTTGCATTCTTCTTAATTTTATTAATATACGTACGTAATTACAGTGGTCATCAACTCCTTCCATTATCGTTGGACCTCATAGTGACATTTAAGTAATACACGTATGGTGATATTTCATTCCCTGCCATACACCCTCTGGTGGCTAGCAGGGTGTTGTGAAGGTGTAGATCATTCTTTGTTAGTTGTCACTCTTTATTTGAGGGTGTATCTCATCTCTTTATCTGCTACATCTTATGTTTTTTTCATTTCTAGTTCCTTCCTTTTTTTCACATCAATGACTCTTCTAGTTCACATTAACTAGCATTTTCATACATTATGCTTGTTTAGCAGCAATGGAATACTCCTTCTCTTTTAGATTCTCATTCTCTTCTTCCCGTGTGTGAGTGAGAGTAGTTTTTTTTCCACAGAGACGCTTTCTCCATCTCTCACAGCAGGGGGAACAATGGAGTTATTTCGTGAGCCCCAGTACATTATTGCTTCGACGAAGTCGAAATCCCATTGGAGAAATGAATCCGACACAAGAACGCGCAGAAGTGTCACTGCAAAGCTCCTTTTGGTATTTGGGGTTTTGAACGCCGTACCGATCTCCAGAATTTCGAAAACGCGGATTCTCACGACAGCTTTTTATTACCTGCTTCACCTTGCTGTAAAATGTTCCTGTTACATTTGAGGTGCAATATTATTTTTGCATTCTGCAATGTAATTACTTTGAATTCTAAGAACGCAATTTTTTCTATATTGTGACTTGGGGAGAACGCAGGGTGACTTTAGAAGATAATCTGCATAGGTGATGAAATACACTGAAACGATGAGACGTTATTGAAGCAAAATTCTCTTGCATATCTTATGAAATATAATTTAATCTGCTCTAAAACTCTTAAAAAAAGCAGTAATTTTGGTGCGGATCCCGAACTTTTGATAGTTGATTAGAACTAATGTTATAAGAAAAATTCAGTGACTAAATCATGCCAAGTGATTAGGAGTGCTTAAAAATGGTATTATATATAAAAATAGGCACAAATTTTGGTGAGGGTAAGATCGGTGGGATAATATAAATAAAGGGTGACATGCTTTCTAAATGATGAAATGATATCCAGATTAACTGCAGATGTGTTGAACGAAATGCTTAACAATTTTCATGTGAGACAGACCTGGAATTGATTGGATAAGGACACAAGGGATAATAGGATCTGAGGTTTCCGCAGCGTTTATCGTCTCGGCCAATCAGAACCAACCTATTACTACCAAACCCCTATATAAGACGGCTAAATTGGACGCATCGTCAGTTCTGACCTGAAGACGCTAGCAGGATGGCTGGAGAAACTGACGTCACCATGAGACGCCGTGACACGGAGGAACGTCCGAAAGCCGTTACCACAAAGGATAATGTTTAAACCTAGTGTAAACAAATGACGAACTTTGCATTAGCAAAGGAAAATGAGATCGATGGATTTTTTACGCTACCCAGGTAGTTTTTCCCAGCCTCGACTGGAAAAACTACCTGAAAACAGCCGACGAATCGTACGATTGCAGACAGTTATCCTTTGTAGCTATGAAGACGAAGTGTCTATGATGAAATCATGATGCAGTAGCATGGATTGAAGAATTCTTAAGGCAGGGATGAAAACTGTTCTCAATAAAATCAATGGACACTTCGGGACTATCGTAAGTTAATTCAAATGGAAGCTCTAAAGCCTTCAAAATAAATAAACGAGCACATTGTTTTCCAAACGACACATGTGATGGAATGATACTAAGAAAATAATTAATAGAATAGGCATTCTACCAGAAGACAAGCCTTCCTAAATGGAGAAACCCAAAATTTAATGCTAAAAAATCACTTTGTCGTAAACTGCTTCTGTCTCATTCACCTTTATATTAGCACTCCGTGGGCAAGAGAAGACAAGAAAGGAATGAGTTGTTTTGAAAATTTACGACACAATAGATTGATTAAGGATAAATGGTAGGGCCAGAATTCATGCATATATTTTCTCCGGAGAGTAAATGATAAAAAGCTGACATTTCTTGTGGAACACGGGAAAAAGTTATTGGGTACATTTGTTGTGGGTACATTGGGTACATTTCTTGTGGAACACGGGAAAAAGTTATTGGGTACATTTGTAGCCTGGTGTTGTTTAAAAAAGTGTTTGAAGTACGCGAGATAAAATGATCAAACTTTGACTATTGGTAATGTTCAAATATTGTTTTGTACTCTAGCTATCAAGTAAAAATGATTTTAAATGGTGGATAACAATTCAGTGATTTAAATTTTAGTAGCAACATTTTCATTTGATTGCTTCTATCAACTAATACAACTTTGTAATTTCTTATGCTATTTCTTTTTCCCTCCTTGGCGTCGTTGTTTTAAAACATTATCATCATTTTTTAAATATAGGTATGTATTTTGGGTAATGGAGATTTTTTTTCATGATGCGTTTGAGGATAATATCCTTGAAAAATGTTTTATAATAGCCATGGAATGCTTTGTTTTACAAACAGTAATATATAGCTTCTGGCATAATGTTAAAAAGTCAAATTGCGAATCAAAATACTGCTTTAAACGGTTGTTAAAAGGTTTGAAGTTAAATCCGCAAAATCATATTTCTCCTGCAAGGGATATGTCATGGAAAAACCCTTTACGACGGGTTATTGCTTCACAATTTCTTAATTAGACCACTACAGTAGCATTGTTTCCATTGTCAAATAAATTCCAAGTCAGGAAAAAATGCTGGGTAAGGAGTCTCAACTTCACCCAGCAGACACGCCATACAATCCAACAGTGGGATCGGGATCAATTCAACCATGAAGCACTCACGGAAGTCTTCTTAATTTTCCATCTGTTTGACTACATTACCATACGCTTACGAGCTCGGCCAAGTTTCCTTCTGGCATTCCTAATAAAGTATTCCAATCTCCACGTCCCTTTTCCCTTTTTGAGGAGAATAGGTTGGAATGCTCCGTATGTTTGATAATGAGGAAAGCTACTATTTCTGCCTCCTTAGGAATAATGAGAGACTGTGAATGAGGTTAAATCGAGCCACTTAAGCATGACCCTGTGACTAACAAAGCAAGCAATCGGATACCTGTCTCACCAAAGCCGTATGACAGAATTTACTGATGGGAAACATAGGCGGAAAACTAAACAGTAAGTGTGGCGTTCTTAGTAGCTAGATGATATAAATAAATCAAGATGCATTAAGCATAAACTTCGGAAATTTTGCATCTTAAAATGTATCGTTTGTTAACCGGAACTACTCTCTTTTTTCTCATATTGACTTTTCAACAGCTCACAATGAAATGTTGTTTTTTCTGGGCGTGAAAAATTCGCTTCTGAATTGAGAGAAAGAGTACGCGATGCCTTAAATGATATATTAGCCCTAAAATCATTTATTCTCTTTGTGAAAACCTCGATTGTAACATTTCTTTCTTCGTGTAAAAAGACATACTTGTTTGAAGTTGAATTTTATTTCATTTTGAGGGTATTAACGTAAATAATTCAGCTGTTCCAGTAGTGCGCTACAATAGGTACTTCTTTCAAATTAATTACTTTAGGCTTTTTTTTATGAAATTCACTTAAATATACATGTGCATAATATCAGATAGAAATATATATATGGATGATGCTATACTCTATTTATTTATGCTGTACCAAGGTATGTTCCAGTCCTCATTGTTCGAATTTTATGATAATGCCACTGCATTACTGGATACTAACACGCATTTTGTCTTATACATTCGTAATAAATTTATCACGCGTTAATTTTAGTCCTGGTGGTATATTGGGATATCTGTTTTTCTTGGTGCATATAAAATTTCCTGGCTGTAATTTTATGGAACGCCTGGATTGGTGTGCCAATAAAAATTCATACAAATTCCTTTTCATTCCTAATGGCCGGGAAAATTCACCGATATCCGCCATAACGCCTTTTCATGATTCCATAAAAATACACAAATCACGCGGAATGTAGGTCAATAACACGGAACAGTGACGTGGGTTAGGACTTCCTTGAAACACCATTTATTCAACAAGTGTCACTTTTAATGGCCCCATAAATTTTGTGCGCATTATTCCTCAAACCACATCCATAGTAGGACGAATCCCGGGAAATAGGGCTCCTCTGCAAGTTGGTTCGGTGAGGAGGGGGCGTTGGACAGACCGTTTGCGGCGGCGAGTTTTGTAAGCTTCCACCCCATAAGTCCAAGCCGAACCATAAATCTTCCCATCCATAATAATACTCCAAAATTTTTGAACAAGGATTGAGCAATATAAAAGAAAAAAAGCTCTTGTAAATTCCGAATGGAATTTTTTAGCACTGCATCACGTGAGGATATGGCGTATCTTTGAGCGTATTTCGGGTCGGGTTTTAGATGACTTGGGGAGAAAAACGGGGGTCGTTAGCGATGAAATGACCATCTCCGGGAGCGATTCGATTCATCAATCCCGCTCGCCGTAATACGTATAATCCTATGTTTGTGCACCATTTTCATTCCGGAATGCATCAAGGCAGTTGTGATTCCTACTCGTACGTGTACCGTGTGGATTTGGCTTCCTGGATGGAGCAGTAAGATGCTGATGGGTTATCCAGCAGCTGGAAGTATCGTGAGCCGGAACAAGCTAATCTGGAGAGAGGGATTACACGATTCCCCAGGAGCAGGATTTGATGTTCTTGCTCGGTATCTTGGCAATATTGAAGGCCTTTTATGAGCGTCACCATTGCCGCCTTCCTGCCTTTCCACTCATTTGAGACTGCGTGTTGTGAACACGGAAACTGCTTGCCACTCATATTCACTGTCTATTAAACGCTTTCCAGGAGTCTCATGTTTTTGTCACATATTGGTATGACCTACCATTACTCGTTTAATTTAAATAACCCATTGTATATATACTTCATATAAGGATTGCTCATAAATACGTGTTAGTGCTCTAGATTTTTTGATGTAATTTTTAGTATGGTATACGTTACATATCACTGGAAAAATAGTCAAAAAACGTGCAATTTATACGATTAAACTCATTATTTAAGAAAATAAATCATTTTTTGACCGTTTTAGATCATTTTTATTGTTGAATTTGCAGCTGATATGCATGTTTAGAGGGTTTTATGGGCCAAAAGCAAGTTCGAATCTTATTACTATACTTTTTGGGTATGTGCGTGACTTACATGCACCTCCCTTTCAAAGGTTCATTTATTACGTCACCTTAATTACAGTAGGTAATATCTTATTTATCTGAGGGAACCAAAAATGGTTATTTCTTCATGCTTATTTTTTATGTAATCGATACACAGTGGTGGCTGGGTAACGAAGATCTCTAATATTTGTGCTACCTATGTTAAAACCTAGGTTTATTAATTGCCAACAGCGAACGTAATTAAGAAATTATGGTGGGACAAATAAAAATTGTCTATTAATTGGCAACTTTAAACTCTCAGGGAGCGAGCAGTTGTCGTATTTTATTCTTCTCCTTGTGCTGAGAGCTCACAAACCTTCTCAAAATTCTTTCGGTAATCCTTTCGTAATGGGAGCACGTCCGAAGGAACGCCGTAGAGCTCAGTGGAGTGAAATGCTTCTGTTTATCGCTTCCCTGCGCTGCAGTAGAATGCACATAACCATTTCTTGATTGGCCGACAAAGAAAGCTCCTCATAGGGCAACCTGAGCGGTCCCGTCTGTTAGTCGCCCCTTTTCATCCTCTTAGAGATATGCAAATAAAAGAAGACAACCGCTTCGCTGCCTCTCCTAATTATCATTTCTTCGGCGGGTATTTTGCGCAGGCTAATTGAGAGAGCAAGCAACAAACATGGCGAGATAACGGGCTAATTTCTTAGCTCAGTCATTTTCTCCTCATGCCTCTTGTTCTTGTGAGTAAACGTAATTTTGCTCTCCACTCTGGATGGTCTCCTAATAACAAAACCAGCGCTTTGTATACAGAACCTTAGCATCTTATTACCACATACAGGGAATATGTGAGGGCTGGTATGTTCACAACTAATTATTAATGTAAAATATGAATTATATCTTTCAATATTTTCTCTTTTCCCTTTTTTATATTCCTGGAATAATATTCAGGCTGAGCATATGTTTTACGTCATTGGCGAACTGCCGTCGCAGCGAACTCAATATTGTGCCAGCATTGGAGCCCTAAACCAACGGGTTTATACTGTCGTTGGTTGGATGAGGAGTTTATTCTTACATGAAATTAAGGCTGAGAAGGTGAGGTGGTATTAGTTTATCAATCATCATCGGTCAACAATCCTACAATTGGTTTGACGCAGCCCTGCACCCCATTCTTCTATCGGCCAACCTCTTCATACTGATGTAATTCTTCTGTTTTACATCCCTCACAACCCTCAAGTTTATCCATAGTATCTTAAAATATAATCTCGCAATGGAGTGTGCAAATATTTTTTGAAATGAAGTGAAGTGAGGATTTCGTTTCAAAATCAGTCACTCACAAAAACAGAATGAAGTAGATGCTAAATTTATTTCAGATATTTGTTGCTGATTCTATGGAGAGAGTAAAGACATTACAAATGCAATAGTGACGTTTTACAGTAATAACATTAAATTAGAGAGATTCAGTGTAAAATATGATAAACAAATTATTAAAATGTATTGTTGTCTGTACATAAATGACTAAAGGCTATAATCCTGCGTATCATTTGGCAATTACATATAGTGTGCTGTTTAACAACAAATATTTTATACGAAAAGTGTAGTGTATTTTGTTAGTTGATAGTTTCAGTTCATAAGTATTTTTTGTGATTATGTTTTCTTTCCAATATTAATGCTGTTGACTAGCTAGAATATCGAGAAGAATACGCAATTGCGTATGAAGAGACACAGAGATGTCATAGTAGTTAAGCAATCTTATCATTACTGTCAATGGCCATTAGATTGCCATGGACATTTATCAAATACAGTAAATTACTTTTAAACATTCCTTAATCGTCTCCACGCAACATATTTATTTGGTAATGTGTTGACTGACTTTACACAAGACGTATGTAAATAGTATTATCTCTATTAATAAAATGTGTTCTTTGCTCGAAGAGTAAGTTTTATTTCGGCTGGGGGTATATTAGCTCCGCAAGTCTTTTATGTCCTAAGGTTTATTGAGTTTTGAACTTCGACTCTATTTTGCATCCCTTTCAGCCTAGATATCTCAAGATTTTCTTCAATCTCATATTTGGGTTATGGCCCCGATCATTTGTGTAGCAAACGCAAAGTTAATATCTTACCTCAATGCAGATTCCCCTTCACGTTTGCATCGGGAATCCTTGAGAAAAACTTGGGATGACGTGGCCCCCTTCTTTACTGCTCTTCTCATCCATCTACAGCCTGCCAGGACAACTTTATATCCGACCTAACTGACTTCTTGCTCGGAGTTTGCGTGCATGCTTACTTTTTTTTTAATGTCTTGATATTTCAGGGTTGGTTCCTTTTCTCCCTCTTAGCACCGCCATATTCCGAGTCCCATCCCTTCTTACAGTACTCGAAAGGAACTTGACTTCGATGGATTCCATTTTCATATCCATTGCCCATTTTTTTGTGGAATCATGCAAACGTGGATGTCATCTGTCTCTTGACCCTGACCCAAATGCACGCAAATGGTGTGAGCACATTGGGTGAATTGTAATAACGTGTTTTTAACGGCATTTTGAGCAGTGGTCACGGCCAAGATGGGATTTAATTTCTTCATCTATATCCACTTATACACTGTGAGCCACCGTGAGGGTGTGTGGCAGCAAGTATATGATAACCATGTATGAACTAATGTGATGCAATTAATATGTGCAATTCTAATGATTCATGGAAAAATGTAGATATGCACTTATAATAGTGTAATCAAATATCTTCATTTTGTGTTCTAACCTCCTTCATTTTTTTCCCGTTTTTTCTATAATCTATACCTATCACTTATTGTGCGAGGGAATAATGAATTTGTTAACCTCTATGACGTACTCTATCTCTATAAGTTTATATTCCTCATTTAACCTACCAAAGTACGCTGGAATTTCAAATTGACTCATAGTTAAAGAACTTATTAATGAATATATTGAATATTCGAAAGTTCTCTTAAGTCCCAAGGGTTTATTGCCGCTAAAAAATGTCCCTGCAAAAAAATAATTGGGTGCAAACCGATCAATGCTGCGTTTACCAGTCAATCGATAAAATTGAATTTATTTATAACTTAGTTTTAAGATTTTTTTGGAAAGGTATCTTGTGAGTCCAAAATAATTCTACTCTTTCCAAGATTTCAGTATAAATAACTAATTCTGTTGACTAGTTGATTACTGGAATCGGAATTTTGTTGATATTTTCATTTCGGGCCTCATTTTTTTTATTCGGGTGTTGTTAATGAGAATAATTATTTTCTAAATTAATGTTCAGCTTTACCATTGTGCTCATTCTGATATTTTTTCTATTTCAGGTTGGTGAAAACAAACCTCGTCTTCCAATGTCCTTTCTAAAGGCTTCCTTGTGCGGCCAACTTGTCTGTAATCAAAAGTGAGTGGTTAGATTCAATCATGATTATGACTATTGCTGCTAAAGTTTTCATTTTTTATTTTAGATTGTGGTTATTCTTTTTCTTTACTGCGATATCTGAAATTACGTGTTAGTGAACTATGTTAAATCTTTATCGTGGGGTTAATTTTTTATAAATCAATCTATAGGCAGTTTATAGTATAAGGGCTAAAAAAGAATTGTTTTTTCTAAAAATTTGCTATGAGTATCACAAAGTTTATGCCATTTTAAGCTTTACGTGAAATGTTAAGGCTGAAACTAAAAATGTTGATGAAGTCAATCTAGTTCACATGAAATCTGGGGAATAAGAATGAGCTTTATTATTTCCTTATCTGCCAACACTCATGGGAGATGCCAGAATAGAATCATGTTTTTCGAATTTTAGAATATATTCTCAGAACATTTTTCCATGGATCTCAAGTAGAGAATTTGACGTTCGAATTAGGTATTAAATGTTTTTACTCGATATTCACGTCTTTGTAGATGATATTCACTGGTCAGCTGTACTTCATATGTAAATAGTGGTATTTTTTAAGGTCCCTGAATTGAAGATAAAGGTATAAACATTACGGAATAAGTCACTGTAGCGTAAAGACGTAAATCCCAGGACCCAAAAATTCCCTATAAGCTGGATAAGAAGTCGTTTTTTAACTTAAAATACTATCTAGTCTTTTCTTACAAGATGGCATTGGTGTGTTAAGACGAGTGAAGAGCCCTTAAACTATTCGTTGAAGAGCATAAGAATGGGAATGTAAATTCGAAATATAATATTCTCAGCCTGTTTGACGACACCCATAAGGTGTCTCCTAGCGCTGGTTACAACGGCTTTTCCATAATTTGCGACCTCATTCCCCATTCTGCTAATATTACGGAAAGGGCCATTGAATGTGTAATTGAGATCCCTTACTCAGGGTGACGTGTCTATTCATTGAAGGGAAATACCATCCTGGTTTCACCCTCCTTGGGGAACACCTTTTTCGAACTAATTTCACCCCCCGACCACATTACCTTTTTGTTTCTATTCCCAACGGGTGAAATGGTATTGTAGGTTTTAATACATGGTTACTACGTTTTAATCGAATATTGATACTTGTAAGTTCCTTAAAAATTGCGAAATAGCTCGTGATTATTGAATAGAGTAAATAGTAGGTGCTCTAACTCTTGCCTGTTTTTAACCATAAATAATCATTTGAATGGCTGCTTAATGAAATAGATGCTCATAATATATGTGAGTAATACGACCCCAGAATATTAACAACTTAAAAGTAAAAGAGCATTTTAATAGCTACAAATAAATTTTATTTCCAAAGAGTTTCTCATATTTTAACGGTGATGGAATAAGCATGTCAGATCATTCGATATAATTCAATGCATATCATGTCAATTAAGTATCATCGTAAAAACAATTTTACGACCTGTAGTTCATCTTCGTATGAATTACAGTCACTTGAGTTGCTACGCTACACATTTTTCACGAAGCTTTGAGGTATTGCCCAGTTTCTTGTGGAAATGGGATCATAGGAAAATTTACTGCATCTTACGCCATTCCTCTCACTGTAGGGAATCTCGATGTAAGGCCGTACGTCGAACATAGTACTAGTGGGGTGAAGTGTGGTGGCTTCTGCTAGAAGCAAATCGTTTTCTAATCGACAAAGACATTTAGCACAGCGAGTGCCTTTAAATTGGAATCACTTTGTTTCAAATGGGTCGTTATACGATCCGTTGATCATGTTATGACTCCGTTGCTATTTCACTCTGGATGTGTGAGGTTATTGAGGCAGACAACATCTCAGGTTGTAAAATCTCAAACATTTCGGCAGTAAAGTGCAAACACGGATATAATCTGTGTTTTAACGGTGAAAGAGAGGTTCAGGTTAATGCATTGGCAATTAAATTCATCCAGAAGGCTAATTCTCATAAAGGTCACAGTGGAGATAAATGGGATTATTATTTCTTTCAGTGCTTGTGTTTTTCGTTTTTTAAACGAAAGTGTTTAAACGCTAGTTGGTATCTCTATAAATTATTAAGAGGCGCAGGATAGGAAGCTTTTCGCAGCCTTCTCTCAATAGATGACTCTGTTCGCAGCCCGCGACTTCGGATGTAGTTCCTACAATCGCCTACAGTTGCGCTGAGAATTCGTCCCTCTAGCCCCTGACGAGCGAGGGAGTGGAGTACCTCTCCCTCCCTTATGTCGTAACTTGCCTGCCAGTCCGTTTTCTCGGAAGACAAAAGACAGCGGAAAGACAAAAAGTATCTCAAATCACAATCCCAGCAGAAGACATACTTCTCACTGTCGGGATTTCTTCATCAGGCCCAGCGCAGGTGAAAATTCACTAGGCAGTTAAATTTTAGGTGTTGGCCGAAATGGCGCATACAATATGCTATAGACAGAAATTTTTAGATAAGTTCTTATGCAATGATTTCGCAGTCAATGCATGAGTGCATGAAACAAGTAACTTGAAAATACAACTTAGATACAACATCCGTGGCTGGCCTCCACAAAAATGGAAATATGCACGGAAAACGTAGGCAAATTTAACGGTATTGTCAAAAGCGAAAATGTACAAACACGAGCGATATGAGTCGTCGAGGAAGTAAAGGTGGAGAAAAACAGGGGAAAGTGGGAAGTTACTCGCCTTATCTTATAGAGATGGGTTAACTAGTTAATTACAAGATGCATGAAGTTTGGTTTCTATCGTTTTCAGTATTTACAGATTTCGCAGGCTGAAATACTCTTCATGGAGATCTAATTTATCCCCAGCTTGCTTCAATTGGGTGTTATCTCAATTAATACCATTCTATTTAAGTTTTTTAAAAATAGAAATGTCCCTATTGCTGAGTGTCATGATTTCTATAATAGTTACTGTATTGTCGGCCATACACTCATTACAGTCATAAAGATATTAAAGTAAAATACACATGAGGTAACTCTACGTGGCACCACCTTTTGCCGGCCATTCACGTGTCATGTGTCAGATGTCGCTTCGCCAGGCATAGCCGGGTGTTATTTACACTTGTTACTTTGATAATAAAAGTGTTTACGCGTCTGCACGATGCTGGACCCACGGTTCAAAAATTGCACTTCATTGTCTCGATCACTGTAGTCAATGCTATGAGCACCGTCATCGCTGTGATGGCTGAGATGTTTCGCGAAGAGGATCAGGTGAACGATCTGCGGACGTTTTCACACGCTGAACGTAATGCAGCGCCATCAGATGACCTTTGGACTTTTCATGACACAGAAGCAGCATTACAGAGAACCTTGTATAATGAAGATGTCGCTGGTGAGACACCATTTATGTCCCGGCAATTCCTCAACCGACCCGTCGTTGACTGCGATTTAAATCCTTATACAACTTTTAGCTTCAGTTCTTGTAATCACTTGGCAAGCGTCCAAAATTTAAATTGAATGAAGAAATGTTTCCCAACTCTGTTTCTTGATTCATCTCTTGGAGGTTTATCTAGGTTTTTCAATATGTAGGTACTCATGATAACATTAATCTTTTAAAATGTAAAAGAAATTATTTTACTTTATCTGTGGAGGGATGATAACTTTGGAAGCTATGTTTTGTATGTCGTCATAATCAAATCGATGCATCGATTTGATAAAGCGATTAGTCGGCTGCTTTCAATTAATCGATTTTCAATTAATCGGTACTCATGATAACATTAATCTTTTAAAATGTAAAAGAAATTATTTTACTTTATCTGTGGAGGGATGATAACTTTGGAAGCTATGTTTTGTATGTCGTCATAATCAAATCGATGCATCGATTTGATAAAGCGATTAGTCGGCTGCTTTCAATTAATCGATTTACAAAATATCGATTATATTTTTACAATGGCCCCTCCTTATTCATTACGTAGTGAGGTGATTTACATCGAAACATTTAAGGACTATATTTCTTTCCCTCTACTCTTGTATCCCTTCTTTCTTGCAGAGAAAACGCTGGTTTCACGTCTTGTTTATTCACGATGGTGTCGCGTGGCAGCGTTTATTGCTGGCTCGTTGCAGATGAGTGCGCCCTTGAAGTCGTAATCTCCCATCAACCCCGCTTTTTCTCTTGCTCTTTTCTCGCTCCTTTCTCACGTTCACCACTTGGGGTAGTCCGGGCGCATCCCTCAATCAGACCACGCCCCCCGAGTGTCCGCGTAAATTGTTGCCTTCGACCAAATTGCTTTACATTCCGAGCCCGCTCCCTTTAGAACTCCGCAGCTTTCCCTCCCTTAATCCCCACCATCTCCTCCCTCCAACCCGTGGTCCTCCAATAAACCCCTTTAACCTCATCTCTTCCTCATTTTTTTTTACTCCCCGCTCCCAGGAAGGTTTCGGGGCATGATCCGTACGTACGCCGAGCGCGTGACCTGCGACCCGGATAAATGCCTGCACGCTCACCAACTTCCTTTCCCTCACTCACTCTCTCTCCCGAAACCCTTCCCACTTACCCGAGCTGTCCCTTAAACCCTACGCTGCCTTAAGCCCATAAGAGTGAGGACGGTTTCTTTTTATCCTTCCCCTTCTCTCTCTCTCTCCCTCCCACGCTTTTTCCTTGCTATCCCCTTCACGCTCTTCCCTGCAAAAGTGCGCCACCTGCTGGGGTCCCCATAAAAAAAAGGAAGGGTTGGAGAGAAACGTCTGGGGTCTAGCGGAGAGGGCTTAGCAGGAAAAGGGCCGTCCGGTTTGTAAAGGGTTCGGCGAGCGTGGGTGGGCATGGTGGATATGTAGCCCCAGTCCGCAATGTTCGTGCTTACGTAGCCATCAACGCATCGCCTTGGGAATCGGCTCCAATGTTCGCCACCCCTCATGGTCTCCGCCCCCTTCGAATCGACCCTGACCTCTTACTGGTCGCCGTAAACCTACTTCCGTCCGCGCAGCCGTTACATCCGCAGGGCGACCTCATTGTCGCCCAAGGTGGGCAGCCCGGGAGAGGGGTTCATTGTGACCGCGGGGTCAAACTGGGCTCGTGTGTGCTTTGTGGGGAAGAGAAAGGGAAAATAGTGGTACGTCCGTGATTTTTCTTCTCGGTCATATGCGTGTTCTGAAAAAGGGCGGGGAATTATGTTTCTTAAATTATCTTGAGGTTCCAACATATGAAACTAACATAATAGCATTTTTTCTATACGTGGCAATGAAATACGCCTTTCTCCGAAAAAGGAGTTGACTGATTTTTTTAATACTTTTTTCGTTGCTATCCGCTAACTGTAAAAATATTTTGGTACATGGAGCCCAATTCTAGAGAAACTGACTCCCGTATGTCTCGAATGCGTTGCTCCCTCCAATATCTTCTAGCCCTCTTTTTTCTCGCTGCTTGGCAGACCTAAAATATACTCTCACTTTTGGAAAGGGCCCGGTACGACTCCTGGTAGAATGCATGAGTTTCTATTGGTTGAGTTGTCCGCAACATAAGCCCCACTGAAAGTTTTTCTGTCTGCCACACTGTCATTGGCAATAATTTTCCATTTTGAATCTAATGATTTACAATCTGCAATATGTGCTTTATTCAATTTCACTTTGATATACAATTTTTTTCTCTGCAAGAAACTCTTTGTATCTGGTAGCTGGTTAATTGTTCGGAGAGGTAGTTAATTTCTCCCTATTCATCAACTTCCTATTTCTCAACCACTCTCGCCTCCTTCCCTTATCAGCAGCCCGTTTACTTATTATCTCGAGTTTTTATTTTACAGTCCTGATTGCTTAACGTTTCACTGGATCGTTTGTCTTCCTGTTGTGCATGAAATATCAAATCTTTCTACCTTTTACGGGCTTCATCTATTCTAAAGATCATGATTTTTATGTCCGCGAAAGGGAAGCTCTTTTAAAGTTGGGGGACGGAAAAATTGAGTCTCATGCAGATGGTTTAGAAGCCTCAGGTGATAGCTGCTATCCTTTCCGTACGCGTTTTCGATGCACTCGCGGTCCGAAATATGCCAACTGTTTTTTTCCGGGTACAGTTCCGTCATTTGCATCTCACAGATTTTAAGAACACTTATGATGTGTGAATCTTAACACTATTGAGAGGCTATGCCTACCGATGGTGTAGACGTACGGTAGATTTCAAAGGAAAAGATAGGAATGTAATCATTTTTAAATCTATTAATAAAAGGCACTCCTGTTGAAGTCCAATGGTTTCAAAACACAAGCTTTGATAATACTAATAACGTATTCAGATATCACGAAAAGGAAATTGTCAGTGACTCATTGCAGACTAGCTTTACGTTTCAATATTGACAATTGAGCACTTTTTTTGCATTTACATATGAGGGGTACCCTGCGAGGCACGGTGAGGGTAATTGGCAGGGGATTAATATTCAAAAACCAAGTATTTTGTGCTGTAAATAATAGATATGCTACCAATTCACTGGATATAGGTGTTACGTTTTCCAATATCAAGTTGCACGAATGAAGGAGTATCTCACAAATTAAATATATTTTATATTATTACCTACTTGGTTATGAATTTGTAACTTTGCGTTACTTTAAAATTAGTATTCGGTATGCAGGGAAGCAGTTAGCATGAGTTGGTTGGGTGAAGAACAACATAATACCCTGCGAGCCATCCTGAGGGTGTGTGGCAGGGAATGTATATAACCCACCATGCACCATTTATATACAACCAAGATCTACCAAGACCTACTTTACTGCAACTTCCTTGCAGCCATGTAACGAAGCATGCAACAATGAGAAACCACTGCAGACTGCCCAAATAATATTTTACCTACTTATCCCTTTGCTATTCTATCTATAATATTCTCTAATGGGGCACGGGAAATATGACATTTTATTTCTATCGGTATGACACGCTATCTCTCTAATCTTATTTATCTGGTCAAATCTAGCATAATATGCTGGGGTTTTTAATATAATCTACCTTTACCAGCAAACGTATCCGTTCAAATTTCCGCAGGTGATTAAATTGGTACTTTAGCCTACGCTCTGATAATGGATCCCTACCTAATTCTCCTATAATTTTGATGCACTGCTAAACCTTAATTACTTTAACAAACCTGGTTACTCTACCCTGCACACTGTGCTACGCTGTATTGTTCCCTGAACAATCCTAATAGTTTAGATGCACAGTCTTATTCCATTATAAAATATACTAATATCAGAATTTAAACTCGAGCTTTCGGGGTAAAAAACGTAGTCTTTTTCATCCCACATGAACTCAGTCCCAGAGGAAGAGGCCTCTTTGAGTAAACGACGACTCACTAGTAGCTAGCATTTGCATTTTACGTTCTTACTTTGCTTTCAGTGGCGTGCAATATATGGAACTTTGATCACCAGTGCAACATGATAACTTTATCCTTGTTAAGCGAAAAGTTTTATACTTTGTAGCATTCCGGGAATAAGATGAAAAAAATATGACTATATAGAATCGTTGATGGTTGCATAATGGTATAGCAGGAAGCAACTTTTCACTCATTACACATATACATCCACGCGATACCCAGAAAGCCACCGCTTTGTGTGGCAGGGGGTGAAGACCACCAAACATGCACTACTGACATGCAACTAGGGTACTACATGGAAACGTGATAATTATAGGGTCACATGCAGCTACACAGTTAGGATATAGACTACATAGTAATAAAGGGATTGGATTTTAATGCATGCATCATGTGCTACAGACTACCCCACAATATTTCGCCTACCTATCTCTTTGCTTGCAGCCTATTAATGGTACGGGGGAAAATGAAATTTTAAAGCTATCCTTAAGACAATCTTAGCGTTTAGTCGTTACCTTAGTAGTCTAAAATTATATATTCCACTGTGAAACTTCTTGTCTATAGTGAAATTTCAGTTGTTTTCAGTTTGGTTGGTGCTGAGAAACCCACTCATGTGAATTTATATCTTCATCAATATATATATTTGATGGTGTCAAACATTGGAAAAGGGTTTCCAGGCGATGCGGTTGGGTGGATGTCTGTAGGGATAAGATGGGAGAAGTTTGGGACCCTGGAGTGGTTGTGTGAGTGTTTGACCCGAGTTCTGATTGGTCCCTTCTGCTGGGACCGTAGAGAATTGCTGAGGTTCGTGGAAGTCGAGGGACAAGGATGGAAAAAGAGGTGAAGGAGGCGTTTGTGCATTTTGTGGGCTTGGAGCGCCACAGAAGTGGGCAAAGTATGCTTCGTGTCTACGCGGAGAGAAGTGACACAAGCGATCTTAACGAGCCCTGAGGCTTCTAAATCTCACGCCAATATAGGGACTAGCGTTCAAGGGTATGCTGGGTGATGGGTTCTATTGGACTTTATCGTGAGCAAAAACCTGGAAGTTTATCTTAAATTGGTGGAGTGAATAATAACATTTAACATTTTTATCCCCTTGAAAAAGGAAAGTATCCAAATTTTCTAACTACTAGAGTTGGTTCGAATAGCAATTTTATCGAATCTTAATATGGAATATTAAATCATGACTCGAATATCTCAATTCCGAATACCTCGAATACAAGAATTGCAATTCATATGCGGAATGTTCTTCGAAATTAATTTGTTGCCTGGTGAAGTAAAAATCTACAAGATGACTAAATTAAAGAAAATTATACCAGTTTTAAAATGTCAAATATATGATAAAGTATTTTTCTATCAATTGTTCAACTGTTGAATACATTAACTGTCATAAGCCTAAAAAGGTAGGCAGAAATTGTTGGTACACCTTGTTCTGTCCAGTTTTGAATTAATATGATGTAGTTCATCATCACGCCAAGTTAGCGTAACTACCCTAATTATTCAATATCTCGAATATCTAATTATTTTAGCATAATTATTAGAAGTTTCGAATATGGAATACTTTCTAGTATTCTAGGTATTTGAGTACTTGCGGGTAGTATTCGCACATATCTACTAACTACCCTTCAATCTGTGATGTGGGTGTGTGGCAGAGGGTGATTATTCACGAAATATACACTAATGCTTTAGTATATACCTACAACCAATCCTATGTGAGATTACCATAAAGATCATGAGAGCAACACGCTGCAAATTTAACTTTTCATAAAACATGACAATAAAACCAATGCGTCAAATCAATCTTAGGGTTGTTGACCAATGATAGTGATTCTAGTAAACATTTGAAAAATGCTGACAACAAGAATGCATTTATATTTATAAAGGTTTCATACCGAAATGATTTTATTGCAAAAATCATTAATATTTACAAGTTCAAGATTAGTGAAACATATATTCTTTAGGCATCATTTTTTGAGAAGACCTAATGTTGTTGCTATGACGACGAATTACTAACGCAAAGAACGAATATTTTAATGTCCCTGATGCAGCACTTATTATTGTAACTTTATGTGAGTGGTCATGTCAGTCAGTATTGTGTGAGCCATTAAAATTCTCTCGGTGTCAGAGATAAACTCGTTTCCCCTATAACTTGGAGGGAGCCTTAGTCTGCTTTTCTGTCTTTACTATTAAATAGCCTCCCATTCCATAGTCACTAGCAAATTTAAAAACTAACTTTAAAACAATAATTGTTTCCAAATGTGCCTTATCTCAGCTTAACGTTATCTATTTCCGTTATTAATCCCTCTTTCAGGCATCATAGTAATCTCAGTATCATAGTGCGTATATGTTTGTTTGTATATATTTAAATCTATTAAATACCCTGCACACCAACGCAAATGTGTGCGGAATGAAGTCAGCTATCACTAAGGATGTTTTAAATCAATAATTCCAATTTTGTCATAGTTAAAACGTTGCAGGTTCTTTGCCTGTCCAAAATCGTAAAATAAATCGAATAAGTATTCGATCCTGATGGCATATGTGCGTTATTTTATTTTATGTTCCTATAAACACGGAATATCATTCAGGATGTTTATTATTGGGGAAATAATGCGATCATCTATGTGCACAGGCCAGCACTATGATTTACCTATGTAATTCCAGATATAATTTAAATGACTAGCTGATTTGGCGCGATCATTTAGAAATTCAAAATGTGATAAAAGTGAATACGGATTTCCTGTCTGAAGCAGTTTTCCTGCTTTCTTAAAATTCTTTAATCTATCGGTTAAATTAATTAGAGCTGGAAATCATATTTTCTGAGTGTTACTGACATTTTTATTTAACAAATTTTATACCCTGGGAAAAAACGTGAAAAGGTTGATGCACAAGGGAGATCAACATACTAACAATAAACTTCGTCTTGTCATTGTAATGTTAGGTTTTTCTTTGAAAATTTGAATCCACTGTATCATATATTCTTCCTGGATGACGACCAGATCTCCTGACAGATGTTTTGCAACGTGATCCTTGCTTTCGTTTCCGTTTGCAAGGCAAGAAATTCTCGGAAACAGTAACAACGCTTCACACCCACGTCCTGGTTCTCGTTTCGTAATGTGGCTTGGGAGCATCAGCTGAACTGACATATCTTATGACCTAGGTTGGTTGTTACTAAGGGCCCTTCTTGGAGCTTGGAAACTTATTTGCCGCGTCGGATGCTTGATAATGGTAATTGAGTAATGGAGACGCACCTATTTGGCTGGATCGGTAATATATTTTTTTAACGATTACCATGCGATCAGGATTTTCTTGAAGGATTCTTTTCCAGCGCCACTTTTATCTAATGCCTTTCTTATGTACGCGTGGCTTCCAGGAATAAGGCTAAAGGAAATAAAAGGGGAAATAAAGTGTCTACAAGATACTCTAAAATAGTTTTAAGGGTGTGTGGCAATGGATAAAACGTTTCCATTTCTACGCTGGGCGAGTAACCGAAACTGGGTTGGAATACTACTCGTGCGGAATGTCTATACCATCTATACGAAGCTTTATTTTGCCTTGAATAGCATAATCTCTTTTGAAGACTCTGCAACTACATAGGTTATATCACACCATGTCATCTTATTTTAATTTTAAGATAAATACAATGCCTCTGCCGAATTGGATTCGTATCCTCAATCTTTGGGTTTTCGCAGCAGCGGAGCAATCGGCAAGGCCTGCGCTTAACCGATCAGATTATGTGGCGGTGAGAGGAATTTGCGTGCATTACTTTGTTCGCCAAATGGTACGTTAAAACCTATGAATTATTGGTACCTATCTTCAATAGTAGTTTTAATGACTTAGGGTTTCGTTATACAAATTCTGTTCCTCATCCATTATCATCTCTAGTATTAATTCACCAAGTTCATGTTAGGTGTCCCACAAGGTAGTGTGATAGGTCCACTCCTATTCCTTTTGTCCATAAATGATATCCATAAGGTGGTAAAAGGTAAGCTTCGTATATTTGCCGATGACGCAGTAGTGTACAGGGAAATTCTGTGCCCAAATGATAAAGAATATTTAAATATTGACCTACAAGCAATTGAAAATTGGTGTGATACATGGCAGTTAGAATTAAACTTTAAAAATGTCTTCTAATGAATTTTTGGAAAAAGAATAGCTCTCCTTCTAGCACTTACAAAATAAGTAATAATGAATTAGCAAACGTGGAATCCATTAAATATCTTGGAATAAGACTGACACATGATCTTTCCTGGGGTAAACACTTACGTGAAATAATGGATCAAGCAAATCGTAAATTGGGATTCGTCAAAAGAGTACTGGGTAAATGCGACGATCATGTACGAGAAATCAGCTACTTTTCCCTTGTAAGACCTCATTTGGAATATGCCGCCAGTGTATGGGATCCCTACGAAATCGGTCTAAATAACTAACTTGAACATGTGCAGCGAAGATCGGCAAGATTTGTAAAGGGACGGTATGATAGCCTTATTAGCGTAACCAGTCTATTAAATGAATTAAATTGGGAGTCTTTGTGAGATCGCAGGTTGAAATTTAGACATAATCCCTTAAACAAATTCCAAGGCCATATTTTCAGTGATGATGTTAAAAATATTTTGCGGACCCCAACTTACTATGGTAGACTTGACCATAATCACAAAATTAGAGAAATAGATTGCCGAACTGAGATTCAAAATGTCCTTCTTTCCTCGTACTATTAGGGATATGAATAACGGTAAATATATCCAGTACGAGTGTATCAATGGATAACAGTGGTAGCTGCATGTTGGTATAAGGACTTAAAGCTAACCCAACTAACAGCATGTTTTTGCATGTATGCTTTTCTATTTTTATCTTTTTTTTAAATAGTGTAGTTTTGAACAGTACCTATATAAATACTAATCCTTTTTATGCATGATATGTAGTGCATGTTTGGTGAGAATTCAACCCCTGCCACACACCTTTATGGTGGCTTGCAGGGTATTATGTAGATGTAGATATCCGTAGTAGGAACATTGTCTCGTCAGATTCTATCCTCAGTATAATAGCCGTTTACATTTAGGGTGATCCTCCTAAATAAATAAGGTCACCTTAATTCCAATCGGTTTACTACCATAGGTACTAATCGTAAATTATATGTTATACTTACTGTTAAATTACGGAGTGTGAACTTTTATTGATGAGCTAAACAACAATTAGCACTGAAATATTGGAATGCTTACCTTGGCATTTGGATGAAAATGTTGGTACTTAATAATGTATCAAAAACTGACCATAGGCTTCACTGACGATAAGCTCGGCAATTCTTTATCTATGTAATACTGCGAGTCACCGCGAAGATATGTGGCAGGGGGGGATGATCACCAAACATTTACATATAACTAATTGTATGAGCTACAAAGAATTACTTGATGAAACTGCCATGCAACTGTGCATATAAACCTACAAATAATATATACCATGCAACTAAGTGCTAGCACTAAAGACAACTGCCAACTATTTTTCACCTACCTATCCCTTTGCATTCGTTTTCTATGTCATGAAACCCGTAAAGGAGAGAGACTAAGGGGTAGCTAGGATTTGCATTTGGTAGCAGTTTAAGGTTGAAGTTCCTGTGATATGACGAAGTAGAATTAAGGGTGTTTTTCTTCTGTCGTTATGAAGGATTTCATGGCTGCGAATTCCTCCCATCCTTCCCAGAAATTGAGTGAGAAGGGTGAAGCGGGAGAGTCCCAGGCTCCTCTTCCAGAGAGTTCCTTCTCCTTTCCCTTTCTCCCTCTCTTTCTCTCACGGCAAGATTTCTCCGGAATCATAAAAGTTTTCCTCCGTCAACAACTGGGGACTGCTGCGCGTGATGCCTGGGTGGTCCCAATGTTTCTGTTATGGCATCGGATAGTTGCCCGGGTGCTGGAGATCGTGAGGTTTAAGGGGTTTCTCGGCAGGGCTCCAATCTGGTACTCACCAATGAGAGGGAAGCTAAGTGTTGATGTCGAAGGGGTGGGGATGTTCTTTCGTTCTCCTCTCCTCCTCCTCCTCGTCAACCTTTCACCAAGTAGGGTCTTGCACTCCGGGAGAAGTTTTCGCCGAGAAACTGATCCCCTCTCATAGCAGTTTGTTGGGATAAGCATTACGGAGCAATTTTCAAAAATCTGTCGATTCTTGCCTTTGCGGGCTGCCGGATTATCTTGCTTGAAGTGAGGCGTTTCTCTCTCCCCAATGTAGATAGAGGCTTACAGCGTCTCTGGTTTTTCTTCAGTTTTTATCGATAACATCTGTTGAACGGTCCTTATTGTTCTTGATTTGGCAATGTTGTATTCTGAGAACGGAGACCAGAATTGTTACAGATTTTTTTTGTTAGGGTGGAAGGAGTGAACTTTATTTTCCGAACTATCGGTATTACCTACGTATATTTCCACGAACATTCATTCAATTTTAATTTGTTTTTAACTATCTTCGGTTTCCTCTGGTACGCTAACCTTCCTGCAGATCACGCTGTTGCTTTGGGAAAATAGTGCCTGAATAAATATATTCACTTGGTTATTTTATTTCAATAATAAATTTCCACGGTGTTACCACTAAACCATTGAATTTATTCTAAGTGTATATATTAAACAAATTTTCTTCAACTTTATCGCTCAACATTTCATTATATTTCTAGGTGATAGAAGCATAATATACTCATAATCCTCCTACTGCTACCATGAACCTAAGTTAACGCTAAGACTACTTCTGATATAAAATTAACACCAACACCCGAGGCAGGATTCAAACTTGCGATGCTTAGATTGTTAAGCCTTTCGACTTAGGCCACCACATTTGCACAACTGCACTGAAAATACCATCATGAACTCAAAACAATGTGTAACAAATCAAAAAGGCTAATTCAATCAAAATTTTCTAGAATAGGTAAGTCAGAATATGATAAATTGATGTCTAGATAACAGATGTTTAAAAAATATTCGTAGACTTCGTCTTTCACTCAAGCAATATATGTTTCGTAATAACAAATCCCCTCGGTCTAGGAAAAACTATTTTGCTCTTGTCAAAGATATGACTTGATAGCGATGATATGAACATAATATTAACATTATTTAGTAAATAAAATCATGTAATTATGCAATGGAATTAGAAACTAATTGAAAACTTGGGGAGGATCAAATTTGATGTAAATAATTCCTTAACTCAGCAGTTCACCTTCAAATAATGCGCTAATTAAATACATTTAGAGCTAATTTTACGAGACATCACAGCCCTCAAATGCTATCAAAACACGTTTTTATTCGTTTTGCAAATTTATTTTATATTTACAATCATAGAGTCGGGTTAACTCTCTGATCATTAATTTTAGTTCATTAGTTTAATTTATGACGTGCGAACCATTTAATTTAAGCCAAGTACTAGTAACTGGCGGTTGTTTTTTTTCCTTCCACTTGTCAGAGAGAGGAAAACCTGCAGTAAATTACTCGTTGGAAAATCGAATATTCTTTCATATTCATAATTTGATGTGATTGACAATTGGCGCCTGCTTTCTAAATGGCATTAAATATCTGTCACCCTTTACATCGAATTTTTTTTGCGACGGGTGAGGCATCATGCGCGTTGAATTAGCATTTCATTTCGATGAATTGGTGGTGTAATCAGTTTAATTCTACGTCTCTTTTTTACATCCCTTTTCATGTCATTTGCCCAAATCAAATGAATCGATTTGATTTTTAATCCGTTTGAATCTAAGCAAAATCAAAGAAAAATAAAAGTTGGTAAAATTATGATCGGATTTTTTTCCTTTTATTTTAATAACTGTGAGAAAAATTGACGTTTGAATAGGATCGATGCATTCCATTTCTGCGTATACTTTGTATGATGCATTAGGGCAACCACTCAGACGGCGCAAAAGGTTTCGCCAAGGAACGTGATGCACGATTCGTCGCTATTTTTTCATGGAATTGCCAATAGCTTGCGTCCTAAGTAGAGACCACATTAAATTATTTTTTCAATATCCCCTCGAGTGGCATTTTTTTAAATCTTATAGAATTTTCGGCCCACGATAGAATAAACCTTCCTACCATCATAGAATAAACAATTCCTACCAGGTGACATGAATTAGTTCCGTTTTTTTTATTAATTTTCTCCACGCGTCAAACGTCCATAATGGTTGATGATTGATGCACGTCTACGCATACTAAATAACCTCAGAGCCGCCGTGAGAGTGTAGGGCAGGGGTTGAAAGATCACCGTTCATTCTACGTAGATGGAGCTAAGAGGTATAATGCTTGCGGGAAATCTTAAAATAACGTTGATATTGATAAACGCCCAATATAGTAATGTATTATTAGGAAGAAGGACTGCCATGTGTTCAATATATCAAAATGTTAATTTTTACTATGCAGAAAATTATAAATTGTAAATTAAATCACTAAAGAATGTTTATTCCAATCGGTTGCGTACTAATTATGCGGTGATGACAAATTCAATTAGAATGCCAATTCGCAACCTCTACGGCATACTATTTAGACAGATGGGTATATTTTTTATGGTTAAGTACACTATGGACAAAATACCTTAAAAGTTTTAACAAAAATAACTAAGTCACAAAAACGATATTTTTGAAATTTCCTCACCCTAGAGCCATTAAAATGAGCACTTTTGCTCACCGAAGTATCCAGAGTGGACGAGATCAGCTTAAACCGGGTGCAGAAAGAAGGGAAAGGTAATGTGCAGACGTCATCTGGATGGGAATTCAGCAAGGTCGTCCGTTTCCAAAGCTCCAGCTTCCGCCCCTATACCGCATTGTACGGAGTATGGCGAGCGATAAGAACTTGCTGAGGAATTCTCTTTCCAAGGACACTTGCAATTTTGGTGCAATTACTTCGTTGAAAAATTCAGCAGAAAGAGAGTTGAGCCTCGGTTTTCTCATTGTAAATATGCATCACGATGTGATGCTTTTCACTAACATTGAATTAGTTTGACGCGGCCAACATTTTGCCTGAAATGTATTTTTTTTATGCAAATGAAGAGGAAAAAAGAGTGAGACTCAGAGGGAACTTCATTTCTTGAGCGAAAAACTTAATTTAAATGGAGAAATTGCGGTGGTAGTTCAGCTTAATCTATCTACATCTACACAATGCCCTGCTAGCAATCACGACGGAGGTTCATCCAACATTAACCACGACGAAGTGAGGACGGTGGTGAATTCACAAGAAATATACTTACATAACATACATAAAAAGGATTGGCAACTTTATTCTAGTCGCAACACAACAATTTAAAAAAGATTACAATAGTTAGCTATCATGTGGGTAATGGAAAGTATTCCTGCTGAAAAGGGAAACAGTGAACCATATGTACATTAGGTATTCCATGGTAAATATATCTTGTAGTAGCCTTCAATATCATAGAGAGATGACATTTACATGCATCTTCAGCCATATTACATAATTTTTATTACGCAAATGTACTTTTTAGGACAAGATATCAATAGATATATCGTTTGCTATGTGATTTAATTTTCTCCTTTCTAAAATTGCCTCTTTATATTTCCTTGTAAGTATTCGCAGCGAAAATTACGCATACCCAAAATTTCCTTATTCCATTTCATCGCCGCTTATGTCTGAAACTCAGAACAGTTCAGGTTCAAGCTACTTAGGGAAGATAAGAAAACTAGAGTCGGAGAACTTTGATGAATCTTCCAAAGTAAACAGCAGACATATGAGTGCTAAGCAATTACATGTTCAATTCAAAATTTTTGAGGCACATGAATTTTTGCCGACCAAGTACTTTAATCATATCTTAGGACAGTTTATGCAAAAGGACGTTAATACGTTGGGAAGACCTGAAACAATGCAGATGATTCATTGTCGGTTCTAAAAATGCCTATGGCTCTGCAGTTGTTACAATGGAGCCTATTGTTTGTTCAATAGCATTTAAATGTTATGTGCAATGTATTATTTTCCTCTGAACTTCATCCAGTAATTATTTAAAACAATTACACAGTCAAATCAAGGATTTGAACTATCCGAGAATACTTAAGCGGATTTACCCGCAGAAATGCACAATAGAGAATTTCCATAGGAAAAAAAGAACATTTAGACTCTGCATTTTGCTTATTACATATGGAAAGAAAGTCGAATAGAAATCACTCTCTCCTAAAGAGGCGTAACTTAGGAGAAAAGAACCTATTAGAGAATCGCTCTAATTAGAAGCGTTGAAGAAAACTGGAAAAAATCTGAAGCGGAACTGGCTGATACCGAAACAATTTAAAAAACGAGTGCGAAAATAGATGGGTGGCTATCCATTATCTAAATTATTCTAAAATTAATTCAGGGTAACGATACAATTAGTGTTTTAAACTTTTATAGCGCCAACTAGGGACATTGTCATAATTCATTACCCTTAGCTTAAATTTAAACTCTTCTCTAAACTCTCGGCAAAACAACTCCGTTTCATAAATATTGAATGGTCTGCTTTAAATTTATTGATTGGGAGAATATGTGTAAAATTCAACTCCATACATAATAAACGTTCCAACATTTTTTTTGCAAAATATGCAGTGTATTGATTTAATGAGTAGAAAACATCAGTTGTATCACTATGCAACGCCAAAGAAAATATTTAAATGCCGTAGGAAGTAGAACATCATAGAATCATCAAGAATATCATAGATTCAATCTTAGTCGTAACCTGCGACAGGATTGTTTACATCCGGTTTACTTCAGTAGATTGAGCTAACATAAGCGTTGTGACAACCCCTTACAGAAATTTTTCTCTTTTGTGTACGTTATAAGCAGCCACTCATTCCTTATTTGCACACAACGTAATGATTGTTCAGTGAAGTCTCATCCCCTGCCATATACCCTCGGGGCTCCTTGATGAGTGGAATGCATATGGAGAGATATTGGGGGCTCGGGAAGGAGAGAGTAACAGTAAAATGAAATGCACGAACCGGACGCTCTTCACGGAGGCTGAAATCCAGCCTGGTGTTTGCCTCGCAGGAGGCCAAAGGGAGAAGAAAGATACGTTCCTTTTTTTCCGCACAAACATTCAAGGCGGACTTATTCCATCTTCATTTTTTCGAATTTTATTCCGTTTCCCATGTGTTCCGGTATTCGAATGAGAATTTGCTCGCTTCCTTCTGCTGCCTGACTCCCTCTATCCCATCCACGCCCCAATCCCCCCCCGTCCCCATTCCTCCTGCCCCTCAGGCGACCAAAGCACCAGCCAAAAAGGCCTCATTCCTCGCCGCTCTCCCGCCGTCATTTGTTATTCAAAAAAGGTCGGAGGATAGCGTTGCATCCTCGACCCCCTTTTCCACGGTTTGCGCCCGACAAAAGCGTCCGGGCCCCGGCCGTTGCAAATCTGTGAAAGTGGAATAATTGAATGAAAATGGCACTTCTTTGACGGGGCGAGTGGAGGAAAAAGGTCGGATGTCGGACGGAATGTTTCCCTCCCCCATCATCCCCCCGGCCCGAACGGATGGGTCGTTTCGTAGCGATTGATAGCCCTCCGGACGGGATTCGCGAGCGTCAAAACAGTCTCTTGAAATCTCGATGTATTTTGTCGGAGCATACAGTCCATTTTTACTAATTCCGTGCAATGGTCGAGCGAAATTTTACCCGTGTTCGGAGGAGGAATCACTGACAAAGACATACTTTAGTCACATTCATCTCACACATACGCAAGCTGCCTTTTCTCAGGTGTGATGGGTCAGTAGTGGATTGCTGAATACAAGGATTTTATGTTGTGGTGTTCTAGCCATGCATGAAATAAACGAAATAGGGATAATAAATGAAATTCCTGACCATTTTTGAGATAGTGAACTTGGGGGCGTGTGTTTGAAACCGTTGGGATTATCTCGAATAGGTAACCAAAGAGTCACGTGGTATAAACACAAATGGACGTTAATTTGGTGTGTTAAAACCGCTGATTACAACCTCATTATTTGTTTGCACTTGTGTTTCATCTCATCTGGGGACTCTGTGGTCGAGACTGAAGGGAAAAACTCAAGTGAAAACAATTAATGATATTGTAACGAGCGATTCAGGCGCACTAAATTTTCAAACCATTTGTGTTTGTACCACGTGACTACATGGTTACCTGTTCGAGATAAATCCCGACGGTTTCAAACACAACTCCCACGAGGCGGAATCCTGAATCCTTCATTCTAGTTTTTACTATCCATAACGCGGAATCATCTACAAGTGGTCTGCTTGCAACAATTTGCTTTACCTGCTAATTATTTGAAGCGTTGAGTCTTATTTGGAGATCTGGTGACGCTATTCACTGCCGTAAGTGTGATCACTACAATAATATTGTTGTGAAGAAGCGTGATCTGGTCTCTAGATTGATAAATAGTTCCCAATGGATATTCTCTTATCGCTAAGTGGAATAAACTAGTCCCTTAAAACGCATTCATTAGTATTGATTAATTCAGAATTTAGGAAGTAAAAGTCCAGGCTAAATGAATACACACAGCCCACGTCAATTTGCAAAAATTTTTATTGTGGTACAATGCGTTCCAAGGATTCTCATCCTCGGCTGCAAAAATGTTTCAAGTACCTGAGGATAACACAGGTTTTAGTTTTAGATTGTGTGTTTTGCTATATATACGGCTATAAAGTCCATTTTACTCAACCTATCTTTAATATATGCTTTTCCTTTGTTCCGAGCAACACATTATAACGATTATTATCAACCCTCTTCCTTGCTCATTCAGCATTCATCCCTCTATCACTTCCGTCACCTTATCCCCTTTTCACCCACTCCATCCCCCAATATCTTCATCTCATTCAATTCATCCGAATGTCTTAACTCAGAGTCCTACCTTTTCCCAACTTCCCAAAATAGATAGATTCTATTCAATAATTCCGATAGCATTTGGGGGTTCACTAACACCGCTTTTTAGATTAGAAATCGGCTTCATGGGTTGGGATGATGGTTGGTATTAACATCTACCGTGTTGTGTGCATATTCTTGCTAATAGAACGCCAAGCATGATATGTTAAAAGGCCTTGGTATTGATTTCGTTTGTCCTAGGCCCAGCTCAACATAGGCATGGCATTAAAGCCCCACCGTGTTGACCCAAGATGGGATTGAAAATTTGATTTATTATTGCATATTCTCTTAGAATGTTTGCTTCTAATGAGGCATGGATTATTTAGCTTGCTATAGTGTGGATTGACTCCTTAGTGTGAGCTGAAAAATAATGAGTTTTTCAAAAACTTAGATGTGGTAAATAATGCATATTAATTACTGCTCTAAACAATTTTATTTATTCGATAACATTTTGAATCCTATACCAGTTATATATCCAGTTAAATCCTATACCGGTGTTATTTCCGAATACAACAAGTTCTTTGAACAAAATAGCATTTGTTATACTTTTTCGCTTTCAACATGGTTTTCAAAGAGTGACTACTATTATTTCAATGGGGTTATGTTTACTACGTTTATTATGTTTACATTCACCAGTCTGGATCTAATACTGCGTTGAAAACCTTTTGTCATATTTTGCCCTTTGTACATAACCTTTAGCGGTTCTTTGACGATAATTTTCAGGGGTTTTGGTGGCGGATAACGTCTTCCAAGATCAAAGTAACGGGGAAATGATTAGTTCAAAACCTTCCTCGACTGATGTAACACCATAAATATAATTCTTGTTCTAACTAGATTTCATCTACATTATTCGAAATTACTAGGATTAGTTTCACACAGTTCTACAAACGATTCTTTCATCGGCTAACCTAGATTTTGATCTTCTTATTTATATAAGTCTTCTCTTTCGCATCCTTAACAATGTATTCCTTACATCTTATCCGAGGCCTTCCTTTTCCATTCTTGCCGTTCACTTTTCCATCCATAATTTTCTTCACCATACCATTATGTCTCAAGATGTGAAGATCCGTAATATAAACTCGTACTTAGGGATAACATCTCTCATACCCTTTCCCTTTCAAAGTTTTTGGAAGGCTTCTCTGTTCTCCCACTTTTCTTAAGGGTTCTTCGTCAGTTACCCGGTCGATCTTATTTATCTTCATAATTTTTATTACCTTTACATTTCGAAAGCTTCAAACCTTGACTTCTCCACTGTTTACAACGTTCATGCCTCTCTGCCATACACAAACGACCAGATGTATATTCTAATGAGTGTTTGCTTCCTAGCTCGTATTTCCAGCCTCAAGTAGATTCTTCTCTTGGTAGTCTGCTCACTTCGCATGAAAAAAGCCTAAAAATGTATGATGGAACATTTTCCACGAGTGTTGGTGACTAATATATTAGATCGTACGCATTGGAACAAAAAATGATTTACTTTTATTTATCCCAAGAATGTGGTAGTAAAATGGTGTATTCCCATCCTAAAAAGTCAACGTCGCAAAATGACATGCATTTTTTTTTTGCTAGGTTGCATTTTCTTTACCATGTGCGATCTCGTCACCATCATTTGTGGATGTAAATTTCGTCGGTATGGTTTCTTCTTTCTTGAAATAATGCCTTTAATACCACTGGGAATTCCTACCTCATGTGTTCCTCACAGAAGGAAAATCTCGGGGCATAGAATTTTTTCCCAATCCCCTATTTTTATCTTTCTTTTTATCATCTCTCCGAAATTCCCTCGCTTCCATTGAGATTGGCCACAGCCCCTCTCCCGATAAATGGATCGCTTCGACACTAGGTCCTTTCCCAACTGGAGAAACCATTTATATGGTTCGAAAATGTCCGTCTAGCTATCATGGCCAACTTACTCTAAATTTTATGGGAGTGTAGGATGGTGGACAAAGTGCCTTCTTCATTTTTTTTCACTCGGAGACTCTCCTCAGAAAGCTATCAACCGGTTTGGGGTGGGGGTTGGAGACGCGTCTCCACTGCTTTATTTATGTCCCTATCTCAATTGGGCCCTGAAATAGTGGTACAATTTCTCTGGCGACCTTGGGAGCCAAAGCCTTCCCCTTCCATATGAAGGCAATTTCCTTCCATACACTTAGCGCATTCCCCTTCACTGTTGGAGAACCACTGAGCCAAAACTAGGCTAAGGACGGACTATAATTCCTTGAAATTGGCTGAAAAGTTGACTCACATGTCGATTTTAGTGCTCACTGGAGAGAGTTTTATGGAAATGGACTCTTCATATTCACTCCATGAAAGAAAAATCCGGAAATGAAATTTTAGAAATGTCTAGGGAGTGCAAAACTTGTAGGTTTTAAGTGCCTGGATATTTCCCAGATTTAACGCAGAATTTTCAATAAATCTCCACGGGTTTGTAATATTATCGAGTAGGCACATCGCTAATCATTTTTATTCTGTATTTCACCAATAATAGTGATTAATGTCGTATGTTTCCACCAGTTTAAATGAACGAAAAATTATAAATTCACCTCACTGCCACTTATTTTCATAAATATCATAAATGGTATATAGCCGTTACGTCGTGGTCCCCTTGGGGCCTGTCGTTAAGAGAAGGCTAATGCCGTCTCCGGGTTTCTCTCCACTCTTCTTCCGTTCCCTGAAAACTCCTGTAATTTCCCAATTATCCACCTATACTAAATGGCGCAAATGACCTCAGATGTCGATCGCCTCGCCTAAATAACTAACTAACTAACCAGAGAGATTTGAATTAGGATTACGCTATTTTATTATGAATGGTGCATAGTTTGAGTATTGCAGATATAGAATAACCACGTATCTACCAATGCTAGAGGAGAACTGATGATGATTATCAATTCCCATCCAAAATATTCTCAACCTGTTTAATTCACTATCGTTTTTGTTAAAACACAATATTCTTGGCCGACTTTGTTTCTTCACCCTGAAGACCCTCGACCTATTCCGCTTCCAGGTAAATAAACACCGCAAAAAGGTCACGTGACGCCTGGGGATGGAATCCTAGAATTGGATAAATATCGAACGTGGTGGCTAAGTTCCAACGCATCCCACGACGGGACCGAATGACCCGGAACTCTTGCATCTCGGCGATAAATCCTTCCAAGCAATATTTTTCCTTTGGCGAAACACCGTAAACAAGCGCCGCGACATCGCAGTTCCCACTCGCAATAAATTCTTTCGCCCGGAATATAAATTTAAGCGGTGGCGGTGGGAAGAGATTGTCTTCAAGGAAGAAGCCTCGAATCAGATTCCACGCGCGCAAACCGCTCGTTCGTCTCCCTCGCAACTTATATAAGACAAAATCTCGGCTGCCCCGGAGATTCGGTGGTTAGCGCTATAGCCAAGCAATGCTTGGGAGTTTGACGTACTGGACCTGTTCGTATCAATTGCTTCTCCCTCCCTCCATGAAGGGGAATTCGTTGAATCTCAGTCTTATTTTATTAGGGAATATATCCACACTGTGTACCCTGCAAGCCACCTCGAGGATGTGCGAAAGGGATGAGTTATCGCCAAACATGAACGGCGTTCATGCACTGCATTTTGCATATACAACGTATCCGATGAGAGATTGCCGTGGATTTCTTGCGGGAATTACACTACAGATTCAAATTTTCGACAGATATGCAACTAAATGTCTGAGAAGTACCACAAACATGCTTCACGTAAATAATGGGAATATGCAAATATGCTTACTTCCAAACATCTAATCAAAATAGCATTAAAATTGTCATCAAAAACTTATTCCTGTCAGTTGGTCTAATCTGCCTAAGTTAAAAGTATGCCATTGCAAGTTTATGCTAAATGAAATTCAGTTTTTTTGATGCGTCACATGTGAAAACTCATAATGCTATTATAATTGCAAATTTTTCGAGGAAAGGACGAGAATTTGAAACCGTTTGTATTGCAGTATATTTCTATTATCTCAGTGGTCCTGTCTAACAATTCAGCGTGGGGCTTTAATGTTTTCCTCAATATTGGGGTAAACTCATCCGTCGTGTTCATATGCAAAAGATAAGATAGGAGGTATTTTATTGGTATTAAATATTGCAGGCTGCAGGGTTGGTTGAGATGAGTAAACTTCAATTACTTGTGAAAATTAATAAGTTCTTGTTTTTAGCCGCTAAAACAGTTCCATTTGTTCCAATTTTTCACCTGATATATTTTTATTTTGAATTGGCATATAACACTAGATAACTATTAGAATGTAATATCATTGTGAATAGATTATTTTTTACTAATTTTTCAGAATAAAGTTACTTTTTTTTGGAAATACCATATACTTAACAATCAAATAGATTTATTTCAAACTTTTACAAACCACAATATAATGCAAACTCACGACCCGGGTTTCGGCGCTATATTGTGGTTTGTAAAAGTTTGAAATAAATCTATTCGTCATGGATTTCCACAAAGTTACCGCTGAAAGTATCTCACTTAACAATCAGCTTAAGTGCAGTTATAAATTTTCTCATTTCCACTGTGGAGGTAATTATTTAATGAATTTTGTAATTCGATTAACAACGATTAGACTTGGTTGATATATACGCTAAACTATGTTTAAAGAGTCATCTTTTTGATGCTATGAGACCACTCTCAGAGAAAACATAAATGAAACCTGCTGAAAGGTAAAATTATTATGTCGGAAGATATTCATGTTGAGTATCTCAGGGGTGAACATAAATATGATTAATGGTAATTAATAAAGAGTAAAATTTTCTACCATTAGCGGTGTCAAATGTTTTTAGTACTTTATCGTCATTGATGCGTCGTTTTGTGCTATAGAATTAGAATGGAAGCCCTTCTATTAGATGACTTTATCCATCTTAAGAAAATATTTTAGGTTTTTTTTCGATTTTTCCTTGATGCATGCACTTTTCTAATCATTACCTGCAGTCGAACCTTTCCCATGGTAGTATGATAGGGTTTGCGTTATTATGCCAGCTAAATCTCTCAGGAGTTTGTCTTCCAAGGCCTTGCGTCTATCCACGTCGCACATCTCACCTGTTAATTCGCAACGCATCCATTCTTTCCGTCCAGCAGCACTAGGCATTCGGTATATCCCTACTTTGTTTTATCAGCTTTGCAAAAAGACCATTCAATATATGTACTAGTCATATGTACATTAAAGTATTTACTGCTTGTGCCTATGTCAAGGGAACTTAAATTTCTGTAACGAGTGCAGCAAACGATGTCACGCTTTCATCTCACCAGTTTACTGAAAATGAAAATGTTGCAGAGTAACGCAAGATATTTTGCGGTGAGTAGTAGTGCGGGCTTCCCACCCCAAAAGGCCAGGGTTTGAATCCTGGCAGTTGGCGATTCGTCTTATATATATTTACTGTGTGCCTTGTGAAGAACAGTCGATTCTTTATTTCGTTCATTGGAGGACAGGTTAAACCGTGGATTCCATTACGGTTATCCTTGAGAACAGGCTAATCCCAACGTCCAATTTCTTACCACCTTTCCACCATTCGCTCTAAAGTTTCTGCATTTATCGTAGAACTATTCTAAATGGTGCAAATGGTGACCTTATTGGTTGGTAACCTTCACCGAATATATAACTAATTGGTAGCCGTCTTAGTGAGCACTGGAGGGAAAAATAATTGTAACAAGATTCGAACGTCACCATTGGATACTTTTATCCTGTTTAACAAATACCTGGGATTATTTATAATGGTGCCACTTGGTGTTGATATGCTGACGATTGTTTCGACCTGAAGATGTAGGTTGGGTGTATCTATTGTTGATTATCTTGTTGATGACAGTTTCACTGGCTTAAGTGCATGCATCTAGAGATTTGTAAAATCAGGACATTGTTGAATTCACCCCTGAAATCGAAAAGACGCGGAGATCGTTCTGGAAATCAAGCATCATCAATGGTATCATTCCACGGATACCATCAGTAAAATTAATTTTCGCCAATGTGCAATAACGCACTGTTTTCCTCTTACCTGATTTAGTTTGTGGTGTGACGTGCCGGTAGGAGTTCACATATATATTTTCAAAATACCTTTTAAGCCACCTCAAGGGTAAGTAGCAGTGAATTGACCATCAACAGGCATGCTATTAAAGCAGTGAATTGACCATCAACAGGCTTGATAACATAGATTTCATCTATGTTATCAAGCCTGTACCCACAAATATAGGCCCTTTACGCCGTGAAACAGGTACAAGGAACGGAATGGAAGGGTAGGGAGGAAGTTTGTAAAGAATTCCGGCGACAGCATTTGTCTGATTTTACCGAAAGTCGCCAACAGGACGAAAGCTCACCATCGGAAGGACGGAGTACTCAACTCGAATATTGTTCACTGAGCACTGAAGTAGGGACCGGCTTAGCAATGAAAAATATCTCCCACTCTCGGAATTCGCACGTGACCCCTCGGAGTGAGAGGGCAGTACTATAATAAATACACCATCCCGACCCCCAGAGGTCAAACTATATGTTAGTGCCTACAATAAATAGTACAGAATTTTTATAAGTCAAAAATATCCAGAATTAGACGAAATTCTTCTGAGGTATAAAGCATTTTTACATGTAATACTCCCAAATAGTACCAAAGTAATATTATATGTGCTTCTTTATCGGCAGGTCATGGTTGGATCTTCAGCACCCGACGATGATGGCGTCGATTCTTTTAAGGTTAATTATTCAACACCCTCTTTCTTGCGCGGCGCGAATGGTCCATTTTTACCTCTTCAGGCGCCCTTTATTAGGCGTCGTCTCCCTAGCACTCAATCCACCCCGCGGCGGGCCCCGCCCCCCTTGCGCGTCTCTCTCCATCTGACGCTCGTCTTGCCGCCTCCCCGTCTCTCTATTACCGCTGATGGGCGTGGCAGCGGAGCACCCTTATTGAGCAAAAACGGGGATATCGGCGATGTTGTGGGACGTCCCCTAAACACGCCGCGGCAATATTTCTTCTCACGTTGGCCCCTGATGGGACTCCGTGAACGTCGACGGGCGATGTCGCGCGGGAGAAATGGGCCGTATAAACTGGGGAGGGTTCTCACCCCCTTGGAAGGTCAAAGGTGACTTTAAAAATGGTCTCTCTCTCTCTCTCTTGCGCACGCGCACATTCACGTTCACTTCTTCTCCACCTCGCACTTTCTGAGATTTCTTTAATTTTGATCCCGCGACCCTGCTACAGGCCATAAATATGGAAAACTGAAAAAAAAAACTTATAAAAGGTGAATTACGGATTTTTACCTTGCATTATTCATAGAATTTTTCATTCAGATTAATTTTCTAGAATACTGCTCACCTTATTATTTTACTCAAGGGGCACGAAAACATTTATTCATTAATTTTGCTCAACCTCAAAACCCACTATGAGGACATAAGTAGTTGAAATGAATTATCATCAAGGGCATGTGAAATTTCTTCTTCATATGAAACAGTTCTTTCTAGTAATTTTAAGTTATTTACTCCGTTTGAATACACGTATGTTAATCTCTTTGTAGACTAATGAAATTTTTATTTTCTAATACTTAGGTAGGTGCGGTAGGTCAATATAAGTTCAATGCATGAGAACAAGACCCAATTACAAATAAACAGTAGAAGCTCAGTACACTGTAAAAAGTAGATCTGATTTTAAGGTACAAAAGCGATCTGAATTTCAGATGCAACAATTTTGAGACAGGGTATGTTGAATTTCAGCAGTAATATCTTGTCTAAAAATAAGGCAGGTGAACGGCTAAAAATCAGACCATCCAGAATCCTGCTTCCTCTGCTTCCTGCTCAACTGCTCCTGTACCAACCATCCATGTTCCTGCCTCTTCCGTACCTTAAATCCGTGTTCCTGCCTTACAACCAGACAGCGCTTAAATTCATAGACAGAGCTTAAATTCAGATCGCACTGAAAATCAGATCAACTTTTTACAGTATAGAAGCTCCATATTTCAACAGTTTCCTTCGTCCTATGGCGCACGGAGTCATTGGTAATAGTTGCAATTAGTACATTGTTTATTCCGTGAAGCTTATATTTGATAGAAAATGAAGAATCCGCCTAAAAGGAATGGAAATAACTCTCACTGAAAAGCCTTAACATCTTATCTCACGCTGTAGCATGTTATAAAATTATTGTTTACTCAAATATCTTTGCACAAATTTAATTTATAATATGTAATGTTTTAATGTAAAGTTTATTTGTGTGAAGTCGTTATAAACTTCTTACTTCTACCTTATCTAAGACTTGCTTTGAAGAAATTACTAGCTAGCTCACTGCATTTCTATTTTGATGGCCAGGGATCAAGTTCTCAGAGAAGTAGAGACTTTTCGATGGATTGACATCGCATAAGTACTGTATACATTTCGGTGCCTTCACTGGATGGAATATATTATTTAGAAAACCGAACATTTTGTTTTCATCCTTACATTCACATCTACAAATACACGATACCCTGCAAGTCACCGCCAAGGTGTGTGGCAGGGGGTGAAGATCAGCAATCAAGCACTACTAACATGCAAACAAGAAACTTATGCGCACAAGCCTTATGCGCATTTCAAACCTTATCTTATTGTTAGATTCTTTCATCCCTTAATGAATTTAAATTGATCGTGGAATATTCTGAAATACAATGCAAAATATATGGTGTGAAATATTTGATTCACTGCGCAAAAAGTTTTAAAATTTACTATTACGAATATCAAGAACTTCATTTTCAGAGAAAAAAACCTAATGTTTCTACGCACGTAGTTGCATGTTTTATGCATGTGATTCTTCCAAAATAATTGTCATACGTTCACATAATTTTCTTTGTGAAGAATTATGACCTTTCGTGTAGCTAAAAAGTTGTGATTAAATGCAACTAGAAATGTGTTATAACTTTCAAGATGCAAATGTGACGAAGTAATTACTTATTATTCATCTGAAAAGGAAGGCAAGAACCGTTGCTTAGGGTAACTTGCTCGTACGTTGCTACGATATTACTTTGATTATTCTTGGTGCAAATGTAGTATTGTTCACTGTTTGGATTTCAAAGTCATTGCTAAAAATTTGATTTCACCTTGTCTTCGTCTATTTGCAACTATTTACGTAGAAGACTAGATACTCGTTTTAAACCTTCGCTAAGTTACTCAGAGTGTATCTGACTTTTTTCTTTCGTGAGAGGTGAGACAGCTAATGTTACTTGCACCAATTAGGATTATTATGGAATTGCATAGATAAAGAAGTTTTTCAGGAAACGGAGGAAGGGTGAAGTGAAATACGGCGTCGGCATTCGCATTATCTAATGAAAAGGGCTATGGAGACCACGACTTAGCGTCCTTTTCGAAGGATGGAGTACTAAACTTGAAGTGGTCTCCACACCGCGCCCAAGTGGGACCGGTTTATCACTGCCACCACTGGAATTCGAACCCGGGCCCTCGAGAAGGGAGGCTATTACTCTTAGTCAGCTCAGCTGAGTGACACTGAACGGTCATGCAGAGATTTAACATGTTTTCTTTACAGTGAAGTGTTGGTAGTTAACTCGATCTTTTTTTCATCGAAAATGTGGAGCCGTAGCATCATCCCATTTGATCTCGTCAGTGGGTTGTCTTCCTTTCTGGTCGATATGGGCTGCAAGCTCTGGGCGGAGTTGAGCCCACCTCGCACCTTTTGTTCTCATCTTCCGGATTTCCTAGGGAGCGATTCGTCCTTCGATCCCTGACACACGAATCCAACCTCGGAGTTGTCCAAGGACGCGCTGGGAAATCGCGATCGACCAGGGAAGGATAACCCTGGCGTCGTGACTTAAGGCCCCCTGAAATGTTTACGGTTTGTCCCTGGTCTTCCCAAGCTCCCAGGGTTTAAGGGGGGCAGCAGGGAGTACTAGGCATTCTCTCGGCTGGGTAAGGAAGATTCAAAATCATTTATAATTTTATTTGTTTGTAGGATAGAACTGAAGGGTTGAACTCGACGTGTGTCTCAAGGTAGCATAGTCCTTGGGAGAACAAATAAAGATGACTCTGGGTTATTGGGAATCATGCAACGATCACATTCACGGAATTCCTTAAACAGAAAATATTTTTCAATGCATTGCAACCAATTGACATTAGCTCCATGATTTCAATATATAAATGATGAAACAGGATAGGACTCCTCTTCGTTGATGTATTTCCGCTGGCTTTCCTAGTAATAAGGGTATTACACTGTTATAAAAGTGATCAGGCTAGAATATTGACAATTTTTAGGTTAAGGGTGGTTTATATGTTAACATTATGCTTTCATTAAACACGTCTGAGTCAATTTTTGCAATATATTTTCCTCGTTATTTCGGCATACATTGCGCTTCTTCAGCCTCGCCACATCACCAAAATGCTTTACTTTAACCAGCAATGTCTCCCTTTCCCAATATTCTACGCTAAGTATGATCGTTCATTGACCTTTCATCTTTCATTGCCTAAACTTCTTACCCTCTCTCTCTTATTCTATTCCCACCAATCTTTAACAGAGTTCTCTAATCTGATACAATTCCCTTCACCTACTCATTGATATTCCATTCACCCACTCCTTCTTCATCCATTCCTTATCCATTTCACCATCCCTTGTCTTTTCTCAACCCCTATCCTAATTGCCTCTAATCTAACCATATGTGCGCTCAAGTTATAAAGAAAATTTTACGAATATTGCAAACAAATATGAAAAGGTTTATTAGTTTAGACTACTATGTGTAACCAAGAACCACGCTACTTCCACCATGAGGAAAAGATTAAGCATGCAGTGACGTGACACATGAAATATCTATGCCCTGGTATAAGAACTGGCTACCATGACCAGTTCTTAAAAATAGTCAAAGTCATCAATATAATGCCCTGCAAGCCACCATGAAGACGTGTGTGATGATAAGGTTGACGATCAGTAATCTCAAATTTTGATCACTTATTTTAGGGTCATTTTTTAATGCAGCGCTTCTTTTAGGTCAATTTAGATGTAACAATCAAATCACTTATATTCAGTGCCTTTGGCCATAAAATGACATCAAATATTGTTTATTGCGGCAAAACAGCGCATGAAAAAACAATCTGACACTTTATATAGCGTGAGAATGAAAAACTGTTTTATTCATGTTTTGATACGTTCGCAATTACTAAAAATTAATCAGAGAACCCCAGTAACTCAAACGTCTTCAGCATGCTACAGTATTTAATGTCCTTGGATTTTTTAGAATTTTCACCAACCACAATGGCATTAATACGTTTTTATAAAAAATATTACTCAGATATTCATTTATACCAACTAATAATTCATCATATTTCCCCATTTTATATCCTCGAGGTTGCTTGCAGGGTAGTCAGTAGATATTGATATTAATTTTCATAGCATCACTACTTCCTACATGTTTGTATCATCTTTCGTTATATAATTCCATCTCATTCGAGATAGTGAAAGTACCTATCCCTCATTGGTGGCGTCGTAGATGGCTGGATGAAACCATATAAGCAAGACATAAGCGTTCACAGCTCTTCGCATGCCTTTCGCAATTATGGGAGTCATTAATTGCGATGGAGTTTGAGAGAATACGGCGGGGTAACGCGCAAAGAAGTTTCGAATGCTTATGGACCTCGAAGGCAAAAAAAATAAATAAATAAATTGTGCTCTCTGCGTTCGACCAACCCGTGGGTCGACTCATCACCAATAAATTACCACGGAACGAAAAAGAAAAGCACGAAAGGAGGGAGAATGTCTGATCAAGGAAAGAAAGTGATTGCGTCTGATTTAGTAAGGCTCGGGGGAGACATGGCGGCATTACTTCTCCGAGCAGGCTCAATTGCTTCCTTTTTCTTTCCGACGACCTGCCAATTTAGATTTATAACGGACTTTTGTTTTTATTCCTGAGCCAAAGTTGCTGCAGCTGCTGTAATTGGACGATATCTTTCCTTTTCCGCTGTGTGTGCGGAATTCACAGGAGTAAAAAAAACCTTTGAATTCTGGGGTGTCACCTGCGATGAATTTAAGATTCTAATCCTGTGAATGGGGATGAAAAATTATTTGTCTGTTGCTACAAATCCTAAAATGAAGAAGATCTTTTTGATTTATCAGATAAGGGGAGCCGCAAACATCAATGACTGCCAAATATTTCATATGGATGTAAATCTCTAGTAAAGCATTCGTATTGACTCCTTTTGTAGATATTTTTGTAATTTTTTTTCTTCTTTTTTCGAAGACGTGTTGATGTAAACATCATATGCTAATGAAACTGCTTGATGTCTGCTACCTAATAAATAGATATTGAGCTAACTTTTTTTCTTTATAGGGTTACACATATTATAGGGAGTACGCCAGCATATTTGTGCTTCTAAGTTCAGGGTGGCTAATAAAATACTCTCCTTTATTTTTTATTTATTACGATGGAGCAAGGATTTAATAAATCTATCATAGAATTAGTGGTTTCCGAGTAAATAAGTCAATCCGATGAGTAATTCGCTTTCAACTATATACTGTGTGGAAGTTGTATTCATTCAAAATATTTCCGTAGTGAATAGGAATTCATATTTTGTCCTTTCAAAATAACTTTCAGAGTGAAGTATCTGCATCTACGCTTACGCAAGCTTACGCCCTGCCAGCCACCACGATTTTGTGTGTTAGGGGGAAAAGATCACCAAATATGCGTTATTGTCATACAACTAAAAGTTGAAATGTTACTACTAAGTGGAATCATGTTAGACATAAAAGTCATGTGTAAAGAGAAGCTTAGTATCTACATAGTAAGGAAGGGATTACTGGCTAGAAAGGTTCCCTTGACATATATCTACCTGTATTTACCTATAATTCATGGGTTATTAATGATAAAACATGCATGATGTACTTCGGTATATTCTTAGAATGTTTCACCTACCTATTTTTCTGTTGGGCTGATAAGTATTGGCTCCTTTTTGAAGTGAAATATCTTCAATTTTACAAAGGTCTTCTATTATATTCGAACTTTAACCAGGTTAACGTAATGCTTTTTAATTGCAAGCTGCCAATTTAAAGGGATTGAGATTTAAATTATATTTTTATATCATGCTATCAATGGTTTTATTTATGAAGATAAGTAAATCATTTAGCATTATAGTCCCTTTTTGGAGATTCATTTATAATAAAATATTCCGCTGTTACTTCCAATTCTCGCTCACATTCCCAGGGAAATGAAAAGAGTGTATTAAATAAGAATATATTGATAGAGCAATGGCCTCCCAACACGAGAGGTCGTGTTTGAATAGGAGCAGTTACATACACCTATTTAATCATTGCTCAGTTTTCAGCATAACTGCAGCGCTGCAATGTGGAAATCAAGGATGTCTGGCTAAAGTGGTTCGCCCCTTTGTTGCTTCTCTAAAAGAGCAAGCTGATGCCCACGCCGAGGTCCTTCTCTACTTCCTCCTTCGCTCCTAAAACTCTTATCTTTTTCTAAATATTCTGTCATCCTTCATGTGAGCTAGGACTTAGTTGTGAATATTTTCTGCTTGAAACTCCTAAATGGTAATTTATCATTTCATTCTCTTCCATAAAATTGGCGCCACGGTAATTTAAATTTCATACGGATGAAATTGCCATGGGTTTTCAGGAAGAAATATGTCCGATTAACATGAATTATCGCTAATTATCTCACTGCACCATTCATGCACTATCGATTATAATTAAATATTGTCTAAAGCAACAGTTTAGTCGAGCTATAACAATTCAAAAAAAGATTACTAGAGCAGTAAATTATGCTTCAACGTAATGTTAGTGGGGTTAGATGTCTAAATAGCGACACTAAATATCTTGGTTGACTATTGATAAACTTGTGTATATATTATTGTCATTAAACACGTATATTCTGATTGTTAGAGTTAAGAAAGACATCATTAATCTGCTGGTTTGGCCGTAAATTTCCCCAACTTGATGTTTGTGGTCCTGTCTACCGTAGTGAGTATGAGGTAGCAAAATGTTTTTCACGTAATCAGAAAAAATATCGTTTTAACATTTACTTAACAGGTTCAGTCTGTATTTCAACCTACGGTCTGATAATAATTCCCATTTCAGTCCATCTATTAAACCGGTTGCGCTTACATTGACTAGGATTCGCGCATTCCTTGGAGTCACCGGAGTAGCTACATAAGTGATAGGGAAATGGCGCGTGGGTTTGTTATGATTCAATGATCTAGAGTGTTAAGCACATCTCGACGCGGAAAGCCAACCGATGGTCCAAGCGTTGAGCAACGCCGGCCGGGAGAATTAGGCCGGAGGGCGAATACCGAGGGGTCGGTGAGTACACACGTGTTACCGCCTTCGCCCCTCGTCAACCGCGGTTTAGTCAGCCGCGAACGAAGACAGGGGAACTCAACCCAACTGTACCCTATCTCGTACCCTTGGCACCTTCCCTCTCCGATATCCTCCTCCCCCCACCGCCGCCTTAGCAGTTGTAACCCTGGAGGCTTGACCGCAAAAACAAGATGGGGCTTAAGACGGGTGTGTGGAAAGGGTTGGGAAGCGTTTGTGTGGAATGGAGATAGGAGGGAGTGTGTTGGGGGACTCGAGGTGGTCAGGGGAGGAAGATGAAAGATAAATGGGGATGGGGTGGGTTGCGGCCGGGAAGTGGGAAGGTGGCGGATAAGGGAGATGGATTTGCCGGGGAAAGGCGTCTTCGGTGCGGAAAGATGGAGTAGGAAGCGAGGACGGGACAGTGGGGACGATGTTTAAGCACCCTCTCCAGCATCAGCGCACGTGACGGCCCGACTTCAGAAAAATCTACGCAAGCGCTATCCAATAAAATAAATGTATATAAGCATCTTCACGTGTTCTCCAGTCCTTTGCTTTCAAGCCTAGGCCAACGGCAACCAACCTTGTATTATGTAACGTGTGTGTAAACATTAGTTCATGTGTGTTGCAAATGTTTGGTGGTAACTCCCACTGCAGCACGTCGTCGAGGAAACTTTCTGTGTTATCAGTGGATGTATTTTTATCGAATTTACTTCCAAATTTCATTTTGGATTTGTACTTCATTGCTGCGAGTCAGTAACCTTTTATAGTGGCGTTATAAGATTTTTATTACCAAACAAAAGCCTTTATATTCTTAAATTGGACAGATTATTAGATACTTGGATAGACATATATGAATGCTTATTTTTTTCAGTTTATAAATTGTTTCATGAGATTTTAAGCGTTGCAAATATTGCGTATGAGAAGAAAATTTACAATTATATCAGTGAATGAGGTTCTTATTTACCTATATCGGTTCAATTTAAAATCCAATAGGGAGTGGGGGATTTTATCAAGCATTAATAATCAACTAGAAATCAAACGTATCATTCAGCGTGATGAAGCTTCATTTTCAATGGTTCAATTATTTTCAACAGTCAAATTAAGGCAAGACAATCTCTTTTGTACAGTAGAAAGTTAAATCAGACGCTTTGTGCTTCTCCAATTCGGTATCATTTTTTTTAACGCCCTTTACTGTAGGGCATCTTTTATCGCAACTAATAGTTTTTGCTTCAACGCAAAGCGTTTGAAGAGAATGTCTGCCACAAGATTTTGGTACAAAAGAGTGAATACGTATCTCTTATAATATGGTGCAAAAAGCTACCATGTCTCCATAGCCATACGTAGAATTTAATTCACATTCGAATCCAACAAATGGATGAATGCTCCCTTTGAAACGGGAAAATAATCTTCGTGAAGTAATGAAGCATGAATTTTGTGCTCAAGTTTCGTTGTTCATAGCATACTTTTCTCTTCGGGGCGATTGTCGAGCGGATTGTCCTTTGGCGATTAGAACTACAATTGTCAAGGAAAAACTGCTGCCGCTTTATTTCTTACGTTTTCAAAGGGCCAAATCTCAGTTGATGGTGACCAAATGCTTTCAGGCTTAAAGCGGTAGGAAAAGGAATATTGAAATAAAGTGTTCATAATACCTGTGATCGCATATAATTCTTCGTTGAAGTTAGGGTCTCTTAACGTCACTACATTACGTTATAGCCTAAAAATAATTTCTCTCAATTACAATATCTAACAAAAAAATGTCTAATCTCTAATTCTCAAGTGTAATGCAATATAAATGTAGCACCCATTACGTGCTTCATTAATTTACCTTGGAATTCAAAATCGATGTGTTTTACTCAGCAACACAATGCAATATTTCGTATCACTTAGAATAAATCAGTTTCCTATGATACCTTGCATCTCGGGTAATAGATATTTGAATATATAATTATATATTCAGTTTGTATATATATTTGAATACATATGTAATACTCCGTTTAACAGTAGTTTCATTTATTGAGATATTACAAAAAATGGTAATAGCGTTTCGTGTTCTATCTTGCCAAAAGTTGCAGATAACTCCAAAATCGCTAAGTATTCAATCAATTGTACTTTTATTAGCATTTTATAAATTCGTATAAAAATAAAATATTCGTGATGTCCATGATCGGCTGAAAATATTTGTAAAAGTTTATTAAACTTTAATTTCCATAATCAAAAGTTAATGTTGCACGTACACTATTTTCTCTGGGCACGTACGACGTCAGAAGAGATACTTTATAGCCAATATTTTATTGTATCCCTTTCCACCACTCATTCACCATTCGTCTAACTATCGATGATATCCTATCTTTTGTTCACGTCTGCCTTACCAAGCACCGCTTTGAAAATCTGACTCGCAGGAGACATTGATGATTGTTTTACGAATCGAATACCTATTTTTTTACTCGTTTATTGCTGCGAAAGGTAGCATTGTGTTCAAACTGGCGTCGATGGAGGTCAAACTCAGGTTTCACCGTATTTTCTACGGTTAGGTACGCAATGCTTTTGACCAATTCTCGCCGCTAACCGCGCGTTACCGAGCTGAAGAGGCCAATAAAAATCACGGGACGCGAAGTGAATAGTTTCCAGGCGTTCGATTATCGAACTCCCTTTGTTTTCTCGCGTCAGTTGTTCTTTCGTCCGTTGATCGGTTTTTGTTGTTCTCTTGGTACCTATGGTGAGTAGTGTGAGGAATGGAAGGGGATTCAAACTGCTCTTATGCTGCGAAGTTAGTCTCCAACCTGGGTAAAATTTAAGTTTTCCATATTGTTTGGAAATAGAGCGCACAAATCCTTGTTTAATTAATGCCTTCTATCTTATTTGATCATTTAGGGACGAAGAAATAGGTATTTAGCTAGTATGTTACGTTGGATTAAATTTCTCTTACAATTATTAACCCCCTGCCACACACCTTTGTGGTAGTTTGCGGGGTATTTTGTGTATGTACTATCATTTACGTGTATTTCTATGGATACACTACCATGTACACCGTGAAGGTTAAAACAAGAAAATAATTAGCCTTCTTACATAAGAACTCCAGAGTATTCAATTTCTTAGCTAAAATTCCTAAAAATATTCACTAGAATGGTTTGAATTACTGCCATTCACATAGTTCAGTTTTGCATATTGCACTCACTCTTGTCTCTTATTATGGACCTGGTAATCTGTAATCGTATCAAAGATATGTAAGTTATCCTTGAAGAGGACTAAAATTACGTAGTGACACCTGCTATCTACTGTCATACTTTCACTGGTTAAAAACAAAGGTTTTTTAGTGCTCTTGTACGTATACCTCAATATTGATGATTCTTATTGCCTTCTTCTGTAGTAAGAACATATTCTTAAACACTATTGCACTACCACTTAGCTTTAATCTTTGCAAGGAACCAATGGAAGTGAAAGAATGCATAATATGCGATCTGTGTACGTCCACATGGAAATTGCATCTTCAGTCAATTTTCCCTTCACTCAAAATATATTGAAGTATTTAGTGTTCATTCCCCTTCGTCCACACAGCCTTGCAAGGGTTTGCATTATATTATGCAGATGTACACCTCTAAGTATTAGGCTAAGAAGGCACCCTACCGGAAAAAGAATCTACATATAGCCGTAGGAACACGCTTGGAATTAAGGACTCACAGTTCTGAGGAGAATGAGAGACACATTAACTAATTTTTTTGTATATTAAAGTTTTTAAATTTATCTTTATTGATAAGTCCGGAATTACTATAAATATAATAATTGATTTACATTTTCCAAAGTCGGGATTAGTTAGTACTGTTAATCTGTGAGCAAAACCACCTTTTAAATTTTTTACTTTTGAATCAACATCCAAAATACCTATTCTAGTTCTGATTATCCCCTGGTACTATTGCTTTAATATATAATATCCATTAATGGTGTATAGACAAAATAATATTTTGGATCCTCTAAGTCCTATTATGTATTTAATTTCATATTTATGATCTTATCTGCCATAATATGATTATGGTTCTAATTGGTTTGTAACACCCTCACCTTTCTGCCTAATTTTTGTGGGACATTAATTCTGCATTTTAGCCTACGACCTGGCAGCGATTCCAAACCTTATTATATGAATAATAACTCCATCAGTTACGAGTGGAGAGATAAGTATGGTAGATAAAGATACTTTGAAGAGAAGTGGGTGGAAAAAGTATTACAGAATAGAGATTTTGCCTCAAAATATTTTGGGACGCGTACTATAATCCTTTCATCCGCCTAATCTACTAAACAAATATTACTACAGGGTGTATTTCATGAACATTCAAAGGTATACAGGCTAAGCTTCTTAAGGGCAGTAGCCCGATTTCCGCCTGGGGTACATCATATATTTTGCTGTTATGCAAGGCATACATATGTTTTGATTAATGTGCGGGGGAAATTATTTCCTCCACAGGGATAAGAACAACGGACCTTAGCTTTGCTGGACCAATGCGTATGACCACCATCCTACCCAGAAATCCATATCTTAAAGGACAGTTTTTTTTAGAATTAATTGCAGCTAGGCCTCATTCGCCTTTACGATTCTCCAAGGATGGCACTGTTAAGAGCTAAATGGGCTTCAAGGAAACTCATGTTAGTTCGGGCACATCTTAAAAATAATCGCAACCAACCACCAGTGTAAGCTATTATTTTGCCATTAAGCACAGCAAGAGTGTTTAAAATTGCCAGCGGGAAAAGTTTCTTGATGGAGAATCGAACCAAGGACCTTTAGCTTTCCGGGCCAATTCGCTGACCACCACCGGTCCAAGAATAACCACCGGTCAATTTTTCCGCTGATAATTAACAAGCGCACTTGGGCACGGTAGTTGTATTCGTCTTAGTCTTAGGATTAGGTAACGTTTCTCTGCCCGAGATATGCGGTACAGTAGTACGACTATGAAATCTGCTGGATGAGATTCCAGCGGACTAAATACGTAACGCAACTCAACTTCTTCCAGGATATGACATAAAAGCGCATCTATAAAGAGTATATTGGCCTGCAAGCGTAGAAGTGGAAAAATGCACCTCGTTTTGAACTTTGTTCGGGCTTCTATTTTCTTTGTAAATGGAAAATTGAACTATAGACAAAAAGCTCTTCGTTAACGGCGCACCAAACCTAAGCATTTGGAACACCTTGAAGCCTAATTCTTCTACAACCTCTTCCGTGACCTACCCCTTAGCCGTTAACGCACTCGCTTGTGCAATTTCCCGCTAGTTCGCGTTCAAAAGTCCGCCTCACTCCCGGTGGAGATCTCGCCGATGTCGGGGGATTTACGAGTGAAGGTAGGGGATGTTGGTGAGCAGAACGTAGGTGCGCTTTTGGTCGCGGAGGAGCGAGGGGAAAGGGGTTAGTGTGAAGAGGGGGGTGCGAAAAGGACAGCGGAAGGGGGCGGGTTGGGCCCACTTTTTGGTCCCAGGGTTCAGCCAGGGAGCAGTAAATTCAGTCCCCTTGAGGAATGGCTTGGCGTAGGTGGATCCTGGGGAGGTGGCGTGTTTTGGTGGAAAGGGGAGAGGCGCATGTAGGGGGAGGGGTTGAGGAAGGCATTGGGGGGGTGGGGGGGGGGGGGGTACGTTGTTGGCGAAGGACTGTTGTGTGACTTGGGGAGGGGGAATGGTGTGAGAGGAATGTGTCAGCATGTGGTCTGGGGCGTCTTTCGCCCCGAGGTCGCCCCGCCCCGCCCCGCTATCCGGAAGAGTTGTGGTCCACCACCACCGTGGGGAGGTTTCGGGGGGATGCATTGGGAGGGGAAGTTTCGGGAGGGAGCTTTTTTCCCCCACCCACTACCCCTGGGGGGTGTATGTAAGGGTACGGTTTCTAGGGCTCCTTCAGCTTCCTGTCTGAAATCGCTCGAATCCCCGTCCATCTCGCAGGGGCTGATGGGTAGGCTATTGTTCTCGACCAAGGCCTCTTGTTTCCTCTCTCCCACTCCCCTGTCTTCGTCCCCTCAGTGTCTCTCTCACCGCCGGATTTCTTGCAATTCCCACGTACCTCCACGATTTTCCTCTGACCTCTCCCCCCTAGCCGCTTCCTTTCCGCCCCATGCTTGCTCTCGTTCCCGTCTTTATTCACTCCCGCCAACCATCTTGTCCGCTTCCATTCGTTTCTTTACCAACCCGTTCACAACTTTCCGCCCCGTACCTTTTTCTCTCCGTCCTACCTCGCCACTCTCCCTTACCGAATCTTTTCCGATCCGCAGTCTTTTCCAAAGCTTTTGTCCATGCCTCACCTCCTTTTTCCCTCTCCTCTCTCCATCTTTCTCCCGTAACCCTTGCACTCTTTCGTTCCTATCTCTCCCCTATATTTCTTCTTTCCCATCCATTCTTCACCCGATGGTTTAATTCCCGTTCATTCCTTCCCCCTCCCCTCCAGTCGTTATACTCTCTCACCTCTTTTGACCAAGGGGATCGGATGAGTGTGTTGGCTAGTGAACTGGATTCCCCATCCCGAGGGGCCCGGTTCGAATATCACCAGTTGCAGAGATATTTCATCAGGATTCCGGTCGCTACTTTGGTGTTTTATGGATAGCACTACGAGTTCACTACCCCGTACGTCGGATTGGACGTAAAACCGAGGTCCAATTCGCACTTTTATCAGCCAATGCAATTTTTAATATTTTGGTATGCAATAGTATTCATTAGATCAAGTGTTCATTTCAACTATGATTTTGAATTCAAAGTTGAAACTCGATATTTTACATAGCTCGATGTGATTACAGCAGAATTAATGCCTTAAAATTTGTTGCACGTGGTGTGATTTCCATTAAAAATATCTCATTCGCTCGATCAAAAAATATTAACTTCAGTTTTATGTCATAGTTGTATTGATTTGCTACTAGTTGGTACATAGCTTTTACTCACCAGGTATTCTCTAGGACGAATTCATATTTATTTTCAAGCGTAATGTTTACGCTTTTTTTTCGTCGTTTATGTACTCTTTATAGAAAAACCAAACATTTTGAACCTTCGTAACTACCTATGAGTGAAAGTCGATGTACGTTTTGCTTATGATAGCATTAATGTTTGCAAAAGTTATAGATGCATTTCTGATGATCTAAAATATGTAACAAGTGTATAAATTTGTGAATGACATGTGGAAACGATATCTTTTCCATGATTTTGTTGAGACTATCCAGGAACTTACTCGAATTCTGCGTTATTTAAGTATGCAGGGTTATCAGACCCCACCCTTAAAGGTGTTGTCTTGCTGTCACCAATCTGTAATGTGGCTTTGGAATTTTGAAACCCCGGTCTCATATACCCTTGGAAGCGCCACCTTGGAAATTTGCATATTTTCTTGAGCGAGAAAAAGGCGATTGCCTTCGGCTGCGCCAACTAAGCTGCCCGTGGTTTCCAAGTCCTTCCTCATGCCTTTGAGCGGGTAGGAACGAGATTTGCATAACTTTTCCCTAATCATCTCTTTCTGTCCAGCCCGAATTTTTTTTCGTGCTCACTCCTTTTGGTTTGCCCTTCCCACGAAACTGCTGTGTCTCAACTTATTTCCTCTCCACCCCTGATTGCTGAGGAAAGGGAAGGGGGTGGTTTCGAGGGCCTCTCCTGTCAGGAGTGGGAAGTAAGTGTAAGTACTGGGAAGTAATTAAGTCAGAAATGTGAAGTAACATTTTTTCGGTATTAATGGGTCCTTGGTCTGAGCTTCCGCCAGTATTGCGTGTACGATGCGTCACTTACGATAAGACTGTTGTGAAAAGGTAAAGAATGGTCATCATGTCAGGGTTTTTTGGTTGACCGGTATTAAATTCAACTTCTGTGCAGGTACTAAATGAAGTGAAAGCTGGGGTAGGAGATTTAACGACATTTTCAATTATCATCGGAGACAAAAAATTTGTGTACGCTAGTACTATGTCATTCACGTTCAAGATTTTTCTGTGCATGCGCTGCAAGTTTCTCGAGAAGAAAATGATATAACTTTTGCTTATAAAACCTTTGACAAATGCGTAACATCTTTATGAATTAGCTATGATTTAGTTGAAGGCGAATGCAACAGACGTACGTTTAACTAAAATTGCTCAATAATTTAACTCTTCTAATCTGGGGAAAATCTAAAGAAAAATTAGATTTCTCTTTACCCTTGATAAACTTTAGCGTGCTACTCACAAATTTGAGTTCTGGACTCAATGGAGAGTAGAGAGAAGTATGTGTTTTCTAGCATATATGGGAGTGAATAGGAATCGAATTATTTTGTAAACAGAAAGGGGACGATCGTTTAGTGAGGGATGGGAAAGAAATATATTATCTTTTGTTATAAGTATTTGGAATAGTTATTGAGAAAATCATTTATGGCTAATAAAGTGCGGAAACCTTGATATAGACGAGGTGATATAGAAGAACGTTTACTTTAAAACTTCAGAAACATTAAAATTCCGAAGGAAACGCCGGCTGTTGCAGTTTTTCGCGAAATGCGCCGGCCGTGTAGACCAAAACCACATTTTTCTTCTGAAAATTAAATACTGAGATTTCCTCTTAAATAATTTCGCGTATTTTTGCATTTGCATATGGAATTTGATGTTAAAGTTAATTTAGACGAATATATTTTCAAATTTTCTGTTTGCATTTACCATGCTTATATTATTACATATTTTATATACTATTGTTTCTAAAGATTACGATCGTTCTTCTTTACACTGTGCCTGGTTACAAATAAATATAAGGGCACTACAATTGCGAAGATTAAATTTAAGCATTTAAGAAATCTTATCTCCTCACATATGTTTCCAAGATAATTATGCTACACATTCCTCTCATAATATTTACTGTCGCGTTTTGCTAATTTGTTTACTATTCCGTATTATGTCTTTGTGTTTCTTAAACATTTCTATTACTTTTTTTTGCAGTTCTAAAGCCAAATTTGATTCAGATCTCTTCCGTCTTTAGGTACCGCATGCTTTAGTAATGTATTCTAAGATTATGTTGGTTTTCTGAGATAAAAAATGAACCATTATTTCAATCAGCGCTCTCTCAAAGAAAATCTCAAGAGAAAATAAGAAATATTTACATCACGCGTTACATTTTACTGGAACAATGGCAATGTATCCTTCAGGTGTATCCGGTGTAGATAGGTTTTATATTATCCAGTTATATTATATTCTTTTTGTGTATTATTATGTATTTTTTCTATTTTACCGAAGTTTATTTCCCTTAGGTTCCCAGGAACATACGTTTATCTTTTATTTTTGCTTCACCAGCTTCTATCCTTATAAAAATCGTTAACATTAAAAAAATATTTTACATATAGTATATTCTCTTAATTGCTTTACTCTCATTACTTTTAGCGGCAAATACCTCTCCAAGATTATTATTTCTAAGAGTAAGATAAAATTTTCTCGTATTTTTCCTCCATTATTGAATAATTACGTAAGCAAATAAATCACGAGGTATCTAATGTTGTATTGATTTTACGTAAGGAGAATTATGGATGACTATGCAGTTGTTTCAAATTTGGTATTTATTTGTGAGTGGATTATATTTAGGTTACTCAATCGCCATTAAATTGAGCGGGTCTTTATAAATTCGGTTGGTTGTCATCTTTAGCGAAAGCATTGCCATATTTTAATGAAATTACGTAAATTTTGGCGTCATTTGGTTTAGCTGTGATAGGACTAAGGTGAAGAGTCCAATGATTATGCGGGATTACGTCATTCTTCGAAAATAAATGTGCATTAATGCTTTTTTGCAAAATAGTGGAGTACGTAATTCACTAATTGACCAGCACGTGCATTGTAATTATTTTCGAAAGATTATGTAACTATGAAATTCTGCATTCCATAAAGAAAAATCTCCTTATTCTTTCGCGATAGTTCCATTGAGACGTTCCTTTGAGAACAAAACTATTTTGTCGTAGTTAATGCTCCATTAAGTAGTGTAGTTATTTATTTCAAAAATTTAGTTTTGAAACGAAGTTAAAGAAAGTAGAAAGGAAGAGCGTGGCTTGACGAAGTTAGTGTAAGGAGAATGCTCCTTGGCACATCGTGAAAAATAAAACTTATTGCTTCTACAATAAGGCAAGTGACTTTCAAAATAACGAAAAGGGGTGAAAAATGATGGGATGTGTACAAGTGACAAGGAAAAAACCTATATGTCTTTAGCATGCAGTTTGCCGTTCATTTCATGTTACATTTCCCATGAAAAGATGACGTAAATGGCTTCAGACAGTAATGAGTGTCTGCCCTGTCGGCAACGAGGCGTTGCGTTTTGAGAAAAGAAGTACAATAATCAATATCGGGCCATGAGAAAGAATCTTACAAGTACCTATTCATCGCTAACGTGCTGAAAAAGCGATACGTTGTGGGTCTAAAATTCTAGGGGGAAAATGAATTCAAACACAGGGCAGTCTTTAAGAGGTCTTATGCTACGAGAAAAGAAATCGAAGATAATTACTTCCAAAAGAAATCGTATAAGGAAAAGATTTTTTCAACGAATCTAAAAGATTATTGGAGAAAACTGCATACCAAGTAAGTGGCGTTGCCAAGTAACTAATGCACGATTTTTCTTCGGTACACTTCATTCAACCCCATTCTTCCCTCTGCCATTTCAGAGTTTACTTTTCATTGTATGTACAATTAACTGGGAGAAAATCACGTAACACTTCAAACGATCAAAATTTTAACATTATCGTATAAATGGTAATAAATTAAAGCAGGGGTCTCCAAACTTTTCAGCCCGCGGGCCGCATTACCTACCAAACGGCTGTTTGGGGGCCGACTACATACTCGAGGTACAAATAAAAAAGAATCAAAACATAAATGTTGTTTTTAATTTTGTATTTAATATTATTTTATTCAGTTATTAATTAATAACACATTGAACATGAACACATGTATTAGTGGGAATGGCGAAATTGTTTCCTGGATGCCAAAATAACAGACATTTGTGGCTGTAGATTTGATGTCCCTAACATCAACAGTGATATGAAATTATCATCATACAAGTTTGTTCTCAAATTGTTCTTCACGTATTTCATTCTTGAAAATGTTTGTTCACACAAGAATGTTGTTCCAAAGATTGAGTCTCTCTATAGTGCTATTTATTTTTTATCCTTCACCTATTACTTATTATATGTACCTAAAGAACGTTATTTTTTCTGCAAGGTATGCTATCCATTATGCATCTAACTTAATCTGGGAGAAAGTTTCATACTTTATCCTAACATATTATTTTCTAAAAGTTTTCTTTATTTAATTTTACCTGATAATTGTTGAAAAAATGGTAGAATACTTGTTCTATCCTCTAAGTTGCAAGTTGACTATAAGTTTGATTCCTCAAGAGCTTCATTTGCTTCTTCCGAGTTTTTTTCATCGCTTACATGTAAATTTATTTGGTCCTGAATAGCATTCATATCCTTCCCCATCAAGTTACATAATTCTTTCCTGTATCTCTCTTGATTCCGTTTTCACTGTTCTTCTCCTTTTTCTGGCCCAACCGTTTTTTTTTCTCTTGTCATTCACCTCTATTTTATTCCTCATGCTTACGCTTTGCCCAAAAGAAAAACAACGTCCTTTCTCCGACGCACTATTCCTGAAGATCGTATGATTGTGTTCGTGTTTCCGAGCTCCTCCTTGTCTCTTTGCATTTATTTGTTCGGCAGACGGTGGTGATATGATGTGAAAGAAGGAAGCGGAAGAAGATTGGAACGGATTTTTGGGAAAAAGGACAAGGAAGAGGGGCCAGCTACGTTTCAGAGCTGTCTCTACCACTTAGGATGGTGTGTCCCCTACTTCCATGGTGAAACTTCCGTGAAGCTCTCAATTCGCTTATGGCGAGCATGAGAAATACTTAAGAGATGCCATCGGATATGACAGTTTTTTGATATCATCTTACATATCTCCATTACTGATATTTTGCCAACCGGAGTAAAAAATCATCAAAACAACCATAAGACATTTTAAGGCATGTTTATTGAAATGAGTTAAATAATATAAGAGAAACCTCTCGGGTTTTCACTGCAGACATGCAAAATATCATATATCATTCTAGACCTCCATAAAATGCATGTATCGGAACGTCGAGTATTAACACTTCGGATAATACTGGATAACCTGAAATAGTGGTGAACAGGAGGTATTCATCGAGAAGTTCGCTGGAGAAGAACTCGTTTTTGTTGAATTGCTATCATTGCAAAATTTTTTAAGTGTTTGGTTAATTTTCTAAAAGTTAGTTTTGCAGCACTCTAGTGATAGCGTCATAACCTATTGATAAATATATCCAACTACGACAAACCGCCAAAATGCCAAAGAATCAACTCCCTTGCATGTTCGTATTTCAAGTGCATTTATCTTTAGATATTCTGTTATATATTTTCGTGAATAGCATTGATTTAACTAACTGAGCTAATGAAGGTAAAAAACGTATGATGATTGCGAAAACTGGTAACTAGGATTATGTGATGGATTGTTTTTTTTTTTATTTATGATGACCGAAACGGACGACTGGCTATGAGTAAAGGAAACCGCCATCCTTTCCACAACATTTCAAGACCTTATGTGTGCCTTAATCATGTGTTTTTCGAGTCATTGAGGTGTTCAATTCATGACTGTTTTTTATTATGTTTTTACTGCATGACCTTTGTTATACTAACAACAGTTAAATATCAGAGTATTTTTTTGTATTTAGCCCATTGTTATATTTGAGTGCTAAAATTGAGTTAATATATCGAGGCGTCTGTATCGTCTGTGTAAAACAACTTTTGCCCCCTTGGTGAAGTTAATACAGACAAGTGCATGGAATTTTAAAAGTTAAGTGTTATAATTTGGAAGGAGGAATTAAATTAAAGTTAAGAGCTAGGATTAGAAATCGACAAGTGTATGTCTTGCAGTAAATTTTGTTGCTCATTTACAAAGTTAGCTGCTGTAATGAAAGTAGAAAATTAAACAATTTTGAAAGCGTAGTTTGTACGGGTGACGTATTTAGTTTAGTAGATGCTCAAGCACTCTTGACTGGCTACTCTTTATTTTTCAAGCTAACACAACAGTCAAGCTGGCAATAGAGTAGACTTGGCCTCAATCAGTCTCTGGTTTCTTGTTACATGTATTATTATGTGTGTTTTGCTTAATCTTTTATTAGTGAACGTGTTCTCTTGAAAATTTAGGAGCGAAACAGTTATTCTTGTTTGAATTCAGAAGTTTTAAAGTATTTTTTTCAAATATATCTGCTGATTCAGCCTCGTTCACTTTTATAATATTCCGGTTTCAATACCTGGAACTAATTATGTTGCATAGGCTCTCAAGTTCTTAACATATTTTTAATAAGAAGCACGTTAATGATAACGCTACGATTTCAGAATGCGGACTCACTCAACCAGACAATTATTCAAAGCAATCCTGCTCACGTAGGGTGAGTGTGAAGTCAAGCATAGTAAATTTGGTGGTGCGGGTGGTAGAATCCTTGCGTACTTTACCACATGCGCAAACCCACTTGACACGACTGCTTACTCACTACTTGACTTGCCTTTCGATTGAAATGGCCGTTTAATTGACTCAACTAATCCCTTACCCAAATACTCGAGCCGTGTAAATTAGGCTTAGGACTTAAATTGAGTTTAAATACCCTGCATGCATTAATTAAAGAAAGGTAATTATTTAGGTACTTGTGCTGATCAAAGAAATTAAAATCTATAGTTTCCATTTCAGCATGAGAATATTTAAATAATTTTTTTATTATTTTACTGTTAATAATATATGCTGACCCTATATCACCTCTGAATAATGTTTAACAGAAATTAAAGCTCATAAATTTTTAATGATTTTTTGAAACTTTAGGTAAATGAGCAACTGAAAAAAACATTGCAATTTCTAACTTTCATGTGCGCTCTCCAGGGAATTTGATTCGCCTTTTCATTAGCTGTTATTAATTGTAAATGCTGTTCACAGTTTATGCCTACCACAGCCAGTGTTTGTTGTTTATCATTACTTTGCCGAAACTCTGCTTGGCATACGGAAATTTTGGTTAACCGGAATTGTTTACTGGCTCCAGTATGCTATCCAACATTGTCCTTGTCTCGTAATCCGAAGGGTGGGCCGTAAAAATTCTATCATCATCATCATTGGTCAGCAATCCTAGGATTGGTTTGACGCAGCTTTCCACTCGATTTTTCTATCGGCCAACCTTTTCATTGTGACGTAATTCTTGTCTTTTACATCCTTCACAACCTGTTCCATGTATCTCATACGAGGCCTGACTTTTCCATTCTTCCCCGTTCGCTTTTCCCTAGGCTATTGTTTTTATCAGACCATCGTGTCTCAAGATATGGCCGATTAAGTTGTCCCTTCTTCTTTTTAGAGTTGTCAGCAGACTTCTCTTTTCTCCTACTCTTCTTAGCACTTCCTCGTTACTTACTCGGTCGATCCATTTATCCTTCAACATTCCTTAAAAATTCTAAAAGGACCTTATTGTCTGCACTGGCCATTTCGTTGCTTATTTAGTGTGCATCGAGTAAGCGCCCTTAAACGGCATCCGTCTCACGCGCCCCTGAGAAATGAGTGTAATCGATCACGTGAGAAGGTGGGGAGGGGACTATTCTCCTCGAGGCGCTTACCGCCTCCCCCAAAGAAAGAAAATGTTTAAGGAATCGCCCGCAAAGCTCCTTTCTCCCGGCGCACCACTTCCCGCCAGCCTCGACATCTCCCCGCGCCACATCTAACCCTGGCATTACCCATCATTCTCCGCTTCTCGGCCTCCTTTATCTTCGGGACGACGACGCACAGTGGGGTAAACTACCTTAAAACCTGGACAAAAGTCCAAAAATTAAAGTACTTCGAAAGAATAAAAAAGTGATGATTTCGGTTTCTTAGAAGGTCAAGGGTACCTATGTAGCCAATATCCGGCGGTGGAATCGCTTCCGGTCGTGAATATTGTTAGCTAAAGTCAGGCGATACTTGATTGACGAGTGAGTCGAGCATGCCTTACTTGCGGGCAGTGTTATCTTCATTATTTTATAAAAGTTCAGTTTAACATCGGATCTGCAAAAAACTTGGTGTTCTTCCAGCTATTGGTATATTTAGTAGTTAAGTGTTTTTTAAATCTTAAAAATTTAATTTTTTTAAACTAAAAATACATTTACGAATAAGTCTTCCTAAATTTAGCGTCAAAAGTTACAAAACATATAAAATGAGGTTGGTTTGTTAATGTGTCGGGTGTTGTCGGGCAAACATTTCGATTGCAATGCAAACAACAGTCTTTCTACTACTTATTTATGAAGAAAAAACTTGCACCAAATTGCACCTTTTTTTAATTTTGGATTTTTAATTATAGATGTATTCCTAGTTTTCAACTTAAACCGAGTACTCTCACAGCCTTCATTTAAGGAATGCTAGACTTTAAAGATGACCAGTTTCAATTTAATGATTTTATTTTGTATTAAAATACATCAACTACGTGCAATGATTAACATATTCAATTTATTACCATTAAATTGAAAACTTTGGGGGTGGGGGAGGGGAATGGCACCCGTCCCCCGCAGACTTGACCTCAAAGGGCTTCTTAGAGGGCCGTAAGGTGATGAAGTGATAAAAAATAAAGAGCTTGTAAATAGACCCTGGTGCCAAAATAAAACTATATGGCCCTGTTGATACTTTTAAAATATTTTAAAAGTGTTTAAATACAACCATTTTTGGCTAAAAACAGGTCTAATTGGCAGTATTACCTTGTAACATACCATTTGTTGGGGTTCGTATGACCCTCATGTCTAATAATGAATTTCGAACATTTTATCTCTCCTCCTCCTAAATCGGCCGACACAGGGTGTATGGCAGTCTCTGCCGTCTCGCCGAATTAAATCCCCGGTATCCCCAGCTTTCGGCCTATTAATTCCCAAGTGGCACTAGCATTACCACCGCCACCAGTAGTGTTCAGGAAATTTCTCCGCTTTATCTGAAGAGTTAGGACACTCTGTATCACTAAGGGAATCATCTCTGTCCAATTCTCTCGCTATATCATCTTCACTCAAAGAAGCCATAGTCAAAACCGAGAGGCATTTGGAAGGAGTTTCATGATGTGAAACTGCGCTGCATTTTCCACGAACAACAGATAAGAGAGATGCATGTTTAGCGATGACAAATCCTCTGGGCCAAACAGCTTTAGGATATTAAAAATTCAAGCTTTTCTAGAGCCAACTTGGGTCTGTTTCTTTTCAGTATACCATTTGAGTGGAATGGACGAGAATTTGGAGACAGTTTAATCACACTTCTTTCTCTCCCCTGCAATAACGTTCCCTCGTCGAGACCTCACAGGCCAAGAGAACTAAAGATCCTATGACCTAAGGAGCCATCACTCAGCGCCTCACTCCTAAGGGGTATGAGAAAGGGTCAGGCGGGCTAAAAGATTTTTTATTTTTTGCGGCATATATCTCTTTAAGTGTGAGATGGGAATGGGTATTTTCTAAGACAAACAAATGCTCCCTAAAGGAGGCGGAAGTGTAGAAATACGTAAAGAAGACTCTTCACAAACCAATGCTGGTCACCCACTTTCGGCTAGCTGGCGGGGGAGGATCTTGGCAGCCTAAACATGCCATAGCAGGCACGGTGTTTCCATCTTCTTTTCTCGTATCATAAAGTACCCTTCAAACGGTGACCCTGATCCTAGGCGTGGGTGATGCCTGGGTTTTTCGACCAGTCAGTCAGTGTGTGTCGATTGCCCTGAGTGTGTGGTATCTTAGAACTTGCGTCGCGCGAAATAAACGGAAGAGCCCGAAGTGCGTCTTTTCATTTAATCCAAAACTTGGAATACGCGGCTCCCGTCCCGTGTTTACAGGAAGTGAAGTTTACAAAGTATCTGTCAATATCCAGTGATTTGCTAAGGTGTCAGGTCAACTACGGAACCGAGTGATAGCAGCTGCTGCTTAAAAACTGAAGTAAGTGGTGGAAGATTTGGTTCTCGAAGGAAATCCAGACAGCTCTAGGACGGAGATTGAGGAGAGCCTGCCACTAACTACAATCAAAAATTCACCGCGTGAGGAGATACTTCGGGCATGAAATGGCATCGGTAAATATTGCTACTTATATGAGTCTTCGTTAACATTCACTTTTATATATATGTAATTAAACTCATATCAAGGTTAAAATATTTGAAATACCTAAAAGGAAATGGTCAGAGTAAAATCTTGAGAATCTGGATACTCATACGTGTCTTCCCTATAGTGGTTTCACTTGCATATTATTCTCCTTGATGCAAAGTACAATTTAATTCAAAATAACTAAGTGATAGGGTTTAAAGTGGATGAAATGAATCTGGATTACAATCCAAGGTGACATATAGTTGATTTCTAGTTTGCGGTTTATGGGTCACCATCCTCAATCATCGCAATTGTTAAGAATTGATAGCCTTTGTTTTTTTGAATTTCAATTTTCTATATATTCCTTCATTCCAAGTTAATAACTGTGAACAAAAAACTCACGAGGTGAGAAGTGAGAATGGGGAAGAGATGGGAAAGAAGTGACGATACTTTTTTCACCATGATTGGATTAAAAGCAACAATATTTTTACACAAATATAATATCAATCTTGAGGTAGAGCCTTTTCAATTCACTTTAGTTTCCCTCAATTTTTATATTTCTAGGCAAGGATGGAGAAAGAGTTTACAAGAAGAAGCATTTATGATATGATAAGACAAAGCCCTCATCATACAATGGAAGAAAAAATATCATTTATGGAAAATCAAATAGCTGCTTCTTTACAATATCCGGAAAATAAAAAGAGTGAGCTAAGTCAGGCCTTAAAACATGTTAAATCAGACTTTAAGAAGAAATGGGCTGCTGCAAGCAGATTGGAGGAGAGATTTTTGCAAAAAAACAAGAATTGGTTAAAGTTAAGCGTCAAAATTCCCATTTTCAACTCACCAGTACCTGGGCGTCCAAATAAAGATTTTCCAGAATTAAGTAACCGTTCCAAGCGAAGGAAAACAGCGGATTTAAGAGAAAATAAGTCTGCTGAAGAACTTACATATGCGGCTTGCATGAGCCAGCGTGCTTCAGGGAACCAGGACGCGGCCTCCATGATGAAACTAATCACTGAAACTCCAACGCGGGCTACAAAATTCAAGAAATTGATTCGTAGGCCAACGGAGATTAAAGTAGAAAAGCATTCGCCTTCAGTAGCCCTTTCGATATTTGTAGAAGCTGACCTCACAAAAAAGCAATACTGTATAATTCAAGCATCTAATAAAAATATATACCCTTCATATTCCTTACTTCAAAGGGCTAAAAAGGAGTGCTACCCAAAAGAAGAGTCAATTACTGTGACAGAAACCACTGCTGAGATCAAATTACAGGACTTAATGGATCATACATCTTCAAGGCTATATAAATATTTAAAAGATGTAATTGATACATTGGAAGAAGATGACATTAAAAACTTAGAGCTAACGTGCAAGTGGGGTTGCGATGGGTCTCATCAATCAGAATTCAAGCAGAGGTTTGAGGACAGCAACTATACAGATGCAAATATTTTCCAAAGTTCTTTTGTGCCTCTACAACTAATATGTAAAACTGAGAGGAAAGAAAAACTTCTGTGGCAAAACCCAGTTCCTTCATCCACTAGGTTTTGTCGACCTATTCGGATACGGTTCATTCATGAAACATCCGACGTTATTAAAGAAGAAATTAAATACATTGAAGACCAAGCAAAGAATCTTCATCCGACGGAACTATTTAACGAAAGTAATGAAGGCCTTAGAATAAAATACAAATTTTTACCGACAATGGTTGACGGGAAAGTTTGCAATTCTGCAACTAGCACAACATCTTCAATGAGATGTTACCTTTGTGGCCAGACTTCGAAAGATTTTAATAAATTGAAGATGATTGATTCAGAGGGGTCGGATGAATTAAAGTTTGGATTGTCCGTCCTACATACTAGAATTAGGTTCTTTGAATCCATTTTGCACGTGGCCTACAAAATCCCAATTAAAAAATGGGTAGCCAGAACAAAGGAGGAGAAACAAGTTGTGAAGTCCACCAAGAAAAAGATACAAGATAGTTTCAGGGAGGAGATGGGATTACTTGTAGACATACCTAAACAAGGCTATGGTAACACCAACGATGGCAACACATCAAGGCGATTTTTTGCGGACCCAGACACTTCTGCACGTATAACGGGAGTGGATTTTAATTTGATAAAAAAATGCGGAATCATTTTGGAGGCAATTTCTAGTGGCCACGAAATTGATGTCAATAAGTTTAAGAAATTCACGAATGATACGGCTAAACTGTACGTCAAATTATATGGTTGGTATCCTATGACCCCAACACTTCATAAAATATTAATTCATGGCCCGGCGATAATTCGACATGCTATTTTACCAATTGGGCAACTCTCCGAAGAAGCAGCTGAGGCTAGGAATAAACATTTTAAATTGTATAGACTGAAATTTTCCAGAAAGTTTTCAAGGACACAATGCAACAGGGATGTTCTCAACAGGCTTCTACTATCCTCAGACCCATATCTGAGTTGCTCACGCAAAAGGCCAATAAAAAGAAGCAAACCGTTCAGCAAAGAAACTCTTGATCTTCTCTTGCCTGGCAAACCATCTCTTATCCATTCACCCCGTCATCCAACAGAGCACTCCGAAGCTGAAGAAGAAGAAGTTGAAGATGAAAGTGAAGAAGATGACGATATTTAGTAATTATAAGTGATTGCGGATCTACTCTCTCAGTAACTGTTAACAGTTAACGAACAGTTGGTTTATTAATATTTCACCATCTCTGCTTTTATTCTTTCTAGAATATCTTGAATTGGACAATAAGTATTGTGGGCATTAAACTTCATGGCAACCTGTTCTTGCGGATATTAACTCAAAACTCACTAACATAAATGACGAAATATCGACAGTATCCTCGCACTGTATGCGGGTTTCAATAGCAAGTTCTCCAAACTGACCAATGTCATAGAAAGGTTATCAGGTGAATTAAAAGAAAAAAACAAAAGGATTGTGGAACTTGAGCTTAGAGTAAAAATACTGGAACGAAAGGAGCGAATAAATAGCACTTTAAAACGTATCACATGTCAATTTCACTATATATCATTTTCATTTTATGTAAATAACATGAACATCTTATATTTTGCATTAGTAGAAAGTATTTTTAGATATAGAATCACAATTTGGGGGTAAAGAGTAACAACCATTATGAACACCTTAAAACGCAAGCAAAGTAAAATTATTTTTAAAATCAAATGCTATTTAGTGATTGGATAGAAGAGGAGACATATAAAAGCTTGGGTATCGAACAATTGATAAGTATTTTACGTATACGATTATTATTGAGAATTTTTAGTGACAAATATAAGGTTTTGGGCAAGGTTAAAAAAAATATTCGCTCAGGGGCATTATAAGATAGTAAAACAATTGTCTCACATTGCATGGAGGGAGAAATCTAACGATAAAAATACCTATCATGTTCAATAATATGCCCAATAACTTAAAAAACATAAATACATTAAGTGAGGCTGAAAAAGAAATTTAAAAATGGTTCTCATAATGTTAAACATGAATTGTACATTTTCTACCGCTCAAATTATATACTCATAATATCGGAAACGATTTGTATTTATGAAATTAATACAGGTACCTTCTGATAAGCTACATTAACTGGCTTAGCTGGACCTATAACGGGAAAATTTTTATTATGTAATTACATATTAATTGACTTTGTAATTAAGTAACTATGTAATACAAAATATTATCTCAGATGATTTCTATGCTACTAATTGTAAGATTTTTTTGATCAAAAGATATTTTTGCACATACCATATGTCTGTAATTTAAAAAAATGTTCATTGCCTTTGTTATTATAATATTTAAATATTGTTATGTTATGTTTGTTATGTCAAAAAACCTTTTGAAATAGAGATGAAAATATACTGTATAATGTTTTACTAGAGTTTATAAAATCAATCTATAAGTAGGTTTTTGCAATAAATATATTGTGTTCCGGTGTGATCTACCTCAGAATAAATGCTTGAACACAAATAAACTGATTTTGTAATTTTATTCAGCAGCCTTGGGTGATAAATAATTTTGGCCATGATTTGGGGTCAAATACCCCACTGTGCGACGGCGACGTCGTGTGACGAAGCAGGAAACGCGGAGAGAGGAAGAATGAGAAGGGCGCCGGGGGAAAAGAACGGGAGCGGGGTGGAAACGAGGGGGTGGGATAAAACCAAAGCAGAAAGGGGTTCGCAAATGCGAAGCGATCACATGCGCCATCAAACACCCCTACTCCTTCCCCGCCCGGTCATTTTCCCTCCCTTCCTCCTGTACAACTACCAAACCCCCCCTTTCCCCCATGCCGTTTCATCCTCACCATCCGTATTGTCGTGCCATTTCTGGTTCTGAATATGGTCTGGTGTAAAAATATACGCATCCCTTATTGGTGTCGAGCGTTGGCATTGGTATGTAAATGGACCCCGCCGTATTTTATCATGTGATGATGGATCCCGCTTCTCGTATTCTGTGAAATGTCCGCATCACCTCACTCCTCTGCCCTCGTTTTTTCCCACATTCTCAGGGATGATTCTGGAAGATAAGGTGATATTTTTCATTGAGAGTTTGGAGTTCTATGATAAAGCCATGCAAACTCCCGAACTGAATAAAAGCTATGATAAATCCTTGAATTAAAATCATAGTTAAGCAATAATGGGTCTCACTTGGGCACCTTGTGATGACCAAAGGAGAAATCTTATTCATATGCTTTGCATGTGAAGATTTTGATTATTCTTTACGTGCTACGAGTGCCCTAGTTTAGTTAATCATATTTCAAATTAATTACGAAAGGAAAGAGTTAACAAGAATAAGTTGCTGATACAGAGTCAACATATAACGTTTTGTATTAATTTATCACATAAAGCCTCTAATTTTCTGTGTCATTGGCATGATATACAACATTGCCTCGCACTGCGTTGTATATCATAATATCGATGCATAATGAAAACTTATTTAGAGGATATGTCCCAGTTAGATTCTTTTAATATATAATAAAAGATAAGAGTTTTGATGGATAAGTAAAAAAATATAGATGATCAGTATATTAATCCTAAAGATTTTCAGGTTTACTAAAGTTGTGCATTTATGACTGCTAAACTTATGAGACTGTTTTTAGAAACATATTCAAGATAAGTTTATCAGCGACATTTTCTTATTTCAATTATGGGGATTTAGAAGAACCACATTCAGATGATCTGCAATGAATAGCAAGCCGTGCGGAAGTGATTTTGATATAAGTTCGAGACACAAAGGGCGTCCATGTGAAAACTACATCAGTCGTGAGGGATACAAACCCCTTGAACCCAAGGCGCATTTTGTCAACAATGGTGTAATGCGAACACAGGGTTTTGCTCCCAACTACTTTTGTTCCTTAAAGTTTTATTCATATTTAACCTCAATGGCACGCACGACTTCAACTGTCTACAGCCTCCCGAAATTACTATGGCTGACTTTACCAGCGTGTGTTGCAGTGAATGACCTGTTAAATTATCCCAAGGACTTCCACTCTCGAGGTGACCTACAGTGTTCTCTAATAGATGCGATTAAGCCTTAAATCCTTGCAACGCTAACTCCATCGGTGGTTATCACATTTTTACCCGCAGTTCTAGATGTTACAGTACGGGAGGAGAGGTACAAGGGTGGGAATAGAAAGGGAAGAAGGAAGGAAGGCTCGAAAGGGAACCGGCATCAGCGTTAACTTACTCCTAACGAAAGGCTGCAAGAGGATAACGGCTTAAAGTCCCATCTGACGTACGGAGTACTACTCTAATTTTAAAACCACAATATTCCTCTCAAATTATTTATTACCTCTCGCTTTCTTCTCCTTCCCAAGTGTCAAATATCCTCACTCAGTAACGTCTCGATTTTTTACTGTTTTACGCAATTTTCTTTCCCAAAGTAAAATCCCCTTCTCGCCTACCCTACGTCCATATATCACGCTTACCTTTCCCAGTTCCAGGGTGTGAGAGAAGTGCATTGCCTTTCGCCCAGCTCCCGCCATCAGCCCCCTCTGTTTCAAAATGAAGCTCTCGTAACCGGCTCCGTGTCTCAATGGGGCGGGCCCTTCATAGATTTCGATCGCATATTTCATCGCGTTGATGCGGGGCCAACCTTTGCGCAGCGAGCCATTCTTCTCTCCCCCTTGAATCCCGGCTGTTAATTTAGCGCTGCGAGCATGTAGCTATGTTCCAGTGTCGACCTTGGTTAACTTCCTCACGGTTCATTTCCGCGATATCGGTTCGTTCATCCACTAATCGATCCGTGAGCGCCGCGACACTCGTGATCGATTGATACTGCCGGGAGATGAGCCGAGAATGTCCTTGTTCGAGAAGTTCCTTCGAGAGGTTCTTTATGTTTTAAATACAATTTATGGATGTCATTAGTTCAGGAACAAGTACATACAATAGCTGAGGGTGAACAGAGGAAATTGATTCATTTTCACCTTTAGTATGGTACCCATGCAGAGATTTTTCCCAAGGTGGTAGGTGTTGGGAAGTACCCAGTTTAAATTAAAATCTATATGTTCATTGCTTGGGAAGAAATTAATGAGGCTTGGTTTTGAAGGAGTTTATGCGGGGACAGATGGCAGTTAATAGCACATTGGTAATTTAGATACAGAGATAAAAACCGATTTCGTGTAGGTATATGGAGTTTTATATTTTGGCCTTCCAGTATGGAAATTCAGCATTCATTTTTCGGCGAGACTAATGAGACGGTGTATAAAAATGTATCCTTGGCGAGGTTAATCATTTATTTTCACCTCATTGAATTAGGTATATCAGAAGGTTCTCACACGAAGTTGAACTTGGCGGAATGTTTATTATCCTATTTGAACATCCCAGGGTTGGTGCTGAATGTTAACTCAAATAAATATCTTTCTAATGTTATCAGAGGCAGAAGTAAAGCGCTGTTTAACGTGATCGGGATCTACAAAATATTATGATGAACAAGTCATGCCGTATTTTAAATGAGTTGGGTGGAGAGGTATAATCTGTATGTGAGCATGGAGTACACTGCTGCCTCGATTCCTCATTCAAAAGGTCGTAAATTTTATGGAGCGTAGGAGAAGTATTGGATGTGCATCTACACCAGGGGCGATTCAAAGATTAAGGGGACGGGAAAATCTACATTCCGTCGTTATACTTTCCTGGAACACGTGTATGGATGCTGAGATTCCGAGCTCCACTTGAATCATGCCTGTACCTATAAGTGGAGATCACGTATCAGTAGGTAGCAGTTCACATGGTGGCGAATCCAGTTAAATGGTGAACAAGCCGTATTAGGAATGGCATTAAGAAAAAATTTCATGGGTCAACTGTTAAAAGAGAAAGAGCGCTTTGAACGCTTTTGGACAAAAAGTACGTGTGGAAATGCTTGACATAATTTTCCGTCATTTTTAATGACTTGATCATATGCACTTTTGTAACACAGAGGATACCATTTTTTCCTTGTATAAAGCCTATTACAATTTTGTTTCATATGATGAAGAAACAATTATTACGGAGAAATCTAACAGTAATTGAACTTTTACGAAGCTAAAATACAAGCATTTCTGGCTTTTAGAGCGATCACAGACATTCTAATTCTAAAAATATGAATGGGAAAGGGATAAAATTATTGCAGCTCTGGCGTAACATAATGGTTATTTCCAGTTACTAGCTTCTACAATTAAGAACTCTTTGTTAAAGAATATTTTTAATAATACCTATAAACCTGTGATATCTGTTACGTAAAATTCAATTGAAGTTTTATCACATAAAATTAGTTCCGTGAGGCTTAGGCCTTGATTGTACTTAATTTTAATGTTCTTAAGTGCAGTTTACATCAAACTCGCCTCTTCAAAAAGGCATTTTTTATATTTCACGTTATTAAGCACTATACCTGATTGAAGTAGACTGGGCGTGATAATTTCTTTATTTCCATAAGGGTAATCAAATATGTTAAAGTGAAAGGCTTGGGATCATGTCGTGGACATTTGGTGTTAGGAAAATTTTATGAGCTACAGGAATAACCAGAAAAGATTGTACTAAAGAAGTTTTAAGCTTTGATATATCTGTACTGATATTTACGTATATTGTAAAATTGTATGCAATTGAAGCTGTCTCAACAATACAGGGTAATTCCTGATTGATACATTATCCCATCGACTCAATAGCATTGCTCGGAAATATACTGAAAGTAACTTGCAAGGTATCCCTGTTTTATTTATGGCAATTATTCATTTAGATTTTGCCAAATTTCAGTGGTTTATTCATTAGTATGATTAGTATTAAGGGACATATAAGATATTGTGACCCATTTTTCGAGGATATAAAAGCTGGTTTTGATATACTAATATTGTCGTTGCACTTGATGAAACACATTGTTGTTGAAGTATGAGGTACTTATGGCAGGCATGTTTTTTTAACGATGACTAATCCCATAGCCTTTACGATTACCATTTTGTCTTCCTCATTAAATAAAAACTGAATTCATCACTATATGAACTTTAACCTCCATTATTTTCATTTTCAGATGCGGGTGTGATTCGAGTAGAGCTTGATGTCACAGTATCTATGCGCGTGTTCCAAGATTATATTCCAACAGTACATAAGGACCCCTTGAACTCTTATATCTTCCGTGGTATAAATGCACATAGAATTTTCGTTCTTAGTCCACACACAAATTACAATCTCATATACAAGGAATCATGGCAGCAGAATGCTCCGAGATTACATCTCTTATTGCATCAGTTGGATCTTACTAATATTCCCACCCTCTGTCTCGTTATCTATTCTTTCGTGCCACCCCTCACCCATTTGTTCCCATTTTCGCCCATCTATATTATTCCAATGACTTTTTCTTCTTCCCTGTCGTGCTGTTCTTTGTTCGTTCCTTCTTCTTTCACCGTTCTCATTCTTTAAACTGCACGTTGGGGAAAAAACCAAGCACCCTCACATTCCCTTTTGGATTCGTAACACGAGAGGTATACGCAAAAGAGGTGAATATGGCGCAGTTTTCCAAGAGCGTTGGATGGGCTGCTCATGCGGTAATGGCTAATGGAACTGTTCGAGAAAAGATTGAAGAGAGATGGGGGTTGAGCGGGAAATGAGTGTCGAGACGTGGTATTGCGCCATAACAGGAAGGGGGCGTTGGAAATGGTACAGATGGATGGGGTGCTAGACATAAAGCATTGATGCGTGATGGATAAAGGAGACTGTGGATTTGCTTCAACCGAGGGCGGTTGGCAGGGGTATATGCACGCATCAACAAAAGACCTCCGTCCTTCCATTCAGGGCTTCGCAATGCTTCATGCTTGTGAATGAGGGACGAGGGACAAAACTTGATTCAGGAATGCGGAGGCAATAATGTATGAAGACATGTATTTTACTGGACCGGAATTTCACGTTAGTTGGGTAGCAAATGTGATGAATGCCTTTTCCTTATGGGCTTCGTTTGATACTCGGCACGCATCTCTTTGAAATATGTTTTTAGATCCATGAAAGAGAGCCCTTGCCCACTCTTAGCTAAATCCCCTTGGATATGTACAGCAATAAGCCGTTAGTCTAATTAGGAACAGGCAGTGGTGTAGTTAACGTTTAGTTGATACACTATATGGGAATAAATGGGTTTTGTGAATGTATTTTAGGCACTGGAGTAATGCTAAAGAGAAGCTCGTTGTAAACGTTCGTCTGTTTTCAACTAAATTTGCCAGAGGATCAAAAGTACAACGTCACATGTACAAGACCGAGTGCTGAAGATTAAATTCAGTCTATAGAGCCAAAACATGACACGGGTATGTCATTGATTGATCTCGTCCCCAGCCTATATTCGAAATCGGTCCCTCGGAATGTGAGAATTCTTTATCCATTGAAACAACAACTAAAGAAATATACTAAAGGCTTGTTGCAGGCATAACTTCAATTGTGCCATTGACAGCTATTTGATCGACAATAATGCTCTATACTCTTGTCGTGAGACGAGAATGAATTCAATGCATGCCTTGATGTAAATTGTTAGAATAATTTAAGCAATATCTCATCAGGGTCACCGTAAGCTTACTTTTTCTGCCTCAGCCTTGGCCTGTTCTTCCCTCTCCTTTTGTAGGCAATAAACTGGCTAATAAAGATATATGACTGAGGATACCTTTTTTTTTGAAATCCAAATTCTCATTGTTATTTAGGGCCCACCCCTCAGGTTGGTAACGAATGGGAGATGACCCATAAATTATTCCTCGAGAGCAATAAAGCACGAAAATGCCAATTTATTAATTCAAGCGAGCGAACTAAGGGCCTTCATCAAAGTGATGCATTGGTGTGAAAGATTTAATTGGCACCGCTGCGTGATGCAACCTTTCTTTTTCTTCGTTCTAAGGAAAACATTATATTTACACATTCTCAGGGATCATAATTTGTTTGCATCTAGTTTTATGCTAGGAATATCCACCATAAGGAAAACATTATATTTACACATTCTCAGGGATCATAATTTGTTTGCATCTAGTTTTATGCTAGGAATATCCACCATAGTTACCAATGATTCTTTAGTACGTACGTTATTATATCAATGCCTCGCACCCAATTATTTTCACCCTGTTTGAATGTAAATCCGCGAAAAATTAGGGAGAAAAGTCATCGCATGAGACACGAATATAGTGCATAACACACATCCAGTAATCTTTTGTCAGAAATCATCAAGAGTTCAGTAAAGGCAGTTAAGCGGAGGTCATGGTCAAGGAGATCTGAAACGAAGTAACTTTCAATAAAAATGTTCATTTAAATCATCCATAAATGATTTTAACTTTGCAGTCCAAAGCTTGCAGCCATAGTCAAAATCATATCACTCAAATTTTGATGGTTTAGATGCCATTTCTGGCATGGATATTATGTTTGTCTTGGGGGTTATCCACGTACCGCTGATTCAAAAATTCTTTCACCCCTCCTTTGCCACCATTAAACTCCGTAACGTTCCCTTAGAACCCTGTATTACGCAACTCGGTCGACCAGCAAAATTTCATATTAATTATAAACCTGTCGTGCGTCATGAGTACGTTTTTTCCTCAATAGTATTCTGGATTATCATTTGCACTAGCATAATAAATTATCAAATGATTGAATTAATAATAAATATATATTTCTCTCTGTGCTTCAAAATTTTATCCCCACTACTCCCCATAGATAATGCATCGAACTAGTTGACCTGGCTCTCCGCTTCCTACCTTGTGGAAGGGCATTAATGATTGACATTAAGATTAAATTAAGTGCACGATATGCGTACATGAATATTAATCATAATCATCATCGTGGGCCAATAATCCTAGGAATGGTTTGGCGCAACCCTCCACTCGATTCTTCGATCGGCAAACCTCTTCATATTAACATAGCTCCTCTCTTTCACGTCACTCACAACCTGTTGTATGTGACTCATAGTAGGCCTGCCTTTTCCATCCTTCCCGTTCACATTTCCCTCAAAGATTTTCTTCATCAAACCATCGCGTCTTAAGATATGGCCGATTAGGTTGTCCCGTTTTCTTTTCATAGTTTTCAGTAGACTTCTTTTTTCTACAACTCTAGTTAGGATTTGTCACCCGGTCGATCCATTTTGACTTCATCATTCTTCTGTAGCACCACATTTCTAATGCTTCCACCCTTTTCTTCTCCCCTGCTGTCATTGTCCATGCCTCGAAATACTAGCATAAATACTAGCATAATATTAGTATACTATTAGCATATATTAGCATGATAAAATTTTGTTCTACCTGAAACGTTATTAGATCTTGCTTTCTTAAAAGTAACCGTAATTTCACACCAAACTTTTGACCCGCATCTTGTTTTCAGAGGAGGAATTACGCGTCTTTGTTCTGCCATCGGTCTTTGTGGCCAGAACGAAATCTTCCAAGCCTTCCACAATCTCATTTCCGTTCTAAGAATAGACGGGATTTAGCGAGCGAAAGGTTTGACGAGATTGGGGATAGAAAAGATTAATCTTCGGTGGCTGACGCCTCGAGAGGAAATTTACGAAACGAGCGGCATTGGAGGAGGACAGTGTCGAAAGCAATTGCGCGCTCCGGTGTGATTCCGGGTGGGAAGGAGGGGAGGTAGTGGGTCGGGGGGTAAATCACTCCCCTTCCCCACGGGAGAATTTCGTCACGCATTCAGGCGTTCAAGACATTGCTCAAAAGATTTTCCCAGAATCCAGAAGGCTGAGGTTTTGAATGCGGAAAATCGTTGAATCAGGATGGCAAGTTGATCGCGGAGAGAAAGATTGGATGAGTTATTTTTGTTCTGGATGTCCCAGGAAATCCAACACAAAGAATCGGCAAATTGGATAGAGTGAAAAACTACTACTGCTGGTTTACAGGGCGTGGATTAAAAGCCTCCGTCATTCATAATACATTCATTTTGACAAAATGGAAATGAAATAATAGTATATAAACTAAGCGGCTTCGGAACTTACCAGGTCATCATATGAACATAAATCATAAATGATGCAGGAGACTTTAAAATGGTCCGAAGTTGTTAATTTGAGTGGATTTCTTCTGAATGGTAAATTTATTTAACCAATTTCTTGAAAACATCAATACTGTGAATTCGTAAAGCCCTCCTTTTCAAGATTTCTTAGTCATTCTATCTTTTGACCTCTTATGTTTTTTGTCCTTGATTCCGAATTCTAAAATGAGGTACCATTTATGTCCAGAGTCAACAGCTGTGCACTTTTGCCCTTCGGAACAAGTGATGATCAAATGAATAGCAGCATTTGAAATCATTGTCTACGGTATTAGGATTTTTACTTGACGCATTAAGTAGTAAAAATAATAAATAACGAGAGATACAAATCTAATATGTGTTACTTGCGTCACTGGAGTTTATATTAATGTGTCACCAAATAACACCACCCCTGCCCAATGGATACCTACGTTAGCGATTTCAAATAGATGTTGTCTCTTAGACGTGAATCACACCTCCTGCTTACTGCAATTGAATGCAGCTGTTTGACAAATGAAAAAAATGCGTCGAATTCAATAATTAGTTTTAGTATTTTTAATGTCCATCTTCCAGTGATGGTGGTTATTAAACATTTACATTACTTCAGCGAGTTGCGTGACATAACGAATCGTACTGAGACAACCGAGAGATTGATTTTTGAATTGGTCCTGCAGAACAAATCCATTGTTCATAACGTAAAATTTCACCTTGCAAATTCCACGAATTATTTGTTGACATAACATGGGTTTTAACAATATGTGAATCTTCAGTATGTTGAATCAGTTAATAATCAGTGGAATTAACCAAGTGAATTTTCTTATTATCCACAATATGCTGAGATAATTTGATGTTCTCCTTTAAATATGTGGTCATTGGTAATCTTCAAAAAATATATTTGCAAAAAAATAAGCGTGGTTACTAAGGGATAGGAAAATAATCTTAACCCCAAACTTACCGAATAGGGCGAAGGGGATAAGTCGGACAAAGGTGTGGGGGTATAAGAAGTCGGGGGCACGAAAAAGAGTTCTCGGGGCAGGGTTGCTTTCGGAGGGAAGCGGAAGCATTTTCGCGCGCGAGTGGAAAAAATAGCATCGGAAAGGCGGAGCCTGACATTAGAGTAGGGGCCGAGAAAGTTCTTTTTACCCCAATGTGGTGTGAGGGGCTTTGGGAGTAAGAAACTTTGATAGAGTGGCGTTTTGCTTGATGAGGAGGGTGAAGTTTGGAGGAGGAGGTCGAAAGGAGAAAGAAGTGTGTACCTGCCGTTGGGGTGGGGGTACGTAAAAAACATTATACGTAAACACAACGTATAAAAATATTCGCTCTCGTAAAGATCAGTGTGATGAAGTGAGAAGTGCGTGGTGTGATGGAGGCGGGGGTTAAAGGGTTTAGGTTGGATAGGGACGGAGGCAGGAGAGGGTTGAGGAAAGTTGGTTCCGCAAGGGTGTGCTAAGGGTCCAAACGGGTAAAGGTGTACAGTTGGATCTGGTGGGAAATGCGAGTGAGGGTAGGAGTGTTGACTGTAAAGGTACCTCTGGTCCTCCCATCTCGCGAGAGGATAAAGTTTTCTGGATCTCCGGATCGAAAAATATGCGTCCACATCAGCGTATCGCCTCGATATTTTTCTCCCCCTTATCCCGTTTTTTGCCGCTTGGATTTCCTGCTGAGGTGGTTACGCCCTTCGGAATCCTCCCCGGGGTGTGCACGAAACAAAATCTCCTATTTTGGCGACTTCCAGGCATTTTTTTTCTCTTCCACCTCACACATTTATTGCTATAAATTCCTTTCGATAAAATGGAAATTGGGGGGAAAATAATTCATTTAGAAAACAAATCTAGAGGGAAATTAGTTTTTTGAAGTTATTACGATTAAAAGGCGCAAATTCGTATGATTTCATTATTACTTTTATATTATGTTGCCTCTCCCCCAATGCATTTGGTTCAAACAACTTTTAGCGTCTATTGTGCGTGATGTTTTGAATTTGAAACTCGCTTTCCAAGGTATTCTACCCTAGATATCCAAGGGTCCCAATGTGATCACAGAGCCTTTTTTTCCATCCTTTCCCATCTTTATATCTTTCTTTCCGGTTTGAAGCGCCTATGGGTGCGAAAACAGACTTGAAAACACGTATGTATGTATCCAAGGTTTTCAGGTGTCTGTTTAGTCAAAACCATGCATGCTCTCTTGGTTTTAAACTTAAACTTACGCCAGACGGTACCTTTATCGTAAAAGTTTGAGCACACTTAAACGTGGCTCCTTAGCAACTACTACTATAGGAAGATTCGGGAGAGGTTTTAGATTTGGGAATAGAGAAGAATAAAAGGCACAAAAACAGTTAAAATTGGGCAATGGAAAGGTGCTGGACATGGTAACAGAGGAGAGAAAGTTAATTGATGAGGAAATTCAGAGAATAGAGCGAGAAATTGAAAGTGATGGCTCATAAAAAGACCTCATAGAGGTTAAATTTCTTAAGAAAGGAGAAAATAGAATATGCGCTGTTTTATAAATGTTGGCAATGAATTTTCTGGCGAGGTACTAAATTTGAGAAAGGATAAACGCATTAGTTTCATTAGTATGAGATTCCAAGAAACTGTTCAGACCTTATACAACACTGATCTTTGCAGTTAATTATCAATACTTTATGCCCGCAATCGGAGTTCACACGATGAATGACTGGTGATAGGCCAAAAATGTATAATTGGTGAGAATTAGAACTCAGGGTTCTTTGCTAAATTCTCTTTTTCTCATTCAATTTCCCCAATAGTGTTCTTCCATAATTAATTACCGGGCCATTTTCGCTGGTCCTTGCATTGATATGCATGCCCCTGTGAGTGACTGATAAAATAAAGCATATGTTTAATGAATTGAATGTATCACACACATACGAATCTCCGTAAAAGAGTTTTGGAACTCATGTTTAAATATTTCAATCTTGCCACCTTGCTATTCAAACTTTCTGAATCAGGCACGTAGCCAGAAATTTTCTTTGATTAGGGGGTCTAAGTCTAGAGTTCGTAACTTAAAACAAATCTGCCTACCCGTACGCTTTTTTGCCAAAATATTCGTAAGTTTTGGTTTGTATCGCTTTTAATTAGCATTTTATCCTTTGCTTCGTCATTCGAAAGTGGTAGGGAGAAATGCACTCATTTCTGCCCAAATAAAAGACATTATTTTCTTTCTTTATTACTTACTTTCATACATTTTACACCCCTATTCATCGATACCAGATATTTTCCGGAAGAATATATTCTATTCCACGCACGGGCTATGGAGAAAATATCTTAATATTCTTTTTTTGGAACTTTCAACAGCCAATGGTAGCAGAACGACCACTCATGCAACATTTCTAACATATGCGGAGGGATATATTCCCGTTTTTCTTAAAATATACATAACTAATTAGCTCTCTAGAAGTATCAAGTCTAAAATAATTGATGAATGGACATTATTATTCACTATGAATCTGAGTTACTTGATTTATCATCACAAGTATTAACAACTATCTATGATACATTTTACCGTCATAAATATTTGATAAAGTTTTCAGGCGCTCCGATTACATTTAAGTTTTTGGATTTCCTCTGCCTGCTATTGGTGGATTGAAATTGTTTTTACTGGTCATAATATGTTTGATGGAGTGTCTCTGCTCTTTATTTTATGTCATTTCTCTAATCTCTTCTTCTCTAAACTATTATATTCTTCAATTTGGTCTTTTTCCAACCCCTCTTCACATTATATTCATTTTGCTTTTCTTCCTTGGTCTTGCTTACCCAGCAATCTGCCTTTGATAATGGCCTTCAGCATTCCACTGCTCGTAAGTATCAGTTCCATTCACTCACTCTGTGCCATCATGTAAAGTCTGCCATTAATCTTCTCTTCACCCCATCCACGTTCAACGCCTCCTTATTTTCCCACCATTCTGTCCATCTGACTTTCTCCATTTTCATCCACACCAGCATCCTTGCCCTTAAAGGTCGTTTATCAGCCCAATCAGCTTTTCACTAATTACATCCCTTTAAATGTTTTCTCCTGTTTTGGCATCCGTGACGCCGGTATAGCTTATTCTTTTATTCTTCATTTTATTTCTATCGAGTTTATCTAAGTCCTTGCCTCCATGCGTTTACACCCTACCGTTATCAATACTCAGGTCGATAAAGCGACGGCCTGGTATTGCAAATGTCGTGGCTTCAAATCCTGCTATGGACATGAATTTTTGTTGCGTCTCCAGAATTTGGATTAAGCTTGGTCAGAGTGTGTGAATAAACCAGAGCATTTTGAGCACGTAGAAATATAATTCTACATCTATTTGTTCATCTTCCGTAACAATATAGCTGCAGTACTGGTGCCACACCCCTAAGGCCCTATTTTGATTCCCGGAAAAAGCATAATTTCCTGTGACAGACCGGTCCCCACCTGGTTACTGTGTAGAGAGCACTTCTGAGTTGATTGCTCCACATATTGGTTGGGACGTTAAACTGAGGACTACTTGGCTCATTTCGGGTGATGCCGACGTCGGGTTTCACTCCTCTCTCCCTCGATAGTTGAAATATTCCCAGAACTACCCAATCACTGTCCTAAATGACGCAAACGACCGTAGCTCTCTGTTTCCTCCTCAAAATAACAAACAAACTCCTTAACAACCGTATTCTCATTAAAAGTCCTTTATCTTTTTTGTATCTCTTCACAAATTTTACTGACGAATTGGCATTACACTCTTACAGTTTTTGAGTCCTAGACTATACAAAATGTATTTATGTCCAATTATCCAAAGGCAATTTACATTACAGTTTATAGGTTTGAGTTTACCCTTCGATATTTCTATTTTAAGTTAAAATTATCGAAAAAATGGATGATCCGTGCAAGATATCCTAATGACCACCAAATGCTGATCAAGTGATTTTGATATAGATATTGTCTATTATAAAATACACTAGCAATGAATAAAAAATGTGATTAAATTGCATTATTACTCAGTTTCGCAGAATTTGAAGGGGAAACTTAAACTTTTGACCGGAAGAGTTACCACGGTCAGATTCTAAGGAATGGCATTGTCTTCACCCATAAGATATTGGACGGGCTGAACTCCGTCCACTTCTATTAAACCGATCGAGGAGTGAGAGGCGGCGGGCACTAATGAGGAATTCTTTTTCAAGGTCCCGGTCCTGAATGAAGAGATAGGAGTGGAATCAAAATGATGGGTCGGATGGCGCATTCACATGAATATTGTTTCCTCGGACGAAAGGGTGGCGGAGGACCGCTCTTGACGCGGACCATGGTCACGGATAAAGGCTGCTCCTGTTCGGAACGCGGCTGAATTTCCATTCAGGACGTTGAATGTGAGATGGCGAGCACGACCTTATCTTCGCCGAATTTATTCCTCGCATTCCGCGCAGTTTTTCATTTGTTTCGGAACATAATTTATTATTTTTTTCGTCGCCCGAGGAGAAAAAGGAGAGAGAAAAATGAGTATCACCTTCCATTCAGGGCACGTCCCCGCGGAGGTATTCGCATTCCTTCGCCTCTGCCGTGGACTTTCCCTCATTTATTTCGCTACCCTCCTCCATCTCGTCATCTATCCCTCTCTCTCTCTTTCTCCACACGTAGGACAGCAAACGAGGTCCTCCTTGTCTCCTTGGGAACCATCTCCTCCTTTGTGCTCTTCTTTACTTAGTCTGAATGTCATTAGTGGAGGGTGGAGCTGTGGCACGGTTAGATATGCGTATCTCCTCGGATTCTTATACCACATTTTATACTCGAGATTCCACGCTGTCCGATGCTTACTAAGGTCGTATTTAATATCAAATGATGATCAAATTATTCATAGAATATCCAAACACTAAATTTTTTTTCTCATGGTAAAAACTCGACTGTCTCTTCTCCAGTTTTTCATTGCGTCATTCACATATTTAAGTTTTAATTCAGCATGTGCGATTGCAGCAAATTGGTTTTAGTATTATTTGAAGAGTTGTAATTGACGTGAGCCTTAATAGTGTTTTAAAAGAACCTTGGTTGGTTTTGGTTTTAATTTATTTGGATAAATATCATGTCATGCTAATGTATCTCTGATATTCTCGCTTGAATTGCGAAATTAAATATTTTAAGCTTGTATCGTTCTGCTACTCGTCGGGTTAATTCAGTGCCTGAAACCACTATCACATACCGCAACGTGTTTATTACCAACCTCCATTAATCAAAATCAAAGCTCAGACGTTCTAATGGTCGCTTATTTAATGCAAGAAGATCACGTGTTTCAACGGTATGAATTGCACATACATTAAAATTGCAGTGAGGTTATTGTAAGCAGTTTAATTTTAATTATAACATTCTGTTCCACCATGTTATGTTTGAGGCGGCTGAACCGAGAAATATCATTACCATGATGCCATTTCATCCACCGTAATTGAAATCTTGTCGCATACTCGCAGTATGCAAGGGACTATCACTGCCGGAGATTACTTACAGCTATTATTTTGAGCTTCAGTATCGTGCTTACCTCATAAATTTCTATCCAAGACGCACAGACGTTTATTGAAGAGCCCCAACTCGCCCAAGGGGTACGTTGCGATTGAAATGAACTAAGTTTCAATGAAACGATAGAGTTTTTAGGCATGCTAGAAGTGATGAACAATTCTTAACCGGACGGCATGCTAAGAGATTCGAACATTTCCCTAATTAATTTCATGAATCTGAATCAGTATATTATATCTCAGTCTCTAAATATGACCCTCAAAACATTTGAGCTATTCCACCAACCGATGTCATACAGGAAAGAGGTCGAATAAAACGTCTACTTTTACTTGGATTTTAACCATATTTACGTCATTTCTAAAAGTCTGGTTTTCTTTCAAGCCTATAGAACCCCATAGGGAAAAAGTCGTCGGAGTATCTGAACCGGATAAAAAATCTTGGAAACAAGGAGATCGGTTTTCGAATCCTGGCCAAGGTGTCAGTTTTTCTTCTCTACGGAAATCCGATTGTTGTTCACATGAGCGTCCAGCAACATTTAGCTTTTTCACGACTTGTTTGCACCCTAGGAAAATATGATGCAGCTAAAAAAGTGAAAGGAACTGTTAAGTAACAGCGAAAATATTATTTGCTTTTCGGGTGAAAATCCTCCCCGGACAGAATTCGAACCAGCAACCCTAGGATTGACAGGTGAGGGATTTAACCCACCGCCACCATGGTCGGCACAAAAGTTGAAAAAGTATTTTGTAAGGCGTAAAAGGATATTGGACACATGATAACTTTTAAAGATAAATTCTGAGAATAAAAAGAACATTTAACCAAATATTGGAGTGGAAGGGCATCAGATAGAAGAGATGGAATAGTTTTGTCACTTGGGTAGCATATTGGATGAAAGTGGGGCCCAGTAAAAGTGATAATTTTCATCTGCATGGTCTGGATGGTCTCCGTGAAGAGATGTGTAATTGGAACATCACCAGACGTGCATTTTTGCAAAAGTGAATTATTTGTACACCTATTGTCATGTCATGGTATAGAAGATAAGTTGAAAACATAGGCATACAACAAATATTCTGATTAAAGGTGGACAAATACGACAAACTTTTACAAAAAAGCTCCTTATTTCAAATGAATGATCACTTTAATTAAATAAGCGATTGTAGAATAAATTTTGATGCTCGCGGTAGTTGCGCGGGCATTTCAGGAAAATTCATTTGCTGAAAATAAAAAAAATCTATATTTTATTTGAAGCATTCTATGATATTTGAAAACGACACATAGGTCTTGAGATTTAAAAAAATCCTTTTCTACAATTATTATTGCATAATACTTACCAAAAGTGCATTTAAAATTGTTATGTTCTCCTATCTAGCCTTTAGAAGTACGAACAGCACATTTTTCTATTTTTTTCCCAAACCATTCCAAGTGATTTTGATCGCTGGACTCTGAGGTGGCCTTTCAAAGGTAAAATATCTCGCCTTGAGAAAATGTAACCCGTATATGCTTTCTTGTGTGTTGTCTACTCTTTACTGCTTTATGACATGTTGGTCCTGGAGGTGTACCCAGAACACTTATATAACTCACATGAACTTCGACGCTTTCTATTCTTGTTTACGTCTCTAAACTTGAGCACTTGTTCACCATATTTCGGTCATGGCGATGATGTTCATGCACTCCGGATTCACCTGCGTTCTATAGAGAGAATGGAGATTTTTAGACCCGTGTCTCCGTACTTCGCACACTCGTCAGTCACCGCCACACTCGCTCTTCAAGGAACAAACTCTTACCTGCCTTCCCTACTCCACCATCTCGTTCTTAATTATCACCGGCTCATCCCGTAGAAAATTCTTTTGTTTCATGCCCTCCAATCCAATTTAATCCATCAACGCGCAGAGACATTCGCGGGTAGTGTGGGAAGAGAACACACGCCCATCTGCCTCATTTATTTCTTCATCCCTGCTATCGTCTCGACGAGACCACATGCACTCGCTAACCTTCCCCTATGGTCATCCGTGAAATATGAGGTCTCCCATTTCTTCCCCACTTCCCCAACCTATCTTACGGTGTATTCAGCATATTAAAAGTCATCTCCCTAGACCCCATTTTTGCTTCTTTCCCCACCCCCACAGTGAAACCAAGGGATAATATTTCAAGCCATCTCGGAGTCGTGATCTCCGTTGAACACTCGCATTGTTACTTTTCCGTCACAATGCACTAAGATAGTCGTGGACTCTTGTGATACAGCAATAATGCCACAATGATGCGCCATCGTCCGGATTGTTAAAAATAATTACGTAGGAAACAATGTTTTCTGTATTTCCAAGGGTGATTGTGAGTTGTACACAGCTTCGCGGTTGTCGCTTAGTCGAGCAGGAGAGGATTGTACCTCAGACTTATTGAGGATAATATTGAGAAAACAAGGAAGCTGGAAAATGCATTCTTTTGTTGATATTTTCAAGTTGAAGTTTTCTCTTTACTCGGAATCTTAAAATTCTCCTGATGTAAAAATATTTTGTGCCATCTGATGCTCCTTGCAACAGCCGGGGGAAAATTGTTCGCCCTTCTTTTGTTTCCCGGCATGAGCGATTTATATTTAGGTTTTCGCGAAATGTTTGCCCTCAGGAAACACATTCACAGTTTTTCATGAATGAGGATTTGGTTTTCGTAGGAATAAAGTTAAACAATCATTCTTATCTGGTCATTAATTGAATGGTTTTCGAATCAGTTCCCGAGTGAGCTACTTCTTCCCTAGCCTATTGATGTCAGTTATCGTTACCATTCGTCATCATGGATCAATGATCCCAAGATTGATTTGACGAAGCTCTCAACCCAATTCTCCTGTCAACAAACTGCTGACTTATAATATTTGATAACCGCTACTTTTTCTCGTAGGCTTCTCTTGGGAATTCAGTAAAAAAGCTCATTTCGAAGCAAGGATTCTTTCCGCTCTTCCTCCGATTCCTTACTAAACTCCCACCCAAATCAAATGAACCTACTAATGCTACTAAACGCAATGTAGCAGGTTTTAAGAATACTGACGCAAAATTGGCAAATTTTCAATATCATAATAAATTATTTTAACCTTGATCTAGATAATTGTTCTAAACCTAGATCCGTAGAATTTAGTTCCTCTTCTCTTTCCTCCCCTGCCCCTTTTATGATTCAATCTCCCTTTGATGCAAGGTTTGACAAAGTGAGATTTGGTGAGATTGGTGAATGTGGTTATCATAGTCATAAAAAATGAATTGATTAAAAAAAATCAATCCACAAAACGGGAAATTTCAGTTCATGAATTATTCAACTCAACGTGTACTCTTTGTTTTGCTGAAGTAAGGGATATATATATAAATGAAAAATTTAAGAGAAAATTCATTGAAATATACCGCAGTCAATGAATAGTACACAACAAATCTCTTCCATGCAGTTATCAAATTATGCACCTCAGATATGATGTCAATCGAGTCATAACCTATTTTTCACAGCTATTCTATCCTTGATGGAACACAACTCCTAGATTCGAATAAGAAGCCTTTTCAATTCATGAATAAGATGCATAGTGAAGTAATTTGAAATTTTCCCTGTAATTCCTGAGTATATATAATTATACTCGTAAAAGTCAAGGTATACTCATTTCCACTTTGCCTCTCATTGAAATTAAAATTAACATCAACATATTAAGACCTTTTTTTATTCCATCCAGTGTAATTGAAAGTTTTGGTATCGTCCAAAATTTAGTTTGTTACAAAAATACTGGCGTCATAGCGGCCTAAAGTGTAGAGCGTTGAGCTACCTAATGGAGAGTCCTGGGTTGAAATTCAGTGCGGAATCCTTTATGAACACCCCTACCTAAAATCATTTGAATCGATTTTCTTCCTAGGAAACTTCGTAGGATATCGTAGGTGGCCCAGGGAAAGCAACATCCCTACTCTTAATGTTAAGAATTTAACACGCCATTGACATAGTGCGAGGTGAGTTCACCTTCACCAATCATAAACCTACCTTCAGGTTTAGCACTGATTTTGTACAGAAATACTGATAACCTATTTTTTTGTATGGTACCGCTATCATTCCGCCACTCACGAGGGTATTTTCCATTAATTATTTTTATCTGAAGTATAATCAGGATAGTCTAATTCTTTCGGAATTTTCGTCCCCTCTTTGCCGTTTAGTTAATTCAACTTAATCTCATGTGAATTTTAAAAGACACCGAATTTACTTGTGCTGATATCAATCATGGACCTATGGCTTCATTTTATATGGCAGTGCACATCGTATTTATAATCCTGATGTATTCGGAATTTTTATTCAATAATTGAAGTACTCTCCACCGATGATCCATGCTTTTGGTAGCTCAAGTACGCACTGATTATCAAGAGGTTTTTATAGCGGGAAAAAATATATAGTTCCTTCGTCTGGGATGCATATTCTTAATACATATCGTTGCAATTTACTCTCCCGTCACGTGCTAAAAATAATGTCATTTTGATGAAATCCAGTTCCTATTCGAAATACTCGAGGAAACGTAAGCGGCAGTATACCAATGAAAATAGTTATGACATTTTAATGACTTTTCTCATTAAGAGTATCGCAGCTGTGTTTTTAGGATCCCAGCCTGCATTTTAATTTAGTCAATGCTTCAGCAGTTTATGTTGCTTGAAAATTTTCAGATTTTTATCAGGGCGAAAGCGAGGAGTGATTCTTTATTTTTCAAGAGTTAAATACGCTATGATCGTACTTATGTAATTTCAAGGGCATATCGTCGCATAAAAATATATGCTGTGTCGTGAAATGGTGTATTGAGATATTTATAAACTACCTTGAAACAGAAGGGTAAACTACGTTTCCCATTTTCTGCTTATCATATGCGATGATACCGTGTTAAATTTATACTGGAATATCTAAATTAAAATTTAGCTGTAAGAAGAAGGATACTGTAATATAAATTAAGATTTAGCTGTAAATGATATCATTGCACAATAACTTACACAAGAGTGATAATCAGAGTCTGTTATGTATCATCAACAGTCTATTTCAAGCGAACGATTAAATGGTCTATTTGGATTCGAAAGTCTGAAAATACACTTTAAATACCTGTAATTCTGGCGAATTGGCTTTAGCACGCAAAATTATTATTTTTCATAACTTACTTTTGGTTAACTAGTAGGACTTGAAGTACGTATTTACTACTATAAGTATTCCATTAGCATCCGATTATCAATTTTTACTTAATTAAACGTAAATAAGTAGTTAAGTTTCATATTTATGGTTGGATTAAATTTACGTCATTATTTCAGTTAGGTTTGTGTAATACATGCTCAAATTTTACGATATCGAGATGCCATCTAAAGATCTTGGCAAGATTTTTATGATTTGTATTGCATGCGCTTAAAGGCTGCATTTGGAAGAAAGTCTTTCTTCCAAATTAATTAGTGGGAGCAATTTTGTTTCCTTTAATCTCTTAATATCGGAGTGCATTTTGTCTTTTACTCTTTGACTTTTTCTATGAAACTACTAAAGCAAAGTTTCGGGATTTCTTTCCTAAAAAGGAAACTTGGCCGTAAAAATCCTAAGCTAAAGTAACGAGTTCATATTCGTACTCAAAGTGCGTGCCAGTAATGCTTTCCGCGAAGCCATATGTACGTTGCTCTCTTAAGATTTAGGAAGAAAACATCAATCTTTATTTCCTTCCTTCCTTCCTTCCAAAGGCTCCTTTTCCCCATCATTTTGATGCAAATACGTCTCGTTCTTGGATTCCTAGGCGTTTACGGTTTTAATTGCTCTCATTTCATGAATTTTGAGAGGGTAAATTAGCGATCGTTCTTGAGATCACCTTTCATTATTCAAATTTCATCCACCGCCTAATTTTAATTTCATGACCAGGCGAACAAAAGCAAAGTACGAAGTTTTATTGGTGAAAACTTATCATTTTAAGGTATGCTTTTTCAAAATTCATTCAATTATTTGATTGCTTGCATCGTTTTTCCGCTAATTTGGGATGATTGTAGTGACATTGAGGGCTCTTTATTATGGATGAAACACAATTCACGATCTGATATGAGGCATTCCTTGACATCAAGTTTAATTGTGGTGTTATTTTCGCTATCCAATCAGTCGTAAAATGGAAGCGTAACCTTGTCATACCTGAGGTATGACTAATATAATATGGTAGCTAACTAGATCGTAAAGTGGTTTTAATTACCACAAATATATACGAACCTAATTTTATGTAGGAATGTTACTCAGTATTAAAGTTCAATAACTTTTGTTTCAGTCCATCATTTCTTCCGTAGGAGAAAAAACCTATTCGGAAGACATATAAGAAGCGTATTGCGTGAGGCATCTGATGTAGAAACTATGTGAAATGGGAACCATTGAGAATAGTTTTAATCAGATGAATGGTGAAATGCATTAGTGCCAAGATGTAAGATGTAAATTCATTGATTGAGAACGAGCCTCGAAAATCCTTTACGAAGTCAAGCTGTATCACTTTTTTCTTTGTGGAAATTCTGCCATTGTAATGCAATTTTTATAATCGCCACATCTTGAGACACGAAGGACTGATGAAGACAATCGTCGAGGGAGAAGTGAACGGAGGAAGAATGGAGAAGACAGGCCTCGTATGAGATATATGGAACAGATTGTGAAAGATGTGGAAAAGAAGAATTATATCAATATGAAGAGGTTGGTCGATAGGAGACTGCGTCAAAACAATCGTAGTGTTTTTGGCCGATTATGATGACATTAAGGAGAGCATCAGTGATATTATAATCTCTTACGCCTAAGCATTTTCCCAAATATAATTGATTTGTAACGTAATTAATTAGCTACATGATGTATTAAAGGGATACAATAGAACTTCACGCTACTTAAATATAGAAGAGCGCCATGCTTTGCAACGTTTGGTAAGAAAATTCCGTCTGGAAAAATGTTTGCCTTGTTCTATAATTCTTTGCTTCCGCGTAAATACCTGTTTTGTATTTAGCCACATCTGCAGAATTGGCACAGTTACGACTGAAATACTTCCTGAAGTTATTCACATCCTCAAAAAACATCTCAATTTTTCCTTTTTCATTGCACTATGTCCTTTTGTAAGCCACGTATGTGTGACAAATATAAAAAGTGTGAATTAAAGGTGGTTTTTCTAATGATTACTTTTCAAGCTACTTGAGCTGCTGAGGAGAATGCAAGATCGGAGAATTTTCGGTGTCGAAGAAGGCAGGATATATTCGCATTAGCATTACTTAAATTGAGGTTTTCTTCCCTATTTGTGGCTTCCCTGTTGACTTGAGTGACTCCATAGTTCCTTAAACAGCAATGTGTTGCGTGAAATATGTTAAATGAGTTCCTCGGAGCTCAGTAGGGCCAAAAAGATGAAATGTTATGAAAATTTAACATTACTCAATATAGGTTTGCTTTTGAACCTAATCAATAAGTAATTTAAACATTTCATTAAGAGTTAAATGTAAAGATCTTGATACCTAATTACGGTTTCATAATGATTCCCCCAGTAGGATATTTCTGAAACTGAAATAATTCTCCGCACTGCATACGCATGTTTCCATTCATAAATCTACCTTTGCGCCTCATTGTGCTGTTTCCGCTGGTAGCTTGTTAACTGGAAAGTTTAATACATTTGCTAAAGATTCACAGTGCTCAGAGGTATTTTTTCAAATATTTCCTCTATTATCTGCAGTATATCTAAGAGATAGGCACATAAATCAATACTTTTCTCAAATATTAACTTTCTTATCTGCAATGTATTTAAGACATTGACACAAAAATTAATACATTTCCTCGGCTATTTCCCCACCAAGAGTTTTAAAAGCCAAAAGTTACTTCCATATCGTGCATTTTTCGCGTTTAACGAAGAATTGCGGGAATTGCTGAAAGCACGTCAGCGGAAACCAGGGAGTTCTGGTCAGGGTGAATAATTTGATGCGATTTACACTCTGTGTGAATTTTGATATTACCCATACGTTTTGATATCGAAGTACCGTAAAAGTAGGACGGTTTCGTAATTTTCTCGGCTGTGGTGTTAATTTCATGGCCCACGAGATTACATGGTAGTGCTACGTTTCGTAGAATCGTCATATTTTAACTCTTAGGTAAGAGTAAAATGCTGCCCTGCTCCATGAACTGGGAAGTAGTTTAACGTCCCTATTTCGTTTTCAACTGGTTCCCAGTCCAATTTTGGTCCATGTCAGTTAGGAAGTGCAGGAACTGGTTCAGGGAACGGCGGTGTAGTGCACGGGGAATGCAAATTCCTTCCCATCCCGTTAGGGAAGACGCGACGTTTGTCAAAATGAAAGAGCTAGAGGGAAGAGCCCTTTTGGCCATGACGAATGCACCTCACTTCTATTCAGACCACCTTTCGTCCTGCCTAGATTTGATTGGGACGGAATAGGAGCGAGTGAGATCGCTAACGGTGAGTACTCTTCAAGGGAATCAACGAGGTGGAAGGTGGCCGAAGTAGGCTGACTCGCGTATCAGAGCGAGGAAAGACAAGATGAAGGAAGAATGGGAGGACGGCAGGCCACGCAAGAGATTTCAAAGAGAACGTCATGATACGGTTGGAGTTTTGCCAAAGTGAGGGCAGATAAATGCGTCGGCGGCAGCGCGCTCAAACCACCCCAGTATTTTATTTACCCCGAATAAAATTGTCAAAACGGTCCTCTTTAGGTTTATTCCGCAGTGGTTATGCCCACTAATTATGATGAAGTGGGAATAATTAGATATTTTTTGTTTATCTGAGTACGGGAAAATGATAACCATGAAAGCAGTTTTGAATTAATAATTGCTGAAGAGTATACATTATTTTTCAACAACAGAGTAACACAATTTATTTGTTTCTTTGTAATTACAGCTCTGTTTATGAATGAATAAGAACAATGAGCTCATTTAATATACATGCATTTGCTCTCAATTTTTCTGGACAATGCTATCGCTCCTTGGTTTTTGTTTCGCCATTTAAAATTTCTATCAATATTAAAAGAAATTGATTGTAATCTAAAAAGGAAAGATAATTATATTTTTGCAATTTTAATAGTGAAAATTTTGCATTTTTATTCCTTATTTTTTGTTAGCATCATTTAGCTTAATTTTTTGATCATTAAGTTTCTTTGGTGGCTGTTGAAGCTACTGGTTCGGCATATCAGGTCTGTGCTTAGTTGACATGAACGTATACTGCAATAGAACAAAGCCATGGTTGACTTATAACTCGTTTGCTTTAGAGGATTAAATATTTTTTTACGAGCCTTTTTAAAACCTGGCCAATATTAACTGAAAAATTGGCCGAGAAATTATAACCGTCAATGTTACTGATTAAGGCAAAGGAGTTAAAACATGAGGAATGGTGTGATTTTGCAATACGATACGTTTCATTTTTTATGATTTTTTTCTTCTTCCCAAGAGTGTCTTGTCCTCTTGGGCCTCGGAACCCCGGGAGAAATACGAATGAGGAACGGTGGAAATGGAAAGATGTTTTTTTTTGCGTGCGAAGGTGAGTGGTGTAGGTGTTATGAGAAGGATAGCGGCCGGCTTCTTTTCGCATTCCGTCCTCGGCGACCTCACCCTCTTCCCAACCCTCGCGAGCGACCCCCGCCTACCTCTCGTGACCGGAGTTCTAATTTTCCGAGAGACTGACCTCCTTTGTTGGTCACAGCGGGTGGGGATCGGGGAGACGGAAGGGGTGTACTATCGAGCAGGGAGGCTGGCGAAAAAGATCTGACGGTTGTTAGGGCGGGTGTAGAAATAATGGAAAGGTTCCGTGCGAAAGGAGCCTTGAAGTACGACTTCACGTCCACAACATTTTAGAGGCGGAGTAATAGAGACAAGCGGACATGGCGTGAGCGCTAGAAGAGAGAGTAAAAGAATATTTCACGCCATTCGCTATAGAAAAAAATATCTATTTTGTAAGCTAACACTGAAGGCGTCACTTAGTGAATTTGTTCCATACTCAGTAAGAATAAAATGACATAAACCACATTGTTTATTGAGAGAAAATAGGCCTAGGTTTTAAAACTTTGACATTTTTCAGATTTACCCTAAAAATTACACTTTTACCTTGTAAATGACGCCTTAGCCAGTTTTCTCTCAATTAGCAGTCTTGAAAATACTCCATGATATTATGGCTTGTTGATTATTCATCTTCAATAGGTATATCTACATCTACGAACAAGCAGAAGAGTTCTAGACATGAGTCTACCACCACCCTCTTATTGCCTCAAATCTAAACTGACAAATTGGATAATAATTAACTCACGTCCTCAAACCCACTGATTAAAAATTGGTCGGTTTCGATACGTAGATGACGTGTTTTTCATTCTTGTTCTCAGAGAATACGCGAAAAATTACTTCAACTTTTTATTTGTTTGAAAAAAATGCATAAAATTCATTATGGATAAATAATCCAACTCATCTATGATTCTCTAAATATTAACACTTCAATGGTTATTAAGGAATTTTTATTCTCATTTCTTAGGAAAGAAACTAACTGATGAAGTGATCCATGGTTCATGCTGTCACAATTTACGAAAATCTATCTTTCCACCCACGCATCTCGGCGTCATCATCAGATACGTGATGATGACGCCGTGACGCGTTGAGACTAGTTGTACCAGATAAAAAAACTCTGTGGTTTAAACATAGTTTATTTTGTCATTATTCATAATGGACTTCCACAAGATTACGCCTGAAAGGATTGAATTTATTAATACTCATTGAGACCACTTGAATGAATAGCGCAGGTGGAGAAGCAGAACCTACCGATTACAAATCCTGTGCTTCAAGGCACGGAAAGAGATCGATGGCTTTTGATGAATGATGATAAAGTAGCAAGTGTGTGACCAGTTACGGATAACATAGGCATGCACACCATGCTAAAGAAATCTTAAATGTGCAATCGGAAGTATACTACTATGACATGTTCTTGGGCTTCATGTCACAAAATGATAAGCTTTTTTAATTTCCTGTTCGAATATCATAGCAGATAATTTTTTTACGTTATAACTTGGTAATAAAACTGTAAATTTCAATAAACATAGTTACTACACATGAAAATTCTATTAAATCTGATCTCGGAGTGTTATTCCACCGAAGCAACAGTGCACTCTCACCAACAAAGGAAAAGGTATAAAAAAAAACCCTTTCGCCAGGAATTAGGCAATGCGTGCGCTACCAAACGCCTTTTAGTCTTACAGTGTAACTGAGCTTAACGCAAACAGTGACTGTTAATATGAGAGAATTTACAATCATCAATAAATAGCAATTAACAACTTCAAAAATCAATAATACGTCAAAGTTTTCTTTTAGGAATGTAGGTAGAGATCGAGTTAATATAATTAATATACAATGTTCTCCCTAACCTACTGCAGTGAGAATATCGATTTTAGTTTATTAATCAGAACTCTGCGTCGCATTCCATCTAGGAAATCCAGAAATAGAAATCTTCAGATAGCTCTGAACTAAAAAGCTGAAGAGAAAAAGGAATCCTGTGATGAATGAGCGTTTGTCCTTGAGAGCAGTTCCATCATACGAGGCTGAGTCCTGCAAAAGACGTTTTCTAACTCCAAAACTCAATCTTCTTTCCCTCAAGATCACGGCGCCGTTCACCGAGTGTACTCAGCGCGATGGTTGCATCACGCTAAGGAATGCGAGGAGGGCAACATAATACGAACTGATGGACCGCGGTAATGCTCGCAGTCAAAGCAAACACGGAGAAGAAGGGGATAGTTTGGGTAAACACCTCCTTCTAGCTCTCCTCCTCCTGTTACCCGTACCTTCGCCTCTCCGAAAGGAGTATGTACTCACTCGCCACCCATTTCAAAGGCTGCGGAATGTTATTGAGTGGTCGGAGCACTTGAGATGAAGACAGGAGCGCCAGCCCATGATGCATCAAATTTCTAGCGGACGCTCTTTAAATAGATCGTTCCGCTTGGCCGTAAAACCGCACACCGCCACTTTGCGTTTTCACTAAAAACACGCTGGGTGTTGCTCTGCACGTAGGAAATAGCTTCAGTGTCGTTTTAATGCTCAAGTGTGCTTACGTTGATGCTTAGATTCCTTCGTCTATTTTCTTGTAGTTTGGAAGTGAGTTTTACTATGGAACCTGCTGCATCATTCCCGTCTGCTCTCGTGCATGGAATGAATCGCTATTATTAGTGACTTTATATTTTACCAGCTGTCCTGTTATTAAAGGTTCAAGGTATATTTTCTCTACTTGGTTTAAAATATCTCTACGGCATTAAATTATTCATAATTAGTCAGGTTTCAGATACATTGAATAATGAAATTCAATGAGTATGCAGAAATTGGTAACTCGTTTAGGGTAACCAGACAAACAGGACATTAACCATGGCAAGGTCGCTCATATGTTTTGTCTTATTGATAAATCTGACGGAAGACGCGAAGAATAAGTAGGTATTTTTATTCAATATTTGGTGGCTTACGCATAACCCTTACAACAGACATGACGTGGTGTGAGCAGCAATGAAAAGAAACGTGTTGATAAGAGCGTGAAGAGGGATGGTTGTAAATGGAAAATGATAATAAATATATTTTCGACAGATAAATATAAATAAATAAATTTTTTTAAATAAATTATGTAACTGTTACTGCTTTGTTTATAATGGCATATATTTTTATATATTTCTGGTGGCTCAATTCGGTCCTTTGACCTTGGAGACCACCTAATCCTTCCGATATATTTCTATCCTCGTAATTGCATCGAGCATGTGGGAGTAAATAAAATATCAATATCAATCAATATTCAATCTTATATTATGCATAAGTTTTGCCACAAAAGAGGCTGTCAGGCACCGATACACAACTATATGTCACTACTTCGCCATGTGTTTATAAATTCGCAATTCCTACACGCCGTTAAAGACGAATCGATCTTGCGGTCGCTAGATAAATCAGGAAGTACAGGCAAGATTTCCACCTCAGATTTAGATTAAAATTATTTTAAAGGTTTGATGACTCTATATAATCTCAGCAATCTCTTTCCATTTGGACCTTTTTTCATAGCGTATAGCTCACGTAGTAGCAATCGGAAAGAAAAATTACGACCTTATTCCCACGTATTTATTGCAGTCGCTCTCCGTTCCCATGTGGTAGCGCAGTTACTCTCATGCCAAGTATTTGACCCTATTTTACTTCCACCTTCTCACAGCTGGAGGAAGAGAGCATGTTAGATTGCAGATGTAGGATCTGGATGGTATGGTGGTTAAGTCACGGACATTCTTTCTGAGGACCCGGGTTCTTACCTCATCGTTGGCAACATTTTCACTGCAGTACCATTGTGTAGTGTTTTAGGAAAGAATTCCAAGTCTAGTACACCCACCGTGATACAGAGGAGGTCCACTTAACGTCTCTTTAAAAAAGTAGGCTATTGCCAACGTAGGAATTATCTTCACCATTCCTCGATTTCGCATAAATCCTATCTACATCACACAACCCTCCAATCCCTAATTATCCTAATGACTAAAGCTGTCGGCTGAATTCCCTTAATGACCAGGGCCGTGGCAGGATATACAAGGGGATACAGTCTTGAATATTTCAGCGTCACTGTTACGCCATCAAACAAAGTTTTTAAAAGAATGTTGCACAACACTTTGGAAAAGGCACTACTTGGTAAAAAATTAATCATATGAGAGCAATAGTATTACACATAAAACATGTGCTACAAGTTTCTGTAACATCTCGATCTTCTTAGAAAAATTTGCATTGGGTTGAAATCGTAGACCTATTATTATGCAACAGAACATGTATTTTAATATTTGTGATGAATATAATTTAACTTAAAATATAATCTATCGCGCAGTACGTTCGGAGGTTTCCACAGTCCCTTCATGAGCGAGAATTTTCTGCATGGGTTAATTTTGTGGGGATGTGATCCTTCTGTCCTCGCATTTTTTTCCACTGTATATTTCATTTCATACACATTTTACTGCTGTGTATTGTTAGTATAGGTACTCATTATTGTACATTGCCTCATTTGAATTTCATTTTTCAAATATTTAAAATATCTTAATGATTTTCTGTCGTAATTTTTATTTATTTATTTCGTTAACCTTCTTCCTGAATTAGCGTAATTATTACAGCCAAGGGATTTAGTGGAAGAAGGGACTATGTAGTCTCCACCTTGTCCCAAATAAAGAAGGGTCATTCTAATTTTTGATCCTACTTTTACCCTGGCAGTTTCAAATGAACCATCATGCTTTTACACTCTCTTGGCAATGGTTATTTTGGATAGTGTTGTGTAAAGCATTTTATAATCGCGATTTTAGAACGATAAATCGATAGAGTATTAAGTGAATGAAGCTCGCATAATTTTTGATGTGCAGTTAGGTTACGTGTGAAGTGATAGCCATTGAGAGGAGAAATTTACCGATAAGTGGCACAGTTAAAAATTCAAGGGAATATTGCACAAAAAAGCAGAGCACTTTTCGGGGAGGTTAATATTCAATTTACCCGATTGATTAAAACACTATAGACATCTAATGGATTTAATTTAATGGAGAAGGAACGAATGCATAGGTTGTATGCAATGACGCAGCAAATTATAAAACGCATTCTGCGGGGCAATGATTCAGTAATACACAATATCGCGATAAAACGCCACCATAAATACAGGTACCTATACCGATGCATATGATTAGACAGCAAATCACTCTACTGCAATCTGGTGAAAATTGCAAATCAACGCCATTATAAGAACAATAGCCCACCTCAGAGCTGAAGCTAATTTTAACAGCAATCAAATCGCAGGTAATGGGACGCATAGTTCCCGACGAATTCAAATGGAAGAAATGTGCGTCAGTTGATATGCCGTGCTTCAGTTACGAAAATTATAGAAATAAAAGTTCTCATTAACTAAATTTAAGAAAAAGGGAATGATTAAAGAATAGAAAAGGTGACTAAGTCTTAAAACGTAAATATGTGGCCTTGTAGTTGTGAAAAACGGCGAACCTTGGATCTCAGAAGGGAAATTCACCCATTTTCATTAAAATAACTATAAATTACCTGTCACGTTATCCACCTAAATTCATTAGCCTAATTAGATTCAAATAGAAGCTTTTTTCTCTAGTAAAAATTCATCACTTGTTATATTTTAAGCGTAGCAAAGGAATGCCAAAGCAAATCGAAGACTAATGACATGCACTGAAAATAAATACCGTGTAAACTAATTTCCTTCTTGTATTTGATATTACGTGATGAAAATCATTACATTACGCAATCTATTTTTACTTTTGAGCTGTTTAATTTGTCTTCTATTTTATTCGTGCGATGTACTGAAATTAAGGTGATATTCTATGAAATGAAACAATTACTTATATACTTTTTTTGTGCTTACTCACTCGACTTCCGCTCCCCCACTTCATTCACCCCTTATCCATTTCCCAAAGCTTCGGGAAGCCGAACGGAGATCGAACATCCCTTCACACACACGGCCCGACTATCCACCTTCTCCCATTCTCTACCCTCGCCCGCCCATGCATCCCGAAACCCATATCCTTCCTGCCTGCCCGTCGAGCCGGTGACGTCGCACCCTCTCCCCTTCCTTAATTATCGGTGCCATAACGGGTGGTGGGGGGGGGCGCCTTGTGATCGTCCTTTGTTCGCGTCGGGAGCGCGGCAGCCCCTCGAAACTCCACCCCAAGCCATAGGAATGGAGTATGCAGAGACAGGGTGGAGGACTGAGTGCTGGCGTATCTGGAGACGCGCAGAAACACCCACGTCAAAACGGGTCATGCGTCTGGCGACCCGGGAGGACTCTAGTGGCGATGGTATTGCGATGTATCGATCGAGGTGCTATTGCCGAAGTATCGAGTTTCGACGTCTGGTCGCGAAGGAACGTCAGGAATTGGCACTTCGATAGGAGGGTAATGCATGGGGTGGTGACGACGTATCGTGGGTGTCAGTGCCAGGCTGCTGCTGTCGCAATGACACAACGCAAGCGTTTAGTTGCCGTGTGTAATGACGATTCAAAGGGAGGAGTCGATTCTGGGTCCAAATGGGTTATAAGTTCCCGGTCTCGGTATTCTCGGTCGAATTGTAACAACGTTTTTCATTACGGTTGTCAATCACATTTAAGGTAGTATTTTTAATTTTTATGCTCATAAGGAAGGGGGCTAGAATGTATTTTTATTATATATATTTTATTTATTATTAATTTTCACCGGTGAAGGTAGATCTAAATGGACATGTGATTCTTCCCACCCCGTAAATTTCACACGATGTCCCTCTTCAGCGCCTCATACCTCCTGCGACCCATCATTCCATCCAAGCTACTCGTTCTTCTCCTCCCTCTTCCCCGCTTACCCAACTTTCTTCCCTTATATTTTATATAGTGGAATCCAAATCGAAGATTGCCTTCTAATACCCCGTAGCCTGCGGAAAAGATGAGTTTTTTAGTCCTGTAATTAGCATCGGGCTGCTCACCAGAGGATGCGGATTTAAATTCCGGACCAGACCTTTGAGCGTGTATCGGAAAAAAACAATTGGGTTTATTTTTGGAGAACTGCACTTTTCCTTGGGAAACGGCAGGCACCAAAGGGAAAGGAACTGGTCCCCCATACTCTATAGAGTGAATTCAATATGCCGTTGAGCTTAGTCATTACTTCTTGATCTCCTCGCTGTCCTCACTGGCCTGACCAACTTTTGGGTTGAATCCAACCGGACGGAAAGGAAGGAATGTGCTTAATATGTTTATTCAGGAAGTCGAAAGTTGCAAAAAATAAGAAAACACGGAGAAAGGAAATGGGTGAGGCCCCTGGGACCATGTGATGCTGAAGGGCGCTTTAGAGGTTAGAATTCCGAATAGCATGCCAAAGGATGTACCAAAAATCGGGCAATGTGTTTCATGAAAGGGATAGGAAATATGCCGATAAAAAGAGAAAAAGAGATTGGGGCTGGAACTAATTGATAAATAACATGCTAAGTTGTGAAAATTTCACCGTAACCGGTTAAAACATTAAAACTCCAAATCAGCAAACACTTCATCTATATCTTTGCAATGCCCTGCAAGTCACCTCGATGATGTGTGGCAGGGTGTGATGATCACCAAACATGCACTTTTGACTTATAACTTCGTTAGTTATTTCTTCTTCGCCAATTTACTTCTGCATGCATCTCTTCCAAAAATGAATAGCTACACACATTTTAAGGTTTAGTTCTAAATTTCATTGCTGGTACCACTCATGAATTGAACTACTAGCTGGAGTTAGAAAAATTTTGCTAACGTCATCATCATCATTACCACCGGACAACAATCCTGAGATTGGTTTGACGCTGCCCTTCACTCGAGTTTTCTATCGGTCAACCTCTTCATATTAGCGTAATTGTTCTATCTAACGTCATATAAGTTAACGTCATCTTTGAAAGTATTGTCTTGAAAGTTTTGTCCTACAGTCTGATAGAGATTCCCGTTTGAATTTATCTAATAGAATGAATATGCTAATAAAAGTATCATACCGTCCCTTTTCAAACCTTGCCAATCTTCGCTGCACACGCCTCCAATCATCATTGAATCCTATTCTCTCTGATGTACGATTCAAACCTGGTGATGGTTCACCCCTCTGCCATACACCCTTGCGATTGCTTGAAGTGTACAATGCCGATGTTGAAGCATTTGGTGAGACCTGCAACTCTACTCCATCCCCTTAACAGTGGTGACATCAGATGGACACCACACTTTGACTAACCTCATAGGTCATGGCACTTAATCCCTCAACACGGACTGGTCCATTTACGTTATTGTAGCTAATTATTATTATTATTAGTATTCTACCGGTGAAGGTAGATCTAGATGGGCATTTAATTCTTCCCACTACCTAAATTTCACACAATGTCCCTCTTCAGCTCCTCATACCTATCTCCTGCCACCCATCATTCCATCCAAACTGTCCGTTCTTCTCCTCCTTCTTCCCCGCGTACCCAACGCTCTTCCCTCAATCACCTCCTTCAAAACACCATCCTCTCTTTTTACCTTTTCCATCCACACCTTGTGCCTTCTCCTAATTTTATCTATCAAATTTATTCCCTTACTACCAATTCTAGCACTTCATCGTTCGTCTTCTTTTCGACCCACGTTATTTTCTCCATTCTTCTCCACACCAATATTTCAAAAGCCCTAAGTCTATTTTCATCTTCTTTTCTCAAAGTCCACGTTTCCGCCCCATATAGTGCAACGCACCTATTAAACTTTTCATTAGTCGTTTCTTCAATTCCCTGCTCAACGCCCCTGTCATTAGCTCACGCCTACGAGTAAAAGCCTCTTTTGCCAACGCAATTCCCGTTCTCACTTCAATGCTGCTCTACCCTTTTTCTTCCAACACAATACCTAGATAACTAAATTTCTCTACCTGCTCTAGCTTTTGACCTCCCACTTGTATCGTTATACTGGCCCTTTTTGGTCTTGAAAATTGCATTACTTTCGTTTTCTTCTGGTTTATCTTCATCCCCTATCTTTCGCATTGTCCCTGCAACGCATCCAGCATTTTTTGCAAGCCACGGGCTGACTAGCGCTTGGTCATCCGAAACCTCACTGATTTCATCAATTTCCCCCCGACCTTTACTCCAGCCTCCTGCTCATCCCAAGCCTCTCTCACCATTTCCTCCGAGCATATGTTGAAAAGTACCGGCGATAACGGACAGCCCTGCCTAACTCCACTCCCTATTGTGGATTGTAGCTTACCATGGGGACATATCCTGGGGTCTTTATTTTTCGAACGAGTCTCATACACATTAGACTCATTTTGGTGCAGTCGTCTCGATTGAATTTTTGGTGGCATTTTTATTTTAATCGCCTATTTAATTAGTTGATGGAGAAAAATTCCTTCTCGAGCTATCGCCTATGTGTTTTCAGTTAAAATATTGTGTTTTTTCTCGAAAATGTTGTGCTTTGCCATTGAAAATTTAGCGGGCTGAAGGTCGTATAAGCTCTTTGATTCGACATGTCACTTTTTCCTGTCTTAGCTTTCCCACGGGAGCACGGGGTATCATAAACGCCATATAAGTTGAGTGTGTGGAGGCGGTACTAGGCCGTTTGTAAATTGTCTCTTATTTTTTAAGAGCTCTGTGCCGCGTGGAAGTTATTCCCATTTGTACGTATCATACTGTTTTCAATGACCTTATGTACCTAATGATACATAATATAATTCTACAATTACTGCAGTGATAATTACGGACGTGAATAGTTATAAATATATTCAATAGCATATACACAAGTAAATCGAAAAACTGCATAGTTAGGTGCATGCTGGTATAAGGACTTCAAGCTAACCCAACTAACGGAATATTTGTGCATGCTTGATTTGTTCTCAGAAATTTTATAAATTGTTGGTTTGAACAGAATGTACATAGGAATCCTTATTATGCGTGATTGATAAACCATGTTTCGTGTAAACCACCCCCTGCAGCACACTTTATGGTGTCATGCAGGGTATCATGTAGATGTAGATAACTTCGAAATCTCAACAAAATAAAATAACAAAGCTGCACCCTAAAACTGTTAATGATATCGACCGGTTCTTCAATTTCAGTTCATAAAGTAAGAAAAATAATTAAATGCATCTGTATATCAGAAACTCAAGTATGTCACGTGTATCTACTAAACAGTCAGAGCTACCGAATCTGTGCTGGAATCTTGAAAATTTCTTAATATGAATATATATATTCATTTAAAATGGCAGATAATTAAATTTCTTCTCGAAGTGGAATTATTACAGCTACTATTAGAGCATTCTTAGAATTTATCAGCACTCAGGATTTATAGTACTTTCCAGTTGATGTTCTCCATGATTTTCCACCTAACCTACGTATTAATGAATTCAGTTAAACGCAGTCATATTTTCTTCTTTTTTCAGTCACTGCCGCAGTCAATATTTTTTGTTGAGTACATCTGACATTTCTTAATGTATCCAATAGCAATACCGGTATATTAATTATTCGATTTGTCTCATCTACATAACTATTTACTATGAAAGTTACCTCGACATTATGTGCAAAAATATGAATTTATCCTCAAACATTGGCAACTGACGTCCTTTAATTATCCGACGAACGTTTACCAATAAGGAGTCCCAAATTATCGTGTCTATGAGATTTTTTTCACGACTGCGCATTATTTTCCCGAAGTTTATAACAATGAAAATCGCAGTTAGCTTCATTTGAAAATATTTCAGAGAATTGGAGATTTAGTATTTATTATATCGTTTATTTTATTTATATATTATGGTAAAAATGACTTTTTTACTCATATTTTTAACCCTTTCTCATGTTTTTTTTTATTTTTTCAGGTTGGTGCAAAGAATGTTGCTCTTTGGGGTGTTGCAGGTGGTGACTAATGAAATATTTCTTTCAATGTAAGTAAACTTTATTTACCTTAATTTTCTTCATGCATCTTAGAAAATGAGGAGCAAAGACTTTATATCTACGTATTAGTGGTATATATTATAAACGATCACATTCGCCATCTGTGAAACTAGTATCGTTTTATCCAATAGTATCAGTTCTTAGGTCTAACAAGCCCATAATTAGTTTCACCTTCCTGTAACCGCACGTGCGGTGATGATTCAAACACTCCAATCGCTCTCGATCTGATCTGTAAGGTGCTCTGCAGGTTTCGATGAAATGGATCGGTGGGGGTCACGGACTTTTAAGCAGGGTGGAGTGGGATCGAGTGCCGAGGGGAGGGGGTCGAATCGGGGCCCTGAATGGCCGAAATACGTGGTGGCACGGCGAGCGATTCCCTCGGGCCGAAACTTTGTCCCGGGCGGAAAAAAGAAATACTCCCGAAATCCTTCTCACCCGCGCCCAGCCCGATTTCCTCCCTCCCTCGCCAACTTCCCATTTCCCCGTCCCACCCTTTCCCTCCGCTCCCCAAATTCCTCCCTAGCGCCCTTGAAGTCGATCGCGTTGGTCTCGGAGGCGGAAAAAAAAACACCCTCGAACTCCGAAGTTGTTATGAGCAGGAAATAAATCGACAAGTTCTAACACAAGGGCACACGCCCCGTGGGGTCGGTCCGTTTCGCGAATTCGGCAGCTCTTGATTCGGGAAATGACTGCGACAAGATCTTGCGCCCATTCTCAAAATGGGACTCTTTGATTGGTTTAGTGGGAAAAGCACTTGCTTCCAGCCCCAAGGGCTACGGGTTTGAATCTCGCTTCTGGGAGATGTTGTTCAGCGGAATACTTACTTATCTCTGCTCCATGGTGGTATGGAGGTTGTCTTCGCAATCAGTGCTCTGTCCGGTTGTTGGGACTTTAAATCGTGATTCACCTTTTGGTTAGTATTTGATTAGTATTAATCCTTCTCATTACACGGGCCTTCATAGTGACCACCGTGTACTAGGTAGTTAAGGCATAAGTTCAAGTAATGTTTTATAATTATCCGTGGCAGTACTAGTGGCTTGGATTTGAGCCTTCCTTGTTGCATTTTTCCCTGTTGAATATCTTTCGTAAACAACGCTGGATACTGCAATCGGCTAATATACTCTCCTGGTAGGTTTATTGAGCGTTCAATACATAGTCTCGAAACTGAAAATGTGATTGTCAACGTTGTACGTATGTGTCTGGGTAGTCTACGTTTGTTTCCAACAGATATTCAACTGGAAAAAAAACAGGTGAAGCTTGTACCCATACCACTAATCGTGCAGTTTCTAAAAATACTTGAACCTCCGCCTTAACTACTAAGGCCATGGTGGTTTCTATTAACGACGTTGTAATGCAAAATATTTATAAAGAATAAAATTCTCTAAAACAAATTTCTCGTGCACCCTGGCCTATGCGAGAGGACACCGAGGCACCTTTTCTGTATTTTATCGCCAGTTTCAGAAAGAAATGTTGTATCAGCTTTCTCAACATCTTTTTCGCGATCTCTCCTTAAAAGACCAAAGGCATTTGATGATCACAGTAGTGTGGCACCCTCAATTCCGGAACGCCCTAAGACCAAGGTTGTGAACCCAGAACCTTCGATTTCCCACCCAATACTCAGGCCACTTGGCTGCCAAGCTCCTGAAATCTATAAATAATATTTAGAAATTGATTCTTTCGCCATTGTTGATGATATTTTTTATGATCAAAAGCAAAATAATTATGCCTTGATCTGCTGTGTGTCGGGATATATTCCACTTCGTGAGAGAATGAACTAAAGGAAAGGGGCAGAGATCGATTTGTGATCATGGTTCATTGTGATTGCCACAATGATGGCAATGATTGCTATGATATTCCTCACTTTACGAACGGATTTCCTGTTCCTCACGAACTTTAGTAAATAAGTTACCTGTCAGAATGAATATATTTACAAGGCACCGATACATAACAGAGCATATTATATGATGGCAGAACTGGCGGAACAGGCAGAGCACGATATTTCCTTAAAATTACTAGAGGTAGCAATTTTTTTCGTGCATATAACACTAGTTTTTAAATTAAGCTATATATGTTAGTTGACTCAAAGATACATGAGGTTTTGGGATTGAAGTATCTACACGCGAGTTTTGTTGTATTTAAAAACGAGTAGCGACCAGAGAAATGCACGGTGGCATTTTATCCTTCAGCCATAAAATAATCCTAGGGCAGTCATCGTAAGGTTAAACTTATAACTTAGCTATAGCCTGCCGATAAAAAAATACGGATTATTGATCTTTAGCATGTAGCAATTTTCTCTAGAATATTTTACTCGCTCTGAAGGCTAACTATTTCTTACCACGCGATCATTTCTGTTGAAAAACACCTATTGGTTAGAGAGGCCTATTTAATTTGGACCTAGCATGGAAAGTTATGCTTAGAGATGTGTCAAAATTGAGATAAGGCCTAAGTGGTTCATATTTTTTATTTAGCTATTTGGGGTTGAGACAAATGTATCCTTGAATCCGTAATTTTGGTTTTATAGCAATTTTCTGTCCTTGCGCGTTTCCTTCGACGTTTAGAGTGGATGGCCCAACCTAGCGCTTTGAATTTCTCATGATATTTCGAAAGCGTTTTGATAACGACACCGAAAGAAGAAATTTCTTTCTTTGATACACGGTACTCGAAATAACATCTTGTAATGCTTCGCTGAACATCACTCCAGTTTAATCGACCCCTTGGGCGCCTGGAATCGACAGAATGGCCAACAGATCCTATACCCCAGGGGAGGAAAAAGTTACCGAACCTCATGCCCTCCATTCCAATTATTTTCTTCCCTCTCATTTGAGGAGAAAACTAGGCGATTGGGGCGTCAGAAATCTTTCTCGTCCAATTTATTTTTACCCTTGGATAAGGTTGAGTAGATTTGCCAAAAAGTTACTCGTGGGGGAAGAAAAAAATCTTCACCCGCTGCTCCTGGGAGCAGAGCTACATTCATCAATTGCTTAAGTAAAAACCCTTCCTGGATGTGGGAGGATAAGGGGAGAATGGTTGGGTAGGCTGCTGTGTACGGGCAACCTCCCCCCCCCCCCTCACTCTGTTATGTTCGCATCCAACAAAGCGCTCATCGGAAACCGACAGTTGAACCCCGTGCGAACTTCAGAGGCCTGAAAAACCCTAGTCCATCTACGGCGAAAGCTTTTATTGATGGAAGCGCCCATCAGCCTTCTCCTTGCCTGGGGAAAATAAATAAGTAGTTCTCTTTTTTGGGCGGAGAAGAGAATTCTCCGGAAAGGGAATCAGACGGTGGGAGCGCGGAACGAGGTTTGCTTAGATGGATGAAAGGAACAAGGTCGGAGGATCTTGGGAGTGGTTCGTGGGGGTGCGGCAGGGTTTGGTGGGGCACAGATCAAGAAAAGGGAAGGATGGTTTCGTTGCTGAAAGGGAGAGGCCCTGGAAAAATACGGATGAAGAGATAAATAATATTTCAAAAGGAAATATTATTACCATATATAATCATGATGGTGAAAACAAACTTAACATATTTATACAAATGTATGGAGCGTGCTTTCCCTCCTCTCTAAAATGCAAAGCCGGAAATGAAACTAATCAAATTTCTACCGAACGATGGTAGTTCCAGTGGAATCGCGTGGGAATAAACTGTGGGTACTCACAGTAAAGGCAGGGATAATATAGATGGTCGTTCATTGCATGGTAGAATCTGTGATGAAACCATCAGTCCAGATATTCTCATATTTAACTTAGGTATTTAACTTAAGGAAAAAAAAGAAGAATACAAAATGGATTAGTGCTGGAACAATGCATCAGAACCGCCTCCCCTTGAAGTGTAAGACTAGATGACTATGAAACGTTGGACGTCCCAGGTTAAGAATTTTCCGGAATAGGCAAAAATAAGTACCTATACTATGAATAGAAGAAGAAGGAAACATTAATATCATAGTGTGAAAGGATTTTAAATACCTATGTCTTCCTAGGGATTCGTAGGGTTGGCTACCACTACTAAAAATATTCCTTCTATTATGTGAATATTTTTTAGGCTTCATCATATTATTTGGGTCATGCCAAAGGCGTTCTTGTATAAAAGCGTTCGGCAATAGCGCCCCTTGTCTGTACATGCTGACATAATATTTTGTCGGGATTAAAAAAAAAATATTCCTAACTAATTTAGAAGTCGAAGCTGCCTTTAGTAAGAAAACAGGTATCTTGCAAAATACGTAGAAGTGTAATGAGCTAGAACGAAAGGAGATAAACCAAAAATAATATCATCATTGGTTATCAATCCTAGGGTTGGTTTGAAGCAGCCCTTTACTTGATTCTTCTATCGGCCAACCTCTTCATATTAACGTAGCTCCTCTCTTTCACGTCCTTTATGACCTGTTCTATACGTATAACTCATACGAGGCCTGCCTTTTCCAATCTTCCCGTTCACTTTTCCCTCGACGATTGTCTTCATCAGGCCATCGTGTCTCAAGATGTGGCTCATTAAATTGTCCCGACTTCTTTTTACTGTTTTCAGTAGACATCTCTTCTCTCCCAGTCTTCTTAAGACTTCTTCGTTTGTCACTCGATCGATTCGTTTTATTTTCATCATTCTTCGGTAGCGCCACATTTGAAATGCTTCCAGCCTGTACTTCTCTGCTGCTTTTATTGTCCATGCTTCGCTGCCATATAGAAGAACGCTCTAAGTGTATGTCCTTATGAAATGTTTCCTCTCTTCCACGCTTGTATTTGCAGCTGTAAGCAGAATCTTCTTCTGGTAAAATGCCCTTTTTGCTTGGGCATTTCTACTGGCAATTTCTCTTTTACTTCGTCCATCGCTGGTTACTTGGCTTCCCAGGTAGCAGAACTCTTCCACCTCCTCGATTTTTTGTTTTCCTAGTTTAACATTGGTCCTGGCGCCCTTTCTTCTACTTCGTTTTCTTTTTATTGATCTTCAGATGATATCTGGTAATTGCGCTTTCCAAATTTCCTAGTGCATTCTTTAAATCTCCTTCTGTTTCTGCCGTGACTACTATGTCATCGGCGAATCGTAGCATGCTGATTTTCTCCCCGTGGATATTCACTCCCGAAGACCTTTCTTTGACTTCTTGGATGGCTTCCTCGATGTAGGCATTGAATGATACGGGAGACAGTGTACATCCTTACCTCAGTCCTTTCTTTATGCTTGCTATAATACATAATGGACATAAATAGAAACCAAAGGGTTCGGAAAGAAAAAGGGTTCGGAAAGAAAAAGGGTCCATCAAAGAATATTTCCATCTTACAACTAGTTTGTATATTTCCGTACAAATTTCAGATTCAAAACTTATATTCCTTTGTAGATGAGTTTATTTGCGCATGTCTGGTGCATGAATGATTTACAGTTGCTCCTATTAGGTGATATGTTTCTAATCGGATGTACCTCTATATGATAAATGCTTCATGATAATTCACCCGTTGCAACACAACCTCGAGGTAGCTTGCAGGTCAATGAGCTGACAAAGATGCTGTTAAATGTTTCAATTATGGGCAATACTACTGGACTCCTGGGAAGGTGGATGCTGCTATAGGGAACCTATTCAAGGAGCGGATGTAAAATGCAATGCTCCTGGGGGCACATGAAATTATTTCAGCGGAATTAAAAGATGGGGGAGAGCATTAGATATTACAATTGATGTGTAAGTTTGAGGAATGGAGTTCAACATGGGGTTGTAGCCATTGATATTAATGAAAGGGACAGTAATGAGATCATATTTCGACGCAGTAGCAAGGGACGCAGATAAGCTCTGCGAATCTAGTCGTTGAAATACGTCAACAAAAGTAATTTTGAGGAGGTGACCGGATCTTAGGTCATTTGTTGAATCAGTGAAACAGAGTATGTGAAACTGAAAAACCAAGGAGACGAACATTTCTTAACCCTACCGTGCAGTTTTTCAGTCAGATAGGAGTGACATATTTATTTATCGCGCATTACACATGCATTTCCAGATTATGAGTTTTCCGATGGTTGTAGTGACCCCTTTGATGGTCGTTCCTCACATGTATGGACTGGGTGGATGGCAAATCACAAGTCCTCACAAAGTTTTAAGCAGACAGTATTATTACGCTAGGAAGGCGAAAACTCACAGGTGAACCCAGTTATTGTGATGAAACTTAAGTGCTATGATGAGACAATAAAAACTTGGAGGTTTTATCAGTATGTGTAGATGGGGAAAAGGGTAAATTTTCATCTTAGAATATAAATTAAATCACTCAAATGCTTGGTTAATCGACTCTCGTACGACAATATTGTAATGAATGTTGCCTCTTACATAAAATTGACTGACACATTCCAAAATGTTGGCAGAACGTTTGAAAGAAAAAAGGCCATTGCTATGGTTAACATGGTTAAGAGCCGTTTATTTATAAGGGTGAGGAATCTAAAATTATCGGTTATTCGTACTCTGTGCTATGTTCCATTATCCACTGAGCAACGCGGTTTAGTTACGGAACTGCCATGCGCCGTTATTCACATTCTTACCGCGCAATCAATTTAATGCGCATTAGTGTGGGATGTGTAACGTGGATGTCATGGGTAATACGCATTTAAAATATGTACATCTTATTTATGACATTTATTTTACACCTCTGTTTCTTCTTACAACCACAATGATTACTCTACTATCAATTGTGTATGCTTATTCATATCTTAGTAAAATCTAGAAAATGATGACTTAATAAACAGGAAGAGTAGGTAAGGCACATCAGCGAGTCAGACTTCATAGTACAATGGTCACTAAAGGTGAGAAAGAGTGCGTTGAAACTCTTCTCCCGAAAAATTTGAGTGTGAATAAACATCACCATCGATACGTTATAGAAAAAAAACCATTTGAAGATAACGAAAAAGTAAATAAAATATTGGTAGAAATATGCAAAATAAATATGGCCAAACCTAGACATAAAATTCTTAAGACACTCGACGGTGGGGATAACTAATCCAAAACACAGTTGAAAGCGCTGAATAAACAAATAAGCATAGTTACCTTACCCGAGTTCAGATGAATAAAAGTTTGAGTTAAATTGCTTTCCCATTAATTGTAGCGCGTAATAATAGTGGTGCCGGTGAGTGGAGGGGAAAAAGTGTCTTGGAAGAATGCGGTCGGCAAAGAAAGTAAATGAAGCTGGGATCCCGCCTTCCGCGGAAGCCAAAGCACTCTGACGAATGGGAAAGAGGTGGGGGGAGGCTTCCTGGAAAGGGGGAGGGTGTGGATACAGGAGGAGGAGAAGGTAAGAATGGTTTGAGGCGCTCGCAATGGTCTTTCGGTCGAAATTGATTGCGCAAAAAGGAGAAGCGACGCTGTAGCGGAGAGGAGGAGTGATGGCTGATGGGAAGAGTGGGCGTGGGTAATGGAGGTGAAGGGTCGGAAGGATTGGCTTGGAGGGTGCGGATGGGGGTGTGTTCCCCTTGGCGAAAATGGGGAGGAAGTAAATGCTTTTCTTTTCTACGCCCCACCCTCAACGTTCCTCTTTTTTTCGTTTTCCTCTTTCTTCCTCCTCCCGACTTCCTCAGAGCTCAATCCATTTCTCCGAAAGAGAAATCGTGTGTTGCGAAACTTTTGAGATCCCTCGCGAAGATTTAATGCCATCAGGATGAACTTCGCTTCAAAGGTCAAAATTTAGAATCAATGATTCGAAATTCAAACACTAACGTCGGCGCGTAAATCATGTGTGCTCGAATTTGGATGAATGTAAGGAGATAGCAAGAGGGACTACAGAAAAATCAAATAAGCATATAACATCTGCGTATACACTAGTTGGCATTTAGGTTCAGGGGATTATGACGATGACAGCTGCGGAAAAAAAGGGTAGAAGCATTCGAAATATGTTGCTACAGAAGGATGATGAAAATAAAATGGATCGACCGAGTGTCAAACGAAGAAGTCTTAAGAAGAGTGGGGGAAAAGAGAAGTCTGCTGAAAACTGAAGAGAAGAAGACGGGACAACCTAATCGGGCATATCTTAAGACAAGATGTCCTGATGAAGACAATTGTTGAAGGACAAGTGGAGGGGAAGAATGGCAAATGAAAGCCTCGAGTGATATAGAACAAGTGATGAGGGGTGTTAAAGAGAAGAAATACGTTAATATGCAGAGATAAGCCACTAGAAGAACTCAGTGGAAAGCTGCATCAAACAAATCAGAGGATTGATGACCAATGATGATGATAATGAGATTATGACTCCTCAGAGAAGGTACCCTAGTAGCTCAAATTATGAATCGCCTACCGGAAAGAGGATGGACACGTTAAAGAACAATTCGTGGTAAATTGCAGGTGATTTATTCTATTCTAATATGACTTGGTGGTTTTATATGTCCAATTCGTACCATTGAACTTGGCAGGTTATGGTTATGTATATGTTTCATGCATATCAATTACACCTTCAAGTCAATGAAATATCCAAACCGATATTCTTACCACCATATATGCATATCTAATGCGCATCGAAAGTCGGTTAGGTGGAAATCGCTTCCATAAGTGAATGTTACAAGACGGAAGAAGTATAGTATGATTCAATCTTTGGAAAAAAATTAATTTCTAGCTAATGATTTTGATGACATGCAGCCTCAGTTAACTCTTGGTCTTGGACATAATTTTGAATTCTTCCCTGATTTCTGTGCTACATGAAGTGGCATGTAACCAGGTTTACTGCTTCAAGCAGCGTAACCAGCGTGAACTTCATCTAAATTCCCTACGGTTAAAAAAGGCCATTTTAATATTTTTACTTTGATCCTCATAGGGGCAGAAATAATGAAAGGTTTCATATAATAATCTCAGCATGGTGATTCTGCCATGCTTTCTTTTTTGATATTTGCCTTTGGTGCCTTAGAGGAAAACTATTTATGCAAAGTTTGGTTTGTGAGATGTACAACGCCGAGAGCAACGAACGATGTTATTAGAGGAGATTTTTTTGACTCGTCCTCACAAACGCAGAAAGCGTCACGCAAGAGATGAAAGAAGCAGAGATAACGTAGTGGGAGGCCAAGGGAAAGAGAGAAATAGAATTATAAAGGCCTCTTTCCAAAAACGGGACAAGCGTGTGCGGAAGACCTATTCCTTCTTGAAATTTGGACGATCTCATTTTTAATGGAGGGACTTTTTTTTGAGGCCCTATATAGAGTAGACTTGCCTTTGAATTAATGATCAGCCTCACCAAATCTCCAGTTAGAGGAAGACGAAGCAATTACCTATGACGGGAGGAGCTAAGGGGCCGCGGAGTGAGTTGGGACGGGATGGATGGATATCAGAGGAAGGAAAGTGAATTTGGTTCCGAGAAAGAGGAAAATGAATGCAAGTTTCATTTGGGCGAAAGGCTTTTATTCATACTAGGCGCATATGAAGACCTAAATATTTTTACTAATGCATGTGCGGAAAGGTATAAACCAATAGTATAATGTAAGTTCAAAAAAATTGGTGGGAACGTGAGTTTGGTACAGTCAGGTTTAAAAGACGTTGTGTTTATCCTCTTTTTGATTATGTTTGGGAACATCTGGAAGGGATGTTGATTCTTGTCCGGAATTATTATTTTTTACCTAGTAGGACCAATGAAGAAATGCCGTATTTACTTTCCGCACAGTGTCGGTTTTACTATTGATAACACGGCAGCTGCATGTTCAGATAAACGCTAATTTTTAGCTTTTCAAATTCATGTCTGCCCCCAAACATGAGATTTCTACAAAACTTTGGTGCAAAATCCCATTTATTGGTAATTTTTCTCATTGTATAACTAATTACATCCCGAAAGACTAGCTCAGAATATCATTTTATAACCCCTATACTCTAGGTAAGCAAATTTTCAATTCCAAGTGCAAATATGATGTCTCAGACAGAAATGGTGTATACATGATTCAATATAATACCTGTGATGTCTCTTACATTCGTCTAACTGGACGAGCTATTCACAACTATGTGAAAGAACAAAAAAACTGTTCAAGAAAAGGGGATTATAGCTCCCAATACGCCAAACGCCTCATTGAAGAAGACCAAGACTTCATCCCCAAAGTGCTCCGCACCCAGTGCAAAGGCCACAAGTTGAACTTCCTCGAACAGTTGGAGATAACGTCTGCTACCAAAAACAACGTGCATTTGTTAAACGAATATGTTTCCTTCCAACTCTCCCTTCCTGACCATACCTTTTCTCTCCTCCCCAACTTGACCCATCTTCCTAACCCCCCTCCTTCGGCCAAATCACATCTAGTTACTGTCCTCCCACCACCTGCTTCTCCCCCCTCCATTTCCCATTGTTGCCCCAACCCACGGATCACGTGAACACCTTTGCAGGTATATAAGGAACTCGCAGACTCTTCGCGCTTACCTTGAAGATGATCGTAATACAATCGAAACCTAGGTCGGTGTCACAATAAATTTTGTGGTCTCTTGCAAAGTGGTTTTTCTATTTGCTACTATCGAAATTCATGCAAAAGAGGACAAAACTTACGACAATATTCAAGGTGTAATCGGAGGAAAACAGAGTTTTAAAGAGTTTAAAATGAGTTAAATGTCAAGACTGATAAGTATATGATAATAGAAATAAATTGGTGGTAAGTGGGAGATAGCACAGCTCAACAAGTGATAATCCAAGCACTAAAATGATGGCTCACTGTTTAGAGTTTTATCCGAAGGATGGTGCATTTTATATCATGTCCTCTCCGTATAAGTAATGGCAGTAATTGAGTTTTAGGTACCCCGTCGTGTAAGGTTGCATCGAAACTATTAACTGGATATCTTAATTCTAGGACAGCATGGTATACGTGTCCTGGATGGGAATCAAACCATTGACCTTATGGTTACCAAAGTAGCGCGTTACCGATGTCTATGTCTATTGGCTACCCTGCAGGCAACCGTGAGGGCGTTTGGCTGGGGGTGTGTTATCACCAAACATGCACTAAAGTGTACTTATACTATGTACCGCAGGAGAGAGTAAACGTCACGTAGAACACACTTCTGTTATTATTTTAACCCAGCATGAAAAGAAACAATTAATATAAATCAGTAGCAACATCAAACAAATGCAAAGAGCAAAGCCAACTTGCATAAAAGTACTGTTAGTTGGCTTAGCTTAAAATCCCTACTATTACATACAACTCTCTATCTGTCTATTGATACTCTTATATAAATATAAAATTAAATATAATCGCAGCTGTGTGTATATTTAGTAGTACCGATCGGGCTACCGCGGCCGGCAGCCCCTCTCCGTTCAAAAATTGATTTTAGTGAACATCTCTACATCTGGCCTGATGCCAGCGCAGGTAACAGGATAAATGTCGACTACCCTTAGTCACCCTACAAATCAGATCTCGAACCTCTGTCCTTTTACGGGCGAAAATGAGATTTTTTCTTGTTACTGCGCATCCTGGTTTACTCGTGTAGACGATTCCTGAGAACGACACCCTTGTGGGTCTTCATTCTCCTCCTCGTAATGCACCGATGGAATCCTCTTCCCGCTCTCACCCTCCCACAACACCCGACAACTCCCTCAAGCAATTTCTCAAGTCAGGGCAAAGTCAGGGTGGTAGGGAAAGGGAATGTGATCTCATCCGGAAGTACGCCACGGCCAACCCTGCATAGGAACTCGGAAACGTTTCGTCCCTTGGCTTCGGGAGTAAAGAGGAAATAGGTCAAATTCATAGGTAGAATAGCTGATGTACGAAAAAATGGTTGCAGCGATATCAGAGCAGGGCAGCAGTGTCCAAGTCTATACAGGTTACTGATAAACGTTTTTATTTGTGATCTTCACCTACGGTCACCATAAGCGTCTTTTACTATGTCAACGCCAGATAATTATCTTCAGTATACAAGTGAAACGCCGTAATTTGCCTGAGTTACTCCATAATTTAAGTACCTTCAGAAGGTTCAATTGTGTGAGGAGAAGAGTAATATCAAGCCAGGTAAGAGGCAGATAAAAATTAATTTTTGTGAAATAATTCTGAAGAAACGGGTGAATGTAGTGGAAGCGAAAAGAAATAAAATGAAATAAAAACACATGCCAAGTCCACAAAAATTGCATTTACTACGACTTGGGTTTACTTTAACACTGTATGACCCGGGTATCAGTAATTTTAATTGTTTCAAGATTTTCTTTTCATATTATCATTACAATTCTTAATCTTATATTCTGATTGTATTTTATTGAAAACCTTTAAGTAGAATATTCAGTTACTTAAAGTAAAACTAAAAAAAATAAATCGTACCTATCTACTTGTTCACGATTGCTCTATTCTTTACCATGACTACGTGACAGGAATCAGAAAGTGACACCAATGACGAGTTTACTTGCTAGAGTCTGTTGATTCAGATTATTGCGTATTATTTGCAAATGACTTTTCCCAAAACAATAACGGTGGTAGGAGCACAATTTAGTCTTACGTTAATTGATTGAACCTGGTAAAAGTATTTCCCATATGATCTAGGCCAGGGTTATCCAACGTTTTGTTTCACGCGAGAGACAATCATTCGGAAATAATTTTCACTCGTAAAATTCTTTGCAAGAAGGGACGATTATAATCTCGGCTGGACTTAAATTTGCAAATTATACATTTATCTTACTTTTTAAATGACTTATGGGTATCTTTCAATAGACTGCGATACCAAGATTTTGACTTTTATTCCAATTTGAATAATTTCCGAAGCTAACATTGAAACATGCAATTGAAGCACAATATATCCCATTTAGTTGCTGTAGTTTGAAACACTCATATCCAACTTATAAATCCTAGTAACTTTGAGTATGTTTTCATACTTGTGCAGCTTAAAATGTTGCAGGTAGGAATAAAGGGAAAGTTTCAGGCTGGGTAAAGTGTTCCAAAGGAGAGGTTATGTCTAAAAATGATAAATAAGCTGACCTTACACGAGGGGAGGCGAAATAAAATTTGGATGATGGAGAAATCCTCTCAGTGGGCGATCTGAGGCGGAGGGAATTCTGAAAGGCGAGACTGGTCCTGAGGCCATGGCCCCATAGAATCCCCGTAGCGAGCAGGGCGACGTTTTTGGAGAGAGTTGTGCAGGAACGGATGGAGACGAGACATCCGACGCCGCGTGTGCCTGACGAGAAGGAAATTAGCGTGTGGGAAGGTCAGGGGAGTGAGAGAGAGGACCCTGGAGCATGAAGTTCTCAGGGGAGGACTGCAGAAAGGAGAAGAGGTGATGTCGGATCAAAGAAAGGCGTTGGATGTCGTGGGACACATTTTTATTCGGAGATGAGGAAAGTTGGGGACGGAGGCACATTCGAGGTTTTGCCCTGCCGTTTCGTTCATACGACAGAGGCGCTCAATGGCCAAAAGAGGTAATGCTATTCCTTTCTACAACAGCATTACCAAGTTACATTTCATCTCTAAGAACATGTGAGCTGGGTTAACTGGAAGGCAAACCTGTGCTGAGGTAAACCTCATTGTAACTCTTATATTGCTTACAATATGCATCATAAGCACCATTAGCACACAGTAGGTACACCATGTGAGAATTTTGCAAAAGAATGAATTGAAAGAATTAATGTGGCATAAATGATTATTCCATTACATTGTGAAAGCAGCACTTATGTACTGCTAGAGTTATTCACACTACTTTTTAAAAGTCTATTTATATTTTTCTTCGCCGATAGTCTAGGCCAATGGGGGCGTTTACTCGGAACCGAAATCGCAATTTTGTACACGAAATCGTTAGATGGAAACGAAAAACGAATTTTAGTGAAAAAAATTAATCTTCTAACCACAACCATTCACTCATAAATCAAAAATTAAAATAAGCAAAAGGTGACGCCCACCGAAAATGCTGCTGTGATAACATTGACGTCATTTTCCTCCCGTCCTTGACTGCTTTCAGGGGAGGGGGAAGGGAGTGGAGGGGGGTTCTCGGAAGGTCTGCTCGCACAGATGCTGTCGAAATCGCTCCCATTGGCCGAGTCAGCTGTGTCCCCCCCTTTGCGATAAGGCGAAGTAACTTCGCGGGCTCAGTTGTGATTGGACGAAGTCGATTAACGTCAGAGGTTGCACCACACCCACTTTTCCGAAAGGGTTAAAAACATCAGTTTTTCGCCGCTTATAACTCTGGAAATAATTGTCGGATCAGAAAACGGAAATATACTTGTCCTTTTATTTTACAAACTCTATCAGATTCGGCAATAAAAAAAATATGGTAAACGACCCCATTGTATTGCATGGTTCCATATTTTCACATTTTTTATTTTCTCGAGAAACTTTTTATATATTGTAGAGAATATGGAGGTGATGTAGGCTAAGGTTAGGATAGGCATCAACTTTGAAAGGCTGAGTCATTGAGTTTCATACGAAACACACTGTAATTAGCAAAAAATAATCATATGACGATGTTTCACAGCAGTGAAACCATGGTCGTGTAAATAAAGTTGTGTTTATAGGTGCTGTGTTCGTTTTTCCTCTGGGACTTCATGATGGAGGGAATCGTGGTTGGTGTGGTGGCTGGAGTGCTGGCCTCCCATCCCGAGGGTCTGAGCATGAATCCCACCACGAGTGGAATTTTTCTTTGGTATTCCAGTCCTTATTTGAGTGCCTTGTTGAGAGTTCTTCGAATCAAGTACTGCATCAATCGGATGGGACGTTAAGTCGTGATCTCCTGGACGCATTTTGTTAAGGCCGACAGTGGGTTTCTCTTCACTCTTGCTCCGTTCCGTAAAAACTGCTACCCAGTTACCTGCCTATCCTATATTGCGCGAAAGACCAAAGTTGGTAGTCGTCTCCCCCAAATAGCAACTGGTTCGTGATTGAAAAATTCCACCGATTTAATTCCTGACCCTGTTCCTTTTATCATGGCTCGGCCGACTTGGGTAGAAAGTGCGGGAATTAATTCATTTAACATGAAAATATTATGTACACTGCGCTAACTTTTAATGAGCAAAAGATGAGTTTTTCTGTTTGAGACTATATTAAATTATTTTGAATATCTTCCAGTTTCGGAAAGCCAAAAACGCTGAACGCAATGTGCCATTTCATAATCATAAACACCGTCTCTATCTCAAGACGTATATGGCTTGTTATTCACATCACATTTAGCCTGCCTCCCTCATTTAACAATTTAAGAATCTCTTTAGATGTTTAATTATTCTGCAAACCTCCATATCATTTCTAACACATTATTTTTATTTCCCTTGAAACTTACGTGGTAAAGCTCCGGCCTGTTATATCCAGCAATTCTCCTTCATGCTTCTGTACTTCAGTACTCGAACAGTAGGTATAGTAGGACGAAATAGGGGACAGATACTCATTATATCGGGGCTCGATCGATCAGTTCAAACATGTTTACGCTTAGCGACCATATGGCTTTAAATTTTAAACTTGAAAAAATAATTGATATGATAATTTTTATGTGCATGTCAGTGGCATTTCTTTTCGAAGAAAATAAAAATGGTCTGATTTATTGCAGGGCTTTTCTTTCATGAGCCAAATTCGGGTGCTGATTTCGTGTGTGACAAAATTGATCAGCATAATCATATCAGTCCTATGACTTGTGGCATTTTTCAGTATTGCGTGCAACATTGCTTTAAACAAAACGTACTAGATTAATAAGAAACCTTAGAATTCATATTTTGCCATGGCAATTTTCCACGCCTGAGTCTAAAGATTAATGTTTAATAAAAACCTTCATTACATCCCTTGTCGAAGAACACATATCTAACTCCATTAATTTAGATTTCGTTCATTTCTCAATATAATTTTGCCGTCATTTATATTTAAACACGAAAGGTAAGGGATATGGGTAATGTACCTGGTTTTTCAAACGCTTTAGCTCTAATATTCATTGTCATTAAGCAGTTATATTAATATGACGGCTTTAACACTATGGCATTTTTATGTATGAAGTATCTGAAGAGGAATGAAAACTTTTTATATTTTCAATATGAATACAAAGTTATTTCAGCATTAATCTCAAAGTCAGTTCTGCCCTGCGGAAATGATGGCCAAAATATTACTGCGGAGGTAAATGGAGTAAAAGAAAAGTATCCTCGATTTACTTATTATTTTTTAGCTATTAAAATAAGATGGAGTTGTAGTTTAAAGAAAATTTTCAAGAATATATATTGAAAAAAATTACTGCTGCCCGTGACCCGATCTAATATTGCGCATTTAACTGCTTCTGGTCATACCCAACTACTATAGGAATATGAGCCTAATGTGCTTAATACTCGGCTAATCTGCAAATTGGCTACCTACCGAATAGCAGAACACGATTCACTCATAAAACGAATAATCCGTGCAATGAGTGATTCGTGCTCTGCTTTGGCAAGCGGCCAGCTAGCCATGCGATCATTATCTGGAAAGAGGCTGAGCAACATGAGCTCTCGTATCGTGTACGGCAAGCCTTTTACGTAAATGGCGTTGATATGCCCAAGGTAGGGAAATATATACCCTAAAGGAGAGACTCCCATAACGGTCTCTCTCTTCCCATTCATAAATATCACGGTTAGAACAGGATAAATAAAGAGCATAGGAAAGGAAGACAAATAGTTTTTTTTTAGTCGTTAGTACCGCCATTCAAGATTTAAATGCTAAGTATTGGTGCACCAGGAACGCTTCCGAATTGATTAATGGCTTTTTCTTACATTGTTTACGAAACATTAGGTTTAGGTTAACGTGCTAAAGGTAAAATAAGGGTTTCACTGGAGGGAACTTTACTAGGTGGTAAGCACCGCAATCAAGCACTCAGAGGTTGGAAGGATTACCTAAATAGCCTAACAAAAGATTACCTTCTCGAGCAAAACAACTATATCGTAAATAAAGTGCATTGTGTGTGTTTAAATCGGAATATGTAACCGTTCCTTTCTTATTGTAAAAATAATAAAAATCAAATTGGCTTTATGCCTTATGCTGAAATCTCGCTTGTGAGGCTGTTGAGTTTTTCACAAATGCCTGACATATATGTAATAGAGGGTATATGATATTACAGTAGTTAGCTTGATGTGTGAGATGGACCATTTTATTTATATTTAATGGTTCATTGAAGAGAAAAATGCCATAAATTTTGCTAAAATGATGTATTATTCATGAATGTGATTTTATTTAGTTTGGAGCCACTAAATCTAAAGATACATTCACCAATGACGACATTCGTGACCATTAAAGTACCATATGAGACACCAAAACTGACTGGAGGATGTACCACCAAGCCTTTTTTTTAAGAGAGGGGAGAATTAGGGGTAGGGGCATAATTTCAAGAGGAAAAGAAATAGGATTTTAGTATATATTTCAATTCATGTCGATGTTGTGGACTTGGGGGTCTAACTATACTAAAGTATTTTTTCAGAAGATAGGAGAGCGCCGAGCTGAAAACACTATTGAGGAATATTATGCATGTTGATTTATAAGAATTGTAACCCTATACTCGCTAAACAAAAAAGGATATTTAACCGAATAACAAGCTCCAGACAGAATAACAGGCTTTTTTTCCTTTTCTTCTTCATGTTCCATGACAGCAAAAGAGGATAAGGAAGGTGATTATTGCCCATTGACTTCATGCATAAAAAAGGCCTTGGGCAATAATTTTCTGTCATAATTTTTACAACAGAATGATAAGTAGATTATACAAAGAATTTTTAAGCGTAATTTAATTACTTTGATAAGGTGAAAAATTGATCTTAATCATGTAGTATGGTATGTACATTTATATAAGTGGCATTACCGGAATGATACCAAGTCATATTTATTTGCTTAAAAAGATCAATGTATATATGCTCTGGCAATGGAATCTATGGGAAGATGACGTTGGATTTAAATATGCGCTCAAATATAATACCATGGTATATCGAGGGCATGTAAACTTTTGTTTAAATAGACAAATTACCTGGGATGTTTTAAGATAACGATCGTTAAGAGTTGTTTTTTGATCGTCCAAAATTTGTGGAATAACACTATAGGAGCAAGACCAATATACTATTACTGCAATATACAGGAAGGATATATGAGACTAAATCAAACTGTAATATCTATTTCCACATTTGAATGCTTATAGATGGAATTATCGCCATTAATGTTTGATCTGACATGCAAAAAAAATATTATTGGTATATTCTGATTCATTATCCTTATTTGATGTTCCTTTTTGTATCTTGACGTCTAGGTATATCATTTTAATTTGGTTGTTCTCATATTAAGGGAGCTACGCACAGCGCTTACATTGACAGTGGTATAAGGAAAGGTCGTATGTGGAAATATGGTCCCATATTCCACTGCCATCAGAGTGATAACAGTTGCAATGCTGTAATAATCAAGTAATAGATTTTCCCGACCGAGTAGGCACTCCTTACTTGATACAGTTTTTGCTGCTTTCGAGGTAATATGCAACGGGGCATCCCACAAGCCTAACTGTGGCTTTCTGTTTTCAAGGAGTTGCAGCCGCACCTATTTGGCCCATTCTGTCACCCACATAGGCGCGTTTATCTCTCCTTTTCCCCTTGCTTCCCACCTCTTCCGCGAGCCCGCCCGGTGCATTAACTTCGAATTACGGGAGGGTGGATTCCGGAGAATCGCTGCTAATTTCTAGTCAAAATAACCGGCCGGCGGGATCCGGAGACTCATTTGGCCACCGTGCCCTCTCCGGCGCTTCGTTTTCTGGGTCCTCGTCGGCCATTTACGCCCATTACGGGCGCTGGCGAGAACTCTAAGGAGTGGCGCGAACCTGCCAAACGAAATAAACGTACGTGGTAGCTTATTTCGGAGAATGGGCTCCCATTTGTACAGCAGTGCTCCGCTACGAGCCTTTTTAATTACACGTACCGCTGCCGAATTGCCAACCATTTGTCTTGCACAGTATGGGGAAATTAAGGAGGAGATATAATTTAATTTTATGCTAAAGCTATTATTTCCTAGCATAATCGATTAATTTCCCGTCCAATATCGAGTGAAGATCTCGAAGAATTTTCGATTTAGGATGTTTGAAATTGAAGTATTTAAATCATAATAGGGCCCATCATAATTTCGGTTAAAAACATGGTGGCTCACATTGAAAATAACTTTTCGAATGAGTTTACTCTTCCCTAAACATATACTTAATGGCCATGCTTATTAAAATTATGGAAATTTTGAGTCACGTGTATTCATGAGAAATGTCATTACGTTTAGTGCATATAATTTTATTGCATATTACACATTATGGTAATAAATACTATGACAAATGTTAGCAACAAAGCCAATATATTTCTATCTGTTAGTGCTGAAACATTTAGACTCTGCCGTTGTAGTCAAATGCATAGAATAATTAATTTAGGTTTCATTTATAGATCTATTGCGTTCAAATGCATTAATATATTAATTATACTTATACATTATATACTATAGTATCCAATTATCGTCGTGCTTAATAAATTGGCTTTAGGATAGAAAATACCCTTATTCATGACCTTGTTTTGTAAATGAAAATATATGTAAGCAGACATCAGTCAAATAGATGTTCGGTATTTTCGTTTTTTGAATTTCATAATTGAAATAACTTTCACATTATCAGTAGTACATCATTCGTGTAAAAACAATTTGTAACATTTAGCATTTTGTATTTATCATTCATGATAGTAATTAATCACGGAAGAAAATATTGTGTGTCACAACTTCAATCGAAAAGGACTATGGATAAAATTTTCTGTTACGGATAGGCGAGCAATTCCCTAAATTCTCAATTAGAAGAAAACATGTGATAATATTCCAAATGTTTTGCCCGGTTTCATCCTATTTTCTGCTAACATAATTTTACCACAATCCTCATATTTCCGCTCGTAGTCTTTGAACATTTGGCATGCAAGAGAATTACGCCAAAGACGCCATAAAAGGGGAAATGGTCTATAGGTACTGGAGCAGAGAGCACTAACCGAGAGAAAATTCCTCCATAGAGATATAAAGAATGGCTTCCTTTTCACATACCAAGATGAAACCGTGTTCTGAGGAAAGTGAAGCCTTTGAAGTTGAAACTGTCTGAAAAAACATGATAAAATGAAGTATAAGGTCTTTGCAAATCACCAGATGTAAGCGTATGCTACAGCTTCTGGGTATATTTCTCGGAATACAGTAACTGTCATTTGGAATTCTGCCGAATTTTGAGCCTTTGTGTGGACGTGGTTATGTACCAGACAGTACTGGAAATATTTCCGAAATGTCGCTAACATATTGCGTTACTTTCTTAGATGAATTACATTTAATAAACACACACTAGGCAATTAGAGGTATTGTGGAAGAAGGTGATTACTTACGAGATGTTATGGGTTAATAAAACTGGAGACGGAACACCAGACTGCATTAAAAACTATTGTTAGTTTGAGGTACACCATTCAATTGAAAATAAGAGGTTTTAGTTTTGAATGTTTAACATTTTCACTTTTGAGTCATTTCCTTATTTCAATGAAATATATAATTTATTACTTGGCATTAATTAGGAAATCAGAAATTAGTCATAAATTAGTATTAAATTTCTCTTTTTACTTAATTCTGCAATCAAGGCCAATCACGCAAGCCTCTCCAGAAAATATGATTACTAACATGGTCCCAAAAGTTCTTAGGTAAAACCTTTTCAAACATATCTATAGTGAAGTATAGGCTTCTGAAGATGCTTTCCTTTTAAATGGAATTTTTCAGTAAATGTCAAAGCGTTCTAAAGCTTTCCAATGCATGTAATTTTAAAATATGTTCAAATGATTGTCTCCGTAGCAACTCACGGTTGGATAGAAACACCAGTCCTAGTTATGCTAGTACGCTTGTGATGATTGAACAATGGTCATCATATTCACATTCAATAATCTCTAGGAAGTATCGCTGATATATTCTTGCTCGTGATCATATTCCGTTTGCACTAAGGTTTCATTTGAATCCCGTTTATTAGCGTACAATAATTAATACCTAAAGAGGAAAAAGTACTATTACTCGCATGGTACGAATTAGGTTTAATAACGCTTGTAAATGTAAATTGGAGGGTTGGGCGGGGGCCTTCTGGAGCCCCCCTGGCACTTAGACCTCTTTAGATCCATTGTGCCAACCCACATTTTACCTGCCCGCCACTCGCAGACAAGAGCACCGCCGTAGAGGTATGGAGGGGGGCTAATCATCCAACCTCTGTCCGGGCCCAACGTTGCTTAACTTCGGTGATTTGACGAGAACCGGTGTATCAACGTGGCTAGGACCTTGTCACCAAATAACGCTTAGTCAATATTCAAAGAGAATCTTTTGCAAATTTATTCTTCTCGGCTAGGAATGAATCTATTGTAGATACAGCAACGTAGCAATGAGTTAAGCGTAAAGGAGTAAAAGTGAAGCAGCATGTATCCATGTCCTGGACTCATGTGAAGGACGACAACAATATTCAGAAGGTGTTGGAGATTCTGAGCTAGTTTTGATAATGTAGAAAATTTTATATGTTCAGCAGTAGTGTTATAAAGCAGTTAGAGACCGGAGTGAACTTAAGGAAAGATAAGGGAAAAATGATAAAAACTGAAAACAAATAAAGACAATGGGTTTGGATGGAGGAATGTCAATGAGTAATTAGAAACATCTTGGAAGTATATGGAGAATTGGGGTCTCGTGGGTGCTATAATTAGGGTACAATCCTCTCATCTGGAAGGCCTGGGCTTGAAACTCGGTATTCAAAGATTTTTTTATCAGTAAACCGGCCCCTACTGAAATATATATTGAGGAGGATTCGGGTACAGTGCTCCGTCCGTCGATTGGGACACTAAGCCGTATTTCGTTAAAAGCATCCTAATGCCGACGCCGGGTTTCTATCTCCCCTTCCTCCACGCCGCTATAAAATCCCATAATGGAATCTTTCCTCCGGTCTAATACACCTACGCAAGTTCTGGTATGGATTAGAAAACTCACATGATATGACATCTTAAATTCAGTATATCTATGATATGCTGCCATCGGGAAGGGTTTCAGATTTTCATTCAATGGAAGTTGTAACGGAGACAAACATTCCTCTTTCAGTTGAGTTTTACTGATACTTACTATTCAATAGAAATATTTTGACAAAATTACTCTGGTCAATTTTTCTTTTAGCTTTCCTACCGCTCCAAAGAACCTTATATGGGGACATAGACACACAGATATAATCTCTTAAAGCACAGATACCTACACAGATTAAATCTCTTACAGAAATTTAAATCGGATAGCTTTACCGAAGATGTGAGGCATATATTAAAAACACCAGCGTATTATGCTACATTCGACCAGATAAATAAGATTAGAGAGATAGATTGTCGTACGGATAGATTCAAAATGTCATTTTTCTCCCGTACTGTAAGAGAACAGAATAGGAAGCATAGCAAAGGGATAAGTAGGGGAAATATTTTAGAGTAGTCTGTAGTGCATGATGCATGTATTAACAATCAATCCCTTAATTACTATGCAGATACTAACAATCTAGTTCCCTGAGACTCTATAGTAGCATGTTTGTATGCTTATAGTGCATTCTTGGTGATCTTCATCCCCTGCCACACACTCTTGCAGGGTATCGTGTAGATATAGATGTAGATATGAGGACGTAAACGGAACAAAAGAAAGGCAGATATGTCACGTATTTTTTTATCTACACGTAACCTCACCAGTTGAAGACTACTTATGTTAAATGTTAGGAAACTGATGATGTTGATGAAATTCGACATGTCGTTAACGTAAAGCGTCACGAGTGGAACAAGCTTAAAATTGCCGTCCTTAAAATGAATGTTTGTATTGAAAGCGTTAAAAAATAGGAGGTGTAACTGACAAGAGGCACTATAGAAGTATACAAAAGGATCGGATGGAAAGAGAGGTGGAAGAGACAATGTTTGCACAGGAGTGGATGTTAATTAAATGGATTTTAGAATGAGAGAGCAGCTAAGGGTCATGAAAAGGGTCGAAGAAGAGAGGAAGGGAGGAGATTAATATATATTGATGAGAGTTTAGAGTGGGCAGAGAAAGAACAAGTATTAAAGTGTCAAGGAAAGGCTTGCTTTGTTGGGAGGCCACTCAACTCTTTTAAGAGTTTGGGGAGGGTCCTACTATTGACGGTAAGGAAGTGGTACAGAATCTAAGAGGGCTTTGTCTTCCTCCAGGATCCCTTTCCTTTCGCTCAGGTAGATGAGAGAAGCCTGTGAAAACAGAGAGCGGGCGAGTGGCTTCAACGGATACGTTTAAATGGCCACCAACAGCGTCAATCGTCTTCATTAAAATTGCAGTAAAAGGAACACTCACGAAACATCAAAGCCCGACAGAATTGAACGGCTCTTACCGCTCGGGGAGCAAAAAGTCATTCCTCACCGAAGAATAGTGACTGCTCGTAATTGGCAGTGCACGTCACTGGGTAAGTATCTGCCCAGCTGCCACTGGGACGGAAGGAATATTTCTCTCGAGAAGTTCATGGTTGGAAGGACATCTGGGAGGGTACCAAGCTCTTGGAAACATTTTGTAAGATCGCATTGGAGGCGGCAACAAACGAGTAATTGAATTCTCCGTTCGGTTCCTCAGAGTACAAACGTCCCACCAGCTATAGTCAGAACCGATGTAGTCTAAAATTAAAATAGAGATATCACGTCCTCAGAACAGTCTTTGTTCGTACTTCGATGTCTAAATGGAGGAAATGGCATCATTATGCGTACATAAAGTGCTTTTGACAAATTGAAGGTTCATATTTTTTCAAAACACCTTTGTCTTCATGGGTGAGCGAGGTCATCACATTTAAAATAAAGAACGTTTGACAAAGAAAGAATTACTGTTTACTTTCGGGAGAAAATATTTTACAGCACTCATCATTCATTTAAAATGACAAAACAATGGTCGATGGTTTTGACAAGCAAAGTGAGCTGTCTCATTCTACTCTGGTACGTGAATTTCGATCGCCATTTACTGCTATCAATAGTGGAACTTCTCCTTAATCAATAATTTTGATCTGTAGGCTGAAAATTGTTGGATCGGTAATATTCAATACATGAAACTTAATGAAAAGGAAAGAAAGGGGAGGATCGGGTTGATTATGTGGTGTAACTTCTGGCCCCTCTCCCGGAGAACCTTGGTTCGTATATCGACTGAGACAGATATTTTTCCTAGGTAAACATTACTATCACATGAGTGAATTTTGGAGAGCATTCGTGTCTGTTGGTTGGGATACTGAACTACAATCTACATGGTGCCTTTCTTTATGTGCAGTCTAATATCAAAGCCAGTCTTTTCTCCACCCATCCTCTTTATTCTTTATTTCCATCAATTTATTCACTTAGCTTTATACCTATCAGAAGCGCGACGAGGGTTAGTATAGGCGTAGAAACTCAGTTGGTGATTGAAATAGGCGTAAAAAAATACCATTTTTTCCTCTTACTGGATTTTACCACGGAAATAATGCTTTCATTTATGAATCAATCAAGACAAAATTTTAAAGTTTACTCAACAGTGGCTCCTCCGAGATTTTCCGGATATTACATTTCTGCCTCTTGATGGAGCCGCCGCGGTGTTCATTTTGTTGTTCAATACCTGTCAACCATTTACCAAATTATGTAAGCGGAGTAAAAATAAACGCTGAAAATATTCTAGATGCCACTACCAGGTAAAATGTTTGTCCTAACAATGGATGAACTAGTCTTACCGCAGCATTACCAAAATAAAACAATCAACTACAACCGATAGACTGTTATAGCTGTGAACACGGTTAATTGTAGGAATTGGTGCTTTCCCGGTGTACATGCTTCAAGAAGTTTTCTCGGGTTGTGCGCCTATTAAGGGCGTCCATTTCGGCCGACGTTTTGATCCTCGACTCAAGGGTCATCTTCAGGGCGAGATGAGTATTTCCAGAACTAAAAGTCTTCCAGCTGGAAGGTGGGAGAACTGTATTTTTCTGTCAGCACCATAACGAAATTAGTGCCGTAACCACGGATACACGCAATCAAAAATATGTTGTATGGAAATATATAAATTCCTTTAATCTTAGATAATTGTTTAAGTTCACTGCACAGAATATTTGGCATATAAAGGACGGGTTTTTAGCAAATATTGTGACATATAGCGAATATGTTGATATATTAGACTGCCTTTTAACTTGGAGAGTTGTGCGACACGTATACGCGACACGTGTGACACTGACATACATACATGCAATTGCTAAAACTCATAGTGGTATAAATACCCTAAGGGTAGTGAGTTATGTTTGTTTTCTTCTCTTTCTTTGCCAGTTTTCGTTGCTGATCATTCCAAACAAGCTAGGTCCTTGGATTTTATGCGATTTTTTCTACATTAATTTATATATTTAAAAAAAAATTGCACGAAAATACTACTCAGATGTTTTTCTGCTTGAAAACCATATGTTACGTGACTTATCTATGGTTTGTTTGTTTGACATGTTCATATTCATTCACTGTAAAAAGTAGATCTGATTTTAAGGTACAAAAGCGATCTGAATTTCAGATGCAACAATTTTAAGACAGGGTATGTTGAATTTCAGCAGTAATATCTTGTCTAAAAATAAGGCAGGTGAACGACTGAAAATCAGACCATCCAGAATCCTGCTTCCTCTGCTTTCTGCTTAACTGCTCCTGTACCAACCATCCATGTTCCTGCCTCTTCCGCACCTTGCATCCGTGTTCCTGCCTTAAACCAGACAGCGCTTAAATTCAGATCGCACTGAAAATCAGATCAACTTTTTACAGTGTTGAATTGGTCTCGCAGTTCGAGATACTTCTTAATTTGGATTATATTTAGTCTATTCAAACACCCTTGCAGGTTTTTGCCTTCAATATCAACGTGGATATATTTAGATTTAATTGGATTGATTTTTCATATATTTTCAACCCTATTTTTTGCAGTAGTTCCGTTTGAATCAAGAACGTCAATTCAAATTTGCAGAGACAAAAATAGTACAATTGTTCACAAAAATAGTTTCTTTTTCGTGAAAGTTCCCTCTTTGCACGGCTATCTGCCAAGTAGTCCGGTATAAGGTTTTGGAAAGACTCTCACTTCTCAATCTTACTGAACCTAGGCATTTGTTTCCAATTTAGTTCAGAGAATGCGTCGTTCAACTATGGTCAATAGCCTTTCAGCACGCGATCCTCTCCATTTTATTTTTTGTTCATTTCCGCTAGCATGCCTAAATTTAATCAAGCGGTGTGTTTGGCGTTAAACCTGAATTCGATCAAATGGGCAGCAGGTACAATTTAGAACCTTAAAAGTATTGCACTATTTTATGAGTCCGATGATTGGAAAAACAATTCCTATTGGTCCATTAAAGAGGTAAAGGGAAGAATTATTAACTTTTTGAGTATATTTTCATGTAGCCCTGCAAAACAAAAATGCTTTTAAAACATTTTTTTTAGCAAACACTTGAAAATTAATATGCTCCTTCTATGAAGCAATGACCCGCGTTTCTGATATTCTTATTTAGTTTGCAGAAAAATACATTTCTCTGATCTTCATCTTTCAAGTCATTGGTTGAGATCCTTTTCTCGCATTGCTGGAAACTTCTTAACCAAATATTGATTGTTAATAGGAATTAAAAAATAGGAATAGTTGCATTGCTTAGATAACAAAATTGACACTTAAATAATATATTCTATGGATTTAAAAACCAAAATTTAGTAGTTATTCATTTTTTCGCTAACAAAGTTTTACGCCATATGCGCCATTAAGAGTACGAGAATGATTGAGTACTGCAGGAATAGATATTTTAGAAAAAGGAAGGACGGGTGCAGAGTAACTTCGGCATTAAGATACACTTAACGGAAGGCGCACAGGGGCTCATGGATTAACGTCCCTTCCGACGGACGCAGTACTGAACTGTAATCGTCCTCTGCACAGCACACAATTAGAGCCAATATAGCGATAAAAATCACTAATATTTTTGCATTTAAAACTAGAGCTTTCCCAGTATGCTAGCCGACACACAAACCAGATTTTTATTTGAATAAGATTTATGTAATTTGTTAAAGGGTAATTTAAGTTTTTCATTAAATTTTCTGCACCATTTTTATTTAATTTGTGCTTGGTTCCTCTATATGTGACTCGATTGCCATCTTGGAAATGTGGAATGTCTCCATTACTTTTGTTTTCACAAGATACTTTTTTGTTTATCTTCTTCCATACATTATATATTGATTGTGGTGAAATCAACAGCAAGAAAGAAGATCTCGATCATGAGTTTCGCTTTCGGATATATTTAGCGCCATGGGTCTTAGTGTTTGCGAAACGACTTTACTGAAAGGAATCGTTGAGAATGATTAGTGGTGTTCAACCACAGCCATTTAATTACCCCGTAGGAGGAGATATTCATGTTCCACATGTTCGGAATAGGTAAATTACGGCACAGCAGTTAATTTCTCGTTGTTGAATTGATGGTGCTGGGTTGCAAGATGTGCGGAGATTGTAGGAATTTAGGACAGAAAGGAGTGGATAAATTCCGGCTGGAGATTCAAGAGTGAAAATAGGAGTTTTAGCAATGATGTGAGTGGTAATGAATCAGCATAAGGAGTGAAAGTGTGCCATTTAGATTCAATGTTCCTTAGATAAATGGAAGTACAAGTCGTAGGCAAAATAATATTCAATTAAGGGAAAGAAATGAATAGTGCTTTTCCATGCGTTACATGATCGCAGGGGATGAAAATGTTTTGAAAGGAAAATGAAAATTTTGAGTTGTAAATGCTATTCAAAACGACTAAACATGCAACTATATCTTTATGGTAAAATATGTACCATATGTATTTAAACTATGTATAAACGAAACGAAACTAAAACTATAAAAGAAAATATATATAAACATGTACTTTCGTTTCCTAAGCATTATTTCCGGAATGGAATAAAAAGAAGCAAAATAGAGATTTGTTTGTGAGAAGCCCCACAATAAGAATTCTTGTGTATCTGTGTCTTAATTCAAGGAAGAATAAGAACGAGAATCACTATCACCTTGCAGGCTGTGGAATGGAAAAACATTATGTAAAATTGTGTGAAGGATTGCTTTTTTTAACGACATTAGCAATTCAAAGTGCAGTAACTCTCTCAATTACGTTTAATCATAAAATTATTAAAATAAGTGTTGCGGATACTATGGAAAAATCTTACTGATGATATTAGACAAAAAGTGTTTGTGATTTTCTAATAGATAAACTTATCTCCCCCCAAATTATTTAGTCTTGTGTTGAGTTGTTGACATGAAATAGTCAGGGAAGTTTATATACAAAATATTAAAGATATTTTATCAATGTGATCGTATTAACAATTTACAAATTTTCTTATTAACCATTTATTTTGTCATGTTGAAAACAATATTAATGTCACCAAGTAACAAATATTACTTCATATTCGTTATGCATTTACATTTCTATGAGCGTATTATATGTCGTCATCTCAGTATGCAATGGCAGGAGTCGGAAATAAATCCTCTCTACCGATACTATATCCATCACTACAGGCTTTGTATTAGTGAAGAAAAAGAGGCATTGACTACAGAAGTATTATATAGAATATTAGCAATGTTATTAGTCGTGTAATACCATAGGATTGGTAGTTAACTTCAGTATCCCATTCCATTTGTGTAGCTGACTTTAAATTTGCTGCTTTACGTGATCGATACTAATGGCCAACTTCCCTGCAATTCTCGCGAGCGTCTTCGGATACTAATGTCCAATCCTCGAAGGAATGCGGGCGTCGGAGGTTGAATTTATACGGTGAATTTCGAGTGAGTGTTTAGAAGTTCTTGAAGGTTTAATTGCCCTTTTTATCCTCCCTCTGAGTGAGGGTGTCGTAGCTTCTAGATAAGGGGGATCATCGTCAGCATTTTTCCTATCTTGCATCCCCTTCCTTTGTCTTCTATTCATCGGGTCATCTCTCTCTCCTTACCTGTCTCTGTGTCGCCTCTTATTCGTTTTATATCTATTTTCGCGCCAAACTGATCCTCCATGAGTCTCGCTCACCGTCGCCATGGCGACAGACGCTGAAAAGGGATCCCTTTCCCTTTGTCACGCCGCGGAGAAGCCCGTTTTAAATGATGTCATTATCTCCATCGAAGTGTTGGAGGAGTAAAGGTGGAGGGGAATGGTTTTTCAACGCGAGACATGAAAGGGGAAAATGTCTCGGGTAGGTGAGAGAGGGCCTCTGAGATGTGATCGAAAGCAATCCAGCGTTTCTTTTTGTATGCTTTTTTTTATTTTTAAGATTTCCTCCCCTTTTCTTTCTCTGGGTCCTTCCCATCAGATTCTTAAGGAGAGTGTACACCTCTCAGGGGCTCATTAACTTTTAATGGTTGGCACTATCGCGGCGTCTCCTCTTAAAACCACCCAGCCACGTGCCTGTTTAAACTGGCTAGGAGTGAGGTTTATGGTGGTAGAAATTTTAATTCCATTTACTTTCCCGGCGCGGGTGGTCTTTAAAAGAAATTACTATGGGCGGGCGAGGAAATGTTTGTGGCCGTAATAAATTTCTCAATGGGGTTCCCCGCTGGTTGCCACGACTCCTTGACACGGAAGTTCAATTTTGAACAACTTCTCGTTCGTGAGTTCACAAGGAAGGAGGTAATTGATTCTATTCATCGCTTTATGAGTTGGCCCTTCGGCACAAATGTGAATCTTGCATAAGTTCTGTGATTCAGCATCTTCTTTGTTGAATAAATCTGATAAACCTAAGTTTTGAGAGGTGAAAATTAATTCATATCTTGCCATATTAATATATCAATCGAAATGCTGAAGTAAAGAAGGGAGTGAAAGCCTTGGTATCTTAAGGAAATGTTCCATTCTAAAAATTCCATGCAGACGACTACTTTCACAAAATGATCTCAAGGTATGATTTGATGAAACTATGGGCATTCTCTAGTTAATGTAATTCAATTCGTGAAAAAGAGATAGTACTTATCGTCTTATAATAAAGATTCCCAAATAAGTGACCAATCAATGCACTAACAATGATATAAGAACGTGTAAATACGTGTACAACTTTCTTAAATATGTCTTCTTTCAATACCAAGTGATAAAGAAATTAAAAGAAAGAATGAGATAATAATTTAATACAGTTTAGCATCGAACATTTATTAATTATGTTGTTTATAAAATAACTTTTTGAATGCTTATGCTAATGCATATTTTGAGAATCTTAATTTGGATCTTTTGCAGAAAATTCATTAACCTGCAAAGTGATGTAAATGGTTTAGCAATATACTTGCATGTTTCTATTAAAAATCTGAAAATATCCACAAGACACTTTTATTTTTAATATGTTTTATTTAAACACTTCTGAATATCGAGATAAATTTTAAGGGCAACATTTATTCACTATTTACATACCTCTTCGAGTCTTTATCCTCAACTTTATTTGGCTAATCATAGTTCCTACCCCTCTCCATCATGTCTGAAGTATAAATCCTTTCACATTTTACGTCCCTTCCTTATGATCTCACTAGATAATATGCTCTGTTTCTCATATTTTTCTCATCGTACACCTTTCAGTTGTCTACACTGCCTCCTACATTAGGTTATTTTTTCCCCTATCAATCTGTGAGTATCATCACCCTTCTGGTCAGTTGAATGTTTTCAAGCCACATTAGTCTCTCACAGTTCCCCAGTTCTTTTACCCCATACACTCTGTTTGCCTGGGACAAAATCGTTGGGTGGCAACTATGCTGGACTGGGACACCATAATTCGGTTTTTTCCCCTTGGCAATTGATTTTATGTAAATTCAAGTGTTAGTTATATTTACTAGTGCACTATATTTTTAGCAGTTTGAAAAGCCTTAAAACATAGTTTTAATATAAATGCTAGGTGTGGGAGGTATGTGATCTCGCGTTCCTTAACTTAGTCTATACATTCATGTATGTATTTAATTTTTATTTCAATAATTTAATCCATGCACATATCATTCGTCCAAAAACATTTTTCCCTTTCACACCCTAACCAGAACATAATGTATAGCAGTAGGCATATCCTATAATGGCCTGTATCGTTTTGGTTCAATATATAAATCGATTTTTTTCTTGGAAAATCTAATTATAGTTGTTTCCTATCGGCTTATTTCCATATAATCCTTTCTGAACCTGACTTGTCCCTCGACATTAATTTTTTTCTTCAGGCCATCTTGTCTTATGATATGGCCAATTACATTGTCCCATGTTGGTTTAAAGGTTTTCAGAATACTATGCTATTCATCCACTCTTGTTAGAATTCTTACTTTAGGAAACCAGTAGATCCATCCAGACTCCATTATTCTTCTGTTTCACTTCATTTGCAATTATTTCAGTCTTATGTTTTTTGCTGCTGTAATCGTCCAAAAATCCCTGGTGGCTATGTACTAATTGGTTTATAATTAACTAAGTATGCTCCCTGGCACAAAGTCCTTTAGTATGAGCTTGAGTTGTGCTCAATCAGAGTGCTTTTATGCTAGATGATGGTAGAGTTACTAGTTAGAGTAGATACACTAGTCCCAACAAAGTGAGATGTTCACATATATTTGTAGGAGGGCATTTCTTTTCATTGTTCTATCAGTAGTTTCCCAAATATCTTTAGTATCCAGAAAAAAGTACGGTTTAAGCAGAAATCTGCCATAATATTTAGTAGAAATTTTATAAATGCAGGTATATGATCTTTAAAACAATCATAGCGTGAAATTCTAAGTAATTGTATGTAAAGTAATTCTAAATGAATAGCCGTCATTGTAATACCGAGAAATTGAAAGGTGGGTAGGGTCTTTGTGTTAACGGTAATTAAGAGAATCTTCATCCTTCGAATCAGTCGCAATAGTAAGGTGTGTTCAACGAATTCGTGGATTAGAAGGAACCGGTTGGGGGATGGGCTTGGGGAGGCATGGGGTTTCTCGGCAAATCAACGGGTGGTGGAATGTCTCCAGTAGCCGTCGAGTGTTGTCACCCGCATCTCGAGTTCAGAGAAACACGAGTAGAGGATTCGGGTGGGACGACGCAATTCGTGGGTGGGAAGTAAGTAACCTGATTCGAGAGAATTGAGGTCGGTTAACTCAAGGGGGAGGTGCGACAGTATCGCGCAAGCTCTTTAGCCTCCTTGTGTCTGCGAGTATCTAAGACGGGTAAAGGGCAGAGAAGAAGAAAAACGAGGGATCTATGCAGGGAAGACCCGGGAGAGAGTGTGAATGTTCTGAAAAGGCTGAGAATACAGTGGAATCATCGGAGAAAGTTTGCTAGAGGGAGATTTTATTACACATTTGGCGTAATTACACTTTAGTTGATATATTATAACTACTGAATCTCATAAGGCTCGGCTTTGTGTGAAAAGTTAGGGACTATGGATGAATTATGTACGTTTTTTATCCCTCTCTACTCTTTTCTAACCATCGGTAACATTCTCTGGATATTGCAAGCTAACACCAACCCTCTCCTTATTGCGAATAGCAAAACCTAAATTTTTTATGAATACCTTTTTCATTTCAACACTTAACAATACTAGCTCCTTATTTTTGTTTCATCACCTTGGTACTTGCAATGAGAAGTTATAAATTATGTTTCTCCCAACATAACGGAAGGTGAGCATCTCTTTTCTCATAGCCAGATCATTGCAATAATATACCTGACGCCTTCCACATCGGCATTCAGTAATTTATTGATAGCCATTGAATCTTCTCAAAATTGCTTTTTCTTAAGTACCACCGTTTTAGCACCGTTTGTAATATCACAGCCTCAAGTACATTTTATTATATTGGAGATTATGTATGTTACACTATTAAAATCAGTGCTCTGGCTGTGGAGGTGGATATTGCTGGAAATAGTGAGTATGGAAGAAATTGTAATGGATGTTAATCATGAATGAATAATTGCCAGAGGTCATGCAGCACTTAAAGAACGACAGATAATTTCAAAATCCAAAAAAAGGTACCCATATTTTACATGCATACAGAATCCTGCTCATACCAAGCACAAAAAATTGTATTGACTTCATAAAATGCATGAAGAAAATTTTATTCCTGTTAGATCGCGATTTTTGTGATTTAATCGAAATAACTATAAAATCATCAGAATTTATATCTCCAGCATGTTCCTCTCAGGTAGTGAGGCATGGACGATGGCAGAAGCAGTGAAGTCAAAGGTGGAGGCTTTTGAAACGTGGTGCTAGGGAAGAATGATAAAGATCAAATGGATTGGCTGATCGCGTAACGAGGAAGTCCTTTGCAGAGTGGCAGAAGAGAGGTGATTTTAAGACCCTAAGAGTAAGACGGGACTACCTCATCGGTAGTTTCATGAGGCATGATGGCCTGATTAAGTCAAATGTTGGAAGACAAGAAAATACAAAGAAAGGTAAAGGAAGGCCTCCCATGAAATATATGGAGCTGCTGATGAAAGATGTGAAAGAGAAAAAATACGGAAATGTGAAGAGATTAGCTGATACAAGAATCTTCAGGAGAGCTGCTACAAAGTAATCTAAGAATTTTTGCCTGGAATGATAGGTACAAAAAATGTTTGTTGACAGTGCCGGTGCTACGTACCACGATGTAGTGGAACAGTAAATGCTGATGATGTGTATAAAAATTAATCAAATCGCCGCAAAAAATCGGTTTCACAATAAAAGAGAGTACCTTTTTAATTAATATAGCGTGTTGTAGAAAAATAGGCTAGTGAGAGGGAATATGATGCGCGGGATGTTGTGGTGAGGCCATAATAGTGAGCCGATATAATGAAGTGTGTTGTAAAAATGTATATTAGGCATATGTGTACATCTCCACGAGTGTTGCAAAATGTTTTCCTGTTTGGTTTCTTTGTGAACAGGTTTCATAATTGAAACAGAGTAATTAGCTGAGATAATGTGCGCGACCGCGTATTGAAGGTAATTAACTCAATTTTAATTTATGACAATGGAGTCGTTTACCATATTTTTTATTACCGAATATGATAGAGTTTGTAAAATAAAAGGACACGTTTTTTCCGTTTTCTGATCAGACAATTATTTCCCGAGTTATAAGCGGCGAAAAACTGATGTTTTTAACCCTTTCGGAAAAGTGAGTGTGGTGAAACCTCTGACGTATATCGACTTCGTCCAATCACAACTGAGCCCGCGAAGCTACTTCGCCTTATCGCAAAGGGGGGGGCACAGCTGACTCGGCCAATGGGAGCGATTTCGACAGCATCTGTGCGAGCAGACCTTCCGAGAATCCCCCTCCACTCCCTTCCCCCTCCCCTGAAAGCAGTCAAGGACGGGAGGAAAATGACGACAATGTTATCACAGCAGCATTTTCGGTGGGCGTCATCTTTTGCTTATTTTGATTTTTGATTCATGAGTGAATGGTTGTGGTTAGAAGATTAATTTTTCCACTAAAATTCGTTTTTTGTTTCCATCTAACGATTTCGTGTACAAAATTGCGATTTCGGTTCCGAGTAAACGCCCCCATTTGAAGCATTACTATAGCGCATGAAGGAACATTATGTTGTTCTTTTGATCCTTCTGTTCCACAGTTAGACTGGTTTTTGCGTTCCAGTGAGCCTACGATGAGTGTCTTTCTCACGTTTTCTTCATGTTTCTTTTTATCTCATTGTTCACAATGTTCTACGCCCATTAATCGAATGAGTTATTAATATGATTCGCGTGTTTTTCAATGCAGTTTAACTGAATCTCTTATTGTTCAAAATTAAAATTATTTAATAGTGTTTCATTATGCAATTAGATGACTGTTATTTGGGACATTATGAGTACAAATTTCATACTGAGTTACTATTTTTTCTATAGAATAAATTTTAAAAAAAATTAAATTAAAAAAACTCCCAACATTTTAAGAGTCAAATTGAACATTCTATTTGGTTTTGAAAAGTAGAAAAATATTGCCGGATATTTTATCAATTTTTTTTGTCATTTTGAGGAAGAAAGTAATTTTTTTCATTTAAATTAGATCTCTTTAGTATTTCCTCTATTAATACATATTAGCAGTGTTTGATTGCCCAGTAAATATTAATTTAGTTATTGAAAACAAAATAACACTGATATATGTAAATCAAATTTGCCAAGCATTCTCATGTATGTAAAGCTGAAATTATAACTACCACGTAAATAAAAAGCAGCCCAGGGTTATTTTACGGGTTGGTGACATTTAAAGGTTAGAAAGGCTCAAGTTTTTTCCTCTTGGGTTGGTCTAAAAATGTGCGTTGTATGAAAAAAGTTGCACACAACCGAAAAGACTTTGGGATTATCTTTTTTATATAATAGAATAGTTTGCACTATGCGTCTCAATTTTATTGGCTTTATACCTATCTTCTTTTCTGTTTATGGAATATTCCATCTGCTTAAACTTGAACTATTTATCTTCCTATCCCTATTAAAATAATTAATTAACCACGAAAGCAACGGCGTTATTATTGATTCGAATAAAATAAAAGTGAAAGTTTCATCTTTCAGAGGAATTTAATAATAATTTCTCGTAAAAGCCTGTGATGTTTCACGCGCAATTCCACATGATATTTAGGCCCAAATGCCAGAACTCAGTGCCCCATTAGAGGGTGCTATGTTCAAAAACCAAACGTGAAAGTAACCTGAGAATACAAAAGACATTTCAAAGGAAATTCTCAACGGCTCCGAGCAATCACGTAGCCAGAAATTTGCTTCGGGTGAGGTGTGGAGAGGGGGGGACTAAGTCTATTGTACCGTAACTTGACACAAATCAGCCTTGCTCTTTCAATGCCGAAATGATACACATTTTTTCCTTAATTTTCAGCGCTTGGTATTTACTTTCACATTCCTATCTTTTCTCACTTTTTAAGTTCAATACTTGTTATAAAGTTGATAAATTTTACCGGCCCCATAATAGAGGTCCAACGCATACATATATATCAGATTGAAAAGAACAATTTTTAACTTTTATCATGCATCAAACTAGTGATCACGTTTTAATACACTTAACACTTATACACTGTGGAATCCGGATTATAATGCCCAGTTGAAATCAGGACAAAATCATTGAGAAAGACTGAAGCCCCAGAACCCCCCCTCCCCCCTGACTACGTGCCTGGCTCCAAGAGCTCTCAATTCCAAGTTTCTGCGGAGATAGGTAAAAGCTGCTCAATTTTTGTTACAAAACTTTCTTATTTAACATTCTTCTTTAGCTGAAGTATGTGCCATGCATAAAGGCAAGAGCGATTACTTTGCAAATACGAAAATGGCCATAAGTAGCTGGTATTCTTTTATCGTACAACGACTTTACATAAAAATCTCCATGTATTCACCGTTAATTGCTCATGAAATAAAAATAGGGATAATATTACTGTGGATTTTTGATGAGTAAATTTTAACCCTCTCTTGATCTTGGTTCGAATGTTCATCACGCAATTAATAGTTCTTGCGTCCGAATATTTGATCGAATGTTAATTAATGCTGCCTATGACTTTGGAAATCTATGACTTTCTACGCTGTTCGCGGGTGAAAACTGAATCCGAATATATTTTTTCTTTCCGAACCTATCACCATATTGTCTCGGGTTTTCACTGGCTTTGGGCGCATTAACACAATGCTAAGGGGAAATCCTTTATCACAAGCCTAATTAATATTCTAAGGCAAAAATCTTCGAAAAGAGAGTGTGAGATTGTGGTGATATGATATGTGACTGCGTTTTTTTCACATTTCAATTGTGCCTCGTATCGACCCAATCGTATATACCTGGATGAAATTGAATGAGTTTATAATTTGGAGAAGCTAATTTGCGTGGAATTGATGTTTTAATAGGCAGAGAGCTTTTGGTCTCGTACGAAAGTATAGAAAGTTTTGTATAGGGGTCATTCTTATTAACTATGCTTACATAGATTTTTTGCGGAACTGCTATTTATTAGCTACTTTCCCTACTTAGCCATAGCCAATCCATTTTTTTTAATATTAAACTTCTCAAAAAATCTTAAAAACATGTCTGATTGTCGCTACGCCATCGATCTCACATATTCCATAACTCTCTCTATCATGTACACCAAATATTCTTCCTTCAGTTATCCCCCCTTTAATATTTCAGCACTTTCGAAAAGACCCACAATGCACTTTGACGTCATATTCTAATTTCTAATCTACAGCTAAATACCTACTTAACCATCCGGCCATGTTTTTCCCTCTGCTCATAATCATCAATCATCCTCCATACCCCGCAGATTTTTCTTATTCTTTGTCGAGCTCATATCTACATACCTGGGAGACCTCCCTATTCATTCTCTTACTCATTCCAAAATAACCAGTTTTGGAATAGAATACAGATGATTATTACTTTCACAATAGTTTTTAACAATGCTTAGCATGATTTCGTAGAACGTAACTGGGTGCGATATGAGGGGTTAGAAGTACAACGTGCATCAAACGAAGAATAGCTCCAAGCAAGACAGCATTCATGACAGAAAGAAAATCTGTTTTATTTAATCATAAAGGTAATCAATTAAGGCTATATAGCTCGGACCATTGGATAAATGGTTCATAGGAGAATAGAGGCATACGAAAGTTGTTAATGGAGACGTATGCTGAAGATCAAATAGATGGGGATAATCGGAAATGATAATTTGAATAGAAGAATAGAAGAGGAGAAAAAAATAAGGAGTTATATCAGGGCGACCTGGTTGAGAAGGATAGGTCACAGATTGGGGCATTATGATTTATGAGAAACGTAATAGAAGGAAAATACTACGAGGAAGACCGAAGAACAAATACGTAGGTAAGATAAACAGGATTTGGAATAATATATACAATGGCTTAAAGAGCATATTAAAGGAGAGGGTTGAATTGAGGGCCACAGTCAACCAATTTAATTAGTGCAGTGATAACGATGATGACCATGGTCCATGGATCCTTGGCACGTTTACTTACAACATGATCAAATTGTCGAATGTTTGAAATATATATTTAAAAGTAGTACTTAGCCCTTTATGTCTTCGTAATAACCACCTTATAAATGTTAATGGGTTTCCGTTTTAGGGGGTAGTCATTCAACGTAGGTACTCAACGAGAAGCAGTCTGTTTTCATTGATGGCGAGTTGTAGTTTCACTTAAACCATGGCCTACGTAATGAAAGGAACTGGTCTCTGATCGGTGAGATTCATGCGCGATTACGTTTGATATTTGGCGATCTCTACCATTACCCATCAAACAAACCTACGGATTGAAGATCGTGTTATTCCTTTTAGCTCTAGTTGTCCCCGCTCGGGTTTTTGTTCATTTCCCGCCCCCTCCCCCCCCCCTCTCTCTCTCTCTCTCTTCATCCGTGTCGCTGGATCGATCGACGATGGAGGAGAAGTGTAGGTACACGATGGGAGAGGCTGGGAGAAATTTTAACGTCAGTTGTGGAAGAGAATAGGGTCGCAACGGGATAGAAAAGGTTGTAAGTAACAGGGGAGGTGCGTGAGGGAAGAACAAGGGTAGAAGGGCATGTATAAAGGAGTGCGGAGGATATTTTGGGGGAAAGTGGAACATCAAACGGATTTTACTCGCTTAATTTATTCATGCGTCGCGGGCCGGGGACACTCGGCGGTATTTACCGAGAGATTTAGGGGAGGCAACAACGGTGAAGGTGGGTCCTTTTTTCCAGGCTGCCTCTGTCGTCCCCATCTCTCACCTCAGTTCGCCCTCTTGCCCACGCCCTTGGTGGCTAAACTTGGCATTTAAACCCTCTCCCTTTAACGCCTTCGCGATGACGTTATAAATATTTGGAGGAAAATTGATTAATATACTCTTACCTTAGCGTAAGCATAGGTAATATGGAGGGCTCTCCGCAAAGAGCAAAACTGTTATTAGTCTTCGACGTACTACTAGAAGGTTTTAATAGATGGTGGTGAAAATATTTCGCGTTACTTCACACACGTTATATATCGCTTCCATCGCTTTCGTATGTCTAATAGACTTAAGCGGCTCAATCGATAAGTGTAAAGTAGTGTGCTCCTTCTGCTCCTTGCATCGGTGGATTATGTGTTTTTAACACTTTCGAGTCTATGCCCGTACGTGATACGGGCTCAGTCACTTATCCATGCCGACTATGCCCGTATCTCTTACGTTCATCCTTTTTTTCTGTCGTGTACAATGTTTTCGCATGGGATTATCTTTCATTCTCGACTAATACGTTTCTTTGTATCATATAGTGACTTCAAAGTTTCCGAATCTCACTATGACAACTATGCCTGACTTTTATCAGCAGTCGTTTTCTATTGCTCCCTCCCGTATTTTACCGGATCCCTTACGTGCTGCGGGACGTCTCTTTTTCAAGCGTTCATTACTCGCGTTGCTTTCTTCCGTTGCTTTTTTGTGTCACATATTATTATTCTCTATGGACCACACTATTGATGTAATATGTTTTTTTTGGTCGTATACCAACTTCAGAATTTCGATCCTTCCTACTACATTTGGTTCAATTTTTAGTACTGACACTATGTATGCTACTCACTCGACCCGCCACCAACCATACGATCGGAGATTTTCCAGCTGTTATTTCTTTACGTAGAGATTGTTTCTCTAATTGTTTCTATTTCTAACACAAATTTTTTTTATCTAATTCGTGGGTAATACGGCAGGAACTCGGATTGACGAAGAGGAAAATAAGGATATTTTATCTGAAGATTCAGGAATTGATTTTGATGATTCCAATGACGACATGGAATAGGAAGGTTTGTGAATATTCATTATATTTTATTATCCTGCCGGAATAAAAATAGAAATGGAATGCAAATGTTTTGATTGTTCATAAGGCATGTGCCTTTTCTTCAGACGATGCAAATATTGTCCCAGCTGGGGATGCGGTTTTTGGAAGCAGCAGGGATTCAGGTGAGAGAAAATTACACTTACAAACGGAAATATATTTTCTGAGTTTTACCTTTCAGTATCTGAACTTGTGCACAATTAGACTTGATGTTTTTATTGAATGAAGATCCATATTACCTTTTTAGATACGCAACATGCACCGCCAATCGAAATCAACTCTTCCTGGTCAGAGAGTGGCGTGCAACTATTTCTACCAACGTGTGAAACAAGCAGTGAAGGTTTGGCTGAAATTGACAGCACCAAAAATGAATGGGACCTCTTCACCACGGACACGATCAAGGCAATGCAAACGAAGCAAACCGGTACTCACTATCTTCCACTGACCTTCTAAGATGAAGACAGACACTGAAACCAGATGTAATTGTTGGCTGAAACCAGAAAGAGACCGGATTTGATCTAGCATCAGTAAATGAGTTACTATACTTTTCATAGAAAATAAACCAAATGGTGGAAAAAGATATTTTTCCATGGATTTATGAATATGGTCGTAAATTCATTCGTAATTTGCAAAGTGAGTCCACTCAAACCGCCTAAATCCACCACGCTGGATAGGTGCATTGCCATGTTAGCGAAGACGTTTGCCGAGAAATGAGAGATGGGAATTGAGTCTTCATCCTCTTCATTCACTTCCCCAGGGAATCACTTATCAGGGCGACATTTTCCTAAAACATTCTTCAGTGAAGAAAACCAATCCCGCTAGTGTGCAAATTCAGCTTTGAGAGATGGAAAGCTACGACCGGCAAGAAGACACGGAAGGAAACACGTTGGTTTTGCGAAAAGTGTGTGCCGGATCTGAGTGTGCCGGATTGTCTTCCGCAGTATCACACAAAAGGCAATTATGTAAAACAATCAATACCTGAATTATAATGGATACAGTTACACAAAGGAGGTGTATTTTGGTGACTTGTTGATACGGAACGGAATCTGTATTCATTTCAACACTTATCGAAGAAAATTATCACTTTGTGCAGTGCGGGTTGCATTGTCATAGTTGCAAAATACGTATATATGAAAAATTTGATGTTTTGGTAAATTGTAAACCATTATAAATAATGGAAAATTGTGATAAAAATAAATATATAATCCAATTCTCATTATTGTTATTGAAAGTAACCGTTTTCATGGCGAAAGTGCGCTACAAAACACGTAACGAGTAGGTAGGAATTTTTTCTGAGACGCAAAACAATCAAATGTTTAAAAATAAATTTTAAAAAAACTATAACATGCAATGACTTGAAAACTGTTTCATCTGAATGACAAAAGTAGAAACTATAATACACATTTAAAAAAACAACATTGAAGTTAAATAGTTCATAACAAATGACTTAAGAAAACCATTGAAAAATGGCAGTCCACGAGAGTTCAGCACTTCACATTCGGTCAGACCGGAAAGTGTTAACAAAAGAACAAGGAATTCCTCCTATGGCGAGATGTGCTTACCTTAATAGTGGGAGAAATTTAAACTTATTCATGTTACTTTTGACGATAGTTAAAGGCATATCGAACCATTATAATAAAATAACAAAACTAAAACAATAGCATGTGTTAAGCAGCGATTACACGTAGCAGTACTATAACAGTCGCGAGATGTGCGATATATCTATATCGCTACTGCTACGATGCGTCTGCACCAACTTCTATGCAGCTTAAAGCCGCTATTTAGGTGTTTCCATAACAAATAGTGATTGAAATTCTTCATGCATTCAATTCCATTGACGATTATCTTTTGTTATAATTCTTTAAAGAGTAGAATCTCCCATTTTGGGGAGGGATAACCATGTTATTTCATCCAAATCCGTGTATTTATTTCCGTTGGCGATTGTTGCGATTGTGTTGGATGCATTTCCGCTGGAAAATAGACGGGCTTCAACTTTGCTAATAGCTCGAACGTGGATCGATAGTGTTCGAAATGTGTCCAGTATCGATCTGAACTCGCATCGCAGTCGCTGTTTACACATGCGAGTGGGGCATAATAGTTGTTAGCAGTTGACTGTCATAGCAAGGTCAATCCATACCAAGTGGTCCAAGTTGGTAGCTCGACCATTTTAGAAAAAATTCATTTTTTGAGGGCCGATAGCCTTATGTTTCGATAGCTCAAAACAAGTTTTATTTTTTTTCTATTTTCCATGGCAACCGAATGGCGGCCATTTTTCCATCTCCGTGCAGAGCTTTTTTAGCATTTTCAAGGCTTGAAATTAACTTCTGTTACTCTTATACCGTCGCTTATAGGAAAATGAAATACATTTTTATGCATTACGCATACTTGAAACTACAACTTTGTGTATGTCATAACGTGGAATTATTATTTCTTCGTGACTAATTTTACAGCCAAACTTTGAAGTAAAAAACTCTAGTTTTAGTATATTTCGGATTTTTTTTGGGGAAGAAGAAATTTTCTGCTATCCTTAAAAATTACTCATAATATACGGTGACATTAGATCTCTGCACTAAAATAATTTGAAGTCGGAAGCTCGCATATTTTTATTTTTACAGAGCCGGCAAATTGTAACTTTTTAAAATATTGCAATATTTCAAGTCTAATATCTCTGATGGGCAGTTGTTTAAAAATTTGAAAATTATAGAAAATAAAGATCTGTACAAAATATAACTATGGTATTAAACTGAACTTGCAGACTTTTCTAGTTACGCAGATACAGGTGTGTGAAAAACGCAAAAATTCAGCATTTGCGAAATGATGTAAATGCATTTATCATGCCCATTATTACACATCTTAAGGCTTGAAATAATATATTTTTTATACTTAAATGCTACTAGTGTTTTTTAATCAAGCATATGTTTATCTAGTATATAAATTAAAATGTGAAAATATTAAAAAATCTTTGTCATTGCTGGATCCTCAGGCAGCCACATTGTTTGGGCCTTCATATACCACGAAAATGTTAAGCTTATGGTTGATGGAGCAAAACTTAATACGAATTATAAAGATCGACACTCCATGCTTGTTTGTGACATGACTGCCAATGACTGTATGATGAATAAATGTAAGAAATGTCCTAGAAAGAAAGAGATTCAGCATATAATCAATAATTTGAAGAGGGTGATTCACTGATAGAAAATACAATTTTTTAACAATGGACCAATGTAGACCGAGCCCAAATGATTAATGACATTCTACCCAAAAAAGAATATTTTGAAAAGCTTTTTGAAAAATTGGAATCCCTCAAGACTCATCATTACATATCCAAAATACAAATGAAGTTCCTAACAGAAAAGAAAGAAATCCTTTGCGGAGGAGAATGTGTCGTTCTTGCAGATTTGGCAGGAAAATTTCTTTTGTTATGCAAGATGAAATCCAGAGCTATCACTGGGCTAGCAATCAGGCATCTCTTCACCCGTTTGTGTACTAATACAGAAAAGATGTAGTTTCTATGCCGGTGTGTCTGCATAATAAGTATAATTTAGAACATAGCACAGTAGCAGTTCACACATTTAAAACTCACCTACTGTGCACCTAAAAGAAACTGTTCCCGAGGTCAAAAAAATATTTTATTTCTCAGATGGTGAATCGAGCCAATAGAAAAACAAGTAAAATTTTATCAACATCTGCCATCACGCAAAGGACTTTAGTTTGGAAGCAGAATGGAATTTTCGCATCATCTCATGGCAAAAATACTTGTGATGGTGTTGGAGGGACCAAAAACGTGAGGTCGCAAAAGCAAGCATACAAAGAACTATCAAGGATCATATCCTTACCTCTTACGACATGTTTTTATTTTGTGAAAAAAAAGATAAAAGGGATAAAATACATTCATGTTAATAAAGAGGAAATAATTAAACGCAAAGAGAAACTTGAAAAAAGGTTAAAAACTGCGTAAGAGTTACCGGGACTCAGGGATTTCATCGATTTGTTCCCATTTCGAAAAGGATAATTCGATGTTTCTTGGGATCCAAATCGGAAGAGTATGAGGACCTTCCAGTCAGCAAAACTGCTTCGTAGACACCAAGCACTAGTAAGATTATTTTTAGTGGATATGATCATTGCTCTTGACATTGAGACTTAATCAGTTCCCATTCCTATTTAAATACAACCACCTGCCCAGAATGAGAATATAATTCAGAATATAAAGTGTCCACAGGTCACAGATCACAGTCACAGGACTGCAGGTCACAGATCCCGATAACGAACGTGCTGAGAAAACCGAGACCCACAGAAATATCAAAGGAAACTAAGTGTTATATTTTCATATTCATTTCAATGTAGCGATAAATTACAACGCTGTATAACAAGTGAGGTCATGATTAGTATTATAGTATCAATTACTGATGTAATATATCTTTCAATTTTTTTCGACATATTTAGTGAATGATTTTTAAGTGCTATACAATAGGTAGCCAAGTGTCAACAATTTTGTGGAGAAGTTTACTATGGACTATTTTTCTATACAACATATTATTATGATAAATTTATTTTTTTCAATCATATATATCAAAAAAACATTATTTCAAGCCTTAAGATGTGTAATAATGGGCATGATAAATGCATTTACATCATTTCGCAAATGCTGAATTTTTGCGTTTTTCACACACCTGTATCTGCGTAACTAGAAAAGTCTGCAAGTTCAGTTTAATACCATAGTTATATTTTGTACAGATCTTTATTTTCTATAATTTTCAAATTTTTAAACAACTGCCCATCAGAGATATTAGACTTGAAATATTGCAATATTTTAAAAAGTTACAATTTGCCGGCTCTGTAAAAATAAAAATATGCGAGCTTCCGACTTCAAATTATTTTAGTGCAGAGATCTAATGTCACCGTATATTATGAGTAATTTTTAAGGATAGCAGAAAATTTCTTCTTCCCCAAAAAAAATCCGAAATATACTAAAACTAGAGTTTTTTACTTCAAAGTTTGGCTGTAAAATTAGTCACGAAGAAATAATAATTCCACGTTATGACATACACAAAGTTGTAGTTTCAAGTATGCGTAATGCATAAAAATGTATTTCATTTTCCTATAAGCGACGGTATAAGAGTAACAGAAGTTAATTTCAAGCCTTGAAAATGCTAAAAAAGCTCTGCACGGAGATGGAAAAATGGCCGCCATTCGGTTGCCATGGAAAATAGAAAAAAAATAAAACTTGTTTTGAGCTATCGAAACATAAGGCTATCGGCCCTCAAAAAATGAATTTTTTCTAAAATGGTCGAGCTACCAACTTGGACCACTTGGTATGGATTGACCCAGCAGTCAACTGCTACGTGTAGACGCACTTTTATCGGCTACTTTAGTCAATTAGGAAAACGGAAACATTTGAAGCGATATATATATATCATTTGTGATGTAACACGAATAATGTTTTCCACGCTATCTATGGAAACCTTCCAATACTACGTCCAAAACGCATAACACTTTTTCCATATGCAGTAAGCCGTCTATATTATACTTACTCTTTGTTCTTAATGAAAAATAAAGGTACACATCATCACTGCATGATTACTAGAAGATTTTGGAAGGTAAATTCATTCAGAACGTAGTTTAAATTTAGTCTGAATCCATAAATTGATTTAAGCTGATCTGTTTTCTGATGGATTTAATGATGATTTTCGAAAGATGAAAGATCATAACAGGCAACATTGTATCCATATCAGTATGTGTAATAGGGTCAGAGCAATAAGTTCACGCATTCTTACTCGTTCTGAAAATGACATTAAGAAATTTAGGGTGTCCACGGTAACCATGTTGTAAACACGCCGGCCAGAGCGGTGAAAGTTGTTGATTCAAATCCCGCCCCGGAGTATTGATGTCATGTTTCTAATGTATTTTTATTAGGTAAGGGGGTGTGCCGTAAAAATCCAAGTATTTTATTTTTGCTCCAATTCATTCCACCATATCAGATCTTTTTTACTTCATATATATCGTAACCGTTTAGTAGCACGCCCCTGACACCTTGATGTTAAACTATTATCTAATTACGGTATGTAACGCATTTTTTGTGACATGCCACCCTATGCCACACGTTTTTGAGGTGCCTTGCGTGGTATTCAGCATGTGTAGATATACATGTTTTGCAACAGACGGTGAATTTATCTTCCTCTCTTTTTGATGCCTGTATTTTTAGGTTTTATTTCACGTGTGCTGGTTTGCGTCTGACTATAGTTTATATGGATCAGTGCTGAATGGGTCCTTTCAGAGTCGTCAGGAATCTAAATCCACAGATAATTATCGCGAAGCCGTGTAAACCTTAGAGCTCCCTTTTCTTCCTCGCTACTCCCGGCCGGAGCCAACACTCCTTTTCGCTTTTTTACTTTAAGCTACCTATAAAACTTCATGCTGGCGTTTGGAGATAACATCACGTTTGCTCTTAAAATATTGTGGGGTCCGTAATGATCCAAGTCGTAGAAACTCAAAGGAGAGGAGAAAATGAGAATTCATGACTTATTAAGTAGCTAGGGTCTGCATAGGCTTTGGAATGAGAAGAAGTAGGAATTGAGTGACTGAGTCCTCAGTATATTGCCAGACGAGATGAAGAATAGAATAAGGCAGGCACTTTAAAGGAACATGTCATTCTTGTTGAAAAGGGTTTCAAGTTAGCATTATTGAATTATTTTAAAGGGTCATTCGAGATAATTCTCTGAGTCTCTCTGGCAGAGAAGTTAGGTAATTTAAAATAGAGAATATGGAGACGGCAGAAGCTTTTGGAGAGGATTCCTCGGTGCTCTTATGTGTAAAACTGTGACCAGTCCTCAAATTGAAGTGATTTATATCCGACCATATTGGTTTCATAAGACTTAATTATTGGGTTGGTATATGAGCAAACTAATTACGTAATGTGTGAACAAAATACCAGAATGTAATGTATTAAGGGATTCATATAGAGGAATGGTGAACTCAAGTTAGCGAAGGGTTGAAAAAAATGTCAATAAGTATGTGCGAGTTTGATACTCAAGATTCACTCTCTAGTTATTGCTTATATTTAGCAAATTTTCTATACGATTTAGCTAAATGGAATAAGAGAATCAATACTATTTGGTTTCCCTAATGTTGTGGCAGATATATTCTGCTTTAATTCTCCCTTCTTTTCTATGATATCCCTTCTCTGCTCAAGTTCCCTCTGCAGATTAACACTATGAATATTTTTTAGTTTAATTTTAACCGACTTTGTTACTCATCTCCCCTCTTCGCTTTCAAAACATTTATTCATCTACGAATATCTTTAATAATCTTGTACCCATAATTCTTTGACTCAGTCGGAAGAGAATAGATAAAAGGGAGTTATTACATCATAAAGCAGGAACCAGCAATAGATAAAAAAATATTGCACATAGAATAGCACCGGCTAAGTAGGCATTCTACAAGAAAATCTCCTTACAGCTAGAACTAGAAGCGTGGATGAAAGGTGATATTAATCATAATATATACATCTGGAGCACGCGACTGTATGGAAGTTAAGCATGGTCGATAGTAACAGCAGTGAAGACAAGGCTATAAGCATATGAGGTACTACAGAAAAATAATTAAGATAAAGTGCATCGACCAATTGGAAAACGAATGAGTACTAATAATGATTGGGAGAAAAAAAACTGTATTCCGAAAAGTTTAAAATAGAAGTGGCACATTTTAATTGGCATTATCTTGAAAGAAGGTGGCCAAATAAAGACAACTGAATGGGAAGAATGGTAAAGGAAGGCATCGGGTGAGATATATGGAGAAAGTAGTGAAGGGTGTGAAAGGCAATTACTACCTAAATATGAGGTTAGCCAATTGGAGAATCAAGTGCAGAACTGCGTGAAACCAATCGATTTGTTGATGATTGTACTCCACCAAATCTTCCGCCTGGTAGTTGGCTTGAGAATGCAGTAAGATACTGCAAATATAACACAGAGTTCATAATACGGACCACTAAAAAAACCTTCAGAGAAGGAGAGGGAATACACGGGATTAGAAGAGAAATATGCAGGAACGGTTGGAGCTTTGTGGAATCCAAGTTGGAAGACGCAAAGCGATACAAATGTTGCTCCTGCTGAAGCAAGGTAGTCGTAAACAAGAGGGGTTTGCGGAGAAGACAGGTGGGAAGAACATGTTAGAATGGATGCGAGAGAAGGAGAGTGGAGGGGGTGGAAGAGGGATTTTCGGGAAGTAGGAGACCGTGAGTTGCTTGGAGATGCCAGTGGGAAGACGGCACTAAGTGGCTAAGACGGAGGAGCCGGAACGATAAGAGCCGGAAAGCCGCAGGGAGCAAGCAAGACGCTCTTCACCGTAGCGGAGCGTCTTCTTTCACCCTCCTTACAAGCCATCCCTCTACCGTCTGTCCCCTGCAACGTATTCTCATAAGCCTAGACCACCCTCGAAAATCTCCACTGCCGACGTTCTCTTGCGGACGTTGGTCTCAACGTGCCGTAGTCCTCTTCCCCAGGACTCCCAACGTCCCCATGCTCAGAAGTGACTCTTAAAAGTTCTCTTACTCGATCCCCACCTTTATTCTGTCCTTCGTAACCTGCAACCATCACCCCTGCGACCGAAAAGTGTTAGAAGTTCATGCTCCGCCTCAGGAATAGGCCTACTCTTAATCAAGGGATTTCAGTTTAGATTACAATGTACATACTGTAGAACCTTAAATAACCGTTGCTCTAAATGACTCAACACTACCTGAATTCCCCTGAAAGCTCATATATATTCTTACTTGTTCCATCAGAGATTTGCTAAAGCTGAGTTCGTGATATACATGAAGTTTGGAGTTAAGGTAAAATTAATAGGGAAGAGAGACCATGTGATATGAAATAAACATTGATATAAACTATCTCTAAATAAATTGTTCAATATGATCCACTTTTTAGCGTAATTTTATCGGGCCTTGTGCTACGATTCAGGTATATACTTTCCGCAAGGCATCGAAAAAGGAATTGCAAAGCAAATGTATGAAAAATTTACTGCCGTTTAAGGATTTAAACTGGACTCTCTGGATGAGGATGTTGTCATGCGCTAAATGAATGCTTTGATGAGTTTAAATCTTTAACTGACGATTATCGGTTCCCTAGAGAAAAATGACTCCGCACTTACGGAAACGCCTGAATTAAAAAGCTCTGACTATGTGTTTATACTAGAGAAGTAAAACCACGGTCAACGACCACGAAAAGAAGAAAATGTCGTAGGAAAATGGTTCCTCTACACTGTGTGCTAACCCTTAAAGTGGACACGCAACACTTTATAATGGCACGAATAATATTCAATTATTAACGTTGCCCTAGTTTAATTGTAGTTTTCCCTTCTTTTCGTTTATGTGCTAAGTTGTGTTTGGCCGGGTTGATATGCATGAAACACGACGGTTAATTCAATTTAAATAATATTTGGGGAGACTGAACTTTAAAATCACTCAACAAATGTTAAATAATTGAGAGAAGCATAGTTGTTTTTGGTAAACGATATTTTTTTGCTTAATTAAATCTGTATTCAAGGGTATATATATTAAAATTTCCCGTATTAACACATTTTTCCCGCAGTTTGTTTCAATTTGGTGTGAAAGTGCTTTCATGTAACCACTGACGGATTCCAGTACCGATTTCATACATATGGATTGAAAATTCCTACATTTGGCACAATTATATTTTGAAAGTGACTGCTATTTAGTTTTCATTCGGTAGAAAAGTGTTCGGTGTCCCTCTGCATCTGTATTTTACGATCATTTCGACACTTTTCGGAAAAATGAATATTAATATATATTTAACTTACCGTAGTCCCATTTATTGCTGTATAGTCCGTTTGTAATTCAAGCCGAAGTCACCGATGGTAAAATACACGTGTTTTACACTCGTGACAACGCTTTCGTTCTCTTTATTCTCGGCTCAATATTAATTTTTCTTCCGATTTGTCGATACAATCAACACGCATTTGTATCACATTCGATTGCACCGCCTTCCAATTCCTGCAACCTGGCCATTGAACCAAAAGGATATTAATTGGTTGGCTCGAGAATGAAGAGAAAAAAAAACGACCCAAAAAACAGAGGGCAACTTCCGTTTGAATTGCTTCAAGTGTGGAGTGGATCTGAAATTAATTGAAAGTAAATTGAATTATTTCATGGCTGATTGAATTCTACGGGAAATCGATAAACCAGCTATGCAGAAGTTGTTTGATTTATTCCCTCTTTTTTTTCTTTGACATCGGTTCAAGAATTCATTTTTCGCTTATAATTCCGATTTATTTCAAGCAGCTGTCGTTTTACAGATATGAAATTGGCACGAAGCCAATTATTTTTTTCGGATTTATTAACTAGCGTGAAAGGAACCACTAGATGTTACTCAAACATTCTCAAGGTAGGCATATGATGAAACATGGAATCTAGTTTTCCAAAGGGATATAAAGAATGTGCTAAAGGCAGAGAGCATAGTGATCTAGCTTATTCTTTCAAGGAAAAGTTAAGTAAATGACATTTTTAATTACCAATCACCTCGATAGTAAATCATAATTTGTTCATTTTTTTACAAATAGTATGAAAATAATTGTTTATATTAGCCAGTGACCTAACTTTGAATGTATGCAAACAAAGTGGGATAAAATGAACAATATGTTTTCATGTGGTAAACATATAATGCGCACCAGCAAAATTTGTTAAGTAATTAGTAGTCTAAAATCTGGTCGTTATAACATCTTTTCATAGCTGAGTAAATTAGTAATAAATTAATGGATATTTTTTGAAATTATCCTAAGGTGAACAAATATTGAGTTTTGGAAAATCCAATTTAATTTAATTGCTATTGTTTTCGTGCTTTGCCACGGGAAAATGTAGGAACCGTCACACATCCTTTCTCTTTTACTGGAAGAATGTGAAACAGGTTTTTTTTCTCATGCTCAATGCATGTAAACGCTATTGGGTATTTCGACCATATGTGTCATGAGCAAACGTTTGTTTAGTATTATAGTAGTGTCAATGTGAATATTTAATTTCTTCTCTCCTGCTTTTCAACATTAAATTTATGACCTCTTCCTATATAAAGCCTAGGGACTGCATACTAGTTGTGAACAAAATGATAACTACTGGCTTCTTATAACACCACTATGAGAACCATATTGATGAGCAAAATCATTGTCCTAGCCTTGGACTCGAACTATAAATATTCGTATTGGGGGAGTATGCATCGGTGATGGAATTTACTAGAACACTAGATAGTATTTCATTCTCCTCTGTGTAAATCTCATTAAACAGTATAGATTACTTCAGAATGAGACTAATGGCTAAAAGATTTCATTAGGTACTATTAGAAAAACACAATGAAACATTTATTTAAATTTGGTAAATATCCCAAATAAATGGCAAGTGATAGATAAAATGTAAATGAAATAAATATTTTTGTAGCGTAATGCTTTGAATAGTGCACATGCCTTTCAAGCAATTGATCCATTAAACCCATGAATTCAGATTTTCCAACCGGATTAATAGGCACAAGTTTTCGTTTCTGATAGAAGACTAGTTCAAGAGTAAAGTAATGCGCGAGACTGGCATATAGGTACCACTGGGAGCTTAGGATTCTTTGATCCAAAGATTTACTTTGCAGACAGCGTTCCTCTTTGAAAATATCCCGAAAAATGATGTATTGTAGACCGAGAAGCTGGCCATTTTTCCGGCTCCTAGCGTAGACCACTACGCCATAAGGAGCATCTAGCAGAGGATAGAATAGCATAGGAATAGCATAGCATAGAATAAATAAACACTAACACATTATTATATTTTTCCTCCTAGCTGTTTTGTAGCGGCTTATTCAGTCGTTTAACTCCTTGCAAATGTTTCCGTAAAATATTTTTAGAGCAGTTGGAGGGATGAATCACATGTTTTAGCTCAAGGTCATTAGAATGATTTGAAGTACTACTAGTACCTTTTTCTCTCGCGTCTATTTGTAATGAGAATCCATCCACTTTTTTCCTCTTCCTTTATCATACTTTGATTCAGTGGGTTCCACAAGCATTTTGCTTTCTATAGATTTTTTTTCTTCCTCAAGGATAGCACCACTTCTTCAAATACCAGGAGTCCTTCGCTCTCCCTTCCTTTAAGAAACGCCAGCTCTCTTTCGGCTCGATAGAGAGTATCTGCCCCCGCCCCAACTTCACGCTCTCTTTTCACACCCTTTTACACTCCGTGCCGTCATTTTTCATTTTCCGTCGGCCATATCCCATATAATACTTCGTGATCCGACGTTGTTTTTGCTTAGTCCCTATTTCCTCTCGTTCACTCTTTCACGAAAAATAAATAGCTAAGCGAGCAGTTTAATTTATCGCTTGGAACCCGAAGTGCGTTGGCAGTTCTCAGGGTTGTAGCTCGGGGGTGGATGGGGGTCCCGTTCGGACGTTTTTAAATGCACCGCTTTGGGATTCATCAGCTTGAGAGGTCGGGAGTAGCACGATCGATCACACCTGCCAATACGCTCGATGGCCCTTGGCAATGCTCACTACTTGTGCGTCGTCAAAGAGGGTTAGTTCTTAAAAGTGTCGTGAGTTATAGTCGAGAGAACGGTCTGCCTTTTATTTTCAAAAGGGAACTTTTAGTTTGAGTGTTTAAGAGTGGTTTCCTCCTCGCTGGTCTCGGAACTTTGACTGTTTATCCTGAATTGATTTTTTCATAACCTCCCATTGATATGTTTCTGAGAGAAAAATAGTTTCCATGTGGAAAACAGAAATAATATGTAGGATAATTTGTTTTTGAAACATATGTAAGATGTTTTCACTAAGTGGCTGTAACAAAAAATAATATACTCGCTTCTGTAAAAACTAAGCAAGGCAGAATTCGTGGAGATAGAAATATTCCAGGAATCATTTAATGAATCATCAAATTCATTTCGCTCGGCTGATTTGATCCTAATTTTTTTCCTATATTAATAGCCATCTAATTTCGTTATTTAGTTACCTACCTTAATGACTTATCCGTCACGGCACCTCAGAGTTCTGGAAGCTCCCAATTGGCTACGAGACTGATTGAAAATGGCACGTTTTGAAAAATTAAGGGAACTATATATCATTTTTCTATTCAAGAAGCATTTGTTGTAATGAAAAGTCAGATCTCTCTCGGTAATTTAAAACATACTTTTACTCTGTCTACAATGGGAATATTATAATGTTTTTAAGAACGGAAAATCATGGAGCAATCGATTGGAACCTGCTTATTTTCTGAATTTTCTTTGCTGCAACTTTCTCAGGAATGCATACATGATAAGGGGTAGACTTCAAGCATGGCAGAAATGGCAGTAGAATAGCTGGAATGATGAGGATGAACAGAGAGTGCTGATAAATTGTTCAAAAGTCTCAAAAAAAAGTTTCATGAGGAGTAGGCCATGAAAACGCTGTTCAAAATAAGTTGTGCCTCAAAATCATATACATATAATTGCGTAAATGGGGTTTAAAAGATTAACGTCTACTTTCGTGGAAGGAATTAAACAAAAACAAAGTGTTGGTTTGAAATCAAATTCGTTTAATATGGAAGAGGAGAGGTTTTTTAAATTTTTTTCTCTCCTTTCTAGTTTTATCTTATTATTTATAATTTGTTTTCCACCTTCTCACTAAAAGCTGTTCAATTTGAATAATTACCCAATATCTCATGTCAATATTTTTTGTGCCTATTTTACAAACATGACTATAATTTCAATCGTCACTTAGCTTTCTTATCACAGTTTCAGTCCTCCCATCCTTCAATCCTCTGATTTTTTCATATCAGTCCTTAATGACACTTAAAGTCATTTCCACATTGGTCCATGTCCATAGTGAAGTTAAATGGCCGCAGATATTTTAGCACCTACGAACGATAACGAGGAATCTATTTTTCATCAGCTCCAGGACGCTGTCGTCGTCACATTTGGCTCGTAAAACTGTTCTTGCTCGGGGTTATCTTGGCAGAGTCGGCATAAGTGATGAAGTCACTCCTTAACCCTTTCAAAATTCTTACTGAATTACGTTTTTCGGCGTGCTTGATATCGGAAACTGTTAGCATTCGTTGACGTCCAATTATTGGAAATGCATAAAGTATTGAATGGTAGCATCTAAGCTTGATAAGAAATCGTATCACGTTACCTGGCTCAATTTGATTCATACGTTGCTAAAGACAAAGGAAGAATATTTTAAGGTGATGAAGAGGCATTTGGCTTTTTACGAGTAAATAATAATCAATGTTGCTAATGCAATTTCTATTAAGATTAATTTATATGAATATTTTTGTTTGTTAGGTAGAATAGTGATTAGTTGTCAAGCCAGTACAAATTGATGCATTGTGTCATTTCATTTTTTTACCTTGCAATTGCACTCTTTTTGTAACATATAAACCAGTTAAAGCATATTTAGTTGACTGGTTGTTGCAAGTTCTTGCTACATAACCTCTAGTAAAGGTGATGTAACTTATATTCTGATCAAAAGGTTGACTCAGAACTATCAGTCCCATTTTTTTTGTCTACGATCAAAATTTTAACCGTAGGTAAGTACTTCCAAATTATTTGGCATATTCATTATTTATCTAGACGATCTAGACTAAATCAAACGGAATATTTATTAAATTTATTAATAGGGTGCTCATACTATAATACTGAAAGTAATATTTGAATATATTATGTCCCAAGTTCATCATTTTATCTGCGAAGAAAATCTAACCATAATGTTAAATAAGAAAACAAATTATTGGACTTAGTTTTTGACTCTGGTATAGGGAATTTCCATTACCAAGAGTCAATAAATGTAACCAAATATATCAGTTTGCAACTTATATATATGCTTGGTGAACATTGTCGACTGATACCAAAAGAGTTATAACCGTTGGAATTACATTTCAGGCACGGTGAGGTAGTCAAATTTAGGCTTATGCTGTACATCTATTGAATTCCTTCTTCTCGACGTCAACTTTTCTCCATTAATCTCCAAAATATGATGCCCTCCACTAAAATTATTTTTCGGCTACGTTATCGTTTGGGATTGTGGTAACGTTTCCAGTTTCTATTGGGGGTTTCATTGTTTGTTTGAAATGTAAATCTCTTGTACATTGAAGTGATTGAATTTGCTAACAGTACAAATATTGAATCCTTTAGAAGAGCTCCAAAAGAAATAGCCACAAAAATTTACTGGTCATAATTTTGCAAGTCGTTTGTTAATTTAAAGCGTTTGGACTGCACAAAAACTTGACAATGAAGTGAGCTTGTTGCCAGTGAGAGTGGTATTCTTATCCTTAAAAATTGAAAAACTGATTTATTTCTTACAGGATTGAAGCCGAATGGCGTAATGAAGGGTATATGTTCCTTGTTTGTTTCTCGTTAGGATTCTGTTGTCTGTAGAGGAGGACAGCAAGTAATGTATTTTCCTGAATATGTGAAGCAGGATAATTTTATAATCTTTCGTGTAACATAACCTCATAAGCTGCTTGTGAGAGTTTTAGAGGGAGAGTTACTTATTAAGTTCCGTTCGCTTGATACCGGCGGTCATGCCAAGTAACTAACCAGCATAATAAAAGGGAGAATATAAGTGATTAACCTCTAGGAAAGGTATTTAATTGACCGATTACAAATCATATGTATTAACATAAGAAAGTGTTAGATACAAGTGACTTATTACGTTAGTTGTGAGTGCTATCCACTATATATGTATAGCTACTCATCATGAATAATACATCGGATTTCTTGATGATGTCCATAGTTGAATGCACCAAGATGATGTTTCGCGTGCATATTCTACAGAATTTTAACCAAGTTTTTATTTTATTTGTTTCTTTCAGCGATACAGAGTGAAAACGTTTGCAACTGTGCACAATTCTTTCATAAATGTGGCAGAGTCACTCGCTTTAATGAACTTGCCTTGAATCTTAATACCCGAGAACGTCGTTCGGGGGAGTTACTAACTTGTTACAACCAGGTGATTGAAAACGTCACAGGCTGTAGGGTGTAGGGAGATGGAGCAAGGAAGTGCCCATGTACACCCTTAGAGCACGCATGCGTTATCAACTAGCTTGTGCTCCTTCCCCTAATTTACCCCGCCATCTCACTCTCCCCCCTCCAAACTTCCCTGTGAAGAGTTCCTTTCATAGGCACGCGGTGCGGTTCAAGAGCCTTCGGCGTTGAAAGCAGCGATGGGGTAGCGATTGATGGGAATACACTGAGGAGGCCAGAGTCTTGTTACTTGAAGCCTTCATTCAAGCATGTATAATGTCCCGTTCCCCGTTAACCTTCGGGCCTTCCCCAGGTCAAACGCAACTCGTAACATTACCATGTTTTACGGTTTTAGCTTTGGGGTAAAACGACGCGTAAAAATACAATAACTACGTACTTTTGGCATACAGACTCTGAAATTATTGCTCCGCAAAAGAGAACTCAAATTGCCGGAAAACAGTGAGTGAATGAATCCAGCCCATTCAGCGTGAATAGTCCATTCCTGTTGGCTAGCGGATAATAAGATGCTTATTTTATCAGAAAAAATGACAAATGAAAACTACGTTCACCAGTTAAGTCCCTCATTAAATACCCCTTTAGAAAATATGGTGGTTTCTTGTGCTAAAAATATAATGAACTCTTTCTTTGTTTGACTATACTGGCAAAGGAAGTGTCTTTAAAGGTAAATAAACCCTCGATTTTTGGAACTAATGCTCTTAAAGAGAGTGTTCTTAATCCATACCCAGCTGCTGTAACTCGCAGTTTACGATCGTAATATTATGTCATGAACTCTCCGTAAGCATCTAATGGCTCAGCATAATAAGATGATATGCAAGTTTGTAGCTGTATATTATTTTTCGGTTCATAAATACACTTTAGGTACTATATGTTGTATTTTTTTCTGTTGAAAACTAATGAAAATGGGATTGAATATGATGCCAACACGTGTACAATTTGAGAACAGCAGGGTTTGATTGGGAAATTGACGGAAGCCTGAATGGGAGCTGTGCCAAAAAATATAAGAAACTCTTTGGATGGTTGGATTCACTATCAGATAACTGGTTTAAGTTTACTCAGTAGAATAGATTCTGTCTCACGATAATTTGAATATATTTTAGGCGTTCTCGAATGATAATGTAGACTTGTTCAAGAATTTATCACTTACAAGACAAGGTTAACATAAGACAACCGTACGCATGGTCTATTTTCCTACGATGTCGTATCACTTTCCATCATAACTGGATAGATTTGCATAACTTAGTTAGCCTTGCTTGTACAGAATATGTGACCTCTTTACTGCAACTATGGCATGATAATTGCATTATTGAAAAATTCCGCAATAAATGCGTAAGTGATTGCAAAGGTTATAAACCGTTATTGAAAATAATTTCAATTGCACTTTCTAATCAACCATGCATAAAAAAGTTTTATTTGAGCTTAACCATTCTGTCGTCTTTATCAGGCGTAGTGTGAGTAATTTTATGATACCCTGTCGCGTAAGAGCACCCTTTCAGGGTGCTTAATAAACGCTTTGTGCCAGAAAAAGAACAGCTACAATTTGATCACGAGTGAGATACACCAAATCATGGTTAAAGGGCTGATAATACTCAGATATACGTGATAATTTTGTGCAGGTTAAGTCCGTAGTAAGAATATATCTTATATATTTTAATTTAGTTAAGAGCATCGAACCTAAGAATGTGAGGAGGGCATGTATATTTGAGAGTTTGGCCTGCATGGGTAAAATCTACGTTAAATATTAGAGTAAAAAGAGAAAAAATTTGACTCTTCCTAAGCCAAAATCATTTGTATTAAAATGGCCAGTCAACATCCCAAGGCGAGGCAATTTTATCAGTTAAACTGTTTGGAATACAATTTTGTAATGCTGTCCTTTTGAGTAGGTTCAAAACCGTTAGCATTACGCTCTCAATTTTTGTCTATGGAATACTCCGCTTGAATATTCACGTGGCAATAAAATTACAACCCATTTTCTGTCTAGCTGTTCCGCGTCAAGATTTCCTCAATACACGTGACGCTTTCATTCTCATAAATTTGGAGAGGCGATGACTTTAGACAATCAAATAATATTTACGAGGAAATAATTGGTACTTAAGATCGAATTTATTGCTTTTTTATTACACTTCCTTATGTTCTTAGTGAGCCCTTTGTTTGCTCCAAATACTCCCCTCGGGTTACAGAGCACCGAGAAGGTAATAATAATTATTATCTAAGTATAACATGGCACTATCGGATTAAGATTATAATCTGCTCGGAAATACAGAGTGTTCAAGAAAAATCCGTCCTCCTTTTTATGGGAAATCGGAGATAACCGAAGCATGTCTGAGAAATTCCAATGACGGTATTATTATGTGTGACCGCGATAGGAACATTTTCGTGTATAATCTTATCTCGCAAAACGGTTGTGGGAGGAATGGGGGGTGGAAGATAGACGCAACTCGCGTGACATTAAAGCTGCTTCAGGATTTCTTTCGTGCTTTTAAACGAGGGTGACGGTGTTCGCGTAGCCATTTCGATCATATTATCCAGAGAAATATGATCGATTTCCAGCCGCGTGATTGAAACCACTATCTTGAAATAAGAAAGGTCCATTGGAGAGGCAACCTTTTGTGCAACCGTGGGGAACGGAAGCAATATATTTACGTAATGATAGGAAGAGGGTAAGGTTAATATGATGGGAATTTGATACCTCATAAGGTGCATCATATTTGATATAGAAAATTAAATTCTCGGCAATAGATTTAGGGCCGGTCTTATGGTGCCTGCAAACAGTTTCTTATGACGCAATGTAATTGTGATAATATTACTTATAGGCATTAGATAACTTGCTGGGAAGTAAATAGTCAGCTGAAGGGAGAAATTGCTTGTGGAATGATCCGTTAGGAAGCAATGAAACGGAAAGTACGGGTACATAATAAAACCTAGGAACCCTTAAAGTTATATCAGTCTAACATTCGGCTAGTAAATGTGATTATTACCATTCAATTGCATATGACTGAATTAACTTAAGCTACGAAAATGAGTAACACATTTAATTCAGATTTTTCTGTATCTTGGTGGGTGACTTATACTTATAAGCTGAATCAAAAGTATAGGAAAAATTATCACTGCCAAATATTATGTTAATTAGGTGCCTCATAACAAATATGTTTATATCAATATGTTAGTACCCAAATAAAGTTAATAAATATCTCGTGAAATAATACATACTGCCACCTTATTTTGTGTAGGAATATATGGAGGGTATAAACATCTGCAAATGGTAACACGTAGCTACATATTTGCATAATGTTTAATTTTAAAATGAGACAAATATATTTCACTCATAATCTTGTCTGAAATTTGGGCTGTCAATAATTGTCTCTCGCAATTTCGTTTCACACTCCCAATTTGTCCAGAAAATGGAAATTGGCGTATCATTAGCAGCCTCAGGTCATAATTAATGCGCATGTCAGTCACTGTCATTAATCGCAGCGTATGGGTGTACATGGAGTTATGCTCAATCTTCGCGTGCTGCGGTTGGAAATTTAGCTCGCGTACATTTCAATTGGGCAATTGATTTGATTTTAGACGTTCACCAGCCCTAAATATGCATCGGAGATCATTAAATCCTGCAGAAATTTCAGTCATAAAAGTGCGTGCTTATATTTCAGAGGAAACTTGATTCATTTTAAAGCATTAATTAATGTCTTCCGAGTAGTGAAAGTAATGTTGTGATTAAAAAAAGAACACATTCGGTGATGTGCGTTCAAAAAAATACTCGATGATCTGATGAAATTTTCGGTTCATGCTCTGGTTTTTTTTTAAGGTCAACTTTTCAAAAAATGTAAAACAAAAGTCATGTTCAGCCAAACAGACTGGGCGTTACGTACGACAAAATTTACGCATTCGTATTCAATGAGTAAACAATTCAGTCTTGCTGCATCAATGCTTTCGAATTAATATGAAGCAGTCTCCATTTTTTCATTATTCCTCAATGCGGACTAAAATGATTTCAAATCAAAAAATTCAAAACGAAGTCGTCAAGCCTTGAATGAAATAGCAGATTATATAATCTGTTTATGTTTGAGCACGGAAATGTACTACTTTAACTCCAATTTGCGGGACTCCATTCAAGTGTCATTGACAAGATTTCTTAGCAGTTGTAAAAGAACTCAAAAGTGAAAAATAACGCAAAGAACATGAGCCAATATACATCTTAGATGATAGGTGAGGTAGGCATTTAAGTTTGTTGACTTGTACCCATGCCTACATGGAACTCTTTATCCTCGACAATTTGCAATAATAATTTCTAATTGCAATTTGAAGCGTAAGCCCAATTAAATTGAGTCAATTCTCCTCGTAGAGCGTTATTACTGGGCCTAGACCAAATTATTGGACTGGTAGTTGGTAATAATTAGTAATACTGCATGCTAAGGTCCTTTGCTGCTATTGGTAGTTTGCTTAACAAAACTGTTAATAGACTTATTTAGATATTGCTTATAAGTTTATGTGTGGGACAGTAGTGAAATTGTTTAGTCCCCATGCAGAACCTTTATCCCAAATACTTGTATTGCCTTACATGGTATTATATACCTTTATTTAGATGGTATTAAATTTAAATAAATAACATAAGTTATTAAGATCATAATGTCATCATCATCGCAAGTCAATATACCTGTGTTAAATTAGTTTGACGCGGCTCTCCACTCGATTATCCTATAGCTGAACGTCTCCATATTTACGTAGGTCTTTAATACCATTTCTTTCTCGCTTCATATATTTCATACGAAACCTTTCCTTGTCTCCCTTCACTATTCCCTCGACAACTCTCTCTATCAGAGAATCATGATCTTAAGACAACATTTGAAATAAATCTTTGAAATTTTAAAGAAATTAGCCCTCCCTGTCCAATAAGAGTTCAAGACTCGGTAATATTGTCTGAATGAAGGGTATATTAGTGATATTACACCGGTTCACTCTCCTCTCTCCGAAATTCTCCTTCCCATTTGATTTTTTCTAACAGGGTACTCTCGGGAATGTTATTTATTAAACTTACACATCCTCAAGCGTGAAATGGAATGGAAGCATTAGAACATATGTTCTTTTGCTTTAAAATGACAGCAATGAAATCTTTATTTTAGCACGGTGGGGCGCTCGGTATTTATGCGGCAAAAACACCATGCATTCCTAAATAAAATAATAAAAATCAAAAAGTGAATGGAACTTTCGGCCGTGTTTCTGAAGAACTAGTTGCATGTACTAAGGAGGGGCAACAGCCCCGACAGGGGCGTGAAAGGGCAAGTTACAAGAAATTTCAATGGAAACGTGTCATTAGGCACCCGAATAGATAAACGATGTCCCATTTTCTTTCTTGATTCATAAATAATGAGTTCTCCCATAATGGTCTGCATCCCAGCAGTCCTCGACGGGACCAATCCCCCAACGAAAGGGTTTTTTTCCCTCCCAAAACATTCGTTCGCTTTATTTTCTTTCGAATTTATTTCCCCCGCACTCCGGCCTGCCCCGAAATTGCCCTCCCCGCCTCTTCCTCCCCCGTCTCCTCTTCACCCGACCCCGGGAACAAGTATTCCCCCTCCACCGTCATTCTTAGACATTCCAGCCATCGCGCTATTACAATGCTGCCCCTGCTATTGGCTGTATCTTCGGCCCGGCCAGGCCCATCTGTCATTCTAAATCCCTCGTCCACAATGGCATCCCCGGCTCTGTGTCACTGCCGGCGAGGGAAAAAAAATAGCAATGTTATCCCTTGGCCCACCCACACCACTCCTCCCGCTGACTGTAACCAGGGCAACCCACTCTCAATCAGTATCCCTCTCTCTCTCTCTCTGCAAGATGCGAATTCCCCTTCCAGGTCCCTATCTCGCGTCAAATTTCCTCCCCTCCTCCATCGTTTCCCCCTCTCCCGCTAAGTAATTAATGGGTATGTATTCATTGCAATGAGCTTCGTCTATAAATCATGCTTTTGTTTTCAGAAAGGAGATGTTTTTTTGCCGGGAAGGGGAATTTCGGGTTCCGAATGCAAAAAGTTTAGCGGGAAAAACTAAAATTCTCTTTTTCACTGCCTCTCTTTCTCTCTCCCTCACGCTTCTCCCCCAAAACTCTAATTTCCTTAACATGTTTATGGCGATCACAATGCGTGGACCGCACATTCATTTTGGAGCCAAATGGGGGTATTAATTTATGTTCGATGCTCCCATGTACAAATACGAATCCACATATGACGTCTCTGCGTGTGGACTGGCTGCAAGCAAGAATTCGTAAATTTAATTATTATTTGGCTCCATGATTGAATGCTCGTTTTTTTACGAGGAGGTGATCTCAGGGATAATATACGGCCAAGACGTCACCAGATGAACCGCTGGTCACGGCGGCGGTGTTGAATAAATCGGGGACATGACTAATTCACTACATGCGCTAACGTGACTGCTTTTATCAAATGCACTTTTTTTCTCGAACTGTTTTAATGATACCGAAATAACTCAGTGTATTCAGATATTTCATTGAATGAACGTCCTCAAATGTTTATGGCGACTGACCTCATCATATAAATTGTTTTCTTGGCATGATTGAGCTGAATTCTGGCTGCAGAAACAACGGCCCTATATAATGTGCCTCAGAAGCTTTCACTGAGTCAGCATTAGTGTCTTTACATTTACGATATTTAAATTTGATCTTGATTTCATTGACTTTTATCACAAGAACAATGAAGACATACGTAAAAGCAAAATGAAGATAATATTTGGTTCAAAATATAATTCTAAACTATTTATGTTTACTTAACACCCATTTCTATGTATTTTATACTGCCATTGTCAAAAGGAGTTATCATCACAAGCCATTATAAACATTAGGTTCCTATTACTTACAAACTTTTCTCGCAGGTGAGACTGTTGATCTAAAATTCATCTAAATTACTCTTGCGAATATTCCTAAAGCTTTAGGATCTGAAGTTTTCGTCCACTAGTTCTGTCTTTTGACCCTTATGGCCATTGATATGATAAAAAGAAATGTGATCAAAAGGTTCATCGGCTAGGTGGTGGCAATGGTAATTACCTCTGACGAAGTAGTTTTGAGGATAAGAACCGTGGCGGAAGGCAGTTTATGCCGTATATGGCTATAGTTGGTAACGAATTTTACGATGGCGTCACATTTTTAGTGCTAACCTTCTTTCTGGGGTACTAGCGAGAAATTCGGAGGGTAATTAAATAAAATTGAGTCCTTAGGAATAAAAAACATAAAACTATTGTCATATATAAAAAATTCAAATGCTATCTTTCATATTATTTAAGTTAAACTGATTAATAGTGATATAAAATTTTTATTTATTTCATTCATAAATGTTATTATTTCAGTATCATAAAGTTGAGCAATAATTTTAATAATGTATGGGAAGGAAATGAGGAATCACAGCATCAAATTTCTTGTCATCCAGTCTTAGGAGTACGGAGATATTAAATATAAGGAAAGGTATATTTACCTTTCACGTCACGGTATTCATTTAAAATTCCTGAAGATTATTTTGTGGCAGACGTCAGTATAGAGAATGGATGATGAGGGTAAATTCTACGAGGTAGGGTCTTATATTCTTTTGAGATATAAACAATAAACGAAAGCAACGGTTTAGAGAAACATTCTACAGGCAGTTATAAGATATTTCATGAAAAAGTAACTTTAATGTATATACTCAACTAATTACGTAGTCACTTCCTAATATGATGTTTTCTGTTAAAGCAGAAATATGACCTCTCGGTTTATTTTTCTCCTGGAAGCAAAGTTTTGGTTCCGGCACTTAGAGATTAAAATCCCGGAAGGTGCGTTCATTTTTCACGTTCTTCCGCCCGAGTTTATGAGGTCTCATTTATCCCCTCGGGAATCGAAAATTTAGCGCCGTTGCGGATCCGTGTTTTTGGGTCAGCTGAACGATTCTTTGCAGAAGAATGGTTGGTCATTATCCTGAGGGTGACAGCACGAAGTCTCTCTAACGGCCTTATACGTGTTTGAGGACGAATGCATAATTAAGAGTCGTATCACATAAATTTAAAGGGACGAAGAACTGACCACGATTGACCTTATCAGATTTACCTCGTCGCTAGTCTTTAGTGTTCATACATAGTTCACATATTTTTCTTTATCTTTAGTGACACAATAATGCCACCAAAACGACACCAATGGAAAAAGTTTGCACTGCTGTATGGTCGCCAAATGCGTTTTACCCGGTAGTTTAAAATAGAATATATTTGTGGCCTGCGTGCCAATCTACTTCAAAATAATTAAACTTTGTATCTTAATGAACCCTGGGCTAGGGGTAGAGGGGGCCATATGGCCTCTTCTAGCCCAGTATAAATAAAGAAATAAATAAATAGTGTTTCGTAAAGCATGTATGTAGCAATAAGGACTTTGCCTACTACTATCCTATGCTGCTACTTTCTCAAAGAACCTTACTCCTCCCCTCATGCATTTAGGCATTCTAATTTTATATTACATCCTTTAAGTACTCGGATAAATATACATAAGATGAAGCGACACATTTTATTAGTTTACTTAAACTCAAACTTTTTTGCCTACCACGTTCACTCATCATTGTTTACCTCTTATTTCATCCTCCTTAATCGATAGCTTTTGCTTTCCTCTGCGGTAATGCTTTCTAAATTACCAAAGTCTATCAAGATAAGACGATAACGCTCAAGTCTAGCATAATTCTAATTCAACGATTGCAACCTTACTGCGAATACCTTAGCGGAGTCACCCGCAGGAATTACCCTCTGATTTTTATCTCTATGAAATTTTGGTAGTAGTATTCAGTTGTTTCCGCTAATATAATAGATAAGAATGATGAATATAATGCGAGCCACAGAAGGTACACTCCGTCATAACCCTCTCTTGCGAGTAGAAAACTCAATCCACACGCTGATATTTTTTTCCTCGCTAAATTGATTTTTTTATCATTAAAAGTCTATTTTGTTGGTCTTAACTCCCGTTAACTCTACTACTTAAGTATAATGCTATCATAATAAATTGTATGAGCAATACTCCTCACGGTACTACCATGGTAACAAGGCGTTAGCGCAAAAAAATAAATATTTTTTACCATAGTGAAGGACCATTTATTATTTCCTTAAAAAAATCACATTTATTACTTTATGCTGAAATTAGTTTTCGAACTCATCCTATTTCTGATCGCTGCGAGAAAAAAATCCTACGACTCTTATCTTCGAATACATTAGACGGTATATTGTGCAATATAATTACAGGAAAACGAATGACAGGTTTTTTATACTGCCCACCAGTTTATTAAAAATTTAAATTCTAAAATCTGGATTTCTTTGATTCAACCTGACTCCTACCTTTAACCTGTCAGTTCCACCGAGTATACTTCGTAGTTGTTTTATTTACATCAACATAGTGTATGATAGCTGATGTGTAACTTTTTAACCCTATGCAACCCACCTCAAGGTGGCTGGCGGGGCACTCAGTGGGTCATTTTTCGGATAATGAGGCCAGAGCCAAATCCACGGTTAATATTGTGCCGAAATGTTTTCTTCTATCGATTGCCCCATTAGCATTGCTTTATGTGTCTCGGGAAGTTGTGTAGTTTAATGGCGACTTAAAATAGAAAGATTGAACATGGCCGTGTAATATCCGTCAGCGCCTTCGGGTAACTCGGGGCTGTTACACGCTCTATACTGACTCAGACCTGTTCTTTGCCTGCAGTTGTTGGCACGTATATCCAATGCGGGAAAATCGGGTGCATTAGACTTTGTTTCCCTTTAGCCTCACAAACCTATCGCTGGCGTCGATATGACTTTATTTGAAGTCTCTGGCCACTAAGTATCCTAATGCAGGTGTTGTAAACCGTCAATTAGGATTTATATAGAGGAATTACCGTATTTTCATCGAGGCCTGAGGTTTTTTTTTACTAAGCTTAAGCCTCACATTTTTTCTTGGATGCCAAATATTACAACATTGAAAAGCAAAACTTTCGCTTTGCGCGAGAGCGTCATAATTAAATTAAGTTGAAGCCCTACAACCCCCAAAGTTTCTTAAAACATCTACTACCGTTTGCGGCTGTCAATTCATCGACAGGCGTGTAACCCTGATGATGGTGTGACAGCCTAAACCGGTCGTGAATGCCCTAATATAATTTGGCAGTCACAAAATTTCAACTTATTTAAAAGGGCCAACTATTATGGTTAACATTCGCGTGAGATAATTGCATAGGAAGTTGCTCTTCCTTAATGCCGCTTTAAACGATGCAGTTTTTTGTACAATTTATTGTACAAACGCTTGTCTGAGAAAATTGTACCGTGTAAAGCGGCAAATTGTACGAACACTTGTACGATTGTCTGAATGTCTGAACGGGAAATAGAACCTGTTCTAATTCCATTCAGACAAACATGCAGCTTTGTTCTGTTTCATACATTCGTTTGCACAATAAATTGTACCGTGTAAAGCTGCCTATAAACAGCAAATTTCTCTCGATTATGGAGACTAAAATTATGACCAAGTAGCGCCAGTATTTCTCTCGGCAGGTCAAGAAATCTATAGAGACTCAGAAATCACTAATGAATGCCAACATAGTGTGCGAGTATCCACTTCGCAGTGCCTGGAAAAGACTCATCAAAGACAGTCTATGAGAGTGCAGCACAGAGACAGCCATTAGCCTATAAATGAGGCAGAAACCGCATCCCGTTAGCTTCAAAATGCAGACGCTGAGAGGACAGTCAGTGAAAATATTTCCATTAAGGATCCAGAGAGCATTAGTTGTCGTAGAATTAAAACAATGGATGGAATACAATAATTAACATGCTGTACCTGCCTACATTGCTTCACTTCAAGCCACAGTGCCTAAAGATGTCTAGTTTTATTTAAAATAAAACATTTTTGATCAATGATGAATTCTTCTCGGGCTCTTCGCCGGGTGAGTGAGTATAATGCTGCCGACGTTTCTGGTATCAACTCGTTACCCATCTTCAAGGCAAACTAAACGAAACTAAACCGTCCGCTGGTTTTATACGGACGCTGGCGATGGGGGATTGGTCGAGCCCCGATCGTTGAGCTTGAGGACCGTTGACCGTTGAACTTTGGCCGTTGACCGTTGGCCTTGCTCTGTCAATCTTTATTCTTTTCAGGATTATATCCCACGATCTTCTGATGGTATAGCTCGAATCCCGGTTTGCGTTCCTTCTCTCCATTCTTATTTCCATCACTTTCTTTGTCAAGCGATCCCAATTTTTTTTTCTTTTTTTTTCTTCTTGAGGATGGGTAACTAGTCGCTACCCGAAACGTCGGCAGCATTACACTCACTCACCCGTCGTAGAGCCCGAGAAAAAGTCATCACTGCAATTCGCCGGGAAAGCGTGAAATCTTATTTTTGATCAAATTTGCTTCTCCAAATTTTTATGCGTCCCAGAAGCCTGCGGCTCACCGATTCCGGTAATTTCGGTACTCACAGATATGTTAGTATATTATTATAGCATTGAATGCATCAAATTGAAAAGGTGACAAGAATACCGGGATCCATTCCTTCAGGTCTTGCCTCGCCATAGATGTAGGAAAAGGATGTTATCCTATGCCCTCACTCCCCGTCCTCTATGGAATGCTAAAAATATAGCTCTGTGGAAATTGGTAATTACACCCGCATCACAGCCATGAAGCCCTAATGTCGGGTATTTTAGCCAGCGTTGACATCGTAAATGGTTATGCGGTGGTATTAAAGACCTTCTCTATGATCCGTTGTCACCCTCGAGGCTGCTTAGCTGCATGCAAGTCTGGTGTCTAGTCCGCGGTTTTTATGAGGGCGTAATTAGTGATACCCCTTAGCGTCTCTATTAACAAGAGAGCCCGACGGGAACCTTAATTGCCCTTTCTTTTACCGGAGTTCAGTGGGGCAGTTGGTAAAGCCTCTGGTAATCTTAGCCATCGTTAACGATACGAGATATTAAGTGGGACGTGCGGTAATCTCTAGATCTAAAGGGAACGTGCGTGATCCTTAATTAAAGAGTCGTTGGAAATTTCTCGGTTCGGAGTCTCAGAAAAACTTGATTGGCCTAATGCGCTCTCCTTGTGCTCAGTATAAGGAAGTAATTCATTCTCAACTAGCTGCGGAGACTTCAGAAAAGGAGTGCTTCCGTGATGGGGCAGTCCATGGTAGAAGTTTTAAAGAAAGCATAAACCTACACTGTGAAAAGTGGTGAAAAGAGCACGGATAAATGAGTGGACCATTTCGTTTATCGCCTGAACTTAGCCTTGAAATGCTATTCCTGAGTGGAAGGCGTCATTAGCACTGACGCCTAACTTGTGTGATTGGTATCACTTGATGTCGTTACTCTTGGGAAGTTCGAGTAATTTGGGCGTTGTAGCATTTTAAGGAGAGGCTTACGGCTTGATAGACGCCCGGTATCATTGCTGGCGTACTCATTAAGAGGACACCGAAGGTCGCGTAGTTCAACGCCCTATCCAGACGTATGCTCTAAAAATAATTTTCACTTCCTGGACTCGACGTTAAAACCTATTCTAGTGAAGCCACTCTAGCTAAATTAATTTTTTTATTAGAAATATGTTGACTTTGTACTGAATTTTATCAGTAATTCAATGACTATCATAGAACGCTTCCCAAAGTAATCTGCCCTGAATGATAATTAGATGATAATTACCACATTTACCCTGCTTGTTACGAATCCTGCTTGTATTTACGGTATGAGCTTAGTACATTTTTCCTTTTTTGCTACTTCACTCGATATTAATTTTGTCTCTTGCAGCACTTAGTAGTCCCCACTTAAGTACAGTGTGGGAAACAGTTCACAGTCAGTCCTCGTCCGTTGTATGGGGAGTTCAACCTTGGACCCCGTGGCACCTTCCGATAAGAGAAAGCTAACGCCGGCGTCGGGTTTCTCTACACCCTAACACCGTTTTTCAAAAAATCATAACACCGTCCCGAAAATCCAGCTAACATAAAAAATCGGGCACATGACCTCAGCAGTTTGTTGACCTGCCTCGAACTAAAATGGGCCGGAGTGTGTGTATGACAATAAACATCACTGAGGAAGGATGAAGTGCGAAATGGCAATGCCACTCAAACTCGTTCATTCGAATGGCTCTTTGGCTCGTTATGAAACACAAAGAGGAATGCGAATTTTATGAGCGAAGCGAACGCTCGTCGCTTTTTCAGCTCCACTCTACGTTAAGGGCCCATTCGCAGCGCACCGTCACGAGAATCCCGCGGCTTTGCCTCCAGCGACGAACGTTTTAAAATTCATAAACGGCCCCGTCCCGTGGGAGTGCCCGACGTAAAAACTTGCAATCGAATGGGAACGTCATCCCCGGCATAAGAGACTTTAAAGCTCGGCGTTGTCGCTCTGCTATTTTGTTCTCCGAGGGTTTAACGCCCTTTCCGAGAATATACCCGGAAGATTGAAATCCGGCGATATTTTATTATCGATGCCGTAGCACTCCGGATTGGATGCTCGAGCATCAGTATCAATTACTTCTCATCCAGGGCCTCTCCGATGGGCAATTGTTTATCGTTTAGGGACGGAACGAGAGATGGGGATATAGAAAAATCCTCCCGTAAACCCTTTCAACTTGATCCTTTCCACGAAGGAGCCATCTCTCCGGTCTTAACCATCAGTCGATTTTCATCAACTTCGAGGATTCTGACCCTCTCCGGAAAAAAAACATTATCTCGTTAAGGTAAGCTTCCGATAGATATCGGCCCCGTTATAACCATGTCGTGTTTTTATTTTACTCTCTACCTACTCCTTAATTCAATGCCGAGTCACTTTTGCGCAGCTCGCAATTTAGATTTGTGCTAGCACAGGCATTAACGTTTCAGCTCCAAGTCACTCGTTCCCAGAGAAACTTCTCTCATAAAACCGTCCCTTCTGTATCATGAGAGTAACTTCACTTGAATTCTTCACGCGTTAAGCTTCAAAACTTCGGACTGGGACACAAATTTCGTTTCGGTAACTCAACCACTCCAGTTCCAGGTTGTGCTTCTGAAACTCGATACTGGTTTCTTAAAATAGAACGTGTATTAATATGCACCAATACAGCAAGTACTATGGTTCTCTTGCAAACAGAACTGTCGCACGTACGCGTAAACATGTAGCAATATGTGTCAATGCGTTATTCTGAACTACATACTATCTACCATAATTATATATCTAAATCATTCTATAATAAAAGGAGAAAAAGATACGCTGATAAATCAACTGAATTTCGATGTCCAGCCAACAAATCAATTTGAAATAAACAGTATTTTGGGTGCAAGGGTGCAACGTTAAAATATTCAATAGTGATAAAAATATTATCAAGATCAAAATACCTATAAAAGTTTGTAATTTCAGACATAACAAAGAAATGTGTCTGTATTATTTATATAAAATAATGCACATGCATATTATTTTTGGCCAGCTTTGACTAATGTATATCGTATTAGAATGTTTATTTGATTATTTTTTGTCACCTAGTAGTTATAATGCAATATTGGGTGAACAGTAGAAACAATAAAGACACACATAATTGGTCAATGTGATGAATAATATTTGGGGATCACTACCTATGGAAATAACAGAGGGGATTTATTTTTTTAAGAACTCTCAAATTTTACTTTTTTGCATGAAACGAAGCGTAGGTATAGCATGTGTAATTTAAATGAATTACTAGCATATTTCTTTGATTAATTAGTATTGTATTTCTTTTTTGCCTGCAACTAGTACATGCTAAGTGGTTATTCACCCTCTGACTCACAAAATTTAGGTGGCTTGCAGGGCGGATGCGGATGAAAAAAGTACTGGAAAATAATAGGAAATAAGAAGACGACAAATGCAATAAAGGGAGTAGTTATGCGATACAGGCTATAGCGACCTTAAATCCTTGAAATATTCGTAACGACGATCTAAACGAAATTTTTTGCGTGCAAGGCGTCCATTTATAATCCCACATCTAGATAATTAGATTGCTTGCTGGTTTTATCTTAATTTTATATCCAATATCATGCGCGAGATTGAAATAAAACTGACCTTTTTTGCTAATCATTGCTTCGTCAAGGTTTTTGCTCATATCTTATGACTCCTATTTGCATCACTTGAGGTTATGCCTACTTGATAAATGGATCGTGTGTTTTCTTCGTGGAAACTCATCTTCACATCATGCAGAACTTAATTTTCACGAGAACACTCCTTGGCTGAAAAATATACTAAAGAGCAGCAAATTGCATAAGATAAATGCAATTTTATAAATATAAATTCAAATCGTGCGAGTCCAATAGTAAAATTATTGCAATACTTTCACGATCTACCGACGGAAGTGATTAGTAAAACATCATTTGTTTAATTAATATGTGCAAGGACTATTTGGGTATCGAATTGGTGCTGTGGCTAGAGTACGGGTCTCCCATCCCGAGGGTTGGATTCCCTGCAGTGGCAGATTTTTCAGTGGCAAATCGATCAACGAACCGATGGAGGCATTTCAGGGTCAGTACTCCGTCCGTCGCATGGGACATTAGCCGTGGTTCCCTTGGCGATTTTCCTTAAGAGTAGGCTAATGCCGACGCCGGGTTTCTCTGCCATTACCCAATCACCCACCTATCCTAATTGGTCCAATTGACCTCAGGTTTCGGTCGCCTCCCTTGAATAGCCAACCAAGGACTATTTGCTCAAGTGTATTACCTCCGTATGATAAAAGTAATGCTTATTATTTGCAAAGTATTGATCCCTTCATTTTATCTCTTTTTGCATTGTGTTCCCTCATCTAAACCTTAATTTCCCCTTTTCAACATACATTTAAGGTTGTACGAATAAATACGTCTGGGTGTTAAAGTCATTGTAACCACGTGTAATTGGAACAACCCATTGATCATTTTTCTTCTCTTTTTTTCCAAAAAAATTGAGATTATCAGTGTTATGTGTGAATCGAAGTTTCAACGTTATACCGCAGTCGTCTGTCCTTGTCCAAGCCTCCAACATTAAAATACCTGAAACATAAAATCATCGTTGGCCTAGTTTTTCAGTAATTATGAATGCACATGTGGTACCTAGTCTGTACCGGCACTGAAAGATGCTTCACACCAAAGGGTACAAGGAGGGGAAAGGACGGGTTGGGTGGAAGAGTGGAGAGGAACCCAACGTCGGCCTTACGTGAAGACTGCATCTTCACTACGTCGTCGTCGATGGGGAAACAGTATCGGCTGCATTCCAGAAAGCGTCTTCAGGTCGAAGTGTTCGATACCGTGTCTTGGCCGTTATTATATAGGCAGTCGCGTGAATTGACTCCACTCTGATTGGTCGGTTGATGATTCTCAATTCTTCCGCCAATGAGGTGCGAGTTAGGGTTGAAACCGGAAGATGCAGCCTTCATTTACATCACACGGTGGAAGTCTTGCCACCAACTTCATCGGCATCACGTGATTTTAACAAAAGGCGCCGAGAGGACCTAGTCTCAGCGTCCCATCCGACGGACGGAGTAGTGAACTGAAAGCTCCCCACTAATCACTTAATTAGTGGCCGGTTAACGAAATAAAACTATCCTCCACTCCTGGAATTCAAACTCGGCCCCTACAGGTGAGTGGCCAGTACTATAAACTACACCAACCCGACCCTCTCACGTAGGTTTAAGCTGATGTTCATTCGGTGACGAACCAGTTTATACAGTACTTCGTAACTGCTCTCCCTAATGCGTCCAAAAGGCTAATCGTCTCCCGTCAACTCAATCAAGGGCCTTCCTTAACCAATTTACCCTGGTTCTGTTTCAGCATTTCTCCTACCTTAATCCCCACTTCAACTCCCGCCCTGTCCCCTCTTCCTCCCTTTCCTATCGACCGTAGCTCCTCCTAGTGGCGGTTCCCGGGAACCCAGGCCCTCCGCAGATGATACAGTTCCCTTCATCAACAGTAGATTGGTTTCTTCCCAATCAAGCTTTGCTCCAGAATTGGCCAGAGTTACAATACTGAAGTGGTCACTTGCCCTCCGGATCTCTTGCCTTTCAAGCATCAGTTCTGCTCACTGTGCAATAGAAGTGATTGCGTCAGCAGTTGGCAAAATTTTATTGCTAAAAGCTCCCGTTTTCAGGATGCTTTCTTTCTCTGTCTGATTCAAGGTTAATCATGAGTTATTTTAAAACATCCCACACTTCTGAGTCTATTACCAAACCATATTCTTTATCTTATGTAAATAAACTCACTCCAAGCCTTAAATAACCTTCTCAAACAGTCATTTCTCATTTCAACTGCCCAAACTCTAAATCAAGCCCTTAAATCTCCTTTCGAGAGTAAGAATCGATATAATTTTATTTCCTTTTCCGAAAATGTGTTTACGACCCTAGAAGTTGGAATGAAGGCTTCACAGGATCTGTCTAATTATTTTATCGATGCAAATTACAATGTTTATGTCCTTTTTAGAGTCGCAGCTGATTTGTCTCTGAATGCTCTTAGCACTTCGTGTCTTGCTTAAATAGTCCCCACATTAGGAAGTGTGAAATTAAAGAAATTGGTTAAGTCAAATAGATACATATAATAGGTAATCCATATAATTTAGGACATTGCACGAATTCATTGGATATCCGTAGAATTACATAAATATATGTGAGTGGTATGCAATTTTTGCTATATAATTTTTAATTTAGTTGTCCGTTACTTTTGTATAAGCTTTATTGTAACATGGTGCAGGTAATAGATCCACTGAAACTGCCGGATTTACTTGAAGTTTTACTATAAGCGGGGATATACTATTATAGGCTGTTATTATTATAGAATACTGCCTGGGCAGCCATTCAGCTGCATCAAGATTCTTGCTTCACTCTGCATGAATGGCGTACAGTTTTTTTTACGTACTAACTATTTCCTGGTCATCAGGGACGTTTGGAATCCATGTATTGAGTTTTTTCTATTTCAAAATGTTTTTGAAGTTTAAATTTTGACTTTCATTTTGCAGTTGGATATTCAAAACATTGCAAATTGCTGCAATATAATTTTTATACGTCAAGTTTAAAAATGACGTAATTATAAATGCCGAAATATTTTCGCAATTTTGTTTTTTTTAATTAGTTGTGATAACATTTAATACCGTACGTATATCCGACAATTCATAGTGTGTGATTGAATTGGAGAAGAATACGTGTTTAGGATCTCAGCAGATAGAAAATTTGTAATTTTGTCTTGAGGTGACGAAAGGTATTCTCCGTTTCCGACGAAATGCGCTGCTTTGTGGTTTTTATCTAAATTGTGATGATCACGATGCGTCAGTAAACAGTTTTTCCATGCCATGCATATCGTGTGGGTGATATGTTTTATCAAATTGAATTAATTGTCATTTAACGTTATCCTGGATCCAGTCGTCAATCCAACACTTCAGAAATCCTCAGTTGACGCATACATTCTATTTTAATAGCAAATCTTCTATGCTGGTATCATGAGGAAACGCGATCGTAAAACAATGTGGAAGAGAGTTTGAAAAACTGAGACTAAAATACAGTTTAAATGGCTCTGTTAGATCCTACTCTCATTGAAGGCAATCCATATCTCTGATAATGTTATTACCGAAGAAGAAAATAGTAATCACCTCTGCGATTCACTGTCACATTACACAGGAACATTTTATACTGATTGAAAAAATCAAAGTTGATTAGTCATATGCTGACAACTTTGAGTGTCAATATTTTATAAATATAGTCATGTACTGTTGAAATATTGGTTTCCTTTTATATACATCTCTAAACCTTTAAGTCAGCCAGCAAAGGTATCTTATTGAAAGATGGGTAGCAATTTTCCAGTATCTCTATGGGTGTTTTCAAGTCTGTTTCCGCACTAAATCTCATGCATAGCCCTATAGCCATAAATGCTCATGGAGCCGATATATCAGCTAAATTTAATAGTTACTACTCTTAAAACATTCTTTTTTGCAGAATACTTTATCTGGGCCAGAATTTCAAAATCAAACTGAAATATTTTAAAACTAGATATTTTAGATTTCAAACTTCTAGTTCAAATATTAGGCTGTCAATTTTTTTCAAAAATGAGTTAATACTTTCAAAGTGTAGCCGAGTGCCTTCTAGTAGAGAAAATCTTAACTACAGTCTGAGCATTAAAGGTTAACCGAGAAAATGGTTTATAATGCAAGCGGGAAACAGGTAATGTGTTTAATATAGAAGGAAAATTAGAATTGAAGTTTATGGTCTTTTAGTGATCCTTATCCGATTTTTTCAAATTTGTGTTGGACGCTAACACAGGTTTTATACTATCATTTATGAATTTCGCTCAATCCAATTGCCAGAACTGCTAAGTTAAGAGGAATGAGACTGTCTGCACTAGAGTTTGGCGGAGCACTTTTCCCTTCGTTTTCACTAGAAGAAGCCAGGAAAAAAATGTTTCCTGTTCCTGAATGCGGGAGGGTTTATCTTTTTTTATCAGAAATGATGTTTGACATTTGTTTTTGGTTACCTGCCACTGAGATGCTAAGAAGCCATTTAAAGAACTCGTAGCAGTATTCAGGCTATAAAATAACCCCACAATATCCCTTTATTAACGCAACCATGATTTACTCTGTAGTTTGCGGAAAAAATGTTAATCCAACGGCATGACCATTTCGTTTATTTCGTCTTTTTAGTCACATATATCACATCATCATCCCATTTTCTAAAGGTTTTAATGTTCTAGAGAAGGTGGAAAAACACTTTACGTAAACATGAAGTTTGCTTTTAACTTGTTGCATGAACATATGATAATTGTTACCATCCAATTTTTCCGTTGCAGTATTGAAATAGGTACTAAGTAATTATTATGACTGACGTTCTAATGATGTGCCAGATGCCAATAATTCTAGATCTCAGAGTCACATGGCTGCGGCAAAGTTTCCCTTCCCTTTCGGTAGGAGGAGGTGAGAAAAAATTGAGAGCTCTCGTTTTTTAATGCGAGAGTTTTCGCGTACATTCGCAAATTTTAAGATGGAGAGTTTTTTATGTAGCTTACCTCAGTGGCGGAGTGTTGATGACTCAAGGATTCTTGGTGAAAGGTTCGTCGGAATTCGCATGGAGCTCGCCCAGACGGGCGGGAGTTACGGAGGGGAAGCAATTTCAAGCCTCCTTCCGCCCTAGCGCCTTTTTTAAAGAACCGGATAATGCCAATGTCGGCGGCTTATCCCTCTCCGACTACATGCTCTCCCAGTCTCGGAAGTTTCGACTTCCCTGGGGTAAGAGGGGGTCGTGCCACTTATCCCTCGCATAAGAAACTCCAAAGGGACGTGCAGGGGAAGAACTCCGCGCCGATGCGGGTCTCGACTTTATGCAGATTCTGTTGGGGCCAGAGAGAGGGAGGATTCTTCCAAAACAGAGCGTGAATGGAAAGGCAAAAGAATGAGATTGCCCCACTCTATCCGGCTACCTCCCGAGAAGTTTTGGATTTCTTCCGCCGCGAGTAAAAGTGAGGCCGTACCAAAAACATGCCATTTTCTTACCCTTGCCAAGAATGAACACATTTATTTATTTTTTTTATTCTCTTCGGGATCGCTTCCAACACTTTCCAGCGTCGAATGCCATTACGGAAAAAATTGACTCTCTAGGGAAAGGGAGAGATGCAAGCAGTATATCTTACCCCTACAGTTTAAGGATTCTTTGTATCCGTTTGTCAAACATTCCGTATGTCATCGTACATGGCGATAAAGGTTTGAAAATGAAAAGAAAATATTTCTCAAGATGAGAAAGCAATAAAAAAACAGTTGCACTGAGAAACCTAGTATCTTTTCTTGATCATAGCATTCCTATAAGCATTTTAATGTACAATTAACTCGAACGACTGATAGCTCACAGGCTAGAGAGGTAAAAAGTTAATAATGTTTTCCACTTTTAGTCGCATTTTGGCTCAGCATACATACTTTACCTTTTTTACTCCAACACTTGCATTTAATAGTTCTATCCATTCTTACGATACAAATGTCTTCAGTTTCATGTCCAAGTATCTTAGGTAAGACGTTAAAAACATCTAAGCTGGCTCAATGCGTCAATGAAGGGGATTTTCATATGACGGTTGCACCTCTAGATGAAACCTCCGTATTGACTAAGTTGCTTTTATCCTTTACTTCCCTTGTATATCTGCTATGAAGTTTTCGTTATTGTTGTCATTTAGTGGAAGTGACTGACACCTTAGGTAAATTTCACCAGAGGGGATAGTTGGGTAATTGGTTAAAGCTAGGAGTTTTCAGAGAATGGAAGAAGAGTGGAGAGAAACCTGGCGTGGGCAGTGGTAGGCGCACTGGGGACTACGACTTTACGTCCTATTCGACGGACGGAGTACTGTACTGGGAGTGCTCGCTACTTGGCTTGCAAGTAGGGATCGGTACACCAGATAAAAATCCACCAGTATTGGATTCGAACCCGGGCCTCTGGCTGGGAAGCCAGTTCCCCAGCCCTGCAGCAACCTGATTTCCACGGATTTCCGTAAGCGTTGAATGCTCTGTCTCCACGTAGTCTGGTTCATCGCAAATATCTCATTGCTCACGTTTTTTTGTGATTTCATTTTTGTTGAGTTTTAATTATATCGGCTTCTTGCAGGTACAGTATGATGGAATGTATCAAAATAGAACCGAAGTCCGGTAGATACGAATGGAAAGTATTAGGTGTTAAAATATAGGAAAGGTGTAAAGAACAAATGCAGAGTCATTTAAAAAGTGTGTAAACAAAAATAATGTCTCCTTTTCCTTCCACTTTCCCTTTCCACCACCACCTTTTCCACCTTTTCCTTCCACTTTCTGTCAAAACTTTCTGCCAGTGTTTTTCCCTACCGTCATCATTTCTTTTCCGACTTGAAACACATACCAGCCTGCCGTTGCTGCTAGTGTTTGTCTCCGTATTTAAGGCCGTATATCTACGGCTTCAAATCCGTGCTTGTTCTGTTTTTTGAAGAGCTTATGTATTTAAAATAAAATGACCTACTCTCTAGCAAAATATCCCTTAATCTTTTCTTTACCTTTTTAAAGGAGCTTTTTGTCATGCAACCCTTCACAAAGATATGGCTTCTTTCAACTACACCTCGCTCCAAACCCAGGTCTGCTAAACGAATTTTAGTCAATGAAACTGTAAACATGGTCACCATTATCTTCGTTTCATCTAACTTGTGCATTTTTGCATCTTGTTTTAATAGCTTTCAAACCTCAAATTTGTTTTATTATTTCAGTTAGTCATTAGCTTAATTTTTTTGAAGTTAATTTAGATGCCAGAAATGAACGTCTCGTCTTGTATGCTATTTTCTTTGATTTAAATGAATATGCTATACCTACTGACTACCCTCCAAGCAACCCCGGGGAAGCATGGGAGTAAGTCTTACTTTACGTGCACTGAGAACGTGCTCTTATATTCACATATTTCAACATATATATTCTGGTGAAGAGCGATATATTGATCCCAGAGCTCATAAAAACCACTTGGCAAGACAGTGTAGACTGTGTTAGATCGATAATGGAAAGGAGAGATGTGACAAAAAGTTTTTACCTACACTCTATAGAAGTTCTGATGATTGCTTACCTATTATCCATATCTAAGCATCAATGAATTATTTGGTGTGAGTATAGATGCCTTTGAGGAAATATTTGGTATTTTAGGCGTGCATAATCTTCTTGGTGCATTGTGCTCAGTAGAGTATGTACTGAGTTTTGACTTTTCCTGCCAAACACCGATTATTTATTCCAAAGAACCATATTATGGTCTTTGAGGGAAAATGAGAAATAACGGGAGACGTTAAGATGGGGCTCTGGTGGAATACGGAGAAAATTCGGAATATTAAGAGAAAGAGGGGTAGTTTTGGAGATAAATGGCATTCAAAAGATGGAATCGGTTAATGGAAGATTTTTTCTTATAAACACTCAAGCGAAAGTCGTTTGAAGGCTGACGCTTGAGAATGAGGGTCAAACATGTCGCAAAAAGGACAATACATGAAAGTAATTGAAATGTAATTTTAAGCTATTAGTGTCAAGGAGCGTATTGATCTGATATTAAGCTGAGCATTCAACTCGTATTCCGGAAAATTTTTTAGTCAATGAATAGGGTATACGTATGACCACACTTTACAGATTTAAAAATCGATCCGTATATATATTGATCGCGTTTATCGAAATGTAAACTAATAAGGAAATGTTGCTTTTGTTATGAGGAAGGTGATCACCCAAGGTCGTTTTTACCATTAAGGGGAGATAACGATAAAAAATGAATATTTATATACGTGGACGTATTGGTCTTTAAGACATTGATGCATAATTAGGGTGTATTAGCAGAACTGCTTTACTATCAAGGTTAAATAGTAACTTTACTATTTAACCTTGATTTTATGCATTACGCAAGATAGTTATAGAATTAAAAAGACATTGTAAATCGGAGAAAGTAGGTAGGTAAAGAGAAAGCCGGTATTGCAATCGGCCAATCTTAACTGAAAAGTGCCAAGTAGTCTTGCGTTTATCTTAATTTACGTTGGTCATATCAGTGAGCATCAAGTGCTCATTAAACCACAATCACTCACGCAGAGCATGGAGAACTACTGATAAGATTGCCATTTTTTGGATTCAAACACGGTCCTTACAATGCCATTCCATGCCAATAGCGATGCCATCACTCCAACCCGATCACATTAACTGTGAAAATATAACCTGACATGCTTAACCATCTTTATGGCCTGTTAAAAAAACGAGTCCGATGGTTGTTTGTAGGGTGTAGGCTAAAAGGTAAGGAAGATATCCCACGCCGAAGAAACAAAAAACTCTGTTTCCACTAGACGCAGTGGATACTCTCTATCCAGCAGGGATCTATGGCACGGGCAAGAACCTTCATCTGGCAAATTGCGATCCTGGAAACGAGCCCTCGCCTCAGGACATCGTGGGGGTAAAATTTCGAGAAAGAGCTCCATTACGGTGAAGTGTTTGTGGGATCGCAAACATTCCGGCGCGGTCACATCATTTCGACCCATTCCATTCTTTTTTTTTTCCACCTCCCCGTACACGGAACGGGGTGAAACACGAGCCACGGCGGATCCCTTCCCGTGTACCCCTTCCCGAGGAAGGAGAGTCCTCCATGGTCCTCTTCAGCTATTTTCGCCACCTGCCAAAAAAAAAATCCCGCTCCCCTTCTCCAGATCCGTCTTCCGCATGCTCCCACCACACCCCTGACGAAAGGAGCTTCCTGCTGCGGCAACTACCCTCTCCGCTCTCCTTTTTCGTTTTTTTTCCCACTCCCTACTCACTCCCGCAGACGCTTACTCTGCTCTTCTCGTCCATTTTGCCCTAAGGTCTCCTCCTTTGCCTCGCTTTCCCACGTTCCCCCCTCTCTCTCTCTCGCCTCCCCGAACACTTTCTCCGGAGGAGGAGACGAACCGCACGTCCCGCCTCTCGAGAGAGGTAGTTGTGGGGGGGGGGAGAACTTTCCCTCTCACTCATTTCACTCACCTCTCCAGCCGAACCAATTACGATTGCCCCCAGACCCATCAACCACCCCAATCAGGGTCGCGTGATGCCTTCCGGGTGCGGATCCTGAGGGTTGGGGGGACCTGAAGTGGTGTAGAGAGTTGAGAAGGGGGTGAAAGTAGCAGGTGTGGAAAGGTTTATGTTGCGTATGAGTAAATATTCTCATCATTTCTCACTATCTTCGGACAACAATGCTAAAATTGTCGCAACTCTCAATTTGATTCCCAATGACTGACATCTTCATATTCTAATAAATAGAGAGACTGTTTTCTCAATTGAATTATAATGCCATTTTTCTCACGTATCATAAGCGAGAACAATGGGCAGAGTAGCAAAGGGGAAAGGTAGGTGGAAAATTGTTGCACCAGTCGGGCGTATGATATCATATTTTCACATTTTTAGCCATTGAATGCTAGGAAAATGCTGATGCATACATTTGGAGAAAGCTCAACGTTTGAAGCTTCACTTTGTGGAACCACGAGATTGGAAAAGAAAATTCAATTTGTACATTCCACGCTAAAGTTTTATTGACTTCGACCACTTTTCGAAGACAATAAAACTTAAGTGGGGATCGTGCAAAGTGAATTTTCTTTTCCAATTTAGAGAAAGCCATTGTAATCAGTAATTAATTAATTACTAAGTGTGCAGTGACCATCTAGCACGTGACTCTTATTTCTAACAAATATTCTTGAAGTAGTAGCGTTGTAGCAAGTAGCATATGTTTGGTGATCTTCACCCCCTGCCATACCCTCACGTTGTCTCGCAGGGTATTATCTAAGTGAAGTTGTTTCTCTTTCAAGTAGTTCACTAAATTCTCTGCAAATATAATATGAGGCCTTCCTTTTGCATTTTCAGTCTCTCCAGGGAAGTGGAAAATATATATCAAATGTGTACAGTGGGGAGGTTTTTGCTGGGATGTTGGAGATAAATTTATTTTACGCAAATTCAAAAGGAATGTCGAAGTGAAAAATAATATTTTGATATTATGTGCAAAAATACGAAAAGAAAAGATTTAAAAATTGATCAAGGAAATTTGGATTGGTTTGGACAAAGGTGAAAGAGGATCCATCTGGTATTGGTAGTGTAGCGATGCGGGACTATCGAGTATAATTTTGATTTATTGGTTCATAATATTGTCAGTCGTGGTGATTGGGCCGGTTCTACGCCGCATTGGAGCCATATGTTCGTGGTTTTAAATCCCACTATGGGCATGGTTACCGTGCTCTTCTCAGAATTAAGTAGTAGGTATATGAATGAGCTAATTTGCGTAGTGTAAAATAACATTAGCATTTGAAGGACGTGATGACCAATCACTACTAATTGTTTTGAGTTAATAGCTTTCAACTGGTGTTCTAAGGGTTGGTGCATGTTGAAGGATGTGTGTATCCTGCTTTTAATATATGAAATGGTGCTTTTCCTACGCTTATTTTTGCATATATTGCCACATTTCCAGCAACCTTCAAAATTTTAAGATTTTAAGTTCCTTTAAATTTATATTCTTTTACCTCGCTAACCTAGCATTATATCTTGAAAATTAAGATCTCCAGCGTATCATTTTCTCTATAAAATATATTTTCTATCCACTATTTCCTCTTATTTCCACCAACAAAATTATCAGAACTCCCACAGTGAAATCCATATCATCGTTTGTTCTTCTATTTATCCATCGAGTTGCTATCATAATTTCATCTAAAATATGATTATGATTAATTTACAATCGCCGTAACTGGTCACACCATGCATACGTAAGGGACTTGCATTAGAACTAAATCATGTGCTTTATCTCCTTTAGTTCACTAGGCATAATAAGCATTATGCAGTGTTCTTTTGAGAGATGATATACCTACTCATCGAATCTGTAATTCCTTAAATTTTAAAGTGTGGTAATATAACTTTATCGAAGCATCACATTTTATTCATAACAGATCCCTAGAGAGGAAAATCAACTGATTTTTTTGCATTAAGTCACGGGATACTATCATAATTAATGTGTCTAAGATCACCTAGACCATTTTCTACGGAAGCTATCATGAACTAAGGTAACTTTGAAGACAGTCCTTGTGAGACCATTGCATGACATTCTTGCTTCTGCTAGTAAAGGTTTTAGTTATTTACTAAGCAATGGTTTTAATCTTCATTTCCATGATTATATTTAGAATTTTCATTAAATTCATCCTTCTGAAAGCAACTTAGCTTTGGTTTATGAATAAATGCTACTCCTTCGGAATGCTACTTGGCGAAATGTGTCTACTGGCGAAATAGTAGCTACTTGGAAATTGGCGAAAGATATTTTATGTTTTTTAACTAGCAAGAGATTTATGCTACTGACAAACTTCGAACCTGTAGCCACTGTGTTACTAGACTGGCGGGTTTCCAGACTGGGAACTATTATTACGCTGCATTACTATCATTTTCTAGTAGATTTCAAGCTCTCCTTCTTTTTATTTTTTTGCGAACATATGATTTGTCTATTTATTTCCGTTCCCTTTAAGCAGGATTTAATGAGACATAGAGTTTATAGTAGATAAGGAACATAGATGAAGTTTCGTTTCGAAGAAATCGTAAAAAAAAGTCTAGGCAAAATTGCTCTTGTTTATCCTCCGAGCCTTTCTCTTGAGCTAAAGGGTTATTTACGTTTTTCGCTTCTAAGGATAATACCAGCCCTGAACAAAAGATAATGAAGAAACCATATAATTGCTATTTCTTGATGGGAATTCAGGCTAAGGGAGGGGTAAAAGCATGTTGAGGATTTCGAACGTCAGAGATTTCGTGTTTTCCACCACGATTTACATTTGTTTGAGCAAATATCGCTGAACGACAGTTTTCACGGAATAACCGGTTAATTAATCTTGTGCGTTATTATCAACAACAATGGTGGGCTGTGAACTGGAACTTAATATTTCTATTCATTAATGAGTGAAGAATTTCTCACATTTTAGCGTGTATTGCAAAACTTTGATTCAAAACTACAGTTTAATTTTTTATCCTCAGTGTTCTAACTAATGCCTTTGATACTTTCGTCGATATCTAAACCATAAATTCTCCCATCTCACTTTTGAATAGGTATAAATACCTCATCATGGTGTTATTTTCTTGCACTTTCAACGGTGAAACTTCAATTAAGTTTTCATTGTTGTGAACTCCTTTGCTGCTAGATTGCTTTCTCTTTGGCTTGAGCAAATAGTTTACTCTATAGAAATCTCTATTCAACTGGGATTTAATTGAATGTTATTGAAATCGATCCTTTGATATTCCTCGTAGTGATTGACGTTTTCTGTTGCTGTAATCGTCGGTTTTGTCTAAAGGTATCTGCTTCCACATACACCTATTGCATTGTTTACATATTGATGGATTATATATCTTGTTTCTAAAGCTTGGAGAAAGCCACTGTGAAACACAATACAATCTTCTACCATTTTACTGTGAACTCCCTATTTTCACAATTAAATATTTTATGTTTATAAGAGCTAATAGAGCAGGAATTGCTTGCTGCTAGTAATATTATAAACGAGTTTTAAATAGATATCTATTAGAATATAGGTCGAAAAACTTGTGTTGAAGTGGTCTAAAGCCAGAATGTTTAACCATCAAGGTTAGTAGTATAAAATAAGTGTTTGATTACAATAACACGCCTGTCAAATAAACTATGGCTGAGTTTGTGAAGAGTTTGGGTGCGGAGCGCCAAGGATAAATATGTAATCACTTTTAAAAGCAAGCGTGGAAAACTCACAGTAATCCCACGCTTTTGAGATCCGTGAACCGGGAGCGACTGCCGTAATTTTGTGTCTCGCAAATTAGTCGTTTTGCTTCGCGGGAAGAAGAGTCGCAGCCGTCATCCCCCGCCGTAATAATTTCATTTCACGCGTAAGAACGGCTTCTCCCTTCCCCTCGGTGGATTTTTGCGAAACAACCGGGGCGAACTTTTTGCTCCCCTCGTCTCCTCTTTTGCGGCGAATCAAGAAACTTTTCCGGCTTCATACTCTGCTGATCCGAGTCTTTATAAGCCGCCTTTCCATCCTCAGATCATCTCCTTCCTCCTCCTGCTCTTTCTATCCGGTCCACCTTCCCTTTATCTTCTTCCAACCTCGAACCACCTTAACCTTTGCCCTCCCCAGCCCGTAACTCCACCCCCCCCACCCTCCGCTTCAATCGCCTGACTACTCCTCCCCCAACCAACCTCATTCTGAATCCGGCCTCGTCGTAAATCTCCATCTACCGTGCTGCGCTAACCCTATTTTCTTGGTTCCCGCAGTCTCTCCTCCTTCTGCTCCTTTCCACACGCCTCCTCCGCCACTCTCCCACAGTTCCATCATCTCTACGGATCCTTTTCCCTCCCTTTCTTTGTCTCCGCGACTGTATCACTCTCTCTCTCTCTCACTCCATCATTTTTTCCACCCATTTCCCTCCACTACCTGCCCCTCTTCTTTCTCCATCCCCTTTTTCCAGAATTCATTCCTGGAGAGCCGCATCAGAGGAGTCAGAACTGTGTGCCACGGAGTTTTTTCGTTGTTCGAGTGCGCTTTTTTGGGGTTAAAGTGAGGTATCAAGGGGTGGAGGGGAATGAGAGAAGCCAGGAGTATAGGTGTGTCTCGCGGCAGCGGGTATTCTTCAGTCTCCACCCTCTAAATCTGCTTCCTCTTGCTCTGTCTTCCATTACAACTTCCACACGCATTTTCTCCTTCATATTTTTTTCTCTCTCCCACCAGTCCTCCCAGTTTCTTCGCTTACCTTCTTCACGCCAACCTCCATAGGTCTCTCTGACTCTCCTGCGAGTTCCTCTGCTTTCTGTCTGCGGGCCCGCTCAGAACTTTCTCCCGACACCTTGTAAAATTCCCCAATCTCCTTGTCAAGGCACGGCGGAAAGCATTTTTGCCCGGATCCGGGATAATTTCGCTCCGCTTGCACTTTTGCCCGGGACATCGTCGCGAGGAGAGAGTCACCTGAGTTAGTTGCAGGAAAAGGGGTTACTTAATTAATCCCCAGACTAAATGAAGGCGCCGGAACAGTTGATGTTTTGGAGTCACGTGAAATTGGAATTCCTTCCAATGCTTTACTTCTCGCCATCCCCTGTGACCCTCAACCTCCCACAACTTTCATTCATGGTCCTCTCCTCAAGGTGGCCTTTTATCTACACTTGCATCTAAATTGTACCTATCAAGCATATAATATGGCGTGTGGAGTTAAGTGTAGGACCACCAAAGATATGACGCATTAGGTGCAATTGTATGTTGTGAGTGACTCTCTTTTAATGTAAAGACTAGAGATTAGAACTCTATCTTTAAAAAAATGACCCTAATACATTTTTGGCAAAGAAAGTGAAAACAACTTCAATGCATGGTGGTGTGAACATGACTATTGCAAGAAAAGTCAAAAATCAGGGCATCAATCCTTCTGTAAGTATTTCTTAGGGAATTCATCTTCGATTAGTACCTACCTATAGGGTACTTTGCTGTAGAGACTGGGATTTATCAAACGAAATGTAGGAAGGGTATCAACTGAAAAACTAAAAGAAATATGATATTTCACACTTCCTAGGCCTTCTCTGGAGTATGTATCAATGATTTTGGATCCAATGAATAGGGATTTAATTCAGGAACCTAATAAGCTATAAAGAAAACCCCACGTTTTGTGACAAACTCCTAACTGTGCAAGTAAGAACAGGTATTGGAAGAGCTTTTTTTGGGAAACCCTGGAGACAAAGGTTTTACGCAAGGTTAAAGTTACTGAAGAATTCAAATCTCTTGAACTCAAATACGACACTGCAGATATACTTCAACTATCCTCACACTACATCAGCAAAATGGAGAAAAGGGACAAATTAAGGGAGATTAACTATTGTACCGAGCGATACAAGAATTGATTCTTCCCACTCACAATACACGAATGCAATGGATGCCAGTATTTGTTTTAAACATTCTGCACGCAGTAGATAATAATTAGTCCTTTTCACCTAAAACCATTTAAAGTTTCTCTTCATTTCATTCTCACTTGCAGTTTCACGTTAAGGTTATATTTGATTCCTTGCATCTGTTGTCTTTAGGATATTGAAAACCTTATCACTGAGTATTTTCGAACAGTCTACAAAGCTTTTGCTGTGTTTGTTCGCTTAGCAAAAATGTATATTGTAAAAATTTAGAATACAAACATGGGTTCATTATAAATGTAATCGGCAGGGTGAATTTTTGCATACAACATATTTGCTGAATTTCACAGGCTACTGAATACTACATTAAATGCCTTTTATTTCTCTCCACTAGCACGGGAGTTTGTGCGGCCATTATAGCTGAGTTGCATATTGTCTGAGAATAATGGCTGGTCATTACGCTTTGGATTACGTCTCCCATTTAAAAATTAAATACGAAAATGTTAACATGGATTCATTAGGCCTGACATCGAGTAATTTATAAACCAGATTTCCAATTTTGCACAGGAGGATATATTTTATAGGGCACTTCTACAGGACAGATGTGTTTACAAAGTTATTTTATTGTCCCACGGTTATAACGGGTATACTCTTCAAGGAAACCAAAAACCCATAGGTGCCGTTGTTAAGAGAAAGTGGTGTATTCCGCTGTGATTAATACCTTTTATTTAAATTCACTGTGATGTTTATAGTATGCATTACTCTAACCATTACTTTTGGCTTTCACATCACAGGGTGTGGACCCTGTGATGTGAATGTGACCTTTGTGATCACAGGGTGTGGGACGACAGAGTCCCATTTTCAGAAATATAACTAAATACCACAGATACGATATGAAATACAATCACAAATTTGACAATATTTATATTTATAAGCTGGTGTGAAGGTTTAATGCATTTTTATTGACTCATTTCAATTATTAGAAATTTATTTTCTTCGGCCTATATTATCGAGTCGTTTGCATCGACCGAAGTAAGCACATGCTGTTTACGCTCAGATCACATGTTATCCATATGTTTGGACGCATAAAATAGCTTTGGAATGATCACTAAGCAACGTATTTTTTGAAAGAGAGTTTAAGTGTCTCACACTGCAAACTTAGAACACAGTATCTGAGTATCGGAATGGAGTCTAGAAATTTTATAACTATGTGTATGATTCAAGGTTGACTGCTAACAAATATAATGTTACATTCTGTATTCATTATAATGTTTAACTCATTGAGTAGTTCGAATGTTTTCAGTGCCATTATAAAATTATAAGCATTAATATTGAATGCAAGAAAGTACATTAAAAATATTATTTTAGCGAGAGTAACAAAACACGGGTATTATGGCCTCAAAAAGGTAATTTCAAGCTATAAGTTTGGTTCAGTGACCCATTTTTTTTGGATTTCTTCCTTTGTATTCTCGGGTCATTTCCGTACCCAAACTCCCCTTTATGTATTGATCGTTCACTACGTCCGTCCATTTACCTGCCTTTGTTCCATTGCAAGGTCGTAGAAATTCCATTTTTGCAATTTCAGCACTGTTTTTTATTTTTAATGATAACATTTCTAATATACCTTTTCATTATTTGCAGGTGAGGAACCGGTTTTATTGACCGTTGCGATATCCTCTTCTTACGCACCTTTCTCAGATGCGGTAAGTTTTTGTCCTTTGTTTTTCATCATCATTTAATATCTAAACATAAATATTCGTTGTTCAGTTTTTTGCAGTTTATTTTCATACGTTATATTTGCAACAAACTCTTAAAGAAACTGGGATTTATCAAACGACTTCTGGGAAGTGTTCAAGTGAAAAGGTACAAGAAAGATGTTATTTCGTATTGGTAGTGCTTCACTTGTAGAATGGGCTAATCATGTAAGATCCAACGATTAAATATTTTATTCCGTGACAGAACAGGACACAAAGGAATTCAGAGATTTTTTAAATAAAGTCTTATGAACTTACAGAAATACCTAGTCATTGACCTATCGGAAGAGCTAGGTTGGGACATACTATGGACAAGATGGTCCTTCGCAATATTTAACCAGCTAAAAAGCTTCAAATCACACGGATTGAAATATGATGCAGCAGACGTATTTCTACCTTTGCACTTCATTAGAAGGACAAACAGAAGCGACGAATTAAGAAAAGACAACTGCCCGACCGAACGTTAAAAGAATTGGAATTTCAAATGCGCAAAACATAACCACAACGAAGCATAATTCTTTTCGGTATACTGCACAAAATACTTAATTATTAACCAACAGTTTTTCAGAAAATCAATATTTATTATAGGCTGGTTATTCATACAGTATATTCGATATTTTATCGATGGGTAACGAGCAATCAACATGAAAAGTCAAGGGGTATTTGTAGCTAAATTGGTTAAGAACCATTTCCCTTGGAATACCTCGCTGCCGCACGACCAATGGAGTATTAAAAAATACGTGTGTGCGGTGTTTTTTTCGTGAATGATACATCGAAGGTGAAAAGGACTCTTGTACCGTGGGCGAGAAAGGTGCACTAGGTTTGGCACTCACGGCAACAAAACCGACATGCGTGACCAAAGGTCGCGAGCGGCCGAATAATCAGCCGGTTGGGTCGAGGTAATTTTTGTCCCGAGGGACAAAAGGAGGACAGGTCGCACAAGACCAACAGAGAGCCGTCACCACCAAACGTAGTCATAGGGCTATATTCAGAATCTCAACTCTATTTTCACTTCGTGCGTCATAAAACCTCTATTACGAGTTCAAAGTAGTATTAAGGTTTATCTCGTTATGGTTGGAAGCGGCATGCCACCTCTGCCGGTAACATATGTCCACCAATCTGACTCATAGTAGAAATGTTATGAAGTGAGCAGTAGAAGCTAGACTATAGTTGAGATTCTGAATATGGGTCGTAGCGTCTGGCCCAACGAGCGTCATTGCTTAAGGGCCTAGGCCCTTGGTTTCTGGGCGTGAATAGCGCATGCTACCGTGACCGCCAGGGGTGTATGGTGGAGGCCGCGTGGTCAAATGGTGGTTAACAGCGCACAGATATATCTCTCCAGTAGGCTATCACAGAAAGATTTTCCCTTTATACGACAGAGCATTTGCATAAACCACACCTGGATATATCGAACCGAAGAGTGAGTGTTTAATGTTATATAAGGTAGATTTTTGGTCATTTTTGTAAAACTTGTTGGGCATTGCTTGTGTACATAGATTTTTTACCATATCCTCTTGCATGCGGTGTAAAGAGTAAACTTCTTGGTGTATATCACTGAAGGTAAATATTCATTGTGTCTTACTGGTTAGAGTAAGTTTTGATATATTCGTACTTCTCTTCGTCGTCATCATCGGTTTACAATCCTAGGATTGGTTTGATGTAGTCCTCCACTTGACTCTTCTACCGGCCAACCTGTTTATATTGATGTAATTCTTCTCTTTTAAATCCTTCACAGCCTGTTACGATGATCTCATTCGCGGCCTGCCTTTTCCGTTCTCCTCTTGGCAATTCATTTACCTATCAGCTTTATCTCTCTCTGCAATCAGGCAGTTTTTAGGGTAAAAGGGCATAAGTAAATGTCGTTCCAGTACATATCTATAACTTTAGTTTGCTAAATTTCTTCACACTACCCATAGTAAATTTTTCTTTCCATTAACATTTAATCGAATGTTGTTTAAACCATTAGTACATTTTTTACTCATGTGCCCCTTGTCACACGCTCTCAATGTGATAGGATGAGAGCTCCTTAGATGTAAACCAATGAGAGGAGAGGAACATTTTTTTGTCCCTCTCTCCCGCTCTGTCGTCTCAAAACAGACTCGTCGAAATATTAATCCTGGCTACAGAATCCCACTTTCGCTGGATTCTGTTCGTTTTAACGCTTTCGGTGGATTTACTGATACTTTTTGCATGTGGGGGAGAATTCATGGATAGATATGGGATAGGAGGTGGGGAAGGACGACGGCTGGGATGGTCAGGCTTTGTCCAGCGCGCATGAAATGGGCGAGTTCAAGCGGTCGTCAATTTTTCATGTGGCCAATCCGTGGGCGAAATTCCTTCTGTCGTCCTCCCGAAAGCGTGGGCGAATTCATCTCCGTTATGAAGTATTGCGTGGCTCATAAAATTTCCGTATTAGCTTGCACCAGAGTATCTGTGATATGAAATGGGGGCGCCGTTTAAACGGATACTGCGTTTCATGCTTTAATCTTTTAGGTCCCTGTTATTTTTATATGCCAATCAATATTCACTCTATTCTTATGGTTTCTGTGACGTTGAACTCTGAACGACTATCTGTGAAATTTCGAACGGTATAGTTTTGGGGTTCGATACGCCTTGGTATATAACAACGCTTTTCAATTTGTAGCACATCTGTCATGAAATGTTATGTGGTTTTCTTATGATAAGTTTACCCTCAATGCATTCTGAGTATTCATCGAATTTAGTTTTTCTGTTCGAGTAAAATTATCGCAGGAATAGGGGAGACCGGTGGTCTAAACTGTTTGCGAGCATATAAATACAAGCCTACTTCTACTATTCTCGTATTATTGTTTCTTAAATATGTGTTGATATTTCGATGTATATTTTGCCATGACTGATGGTGTTTTTATGATTTATTATTCGTGATCCCTTAAGTCAATAATTTCAGCGTTAAAATTCCGAATTTTATATCATTGCATCGTCTGGCTATTTGTATTCCTCACACACATTAATTTTGTTTTAAATGTTTTATTTCTTCCATTACATCATCAACTGATTCATAGTTTATCCTTTTTGATCCAAAATTTTAGTGGCCAATTGTAGTATGTGGGTCACGAGTGTTAAAAACCTATTTTAAAATTTAGTTGAACGCTTCAATGACCTGCATTCCACCAATTACCAGTCTATCCCAATTGCATCATTGTAAATAGAGTGATCACTTGGTAAGATTCCACAAATTTATTTTACCACCGACCTAGGCTTCGATTGGTTAACAATCATTATCAAGGTCCAACCAATCGAAGGTGTTAACTTCGATTGCTTAACCCCAAGGTGTTAACCAATCGAAACCTAGGTTGGTGGTAAAATTAATTTGTGGAATCTTACCAAGTGATTATTCTATTTATTATCATGCGGTTCCACCAATGCCTTTCCATTTTATCCACTCGCATCACACTTGTTTTCATAGTTATTTGTATTGAGCAGGTATTGATAAATTAATTACTGGTCAAAATAATTATTTTTCTTGGATCTTAGTTTTGCCGTCATTGAAACATTTTTTCATCACTTCTTGTTGTTAGAAACAGTCAAGTAGACAATCTCCCAAATATGTCCATATTCCAGTGCAATATTTCAACATTCACTTTAAACAAACCTGCATTTAGAGGCCAACTTTATTTTAGTAGTTTTTTGCTAATCTATACGTTCTTTTGTAATTTTTTCGTAAGTAGGATGGCAATTGTATGTTTTAAATCACCTTAGAAGAGAGGAGTATCTAGTCACTGAAATAATTTTCCCCACAATCTCCCAAATATGTCCATGTTGCAGTGCAATATGTCAACATTCACTTGAAACAAACCTGCATTTAGAGGCCAACTTTATTTTAGTAGTTTTTTGCTAATCTATACGTTCTTTTGTAATTTGTTCGTAAGTAGGATGGCAATTTTATGTTTTTAATCACCTTAGGAGAGAGGAGTATCTTGTCACTGAAATAATTTTCCCCGGGAGAAAACGTTATGGAGGATATATTTTTAGCTAAATACTCAAAGAATTTGTGAGCATTTGATATCATCGAACATGAAGTTATGAGAGAAATCAATAACTTTGTAGCTACCCAAAAATTACTATGCTGTGAGAGCTAAACTTAATTCTTCTAGGGATACTAGCCGCTGACTCAGCCAAAAATTTGCATAACTTTTTTTCTTTCATCCATTCATGTGGATATTATCGATTGAAAGCTGTTTTGATGCGTCTTAGCCATGGTTATCTGAGCATTCAATAATAGTTTTTTTATATTTTAATAGTTCTACCATGAGGTATAGGGAACGAACTCGTGGGCATTGATAACGCAAACTTGAAAAACATGGTTAGATAACCAGCAGCCTCTTATGACCCTAATTCGATCACGACATTTTCCAATGCTACTCTCTAGTTTCTCTATTTCCCAGCAATTTTGCCATCAATCACGTATTTTTTTTTGGACTTCTTTTTATGTCCGCTGCATTTTTTTGGCTGACTGCCGGGAAAATCTGATAATAGAGCGTAATTATTAGGATACCCAAATTCAGCAAATTTCAACCATTATGATTTCTATACATGAGATGGAAGAAAAATTCATCCACCTTACTTTTCATTCTTTGACTAATTAGATAACAATGGAAATATCAAGGGTATCTGAATGCCAAATAAATCGTGTCTCACAAAATTTCTATAAAAATTTACCTGGAGCTTCGCATGATCCCGAAGCAAATTATGACCAGCAGAAACTGAATTAAGCCAATTACTTTTATGGCTTTTAATATCGAATGTTGCTAACGAATTTAGCAACAATTACAATCTTTTTCCTGCTCTAACCTTGACCAGTATCGTGAATAGGAATAGAAAAAAAATGTATTAAAATCACCAAAGTTTAGCTTTGGTGATTTTAATACATTATTACATAATACCTACAAAGGACGTTGGCTCATGAAGTTGGGCAAATTCATTTAAAAACCATAATATTATGTTAAAAACGTTATCGTTTTAGAGTATTTCCAACGTAACCGATTTTGCTTTTTGTTTTAAAAATACATAAATTAAATGCGTTTCTTCGAATATGTATTGCTTTTGCGGAAATAAATGCGGCGCCATTTTGACTTGATTTTCCACGGTAAATATTTTTTTGTGAATCACTTCAAAAACATTTCACCCCCGTGTCATTAAGAAAGTTGTTGTTTTGAAAGACCATATAGCCAACAGATGGATCGACAAGTGAATTTAATGGAAATTCTATTCAATGAAATGATTCAATGCCAATTACTCATGGCGTCACCTCTGGACCGCTATTATCATCAGAAATAATGATTCAGAGTTAGTTTTTGTGAATGAAATTCTCAATTGTGGGACTACTCGTCAATAACGCTTCTTTTTCACTGCCAAAAATTGTTACACTATGGGTAGTTTCAGTTTTATTTTAGATGTGCCAACTGTTTCCGTTTTTTTCGGGAGTCTTTTTTTTTCCTTCGCTCAAAATTTCCTTTCTTACGTTCGCTGAACGATTTACAAGATCATTACACGTGGTCCAATGATTAGAAAAGCGTAAAATTTGCCGGTACCCGAATACTCTCGTTATTTAGAGGTTTCCAACACGACACATTTAGCTTTTAAAATACGGTCAATCCATTGGGATGACCGAAAAATTATTTTACAGTTGTGTCCTATTAACCGTTGCCATCGAATCTCCCATTAGAATCTGTCAATCCATTTACTCGGTTTATGTTACATTTGCAGTAAATTTTTCACTTCCTATTGTAAGGGCTACCAATCAGGCTTTCCTTTAGTATCCGGTGAGTGAATGAATACGTATGATGTAGGGAATGAATGCAGGATTTGATGAATATTACATCGGGACGGGGTCCTGAATGCACGGCTGCTGGGCTCCCGTTTCTTCCCTCGATGGCCTTCCATGTACGGGCGCGGTCACTCACGCTACTCCCCTGAAAGTGTTTTTGATCAAACTTTTCCTATGTACCCTTCCCTCGCGGAGTCTACTCCCTTCCATTACCTAACTCGGAGTGTAGGGATGACCAAGGTAAGCATAGTGGGGAACTTTGGGAGATTAGCATTATCAATTACGATATTTGTTCTCGCACCGTTTTTATTTAGCGAAATTCTGGAATTCCGTCATTATCTCCTGGTGGCTTACAAAAAATAATTTATATGCTTAATGTCGAAGAAGTACTACTGGTTAGATTTAGGTGGATTTGTGTTATAAAAATTGAGTTGATGAAATATATTAATTATGATGTCGTACTATATGATAAACACGTACTGGGAATGTTTCTTGAACAAAACCCGACCAAGTCATTTTTTCACTTGATATGTATCGGTTACTGAGTGTAATTTTACGTGTTGGCTGTGCAATTACATTTACTGAAAACACGGACACATTACACAGTACCTCACGTTTAACTTTTATCCTTTTGGATTTTATCCTGAGTGGATGCTCATAGCAATCTCTCTACGACGTTAGTAATCTTAGAATGGTGTTAAGAATTGCTTCTTTGTTGTACTCCACAGATTATTCACACTCACTCACACACACAATATTTGGTGTTTACTTAGTCTTAATGTTGTTGTAAATCAAAAGTAGCCTAATAATCGTTTTTGTAACTTATTGAGATAGCTTTTTAGACGTATCCATTCATAATTTACACCGTAGCCTACTATCTTTGCATGACTTATACATCTTTGGTTTTAAAATGACTGTTGATATGATATTCTTTCATCCTTCCATTTTCCAACCTTATCTGTATTACTCTTAGGACATATTCATGCCTATTTTACACAGCTACCACCTATCAGTTATAAATTGTAGTCTTTAAAATTAATATATTCATATGCTCAGTGTTTGCTACTCTAAGCACACTAACGACCACATTGTGAAAGGAGTGATATAGTCTCCATCTGAATGGAAATAAAATTCTTTCTAGCGCAGTGAGAAGAAAACTCGTTGTTTTTCTTTGTAGCAATAGATACATAGAAAAATATATATTATGTAATCATTTTCATTGTAATTTTATGAAACATTAGGTTAGCGTGAATATAGCTTTCGTAGTGGAATTAAAAAAAAAAAGATCTGGCAGATGGCAATGTTACCAATGGAAATTTCCTTATGCTGACACCCTTAGGTTTTATTCGCCAAATACCGAAACTGAGAGCCTTGTAGGTAAATAACTACGTGGGACGATATTCTGCATTCCTCGTTCCCTTGAACCGCACTCCGTGGGAGTTGAGAGGCGAAGGCGCGGAATATCCCGCGCCCGCTCTTGTTTTCGGAGGCGTGCACTCGCTCCGCACGACCGTGTTCAGTTCGGCGTTAATAAGTCGGGAAATGAGTGAGTGGAGACTCACCGTATTCGAGGAGCAAGATGGGAACGAAGAGGAGAGCTCTTGAAAATCCCATCGCAGAAGGTGATCGTGTCCTCCGTCCTTTCTGTCAGCCGTGCGCCTCCCGGCAGTCCCCTGCTCCAGCCCCCCGGAGCGTACGCAAAGGAGAATCCTTGGCACAAACCTCTCTGTCTCCCTCCCTCGCACTTATAACCCCGCCCGGTTTTCTCTCGTTCACTCCGGCGGGGAAGGCGAGCACGGATCCTGGCGAGGCTCCCGGCTTACCCCGCCTCGTCGACCGGCTTCAGCCCCTCGGGCATCTCGCCGTAAACCGGCGCACGACTACGTAGATGCACCCACGTCTGCCCTCGACGCTTGTCAGAGACCTGGGGGAGACAATAGCTCTCTCCTCTAGATCTGGGTTGGGATGTTTTAGGTACACACTGATGCACTGACGTAGCGGGCACTGAAATTTTATGGACGAGAACACACTGATGTAATCCCCGCCGGTGAACCTGTGGTTTCCCCCGCTGCAGTAACGGGACTTTCACGGTACAGGGGGACTGGCTTAAACTTTGGAATCGTACGTGTATTTTTAAATGGGGGACCTTCCGTTGAAGTGTAGATCAGAGATCCTCCGTTGAATTGAGACAGAGAATCACTTGGTTTTGGGCACAAAACCTCAGAATAACGAGAAGGTATCACTTTCTTTTACAGCGGGTATCAAACATCTTCTAGGAGATGAATCTTTTACTTTGTCTCCTCTAGAAATTTGAATCCCCAGATAAAATGTATTACTTCAATGGATCCCGTATGATTCCCTCGAATCAAGTACAAGAGATCTGCTAACGAGTTTTTTTTCGCAAAAAGCAGATGAATTGATGGGTTTCCTCCGGTTGCTTATGATATTTTTTCTTGAAGGAGGGGAGAAAATCTGGCCTTGTAAGTTTCAACGCACAGACGAAAATGCTAAAAAGATATTTCCACGAAGGGCACGACACTGATTTTTTACTCTAGTACGGGAACCATCATTTTTACTGATTAACACCAAAGAAGAGAAAACAGACTATTTTTTTACGAACTCCTGACACATTAATACCGGAAAGATTGAAACGTGAGATAGCTACAGACGAATTATCAGGTTTCCTCTCCAAAATTATATACACACTTAGGATATTTCTTGGATGTATTCAGACTGATATAGTAGAAGAACATGAAATTTCCACGCATGCGACGAATTTTATTGACATCAATTTAAAACTACGAAGGAACTGCCGACGTATTCCATGTAATCCTCACTTCAATTGAACAAAACTCCGTATTAGTGATCACTCTTCTCACATATCACCGTGTTGTTGCTTAACAATCAAAACCACATGTTTTCACTTATTTTGCGGTCACATCCCTGTTACCGCAGTGGACGAGAGAGTTGGATGTTGAAAGTAATATGAGTTCGATGTTTCATGGGTTACCAATTGCGCGGAGACGTGCTGGGTAGTCTCGCTGGGTACTTTGCGTGCTGAGAACTTCCACTCTGCAAGAATCCAAAAGTTGTGTATTTCATTTCCTGCTCTACGAGGGAGTCTTTTCTTTCACTCGACGCAGTTTTACGGCATTTCTCCAAAAAATAGCACCATTCACAGCTATATTCAGTACGAAATTCCCTGCAACGTTGGAGAAATCAGGGTTAGAGAGTTGGTGGGGTTTACGGGTCAAGGGAACGGGGAGATCACGGATTCCTTTTCACGGTGATAACTTCCCCCATGTAGGCTATTGAATGAACCACCTTCCGGTATTCCTCATTGTCACATGCCGGCACCTCTTCTCATGACACTTTGCCGCGGATGAAGAGCCAAAACAACTGTTCTCTTTTAATAAAAGAGGGGGTTGGGGGTCACGGACAAGGAAAGTCGGGAGGGTAGTCCCTCCACAGTTTCGGGTCCCACGTCGGCGCCTCAGGCGGCAGGACCGGGAACGAATGACCGCGGATCGTGGACCCCTACACGCGAAGCCCAGGCGATGCGACGCGCTCGACGCCTCCGACGGTACTGAGTCAAACCGCCGCCGTCGTTCGCGGTGGCGCCCGCGTCGGTCTCTCTCTATTTCTCCCCCCCCCCCCCCCCCGCCCCTCCGGCCGGCCCTGCGTCCCACGCCGGCACGCTCCAAGAACCTCGCCTCTGTATCCCTCCCCCCTTCCAATGCTGCCCCCCCTGTTCCCGCCCTCTTTCTCTCGCCACCGTGCGCCCATTCCGACAACCGGCCCTTGCCCAACTCCATTCAACCGTCGGGGCCCTGGATCACGCGTGCTCGAACCTGTTCGTCATCCCTCCCACGCTTTTTCACCGGAGACGGAATCCCTCTTGGGTGGTTTGACCGCGAGCGGAACGAACCCCGGATTAAACATCAAACAATAATTATTCCTTGATGTTTGTTATTTGGGAACTGTGGTACAGTTTAGTATGGCAGACAGGTAAAAAAGGATGCGGTCACAGTTAGTCGATTTAAAAAATACATCGGGGATGTAAAGTAATGAAAATAATACGAAAATACATAAGATCCTTGAAGAAACAGAAAATGGAACTAAATACTTACTAAAGCAGGAGAGCATCGGATATAAAATCGGTTCATCATTCATGTCCTTCTCTCTGGTATTTTAACGATTCGCATACTCCAAGATCAAATGCTTTCTTTATCATATAGAGGGTATTTAATTTGGTCCCCTTGAAGCATACCCTCTTTCTAATTTCGTCCACAAATTTCGGCTTCCTCCTTCCCCTTCTAATTTCTCCTTATACTGTTCCATCAACTGACGTTTATAGAATACTGCTTCTCTTATAAAATGACGAAATCATATCCCTTTCATTCCTCCTTTTGAAATGTGCGAAGTTGTCCTCTGGTCTCCCTTACCCTTCTTAGCACATCCTCCTTCCTTACCACAACCACTTATTTTATTCTCTCGTGCTTCATGTAGGCCCACATCTCAAATTCGTTAATCATATGCTAGTTTTGTTTATTGGCTGCCATAATGAAAGGATATGGTGAGCGACTATGGAAGGGGCAGGATTGATATACTCAATTAAGCGTTTACAAGAAGAAGAAAAATTATAATAGAAGTTTGGAACAACAATATAAAGAAAAGATTAGTTAATAGCTGGATTGGGAGCAGAGTCGAAGAAATACCTTCAGGCGTAACTTTGTGGAATTGAATCATCATGAAAAAGTAAAAATAACTTTGTTTATTCCACACTTTTATTAACAATACCTACCGCGGTTCCGACGGCTATAGCGTCATTGTCAAGGCAACATATAGAGTACAGGAGTACTTTTCATTGGGAGCAGAGATTCGTATAGTTTGGAGAGCTCACTGTAAAAAAGATTTTCTTAAATCGAGAGGCGCTCTCTTGATTTAAGAGTAGATCCCACTTAAACAGGTGCCCAGTATATTTTCTTAATTTAAGAGTGGATCCCACTAGAGTGGCAGCCACAAGAAAAATATTCTTAAATTAAGAATATTCTCTTAACATCGAATAGCATCCTGTATTCTTAAATTAAGAGTACCCTCTAGGGAGATAAGTATATTAATGCTTACATTAAGAATAACTTCTTGCCATTTTAAGAATTTTATCCTTCTTTAACTAAGAATATCGAGGTATGGTAAAATAAGCACTGCAATTTTTTAATTGGTTAAAATGCGTTTATTGCATAAAAGCAATACAATTTCAGCACAAGTTTGAAATGGCCGTGGCACAATAATGCCCATATTTAAAAGTAACATACACCTTCCCATCATCGCCAACTCTAGGGAATGCCAGAAAACTCATTAGGTACCTTAATGACAAAAGAAGCAATTGTTCAGTTGCCTTTATTTCAAAGCATTGTAAATGAGCATTGAAACCAATAGTATTCATTGCAGTTACAACGAAGAGGCATACTCACATTTAAAACGCTCATTTTCAACAAGTTCCAACAAGTTATTCTCCTTCCAAAAGTTCCAATAAGTCATCCTTCTTCAGACAGTCTTCCTCTTCTGCGTCCAATTCCATGACGATAGCTGTATAGCACCGTATGATTCCAAGGCGATGGCTGGATACTTGCGAGAAATGAAGCACGGTCAAGAATCTTGAATATTGTCGCAGGCCGAGCGTCTGAACAAGAAAGATGATGATTGGAACCCCGTGGCTCGCGGACTGTGAAGTCTGTCTTTCGCTCCACGACTGTGAACAGTGGGCTCTTCGAAGGGCCCAGCAATGTGTTGAAAAATGGAATTCAACTCTGTAATGCCCCGTTTCCATTACTAGTGTAGGAACGAACATAGCTACGTGCTGAGAAGGGGGCCCTTGGTGGACAACCTAACGAGTACTGGCATCCCATCCCGAGGGCCCTGGTTCGATTCCCGGCAGTGGCGGATTTTTCAGTGGAAAACCGGTCCCCACTTGAGTGCCTAGTGGAGGGCATTTCAAGTACAGTACTCCGTCCGTCGGATGGGACGTTAAGCCGTGGTCCCCTTGGCGCCTTTCGTTAAGGGAAGGCTAATGCCGACGCAGGGTATCTTTCCACCCTTCCTCCGTTCCCTGAAAACCAATTATCCATTACCCAATTATCCACCTATCCTATATGGCGCAAATGACCTTAGCTGTCGGTCGCCTCCCCCAAATAACCAACCAACAACCTAACGACGTTGCAGTTGCCTTGAGCCGTGAAGTTTGAAGATCGCAAACGTGTGCCAAGTTTTAAACATCTAGTTGGAAATAGACTGCAAGATAAATCCGCCTATGATTTGGCTTATTATGTCTCTATCTCACAATTTTTATTTGGCGCCCAATTGAGGAGAATCACGCGAGAAGGTTTAATCTAAACTATGTAGTTGTTTTAGTAACTCTACCGACCGTTGCCCGTTATCCCCTAGTCCTCTTCTCGCTACCCTCCCCTTGCCCACCTCCCCCTTCTTTCCCCATTCCCTCGCGCATGGGAGTCCCTTAGTAACCATAGCGATAACAAACATATTCTAACATTGAGAATATTTTCTTAAACTCTGTAATTTTCCGGCCGTGACCGCTAGATGGCAATAGTTCCGACTCACTTAGGTAAGAAAATGCTATAAAATCTAGAATCTCGTTTTAGATGACAGCTGTAAGAATATTTTCCTCTCAATTTATGTATACTTTTTTTAGTGAGGGACCGACGGGAATGGTGCAATCTATCGTCAATATGGAACTTCAATATTCAATTGATTTGAAATATATGTTCCATACACTCCGCATATGCCGCTTTATATCCGGTAATAACCTTCTTTTTTCGCTTCCCTCAAAGCTCAACACTTGTTATTTGGTGAGCCATGGTAGGCAGGACTTTAACGTGCTGGTCTGGTAGCCAAAAAAGGTCTTGAGATCGAACCGCACCGAATTCAGATATATTGTGTATTAGGATTAATATTAGAGTAAATGGTGTAATTTCGTCATAGCGGTTGGACAATCTATTACCCGATACTGCTACTACTACTTATTCATTATTCTTTTTCCTACCATCGTACCTTTTTCATTTCCACCCACATTTCTGGCACTAAAACTTATTCTCCTTGCCTCACCGCAGTATGTCTGTATCCCATACATATCTACGCTCCATATCACAATCTTCCATTGTATGATAATGATGAAAATGCGATTGAATATATGTTTACAACTCCAAACCTCTCGGTCAAATAATTAATTGGCTTGCATAACACTTTTAAAATATAGAGTAAATCATTTAAAAATTTGGTATTGAGCCTTATGGGATGGAAAAATGTAAAAAAACATGAGAGAAAATGAGATAAGCGATAATTTTTCATGTTAATAAATTAACCCAATAGATCTATGGAAGCAACTACATCTTTATGGTATACTTAATGCAATTTATTCCATGCACCTATATCGACTTGTAATTCATTGGTGGTATCGCTGATGGAGGGCGTTTCAAAGAAAATTTATACAATATGTAATTTTTTTCAAAGTTTAAAGTGAATTATAATGTTGTAATGATCCATCGCCCCTGAACCAATATAATCGTTGGCATTATGTCATGGGTGAAACCCTTCGTTGTTAACGTCCATGTCGTCTAATCATTGGACATTAAATATAATGAACCTGTGTCCACAATTCATTAGAAACGTGTTATTTTTGGATTCTACCATGATTCGTTGGTTCGGTCCACATATCTTACCCAAATGAGGAAGAGCGAAAAAAGATGTTCAATTATTCGCAATTCATGTCGTCGTATTCCTCAGCTCCATGAGAGGAGACTAGGACCAAGGCTTTTACTAGGTTATTTTTTCCTTCCGCGCATCTCTTGTGACCTTCGTTTTATATCTTTCCCCATCTAATCCCCGTCTCCTTATTTCTCCCTTCACTCATTTCGGGCACGTCTCTTTCACCCTGCCTTTCCATCTCGACCGCTTCCATTCACTCACGACTGTTTTATCCTTCCTTTTTTTCTCGTCCTCCGCACTTCTCGAATCCTTCCCAATTAAGCGCGGGAAAGGGAAATTAAAAAGTTCCCGGGACCACACGTTCGCCTTTCTCCTCTTATGGCTCGTAATCTGCGCACACATCCATTCTCTCCTAAGACTTGGGAGCGTCGCAGAGATGCCGCGCTCCCAATTCCGCCCGTGAGAGGTCAACATCGTCCAGCGATCTGGCATCCATTTGCGTGTGGGCTTACCAAGGTCACTGCATAATAGATTAAACCGTAGCCTGTATTATCTATGGACCAATTTATTAAGTGAATAGCGCGACCATTTTCGCCAGGCTTTTGCTTCTATTACGTGTGGTATAACTGGTGAAAATCTTACTTTTATGCAGAGATTGATTAATGGTGTGAGAGTTTTTTTCAAACTTGCAATCAAAATTTAGTTTGGAAAATTATGCATGGTGCTGAGTGAGCTCTCATCTTTACATTTAGGAACTAAGGGGCTCTCTGTATGTTATTTAACGCTAATTTCCCACCGCTTTGCAACTGCTTTGTTGCTTCCAGTTTTATGCAATATACCTGAAAAGTAAGCAATGCTATAAAGCTCGGTAGACCCTATCATATACCCTTACATTATGTAACGCTTCAAACGGAATGTTTGCGAATGAAAATTCATTCTATCTTTATACATATATATCTTTTTTTAACACAATCAAGTAACCAATAACTATGATGTGCATCTTTAATAGTGATAATATTTATATTATATATTTCTCTCTACGCTATAGAAAGATAGACCCCTCCCTCTCTGTATATTGTAAGAGTTTGTCTGACTCGTACCCCATTTTTAGCGTTACGAAATTGATGGGCGGCACCTAAGCACTGTGAATTAGCTTGGAAATGTTACATCTACAATTTACACTTTTACATGAGGTTCAAATATGAATGTTATCCGTGCTACCCCCGTTTGTCAATCACTCGGTGCTTAAATGCGAGTAAAATGCACGAAAAATATGCCCTTATTATTTTACATGCGAGTAATCCCAAGGCTATTATCACATCGGGTTATCGGACCGGAAAAGTGATTAGGCCACCATGTGAATACAAATGAACGATGATTTGTTATTCACCATTATAACAGTGATTAATCTGTATGGAGACCAAATTTTCGGAGGATAAATGATCCGATGAATGTGGGTAAATAGTTTCAGCTGTCACAAATGTTTGTACGCTCTGATTGAGGCCACGTTTGTTTGCGGATGAGACACGGAGAGAATTGATTTAATCATATAATTCGGCTCACACGGTACGAATGTGCAATAATTCTGGCCCACGCAACTCACTACATTACTGTCACCCTCTGACTCTACAAGAACTTGTCGTACGGCGGCAAGTGTTGAGATTTTGCGGACAGTACTGTCATTCTTTTAGAATTGACAATTTTGGACCAATGGGCAACGTTTTTGTTGTTTCCAGCAGGCTTTATATAATAAGGGCTTTACGAGTTTGAATAGTTTCAAAAGGGCATGAAATGTGTTAGAATGTTCACATATACCCGGAGCAAATTTTCTGTGAATTCTACTTATTCCGCTATTTGATCGAAATAAAATATTAAATAATTCTCCCTTCCAAATTTACCTATGCCACTTTATCACTCTCAAGACACGAATACTTGGCACCACCTTCCCTATCAATTCCCGTTTTCTGTTTTTTTCTACCTCCAGCAGCTTCTTCACGTATCCCACGCACCCATCTCCCATTCCACAGCCTTTTTCACTACTTTACGTCAAAAGCGGCCAAATTATTTTCATCCATGTTTACAAATTTTAGCGTCGTGAGTTGTCCTGCTTCAAATGCGACGCATGACCAATATTTTCCCATTATCCCTGCATTTAGTTTTCCCCGAGATTGACCGTATCTGTTGCTAAAGTGAAATTTGCGAGCACTGTGACAATCCTCATCTTATGGATTGCATTGCATCATGCATTAGTTGCCTTATGGTCTAAGTCAAATTAAAATGGTGAGTAGTAGTTGAATCGCGAGGCTTATATTAATGTTAAGAGTGTATTACCAGTTACATTAGGTCTAAAAGGGCATTAAACTCTTCCCACAATCCCATGATGCTCGCTATGTCCCTCCACACCTACTTCCTACCTCCCATTATTATGTAATTCTTATTACCATTAATCACTATCCGTTCTTCACCTCTCTCTACGCTGCTTATCCAATATTCTTCCGTCTACCTTGTCCCTCCAAAAACCTTCACCCATAATACCTGCTTCATCCACTTCCTTTGTATTCTTCTAATTCTTCAATCTACTCCCTTTTTTCCAGACCATCCTTAGCACTCGCACGTTAATTTTCCTTTCTACCCACCTTACCTTCTTCATCTTCCACACCCACATTTCTTTAGCTCATGTTATATTTTCAACGTCTTTCCTGAAAATAATGACTTAAGTTAGAATTGAGTGATTTTTTCCTATCTATTCCGCTAGGAGAGTAACCAACGATGTACGAAGCAAGAAAGAAATAGTCAGGAGAATAGCTCACGTGAAGAGGGCATTCTATCAAAAGAAGAATCTACAAACAGCTGGAAATACAAGATTAGAAGTAAGGAAGCAATTCATCAATACGTATTTCTGGAGCATGTTTCTTCACGGCAGTGAGGCATGGACGATGACGGCAGCGGAGAAGAAGTGGAAGGAAGCATTCGAAATATGGTGCTACCAAAGAATGATGAAGATAAAATGGATCGACCGAGTTACAAATGAAGAAGTCCTAAGATGAGTGGGAGAAAAGAGAAGTCTGCTGAAAACTATAAAAAGACAGGACAACCTAATCGGCCACATCTTAAGACACGATGGCCTGATGAAGACAATCGTCGAAGGAAAACTAAACGGAAAGAATGGAAAAGGCAAGCCTCGTATGAGTAATGTAGAACAGATCGTAAAGGAGGTAAAAGAGAAGAACTACGTTAATATGAAGAGGTTGGCCGATAGAAGAATCGAGTGGAGAGCTGCGGCAAACCAATCCTAGGATTGTTGGCCGATGATGATGATGAAGTGTTAGGATTTAATGGGATTTCATTGCATAGCCTCCTGTTCTCTGTACCACTTTTTCCTTCTACACGATGTTTCTTTATTCAGTTAGGCATATAACAAGTTACAAATCGGCATATATCAGTTGTTGTTATCGTCTCCAATTGCGACACCTTTGAATTTTATTCATTTTGCATGCATATACTTCAAAATAACCCCCTCCCCCCGTGTTTTCACCTTATTCTAAAAATCCCTATGTTTTCTCGTAATTTCTTCAATAAGAGATCTCTCCTTCTTAAACATTCCTACATTCCTTGTAATACTGAGAAAATATGTAATATTAATAGTCTGTGACTTGTTTTTGTGTATTCAGGTAATTTCAAGTTAGGTGATTGCAGTTCATTTCATACTCCCGCCGACCAAATTGAACTTTCTCTCCACCACATCTATCCCTTGTACATTTCAGCGAATTTTCTTTAAGGGTGTGACGTCCATAACGTCTCTCGAAGTTTATAAGTAAGTATAAATAAGTCATGGCATTTCGTTTAATTCTCTCCCCTATCGACTCGAGTGTTATCACTTTCTTCGTAATGGATCACAAGCACATGTCCATTTGCTTAAAAAATGATGCTTTTGTAAGTTTTCCTCTAACGTCTCTCGTGATGGGATAAGAGGAAATATTCACTGTCTCTGATGGACCTTGCTTATTTTAAAGGTTTCCCTCCGGGGATTTACGATCCGCTTTTGTCCATTTAACCGCTCCCTGCTGTTTTCCGTGTGGAGCGGAAGCTTGTGGTTGGAGGTAGGGGTTAACCGAGCTTGATGTTCGTGGGACTTCGCTGTTTCGAACGCGATCGCATTCCTTGTACTTCGTGCGGCTTCAGGACAGTCCTTTACCGGCAATTGTGCTTCGCGCAGATGACAGGGATCAGGATTGCTTACTCTTCCACTTGCGCAAATACGTTACCCTTTGGCTGGCGCTTTGATCATTTTTCGTGCGGGCATGGGACTCGCAGGGATGCAGTTCCAAAGGGCTTCGTGCCTGTTTTCCTTATTCCCCCCTCAGACCATACGGAAGCTGGATCCAAGTATTCTCCACGCAAAGGCCGCGCATAATAAATGCATGCCTTATAAACGAACGCGAGTCTTCCTTTCGATTGCTTTATTAGTGAGTGCATAAAGTTGTTTTCAGATTACAGAGAGGAAATACAGAAATCTGGGCAACGGGTAAAAAATGTCATTTTATGAGTCTTCGAGTTTGCAGCTCTACATCTCTATATCAATGATTGCTTCCGAGTTGGATTCCTATTATAATGGAATATAAGATAAATGCAGCCCTAAAGAATCTCTGCATTTGTAAAATTAATGATTTAATTTTTCACTAGTCTCCTTTCACTGATCCTTTCCAGGTACAAGTTATAATAGTCTATTATTCGCGTAGAGTAGAGTCAGTTGAAGTATATTTAGAAAAGCAGTTGCTTCAACAATGATATCTCCTTTCACAGCATGTATAGATCTAATTTCGAACTTTTATGTAAGGGAATTGGTAAAACTGATGAAAGCACTTCTTAAAATCACTCTTTAACTGCAAGATTTTTTTCAATACTGAATCAGTAAAATAAAATTTCACTCAAGAAATCAAAGGGATAGGTCAAAATTACCGGACCTACGCTTAAAAAGTCATCATTTTTGTATTATTATACCGGCAATGGGAGCATTGAAATATGATTTAACATATTTCAAATCTCCCACGCAAAAACGTCTTGTGTGCTCCCTTCTCTCACCTAATTCCTTTTTTATAGCGGCGCTCACTCGACACTCTTAAATTCCTGTATTCATACTAATCTTTCTAGTACCTCTAGCGATCAACTTCTTTAACCAAATTTTCGATCTCTTTCCCTTATTAATTGCGACTTCTATCCAGCTAATTGGTCTCTTTATAAATCAAAAGTCAAAAGATATGAGAAAAATTTATTCCATAATAGGTACGTGCATGAGAGCCAGCCGTGGTACTCAGGTCACTGGCGGTCCTGTACGTAACCTAAATGTCATGAAGTTCACTTCTAACTTCTGCATGTTTGCTGTACTTCATTATAGTTCAGAAACCGTTTTGGCATTTTGATATAGTCTTCTGACTCTGCTGACCAAAAGTCCGGTTTCTGCGACTACTTCGCGCAACAATGTCATTTAACATACTGTCAAAATGATCACTTCTGCTTCAGTGCCTATTGAAGTATTACACTTTGAAATTTGTTATTGATTAAAGAGTTATGTTCTTTTAAATTCATAAACCATGTACCTATGCTTTCGTATCTGAATTTTTAAGTTAATAAATAAATATAGCAATTGAGTATATTCTAGTACCTCTAGCATAGAATAATCATCTTGTTGTTTCGTTTGTGACAAAATATTGATTTGTAAATTGTCAGGACAATATCCTGACCTGTTGCTCAAAACATTTTCATATTGAGGCAGAATGAGATCATTGTAGAATGGCTGCTTATTTTAACTGTTCTCTAATCTGGATATTAGTTCAATGGCATTATGGAATTCACAAATTGTAAAAGAGACATTATGGACTTCACAAATGCGAGGCTTGACATAGTGCGCGCACATTTTTTAATTTAATGTAAAATCCCAAAATGTGAGAGGTGAGAAAAGCAAGACCTTGCAGAAGAATGAATAATTAACGAGCGCTTGGAGAAGACCTTGAAACGGTGGTGTAATGTTTATGCGTAGTAGTGCTCCAGTAGTAGTGTAGCTATATGATCACCGCTACGTATACGATCACCGCTACGCATAAAAGATTACTCAATACTTATCGATTTTGTGGGTGCCTTATGGTAGCCAAGAACATGGAAGGAAGGATTTAAAAAAAAGTGAATGGCTTATAGAGTTTAGAGTTTACTTCCTTGTATTCTGTGATAAGACTAAATTAATTCTATCGCATGAAATTATGTATTTTTACTGTCCTCAGTACCCTTAATCATCCTCTACTGAAGGAAATAACTTAGGTTTTAATTTGTTATTTTTTTAACGACAGCTGTTAAAATATGTGCACGAGATGTACTTGGTGAAGATAAGGTTTTAATATTCATATATTTATTGCATAATAACTAGCGGCCTCATGTATGAACAAAATATTGGCCATCTATCGCTCTATTCTATTTTATAGTTCTGCTCATTTTCATGCGTAATTTAAATTTCAAAAGAGGAACTATTGGGCGTTTATGGATCCCAGCATGTTGAGACTTGCTGGCCTATTTCACGAATACGATGACGATATACGGACGCTTTTGCAAGTCCTCCGTTTTTCTACAACCGTAAAAATTATGGCTGAATTATGCCAGCAGAATTTTGCTCGCTCTTTTGGTGAGAGTTATCAGATGCTGCGTTTTCCTTTTGAAATCCTATATTCTTCTAAAGGTCTTTTTTGATTGCTGAAAGAATCAGGAAGTATAAGTGGAGATATTTGAAAGCAGTATTGGCAATCGCTTAATATTGGCTAGTTATTTGTTGGAGTACAAAGGGAAAAAAAAGTATTTTCCTTTAGAGACAGGACTTTGTACGGTAGATAGTGATCATTTAATAAATGCCGTTCATAAAAGCCAAGTCTTTGATTTGTGCTATCTTTTGAGTTCACAAAATATGTTCTTCCTCGTCTTCGCTGAATTTTATTTACTTATATATCATCCTGTTGTATTTAATTATTTAAGGAGTCAAACACTTCTGTTCTCTTTCTTGTGAGTATTTAACCCTTATCAGTACCTATGTGTTAGGATTCGTAAATTTTGTTATAAACCTTTTAGTTCTCAGTTCCAGAATTATTTTAACTCCACTTACTTATTCTTTCCCTTGAAATACTTTATTAAGTTTTAATCTATTCTATGGTTTTAAAAGATAAGCCCATACCGTCACGTTTTAGGGAAACATTTTTGTAATACTTTATTTTTTTTTTGGAAATCCAAAGTATCACTCTCTTGGCAAACTTTCGAAGTCCTTCGGATTCATCAGAGATCTTCACTTTTCGAACAGTGGAAGGAGCAATGGAGCTATGTTCAAAATAACAAATTACGCAGCGCAAAACCGGTAACGTTAACATGGCCCACGTCCGTCAGGCGTAGTCGCCGAGAGGAAGTCGTCCTTGCGCGACTTCGAATCGGTCTTTGCCGTATGACTTACTCCTATCTCTTCACCGAAGAGAAGGAATCGCCTCACTGCATTTAGTGCAACTTCCCTCTCAGTGTCGGCAGAGGATTCGCTACTTTTATTCACATGAGATTCCCAGTTAAACTCACACACTTCTACATTTTTCCCATTTTTGTGCACGGTAAAACTGGTTTTTAGGTTTTGATTTTGGGGAGCTATGACAACCAAGGTCATTTCGCAGCATCCATCATCTAATTTTCTATTTGTCAACTTATTAAACCATATTTATTGGATATCTGAATAAAAACATAGATATTTATATTAAAATCATATTTTATTAAAAGTGTTAGTTTCTTTTAGCAGCAATATGACGCAGTTTAGATGATCAGATGTTGCCGATCAGAAATTAATTTTAGAGTAGTCTGTAGTGCATGATGGATGTATTAACAACCAATCTCTTTATGCTATAAAGATACTAATTATCTAGTTGCATGAGACCCTATTATGTAGCATGTTTTCTTTTAGTAGCTTGTTTGCATGTCGATAGTTCATGCTTGGTGGTCTTCACCCCCTGTCACACACCCTCGTTGTGGCTTGCAGGGTATCACATAGATGTAGATGTATTTGTTGCATTGCTAATCAACTTTTAGATACCTTTATCCGATTACATTTCAGTCCACCCCGACTTAATATATTCTGTTTCGCCGCCGATGTATACAGTTCCAGTAAATACTTCCATTTTATGTTGGATACTAAAGAATGTTTGTATTATACACATTGATACATATGTTTCTAGAATTGGGGAAATAATCACTCAAAAGCCACTAAAGCTATCATTTTGCTAAAGGTAGCCCTGTTTTCTTTACCGTTTTCAATTAAAAATCTGTTAAATTGATGTATATCTACCGTCACGCGCATTTATGAACGTGATTGATATCGTTACTCCTACCTGGGATTACACATAAGTGAGCATTATCGTTGGCATATTCCGTGCGAATAGACATTTTATAAATCTAGCTGTTGAGTACACTGGATGACTTCCGCTGGGGACGAACGCGTTTTCCGGATCGGTCATAAGCGGACTTGACAGTTCAAAGGTTACGAGTGCAAATTCTGCCCCAGGCATTGTTTTAGTGTTTCTCTTAGGATTAAACAATGAGTTAAATGGCGCGATGTTTATGTGGCGTTGCACAACCTAAACCTCCCTCTATATTCGACAAATAACTATATGTGGGGGCTAACACTAAGTCTAAAAAAATAGTACCGTTATACACTTGAATTTATACACTAGAAGAAGTTGAAACAACCTCAAAAGTATCATGTTTGTGGAGTTAGTATAAGAATAAGAGAAGATAAGAATCTTAGCATCACCCTTACTTCAAATCCTTCATGTAGGAATCATATTCGAAATATTTGTGCCAAAGAACTGGAGAGGTTGAGATCTTTGACGAAAACTGTGAGGAAGGTCTTGGCATTCTTGTATGCTTTAACTTAGACTTCGTTTTTTTATTTTGGTTTGGGTTGTGGAAAAGTGTTCTAATGGTAAACTGAAAGAAATTTGTGTTTTACACATTTAAGGCTTCGCCAGGTGTATAAAGCATTGGAATCCAATTAGTAAATATTTACTTTTGCAACCAAAGAGGTAAAAGAAAAAATGAAACAAGGAAAATTATGTACAAGAAACTACTGCAAACGTATAAAAAGTGTCAATAGGCTATTGAAAATTTGATTAAGAATCCTTAGAGACTAGAATTTGTTCATCACCATATATTATTGGTCAACAATCCGAGGATTGGTTTGACACAGCTTTCCACCGACTCTTCTATCGACCAACCTTTTCATTGTGACGTAATTCTTCTCTTCAGAATTGTTAGCAAGATATATGTAACTCAAAAATAAAACTCCAACAAATTCTAATCGGACACTGCAGACATATTTATACCCCCACACTACATCAGTAGGATAGGAAGAAACTGCAAATTAAGAGAAATCTACCGTCGGACTGAGCAGTAAAGTAATTTGATTTTCCCACGAGCAAGATACGGCTGCAACGCAAGCATATTGAGAGCAATCTATTTAAGAAATACGAAAGCATTTGAAAGAAAATTATTTGAAAGCAATACTCTCAAACACATAACATTCCATACTAAATTTTTTATTAACAATGTTTTCAGCTAAACTTAATTTTATGGCTGGTAACCCCCTGACACATGCCCTTGTGACGGCTCCCTGGGTAAAATATAAAATAAAATAATGGGTAAATTATATACCTTCTTTCTCTATCATACTCCTTACATATTAAAAGCCCGAATTCTATTGTCATCTTCTTTCCTGATATTGGTGAACTTAATTGGAATTGAATAATGGTTTCCCACCTTTAAACGTAGGATTTGAACAAGCCTTCCTACCTTTGATATTGAACAATAAATTAAACTTAAATTTTGGATTAAACTAGAAATATGATGAAAACTTTGGATCAAAATCATTTGTACATTAACATCTACATCTACGCGATACCCTGCGAGCCACCGCGAGGGTGTGTGGCAGGGGGAGAAGATCACCAAACATGCACCATTGACATGCAAACAAGCTAATACATGGAAGCATGTTACATACTAGTGCATTTGTATTATTTTTGCCAAAAACGTCTTTCTGTATCATGTTTCTCGTTCAGATCGGCGTGTAACTAATTGAAACAGACATGCCGTACACATTGCTATTGTCGATTATGATGGCGAATTTCAATATCATCCATTCTAGAGCATCTATCACTCAAGAGGTATTGGTGATACCTCTGGCATTTCTGAAGAGTGGAATCCGGAGCCTAAGAGACCCATTCTCTCGACGTTGCAAGTGACCACGCCAACCTCTATCCTTGGCCCTCGGACAAGGGCATCCACCGTGTAGGATGACCGTGACCGATCAACTGAACCACCGCGTTCATACCGTTCTACCGAACCCGATAATGCACTTGTTTTCCCCACGTGGATAGGATATGCTTCCATGACGTCACGGCTCAAATCGCGATTTCATGCACCAGACCTCACTCGCCTCTGAATCCTAATTGTAACGGTGGAAAACTAGTATTCATCCAACAATTATGAATTTTATAAAGTGTGCACCCTTTGTGAAAAGCAGGCAAAAACTTAGTTGATCTTACAGATGAGAATGAATACAAAAGACGAGAATGTAAGCATTACAATATTGTGTTATAGAAGAATTCATCACTGGACAGTTAAGAAGTCATCACTGGATAGTTATAGATGTCATCACTGGATACTACTAGTAACCAGTGAAAGGATTCTAATATATGGGGATTAAATAGTAATATGATGAAAACTCTCGATCAAGATTAGTTGTACATTATCATCTACATCCGCTTGCAAGCCACCGCGAGGATGTGTGGCAGTTGCGAAGATCACCAAACATGCACTATTGACGTGCAAACAAGGTACTACATGGAAACATGTTACATAATCGGGTCACATGCAGCTAGATGGTTAGTATCTACATATTAATAAGGGGTTTGGCCGTTAATAACATGCATTATACACTACAGATTACTCAGCAATATTTCACCTACCTTTCCCTTTGCTATGCTTCCTATTTTAGGTTCTCTTATAGTGCATGCGGGGGATGATGACATTTTGAATATGTCAGTACGACAATCTATCTCTCTAATCTTATATATATGACCGAAGTTTGCATAATACGCTGGTGTTTTAATATACATTAATGGGCACATCGTGGAATACGACGGTCTCTAGCGAAGGCGAAGAGATTTTCGCCTTCGGAGTTCATAGATGAGCAGTTCAATAATTAATAAGAATTAAGCACAAAGGAGGCTTTTTTTATTCTTTCCATTGTAACTTACACCCTTCTCTTGTAAGACCCACCTTGTTTATCTACTTTGCCCCGGCTAGCTGTGGACAGGATGGCTTTTACATTCACAAGCAAATTGCATTGACACCTGCTATATGCATGAGTTAAAGCATGAAACATTTATTGCGACCATAATGAACAAATTTATCATTTAAAAGAAATCTAAGTGATTCATGCGTGGCTTTGAGCGCCCACTCGTCAAAACACATTAAATGAACTTCACAAATACACTTGAATTAATAAGGTATCATGCCCATGCACCTCGTGTTCCTTTGTTCCGTTCCCTTTGACGGTCTTGGTTCTCCGGGTAAGTGTCCGGCAGTTTTGTTCACTCTCTCGTCCTGTAGCACTTTTCTTGATACACCTTCAACGTAACTCACACCCACGCGAGACCGACCGCTGTCAGGTTCAACACACCTTTAGAAAAGTAACTTCATGTGAGGAGAGTGCGACCTCACACGCGGGCGTCGCGATAAGGAAATACCGACTCATGTTGTTGGTATCCGGGGTTTTTAGTTATCCTGGGTTGGTTTCCCCTTGAAAAAACCCTTTTTTCAGGTGTGTTGCTAGTGCGGTATTAACAATATATAATATGCATTATTGTGGTGTATCGTTGCGACGGCATTTGGCCATTGTTCTAACTTTGTCTCTGATAATTACACACAAGGTCTGGCGGGTCTGGCCTATTGTTCAATTATACCATTGAAGTTTATTAGTCTTTATGATGGATTTTTTTATATTGGAGTACTTAGGAGTATATTGGATACCATTCACATTTTTGGGTGTAATCCATTTTGAGTATTTTCACAAAATTATCTCTTTTTTGTTTTCATTTTCTCTCATCATAAATATAAACTAGGAACAATTATTTGTCCACTACTCGCATTTTTCTCTTCGAACTCCCTGATCATATTCACCTCCTCCATTCCAGTCTCATTGCATGCACTTCATACTCTAAGACAATTGTACTACTAGTTACGATTCATAGGTTTCATTCGTGAGTAATATCGTTGAAATGCATCCCCTTTTAGCGGTAAAACTGAATACTAGCTGGTAATTTCAATGCAAGTATAAGCTATGTAAATCACTGTGCCTTACAGCATAACATATGCTACTCATACACCAACACCACCAACATATACCATCTGATAACATTTATAACTAGGATAATCCTCTTTCCAAACATTATTTATTTCTGTTTAATTAATTTGTATTTTAGTTGATTGTGTAAGTAATTGTACGTGCTCTTTTTTGGCATGTCTTTCCTTGGCTACAAATAAAGAGGATATACCGGAGTAATTCCAAATCTTATAAGGCACCACTTTTCCATACTCTAACACATATTTTTATGAATTTTTCTTTAAATTGATCATCGCGATTACTTCTCGTATTCTGATTAATTTTAAGTCTCGGGTTTCAGTCTATAAATCCACTTACAAAGGTAAGATAGTTGAGCTAAAGTAAACAAATCTATAGCCGCAAAGGAGACGGAACGGCTGATCGTTGATCTGAAAAAGAGAGTCGCCGTTACGAAAGCTAAAAATACAATTAAGATAATAAATCCTTGTTGCCTTATCGCTAAAAGGGTTCCTTTTCTCGGGTTAAGTTATATTCAATCACAGATGTTTGACTTGGACGTTCATGTCCCCAGTTCTGATTTCCAGATTTTGTGACAAGCTCTTAATAACTGGAGATACGCGTATGAATGGATTTTTGAAGGAAAGAATCCACCTAGCACCGTTCCATCAGTCATTCTCATGGAAACTTTACAATCTCTTTTGTCACTATCACAGTATTTTTACCCATTCTGTTCAGCGTATTTTAAATTTTATCCTAAATAATAACCTGATTTGCTCTTCTATCCCTTGCAGTTAACTCTTTTGAGCGGTTTTTAGTAAGCTATCATCTTATGTCCACCTCTCCCACGCACTACATTTGCACCATCAAAAGGGTTTTCCAATGGCCGTAGAATTTGGTTTTATTTTTACCTAAATTTGGCGGCCATTGGAGAACCCTTTTGAATTGTTGATCCATAGAGGCCTTAGATCTCATTCCCCTCTATTTAGTTGTATGTTATTTGCTTTAATATCCATGCATCTTAGGTGCCCTATTCTTCCCCATACGATTACATCTCAAATGCTTTCGATCCATACTCGTCCTCCAAATCCTAAGTGCTTTTTTGTCGTAATACATTGCCGCGTTATAAATTTTCTATGTTCCCAAGGCTTCTTCAGTTGTTGATTTCTCAACTAATAGTAAATGTCTCTTCCTCATACATCATTCTCATAAGTACAACACTAATACTTCTAATACTTTCTTCCAGCATAATGCCCAAAATACTGAAAGTCTTAACTTATTTCAGTTTCAACTCTCTCACTATTATGCTCAACGTTGGTACTCTTGCCATCGGAAATCTCATCATCCCACTTTTTCTTTTATTAATAGTAATTTCATACTTTGAGCCCTCATCTAGCAAATCGTTAACCAAAAATTCCATTTCTTAGGACTGAGACAACGTAAGATATGCCTTGTAAAACGATGGAATACCCTTTTCAATATTCATCTGCCATGGATTAAATCTAAGGTTAGTATAATTCATATGATCGCATCATCCAGCATTATAATTTGTCAGGTGCAAAGACAAATAAATAGCAATGTCAGCATTTTTAGGTATGTATCACCATCATCAACGGTCAACAACCCTAGTATTGGTTTGACGCAGCCCTCCACTCGATTCTTCTGTGGGCCAAACTCTTAATATTGGCGTAGCTCCTCTCTTTTACATTCATCACAACTTGCTCCATATACCTTATACGTGGCCTGCCTTTTCCATTCTTCCAGTTCACTCTTCCGTCGATGATTGTCTTCAAGTATGTATATTATTAAGTCCAAGTATGTATATTATTCGTGCATACACATGTAGGCTTTATGAATAGGTATTTCAGTAATTGCTATGCGATATATGTCAAACGCAGTTTTATAAATCCTTATACATGTCCGTGGTACATTAAATAAAAACAATAAGATAAGGTAAATGATGTAATTTCCTCACTTTCTACACGGATGTCATTCCATACCTCCACTATAAGTTTTTGAAGAAGTACACTATATTCAAGGTTTCAAATCGTGTCAGATATGATTGCGCCGGAATATGTTCGAAAGCTTGGAATTCATGTTTTCACGAACAATGCATGATGGGGAAATCCATTGAAACATTGTACGAAATCATTAACCCAGGACTCTAAAGATCTAACTTGAAATGAAAGTTGAGGAATATGTATATTGACCGCATTATAAATGATAGTATGAACTGGGTCAGCGATTTCGTAATTGTTATCTTCACTAAAAACAACATTTTCATCGATCGACATCGCTTTCATGCCGGCCTCGGTGGCGGCGGGATTAAGTCCTCGCCTGCCATTCCGAAGGTCGCGGGTTCGAGTCCCGCATGGGTAAAAGTCAACTGTCCAGGACATGGGTGTTTTTAAATGTGTTGTCCATATATATATATTAAAATGATCGTAATTGGGGTCACCTGTGATCATTATAGAAATTATTATTATATTTCATTTGCATCAATAATCGATTAATAAACATGTCGTAGGCTTATAAAGAATCTGAATTCCCTTTACAATCGTCGAATTGATTTTGTGCTATTCCCTCACAAATAAGATAATGCCATGTTTTGATCTTCGCCATCGTTGCTGGTAATAGCTAACCACATTATTTTTTTCACATTCGGTGCGTTTCAGGAAGAACACCTTGTTTACTTTTTGAGCGGATGGAAATCCTCGAGTCAACCGCATTTTAATCCGCTTAGAGTCAAAACCTCAGGGCTCCTCTACCCTTGGTTCCTATCTCCATTTTTCTCATTTACTATCTCCCAACTGGGGCAAGTCTTTGGTTTCTGAAGCAGTTCCTTTCCGTTCTATTGATAGGAGTTGTAGGGATTTCTCCTGAGTTAATGCTTCACAATTTTACCAATCATGTTTTCCATCACTATTGCGGCAGTAGTTGCTGAGCGGGATTAAGCTCTGTTTTCACTATCCTTATTTAGTCATTCAGACTCTGTCATAGTCGTCAAGGCTGTACCTACTATCATCTACGCACAGGCTTGTGTGGAGAGTAGGGACAATTGTCAGCAGTTCAGGCGGGGCTGCGTTTGCTAAAGAGCCATACGATATGGTCGCCACGTGCGGAGGTGCTACCAAGCATGTTAAAATGGGCAAACGTGACAACCCTCAATCAGGACCAAATCATAACAACGCTTTGCGAATGACGTTTGAAGAGGGACGTGATTCTTCATAATAACGCGATTTTCGTATTAAAGGCTTCGTATTCAGTCTTATTATATAGTAAAATTTTATGGTTCATTCAAATAGAGGATGAATGAAACGTTTTTTCAACCGGAGATGAACACGGTAGTGGTCCGAGTTGGTCAATTGTATCCAGCGGCGTCGGAAGGGGGGCAGAGGGGGCATTCGGACCCCCCCCCCCCCATAATTTTCCCCGGGCCCTTTAGAAATGAATCTTCATTAATAAAAATTAAATTTTAATTGTTTCCAGCTTGCCTTTTCCCTTCTGATATTCTACCACCTTCATATGCGCTAATAGCGGAATGGGGTCGAAAAGACCCGTATTTTTCCGTTTTTTGATCTTTCAATTATTTCCCGAGTTATAAGAGGCGAAAAACTGATGTTTTTAACCCTTTCGGAAAAGTAGGCGTGGTGCAACCACTGACGTAAATCGACTTCGTCCAATCACAACTGAGCCCGCGAAGCTACTTCGCCTTATCGCAATGGGGGGGACACAGCTGGCTCAGCCAATGGGAGCGATTACGACAGCATCTGTGCGAGCAGACCTTCCGAGAATCCCCCTCCACTCCCTTTCCCTCCCCTAAAAGCAGTCAAGGACGAGAGGAAAATGACGTCAATATCATCACAGCAGCATTTTCGGTGGGCGTCACCTTTTGCTTATTTACATTTTGGATTTATGAGTGAATGGTTGAGGTTAGAAGATTAATTTTTTCACTAAAATTCTTTTTTCGTTTCCATTTAACGATTTCGTGTACAAAATTGCGATTTCGGTTCCGAGTAAACGCCCCCATTCTAGTCTCTACCCCCTCCTATCCTCAAAAAAATGCGGGCCCTTTTCTTAAGAGCCGGGCCATTTTCAAGTTTGGCCCCTTCCAGCGAAAATATTTCCGACGCCCCTGATTGTATCCCAGTTGATCATAGAGGACCGTTAGGCTCCTTCCTTTATCTCGCATTTATAACTTGTGAGTAACACTTCTGTAATCCTTCAATCGAGAACAAAGTTCAGTATGACAATAATTCTTGATCAAATCTGATGGCATCGAACGAGAATCTGCTTCCATCAACATGAGATGCATGATTGTAACGTGATAATTGCAGTCAATTAGCACGCATTAATAGTATTTCCACTGAGGCTTTTTCTGTTATCACACCTTCAGGTAATCATTATTTAAATGTATAGAATACTTATTACTTAGCTATTTTTTTAAGTGGGAATACTATTGATCCACTCATTCCTGTAATTTAGATGGCGAAATATCTAATATAATTTTATGTGAATGACTTTTAATCTGGAAGATGGTATATGGTTACAACCTTTTCTCATTCATTGCTTGGTTCTCCTCAGAAAAAAGAACTTGTGGTTGCAATGTAGAGAAAGATATTTGCTAAGGCTCTCGAGGAATGTAACCATAAATAGAACCTGATTGGTAACATGATTTGATGAGGCACAGACTTCCAAGGATTTCCAAAAAAATAAGAAAGACATGCTAATTTGTTCAAAGATGATAAATGCAACCTTCAACGGTATTGCATACATGCAACTTTGCAAGGATTCAGTGTGTTCAGCTGTGATAAAAACATTTACGTTAAGATAATTGGCAACTAATTGCACAGGTACCGTTGCTTGAATGCTTACTTTGCTGTACTCTGCGTTCAGTGCGTGAACTATTTTCATTTTCAAAGGATAATGAAAGGTTATCCCTTCGTAGTCATGAAAAGTACACGCACTGTTGGATACGAAATTTCTAAGGATGAGTAAGGAGATATAATTTAAAAATTTCAACTGGTCCGTAGGTCAGTTCTTAGATTCTTTTCTTCACTACAGTGAATGACTCTAAACATGAATATATCCATTTAACACTGGAAATATTCATCTCTGTACTCTACAGATTACATTCTAAGGTTACAGAATTCCATTTGGTATTAAAATCCTTTAACATAAAAAAAATAAAAAATCAGTATTATTTATATTATCTCAACGGTGAATGCGGTGTAATCTATCATATTTATTTTTGATGCACGCGAAAGGTATGAATATTTAATGAAGTGATTCAGGGTTAACAGATTAGGAAATAGAGAGACAAAAACAATAATGCACAAAATGGTATTTCAAACCCTTTACCTTAATAAGCCTACTGTATAATATAAAAACATAAGGTTTTTGTGAAAGTCTGTATATTTAAAGAACCATCATTTGCACTAACGTGACACCTGAGAATTAAATATCACCAATTCGCAAAGTATAGGCTACTTTTTATTCAGTCCAACTCTACGCGCTGTTAAATTTTCCCATAAATACCCTTAATAACCACGGTAAAACCCTATTTTCATAACGCAGTATCATATTCTTTTCGAGAATTATATTATTATCATTTATTCTTACACAAGTTATAAACCAAAACAATGAGAATATCTTAAGAAATTGAATCCAAAAGAAAAAATATGATTTTTGTTCCAAGCCATGATAACTTTATAAAAATTTCACGATATTTGATAAGGTTTTGCTGTTTTTAAAAACAGTTTTTTCGAAGAGAATTGTTCACTTTTTTAAATTGACTCTCATATGATCGTATTTGGCATATTGGCCTATACAAAAATTGATTGAAAATTAGTATTTTTAAAACACCAAAATGAAAACATTGCCAAACTGTGGTTAACTAATTGTGGAGCCACAGGACATAGCCCCCTTAATATTTTTATGATAATACCAACCATAGTCTTCTTGGGTGTTTAAGACATGTGAAACTCCTTCAGTAAATATATTCGACTTAAATTTCTCAAGGAAATGAGAGAGACATTTCTAACCTAAATCTACTATCAATTTTGACGAATTACTATGTAATTACACTTAGTATTATCGTTGAGTAAAGCTACCCTGTGGTATTATTACTGTGCAATTTATTTCTAGGTTAAAATGTATTTATCATCATAGTGAATCCCTCTCCCCATTATACCTTGCACTCTTGCCCAAAACACTTCATACTCCACTTCCTTCCCATCATTCCGCTGGCGGGGGCAGCCTTGGGGGAGTAGTTTGAGGGAAGGATGGGAGGAGGGAAGAGACGGTGTTGAGACCCATTCCGGGTGCGTAATCAATCAGCGGTCGCTTTCAAACCATTCACTTCCCCCAACGCACCCCCACCCCGCCCGTCCATCCCTTCGACCGTCCCACCATACCCCATCCTCTGACCTCTCTGCCAAGCGATCCCGTCACAACTGCTCTACCCACAACCCTCCACACACCAATGCCCACCGGCCTTAGCAGTTCCCTCCCCCTCTCTCAATACACAGCTTTCCTACACAACAAAGGGTGCTGTATTGCGTGATCGTTCACCCCGATCGCTTTAGCCATGCAACAGAATCGCACGCACGCACGCGTCCAAGTGACCAATTAGCATGGATATTATATATGTACGATCATAGGGACATAAAGTTCGGAACTCGCCATCGTTAACAAGATCGTACTTTGAGTTAGCTCAACCAATGTGTTTGCTTCTTCCGTTGTTCGTCTCAATTATTGAAAATCTTCTAGCTTAATGTGAGTACGATCTTGAATATTAGTGCTAAACCGTGAATGACTTATGACGTGATAAGCCCCTGAGTTGGTAAGCTCAGGTGGGGAAATTAATAAATATATCTGCTATCAACTGTGATTCCAAGTATGGCCCGCATTCAAGCGCGCATCGTACCAAGAAAGGTTCAAGGATAGCGATGAATGTGTAGGAAGCTTAGAGAGACTTGGCGTTTGGTCTTAACGGGAGGCGCCGATAAAAGCCGGTTTTAGGTTTTTTTACGTTAAGTAGTGACACAGAAATTAATTAAGTTATAAATTTCTACCTGTTAGGGCATGTTTTGATTGATTTTCCGTCATCATCTCGGAGTTTTATCCTCACGTCTATCCCTACATTATTATTCTCTTCACGTTGGCATATTTTCTACTCCTCTTCGGACTATTTATAGTAACTTATTACTTTTTCCTCGTCAGCGTACCTCTATAATTCACCCTTATATATTGGCCTTCAATATCCCACACCCACTGAGCACTTATTTAATTCACCGGCGCTACCTTTTCCTTATTTGTAGCAGAAATCTTCTCTTCTCCCTAACCATTAAAGATCAAAGACATTTTTATTTTTCTGCCTTTTCGTCCATCTTTCATTCTCTTCCACTCTCACATATCTGTCTTTAAATATCATTTGACCTCATTCCTTAGCATAAAAATCTCAGATTCACATAAAGCACTGCAGAAATAAATCTACACGGAGACTACCCATTGCGAAAAAAACAGTTAGATTTCAACAGACACTATTGAATTCCAACAGTTGGTCCAATTTACAGTTGAATATTTACACAGTAACTATTGGAAATAACTGTTGGCTCAAATTACTGTTGAAATTTTCAATATTTTTTTTGCTTAGGATACATTAGTGTGCTACATAAGCATGTCACACACAATGAACAAATACAGCACAATCCAAATTTAGGTATTTCGAACACATTACTCAAACATTCGATCATATACTTTTTACCAATTGACCTAAAATCAACATCAAGAATGTCGATACTACCACTGCATTTCGTAGGTACTGCGAGCATTCTCTTGCGGCGCCTCGCACTTTAAAATGTAACCAATGCTTCAATATTTCTTTTCTGGCCTTCTCTTTGCATCCCTGCTCATTTTCCTCACCATTAGTTCTTTTTCAGTGACAAACGCGGAAACGGTCACAGAAGTTCTTCTCCTTCAATCATAACTACTTTTCAACTGATGAAATGGCATAAAAGATAGAAAAAAAGTGGAATGATATGTAAAAAAGTAGCGGTGCGCAAATGCTTGTACAAAATTGCCATTTTTCAAGACTAATCTCCCAAGAGTCAATTCAAGGGAGGGTAGAGAGAAGCATGTTATTAGATTCGATTTAGACAAAGTGACCGCAAATAAAATAAAAAAGCACTTCATTTTCGTGTTCATGAGTCTTCAACGAGTGCGTCTCAGGTCTCTGCCTCTCATTGTCAGGTCTCTCCCTCAAACGCTAGATATACTCTACTTTATGTAAAAATATTGTCTGAAAACAGCGTCCTTCATTTTTTAATAGAATAGCACGAAAATACTTCAAAAAATATTTGAAGCCTATATTGTAAAGGCAAAGGCCTGTGTTAATAGTTCGTGCTATTTTTTATTCGATCAAATTCCTCCCACGACGTCACCTTCAACTTGGAAGATATTCGGAGAAATGAGTTCAGGATTTTTTTTGGAAATTTGGTTATGTTTGAGCCCATGTATCTGACTAATGGATAACAATCATGGTTAATGATTCACTATTTCTTAATCAGCAATCTTTTTTGGGAATTTATGTGAAGTTTCAAGTTTATATTTAAAAAGAAGCTGTTTTGTAATTTTGTCCAGAAATTTTCGATTTCCGACCACTGTGCAGGGCTTTGCTCTTACAGAGAGCTGATATTTTTTCCGCGGACGGAGGACGGATACGAATTTAGAGTCCAACTTGATCCTCGTTCGTATAGGACCTCTCCAATTCCGTAAAGTACATACGCATTTATTTCGAGCCTGCCCTGACTGCCTATTCCTTCAATTCATGAGTTGACCTCTGAGCTACAGTAAGAGCATATGTACGAGACTGTAGGTAAACATTCGTATAAAGAGGAGGATAAAAAATACTGAAGAAAATGTAGAAGAAAAAAATAGTTGACTATATGAAGCTAACCTTAATTTCGTGTCCTTGAATGGGTCGTGGTAAAATACATAAAAGCTCTCAGTCCCAGGATTTATCTTTAAAACTTAATTGCTTTTTGTTTGCTCTGTTGATGTGCGGTGTAGATTGAAATGCATCTACCATGTCAGCCTTGAACTCCTACCTTAATAATTTCCTTAAACTCGTATTTTTTGAGCCTTTAGTTTCCTAAAGAACTACTTATAAAAACAGTTGAAATTTTCCTTTCTTTTCTCCAACTCTTCTCAACTCAATATTTTCTCCAGCTCTTCCATAAAAAGATTGTCTACTACAGGAGAGAGTGGGGATCCCATGGCAGCTCCTTCTGTTTGTTCGTATAAGTCATTATTCCATTGAAAATAGGATTATTATGGAAGAGTTGGAGAAAACGGCCATCGAGACTTTCGACAGGAAGCCCAAAATATGGCTTCGCTACGTGAATGATACTTTCGTAGTGTGGCCGTACGGGGAACAACACCTGACCGAATTTCTTCGGCACCTCAACCTCCATCACAATAACATAAAATTTACCACGGAAAAGAAAAGGAACTACCAGATATCCTTCTTGGACGTCAAAGTTACCAAGAAAATAGACGGATCCCTGAGCCACTCGGTTTACCGGAAGGCGACTTACCCAGGGTCGCCACTATCTCCACGCCTCCTCTCATCGCCATCCGCAACAAAAGAGTTTTGTGAAGACCAGCCTTTTTCACCGGGCTTGAACTATTTCCGACCAAAAATCGCTTCCTGAAGAGGGGAAACATCTTCTTACTGCCCTAGGAAAGAATGAATATGATAAAGCCACAGTCCAAAAAACGCTTTTTCGGTTGGACCACCAGAGCGATGATTCCACGATTTCAGAACTTTTCGCATGTCCTTCCATCCATTTCATCGGAGAAACCACGGAGAAAATATCGCGAGTTCTCGCGAAGAATAATATACAAACTAGATACGGATGCCACAATAAATTATCCTGTCTCCTCATCAGAGCAAAGGATCGCCTCCCACCCTGAATCCACGAGGCATTTACGAGGTTCTCTGCAGCTGTGGAAAATCCTACGTAGGGCAAACAAAGAGAGCTGAACAATGCCGAATGAAATAACACTCACGGGTTCTCAAAAACGGACAAGGGAAGAAATCGGCCATTGCAGAGCACGTTTCGATGGAACCTAACCACTCCGTGAATTTAATGGAACCAAAAATCCTCTCGAGGGAAAAGCGCTACTTCCCTAGAATTGTAAGGGAAGCAATTGAAATTTCCAAGAGGCCCAACAATATGAATAGAGAAGATAGCTACCCCCTCTCCAACACGTGAAAACAAGTGTTCACACGAACATCAACTGCCAAACAGTGAGTAGCGGCCACCTCAGAAGAGCGTCTATGCGTCTACTTCGAAGCATTTCTCACTTCAGCCTGGACTGAGGACTCCTGCAGTAGAGTGTGTGAAAAGTCGCCATTTTATCAGAATGGCAACGCGGAAGACTCCCGAAAGCTTTCTACAATCCGTTGATGTGCTTCTTGGGAAATGCAGTAGTTCCACTTCGTTGACTGCTTACCCGCGACGCTGCCGAGTGAATGCTTCAAGATGCGTTTGAATTCCTTCACGTGATATTACGGCTTCCACCGTGACCCTGGCCGCAAATATGCGTGATGGATGATACATAGGAAGTATTACCGATAAGTACTGGTGGTGTCTCGATTCGTACTCGCGTTCCATCCCATTGGAGGGAGTTTGTACCTAGAGTACTTATTAGAACGATGCGGTCAGTAGCTCATCTTATCCAATGTAAATTTCGATTCGGTCAGCCGCTCACCCGATCCAATGTAATTTTCTCCTATATCACCGACAAACCTCCGTATATCCTCAATATTGACATTATCATCGAGGAAAACCAGCTCTGATACGGAGGTTATGGTCTCCGTTTCATTTTGGTATTTTTTCATCATTTTCGCGTACTACTCACCTTGCCCCCATGCCCGAGGGAAGAAAGCCCATTTAGTATGGATGCCACGTCTTGATTTAAGCCCGTGTCGGGGGTTAGGCATATCGTTTTTTTAATGGGTACGGAAATACATCTGGTCTATTTGCTTTCCGCAGGAGGTAAAATAAGGAAATAATATTTCCATCCTTGGGTATTCGCCTTTTTATGAGACATTTATTCTAAGAAATCTATGACGCTTGATGTCAGTAGACCTGCTTAAATAAAGATTCGCGGGTAAAAAGGGAGACCAGGGCCTTGCTCGATTGGTAATAATGAGACCTCAATGAAACAGGAAGAGACCCCTTACGCATAACAAATCCAGAGGTCGCAAACTTGCCGCAAAAATCTTAACGACTTAACCATTGAAATAGCACAATGGCAAATATTCCACCGAGAAAAAATCATTCGTCTTGATCAGAACTCGAACCCAAATCCCATAATCTGGTAGTCCGTGTTCGAGTCTCGGTCAAGGCGAATGATTTTTTCCTCTGTGGACTTTCTGCTATTCCTTACGCGTATTTCTTTAATGTTTTACTTATACTGTTTGAATCACAATTGTATGCTACAAAATATTAAACATGCACTGCTGAATCTAAGGAAAAGAATACGCGTACATTTTCCCCTCCAACCCATATTTCATATACTTTTACTGATCAATTCGTTGTCTGAGATTACTGGCACGGATTATGGAGTAGTATTATAAAAGTCCCTTCAAATTTACTTAAAAGCATGTTATTAGATATCTAGACCGTAGTTTCAATATTAAAATTGAATATGGGATTAAATGTGATTACCAGGAGTTCAAAGCTCAGCAAAATATGCGGAGTAATCACCTAAAAGGGCACGGAAGTCATCATAAATCATGACCGTGCATCATCATTATCATCAGTCAAGAATCTTGAGATTCGTCTCACCTAGCTCTCCATTCGATTCCTAAATCAGATAATCTCTTGTTATTTACGTATTTCTTCCCTTTCATGGGTTGTAGTGTATATTAAAAATATTTAGTTTATGTAACAAATAAAGTAAATTTAGCTGTTTGGAATCTACTAGTACCTCCTCATCATTAAGGCCTTATCATATCCAATATTATCTTTTCAATAAGTATTCGATTGCTGGACTTTGAAATGTCCTCATCCTCTGTAGATATTATGGTATTTACTGAGATAGAAAAATAAATGTTATCAGCAGCAGACAGTACAAAAAATGGGAACATTTAACTTTACGACCCACTTTATGAGCGCAATTTCTGTTATCTGTGTCATCTAATCGTTCTTTTCACAGAGGAATTTATTACTGACGTTTTGTGTTCCAGTTTGAACACAATTATAATGGTGACTGTAGAAAATTATTCGATACTCTAGCTATGATCAGCGATATCAAAATCGTCAAATTTAAGTCTTTTAACTTGGCAATAGAGATAGATGGTAACATTATTTTTTTAAATTGATAGATAACGTTTCCGTTTCAGGTAATGGCCCCATTTGGAGTAACTTACGTCATTTTCCTCCTGATGACTGCATTTTTATGCAGTCGCAGCGTCGCAGCAAAACTCAGATGTAAGTACGAGTATGATATTGTGTCATTACAGGTTCAGAATGTTGCTATAATTTATTTCATCTAACACCATCGTCTGCGTGTCCTCGCCACACTTGGTGCTGGGTGAAGTGATGTGCACTATTTTTTCATGAATTGTTCATTTATCCATTAGATGAAATATTGCATATGCATTCCACCAGAGGGAAAACATGAGTTAATTAAGGTCACCATTCTTGCTACAGATTTAAACAAGGCGTAATAGCCATATTTTATGTTATTTGGAAATACAACTTGTTCAAAGAGATCGGACATCTAGAAAGCTATGAAAGTGGTGAAAAATAAGTTTACTCTAAACTTCATTCTGAATAAGAATCTGTACTGTACATTTATTTTTCACTTACGGATCTTCACTCATTCTTCGCCATTTCAAAGCGTATCCAGAATTACATATTTCATAACAGTTCCCCTATGTCACTTCGCTTTTTATTAACTTATCTTTATCCTTAATTGAAACCTCCTAAGGTAGTGACTAATTAAGTTATCTTCTCTCCGTCATACTCAACACTCCCATCAGTCATTCTCCCCTTCAATTACAAATATTTCAACTTTTCTTCGCCCTCACGCTGATGACATTCCATTTTTTTCTTCGTAATATTTTGTTCTTTGTAGTCAATTTTAATGGTTTGAAATGTAGAGTGCATTAAAAATGAGGTAGATACTAACTAGAAATATAGTAATGAACTTCAGTCGATGTAAATATTGATAATAGCAGGTGTTACAGCAGTTATTTTACCAGCTCTTTTTCAATATTGCCTTACACAAACGTAAATGTATTTTTATTTAAATCGCATATGTCCAGTATTTAAGTATTCGTAGTATATTTTATGATTATCTCGTTTCAGTAATATCAGGGACTCATTCTTTGAAGTAGTTTGTTACTATCAAAGCCATCTTCGTTGAACTCAAGAAATGTCTTTTACTCCAAATTGAACACTAAGAAAAATGCTAAATATTTTTTTACCAAATACCATTTATTCACCAATGCTAACAGATACCATTAATGATTTTAAACGAATATTGTCTTAAATATATAAGGCACCTTAGGTTTAAACGGATGGATTATTCCCGAAATACTTGCCCTGATTCTTCTCACCTATGTTGGGTCGAAATGATCGAGGAGTTGAATTCATGAAACACGCAACCATTATGGATACTGTGAAAACATGAAGTCTGTATTCGTTTTTACCCTGCTACAACTTTAAGCCAATACGGTACATATTTTCGTCATATTGTCCATTTATTTTATGCCATGCCTTCTACTTTCACTTTCACTTTCTTGGACTTTCTATTGTCATTCTTTTCGTAATTTTTCCATTGCACAATAATTCTCCCCACAGTTTAATTTTAGCCTTTTCATTCTTCCTCCATTCAATATCTCGGCCATCTGGACTCTACTTAAAATGTCATTCTCTCCCTAATACCTTAATTATTTTAATTTTTCTCGTACCCTGTCACCTGAAGAGACCTATCTAAATTCTCAACCTATTTATATCTTCGGGTCTCAGGGACAGCAGTTTAAAAATAAGCCGCATTACCTTTCTCTGCGGTTTCAACAGAGCCCTTCCACATATATTTTTAATTACAGTAAATTCACACACCTCCCCTCTCTTCATAAATGCTGTTCATTAGGTCGTTATTCTTCATGTAATTACGCATTAGTGTTTTCCTGACAAATTGATCCCTAGATACCAATAAAGCTCCAGGTACTTGTACGTTCCCCTAATACTATACCCTTGTCATTTTTTTCCTTTGTATCTCTTAAAAAATTGATGACGCTTCCTTCCCAGTGATAATTTTTCCGTGCATTCTACACATGATACTGAACGTGTTCAACTTCTGTGGAATTTCATTCTCCATCCTGCTGCAACAATGGTAATGTTGTTTTGACAAAGCTCTCCTCTATATTCGAAGCTTATTTCTTCTAATTTATACTAGCTCTTTATATTTTGTTTACCCAATTTAATCGAGCCGACAGCGTTAGCCAGGTTGGTGACGTTCTTAGGTCTCGACCCGGTGGTTGCTGTTTTTAATCCTGCCGGGGACGTGGATGTTGAGTTTTTCTTTATGCCTTAAATTACTTGTTATGTAGTGTGAAATAATATAATTCATATGAGTACCTAATAAGCAATCATATGCTATATCCTAGTATATTAATTGATTCTTGCCATTAAGGCATGTCTGCATTCAGTTGTTCACATCCGCGTGATTTATCTACATCTACATAATTCTCACCAAACATGCACTACATATCAATCAGCATGATTTATCTACATCTTCATAATACCCTGCAAGCCACCGTAAAAGTGTGTGGCATGGGGCGAATTCTCACCAAACATGTACTACATATCATGCATAAAAAAGGATTAGTATTTATATACTGTTCTAATCTACACTATTTAAACAAAGATAAAAATACCGAAGCATACATGCAAAAACATGCTGTTAGTTGGGTTAGCTTCAAGTCCTTATACCAACATGCAGCTACCAATGTTATCCATTGCTACACTCTTACTGGATATGTTTACCGTTATTCATATCCCTAATTTTACTAGGAAAAAAGGACATTCTGAATCTTTCAGTTTGGCAATCAATTTCTATAATTTTGTGATTATGGTCCAGTCTACCATAGTAAGTTGGCGTTCGCAATATACTTTTAAAATCATCACTGAAAATAAGGTCTTGGAATTTGTTTAAGAGATTAGGTTTAAATTTCAACCTGCGATCTGACAATGCCGATCTTCGCTGCGCACGTTCAAGTTCATTAATTAGACCGATTGTGTCAGTCTTATTCCAAGATATTTAGTGGATTCCACGTTTGTTAATTCGTTATTACTTATTTTGTAAGTGCTAGGAGGAGAGCTATTCTTTTTCATAAAATTCATTACAAGACAAATTACCTTTATGTGGATAACTATGGCTGAGATTTTTGAAAACGTGCAGGCTGAAGTATTCAGATTTCCACTGATGAATTGACGGAGTCTGCTTCCGAAATAAAAATATATGCGACTCCACTCGTCCACCTTGTTTCCCTTATGTGCCTTCCTCCCGCTGCGCACGTAAAACTCGCGCTCACAATCCGTCGTAGCAACAGTCGGCCCGGTGACCCGAAATTTGCGCCCGTCGGCGCACCTGATTCGCCAGATTCCCCCTATGTACGCTTCAACCGTGCACTTCGGCGGAAAAAAATGCTCGCAATCCATTTCATCCCATCTGGTCGGGAAATGGAAGGAATAAAATTTTTAAAAATGGAGGAAGAGAGAATCACGCGAGTGTGTTCACGTAGAGGAGCCTTCATTGCTTCGCATTACTTCAAGGAGTACTAAGCGACGAGCCTCATCCACTACGGCAAACTAGGGCCTGATATACCGAGTCTTTGATAAATGACCTTTATGCTGTAGAGAACCTCCCTTGCTTGTGAAGTAAATGATCGCTGCTGCATTTCTACCCCTGGTTGATTTCCTTCGCGTACACACCGCTTTGCCCCCATTTTATTCCGGCCCCTAACCGTATTACCTACTCTTACCTTTCGTGTCTCTCTCCCCCGTGATTATATTTTTTTCAATCCGTGGCACCGGATATCGTCTTCACCCCCCGTCTCGGGCAATCCGAACCAGTCGTTAGTATCGAGCGTGTGGGGGATTCGTCGGATTTTGCCCGGAGGGGGCGTCAGCCTGTTGTAAAGATCGGTGTCTGGTGCGTGGGAGGAGTTGAAAGGGGTGCTTTTAGAAGGAGATTGATAGCAAATTGAAGGTGAGGGTCGGTGAGGGAGGATGAAGCCTCCCTCAGAACCAAAGGAAGGCGATTCAACAAGAATGCCCGGGTGGCGGCGCGGGAGTGAATATTCCAGGAATGGCGGGGTTAAAGGGTGGATTGATAGAATGTTTTTTACCAGTTGGGGTGGGTTTTGATAGAGTGTCCCTGCTTAATATTACATTTCATTCATTTATTGGCTCCATCCTTTTGGTATTTTCATCTTTTTATCGGGATATTTTCAACCCCTTCGAACCTAACAAAATTATTTTCTCCCTCGTCCTCGATTAACTAATATTCCAATGACCTCAGATATATAAATTCCCTAAGCAGGGGCGGTTTGGGTGCTCAGGGGCCCGAGCCGCTGAACGTCCAGAGGGGCCCGGATTTTGTGACCAAGCTTCCCCCCCTTATGAAAAAAATTGTGCGCTAAAAACGCGTTTCAGGTCGCTAAGGCCAAAGATTTGTTAATATTATATAAACGAAATAAAAACTTTTGCTGCGATAAAAGTCCCGGCCCGCCGGGCCCGAGCCTGAAACCTAGTGCGTGGCCCATGAGCCGGGGCCCGGAGCCTGAGCCACGGACAGGGCGGGAATCCCCACCTCCCCACCCTGGCCACGCCCCACCTGTCTCTAGGTACTACATGCTACATCCAACCACGAAGCATTATCATCAATTTTCTTTCATCTGGATCAACTTCTTCTTTTGTCCATATTTCAGTCCATCGCACTTTCTTCATCCTTTTCCATAACTACACTTAAAGCCTTATAATACATGTTAGTACTCATTGCCTAGTGTCCGGGTCTCAAATGTATGCAAAGCAACGCACCACATTAAAAGTATCACAAAAATTCTCTTACATTTCCTGCTGTATTTCGTGTCAATAAGTTCCCTACTGTTGGTTAACGACTTCTTAACCAATAAAACCTCTAAAGTAATGACTATATATGTTCTATAATGTCAGACAAGAAAGAAATAAGCATGAAAATACTCGGTGGGGACTATTAATGGGGAAAGTCGTCATAAAATTATTTTCATAAACAATTATTGGTTTGTCTTACGTGTGATGATTTTTAGTTTCCAATGATTTGTCAGCTTTCTGCTTTCGTAATGCTGTCGTAACTAATACGTTTTCATTATCATGTTTGATTATTTTTCTTAGTTTCCTTAGTTCATGTAGATAGTTGGCGTTTATTCAGTGAATGATTAGTGATGATTAATCCCTGCCACAGGCCTTAGAGGTGGCTTTCAGTGCATCTGCATATATGCAGACTCATATAACGCCCTTCAGCTAATATGCTGCCCATGTAACTAAACTGTTCCACATGTTCCAGCATCTGTACTTCTATCTCATATTGTACTAACTTCCTTTTTCGCTAGAGTGCAATATAGATTTTGTTTTTATGAAGAAAGGGTGAACGATGGAGGTTAAATTCAATCCGGCTGCGGCGATCTTATTGGATGGATACGGAAATATTCTGGCAGTGACATAAATATTTATTGCATACCATCGTTTTTACCGGATAGAGTCAACGAGGGCCCATAGAATTGCGCACTCTCGAGAAAGATTTTGTAAATCATACGGATCATACCATTGGTGGTGTTTTTTTCCCTGCGGTGCTGGAAAGTTACCCTCTAAAGTTTTAGATTGCGACATTGAGCACCCCAGTATTCACTTCGCAAACGTTCAAAGTTTTGAAGTCTCTTTTGTGATATAGGACTCGGTTTGTTTTTGCTCGTTTTTACAAATATCGTTTTTATGTTCCGGGAAAAAATTACTTTTGATTGAATTAGGTAGGTCATTCCATTTATATCATTTTAACCCAATGTATAGATTTCCCATCGAAAACATTTTACCCGAAGAGCAGTAATGTCTTGTTTCAATATTCCTGGTAGATTTTCGCCAAACCAAGTTGTAACGAGATGTAATTTTTTTGGGAATTTATATCCGGAAATGGTTGCTGCTGCTTTAGGTTTCACTGTAACCTTTGCTTTATTTGAGTGATGTGACGAGTATAGCATTCAGGGAATTGCACAACATCCGAACGAATTTTTCACGAATTCCATTTCGGATGCTTACTCTAATGAGATCTTTTTCACGGTACTGATGCAGTTAATGGTGCTAATTAGAGTTTGAGTTGATCTCACTGGCCTTGAATAAAGTGTTTTCGCAATGTGAAATTTAATTTGATCTAGAGTTGAATTGTAGGGTACATTTAAATGCTTTCGGCTGTAAGAGTGTTTAAGAACACGGTTTCCACTATAGCAATTGTGAACTGTGGTTTCAAATGATATTGCACACCCCTCTGTGTGCACTTTGGTTAGCGTTAATCTAAAGGAAATAATTTTATGCTAGTGTAATTATCAATGGCATGCTTTAATCCTATATGCTAACCCGAATGGTGAGCCCTTGGTTTTATACAGGCTGCGTGGATCTAGCGCTTATTAATTGAGAGTCGATACGAGTGACCGATTTCCAGTGCCTCCGTTTATGTGCGCGATGCATAAATGCATGCGGTGTGGAAATATAATTCGGGTACGTGAGCATGATGTGAAGCCGTGTAAACTCTGGAAGCGGAGAAAGCCAAATAAATGGCCGGCTTAAACTGCATCCGAGGAGCGAATATCTGGTTTCCGCGACCAATTTTCGCAATAGCGATTTAACGATTAATAATTGACCGGCGTGCGCGGCAAGCGAGATCCTTAATGTTTCTTCCATCCCGCGCGGTACGGCGTTTTGAGGCTCATATAGAGCCCTCCCAACCACCCCTGAATTCCTCGACGCCTTCGCTTAATTACCGACGCTTGATGGCGCTTTCCAGAATAACCTACATACCTTTCCTACCCGACCACGCTCGTAGAGGAACGTGTGATAATCCCCAACCCTCGTGGGGTTGTCCTTCCGGCGGGGGTGGGTTTGTGAGCAGCGGGAGTGAGGCTCAACCTTGCAGACCCTCCACCCCTCCTACATAGATATCCACCGCCTCAATCGCTTGGTGGGGCGGTGTGGTCGTGGGTAGTCGTCATGCTTACCCACTTCTCCTGTCCCACCTCCGCTTCCTCTGGAATCCGAGGCATTGGTACTGGTGGGGTTGTTCTCCTGCTTTCAGGAATGCCATCAACATTTGATTACTGCTCGCCGGATCCTTCTAATGGGGCCCTCCCAACACGATCCCTCCACCTCCCCCATCTCTCATGTTAGTCCTCTCTATCTCCTCCCCCATCTCGCTAGGGCTTTCCGTTGTTACGCTGTATTGACAGTAATGCGAGATGCTCGCGGGATATCCCCTCGCGGTAGTCCCAGCCTCGGAGCCTCATCCGGGCGTCTCAGTGCGGTCAGATGTGGCGCGATGCTTTACCGATATGGGCACTGTGCTTAATTCTCAGTGGGTACGGGAGGTGAAATTGAATTCGCCCCTTTAATGATGGTGGAAATTATATTTTTATGCCATCACAAGTGGTTAGGCGATGATGTGACGGTCAGATTGGAGGCGGAAAGAGATCAAGTAAGGCTCTAGAAAAGACTTTAACGAGGTCCACTTGATAGTATATTATTTACTACCAATTAAATAGTAGATTAAAGATGATTATTATTGGTCTTGCACCCCAAGGGCCGGTGTTGGCACCGGTCGCAGAGGACGTATTTCCTTGATGTACCAGTCCCTACTTTAGTACCTTGTGGCGAGAACTACGAGTCCAGTACTCCGTCCGCCGGAGAGGATGCCAAGCCTTTGTCCCCTTGGTGCCTTTCGCTAAAAGTAGGCTAGTGCCGGGTTTCTCTTCAAACTTCCTCCTCAATTTTTCATTTTCATTCTTGTTACTTTCAATTCAAATTTATTTGTTTAAAATCATGCATTTATACACTTGGTTTTAGCTGAAGGTAGTGACATACTGTGGACTGTGACTGTAAGTGATATTTTTAATTAATTTTTTAAATTATTTTTTGTCTTAATGAAATTTTGTGTTTAAACTTTGACTACATTGGACCCAAGAAATTTTACTTTCTTATTATTTTGTGTGTGATATTATCTCTTTACTATGCAGTGGGTGTATCACCTAGAAAATATAAATTATTTCTAATGAATTAATAATTACAACCCCTGAAAATTTTATTATTATCCTTATTAAATATATATTTTAACGAGTTTATCATAATGAATACGTAGTCAAACATACTAGTTGGATATGTAGAACATATGATACTACTACCAAGGATCAGATAGTGATTACAAACCTACAAAGAAAATGGGCTCCCTAAGCATTCTGATATTATCCATTTTCATCATCCTAGCTGCTCTTCGATGTGCTATATCCATATTTAAAGCTTACTTCTTCTGAGCCTATAAGTCGAAGAATCTATTAATGAAACCGAAATAATCGCTAGAATATTTAATGTGGATTTGGTGAATTATTGCATCTACATCTACATAATACCCTGTAAGCCACCATAAAGGTGTGTGGCAGGGGGTGAACTCTCACCAAACATGCACTACATATCATGCATACAAAAAAAGGATCAGTACATTTATAGGTACTGTTCAAAATTACGCTATTTAAAAAATAGCAAAACATACATGCAAAAACATGCCGTTAGTTGGGTTAGCTATAAGTCCTTATACCAACATGCAGCTACCAATGTTATCCATTGCTACACTCGTACTGGAAATATTTACCGTTATTCATATCCCTAATACCTATTCCGAGGAAAAAAGGACATTTTGAATCTGTCAGTTCGGCAATCTATTTCTCTAATTTTATGATTATGGTCCGGTCTACCATAGTAAGTTGGGGTCCGCAAAATATTTTTAACATCATCACTGAAAATATGGTCTTGGAATTTGTTTAAGAGATTAAGTCTAAATTGCAAATTGCGATCTGACAATGATTCCCAATTTAATTCATTTAATAGACTGGTTACGCTAATAAGGTTATCATACCGTCCCTTTACAAATCTTGCCGATCTTCGCTGCACACGTTCAAGTTCGTTATTTAGACCGATTTCGTAGGGATCCCATACACTGGTAGCATATTGCAAATGAGGTCTTACAAGGGAAAAGTAGCTGATTTCTCGTACATGATCGTCACATTTACCCAGTACTCTTTTGACGAATCCCAGATTACGATTCGCTTGACCCATTATTTCACGAATGTGTTTACTAGGGTGCCTCGTTTTGCCACTTTTTTCTAGGAGCGAATCGTAATACCCGGCAAAAGTTGCGTGCCCGGATGGGTATTACAAATATGAATTTTTTTCCAAATCGGTTAATATCTTCTGTTCGCATTATTGCCTTAAAATTTCGAATTTTTCTACGAAAAATGTTAAAATTGTAAATAATTTAAATTTGGTTTGAGCGAGCACTCTTTTTTTGCAATGAGGTATAATTTAGGGTTTTAATTGATATTTTAGACCAAATACGTCAGATATATTGCTCTTAGTTATCGAGAAAATGACCTTTTAACGTGTTCCCGAAAGCACTTTTGTGGGTTATGCAACCCGCAACACATCACTTCATTTTACTCTGTGCATGCAATAAATGACGCGAAAAAGAGATTTTTTTCAGTCAAAAACGTATGATTCATGTCCAAAATTGTCAAATGTAGTCATAATGATAGGAAGTACCCTAATTATGCCATAAATTGTCTCCTCTAGGTCAGCAAAAATGGTTAATTTAGTGTGATAGTTTTGTAGCTCTTTCCATTCTTGTCTCTTCCTTCGCCTGGTGGTCGTAACAGTCGCGGAACAATGTCTTCAGGGTACAACAATTTTGCATTTAACGTTTACCGACCCTTGAATCATCCACCTGCACACTGGTGGATCCCCCCTCCCCAATTTTTCTCAGTCAGCCTTGCATTGTGAGACGACCTGAACGATTGAAGTTCTTGATTTACCCATTCACATTTATCACTACAGTTCGCTTGCAACTCATTTCGCTTCTTTAGTGTGCCTGTTTTAGCGGATGTTTTGGTGAGCTTCTATTCTAGTGACAAAGGACATTTGACTCGCTCATCTCTTTATTTCCAAATATTTTACTGCATATCTGACCTGTGTGCTCTGGTTTTGCGCAGATTTTCAATCAGTCTGCAGCATGTCTGTTTCAAAGTTCGTTCTTCGTGGTCCAAACGTTTGCCCGATTTTTAATGAAAACCCCAAGAATTTTCAATGAAACTAAACTCCCGACAAATAATGATGTTCTACTTTGTTGCTAAGAAGTTCGGCGGCAAATTGGAATAGATGCACGGAGTAACAAGGAGCCACCCTTTTCTTGTATTGCCCGACAAGTTTCTGTCATGGTATGTGCCATTTGTAAAAAATCGTCTGTTCCATCAGTTACGCAAACCAGAGTACTTTAACTCATCTCACGATGCCATGATGAATACATTAGGATAAAGAAAATCCTAATGAGTAATACGGTAGTTCAAAAAACAAAGGAGGACTTGTTTGAAGTCTTTTACTGCGGAGGCAACGAAACTATTTGATATAGCTTTTTGCAAATGTGCCAACTTTCCCAAATGTGTGTGTCCGAAGGAAATAAAGGTTCCTATTCTAGAGCACCAGTTTCTTGTGGATCTGAGAGGTCCAAGAATTGGCCGAATTGGATCTATTGACTTACCTGTGTCAAAAAAATTGCGAGAAATGGCTGAACGTAATCATATAAATAAGAGGCTTAAACTTCAACCATCTGAATCAAAAGTTTATCAATTGTCGTTTTTGAATGACATTCAAAACTTTGAGGATACTCAAGCTGATGTGGAAAATCATGAGGAATGTTGCGCTAAGAATGTGGCATTCGCCGAAACAAGTGAAAGAAAGTCAAAGGTCACATTAGACGTAACTGAGACTGCCATAATTTCTCAGAGATACAGCCTAAGTGAGAGGGCTTCTGCACACATCACATCCACTGTGCTTCACGCAGCTTTAAAAGCTGGAATTATATCTCAAGAGCAATCTAGTGATATAACGTCTGCATTGGTTATAGACAAGAGCAAAATTCGGCAAGCTAAATTTCAAATTTCTCGATATTTGAAGCACTGTTGTACGGATGATGATCCGACCAAAGGTTGTACTTTGATGGCCGTCTTGACGAGAAAAAACACCCACAGGTACCGTCAGGGAAGAGCATACCTATATCACTTGTGGCTGAACCTAATGCGCAATACGTAGGTCACGTCGCACCATCTTCGGGCTCTGCATATGATGAGACTACAGCTATTTTCGAGTACATCATCAGTCAACTCAGTGGTGGAATCGATAAGATTGATGTTCTTGGCTGTGACGGGACGAACACCAATACGGGTTGGAAGGGCGGCGTCCTGCGAAAATCAGAAGAAATGTCGGGAAAACCTATGCAATGGGCTATTTGCCTTTTGCATTTCAACTAGTTGCCGTTCCGAGCTCTCTTCGCCCACATTGACGGCGCTTGTTCAATCCCGTATTCATACACAGGTGACATAGGTTCAAAACTGTCAGAATGTGAAAAGCTCCCAGTGGTGTCATTTCATCCCATAAATTGTGACTTGCCAAACCACAGCCCAGATGAAATCTCAAACCTTAATAAGGATCTGAAGTACTTACTCAAGATATCCCAAGCCATTGCTTCTGGAACATGTCCGGAAGGGCTAGCCACTTGATGATGCCTCTGGAAAACTAAATAAATCCCGTTGGTTGACCACAGCTAACAGAATTCTTAGGTTACATATTTCGACTAAGAAACCTACCAAGAAATTCATCGAAATACTGACATTCGTACTATAAGTCTATGTAGTGATGCAATGCATGATCAGGACACATTCTTCCATCGCCGATGGTGCTCGTCACTTTTTAGAGACCATTCGTAAATCTAAAAACTTGCCAAGGAAATACCAAGCAGAAGTTTATTCATCCATCCAAACACATGCGTTCTTCGCACTCCCAGAATATATTCGTCTTGCATGGATGACTGATCGTCGACTTACTGTCCGTCAGGAGGCACTAAATAAAATTCTTAGTGCTAGAGAAGACAAAGCAGATAATTTACATCATTACATTAAATACAACATAACTCCCTATTTGAATTTTGAAGCCATGGATTACGGAGAAATGATTCATTGGGAAAGCACCGATGTGTCTGTTACCGTGCCACCAGTTGTGAGGACTATATCAAATAAAGAACTCGTTGAACAACTGACTCTTCCTGAAAATACTTCGCCAGATTGGTCATTCACCATTTATCCCTGCCACACGGTGGCAGTGGAATGGACAGTGAAGTTAGTCACCGAAGCAGCCTCTCGCGTATGCGGCAATGACGCCAGGGATGGCGTCATCAGATCCACTTCAGTTTCACCGAAAGTCCTGCCAAAATTTCAATCGAAATCTCAATTTTTGACAATATTTCCGGACGGTGACGATTCAGATTAGATAAACTGGTCTGCATTACTATGGTTAGTTGGTTGGGTAGAGGAGGCGGAGGAGCCCAAGGTGCAGCCACATCCACGTGGTGGGCTCTTGGTCGTTTGGTCAGATTCGCTAGCTAGGTGAGCGAGGATCTGCACATTTGCTTGATCATACTAAAATAAACCCCTTTTCCGACCACAAAGAAGGCATATTTGACCCTCGAGGGACATATAACTAGCATACTGAATCCCGAATGATATTTTCCATCTTCAGTGATATCTTCTTACCCGAAAATGAAGTACATATAGTCGGCCATGGCATAAAATAGCGTCTTTCATATCAATGTGACTACATTTGACAATTTTGGACATGAATTATACGTTTTTGACTGAAAAAATCTCTTTTTCGCGTCATTGATTGCATGCATAGCGTAAAATGAAGTGATGTGTTGCGGGTTGCATAACCCACAAAAGTGCTTTCGGGAACACGTTAAAAGGTCATTTTCTCGATAACTAAGAGCAATATATCTGACGTATTTGGTCTAAAATATCAATTAAAACCCTAAGTTATACCTCATTGCAAAAAAGAGTGCTCGCTCAAACCAAATTTAAATTATTTACAATTTTAACATTTTTCGTAGAAAAATTCGAAATTTTAAGGCAATAATGCGAACAGAAGATATTAACCGATTTGGAAAAAAATTCATATTTGTAATACCCATCCGGACACGCAACTTTTGCCGGGTATTACGATTCGCTCCTAGAAAAAAGTGGCAAAACGAGGCACCCTAGTGTTTACCTCAGGATGTCTCATGCCTTTTGGCATGAGACTTAACATGTACACCACATGAGGATTCTTCTCTTTCATATTTTCATTTTTATTTATAATCACAAACAATTGTGTAAACTCTGTGCTGTACCCACTTGGAAGAAAGATAGTATTTATTAATAGTCCCTAATGCGCCGGCCGTGGTAGCCATTTCGTTAACGCGCTGACATAGTAACTAAGGTAGCTGGTTCTAATTCCGACCAGGCCACTGATATTTTGTTTGTCCTAGGGTTCAAATTTGCTGACGATAATTGATTATGTGCTACTTCCTGGAACGGACATAAGCTCAGGAGAGGTTACTCGATTACAAACAGCCATTAATGCTTGCATGCGTTATGTGTATCACCCGCACCCTTGGGCTCACATCATATTACAACAGAGCCTAAATATTAAAGACTAAAGAAAGAAGAGACTTCAAATGCCTCACATTGGGATATAAATGCCCTACCACCGGACTTTCAAAGCACATAAACGACCGTCTAAAGACTTTCGACGAAGTTCACGGAAGATCAAATAGGGGTGCTTCTACTAACTTCCGTTATCCGCCTCATCAAACTGAACGCATGAATACTTCATTTACCACCATCTTCATACGTCTATGCAACAACCTCCCGGCCGAATTAAAAAAGACACACAATTATATAGGCTTTCGCAAAAGATTATTTCACCGCATACTGACGTTACAGAGTTTTAACCCTGAGGATTGACCACTAATGACAATTTAAAAATAAAATTCAACTGTCCTTCTAATTCATTTTTTTAAATTTCGTGTCACTTACTTTTTCCTTTGTAAAGGCACAAATTCTTTCGAGATGATTTAAACGATTGTAAAATAAAATATGTATACGGCTCTACAAAAGGTTTAATTCCTGTTTTTGAACTGTTTAATTATTGAACTCTGTGTCTAAATGAACCCAGGGCTAGGGGCAGAGGGGGTGCCAAATGGCCTCATCTAGCCCAGGATAAATAATTAAATAAATAGATAAGACTTAGAGAATAACTAAGATAGAGCAGAAGACTTGCAACCGAAACTGCACCACTGATATGGACTAAAGTTTACGTATACTACCTACCTAAGGATATATTTTTAACAACCATAAAGCAGAACACACACCAAAAATTACGATTTTCACCCAAACTGCAAAAAAGAATATTCGAGAAGTACTACAAACATGGTATATACATATCAGTAATTCACAAATCTCTGGTTTACCTTCGCCTCTAACAATGTGCTGAATAGGGGGCTAAACGGTACCCACTATGTAGAAATCCCAATTTCGATATATTCGCATCCTGGGGCTTTTGCCTTTGCGTAGTTACCCTCCCCTCATCCGTCGAAAGGGATGGGGGATGGATCACCCCTCTTTATTATGGGATGGGTAAGAGGGAATGTGCCCCAAACCCTTGTGACGCTCGCTAATAGAGGACTAAGGAGAGTCGACCAACCTTCTCTTCCCCTCGAGTCCAACAATCCTTACAGGAGGAGGGTCTACATTCTCCCCTGTGTCCATACCCTGGTTCCTCCTCCCCCAAAACTCTCTCCCTTACTTTCTTCAACGCCCTTCCACCAATTTCACCTCCTTCAATTCCCTTGGGGCACATTTTTTTCCTCGCACGTGGAGAAATTCCCTGCTTCCACCTTTTTTTTAATTTCAGCCCCGTTTCCTTTTATCGACGCCTTACCCGCTTCGGAATCCTCGCAGGTCGATGAAGGAATCCCGAAAGGGTTTTGTCCCGTGCTCCAACAAATGGGAGGACTTTCACTTTTACCCACTTCCATGTGTCGAAACTACAACTTCTTTGATCCCAAACCGCAAGTCGTGAGGAAAGAAGTAATGCTCGGCTTGTTTTGCGATAATAACTTCAAATATTATTATTGTACATGGGAAGGCACAATGAAACTTCTGTTGAAAACAACTGCTCAAAAATTATTGATCCGAGTACTTTGGGAGTTAAGGCAGGCTTTGATGAAGAACGAATGGGGGTGTTCACATGGAACCAAAATCGCTCTTTTGTACACGAAACCAGTAGATTGATACTGAAAATTAGGTTTAGAGAAAACCTTGATTTTCTAACCATAGCCACTCACCATAGCCATAGTTCACTCATGAATCAAAAGTCAAAATAAGCAAAAAGTTACGTCCACCGAACTAGGTGCGTTAAGGATAGCTGCGTCATCCACCTCCTCTCCTGCACTGTTTCGAGGAAATCAGAATAGGAAGTGGAGTGGAAAGGGAGGTGAAGTGTAAGGGAAAGGGAGGGGAGTGGCGGTAGGACCGGAATGTCTGTCTGCGTAGATCCTGTCACATCCCGTAAATAATCCAAAACAGTTGAACAGCAAAATATTTTGGCGAACATTTTGGTTTAACTAATAGTGTGCTGAAGTTTAAATACTTATTCATATATTACGATGTAGTGGAATATACTATCCCATTTGAAGTAACCCGAAAGGAGTTCCAATCACTTTAATCGTCAGAGTTATCTGTGTGTCCCTCATTAGTATTGGGCGAAGGAGCTGAAAAACCAATTCCTTACATTTTTAATTGGGTGGTTTGGAACACCCTGTATATGTGTATAAAAGTATTGCTTGTTGATCCGTTGAAACTTAGGTCGGTGGAATTATTATATTGTGTGAGTTATCCTATTTTGCAAGTTTTTCTTTCTATTTCAAATCTAGACTCTTTTCTTCCTATTGTTCTCAGGAAATGGTTCTCGAAAGTTAACATGCATACTTCTGCGACTTGCGCATGATAGTTACTAATGTAGGCTGTTAACGTTTATATGAAATTTTCGTTCGTTATTTCTGGCGATCAAACTACTATACTACGTTTACTATAGATCAACTATAACAAATCTACAATGCGAATTACATAGTGGGCCCCTCTGGTTTCAAATATTGGATCATATTCTCTTTTCATATAAAATCCATATACCATACGCATATATGGCTTATCCCTTGCGATTAAGGCTTTTCTCTTTTTATACAATATCGTAGGGCTAGCTGTCTGTCCCCGCTCGTATTTTCAGCACTCATAGCATTTATTTATCCAATTATCTAGTTTTCGAAGGATGTCATGTCTGGAATTTAGTGTCTTAAAACAATAAAATTTTGAATAGTTTATTCCTCAAAACCTCAAAAATTGTCAGGCTTTTATCAGGCAGGCTGTGCATCAAATATAGGAAAACCTTAAATATAATACCAATTTTTATAAACATTTAATAATCTAAAACTCTGCAAACCAAAATGTGAATTAAGGAGACGGTGTCAAATCAATTACCTACCGTGTAACAGATCTATAAACATTCATGTCTTTTGTAAATTTTGAAGTTTTTCTTTGATGCATTTTTTATTTTACGAAAACCATTCCTCTTCAAATTACTTTGCTTTCATCAGTTTTTCTACGGCTCACTAATGTTTGTTATTCCCTCGCAGTTTCCTAGAATTCAGACCGATTGTTTAAGCAGTGCTCTGGTGAAAGGTTTTAATGGCGAAAACACTGTCACCGTATTTTAGTACGCAGGGATTTCAACACCCAGTATATCAGTAACTCCCTCAACTTCTTCGCGACCCGTGGTATAAGTTGGATCGCAAAGAAAAACACGGTGGTCTAAACTCCACCTGATATCACAGCCATTTATCTCTTTATCCTCCCATCCATCGCCTGGAAACCCTTTTTATCCAATGGAGCGGCTTTAAAGGGACTAAGCGACACGAAGGAGGGTGAAGGATTCCGGCTCGAACAGATTTAAGTAGTTTCCCGGAGAAAAAGCTTGAAGCGTTATTAATTACTTTCCAAGGTTTTGTGGGGTGCGGTATCCTCTTACGGACTAGCTTAAATCGATTAATGGAGCACGGCATTACTGTTTTCCAGGACCATTACGGAATATGGATACAGCATTATTTTTTTCGTTCCTGATGTGTAGAATAAGTAAAAACAATTATGCTTGAATCCACTGATTTTTTTAAGGGTGCGACTAGTTTTGAACGCTTAGCGTCATCGTTAAATACCTGATGATCGTGTCATAAAAAAATTCAGTTGATTCAAGCATAGTAATTTTTACCTATTCATTATGAACTTCCACAGATTTACTTAATTGTAAAGTTTGTGAATACGCATTACCGAAATATGCGAAAAACCATAACAATGATCGTGAATATCCCAATGTAAGTACTGGATTGGGAATATTATACTGTTCTAATTTAGAGTTAAGGCGGAATGCAGCTCGATAAAGTCTAGTTATATATTTAATAATAATAGTAATAAAAGGTCTTTATTGGGGCGAGATTGAGACAAAACTGTCCCTTCTACCATCTAACCCCTCAATTTATTTACGGTGGGTACAAAGGAAGATGATTGATAAATAATTTGTGGGAGACATTAAGAGTGGATAAAGAAGATTTTAAGAGGGGGAGGGGATGTTTTGAATGACGTGTTACAAGGAAGAATGTCGTATAAGGGGGAGGATAATGAATATTATGGCATAAAGATGGCGGTGAGAAAATTTGTGAAATTGAAAAAATATATTACGTAATAAACTTTTTTAATGTCGTGGAGAAATTTACTGACAATCAAAACTTGTCTTAACTGGCAGAATATTAATATATATTTATCATATATTGGCAGTTTTGATCATTAAATTTAGACTCGAAGTTAATTGAAAAATGGATCAAAGATCAAATGTTGCAATCATGCAGTCGAGTAGGTCCACCTAGAGGGTACGGGTTTGAATTTCGGCAGTGGGAAATATTTTTACTGTTTGACCAACCCTTACTTGGGTGATTTTTACTTTGAGTTTAGTACTCCGTCCCTCAGATTGGGCGTTAAAACTTGGCCCCCTTGACTTTCATAAAAAGCAGCGTAAAGACGACGCCAGGTATTTCAACCTTTCCTTGTTGCCCTGCCAATTACATCCTTGTACCTTTCCTCTCCATCTGAAATGCCTATAAGTTTAGGTACAGACCCGAAAACCTCAGGATAGATAGTTAATGTTTTATTTCTTTAAAATAAACTTACATATATTTTCTTATAGCAGTGGTAACTTTTAAGTAATCCTGGATTTTACTTCTTTGAATGAGGCTTATACAGTAAATGATTATATAATTATTTCTTTATAGATACTTAGCAGAAATTGCGTATTACACGTAAATCTCACAATGGCCTTGTTATTACATAGAAACTATATGTTTTCCATGATTACAGTGGCGAATAAACCCTTGTTTGATTCTTCAAGGTGAATTGCAAAGTAAACTGTAGACTTAGACCAAATCAGTGACACGATTTTTTAAAAAATGATTTTGAATTGAGCAGCTCTAATCATGGAGTATGCTTTGTTGTTCTAATAAATTTTATTGGAAATAAATCACTTTCAGTTTAGTTGCGTAATGGTTATTATAAGAATTATTAATACAAATAATACCATTATATAGATACGATCGCTTATTTCATTAATCTCTATAAATGTCGATAATGAAGACTGTAATAATATTAATGATCTCTCTGGCTGGCTCTATATCTACTAAACGAAATTATTCAGGAAAGTTTGTTCAGTATAGCATTATTTGTCTATCAATGTTCAGTATAGCATTATTTGTCTATCAAGGTTCCCTATATTCAATATGCAATCAAGTCGGAAACGGTTTACTACTAAAAAGTCCGCCACTGCCGGGAATCGAACCCGGACCCTCGGAATGGGAGGCCAGGACTTTAGCCACCACACCAATCCAATCCCCCCATTTCTATATTCTCTGACGAAGGAAGTTTATTAAATCGCAAACCTTAGATTTTCTGAGCCAATGCGCAAACCACCACGCTATCCAGGAAAACCAGATTCTGAAAGCCGTTTTTAGGAGGTCTGAAAGAACTAGGTCTCATTCGCGATTTTGTTCCATCAAGTACGCCAATTGTGAAGCGGAGGGGGGACAAGAAGAGATTCTATAGGTTATCGCAAAGGGTGATAAGGCACTTATGTAAGGTGTCATTGTGCCCAATTAACCCCGGAAGACAAATATCCGTGCTTCGATTCCAAGACCAGGAAACATTTTGTCCCTGAAAACTTTCAACACGTAGACCTTGCATAATGACTGAGTACCATGTTGGTCGAAATTTATTTTCAATAAAATTCTTAATTTCTATTCCTCCGGGACAGGCTATAAATGTCCTTTAACAGTCACACTAACAGAAGCAGGTTGTTGTAACGTTTTTTATCATTATCATCAGCAGTGTCTTCAAGTGTGTTTCCACACTAATACGCTCCTCAGACCGGTGGAAACGTACAAGGATAGGAATGGAAGGGAAAGAAGAAAGAAAGGAGAGAAATCCGACGTCTGAATTAGCCTACTCTTAAAGAGAAGGCGTCCAGGGGACCACGGGTTAACGTCCCATCGGACGGACTGTGTACTATACTACAATGATCTCCACTAAACACTCAAGTAGGGGCCTGTTTACCAGTGAAAAATATCTGCCACTGCCGGGATTCAAACATAGGCCCTCCTGATGAGAGGCCATTACTCTGGGCTGTACAGAATCACAAGAGGTAGAGCTGTCATATTTTCATTTTAATCACTGATATTTAATTATGACACTATTAACCAATCGCGTGGTTTATATAAGAACACATTTCTTCTGGAATTTCTCTTATATTTTCTTTACCTACTTTATGAACTTAATAAGTAAAAAAAACTTCCAAAGCATCTGTTTTGATTTAAAGAAGCTAGTCAATCAGGAATTTTTTTAATAAGATGGAAATTCTAACTTGCGTTAACGTATTTTACCTCATTGTGAACTCTTGTTTGGAAATTATTTATTACTAATGATCATATGATATCCATGAAGTACTCTCAGGAAATTTATTTAACAAAGCTTGAGGCCATGAATTGTGTATTTTAAGCTTCAAATCATTTCATCCATGTGACTTTCTACCAACTTAGGTTTTATAAATGTTTTTTCCTAGTTTATGTTATTTATCACTGAGGATGGGTCGATATTGATTCCCGATTTTCGAGTGCACCGATTCTTTGAGGAATCGAGAAGCGAAGAATCTAAGTCTTCAGAATCTATTCTGAAATAACAACAGCCGACACGGGATTATTTTAATTTCTAATCCCCGTAATTTTATATTTTCCCCGTGTCAAAACATGAATCCGCACTTGCTCACTGTAGTGGAATGACAACCAAACTTCAGTGGCTAGTTATTTCACTTTTTTAGACATAGAAGTACGAAAAATAAGACCATGCCTAATATTTTCATGTGGAATAAGTATAAGCGCAGTTAACGCGTGGACAACTGGTGCCGGGAGTGTCCGCTGTCGACCTAACTGTAAGGAGCCGCGAGAAAAAGCAAAACATTGCAAAGAAACGTTGATTTTTCCATCACGCAGGGTGCACATTTAATGATACGGTATTTTCACTTTTTTCAAGGATGACATTAGTAACCCCTCATTAGTCGAAACCTTGAATCCCTCGAATCCAAATCCCTGAAAATCCGAGTCACCGGTGCCGTGTCCGTATTCATTAGGGATCGGAAATGTCCCATTAGCCATCGAAAGTAACAAAAACTCACTGATGGTGATGAACTGCACACCATCGGCAAATGAAAACCCATGCGTTCAATTCATTTTGACTTTACCGTGGTCGTGATCGGTTGCATGGACAGAAATGGTACCTGGAAGGATATAGCCCTAATTTAGGTCTTAATGCTTCTCAAAAGCAATTATGAACTGCAATAAAATAGATTTATTCCAAGTAAAATTCGTCAAGAAATACGTCCTCAACTCTTTGGGTGGGTGGTTCCCTCATCGAAACTGTCACTTTGTGTTCGCGTGACATCAGAACCATGACGTCAGCACTCCCCTCACACTCCATGAGGGTGACGTCCAGCGGTACGCATCGGACACAGCATGTTGATGTTAAAGAAAAAAAAACTATTCCTCCCCCGGCCCTAGGACACCACTTCGACGCATGACGGCTATTGTGAAAAGATTCAGAAAGTGGCCAATTGTGAAGTGACCGTTCCTGACAACATAGAAATTCAGCATATTCAACGGATACATCTAACTCAGGATACTTTTTAGCATATCGTTACATGCGTAATGTCCTGTTGCTCCATGTATCTTTCAACTATTTTCCTGCATAAATGCAAAAAATTGAATGAAAGTGTGGTCCATCATTTTGTTCTATATCTATTTCATATATTACAATGGAGTCATGTTACTCTCGCATAGTTAAAGGCAAGGAACTTTTTTACAGATGGTATTGTTTTTTCCCCACTATAAATCACCTGAAGGAAATCAGAACATCAGAAAAAAGTGATACTGTTACTGATGTTCAGTTCGACTGGCTACGAGATGTCTTCCCAACTTTTTCCACCATGTAAACAGATGTGTACCAACATGGATGTGCCCTTTTTAAACTGAGTTATATAGCAGTAAGATCGAAGTATCATATTTTAGTGTATATATAAAATATCATGCCCTATTATCCTCATTATTTATTAGATTTATTAAATGAATCACATTAAATAAGGCATCAGTCTGAAAACAGGTTAAATAATTCGTATCAAAAGAGAAAAGGCTAAAATCCTGGGATAACCTTCTTTAAACGTGAAAAACACAACCTCTTTATTAGTAAAAGCTGCCATAATAGTAGTACATTAAGGGATTAAAGGGATTAACTTCTCATACGCATATATCAGTAGACGCGTCAATAGACAGTAAGTTAACCATCCATTTTAGCGATTTCTGGCAAATAAAATTAACAGTTTCCTGCAAGATTTCTTGCGACATATCTGGCAATAGTAAATGAAAACCACTTGTTGTATTTGTCCACTGTTCCATTTGGTGTATGATACACGACGCGTTTTAGCACTCTATGCCATTTTCAAGTGCATGAATATGGTCGCCATAATCTAGCACATATATGAATTCCGAAGGGGAGGAAAGTGGAAGGGGAAGTTTAATTTACATGGAAGGGGGGGTATGCGGAGGGAAGGTAGAGGTAAAATTGGGACATGTTGGGGTTTCTGTGGATTGGTGGATGGGCGAATGGTGTGTGGGGAGAAGGGAGAGTTATCGCAAAGTCCAGAATTAGAGGTTATAGTTAAAATCGGTGAAAGCCTCTTATAGGTGTTGTCATTGTATAAGTCGTCCTTCCTGTTTTATGTTTTATTTCCCATTGCTCCAAGGCAGGGGCGTCGGTCGGAACTATTTTTGATGGGGGGGGACCAGCCTTGAAAAGACCCCGGCTCCTAAGAAAAGGGCCCGCATTCTTTTACGGATAGGAGGGGAGAAGACAAGAGTTTTGCTAAAAGAGCATGTGAAGATGTGAGTATGTGCGTCAGAAGGGAAAAAATAAAGGTTTTCAGTCCCGTGAGGCCTTGGGAAAGCTCAAAAGAGGCCTTCCAAAATGGCCCACTCCACTTGAAAGTACCCGGGACAAATTCTGAGGGGGGCCTTCAGTCCCTCCTTCCCCTCACTTACAACGCCGCCGAACCGAAGTCCATTTTCTTATAGGTTTAAGGTTTTGTAATTAAAGTCGGATCCTTGGGAGGACCGAGTCCTCTCAAACCTCTGAATAGTTAACCGACATCCTCCAGAAAAATTCTGATTCCACCCTTCAACATACGAAAGTTATTCGGAGCAGTAAACATCAGCAATTACAAGGCTTTTTCACACCTTATTCCCATTTTGGAGTTAATCACTAATGTAACTCTTATAGAAGGCTCAGTCAATTGATCACATACCTATATGGCGGTTGTTATTGTTCTTGTGACCTATATCAAAGGGGAAGATTATCGATGTATATCGAACTTGGCAGCTATCGTGTTCCTTCCATTACTTCCCTAATCACCTTACTATTCTCCACAGCCATTCCATTAACCCCATTGATACTTATCCACTTATTATTTGCACCATCTTTATTCTCGTTCATATCGGGATTTCAAAAGGCCTCTAATCTTATCTCGTTACTCAAGTTCTATGATTCGCAACCGTATAACGTTATACTCTATATGTGTTTAGCAAACTGTTCTTAACATTATAACAATGGTGTTTTTATTACGTCACATCACCATAGTATTATCAAAAAGAAACATCCACTCATGCATCATAGTAGGTGGTGCCTTTCCTTGCTATCCTTTCCTATACTGGTATTATTCAAATGAATTGATGTCCATATGTAGATATACGACATCTGCGACGCTTGGCACACGATTTTGAAGCCGAGTTGATAGTTTGTGCGTCCTGATTTTTTATCCAATTTTAGGCCGTTTTGTTATTTAAGAGTCTAGGTACATTGTTTTGATGGATGAAGCATTCGTTTGGCCAAGAGGTTAAAATTCAGGTCCATGCATTTCGCGCAAGCCGGGGCCCGCAATCTCGCGCGGCACAACGTTTGTTTCCACAAGCTTGCAGACATCGTGGGCGCGTGAAATATTCTCACCCCCTCGGAACCCCGAGGCAAGATCCCTGATGGGGAAACATTTGCCACAGAGTGGTCCCGGAATATAGAAATAAGACGGCCCGGAGGAGTTTGGGAACCCGGATGTGTGTGTTACTTGGGAGATAAGGTGCGGGATGTTAGGGTGCCCCGGGGGATATCCCGGCCAACACGCGTAAAAAAAGAAGGGAAGATAAAGGGGAGTCCCGGGCAAAGGCTTCAAAAAGAGGGCGCAGGAACGGAACCTTGGCGGACCTCCACGAACGTGTCCCGCCTGATAGATGGCGTGCCAGGCAATCCTCAGGGACAAGGTGTGGCGCCACGGAACCTGTATTACGAGACTGGCGAAGGATGCGTCGGAAGTTTCCTGCAAAATACCCCGCGAACATTTACGCCAAATTCAGTGCAAGGTACACGCATATACTTTGCGTCCATATTCGTCGCAAGCTATTACTTCGTTATCATGACAGACTGGGAGAATTCCATATTCCTGGAAGGAAAAAAATGAAGTCTCAGTTCAATATCCATGGGTCGGGTTATTGTAGTTTATAAAGTATTGGCCTTTAACGCCGAGAGTCCGGGTTCAGATTCCGGTAGGGGAAGATATTTTTTTATTGATAAGCCATCCAGTACTAATAGTAATATATAGATTTCCTATCTACAATCGAATTCAATCCTCTGTCCGTTGAAAGGGAAACTATGTTTCCCTTGACGTCTTCCTTAAGAACAGGTTAATGCCGACGCTGAGGTTCTTTCCAATCTTCCTCTTTACTCTTTCATTCTCACACTTGCATATTTCTCTCTGGTCTGAAGTACCTTTCAGTGTGGGTGCATACTTGTAAAACACATATGATTAGTCCCATTCTTCAAATATCTGCCTACACGATGTATGGGAAATCTGTAATAAGATCATGTAGCAGTCAATATGCCAACACTGAATGTTTATTCGCTGTACATGCATATGTATTGATACACATCTCATTGATAATGATCATTAATATTTGTTTCGTATTATGATGAAGGCTGCTAAAAATAGTTGCTGTTTGGCAGAGTCCTTAAGGACGTTGCGCATTGTTATAGGAGGGTGAAATATTGTTATCAAAAATGGAGAAAAAAGCGTTACTTAGGTATGGGGGTCCCTTAATCCAAGAATTCACAGTATTGTTTAATAATAGATAATAGTGAATTAAATATAAAGGAAGTGGATCAATAATATGTAATTTTGTATCACCTTCACTGAAGTAGTCCCATGAATTAATTTACAGACTTGATATGTGCCAAACTATTATTTCTCCACACTCGCCGGGTTTTTTTCTCCAAGATACTGATGTGTACTAACATGGTGTATTGTAATTCTCGGCATAGCCGAACACTTTGCAATACCCGTAACCTTTCAACGGGGTGATATTCCACCGTCTCCGTGGCGAAAATATTACGCCGTATCTCGTTAAATTTGAATTGTCGAATCGTACGTGAGTCAGAGTCTTTGACGTCTTTGTGCTGAGTTTCTTCATAAACAGCGTCGAAATACTGTAAATATATCATACATACATATATCAAATATACACATACAAATCATACATACACATATCACACGTAAATATATCCAAAAAACTCGCGTACTATTATATAATAGATAATGAGGAAATAGATAGAACAGAATAGAAATAGATAGATAGGAAATAGAGCAATATATGATAATTAGGAGAGGTTTAAACTATACTAAGTCCGCATTCAATTAGGGACAGTATAAGATTACAGCGAAGATACCATGGGAAATGATGATAGCTACTGTAGATTTTGATATAGAAGAATAGTCCTTGTTTATTTTTTTAGCGTGGTATTGCTTAAACATAACTAACGCATGCACCCTTGGGGAAATATAAATTAATGATTATATTTAAACATATGCCCAATTAATTTTATTTTATTTGAAAATACGTTGTATTTATTATTTTTCTCTCCTGACCAGTATCGATGGGCACCTTCAGCTAGTAATGAAATAATTTAATAAATCCATTTCCGTTATATTTTATTTAGCCTGGTTCGAAGAATTTAATGTATGTTATGAATCACTTATGCGTCAGAGCTAAAATATCCCTCAGAATAATCTACTTTTTTTTCGTCGTAGCAATGGGGTGGAGCAGTTCAAGAAACACTAACATTTTTGCCGTCAACTATCGATAGAATGCGATGGATACGGATTGAACGACATACGCATACTCGAGTACATGAGTTATACACTTCTTATTACCTTATTCCTTCTTCATCTCCTTTTGAAATAATCGTTGACCTGCCGTGACTGCGTCTTTCTGGATAATCCAGGAAAAATATAATATCACCCCTCGTTGAGATAAGGTTTTCAGATATCCTGTCACACGTTATTTCTTGCTCTATACTCTCCACACAGATAACATTAGAAAAGCTAGCCATCTGTGGACGAAGGAAGGTGACTGAGCCTATCGAATGAAATGTAGGATGGGCAAAGGTTGCATTCACAGATTGAACGCCATCGATAGATGTGGCTTCTCTTAGATGCGACGCGCGCCGTGTCTTCCCAGTGAAGCCCACCAAATTGACATTCCCTCTTGCGGATAGGGAACTCAAGTCTCCATTTTTACGTATGAAGACATTATATCGTAGGAGGTGGTTTCACTCCGAGTTCAAACAGAAGTTATCGTCCCCATCTTTCTCATTACAAGCTGAACAATTTCGTTATAAAAGGATTGTAAGGAACATAGAGAGAAAAAAATCATCTTCCTTCTGAGGTTTCAAGTGTGATAAGATGGGAACGGAACATAGCTGTGCTTGAAAAATGAGCAAATTCCACAGAGAAAAATGTTTGTTTGCGACCGGGTGTCGCTTTTACAGCATCTTCAGGCCTGAAGAAAACCCGGTCGCGAAACATTTTTTCTCTGTGGAAATTGCTCATTTTTCAAGTTCAATCATCTCTCTTACTCGGAATAGTTTTCATGGCTATGTGGCAATCCTTGGATATGATGAAAATGATTGATTTAACTTTGGAAATTATAATACTCTATCCTGTTACACCACAGTAACTTAACTTTAATTGATGCACTTGCCATTGCAGGATTATACGAAAAATGTTTAAAATTCCGACCATGGTTACAACTGGTGAAGTCTTCACAGGTTCTCCACCAGGTCAGGGAAACGGCTAATGACGTCGTTTGTTTTACTTTTTTATCCCTTGAACCTAGAAGTTTTATTGGCATCTTAATAATTCACATCAATTTGGATACATGTATTGTACATATGCACCTCGAATGAAATGCACAGAACAAGTGTTGAAGGATGTAAAAAAACAAGTGGGTAAATATGACAGGTTAGCTGGTAGGAGAATCAAACAGAGAGCAGCTGTAAACCATTGTCAGGATTTTTGAATGATGATGGTGATGATTAAATGCATATGAATGAATATTATGTACCAAAGCCAACAAAGTTTTTTGCTATTCAGATGATGAGAATGCTTAATGTCAAAATCTAAGTCATAGATATGATACATTTATTCGAATTTGATAAGTCAACTTTTTTCACCATGTGTGAGTTCAACCAAATAACAAGTCTTAACAACGTTTCTGGTACCTATCACATTACTGAGTGCATTAATGGTGTGTATTTTTTCTGCTGTTTACCAAAAAATATATGCAGTTCATCTTTTGACGAGATGCAATATGCTGAAAGATAAAGCATGTAGCCTTTTGTTATCGCTTACATTAATTTCGTTGTGGGTTAAGGATGCCTACTTAAATTCATTTCTAGGTTTTCCAATGCAATGCAATTAGTCTTAATGAACATACTCAGATTTTCTTAGCTCATGTTAGAGAGTAGCGTGGTATTCGTAATGGAAAATAACATTTTTATACTTGAGGTTAAATAAAGTTTGAAAAGGAATACATTGAATTACTATTTGGTATCATATTATTATGGGTTCTTGATGTTATTCCAAAAAAAGATATGTTACTAAGGAAAGTACTCGTTGCTATATTTTTGACAGCCGTGGTATTTTATCGCTGGGTAGCAAGCCTGAGCCTTGGAAAAAAATCACAATTCTCTCGTTAATATGGTTAGATATCCTCCATGTTATCAGATAGTGGAGTCACCGATGGCTGCATATATGTCTGGACGGTCTTGACTCGATCAGAGAAGCGAATTGGAAAATGTATGTACCTCGATAGACACGCCAGTCATATGTTATCGCGAGACAACTTTCCAAGTGAGAAACATGTCACATTCCCAGTTCGTCGCCGGGCGCTCATTCACGTTTTGATGCATCGATACGGCATGCCGCAAATTTGCATTTCGCTCTGCTCTCAATGCAAGCGATAACCTCACCTCGGTGACACTCGAAAAGCTTGTATGGCTGTGGACTATATTTCTGCATCATCGTAAATATCTCAGTTGAATTTCACCCCGCATGAAACGTAGTGAAGTCCAAAGTTCAAAGTTTTGTGCAAGGTCAGTTACGACATTTCTCTTTATTTCAGAATTTTTGGTATTTTTTATATTAGACGAGTTGTTTACCTTGGTCTATGTCTACTCGTGGAAAATATTTATTTAATTAAATATAGAATCTAACAAAAACTATAATTTATTAATTAAAAGTTAATGAAAAGTGTGAAGACTTCTTATATTGGTATTTCTTTTTTGTTGGTTGTTAGTTTTATGATTATTAAGTAGGTTCTGATGGTGTATCTCAACTCTCATTTGAAATGCATTCATCTTTCGATTACTTTCCTATTCTCTATCTCTTTTCAACACGACATATATCTAACCCCTTTTCCTACAATCCATAACTCCATTTCTCTTTCCACTCTGTCTACCCACCTTGGCCTATAGTAACGGTGAAAGCTTTAACCTTGCTTACATTTATTTTAACTTTATTTATGAAAGCCTATTGTATTTTTTTCACTTCAGCTGGGTGGCCTTGTTACGCTTGGGTAAATGAAGGTCATAAATGCTAGCCTCAATAATGAGCCCAACAAAAGTCCTTAATTTCAAACCCGATTTTGTAGGAACAAAATCTGCCATTTTGATCTTTGATTAATCAAGAAAGAAATATGCCATCGGGTACAAGACTCACGGCTCGCCGTCTGGATAGAAAATCCCTCTCAAGGAAATAGCGGAAGCTATAATTAGAAGTGAATGTCGAATTTCTAAAATCACAATCTGAAATTTAAGAATTTTATAAGTTTTTATGATTGTATTTTCCATTTTTACATATGTTATTTACTTAATACAGAACGATGCATTCACTTTCTTCTTTTATCCTCGTTTCAGGATTATTTCTTTTTCCGACACTTCACTTTTCCCATCCATCATTAAAACCGTCTATACGCTATCCCTTGCTTCGGAAAATTTACTCTATTCCCCCTTCTTCAAACACAAAATTCTTCCGCCTCAACCAGCCTTTCTCCTCGGTACTCTCAAGTTACCTTTCTCAGCGATATCTTAAATTTGATCAGTAACTTCGTGTAAAATGTTTCCATTGGCTCAATTTTAGGAAATTGACTTTAGATTATTTGATCTCAATCGCCGTCTCTATTCGCTGAAATTATATTTTTGTACTAATTTTTGTATTCTCTGGGGGCAAATTAGGTTTTAGTGCATTAAGAAAAATTCTTGCGGGAGATGTATTTAGAAATTTGAGAATATTGCGGATAATTTAAAAGGTACCCTTATGGCTCTGCTGAACTGTAGGCGTTTTTCCCTATTTTGAGAGACCAGAAACGCATTATGGAGGGTAATTAGTAAAATGGTAATAATATTTCGGAATTTCGTCTCCTGAGGAGTTTATTGCCATCTGTAATTTATGTTTCGAGAAAGCATTATGATTTTAAGTAGGCATTTCCTATTTTATATCTAAGTGTAAGAGTATTTATCATAAATGACATAATTAGTCTGCAAGAGTCACAGTTTCAAATCAGTTCATTCTTAATTATTAAATATTTTGTAATATATCTAGTTGAATTCACTGTGATTTTCAGAATAAATATAGTTTTTGAAAAGGGTGCGATCTATTCTCTTCGCTAAATTTTAGCAATTCTTTCATTACAATAATGCGCGTCGTTTTTTTTTGTTTAATCCTGAAATGCTCTAGCTTAAATTCTTGGTTCTACATTTCTGTCGTAAATTTACCCGAATGAATGCATCTCGGTCATGATTTTATGGTGCCTTTGCACAACTAACGCTGCACAGTTTGACTGTGTAATATCAAGTGCAGATCACTTCATTGAGCACTTCTTTTTATTTCTACGAAATCCCTATACTGCCTTACAATAATAAAATATAGCACAAAACCAACCTTCGGGTTGAATAACTGAGTAAGTGAGTGAAAACATGAAGACCGATTTTCCATCAAACGTGTGTCTGAAGTAATATTTCCTCCTTTTTAATCTGTGTTTATTCTAATTTGTTATACTCATGGGATTATTAATCTTGTTCCATTAATATTCTGTCGATTTATATTATCTCTTGTATCTCACATTAGTTGTGAATCCACAATCTATGTTGGATTTAAATAGGGATGGGTCGGTTCGGTTCTTCGGTTCTCGGTTCCTCCGGTTCATGAGCTTAGAACCGGAACCGGAACCGAGGCCAAAAATAACCGGGACCGAAATAATTGGCGCGAAAACCAGTTTGAAACCTGCTCACACTCTGAAAGTGGAGGCTTCACATTAAAACCTGGTGAAATAGCATAATTAGATGCTATAATTTGATGCGAATTATTCTAATTCAGTCGTTAAAATGACTATACACAAAAATATAAAGAAGTATTCTTTTTCAAGCAGTATGTCTCTGAAATTGATTATTGATTACATTATCTTACCATTGAGCAATGCAAAGTAAGTGGTAAATTGAGAACCGGAACCGAGAATCGGAACCGAGAACCGAAGTTAAGAACCAAACCGGAACCGAAAAAAAGTGGAGCCGACCCATCCCTAGATTTAAATGAAGGTGGATGTTCTCCACCTTCCTTTTTCTTTTCATATTTTATGATTTAATTGCGAAGCGTTCAGTGGCAACTTATAATTATCGTATGTGTTGGTTTTCAATAACGGAAGAATGGGCTAAATAAAATTCACGTCTTTAGCTTTATAGTAGCCAATGTGGCCAATTTCAAATACTCATGCACACGGATTAATATTATTGCCAAGTATTATACTAATTGAATATTATTATAGCAATACTACACACAGAAAATAGCGTATTTTTAGCAAATATTGAATGAGATGATGATTATTCTAATTGGTTCAATGAGTGGCAACATACAAACTTCGCACTGTAACTTTAGGTATATATAGACGTATTATCTTGCGAGCAACCGCGAGAGTGTATGGCAGGGGCTATGCTTTTATGCAATTTATCTTTTATCAGTGTCATTCCTGCTATCACGCCCGTCAATGTATGCTCACATCCTAATTTTTCCTATAGAATATTTTTTTCTCTTTTCAGTTATCCTTTCGTCCTTTTACGTGTAGTTAAAATCTTAAATTAGCGAATTATTTGAATTATTATATCACATATTTTTGCAGCACCACTTGTTTCAGCACAGTGTATCTTTGCCTCGCTCATCTCATCCCTTAATGTGTCTGAAATACTTCTTAATCATGTCATCTGAATGTAATTTCTACTCTATCAAACTTTTTATCACTTCTTACAGAAATACAGACCTAGAGTCACCCTATCTCAGAATATTGAGAACTCCATGTTGTAATGTAGTGCTTGCGGATTGGCAATACGAACAGACAAAGTGATTCGTAGCTAAGGACTCCATAAAGTCGAGGTCTGATTCGGAGCCCCGGGAAAAACAGTAGGAACGTAGAGGTCTTCGTATATGTTTAACAAAATGTTTCCTTTAACATTGAATAATTCAGAATGTTGTCAAAACTTAACAGTGGAAAGCACTCTTCGGTAAATGAGACGGAAAGCAAGTCATTTTTGCTTTCACATTGTTGGAGGAAAAAAAAAAGTTTTAACGTGGGCTTTGTTTGCTCTATTCTCGGGAGGAAAATATTTACATCGAGAGAGTACTTTCGCGTGGTCACGGCCAGAGATAGCATTCCCCGACGAGGAACCCCATTTTCTTCCTTCCATTCTGCAGATTCAATTATTTGCGAGCGCCAGTCCAATTGCTTTATTTCAATGCCTTTTTTTCACACTCCTCCGTACGCCTCACGCACCCTTCCGTCCGCGGCGTAGACGTTGATGCGAAATATTTCATCATGAACGATGAAGTGCGCGAAATCTGCGGAGGAAAATGAGTGGAAAGTCGAGGCACCATAATTTCCCGGGCATTATCCCCGCCTGAGGGATCATAATGCTGACCTAGGAGTACACATGGAGATAAGGAGCAGGCCTGTTTGTTGATGTTTTTTTCATGCGTAGCCAGCCTTTTTTTTATTCTCCGGCTTTGGGAGTCGTGAGCAGTAAAATATGAATACTGGGAGTGGGATTCGGAGAAGTTCCGTCTGAGGGAGCGTGGGTGAAATTTTCGTGCCCCTTTACGAGGGAGATGGTAGATAAACGTCTTTATTCGGGACTTTATTGTGACATCTGGCTCCTTCTTCCACATGACCCGTCACCATAGATGCGGCACACAATAGAAAGTATAAAATGCACAGGCTACGTCGCGCAGACTACCATATCAATAAATAGACATAGCGTTGAAAATATGTTTTCAATTTAGTTGGAGGAAAATGTGAAAAACTGAATATTAATGAATGTAAAGACCATTTATATGATTACATCAGTACCTAGTGTTGGATCACGTAATACCTTCAGCTTAAGTGTCCTTCAATATAAATCAAATAAAACTGGTAATAAAATGTTTTTTAAGTAAGGGGACTTGAATAATTATAGTAATCCATTTCATTCAACGATTGGAAAATTCAATAAGTTTACTGTTTTCCAAATGAGGCAAGATATTGCTCATTTCGTATAGAAGTAAGAGTGTATTTTCATTTTTCTGATCATAAAGCTACTATAGAAATTAGTTGAAAAAGCATGTAATGCATGGTAAGCATCAACAAATGGAAGGAAAATGTGATGAAATACTTACTGATAGATATAAAAGGAGTATTCATAATACAAAATGGCTTGCCGCTGGAAAACGAGTCATCTAATGAAAAATCAATCAACATAAGACCGCAATAATTAAAAATGATAAAATTTCATGATGAATGAAGACCATATGAATGCCAAAGGCTATTTAAATGACATTCATTAAGGAAAATGGACGAAATAAGTGAACTTGGAAATAAAGTGCGTATATACAATGCAGCTTATTCTTTGAGCCTTACGAGAAAAAAGATTTAAGAATCGTCAGCACATCATAGGAATTGCATTATTTATTTACAACTATCGGTTTGCAAGTAGAGCAGATAGAAGCAGTCGGAGTAAAACTTAGATATATGAAGGTAATTGGTTTCTATTGTAGAATGTAGCGATTAAACTTGACTAATCCGCGAAATACTTTGCACCAGTCTAGCATGCCTGACATGACCACTGCATGTAGAGCGCAGTTTTCTGTCAGGGAAAAAATCGCATGCTTTTTTATGCTCCATTTTTCATTTTTACTTCAATTTTCGCATCTTTCCACTGATGTATTCTTATGTGAAATTTAAAACATTTTCTATATAAGTATCAAACGTTTACAGTGCAAAAGGTGAAATTATTTCACCCCTTGACCTGCCAAATTCTACCTGCTTCGAAATTTTCATGTGAATTATTTATAATCGATGCATCATATTGCATTGATTCCTAATAGCAATGTCAATGGCATGTAAATGCTCCTTCCAAAACAAATTTAGTAACTTATAAGACTACTTTTCTACTGTTTTTACTGCATTTTTGACGCTTTGAAAAATGTTTTTTTCTGCAAGCAGATATTTAATTCCGTTAGGGGAACTAATGACTAACAACAATGGCAGAGTAGGGGATCAGGTGACTTTTGCATTGGTTTTTCATGACGAGGATCAGGGTTTGAATCCAGGCTGAGATAAAATATTTTTATCGGTTAACCGGTCCACATTTTGTTGGTGTGTGTGGTTAGAACTTTAAATTCAGTACTTCGTCTGTCTGATGGGACGTTAAACCGTGGAACTCCTTTCTTCTATATTTTACCTTTAGAACACCTCAAGTCCGTTTGGCAGGGGATGATCGGTCACCAGTCATAATGTTCAGTTTTAGTCTTAAAATGAGTTTTTTAATTAATAATGAAGTATGGTGTGGAATCTGTTTGAAATAATTATGCTTTGTTTTCATTTTTTCGTGTATTCTGTGTAATAATAACGAATTCTTTTCTCGCTCGGTCATACAGTTGAATTGACTTAATTTGTCACTACTGTCTCTCTTCTTGCTGTCGTGTTCTGTCAGAAACATGATTGTTGTGTCAGATTTTTTAATTCTTGTGATTTGAATTTTTCCAATTACTTTATCATTTCGTTAACAGTAGCATAATGCCAACGCCTGTTTTTTTCTACCCTTCCTTTCTCTCAAAAACTCTTCCGCTTTCTCCGAGTAAATACTATCACTATGACAGAAATTTTAAGAAAAGGCTAATGAAGAGGATGATGCTAAGGCTCGTGGAAGGAGAAGAGGATTCTAAGTAGAGTTGTCGGAAAGGAGGAGGAACCAAGGAGAACTAAGCCTGAGCCTCCTGAGGAGAGGAACAAATATTTATTTTTATTATAAGAAGACAGGGTGAGTGATTGGAATAGGTTCATTGAAAAAATGTGATACAGGATACCGTAATCAAAGGTTGAAACCAAGGAAGCTTAAGGAGGTGAAGTGAATAAAAACCGTTTGAGTAGTACGAAGTGATCTAGATTATAAGATATCCTTAAGATGGGAATTGCCTAGAAAAGGAAGCGAATTGTGGAAACAATGCAATGAAGATGAGAAGAACCACATATTTAAGCCTACCCAGTTAGGATTAGTTTTGATGGAGGCATATTAGTTAGATGAAACTGATAATAAAGGTCTTTTGGATAATAAATGCACTGCAATAGGCAGTGTGCTGGATAGGTAAGGAAAAGGAAATGGATGAAATGTTAAAATGATTAGTGTAGGGAAAGGTTGTGAGGTTCTGAACGAATGTGGTAAATAGCTCCTGGGAAGAGCCCATATTTGCGTTTGTTATGTAAAATTTATTTTTGAAATGCTCATCTATGAATGAGTTAGATACAATGTAAAAATAAGTGGGTGTGCTGCATCAGACCCCCTTCTAACTAACGAAAATCTATTGCTAAATAAATGTCCCAAAGCATTGTTAAAATTAGGATGCATGAAAAGTACGTAAATATGAAAGGATTAGCGTATAGAAGAATTCAGTAGAGGACTGCGTCAAACCTATCTCAGGATTGCTGACTAAAGATGATGGTGCATGAAAGAATGAAAATTTTTGGACAGTCGCATAGGGAGAAAGAGTGTTTTCATGCAGTTCAATCACGTCTTCATTTGCGCCAAAAGAGTAGCAATGCTTTGTGTCCACCCCCATTTCCTTATTCTCACACTGAGTTTATGAAACCCTGGGCAGAACTGGCAAAAGGCGAAGGTTTACCGCAGTAACAGTCTGCATTTATAGTGAGCAGGTCAAGTTTTATCGAAAAAGAAGAGAAGGGCTGAAGTATTTCAAGTTGGCAAGCCTGCATAATTTTGAAACATGTTTCAGCACAGGCGTATTGTTCTTCCTCAGCTTCCATAGTCTGTGTTTGCCTCCGCGCGATCTGTTGTTCCAAACTAGAATGGAGGAGGAAAAGTAGTTTTGTTTCCCTTTTAATTTCTCTAACCTGCCTGCGCTTTTAAGGTAAACAACACGCCCGACAGCCATATCCGAAAGGCTCGTTTCCCGAAAAAAAAACGCTTAACGGAGTGTTTTCTGTGTTTCCCCAGTAGGTCCAAAAATATTAATAACATCTCTCCGGGTGCGTTTTCCCATTTTGCCACCTAGTTGAGGGGCGGGTAGGGATTTTAAAATTACATCCGGGCGTTGCGTGAATGTGCTTTCACGAAGCGGGCGGTCAGAAACTGCTTTCTCCAATTGCGGGAGATATTCTCTGTGGTCCGAATGCTGTCGTATGTTGCCAAGGCTAACCCAGGTAGTCCGCTGCCCGAATCATCATCCTGTCCCGTCTGCTCAAGACCACTTATTTCATGAATGACATGTTGCGACCGACTTTTGTAAACGGACGACTCATTTCTACGATCAGGCATCCCATACCTTCAACCATGAAGTCCACTTTTTCAAATATTGTGTCATGTCCAGTTGTTTGGTTGAAGCACGTAAACCGTGCACGATAATGTAAGAGGAATCGGTAAATTTAAGATAACTGATAGGGATACAACTATAAGTTCTTTGACTTTAAACAATTCCGGGATAAATTGCCTAGATGTGTAGTCTCCTGTTCGTTGAGAAATAAGCCAAAAATAAGTCTTCTTTTGGCATATTCTACCTTTCAGGCCAGTATTAGGCCCCCTGGCCCAGATAATGGAGCAAAATGTTTGTTTCCATCTAACGATTAAAGTTCCAGTATCTTCTAAACGACAAAGCACGTTGAAGTATACGTTTTATCAGTTTGTAAAAAAATGAATAAAGGTTATAAATTGCACAAATTAAGCGCACTGTTACCTCAGCGAGCGTTGAGCGGGTGTTGGAAAATTATACCCACTCCTTTTACACTACTCGGTGCGCGTTATATTTCCATATCTCCGCAATTTTCTGAGATAGAATTTTCTATGGGATATCGTTGGAAAAGTCTTAGTATACACTACCGATGCAGCATGAAATTCTTCTAATTATATTTTAATAAGAAGTGATAAATCTTAATTAAATCTTTAATAATTTTTTCACATGAAATATAGCAGTTTATGAGTTCAAATCTTATTCCAGAGATTATTCCAACCGCATATAATATAATAGAAGCGTAATTGTTGCTATTATTTTTTTTAATAACAATAGAAAACTCACAACACATGTTTGGTGTTCCCGATTTAAAATTCTTGCGGATGTGGCTACGATTCCGCACAAGAAAAATCAATAAAGTAATCAATAAGCATTCTTCCATCTATATTTGGCGATCGCATGCATTTTAAATTTGAATATGATTGCCTAAAAGTAATAACTAAAACTAAAAATGTTTTAAGATTCGATTTGACAATTACAAGTTTCTTCATGGTCCCATGAAAGGAGGCACCCGTTGATCTTTTAGCTGACAGCGACAACATTTAACTAAACTCAATTGCTATATTATGATATTCATCATTGTGGCGTCCTCTTTTCGAACGAGTCTATACGGTTACTTTAAACTTACTTTTTAATTCAAACGTGTGTAGAAATGTGATAAAATTAATATGAAGTTATTAATATTGCCTTAGGTTGTATATTATGACAAAGTGGTGAAAGAATCGTTGATTTCATCAATTGTTTCCTCAAATTTGAACAGGGTGCCCAGTGGTCAGGTAAATCAGGGGATCTGGAAATCAGGGGAAAGTCAGGGAAATGGAAAAGAAGAAAAAGTCTGGGAATTCAGCTTCCGGAATTTTAGCTGATCAGTCAGTCCATCTCGCCAACAGAGATTAAACAAAGATAAGAAAAATTAACCGTTTCCGGTGTAACTTGGTGGAAGTCCAACATATTGATAAAGAAAGTAAAACTTTGATTCCACACAAACGGTTGTACAATTGCACGACCAGTTTCACCCGCTAGGGCATCATCATACCTGTACTTGTACCTGATGTACTTTTGTTGAGATATGAAAAGGACGAGAAACACGTGAAAATCTTCGTCGATTGATACTCCTGATGAGCTGCGATTGGCATTAAAATTTACTGAAATCAACTTATCAATGATAGTCAATCTCTAAAACTTCCGCAGATCATTATTCCCCCTAGAATATTAAATTCCCTCAATAGCGTTCATGATGTTAGCAGCCAACCATCCCTACCCCACGTCTGACATCAATGTGTCGGAGGGGAGGCTCACTCATGGGGTTCCATGAGTGACCAAGTTTCTGGCGAACCGTTCCTTGTTGCCTTTTCCTCACGATAATTTGTAGATGCTAGTTAGTGGCTTACTTAAGTGCTTTGTTGAGAAAAGCGTATTTGATTAAGCTACAACTTCCTTCAATTAGGCGCAAATCGATTTGACGAATTCTGAGAACTTGATGACCGCTAGGAATGTTGACATTGGTATAGCAGCTGACATATAGTATAGCAGGAATATTACCCACGTGGGACAGAGTTAGAAAAAAAAATATATATATGGGTCATGCCACCTCAATTCAACAAACGTTTGTCCCTTAGGGTCTCAGATTTTGATAAAAATTGGTGTATGGGAACAAAATCAACTCAAACTGAATACACTCAAACAGTTTTGTGAAAAAAATTTTTTTGAGCGAATTATGCATGTTTTAATTTTTTCGCATTTTTAGCAAAAATCCGAGCCTTAAATCATATTATCACTTATATCTCCGCTTGTAATTGTCATACATCAATGATTAATAGCTCTTTTTAAAGATAAATCTTTATTGAATGCAAATATATCAAGAAAAAATTATTTTCTTCTAAACCCTTTTGTTGTTAATTACTAATGTTTAAAAAATTGTTAATAAACTTTTCTCAAATACTCCATCTCAGAATCGGCCGAAATGTCAACAGCAATTGTTATTTATTTCACTTTTCATGCTAAATATTGAGTTGATCCAAATTTCTCTTGAATTTTTGCCACACTCCAGCTTTTAGGCAGTGTAGACAGGACTAAAGTTTTTTCACTGTAAAAATTAGCTTCAGCAAATTTTTCCTTGACATGACTTAGCATTTCACACCCTACTAACTCTTATGGGCCGAAGGAAGTTCTTGCTTTTCCCCATACATTCCCAATTGATCTTCGATAAACAGAAGTAATTTAATGAATTTTTTCTTCAGAGTTTTTTCTACTTCTCATTTTTTTTCTATTTACTGGTGATGTACCGATTTTGGATAAACTCAGGTTTAATTTTTCTAGCACAGATTGACGAGGTGAATAAGGTGCACCATCGCTCTCTCCTTGTGAGTCACTGACATTGCTGCAGTTGTTTGTAGGTAGGGATACATGAGCCTCCACAAATTGCAAACCAGAAGGCCCCGGTTGTGACAGTACTGCTTCTGCAGCCACAAGCTGCTCAGGGACATCTTCTTGATGACTGATGGAAGACCTTGGTGTGTCACCTTTCGCGACTCCCTTATTCAGAAGCACTCTGCATTGACGAACAATTTTCTGCGCTCGACCAAAAATGTCGCTCTAGTGCTGAAAATTTTCGATTTGTAATATTTGGCAGTAATTGTATACAAATTAGCACTACGGATAATGCAATGCAGTTTCAGTGGATTACAACACTGTTTTTGACGCTTTGAATAGAGAGAAATAAACGATTTTTCATTGTTAACGCACACGGTTTCCACTTTGACACCACTTCTATCCTCGATGAGCTGCAGATCTCTTCGATACATTTAAAGACACTGTCTCGCGAACATTTTTCTCCTCTCACAGCGCCGATGGAGCAAATTTTGACACAATTTTGACAATTAGTTTAGAAAACTATGTACGAGAAAAAAGAGAAGGCAGAAAGCTCTTGAATAAGGAGATGCACACGCGGTGGCAGACCGAAACAAACTGAGACTTCTTCGGTGAATAAACGCGGCTGTCAACAAAAACATGTGCAGCTAGATGGTATTCCTTCAAGCTTTAAGGCACATACCGCAATGGGCAGAATTGGCAACCAACGGAGTCTTAAAAATAGGGTTCTGAAAGGAAGTGGAAAGGTTTTTACCCTCTTGCCTTAATCCGTAGGTGCCATTAAATATTTCTTTTTAGAGAGGGCTACGTTTACGGAAAACGTCTCAATGCACGAAAAGCCACAGCTGCAGGCTCTTGACTGGAATTGAAAATGAAAAGTTTTTGCATGGATACAAAATATTTGGACACTAAAATCGGAGTTTGCAGTAAATTTGTCTATAGAGATAAAAAGACTGAGATAGCAAAAACGAAGAAATTTTTCTGCTAGAACAAATGACGGAAATATTCCATTACTGTAATTTATTTTCATTTCATTTCATCAATTAATTATATTTGAAGATTCTTAAAAAGTTTTTTCATATTAATTGTCACAGATTTTTAGCTCAAATAAAAGCTAATACGCCTGGAAACTTAAGTGGGGCTCAATGGTAAATTTCTCTGCAAACATCCATTTAACATAACAAATAACAATTGTTGTTGACATTTATAGTTTATAATATATTTTTATCTCATATAGCCACGACCTTGAGCAATTAGGAAATGTTTAGGCTTGCATCGCGTATCCGCTGCATGTATTCCAAGGGGGGAGCCGACGGGCCACGCGAGAGAAAATTGTAAATGTTTAATTATTTATAAAAAACGCATTTATGAATTTCCACTAAATTTTATTTTTCTAATAGTTAGCTCGGTATGTTTAGAATACAGAAAAAAAGTTTCGGCCGATTCTGAGATGGTGTATTTGAGAAAAGTTTATTAACAATTTTTTAAACATTAGTAATTAACAACGAAAGGGTTTAGAAGAAAATAATTTTTTCTTGATATATTTGCATTCAATAAAGATTTATCTTTAAAAAGAGCTATTAATCATTGATGTATGACAATTACAAGCGGAGATATAAGTGATAATATGATTTAAGGCTCGGATTTTTGCTAAAAATGCGAAAAAATTAAAACATGCATAATTCGCTCAAAAAATTTTTTTTCACAAAACTGTTTGAGTGAATTCAGTTTGAGTTGATTTTGTTCCCATACACCTATTTTTATCAAAATCTGAGACCCTAAGGGACAAACGTTTGTTGAATTGAGGTGGAATGACCCATATATATTTTTATAGCAAAAATTTGTGCTAGACAAATAGAAATATTAGGAGTTCCTAATCGATTAGTGGAAATGCATGAAAAACATGTGAAGTGCATATTTTGTGATCATTAACACCTGCCTCAAACCCTCGATGTGGCCTTTAGGTTTGTTAGTATATGTAGCTGCAAATTGATTGACGAGGGTACATACGCTGGGAGTAACTCTCAAGGACTGCCTACAAATATAACATTTTGGTTGAATATCGATCATAAAAAAGATTGATATCACGAAAATATCGAATATTGATATCTTTATCTTCCTCATAAGCGAATATAATATCGTCATATTTCTATTTTAGAATGATCTGTGTGTTAATGCCCCAAGCGCACCGCGTTTTAAAAGATTTGTATATCAGTCTCACCATTTTCGCCGCATCACGAGTCTGTTTGCACACTATCGCTCACAGCTTGAGGAACCAGCCATTTCCTATATGGTACGTTGACACTGGATAAGCGATATTCCCTGTGAAAGTTAGTGTCGTTCAATTAGGCCTCTGTGTATCGAAACTTATGACATTATTCGATTTACACAGGTCAGCACGCTACTGGATCAACCTCCTCACGCTCGGCGATGCAAACGATAGTCGGTCGGCCTCTTGATAAATATGAACTAGCTTGGTGACTGCCGTGCAGGGCGTACGTAGTCAGTCGCTCGTTGAATTAATGAAACGAGGCTTTCCCCGCTGGATTCTCTTCGCCAGTCAGATGCGCTACCGTCCCCTGCCGCAATAGCAACACGCCGATCTGCCGTCAACCGCTTTCCGGTTAAACCTCCTTCCCTTCGAACGCTAATGAAGTACGTCACGCTTGTACGTACCCCTTTCGGAGGCATCTACATATCACGCATTCACACCCCACTTCCGTACAACGTTACGCAACTAATTTCAAAACCCCTGCTAAAGTTTGTTAATTGCCAATTGGCTCCTTTTTTTTGCTTCTGATATACTATGGGATCAAATTGATGCGTTGGTTAGAGTACTGGCCTTTCATTCCAAGAGCCGGAGTTCAAATCCCAGCATGTTAGAGGTATTTTTTTAACTGTCTACTTTTTTCCAGTTTGAGTCTTTTGCAAGGATCACTTTGAGTACTCCGGCCGTTGGATTGGGCGTTGGTGTCTTTAGCTAAGAATAGGCTGATTCTCACATAGGGTTTCTCCCCACCCTTCTTTCTTTTCTTGAAAATTCTACAAAGGATCATTTACAGAACTATACTTATTATGGCTCCGATCTTAGCTCATAATAATCCGCGAATGATTGCCACCTTATGGATCGAATAGATTATTATCTTTTTATAAGTATATTACCGGTGAAGGTAGGTCTAAATGGACATTTAATTCCTCCCACACCCTAAATTTCACACGATGTCCCTCTTCATCCCCTCAAACTTCCTGCCACCCATCATTCCATCCAAGCTACCCGTTCTTCTCCTCCCTCTTCCCCGCTTACCCAACGCTCTTCCCTCAATCACCTCCTATCGAATAGATGTGTTGTCTAAAAAAATTACCTCCCATTCCGAGGGATTTGGTCCAGATCCCGGTACTATCAAGAGATTTTTTAATTTCCTGTGTTTGTTTGCCATATGGAAATCACTTAAAATTGAGCACCCCGTCCGTTGGATTGGCCGTTAAATCTTGGACTTTGGCGCCTTAAGTAAATAGTATGCTAATTCTGACGCCGACTTTCTCTCCCGCCTTCCTCCATTTCCTGAAAATCCTAAAAACCAATTATTCACCCATTATGATATTTGGGAAACACTTCAATAAAGCATTCATTTGAATAATTCTGCTTCATGGCAGTGAAGCATGGACGATAAAAGCCGAAGTAGACTGCGTCAAGAAAGCATAACTTCAGTGTTGTTGGGAGGAATGAAGAAGATGAAATTGGTAGAATAATTAATATAAAAATGATTCATAAACTGCGGGAGAAAGAACAAGCATGTTGAGAGCTATAAAAGGTTGATTAGACAACTTAATCGGTCGTATCTTGAGACAATGGAGATTATTCATTGGACTATTACAATGGTCCGATGGAGACAATCTTTTAGGAAAAATTGAACGGGAAGAATGGGTAGGATATATCTTGCAGTGAAATAAATTGAGCGAGTAGTGAAGGACATTAAAAAGAATTAATTTTTTGAATGGATAACCTATTGAAGAGTAAAGTGAAGAGCTATTTCAAACTAATCTAAGGGCACAAAACCTCTGATGATGACGATGATGTGTTCTCATAAATGAAAAAACAATTATTGCTTGTAACTATTATATATTCGTTTTTTGTTATCTTCATATCTCTATCGCTTCAGGAAATTATTTCCTTACAATGAATCTTTCTGTTAACTTCTCGGAAGGTTGGATCCCCCCCCACCATGTCCGTAAATTACGTAAAGTAACAGTTGGCTCAAACTCTCCCCACCCTATTTAGCGATACGTAGTGGCTATATGGATTGCTCCTTTGCAGTGCGGCAAGTGGGAATGTACATGCATCTTCTGAAGCCTCAGAGGGAGGAAGCGCTTCATTTCCACATTATTAATGACCGACTCTCCCCGTTACTTTGCGTGCGGCGTTCCATTGAGCGCGAAGACACGAATTCATTACACTCTCACGGCAGTGCATGAAAGCCACGCCTCTGGGGTGCAGGGAAAGTGAAATCCTGGATTTAAATAAGAATTGGATATTGTAAATTATTTTGAAGTTTAATGTTATGCAATTTGACTGATGTATTTAAGGAATACGCGCTAGAGTCTGAGTTGAGAGAGATTAGATAGCCGTGCCGATAAGTGTAAAAGCTGTTTCTTCCCTTGATCAATAACAGTTACAGTAGGCTTCATGTTATACGAAAACTTTGGTGAAATATAGGTAGGGTAATCTATGGTGCATCTGAAAGAGGTATTTAAAATTGCTAAAAACCCACATCAACAATACGTTTGAATGCCTATATTTAAGGCCACATGTAATCAATTGGATCATATACAAGTATACGTGAAAATGTTACCATAATCAAGCTTGAAGTTCGTGCAGTCGTTCCTTCCGGCAGTTTTGCAGTAATCAGTCAAATTTGAAATTAATATGATCCCTATTTAACACTTCATTGAGATTGCTTATTGAATTGATTGATATTTTTCCACCGATTGGTGTAGATGTTGACTGATTCTCCTCTTTCTACTCTGTATTATATCTAGGTATTATCTCCATCATTACGCTATTTCACCATTTATATAGGCATAGTTCCTAACCCCCTACACACTAGGTATTTATAATACCTTTTCTCTTACACGCCCTCGCTCACCTTGCATTCTCGTTGCGATAATGACCTTCAGTATTCCATTGCACCGAAGTACCTATTTTATCTACTCCCAGTTCTACTCGTATTTCTACTTCCACACACCCAACAATATCGATGCATGCATATAAATTTTACATAGGCATAAATGAAACTATTGTTATTTAATTAAGCATTTCTTTAAAATCGTTAATTTATAATTACAAATACGTGCAAATTGATGTGTATGAGTTAGCAGTGCATATGAGATGCTTGACATGAATAACTCGTTCTAGATTTCACATAACTCACAGCGGTTTGATATACAACCCATTTCAGCATTTTTGAGCCTATACCAATTACTTCACCAATACAAATTGCTTTGGTGTAAGTATTTGGTGCATGAGTGGTCCACTCATGGGCTATTTATCTTCGTCGTCATTAACAGCTCTCCTAAGATGAATTTGACGTAGCTTTCTAATTGATATCGTCATATCAACGTAATTCTTCTTGTCACTTCCTTGTTCCGTATATCTCATAAGAGGCCTGCCTGTACAATTTTTCCACTTGCCTCTCCACGACTCTTGTCATCAAGCCATCATGTCTTAAGATACGTCTGATGAATATGTCCTATCTTATTTTCAAAGTTATTAGCGTATTTCTTTTTTCACCTGCTCTCCGTAACACTTCTTTATTAGTCACTCGGCCGATCCATTTTATCACTTGTCGGCAGCCCCACATTTTGAATGCTATCAGCTTTGACTTTTTTGCTGCAGTTATTGTCTATGCCTCGCTGCCATTATTAAACATGCTCTAGAAGTAAGTGTGAAGTGTTTTCTCGCTTCCATGCCTGAATTTTTAGCCTCAATTAGCGTTTTCTCTCGCTAGAATATCTTAAGTGCCTTAACTATTTTACTGAATATTTCCATCTTCCTTTTCTACCGCTTCCTAAAAGATAATACACTGCTTCGTCAATAACTTGTTTCCCTACCTTAACATTGGTCTTGTCCTCTTCTCTTCTATTTCATATTTCCGTTAGCATTGGTAAGTAATGAATTTGCTATCACCATCACTGCCAACTACTCTACCATATTAAAATGTACAATATGAATTCTAATACGCCCCGAAGTATCGTAGCTATAATCTATTGCTCTCTCTCTCTCTAATTTTCCGCAGAAGGAAACAAATATTTAACATTTCTGTCTTAACATCTGCCATTCTAATTTCATCTTTCGGATAAATCTTGTTGTAGAACATTGATTTTGCTAATGTATTTGCTACATAATATATGACCCATTCAACATTTTTTTCTTTTGCTGACACGCTAATACTAAACAGGTGTACGTATTTTGAATGGACGGATGTAGGATTTCTCTTGTTAAGTAATATTACACTAATTATGCACGAGCGTAATGCCTGTTTTGTGAGTACACACACATTCCCTGCCACACTTCCTCCGGGCAGCTTGCCAGCGTATTGAGTAAACGAGGATGTGGATGAAAGGCAGCAACAGCAAAAAGAGGAAGACACGTGTGGAAGGCCGAGTGAATCACTGAACAGCACAAACACGCATGCACCACGCATTCGCAAGCGGGCGTTGGATGTTCTCGCCAAGCAATGAAAGTGTTGTGTGTTTTACGCACATAAAAAGTGAGGGATGAGCTCGTATCCAGCGTTTCTCTTTGCCTACGGAGAGTAGGAGAGAGAGAGAGAGTTTGGATAGCCCACTCATTTTCCCTCGCCCTTTCCCTTTCCTCCGCATAATGAATGAATATGGAAATGGCTTTAATCGGCCGAGGAAGACATAAATTACTACTCAGGCGATCCCTAGATTTTCACCCGGTAGCAAAAGAGTTTCTCCCGTGGCGACCCTTGCTTCCGATTCGAAGGGAAAAAGGAAGTTACAGAACGTAGAGGAAAATTATTACTGCGGCAACAAATTCTCGTTTGGAATTGAAATTTTCCTTCGCACTCGTTTGCAAGTTGGTTACTCTAACAACTGTTTAGTGACGGCATGAGTGAAATGCTATTACAGCGGGGATTAAATATGAATATTTCCGATGCGAAATTTTGTTGTTTTTGCATTGGGTAACAACTGATCTATTGTGTATTAATAGGATTTTAATAACGTTTTTCAGCGGGAGAAAACACAATTTGTTTGGTTTGCCGCAATATGAATCTATTTTACAGGAATATATCCACAGTAAAAAGGTGGTAGCAAATGTCAAATCAAACTCGAAGGTAAACCTAATTTTCTTTATTTGGTGATTTGCACCTGAAGAGTAATAAAACTTCGAAACTATTAATTTTTTGGCGAGGTTGTTCGTGGATTAGCATTTTTTTAAAGTGTTTTAGGTAAATGTGATAGGATTGTAATAGAAAGAGACCACTTTGTCCCTTGTTGTGCTCCATTTAAAATACGGTGATAGTATGTTTGGTATTCGTGTGTCACACAATAGGATAGAAATTGACGGGATGAAAATGGCCACACCATTGAAAAATGTTTCCATCAAATTTAAATTCGGTACTTAGGGGTTCCTGAGAACACTAATTACAAATTTTGTAACAAAATGTATGATTATTCAAAATTTCTCGCGGCTGAGGCGATCCCCCTATCCCTTCTATCCCTTCCATCCCTATCCTTATACCTTTCCTCCCGGTCTGAAGCGCCTATTAGTGCGGAAACAGACTTGAAAACACCATGAGTGAGTCTCGCGGCTGAGCTTAAAGCCTCCGAGTGCGTCCACCGGGTTGCGGATGGTGGGTCGACCTCTAGATATAGAGGTTAGCTGCGAGATAAGCGAGTTTACTCGTCGAATAAGCAGTCGTGGACAAAAAGCGACGGCATTCCGAGGGGGTATTGGTCTATCCCTGGGTAAGATAGGCCTCTAAATAATACAGAACCTGTGAAGATGCCGTGACTTGGCGACGGGAGGCCGCCAATAATTACGCTTCTCATCACCCGGAGGAGAGGGCAGCAGCTCTTCTTCACATGAGTGAAGGTGGAGACCACAGTGGTCGGTACAGCGACACTCATTTCACTACAGGCGTGGTAACATTTACTTTAACGGCTGTAGTACTGCGATGTGGAAGGCAAGGGGAAACCACCACATTAATATCCCGAGGAGTCGCAGCTACTCCACTCTTTCCTTTATTATCAAGACGTGATGGCACCCTCTCGAGTAAAATATTCCGGAGGTAAAATAGTCCCCCATTCGGATCTCCGGGCGGGGACTACCCGAGAGAGTACATCAGTCAAATGTGATACACTTTTTAGGGTAGGAACATGGAACGTGAGATCGCTTCGGACCTGTGGAAGACTGGAGAACCTGAAGGTAGAAATGCGAAGAATGGACCTCGACGTATTAGGAATCAGCGAAATGAAGTGGCCCGAAGAAGGAGACTTTTGGAGTGGAAGCTACAGGATTATACATACAGGATCATTAAATGGTAATGCTGGAGTAGGGATCATGCTCAGAAAGAGCGCCGGAATGCGTGTAAAGACCTTCCTGCAGTACAATGAAAGGATAATAATGGTGAAGATCGAGACCAAACCTGTAGATACCGTGGTGGTGCAGGTTTACATGCCTACGACTGACTATGAAGATGAAGAAGTGGAAGACGTCTACGAAGATATCACTGAAGTAATAAAACAGGTAAGAGGAGAAGAAAACCTAATTATTTTAGGGGACTGGAACGCTATCGTCGGCGAAGGTCAAGATGGAAGAATAACTGGAAAATACGGATTGGGAAACCGAAACAAAAGAGGAGAAAGGCTGCTGGAGTTCTGCACTCAACATAAGTTAGTGGTTGCCAACACATTGTTTAAAAATCACAACCGCAGAAGATACACATGGAAAATGCCAGGAGACAGAAGAAGATGCCAAATAGACTACATTTTAGTGAAGCAGAGATTTAGAAACCAAGTGAAGGACTGCAAAAGCTACCCTGGGGCAGACATCGACAGTGACCATAATTTAGTGATGATGAAATGCCATCTAAAATTCAAGAAATTGAAGAAAACAAAGAAGAATATATGGCAAGTAGAAAAACTAAAGGAGGCTCAACATCAGCTGGCATTTCAAAAAGCAGTGGGAAACAACATAGGAGAGAACCTGAATGAGAAATCAGTGGAAGAGCGTTGGGAAAACATTAAATGTGGACTACAGGAAGCCGCAAAAGAAGTTCTTGGAAGAAGAAAAGTTTCCAAGAAGAAGCCATGGATCACGGAGGAAGTCTTAGAATTGATTGAAGAAAGAAGAAAGTACAAGAATGCGAAAACTGAAGAAGGGCAGCTCTGCTACAAAAGAATAAGGAACGAAATAAGTCGCAAAGCAAGGAAAGCTAGAGAGCTGTGGTTGAAAAATCTTTGCGAAGATGTACAAAGCAACCTTGCACTTGGAAAGGTGGAAGCGGCCTACAGCATAGTGAGGAACCACTTCAAGGAACGGAGCGCAAGAGGCAATGCCATAAGGGACAAGAATGGAGGAATTTTGATTGAAAACGAGGACAAAGTGAAGAGGTGGAAAGAATATCTGGAAGAGCTATACAATGGAAAAAATCTCAGCACAAAAGCTATTGAAGAGGAAAGCGAAGTGGAAATAGATGATATGGGGGCATCAATATTAAGATCGGAATTCGACGCTGCAGTAAGGGATCTTCGGATGAATAAGGCCTCAGGTATTGATGATGTCCCTGCAGCACTAATTAAACATGCAGGAGAGAAGACATTAATTCATCTCTACAAAACCATCTGCGACATGTATTCAACAGGGGAAATTCCAAGGGACTTCGAGAAAAACATCATCATTCCTATTCCCAAGAAGAAGAGAGCGGAGAAATGCGAAAATTTTAGGACTATAAGCCTGACGACACATGCATCAAAGATACTGACCAGGATCATCTACAGAAGAATAGAACGAAAAGCAGAGGAGTTCCTGGATGAAGATCAATTCGGATTCAGGAAAAGTAAGGGTACAAGGGAAGCAATATTGGCCCTTAGGCTACTCATAGAGAAGAGAATGGAGAAGAACAAACCGACCTTCATTGCATTTGTGAATTTAGAGAAGGCCTTTGACAACGTGGACTGGAATTCAATGCTTGGAATTCTGAAGGGAATTGGAGTGTCCTACAATGACCGAAGAATTATACACAGTCTGTACAAAAACCAAGTTGCTGTGATTAAATCTGGACCCAGCTGTGAAGAGGCAAGAATAAGGAAAGGAGTGAGACAAGGCTGCGCACTGTCTCCCGTAATTTTTAATGTTTACATCGAGAAAGCCATAAATGAAGTCAAGGAGAAGTGTTCTGGAGTGAAAATCCACGGAGCAACAATTAGTATGCTACGATTCGCTGATGACATAGCTCTCATAGCAGAGACAGAGAAGGAGCTGAATAAGATGCTAACGACTCTGGAAAGGACTATGGCCAGATATCAGCTGAAGATCAATAAGAAGAAGACTAAGATATTGGTGTGCAGCAAAAGAGAAGAGGCGATAACCAACGTTAAACTAGGAAAACAGAAACTGGAAGAGGTGAAAGAGTTCTGTTACCTAGGAAGCAGAGTAACCAACGATGGACGAAGCAAGAAAGAAATAGTGAGTAGAATAGCCCAGGCAAAGAGGGCATTCTTTCAGAAGAAGAATCTACTTACAGCAGGAAATACAAGCATAGAAGTAAGGAAACAGTTCATCAGAACATACATCTGGAGCATTTTTCTTTACGGCAGTGAATCATGGACGATGACAGCAGCGGAGAAGAAAAGGGTAGAAGCATTTGAAATGTGGTGTTACAGAAGAATGCTGAAGATTAAATGGATCGACCGAGTAAGTAACGAGGAAGTGCTAAGAAGAGTAGGAGAAAAGAGAAGTCTGCTGACAACTCTAAAAAGGAGAAGGGAAAACTTAATCGGCCATATCCTGAGACACGATGGCCTGATGAAGACTATCGTCGAGGGAAAAGTGAACGGGAAGATTGGAAAAGGCAGGCCTCGTATGAGATACATGGAACAGGTCGTGAAGAATGTAAAAGAGAAGAATTACGTCACAATGAAAAGGTTGGCCGATAGAAGAAACGAGTGGAAAGCTGCGTCAAACCAATCCTAGGATTGTTGACCAATGATGATGATGATGTTTCAAAATTTCTTATGTAAAGTTGCTCATGAATTATGTGGCATTAGGAATTAATTTTCAACTAAACTTTGCGGGTTTTGAAAGCTCGTCAAGAGTAGTAATTTCTGTAAATAATAATAATTGCAGCCTGTGCATGAAAATCATTCAATCAGGTCTTGCTAATTTGTGACTATATACAAGAGTAACGAAGGGGTGACATTGTGAAAGAAAATAACGTTTGGAAATGAGTCGTTAAATATTTTTAGATTGAGAAAACAAAAGAAGATCTGATAATGTAAACCCAGGTCAGAAGAGCTGATGCTATCAAAAAACAAAGACCGTTAATTAATTGCTCATCATCGTCATCATTCAGTAATTTCTCGAATTGATTTGGTACATCACTCATTTGACATTCACTATTTGGCCTATGGATTTTTCATGAATCATTATATTCTCCAGTAACTCGCTTTCCTCCAGAACAAATGGAAATGAAGCCTATTTTGGAAAAGAAATTGTCTCTGTGTGTACATCTACATCCACAGGATACCCTGCAAGCCACCGCAAGGGTGTGTGGCAGGGGGTGAAGATCACCAAGCATGCACTACTTACATGCAAACAAGCAACTTAAGTGTCTCATGCAACTATATTGTTAGTATCTATAGTATTTGAGGGGTTAATACAAGCATCATGCACTACAGAATACTCTAAAATATTTCCCCTACATATCCCTTTCCTATGCTGCCTATTCTGTTCTCTTATAGTGCGGGGGAAAAATGCCATTTTGAATCTATCGGTACGACAATCTATCTCTCTAATCTTATTTGGCTGGTCGAATCTATCATAATACGCTGGTGTTTTTAATATGTGCCTAACATCTTCAGTAAAGCTATCCGATTGAAAGAGTGCATAGAATAGTGATGTGAATTATAGCGACGTAATGACTATCAATCATGTTTGAAGTTTAGTGAGAATATGTCTGGTAAAATGTTTTCCGAAATATAGGTATGTAGCTGGATGCTTTCCCAATTGTAGAGAGTTTCATACGATCTACCATAACTCAGTGATCTACCTTTTCTGTCTAACTTAGTACATCCATGTCCACGGTTGCCAGGTCGGAAACATGCTGGTTTCGTAACTGAAAGTTAGTGGATGCAAATCATGCTCAGAGCATTGATACTGCACTTGTCTTCGGAACAATGCACTAGGTAAGACTCAGCGAAATAACCTTAGCTGTTTGGAAATCTAAAACTCTGCTCACTACTCCCTTCAAATAACCACCTTTTCCCCCGCTTCCCTGCATTGCATCACTTGATAAGTTGACCGTGATGAACCAAAACTATAAGCCCATCTCAAACTCTTCCTTTGTAAATCTAATAGTATACCCTTAGAAGCAATTGTTGCGTCTAAACTTTAAAACAAAATAATGACACCTCGTAATCAAAAGGTGCATCTTGATACCGCCATACTATGAAGACTTTGGTCAAGGCTTATATTTCCTGTCCCTTCCTCACCCATTGTAGCTTAAAAAATTATAAACAGTGATCCATAAGTTATTTCAGCAACTCAGGTTTTCCTATTAAATTATTTTTTTTTTATTCCCAGTGTTTAATCGTCGCAGTTAATGTCCATTTAATAGTATTCTAAGATAGATGTGAGTTTGTTTATCCGTATGGAATTTCGTCTTCCACAGAGTTCTCTTTAGCATTCAATCGTCCTTTACTTTCTTTGGTGGCGTGGTCCATATTTACTCTCAAGTTTTTTCAATTAGATTGTTTCACAATACTTTGGGCCTAATTCATTTAACATTAACTCACCAATCCAACTTCAGATATGTTGCTAATGAGAACAGAGTCATTTCCGTACAATCACTAATCTTATCACTACTCAGCTATATTTAAATTGCTAAACGCAGCCATCATCCATAATTTAGAATCAAATGACTAACGTATTTTCCTTATTTTATAACTTTCCTGGCAGCTTTAGTATAATTAGCTTATTATGATTGGGTAAATATACGAGATATTTCGTAACGCAGTATATAAGCATGATTTATTATCGTTCAAACTCAAAGTAAATAGGTAGTATATAGCCGAAATGTCAACCCTGGAGCATGGATGGTTAAGCATGAATCCTCGTTCATTTAGCTGTTCTTTATGAAGACAATATTTTTATCTACATCTACGTAATATATCTGCACCTACAGATATCGGCTTAGTCTCATACCAATCCGTGTACGCACCACTTGCATGCAACTGACAATGAGAGGTATAACGCATCTTCCTTATGGAAACCTTTATAACTACTGCATGGATGTGAGGCAGGGGTTGACGAGAAAGTATTTAAATCATTAGGCAAAAGTCATTGTTAGTTATTACAATACCTTTTTTTACTTATTCAATGTATCCAAAAGTAAATGAACATTTTATAAGAAAGTATTTTCACTGTGATATCTTGATGAAAGCCATCACCGTCTGCGCTGGGCGTTGCATATAAATATCTAAGAATTCCGGTAAATTAAAAATTAAAAATATTAATAATAACTCAATAACTCATTTCTTGGTAAAAAGAATGATCATAGTCCTTGCCTCTGCACATACAGAGAATTGCTTTTCTGCTGATTTATTTTCCCCTTGGTATGTTCTATCATTACGTGAAGGTTGAAATACTCTCTTTTGAATTATTTCAACTATTCCTACGCCATCTGGGACAGACCTCTGCAAGAAATCGGTCCTTCATGCCGAGATAAGTGTACCCTCTTTCCCTCCTTCAATATTTCGTTCATTAAAATGGAATCAGACTTAGGTCAGGATGTACTAATTTCGCTCAGTCCGTGAAAACGCCGTTTTGGCATCATTAATAACTTGGCAGGCACCTCCGTTTTTGATCTTCAGTCTCTTGCACCGCTTCCTACGTCACCGAACGACAATCTTTTTTTTTGCCTTCTCTTTTCACCGGTGGTGGCTAGATCAAACCCTCTCTCTTGCTGCATCAGGTACCTACTTAGGGTATGCCGTTGTGAAGGGACTTGCCTACCTGTCTTCGCTTCGCGGTCCAGTGTCCTCGTTAAAAATGCATGGCATCCACCTCTCTGGCAACCAGCTCAGTCTTCTGCCTTAGGGGATCCGAAGTTCCTCGCGAAGAATTCTACGTCGCCTCCTTTAGCGGTTGGCTAGTCAGAAACGCACACTCGAGGAGGAAGGATGGAAAGTTTTTCCGACCAGACTCCTTTTTAAAGCAGCATTTTATTCCTTTTAAGCTTGCTCTCCTGGACCACGAAATCGGCTTAATGGCATTCCCTTTTTAGGGAGACGGCTATTGAGAGGTAGAGCATCACTTGGGAACCACCCAACTTGCGGTGCATGTTCTATTAATGGAATGTGACTTTGGATAGAGTACATTAATGCATTACAGCCCGGAAAAAGTTGTTTCCATGGAAATCTGTAGAATGTTTTGCAGCTTAATTTCCTTTTCGTGTTGTACCTGGTACTGTAAAAGAAATGTCAATGTCTTGAGGGTATATGGGTGAATTTCATTTGAATTTCATTGAACCCCTAATGTCTCTCTAAAAATGTCAAAATGTCTTCGAGAAAAAGATCCCTAGGGTTTAGATTTTTTTGAGATGCTGCTAGTGAACAAGCAATAAAATGACCGATGTGATAAATAAATCTGCATTTTTGCAATACTCTGAAATACACCACAAAGTATATAGTAGAGAGCGACCACCGGGCATGCATTAAAATTGTGAAGCCCAATACTTAGTTACTGCATACTGTATTTTTTCTACTTTAAGAACCATCACATGCAATACTGCAAAAAAATAAATCGCAACACCCTGAGACCAACAGAATATGTGTGTACGTAGATATATGGCTCTTAATGGTAAGTAGAAAAAGTTCTTAGTTTACCTTTAGTTTCATGCATGCAAAAATTACATTATCTTTACAGCTTTTCCTGAAAATACCATTATTACTCTTCCCTAGACTTTACGAGAAAAATATGAACTTTTGATTTACTCGGTTTTGCCAATTTAACTCTTATTTTATTTTTCGATCTACAATACCATTGTATATTTGAACTTTAAATAATTTTCAACATCATCAGAGGATGTGCCCACCTTAAATTTCTGCAGGATATATTTCAATCCATCTAATTTAAACATCAACTAAATATCGGATAGTGATTCCCAAACTAAATATTTTAATATTTCGAAATAATGACCAACATATCGCAGCATCTGGAAAGAAATATAATTGCTCCAATCTACGCATAGTCTAGTAACAAAATAAAAACTATTTCATCCAGATTCTATGTACTCAAGGAATATGCTATTCGAGGCCCAACAACTGAAAAATAAAACCGTTTATTAGTTTTGTCGTCACATATCACTTTTACAGCTTCAACAAGTTTTCTGCATAAATAAATAAATTAGTACTGTCATCATCAGGTAATTTCTATGAACTCAAATAATTTCAATTTCTGACAAGTGTTAATTATAGCTAGGATAGGTAGAAGGCACGAAGTGAGCAAGAAAGGAATTTACTAATGTATTATATACTTACTGAAGTAATGCACGTGCAATTTTCCACAAAATCAAATTTATACTCCAACCCGGGTTTCAATGTAGATACATGGTCTTCCGGAAGTTGATGTGTCTACAATTCACATGTTGAATGCAAAAATTGAACATGTTTTATTTCAGTATGTACAAATTATACTCGATTTTGCAAGAATCCTAGGATTTTGCATGTGTTAGATGGCTACTTATAGCATCTAATATTGTTATATTTAGTATTATATTGGAACTTGAGGCTCCCAATATGATCAATTAAGCAAAATAAAGCAAAAGGGAACAAAATAAGGGGTGACATTTTTAAATTTAAGTTAGTGTCTGACAAAATTTTAGTGAATATTTGCGTATTCCGTGTAGATATGAAAATGTTTCATTAGATTTCTTCACCAGCTGTGAGAGATAGCATGATAGCAGTTACATAGTAACTATTCTTCTTCCTTTCGCAGCTTAAAATCAATGACTTGACTTGACTAAAAACAATGAATCTCAGTGGAAGTCTGCAACAAATGATCTCATCAGAAGCGACAGAGCAGAGATGTTTTGAAACCTTATGTACCTGAGCCAAAATAAATGCAAGTTAAACAGGCTAACAGATAGTTGTGAAGAGAGAGAGCTTGGAGAACGAGAGAAAGGGTAGGAATAAATGGGCAAAGTATGAGAGAAAATGAAATGCACAGGGTTTTGAGTAAAGGTAGAGAAATTAAAGAAAATAATGGAAGTAGGAATTGCATCAGATCAGTGATACTAATGACTCATTCGACCTTCTAAAATCGCACTAATCAGTTGGTAGGATTTAATATTAAGAGTACGTTGACGGTAGAAGTCATTTTGGACAATGATCTATAATGGAAATGACATCGTTATGGGCTGTATCAGCCCGAAAATGCTAGTGCGATTTTCATTTTTATCTTGTGTCCAATGCTTTAATTTTTGGGTGCAAAAAATGTTATGCAGAGTCGATAATATGTCCTCATTTTAAAACGAGTCCGTGCATGTTGGTACTTAACACACTCCGGCAAGTTGTGTTCGACAGTTAGAGACTTATACGTGTATCACGTTGGGGAGGTATCTTATTTCCAGTAAATAAGAAAGAGTGTGTCGATGCGCAAATGACTACCGGCAGCCGGGTAATGACAACCTCTTCTCTTCAATCACCTCGGACTTCGAATGCCATCCATATCAATGCTAAAAACTAGGGATGGGTCGGTTCGGTTCTTCGGTTCTCGGTTCCACCGGTTCTTGAGCTTAGAACCGGAACCGGAACCGAGGCCAAAAATAATCGGTACCGAAATAATTGGCGCGAAAATCAGTTTGAAACCTACTCACACTCCGAAAGTGGAGGCTTCACATTAAAACCTGGTGAAATAGTGTACTTAGATGCTTCAAAGTCGCGAATTATTCTAATTCAGTCTCTGAAAATGATTAGTGATTACCTTATCTTACCATTGAGCAATGCAAAGTAAGTGGTAAATTAAGAACCGGAACCGAGAATCGGAACCGAGAACCGAAGTTAAGAACCGAACCGGAACCGAAAAAAAGGGGAACCGACCAATCCCTAGTAAAAACGCTAAGCATAATCTACCAATGTACTAAAATTTGCTTATTTTCATTTTCATGGCAGCGCCAATTCACAAAAGTAATATGTGTAGCAAGTAAAAATGCTTTAGAAATACAAAATGTTTATGAAGCCACATATAAAATATTAAGCTGGCTGAATAAAAGAAAACTTTTTAATCTTCACCAAACATATTACGGTACTAACGGCATCAGCGCATAGGCGATATCCTCAGGCCTATATTAAGCTCAGAAAATGTGTCCATGAAAGCTCTAAGCCACGTTCATCGTATCCATGTAAATCAAACCCTTTTCCTAGGGAATGATTTCAAATCAGCCTGAAATGATCCCTCACGTTCAGTGCATTTTAGTTTAAATGCGTTTTTAATCGGAAAACGCAGAAAAAATCAGTAAAACAAATCATAAATAAAAAATTCACTGTAACCAAGATATTTTCCACCACATTTTTCAGTATATCAGGAAATGTATATGTCGAGCTGTCTACTCTAATATATTCCCCTGCCTGTTATAGTAATACCCTTTTTAAACGAGTGAAGAATTTTTTTCATATCATGTCTACATGTCCTTCATGTGATTAATTGTGAAATGATACTAGTTCCTTTATAAATGCCATTCCATCCTTTGCCTTAAGTTTCATTATACTTTAATAAATATAAACATTATGCTCATAAAAAACCTTAGCACTCTTCCTATTTGTAATGCAATATGATCATGGTTTGGTAATGAATAAAGGCATTTATTGAGTGAATTTTAATTCATGCCTAATTTAGTATTTTATGTGTCACTATCAAGTGTAATTTTTTTCCACATGGCAAATGATAGGACTCTGATTGGTCACTTGTGCTTGGCGTTGCTTTGACTTGTTAGAAAGTGCGTCCTCCTTTAAAGCTTGAGTGATTCGTTTTGATAATTATGAAGCTTTCGAAAGGGTTTTATTTCGTAATACACGCGATCTGCATATCAATATTCCATGTCTGGTTCGTGATTATCATCAGACTTGTATCTATTCTTATATCACTGTTTTAGAATTCTGAGGGTTTTGCCGCTTTCGATGCCATTAAGACGGAAGAGAGGTTATCTTCCTTCAGATAAGGAATACCTCAATCAATCTCTCGTAACTCATTCACTGTCGCTTATTAATCATGAAGCCATCAGCGGGACATAAGGGTCGCTGAACGGGGAATCAAAAGTAATCCATTGTCTGCGAACGTTTTCTCCCCCGTCTTTAAAACGCCACTGCGCCAAAACGTATCTAAACCACTATCGGAGTTGTAAAAGACTTTTTTGACGAGTCTCTTTAGCCTGTTTGAAATGTAACTGAATTTTTGAATATCAAAGACATTGCCGTTAAAGATCTTTATTTTTTAGGGTTATGTCCTGAACTTTGCGTTAAGTAATCTGTAGAGATATATAGAATTGTTAACTTAGTTATATTTTGAAGCTTGTTTATTGATTGTTTCTAATAATAATGAACCAAGCGAATCAATCTAATCAACAGTCATAAATCCATGACATATTATGTGCATATATATAGATTGTTTATCGTAAATAAGCTATTATTAGCCAACAATATAAAACGAGTACCTATGCATTAAATGTAATGTGTGACGCATATTTATTTTGGCATCATTTGATGTTGTAGAATATTTGCGCTATACTTTATCAATTAAGCTCTGATAGAGGTATGGTCGTTAAATTCGTCAGGTCTAGTTTTTAAAATTAGGAGTACTTAAGTTTCCTAGTTCATGGATATGAAACACAACATACACAAAACTTCGGATTCTAGTATTTCTGAAGAATAATTATTGCGTTTGAACGCGCACGTGGAATTTACCACACTATGACTATAACTGAATTATTTCAAAAGTGGCTGTGATTATATGATTAACATCATCATCGTCATCATTATCTTCAGTCAACAATCCTAGAATTGGTTTGACGCAGCTCTAGTTTCGGCTCTTCTATCGGCTAAGTTTTTCATGTTTACGCAACTTACATCATTCACCAACTGCTCCATATATCTCATACGAGGCCTGCCTTTTCCATTATTTTCGTTCACTTTTCCTTTGATAACTGTCTTCATCAGGACTTCGTGTCTTAAAATATGGTCAATTATGTTGTCCCGTCTTTTTTTTAGAGTTTTCAGCAGACGTCTTTTTTCTCCCACTCTTCTTAAGACCTCTTCTTTTGTAACTCGGAATATCCATTTTATCTTGGAAGGCAAGGGAATCTCATTATTATCTCGAGGAGACGCAGCTACTACACAATTTTCTTTTTATCAAGACGTCCTTGTAAATAGATTCCTTAACGAATGCCCGTTTTTCCGATAGTCATAGAATGTCAAAGTAGAGACTGGCATTTGCCATAATAACAAACAAAGGGAGTTTTTGAAATGGAAACTGGACTTTTCAACATAAAAATAATATAGTTAGGGAAGGGAGTTTGCGCTTTTATTTATAATGATATTGGTAATGCAAAAATACAATTGTCATGTATAGGTGTAGCTATCAAGCTTTAATTAAGACTTTTTCTTAGATTCACTTGCTAGAAAATTCACGTTATTCAGTACCGGTTATTAGAAAGCTAATATACATCTCGTAGAGCCTCCGGGAATGAAATTGATCAGTGCCAGTTCATATTGTTTATACCCTTATCCAAAACCTTTTCTATCAAATCATCCGAATTATTTATGTAGGTACTTAAAATATTTTCAAAATCTCGGTAACTTTAATTGGATTTCAACTAACGTAAAAATACGTCTAAATAAAATATTGCTTTCTGATTCAAATTCTTGTTCAAGTTACTCTTTTACTGTCATAATTAGTGACACTAGCACATTTATCACAATGCCCTGTCACAAATTTAGCCGATCTTCCCTGTCATCATTCTGAATCAGTATTAAAAGTTGCTTACATGATTCCATCTGCTAGCAACGGTGTTGGATTGGTGTAGTGGCTAGAGTAGGTACTGGTCTTGTACCAAGATGGACCTTAGATCGAATGACATATATTTTTAAATGGTTAACTGGCCCCTACATGAGTGTTTTCTCTAGTATATTTGAGTATAGTACTCCGTCCGTCGGATGGGACGTTCATCTGTGGCCCCCTTGGCGTCTTTACTGAAGAGCAGGCTAATACCTACGCAGGGTTACTCTCCATCTTTTTTCTTTCCCTACCATTCCCACTCTTATACTTTTTCTCCCGGTTTGAAGCGCCTTTTTTTTCGGGAACAGACTTGAAAACACGGATGAGATGCTATTGGCGTAGTCTTAAATGATATCCAGCGTGAGAAAAAGATAGGATATTGGGAGGGGAGATATTTCGGTGCATGAAGGGGATGGGTTTAAGTGAGTACAGGGTGTGGGAGAACAAAAGAGCACTCTCCGTCGCCATGGGAACCGAAAGGGCGAGATGGAAGGAGGAGAAGGGAGAATGAGGCAACATTTTGAAAAATTGCGGTCGAAGCACTGGAGCTACCTACTCTCCCTCCTCTTCGGCTCTCGACTCTTGAGCGATGGATTGTGGGAAGGAGGTCGCCCGGTGGTCTCTCGGCCGCTATTCTCTTTCGCATTCCACAGATGAGACATTTGTTCCCTTTGCACCTGCCACTCAGAAACCCCTTTTGTCCCTCCCGGGACATCACGCATCACATTCCCATCTTTAATACTATTATTCCTCACATATTGATAGAGCTGCCCTATTTTATATAGAATACTCATCGCTAGTATATCTGTAGGCAACGATAAACAAACAGATTGATCGTTTTCTTTCTGCTTGGGCAGGTTTTCCTATTCTTATATACACTGTATCCATTCACAATTTCAGTTCAAGTTTGGCGATGCACTGCCTCACAATATAGGGGCTCGCTGTTATTTGTAGACGAGGATATTGATGCACGTACGTTATTTCTCTCTTCATGTGTATGTATCACCTAACTCTCTTTAAAATATTCAATTGGTCATTTTTCCAACCTTTTCCTCGTTCCTCTGCATTTAAACTTTGAAAACGTTCAACATTCCGTCATTCCTCACCACCTGTTCCATCCATCTGATATACTATCTTCTTATTTCTGTCAGGAATCGTCTTTCCTCGCCAACTATGTAAAACTCTTCTTCATTGTTCTGACTTTTGTCGAATTCCCTTTTTTCCATTTTCTCCATGTGCACGGAACTAACGCTTTTTTCTTTTTTCGTCCTTCTACTCCTGAAAGAATCTATCAAAATCACATCGGCAGAGCAATGAACTCAGAGGGTTTTGGAATGTCGAGGAATCGGATTGGTTTGCAGCTGGGATCGTAGCTTCTTCTTGGGGTGTTTTCAAGCCTGTTTCCACACTAATAGGCGCTTCAGACCGGGAAGAATGGTGTAAGGATAGGAATGGAAGGCATGGAACGATAGAGGTACCTGGGATCGTCCCAATCATTGGGCCCTGACTAAAGTCCTGGTAACACTTTACTTTTTCTGTGTGTGAGTGAGGAGTGAGGAGGGAAAAATAAGGGAAACCTAACTGCAAAATGATGTAGACTGACAATTTAAGACACTGTAACGAAATTAACACATTGCACTTAATGCATAAGTGTCTTTCCATGCCTATTCTCTGAAGAGAAGGCACCATGCGGTGATTGTGACTGCCCTCTTACTGTGCGACACCTCCTTCCGGAGTGTGACAAGTACCGGCTTATGCGCAAAAGGCATCAGGGGAGGCGTAGAATAGGGCCTTCTTAATTCAATATAATGTATAAAAATTTTATATTCATTCATAGTATTCAACTGCCGCCTTATTAAATTGGGAAAAAATGTTATGATGCAATTAGGTTGCGCGTGGTGCTGATGACCTTAGTCGTCGACTCACCCGTAATGCCAAACCTACTACTACTAAATCCATGCATTAGAGTAGGTCATAAAGAGTCGTATTAGGCCGTAAATCGGAGAGGGGTTTGAAAATCCTAGCATGGAGCATGGTACTTAATTGCACCGAGGCATGGAGTTTTAGAAAAGAAGATGAAAATACAGGCCTCTGGCCTTTGAGATGTGAGTGTGGAGGCGGATTGAGTTAGTAAAAGAGAGAGATAGATAGAAAGGTGAGCGTGAAAAAACGCTGGAGATTGCAATAGGAAAGGAATTTGGTTGATAGATTTAGGAGAAAGCAGAAAATAGATGGTAATAAAGAGCAAAGATGATTTGAAAAAGGTGATTCAGGGAGGAATGTTGGGTAATTGTGGTAAAGTAAAGAACGGTTAATTTGAATAGATCAATGGGATGACTATAGAAGGACATTATTTGAAAGATAGGAGTCCTGGGAGGAACGCAACGTCCATCAAACCGATGCCTTAACTGAAAATATTAATAAGAATAGCCAAGTAATTCGGATGGAAAGTACAGCTGTGGACCCAACGGCACACATCGTTAAGAATAGGTTGATGCTGACATCGGGTTTCTCCCCGTCACTGCAGGAATTTCTAGACCTCTACCTCTTCTAAATACCCACCAAGACTTTGGCGCGTTGACCTTGGATATCTGTCTTCTCCTTAAACAGCAAAAAGTGATTAATAAAACGTGGTAAAGCTAGATTAAACAAGGTTTATGTGCCTTGGTTTACTGTAGATAAGAGTGTAGACGATGAGGGAAGAAGAGAATGCTGTTAGTGTTCCGTAACTCTACACCCCGTTTCTCACAGCCTCGACATTGCTATGTTATGTTATTTAGGGGAGGTGACCGACAGCTGAGGTCATTTGCGCCATTTAGAATAGGTGGGTAATTGGGATATGGCAGGAGTTTTTTTTGGGAACGGAGGAAGGGAGGAGAGAAAACCGTAAGTCTACTCTTAACGACAGGTGCCAAGGTGACTACGGCTTAACGTCCCTTCCGACGGACGGAGTACTGAACCTGAAATGCCCTCCACTAGACACTTAAGTAGCTTTGCCAATGCCGGGAATCGAACCCGGGCCCTCGGGATGGGAGAATAGTGCTCTATCCACCACACCAACCCGATCCCCCTCGAGATTGTATCTCCGGGCATATAAATGAAACATTTCTTTTAATTGGGTGTCTCGCTCTCCCCTCGCTTCTCACAAACTTGGCGCCAAGTTTCGTGAAAGCTCCTCTCTTCCGATCGCGTCAATAATGTGCGATCGAAGCTGTGAGTTTCCAAGTGTCTCCTCAAGTGTGTAATAGCGGGGAATTAATGCTGCTGCAGTGCGAGTTCTGGCGTTTCACGCTGCCTCAAAAACAGCTCCCTCGAACTAGTTACCACTCTCCTATTATGAAAGTTCTCTTTTCCTCATCCGATGAGCTCACACCGGTATTCGTAATATTTTGAAATGTGCAAAATGGTCGAATAACGTGGAGTCCGGAATTCGAGGAACACCATTAAGGGTATATACGCATGTAACGGACTAAAATTATGTTGTCAAACGAACAAATTGTGCCTGATGATGGATACATAAGCGAATGAAAATGAATTTTTCACTGCTTTCCAGGAGTAATGAACAAAGGTAGAACACTAGGTGACGCAATTTTAAGTGAACCTGCATGGACAGAGTCACGGCTATCTAAAGTTTGACATATTTCGGAGACATCCATTTTTTCGTACAGTAACATAGAGAAAACGATAAAAATGATAGCGTCCTTTTTCCTTTTACGGTTATTTAATGAATTTGATTGTATCATGTGATGTTCTCGAACATATATATCTGACCAAAGCCTTTGTACTGCAAGGTAGCTGCGTAAAAGCCTTGGATGAGAATCTGATCTTAAGGCCTACTCAGTCGCAAGGTGGGAGGACTTGTAATACCTAGCTTTTGTTATGTAAGTAATTTAGCCTTAGTCTGGGATTGAGTCTCCGATTTTCCCTTCAGGTACACTCCTTAAATTCAGCATAATGCGGAAACATCCACTTTCTATTGCAGTAATATAAGGAAAACAGTAAAAATGATAGCGTTCTATTTCCATTCACAGGTATTTGATGAATTTGTAGGACTAATTGACCTATCTATTTTTATAAACATTTTACTATGTTATTTAATAAATTAAACTGAAGAAAACCTTGATTTCATCTAGTTAGTTAATTATTCATTAATTATCCAAAATCGATCAAAGATGTAAATTAATGATTTTACTTATTGTCAACTTAGTTTGGCACCAGATTTATTTATGACTTCACGTGCTTAGTTAAAAAATTTAGTTTCTTTGAGAAACGTGGCCTCTGCGCTTTAACGTATTTTGAAAAATGTTCACTATGTATTTAACTGAAGGAAACCTTGACGTTATGATCCAACTAACTTCAGTTACATAGTATCTATGGTAATATGAATTGTATATTGTAATATCATAATCCAAATCCACCAACAAATAGGTTAATTTAGCTTTCATCTGTCATATTATGTGTATAAATTTTCCATGGAATGCCTGAGGTCAATTATGTCCGATTCAAGATCTACGCGCCTTAAGCGGGGCATTGGGAGTCTAATGTTGGTCGGTACGCACTTTATTCACTTTATTTTCTATTGTTAATGGACCTTCAAGTTCAAAGTTTAACGTTCAAAAATTGTCTAGAGTTACAAAGCAAGCGAAGAAAACAAATTTTTTGGTGTAATTTCCTGTTTAATTTAGTTACAATTCCACAATTGGTAGGATTTTGTAACAGTTTAAATTCCTTCAATGCCGTAAGATTACATTTGCTTATTATTACGACACAACTTAGGTAATTTCCCTTAGTCTTCTTCTTATATCATGCTTGTAAAAATAGGAAAAGACCATTACTTATTAGGGATTATGACTTTGCAAACTGAATATAAACCCTATGGAAGTCTATTTTCTAGGGATATTGTCAGGCCATGTGTGATTAATTAGGGTTAAGATAAAAAAATAAGTCATTGATGAAAATCGGATTTGAATATTTCAACAGGCATAGTTCTAATTTCATCTGAGTGCTTTCCCTATCGATTCATGGATAAATTTACCCTGATAACCCGTGGATATATCAAGTACTTTGACGAAATTCTATTCCTGGTACTCTTCTATTATCTCTTTTTTCAGTAAGAAAGCTGAACGGGTCATGTACTTATTAATGTACTGCTTTTTTATTCCTTTCCTCAGGAAAGTCTGCCATCTTTTGTTCTTCGGAAGCAATTTCCGCAGTATTCACAAAATCTTGCTATCTTGGGCCTTGTTCTACTTTCAAAGAAAAGCATAGAGTTTCCTAGATGCAGCATGAATATTTTCCTTTTCACCGAACGGTGCTTGTTGAAAAACTCCGCCTACCGTTCAGTAAAAAGTAAAAAGAAAGGTTCCTGCAAAAATGTTAGCGCATACGTTCCAAGTTTCTTTTTTCAGCATTTGATAAAGAAAACCTAGGATAGGATAGCCTATGATATTTTCCTTTAATCCGAGGAAGGAAATTCTGGAAATCGTGTGGGTCTATTATTTACGTTTTCGTGTTCGGTGAAATCCGTGGTTAACAATACATGGGAATCGTCAGTGATTTTTCAAAATCCAAAGCAAGGCTCTTGTCGTTGTCTGCCTTTTTACGGTACAAATGAAATACATTTGGTACCTTTGCATTTTTTATCTTTGTAACATGGAATAGCCGAGCAACAGGTGTACCCACAGGGTAGCGCAGGATCTAATAAATATCCTTATCACCAACGATGAATAAGATGCTGGTTGACCTATTTTTATCTAAATAAAAGGAAATCATTACAGGTACCCTTACTCAAGCTTTCATAACCATGTAAACTAAAATGGGAAGTTTTCAACGTTGATGGTCCAGGTTGACCGTATTATGCGTTTCTGTTTCTTGGATCCAAATATAATTGTTATATTCTTGTACAGTTCTCTACTGCTGGCAGGAATCGTTTAAAAAGCTTGCAACTGAACACTTGCAGAAACTTGAGTCATTAGGCAAAAGAGTGATGAATACCTTTATATAAATATAGAAAACAATGAAATTAAGCACAAAAGTGGTAGCAATTTTTTTGAGTTGCTACCTGTTCATTATTTTTTACACTACTCACTTTGTTAGTGTCTTGCTAGCTTATGGATGAATTTTAAGGTCTAATTTCGATAATCATGTTCATAATTGAATGAAATTACCATTTTTCGTCAATAAGCCCATTAAAATCTTTAGGAAAAATACTTTTAAATAATTTTTTTTGTTACATAAATCTTCATTTGACCTCCTCTAATCCTGCGTTTACTTTTTTTCTTGTGACTCATCTTGCTTTGTTTTATTTTGTCTATTTGTAATTGTATTTTGACAACATGTAATTGCTAAGTCATAAAGCACTCTTGAATTCCTTTGTGTACATACCCTGAAATACACCTTTATGGCGGCTTGCAGTATATTATATAGATGTATGTGTAGATGTCAGGTAATATTTTCGCCAGTTATTCCAGTTATAACAAATAATTCCAAAGTTTGAAACAACTTGATTTCAAGGAACATATTGTACTTAGTTGAGCGAAGATAGGTAGATATAACCTTCAATAAAATTTTTGAGGACTGGTCTCCATATTTTCGTTGCGAAACGCTTGTCCCCTGTATTAAGGTAGAGAAAGAGCATTCAAATATTAATGTCTGACTTTTCAAACAAGTTAGCCAAACACAGCCTATTCCTTTGCTCGGAAGAATTGGCCGAATCATTACGTTTCGAGTTTAAACTTTTCACATAAGACCGTTTTACACGGATCATACGCATGGCATCCATCCGTCATATGAACCAGAAAAAAATTGAACCGGAAAAGAAAACCTGAAAGCAAAAAAAAAAAAAAACCATACTCCGTTTTGCACAAATTGCTAAAGAGATATTAAAGAATATTTCAAGGAATATTATAACATAACGCTTGATAGTAATATTCTGGTGTTATACATTAGTAAATTCATTAAGTACATGAATTTATTTCTGTAACGTAAATGCTGATTTGACTCCATCGTCGAGTTGATTAAAATTATCATAAAAAATAAATCCTTCGACTTTCCATTGTATTTCTTGTGATATTTATGACTTTCAATAGCGTAGGTAATTTTCTTTATGAAGTAAGGATCACTTAGCAGGCATATACTCGTACTTAAATTAATAAGATTCCTTAGACAACTTGACTCAAGCAGTCGCGAGCCAACCTCCTTAAAATGTTGATCGCATGGTACGAGCACACGAGATCCGTCTTTGTTTTATGAGCGGGTAGTAGAGTATTCAAACTAAACTAGTGTAGTACGAAATCAATTATCTGTACTCTTCGTACTTATCTAATTTATTGGCGGGCCCATGGCGTTTATATAATCTCATCTAATTCTTGTAATACCCATGGTGATAATTAGCAAGTAATCACGGTTTAGGTGAATTTGGATTTATTTAATATATTATGTAGGTATTTAATTCCTTTGATTAGTCTTGTGACAAGTATAAAGAAATAAAATATTGGTACATGACGTGAAAACTAGAACTGAAAAAAATTCATTAAATATTCCTAATGGAACTTTACCGTTGGCTCTCATGCCATTCATGAGTATTTTACTTTGCTGTTGTTTGTTATGACAACTTCCCCGAGCAGTTAAAAATTAATGCAAAGCGCACGCATTTAATATTTAAATAGTTCTCTTTCTTGTTCCAATGGATACACCTACACACTTAAAACGTAACTAAACTAATTCTACCCCCATTAATTCTTGTTTAGTATTAAGGGACCAATGCGGTCATGGATACGATTCACCCGTCGCTATGCATCTTGGCATTACAGATAGTCGGAAACAAATTGTTAAATATCAATTTAATGATCAACATTTGAATCAAAGGATAAACGAGGAATGTACCTCCTGTCACAAAAATTGCTCCTATCGTCGTTGCGTCCCATTTTTCATAATCATGTCTGGTGAGGGTAGATATCGTATCTAATTGCTTTAGCGCCTTTCGTAAAAAAATTACAAAAGGCCTCACAGTCCTTAAGTAACAGTTAATTTGGAATCAGGCTTAGTATACCTCGGCATCTGTTTCTCTCCTCTTTATCTACCTCCTTTTCGCTTCCTTCGACAAAATTGTGGCTGTCATCATGGACACTGCAGCAGTGGATACGATATTAAACCATACTGATCCATTATTAATACCTCACTTCAGAGTTACTTAAATATCAGTCTCCAAAGAGCTTTATTTCATGGATACTATAATCACTTTACGCATACAACATGCATTATCTCATCAATCACGTATATCAGACGACGTAAACAGACCATTCAGACCATCGAAACAGCTTCGTTGGTCGGACATTTCCCGTGAATGGAAATGTTTCTACCGTTGCGCATCCTCTCAGTGCAGAAAAATAAAGGAATTAATCCGCTTGATCATTTTCCATGTAAAACGTCCTTAAGCGGGATGTATTTCAGGTCATTACTTAAATTCATTCACGAATAAATGAATTATCATGGTCATTCGCCGTGTACAGTGCCCTGAAAGGAAAGCTATTTCAGGTCATTACTTCATGAATTCATTCACTAATTAATTCACCCACATTATCATTCGCCGTGTAGAACAGCCTTTAAATGGGTTTTGAGTGCATTTCGCTTACAATTGGTCAATTGTAGCGCTCACAAGTTCAAAATGCTTAAAAAGTAGTGCAACAAGCATAGGATTGGGATTTCCAAGTGGGTTCAAGGTGAATTCAATTTGTTCATCCCCGCCTATGCCTTCGACAAAATAGGGAAGGAAAAATAGGAGGTGGAGTAGGAGCTTATATGCACATTAAACTAAGATCCAAATTCCTAGCGTATTCTCCCCCAGTATTCTCCTCCCAATCGGGATTTTTAATCTGTGGCGCAAATAGATCGAAATTTTTATTATCTCTTGTCTATCGTCCTCCCAAATTTGGGTTTATTGAGGACTTAGAAAACGAATTACTGAAATGTTACCTGACCTTCAAAAACATTATAATTGTCGTCGATGTCAATGCGAAAATGCTCCATGAGAGTTCATACTGTGTCCATCTTAAATGTTGTCTCGTTTCCAATAACCTCAACTTTATATCCACGGAACCAATGCACCAACTGTAAGATAGTCGCACCAGTCTAGATCTCTGCATTGTTGACGACATTGAAAAAGTTCCAAGCTTTACGCAGAACCCCATATCTTTCCAACCTGTTCATGAACTTGTGGCTTTTACATGCCAATTTAAAATTGATCCACATCCCCGCACGCCATTCAGCTACCGAGACTTCTAGAATATCAACACTGAACATTTCAAGAACGACTTGACCTCCAAAGATTGGAGTGGGATCTTCTCAGCTGCGCCTATTAACTCCAAACTTGAACTTTTTAACATAAACCTTATTGACTGCATGACTTACCATGTCCCTACACGTTATACATTTCCAAGTTGACCTTTTCCTTCTGGTTAAATGGAGACATAAAGAATACGATTCAAGAGAGAAACAAACGTCGACGTAAATTCGTACAAACTAGAGACCCGATATTTTACCAATAGTTTAAGAAATTAAGAAAGAAAGTAAAACAGCTAATCACTGATTCCAAAATGAAATATTTTGCTGAGTCTCTCTCTTATTTTTCAGACACCAGGAGCATGTAGCGAGAACTACGAAAACTCGTAATCATTCATAAACGAGATGATACTATTATATCCGATGCAACAGTCGACCTACTTAACGAATACTTTATCTCATCAGCAAATGTCAACCAGAAAAACAACGATCATTCAACAAATGCTGCTCCGACTTCATCGTCAGTCACACACATGCCATTAAACAATATTTTGCTTCATTTTGAGTTAATTCTCCCCGAAGTAGTTAATGAAACGTTGTTCAAATTGAAATCTCACTTGTCTGGCTACGATGAGATATCCTTCCTCATGCTTAAAAATCATACCCGGTAATCTTGCCAATTCTTTTAGAAAATTTCAATTATTCTCTGCAGTATTCACAGTTTCCCACAGTTTCGTTGGTAGAACCTATTAAAAAGGTGAGAAACCCGACAAAAACATCTGATTATAGGCCCATTTCCATTCTATGTACTATCTCCAAGTGTCTCTAGCGTACTGTTTATAATCAGACCATAGATTTTGTGTTATCAAAATATTTGATGGACCCATATCAATCCGGACTTCGTCCAGGGTTCATTACACAAACCTCTATAATCAAAATAACCGATGATATTCACAAGGCTATGGATAATAAAATGGTGACTATTCTTGTAATAATGGATTTCACCTAAGAATTTGACCTTGTAGATCACCAAAACCTATTAAGTAAAATGGAGGAGCTAAACTTTTCCTCGGGGGTATTAAGTTGGTTCCACTCTTATCTAACAGGTTGTAGACAGGCAGTCAAGGACTCGGCTGGGAATATTTCTAACTGGATATTAGTACTGAGTGGGGTCCCTCAAGGATCCGTCCTTCGATCTTTTTTATTTTCCCTGTGTGTTTCGGATATCCAGAAGAAATTAAAGTTTGGTAAATATATGTTTTACGCGGATGACCTTCAAATCTATCTTCACCGTCTCCCAAGTGAGTTTAGCACAACTATAGAGAAATAAATATTGATCTGGATGCGATCTATGACTGGGAGGAAAGGAATACCTTCAATCCTAATATTAGCAAAACAAAATCAATTACCTTTGGTAGTAGTGAACTCATTAAAAAAAATTGACTTCAATAATGTTCCAAAATTCGTAAATGAGAATACTGCAGTGCCTGTCTCGGGGATGTTAAAAACTTGGGGAAAAAAAGCTTTCTCCTACACTTTATTGGCACTATCATGTTGATAGTACATAAACAAAACTATAAGATGGAAAAAGAAACTGCGAATTCCACTGAAATATTTATTAATTTTTTCAGTAAGATTCGAACATTTTGTTTTTTTTTCCCACCACGGAAAGGTTTCACAAAATACTCCTGAAACCGTTCGTTTTGTTAAAACATCAAGAGTGCTATGCCTACTAAAGGCTCAAAAGACTTACTTAAAATTAGAAAAAAATAGAGCAATACTAATATCCACTGTTGTATTCCCGATTATTGATTTATGTTGCCTCGAGTGGCCTGATCTACCTAGTGTATTGAATACCAAGCTCCAAAGAAACATAAATTCATGCATCAGATTTATATATAACCTGCGTTAGGATGAACACATAACTCCTTACCTTAACAAACTGAGGTGGTTAAAGGTGGAAAATAGAAGAAAATACTCTTTGGAAGTCTTCCTTTGCAAATTAATTAATACCACAAGGCCTCAATATATTTTGGGAAATGTTTAACAAAAAACCGCTAGACTGGAATCACTGTACTCGTGCTTATCTTGATTTATTTTACTGCCCAAGTTATCACACGTACCAACACTCCTTTCTAATAACTTCAATGTAATTTTGGAACTCCCTTCCTATGCATATAAAACAAAGTTCGTCTACCGAATAATTAAAACAAAAATGTATACATTTTTATTGGGACTGCAGAATGAATAAATGTGGAATTGAATGTGTTGGTAAAATGCAATCTTTTAGTAAAAAACATTAGTCCTTAAAGAAAAACTAAGTAACAATATTTGTGAGTTATATAAAAGCAGGAAATATATGCTATGTTATGTATATCTATCTGTGCAAAATGTATGCAATTTGTTACTATTATCTAAAAGTCCGAGCTGTTTTCCATTAATAATGCATTTTCTCTCATAGGGCGTGCCGTAGAACATAAGTAAATATACCTATCTATCTATGGTCTCAAATATTGGCTTGAATTGACAAAAACAGCAGTTAAACTATTCTTTAAATGCAATATCAGACAAATTTTAAGAATAGATGGACTTTAAGAGACTAACTTGTTCAATGGCCTGGGACTTAATATCATTTTCAGTCTACTCCGATTCAATGATCGAAATTTGCTATCTTAGATCGCTATTATTTCGATTACTATTATTCTACATATACGTAATACTTTGTGAGCTACCTCTAAGGTATGTGGCAGGGGATGACATATCACTGTACGTGCAGCACCAATTGATTCCCAGGATCCTGAAAATTTGTTCCCGTTGCCGATAGCATTTGATTAATTCCTGTCGTGATGGATACTCGGCTGATGACGATCAGTCTGCAGCCGTTCCATCTCGCGTCCTCCCAATCCGACAAACCCTCGAGGAATAAGTGCTTCGCCCGAATCGCCCTTTCTCCGGCTTTCTCCTCCACCCACGCTTTCTGAGTATCAGTCTTTCTTTCCTCGCGTGACCACTTTATCCTTTCCCGAGCGCTCTCATCCCCATCTCCCGCACATTTCCCGTTGCTTCGGCCCCACGTGGCTCTCCCATGTCACATCCATCCATCTGCCTGTTCTCGTCGGGTCAGCCTTCCGTTCGACTATTTGTCTTCCCTCTCTCTGTCGTTTCCCCACTGGGGTATGTGACCCCACCCCATCCTATAGCCACTCCCACATCCCTTTTCAACTTGCGACCTCCCACTGATTCCACCCGCTCCGGTCTTTCTCCTTCGAACGTTTCTCCAATCTCTTTCCCCTATAACCTCTCTATTCTTTTCTCCGTTCATGCACATTAGTAGCTTCCCCTGAAGTGCTTATTGTATTCAACAAAGTGAGCACCGAATTTCGCAGCTACGATATACATGCAGGCGTCTCTATCACAAAGTATGTATATATGCTAGAGGGCAAACATATATTCTTTCTCTTCAAGCTCTCTCTCTCCTACAAAAGTTTAACCAATCTCTCTCCCCTACAACCACCCCAAAAATCCGTTACTCTTTCTACCATTCCTGCACATTTTCAACTCTCACCGAAATTTTTATTGCATTCAAAAGCTGAGGACCGAATTTCGCAGCTACTAAAGACATATAGGCGTCTCCATCAGGAAATAAATATATATTCGAGGCTAAACATGTAGGTATTCACCGTTTTCATTTATTTACTGATGGAAGTTTCATATGATAGTCATCTCTCTTTTGGTTTCCTTAGTAAAACTATAATTTATTGAGCGTGAAGTGCTAGTATCTGAGGCTTTAGTCGACTGCCGTGGTATTTTAAAGGCTTGGCAATGATATCGAGGCTTCATATTGTTACCTGTCAACAAGAATCATTTCCCGGCCCTGGTGGCGGCGGGGTAAATTCTTATTTTCTCTTCCTTGCGCATGGATGTCTGTGCTAGTTTAATTGTGTACAGTTAAAAAACCCGGTAAAACTCTTAATTGTATCGGATTAATACAAAATATACTAGAGGTCACTGAATGCCAGAATCATGGAGAATGAAAGAAAATAACGGAATAGAGAGAGGAATGGAAGAAGCAACAGAGCCTTTAGAAGATGAACTAATTACACATGGTAGAATATACGATTACTTACGCAGCCATTGTCAGTTCATATTTTTGTAGCTTGATACCCATGGCTAAAAGTCAAAATCAGTCTATTAAATGAACTGAAACCTGTGCACTTTTAACCAGTCTATTAAATGAACTGAAATGAGAATCATTGTCAGATCGAAGGTGGGAATCTAAACATGATCTCTTAAATAAATTCTAAGATAATGTCTTCCCTGATGAAGTTAAAAATATTTTGCGAACTCCAACTTACTATGGTAGACTGGACCATATTCATAAAATTAGAGAAATTGACTGCCCAACAAACAGATTCAAAATGTCCTTCCTTCCTCGTATAATAAGGGAAATGAATAGCTGTAAATATATACAATGGCATAAATAGGAGTTTATCAATGAATAGCATAGTTGCATGTTAGTATAATGATTTAAAGCTGACCTATCTAACGGCATGCTTTAGCATGCTTTATTTGCTATTTTTATATTTTTTAAATTAAAGTGTGAAGTTTAGACTAGTATTTATTACTACTCCTTTTTTATGCATGTTTGTGTGAATTCACACTCTGCCACTCACATTCGTGGTGGTTTACTGGGTATTATGTAGATGTAGGTAAAGAATTGAGGTTGGAGACTTTGTGTTAATCAACTATTGGAAAAAGGAGTGATTCCCATAAAAAAGTCATTGTATCCAACAAGATGAATGATCGAGCGTTGAAAACATTAAATATGTAGAATAACCAACACAAAAGGCATTTCGTAGAGTAAACACATCGGCACATATAGAATCTTGCAAGCATCCGATAAGGAATTTTTTTCAGAAGATCATTTGCAAATCCTAGGAATTTGTTAACATTTGATGCGCAGATAGTTTACGAGAGCTGTGAGAAATGGAATTATAACATGCATATTATTATTATAAGTATTCTACCGGTGAAGGTAGGTTCAAATGGACATTTAATTCTTCCCACCCCCTAAATTTCACACGATGTCCCTCTTCAGCCCCTCATACCTCCTGCCACCCATCGTTCCATCCAAGCTACCCGTTCTTCTCCTCCCTCTTCCCCGCTTACCCAACGCTCTTCCCTCAATCACCTCCTTCAAAACACCATCCCCTTTTATTACCTTTACCATCTACACCTTCTGCCTTCGCCTAATTCCATCTATCAAATTTCTTCCCTCTCCCTCCATTTCAAGCACTTCATTGTTCGTCTTCCTTTCGACCCACTTTATTTTCTCCATCCTTCTCCACACCCACATTTCAAAAGCCCTCAGTCTATTTTCATCTTCTTTTCGCAAAGCCCACGTTTCCACCCCATATAGTGCAACGCTCCATTTAAACTTTTCACTAGTCTTTTTTTCACTTCCCTACTCAACGCCCCTGTCATTAGCTCACGCCTACGAGTAAAAGCTTCTTTTGCCAATGCAATTCTCCTTCTTACTTCAATACTGCTATACCCTTTTTCTTCAAACACACTACCTATATAGCTAAATTTCTCTACCTGCTCTAGCTTCTGACCTCCTACAATTATCGTTATACTGGCCCTTTTTGTTCTTGAAAACCGCATTAATTTCGTTTCTTCTGGTTTATCTTCATTCCGTATCTTTTGCACTGTCCCTGCAACGCATCCAGCATTTTTTGCAAGCCATGGGCAGACTGGCTTACTAGCGTTTGGTCATCCGCAAACCTCACTGATTTATCAATTTCCCCCCGACCTTTACTCCAGCCTCCAGCTCATCCCAAGTCTCTCTCACAATTTTCTCCAAATAGATGTTGAAAAGTACCGGCAATAACGGACAGCCCTGCCTAACTCCTCTCCCTATTGTTGCCCAATCCGATTCTCCATCGGCTACTCTCACTTGTGCCTTCTGCGCCATGTATAAATTCCGGATCAGTCTCCTGTCTCTCCAGTCTACTCCTATCTTCCGCAATATTTCCATTAACTTGTCCCACCTCACTCTGTCTAACGCCTTTTCGAAATCAATAAAGCACGCAAATACGTCCTGATTGTATTCTACATTTATTTCCACTAGTATTCTCATCACTGCAATCGCATCCCGAGTGGCCCTCCCCTTCCGAAATCCAAACTGATCCTCGCCTAGGAATTCGTTTGCTCTCTTTTCCATTATCCTATTGATGATTCTAAGCACTATCTTTGCCGCATGATAAATCAAACTTATCGTTCTATAGTCTTCATATTCTTTTGTCACCCTCTTTTTCGGTATAGGTATCTGCACGGTTGTTACAAAATCCTCCGGCCAAGCCCCCTCCTCGTATATTCTGCGAACAAGTTCATAAAATCTGTCCCTTCCCTCTCTTCCTAGGGTTTTCAGAAGCTCGGCTGGGATGTTATCTACCCCCACCGCTTTACCTGTCTTCATTTCTCGCATTGCCTTCTCTATCTCATTATCCAGTTTTCCGGGGACCACGTCATCCTGATCTACGTCCTTTTCCTCTCCTATGTCCACGTTTCTAGGCCTATTTTCGCTACCATACAGTTCCTGAACATATTCCCTCCAACGACGCTGGATCTCCTCTGGCTCTATTCTTAAATTTCCCCTTCTGTCTTTGATGCACGGGACCGTTTTCCATTTCTTGATTCCCGATGACATTCTAACCTTTGAGTACAGACTGCCTATTTCTCCTTCTCGCTGGAGTCTCTCCAGCTCCTCGCATTGCCGAATCCACCACTTTTCTCTTGCTCTCTTTGTTTCTCTCCTAAGCATGTTGTTAATTTCCTTGTAACGCCTTTTGCCTAGCTCTGTATTTACATTTTTCCATTTCCTTCTTTCCTCGATCCTTTCCATCATTTCCGCTGTTACCCATGGTTTCTTGATCCTCCTAGCGTCTACTGTTCCTATCGTTTTCTCAGCTGCTTCTTTTATCCCCGTATTTATCATTTCCCATCCTTCATATATTGTTCCTCTTCCCTCCTCTTCCCTCAAACATCTATCCACAATCTCCTGGTATTCCCTCCTCTTCCCTCCAATCAGTGCTCCTACATTCCACTTTTTTATTTTCCTTCCTACTTTCAACCTTTTTAGTCTCATCTCACATTTTGTCTCTGGTCTCTTTGTCTCAATGTGAAACCTATTTATTAATACTGCATTCCGTCGCGTACACATTGCATAAGAGGATATAATAGGAAAATTGGTAAATGGAAGTGATGGTCAAATAATATCTCCTAGAGTATTCTGTCGTGCATGATGATTGTTTTACATCTACATCCACACGATACTATGCAAGCCACCGCGAGTTTGTTAGGCAGGGGGTGAAGAAGGGTGTTTAAATGTAGTTTCCCATGTAAACTTCGAAAATTTAAAATAATAAACTCAATGAAATCCTCAACTAATCAGTAATTACTAAAAACCAAGTTGATACTAAAAATTTACTTGAACCAATCTCGTCAATTTATATTTATCGCGTCTCCTTAAATGTGTACAATTTTACCTCTTAGTTACGTACATTTAAGTAGTCTATACATGCTGATCTTTTAATTATTATACTGTCGGTGGATTAGCAGAATTAGCGTTTTTCAATCTTCTTTTAATAATATGAGATTTATTCAATGATTAATTTAAATGCAGTGGTAATGAGACTACTGTATGAACTTTAACAATTTAAATTTCTAATTTTAATTCTTCGAAAGAGATTAAAGTTTAAACGTATTTTAAAATATGTATACACGTGTGGGTTAAATGCAGTAATTTAAGTATGCGAACATTTTATGACTTCATTTTGCTGGTGGAATCGTAATATTCGAAAGCTAGCTTTTCCGAGTTACAATTGCTTATGCACTAGGAATTAGCATGTATTTCCGCGGGAAATTACACATTTCGAAAGTTACAATTTCATAAGTATACATTTGGGAACTGATTGTTAAAACCGTCATGCGTAAAACTTGCTGATGCCGAAAGCCTGCATAATTGTAGTCGAGTACGCAGGCGCGTATTTGAATCTTCATGGGGTTTAAATTTCAGGCGAGAACAATGGAATGCTGAAGTGCGTTTTGGATTACGTTATGGAGGAGCTATTGTATGCACTGGAGCACTTAACGCTATTCATTCCCGGGAAAAAAGAAGAGTTGTTGAATCCTTCATTTTTCCGTCGCGAATGACAGCGAAGCAGTATTAGGTCACTGACTTAGGCCTGTACAACATCACCTCATTTTTCTTCATATGCATACCACCTCTTCGGCATTCCTGCTTCCGCAGAGTTAAACTACTCCTGCAACATGTACAGAGTTAAGCAGTTTATACACGTGCCAAGTAAAAAAAATTGTTCTCGCTAAACAGTATCCATCCACGTACGATCAGTAAAATTAATAAAATATATGATATGTCCCAGGGGTAAGGTATTATTGCTCCTCTAATTCTTAAGTTTTGTCCGCATAAGACTTGGAAGCGTACCGTTCACATAGATAGCTACGGTCATTAACTTTATTATTCCTCCGCCAAGGCTGTATGTACGTAACCAGAACCAATATCATAATTCCTTGTAAATACATAACGGTTTTTCTTAAAATAATCATCAGGGCGAGGAAGAGAGAAGATTGATTGCTGAAATTGGGAAAATGAATAGTAGAAGGATGAAATAGATACTTATTGAATGCTGGAGATTGTTATCAAGTCTGTGCTATTATACAAGAGAGAATAAGAAGGGTAAAGAAAAGGTATTATATCTGGTTTGAAGAGGGGGAGAGAATATGCAGACTTAAAGAGACAAATAGCGTAGGGATATAGCCAATTGATGAATGATATAGGATAAAAGTAGAGAAACTCCGCCATAACGTACCACGTACTCATCTACCAAAACTATCAACCAATCAAAATTGTTACTGGTGTGATGAAGACCTATATATATATCCTGAGAAGTGTGTCGATAAACCCCAAATGAGCTTAAGAGCGAAAAAAGGTCACTTTTATTCGCCTACGACTCGTGATTCCATTTTATATCCACAAGGATTCTCATTCTGTCGAGAAATTTCTGATTTTCATAGCCTATTGATGTTTCTTCATTCAGCTTTTCATGCGTTTTTCTTCCCTCTTGTCCTTTAAATTGCTTGTTACTTTCCTCTCTCATCCCCAATTGCCCCAAAATATTATCACGGTCCCAGAAATATTGTTTATGGTCCGTTTAATATTTTTTGTACGCAATAAGCGTCCTTGGTGGAAGGATCATGGGGAGGAATTGGCGAAATTGATCCAATAGCAGTAGTCGTATCCCGAGTAAATGGGATACGGTGATCCTCTCTGAGGTCCTCGGCGATGGCGAAGGATTGTGGAGGGAATATTCTACGAGGGTTGGGGAGGGAAAAAATCGGACGTTGAGGAGATTGGATTTATTGGAAATCGTGGCTTAATAGGATCAAACTCGTCGTGGATTGATTTATTTATCAACTGTTTCTCACCCCCTTCCATTCCCCCGCGTTTTCACTCCACCCATTCTGGCTTATCCTTCTCCTTTAGTCTCCCTCTTTGATTTCTTCACTGCCCTAACCCATGAGCTATTTTTCCGCCCTCTTCCCTTGACGCTATTCTCGCCCTCCTCTACTCAACTCCCGTTGCCCATGCCCGTTTTTCCCCGACCATCTGTCTTTTTCCATAGAGAGCATGTCCCATCCCTTGTAACCCTTTATCTTCCCCCGATCCCCCTCCTCAACCGTCCTCGCTTTCACCCCCGTCCGAAAAATGCCTCCCCATTGCCTTCCCACCCCTTCATTTTCCCCTTTTCAGCTTCGCATTTTTATCCTTTTATTTCGCCATTTATTACCCGCTGCTTGGCTACTCCTTCTCTCTTTTCTCGCCACTTTCTACCCTTGTCCTTCATGTTCTTCTACCTCTTATTTCCCTCACTCCCTTCGTCATGCTTCCCATATTCGTCACTCCGTTTGTTCTCTACCTCCCCCTCGGATGCTCACTGTGGCACATAATAACTTTTTACGTTCATTCGTCCTGTAAACCTGAAAATGTAGTCATTGGTTTTCATTCATAGTTCCTCCGCAATACGCTGCTACTTAGTGTACAAAAATTTACGGGTGAATTAATAAGAGTTTTTTTAATAGATATTTGTGATTTGTATCACTTATTTAATCACTTCTCTCATGCTCGAGATTCGATCATGCTGCGAGTGTACCACTACTAATATTTTTAGTCGAAATTTGGTGAACATGCAATGACGCTGTTTAAAAAGTCGTTCTAGTCAATCTATTTTAATGAAATTTTATTTGTGTTTCGTTACCCTTTTCCGAAACCCGTTATTGTAGGTAACCACAGGTGATTTTCCGCGTTTATAGTGTCTGTCTGGAATTCACTAGTTCAAAAGCCAGTTCGAATTTGATATCTCGTGTTCCCTAGTTTTAATATTACTTTAGATGCTACACTAAAATATGCAACCAAATACTCTTTCTCGAATGTTCTGATTTTAGAAACGGGAGATTTTCCGTTGGGAAGAGGGATTGAAATTATTTTTTATGGATGATATTTATTATTGAATCAAAAGAACACTATTATTTCTATAAAGCCATATGAGTGATTCATATCCTGTCGCAAATTGCTTTAAATCTAAAGAAACCAATGTGTAATCAACTTTCGTACTTTTCTTAACTTGGTGTTTTTTTATTTTTCAGGTTGGTATCCAGCACATATAATCCTACGTCTTCACTATTATATGACAGTAGTTGTGAGTACCAAAACTTTATAATATCTCATATAATTATGGATTTAGCTTATTTTGTATTCTCCTATGTATAATGCCGTTAGCCTTACATGAGCTCTTTAGGTATACCCACTCATTGGATTATGAAGTAACCCATTTACTTGCAGTATTTTACGTGAAAAAGTATATGCTATACTTAAAGAAAATATGTATCTTGTGAATACATTATTTAATGAATGGATGCAAGTCATTTCCTGAAAAACCATTGGGAATATTTTATGACTCACTGTGTCTCATTTATTTCTCTCTGAGCATTCACAACTAAGCATTAAGTTACATTATAATAGTAACCGTAAAAGCCAGTGGCATCCAAATATGTGGTATCTGCTTTCTCAGCTGTTCCGATATTCTTATTGCTTTATTAGAATATTGGAATCGTATCGGCATTTACTCGGAATACAGTCATGTAGTCATGAGAAAGCAGTATATGGTATGGATTTTAGGTATTTGTAGGGCAACGGAAAACTTGTTGTAAGTAAGATTTATATGCATTATGATTTCATCTTTGCAATGGGATCAAAACTTGAAAACAAGGAAGCAATACATACCTTCTAGGTTGCAGTTTGGAGGAAAAGAGAGAAATGAAAATACTACGACTCTGAAACTTTGCCAAGAGCACAATGTAGGCGCGGCAATAAGGGCATCCACTGGGGAAGTAGCAGATTCTTTACTGTTTATTTTCAAATTAGCTCCCAAGGCCCGTTGCAACAGTTTAAAGATTTATTTTTTTAAACTTTCGGTGGATAAAAAAATATTTGTCAGGACATGTCTAGGGAGTAAAAATTTAGCATAATTTCACATAATGCAATAAATCGGCAGACTCTTAAAAATGACATCTGTTGTATCAATATCATAACTTTTTTCTTGGAGGACTTATGACTGTTTTAAAAGAAACACTTTGTAATTGTTCTTATCTTGCATTTTTATTCATTTTCATTAATGATTAAATTCAAACATGCCAAAGTGAAACTTGTCAATTTCATAGCAGTTCGTCTAAAAGGCGTCAAATATTTGGAATTCGACAATTAGTCCTAAATAACTTTCGAAGTTCATTTTACTCTTGAACATTTTAATATGAATTAGTTTGGAAACTCGTGTTTTAATAATACGTACTTAAGTAAAATCATGTCGAGGAAGTTATATGCGATCTTCTTTGGGTTCCAGTTCCACATTGCTGATTGATGGAAATGCTGTCTTGCAAAATCTGGGAAGGCACATACCCATTATTGTTAGTTTTTTTAGCAATGCACTTGGACACCATTTGAAAGTCAATTTAACCAATAATTCTTGCGCACAAGAAAATGTCATAGAGTTTTTCTGGTTTTTTACAGAATCCCGTCATATTAGCTATAAAAGTTACTATAAATATACCAAGGATAGAATAAGGAATAGGGATAGGTAACACATAAAAGGACGAACACATGGAAGGTGGTGAAGTTGGAGCTAGAGCGTGTTTTCGTGTATGATTGTATAAATTACTATAAATAGATATTTTTATGCTATATATCCAGAATTTTTACTGAAAAATACATTTGCTTCTGTATTTATATCAACTATCAACTTTCATGTACAATAGGGATATTACGTACCTAAGCCATTCTTGAATACCTGATGAATCCTGCGAAGCATTTACCGAACTATTCGTATTCACTTCCAATTTTTTTCATTTTCCCGTTGTAGCTTTCGGAATGTATTTAGTTTTTCATTGATTATTCATTTAGGGTACGGAAAACTGCGATGGTCATGGTAATCTATGGTCTAGGAGTAATTATTTGGTTTTTACTTGCTTAAAGTTTGAATTAAACCTTCAAAAGTAATCCTAAAAATTAGACCATGTAGACAAATACGACAATCACCGAGTCGGGTTGCCTACCTTTGGGCTGTTTGTCCAGCACCTTATTGATTTGGATTCTACGGCCGGTAAATTTATATTAAAATATCTTCATTTAAGAAATGTTTCATCATCATCGTCATCGATCAACAAAGGTCGGATTGGTTTCACCAACCCCTCAACTCGATTCTTCTATCGCCCAACCTCCTCATATTGATGTAACTCCTCTCTTTTACATCCTTCACGATCTGTTCCATATATCTCATTCGAGGCATGCCTTTTCCATTCTTCTTGTTCTTTTTTCCCTCCACGATTCCCTCCCATCAGGCCATAGTGTCTTAAGATGCGGCCGATTAAGTTGTCCTGTCTTCCTTCTAGGGTTTTTAGTAGACATCTCTTTTCCCCCACTCTTCTTAAGACTTCTTCGTAAGAAATTTTAAAGTGGGAATGTGTCCAAATTCAGGTTCCATTAGTGTTTTTAGCAAATAAATGCAAATGAGAAGTCACTCTTTTTCCTATTTTTGAGGAAGTTGAATATGATACGGTCGTTACGCAGTAGATAGGTTCCGATTGGATTATCTCAAACTAATACCCTAATGTTAAACATGGCAATTGTAAACGAATAAGTGCATCAACCACACCGGTATCTCAAGAACAATTGTCACCGTGATTGGTGTATCACCTAAAATAATTCTCAGCTTCATTAATTAAGATAAGGTATCCCCTATGTAGGTAATTTGAGTTGGAAGAATAATCCAACAAAGTACCTTTATCAGTGAAATTTATGAGTTTAATTTCTTTTTGAAGTTTATTCAATGTTGAAAATAGATATCTGGACGAACCGAGGAACGTTGAAGTTATTGACTCTGTCTACATTTTCCTTAGCGCATCGTATTTATTGGACCGGGAAGGCGTAGAAGTGTAATTGATACTTATCACCATCAACAGAAAACAATCATGATTGGTTCTCACCATTCTAACATCAGCTAGCATTTTCATTGTTAGGAGTGTACTTTAGTTTATGTCCCTAAGTACTTTACTTACAAATCACAATTATTTGCCTGGTATATGAATCCTACCATGGCTACATTATTGTACAAATATCTTCGACAGTTCCTACTGTGAAACGCAGAAACCAAAGAAAGTGGTCTCTCAGTTTCAGTCCAACAGTCCTCGGGGTCGAAAAACTGTTTCGAACATGAGTGTCTCCGATTTTTTCTCTCCCCTCGCTTTTAATTTTCTATTCGAAGGGAGCGGGAGTATCCGATTTTGCTTTCCTTCCGGCGACTTCCCTCGTCCGCCTGCAGTTGAGATGTCTTGAAGAAGCGACGCAAAGAAGCTCTTCCTCTCTTAATGGACCCACATAATAGAATACGCCCCAAGCGTTTGGGGGCACTCACAGAAGTCCTCCATTCATGAGGGGTGTGCAGAGAAAGACTATATGGTTGTACAGAAAATTGAATTGAAATTCTCGGCAATGTCATGCAGTTATCGCAAACGACAGTCTCAAAGTCTTTGGAAACACGACTACTCAACGTTTGGTTAAGGTTATTGGCAAAAACAATGCCTCCACTATTTTTCTTAAAGCATTGTCGTAGTTTTTCATTTGGAAGTTTACATGACACCCTGCAAAACATCTCACGGGTGTGAGGTCGGGGATTAACCATCACCAGTTTTTCATTTTAATTCAAAAGAAATTTAAATGTACACTTAATATCATTGAGACCAGCAAGTGCTTTGCATGCACTAACTATGAGCAAGTTATAATAAAAGATACAACTAAATGGTCTCTACTAAGTAATTAACAATATTTGTTACATTACAAGGTCAAAGTTTCTTTAAATAATATACTTAAAATATATTTCTCAAATCGTACATGCATAGTAATATTAAAATACGAGCATATTAAAAAATCACTACATACTTTCACTAATGGATCCAAATTTGTGAAGCCTCTTCTACTTTCCCTTGGTATCTTCACTGAAATTTATTTCTATAAAAATTGACTTTGAAACTGTGTCTAAATACAGAGTGTCCCATTGATCGTGTGTCATTTTTGACCTGTAATTTTAGGCACTTCCTTTCAAGCCACATGGATAAAATTTGGTGCCTGGCTAGAAAAAGATTGTAAGTTTTGTTGAGTCTACGCAAAATTAAAAAAAAAGGCCGTTTGACCCCAGAAATAGCAGAAAAGGCAAAATTTGGATTTTAGGTTGGACCCTATTTTTGGGGTCAAAAGGTCATATTTTTTTTATTTTGCGTAGCCTCAACAAAATGTACAACCTTTTTCTAGCCAGGCACCAAATTTTATCCATGTGGCTCGAAAGGAAGTGCCTAAAATTACAGGTCAAAAATGACACACGATCAATGGGACACTCTGTATATATCTTTTTTATCTTAATTACCTCACCAGCCATTGAACATTGGCGTTTTAATATATTTCCAACATCTTCAGAGAACCTGCCGCATTAAACTTCTGCAGGCGATTAATTTTGTAATTAAATATGCGATATGATATTGATCTCCATTTTATCGCATCCATGGATACTTATAGAATCGTAGATACTTATTTCCTATTTTCGCAATCGTAATCAAAACGAAAACATTCTAAGATGCCGTATCAATCCTAAAAGCAAAGTATACCATTGAGATGTCGAACATGAGGAGGTTGTGGTGGTGTAGTGAGTGAATATAGTACTGGTATCCTAATCCGAGGCCCGGGGTCGTAACTCAGTCATATATTAATCAACAGACCACCGACCTATGCTTGAGTGCTTTGTAAAGCACATCAAGTTTATAGGACTTAGTTCTTTCTCGGCGAATCATATTAATAAATGACTCTCGGGTTTCAAGCCGAGTCACATTTTGGGTTGCTAACGTTATGATGGAACACTCCTCCATCGTCCTCAGAGCAATTAGCTTGCAGGGCATTCTGCCTGCGCTTATATAGCCGTCTAATCCGCGGGTCATTGTTGTCAGCAACCCAAAATCTTACTCGGCTTGAAACCCGAGTCATTTAGTTAAGATTAGTTAAGCGGGGAGGTAAGCAGGAGAATATCGGGTTGATTTGAATGATTTAAAGGATGGTGGGTTGGAATTATACGGAACCAAAGTGATATTACTTTAGATATAAAAGCAGTGGGAAGAATATACTGTCCATCAAAATGTACCTTAAAGGGTAGAATTATAATAATAATTTTATTGTTTTTATGCATTTTATATTAATGTGAAACAATTTTCCTTTACGAAAAAATGAAATATAACTTCGTGATCTCCACATTGAAAAGCAATGCATTTATAAAGCTATTTATTTTTTATTTTTCGGCTTTTGATAATTTCCACCATATAATGCCTGAAACCATTTATTATGATAATTGTACATTATCTGATTGGTAGGGCTTTAGGTGCTCTGAAAGCTGTGATCATAACGTTGCAAGTAACCTTAGATCTTAATATAAGCACAAATGTAGCATCAGTACTCTGGGTAGGATACAAACGTGCGAAATTTGGGTTGACAATGAGATATTCATTAAGTTATTAAAATTGACTGACACTCCAAATCGACCCCTGAGCTTGATTTGACTTCTAGCAATGTCATATTGGCCCTTAATATTCGATATTGATCACTTATAAATCCCTGATTCAACCCAACTTCACCCTTAGTCTAATTCTGTTTAAAGCAATTTAACAATCCCTGAAGTGGGATTTAAAAACACAATATTTGAGTTTCAAAGCCTAATCAATCTCACTGCCGCAGTCGGCAAAGATAAAATTAATATACCAAAAAGCGAATTTCCATTTTGCAGCATTTGCAACCTCATCGGAAACAATGAGGGGACAATAGGATGGTATACAAAGTACTTTTCTCGTTCACATTCATGATTATACCATTTTTGTTTCTTCATTACCAGCGCTCTGGCATGCTCGTTTACGCTTTTGATACTAGAGATGCCTCCTGGGCATTGCGCAGAGTCGATGTAGTAGCCGGTTGGCCATTACTGTGAGAGCTGGAGAACGGGAGAAGTGTGGGTGAGGTACGGGCCCAGCATCCAACATTGCCTTCTAGGCGGTAATCTAGACCCTTAAGGAAAGAGCGTGGGTCGTCGTTTCTTATTCCCACCCGCCTCATTTAATGAAGGCAGTGAATTCAGCCGCCTCTCTCGAAGAAGGAATGAGACGTTTTTAAAGGAAAAGGAGGGGACTGAGCGTAAAGGGGTTGGAAAGGGATCTGGAGGGAGATGGTGTTCAAGGGTCAGGACATAAATAACTCGTAACTCAGATGCCCGCATGGAAGCCACGTTGAGTTATTTGGAAAATCATCCGATGGGTAATTGAATTATCCCAGCGTGATTATTAGAACGCGTGTTTTCAAATGCACTAACCGTTCCCTTGCATTCTCTTTGATGCGGATCTGACGAATTTTTATATTCAGTGGCTTGTTATCAGACCACTACAGTGATCATATTTTCTTTTCCCGTAACGCCCCCCGATATAATGCAAATTAAATTAAGCTATGAGCGCAGGTTACCGGAAGTACTTGATAAACAATTGAGGAAAAATACCAGGTTAAATTTCCATATTTGGAATATGCACTGGATACATGTGTTCTGGGGGGATCGGGTTGGTGTGGTGGCTAGAGTACTGGCCTCCCATCCCGAGGGCCCGGGTTCGATTCCCGGCAGTGGCGGATTTTTCAGTGGAAAACCGGTCCCCACTTGAGTGCCTAGTGGAGGGCATTTCAAGTACAGTACTCCGTCCGTCGGATGGGACGTTAAGCCGTGGTCCCCTTGGCGCCTTTCGTTAAGAGTAGGCTAATGCCGACGCCGGGTTTCTCTCCACCCTTCCTACGTTCCCTAAAAACTCCTACCATTACCCAATTATCCACCTATCCTATATGGCGCAAATGACCTCAGCTGTCGGTCGCCTCCCCTAAATAACCAACCTAACCAACATGTGTTCTGCTCATGCTCAGTCATGAGCAAGCGTTTTATTTTGTGATAAAGGTAAAACTGTGAAACAAGAATGCTCCTTTTAATTTTTCCTCCAAAAAACGTGCAAATCAGTTACAAGATTTTTTGTGCAATAATTTTAGTGTAAACCTCAAACCGTATATAATTGTTTATACATATATAATTGTTTATACATATCTCCCAGACCGCTACTTCTTAAATACCATTTTTTTATCCCCATGTCCTTTAGCGTGCGGATCTGTACATTTCAGTAGCTTCCTAACTTTTGCCGGTGAAAATTTGTCCAAAGCAAAGAGAATCTGCGTTGCGAAGAAATATTTTATTTTCTACTTTTTTAGAAATCCCGGTCTGACAGACCGACGTCATCGTTAACGTATTTTTTTTAACATCTAACTCTTCCAAGGTAAGGTGAAATAATATTTTCTTGTAGCAAAGATTCTATTGTAAACTATGTAAATATTTATTTTATTGTTTACAATACTGTTTTGATGGCAGTACTTCCTCATTCAGTTCAAGCAATCGAAGCCTGAACCTTCAAGAATGTCATTAGTTGACCTAGGAAAACTTTCCAAAACAAGCATTGCTGAAAAAATCAGGAAATATCTTCAAAATCTCAGCAATGTATCAGATGTAGCAATTAAATTAGCAAATTCCGAAATCAGCAAAGATGATGGTGAAATGAGTACATCAGGGACTCTTCAATTGAATATGATTCTGAGGACCCAAATAAATTAGTGGTAATTTTCGTGATAGGAGTGACAGTGTTTTTTACGGGAAAAAGTGTTATCCCTGGAGTAAAAAAGAGCCGAAGAGAACCATCAGAGTTCCTCAGTGAAATATTATTGCGCAAAAGCTAGGACGGAAAAAGTTGACATTATCAATAGGTGTCAATCTCGAAGGGTCAATCTCAATGCTCGAAGTTTTTAATTTTATTTTTGACAACGAAATGCTTTGCTTCATATTTAGGTTTACGAACCACAGAATTGAAAGTGCAAGAAATCTTTCAAGCCGAAGGGATCGTCCGGTGTATTCCAATGTTTATCTTTTTGAATTGAAGGCTTTCAATTGCAATATTTTGCTTTCCTCAGTTTTGAAATCTAATTGGGAGAATACCCAAAACTTTTTTCCGCAGGTCGTACCTGGCGACAATTTTTCGGTCAGTAATGTTGATCAAGATATTTGAAGTGTTAGTGCAATGCCTTAGTTTTACTAATATTTACCAAATACTCGTGAATCCAGAAAGAAAACAGACCCTACTGCAGCCATAAGCTGGATATTTGGTCGTATCATTCAAAATTCTAAAAGAATTTTTCTCTTTGGGTTCGTAAGCTAGTGTTGATGAAATGTTGGTACGATTTCGAGGCAGATGCTATTTCGAAATGTACATGCCAAAAAACCTGTGAAAAATGTTTTGTTTAGTAGATGTCCAAGCATTTACTTGTACGACGCGTACGTTCACTATGGCAAGGATTCTGTTGGCACTGGAGTATTTGCAAACGGAGAAAAAAACTCCAAAATGCCTCTCAGGCTATTCCCAGAGTTAGTAAACACAACAAATAGATATGTGACAGCAGATAATAGGCTTTCATCTTTAGAGTTACGTGAGAAGCTGCAAAAAAGAGTACTGGCCTACGTGGGTATACCTTGAAGAAAAACAAGTGAAAAATTCCACCTAAATTTCTCCCTAAGAAACTGATAGTAGCTAGATCCATTATGTATGGATTTACTAAGGATAAAACTGCACTCATTTGCTAAAAGAAGAACAGAGTTGTGTTGTGGTCTCCTCCTTGCACTTAACAATTGACCAGGGTGAAAAACGATTACCAGAGATAAGTTCATTCTATAATTGCAAAAAAGGAGGTGTGGACACATCCAACCAAAAGTTTTCTATTTATAGTGGCATTAGAAAAACAAGGTAGTAGGTTGTGAAGTAATACAAGGAACCAAAGTAAAGCAGTGTCACATTCAAGGCTGGTAAGTTAAATGTACACTGGATGGGACACTTGTATTTCACAGCCCTTCAAGAAGTAATGCCATTTGAAAATTGTTTTGCTCATTACTTGTCAAATAGACAGTATTTGAAAGTGTTTTATTCCTACGACCTATAGCTCTCATTAGTAATCATGCGAGTAAACCTTGAATGGAAAAATGTGTAAAGCAGAAATCAGCCAATTTCACGACTACAAAAATCAGCAATATATGTTCAAGTGCAGGGTGAAATACACATCAGAAAAACGTCTAATCAAGATCCCCTATTCCTTCCATTCCTATACCTTTCCTCCCGGTCTGAAGCGCCTATTAGTGCGGAAACAGACTTGAAAACACCCATATAAAAAACGTCTAGGAAAAATCTTAACTAAAGAATATAGAAGGGTAATGGAAATTTTAACAATTGAGTAAGAAAACAATTACGGCAGAAATCCACGAAAGACACGCGGATAATAATTCAAAAACAAGAAAGAGAAAGGTAAGTACGAGATGCCGGTCTGAGAGACCGATGTCACGCGGTTTACGGAACTTTTTTCACGCCAAAGCTTGAGGTTTGAAGTGCACATTTAAGAAACGCCTAGGAAAAATCCCAATGGAAGGAATTTGACAATGGAGATGTATACATCTTAGGAAGAATAGATCACGGCACCCGTTCTCCAAAAAATACGGTATATAATTAAAAAACAAATGAAGAAGAAGGATAATTGTGAAATGCCAGTCTGAGAGACCGACGTCACGGTTTACGTAACTTTTTTCACGTCACGGTTTGAGGGTTAAAATGACAGTTGAAAATAAAATCTTATCTTCGTCGTTCCACATAAATTTACTGACAAAAGAGACGGGTTTCGACGCCCAACGTCGTCATCAGGTCCTGATGAACTAAACCCGGGTCGTTTGTAGATGAATTGATATGGAACGACATGTTAAGTTTTCTTTTCAATTATCGCTCCATGATTTTACGCCTGAAACAACTAGCAATTTAAATATAGGTTCTTCTTTATATAACTTGAACTTCGTTGGATTTCTTTTGGAAACAGAATAGCTACATATATGAGCTATTTTGATACTTCTGACCGCTTCTTAACCAAATATGAGATCGGTGTACTTCATTGAACCAAGCATTTTGTGGGATCCTTAAGTCATTTCTGTTTTAAAGATCTTAAAACTGGATTATAGGCTTCAAAACACCCACAACACACATTGCACTAACGCATTGTCTGAGATGCTATGGAGTGACTCTTCATAGTTTTCTTTTACATAGATGATTAGTATGGCCATTTCTCTATCAGTGTCCAACGTGATTCATTAACCTTTTTGTTCGCGTTAGTGAAGTTCTATCCATACCAAAATAAATGTGTGAGTGATAATACAATACTGATCTCTCTTCCCTTAAGTTGTAAGTATATATCACGTCTGGTAGAGCGTCAATGCCATGCATAGTATAGTAATAACGTGGCAGTGTCCAGTTTTTCCAGCTCCGTATTACGTATAATCTTCCTCCCATGTCTATGCTCGGTGAAGCTACACTGAGTAAGATGTATACTTGCCTAAACGACACAACGAGCCGGGTAAGTTCAGGAGAGGAGAGATTGATTTTCTCTTCGGGAGAAAGATTGCGACAGCGGAATCTCTAATTGGTCTGGCCAGTCAAGAGGTTAATCAGTGACAGAAACATGACCTCCCTGAAAATTGGGGTGGTTAAAGCAATTGCTAATTTTCCTTGATGTTCCCCTCGTTATAAAATCGTGTCATGGTTACGGAAGAGGGTTGCGACCAATGGAACGTTGTCTTCTCTTCGGATGAACCATTTTATTCTCCCCTTACTCAGTTTCATTCAACCCATCGAGGAAAATGGAAATTGCTTTCGGTTCGCAAAATTTCGTTCACCTGATCGGGTAAATGCATGCCATTTTGCATACACCTTACTCGTCTTCTTCTTTCTCGGAAACATTCCTTCTGCGAAGTGCCTTCAAGCAATTAGTCCTTAAAATTGCTTACGCTTACATACCTACTCCTTTTGATTTTATCAGATATCTGTGTTCCTTTGCCAACTTTAGAATTCTGCATAACCATATCCCTTTCCCTTTCCTTCTCTCTCCTGGTCCTGCTTATTTCATTTGCCCATTTTCTTCTCTTCTTACGCCCATATTTTCGAGGTCTACAAATACTCTTTTCATATTTCCTTTAGGTAATCCGGTTATTTGGAAGCGCATTTTGTCGGTCTCCATTCAAAAATCCTCGGGTAAAATTTTCTTTTTGGAAAATTGCTCACTCTCAGCAGCTGAATTTGTATCGTATTTGTTGTAATAATAGCCATAAATCAGCACGATTTTACAATTCTTGGTGCCTGTATAGATATCTTACTTATGACTCGTAACCGAATTTAAAAATGTTCGGCCTCAGTTTTCTTTCCGGGGTCAATTTAAATTCCTTTCAATAATTTCGGTTTATTTTTGCCTTATTTCCTTCATGTTCATTTTGTAATGCATATGTCAATCTACTCCCTTGCTGAATATAAAATGAACAAAAATAGCAAAATTATCTGAAGAAATTCCTGAATAAATATCTAAAGTATGTAGGGTTTCTCGAATGAAACAATGAATTCACGAGAAACGCTCGTCCAGGGGACAAAATTCTTTCCGAGCTCGTGTGAGCAAGATGAGGTAAAATAGAACAAAAACGAAAAGTATATGAATATTACTACACCAAACAATTTATTTCACAAAATAGACAAAGCAAGTACAAAACAACAATTGAAATATCCTTCCCATTCAGGGAAACCGTAACATCTTGCAACAATAGAGCATGCGCCGCTAGGACACCCTCGAAAACGACGAAGTCTCACAAAACTAACTCTAGAATACCGCACATAGACAGCCAGTGACCTCCTTGCCGTCTCAACTCGAACAGACAGCGTGAGAGGGGAGGTATTTTCTAGCATAAGGAGGGTATGTTTTCGGAAAGGTCAATGTGGAATGGGTTTCAACGTGGAAACAGTCGATATGTAGATGCTGAAGGGAGGGAAAGTAGTGGTATGGGCAAAGTGGGCGAGGTGAAAGATTATCATTGTAGCATCAGGAACTCTTTTCTTACTCCGGAGGGAGCGCACCAAATGACGGGTGGTACGGTGGCCAAACTTCTGTTCTTCATTCGCAGTCAGGGGGCTACCTAAACGACTATCGGGCTGGAGAGTCGGCGGCGCGGTATGGCGACGAGGTTTGGCGGCACGCTTTGTCGGAACGTTGCAGTCCGGAATCGATACATTTTGGAATCGTAGGCTTTGTTGGCGTCGTTGGCTCCAACTGTCGTTAGCTACGCGTGTCGTGCAATTTCATCGGCTAAGTCCGAAGGGTAAATTGTCCGCCGAGGGGGAAAGGGAAGAGGTGGGGGGTACCAAAAAATGCCACAAGTAATTTATTTAATTCTTAAAAGAGGTTAAATTTTTTGTACTCTTCTTTCATCATATTTGTAGCATGATGAAGAATGTAAATATAAATGGTTTATTTAACATTCAGTTGTATAACATTGCATCTAGCTGAAGCGTTTGCAAATAGATTTTTTAAATCTGAAAAACAATTAGAGTTTCATATCATCGACAATTCCATGCAGTTATTGTGGTTATTCATAATTTGGCTGGTTAGGTTTTTTCGGAACATGCCGAAGATGAAGAACTACATATCAGTTCACTTTATCGAGAGTACTCATTGATGTTTAAGCATGATTAATAAAACGTTGTTTTTTTAACTATTGACCTGATAATTTTATGTAATAGGAATTCAAAGGTTAAATCACAAAATTATGTGGATCATAATTGTTTTCTGTTTACTGAATCTTTGACCGTGTCTATTAGCTTTCAGCATAGAAAGACCTGGTACCCTCTCGGGGTTCTGCTGCGTGAAGGTTTCAACATATTTTTGTTTACGTAAAGGACCAAGGAATTAAAATACTCAATTATCGTTTCCTCAATTAATGAAACACGTAAACGGTATCGATGATAATTTGTCGTTTTAATTGTGAAGAATCTGTAATCTTTATTTATTTTCCTAGAACCTGGCTCCGTATTCGGTTCGTCCCCGTAGTGCTCGCGATGGTCGCTGATCCCTGTTTGGCAGTGGCTTCCGGTTACAATGCGTAGGTCTGCACATTACGCAGTTTATCAAAGAAGTATGGCTGGAAGAAAGTCCTCTGCTCTTGCGGCACATCGTATATGTACCCTCCAATTTCAATTGACTCCAAAGGTGTTGTATTACGCCTGAGAGTGACGGTTCTGACTTTTTTCCCCCACCGAATACGGTGTATGGATTGAGCAGCGTCTTTCAGCCAGTCTACAGCGATGATTTATTCCCAGGTTTCAATTTAACTCGCCCAGCCAACGACGTGGCCCCATCCTTTCTTTCCTCCCGAACCCCGTGTTCTCCGGGACGTAGCCCCGAATTTCCCCCTTCGCCTACTCTCCCTTCCTCTCGTCTTCTCCCACGTCAGAGGAGGCCAACGCTGAGGCTCATCTTCTTTCGAGATTCTGAGCCACGTCGCAGAATAAGAAAGGAAAGCTTGAATCTGGAGCAGGAGGAAAACTGCGCCCTTAGTCCTCAGACCCGCGCCTCGTGTGGCTTTAGGAGCTTTGTTAGAATCCTCATGAACGTAGACGAGTGACGAACTTGGATCTGTCACGTGGTTTTTTTCATTTCTCTCTTTTTTCTATCGATCCAAGGGGAATGATTCCTATGCTTGTATCGAATCCATTTATTTTTCGATGAAAATCTGCGCTACATTCTACCAAGATTTTATTCCCAAGCTATAATGTTCAGTGAATTCAATAACACCGTAAAGACCTCTTGTGAGATATATGGCACAAGTGATAAAGGATGTGAAAGAGAATAAATACGTAAATATTAAGAGATTAGATAGAAGGACTCAGTGGGTAGCTGCATCAAACCAATATTAGGATTGATGACCAATGATGATGATGACGTAATGGACAGTATTTTTAAAGAGAAATTCATGTGAATGGTTCAGCAGAATCAAAAGTTTAGTAAAGCTGTCGTATATTTATCCAAACTTTTATTTTTTAGACAATAATCAGTGAATTCAATGCCATCGTTAAGGACAGTATTTTATAAAGAGAAATTTGAGTGAATAGTTAGGCTGCATCAAAAATTTGGTACAGCTGTCGTGTATGCATCCAAACTGTTATTTTTTAAGTAATGATTAGTGGATTCAATGTCATAGTAAAGAGGAGTACTTCATAAAGGCGATGTTTTGTCAAAGGTTTATCACTGTCAAAAATGTAGCCTCGGGGAGGTATTGATGTTGCGAATCTAGGCCTCCTTACTTGAACGAAGCAGGAATGGAAGCAAATTAGGTTTCTGTTGTGTTCAAGGTTGATAGTATTAACACCAGCGATTTAGTCTTATGTGGTCCGTCGGAAATGTCACATTCATATCTTTTGACAAAATCGTCCATATACAGTTAAATGACCCCTCGATACAGCTTTCCAAGCCTACGTCTACAGCTATTACCTCCGAGGAAACTGCTTTGCCCTTCCCTGTCTTTCATTATGGGCCAGTTTTAACTATTGATATTCAATATCAAGAATTTAAAATCATCATACAAGAGAATATTGGGATATTAAAAAGTTAAAATTGTTCTTAATGGTTAAAGGACTATATGGAATAACGGCGTAAATATATTTCTTATACTTAATGCTACAGATATATTTAAATGATTTGATGAACTTGTGTACATGTGCTATGCATTCATGACACTAAAATTTTTATTACTGCATAACATTGGTAAGCATGAATTTACAAAGTTTCGGAAAAGATTGCACTGCGCTTATAATCTAATTTACGATAACATATGTGATCTAAATTTGAACTCATTCCCTTTAATTATGTCTTACCAAATGCTGTATTTCTACCTCATTATCTAGCACATACAGTACCTAAGACTCTAATGGAAAGGATTTTCCTTTTGTAACAGATTAAATATTAGACATTTCATTGAATTCCTTACACATGATGAAAGGCTTGGAATAACAGTCCTCTCTTGTCCACGTGCGTAATTATAAATTAACTGAGCAAGCCTTCATTGCATATCACATTTGTTCTTTCAATTAGGTAATTTCCATTTCACGAAGAGACCTCTGAGTAAATTTTAGAGACATTTTACTCAAGAAATGAACGTTATTTGATTAATTCATAGTGTTTATATCCCATAAGTTGATTAAATGTGAACAGTATGGATCAAAAAGGTGGAAAAAATAATTATCCTCATGTAGGCGAATTCGAGCCCGGTCCACATCGTTGAGAAACGTTGATGGTGGAATAATTTCTTCAAATATACCATTAAAGACAACCATGATTATTCTCCCATCTCGGCTCATTAGCTGAAATGAAATTATAGGTAATTTACGAGAAAAAATCCCAGAGATTGTGACGAGTCCTTCATTGGGAGGACGGAATCTCCACCTCTTATCGAGCGAAACTGAGGGAAGATTTTTTTTAACATATCGCCAAATTCTGGAATTTGTCACGCATGAGTGGCAAAGGTGATCAGGGACGTTGTGAAAATTTTATTTAGCTTAAGAGGGAGGTGGGAGAGGATTTTTTTCCCTGACGCAAATGAAGCATCAATATTTAACCCTCCGGGCCATTTTTCGAAGGGGTAAGACTGAAAAAATACTGCTCATCCATCATCGCGTTTTTTAGGATTGAATCCGAATCTTTATCCGTGAAATTCGTGGACCAGGGAGGCGTTTGAATGACGGTGAAGGTGGACAATAGTGGAATTAGTCGAACGAGGACGAGCAGAGTGAAGGAAGAGTGGACCGATATAATGTCGTCCAAATTCCTATTCCATCATCCACGATCGGCCCTTCATCCAAATTGCGCGCGATCAATTTCCTACTCAAACCCCATCTGTCCGCTGGTAACAGTCCGATTAAATCCGATTCTCTCTGCACCAATTTTCCCCTATTTATCACGAGGGATTTTTTAAAAATAAATTACAATTCGCATTGTAAATGGCCCGAGGTTAGATAAACGTACCATTAGATTATATTACGAAGCCGTAGAAAGAAATATGTTTTCATATTACATCGCTGTTAGTTATTTTTTGTATGAAAACGCAATGTACTATTCTACGAAAACGTTTTTTCTATTTAGGAACGCATTTGGAGTTATATCACAGAATAATTTCATATATTTTACTCTAAATAGATGAAATTAGAGATGGTGCTTTGATATGGTATTTCAATATTGATTATTTAATGTGGGATGATGTGGGATAAATAATATTTGTTTCAATAGGCAAATATGCGCTTAACCCTTGTGTGTATACCCGGGTTTTCTAACACTAATGCATACTCGGGTACCGAAAAAAGATTATAAGTGAAGTAAACGGTATCTAAATCTGAAATATCGTTTGCTGCTTTGTATGTACTTCCTTATGCACATCAGTTTCTACTAAGTAAAGATAGTAGTGAGGGAGAATGCCCTTGGGGGGCAAATAACACGCTACCAGCTGCTCTTACATGACATTTTTGAAAGGAGTTGTAGGTATATACGCGCTCATTCTCCGCTTTTATGACAATCTGCCAATTTCATTTGCACCAAATCGGTAGAAGTGGAGGCTCTGGCATAGGAGTTAGTTGTATGCCATCCAAAGAAGGGTCAGCATTGTTTAGACAGCACAGAATACCTTGTTTCCTCTGCTAAGTGAATGCAACCATGCAATGCTACCATAGATTTGGATGAAGATGACATTCATGAAGACAGCAGTCTGTCGAGGGATGGTGGAAAGAGTGGAAGTGAGGTGGATATTCAGAGAGAAGCACTCAACAGTGGCAGAGGGAGAGGTAAGGGCAGACATTGTTGTAGTGGCCGAAGAGATAGAAGCAATTCTGGGGAAGGATATGGAGTCGTCCAGGGATTAGCGAAAAAATTCACCGGCAAAAGATAAAACAGAATGTCTAAACCTCCTTCACCGCAGCGTCAAGTTGAAGCTCATAATATTGTACGACAAAGGACTGGCCCTCACAAGAGTATAGAACCTTGTCCATTTGTGGTACATTCAAAAGATTTTTTTCTGAAGTAATGGTAGACATAATCATTCTCTGCACAAATCAGAGAACACAAAAGAATACCAAGATTTTAATTTAAAACATCCCGATAAAGGGCCTAGTGTGTGGTGGAACAAATCTAGCCGTAAAATGCACGCTTAATCGGTATCTTTATTTGTGCTGGGGTAAACAATTCTAATGCGGATGCCAGAAGTGACATGTGGAAAACGTCATGTTTTCCTTTCTAGAGAGCAACAATGGGTGTAAATCGATTTTCGGTGATTAAACTGTTTTTACGATTTGGCAGTTCAGATACGCACCAAGAACGAGGACGCAAAGATCAAACAGCTTCAATTAGGGAATTATGGACCATGTTAAATAACAATTTATCAAGGCTTTACCGGCAATCTGCATATTTAGCTAATGATGATCAGGTTTACCCTTGTCGACAACGAAGGAGACTTACCCAGTACATACCCAGTAAACCTGGGAAATCAGAAATGAAAATATGGTGGATTTGCGATGCTCAAAATGGTTATCCACTTCACGGAATTATATACACAAGAAAACAAGGAAACATTCGCGTAAAAAATCAAGGGGAAAGTGTAGTAAAAGAGCTCGCGGTGATATATAAAGTTGGGGTTGAATCATAACCATGGACAAGTTTTTTTCAACATTGCCTGTGTCTAGGCTTCAACTATCTTGGAATATAACGATTCTTGGTATTGTTAGAAAGAACAAACTATACATTCCGAAGGCTATGGCTGCTTTGAGGGCTAGGGAAGTGTACTCCACCATTTTTGGGTTTAATGAAAACGTAGCACTCTCCTCATATGTACCTAAAAATAACGAAGCTGATACTCTGCTATCAACGATGCATTATGACACGAATATTTCAGACAGTGAAAAGAGAAAATCAGAAGTGATATTAGACTATAACAAATACAAGGATACAATGGACCAAAATTTAGGCCGCTACACTACCCAACGGCGCAATTATAGATGGCCGTTGGCGATGTTTTATGATATGATAGACATTGCTGCCTTTGCTGCTTATATCATATATCACGAAAATAATAAGACGATGCTAAAAAGAGCAGATTGACTCCGTCTTTTCTTGCGGCAATTGAGTGGAGATGTAGCAAAGCCATTGATTGATGATCATGCTCAAAATCAGCAAGTTGTGAGGATTTTTTCAACAAAAAATGCCATTGAAGGTGTCATTGACAGAAGCGTGTAGAATGTAGATGTGTCCAGTGCTTCCACTTCAATAGATAGCTATGGTAGAAAATCTGTTGTTGGAATGAATGAGGTATGCATACAGCAGCCTAACAGATTACGTAGAAAGAAAATCTTGTGATTCTTGTAATAAACCTATTTACAATGAACAGTGTGTCACAAAAGCGTTTTTCCCATTGTATAATAACTAATATTCAGTTAATAATGTTCCAGTGAATAAAAGTTTTATTTTGTAAACAGCGGGCGTTTGAAAGTTATCACTAAATATACAAATTTTAAGGGAAGAGAAACAAAATAAAAAAATTGTTACTTTATTTGTTTATAATAATTAGTTAGACTTTAATTGCTCTTTTGTTTACGTCATCATTGAGTTTGAATTGTATATGTTTATAAATAGAGATTATATTAAATAGTAATGATTAAAGCTTAAAAAAATGAAGACGGTAAGTATGGGTACACGGGTACCAGCCTGGGAAGGTAACTTTTTTAAAATAGTAGCCAAACATACAATTTATGTACTTTTACACCGTTTTTTTCCTTAATGCACTGTTAAAAGATAAAATCCCGAGGGTCAAAGGCCTATGGCAAAGTACCTACCATAAAATTGATTTTTTTTCAATTTTTAGTGTTTTGGGTACAAAAGGGTTAAAATAGCATCATTCTTCAATAATGGAATCTAATGCTTACTTTGTTTAAAATTATTTACCTGGGAGAGTCGAGAAACAGAGCAAGGAGAAGAAATCAAATCAATGCGATTCAATTTTTAAATAGTGAGAATAATTTGCGATAAAGAGTTGAGATATGAAAAGAAGAATCTATATACAGCTAGTGCAGTGTAATACAATTGTAGAAGTAAGGAAGCAATACGTATATCTGGAGCGTGTTTCTTCATCGCAGTGAGGTATGGACGATAACAGCAGTGAAGAAGAAAAGTATAGAAGTATTCGAAATGTAGTGCTACAGAATAATGATTAAGATTATATGGATATATTAGGGTAAGTAAGTAGCGGGGGAGTCCTAAGAAGCGTGGGAGAAAAGAGAAGTCTTCTGGATACCCTAAGAAGAAGACGAGACGACTTAATCGGCCACATCATGAGACATGATGGCCTGATAAGGAGAATCGTTGAAGGACAAGTGGACGTGAAGAATGGAAAAGGAATGCCTCGTATGAGAATTTTGGAGCAAATGCGAAGGACCTGAACGGAAGGAATACTTAAATACCAAGAGATGATATGATCTAAGAATCGATTGAAGAGCTGCGTCAGACAATTTTTATGACTGCTGACTGAATGCGGTGATGAATTTACGATACCACAATTTCCGTCATACACGTAAACGACATTGAAAAAAAATGCTGTTATGGTATTTCTTTATTATCTATCAAAATTTTCCGCTGCCATTTGAAAAAAAAGGTCTGTTGAAGTATTGCGCCATTAAATTTATGATTCCTAACACGTCGAGGTTCATTTTTCACATTCCACATTCAGGTTCTCCAGTCTTCCGCAGGTCCGAAGTGATCTCACGTCTCATGTTCCTACCCTAAAATCTTTATCACATAACACTGATGTACTCTCTTGGGCAGTCCCCGCCCAGAGATCCGAATGGGGGGCTATTGTACCTCCGAAATATTTTCATCGAGAGGGTTCCATCACGTCTTGAGAAGGAAGAAAAAAGTGAAGTAGCTGCGACTCCTCGGATAATAATGTGGTGGTTCCCCATTGCCTTCCACATCGTAGTACTACAGCCATTAAAGTAAATGTTACCATGCCTGTAGTGAAATGAGTGTCGCTGAACCGACCATTCTGTTACTATTATTAGACAAACAAGTTTTTTTAACTTTAACTTTGGATGCGTTATGTGCTATAAGATCACGTTACATACTTGTCTAAACATGGATATTTTGAAATTACATTTCTACACTGCCAGTAATCATGATTTACCGTTCCCGTCTCATTTGTATCACCTTGAAAACTATATTTATTTCTAATTTCCTCATTTCATGTACCTTCACCTTTATTACACCAATGAATATCTTTTTTATGCATTTTAGAGTTTAAGAAATGCATTGAATTCGTCATCTGGTCGTTATAGAGCGCGGAAGAGCATTTCTGCCTCTTTAAATGTTAAGGAATGCGCAATATAAATATGCATGGCGCTTAAAATTGAGATATTCTGAACCAAGTGACTAGCAATGAAAGGAATGCAGGTAGGCATGCTCTTAAGCTACTTCACTCTGTGCAATGCCACAAGTCTTTTTTTTTCTCAGAAAATAACGGTAGGTGCCTGAAAATGTCAGCCTTATTTGTCTAAAACTGCTTCCTATCTATCGGAAACGCAGGAAGTCAGAAAAAGATAGAGAAAGAGGAATCAGGTACGTCCGCATCGTTTGTTCAAATTTCATTCTTAAAAACTACCTACGGTAAATGTAATCATTCTTGAGGGAGTGAAGCCAGACAGAGCCATTGGGAAAGCCTTACCTCTAGGCCCTGAATTTTCCTTGTGCATGGCCCTTTACTTTGTGAATTTGGCTCTGGGACCGTTGCTTTGTTAGGGTGAAAATGGAGAAATAGTGGAAAAGAACTCCATGAATTATTCAACTGCAATAGTAATGTCTCAATGAAAAGACATTTTAAGTATTCATCAAATGTCTCCTTAAATCAGAGGTCGTTGAATACCCCCACGACAAGTACACTCATTTACTAAGGTTGGTTGGTTGGTTATTTATGGGAGGCGACCGACAGCTGAGGTCATTTGCGCCATATGGGTAATGGTAGGAGTTTTCAGGGAATGGAGGAAGGGTGGAGAGGAACCCGGCGGCATTAGCCTACTCTTAACGAAAGGCGCCAAGGGGACCACGGCTTAACGTCCCATCCGACGGACGGAGTATTGAACTTGAAATGCCCTCCACTAGGCATTCAAGTGGGGACCGGTTTTCCACTGAAAAATCCGCAACTTCCGGGAATCGAACCCGGACCCTTGGGGTGGGAGGCCAGTACTCTAGCCACCACACCAACCCGATCCCCAACATTTACTAAGGTATTGGAAACCTCATCAAACACACCCGACTTCCTGGATGGTACACAAATTTGAGCACCTAAGGGTTACACATGGGCCGGATAACGCATGAGAATAGAAAAATGGCAAATCTTAAGCATCATATGGATCACATTTGTCTAGAATTAGTGAAAATCGATAATGCTGATTATGAAAGCAGAGAAGTTGCAAGTCACCAAGTATTTGGTGTGCAACTAAAAATTGAGATGCAGATATTTCCAAAAATAAAACATTTTATGCCTGCGAGGTAAGCAACTATCCTAGTGTCGACGTTTTGTGTGTATTAATGACATTCTTCAATTGATCGTATTCCGGCACTCCGAACTATGTAATCGAGGGGTATGATATAAAAAGTATATTTTATTAAATTTAACCAAAGTAAGGGGATTTTCGAGCATCACGTGCCAGCTTTTTGGGAGAAAAGTGTTATTCCTTCATCGATTACCCGTCGGAGTGCCGAATTGCTGTGAAGAGTAAGCAATCATGGAAAATTATTTACCTGGGGAAGTCGAGAAACAGAACAAGGAGAATAAAAAACATAAATTCGGTTCAATTGAAAAATGAGTGAATAATTTGCGATAAAGCAGCAAGAGAGAAGGAGTCAAAATCAACGTTAAACTAGGAAAAACAATTGAAGAGGTGAAAAGATTCTTTTACCTGGGAACTGAGTAACCAACGATGGACGACGCAAGAAAGAAATAGCCTAAGCCTAGGCAAAGATGGAATGCTGTCAAAAGAGGAATCAACTTACAGCTGGAAATACAAGCGCAGGAGTAAGGAAGCAATTCATCAGAAAATATATCTCGAGCATGTTTCTTCATTTCGGTGATGTATGGACGATGACAGTAGCGGAGAAGAAATGCGTAGAAGTATTCGAAATGTAGTGCTACAGACTTTGAAGAAGATCAAATAGATCGACCGAGTAAGTCACGAGGAGTCCTAAGTAGAGTGAAAGAAAAGGTCTTCTGGCGAGGGGTATGCAACTCTGAGAAATGGTGTACGCTTGTTGAGAAATGGTCACGAAATTGAAGAAATGCCAAGAAATGTCTGTAAATGGTCAGAAAGGGGGAAAAATGGTTTGAAATGGACGGAAATGAGTTAGAAAAGGTTGAAATTGCTCAGGAATGGGATAAATAGGAGAAATGGTCAGAAAAGGCCATGAATGGATGAAAATGGACTTGGAATGGTTGAAATGGATCGAAATGTCAGGAATGAAAGAAATGGGAGAAATGGTCAGGAATGGTTAGAAATGGTCAGAAGTAGCCAGGAATGCTTATAAATGGGCGAAAATGGATCAATATGGGAGAAATAGTCATAAATGACCCAGAATGGTTAGAAATGGACGGAAATGGACTAGGAATATTTGAAATGGAAGAAATGCAGCGAAATGGTCAGAAGTGGCTGAAAACAATGGTCAGGAATGGGCTATGAATGGTTGCAATAGATAGAAATGGTCAGGAGTGGAAGAAATAGTCGAAAATTGACATAAATAGACAAAAATGGGCTGGAGTTGGTTGGAATAGAAAAGCATGTGAGAAATAGTATAAAAACAGCAAAATGTATTACATGAGTGGAAATGGGCGGAAGCTTAAAGAAATGGGCAGAAATGGATAAAATGTATGAAAATTTTAGAAAATAGTGACAAAACAAGAAAAGACCTAAAAAGTGAGAAATTGCCTTAGGTTTGTGGGAATTCTATCAAAATGGTGTGAATGGTGTTTACATTGGCTAAAATATCCAAATATTGATAAGAAAATGTCAAGCAATGAATTAAATGTAAATTAGAGAGTGGTGGGTCTTCTTTTATGCCACGAAGAAAGTGACGTGGTGTTGGCTGGAGAGTAATATCAAATCAATTAGCAGAAGTCCACAAAGAAAAAATCATTCGCCGTGATCGGGACTCTAAACCCTGATTTCCGTCCAGGTGGTTAAACAAATGAAGCTACGGAGGCTTCATCTTTCACAGTGAAAGAGAGACGTTAAAGAAACAAGTTTGCCGTCCTTCAATTCGTTATATACTATTCAAATCAATTAGTTTAAAATAATTTAGAAAGTTTAAAAAGAGTTAAACAAATTGATACGTGAAGTATTCGTGTTAGGAAGACACTGAGCACATAATCTCAAAACGAAGTGATTTATTTTCCAGGGCTTTTAAATTAACTAGGGATAATAGAGATAACAAATACTCTTGAAAATATATTTAATAAAATGCAATGTGTAAACAATTTGTATTTGCTTTGACTAAGAGAGCGAGATAAAAAAGAAGAGAATATTAATGGGGAAACATGCACAAATAGAATTACAATCCTAGGATTGGTATACTGCAGCCCTCCATTTCTCCCTATCCCATGCCAGTTCCTTCATTCCCCTATGGTTCTTCTTCCCCGTATCCTTCTTGACTTGCCCCAAGAACTTGTCTCTTGGTCTTCCTATTGGGACTTTGCCTTCAATTTTTCCCTCCATTATGCTTCCCACCTAATTGTTGTGTCTCATGACATGTCCAACCCACCGTGTTCTCACCCTATCCGTTCATTTCATCTTCAGCATCTTTCTACATCACCAGGTCTCGAAGGCTTCTATTCTTTTCTGGTTTTTCCAATGGTCCATACTTCTGATCCGTATAGTGCCACTGCCCCCACGAATGTTTTCACGTACTCTTTCCTTGTCTCCAATCTAATGCTCTTCGAGCAGAGTAGTGGCCTTTTGGCCATGAATGTCGTCTTAGCTTGGGCTATTCGACGCTTGATGTCTGTCGTGCTTCTTCTGAGCCGTCCATATCCGGACGCGGCGCGGCGGCGAGGCCAGAGGTGTTCATACGGCGCAAGAGAGAGACCCTCAGTTACCCGCAGTCGGATCCCAGTCAAAAGGTGTTGCCGACCCGGCGGGTCAGGGGAAATAGGGCTCTCCGTATTTAAAGCGCCACTGGCCCGGGCTCTGGGTCAGTGTTGCTGTGGTGGTGGCTTGAGGCCGTACTTGCTGCTCCGTTTGGCGACACAACGCCCAGGTGATGGTGCTCCCGAGGTAGGTGAATGATTCCGCTTGCTCCAATCTTTCTCCTTTGAGGCGGACATCGGCCACTGTTTTCTCTCTTCCGCACACAAGTATCTTGGTTTTCTTCTTATTGACTTTCATGTTGTATTCCTGGAACACTTTTTCAATTATGTTCCGTGAGTTCTGTAGGTCTTCCTTGTTTCCTGCTACGATAGCGATATCATCAGCGAAGCGTAGCATGTTGATTTCTTCTCCATTCACTTTGATTCCTTTGGTACCTTGTTCTTCTATTTCTTTTATCGCTTCCTCCATGTACATATTGAAGAGTGCTGGTGTCAGGTTACGTCCTTGTCGGACTCCTTTGTTAATTTTTGCCTCTATATTTTTTTCCATTTTGCGTCCGTATTGTGGCGACTTGGTTCTTGTAGAGCTGGTAGATGATTCTTCTGTCATTGTAGTTCAAGCCAAGTTTTTGCATAGTATGTAACATCTTATTTCATTCGATATTATCGAATGCCTTCTCCAAGTCCACAAAGGCTATATAGCTCACGTATAATGATTTGCTCACGTGGATCATTTTCTCTACTAGTAGTCTCAGGCATAGTGTTGCCTCCCTTGTCCCCCTATTCTTCCTAAATCCAAATTGTTTTCTGACAGGTTTTCTTTGATTTTTCCCTCAATTCTTCTGCCTACTATCCGAGTAAGGATTTTGGAGGCACGTGACACAAGACTCAATGTTCGGTGTTCCTCGCATTTCTCAGCTCTTGCCCTCTTCGGTATGGTCACCATTGAGCTCCTTTTGAAGTCCTCTGACAGATCTCCGGATTCGTAGCAATCTTGGATTATTCTTGAGTCTTGCGCTTTTTCACAAAGTACTTTGACTACTTCTCCGCTGATTTTGTCTCCTCCGGGCGTCTTTCCAATCTTCAGGTCTCTTACAGCTCTCTAGAATTCGCTTCTAAGTATTCCTGGACCGCGATTGACTTCCTCCACTTGGTTCTGGTCATCTGTGAATGCTTCTCCAAGGGGTAACGGGCCTCGGTATAGCTCTTTAATATACCTACTTTTCCATCTATTGCTGATTTCTCTGTCTTCCATTAGCAGTTTCCCATTAATGGGGAAATACCCATTGAAATCATCATTTTAAAGTATCTATAAATGTTACCAAATTAAACAGTTTTGAACCTAACATACTTGATTGTGTTGATGGTGTCGTAAGAATTAGCAATATTTGAATTAAATATATAAATCATCATCATCGATCAACAATCCTAGGATTGGTTGGACGCAGTCCTCCACTCGATTCTTCTATCGGCCAACCTCTTCATATTAACCCAGTTCCTTTCTTTTACGTTCTTTTCGACCTTTTCTATATCTCATACGAGGCCTGCCTTTTCCATTCCGCCCATTCACTTTTCCCTCAACGATTGTCTTCATCAGGCCATCATGTCTTAGAATATGGCCGATTAAGTTGTCCCCTCGTCTTTTTAGAGTTTTCAGCAGACTTCTCTTTTCTCCTACTATTCTTAAGACCTCTTCGTTCGTCACTCGGTCGGTCCATGTTATCTTCATCATTCTTCGGTAGCACCACAATTCAAATGCTCCCAGCCTTGACTTCTCTGCTGCTGTTATCGTCCATGCTTCGCTGCCATATAGTAAAATGTCCTAGACGTGTGTTCTGTTGAAATATTTGTAAGTAGGATAATCTTTTCGTAAAATGCCCATTTTTCTTGTGCAATTCTGCTGGAAATTTCTCTTTTACTACGTAAATCGCTGGTTACTCGGCTTTCCAGGTAACAGAACTCTTCCACGTCCTCGATTTTCTGTTTTCTTAGTTTAACATTGATCCTGGCTTCCTTTCTTTTACTGCTTACCATTGCTTTAGTCTTCTTTTGGCCATTGTCATTCCCACATTTCCTAGCGTCTTCCTTCTCTTTCTGCCTTGACTGCTATGTCGTCGGTGAATCGCAGCATGCTGATTTACTCCCCGTGGATTTTCACTCCCGAATATTTATATTTGAAGTCTTGGATGACTTTCTCAACATAGACATCGAATGATACGTAGACAGTGCTTAGCCGTGTCTCACTATTTTCTTTATGCATGCTTCTCTACTGCTGGGTCCTGATTTGACTACAGTCACCTTATTTTTATACAAGCAGTAGATGGCTCTTCTGGCATCGTAAGATACTCCAGTTTCTTTCAGATTCAGCATCAAGTTCCAATCCACGTTGTCTGAACCCTTATCCAAATCTACAAACGCCGGTAATTTCTTCTCAAATTTCTTCTCTATAAGTAGCGTGAGGGCCAAAATCGCTTCTCTTTTGCCATATTCTCGAAACCCAAATTAGTCCTCATCCACGAACTCCTCAGATTTTCGTTCTATTCTTCTATAGATGACTGTCTGCTAATATCTTCGAGATATGTGTCTTCAGGTTCATGGTCCTAAAATGTCCACAGTTCTCCGCCCTCTTCTTTTTGGCAGTAGGGATGATGAAGTTCTTCTCAAAGTCCGTGGGTATCTCTTCTGTAAATTACATGTCGCAGATGGGCTTGGACACCTGGGTTAATATATTATCTCCCACATTTTTAATTAGTTCGGCAGGAATATCATCAATTCCAGAAGCTATATTCTTCCTCAGGTCCCTCACAGCTGCGTCAAATTCTGATCTTATGATTAGGGCTCCCAAATCATCCTCATTGACTCCATTTTCCTCTTCGATTACTTTTGCGCTAAGATTGCTTCGATTCTACAACTCTTCCAAGTATTCCTTCAATCTCTTCCCTTTATCCTCATGTATGATTAAGATTTCTCCATTCTTGTCCCTAATGGTAATGCATATTGCTGCCCATTTCTTGAAGTGATTCCTCACCAATCTGTAGGCAACTTCCACATTACAATGTGCAAGGTGGATTTGTATATATATATTCGCATAGATCCTTCATCCACATTTGTCTAGCTTTTCTCGCTTTACGGTCTATCTCATTCCTTATACTTTTGTAGCAAAGTTGCCCTTCTTCATTTTCCACATTTTTTATTTTTTTGTCTCGCAATCAATTCTAAGACTTTTTCTGTAATCCAATGCTTTTTCTTGACAACTTTTCTTCTACCCAGAACTTCTTTTGCTGCTTCCTGTAGCCCGATTTGATGCTCTTCCATCTTTTTTCCACTGATTTCACAGTCAGATCTTCTTCCATCTTATTTTCTACTTCCTTTTGAAAGGCCAGCCGTTACAGAAGTTCCTTTAGTTTCTCTACTAGCAATGCATTCTTCAATGGTTTCTTCAATTACTTGAATATTAAGTGACCTTTTATCATCACTAATTTGAGGTCACTGGCAAAATCTATCCCTGGTAGCTTTTGCTTCACCTGGTTCCTGTACCTCTGCTTCAGTAAAGTATAGTTTAATTGAAATCTGCATCTGTATACGGGCATATTCCTGGCATGCCACCTCCAATTTTTTTGCTTGCAGAATTCTATGTCTTTTTCCTCTTTCATTTCTATTTACGAAGCCATATTTTCCAGTTATTCTTCTATCTTGATCTTTCCCAGCGACAGCGCTTCAGTCTCCTAAAAGCTTTAGGTTTTATCCTCCATTTACGTGCTTTGTTACTTTCGTGATATTCTCATAGACGTCTCCCAGTTCTTCACCTTCGTGGTCCAACCTTGGAATGTAAACTTTCACAGAGATGGTATCTATAGGCTTGGTATCAATCTTCACCATGAAAATCCTTTCACTGTACTGCAGGAAGCTCTTCACGCGCAGTCCTGCACTCTTCCTGAGCATCGTGCCTACTACAGCGTTACCTTTCAGTGATCCGGTGTGAATAATTCTTTAACTTAAACTCCAAAAGTCTCATTTCACTGATTCTTAATGTCGAGATCCATTCTTCGCATTTCCAGCTTCAGGTTCTCCAGTCTTCCGCAGGTCCGAGTGATCTCACGCTCCACGTTCCTATTCTAAAATGCCTATCACACTTTACTCGTTTACTCTCTCGGGTAGTCCCCTCCCGAATGGGCTACTATTTTTCCACCGGAATATTTTACTGGACAGGGTTCCATCACGTCTTCATAAGAAGAAAAGAGTGAGTAGCTGCGACTCCTCGGGATAATAATATGGCGGTTTCCCCTTGCCTTCCACATCGCAGTACTGCAGACATTAAAATAAATATTACCACTCCAGTAGTGAAATAAGTGTCGCTGTAGCGGCCATTGTGGTCTCCACCTTCACTCATAAGAAAAAGAGCTGCTGCCCTCTTCTCCGGGTGATGAGAAGCGTAATTATTGCGGCTTCCCTTTGCCAAATATACGGCATCTTCACAGGTTTCTGTATTATTTAAATGCCTATCTTATCCAATGGTAGACCATTACCACCTCGCGTTTTGTCCACGACTGCTTATTCGCCGAGTAAACTCGCTCATTTCGCAGCAAACCTTTATATGTAGAGGTCAACTCACCATCCGCAACCCGGTGGACGTACTCTGTGGCTTTAAGCTCCGAGATGGAAATCATAAGAACAAAAATGTACTGGTAAAATAAATTTCAGTTTTCCAAGGTACCAGCCTGTTTGCGGCTTGCGTGTAGGATTCCTCCGTAAACTTTGCTTTAATGAGTCTGAGATCTCATTTTAATCAGTTACTTTATTCGCCATAAGTTTGCTTTTCGTGAGGGTCAACAATGGGAATCATGGGGGTTGTTTTCAATTAACCCTAATCTATATATATAAAAATGAATGTATGTGTGTGTGTGTGTGTGTGTGTGTGTGTGTGTGTATGTCCTTTATGCATTACTACACCATTCATCGGATCTCCATGAAACTTTGGGAAGTTGTTGAGTACATTCCCGAAAAGAGGACTACGGAATCGATATTTCAATATCGATACTTTATCGATATAATATCGCTAAAGTATCGATAAATTGATACATTATTGATACAAAATTGAGGTGAAATTATTTAGTTTTTTAAAAGGAATGTATCGTTGCAATATCGATACTGTATCGAATGTATATAATGTGTTTGTCCTTTATGCATTACTACACCATTCATCGGATCGCCATGAAACTTTGGAAAGTTATTGAGTACGCTCCGCGAAGGTTTCTACAAAATCGATAATTCAATGGCGATACTGTATCGATATAATATCGATAAAATATGGATACATCGATACATTGTTGTTACAAAATTGAGGTGAAATTATTTTGGTGTTTTTTATCAAAGTTTTATAAAGTATCATTATAATATCGATACTGTATCGATACAATATTGATAACTTCATGCATTACCACAACATTCATCCAATTTCCATGAAGCTTTGGTTAGTTGTTTTGTTCACTCCATGAAGGTTTGTACAATATCGAGAATACAATATCGACACAGGAGACGGGATGTGCATCCCATTGAACTTGCAATTCATTGAAACACTCACGTGCAACATATTCAAATCATCCGGCATGGGACAAATATTTCAGAAATGCCAACTTATTGCTTGGGATGAATGCACAATGGTGCACAAAGCATCGCTCGAGGCTCTGGATCGATCATTGCAAGATTTCCGTTGAATCCTGAGACCATTTGAGAACGCATTAATATTGCTTGCACGACATTTCAGGCAAACATTACCTGTAATTCCTCGATCGACACTAGCGGATGAAATAAATGCTTGCCTGAAATATTCTACTTTGTGACGACATGTAAAGACGTTAAAATTATATACAAATATGCGTGTCCAGCTGCAAAACAATCGATCAGCTGAGATATATTGTATACCCATAAGAATTGTGAAATTAAACATACTATAAACGTGCGCTTTCCATTTAACCAGATTGAGCCACAGCAACGCGTGGCCGGGTCAGCTTGTATGATATATATTTAATGGCTTATAAACAAAATAATTTTCGCTTTTTTAATTCCATTATTATGTCAGGAAATATTGTGTTTCAGAAACATCGGCCCATTTTTTAAATAATATAGATTTTAACCCGGCAGCGCGGCCGAACGCTGGGATTTAAATTCGCCAGATATAGGCCCCGTGCACGGGGAGAATTAGCACCGGGAGTGGCCACTTTCTACGTATTTGTGAGGAGTCGTCTCGTGAGACCGGTAAGGTAATGCGAAATATTGAAAATAAAATGTGATACTTGCATTTGTGGCTATGGGCTAAGCCGGGCTCGGCCGAGCTTAAAGGGAACCGTCCGGCGGGCCGTGCAGCGTAAGGGTATTTCCTTCTCCATTTGAAGCCAGGCATGACGATTTGAGAACTCGAATGCCCTTCACCACAAACGGAAGTGAGTCTCCTAGCAGCAGAAGTGAATAATACCGCCGGCTGCTCCGTTCTACTCATTGACGCAGGTCAAAGGTGGATGTTTTCTAGTGAGGTAGGCCATTTTTCAGAATTAAAAGAGGGCGTTGGAGGGCAGAAATGGAGGAAACAGTCTGAAACATTTTGTGAAAACAGTTGGCAATGCACTAAATTAGTGGAGAAATGACGGAAACTAAGCGCAAAAAACAGGGAAATAGAATAAATGGATAGAGATGAACAGAAATGGGTAGAGATGGACAGAAATGGATGAAATTTAAATGTGTTGTACACTTGATTTCGAATTGCGTACTTCTATATACCCTGAAAAGAAGACGAGACAGCTAATTGGCCGATCCTATACCCATCCCTTCCTATCCTTATACCTTACCTCCCGGTCTGAAGCGCCTATTAGTGCGGAAACAGACTTGAAAACACCATGAGTGAGTGAGCTAATTGGCCTATTCATGAGACTGAGCCGCAATGAGCAACATGATGAACTGATGAAGACAACCGTTGAAGGACAATTGGACGGGAAGAACGGCAAAGGTGGGCCTCGTATGAGATATATGGAACAAGTGATGAAGAATGTGAAAAGGAATAAATACGTAAATATGAAGAGATTAGGTGATAGAATGCTTTGGAGAGTGGCGTCAAACCCATCTCATGACTGCTGATTGATGACGGTGATGAATTTGCGATACCACCATTTCCGTAATACACTAAGCTTCATTGCGGAAATGTGTAGATATGGTTTTGCCTTATTATCTATCAAATCTACAGCCATAATTTCAGAAACCGTGCTGTTTATGTGTTGGACCATTAAATTTCTTCCATTTCCTTTGCTGAATATGTCACAGATGGCGTGTTTACTTCACATTCATATAAATAATTCATTACAAACCGCGCAGCGTCACACAAAACGCTCTGCTTATGCACCGAGCTTGACACTTGCAAACTCACGTTTAATAATTCGTGCGTGCATTTCTATTCCTGAGGCAGCAAACCTACATTGCTAGTATTTTGCGGCTCTCCACTGACTAAGAATAGGAAACTGATATCATGTTCGATATATGAGTACAGTTTCTTCGCCTTTGACCGAATGAAATGAGCATTTTTGTGGACACAATTGATAGTGTGGCTGAGGAATTTACGACGAAATAATTAACGATTTTAGGCAAGGACTAATAATATCATTAAAAAACCTGTTTCCTCGAAGTTCATCAAGTGACAATGCAAGGATCAATAAAAGTCACCCTGGGGATAATCAGGTAATGTGTTGTAGATTTGAGGATTTTTATATAAATGGGCATTAATCTCTAAATGAACAACTCCATAACGTATTTTTTTATGAATAAACTGTTTACTCTTCCTATCAAAAGTGAACTATTTGTTGCTAGTCCACATAATGTTTGACTGAAGGACCCCATAATAGGCGTTAAACCACTGTTAACCCTAGTTAACACTGAATAAGTGTGCATCGGAAACTATCGCGCTGTCACTAGTTCTGTTTTTATTTGCTCGTCTATAGTAATCGCCTTGTGTGGAGTCATACACTCTTTCGGGGATTTGCAGGGAAACTTGCACACGCAGGAGTACATTAGTTGCTCCCAAAGGGAAACTTTATGTAACATTAATTAAATACGATTGGCAATTTTCCACAAAGAAATCTTTACTTCGACCGGTTTCGATGTGATACATCATCATCAGGTCTGATGGTCTCAGGATCCATCAGACCTGATGATGATGTATCACATCGAAACCGGTTAAAGTAAAGATTTCTTTGTGGAAAATTGCCAATCGTATTTAATTATGTTATTCCACCATGTAACGCCTGAAACGACTCTTTTTATGTAACATACTGTTCACTGTTTCAGGCATCAAGTAGTGGAAGTGAGACATATTAGGTGAGCAAAAAAACTGTAGCACAATATATTTAAAATTACAAAATTACACAACATGGGTTTCGGCGAACTAAGCCATCATGAGGAGTACACTAATATCCTTTCAGTGACAGCAGTGCAATGTATACGAAACGGAAAGGGGATAGGAGAAAGTGGCTAGGGGGGGAGAGAAGGGATTGACTAGATGGTGGTGGTGACAAGGAACAGGTGGTGACTAGACTATGTGGTTATTCTCTCCTTGTCACCGCCCCTCCCCCCTTTCACTCACCATCTAGTCATTCCCTCCCCTATCCCCCCTATCCACTTTCTCCCATCCCCTTCCCGTTTCATATATATTGCACTGTTGTCACCGAAAGTTTGTGAGTGTACACCTGATGATGGCTTAGTAAACCGAAACACGTGTTGCGTATTGTTATAATTTTAAATATATTGAGGAAAAGTGCAACAGTTTATTTATACACCTTCACGGTGGAAAATTCAACAAGATAGAAGCGTTGTGCACCTCTTTGAGACCACGTTGATACTGAATCGATGTCTCACTTTGGTTCTCGAATTCAGAGATTGCGTGGGGGCCTTAGAATCAGTTCGTTCCTGCAGAAGTGTCCCCGCTTCACCTCGCCGAGTGCTCCTTTCCACTCTCGACTTCCACGAATGGCCTCTTTTCATCTCTTCTCCCAGAAACCTCCCTTCGCTCCACTCCCCGTCTACATCACCCTCCTACTCTCTCTCTCCATTCTTGCTTTCCTCCCTTCCCCAAAACCAAGCGCCATCCCTCCCAAGCGCCACGTTCTGATTCCTTTGCGGGTGATTGATCGCTTTAAAGGCTTCGAAAAATCCCTCCCGCTATTTTCCCCGGCCTCACCACGTCACCTTCCCCACTTTCCCGCGCCCGTCTCTCCGCGACACAAAAACCAAGGGACTCCCGTCATGGATTTCGCCTCTTATGGAAATTTTTAGAAAGCCTTTTACTCTCGAGTGGTGAATAGATACCCACCATTTTTTTAGCCTTGTATTTCTAAGCGTCACAGGAGCCCACCATCCCACCTTGGACGCTCTTAAAAAAAACCTCCCTACCACACCCGGTCCGTTGGTACGCCTTCGTTTTCTATGTAAGAGGCTTCGAGTTTTTTTTGAGAATCTTAGCACCCCTGTTGAAATGGAAATGCCCTCCCATGTCGTCTTATTTTTTTTTTCTTTTGCCATGCCTCGAAATCTTAAAAAGATCACATGACGAAATAAATCCCTTGCTCTTGGAAATTTTACAAAATGGTTTTCGGTGAAAACTGTTCGTGTTACACATCAAGATAACTGATTCAGGGCATGTATGGCAGCTTCTGCATTAGGCTAAAATGGTAAAAATATGTTTATAATTTACATATTCTGGTTAGGAATCTCTTTTACGAATGTGGTGATCTATTGCTAGCCTCCTCCAGTAATGTTTTCCATTTTAGCTTCAGAATATTCTAGCATTTGTTCCATTAAAATCATGATTATATGACACCAACGTTTCTTGAGTGAAATATTCAAAATGATAAGAATATTTAATGATTTTACTGTGGCTAGATATATCCAGAATTAAACGAGGTAAATATTAATTCTCATATACGAAAGGGACGTTAATTAATGAAGATAAGATGATTGAAATTGGCGCAAAACAGGACTTGTATATTGGGATAAGTAGATGATATAGAGTTTGCAGCGTTTTCAAAAACACCAATAGTGTTTTATGCCTCACTAAAGATGCGATCGCCTTTTTTAAAATATCAGAAAAATGAAAAATATGAATATAAAACCTTTTAAACGATTGTGATAACTATTCTCCTGCAAGCGTTACTTCTATGGATAACTTGCTACCCTAATCATAGAAAATCCATTATGAGGGGAGGAAAAGATTGAATTTTTAATATTACTTTTTATAAAGGAATTTATTGTTTGTAACGATGCAAGTATTCACCACCGAGGTAGGCGGATTTGAGGTTATGAAATTCATCAACCTAGATCTTTCGTGAGCACTCCAATACATTTTCCATTAATTTCAAAGGATTGTCCTTGAGTGTTATAGGTCTTCCTCTTGTTACGAAACAGAGCATATAAACACGAAGAAGTGACTAATTACTTATTATTTAATAAGTATTGGGACATAAAAATGTAATTTTTGTTTAGCCTGATATTTATAATTCTCCTACGGATCGGTCTGTTTGTGGAATGATATTTTGTCTAATATTGGTATTACCAACATTAGCAAGGCTACTATGTAAACAGTGACAAGTCTCATTCTTGAAAAGCAGGTCTAACTTGTTTTTACATTAATTTCTATAATTTGTTGTATATATCTTAATTACTCCTGCGGTTTCTGCTGACCTTGACATTCAACTTCCAGAAAATTTTGGAGATGGCGTTTACGTTGTGACTGTATCATCACATGTCTCCTTTTGCCTAACAACGTGCTGAGTGATGCCTATTTATTCGGATACATCCACTTGCCCCTTATGAGCTAAATAGACCACTGAAATTCCTGACCATGGATCCGTACACATCAATGTAACACAAACGCTGCAGAGAGGTTGATGGATGACCGTTGATTTTCTCATAGAAATTCAACGGGTGGATCGTGGATGGTATGTTACAGAGTAGTACTCGAACCGGTTAAACTGACAGTAGCGTGAAGCTCGACCCTTAAGAGCCTTTTCCGACCGCACACATTGACTAAGCACTTGGTATAATAGAGCCTAAAACAGTCAGTTACAACGGCAGGGGGAGCGGATCCATTTGAGCTCGTAGAATTATTAAACAGACGTCAGCCGGACGCATGTTAAAAAGCTCTCCTGACCCCTTTCATTCAACGCGAGTTTGCCTACCTGCTCCACGTCTACATTGGTCCGTCCGTCCCTCTCCGACGGTGCTTCCGTTTCCAAAGGCGGTTTTATACGGAGAGCGATCCCTCTCTTTGTAAACGGGACCGGTGTTTGAACTAGTTGGAATAGGGCGTCAATCACGAGGGAGAGGGAAATAGCCCCCCTATTATGGCGATTATCAGATTGCGCGTCGTCCGCTCTTCCTGAGAACCTTGCCTTTCAGCATTCCGCCTAGCCTCCTCCTCGTTTCTCTGGCGTCTATTCGGTTTGATGAAAATGCTCTTTTCATTTCGCGGTGCCCACAAAGCGATTGTCTGGCAAATGCTCGGCAGGAAACGCGAATTTGAACGGAGCCGTCAAATTTCCCGTTCCCATCATTAAATCGCCGCGCTCCGGCCACAATAGCCGTTCAATTGAGCCGTTTGGAGATTGCTATGCAGCCTATATCCCTGCCAAATGCCGTCTTTCAACCTCTGCACTCCCGAAATGAGACCCTATTTATCTTCAAAGCTTATTTAAATGCCGGGGTGTGAATAGAATATATTGGATCTAAAGGAAGACGAACGAGGAAGTGCTGTTCAAGGATGGATAAGATTGCAAGTTGACTTCTCCTGGTACCCAGAGAATGCGGTAGTTTGGCAAAGCAATGGATGCGGGTTCGAATACCAAATAGAGTATGTATGCCATAATTTTCCTGTGATCAAGGTCATATCTTAATCTTTGCGATTTAATATGTGGTTTAATGTCCATCATATTAATTGTTAATTAACTGGTTTTTGATTTCATCGTCATAATGATAAGATATTGTGCTCATTTAATACCTATGCAGTTCAGAAGAATAATATATTACTTTTTGTTAGAGCAATCAATTAGGTATGGTTCTGAACTATGGGGTCATGCATCTGATTGCCATAGTTAATCCGAAACTTTGCTTAATGTAAAAGTCCATACCAAATAGATCGTACTGTGGAAATGCACATTTTTAAATTTATTCATATATTATAAAAGTTTTGTTTACCAAATTTTACTATAACTTATTCTTCTGCTGAAAAATCGATACACAATAAATTTTAGACCTTTTTAGACCTCTTAGAAACCATTTATGATGCGAGAAGGAAATTGTATGCAGTGCCAAGAGTCAATAACAATTATGGAGGAAGTGGTAGTTATTAAATTATTCCAAATCTATTTAATTATTATGGAATATATTTTGATAATATTTTAATAAAAATATTATCAAAATATATATATAAAAAAAAAAAGTTTAATAAAGTGTATATCAAGAGGTTTACCAATGGATTATTCTTGAATGAATGGTGATTTAAATATTAATATATTTATTATTTCGTTTCTTATTACTCGTTCAAATAATTGTTTTAAATTAATTAATATTAAAATTTTCTGCTCCAGGTAATTTTTTCCTTTTGTTTATTGTAATTAATGAGACCTACCAAACATATTATTATGTAGAATGTTCTTGTATGAAAGAAATGGTTATATTTATGTCCCGACGACAGCTTTATGTTTGACGGAACTATATTTTCGCGAAGAGAAAGAAACATATAGATACGTAAATTACGAGCTATGTATTATCTGTATACGGGAGGGCGTGTGGCAGGGGGTGAAAGATCGATCTACATGCAATTCTGTTTCTTAGTAAGTTATGTTGCACCCTATGTAGCCTGCTTCATGACTGTTGATGTCGATATCCACTACGGCTGTAATAGTTTCTGTCAATTTATACATATTCTTCGTAACTACCTATTATGAATGTATTTTTACAATAAGGGTATTCATATTATATATATTATTGTTACTCAGCATCTTTTTTCGCTCAATTACTATGAGGCCTTAAGCGATTAATAAGGCATCAGTGCATAAGAGTTTTCATCCATTCCTCATATAGGATAACTACTCAGTATATGTTTTAAGGTTTTTATTTGTACTCAACCTATAAGAAAAATCTATTGGACAAAAGTTTAATGGAAAATGAGCTAAAAATAGGCCTCCCCCATCCACGGAGTAATTATAAATAAAAAACAAAGAAGGAAGAATCATAGCCGTAAGGAGACACACGTTGATTTTAATTGTGGAGTTAAATAAAAATAAAAGTTGTTATTACTTGTATAGAACTTCATATGAAGTCAATAACTTTGCTATTTTGGATACATTTTTCTGACTTTTTTATTTCATCAACCGAAAAATTCTTTAATTATTTTGGGGGTGGTGAAGGCGGTTGAATAATGAGGTATAGCGTATGGAGTACGTTTAGCTATACATCTTACAACTACACCTACTTTGGAAATTGCATATTAATTTTGCTTAGTATTTCTTATTGCTCCAAAGATGTCGGAGCATATTTTTCAGTTTTGAAAATCATGTGAATTTTATCTAGTATGTTAAAAAATTATTAAATGCCATCTACCGGATATACTAATTAACCGTCTATGAATATATTCTTGCAATATCCCCGTCGAACAGGTCAATGAATCGCTAGTGACGTTTCGATGACTTGATTGAGAATCTTAACCATATCATGCGTACAAAATATTTCCCCCCAATTGTCTTTGTGCCCCTTTCATTTCTGAGCGAACCAAAATGTTTTCCCCACCAAATTCATGCACACCAATGTGAATTTGTATTCTTCTATTTCGTAAGAGGCTAAGACATCTCTCTGGTCTTCAAGGTGAGGCGTTCTGTGAGCGGGAATGCAATCCTGTAGCAGCTTGGCTGGAATTCAGAGGCTTGGGGAATAAGGGCACGAATGCATGCTGGGTCGTTCCCGACGTCTGAGATGGAGCACGAAGCCTAAAAAGTTGACGCGGGACAATTTCCCGTTTATTCCTTTGACGGATGGGGAACTAGTTGGGCCTCCGAGATTCATAGCTGCGTCCCGCGAAGAAATCGATTTAAATTCCTGGGAGTGCCTGCATAAGACTTACTCCCGTGCAAAATGAACGGGTCAGACGTATCTTTCTTTCGTGTTGAGCCCCGTCTGACTCAATGGTTTCCTCGTTTCGCTCTCGGGGTTGTAGAAGGCACAATAATTAGATGCTGCCAAATCCTAACCTTTGCTGGAATATTGGCGGTTCGCTTGACAGAAATTTGGTAGAAATACGTTTGAAATTCATTAAGTATATGATGCCTTACAAATCAGTTTTGCGTTTGAAATAGGCTTCACTCTATAATAACCAGACAAACCGCTCTTTCCCAAAATAAGGCGTTCATCATTCTTTTTTGAGACGTAGAACCTTAAGTAATCACTTCTCTGCATATGGAACAAGAAAAATATTAGAAAGTAGTTAGTCATATCAATAATAAACTACAATAAAGCTGCCTTTTTTGACCATAATTTGTGAGGTACCTATATTGGTGCGTTCGAAGCTTAAAGCCGAAGGATATCATAACTTAGGTCAGGCTTAGCACAGGGCATCCTGTTGGAGAAATTACTTACTCTTGTATGTTTAAATAAATGCAATTCAAAATGTTTAAATGGTCCCAGTTCCAGGAGGCCCATCTCTGCTCGCAAACAATATCAGATTGGAAAAAAATAGTTACATCTATAGACTCAAGATCACCCATTAAGCCTAAGTCAGGATGGCTACTGATATCCAATTTTCAAATTCCCTGACTATTCCCTGACTTTCCCCTGATGGCCTTACGAATTTCCCTGACCGATCGCCAAAAGGTCTGCTATTATCAAAATATATAATTTCTGCTGGATTATATTTTCGTCAAAACTCAGAAAATTTTAAAAGCTAAAATCAATGCATTAAAAGCTATAAGAATGAAAAAACACATTAAATCTTCACAAGTTAAGCCCTAATACAAATTAAACACACTTATAATACATTTTTCGCGGCCATGGGTACGCAGCCGCGTATCGTATTTCCGTGGCCGTGTATGTTTCCTTTGGTTAAATTACAAATTGACAATTTCTAATTCTTCAAAGAAGAGGTAGCGTGTCGTGGTAGCTCTGGGAAGTTTAAAATTACTGAAAAGGCATCGAAGGGAAAGTTAATGAGGAATTTACAAGGAAGGACTCCGGCACAGGTTGCCCGAAAAATACAAACCAAGCCCATGTTGTTAGACTGGATCAAAATCTGATGGCACGAGTGACGTTTAGAAGTGAATCACAATTTGATTGATGTGGTTTTAACCCCTTGATTGTAAGAGGGAACCAAAAACGTAAAAATATTTGTATAAACAAACAAAACGTAATCGCGTCACTGCGAGCGAAAACAGGAGGCAATTAGCAACGGCAGCATCATGTTCAGGAATATCAATCATATTTGAGGTGGTTTGTGACCTGACCAAATTGCTTCGAGATGAAGCGAAGGGTGCCATTCAATAATTACGTCGAGCGTGAAAGGAGGGGAGGGGAGGAGGACACTTCTTACTGCCTCGCGAAGGGGGATACGGGAATCGAAGATGATCTTACAAAAGATTTTGTTTACACGTGTGATCGTACTTGTATTACCGTTTTAATAATCATCGTCTCGTATTTTTAGAACTGCAAGCACGTATTTACTACAGGCTAGTGTGCTGTAACTACCTCTTGACCTGTCTCTCGGAATTTAACAACATAGCATCGGATTCCTTGTGATGAACGGAATACATGGTGATCATGAATTATAACGCTACCTACTAGGCAAATATCGCATTAAGGATATACAAAAGGGATTAATTCTACGACTGATTCACAGCTAAATAACTAAGATTCACAACTGAATGTTCAACGAATTGACGGGGCTTATTCTATGCGCTTCGGCGACGGACATTAGTTTTAGCTGGTGAAATAAAAGGCGGGAAAGCGGTAAAGGTAACGGCAGAAAAATAACGAGAACTTCCTATCCCAGTTTTTCCCTGACTGTTATGAGAATTCCCTGACTTTTCCAGATTTAAAAAAGTCCCTGACAATTTCAGGTTTTCCCGGTTTTCCCTGACGATCGCCACCCGGTAAGTGTTCAAAAATTGAATGTCACCATGCCAAACTCAAAGCCCCAGTTGCTAAAAGCCTGGAAACATCACTCCTGAACTTTCATTCGCTTCTTCTAAAGCAGAAACTTTATCTATACTTGATTTTATTTGCCTAAAAGTCGCAGGTTCATATAACCGCCCAAGGTATGGGTGTTGCGTTTGTGCGTTGAGATAAATATCATAGATTAGAAGGTTGCAAATACCCTTATTCTTGCCTCTTCTCGGTGACGTACAACACCTGCCGCACGCATTCTTAATTGTTCGTACAGCTGATGATAGAGGGGATGCTGGTAAACGTTAAACATATGTGCGTAGTTGCTGGTGTAAATATGGACGTAGATTTTTACTTATTTAGAGGGAGGTAGAATACCTTTTCCCTTGCTCCTTTGCAGCAGGTAGCATTTTAACGTATAGGCAAATGGGTGATTCCTAAAACCCGCAGAGGTTCATAATCCCGCCCCTGGGCGTCGAAGCTTTAGCCTAGGGAAGCGGCAGAGACTCTTGTATTCATAATGGGAGGTGGTCGATATCTCCGGCTATTGCAAGAAATATGGAAGATTTCCCGGCAGTGGAAGATATTTATCAGTGGTATTCCGGCTTCTACTTGAGTATTTTGTAGAGAATATTCATGTTTAGTGCTCTGTCCGTCCGATGGCACATTAAACCGTACCCTTGGCGCGGTTTCCGTAAGTGCAGGCTAATGCATACGCTGGGTTTCTATGCATCCTTCCTTCTTTCTCTTCCATTCCCACCAAGTACTTTTCCTCCCGTTCACCTATTTAGGATTGAAACACCGATGCGGTGATCAAAGTGCAACCGTAATGAATGTAGTAAATTAAGTTTAACGATGCTGCAACTATGGACATAATATTGCAGCATTTAACAGGAAGTTAACATCAAAGAAAAAAGTATTTTAGTTTAGAGGAAGAAGAGGTTAAGATTTGAACAAACTTCCTTGAGGCTTTCCCAGAACGGAGCGTTTCCAAACTTGAAAATATAACCTCAATAGGGGCGTTTACTTGGAAATGAAATCGCAATTTTATACACGAATTCGTTAGATGGAAACGAAAAATGAATTTTAGTGAAAAGGTTAATTTAATAAACAGAGCCGTTAATTCAAAATCAAAAATTAAAATAAGCAAAAGATGAAGCCCACCGAAGAAGCTGCTTTGAGACTATTGATGTCATTTACTTCCCGTCCTTGACAGCTTTTAGGGAAAGGGAATGAATCGGAGAGGGGGTGTCGGAAGGTCTGCTCGCACAGATTCTGTCGCAACCGCTCCCATTCGCAGATTCAGCTGAGTGTCCTCCATTGCGATAAGGCGAAGTAGGTTCGCGGGCTCGGCGGTGATTGGACGAAGTGGATGACACAAGAGGTCGCATGTACGCCCATTTATCCGAAAGGGTTAGAAAACATCATTTTTTCGTCGCTTATAACTCGAGAGCTAATTTACGGATCAAAAAACGGAAAAATAGGGCTCTCTTTATTTTACAAACCTTATCAGATTGTACTTATACTCCAGATTTTTTTTCAAGGAGAGCTTTCAAGAATGGGTTACTAGAGGGCAAAACGATAAACTACGAACTCCCATCCACCGGATTAGCGCCTTTAATAGGTCTTTCGAAGTAAGTGGAAGCAAATTATGTGCCTTATCTAGTGAAATACGCAGATCCAAAAATAGCCGAATATTTAGGCAGACTCTTCAACTACCTGTTTCAAAAACAAAGTTCAGATATTTCCCGCTCTGATCTGGCCATAATAAATGTAATTTAATGCAATGTTCAAATGGCATATTTGTACAAAACTTTATCTTTGTGTTATGCTATGCATTGTTTTGTTGATTTGTATATATCACTTCATTTAATTTTTTTCTTGTTTTGTTTCATGCTGTAATATATGCCCAATACGGACTATTATTCTCTCGTAAATTTGTAGAATGCTCATATGAGTCTAAGTAGCCTCCGAGTATGTTTCAACTTTTTGTTAAATAATGTTGTATTGTGATTATGAAATATAATATTTTCTCCCTCTCTCCCTCTCAGATTCGGCAATGTTAACCCTTACCCTTTACCGAAATACCGAAAAGTTTACCCTTACATACCGAAATAAAATATATAAAAATACCGAAATACCGTTTACCGAAAAGTTTACCCTTAACCGAAATATTAATTTTGTACACGAAATTGTTATATGGAAACTAAAAACGAATTTAAGTGAAAAAATTATCTTCTAACCACAACCATTCACTCATAAATCAAATATTAAAATAAGAAAAAGGTGACGCCCACCGAAAGAGCTGCTTTGATAACATTGACGTCATTATTTTCCCGTCCTTCACTGCTTTTAGGGGAAGGAAGGGAGTGGAGGCGGGTTCTCTGAAGGCCTGCTCACATAGATCCTGTCGAAATCACTCCTATTGGCAGAGTCTCTCACCCTTTGCGATAAGTCGAAGTAGCTTCGCGGGCTCAGTTGTGATTGGACGAAGTCAATGACGTCAGAGGTTACATAACTCCCATTTTTCCGCAAGGGTTAAAAAACATCAATTTTTCTGCCGCTTATAACTCGAGAAATATTTGACGGATCAAAAAACGGAAAAATACGGGTCTTTTTATTTTACAAAATCTATCAGATCCTGCAATAAAAAAACATGCTAAACGACCCCATTAGAAAAATATGGCAAACGAAACGTAAATAAGCCTATGAGGTTATTTTTAACTAACCATAGGTGTCTCCTCGGAGGCGAGGCCTGTCGATTTCGTTGAGGTGTAGCGAGTGCTTCGGGAGGAGCGCTGTGGCTTGGAGAGGAAGGAGCAAAGGTTGGTTCCCGAGAATGACAGATGGGGGCGCTGAGGGGGAAGAGCTTGAGTCAGGCGTGATGGCCGAATGGTGGGAGAGGGACCTCTGGCGTAAATAATTCGGCTGTGCTGAGCACGGGACGGTTATAGGGACGACGGGGAGGGGGAGCGAGGTGGAGAGATATGGTGTGGGCGGACGCAAGATCACAGACTGTAAGGGGAGATAGCGACGTGGGAAAGGAGACTGGGATATCTCCAAAAGGGCCGAGGAAGGAGGGCACGGGAGGGAAAGGTTCTTCCATCGAGGGCGGAGGCGTGAATAAGAAAAGAAAGGCGTTGAGATATAGGCAAAAGGGAAGCTGCTTTTGGTAGGTCGACCCCGAAGGTTAAGGGCGACGCCAGATGAGTTGGTGTTATCAGCAGGCGTGGATATCTTAGAGCAAAACAATATGGCTTATTCCTATCTGGGCTCTCAGGGTTGTTTCGCCAAGGGTTTCACTTTCGGTAACACTCTGGTTCTTATGAATCTTATCTCATGCTTCACTTCTTTCGGTAAAACTTTGATGAATTTAGAGCTACCTGACTCTTCTGTAGCATTTGAATTGCCGTATGGAATACTATGTTTACCTTGAGAGTGAAGCTTTAGTGCTACTGTTGGGTTGATTATATATGGGTTAAATATTCTCCAGTAGCTCATTTAACACACTCAACGCGGATGCTTGGAATTCAAGGCATGCCTCGTTACCCTGGGAGGTTGATGCCTTGATGTCAAGGCATGGGTTCCCATTATGTTCGTAGCTAAGTAAAAAATTATTATTATATTGCATAAATTTTATGTTTAAAGCATTTATATTAATTTATTTATTCATATAAAGTAACTTAAATGGTTAAGATGTTTTAGTTGAAAATTAAATCACCCCCTTGATTTTCCTTTTGGATTTCTATGTTGGACGTGAGTCTATTAACACATTTTACCTTAGGCAATTAGCAGCTTGGCTATAGTTGTTGACATTATTTGGAAAGGCATTCGGCAACCAAAATCGTTAGTGCCGGTATGAAAAGGTTGGTATTAGGAATGGGGTTGGATTATTTAAGGAATGGAGGGAGTGAAACGTTGCGTCAACATTACCCTACCGATACGTCCAAGGCATTAACGCTCATAATGGCGTGCGGAGTACATACTAAGATAATTGTGTCCATAAAGAACTGGTATACTAATGAAAATCTAAACTATTACATATATTCGAACCCAGCTACTCAGAAGATGTAGCCAGAGCTCCAACCACAACACGACTTGACCACCTATCTCTTTGCCTTCGAACTTTAACGTTAAACTATAACAAACTTCTCAAAGCAGGAAGGGATATAGCCGTGGGTCTCATTATCATTCTAATTTACGGGGAGGTATTCCGTAACTGTACGTCAGTTGTTACAGTAAAAAACACGAACGTGAGTAATCGTATTAACAGTATTGACTCAGGACCATTGCCTAAAAATGAGAGGCTGAAAGCCCAGCATAAAGTGAGGGTCAGCAAAATATACTCTTCATAGTCCAATTGTGAAGACCACATGTCTTTTTTGCTCTTAAAAATACGCATTTCGTAAAGTATCTTCCTAATGTGTGTTACGCAGAGTCATGAGTATTAGGTCGAGAGTTGTCTTCTGTCCAATGCACCATACTGGAAGGCTGAAAACTCTTGATGCTTAAATTTATTCCGCTAATTTAGGGAATTACAGTCGAATGAAATTTGATGGAATATTTTTTATTCATCCGCTAGGTGAAATCACAAAATATATGGGAATATGCCCGGATATCTGTTCCTTAAAATGTGTCCTAGCCTTGCAAATTAAGTACTATGTATGATGCTCACGTGTAGTATGTTGTATTCAATTGCTATAAATGTTGGTTAATTGTGTTTTATTATAAGCAAGTTTTCTGGTCCACTGTCGGTGAAGTGCTTTATTTTAATTTATATTTATCGTAGCAAAGTCAGTTAATTTACCCAAGTGAATGGTTTTGCTCCTTAAATAGGCCACCACTTTTAGCCTCACGCTTTATGGCAGTGAATGAGTTAATATATGGTCTTTAGAGGGATACTTTGTATTTTATTAAATGTACCCTATTTTAGTTTCGAATTTTGATTCCCAATATTGTTATTCCAATTTTATTATAAGCAACTTCTCTGTGCTCCTTTCGCTGAATTTAAATTTTCTAATTCATCTGGAGCTTAACATATTTTGTCTCTGGGTTGTTTTTTGCGAAATAACAGGTTCACTTCTTGCATCATGACAGTGAATAGCTTGTCTGTTTCTTGGTATTTTTTTAAATTTTCTAATTCATCCGGAGCTTAACATATTTTGTCATTGGGTTGTTTTTTGTGAAATAACAGGTTCACTTCTTGCATCATGACAGTGAATAGAAGAAGCGTCTGTTGCTTGGTATTTTTTTAAATTTTCTAATTCATCTGGAGCTTAACATATTTTGTCACTGGATTTGTTTTTTTGTGATATAACAGATTCACTTCTTGCATCATGACAGTGAATAGAAGAAGCGTCTGTTGCTTGGTATTTTTAATGCCCCTTGTTTTGGTTTTGTCCTGCAATAAGTTGCTAGTCATCAGTATTTGATCACTCTGCTCCATTACCCCTGATAGAGATTCATCTACGTATCCTGGTTCTCCTACCTTTATTGTCGTCTTTACCCGTACACTCCCTCACACTGAATCGTCTCCTAATTTCATCAGCGCAGACTTGATCCTTCATCCACTAATGACTTCCAGGCATTGATGTGAGGGCCTACGACGCGGTAGCCTTAGTATCGCATTAGAGGAAGGAAATTGAGTAGGTTATAGTTTACTGGGTGCGGAATTTATGGAGGAAAGGTAGACCGTTCCCTGGTGCATCTCAATGGAGAAGCAAGGTGATCAGGGGGATCTTGTGCTTGAATTGAGCGTGTTCTGCCCGCGCTGATAGCCATTCGCGTGGAAAATGAAGGCCATACTCGGATCCGTGAATGGAGGATTTGCAAAAACACAGGGAGGCATGGTACACGTTTCATGAACATGAGATAAGTGACTCGATTCCAAGGATTGATAAAATTTTATGAAATCAGCTGATTGAGTTAATGATGGTCATGATGTCGTGTTGAATATTTTTGACTCATGCATACATACAGTTAATTTTTTGCGTAGCCTCAAAATGCCCTATTAAAAAGGTATTAGTTCGTCATATCTCTTACAATTTTCATGCCACGATGTTAGATATAAAATAATAGGCAATGGCCTTCCATTCTGCAAAAATGTTCCTACCACTTTATTATGCACATTACCAAATATTCCTGTTTCCTTCATCTTTTATTATAAATACTAATTACAGGGGCTTGCTAAAACACAGCAAATCTGCCACTTGATTTTTATCAAGCAGCATTTAACACTGCAAATTTTCCTTGAAGAATTAAGTATTCAAATCTGATGATTATCAGAAGAGCCAAAAAACAGAAAATTTGCCAACGTAATGTCATATGGTCAGTTGTATGCGAAGTCATATTTTTTTTAAACTCGGCAACTAAGGTGGGATTTAAACCCGCGACAATTTGGTTTTCAGCCTCATCCACTGAAATATTGATCAGAAATCAGTTTCCGGATAACAACTTTAATTGGATTGAAAACAGTGTAAGGCATACTAACCACAAGAATATCAATTTTTACGTAAAGAAATTTCGTAGAAACATTTTTTTTAAATATAACCAAAATTCGTATTCTATTTGGATGGTGTATTAGGAATTTGGTAATTCTAATGAAAATCTGGATGCCTGACCTTTCCAACACTGACAGTATACATAAAACGGGGTTTCATAATTTTTTTTGCCAGACAATATAAATGAAACCCTATTTTGGAAAAGTAAGAAAAATTATCAATATTTACTATGATTTGATATATTCCACCTTATGGTGGTTTAGTGTCTACGCGAAAATATCCCCTATTTAATTTAAAGTTTCTCAGGTAAACACACACCGAGTAATAGGTTCCATGTTACCTCGATTTACTGGTAGCATACAGTAAACCATCCATGGATCATGAGCTTATTTTTTGGAAGTTCGTGTTCGAGAGTTAAATCAAGTAAACTTAATATAACAAACTGCTAGGCTTGACTTCGTGGAACCACATATTGATAACGTAAATTCGTTCACTTAGTAAAATTCCACACTTTGGTTGAAACCTAGGTCGGTTTTAATAAAAGTGTGGAATTTTACTAAGTATATTCATTTACGTTATCAAGTAAACTTTGTTATACCACTCTGTTTATTGGGTACAGCCCATCTGGTTTCAACACTTGTGTCAATATCGCGGGGAAATATTGTATTGTCCCCTAATAATGAGATGAAAGGGTTGAAACCGGTCGGGATATCATACGGAACTATATTCTCTGCAAATGCTTTAAGCCATCGTTCACAACATCCGATGATACTCGTATTATATGCTCGATAGGTAGATAATATTCGTGGTACTTGGTAGAAATTTAGAGGTTACGATCATTATTAAACTAGAGAAATGAAACTAGTGTGTTAGAGAATTTCCCTCTTAGGAGAGTAAAGTAGACAGCGATAGACAAAGCAAGAAAGAAATAAGTAAGACGTGTGTAAACATTTCCGGTGTTGGAGAACACCCATTTAAGGCGTTTTGTTAGTCATATGACATATTTAGTTGGCAGTGCATGAGTCCAATTTTTTGAACTGGGAAACGAAAAAATGAGTATGAAAAAAAATGAAAATTTTCAGTAAAATTCCACTGTATTTATTGTTTGAGATCAACCGGTTGAGAAGATACACTCAAGTAATTTCAATGAATCAGCTACGAAACTGGATATGGCAAGGTGCAAATAAAGGAGAAACATATAGAAAGGCTCAGCTTGCAGCTGATGTTGCGTTGGGTTGTTAATCCAAAGAGAAGGGTGGTTTTACATGATTACAGTGTGGAGGAGACAGTGGAATAGTGCGAGGTAGGCAGCGAGACGATTAAGAGTGGTAAAGTAAATTAAATAACTCACCAATTTGAATTCTTTAATTTATCAAGTTGAATTTCAGCAAGCATTGTGTTTTAGTTGTTTCACGTGGAATAAGGTTTTTAATAGCAGCTTTTTTAAACAAAACCTGTTTCATTACTTGATTATCTGAACTTATACCTTCAGAATAGCGTGCATTATGATGTCGCGGGCCGTGTAAATGATGATGGGAGCGTGCGTGATGCGTTTGGAGAATTATGTCGCACGATTTTTCAACTTGCATGCATGCAAATTTTCTTTCCAACTAGGGCACTGCCTTGAAATATCTTTTGCTGCGAAATTGATGTATTTTGCTTTAATAATGAAATTAAAACCGTAATTTCGTTTTAAAAACTTTAACAGCATTACAGTTTGCATGGAAAAAAGCCATGGTACCAGAACTGACGGAGAGGATACACTTATCGCTGTAGATCAAAGTTGCCAATTTTGTGGAAGTTGGTTGATGAAAAAATGTGAAATAGGAAATTGAGGACTATTAAAGACATGTTGATCAAATGCAAAAGCATGCTTCACCAGATTTTTATATTCTTCTGCACTTGAGCATTTGTGAGATTCATCTGGATTAATAACTACATTCGAACACTTGTAGAATGATTTTCATGGTATTTAGATCTGCAATATAGCAGAAAGCTCACAGCTAAGACATATTTTGAAGAGGTTATATAAGGAGAAATATCTAGAAAGGCTCAGCTTGCAACTGATGCGTTGGGTTGATTATCTAAAGATGTTCAAAATATATGTATAAAATTTCAAACATCTTGGTCACATATAAGGCTTTCAATGGAATTGGTTAAAAAATATAGATACATACATTGGGGTCTGTTGAAAGTAATATTCGAGGGAAAAGTAACTGAAAAAAATGAAAAATAACGCCATACGTGAAAATGTAGTTCATGTTGATCCTTGAAACGAAAGATTGATTTCATGTAGTCGTTTTCATATGCAGTACTTATTTGTTTCAAGGATCAACATGAACTACATTTTTCACACGTGGCGTTAATTTCCATTCTTTCCCGTTACTCTTCCCACGACTACTACTTTCATCAGACCTCAATATATGTATCTACACTGTTTAACCATTTACTTTGCAAACCCAATATGTGACCTAGATGTTAGGAATTTTATACATATATTTTGAACATCTTTCACCTAAAGTTAAAACGTTTTCATGAGTCAGTATTTATACTTAGTTGCTTTAAGAAATTTATTAATTTTTAGTTCCATTATTTTAAGAAATACTATTTTTTCAAGAGCCAATATATCGTCACCTTCAGTACCAAAGTGATAAGCAAATTTTCAATAACAGTTTAGTACCCTGCTTGATTCAATTTTGGTAATAATATCCTTCAGGTGAAAGATGAACGTACCTAATACGTTCGTCAGTTACTCCAGTGATAGCTTTTATTTGTAGAAAACTATTCAAAAATTTCATCTTGTAAGACTGTAATTCCACTTAGAATCTACCAGTCTCTTCAACAGGAGGATGAATTTACATTAATTATTATTAATAATTTCTAGTGCATGTGTTTTCATATGCAGTACTTATTCGTTTCAAGGATCAACATGATCTACATTTTTCACACGTGGCGTTAATTTCCATTCTTTCCTGTTACTTTTCCCTCAACTATTACTTTCATCAGATCTTATGCATTAGGGCTCATATACAGTGAGATATCTCAGATATAGCGAGAATTAGAAAGTTTGTAAATATATGTTTTCATATTTTCAAGTTTTTGCTGCCTGTTTCCTCGGTACATTAGTTTATTTCAAATGTATTTTTTTTTTAACTGATGCCTCTTGTATAGGGGCAATTGATCCACTCCATTCCTTATTTGCTGGGATGGGTGAGTTCCATTTAGGTTTCCAAAGAACGCTTTCTCCGTAGAACAGGCCAAATCGCTGATTTTCACCAATTAGGATATGGTTTCCGTATCTATTAGTCTCCATGAGATATTATCGATCATTAATCGAAGGTGTTGAATCATTTCCCGATTGAGCTTCTTCCTCTCTACCCCCTAATCATTGCTAATCATAATTGCTACATTTTATACCCTGAACAAATATCCCTACGCAATTCACGCGAGACCATCTTTTTTTTGATCAACATTTGTTTTACAATTTTTCCTGATTGATTGTCTTCAATAGGCCAACATAACTCAAGATATAGCCATTAAACTCTCACGTCTTCTTTTAAAATATTTCACCACACCTCTCTTTTATGCCACTTTTATTATGACTTCTCCACTTGTCACTCAGTCAATATATTTTATTTTCATCATTCTTGGAGGCGCATTTTTAATGTTGCCTGTTTCTACGACTCTGCTGTTGTCGTCCCCCATGCCTCATTGCTATAAAGGATCGTACCTACTCCAGATGTGTGTTCTAATGAAGTGCTTCCTTCAATCGAAGCTTGCATTTCCTGCTGTAGGTAGAATCTTCTTTTGGTTGAATGCCCACTTCGGCTGGGAAATTCTGTTTACCTATTCCATGTTGCTTCGCCCATCGCAAGTCTGCTTTTTAGGCCGCAATACTCTCTTAACTTTTCCTGCTTTAATTTCCCTAGTTTCATTTTGGACTTGTCTTCCTTCCAGCCTACTCCATACCATTTAGTCTTTATTTACATTTTACCGATCTTCAGGTACCATTTGGCCATTGCCTTTTCGATGATTGCTAAAGTGCTGCTTTTAGCCTCTTTCTGTGTTTTCCATGACCGCTGTCATCGGCAAATCTCGGCGAACGATAACAAAGATAAATAATTTGCAGTATTCGTATTAAATAGTGTATAATTTTTAATATTTTTCGTAGCACCTACCCTATCTTCATTAAACTTACTCACATGATATAATGGAATTTTGAATAATAAATAATGCATGAGTTTAAGCAAAAAGCATTAAGTAGTGAAAACACGCTGATTTATGTTTTGCAGGTAAAAATTAAGTAATAATCATTAACCAAATTGCACTGGTGCTAGATGGTGCCAGTGGTGCTACCATTTGGCAGCAATCAAAAGCAAACTGGAATAAGAGTACCAAATGGTAATTCTGGTTTGGTAGCATCTTACATTTTAAAAAAATATTAAATTAGCCTGTTGTAAGGCATCCTATTACTTACTCATCATATTTGGGAATTTACTTTCAGTGAAAATACAAATTTAGTTATTGAAATGCCAACTGTGGCCACGGAAAAACTATTTTCGATACCATATTTGTCTCAAAATTTTTTTAACGGTTTAAAAATTTGATATTTGATTTACCACCGTGCTTGAGTGTAATTTTTTAATTTAAAATTTCTTATTGAAAACTTTCTTATCAGGGATGATCTCTCATATTGTTTTATGATTTTAGATCCCATGGGTCACAGATATTTTATTTCCCGCCTATTTTCACATTAATATTTGTAAGAACCAAATGAGAGTCGACCGAAAAATATGCTTGGAGAGAACTCTTTTAAATTCGCGTGAAACAAACTATTCCGACCCGCTCTTCATTTCCGTGGTGGACCCAGAACAACCAGAAAAAATAGGAGTAGCGGAGGAATAAAGTCAGGCCCCCACTTCCTCGTCCTCGGGCATAACAATTTACAAATAACACGCATAATTAATAAAGCTTACCTCATCCCATTACAGTGGGAGAGAAAGCGATGCTTCGGTGGGTTTCAACACAATATGTCAACTTCCAAAACTAACGGGGTTTGCCTTGGGAGGGGTGGAGTATCCATCCCTCTCGCCTCTGATGAAAAATTGGCGCGCGAAAAAGATGGGTGGGGCAAGGATTAAATGAGACCAAATGGCTGTAGGGAAAGAAGGGGAGAGAGGGGAGTGGGGGTGTGGTTTGAGAGGGGAAAGGGGTCCACGGAGAGAGAGAGGGGGGGGGGGGAGAGGGACGTATGGTCCAAGTGGTGGAAGGAACTACGAGGGAAATTTCAGAGAAAAATGGTCCCAGGATTAGAATTTGGACGTAAAAACAAATACGAGCCATCTCCTCTCATTTCTCTGCATCCCACCACCCTTGCTCCGCCTCCCTCCATTGCTGCACACCCCCACAAGCCCCCCCGTTATGCAGAAGGATGGGATGTGGGGCTTAAAAACCGCGGCACTTTGAAACACATTCCTCTCTGCAACTCACCCGTCCCGTTCCGGCGTTCTTTCCCGCCTTCCGTCACTCTTTGGTGTGCAAATATTCATTCTCCTTTCAGTTTTTCCTCCATGTTTATCACTCTTCCATCCTATTTTCGTTTGTTTCAACCCTTTTGAATTAATGTTACGAATCGAAGCGGTATTCAAAATGCATCGTGTAGGAAACCAGCTACATGCATGGGAACTAGCTGGAAGCTATAATAATTATGAATGCACGTGAGCATGTTTAGTGATGAGTGATGACTCACCCCTTGCAATACAAGAGTCGAGGTAACTGGGGAAGATGAATACGTAGGTTAAATTTTCTTACTGGCTGCAAAAATATTATATGGATGAAAATTTAGCATTACCGCTGTCATAGTGCCCTCTATCCAGTCTTCAGTCAAAATTTTCTTTCGATCCTGAGCTCCTTTCGTAAATATACCTATAATATGGGCCTTTCGTCAATATACTTATAATATAATAGGTATAAGGTTAGTTGGTTATTTAGAGGAGACGACAAACAGCTGAGGTCATTTGCGCCATTTAGTATAGGCGGGTAACTGGGTAGTGGTAGGATCATTGCAGGTAATGGAGGAAGGTTGGAGAGAAACCCGGCGTCGGCATTAGGCTACTCTGAACGACAGGCGTCATGGGGATCGCAGCTCAACGTCCCATCCGACGGACGGAGTACTGAACCATTAATGTCCTCCACTAGGCACTTATGTATGGATCGGTTTGCCATTGAAATATCCGCCGCTGGGAAATATCTGGGAATCGAACCCGGGCCCTCGGGATGAGAGGCCAGTACTATAGCCACCATACCAACCCGATCCTCTATTATGTGATTGTGGATTCGCACTCGTCTCCCTTTGATCATTACAGACTCTTGGGACCCAACGTTTGATTTTTTATCAAAGTAAGCCTCTTGTCAAGTGAGTATATTTTTTATTTCTTTTTCAATAACTTTTATCAGAACCTACACATAATTGGAACAATCTCTTATATAACAGTGAGTTATGGAAAGTTGCAGCTGCAAGTATAGCAGGGAAAGAAGCAATCTAAGTACGTGTTGCAGAAGTATGATAAAGATAATTCTCATATGCTGGGTGAAAGAAGAAGAATTAATGCTACCAAGGGAAGCACAGAAAAGTATGTGGTCTACTATTTCATGGGACCGTATTATCGGACACATCTTTGAGATGCTTCATTCTCAGCCTCATGGGAATAGGCGTCTAAGGAAATGTGAGCAAAGAAAGGCCTCGAATGGGACCCATGGAGCTGGAAGAGAAGGATGTTACGGAAAGCAGTAATGTAAGCATGAAAAGGTCAGCTGATAGGAGAACCTACTGGGGAGCTGTGTCTAACCAAACTTGATGATGATATGAGGGATACGATAAATACATGGCTGACACGCGTTGTTGATAAATTTGTTTTTTATGCAAGTCGTGAATCATAATGCAGTTTTTTTTTCATTGTAATATTCGAGTTAGTTAACTGCGCTTTGGGTTACATCAGATGTTCGAGGTGTGCACGTGCAATCACGGATTTGAGTCATTAACATTTAGTGAAGCAGGGGTAAAGAATGTTCTCTCCTATGACTCTAACTTAAAATAAGTAATTATTTTTCACCGCTTTCATAAGTATTTTAGCATGACATATTTCCAGAATATTAAAATTTAAGGACACACAAACAAGGCACTTTACCCGTGATATATGCATTAGATTCTATCTTAGTAGATTAGGGCATAACTCACAGAGTACTTCGAGTATAAAGGGATTTTTCCCCGGTCTTAGAAATCTCAGAATCAAGATTTAAAAATGTTAAGGAGCTCACAGTACAGTAATAAGTGAACTTTTGAACCATCAATTTTTGTTTCCTGATGTCTATAGAGCAGCAGCAGAATAATAAACTATATTTTCCCGTTGCTGGTATTCAAGACCTTAATCAGGTCAGAAATGAACTTATTTTTTCCTACAACAGCATTTTAGGCCTGTTACCAGGAATCCTAGGTTCTACTAGAGCCCATTATTTGCTGTAACTCCCTTAGGGAATCCTTAGTTACACTTGGTCCGGAAAACATAATCCGTACTTCATCCTATTTGAATTTCCGTGATGTCTACTTCCCTTATATTGTTAGAGGTCTTTGTTTCTTTTCGTTAGCTCCCCGTAAACTCAATAACCCCGTTGCCATTTATTCCTTCAAATATCCAGTTAACCTTCTTCTTGTAGCTATAAACTTTCTTCTCCCCAAGATTTTAACACAATATCTTCATGCTCTAATGACCTTAGGTTTTTGTTCTCGTATCACAAATATCCTTTTTTGTCTTCTCCAGTTTCAAACATTATGTGCCTCTGGCGTATACTCTTTCTCATTAGTGCATTACGTTTCTAACCTCGATTCTCTCCGTCTTCATTGGCGAGAAGAATATTTCTCTTATGACTTTATCCCATCCCAAAATTCTCTTTTCATTAAAAATGCCTATTTACCGTCGTAACTCTTTTTTAATCTTTCCTCGTATTTTGTTTACTGCAGGATTATCATACTTTTGCAACTTGATATCATATTTTCCGTGAGCGTTGCGGCCAGTGTAAAAGCATCCCGGTTGATCGTAAATTTTGTATTGTATTTCTGGGACTGTTGGTATTTTGCAAATTTCAACCACAACCAGCATTAAAAAATGCTGGTTTAAAAAATCGTAAGCATTCACCTTAATTATCAATAAAATGTTACGCTGGCTTAATCCCTATGTTTTTATTGCTGCATCTTTGATTGTGCTTTACCCCGGTTAAACTTTATAGTAATTAGACCTGGTAATGAACTCATAAATTTAATTTGCATTAAAGTTTAGAGTACACTATCTTTGTTTCCCTTACCCTTTCTTCTTGTCTTCAGCTTGTATATTTTCCAGCTGATCATTTTCATAGGTCATAGACGCAACCTGGAGAAAATACTTCGAAAGAGTGATTTGCTTTACTTGTCTATAAACGAGAAAACTAATACAGATTACGAACCTAAAGTACTTAAAGCCAAATTGAAATATATTGGTTTTTCTTTTCAGGAAAAAATTCATGTATTTTTTGCCATTTTTTTCCCCTGCTGTTTGAAAATTTTTACTTTTTTACCTAAAATATTTATTTAGTTCTTAATTGTGCTACTCCTCTGGCGATAATGATTTACTCACTAGTCATTTACAATAACATGATATGAGGATCGCAGTTTCCGTAGTTAATGCCACTTCCGGCTACAATTCAACTAATTGTAAGTTTGGCTAAGGTATCGCGCTGCTTAAAAATGTTATGGTGTACATAGCTCCTGTGGCCTTCATTAATCCTCTTCCTTCCTCACGTCAATGAGTTTAAAGATGCTATTTCTCTCTGTTATCTCGCAACATTAATTGCATTTTATTTTGTGTCACGATATGTTTTAATCCTTGGTCGGGTTAACCCAAAAGAATAAACGATTATAATGTTTTGGTGAAATTGTGTTGGGTCAATGTCAATATCTTAGACTAAAAGACAATAGAATTGTGTTAGGCGGAGCTGATTAATTTTTTAAGTTTTATTAATTAATTAAGTTTTCACCTGGTTGATTACACGCCATTTAAGAATGCGGGGTGACGGTCCAGGGTAAGATATGGAGAAGGGTGGATAATGGCGATGCGAGGGGTTGGATGGGATGAGATTTGAAACAGAAGCCACCTAGGTCGGGTGGGCAATAATTTTCCAGTCTAATTGCACACAATCAGTAACCGGGCGGTCGTCGGGTCATCTCAAGTCTTGTCGCAAGCATGTGGATTCGACTGCTTGGTTTAATTGACGTGGGGCAGGAGAGCTAGGCCCTCCCTATTCACTTTACCTCTCTCTTACCCTCTCTCTTATTGACATGAGCCCTCAGTGCCCTCCCCCATAGGGCAGTAGAAGGTTTAAGTTCCCCAACGATGTAACCGAAATGCGTCACTTAGTCTCGCCTCGATTCATTCCCCACCAACTCGATCTCGCAAGGGCTCAAAATTTCGTGCTTGCTTTGGGGTAATCGATTACGCACATAATCTACTGCTGTTATCGTCCATGACTCACTGGCATGAAGACGAATGCTTCAGATTTGTATGATTTAATGAAGTTTGGCTCCTTAAATCGACCGTTATATTTCCAGCTGTAAGTAGATACCTACCTTGTAATCTTATTTCTCACTTCCTCGAACGCCTCAGGCGTACTTTATAGCGAATACTTTAAGGCCACCATTGGGGGCGTTTACTCGGAACCGAAATTGCAATTTTGTAGACGAAATCGTTAGATGGAAAAAAAGAATTTTAGTGAAAAAATTAATCTTCTAACCACAACCATTCACTCATAAATCAAAAATTAAAATAAGAAAAAGGTGACGCCCACCGAAAAAGCTGCTGTGATAACATTGACGTCATTTTCCTCCCGTCCTTGGCTGCTTTTCGTGGAAGCGAAGGGAGTGGAGGGGGGTTCTCGGAAGGTCTGCTCGCACAGATGCTGTCACAACTGTCCTATTGGCAGAGTCAGTTGTGTCCCCCCCCCCCCCCATTGCGATAAGACAAAGTAGCTTCTCGGGCTCAATTGTGATTGGACGAAGTCGAATACGTCAGAGGTTGCACCACGCCCATTTTTCCGAAAGGGTTAACAACAACAGTTTTTCGCCGCTTATAACTCGAGAAATAATTGACGGATCAAAAAAAGGAAAAATACGGGTCTTTTTATTTTACTAACTCTATCAGATTCAGCAATAAAAAATCATGGTAAACGACCCCATTGATAATAATGTATCAAGTTATTAAGATGCGACACCTTGGCAAGAGTGTAAACTTCGAAAATAGTGCTGAAATCGGTATAAGAAGTGAGAAATAAAGTAACGGTATAATGAATTATCTTTCACTCTCCCAATATTTACTAGTTAATTTACAAGATTGAGATAATAGGGATTGAAAATAGACAATTATGCGATATTACAGTGGTTAAAGGGTAGAGAAAGGGACCTAAAGGGATAATGAGGGTGAGTGGACTGAAATCCTGAGTCAGCTTTAGTCTGTTCTGAAAGATACCGATCCTATTTTTGTTCTACTATTGAAACTGATGCAACAAATTAGATGTGCTTGTGATAGTTAAAAAAAATGCCATAGTTATAATTTTCGCATTTAGAAGCCAGCCTTGATAATCGATTTTGCATGGTTTCTAGAGTATTGGCCTCCCAATATGAGATCCCCGATTTGAATCCTGGTGGTGGGAGACTTTTGAACGCTATATTGGTGATCCTTACTTGAGTGCTATGTGGAGATAACTTCGATTTCAGTACTTTGTCCGTCGCGTGGGACGTTAAGAGGTCCGGGGGTTCAACTTAGGTGCTCGGGCACCTAAGTTGAACCCCCGTGCGCTTTTCGTTAAAAACAGGCTTACGCCGATGCTGGTTTTCTCCTCAACCTTCCCCCTATCCCCGAATTAGTCCAACCTTTTTTCAATAACCCCCTAAATGGAGGTTATTGAAAAAAGCCTCCTAAATGACCTTAGCTCAAGGTCACCTCCCCCAAGTAGATACTTAAAAACCGGTGTTTTATGAGAAAAATGGGTGCAGTTCAAGTAAGTAATCGATCAAACGATAGCTGATCTTTTTAACGCACCTATTCCAGGATATTGTCGATGCTCTCCAGTGCATGATGAGAACAAAAGGTTGAATTGAATATTTTTTATCGTCGTATATCCATGTCCACATTTTTTGCTTCCATAGAAATAGACCGCGTTCGGGTGAATTGTAAAGGATGGCTGGACAAGCGCTGAGAGGTTATGGAGAGTCATCCAGTCCTATCTAACCATTACCCCCTCGGCCATCCAGATATTGCGAACCTGATCACTCGGAATTACAGCGCGAGGATCGAGCTAAATTCATTTCCTTTCGCCTGATCCGTTTCCTCACGCACGGGATGACCTCTTCCGATCCGTACCTCTCGAATAATTCGACTTCGCCCCAGCAGTCGGCTCGGATGCTCGATCGGAAACGTCAGATGCGAAATACTACGCGGCAAGACTCTCTTTCTCCTAACATCATCGGGGTCCGAATATTCCGGGTATGGTTGCAGCTTAGACCTCTCCGACAACCATGTGGATCCCTTCGTACCATTCATTCCAGCCGCCGAAACAATGGCATGAGTGGGTAAAGAGGAAAGCGGAGAGGTGGACAGTGAAAACATAATACCGTTTGAAAAGCGTCAAACGGAGGATTTCGGTTTCAATTTCCGATGCCCTTCAACGGGCCACTCAAGCCAGAAATGGGTGAGTTGGAACACGGGTGGCTGAAGGAGCTTTTATATTTTCCGCCCTGCCCCTGTGCATATAGTGCGGAAATTCAATTTTGGCGACCGCTCAGTGTATTCGTTTTTACATATCCGAAACGGGACTTATCCCCGTTCAATTTGCTCCTCGAAATAGGTTTCGACTCGGTCCCAAAACACGGATACGCAGCCCCCCAAAGTGAACAGTTTTCCGAAACCTAATAACGTCCCTCCCCACTCGCGTCAAATTAGTTTGAGCCGTGTGCCCACGAATCAGTGTTGATATTAAATTTTGATAGTTAGGTCCACATATTTTTTTTTGCTTTCGATAATGTACAAAGAATTTTGTTGCTGGACCGTATCGAACCGAAGTTGGGTGAAAAAATAATCGACTCTTTCAGAGTTAATGGACCTAAATCCGTTTTCCTTTGCGTACCGGATATTCTAAAATGTTTAATCACTTGAACAATTAGAGTCAAGATGAGTCATATTCTTGTGTCGTATTCCATTGAAAAAAATGTTGGGAAATTACAGAGGTATTACAGAGGTTTATTTTTTCGTCATGAGAGCTTGTCCCAATACCTGCAGTTTATGAGAGTTTTATTGTTATATCGTCCGATACTTAACAATGCTATGGAGAATATCATGATACTAGTAAGTCTGCCGGATGGTAGTCTATACTTTGACCTCTATTGGGCCCTTCTTCTTGAGTATTCTAATGCTGATAAAGTTTTGTTTTTCTGATAGCTATTGAATTAAGTTTTATGATGATGCATATGACGCACTTAGCAGCATAACTTACCGCTAAGCTTAAGGTAAGAAAAACTGCTTGCTCGCGTGAGGTTGAATTCGAAACTGTGACCTAATGGGTTGATAGCCTGGGACGTTACTGAACTGACAAGAGGCACATATTTTTCCACTCTTGTTCTATTTCCAATAGTCCTACGTACACACTAAATTCCATGAATCCTTATAAGCTCAAATGTTTTCCGTGGATGCATCCAGTTCAATGATAATGATTTGATAGAAATGTACCTATTAAAATCATGTCTAGTACCATGTACTTCATCGGTACGGAGATTGTCTTCACCCGTTGTTTTAGCGCCGAGAACACGAGCCTTTTAGGTGTTCAGCTAGGCGTAGGTCCCGTGGCCTTGGGGGGTAGGCAGCAGCTGTTCTTATCTGCTGAGTAAAACTCATTCCTCCTCCAATGTGGCGAGGCTTGTTAGCCAGCCTAACCTTCCGACTCGATAGGGACTGAAAAAGTATGAGCTTACCGACGAATCTCGGTCTACCATTTGAGGCCCCAGAGCCCAACGCTTGACGAGACAGAGATGGGGTTTCCCGAGTAGGGGATTCAGAAACGGCCCCACACTTTAAAATTTTGAGACACCCGAAGGAATTTTCCAGCCCATTCAGAGGGGTAGCTTTTTGACCCTTTGTTGTTCATCCCAATCAATAAGGCCATGGAATGGAGAATTTCCGAGCATGGGAATTTCCGATGTTTCGTCAATTAAGTTTAAGTTGTTCTCGTAATTCTGTAAGACATGACCGTCTAATCCAGCAAAATGCCTCATCTAAACCCACTGGACGATCCAACCTGAAGAACGCTGCCGCTAAGAGAAATAATCCTCGTCATGCACCATTAATATTGATTTGTGTGTAGAGTTTCGGGTACGATTCAGGTGTACGTGCTATGCGTGCGGGTACGATTCGGGTGTATGGATCCATATAGAGTCGTTCGTTATCGGACGGGCAGATACGTCATACGATCCGTTCCAACAGATTCGAAACTAAGTGGAACATGTTATTTCCATAAATCCATATTATATTAAGGTAACCTTAATAAGCCTAATAAATTCAACAGATTCAGGCGAGATATCGTGGAAGTTCTTCATAATGTAAAAGAAACAATTGCACTTTTCCACAAATTGGTTTAATATATGTTTAATTAAAATATGTTTCGTGGCCTTTCTCTCACGGGTTAGTCCCCCCCCCCCCTTTCCTCCCTTGGTTTTTTCTGATTTTTCCCAGCCACTACCTCCTCCTTCCCCTCCTCCTCTGGTCTCCTCCCACTACCCCCCCCTCCTCGGAAAAGACATATATATGCAATGTACTCTCTTATAACTTTGTCTTGTACCTGATGATGGCTCTGTGAGCCGAAACGCGTTGTACGCAATAAACCAATTTGTGGAAAAGTGCAATTGTTTCTCTTACATTACCTCAATAAGCCTCTATCTTTCTTCAATTTTGTTCTTAGTTCCAGAGTTTGTGTGAATTCTCTTATGTTCAAACTAAGTGTGTAACTTGTTGAAGTAACAATTAAAGGTGTGGTGATATGAACTTGGATGAGGGACTCTCAAGAACCAGTTACCATTCATTCATTTGTGTAGAACAAGAATCCTTTTCCTTCGTAAGAATGTGAGAATGTTCACTTCTTTCATCCTTATCCAAATTGTTTGTTTATTTTGTTTAAATATTCGTGTGTTTATTTATATGTAATTTTGTACTGCATTGTTGTTACACTGGTGAATGGAATTCATTCTTATCGGTTGAAATGTCTGCTTTAAACGATCTGTCCTTATAGGACCGCGTTGTTGCCTGGTACCCAGTACAAATATAAAATCCTATAACTTTAGCACCCACGGCCCAAACAGGAGCCTGCCCAGAACAACCGTGGCAGAATCGATAGGTAGGTAATCCTTTTGGGATCTTAGGCCAGAGGATTACGTGGCAGTCCACATTAATTGGAAGGGGAAACTCGTTATTATAAAAGCGATGTTATTTTTACACGTTCAAATCTTGGTCCTGTTTACTTGAAAATAAGATTAGGTTTCTGCAGAAATACAAATCGTTGTACTGACAAGTAATAACCCCGTAACTGGCGTAATAACCCCGTCTGCTATCAGCATTCATTCGTTTAAGAGATAATTAATTCAGATTTCCATTAGGAGTTTTACTATCCATTCCACGGCTATACTCCCACTCAATACTGGATCCACTCTAAAAGCGTCGAACAAAGACACCAGTATTTCTTTATTTCAACTCAATTATATTGCATCCATTTGAATGAGAAACTATATGAAAGAGTCTTATTTTTCCTGCGTTTGTTTAGGCGTCGAGATTTTCACTCTCGGCACCATTTATCACCTGAGCGGACTCATTATTTATCAGAGTGTATCTACTACCATCTCTTTTATTTATGGCTTAGCTTGAACTTCCGTACCGTGACAGGGGTGCTCCTTTTGGAGACCATGACCCAGCAATTGTGTTTATGATTAATGGCCATCGGTCCACGAGGTGGGTCTCTTTAAGTCCCGCGTCTGCCATCAATATGAAATCATAGAAGTTTGGCTAAAAGCTTTTTCTAGCTGTTAAAATGCCTTTTCGACACAGCAGTAAAAACATTAAACCTCGTAAAGAAATCCAGCAAAAATATGCAATTAAATCTGAGTTTTTAATAAAAATCGGTAGTGTTGCAGCAGCGTTGAAGCATACATTTAATCTCTGACTGTGATTTTCGTGTTAAGTTATTATTGTAGAACATGTAATGGAATATGCAGAAGTGACACACTATGTAAATTTAAAAAACTAAGTGAGACCAAATGATTTTTGCATTTACACTAAGGATTATATCGTCAACTTACATATGTGGCAATTTATAATAGGAATTGGCAGCTTTGAGCTTTCTTGAATATAAAAATTCGTTGCAATAGGATAGATTTAAGGGACCTGTTACATGTTTGCCTTTAAGCCCAGTAAATGCATTATTTTGTAAAGAGGAAGAGTTTACATAGATTTTAAGAAGGCGTTAGATTTATTTCATGGAAAAACTTTGGTTGTTAAGTATTAATTTCACTATAAAGCGTTTTTCTGGGTGTACTTGAAGATACGATTAAACGTTAAAAGAAATATCCACATATATTAACAGGGCTCTGTTTTCTTTTCCTCTTAGGTAAGACTGGAGAAGGGACAGATTCCGCGGTTGTTTAATCCTGGTATGGAGTTCTACGTACTTTGTTGGCAAGAGGTATTGTAAATGCTATGTGCATTAAATTTATCATCGATAATTAATTTTTATTCACCCACCCTATGATACGTTTGGTGCAGGTCACTGGGCTATGATTGTTCAGCGGACTTCTCTATTCATATTGCCACAATATTATTATAAAACCTTGAATAGTAAGTCCTAATTTATAACCAGAGGTCTATCAATGCTTTTCGTCCTCTTCACTATTCAATTCACTCGATATTTATCATCATCAGAACAAATCTCACGATATACCGTATTTGCTCGTTCCTTTATTATTTAAATATTTTAATACATTTACCTTTTCTCCTTCTGTTCTTATAACTTTCAACGTAGAAATTGTAAAAACGTAATTAACGTTTATTTTGAAATTCAGTGTGAAGAAATTACTTACTAAGCCGACGTCCGTGTGGTGTGTGATGGAGGAGCTGTTAAGGTACTAAGTGTGAAGTCCAGCCAACAAGAAATAAGATAGAATTCTTTAATTTCTATCATCTACCCAGAATATTGCTCACGTTACGCTCAACTGTATGTATAATAATTTCTTGGTATTAGATGAGAGTTTGAATTTGATTTTCGAAGGTGGAGAACGTCTTTTGGATTACGCAATTAAGCTCTTCATTATACCCTCGTAATTACTCTTTGCTGATGCCGAGGAAAGATAATATGTATATTATCTGAAAGTCTCGAGGAACTCGATTTTAGTGGTTTTTGCATCGTGCAAATTACGGGGCCAAATTTATTTTTCTTCCGTATTGTGATTATACATGAATATAATGTACACAAAATAATCATTTCGAGGTAAACAGCGTGACATTCCTTGTCAAATGTCAATTATGGGAGCAATAAGCGTTATTATATCCTTTCCACTCCATCTTTCTCACTCAATGGAAGAGTGACCGAAAAGAGCAAAGAAAAATCAATTCATCGCATCACAAAAACCAATCTTAATCATTTCTTGATTAAAATTACCATGACATTTGGTCACGAACGGTGAGATAGCTTCATTACCTCGCAGTACCATACATGACATGGGAATCGGAAGCAAAAGCTCGCGGTTTCGTCTCAAATACGGGGGCACACATATTTTGTAGCCGATAATATCTTGCTTTGATCAGGAATAAAATATGGTCATCACTATCGGGAAAGTTACTTCACTTGCCGTTGCACATGCGCTTATTTAAATTCCTAATGAAATTTATTATTGTTCTTGTGGTGTAGTCACGATGAAGTTACCGGAAAATTACGTTCAGATCCCAGCGTGCTAATTAGTGTTTTCATTAGAGTCTCACCGTATTAGTCGACGAAGAGAGTCATCTAATGATGTATAATCTGGATTGTGTATAGTTGGCATGTGCAAACGGAGCACGAATGTTTATAGTAAACTTAAAGGAGACAAATTGTCTGGTGATATATTTGCTTAAGTATTCGAATTTTGAAACCATTTTTTTTAACAAAGAAAAGCATCTATCAAGGATAAACTACTGTACATGAGGGAATAAATAGTATCAGGTATTGGAGTGATGCGACCAAGAGATAAGATTATTTACATGACTTAAGATTTGATAGGTAATTGGATTGGGCTTTTCTAGGGAAAGGAGAAATTGTGGAGAAGGACATGGCGATGGAAGTAGTCTTTTCATAACCTAAGGAGCCAATGGTCCTCGATTTTACGTCCCATCCGACTGGCAGAGTACTGAACTCGAAGTTCTCTTTTTCTCAACACTCGGTTATGGTGCGGTATGCCAGTTATATAACTCAGCCCCAGTCGGGCCTCGAATGAGATATGTAGCGCAATTAGACGCAATTTCTATGTAAAACTAACCTGTGCCATTGCGATAAGATGTCGCCATTCCAGCCATCACCTCATAAGAGTTATTGGATTTCACAGGAGATATAGGGATACTTTTTTATGCCCTATGAAAAAAATCGTAGACGTTTTTAGAGATAGTTTTTATTAAATAAAAAAATGTATATTAAATTGACTAATGGTGATGAAAATGATGTGGTTCCAATATTTCAAGTGACTTTTTCTTTGATATGGGGCGTCGAGTTGTATTGGTCAGAAGCCATCTAAATGGAGTTGACCGGATAATACTGGAGAAAAAGAAGATGTTGAATTGAAGGAAACTAAAAGAGCGTTGAAAGGAAGCGAGTGCCTACTGATGGTATATTTTTAACTTAGTAGCGAAGGGAAAAAGTTGTATGTCGGAATTTGAAAAAGGTACAGTACATACATAAATCATTATAAGTTATACTCATCATTAGTTATCAATACTGTGATTTGTTTGATGAAGTTCTCCACCGAGTTCTTCTATCGACTAATCTCTTTATATATTTACATATTTCTTCTCTTTCGTATCCTATATCACTTGTTCCATGCATCACTCCTATTGGCATCTGTGTCCCCCGCATTGCGATAAGGCAAAGAAGCTTCGCGGGCTCAGTTGTGATTGGACGAAGTCGATATACTTCAGAGATTGCCCCACGCCCAGTTTTCCAAAAGGGTTAAAAACATCACTTGTTCGCCGCTTATAACTCGAGAAATTATTGACGGATCAAAAAACGGAAAAATACTTGACTTTTTATTTTACAAACTCTATCAGATTCGACAATAAAAAAATATGGTTAACGACCCCATTATAAAGAGTAAGGATAGATATGCTGTGGCTCTTGGGATAGAAGATGAAAACGGTAGGAGGTCGGAATGAATAAGAGCGAGTAAATGGAGATCACGATAAAATTATAGTATTAGGAAACGATAAACACGACGGAGAAAGTTGAAAAGAGGGATATGAATATATTTAGACGGGGTAAAACAAAACTTGAAGTAAACTTATCTAAATATGGGTAGTATATAATAGAAAAAGTGTCTAGTTTCATAAAATAGTAGGTATCCATAAAAATCTTTCCTGAATATCTATATTTACCGCTAGAAGATGAATAAAAAATAATCTGTGGGTTACAAGGACATCTACATAAAAATGTCTTTTTAACAGCAGCTACTCTCAGATACTTACCTAATTGGTATTCGGTGGAAGGGGACTCAAAAACAATATTTTTCCACTTCGTTTCATTCAATGAGTTTATATCGCCTTTTCGATAAAGCGTCAAGTCGAGTTAGCTACATAATACTTTTAAAAAAATGTTTTTCTACTAATGGTACTAAGATATTTCTCTCTATTGATGTTAACTGTGCCTATGATTTGAAGTACCTGCTCCAGTTTACACGAACGAAATACCCGAAAATGCCTTTGCATTAATTGATTCTTATACTACATTGATTTGAGACCGATGAGGCATGCATTTGAACGATGGAACCGAACGTTTGTGATTGATTCGGCCCAAATAACCGTACTTCAACTCGGAAAACAGTCCTTCGCCACCTCTCTGACGTGAGTGAAAGGTTTTGCAGCGTATTTTGTGGATCCTCCAGCGACGTTTCATCGGCTGACCCATTTCGGGAGCAAGTCAAAGGAAGTTCATTCATTAGGCAGCACGAAAATTTTAGAATCATTCCATCAGTGCACGGAAATGATGATGCAAAGCTAATTACAGATTCCCGAGCAACCGTCTTTCGTAACAACCTTTACCGACCTTGCTGTCTCGCTATCTTGCAGCCTTGCGAACCTCATCGATCTCCGCCCGATAGGAGTCCCGCCAGCTCCCTAATTAGAACGCAATTCCCGGGCTGACGACTGTCTGTCATTTACTTTTCTCAGACGAGCAGAGGAGTGTCTTTATGCATCCGATTCCTATCCTACGCCAAACCAGTGCCTCCTCCACCCCTTTTAGAAAGACGTCACTCATTCCCTCCTTCACTGCTTGGGGTCACGGAAGACGGGAGCCTTTTGATCGGGCGTGATCACGTCAGTGGAGGGTAGGAGAAAAGGGCGTTGGTTGGTTTCAGGTGAAAATAAGTTGGATCCGGTTCTTTTTTCCAAAATAATACAGGTTGAGAACAAGGAAAGTGGCGTCAATCACAACTTAGAATTTTATTTGGAAGAGAATGCATTGATTTTAGGTCTGATTAGAGCCTACCAAATACGAAGCTTTTCGGAATATTTCTAGATTTTTCTAATCCAATAGAACTAGGCAGCGTTTAATATGATCTCTCAATTGCATAATAGAATTTGATTAATGTGAAAAATATATTGAGTTAACTGAATGAAATATTTATGGGCACGTGTATGTTTTACAAGTCATACACATCATACTTAAGCGTCTTGATCACTAGTCACTAATTCTGAAGATGGTTTGGCACAGGTCTTCACTGAGTTCTCTTATCAGCTAGTCTGTTCGTATTCGAAATGACATGCATTACAATATCCTTTCAGGGTAATGTATTGATTGCAACGGAGAAGTGAAGGCGATATGGAGTGGAAGCGAAACATGATAACACAGATAGAAAAACACGAGCCAAATCCACAAAAATAAACTTTACTACAACCCGGGTTTCACTGTATTACAGCATCGTCAGGTGACCTGACCGTGACCTCACCTGACGATGCTGTAATACAGTGAAACCCTTCGTCTTATTTTAAAGTTTATTTTTGTGGATTTGGATCTTGTTTTTCTTTCTGTGTTACCAGCTTTGTTTACTCGCGCTAACAATTCGTTTTATATTGGGACTAAAAAACCCCGTGTTGCTATTTGATGTAGGTATTACCGCTGTGTTATTACCGCTTGCGTAAAGATGCACTGTGACTAGGAATAAATTTGTAGATTCATAGATCAAAGAAATTTGAACAAATATGATGAAGATTCAGTAATAACGCGAAAGCTGATCCTTAATCGGTGCTTTGTTCTTTATAAAAAAAATTGGTGGAATGTATGTCATGCATTTAAAAGTAAGGAGAAAAAGGTATTTCATTCTTATAGCTGTAATAATTACACTCTTTATGCTTCGCTTTGTGTAAATGATCAATTTGAATCAAAGAAAAAGAGCAACCCTGAGTGATGAAATGAACAACGGAGTTACATTGGGTGTGATTCACATTTTCACTTAAATTTGTTTTCCTCGATAGAGTTTGAAAATTGATTCCAGTACAGTCCTTCATATTTTTTTAAATTAACTATGTCATGGAAAATATATGGAAATATATTGGAAAACTTGAAATTAATTAATGAAAAGTATTACTCTACACTTACAGCTATGGAGTGTATTTTTTTTAGATACTTATGCTTAATTAGTAATCAAACGTTATGACACATTTTATAGTGAGACTGATTAGACTACTTTTTTGTATCATGATAAGACCTGTACACCAACTAATGAACTAAATCCTACTGATCTAGCACACAACAGCGCAGGTTTTCACTTAATCTTCATGATAACTAGGACACTCCAGTGCGCAAAAACTAGGAAAAGCGAACCTCTGAATCTTTCATTTTTATACGTTTATAAAATTATTCTCTTAATATCGTCAACAATTTGGATCAATTTTAGATTATTAAAGCATTACCATTTTTGTGCAGTTTGAGGCAAATACCGATAAAGAGTGTGCATGTTTAATTTTGAGGTATTTAATTAATTTTTTTAATATATATTTTAAAAAATTTCATGAAAGAGGATTTTATGACATCGGACAAGTAAGAGTGTGTAGTGATTAGGTGTCGGGTATTGTGTGCGCTTGTTATATTGCGCGGTAGAACATGAATTGCGCCACTTTAAGTGGTGTGCATGTACGTCCGCCCTTCCTGGACTGGCATAAAGGCAAACGTAGGCGTGTTTTGACCGCACTGTGATGTTTTTGAAACGTGGGCGGTGAGTATTATTGCAGCAAATGAGAGGAAGTTTTTGCCGGGTCCGGTGGCGTGACTGAAAGGCGTTGGCGTTGCATGATCACGTCTCGGCGAAACTTGAGAATGAAAGAATTTTTGTGGAAAAAAAATAGGAACCTTTTTAAACGAAATCAGTCTCGAATCTATCCTCGCCCTTTTGTTCCGCCGTGTCTGCTTGAGTTTATTTTTTTTTTACTTCTTTAACTTTCCCTGAAGCTGTTTTGAGGCTTTATTTCTTGGCTCTCTCGATATCCTTTCGTTTTCCCTTCCATTTTCTGACTCCTGCCTTCCGTTTTCCCCTTCCTTTTACCCTCATCGCTCACCTTTCTCTCTTTGGTAGCTGAACCTTTCCTTTCTCATTGTTGTTACGCATGTGTACATTTTTTGTGCCTCATGCCACCTGTTATTTATTTCCGATCCAGGTAAAACCTCGGTTTTCATCCCAGTGGGAGAAATTTCTACGGATTAGCAGGTTATTTCTGGCGAGAAGTGATCCAATTCAATATGGAGGATCCAAATGAAAAATTTCACTTAACTATAATCGATTTCAATTACGTCTCAGTCATGAATATATTTACCCTTTAAAGGGTCGAAAAATTATTATAAATACCTGCAACAGGCTTTTAAGTTCAGTTTCAATAGCATTATTACCCGTCCCCTTCAATGGAAATACCCGTCCTATCCGAATGAAAATTTTTACTACACTATAATCGATTTCAAGTACGTCTCAGTCATAAATATATTTTGTTTACCCTTTCAATGGTCGGAAAATTATTATAAATACCTGCAACAGGTTTTAAAATTCAGTTACAATTCCATTATTAAATGTCCCTCGATTATACAAGTTGCCATTTTTTTGCATATTGGTTGCTTTCAAGAATGGGTGAACTCTTGCGATAATTCCAGTTTTGATGTACGTACTCAAGGGATTTAAAAGGTTATGAAAATGGATTCTAGACGCCAGTAAAGCATTTAAAGCAAAATAGTATGATACACATTTTTTTATAATCCAAAATATCAGTTACATTACTTCAAATATGATACCTGGTCTAGCGTTTTCGTCAACTGATAGTGCCCAAATATTATAGTATTTCTTATATAAAGCGAAATTACAATCAATGATTGTGTTTTTCAATGGTCCTATTATGTCATATTTACACTTATTCAAAGCTAGACTTGTCAATGGCTGCTTCACAGCGTTCCTCAGCTTTCACCGGATTGGCCTTTACCATTTCTGTCCCAATGAAATACTCTTGCCACCTGTAAATGTCATATTTCTCGCACCAGTCATATTTTGTGGAAAAGCTAAATCTTCTTGCAAAAATCCCTAATATGGGCAGGTTTTTGAAGCGCTTGAATGTTCGTATTCTTAGAAACAATGACTATTATCAGATTCTCCCTAAACTCCATGTATCGGTGTTAATATTTATGCGGTGGCATTTTGCACAAGCCTATGGTTTGCTTACTGCATTTTATGTGAGAGAATGCTTTTAGGGACACCATGACTGTTGTTTCATAAAATATCTTTCAATATTCTAACACTTCATATTTCATATATTTAACTCTAAAATTATATTTATATAACCACTGTAGGCGAACATTTTATTGCCTGACTTAATCAACTCTTTCTTCCCCCTGGGAGTAAGTTGAAAAAAATATAATATTTTATACAAAATAATTGATCAGTTGACAGCTAGGGGAATCATTTAAATTGTTCCTATTTTGAGGCCCTTGACTTGATTTTGTGAAATTGATAAACAATTCAATTAAAAGTCAGTGAATGGGTGATTGTAATTATTGTCTATTTTACTATAGACCGTATTTCGATGTTGATTCATCTCTCCGATAATAATTTGTTTTATCCTCCAGCTACTGTTTTTTCCAAGGTCATTTTGAAATTTCCAAGGGTGTTAAATTCAATTTAAATGTAGTATAAAAATGATATTATCATTTTATTGTTTACAATTTACACAAGTGGTACCAAAAATATCTAATTCATTATTTTATCCAAACAATCGCCGCTTTTTTGCTTAGAAGTGAGTTAAATTTGGAATAGCAGAATTTATCCAAACATTCCGACTACAGCTACATCCGATGCCATAAGAATCCAGATTGATGCATTTTATTGGTGGTTAAATGGGAAATTGAGTTTGTTAACCGTTTCACTGGAGGGAAACCTCTTTGACCCCGGTCCTATTGTCTCTGAAGTCCTTGCTTCTCCCCTCCATTCATTCTTCCTTCCTTAAAATTATTTCCTCCACTCGCCAACGTTCCGACCTTCTGCCTCTTACTCAATACTCCTCCTCCGCAGTCCCTCTCTTTTCCCTATAGCTTCAAAAAGAAGCTGTCGATATTGCTACCCAATCCGCAAAGCATGCGGAGGAGGTAAAAGGGAGGTTAGGGGTTGGAGGAGACGGGAGGAGAGGGAGAAAGTGCGTATTGGACTCGGGGAACGGATGAGTTGAGGGTAGGAGGAAAGTGACCTCGAAAGTTCGAGGGGCTGGAGGGTAGGGGGAAGCCAATGGGAGGGAAGGTAGGGTTCCTTTGGTCTCGTGGATGTAAAGGCATTTCGCCTTTTTGCAATGACTTCCGCAAATGGGCCGTAAAATAGTGTTTTCTCTCGAACCCCATGCCCCTTCAGGCTACTAGACTTCACAAGTCGTCCCCTCCCACATTTCCAATCTTCTCCTCGCAAATCCTGCTACGCTCCTTCTTCAACTACATGACTCTTTCGCCCCTAGGATAACGAAGGGAACCTTTTTTTTCCTCCCCTCTCCACCCTCTCTTTTGGCCTAAGAGGGTAAATTATTTATCTGCCCCTTAAAAACCTCTTTTTCCTCCTATCGACTGCTCTCCCCATCGCTTCTCTTCCAACGATCCCGCATAACTCCACTTCCCTCCCCTGTCTTTCCTTACTGATTCCATCGACTGGCTCCTAAATTGCCTCTTCAAGGATTCACTTTCTTCTCTTGCCCCCTCTTCCAATAAATATTGGCATTTTTCTCCGATGCCTGTCCCCAAATTCGGAGAGGGAGAGTTTATAATTATTTTATCTACTGGTACGGTCCTTTAAGGACGAAGCATAAGCTTGAAGTCTTCCGTTCAGTGTTAGTCTCGAAGTTTATTGAGGGGTAACGCTTAATGTTGAGATCCGTGTGGCTCAAAAATGTTTCAAAAAACATATATAAATCATAAACTAGGGCTCAAAAATATTTTTCGATCTTTTTTTGTTTTCAATATTTAATAATTAATCCACCATCTAATATTATCATGGTTCAAATTCAGTATACGGAAGTTGCTTTTCAGTTCCTTTTTGCGTTTGGCAGTACAGGCATTATGCCGGAAAGTTGTTTTGTCGAGGCGAATGACTAAGAGAAGCAATGTGCTCTAGTGTTTTTTTACAGTGTGATAGAAATTTGTTACGAATTTATAAAGCCATAATACCACTGCTGGCAAATTGGATTTAGATGTAACTGACCGAACTGAAATCTCATCTTTCCAAATTAAAAAAATCTTTCATTGTAAATTTTCACGAAAACGCTTTTCAATGATTCACGAACGGATTGCAACGCATGTGGATATTCGGATGCTATTAATTTCAATGCATTCTCGAACTCCTCATCATTTTTCAATTTACTTTTCATAAAAAGTTTTTGTCATTATTCTTATAATTATAAATTTAAAAAATTACCTTTGATTTTTTTGTTTTATATACTTTAGGATTAAAAATATTATCCTTGGTTTATATGATATCTATTTTTTACTTGAGAACTATTAAAAGGGGACCCATTGTTCTTTACACTATTTTTAAACTTCTATATTAATTTACACTGTGTTTGAATACTCGTCAGGTTCCTGTCTTTCATCTCTGCTCCGTGAATCAAATTTGACGTCATAAAAAATTCAATTTTCCAAGATGCATAAAAACTTAGAGAGTATGATATAGCTTACCTTCAGATTCCTGTTTTCCTTATCTTTCACCTGAGATTTGCGAAAACAATGGGCCGCAGTGAAGATGGAGAAGGGATGAAAAATCATGCCAGATAAGGAAGTGAGCCGAGAGATGATGTTCCTTTGATAAAAAAAGTAATTGCTACAGCTTTCCGTTCCCTGAAGGCCATGTCTTCACAAGCGGAACAGAATGACATGCCGGTAACTAGCCGTCTGGGTACGAATATTCCGCTCCGCTGTCCTGAGGCGGTATGCGGTGAGGTCAAAAGGAACAAAGCTTACCCGGGACGAGATATTTAGATAAGAAGGCTCCTTGTGCTCTCTCGGATATGACATGGGAAAAGTACGAGGCCGGTGGTGATATATCTAGAAAGCTATTCTTGGCGCGGCTTTAGCTATTCACAGCAAATAATCTGAGTCACTGAGGAATCTTGTTGTGCCATTTAATAGTTATAGGTAAAACATAATGGGTAAAATATATAGTTATTTGGTTGTAACACTTTTTGTTGCTCTTTACTCCGCGATTAAGTCTAAAAATCATATTCCATAGCCTTAATTGTGACATCGGAAATGTATTTGAACAGTATTAATTATGGGGAGGCGATCAACAGCTTATTTTGTTTGCTCCGTAGTGTATATCTGCAAGTGTGTAGCCGGGTGAAGATTGGATTTTTCAGGGAACGAAGGAAGGGAAGGGAAAATTCTGGCGTCTTCATCAGCCTGTTTCTAACCGAATACGCCATGAGATCAACGGTTTGACGTCCTATTCGACGGACGGATTACTGAACATAAGATCGCTTACTGCACTCAGTCCCTACACCGGTAGGGGCCGGTATGACAATGAAAAATCTCTGCCACTGCCGGACAACGAATCCAAGTAACCTGATTAGGAGCCAGTAATTTAGTCTCCATGTAAACCCAATTTTTTGTGTGCTTCTATTATTCGATAAGGTTATTTAAACGAGTTTGAGCCGGGAAAGGAATTTGTTCAAGAAGTGGTGTTTCAACCCTCTTAAATTATAAGGGTACAGGGCGATTACCCTTAAGGCTGTCGAACTCCAATTTTCAAATTCAGAGCACATGTCTTTGGAAAGACGAATTTTATCACTTACTGAGGGGATATTGCATAGTGACTCGTTGATAGAATATTCCTCATTACTCGCTTTACGTCACATTAGTTTAGCAAAATATATGAGTTTTGAGATGATATAACTTGATTTATACTGGGATACATCCATCAGAAGAATATTGTTGCATGCCGAAGGCATACTCTCATCTTAGCTAGGCCTACGCATGATGCAGTTATTTTTGTCCTATTCCATTTTCTCAATTAGTAGGCCATAATAGGTACACTGGTCATATTGGAGAATTATATTGGCCGCAACGCTATAGAAGATATAGTAGAAGCAAAATGGGATAGACCAACTTTCGGAAATATCTATGTATCTATGAATTCATTTCTCTAAAATTATCCAAGGCCACAGTCTTAAACTGGTAGTAGTGTTCCCAAAACATCCTTTTCTTACTTTTTTAAAAAGATTGAAAAACAATCTCCAAATCTAGCTACTTGCTACTCCCTGCCACACGCCGTTTCGGTTGCAAGCAGCGTAAAATAAAGACAGGGTCCTTGTATTTTTTTTTGGAATGTAGGTGGACACCTCTATTAAGACACTATTAGCTCCTTGATTTATTGGTAGTGTGGGACTCTAATCCAATAAAACGCCACCGTTTGGCCTTAACTGAGTAAGCTCACCTAGCAGCTTCCCTTGCAGAATTCTCTTGCCGGTAATGTGGTGTAACCCACTGGCCACTCCCATTAATTGTTGTCAAAGGTTAATTTTCCTACTGTGGTACAATGTATTAAGGCTTCAGTATTTTGAGTCTCTTTAGCAGATCTGAAGCGTCTTATGCCAATTTATGCATCTCAAGATTTATATGGGTCTCTGTCATGGTCCTTGGCTACGCTGGTTTGTCTATCACATCACTACTTCATGGACATTTTCCATTATTAGGTATCTATGGAGATTGTCATTTTTTATGTGCCATGGAGCGTCTATTAGCATAATCTAATGCCATATATTATTCAAAGTTAAATTGGGAAGGACCGAGTCTAATCTTATAATTGTCAATCAATAGCAAGAGGGGGGGTACCACGATTCATGTGGGGGTCAACACTTATGTTCTGAGAAAATGTTAGTATTAAAAATTAAAGTGTTGCAAATACATTACTGTTCAAATAATGGTTCAAATAAATCTTACAAAATGAATAATAGTTATGAGAAATAAAGAAGGTATTTCGAAGAATTTGATCTGATTTGCCATTAAAAAAAGGGTTCATTAACAGAGATTCATTGAGAGGTGTAATGTAGGGAAGGGGCAAGAGTATGTTACAGAGTGATAAAGAGGGAAGGAAGAGTGAAAACATTGGAAATTCTGCGTTACGTATAGCATTTGAATTATTTCATCCAAGGCAACGGAAAAATAGTCACTCATTTCGGCCCTATGCTTTGTATGTTAAATTATTAAATACAATATTTTACTAGCAATGCGGCAAGCGAGGCAAGAAGAGAAATTTTGCCGATTGGATTGGTACATGACCATACTTCAATAATCCAGCCATTTCAAGGATATCTCTTTTACTTTGTACAAATTACATTCCCTGCAAATCCTTTTTCAGGTTAGTTCAACATTCATTTGTAATAAAAAAACTTCACACAATACCACGATTCATTTGGATCTTTCATGTGTCAATACATATTTATACTTTTCTCTACTGATGTTCGAAAATCCCTTACACATGACTCCCAGCCATATATTTTCACGTTAATAAATATTTTTCCTCATAAGTACTACGCAAATGTTGATGCCAATTATTTTCTAATTGCAATCGTAATTGATTGAGAGATTGAGAGAGTGATTCTATAGATGCATAGTTATTAAGCAACGTCTACTTTACAATTAAGTACTTTTAATTTAAAATTTAGCTAAGGAAAAATATCAATTACCATTTTCATGACTTGTTCCTCTAGCTTACGCAGTAACAGCTCGTAGCGTTCTTCTTCCTTATTATACTTCCTGCGTGTTTCCTAATGTCTGCCATCTTAATTCTTCCTCTTTCCATCCCTTCTCATGTGTTGGATCCATTTGGTGATGAAATAATTATTAATGGTAAAACTGTCACAAGTTCAGTAGTTAGGGTGAACGAAAGAGTATTTTATATTTAATATTATTACTATTCTTTTGGTTGTATTTATTTGATCTTTCACGGTACTATCATCATAATTATCGGTGGCCAATCCAAAGATTGGTTTGACGAAGATCTCCTCACTATTCATCTATCAGCCAACCTCAATGTGTTAGGATAGAATGCAAATATTTTATTCTCCTTGAACGTCCTTGTCCACTAAGAGCATAAGGTAAATATTTGAACTCGTAACACATGCATCCATTTTCATAATGGTTATGCATTCATCAAGAGAAATAAAACAGCTTATTATATACATGTTTGCATACATTTTAAATTGAAACCTTGGTTAAATAGATGCCAAAAAATCTTTTTTTTTTAAAGCAAATATTGAACTGGAATACTTGATGTCGGCAGGAATACTAATATCTGGCCCCAGCATCAGAGAATGATTTTTGATACCTAGTAGCCCTATGTAGTGGAGCAATTAAGTAATAAGAAGCAATCGGGTGGTAACATGGCGTATTTTTCTCTGAGAGGAAAGAATTGATTTAAATGACCAGGATGCTGATTTTTAAAAAGACAATATATAAACGAGCCAAGCAAGTATTTCCTTCTTAAAATTATTAAATCAAATCTTCTCCTTCATTTCCTTAACCGCTTCCGCTCTATATTCCATGCAACATCCTCCTTTTCCATTCTTCCCATTAATTATTTCCTTAAACTATTGTATTCCTCTTGCCATCATAAATCAAATTATGGCTAATTAAGTTAATTTTCCGTCTCAATTTTTTCAGAATAATCTCATTTCTCCCACTCTCATTAGGATTTCTTCGTTACTCGCACGGGAGATTCATTTTATTTACATCGTTATTCTGTGACACGAAATTTAGTATTTATATACAATGAAAATTGTTTATTTTTCAAAAGATCCGAGTTTTGTACTTGCTGAATAATTGGTCTTCCATCTCGATGGTCATGGTTTAAATCCCGACAGCGGCAGAGATTTTTCAATGATCAACCGGTCCGTACTGCAGTGCTATACGGAGAGGACTTCGCGTGCAGTAGTCCGTCCGTCGGATGGGTCTGTAAACCTTGGTTCTCTTTGCGCTTTTCATGAAGATCACACTAATGGGTTGTGTTTCAAACCGTCGGGATTATCTCGAATGGATAACCAAGGAGTCACGTGGTATAAACACGAATGGATTAAAACTTTAGTGTGTCTGAATCGCTCCTTACAATATCATTAATTGTTTTCACTTGAGTTTTTCCCATCTATCTATCTTTCAACTAAAGAGCCCCCAGATGAGATATTGCACAAGTGTAGACAAAGAATGAGGTTTTAATCAGTGGTTTTAACACACCAAATTTGCGATGCGTTCATGTTTATACCAAGTGACTCCTAGGTTACCTATTCGAGATAATACCAACAATTTCACACTCAGCCCCCTTGGTCGGGTTTGTTTTCCACCCATCCTCTGTTGCCTGGCAAATAACACACCGCTAAAATGCTCATCTGTACTCATTGGTGTATATAATCTCCAATGCAGGTATCGCTCCTTGAATTACTTCTACTACTTCTCATTGAAAAAATGAGATTTGAGTGGAGAAAATAATTACCTATGTAGATATTACCATTGCCGGTCATGGGCCTAGTTTACATGTTTATAGCCATGCATATTTTACCAAGATAATTTTATACTATTACCGGACTGCTGCTATTGGACATTCTATGGCTCTGTTCCAAATATCATGATCTGGATATCCTGTTTTAAGCAGATTTGGCGTTTCAAACATTGTTGGTACTTCTTTTTCCTGAAAAGTATTAACATACTTTAGAAGGTTTCAAACACGGTATTATCCAGATATTTATTTTTAGCACGTGATGAGTATTTATGTTCAACGCACTTATGCTTATAACCATAGTACATATTATATTAGAATAGGCATTCGGAATGCAAAGCCAGATATATCTGTATACTGTTTAAAAATTGATGAGGATGGGTAATAATGGGTAACAAACTCAGTTAATATTTATGCGATTCGAAAAATAAATGACGATGAAACCTTATAAACTATTAGTTAATAGAAAGCACATGTTCATCGTTATATTGTTAACATTTTAATAAATCATGTAGTAGAATATTTTAACAGCGCGTATTGGCTTAATTTTTCTGCATACATAATTGAAGTAGGCCGCTAATATTTTTTAACTTTGAGTTCCTAACATGGGATGACTACTAAAGAAAATTCCCTCACCAAGCTACCAATTGATATTATTTTAATATTTTCTCACTATGAGTATGGACATCGTGAAAAACAATGAAATTTCTCATGAAAGTTTACCGTGAAAACTATATAGTTGAGTTTAGAAAACCTTAATGTTTTCAATACAAAAACTCCAGTCCTCTCGACTCACATACTCTATATTTTATCCCAGCAGATTTATCCTGGCATAATGAGATTTCAATAGATATTCTTGTGAATTCATAGGTTTTCCTAAATTTTATGAATATTTTAAATTATATTTTACTTCATTTCCTTAGTGAGGACTTTATGTGCTTAAAATGGAATTTTGTATGCTCCTAATAGGGTGGCCAGCTTTTCACTCAGCAATCGATTACCTATAATCAAATGTAAGTGGAAGTTCTTAAATCGATTTAACTGATTGATCAATTGGACGATCAGTAATCGAATAATGTACAATACTTACTAAAGTGTTTGTGCGAGCTTCCGGACATAGTGTCAAAATCGCCACAGTTAAATTTTAAAATGATGGTTAACAGGAATTTTTATGGTAATTCTTCATCCTATCTATATGTGTAAAATAAATAAGTGTATGTAGGAAAAGTATAACTGAACAGCGTTCCTGTAAGCTATTTCAACAATAAAATTTTCCGAAATATTCAACCAAGATTACTATCACTCTGTCAATCAATTTCATCTTCATCATTCTCTTACAGCACAACATTTTGAATCCTTCCACCTCTGACTTCTCATTTGCTGTCATCGTCCATACCCCACTGCTATAAATAGACATGCTACAGATGTATGTTCTGATGAATTGTTGTCTTGATTTCACGCTCATATTTCAAGTGGTTAGCCGATTCATTTTCCTTATAAAAGGGCTAAAAACCAAAGTAACCATGCATAAACGGGCTGTAAGTCGGAATAGCTAAATTATTTGACCTACATTCAAATATCTAGGCAAGCTATCGATAAACTTGTGAATATATTATGGAATATAATCACAGCTATTTAGTTCCCCAATAATTCGAGGAAACAAAAACTTCGGTAACTGCCGGTTCGGATAAAAATTAACGTAATATTATGATAAAGGTAAAATCTGCTTTCTTCTTTCTTGAAATATCTTTTACCTCATCAGTAAAAATATAAATTATAAAGGTGGTGGCGGGGTAAATCCCTCCCCTACCAGCCGTAGGGTCGCGGGTTCGAATCCGGGGAATGGATATCTGTTATTGTGAAATCTGTTAATAGTAAGAGAGGCCTTGGGTGTCTTAAATTCGGGGGTCATATAAAGACGTGTTTGATTTTATTTTTTTAAATATCGTCTTTTGTAATTTACTAAATAGATTGTCCATATTTTTACCAATGGTCTGACAATGATTATAATTATAGGAAGAGGACAAACTTTTCTGCATTCCCTGGGGAGTGTGTGTAACTAAACCCGGCTATCTTCTGTAATACCAGTTGTTTGGGAAAATTTTAATTCCCATCTGAGCTTATCTACCTTGGCAAGTGCAACACTAGTCGTAGTAAAAATAACCTTTCCTTTACGTCGTTCTCAAATCATACTTGGACTCGTGCAGTGCCCTCACTAAAATTCGCCGTTCGTTGACAAGCTCAATCTTTTTTCAGCCACTTCATCTCGTTCCCCGAAGCTTTATACTTTCTCTCTTCCAAAAGACAGAGAGAGGATTGGTATTACGAGTATTTTGAACGACTCTCGACATCTCCATCCCAGGCTCGGAACTCGTTTCGGTCATTTAGTGAAAAATCTCCCTTCCTCCCTCATCCAGGCGACCCCACTTCTCTTCCTCCAACCTTCATTTCTCTCCTTTCATGCAACGGTGATTTGAGTTGGGAGAGTGAAAGGACACGAAACCTCTCTGGGAGAAGAAATGCATAAAATTCCTCGTGTTTTTTGTGCCAAACTCTCCTCCTACCGATTTGCAATGTAAATTCCTGGTCTTAATTACCATCCTCCCGTAGTATTACCGGTTGTTCCGGGGTATAGACACGCTGCACGTAAGTTATTCAGAAATGCCAGATTTCTCGCCGAGCTTTTGATCACAGGAGGAATAAGACCTCGTTTCATTGCAAGGGCCGTTTCCATATCAACCGCGCCGTGTATAAAAAGACTGCGAGAATGTGCTGAAATTTTGTGTTGACTAAAAACTACTGCCTGAGGGCGAATGTAGAAGTGATCGGCATTTAAAGTATCTGTCATAGATGTGAAAATTTCTATATTAGCATTACAGAATTGAATATATAAAAGAAAATGTATGCTTACATATCTCCACAGTATTTTTATGCCATTTAAATCAAAATAAAAGCAAGGAGTGGACATGCTGAAGGCATGAATTTACTTTAAGCATGACCGGTGTCCTTTATGTTGATTTTCTATATTGTTGCATGTTAAATAGACCTAGCAAGGAAAATGAAAATAATTTTTCTCAAAATTAAAGAATATATTACCAATGACTACCATTCAATGCAAATTATCCTAGGGTGGTTTTTTTAAGAAATCATGAAAGACATTAGCACATTTTATAGTCCGCCACAAAGCATCAGTTCTACCGTAATTGGCCTTAACCCTTCCTAGGCGATATACCATTACATTTGGCACTTTTTCGGATTACCCATCGTTTCCCTGTCATTTTTCTATAAAAATGAAGGTTGATGTTGCCATTGTAATTAGTTTTTTTCTTTCTAAATCATTTTGTTTCCATGGTACTATTTCTTCTTGAAAAAATTGAATTGGCCGCAGGAATTTTGATGAAAAGTCCACTTTGAAACGAATGCTCTCTTACTCCTGAAACGAATGCTCTTTATTAAAACATTGTGACAATGTTACATGACGAGAGAAAATTCTGAAAGTTAATTTTGCCGATTGCATATTTAATCCTTCCCAAAATTGCTTATATTAATCCCGGATAATAATTAAGAGCTCAAAGTTTTAATAAATCCTGTCATGGATAATTAGATGCGATAATTAGTTGAACTCTATTCATTACACATTAGTGTAAGTTATGGGATACTTGTGTTTTTTATTGGTATCTACACTGTCCTCTCTGGATATTTTTTCATATCCCTGAGCACGAAAAGTTTTTAATTCTCTGGTGATTTATTTTGAGAGAAAGTTGATTATGAATTATCTTCGTTTCCTTCTGGGAGTATTGATCCGCCTGATATTTCATCTCTTTTAAAATTAATCGTAAAAAGTCATTAATGAGCTAACTTGGAAAGAAAATGACGGCTTTCCATGTTTAGCTCTCAATTTGTACATTCAAAATTGAAGCTTTCCCTGCATCAAAATGAACCCTAGATCAAAATGTTTTGCTATGATGATAAGTTTGTAATTCATAACTGGGGATAACTTTTGAACCCCCATATTTAACATTCCTCATGCTCGTAATAGTAAATTCTAAGTTGTATTGCTAATATTTTTTATCTTGTTATTACTTTCCTGGTACTAAATCATTAGAAAAATGGTTGGTTATTTACACTTGTTAAAGCATAATCAAAGAGTATATGTCTATATCATGAAATTTAATGCATTCACGTGTTAACTATTTAGCGCATATAAATTCAGCTCTAGTGTGAGCTGTTGCTAACGCAGCATAATAGTCGCGATATTAAGACATGTAGTCACAACCTGTGCACAATTTTTTCGCGTCCATAGAAAATATTGCGATTTAAGCTGCGTTGAATAATGTACCAATGCTCAGGAGCGCTTTTATCATTTTCCATTCTTCCTTAGCTTTGGCAGTGCCTTTTCATCGGCCTCTTACCATTGATATTCTATCAAAATACTAACCCAAGATCCTATTCCTTGTTGGATCCTTCGATCTAGAGGTACTTGGACGCCTAATACACATGACGCACATTCAGAGAACTCTTATCAGAAACAATGTTTTCGCGGTCACTTTTTATGTGTACCTCGTGTATTCAATGAGGATTTAAACTTTTCTATCGTTGCAACCTGCCACTCCTCGACGAAAATGACGCCCTCTTACTTTAGTTTCTGATATTAGGTTGTATTTTTTCGTCCAAAATAAGATACATGGATAAGGTATGAGGAAGGTTTTAAGTGATGTTGTGACCGTATTACTTAGTGGCTTTATGGTTGGTGGACGAGAGACCCACACTCTGCCTAAAAGGTCACTGAAAGTCCTATTTGGACATAAATGTACTAATGAAAAGTTCTTGTAAAGAGCTGAGTTAAAACATCATGATATTCGTCAATATAAAATGACATTTTTCTGACAATACGTAAAAAAATGACTGCCTATGCTAACATTTGCTTGCATAATAAATTAAATATAGATCGAGTTGTGAACTGTATTCATATTTTTATCTTATCCCTCCGTATTCAATGCATAAATCCTCCTTAAACGATCTGAAAATTAGGAATTTGTGCATAAAAAAAAGTTCTGCGTTCCTTCTTGCTTTCACTTTTAATATTGTACAACTGTTATCTCATGGTTTGCTTAAGGCCAAGCAATGGCATATGTGAGAGCGGCGCGTTTGAGTGGTGATCGGTGCTCAAAGTAGTTGTCAACGTAAGGGCGTGCCGCAAGGAATTGTTTTAGGTCCGCCCATCTGCAGCGTACTTTAACGACATAATTTCACGCGCGACGCACGCCCGTCACTGCGTTTCACTCTATCCGCTGTCCTTCACACTCGGCAAGGATGCCGGGGCCGTTGTGGAAATCAACCATTCACGCTGCATCGCCACTCTCTCCCGATAGTCGCATGATTCACGGCCTCTTTTTCAATTACCGGGCGTAATGGATTTCGCGCCGCTCCGCCCTTATACCGGGAGGAAAGATGAGTGGGGTGGGGAAGGTGGGAGGGCGGGAGTGCACGTTTCGGCGGCTACACCTCGGATTACATAGGCGAGGGGAACAGACGGGGTGCCGTGGGAGTCTATGCGTGGGAGGATATCCCGAATCGCCAGTCCGGCATTTCATTTTCATTATAAATTCCCTCTCGTGAGCCAGATTCATCCGCCAAGCAGTTCCGCTGCCTGGGTACACAAGTGAGGTGGAGAATATGTTAGGAGAGTGCGCGTGGCGTCGGGGAGGGGTGAACCCGGGGGGTTGTTTCCGGATGATCTTGGATCCCAAGAGAGTAGAGCAAAGGCGATACGTAGGGGGAGGTCGGGTTGGAAGGCCGCGGGGGTTGGGAGGGCGGAGGGAGACGTGGCCGAGTGACGGAAAGTGAAAGCAAAATCCAATGGTCGGAGCTCTTGCGCAAACTTTAACCCTCTCTTTCCAGAACCCGCGCTATAGCCTTCCCCATTCAACCCTTCCCAGGCCCCTCTCGTCCCTTTTCTATATTATTTGGCGTCCTCAACAAAACCTCGGATATCCTCACTGCGGGGACCCCCAAAAAATATTTTTCTTAAAATAATAATTTACCCTCTCTCTTAAAAAACCCTTCTCCGCAAAAGGATTTAATTCCTCGTCCACGGAGATTGGATGTAAAATGATTTGTGGTGTGGATGCTGGGAAGTTGCTAATTCGTATTTGGGTGGATCGGTCTTGTTTTCAGCGGTCATTTTCTTACTTGTCCGTGGAATAATCATAATTTACCACAATCATCATTAATATTGGCGCTTTTGGTGATTCGCGCTTCGTAGAGAGTAAAAATATGGCATATTAATGTTGATGCTTCGTGGTTGTTGTACAAGCGTTATCTCGTTATACGTATACTTAAATATACGTATAACGTATATTTAAGTTATATATGGCTCAGCAGCCACGAGCCAAGTGTCAGAGGGGGGGCAGTGATTCAAACACATCCACACGGAACTGAGGATAAAAAACAGGGGGGGTAATGCGTACCATGAAACCATTGGAAGCACGTCTGCGGGTGGGATGCCGAGCGGCTGCCGTCGTGGGAGGTGGAACGGCACGTGAGGCGTCAGCAGACATGATGGGACGCGTCGGAGTATTTATAGAACTGAATGGACTTAGACTCCGCGTGTCAACTTAAATATACGTAGAACGTATATTTAAGTTGACACGTTAGAAAAACCATACGCGAAAAAGACCTTTGTAATTAATTGCTCTGATACGCGCAAGATATTGCTCTGTTGAAGAACTTGATATACACTTAAAAACAAGGATGAAAGGTAAAAATTTCCCAAGATTTAGCAAGAATATTAATCTGGGATTACTATTAAAGGCTTGTGCATTTCATTTCAACATTTTAAAGAAGTTCTCAATAAGTCATTGGTGAAAGAGAATAAAACGGAAAGGTTCAATAAGTCTACACGTTAGAAATGTGATGCAGGTATTAAATATCGCTCGAGTGAAAAATTAAGAAAAAATTATTTGATAGAATAATAAGGTTGGGAGCTATTTTGAGCTAGTGTTTGATTTTATCGTTGGTGAGGATAGCATTGGTTACTATTTTCAACAGTGATATTGAATCCAAGAGTAAAAGATTGATCAATTCCATAATTGGCACTGAGTTTAAGGGATGCCCCGGCCAACACTTTATTGCTCTGTGGAGAACGTTTGAAGTTCTTCACTCCGTACATCAGTTGGGACACAAAACAGTGGACTCCTTGACACCTTCGACCCTAAAGTTACTTCGGATGCCAAATTCCAATCTACCCGCTCTATGAATCCCCCCCTATTTTCATGTATAAAATTGATTTTAATTTTGAATTACCGTAATTATGGGAGACATTTACAACCCATACATTCTGGTATTAGTGCTACCGAATAGCCGTTATAATAAATGATAACACGTGTTAGATAACGATCCCGGTCATTTTGGGCATAAATTCAAGAGTTGTAAACAGAAATTCGCAAGGATTCGCATTCGAATCCCTGCCGTTTTGGTGATTCATTACTACATGCGGAAATGTTACCTACCATTTGATCCTATGCTATTTCTTTCTCTAATAATCTGACCCTTTAAAATTATCTTTGGCCATTTGTTTTCATTACCTCATCATCATATTTAGACACTAATTATTCTTTCAGGAATTGCCAGCGTGCGTTGAAACTTGCCTGAGAAAAAAGTTATTCTGGACCAGGAATGAAAGCACAGACATTTGCACTAATGGGCTAATGCTCAGATCACTGAGCCTCACTTTGTCTACGATTCTCGTTCCTGAAGTCAATATTTAGGAGAATGTATGGGTCCTACATGCAACAGATCTCCATGTTCTATATCCCGATTTCAAAAGTGGCGTCACTAGATGGCCACTCATGGCATATGATAACTTTTTCCTATGGATCTTTCTGATAGCTGCCTTTGGCATCACGATCTGGTTAGCACATTGATTTACGTATTCTCGGAAAACAAAGTAATTTTTAATTCTTTCACGGCCAAGGAAACATTTTTCCTGTCGCAAAAAAATAATTGCTTCCTCATAATCATTGCAAAACTAAATTTCTTCAGGGAGCCAAATACATATATCCATTTTTTGTGGTACCGTTTATCAGATAATTGGATCGGTCAGAATATATTGATGAGCAAACCAGCCGTAAGATTCCCAGATTAACCATGCCTGAACTGTTGCCCTTCATAGTGCCCCAAATTTATGATCTCAGGCTCATAAACGACATGCATGCTAAGGACATGCACGTAGGTGGAAGACATGCGGTGGAGAGAGGACGTATTTTCGATTCGTGAAATCGAGATATGGTGGTCACGTCGCACGCACGATGTATGCCGCGGCGTGCTTTGGTGTGGTAGTATCCACGTGACTCTGTACGCAGTCGATATCTGTCCTCATGATGCTCTGGCCTGGGAGGGAGGGGCAGCCAAGATTTTGATCCCCACTATGGCACCCACCCACCCATTGCTTTCCCCGTCATCCCTCGGCAAATTCCTCTGCATAATCCATTCGGACGCTTCCACCCTTGTTTATTTTCCGTACAGCCTATTCCTTCCCTGGCCCTCCCACTTTCCCATTCCCCTCAGCATCAAACTTGCGGTCCTGCCCCGTCGAATTCTTTTTGATTCCCGGTAAACTTTGTTTCCGAGGGACGTTAGCTACCTTCTTAGCATGCCCTCATCCAGGCATGCCCGTCTATGTATTGGCTGGGCGTGGGCGAATAACAGAGTGGCCTTCCTTCTCTCACGAACGTGACTACAATGTGAATTATTCCTTGGACCCGAAGGAAAATTATGCGTCAACTCCGAGGGATATCATGCGGGTAAATCATTTAAAACTCTCGACATTTTCTAGCAAGATATACCTCTTGAGTGCAATTTGATTATAAATAAGAATAGTTGTATATCTCAGCATTATTATTGTTTCTGATATTTTATTGATTAATTTTTTTTTCAACAATTGAGGTGATTTTTCCTAGAGGGGTTTTGATTATAGGTCCTTACCACACTGATAAGAGTACTAATGTAACCATAGATTTTTCATGTCTGAAAATCACGCCTCTGCATTGAATCTTTTTGTTGAATAAAAAATGGTGAAAATTTTATTTGTTAGTTTTAAGTCCTAACATGAATTTCAACAAAGTATAAGCCGAATCTTAACTGCGTTTGATGAAGAGACCCCATTTTTCTTCGCAGTAACGTAACGGCTGCTCACATGAGATGCGATAATGAATTCTGACTGATTTTCTCCCCGTTGTCTCCCCACGCATCGTTTGTTTTCTTAATGAAGATATACCACTTTTATCTCCCTTTTTATCCATTTAGATTTATATATTTCATCCGTAGTTACATCCAAATATTGTCAATGTGGTAAGAGCAACTAAGATTCTAGCGAGTTGGCGTACGTTACTAATAGAATCCCACATTTTAGTGTACTAACAGATGAAAGATGAATTTTTCTTCCTTAACTGTTTTTAACTCGATATATCTACTTTTCTACCCAGTCAGATTTTTCTTGCATAATCCTTACCCACTTCCTCTTAAGTTTTTATTTTATAATCTCTTATTCCGCTATCAGATTTTCTGCCCCTTCTTCTAACTATTTCAATATCTAATAGCAATAATCTCTGATGATAATAATAATAATAATCTCTAGCTCCATAACACATTACTTATTTAATTAAAAACTTCTTGGTTGAAATACAGAAAAATGTAATTGAGTATATTTTGAGGGAATGTAGTAACATTAGATCCACAGTCATAAAATAGCCTTCTTTACCACTCGTGAGACTATAAAAATAATAAGCGTTTACTGAAATTCGCTAATTGTGTCCCAGAAAAAAGCTTTCGTTTTGCATTTTTAATCTGATTACATGACTTATTTTTGAAATTACAAATAAATTCCAAGTGTAACCTTTCCCTTGAGCACAAAAAATTTTAAGATCAATATTTGTTCACAAATCATTTTTTTAAGGATAGTTATTGTAAATGAGCTTGTGGGCCAGATTTTCATTTGTAATTAAATTACACTGGTTTTTTTACAGGTTGATGCACTATGGGAACACACCACTGGGTATGCCCTCGCTATTAAATAAATATTGCGCGATTTGCTAACCGTATTGCGTCGCGCAATATTTATTTTAATATCCAGGTTTTGTTAATTAATGAGTTGCATTAAGTGTAGGTACTGTTATCACCGCATACTCCACATTTACGCGATAATGAACTATATATTGGTTTAAAGCAAGCCTCTCGTGTGTTTTAGGTCACTGTAATTATGTGGTCATCATTAGTGTTTATAAAAAATCTTAGGCGCTTGGTCAATTTTTTTATTGCTTCAGTACCTCATTATCCTATAGCTAGACCTGTCATATAGTTGTGCTTGTGGTTTATAATACAACCCGTTTATACTCTTCATCTCTTCTATCATGTAATATGATGATCTAAATTTCTAACACTATCTTGTCTTCTCCCTTTCAGTCATCATTCAATTCTATTGCTGGAGTCTACGGACTCTCAATACATCCGCCAGTTAATTTTCCCCTCACCCCTTAGGATTTCTTTGACTGTACTACCATCACATCTCGTCCATGCACGACACTTCTTCGCTTCTATTTCGTTCTGTAAAGCTTAAATATTCCATTCTTATCCAAACCCACGTCTCACATGCCTCCAATCTTGGTTCGTCTTAACAGCAAGAACTTCCACGGAGTAAGAACCCACCCTGACCAGAATTCGAACCCGGAAAATCCCTGATTTCCGGCCAGGTACCATGCCAATTGAGCTGTCAAGGCTTCCTTTTCCTCTGTGGATTTATGTTCCTTAAAGGAAAATATGGTGTCGGTCTGCCGTACAGTGGCTGGTAGGTAGGGGAAGGTAGCATTGATAGCTCAATCGGCAGAGTTCATGGCCAAAAATCAGAGGGTTCCGGGTTCTAGTCTCGGTCAAGGTGGGTTTTTTTTCTCTTCGAAAATTCTGCTAATATGCATTTCAGCGCTCAAAGATATTCGTTGGTATTCCTTAAATTGGTTTATCTTGCTTTCTGAATGGTAATTTTTCTCTAAGGCACGATACTTGTGCGTTAACCTAACGGAATTTAAATAAAATCTGTATCTACACTTCACGTGGCGAGCTTCCGCAAGGTTGTGTGACAAAGGATGGTAGCTAATCAGCCGTTAAATTGAGCTTAGCTAAAAAAAACTTTGTCATTTAAAAACACCCTTATTTAAAAATATAATACTCTATGTTATGTGTTTAAAAGAGTTATAATTTTTTTAAGTTGTAGTCGTGCTTGGTAAAAACGAGTGATTGTATCGTTCGGTCCTAGTGTTGATCTGTCTAAATCTCTAGTCACTGTCTGTTATGCAGGTGCAGCTTTGGGGTAGATATATCTTTGATTGGGTTTTATTAAATTTTTACTTGAATATTTTATGTTAAAAACCACCAAAGTCTTCAATTAACCGAGAGACAGTCTCAGTACTTTCATTGTAGTTTTTTTTACAAAATTCACATAGTTGTAAAAACGCTCTATTATGAAGCCTTTATGAAGTTTACAAACGGTAATACTAAGGAAATACTTGTGTTACTTTCGTGATAGTTACACTCGTATTGATGCATAAAAGGATCATATTATATGCAGTGTTAAAGGTTTATCGTAATTATTTGGCTAATCATTTACACCAATATCAGGAGAAAACATAAAGGCTAGAATTAAAAACTATAAGTATTTGAAGTAATCAACTGTAATCATGAACTAGTGTGTAAAAAGGTTCATCTAGTGACAAAATAGGCATTTATTTAAATGATGACCCGATGCATGACGATTTAACTGATATGTAATTTCAGAAGGAGAAACATGACATGGATTCTTATTCTTTTTTAACAGTAGCTTCAGCCCGATTCAGTAAGCATTAAATGAGTATAGAAAATAGTCAGCTGAACAATAAATTAGTATAATGATATTTCCAAGATACAAATAGGCAGTAAATAATTCCACAGATGATGTGGTCATTAAAATTAGGGAAATCCAAAAAGTCTCCATTTTAATTGTAATTTTATTCAAACTTTCAGTTTACATAACATTTAAATAATTCAAGTGCATAGGGTATTTGAAATATGTTTAAAGTTACTTTTATAGTCTTCTCCATATTAAAAGTAGTTTCGTTATGAAGTATTTGCCCTTTAAATTTGAATTTTTCCTTAAGTTTGGATTTGATTTTAATCCTGGAAATGTTGTCAGCTGCGTAGGGTTAAGTTCAACTTGTTTTATTATTGTGAAGTTTTCTAAATTTTACTCGTACTTTTGAGGAAATGCTGACTAGGTAAACGGTTCTATTAGTGTTATAGCATAAATCGTGGGTCAGTTGTTAAAACAAGGAGCTGAACTATCAAGAGATTAATAATACGAAAGTAAAACCAAGTATACTTAGTTCATCCACACGATCCACACTATTAATTTGGTAGAGCCAGACCAGTTTCAACACTGTTGTGTCATGTCATACATCTTTTTGATGACTGTCATGTCATTTTCAATGGTCAATGGATGCACCCCCTGCCACACACCCTTGAGGTGGCTTGCAGGGTGTATCGTAGGCATAGATATAATAATTCTCTTTATCAGTAATTTCCTTTGAATCGTGTTTATAATGATTACAGTTAGCAGTTAGGCACAACATAATTTCAATCCACCCAGTCAATTAATATGTATGTCAATCATCGTCGGGAAACATCCTCATTTTCACCCCATAGTATCAGAACAATATTCACGTCGTTATGGAGGAACCACGCTTGTACGTAGGCCACTCCCTTCAGAACCAGTGCCCCTCGTCGTACAGGGCCCTGAATACCATCTTCTTTCCCTCATCCCCATTGCTTCCTTCTCAGAGCGATACTCCTCACATTGGAGACCCACCACCCTCTCTCGCAGCGGGGAGCCCCACAGGACAGTCCTCTGCCCTGCGTCTCTCGTTCCTCATGCATAATTTATGCCGCGAGAGGGACTTCGGTGGACTGCCCTCGTTTCGCGACGTCACCGAAGTCCGTATTGTCGGGGCGGAACTCTGAGGAGAGAGACGTCATAGGGTAAAGGGGGGGTGTAAGATATATGACCTCTCCCCCACGTCTCCCGACATCATATCCAGCGGTCATCTTCCTCGCATTTTTTTTCTCTTTCCCGGACCCAGCGCTTCCGACTGTCAATTGATCTCTTGGGCGCGGCTCGGACCTTCCCCTTTTGCATGGGTACACACGCACATTTGCACACTCTGGCTCACAAACACAACAGACCTCCTCTCTTTCTCTCTCTTTCAACTCTCACTACCAAAAGCTTTCTCCCGCTTCCCCGGGTTTCAAAAGAGCGTGAAAACGAGGGAGCGACGTAAGTGAATCTGTCCGCCCAACCTACCCGTTTGGTAAAGCGATATTTTTTCTCCCGGAAAAAAAACCCTTTTTTATTTCCCTTCCTCCCCTCGGCGGCTAACAGGGTCCGGTCCAAACCCCTCCAACATCCGAGACGGAAAGGAAAAGGGGTCTTAAGCTCTGGGTCCTGTGAAGGAGAAGGAAGGAGCCGGCGCTCCCTTTTATAAGCATTCATGGAGTGTAAAAACTGGAGCTCCTGGCCTTGTTTATCCTTTCCGAGAAGGTTTCGTGACTTATTCCACATTTTTTGTGTATAAGCATATTCCATGTGCTTTTGGATGGAAATCTTGTAAGGCATTGGAGATAGCCAATCGAGTTTTCTTGTACTGTGATGCATATTTGTCAAAAGGTCAGAATAATTGAGATTACTTAGAGACCGATTCCCATGTTTATTACTTCACTGTGATTTAGATATTTCAATTCTGTCCCCGAATTCCCTCTTAATACCAGACTCCTCATTCAGGTTGTAGGTTTACGCCTGAAAATAATGTGATACCTGAATAGAGATACTGGCTTACGGCAGATTTTGTGTAACTTAATGGAATTGTATGTCGGTATCCTTGAAATGGCTGCTTCAAATCATTATTTTATGTAACCCCGTTCAATGGATAAGTGAGCCCACAAAATCCCTGACAAAGCAGCCGCACAAGATTCCCCCTTGTAATTCCGTTGAGAGTTGTAATTGTGTTCAAATAGACATCCAATATGTCCACAACGTTGTCACAACGCCCTTTCTTTATCACTATTTCCAACGTAGTTGCACCGCATTCGTGACAAAGCGAGTAGTAAGCATGTAGTGAGATCATCATTGCAACGGGCTTTCGCCCACCCTCAACAACGCTGTTACAACGCAAAGCCAACGCGGCTATGCGCGTTGCAGGTCTGTGGAGAAAACGTCCTTGCAACGTACATACGTTCTCGCGCAGTCCACTGTTCGTAAAATGGGAAAGAGCGTTGTAAAGTTTGTTCTCTGCCACTGCAACGTTATGGAAGAAATTCTTATTTATCTCTCCTGGTTTTGAAATAATATCAGTTATGTGTTCTCATAACTGTCATGGTAAAATTTATCCAATAAATGGTAATTTGGGAAATGCTTCAAGAGCGCAAAATACTTCAGTGACTATCTTTTAAGAAGTTAATTATTACGAGCGAATGAATGCCAGCCAGCAGCTGTATATATATGGCCTTACGAATTGTCATGGTAATCTAAAAGCGTTTCTCAGTTGAAATGAAATAGGTCGTATGTAATAGTTGAACGCTAGGATGGGAATGTAGTTTAGGCAATTTAGTGAATGGGAAAAATGACTAGTGAAATTACATAAAATGTAGGTATTCATTAATCACTCTCTGTTTGCAATATTTTTTTTTAATTTTGGTGCTAGATGCCCTCATGCAAGGTATTCTAGAGTGTTTTATATTAAACATTCGATTGGCTTCATAGATACAACTATGCACGTGGTGCAGCAGGTACACGTTCATGCGTGCCCAAAACGGACGTACACGATGATGGCAACGCGGCTATAACGCGTTTACAATGTGATTCTTCGGACACAGAAATGTGGTTACAACGTGCCCACGACTGGCGTACACGATGATGCCTACGCGACTATAACGCGATTCTTTGCGTACATACAACGCGATAACAACACGGTTGCAACATGATCCCTTCCACGCACAAAAGGGATGCACAACCGACACTCCAAATTATACAAGGTTACAACCCAGTATTCGAGGTAACATAAACAAACTTCCAACGAGGTTACAACGTGGTATAGCGCGTGAAGAACAACGTACTTGAAACGTACTTCCTTCGTCGGGGATGGCACAGATCATAGTCATATCACTCAAAAAGGATGTCCATAAAATGTGTATAACAATGGAATGATAAATACATAATTTTAGAAAATATTATATTAACTTGATTTTTGAAGTTGTAAATTTCTGACTTCTGACAATGACTTCTGTGAAAAATCCAAATATTTATTATACAAAATTAAAGTTGTATTTAAAAAAGAATTAAACAGGATTTTAGGATGTTCAATGGCGGTTTTACTCCAGCTCAGAGCATTACTTTTTTCGGGAGATAGTAATAATTGGAAATTCTAGGTTATAATCATTTATAGCCTGTTGACGAACCTTGAAAGAGAGATGAAGAAAAACATTACTTTGATTCGCAAAATGGTAGTTTATTAGTGTGTGGAGCATTGCATATTGCTATTCGGTTGCCTGTATAATCTTATCTTTTAATTCACTGTTAGTCTTCTTGTTACTGTATAAGAGTAATATGATTGGACCATAAGAAGCCTTTTTCATAGGAAGTCAGTACGATAAATTGCACAGCATTGGCAGCCTTGTATGTATCAAATCAAGTAGTGCAATCAAATCAAGTCAAGTAGTGCATGCTTGGTAATATTCACCCCCTGCCACACACGCTCGCGGTGGCCTGCAGGGTATCGTGTAGATGTAGATGTAGATGGAATCCCGGATAACCGGAAGCCTTAGTTAATAATGATAATTCATTTCACATTCATAATCCAATGAAATTCGGCAACCAAACATGCCCAATGCTTATCCTCCAAGTCAGTAAGATATAGGTAGGCAATGGGGGTGCAAGGCGAGTACTGGAGTGAGTAGCGGCTGGTGAAGGATCATAAAGGTTGACGGCTGTTACGTAAAGTGAACGGCACAGAGGGGTTCATCCCGAGGGACCACGATCAGGACGGACTAGGGTGGCTTCGTCCGGGGCAAGAGAAGAGGCTGAAATCAGTCCTTTCTTCAGGGCAGGAGGGTTGTAAAGCCAAGCCTGTGGCCCTTGTGTTTGCAGTATCCCCATGGAAGATTGCGTCGGCAAATATCATCCGAAACTCAGCCTCCCATCAAAATTCAACCTTGTCAATCAATCCGCTTAAGCTCGGGAAGCCGCTCAAACCTCTGAGCGGCAGTCGGAACGCAGTAACAATTGAGGAGGCTTTGCGAAGCAGGTGAATGGAAGATTAAAGCAATGAGGAAAGCGGATTAGAAATGAGGGTGCACAAGGCGGTAAAACTAAGTTCTTGAATAGAGGAATGAAAGGGTCGAAAATATTGACGACGAAATTTGAGGCCAAGCTGTTGCGAGACAGTAACCTCCTTTTAGTTTTTTTTATTTCCATCTGTGAAGGGCAAACGAAATGAAACTGACCTTATGCACTTGAACTTTGGAACTACACGTTCACGTTGCAGTTGCTTAGATGTCTCCATTGCTGAATTGATCTGCGCCATAGAAGAAAGTTGGCCATTTTAGTATTTGTTGGACTTTCTGGAGGATAATGATGAAGGAAAATATGGTATCGTGGGAATTAGTATACATTAATGAAAAATCACCACATATAACACGCCCAAGGGTCCTATGAACTGAACTGAACTGAGAGCATTGCTGGAAATGCACTTCACCCAATCATCCAAAGAAAGATCAAAAGGGCTCCGTAATGTTCCGAGCTGCAAAGGCTTACGTAGGTAAATCAAATGCGTATTGATGGGATTTGTTGACTACCACCCCGGCATCTTGTACATTACGATTTGTCCATTACACTCTACTACCTCCTCTTTCATTCAAATACATGTCAAGGAAATTAATTAGTTTTTTGAAAGAAGATAAACAAGTGAGGTAGAAAATATTACATTTCTATATAATGACACTGTCTTGAAATCTGTTTAAAAGAAAATGTGTATAAGGATATAATCTAATCGGTTGCACGAAGTATTTAATTCACTAACATACCTGAGCAATTTTTCTCATTTCAAAATGTATTTCAAAGATAATTAAGATACTAAATTAGCTTCATATACCGTTTAACCGTTAATAACAGCAGTGGTAAATTATAAAAAAAACCTTCAAATTAGTCGTATAGGAATACATTTTAGTCAACTAGAAATACTTAATATCCTATTTAAATTATTATACCTCACCAAAATTGGATACTCTTCGTTTTCCATTACTCCGTACGATATGTGATGGTAATGTATATTCAATTTTTAATTTCAAGTTATTCATTATTTTTTTAAAGGTGCGTATGATTCAATTTAATATATGTAGTATGATTTATCATTTCTTTGTTTTTATGATTTTACACATATGATTGAGATAGACTCAGTGCATTGAAACGGCCCTTGCATGCAAAGGATGAGCAAAGTTTATTAGAGCCATTTTTAAAAACATCCCAGCGTAACTTCACCACTCTAAGGAAAAATGCGAAAATACCAGAGGTCGTTAATCTTTTTTAGCACATGAAAGAAGCATAAACAGTTAACAGTAGGTTAGATATGATCACCAAGCCAAAAATATCATGGCAACATAAAATGTAAGGAAGCAATTCGTCATACGTACATCCGGAGCATGTTTCTTTATGGGAGTGAAGCATGGTATATGACAGCAGAGGAGAAGGAAAAGGTGGAAGCATTTGAAAAGTAGTGCTACAGACGAATTATGAAGATTAAATGGATAACCGAGCAAGTAACGAGGAATCCCTAAGAAGAGTGGGAGAAAAGAGTAGTCGGCTAACAATTCTAAAAAGAAGACTGGACAACTTAATCGGCACATCTTAAGACACGATGGCCTGATACACAGTTGTCGAAGAAAAAGTGAATGAGAAGAATAGAAACAGCAGGCCTTGTATGAGATATATGGAACAGGTGGTGAAGGATGTAAAAGAGAGGAATAACGTCAATATGGAAATGCTGGCCGATAGAAAAGTCAAGTAAGGGCCTGCAACAAACTAATCTCCGGATTGTTGACCGATAATAATGACAATCAAATTTTGAGAAGGATGTTTAAAAATTGTAAGAATGTAACTGAGCTGTAGCTCCGTTATATTCTTACAATTCTTCAGCACTATAACTGTTATTCGGTAGTTTTTTTCTTCCAATCACTTGATGATAGCACAAGCACAAAAAGCTTCGATAGTTGCTATTAAAATATTTTTATGGACCAATATTTTATTTTTTTAAACTTTAGTTTTTATTATAGCCGTTATAAACATTTTATGTTTTAAGTGCATTATATCCCGTACTGAGCGTAGGTTTTGTAGTAGTTTAGTTAAAAAAGTGTTAAATTAACTTTATTTTGATATTCAGCACATTATCAAATGTTCCAACTATATGCACCGCTACCTCACCCTTGATGGTGACATGACCACGGATTTTATATTAATTAAGAATTTTGTAGTTAACGCTGCTAATGATGTAGTAAGCACGTAAGAACTTACGTAGTCTCTTTTCAGCACAGTTATTGTTTAATATGTATGTAATTCTATATTCACCAAAATTCCTTTTGTTAATAAGTACCATATTATCATTAGTCCGACCGTTAATGTTGTAATCATTACGATTTGATGCACACCAAAATGAATCCACAGCACAAAAATTTACTTCAAAGTTAAACCTCAAGCCTCTCAAGATTTAAAAAACTAAATACTTTTACATGTCCCTCACTTTGTATATAAAATGTCTTACTTAAATCGAACTATTTTTGTGCCTGTTTTCTTCACAATTTTGGCCTCCTAATGATTTATTAACCTGTTTCAATTTGATTTTGTAATGAATCCCGATGAAAAATATTTGTTGCCGAATTTCGAGATAGTATCTTTCCACGCTCGTATTGTGGAGTTCCATATTTCTTTCCGGCGATGCAAAGCTGATGCAGGTATTTATATTTTCGTATCTCATGTTTCCATCCCGACCCGGAGGGGAATAAAAAGTCCGGGACTCAGCATGCATCGGAAACCCCTTTTACTCATCCACCCACGCCGTCCTCTCTCTCTCCCCAGGGGTCGTAAATCAAGCCGGTTCGCGCCCACCAGCAGTTCCTAATCGTTAAATACTACACACGCGCTGTGCTGTTCACCATTTTTATCCATGGCGCACGGCGCGGCGATGGTACTCTCGTTGACTCTTCGTAGCGCCTCCACTACGAAGTTCCGGAGCGCCGGAACTGCAAGAGCGCTGGGTAATAGGCGTCGGATAGTCCGCCTCTCCGCTGTGGGTTTTCCACGAGCCGGTTAGATGAAAAGGGTAAGGGGGTGATGGGGGAAGCTCTCCAGTGTGTGTGAGTGGGAGGGGGAGTAAAGGGTACGTTTGGGAAGAGCGGATGGTGAATCCCACCCACTCCCTTTCACCATTTCCCCACTCCCGGTGTGCTCAGCGGCGCGTCACTCCATCGAGACCAACTCCGTCGCATCGGCGTTGGTTCCAGATCAGGTCGGAGGTGGAGAGAGATGGAGAGTATTCCCGTTCTGACCGAGCGATACATTTTTTTTTTCGATCCGTCCATCCCTTTTTTTTCCATTTGTTCACCCTTGTTCCGCGAGAGGTCGAGTCGAACGATTGCCCGCGGCATATCTCCGTAATCCCTCGTGTTACCAGATGTGTGGCCCCGATATCGTCGTTAGCGGTCGCCCTAACGGACAATCGAAGCCCCGCTGTGGAAGACTCAACTTCCATAGCGCAAAGCGGAGAGCGGTGTTCCGGCATTGACGTGGGGAATGCAAAGTTGGCGTAACGGAATGGGATTAGCGCCAGGGATCTAGTCCGGATTAAACCGCTGAGGGTTGTTCCGATAGGAAAGGCGGTCGCACATTCGTTTCGGAAGGTTTATTTTTATGAATATATTAGCGCCAGGCTCATCAAAAATCGAAGATTTAATGCAAGGGAGCATCCGTTGTCATTTCTTGTGATTGGTACGTAGGGGCTAATTTGCATGAGACCATTCTTCCGTCAGAATATTAAATTTATTATTTTAATGGCAATCTCATGTACGAATCGTGACACAATCCAAATTCCAAGTTGAAGCAGAGAGCAATCCCTCTCCAAAGCATATGCATAAGATCGATTTCATACATCCTACACATTTCCTATCAATATTTAATTTGTTACATTTTTACCCTGCAAGTTCTCTCAATCCACTTCATCCTCCAGTTTCGCCATAATCTTCCTAGTCAAGCCCATTTTCATAGTTCAGAATGCCACATCATTTATTAATGTTATGATTTATACATTCCTACTATTTTCATTTTCGTAAGTCCCTCACATATTTTTCTTTGCAAAAAATCGATATCACTTCAAATGTTTCGTATTAAGAGTTTAATTTTTATGAGTTAACTATTTATGATCGCGATGTACATTCATAATTATCTATCTTAATTTCCCACTAAAAAGGCTGGTGATTACGATACTTGTATTCTTAATTATTCATTTTATTTTCGCTCATTTATCATCCAGTGTCATTATCAATGAATTTTCAAATTTTAACACATCAAATCACATATTTATGCCCCAAGTTTAACATGAAACTATTCATTATTGAAATTATATAGTAATCCATGAAATTCAGTTTCCCTAATGGATTGCATTTCGATTCCTTCATTCATTTCTACGATATTTATTGCAATAGTATTTTTAGTTATATTTCATCCAATCTCTGCACTGCTTTATTAAAATCTCTTCAGGATTATATAATGATCATTTTCGTTTTATTTTTAAAAGTTTTCAGTTTTCCTAGTTCCTAAAAATTTTAATATCAACAGATATCGTGACATAAATTGATGTTTGCAATACGTCAAGCAGAAATTCAAGGGTCATATGCATATGGAAATGTACTGAATTTTCTGGGCTGCTGAAAATGCTAATAATGTTCTAGAAGCTTACGCAAGTTATTTTATGTGGTTAAACACTTCACTGTTGGGTGTATTAAATTTTCAAAATAATCATGTTTCCTAGTATTAGATAATAAGTAGCAAATCTAGATAAGACAGACAATTTCAAGTCATATAGCATTTAAATTTCTTCTCAGTAACTGTTGAATGTAATATATATTTTGTGTATTTCCTTTTATATGGGAGATCCCCAAGGATGTCAGCTGGAAACAATTTACTATAATCATTATATCCTAAGTTTTATGTTACCATCAAGGTATAAGTGCTATCAGGAGTTGCCTGCAGTTGAGGATATGAGAATAAATGAGTCCGAACTTGATGAACGCAAGAGCACTGAAACTAGACCTCCCGCCCGACCTACAATCTCATCTGCGTCTCCATTTTAGACTTCGAGCCAGTATAAAGATGGGCCACTATGAAACTGTAAATTTCATTACCTGCTGAAAATTAACTACTCCTAGACAAGATCTAAATGAAATAAATTTCTTAAAGCTTTTTGTAAAATATTAATGAATTTACTAACTCTAAATTATTTTTAAATGACCCACACTAATACCATACTTGAAACCTCTACTACCACTAGAAAGGGAAATTTTTTATCAGGAACTTTTAAATTATCCCCAGGTGCTATCATGCAGATTGTCAAGGTACATTGAAGTGAATATATATGCATCCCTACGACGAGGTTTCCTTTCGGACTTAGTGCAGTCATAAAAGCATGATTATTAATTGAGAATATAATAGTTTCCGACTTGTATGTTTAAAGCACTTCACCGTCTGTTCCTCACAGGAGATTCACTCAAAGGTTTCTAACGTAAAATATTTCTCGTTAGAGAAGAATAGGTTTCCAATAACTTTTTAAGTAAATATTCCATTCCAGCGTTTTCCTCGATAAACATTCGGATACCAATAATCTCCTTCAATTATCACTTATTAGTAAATGAAACCATCTACGTATCCGTTGTCATTCCATTAAGTCCATCCAATTATTCCTCTTCTATCCTCAACATCCATGCAATAATGTGTTTAATCACGTTGTAATCTTAACCCGTGGTCACTTCCTTAATCAGAAGTCTACTTCGTATTCCCCGAATTAACTTCCTTACCTTGAAAACACCAATAGTTTCTCGATCGGGAGAGAGACTATGTATGATTATTTTAATACACAATTATACACATATTCAAATATGAAACACTTTGAAACATTCAATCAACAAATTTATTCATTCAATACCCATATTTGAAAGGATTACTGGGCCGAGAATTAGTCATATGCCAATTAAAACCTTTTCTCCTTTTTTTTCCAATAAAGATTATTTTGCCATTCAAACAATTAAATTATCTTGGGAGAAGGAAGCTAAAACTCTGGGTAAAATCTTGTTTTTATATAAGTAACTATATTTCCTTTTCAGTAGTGGAAAGTAATATAAATTACAACACATATCGCTTGTCTCTGAACTATCCTGTGACTCCGGACCCACTTCTTTTCCAACGTCGAAAAGCCACCTTCGGCCGCCTACTTCCTTGCTGCGTAAGTTAAGCATCGACCATCGCTAGTCTCCAGTTGCTCATCTGCCAGGTTTCTCTCCTAATTTATAGTTATCGCAACTCGATTTTTCCGTCCTCTTTAACACGCGTACTTGCTCCTTTAGAGCTGTCCTTATTCTCCCCCATTGTCCTCTTTGTTGACTTCCTTACCCCCTTGGTGATGTTTATTTTTGGCTATTTATTACACTGACCTTAACTTAGGAATCGTCCTGTTGCAACGTACTTCTTCTTTTCCTATAGTCCACGTCTCAGATCCACTCAAAACTACGGTATATATCATGCACATCTCTTATTTTTATTTGCATCGCGGTTTAATGTACTTTTGAGAAATTCCCTTTTGTTTGTAATTACCTGTGCCAAAGCAATTTTGCTAAACCAGGGAATATTATAAATGTATGCAAGTATATTGAGATTTTTATAAACGTTATAATTCCGTCGTATTCCCCCATCCGAGGTCTCAGAACTCAAAACCTCTTATCTCGTCTTCTTATCCAAAGAGTTGTACGTATTATTTCTTTTCATTTCTTCACAATATCCAATCCTCCACGTCCCTCATCGTCTGCTCTTACGCATGTACGTACTGCTTCCTGATTCATTCCATCAACTTCTTCTTCTCTATCTCCACTACAAAATATTTTTCTTTAATATTCCTTGAGTATTCTCTAGGTTCCTTTAGTATTCATCTTATATTCTGTTTACCAGTGCTTCATATATTACCAGATTACTTGCATATAATTACATCATTATTCAACATATTCATTAATTTTTTATGGTACTGATAAATTATTGGGTTACAAATGATGTATTCTTCATTATTATTACATTTATTTGGTCATTTTCCCTCTTACGTTTTTGTGAAAAAAAATCATCACTATACATTACGTACTTACGTTGACAAAGCATTCTTCCCTTTTTTTTTTCTTACAACTAAGTAATCTTTAGTCCCTCTTTGCAAATGCTTTACTTTTCCCCTCAAATATCTGTTTTTAAAACCATAATTATATTAATAACCCCGGTACAGTATTGCAATTGCTTTAGCAATCTTTATAAATAATTTCGCTTGTCTTTTCTCTGAGATTCTCACTGCATCGTAAATTTCACCTTAAGCACGGACCTTTCACACGGCACCTGCTACACACTAGTATACGAGTTCTTGTCCTACTTTAATTCCAATTTTCATATATTTACTAGCTCCTTAAGCAATTCTTCAGATTAAACAATGCAAATGAAGTGGCACGATGGGCAGCAATCGCTTCTATTCTATGAGGTCTATGACCTCAAACTCCATATGGTAATACAATCACATAACATTTCCTTATATCTGGAGTTGAGACGAATGTTTCTAATGAGTGAAATACCTTGCCAATCCATTGATTTTTGCGGTATATTCCATAGCTTGTTGAGTAATTTCCATGGAATGCCTTCATTGGTGTCCATTAGAAACAAAAAGAACCATATCAAAATATGCCATGTTTATGTAAATTTATTTCCTCGTCAAGTGTATTTTGCAAAATGCGTCTCATCTGGCATTACTATCCGTATGAACTTTTGTTTCCAAGAATGATGTCAAAAATTTTTTATTCCCACTATTTGAATCCTTTCAATGAAGTAAATATTCTCTAGCACAGGCTCAAGATTTAATATCATTATTGAAACTTCGCAGAGAGGAAACTGATATGAATATCACCCAACAGATTACTCGTAGCTTCCTGCAAAGATAAATGAAATAAGAGGTTTGCATAGTGTAAAATGAAATGTAAATAACTTTAATGTATCAATGCGATTTTCTATATAAAAACCTCAATATGACTTGACACTTTTTTTATGTCTGTATCTATCCCTTACATGGCAATATGGCCTCTCACTTAACAATCACTGTTTTCCCTCCTCTGGTAACCATGGCGTTAGCTCAATACAAAACAAAAAACTAAAACGTAAATACATTAAATAACAATTGAACATCAAAAATGAAATACAGAAATAGAATGGAAATATATAAAACTGATGTTGGTTATCTAAGTTACATGCATCAATTATCTCCCCGATAACCTAAATCACTTTTTAATTCTCCGAGACCTTAGATAATATTGTTGGTCTTCACTTTCTATCCTTTGGACTTCATCCATCATCCCTTCCTCGGCCTGGGCTCTTCCTCAGCATGCTCGGATTGCTCTATCTCAGTTTTCCATGGCTCCGCGTCATCGTCTACAGCATCTAGTTCACCATGTCCATGAAGGGGATGTTTCACCAATCTCAGCTCTGCTGCATAGACTTTAACCGGAGGAGTGGTTTTCAGGATGTACACCACATGTCCCGGTCTCTTGTCAGCTTCAAATGGTCCAACCCACCCAGCTAGTCCTGCATGGAATCCTTGGACCTTATTGCTGATAGGATGATTGCGTCGCAGTACCTTATGTCCTGGTTGAACACCTAGTCTTCCCCAATATCTTGTGCTTTGGCCTGGTCAGAAATTATTTTCTCTGCCACCTTACACCTTTTCTGTAACTCTGCCTGCTGGTTATTCTGCCAAGTGTTGAGAGAGACCGTATGGTCGTCCTGCCCACGTGTTATAATCCAATCGCCAGAACGGTGTAGTTGCCTTCCTAACAAGAGCTCTGCAGGGGAGTAGCCAGTGACACAGGTTATCCGTTGTCATAAGGAGAAGTGACTGTGGTTATTGTCGGTCCTACATTTTGTGCTCTTTATTCAATAAATGGATCTGCAGCATCCGTTTCAACTCCTGGTTCCGTCGCTCTGTAGGGTTGCCCCTCAGGTTGTAGACAGCGGTTGTCCAGTGCTCAACCCCCCAGTCTGTTGTCACATGCTGCCACCTTTTTGATGTGTACTGACCTCAATTGTCTGACAGAATACATCGGGGATACCCATAGCGGCTGAAGGCTTCATTCTGCAGGAGGCTAAGAATTCGTTCTGTTGTCGCCTCTGGGACGGCAATATCTTCCACCAATCTGGAGAATTGATCGGTGACTACGATAAGCCCTTTTTATCCTTCGATGTTATAGGGTAAGAACCTATTAGATCAAGAGCTATGACTTCCCAAGGCCGATGTGGTCTTCGTCCTCGCCTGCATGCATCCGCCATCTGGTTACTCACCTTGGTGCAAGCGCAGATGTAGCATCCCTGTACATAGGTAGTGATGTCCTTGCGTATATTAATCCAGAATTATCTTCTACGTATGATCGGAGTGTCTTCTCACCCCCTGGATGACCAACTTCAGAGCTGTCATAAAACTTCTTCAAGATAACCATGGAATGTGACCTGGGGACAACTACTACAGAAGGCATGTTATAAATATGTGGCAAATACATCAAGAGACCCTTCTACAGCCGGAAGTTTTTGTAACACATCTTACATTCCTACGGAACCATGTAGTTATGAGAGTCCCGACTACCAATTCATTGAATCATGGTCGTACATGCTTTATCTCCTTCTTGCCATTTTCTTAAGATTTCCAAATTAAATTCTTCTTGGAAAACCATAAGGACAGGCTCACAGATTATGGAGTCCTGTCTCTGAGGTCTGAAAACTTCTCTTTCTGGAATGACATTGCTTATTTCCGGCTCTGATACTGGATACCGTGACAAGCTATCAGCTCCCTGGTTACTGACCCCAGGAACGTGTTGCACATCAAAATCAAATTCTTCAATTTTTTTAATTGCTTCCATGTCTCCAGTAATAGTAGCCATTTGATCAGATAACTGCGATTTAACCACTGAGATCTTGCTGTTCAAGTCTTGGTGAACATTGGTCATCTGGATACCTAAATTTATACCATGCTCGCTATACTGGTTAACATCTTTCTCACACCTACCTTCACATTTTCTTGTGGTAGCCGCTACTCCAACTCAATGTAGAAGCTGCCAACATCTCTATTTCCTTTTCACAGATGCTCTTGCAGCCTTATAGACAAATCCGCCTTTTTTTCCTTTGTAGAGAGGACAACACCATCAATTTATTCCTTCAGATGAACGATGGTTAAATCCTTGAAGATATTTTCATCTTCTTAATTTCAGTCATCTTATTCTTAAGTCCTGTCACGATCGCCCATTTAATGTATCAATGCAATTTTTTAAGTAAAAACTTCAGTCTCACTTGATACTTTTTTATATTTGTATCTATCCCTTAACATGTCAATATGGCCTCCCACTTAACAATCACTGTTTTACCTCCCCTGGTAACCATGGCGTTAGCTCAATACAAAACAATACTATTGATACCAATAATCTAGTTGCATGAGACCCTTTAATTGCTTGTTTGCATGCCGGTAGTGCATGCTTCGTAATCCTCACCCCCTGCCACACACCCTCGCGGTGGCTTGCTGGGTATCTTGTATATGTAGATGCAATAAAAATCCTAAAAAGTAAATACACTAAGTAACTAATGAACATAAAAAATGAAGCACAAAATAGAATAAAAATATATACAAGTGATGTTAGTTAATTTGAAGCTACACTTTCATTTATAATTGTTCACATAGATAAAATATAATTATTTCATCATCTTTTAACCTGCTTAATGGACTTACATTTCGTTAGATAAGATTTACTACAATTTTTTGTTGTAATATATTGAATTCCCAAATATTTTCCTTCATTCCGTTTTGCAACTGTTAATTATTCATTATAGTAAATCTCAATTCATGATTTGCTTCTTCATCCGATTTTCTTAAAAACAAATCATGTAAATCAGTGTAATTGTTTGGGTTATACATTGCTATTATTTTATTTCAATGATTTTTTTGCTTTAAACCTGCTATGGAAGTTAAGGTCACTTTAAATTTTCTTTTCATGAGGTATCAAAGTAAGGCCTCAAGCCTCTGCTTGCCAAAGTCACTGTTGACAGTGTGGTTAAAAATACCCTGAGGCAAGCATTTCTTTCTTATTTTTTAGAAGACAATGAATTTGTGATTTCGTTTCATATTTATCTTTCTGTGGCGTGTACAGCCACATAGCGATATTCATTCTATGTAAGCTTTAATTAATTTTCCAAAAGCACTCTTCTCTCGGAGAGTTCGTAAATCTGTCTTAAATTAAATTTTCTTCGCTAATAGCAACATCATTTCATTGCATGGTTAGGTTCCAGCTGCTTATTTTTTCCAACTTAACTGTCTCAGAGAATGTAAGGTATATGAGTTACAGCCCACGCAGTGACCGCTTGCTGTTTTCTTGGTTTCTTAAGCGTGAAGGGCATATTGCTTTTCTTTTACAACGTCTCGAGCAATTTGGAATCACTCCAAAATGCCCCATTCTCTTCTTCCCTCTCCGGGCGAGTTGCAGCCATCTTAGGAACTGACTGAAGGGTAATTTGTCAATGCTGCTTTTAAGGAAACCCCAAATGTCATTCAAAAATTAAATGTATTTTCTAGTGTTTTTCCCTGGTTTTGGTGTTGAAGTTTGCATTCAACGTGATATAATACTGAACTCTCCATATACACAGAATAGGATTTTATTTCTTTGGGACGCAAATAAATTTGCAATGGTTACCAAAATATATTTTTTATAAACTTGACCATTTCTTTATTTCGTGAAATAAAATTGAATTTTTTTTATCTAAGTTCCTCTGTATTGAGAAGGGATGTCATAATATACAGAGTGTTTGTTCAGGAATGAGATAAACGATATTTTAGTACTGAAAATGTTCGTGTTCATCTACAATGCCTTATTTTCCAGCGTGTGCAGCAGCGGTTGAATGTTAGTCGAGCTTCAACTACGATGCTGCTAAATTACATATATTTTACCGTGTCTTGAGAAACTTATTATTTATTCATCAGGCGCATCAAATTTAATTTTTAATCATCGTTTCAGGCATATTACACGCAGTTACATATCAGGGTACTTGGAAAAGCAGTCAACTTGCTTTAATGTAGACATATACATAATTGTATTGCAGACTGTACCATTTACTTTGTGATTATTCTTCGACTGCCATTCTGCCAGAAGTCTCCTCTTATCACTACACATCACAGTTGTTAGCCATATGGCATTATTAGTGGCCAAATAATTATTCAGTCCTGGTCACCTAATCAATTAATATACCCTAGTATCCTCTCACCTACAACTCAGATATTCATCTCCTTGTGATCCGTTATGTTATATTGAAGCTTTGCATTCAGGTCAAACTTTTCTCGGTTGAATTTTCTTTTGTTTGTTTGAGTATCCACTTGTAGAATCGATTTTTTAAAGTCATTCTCTTTATTCTTTATGTGGGTCCATCAATTATAAGTCCAACGTGTATTCCTTTTATTGCGATCGACTGCGAGTTTTTAGTACAATCTTATTAATATCATGAAAGTCTTTTCTTATGAATCGTTCTACCAGTTACACTACGAATCATTCTACAAGTTACAGGCGCTCAACTTCTGATAAGTTACTCAACCTTTTTCCGTTTCTCGATTGCCGAAAATCTTAATTAGTCTAATTCAAAGTCTTCTTCGGTTATCAATTTAAATTAGGGCCTTACTGAAATGTAATCCATCCTCTTATATTGTTAAGTCGACAAAAGTCTGTAAATGCGAAAATAAATGGGAATATAACAAAAAATCAAATACGATACTATTTTTGTGATTTTCTTTAAAATATGGATGAGGTTGTTAGGAAATTTCACTACACGTTAGTGCACCGCTGAACTGATGCCAGTGATATATGGGGTATACACTGTTTTAGATAGCATATTAGACGAGAAAATTAAGCTTCTTAAGATTAGTACTGAGAAACAGACATCAAAGGATAATTTAGTACATAATATTCATAATCATCCATTTGAAACGCATTCTAATTAGTTCAATTGCAGTTATAACGATTATACTAAATGAGTACCTGATGAGTACCTTAATTTGGATCCCAAAGGGAGAAAGACGTGCTACACAAAACTAGTAATCCTTAAGCTGTGATTTCTAGGTCTGTACTCATACGTAAAGGAGCTGAAGGGCCGGGATGTAAGGTACAAAAATTGGAAGGAAATGCTAGGGAGCTTAGTATTGGTGTTCCTCTAATAACCCTTGCAGATAAATGTGAAACCACCACTTATCTTTTGTGCTTGACTCTAAATAAATACACTCCATCGTGGTTTATCATTTGATAGTTTAAAGCGGAATACCATTTTCTTCTTGAGCTTATTATCATTAAAAATTTGGAGTGTTTGGGGTTCAAATAGTCCTTATTCCCTTCAGCACCTTAAATAGGTGGGTCTAAGTGCCTTAGTGACTGGTTAAGTTTTAAAATAACCGGGAATATAAGCGCTTTTTCCAGCATTTCTGAGTAATTTCAAATTCAAATTCAAATTCAATTCAATATGACTTGGGAAACTGGCATGTTACGGTATATTTTTTAAACTTAAGTATTGACGGCCAAGCAAGTAAGCTTTTTTTAAATCTAGAGCGGAAATGCAAATGGATCAAGAAATAAATGCTTTAATTTAATACATTCAGATGGCAATTAATTCTGTAATGTCGAAAAACATGAGCATGTCTAAACATCCCTTTTTTGATTTTTTTGTCCAGGTGTAAAATTTGGCACGTGAGAAAATATTTCGAAGCTTTCCGGTTTCTGCCATATTCTCATTAATTCTGAAGTACTGCGTGATGGCATGTTTACTGCTGTATCAAATTTGGTCGTGTTGTTTTCCCATGGAGTGTGTCGTACTATAAGCCGCTGCATCGAACCCTCTCCTATGAGTGAGTGGATAGCACCCAAGCACTGTAGTCAAGTTGTCCCCTTATGTATTGATAAATTCACAAAAATATGGATTTGAAATTAGTGAGGGGGTATTTATTAGAACGTAGTGACAAACCCGGCTAACGTTTAAATAAATGAAGTAGTAAAAGTGTGGCCAGAGAGTTGCCCATTTAAAATCCAAGTTCTTGAATTTTCTGGATGTAATATTCATAATAAAATAACGGGTCCTTCAGTTTCAAATATGGAATGGGATTCGTTCATTAAAAAAAAAGTTATCATGTTTATTGAAGCTATATGGACAACATACTACCATATAGCTTTAGAAGTGGTTTGTAATACTCTTAACTAGATATGGTGTGTTAATCGTAAACAGATATTGAACTTTCTCACCCAATTATGTATTTTCTCTGCACGTATTTAGCTAGCTCGTTCCAGAGATATGTGTTGGAAGAGGAAATGCTTTTAACGTAAGCGTAAGGAACGTTTTATGACAAGATGCGTTTAGGTGGTACCTTGTTGATTATTCATTTCGTGATAATGGGATGAATAGTAATCGCAAAGTGTAGAAGAGCTCAGATATAGACAGACGTAGAATTTTAGATTTTCCCAGCGAATGATCGCCATAAATCTTTCTTACCGGGTGAAAGTATTCATCTGCGATGAGGTTTCGAGGGTAGATTCTGCAATTCAAACTTCGTAGGAGCCGATCGTAGCAATGCTATCATCCGACGATAAACCCGAGAACGAATCTTTAGATGAGGAAGTGAATAACATAGGAAGAGAGCTTTGAAGCGCCAAATTTCTTTTTAGGGAGGATATCAATTCTGAATTGTCGAAGAAGAATTGCGTTATCAGGAGACGTTTTAGGCAGAAAACTACTGAGCAACTTTTTAAATTGATCTGGATTTGATGATGCATGAGGGAGGGAGAATGTTTGGATCGTATGAAATCAAGCCGCAAATATGAAATATGGAGATTTAATCTGGTGACCATTGGTATCGTTGTGAGTGATGTCCCCAATCGGTGGGGTATAGAAATGAGGGGCAATCAGCATGCATATCAACGCTATTGGAATAGTGTTGATGAAAGAATCATAGAATATATGAAGTGCTAAGTGAGGCAGAGTACTGTTAACTGAAAAGCAGAGTAAGCAGTGATGGACGAAGCAACAAATAAATAGACAGTTGAGTAGCCCAGGCAAAGAGGGCATTTAGTGTTTAGAAGTAGTAGTGAACGGGAGGAATGGTAAAGGATGGCCTTGTGTGAGATATAGGGAACACGTGACGAAGGATGAGAAAGAAAAGAAAGCCATAAAGATGAAAAGTTCAACTGATGGAATAAAAAAATTGGAAAAAAATAAATACATGGTCGCTTCAAACCATTCTAAAGATTTTTGACTGATTATGATGATGATAATGAATGTTTAGTAACAGCTGTAGCTATTGGATGGTAGAAAATGGTTATTACAGGGAAAATGCTCTAACTGGAAGTTTTCAAAAAGCTACTTTTTTAGTTGTCCTCATCATCACCATTCATCAATCCTAAGATTGGTTTGAGGAGGCATTCCACTCAATTCTCTTATCGATTAACCTCTTCGCAGTTACATGTTTCTTATCTTTCAATTCCTTCACTACGTGCCTTCTTTTCCCAATCTTTCCGTTCATTTTCTCCCGAATGCTGTATTCATCAGATCAGATGTCCCATGGTATGACCGACTTAGTCGTCCCGTTTACTTCTCCAGTATCAGGCTCTTTTCTTACGCTTTAAGGCTTTCATTAGACTTCCCTTTCCTTTCACTCATCTCAGGATTTATTTATTTGTTACCCGGTCATTGTATCATAATCATTCTTCAGCAACACCTAAATATGCCCCCTAGAGTTTTGTGCAAGTTTATGCACCTATGACTTCCTACCATGAAGAAGAATGCTCCAGATATAAGCTGTATTAAAGTGCTTCCATACTTCCAAGTGTATATTTGATGCTGTAATTTTTTATTGTCTCGTCCACTTCAGGTTTGCCATGCATTATTCCTTCTTTTATTCAAGATTTAGTTTTCCTAGTAAAGGCTTTCGCGGCGTGGTTTTAAGGCAGCTCTCAGGGTTGTCCTTTGCATATTTCGAATATGCTAGGTCAGCAGTGTTACCGACCTGAAATGTTGACTGTAATTGGAATGATTGGAGTGAAACTGTGGTATCTATATATTTGTCCAACGCGAAGGACATCCCTTGAGACCTGGCTCTTTTGTTTTAAATATTCTAGGTAGTCCTAGTTCAATACTGGTGCTAGCTTTCTGCATTGCACTGCATACCATTACCTTGATTTTATTTTTGTTGAGGATTTCCTCAAATATTTCCCGTACGTGTACTGACTATAGATGAAGTACTGACTAAACTTAACTCCGACATTGGTGTTAGGGATGAGGGTGAACACAGAAAAAGTGAAGTAGAACACGCTTGACGCCTATAAACCTATTAGAACCGATATTGATGAGGGAGAACTAGGTGAATGAAAATAAAAGGGGCAAACAACAAGGTATCAGTGGTGAAAACTTAGTGAGTACGAGTTGGTAGACGAAATGAGAAATAAATTTGGGGCAGGCAGCTATTGCATAGAGACGGGAAAAGATGAAGTAAGCTGGTGCCGGAGTTGAGGGAATGGGAAAGGAAGAAATAGGGAATCAGTATCTATTAGGAGGGAAAGGTGAGTGTGAGGCGTGGGGAGAAAATGGAGAAACGGCGCCTGGAGATGGGCTTTGGAAAAAGGAGATAAGTGGAAAAGCAAAGGGATGAGAGAGGGTTTGTCGAAGGTCGAGAATGGAAGGAAAGGGTGGGCACCATATCCGTAATAATGTGGAATTAGAACCAACCACAAGTTAAGGGCGGACTTGAAGGGGAGAATTGAGTCGAAAAAGGGAATTCTAAGAATTGGTCGGAGGCGGAACGGGGTTAAAGAAGCAGAAAATGAGCGAATAGGGAAATGAGAGGGGGAGAACGTTTTGAAAGGGAGGGTAAGACAAGGAAGGGGGTTTTTCGAGCGCAAAGGAAGGGAAAAGGAAGAGCAGAAGAAGATGTGATGGCTAAAGAAGAGGAAAAGACGAGTATTTGGGAAAGAAAGGGCATGAGGAACGCTATCCAAGATCGTAAAGTAACCACCTAATACGGGGCTAGCCTCATAAAAATATCCTCGCAAGCCGTTCAATTTGCGGAGGAAAAATATGATGGTTTCGTTTATATGGCGATAGTTGAGGGCAGTGTAATGAAGACGAGCTCTTGGGACTCATTTTTGGAGTGTTTTAGCCCAGAATGCCATTTCAACCGGAGCCAGCTGAGATTCTACTTGGCGCGAAAGTCTGAACTCGATTGCCAAGGCCAAAATTGAATATTTATATTTTCATGATTTTTAATGAACCAATCCCTTAAATACAGGCCACTGCTGGAAGCTCTCGTTAATAGTTTAAGTGCTTTATTCTTTTTAAACTTCAAGAACTAAATTGTTTTCCAAAATTACTTAACGTAAATTTCTTTCCCATCTTATACGTTCAACAATTTCGGAGGAGTATAGAAATCTATGTCCAATTTCTTTTTCTTCAGTTGTACTACCAATCGCGATAAAATAAGGGAATCTTAGGTAAAGAGTTAAGTGGATTATTTTTACTGCTGGCGCCAAGATATTAAGCAGTATACATTGGGATGATATAAAATTCAGATTGAATTTGATAAAGTTCCATATGGTAAAGTAAATATATATATATACCAGATTAAAATAAATGATGCTTCAAAGGTTAAATGAAAAGTAATCTGTTTAACCATAGCAAAAAACTATTAACTTCCCATTCCCATAGTCTTACACGTTATCGTAATGCATAACATATCTTATTATTGTACATTTATGTGGTTCAAAATATATAGTAGAAGTACTTGCATTTCCAATATTAAATGTCGATGATATTTTATTTAAACACTCTTCCTATATTTGCGTGCCTAAATATTTGACAAGGTACATTTTATTTTATGTATATTGGCTAAATGGCACATATAAGTGAATATACCATTGCATTAGAAAATTGGATTTTTTGCCTGTAAGTTAATTATTCGAGGAAGGGGGCGACAGACGATTAAAGCCATTAGCAACAATTGTTTCTTGCACTAACCAGTGAGTTCAGGGTAGAGAAGTGTAATCCAATTCACAATTCCTAGAAGAAACCAGAAATTATTTTTAAAATTTTTCTAGGACTCTTTCGCAAACAAAATGTATGTTTGTTCTATCTGAATATAGGTATGTAATCTGTAACACAATTTTGTTTAAACATGGGAAGTTTTTTGGTCAGCTATAGAGTAGGGATATTAAATCTATTAGATTATATCACTTGAATACACTTCTTACCCAAACAGTAACCATGCGAAACAATACGTTTTTTCACAAGGAATTGTGAGACATGGAATAGGAACTCTCTTCACTATCCAGTAGTAAAACGATGGAAGAATATTGGAAAAATATAACATTGGTACCCCTAAACAATCAAATATGTAAATAACATGTGAGCACACATTTCTGTTCTTTAATTAAATATTTCATCAAATTCATTTATTTCGAATCCTTTACGGAGCATATAATATTTTGTTCCTTTCAACATATATGATAATAATTACATTTGTGACGATTAAAAAATTGAAAAACTCTCGTTGCAGATCTTTTCTTTCGATCTGTAAAAAAGAAATACCTATTGAAAGAGAGCCAGCGAATGAAAAGAATTTGCTTGGTAAAAACTTTGCAATTTGTAGAATGGAGAAATGTTAGGAGTTGATTCGCTAATAAATCATCAAATGTGAAATTGCGCCACTCAATTAGCAGAAAAGGTCAATCCTTCCCCAATACTCCTGCACGACAGACTGGTAGACACTTATTAATTAAGCCGTAGTACCCATGCATGTTCGGTTTCGTCAAGAAGAAAAAATGCGTTATGCTGTAATGCGTAACTGATTTGAACTTTGAAGAATTTGGTATCATTTGCCTATGCAATTTTTAACTGCTAATTAGGTTTTATGGTAATATAAACATGCATGGATTTACAGTAAAAAACATTTTTGAAGATTTCATTATTGTTTCTCGTACGTTCTTGGATCTTTTTTCGAGTTAAGGACCAGGCTTAACTAATTGCTTGTTTGATTTTACTGACTTGGTGTTAAGGAATTATTATTTCATGCATTCAAAATTCTTGCATAAGTATAATTATCAAAGTCATAGAATATGGTATTTTGGAAATGGTCCGAATATTGGTGAAGATGCTAATCAAAACATTTTTTATTGTCATAACCTTACGGCCTCCTCAACGTATAATCTGTGGCCTAATAGTATTTTAGGGAATTGCCGTCGCGTTCGTAGTAATTTGACGACAATTTCGCCCTTCGTCTTGGTGGCGTATTCAGGTTGAAAAGGCATTTTGATATAAGTAACAAATTTACTCCAAAGACGCCCGCAAGAAGAGGAGCAAAACCGCTGTAAATGCACTAAAAAGTTTTTTTCGATAAATTTCAAAATCTATCAATCAAAAAATTATCAGAATCAAAAATAATTTTTTTCGATTACATTATTAAGCAAAATTTTCTGTTGTTTTTTGGATAAAAAAAGCTGCCTCGATGGCTTAGTTACGTTTTTTACTCCTTCTGATGACCTAGCAAGACATAGTTAATGGATATAGTTTTTAATTAGCGTCAAAATTGAAATACCGTCACTGGTTTTTCGCCAACATATCACCTCTCTAGATGTGTTTCTTTTTTTACTGGCATTTATTAACACGAACATACTTAGTGATTCCAACTGAAATGTTTTGAGGCTGCTACTCTCACCCAACGAACATAGTTCATGTGGATTTGGCACTTCTTTGCCTCAATTAATGTGGTTCACCCACTCGAATAAAACCAGAGCTTGTTGCCACTTTCCCTCCCACAATTTCCCCGAAGCTCTCTCTGTATCCCAACCGTCCTCCTCCCATCGGACATCACTTCTATTTGAAACGCAAACGTCTCCACCCCCAATTAATTCACACACCGTTGGCAAAACACGATGTTTCTAAATAAAGCCCAGCGATGCGAACGATTACGATGAAAAAAAACGTATTAGCGGCCTTCAGATAAACTGGATTCCTAGCTTGAGGTAATAATCCTCTTGAAATACCCGACCGTGGGAATGTGAAGGCAAAAACATTGAAATAAGTCCCAGAATGCTTTAGTAATAAATAGCGAATGCTTCGGAGATCTGTTTCTATTCCCTTTCATTCCATTCCTTAGGGATTTCGTGTTTTTAGCTGTGTTTTTTTATCCCGTGTCGGCTGAATAATCCCTTTGTGTTGAGATAAAATCCGAGGATAAAGCGGAGAAACCTAAAGAATTACGTACTGCTCCTCCCCTTCCATATTTTGACTTGTTCTTCGTACGAGGTTAAGGTAAATGCTCTATATCAGGGGTTCCTAACCTTTTAGCAACTGCGTACCACTTGAAATTATCAGAAATTTTGGCGTACCAACAGTCCTATATTTTTTTAGAAACATATATGTACGGACGGAAAAGTGCCCAATGGCTTGTTTTATTTGAACTAAATTACTGACAAAACATCCTATTAAAAATTACTTAATTTCGGCTTTGTCAACCCTTTATCAAGACAACAATAACTACATATAGATTTTTTCATTTTTTTCTTGCTAATTTTTATTTTTTAAAATGCTGAGATGTCAGCGCCCGCAGACGGGCAGCAGAGTAAAGTTTGCGTGTTCACGCACACACACAGGCCCTTACTAGCCTATCGTTCGTAATCGCTCGTATCACCCACCTCTTGAAACGTTCGCACGTATCACCAGCGGTAAGCGTACTACCGGTTGGGAACCCCTGCTCTATATAATCAATAGAATTGGCCTATACTTGGTGGAAACGAGACATTATAGTAAAAAAAAGCAAACACTTGTTTTCTACGCTATTTTATTAAGTTTGACACAACAGGTTTGTTATCTATCTGGTCATCATAAGGTGTAGTTGACCTCCAATTTCCTCTGCAGTGTCACCTGATGGTGAAGTGATCCGTTGAAACCGTTTATGACTAGTTGAATAACATTGTGTAAGAATAAAACGCCTGACCTGCCTCAAACCATTACTGCACTCTGAGGGTTAGTTCAGATCTTATGAACAAATAATAATCAAATATGACGGACAGAGGACTATCAGTGGGTTGCGTGGCTTAAAATGTTTTTCAGAATTTTTCTCTATATCCTGTTTGCATCTCTCAGGATTAGTTCTTTTTGCAATCTACTTCAAAATTCATGATTAAAGTCAGATATGAAACCTTATTTTTCTCTTCTTATTATAATGCCTTAAAGTGGTCCATAGAAATACGAAAAGGTGACCCTGGAAGAATCCTGTTATAAAGGTTTTCAATATAACCATCAATATCGAGCATAATAAAGGCCAGAAATATTAACTCAAAATTTACCAAACAAAATTTGTTTGAGAGGGAATTGCAAGGATATAATATTTAGAGAAACTCAGAAGCTTTAGAAGGTGTATATTTTAACGCATATTTAGCAGGCTAAAATGAATTCTGTGTAATTCATTATCAGGCATAAGTATTGGTAATGAGAATATTAATTTCATTCTGGCAAAAACAATACTTTGATTCCAGGTAAAGTTCATTGTTAGAATTTAACATAAACTGAATTTTTACTATTACTGTGTATCGTCATAGCATTCATGGCAAAACGAAAGGAGATTTAAAGAAGATACTAGGTAATATGGAATGGATATTGGCTAGATATCACCTGAAGATCAATAAAAAGAAGACTAAGGTATTATTATTATTAGTATGCAGTAGGACTAATGAAACCAGGGTAAATTGTACACTAGGAAAACAGAAAATCGAGGAGGTAAAAGAGTTTTGTTACCTGGGATGCCGAGAAACCAGCGATGGAGGAATTAAAAAGTAATGGCCAGTAGAATAGCCCAAGTGATAAAGCATTTTGCCAAAAGAAGATTCTACCAAGCGCTGCAAATACAAGCTAGGAAGTGAGGAAATATTTCATAATGAGATACATCTGGATCATTTTACTATATGGCAGCAAAGCATGGACGATAACGGCGGTGGAGAAGTCAAGGCTAGAAGCGTTTTAAATGTAGTACTATCGAAGAATGATGAAGATAAAATTGATCGACTGAGTGATAAACGAAGAAGCCCCAAGAAGAGTGGGAGAAAATAGGTTTCTACTGAAAACCCTTAAAGGAAGACGGGATAACTTAATCGGCCATATCTTAATACACGAAGGACCGATGTAGACAATCTTCGAGGGAAAAGTGAACGGGAATAACGTCGCGGATAAACAAAAGCGTCGTATGAGATATATGGAAGAGGTCAGTGAAGGAGATAAAGAAGAGGAACTAAGTCAATATGAAGAGATTGACTGATTGAAGAATCGAGTGGAGAGCTGCGTCAAACCAATCCTGGAATTGTTGACCGTTGATGTTTACAATAACTTTATACCCTGTTACCACCTCAATTCATCAATGGTTTTCAACGTAAGAAGGCAAAATTACAGCATTGCATTCATTTTTAGTCGTGATACCTGGCAATACATATGTTTTTATGCACGAAAAAATAGTTTTTGCTCATTATAGGAATTCATTTTAAAATTTGAATTTCCCATGCCAGTGGAGGTGCGCATTCTCAACTGAGTTAAAGGTTGACATGTTTCATGAGTCATCTCGAAACTCTGGAATGACGATAGAATTCTTAAGACTTCACGAAAAAGTATTTTTACTTCATTTCAATGCTGATAAGATCTCAGCTTTTTATCCAATTAAACGCCAAAATAAGTTTGAACCATTTTAAAAATTGGTTAATTAGTACTATATAAAGTCTGAATGGAAAGGATATAATTAACAGGAGGAAGGAAATGAATAATAGTAATATGAATTAATATTAGTTTTCTATCGCTGAAATTAGCACTTAACAGGTTTAGAATTCTTCCCACGAACCCTGCATTTTGCTATACATCGTTGTTTAGACCATCATACTTCCTTCCTACCCCATGATTACATCTAAACTCCCCGTTTTTTTTCCTACCTCCAACGCGCTTCATCATCGATCAAAAATCCTAGGATTGGTTTTGAAGCAGCCCTCTACTCGATTCTTCTATCGGCCAACATCTTCACATTGACCTTGCTCCTCTCTTTTAGATCCTTCACATCTTGCTCCATATACTCATACGAGTTCAAAATTTTACCCAACAAAGGAAGCCATAAACTTGTAATTAACATAATATTAAAAGACGATGGCTTAAAATATATTGCATATATGTATATTATTTGCGATATTCTGGAAGCACTTGGAGCCGGACAGACGATGTGAAAGATAAATTGCCAGTAGAATTGCCCAGGCGGAAAGGGCATTATACCAAAATAAAATTCTGCTTAGAACTGCAAATACAAACGTCGAAGTGGGGAAACATTTTATTAGAACATACAGTTGAAGCATTTTAAAGTATGGCAGCGAAGCGTGGACCATAGCAGCAGCAGAGAAGTCAAGGCTGGAAGCATTCGAAATGTGTGGCTACCGACGAATGATGGAGATAAAATGGACTGACTGAATGATAAACTATGAAGTCTTAAGAAGAGTGGGAGAAAACAGATGTCTGCTGAAAACGCTAAAAGGTGAGACAGGACAACTTAATCGGCCATATCGTAAGATACAATGGCCCCAATGAAGACAATCGTTGAGGTAAAAATGCTTTACTGGAAGAATGGATAAGGCAGGCCTCGTATGAGATGCTCGGAGTAAGTTGTGAAGGATGTAAAAGACAAAAATTACGTAGGCATGAAGATTTTGGCCGATAGAAGAATCCAGTGGAGGGCTGCGTAAAACCAATCCTAAGATTGTTGACCGATGATGATTTGGAGCCAAAAAAAAAATATCATGCCTAATGCAGTTAGCATCATCATCATGGGTCAACAATCCTAGGATTGGTTTGACGCAGCCCTTCACTCGATTCTTCTATCGGATAACCTCTTCATATTAACGTAGCCCCTCTCTTTCATGTTCTTTACGACCTGTTCTATATAACTCATACGAGGCCTGCCTTTTCCATTCTTCCCGTCTACTTTTCCCTCGGCGATTGTCTTCATCTGGCCATCGTGTCTTAAGATGTGGCCTATTAACTTCTCTCGTCTTCTTTTTAAGGTTTTCAGGAGACATCCCTTCTCTCCCACTCTTCTTAAGACTTCTTCGTTTGCCACTCAATCGATCCATATTATCTTCTTCATTCTTCAGTAGCACCATATTTCAAATGCTTCTAGCCTACACTTCTCTGCTGCTGTTATTGTCCATGCTTCGCTGCTATATAATAGAATACTCCAGATTCATGTTCTTTTGAAATGTTTCCTCACTTCCACGCTTTTATTTGCAGTTGTGATCAGAATCGTCTTCTGGTGAAATGCCCTTTTTGCTTGGGCAATTCTACTGGTAATTTCTCTTTTACTTCGTCCATCGCTAGTTACTTGGCTTCTCAGGTAACAGAACTGTACCACCGCCTCGATTTTTTGTTTTACTCGTTTATCATTGGTCCTGGCTTTATTTCTTCTACTGCATACCCATGCCTAAGTTTTCATATTATTATCTACCGCGCTAACTCGACATTTCTCTCTTAATTACGTCCATCTAAATGACCTTAATCTTTTATAGTCCATCCACATCTGCCTTCTTTTGACTCCCTCCAGAAACCTCTCCTACCACCACCACCACTTCTTCATTCGTCTGTATATCTACCAGCCTTTACTTTCTCCATTATTTATCCTGTATACATCTAAAAAGCCCTGTGTGTATTGTCATCTTCTTTCATTAAAGTGAATGTTTCCGCGCCAAACCGTGCTACCCCGCATATCAATATGACTTTCCAATTTTCTTTTATTTCTGTCCGCGTTAGTGGACTCTTTATGTTTCCCTTAAGAGTCAACGTCTCTTTTCCCTAAGTAATTCTTCTCCAATAGAATAGCAAGGAAATGAGGAAAACGAACTTATTAACTCCTCGGTGGGAGGCGTGGGCAATCATAACGATGACACCTTAGATCAATGAGGTATTTTTGAATAAAAATTTTTACATTAGTATTTTACATATATGGCTTCCATATTATTTGACCATTTAATTCAATTAAAGTCAAATATCTAGGCACCACTATTTTATTTTTATAAGTGCAACCCAACGATACTTATTCTACCGTTTATTATTATTTATATTTTTTATTGCTCGGTACCTAAAAGGCTTTAGTGCTGCTTTGGCGTAAATAACGATAGCTAACGAATATTTTTTAATGAATAGAGATTACTCACAATATTTTTCCATTCTATACAACCAGCTGCTTTCACAATCGGATATGCGTTTTATTTGTGTGCATTGTTTCCTATGCATATTCAGAATAAATGCACCCTGAACACTATGCTAAAAGAATTCAAATATGACTCATCATGGTCAGTTTAATTTCTACGATCCCGATTGTATTTCCAAATCAATCCTCATCGTATGTGTTATTCCTCTTCCACGTGACCGACTTATGCTTTTACGGTTTATATCAAAACGACCGTTGTAAATCCGCGTACCTGGGGCTAAAAGCGTGCATCTAAAGCTTAAATTGGAATTTGTTTATGTGATATCTGATTTCGATACGCACGGCAATACCATAGCAATGCAATCACGGTGCTTGCATAACGCACGTTCTGCATATTTACTTTTTCACTCCAGCCAATCCGGTTGTTTGTCCATATGTCATTTCCAGATAATTAAGCCATGAATAATAACGTGCGAATGGTGTATTTCATCAGTAAGTCCACACTCCAGTCTCTTAGCTCGGTTAGCATTTCACTCCTCCCACGAGTGGCCATGAATTTTTCCTGATTCCCAAATCCATAGGCAGCAGCTCAGAGTTTTGGGTGTGCATTAGCCGTTATCCGAGTAGGAAAGAGTCAGAAAAAGAATTATGTTACTTCATTACATTATTTGATCTTGGTAGGTAACAAACACACGTCCATGTCAATGAATCGATCAAAACTTTCGTGGTCTATGTCACTGCTGAAATAATAACTTCAGATTATTTCCCGCGTTGGTGTAGTTCATAAAAAAATGACGCTTACTCTCAAATATTTGAGGATTTTGTATAGATGTAATTACTAACGCGATAATCAAATCGGCTAGTTGATTTAGAGAGAAATTATGTAGAAAAGACAAAGAATTGCAATCGTATATATCCATAGTAGGGTTTTGGTTCAGTGTGATCGATGTCAGAAGAAGATCAGTCACCAGAAAACTAAAAAAAATAACTAAACTAACTGAGGTTTAAATTATCGTATAAATACGTTTTAGCTACTGATAAATCGAATTTGTAGCTCTCATAATCACTTTATTCCTCCTGAAATTAAACTAAACGGTAATTACGTTATTAGTTATATATGTTTAAGCCAATGGATAAGCTAAATTGATGTACCGGTAATACCGATAGTACCGAATAGGGCTGGGCAGTGCAGGAAATACTAAACAGGTTCTCGGTTCTGAAAAAAACCGTTTGGGACGGCGGTGCACCGGTTCAATTGGTCGATCCGGTGTTTTCTGCTGAACCGGTGTTTTCTACTGAACCGGTGTTTTCTCCTGAATCGGTGTTTTCTACTCAAACGGTGTTTTCTCTTGACCGGTGTTTTCTACTAAAACGGTGTATTACACTGAAAAGTTTTTTCTATTGAACCTTTTTTACACGTACCTATACCGCGTTTTTTGTCATTCAAAAGGTTTTGCCATCATTTTTATTATACCAGTGTTTCACATCATTTTTATTACCAGTTTTACCACAAGGCGTGTTTTTCCTACAAAAGGATACTTCTTATTAACGCGGGTACGCTTTCCTAAACTGAACAGTAAAAAATAAGAATGTTTGCGACAGCTAATGGTTAAATTAATGGATGAAGGCGATACTTTGTGGAAGTTGCGAACGTTAACAATTGTAATTGAAACGACTTTGTACTTTCCACTTTCAGCTTTATAAGTTCCCCGATCGATTTCAACGATTCAGCGTCATTTTCAAGGGGGGCCAACTCTTGACAATGACGCTGAGTCGTCGAAATCGATCGGGGAACTTATAAAGCCATTGGTTTTTATGCGAGGCTTAGGCGTATATATGCATGGCCTTTTGTTATTGTAACGGCGATGAAATTCGCATTATTTTTGTAGTAAGACATTTCAAAATTTCCATAGATATTTATTCACTTGGCACGACCCGTTTTGTTGTTAAAACAACATCATCAAGTGCCTTGATCAGCCTTGATGATTATGATGTTGTAACAACGAAACGCGTCGTGCTTAGTTACTAACTTATGCCTGGTGAATGAAAATCTCGCTAGAGGCAGAGCGACTGGTGTCTGCCTACGGACGAAATATGTCCATTAAGATCTGATTTACGATCTCCCAGAGAGTTGATATGTGTGGCGAGGTTGATTGCTTTCGTCTGTGGCTCATAGTTATCTGCCTTCCTTATTCAACATTTCCATTATCTTTCATCTTGGCAACGATTATGGGGCGAGGGTCTATGACCCCATTTTTGAGACATTGTTAAAAATTGATTTATTGAAAAAAAAATATTCATTAAAAAATACCTCGACCATCCTTTGGCGTAAAATAATACTTGAAAAGAACTCACAATATTGAGCATTAAATATCAACGACAAAATGCTCCAAATTTCGTTTGTATTTGGTGCATCTAATGCACGATAATTCCCATCAATGCATGCATTCGGGACACAAATTTTGAGGCTGCCGTAAGCAGTTGCATTATCCTCTCACTTCAAGCGTGTGGCATGGATAGACAGGAACTTGAAACAATGCTCCTTCCTCTACGAAGTCTCCCAAAACCAACAGCATGGGTTCGATAAAAATTGCTACTCACTAACCTGAAGGATTATTAACTCTTTCTCTCATTCGTTGTAATCGTCGAAAAAACAGAATAGCATTTAAAAACGCCACATCCGGTTGAGTTACGTATTTAACAATGCTTTACATGGGTGAGTGCTCGCTCTGCACTATAGCGGCTCTGGCAGACGATAGTCAGGCGGACAACTAGTAGCACAGGAAAGTTCACAGGCGTGGTCGCCAGCCATCCTGGCTGCGAGCAGAGACAGCGGCGTGAAAGCCGAGCATCGAACGATCATCGGTGTTTCAAAACCGCTTCCCCGGTGCACCGGTTCAAAACCGACGCCCATGTGCCCCAGTTTTTGTCCTGCTTCGCAACCGGCCTACCGGCTCCGACAAAAACCGAACCGCTGCACTGTTACACCGGGAAACCGCCCAGCCCTACTACCGATATTTGATACTTTCCTTTCCTTCAACCTTTAGGGTCATTTACAAGCATAAAATAAGCATAACTAAAATGGCTGGTGCTACGGTTGTTGCCATCAATGATCTTATCTATCAAAGAATGTTGATGCACTATCTCTCTCCAGAATTTTGATTCTTAACTCAGCTTCACCACGTTTACAATAGTTCACCGATCTAAAAATAATGTTTTAACTTGAATTCTATTAGTAAAACGTCTGGTTGTCTATCTTGCTTGAAACCAGAAAAAATAACATTAAAGAAAAGTTTTTTTCCCATTTTTATTGCGAACGGTTCTCATAATTGCTGAGTTGAGCATCGTCAGCCCGATTATTTCATCTTTCAATTGAATGTGTTGCTTTCTCCTATTATTTGGCTCTATTTACAAGAGGTGACCGGAAACTTAGGTAATTTAGATGGATAATTACAGGGTCACAAGACGTCCGGGATTTCCCAGACATGTTCTCATTTGGAGGAAGTCAGATGGAAATTTTGAAATTCTCTCCGGAATCATTCCGTCGTTGGAAAACAATTTTCAATAATTAATCAAAATTATTGGGTTCCCTTTTTTGTAAATAATTCTATCCTTGTTTCCCCTTCATTGGTTTTCTTTAGTGTCACTGGGTGTCACCCAGAGGTCAATGGCTATCCTGATGTGCTATTTTTTCTTCAAATTAGAGCATATCCCCCACAAAAACAAAATTACCACCCCTTGGTGCATGTGGCCGACAAACCTCTTCCCTTCTTGTCCAGTATTTTAGATATTAATGAGAGGCCAATGATACAGCAATCAGAGCTAGCTGATCACCCAATTGTATTACTTCTCCTTATGAATAAGACCACGAAGTCACCTTTTGTGTCTCCATTATCACGGCTCTTGTTCTGTATTTATGCAATTACTTTGAGTTAATTTGAATAAATTTGGCGGTTGGCTGTCAGCGAATATTATAAAAAATTCCTTATTTGTTTACATATATTTCTCTGAAATCGTAAGTCATTACTAGACATGATTTCATTACACTGATTCCCCGCGGAGATGACGTTATCGCACAAATGGCTACACCACCTGTCAGGCTCTCTTTTTGCGGTTGCATTACTAAAGTATCCGGAGATACGTTTGTTGCTGTTTTGAACTATCTGAAACCTATTGCTAGGAGGAACAATAATTTTAACTCTTACCAATTAATCAAATGGAAGTATCCAAAGACGTAAGCACTCTGCAGTAGGTAGGGATCATTGCGCGTGGAAATTGAGAAACTGTCTTACTTGTACCTTCTCTCCACGTCTACTTTCCCCAACTTCAACTTCTCATTGATTCCACTCACTGAGTGCAAGTTTTTCTTTATTTAATGATTACACCCTCTGAGCTTAATGTTTTCTTTCCTCCTATTCTTTTTGTAGTTTAAAAAAAATTTAATTGTAAATTTGTAACAAGTGTACGGCTTTGTAAAGTCCACACAAATGTATTTTGCACAATCGGTTTCACCCATCAGGTGTAACGGATTGTGCAATATTTCTTCCTGAGTTATCCTGCCTCTTTGCAATTACTTGGAATAATTTTATTTAAAAGTGATAGGAAATAATATGTTCTTTATGTTAAGTTATTTTGATATGTAATTGGATGCTGTTAATTAAAATTGTCTGGTGAAACCGGATGCGTAAAATGAATTTGTGTGGATTTTACAGAGACCTAACTACGCTACAATCCTAGATGTCCTCGAGTTACATTGTATTACGCTGATTTTCTTAATTGCAAGCGTTTTGCGTACGTTTGGCTATTAGCCCTTTGAAGAGGAATAGTGATTTATACTAGAATTCTTATAAGCGACGAAACAATGACAATTCTCTTGAGTCACCAGTGCGGCTCATTTGAGAAGCAAGGTTGGCCACCGGGTAGAGACAGACATCTAAGCTTACCACTCGCAAAACTCACGGATGAAGTTGTTATTGCATGCAGTGAAATATAAGATGTATGGTCAGATTTACTTTTAAAATCCGAAAGATAAACGGTGTAAGTGGTGGAATGTGGCATTCGCACAAAAAAGCGTAAAATATATTGTTTACATTTTAATCAGGTTTAAGAAAAGGAATCGACTCCCACTGTAATAAAATGCTACGATGCCTATCTTAAATGGTCTTGGAAAGATTTAGTGACCCCGCTGCGGTGAAAATTGTGTGAAATAGCATCGTTATATATGTTTTAATAGTCGTGTATTCTCCTTTAAAGGGACTTTTCAGCAAAACATTTTTTTGCCGAGGGACTAATCTTTCCCAAGCACCCCTATTCTGGCTTCGTTTTCACCCCTAGGCTGGCATGTGCATATGATGCCTCCAGTTCCTTCTAACTTTCTTCATAGTGATCGAAGCGGAGCGTACGGATCAGGCCTGCCTCATTTATTATAACTCATGAGAAGTTAACTCACAAGAACTCTTCTTCTCATGGAAGAGAAAGTGGCTAAAAGTAAAATTCCTTCCTTAAACTTTTCCTGGTAAGACATGGTAATTCGAAGATAATTAGAATTCATTCCTCTGATAAAAGCCACTACCAAGCATTTTCTGGTTATGCTTTCCAAAAGGAACCGAAGCACATGAAATGCATGAAATGTAATCCACTATGAACGAAATAAATAAATCATAATAATCACAAGTATCTGTGATTCCCAATAAGATCAACCCCTGAGCTACAATGGGCAGCTCCGTCTCCGCAAATACCAAACTTTCATCCATAACCTCCAACGCTTGTCGTGATTGACCTCCATCTGAGATGAATGCTTAAGAAAGCGTATAATTCCAGTAAGTAGTCTTTATTTTCCGGCTTGGAGGAAGTCTACGTATTTTCCCAGGGTCCAGTGGCACGTGAAAGATATAAAAGATACGTGAAGTGATGAAGAAATGATGTTATTGATTTTACGAACCCCATTTTGTGATATAGGACCCAAATAAAATTTAAAATTCCGATTCAGTGTCTAATTAATCCCTTCCCCTTTTTTAATTACCAAGGGACATTTTTTCGAATACGTTATCTTCGTGGCAGAAATGCGAGAATATTAACTGCGACATTATAATACTACTGAATCAATAGAAAATATGCAGTTGTTTACTGAAATTACCAGAGTAATGTGGTGAAATGTAAATGTTCATTTCTTGGAATATTTTTTCTTCTCGATCGACGCATTATTTACTCTAAAACAACGTTTAAATTGGTTAAATATTTTTCCATATAAGCGAAGAACGAATTTTCCTAATTATCAAAATCATTGTATAATATATACATATACATAATTACAAATTTATTTTTGTAGTAATTCTATGAGAGAATTTTAAGTACGACCTGAGGCGTTTTCCTGCCGGCATTCTCTTTAAACAGAACCATGTAACCGAAAGCAATATTCATCCAAATTCAGCAGAATAGCACCATACTCTCTGCTATGCAGTACATACATATATTCAAACAGTATTACACGTAGCAAACAGTATGGCACGTTATGAGCTAATAAATGTTTTTCCTTCAGCATCCATCCCCTTCACTAATGTACACCCTTTTACTCTTTATTCTCCATTTCTCAGATTTCATTCTCTCTTCCCCAAATCCCTACCTCGGGTTAATTCACCTTCCCTCTCTCTTCCATTCAAAGACTCCTTTTGCCAAAAAGCAGTGGACTGACATGACCGCAAGGCAAGGAGGGAGGAGCTAGTCGGTGGAAGAAGGGATGTCTTGGAGGGAGAGGATGTGAATAAGGAGAGAGAACGAGGGGGAAGGACTTCGTGTGAAAAAAATTCATTTCCCTCAGCTTCTTTCTCCGTTCCTGCTCGCCGAAAAAATATTTGATCTTTCCGCCCACTTTCCCTTCTCCACCCGAAGCCATCCATGTGCGACAGTTCCTCAAAATCTCCCTGGCCTTCTTCTCCGGGAATCCTCTCAGCTGTTCTGTCGAGCTGAAGTTGAAAGGAAGGTGTGGTCCTATCTGCCTCTTCATCTCTCTCTCTCTTTCTTTCTCCAATCCCTTTCCCAATTTCCCCTTCGTTTCCCTTCCACTCGCCCCTACGCTCGCTGTTTTTGGCCACCAAAGCTCATCCAGGAACATTAAACAAATGACTGGTGTGTTTTGCTGGGCGCATTGACGAGAGCAAAGGAATGAAAAGGTACGGGGAGATAAAGGAGCCAGATTTGATGGGAGTATGCCCTTGTGCGCGGTCATTTGTTTACGAGCGCCCTCCTCGTTGTTGTTTATCTATTTTTCCATTAGTCTCTTTCCCCTATTCATTAATTCATCAAGTCTCTTCCATGCTCAGTCCATCTTTGAGGATAGTACCGTGATTAGCAGCAATAAAAATGAGTGTGGAGTAAATTTTTCAGTCTGGACAGGTCTGGATGGCAGAATTTCCTACGACCAATCATCAAGTAACACAAACCAACTTGACCCTTCTCTTCCTCAGTTAAACATATTTTTATAGAAATGAATCGATATTCAGGAACATTTAAGCTTTTAGAGCCAAACTACCTGCTTATATTCAGATGGCAGAATTATATACTTATATGGCAGAATTTCCTACGACCAATCATCAAGTAACACAAACCAACTTGACCCTTCTCTTCCTCAGTTAAACATATTTTTATAGAAATGAATCGATATTCAGGAACATTTAAGCTTTTAGAGCCAAACTACCTGCTTATATTCATCGTCGAAAATTGTTGTCATGATTTTGGTTTTGTATTTAATTAGAACGGAAATAACTGTGCGTAAATTATACTTAAGCTGATTGTTTGTGGCTGAGAAATATGGAAATGTCACGCACGACCCCCTCTTGAAAGTATCTGCCATGAGCCTCCTAAGAAGTTTGTTTACTTAATATCATGGCTTATCTTATAAACCTTTGTAATCATGTTTAAAAACGAGATGAATAATGAAAACCATGCATCTGTTACCATTTTATTGAAGTTAATCTCAATTCTCATAACTTTGCCTCGTCTTACTAATAGTTTCAGCAGATTTTTTTCATGGGCTGCAAAGTTGTTCAAACTCACATTTTTTTCCATTTGTATTGAATAATGTATCGTTGAGATAACATCATTGAATGAAAATTTGCATCTATAGTGATGAGATAATGGTAATATTACTATGCATAAAGATTCATAAGGGTTTTAACATGCATTCAGAAGGTAAACTATCAGGATTTAGAGATACATGGGGGAGAATATATGGTTGTGAAAATGCTTCTAAGGAGTTCTTCCAAATGAGTGTTTATCAAGGGTTGTCATTAACAATAAGAAATACGGTGATGAAAGAGAATATAAGGAGCGATGTCAGGCATGATGCTGTGTTATTCCAATGTAATGAAAAAAAAGAATGCGATTTTCTACTTAGGTAATTTATTGAAGACCTAGGTTTCGATGTTAACATCACATAATGATTCCCACATCTGAATCCTGGTTGTCAATGAATTATCACTATTGCTAGTTAAAAATGCATCTATTTTCAATGAGAAAAATGTATCGTAAAAAAGATTAACTGGCTCTTTTACATGGAAAGTGGCGCTTTTGTGTTTCAATATTATTTCGGGGAAAGAGAAGTGTTGAATACGAAGTTATGATAAGAACGTTCATGGAAGAATCAAGACATAGAACCGAAAAAGCACAAGAAAAACTCTTTGAGATGTAATTGGGGGATAGCGGAAAGATTCCGGAAACTTATGAAACGCCTGGGAAAGAAAATTCATGGTATAAATTCCCTAATTAGAGAAAAGGAAAACTTTATTCGAGACCACGATAATTTTTTGGCGGAAGATGAGAAGAAAAATTGAAAAAGTAATGAAAATATGTGCACAGAATTAGGGAAAAAAAGGATGTGCCTGCTGGATGTCAAGCATGTTGAGCATTGCTGCTAGCTGTGGTAACCTGGAGAGTTTTGCGGTCACGGTCCCTGTAACTACAAGGTCACGAGTCTCATGGATGTTATATTTGTTTCAGAATTAAGACCATAGGTAAAACTGTACGATATAGCCACACCTGTTCGATCACCTAAAGCCCAACCCTGTAACTAACACTTGAGCGATTAAATATTCAAGGGTGTTAGAAGGCACTGGAGTTGGCATACGGATGCTACGCTACGGGTGACATTAAAGTCGGAATGGAGGTGCTTGGAAACGATCGGGTTCCACCTACTCCGTGCATAAAATTTAGTTTTATTCGGCCTGTTGAAGGTACTGCATATATATTGAAACACTGATAATAAAGAAATCATGCTGAAATTTCATCGAAGGGGTGCTAGTTAATCTGTATAAGGCTAATTAAGGGAATTATTAAATCATGTCTATCTCCTGGGAGTCAGTTAATTTTAATCCTTAAAGATGGTTCGAATTTAATATATCTAAATCACTTATTTGGTGCTTGTTTGCGTCACTTCGCCGTTTATTTTGACGAATTTTAAAAATGTATTCCATTATTCTTCTTGAAACTGAACGCTTTTACCACGAACAAAAACAACGTCATATGCATGGGTACCACGAAAAGCAAACCCGTATATCTGCACATAGTATGATAGCCGCTGGCCTCTTAAATCAAGCGCAGTGCCTGATTCAGTTTTTTCCAACCTCGTTGGAAATATCGGATGTTTCAAAATAAATTTATGCCCCAATATATAACACTTTGAAGGTATTATTGATGAAGAAGATAAGGATATTTTGCGGGAACTCTTTCAAGTTATGCTCTATAATTCCGCCAATGTTGTAAAGAACGACTTTCTCTTCATCTTTCGGATAATTAAGATAATGAGCGAGTTGTTCATCGAAACGTCGGTGGAATGGATAGCCTTGAACGGGTGAAGGTTCTTGAAAATTTCACTCAAAAGATACACCGCGAAAGCAGAGGAACCTCCAAGACAAGCATGCTTTAAAGGTGATAGAAAATGCTCTTTTGGGTTCCAGAGCTGCCAATAATAAGTATTGCGTTCAGTTGAGCAACCGTGAAGTGATGTATAAGGAACTCCTTCCAACTTTGCGAGCAACACGCTAAAGCAACAGATCAGAAGTTCCAACACTCACTAATCCCATCACTCTAATCTCTTTCACCAATCCTTTTCGCGAGTGCTTTACGAACCTGCACAACCACGCTGTTTGCACGAGGATCGTGAGTCGACAGCAGAGAGCAGATTTAATCACGCAGCACCGTGGTGCGGACAGCCACGCGCACCGAAAAGTAACCCTTCCAGCGCGCTAGAATGCGTCGCGTTTGTTGACCAGGTTTTCACATCGGGAGACCTCCGTAATTAAACTTCGCCCTTATAAAACCCCCTCTCCCTCTCTCAGGGGTGTGTGAGCGAAATGGCTTGAACTCTGTGCTCAAAATCGAGACAAAATGTATCATGGCGTAGGAGTGTGTCATATGTATTCAGTTACATGTTTTGTGAGTGCCCAAAGAATATATGGGTACCAGATGAATAATTGAGTACCTTAAAGAGTAATGTCATCCACAATTGCCTTGGTGAGTACAGGTGAAAAGAAATATAGTAATTACTAAATAAAATATATCGATTGGCTCCAGTTAGCCCTTAAGACATCGGTTGCGTAAATATATACATATACTAAATCACTTTGCATAAAACAAACCAAATGAAAACAATTTTTCCTCTGTGAGTATGAAAAATGTCACAATAGATCAGAAAGAAAAAATAATGTATTCCTAAACAAAGGGTAAGATAAAATTGTACTATAGCATTGTACATGGAATTTAATTGCTTACTCGTAAGTCATACAGCATTGTATAAGGGTAACCGCATAAAACATTATCTATCAAAGGGTTACCTGCTCTTCAAAAAGTACAAGAAGTCATGGTCAACTTAGCTTGAATACGAGAACCCGAATTCAGGCAACTGAGTATTCATTCGGGAGAGAATAGGTACTCAACCAAAGCAGGTATCTCCATAAAACATAAGCATTTAACTACTTTGGACATTTCAAATTTCTGTTACTAGTGGTTACTCATTAAGGTAGTGGTTGAATGGAAACAGGTGTACATATCATGAGGGTATTTAGACGATAACACTGAAGGAAGGGAGTATTCCTCTTGTAAAAAAGTGGAGCCTGTAGAGAAGCATGTAAAAGAGAAGACAAGTAATCCTGAAGAGGCTAGATGATAGCAGAAACGTGCTAGGAGCTTCGTTAACTCAATCTTAAGATTGATGGCAATGTAATGGTTACTCAGATAATTGCCTAAATATTCTCTCCGTGTTGTCATTTTAGGTGAATTCAACCAGATATTTTAGTATTCGCCGAGCTGCTCAATTTGCTCCCTTGCAACCGTTCAGTTACTCATGTACTCATTCAAATGAACCTATTAACGAGCATAAACGGCACTCTCCTATTGCATACGCAGAACTGACCTTCGGCTTTGCGCTTGCGGCGGGGTGGTGGGGAAATTTAGCGCGCTTACACATTCGTGTCGTGCTGCGGTGAGCTCGAGGGATAGTGGGGGGTGACCGGCGTGGGTGTGGGGTAAAAATAAAAAAAAGTGAGCGAAGGGATAAAAAGATAAAAAAAATAACAGGGAGTGAAATGAGAGAGGGTCCGGGGTAAAAGGGTTCGGTGGGGAGCAGAGCATGAGTGGGTTGGGTTTGGGAGGGGGTGAGGGTTGATGGTTTGGGGCGCGGGGATACACATCTACCCGCCCCCGCGTTTTCATGCACCACCCGTGTCCTTTCCTTTTTCCCGAGGAGGCACACGAGAGTTTAATTTTTCAGATGAGCAAGCGACGGGTGCGACTGAGGTGGAGGGGGGGATGGGGGAGGGTGGGAGGTGGGGGGAGGGGAGGAAGAGTCGCGCGTTGGGCCGGAGAGGTCGGGGGCGTCTGCGTTGCACAGGCAGCGCAGGAACTGGGCGAAGGCATTATGAATGAGGGACGCGAGAGAGGATTAGTAGGGTGCGGACGGTTTGGGGGGGGAGAGGGAAGGAGGGCGGAGTTTAGAAGGTGCCGTAAGAGATGAGGAGTGACACCGGGTAGAGGTCTGGCGTGTGGATGCGCCAGTCGGTCGGGGAAAGGGCTCCCGAGTGTTGAGGGGGTGGAATTTTCGGTGCTGTACGTAGTCACTCCACCGTGAAGTGGAACACAGGCCTTCAGACATTCACCTTTCCCTTCGCAACACGCTCTAACCACCATCTCTCAAAGATCGTTTATTTGATTATAATTATTTGTTATTCCACCAGGTTTTGTGAGTTTAAATGATTAATGTCCACTCATACCTATACTAGATCTTCCCCACTTCTCTTGAACGTACACACATCCAATCTCTCTGCCGTCAGATAAACGTACCTACTTTCCGCCTGTTTTCATCTCATCTAAAATGTTCATTCTATTCCTGTCTCATCCTTGAATTTCTAACATATCTCCTTTCTTAGTGACTTTCAGTATCCCATTATCCCTAGTTTCATGTTTCATCCACTAGAGCGAACTCCTTATTTTCTCCAGGAATATTCTTTCTCCCCCTCACATCCCTTGTATTTTTTAATTCGTGTTTCTTTCCGTATACATTCACATATCACACCTAAAAGCCTGATTTTTCAATCTTATCCCGATGTCTACATCTCTGCTTATAATTCCATGAAAATTACCATTTTTTATTACTTAAGTTAGATTTCTTATTTACGTTTGCGACAATAGACCCCCATCTCTAGGAGAAAATCGCTTTTGTTAACATAGTTTGTTGCATAAGATATTCATTGTCATTCCCCGCCATCTCCAACAAAAACAACTGAGGTGATTCACCGCTTTTATCCTATGCCAACCTACGTATATAATTTAGGTTATACGATTTTCTTGATAATTATTGTTACTTTTGTTTTATGATTTTATTTGGCACAACATACTATCTCGATTCGAATACAAAGGATCCTACACTGACGACATTCCTGTAGCTGACTGGCTAACTAGCAATCGGTTATTTGCTAATCGAACAGATTAAATCCGTTAATCTTATCCATAGAAAGGAAGAGAGATGGGTCTCGGTATTTTTCTGTATATTTGGTTAAATGCAATGGTGGGTGGCGTTACTTTGTGGAACTCCTTCATGGTGAACACAAGGGAAAAAAATACTTTGCTGGTCCACAGGATATGATTTATTGCGACCGGTTTCGATACAGCGTATCATCATCTGGCAAATGTTACAGGATAGTACATGGCATTTATACACTTTGAAGCGGGCGAAAAGGCGGGGGTGGGGGGAGAAAAGGGTGGCGGGATCCGGAAGGGAATCAGGGGTCGGGGGGAGGGGGGGGGGGAGAAAGGAAAGGGAAGGTCAGTTTGAGGAAGTATGAACCGCTGATGGATCTTCACTGCATGAGGTAAATGAGGGTGGTGGTGTGCGGCAGGAATGAGCTGAAGGGACACATTAAGGAGAGGTGAGTGGTGTCTGTGATGGTTTCGCGAAAAACACATTAAACAGGGGTGAGTGGTGAGAATACAATTGCTCATTAACTAGTGTGACGTCGGGTAAGGTTTGGCCCACAAAAATTTCCAACTGCTCGAGTGCGTCAAGCCCACGGACTTAGAATGGTCAGGACTGGACACTTCTCGCTATCCTAGTCGCCGCTATTGTCGCCGAGAAGAAGCTGTCCGAGTAGATGGCAGCACTGTAGCTCGCCCTAAAATACTTTGTCGTTGCATGGTGAGGACACATATGCTTTCTGTGTTTTTTATAATATTGTCAGAATCAGCTTTGTAGTACTCATTTTATTTAAAGTACTCACGGAATTATTTCGCGAAGATTGTATATAAGGGCCATCGTTGTATTGAACCAGGACCTTCGGGTTAAGATAGTAACCCGGAGATGGTCCAATTTTTTTGTGCCCAAGAAACTGGTAATTTTGAGAAAATGGGCAAATGCCATTCTTAGGAGAGATTTTGCTACCAATCCTGAGCAAAGGGTCTGCCAGAAACATTTTTCGCCGGAAGAAATCACATGGAAGGAGCTGCTAAACGACCGTAATGGAAAAGTGATACATATAGATCTACATAATACCCTGCACAAACGTGCTTTTAGTTGTAATACCTTAAATTTCTCATTCCAACATGCAACTACCTATGGTATCAGTACTTGTATTTATAAAATTGGAAATAATGTTTACACCTATTCATATCCCAAATTGTACAAAGAAATAAGGACATTTAGAATCTGACAGTTCGGCAATCAATTTCTCTAATTTTATGACAATGGTCCAGTCTACCATAGTAAGTTGGAGTTCGCAAAATATTTTTAACGTAATCAGTGAAAATTATGTCTTGGAATTTATTAAGGTCTATAATTCATCCTACGGTCCCAATTAAAATAACTTCCATTTTAATTCATTTAACAGACTGGTTACGCTAATATAGTTATCGTACCGTCCCTATACAAATCTTGCCGATCTTCGCCGTACACGTTCCAGTTCGTTATTTAAAGCCCTTTTCATAAGGATTTTATATATTGGCGGCGTATTCCTAATGATTTCTAACAAGGGATACCTGTGGTTCGTACCATTAGTGTTGTTTTATAGCAGTTGGTAAGCTAAAAATCGATCAGTCTTCTTGTTAGGACGTAATTAGTTACTGATATTAAAATTATTCAATGCTTAATATTTAAAACTTTAGCTCGGATTCCATTAAATGCTTGAAAATCGTATAACCTATTTTGTTTAATCGCATGTGAACCTAACCAAGGCATGACATATAACTTCACCACAGTCGCATAAACAACTATACCTTTTGTTGAAAATTGTGTGCATCAGCCTTCGTTAACAAGGCTTTTCTGGATTGATAAGATTTTGTGCCTTAACTATGCCATTTACGGCATTAGCTTTCACTTTTTAACTTGAAAGGGATTCATGTCTTATATGATACTCAAGAGAACATCCATATTAAATTGGGGAAAAAATATTATGATGCAATTGGATTGCACGTGGTGCTAATGACCTTAGTCGTCGACGCACCCGTAATCCCAAACCTACTAGAGAACAGCGGGGAATTGGAAATTGTCAGAAAATTTGATCAAGCAATTGCTTGTGTGGGATTCGCTAAATAGGGTAAAAATGGAGAGAGAAGTAATAAATTCCACCTTCTGATTGAAGAGGCTGTTTTGTTGACAATGTGCGCCGGAGAGAAGAAGGCTTGGATCAGGAAAATGCATACATACAACAAATGTGGTCCCAAAAAGCGGTTTCGTTTTTATGAAGGGTGCTTTTGATCAGCTACTAATGGGAAAGTACAGTCTTAAAAAGGTGTTACAAGGGCACTTTGCTGAAGAAGAAGTGGACAATCACAACAATGACAATCTAGAAAGAAAAGCTTCATAAATGTTAACATTAAATTGCAACTTCACGGGAGAGTTCCATTACTGGGCAGCTGCGAATTAGCGAAATACCTGTCAAATTGAAGATAACCCTTCTGCAAATAGTCGGGTCTGCTAAGGCAAACGACTGAATATTGATGCGATAATACATATAGAAACAAATTATGCCCATGATGCTTCGTTTTTTCAATTGATTGAAAAAATCTTGATTATAAGGAAGGATCATATTTGATACGGTTTGATATAAATCGTAGAAATGGTCATACGTGAAAATGTTAGCGCAAAATTCAGAGACCATAACTTATAAGTGACAATAGATTTTGGGGAAGATGGGGCTGGGCTTAGTTTACAACTATGAAAACATTGTCACTGGCCGTTGGAATACTTTATCAACATTTTTTCGTTTTTGTATTCCGTGTGTTTTTCACTTCAACTTTATCGCTGCTTAATCGACTGAAGGCCTAGCAGACGATATATGTTAAGACTGTTGAGGAGAAATTCGGACGTCGTCACTTAGTTTTCCACGCATTCCTGTCACAGAACAGATATAGAAAATTGTATCCACATAATGCTTCAGAGCTTGATTCTATATTTTAAAGCGAAAACATCCATTGAAAACCTCTTCCATCTATCTCACCCATATAAACTACTAAGGGAGCAAGGGCGAGCGTTAGTGCTGCCACCTACGCAGTGAAACTCTCGCAGGGCGACAGTAACGGCGACACTGGTTTGCATGGCTGGGATAGGGGAGTTGCACTGGGCTGGTCAAGCCTTGGGCCGTTATTTTCTCTGTGGAGGATTATTGGTTTGAATTCGCTGATGTGGTTGGAATCCAAGAGGTGCTTGGCAAAGTGTGAGGTGTGGTTGTTGTTAGTGAAACATGAATGATGTTCCTTGGCCCTGATGTTGAAATTTCGTCCAGTTTTCCCTATGTAGCAAGAATTGCAGTCATTACATTTAAGTTTATATACTCCGCTGTGTTTTCCAGCACTTATTTTGTCTTTAGTGCTCCCTAACAGTTTGCCTAATGTGTTTTTACTATAGAAGGCTGCTTTCATTTTGTCTTTCGGTAAGAGGTTTTCGGTTATGGTAGATATACGGCCGAGATACGGGATTCTGTGCCATTTCTTATTGTCATCTTTCACTCTTTGGGTGTAAATAAGGTTGACTGCGAGTCGGTTGAGTTTTTTGTGATACAGTTTGGTGATAAGTTCCTCGGGGTACCCGTTGTTGGATGCAATTTGCTTGATTGTGTTTAACTCCTCCATCTTGTTGGAATTTGACATCGGGATCATACATAGCCTGTGAAGCATGCAATGTATTGCAGATAGTTTGTGGGAGATATGGTGTCGTGAATTTCTGTGTAGTATTTGGTCTGTGTAACAATTTTTCCTGAAAATGGAGAATTCAAATTTCCGGTTGACATTCCGAATGGTTAAATCTAGATAATTTAACTTCCCATCAAATTCCACTTCACTAGTTATTTTGATGTTTTGGTCAAAAGAATTCAGGAGTGACACGAAGTTGTCCAACTGTCTTAGCGAGCCGGTCCATACACAGAAAATGTCGTCGACGTATCGATACCACCGAAAAACATTTTTCACAAGGGTGTTTTTGGAATTGAAAACACATTCTTCGTAGTGGTCCATATAAATGTCAGCAAGAAGTGGTGACAGTGGGGATCCCATTGCGAGGCCTTCAGGTTGCTCATATATTGTGTTGTTGAATTCTTGATGATTCTTCGGTCTTCCCAAAATGCACAAGTCCGGAATTCCTGTAAGACCCATAGTTTCCAGTGTGTGTAGTCCCAATCATCTCTTGGCTCGCAAGTTAAACGCCATTTTCCGCCAGTTCTCAAAATTCACTCCCAAATATGGCGTGAAGAATTCAGTGGAGCTCGCGAGGGCTCTTTCAAGTGAAATATTGCCGCAAAAATGTATTTTAGTGTCCTTTGATGTAGTGAATTTGTTCACCAGTGTTCCCAAATCCACAGCCTTACAACTAGCCGAAATTGCCTTAGTGAAAGCCAAATCACCACCCCCTGTAATCGCCGAATTGTGCCACCTTTTGGAAGTGTGTGTTAACCAAAACTACTTCCAATTCAACAACACAATATATGAGCAACCTGAAGGCCTCGCAATGGGATCCCCACTGTCACCACTTCTTGCTGACATTTATATGGACCACTACGAAGAATGTGTTTTCAATTCCAAAAACACCCTTGTGAAAAATGTTTTTCGGTGGTATCGATACGTCGACGACATTTTCTGTGTATGGACCGGCTCGCTAAGACAGTTGGACAACTTCGTGTCACTCCTGAATTCTTTTGACCAAAACATCAAAATAACTAGTGAAGTGGAATTTGAAGGGAAGTTAAATTATCTAGATTTAACCATTCGGAATGTCAACCGGAAATTTGAATTCTCCATTTTCAGGAAAAATTGTTACACAGACCAAATACTACACAGAAATTCACGACACCATATCTCCCACAAACTATCTGCAATACATTGCATGCTTCACAGGCTATGTATGATCCCGATGTCAAATTCCAACAAGATGGAGGAGTTAAACACAATCAAGCAAATTGCATCCAACAACGGGTACCCCGAGGAACTTATCACCAAACTGTATCACAAAAAACTCAACCGACTCGCAGTCAACCTTATTTACACCCAAAGAGTGAAAGATGACAATAAGAAATGGCACAGAATCCCGTATCTCGGCCGTATATCTACCATAACCGAAAACCTCTTACCGAAAGACAAAATGAAAGCAGCCTTCTATAGTAAAAACACATTAGGCAAACTGTTAGGGAGCACTAAAGACAAAATAAGTGCTGGAAAACACAGCGGAGTATATAAACTTAAATGTAATGACTGCAATTCTTGCTACATAGGGAAAACTGGACGAAATTTCAACATCAGGGCCAAGGAACATCATTCATGTTTCACTAACAACAACCACACCTCACACTTTGCCAAGCACCTCTTGGATTCCAACCACATCAGCGAATTCAAACCAATAATCCTCCACAGAGAAAATAACGGCCCAAGGCTTGACGCACTCGAGCAGTTGGAAATTTTTGTGGGCCAAACCTTACCCGACGTCACACTAGTTAATGAGCAATTGTATTCTCACCACTCACCCCTGTTTAATGTGTTTTCCGCGAAACCATCACAGACACCACTCACCTCTCCTTAATGTGTCCCTTCAGCTCATTCCTGCCGCACACCACCACCCTCATTTACCTCATGCAGTGAAGATCCATCAGCGGTTCATACTTCCTCAAACTGACCTTCCCTTTCCTTTCTCCCCCCCCCCCTCCCCCCGACCCCTGATTCCCTTCCGGATCCCGCCACCCTTTTCTCCCCCCACCCCCGCCTTTTCGCCCGCTTCAAAGTGTATAAATGCCATGTACTATCCTGTAAAATTTGCCAGATGATGATACGCTGTATCGAAACCGGTCGCAATAAATCATATCCTGTGGACCAGCAAAGTATATTTGGTTGGTGAAAAATAACATTTATTAGATGGTATGTAATAATTGCTTTCAAATTCTACTGTAAATTTCCAATTATATAATTGGCATTGTTAGTGCTTATGAAAGACTTTTAATTGCCGTTCTGTGTTCTATTACGCATTGTTTTCCGACCTTATCTAGCCAATCCCTTTTTAATAGTATTTATCCAAATTTTTGCAGTTCCACGCTATTTGAAATTTTCCGTTCTTTTACACATTTGAGAAAATTAATGCATCTTTTATTTTGGTTGTAGAGGAAATTCTCATATCTATATTTTATTCTACCTCCTACATTAATATGCTGTAGCTTGAATATCAGTTATTTAGACTCTACATTAAATCCACAGGACGTTTTATGTAATTATAACTGGTTAAATTGGGCGTTTTTTCGATAGCTGTTGAGTGGTCATTATTTAAATACATAGATCTTAAAAAGGTACTAATGGTTTGGCTCGATCCGTCTGTTTCACTATGTTATTAAACTTGATATAAAACCTTTGCCATAATTTTGTCCTGTGGTGTTTATCGTCAGATTTTGCTTCATACTCCTGCTCGAATCTCTTTTATCAAAAGTAGTTGTAAATAAAATGGGTTTTTAAGAATATATATTAGCCATTTAATATATTATGGATGACAAACCGTCTTGAGTGACATAAATTATATGTACCTAGGTATTTCATATCACAGAAATCATAATATAGTCCAATCTGATTGTAGAATGAGCAACTTGCATATAAGTGTGGTGAGATATATGAATCATTTGAGATGACTAATGCTGATAATCAAAATATAGACAATTGGTTAGTGAAAGCCATGATTTAGTGGCAACGGATCTCCAATCCATTGCCACAGAGCCATTGCCACTAAATAATTGCACAATGCTGGGTTATTTTGTCACTTTTAAAGCCTCTTAGTTTTTCGCAAATAGGGAACGAGAATGCGTGAATGGTCAATAGAAAGGACATGAGAAACGTATATTTATACGTAATGTTACCATTTTCCAGGGGGTTCCCCTCCAGAGAAAACCTTAATTTTGTAATGAACTCCGAAATCAACTTACTTCAGTTCCAGTTTTTTGAACACGTTGGATGCATAATGGAATGCTCCCCATTTCTAAAAATGAAATGATTATCAGTAGTGAAGAAAACATTTTTTCCTTGAAAAATTCCTTTGATGTCTCCATTTGGAGCATTGAGCAACCAGGGGAAGCGCTTGTGAATTTTATCCAATTCAAATCACTCCACATGTTCAACTTTACGTACTCGGAAATTGAGTCCAAAAAAAACATGGGGCAATCATCTCCTTGGAAAAGGAGTGCTCATTGAGATCATAAGCATTGTTTATGGGGACCCTATAATCATTAGATATCTTCTAAACATCAAAGGCATTTTTTCCAAAGTACTTGTTTTTTAAAGTATCTTATGAGGGAAACTATGACTGACTTATAAGTGGCTCTCAATTCCACATCACATAGAACTGGGTCAATTCGTCCGGCCGAATAACTCTAATTTTGAAGATAAATTTGCACTAGTGGTTTTTAACTATGCACGCAAATGAGCACATAGTTCTTTGATTCCTGATGCAGAAGCATGCTCTCCGGCACGAAAATACTGATCATGAATAGTCTGTTTATGCGAGCTAGGCGGAAAACTGCCTTCTTGAGGTTATCAAAGCAAGCATTGTTTGCGGTTCTTTGGCGGGAGATTAATAAATAAAGTCTTCTGGAGGCTGCTCGGGGGGAGATACCAGATTTTATCGGCGCCATTGCAATGAGATCAAAGTGACTTCCTGGGGGTCTGTATCGCCTGCCACTGATGAATTCATGGCTGGAGATAGCGACGGTCTCTGGTCTCAAAGAGGAGATCTAAATAGAGAGCCAAAGAATAGGAGATCCCTCCAAGGCGTTGAGACCATTTGGAGAAAGGCTCTCTATTCACATTGCCTAGACGGAGCCAGCTCAAGGTTTTTGCCTTGGGAGGTCAAGGAGCCCATGCAAAAGGCCCCTTTAATATTTTTCCCCAAGTCACTGAAAGATGAGGATAGTTTTGATATTTTAATCTTAGGTTTAATACAGATTGGATATACTGAGTTAAGAATGTTGAATTACGGCTCACCCGATAAATATATTGGTAACGAATTTTCAATTAAGGACTATCGATTGGTGTAGGAAGTTAGCTCGGAGAGGAATAGAGAAATGGCGATTTATATCTAACTGAATAAAATATCCTTTTCCTTGTGACATCAAACATGTTTAAATGGATTACAGCACCTAAAGTTAAGAAATATTATCTAGAAATAAATTAGAGCATTGAGGTTAAAAGGAAAAAGACATTGTCATTGACATTATATTTTCGCTAAATGTGAGAAGTTTTGTTTCACAATTTCTTCACAAGCTGAAACAGTTTTACAAACTAATAAATTAAGGCATACAAATTTATCAAGCCTACATCCTCATTCACAATCATAGTTTTGAAAGCTACGGGAACGAAGGCTCCCGCAACGGTATACTTTACATTTTGCCGATTTATTTGATGAGTTATTTAAAGCAATTTGCTTTTTACAAACAAAACGGAAAAAGACATGCTAAAAAAAAACCCGAGGCTTATTTCAACGAAATCTGGAAACCAGGTACTGGCATATTGATGGCATTAGTGGCAATGCAGCGTACGTTATACATAGCTCAGGGCCAGTTAGAAGTTCTTTAAATTTGGTAAAGTGTATCAAGTGTACATTGAATTTGAAATATTGAGGTCATTTCTTCATTTTTGCAAGGTATCATCATTAAAAAAACTGTATAACGACAAGTGTTCAGATGTATCGTATGGGAAACAAAATATTTGCTGATTCACCCTCTCGTGTTTTCTTAGAGGTGTCTAGTGTGCATGTTTTTCAAATCAATCAACCATTAGTTCTTACAGAGGGATTTATGCACTATGTACGCATGGATGCGTTTTAACGCTTGCTTATTATACACAACCCTGTAAATTAATAATGCATCTGATAAAACGATGCATTTATTTTACTTGAAACAATTTACACTACTATTTACAACAAAAGACAAGGGTCAGTGGTAAAGATAGGTGTTAAATGTTAGATAGCGTGCTACATAACTATACTAATTACGTATTTATTTTCATTAGGTAATCTTAATGGAAAACCAAAGGTAGAGGAAAAGGTACTTTGTCAGCTTACTGATAATATGGTGTAACTCAAACGAATCAGTCTTAAAATCGGCATGAAATGCTGTTGATATGACCTACTTTCTATTCATGCTTTGATATCAACACCAGAAGGGTTGCATGATGACTTTTTTCCATCGGCAAATCGCATGTCAAATGATATACGACTGGATACCTAAATGTCTCGGAATGCTGGAAGAGTCCTGTCGCAATCCATTACCAAGCACACCTTGGGAGATTTTTGATTTTTGTCTAGGTATTTTTTCTCTTCCCTTTTCGGAGCGAATGTGATGATGATATCGACACCTACTCCTTTGAAATCGTATTCCATGATGAAAATATCCAGCATAGTTCACGCATTTCCATTCCTAAGAGTTAAGAGTTGCTCAATCCCCGCATGTTTAATGCCTTTTAATCTTTATCTTTTTTATCAAAGTGCAAAAACAAATTTTGGTGAGTGAATGTCTTATTCAATCTCTCCGATATTGGTATTTATTTGTGCAATTTAAATATATTTTCCAGCTTTATCTCAGAATATACCGATTGTATTAATTAGTAATAGTTTCTGCGTACACAGCAAGTGGAAACCTTTTTTGTATTTCAACCCCGTGCATAATTAAGTTGCTTTTCAAAAGAATATCTTATAATGACAACGACTGATGCAGCGGCTACTTTTTAATCCATAAAATAATTAAAAAAGGTCATCTTGCCCTACTCAAACCTGATTGCTTGCCCTGCCCTAACTTTATGCTTTGCTTCAATCACGAAAAATATATAATATGTAATTCAGAAATATTATAGGACTTACTTGAGACGCTATGATGCATGAAAATGCTTTCTCCTCCTGCATGAAAATTCTCCACCCAGCTTTTCATCAACTATTAGGTGACACAAAAGTTAGGAAATAATTTTGTGAATTATAATCGATCCGTACTGCAACTTTCTTTTCTCCTATGCAGTATTTACTCAATATACTTTTTATTTTTTTATTTTTTATCCTCGGAATACTTTTTAGAGTTACTTCAGAATATTTTATCAGTTGCATTTAATTTGTATTTAACTGTGATAGCAGTTTAATAGCGGATAGTGTGCTTTTTTATTAAAACTGACCAGCCTTAATAGGTTATACAATTTAAAGTGTTCATCTATTCGTTCAAAATATTTAACCTTCTCCATTCCATGTCTCCCCTCTTCCTTCCCCAATCTCGCAACCACAATCTTTACTTTTATCATTCCAATTCCCTCAGAATTGGAACGATGCGGCTATTACTGAACTGACCTCACATTCTATGAGCCTTGGTTGATTCCTGATCTGGTTTTTTAATCCCAGTAATATTGTTGAGGCCCAAACGCCAATTACATATCCTTTCATCTGATTGGCCGTTTCGCATTGGATACCTCGATACATATTTACACAAGGACTCTTCCCTCACTCCGTGTCCCACTTGTATTAGCCTACAGCACTCCATGAACACAGTGTAGTTTTTCTCGATCTTCCTTGATCTTGAGTGGATTTAAATCTCAATCTCCTCCCCTTACTGATGTTGTTTTCCACCATATAACCTAAACTCACTGCTAAGGCAAAGTAAGCATGCCTGGTATGCAGTAATTTCTTGCTGGGTACCACGGTGATGTTCTCGCTGTGACCAGCAGGGTACCACGCAGATGTTTCTACCGAAGACTGAGGGCAGACTCACATTCGCGCATCTTTTGAGTTTTCAGGTGGTTGAGTGAAAGGTTCCTTCTCTTCCCCTCATATTTCATTCACTTCTTTATTGCTTGGTTTACGTCATAAATTATAAAAAGAGCCGTCAAGTGGTCTACAGTTGGGTGGTTTACCATATTTTTACTGCCGAATGTGAGAGTTTGTAAAATAAAAAGATCTGGATATTTTTCTGTTCTTCGATCCGTCAATTATTTCTCGAGTCATTAGCGGCGAATAACTGATGTTTTTAAACGTTTTGGAAAAGTGGGCGTGCAAAGAACTGGTACGTCATTCACTTCATCCAATCATAACTGAGACCATGCAGCTCCTAATCCCAATCACAGTGGAGGAGACACCGCAGACTCTGCATATGAAAGTGGTTGTGACAGGATCTGTGCGAGAAGACCTCCCCCCCCCTACCTCCACTCCCCTCCTTTTCCCTCAAAACCTTCATGGACCGAAGGCGGATGACATAGATATCCTTAACGCAGCTCGTACGGTGGGCGTCACCTTTACTTATTTAAATTTTTGGTTTATGAGTGAATGTTCCTGGCTAGATGATTAATTTTTTCACTTAAATTCATTTTTCGTTTCCATCTAACGATTCCTGTACAAAATAATGATTTTGGTTCCGAGTAAACGCCCTCATTTAAGTACCAGTGGTATTTATTTAGTGTAGGTGACTGGCATCTAAGATAATTTACACTATTTTTCGGTTGGTTGGTAATAGGTAAAGATTAGAAATTTTTCAGGGAATGGGAGAAGGAGAGTGAAATCCGGCGTTGGCATTAGAATGCTCTTAGGAGAAGATTCCAAGGGATCTGCGGTTTTAATTCACATCGCCCGGATGAAGCATTGGACCTGAAGTGCTCGCCACAATAAGTGCTCTCCAATGACAATTTGTAGAGCTTTGAAAAATCTCATTTCCACAGTTGGAACTTAGAATTTTCGAATTTTGTAGGATTACTATAGGCATCTAGGTAACGAGATCCACAATTAATTTATTTTTTTCCCTCTTTGTTTCTTTTCAATAATTTGTTTTATTACGAAGCAGATTAGATGTTTTACCTTCGCTGAACCTATTTCAGTTCTAATGATTATTCACCCTCGAGGTGTCATGGTGGTATTTTAAATGAAATAGGTCGGTATGGCTGCGTCTCCATCCTGTGCAATATACTACTTTTTGAGCAGCCCATTGAAATAGGGTTTTACATATCACGAAAGCAATGTGTGTATTGCCCACGGCCGGAGTCTCTATAGGGCGGAGTTTTCTATGTCCTGATATTTAATGCCTATTGAAGGTTTCATTATTTTTTTAGCTCTGTGGCTGAACTATCCCCATGATCGAAACCAAAAATTCCATTTTAAAACCAAATTTCGCACAATCATTGCAGTTGTGTACCACGTATCAAGCCCGTGCAGTCGTTTTATTGTAAATAGTTAATTAGTAATGGCAAAGGGAAAATTTAGTTTAATTTAAATGTTTTGAATTGAATACACGAAGATGACATTTAAATTACTTTAGCTTTAAATAAGTAATTTTCTCCTTTTATTTCATAATTAATAGTATTGCATGTTTTGTAATGGTGACATTTTTGACTAATATGTTTAAGTGCTCATAATTCATAATTTTTTTGGTATTATTATTGATGCTGTAGCATTATGTTTCCTTCTAAGAGGGGCGCTAGATTTAACTTCACGCGCGAGCGGCGTCTGTCCTCGGCATGGAACTGCAGAGGATCATACTCGGGGTTCCCCGAGGGAGTGGGGGTGCATGGTAGACAAGAGTTCTGGCTCCGCGTGCAGATACGGAGGCACAAGGGCGCGTCTGTTTATGCATGCAGAAGCTTGGGGCCACCGGGTAAGGCTCGCGGCTAGGGGACCACGAAGCCCCTCTCGTAGAGGCCCTTGAACGGGACGGCCATTAGCTCGCAGCTCGGTAGTTAGAGGGTGCACAAAGTGCATTTTCTCGACGTGCCTCCGGTGGTCAGGCACCCATTGCACGCCAGACAAGGGCATCAGATAGGAATGCGTGCAGCATTTCGGTTAGGTGGGTGACACACTTTAGAGAACCATTTATGCGAAGACCTTAGTTCAATGGTTTTCCGGCACTTCAGTGTGTCGGGAAAACAGGTAGGTGAGAGTATTGCGCTAATTGTAAGTTATTTGGGGAAGCGAACGATCACTAAGGCCCTACTATCGACCATTTTGGGGTTGCCAGCTGCGTGGTGAACTTTATTTCTCAACGTTCCCTGCAAGAGGAACGAAACGTTATTTCTCAACGTTCCCAGCATTAAGAACGAAACGTTGAGAATTAAAGTTCACCACGCAGCAGTCAACCCGAAAATGGTCGATAGTAGAGCATCTAATTGCTGCGAAAATCTTAAAACAAAGGTCACTGAGGCCATTTGTGCCAGTGAGGATAGGTGGGTGTTTCGGTAAAGGTAGGAGTTTTTATCGAACGGTGGAACGGGTGAGGGAAACCCAGTATCGGCATTTGCATACTTTGTTGGACAAGGTGTTTGTTGGACACAAGTTTAACGTCCCGTCGGACGGACGGAGTTCTGGACTCTTTAGGTCGTATCACACTAGCGGTTGCTGTTGCTGGTTACAGTTGGCGTAAACAGTTCCAATCATACTGACCGGTAACCGGCCGGTGTGCAACCGCAGCCAATAGGATCTTGCCTCACGGTCACGTGTTGTTTTGGTTTACGTTTTGTCCCTATGCTGCCTCTAATGTAGGACTTATGCCTCAATTACGAGATGCAAATGAATTAAGTACATTTAATCTCACGTCGAATTAATGTATGTTATTATAATACATCTTTCACAAAAAATAGATGATGCGAGAGAGTTATATGCTGTTTAAATTGTGTTCTGGTTATTAATATTTTTAAAGTTTAGGACGCAGTTGAAATGGTAACAATGAAATTATCGCGATATGTAAACACAAACAGCGCGTGACCGCCAGTTGTGCTCCCATTGGCCACGGTTGCGCAACCGGCCGGTTGGAAATAGACGCGCTCCTATAATTAATCCAACCGTTGAGAGCTGGTTGGCGCTGATTGGTCGACTGCACAACCGCAACCGGCAACCGCTTGTGTGATTGCTTTCCAGTAGGCACTCAATTAGGGACTGGTATGCCAAGAAAAAATCCACCTTAGTCGGGATTCAGACCCGGGACCTAAGTAGTGATGAGTGACTAATGCTGTTAACCACTACACCACATTCTCGAAACCGACAGATGCTAAAATTCATCGAAACCTTTCTTCCCGTCTAAAAACTGATTACTGCTAAGTGCTGATTACCCTTAGTGATGGAGAGGGACGCCCAATCGTGCAAATAAAAAAAACTCCAAAAATGGTGACCCAAGGTTGAAACTTCAGCTGAAGGATGCCACCAGCGTTGAATGGCTGCAAGTCACTGCCTTGGATGAAAGCATTGGGCAAAAATTCTCATTTGAGGATGGCTTCGGGCTAAACTCCCTCGAAAAAAAAACGTCGAACAGCTGTCACCCAATAAGTGGGTTATGGTCACAAATCATTAAGCAAAATTCGTTCCGTAAATCTTGTCATTCGGTTGTTGTGATTAATCTGGACAATCAACCTCATCTGTGTCACTCAATAGTGTCTGTAGCCATTTATATTGACAAGGATTTTATCCAATTGGAACCCAGGACAGGCTTTCGGCCACACTTAGTCTCTGTGAACCAGTACCCACATTTTGCAAATACATCTGCGCATAACGAAAAAGAAAAAACCGCCCCCTACCCCGTTGTATGTTCACACCCATGTTTACTAAGCTCTCGGTGAGGACTAAACCCTTAACAACCACTCCAACATACGGATTTAGCATTGTTTTTTCTATTTAATATGATCTTAACCAAAATAAACATGATTTAGGGTTGGCCTGTGTCCATACTCCCAGGTGATTTTAATTAAACCAAGTTCCCTTCGTGACGATAATGCATTTTAGTACAAACAATGTACGCTTTTGCGAAAATGAACACTACCCTGTAATCGAAGTACTAGCATCATTAAAGGATATAACCAGTTTGTCAATGTCTGATAACCGGATTCTTTCATAGGGGCCTCTGACAAGTATCATTATGTATTAAGTTTATTTTTCAAGATAGCTAAAATGTTTTTAAAGATCTCGATTGCTCTCAATTATATTTGTGTACCTTACTTCGGAATTTATTCCGCTCATCAAACTTTGCTTGCAACAATTTTTGCTTGGCATTCCTAATATTGAACATTTTTCCTAAAAACAAAGGTCCATACGTGATCGTTCAATTATTATACAGCACTTATACCAGTGCACTAGTACCTGTCAGATTTATTGCTATTCAGATGCCATATATACCTACTTTACGAATGATTATAAGAATTATATTAATGCTATATCGCGGTAATCATTGTAAACATTTATCATATATCATGCGATTGAAACCAAATCAATTCACTAAAACAATGATTTGAAAAGGTCTTTGATGCATTGCATTGCATATTTTTTCATGAAACCCGGTTTTTTTCTCTAAAACATAATCAAGTGTTACTTTTTTTTCATCTTAAATGCTTCTTATTTTCCGTGTTGACTTCTCTCATATCTTGAAAATATTCTGTTTTACTCGAGCGATTAGTTCTTCGCAATTCCTCTTAAACGGATGGCCTTTTACTTTAGTAAATTCTCCCTTTCATCTTTTCACCAATATTTCTGAACACAGTTGATTATTTTATTATTAAGGCTTCCCTACTCTACTTGAATATTTCTTTCTTCATTTTTGGAATTTTAACCACAAAGAAACCAATTAGCTTTTCATTATGGATAACGAGAAATGTGTCCAAAGGAAATAAAATAAAATAACATTTCCCCTTTGAAAATTATGAGTATGGATATTTTAAAATAACGTCAATCACCAGGCTTATTTCCCATGTTATGTGTACAAATTTGAGTTTTTCATTTAGGGTTCCCATGCAATTTACTATCTATTATTTTCTTCTAGCCATTATATGTTATGCATATTCATTCTGTTCACTCAGGGGGCCAGCAAACTTCAGCATTCAAAAGATTGCTGGTGATAATTGTGTCTACTCTTTTTGCTTTGAAAGGCCCTGATGTAAGATAGAATAGTGGATTAGCGAGCATGGCAAGGAAATATATTACACTAGTTTTACTTGACAAACTTTGGCTTAAGAACACAAAACCCAACAAGATGCTTAGCATACGTGTATGTTTCTGGAATAGAATGTGTGGAATATCATTTAGCGCCTGTCGAAAACTAGCCTAATTTAGTGAACATATATTTGTAAGAGTTCATTTAACGTTCTCAATCGTCTTTAAATATCTCTCTTATTCAATTTTCTTCATTTAAAACTATTATATTGAGTTATATGCATTTGAAATACTGGATATATTTAATGTTCTACCAAGCTTCTAATACGGGCTGCAGGTATTAGAAAAGTTCAGAGTTTAACTTCTACCATATATTTCTGACATAATTAGATTTTTATTACGAAGAGATATTATAACGGCTTCATTAAAGTTTGAATGTTCAATGCTCCAGTGTATATTTTAACAATTTAGTTCTCATAAACATAATATAATGGTAACTTGATAATTACAACTTACTTTTACCTATAGTTCTGGAGGATCCCTTAAGACTCCTAGTTAAATGCCCGGACCCAGAACCGGTTTCATTTAAAAAATGCATGCGTGATTTAATAACTGTTTATTATGCACCCAAAGTTTTAATTTTCTAAATATTTAGTAACTACTTTGTACGATGAAAATATAAACCCTGGACCTGAAAGAAATTTGGAGGCCTAAAATATTTTTTTTATGGATTAAGGGTTTTAGCGAAAGAATAACTAATTTGTGATTCAGTGTTTTTTTATCAATTGAATGAACGGCCTAACTCTTTATTTTAATAATTCAGTCATTTATCAACTTGAACTTCAAATTTTCTATTCATTTTGATGATTTTTATTAATTTTCCCTAATACCTTCCATAAGTCTACCAATAAGGTCCAATCTGGTTAAAGGTCATTTTGGTTCCGAAGAGTCTATCCCCATCCCATTTCCCTAATTCCAAAACATCATCTATGTACCTTCCTCGCTATCTACGAAATACATTGTTTTTTACTGATAGATCACTGATTTTTCTTTTAGTTGACACTCGTAATATACTGATCAATTCTTATGGCATGCCTTTTTGGTAGTTTATTGAGTAGAGTACGTGGAATACGGTTTTTTAAAGAATGTCAACTGTTTGTTAAAAATAATAATATATTTATGTTCTGTAGCAAAGCCACCTAAGAACAAAACATGCTTTGAGTAATATGATGTGATGTTGATCCCATTATCTTGCCTAAAGATAAAGCTTAATGATATATCTTAAGGCAAACATCACTCACACAACAAATGAAATGAAAACTAGCGGTCTTTGGAGCCTCTTTTGGTTTTTGTCCAGCCAAACTCATGCTGTATTAATGGCCACGCATCTCTTCTTGAAGAAATATACTAACTTTCACGTGGAACATAACATTATTTGAACTTTCATTCATGGTTCAATAGTACTTTCAACACACTTTATACGAAAGTCACTTGTAGTAGTTTTTCAATGGAGAAGGCCGAGGGGCGGAATCATAGGCTCCATTTCATAGGCAGTTTTATTCTCTATTTAGTAGGTTAAGTGATGTGGCAAAGGCAGGAATTTTTCAGAAAACGGGCTGATGATGAAGATAATCCAATGATCCAATGATGAAGAGATGATGAAAATCCAATGCGAACGTTCAATGAAAAGCTCGAAGAGGTTCACGGTTTAACGTCCCGTCCGACGGACAGAATTGCTAACTCGTGTTTTCTCCGCAATACACTCAAGTAGGGGATGGTTTAACAATAAAAAATAGCATCCCCTGCCGGGATTCAAACCTGGCTGATAAGGCAGTGCCACGACACTAACCAAACTAGTGATGGAAAAATATCGGTCAAAATCGATTTTTCGAGCAATCGATTTTTAATCGAAATGAAAAGCTCGACTTTTCAGCAAAAATCGAAATTTGAACCCAAAGATCGATTAATCGAAAAAATCTACGGTTCATTTTTGCAAAAAATCCAGTTGGTACAAAAACATGTTTATTATTCATTTGAAAAACTCTCATAATACATATTTGAGTAATATAAAAAATCCCTAAAAATGTAATTAGAAAAAATTCTTGAATTATTAGTCGTAAAAATTTACAATTTACTTTAATGTGGATCACCGCTTGAAACAATTCGGCTTCACTAAAATTTTTAAGAAAGATCGACTGATTAAGATGCTTTTTGATGATGTAGGGCGTGCCTTTCCAATTTTACCGGCCTTAGAGAAAAGTCGTTCACATGGGACGGATGACGTTATCATACTCAGCACTCTGGTCGCGAAACGGTACGTGTTGGGGTATTCACCCTTTATCTCCTCCCAGACTTTCAGAGGATTAGGGTTGACTTTCCTATCGACGGGTGGCCTGTTGAAGTATTGCCTATCTTCTACTGGCATCTACTTCTAACAAGAAGTGACCTCAGTGGCAGTTCATCGAGGACCTCTACTGATTACTACGCGCTGCTGAAATCAAACGAAATGGTCAAGATCGAAGTTGAAAATCGAGTTTGGATAGAAACTCGAAGATCATGGCTCGATCTCGATTTCCTCGATCTTTGACTATTAAAACTCGATTTTCGATTTTAATCGAAATCGATTTTTCCATCACTAAACCAAACCCCACCCTATATAAGAACACATCTGTGTTTTCAAGTTGGAAAAACGCATTAATAGGCGCTACAGACCAAGGAAAGATACAAAGATGGAAATTGAATGGAAAGTAGTAATGGAGGAGAAAAATCCGGCGTCGGCATTAGCTTGTCCTTAACGAAAAGGTACCAAGGTAACCACGGATTAAGTAACGTCCAATCCGACGGACGGAGTACTTCACGTACTCGATCGATCTTCAAATTGCACTTTAGTACGGACCGGTGTACCAATGAAAAATATCCTCTCCATACCATTCTCAAAAATCCCATTAGCATAGCTCTCTTATCATAAAAGATCTTTGAAGGCAAGCTGAAGTGTCATTTGTTGCTGATTTTATGTAGGCAAATTTTGCGAGAGAAGAATGAATGTTTACATTGAACTGTGAAATTAAATGGGTATTTCTCTTATATTATCAGTTCAGTTCTATCAGGCAGTAAGGAGTGAGGTTATTGGATATTCTCTTCACCATTAGAGAAAAACTCGACAACCCTGCCATCTGTCGGAAGACCTAATGGATCGGTAAAAGAATTTCGTTTCTACTTTGTGGATATTGAATACGGATGACACGACTCTTAAAACAGCTTTTCAATTAAACCGACAGGTTTATCGAAACCGCGTCCATCTATTCACCCCATTGTCCACATTCAACCCTCGGTGATTTCCATTTGCCGACAGTCGGACCACTCTCAAATTTCCACGAATTGCAGGGGGGTTTGAACTTTGAACCTGGGGATGAAAGCGTTGCCGAAACAGCGGAATATTTCGCGGTAGGAATCCCTTTTGTTTGCCACGTGAAAGGTTGCGGCTTTCGCGAAGGGCACTCCCCTCTTGTTTACCCTTGCCGTTTCGACCCGGTGCATGTCGCTCTCGCGAGCCCCTCGTTATGCACCGGGCGTTGGATTTCCGCGCCGCGGGAAATTTATAACTCTGGATGGGAAGGGGGGGAGAGAGAGGGATGTTGTCGCCATGCGATTTACGTTTCGGCGATCCCCAATTGTTCCATTCCCCTCGCTAATTGATGCGGCGTTTATTCACCGAGTGAGTGGGTGGTTCGCTGGAAGCCGAGGGGGGTGAAGGGAAAATTAAAATGGTGCAGCATCTCCATAAACCGGCTCCTGGGAAATCGACAACTGCCATCCGGTCACTCACATTTCCCTCGTCACCACTCGAAAAATTTAGAAAAAAAATGACGCAAAAACATTTCATCGACGTTAATTTTGGTACGACTTTCCGGTCCGTTAGCCCTGGTTCATATCCTGGCAGTGTCAGAGATTTTCAATGGTTGTACCGGTTCCTTCGAGCACTTCAAGTTCATTACTCCGTCCATCGGATGGGACGCTAAACCGTGAGCCTCTTGGGCCCTTCCATTAAGAGTAGGCAAATGCCAACACAGGTATTTTTCTCCATTATTACTTAGCTTTCTGCAAAAATTCCTACACCAATAAATCACCCTGATTTTTGGAAATCGTGGTCTGACACTCCGGGTCAATGACATCCTTCATTATAATGGTAATCTCGCGTGAAAATTATAGAATAATATTTCAACCGCATTCTCTTTGGTGCAGAATCCCATCCCAAGCGTTCGCGTGCAAATCTTGAAAATAGTTTGATTTTTTATAGCTGTCCTGGGGTGTTTGAAGCCGTCGGGATTGTCTCAAATAGGCAACCAAAGAGTCATTTGGTTAAAACAAGAATGGTTCGCAAACGTTGGTATGTTTTAATCTCCCTTAACAATCTCACTCTTGGTTGAAATTTGAGTTTATGCCATCCGTCACGAGCATTAGTCCCCGAATGAGAATTACTCAAAGGGAAACAATGAGTGAGATTACAATGAACGATTAAACACACCAACCAACATCCGCGAACCATTCATTTTTGCACCACTTCACTCCTTTGTTGGCTACCTATTCGAATGAATCCCGACGGTGTCAAACACAGCCTTCCTGGTTTGTTTTGATTGACTCCAGGGAAGCACTAGGAGTTCTGTGCCCATTCTGTCAGGTGGGACGTTAAACCGTAAACACCTTGGTGCTTCTCATTAAGAGCTAATGCTGGGTTCAACCCTCGGTCCATTTCCTGAAAAATTTCTACCTTTAAAACTCGCCTAGCCTATTAAATTACCATAGCATCAGTATTACAATAGCAGGAGTATATAACAATTTTATTAAATAAAGCATATGACTTAAGCCCTTGGCTTCTCTCTGGAATAATTAATATTAGTGACATTATGAGTCATTCATTCATTAAATTCATCTCGAAGTGTTTGACAATGCTGATTGATATAGATTCAGTGTTGAAAGATATGTGGAGTAATGTGGGAGAGGAACACTTATATTCCTGCCATACATTAACCCATGGAAGTAAGAATAGTGATTCTTTTTGAGGATATGTACATACATTATAAATAAGAAAAAGTAGGTCCTCTTTTTTGGCTCAATATGTCGTATGTTTATGTAAATATTGAACGCCTGAACAGTCAGAAGCTAAGTAAATAGCCTGTAGTATATTTGCAGAATAACATTTCCTAAAATTATGAGGCCAAAACGAATAGAATAGGTGATGCTTGTTTCGAAGGAATGGGTTGCACTGAAAAAATGCGAAAATATTACACGATTTAGCAGCTCAACTGAAGGGGTTAATATGTGGTTTTCAGCCCGAGAGAACGAGTATTTATTTTCCCCCAGGTGAAAGCACATCAATTAACCGAGGAAAGTTTTTTTGCTTCGGGAACTGAGTTTAAAATACAGCATTTTTTAAAGGAAATTCATTTGCTCCCATTGTGTAACACTTCGAAGAAATTCATTATCTGGAAGGTATTACCTTGCGAGTCTGTATTTTTTTAGCACAGCAGAAAATTAGTTTATTTTGTCGAATAAATCATTTTTTTGTTTTCCAGTAATCACTAGGAATTCGGTTTTGGATGCAGTGAATTTCTGTTCAGGGATAGTCATGCAGTGTGAAATATTTAGGTGATGCAATTTTGCTTAAGGGAAATCACACCCTGATTGCATATATTAATTAAAAAGTGCTGGTGATTGCTGAAATATTAAGCTTCGATATGCCCTATGATAAATATGGCTCATAATCACTAGATCCAGTATAAAATTAGACAGATAAACTACGCAGGGGTTTTCTAATATATTCTCCAGTGTATTTTATTGAACTGCACAAAAGAGAATTTGGATTGATTTTAGAAAATAATAATTGAACAATAAAAATGGGTATCTATTGAAAAGAAATGTCTCCAAGCCGTAATGTGTGTCCTTTCGTATGTGGTATAAAGGGGGGGGGGGGGGGGGGGGGGGGGAAAGGAACTTTTAGGAAGTGAACAACTCCCCTCCCCCCCCCTTTTTTACCTTCCCTTGACAAGTGGCACATGCCAACATCAGCGTTTGTGGAAGTGCATCAGTGTCCAGTGTGGAAATTCTAGAAGTGTTGTGTTTTTGAACAAGATCTCCTTCAGACTCCTGGAAGCTGGTTGCTGACCGGAATACCTTCTCAAGCCAGAAGAAACATTGAGGTACTGTTGTTCACTTCCTAAAAGTTCCTTTCCCCCCCCCCCCCCCCCCCCCTTTATACCACATACGAAAGGACACACATTACGGCTTGGAGACATTTCTTTTCAATAGATACTGTTAGCCGTAAGAGCTCACCGTTTTCACTTGAATAAAAATGGAATCTTATTGATATGGCTGTAGTACTCCCCGTATTGTTGCAAGAATAGCAATGGAAAAACATACATTTAACATCGATGAAGGATAACTGGAAGCTCAACCAGAGGAAATTAGAACAAGGATGTTATAACTTTCATAACACATGCATACGCTTCCATAGCTCGGGAATAGAAGCATTAATATTTTAGTCTGTGGTCATATAGCTTCCAACACTGGAGAGGAGAGAGAGGATAAAATAAATAAAGAGGATACATTTTGAGAAGTAGTTTCGGTGGGGAAATGGGATTGTAGTGAAAAAATAAGAAAGATTATTGGGTTCATTAATGAAAAAGAGTTGCTGAAGGAAATAATAAATAAGCAGTGGAACAAATAAATACATACATCATGACGCAGTGGCGAGAAACCTTTTATTCGGTGGATACATAAGTTATTAAGGAAAAAAGTGACTGTTGCATAGAGTGTTTAGAATGCCTAAAGAATTGGGGAACCTACTGTTTGCTTTTTTGTGGTTCACACACTGTTCCTGTTTAAAACCCGCATATGAGTAGTTGACTGTCTGATTACGCATTTAAAAATAACTGAATATCTCAAACATATATGCAGACGAAGTGACCCTTGCAAGTCCATAGTTCACTTACTTATGATGTCGTTTCTATTCTAGTCTTAGAATATTATTTATCAAGCTGCTATTTTGTATAAAAATAAAATTTATAAACGTTGAGTAAACTTTATAATTTTCTCATAAGGTTAATATTTTACCGAGTTCTTTCGTACTTGTAAATTTAATTTCAATCATGTATAACCATACAAATTGATCTTAGTATTTTAAGCCAAATGCGTGGTAAACTTCATCTGTATACTTCTGGGCTTATTTAAGATGACTTTAATATTGGCCCAGTTGGACTTTTATTTCCATGATTGCCTACTATTTAATGTTAGCAGCGTACGTACATTTTAGTAGCTGTTTTACCTGATAAGAATTTGAATTTTAAACTCACAGCTTAGTTAATGGAATGTTTTCTGTTTTCACTCTCAGGTAAATCCATCGACTATGGACGTTCAGTCGTGTAAATCTTGAGTGCAGTAGCAATGTAAGTAGTTTCATGTTTGCTAGAAAATTATATTTCTTATTGTTAGAAAAAATAGGTTACCTTAAACAAAGATATGTATAAAAATACAATTTCTTGTGCAGGGCTACCTTAAAGATTACTTGCATTTTAAATGGTTAATTATTTAAGGTACCGACCCCTGTCTTGCGGGAGGGAAAAGAAAATTGCTTGGGTAACAGTTGGGTGAAGCAACAAAGGTGAATAAGGAACAAGTGAACACATTTTTGATAGAAAGGAGGATAGAAATAGAGGAAGAAGTTTTGAAATTCCTAAAATATTAGCATTTATTTATGCAATATTAATGCCATTATATGCTCAAATTAATCAAACCTATTTTTAGTCATTCTAATTATTTGAGTACAATTTTGAAGACTGATCTTCCAATTACGTTACTGTCAACGTACTTTGAAATTACATTTTCCTGCTTGCCTACTGAAAAATGTGAAATAAAAAGTAAGATGACATGCACATGACTTACGACATGCACTAAACAAAATGGATCTTAGGAAAAAACCGTGAAATCAAGGACTCGTTCAAATCAGTGTATGTATATTCATCTAAAATTGAATATGCCAGCTGTTTACCTGTTCGCCTCATCACTAATCGAACATGTTCTGCATGTGAAGATGTTGCTTAATGAATTTTTATGACAGTTACGATCCTGTTCAGCAATATAAATGAGCTGGAGTGGATTTTCTGTAACGAAAGAAAATGCATTACCAAGCTAGATTCATTTTTTCACAACCATCCTCTTTTATACTCGTGCGACGAATCAGATAATTTCCTTTCTCCGAAAAAGGGTTTGTATACTCGTCTAAATGATATTCAAAATTATCTTTACGCTGAACTTATTTTCACGACTGATGCCCCTTCACATTCATTTAGTTTTACAATTGTAATTATAATTTGCCAGCCGCACTAAAGCCTTAAATTCCATCCCCCAGGATTGATGTTTTTCTTTGCTCGGGTTTTCATCAAAGCAAGGCTTGTTATTCAAACCTTTGTTTATCGCGGGAGAGTGTTTAAGGAGGGGATTAGCAAACAACCGCTCGGCAACTCATTTTACGTCTTGTTTGGCTGCGAATCTTTCGTTTTTTGGGAAAGGTGAAAGTTGATCCGCCTGTATATGATATCATGGATTTCCCTATTTCTATTCCACGCATGATATTTATTCGCCAGGTGTTATTGTACTGCGTTTCTCTAATTGCCCCCTTAAGCTATATGGGTTCAAAATGTATTTGAGAATCCCTTTCCTCACACAAAACTTCGCCAGATTATGAGGAACGTTACCTATCACAGAAGGGACCAGTGGAGTACCGAAAGAATTGACTTAGGTGAAACGAACGAGGATAAACCAGCCAACAAAAATTATATAATTTTTGCATTCTTATTATCATTTTTGGACATGTACAAATGATGAAAGTTTAAAAAGAAAAAATAATACAAATGTCGTGTAAAAATGACTTTTTATAAATTTTCCAAGAGGAAAATAATGGGAGAATGGTGCAATGGGAACTTAGGTGAGAAAATTAATAGCACAAAAGCCGGGCAACGAAGAAAGGGCATAAGTAGAAAAACTGATGCAGATACGGAGCATATCTCGTAGATAGAGAGAGTGTAACGCTTCGTCAGAAGATTCTAAATGCCCGAGTGGAGAACTACTTTTATGATGGAAATGAAAAGAGAAATGGAGAAAGGGACTAATATAAGCGTCTTAATTGTTGCTGAATGTGGTTTTTATCTTTATTTTCCCCATTTAAGTTTTTTTTGTTTTCAACCTCTATCTCTTGCGTTTTACGTTTCCTCTTACCGCTAGAATTCCCTCTGCAATGAGCTTTGATACATTGCTCACTTTGAGCAATGAATCAAAGCTTGTATCAATGTGAGCTTTGACCTTTGATCACTTGGAACATGCATGTAATTTTCCTCAGGAAACCACCTCCCGAATGCCTACCACATCTTTATTCGTCTCCTATCAGTATTTTTCACTTTTCCGCACCTATATGTCTAGCGCTTCGTGTCTTTTGTGATCCTCTTTCCCCAAGATCCACATTCCACAAGCATACGGAACCTTTCTTCTGATTAATTCTTCTTCAACTCTTAGTGCTCTTAACAGTGGTCTCGTTTAATATACCCCTCATATTAGTAAAATGCTCTATCAGTAAGGCAATACTTAATATTTAGCACAACTTCCGGTATCGTCCACAATACGCCAAGTATCTGAATTGCTCAGTACTCAAACAAATAGGTACATCTGCACAATACAGTTTAACATTTTGAACAGTTAAATTTATTTATAAAATTGACTGAAAATCTAAAAAATGTTCTGTCACTACATTTTTTATGTTTTAGGCTTCTTTTTCCTGAAGACAATCCTTTTTATGGATGACCGTATCCGATGACTATCACGCAGCATATGGCGAAGTTATCTTTGGGCAATTTGGCTGCTCAATGCTTTTCAAATACAAAATGTATTCGACTGTTCTCTCTTGAAAATTGAAGTTTAGACTAGTATAGTATTACTAATCCTTTTTTATACATGATATGCAGTGTATGTTTGATGAGAATTCTATCCCTGCCACACACCTTTATGGTGGCTTGCAGGGTATTATGTAGATGTATAGACTGTAAGCTATCTTAATTGTTTTTTTGAGTTGATTTTAGCGTTGGCCTCCCTTAATTTATTTAAATGAGAAAATGAGTGCAGCAGAAATGTCATTCTTCTCGTTATTTCTTTCTTGTCACATTTTTCAAAAATCGTCTACCAAATATTTCTAATTTTATGAGTTACATTAGCCGCAGTTATACCTATACAAATAACGTTTAAATATTTTGCTACCAGTATGGATAACCAATCATTTCTTGGCGATTTGTATTCCCAATATGTCACATTATTAGAGTGTGCCCTTAAAACCTCAGCCAAACAACAAATACGATGCATCTTGATTGAAAGCAGCCAATGAAATTAGATTTTCACCCGATTGTTTGCCAATGTAAATTCAATTAGTGGAAGTCAATAATGAGAATGAGTTTTGTACTTGAGTGAACAAGCATTTAATTTAACGCGTTGGACCAATCAAGGCAGTCCTTTGTGACTTAATAGGCGTCGTAGGGAGGCAAAGTAGAGACGATTTGGGTCGCAGGTATTGGACCGGTTGATGTAAGATAAGGGAATATAATTTTCCGTTTAATTTTGGCAATTTTTATTTCCAAGTCTCATGTTTTGTGCTAGTAAGTGACTACCATATATTTGATACCAGATGACTCCATGCTGTAGAGTCCCGTTTAAGTGATCCGTTTTTTTAAAGAATGAATTGCGAGCGATTTCTGAGATACTTTGACGTATTGTGATGAATAGAAAAAAACAAATTCTGAAGATTCAGGCGATATGGAGTGGAAGCGAAACAGGTCGTCACTTGACAATGCTGTAATACAGTGAAACCCGGGTCGTAGTAAAGTTTATTTTTGTGGATTTGGCTCGTGTTTTTCTTTCTGTGTTATCAATATAAAAAAACTTATATGACTTGCTAAATCTAGTTTTTGAGCTCGTAATCCTTTGCGCAGTGTTTAATTTCCGTACACTTAAGGAAATTCAGTATACTTTAGCGATGAAAGTACATTAAGCTAAATAAATATCTATCCGAAGTACATGAATGCATATGATACAATTTTAGGGTAATTCGAATATTGTTTACCAGAATATCACCATTTACCAGTACTGTATCTCTTGAAATTTGAAAACATGCCAACGTGCGGCTATTTTTTGCGTATATATTTTATATCCTGGTCTACTTTACTCATCAAGTTTCTTTATTTAAATATTCTTCATATTTATTACTTTCCACAATATACTCTCTCTAATTAACTATTATCCGGTTCTTCAATGTTCCTCTAACTTCACCATAATCTAATTTACCTTCGAGGGGCACTGAAAGATTGAGAAGGAATGAAAAAATCCATAAACATTAGATTTCAAAATGAACGATTCTGTCCCCATATTTATTTCATGATTGTATTACGGCTGAAAAAACACGAATACAGCATTACGAAAGGAAAAATCTTTATGCTAATCTACGTTATTTTCGATGTGACAGTCGTTAGTGTACGATATTAAAGTAAAAATTTAATTTCTTCTCATCATATCATATCATCTCTAATCCGCCGAGACCACGAAGAGTATGCGCAGAGTATATGCTCATCCATTACCACCAAGCCCAAAAATTTCTGGTCTTTTGTTAATTGCCGCCGCAATCGCTCCCGCATACCTGATACTTTATCCTATGAATCTAATGATGCTGCTGGACCCAATAGACCAAACTTATTCCAAAAATTCTTCTCGGATTGTTTAACGCCTACATCCAATCTCTCCATCACCTCCGATCATTTCCTCACCCCAAATGGTAGTCACTGTATATCCCAGGTACAGACCGACCCCCGGGAAGTTCTTCAATTTATCCGCAAAATCCCTCTCCATCGCTCTCCTGGCCCTGATGGCCTCAGCCCCATCTTTGTACGAAACTGTGCGTCCTCCCTCGCGACACCTCTGAGCCTGCTGTTCAATCGCTGCTTTTCCCTCGGAATTTTTCCTTACCAATGGAAAATGGCGAATGTCATCCCTGTACATAAATCTGGTCCTAAATATGAGGTCTCTAACTATCGTCCGATTTCTCTACTCCCTATTTTATCCTCTGTGTGTGAGCGCATAATTTTAAACAGGATTTACTATTTCACCTCTCCTTTTTTATCCTCCCAACAGCATGGTTTCCTCCCGGGTAGATCATGCCAAACGAATCTCTCTGTCTTCCAGCACCACGCCGTCAGTGCAATAGATAACTCCAATCAGCTTGATACCATCTACCTTGACTTCTCCAAGGCTTTTGACAGTCTTCATCATCCACTCCTCCTCCATAAATTAAGCCAACAGTTTGGCATACATGGTAGATTCCTTAACCTCCTCTCTAGCTTTCTCTCCCACAGAACCCAGCGGGTAATACTCGCCGGTGCCTCTTCCTCTTGGTCTCCTGTGACGTCTGGAGTTCCTCAGGGCAGTGTCCTTGGACCTTATCTATTCAATTTATTTATTAATGATCTTCCGTCCCAACTACAGTCCCCCAAAACTCATGCACTTCTATACGCTGATGATTGCAAGGTTTACAAGGAAATTAAAAATCCTTCTGACTGCATAGATCTTCAACTTGCCCTTAATCAAACTGCCCTGTGGTGTGATACTTGGAAACTAAAGCTAAACCCTAGAAAATGCAGCATCATGACTATTGCATTAAAAACAAAACCCACCATTTTCAATTACACAATTAATTCATCTCCCTTAAGCAGAACTACGACTATGAGAGACTTGGGTGTTATTACTGACCCTAAACTAAATTATTCCGACCACATTCAGACCGTAAAAAAGAAAGCGATGTCCCTATTAGGCCTTCTTTATCGCTTCACGGAAATTAAAGATCCCATTGCACTACACTCCTACTTTTCAACTCTTGTACTTCCCATAGTTTTATATTGCTCCCCTATCTGGTCCATGTCAGCCCCGACTAATCTCAAATCCCTTGAATGCATCCCTCACTTCTTTGCCAAAATAGTCAGACATAGAGTCCCACATTTACGCAATATGTCCTCTGATGCTGTGCTGTCTTCTCTCTCCTTATCTAACCTGCAGAACCTTAGACTTAAAATGGATTTGAAATTACTTCATAATACCTTAAACTCGACCTCTGACTGCCCGGAACTCCTTTCTCTGTTGAATTTTAGAATACCAACTCGTTCCACCCGCTCGCGCTCCCTACTCCATCTACCTATTCCCAGGATCTCACTAACCAAGCGCTCACTTTTATACCGCCTCTCCTCCCTTCTAAACTCACTCCCTCCCTCCATAGATCCTTTTTACTTGTCATGCAATAATTTCTCCATACAAGCTTTGTCCCATCTGTCAGCTAAATGAATGTTTTCCTCCCTCTTCTGGTTTATTCTTCATTAGTTTTTATATTGTTATTGTTTTTTGTCTCATTCATGTCTTGTTATATTTTTCACTGTAAATTGGCGTCATGGCTGTATGTGAAAAATGTTTTTAAATAAAATAAATAAAAATAAATTGTTAGTTCCACAATATTTCCTCGTCCCCTATTTTTACTACTTTACTTTTTACGTTTTACTACAATAGCAGTTGGAGGGTGATTACTCTTAGGTGTGCTTAAATGTAGATAATTAAATGAATGATTTTCCCAAACAAATTCTGGAAAAAATCGAAAAAACGCCCTTGGACTTGGGCGTGAATTTTTTAGGTCAATTACTAAACCACAGCCTTTAAGTGTCCAGACCGGTGTGTTACTAATCTGATTATCATGGTCAGCGTCGTTTTAATGCCTACGATAAATATATAGTAATATGGTAGTCTATTGTCTTTATCTTAACGTAGGGTATGGCGGTGACTTTCATCCGAGTAAGCTTTATTAATATATGCATTATATATTAATAAAGCTGTATTTGCACCATAAAACAAATATCTCCTACATGATCCATACAAAGTTTCAACACGTCTTCCAGACTGTCTGATCCAAATCCCGTGAATTAGCAGCGCTAATTAATTAAACGCCGCAGAGTATCATCCAATGTTTCATAATTAGTTCCAGGATTTTATGACTTAAGTATGCCCTTTAAGTTATGCATCCTTAATTTTTCCACGACTCAAACGAGCTAGAGTTGGGGGCGACAAAAACTTGGCACGAAAGAGCCAAAATCCCGCCCTTACAAGTGTTCAAAATATTCAAAAGCCATGCACGTATTTTTTTTAATAAGGGTAACATATTATTATATATTTATTTACTAGTGGTTTTTAATTTAAAGCACTATACCAAGTTAGCATTAACACCTAAAGCTATAATAGTTTCAGTTATTGTTTGGAATATATGCCTTAAGAATGAGCTTTATTATCGTTTTCAGTTTTAAGTCAAAGCCACATAAGCACACACAAGGATCCACACGAGGCTTGAAATCCGTTTTTTTTGCCAGCCCCTGAGCTAGAGCGTGTAAGTATGTTTAAATTTCAAGTTCTTTACCCCTTAATGATTTTTATGGTCCGTTAACAATAAAAGTGATTCGACCCATATTCTCCTTTCTCTCATTTCGAAGAGAAGTTTTAGGAGCTACTGTATTGGGCACTACAAAATTTTTACGCCAGAGATAATTGCGGAAAACACCGTCAAGCACCGAGTTCTCGTATAAAAATAGTTTCTGAGGCTTTGCCGTCTATATTTAGGCGGAATTATAATTATTTGACAGAAAATAGTAATACCAAACCCCTGATGAAGGGTTAGAAAGTGTGTCGTAAGTGAATGGTGGAAAGGAATGGTAACGCACTGGTATGATGAAATTATATTCCAAGCGATGCGTTAGTTCCACTCTGTTCGACCTGTCGCATGCAGGCTACTAACGTTTTAATAACTATGCACTCGCCTCTCATTCGCTGTCCTTTCTTGACACCCTTGTTATGGCGGGTCCGACCCGCACCCGAGCGTCCCTCCTTCGAGGTTGCTAGGAGCGGCGACACGCCAACAAAAATGGGTTCTTGCCCTTAGCGTCGGACTGGTCAGAATAAGTACACCATACTGATTTTCTCAGATTTTATATTATGACAAATAGAAATGTGATACAAAGCAGTGGGGGAGTGTGCAATGAACCTTTACACGGGAATAACCGAGAGAGAGGGGGAATGTGGGAACGAAGCTAAGATCTTACCAAGGAAGCAAGCACGGCTTCCTATGACGGATTCCTGTCGACCGACCCGACATTCGGGAACGAACTCCCGAAACGATCTCCTGCGCCGCACCCTCGAGTGCTGGCTGCATTCCAGCATATATAGGGCCGAACCAAGGTGAAACTTTCCGTCTCTCGGGACACAAATAGGTATTTGTCTCCCGGACACTCAAGATCCGTAAAAGGTGAACATCCTAAGGAGGGCAGAAGAATTGGAAAGAAATAATATTTTGTGCTTATTTTGATCTCTCTCTATCTCCGAATTCCGGCTCACAACACCCTCTTTGTCCTATTTTCCTCTCATTCTCCACTTATAGTTATATTGTGTTGTTAGTTATATTACGCTGTACTATTTAGAGCAATGTATAAATTATTGAGCTTGCAGAAGAATAATGATTATACCTTGAAACTGAAGTTACCATGTGGGCATAATTTACAATGTTAAAATACTTGAAGGTCAGCTTTTAGTGCTTTCCTACCGTTTACTCGTCTTCTTCAAATTCTGAATACCCTGTTTCTTCCAGTCCGAAACGTTATTTGGTATACATCCATACAACTCCTACTTGCCTAACAACACAAGTACGTGTTTTTGTAAGCCTTTTACTTCACCTACATCCACGCGATACTCTGCAAGCCACCGCGAGTGTGTGTGGCAGGGGATGAAGATCACCAAACATCCACTATAAACATGCAAAAATGCTACTTTAGGGTCTCAGGCAACTATATTGTTAGTATCTACATAGTAATTCATATCTACATAGTAAGCATATCATCATCACCATGAAAGGGTAATAATGGTGAAGAACGAGACAAAATCTGTAGATACCGAATTGGTTCAGGTTTACATGCCTACGACGGACTACGAAGATGAAGAAGTGGAAGATGTCTACGAAGATATTACGGAGGTTACAAAACATGTAAAAGGAGAAGAAAACCTAATTATTTTGGGAGATTGGACGCGGTCGTGGGCTCAAAATGGAAGAATAACTGGAAAATATGGAATGGGTAATCGAAATGAAAGAGGAGAAAGACCACTATAATTCTGCACACAACATAAATTAGTGGTTGCCAACATGTTTAAAAACCATATCTGAAGAAGATACCCTTGAAAAATGCCAGGAGACAGAAGAAGATTTGAATTAGACTACATTTTAGTGAAGGAGAGATTTAGGAACCAGGTGAAGGACTGCAAAAGCTACCCTGGGCATACGTCGACAGTGACCATAATTTAGTATTGATGAAATGCAATCTAAAAGTCAAGAAGTTGAAAAAAATCAATGAAGAACGTATGGCAAATAGAAAAACTAAAGGAGGCTGAACACAAGCAGGTATTTAAAAAGCAGTGATAAACAACAAAAGAGAGAACCTGACTGAGAAACCAGTAGAAGAGCGTTGGGTAAACATTAAATGTGTACTATAGGAAGCCGCTAAGGAAGCTCTTGAAAGAAGAAAAGTTGGCAAGAAGAAGCCATGGATTGCGGAAGAAGTCTTAGACCTGATAGAAGAAAGAAGAAAGCACAAGAATGCGGAAACTGAAAAAGAGCAGCTTTGCTACAAAAGAATAAGGAACGAAATAAGTCGCAAAGCCAGGAAAGCTAGAGAAATATGGATAAAGAGCTTATGCAAGGATGTACAAAACAACATTGCTTTTGGATAGGCGGGAGCTGCCTATAGGATAGTGAGGAACCACTTCAAAGAACGGAGTTTAAGATGCAATGTCAAAAGGGACAAGAATGGAGAACTTTTAGTTGAAAATGAAGACAAAGTGAAGAGATCAAAAGAAAATCTGGCAGATTTATACAACGGGAAAAATCTCAGCGCGAATGTGATCGAAAAGGAAAGCGAAGTCGAAGAAGATGATAATGGAGTATCAATATTAAGATCGGAATTTGATGCTGCAGTGAAGGACCTTCGCACGAATAAGGCTTCTGGAATTAATTATATTCCTGCATAACTAATAAAAAGTGTAGGAGAGAAGACATTAACCCATCTTTACAATACTATCTGCGACATGTACTCAACAGGAGAAATACCCAGGGACTTCAAGAAAAACATTATCATTTCTATTCCCAAAAAGAAGAGAACGGAGAAATGCGAATATTATAGAACTATAAGCCTGACAATCATGCAATCAAGGTATTGACAAGGATCATCAACGGAAGAATAGAACGAAAAGCAGAGAAAATCCTGGATGAAGATCAATTTGGATTCAGAAAAAGTAAGGGTATCAGAGCATTGCATTTGTGGACTTACAGAAGGCTGTTGACAACGTGGATTGGAATTCAATGCTTCGACACTTGATAGGAATTGGAGTGTCTTACAATGATCGAAGAATTATCCACAGTTTGTATAAAAACCAAGTAGCTATGATTGAATCTGAACCCAGCTGTGAAGAGACAAGAATCAGTAATGGGGTGAGACAAGGCTGTGCACTGTCTCCCGTAATTTTTTATGCTTACATCGAGAGAGCAATCAATTACATCAAAGAGAAATCTTCTGGGGTGAATATCCATGGAGAAAAAATTAGCATTCTGAGATTCGCTGGTGAAATAGCACTCACAGCAGAGACAGAGAGGGATCTTAATAAGATGCTGATAACCATGGAAAGGACAAGGGCCAGATATCAGCTGAAGATCAACAAGAAGAATACTAAGATACTGGTGTGCAGCAAGGGAGAAGAGGCCAAAACCAACGTTAAACTAGGAAAACAGAAACTGGAAGAGGTGAAAGAGTTCTGTTACCTGGGAAGCAGAGTAACTAGCGATGGACGAGAAATTGTGAGTAGAATAGCCCAGGTAAAGAAGGCATTCTATCAAAAGAAGAATCTACTTACAGCTGGAAATATAAGCTTAAAAGTAAGGAAACAAATCATCAGAACGTACATCTGGAGCCTGTTTCTTAATGGCAGCGAAGTATGGACAATGAGAGCAGCGGAAAAAAAGGGTGGAAACATTCTTAATGTGGTGCAACAGAAGAATGATGAAGATTAAATGGATCGACCGAGTAAGTAACGAGGAAGTTTTAAGAAGATGGGGAGAAAAGAGAAGTCTTCTGAATGCCCTAAGAAGTAGACGGGACAATGATGAGACTTGATCGGCCACATGATGAGACATGATGGCCGGATGAAGACAATCGTCGAGGGACAATTGGAAGGGAAGAATGGAAAAGGAAGGCGTCGTGCACAGTATATAATGAACAAGTGATAAAGGATGTGAAAGAGAAGAGTTACGTAAATATGAAGAGATTATCCGATAGAAAAACTCAATTAAGAGAGCTGCGTCAAACGAGTCCGAGTATTAATGACTTATTATGATGATGAATAGTAAGTAAGGAATTGGTTGTTTATGCATGCATCATGCTCTACAGACTATTCTAAAATATTTCCCCTACCTAACCATTTCCCATGCTGCCTATTCTGTTCTTTTATAGTAGGGGAAAAATGACATTTTAAATCTATCAGTACGACAATCTATCTCTCTAATGTTATTTATCTGGTCGAATGTAGCAAAAGACGCTGGTGTTTTTAATATATGCCTAACATTTTCAGTAAAGCAATCCGATTTAAATTTCTATAAAAGATTTAATCTGTACTTTAACCTACGCTCTGATTATGATTCCAACCCTAATTCATGTATTTATTGTGACTGTTACACTACTAAACCTATCGTCACACATTTTAACTAACCTAGCTGCTCTACGCTGTACGCTGTCTAGGTCTCTGATCAAACCTAATTCATTCGGATCCCATACACTGACTACATACTCAAGGTGAATTCTGACTAGTGAAAAGGATTACTTGTGTTATGTATCCGTTTAAATTTCCTTTTCTTTCGCCTACATCCTGTACAAATGGGGTCACCCAGACTTCACTTTCAACATGCCATCCTGCTTACAGTACTCCAAAACATCAGAATTTCTGCTTGCCCCACCGATGCCTTTTGACCTCTTAGAGTCTCTCTTCCCCGTATCTTACATATCTCCCTCGGCTCCCAATGCCTCCCATGCAAGCCAGAGCCGACCACTTCCTGTGACGATGATTTCCCGAAGGCATTGGTCGAACAAAGGGGCCAGCGCCGTGTCTGCCTGAGGCCATACTGTTTCTCGACCACGTGAAGTGTTTCTCTCGCCATGGTGTGACTGGGCCACCGGTGGTTTCATCTCAGCGATAGAAAATGAAATTCGAGGAGAAGATCGAAGAGTGGTTAAGGAAGGAATGGAGGAAAATACGGATTACTCTGGGATTTGGGACAGACGAGTTCATCTCCAACACCTAGTTAATCATAAGAGCTTACCTCTACAACGGTAGGCAGGACCAAATGGATTAGATAAGAGAAATTCACTGCAAAGTAAATAGGTCCAAAGGTTCGTTCTTTTTTCGCACAATTCGTTACCATAACAACATCATGACTTCTAATACCATGATAACCTCTTAAAATATATTAACCATAAGGTAAAATTGAAATTTCCCACAGTGATTAATACGGATTAATGAAACAAAAAGAGGTATAATTTAGATATTGGATTTTGATTTGGATATGAGAATACGTGAATGGAACACTAATTTAGGTAATGCAGAGTAAAATCAAGTAAAGTTATTTTATTCCACACCATTTATTTGGTACAACCGCACCGGTTTCAACACTGCCGTGTCATTCTCTAAGGAATATAAAGATCGTGTGTTCATAGAAACCATACTTAAACGTTCTACGATTCCATTTCCCTAGTTGGCTAAAATATTCACTATATTCTTATATTAGAGCTTACTTTACTATCGGTACTTTTTAAAATGACAAAATACTAGCCATATATACTCTTATTAGCAATTAGCCTTACACTTATTTCCCAATAAGTTCTATGAAGTAACTAGGAATAATAATAATATTATCCAAGTACCATCCAAAGAATATCGCTTAAGCTAGCAGTTCTCCTCATCAATCCTTATTTTCCCATCGTATACGTTTCAAGAAATCAGATAAATAGCACCTAACGATCACATTTCTACACGTAAGGTACGCGGTAAAATCTCAGGCGAGTCTCTCCCAAAGTGACGGTCTAAAATGTCGACGTTTATTGCTGGTACGGAGTTGAAGAGATGAGTTTGAGCTACAGTGCAACTTAACAGTCGCAACAGCCTACTCGGGGAAACTAACGGAGTAAGGACTTGGGATATTATGCTCGGCACGTAGTAGGAGGACGTGAGAGCAAAGCTGCATCGTCTCCGCTCGCTGTATGCAAAACACTTTCGGGAGGTCTTCCGCCAAATTGCTCCGCTCTGGATGAAGCTGCGATGCCGTCTGTGTTCTCATTTCACTCGTGTCGTCGTCGTGCAATTCCCTCCTCGTGCAGATTGATAATGCCATCATCAACACGCATATCGTGCTAAATAGGATGAGTGGGAATCCAACAGTTTTCTCTGAGGAAATAGCGCTTGTCGTCAGGGATTTTTTCCCTCTTCTTAAAATATTAATTTTTATTCGCGTCCGAGTGAATCTCTGATGACGATCACCTTCCCATCATACTCTCCATCATGCACCATTTTTCACTTGGCTAACTATATTACCGTGTTCATGTATGTGTGCCCTATCAAAAAAGTCAATTAATTTTCATTATTTGTAACATATTTCTCTCTATTATATTTTCCTCTTGGTTATTTTAGCCAAGCTTTCGCTTTTACGGGGCCTTGAATCCTTAACCGATTTCTCATCCTAGAAGGTTTGAGGAAATTTAAAGAAAAAACAAATGGCCTTCGGTCATATTATACTAAATCTAGTCATGAAATACTTGTTGAAGTATTAGTTGCGTGTTTAGGATAATATACTCTACATTAGACACCCTGAATAGGGTAAGTAAGATTTGGCTTTGTTTGATAGCTTGACTGAAGCCATTTCAATGCAATATAGCCCTGTAATTGTCTTTCTTTCCAGTGTTTAGTTAAAGAAAATCAGCTGAATTGCTTTAGAAAGTCAAATCCCTCCTCATCATAATAATATAAGTGTCCTAAGTAGTCGCATGCCTTACGAATATGAGCAATCTATTTTGTTGATCTTTTCTATGAGTCTGACGTGATATGAACTCAGGATGACATTCGTATACACATGAAATGTGTTAACACTAGAACAGCCGAGCTTCTCTACCACCCTAGAACAGCCAATGGAGCCATTCTGGCTCCGTCACTAATATCATGCATTTGGGTGACTAAAATGAAAAAATAACTTTAGAAATATGATTTTTGTTTGGTATTGATAATAATACAGTCATTTATCAGCTATTTTACAATTCCTGACCATCCGCATTATAGAAAAAAAATTTATAGATTTGAAAATTTTTTTTGTAAACATGAATTTTGGCTATACATTTTTGTCTAAGCAGGTCAAATTCTAATAATTACAGATTGTCATATTTTAATGTTTAGACCTTTAAATTTTACATACAACTCTGCATAAATATAAAAATAATTTTAATGGCATGATACATTTTGATATATGTGTTTCTCATTGCACTTGCCACAGGCGTATTTTTCGCGCACTTGACATTTCCCTATTCCGTGATTTTTTGCAGCTCTTCTTGAGCTGACCATACATTCGTTTGCATTCTATCCTATTCTATAGCATTCTCGTTACATGGGAATGGTAAGTAAGTATGAAGAGAGTTGACATTCTCCGTTCCCAGTTCTTCTGCAAGTTGTTGCAGATATTTACGTCGAGTAATCTTACTTCCTGTGACGTACTTAAAAATTACCCAAAAATATATTGCTGCTCAGTCAAGTAAATTGTAGAATGTGTGAATAGGCCATTTTGGCTCCGTCGCTAATATGGGTGACTGAAATGAATAAATAACTTTTCGTATGCTGTCGTGTGTATGCTGGCAGAGAGAATTTTCTGGTGATTTGATCGAAAATATTACCCCATACTTAGTGCCATACTTATATGACCGTTTCTGGGGTCCTTTTGGCATGGCAGCATACTTTTGGCACCTTTGGAGATTTATTTCCTGTAAAAGTATTTTATTCTGATAGATAAAAGTACAGAAAAATTTGAAAGGTTAATGAAGCGGCTGTAGATATCTGCACTCACTCTTATCGGGAGCAGTTAGTAAGCTTCTTTTTACAGGCTATTCGTCACATGACTCGGTGTCAGTTGAAATGACTTTCTCCTGGTTATAATCCTCAATATCTGTATTACTAATACTGTTAGGTAAATCATCTTCAACTTATGATTGATCTTTAGAAATTTGCTTAGAATCTTAATAATGTATTCATTTTGTAGGCGTTGATTCAAATACATTGCCGAGAGAAGAAGCTCGTACCTCTTCCGAACCGATATAGATTTCACGGCGAAAGATAGAAGACTGAGTGATGAAAATTCTGTTGGGACAATTTATTTGCGAACGTGAAGCGATTTGAGCATTCGAGCTCTTGAGTTCTGAAACTCGGAATGGATACAAAATAAACACAACAATGCTTGGGGTAACTCACATTCTTCAGCATCTTGACGTCTTCTGAAAGATATTGTCGTGTAATGAGCGCCCCATATATGTTTCTTTAGTGTAAATGGAATAAAAGAGTAGATTATCGAAAGTTAACTCAAATATACCCTTTGATACAATGTAAAGAAGCAAAAAAATGCATAGTTATTCGATGTTTGTAGCAAACTCGACGATTTAAAAACTCAGTGGCATTCACGGTTCGCAATGGAGCCAAATTAGCTCCCGTGGCTTTTCAAGGTAAATTACCTTTTTCCTGACGAAGAACTCGCAATAAGCCACACATATTTTTTCAGTGGCATTGTCATCAAAATTAATTAGAAGCCAGAAACAATTATGATTATCAAGGCATAAAGAAAAAAAATACAGCTCTTGAAAATCTAAAAGGTGCCAAAATGTCTCCTACGGCTGTTGTAGTGTTAAATTTTGATCAAATCTAAATCTGGTAGTTTTGTCGTGGTCGTGGTAGTTCAGTGACTAGCGACAATTTCAATTTCGGCGTACAGTATATTCAGGTATTCATTGTGAACGGAAACTATGTCGAAGACCATATTTTCGATAAATATGGTCTATATTGCTATGGTCTTTCGGTAAATATATTGCTGTTATTTTAACTATTAACAATATTTATATATTGAATAATGTACATAATATTGAATAATATTTAACTTGAAAGATAAAAACAATTCCAACATAACTTTCGTCTATCATGGAATACAAATGGTCACATCTCTTTAATTTCTTTACAAAATTGAATTTATCATTTTGAGTAGTGTTTCAGACTTTCTTAACTGTCTTAATCTAGTGTATGTGTGTCAAATCTCCCCGGCGTGCATTATAAAAAAATGTGGGACAAGACTAATTCAATTTTTGCGAGAGAGGATTTTTTTAAATCCAATTAATCTGAATAATACCCGTAAACTTTTTCAATATAATAGCTTAAAAAGGGATCAAATCAGGATTGAGATATGAATACCGGTCGCGATGCTTCGGATTTGAATTATTTCAAGAATGCGGAATGTAGGAGGGGGAGAATGCATTTCATTATCCCGCGTAAATAGCTAGAGATCAATGACCCGTTAAAAATCGCTCGCTATTTACCCAAATACCAGGGAATTTAGGCTGATGCAATTTCGAGCGTCGAGGGATATGAAAGACCATTCAGAAGCGAAATCTCATACGACTGTCAATAACGCCAGATTATCTTTAAAAAGTTGTACATCCATCGCATCTGAGTGTAAAATTATGTGTGCATGAATCGATAATTCCCTATTATTTTAATCTATATTTTTTATTAGATACATTCCTGTGATTGCTGATGCAATGATCATAGATTAATCAATATCAATATGCATGCCCACTGCGATAGATTTGAATGCATATTCGTCACCTACGTGCAAAATTGTGCAGAGTCAAATTCCCTATGAATTTCCGGCCATTTATTTCTGTTTGGTACAAGAAAAAAATATTTTTTTTTCCACCAGGTCTGTACGTACTAGTTGCTTTTAGTTTTTTCATGCATCCTAGCTTAAATATGCATCTGTAATAGTATTTCGTAATGCACTGTGCTCTTTCTCCAAGTTCATGAATAAATTCATGCAAAGATTAATAGCTGTTCCAAAATGAAATTATCCCTACTTCCATCGCAAGCTTTATATTAGGTACTCATGAATCGAAACATCACCCGAAAAATTATCAAGTTAACGAAACATTTTATGTTTTTATTACCTCAGAATATATTACATGATACGTCTCTGCTATGTTAGTTCCGTTGTACTTGGACAATGCATTCACTTGCCAATCAAATAGGATATTTGTTTTTTTTTTATACGTTCAGTTCTTTTTTTTCAACTTGGCCTAATTAATTATTGGTAGCTATGACCGCGCTTGGAACCATTTCTCTCCAAGTATATGCTATCTACTTAATGTTTTTAAAAATTCCCTTTTTTATTCCGAATATCTATGGGGCTCCTAAGTGTTTAAGAAGTAAAATATCGTAGAAAATAAGGCAAGTTGTTTCTTTTATTGTAGCTAAGATTTATTCCCCGGGGAAAGTGACAGCAAATTGAGATTTTTGGCGTTGATTTTAGTTAAAATGTACACTGTTATTATAAACTTCAATAATTTAAGCCTTTATCGGGTTAAAGGCGTTACAGCCTCATTTTTAAATAAAAAATATACCTAATGCGTCATTCGCCCAAAATTGTTTGGTTCAGTATTATAGAGAAGCTGGGAAACTGAGATTGTATGTTTCCAAGGCAAAGTTACCTGAATGTGGACTATTATTTTTATTCTTTGATGCCCAAAATAGAATCAGTTAGATTAATCAGTTACGGAGAAACCTTACGTTACGAATCGTACTCTTTAGTCAATTTTAATTCATATTTTCGTGACTAAGCTACCTTCAAAGGATCTCCATAACTCAAGATAATTACATTTTATATTCAGAAACATTGGTCTTAGCTGTACTTTACCCTTCTATCCACAGTTTAAGATCGATTTTTCTGAAATAAATAGGTTGGTAGTATACCTGTCACATACGGATATCGTGTCACATACGGATGTTTACGTCACAATAAAATGGTTGGCTGGTAGAAGAATCGAATCAAGTGAAAAGCTGCGTCAAACCAATCCTTTGGTTCTTGACCTTCTTGACCAATGATGATGATACGGATAATAGCGATGGTGAATAAATTTGTCTAATAATGGTAAGATACAATGATTTTTTCGATATATTATGGGTGCTATGCGATGAGTGCATTGAAATATCGCACGGATGTAACTATTTCCTAAATCATCTGAGACTCGAGGTTTTCCCTCAAATGAATCTTTTTGTCCCTAGGAGGTTACTTGTACTAATTGAACAATTAAGATGTTTTTACACCGTATGACTGAGCGCTGTGCGATAAATACATTTTTTAAATTCAAAGAAATTGAGATTGATAATATTCAAGTAAGCGCCAAACTGTAGTTTAAATTGGTTAAATTCTAGCCAGTTTTAGCAATAAAATTAACTCCCAGGCAAATTAAAAGCATTAATACCTCCATCAAACAGAATTGTGAAGATTAACTGCCATTGATGCGTTAAAATCTGGGCATTATTATGTTGTTATTTATGTTTTAATTAGATATGTGCGAACACTATCCACCAATACTCGAATACCTCAAATAATAGGTATTAGGTATTCGAGATCCGGAAAAATATGCTAAAAGAATTATATATTCGAGATCTCCAATATTTATGCATATTACGCTATACTTGGCATGTTGATGAACTACATTATTTCATTTACTACCGGACAGAACATGATGTACAACACTTTCTGCACGCTCATTACGGCTTATATAAATTAATGTTTTAAACTGCCTATAATTGGTTGAAAAAGTCTTTTGGTATATTTTACTACATGTCATACGGGAAAACCTAATTGGCCATATCTTAATACACGATGAACTGACGAAGACAATCTTCAAGGAAAAAGTGAGCAGGAAGAACGGCAGACGAAGGCGTCTCGTATGAGAAATATGGGACTGGTCGTAAACGATATGAAAGAGAGAAATGACGTTAATGTGAAGAGATTAAACATTTAATGAGAAAATGCATCTGGAGCATTCTACTATATGGCAGCGAATCATGGACAATAACAGTAGCAGAGAAGTCCAGGCTGGAAGCATTTGAAATGTGGTGCTACAAAAGAATGATGAAGATAAAATGGATTGATCGAGTGACAAAGGAAGAAGTCTTATGAAGAGTGGGAGAGAAGAGATGCCAGCTGAAAGCCTTTAAAAAGAAGACGGGACAACTTAATAGGCCACATCTTAAGACACGATGGCCTGATGAAGACAATCGTCAAGGAAAAAGTGAACGCAATGAATGGAAAAGGCAGGCCTCGTATGAGGTATACGGAGCAAGTTGTGAAGGATGTAAAGCAGAGGAGCTATGTCAAATGTGAAGAGGTTGGCCAATAGAATAATCGAATGGAGGCCTGCGTCAAACTATTCCTAGGATTTGTTGAACGATGATGATGAAGATATGTTTGACATTTTAAAATAAGTATTATGTTTTTTTAATGTAATCATTTTTAGCCTTTTACTTCATCAGGTAACAAAATAATTTTTAAAATAACATTTAGCATATCAATTGCAACTCAAGTATTCGAGGTACCTATTCGAAAATTGAGATATTCGAGTCAAGATTAAATATTCGAATTCGATAAATCTGGTTTTCGACCCATCTATAGTTATAGAAAACATTGATTCTCCATATGAGGCCTTATAAAACGCTTGTGTACAAATTTTCTGTTTAGGAGGTGATACATGCCTTTCCAGACATTCTGGCTTCATTTCCGTATAGACTAGCATGCAAATGCCTCTTTCAGCACATTCTAACCTACTTGCTTCGTCACTACCTATGTGTAATCTATTTTTATTTAGGTTTATTCTTAAAAATCATACCAATATTATCTGACATTTATTTTACCTGACTCTTCTAGTATTGTTTCAATCATAATGCGTCGGTTACCGAGGTATGTTATGCGTGCTCTTTTTTATTTAAGTGCAACATTTTCGTGTTTTTTAGTGCCTACTGATTTGAGAGACTTAAATTTTTCTAAATGGCACACAAGTTCAGGCAGTTAAGTCCTCAATAAACAGAAGAGTGGTTGCTCTTTCTCCATTTACTCCAACACCGCAACATATTTCTCACTTATCCCCTTATTGTAAGTCTTAAAGATTGAGGGTGTTAACGACCACCGCAATCTTAATCCTTACGTTATTTCATGGATTACTTTCCACTCTCGCCGAACTGAATCACCTTCACCTGCTTCTCTGTATTTGAGAAGTGGGCGTTATTAGTCTTGCGTCTCTGCGGTCTTTCTTTCCTTAAATATCTCCTCCGGGTTCCTTTCCCTGACTCTGGGATATTGCGACAGGGGAATTAAATGGCGAGGACGTGCGGTAATGGAATGGGGGTGGTGGCTTGAAAGGATGGGGGGGAGGTGGAGTGAATGAAAATCGTTCTCGAACGCCAGACTAACTGCTTGCGCGTCCCGCCGACAACGTTCGGAATTAGCCCGTGGGATGGAGCAATAAAAACATCTCCTTCCCTTTCACTCCCTGCTTCCCGTGCCGCATCCATTTATGGCAAGAGTAACGACAGAATCCCACACGCCCCGAGATATCTCGTTTTGAGGAGAAAGTTGATGATGATAATGAAGTTTATTTGATCAGAGTACAGTGCCCCTAAGAATGCTGAAATTACCGAGGCGATGTAGTGAGAATATATAGCGCGATTAACTGTGATTATCCTAAAAACAATCATTCTTTAGAAGCTTATAGATAGGAATTACCTTAGTTTCATGCGTGATAAAAAGCACGTAATCATCATGAGTCAAAATTCCTAGGATTTGTTTGATGCAGTTTCCTCTTCAGTCTTCTATCTGCCAACCTATCCTTACTTGCGTAATTCTTCCCATTCATACCCTTCCCTACATGCTCCATATATTTCATGCAAGAGCTTTCTTTTCCTGACTTTCCATTCACGTTTCCCATGAGTATCCCTCCCAAGCTTTCGTGTCCAACTAATTAAGTTGTCCTGTCCTAATTTAAAGGTTTTATATTTTCCTTCTTTTTCGTTTCACAATTTTCAGCAGACTTTTCTTTTCCTTCACTCTTCTTAGGAATTCTTCATTAGTCACTCGGCCTTATCTTCATTATTCTTCTTCAGTACCACATTTCGAATTTTGCCAGCCTTGATCTCTTTGCTGCTGTTATCTTTTAAGCCTTGCTGCCGTAAAAGAACACTCCAGATGTAAGTTTTAATGGCGTTTCCTTCCTTCTAGCTTGAGTATAAAAATTGTGCACAGTATAAAGAATATCGGTTTTTGTTATATGAGTACGAAATTGTTTTAATAATTATTTATTGGAATGTAGACTTTTTAGCATTAAATCATTTTGACATGTATAAGGAGACACATTATAAAGTGCTAATGAGCACAAACACGATAATTTAACTTTAATTTCGTTCGAGAGAGCAAAAGCCTGTCTATACAACAGATGGTTAGTGTATATACATGGGTAATGATAATAAAGAAGTCTTATTTCTCTCGATAGAGTGTTAAAAACAAAAAAAATGCATTACACCTTGAACAGAACGTAAATCAGTTGAACTCTAGAGTGTGCACGTATCTTAAAGATAAAAAGGAGCGAGAAGAAATTAGGTAAGTCAAGAAAGAGAGAGAAAGTGGAGGAAGGATGTTTTGGGCCGTGCAAGAGCTTTATTTGATTTGCACGCAGCAACATCTTGCCCATACTAGAGGCCATTGCCGGAAAGCAATCTTCCAGCGACTCGCTCCCCGGCGGTGGCATTGGGGAGAAAGCGGTGAGATAGGAACGAAAAAATAAAGCCTTAAGCGTTCGGCAGGAAAAGCGCCTGCTTTCTGGGCGAGAGGGAAGGGGTTTTCGGGAGGGGAACTTGTTCAAGGATTGGGGTGGGCTGGGAAGGATTTTTAGGATGGTTTCGAGCTTAAGGGTTTTCGTGGAAAGCTTTTATTGCCTGCTGAGGTTTGAAAGATATGGAATCGGGAGACCTGAGTGGGGTGGCGAAGGTAAGGGTTGTCGTGGGGGGAGGGAGAGGGAATGGAACTCTTTCATCGCACGAGTCTGTCTTCAGTCTTTCATAATGACTCTTCGCCACACCTGCTACACCGGTTGCCACGAAACCGCAAAGAACAATGCAATCTTTTTATTATATTCCCAAAAGTCCTCTTCCATTCTCCTCGCATGTCAGAATAGCATGTCTCTGCAAAATATTTCCACCTCTCTCTCTTCCCTAAACAGGGGCTTAGAGGCTGGCTACACTTCCCCTCTCCAGTTCCATTAATCTGCGGTAAGGCGTTCATCTTGCGCAAACTTGGATCATCCTCTTAGATCATTTCCTCGTAAGCTCCATCTCGCTTGCCTTGCTAATAACCAACCTCCACGCACCCGTACGCCAAGTTCTCCTGCCATTCTTGTGAATCTCTCCGTTTCTGGAACGGTAGTTTTCACTGAAACACCACCAGGGATAACTTCTGAAAAAAAAATCCCACAAATGAAATATACTTTAAAGATCTATTCAGGTTGTGGAGTTCCGTAGTAATGCTCCCATTAACTATGTGCTTTATAAAAATGCTATATATCTATGCATACCGTGTAATTACTAAAAGTAACATATTGTCTCAAGTGGCGATATGTGTACCCACAAATTTACAAATGAAATATTTAGAAAAACTCTCTCCGTTATTAAATTTTTCTAATGCTTTTAGGCGCTCTTAAGGGAATTGTATTTAAAAAATATCAAATCTCAAAAAGTTGAGGAAAACTCCATCTTTAGAATTTGACAGGAGAAAAAAGTAGGCTCTGGATATTTGAATACGTAACTAATAATTCTCGTTTTATTAGAGCAGAGAATTAGCTAAGTTTTCATCCAGTAACTTTCTTAAATATGAAAAATTTCTAATCAAAAGTCTAATGATTCAAAATCATGCATCATGTTGCTAGACACTAGAATTCTACATGAATATGAAATATTTAAGGAATTTAAGGTAAATGTGCCTTCCAAATGGGCTGCTACCGAAGAATAATAAAGAGTAAATAGATCGAACAAGTGACAAAGGACAAGTCTTTATAAGGGTGGGAGAAAAGATATGTTGACTGAAAACCATAAATAGGAGACGGGATAACTTAATCACCCATATCTTAAGAAACCATGGCCTTATGAAGGCAATTGCCGAGGGAAAAGCGAATGGAAAGAATGGCTAAGGAAGGCTTCGTTTGAGATGCATAGAACAGGTCGTGGATGATGTGAAAAAGAGGAATTACGTCAATATGAAGAGGTTGGCCCATAGAAGGAACGTGTGGTGAGTTGCGTCAAAACAATCCTAGGATTGTTGATCGATGATGGTGATGATGAATATGGTAAATGTAACAGGATATAATTTTATGCATTATTTTTTTAGATATGAGCAGTCAATCCTCAGGGAGAGTAGGAGGGGTGGGCAGAATCCAAGCGTTGGTATTGCATTACCCTTACTAACGAAGGGCTGATAGGTCAATATCATCTTCAGGATATCATCTTATTTTGGGAAATGTCTTTGAATTAAGAAATAAAAATATTAATGGAGTAACTCTTTTAATTAGAATCTAAATAAAAGAAGGAAATAACCTAAATTTGATACTTTGTATTTCACTCATCAGTTAGAATAAATATTTCAAAGCACCTTATCCATTTTGAAGATATCATCTGTGTTTAGTTTTAATTTCTTCGCGGAACGCCCAAAGTTAAATCCGGCACTTAAGGTTCCATCAACAAGCAGGAAATTGTTATTCCTGTACTATTCTCTGCCTCTTCCATCCACTACCATTTCTTTTACCTTTCTTTCCCTCTTCCCATCAACCATCTACACAAACATCAACCTCATGGGTCCAGATTCTCATTTACTTCCTCTGCCCTCGTTGCAGCTTGGGTTAGGTTCTCTATCTAATATCATGTACATAATACCCTGCAAGCCACCACTAGGGTGATGTGGAAAGGGGTGAAAAATTACCAGGAATGTATTTTAACTCAAATGAGAACTATATTTACAACTATTATTATTAGTATGCATGAAGAAATACTAGTCCGTGCGTGCACAACTTGCAGTTGAGATGTGCCAGTACAGAAATGTTTAGTCTCTGTAATGTAATACTTAGAAGCGAGGTATTTATTGTAGCATGTTAAAATTATGTATACGTGCATGAGCAATAAATTTTAAAACATGGACGCAAAAATCACTACTGACTACTTTTCTGCATCAAAAGCTTTTCTTATTTTCACCTTGTATCTTCGCTGTAATCTATTAGCGTGTTATCTGTGCCATAACTGAACTCCGGCAAAAATGAATTTTTGTTCAATTCAGGAAAACGTTTTAGATACAATTTTCGCATTGTTAATACCGCTAGTAATGAAATCAATACGGTATAATTATCCTGAAATCATCTAATCATGGTGAATTGAAATAATATTGAAGAAACTTGTTTCAACTGCATTTAACTTAAAGAAATGTAGCTGACTAATTGGCAGTATTATACTCATAATTCATCATATGCAAAAGAACGGGAATTTAAAAATACCATATTAATTATTAGTATTCAATGTTTTTTTTTACTTTTAAATTACTTCATAGAGCTTCCAAACATTATAAAGGATTCTAAGTCCTTTTAACAAAAAAAAGACTTTTTTCTATTTTCCATTCTCTGCCTCTTCCGTCCACTACTTTATCTCTCTAGAAGTACTGCCCATTCTTCGGTCAAAACCGATGTGGTTCCGCACGGGTCCAGATATTATTCTCACTTCTCATTTCTTCTCACTGTCCCTGGTACAGCTCAAGCTCTTCCTTTGCCGTAGTCTCTTCTCTATCCACAACCCCGAGGCCTGCAAAAGTTATCACCCCTCTAAACCTTTAGGTAATAAATTTTGAGTGTACGTCGTTGTCAATTTAGCGATTCTGGAGGCAGCTATAAAGAGGCTTTGAAGGAGGAATATTGCTGCTAACATCTCAGTAGCCCTTCCTCATGATGGATTTCAGGAAAAGAAACGCCATACTATGACGGATTGATTTGTTTTTCACGGAGGAGTTCAAACCCAAAGTAGATCAACCAACTGTCGGCCCCGCTTCATGAACTGTTCCACGACGAACTGGTGAGATGGAACCTTACGTTGAAATAATTAAGGTTATTCTGTCTGCTATTCAGCTAATTCATCCTGTGAGCACGAAAATAAGGGGAGAATAGGCCATATTTCTCGTTCTCTGATGTGTGATGTGTGTAGAGTGCTGGTGTATTTGGACGGATGAAGTGTCTATCTATCGAAAAACAGCGGATCTGCTGGATAGGACAAATTTTACAGATAAAGATAGGCTAACGAAGGAATGAATTACTCAAAACCTTTTTCAACCCCCTCCCCCATGCATTCGACCATTACTCTGAGAAAAGTACAATCCTAAATATTCAATATCAATTTTAAATTTATTTTGCTCTATTTTATTTGTTTTTTAATGTACAGTGACCTACCTCTCTCTCTTTCTCTCCTATAACGTAAAATTTAGGCATATATATTGCTGCGGCGCTTGCTTACTCAATTTGTTCCTATCTTCAAAAGGTCCCTTAATACGATCTCTTAGTGATCCTAGATAATAGATAATAGATCCACAATAGAAAAATATATGCCTTTTCTTCATTGTAGCTTATGTGGCTCATTAAAGGGGGTAAAATTGACAGGTATATGCCGTGTCTCGTCTGGTGTTTCGTGACCCATATTTGTCACTTTTTCAAGGGAAATGAATGCTCACTGTTTATATCAATCTCTGTTTTTATCATTCTTGGTGTTTGGCTTAATTGGGAGAGATGAAAGGGGAAGGGGGTATGTGAGGATTTTTTTTGGATGACTAGGTTCGCAATGTGTAGCTGATTTTGAGGCCACCATCCCTATTGGACTTCGTTTCTCCTGTGTCGATGTGTTGGTTATATCTGAGAATATTCTGTCGATCAACTCAGGGATTAGTCGGGGTATGAATCTTTCGACCTTGGGTTATCGCCAGACAGCATGTAGCGTATACACGAAAATTTCTTTGCCCATGCAAGTGAATGGTATTGGCACCAGTCCAGGATATGTTCTACATAACGTTAATTTAACCTCAATGCACGTAAAAAAAGGTGTCTTTTTGATCCACCCCACTGGTTTCACCACTTCAAGAGTTTACTTTACTTTTTTTGTTTTACTCTATTGCCGTTCCTATTAATGACTTTCCGACTCCGCTCGCCTTTATCTGTCCTACAATATCCTTTCTGCTATTCTCCTTCCCAGTCTATTCCCATTCATCAAAGATTTCCTTTATGACGCTTACCAGATATTTTCTGTTATAAAAAATAATCTTGCCTATTTTTTACGTTCTCATCGTGCGTACCTTGCGAGAAAGCCATTGAAACCAATCAAACCACCTCATTATTCATATTTGTTTGCATATGTTATTACTAGTAAATAATGCATACTAACAATAAGTTAAATATTAATTTATTTTCACAGTTAAAAATTTTTAATTTTGCAAAAATGCTGCAAAAAATGGGGTAAAAGAGTTAACACAATGAAGAACTACTAAATTTTCTAAATCCCAATAGTCACGAAACGATTTCTACCAAGTGAAATTTCTGATCGTACCTTTATGGTGGCTGAAATACTGGCCTCCCGTAGATATGACGGTGGATTAGAATCCCAGCCTTGGGAGATTTTTTCATTGTTTTACCAGTCCGCATTTGATTGCTATATAGAGAACGCTTCACGTTCAGCACTGCGTCCGTCAGATGGGAAGTTAATGCGCTGAACCATTAGATTCGCTAATTCACCAATTATAAGAGAAGGTTACAGCCGACGTCTGGGTTCCTTCCACCCCTAATAAATTCCGTGATTGATTCTACCTCATCCCTAAAACCAACCTAATACCCGTGATGCAAATATTGTCCCCCCCTCTACTCATTAAAATGAAATATTACACAATAACCGGAGTGTTTAACAAACAAGAGATTGCATGAAAGTCAAATGAAATTGAATCACGTTCTCAACTTTGTAGCCTCTCATCTTAATTTCATTAACTATGAACTTCCAAAAACACGAATTTAAGTTTAACACTGTATTAAACTTCCTTCCCTCTGTGTCATGATGAACTGAAGCTCATAAAATTATCTCATCGCTCACCTCAATTCCCTCGTAACATTCCTTTGAGACCATGAGGAATAAAGAGCTAGATATTTATAATTAGTGAGCACAAGCTAAGATCGGTGTTTCAGTCAATTTGATGTTTGTTGGTTTGAATAATTACTTTTGTAATTACTATTCGCTGTTTTACTTGTTTTCAAATGCTTCATTTTTATACTGTGGAGCAGGTAATATCTTTGTCTTCTCGGCAGCATACATGCCAAGTATGATGTATTGAATATAATTATTGGGGCGATTTCAGGTCAGCTAACCGAAAGAGTAATCAGCGTTCATCTAAAATTATGTAACGTATGATTTCACCACTCAGAATATAAAGTTGATTTTTTTATGTGTTGCAAATTCGAATATATTGAAAGACTATTCCTTTATTCTGTTTCATCGTGTTTTTGGGTAATTTGGGTGATAGGTGAAAATTCTGATAAAATATTTCCTACTGATTAAATTAAAGATTGCTAGAATAGAATTGAGTAATATAACTAAAAGGTTTTCTCCAAAAAGATATAAATATTTTTTCAATGCACTTTGCTATCAGCGGTGCTGAGCGAAGAACAATTTAAAACTATTTATTGGACTTAATGTCAAGTAAACAATCATAAAATGCAATGCTGATCTTAAGGACTTTATGGTATGTTTTAAATGAGTTCTAGCCTAATTGAATGACTTCATGGCAGTATTTTTTAATGGATGCTTTCCTTTTCGCATTACTATAATTGTTGCTACAGGTCAATACTATCAACCGTGTGTCTAATAAGCCTTCTGGGAATATTTGATTGAATTAAGTTATGACAAGAACTCTATATGGAGTAGACGGTAATTATGTTGATTTTAGATATCTTTCATTGAACTCTTGTTATTTCTTTCAAATTACTATGGTGGTATTTAGTTAAAATGAAATCTTAATAACATTCCTCATTTTGTGAAACTCGTTTCGAGTTAATGGGAAATCAGTTTTTACATCATAGTCGCCCCTCTACCTCAGATCATATTCTCTCATAAACGAGTCATTATTAACATTACCAATTTTATCATTTATTAAGCTTTGATGGGGGAATGAGTATCTATTCAATCCTGTTGTTTCTTGTTAGATTCATTTTGCATTTAGATTACTATTTTTTTGGAATTGGCGAAAATTTTATTCTATCTCAAAGGCCAAAATAGTTGTTGAAATAATTGATTAAGTCCTTGCATCTCTTTTACGTTAACTAAATATCATGACTATCGATGCTGGATGATACATTCTTTTAACCATGGATGAATGAATTCTTGAGTGGCTGCGAGTAGAGGGTGGAAATAGATGATATCACATCGGAAACAATAAAAGTCCCATCGGAAGTTCCCCCGGGTATCATGATAGGCTGGCTACTATTTCTTTTTTACATTAACAATTGAGTACCGTAATTAATAGTAAGCTTAGGCTTTTTGCAGACGACGTGGTAGTGTACTGGGGTATATCAAAAGTAGAAGATAGGTATCACTTAGCAATGATTTAGATGCGTTTAAAGAGTATTGTTAAAAATGGATGTTACAAGTAAACTTTAAAAGTGTTTAGCTATTAATTTATAAAAGAGTAATAATTCGACAGAGGGATCCTATAGCGTTAGTAAAACTAAAATTGAAAGCGTTGAATCCATAAGGTACTTAGGTACAATCACTAAAGATTTATCGAGGGGAAGACACATCCTGGAAATATGTGGCCAAGCCAAGAGAAAGCTAGGATTACTTAAAACAGTAGGAAATGTGTCGATAAGACAAGTAAGCGATGTTACTTTTCACTAGTTACTCCGTACCGTGAATGTGCATCCAATATATGGTATCCGAATGAATTAAGCTGTACACCATAGATCATCCAGGTTTTTTTTAAGGTGTTTCGATAGGTTTAGTTGTGTAACACAATGGAAGAATTAGGTAAGAAATCATTTACCAGATTGTAGGCTTAAATACAATTAATTTCTCCTTCCGAAATTTTAATGGATAGCTTTGCTGAAGGTGATAAGTATTTACTAAGAGCACCTGCGTATTATGCTATATTTCTCCAAATAAATAGGATTGGAGAGATAGATTGTCGTACCGATATATTCAAATATCATTTTTCCCATGTACATACATTCTATGGAAGAACATAATAGGTAGCATAGCAAAGGGATAGGCTAAAAAGTATTGTTGGAACACTCCGCAGTGCATGATACATGTATTAACGTTACTAAAACATACATGATAGGTAAATACATTTAAATATATTTAGATACCTATATGCAATTATAACCAATTACTATAATGAAAATGCTAAGTATCTAGCTGCATGTGACTTTATGACCTAACATGTTTCCATTTAGTCGCCTTGTTGCATATCAATAGTACAAATTCACCCATTAGTCCTCGTGGAATTAAGGAAAAAATGATTAAAACATGATAATATCGTTCAGAATTTTTAGAAAATGCATTTCCCCCATCATATTTCTGTTATTTGGAGTTTGGCTTGGCACGTTTCAAGATTTACCTCTACAGAAAGCGCAAATTAGTTACCGGAGGAAGTTGCTCGTTTGGATTTCATTAGGATTTTATGGCTTTATATTTCCAGAAATAAGCAGAAACTTGAATTCAGGGAAATAATGAAGAAGCTGGGCTCACAAAATAATTATCCTTCGCAACTTGAGTGGGTATTATTTTCTTTTACATTCAGGTAAAAATGGAGTATCGCTTTTTAAAGCCGGCGGTGTTAATGTAGTGCAAGACGCGCTTGGAGTCCATAGTTTTCCAGCGTAAACAAAATATTATATTCCTCTCCAAGGATTTTCCAAGGGTAGATATCCGTGTCATCACACGAAGCAACCTTTGCATACTGTCGCTCTTGTAACATGTCCACCTCAGTTCTTGTTGTTGACTTACTTCTTCCTCTACCTTTAGTTCATTGAGTATATCAGCTTAACGTTATTCTTCGCTACGTTTTCTTTCTATTCCGCAGAAATGAGAGGATTCATTTCTCGAATCAACGGCTTTGATACTTGCTAGTATGGGTAAAACGATTAATATTGGTTGGCAAATTGGTTTCAAACTACGTTTCCAAACTGGAATCCCGGGTCAGAGATTCAAAATTAACATCTGTTAATTGAATGTACTGAACTTGTGAAGTTCCCTCCACAACACTCAGGAGGGCAGTGGCGCACCAACAGGGGGGAGGAAGACAAAGGGGCTCTGGCTCTCTACAAAACCCAAATTAATATTTAATTGATAAGTCACTGTCACATTGTAGCATGGATTGGGAAAATAGGAACAAACATCATTTTACTCGAAAATGACTGGAAAAGGATGGCCATATTTGTATGAGAAAATATAGCCTACTATAACGTTCAAAAAATACTGATTAAAATAACATATTGGTCACACGTTGTAAAAGATCAGGTAGATGACGGGCCCCGCCCCCCCATAAAAAATTCTGGGCAAACCACTGCAGGAGGGTACTAAAACTTTTGAAACTCTCTGCTACTATTGGGATTCAAACCTGGATCCTTTTAATAGCAAGTAAGGTCTCCAGAAACTCTTAGGCCAGGATTACGATGAACGTTTTCTGACGTGACGGAAACGAATGGTGGCGGTGAATGCCAACGTAGCGGCTCAATTGTTGATCACGATCGACGGCAGATTGGAAACACTGCCGTTTTCCAATATGGTGGCGCGGCGAACAGTCACCTCTTGGGTTCGAATTGGTGTAAAACCGTAAGTTTTCATATTTTTCCCAAACTTTCCAAGCCTAAGTGAAGTGTAAACATATCAGGTTGTATTGTAAAAATATCATCGTAAAAGGACGATTTTCAGTGGCCGAAAAAAATGTTTGAAAAGTGTCAACCTCATCCGAACATTTACCCCAACTTTATTTTCAAGTCAATCGTGATTGGCTGACGGAAACCAACGCAGCGGGAAAGCTAGACCTTGACCTAGCTTTCCTCAACGTACGTCGGCGGCACGTCAATGTGCGTCAATCGTGATTAGCTTCATTGCGTTCCCATTCTCCTAACTTCAACAATGCCACCGTCCGTTTCCGTTACGTCAGAAAACGTTCATCGTAATCCCGGCCTTGAGGAGGAAAGTATGGAAGCCAAAAAAATCATAAATACTTGAAAATAGAGGAGTCATTATTAATATATATTTCATTTTTACCGCACCGACCTGTCCCCCAATTCACTTCTCTTATCCTGGCAATATTCCTAGGTTGGCACGCCTGGTTCGCGCATAGAGCCACGCAAACATGTACGGCTCTCCACATTTTCTCTTCATCTTTAAACACGCCCGTTCCTCTCACTTGCCATTCTCTGCCTCCCTTTTCGCGAAACCCCCGTTCTTTACTTCCTTCCGCCCATTCTCTCTCCCCTCCACGTCCTGAAGTCTCGTGTCGCTCTCCTTTCCCTTCCGTCTTCCCTACTCTTCTTCCATCTTCCTCCGCGGCTCCTTCGGTATATTCCCGGGCGACACCTGCGCCTTTATGGGGCCCTCCTTAGAGCCATTGTTACTCCCCTCCCCCCCCCTCTCCGGCCCCCATCTCCATCCACTTCGTGTCTCCGCTCCTTCTGATCCATTCACCCCTCTGGCGAGAGAATGGTTTGCGGGGAAAGACTTTCTTTCTCTCCTCCCCTCTCCCCCATCACCCACCCTTCTCCAAGATGCATTAAAATTAAGTCTGAAAACGCCTCTTTTCTCCCTTGCTATTCTCCCTCCTCCTCCTCCTCCCCTCCCCCCATATCAGCCCTCGTTTCATTTACCCCAAAAATACAATCCTCCCGTGAGCACAATTCCGGTTTAATCATCCAGTGGGACGCCAAACAATGACTTAAGGGAAAACCTTCTCCTTTTTCTCGAGAAAATAAGAAAGGGAGATAGAGAGGGGTATAATTAGTTTTTTTTCGTTTGCAACAAAGCATGAAGAATACAAGGTAATAAAAAAAACTTTCCTTTTTCCGATACAGTAATTGCAACCTACATGTTTATTCGGTTTTCTTTTTTATGAACATTGCGTGGCTCATTAGTAGATTGAATTGGAAAGGCAGCAGTATGTCACAATTTTTGATTTCATATTGGCTGATCTCAACACGTTTTCGGAGCAGTTTTTTCTTGATAAAAAATAATCCTTGTTTTGATTATTCTTTTAATACTTTATTAACCTACTTTTTACATTATGCCATTCATTACAGCTCTCTAATTGAAAAGTGGATATATAATTTTCAACCTCGTTCAAATGGAAATAAGCATTTGGAGTTGGAGAAACTATTATTTAGTTTTTTTGCAAGAGTACCTGTAATTGCGATCATAAATTATATTTTATAGTCATGGAAACTAATGCCAATGTTTTCGAGTGAAACTTTTATAAGTGGATTTTATTATCTTTCATATTTCAATTTTCGCCTCACATATTTCTTCTGTATTTCTTCTCGTCTTCTACATTTCTTCTTTATGATCTTCTCTTTCCAACACAAACGCTCATTCTAAATCCAATTTATGAGGCAGTTCTTGCATATTTAATACTTGTATTAAACTTATTTATGCACAGAAATCATTCAAATTAAATAGAGTATCTAATAGGTTTTGGCAAAAATTTGTCTTCTTGCTGGAAATATTTTCAGATATTAACTTTTCTAATGTTTTCATGCCTTTGTGTGGTTGATTGCAATAATTTATGGTATAGGTGTTGCCGTTTTTTTTTATTTTTTACGATTGATTTTCTCCCATTCAGATTTTATCTTAAGAATATTTGAATGTCCTAAGTATTATTGCTCATCATTATCATCTGACATCAATCCTGAGATTGGTTTGACTTATCATCTATCAGCTAATCTCTTCATATTTCCTTATTTCTTCTCTTTCACATCCTTCATTGCTTTTTTTAGACATCTCATACGAAGCCTTCCTTTCCCGTTCTTCCCATTCGCTTGTTCTTCGACAGTTGTCTTCATTAGGTCATCATGTCTCATTATATGGCCCATTACATTGTCCCGTCTACTTCTTGTTTTTGTCAAATCTTATGTCTCCCTTTCTTCTGAGAGCTTCCTCGTCACTTGCTCTATCAGTGCTAGAGGTTCAAAATTTATTTTGAATAATATTATTGCCTTGATCATAGTAAAGAGCTGTCCGTGCAATATAATCGTGTGGTTTCTACATGGTATCTTAGAATTACAATAACAGTTTTTGATCTTTTAAAACTAATTCCTCATCTTTTCGAATTGTCGCCATTATTCGTCCTGCTTCTCCGAAGAAATCCCTGAATATAAACCGTCGCAAGTAGGGGGGTGACTAGACTACTGCAACCACTCGCATGATAAGAACTGAGGGACATTTGGCAGGAGGTAGGAATTTATGCAGTGTAGGCATAGTCAATATAAACTGCGTACCGAAATATTCTGCACAATAGAACCCGAAAAGTGATTTGTTTTATCTCCCACCTGACAGATGGAGTACTGAACTTGATGCACTTGATAAATTATTAATTGGTCTTAACAGTGTTTCGATTATTTTCAATTAATGATTTTCAACGAATCAGAGCTGAAATAAGTGTTGACTGGATGTTATTGCCCTACAGCAAGCAACGACCGGTATAATAATGAGAAGTCAACTATATATTTACGTTATTCAAAGGCTTCGTCTTGCAAGATTAAGGCGTCACCTAGATTTCTACAAAAGTGTAATATTTTCTTGATCCCAGTTTACTTTATTCCAACATTATTGACACCCAATTGTCTTCCTCTAACTCCCACGAGTAATCTTCCGCCTTTCTCAGACTACTTGTCAAATTCACTCTTAATATCCTATTTTTAAGAAGTAACCTTGTATTGATGAACTCTTCTCGGGCACTACACCGGGTGATTGAATGTAATGCTGCCGACGTTTCGGGTAGCGACTCGTTACCCATCCTCAAGGCAAATGTCACGTTACTAAACCGTCCGTTAGTTTTATACGGACGCTGGTGGTGGGGGATTGGTCGAGCCACGATTGTTGAGGACCGTTGAACTTTGGCCGTTGACCGTTGGCCTCGCTCTGTCAACTTATATTCTTTTAAGGATTCTATTCCATGAGCTGCTGATGGTATAGCCCGAATCCCGGTTTACGTTCCTCTTCTCCATTCTTATTTCTATCGCTTCCTTAGTCAAGCGATCCCAAAATTTTTTCGAGTGCCAGATAACCCTCGTATCGTCCCATTTAATGCGATGGTCTAGATTGAGGCTATGTTCAACTACCGCTGATTTCTCCGGCTGTCCGAGTCGAAAATGTCTTCGGTGTTCCTTCAGTCGAGTGGAAATCGTTCGACCTGTCTCTCCCACATAGACCTCGCCACATTGTACGGTAAAATTGTAGCTCGCCCAGTAAATTTTATTTAATAATTTTATTTTAGGGGATGGAGAATTTAAAATGGACGTTTTTCTTTAAATTATTCTAAAGAGATGGAAGATTTCGTTACCAGGGAAGCCGAGTAGCCGGTGATTGGCTAAGGAAAAGAGAATTTGTCAGTATAAACGAAAAGGAGCATTTTACCAAAAGAAGATTTTTGTAAACGGTTTGTTTACAGATTCTACTTAAAGCTGTAAATACAAGCGTTGAAGTGAGAAATCATTTCATTAGAACATACATATGGAGCATGCTGTTGTATGATAGTAAAGCATGACCAATAACATCAGAGGAGAAGAAAATGGTGGAAACATTCGAAATTTGGTGCTATCGAATAATGATGAAGATAAAATGGGTCAAGCGAGTGACAAACAAAGAATACTTAAAAAGAGTGGGAATAAAGAGAAGTCTGCTTAAAATTCCTTGAAAAAAGACAGGGCAACTTAATCGTCCACGTAAGACACGATGACAGTCTTTGAGGGAAAAGTGAACGGGAAGAATGGAAAAGGCAAGCCTCGTATGAGATATATGGAACTAGTTGTGAAGAACGTAAAAGAGAAAAATTACTTCATGTGAAGAGGTTAGCCGATAGAAGAATCGAGTAGGGCTGCGTAAAACTAATCCTAGGATTGTTGACCGAAGATGATGATGACATTTAGCTCGCTTCACCCTAAACATTGCCTTTTCCTTAATTTTGTTGTAATGTAGGGATTGCAGGTTACCAATACAAACTCTTCTTTAATCGCGGTCCAGTCTGAAAGACAATAGAGAGAGAGTGACCACTAGGAAAAAGATTAAGAGCTTAGAGAAGAAGAACGCCGTAATGGGAAGGCAGGTGTGAAGGTACTCGTTTGTGGACGGGAGAAGGGTTCGCGGTATTCCCTCTGTGGCGAAGAGAGTTTTAAAGGAAGTAGCGTCAGTTGAGGTGCTAAGGGAAAAGGTTAGGGGAGGTAGGAGCATGGATCGAGAGAGGCAAGAAGAGACCCCAAAAGGTGCCTCAAGCCATGGGAACGTGACAAAGGGGAGTCGTTAAAACGGTGGAATGATAAATGCCAGTGTGGGAGGGGAGTTTGTCACCTCTCTCCGTATGAATTCATTTAATTCTGGGCTCTGCTTCATCCACCCTTGCGTCAGCCAAATGGCTGGGGGTACCACTGCGGGAAAAAAGAGAGGCGTTGCCATCGGTTGCCCTCCGTGATTAAGATAAATGTCAACGGCACGTGTATACAATGATTTTCGCTCGCCTCTCTCCGCGCTTCGCACATGATCCGCATTCCTCCGCAAACCCATCATCGAATGATATTGCCGCGGGCACAAGCTTTGTGTTCTCGATCTGGGTTTGATTCAACTCTCGTTGTTCATCAAAATTTCCCTCTCCGCGAGAGTATTATAACTTTTGTTTAGCTTTTGTCACGATTCCCCAAGTCGAGTGACGAATCCATTTGATCTCCAAATGTTTTCAGTGATTCCAAAATATGTGTAATGTCTTGTTTTTAATTCCTCTTATCTGCTTCGATATGTTTCAGGTCACGTGCGGAATATTGAATACCGCTACTTTTAATCAAATGTAATGTTTTAATGGACGACTCTTCCATCGTCATCATGGCGATGGTCATGAAATAAATAAACGTATGTAAGCACTTCAGCAATCAGGTTCTCACGTTCTGATTGGATAGAGAGTTGAATTTCAATTTTGCTCAAGCTAGAATGATGAAACTTAGTTCTTACGCTACGAATTATTTTTAGGATTGATAGGAGTAGCTGAGAAAATGCCCCTAAATGCGGTTGAAATTTTTCGAATGAAATTTGATATCAATGGCTTCCTCAGCTAAACGACCCCAAAAGTTGTTCAAATAGCAACTCATCTTTGTTTCCCAATTTAGCGTTTGACCTAAATTCCTGTGAGCTCTTCACCTTTATTCTTTGATGATTCCTAAATGCTTTTAAAATATAATAATAATACTTTAAAGACATTTGACGGGTATCAGTGCCAAATAACATTGTCTTCAGCTAATCTTACTGAATAATACCTACCCATTACCTACCTGTAGATACCATTATGGCACAAGTTTACATTCCTAAGTCGGGCTGCGAATTAGTGGTTTCAGGCGTAATTAGGGGACGGAACAAGTCTAGTCAGCCACATCTTGAGACATGATTGGAGCAGATACAGAGATAAACAGCCTGATGAAAACAATCATCGAGGAAAAAGTGGACGGGGAGAATGGAAAAGGCAGGTCTTGGATCAGATATGTAGGGCAAGTTGTAAAGGATGTCCATGTGAAGAATTATTTACATCAATACGATGATGTTGGCCGATAGGAGAGTCGAGTGGAGAGCTGCATCAAATCAGTTCGGATTGTTCACTGATGGTGATAATGACAATTTTTTTTAGCCGTTTGATATATTCAACAGTATTTCATTTTCTTTTTACTAATGGCTGACGCTGGGCACCGTCAGCCACTTAACATCGATTTTGAAACAGGTATTTTAAATTAGATTTTCGATTTCGTATCGTTAAGATATTTACATCTTGCTTCATTTCTATCCCAACTGGATGGATAAATTAAAAAGGCTTTCTCCATTTCAAGCGAGGTTTCCAACAAGCATCGACAAACTAACAGAAGTGAGGAATCAGTAAAATATTGTATATGAACGGGACATTCCCACTGATTTGGGACCAAGAACACGAAGTTTGTACAGAAGCCATGGAGAAGAAGTTTTGGAAAAAAGAAGTGTCGCACGTAGCAGACTGAACATGGAATATACATTTAGCATTTAGACCCATATAAATAAACGCTAAATTCGTAAAACTCATATTATCCCGAGAAAAGCTGTACGTTGCTTACCAACTCGTATGAGCGTGACGAGCGTGCATAACGCATTTTTAATGCAATGCAGGGTTGGAAAACCCTGGATACTAGAAGAAGGATGCTTGACAGAAAACGTGATAAATTTAAACCTCTGGAGTTTAAATCTAACACTACTAATACGAGCCTACCATGTGCTAAATCAGCAGTGAAGACAAAAAGACCTCTCACCTGTGGACCAATTTTTGGAGTTGTAGTTGAACAATAATTAGCATTTGAAGTGTCTATGGAACTCAATGTTGGGACATTTACTTTAGATGTATTGTTATCATGTCATTTTTTACTTATTAAGACTTTCCATGAACATATTGAATTGCGATTATTCAGATAGAAAAGGCTTGCAAGACTCAGAAAGCTACAGATGATCTATGATGTCAGAGAGCCCCTCTCAGACAAGTTGATGCGTAAGGGGAAGGCGCTGTTTTGTTACAGCTTGTGTCAGAGCTAAACCGTCGAGCATTTATGCTGTAGCTTACAATGTTAATGAGAGTGAACTTACACTTGTCTAAAACTCAACATTTGTAAACTCAACACCATTTGATTAGATTGGTGGTATTTTTTTAGACATGGACAGTTTACCTTGAGGGGTCGTGGTGGTCTAGTGGGTAGAGCACTGAGCTACTGACCGGAGGTTCAGACCGTAACACATCTAAAGTAAGAGCTACTGACCGGACCCGGGTTCAAATCCCGGGAAAGAGCCTTTCTGGACACACCCTACACTAAAATTTCACTCGCCATTGTCTTAGTACGGGGTGAGCTCTACTCTCACCTATCAAAACCAAACTTCGGGTTGAATCACTGAGCGAGTGAGTTTATCTTGAGCCTTTTAAACTCTCTTTTCTACCTTCTTAATGTTGTTTTTTCAAATCTTTTTTCTCTGTGCACCTTACGCTACTGCGGTCATTAACACAGTATGTGATCTTAACTATCTCAAGCCAGCTAAAAAGCCTTTTTTTGGTCTCTCTCATCTTTTCCCCACTTTTCTCTCATTAATACGGCTTCCAACTAATCGTCGCTATGAACACTGGCTGGTTACATGCCAGATGGGTAAATCGCTAGTGTGGCAACCAAGAGTGAATGGGTTTTAATCCTGCTTGCCACGGGAGTCGTGTTTATCTCACATTGAAATTTAAATCAAGTTAGGTTAACCGGCAGTACATAAACGTATCATTTGAAGAATCTTTAAAACTAACTCTAATACTTAAGCATTATTTCCATTGAAGTATCGTGCATCCTTTTGTATAGCCACTTCATCTATTTTCTCTGTCGATCAGTCATGCAATGCACCACATTTTTCTATCAATTGTATCCTCTGAATCCATAAAAAAATCTATACCTTCAACGCCTGCGATATCACCTATGACTTTTTCCTTGAAAATTCTATTGATTTCTATTGATGTATTTTATTGGTGAATTCAATCAAATATTTGTTTCCGCACTTGCCTTTGTAGCTCAGAATTATTTTTTGCTAAATAATCGTTAAAGAAAGAATTATTCTTTGTTCGAATCTCTCGATAAGAAACCTTGAGAAGTGCAATTGTGACCTTACAACCATGATATTACATTTAGGGTGCTCGTTAATGGTGCGGCGACAAGTTTAAATGACTACTTCTTTTCAAGATATCGATGTCCCAGGCGTAACCGTTAAAAATAAAGACTCCGAGTCTTCAAGGGGATGGCCCTCATCCGGGCTTCCTTTCCCTTAGGTTAGTGGGCCAAGGGTCTTCGCCTTCCGTCCTCTTCTTCCGGCCCCTTTTGCCACGCAGACTTGTGGAACTCCGACGAAGATTTTTTTTCCATCCCGCAACATACTTCAGACTTCCTTCCTCAGACCCTTCTGATCCCTCTTCTCTCACTCTCTTCCTCTTGTGCATCCTTCCGGCTGGCAGCATGTTCTCTCCTGCTTTTCAAGTACGAAGAGAATTATTTTATAGCACGCAACCAATTAGGCGTGCAACTTAGGAATTTTCACTACTTCGGGCTTAGCAATCGGTAGGTGCTCGAAATGCTGTTCGCTTGGGGTGTCATTCAATGAGAGGCATGACAGCCTACGTTTATACGCCATACTAGGCCCTGAAGCGTTTGGAAATACTGGTGATAATTAGTGTTTTTAGCCTAGCCTATTAGTAGCTTGGTTGTTTTGCCAGGATTATGTCAAATCTAGGGAATCAACAACATCAGTGCCTAACGCGGGATTCAAACCCACGACTTTTAGGTTATGACGCCGAAGTTTGTGATTTATCGACTGGAGTGCTGCGGACGGGAAGGTTTATTATTTATTTTTTTCCATATTTTACTTAGTTATTAGAATACTTTGGAGCTTAATGCAAAACTTCCAAATTTAAGAGATGAGATTAGACACTTGGCAGAGAAATTCAGTAGAATCCTATTTCGTTAGGATAATAATGGTATCAGGAATAATTTATGGCTCCTTTATTGATTTTTTGCTCGTGCTGGCTAATTATGACACCTAATGTTAATTATTCCTTATTCACCCTTCTAGTTATTCAATATATCAATCACCGTTGGGCAATGATGATGAGGGGCCTTGTTGCCCTTCCCAATGATAACTACAACAGCTAAAACTTTTGTAATTCTTACCTATGTTAAATGTCGGCTATAAAGACACGGTCTTTCTGTCTTTTAATGGGAGATCGAGCTCTATGGTGCATATTCATGGAATAAATTTAATGATTCTGGGAGAAAATGTAAACATCTAGTTACACTCTTTCTTTCAATTTTACCAAAGACACCTACATAAAGAATCCTAAAAACGTTCTTTCTTAATAAAACACTCAAAATTGAGTCAATAAGTCTTACAAAGGCCCTGGCAACATGACATCCAGCGAAAATCTCAATTTAGCGTGGGGACCAATTTTTACTCCATAATGTGGTAACAAATGAGAGATGAATAGTACCTACTTAAATTTGTATTGGTATAGGGCAGCGGTCCCAACTATTATTTTACTTTTCATGATTGTTTCTACACTAAATCTGTTAAAACGTGAAGAGAGGTTTTGAGTTTTTTGGTTGCTGTCCCCTTAAAAGTATATAAACCGCATAGAAATAACAGCTCTTGGGGTGTATTAAATGCAGAAACATTAATTGAATATCAACTCAGTGATTTTTTTGTTTTGAATTAATAACGATGATTTAATTACCTGCTTATAGGTCGAGATGCTCCTGCCCTACTATGTTGTTTTCAAATCATTCGATGCGAACCAGACACTAGAATAAAGTGGCCATTTATTGATATCCAAAACAAAGTTTAATTACTAGTGATTCAGTTATTCGCAGACAAGTATTAAAAGTTACATTGTAGTTTGAGTTTGAAGGCATATCAAGATGACTAAATTTGGACGGTGAGTAAAGGCAAGTGCTTATCTAAATAAGAATTCACCCACCCTTTCCTTACTCTCACTTCACCTAAATGCGTCTATTCGTCCATTTCAAACAAATGGATTTGGTTATGGTTTCCTTCCGCCATTGTCCCAGTTTTTATCCTGTTGCACAAATCACTTGACTCGTGTCACCCTTAGGCGTGTGACTTGTGGAAAACCAGCGAAGAATTTACTGCATATACTGCAATTGAATGTCCATTCAGTCCTATCTTAACCGGTAAAAAACTAATAATCACGAAGGCAATCTAAATTAGTATTTTCATAGCAACATTCATCTCTTATACTTCCTAATCGGCAGCCTGATTACTAATTTGTCAATGTCTCTACGAATGACATCTGATTATGGGCTAAATCCAATGAAAAAGTTTTGCCTAAATTCGGATAGGAACATGGTAAGTATTAATGGTAAGGTCATACTCGAGTCAGCATGCAAAATCAGACCCTTCGCGCTGCTCAATGCGTATTAACATCTGAGATGGACATACGTACAATGAATTTGGAAAACTGGTTATTTGATTCATATCGTCGTCTTCGTTCACTTTTAAAAATTTCCAATACTATGAGTTAATGTGTATGCCCAAACAAAACGAAATTACCTATCACTAGCCGATACGTACTTGCTTCGTTGAAAATTACACCTTGTTTAGCAATTTCAGTGCGATTGTCGGTAGATATTATGTTAACTTTCTTGTTGGAGTACTAAGCAATAGTTCAAATGTGGCATATGCAGGGATAAACGGAATATCGTTTAATCTCGCCATAAGTTAACCCAATCCCTAGTGAACTAACGCGATGAATAAATACTCAAGTGAGCGGTTAGCTCAAAAGCAATCCCATTCAACAAATATTAATGCGCCTTCATTGAAATTAGCTTGTAAAACGCTTTAATTACTTGTGTAAGTACGTTGGAGCCTGAGGATTAGACTATGTATACATGTAAAGCTTCCGGCTGTTACAAAAAGACTGTGGATCAGTCTCCTCATTTGTTTGTTTCTACGACAACATTGCTTGTATACGAGGATTAATGCAAACGATTATGTATGATTTCAATGTAGATGTCCTTAATTAAATTCCTACTGTTTTCAAATATATGCTTTTACTAGCAGGTTGAGTTTAACGGCAGGTTTTTTTAGCAAAACTAATTACTATGGTCATTTCATGTTTTCATTCAGTGTTGAAGAGTAAAAAATGAAAATGAAATCTGACAAATATAATGATTCTTAAACTTATTAAGTGCTAGAAATAATACCAAAAATAAAAACAATTTGGGCTCAATAATTTCTACGATTAAAATGATCAGGAATGAACTTTATATTAAACATGCCAATGTCTTGGTGTACTAACTGGTAGAGAGTTGGGCTAAACAGATTGAGCGTTGTTGTATTCTTTAATATCATACCCATGAGTGTGGGTAAGTGTTTGGAGTGTAACTGTCAAAAGCTGCCCATGATCTTTATCAATCAAACATTTTAAGCATTTTTTGTCCCAGGCATGGTATGATACCACGTAAACAATGTTCAACCGCGCTTAGAATTTCATTGTTGTTACAGCTGAATAAAAAAATCACCTTTTAAAATAACCAGTCCCACAAGCATTACTGCATCTAACTTCAAAATGTTATTTTAATAAACAAACCAGATTCAGGTGCGATGTGGTGGAAACGTTCCATGTTAATAGAAACATATTGCAATTTTCCACAGAAGTAAAAATTTATTTCGACCAGTTTCGATGTTACTACATCATTGTCAAACTTTGATCTAATCTTAAACTAATCATGGATGACCATTATAAGCTCTACACACATTTAATTATGTCTGCGAAAACTTATTTTACATTTGATATAGCTCCTTTAATTACCCTTAAGGACTAGGGGGGTATAACTGACGTCGAATATATTCTATGTAAGCTAGTAGCTAGCTAGAGTAAGCTATTTTACTGGTGTAAATATTCCCAATACCTTACTCTTTTTAATTTTATTAAAAAAATTATCCTCTCATTTGGTAACATTTATTAAAATTTAATCATCGCAGCAGCTGCTTTAACACATGCAGCTGTTAACAAAATCGTGACAAGACCTAGGAGAATTTTAATGATATTTTATTTTATTATTTTGTTTCAATTTTTCCTCCCTTATATTTCTTAACATGAATCTCTTATTACTGCAATTTTTGCTCAGAAAATTGCACTGTATTTGCTGCGTATATCCTTGGTGCTTGCTGAAATGAAGTTCCATTGAACACAGTAAATTCCAATTCTTGCAAAGGCTTTCATTTTTAATGAATAACTTTTAAGATAGCATCCCAAGGCGTTGGGAAATATTTTTATTTTCTTTAGGAATAAATATATCTTTTAATTGCCTTGATAAAATTACATTTAGTTACAATATATAATGTTCCTTATTCCTTCAAAAATCATCTACTCTATGAAGGAAAATTAAACCACGCTTTTAATTTAATTTTGCAAAATGTGCCTTTTTGGAAGTGCTAGCGTTGCAAAGTATGCAGCTAGCGTTCCACGGATATCCGGGAAGAGCGTTTCAGAGTATTGAAGAGTTTTCTCTGGAGGAGCAATGCTAGGAATTCCAAGAACTCGGGTAAAATCATGGAGGTGAGAGAAAAAGCTTTAATCGTGAAAAAAGAGCAGTCCTTAGAGGTAGTCACGCTGATATCCTCCGTCATTGGCTGTCCGGTAGGAAAAATTTCCTCCGCTATTTTCACAGCGGAGTAAAAAGCAGCTTGACTTGCGAATCATTTTTTTTTTGTAAAAGCCATCAGTACTTTCAAGCTTTTGCTATCGAGGATATTAAACGCACGAAACAATTAAGGCCTAGTTTTAATCTCACCGGCAAACCGTTTGTTAATACGTGCACATAAAGTTATAATAGTGTTTGCCAAAAGTTGCGTTTGCATTGACATTTCAGCAGGAAGGATGTATGATTAGCTGACTAAAACTGATCCAGCAGAAGAAAATGCATGTATTGATTAATTTTGAATTTTCGCGAGAGATTAATTTTTACGCTGTCATGGTTAGCTTCCTCGAGTATCATTCCATTCCTCAAATGAGGAGTTTGGAATAATTTTACCTCTTAGAAACGTCAGAAAATGATACTAAACCAATAAATATACTCTTGCTTTGTAAAAGAAATATAGAATATAAATAAGGAAAAAATTAATTTTTTACATTTTATTTTACCATTTTTAACTCACTCATGACCTGTATTTGCAAAAATGGAAGGTAAGATAGACTCATCATTTAAAAATCATTTCAAGATAACGACGAGATAATTGTTCCAAATGACGGAAATTCACTTTAATTAAGAAACACTCGGATTGTACTTGTACAAATTGTACAAAATTTAAAAGCAAACATATGCTTTACGACAGTCCTTTGTGATAAAGTTTTTGTTAATAGAAAAAATGATTGCAGATTTTTTTACGTGGGGATTGCACACTTTTGGTAACTAAAATTAAGTTGTTTTCCTGTGATACACACAGGGATTCACACTAAAGCCTACTTAATACCACAGCCACCACATCACCCAGGTATCCGAAGTCATTACTGGTTATTTAGTCCAAAATTATATAAGTGCGGCATGATTGTACCTATTACGTAGATCTGCATGCATGTTTGTGCAAACTCAAATTTTTAGATGAGTAAATGTTTATTAGCATGGAATCTAATTTTTATTTAAAGAGTATAGAAATAATGGTAGGTTCTTGCACACTATCGCATCGTATTACAATTCTTTCAAGCACATAAGACGATGCGTATGCGTCCACGCAATAATATGTGGATCGTACGTTAACTCTCTGCCTGAAAACACACCCTATACGGTGCGTGAGAGCTTGTACAATTCTTCAAAAAAATAGAATACAAAATCTAGTGACTGAATTGAAAGTACTTCATTCTAAAATAATTACTTCATTCTGAGACAGAGCCGGCTGACCTTACTCGCTTAGCGACAGGCGATATTTATATGTATAGTAGTCTGAGCTACACAGAAGCTTGAATGAATGAAAGAAAGATTGCAATGCTTGGGGTTTTAAGGGAAAGAAGATGTAAGAATTAATTTTAGATCTTATGAGCGTGATAGAGTAGTAGAAATTTATAAATTTGAGTCTTTGAGAGAAAACGAGGATAACTAAAATGTAACGTGTTGTTAAACTATATACAATAGTACAAGAATACGGCAGAAATTTTAATAGAACCTAGAGTTTGAGGCAGAATAGGATGAACAAAATGACAAAAGACATTGCATTTCATATCCGAATGCCGTTCATTCAAATAGTTTTCATGAGTGTGAGAAAACAATTACTTTATATTGACGAATTTTTACAGAGATAAAGAAAGGACGACCGGTAATTGAAAGGAAAGCAGTCCGCATTGGCACCTAAGAAAGAACAAATTGGCTTGAAACAAGTGTTGTGGATATTTCTCCGTAGTTATTGTAATTCTTACAATCGTGCGCTAGTTAACGTCTTACATTATGGGTAAAACTAAGTGGCTACATTTCTTGATTTATTCATAAAAATGAGTGCGTCTCAAATTATTGATTGCACCTTGGTTTTATAGCCCGCAAGTCTGGTGGAAAATGGCTACTCAATGTTTGACATCCATGGTTGTCAATGATTATAACTATTTTTGAAATGTATATCATATTTATTTTTTCGTTCGTCACTGTGCAATCAATCCACTAAAAGTTCATCTAAATTATAAGAAAAGTAGCAGCTCTGTCTGATACTACTCTAGTATTTGAAAATTTGTGAACGCCACTGCTATCTGCCTCAGGTAATATTTCCGCAATATATAGTTAAAGCTTAAATTCCCAAATTCCATTTAAGATAAAACATTAAAGTAAACACAGCGTAAAGATTTTAAGAGTGGCAAGAAAAGAAGCAAAAACTGTTATGCATGCGGAAATTAACCTTAGCAGGGATTCTCAGAAAAATATTTCTGTGACCACAAGAGGGCGTACTTCCTTGTTCTGCGTATCAGAAATTAAATTTTTATTGACTCATCTTTCGATAGCTCAATGGAAACACTCATCTCGTGTCTCAAAACCTCTCCGTATAATCAATTTTACTGAATTCAGCGTCTGAACGAAAGGCTCAGAACTGTAATCATATTAAAATACCGAAAGTTAATCTCAGTACCATCAAGAAAAAATCTTGAGAGGATTTTTCGAAAATCTCAGGTAACAACTGATTAAAAGATGTTCAAGCAACAGGGAGTCTTATATATTCTCCTTTTACGACCTCTTTCAAATGTATTTACTCCCGGAGCTTCATAAAAAATCAAAGCTAGTAATTTGGTGTAATTAATATACTTCTTATTGTCAGGAAGTGAAGGCTTTCTCCAAAGTGCATAATGCAATAAAATAAATTATTCGGGCAAGAATTTACTTTCCGTTGATGATGGAATAAATTCTTCAATTAAAGATAAAGATGAAGTATTGAACTGAAGGGAAATAGGTAAAAAATATCTGGAAGGGAGAAACGTAGGATACTGCAGAATAATCTGTAATATGTATTCGGCCACAATATTTTCGATGCTTAGTCCATACGATATGTGATCTTCAATTATGTGAAATAAATCAACTATCTTGAAGTTTAATTTAGCTTCAGCAACTTAGTCTATTGCCGCTTTTAAAGTTATATCAGCACACTAGTTATATATTGATATAGAATATAATTGCTCTTATTTAAAGATAAGAAAAAAGATGGCAAATATTTCATTAGTTCCTTACACCACCGACCTGAATCACACTTGCATTCCCTTTTACTCGATGGCCGACTGATTTGAAATATTTGTGAAAAGGAATTTGTGAATCTAATCAGCAGATGAATGATGCGTAATGCGAAAGGAACTTGTGGATAAATTAATTTGATAAGGCAATGATTTCAGTTAGAGAAGATACGCCAGAAAATGTTTCCCGGATTGGCCCTCCAGCCAGTCCAATTGCTAGAAAGCTACGGTGCTATAACTGTACCTTAGCTTTCTAGCAATCAGAAATACTCGACGGAGAGCTCGAGTAATATTACCGCTCCATTACGTAAGGCATCCAATATGATGTTAAAAACTTGTTTTGCTCCAGTCGCAGATGCGTCTTCATCAACTTGATACAGTGCACAAGGGTTGCGCTGAATTCTGTGAGGGTTAATATGGACGTTTAACGTGCCGTGGAATTTATCTCTCGGGCGTAGACTTCTTCCGTTCTTTTGGCCTACATATTTGTTTTCCGCCGAATACTTGTGGGATTTTGTGAAATATTCCATTCTCAGCCTTTTTTTTGCTGTTTGTTGAGCGTTTATCACCATGCTTAAAGGGCATGCTTGGAATTTACGTTAAAATGTCCAAATTGGAAATTTCATCAAATTGCTAAAAGCTACATGATATTTTTAATCTCCAATTTTATAGCCTTTTTGCTATAATAGGATATGGTTACGTTCCCTTCCGTGTCACGATTCTTGTTCACAAAATCGACCATGGTTAAAAACATGTCGCTATAACAAATATTTACTCCCATCATGGTAAACATATGGTCGTTTATTTCCGAAGATATTCATGCAACAGTATGCTTCTGAATTTTTTATGTACCCAATGGTAGTCGAATAATGTGGGGAGAGGATTATACATCCGTTTCAAGTCCGATGAACTGTGAGCACTTATCTTTCTTTTATTTTTTTGCTCCAAGATCTAGTCAAGTTTTTATTCTGGAATTGTCTCCTTTTCTTATATAAATCTTTCTCCTGATAAGGTCCCCTTCAAACCTGAGTTTGAATTACAGTTAAAAAAATGGAATGTGGAAGGAGAATAAGTTGATGGTGCAGGTGATTTTTTCGGGCCGAGTTCTAACAGATACATCAACTTGAACGGAATTATGAGTAAGAGAGTACCTACCTATATTATGTGGCCACAGTAAAAGCAATATTATAAATTGAGTTTTCATCCGAGGAGTATACACCGGGAATGAATTCGCTGGTGAATTGTTGGTGGATATTTCGGACCTTGCATAAGTTCTATTGTTTGTCCAGGAAATATTATAATGTTGAGCATGCGTCCTACTTTATGCCACCACGCCAGTGCGACTAAAACTGGGTTATGGCCAGAGAACGAATTCATGAAAATGATTCAGAATATGAATTTAAAAAATCATGAAGTATAACAATAGCATGAGTGGTGGAGGATGGATGGCAGGGAGATGTTAGTTTCACTAGACTTCAGCAGTGCCTCCTTGCGTTGAATTTCTTTTTTATGCGCCACCTATTAAGGCAACAAAAGTGGAATATATCGTCGTAACTTACTTTTGTTAATCTGACGCAAGAAGACACTTGAATATTGCTCAATTTATTTTTTTTCCCTTTTTCAGTTTACGCGAGTTTTCAAACTGGGCACTTAACAATTAATATCGATTTCGTATTTTGTTCAATAAAAAAGCTGCCGTCACGACACAATATAACTTCATTTTTGCTTGTCCTGCTTAGCGGCTGACTTGGAGACTTCGTGACTGAGACTTCGGCCATAAGCAAACTCTGAGCCACCTGGTCTTTCGTAAACGGTACGCGGGACCACAGCGAATGATTCAGCATATCAGCTACCCGTGTCTGAATAGATCTCAAAATGGTAGCAGTGGATGTCCATCAAAGGGCTAACGGAATTAGTTAAGCACTATCATTTGCTGTATTATTTGAGATACACAAACTAGCAGAAGGAAATGACGTAGCATTAGGGAATAGAAGGGAAAAGCCCCGCGGTCGGGATCAAGGGTCTTTCTTTTATTCGTAGCGTTGCCATCGGTTTCTATACCACAAACATATCTATCGTCATACTGTGATTGACAATATGCTTCATTCTACCGCTCCTCATATTGATAAACATATATGGTTATATTGAGTCAGTAAGTAGGTCACTACGCAAGTATTGCTCAAATTAGTGTAGTTGTTAGAATACTAGCACCATACCCCGAGGAACAGGGTTAGAATCCCAGCAGCGGAAGATTTTTTCCATGTAATTCCGCACCTACAATTGCGCTTTGTGGGGAGTATTCGGGGGGACCCAGTTCAGTACGGCGTCCGTCCGATGGGACGTTAAGTCCTTCCATTCCCATCCTAATATCTTTCATTTTGGTCCGAAGCGACTAAAATATCCGGGTACAGAATTGAAATTAGAGGTAAAATGAGGCCGTCATTCTCTCCTCCATGATTAATATACTCCTTGACAAAGGAAAAAAATCAATAATTACCACTGATAATACATAATTACACTGATTCCCATTATTGTAATGTGTACTAAACCACTGATTGCATGGAAGGGTTCAATTGGATAAAGTTATTGTCAGCTGTATATTAATTCCACGTGCTACAATGAAAAATCTGCGTCACTTATACGAGGGCAAACTTAAAAATAAGGTCTCCAATTTATTTTTTCATAGAAAATGAAATGTATTCATATTGTTGGATACATCGTTGGAAAGGTCATGGCTTCAGCTATTTTTCGATGTAGTCAACCTGGCGGTCGATGACTTTTTTCATCCACACGATGAACTTTTGCATCCCGTCGTCATACCAGATTCCGTCCGCGTTGCGAATATAGGCGTAGACCTCCTCTTGCACCTCGTCATCCGTCGCGAACTTCATCCCTCCTAGGTGTTTCTTCAGGGCAAGGAACATGTGGAAATCACTGGGTGCGAGGTCGTGGCTGTACGCAGGGTGCCCGATCACTTTCCACCCAAACTTCGAGATCAGTTCCTGCGTCTGATTAGCCGTATGAGGGCACGCGTTTTCATGATGAAATGAGACCCCCTTCGTCAGCATTCCTGGACGTTTGTTCTTGATGGCGCGCCGAAGATTTTGTAGTTTGTGGCAGTATCTTTCCTTATTGATAGTGGTTCCCCGGGGCATCCAACTCCTCTTCCAACTCCTTCACCGCTACCCGGCGGATTTTCAGCATTACCGCCTCCACTGCTTGCACTGTCTCATCTGAGTGCGATGGTCTGCCACTTCTTTCCTCGTCGTGGACGTTTGCGCGGCCAGAAAGTACCTCGCGACACCACTTACGAACGTTTTTAACATCAATACATTTTTCACCGTAAACTTCAACCAATTGGCGATGAATGTCGATAGGTGCCACCTTTTTCGCGGTCAAAAATCGTATGACAGACCAAATTTCACACCTGGACGGAGACGCGAGTGGAAGCTCCATCGCGGACTGCTACTATGCCAAGACTGAGCTGTCGACAATGCTTCGTGGCAGCAGAGTGGTAGTGGGGAAACCAAGGAACACGGCGGTGTTACCGGATTGCACCTAGCTCTTCATGCGGCGACGCAATGACATAGGAGACCTTATTTTTAAGTTTTCCCTCGTAATACACGACCATCGACATCTATATAATGCCCTGCAAGCCACCACTGGGGTGTGTGGCAAGGGGGTACGATCACCATACATGCGCTACTTACATGTGATTATGAGCTACAATGCAGTGTTCCCTTATAGAAGGCGGGAAAAATGACATTTTACAAGGTGCAGTGGATTTATATTAATTGAACTTTAAAGAATCATAAAAAAAATTGAATCAAACAGAGTTTAAAAATATTATTCTAAATTCATGAGTTGACAAAATATTATTTTTTTACATTATTAGCATATGTGTTACATTTCCTGTTAGTAAACTGTGTATAAAATGGGTTCTTGATTTAATTTTTTCACTTATGGCATATGAATCTAAATAATTTGATGACTGAAAGAGATGTCAATGAATGCACATTTTCATTCACAGTTTTTCCGGCACTTTTACTGCCATCTATCTCGAAATCCTTTCCCTTGAAAGAGTTTTTTATTGTTTCTGCTACCACTCCATCGAATTCTCGCTTACACATCCATGATGCTTGATGAATTACAAGGTTAACATTAAGGGCATTACGGTCTTCAGTGAGAATGTTCCCGACCAACGATCGCTTTCATTATTTTGTTGAGATTTATGCTATCTACATCCACACGTATGGAATTCCCGGCGAATCACCGTGTGGGTTAAGAGGTTTAAGGTCAGCTAACATGCACCATTTACCTACATGCATTTCAGAGCTACCAAGACCTACTTGCATACAGCTTCCACACTAACACGCAACTAAGCATGAGGCTAAGAGATTCCACCAAATACTACTCTAACACTATTTCACCTACCTATCCCTTTGCTATGCCGTCTATTATGTTCTCAAAATATACCAAAAATTAAATTTTGAATACATCGGTATGAAGAATTTTAATCTTATTTACCTGGTCAAATATAGCATAATTCAAAGCGGTTCTTAATAGATACATATTAAATATATTTAGTGAACCTATCCGTTTTAAACGGGGTCCTAGTGGCCTAGGCGCACTGAGGTACTGACCGGAGGGTCCCGAGTTCAAATCCCGGGCAAGAGCCTTTCTGAACACACCCTTCTATATACCCTGAATGTGTGAATTTCAAACGCCATTGGCTTAGTACGGGGTGAGCTCTACCCTCACCTATCAAAGACCAACCTTCTGGTTGAATGACTGAGTGAGAGATCAGTTTTAAATGCCAGCAGAAAGTTTCCATGGTTGACAACTGGTGCCAATTTTTTTATAAAATCCGAATTTTCAAATACAGTATCGTTTATAAGTTTTTAAAACCAAATAAAGTCCGAATAATCCACGACCTTAGCACCATTTAATATCTGCATAATACTATGTATCAAACAAAATATTCGAATTAAAAATTGTAGAAGATCGAATTACTCTAGTTCCAATACAATACAATAGAGTTTAAGTTGCTCCAACGGCTGACGCTTTAACAACCCGTATAACATAATATATTGTCTTATAGACAAACATTCGTGCCGTATGAGGGTTTAGAACTTAGGACGTATTTGTGGCCATTCCAGAGCGTTGCCGGGCTACGGTCGGCCGGAATCACTCCCGCGACAAATATTCTTCCCGGAACAATTATTACATCAAAGAAAAGAAAATATCTAACGTAGAATCTATTAAATACTAAGGCGTCACCTGGAGAGATGAATGAATGAGATCACTGAAGAGATTTCATGGGGGAAACCACATCAGGGAAATAACTAGTGTAGCAAACCGCTTCAGGTGGTTTTCCACACTAGTTATTTCAACCGCCTTGCCTTATTACAATAGTTATTCAACCGCCTTGTCAGGCCTCATTTAGAATGTGCCGCTAGTATATGGGATCCGTACGAGGCAGGTGATAAAAGAATTCAAGTGATATCATAAAAGAATTTGAGCGTGTGCAAAGGAGATCCGCTAGATTATTTAAAGGCAGTTATGATGATTGAATAAGTGTTACGAGTTTAATACAAGAACTAGGATGGGAATTACTGTCAGAACGCAGGTTAAAATTTAGGCTAAAGCTTTTAAGTAAATTATAAATCGATTTGTTCACAGATGACGTTAGATATATATTAAGAGCCCCTGCGTATTATGCTAGGTTTGATCAGACTAACCAGATTAGAGAGATAGATTGTCGCACCGATAGATCCCGCGTACCATAAAAGAGCACAATAGGCAGCGTAGTAACGGAATAGGTAGGTGAAATATTGTTAGATTAGTCTGTAGTGCATGATGCATGCAATAACAACCAAAAATCCCTTTCGTATTATGTAGATATTAACCATCTAGCTGCTTATGACCCTATTATCTAGCAAGTATCCATTAAATATCCTAGTTGCATGTCAAAAGTGCATGTTTGGTGATCTTCACCCCCTTCCACACTGGACCCTCATGGTGACTCGCAGGGTATTACGTAGATTTATATGCATTCTTAGGCACCCCTTTGTAACCAGCCATCAAAGATTTCACCACTCCGGTGACGTGATATGCTTACGAGAAGAAACTCGAACCTATGCGTCATAGCTTCCTCCAATTCTCTTATCTCTTAAGGGGAAACCCAGGTTTTGTGTTTCACAAAGGCAACACATAACAGAAACTCTTGATCTTTCAACAACCGTCGAAAGGAGCTAACCTTAATCCTCACACTGCGACTGTGAATTCAGTAACTTCTGATGGCTGCCACGGTAGTCGGAAAATTCACGAGGGTAGGAGTCTCCTTACTACTTTTTATTGCTCATTGTTTCCGATACATGGTCTAGCTGATCAGTATGGGCATATTACTTCACCAAGTAGACATTGGACAATTTTGTCAAAAATACGAATTCCATTGTATTTGAAAACTTTATGACAAATTTTTAAGTAATATGGTGCAAAATAACCTCGATTTTCAACGCACCCTGTAAAACCAAATTACTACTGCTACTTTTAAGTGATAGATTCAGGACAAGATGAGGGAGTTACGATTTGAAATAGGAACGTATTGCATGGAATTATTATTGACGAATCTATCTCTGGGTTAACGTGTAAAGTCATTAGTCAGAGAAAACTTAATGTTAATGATTGTTGTGGGCTGATACGATTACGTTACTTGCCGAAACGAGCTATAATTGTAGGCATTAAAACTTCTTTGGAAAATGAGGTAGTGCACATCCTTAAAACACATCGTCTAACTCGTTTCAATGCTGAAAAAAATGAGTATAATATTGAAATATGGGTCTTATATTAACGATTTGTTAAAAATATCTCTGGAGCGAACTATTTCGAGCGAATGTTCGCTTTGGTTGGTCCCAAAACTTGAGTTCAGTTTAAAAATAAAATAATCGCGGAGTTTCAGAATTTTTTACAATTTTCACAGCTCCATTACTTTTTTGGAGTGGGTCACCACAATGTCCGCTCTATCTTTTCAGGGTTTCACTCCTCGTTCCGTTTTCATTCCAGCCAAACATAGTTTAAAAGAACACTTCCCCTTGGACAACGATATAGAAGCCCTGAAACATGGTGAAAAAAAATTCATCGAGTCCGATGGAGCTATTCATCCAAACGCGACGCAAAAAATTTCATTATCCCGAAAACTGCACTCGGCATCCAAAATTCCCAACAAAACATCTCACGGCAATACTGTGCAGGTGTGGGAAACTTTCTATTCAAGTCAACGTTCTTGTTCAACACCCGCCTCCGTCATTACTGTCGACAGCGTGGTTCTTTTTTTCTTTTTTAGAGCGACGAAATAACGAGGTTCCATCCACGAAAATTTCGATCCCAGGGATAATTTTTTTTCCCGTCAATGAGGTGGAAATAACCCAGAGATAATTTTTTCTCGCGCGAACAGTACGGGGTGATTCGTGAGCGACAATGCACGTGGTTGGTTAGTCAATATCATTTTGTAAGGGCGACGGTATATTATGTGGAGAAAGAATGAATGCGCTCTCTCTTCATAATGTGCGGTAATTTAACTGGGAATCTGTTTGCATGAGAAAATGTTGTCGTTGATTGAAGGGCAGGCGTATTCAATCTCCGGACTGAAAAATGATCTTTTTCTCTACCGTGAGAATAGAGTTGTGGTGTTTGTTTGGTTGGGAAACAATATAATTTTCAACTATAGGGACCATTCCGAGTAGATCAATAGGTGGCTTATAGGAAAGTTAATAAATCTTTAGAAGATGAATTTGGTCACATGCGTAAAGCCGAGTTTACACGATGCATTTACCCGCGCAAGTACGTTGCTGGACAGATGCATGAATAGATGTCTGGACAGATGCGCGTTCTCGCACTTGAGGAGTGTTTACACGATGCTTGTGTTCGCGCAATTGTTCGACCATTTTCTAGATACGCATTACACGATTTCTTTTGTTTTACTAGTATCAAGCGCCACTTCTACGAAACAGACGACATCATACCTGAACTTCAGTTATTGTCATTGACTTTGTTGTTGACGACTACAAATTGCTCGCACACATTCACCAAAATAGAACAGGGGCTATTTTCTGTGCACGCATTCACGCATTTGCGCAATTTTGAGTGTTTACACGGTGCAATTTTGGTGGTGAATGTGTTCACGCATCTACCCGCGCGTGTAAATGCATCGTGTAAACTCGGCTTAAGTGTTTAAATTCGAAATTGGTTTCAATATTATCGCAATTATGAATGGATGGACTGTGAATTCGATAAATAGGAGATGATCAAATAATTATAGTCAAGTGTTTTGTATCGAAAAAAACCTCCTTTCCTGTTTGGAGTAGTGAGTATGCAGTTCAAAAATAAATTATTTATCTTCATAATTCTCTGCTCAAATTAAAAACAGAACGGCAATGATGTCGAAGAAATAGATATCAGGCTTTCGCTTTAATTAAGTCCCATATGGATTCAAGAAAATGTTTTGATTACAGTGAAACAAGCTTAGGAAGAACGTAACATACTATACAAATACATATATCAATAAAGACCAACCGAAATTTACCGTCTCAGTTGACCAACTTGAGCCGTTAAAACATAAGTGTGTTGTTGAGGAAAGGTATTCATTTGGATTGAGGAAGAAATTGTTAGGTGGCAAGAGCGTAGATAAAGTTCGTCGTCCCCGTTAGCTTGCTCTAAACGAAGGGATCCAACGGGTCCAAAGTTAAACGCCCTATTCCATGGCGTCCCTTAAAGAACTCTCCGTGTGGCACTGAAGTAGCTATCGGTATGCATATTCTCTGCCACAGCGGGAGTCGTTCATTGCCCCTCGTTATTGGATACTAGGACTTTGGAAACTACACCAACCCGATCCCCGTGAGAGTAAAATGGCAGAGACTTGGCTGCCAAATAATCTGGACTACGCCCAAAGGCTGGTTATCCAGAATCTAGAAGGCTAGAATATAACTACTCATTCTTTTTATGCATGCTTTGTAATGCATGTTTGGCGTGAATTCACCCCCTGCCACTCAAATTTTTGGTGGCTTAGGGGGTATTGCGTAGGGATAGATCCTGCCTTTGATAAATTTCAACTCAATTTGTGACTGCCGAAATGGTGTGCCGATGTGCAGTATTTTTAGCAAAAATTTGGGTGCGGAGGAAGGTGGAGAAGACATGGAGGGTATAAAGAAAGACGAGCTTGGAAGGACTGGAGATAGTAGGGGAGGAAAGAAAGATTTTTTTCGTGTTGAGGGTGTCTTGGAGGACGTGAAAGAGGGATGAATGTTGGGCACGCGGTATAAAATAGAAGAACGGGTAGTTTGCAGGGATGGGTCAACTTCAAAAAATATGTAAAGTGATTTCCTCCATTTAGCTTCTATACGTTTGCATTCACCTTCAACAGAATTTGTCTTAAAATCCGAATTTGATATTTTACTTCTCGAGTAACTTATCACTTCAATTGCTTCGGAGGCCGCTTCTCTACAGAAGGTCTTCATGTCAATGTAGTATATTTTTTGATAATTTAGCTGAAAAGCAGATGTAGGAATCAGATACAAGCTATTGAAATTTCTGCAGCTACAACTTATGTAAGTACTTTAAAAGAATTGAAAGGCGCTAGAGATACTCATAAAAGTAGCTGCAACGGAAGCGTGCTACATCCCTGATAGTTTGGATAGAATAATGGCGGGTAGAAAACATGTGGAACTGAAGAACGATATTACTTATAGATAGATATATACTGCCCATATTCTTGCCTTACTCACCTGCAAATAGGTATCGCATAGCAATGAAACCATGGCCGTGAGTAATAAACATAAGGATAGAAATTGCAGAGTTTCTCTTTCATCCTTAATGCTTGCGATGAAAATTTTACACGTCGTTAAGCCGGAGACTGTTAAATATGATAGATAGGAGTCGTTGGAAGATGTTCCCATCAAAACCAGTCGGCTGAACAGTAATAATGATAATTTCTTGCTGGTTTGTGCTATTCGCTTGTTTCCGAATGGTTTTCAGCCTGGGAACACGCATTCTGCTCTCCCGGCGGCATCCATTCCTTCCCAAAGCAGTCCCAAATCCTAATCCCCAACTCCCCACCAACCATTTGCCAGAAGGAAACAAGGATTTCGCGGAGCGCTCCCCGACCGTCACGTGTCCGCGAAACAAAGGATCGGGCCACAGTTATGATTCATGAAGGACTACCAACTTTTCAAAAAAGGCGGAATGGAGCGGCGACCGATCCATAAAAGGACTCTGCGGGGCGGGGACATCAATAATTTAGGGCAAATTAATTTCCTCCCTTCAACATGGCGTTCCGCGCGTACATACGCATCGGGGTTTGTCGGCCAAACGGCACGGACACGTAGGAGGGCCATTTGATCGCGGGCCACGGGAATGTTGAAGCGTCGGTTGGGCCCGCGTTCTGTAATAAGGGCCACGTAATAGTTGGGGAGTGTGGAGGGAAAATATGTGTTGAGACGGAGAATCACGGAGGGTGATGCATGACGTTATTCTTTGACAAAAATGGGGCGGGACAAGCTACGTAATAGGGGGAGCCGTTTCTTCTGAACACGCCACCATTTACTATCACTACCCCTTGCCCTTGTCCAACTCCATTCTCATCTACAGTTGTGGTCATTTGACAGAGACGACAGACAGGTTAGCTCATAAAGAATTCGGTTTCTTCCTGGCGTATAATTTTTATCATGAGAAAATTTCACAAAGCTTAGGTCGTCTTCTTCATTAGTGATAGATACGCTTGAAGGGTGGGGTGAAACCTAAGGTCAGAATTAGTTAGATAGATATGTTTATTCATGTACATTATGATGTACAATTATATTGCAAAAAAAACAACGTAAAATATTGCTTAACAAAGAAATTAATTACTGAAATCTCTCTCAAATAAATAACTGAAATGTAACCACTTGAATGTTGCATTGGATGGGGCTCCACGAATATCAGGGGGCAGTTCATTCCATAAATAGGATGCACCAATATGAAATGAGCGAAAAAGGGCTTCCGTGCTGAAATTAGGGACAACTAACGGCTCATGCGCACATGTTCGTCGAGGGCGCGCGCTGGTGCTGATTCTGAAAAAACTCAAAAAGATAGGTAGGCCTGTTTTTTTTAAAAAGTTTGAACAGAAAACCGGCTAAGAGATATTTTCTATGATCTTCCACCGTGAGCCAACCCAGCTCCCGCCTATAGGGCGTGATATGTTCATCCCACCTTGTACAATATACATTATTGCGGAGAGGTAATAAGTAAGAATTCAAAAATTCATTTTTTCTTCACACATTTAGACACATTATTATATTTCACCAACGATAGCATGGAGAAATTAGAATAGCTATTGTACATTTTTACTCAGATGAATGGTCCATAGTTTTGTTTATCGTGTGTATGTATTAACAAAACTAACTCATGCAAGCTTTGAGCGATATAATTTGTTAATATATTAAAATACTGAATGATGTCTCGATTATCGCATTACTTTGCGGAGACTAGCAATTTAGTTTTACCTCTCAGTTGACTCTATTTTTTCATGCCTAATCAACACTAATTATAAATGTAGTTCTTTTTTGATTTGATTTAAAATGCATGCCTGGTTCACCCTGTCACAAACCCTTGTGGAGGCTTGCAGGGTATTACATACATATGTATATAGATGTAGGCTATGTGTTTAAACTTGGGTATGGAGTATATTGTGTCCACTATCTTACAAATGTTGGCCGAGCTAAGAGTTGTTTCTGCGAAGGATTAATCGTACTTCTCCTCCCTCTTGGCGTCCCAGCACCCGCCACACTTGCTGAATAACGGATACATTAGGTACTTCATCCCAAACGTTATAGAAATAGGGAAGAAGATGGCAGATTATTTGCCTTGGAAGAGTTGCAAATGTTGAGTTGAGTCAAAAAAAAAGGTATTACTGATGAACATTTATATCCCTTTAGTTCGCCTCTCCGCATTCTTTGTTCTTTCAAACTCCCTGAGCCCTCTCTCAGTCGAAGCCATATTAACTTCCCCACTACCCTCCCTTCACTATTCTTTGCTTACCATCCTTGGAAATATAAGCGTTCAGAATTTCACCCGAAGAAGTTTCCAGCAACAAAACTTGGTCGTAATGAATAAATATGTTTATAAAATTGCAACGTTAGTCCTTTTCCCACAATCCTTCCGAGAAATAACGTCTAACATTGTTTTGTCTGTTTTGAATATGCCAGTAAATATGTCTAAAACTTAAACCCCCCTCCGCAAAATAAATGATTAAATCCCTTTCGGTTGTGTAAATGATGGAGTCAATAAGTTTGTGCACAAAATAACAAATTCATTTTAATACTATGAATGTATATACAATACCTTTTACTATATTTTCCTTTCCACGATTAAATTACATGTTTCCAACAGTCAATGAGCCTTTCTTCCTCGTTGTTCATTTAAAATATCTCTAAGAGAGAGTTCATTTTAGTTGCCCTTTTATTTAAAAGTTTTCTTTTATCTTTCTGTTATAAACAATTTATCCTGTGATACCTTCTTACTAATATCTTACTTTATATGAACACAGTTCACAGTTTTTATGCACGTACCACTGATACGACTTGCCACCAATTCACCCCTACATTCGTCCCTGCCCGACCATACACCTTACTCCCCCTCCCACTCCTAAAATGGGTATTTATACTGCTTCATGGACTATAAAGGATATAACTGATGATGCCATAGCGGCTGAAACGCGTTATACATTTATCAAGCCTGTGAAATAGTGCTATCTGGTTTCTTTGTAATAATAGCAACATTCCACTACGCTAAAACGTTGAACTCTATTATTTTCATCTAAGTACGACTCGCGGGCCAGATGTAGCCCGCGGGGCCCTCTCATCCAGCCCCTGGATACATTTTTATTTACGGAAAAAAATACGGAAATTTAGGTTTATTATACCAAGATCAGCCGCCGATTACGTTGAAGTTACATTTTTACCGAATTTAAAAAAGAGAGGTACGCAGTAGTACGTTACGTTTTCCAACCGATCACAACATTGCAAAACCTTGTTCGCTGCTTACTTTTTCTACTTCTGTTCACTTTCAATGACAGAATTATTCTAAGTGATGGTAAAAATCTTTAGGAAAAGATATTTTCTTTAAAGTTTTGTAGTATATTTAAGTGTTTCAATCTACGCTGGGATAGTGATTCCTAAAATTCTCTCCCCAATGTCCCACCTCCCTTCTCGGTGTGAGCGGGAGATGTCAGCGATTTTTCGGGTCAAATTTTCGTAACGCGTTCGAGTGGCACGCTGCATATTCTCTCTCTCCCCCGTCATTTTTTTTTCTTTTCTGGAAAGCCGTCTCATATTTCCCTTTCACGGCTTCATTGTGAGGGTGGGATTTCGAGAGGGAGGGGGAGGCGTAAATCGATTCCTTTCATCATTTCGCGTGCTCTTATTTGATGAGTACCATCCATTTCAGGCGTCCCTCACCTGTGTTCCATGCGCGGAGATATCCACATGTTTTTCACTGATTTATGGGTTTCCATAACTTCTTCAGTGTTTTTAAAAAAAATCACATTGATATTCGTATTTTTTTCGATGTTCATCATCTTTTGTGTGGAGCATTATAGCAGCGCAATTGTTATAGGTTCAGACCATAAGTTACGAAGACACGCATTAAGTAATTTTGAAAGAAAAGCGACTTATAAATAAGTCTGGAAATAAGTTTACAGTAGTCAATTACTGGGATTGCTTTCTTCAGTTTTTTTCTTTCACTTGAACATAATCATATATTATTTTATATGGTGTAGAAAAACGACTGTTTGGGTGCTGTTATGATTGAACGCTATGGGTTCTAATACCTCGGGACCTCTTTGGACACGTCCAGCCAAACCTAAGCTATGGTATTTCTTGGTACCAGATAATTTTGAGAGACCATAAGGAGCTCGGGTAAATGAACTAATTCGAAGTGTGTATTTCACTCTTGTATGTCTAGTTTAAGGTTTTCCAATCTGATCAACTTGGTAAACTAGGTATCCTTTTCCATATCGGTGTGGTGAATTGTAGTTAAACAATTACTTCATGTTTATAATATACTCCAAAGATAGTTCAGTGTTCACCATTGCAGGTGAACCCACATTCACTACTCCACTAGTACTATTAGCCACACCAGCGACATTTCAGGGCTAATTTCTTCCTTCCTATAAATCATCATTGTCAGTCAACGATCCTTAGATCGTTTTTATGCAGCTCTCCACTTGATTCTCCCACTGGCCAACCTTTTCATATTTACTTAATTCCCCTTCACATCCTGTACAAATTGTACCGTATACCTAATCTCATCTATGGCTTGTATTTTTCATTCTTCTCGTTAAGCTGTCCCTTGACAAATGTCTTCATTAGACCATCATACCTCAAGACATGGCCAATCAAATAGTCCCGTCCTATGCTTTAGGTTTAAGTGAGACGTCTCTTTTCCTCAGACTCATTCGCGGTAAATTACGAATTTAATTTGTTTGTTCTGTTAGCAAAGAGAAGCGGACAATTCACTTAAATTCAAGGAGTTATGTGAACCTTCGAGAACCACTGACCAACTATTTCTGATACTTTACTTTTCTCCACACACTAAACTTTCATATAACACAGCTGCTGCTTCTATAGGAGTTTTAACTAGAAATATACACATAATTAAATTCTGAATGCTTCCTTTGCTTAACCTTGTGTAAATAAAACTATCTATCAGAAAGAAAAGATAATGAGCACAACCGCCCAGGAAAAGAGGGCATTCTATCAAAAGAGGAATCTATTTACAACTGGAAATACAAGCTTGGAAGTAAGGAAGCAATTCTTCAAAACGTTTATCTGGTGCATGGTTATTTACGGTAGCGAGGCATAGACGATGACAGCTCGGAGAAGAAAAGGGTGGAAGCATTCGAAATATGGTGCTATCGAAAAACGATGAAGATTAAATGGATCGACCAAGTGGCAAATGAAGAAGTCCTAAGAAGATTGGGAGAAATGAGAAGTCTGGTGAAAACTATAAAAAGAAGACAGCACAAGCAAACTGTCACCGAGATAGTAGGTACCTACTTTTGATTGCGACGCGCTACCGCCTAATCGGCCATATATTAAGACACGTAGACCTGATGAAGATAATCGTCGAAGGAAAAGTGAACGGGAGGAATGGAAAAGGCAGGCCTCGTATGAGTCACATAGAACAGGTCGTAAAGGACGTAAAAAAGAGGAACTACGTTAATATGAATAGGTTGGGCCAATGACCAGTGTTGAACTAGAAAAACAAAAACTCGAGGAGGTGGAACAGTTCTGTTACCTGGGAAGCCGAGTAACCAGCGATGGACGAAGTAAAAGAGAAATTGCCAGTAGAATTGCCCAAGCAAAAAGGGCATTATACCAGAAGAAGATTCTGCTTAGAGTTGTAAATACAAGCGTGGAAGCGAGGAAACATTTCATTTGGACATACATCTGGAGCATCCTACTATTTAAGCATGGACAATAACAGCAGCAGTGAAGTCCAGGCTGGAAGAATTTGAAATGTGATGCTACCGAAGAATGATGAAGATAAAATGGATCGATCGAGTGACGAACGAAGAGTGGGAGAGAAGAGATGTCTACTGAAAACAGTAAAAAGAAGACGGGGAAACTTAATGGGCCACGTCTTAAGACACGATGAAGGCAATCGTCGAAGGAAAGGTGAACGGGAAGAATGGAAAATGCAGGCATCGTATGAGGTATCTGGAGCAAGTTGTGAAGGGTGTAAAAGAGAGGAGCTACGTCAATATGAAGAGGTTGGCCGATAGAAGAATCGAGTGGAGGGCTGCGTCAAACCAATCCTAGGATTGTTGACCGATGATGATTCCATTTCAAATACTGATCCAGGTGAAACCTCAAATACTTATAGTTTGTAGTACGTTCTATTACAATACAGTTTTTACAATCAATTCCAGTGCACTCCGAAGAGTGATACACCACGTTCAAGTTGATTTTGAAGCGATTACAAAAATAAAAACATAGAAATTTAGTGTTCTCACTTAATTTAAGTTTTTTTGCTGTAAACCATCAGCTAAGAATATTTAAATCTAATTGCATGTTATATTGTGTTGGATCCTAATTCACACATTCAATACTTACAGCTAGATTGTCCGCAAAGGCAGTTATTCGTCCTTGGAAATCTCACTCACATAAATCATAAATATAAATTAAAAATAAAACTGGTCCCAGCACAGAGCCTATTGGCCCACTACAACTAATGAACTCAGATTCACTGTAACTATTTTTTACTCTTACGCATTGAGAGCGTAACGAGAAATAGCTCTTCAACCATTCCAGTGGAATACCACGAATACCTCCTTGCCTTAACTTCTCAATTAATATTGTATGATCTAACGTATCGAAGGCTTTTTTTATATCAACAAAAAGGCTAGCTGTACGTTGTTTGCTGTTTATACCCTCGTAAATAGGGGTCATAAAATTTTCTAATGCTTCCTTTGCACCTTTTCCACTGCGAAACCCAAATTTTTTGCTATTGAAATATTTGAATTTGTCCAGGAAAGACAGAAACCTCTTTTTAACAAGTTTTTCAAGCACTTTAGCGTATACGGACAACAAGGAAATTGGTCGATAGTTTTGCATATTACGCCGATCTCCTTTTTTGTTTATAGAAATAACAACGACTCTTTTAAAAAAGCTAGGGAATACGCCATTAGTAAAACTCAAATTACAAATATGACAAAGTACAGCCACTATATCTGAAATTATTAATTTTAAGAGACCTGCATTAATGCCATCAAATCTTGCCGGTTTTCGAGAGGAAAGGGTGCTAACTGTTTTCAGTATTTCAGGAATTGTGACTGGTTCAAAATAGAATGAGTTCGAACTATTTCTATGTGTTTTAAAGCTAATAGGCAAAGAAATAGTACTTCCAATAGGAATAATTCCCGTCGGTTCAAATGTACTAAGAAAATAATTGTTGAACTCCTCCACTAAAATTTCTGGATCCGTTATTAGTTGGTTATTTATTTGAAGTTCGTAATTTTGAGTGGTTTTAAATTTATCCCCGGTTAGTTCTTTCAAATAGTTGCATGTAATACGCATTCGCGGCATTTCTCAAAGTTGAAGGTAACTTATTTCTGAACTTTATAAAAATATTTCTCAGGTTTTCATTATTTGGGTGGAGGCGAACTTTATTATATCATTATTTCTTACGTTCAATTTTTTTATGTAAGAAATCAGTCATTCCTGTTTTTAATTTGACTGCTTTGCATTGCCGTGCATTTTTACCCTCAGACGCCCTCAAGCAGCTATTTAAATGAAACCTTTAGACGCGTTATTCTCCCTATATACCGAATCATGCTTTAATTGCATTACCTTTTCTTTAAATACTTTATGACAAAAATACATGGCTTCTGGGTTGTGTAAGTTGTGTAAGTTTGTATAAGTTTGTATGTATAATCATGCATAATTGACAAAGATGTTGCTGAGTGGTCATTGCTAAGTTCTTGACCTCAGCATGAAAATTATGCCTATAAGAGTTAAAAAACCGAACATATACATGATCTTAACAGGTGGCCGTTTGTTTTGTTATTCTGGTAGATCCATTGACTAAACTGATTAAACCATAGGAGCACAACAGATTAGAGTAACGGTCGGAGTCAATACTGGATTCCAATATATTTACATTTATATCACCAGTGATAACTAAATTATATGTAACACTTCTTAACAAAGGTTCGAGTTCTAACAAAAATTGGGATACCGGCACCTTTTGATCTCGATAAATAGCTAGTAGATCAAAAAAGTTAGATTCAAAATTTAGATTTATGAGCAGACAATCGGCGGACGGTATGCCACATGAAATCGTTTCGTATTTTATATTACTTTTAATGAAAACCATCACACCTCTTGCCCTAGACAAGCTCTTGGGGATTGAGTTATAGCCATTAATTTTATATAAAACAATTTCATCATTTCTTATCCAAATTTCAGTCAAAACTATAACATCTGTTTGATCACATAAGCTACTTAAATGTAAGAGAAACAGTTCAAAATTACTTCTCAATGTATTAATGTTTTGTTGAATAATTAAAGAAGCTCTTTTATATAGAACAACGTATTTGGATTTATTTTTCTATAATTTTAAGATCTATATTTATCTTTGCAAGACAAAAATTTATCAACGCTCAGTTGTCCTTTTAGAGGTCCTAACAAGATACTGGCGGGCGTAGAATAAGTGCCTGGGAAAGAATATCGTATAAAATTAACTTGGAGCTATGATTGTTGAAAATTGTAACAGAAATGAAACTGCTGTTCCTCTATGGTAATTAATGTACGTACTTCCATTTTTTAAGGAAGTAACCTTTCTCGATTAAGAGTGATGAAAAGGATCATCGTTATAGTAGGGAACTTTGCTTTCTTTCGTGCAAAACTTTTCTATGGGCTACTGTTCGTTACGTTACCAGCAAAGTTTTCCTCGTGGTGACAATAGGCCATATTTTTTTCGCATTATACTAAAAGTATAAGTTATGATTCTCTCATTAGCTGTAACTCGAGCTTCCCCTCTAATATCTGCATTTTTAAGTTTTCTCCATTAACGTCTATCCGTGTCGCCTCAAACCCCTGTGCTTTACTACATATTTCGTGATAATTCCTTATGTTACTTCACTTCAAACCTAAAGCATTTAGTTTACTAGCGTCGTTGGCGCAATAAAATGCCTTTACTGTGGCGTCATTACTGTGAAATTTAACTGATTCAGCGTGCAACAAACGAAGATGTTCTAAGAGGCGTAAATGAGCATGAAATTTTGTGAAATTTTGGCACAAATAGGGATTCAATATCATCGGTCTCATATTCTATAATTAACTGAGAGAAAAATGACTAGATTACCGTGGGAAGGAGTAAAGAGTATAAAGTAGTTGAGATGGTCAGTAGTTAGTGAATGAAGGAATATAGAAGAGTTTCAATATAAAAATGTTTTGTGATTGTCAGGAGTTAGAACTGATCCGAGCGTTTTCAAACCAATCATAGCAATGATATCTTGGTTACACTAAATTGCCACCTTGTTTCTTGGGAATGTATTGAAGCATAAAATCTATCGAAACATTGTATATGAAATGCTTTTCCATCCTTCCCTGTTATTCTGCCGTTTGACTGCTCGACCTGCTGTTGATGTGATGAATAGTGTTTATCTGGGAATCTAATGATTTAATAATAATCTAGCATTAATCCAATAATGTTTATATGAGAGGAGGCTTATTATTTTGGGACACATAGTCCCGTGCAGATATATTGTAGGGCTTCTCCTCATTCCATGATTTGATTTCTCTTCCTGTCCATTGACGATATCCTTACCATTCTTTCTCATTTACATTCTTCGTCATATGCTCCCTCCATTTCACTCGAATCATTCCGCTGCCCCTCACCTCATTCACGTACCCTCCAAGAACACCACAATGGCACCGCTTTGTACCAAATTGTGTTGAACAGAGTTCTATCATTTCTATATCCAATTTGTATTCATCCCATCACCCCATCTCTTAACTTTACTTTTCATGAGATTTATTGATTTAGTATTCGTTTAGTGTCCATCGCACCAAATTTTCAAAATATTCAGAGTTGAATTTTCTGTTGATGATATTAATGTTGTCTTAATGCTTAGTAAATTTAAAGCATTTTTGTCACTCTGAAATATATTTTTAGTGCTATCAATATTGTCCCTTTTTAAATAGAGTATCATTGTCTTTGCAATTATAAGGATAATCAAATTTACTACAATGGAATTGAAATAATAGGTGGCACTTTTATTTCCCTTGAATACATTTTATCCCCAAAGGTCATTTTTCCTTTGTAACGCGTCGTTACCAGAGCCATACAACTAAATAATCTGCTGAAATGTGTGTTCTGTGGATTTACCGCTTCCATGCACTGCGAAAATGAATTCAGCATTGTAATCCATCTTTATCTACGTAGGTTTCAGTCGGAGGAGAAATAATTTAATGCGTATTTTGAAGAGTATTATATTTGTATTATATAGCTCTGCAGTATCCAGTGAAAAATAAACAATCGCATTGTTTCCTAGAGCACCATCAAGTTCTATATCAGGGTAGAGACTGTAGATTAATTAATTTCTCGTTAATAACATCGACCGTATAACATTTGTCTATTCCTTTCGGCATTCATCATATATTAATTTCCCATATTATTCTCGTAGCAGTATATAGCATACATTTTTGCTTAATGTTATCCGATTGCGTTAAAATAAATTAATATTATACTTTTCAGTACCATGCATTAGCGTGGATTCATTGCCATCCGGACGATGATCCTGATGATATTCCTAGGAAAAAAAGATGAAAAAAACATGATATTAAATTGATGTGGATTATTTGGAGAAATGAATGTATACCTATATCGATCTAATTATATTCTGAGTTTATAGATTAGATAAATGAGATTTATGCTTACATCTCCCAGTGTTTTTCATGATATTTATCAATTGTTTACTTCTTGTTAATAGAAACTAAAATACATTAAGTGATTATGCTGGGATTGCAGACCAATTTCAAATTACGTCGATGACGGGATTAATTGAATAAGTTGAACAAATTTAGGCTTGATATAGTGGATGGAATATTTTTCAATTCAAAAACTCTCACTTTCCCCATAGGATTTTTTTTGTTTAATTTCGCGTTTCAACTCACCCAGTCATCTTCAGGTGCGAGACAAATTTTATCAAGTGAGATTCCATAGCAATATGAAGAGAGTTAGGGGGTCGGTGGGAGGGGTAGGCGAAGCTAAGGAAATGGAATTGGAGGGATGGGTGAGGAAGTTAAAAGATAACGAAAGTGATCGGGCAAATGACAGTGAAAGGCTGAAAGAAAGGAATGGGTAAGTGGAGAAAAATTCCATTTTCTGGCTATTTATACTTAGACGACTCGAGATTTGATGTATGGTAAAGTGAAACTTGAATATTTTGACTTCAATAAATTCTTAATTGTATGTAAATTCGAGTTTTTGTTTGGTACTTAGTATTTTGTATACAAACCATGCTATTTAATATTTCATAGTTCGAACTTAAACTGTTTTTTTCTGGTTCCTACAATTTATAGCTACTCGGCTACGTCTTCTGCATGCGTCAGAACCCGGGTCTTGTTATTAAAATGCAAGGGAATTTTACTAAGGCAATTTAATTTCTTCCGGAGAAATAGATGGGTCGCATAACTGATTGATTCCTGATCAAAAAGCTGTCAACGTCAACTTCGTGAATTTAAGATAGCTCATTTTCATTATATTGAATTTGTGCCTTTCTTTAGTACGATCTTTCTCTTACACTTTTTTTCTTTACTTTTGGTCAGTAACTAGATAGGATGTTTCTGAAAAAATTATTAATGGAGCACTTTATAACAGATGGCCACCATGCCATGCATCCAAGTTGATAACACACTGGCCAGGCCTTTAAGTAGCGTAATATAGGATTTCGTTCTTTCTCGGCGAATTATATTAATGAATAACTCTCGGGTTTCAAGCCGAGTAAGATTTTGGGTTGGTGACGTTTCGATGGAACACTCATCCATCGTTCTTAGGGTAGCGAAACGTCAGCAATCCAAAATCTTACTTGGCTTGAAACCCGAGAGTTATTTATTAATTTAAGTAGCGTGTTTGTATCCCGTCCATGGCGAGAATGATGTGTTTTTAAGGGACTAAGATATTATTTTAGATAGGGCAAAACAATCTCAGATGCCGGAACACCTAAGACCTAAGACTATTACTTCTATCATCCAATATACTCAGTTAAAGAAAGCAATATATAAAATATTTAACCCTTAATAAAATGAAGACATTAGGTATATTACAAGTCTCGCTCTGGCACTCAGTATGATTTAATTTTGCTTTCCTTTGCTCTGAACACGGGTGGACTTATGTTTGTTCACGAACTCACCTCTTTAATGACCCGTTTTCCATTAGTAGGCGTTTTTGACTGACGTTCATGCGCATCAAGTGATTCCACTACCGTGTGTTCGTAGTGGAGGGAGGTGTAGAACTGAATGTTTCTTCGAACAATGCTAATCTCGTGACCTAGCCGTTGCCCAAGCGATAAAGGCTTCTTTTTTTGAGACCAGAATGCGAGAACAAAGTTTAGGGGAGGTATTTGCTTTGCTGAAGCTCTGGTAACATCGCTTGCGGGTAGGAGAATACTATACTATTCCGGAGGTGATATGGACTCTAAAAATTTTCTGGGGAAAGCAGCTTACTGAGCAATACGCTTGGCTGGCGATTTTACATCATTTCCCGGTACTGTGCTCGCTGGATGTAACATTATCCCATAATTGGCTTTTTCCGCCATGAAAAAGAGGATACAGGGTGTAGACGAGAGTAATAAATGATTGTAGGATGCTGAGTGAACACGATAAGAGGGTGAGGAAAAATAGGAACTTAAAAAGACTCGAGAGTGAGCAGATGGATATCAAGAGCGTAATACAAAGGAGAACTAATGCACGCAAACGTTTACATTTAGAGGGGAAGAAATCATTTTTACTTCCAGTTTTTGCTTTTAAAAGTCATACTTTTGGTAACAAGAGAGAGACCTACTAATAATGCTTGAAAACATGAAACATAATTTTAACATAGAAATATTGATACTGAAATTGGTTAATATTTAAATAATATGAATTGTCAACACCGTCTGACTGAACTCTATAATTATGTTTCGCAGCACCTTGAAAAGCCACTGCGTACATTTTGCTTCAATTAGTATTATTATAAACAGTGGTTAAGGTAGGTATTTGTGGTCATCAAATTCTTTCCATGACTTCTCTCCCTTAAATGATATTAGTTTTGCATATTTTCTACTAGACATCATCCAGTCTAAACGACTTCTCCTCCCTAAAACCTACTTTCTCAAAATTCTCCCTTCATCTCGGACTTCAATACATCCTTACCATTAGAATCTGCTTCATTATCTCCCTATGCATCATGGCCACCGAAACCTGGGGTAGGGGGAGGGTCCCCCCTCCATACCCCCAGCCTTCTGGGAAAAATAAAAATGTGAAACATAAAAATGTCTGATAATTAAACTTTTTGCAAGTATGCGGGTAAATTGTTTTGTAAATGCGGGTAAATGTAAAATTTTTACATTTACAGAGTTCCAAGACCCACTTACGCAGTCGTGATTTTGCGTGGTTTTTGTAAATGGAAAGGAGGGGGAGGAAAATTTAAATGACTCAGAACGGTAAAAAAATATAAAAACTGGATGTTTAGATCCCTTGATCCATACATCTCGATCACTATTCATGATCAGTAGGTCTAGATCATTGTTAAGGTCAATAACATTAATAGTGCTCAGGAAATTCTGAATATTATCGGTACGATAAAACCGGTCATTAGGTTCTTTCGGGAAATTGTATTACCTAGTAAAACTATACCAAACAATCCACTATTGGCTGAAATTTGGTGGTCGCACATACAACCATTAAGCTGTAGAAAACTTCGTGGCAATCAAGGATATCTTGTGGCGTTGATAATGACCGCATTGTTAATCAAGACACGAGATCGCTTGCCTGCCAGCCAGATAGTGCAGCAACCTTAATCACATTTATTATTGGCCTTTATATTATTTCAGGATATTCTTCATGCTTGGAGCCGGTAAAGAACAAACGTCAGTGAGTTAGGTACTGAAATTAGGCTTTTAAATGATATTTTACGAGATGCAGATTTAGGATGGCTTAACCCCAGAAATTTAAAACAAAATAAACCTGAAATAGAATATAAATACCTAAATATAGAGTATTTCGCCCGTTGGAGGTTTCTACTTGCGCGTGATGCCATTCTGTCACTTTGGTAACTTCGGATCACGCTCTAACAGATATAAGAGAGAATATCAATAAGAGAATATGAATCATAGAATGTTTCATCTTCAAACTAGTGCTGAAAAAATTTTAGCATTTCTATTCCCGAAACGTACGTTGTATGTTCTTGAGTTTCGTGGACTTTAATGAAGACGAATCATTCTAAAAGAAACAAGTTTATTCAATTTCTTTTCTTTTTCTGATCTCCCAGTTCCAAGTTTCAAACATACTATTATTTCAAGGAATTACTAAAAATGGGATGTTAGAACAAGGGTCTCCAGCAAAGTTGCGCAGAATTTGATATTTTTATCCTCCTTTCCTGATGTTATGACTGTGAGGTGGTTCAAAGTATTAATTAAAAAAGTGGCTTGCATGAAATTTTGAAATAAGGAAAAAAATTGTGATGGGAACTGCTATTGTAATATGGAACGCATAAGGTTTTCAAGTCGTGATCTTAAAAACCTTAAACTAACCCACAGTTGAAGATGGCAGTGCGATTTTGAATAAAATATAGGTTTATGTAGGAAATTTATATGTAGAGGCAAACCCCCCACAAAATATTAAAACATTATTAAATTTACTACAGATTTATAGCAAATTTCAAAAATTTTGTGAATTGTAATGTGTAGTTATTGAGTAAATGCGCCTTTTTTTGGCCCCATTGTGAATAAAATCCGATATTTGCTCGGTATTTATGTATGAAAGCTTTTAGAAATCAAAGCATTTCAGATTTCAGCGTGGATATTAATAACGTGGTCATTAAACGCGTTGTGGCCGTAGAATTTTACATGCATTATCATTGTAATTTTTGGTGTAATATAATACAATTCATCTCATGCTTAGCACTCCAAGCAAATGTATTTAACTACCATCATGCATCTGACTGATTCTGGAAAGATTGCGGAGAAATGTCTAAAGGACAACGTAGTGAGCAATGACAGAATTAGTAAGATTTATTCTGCTATCAAACGCTTGCAATTCCCATTGCTGCGATTCCCATTCCATTCACCACCAACTATCGTTACTTGCCACATTCGTTAGCTCTGCCTGTTTATTTAGGCACCATCACTGTTCTATCCTTCCGCAAACGATATCCTATACTAAAAATTTGGTCAAATATATAGCATATAAACATTATATTAACATTGAGATGAAGACCCTAAATTTGTAGCGGGGATATTAGATCTCAATGAATTAGCTTTTAGCACAAAACTGGAAATTTTGCAACAGAGAGCAGATAGGCTTTTTAAAAGGTATAACGATTTTTGTAGAATATCGAAATTATTAGAACAATCTTATTATAATTCACTACCAGATCGTTGGTTGAAATATAGGATAAATCTCCCGAAAAAATGCGTGGTGGAAAGGCTCTGTCATGATATTATAAATATACTAAATTCACGGGTGTACTATGGCAGTAAAGGTTCTGAAATTAAATAAGGGAGACTGTAGCTAGAGTTAGAGTTAGGGAGAGCAAATGAGCTAGAGAGGTTCACAAATTATTATTTCCCGCAAAAAATTAGGGAATAGAATGGATTACATCGATAATACCAGTGGGAAATCATAATAAATGATGTAGATATTGATAAGGAAGAGTATTCTAGCGATTTTGTCCAACATTTTCATGTTATATCATTACTAACTCATTTATAATTTTCCAAATGGAGGTATGTAAGGCTTTTAGACTATTTATACTCATTCGGCCGGTTTCTCCAGATTTCAGTTGCACACACTTTGTTTCTTTCTTCCATATTGCTCGCATTTACTTCATAATTTTTGAGGTGCAATTAAGCTCTTCCTAATACCTTCCCACATATATAACAAAACTTTTTTTTTGTTAGGCTGATTGGCTGATCAAGCGCTTCAGAGGCATGCTGTACCATCTATCCTTTCACTGATTTTTATTTTCAGGGAGTTTGGTAAGATAAAGTTTTCCTTAGTGTGGATCCTCAACTCCGCCATCTTAAAAAAAGGACGAGAATTTATTTATTGGTTTACAAACTATACGGCTCCATTCACTTGATCTAATATATAATACCGTACTATGCAAATGTAGGGGAAATCGTCTCTTTCAGCAAATCTGCAATTTATGAATGCATCATGAACTTTTGGAAGCAAAGATATTTCAGCTCTGCCTCTAGTTTATTGCATCGATATAGTATGCGTGTCATCACCGCCTCTCTCTCCCCTTTCCTTGGGTCTGGTGAGTCAATGGCGAAGTATCTCTGATCTCGACTTCACTCCATGGTTTTTTTCCTTATCTTCTCTGCGCCGTGATGAAGGGTTTGGCTATGAAGCAGAATGGCCTCCGTAGAAAGTGAGTCGGGTCGACGAACTATGCGTAAGAAAAACGCAATTCTCCCCACCATCATCTTAAGCCGCAAAGCGCCGGCAAAAATATGGCCGGGCTTCTTCTCCATTCAATCCGGAAATGTCAAGAGGATGAAAGGAAGTTTTTGGGATTTTTTTAAGGAGGCAGCAAAAGAGGATTGAGAAGTTATTGAAACGACGAGGGGCGTTTTCGAAGGGATGAGTTCTGGGAAAGGGTGGCAGAGAAATAAAATATTATTTAGATAAACAGAAAATAGAAACGTTGAGTCTTATCTTACCCCATGGGAATCAATGATGAAATTGGTTTCATGTATATTTTCATATATATTTACCATTAGTTTCCTACCACGAAATACTTCTGTAATTTTCCTTTTGTGTTTTACTTTAGTTATTCGTACATTGCAGATATCCACCGATGTTAAGTACATTATCGGTTTCTACCTGATCTAACACCTCGTTATCTTATTTTCATGGAAGAAATAAGGTCATGTTTAATGGATCTCCAACTGCTAAGGATGGATTGAAGCATTTAACTCAGCTTGATGCTACGAAGAACGAGATTTTTATCAACAAATCTTCCTAAATATGCTGATGATATCAATGATATATGCAATGTCCGTCTTCTCTTTACGCCTTTCTATACTTGTTTCATATATTTGTTTCAGTGCTTATAATATCTCTGTTCCCTCCTTTTCGTTAATTTCCATAGTAACCACTGTCTCCATTGACTATATGTGCCTTGAGTGATTATTGTTGCTGCGTCAATGGCTCCGCTTGGTGAGAAGGGAATCCGAAATTTGAGAAATCAAGATAATGGAAGTTCAATGACTGTCTGCCAATATTGGCAGAACTACTGATGATTGTAACTTAAATCCACTTTCCCCATGAATCCTAGCCTATCTCCACCTCAATCACGCTGGTAGATCATTGAAGCGGAAATTTCTGGTATCATGTCTTTATCGGCGTGGAAAATTGCGTAGTTGTAACGGAGGAGAGGATGCATATGCTCGATTGTACGGAAAGTTTACGTCTCTCTGAGAGAATGCTTCCTCCGGCAGCATTTCATTTTTCATCCTGTACGAGAGCCTTGAGAAGAGTTGGTCTCAAAATGAAGAATTCGTCATGGGTTCCACTCAACGTTGAACATGTTTGCGCAGAGCACTGCCCTGGGGAAGATGTAATCAGCGGAGTGGGAACGGAGAAATGAATTAAGCTGGAAGTTGAAGATATGTCTTACGTGAAAGGCACGTTTTACTGGTTGCTTTTTCCCAAAATTCACATATCTAATTGAATTAAGGCATTTCTTGTGCCTTGTGTAAAATATTAATTTTATATTATTAATTAATCTCTAATTAAGTCTTATTTTTCGTTTCTTTCATGCACGGCTTTGCGTGTTAGGAGGCAATACGTTTTCTTCCACATACTCTTTACATGCAGATAAAAAAAAGTACATATTAAAGGACAGTCCCGTAGCACATTCGAAAAATATCTCCTTACCCTGCTCTCTTATATACGCCGTCATTTTACATGCCTAATGGCTGAAAACTTGTACAGGTATCCCTTTTCAACTGCGAAGTTTGCGTTTTTTATTGAATGGGTGTTTTCAAATATGTTTCCGCACTATAAGGCGCTTCAGACCGGGAGGAAAATTTTAAGGGGAGATTTGAAGGGAATGGCGATCTGTAAAAAGGATAGTATCAAGATTGTGTCCCTGAAAAACCCCGCAGTTGATAAAGCCGCGGTTGGTAAACCACGAAGTAAAAGGCAAATTAGGGGTTAGGTGACATGTTCCACTAAATTGCAGTTAAGATTTACGTAATTTTATTTTTTCTCAAATACATTTCATTACAAAACATTTCATATAAACGTAGAAGTATTTGATTCCCATAATGAGGTGGCGATCTTGGGTACTGTAGCTGATATCAGCACAGAAAAACAAAACAGCACAACCGCCATCTGTATTTAAAATTTTAACTACATATACCCAATTGGTTCGGATCGTTTTAAGTTCACCTTGAAGGAAGATGGCTTATTGGCGTTACTAATGGGCAACTGGGAGATCCCCGTTCCATTCCCGGTCAAGTGATATGATTTTTCAAGCCTAATTTCATTCCTTGATGCATACATTTTAGCACCCTTGCGCGTGTCTGATTTCGAAATCACTAGTAAAATTTGTGAATATTAAAAAAAGGGCAGTAGATTGGTCATAACCGCACATACGCAAGGGAAATGGATACGAATAATAATTAATGGAACGGATAACCAAGAGCCACGGTATAAAAAACCGCGGTTGACGAGGGATACCTGTTTACGTCAAACAAATTTCAAGCTCTAATATTTTCATTCCTTTGCAGATACGAATCATTTAATTGCGCATGTCTGGTTCATTCAATACTACAATGTTCCTTCAAATTAAGAATATATATTTCAACCAGTACTTTGTTCATGCGTGGCCTTGAGTTAATCCCTGCCACACACCTTAAAGATAGCATACAGGATATTCAGTTGTTGCAGACGATGTCTGTATACCCCCGAGGGATAACCATGCATTAACACTGAGCATTTTACTGTAAATGTATCTTCACTAGTTTTGCATAGAACCTATTCAGGTTACCATACGAATTCAAAAGGAATCATGCAATACTATTCAGTTCATTTCAGGCACTGGCAAAGACAAAATCATATAGGTATTGAATAAGTTGATTAGTCTTTCACCACTAGTCATCTGGGGATTTGAATGAGATCCAGGGAAATAATTTTCTACCTGCAAAAATATTTAAACAAGGTTCAAAAAGGTTAGACATAGTTTTTGCTCTTTAGGTGCCTACGAATAGATTTTTATGTTTTAATATCACACATTATTAATTTTGTATCACCTATTATTTACGTCTTGCAAGGGTCGTATTTAGGATACTTTATTACTTTACCAATTTTCCTTATTTATGACCATCTTCTGCATTGCTTTCATTTTGTTCTTCATCAACTGCTATATTAAATACATAAGTCGTATTTCAAGTAAAAGCAGCAAGTATTTATTTTAAAAAATTATCAGCATTTTTCCTTCATTTTCCTATAAAAAAATATCATTTCTTCTGGCATTTTTTGCTGTGCTTTAACTGCTCAGTTAGGGTTATCTCTCACTGTAGATGATTATTATTTCATATTCGTCGCTCATCTGTGAAAAATTTGAGGAGGTAGCGCCACTTCCACTCGTTATCTAATTCGTAGGATTTTATTTAACTTCAAAACAGGAAATGAAGCTAAATCACATAAATTCATTGTTTAGTTTTGTGTGCATTATCTATTTGAAAATACTATGGGAAAATGGTTATCGAAATTTGATATCATACTGCGTTTCAACGTTAGCTTCTCCAACAGTCTCCTAAAATAGGTCTCAATATCTCTCTCAATTGCTAAAAAAGGACTTAGGAATTGATAGTTTATATTTTAGTCACAAACTAATGTTTCCCGTGTATAAGGTTTTCACAATTCAGGCGTTCATGTATACGTATATATTTGGCCGGAATGGTTTAGCAATATTTAATGGATGATATGCTGGATATACTAACCCTTTATTAGATAGTTTATAGTAGAATGGTCACTTCTATTCCGTAGAGGAACTAATTTACTGCACCAGCATTTCTTTATTAATAATGACTCATGCAATTTAGTAGTTATTCGGGGGAGGTGGCCAGAAAATGAGGTCATTTGTGTCATGTAGAGTAGGTGTGTGGGTTTTTCAATAGAGGTTTGCATTCATAAGGGAATGGAGGAAGGTTGGAGAGAAACCAGGTATCAGCATCAACCAGCTCTTAACGAACAGTGCTAAAGGGGTCCACAGTTTTAATATTACATCAGTAGACAGAGTGCTCCATACATCTGATCAACACGTCAATTTGAACCTCTAATACTAAGGTTCATTAATTCTTATTCCTTAATTTTCGAAAAGAAAAATATGCATTCATTTAAATTTTACTTCCTTTCCACACTATGCTATTTATTTATCGAGTTTCAAGTGGTACTTAAATCGAATCTTATGTTTTTGCTTTGTGATTGTAGGCAATCTAGGTGATGGAACGAGTCAATATCCAAAAAGCTTATTCAACTGTTTTTGTGTTGCACAAGATCATGAATTCTTGGGTAACTGCTGCCTACTCTATCCCCCAGTTTCCTCATAATGACACTTTATTCTTATATATCACTCAAAATTCCTTTCCTTTAACTCCCTTTCTTTGTCTATTTCCCTTCAGGTGCTATCTTTATCAATCTTTTTCCTTTCAATCACGTCTCTATTCATCTTCATTTCCGTTTAAAGATCACAAACCAAGTTGAAATTCTTTAAAAATGATATTCTGGACAGCTTCAGTGATAGCTAGAACGCTGATATACTCATTTAGCATTACGGCAAATGTTATGCTATGCACATCATTTTCCCGTCGAGGAAAGGGGGAAAAACTATGCCAGAATCCTCCAGTAACACCACAAGATATTAATTATGGCGTAATACGATACTGTCTAAGCTTTCGATTGTAAGAATCTGCCATTCAAGAAGGGAGAGCCAGTCATTGATTCAAAGAGTTTACAATAAAGGCGTCCAAAAATATTGACAATATCATCAAGACGTTCAATAATAAGCGTCTGCCGCCCAATAAGGCGGAGCCAGTAGATCAGACATCGATTTGAAAGGTTAACGTTGATTGGAAAAGAAAATTGACTTTATGCATTCCACACTACAGTTTTATTGACTTCGACCATGGTTACGACACTTTTATGTCATTATCTTGATAATGACATAAAAGTGTAAAAAGGCACAAAGTTAATTTTCTTTTCCAATCTCGTGGTTCTACAAAGTTTAGCCTCAAAAGTTGAACCGGGGTTGATGATAGATTTCACAAAGACTTGCTCACTTGAGAATATACAAGCAGTTACTCTACATATGCTCTAGGATCCCGAGGTAATTGACACCCAAGGTTTTTGCCTGTTCAGCAGCGCTTATTGGAACTATTCGCGGATTGAATTGGGGTTAAGTGGAAGGCAGAACTGGAGGACTGCAAAGGGAAGAAGATTAAGGAAGGCTCGGAGGGAGTTAGGTGGGCACTCTCCAAGGGTATTCCTCAAGGCAGTGGCGACCGTAAGCCCAGAGAGGAGAGTCCCTTTGGGCTACGTCGCGAGGGTATACGCTTTCCAGGGTCCTAAAGGGAACCAGAAGAAGTGGTTCAGGAGGGCATCCATAAGGGTTTTGATAAAGGGAGGAGAAAGAAGGGTTTAGCATGGGCAAAAGAATCCAATCCCCGAGAGGAAGAGAACTCTCTGCACAGGGGTATGGGTAGCTGATCCTGTTTATCCCGAAGGCCAACGCTCAATCCCCCCCCCTCTCCCAGGGTCTCCAGGATTTAGGTGAAGTTGGGGGAGAGTTTGATGATAAAACTGGTGGGGTGCGCAGGGGAGATTTTGAGAAATGAGTCGGGATTCAGATTGGGGAGGTGAAAATGCTGACCTAAGGGATAAACGAGGAAGTGGGCGTATGGATAAAAAAGGTTCTTCATCATCGGAGGCAGCCGTAGATGAGCTCCGTCTTGACTCCACGTTCGGTTGACGCGCTCATTTGTTCAGTTGTGTGTGGTATATGTGGGTCGAGTTGGAGTCATCAACAGGCATCTGGCTAAAATATAGACCCATGATTTTTTAAGAAAATTTGAATCCCGTCTACATTCGGATGATATAAAAAATATTTTTAAAATCCGTCAATGCTCTAGTAATATTATGATTGGTATTATATTAATTCAATGGACATTCAAATGGCTTACACTAAGGTTAAAAATAGCCTTTCAGTGTTCCTGTATTGAATCCATATTGACCCAGTTTTCATTTCACTTGAGTGATTCATTGAGTATTTCAAGGCATGTGCAGTTATTTTCTAGATTGTGCATTTAATATTTCCGCTTCTTATAAAGATTATGTGTGTTGGTTCAGAGTTTATATTGTTCTTGAATTAAATGGCACTAATTTTCCTTAGAAGTAACAGGCAATCGTCGTAAGAATTTAATCGGCATCAGGCATTGTGGTGTGGCTGCGAATTGTCTAATCATTACTTCCTGGCAGTAACCTTGTGAATTCCTTTACACGGAACCTCTTCGAAGGCTTATCGCCGTTAGTATGACATTTTATTGATATTTTACAATCCCATTATTGCATCACTCTTGGTTGAAACTATAACTCAGGCATATAAGTTTTCATTTTCCTTGTAATTTAATATTCGTGGCTGTTTCCTTTCTACAGAAGTTGACCATACTCTTTTAGTATGCTTCAAATCCTTACCCCTCCCGTGAATGAATAATTAGTCATGATTATCATTATTACAATCAGTGATCTAACTATGAATAAATAGGTTTTCGGTCAGTTCATATCTTATTTTACCCCCATACACTACATACAGCCATTCCTGTCTGGCCCCGGGTAGTAATCCCTGCAGCGGAACATATTTCTCCTTGGTAAACCGTCGACTGCTTGAGAGTTTCGTGGAGAGCATTCAAGTACTCTGTCCGTCTGATGGGAGGTTAGGCCGCGGTCCTCCTGGAGCCTTTCATGTTGAGCAGACAAATGCCGACACCGGGTTTCTCTCCGCCATTCCGCGTTAATCTTACATGATTCACATTAATTGCCATTTGAAAAAATTCACCTGCACCGGGGATCGAACCACGGACCTTTGGCTGTTCGGGCCATTGCGCAAATTCACATGGCAATTTGACTAAGTTCAAGGTGCTAGGTTTTGAGCCCTCGCGGTCCATCTAGGATTGCAACGCGAGAAAGGTCCGTGGTTGTATTCCCGGTCCAGGTGATGTTTTTCACATTTATTGTGAAATTTCACCACCTTTCACGCCATTCCTAATCTTTAACGCGAAAAGTTAGAAATATATTACACTCACATGGTTCTGGAGGAGAGGAGAATGTCGGAGAGAGGCCAGATTCTAAGAGGTCAGTGCTATACAGAAGGTAGCTAACTAAGGTAGGATGCTGTGTAAGTGAAGATAAGGAAGAAAAAGGAAAGGTATTATGGATAGCACAAAGGGACGTAGTAAAAATGCCGATTTGAAGACAGAAATAGCGTTGTAATTGAGCCGATAGGTGAATCTCATGCGAAGAACAGTGGGTAAACGGCATTAAAACCTACCCTAACCGATATACAACTGTTAAAAAGAGCGCTGAAATGGTGGTATACACGTTAAATGCCTCCAGCTACCTCCCCTTAACGCTACGGCGAAATGGGATCCAGTTCTAAGGAAAAGAGAGTGCTTCATAGGGCGAGGATGAAAGAGAGACTGGAGAAAGGAGCGCAAAGGGAACTACGAAAGGAGACAAAAGGGAATTTGTCCACTGTGGGAGGTCAGGGGGGACCGAAATTGAGACCGCAAGAATGCCAACTCGAGTGGGTTGCGAGGGAAGGAAGCGGTTTTTACGCGCGTCTCCGGGAGTATTGCGGAGGGAGCTAAGGCCACGGAGAAGGGCCTCGGGAGTCTGGATTGAGCAAAGGGCTCGACAGGAACGAGAGTAGGGATGTCCTGTCCCCGCGGGAGAAATGGAATGAGGAGTGAGGCCGGTGGAGGACACAGGAGACTGGATTGTTTCACTGAGGGGTCCGAGCGGAGAACACTTTCCCCGTCTTATGCGAGGCAATGGAAATTGGTCAACGGCGCAAAAGATTCTTCCCGTCAAGGAGGCGGGGCTGTTGAAATGGATACGGGTGTCGTGGAGGGGGGAGCGTTTGATCTTTGATACAAGCTACGGATAGAGAGAAAGGACAGTTGGAGGGAATCAGGGGAGGTGAGGGAAGATGGGAATCGGCGCACTCGACTCTTTTGAGTCTGAGGATTTGAGGGGATATCCTAGCCGCAGTGACTTTCTCTTCCATCACAAAGCTGAAGCGAAACGGTTGGGGAACCAATTCTTTTCTCGCTGATATTAAATTTCTTCAAAGAATTGAAATTGCATAATATCCTTAAAAAAGAATACGACTCTAACAATCTTCTTAAGAATTCACGGATTCTTACTTCCTTAAAGTTTATTTTACTGAGGGAGCGGAATGTAGTTGTAGTAGAACTGTTATACTGTCAATTTTGTCCGGAGTTAATATTTCATAATTATTCGCTCTGGAAAACTACAAAATCTTAATAATTATATATTTTGCCATGGGAAAAGGCCTTGTCACTTTGAATAACTAAACCGAAAACCAAACACGACTAAAAACAGACACCTATTGCCATCAAGTAGGCATCGTCCGGCCCGCCCGGACGGGAGTTCGATGGGTGACTCTCCTTCATACATGTGTACCGCGATGCCCTTGTCTCAGATCTCCAAGTGAAAGGCAATTCAATGTGGGTTGACACCATGGAAGCAATAGAGTCCAAGGCCAGGGGTCTCCAGAAGACCCTCACCCACAACTCCAATTGACCAATTACTCCAGTTAACCAGTCTCTAATTTACTTAATATATTTTGTGCCATATTTTAAATACTATTGTTCATCACCATGGGTCAACAATCCTAGAATTGGTTTGACGTAGCCCTCCACTCAATTCTTCTATCGGCCAACCTCTTCATATTAACGTAGTTCCTCTCTTTCACGTCCTTTACGACCTGTTCTATGTAACTCATACGAGGCCTGCCTTTTCCATTCTTCCCGTTCACTTTTCCTTTGACGATTGTCATGAGGCCATCGTGTCTTAAGATGTGGCCGATTAAGTTGCCCCGTCTTCTTTTTATATACTAACTTTAACTGTCATTAATTAAGTGCATCTGCCAATTGCATGTTTAAAATATCCTTAAATAAAGTTAACAGTCCTATTATATTTGGTATTTTTGGATATTATAACAACATAGTATGGATTTTAAAAGGCTTTCTCCATGGAAGGCAACAAGGTTGATGTGGTGGATCGAGTGATGAACTCGTCCATCCCGAGGACCCAGGTTCCAATTCCGGAAGTGGCAGAGATATTAATTGGCACACTGATCCCGTGATTCCTGAAGAAAACATTGAGTACAGTATTCCATCTGTTGGGTGGAATGTTCAACTACAGACTCATTTGTGCCTTTTGTTTGCAGCAGGCTGATGGCAAAGTCGAGTTTCTCTCCACCCTTGCTACCTGAGGAATAATGAATCTCAACAATTACCTACCCTAATTCATATGGCGATAGTTGCTGTCGATCACCTGACCAAAAATAGTCACTACTTGCACGCGGCAGAAGTGATGGAAAGGCAGAAAAGAGAAAGACATTAAATCCTAGGGCTAGCATCAGAGGCGTTGAAAGATGCAGGAAACCCAAGGAAAAAAAAGAAATTTAAAATGATGCCCTAGGGTCATAAATGATACCCTATGTCTCTCATGACATACTTTTTTGTTACACATGTTTAGAGACGGAACGACAGTCGCGGACCGAAAACCAAAAGCGTGGATCCCCTCCGGCGCAATCAATGCTGACAAAAAAAACAGTGTAAAAAAGAAAAGGTAGGTAGACCGTGTTTTCCCGAGCACCCAGCGTTATTTTTCCTATGGAAAAGGGAGAATATTTTTATAGGCACGCGCATTGCGCGGTATTTCCCCGCTTCGCCTAGGATAAGTTTATTTATGTGCATTTATTTTTTGTATCCACCTGCACCATGAAGAATGAAAATAAACACATTTAACCTATACTTACCCTTACCGAGAATGCACATGTTGGTTATTTTTGGAGTAGTTTGAACACGGGTGCGTTAGAAGTACGGATATAAAAACTGTGCAATATCTAAGAGTACAACTTGTATCCTATTCGTGGTCGTTCCATGTTTAAAGTGACTTTCATTGCTATAGGAAAAGCCTTGTGGTTGAATAGAACCAGAATTTAAAACCTGAAGAATTTGAGGCAAGTGCAAGAAAGAGATTCAGTTGATTAATACTGAAGTCAATTATGGACCTAAAGAAGCAATAATTTTTCGATACAACCAGTAGAAAAACTGAAATATTTAACTTAAAAAATATTTCGTGCAACCTTTCATTCAAAATTAAAATTATAAATTTTTTTATTGAACGCTATTTTTCTCTCAAGGAATGTCAGAACGAAAACTATAGGCTAGATAAATCCTACATTCGATGCATTTGTGGGCTTTAAGAAAGCTTACGATAACGTTGACCAACGTTCAAGCTCTTAATCAACTCTGAGTGAGAGGAAGCCATGCATTATCCCCTGTAAATTTTTATGTTTACATGGGAAAAGAGTGAGAAAAATCTGAGAGAAGGAATCAGGCTCTGTTCATCTAGGGAAAATTAGTACATACACTTCGATTTTTCTACGACATTGTGACAGATAATTAGGATGCAATAAGTTTTAATACAACGACTCAAGTTATTATATTAAATTAATCAATGAAATACCTGTTCAAGGCAAAAAAAAATAATTCTGATGCATGATTTTAAAATGATTAGCAAGTGATGACGGTTATAAAAAGAAGTAATTTCTGCTACATGAAGCCGATAGTTAGCCAACAGAAGAATCGTATTGAAAGCTTCTTTATACAAATCTTTGATTGGTCGCTGGTGATATTGTTAGCGATGATAAAGTAGAAAACAGCCATAATTGACAATACACGGCGGATAAATTTGTTCTAATCATATGAATTATATCATTATTTTATATAATCATCATCATCGGTCAACAATCCTAGGATTGGTTTGACGCAGCCCTCCTCTCGATTCTTCTATCGGCCAACCTATTCATATTGACGTAGCATCTCTCTTTTACATCCTTCACAACCTGCTCCATGTATCTCATACGAGGAGAGATTCCATTCCGTTTCCCATTCTTCCCGTTCACCTTTCCTTCGACGATTGTCTTCATCGTGTCTAAAGATGTGGCCTCTTAAATTGACCCGTCTTCTTTTTAAGGTTTTTAGTCATCTCTTTTCTCCCACTTTTCTTAAAACTTCTTCGTTTGTCACTTGATCGATCCATTTTATCTTCATCATTTTCGGCAGCACCACATTTCAAATTCTTCCAGCCTGGACTTCAATGCTGCTGTTATTGCTATTATAGCTGCCGTATAGTATTTAATATATTTTCATTTATTAACATTATTTCATGTGATGGGGTGAAAAATATCTCTTTCTGAGAATTAGTTTCAAGATTACTATATCATTTCGAATGCTTTCATGAAGACTATTTAAGGGAACATTCAGCCTCTGTGAGATGCTAGCGGAGAGGAGATAGGGCATTTCTCCTCGTTATAGCCATAAAGTCTCCTTAAGATGGCATTGCTATCCAAAGACAAAAAGAAGACAGAAGATAGAAATTACTATCCTGAATAAGGCTAATGCTCGTTAGACGAATTTAACTATCTAAGCCGTCACTTAATAGTGGTAGAACCACTGCATATTTCTTAAAATAAAAATCCTGTATCTTTGTAATGTTCCACAATTTGTTGGACGTTATACTATTGGTTTTGCCACGTAAGGCATCGTCAGGCACACTGTACTAATTCATTTTCCATAGCAGACGATGTAGTGAGTGTCGAATTCGGTAATAAAACTTTTAATAAACTGTTGAAATTTACAAAGAAACTAGTATTTGTCTGGGTCAATGCACATTAGACCCTCATTTCATCACTGGAATTACTTACTAACCCGAATGATTCCAATCTTGACATATTTCGAGTATCGTGACCGTTATTTGGATCAATCTTCTTTTTGCAGAAAGCGTTTCATTCTTGTGGGAGTTTATCACATGGCTTTCCAAAATGCTCTAGGGGGAAGGAATATTAAATGTTATCGAAACTCCATTTTCATGGCTATAGTTTTTTGATATTTTGTTTGAGTAAAAACTATTAATTATTGGCAGTGATTAGTGGAAATGGCGGTAGATGAAGTCATGCGTGTCATTTATATTAGACGACTGATGAGGTACTGGCACTGTATAGAGTTAAAACAAGACCGGAGGAGTAAAATATGGTGTTGATATTATACTATTATCAATGAGGAACACAAAAGGTCAACAGTTTATGATCCTATCTGACCGACGTATGCTGGCTTAAAATATTAACCATATGACACTCGAGTAGGAACTGGCAGAATACCACAGTTACAAATCTCACTGAAAGGACTAAGCCCGTAGACCTTGCTAAGGAATGGCATTTTTCTAGCTGCCAGTTTGGGGCTCTTGCGTGAAGATTACATATCTTTCTGTGAAAAAAATTGAAGAAGGGATTTTGCAAAGCCTAAAAATTTTTTCCCATTTTCCGCTGCCATTGGTACCAATTAATTCCACAAAGCTGCCCCGTAAATTGTTCCAGTCACTCTAGTTTGCATTTTATTGAAATTTTCGACTCAAACAACGAGACGCTTTAAATGGAATGGCAGCATTGGGCTAGAATATGCTGGGACTTTAATTTTGGGAACAAATAATTAGGCTGCGGCTGGTGAGTGAAATTTTTAAATATATACCAGAGATTTAGCGCAGCGTTAGAACGAGGAAGGATGCTAATCACAGGGCTGGCATAAATTATCCTGCGCGTAATTTCATTTAGCGCGTGGAGCCCCTTCCCTTCCTCACCCGAACCCCCTCAGTACCCACGAAGTTCTTCCTCATGCATCGTTTCATCCACCTCTGAAGGAAAGAAAAAAAAACAAAGAAATAGAAGCAAAATTCTAGCCTTTCCTCCGAGTGAGCGCCTACTTGACTTCCGTGGGAATCTCCTGCAACGTTTCCCGGAGAATTGCAGCGGTGGGAGGGGCACAGAAAGACGGACTACGGGTAATTGATGGCGAGACCCGCGGAATTGCTTGCGCCCCCTTTAAGGAAGAGGCGGAAAAAAATATATATATAGTGTCCGAATGAGATGCAGGGAAGAGATGGGCTAAATGAACGTCGGATCGCCTGAATAGGAACGGGAGGAAGAGTCGGGAGTAGTGCTTTTACGGACGTGGAAGAGAAAGTCAGGCGAAATCCGAAGCAAGCGAGACACGGAACGAGGAAGAGAAGGGAAAGAAGAAAGTGGCTTGAGAAACGAGGGAGGTGGAGACAATGGACTTCATTTCGAGCGAAATTGAAACTGCAAAGATCCCCACCGTTTCGTTTTTTTTTCAGCTCCAGAGATGGTGGTCTATGAGCGTCCGTGTGTGTGTGCTCCCTTGAAGTGGAGACAAGGGAGCAAGTGAAGGGCAAGGGATCCCTTAAGGTTTGGTAATCTCGGTAGGAAGGAAGGAAGGGAGATACCAACGTTATCATGCTTCGGAACATACTATCCTCTTTATCATTTCACAGAGTAAAAATAAAATAGACTCATAACGCATGAAGTTCAGATCCTTCTATTTTCCATCCAGTATTCTAAAAAAAACTATTCGGGAGTAAAATAAGAGCTCCGTAAAGTTTTCGAAAAGAAAAATGATTTTTAAGAAGCGAAATACAAACATGCAGAATTAAGAACAGGGAATTTATAATTCAACAATTTATTGTAAGCGTACAGCCCAGGTTACGGACTTTGTACGTTATCACGAGGTAAATTTAACAGGCTATATAAATATGCATAGTCACAAAATGGGTAGAAAGGTGGGTTAAATTTTATCTACGGGAAAGGTATTTGTGGACATGGGTGAGATAAAAGAGGGGGAATTTACGACAAGGGATTGTGACCTTGTGGAGAGTATAGGATCGGATTGCATCTCCAAAGGAATATTTTGGGTGGAAATGAGGTAGGGGGAAAAGGGAGATGTAGACAAAATTTCTTTGCAAAGTCTTTCTTATAACGGACATATTTCAAAAATTTCAATTGTTCCAACACGCCGAGTTTTTACCTTTTTCTTCTTACGTGTAGAAACTCGGGTTTGAAGTCGGGCGGAATTGAAGCTAAAACTTTGACGTGTGCTTACAATAAATTGTAGAATTATAAAGTAACTGATGTCAATCAACATGATTAGCAAATCCCATGGAGTTATGTTATGAGTTATTAAATTGGAGATTGTGGTTTATTTATGTAATATTATGCTTAATAGATATTTCTGTTTGCTTAAAAATTTAACATTTACCCTTGGTGATAGTTGATACACAAGCTCAAGTAATTCAATTCTAAGGTGACCTTTAAATTCTGTTAATACATGAATTGTTTCTACAACATAATAATACATTTTTACGAAGTGCAACGTATCAACGCTAGTCGAAAAACTATGTAAACTAAGTATACAGTAATTTTTGTTTTATACAAATTCGTTCATCTTATTTTAGCCCGTAACAACCCACGTAGATAACGATCGTTAATACTCGCGTCGGGTCAGCATGAATCGATATTGGAAGTCAGGGGGGGTGTGCTTGAGTCGTTCGAGATTGATTCCGATACGGAATAAATCTCGAACACAATCGTAAAAACATACGAGTGAGTCCTTAGTTGCGTACGTCCGTGTGTCATCGGTTTTTGGTTGATATTTGATAAGGATGCATGCTAAAATGTATCCTGCTAGATTATTACCACTTAAGACTACTGACTACTTAATACTTCTCGTGTCGGTGCGGTGAGTGTGTTATTTCCAATTGCTGGGGCCCAGGTTTAAATCCTAGCTGTGGCAGAGGTTTTTGGTGGTACAGTCAGTTCCACTTAAGAGCTTTATGGAAAGTGCTTCAAGTATGATACATCATCCATGGAATGAGACTTTAACCTGTGGACTCTGGTCAACCTTGGTTAGGAAAGGGAGGTTTCGGCCAGGTTTCGGTCCACGCATCCTTCGTTCTCTCAAAATCAGTACAAAGCCTTTTTACCCACCTATTTCTAAGGACCTAACCATTAAGCAAGTTGATGTCTTTCCCCGAATAGATAGTGAAATCCCTTTTGGAATTTTTAGAATAATCTTTCTTCAATATGCACCTCATACAAACTTCTCTAAAGCATTTGTTTTTGTCATTTAGATCCGCTGTCATTTTAGGCCAGGAAAAAAAACATAAAAAGTCCCGATTCAGTGGACAGAATGGGTTTTCTAGAGCATTGAGCCATTCCATGCATACCTTCTGAACGTTACCTTCATTTCGTTTCAGACATCATGTTTCAAGATTCTCTCAAACGGAAGTGATTTTAACGATAACGAGAGTCATCATATGTGGTATCCCATCTTTTCGAACACTTGCATCGAGTATAATTTAGGGAGTCGGTATAAGTAGCTCGAAATAAATGACTATAATTAGTGGATAAGTATTATTTCTGCGTATTAGGTTTGAACTCTTTCCTGCCCCTGCTTTTGTGAAAGGATTTCGTTCGAACTCGACTGTGAATGCCTTACCATTTCCATTTTCGAGCTGCATATTTCATTTTTTGTGCTAATGCTGGTTCCCGAAGTGGCTACAAACTCTAATTGCATCACCTGTATTTGTTTTCGGTGAAGGAGAGAGCGCGTACTTATTCATCTTGCCTTCCTCAGTAGTGTGTAATTCAATCTACCGGCTAAATATTAGAAACGATGGCGAAAACTTAGTATTCCTCACATCCATGGTGGAAATCCTTAAAAGCGCAAATACGGGCAAAACAGGGTGGCAGCCGAATGCAGAGTGCTGTGATTGCGTAATTTTTAAAATGCATTAACTAAAATAAATTAAATTCATGGTGCTTTACTCTTCTTGATATTAATTTCAAGTTATAACCCTAGCAATGTCTTCGCTTTGAATTCTACTTGCGGCAAACTTAATCTTTAAGTGATGGCACTTACTGAAAGCATGAAGTTTGAGAGAATTCTTTGTTAATTTCATGTGCATCAATATTAATACAGTATACATTTACTACGGCAATATTTATTTGTATTGATTTCTTGCTATTTATATTTCATTCGTTAATGTACAACAAGAATGAAATGAATATATTTTAATCAGATATGGATTAGGAAAATGATTTTTTATCAAGGAGATTCACAATAATTTTGTCATAGGATTTATTGCTGAAGACCCCATGTTTCTCTGCCATTCCTTAACTATTATAAGTACTATCACGGTGTGTTGGTAAAAATCTTCTTTTCGTTGTCTTAGCTATTCTAGAGAGCTATTTTACAATACTCTTTTTCAACCTTTAAATCCTAGCATCGAAATACATTAATTTCGATGCCTATGGAAAACGTAATATTCGTCATTTTTGACTTGCAGAGCTAGTTGCCTAAAATTGCATTTAATTACAAAGAGTTATATGGGAATTCTATCTTCAGTGTTGCTAAAATGTGACAATTTATTACTCTTCCCAATTTTTTACCTACGTTATATAACGTTTCTGAGTAGGTACAAAGGTCTTACAAGGAGCGTTTGTGATGCTGGCTGGTGATACTGGTTTCACCATTTTTACCACCTTTTGCAAATGCTATAAGGCCTCTGCTATTCACATTTATTCATCTGATTAATTTGAATCCTAAATAGTTTGTTATTTTAATTTGTCACGAACATTAATTTACGTAAAGTATTTCTAAAATTTCAGAACAGTGTGGTATTTTGTTACTAAATCGTAAATGTAAATGGATTTTACGTTATCACCAGGGTATATGAGAAGATAGCACATGACATCAAAAATTGCAGAGAGATTACTTTTTATGTTAGTTAAAAGGAAAGATTCAATAGAGGAAAAGTCTGTGACATATTTTTTGTGCTTTGTTGATACAATTCGTTTCAGAGCACTAAAAAACTGCTAAGGAAACCTCAAAATATTTGCTTTATGTAAAATCAAAAATACCATTATCATACACCATTATTTAATGACAATGCTGAACAAATGAAAAAGCTCTCTTTCACTCTGACAATATAACTTTATTCCAACTCGTCTCGGATTACTTGGCTATAATCAGGTGAAGTACCGGATAATGTCCAAATGCATCGAAAATTGCAGAGTAGTGTATTATTTGCCTAAAAATGTTTTTTTTTAATCCCATTCAATAAAATGGAACTCTTCAGCAATATCGTTCAATATCATCGTTATTACGTGAAAGTTATTATCTCTCCTTAATTAGATGGAAATTCGAGCTGTTGCATCGAGGATATTATTAATAATGCATTGCGAGAGAAAGGATTGTTCATATTTTTTATGCCACTACCATTGGATTAACTTCTAATTATAATCAACGTTTGCATACAAATAATTTTAAAGAGCAAGAGGGAGCTTAATACGTCTTAAGCGCTGTAGGTGTAAAGGTGGAAAGAAAGTGTGAAAATGGGAAAATAACGTAATAACAATAATAATAAAACCATATTAAAGAATGAAGATGTAGTTTGGCATTTTAGTTCTAAAATGCGAAAAAAATGCTTGCTCCGTCTACATACTCTGACTCAACGAAGCACTTTCTTGCCAGTTTCTCACCATCCCGGCCATATGTAACTCTTTTTTCAGCCTTCACGCATGTACGTAACCCATCTTTGGTCACAACCCAACAATACTCTTACCATACATCCTTGAGGTGGCTTGCAGGGTAGTCAGTTGGTATAGATACCTTTATTCACTCCCTTCACCAATAGATGCGTTAATCTCACGCATGGTCTTTGACCGTCCTCTCTTTCTCTTTCCTCACGATAGCTGTTTTCAGCACAGAATCATGCCTCAAGGTGTGTCCGTTCTGGTTGTCCCATCTTCTTTTAAGAATTTTCATCAAATTCCTATTCTATCACTACCTTCATCAGCTTCTTCATCTTCCCATATGCAACAGTTCTCCGAAAAAACGCAAGGTTAGGCGGCAGGGAGTGAACCATCAACAGGCATGTTTTTAAATCAAAAGTGAATTACAAATACACTTCACTGTAAAAAGTTGATCTGATTTTCAGTGCGATCTGAATCTAAGCGCTGTCTGGTTGTAAGGCAGGAACACGGATTTAAGGTACGGAAGAGGCAGGAACATGGATGGTTGGTACAGGAGCAGTTAAGCAGGAAGCAGAGGGAGCAGGATTCTGGATGGTCTGATTTTCAGTCGTTCACCTGTCTTATTTTTAGACAAGATATTACTGCTGAAATTCAACATACCCTGTCTTAAAATTGTTGCATCTGAAATTCAGATCGCTTTTGTATCTTAAAATCAGATCTACTTTTTACAGTGTTATAATGATGTAGGGGTTCAAAAATACAAACCCGCCTATACATTCCCCCTAAGAAATTGTGGAATTCTACCACAGTGTTAATATTCGAAATGAATTGCAATAATTATTGATTTGTGAGCTATTTCTTTACATGTATGAATAAATCTATTTATTTCACTATGCGTAGTTGAGTTATAAATCAGAAAACATGAATAAGTCAAAAACATAGGATAAATAATTCCCCTTCTTCCAACTCTACGATCTCCTCTGAATGACGTCAACTATATTACGTCTCCCTTAGCAGAAACAATCGTGTAACATGATTCCCAGCCAACCAACATATATGGAGCGAAACGTCACCAAGTATTCGCTCTCTTTAATGCTGATAGAGGATTATCAGCTATATTTTAGTCGAGTTATAATATTTATAAAAATCTTTTAAAACAAAACAAGCGTGCATAGACCTGATGTAAGTTTGCCTAGGTGAAATATTTTCTGCGTACATGCAGCAACTAACAGTAACAATTTCTTTTCGATGTGACAATAAATTTCTGCACACAGTACTGCGTTATCGTCAGAAAGACGAGGGTTTAAGGGAGGACGAAGAATAAACCTGGGATAAACGTTACGATCATCCATGGAAGCTAGAATCACACGTGACGTCTATAAATTACAAAAAACGGCTCGTTATCGAACTGGATACCGCGGCCGGTAAGTAAGTAAGAGGGGAAAAGATTGACTTAGGAGAATAATTGTTCGGGTTAGAGTGATACCTCACGCTATGAGTTCAAGTTGTCCTGTGGTAGATGAGGCAAGGATGATAGGGAGAGTTTTAGTGAAGGAGAGGGTGTTTTAAGGTGTCGGCCCTATATTAGATGGGAGCGGAGACTCATGTGGGCAGGGTAGGGTTAAGCGTGTGCACGGTGCGCGGTGATGATTGGTGGGGTTTGTGGGGGAGGAGGCCTCGGGTTTACGAGAGTGGGGATCCCTTGGGGATATTTCCATGCATGAGTCATTCGGGGCCGGGAGCTTTATCGGCCTCGCGAAGGGCGGACGGAGGCGATGAGTGGTGCACAGGGAGTTGGAGGAATTGGAGATTGGGGCCGCGTCCGGGTGCTGCGTCGGTGTTTGCGGGTGCGGGGAGGGTCTAGTGGCGCCGGGTGCGGGAAGATTGGGTGCTATTCAAATGAGGGAGAGGTTGTGGGAGGTGTCTGGAGAGGATGGCCCGGGGATGTGGAAGGCACGAGCCTGATTGGGTCTCCCTTTATTTATTAAGTCGTGATGTGGAGGGAAAGTAACAGCTGACTACACTATTTTAAAGTGGAAATAATGTGCGCCAGAGAAGATGTATGGGTATTAGCATATACACTACTGGTCGAAAGTTTACGTCCACCCCACAATTTCTGTAAATTTGAGTAATAATACAATGAAATCCCATTTTTTATAAGTATTTTATTTGGAAATAACTTTAGGCATGCAATAAAATCATAATTTTCAGACTCTGTCAACATTTAAAGTTGGTATTCACATAAAGGGAATACAAAAGAAACTAAGAGAATTCCACAAGTTGGTTGATAAACAGTAAACATTTTATTTTTACTACCTGAAGTTGACCTACGTCGTTTTAAACATTCAATTTGTGAAATTCACATAACAAGTTTTCTTTCCCTTCCATGATGGAGAAATTGCACATGGTAAAGAATCAATTGATTAGTTTAGTGTTATTTAACCCAATTTTTGAATCCCCAAAACATTGGACGAACACACTTTTGGCATTAGTTCGATCGATGTTGCGAGGGGTGCTGCAGGGATTTTATTCCAGGAATTCTTCAGAAACTTCCAAAGCTGTTTTTGATTTGTTCGTTCAAGGTATGAAATAATCGCATGATCTTTTTCACGTATGGGTAGTCATAGGTACCATTATTTCCTACTTTTAAGATTATTCTTAAGTAAAATTGAAATTTCGCAACGTAAACTTTTGACCGTTAGTGTAGGTATCATTTTAATGGATCCTTTAAATGGTGGTTTAAATGTTTCCTTGAATTTAATCACATTTATTCCATATAACGCTTTCAGGTATCATTCATGAACGTCTACCCGCAAAAATGGTACTCAAGAAAGTGAGTACAACAAATTTCTACAAATTTAAAGTCCAATCTCAATACTCATGGAGACAAGTTAAACGAAGGAGAATTTCCAGTATTTTCACTTGCGAATTTCACTTTTGATTCCTATGTGCACTTTTGGAGCTCTCATTCGTTGAACTATCAGTAAAGGCGTATGCTATTGCTGTTTATAGTCAAGGAGAAGATGAACGTGGGTGTTCCCTGGCGACCAAAGTGTTCCTCGGCGATTTATCTTACCGCACAGTTGGACCTGTTCGGGCTAAGTTCGTTATCCCCTCTGCTATCGAAATGATGAATTGTCAGATGCCTCGTTGGACGCAATTCCGAGACAATAAAGCCTTACAAACGATTCCCACCACGTTGACAATTCCTCGTTTGTATTGTGCTCGTGTATATTCACAAAGATGATAGAGGATTCTGGGTAATAATTTATCAATTTTATTACATTATGGTGTTGATAATGCCAGGAAGATGTGATAGCGATCATTAATGTCCAGTCTTTTGTCATATCTTGCTATATTTATGACGATGTGTGTATTGAATTGCATGTAAGATGCATTGCTAGTAGCTTTCAGACCTATGAATATGATAGGGTGGCTCCGTAAATGAGAACTACGTCAGGTACATATATAAAATCATGTACACAAGGAGCAGTGACATATCAAAATCATCCAATCCAATTTAATGCGAATAAAGTTAAATTTTACCCAATCAAGCACGAGAACGGATATTGGTAAACAATTTTCTTGGCGGGTTTTAGAACAGTTAGGTATACTTTCCCATGAAAATCTTAGCTAATCGGGGTGTTGAGGGAAACACATCCTATGATGTGCAGTTGGTACAATGGGAAAACTTTTTCCACCTTAGTGGATCACTGGAATATGTCAACGATGGTACGCATCAAACATTTTATTGTCACCATTGATGCCGGCTTTCTCACGACAAGTACAATTGGAACCCAGGGTAAAAGGAGCGAGGTCAGAGTCAGACATTATAGGATGCCATATCACTACTAACGTCCTCAGCTTCTTAGCTTTGCATTCGTGTTATTGCTTTAAAAAGGATATAACACAGCCAAATGCTGCTAAAATAATGGAAATCAAAATGTTTTACTACGAAACATATATAATGTTAGCATTGTTAACTTTTATAGCCCTGTTCCTTTCATTGGATCGTTTCTTTCTCTTGATAATAAACTCTGATTCGGTATACTTACCCAGTATTTTCCCGAAAAAAACGTGTTTCATTATATTAAAATATAAGTAAGGAGATATAAGCTGATGGAAAAACTATGTCTGTGTAAGTATTGAGCTAAACCAATCTTCGGTATGTTGGCTATTGATGATGATGATCGCACCCATAAATTTGGAAGAAACGTATATTTTTCTGCATTCATAAGCATGCTATTGCAGAATCATTCGATTGTTTTCGACTTAGTTGATTTTTTTCATTTCATGATTATTTTTATCACTGCAGATCACCATAACTCATAGCACTTAGTACGCTTTTTCCGATTTGCTGAAACCCTTCCGTGTATAGGCATTAAGTCGTGTAGCTACGAGTCAGGGCGTAAAATATTCTTGCATAACTAATACATGGTGATGTAGTAATCAAGAAAAAGGGTTTTAACCGGATACTATTGCAAGTATGAAAGATTTTCCTCGAAATTAGTTTTTTCTTTACAAAGTTCCGGAGGCGATCATTAATCAGGCTTATTCCAATTTAATTCGCTTTTTGGGAAAAATAAGAGAATTATAGCTGTCGCACAGAATCTTATGATGCATTAAAGGACACATCAACTATACTGAACATGATTATTTATAACACCATTGGCTCACTCTTTCAAGTAATTATGGTCTTATGATTGATTACTCTACCATTTCGTTTTTAATCACTCCCTATCAGTAATGCTGTAAGTGGGAACTAATTACTCTTGGAGTTGTCAGTTATTTTTTGTCCACTTTTCTGACTCAATTAAATATAAATTTTTCATTTAAGAATTTCTTTGTGCAGCATAATGAAGCCTCAATATACATTGCTCATATTCAATATATAATCAGTCCTGCTAGTTAATGGAACTGTTTCTTATCGTGTCGAGAAGGCACGAGGAAGGAGATATTTTCAGACAAAGCGTGGTCTCTGTGCGATAGGTTGTGCTTATGTTTTTTTATAATTTAAAGGCATATAGCCTTGTCGCCGCAGCCACTACCTCCATCCTGCCTTCGTCCATACTCTTCAATTCAGCATAAGAGCTACATCACGTATCCGTCACCATAACTTTCAAATAGGAAGTTCTCGGTCGTCCTCTCAGTTTTTTTCCCAAAAATGTTGGCTTCCGAAATATTTTGAATTAAGTTGTCATATAGGGTTAGGTGTCCGGACTAAGGCTTAAAGTTGCTCATATAAGTTCTCTTTCAGTATGAACGCTTATATATTATTATGAAATTAAATCCGATAAACATATTTGTTAATAAGTATAACGTGTATGAAACTTGGCATCCTACTGGAATATCTTGATAAGAAAGTGAGCCGAAAATTGAGGAATAAAACACGTCACAGTGAAACTAATTTAGCGCAAATCGTGTAATGACACATAAGATAAATTGGAGATACTTTTTCCAAAATGAAACAATGCGAATTAGTAGCTATATTTCTTTAAAACAATGTGAACCATAAACAAACATAAAATATGTCCATAGAAGGAAATGCGGTACATGCTACCAATGTCAGTAAGGGTGGCCATCAAAACATTAAGATTGACACCATATTTTGCAAGTAGTGAAGGATGTGATACAGATGAACAATCTAGTGGAGAGCTACGTCAAACCAATGTAATGATTGGTAACTCATAATCATGCTTATTAAGTCAGGGTAATTGTATCAGACATATGTTTATCAGTATTTATTTCTTCAATAATACAAAAATCACTTTTGCATTTATATGTTGCTAATGAAGGATATTTATAAAATGATACGAGTAGTTACAAATTGTTATGCAATAACATTCTCAGAAAAAACTCAGTTTTAAGGCGATTTAATTCAAAAATATATTATTTTGCGAATTTTCCATATTTATTAAAGATAAGTGATATGATTACTATTTACAATGATGAATATTGGTATCTATAGACCATCCTCGTCCCATGTTAAGGTAGAAATATCATCTACGAAACGTAGCGCGTTTTACAAAAGTACTTCCAAAATTCTCTCTGTAAAAATATATTTATGGCTGTAGAAAATTTATTAATATTCGCAGGGGACAGGTTTTGGTTAAAGGCTTAGAGAATAATGAGAATGATACACGGGCACGTCTCAGGGAGAATGAGTATAGGGTAAATCACGAGGTGCGTGAGATATAATAATCATCATCATGGGTCAGCAATCCTAGGATTGTTTTAACGCTGCCCTCAACTCGATTCTTCTATCGGCTAACCTCAATTCATATTAACGTACTTCCTCTTCTTCAGTCCTTTGGAACCTTTTCTATATAACTCATATACCTGCCTTTTCTATTCTTCCCGTTCACTTTTTCTTCGACAATTGTCTTCGTCAGACCATCGTGTATTAAGATATGGCCGAAGAGGTTGTCCCGTCTTCTTTCTATAGTTTTCAGCAGACTTCTCTTTTCTCCCACTGTTCTTAGAACTTCTTCATTTCTCAATCGGTCGATCCATTTCATCTTCATCATTTCTCGGTAGCAACATATTTCGAATGCTTCCACCCATTTCTTCTCAGTTGCTGTCGTCGCCCATGCCTCACTGCCGTAAAGAAACATGCTCCAGATATACGTTCTGACGAATTGCTTCCTTGCACTCAATACTTTGCGGCGTAACTAGTTGGAAATTCATGGTTAAATAAAGAATCCAGCGCCCATGTATATTTCCACTTAATTTTATTTGGCACAACTAGTTTCAACGCATCGGCGTCAACATCAGGTACAAATCAAATATATAGAAGCATTGAAGAAGAATCTACTTCCTTACTTCTAAGCTTTTAGTTACAACTGTAAGTAGATTCATCTTTTATTAGAATGCACTCTTTGCCTGGGCTATTCTACTACGTATTTCTTTCTTACCTCGTCCATCGTCGTTTGCTCTGCTTCCCAGGTAACAGAACTCTTTCACCTCTTCTAGTTTTTGTTTTCCTAGCATAATATATTTATGATAGTAGTATAATATAATTGTTTTACCTGTATAGAAATAACAATAATATAGTTTATTTGGGCTGTTATTAGCCCCTTCTTCCACGATATCTCTCGTTAATATTAATTACAATAGTTTAGGCAGGAGAATAATTACCTAAACAAATGTATTGTTTAAATACAAATAGCGATGTAGTAGCATTTCACTATTTTCAACATTGGAAATACGGCAAATATATGACTATTTATATATGCAAATTAGGTGATGGCAAATTAAGTTAAGGTGCAATGTATTAAAATAGGATGAAAAGATATATATTCAGGTGTGGGGAAAACGTAACGATAAAAGACACATCCTTAACCAAATATATATCTTTAACGAAAGAATTTTAATTCATATAAAGACTGTTGAAAATTAGCGATTGGATACCAGTGTTTTGATCCTCATAGCCACAACAGGGACCTCTAATGGAGTGGAATGAAGGAGAGCGTAGCGGGATCGCAGACAACAGCTGAGCAGGGTGAAAAAAATGGGGAGTTCAGGGAAGGGTGCAAAGTGTGAGAAGAGGAAGGGGAGGGTGTGGCGAGGCCGAAGACGCGGAAGGGAAGGCTATCTTGCGAGAGGAGGCTGGGAAAAATGGGAATTTTTCTCTGATTTATAGTCTGGTGCTCAAATGACTTCTACACTCTTTCTCCACCAAGCCCTCCAAAGGGCTTCGCGGATCCTGATTTTTCCTCCACGGGGATGTATTGCGATTATTCAATTCCACGAATTCTGATTTCGAGATATGCGAAATCGCATTTTTTTATTTTGTTTATCTTATGGCACTCGTAAAACTTTATATTATATTTGTAACACATATATTTCATACGAACTGCTTCAAATAATTCTACTTCTTCATACACTACCGGTGAAAAGTGTACGTTCGCCCTCCATTTTCTATGAATGTAAGTAACAACTCCATTTATTAGAACTTTTATTTTCATGGATAATATATTTGAAAATAACATAATGCATCCGTGGTATTATATTTTCAAAGACTCAGACAAATCAAGTTTGTGTACACAATTTTAAATTCTTCAAAATATCCTCCTTTTGTTGTTGCAACGAACACACAAACATTTGGCATTAGCTTGAACAATTTCTCAAAATTGCTGTCCGGATTTGATTCCAGAAACTGTGTAGAAACTCACAAAACTGTTTTTAATTTGGTCGCACAAGTTTTGAAATGATTGATTAACACTGCTCAAATTTTAGTGATCTTGGGAACCACTACACAATAAAATAAAAATCATTTTGCTAAGACAATGAGAAAATTGACGTAAAATCGAAAATTATAAGGGCGAAATTAATTATTTAAAGGTAGTGCATCCATAGACTAAGTGCTCTGCAAGCTAGCCCAAATGATGAGTAGATGATACTGGCCGTTGATTACAGAAACGTATCATTAGTCAAAATAATGATCAGTTGGAGAGATAGTATACCGGTCACACCTCCCTTGCCCGAAGTTTGGTGGAAGGGAGCCTTGACAAACGCATTGAGAATCTTGAAGCTTCAAGGAGAAAATTGCGAGACCATACTCGAGTCACGACTCGAATGAAAAAATTGTTGATCTAATTTTTGGAGAGGTTCCCGACTCAACCTGCTGCAGCACCGTGGGTTTTTGAAAATTTGAAAGGAAAGAGCAGGGAAGGACGTACAAGAGGATTGAATGACTCACCAATTCCATAACATGAAACTTATATTGCATATTAAGATATATAAATCAAATCAAAAAACATGGGAATGAGTATGAAAATAAATTTTGGTAGTACAGTTGAAATGATCGAATATCTACATCTACGTGATACCCTTCGAGCTACCACGAGGGTGTGAGGCAGGCGGTGAGGATTGTACTCATGATTGTACTCAAATCAGCTACTTTTCCCTTGTTAGACCTCATTTGGAATATGCTACCAGTGTATGGGATCCCTACGAAATTGGTCTAAGTAATGAACTTGAACGTGTGCAGCGAAGATCGGCAAGATTAGTAAAGGGACGATACGATAATTATATTAGCGTAACCAGTCTATTAAATGAATTGAAATGGGAATCATTGTCAGATCGCAGGTTGAAATTTAGACTTCATCTCTTCCACAAATTCCAAGGCAATATTTTCAGTGATGATGTTAAAAATATTTTACGAACCCCAACTTACTATGGCAGACTGGACCATAATCATAAAATTAGAGAAATTGATTGCCGAACTGACCGATTCAAAATGTCCTTTTTCCCTCGCACAATTAGAGATACGAATAACGGTAAATATGTCCTATCGGAGAGTAGCAATGAATAGCATTGGTAGCTGCATCTTGGTATGAGTACTTAAAGCTAACCCAACTAACAGAATGTTTTTGCATGTTTGCTTTGCAATTTCTATCTTTTTTAAATAGTGTAGTTCTGACTACTATATTAATACTATTCCTTTTTTATGCATGATATGTAGTGCATGTTTGGTGAGCAATCACCCCCTGCCACACACCCTTGTGGTGGCTTGCAGGGTATGATGTAGATGTATTGCGCGTGAGGAAAACAAATTCCATGCTCACACGGTCTGACTGTTGATTTCTCTCAATTTGTCTTATCTGTATATCCTGCTGATGTAGTCTGGGGACGGAAATATGTCCGTAGTTTTGGATTCCAATTTGTTTGATTTGTATTCCTCGAGTAAAATTAATCTAGCAAACAGCTGTGTAATCGCCAAGGATTTCCAAATCAAGTTCTTCCAATAGCCGAGTGATACGTTCTGTAATTCTTTGGAATCTGTAACAAAACGCTTTGCTTTCGTTAGTTAATAATTTATTCAGTTCCTGAATTATATCTCCAGTCATTGGGTCCAAAATAATTTATGTAATCTCCAGTATACATGACCATGCATAAATGACAAAACATTAGCCAGTAAAATGACACACGTTAAGGGTTCTTTGATTAACCATTGAGAACTGAGTATATAGAAGTAAAAATGCTACTTCTATGAACTTAGTCCAGAGTATCTCGGGATCGGGTTGGTGTGGTGGCTAGAGTACTGGCCTCACATCCCGAGGGCCCGGGTTCGATTCCCGGCAGTGGCGGATTTTTCAGTGGAAAACCAGTCCCCACTTGTGTGCCTAGTGGAGGGCATTTCAAGTGCAGTACTCCGTCCGTCGGATGGGACGTTGGCGACTTTCGTTAAGAGTAGGCTAATGCCGACGCCGGGTTTCTCTCCACCCTTCCTCCGTTCCCTGAAAACTCCTACCATTACTCAATTATCCACCTATCCTATATGGCGCAAATGACCTCAGCTGTCGGTCGCCTCCCCTAGATAACCAACCAACCAGAGTATTTCATATGCACAAGTAAATTTGATTTCAATAGGTGTGGGGCGTTTAAGCCAGCAGTCAGAGTTGGTGTGGGGGTGATTAGGGAATGGGGATGGTAAGTGGGGGCCGGATTCTCGTGAGCCCTGGTGACTTTCCATATCAGGAAATTTCTGTCCCAGTCGCAGTGGCCTCCTCCATCTCTAGTAGCTGGGGCCGCACCACGCTCTCGGGGTCATGGCCGCGGGACTATCCTACCGCGTACCTGGAGCCTTCCTTCTCAGCAGCGGTGCTATGACTCCAATCACGGCCGCCTCTCCAGACTACTTTCCGGTTACTTCTCTATCTTGCGACTGTAGCCTCAGTCCACCCTCTCGGAATCTTCTTAATTCTGCCCGTTTTTGGCCCTTCGCTCGTCCTTTTATACGCGTCTTGAGAAATGGGGGAGGGGAATTTCACTGGGGAAATAAGGGTTGGTGTTTGGGTTTCACATATCACCAGGGCCAAGTTCCACACCATCATTACACTTGAACAAAATGCCTTTGAAGCCACTTCACCTCACTTATGGACTTACCTACATGGTACCGCACCAGAATATTAAACATTAGGCAACAAAAGAATAACTGCCAGTCACCCAACTCAGGCACTGTGCGTCACTATTGTAGCGGCCGTTTGCCGGTACATCAGCTATTATTAATTATTATATTAACTAGAAGTTAACATTACTTTCTGCGCAGCATGCAGAAAATATTCACTTTAAACTAGTTGGCCAATAAATTATTCATTTATAAAATCCATGTGGCTTAGTTTTATCGGTTATTTTTTTCTCTGGTCTATTGCTCCAAGCTGCCCACATTCATCTACACCTACGTCTATATCTATGTAATACCCTGCGAGCCACCACAAGGGGGTAAAGATCACTAAACATTTACAGTTAAGGGTTTTAAGAGTTTCCTAGACCTACTTGCATGTAACTTGCGAGTAACTAAGAGATTCCATGCAATGCAACCATGCAACTAAGATCTATCACTAAAGAATACTTTTCCAATATTTCACCCACCTATCCATTTGCTATGCTGAAACTGCACCTGCAATTAGTAGTGCAATGGCAATTTTAGAGAATTGAAGATAGCCAGCCACAGAAAAGGCAATTACTTGGTGTGTTTCCTGTCATATCTTCATTATTAATCATATGTTGTTTAATACTCCTAATTTGAATAGGTCTTTATCTCTGTACGCTTACATGATTGGTTTAACTATCTATCGACAATCGTAATTGGATTGTTTGACCGCAGCTCTCCTGTCGATTCTCCTATCGGCTAGCCTCTTCATATTTGCATAATTCTTCTCTGTGACATACTTCACAACTTGCTCTATATCATCCGTGGCCCTACTTTCCACAAGGTTCAGCATAGTGCTTCCTTACGGTTAAGTTTTTATATTCAGCTACTGTATATTCTTCTTTCGGCCAATTCTTCTTAGGTGCCACTCCATATTTACGTTATTCTTCTTTTTAAAACCCTAACCACGTATTCAACATTTCTTATACGAGGGCTCTTTTTGCCATTCTTCCCCTTTATCTGTCTCTCAAGGATCTAATTCTCATGCCGTAACGTAAGACATGGCCGATCAAGCTGTTCTGCCTTCTTTTCAAAGTTTTCATGATATTTAAAATATAGGTGTTCATCTTCTTTTTAAGATTTTCAGAAAACTTCTCTTTTTTCCCACTCCGCGTAGGATATTTCTTTTGTCACTTTGTCAATCCAGTTTATCTTGATCATTCTTTGTAGCACCACATTTCAAATCTATTCAATACTACGGCAATCAAACGCTATCAGGAGCCACTGCGTCTCCATATTTGCTACTTATTTACTCGATTCGATTTATTCAAAACTATGTTGTCAGAATATATATCATCATTGTTATTGAGAAAATGAAGAAGCTAACAGAACTGGAAGAGTAGTAATAAATGAGCAAATCTTGTTCTAAAATAGGCTTCGTAAAATTACAAGTTCAGTACTTCAAGGATACGGTGTCACTCCTATGGCTTTGCTTCTAAGTAGTGATCCATAGAACGAGGTAATTTGTGGATGGTTGTTAGCCATCAAAGAATTGGGTTTCGAGTGAAAGAGTAATTTGCGGGCTTTATTACGTTGGCCATTCCAGAACGATCAATTCTAATCGATTGTGTGTATTTCATGGTAAGACCCATACTTTCTGGCAAGAAAGCGTAGTAATTGAGCTATACGACCGACAAGTCTTATGGGGGGGATTGAGGGGGTAAGGACACGATACCACATTTTAATATGTCGTGAGTTTAATGGGACAAGAGTAGAAAACTCTGTTTCCGAGGGTCGAATGGGGTGGAAGGGGTGAAAGGGTTCGTGGGCGATGGTATTGGATTGGGGGAGGTCGTAGGGTCATAAATAATCGAAAGGCCAAAAGGGGCGAGGGGGTGAATGGGAGAATAACAACCGCAATGGAGTTGGTATGCGGGTGTGCAAGATGGGAGTCGAATGGGACTTTCACCCGTTTGGAGCCGTGTGGAGGGGAGGGTATGCTTGGGGGGGTGGAAGAGGGGTAAATGTTGGGAATAATGTGGAAATAAATTAAGTTGTCGAAAAGGCAAAATGGTCATGGGGTGTGGGGAGAGGGTTTCTAGGCTTCCGCCTTTCGTGGGATGGGAGAAATTGGTGGGAAACGCGATAGTGATGGCTTTAAAGGAGGGGCATTTCGTTAAAGGGGTTTCGGTGCCGGGAGTCTTGGATTTATGGGTGAGGGAAAGGGTGGGATGCCGCGGGGAAGAGACAGAAATCCCAGGGTGGGGGTTGCCCCGCATGTGTTGGGTAGGAAAAAGGGGTGTTTGTGTGTGAGGGTGGAGGGGGTGGAAGCGTGATGTGACTGGATGGCGAGGAATGAAAAGGACATCGGCCGATCCTGGAGCAACAGGCTCAGGGAAAACGGACAAAAGGATGACCTCCCGCCCCCTCCCTTTCTAAAAAAATCTGCTCTTTTGATATGAGGAGAATAAATAAGGCAGCAAAAGGACGGCGAAGAAGCCTTTTGTGAGAGATATTTGGATGGAAATCCGATGTTGCGATATCGAATAGATCTACTACTCCAGAATTCCGTTTGTATAGGATTACTGAACGAGGCGCAAAGGAATTCAACTGTTTCGTAAAAAGGAGATGCGACGTATGTATAGAAAGTGTCAATGTTGTCTTGGGGAAGGCTTTCCCGGGAAATTCGGTATATTAGATGACAGTACGCCAAGAGTTAGACTGGGTCATACCCATGAAATAACTGCTCATGTTGGCCTCATTACTAATTGTTTCTTAGTTCCATGTCTTTATTGGTGACATCGTTTTCTTTTATACTCTGGTGTTAATATTTTATAGCCCACACTTTTTGCTCTAAGGAACTTTTTCCTTTCCTCTGGCGTTTTCTCGGCGAATGTGATTGGTGAATTTGTCTGGTTTCTTCACCAGGCTAGATCCTCCATGGCTGCCGACAATACTGCTCTCGATAATGCATCCTTGGTCTTCTCGATCGCTTGTATAAATCTCTTGAAGATTTAGTGAGATTATAGCGTCATAAGACAAATTAACCCTTGGTATTTCTCTTGTAAACTTCCCTATTTAGTCTATTGTACTTAATATCTTACTTCTTAATATCAGAATCTATAACTTTCGTAGAATGAATTTCAGCCTCTTGGCTCTCTAATTATTTTATGCACATTTTTGTCATCTCCTAATTTCCTGTTGAAACTTTCTTACCTGCCATAAAATATCAGGTACGTAACTTTTCATTTGTTTCTTACCTTCTTTGAGATTTTTATGATTTGTCTCTTTAAACGCTTTTCACAAGAGTTAAGTATCTTCTAAATCTAACTCTACTTTGTTTTCAAGCTTCAAAATCGTTCCTGTATACGCGCAAATGCTGAAAAAATGTGTAGGATAATGTAGCATATGTTTTATGCCAGTATCTGTACTAATAAAGTGCAACTCCTAAGATACTGCAATTATCCTTCTTATGTTTTATGCCAGGTAGAGGTTTATATCTCAACTAATCTCTTCGATGATAATTGTGTTTGGGATTCATGAAAGGGAAGACAAGGAAGCAGTTTTCGTGGTGGAGAAAGGACCTAGAGCTGAACCTAGTTACCACTGAAAATAAGGGAGGGGTTAAGTGGTAGCCATTGTGGTAGGCGGGTTTGTATTGGCTATAAAAAAGGATAAATATAGGAACGAAAAAACCTGAATGAAGAAAATGGGTCTTATAGGCGGTAAAACGTGGACCTCTTGAAGTAGTAGTAGTTGAGCAGAGGAGGTTAACGGCAGCTAAGATCATATTCACCCTTATAGGATTGGTAGTTAATTTGATAATTGCATGAACTTATTACTTTTAAATTATTATTACTTTAAAATTGGCGTTCATATGGCAAGTATGATGTAAGAATACTAAAATTCTAGATACTTACACGTGATGGATGCTGTGATGTAAAATCGGTATGGGAGAAATGGAGGCGTACTTGAATCTGTTTGTGAATTATTCCGTGGCAATTAACTAAGGCATTTTATTTAAACAGAAATAAATCAAATACACTAAATTTTGTGGAAAGTTTTGTAGATGAATTCTGTTACTGAAGTGAAATGAGACGAAAATAAATCAACCAAGGGTATATTTTGGGCAATCAAAAGAATGTTGAAATTGTGCTAACTTCTCCAAACTTGTGCTTTCCATTCAAGTAGAGTACATACCTTATGATTATTTAATATTTAAGTTAAATGTTATGTTCAATGTAAAGCTCTAATTGAAATCTAAACCTGCAGAATTTTAAAATTACTCTGGCCTTCAAATCGTTTTTTGACACTTGACCTTTCAGCTATATTTGGATAAATCTAATTACTTTTTATAAGATTATCAAGCTACATTATTTATCCTACTCTATTATTACATTCAAACCCGTTAGCCTATTCATTCCCTACAAAAAAGAGGCTTCAATAAAGATTTGCATACAGTTTACTCCGAATTGTATGAATTTATAAAATAGGCAAGGGAAGGACTCATTGAATTTCTATCATAATGGTATATTCAACGGCAGTGAAATTGCAGAGCAAAGTGTATTTTCGACAAATGTGAGTGGTAGTCGGCAACCAAAAGCTCACGTTATTTGCACATTTAGGAATGTCTGAGCTCTGAAAAAGAGGTGGAAATATATGAAAGTGATGTTGGTTGGAGAAAACTCCGTCGTCGGCAGCCTGTCTTTAATAAAAGGCACCATTGGGTCCATATTTTAACGACCTATCCCACGGACGAATACCGTCTATCACGGACGAATATGTGATACATTCGGGATTCCATTCCAGGCCCTCGGAATGGTAGATTAGAAGCATTTTCATCACAACAACCCAATCTCCGGGCCGCATTGACTGTTCCGTAAAGAGAAGGCTAATGCCAAAAGTAGGTTTCTATGCCCACACTCCTTCAGCTCCGTAAAATAATATCTGTATCCAATCATCCATCAGTCATTGAAGGTGAAAACGATTTCAACTCTCGGGTGCTTCCTATGATTAAACTACTCTTACTAGAGTGAGTGAAAGTCCATCAACCAATGGGATATGTATCCTGGACGTAATTATTGAGTGTATGGTTCTTGAAATTGTAGGCATCGGTAGCTGAATAACATGTATGTAAGATGGAATGGATGGCGGTAGAAAGTAGCCAAAAATAAAGATAAATGCCCTGTAGATTAGTGCGAGAAATGAGGAAGGACCAGTAACAAGATAGTGCAATATAAGTATATGATTATCCGAAAAGGAAAGAATAAAATCACAAGAATAACCGTTGTCTTTTTAGAGAGGCTGGGAGGATTTTCAAGCGGGGATGTTTTAAAAGAATTCCTCAAATAAGTATTTGCGTTCCGAGAAGTAGAGGTAAAGATTTAGAGTAATTCATCATTTTCTACCTTTGTTCGTGAACCAATAAATCTTGAAGTTAATTTGACTTGTAACTATTATTGACTGAATTACATTCGCGCCCACCCCTGTAGAACACTATCCTTGCCTATTTCAGTCCGAACGCATCTTGTTCAGCCCCCACACCCACCCTTACTTCCTGACCGACGAGAACGCATGAAAACCACGGCGCCCATAAATCAAGGCCCGATTCCAGTCGTCCGGGTCCTCTCTGCTTCCTTCGAACCTCTCCAAGGGGCACCCCCACCCATCTGAGCCCCTTTCACAGTCTTTCCAGCCAGCATGAGGTCGGTTTGGGGACCGATGAACCCTTCCTCGGCCCTTCAATAAGCCTTTGCGACCCCCTCCACTGCTCCTCGGACCGCAAAAAAAAAATTAATTTTCTTTTTGTTCACGAGGTGCAAAAGAGAGCCGGAGGTATCGACTCTGACTCAGTGGACTCCCCCGACGTATTTTCAAGGGATTTTGGCCATTATTAACGGCTTGAATGGCAACGCTTTTCCACTCGGTGGCAAGACGGAAATTTTTCTTTTTCGTCTCCTTTTCCGTCCAATTTTTGCCCGTCGATGTCGTGGAGGATACATTTTTTCGATCCCTTTTTTTCGCATTTCTCTTCTCGGGTGCCGTTTTTATGGAATGGTCTCGGGGAGGAAGGCGGAAATTGAGAGATGGAGTGAATGAACGCCTGGTTTTTTTTCAATGGGCTCAATATTAACGGTTCATTTTCTTCTGGTCCATCCTTAAATACACCCTTCAGTTCACCGTTTTGTCATTGACGTTTTTTCTTGCGTGGCAAAAACACTTACTTCAGGAATGACCTCGGTTAGCGGGAAATGTTGAAGAATAAGGGAGGATGATGAGTTGTGGAAGATGAGTCATATTTAAAGGGGCATTGGTTTTAAGAGGTAATTAGACTGTGTTTAAAGAGGCATGTGTAATGAGGTATTATAATGATATGCATTTAATATATTATAATGGATGTTTTACTATTCCCAACAACTTGGTTTAATTTCACGCATGCAGAGCTCAGGATTGAACTACTTTGCCTAGTGTATCGATATAAATTGGTGTATTACTTCGGTAAATATCATTTTTGAGACAGTATTGTTCTTATAATATTATTTCTGAATCAAATGTATTGAAAACCAAGGTCTTCAACACATTTGCAGCCCAGCAAGTTACCCCAAGAGTTAGGCCCTACTGGTTACCCCATGCAAAATATCCATGAAATACAAATTGAGACTCCTAATTTTCATTTACAAATGAATATAAATTGACATGCTTTCAAATATCAAATGCAATATAATAACAGTTTCTAAAAATCCAGTCGTAGTTTTTCGGGGGAGATGGCCGACAACGTAGGCCAATAGCCAGATAAATAAGATTAGAGAGATAAATTGTCGTACTGATACATTACAAATTGCATTTTTCCCCCGTACTATAAGAGAACAGAATAGGCATCATAGTAAAGGAATAGGTAGGGGAATTATTTTAGAGTAGTCTCTAGTGCATGATGCATGTATTAATCCCTTAAAATCTATAGATACTAACAATCTAGTATGATCCTATAGTTCAGTTGACCCAATGAGACCCTATAGTTGCTTGTTTACATGTCAATAGTGCATGCTTGGTGTTCTTCACCCCCTGCCACACATCCTTGAGGTGGATTGCAGGGTATCCTGTAGATGTAGATGAATAGCGCCAGAGAGAATACGCAGGGAACTAGATAAGGGTAAGAGTTATCAGAGAACGGAGCAAGGGTGGAGAGAAACCTGTCGTCTGCCTATAGTCTGCTCTTAACTAAATGCACCAAGAGGACAGCGACTCAATCCGACAGACGAAAAATACTGGATTTGAAGTGCTCTCTACGCAGCAGTCAAGTAGGAACCGGTATACTAATGAAAAATCAGATTTGGCCGGGATGCGAATCTGCAGCCTGTTTCTCACCCAAGCATGTCCAGAATTCATTCGTCAAATGAGTCTCGTTAATAATCGTTGGTCATGTCCACAATCTATGAATTGAGTGGAGTTGGAGTACTTTGGAGTACTGTTGGAGTACTTTAGCCATCACACCAACCTAATCCCTTAAATCAAAGAGATGGGTTTTACCTTTTATATAGATTATAATTTATTCTCTTTCTCCTCCATAATCTCTTCTTTCTCTTGAAACACTTGAAGACTACATTAATTACAACCAATTTTATCGTGTGTGATATCTCAAAATTTTTCAAAATTAGGAGTGAAAATATTTGGCATACTATTCAATTAAAATGTGTGTAGACATTATCTGTTTTTATTTCCCTATCTCTGCAATATATTTGGGGTAGGGTCAACCACTGGGTTATCAGATATCCTTATGGTGACTACGATTAGTATCTTTTAAATTCCTCCATTAAAAGAAAAACTACATAAATTATGTTTCTTTGATGTGCGAATCCTGTTATTTTATGATTTTTGTAAATGATTTTGCGAATTATTTAATTGGTTTGGACATAAATCATAATCAAGTTATTTTACATTATCATCAAATTTTTATTCTCCCTGGTTATAATTTAGATCTTTTAGACTGAGCACATAATTTTGTTCCTCTACTTATTGATATGCTCAATTCATAGATTGTGGACATGACCAACGATTATTAACGAGACTCATTTGACGAATGAATTCTGGACATGCTTGGGTGAGAATCATCACATCGCTATGGGGTTAATTTGGTGAGATTTTTCGACGGCGCGATATTTATTTTTGAAAAATGAGTCAGTCGACGTTCAACCGAGGGCAATCAAAAAGCAAAAGTCAATTGTTTTATGCCGAAAATCATTCATTATCCCATGTTGTAGTGGATTTCAATGCACATCAACGCTAATGAAGGGAGTGAATTATGGAAACGTTCCCTTCATTATCCTTGGATTAGTCTCAATGTGAAAGGGAGTCACCGAGTATTATTTAAATTACCGACCGACCGTCCAAAAACAAGTCTTTACTCAGGTCTTTCGCCCTGATCAACATCGATTCTCTGGCCAATTATCTAAATTGGTGGTTCTATACCATTTTGGCTGCTGACATGCCTTGACGTCTCATAATGCATTCTTGCCTAACCTGGTAAAAGTATCGAGTTGTTATTTACTACGGATGAGGAAAGTTGGACTGATCGCCATAAGAATATACTTACGTGTAGTTTACTTAATTTTTACCAATCATCACATAGCCTAATCAGTAATCATCATAGGGTTTCTAGTCTCGCATGGATTGGTTTTTCACCTACCAGTGCATGGCTGTGTTTATCTGTTATTTGTTAGCGATCTCGTTGTAAAATAGCCATATGAGACGAATTCGAGTCTATCGAACTTAAAAAAATAGGCTCTGAGCACAAATAACAACATTGTATATTCAATGTAGGGTTATGTAATATTTAGTTATGCCCGCATGTATACTTGATTATGAAATATAATTAATTTATGGTTTTCTACCGGTTTGGAAAGGAATTATTCCTATTCTCCTTGACATGCCATCAGACTTTTAGTCACCAGTAATACGCTATTTCTTACTCCAAATCAGCCTATTTCTCTCCTCTTGTATTATTTTCACCTACTACTTTTCTATTCCATCCTCTTCTTCATTATGAGTTAAATTGTAGAAGGACAGTTCTGTCTTAATCTCGCCCCGATAAAAACGTTTTATTTTTCTTATTCCCCGTGTTTACACATTTAACCTTAGGCAGCGTCTTTCAGAATTTCGCAGAATTTTGCCTTTCAGAACGCCCAGAAAAGGGCGTTTACTCGGAACCAAAATCGCAATTTTGTACACGAAATCGTTAGACGGAAACGAAAAACGAATTTCAGTGAAAAAATGATTCTTCTAACCACAACCATTCACTCATAAATCAAAAATTAAAATAAGCAAAAGGTGACGCCCACCGAAAATGCTACTGTGATAACATTGACGTCATTTTTCTCCCGCCCTTCTGCTTTCAGGGGAGGGGGAAGGGAGTGGAGGGGGGTTCTCAGAAGGTCTGCTCGCACAGATGCTGTCGAAATCGCTCCCATTGGCCGAGTCAGCTGTGTCCCCCCCATTGCGATAAGGCGAAGTAGCTTCGCGGGCTCAGTTGTGATTGGACGAAGTCGATATACGTCAGAGGTTGCACCACACCCACTTTTCCGAAAGGGTTAAAAACACCAGTTTTTCGCCACTTATAACTCGGGAAATAATTGTCGGATCAGAAAACGGAAAAATACGGGTCCTTTTATTTTACAAACTCTATCAGATTCGGCAATAAAAAAAATATGGTAAACGACCCCATTCCTAGGCTAATACGTAGGAGTTCCAACCTCATGCTCTGCTCATTAATTTATGGCAACAATCGTCTCTCATCCCCAAAAATATTAAGAAAAAACTAGTCATTAACCGCCTTTCCTGACATCGTACTTTCTCAATTTTCCTCTAAGCCCACATTTATAAGGTGCCCAAAAGTGTCTTAAATTTCTTAATAAAATGTATAACCCATATCTTATTGTTATGGAAAATAGTTTTCAGAAATTTAGTGAGCTATAATGAGGTAAACATAATTAAGTGATGAATTATAACACTTTTTTGTGTTGTTGAAATGAATTAGTCAGGAATTTGTATAATCAAAATGGCAAATTGCATATTGATGCGAATACATTTGCAGATTTACAATACCATCTATATTAACTATATATACGTAAATAACGTATAGATGGTATTTATAATACCATCCATACGTTATTTATTCACACGATGTGAACATGCATGTTTTCTGCCGGAAAAAATACATTCTTCAACATTGTTTATTTATGTTTCCTTGGCGACCTTCTTTTTCGTTACGGTTAAGGATTTTAAATTAGGACGTAATTTAAAGGACTTAATTTTAACTATAAATTTTAAACAAACTGTGTATTTGACTGTAACCTAAGAATGCGATATCAAAAACTGGTAAAATATCCTAACCAGTGATGCCACATCAATCGCTTAAGGGTTCGTGTTAGTTGAAAAAAAGGGATATTTAAAGTATAAATAATATATATGATAGGTACCTTTCATCCTTAGAAGAACCGTGCAGCAGCCTTAGAGGTGCTTGTACTAGTAGTTAGGTACCAATGACCTGAAGGTTCTGTTCGCTCTAAGGATTGTTGCGATCTTTTTTTTAACTACGACGGTTGGCGGAAGAGGATTTCAATAACCACCTCCCCTGCAGGGATCCTTGGGAATAAATAGCTAACCAATCGCGAAAGTCATATTTTCGCAGCGCAAACCTCTTTCCTCTCTCTTCTCGTCAATTAATGTTTTGAAAGGTTTCCCTCCCCTGAAAATCACTGCCGAATTCAATGGAGCCGACTCTTCGAGCCTGTCTGCTTCATTAGACAACTCAAACGGTTTCTTTCCAGAGAGCATTTTATTTTCCGGAACTCGCACTTTCCGCATCGGAAATTAAAAGAAAAGACTCACGTGGTACTACTAACGCCTCTCGGGTGATTCCCTTATCGGATGAAACCGGGAACGGAACGATTCTGTAATTTCAAAAAATTCCTATGCATATTTTACGAGGGATTATGCATTTTTTCTGTGTGTAAGCCTATTACGAATATTTAACTGATTGGTAATGAAATAAATTATGAACAGAAACTTTTATCAAAGGTTCTGTCAGCTATATGTTTCCACTTCCTCTTAGATATCAGCAATGTTCTTCACTTAGAACAAAATTTTTCCTTTCGCGTCTCACGAATTGGCCAACCACTTATGAAATCATGCGTTAACATTCTTCCCGTCTACTTGTCCTCCGACGATGGTCTTCATCAGACCATCATGTTTCATGTTGGGCCGATTAAGCTGTCTCATCTTCTTCCATGGGTGTTCAGTAAACTTCTCTCTTCTCCCACTCTTCTTATGACTTCCTCGTTACTCACTCGATCAATCCGTTTAATTTTCATCATACTTCTGTTGTATCACATTTCGAATGCTTCCACCCTTGACTTTGCTGCTGTTATTATCATCCATGATCCACTTCCGTAAGGAAGCCTGCTATAGATGTAAGATATTATTACTAGTATTTTACCGGTGAAGGTAGGTTTAAATGGGCATTTAATTCTTCTCACTCCCTAAATTTCACACGATGTCTCTCTTCAGCCCCTCGTACCTCCTTCCACCCATCACTCCATCAAGGCTACCCGTTCTCCTCCTCCCTCTTCCCCGCTAACCCAACGCTCTTCCCTCAATCACCTCCTTCAAAACACCATCCCCTTTTATTACCTTTTCCATCCACACCTTCTGCCTTCTCCTAATTTCATCTATCAAAGTGCTTTCCTCTCCTACTAATTCTAGCACTTCATCGTTCGTCTTCCTTTCGACCCACGTCATTTTCTCCATCCTTCTCCTCACCCACATTTCAAAAGCCATAAGTCTATTTTCATCTTCTTTTCGCAAAGCCCACGTTTCCGCCCCATGTAGTGCAACGCTCCATATTAAACTTTTCACTAGTCTTTTCTTCACTTCCCTACTCAACGCCCCTGTCATTAGTTCAAGCCTACGAGTAAAAGCTATGTAAGATATAATGAAGTTAATATGCCCACATTTTTATACGTATCAATTCTCAAACTGCTGGACGAACGTATCACATATATTCTATGATTTATTATGGTAACCATGGTTTTACGTTTACTCTTATAAGTTAAGGTGAGATGCAGTCACCTGATGTGATTCTTTTTTACGCAATGGATTCGTTCGCAATGAAGTGCGCAAAAGTTTCCATGAAAATATTACTTATAAACTTTCCATTATTGTGATGCGATGGCAATGTGCATTAATAAACTTCATCTTGCCCCTTTTATTACCTGACTTTATATGAGCCTTACACATAATATTACGAGATGGTGTTTTTCTGTGGGATAGTTATAAGGTTAACTCGCGCCGATAGTGATGATAAAAATTCTCTGAGCATCTCTGTTTGCAGATGCAGAGGAGTTTGAGAGTGAAAGAAAAAGTCATGATCTTTTCTTATGATGTACTGGGTCTTAGGAATTTGCTGGTTTGCGGAACATAGAGTGTAAATGCCATTTGTGTTACCAGCTTGAAAGGTCACTTTAAAGCCACATAATCGATAATAACAATATTTACTTCACTTACTAAGGCTCAAAAAAGCTGTTTGCTCCAAGGACACGTGAGTTGAGTACGCAATGGTCAGTTCCTGCCATGTTGTTGTCGATTTTCTCAAAATCAGATTGATAAATGGTTATTTATGCCGATGTCAAAGTAAAAGAATTGCATTCTTTTGCTTTGTTATATTTTGAAAAAAAAATTATTTTTTATAAATTATCTGAGCATTTGGCTTTGGTTAATACTTGAAGAAACAAGATAAACGAAATCCCGTAGATGCTTTCAACAATTGCCTTGAGCTCACATTGGCATTAGGAAAATCAATTTTTAAAAATAATGAAAGATGCATGTAAATTAAACTCTTCTGTTTCACTCTTTTCATCTCTTACATTTTAAGGGCCCTACAATTAAATACAATAATCCTCTCCTCAAATCAGCGTATGTACCACCTACCATCATAAATTCCAAATTAACTTTTCCTTATCTACTCATTCTTCGCCTAGCGTCATACCTTTGATGATTACAATCAGCAATCAGTGTATCAATGTAAGTGTCCATTTGCTTCATCCACTAACTCTTCCTCATCCGGAATCATGCCAGTAATTTTCTTTATCTCCCCACTTTTCCAACACATCTCCATTCTATCATTTTTTCTGCTCCAGGCTCATGTCTCAGAAACTTCCATCTTTTCTAACTTTCGTAGATACTAGAGTACAAAAAGTCTTAATGATGTTCCCTACATTAAGCTTTTAACTGATCTTTCCGGTACATCCTTGCTCAAAATTCTCTTCTCAAGTTTCCCACTAGTAATTGCCCCCTTAGACAAAGCAATTATTCATCTAGCATCATTAGTACTACGCTTATTTTCTTCCAGCATACAACCCAGTTGTCAAACTATACTGCTTGCACTCCCCTTTATTAAATGCACTTGAGCCCAAAGAGTATTGAATATGTTTAACTTATGAATTTCTTTTTATTATTTCAGGTGTTCCAAGAATCTCGATCTCCAAGCACACTGAAATCGGTTGAGTAGCTTGAGTACAACATCGTCGATGAATGAAGGTATGATATCCTTTTTTATGTTTTTCCTGGGAATGTGATGCATTAAAATTGTCCTGCCGATATTAAAAATTTTACCTTTTCAATACGGAGTGCGTTGAAAAAACTTTAATGCCTCATTCATTGCTTTGGCATTTGGAGTCCTTATATACATAAACAAGCGTTTATTCGGAAAGTTTTTCTTATTCTATAAATTCTTTCATTCCGTATGATAAAAAGGAACTGGTATCATATTTTATTAGGTTAATGCAAGTACCATTTCACGAAATCTTCGTTTAAAGAGTGTGTGTAGTGCAAAATAGCGTGTTTTTGCCGTGATGAACGATAACATAATAATAGAGTCCCGCTAATGTTCGCTCAGTTCCTGGTATAGCTTTAATTCCCCTGAGTAAAATAACACCTTATATCTTGATCAAAAGTTTCTCAACGACATTAATTTTTTGCGAGCTCCAGAAGCTCTGAATAATATGCTAAATTTCTTATTCCATTCTATTTCGTTGATAATGTCCTTTCGTAAAGTCATAGTCGAATAATGGGCAATGGGAAATATGTGTTGGGAAAAAATGCGCTGGCATATACAGACTTAATATTATATGATTTATATTTTACTTTTATCGCTAAAAAACTGGTGTTTACCAGTTTCACTTGCCTTACGAATACGCTGTGTGAAACTTCAATTGTTCATTCAATCAGACATCAGTCGCATTTTTCCACAGAATCAATTTCTGACGCATTTGAGCTCATGGAGTCATCTTCAGCTACTATACTACTATCTATATGGTTAATGAATGTGTGTAACAATTATCGCATCTTTCTTTGCATGTTGGATGAAAATTGGCGATTTAGTGTGTTCCGCATTTCATCCATAGAAATCTGTCGATAGGCAGGAAGTATAAGTTTACTTGAGTGCATGTTCACTTACCACTAATCCTTGAGGTAGATTTCAGGGTTGTCAGAAGAAAAAGAATATTTCATACAAATACTGACAAGGAATTGATATTATAGACATATTGAAAGGAATAAACCCCTAAAGAGAGGTGTGTTTTAAGGGAAACTGAAGCAGAGGGTTGGGAGACGGACTTGAAGGTATAACTAAGGGAACGAAAGGGGTTGGAAAAAACCATGAGTAAATATATTTCGTCTAGTATACAATGGGAAAAAACAAAAAGGGAAATTACTGGAAAACCTTGAGAGAATAAATGAATGAAAGCGAGGGTATGTGGGAAAGAGGCTATGCTTGCGGTGTTTTATCAAGAAATATGCGGGGTCGAAGGGATAAGAGGTCAAGTACGGGATGGTAGGCCGCCAAATATGTCCTGTAGAAGAAAAGGAGGGAGGAAAGTTGAAAGTGAATCTTAAAGGAGGGGAGCTATTTAAGGATAGAGGTGTATCCTTGGGGAAGGAGATCATAAGGAGCGGAGAGTGGTTAACGAATGAATCCTCATTTCACAGAAAATCGACAATATGACGGGCAAGTGGATTGAAGGCGTAGCGTAATCTATCAGTCACCTGGTGTCTCTAGCGTTCATGTGGGATGAATAATATTGGCTAAGCTGCAACATTAATCATACCTGTATTTTTACCCTTTACGACATAGCTTCCCCCTTACGCCAATGAAATGAATGTCTTTCTAAGTTATGAGAAATTCGTGAACTTTGAGGGGATAGGAAAAACAGGGAGATGGTTTATTCCTTGTGGTTTCTGTTTTATTTTGCAACGGTTTTTGTCTGGCATCACTTTTAATGGCTAATTGCACTTAACGGAGATATTCAGTATCACAATTTTACTGGTTAACAGCATTAAAATCTACCTATAATTTGATAATGTTGGAAAACGTTTCGTAAGCATTAAAAATAGGAGCATATAACAGGGTTTGGAGATATGTTTTAGACGGAATATAAAAAATATTTGCCCGTTCACGATTAAGTATTGCAAAAGAGCCAGAAATATTATTTTTGAATAGGAAAATAATATGAATTATATTTAATGCTTTTGAAACGGTGATTTTTTACCATAAAAAAAGGTACAAGTAAATTCGTCAGTTGTAAAAAATTTTAAATTGAAAAAAGTAGGTACATTATTAAATAGCTATAACAGAGTCATTTATTGATGGCAATATATGCTACTATACATCAAACTGAGATACTTTTATTTATATTCTCAATTTTACTTCAGAGTCATTTGCTCACTCTCAAAAGAACCAAACAAATAGCTCGCGAGCCGAAGTTTGCCAACTCCTACCCGAGGACAAACGAATATTTCCTCAGAAACTCACAGCTATGTCGCAGTAAATATTTACAATTTAAGGATTGCAAACTAGCTGCAAATACCTTAGCCAAGTCACCCACTGAAATGCACAATAGTAGAATTTCCAAGTTCGAGTCCCGGTCACGGTGGATTTTTACTCTGAGGAAATTCTGATATTGTGCATGTCTGTTACTTTTGTTAACAACAATGGTCTAGCAGCTCTATCCCACAACCCACCTCGTTTGTTTATATCACCTGATGTGTTAACATTACGTGACCTCGTGGCGTTATACGTCGACACATTCACTAAACAATTTCTCATTTTTAAAAAATGTCAAGTTCTGAACCTTAGTCTCTCAGTTGGATAATCACCGGAACAAGGTTAAAAGAGTATGGGGTGGGTATCGGGTAATTGGCCACAAGGGAATAATCATCATTGCATATCCGACCTCTCCTATGCTCGTTTGCGCGATTGGTGAAAAATTTTCCCCGCCTGGCCAATGTAAAAATGGTCACAAGACCCACGCTTTGCTTTTGGAGCCGCTGGACAGGTTTTATTTTTCATTATTATTGCAGTGGATCTTACCTAGGGGCGAGGAGTTGTAAAATACAATTGTGAATTTATATTTTGGGAAACATGTGTCTAAATTATTTCTAAAATATCGAGTTTCACTTGGTTGCTTATCTGATCCTTCCACTGACTGTTCAACTTGTCCGAATGTCAAGTTCTTTTCGTGAAATCATTCCCAAATTCAATCCAAACGAAGCAAAAAGGGAATATAACCTGCATAACAAAAAAGATTTTCAAAGCGGCAATAGAAATAGAAATGTAATGCTCCGTAAAAAACTAATATTTTTATAACAAGCTCTCACATTGGAGTTGTTATTGAGCCACGTGTCCCCCAAGGCAATCGGCCTGAAGGTGGGCACACTTTTAAAAAAGGCAAACCCTTTGACCCAACTTTTTGACCCAGTCAAAACCTTTTGACCCAGCTTACAATGCCCTTCAACATAACACATAAACATAGATACCTTGCACATAGCATCATCCATATAAATATATAACTTTAGAATAGGTTTTCAAAATAACTCAGTACAAAGATATACATGTAATTGGGATAGCAATGAAAATCTATTTTAAGATAAGAAACAAATTGCATTTACTTTGCTTGGTAGCCATGGGTTTAAACACCTTAGAATATACTCAAGCTTTTTGTATTCTTGACAAAACCAGGTAACGTATTAAATTACTTTGGCTCTGTATAAACGTGGTCCTATATAAATATATAACAATGAACAATTATGACGGTGGTAGGGTACTTACTTCAGATTTCAGAACCTACGTAGGTATAAATGTTTGTGAATACATTTAGAAAGAAATGAAGCACAATTTCATATAAGCTTTGTTGTTGGAAATATTGAAATGCGCCGTACACCAGGGAAAAGAGAATTTCCTGGTCGTAATTTTCCAATTAATGTTCGCCGAAGTTTCAGCACTGCAGAAGACCAGCGGTTTTTTTTAGCCTTTGGGGGAAAAGTCTTGGAGCCACTTTTAGTTCGCGTCAAAGAGCGGTGATATAAATTTCCACACCCCAAGCGAAATTCAGTTTCAGTGCCCCAGCAAGAGTTTATTATATATTTGGGAGCTACCGAAAGTTTTCTCCCTTTGGTCACCATGCATATAGGACTCAAGTCATCTATCAGCAACCTTCTGTGGTCTTACGCGTAAGTCTTTGTTTGAGCACTCAAATTTTCTATTCTGTAGTCGTTTAATTTCTCACTCTTGGAAAGAAGAGAGTTTTTGAGGTGGACATCGTAAACAAAGGCTAATTTTGCTGTGATTATGAGCCATGCCAAGCCAAGCCAAGTGCCAGAATATGCGCCAGGCCTTCCGATGCGTTATTCCAGTGCTATCTACATGCAATGTTATTTAATGCATCATTCTACGTAACATCTTCCGAGCCACCACGAAAGAGTGTGGCAGTGCAGGTGAATGATCACCATGAATGCATTACTAGCATGTAAATACAAGGTAAAATGCTACTGTTTTATGTAAGCATGTTTATTATACATCCACAAGTCACCCACAACTAAATTGGTAGTTATCTGCGTAGTGATCTATTAACCATCGTTTAGTCTGAGATTTTCTTAATTTTTCAATAATGTATATTTCTCTAGCATGCATAAGCTAGTAAAGTTGAAACGTACTCCATGCACTTCGAACTAATCTAACCATATTTTTGCTACTTATCCCTTGCCTCGGGAAAAGTGACAATTTAAATTCCAAGCAACCAATGTCTATCACTTAAAACTTATTTTTCTGATGAAATCTAGCGGGATGCTTAGTTCTTACTAATATATTTCTAATGACATGTACAAATGTATCAGCTTCAAATGTAATTAACAATTTTAATATAAATTTTCATGCATCGTAATGCATGAACCTTCCATTCAATTTCCATCTCTCGCATTTTGAACTTTCCAAGCCTGCCAAGATTATATTGCTGTTTCCAAAGCTGTTTTGACACAGTTATTTTATCAAGATTCAGCATAATATCGGATTTATTGGAAGCATATTGTGGCGGGAATGTTATTGGCATTCAGTAGTAATAAGTTCTCTATCGGACTATGTTCTGTAAACCCGACGAAGGTTTAAAGTCAATGAAAAACTCGAGAAATCTTCACCAAGATAATAATTAGGTCCTGAATTTTACAGCACTGAATCTATGTCTTTCAAGTGCCCTGAAAGTAAGCTGTGTCGGAGGGACTAACATTTCACTCTTAACTTGCTATATTAGTTACTGTGCTACTTAAAAATGGGAACGAGTTTGTTGCGCATGTAACAGGCAATGCACCAAAATAATAAGTGTATACGAATAAATTCGTTCATTACCAGGATTATTTTTTCTTAAAATGAGTAATTTATATCTACTAATAACAATAGTGTTTTTATTATGATTTGGTAGTGTTTAGTGGAATGTTGAGACTCTTACCTGCCAATATTTTCGGTAGAATATATGCATTATATCAATACTTAATTGGGCCTGTAGTTCCATCTGCCTGAAGTCTGCGAAAATACATGAACACTAGGAAACGAAGTCCGTTTAGTGGGTGCATTGTTGAATGGTTACAATGGTATAAAGGAGGCGTTTGGCGAGTAGAAGGTTGTTGGAGAATAGAACAACAAGTTTTAACAAAAAGAGGAGTGATTCATCCCAGCAAAAACTCCATTTTCTTTTAATTACTAGCACTTTCCTCATAATTTTAGATAAATTTGTATACCTTTCTTCCAACTTGAAAGCTCCTTCTTTACACCAAAATACATTTACATAATACCCTGCAAGCCATAATAAAGGTGTGTGACAGGGGGTGTTTACACCAAATATTCTATACCTTGCATGATTTAAAGAATTAATATTTATATAGTAGTTGAAACACACGATAATTACCATATCATGCATCAAAACATACCATAACTTAACTACCTATTACAACCATTACAACCTATCATAACTCAACTACTAAGACAATAACACAGCATAGCTAGCCGAAACATGTTATAACTCACGAGAGTTCATCATGTTTTACGATATCATCATCTACATCTTCATAAAAATCTTCAAACACCGCATGGATGTGAAGCAGGGACTGTACCAACTACAAAAATTTACATATTAACGTCCTGGGATCAAACATTCTCTTATCAGGTACGCTGCAGGTTCTCTTAGTGATATAAAATTCTAACATTATTGTATCAATCTGAAAACTAAAGTATATTCACATAATCCTGCATTTTTAGATGGAAGAATGGCATTCAGAATGTATCCAAAGGGTTGCCTCGATATCTAGCCTGAGTATTTTGATTGAATTGAGCGTGAGTAGGTTATTTCAATGTAGTTTTATCGTCATCGAAAAACAAATCAGCCTGTAACATACTGAGAAGAATAAATTTAAATGTTAACCGACCTTCTAACGTTGATTCGTAGTTTTTAGTAAGTTTATAACAGTAAATCAATCAATAATATGGTGTGTTGCAAATATTTCTGATCTTTTCTGAGCAGGTTCGAATGCTATAATCAAACATCTGTCGTGTGTATTCACAATCCACGTATTATACGTGACTACTGATAATGGTAAATAAGTGTTATGATTTGGATTTTAATTTCATTTAGCTACAACACACTCAAAAAATGCTAATTGGCTATTCATTTCATCAGTAATTTTTTCAAATAGGTTTATCTTGCGGATAAAATCAGGCAATTTAAAAATTTCATTCTTGTATCGGGTTGGTGGAGTGAATAGTGAATTAGAAGCACATTCTGTGGACTCGGTTCCCCACCCAGGAATTCAAGAAAAGTTTATACATCTACATGTAAATGATACCCTGCAAGCCACCATAAAGCTGTATGGCAGGGGGTGAATTCTCACCAAGCATGGGGTGCATATCATGCATAACAAAGGATTAGTATTAATATAACAGTCTAAACTTCACTATTTAAAAAGATAAAAATAGCAAAGTAAGCATGCAAAAACATTCTGTTAGTTGAATTACCTTCAAGTCCTTATATTAACATGTAGCTACTTATGCTATACATTGAATCACTCGTATTATACATATTTACCGCTATTCATATCCTTAATTGCGTGAGGAAAAAAGGAAATTTTAAATCTGTCGTTTCGGCAATCAATTTCTCTAATTTTGTCATCATGGTCCAGTAATTAGTAAGTAATCGTAATTTGGGGTTCGCAAAATATTTTTAACGTCATCACTGAAAATATTATCTTGGAATTTATTTAAGAGATTGTCTTGATTTCAACCTGCGACTGAAAATGATTCCCAATTTAATTCATTTAATAGAGTGGTAATACGCTTATATGGTTATCGTACGGTCCCTTTACAAATCGGGATCGGATTAGTGTGGTGGCTACAGTACTAGTCTCTCATCCCAAAGGCATGGGTTCGATTCCCGGCAGTGGCGGATTTTTAAGTGGAAAACCGGTCCCCACTTAAGATTAGGCTAATGCCGACGCCGGGTTTCTCTCCACCCTTCCTCCGTTCCTTGAAAACTCCTGCCATTACCCAATTACCCACCTATCCTAAATTAGCGCAAATGACCTCAGCTGTCGGTCGCCTCCCCTGAATAACCAACCAACCCTTTACAAACTTGCCGATCTTCGCTGCACAAGTTCAAGTTCATTATTTAGACCGATTTCGTAGGGATCCTATATACTGGCATTGCACTCCAAATAAGGTCTAACAGAGAGAAAAGTAGCTGATTTCTCGTACATGATCGTCACATTTACCCAATACTCTTTTTATGAATCCCAGTATACCATTAGCTTGACCCATTATTTCACGTATGTGTTTAACCCAGGAAATATCATGTGTCAGTCTTATTCCAAGATATTTTATGGATCCGTCGTTTTCTAATTCATTATTACTTATTTTATACTATTTTATTGCTACTTCATTCCGTGCGTGAGTGCCGTTTAGAGAGAACTTCAGGTTCAATGCGCCAACCGTCGAATGGTAGTGTTAATCGTGGAACCTTTGCCTCCGTTCTTTAAGAAAAGGCTAATGTCGACGGTGGGTTTTCCTCCAGCCCTACTTCATTTCCTGGAAGGATTTCTCTCCCTCAATTGGCTCAAATGCTGTTGATCGTCTTCTTCGAAATACTTTCACTGCTACCAAATCGTTCATGACGCCGGATAATGATCAGTGGCCGCTTTACGACGGCTTGTATTGACCGTTCCAATCTCAGAACCACTCGTCTCGATAAAGAATGCGGTTCAATTTTGACATTACTTTCTTTCCCGACCCCGACCGTCAGCCATGTCCTCCCATCAATTCCCTTTCCCTCGCTCCACGCAACAACAGTTCGTTCAAAGCGCCATTTATTCTCCCCGCCCCCCTTCCCAATTCACTTTTCCGCCTGCGAACCCTGAAAATTGAACCTTTCCCCGAGAAACATCCTTCCTCCGTTCTCTCCTCCGAGAGGGGGGAAACGGCGCTCTGATCACTTCCGCCAGAAACAGCGTACGAATGTCAGCCTCGCAGAGCGGTCGCATCGAGGGCTCGTTATTACCCTTTTTACGGCCCTCGTAGCAGGTGGGCAGTCTCGACCATTGCCTCGACACGTCTTTCAGACCCCAGCCCAAAGTCCACCATCAATCTGAGTTGCGCCACGTGCTCCCAAAGAGACAAGCGAAATGGTGTTTACGGAGTTGGCCAGCATACGCCTCATTTTTCATCTCTCCCATCATACGGTTCTTACTCGGGGCTGACTTTCCCGACGGAAAACTTTCTCTTCGTAATTAATTATCGTTGGTGAAAGTTTGTTCAACTCGTGTGTTTTCTCTCGATTTGTTTAAATTCTATCTTTCTAACATTAATGATAAATTAATTACAGCCCCTAATTTTCCGCTCAGCCCTACTCAAATCCCTGCGGAAGAGTATTTTCCTTATTTTAGCCTATGATCTAATAATGATTGTTAACCTAACTCTTCTACTTATGTCGACACACACCTAATCCTATAGTAACAGCCGTATTAGAGCTGTAGTTTGCTTCTCTTCGTTGAACACTCTCTAGTTCTGTGTTCAATTTCAATTCATTTGGATCCCATTTACTCACTCTTCGTTCGAGGAAGAGCCTGTTATTTATATGACGACCTTATATAATTTTCGAATATGATGTACAATAGCTCTTGAAAAATAATTTCTTATATTTATTACAGAAACCTAATATAAGGATCTGAAAAGCTGCAATAAAAGCGAATTCTTAAATGAAAACTAATAGATAGACTTACAAAAAATTTTAATCCAATAACTGTATATATACTGTAATTTTATTGAAGACTCGTATGCATAACGGATTTCATGCCAAAAACTTAGAAAAGCTAATTATAATTAGTTACATGCAATTTCAGCCACTTTATTCTTTCTATAAAAAATATTTAATGTAACATTAAGACCGTGGTAATGCAAACTTACATTTCACTGATTGTAGGCGTGAGCGGCATTTCTAATCATTCATTCCTCATACGTCCCCCTCTGCATGTGACTTTGGCATAAAAATCTAGTGGCATTGATTGTGAGTAGTTCTTAAAGATGGAAACATAACAGTTTAAAGTTTTAGGTATCCATACCAACAAAAGGAAGGGAAGACTTAACGATTCTCATGATGTCATTGATATTTTTCTCGGCAAACACCTTCCAGTGTTTGACGATATTCCGGCCTTCGTTGGTCTTTTAGGCCCGAGACAAAGGGAGTCTCAAATATTCGTAGGTACCCATTCATTTTGACTACTCAATCGGCCATATCTTAAAATACTATGGCTTAAAGAAGACAGTCGTAGAGGGAAAAATCCACAAGAAGAATGGAAGGTGTGAAGGATGTAAAAGAAAGGGCCTATGTCAATATGTAGAGGTTGGCCGATAGAAGAATCGAGTGGAGGGCTGCGTGAAACCACTCCTAGGATTGTTCACCGATGATGTGGATGAGCCATTTCTTTGCATGAAGAACAGCCACACGAAATGAGTGAAGAGAGATACGCTGTGATATCTAATGCGACTTTTCGACAGGTAACAACATAAATAATAACTATATATATTAGCACTTTGCATAAAATTTCATGTACTAATTACGTCCATGGATACCCTAAATGATTGTTTTTTCTTGTTAAGAGCTACAAGCTAAATTGTTTTAAAAAGTATTTACCCGCTACTCAGATTACCTGAAGATGATGCCTAATGAAAAAATAGCATCCAAAACTTTCTATTGCGTCTCTTACGTTTCACTTTCATCATCATCATCATCATCAGCTAAGTTACGCTGTCATCTTTTTAAAGTTTTCAGCAGCCATCTCATTTCCCCCACACTTTTATGGGCTTCATCTTTCGGTGCTAGGTATATCATTATATCCACTTGCCTTCTCTGGAGTATCATATTTTTAACACTTACGACCTTGACTTTTCTGCAGCTGTAATCGTCCATGCTTTACGGCCATAATGAAGCATGCTTCAGTTTTATATTCTACTGAGGTCTTTTCTTCTCATCATCATCATCATCGGTCAAAAATCCTAGAATTGATTTGACGCAGCCCTCCACTCGATTCTTCTATCAGCCAACTTATTCATATTGACATATCCCCTCTCTTTTACATCCTTCACAACATGCTCCATATACCTTATACGAGGCCTGCCTTTTCCATTCTTCCCGTTCACTTTTCCCTCGACGATTGTCTTCATCAGGCCATCGTGTCTTAAGATGTGGCCTATTATGTAGTCCCGTCTTCTTTTTAAGGTTTTCAGTAGACATCTCTTCTCTCCCACTCTTCTTAAGATTTCTTCCTTTTTCACTCGATCGATCCATTTTATCTTCATCATTCTTCGGCAGAACCACATTTCAAATGCTTCCAGCCTGGACTTTTCTTCTATTGTTATCGTCCATGCTTCGCTGTCATATGGACAAATACTCCAGATGTATGTTCTAATGAAACGTTTCCTCACTTCCACGCTTGTATTTGCAGATTGAAGCAGAATTCTATTTTGTTAAAATAACCTTTTCTCCTGGGTAATTCTACTGACAATTTCGTTTTTATTTCGTCCATAGTTCGTTACTCGGCATCACAGGCAATAAAAATCTTCCACCTCCTCGATTTTTTTGATTTCCTAATTTAACATTTGCCCTGGATTGTTTGTCCTACTGCACGCCAATGCCTCAGTCTTCTTTTTTTGATCTTCTATGGAAAATATGGAAAAATGAAATATGTAAAATACAATGGCCAGGTGAATTTGGGAACTTTACAAAGTACCTATTTCTGTATTTCTGTGAATATGCTGAGGGCGATCAAACGTTTTGACGAATCCTGTAGCGCCGACTTAAGTATGGTGGTTGTGTTTGGGGAGTTTTGGAGGAAGGGAGTGCACAGGGAGGGCGTGCATTGTCAGAAAGTTGTAGGGGGGATGGGTAAGGGAGGTTTTTGGGTAGGGAAACTTAGATTGAGAACGCAAAAGAAAGATCAGATGCAGAGGTTTGATCAGGGGAACGGAAATGTCAAAGGGGGTCATTCAAAATTTGCAATGGGTAACTAGAGCCCACTCCTAGTTCTCCCATACGAACCCAACCTTCAATCACTTATTTTCTTTCATCTATATTTACTGACTATCCTGAAAAACCTCCTTGATGGTGTGTGGCAGGGGTTAATTTATCACCAAATATGCACTAATGTTTACAAACGGGAATATTATGTGCGACACACATTACCAGTCCTATTGTTCGCCCAACATGCAAAGAAACATTTATGGTGTACAATAGACATGCAATTCATATGTCTCCCGCAGCCACGCATAAAATTCTAAGAAAAAAATTATCCAGTATCTTAATTTTTTATCAACTAAATTTCATTAATATTTTAAATGTGTCCACTTATTACTCAATAGTTCGTCATCTAAACGTACATAAGACCTTGCCACACACCGCAGATGTGTGTATTATGTTACATTTAGGGTGGATCTTCACTAAAAATGCACTGCCAAATATTTAAAGAGATTAATGTTAACATTTTAGTCAAGTAATGACGATGCAGATATTTAAAAAGGACTTCCAGCGTGCATAAGCTTGCTGTTAGTTGGGTGGGCTAATAGAATTTATACCGAAATGCAACTACCTAGGCTACTTATCGATTTACTTGTGTATATATTATGGATTATGTTCACTGCTATTCAGATCCCTCTTAGTACGAGGAAAGACATCTTAAATCTATCGCAACGGTAATCTGTTGTTTTATGGGCAAATGTATCATAGTAAGTCAGAGTTCATTTCAACCTACGCGTAGCTACGGTTAGATAATGATTCCCATTAACTTCTTCTAATCGAATGGTTGTGCCTCATCATCATCATTTGTCAACAATCCTAGGATTGGTTTGACGCAGCTTACCACTCGATTCTTCTCTCGGCCAGCCTTTTCATTGTGACGTAATTCTTGTCTTTTACATACTTCACAACCTGTTCCATGTACCTCATACGAGGCCTGCCTTTTCCAATCTTTCCGTTCACTTTTCCCTCGGCGATAGTCTTCATCAGGCAATCGTGTCTCAAGATATGGCCGATTAAATTGTCCCTTCTTCTTTTTAGAGTTGTCATCAGCAGACCATTCTTCTCAAGACTTCCTCGTTCGATCTATTTGATCTTCATCATTCTTCTGTGGTACCAAATTTCGAATGTTTCCACGGTTTTCTTTCCCGCTGTTGTCATCATCCATGCTTCACTGCCGTAAAGAAACGTCCTCCAGATGTATGTTCTGATGAATTGCTTCCTTACTTCTACCCTAGTATTTTCAGCCGTAAGCAGATTATTCTTTTGAAAGAATGCCTTCTTTACCTGGCATATTCTACTAACTATTTCTATTGATTGTGCCTCTACAAATCATCATCTGTCGTCAATGCAAAAATAGTTTCCTATCATTTTTCATCATCTTGACGGAAATTTCATTACCTCCGGAGTACGTGTTTTAAGCCGTTCAATTCTAAAATGACTTAAGTATTTTTTTCCTTGTTAATTAAAAAGAGAAAAAATAAACGGCCCGAAAACACGACGGCAAACTATCACATGCCGTTAAAACATACCTGTGACTCTTGGCACTCTTTTTTCTAGCTGCCACTAGGTGGTGCTGACTACCAAGCAGACGGTTCACTCCGTTAAAGCTTATTAGCTATTATTGGAGGTACATTTATTCAGATAATTTACTCTAATTAACTAATACTCCTTTGTTTAAAATTATTTACGGAGCTCAATATTCATTTTACTACGGATACCGTGAAGTTCGCCCATCGCCGCGCGAAATGAACGCCATGTTTCGCATTAGCAGAGGCCTCCACGAGCAGGATGCCCCGGAGCCTCTAAAACGACTATTATTACCATGTTTAAAAGAGGAGACTTTTTGAGCTTTGATAGTTTTCACAGGCTATTATTAATACATTTAATACATATTCACTTGAGTTGAGGGGATCTGAAATACAATGGTAAGTTAAGGAGACGAATATTTCCTAGGCCTCGCAGCGTAAATTATCTATACCTTTTACGTCAGCAACAAACCAATTCTGAGCTTTTTCAAATGGTCTTAAAATTATCATTTTTTTATCTACTGAACTGGAATTTGTCAATCCAAACTTTTTGCGTAAAATGAATACATTTATAGGTCTGGCACGAAATGCTATTAATGAATTCTTCTTCGTTTGGTGAAGTACCCAATTGGCTAGGCAGAATTTAGCAGAACTTCTCCCGCATGTAGAAGTTCCTTTTAATGGGTAAGCCGGACCCTACTTGAATGCTTAGTGTTGAATAATTGAGTTCAGAGCTCGGTCCTTAGAATGGAACGTTAAGCTCTATGGCATCTTTCGCAAAGTGTAGACTAATGTAAGCACCAAGTTTATCTATACCCTTCGTCCTTACAGTTCCAAGTTCATCCTTGCACCTTTTCTTCTGATTTGAAGTGTCTATAAGCGCGTGAACAGAATTTAAAGCACACGTGATAGGAGAAGAAATTATAGCATTCCTGCATTGTGGTGCGAATGGGTTACATGTTTTGTTCCGAGTTATTTCTGTGGTATTTTCATAATATCCATGAATGAGGTCATCCCACTTAAAAATATCTGCCATAACCAGTTTGTGATATTCTTGGAACGATTCCATATGCCCTCTTTCCGGAGTGGTTAGGTGTCAACTGGAGCATATTCACCTGGTTACCGATGCCATGCTGCGTTAAAAAGGGATTTTGAGGGTTGCAGTGGGTTCGTAAGGGGCAGATAGAGGATGGGAAAGGAGGGCGGGTCCCCAGGGTGCAGATTCTGGCCCCACTTCTCCCCCACAAACCCATCGTTAACCCCTTTACCCTCCACCCTAAAGCCACCCTCCCGAAATGTGGGTGGGAAAGCGATGGGGGGTGAAAATAATAGGCCTTAAAAAGGGATCGTTAGCTGTATATTACCCCTTTCTCTCGATGTCCCCGCCCAACGCCCCCCCACCCTGCACCTCCGTCCCCGCGTTCCTTCCGGCCTCCCCTTTACCCCTATACCCCCTCGTACCCTTTTTCCCTATCACCCTCCCCCTTTTCCTCTTTCCGTCCTCCCCTCTACGGGACAGCCCTATATGATTTGCTGCAACGCGGTACCCCGCATTCGGTCGTAACTCTTAGCCCAGGGCTGTATTTTACACACTTTCTCCCCCCACTTTCTCTCCCGACCCTCAGACAATCTATTTTATTTGCCTTTCTCCCTTGCAACCTTCCATTCGCTCTCTCTCTCTCTTCCTCCCTATTTCCTTCCGCCTAACCCGGATTTCTCTATCCACGTCTCTCCACGTCCTAAATCTTCCTCCATATCTTCGAATTTTCTGTACCAGGGGACACATGAAGACGGCCGTTGGAAATTCTGAAAAATAATATGATCAACTTACAATTGATTTAACGCTAATATAAAGGAAATTGGATTATAGAGTGTAGATCTTGAATTAAAGGCACGGTTATTCAATGGTTACATTGTTAGGTTACCAGCAAGAGCTCATGACTTGAGTTAGAATTCCTTGGCCTTATTGACAATAACACAATTTGGGTGTTATTCTGGGTTCTTTTTTGGATAATACAAGCAAAGTCGACGCGCTGTCTACCTTGATATTTCAATTTAACGCATCGTTAGCGTAAGAACTTGGAGAACTATCGAAATAGGAATGTAGGAAATAAATACCAAAATGTATCTTACTCTTGATTTTGTTTACGGTCATTCGTTGTCTTACGAACCGCTCAGTACACGGTTCATTTGTTCTAATGCAATATTATTCTTGTGACATGAACTGCAAAGACTTTCGAATCTTTAGTAGTTGTGTTTCAGGAAAGGCAACCAATAGCTAATGCAATTTTCAAAATTAAGCGTAGGTAGGCGAATAGGTAGAGGTTAAAAATTCGTCAGGGATGGGTAAGGAAAAACATGTCATAACCATAACCTTCTCTTAGCAAAAGGCTATAAGAGGGCATGAGTAACTGTAGGATGTTTTCACGGAACAAAAGAAGGATTACAGGACTTCAGTTTTAGCCTACACCTTCTGAAGTGCGCCGAGGGGTCTACGGTTTGACGTCCCATCCGACGGACGGAGTACAACACTCGAAGTGGGGACCAGTATAATAGGGGAAAATGTCTGCCATTGAGGGGATTTTAACCAGGGCTCTTTGGTTGAAAAGCCAATAGTGTAGCCTCCCGTAATTTTACGTACGTTTATACCTGCGTAATGCAAGCAAAAATACGCTTAGTATATTTATTTAATTCTTCATACCGTCATGGATGTTATTTAGCTAACCATGGAAATGCATTTTCCACTGTACATTTAAAATGTCTCTGTTCCACTCTTGTCCTGCTAGGCATGCATATTCAGCGTTAAACCTTTCGTAGTGTATTTGAGGACAGTATTTTTTAATTCAGGGCAAAATCTAATTATTTATTAAGCATTGGAGCGAAAGCAAGCGGGTTATTCCTTAAGCCGCCAATATTTTCATGCACAATACTGCTATGGTGCTTATTAGCGGATACTGCTTTTGAAGAATTTTATGGCTAAGTCGTAATGCTTGAATTTTGAGGACAAAATCATGGATCACAAAAGAAAGGTGTTAAAACCAACAGTTCCAAGAAAGTTCAGATGGATTCATAAAACTATCTCCTTTAAGAAACAAAAAAGCAATTGATGGCAAATAATTAAAACAACGAACTACAAAAGAGCTAAAACAAAGCATTTAAAAAATTAAATGGAATATTATTTTAGTGTAAGAAATGCAAAATGCTTTATTGCGCATTGTCATAGTGATAAATGCCCAGCAATTGTTTTTATTATATTCTCCTTTCTAAGGACGATATAATTGATATTCCCCCATAAAATTAAGTTAATTGGACAATAAAATAATTGATTTTCAAAATGTGAAATTTTAAAGGCATGAATTTTCGGATTATGAGCAAAAAATTGAGTCTTGTCTTCAAAAAGACAATAGCAAATTTTATCAACAGATTCAGGCTTGATATGGTGGAAGCTATCCATAAATGAAAAGCTTGAAACGTTTTCCACAAATTAAATGTATACACTACACCTTTCAACTCACTGAGTCATCACTAGGTGTAAGACAAGGTGTGATGATGATGACTCTGTGAGTTGAACCGTGTAGTATGGCTATTAAAGCTGTGAAAAAGTGCCTCAAGTTTTTCATTAATAGCAAATTTGGTTTTCAAATCAAGCTACGACTGTGTATCAGGTATGTTCTCCTGTGTCAATCGGGCTGTTTTTCAATCAGATCATTCTCATGGTTTTCAATACGATTTCGATCCCATGCGATAGTATCCACATGGACCCTATCCCATTTCCGAAACCCTTTAATGTCTCATGCCGAATTCCGTCCAAGACCGTTGCTCACCCATGTTGGAAGAGTCGTTGATTTTCGACTCTTCTCCCCCTATTTCCAAGCAGAATGATTACCCAGGGCCTGGCCCTGTGTCATCGGCAAGCCCACTGTGCACGCGCTGGATTAGCAATCATGCGAGGGTGACCCGCGCCCCATACGTAGGTACTACCTCCTTTCCCGCAAAAATTGGAAGTCCCTGGTGGGGCGAAACACTGTGAGAACGGCGTAAATCACTCCCGTCGCCATGGGCCTATTACGTCCGCCAGAACCCACCAAACTCCCCCTCCTCTCCCCATGGGCCTCATATTTGGATGAATTTCGACTGCGTCGCTTCCCCCACCCCATGAACTCCTCGCGTGTACGAGAAGATAATACTGGAAGAGCTGTTAGCATGGAGAGTCACAGTCACACTGAGGGCGTCTCACGACTCTGTGTGACTGTAACTCACGGAAGGTGCTGAGAATTTGGGTAGAATGACCAGATTTCAGATCCTCATATTTTAATACTTGGCGTAGGATTTACGTCTTAAATTAAATGAATGCCTTAGCAAGGTGTTGTAGTTATTCAGGTACGGTGGCCGACAGCTAAGGCAGGATTTAGTATTTAACGAATGACAGCATTATCACAGAAATACTTTGTAAATTTTCTCTGTAAGGAAATTATGTGGAAATCACTACGTATTTCTGTTATAATGCTGACGGTCACGCATTTCCACAAATTATCGATACGTTAAAATCTATTTAACGAAGGGATTACCTCTTGATTTATATGCATGACTTGCGATGGATTAATGAGATATTATGAGGATATAGATTAGTCAAAGTTGAACAATATGTTCAAAGTTAAGCAATATGTTTCTGTTGAACAGTAGGTAACTTATGAGTACGTGAGTAGGCATGAGTAGGTGATGATAGTAGGTAACGCTTATTAGTCATCTGTTACCTTGATAAATCTTATGTGTGAATGACAGGCTTGATTCTGACACTGATGCCATTGCTCATGATTTGTTTTGCTCGCTGTCGCTTCATAATTAGTCACTCTGAGTTTAAATCAATCTAGTTGATATCGAAAAGCTATTAATCTCTAAAATACGCCAAGGTAACTCAATCGATGAGATGAACTAAAAAATTATTTTTCATTCTTAGGTGTGTACAATGTTGAGCGGAGCTGGATGACATTAGATGATGATTTGACATTAGGATAACGGAACTATAGCATCATTAAGGGTGTTAATATCATTACAGCTCCTCCTCCTGTAACTTTTGAAAGTGGAAACGTTTTAGAAACAGAGCACGCAGCGGGACAGATTCGGAACTGGGTCTGGTCACCATAAATTTGGCCAAGTAGGATAGCTGGGTGATTGGGTGGAAATGGGAATTTAATTGGAATCGGAGAAAAGGTTGATAGAAACCCAGTGTGTGTATAAGCCTAATCTTAACAAAATCTGCCAAGGGTCTACATTTCAGCGTTCACTTTCACGGACGTAATTCTGAGCTTGAAGTCTCCACATATCACTCTTGTGGGGATCGGTGTACCAACGAATGATATCGTTTACCTTCGCGGGGTTCATATTGTTTTGTTTCGTGAGTTCCCCAATACACGTCATTCTGTGTGCATCATGCACGGCTGGAAATGAAGTGAAAATGAAAAAAACTAAGATATTTTATGACGCATGTGGAAAAGGCCAGCCTCTAGTTGGGAATGTAAGTGAAAGGGAAGGTTTTACTAGAAGGATAATTTACAAAAATTAGTATACGAGTTTTTTGAGAAAATCCCTTGAAACCCGATAGAGTAAATTTTATTTTCGGGAAACGAAAACATTTGAATAGTTATTTTAAATCACTCCTAAAATACAGAATGAATCAGGTATTATGCGTGAAGAAATGCACACATGAAAAAACTGTTGTAAAAATCAACTCATTTTGTTTTGCAAAGTTTATCAACGTTTTATCAAAATTTATCAAATTTATTGTCTATTAACATTGTGGACCTCGAACCGCGCCTTACTACAACTATTACAAGCAAGTCTTCGCGTAAAATGGAAATAATTCAAAGGAATAATTATCCAATGAATTAGTCCATTAAATAATGCAATTGGTTATTAAATGATGCTACTAAAATGATGATGGCATTGAAACTTATTATTATGTCTGTTATGCAGTTTCAAATACCTTGAGCCAGTTTATAATTATCAACTCATAAGTATTCACGGAAATTCACAAAATATTCCGGTGGGAAGAATTGGGAATGTTTCTGAGAACTTGATTTACTGTGACACTATTTTGGTAACTATTAATTTCTGCTCCTTTTTAAACTGAATGACTTAATTTTCTATTCCTCTGAATTAAGATAGCGGTAATAAGTGGTCATAACCTGAAAGTCAGCGGCTTTGTTACTGTAAATATCTCTTTCCTCTATGTCTTCTACCGCATCTCCAACAATGCGAGTGTGAAAATAATAACTGGGTATTATTTGTGTATTTGTTTGACTGGATTAGAAGTATCTGATACAATATTACAAATCATCTACACGACATTTGGCTACCAAAGTTTGGATTTAAAAAATTTGGAAACGCTCTCAACTCACCCACTGTTAGATACCAAGAAAGACCATTGTGATTCTAGTATTCGGAATTTATTCCCTTTCAAGAGTTATGATATAATTAGAGAGGAATGTCAATTTGTGCATTTTTCCATGCATTGAAATGTTTCAACTTTCTTATCCTTTTGTAATTCAGTTTTGTACTACAACATTTGCGGACAAACTTCCATCAAAAAGTGTACCCGAGAAAGTGCATATGACTAATGTGAAGAAATATTTGAATCTTTAAGCGGAAAATTATGGAGAAGCATTATTATGATTTTTTATGCAAAAAAAAAAGAATTGATATCCCTGTTGACTCGTTAATTTAAATCAGGGAAGGAGCTACCTTCATGGAAGATTTTCCATTAAACCGAGATGAAGGCGTTCTTAATACAGCCGCGGATTCGTGGTGAATGAGTTGTGGGATTTTTTTCGATTAAAAAATATCCAAAAGTGAGGGCATATTTTTGCCTTCTGCACTTCGTGTCTGTACATCGATCGAAGAGAGTAATAAATACGAGCAGTATCAAGAGAGAATTGCGTACGAACTCAAGGTAGAGAGACAAGTGCGCACCGTCATACGGGTTTCTGGTATTCATCCTCCTCATTTCAATCAAACAAGAGTGACAAAAAAAACAAGGGTTTCTCTTCGCAACGTCTCCGTTACACATGGGAGAAGGAAAGAGCGATATATAGAAAGATGGATAGTGAGTGGGAGAGTGAGGGTAGTAAATGGGGAAGACAAAAGCCAAGGAGCGCGGATGGGATTTTGAATGCGAGGATATCTTTACGCGTTTTGGCAGAGGGGGGAGGGGATGGGAACAGGAGGAGATAAGCGTTTCGGGTTGGAGCCCGACTTAGGGGATGAGGAGAGAGTGCCAGGGAGGAAGGGGAAAGGGACCAACGAAATGGATGCATGGGAAAGTCAGGGTCTGCTCTCAAGGAAGTGTTCTTTTTTCCGTTCAGGAAGGAATAGGTGGGGGGATGAAAGAATAAGAAGCCTCGGCGGGGAGAAGAAGGAGGGGAACTCAGGGGGTGTGAGGATCGGGCGGCAACGGCCCTGGAAACTCGGAGGAGTTTGAGATATATATCTTTGAGCTCATAAATTCTCCCCAGGCTGCATCAATCCGCTCGCGAGCTTTTTTTTCTTTTCTCCTCTCCGAACCCTTTTTTCTCCCCTCTCCTATCCTTTCGCGACTCCCATTTTTTTACTTATCCGCGGGTGGATGGGAAAAGTAATTCAATTTCGACGCGCAAACACCGTATTCGGAATTTAGGGAGATAATAAGGGATGCGTGTGGGGCGGCTTGTCCGGTGGAGGGTATGGACAGAAAAGGGAGATATATCACTATCAAAATCCTCCGCGTATTCATTCAGATAAGCGTAAGTGGTTTCGAGAATTTAGGTGAGTAGTGAAAGAAGAAAACATAGCTCTTACGTATTGTGAGATCTAATTGTGGTTGAGTATATTGCTGTGTTTGGTGGTAGGCTGAGGAATGTTTTTTTTTATCTCTTGACGGTCTATGGCAATAGACGAGTAGACAATAGGTGAAGCCTAGTATTGTATCTCTTAGATGATATTTGTATCACGTGGGATTGATAATCTACATCTACAATTACGCAATATCCTGCCAGCCACCTCGAAGGTGTGTGGAAGGGGGTGAATGATCAACATACATTCACTTCGTAACTTACAACGAAGGTAAGAGGTGAAATCTTCTTCTTCATAGACACATATTAGATACACGGTCACGTGCAACTAAAAGTTTAGTATCTGCGTAATGCTCGGTTACAAAAAAACCCTAACTAAAATCATTGCACTTAGTTCAAATAAATTAGTTTTCTGGCAAGTTTTGTAGGTGTTGGAGTTGAGAATAAGTAGTAGGGTAAACGGACATGCTATTGTTTGCTCCTTATGGTTAGTGTTTTTGGTTGGTAATTTTTCAAGTAGTTACCTATCCTCTTGTTGGCTAAATTCTCTTGATGGACCCTTATAGTATCACACCTAAAGTTCGTGTCAGCGGTGAAATTTATAATTTAATAACAGTTGGGAAATGATTCGTAAACATAAGAAACAGTTATTACCTATAAGAAAGGAAGGTTTGGACTGATAGAGCACTATCAAAGTAAACAGATGAGCTAAGGAGTTCACAGCAACAGCTGCCTAATACCGGAACAAGCGCTGTTTGCATGCATCACCTCTTCTCGTAATGTTTCACGTCTATTCACCCATTTGTGTTACGCAGATTAGATTACAACAGATTAGAGTGCTTCGGGCAATGATAGACTCCCCTTTAATTTCCCGGCTTTCATCATAAAGCCTTCCCCCTCTTGTCACACCATCAATGACTTTTCAGCCAGGCAATTTTTTCTCTTTTTTCTACTTTGCGAAAACTTTACTTTTCCTATTTAGATTCTACTTTAAGAATGTAACTCAATTACTAAGACGTAGTCCATAGTTACTCATTAGCCAGAGATTGATTTAAATTTGTCATGAACACCAGAGAAATGAATCCTCGCTTTACTCTCAGACCAAAGGCAAATTTTAGGTTAATTCGGGAATGCTTAAATCACCTCTGTCTAATCGGTTGGATTACATTTATGCATGAGCCCACCATGGCCGTGTTCAGATTCAATGAGCGACGCGCATTCAAGGGACATCAATTAAATCACGCACACATGACCCAAGGTCAGCTTGGTGTTTTCAGCGCCATTTAACGATCCACTCTACGAAATGTAAGGTAATGTAATCCGCTGGAACGGCACGAATCATCGCGGCGTAAAATTTATGCCTTATCGATGTGACTGGGAAAAAAATTATACTGAAGGGATGAAAAAATTGATTTGTCATATGATAGTGAGTGCATTTGGCACGCATTACCGAGAAGGGAGATGTTAGAGATTGGAAGATTAGATGGAACGAGAGCCAAGGTAGGAAAAAGATATAGAGGTATCCGGGGGAATTATGGGCGGAGGTTATAAGATAGATGTTTTAAAGAGATATGGGGTGCGGTCGGTCCCTTGAAGAGAGGAAATATATGGGCGGGGGTTTATAAGCGATGTAGTCCCATTCTATGCGTGGAAAATTAGAAAAGGGTTTTGAGTGGGCCGTGTGGGAGAACGGTGGGAATGAAAATGCGTTGCTTTCTTGAGGAGAGAGCATCTGCTTTGAGAGTCATCGACAGAGACGGGTTGCTCTTCTAAAAATTTGGGGAGTTGCGTGCCCAAGCATTTTTCCAAAGTTATTACATATTCCACATTTTGCTTCATTTTGCATTGCTTACAATTGCTTTTAAAAGTCTCTCTGAAACTTATCTCCATATTATTTTTTTGTTTTTCTGTTCGAAACAGGGGTTTTGTGGGAGTTGAACCATAGCGAAGGTTTTTAACCCCATGTTAGGGTAGTTGAATTTTTGAGGAGACGAAATTTCACACAGAGCTGAGGAGGGACATGAATATTAGGCTAATATTTAACGATAGGCGTCGATGGGGTCCACGGTTTAAAATCCCATCCGATGGATGGAGTGAACTTGAAGTTCTACTTGCATAGCGCTGAAGTACCAGCCGGTATACGAATAAAATATCTTTTCCCCTTAGTGATTCGAACCCGAACCCTCGGGATGGGAAGCTAGTTCTCTGTGCTTCACTACAATTTCACCATTAGTTTTTAATAGGCTTGAGGAATCCATTGGCATATATCCTTTTTCTCCATCTCTCCCCTTAGTCAATATTCCGTGAGTCGTCATATTTTAATGAGTTAATCACATTTCAGTTCTTCTTTCTCTGTCTGTCAATTTTGATGCTATGAGCATAATTTCTCAAGAAGTATGAACAAAATATTTTATGTTGCTCATGACCTGGCATTTTGCTGTAAATGTAGAATGCTGACTCAACAATTATACACATTTTCAAGATTTTAGAGAATGACATTTAGATTGCCCAGAGCACGAGCCCAGAACTCCTAATATCCAGTCAGATACTGTAGCGAGTTAAGTTACCAAAGCGTCCTTCTTCCCTGTGATTTCCGAAGGCAGAAATCAGGTGATTCTGGGTTGAAGTCCCGTTCAAAGTAAATTTTTTCAGTGGAAATGTTGCTGATATTCATAGCATGTGAGTAGCTACCTTAAGGTTTTTCGCACCTGGGTCATATCCCTGAATTTGATGCCTATATATCCCCAAAAAGGCCTTGGCCTACTTTTGCCTATTATAATCCTTCACGATTTTTTCAGTCTTTATAACATAATTAAAAACGTGGATTTATTATTTAACATGGAGCGTACTAAAGCAAGTGATATTTTAGTCCATAACTAATTCTTCGGTTTTATGCACACTATTTTTTCGGATTTATTATTAAATTTTTTTTATCGACTAAGTTCAAATATAAAAACGTAGCGAGAAAAGACATCCAAAAGAGTTTGAAGGACCTGATATTATACGAGCAGAGAAAAATACTTTTTTCAAGCACCGCAAGAATACTTCTGGGTTATGCTTGTGAGAATAGCGTAGGAAAAAGCGTCACCTTCAATCTATTCGGAGATTTACTTTGCGTTAATCTCCAAGGGCATTGAAGTATTCACTGAGTCGGAACAAGTGACACCGATTGAGTGGATATTTCGACTTTTACAGAATCCACATTCATTCTTTGGCTTGGCGGAATCCATCGCGAAAATACGAATAAGCTTATTGAGGCAGGGTAAGTAGAACGATTGAGCTCCATTTGTTGCATTTAAGAAAGAGTCTTCTCTTTAGTAATCCTTTCAGTTTGAGGATTTTGTTGGAATCAAGTCGTTGGCTGAGAAGTCCGGCTACATTCCCGAGAGGGATTGTGGGATATGCGGGGATAAAAAACTTGAATAACACATCAGCCAAAAAAGAAGAGCTCGAATAAACCCAAAGCAAGGGTAGAGGGATAAAAGTACAAACTTTAGATTGAAGTGTATTAATTGAAGCAATGAAGATTTAAGTTATGTTTTAAAAAAACGCTTGAAACCCTTTACGTTTTCAATCTACTCTAGCAACATTTTGACGTATTATTTGCAGATAATTAAGGCAAAATTTTGCTTTAAAAATGAGATAAAAGATATTATGAAGAATTTTGGTATGTTTTCGACATATTTAATATTATATCAATTTGGATAATTTAATGCAGTAAGACCTAACGGTTAAATATGTTCAAGAAGGGAAAAATATTTTGATAGGCATTTTTATTTTATATTTAGAGTCTCTGGATACTTATATGTTTTATCTTTTTTCAATCTGCTCGATATATTACCTTTTTCTCACTAGCTTATTTCATCTCAATGATTATTTTATTTTATCTTTTATATAAATGGGAATATGCCTATTAACTGCATAAAAAAATAATCCCCTACGCACTTTTATCTTTTAAAGAAATGTAGGCAGGTTTATGCATCTATTTGAAAATTGAGGCTACAGAGAGTAATGTAAATGCTACCAATCGCACGTTGGAAAACTTGCAACGGGAAGTTATGTTCAAAGCTGTAAATCAGGAGAAGTTTGTATGCATAAAGGTGGCATGATTGCGATACCAAAATTTAGAGGCTAGAGGTTGAGAAATCTGTGGAGAAGTTTATATCGAGAACTTTAATAATATTACCATATACGGAAATAAGGAGAAAGAGAGTGCGGTGTACTTGGAGAAGAGAGAATGTTAGTGAAGGAAGTTATGAAGGTGTGATGTTAAGAAGAGATTTGTACGAGGGAGTGGGTATATGAAAAGTATGACCATATTTAATATCTTCTGTGCTGAAGAGGTAAATATCGTGTTAAAGCGAAATATCCAAAAGTAACAAAAGAATGTAGTGCAGTAACCTATCTATCGAATTTGGTGAGGGGTGAATAATCCCCAAACTTGGTGCATTTTGTTGATTATTGAACAAAGACTTGGACGCAATACTACTAAAAAAATGCTACTATATACCAAAAAGAAACTCCTTCAAAACCTATCCTGAGTGGAATCACACCAATAATGATTATTGTGACACATAATTGCTTTCTCTTCTCTTTTCTATGTCATTAAAATCTTTCAATGCCCTACTGTCGTTCTTTTAACCATCATGCGGATTTAAATATCACTCTAAACACACATTGATTACTTCTGCTTTAGTTTTAGTTAAATTCCTTGAATATACAAAATGAAAATATATTATAATTTATTTACTGATATGTTGATTGGATATTATATAATAAAATTCTAGAAAAATAATTATATTTTATATTTGTCAATGTTTTATATCTTTTAAAGTTGATATTATTACTCGATATATTAGACAAAATTGAGAAATAAAATTATTCAATCCTATAATTTCCTTATTAAACTATACAAATTGCGTGTCATTGAGAAAATCAGCATATGTTTTTTCGTATTACTTAGCAAGAAAATATTCACTTTCAAATGCAGAATAAATCATCTCAAAATAGCAACAAGTAAACCAATAATGATTTTTTGAATAAAGGCCTACAAAATCAGCAAAATAATAATAATAATGTTTATTCCGCCTCTGAGAAAAAATAAAACATACAAATACAAAGAATACAAAAAACATCAATTTAGAGGGGAATGTAGGTACCCCAGAGGATAACCTGTGTTAGGGTTACCATCATCACCTATTGAAAGCAGCGGATGATGGTAATGCATATAAGTATTTAACCTAGAGGCTAATAAACACTTTATATTGCCAAAAATGGTGTGCAAAATAATGTAATATAAAAAATAATAAATGAATGAAGCAGGAGACCAGTGTAATTTCTGGGAATACCCAACAAAAAATCGGTGGTACTCAAAGGGTTAAAAAATGGTCACTATCTTGACTCATGTACAATAATGAAACTTGAATGTTTAGAGTGCGATAGATGGTGAGAAAAAAAAGAGTTGAAAATACCCGGAATTGTCGTTATGCTTTAAAGAAAATCGCCAAATTGTCCCAAGTTCAATATTCCATTTGACCAAAGGAGCTTTGAAACTTACAATCCCCTTCCACATAGCACTCAAGTAACGAACCGTATCATCATCATCACAATTCAACAACATGTACTGACTAACATGACTGCTTTGACGTAACTTGCCATTCGATTCCCTTATCGGCAAACCTCTTCATATGTATATGGTTCTTCTCCTTCACAACTTTTACTAAGCATTCCAGATCTTTAATACGAGAACTTTCCCATTCCTTCTATTAACTTTTCCCTCGAAGATGTCTTCATCAGGCAATCGAGTTTCAAAATAAGGTTGATTAAGTAGTTCTGTCTTCTTCTTAAAGTATTCAGCCGACTTCTCTTTTCTCCCGCTCTTCCCAGGATTTCTTCATTAGTTACTCAATCGATCGATTTCATCTTCATTATCCTTCTGCTACACCTCTTTTCAAATTCTACCAGCTTTGACTTCTCTGCTCCCGTTATCGTTCATGCCTAAATGCAATAAAGGACAATGCTTTGTAAGTTCCAATTGGGTGTTTTCTGATTACCTAGTTTGTTTGAGCCTGGACTATTCCAACGAAATAACAATGCTCTTTCACCCCCTCAGGTATTTGCTTTTCTAGTTTAAAGTTGACCATGGCCTGTTCTCTGCAACTGCATACCATCCATTACCTTATTTTTTAAATCTTCTGATGATATCTTGTAATTGTTGTTTGAAGAAGCGGAAAAAACTATTAAAAAATCGGTCTTCCGATTCAAATCAAAAGTCAAGATTTTATGTTGTGGAAGGTTTTAATGGTTTACAAAACATGCATCACACTAATTTTAGGATTGTCTTCAAGTGAAGAAGTAAAATAAAGATGTTTTGTAGTTTTAAGACCTCACCTAGAATATGTAGCAAGCATTTGGAATCCAGTGGTTAAGGCTATAATTCGGAAACAAAAAAATAACAGAGGAAAGGAGAACGTTTTGTAAAAATATTAAATTAACGTACTTACATAAAGTCAATGAATCTGGTATCATTATGTTTGTCTTATAGATGTTTTGTAGGTCTTATTGGCGTCTTATTTTAGGTCTTGTAGTGGCTCGCAGGTTGAAAAGTATATGTAGCTGTATCAGTCAGGTTTGAGATAAGTGCAATATCAGTCTCTTCAAGGATTTTAACCCAAGTTCACTCCCATTTGATGTGCATGTTTGGGAAATCCTAGAACCTATTAGGTTGTTTGCAAGTAATTTACTCGAAATATTCAAATCTAACGAAGTTGAATCTGACACAGCAGACGTATTTCTAACCCTAACCTATATACGCAGGTCAGAGAGGTTTCAAATGAAGAGAAATCAACTGTCAGAGGCAGTGGTTCTAGAATTCGTTTATCCCACGCATAACAAACACCGAAAATAAAGTAGAATTATTTCAAACAAATTTCATAACATTCTTCTTTATAAAAATGAACATTTTTTTTGTTTTAACTCATCTTCATTGCTGGTGACCTATAATTCCCTGCCACACGCTATTCTGGCGGCTCACAGGTTATACAGGTTATACCTGTATATAGATGAAGAGGCGTAATTAAAGTTTGAGATCACTGAAATCTCAGTCTCTCCTGGAATTTGAACCCAGAACCTTTGGATTAGAGGCCACTACTCAATCATTCGCCACACCAACCGTTCTGCTATTTAATTTGTTATCCCCAGTACGATAAGGAAAAGAAGTGCGGAAAGGCCTTAGTCGGAAAATCGTGGTGAGCGTGGTTTATCCGTGCGGGAGACGGAATAAAGAGGCCAAGTCCAAGGTGAGATATAAGAGGGAGGGCATAACTCGATAGATATGTATATGCGTGTACGGCGGGGGAGGAGGGCAATGATTGATCGGCCGGCCTGGGACCGTGAATGGGGAACGAGGCATCAGGAATTTGAATTCCGGAGAGGGAGAGGCTCCCGGTGGTGAGGGTGAGGAGCGCAGAAAAATGAGTCGATCGAGATAAATAGGCGTGGGAGGGAGGGGGCGGAAGGGTGAGTTTTATGAGGGATCGGGCCGCAAGGGTATGGGGAGGAATAATGGGGAATTTCCCAGGGTGTCCCCGGGATCCTAAGGGCGGGGCTTATAGAGAGATCGCTCCTCTTGGGCTCAAATTGAATGCTCCATTTTTTTCATTTCCTGACTCTGCTGGAGATGATCACCCTTCTTCGTCTTTTGCATCTGCGTGCCGCTCTGCAAGCAGGATGGTTTCTCATAGTTCGTGCCCCGCGGCACCGAGGGTGAAGAAGGAATCCGAATGGAATGGATAGGATTGTAAGCAGTCTGAGAGCAAGTGCGAATGAAATCACATCTCAGTTATGACCAAAATATTTCTACTGTAAACTCCCGATTTTCCGTGCTAATGACTGGTAAAAGTGCACGGATAATCGGGAAACAGGAATACAATTAACTCCCGATTATCCGTGCGCACGTTATCCGGGCTACGGATTATGCGTGAATCGCTAATCTATTTAGTGTATGAGAAATGGTCTCTGAGGTAAGTAAACTTTTGTTATTCTCCGCCAACCGTGACTTTTACTGCGGCCCTATCGACTGTTACGATGTCTTACGACAGGCTTCGTGCCGTCACCCGAGGTTTGCGAACATTTTATTGCAGCCGGAACAGTTGTACTGGATTATATTTAGTCATAAAATGCTATTTCGTGCAGCGATAATCTTTTCATTGGCGTATTGTGTTATTTTCTCAGGGAGTTTTTTCAGGGAGAAATGAAATCGGAGAGAACCAAACGGGATTATCCGCGTTTCCCGATTATCCGTGAACCCTTTACCAGTCATTAGCACGCAAAATCGGGAGTGTACTGCAATCCTCTGTTTGGTTATTTCCAGATTCATTTCTCTACGGTGCGTCGCCAAAATAAATGAACTCCCTAAGAAAATATTATTATACGCCAATGAAAAAACCGTCGCTGTACATAATAGCATTTTATGACAAAAAGAATCTAGTGTAGCTGTCCCGGCCGCAAGAAATTGCTCGCAAGCCACGGGTGGTGGCACGAAACCTGGTGTAAGACATCGGACCATTCAGTAGGACCAAAGTGAAAGTCATGATTAGAGGAAAATACCAAAAGTTTACTTACTTTTGAGACCATTGCCGACACACTAAATTGATTGGCGATGCACGGATAATCTGCAGCCCGGATAACGCGTGCACGGATAACCGTGAATTTACTGTATCACTAAGCGATAAGTTGTTAGGCAGTCCCTGGTTGAATACGTAGTTGGGGTGAGATTCGTGAAAAATCTAAAGAAGCACGAAAACTCGTTTGGTTATGGGATGGACTTCGCTTCTATGTATACATAGAAGCGAACATATTAATTTTGTAGCGTGTCAGTCAGTCCATCATTCTGTATCCGTTTTGCTTCGTTCTCTCTACATTTTTTAGCTAAAAGAATGAGGTTTGGTGGGTTGAGTGTGGATTCTCTGTCTGCATGACTTGGTAGTAGTTTTGGATTTTTAGCAGTTTATGGTGTAGAGAAAAATGCAAGATAAAAATGGTTTTTCCCTATCTTTTAACATGGGAAATCAGTTTCTATGCAAATTTGTTTTCGTTGCTAAGTAAATGTGTTAACCTTTTGGTAAAGGGGCAAAATTGGATTGAAGAATTTGAAGAAAGGGGAATTAGTTTCATCAAACAATTTTGTAAGTATGTAAATATTAATGGACGTTTTCGATGCGCAGATAGTGGAAAAAAAAAACAATTTTGTCTACCGGTCCCGATCCCGAGTATGAAATGTGTATTTCAAAGTTAGGCGTTTTGAAGTACATTTCTAAAAGTTAAAAGAAGGTTATAAAACTTTAATTATGTATTAATGTTTGTTGCTAAATCAGCAGGTTAATTCAAATATATATTAATTTTGTAGCGTATCAGTCAGTCACTCTGTATCCGTTTTGTTTTTCTCTCTACCAAGTTTTGAGCTAAAAGAGTGAGGTTTAGAGCGTTGAGTGTGGATTCTCTGTGTATATGATTTGGTAGTAGTTTTGGTTTTTTAGCAGTTTGTGGTGCAGATAAAAATGCAAAAAAACGTGGTTTTTGTGAGTGGGAGAAAACATTTAATGATAATTTGGTGTAGAAAAAAGTGCAAAAACATATAGGATAATTAGAGTGGGACACATTTTTCTATTTATAAAATAGCCATATCCTTCTCTCTGCATACGAAATGCTTATGAAAAGTGCCTGCAAAGCAGGCAGTAGGCCTGCTCGTCTATCTTAAGTGTAGTCAACATTCAGCTCTCAATGGCAATCATTTTTAAAAGTACAAACCATTTGCGAAAAACATTTTTGTTTACCGCAGATATGCTACATAGCAAGTTAATTTAACGTGACAAAAATCTTCTGTCGATGACATAAATTAATTTCTCAATATTACGTAGCGATGCGTCATAATACCTAATTGTTGAAGAATTCTCAAGACCATTATCACCTATAATGTGACAAAGAGTAGCAGCATTGATTTACAATCCAACTAAAATGGACATGTACTGACTGAAAACAAACAACTCTTTTATACCAATTCCAGAAAATATTTTGGCCCATTTTATTACTTCTTTATTTTGCTTCATAGAAATGTTGAAATAAATAAATTTAATGGAGTCCCTTGGCCCGTGCAGATCGTTAAAAAAACTATTATTTTTTCCAAATGTTTAAATACTGCTGCCTACTTCAAGGAAGCATGTTCAATAATAGAGTTACGTGCAACTAAATGGTTAGTATATACGTAGTTATAAAGTAATTTCTGAATAGAAACACATACCTTGTCTCCCTAGCATGCCTGCAGTTAAATCATGCTTAATGCAATACATACTACTCCTGTAATATTTTACATTCCTATCCTTTTTTATGTTGCCTATTATATTTTCTTGTGATTTTCGGGAATAATGAAATTTTAAATTATCAGTAAAACATTCCACCCTTCCTCCCCTCGAAATAAATGCTGGTCTCATGCTAAATATCTTTAAATAGCGAATAAGATCTATACTGATTATTGCCTCTCGTGCTAGATATAACATAAACTGTTCATTCATGAATATGGACCAATAGTAACCACAGTTCCTGGCATATGGCACTGCGTATTCTCGTATTCTCAAGCGTAAATTTCCAAGCAGTCGCTTTTGACCACAGAATTTTGGCCACCGAAAATAAGATGAGTGGCATCGGTCACAAGTGTAAATGTTATCCCTTTATCTTAACTGCATTTTTATTCCTTTCCTCTTCTTACCACCATAAATGCATCTAAGTCATATAGATACCTCCCGCCACCTTATATGACGCATCTTAGGATGATGCTGAGGTGTTGATCCCTGGGTCTTTCGAGTGATGGATGACTTCTTTCGGGATCAATAGACTTCTTCAGGATTTCAATGCTATCAAGGAAGGGAATTGTGATTTTCAAATATGCAAAGGGAAAGTTGGAATAGATATTGTACATTTTGATGCAGAAAAGTAGCCTGTAGTGATTTTTTTAAACGTGAATAATGTTTACATTACTAACTCATGCACGCTTTTGGAAATGTAAATTGAGATATATATACATTTGAAATAATGTCTGAGTAATAAATAATTACATCACCTACTCTGTGGAAACTAAAATTTTAGTTCAACCCTTTGGTTTCTTGTAGGTTCCCCATGCACATTTTCTCATCAATCCTGATAGTATGTATTAAGGTAAATGTATTTTTTTATTTAAAATGCATTCCTGATTGTCGTTCACACCTTCAATATGGTCTGCAAGATATAATATAGGTGTAGATCAGCGATCAGCTTACGGTGAGACATTTGCTTCAGAGATCAGAAGTAACGAAAAAGGAGACGCATGTAGAGGATTAAACGTAACGGATATGTCTCAGTTCTTCATGCACGAATTTTCCTACCCGTCACTAATCGGTACTTACCACGTAAGTCGAGTTTCTTCGTTGCATGTGTGAGTGGGAGCGGGGATTAGATTCCTTCAGGGATTAGGTATGGAGCCAAAGGCAAATGAGGAAAACGTTTAAACAGCGCGTTAAACGTATGAGCCTGTAAATTTAAAATAGTGGCAGTGCGCGTGGACAGGGAGACCGTGAATCATAAGAGGGATGGGACGCAAGGGTCAATGTATCACGTGGAGGTGTAATTGGTTGGGGAAAAATGCCACAAAGTCAACAAATCATGGGGTAAAGGACGTGTGGTCGGATGGAGCTGACCTCGTGTCGCAAGAAACGTTCTCATGCGTTTCTGTTCCGGGATATAATGATATATCTACTTAAAATGGCAAAAACTATAGTTTAGACTATAGTTCCATTGGAGAGAGTAAGAGAAAGCACCCGTGCTGATATTCGGCCGAAGAGAAACTGTTAGAGTTGTAATCTAATACATAAATATGGGTTGGCAACATATGTTGCTATTTATGTCAGTAACTATTTATCTATATTGTTGTTGTCAACTCTCTGTCAGTCGTTCAATTTGTAAAATGGAATTTGGATGTGTCTGTGACTCGTGATTAAAACATCTTAGTTTAAAGCCGATATCTCAAGATATTATTTAACCTCTAACAGGTTATGGGCCCAGGCGACCGAAAAGGACCAGTTGTGCTTCAATAGTACTGCAACATTACGCGAGTGCATTTTTTTTTACGTATTGTATCGTTAAAGCGAAAAATGGCTGAGGCGTCAGTTGGAACTGGTTTGCCATCCTTAGAAAAATTGGATGGACGGGACAATTACAATATTTGGACATTCCAAATGAAGATGTATTTAGTGCATGAAGGTTGCGTTGAAGGCTACGCCGCAGATGACACATCCAAATTAATTCAGGACAGTCGGTGGGGCCAAAATGACGAGTCCGCGTTGTGGGCAAAAAGTAAAGGGGTTTCCGGGCGACAATCTGGTAAAGCAGTGCAAGTGGCTAGAAACGTGGGAAATTTGGTCACATTAGAGCCAAATGCAGGAGCAGATGGAACTACGAGACACACAGTAGCGTTTCATCGCATGGGTCCAGGACTGCACAAGGACCATCAGCTGTACCGAGTACGGTGATGAAAAAGGAGAGAACTCTTCTCTCTGTGGCAGCCTTGGGAGCCAAACACATCGCGAGTGAAGCTGACTGGTTCATCGACTCCGGAGCTACGGTCCATATGACAGGAAGAGAGCACTGGTTGCAGAATCTTAATGATTTATATATACTTATATCTATTAGATTAAGTGAGGGTGTTAGAGTTGTAATCTAATACATAAATATGGGTTGGCAACATATGTTGCTATTTATGTCAGTAACTATTTATCTATATTGTTGTTGTCAACTCTCTGTCAGTCGTTCAATTTGTAAAATGGAATTTGGATGTGTCTGTGACTCGTGATTAAAACATCTTAGTTTAAAGCCGATATCTCAAGATATTATTTAACCTCTAACAGAAACGTATAATTTATGATCAAACATGATATAGTGAGTATTTCATATGCGAGTACTTTTCTTCGGTACTGTGCAATGCAGTGTCACTTGTAAATACTACAGTGCTGGATGTATTCCTTCCGTTTCCTTCAACACATAATTCCCCGACACTATATCTCCCTCCAAATCAGCCTATTTAACTTCCCCAAATCCATAATACCCATAATATCTTTTCTTTGTCTTCCTTGTCCTTACTTTCCCAATTTTTGCACCCTCGTCAACGACTTCCAGTTCTCCAACAAAAATTCTTCATTCAATTTTTGTTTCACCCTAATCATGCTGAATACTTTTTCAGACATTCTCCTATACGTCTCTTGTATTTTTTCTATTCTTCTCAATAACCACGTTTCTAATGCAACCTTTTAAAATCTTGCCGCTGTTCTTTGCACTGCTCTAATTCCTTCCTTGCATGCACTCAATTCTGTCAGTTCCTCTAGGTAGACACTAAACTGGTCGCTTACCCTCCCTAAACCCCCTCCCCTCTCATTCCACTTCAGGGGTCTTTGCCAAGGCATGGTACTCTACTCAGCCCCGAAATCTCATCCTAACCGCTTCCTCAGTGAAATCCAACTCTAATAATAATATTTATTTACTGGTAAGAAATAACCCATTACAAAGTTTACATAGTTTAACACCATGTATAGTAACACTGACCATAAATATAATCACAGTGAACGAAAATAAGAAAAAAATAATAGTTACATCACAAAGAATATTCATCACAATATAAAATATTGCATGAAAATACACTTCTGACTCTAATAGCAGCAAATTTTATCACTTCCACTGATATGCATATTATAAATAAGTTGAAAACAGCTAGTTTATACACACTATGTGACAATATTTAAAAATGTCTTGGCCTGAGCCCTTGAAGATTTGAAAATATCAATGTTCCAACAGATGGAATTTGAGTCACGCGTTAATCTAGGTCACGGTGGAAAGAAGGAATAGTTGGAAGGTGATAGAGAACACTAAATATAAAAGGGTTTCTGACACCCCCTGTTGGAACCTTGAAATTGATAGCCTGTAGCAATTCTGGTACATCACTAAGTACCTGTTACTGACTAGTAACCTAATAGCCACCTAATGGGTGTTGGGAAGGAGTCAGTTACCCATCCCTCCTTTCCTATCCTTATACCTTTCCTCCCGGTCTGAAGCGCCTATTAGTGCGGAAACAGACTTGAAAACACCCATGAAGGGGTCAGTTACCACCAAGTATTCACTGCATACATCCATAAATGTTTGTATTACACACATAATGAGGTATACTCTGAATACCATGCAGGACACACAATACAAATTCGACTTTTCATCCGACATACAAGGAAAGATTTGATAATCACTGCGATTACGTAGATAACAGGTTCATGCAAACATGCTGCAAACATAAATGTTTGTACCACATAATACATATTAAATATTCATACAAACAGAAATGTTTGTATTACACACATAATGAGGTATACTCTGAATACCATGCAGGACACACAATACAAATTCGACTTTTCATCCGACATACAAGGAAAGATTTGATAAGCAGTGCGATTACGTAGATAACAGGTTCATGCAAACATGCTGCAAACATAAATGTTTGTACCACATAATACATATTAAATATTCATACAAACAGAAATGTTTGTATTACACACATAATGAGGTATACTCTGAATGCCATGCAGGACACACAATACAAATTCGACTTTTCATCCGACATACAAGGAAAGATTTGATAAGCACTGCGATTACGTAGATAACAGGTTCATGCAAACATGCTGCAAACATAAATGTTTGTACCACATAATACATATTAAATATTCATACAAACAGAAATGTTTGTATTACACACATAATGAGGTATACTCTGAATGCCATGCAGGACACACAATACAAATTCGACTTTTCATCCGACATACAAGGAAAGATTTGATAAGCAGTGCGATTACGTAGATAACAGGTTCATGCAAACATGCTGCAAACATAAATGTTTGTACCACATAATACATATTAAATATTCATACAAACAGAAATGTTTGTATTACACACATAATGAGGTATACTCTGAATGCCATGCAGGACACACAATACAAATTCGACTTTTCATCCGACATACAAGGAAAGATTTGATAATCACTGCGATTACGTAGATAACAGGTTCATGCAAACATGCTGCAAACATAAATGTTTGTACCACATAATACATATTAAATATTCATACAAACAGAAATGTTTGTATTACACACATAATGAGGTATACTCTGAATACCATGCAGGACACACAATACAAATTCGACTTTTCATCCGACATACAAGGAAAGATTTGATAAGCAGTGCGATTACGTAGATAACAGGTTCATGCAAACATGCTGCAAACATAAATGTTTGTACCACATAATACATATTAAATATTCATACAAACAGAAATGTTTGTATTACACACATAATGAGGTATACTCTGAATGCCATGCAGGACACACAATACAAATTCGACTTTTCATCCGACATACAAGGAAAGATTTGATAAGCACTGCGATTACGTAGATAACAGGTTCATGCAAACATGCTGCAAACATAAATGTTTGTACCACATAATACATATTAAATATTCATACAAACAGAAATGTTTGTATTACACACATAATGAGGTATACTCTGAATGCCATGCAGGACACACAATACAAATTCGACTTTTCATCCGACATACAAGGAAAGATTTGATAAGCAGTGCGATTACGTAGATAACAGGTTCATGCAAACATGCTGCAAACATAAATGTTTGTACCACATAATACATATTAAATATTCATACAAACAGAAATGTTTGTATTACACACATAATGAGGTATACTCTGAATGCCATGCAGGACACACAATACAAATTCGACTTTTCATCCGACATACAAGGAAAGATTTGATAAGCAGTGCGATTACGTAGATAACAGGTTCATGCAAACATGCTGCAAACATAAATGTTTGTACCACATAATACATATTAAATATTCATACAAACAGAAATGTTTGTATTACACACATAATGAGGTATACTCTGAATACCATGCAGGACACACAATACAAATTCGACTTTTCATCCGACATACAAGGAAAGATTTGATAAGCACTGCGATTACGTAGATAACAGGTTCATGCAAACATGCTTGAATACTTAAAATCCAAAACCTCAACCTAGTGTCCATTTGTTTCCTTGTACAGCGTTAATCTAATACGTGCAATAGCATGTTTATATTAAATTTATTATTATAGAGACAACAGAGTGTGAGAAGTCTAAATGTTGTTATGATCTCGCATTGTTAGATAAAAAATCGAATATTTGAACCTACCTCTAATGCAGCCTATTTGTTTAATCTTATCTGAGTGATCCTGTCTACCAATGGCGTGGGGCTATAATTTTCTCGGTGACGGAGTTGAACTCGTCTTCCCTGTGACTGCATAAATGCCTTAGCCTCGCTTGCTGTCTTCGCGCTTGAAGTCTCCCATCCATTGTATCTGGCAAAGAAGTTACATTTACCCCTTCTCATAACAAGTGTTTAAAATCTGGCCGTTTTTCTCTGAAATTATTCAAATTCCTTTAGTAATCCATTTTCCCACGGTCCCCAAATAAGTATTCCACTTTTGTCCTAACTAACTATTACCTTCTTAACTTTATCTTTGAATTTTCTCAATACTGCTCAATGAATCCAAACTTCTTTGAGTTTCAAATTGTTTTTCTATATGCATTTCCCAATTTGTTCTAAAACTGGTCAACGCAAAAACCAGATTCATTTACTGCTCACTGTAAAACGACGTAGGGTGTCGAAATGCGTGTTGGTTAAAAATATATTGGTGGGCAGTGAAAGTAACAAAGAGGCTAATTTTTTATCTCTCCAGAAACAAACTTAAGATGGGAATTCCATCACTGGTAACGGTGGTAAATCGTTCCATTTTTGCTGACCAGATAAACGCATTCTTCCTTAAGGAAGTGTTAATTTTTGTGAACAGTATTATTTATATGAGATTTTTGCGTTACTTTTGCATGAATATTTGGCGAAAATGTTAATCAATATATTAAACAGACAACATAATCGTTTAACAGCGTAAAACCTTTTGTGCTTTTGATGGAATATCGTGGAATACCTGTAAAATAAGTATGACCACAGTTTGGGCTATCTTATGTAATTTTAGCCCTGCTTTACGGGAAAACGTCAACGCAAAATGACATTTAATTATTGACTCTTAAACGCCCGTCTTTCAGTGGCTTCTTATTTTGCTCCTGCTCGTATCAGATGTTATTTTTCTATTACATAATAATTGAATTTATGTATACTCCCATTGTAATAAATCAAAGGAAAACTACGCCCTGATGAATTCAATACAGCGTTGTTAGAATATCCCTCGTATTTTTAAAATTATCCACTGAAATAAAGTCAACCATTGTCAACGTAGTATTAAAGTTTTCATAAAATTAAACCCTTTTGGTATTAAATTATAAACTGCATAGGAAATGGTAATGGAGTTCAGAGAGCGCTCATAGTGGGGGTAGAGGCGCATTACATCGTAATAATGGCGGAATCCAGGTCACCATTTTCAATAAAGTGCTTTTAGGCGTAGCCATTACCCGACAGTATTTATTAAAATGCTTTGCGGTTTATTTTATGGAAACAATGATAGAGGAATTTTAACTCCCGTCTCTCATATTTCTTCCACGTGGCAAAATTAATTTTGTAGCCCAGAGTGACCGTGAATAGTCCATGACCGAATGCGTTTTTCGCTCATTATATGCACGTCAGAATTCTCGGTTGCAGGCAATGGCAGTGTTTGGAACTAAGCGTCAGGAAATGCAATCTTATTTATAAATATCACATCATCATCGGCCAACAGTCTTAATATTGGTTTGACGCAGCCCTCAACTCGATTTTTCTATCGGCCAAACTCTTTATATAAACGTAATTATTCTACTTTTTTAAATATATATATACATACTACTTCTCACCACAGCTTGAAACACGAAATTCTATTTACGTCCTTTGATATCTCTATAACAAAGCTGTTCCTCCTTACTGTTGAAAGTATAGTCAGAGTAAGGCAACGTAGTCGTGAATTCTGACTATAATTCAATTCAAAACTGACATACATCGAATTATTATGATAATATCTACTTGTTTTTATTCATCCGTTGGAAAGCTAGTGAACATAAATTATAATTTTATCCTTTAAAAGACTATGACGTATGAATATCGATCCAGCATGAGGAGTTGTGAACTGTTGCGCATGGAAACGAAACTTTGCTCTTATCTTTTACCTACTCTTAATATCTTGACTTTGCCTCTTGAATTTTGCTATTTCCCTATCTTTACCTGGTATAGTATAACTTTCAAAAATCAGTTTGGTACTGTGATGAAGTATGAGTGAAATCAATAGAAATATTACGGGATTCATAAGTGCCTATTCATAGTTGTTAAAATGTATTGAATGCATTAAACTTCCTTCTGTGAGTGTTTTTTGCTAATTGGTCTTGTAATCACATTTATTTACCACATTTACGTCACTAATGTAATGTTAATTGTTTGTGGATAGATTTTCTAAAACATTTCTATACGTTTCCAAACTCTTTGCCTTCCCAAATTAAAGAAGTCTTGCCATGTTTATTTCCTGTTAATTTTCAAATTAAATAACAATATTTCGACAGGGTGAGTTAATTTATGTTTCGTCATTCACTTTGATCTATACATCCTGGTTAATTAATCCGTATTATGCTTTTTCTTTCCCAGAATATTCTCTAATGGTTCGGCTTGGTGTGGTGTGGTAGTATGAGTAACGGTATCATATCTCGAAGGGCTTGGGTTTGAACCCTAGTGGTCATATTTATTCTCTTTGTACCCTTGTTGCAACTTCAGTTTTATGCATAGATGAATCTTTAAGACTTGAATTCCGCTCGTGAAGCGTAACTTTACCCTTTGGACCCCTTGACTCCTTTCCCTTAAGCTTTCTGATATTATTAGTATCTATATCTTCTTTAATGATTTTTTAACGTAAGACTGCAATGTTTTTAGGTATTAACCATTTTTTTTAAATTTATGTATTTATTTTGACTAGGGATTAGATGGCAGAAGGGTGCAGTTTTGTCTCAATATCGCCCCAATAATGACCTTTTATCAGTAATATTATTAACACTGGGTTTCTGTCAATCGTGTCTCGGCATCAAATATCTTATCAAACCACAAATACTCACTTGTTTTCAGCGGTTAATTAATATGAATAAGATCTACGTTAGAAGATTGAAGCAAATTTGAAGGAGTTATTAATTATATGCCGGCCTTTCAAGTTTAAACTCGAGACTGTGTCAAAAAATCCAAGGGCTGGTTAATAGTAATGACAAATTGTACGTCCTTTTAACTTACTACAAATAATTTTCTCTGCAATCCAATATCATCACCGTGTCTAGGAATAAATCAATAGTAGTCGTCGCTTGAAGATCCTATAACCTTGAAAAACCTAAAGCTAATTTTATAAGTTAAAATGTTTTGTAACATGGTACAAATCCTGTTATCATATACGCCTTTTAACAACTGGTATATGCTAACGTGTGCACATAGAAGAAGTATTAACTTGCATTTTTTATGATTTGAGTTGTATAGGTAACATTGCGTCCTATGAATCATGTAGATCCATTAGCTCCAAACTTGCAGTTACTTATAGCTTTTATATTTTCAAGCTACTTCACTTCCTCCGATTTTACGTAAAAACGGTGGGTAGGTACTTTTCCTCAATTTTCCAGAAAAGAAAATTTCTTTCGCTGAATTTTCTAAGTCTGCTCGACTTTGTCTAGGTATATCTTTCTTTTTGTCTCCGCGCTCCACTTCCGCTGACACCAACGATTTAATTCCTAACTTCCTTCTTTCTTGATTCCCCACCCACAGATTGAGCTATGCTAGCTTGTTCTGTTCATCTTGAACGCGGCTGGCGTTCGCTATTTCCGGAGCCAAATAAGAGTGTATGACAGTTTATTTTTTGAGCGTTAGACGGAAATGGCCAAGGTGGTGAAGTGGGAATGTTGTGATTGAAGTATACCTAACAGTTTGTTTTCGGTTTGTTGTCATTGATTGTGATGGGTAATAATAATATTAGAAGGTCTTTATTGGGGCGAGATTGAGACAAAACAGTTCCTTCTGGCATCTTACCCCTCGACAAAATAAATATATAAATCATATAGTAATATAGTAATAGGAAAATACCCACACAAGAAGGAGGGTGTGAAAAACCTGCGAAATCCTATAACAATTAATCTGAGGTTAAAAAAATCCGTAAAGAATACACTTATAGGAATTAAAGAATGATAAATTAATACAAAAGAAATATATGCACAAAATATATCAATATTATAAATCATGTAGAAATATAGTAATAGGAAAATACCCACCCAACAAGGAGGGTGTGTAAAACCTGCGAAAACCTATAACAATTAATCTGAGGTAAAAAAATCCGTAAAGAATACACTTATAGGAATTAAAGAATGATAAATGAATACAAAAGAAATATATGCACACAATATATCAATATTATAAATCATATAGAAATATAGTAATAGGAAAATACCCACACAAGAAGGAGGGTGTGAAAAACCTGCGAAATCCTATAACAATTAATCTGAGGTTAAAAAAAATCCGTAAAGAATACACTTATAGGAATTAAGGAATGATAAATTAATACAAAAGAAATATATACACACAATATATCAATATTACATATCAAATGGTGTGTGAAAGAATTTACTATGTGGGAATAACGTGAGCATTATTATGATTACATCCTTTACGTAAAAACCCACTGCAGGAAAATACCCACACAAGAAGGGGGGTGTGAAAAACCTGCGAAATACCTAACGATAGTAAAGCTAGTGTTTAAGAATAACTCAAATATAATAGTATGTACCTAGGAAAATCTGTACATAAAATATAAAATTCAAGAAAAGAAAAATTACAAAAGGTAAGGAGAAAAAAGGTAGGGGAAAGGAGAAAAGGGTAGGGGAATAACGGGAAGAATTTCACTGACAATGAAAGCAGTCACAAAAAGGAGAGCCCTCCTAGTGATCCCAATAAAATATCGAACAAGCTTTCATCTGCATATACCTACATCCACCTTTGACACAGCGATCCACCGTAAGGGCGTGTGGGAGGATGTGGTAGGTCACCAGCCGTTAGGTTAAGCGTTGGCAGAAAAATAATTTAAAAAATAATTATGTTATTATGATTAATAGGAAGTTTCGTGTGCTATCGGCGTAAAAGTGTTGTACATACGTCACTTTCGTTATAGCCGTGTACTGCGAAGGTGGCTGATTATCTCTCATTAATGTCACCTATTCATTCAGCCATGAATGAAAGATACCTGTGACATGTATTTATTTATTTATTTATTGAGTTTAACGTTCACCCAACATATTCATAATTATAGGGTGAACAAACAAACGATATGAATACAAATGTAAAGAGTAATCTGGTCGCAGTCACAAATATGGTAACAGACAAATAATAATAACTGAAAATGCCAAATAAATAGGTCACAGCCAAAATAAAAATAACTTAACATCCTTAGTCACTCCACAAATAAATTTTTTACTTCTTTCTAAAAGTTGTCTTTCCTGACAACTAGGTCTAATTCATTACAGTACTTGTTATAAGTAGCATATATCCTTTGCATTGGTGAATTTGCACCATAATTAGTGTTCACCTTTGATGTGTAAAAGATCCTTTTTGACCTACTATTAACATTAGGAACTATAATTTTTATTTCTTTCAATAACTCATTAGATAGTCCCTTATTGATGACATCATGAAGAAATAGTAAATCTTTTACGCTTGTTCTATCTAGTAAGGTCTGGAAATTAAACTTTTTTAACAATTCATTATAACAAACATAATTGTCAAAAAGCGGATACACGTGATATAATACAAAATATAAATATCTTAAAAATCTTTTTTGTACACGCTCAAGCATAACAATATATTTCTTTATATATGGATTCCATATAACCGATCCATATTCCAACTTACTTCTTACATAAGAGTAATACAATGTTTTAAGTACCATCTCAGATTCGAAATATTTTGACATGCGGTGTATAGAGCCCAATGATTTATATGCAGTCATGCTAATGTTCAATATATGACTCGTGAAATACATTCTGCTATCAAAGGTGACCCCTAAGTCGTTCAATTCATTAGTCCTGTTCAATTTGGACCCTACCATATGGTAATTGTATTCGATTACATTTTTTCTCCGTGAAAAAATGTAATGTATGTAAATGTAATGTAAAAATGTATGTTTTTCATCCAGCTTTCTGCAGGTTAACTTATAAAAATAGCCATAAAAAGTCACTATCAGTATTTCCCATGCTACATGTATTTGAAGAACCTTGATACTTTGGGAGCAACTTCGAGAAGAGATAAACTGCTCACCTCTAAGTATTCTCCTCAGTGAATACTCTGTTTTTTAAATACCCTCGGTAGCTCAATCAATTTCACGATGGAAATTCGTAACGACCACTTGGATTACCTAGATCTTTATAGAACCGAAAAGTCAACAATTTTCCATTAACCTCAAAGTTTATCCGACATGATAATTGTTAGCGATTCCTTTCATAGCTATTCTCAAAAACTTTCTGCTCTCCTTGCTATGTTACATCGACTAGTTTCCATCCCCTTGAGTGAAGATTGCTTCCGCCAGGTATTAAACACTGTCCACTCAATTGCAGAAAGAAATATAATTAAATTATTATAAAATTACATAACAAAAAAATACATCACAAGGAAATTGAATCCTTAACGACCCTTACTAGGATCCCACCTGGAAAACCCAAACAATGGTGCAAACTTCCATTCCTAGGGAACATTGCAAAAACTGTAGTCAAAAGATTGCCCCGGAATAGTTACAGAGTTTGCTATCGTAATCTCTCAACTTTAGACAAATTACTCCTCGGTAGCTCTCAATGTCCCTATTCTCCCTCCACTTAACTCTACTTGCACTCCGCGCAGAAACCTTATCGTTCCTCTCTCAGGTCTTTCCTATTGGACCATACCATGCCCTATTTTTGCCATCTCCTCGTTTACCTACCCCTATGCCAATCAATCCAACCTAAACCATGCCACTTCCACCTGACGCTCCCTTTCCCAACCCCTTCCGAACCCCTTCACCCCCCTCCGCCACATTTTTCCTACCCCAGGGCCCACTATATTATGCGAGCTCCCAAGAAGGATAAGGGGTGGCGTAGGGTAGGAGGATAACCTCCAGGGCCAATACTTGAGTTGTTCCGAAGATCCATGCTCATCGCGGGGAGAGGGTTATAATATTTCAGCCCCAAGCGGAGTCAAGGGGCAATATATCGAGCAGATCGCTTGATCAATGGTGTGCATGGGAGGAGGAACTAATATCGCCGCAGTGGGAAAACACCCAGGTCTCAATTTATGCCGGCTTTCCTTTTGCGGTCAATAATCATTTCCATATTCATTGGATACCGTTATCAATCCACAAAAGCCATAGCCCAGAAAAGTATTAACATATATGCATTTTGGCTTCATCCGCGTGCGCTGAGTCCCGTTTATAGGTGAGCGATTAGGTTTGGTGACTAAACTACTGGCATACAGGTTGCCTAGAGTTAAATCCAGGCAGTGGTTGAGATATTGACCCTATTTACATTCAAACCCACAGAATATTTTGCAAATCAACGCAAGGGTGAGTGGCAGGAAGTGAAGCATCGGCACCAAGCATCAATTTCAGATGAAAGAGAACAAGGTCACTCCTACTATCATGCAAAGTAATATACAAATCCGCCTCGTAACCTCAGCTCCCGCCAAAATACTCAGTTCTCGTTTCCCGTAACAACAAATTTGGATGTTTCTGGCGATGCAGTGATCGCAATTTCATCGTATTAGTTGAATAAAAACCAACAATGTGTATACATATGAACCGGCGGCTCCTAAACTGTACCTATCACTATCATGTTATTCAGAAATTTGGAGAGACAATGTAAATTATGGATATCCATGAAGGTATCAATCTGGTGAAGATAGTAGGCTTTCTCCTGAGGTGGCGTTTTTCACAAAGGCGTCCAGTCCTTTTCCATGCATACAATTTACAGTACCATAAAATTTACATTCAATTGTATATGTACCTACAGGTTGTCCCAATGTCCGTGTCATTTTTGACCTCCAATTTAAGACAATTTATGAACATTGAAACCCCATGAGGTTATATATAGATTTGTGTAATGATGGTGTCAAAAAGTATAATTTACAAAATGCTGTTTAAACTCGAAGAAACAAAATCATTTTCTTCGCTTTGGCCAAATTTCTTCAACATCTCACAAACAGAAATGTCTAAAATCAGAGGTCTGGATGATAGTCTTTTGGAGTACTCTGTTCCATGCCCATAACTGTGGGTAACTTTGTTCCCTGTTTATTATGCTGGCAGATTTTATTATTTCGATGACCTCTCATACCATCCTTGCATAATAATGAAATTCCTTCGTTATTTGCTTTTGATTCTGAAGCAAGATGCCATGGCTGGTTTCACCCTAAGCATGTTCTGATACGGTCGAGACTTGAAATTGTTTCTTCTGCGTGGCCCACATGTGTTCTATCAGGAGGTCATTGTATGCTCTTCAAATCTACCCTTCGTACGAATTTCCACATGAAAACGGTACTCGGTAAATATTTTTGCGAAGGTCTTGTGGTATTTAGTCTCTGTATAGTGATAGAGTATAGTTAATCAATTTTAAGATTGGAAATAAATGCATGATCTTGAACGATTATTAAGAACAATCTAGAGCAATTATTTTGATTGTAATTTTTTCGATTGCGCCCTGATTTTAAGACCAAATAATGTTATCAAAATATGAATCGCGTCCCTCCTTTTCCTATAAAGTAGACTGAATAGCCAATAGAATATATCTAAGAAGGCTTGAATTGATATAGGATTTCACTTCCCCAACATTTTTAGCTGGCGGATATTATTTTTTTAAATTGTATTTTAACCCTCCATCATAAACTTCGTTTTCACATTAGTCATTTGATTATCGTATGTAGGGTGTCTCCTCAGCAGCTTAGTATATATATTTTGTTTCTCTCACAACGGTTTGAATATTTTTGGGGCATTTAGTCCCAATGGAGCCATCTATTTTAACACGTAACATAAAGTGCACAGGGTTTCAACCAACTTTTATGATTCTCTATCGACCGGGAATGGGAGGAAGATCCAGCCTTCCTTTGCGTTGCAGAAACATATGTTATAAATGAATTACTTATCCTTGCAATAATGTGATACAAATAGCAATTAGTAAAAAATTAATAAAAATTGGTGTTTCTATCGGTACATGGTTCTAAATGCATGCGTTGGTTTTGTCAGACAACTGTTTTGCTGAGATTCAAGCCGGTATCTCCTGGTCAAAAAGATAGACTATGGTAATCACTAGGAAGAATTGTTCCTAACCCAGATTAGTAAGGGGTAGCCCTTGAAATACTCAAAACATCAGATTATTTCAGCCAATGAATGTTACTTTCTCTTCAACAATTGGAAAAAAGTCTCGACGAAAACAAATATTCCCAGGGCAGCGGCCAGATGGACTCCCCTATAGACGGACAAGAAGCTATAATCAGATTCCATCCTTTTTTATTTAAAGACTTGCTGGAACGAGTGGGCTGGATTACGTAAACTAGCGTTCGGAATATTAAGAGACTTTTACGTAAGAGCGTTACGGTGAGGCTAAATGTTTTAAAAAAGTGGTAAATCAGCGTAACGTAACAAATAGACGACCCAAAATATACATCTGTAGCGATTTGCTTTTGTTTTTTTTTCTCAAGCGTCAGAAACGGCTCAAGAGCGCCACGCCTGTTCACCCGACGTATTTCCTTCCGTGTGTGAAAGGAAGCGGGTTGCGGAGGTCACGGCTCCGAGGTGGGATTCGTTTCGTCGATCGGTTTGAGGATGATTTTTTTAAAAAACCATTCCGACCTCACGGGGTGGTGGGGGAGATCTGCGAGGGGGCGGCGGCGTCGGTAAAGGGGGGCGGAAATGGGTTTCGAGTCGCCCGGGGCGCGCAAAAGCCCAGGGTCAGGGGGGGGAAGTGGTCGCCCGGGCTATGATGGATTGACACTAGGGTCTACACTCTCCCGAGCATCTCTCTCTCCTTGGCAAAGAGAGCGCGCTGCAGCTGCTGGACCACCAGAATACCCTATCCCCCACCTCCCAACGTGCCGAATGATGGAACCCTCTATCGCCCCAACTTCTCGTCACGCCAACAAAACTCCCCTCCTCCGCCTCCTCCGCTTCCGCACTCCTTCCAAAAACCCCTTTTCCTCTCACGTCACTCCCTACCGAGGAAAAAAAATAATAAAATCCTCTTTTCCTCTTTTTTTCCTCCGGACTGCTCCTTGCATTATGGAGCAGGGTTTTCCTCCATCCTCATCGGATGAACGGTCCGATCCCTCGATCGATCAAGGACGCCGAAGGGCCTTCTTCCCCCCTCCCTTAGTCTAACCCCCCTGCTAGGATATCCCCGGCCTTCCTTTTGACACCCTTCCTCCTCCCCAGCCCATCTTCCTCCTCATATCCCCGCGCTAACACTCTCAATCCACCGACACCCGAATCCCCGCCTCTCTCCCTGCAAATACCGCGTTCCATATCTCTCACGAGACCAGCTCTCCTTTCCCTCCTTCGTCGCCATCCGGCTCTCTTCACACGGTTGCAGCGAGATGCTGCAATGCCTAGCGTGCGAAACGTCTGCATCGGCAAGTAGATGTACTTATCGCACGCTATGAGCATGGGCAGGGGGCATCCTCTCTGCAGTCAAGTATAAAGGCGTTAAAGACTGGGACAAAAAGAACAAGGATAGAAATTGAAGGATTTCAGGAAGGATGGAGAGAAATCCGGTGTTTTCATTAGCCAAACTTAACTTAGGCGTCAAGGGGAAAAAATGTGTACCTTGATAATGGCACTTTGTACTGATATCATAGACGGTTAAGTTGTTAAAATATATTGCGTGTGGAAAGTTGAAAGTATTTTCAATTTGAAATGAACGTCAAGAACTTCCACAAATATAAGATCTAGTGTTTTCCCGGCGATTAAGGAGGAACCATCATTTTAGGCATGCCCGAAAACTTGCCCTGATTTTAACATATATTATAGTCCATCGCTTTCCCTATCGAATGGTGTAAAAATATTGATATGTCATTGGCCATTTAACGAAGATATATGGATTTGAAAATGAAGGTTTTTCACGTTGAAATGCATTGTCCTTATGGGAGTATGACGACCTTCCTTCACATAAAAATTTTTATTTCAATTTTGGCCCGAAAAAAATTGTTAAAAAACTAAGGGAACGTGCAAGAGATATTAAAGCACATAATATATTTTTTCCAGCCTAGGTCATCGGATGTTTAACGTTAGTATTTAAGTTCAAAGAACATACTTCCGGTTTTCTTCCGAGGAAGGAGCCGGCAAGCTGCGATGAACATGGCAACGTTGCTAAGGAGCTCTTTCAATTTAATTACTCTTGTTCAAATTTTGTTTCTTATCATTTTTACTATTATTATAAATTGTTTTCATAATTTATATTTTATATAACTCAATGTAAAGGCTTTAGTGCTGTTTCTAGAGTTAAATAAATAAATAAATTATGAAATGGGGTATAGAAATTAAGGAGAAGACTTGAATTTTAATCTTCATAATGCCTATGTATATGGAATATGTATAAGGGGGTACTCATAGAAAACGTTTCCAACATCTTTCGTGAAATTGATTACTTTGCACATACTACGTTGGTTACTTTTTTACGGCTGCCAACTTACGTCAAATCAGAATGTTCAAACCTATGTGTTCAGAATATTTGGAGTTTAGCAGCACCACTTCTTTATCGATCTCACTTGCGGTAGACGTTTTTCTTAATGTAAAGGTATCTGTATACAGTAATGTAAATGAACCTATATATGTACGTACATATTCATGCAATCACGTGTTTAGCATTTCGACCAGATTCAGATAAACATAAAGAGTCTGCAGTCTACTAAAACCGGAGAATGATCGACGAACGGGAGTCACAAGAAATCGGGTCTCAGGCAGTAGCGAAAACTTAGAATATCAGAAATCCCTGAAAGCATCTAAAGTTTTTATTAAGGTACCTTGCCATTAGCGAGAATAGGAAGCAAACCTGTTCATTAACATCAATTTTAAAATTAGAATGCATAATTTGACCGTATAAGTTCAGATAATACAACAGTATTAGTGCAAGCATAATTATTATACCGGCTTTTATGCGTGTAAGTACATCGCATGTGTAAGGTTCGCCCTCCGTATATACTGTACCTTTTTTCATTTCCTCTTTAGTATGTCATTTTTCCATAATCTTAGAAGGTAAAGTTTGCCTCAAACATTGTTTATGGACTCAAACGAAAGCTGACTAATTTCTTAATTCAGTTATTTGATCATTTCTTGGTCACATTTGAATAGCAATTAACAATAGTAATAACATTTATTGAATATTGGCCAGATTATTGTGAGTACTAGCTAAACTCGGCCACTCGGCTGTGGATCAGTCTGATATGAAATGAATGGGAAAGTAAATAAAAGTATTTTAGCAAACTTAGATTAACCGAGAAAAGACATCATTAAATTCAATAGCCTACCGTGTGTTGCTGTGGATATGCTGTGGAATGAAAGGAAAGGAAGAAAAATGATGTTTTCACAGAAATTCATTTTTTTATTGTAAAGCTAATGGATTGACTACATTTTTTTGTTTGTCCGTTTCCTGCATAAACATAAAGATCAGACTCTGGAGCCTGAGACGCATAATTGCCCATGAGATAAGTAGTCGTTTTCCAGATTCAAACCGCACACTCGCAAAGATAGCCCTTGCGCAGGAATTGATAGTCATAGCGAACTCAAGGCGTATTGGAAGTTAATGTTCTAAGTCCAGTCCGTAAGTTATTAAAACATTGAACTTTCTTTTTTCATAAACCTGCCCTTATGTTCAGTAAGGCTGCCTATTTTAAGAAATTTGGATTCAATAGGTTTGATTAATACGATCAATACGATCGTATTAATCAGAGATCAATACGATTCCACCAAAAATGAGATGGCGAAAAAGTGATGCTGAATTTGATGCATGAATGATGCCACGAAAAAATGATTGAAGTAAAAAAACAATGGGTGATGAAAAGGTAAATGATGAATGCAATATCTATTGCGTGAAGAAACCTACTGAATACTTGAAAATACAAAGGCTGCACACTTCTACCGCTGTCAACAAGATACCGTAGGGTACCCCTCAACTGTTTATGCAATCTCGGTGTTGCCATGTGCTTCTATTATACATTCATAATGCAATTTATCACGAAAATAAACAGTTAAGGCACATTTTCAAACGTTTTATAACAAAAAATAATTATATCCTTTCCTCAGTTCATTAATAAATACTGTAATCAAATTATGACTACATAGCAACGAATGCTGGAGTCAATACAATATTTAGTTTTCATTACGTACCTAAAACTTTTGTTTAACATATTGTTGCATGATATTTTACCCTGTGGATCTTTCTAATACATATTTTAAAATACAAAAGGCATCACAAAGCCTAAATTCACTCATTACCGCAAATGATATAAATCATAAGAATACAGTATTTCAAAGCGCAGGTTCCTCCTTAATATGAAGGAATGTTTCTCAGGCTTGCCACTGGGCAATAGGCTCCATTACTGCCAACGTTTCAAAGAGCGACTCGCTCTTCATCTTCAGGGCTTCTGAGTGCCGTGTTTTATATTATTGCCGTTATATATGTATATCTTTCGTCCGGGTCAGGTGTCTCCCGATTGGTCGAGACATCGATTTAAATTCAACGGACCCAATTTTTGGCCTCCTTGAATATTCACCACCAGGCCACCCTTCCTTATCTCTCGCATGCGATGTATTACTGGCCTCCAGGTGGTACTGAGGTTGAACTCAGTGTCTCTATTTATGTTATTATTTTCGAGACGGATCTCAATGGCCTCCTTGGAGTGTCTATTCCAATAGAAATGTGATCGGCAAAGTAATTCTCCCTTATCCCATTGTATTGCGTGGTCTCTTTTTATGCCATGCTCCGCAACAGCTGATTTCTCCATTTGGGTTAATCGGAAGTGTCTTCGGTGTTCCTTCAATCTTTGCTCGATGGTACGACCGGTCTCACCCACATATACCATACCACATTCGCATTCGCAATATTGTATTGCTTTTTTATTACAGTGAGGCATGGACGAAAACAACAGAAATGAAATAAAGGCTGCTCACATTGGAATATGTAGTGCTATAGAGGAATCATGAAGATAAATTGCATCAATAGAGTGAAAATGAAGTCTTAAGAGGAGTGAAATATATGCCGAACAGTTCGAAAAGTAGACGGGACAACTTAATCGCCTTGTCTTGAGATTTGATGGTCTGATGAAGACAATCGTCGATGGACAAAGTGAAGGAAGAATAGCAAAGGAAAATCTCGCATACCATATGTGGGTGTGAAAGTAGTTAAGGATGTGAAAGAGTAGAATTATGTTAATATGGAAAAGATATCTAATGGTCAAATGGAGTGGAGAGGTGCCTCAAAGCAATTTAAAAATAAATAAATGAATTAGAGGGGTGGGCGGGGGCCTTCTGGAGTCCCCTGGTACTTAGACCTCTTTAGATCCATTGCGCCACCCACATTTAACCTGCCCGCCACTCACAGACAGGGGACGAGAGCCCGCGGTAGAGGTATGCGTCTCTGTCCGGGCCCAACGTTGCTTAACTTCGGTGATCTCATGGGAACCGGTGCATCAGCGTGGCTGGGCCATTGCCCCAAAGCAATCCAAGGGTTACTGGCTGTCAATGATATGATAATCATCAGCTCTACTCGAGTAAATTTGTATTTATGTATATTCTTCATAAACGTAACGGAAGGCTATTTTTGTCCTCCCATCTCAGTCGATAGTACATCGTAGCTCTAGGTTCGGCTCCTCTTCCTCCCAATTATCGCTCTGTGCATTATTACGCACGGCCTTGATCACCTATTTCCAGTGCGTTAACACTCATGTTTTGACTGACTAGTCTCACTCATAGAAACACAACCCTTTGTATGCGTATCGATATTTATTATGTGATGTAGTGCTTCTGTCACTCTCTCAAGCAACTTTGGTAACTGTATCGGCACTTACACTCTACCGGAGCGGGAGGAAGGCCATGTGCCCGTGATGGAATTGGGAGAGATTATTCCCTAAGGGGCGTGGGAGATGGGAGGGAATTCCTCAGGAAAAATTTTGGCTAAGTCTTCTTTCTTGACTCCCCCTCTTCGGCAGTTCTTTTCCGTGGTTTTTAAACCACTGAACATCCCCAGAATATTCCCCAACCCCTACCCTTCAGCCTCTCCGCAAGCCTCCACTCCCTTTCATCTCCCTAATTCATTAAAAATTCATTAAAATACTCTCCTTCTCCGCCCAATCCTTCCTCAGCCCTCCAAGGTCTCATCCTCTGCTCTCCACTTGCCCACAAATATATGTGGCGGAAAATGTTTGGACTCATGAATTATTTACGGGTATAACTTTACTTGGAGACTGAGAGCAGATTGGGGACTCGGGTAATATTTTTTTCTCTCTCCACGAAGATGTTGCGGTATGTGAGATGTAAATTTCAACTTGTACGAAACCGACGTTTCTATTTGTGAATTTAAGTATGAATTGTACGTTTTCAATGAGACAGGATCACAATCGGAAAGCTTACTATAGGTAGAGCTCAAAGTGCTGTAAATTAGTACAAAACCCAAAAAGTGATAACTCAAAATATAGCTAGGTCGACACAGTTCTGATAACAATGCTCTTCTGTAAGAATAGGAAGCCATAATTTAATTTAGATTTTTCAAATTATGAAATATTGTTCCTGCTTCTAAATTTTTCTTCTATGAATTTCTAACCTACATTTCCGAAATGTGTTAAAATATTTCCTACATATTTTGCTTATCAATCCATACTTACGGGATCAAAAGCAGAGTAAATGTTCTAGCATGTTTCTATCAAACTATCTTAGGTGCATCGATTAGGAAAGCTAAAAACTCCTATTGGAATAACAGAGTATACCTATTTATGTTTTGTATTTATGATCCTAGGAAATTTGTTGAAAGTTTTTACTTATTGCAGCCAATATTGGGGTATTCCATACAAAGATTCTTTCATCAGCGCATAATGTTTTTCATTACTTCCTTAAACAAACTTATTGCATGATTTATCGTTACTATCCATAGCAACGCGCTACTACACACCTATTACCCTACCTTCACTGCATGTGTTTAGAATTCCTTTTCGGGTCATTCCTCATCCCTATTGCTCTCTTTTTCTTCCTTTTGTTTGGTAAGCCTCTGCAGTTTAATGCCTTTCAGTAACCCTCACATCCTCATTTTCTCCTTCTTTGAATTTTTCCAACAAATATCTCTTCCCATTCCTCTTGCCAACACTTCTACTTTTATATTCCAATTTAACCATGATATGATTATTACATATATGAACCATCTAACCCACACTTGTCTACGGCTACTGCCCCATGATCTACTATGGTGGCGTGGTTGGATGGCCCTTTGTGGAGTGCAATGAACACAGCAATAAATATGTCCCCAACTAAGAAAACAATGCAAGATATACAAAGGAATAATAGTTTTACGGAAGGTAGTGCACGCAGTGGCTGATCGTCATCCACTCCTATAAGGCATCTTCTATGAGTCAGGAGGCTAATTCGGTGATGGTGTTACGTAAATAATGCAACCGGGATATAAATTATCCCTTTGTCTCCGTTATCTTTTCCCGAAAAAATTAAGTGCTTAACTGCAGTGTCTGTTATAGACACTGTAATTGTATCATCACATAAATAACAATGAAATTGGTCCCAAATTTCATTGCTGTGGCATCTGGTAACCTTCCTATTGTTATTTAAGAGTACTGTTAAAGCATTTAACCCCACAGTGAGTTCATTCCATCCCTAAAAACTGATTCAAAATGAGCAAACATTTTAGAAGCTATATATTTCATGTTTATTTGCGTGTTTGACTTCCACCTTCAACCGTTTATTACTTCAATTCATTATTCAACCTACTTCTCTTTATTTTACCACGTGACGAGTATGTCATACACGAGCAAAATCGTGTGGCTGTGACTACGTTGATGGCGGACCTTGTTTCTCAAACCAGCCTCAGGATTTGCTAACCTCCATGGCTCAAGCAAGAATGGTATTATTCACATCTTAATTATCCTGCGCACAATCTTCAATCTTGAATTGAACATATGAACATACATAAAATGAACAGTAAGGAGCTCGAAGAAGAATTGTGGAGTAGAAAGGAGAGTAAATGCTGAAAATTGAAGGGAGGTTATGTGGATGAAACTCTTACTTATGAGAGATGAATGCCGAATACCTTATTCGTAAGATGAATGCCGAATATACGAGGAAGAGAAGGAAAGAAATAGGTATTCTAATTATTGCGAAGATATGCAAGTATAGCTGATTAAAGAAATAATGCAGGTAAAAACCGTTGGTTGAGCGATTAAAATGCAGGGAATAGTGTGAGCAATCCATCGAAAACTACCTGACCTGGGAGAAGGCTACAAATCAAACGTCTTTTGGGAATACCTGAGGAGAAATTATGCTGCCGAAGGAATGTTAATAGGGATGTCTGCAAATTATTCACGCTAAGAGAATAAATATTTTATACATTAGTCATTACCTATCTTTTGTTGTGTGTAATAACTTCCACTGTGTGTTCTATAGCAATTGGAAAGGAGATAAACGTACTACATATTTTTAGCTATGATATTCAAAATTGGGTGGGATTAGAAAACAAGGCTCCCTGAAATAAGGCGATTTCTTCTCCAATGACCACCAATGATACTCTTCTGTTTGTAATTCTCCTAACTCTTCTGTTTAGACTGAATAGTTCATTTATGGCAGAATAAAAAACAGTATATTTCATCTTTTGATGATGGCAAAAGACATTCTACGGTTTTAGATTCCCCAGAAATAGGTTCCACCCTAATTTGTTCCACTAAGTATTCTATCAATGGCACGGGGTTCGCTTATAATGTCGGTTCGTAGCTACCGTTTACTTCAGGTTACATATTATGAAGCCGCGTACATTATTCGTTTCTATACCCTCATCCCTTCGAAAAATTGGCCGGGCAGCCTTTGGACAGCCAAGAAGTTTCCCGACATTTTCCCTCCACTGTCTTGAAAAGAGCCTTCATTTTTCCTCTCCATCCAATCCCAAGCCCCTTTTCATGTCGCTTTCTTCATCCTAGAGTCTCTCAAAAAATATCCTTCCCGCCAAACTTTCATTGTCCCTCGGTGGTAAGAAACGAGAAAAGTTGAAGTTACGTGGGTCTTGGCTCATTCATTAAGGCCCCGGGTTGAAGCACCTCATCGCACAGAGGCATTCAGCCTTTTCTTGGCTTTACCATCGATAATCCACCGAAGTATGTCTAGGGTCAGGGGGTCAGCGGCCTCGGAGACATACATTGTACCCTGACACGTAGGCCGGCTCAAGATTGTCCTTTGACAACGCATACAATCTCAAGAGGCATGTCTTCAGGAACTACAAAGGAGTCCCGCACCGAAAGTTTCAGTGGCTTGAGCTAAAGTTCTTATGGGTTTCTGCAGTGACTGTGGTACCAGACTATGAGGACGCCGGGACTAATCTTGGCATTAATATTTTCAATTAAAGTAATAAGAGGCCATGTAAAAATAATCAGATGAGTTCCCTAAAGTACGACGCATATGATAGACATTATAGACATAGAAACGAAATTATGAATCAGCATATTGAGTCGCATATGGTCATCTGCGATCGATAACTTTTCTTGATTATAAGGGTGAGGTAGATTTAGGACTGTGTATTAGCAAAATGTTATCTCATACCCTCATGAATCTAAGGATCACTTCCCCTACTTCAAAATGTTGTAATCTAAAATTAATTCAAAGTAAGATAACATATGTGCAGCTTATATGTATTTTATGCCATATTTTATCGCCCGTGTACGAAATGTGTAGTTCTTTCGACCAAAGTTATGATTACTTTCAGTTTGAGTGCTGAGACTAATTTATAATGATTAAAATTACTTTTTTCACAGAAAATGGACGAAAACAATGCAAAACATGTCCTATAAAAGTGGTATGCTTACTAGAGAATTCGGATAGGGACATTGTTAAGATCCAATTTTTATGTATTAATTATTTCAAAAACCATCATCAGTCATCCTGAGATTGCTTCAATGCAGCTCTCCACTGAATTCTTCTATCAGCAAGTCATTTTAAAAACAGTAAAATCAATCTCCATTGTTTTTTTTTGGTATGATATTGTAGCAAAATACCTAAAGTGGCAATTTGTTTTTTATAATTGCTACGTCTGCTGGATTATTTTAATCCAAAGCTACCTAGAATGTTAATACAGTTCCTAATTTTCAAGTGTCATTCCGATGTGGCATTATATCATTTTATAGTGATTCTTCAAGGCAGCATGATTATGTATAATGAATGATAGGATGAACTTGGTATTTCCTCAATTATTTATCTCACACTGCAACCACGGTTTCGACGATTCACGTCATCATCAGGTACACATTACAAAATAGCTGTCACTTATATACAGTTGAGGTTGGAGGGGGGAGAGGTTTTCTGTTCGTATAGGTGTGAGGGGGGTAGGTGGAAAGGAAGGCGGGTAGGTGGGAGGAGGGAGACGGGGAGATGGGTGGCAGTGGAAGTACAGCCTTCTGTGCAATTACCAGTGGGTGGTGGGAAAGGATTCAGCGGTTGAAGATATTGGAACACAGAGGTATGGGGGTAGGGGGCTAATGTAACAGTGAGAGGTTGAGGAGGGGGGAGTGGGAGGCATACGAAAGGTCGTTTACAATGTTGCAATCAGCGTGCACACATTTTAGAATGTCCACTTCTATCATGTAGCCGGGGGCCTTTTCTTACAAAATGTAATAATTCCGGGGAAAAATCACTTTCATGACTGTTGTTCAAAAGATTCTTGGCAAAATTTGTGTTTAAATTTTGGTTTATGAATCATGCATTGTGCTCTTTCACCCTCTCCTGGAACTTCCTTCCCGTTTGGCCGATATAAATCTCCGAGCACTCACACTTAAGTTGCCAAACACACCTCCTTTCCAAATTCGAAATAAAGTCTTTGGATTTGGAAAATAGATTTTTCAGGCTATAAATTTGTTTCAGATGGGTCTGATGTTAAGTTTAGGGAAAACCTTGGTAGCTTGGAGGGACAAATTCCCTTAATAAAGAAATTCCCTCCACTCATCAACACTGCCACACTGGGAAGGGGTACTGTAAATGCTTTGGACAGCAATCTTTTCCACTTTTTTTCGGTATAATATATCGATGAGCTGTGCTTAGTATCCATTACTTAATGCTATTTGTTTTATAATTTTGAAATCTTTTTGAAAATTATCTTTGGACATGGGGATAGTGAGCAGACGGTGAAGTGGATGACGATGGAGTGGAGCGCTTACCGATTTTGTGCAAAATCATGTCTGGATTTAGCATGAAGTACTTGGTCGGTGTATGTATCCTTTCTGAAAATGGAAAATACAAATTTATCTAATCCCTTAGAAACTGTCAAATCCAGAAAATTAAGTCTTCATTTTCTTTTTCCATCGTGAATTTTATGGAATTGTCCAAAGAATTTAAGAAGTGCAGGAAAGTTTCGAGCTGCCTTGTGGATCCTGACCACACACACAAAATATCGTCCACATAGCGATACAAAACACAGAAATTTTTCACTAAAGGGTTCACAGATGTAGACAGTTCATTCTCGAAATTGTCCATGTAGATGTCCGCGAGCATTGAGGATAGGGGTGAACCCATAGCCTAACCTTTTCTGGCTTCATTGTCCACAATACGCTAGCATCCTAGTGCCTTATCCAGTAGATATGTATTATACCCTTCTTGGTAAACGCAAGCAGCACGTGATTGCGAGACGAGACCTTATTGGCTTCGGGTATCCAACCGAGACCCGTAACCGTGAGCTGGTTAACGCTGATTGGTCGACAGCGCAACCATAACCGACAACCACTGGCGTGATACTGCCTTAAGGAGGTGAGTGACCTCCTGTCCCTTCTGATTCCCGGTTGAATAGACAAATCAGGTCCAATACATCTGGCGCCTGTCTCGACCTTCTCTCCAACGCTCAATCCGTTCCCGTGATTCCATTGTTCCCTCCTGAGCAACGAATAAAGTGCCGTGTCTACCGTTTCCGACCGTACGCCCCCGACTACCCCTTAAGCCTTTTCTCTCTGACCTCCTCGACTCCCATTTTTTTACCTTTCGGCAGCCCTTGCGTTGGACGCGAGAGAACGAGACAGACAAAGAGCAGAAGGAGGGAGAGAAGTTGGCAGATGAATAAAACAGGGTGAATCTGTTCGCACGGTCCCGATACGTGTAGGAGGATGCCCTGGGGAATTATGGTTTGGATTCAAGGGGCACATGGGAGCAAAGGAAACACCTCTGGAACAAGAGAGAGGGGTGGGATCGCGAATCGTTGGTGGGAGGGCGGCCGGGGGATTTAGGGGTACAGGGGTGTCAGTTGGTTGCAAGGGGCGGGGAGGCGGTGGAAGGAGATGTGTAGGTAGGAGGGCGGTCTCCTGAATAGGAAGCACTAGTAGGGGAGGGTTGAGCTGATATGGGAAGCAAATACCTATTCCTTTTTTCTCCTTTCTACGTGTGACGAAAATGTCAAAAAGTTAGGTAGGAAACGGTTCGGTTTTTTTTCCTTTTTTGGGAGGGGATTGGGCGTTGTAAAGGATTCGCTGCGTTCGGGTGAAATAAATATTTTCCCCTCTATTTCAGGCAGGTTTGAATGGCCTCAAACTAATAATATAAGGTAGGAATATTTAACTGTTGGCTCATATGGTTCATTCTTGGAACATCTCTTCCTTTCCCCTCCTTTTCACCACCTGCAAACATCATTCTTTCTCTCATTGTTTCACCCTTATTTTCGTTACCAAACTCATTGATTAAATCCTCCTTATGCATATCCTGCTGTGCTTAATTCCACCCAATGGCTTTCTTTCACCTTCGCATTTAAATTCATTTAGTGCAAATTGTAAGTATATTAGCATCACTAGTGGTGCTAAGGCCATGACAGGTGTTGTATTGCTGGAATAAGCATAGTGGAGATCCGAAAGTGTAGGCAGGGACGTAATTTCTCGTAATAAGATTAAGTGTATGAAATTAAAATCTTCTTGCAAAATCATTCAAGTCAATTTTAAGTCCCATATTCAATTCTATTTTATCAACAGGTAAGACAAGCATAATTAATAAATAGGATTATGCCGGACAAAAGCACATATTAATTTTCCAAGTTTATCTCAAATGCTAGACTGCATGCGAAGAAAGCTTGGACACTTGAGATGGTGCTTTTAATGAATACAATATGAAAACAAGAAACAAATACGCTAAAGCATTAAATGTCTATTTTTACTAGTAACGTGAGTCTCAAAATATCCCATTGAAGAAGAAAATTCACCTGATAAACAGGAACTCATAAGAATTGAAGAGTGGGAGTCTGCCGCACACTTTATCATGGCGCTAATTGCTACCTTATCGTCCTGAAATTATATTGATAGGTCTAGTGAGAATGTCCGGCAAATATCTTGGGGCGTATAACTGAAACGCTCCAGCACGGTAGTTGGAAATTACGGGATCTTGTCATACAAGTTTTGGAGGGAATATCAGCTCCTCTTAGAAAAAGATATGTACTCAAAGAGGGAGGGAAACTGAGATCAAGTTTTAATTAACCACTTCTGGAGGAATAGGAGTATTATGCTAATTATTATTTTCGCAATAATGAGATTTTATTTGATAAGGAGATGTATTATTTTCGCAGTTATGAGGTTGCATTTCCTGAGAAAATTTGTTAATACACGTTATGGAAATTTTTCATTTAACTCTCACTCGTAATCAGGCAACCGAAACTATGCTAGTTCTTTTATAAATTCCAATATATATGAGTATATGTAGGAATATGTGAATTTAAATATCATAGAATTGAATTGAAGCTATGATAGTATTATTGTCATTTTCAATTTCGCTTTTGCCTAATTTGTTCACCAAAAGAGGAACATATGGCTCTTAATGGTACGTATTACATACGTAACGTGGATAAGTCATGCGAGATACCGAAACTCTCGGATTTCGGATGATAGATCAGCAAATGGATAGTGCGACCCTATTTATTTAGTTACAATGCCTGTCGTTCCCCGGCGTCTAGCAAAAGTGATTGTCAATAATTTCCAATCCGTACCCCAAATCGTAGGCTCTCCAAATATAGTAAGTCATTATTTCCATTACAAGATTTAGGAAGTTTACCATGATGAATGGAGTCCGCCAGATGATAAACAAAAAGAGAGTGTCAAAAGCTCAAGGAATGACCTGTGATAGGCATGAAGAACATCGCCAGTGACGCATTCCCTTGAATTTCCGTGTCCCATTGAGGTCTAATGACCTCTCCGCGAATTGAGCAGTCTGGCACGCACGTAGAAATAGCTCGAAAGGTCATTGGATTGAAAACACTACGGGAGACAAAGAAATATGCCTCAGAATGTATTGTGAAAGAAAAATCAGTTGGACCGAGTTGTATCCGGATACCCAGGCCCTTATTTGTTTTGTGGTAGCCAGCCTCACGTCTCTAGCCAACGATAGAAACTGCATATTTGGTTGGATCTCAATTTAATTTGCCTCAGTTAAGGAGGAGGTTGCTTCTTTCTTCCGCTTGTGGTTTTTACGGATGATATAGTATCAAAAGGAAAAAATATTTACGGGAATACCCATGTGCACAGCGTTCAGAAATACAAACCAATGAGGGAGATCGAGATAAGTCTTCACCCAATACCAAACTAGACTTTCCATCAAATTTCAAGCTTTAATATTTCGATGTTAGGTATTTTCGATGTATTTTTCCTTCAAATCCCATCAAATAAACGAAACACTGCCATATCTAAGTTATTGGATTCAGCCACTAATTGGGTAGCAATTTAGGAGTTGATTAGTCTGAAATACGCACGAAACAAAAATGCTTTTCATTTTATAGTTTTTTTTTACCTCCAAGAAAAGGTATGACAATGGAAACTCCATTACCTCCGCTGCTGATGGACATTTTTTGGGTTGGCTTAGAACAAAAGATTTTAATTTAGATTTTAACTTGATAAACAACACCCGTTACTGGCTCCGCTGCGTGGATGATATTTAATGTTGCTGGACAGGCAGCCAGTGGCGAGCATCCAAGTTTTTATCTTACCTAAAATCTCTTCATCCACGTATTTCATCGTTTTTACTATGGAAATAGGGTCAGAGTGGCGGTTATTTTAGATTTTGTAGATTTTAATATTTCTGTTTCCAATAGCAATAAAGTAAATTTTCCGAAACCCCACAAATACAGATCGAATTTCCAGTTGTTTCTTTCGGGAACCGCTGCGTCTTGAGCTTTGTCGTCCTAACTTTCGCGTCCATTGCAGGACGCATCATCAGGGTGAAATATCCCTGATTCTTAACCCTGATGATGACCGACCATATATCGGCCATATACCGATATCCAAACGACCGTATGGGTACGTCACCCAAGCTGGGAAAATTAATGAAAGAAGAGTTAAGAGACACAAGTTGTGCTTTTTCAATAGTGACCTCAAGTCCCAAATGGCCAAATATTTTTTAAAAGTCCCACTGATCCGATTCCGAATTGAAGATCCTCCACTTCGAAGCTGTTATGGTGATCCTTCTCCAGTTCTGCCTATTCCACCCCTTTATATTTTACTACACTTACTACCCGCCTGTTTTAAAAGTCAATAATGCCACAACTATCAATCGATTCCCACGAATCACGAAAATTGCAGTTATATATGTTATCATTATATTTTAAGCATTAAATAAACCCTATTGTTTTTGTCTCATAACTACGATACCAGGTTCTGAATATCTACAGGGGAAGGATATTGTAGAAGTGGACATACGTCCTCACTAAAGAGTTACATTACCATAACTGAGCTATATTTACGCATGAAAATGTGAATACTTAGATTGTGGACACATTGTAATGATGATGCAACTAATTTTGAATCTTCAGAGTTTAAATTAGCATAAAATGTAATACTGGACGACGCTATTCATTTTAACTTGATTGGCCTTTAAGATTATTTTTATTAGATAATATGGTTGAAAAAGGAAAGGTACGACTGATGCGTTTGAGTTGGGTGAAAGAATCTGTGGAGGTGAAAGGGAGAAGAAAAAGAAATATTGTAAGATATATGAAATGAAAAAGCGTTGGCTTCCTTTAATCTTCACATAATTAGATTCCTGTAAATTATCGTGCACTCAATATTCTTAATCTATATGCTTTCCAAGAATTTTAATCGTACGTTTTTTTTACGATTTAATACGATTTTTTTAATGGGCTTCAGTAAGAATCAAAGGGAAATTGATGCAGACTGGACTTAAAAGAACGATTATTCGTTGATTAGAACTCCCCTTTCAGTAAACTATGCGAACTCGGGAAAAGTGTATTAGCAGAAATGTATACCGTTCTTAAGTTCCTCGTAATTTATATCTCTACCTATATCTATATAATCTATATCTGCCGTCCTTTAGGTCATACGGTTGTTGGGATGACCAATTAAAGGCATTTTTTTCTCTAGTAATAAGAATGATCGAATGCAATGTTTCACTTTTTCAAGTACATATTTGTATTCCATTTTTAAACCAACGTTAAAATTTAGAACCTCAACGAAAATATTGATAAACATGGCCGTGAAATACTGTGAACTATGAAAAATTGTGCTTTAAAGGTTTGAACTGCACACTACTATCTGAAGTGAAAATTATTTTTACTAGTTACTTTACTAATGATTTCAAAATATTTTTAGAAAAATTGCCGGGTATTCGCATGATAGCATTTATTTAATGCTATACAAGCAGCTTGACCATGTTTCCATGCAAGGTATTTGAATGTGAATAAAAGAGTGGGGTTTCATCCTCCTAGCAGGCCATGTTTTGTTATATTTTCAAAGAGGTTTCACCATTTTTATAAAATGATGAATGATGATACTTTTATTATTACAATACCCTTTGCACACATCAAATATTTTTGTAGCCGTCTCAGTTATTGGTGTTAAATCCTGTTTACTATGTCAAAGTGTTCACTTAAGTTAATCATGCGTGAATTTGTTTAGGGAGTATTTCTATATTGTACTTCTAAGTGTTATGTCTAGGGTAAGTCTAGGATATTTTCCTGTGCTTTATTTTGTCGCCCACTCTCCGAGGACTTTCGTTTTAGTATGGGCCGTGGCACCATGGAAGAAACAACTTTTTCGGCTATAGCTAATGCTTACATTGTGATTAATGAAAGCTACAGACATTTGCAGGACTAATCACAATTGTGGACGAGAAATTTCTTGCCACAGAGAATTTCAAATGAAACATTTGAAAATCGAAGATCGGTTTGACTTCAGAAATGTACGAATGACCACCGAAGATTAAGATAACTTACTAAATATTGTGTAACTAGTAATATCGAAGAGCAACACTTCTCTTCAGCCTACAATGACTATAGGTGATAAAATAGTGATTCCACTGGAAGATCTAATTACTGTTACCCATTCTGATGTATATCTTTAGGATTTTGAAATCGTTTTCGTTTTCTCAAATAACTCCTGAAGCCTGCGAGGCAATAATGAAATCACATTTCTCCAACGTTAAGGTTAGAGTAGTTAGTAATTGTCTACACTTTATTTCGAGAAAATTGACGTTTGACGTTAAAAATAACGAAATGTACTACATCATCATCATCATTGGTCATCAATCCTTAGATTGGTTTGACGCAGTCCTCCACTCGATTCTTCTATCGGCCAACCTTGTCAATGTGACGAAATTCTTCTCTTTTACATCCCTCACTACCTGTTCCATATATACCGTACGAGGCCTGCCTTTTCCAATCTTCCCGTTCACTTTACCCTCGACGATTGTCTTCATCAGGCCATCGTGTCTAAAGATATGGCCGATTAAGTTGTCCCTTCTTCTTTTTAGAGTTGTCATTAGCAGACCTCTTTTCTTCCACTCTTCTCAGGACTTCCTCCTTACTTACTCGGACGATCCATTTAATCTTCATCATTCATATGTAGCACCACATTTCGAATGCTTCCACCCTTTTCTTCTCCACGGCTGTAATTGTCCACGCCTCACTGCCGTAAAGAAACACGCTCCAGATGTACGTTTTGATGAATTGTTTCCTTAATTCTACGCTGTATTTCCAGTGGTAAGTAGATTCTTCTTTTGATAGAATTCCCTCTTTGCTTGAGCTATTCTGCTGCCTATTTCTTTCTTTCTTCGCCCATACTTTGGTTACTCGGCTTCCAAGGTAACAACTATTTAACATTTTCCAGTTTTTTTTCCTAGTTTAACGTTGGTTTTGGCCTCTCTTTCTTACTGCACACCAACATCTTAATTTTTTTTTATTGATCTTCAGTTGATATTTGGCCATTGTCTTTTCCGTGGTTATTATAGTTTTATCCTGATCCTTCTCTGTCCCTGCTACGAGTGCTATGCCATCAGCCAACCGCAGCATGCTAATTTTTTCTCCGTGAATATTCACTCCAGAAGACTTCTCCTTGAAATGTACTTGTAAATTGTAAATATGTGAATTGGTCAAATTTTAAGGTGAAGTAAAATTAGAACTATAAATGTAACTCTATCAGATAATAACAATGATATGTTTTTTATCTTTAAGGGGTAGACATTTCAGTTTGTGAACAGGAAGACGAGTAAAGCATAATTTTCCCGGCGTATTTTCAGGGCGAAGGTTTTCTTGAGTTCTCCATAGTTTTCCGAGGATGCAGTGCATGCCATCCAATGTCCTGCAGGTGATGGACGAGTTGTCCCTCGAAATCTCGGTCCTCCAAATCTCAGCCCAGCGTGGTAAAGAACTCGAGAAATCTTCATCAAGGATTAGAATAACTTGATTACACATTCCTATAAACAATTACAAACTCCCATTCCTAGTGCGTTTAATATTCCCTCCTGTTCAACCCTTACTTGACATTATGCCTTCCAAATGGCGAGCAGTACTCCATGTCCCTAATTATTTATTCTACCATTCTACTCCACATAAACATATCCGCAAACTTTGTTCTTCCTTTCCCACCCCGTTCTGCGTTTCTACATTCGATCTTCGATCCGTCCATCGCTGGAATTAAGATAACTATTTTTTTTCATTTTAGTTTCTATAACTTGACTGGATTTGAATTTTAAAAAATAAAGCAGGATGGAAGCAAAGTGCGTTTTTAATCAAGTTTAGTAGAACATAAATGTACTTCAAAAGGAACGGGAGGTCTATAAATTGGTCCTATAGGGTACAAAAATAGTAAATTGAATTTACAGGCACTCTCGCTCAACAAACTCATTCCATTCCTCTTAAAATATTGAGTTTCAGATTGAATGCACCATGTCGGGCACTTCACGGCGCAGATGCAGATATACCGAGACACATATATCCTCAGGGGAAGGATTAAAATACTCTCCATTCGGATCAGTCCTCAAAAGGTCCATTCGCGGCTGTACCTAGCCCCTTTTCAACTTCAAAAACCTGCTCGACTAGGGCCTCCTAAGCGGACGCAGTGGTTGGCAAAGAAGCGCTCAGCGAACGCTATCTCTGGGACACACTTTTTCCATCCCAACCTCCGATCGTCTTCCTTGCTTTATCTCTCCTCCAAGCGTATGCATATATGTATGTACAAGGGGATATCTCACTATCAACCTCCCTTTCAAACATCTACCTACTCATCGTCTTGAGTTTCTATATTGCCTTGTCTGGCATAGCACAGGATTCGCCCGCTCTGGAAACCCTTGAACTGACAAATCCCCTTCCAGATGATTCTTTTTTGTTTCGGAAATATAGAATAGGGGCAGTATTTTTATTTTATCCATCTCACCGAGAGGAAAATACAACCATCCTAAAGATTCTCCATGAGTTGAGGAACATTTATTGGAGGAAGTAATAAATGTTTGCCTCTATCGCTTTGCCTAAGAATTCTCTTAATCAAAAGTACTGTACCAACATTGGTTGGCTGGAGGATAGAACGTCAGCTGTGTCGCATCTCGCCGGCCAAGTTATAAACCAATGGACTTCTTCTCACGTTTTTTAAGAATATCACGCTTGATGCAAGAAGTTTTGTTATCATTTTCTTTATTTTTCCATTAACGGGTCACCTCATAATCTCACCCAAGATAATGTAAAAGGAGTGTTGGTATGAATTCCTATTCTCCGGTACTTCATGAGTTATAAACCTGACCTAGTTATAGAAATGTAACCATTCCCCTAAATGCTAATTTATTGTTTTATCTTCCTCTGCATAAGCAATTGCCATCAATACAACGGCTGCTATAACGCACCTTACCACCCAGGTTTCCTTTCAGCTAATTTCTTCATATTTAATAATGTCCATCTCTTTTAAACCTTTAATTACTTGCACCATATTTTTCATACTTGGCCGCTCTTTTGTACTCTTTTCATTTAATTTTGCCTCGGCTATTTTTTTCATCAGGCCATAAAGTCTCAAGATATTTTCGATCACATTGTTCCAACTCTTATTTAAGTTTTAAGTGGAATTATATTATTATTATTCCTACCCTTCTTAGGAATCCTTCGTTTGTCACTCTTGTCTTGCCATCTTAATTTCGGTCACACTCCTACGATTAAATGAAATAATAAATAGAAAATAACTCTGTGACGTACAGCATTTGAATAATTTAATAAGCACTACTGATTTCGAATTTTTTCCCATCACCTGGTGCAATGGTGGAGGGTATACATGGACTACTGCACTTAAAGTTAAAAACCATTATAGCTCGTGAATTGAAAACAAATTATTGTAACCAGGTGATTCTGTTTCATCACAATCTTTCCAGTAATGATTTCTCTTAGCATAATTATTCTTTCGTTGTTCCCTATTTGGCCACTAAATGGAGGAGGAACCTTGTTCACCATAACCAATTTATCATTCAACACTTAATACTTCGATTTACTTCGTTTCAGCTCATTAGCGTTTTTATATTTTCAAAACAATTAAATTACCTAATTATGGTGGACCTTTTATGGCGCACAAGGATTTTTACTGATTTTAGTCACTCAGAAGTGGAACAACACATTCTCGTATTCTACGTAAAAAAAACTCTCATTCCTAAACATGTATTATCTAATAGTTTCTCCCGACTTTAACCTACCGAACCTCGTATTCTGATCAAATCTGGCTGGGAAGTGTTCTCGAAATACGGTAAAAAATTATTGTCCTTATGCAGGTGCAGAGCTACAAGTTACTATTTAACGACCTAACCACCAAATCGGAAAGCTGTTGCTCATCATCCTCCATTTCCGGAGATTTATCGGTGAAATCTAGGTCCCTAAACGAGTGTGGATAGCAATAAAAGTCCAATAATCCGTTTCATGGAAAGGAAACCATAAAAGGGACCCTTAATGCCCCATTTAAGAGATTTCTTTACCGACATCTTATTCTCCACACTTGTCATATCATCTAGATTGGCCAACAATTCTAATACTAATTTAAGGCAGCTCTTCTCCCTATTCTCCCATCAGCCAACGTCTTCATGGTTAAACAATTACTTTAATAGTTTGGATATAATTTCGCTTTGTAGAATTCCTCAGACATTATATCCAAAGTATCGCAGTGCGGTTCCATAAAGTTAAGCCTAAAAATGTCATAAATAATTATTTTATATAGCATATCCCATACTTGTTACATGTATATCATAGTAGGCTATACTTTTCCATTATTTCCATTAATTTTATCCTCGTCTTGACTTCATTCACTTCATGGGAACATCATGTCTCAAGTTATTACCTTTTAAGCACGCTCGTCTCCTTTTTAAGGTTTCGGGTAGAATTATATGTCCTATTATTATTCTTAGCATGTCATTTTTCGTCACTCTTTCAACTAATAACTAGTCCGTCATTACTCTGTAGCGCAATATCTCCAATGCTTTTAGCATTGACTTCTCCGCTGTTGTTATCCTCAACTCCTATAGCCGTAAAGGCGAGTGCTGTATCCGCATGTTCTGATGAATAGTTTCCTTCACTCTTCGCTTATATTTTAAGCTCGGTAGAATGCCCTCTTTGCCTGAACTTTTCTATAGCTATTTCCTTCTTGCTTCGACTATCGCTATTTCTTTACCTTGCCAGCAGGAACGTGTTCACTTCTTCAAGCTTTTTCTTCCCAAGAAATCATTACTCTTTCCCGTCTTAATTATGTTTTCACTATTTTAAAGACATATGTACTAAGTTAGGTAAATACCTAGCCGTACCGAATTGATCGTTGATTAATTGATATATTCTTCCAATCTTAATGAGGAAAATAAAATTTTCCGTTAGTCAACTGCCCCTATGAGCAAAGTTAAGAGAGACAGGAGGAGGTTTAAGGATTTTTTTGGATTTAGAGTGTGTGAAAATGTTATGTTATGGATTGAACATGAGGAACTCCCCACCAAAAACAAGAGGGGAAAAAATAATTTGTACGTTGAGGTCCAATGGTGGCTGAGTTGGTGAAATGATAAGTTTATAAGTGGCATTACATTGCCGTCAGCCGACTTAAAACTGGGAATAAGTTGGCATGAATAATTATTGGGAAGGAACCATGAAAATAATTAAGTCAAGCAATTAAAGTGGGTGTGAGCGCAAAATATTTTAAAGTAAAATGTTTTAAGGAATGCATTAACTAATTAAACGTGTGGTTAATTTTTAGATGTCCATAAAGCTTCATACCTCTCGTCTGCATAAAGAAAACTAACATATTGCTATCATGACTCGTGAGTGAACATGAAACTGATAGAATATGACTTTCCAGCTGCTTCATGCTATACGTCCAAGAAATAAATACGGAGTAATCGATCTATGCCGTTCCCCGTTCCTAACCTCTCGTGTTAGAACTTGATACCCTGCTTCAAAATATGTAGGTATACTTAAGGCAAATAAGTATATATACACTAAACTGCAAATATTTTAAATAGTACCCTGTGGGGGTCAAACATTAAAAGGGAAAAAGGCAAAAGAGCATAGGAGACGGATAAAATAGGGGATCAATGCAAGTGAGATTAATTTTTTTTCGTTTACCTAATATCAAAGAGAAAAATGAACAAGTCGCAGAAACATTCAGTTCGTACCTTAAATATTATGGTTATTTTTGATTCACCTAGTGTTCTTTCGACTTTGGTCTCCAATCAAAATTTTATAACCTTCCAATTGTATTCAATTTTTTACAGAAGATAGTAGTTTGTGTAACCCTTCTTAGCGCTCGGCAAATACTGTAGTGCGTTGCGTATACGAAAAACGTTTTGCCTTTCCCAATAGTTATTTTCTTCAAAGGGGCTAAAGGCAAAGCATGTACATTTAAATCAAGGAAAACATAGAGCATAAAGTAGTATCTTATATTAGATGCAACCTCCCATAGTGTTTTATGCTGCTGCTGTTTAGAGTTTCATTTTTACGCATGGATTTATTCGACGATGCTTCATCTTCTTGGATCGAATTTTCTACTGTTGACGTATGTTGCGCTGGATACACAATTTATTTTATTTTTAAGGGGCTCCTTCGCGGAAAGACAGAATTTTCTTGGAAATATCACAAGGATGGCAGTATGTAGGTCGAACTTTCTGAAATGAAATGTCATCCAAAGGATCCTGCGTGATTGCTGCAGCGCTGCTCAGGAAAAACTGAGAGATCGAGCCAATATGAAGTTTATCGGCCGGGCAGGATTTTCTTGAGCAAACAGCGCCTGGGTTTGATTATGGGAGAATTGATACACCGTTCTGTGGGCGGGTGTTAGGTAGGAGTGATAAAAAGGGAAAAATGGAAGGATTTCTCAGCCAATGTTGCGATTTTTAAGGTGAGAAACTGGTCGATAGTGTTACAATATCATCAACTAGTGGAAACTTGAAATGATTTTCCGCTCTTTTGAGAAAATATTTTCCTCTCGTTTTTTTCAAATTGTCCTCTGATCCTAGCTTCATTTTAAAAAACGTTATTGTTACAAAGGACGTTTTTGAGTTATTTGTAACATTTTTACTCTCCAGGAAGTAAACCGGAGTTAATGAAAATGATAAATACTATTTTTGGTAAAATAACCATTGAAATATCTATCATTAATATGCATGATCAATATAAATTTTTAAAGGTGTAAAACAGCAAATGAAATGTTCATTTCTTTACTACTAGACTGTGTAAACACCTTATTTACCGAATTATATTAATGAACAACTGTGGAATTTCTTCTAACTAGCCGCGCCAATATTTATTTTCCCATGTAATACATAACGTTACAGTGACAGTTCCTTCCGTGGTCTAAAATTATATACTTTAGTAAAATACTTTTTAATATTTCTACTTTTTAGTGTGTGTCATTTTAGAGCTAAAATTGACAGAATATTCCGGTTTTGATAAATTTTAATAAAACAATTTTCTTTTGGAGGAGTTTCAATAGCTCCATTGTTAGGTTAGGTCATCGTACTTGCATCAAATTTGTCTGCCGAAATGATTGGTTAAGTAAAATACATGAATAAATCTTGGAGTGCGATGAGACGTTTCGTTGTTGTGGCTTTTCGATGTTGTTGTACTGTTGGTACCTTGGGCCTTAAGAAGGCCGATGTAATGCTACTGAAACATGCCAAGTGACACCAACGAAAGCAGAAGAAATTCGAAAATTCAATAACATAAATACCAATATAGTTTGTCACTCGTTGGAACGAATTCGAGTTGTATTCTTAGATTTTTATAAAAATATCCATTTTCGATACTACCTGCAATGAAAAAAATGTAAGTTAAACGCGCTCGATGCAAAGACCCATGATCTAGCCTTTGAAATAGTTCAATTTGCACATTATTCGCTTGGGTCGAAATATTTTCCTGCCTTTTGAGCCGACTTACCAGCGAGAAAGATACCAAATTGTTTACTTGCACTCGCGATGCTCACCTGTATACCGCGTCTTCTGTTCACGGTGAAAACACAATTATTTCTGGGACCCTGGGGAAAATGTCCTGAGCCTGAGTTGTAGGTAGGCGGGTGAATCTTCGGAGCAGGATTAAGGATGTGACTGAATTCTCCACTCCAGATTAAGCCCGTCGATGGGTGAGCACAGATGACGATCGTGATGCGCCGGTTGAAATGTACATATTTTTTATTCCATGTGCTTTATATTCAGCCGTCAGTCTCGTATTACCAACCCCTCTGTTCCCAATCAACAAAATCTACGTCCATGACGCGCGGCTTCCGATGTTCTTTTATTTTTTTTCTCTCGGTCCCATCCTGTTGGTTCGTTATTTATTCTGAAGTGTCTTCCGCTCACGGGGATTTTGCTGGGCAGAAAAAAATGAACTTCAAAAGCGTGAATTCCTCTCTCAGCCACCCAAATGACCCGGGGAGGAAATTCACCCAAAGAGTACCGTTGGTAATGATGGAGACGGATTCATTGTGTGTACTCTCTCTGAGACTCAATTCATGCATCATACCCAAGGAAACTCTGTCTCCGAAACATCTATCTGCTCGCGTGAATAGTAAATCATATATCTGCTCTCGATCCGAATCATCTGTGTCTACCGGAGTAACAACCTATTTATGACCCCTTACGATTCTTAGAAATACTATACTTATCCCACCGGCCCCGGTGGCGGCGGGGTACATCCCTCGCCTGGAGGTCGCGGGTTCGAATCCTGCTCGGGGATGATTTCACTTAGCGGGGCATGGATGTTTGTAATGTCCAATCTGTTAATTGGAAGAGAGGACTTTGAGTCCTGAAATTTGCAGATTAAAAAAAGACAAAAATAAATAAATATGTTCAAAGGAGCATTCTCATATTTCGCTGGATTATCTTCGACCAATAATAGAGTTATGGAAAAGATAGGAACTACATTTTCAATGGCGAAATTAAATATTAACGCTGTCCTTTTTCTTTGTGTAATTAAATTCATAGGTGCTGTGAATTCTTCAAAACGTTCAATGCAAAAATATATAATTCGCTCCTTAAATTGTTATTTCTTTTGCCATCTTTTCATTTCATTAAGTACATTTTGCACTCTGTCACACAAATCACTATCATACAATATGCCATACATAGGACATACCTCTGAGGAATTTTCCATTAATAGGTTATGTTAGAGGAATTATTTTGAAAAATTCGAGTGGTTTACTACCATGCTCTGATTTTCATAAATTTTCTTCGATAACTCGCTCACATCTCCTTCAATATAGTGGTAGAAAGCTAAATTGTGTATTTTCTTGAGTTTTTCATATTGTAGTAGTGCAATGACAGCAATTGGAACTGCAACATTCTTCCATTCTGACATTAGGACTGTAAATCATAAAGGCCTAAGGCCTTCTCATGCAAGATCCAAAGGTAATTTTTGGCCAATATTTTGGAAAAAGTGCGTCATTTGTTCCGTAAAATGTTATAAATTACTATTGAAAGAGCTCCTAACGAAATTTCAAAATATTAGTGCATATCATAAAATACTTCAATATCATCTTGAGATTAGTTTTTTCGCATTTCTCCGTATTATATTCATATCAAACACTTGATAAGTAAAGAGGATGAGATTTTTAATGAAATATCTGTAAAGATTTTTTTACCAAACGCCTTTCCTAGACGATGTTGTTTGTTCAAAGGCTGTCAGGAGATACGAAAATCAGACGGGGGGATTAAATTACCATTAAATGCGCTTCTTCAGGGCGTATGAGCATATTTCTGGCTTTTAAGTTATGGTTCTGAGAAAGAATGGGTAAAGTAAGAGAATAAAGAGGAGAGCGAATGACTAAGTGTTAAGAATGAGTAGAAAGGGAATAAGTTTGGTGGAGGAAATTAAAAGAAGGCGGCAAAAGTTAAAGGAGGTGATTTTGAAAGGTAGTTACCAGAAACAATGCGTTAGAAAGAAGAAGTTTGCCTTCCAATTTCAGCAAAAACGAGTAATAATACAAGTCATTCGTCAATTTTTTGTTATTTTTATAACTATTTAATTGAAGTTCAAAATCATTCATGCAAAAACCCATAATTGTCAAATATTTGAACAGCATTTCAAGTTTGTCCGCTCAATTTTGGAATCTGAAACATATTCTACTTTTAGAACAGACGCACATGCTTAGGACTTTCTTTCAAGCTATTTTTCATTATTTTGGCTGACGTGATTTCATTCCAGAAACTGTATAGAAACTCCTCATGCTATTTTTGATTTTTTACCACAATGTATAAAACAATTTATCAGCTTTCTTAACGCTTCATTGGTCATGGACCTGTAAACATCGTTAAACTAAAATGTTATTCCTATTTAAAGATAATTTTGACGTAAATACGACATTTCCAAGGGTGGACTTGAATTTTTTACCAGTATTGTACGTTAGCGAGGAAGACTAGGAGCAACAATTTCATCCTCGTTCCGCAAATAGATATAAGTAATAAATATGAAGGGCATGATGGTAGGCAGATAGTATTAATATTTAAAATAAGATTTAGTGAAGGATATTTGGATTGTTAAGGAAAGATACCTGTGTGAGGAATAGAAAGAGCTAATAAAAAATCACCTGAACCGGCAAAAGCTGGCTCTTGGTCGTAGAGAGCTGTGACGAAAATGAAAAATATCAAATAAATGAAAGAATTTTATCCCTTCGGCATATGATTCTTAACGCAAAGAGATCATGTGTATTAATAGATCCAATTTCTGAGGAGATGCTAATCAATAATTTGACCGAAATAAAATCACTTCTAATGTCCACAAATATATTTTTCTCAGCATCACGTTGCGGTACCCTGCATCTACATTAAGAGAATGACTAAACAATCACTTTATAAGGATGCTGGGAGTCAAATCGCCTCATATATCGACATATTTGTGGACAGTCCTGTGAATTATTTTTCGTTCCTAATGATAATCATAACTACTTTTGAAATATAATTGTCTTATGCATATTTATTTCGTTTCAGAAACCCGGTAATCTCTACTCAACTACGCTGGACTCCTGCCAAGGGAATGGTGAGTACTAAATTTATTAATGTCTTGCTGAAATAGTCAATTCTTCTCGGCCTGTGAAGTGCCAGTCCTATACTCAAGCTTTATCTGGAGACAGCTCACGATATTGTTTAACACGATCCAATTTAATAAGCAGTTTTAATCTTTGTCATATATTGTAAGTGTCCATAGGATAGCATTTTAATAGAATAATTGCTAATTCTTGTGGCCATTCCTGCAATTGGGAATTATCAAGTGCTATTTATTGTTTCTTTCTGCGTTCACGATTTTTAATGTGCATCTCTACATAAATCCGATGGTACATGATATACATCCGATGATAAAACTCGTGTAAATAGTCATCTCGCTGCACTCGACCCGGCAACCTGAAGTGCTGTGGCACACCGGTTGGGAACCACTGGAATAGAGGCTTAGCTTTAAATATTCATCGTAGTCTCTAATGATCAGCCGTAATAGGGCTTGAAAATCGTCCGACAAGATATTTAATTTTTATAAAGAAGTTATACATTATTTTTGTGATTTATTTCTCAAAAAAATGAGCATTCAATGTTTTAATATTTCAAGAATAGATCTTATGAGTAGGTCTTAATTAGAAATTTCATATCATTATAAAAGGTGTTCATGGAGGTAAACTTAGTACAGTATTTATAATTTTCCCTGGAGTACCGCTTCATTTATAACAATTTTATGCACTGCATTTAAACATTTACTAATCAACGAGAATGGTATGTACAAAAAAATGTTGGAGAGAAGATATTAACCGATCATCAAAACCATTTTCGACATACACTCAAGAGGAGAGATACCCACGGACTTCAAAAAGAACATCATCATTCCTATACCCAACAACGAGAGAGCAGAGAATTGTGAACATTTTGGATCATAAGCCTGACGATATATGCATCTAAAATACAGACCAGGATCATCTACAGGAGAAAAGGAGGAATATCTACAAGAGTAAATAAAGAAGAATATAGGTAAAGACTAATATCCTGGATGAAGACTAATTTGGATTCATGAAAATCAAAGGGGCACGAAATTTTGTTTTTTACGCTGCTCATCGAGAATATAATAAATAAGAACAAAACGACTTTCTCTGCGTTTGTGGACTTGGGGAAGCTATTGACAACGCGGATTGGAGTTTAATGTCTGGAACTCTGAAAGGAGTTGAAGTGTCCTAAAGTGGCAGAAAAATTATTAATATTTAAAATTAAACCAAAAGGATGTAATTAATGCTGGACACAACAGGGAAGAAGTAAGAATAAGAAACAAGTGAGACAGAGTGGCACTCTGTTTCCCGCAATTGATAAGGCTAGTATCATAAAAGACATTCCACGTAGAATGAGGGCGTTTACTCAGAACCGAAATCGCAATTTTGTTCACGAAATTGTTAGATGGAAACGAAAAAAAAAAATTTAGTGAAAAAATTGATCTTCTAACCATAACCATTCACTAATAAATCAAAAATTAAAATAAGCAAAAGGTGACGCCCGCCGAAATGCTGCTGTGATAACATTGACGTCACTTTCTTCCCGTCCTTGACTACTCGTATGGGAAGGGAAGGGAGTGGAGGGAGATTCTCGGAAGGTCTGCTCGCACAGATGCTGTCGTAATCACTCCCATTGGCCGAGTCAGCTGTGTCCCCCCCATTGCGATAAGGCGAAGTAGATTCGCGGGCTCTGTTGTGATTGGACGAAGTCGTTATACGTCAGAGGTTGCACCACACCCACTTTTCCGAAAGGGTTAAAAACATTAGTTTTTCTATGCCTATAACTCGAGAAATAATTGACGGATCAAAAAACGGAAAAATACGTGTCTTTTTATCTTACAAACTCTATTATATTCGGCAATAAAAAAAATGGTAAACGACCCGGTGAAAAAATTTGCATGCTAGTCATTCATCGATGACAGAGGAATCATAGCGGAGACAGAGTGGGATTCGAATAAGAATAGTAACGGTGGAATAAGTAATGGACATATATAATCCGAAGATCAATAGCCCAGGCGAAAGGGCTTTTTACCATAAATGAATTTGCTTACCTACTGCTGAAAATACAAGCGTAAAAGTAAGGAAACATTCATCGGAGCATGCAAGTGGAGCAAGTTTCTTTATGGCACCGAGGCATGAATGATAAGAGCAGCAGAGAAGTCAAGTTTAGGAAGCATTCGAAATATGGTGCTAAATAAGAGTGAAGATTGATTGTATCGACCAAGTGAGTAACGAGGAAGTCCTAAGGCTGCGATAAAATACTTGAAGATTAGAGAAGTCTTTTGAAAACCCTGTGAAGAAGACTGGACTACGTAATAATCCATATGATGAGACATTCAGGCCTGATGGTGACAATCAAAGGGGCGGTGAATCGGAAGAATAGCAATGCTATGCCTCACATAAAACGAATAGAACAAGTGAAGAAATACATGAATGCATGATGTAAATTTGAAGAAGCCAGCTAATATGATAATCGAGTGGAGAGATGCGTAAAACCAATCTAAGTAATTTTTTTTGTTTCCGTACCGCACAGCACCGTACGTTGAGAATTGCCAGAGGAAATTGATGTGGCTTGTCGCTCTTTGAAACAAATTACAGGATGTATCCTAGTGAACAACGGCTTCCTTGAAGCACTATTCCGGCTCCCGAGTGCCATCCTTGATGTACCGTAATCAAAGGCGAATGAGACCTAGCTCCTTTAGGTCCTCCTAAACATTGAATTTGGGACGGAAACCCTGGGTGGTGGTCTGTGCATTGACTCAACAAGTCATAGGTTCAAACTTTGATTCCCGTATCAGAAAACGTTTTCATCTGGAAATTTTTAACAAACCAAACTCAGAATTGCTGATTGATTATAATATCGTAGATGACCTCATAGTATCCATATTGTTGATTACTATTGTTACCGGCATTGTTCTCAAAATCAGATGGAAATGGATGCATTTGACCTCGAGATATCATATGCAACAATTGAATACCGCAATGAATTTGGTTAGGGTTTAATTTTCGCGATTTCAAGCGAATGTATTATACATTTGTAGTAAACATACGCAACTTATAGTAAATTTTGGCGATGCTAAAACTGTTGAAAATAATTTGTAGCTTTTTAATTGCATAACGTGACAGAGTTATATGCACGTGAAATAAATTGGCAAATTTAGTTTTTAGATCATGATTAGTGATAACTGGAGTATTATTATTGGTATTCTACCGGTGAAGGTATGGGCATTTAATTCTTCTCACCCCCTAATTTCACACGTCTCTTTTCAGCCCCCCTTACCTCTTGCCACCCACCATTCCATCCAAGTAACCTGTTTTTCTCCTCCCTCTTCCCCGCTTACCCAACGCTCTTCCCTCAATCACCTCCCTCAAACACCACCCCCTCTTATTACCTTTTCCATCCACACCTTCTGCCTTCTCCTAATTTCATCCATCATATTACTTTCCTCTCCTACCAATTCTAGCACTTCATCGTTCGTCTTCCTTTTGACCCACTTTATTTTCTCCATCCTTCTCCTCTCCCACATTTCAAAAGCCCTAAGTCTATTTTCATCTTCTTGTCGCAAAGCCCACGTTTCCGCCCCATATAGTGCAACGCTCCATATTAAACTTTTCACTAGTCTTTTCTTCACTTCCATCCTTACCTGTCATTAGCTCACGCCTAAGAGTAAAAGCTTCTTTTGCCAATGCAATTCTCCTTCGCACTTCAATGCTGCTATACCCTTATTCTACCAGCACATAGCTAGATAGCTAAATTGCTATACCTGCTGTAGCTTCAGGCTTTCAGGCATTACATTCTTTTCTTCTGGTTTCTCTTTATCCCGTATCTTGCGCTCACTTGCGCCTTCTGCGCCATGTATAAATTCCGGATCAGTCTTCTGTCTCTCCAGTCTACTCCTATCTTCCTCAATATTTCCATTAACTTATCCAACCTCACTCTGCCGAACGCCTTTTCGAAATCAACAAAGCATGCGAATACATCCTGATTGTATTCTAGATTCCTTTACACTAGTATTCTCATGTGTGCAATCGCATCCCGAGGTGTCCTCCCCTTCCGAGATCTAAATATCCTCCAGCCTCCGATTACTCCAGTTGTGATATTGACGGTGGACCGTGCAAGGATGAAGAGACTCATCTCCGTCTAAATTGGCGTATTCGATAGATGAAAAGTGTCGGAAAGAGTTCATGTTAGCGATGATAGAGTAACATTTGCTGTATGAAAAGACAGAATCGTTGAAAAACTTTGCAATCCCTTAACTGGTGATCGTTTGTGAAAATCATATAAACGTACACCCTGTTGATTGAACATTTCTGACTGCAATGAAGTTACAATTTAGAAGCATTATTTCAATTTTTCCCACGGTTGGGTTGCCTCCAACACCTCAGAAAGTCAGATAAACGGTGTTTATAACTGTCCCTCTAGTAGGAGAAACACCAGTTTCTCAACCGAATCTTAGATTGAGTTTTGAAGCAGACTGCGACTGTCGGTTGTCAGCGGTTTCAATGTCATGGCTAAGTATAGGTAAAATTGTTATTACGCCACTTATAATCTTGATATAGCGTAAAATGTCGTAATTTTAATATTTACAATTACTGAGTGTATATATTAATTTTTAATAATCGAATACATTTCAATTAAAGACTAATGCTTTACATCTGGCGTTATGCTGGCGAAACCGATTGTGCACTACCTGTCGGACACTTATTTTACAAATGCATTTGAAACTACAGAAGTAAAAAAACAGTTAAAGCACATATTCGCAATAAGGATGGTGGATAATCTGCCTTGCAAGTATTGTCTGGAGTTAACTAAGGACGTAGCGTTTTTGTGATTACTTGCCAAATTAAACACACTCATTGACAAATGTGCACTTCTAAAGTTAGATTACAGGTAGAGAATGACAGTGCTAAAATTTAAATATTCGATTGCTTTTTATCACATTTAAATCATCAATATTCAAAGTTTTAAATTAACGTTTTCCGAACCACGGTTAGAGAGTGGAGTTACCTTCATTGGCCTCCATAAGGCCTATGGTAAATCTGCAGATGACGTTTGGGCAAGAATTTCGACTGATGCAGCAGAATTGAATTGTATTTTTGAGTAATTAAATACGATTGGCAATTTTCCACAAAGAAATCTTTACTTCGACCGGTTTCGATGTGATACATCATCATCAAGTGACCAAATCTCAGCGAAGTCCAGTATGTATACAAATGAGGGGAGGGACCAGAGGAAAAAAGGAGTGAGGAAAGAGGAGGGGAAGAGGGCCTAAACCAAGGGTAACAACGGAAAAAGGGGGGAAGAGGAGGGAGAAATGGTGCCAGGGGTGGGTTTCTTTGGGTAGGGATTTCTCCCTCCTCTTCCCCCCTTTTTCCGTTGTTACCCTTGGTTTAGGCCCTCTTCCCCTCCTCTTTCCTCACTCTTTTTTCCCCTGGTCCCTCCCCTCATTTGTATATATACTGGACTTTGTTGAGATTTGGTCACCTGATGATGATGTATCACATCGAAACCGGTCGAAGTAAAGATTTCTTTGTGGAAAATTGCCAATCGTATTTAATTATGTTATTCCACCATATAACGCCTGACACGACTCTTTTTATATGTATTTTTGAGATTTCGACCGCGCTATACGTGTTTTGCCGCATTTGATGCGGCTCAGATGAAGCGAATGATTCAGTGAAATAATTTTCAAAAACAGTTGTCATAGAAACGGTGGACCGTGCGAGGATGAAGAGCCTCATCTCTATCGTAAATTGGCGTGGGCTATTCGGACCAAGTAAAATTTTCACCGTGATCCTGCCATCTACACACAGGAATTGGCGGAATGCATTCTTTAGAAAAAATAGTAACGAGGCTACAGCCGGAAACAAAGAGGAAATGAGTTGCGGAAAATTAGCCCTTGCTGCGCTATGCATGCGGCAATAAAATTCATCCTGTTTTGAGCGTTATTAACGCTTTTCATTTGTCCTTTGATCTCTTTGTTCTGATTCGTCCGCTTGCAAGATTCAGCGGCTCGTAACTAGGTTACCGAGGGGGGTTCTGCATCTCTTTGAAACAGGTCTCGTTTGTTATCGCATGGAGCTCGTACTGAAACCAGACCGCCAAATAACGCTATTAACTTCTGCGGTCACGAATTTCACTTTTTAAAATATAACCTAACTCGAACGGAGTTCACGGAGGGCTTTATAATATTCGTTTTCAATGCTGTGAATGTCATTTTACTTATTTTCCTAAAATTAGCTGTCGCCCACATCCATTCTTGGCGAAGAATAATCCTCCCAATTATTAGTGCAGAGGTTAGGGTACATTGATGTATTTATAGCTATTAGCAGCTTTCTCTCTTTATACTATCTTGAAATTTATCCAGGAATATATTGTCGTGTAATGGAGAAGGAACTAAATTGGAATCAATACCAGATCACATAGATAAACATAGAGGGATTCCAGAATTTATTAAGTAAATTTCAGACGATATTTTTGCTTATAACGTAAAATACATTTTGCAAACTCCATTTTCACTGTGGTAGATTGGAACACGAACATAAAGTTAGGGTAAAGGATTGCTGAACCGATGGATTTATGATGTGGCTCTTTCCTAGAACAATTTCGTGTCTGAATGGTTATCTTGAACAATTACGAATAATGGGGTCTACAAGAGCATGAGGCCAGTGAGACGTAAATGTACGTTAAACATATTTTAGAGACTAGCCACCGGAGAAACTTCAACCAACAAGTTTTACATGTCCAGGATAAAGGTTTTAAACTTGACTTCTTGGGAAAATTCTAAATTGTTAAACGACGGTCCTCACCCTATATTGTGCTTAAATGATTTGACGTATTTTAAATGTTCCCCGCTGACCCTATTCTCTTGTATACCCCATTATTCGCCACAATCTTCATTTTTGACCTAACCTTCTGTATATATTCTTCTGTATACTTCTTGTGATGCATCCCCATGCCTCCCTTCCATTTCCATCTGAACCTCCGACCAGTTTACACCTCAACGTTCCCTCAAATTCCTTTCCCTTCCTAAAGAGACATAACCCCCCTCCCCTCCCCAGCCTAGGTGCACTATTTAAGGCTTCCCGAATGCTTAGACATTTTAATCTCTGATTATGACACCTATGTGTTGAAACCGGTTGGATAAAGTCGTGTGGAAAATTACTTATTTTCATGAATGTAAAATTCCATAAAGTTAATACCGAGGTTGTTTCTTCGATAGTTTATTTACTTAGTAGTATTTTGTTCAAGCCTGCATGGCAGTAAGTTTAAATGTATTCTCTGAAATTTATGGCTCAAGCCTGGCAATGATTCGTCTCTACCTACCACAAACTATTCCGGTGGCTTGCAGGGTTTATATAGATGTAAATATTTTATTTTTGATTGAACCATGATCAACAAGAACATCATTCACGCGAATAACCTTCGAAAATCAAATTTAAATTCATTTCTCTTTAGGTACATAATTCATCCATAATTGTTCCCGCTCAATTTATGGTACTTAATTGAGTGCAGTTAAAAGTAACTTCCCATCGTAAATTGCCGCTGGACTTTTAGCATGATCTCAGGATATTTATTTTTTATCGAAATGAAAAAAAATACAGGTTCGCCACCATTCTTCTCATACCCCTTTGCTGTCACAGCAGCAATCACTTTCATGCATGGTGCGAATTCCAATTTAAAATTCATAATTTGATAGCAATTAATATCTGAATTACTTTGTCAGGCATATTAGGTATCACCCGGCTTTAATTTTCATTTCGAGGACAGAGGCATTTTTCAAAGAGGGAAAATTAAAGGTATGCCTACGCCTGTGTTCGATGTGCTGCATGTGACTTTGATCGATGCTGGCTCATGTGAAACTGTATATTTATATATTTGACTATGCTTCCTATTCAGCATCTATGTGCTTATTCCAATGCAACGAAGCGGGGTTCAATGTCGTATTTATTAAGGTGATTCTATATCTACGTAATACCCTACGAAGAGGAACACCAGGGGGTGAAGATAACCAAACATTCACTATTGACATGTAACTAAGATGTTACTAAGATTCTAAGATATGGAGACATGCTATATAATAGGGTCAAATGCAGCTAGAAGGTTAGTATCTACAAAATAAGAAAAAGATTATTGGTTGTTATTACGTGCATCATGCACCACAGACTACTCTGACTATATTTCACCTAACTATCCCTTTTCTACGCTGCCTATTGTTCTCTTAGGGTACGCGGGAAAAATGACATTTTAAATCTATCGGTACGAAAATATATTTCCCTAATCTTGTTAATCAGATCAAACCTAGCATAATACGAAGGGGTTCTTAATATATATTGTGACGGAACGGGCTTGATTCTCCTTTGCCCGTTGACTCGCCGCAGTCCTTACGCCTTCGAGTACTGGAACCCTTACCTTTGCCTCGACACCTCGTCTCCTTCGGACTTTCCCGGGTGGGAAATGGTTTTGAGAAAAAGGGATATCGCGACCTTTGTCGCGTGTTTGAGAAGGGCGCCACCTCAAAACCGCGGCATCGGACCAGCTCAGCCAGCAATGCAAGGACGATCCAAATTGTTCGAGGGTCGGGGGGACTTTAAGCCAGGGCGGACGGTAAAACAGTGAGGGCCGTATGACGTGAGCGCGGGAGAAATTACGCGGAGCGTAAGAATGAACCTCTGCCTTTTTTTTACAATTAACACAAGCAACATTTATTCACTGAAATGAGCATGAAAATGAACACAAAGGCACTCTACAGCTAAATAACACAGGTCTTAATGACTAATGAGGGATGAAGAGGTGAATGAATGGCGAGACATAAATGGAACGAAATTAACCACAATGAAATAATAACCCTGTAACACTTTGTCCAAATAAATGACCAAGCATGAAAAAATAGAATAAAATAAACTACTAAATGGAAAGAATTACACGCTCCTCGTCCTTTTATGAATACTAATGATGAGGACGGGAGTAAGTGATACAGAAATATGGTCCCGTAGGACTATGATTGTCCACTCTTGGGATCAGTTTGACTCTTCTCTTGACCTGAAGGGACTTTAACTCTGTTTGGATATCTCGTACACCACTTATTCTGGCGCACACGGGTTTCACGGTGGGGAAGCGTGAATAAGAGGGTTGAAACCACTTAGGATTGGGGAAAATACGGGTGTGGCGATACTTATGTGTGAGCTGGTGTGGAGCTTGACGGCGAAATCCAGCGCGGAGAGACTGCACTGTTGAGTTTTCGGTATGGTGGCGTGGAGAACGGAATTCAACAACTCCTGTTGAAATAATGCACCTTCCGACTGAAAGGAACTCGTCCAACCTTTGGTTCCGGGGTTGCGGCGACCCCCTACCTTTTGCGGTCTGTCACCCTTATCTACCCGAAACCGCACCTCCTCTTTGGGGTGCCGGGATCGAGGTCCGCTGCGTCTGGTTCCTCTTCTGGGGCAGAACGCAGGAAAAACCGCTAGGGAACGACTTTGTCAATTCCTCGCGGAAGTCGTGGTGATCTCCGTCTCCGATTATCGCCTCTCTCTCTCTCTCTCTCCGTCCACACTCTCGCCTGGCTTCACCAGCACACCTTGAGCTTCTCTGCTCGACTCCCAATCACCAACCGCCAACTGATATCTCACCCGACTCAACCGTCGGCGTCCTCCTTGTAACCCTCATCCCCATCACACGTGACTTCAATTCAAAAATCACCAGTAGATTCACGGCTTACACTGCCCAATGACCTGGGTAGACACATAAGTGGCGTGATCCTCACTCTCAAGGAATCCAAGGAAGACAAAGGAACATTTTACCAGATATCCACGCAGAAAAAGGCAGGCGTTCATCTCGCTTACGTAACGGGGACCTGGCTTGGGACGCAAATGACCGGCGCGGGAGGCGCGACCAGGGAAAAACAAAGATAAGACGGCCAATCCGTCACAATATCTAACATCGTCTGTGAACAAATCGGTGTCTAATTTACTTCAAAGGTTTAACCTAAATTTTAACCAGCGTTCTTATAGCAACCCCCATCCTATTTCTTATATTAGACTCGTAACACTTTTAGAGTTATCATAACGGCCTTTAAAAAATCTAGCGGATATCGATTCCCTCAGTGAAATATTTTGGACGACACACTGTAAAAAGTTGATCTGATTTTCAGTGCGATCTGAATTTAAGCGCTGTCTGGTTGTAAGGCAGGAACACGGATTTAAGGTACGGAAGAGGCAGGAACATGGATGGTTGGTACAGGAGCAGTTAAGCAGGAAGCAGAGGGAGCAGGATTCTGGATGGTCTGATTTTCAGTCGTTCACCTGCCTTATTTTTAGACAAGATATTACTGCTGAAATTCAACATACCCTGTCTTAAAATTGTTGCATCTGAAATTCAGATCGCTTTTGTACCTTAAAATCAGATCTACTTTTTACAGTGCAGAAAGAAACCACTGATGCAACCGTGCATATGAAAGTTTTGGGATAAAAATATTAAAAATATGGAAAAAAGCACAAAATTTGGCATAAAAGATTTATCAGAGTTATTTTAAGCCAATTTTTAGCAGTTTTGTAAGTTCCATAATTTTCATGCTACCATACCAAAATTTTATCCTATGATTGAAGTCAAAAGAAATGGAAGATCAGCTAGATTTTTATCTAAAGCATTTGGTCGCTTGCATCCATTCAACAGATTTCCCGAAATATATTTCAATTATTTCCTGAATCATCAACACTAATTTAAATCATCAATAGCCTACTGATCAAAGGCTTTTAGGAAAGTGTATTCGGTACATTACATATAATTACAGAATTAAACTCGGAAATTTAAATACTCAAGAATGCCCTGGAATGTCAACTTTACGGAAATGAAAAGAGAATTAGGATGATCACCCTTCCCTTTTCAAAACCCCTGTATGGTAAGGTTTCACGCACGTGACCGTCCTTGGCATCAACGTATAAAAGTCACGACAAACGAATTTTAATCAGCTCCGCCGAAAATGTCTACGGACAATTTTTTTAAATGGATTAAGTTCCCATTCCCATTTTTCCGTCCGCGTCCGGCGGGCACTCACTCGTAAAATTACGTCCACGGTAACAGCATTAAACTGATACATTGACACTGAGGTAGGCCCACGCGAAAGAGCACCTCCACCATCATCTCAATTTTGGTCAGTGCGGCTGACGAAAAAATATTTCCAAGAGTGAGTGCCCTCGCGAAAGCACGTGTGTTCGTGTGTTTTATTTTTCTTATTTGTTTTTTTTTTTATTTCTTCTGACTAATCCCCTAATTACAGTTTCCATGGAAATTCTTTCCCTTTCGCTTCTCCCTTGGGGCTAACCACACCCTCCTCCTGATTCTCCCTCCCCTTTGCTGTACCAAGCACCTCTCCCCTTCCCCACCAATCCCCGCACCCTTTTAAGCGTATCTCCAGTTTCCTCCCCCCTCATCCCCCCCATCGCCAATCTCGCCCAAAAATCTCTTCATTCGTGGGAGTAAGGCCTGGAGAGAGTCGGAGAAAATCGCGTCACGCATGCCTCTTTCGCGAAAACAAGAAAAAAATAGAAAAACAGAATGTCTTTTTTTCTTTCTTTTATTTATAAGCGGGGTGAAACGAAAATTCAACGCTTCGCCTCGTTCTCTGGAGGTTTTTTTTAGACCTTATACGTGGAATGAAATGGAAAATCGTACGTGAGGGATGGGGGAAATGACTTTTAAGCTCGTGTCTTCTGCAATAATCGGTGCGGCTGTGCGGTATTCCAGCCCTCTATAGGAAGTTAGGGAAGAAAAAACGTAGCTTACTGGGCACGCTGTATGGGGCGGAGGAACTTGGCCGATTTCAGTGCTCCAACGGAAAACATTCGAGGACCTAACATAGGCTTTTTCAGTTAGAGCCCAAAATAATTTCACATTGGAATGAAATTTCATAATTTCGGCCCATTGACTTTTTTAATAGCAATCTTATTTAAGCATTAAATACAATGATTAAATTACAAATTGGTTGAATTACAGCGTGCCTACCTAATTATTTTGAATGTGGATTGTATTTTGTGGATTCCGAACGCATTTAAGTATAATTTTAATTTCCTTTCGATTTGAAAATCAAATGAAATTCTGGGAAGAACGGTTGATTAATCATAATCCGACAACTTAAGGATAGGCACTCTGATTCTCATTATTTAAAAGACTAACCTGGATCAGTTTCAAAGTTTCTACTCATTAAATAATTCCATGTAATGAACGAAAATATGATACAAATATTTGATTTGCTGAAATACAATATCTGTTGCATTGCTTTAGTTACCTACGCTAAATTTGAGGTATTTTTCCGACACATAAAAAATATAGTCACATAAATATCTTACGATTCATTGTAAATTTAGCTTAAGTATTCTTATGATGTTCATATTAATGAATGTAAACGTGTTTATTATGTACCAAATCAGTTTTTAGGGTTCTTCTATTTTAACTGAAGGTGAAATCCACGTACTTTTAAAATGTAATGCCTAAAATTATTATCCTAAAAAACGAGAACAGCCCAATTACACGTCCATGGAATGGCATAAATAACGGTTCCAACAATTTTTTGTACATTGGATCGAATTGGTTTGATAGCCAATGTACTGAGGTCGCCATTTATAGGGTCAGGATTTGAATACCCGCTGTGGCACAAAATTTTCTCCAACACGGATTGAATTACTCGAGAGCACGGAGAGGATAGATGGATTACACGAATCAATTACACTTTTTACTGGATGTGTTGAGCATTGGAAGAGTTTTCTCTCCCCTTCAGATGAGTGGTGCGGCTCCACACTCGGTCGAATGATGAGGAAAATTCAAGTCCCGACCGGCGGTTTAAAAAGACCTCCGACGAATCGATAAGGCGTGCTCGGATGGGGGAAATGAAATCACCGACAACCTCCCCAGCTACAATTTCCCCGATACGTCGCCCACGCGGCCAATCAGGACCCTCTGAGTGAACCTTATTCGATTCCCATCCACTCCCACGCTTAGCGGAGAAGGACGGACGGCAGCGAGGACCACGTCCGCGGTGAAGGGTTGGGAGATTTGCGACGGGGTAGCTGGCGAAAGGGAAGGGGTGGAGTTAGAGTTGGGGAATGATAAAGTGAAGGGATGAGTTTCATATAAATCTGTAGAATACCTTTCAATCAGCCACTGAAATGATATTACAGGTATCCGAGGTTATTTTGTGAAATTTTAGCGTGATACCTAATGAAATATTCAATTTGCTGTGAGATAAAAATTATTAATTTCGACCTGAATTGTATTGAATGTACTGAATTATCACTAGGATTAATAAACAAAAACTCGGGATGCAAAAAATATTTTATTTCAGTATACAATAGCATGTTTTATTCTGTATCTACCACTGTGGGTTTGGCAAGTGGTGAAACCACACCTGGCATGCATTATTGATGATTGAAAAACCATTTTTAGTGAATAAATTGCTGATTTTGCTTATTAAAATTTGTAATTGCTCAAGGAAGTGACCGACGCCTAAGATCATTTGCACGATTGAGGATCAGTGGGAATAGAGAAAAGAATTCTGAGAGGAAGTGGAGGAAGGGTGGAGAGAAATCTAGAGTCGGTGTTAGCCTGATCGTGACGAAAGTCGCCAAGGGGTCCATGGTTTTAACGTCCCATTTGAGGGACGGAGTACCACACCTTTGACTACTCTCCGCAGAGCACTCCAATACAAAAAAGTCTCTGCCACTGTCAGAAATCAGAAAGTGAACTTGAATCTTTGGAATGGGGAGCCCGTTCACTAGCCAACATATCAATCCGAAACCACATTCCGGTCATTAGGGGAAAGAAGAGCCCGCTGGCAGTTTAATGAAATACCCGCACGGCACTTAAGTATGAATCGATAAAAAACTTTAAGATACTTGCCACATCAGTGATTCAAACCCAGATCGTCGGTACAGGATAGTACTGTAACTATTAAACCAACTTGTACCCTTATAAACTCATTTTCCAACGATAAACGATAGTTTTACTCTCCTTCCTTAAATTGACACATAGCCAGGTTTATTTGGAAGGAGATGTAAAAACAATGACGCTCGTTTTTTATAAATTAAGTTATCATGTAGTTATAAGTACAAAAATGGCTTGTGTTACATACTCCTCCTAATTATCTACTCAGTACCTTCTGTTTTCATATATATTATCATTCATATTATACTATTAGTAAATACGAGAAGAATTACTAATTTACCCAGACACCTCTTCAGGGTCATCACCCTGAAGAGGCCTCCAGCAGCGGAGTGGAAACGTTGGTGGATAACCACGTAATCGCGGAGATAATCCGAAGAAAAACCACATCACTCAGACATTGACCCCGAAAGTTTAAATCAATTGAAAAATTACCAATAACTTTACTCAAACAAAATAAAAATAACACAGCATACGCTACGATGGGTTCCATCATCAAATCGGGTAAAAAGGTGTTCACAGTAAGCATTGGCATATAGAATTTTTTAAGGATGCGGGTAAATAATGAAGAATTAGAAGTAACAAAGGATGGTGTTATTGCTATTAGAGAAGAGTGAAGGAGAGTAATGCGGGCTCGTGATGCGTGGTAGAAAGTGCTTATCGAAGAAATCCTAAGGAAGGGCGGAGAAAAATAAATTAAGTTAGAAATGTCCGTTTCACTCTTGTCTATAGGCTTAAGTAGTGACGTTATTGGGCATCGTCCACAGTGTTGCATAATTCCATAAAACTAAATAAAACGAGAAAAATAAAACGTGGCAAAAAGTGGCTTCGATAAGCGCATACATATGTACAAGCATGTGTGCATCAGTGATAAATTCTCCGTAAGGCGGGTGACCTTCAGCACGTACTATTGGCACACATCGTTCCGCTAACTTTAGAGTGGTTTTAAACCTCGGGAATTTTTTATCAAACACCAAAAAAATAATCTTGAAAGCATGCATCTCTAAAAATGTTATTATTATATTTGAATATGCTTATTTCTACTGGCTATTTTCATTTTCCATTTTTAACTTAAATTTCGTAATCTGTGAGCTCAAAAGCTGTCGTAAACGATTTCGTAAGGGAGTATAACAATCAGATAATAATATTTGCGATCAATTATCTCAACAAACTCGCGTGCTGATTTTGGAGTAATAATATAAAGGACACCACATTTGGCAAATATTATCAGATTTTGCTATTCTGTGCGTCGCTTGTGATGGCTTCTAACCATTAGTGGTGGTTGTTTCCATTCGTGATGGTTTAGAATCCGGGAATAACCCAATGCTTCAATGTTCGAGAAAGCCATTAATGAAATCTGAATGAAGACTTATAGGAGCCAGGGGAAGGAAACCAGCATCTCACGATTCGCCGTTGACATAGTGGTCATGGAAATAAAAATAGCACAAAGAAGACTCCTGTTATCATGAAAGGGAATGACCAAATATAACCTGAAGGTGGATTAAAATAAAAGTATGGTAGCATCATCATCTGGTGAGCAGAACGGGAGAATAAACCAACGTTAAACTAATTCTTAAGTATGTGACAGGGTACTCTTATTTCTAAATCCGAATAACCAGCGGTGTACGAAGGAAGAAAGAAATAGTTAATAGAATATCCCTCTGTAGAATATTCTCCCCACAAGTTTTATCTACTGGAAATCTATCAAAACACTTTACTCCAAACTTATTTGTAATCAACTGCACAGTATATGATTTCGAAACCAGATCTAAACTATTTTGGTCACATACACTAGATGCATATTTAGGATATTGAGGAACTAGTAAAAAGAAATACCGCTCTTTAGTCTTCTCATTGCATTTCCTAGAGGGAGGAAGGGGTTTTTAGGAGGATGTGAGGGAACGGATGGATAAGACCCCTTGCGAGCTCGGAAGATACGGCTTTTTCTGCGGCTCCTCGGACCCACCGCGATGGGCGCCCGCATGAATAAAACAAGAGCTTTGCCCGAATCTCTTTGGTCGCCGTAATGACACCAGCGGGGATTAGCCCACACACTTCTGCCACCACGGGGGGAGGGAAGTCAACTCTCCGGCCGAAACCAGGAGTCTCCCCTTCCAAGCACCGTTCCCCTTCCCATGACCGCTCGAAATAAAAATGAGGGAAATTCGCACACCCTTTCAGGGAGACTGTTTCGTTCTCCTGACCACTTCCGACTTCCCGCCCGCCTCCCAGAGCAGTGTGTGACGCGCTGAACATAAGGAAATGCTTCTCGCGGAACTGTGGTCCACACAAAGAGTGGAACTGGGGGTTCTCTCCGGGGACTTGATTATTTCTTTCCACCCGTGTGAGGTTTCTCCTCGGATAACAACTGCGTAGAATTAGATTTGAGGTGCTCCGGCATTGCTCCGGATTGCATTTTATGGTCTGAGCTAACAATCATCTGGAATCTTAAAATGAGATTGCGACATGAAGTAGATTCACAGGTATTTAATTTAATAATTCAAAGGCGTTATGGGTATGTATTCAACAGTATTAAAGGTTTATATTGAAATTTATCAAATTAAGCTCTAATTAACATCATTAATTAGGGTATCTTAATCGAGAAAGTGCTTGGAGATGGTGCAGCAAACCGGGCCACAGCATTTAGCTTGTGGAGTGACAGAAATAATTAACTTCCAGCCAACAATATATGACCCAATCATATCATTATCATCGGTCAACAATCGTAGGATTCGTTCTACGCAGCCCTCCACTCGATTCTGCTACCAGCCAGCCTCTTCATATTGACGTAGCTCCTCTCTTATACACCCTTCACAACTTGCTCCATATACCTTATACGAGGCCTGCCATTTCCATTCTTCCCGTTCACTTTTCCCTCGACGAATGTCTTCATCAGGCCGTCGTGTCTTAAGATGTGGCCTATTAAGTTGTCCCGTCTTCTTTTCAGGTTTTCAGTAGACATCTCTTCTCTCCCACTCTTCTTAAGACTTCTTTGTTTGTCATTCGATCCATCCATTTTATCTTCATCATTCTTCAGCAGCACCACATTTCAAATTCTTTCAGCCTGGACTACTCTGCTGCAGTTATTGTCCATGCGTCGCTGCCATATATTAAAATGCTCCAGATGTAACCCAATCATTTATCACACAAGTATTCAAAAGAATCTGTGGTAAAAAAAAACCAATGGAGCGAATAAGTGAAGGCTGGCAAATTAAGTTGCCGATGGGCAGAAGTGTGTTAATCCTAATTTAGCAAAATCCTACATATCCGTCAATGTAAATACTCTGCGAGCCACCGCGAGGGTGGCAGGGGGTGAAGATTACCAAACATGCACTTAATACATGCAACTATGTGATGAGTGCTATTACTTCATGGAACGCGTTAGATATATGGATCGCGTGACTCTAGGTGGTTAGTAACTACATATTAATGAATTGTTTACAGGTTATAAAAACCATTTCTTACATGTGTCTATCATACTTCCCTATCATGCATGAGTCAGCAGTGCTAAAACATGCATCATGCACTGCAGACTACTTAATCAAGGTATTATCTACCTAATCCTTTGTTATGTTGCCTCTTGTGCTCTTTTATGGCTGTTACCTGGGAAAAATGGCATTTTTGATCTATCGGTACGACAATCTAACTCTCTAATCTAGTTTATCTGGTCAAACCTAGCATAATACGTAGGAGTTCTTACATATATCTTATGTCATCAGTAAAAAAATCAGCTTCGAATTCACTAAAATCGTTTAGCCTAAATTTTAACCTTCCTTCTAGTAGTAAATCCCATTCTAGTTCTACTATTAAACTCTTGACACTAATACAATTATTATACCGGCCTTTAACAAGTGTAGCTGATCTCCTTCGCACACGCTCTAATTCATTTATCATGCCTTCCTAGTACGGATCCCATATGCTATCGCCATATTCTAAATGAGTCCTGACAAGTGTAAAATAGTTTCTTTTCGTACCCTCTCATCTACATCTACATCTACATAATACCCAGCAAGCCACCATAAATATGTGTGGCAGTGCGTGAATTCTCACCACACATTCACTACATATCTTGCATAAAAAAGGATTAGTATAAATATAGGTACTAGTCTAAACTTCACTATTTAAAAAAGTTAAAAATTGCAATGCAAACATCTAAAAACAAGCTGTTAGTTTGATTAGCTTCTGGTCCTTATACCAACATGCAGCTACTTATGCTATCCGTTGATACACTCGTATTAGACTTATTTACAGCTATTCATATCCCTAAATGTACGAGGAAAAAATTACATTTTGAATATGTCATTTTGGCAATCAGTATCTCTAATTTAGTGATTATGGTCCAGTCTACCATATAGTAAGTTGGATCTTGTAAAATATTTTTAAAGTCATAAGTGAATATATTATCTTGTATTTACTTGAGAAATTAAGTCCAAATTTTAATCTAGGTGCTGACAATCATTCCCATTTTAATTCATTTAAAAGACTGGTTACGCTAATATAGCAAATTTACCGTCCCTTTACAAATCTTACCGATCTTCGCTGCACACGTTCAAGGTCATTATTTTGACCGATTTCGTAGGGATCCCTTATAATGGTCCCATATTCCAAATGAGGTGTAACTAGGGAAAAGTAGCTGATTATCGTACATGATCGTCTTATTTTGCTAATGACGTAGAATATGAATCACCCATCAAAATAATACAATGCTCGACACATTTACCTAATACGGCATCGCATTTGCCAGAACCCTTTTCACGAATCTTAACCCACAGTTTGATACACTAATTATTTTCCTGATTTATTTTCCCCATGACATAGTATGTAGGACATAGTATGTAAGACATAACAGAACCCGTGCCCGAGACGGAATTCAAAGTCATTGCTTTCCTGTTATCATGTCGGTAACTCAACCGTCTAGCTTCAAAAATTCATTAGTATCAACACATAAAGACCAGATTCAGAATGGGAATATGCTATTATAAATCAGGTAGCTCCTTAAAAACACTAAAATTGACTTGTATACGCGTCCTCTTTTGCATTAAGGTATGAGGAACATCTCCAACAACTTCTGTAGAAGTGGCACAGAAACATTACGGTAACCTGCTTATTTTAGTAATGCTTTTACACTTCTTCAAATGTAAGTATTAATATGAAATATCTTTTATTTCAGCTTTTGGAAAATTCTGAAGATTTAATATTGCATAAAACATGCTTATAAAGTAGCTGGTAAAGTTATTATAGAGATGGAATTAATTTTGCTTCTATTATTATTTATGAATGCATCGAATTTTTTTCTCTTCCAATCTTCAAATGAAAGACAACTTTGAGTTCGTCCATTGAATTGTTGTTACCTAAAGCATTTAAACGTAACTACCCGTCATGATAGTCGGGTAGTAGCTGGCTTTACTCCCCCGAGTTTGCGTACTTGAATTTAGATATGGGTGTTGTATTTGCATTAAAATGGAGCTGAGAACAAAATTAGGTGACATTATTCGATATTGTGTAAGCGATTGTAGCACCTTAAGACCTAGGTAGTTACTGTGTGTTACAAAGTAATTGCTGGACAAATAACCTATTAAAGTTCCGAAGTAGCAACTTTCACAATATTTCTGCGAATGCTGATTGATTTAATTTATTGCAGCAACCGCTCAACGGAAAATTCTAAGCAGAGCAGGATCTATAGGAATTTTCCCATCCCAATAAGTTACACCTTACGAGACATGATGTTCTTTTGGCCCAATTTTAGAAGCTTAGTCGGGTGTGTGTGGCAGAAGGGTCTAGTATCCCTAGTCCGTGACCCGTATAGAAATTCGAACTGTTCATCTCATTTGATATTTTGATCGATGAGGCTGAAATGCACTAATAAACGGAAAGGGCTAGAAATAAATACACCTGGGTAGGGTGGTCAGTTTAATCCTGTCTCATATTTTCCTCCTGGAAAAGACAGGAATAGCTGAAACTTTTTAAACAAGCACATTGCAATAAAAATCATCATATAAATAATCAAACGGTAAATGGTATGCAATGGTAATATTAGCTAGGCAATCAGAGGTGGCTTAAAATAACTGTCAAGTAATTAATAATAGTTATGAGGAAATAACCTAAGCGACGTGCATATTGTTTGTTCAAAACCCGTCTGATGCCAGGGGGGTAGAGGGATACCCACACCCTTATCCAGTTTACTAAGCATTTTTCTACCATCAGAAGATACTACTTACATGCATACATAGTATTCTTTAGTTTTGTTCCCGGTGTATCTAATTTTCCGAGTATTAACATTCTTGGTCTTGACTTCCTTCCTGGACATTCAAAGCTCTGTTCTACCTTTATTTCTTTTCATTTGATGTATTCCATAGAAACGTAATTCTCCAATGCCTCCAGTGTAATTCCACCGTCATTTTCTAGATAACAAACTGTTCATTGGCTGTGCCATGATAGTAAAGTTCAGTATATTCTGGAATCTATTTATCATTGTTCTGAAAATATTACGAATCAATTGGATTATACATATACAGAGTGGATTATACATATACATATATTATGCCTGCATTCTTTCACCTTCTTTTTGATTTGTAGTATTTTATTCTATATTTGGTATCTATATATTCCCCAGATAGAATAGTGAATATACGAAAATCTCTTATATTAAATATGCACCGTAGAATCTCAAATGTTAGGGGACACTAAAGTACAGATATTAAGAGATAAAGATTTATGACATATCATTACATTGTTTTAAAGGACGCTAGGTATTTCCACAAGAACCTGCTGGGTAGTATTTTGTTGGATTATACTCCATTTGCAAACAGGAACGAACAGATAGTGGGAAGGTAAACTTAAGGTTGCGGAGTAATAAAACAGCAAAACAAGTCTCCAACAGCAAAATATGCTCACTGAAAGAAGAGGGTTATTATAACGGTGGCACTATAAGTTGGGATATATAGAGATAAATATCTCATTAGGCTATTTTCCAATAAGTCCTGAGAAAGAGTGGAAGAAACAAATGAAAAGAAAAAAAGCGAAATCCTTAAAAGAGAAATACATACAAAAGAACAACAAGGACGAGTCAGCCTAATTGGTCATATTTTGATACAAAGATCTGATGAAGACAATTGTCGAGGGATAGCGTTCCAATAAAGTTACAATGATCGAGTGGATAGCTGTATCAAATCAGTTTTACAAATGTTGGCTCATGATGAATTTGAATATTTGAAAAACTTTTTCTACATCTGCACTAACTAACCTGCAAGCCACCTCAAGGGTGTACGGCAGGGCGTGTTTTTCACCAAAAATGCACCAGTTCACTTTCACGCACAAGGAAATATGTACAGATATGAAAGCTTTGACATGCTATTTTGTAGAATGATACGGGAAGGGATTAAGCTGGGTGGGAGTGAGCGAAAATAATGTTACATTTAGAGGGAGAGGACGGCAGGTTTGGGCGAAATTTGAAGGTGGTGGTAAACGCCGTATTTATTACCAAAACATGGTTTTCCTAGTGTGGTAACAAAAGTCAAGTCACAGGGTGAAATTGAGGCAGCCCGTCCCGATGGTGCTATTGTTATCGCGTGCCTAACCATCCCGAGGGACGGGATGCACGGATTGTAGGTATGTAAAGTATCATCGTACACGATTTGTCTCGCGGCGATGCCACGCGTTTCACTTCCGGAGATTTGAGATGCGAGCAGAGTTCAAATGGGGAAACATTTCCCCCGGTGGACTCGAAAAAATAAACGCCTGAAGCAAAGGAAGCTATGGATTCCCTCGAGGTATGTTATTCTTTCCTCGCCCTGAAAAAAGCATACGCTGCATCCGGGTGGGATGCGAGACTAGCGCCTTTCGCAAATCCCTGGGTACCTAAACACAGCTTGAATTAAAGGAACTATAATCCCACGAAAGAAACACCGCGTAATTTTTTGAAATTTCGAATCATTCGACTATACCTATGCTTTCAATAAGAACGATAAATACAGTGCGACTACTCATGTGACAACAATTATGCGATGTTGAAAAACTGATAAAATATGCAAGTCTTACTATGAATACTGGGTCAATTTTTTGACATGGACATTTTGGAAGATGTACGACTGTATGCGTATTTTTTTCCAAACACGCACTTAATTTCTTTATCGATAACACAGAGCATATTCATACGAAACGTACGAAATGCAGTGAAAATCTGTGAATATTACCTGCAATGATTTATATGTGTCGTTTTCACATCGGCAGGGAAAGTTAAGGTTGTTAAGAAGCAAAAAATCAGTAGAATTTCAGTAGATACCTTACACCCTTTTACACTCAATTATTGGAAATATTCTGGAAATGTAATTCTGTTAGAATGCCAACCAATACTGAGCTTGCATGAATAAAATCAGTTCTTTTGGAAAAGTATGAGTAGATGTAGATGCAAAGTTATTTTTTCTCGCTAGCAAAATCGCATAAGGTCGCATATCTCAGGATTGGACGAAAAGCGGTTTATTTCATGAATCAATCTGTCCAGTCTACGTGTACCTATTGGGACATATCCAAAAACTTTGCATTATTTTTGCAGAATATCCCCGATATGTGTTCGATTGAGGTAGGAATCCTGAATTATTATTGTTATTACAATAGTTACAAGTCGGGTGGTAACATAATTCGGCACGAGCCGAGTAAATCCAAAAAATACCAATAAAAAAATAAAGACATTGCCAAAAATACAAAAATTAGACATTTCAATGACAAGAAAGGGGAAAAGAAATACCTCACAGTACAGGTACTCTCTAGTACAAAAAAATAGACCTTCACAGTACTATTTGTTTTAACCTCATAAAAATCCGAGTTTTATTTGTGAAACTATGGAATACTTCCTTGGGTAAACTATTCCAATCCCCTATTCCCCATGCAGTAAAGAGTATTTCAGTGTGTTTGAGAGCTGAGAATTGAATACGACATCTAATTATCTTCTTTTGCTTTGCACCCTTGGTAAAAAAAAATTCAAAATTTGACAGTAAAATTGGTAGATTCGCCCGCAACAATATGATTGTTTTCTTGCCAATAATGCATGCCTAGCGTGGAGTCTACCTTTGCTAATCATCCATATGGTCGCATGTAGGATGCAATCCAGATGTAGATAGAGGTATAGACATTATAAAAGCGATACATAACTTTTAAAATATGATATCCTTAAGTCAAGCATAAAAATCTTTTATAGTCTATAATCATTAAAACTGGCCAAATCATGCCGCTGGAAATTTGCGCTAAGAAGTACACTAGAGTGCAAAAACTTCAGTTGCATCACTACTGAACATAGCCAAGCGTAGAGAGTATGATATTTTAATAATATCAGCAATGTAATATTTACTGTCTAACCATCGTTATGGCAAACTCTTCCATGATTCACATGAAATGAAGTCCTTCAGATTCAATTTATATCTAGTGTTGCTGGAGTTATAGTATTTTCTAGGTATGATCAAGATATCGAGGTATTTTTGATGTCAAAGAAGGAGATAGAAAAGAATATAAGAGAAATTTGAGAAATTAATGTTAAAAATAGCCGGTGCACACAAGAATATAAGAATTTAACACCAATGAAGTATAAAATGATTCGGAAACTACAAAAAAGATGGAGAAGGCTGTTTAACCCTCCAAGGCCGGAATTATTTTTTTGTGATTATTTTAAATTTCTTAGATTTTTTGCTTTTTGAGCATCTGAAAATAATACTCATGAAATTTTACGTCCAACATGTTATAAATTACTAGATACAGGGTGATGCCAAATGGCATCGCTCGGTCTATTTCAGGTCAAAATTTCTTCCATTGGAATATCATCAATTTTTTTCTTCCTAATCTTTTCTTTGAGCATAAAATTATAATTAAACGCATATTTATTGGGGTTAATAAAAATAGTCTAATTTTATAAATAATATTAATTCGAGAGTGTGAAATCTTAAAAAGCAAGGAATACGAAGTTCAACATTGTATTTACTATATTCAGTTCTTACTTGAGAACTGAAGAATTCTGCTGCACATCAGCACCTGCTGCTGTTCATTGTTGGTCTTAAAAAACGGTCAAGACTAGCGTCATCAAAGCGTATGCTTTTTATACCTCGGCTAGAATCGCTTCAACTCCGTACAGATTAAATTAAGGCGCCCTGCAACTTTCGGTGGAGGATGAGAAATGTCAGAACTCTTTTACGGCAGAAATATAACTATGTGAAATCACTTCCTGATTTATTATGCTGTACATCCAATTCGAGGACGATCACATTTATTAGCCACGTAAAAATGGCCGCAACCACTTTCTCCTCTATGTTTATCCTGTGCATGGCTACATTTTCATCCATGCGATCGGTCCCGCCCATTTATTTGTTGTATGCAGAAAATAAGGCTGGCCGAGGTAATAAAATTTTATTTTGGTCTTTTGAGGAATATCTGAAAGCATTTTCTACAGGATTGCCGCCTTGACATGAGGGCTTCATGGTAACTACAGAATTATCGACTGTACTTGTGATGATTGCATTTTCCTCTTTGCTAATTCAATGTTCAAATGCTCCACGCTTATTTTTCTTCATGTTTTCATAAGATGTAGTTGGACAATTCTTTTATGTCTCAACGTACCCATTGCACTATAGCTTAGGTTTTTTAATAAGTGGTTGTGTTCAACCGGAAGGATGGTCTTTGATAGGTGAGGGTAGAGCTCACCCCTTGCACAATACAAAATTTATTCCTGTAAAAATATTATCAAAATCAAAACAAAATGGCAGTGGTTTCAGTTCCCCAGAAAAATCTTTGATCGTGGACACCAGCGGCACAGATTCTTTGCCAAAATATACTTCGCATCAGGAATTTTCATTTGGATTTTTACCCTGGTAAACCGCAACTTACCAAATAGCCATCAGTGGTATTTAGGCGCCATACCTTTTAACCAAATCTTATTTCCCCGCTAGAATGCTAACATCTCTGACAGCTGTAAAAAGCAATCATACCTCAAGTCATACATCAAATGAAAGGCAATGCTCACATCTGAATTGCGATAAAAACTTTGTTTTCCGAATATTCATAAATGGAAGCAATTTCCAAAATTTGTCATTTACATTCATTTCAGTATTGTCTGATCAGTGAAAAAATTTCATAATTCGCACAAACTGTGCATTGCGTTCGCCACTAACTCGTTTATCACGTCAGCAGATGTTTCCCAATGATGTTTTTACCCTTTAAAGTAATAAAATGACCATGAAAGCGTTCATTTCACTCCCGTAGTTCACCTTCTTCGGACTTCTCGAAGAGGTCAAGAATTTCTTTTAGTGTGAAATCCCTAATGAAATATTAGTACTTAAAATTGAATTTGCAAGTTCAAAATATATGTATTATCTAAGCATGGCTAAATATTTACATTTTACCACCTATTTTATTGTAATTGAAAGTTGTCAAAATAGTTGCACTGGAAGTAACAGGAGTTACAAATGAACACATTTGAATTCGTTTTGTCCTAGTGATGTCATATGGCATCTGAGAAGTTTACGAAAATATAATTGGAATAATTGGAAGTGAAATTTCAAAAATAGAGTAAATATGGAAATAATAATGTCCACAGAACATTATATCCACAAACATAAGGATGTAATATTAGTTGGTGGTATTTTATAATAAATTTACCTTATCGGCTCTCTCATTTCCTCCGCTGCGAACTTTGAGGTAACTTCACTCCCCGATTGCTAACAAGTAAAGAGTGGCAACATTGTCATCAAGGTCTCATACTCAGTAATACAAAATGAAATAAAAACAGGTGTTGGATGATGCCATATGGCACCCGTAGTCTGTTGAGGGATAATACCATCTATGGAAATTTCACACGCATAAATACTTTCAGATATTTCCAGGAATAAAGAATTTCAATAAGCTTCATCGAATATTCATCCAAGTGGCTGTTATTTCGTCATTAATTTATTTACTATGTATCGAAGTTGGCCAGCAGCTTCTCTTCGTCCATGTCAACACCGCAACAAATAATATATTCATAGCAATGGATGTCATATTATTTTCTTTTTTTGCATACCCGATTCAAATAGATTCGGGCATCACGTTTAGAGGTGAATTAATGTAGCTCGCATAGTATTTTGAATTTTTTTACCTAAATCATAACTTTATATATGCTATAGGTGACATTGATACTAGTCTAGTACTCATCGCTTGTGGGAAGTTAGGTTTAGCATTATTCTTTGTTTTTTATCCTCCCAGTCATGATGAAGTGGATTTTTCCCATACAAAATGCAATATTTCGATCATTAATATGCTAGCAACTAAAATATGCTAATATTTTTTAAACAAACGGCAGTTTGAATTTTTTTGTTAGGCGTGCATTAAAAGTTGCGTTATTGTATTCCTTTAGTTGTACTTCTTTTCAGCACTCTTAACTCTACACATTTTCTACACTCTAAATGTCTACACATATTTCTAAGGCACTTTAGCAATGCGAATATTTGCGTAGAATTGTGAGGAAAAATGTTGATCCTTTTAGTTTTCAAATTGTGTATTTTCGTTATCACTAAAATATATTTAATTTACCTTCATTGTGATTCATATTAAGAAATGAATGCAATCAGGAAACAAATTCCTTACGGATCAATCTGTGAAACTTTATTATACGAGTCAAAATCTAATGTATAACATGGGTATGTACTATTCTTTACAGTCTAAGAAATCCAAGCTATAATAATTGTTCGCCATTAACATATATTTAAACATTGCTGTTTGCATATGAGGAACTTATCTGATAGAAGAATGTAGTAGATAGATGCATCATCCAATTTGATGGTTGCTAACTGATGATTTTTTCCATCCGTACGTTCTCACAATAATTTTGCTCCTCACAATAGATTAGCTATCCATCGCTGTGAGTGACTTGTGTTTTCACGTGTTGTTTTGCCCATAAATAACAGTATTGGGATGTCTTTATCTAGGGGTTCTCAACTAATGCGTCCCATTATGCTTGTTCTTTCTATTACGCATGCACGGCCAAAATTTGTCGAAGCCAATAAAATAAACTCAGTATGCGTGAATTGCTATCCATATAAACGCATCAATTTTAGATGACTCTGAACAAATGCCGGCTTATCAATTTGTACTTGGGGCACAGAGTTTTCCAGAATTCCAGGAAATGTGTTTGTGCATGAACACCCGATGTCGGCTGCATTCCTAAACCGTGTAGAAATTATATATTGCATTCTATGCTCGTATAGCGAGAATTTTGGTCGGATGAAATTCCCATGATGCTTTGCGGAGCGGCATTGTCAAAATCTCGGTCGTCTATGTCTTCGTGCTGAGGGTCGGAGAGCCTTTTCGGATTGTTCCCTTCACCTATTGTCTCCGGAAATAACTTTCGAGCTTTTAATTTCATACATCGTTTCCTCGCTATTGCCCCGTTATAAAGGGGTGATGGAATGCCAACTTCCCCTTCCCGGAATATAACCTGACGCGGACAATTAAAGGAGAATGGGCTGCCTCGAGTTCTGATGAGAAAAGGATTTTTTACCCAGAGTGGCAAATAAACTAAATCAGAACTAGGGTTTCTTGATTTTGTAATATTTATAAACTACCAAATTACATAAGTGGTAGGTAATATATTTGACGCCTTTTTCAGTTGCTAACTTGTCGGATCACAGCAATACATTAACACGAAGTTGATGTCACATACCCAACCTCCAATTTGTGGGAGACTAACGTAGAGATCATTTGAATGGTGAGAATTTTACGTCCTTTTTCATCATAAAAAATGACAGATTTTGAGGGGAAAATGCTTATTTAAAACTGTCCTAAAATAAGCCCCGAATTCATGTATAGAGTGCGGAGCTAATAGAAAATTAAGAAGACTGAAAAATCACGAGAAATATATTTAAATTTAATCACAGTAAAAAAATTAATGTATTAGGCTGTCATGTCAATTTAATTAGGTTATTTCACATCATCACATCTTACTTAATTGCAAGCCTAATCCTTCAGGTAATCACAACACCCGGTACCCGATCAAAAAGAAAATGGAGAATCCTATTGTCCATATTTCTTACATTCCTCCGTCAAAGGTTGTATTGATTTACACAGTTAGATGTTTACGTATCTTTAGAGATCGTCTTAATTTATTTCTTATCCTCAATGGACCCCCTGCCCTACAATCCATCATTCTAATACCCCTTGATCTCCACTCCATCCAATCCTCTTGCCTCTCTCAAAATTTCCTTCCCTTTGGGTGTTGAATAGCTCTGCCTTTTGTCTTTGAACTGCCGGCGCACTTGTAATATTTACGTGCAAACTCCAGTCTCAAATTCTTCCATTTCATTCTCATTGTATTGTTTCCATATAATGTCAAATTTCACTTGGAAATACTTGGCGTTCCTCTTGTGCTGCTTTAAATCAGGTTCAGAGTTGCGAGAATTCTCCCGTTTGCAAATAGGTACCTCTCCACTCTATGTGTTCCATTTTCCAAATCCTTTGAAGAAAGCAAGCCGTAAGCTGAGTTGACAGGAATGGAAATAAAGAACGTTTTCAATATTGATAAACAATTTCTACCGATGATAGTACGTTTTTGAAGGTATCCTCGTCCAACTTCGCATTATTTTCATTTATGAACACCGTTTTTTATAATCCAGCTATTTTTATCTTCAAGTCAGCATATTTTCCCACCTATCTCTATTCTATCAATAGTAAATTATCCATTCCTTTCTCTTTTGTTTACACAATATTCATGTACATTTTCATATCGTATCATTTCGATAGATAAAACCTTATTTTGTTTTATTATTGTTATTATTTTGAGCTACATATTTATTGGAACACCAAAATCTTATGTGAGTACTCAAGTTCTCTTAGGGTGCTTGTAATAGCTCAGGGTCTTTTAAGGCCATTATATGGCCCGATCTCTTCCATAACATTGTTCAACGTTTCTTCATTCACCCACCCTTCTATCCATCACATTTCCTACATCCTTCTACATATCCATATTTCTATTTTTAAGTTTTGCCTCCAGTGAACAGACTAGGAAGTTGTTGACTTGGGAAAAATTGAACGGCTATGTGAAATAAGGAATTAAGATCTGAGTTTGCATACAAAAAGAGAGGAAGCGGAACGTAAAATCAGAAATTTTCATAGCTGTCGATAAGTTAAAAAATATGAAATGATTTACAGGAGAATAATTAATAATTCAATAGGAATTAATACTGATATCTGAATTTGAGTGGAGGTTAGAGAAGAATTGAAGTGCCCTGAAACCTGAAATTTAATGTCATAGCTTGGTGAAAATTCTCGAGAAATCAGCGATAACTTGGTGGAAATGATGTGTATCACATTACTGATGGGATTAAATCACTTCATTACTCATTCAAAACAGACATCACCCTGATGATGCTATAACGTGCCTAAACCTTGGCCGGGTTCTTTCTGTGCAATAAATGCCTAGAAATTTTACCAATGCTTTTTCCTCTGTGATAGATGATGTAGTAGTCTTATGATTTTAAGTGACATGCTTATTTTGTCAAAATTTCTAAATAAATAATTACGTTAAATAATTCCAAATTGTGAATAAATATTTGTTACAGATATATTTTAAACAGCGCGTTTGCCAGCAATCGCATGTCACGCTTCGTTCAATCGTGAAAAAAGTCTGGCAGAGACAGAGCTGTAAGAATAGATTCAGTCTCTCTTCCTGCAATATATTTGGCAAATTAACAAACTGCGTATTAAATAGACTGATAGATATGAGTAGTATTTATTCCGTAATTCATCTAATTTTTTCTCTAGTGCATCTGAGGTAACATATGTCAGAATTAATTTTGTGGAAATTATCCATTTTGAATAAATAAATGCCTTTGTGAATTCAACTGCTAATTTTTTGTTGACACGGCTTTGGCAACACAATGTATCACCTTCAGGTTCAGAAGATGTTATATTGTGTTGAAACCAAGATAATCCTTATAAAACATCAGTAGTGGGGTTTAAAAATTGCAAATTCTCGTTTAAACCTAAATCACTAAGTTATATTGGCTGTAACTATATGGATGGTTTTATGGGATTCCTTTTTTTGAAAATGAAAAAATTTTTACTTTTGGCCGTTTCGGAAGTTTCATTTTTTCCTTTTTCATGGCTTTAAGGTCTATAAGGTGAAACTGTTTTAAACAAATTCACCTTATAGAGTAATATTTTTTCTTTTTTCAGGGCTTTAAGTTCTATAATGTGAATTTGTTCAAAACAAATTCACCTTATAGAACTCAAGGCCTGAAGAAGGAAAAAATATATTTTCCGAAACATCGGCCAAAAGTTAATTTTTTTTCATTTTCAAAAAAAGGACCTAAACTCCCGAAAAACCATCAATATATTTAAAAAAAGAGGTCTGAAATTCAACTTACCAGTTGGCTGTAACTTTCCATTACAAGGTTTTAAAACTTAGCTGGCTACTAATTAAAATTTCATCGATCAACAAGCATACAATATTTCCTCTGGCAATTATATTTGAGGAACCCTTATACAAGAAACGTGATGTGCTTGAAGAGCAACATTCTGTGGGTATGGTTAAAAATGAAGAAATCAACTGGAAGTAACGTTTGTGTGGTAGTAACAGATACTCCCTATCGTAATGGGGGCGTTTACTCGGAACCGAAATCGTAATTTTGTACACGAAATTGTTAGATGGAAACGACAAAAGAAATTTAGTGAAAAAATTAATCTTCTAACCACAACCATTTATTCATAAATCAAAAATTAAAATAAGCAAAAGGTGACGCCCACCGAAAAAGCTGCTCTGATAACATTGACGTCATTTTCCTCTCGTCCTTGACTGCTCTTATGGTAAGGGGAGGGAGTGGAGGGGGGTTCTCGGAAGGTCTGCTCGCACAGATGCTGTCGTAACTTCTCCGATTGGCAGAGTCAGCTGTGTCCCCCCCTTTGCGATAAGGCGAAGTAGCTTCGCGGGCTCAGTTGTGATTGGACGAAGTCGATTAACGTCAGAGGTTTCACCACACCCACTTTTCCGAAAGGGTTAAAAACATCAGTTTTTCGACGCCTATAACTCGAGAAATAATTGACGGATCAAAAAACGGAAAAATACGGGTCATTTTATTTTACAAACTCTATCATATTCGGCAATAAAAAAATTTTGGTAAACGACCCCATTATAAGCACTGAGGGCCAGAGAATAATCATGAATGCCAAGAGAACTATGGGGGACTGTAGTGGGGCTAAGAGCACTGAGTACACGTTTTTGTTTTAGGATTTAGCAACCAGACTTGCTCTGAAATGATGCTTAACATCATAGAACCAACAAAGTTATCTTTTCATACCTTTTTGCCAAATCGTGAGTCTTTTCCAGCATTTTCTGAGTCTTTTTAAACTAATGACTTACACTGAAGCTTGGATAGGACGTAAATAATTGTGTGTACCGGTGCCAGAGGCTTTTGAACTGTGCCCACTTCAGGATTTTCAAGTCATTGGAATGTCCGTGGTAATAATTAACTGTATGGATATTACTACTACTTTAAGTTTTTTTCTTGATAAACAAATCTAACTGGAAAACTGCTGGTGGCAAAGGGAAAGTAACTGACCCCCGTACTCTGATATGTAAAATTATCGTATTGATAGAGTATCGTAATATACCCTTTATACCCTCAGAAACCAGAAAAACCTTGAAACTTTATCAATATACTTTTTATATTAGCATTTTGCCATATTATTACATTTTTATCCATGTTTGCTGTTAAAGTAAACCCCTTCTGCTTCAGCATATGGCTTTTCGGGTACAGGTTGGGTGTTTATATTATGCCACGCACGGTACACTGGTTTTTTCCATGCATAATAACTTGCTACACTCTGTAAACAACCTCATGGGATTATTCGCTGGTGGAAGCAAGACGCGAACAGATATTCGAAAGCAGAATGGTGGGGAGGATGGGAGGCACACGTTCATCTCGGAGAAGTTTGAATGGACCTTGACGTGGGACTTGAAAGGATACGCTTCCGCACATCAAAGCGTTAGTCCTTTTCCCCGCTTACTCTTGAGGGGGGCATCCACAACCCATCTTTTTTCCCTCTCTCTCTCCCTTTCAGTCTCTCGTTCTACTCTCGTTCCATTTCCATCCCTTCCTCCAGGAAAGCCTTTTTCCCGCCTCAGATTCCACAACTCCCGATGCCTCGTGCGTCTGATCGGCGTCAAAGAGCCGACGGACGTTTTACGATTCGAGCACACCTTCTTGACCGTGCTTTTGTAGCAGAACAGGCGTTGTTTAGATAGATTGTCAGTACGACCTAGCATTCTAAAATATGTTTCATTTTCTTTTAAAAAGAGGTGGATTGGATAGAAGGTGTGGTAGGCTATTGACCTCAGGTCCCTGGTCTGAAAAAAATATTCACTTAGGAAATTGTAAATAACATTTATTTGCCCAATTTATAACTCATTAATCTGTTTTCTCTTATATTTCATTAAATGACGTTTCCCGACAATTAATCTTGTAGCTATATCATCATAAGTTTTTAATTTTTTTATGCTTTGATTTTTGTATAAAAATTTGATTGGTAAAATTCGGTGGATTAAAAAAAAGCACCCGCTTACAAGCCATATGCTTTGTAGGACTTTATTTGTAAATCTCCTCATTGAAGGAGATTTTTTTTCGTCTGTATTCTGTTCCGCAGTTAAATTCTGTTTATTAAAAGCATTCAAGTTCAGTACTCTGTCCGTTGGATGGGACCCTTTTGTGCCTTTCGTTTAGAGTAGTCTAATAGTGACGCCAGCTTTATCTCCAACCTTCCTCCGCTCCCCGAAATATTCCTACTTTTACCCAATTACCCACCCAGCATTACTTGAGCAAATGATCTCAGCTGTCGTCCGCCTCCTCCGAATAACTCTTTCACTAATTCACGATGGCACGATTCAACCATTTTACCATGGCACGGCATGTTAAGCCTGCATGTCTCTGGTTCAAGTTCGTTTATTTTTCGGGACGGAAACCCTCAGATGAGATGATTCTCACTGAGTAGGACTGAGTAGGTGGGAAATTTGGTAGCGATAGAAATTTTCCAAGAAACGGAGAAGGGTTGGAAAAAAACCCCGCGTCGGTATTAGCCAACTGTTAGCAACAGAAACCAAGGGGTCCGCGGAGTAATGTCCCATTAAATATTGCTCTCCTAACAGCACTATAGTAGGGGTTGGTATCCAAATGAAAATCTTAATCTCTGCTGGGATTCAAGGACGGATCTTCTGATTGGAGGCCATAACCCAAGCCGCCTCATCAACCTAATCACCCCCTTGTACGAGGAATAGCATTTTAATCCTGGAGAGTCCTTCGTACGTATCCAGTCAAACTTAATCAGTGCATTTCATAGATGCCATCTTTGTAGGAAACTACAGGAGGCACAGGCAAAGGAACTGATCTCCTTTCAATCTGACGATGGTCTTCTATGCGTCGCGTCACTGCTATATGATCGGTGCACTCTATCTTTAAAATTTTAAAATACCTTCGGATTGAACACTGTTTTTCTTAGGCGATGATAAAATTATTGAGAAAAGGATTTTTTTCATACCGATTTACCGATGTCAAAAAGGAAGTCCTACATTTGTATTTTCTATTACTTATAATTTATTGAGAGAAAAATGAAGGAAAATATAATTTAAATCTCGGTTTGAAATCCATTGAAAGAATATCGGGTTGTTCGCCATCATCATCACTAATCTTTCATCTTGAGATTAGTTAAACGTAGTTCTCCATTCCGTGTTTCTGTTAATTCTTTTATTTTGTATCCTTCTGCGCATATCTTATTTATCTAATAGGAGGATAAACATTTTCCTACCTTCATATTTACTTAACGATTGCCTTCATCAAATCATCATGTCTCGCAATACGTATAGCCACTTATGTTATCTATTTTTCAAATTTTTCCGCAAACTTCTATCTGCTGCCACTCCTCATAGGAATGCTTCAGTTTACCACACGATCTAGCCAATAAGCTTTATTATTTATGTAATCACCATTTATGTATATAAGGAAATTTGTAAGATCAAGTTAAGATAATGCTCCGCAAAGTCCCAAATACTGATTGCCTCAAGGCTGTTGAAATGCAGATTGAATCTTTGGATAAAAGATTTCAAATTCGTGTCTTCTTAAAGAATGTCGAAAATATTTAGATTGCCTTGGCATGATTGATTCCGTGCTTAACTTAAGAGCATTGACTGCCTAAGGAGTGAAATTTAAAGCCTTTTTCTGTTGAAAATTCGTTAATAGCCTCTTGATAGGCGGATAAGCAAGTGCTGAGCTTTAAATTGCTCAAGCCATAGCATATGTAAACTAATGCTTACTATGTGAACAGAAGTTTATTATCAGCTTGTAATTAACATTTATGATGTAAGTTAGAGGAGATTTTTTATCTGAACTGCACTATTGAGAGACGTACAGGACGTATTAATGTGATGCCTCAGTTCATATCTCATTTTAACTCATAAATACCATGAAAAATTAGGTGAGAGATTACTTAGAAATACAGTGCTTAAAGTGGTAGGAATGACAAAATATTATTCCCCTATATATGCTAAAAATTTACATTGCCTACAAAATATTACTCTTGAACCCAAATGCTTTTTCTCCGTTGCAGGTATAAAGCACACGTCCACCGGCGTGCAGTACTATTGTGTATGGTTTTAGGCCTTGTTCCTTGAATAATGGAATTGCTTTGATTAGGATATTTCATTATAGGATTTACTAGGTTTTGACTTGAGGAATCGTGGCCAGTAGCTGAGCTCTCTACTTATTGGCCAGCCATGCAAAATTATCATATTAAAGAATTCTGCCAACATTGTTAAGTTAGTGGTTTTAATCTGAAATTTTCCAGCTGTATTAGTGATTACTTGTCTTCTTGTCCATCCTAATCAATTGAGGCCTTGTTAGTTAAGTCCTGAATCGTAATGCTTTTTGAGATTTTTTATTTCATGTCGCTACTGCAGTAAGAAATTTTGGCGTAAGATACTCCTAAGGTAGGCGAACCAGTTCCCCATATAAATGATATAACTCTGTGAGAAATGGGTAAATTAAATATTGCATACTTAATTCTCTTGGAAAATTTTCACTCTTACGCTAAAAAGAAAATATTTTGGCTGCAAAAACCGAATTTCTTTCGTTGTAGCATAAAAACGCTCATAAGACAAACTTAGTAATAAATATCCGCTAGTAAAATGGTAAGGCATTGTGGAAAGCTGAAAAACTTGCGCATTAAATGTAAAATGGATGTTTATAACCCATATATTTACGCAAGTGAATTGAGATGTTTTGAAAGGAGTGGCTACTGAAATATTGGTGTTCGGGCTACTAAAAGGACGTAAAGGTGCAGTAAGGTAATGTTTAATGCAAGATATAAGTAAATGGACTATTTGTCGTTGATAGGGTTAGAGCTAAACGCTGATATTGGATGTCCTAGTACGTCCCAAAAATAAGGGCATAGTCCTGGTTTATATGTGAACGTACAAATTTTAAAAAGGACAGTTTGTGGGTGTGACGTAATCACGATGGCTGTTATGATTCCTATTTCGTAAATACCTAGCTAATAGTAATGAAGGTCCTAAAAGATTTAATTTATTTATATTTATTTATGTTCTGTGGCAAAGCCAACTAAGAAAAACAATAAGAGTAAGTACAAGTAAGGCATTTGCAATTGTCACAGCGAGTATGTGAATACATAAATTTTAATAGGAAAAAAAAGAATTACATGATAGGTACATACATGAAGTATACATATCATGTGTCCAATCATATTCATCATACAAGTGGGAATATACGTAAATAATGACAGGAAAAAATAACTAGAGAAAATACATGAGAGATACATATGGTATCATACCGTACACGTCATAGAAAATAACAGAAGAAGATAGTGATCAGTTGGGGTATGTGAGTAAATGTTTCTACAGTAATGACTTGAAAATGGTGATGGTAATTTTGGCAAAGAAAATTTCCAAGAAGAGATTTAATTAATGGCACGTTAAAGATGGCACAAGTGACTATCAGTTGGGGAGCAGGAGACAAATGTCAATCGAGTAATGGCTAAAAAATAGTGATAACGGTTCAGGTTTTTAATGTTTCCTTCTTCCGCTTCATTACGGTATTATATACAGTTTGTCGAGCTACTCTGCAAAATACTATGGTAATAATAAGTACCTAAATGAAATTCTTCAGATGAATTGAAGAAAATAGGTCAACAAGGTAAGCATGTGGGAAATGAGGATGTGTTTAGATGGGTGTGATACATACATATGCACAAATTAAGCATTACTTTTAATTGATCACAAAAAATAAATTATTGGTAAAGCTTAGAAATTTATATGGATGGGAACGATAGGAAACCGATAAGGTTCTCAATTGATCAATAAAGCTTAAAAATGCAGGTCAGCCGAAGGACTTCACTCAATAATTAGCGTCTAAAGAACATTTCATTAGGTTCAGCATGATTATGAATCCGATGAAACTAAATACACTGAACTGAAAAAAATGCATATCGAGACGGGCTGGAGTATTAAGCAGTTGGGAGTGCATTTTCTAAAGGTGTTCGGGAATTAATACCTTTCCTCGAGATAAGTTTAAAAAGGCTATGTTAATATTAACGATTTAGCGAGCTGAATTTTTTCCTCAATAGTTTAAAAAAGGGGTGTTAGTGAGGGACTTATTGAGCCATTTTTGGCAAATATTAGTTAAAGCTCTTAAATAGAGCCCGGGCAAACAATGCTTAGGGTCATAGCTTCTGCGGAAAGTGAATGAAGTTAAATTTGAACTTTATAGAAAACTTCTGTATGATAAATGGCTTGGCTAAGCTGAGTGACGTGCGTTGTTCGATATAGGCAAGAAAAGTAAGGAAAATTGAAACTGAAATTTAAATATTGTTACCAAAGGTGAAAGGAATAGGTATTTTAGGGAGTGGAATTGCTGGGTGGGCCAGGATGAAGTAAAAATCATAGGGGTCAAAGTCTTGAAGTTTTTAACATGAAAGATCTGGTATTTTCCCGGCGTATAATGCTGGTGAAGTCTTCACCAGTCTTTTTTACAGTTTGCAGGTAGGTGGAAACATGAATAGCTAGAGTATAAGGTAATATTTGATGTGACTGGCTGGTTGGATACTATTATCATGATATGAGTGAACATTGACATAAAGCTCCTTGAAGCAAGCAACTCCTCTCTCAAAGAGAACGTTAGATGGCCAGCTTGTTTTGAAGCATATTTTGTTCCAGCCCCGAATAACATTATCCTTCTGACGCCTCTACACATGCACGACCTTTCACTCATTCCTCATCCGTTTCCACCCTCTAACGATTGCTGAACCGGAAGTAAGTGGCCTTGAGTCCATCGGACAGACGTCAACTTCCGCTGTCGTCCCACCACTCTTTCAGATAAAAACATTTCTCTCCCTTTTGGTTGATTTCCCCTCTCCTACCCAATATCCATTCTTCTGCTGTAAAAAAGGCCGCTTTCAATACTCCATTTTCTTTGTGCTGCTGGCTCTCCAAACCATCACGTATCCTTCCTTTCCTATCCTTTCATATTTTCCTCAATACCGTCCGAGCATTTTGACCGTCCCACTGTCATTTGCGGAATTCATATGCTTCATCAAACTCATGTGGGACAATAACATGTATTCTGCTGCGAGAGATAAGGCTCTTGTCTGTTTTTCCCACCGCCAATTATCCAAGGATGGCCTCCAACGTTGTTTTTTTGCCAAGAGGGGAAAAAATACGGATGATCATCCCCTCTCCGCATCGCTTGTTAAGTTTCAGAGTCGGGAACGGTGTGAAATTAAAGGCGTTTAGCGAGTTTGATCCATAATTTAGGTCAGAACGTGATGGCAGTGCCGTGGAGTTAAACTTTTACGGGGATAAATATTCAAGCAAATCCCGGGGAAATAGGACTTTCTGCTGCCGGAGTATGTAAAGGAAGTTGAATGTAAGAACGCTCAATTCACGTCCATGGTATGCGTAGCAGCAGTGGTCCACAATGCTCTGCAGGATAAAATTTCCGCTGACGGTGCCCGAGATTGGAAAAAATGGATGTTGTGTACCACGGAGTTGCTTAAAATTGTAATTACCGCATCCTTCTTTTAAGAGCTGTAAGTGTGAGAGCATTTTGGTGACATATTCCTGTAGCAATATACCCTCCTTCACATAAAGTACCTACTTTACCATTTCTTTCTCTCACTCGTGCCCCTATTAAACTTTGGTTTTCTCCATCCTATCAAGGCATATATCCTAAGTATCATATCACATTCATGTTTTCTTGATGTCCCCTTTTGGCATACACAGAATTTTCCTTATCCTATTATTATTAAAATATATATTATCATTTTGACGAAGAAATTATCTCTTACGATTATTTACAAAAAAGTGAAGGTAAATGTTGAGCTCCATTATCACGATATGGATATGGATGGATAACGTAAAGGCATGAGTTTTTCCTACTTATCGTGCACGTTATGATATTGCAGGTGCATTTATGTAACGTCAAATCACATTGAATGCGTTTCTCTGAGTGCAACATTTAAATGTTTATTAGTCAATTGCAAGATAAAACTTCAATTACCAATGCAGTTATGTGTGAGACATTTTTGCTTTGAAACTTTTCATGCAACACAGAACTCGTAGCATTTTCTGCAGCCAAAATATTTAGATAAATGTTTTGCTTTTATTCTGAGAGATGTTATATTACGAAAAGGATATGTCGTCAAAAATTCCATTATAAATAGGTTGAACCACTTTATGCCATTATGTAACTAACTTGTTGTGTGAATTAATTTCTCTTATATGCCCTGATAAATTAAGAACTTTTCAAGGTGTAAAACATTTGATAAAGGTACTGTATTTGAATGCTGACTTCGACATTTTGAACTCGAAAAATAAATTAAGAATTTTTAGAAATAATAAAAAATGCTATTAATATTTTTATAGTGAATTACTGTTGAATAATTTACCAAAACTTCAATGCCGATTGACTGTTAAATTCTACATGATGCTGCACTAGATAAGTTAAAATAAGAAAAGTGTTTGCTGTGAATAATATGTTGATAGCCCATCACTTATTTGATTACGTAATTTTTCTTCGTCATCTCCTTGCAAAACGTGTTTCATTCACAATCAAGTTACGTTGGTTTAGCTATTTCACGTAATGTGAGAGAGGCTTTTGGAAATTGAAGCAGATAAATATTCTAAAAATATGCAATATGGCCTTCATGATAGAAGTTGCACTAGAAGTGTATCTTAAGATTATTTTCCCCTAGAGTAATGCATCAAATTTGCATCTTTGTCATTATATAAATGTATATTTCATCGTCTTGCACAATTTACTTTTTTTTCAAATTGAGTCATATTAAGAGTAACGAGTATAATATCGTCGCTTAATGTTTCTGTTGACTCCCAAACCTAGAGTTCTTGAAGTTACAGCTAGCTTGTGGCTTGAAAGTATGGAATTAACCCAACAACAAGATGCTAAATTCGGATTCTGCCGTAGCTACCGTAGCAACTACTTAAAGTGATTAGGGTGAAACCACAGTTTGTTGGTCTAAATACGGCGCAACACTTCCGACAACATGAGAATTATATGCAATTGTCTCGCTTCATGCGCATTCCCTGGGGTTGGCCTACTGCGGGAATAATTGCAATTACATTTTGCTTGAGGGCATTCTCCTTAACCAGGTCACACCCGCCACGCCCCCCCTCCCCCCCAAAAAAAATGTAACTCCCTTTAGTTCGTACCACTTCGAGCGCTTAAAACCACCGTCGTAATTTTAATTATATATGTATTATAAAAAAATGGGGGATGGTTCAAATTAAAACCAGCTGGGAGTATCCCCATTCTGACCTTCCTCACCCCTTTTTTCAAAATTAAGCTTTGCGAAATGCACAAGCGAGTGAACTGCTCGCCTAAGAGGCATGTATCCGGCCTCCACCCACCTCCTGCCCCACTCCGACTTCCCTTAAATTTAAATGGAGCAGAACCCGTTCCGTATAAATCTCGAATTTTTCCTCTTCCCCACCACCCCCCCTCTCTTTCTATCTCTTCTATATCCTCGCCTTCCCCTCCTCCTACTCTTTGTTCTCCTATTCTTCGTGAGGAAATATTTATCTCCCCCCCTCCTAAATCCCTTTACCCCAGAGCACGTGTTCCACCAAAATTTAATTTCGCCTCAGTACCCACCACGCCTCCGCCCCCCCCCCCCTCTCTTCCCCACTTGTCTCTCTCCGCCCTGCTTCCCATAATCCCCTCGCCTCCGTACGTGTGCGTGTTTGTTTGTGCTTGTGTATACCTACTTCGCCCTCCCTTCTCCATCCCTCTCCATCTTTCTCTCCTTCCGCCTTTTTTGTGTCCTTCGTCGATCTCCATCCTGTCTCCCATCCGCTCCTTTTAATTCCCTCTCTCTCTCTCTCTCTATTCCTTCACTCCATCCCGGACATCTACTCTTCCTCCTCTCATCCGGTCTGCATTTCTGACGCTCCGAGCTCCATCCTGGCTAATGTCCTACTTTAAACGTGCTCATTTTCCCTAATTTTCCCTTTTAATTCGGGTCCCGGGGTGGCAATTCTCTGCTGCGCGTACTCCCCGCGACCCCCAGCATCCCAGGTCTCCTCATTCCCATCCCCGAAGATGCATCTCTCCCTTGGCTCCAACGTATCCATCTTCCCTTATTAATCCCGCATGCTCTCAAAGCCTTCCGCGTGGGATTCCTTATTCCCTTCCTTCCTTGCGAGCGTTAAATTGTTGCGTCTCGCGGCTGGCGAGGGGACGAATTCCCGCCGCATGTCCCGCGTTGATTAATAATAATTATCTTTCCCGGTGGGCTTGAAGCTTGTCCTCAATGTTATGCGTATTGTACGAGTGAGCAGAGCCTTTCTTCGCTCTGCCGTGAGGAGGTGAATCGTATTCATGCACGAGGATAATTGGCCTGGCTCAGAAGTTTTGGGCAAAACCACAAGGGCATGCCTTCAGTTGATTGAAATTCTGAATATTCTGAAGTGATCATAGTAGCGGTATCAAAGTGATCATAGTAGTACATATTTTCAGGAAACAAGGGCAGTACATAATCCTGAATTTGGTTCTCGGCAACTATAAATGCGGTTCTCTTATAAGCTGACCTCTTCATACTTACATATTTCAGAAGTCTTTTCTTTGAGATCTTTTATTGCATGCGCCATATATTTCAAACGATGTGTTGTTATGACGTTTCAAATACTCTCACTAGAGACATTTACCTGCTGTTATCGACCATGCCCGGTTGCCATGAAAGTGCTCCATATAAGTTTTTATGAAGTTTATCCTCGCTAACAAGCTTGTATTTCCATTGCAAGTAGATTCTTCTTCAAGGTCTTCTATATTCTTCCTCCGTCCATCACAGGTTACTCGGCTTTTTCTAACATTGATACAGGCTATTTGTGTACATATAGCTCTTATCATGTCTCAGGTTTTGCCAGATTATCATAGACGCTCCGTCTTGTCACCAAATTTTTGATCGGTGCATCTAGTTTTATTTCTTCGTACTGCGGCCACGTCTCCCAATTTTAACAATCATTCATCCTCTTTCATTACGTTGACTCATGTTTTGATTGCCATGGTAATTTATAAAAAGCTATTAGAAGTAACTAGGCAGGAGGATCTGATAGAATTAGGCTTGAGCCTCGTAGGACAGAATGAAATGTTTGGGAACCATTCAACGCTGCACGAATTTCATTCAGCAGATTCCCTTGTACTGCAGAATTAATGTTTCATATTTTGCTTTTCTTTACTGAAAGCATATTATAAATATTTCATCAGTTAACTTTGGATAATATACATTCTATTATATACGCGTATTGACAGCAAATAATTTATTCGCGCAATCCATCACAAATCCATTACACCATCAAAATAGCTATCGAAAACAAATTATCATTTCACTAATGTTCAACATCATTTCAGGTCCCAAAAAGTTACACGAGTGATTTCAAATGTTTAATCATGCATAATGTAAGTTATTTCAAGCCGATTTTATGAATAAAATGCATTAGTAAAGTATTTAATGACTAAAATCTTTATATTTTATCAACGATTTTTAATTGAATAAATTCGAGGTAGTGAACGTAGAATAAAAATTCGAGAAAGGTGTGCAGTTTTTTAAAAATGAATAGCAGGGAGTAACCTGGCATCGGTATTAGTCTACTGTTAAAGGAAGGTGCCAAAGGGTCCACGGCTCATCGTCCCATCCGACGGGCGGAATACTGCACTTGAATTATTATTCGCTACAGCTCGAATAGGGAACGCAGTACCAAAATCTCTACTCCGCTTTGGTTTGAACAAGGGAATCCATTACTTATATCACCAAAATGATTCAATCCCCAACCTTACTGTCACCTATGCCATGTAACATACCATTCACTGTTTTTAGAAGAAAAGTTTAGTTGAAAGAATCTTAGATTGATCAGCGAGAAGAAACTTCCACTCCGATGCTAATCCTCCTTCTTCCCATCTCTTAAATGATAAGATATTTCTAATAAATTTTTTCATATCTAAATATGAGGCAGTGTAAATGAGTATAAAATAACTGATAGATTTTGTTGAACAATAAATTTTTCCCACGACTCTTATCACTCAAATTATGGCCTTCTTCAGTCCCGCATATTTCCTACCCGCCATTATTTTAACCAAAATACCCGTTCTTATCCTTCTGTACCCCGTTTTCCCTATATTCTCTCATATTTCACGTCCTTCAAAACACCCTAACCCCTTAAAATCTGCTTCGTCCCCTCCCTCTGACTTCTCCTAATTTCCTCAATCAACTCTCTTCCCTCCCTACTATCTCGAGTACTTCCACATTGGTCTTTCTTTCTATCCACCCTCCTCCATCCTCCTCCACGCCAAATCCAAGTATCCAAAACCTCAGTCAATTTTCATCTTCTTTTCTCGAAGTTCAAATTTCAAACTGAGATTACATTTTATGATAGGCTACTCTCACATACAACAGGATCAAAAACGAATTTTTCGTTAAACATATTTTTTGCACAATACGCCATTTTGAAGATCGCAAGATTTGTAAAGAGTCGGTGCAGGTACGATAACTATATTAGCGTAACCAGTCTACGTTAACTAAAAATGGAAACATCACTCGGCACTGAGGTTTAAATTTAAACCTAATCTTGTGACTAAATACCAGGACAATATTTTCACTGATGGCATTAGAAATATTTTGCGAACTCCAATTTACTATGGTACACTGGACCATATTCATTAAAATTGAGAAATTTATTGCCGAAATTCGAATTCAAATGTTCTTCTTTTCCCGTACAATTAGGGATATGAATCATCATCATGTGTCATCAATCCTAGGATTGGTTTGACGCAGCTCTCCACTCGATATTTCTGTCGGCTAACCTCTTCATATTTACGTAGTACCTCTCTCTCACGTCGTTTACGACCTGTTCTAAAAAGTTCATACGAGGCCTGCCTTTTCCATTTTTCCCGTGGACTTTTCCTTCGACGATTGAGCAAAATGAACAGCTGTAAATATATCCAATAGTATAAATAAAAATCATTTTATACAATGTATACAATTGTAAACATTGTATACAAATCATAGTATAAATACAAATCAAAAAGTATCATTGGATAGCATAGGTAGTTGCATATTGGTAGAAGGACCTTAAGCCAACCCAAGTAAAAGCATGCTTTCTTGGCTATTTTTATCCTTTATAATCAGGAAGTGTAGTCTAGAATATAACTACTAATCTTTTTATGTATAATATGTAATGCATATTTGGTGTGAATTCATCCCCTGCCATACACTGTTATGGTAGTTAGCAGGGATATGCGTAAATGTATGTACATGTAAAAACCACCCTATCAGAAGTGAGGCTCGTCCGGCAACAGCCCTGAGGATATTTACAAAATTGAAGGAAATCTGGGGGCGGAAATTTGGACAGTCCACCGCAAGGATCCAACAATCAACGGTCATTTATCGTCGTGTAAACTCGCTATTGTGAGCTTTGTACTAGGGCTTGCCAAATGCCTTGGGCCATTGATGTCGGAAATTTAAAGGCTCAAAAGCGCGGGCGGTGATGGCCAAAAAGGATGCAAGGCTATTACAGCAAACCGTCAGTTGGAAATCGGCAGGAAGGCTTCCAAATTTGGACGGAATAGATAAAGCGCCTTTTGGAAAGTGAGATGGTGAAAATATTGGACTTGATTACTAATATTGTAGAACAGGATTATAGAAGAGGCTTTCAAAATAGTGAAATTTAAAGCACTCAGTGCACCGTAGCTCGAGAGAGTGTGATGACGGATGAAGTGTCATTTTCACGTTGCCGTTAAGTTATCCCAAAATTAAACTCTATTGGCATCATAGTTTGCTAGCAAACAGTAAGGCAATAGGAAGCGATAATGTACTGGAGCTCGAATCAGGGCTAATTCGAGCAACGCGGCCGTATTAGTTGTCACTGACATATGACCTTGCTATCCGCGATACTCACGGATGAATTTGTTTTTACACGTGTAAAACCTTGAGCAGTAAGGTGATGTTTGGAATCTTCATCAACGGTAAACAGCTGATATCTGACCACTGTCCTTTCTATGGTTATTAAAATCTTATTTAGATCTCGTAGTCATCTACATCTACACGATACCCTGCAAGCCAGCGCGAGGGTGTGTGGCAGGGGGTGAAGATCACCAAGCATGGACTACTAACATGCAAACAAGCAACTGAAGTGTCTCATGCAACTGGATTGTTAGTATCTATAGTATTTGAGGGGTTAATACATGCATCATGCACTACAGAATACTCTAAAATATTTCCCCTACCTATCCCTTTGCTATGCTGCCTATTCTGTTCTCTTATAGTACGGGGGATAAATGCCATTTTGAATCTATCGTTACGACAGTCTATCTCTCTAATCTTATTTGTCTGGTCTAATCTAGCATAATACGCTGGTTTTTTTAATACGAGCCTAACATCTTTAGTAAAGCTATCCGATTGAAATTTCTCTAATAGATTTAATCTGTACTTTAACCTACGCTCTAATAATGATTCCCACCCTAATTCTTGTATTAATTCTGAAACGCTACTCAACCTATCGTAACATCTTTTAACGAACCTAGCTGCTCTACGCTGCACACTGTCTTGTTCTCTGATCAAACCTAATTCATTAGGATCCCATAGTAGGTTTGGGGTTACGGGTGCGTCGACGATTAATGTCATTAGCACCACGCGCAATCTAATTGCATCATTATTTAGATCTCTGTCTCTGCTATGAGTGCTATGTCATCAGCGAATCAGAGCATGAAAATTAATCTCCGTGGATATCCACCCCAGAAGACTTCTCTTTGATCTTATTGATAGCTCTCTCAATGTAAACATTAAAAATTACAGGGGATAATGAACAGCCTTGTCTCACTCCTTTCCTTGTTCTTACTTCTTCACAGTTGGGTTCAGATTTAGTCACAGCTACTTGATTTTTATACAAACTGTGGTTGATTCTTCGGTCATTGCGAGACACTCCAATTCCTTTTAGAATTCCAAGCAAGGAATTTTTCCACATTGTCAAAAGCCTTCTTTAGATCCACAAATGCAATGATATTTGGCTTTTTCTTCTCCTTTCTCTTCTCTATGAGTAGTCTAAGGGCCAGTATTGCTACTCTTGTACCCTTACTTTTTCTGAATCCGAATTGTTTTCTTCATCCAGTGAACACTTCCGCTTTTCGTTCTATTCTTCTATAGAGGATCCTAGTCAATATCTTCGATGCATGTGTCATCAGGGTTACAGCACTAATATTTTCGCATTTCTCCGCTCTCTTTTTTTTTAGGGAATAGGAATGATGATGTTTTTCTCGAAGCCCCTGGATGTTTCTCCTGTTGAGTACATGTCGCAGATGTTTTTGTAAATATGGGTTAATGTCATCTCCTGTATTTGTATCTATGGATGCATTATTTAAATTTGTTACGTAAACAGAAAAGTGTGCAAACATGCGCCTAATGTAAATGCAGTTTCAATAGGATTAATTCGTAGAAGTCTTTATGAGTAGAAGGAAATCCAAGGGGAATCAAGTGCCGTGGCCATGTAAAACACAATGTTTTTGTGCCAGGGAGGTGAGGCTTAATCCTTCTCAAGGAAACCCATGTTGCATTACAGAAGACCCCCGCTTTACGATGGGCTCGACTTACGATGGATTCGTCATACCACGGGCGGTCAACTCAATGAAAAAATAGTTTGACAAGATTTGGAGGTGAAACTCAAAACGTGACGTGTCAACACCTAGCGCATCTTAGAATGCCTACCGTAACTAGCTGAGATTTTAAAGGCAATTTCAGCCATGGAGCACGCAGTTCTACATACAACCGCTAGATGGCAGAACTTCTACAGATTCATCATTCCTTCTTTACTATATCATATATTCTTGATACTATTAATTCCGTTATCTTTTTCGTATTAATCAAGTTTTCGGCGTTAAGTACAGCAACCCGGAATGGGAAACAGTGCATGATTGATTAAATAAGGAAAAAGTCCAAGCTCAACTTGCTAATTTCACGTACACACGACTAATTACTAATTGAGAAGCCACACTAATCACTAAATTCTCGGCAGTTTGCACTAAGTTAACTATTCCAAGACCGTTCTACTTCATACACGAAGTAAATACTGCATTATCTTCATCGATGGAAATTAAATATCGTCACCAGACGTATATGACAAGGCGCAAACTCTGAAAATAAATACGTGGACAGGATTTCATATTCAAAAGAAATAGAAATTTGTACCTTTTGTACAAGAAGAAGTTTATTTGATTGGCAAAAATTACAAATACACCAGTGATCATCTATTGGTGAAATCACGATTTGACCAATCGTAATTTTTCAAGATAGAGGTAACAAAATATACATAAGCTATTTTTATTCAGTAACCCATCTGCAGCCTCCATTACAAAAACCTGCCTGTTATGTAAACGATTAATTGTCAGACAACAGAAATAATTTTTCATTAAGATCTGCACAAGTCCCACAAAATATCAATGATACAGCAAGTGACTCACAACAGATTTGATTTAATAAAAAACGTTACCATAGTTAACAGTAAATTCACATCAACTGCATGCTAATTAATTCAACAACATAAAAGGCATTAAAATTAATATTTAACTATAATAATATCTATTCCAATTAAACATGGAGGGGCACAGAATGGCTCAATGGCACATAATTCTCAATTGACATAAAGGCATAATGATCCTTCATCAATGACAGGTTCATAACAATGGACATAAACAAATAAGTTACTTATCTACACTACCAGGCCAATATGCCTTGAAACTACAGAAATTTTAATGAATTGCTATGAAATTCAGGAAAAATTTGCATTAAAATATATCAGGACTGAAGTTAATTAATGCCCTGAGCTTGCCATCATTTAGGATTAATAACATAGATGCACACACTAGCACAGGTGCACAAATGATGAGTGATGAGGTCCACATCACAATGAAAACAGGTTAAACACAGCTTTGATTTAATGTCTTAAGACGTATGTATGTCATATGGCAATGATAGGTGGAGAAAGAACTCCCCAAATCAGGATTGATAACGAACCCATGATTGTATCTAAAGTATAACTGGTACAACAGAATTCTGATAATTATTTTGTATTTAAATACCCCACATTCTAAAGCGATCGAAAATTGTACTAAAAAAACTCAAGCATAAACTCATTTCTGCAGAGCAATGAGCTCTGACAAAACGATGTTTTGATTTGAGGACCATACATTTCCTAACCCCCGATAACTAATAAATTGTAATTAATCATAATTTTTAGCCTCGATAGGAATATCCCATGAAGTTATTCAAACAGGCAACCCCATAAAACAAGCCCATTTATAAACACCATGTAGGATATAATCAATTAATACTAATAGCACATAAGTTTACAATACCAATACTGATACAAAAGTATACATTTTGAAAAAAAAATCTATTTCCCAGGTCATTATAGAGCTATTACGACATAACCAACCAAATAACTATATCAGACAAGGATGGGAACTAAATTTTCCAAGGACATGTGAAACCTTCAACGACAGGAGTTTGAATACATCGTCAAGGAGGTGAATCCTACCCTTACAAAATGTTGTCTTGCAACGAGGTTCAGTAATAAAGAGTTTAGGAACATAATTAATATAATTTAAACGAGGATACTTAGGAAAATTTCTTTAACACAGTCCAGGTGAACTGCGGTTCGAACACACACCCCTAAGAGCTAAGGAAGTCACTCGGGTCATCAGAACGTTATTAATAGTAGTGTATTGCTCCCCAAATACAATTAAGTGCTTCACAAAAAAACACCTGGATAATACAATTGGAGGACGAAGGAAGAAAGCAGCAGACTTACACATTATGATGAGTGAAACAGGCAAAACTTTTACGAACATGCGATGCACGTCGAAATGTTTCCTTGGCACTTACGACCAGCAAGAAGACATCTGGGACAATCCATTGCCTAGAAACTCGTGAGTGGCGAAGGAAAGCCATCCTATGTATGTCCACAAACACTTTACACAGACCACCTCCACAAAGCAACTAAGATCATTGCCATAATGTTGTTGTTTATGTCACTCGCCTTATTAACGTTAACCTTTTGCTGGCAAGTATTTACAAGGTCATGAGGCGGTAGCGAGATTTAGTCGAAAAAACTTCGTCAAAATGACGGTTATTTGAAAGTTAACATTAGCTTTTCAGCACATCAGCAATCGCTTCCACACTTTCACTATGCCAAACGGGGCATAAATCGTGCTAACTACGTTTAAACAAACGACCATAACAAGATATGACTTCAGAATTAACAAAGCACACGCCGCATAAACATTTTTGATACACTTTCTCCTACAGTAAACGACAACAACACAATCAGGAACTAAAACACCACGAATAACACACAACCATCTTGCTCTGCGTGTTGACTAACAAAGATTATAATACACAGGACTGTTGACACAGTTGACTAATGCGTTGCTACAAATTTGAATGCAAACGTTCGCTTCCCCGACCAATTACAGACGAGCTACAAAAAATGTAAAAAATAAAAAAATATTTAAAAAATAAAAAAGTAGTTCCGACTTCCGGTAGGCATTTTAAGATGGCTCAGAACGCAGTCAATGGTTTGCCCGGGAAGATGAACGGGGGTGCGTCATACGATCTCAGCTGCTTTTGCGCGCGCTTTTTTAAAATTCACATTTCCCCGATTTTGTTTGCACTCGCACAATATGTCATCCATCCATAATGGTGAGCATTATTTGTTAACGAAACCCTCTACCGTATTGTCAAGGTCAATCTTCGAGTTTCTACCGTGCGAAGTGACGTGGGTGAAGAAGCGTGTAGGTTGTGTTGTGAGTCTTTATTTTAAAACCGCATTTACTCTTCCAAATTGTTTGCACAGTTTGTAGTTTTATTATGGGGAGTTTTTGTAGTGACTATGCAGCCTCGAAAGTACATCTCAAGCAGAAAATAACAATAAAATCAAAGCAAGAGATTGTGAAAAAATACGATGAGGGTGCTCGAGTTAACAATTTATCCCGTGAGTACGGTTTTTCGCAGTCAACGATATCAACGATAATTAAACAGAAAAAGCGTCTTAGAGAAATTAAAGTGACCGATGAATCCACTTCATTGCAAAAAGGAAGAGAGTCGATTTCTGAAATGGAGAGACTCCGTTACTGTGGATGATAGGAAAGGGACTGAATGGTAACACTGTGCCTGAGCAATTTATATGTGAGAAGGCCAAACAAATGTTTGAAGCTCTTCGATGCAAATCACCTTCAACGAGTGCCAGACGGTACGAAAAATTTAGGGCGAGGAAACGCTGGTTCGAACGATTTAAAGGAAGAGCGGGCATTCAATGTGTCCAAAGGCAGGGTGAAGCCGCGAGTGCAGAAACAGAAGCAGCGGAAAAATATTTAGTGCACTTCAATGAAATTATTGAAAACGAAGGTTACTGCCCACAGCAGGTGTTCAACGCCGATGAGACGGGCCTCTTCTGGAAAAACGTGCCCAAGGGGATATACATTACGAAGGAAGAGGCTGCCTTGCGTAGATATAATCCCATGAAAGACAGGCTCACACTAACTCTTCATCAATTCTTCAAGTGAATGGAAAGGATCACAGGATATTGCTCTCCCATATGGTCCATCGCAGCCCCTAAAAGCTTAAGGTGGATGAAGATGGCATCGAAGAGCTAATCGACGACCACGGAAGAGAGTTGAGCACTGAAGAACTCCAAGAATTGAAGAAAATGGTAGATGAAGAAGGTAGCGGCGAGGACGACTCCCCAAAAGAAGGGAATATGGTTACTACTGAGGACATTAAAGAATTGTTCGCTGCTTGAGATACAGTGAGAAGGATTGTAAAGAAACATCCTGACGCAGAATAGACTGAACCTTTATCGTGCGACTATGAAGATAAAGTCATTGGACACTTCAAAAGACTTCATCTGGATAGGGTTAAACTACAACCTTACACCAATTTTCAAGTAAAATCTATAATTTTCCACTCAGATTGAGCCTGTACATAAATAACTTTTTACCTATCAATGTGCTTGTATAAACATTGCAAGAGAAGTTACCATTGATTTGCATTTTAAATTCGTTTGTTTTTAGTAAAGCCTCCGTTAAAATAATTATGACCTTTGATGACAAGGATGAGCTTGCAAGGCAGGTCAGCGGTTCCGGAAAGTGCTGTGAGTAAGAGTTTGTCCCCTCAGATATTGCACATCACCATTGTTGTTCGCTAATTCAATCTCCAAGAGAAACCTTTGACTAGGAGAGCGATGTCAATGCCGCTTGCTTGACACAAGAAAGGAGATCAGAAGCAGAAGACGGGCGATTGACGAAAGCAATGCGCACGTAAATTATTTATGGAAAGGTTTCCGCTGAAGTGATTGCGATGCACGGATGATTGCGTGGGACCAATATAAAGTTGCCTTATTGCCAAATTTAGGTGCTTTTTAATCCACTTTATCTTCCAATTGCTTCAAAATGCGATAAAATAAGAAGTCGCTGAAATTGACTCGTAGGTGGGCGGCACGCCGCCCCCGTAACCGCCGCGGTAATTCAATGTGCAATTTACTGCGTATATAATGTTAATTTTTAATATTGGTTTGATAATACTTTTAATAATTTTAATGCAGGATATTTCGTATGAATTGGCTCTGTCGCATACACTGAATAGATGCCCTTTAAACCGATTCCTCGTCCGGAAATAATTCCGATTCAACATACGATGGAAATCGCTTTACGATCGGTACTCCCGAACGGATTAATATCGTAAAGCAAGGGTCTACTGTATTTCATTCCATATATTATTATTCCATTACCTCATCCAGTGCATTATAATCTCAAAAAATTCAGACACAATTTTGGGTCAATGTTGCACCTAGGTACCTGGCAACATCAATATCGCGTGTTATCCTTGCATCGTAATCACAGATGCCTACATACCCTGCTAATTTAATTTTTATCGAATAATTTACGGAGGAAAAACTGAAGCACACAACTTATCATCACGCCGAATATACCGCACGAATGCCTACTATGAAAATCTTTAAATTCAATTCGAGGATGCCTTCAACGTCGAGATTGTGGGTTGATGTGTATGATAGAATGATTAGCGCCTATCTTCAGGACCCACGTTCAGGTTCGGAAATTTCAGATATTTTTCTGGAATCTGCATCCTTCATTAATTTTATAGAGCGTCTTAAGATCAATATTATACCAGTTAGATGGGATGTCAAAACGTGAACCCTTGAGGAGTCTGGTTGAAAAAAACTCATCGTAGAGAAAGGCCGTGGCGTGTATGTTGCCAAATATTCCCATGTAAAATCCTCAGCTTTTGGTAGCATCTGCGTTCCACAACAGCCTGATATTGGAGATATACATTAAATATTCGGGCTTTCTTAATTGATGTCGTGCAAGCTGATAACCTAGACTTATTCAGGAAATAAAGTCGAAAGACGAAGCTCCGATTTTGTGGAAGGATACCATTATGGCAACAAAATATCTTAGTGACTTCCACGCTTTTATTTTAAGATTGTATACCGGTTTCGGCAGTTACGCCATCATCACATACAATCACCCCTTGCACGAAGTGATGGCGTAACTGCGAAACCGTTATACAATCTTAAAATAAAAGTGGGAAAGTCACTAAAATATTTTATTGTCATTATTCAGGAAACCTTTGAAAGGACGAGAACACCAGAAAATTTCTACGGTGAAGACAGTTACAATACTCCAAATATATCCAAGTGGTTGTTTAGAAAAACAAATCAAGCATCGCAGCAATGATAGAACCATGAACAGGATCGAGGTAAAAAAATTGTTATGAATTGAACACACTGGATGGAATTCCGGCGAAACCAGGAAGAATGCAAAATTTAGGTATAAAGATGGTGTCTAGTGCTATACAACATATTGCCGTACACGTTGAATCTACATCTATATCTACGTAATACCCTGCGAGCCACCACGAGGGTGTGTGGCATGGGGTGAATATCACCAAACATACACTATTGACATGCAACTATGCTACTGCATGGAAACATGCTAGATAATAGGGTCACATGCATCTAGATGGCTAGTATTTAGATAGTAATAAACAGATTGGTTGTTAACACATGCATCATGCACTACAGACTGCACTAACTATATTTCACCTACCTATCCCTTTGCTATGCTGCCTATTGTGCTCTCTTATGGTACGCGGGAAAACTGAAATTGTAAATCAATCGGTACGGCAATCTATCTCTCTAATATTTTTAATCTGATCAAACCTAGCATAATACGCAAGGTTTCTTAATACATATCTAACGTTATCTGTTAACAAGTGGAACCATATTGGTGGCTTGCAGGGTAATATGTAGATGTAGAACTTCCGTGAGCGTGTTTTAGCCGGTGAGGCGTGTACCCGCAAGTTACATGCCTAGGAGTCGGCTCTTCCTTCTCCTTTCGCCCTGTCCTGCTCTCGGATTAATGACCCGGCTCAGGAGCTCTGTTCCGGAGTAGTGGTCAGAGCGTGATGAGAAGCAAGGTGGGACGAGACCTGTGAATCCCTAGAGCGAGGAAGTGAACGCCGATTGAGCCCAGATGGTATTTCGCCAGGGTCCCGGGAGGGTTGGCAGCGAAGGGAGAGCTTAAGAGGATGGCGAGGGAAATTAAAAAGTCTGCTCACGGAATACAACGAGGTGAAGGGAGGGAGAGATGGAAGGGTTCAGGATGTAGAGGGAACAAGAAGTGGAGGAATGTCGTGGAGGTTCTGGTTTCATATTTTCATCTCCGACGAGCTCTGAGGGACGAAAGAGGTTGGGTGGGATGGCACGGAGGCGAGGGTGCAGAAATCCCTTAGTCCTTACCCCCAACACCTTCACCCCCTCCGGGGAGAACATTGCCTACACCCGGGGAAAAAATATGAAGCATAATTTTGGGTATATTTTTCAATCCTTTCCCTCCACTACTAGGCTGGGGTGGAAGGAAAAAAAGAAGGGATCCACCCACGAATTAATTCTCTCACTCTTTTCATTTTATCTCCCTTTCCCAGGGCGTGTTCTCCCGAAGGTACGGCTAATTCCAGACGGAATTGCATGCAGGGGAGTCTTTCGTTTTATTTATTGGTGTGTGTCCTCTTCTTTCCCCTCCTCCTCCCCCAGAGTTTCCCGGAGTGGGATTCGCGTTGTGTTGAAGCGAGAGGAAAAGGAGAGCGAGTGAATTTTAAGTGGCGCGAAATTCGCCACCATTCCCGCCGTGTTGGAACTGCATATTCTCGGAAATTAATTCTTTTTTAACCAAGACTTTTGCGAAAGAGGAATAAGAAGTATTTCATTCCCAATTATGCATTCACTTGGTAAAAATTTGTATCAAGAGAAGAAATCTTATCCCTAACAAAGACCGTGGAGTTATTTTTAGGAAAGTGGAACGCAAGTCTTTAATTTCTTTGTGTAAATGTTGGATAAACCTGAGCAATTTTAGTATCCCTCGTTAAGCCAGGTATTTTTTTAATTATATATTTTTGTAAAAATTATTGTGGATTATGTGAAGGTGTAATTTATTTCCAGGTGGATTTCATTGTTCTTCGCCATGTTCCCTTTCTTTCTTAAACGCCTATTCTTGAAAATATTTTGGTCCTTATGGGGGTATGCTTCTTATAGCTCTGTAATATGATTGAAAGGTATTTTCTTGCTTTTTCCTCGTTTCTTGCATTTTCTCGTTCTAAATGGCCTTCGACATGCCGATGCTACGCATTTTTCACTTTCACTTATTCACAACATTACTAATTCTTGCCTCTGTTTGATTCTCTTAAATTACTTTTTAGCCTCCCTTAGAGTTCGAGAATATTTTTTCATTTCCTTTCTAACCATAATATGAATTATACCAATCCATTTCGGATCCAAATCATCAAATCCCTTCTATTTATTTACATCAAATAAATGTCTTCGGACCATAGTTATAGACGCTGAATGTAACAGTACATAACAACGTCTATTTATTTCCTTCTCAAACCACTTATGCATCGTATGCCTCCAGGTAAAAACCACTTAATTAGTAAAAGATTTTATCTCTTTCATCCTCATCGGTCAATTATACTAAGAATGTGATTTGACGTGACACTCGTTATCTATTCTCCTGTCAATTAATCTCGTGAAGGATATGCTGTTTTCCAGGCGCATAATACGCGTGGTGTTTTCTCGGGTTTTCTACCAGATTCGGAATTTGGCCACTGCCGATGTTTTGAAGCTCACACAACGACCAGAAGATGACGTCAGTGTCAGCCATCGAAATGTTGGCAGTCGCTAACCGAATCGCTAACTCCGGTGGACAATCTTAGAAGACCTCACCAGATGCTAACCTATTCATATTTGTATATTTCATCTTTAACACCCTTTACTGCTTGCTCCATACTTTTTGTTAATTCCTAATGATCAACGTTACTCCGTAGCGATGTTTTCTTACGCAATTATCATTCATATTAGCTGAATTTATCTTACTATTTTGTGTATTCTCTCTGTCATAATCTTGAAATTAAATAATTTGCGTTATGGCACTATCCTTTTCCTCTCGTGTCTCGTATTATATACCATTTATTAAAGATACAGGGATCTGAATATATATATAATTAAAACGGTAGGCAAACGATTTAGGCTTTCGCCATGCTATAATTTGTCGTATAAAGACTTTCGAACTCCAGATTGGAGGTTGCAATACGGATTTAGTGGACATCATTCAGCAAAATACTGGTATAAACATGAGTTCTATTTAAAGAAAGCTTCTAATTCAGTACTTACGCTGTCGGGTGGAACATTTTAAGGCGGGAAATAGGCGTTTTTCGTTTAGACCAGTGCCAAAGCTGGTTTTTCCTCCATCATTACTCTATTACTTAACTCCATTAATCTCTTTCGCATATCGTTTATCATCAGTCATTACCTATAAGGAGTCTAAGGTTATCTTTCTAGTGATTAAGTAATTTATTTAATATCTATTATTTGGTAATTTATTAATTATATTATAAATAATATATAATAATAAATAAATGTATGGTAAACAAAAACTCAATCAATCGGGTTAACCCGAGTGTGTGTGTGTTGTGGCTTTTGGTTTGTTATCCTTGCTCTGCGGTTGGATTTTTCGTGCAATTGTTCTTTTCCTTGTATTGCCTTCCAACATCGGTTATTTGACACCTAATCTTCTTGTACCCCTTTTTAAGGTTACACTTTTGGTATTTAATCTTCTACTGCAGGTGTGAATGTTACAACAAAAATTATATTTAGATGTGGATTTGGCCGTAATATATCAAAATAATAAATACGAAACTGTGAGTTTTTATAACAGTTTGAATCCATTACCTGCTATTGCCATTGTATCATAATATACATTTCATTTAATATAGGTATTTGTGACGGACTCGTTAACAATAAGAAATTATTATTATGGCCCATTAATTCTCAATTTATATCTTGAAGTCTCAATTAAAACCTGATAGCAGTCCTCAAACTAAAAAAAGACGGGCCAATAATCAGCCATGCCCTAAATATGATAGCCTGATGTAAACAATCGTTGAGGGGTAAGTAAATAGGGGAATGGAAAAGGAAGGCCTCACCAAATATACGCAGAATATTTTTTTAAGGATTTTAAAGAGAAAAATTATGTAAATATGCAGGGGATAACATGTATTATCTGAAAGGATAATGGATTAAAGAGCTGTGTCATAACAATCTTTGGTTTGTAGACCCATGATGATAATGATCAATCCTCTGTGTAGATGAATGTATTGTTGCATCGCGATGAAGGTATAATGTCCGCTTTCCTTATAAGTCTGTAGCTACAGCTATATACGGGGTTCCAAAGCCGGCTCGCATGAAAATTAGTTAACTTTGCCTACATAATAGAAAATGCTCGCTTTTTATAAAGATTTAGATATGCCTAATTAAAAATAATATTGAAGAAAAAATCCGATTTCGGCTATTGGTAATTGGCTCCAAAGAAAATAAAGCTGGGATTTTTTTTAAGTTAAGCACGACTTTCTATTCACCTGGGGATAAAAGCCAAAGGGAGCTTTATATTCACTAATTAACGCATAAAGCGAGAAAATCAAAATTCTTCCTCCACGAGTTCTTCCATCAATATAACCTGCCTGCCTAAGCTTATTTATTTACATAGGGTTTTGCTACGTTTTTACGTGCTTGCATTAATAATTCAATAATGGCATTAATATTTTTTGGATTATCTGTTAATTCAAGCATTACCCATTTCGTTTCCGAAGGGTGGTACTTCTGCTTGGTTCTAATTCTGTAAGAATTAAATTTTTGTTACGAATGTCCATTCGTGCAGTGACAAAAGTGAACGTATCTTATGTTAAGCATCAGATAAAAGTCATTGAAGAGAGGCAAGTAATAATATGACGGCGGGAAATTTTTTAAGTCGCGAGCATTAGAGAGTAATGCGATTCTTTTGTCCGTTATTTTGTTGTTATATATTTATGATTGGATAATTTGTGCTTTAATGATCACGAATAGTACGCTGACCACATGGCCTCTCTTTTATTACCTTCAACATTTCCTTTCCCACGATACCTCCAACTTCATTTCTTTATGTATATTACATCCCTTTCCTAATTTACCATATCGCTACCTCCTCTCACACCGAGTATTCTATGTTATATACCTTTCTTCAGTACACTATCAATTTCCTTTGCGGCCGGTTACGAATGATCAGAGAAGTCTAAATCGTCGGTTAGAACCCCGTCTTGGTCTCAAAAGTTGTGTTTGTGTTAGAATTATATTTGAGTTAGACGGCGTAGAGTAAATTGCGCCTTGATAGTAGCTGTATCCCAAACCTACTACCACAATCATTGCTTTTAATTACTTCATCCGCCCGGGTATTCTACACCAATGTAATTCGCTTTAATAATGATCTATCCTGTCCAAACTTACTCCAACTCCAACCAATCAAAGATTAATTACACTGAATTAATTTTTTTCAGGCTTAGAATGCGAAAGCTTCCATTCTTCTTCTATAACCTGGGAACCTCTAAGTCATGCCTCAAGACATATGTACCAGTTCTTCAGGTTTCCTGATCGCAAAGGTAATTTTTGTCCTGAATTATACACCTAGTGAATAATTAGTTCTTATGCCGGCTGATACGCGCATGACTTCTGAAAAAATCTGTTGGTTTAGATTAAAATGGAAGAATTTTTTCACTTTTCGGATTAAAACAGCTTTTCAAACGGTTACATCATTGTATGTACCTCTAATTGAATAGGTGTTTCATGTGGTACCCAACCAAATCTATTAATTCTGCAAATGCAGCATCACCAAATCTCGATTTTTAAGTATATGCAAAATGTAGAGAAATTTTATTTTTACTACGCCAAGAAATGAAAGATCCTTGTGAGCCTAAAAATCTGGTAAATCATTTACTGCCTATGTATACGTTTTACCTATGCATGCGTATGCCTATGTATACTGCCTAGGTATACTTTTTAGTGACTGGCACTTGAGCAAAGAGTTTGGCGTGACGCGTTGTAATTCAACCACTACGTAACGACGAAGACAGATCTGAAACTTAGTTATAAATCTTTATGATGAAGTAATATTCCTGAAATTTAGGGAGAACGTCATTAGAAAGTTGCAACATTTCTTGTGTTTTATTTGAGGACATTATTACGTCTATATTTTGGTCTCGTTAGTCATTGGAATTTTATTCTACCTCAAATTGAACTGTGAATTTCGTCTTTCTCATATTCCTTCGAGGAAATTTTAGCTGTTGATTTGACTCCTCAACAATTAGAGTAAGGGCGAGGAAGTATAAGAACACTTGCAGTTTTCAATTTAGTGAGTAAGACTTTGGAGATATGAGTAACATTAATAAATACCATAAGTTCCCAACGTATTTAGGGCAAGGAAAAATACAATGTTTGATTTTGCAATACACGTTGGTTGGACATAAATGTATAAATATAAATTTTTCTACGTCACTTCTGTATTTTCAATTAAATATTTCATACCATTTCAATGCTCTATATTTAATATCATGCAAATTTTTGTGGCTGGAGCCATATTATCCACACCATTTATTCTGACGGTGGTTAGCAGGATTAATTTTGGCCATTTGCTCAAAGAGCGGGTGTTTTATTAGAGCAATAATATAAAGGCCCATTAACATTCAGACAATACTTAATACATTGTTATCTTCACCTTAGTTAAAATCCGTACGATATGGGTATGTATTTTAGTTCGTGCACCTCAAGCTTGGTCCCATACTAGAAGGTTTAGCTTATTCTTTTAAGGCCAACAAATCAGCTCATATATTTTAATTGCTTTAAAGCCATTTACAGTTTAAAAATAATGTGCAATCAAATAAACAGTTTATACAAAATAATTCTAACCAATATCATAAAGAGTAAAGATTTTATCTGGTTGAAAACAGAAAAAAAAATATTTTTTTAAATTTTGTAAACACGACATTTTAAGCAAAATCTATTTTAATTTTTGCTATACTTACTCTGCTAATGAAGACAGGTTTTCACGGAGTTCGTATTCTCATGCAGTCCCATGAAATGTTTGGCCAAGTTTTGACGGCCGCTGTTGGTAGGTCTCGCTCGCCAACCTGAAGGTCGTGGGTTTCCATTCCAACTTATGCATGAGCGTTTTGCTTGTCTTAGAATTAAGCTATGTTAGACTGTGCCTATACCCATAGAGGATAACGCATCTTAAACCTAATTATTTATGTAATTTCTTACTTTGCATCACTTCCCTCTTTAGACTTTCTCTGCTCTATTTTCTTCATCCCTCCCATTTTCCCCAGTATGGTCTTTTTTAATCTCTTTTCCTCTCTTTTCTGACATGTTCCGTACTTTGGCCACCTTCAGAATTCCGTTTCACTTGGTTGCCGTTTCCATTCCCAACTCTTTCAAATTCTAATATTTTCCTGCTACTACATGTTTTTATCAACCTAGTTTGTCGGCACTGGCGGCGGCGTGGTTAAGTCCTCGCCTGTCAACCTTAGGGTCGCGGGTTCGATTTCCAACTGAGTGGATTTTTCACCACTCAGTACTTGAATTTGTGTGTTTGTCCGTTTTTAATTGTTAAATACCCATAAAAGACCATAGGTGTAAAGGCCATAGGTGGCAATGGAAATGAAGAAAAAAACTAGAACATTCTCTTAAGCCTTCTTTCCAGTCTATGGCTATTTTTCCAGTGTCCTTTTAACACCCTCTATCTAAATTTCCTCTTTTGCTATCGAAATTATCCGACTGATATCTTTAGTACTATATCCATATGCATCCATAAGAGCATAAGCTTCATTGATTTCTTCTTACTCTATTCCATTTGAATAATTTTTCATTTGCCTTAGATTTATTCTTCATCTTATGACTTTTGATATTTATATTTTTGTTTGGCATATTATCTACCTAGAATTCACCGGAAAAACAATAGGAAAGTAATGTAGTTTTATGCTAATTAGATTAGTCTCAAGGCATAAATGCATGTTTTTTATTCATAATTTACATTTTTGTCCTACATACACTTAATTTATCTAAGTATACATAACTTACATATTTTTCTTCATCTCTACTAGCGTTTTTATCTTACTAATAGATTCTTTCTAACAATAAGCTATAAATGGGATTCACTCATATTTTATTAGTACCTACTGATTCCTTTAGATTACCTGCCGGAATATTTGATTTTCACTGAGCGGACACTAAAACTTTAGTGAGGATTTGGGCATGAATTTTAATGCGACTACTCGGAAAAAGGTTACCTTGCAATTGACAATTATGCAAGTCTCTAAACTAATTTCAGTGAAGACTTTGGTAAAGCCCGTTTCGAATTGCAGCGCTAATCTCATGATGACAAAACAAGTAAAACGGTCTGGGTTTGAGTGTCGGGGCATAATTAAGGAGCTCCCCTCGGGGTCAGAAGTGGGCAGAAAATGTTCGAGTTCCGCAAACTTATAACTTCAAGTCTAAATATTGACTGTGTTCCCGGCTCCTTCGTGCTTCGTTTAACCCAATGTCTTCGTCGAGGCGGCGGCTGCGCTAAAAATCAAGATTACGGCTAATGAAAGCGAAAAGGAGGATTGTCCAACATGGAACTTTTCTTTCACTTTGCGATTAGGAAATAAATGGAACACATACGGGACTAAATTATGGGAAATGATTTTAATTACGTCATATCTTCATAAATCATTCAGCATTGAGGTTCTTCTTACCTTTTTCAAGTCTGTGTAAAATTCATCTTGGCTTGTTTTGTAGTCTCTCAACGAATAGAATTTTCCCCCGTATCTTTGTCCCTATGAAATATTTATTTTAAATAGTATTATATTTGCTTCGAAAAGTTTTAGTAATAAAATAAATGTTTTATTTCTCGTGAAAACTCCCTTTACCATATCAAATTTTTGAGAAGGGTAAACTTCGGTCCATCGGGCGAGGAAATTAAGCTGGTGGAAGAAATTTGAAGGAAATAAAAAAAGAGATGTATTTGCTATTCGAAAGGAGATCATAAGACGTGTTGAGGAAAATGAGAGAGGGTGCAACATATTATACGATAAAGAGACACGTAGTATAAGGCATGGGAAAAATTTCGTTATAGGAGTGACTATGAAAAATAGATCATGGAGAAAGTCTTATGGAAAAAATTATAATTGTTGGAGTGGAAATGGCGTTATATAATTCCAATATGCCCCTGTTAATATTCTTAACCTATTTTTAATATCTTAGTTTCGCCCTCTTTGAATAATTTTCTGGTGCCCAAGAGGATGGATTTATAAGTGATTAGATTAATATTTTTGTGTATATCTCATTGGGTGTTTAATACATTTTTTCGACCAAATCCAATTACGATGAAACTATCTGACGGCGAACAAAAATTGTGACAATTTGAAGGTGTTATTTACTGCAGGCTTGCAAAACTTCTTACAATTCTTTTTGCTTGCCATATTATCTCCGTACCAAATTCTAAGCATCGACGATGCGCAAATTATAAACATGAGACGCTTACATGCTACAAGACGTACAGAAGGCGGATACAATTATCATCTTGGCTTGTCTCGTCTTGGATGTTTGGTATGAACTGAGCGAGGAGGATATACCTAATACATTTAGCAAAACAATAGTTTTGCCGTGTATATTATATCAGCAATCTTAAGATTAGTTTTACGCAGCAATAAACGATTCCCTATCGGCTAACCTCTTCATTTTCATATAGTTCTTCTTTTCATCATCCCTCACTACCTGCTCCATATATCTAATATCATTATCAGGTCATTGTGTCTCAAGGTATGGCCGATTAAGTTGTCCGGTCTTCTGATTTAGGTTTCCAGGAGATCTCTTTTATTGCACTATTCTTAGGATTTCGGTTTTCACTCAGCTACTTCATTTAATGAGAGTGACTAAAAAACAGGTTCTCTAAGGGTTTATATATTTGCCATTATGCTTAAAATAAATTATTTCCACATCGAAAGCAGTTACTAAAACAGACACAAAATAGTTTTCACATTTAAGTTGCGTTTTATTCAGCACCTATCATAAAAATAAGCATGTATCAATTTAAAGGTGTGCTTTTCTATGCCCGAGTTCTGAATTTTCAATTACTTTATCTAAATCTACGCAATACGCTGCGAGCCAGGGGTGTTTGGCAGGGGGCGAATATTACCAAACATGCACTATTGACATGCAAACAAGCTATTAAATGGAAACATGTCACATAATAGGATCAAATGCTACTAGTAGGGTTCGTATGTATACAATAATAAAGGCTTTGGTTGAAGATGCTGGTCTTTCGGGATTTCCTCCGCGTTGGTTCATGGTTAAAGGGTTTGGTTGTTAATACACGCATCATGCACTAGAGACTACTCCACAATATTTCACCTACCTATCCCTTTCACATGCTGCCTATTGTGCTTTCTTATGGTACCTACGCAGGAAAATAACACTTTAAGGTATCGGTACGACAATCTATATTTCTAATCTTATGTATCTGATCGAATCTAGCACAATGCGCTGGTGTTTTTAATATATATCTAACATTCGAATAAGCTATCCATTTTACATTTCTGTAATACATTTAATTTGTAATTCAACCTACTTTCAGATAATGCTTCCCACCCTAATTCTTGCATTAATTCTGATATACTACTAAACCAATCGTGACACCTTTGAAGAAACCTAGCTGCCTTACGCTGCTTACTGTCGAACTCTCTGATACTGTCTAGCTCTCTGTCTATCCTATGCTATTGTCCCTATCATCCCTAAATCTTCCGTTTAGGATTTATTTTTTCCCATATTAATTTTTCAGTCCTCCAAGCTAATAATTGTGTTTTTTTCATTTTTTTACCGTCATTATGTTCTGCCGTAGTCTTTTTCTCATAGTTTTCCCATATTTTTAGCCATCTACCTTAGGCATTGATTCTGTCGCTTTAGCTCTATCACCCATTTGTTAAACCCAGAATTTTTTCCTGGAATATTGGTCAATTGTATTTCCAAACTTTCACCCATTGAAATCCTGTCTTCGCGCCGCAAGATTTTTTTAAGCTCCTTCTCTTTCAAAAGGAAACTTTGTCCTTTGACTTCCGACGTCGTAATGAGCTGAGTTCCTTTTGATGAGTGTCTCCGTTGCGCAGGAAATCATATAGCAACCTGAAAACTCCCAACGGAACTCTTGTAGACTCGCCTGTGCTAGTCGTTCAGTTAAATTTTAACATCACAACGTGAGTGCTTATTCTTCAGTTTATAATTAGCTCTCGGAAAGGGTATTTTCTAACCTTTTTAATGATTCCTTGAGGGAATGAAATATAGAATAAAAATCTCTAGTTTTCATCTAATTTATTTTTCTATCCCAGTTAAACCTATAACACTACAAAAGACGTACTTTCCGCTCTGCCACTACTCTTTCCGGCTACTCACGCCCACTTAATTCCGGACAGGTCTACTTATCTCACGTTTATATTTCTCTGACACTGCGGGCTTTTTAATTAATTAATGTTTTTACGGACACACTTCATCAGGACTGACAGCAATGACTAATTAAGAGATTTAAACTGCCAGGCATATCGTTGCAATAATTCGTTTTTCGTACGCACAGTGAATGGCTACAACGCGATCAAAGTATTATTCTTTGAAACATATTACATACATGCTACATTATTTATCAGCATGTTTTTCCAGCAAATTCACTGCTGAAGACCTACCACTCCCTACTACAAGCCCTTCTGGTGGCTGGCAGGGTAAATAATATATGTAGATATTTTTCCCATAAGTGCATGTACAATTACATAATATCCCCGCGAGCCGCCGCGAGGGTGTGTGCCAAAGAGTTAAGATCACCAAATACGCACCATTTACGTACAACTTAGAGCTCTTAAGACCTATATACTACGTGCAACTCCCATGCTCCCGAGGTAAATAGCAACAGTATTCCTATGGTATTTATCAGTACTCCGTATTCATGTATTTATTAGTATCGCAAAAGTATTTCCACTGAGACGCAGAAATACTACCCAGCAGTATTTATTGATATTCATTATGCATCAATCAGTATTCCACTGGAAGTATTTATCGCTATTGCTTACGTAGTATTCGGTTTTCTTTATGCAGTATTTATATGCATCTCTTTAGTATTTATAGATATTTCTACGTTGATTTGCAGCATGAAAAATTAGACAATTAAATTTCTGAATTTATACATTACTAATCACATGTTAATGACAAAATTCAAATTCAGGGCGCCAAAGGAAAGATACATACCACCAAAATAACAGGAAGTATCTGCTGTAGCAACTCAAAATTACACATTCTCACACGTTTTCACATTTATGGGTCAGATGTGAATAAGATATTTGCTGTGGAACCAGTCAACAAAGTGGAGATAGATGATTAAATATTGATGGGATCCACACAAATGAAATACAAATTTAATAATTTTATTCTCTTGTTAAGACTTATTTATTTCTTAATCATCGAGTTTTGATTACAGTGTATTGTGGGGTATCATATTAAAATTAACGCCAAAAATTAAAAAGTTATATGTGAAAGTCCACCACCCAATAACATTATGCAATGAAGTACCTCGCAATGCACAATAATTTTACATTTGAATGCAAATACATATGCTCATCAAATTTCTAGTACCTAACATTTACTCAATCATTCCAGATTTTGTTATTATCAATGTCACAGAGGAACTGCTGCAGAGCTGAATAAAATTTTACTTTTATCACAACACTTTCTGTTTCTAATCATGAATGGCACCTTTCATTGTCACTTTCCACTACATAAGTAATGTTTATTAAAGAATATAAAAAATTCAAATCCTTGGGGGGACACATTTCATCTTAGGGGTACTAGGTATTAATGGGTTTATTTCAATTTTGCAGAAAATATGTAAAATGATAATGAAAAGGGAAACAAATTTTTCTCCCACCAAATTAAATATCTTCAAATTTATAGCCTGTAGCATCCAACCGAGTTTCTGACAAGATGCACATGATGCAATTATATCTCTACAGTTTGCTATCAAAATTTTGAAATTTATACTTCACGTAGAATAATTTCCTCTTCCATTTAAGATTTTAGAATCAGTAGTCATTGGTGTTGAAGATATGTGCAAACCATTAGTGATTTCCAGTACTGATAATGAAATACCTGCTCCACAACCTATACGTTATCCATATCCATTTCATTCATCTGTCATACAATTTCCTAGGAAAATGAAGAAAACCGAATTAATTCATTACAAATAGTAATTAAGTAAATAACTACAATTGTTTAGAGAGAATGTATATTTTGCTTTGAATTCCAATTGAAAAAAAGGAAACTTCTTCATAGCAGATATTTATGCCTCAATTTTCTCCATTTCTATTCTTCCAACAGGTAATCATATAAATTTTTGGGAAGTTATTATTCGTTTCTATACTTAAATCTTGACACTCCACATTAACCTGCATGCACCTGATTTAAATAAAGCAAGTGATGCACCAAAACCTACCATAGAATATACTAAAACTTCTTATTATGTCAGAATCTTATTTATTGTGAGCCTTATCACGTAGATATTTGGTTATGTCTACAAAAATCCAACCTAAATCCAGAATCATAATCAAAGGGAAATAGAAGTAGACCTGAAGAAGCAAGTAATTTTCTCCCTCCTTCCACAAACTAATTTTGAGGCAGGTTAATCAGGCCTTCTAAGTGAAGGTAAGGAAATCTCAGACACCCCCTTGTGCCCCTTGGGTAGTTGGGAAGCAGTGTGTGTGTGAAGTATGATGGATGCACGACAACACTTTGCCATTTGGGATGTATTGCCTTTTTGTTATTGGTTTATTAAGTATGCAATTGGTGTCTGGTGGTATAACATCCTTCAAAACATCAAGGTGTTGAAATATACATGTTGTCTGCCAAGGAATTATGTGGATGTTTTGAATTACTTTTGTTAGGCATTACTGTGACTGACAATGAAGAGACAGTGGCTGAATGTGTATGAGTCAATCCCACTGGAATCCATTCATAAAGGCTGGTTTTGTTGAGGGTTGTCTAAAAAAAATACATACATACATGGCAAGGGAATGTGTGACACAACCACAGCATGAGATATGTCCTGCAATGACCATACCCACAACACAGACTTAAACTAACTATATGAAAAATGTCCTTATTACATGGGTATAAAAATCTATAATAAGATACCTAAACACTTAAAATATAACTCGATCACTTTCTCAAAACAAAGATACAAGAAATACTGACCGATGAAGCATACTACTCTATTCAAGAACATCTGGATGATTAAGAACATTTATGATGTACTAAATGCCAAATTGTATCCATGAACCTCATATTATGTATATCTCTGAATGGTTTTAATTTATGTACCCGTGCATTAAATGCCTAATTATATCCTAATATTTCAAACTATGTACATCTCTGTAAGGTTACAATGCATATATCCCTAATACTGTATGTATATTTCCCCAATATTATTTTATTCTTTGACGAGTCTCCAACTTACCCTAGCCATAGTTAAACTTTTGCAAGTGCAACATGACATTAAATTATATTATTATTATTATCATGTGCTTTCCTACAGTCGCAGAATAATTACAGTCACAAAACAACAACAAAATCACATAACTAAACAAAAAAATACATGATTGACAAAAAATGTAAACCATATAAAGAAGAAAGGACCAACAAAGAGTCTAATTATGGAGACATCAATATACATTAATAGGCAAAACTATATTTACATCATGTTTTTGCAACATCCATAAAACATTTTATAATATATATATTTCCACATATATGCTAAATGTATTGCAAGAAACAGTTTCTGTTGTTTTATAGGTATTTATTTGTTTCTTTTTTTTTGTTTACTTACTGTATTAATGACTATAGAAGCAGGTGGTGTTGATGAAGTACATATATTGCTAGGAAACTTGTATGGGGAGTCCAATTGCCCCATCATAGCTGATCTTGTCATGAACCAATTACTTGATGAAGTCATATCCTAACTACATTTTATGCTCACACATATATGTAAATATGTAGATGACATTGTTCCAATTTTGCCCAACAAGATAGACATTGTTGTAGAATTATTCAATATCTTCCACCAAAAATTGCAAAAGTTGAAATAGAAAATCATTTATGCCAACTTCCTTTTCTAGTTCTCTATCATCATGAGAAACAAAAATGGTACACTTAGCATAGACTGGTGGAGGAAATCCATGAAGAGTGACAGATATGGCAATTACAATTTCCACCACCTCTTAAAACATAAAATTAATCCTGCATTAACCCTACAGCATAAACCCTACAACATAGCAATCCTGCACCACATTAAAATAATATTAGCCTAGTGAGAAATATCCTTCCTAAAAATAATTTTCCGAATACACTCATTAATGCCATCCTTTGTAACAACAAGATCCCCATGCAGAATATTCAACATACTCAACATTAACTACATTGCCCTAAATATTGTAACAACAAGATCCCCATGCAGAATAGTAAACATACCCAACATTAACTACGTTGCCCTAAATATAAAGATAACAGTAGACAAAGGCACAATTTCCCACATAAATTAGACCCATGACAAACCTGACAATGAATCCATTAACTCACAACATATGCAACAAATCCAAGACTCACAGTAGCATACCATGCATCAAAGGCTTGTCAGAAATACTACAAAAGCACTCAAGGAAAAAACATTGACTCATTGCACATTCTAAGAACTACAAACTGAATTTTTTTTATTATTCCTCAAATTAAAAAGTCTTATCCCCAGAAATGTCAAGAGTAATCTGGTATATTCAATATATCATAATGATTGCAAAGGAAATTATGTACGACAAACTTCACAATACCTAAAAAGCAGGATATCACAAGACAAATAACATGTACCTAAAAATCAGACAACTTTCTGTGCACTTCAATTTCATTTCACCTTCAATTTTAAAAACACAAAGGTAATAGACACAAACACCACAAGAAAGATCAATTAAAGAGACGATACATATAGTCAAGGACCCAAACTTGTAATAAAAGGTGTGAGATTGCTCACCTAGGTTGCATTTATGTGAATTTCATTTAATCTGTTTAACGAATTCCTTCGTCAACAAATCTTAATTGGGTGATTATTACAAGCTGCCTGACAACATATATAATAAAACATCACCTTCTGGTTCTATAGGCATTAAAACAGAACCAAAGCAAAAAGAAACAAATATGTAAACTAGAAAATGACAAACGAGAAAGTTTTTGCAATAAATTTGTATGTATGTATATTTAAACACCTTGATGCTTTGAATAATGTTACACCACCAGACACCAATTACTTACTTTATAAACCAGAACAAATCGGCAAGACATCCAAAATGAATTGACAACGAGACAGCTACCGCTTTGAGAAACAAGTCAAGGGATTTGGTTTTTATATACAATGTAACTAACCACCGTGGGTCCTCTGGGTAGAATTGTAGAAGGACCTCTAATCTTCTGTAGGTAAAATTATTACTTAACGTCGTTCATCAAATAGCATATTATTCATAATGAATGACCACTCGGTCAGGTCAATGTTTCAACGATAACCACAGTCTAGCATCAATACATACCAGTCACACTACATTGTATGTAGGAAATCTAGACAAAACTCTCGATGTCTATGTAAACCAATTCATACGGAAACACTCACCCACATACCCACACAAAATGTTTACTAAACGTAAATAAGATGCAAGAATACTTCACACAATATCACAAGCCAATAAGGTATCACCTCAAATTAACATGCTTAGGCAAAAACATACAAAATGTTAGACACTTGTGAATTTCGCTTGTGCAATTTTCGGTAAGGATCAAAATGAACATTTGGCGTGAAACTATTTCAAATATATTCTTAACAATAGAACAAACTAACATAAAGCAGGAACGTCAACAAATAACTTGGGCAAACACACACAAAATCCTGGCGTGTACATTAATAAACTGCCTACGTTCACTTCAAACAATCCAATCCAATGTACATGAGTAATAATAGTTAAATAATCATTTAACGTTAACAACTAAAATGTTACGCGAACAAAGCCACCAATTATTCTCTGCGACCAAAACCTCGCGGTGAACTACTCGCAGCAGCTGTTCGCCGACTGACGACGATTACGATTTTCTCTTATTTTCACTGCAGTAGCCCGCCAAATTCAAACACATCGTTCATCTACTAAAATGTATCTTACCTTATAATTTCCCGTTTTATGGTATCTAACTTTGTAAGTGGCTGATTTATTGGTGATAGAGGATAAATGCATTTCTTCAGCCTTTGTATCCCATTTCGAACAGAAGCTAAAACGGAATAAACACTCCGTACAAGTGTTCATATTTCCTTCGTACCTTCGTACTCATCTTAAGGATAATTTGCAAATGGCTTTGAATGACCTGAAGAAAAAATAATAGAGAATTACTACGAGTTCTTCGTCAATTGAATACAAATTTTCCGCCATACTGTTTGAATATGGTTGTCAAGGGAAATACGATGCTATTCTCTAGGAATTCTGTGCCTACCCAACTACTGATAAATACGATACTTTTTCCAAGGAATACTGCTAAGCAGCGCTGTTCGTATTCCTTGCATTCCGTGAAATACGGAAGTAGAACTAATAAATACTGCACCCTGGACGATGAATAGGATCGAATAGCGTAGAAATATGGAAGGAAAGGGGATAAATACCAATAAACACGAGAGGGTTACTAATAAATACTGTTGCCATTCACCTCGGGCTGCTATGCAACTAAGAACTATCACTACAAACTACGTTAAAAATATTTCACCTACCTATCCCTTTACTATGGTACCTATTATGTTTTTTAATGGTACGCGGAAAAAACGACATTTTATAGGTCATCTTCCACATAATGCGCAAAATATAAACATGAGACGCTTACATGCTACAAGACGTACAGAAGGCAGATACAATTATCATCTTGGCTTGTCTCGTCTTGGATGACTATAAAATTTGATAATAAAATATTGTAAAATCATTCTTTATTGCGCCACATACAAAATGCGGCTTACAAAATAAATTATGCCTACTCATCTATTCCCTCTCCACATGTATTTATATTTTTGGTTTCTTGAAAAATTGTGCTTAGTTTATATTTTTATTTCATTAAGAACATGACATATTAGTATAATAAGTATTTTCAGGCGTTACTTTGTGGAAGTCACTGGCATTCATAATAAAATACAATAGTATTTTATTATGAATGCCAGTACTAGAAGGCCCTAGAAAATGGCACTGAGTTGCCGAAACCCGGGTCGGTTATTATTAAAAATTAAGTGTGGAGTATTACTAATGATTTGTATTATGAATAGCATATAGGATATGGTACACGCCCATTTAATTTAAAACTATATTGAAAAAGTCAAATCGTTAAAGTCTATAGAAACAGTATATTTGCATATAAGGCACATGTAAATCCTTTGTGTCATTTGCCAAAAATAGGTTGTTGCGTATTTTATCTATTTAATCGTTTGAGTGAACTATGTCATTTCCCTTATGATGTACCTAAGCCTGAAAATGATACTTGAACACCAATAGCCATCTCTTCCTTCAATACTTAAGGCTATAGGGGTTTTGAGCAAACAAGAGGCCATTTTTGCCAGGAGCGAGCGAGATTTCCATTCAAGCCTCTACTTACACTCGCACCCCGGCCATGTTTGACGTTAACTTCCTAAGCCCGTCAAATATTTGTCTCTTCGGCCCGGCCCCGCCTTTTTAATTCGGCTTCGTGGATATTACCCAGCCGCCCTGAACTCCTTCGCTTCTTCATTAATTTTTGAAGGAGACTCCTTCCGCGCCTTTCTTCATCCCTCCCATCTCGTTCCCATCGTTCACCGGTTCTGTTCGCGTGACAGAAATATCTCTCACTTTCCCCCATTTTTAGAGCTTAAAAAAGGGAAATAAGTATGCAGAGACAAGGTGAAATAGTTCCCGCATCCTAGTGCCCGCTGTACCGTTGTTTAACGAATATTTGCTGATGATTAACGTGTCAAAGCGATTAATTAAATGAAATTCCAATATCACTTTGCACTTTATTTCTCTATAGGTATCAACCTACATACGAAAAATGGCCTCTATCTTAACAATCCTCTATTTATCCTTTTGGTCACCTTGACGATAGGCAAAAAAACAATAAAAAAACAAAAAGGAAATACACTAACAATTGAATTTATAAAAAGGAAATACATAAAAAGAAAGGAATACATGAAAAGTGATGCTGGTTATCAATTTGTACATGCATTACGATTCCCTAGATAATTATTAAAAACCACTTCGTACTGTGCGATTTGAACAGATAAATAAGATTAGAGGGACAGATAGATAGGGTCATACCTATAGATTCAAAATGTCATTTTTCCCCCGTGCTATAAGAGAACACTAAAGGCAACATAGCAAAGGGATAGGTAGCCAATATATTGTCAAGAGGATTTTGTTGTGCATGAAGCATACTTTAACATTACTAGCCCATGTACGCTAGAAAAATGCAGATGAATATATTCAGAGGAAATATATTTAATTTCTAACCAGTAACTTCGTTTTCAATTACTTCGTTGTTACGTATATACTATCTTATTGAACATGACTCTTTATGTGTCATATAAGAGTCATGTCTTCATGCTTAGTAGATAAATATAGATAAAACTATTTAGATAAATGCCTTCATAACCAATAATGGGGAATATGCATGAAATTTGTTTCTCGAAGATTAATGATGTACTTGATGCGAAATTTTCTCACCAATTTAAATATATAAGCCAAATTTTTCCACGCCCACCACAAAGATTATTAAATGATATTAAAATGTTCCCTAAAATCGACGAAAGTCACGTGACCTGAAACGCCTTCTGACGTCACTGCACGGTATAGGTTCCATATTGCTACGGAGTTGGACATTTATATTTAAAAGAAAACGAAGTAAATATATTGTTTTGAGGTTTTTAGCCGTTTCTCGACAGAAACGATGACTGAAAAAATACTTAATGAAGCACATTCCGACAATTGCCTTTGCTTGACTCCCTTATGGCGGAGTTCTTCTTAAAAAAAACCGGCGATTGCATAGACATAGTAGACATTCTTGGGCACTAAACAGGCATTATGTAATTAATGGACAATTTGCTCGTTACCATCCATACTACGTAAATAAAAAATTGAAATACAATCGTTTATTGCAATAAAGAGTTGAGATAAATACATAAGCAATCGCCAAGTATTCATTTAACAACTTACCTCCACGCATAAACAGATAAACAACGCCCTTAGTGATACCGTGCCGTGACGTCATGCGATGACGTCGTGTTTTTAAGCTGCCGAAAAAGTACAATTTTCAATGAGTAATATCTTCGTAACGCAATTTAATTCTTCAGCAAAATTTTCGCCAAGCACATTTTAGCTAATAAACTTCACATTCAAAGAGTTATAAAAAATAGTGCATGTTCCCCATTCCTTTAATACTATGTACTAATCAGCTATCTAGCTGCATTTGATCCTATTTTAGCATATGTTTCCACGTAGTCGCGTAGTGGCATGCACGTAGTGAATGTTTGGTGATCTTTACCCCCTGCCGCTTACCCTCGCGGTGGCTTACAGGGTATTGCGTAGATGTAACGCGGTCAACGAGAGCGGCTTATGATCGCTTTCCTCGACGTCGTGGGCGTCCTTGACACCCTAAATCCTGTTGCCGCCCACCGCTCGCAGTTCCACCGGCCTTCGTCTATCCCCTCCCTCCTCAAGGGTCCATCCTCCCACAAACTCTCTCTTCTTGTACACCCCCCAACCACTATTTAAGGGGATTCCGTTGCGAAATTAAAGTAGCGTTCATGCTCTCCTGTTAATGTTGTTCGATGGGGAGGGGAATATAATAGAATAGAATTTTATTAGTATTCCGGGACGATTTCGTCCCTTAGGAACACAAATGATTGTACATAATTAATACATATCCAGAGTCATGACATTAATTCCATAACAGGATTACAGCACATTAATATAAACGAAAGGTAACAATATTAAATCCCATATTATAGTACAACAATATTGGAATGCAATAAGCAGAGACTGCAAGAAGAATTAAAAAAAAAAAGAAACACTATAAATGTATATATAATTTAGGTGTTACACAAAGTGGCATATTCATTGACGCAGATGAAACAATATTTTCTAATATTCATTCTTAAATCTATTGACATTTTTACATTTTTTAATAGCTTCAGGTAAGTGGTTCCATATATCACAAGAAGTGACATGGAAAGAACTAGCATAAATAGATGAACGATATAGGGGTACATAAAGTTCTTCCATGTGGCGCTTTGGGCGTTTATTTGTCGCAGCATTGTACAACACATTCTGATACAAGTATGTGGGGAGTTTTGAGGTTATTATTTTGTAAATGAAAGTTGTCTTATTGAATAGGCGCCTGTTTTGTATTTTTAACCACCCGAGTTTATCAAAATATGGTGTAACGTGTTCATAATATTTGATGTGAAAGACACACCTCACACAGGAGTTCTGGATCCTCTGAAGTTCTAAATTGAGTTCCTGTGTGAGGTCGGCGTATACCACACAGCAGTAATCGATGTGTGGGAAAACAAGACTATCAACTAATTTCTGGTGAGGGGAAGTCTGGATAAGTTGCCTAATTTTTTTAAACTGATATATAGTCTTAAATACCTTATGTGAAATGGATTTTATATGTTCGTTCCAAGATAGGGTTTTATTTATAGTAACTCCTATGTTCCTTTAACTCTCTGAAAATTCAATTTGTACACCTTTTACAGTTATTTTTGGCAGCCTATCAACTATAATTCTATTAATATAAATATTACTGCAAATAATGATACTTTTCGTCTTGTTGGGATTGAGCTGCAGACAATTTTCCATTGACCATTTACATATGTTTTCAATGTCATCATTTCCAAGGTTCAGTCCGGTTACAGTCTACATCTACATCTACATAATACCCTGCAAGCCACCACAAGGGTTTTCGGCTCACCAAACATGCACTACATATCATGCATAAAAAAGGAATAGTATTAATATAGTAGTCAGAACTACACTATTTAAAAAGATAGAAATTGCAAAGAAAACATGCAAAAACATTCTGTTAGTAGGGTTAGCTTTAAGTACTCATACCAACATGCAGCTACCAATGCTATTCATTGCTACTCTCCGATAGGACATATTTACCGTTATTCGTATCTCTTATTTTGCGAGGGAAAAAGGACATTTTGAATCGGTCAGTTCGGCAATCAATTTCTCTAACTTTATGATTATGGTCCAGTCTGCCATAGTAAGTTGGGGTTCGTAAAATATTTTTAACATCATCACTGATGTTAAAAATATTTAGTAATATTAGTCGATGTAGATCTGAAGATCATCTGCGTACATGTGGTATTTGCAGTTGGACATGGCTTTAGAAAGGTGATTAATATATATTGAAAACAGCAGCGGCCCAAGAATTGACCTCTTTGGTACTCCTTTGTTAACTTCATAGTAATTAGATTGTTCATCTTTAGGTCCTCTAACTGCCTGTTTTCTATTTGAAAGGTATGACTTGAACCAGAGAATAGCTGAAGTAGATAGTCCGAGGTCTTTCAAACGCTTTAGTAGGATCTTATGATTCACAGAATCGAAGGCTTTATTAAAGTCTAATAGCACCAACAAGGTTAGCTTCTTTTGCTCAATTGAATATCTAATATCGTCTGTGACTTTTAAAAGGGCTGACTGGGTACTATATCCTTTACTGAATCCTGACTGATATTGATCTAAAAGATTATTTTTTGAGGTGTTCCAAGGTAGCATCGTGTACAAATCGTTTTAGTGGTTTCGACAGAGTACTAAGAAGGGCAATGGGTTGGAAATCAGACATTTCTTTAGGGTGTGCTACTTTTGAAATAGGCTGTATGTGTGCAGTCTTCCAAAGAGTCGGAAAAGTGGAATAATTAAATGAGCAGTTGAAGATACCTAGTATCACAGGCATAGCAACTGGGAGTAAAATTTGAAGAACTTTGTTATTAATCCCATCAGCACCAGTGGAATTCGTTTTCTTTATTTTTAGGTTTCGAAGTAGTGCTTCAGGCGTATAATGCGGTTAGTAAAATCTATTGCAGTTGAAATCATATAATGATTTGTATTCGGGTTTATTGTTGTAGAAACTAGTATCATCTTGCGTAATGGCAGAAGGCGCATTTTCTACATCCTGGTCTTCAACGTCGGGAGAAATGTTCAAGAAAAATGTATTAAGCTCGTCCAGGTGAAAATTCACATCGCAGATATTTTTCCGACTTTTCCCAAGACCCAGGCGTCTTAGTTCTTGCCAGGTTGACCGAGCATCCCATTTATCTTTAAAATATTCGTAATAATGTTTTTGTTTAGCATTTCGTAGCAGCTGTTTTACCCTATTTCTAAGAGATTTGTGTTGTACGTGAAGGTCAGGAAGACGGATTCTAAGGAATTTTCGCCGTAAGCTATCTCTTTGCGTCATCAAGACTCTAATATGTTCAGTTATCCAGGGAGCAGGGGAGCAGGTCTTTCATATTTCCGCTTACGCATTGGGGCATGAAGATCGAGTAATTTGTTCACGTTATAATTAAAAATGTTAACTTTGACATCGACATGATTGGAATTAAACAATTCATCCCAGTTCAACATTAAGAAATCATCTTTGAATTTACAGTGATCAATATGCACGATATCACGAGAGTACAACTCGATAGGAATATAAGAATTTAGCTTGAACTGGTACTTGATGTATATCAAGTCATGTTCGGAAAGAATGGACACTGGATATTGACCATATTCTAATACATTATAATTATCATCCACAATAAACAGATCAATAAATGTACTGCTATTTGCTAGATTGTGAGTGGGTTTAAAAGGAACCAGCGACAGATTACAGGAAAAAATCAAGTAATTCATGTATGCACTGTCATAAGATTTTTTGAGCATATCACAATTGAAATCTCCGCACACTATGACATGAACGTAAACTGGTAAAAAGGTCAGCAGAGCTGCCTCGAAACCTTCGCTCAGATGACCACACTTAGGAGGACGATAGACAGGGAACGGATGACATAGCTCATTTGCGCCATTAAAGAAAGGTTTGTAGCAATTTGTTAAGTCGGTAGGAAAATAATAGTCGGAGTATGGCTCAACCGACATTCATTTCTTCGTTTACCGTGAGTTGGATGTGGCAACTTGTCTTCTCTTCCGTTAGTCCAGCGATCTTCGTTTCTTAATACGTGTCATTGGTGTTTTCAAGTCTGTGCCCGTAATTTTACGCGCTTCAGACCGGAAGGAGAGGTGTAAGGTAATGAAAATGGTCGGGCAGGGTAGAACAGTGGAGATAAACCGGTCGATGGGCATTGGCCTATGAAAGGCGGCAAGGTAACCATGGCTTAACGTCCCCTCTGACGGACGGGTTACTGAACTCGAATGTTCTCTACAAAACACTCACGTAATGGCAGGTTAAGCAATAAAAAAATCTGCTCCTTAATAGAATTTAAACCCAGGCCTTCAGTGTGCGAGTACTCTAACCACTACATCAATCTAAACTCCGGGTTAATGCACGAAGATATTCATATGCATACATATATCTACTAGATGCTTTCTATTATTCAAAAGGTTCAGTGCACAAGTGTTTCCTCATATCATCGTGTTATTCAGTTTCAAGGTGAAAAAGATTTAAATTAATTTTGTGCGACAATGATATGGACAAGGTTACCTGCACTTTATTACAGAGTTACAAATTAACGTATAAGTTTACAATATGAGTATCTTGTGACGGCTGCCACCTCCAAGGTCGAGGACAAGGTCAATGTAAATGTACTTATATGTAATAGCCATTTTGCTAGGCATAAAATGATTTTATTTTTCAGCCAAATTTTCTTTTCTTTAGAGTGTGTTATTTGCTGTTAAGTTCTTTGGAAATCAGCCTCTTCACTTCTGAATTTATTATTTCTGTATCTGAGAGTTCGACCCAATATGTCTTTTTTCTGTAGTGTCTTTGTAGCCTCATTTTATTAAGTGTTTTGTGAATTTATAAAGGCATTTCCTTGAGTCGGATGGTTTACCCCGTCGCCAGGCATTCGAAGTTTTTTCTACTATTTTAACGAAATATTCTTGGCATAAAAGGGTATCTAAAACCTGGTCAAAATGTGTAGGAAAGAGAGATATTTGGTGCCATTATTAGTCTGTTAAAATCTGGACCGTGAGGTCACTACAGAGGATTAGTTGGTATTAAGGCAAAGAGAACCCCAGCGTCGGCGTAAGCCAGCTCTCAACGTAAGGCGCCAAAATGTTCTTAGATTAAGTCCCATCCGATAGACGGAGCACTGAATTCGAAGTGCTCCTCAAATAGCACTCAAGTAGGGATCGGCATACCACAAAATAAATCTGTCACCGGCGGGGCTCAAACCTAGACCCCACAAGATTGAAAACCAATACTTTCGCCACCTCACCTACTTGATCCCTCAGGGCTTCGAGTTTTTAAATCCCGGTTTAGCTAAAAAAAAGCAGTTAGTTATGGAGTACATCCAAGCTTGGGTACAAATACTTAACTCGTAAAAGTTGTTTGATTTCTTAATGGCCTAAACTGTGTGGATAAAGAGAAAAGGTTTAAGTTTTACGTTAACTTAAACGTAGGTTGCTAACCTATTATTAGGCTTCCAGGATCCCACTATTAGGTATCCAGGATACCATCGTAGGGTGATAAGATCTAAGATAAGTGATCATTGATAGGGAAATACTATTGGTATTATAATTTTTAAATTAATATTTTAATGGATCTTGGAGATGCGTTCAGTTTTTATGGTTCATGCCCAGGATTTGCATATTTTTTGTGGGAAAGGCCAGTACCTCACATCCATATAAAAATTATTCGAAAGTTATTCAGGTATTTTCACTATTGAGGAAAATTTGAGGTAAAATCAGAACACTTATAAGTGTTAACTATTCTTTTATTAAAATGGAAAAAGTTCTAAAAAAAGTTGCCCTCATTGGTTTTCACCATAGCAGCCAACCTATGAGATTAAATTTCCTGAAAAAGCCTCTATCTGTAAGCTATCGTTAACTGAGCCAATTGAATTATGCTGAAACATTCTTTTTGAAAAAAAAATGAAACTTTTATTTTTAATTTAGCTTCAGGCCATGTATCATAATGATAGCGGTTTGTAATAATAATAGAAAATTTACTTAAAAATGGTTTGAACCTTGGCCTATGCACTTTCTTGAAAGAGTTGCACAGCTAATTCTGCTCAGCGTTTATCTCTAGTGAAAGTTCCTCAGCTATTTCGATCCCATTCTTCTGAGCTGCACCCACGGCTGCTCTTACAACCCTCCAGCTTCCGTTCCCTATACCCTAGAGGCCCAACCCTCCCTCCCCCACAATTGACTCACCCGCCAAAGCCCATCAATTTGTCCCTCCTCCTTCACCCTTCCGTCGTGCATCCGGCACCTTCGACCCCAAGACATACCCATTTACCCACCGTCCGTCAATGCTTCCGCTTGTCTGCCAGCTTCCCGGATTGGAAAAATCACCCATTTCCCGATACGTGAGCCTCTTAAAGATCGCTTTTTTATCAGTAGTACATTTTGATTTGGTCGTCAATGGAGGATTTTAAACAGAGACCAATGCGGATTTTCAATTCATTGTTTTCATTCAAAACGTGCATTTCTCCTATATTGAATGTGTTGTCTTCCGAAGGTAAATACTTTTATTTACAGTAAAAACTGGGTGTCAAATGGCCATTATAGATTGAGACAATTGAAAAGCTTATTTACCAATGAGGAACTAATGTAATGGTGAACTATTAAACAGACTCGCGGTTCATATGTCCTACCTAAAACCTACAAATTTTACTTAAAACACTTTTGCGTACAACCTACGAATAAAATTGAAGAGTCGATTTAATTTACCCCTAACCGTTCTTATTGTTTAAAGAAATCATAATGTTTTACTAGTATATACGCAATATACTAGTAGGACATAGGGATACTCAAATTGATTGGCTAATTTATCATTTTCTTTTTAAACTACTTTTATCGATCATGACTTTGATATTTTAATTTGACCACTTTTTTGCGCGTAGCTGATGACTGTGCCATTAAATTGAACACTAGCTAAATGGATATTAAAGTCATAAGCGTAAAAGTTTTCAAATATAACTTTCTCGAAAGATTCGAAGTCTTTTTTATGCACTGTAAAAAGTTGATCTGATTTTCAGTGCGATCTGAATTTAAGCGCTGTCTGGTTGTAAGGCAGGAACACGGATTTAAGGTACGGAAGAGGCAGGAACATGGATGGTTGGTACAGGAGCAGTTAAGCAGGAAGCAGAGGAAGCAGGATTCTGGATGGTCTGATTTTCTGCCGTTCACCTGCCTTATTTTTAGACAAGATATTATTGCTGAAATTCAACATACCCTGTCTTAAAATTGTTGCATCTGAAATTCAGATCGCTTTTGTACCTTAAAATCAGATCTACTTTTTACAGTGTGGATAGGTCTCTGGCAAGGTCATCATCAGACCAATGTGGTACAAATTTTGAGTGATTCGATTAGAATCTCAGCCTTTCTATTTAGTTAGTCATTGTTTTGCTATGATCCTTATGATAGAGGGTTTAATGGGGATTGTAAATCCATTCCGGTGTTAAACACTAGTTTGCAGTTATTGCTAGTGTAAACTGTGTAATCTGAAGACGAATCATGTGCTGCAAATAAACTAAAGAAAAAAATTAGGTTTTTGATGCTCTAAATAATTAGGATGCCTTACTCCGATTAACTAAACTCAATCCTAAGTTAAGGTGATCATTATACCCATGCCCGAGGAGGTTTACGATTTCATGCACTGAAAATAACTTTGTGCCAAATATCGTGAAATTTATGATCAGATCACTCTCAATAAATGAATTTTTTCCAGGATGAGCCTGAAAACATGAGCTGAATCGAAGCTATTAGGTGCTGGAGGCAATTATACCAAGGTCGTACAAAGAGCGTGTAAATAAACTTTTTAGTTTACAGCACGTCATTTTATGGCACCGGAACGTGGACTTTATAAAAGGGAAAGTGGACTTATAAAATGGAATGTCCACATTTTAGGTGTGGATAAAAGCGGAGGAGGTTAAGTTTGGTGGACAGGAAGATAAACGAAAGAGTATTTTAGCAATGGTGGGTGTGGTATGGAGGTTGATAGAAGAAATTTCTAGAAGATACAGTGAGCAGATGATGCTTGTTTTGAGGGGTGAGCTAGTTTTGAAGGATGTGATATTTGGTAAGCGGGGAAGAGAGAGTAGAGCAGGTTGTTTAGATATATTGATAAAAAATTTATTGTTCATATAAAATATTCAAACCAGTTTAAGCATAAATAATAATTGAAAGTAAGGTAATGTTCACTTAAACAATAGATGGAACTCTTGAACCACGTCAGACAATACTTAATATGTTGTACAGATCATTTTTTCTAATATATTCTCTACTAGCTAAGGATCTCATGATAGCGGATGATTATCGCTGAAGGTAAAGCATTGAAATATATACACGGTTACATTTGTGGAATTCAATTCGGGTGGGTTTCAATTCGGGAGAAATTCAATCACAGGCAAAGTCATTAATGATTCTAGACAAAGTGTGACTCAGTTTTTCATTCAGTTATCTGTATCCAATCCAATGTATATTTTCCACATTTAAATTACACGACTCGGGATTTAAACACTCGATGATGATGTTCCTCGACAAAATGGGGATCATGTATTAAGTAATTTCAATGTGAAAAATCTGAGTTATTTTTCATTTTTTAATGAAGAGTTCCACTAAGGTGGATTGGATATAGTTAAATATATCAGTGCTTCATGATTAATAATTTGTTGGCATTTTCCATTTTAATTAGTTACGTGGATTGACATCAGGATCACCTATTAGTAATTTTGAAGTCTAGGTGATGAATTGATGTATTTATTTAAGTGGTCTCAAGATTCGTCTTCAGTATTCATCTGTTTGGAGAAAGAGAAACCCTGATACGTTGCATCAGCTTGATGAGCAAGAAAAATATTTTAGGGCATCCCCTTTGTTACCTCCGCCCTGATATAAAGCCAATAGAGGTCTCACCCTCCATACTTTATCCCCGCGAGCAATTTTCTCGTGCCCGTTCGGGAGATATTTTTTTCTCCCCGCGCAGTCTCGCCTCCGCAATGTTCCATTAACTCCTCCACCACTTTCCGTTTTCCCATCCCATCGTTTCACTTCATCCAATTTCGTTTATCACCTTTTGTCTCCCCCACGCCTTTCCTCTCTCCAATCCCGCCTATCCTCCGACAAACATTTCACCTCCTCTTTATCAAGCAACCCGTTTATGCTTCTCCCCGTCATTTTTTCCTTTTATGCCCTCTCAATCGAAACATCTCCCGCCATTGCGAGGCACTAACGTAGGTTTTAAATTCGTTACCCCTCTCTCGTTCTCCAGAAGAAATCATCCTCTCCACCATCCGTTTCTTCTCTGTTAATGCGTGCCACAATTGCTGTGAATTACACCACTAGTCTAAAGCGTAGGTTCACCCACCAATTTCTGTGAAATTGAATAATGATACAAGGCATTCGCCAACACATTTTAATTCTCATGACTAATTTATTGAAAGTCATCAATTGTTGATAATTTTCAGCATTATTTTGCGAACAATATTTTTAAATTGTTCACACCCTTTTTTGATTCTTCAAATATCCTCCTTTCGCATATTTTCGACACTTTTGCGATCAATATCTGGAGAGTTCCTGATGGGATTTGATTCCAGAAATTGTGTAAGAACTTCCAAAGCTGTTAGTGCAGTATATAAATTATCAATTAACTTATTTAAGTTTCAGTAGCCATTGGTGGCCATTAATAATTTATTAAAAAAATCTTTTTCCCAATGAAAGATAATTTTGAAGCAAAATTGAAAGTTTGAAAGGTTACCTTAAACTTTTATTCATTTTTTTATCAATGATCTCTTAGTTGGGCGTCACTTTGTAGAAGGTGCAACTGTTGAACATAGTAAAACATTTGGTACAATTCCACATTGGTATTAACCGATCGATATTATTTTCGCTACATCTTCTTGTACTTCGATTAAATTTTATGGCGCTGTAAGCGTCAAAATGAATCGGTTATTAAAATACCAGTGAGGAATTGCTCCAAGGGTGTTTATTATGTTCAATTGTCGCAACTTCCACGAAGTGATGCCTAAATCCATTCATTCCATTTACCTCTATATTTCACGTCAATCCATTTAATCACTTCTAATTGATACTAAAGACTCAATTCTAGGAACTAATTCCAGAAATCAATGCTTTTTTGGTGAAATTTACTTGATTGAACATCCTCCGGGTCCTGCGTTTTTGTCCATTGTGATATACAGTATCGCTGAAGTTGTAGCTGGAATCTTCAGGCCGGTGAAAATCAGAAATATTGAAATCGGCAGTCTTATGCGTTTTAGACTAATATGCGGAACTGCCTTACAGGTTATTATTTATAACTTTGTACACAGATTATTTTTTCCGACCATCGTTTCAACATAAATATGCCCAAAATAGTGTCGACATTTTTGAAAATGACATTTTATGTTCAAGTGATGGGCAAAAATAAGTGTGGAATGTACAAATCTATGATTGTTTCCCTTGTCGTCTTTTATCCATCATTCGTAGGTATCAGGTGCTTTGTGATAGGATGTGTACTTTTGCGGCATAATAGTCGTTTTTAGGCACTGGAAAGCGTCCAACAGTCTTCCGGACTTTTGGTGATTTCAATGGTTTCCCTAATTATTTGGAGAATGTATCAATCTTTTTATGCAATTGTTTGCTGCGTTGAAATCAAATTATGCGATGTTCCTTGCCATTCGTTTTCTGCTATAGCTGAAAGGTGTAGTTTCTGGTTTTTTTGTCTTGCATTTCACTGACACGAAGACGCCGACTGCAACTCCGGTGAAACAATGACAATGAAAGAACCTGAGGAAGCTTCCATTAGACGTGGATTTTCAAGTTCTTTACATAGCGGAAATCTTTACTAGGACTATACCCTTGATATTCATGAGAGATATTCAATTTTTTTACTTCCCGTCCCTTTTAGAGGAACTACGTTTGTTAAAAGCTGTCACTACGCGTTTAGCAGTGCATCAAAATTAATAGAGGAGATAGGTTGGGAATCATAATCAAATCTTAGGTTAAAATATCTATTAAATTTCCTGCATAAATTAAAACTCATAGGTTCAAAGAACATGTTATACATGTATGTATTAAGAACTTCTGCGTAGTATACTATATTTGATCAAGTAAATACTGATAGATTTCAAATGTAATTTTTCCCGAGTGCCAACGCTTAGGATAAGCAAGTGAAATATTAAATTGAATGGAATAAGGTGATACTTTATGAAAAATTGACATAATGTAAGAAAAACTTAATTTTGTATTTTTCACACTTTTATTGAGAAACCCTACCGGTTTCGACACTCCCATGTCATTGTCAAGGGTGTTCTGATATATACACGGTGGTAAGCCCTTATTGTTTTTATATGGATCAGACGCGTAGAAGTGTTAACATTAGGACAAAGGAACATTTTAATTCTTTTATTCGTGGTGACAACAAGTCAGTCTTTGCTTCTCATTTATTTGGTTTTAATCACATGTCTGATTTTAGAGTAGAGATTTTAAATGTTCATGACAAAGGTGCAAAGTTGGATTTCTTAGAAAATTTTGAGATTGTATCTGCTTCCAATGCTTTGGGGCCAAAATTGTTTAATGAAATTGTACCCTTCAATATATCCCCATTGTATCATGTTCCCGGTCCCCCTTTAAAAAGCATTTCCCCGTCATCCTGACCTTCAGCACATACCATCTAGCCTTCCCCAACCACTCCTGCAGTTTCTCCCTCATTTGGAGAATATATAAAGGCTTGCCACCGAGTAAATATCAGAACACCCTTGACAATGACACGGGAGTGTCGAAACCGGTAGGGATTCTCATTAAAAGTGTGAAAAATGGAAAGTTAAGTTTTTATAATACTAATATATATTGCTAGAGTAGTCTCTAGTTCATGATGACTGTTTTATATTACTAACCAATGCATGCTAGAAAAATAGAGAAATATATTTAGATAAATCCCTTTCTAAACAACAGTCACTTTGTTGCTGTGTAGGTACTATTCATTTTGTCATAGGTAAGGTCTCCATGTAAAGTGGGTGAATCCGGTCGTGTCTTCATTAAAAAGTTTTTATTTGGAAATACAAAGTTTTTTCTTCCTTGTGAAACATGAATTTCCATCTAGTTACCTCCGAAAGTGTCAATTTTATTTTCTTTTCCTTGCTCTTCTCAGCTGTCTCAAATGTCTACCCTCGATGTAGATGTAGGTGTGTTGATAAGAGAGAAAAATCATTTCGATATCTCCGTTTTATTAGTCCTCGTGTTTTGAGCCTTATTATTAGTTTTCATTTGCGTCATATACTATGTTGAACTCTTCGGAATGTGGCTCTTCATACTGTTTCTGTTCTAACTGAATTCATTCATTTGATGAAACTTACTCTAATTATAAATAGCCTAAGGCATTCAAACAGTTTCAAGGATTTCCAATAGGCTACAAAAAACCTAATCTGAGTAACCGCTGATATACACAATGCGAGATTTACCGCCGATAAAAAATGAATAATTCATATTTGACCAGGTGATGGTGAATGATTTTTTATCGATGTAAATTCTGCTACTGTGCATTCCAGCAAGTTGGTGAGTATAAACATAGTGATCGGTTGGTGGTGATTTACCCCATAGTACACATACCCTTGGTAAGGCATATTCAGATAGTCCTGAAGTAATTAGTAGTAGTGGTTTTAGCCTTTTTCTTGCTCCCACAAGGAGGAAAAAACTTTTTATTTCCACATAAAAACGTTTTAATGAAGACACGACCGGTTTCACCTGCTAGGGCATCATCAGGTGATCATCATCATAGGGCATCATCAACCTAGTGGGTGAAACAGGTCGTGTCTTCATTAAAAAGTTTTTATTAGGAAATACAAAGTTTTTTCTTCCTTGTGAAACATGAATTTCCATCAAGTTACCTCCGAAACTGTCAATTTTATTTTCCTTTCCTTGCTCTTCTCCGCTGTCTCAAATGTCTACCCTCTATTACTGCCTTTCGTAAACAGATCCCGATTATATTTCCAAAGAGGCAGGGCTACCAGATGAACGAGGTCATTGGTAGGGATAAAACAGATCGGGGAACAGTTTACTTCTGTATGCCACCAATGCCGAAGAAAGTTAGTGAAGAGGAAACTTAAATAAGAATTAACATACATTTTGAGGAATAGAGTCCATTATTATTTGACATATTTTCCTATTATCCAGATGATTCCGTAAAGGAATCAAAATCCCTCCCAGACGTCTCATAACATCCTTAAAAGAAGATATGCCCATAAAAACCTTAGACAGGTATAACAGAGTCTAGTGAGGGCCCGGAAAACATGATTTCGTGGAATCTGAAATCTAAAATGCAGGATCTAAGGAAATAATAGACACATCGCATTTTTTAATCAGTCAGCATCTAAAAGAAGACAGTTACGCACTTGAATACAGATGACAGTTTATTGGAGGGGAATAAACGTGCATAAAATGAACGACAGAATGTTATTCCACCGGAACCTTTCAGTTCAAATACGATAGAGTTTGCGTTTCGCGGTCAGACGGTTATAAGAATGAAAAGGAAAACAGTAAAATAGCACTCATACACTTCCATTATTTTATTAGATATGTAAAAACTCACTCATTATAGGGGAAGTAAAAGAGTGGCATGCGTAATAGTACTTTGTGCGATATACTTTTACTACACGCAGATATAGCCAGGGTTTTTAGGAGTATCAGGAAAGGTGGGGAGAAGCCCTATACAATGTTAGCCTGCACTCCTTGAAATATGCCACAGGGTCTACTGTTTTAATGCCCCCTCCGATGAGTAGAGCACTGCTTTTGAAGTATATTCTCCACAGCACCCACATGCGTGCTGAATTCAGCTAAAGAACTTCTTTCAATTCTCTAATAGTTTAACTTCTTTAATGTCGACAAGAGCTTTCTAGATTCAAAATCTGAATTCTAGCCACCACAACAGTTCTGTTCACACTCATCCGTGAGGAGTGTGAATTCTAAGCCATTCACCATTAGAGGACACGTGAAATCTTATACCCATTCTCAAAGAGTTTTTAATATCCCTAATTATGGCGAAACTGAATGAAGTATGGGAGTCAGTTCCATTTGGTAATCTAATGAAACCGGACAAGGGAATTTTGGGGAATGTACTAAGAGAAAATTTCCCCCAAGGCTAGCTTGAGAGGAGCTTTTCTCTTTCTTAATGGGCCAGTTCTTGGATTGAGGGTAGAAATTGATGCTGAATGAAGAAATCGTGACGGAGGATAATATTTTATGGATAAATAGAAATATATAACAATAAATAGAATTTAGGGAAGAAGCTAATGTTCTAGAGACACTTCTGGTAAAGCAGTAACAAGTTATGTACCACACCCATGATCATGGTGATATGGATATCTCGAGGATTATTTCAACAAAAATTCATTTTTTGACCCTGAGTAGTAGAAGGCAATGCAAACGCTAAGTTTCTTTTATCTCCTAATCATTACTGTTTAATTAATCTCATTATTTGCACTCGATATTAACAATCAAAATAATAAAAATTTTACCAGTGTTTTCCGAATATTATCCATTTTTTCCCTTTGCAGAATACATTATTTTTTACTCATATTAATTTGTTTCTAATTTTCGTTCCCTTGACCGTGATTAATTTTCGGTAAAGCGATTGGTAGTAATTATATTGGAAACAAGAGTCATAAAACTGTTTGATATTATTAAATTTCGTATTGGGGTTTCATTTATCTTTCTCCTTTTCATTAAGTAAACATCTAAGTTCACTCCACCAACTTTCACCCGTTCTGCCGTTTTCACCTGCGTATGATGATGATCTTGCCTCAATTCTGGAAGTTACAAACGTTCCGGGAACGAATTTAACTCCATTGGAAGGGACAGGTACGTTTAGCTCGACGTTGCGATAGATGTCGTTTATTTCTGGCTCGCAGGGACCTGTTAATTGAATTCGCGGGAACACGACGATTTATAAATTGATTGTAAGCAGTGAAACGAAATAACCCCAGAATTTTATCGAGGTCAACTGCACGTGGTGGATACCAACGCTTAATTACATATGCTCTTGTACAAAGGATTGCAGTTCGCAAATGACCGTTTGAGTACGAGACATAATAAGCTAACTGGCTATAAACGGCAGGTACCTTATCGTGAATCAATTTTCACTAGACTGACTGCAGATTAGATGAACAGTGTCTTTAGTATCGTACATCTAGATATTGGTAAGCATCAACTGAAATCATCATAATCCTAGGTCAAAAATCCTAAGGTTGGTTTGTAGGAGCTCTCCAATCCATATTGGCTAATGTATTCAGGCATATAATTTCTCTTTTCTCGTTCTCTTTTGTATCCTTCAACGAAATTATGCTGATAGTTAGTATCATTTCGTTGCAAACGTTGTAAATAATTTGTAAATAACTTCAGATAGCCTATGGTAGCAGGAGGACCCGTGTTAAAATGTCAGCAAATGGCCAATGGTGGTGCTTCATAACTCATATACATACCTATAGCACGTATGAAAGAGAAATTTTAAAAAAATAGTTTTTATTAATTTTATTAAATAGCAAAACTATAGATATATATCACTCCAGCATAGTAATATATCTGCAAGACTTTCCTTGGTACCTTACTTCTATTTTGCTACATGCATTCCATAGGCCTTGTTTTGTCTTGTACGTTGTTAGTTTTTGAATGCAAAAAAGCCGAATAGGTGAAGTTCCTTGAAGAAAATTTATTTGTAGCCTATGAATTTTTCCGCAATCACTACTACTTTATAAAAGAGATTCAATTTAGTGACGTATAATTTATTATAATTGGGGGTATTTTTTAATAATTCTCTGGAAAGAGCTGTTCAAAAAGTTCTATAATATGCAAAATACTATTTAAGTAGCTCTTAAATTTCCAACTGTAGTAATTTACATTTCTTCACCACTTCTTCTACGTTGAGCTTTTAACTGCGTCCTCCCTACTATTTCGTTTTCTAATTAAGACACTTATCATCAGGACTTCATATCTTTCAGATTTAGAGCCTGTCTTTAAATTGCATATTTAATTTACAAGCTGATTCTTTAATTCTGAAAGACTGCTGAATGTGTCACAAACTCTTTTCTACTGCTCCTCCGGTTAGGATCGCGCAGTCTGATATCTTAAAGTTCATCAAGGCCAGGCGTTGCTTAAGAAAATCCTGTCATTGTCCGCTCACTTGTTAAAGGCTAGTATTCTTTTTACAACAGTAAAAACACTCTGACGTTTGCAGCATTGCAGTGGGAGAATTATGTAAAATATTTTTATATTTTTTGGGCCCGCACATCACATTCAACGCCTGGGCACTTTTGAGTCAAAGTAAATTTTTATAGGCGAATATATTCGGTCGTAAAGATAGGTTTTGTGTTATACCTTAACGCTCGCTATCAAGTAGTATTTCTTTTTAAATTTCACCTTTAGTTATCTAAAACGTTTTAAGAAAGTTATCACATTAGAGTCTTACAATATTCTTCATAATTAACGAGTGAGAACTGGGTAGAGAGGAAGGAAAAGGTCTTTTTAATAAGATTGAGGGGAGTAATGGGATGAATGAGGAGCTTGCAGGTGGTGACATCATTTTCTTAACTCTCGTGCAGAGGACTTAAGGTTGGGTGAAGTTGGTTCCATCGGCCAAGTGCACTTCCCCACCCTAACTCTTTTGCATCGCCGATGAAGTATTTGACTCCTAGCACAGAATATTTTGTGGCGAATATTTGTGCATGTAACAAGGAATAATTTCTTGAAAATAGGTAGAATTATATAGTGTTGATGTTGGGATGAGAAAAATCCTGTGTCGGCATTAGGAAATCCTGTGTCCACTATTTAGCGTCCCATCTGACGGCTGCAGTGCTTTGCACGAAATTCTTTCTCGTCATGACTCAAGTGGGGACAGATTCACCACAAAAAATTTCTACTGTTGCCAAGATTCAAACAGGCACTCGGAAGTTCAGTTCTCCAGCCATCAAACCAACTCAATGTCTCTTGCCTAACAGAGTTTTTTTTAGCGTGATGAAAGAGATAATAATACTTAATATTGCTTTCATGTATGTCATTTTGAATTCTATTGCAGTTCGAATATTTTTCTGGTCCTTAAGTTTCCCAAATTCCACGACGCTAATCCTATAGCCCATTCAAGGTCATCTCCTGGAGTTCTTAGTATTTACCGGGACATAGAAAGACGTTTTCACGATAACTAAGTTTATCGGGATGTGCACAGCCAACTAGAAACTCTTCGCTTCCATTGCCTCGGTATGGTCTTTGCACTTCTCAATTTTATATGCATTGTGCATTTTAATTTTTTTTCTTCTAGTAGTTCTTCTAACTAACGATTGTTCCATATTCGTCGCCTCCATTGTAATACCCTGGGTTCCTTTCTTCCAAATATTCCACAGTTTCAGGACAGTTAAAATTATTATCTAATTGATTAATATTTTCAACAGGTATAAAGCAACGGGTTACGATGGATTTTTTATTATTAAGTTTTCCCTATAATTAATTCATCTAGTGCCTCCATCCTCGTGCTCTTTCTCTCTTCAGATTGGTACATTTCTTGCCCCCATTCATAGTATGTCGAAAACCTTTCTCTATCATGCCCATGATTACCTTCGGCAGTGTACTTCAGCATTCTTTTGCCTCTAATTACCTAAATTTCTGAGATAATCTTTTTCTCCCAAATTATAATAAACACTCTTCATTTATCCTCCTTTTCATCTCTTTTACCTTTTCCATTCTGCTCTAAAAACACCTTTAAAAAGCTTCCAACATATTTTCACGTCCTCCTTGCCTATTGTCCAGATCTCAGATCGCAGACTTTCACGAAGACCAATTAGACCTCTATTGTGGTTCACATCATTGTAAAATCCCCTGGTGGCGAACTATGAAACCTAACTTATTAAAACCTAATTTTCTGCATTTGAACTCTTTACAAAATTCCTATAACGGAAGTTTTTGTTCTCCAAGGTGTTTCTTGACGCAGCTTCTGTCATATATTTGTTATTTTTTTATCGCAAGCACCACATAAGAATGAAACTTCTCTCAAGAAGAGTGAAATGAAGATTAGCATGGGTAAAATTGACGAAAAGTTGCCTATGGATGTATAAAATTAAAACTAAAAAAGGTAATGGACTTTGTACCTGGCGTAGTTCGGAAAGAAATTCCATTGTGTGTCAAATTTGGTGAAGCTTACGACGGTGAGAATTATCCGATGAATAGAAAAACAATCCAGTAGTGACGCAAGTAAATATTGATATTCCCAGAAAATTGTTTTCTTGGTTCAACGATTCCGCTTTCAGCCGGCTAGCGTATAAAAAATAGTAAATTATTAAAATAATGTTCTATTTTCAATAGCTTCAGTTATCCTTTACTCAAGTCTCTCGTAAATAATTAGCCAGCTTATGAAACTTCAATCTATTGATGGGTTAAAGAAGTTAAACTCTATGATGGATGAAGAATATGGTTTTAACGAAAATGGGGAGAATGAAACGAGCACTTAAAAGCTGCATAGTATTAAGTTATCCAGTAAGTGTGTATAATTATGGATGAAGAGTTTTGTCTATGCAAAAAAATTATGTTGAGTGACAATTGACTTATTTTGTCATTTTAGACTATTTTTTGCTACTGCCGGCTAAATTTTGAAGATCATTCCTTTCTTCCAGTTTTTCTATAAATACAAAATCAACACTTAAATGTACACAAAACGGAGCGATTTCTTCTTGAGTGCTAAAATATAAACACGTAAATTTGCGACCACATTTAATAATGTTCAAGGAGGTTAACAGCGTCAAAACTCGAATAAGCTACTTTTTGATTCTTTTCTAGAAGGCTAACGTTTTGCTGCTTTATTTGCACTAAAAGACACAGATTAATGTGTTATGAATCATGGGTCTTATTAAAAGTGCGTAAAATTAATCCCAACTGCGAAAAATCCTTCAGTAATTGCCGTTATTCGATGAAAAGGAAAAGGGCATGACATTTTCTCGACATAAATGTACGTTACGTATCAAATCAGATGCAGCTTATATTCGTAGCAACATCGAAGTCAATAACCTTTGAAACCTGCCTTCATAAATTCCAATCCCGCACAAAGTCGGGAGCATTTATCCTCTTCTACGACTGGGAAATTAATTATGGAGGCCATAAATGAAAAACCAGAAGGTTCAGACGCAGGGTTTTGGATTAATATTTTACCGATTTCTCCCCTTCTCTCTATCTCTCTCTCCTCCTCTGTATTCCCCGACTCCACGAGGAAGATGAGGGAATACGTATATATAGGCTTTCGTACCGCAATACTCTTTTATTTATAGATTTTCCGTCACGCGCAGCCAGGGGAGGTGATAACTTCAGTGTAACACTGGTAATAAGGAACCGTTGCTGGCAGGCTTTCCCTTTATCCGCATTGAATTCATCATCGCAGGGGGGGAAGCCCCCTTTCCGTGAAAATCGTTTACCATATATCCACCCCCTATTTTTTCCCTTTTTCCCCGCCATCTTTTTCCCATTTATCCCTCCTCTTCCATCCTCCCCCTCCTCCTCTTTTCGCCCTAATTCATTCTCTTCCGCCCAGGCGTACCAACCCAATCGTTCCCTCCCCCGTCTCCCTCCACGGATTCCGCTCCGGAGCTTTGAATCGCAATGGGTCTCTCTTTCACGGAGGTCGTGCAAACATTATTCGCACGGGTGGGGAAACGTATGACCACTCGCCGTGCTTTGGACCGGTAAAGGGGATGATTTTGATGGCCCCCTTTTCCCCGATGGTCGTATCCCGAATCGAAATTCTATTTCGTTTCGCAAATCGGGTCCTCAATCCATAATCTTCGGGAATGACTCGTTTTATTTATTTTTTTCGTCATTTCGGGTAGCGTTATCGAGCGTCATCAAGTTTGATGGACCCTTGCGGCCAGAAGATGCGATTGGCCAACTACTGTCAGTAAAACTGAATTTCGAATTGATGGCGACTGATGTCACTGACCACATGTTCAAAGGTTATGAGATCCTGCAAGAGATGGCTCCTAAGATCCCGAAGATTGGATTTCAAGATTGATAGTTATTTTATTCAAGTTACCATGATGGATATTTTCCATTTGTGAAATGGTACACATTTTACGATGCATCTTGATCGAAATCATAAAGACTCCCATAGGTGTTCTACTGTAAGAACATTTTATTTTATGTTTACCTCTTAAAGTATGTCTAAATTCTCGCCAGCTGGCAGAGGTGTACTTTTTACTTTTTCGGGCCATTATAAATTAATAAGTCATTTTTACTTTAAGACACTGTTATTGCACTATATTTTGATTTTGATGTTTTTTCAGCATAGCCCATTTTCCTGTAATCCGTAACGAATCGCATTCAAATTTGATTTGAAGCAAGTAATTTTGATATGTTAGAGCACTTTTTCGTTACATTTAGGTTGACGTTTATTTGGTGCGTGGATAGCTCTTTTCATTTCGTAAGACATTCAGTTTTAATTATGCTCTCTAAAACAGAGAATAACGTACGTGGCACAAGGGATCATTAACGTTGATCAAATTTAGGTAAATAAAAAAATTAATTTTTTTAAAGTGATGCGAAATGAATCTAACGCTGTCCCACTGCACGTCTTTATGTCACTCTGTAAGATTTTGCTTGTTTCGAGAACAATCATAGTCAATTCAGGGAAGTGGAACCAGGGAGGTTAATGTGTACTAAAGAAGGCATTGGCTATGGGTGAGAAATACGCCAGATGGGAAGTTTGGTAAGAAGTAGGCCACGCCGCTTTGGCACAAAACGTTTTACTTGGTCTCTCATGAGACAAGATGTGTATTATAACATAAATTACAATGAAAGTGTAGCCAAATTTCATCGTAACGGTATAAGTTATTCTTCATAAGGCTATTAAGGAGACTTATTCACACATTTTATTGGTCTAACAGTTAATTTTATTACTAAAACTAATTCAAATTTAACTTATTTTAATAATAGCTCATAATTAGCTCTATTTGAGACCTTAATTTTGTTTGGTAAATTTCAAAAATACATACGAATATTCATCGTATGCATGTACTACTCTAATTATAATTATTATTGCTTGTAAAATAACTTCATCCGTGCGGATATCACGAGTAGCAAGCCCTAATGTCGTACTTTCCAGGATGGCCACTGGCTTCGCAAGTCATCTGACATGCCTCCGTAAATGCACTAACCCCCTTGAGTGGAACCATATCATTTTGGAAAAGGTAGCATTAGGCTTAGTTCCCTATGCCAAAGTTTATTGGTTGACTAACTTTAATCACACCAGTGTAAAATATAACAAAATGTGTCCAATGGCATACAAATATTGTCGCATCCCTCTACGCAATAACCTGATGATAATGATAATTATTTGCCACCCAGGTCTTGACGAATTTCTGGAGATCGAAAGCGTATACTATAATACTGCCCTCCAATCCAGAGGGCCCGGGTTCGATTACCGGTAGTGGCCGATTTTGCAGTGGCAAACCGGTCCCTACTTGAGTGCCTAGTGGAGGGCATTTCAGGTTCAGTACTCTGACCGTCGGACGGGACGTTAAGCCGTGGTCCCCTTGGCGCCTGTCGTTAAGAGTAGGCTAATGCCGACGCCGGGTTTCTCTCCACCCTTCCTCTGTTCCCTGAAAATTCCTACCATTACATTATCTCCCACCTTTTCTAATTGGCGCGAATGACCTCAGCTGTCGGTCGCCTCTCCTGAATAACTAACTAACTAACTCTGATCCAGACAAGGGCAGATATCATTCATATATGCCCTACTTGAGTTCTTTTTGGAAATCTTTCCAGTTCAATCTTCCGTCCGTCAGATGGGACATTAAGCCGTTGTCCCCTTGGTGTCTTTCCGTAGAACCAGGCCGATGCTATCCTTCCTTCCTCTTAGCCTTTCATTTCCATTCTTGTGCCAGTCCCTTCGGTCAGTAGTGCATTTATTAAATCGAGGAACGAATTTGAAGCCAAAAAAGAGATGAGATTCCTTTTTTTGCTGTAGAGCATTAATAGTGAATGTGAATTAGTAAGCTCAATGTTGAATGCATTTAAATACTTTAGTCCCTTGGCCAATGTTGTCGCGTTTTTCGTAGGATTTATCGATGAGAAAAACAAAAAAGGTGCATTTAAACCTTTGTGGTTGGAACACGTAAAAATGCCAAATTAATAATTTTACTATATGTAATATGTTTTATTAGAGCCCAAAAGTTACGTGTTTTTGTCCTGAGGCGTGAATGTTCTTTTTTGCAGGAGGTATAATTTTTGGAAAGATGTTTCCCCCACAACCTAAGCAGTCAGCGCACTCAAAATCGAGTTCTATCACTGTAGGGCTGATTGAGCTGTACTGAAGTAAGACTTCTGCTTTCCTTATAACTTTCTTAAAGAATACCTGTCGTGAATGCTGGAACACTTATGGCAATAATTCACTTTGATAACTGTTTCTCGGCATGGAGATATTTTAATAATCTATGAAAATTGGGACCGCCTGATTATTCAAGGAAAGGAGCGGTTTTATCTCTGCGTATTTTTCGCCTCATTTATTTTGATATCTCGGCCCCCAGCTGGAAGGATGTGCTCTAAAAGGTTGAATGGCGTCCATCCTTCATCCTTATGGCCCTCTCAGGCCCCTCCGGTTCTCACACTCACATTGCTGACAGTCTCTTTAGCATAAGATGTTTCGAAGTTTGCTGTGGCGTGTGATAAATTCGCAGCTGAAGGTATATACAATCGGCAGTCGATCATGTTACCATGAAAAGTGTATTCTTACATCCTAACCCATCACAAAAATTTTCCATTTACTACTGTCTAATTTTTCCTAATTCTAGAAAGAGTCCTTTGCCTCGTCGAAAATGATGGAATTCATGCACTTTTAGTTGCGTGGTTAAGACATCGAGCACAACAAAAAGAAGGCATACGACAGACATACAATGATGCAAATTGAAACTGACTATATTTGTGATAGAAATCGAGTAATATTTATGTAATCTTATTTAATATCTGTTACCAGAGGGACTCCATCGACTAACTGATTCGGAGGAAAAGTGAAACATAATTTTTCTTTACTTTCCTCATCAAGTTACCCTAAAAATTTGTCATTTTTCAAACTCCGTTGCACCCTAAATTTAATTCCAAATTCCATTCCACGTCATTCACCACCACTAATAAGCGAGATTCACCAACATTCAGAAGATAATTGCATGTAATGCCCATGATTGGATCAGCTGAATAACTCTTTTTTATCGTTGCTAAAAGCTAATGAAGGTAGGTACGCAATGATGATATTGGCCGCCGCTTATTACCTCCACAAACGAAGAGAAATAGATTTTAACACTCCATTAACGCAGAAGCGAAATTGAATTCAATTATTTGGAGTTTCGCTAGAGGTTCTGAATATTTGAATTCGAAGCGATAGGATGATCGCCATGATATTGAAAATTATCCGAGAACGATGAAACCGATTGGTTTAGAATTTCAGGACAAAACCCGTCAATATTCTTTTGTTATTACCATTGATATAATTATCTGATAGCATAACCAGGATTGCTGAAAAGCAACGACTGTTTGCTTGAATTTAAGATTTAATGGTGAATAATATTTTCGTGATCGAAATATCGGGATTAAATTTAATGAAAGTAAGCAAAAATAACTAAGAGTATAAAAGTTTGTGAAGACCCATGAGCATGCACAGGAAGAGAAACTAATGGCAATCAGTGATTGCTGAGTAAATTGGTGGCATGAATAAAGAGGATGCTGGGTCGGAGAAAGATGTTTCCTTGAAATATTGCTACAAGCAAAGTGATATCAGACGTGAGAACAAGAGAATGCTTAGCATCACCATTAAAGATCACTGGTCGTAAAAAAAACTCACAGGTGATAACTGATTTATAATACTGTTTAGATAGATTAAGATCAGTAAAAATTTGTTTTTGAAAAATGCCATGGATCTCTTAAGTTGGAAATATTTTACTTTCCCTCGGTAGTCTCAATTAGAATATCTCGATTATAATATACGCCAAATGAGTACATCATTACCATGATAACATGGAAAGAAAACAAGAGCCAAATCCACAAAAATAAACTTTACTACGACCCGGGTATCACTTTATTACTGAATCGGGTAGAGTATATCGTAGGTGCGTCAATACTCTATTTGATGATACTGTAATATGGTGAAACCCAGGTCGTAGTAAAGCTATTTTAGTGGATTTGGCCCGTGTTTTCTTTCCATGCTATCATATTTCACTTCCACTCCATATCGACGAAAATCTTCAAATTTCGATAGCATTACCAGCTGAACATGGTATTAGCAAAAAATCATGGCTGGATAGCACTGATTTTTTTATGTGTACGGCGCGGCGTTTGAAATAATCATAATATGATTGCGTTGTAGTCATGCATCATGCGTGGGAAAGACAGGTTCGTTTATCCCTCGGTTCAGCCGCGGATCTCTATTAACACGTCACTTCTGTATGTCCTGCTGATGATACATGAGGTAAGAATCATGTTTGCAGTGTCAGTTTCGTATTTGATGTATTTTAAGTTCTGAAATGATTTTAGCCTTGCAACAACCTTATAGTTTTAATGGTTTCCCAACTAAATACTTATTAATGCAGAGTGACACTTTCAGTGCGGTCATTGAAAAGAGGTTAGAATGTACAGGAGAAGGCATCGGAGCTGATTTGGGAATCCAGTGGCCATCTCGGTAGACACGGACATACAAGCTTGGTACTTGCGATACTCTTATAACGTTTCCACGCGGTAAGGAGTACTGAAATGAGTAAAGGAATACATCTTTAAAATTCGTCAAAGAAACAGAGGAAAGTGATCAAGCACGTAAACAATTAACATGCAGTAGGAAAACTCCCGATTTTCCGCGCTAATAACTGGTAAAGGGTGCAACGGATAATCCGTTGTTTGGTTCTTTCCGGATTAATTTCTATACGGTGCGCCGCCAAAATAAATAAACTCCGTAAGAAAAAATTAAAAAATTCCAATGAAAAGATCCTCGCTGTACATAATAGCATTTTATGACAAAAAATAATCCATTAGAGCTGTCCCGGCCACAATTAAATGTTCGCAAGCCTCGGGTGGTGGTATGAAGACTGGCGTATGACATCGAACCAGTCGGAAGGGCCGTAGTGAAAGTTACAATTGGAGGAAAATAACAAAGGCTTACGCTTACTTACCTTTGACACCAATGCCGGTACGCTAGATACATTGGCGATGCACGGACAATCCGCAGTTCAGATAACCTGCTCACGGATAATCGGGAATTTACTGTAATATTTAACTCAAATAGGTACAATTAGAACGAGTTTTAATCCTAAAATGAACTCCCAGGGTTATTAAAAGCAGAAACACTCCCATTGCGTGAATAATAATAGTACATTTTATTCCATTTAAACAAAATTTACAATATTAGCTCGGACAATTTTAATAATTTGTTGGAATATAGGTACCCCAGTGGACCTATACCAGTTTCGAGCTTACCATTTTTATAACGGCACAGCAGGTGCTAATTCGGCTTATCAGATACAATAATATACATATAAGTGATACAGTGATTGAATATTTGTTTAATAATTTTGTGCCTTCACATTCAAGAGAGTCCCACATGCAGAGAAATTAATCTCACATAGCGTATTCAAAAGTAACATATATATATAACTGCACTAATTAAGTAGAAATATATACACGTGGATAGGCATATATTCACGTACACAAACAATATTATCCACGTATGAGATCGCAATCATCCATCAACATGTACCTATGCACGAGTTGACATCATTTAAACGTCACGTTGCCTTAGAAAGATTACCTGATACCGCTGCGATGAAATTTGAGTACGACTTCATTGCTATTTAAGTTTTAATACACATGCAGTCTCCATAAGAGGTTGTGTGAAGCGAAATGATTTTTTCGGAGTAGGAAGAGTCTAACAGTTCTCAGTCACTCTCATTTCGGCTTCATTGTCACCAATAGGCTAACATGTCAATGTCTTCTCCATATTTTTACCACCTGGATTCATAGGCACGTGCTATAAAAACAAGTTCCTTTTATGTGTATATTATTGCTTTCGTGTTAAATATGTATTCACAGTATTCCAAAAGCTTGGTGCATACTCCAGGCAAGGTCTTACTTGTGTCAAATTTGCACAAAAGGGTATGTTTGACCATTGAATATACGAAAAAGAGCTTGTAAAAGCTTTGGTTTCTATGAATAATTCAGGAAACTGGGGCAGACGTCGTTATCAGACTTTGGTGTTCAAAGTCAACGAATATTTTTGCAATTTTCAATCTAAGTCGTTGACTTTTCATCCAAAAATTATTCCGGCAGTAGAATTTAAACACGGCAGTTTTAACTGGGTACTGATTACTACTAGAGTACCAGATGGAGAACATCTCATCTCAGTTTTTCGACCATCATGCGGGACATTACTCATTGGACTCATTGAAGGTGTAGGCAAACGCCAGAGCCGGGTTCGTCTTACCCTTTCTCTTTTTCATAAATGTTCCTTATTGCCTTATATTCTTGACGCTCTTCTCAGCATTAATTCTTTATTAACTCGGTCGATCCTTTCAAATTTATCATGGTCCTGTGACGCAAAATTTTTAATGTTAACAGTTTTGGCTTCTCCGTCTCCGTTATCGTTCATCCCTACTGCTGAACATGCTCCAGTTTTAGGTTTTAATGAAGTGTTTCCTTACTTCTATACTTGTAATCCAAGCCTCACAAAAAATATTCTTTTGGTGGAATGCCTTCTTCGCCTGGGCATGTCTACTTCCTTATGATTATTCTATTTCCTCATTCCTTCGCACATCGCTAGTTAATTAGCTTTCCAGGTAGCAATACTCATGCATTTTTCTAGCTTTTGTTTTGGTATGAATGGATCTGGTCCCACGGAATGGGAGGCCAGTACTTGTCCCAGTCACCTAGTCACCAGATCTGCTGATTTGATTTCCCTAGGAGATCGTTCTAGGCCGCCATTGGGATAATAATTGCCTGGCTAACGTACTGGATGAGCACTTGGCCACACTACGTTTTGACCTCTGCAAATACCCTCAAGCCGACTGCTGAATAGAAGTGTGTTTCTTGTTTCTCTGCCCCATTTCCCAGTCATGTCTGTTTGTCTGCAAATGCTCTACGATAAATCGACAAATATGGATTTATTCATGCACGCATATGGCACAGTTCCCGAGGAGATATCCAATAGAATTCGTCGAAGGGTTCTGTCCCTTCTGTATGCGCGTTCCCCCTTGAAAATCGCCGGACCAAACTTCTCCTTTCACCAACACATGTTCCCTGAGACCTTTTTCTCACTTTAAAAAAACGTTACTACCCCAACGTTCTTGTCCCGTGGAAAAAATAAGGAATCTCGTTCAAAACCCTATCTCTTTCTTTAACCCTTTTTTCCGTTTTCCTCGCCTAGCCCTTTTTAACCCCTTAGCCTTTTTTATCCATCCCATGCTTTTCCCAGACCTCACGGTCCACCCCATCTCCGCTACACACTACCCTCTCCGCTTCCCTTAGCCTCACCTTAGTCTTCGATTTTATCTCCTTCTCATCCTTTTATCCTCCACCCCCACGGCCGAGTCCCTTCGCCTGTCTGACCGCGCCAAATCCTGGCCTATTCCTACCCATTCCCGAATTCCCACGGTCCCTGACCACCGTCGTCCTCTCACTATTTCCCTCGAAATTCATTCGCGCCTCCTTTTTTGTACTCGCAGCCAGCCACCTGCCCATTTCCCATTCAAAGGAAGGTCCCGTCTTCATCTAAAGTGCCCGTCCCTTTCCAGCCTCCCACCTCAACTCATCTTGAATTCCCGTAGAAGTTCCAAGGGAGCATCGGGAGGTGTCTCAAGGATACATTAACGGACAAGAATCTAATGCCATAATTGATGAGTTCAGTCATCGCTTTTATTCCTAAGCATGCATGGCGTAGGGTATAAACATGCTTAATTCACCCGTGAAAAACCTATTTTATTGTCATCATCAGTCAACAATCCTAAGATTAGAGTGACGTAATTCTAAACTCTGTTTTCCTATTGACTAACCTCTTCTTCATTATCATATAATTCTTCTCTTTCACATCCTTCACCAGTAGATCTATATATCTAATGTAAGGATTGTCTTCATTAGGCTGTCATGTCTTAATATTTGACCAGTTAATTCGCCCCGTCTCCTTTTCGAAGGATTCAAAGACTTCTCTCTTCTCCAACTCTTCTCAGAACTTCTCTGTTTTTCACTTGGTGAATTCATTTTTTCTTCATCACTCTTCCGCAAATTCTACAATATCAAAAAATAATTCCAAATCCATCATAATTTGCAGTCAGTATTCAACGACTGTTTATTTAGAGGAATTGATGTTGTGAAACTTTAAACTTGGCATATCGTCAATTGTCTCCATATCGCAGACTTTGAGTTACTTTTTATCACTGATAGTCCCGAGTTCTATTATCCGTACTTTTCCATATTCATTTATTTAAGAATACACGTTCAAATCAGTTTTATTCAGCATTATTTAAAAGAGTAATGTTGCAAAACGACCCATAAAACTACCATTATCCGATAATATTCTAAAACGATAGCAATTTTTTTGTCTATTCCGCCTTCAGTTTACTATTTTTTGTCAATATATTTCTTTTTTAGGTATGCCGGAACTTGTGTTTGTCATCCATTAAATATTTGCCTATTATTTCCTTGTATTCGTCTAAGGGCCAAAGTTTCCAATGCCGTTGGTCGTTGTAGCGTAACACAAGAAGAAAATATGATTTTCTTCGACGATTACCCTTGTCCAGCGCAAAACTCTTTACTATCTTGGTAGAAAAAAGACGTAGAAAATAGAACGAAAAATAAGTATCATCAGATCAAAGCTAGACAAGCAAATTCATTACATAAAATACCAGGCAAATTACTAACCAATAACCCAAAGGGCTATACAACTGTTTGAGCTATGTTCTCTTCATAAGTCAATGACAGAACGGTACAAAAGGGGAAAGAAAATTAAGAGGGTACTACTACTCAAAGATCGAGCCACGGGTACAATCATGGCAGCAAAACTACCACAGTTACGACGGATGCCAGCACAGACCGAAAAACACACGTACTAGCTTCGACGGCTGTATTGATCTCTCTCGAATGATGACTTAATATGTGGTACTCATGCTATAAGGTTTTCAAACTTTATACAAAATATTGGTGTATATTATCCATTTCCGCGATTTGCATCTGAAAACTGTATTATGTATTATTGTTTGATTTATATTCTTTATGGCATGGCATGGAGCTCTTATGGCTCATGTGCGGTGATTTTAGGTAGAGAATTAACCTCCCAAAAGAGCAAAATAAGGATTTAAGAAGACGTACATCATAGGTACGCTCCGTTTTAGATTATTTGTCAACAACATTCCGCACGTCGCACTGATCAACTTTCACGACTCTATTGCCACACCTGTCTTCAGGGGTCCTGTTAACGCTTGCGGTGACCTTTTTCTCCCATGCCAGGCTAACTTTACAGAAACGCCTATTTTTCCGTAACTTTCCGCTCTCGTTCGCTGAGAAATCGAGTGTCAGTCAGGTAATCTTTCAATTATCTCTCTAAATCGCTGTGAAAACTTCTCACTCCTGAAAAATAACCGTCCTTCTGTTATCTTACAATTTTCAGACCAAAAAACGTCCAGTAACTTGGTAGTATTGGAGTCGCGTAGATACGAATATTTTGGTCCTCTGATTTGGTTTTTGATTTTTTGGATTTTGGATCTAATTTCAACTTTACGCGAGGCGCACCTGACCTTAGCAGGAATATTGATAATGATAAAGAGCTCAACTCGAAGAATTTCGCCTAATAACTTTTATTCGTGGTTGATGAAAGCCTCGATTGATATTCTTTGGTAACTAGCTGCGCTATGTATTATACTTGAATGTTATATATATCACGGCAAAGTTCGGAACCAGATTAGTGCTTTAAATTACGCCACTAAATTTGTAAGTCTTCAATGGGATTTGCTTTTATACTAAAGTAATGAGTGATTGCCAACTATTTTAGATACCTGCCAATGCTTATTCATCCTTATAAATGCATGACAGAATATATTAACTTGAACCCCTTAAACCTATGTAAAGTTTTCCGCGATTTTCAAGAAGTATTCAGTGGAAATAATTAATGGAGGTAATTACCTACGTCAAGGTGGGACTTCTCATGTTTATTTTGCAAGGAGTGGAAATATCTATATTTACTCACCACCCTGCTACTCACTACATCAAAGGTGTGTGCTAAGGGTGTTGTCACCAATCATGCAATACGTACATGGGGTCAAGTTTACTTATACTCCCTACATAAAGAGATATTTCTATTAGTATCATGGTGGACATACACTGCAATTTCTATCGTACAGAAGATAAGGTGTCGTAGATTGCCAGAAATAATCAAAAAGTGTCTTAAGCTTTTTGCTGATATCCCCAGCCTGGTTAAACTGCACAAATATTTGTTCATATCCATACTCTTACTAATCCATAATGTTAACCTATAATGTTAAATCGAGGTACTATATTTTCAATATAGTCTGCTTCCAGGGTCTTGAATGATTCCCAAGGCTATTGATTCATTTATTACATTTCTCTTAATGTATCCCTTAGTAATTTCCCGTCTCAAAAAATATATCTCATACCTTAGAAATGAGTAGGTTATTGTGCTAAGTAACACTTCGAATTCGGAAAACGTACCCAAATGTATAGGATTAAATAAATTTTAACGCATTTGGTAGTGAAGCATAGCTATCATATGAAAAATACCACGCGCGTTCCACGTGCATATAATATTTGATGAAAAAAATGTCCAACTTAATTACCTACTAGAAGCACACCATATGCTCACTTTAGTTTCCAACAACGAGAGTATGACAGACTGATACATTTGTAAGAGTAAAATTTAAAATTTAATGCATACATTCCCTTTTGCCTAAAGAGTAGAATTGGGAAGAATAAATATATAAAATGTATTCGTTCTAATAGCAAATCATTTATTTTTAATACGGCTTTCCTATTTACCTATTTAAAATATCATCGGATATTCCTTTCATTATTTGCACAACCAAGTGCTCTTACATAAATAAAGACGGCCCGCATAATTGAAGGTTTTTCTTTCGTCTCACTGGAAAGTTGGCTGCGTCATAATTGAATTTTTTTTAGAGTTATCAATGTGAATATTCATCATCGTGGTCAGATTCCAAGGAAAATCTTGCTCTGGAATCCTGAGTAAATTTAAGCTGATTTGTGTAGCCCTATATCCTCTTCTTACGTCGGAGAAAGATATACATTATAATGCATTCAAAAGCACTGTATACATTCCACAATATTATATAGTCCTTTCAACATTTAATAGTATTAGCGTAGTAATATTCGATTTCTTATAAATTGAGTAAAATATATTAGCGAAAGAAAGGTGATATGTACCTCATTTTCTTCTATCAAAAGTGTGGTTGACTAGGTCTAAAATATCTACAATTCTTTTCACACGTGGTGAAAAACCTTTACATGCTATAGTGACAGACGCATTTTTCAAGGCTACAGTCCTCCATAATATTCTATAATCTCCCGTCACAGTTAAGGCAACTTAAAAAAGATGGAATTGTTTATTTGAACCTATGACCTCAACTGTCGTACGGGTGGTATGAATGTTGTAAGTGTAACAAGTAAGTCCTCCAAAGACTGATAGTTCTACGGTAGAGGACATGTGCCTGTCTCATCAGGAACTAGACGGGCTCTGTTTTATTCATGTATACTAATAGTTGCCTCCTTTGTCATAAGTAGTAAAATCAGCGTTGAAGGATGGCACTAATTTGTTTGTCAGCATTTTTGAGATAAGTATTTCTGATGAAACATTGAAAACGGCATCGTGCAGTGATAATAGCTCTACATTTAGTTTTTTTTTAGTTCCAATTCGTTCTCTAGCCTTTTATTCAAGAATTAAATAAATTTGTAATCAAAATAAAGGGAAAGTGATTATATATAATATAGATAGATTGCGAAGACTTTAAGTAGAATCAAGGGTGAGGAATTTATAGCGCACATTACAGTTAATTTTCTATAAGCAGACTTTGACAGTATAAATCGGTTGGGGTTAGATGAGCCCTATCAGCATGTAGGTAAGTACTTTTCACAGCAAAAGAACGTTATCCAGATATAAACATTTATTATTTTCATCTATTTTTTATCGTAGTTATGCAAATCTCCAATTTATCTCATGTAGTGGTACAGTGGCCCCAATCAATGTACCATACCTTTGTTCTTGAAAAAACCTGCATACCTGTATTCGTCGGCACTGGGTGTGCAGCAGAGCTGCAGTGCACGGAAACGTATTTATGCCTTGGCAAAACTGGCCATATCATCTGCGATTTCCAGTCTGCCCTCGCAGTTTGGGGTCCTTCAGGCTTGCATGAAAGGTATAATGAGAGGAGTAGTTGGGTAACGAGGCAGGCTGGAAACAAGCCCGGTGTCGTCGTTAGTCTTTTTCCAACGATAGGCGCGAAGAGAAACACAGTTCACATACAGATTGAATCTATTAGAGAAATTTCTATCGGCTAACTTTACTGAAGATGTTAGGCACATATTTAAAAACAAACCATCGTATTATGCTAGATTCGACCAGATAAATAAGATTAGAGAGGTAGATTGTCGTACCGATAGATGCAAAATGGCATTTTTCCCCCGTACTGTAAGAGAACAGAATAGGCAGCATAGTAAAGGGTAGGGGAAATATTTTAGAGTAGTCTGTAGTGCATGATGCATGCATTAATCCCTTAAATACTATAGATACTAACAATCTAGTTGCATGAGACCCTATAGTTGCTTGTTTGCATGTTAGCAGTGCATGCTTGGTGATCTTCACCCCCAGCCACACACCCTCACGGTGGCTTGCAGGGTATCGTGTAGATGTAGATGTAGATGAATGTTTCTCGTGTTTCAGCGTTAACGGACATTAACGGTTCGATGAGTCTGCCGTCGTCTTCAGAGTGAATGATAGGGAGAATTATAAGACTTATATATAGTGTACATACATTTCTTTATACTGTTACTCTAAGGTGGCTCCGATTGACCCGAGCGTACTTTTAAATTTCTCAGTGTCTCTAATTGCTTACAGCTTCTATGTGACCTTTGCATTTCTTTTACGCATGGTTTCCAAGCACTGGTTAGGTTGAAATCACTGTCTCGGTTAGTTTTTATCTTTAAATCGAATTTCTATTGCCTCCCTTACAACACCATCTCAGAATTTATTTTCATATCCCCGGTGTGAAACCTGGGAAGAGTTCATTAAAACTATTTGCCGGGAACACCTCATCTGTCAACCAAGCCTAAACCTAAATCTGTTGATCCTTGTAGCCGGTTTGCATTTAGTGTAATATCGTCTTACCTAGACGACAAAAGTGAAATATATTCTATCCCTCGTGGAGATCGATGACGCGAGTCAGTTCAAAGAAACCCATCTCACTCTTCAGACATCTTCCCTGTCATCACAATTCCCCAGAACTTGTCCTCATCGCTCTTCTCTTATGTCCATCTCTCCTGTCCGATGTCCAAGAGGCTCTCTTTCGCGAGCAGGGGGCCCTTCTTCACGCCACATAGGGATTCGGTAGAGGACCCGATCATCAGCGTCCATCAACGCCGTTGCCAAGAGAGACCGCTCGTATGCTCTGGGTGCTGCTTTTTTGCGCGGCCAAGGGGCTGACGGTGACACAGCGGAACGGGACGAGAAATGAAAACCTGGGCTCTTGAAAGGGAGATTGGAAAAAGGATCGGAAGGTATCAAGCGTTATGGAAGAACCGAGGACGAATAGTATATGGTCGTTGGGAAGGAAATGGACTGTTGAAAAAAAATTGTATGCAATCGGGTGTGTGAGTCAGTAGCAGACGTTGAGGAAACCACTTAACAAAACCTAAATGATTATCCCGTCGTTTATTTTCTCTCGGAATCACTAAGCATACTATTTTCAGTATTGTCTTGAAGACTTTCGAGGAGAAACTTCTAGAATTGTATTCGAGGTGTTGTGTTGTATCCCTCGTCAACCACGGTTTTTTATACCGCGGCCCTTGGTTATCCGCGGTCAACGGTTTGGGCACCATTTTTCTCAACCACTGTATTTCCCTTGCGTTTACGCCGTTCTGATCAATCTTATGACTTTATTTTAATGTTCAAAAATTCTACTAATGATTTTGTACACAGATACACGCACGAGTGCTAAAATGTCTACATCAAGGAATGAAAATTGCCTTGATAAATCATGTGGTTGACCGGGAATCGATCCTGGATCTCTCAACTGCCGATTAGTAACACCAATGAGCCATATTTCTTCAAGGTGAATTTCGAATCAATCGAGTGCATTTAGTTCCAAAATTTCAGCATTGAATGCGGATGTGCTGTTTTGTTTTCTGCACGGATAACAGCTATAGTAGGTACCCAACATCACCTCTTAATAGTGGGGAGTACTTCTAGACTTAAACGAATGTATATCATTTGAGAAAAAATAGAATTACGTAAAACTTAACTGAAGTTTAGTGGAACATTACAACTAACCTCTGATTTGCCGTATACTTCGTGGTTTACCAACCGAAGTATTGCCAACCGCGCTGTTTTCCAAGAACATGACTCCCGCGTTTGACGAGGGATACCTGTATTTCCTTCAGCGGCGATCCGTTTCAGTGAAAGTAATTTAGTCCCACTCAGCTGCTATGGGCTCCAGTGATATGGAATTTTACCTCTTCCTCATCAAAGATCTTCCCTGCATTGAGTGACCTGGACCCAGCCAGTCAATGCTGTTTTCCGAGTACTATTCAGCTCGTATTCAGTAATAAGTAAGTGGCTGGGTGAGCAAGCAGTGCAAATTTAGGTTCGTGTCGTTGGATATAGGCATTTGGTTCGTGGCTTCATGTCTTCCTCGCACTGAAGGGGTGGAAAAGGGAAACACGACGAAACGAAAGGCGCCACGGGGTCTAAGGTCTAACTTCCCACCGATGGACGCAGTCAATTATGATTGGGCAAAAAGTGTTTCAAACGAAGTGATTAGGTACCTTTTTTTATAGGAAGTGAGGTAGAGAGTTTAAACTGGTGGAAAAGTCAGTCTAACTCTAACAGACTAATAACAGTTTTTAACAGCCAAAACTTTTATTAATCAATCCAAATATTCATAAAAGAAATGTAAAGAAAAAAGTACACGATTGCAAAGTTTCGTTGCGATATTTGTCAAATGAAGTTTTGAGCAACCACTCTAAATGGCTTATGATATATGCACGTGTCAAATAATCAAAATTCAAGAAAAATCAATTACAGTGAGTGGAAAGATAAAAATAGCTATTTTTCTCCCTAATAAATATCAGGCAACGAGGGGATGGAAAAAAAGTCCTTTTCCGTGAAGCTGACATGTATTCGCGATAGCTTTAAACAGGTAATTTCGGCAGGACTTACACCACCGTATAGCGTCTGCTCTCCTTCCCTGCGTGATTATTTTTTCCACGAAGCAATTTGCTCCTCTCTACCATGTAATTTATTGTTCCTCATCATCCTAATGCTGTGTAGTTTACGACTTTCCCTGCGAGAGTTACAACCTTGAATCTATATGTAAATCTGGGAGCGAAATCTGGAAGGTATTAGGGGTAAAAGGTTTTTAAATTGTTTCAGTAGCTTCGAGCTACAAAAGTAATTTCCGAAAATTCGTCCAAAATTATTCTTCTGCTTTTATCCAAACAGTTATTTCTTGAAAGTATTCATCCTAATGACAATTTCTTCCATGCCTGAGACTACATGTATTGCGTACGCTGATTTTCCTCTTATTTCACATGTCTTTTCCCCAGCACCACACCCTCAAAGGACATGTGTTCAAAGCTAGATGCTCTACGCTGTACACTGTCAAGTTTTTTGATCGAACCTATTCATTCAGGTCCCATACCCCTGCTGCATATTCACAGTGCTGCCTAACTAGTTAAAAGTAACATCGCTATTTTGTTTTCTCGTCACTTTGTCATAATACTCTTCTAATAAATCCTATTTTTCTCTTGGCTTGGTCGCTTAAATCCCGGATAAATCTTAGGTGATTGTCACACTTAAGAACCTTATGGATTCAACGCTTTCATTTGTCGTTTTTCTAATGCTATACGATCGCACTAGAGAGTCTTAGGTAATTTTAACCAAAAATATAACGTGTTCATATTGCTTGCCAATTAATGGTTTATGATTGATGCACGTGTCTTAAGCAATAGCTTGCCAATTAAACCTTTCTGATATTTGAGAGGCACGTGATGATTTCCTCAATGTCGGCTTCCATTTTCTGAAATAAAGTTCATTAACCTTATATATCCGAATTGATACCGATATTATTTTTGATGAAACATTTTGTTGTTCCTGAAATTCTTCGAACCCGGTCCTCTGGGTGGGGAGTATTTACTGCCCCCTATATTTTAGATTCTCTGATATGCGGCGATTAGGTTCAGTTAAATATTCTTTGATCGTTAAACCATTTGGAATTCATTATGATTCAGTTACCACACTTTTTAAAAGCAAAATATAAGTTTTGCGCAGTTCTTCTTGGCTGCTCATAGATCTCAAAAACTCACACGCGAGAGTTGTCTTCCGCAAGCTAAAATAGAGCACATGAAAACGTCGCTTGAGTCAACTAACAAACGTTTACCCGATTCTCATGAATCGCGCATAAACCCCGGAAAACGTCGTTTCCGCTATCCATCCTCGTTCCCACGGGTAATGCACGAGGTCTTTTCCCGTTGGCGAATCAAGGTTCTTTTTTCCTCTGTGAATGGCTACTTGGGATCGGAGTCAACAGCGAGGGAAACTAGGTTCCCAAGAGCAATTGAACTTTTAGCGATCCCTTACGGGACTAGGGATGCGACTGTGTACCAAACAAGCCGGGCCGTTACCGAATAAGTATTTATTCAGACGCGGGAGACTTCCCTTGCCACGATACAAAGAGTATGCTCATTGACAGTCGGGTAGAACCCGTCATCGATATGAACGAAGCTCGATGCTCGGCTATCCTGCGGTCGGATAGATGGAGAAGGAGGGAAGATGGCGAAGGGATTGTTGAGGGTTATATTTGAAGGGGTACTTATTGATGTTTGTTTGTGTGGAAGGCGTCATTCCTATCTTACCAAGACCCCTCCTTTAGCCATCCGCCCTCCCCTTTCCCTCTTGGCTATCCTAGTGACGATATGTTGGATAGTAGGATGTTTGGCGAGTTGCGTGTTCTAAGAGATCAGGAGAAGTACGTACGTTTGAGAGCCATTTCGTCTGTTTGTCCGCGCTTAAGAATGACAAATTAAAAAACCCCATCCAGTAGCACGGTTTGGTGGATTGAAAATGTACGAAAAAAAGATATAATAGTGAGGGAACGTGGTAAAAGTGGTGTAATTTACGTGGGGAATCCTCCCAAGTTCAAACGTTATCCCCTAGCACATCCGTGCCACCACTCCTGTTGTTTCATATCCTCCTCTCATCCTTATGTAATCTACCCACTATAACAGAATATATAGGGGAGGCAGAAAGACTACTCAAGCTGTCTCCTAACGACGTCAATACGATTCAATTAAACTCCATAGAATGAGTCCGTGAGGGATATAGAATATACGTGGGGACGGAAGACGACAGGTGTGTTTGATTATCAGTTGTGGATGAGAAAACCCTCTTAAGCAGGCGGAATTTTACCTCGGAATCAGTACATAATGCTAAATATACAACGGTTACTTTGGAGAGGTTTAGGAACTTATGGCTTTTTGGCGTCAAGCGCTCCACTACTAGCCTATCTTTTTGAAGTGCTATTTAAGCGGTTATTTCATAAATGCCCCCCAATATTTGGTCTTTTCAGTTTTCGTTGTGAAGTCAGAGGCTTTTTATCAGTGCTGGTGAAGAAAGCTGTACCATATTTAGCTTCTTTGCGTGGAAAATAACTCGTTTGCGGCAGTGAGAAATGTAACGTCATCCGATTTGTCCAAAAAAAACCTTTCTATTAGGTACTGATACCCGAAAAGCGGCATTTTGGCATTTCATTGTTAACCTCATCCTCTAGTGGCCGACCTCTTGCTCTCAAATCTGTCATACAGAATAGATATTACACAAACAAAACGTCCATTCACTGCAATTTTATGATAAACTATGAAACAACATTATAACTTCGATAGATAGACATTTTACTAACAGGTGTCTTCGGATATGTTGCATCAATATCTATAATTTACGATTTAATATGTGAAATTGGTGGTTTGCCATTATATGCACGTTCGCTTATATAGCCGCTTCTATGATGAATCCCTACTAAAAATCTGCTTCTCTGTCTATGTATTATATTCTCCTCTAGCACACGTGTTTTTCCCTGCATTTATTATTCGTTTTCTACCGTCTTTTTGATGTCCCATGTATCTACTCTTTTCCTCATTTTTTTCTCCTACAAACATAATGCTCCTTAATCCCCACTTTTGACGTTGAATTCCTTCTAAATTATTCGTCGTGCAATTGTATGCCTGGTGTCAATCGTAGTAGCTCATTCGATGATGGGTTGACAAAAAAAAGCCACAGCTCGGTGATTTTTCATCTTACCTCTGTTAGAAATGTTGAGCTTGACATATATTTACGATATAAGAAGAGCAAGTTCAAACCGAATTATATGACCGATTGCGTGTCTAGCTCAGAACTCTTCCATATCTTCTTCAAATCCTTGTATAAAAGTATAGATAATCATTGATTACTATCGAATTAGGTAGTGTGGGGAATAAAAAAGGGGTTCTCAAATTATTTTCTCAGTTTTTTGTTCTTCATCATAAGTATTCTACCAATATTGGTCGGTTTTTGAGTTTTCCCATCCTGCTATTACAAGAAATTTTCCTAACCAATCCACGTTTCATGCGTCACTTATCATTTATAACATGTGTTTCTTTAACCTCCTAAAATATCTCTTCATTCCTCCATCTTGAGTGCTAATCTGATATTCCTACGGCTAAAAATCGTCTTCGACATTCCGTTACCTTTCAAAAAGTACCTATTCCATCCAGGTTGTCACCAGATTAAAAAGACCTTTTACTGACTGTTTCCTTTTCCTACTACGTTTAACTTTTCTTTATCTGTCTTCTTATTTAGCAATTTCTAGTCGTACTAGTCCACACTCTTATTTCAAAAGCCTTAAATAATCATTTGTTTTCCTTCTGTAATGATCATATTTAATTTAAATACAATGGTATGCGCAGTGTTACATCCATGATGATTTTTAATTTCGTATCACTTCTTAGAAACGCAGTCATTAGTTATCTCTTAAGTAATGCTATCTTCCCCATGTGGCGTCCTATTGGAATGAATTTCCATTCTAGGCAAACACGTAATAATGAAAATATTCCCACGTAATTTTTTTCAACCGAAATACCAGTTTTAACCTTTATATCTTTAGAGACTTTAATTAATTGGCAATCCAGTTTGTTGATCTGCATTTTTTCATCTTATAATTCGAAACCTTTATTCCTTTTCAACAGCATAGGGAATTTGAGGTACATTCAACAGTAGGTATAGGGGGGAAACTTTGTAGATTCTATTTCCAGTGTTTTTAGGCTTAAATGCAAGGCATGCCTTTAAAGAGACGCAGCAGACGGCTTGTTGGGTGGATTAATGATAAACCGGGGTTGACATGGGGTAAGGGGGCCTACTTCATCACCATAAATGAGAATAAAAACATGTGCCGCTACGGTCGAACTACACACGAGACGAATGCACCCCTTGCCGTATAATCGACTTATGAAAACCTTTTAGGTTCAAAGTTGTTAAGGCCAGAATCTCATTGAATTCTAATGGTAGATATGTACAAGTCATGGCCAAAAACATACATTCAATTATCCAGGATAAATGAAGGTGATATAATCAAATTTGCAGTACTGCCCATTATTCCGGATCTCACCCGAAAGACCTTTGTGCCTAACGGTCATTTGTAAATTTTCAACGATAATTAGTGGAGTATTGGTGTTAGGCAAATAGACGCTGTGTAGTTAAATTTTTCCCGGAAAAAGATATTAGCTAGTTACGTCATTCCTTCCGATGTTATGCAGTCAGTATTCTGTAAATTGGAGCTCCATTAAATTATCTAACATCAGTTAATGTACCTACGAATTAGGGTATCACATGCTTTTATTATTTTAAGTACTCACAGGCTCTTTTACCGTTCTAATCAATGTCGAAGACGCTTGAGTCCGAATCACAGTCTTCAATTATGTAGCAAATGAACAAAAATTTTTTATGAGAGTGACAAAGTAATTTTCCTCGATAAATATCATTTCCTACAAATTTGAGACATGCTGCCAGCAACACTAAGGTGCACTTTATTTTTAAGAAAGTGCACCCATTTCGGCCCGGCGCACTGTGGTCTGAAATCGGATATAGCCGGACAAAAGTCCAAAATTGCTTCTTTTGAGGTACACACTTGAAACTTGTCATAAACGCTCAGAATTGATCACTGATCATGGAACAATAAGCCATTTTTGGATGATCTCATCCGTTTTTGAGGTACAGAGGCCCAAACTTGGCCAAGTTTCCAAAAACACACCCGATCTTGCTTTTCTTCAAAAATATTTGAAGTTAAGCTGCTGGTGGAGTTTTGGAAGGATTTTTATGAAGTAAAAAACATTATATTCCGGTAATATGGTACTGTATCTATATTATCTGTTAGTTTCGAAGATTTTGGTTAATATTAGTGTGGTATTACGTCGCAAAATGGCGGACCCTTTTTCCGGGTAAAATTTGACATAAAGTAGACAATATCTTTAGTTTAAGAAAATTGCCACCGCAAAAACTTTCATGAAAGTATGTAACAAAGATATTTTAAGAATGTAAAGCAAAAATCTTGGAAAAAAGTTTGCGGCTGCGAAAATGAACGCAATTTTTCGATCGCGCTTCACGGCACGGCTCCGCGACGCGGGGCCTAGAGACTCGGTGACTCCGTTGGATATTTCAAGTTGTTTGGAACTAATTATTGAAAATTGTCATTTTAACCATGGTATACAGTCTCTATTGACCTGAAATACTATATTGAAGGTATTACGAGGATATTGGATTGATCGAATTGATCACTGAACGCGTGACTCTGGTATACATGCTCTGGTTTGTATACTATACGGATTCTTGCCGCATGTTGGAACATCTTTTGGTGCAGAATTTAAGTTTTCACGCGAAGGGTACCCTACACATTTACCAGGAAAGGCAATAGTCAGAGATTCTTCTTCTACTCCTTACCCTTTTCACACTTGCCGAGGAGGAACGTGCGAAAAGGGGCTTTTTATGACACCGCGCAGCCTTTAACGGGTATTTCCGAAGGGCTTTTTCCTTTTCCCTTCAAAAACGCATTTTAGCTGGCAGTTCTTATTTGGATTTGGAGGATGAGTGTTGTGCCTGTAGTGATTTAGTGATTTGCTAAAATCTGTGTGTGTCTAGTGAATTGATTCGTCATTGAATATATATCATATACACGTACATGGAATATACATATATATCATTGAATTAGTTTCGCTGTTTATTTCCTGTGTTGGTCAGCGGTGTTTCTGGTTTACTCAATAGTCTTTCTTTTTCAAGGTTAGTATTTTGAATATAATTTTCAGTATCGCTATTTTATCTTAGCATTTCACTCCGACGCTTATAATATTCCTTTTTATAAAGCTTCACGGCGTTTTTTCGCCGATCTTATATTATGGAAAATATAATCGTGAAAGGTATTCATCGTGCGACTTTCATTACATAATTTTATCTGTCGGATCCATACACAGATTTTTTGTGTTGTCCAGCTCTGAAATGACATCATATCAGATCACACGTTTGGAGCTACACAACAAGATAATTGAGATGAAAGGAAAATCATTGCACGATAAAAAAATATTCTTGCTGGATTTGTTATCTCGGACTTTGAATTTAGAGAATCATTTCGATGCCCTAGATAGTCTCCGTGAATTTCTATGAAGGTTCTTGGTATATTACCAGAAAAAGTGGGAAGAATGTTTTCAAAAAAACGAGCAATTTTTAGCTCGCAATAATGCATGGCTCAAAGAGCCAATTATTTTCCCGGAAGCAGTCCGTGAGTACCTACCAGGTAATTCTACAATGACCGGAATGTATTTTCTGATTTATTTCTTTTGCCCAATATCATGGACGAAGGTTTTTACATGGAATTTATATCTTAACATTATTGATTCATTAGGTTCATTGGGGCGACCAAAAAAAGGTTTTAGGACTTCCTCAGACAGGTCAAAAAGAAGAAAAGTCCAAAATATTGAAAGTTCTTCCTCTCCTGCCGAGCTCGCATTGGCAGCCTCTTGGCAGAGAGGAAGGTGATAGTGCTACCGCTCAACTTCTCATGGAAGTAACGACTACCACTCCCACTAGAGCAAGAAGAATTCTCACTAGGTGGAGGAAAAAAGATGAGATGCAGTCGGAGATGTCGCCAGAGGAGGCTCTATCTCTGATGATCACCACTGAGCTGACAAAGAATCAGTATAATTGCTCCGCTCTTAGTTACGGGCACAACCTGTAACCTAGCTATGTGCGAGTGTTAAATGCAAAAAGCGCTGCATACCCCGAAGGAATACACATAACAGAAAACATTAGCGAAGTGAGTTTACAAGATCTATTGAACCATACAGAATCGCGGATACTGACATGCGTTTCCACGACTCTAGCATCCGGCAACAAAGTAAATCGCACACTAATTTGCAAGTATGGATTTGATGGGAGTTCGGGCCTTTCTCAATATAAACAGTTGTGGGAAGAAGCAGATACTTCAGATGAATATTTATTTATGAGCGAAATGGTGCCACTTCGTTTGCTGAATGACGCAACTGGTACGAGCTTAAGGCATTTCTTGTTTCATACCTTGTTTATCTTTGGCCAATCTGATAGCAGTACAGTTGAGTACCAATAATATATTAACTATTTTAGATGAGATTATCTGGAAAAATCCTCGCCCGTCGTCAACCATATTTTGCCGGCCCATTCGCCTTCAGTGGCTAAAAGAAACCAAGGAAGTTGCTATGGCGGAAAGGAATTATGTACAAAAGCAGATAGACGGCTTAAAAAATTGGAATTGGGGAAATCATTCTGTTAATTTCAGCTTGCTTCTGAGCATGATAGATAGAAAGGTAAGGATTTTCCCTATTTTTAAATTGATGGACAAGTTAATGGTGGTGGATATTGTAAAACAAATCTATAAAAACATTTTTTAGGTATGCAATGCATTGACTGATTGTGCTACTATGAGGTGCTACATCTGCGGAGCGAAAGCTTCCCAGATGAATGATTTAAGGGCAATGAAAGATCGACCAGCAGATGTTACTAAATATTCCTTTGGTCTGTCTACCCTATACTGCTATATTCGGTTTTTCGAATGCGTATTGCACATATCGTATCGACTGGAGTTAAAACAGGGGCAGGTGAGAAATAATCCAAACAAGCTGGAAACTGTATTTATGGTAAAATAAATATCTTTAATGATAAATAAATAATGATAAATCTCTTAATAGGCCCGCGACAACGTAAGAACACAGCTAACAGAAAAAAAGATTAGCATTCAGAAGGCATTTAGAGAAAGGATGGGGTTGATAATGGATGTGCCAAGGCCTGGATCAGGAAACACGAATGACGGTAACACGGCAAGACGTTTCTTTGATTCTCCAGAGCTGGCCGCTGATTTAACTGGCAATTGTATAAAATGAACCCAAATTCTCAGCAATAGCCACCAATAGGAAAATTTTCTTTCCTTTCTAAGATTTATGTTCTGATGGGATGTGCAAAGGTAAAACTTACGATAGCAAAATTAAATTTCAATGTCGTGTTTACCAGAGTCACGCGTTCAGTGATCAATTCGATCAATCCAATATCCTCGTAATACCTTCAATATAGTATTTCAGGTCAATAGAGACTGTATACCATGGTTAAAATGACAATTTTCAATAATTAGTTCCAAACAACTTGAAATATCCAACGGAGTCACCGAGTCTCTAGGCCCCGCGTCGCGGAGCCGTGCCGTGAAGCGCGATCGAAAAATTGCGTTCATTTTCGCAGCCGCAAACTTTTTTCCAAGATTTTTTCTTTACATTCTTAAAATATCTTTGTTACATACTTTCATGAAAGTTTTTGCGGTGGCAATTTTCTTAAACTAAAGATATTGTCTACTTTATGTCAAATTTTACCCGGAAAAAGGGTCCGCCATTTTGCGACGTAATACCACACTAATATTAACCAAAATCTTCGAAACTAACAGATAATATAGATAAAGTACCATATTACCGGAATATAATGTTTTTTACTTCATAAAAATCCTTCCAAAACTCCACCAGCAGCTTAACTTCAAATATTTTTGAAGAAAAGCAAGATCGGGTGTGTTTTTGGAAACTTGGCCAAGTTTGGGCCTCTGTACCTCAAAAACGGATGAGATCATCCAAAAATGGCTTATTGTTCCATGATCAGTGATCAATTCTGAGCGTTTATGACAAGTTTCAAGTGTGTACCTCAAAAGAAGCAATTTTGGACTTTTGTCCGGCTATATCCGATTTCAGACCACAGTGCGGCGTGGAGTTTTATCTTCGCGACTCAAGAAAGACGGTGTTTGCACGCAGCCTAAGTATCCATTTACAAATAATCAAGAGGAGTGGGCTGAGCTGACTGTCACAATTGATAATTAGAGAATATACACATTATCTTTGATTCTGTGATTAATTGTAATTGAGCTATTTAACATATAAAGGTATGGGGTAGAAAGAAAATATCGAATACGTTTCACTATCACGTGACCACGAGTAAATTGTTTTATACACAACTAGCTAGTTTGACGTTTAAACATATATTTTCATTGGGCTCCTGTAATAGTGTAGTTAGTTTGGCAGCTTCGAATTAGATCCTGTATTGCTAGCGTTGATGCCTTGTTCTCTTGATTATCGAAGCTGCTGCCAGGATTAGTAGTCGCGCAGTATGATTCGTACAATCTCGAGTGAGGTTTTCCTTGAACCTGGCAAAGCGTAGGAAACCATCACTACTACTTTTTTCCCATTCCTGTCCAATTGATCGAATCTTTTCCTCCAAGAAAGAACAAAAATCTTGACTCCATCTCCCTCTTATTTTTTTCTTCCTTTCCTCTACCCTAACATGCTTTCTTCAAATGTTCCGTGAACTGTTGAAACCGTTCCAACAGGACGAGGGCGTTCCCTTCGGTCTTCATTGGTGTGGTTTAAAGGGGTACGGGAGAGGGATCTGGGAAGGGTTTTTGGTGGAGAATAACGAGAAAACATTCGAGCACGTGGATTTGTGTGGAAAGGGTACCCAGGATTGGAGAAGAAGAGTAAGGGTTTGGGATTTTGGATCGAGCTTCGAAAGGATAAGAGAGGGACTTGCTTTTTCGCGCTCGACGCGGTACTCTTGTGCCCGGGTGTTGCAGGGTGTGAGTGTTGCATTAAGCAAAAATTAATTTTTTTCTTTCAAGAACATTTTCCCCCAGATGTTGCTACAAATGTTAAGGCTAAAAAACCTACAGGTGCCCTGAATTATCTAGTAATTAGTTATTTATCGTTGCCCCTCATTTCCCCTACCTAGTTTTTAAACCTTTATTTTATTTCGCTTGAAAAATAGATCTAATTAGTATTGAATGTGACATGATTTAAAATTGATCAATTGTGATTTGATGCTAAAATCTCATTTTGTGTCAAAATTTCTTCATGGCTTGTCATTAAAGCTAACTTGAGCAAGCACAACTGAAAATCCGGATGGATATGTACTCAAATGCCAATGTTCAAATTGATCTTCTGCATTCTCTGCAATCATTGCCGTTATTAATTATCAATCTTATGGTTGATTTTTTGAGTCTCTTCACCGGATTCTCGTAACGGATAGTCTCTTCATCAGAGGGTCCGGGTTCGAGTCCCGGTCAAGGCGAATGATTTTTTTCTCTGTGGAACATCTTGCTATGGTAGTCTCTTCATGTTACCATAATTCAACTTATTGGCGCCTTTTGATAGTTAGTCCGTGCCCGTCATAAATAAATATTCAAAAAAATATATTTTAAAAATGGAGTTGGATATGATAGTATACATTTCATCAAAATATTTTTCCAAACCTTCTTATTTTATGCTAATATTTCGATGAAGGTTTTTGCAACATACTTTTGGGTTAACAGCGGTTCTATTGTGGTCTATTCGGATTTATCATTCATTCTGTTTGCATGAAAAACTTTCACCTTCTGAATTAAAAGCACCTTTGGATAAGATATTTGGAGCAACAGTTGAATACTTGGAATTGCTTCCCTGCCAATAATCATTGCGAGCAAATAGGAGAACTAATCGAAAACCTTAATTCGAATCGATATATTCCGTGAGCGGGTAATGCCGTGTCTGAGTAAATCAGATTTATCAATTTGTGTTCTCTTAATTAATGGATCATGTAATAACCCTGGACTTGTAACAAATATTGATCCTGGCAACTTAATGAGATTTCGGACATTGAAAGTGAAACATTACTTACGACTGTTTATTTTGTGTGTTAGGTAGCACTCCTGTACCCGCATCGATAACTAGGTTTTCATACCTCTCTTTGGGGTGAAATTATTAATGGAAATTCTTTCTAGTCGCTGCGTTCTCTCTTTATTCCATTAACGTTCGTGAGAAATTAAGCTTGAATAAGATTTATTATCTGAAATTAATTGCCAACTTGCAATGAGCGACTTTGCAATATCGTGCCAAAATATTCCAAGGTCAAATGTGCTTACTCTATAAATGGTTACTTTCACTTCTCGTGCGTGATGCCTTCTATTGTCCAAATCTTTTTTGTTTGACCTTAAATTCTGGGCTTCATTGCATAGTCACCTCGAAGAATCACGGGCGAACAAGCACGTGTACGCCACAAAATGCTTCTTTGCTTATAAAAATGTCATGTTATTTAAAATTCAAGCCATATACGATATCAAAACCTGCTTTTCGGCTAATTTTCTATATAAGTTAGGAAATTAAGGAATACTTACAATTATCTCTGATATTTTTTTACTGTAACACTTTTCATTTCAATATCCTATTTGTATTCTTGGCCATTTTATGGGTCTTCAATTGTCACAAGTGAAGTTCAAAACATTTCCTCTTGTAGGAGCATGAGCTTGAGCATCATGAAATTCCTTACAGTCACTTTCCAAACGCAAGCTCAGGTCCCTTTAGCTCACTGTGAAGACAGTAATAATTGCCCTTGCAAACTTGTATCAGGCATAGTTCACGTTTGGCTCGAATTATGTAATTTGAACTTAACCTCACATTATCCACAGTTAATGGTGTGTTAATGTTTCAGCCTTTCAGTGTTAATGTTTTCAGGATGATGAAACTGCTCCAAAGTAAATGATAAATGCAAGGTGTCACTTTTCAATGACTTTCATCATAGCTATTTTATTTTCTCATTGTAATACAGCATTTTCTGCTTGAGGTGCAAGTTACTCTTATAATTATACAAAAAAGATTCAACTAATTGTGTATTAGGTACTTGTTTTAAATTATCATAAAAATTTAGCTATAACTTACCCAATTGTCAACTTATTTACAATGAATACTATGCTTACAAATGAATTTCGGTTTTCCCTTTTCTAATAGTTTGAAAGAAACTTAGCCGTGTCATCCTTACATTTCTTTATCTCTATTATTTCTATCTCTGTGTGTCCTTTCTCGTAGGGGCTCTTCCTAAACGGTCAACATGGAATAAAATAGGAAGTAAATGTCAGGGGTAAAGATTAGTGGAGAGAAATTTAGTATATTTGCCTGAGCCTCAGACAAGAAGTTATTCATGAAAAGATGTACTCAAAACATGCATATTAATCTATTGAAGATAACGGGGAGATAATCACCACCACATGAAAAATATTTTCACGTAATGTTAAACATTAACATGCAATGGCTTTATGATATAACTATTGAATGAAGATGAAAAAGCTTAGAAAGAAATAGGGAATAAATCGATGGTTATATAACATGAACTCGGAATAGCAGATAAAAGAAAGATAAAATAGAAAAAACTGTATTTTATCTACATTTGTGCATTATTCCTCGTCTAATGTATTTGATATTCAGTTTCAATCACTTAGGACTAAAGATACTAATAGGAAAGGATAAAGCGTTGCTCAGTAAAAGAGTTACCGTATGGTTATAGGAGGCTTGAAAACCGGACCTAATTATTCCGCTTTACGTTCACTCTATGTGGTGGAAGGAGTTGAAAGGTTGGGTTCTCATTGGCGGACGATGGGCACAAAGGAAAAATTAACGCTTGTTGGAATAGGAGTTTCGTCATATATGATTCATTGACGTTCCGCGAACTTATGATTGATGGAAGAACCTTATGCTTCCCAGTGTTAACTGGCAATAAAGGCTAGTACCAAGTTATTTGGAGGATTCCAAGAATTTTATGCATTCAGAGATCTGAGAGGAAATCATTTAAAGACGATATACACACAAATGCAGTTGTGGTTTCAAGTTCATCATGGGATACATCGAAACCGATCACGAGCTGAACGTATTTTTGATTGAATTAGGCTTATAACTCAGCAATAAATTCAGTATTTAGGCTATAAAGTTCTCATTTGCACTATACGCTGTAATATGGGTCAAATGTATGCTTGTAATACACTTGATAGCCCTTAGGATCAATTTTTTTTCAAAAAGTTGTCATATATTTCTTTCAATATTCCTCTTTAAATGCTTGCTTAAAGTATTTATATGCCCGATGAGATTTCTGTGTGTATGGCTGTAATTAGCTCGCTAGGACTTCTCAAGAATGCTTTCTCGAATCCCACAGTCCTGTCTATGGCTAAAGCTTCCTCTTTTCATTCACGGCCATAGAATTTTTTTTATAGCTTTGTTCCATGATGCAGTTTCTTTTAAACTCATTATAAAAATGTTGTGTGTTTTTTCAGCTTATCTTGTTCGACTCTATCACTCGCATGATTCTTTATTTCTTCGTTGTTTAGCGAGTGTTATGGTTTGTGCTTTGTTCAATATGCTAAAATGCCTAGCTTCTCCTTCCCCTATGGTCTATCTCATAAAAATTCCAAGCCAGATTCAAAAAGCCTAACATACCTCTTTTATGCTCTTCATTGTCCTGATTTCTTCCCTATGTTTATATTTTAAGGTTGAAGTTATATTTCAATCATTACAGGATATCTATAAAATGTTCCTTTAAAATTTTACAGAATGGAATTACCAGCCAATGTCGCGTTGATAGCTTTTTACGATCAGGAATATGGTAAAATGGGTCGTATATGTGACATTTTGTGAGAATCAAAGTTAATGGTAGAGGTTTTTTGCACTCTACTATGCAGATAAGGTTATATTCAGATTGACTCATGTGTTAATTGCCTTCTCATGAATGGCTCAATGATTTATTCATACTTTTATGGAAACCATTTTATTTTAAACCATCTTTATTTGCGAAAAAAGTAGGTGACTTCTGGAACTTTTGTTTACGCCAGAATGTAACACACTTCACAGAAGTCAATCAGCTGTATGCATCAGTCCTTCTTGCATACATTTTACGCTCCTACCGTACTAAAGGTGACTGTTTGAAAGAACTATTTGGTGATAATCCATTTGACGCAATATGATGAGGATTTCATGACGTTCGAGAGAGTTTGTTCTTGCAATAGGGATTCAGATTTATTTTTAATCCGATTTCCATTTAGTCTTTCTGATTTCAATTGTTATAGCAGCAAGTATATGCTGTTGAAGAAGATCGGGATGGCTGAAGACAAAAATTCTGGAAGGCATAGAAGTCCAACAGTGAATAAATTAAAGAGAAATAATCTCCCAAGTAGAACCAATCCTCCCAACGAGGGACAATTCAGGGGGATCCCTTTATTTCACGTAAAAGGATGTTGGTATTCTATTGCTTCCCGAATTGTTTTGTGGGTAACAATTGAAGTACAATAATCTGTCCGTCCGATTAGACATTAAACTATGGATCCTTTGGTGAATTTCGTTAAGAGCAGACCTATACTGACTTCGGTATTCTCGCCATCCTTCCTCTGATCCTCGAAAAATAACTACCGTAACCTTATATGTCCTGTTGTGGACTCCCCAAAATAACTTGGTAGATGAATAAATAATCTGGCATCTGTGCATATACTTTATTACTCTCTCTGGGTCTGGTTTGTTGGATTCAAAGTCGGTTTTCAAACGGCATCGAAATCTTTTATCATTCAAGTCAGCTATTCTGTTTTGAGACCTCTTATGGGAACATATTTCTTGTTTTAACTCCCAAAAAAGTTTCTGCTCTTTAAAATCAGTAACTTAACATTTGAATGTAGTTGTTGCTAAACAGAATTCTACCTCAATAAAAATCCTTCTGCATGTTAACTAAATTTTGTTATGCCTTATGTATTCCATGATCTAATTAAACAACGTTTAATTAGATCATGAAATTCTATCTGGTAATTAGCTATGCAATTCCAAGTTTGGTTGACTGTAGTCCCCCCATTCTAAACTCTCACCAACTAAATCTAAGCCATTACATTTCACATCCTTCAATTAAGCGATATTTTCATTTGTTCTTCGGCCTTTCTTGTGTGGTATTCCCTTCTATTATATTACTTACAAATGAATTAGATCTCAAAAGTCGACCTCTCCATCTGAACTTTGTCTTCTTGGTAGACATTATTTTCCTCCCTTTCCTATTACCCTGTATATTTCCTCATTTCCGAACTTATCCGTTTCTTTGATCTTCATCTACATCTACATAATACCCTGCGAGCCACTCCTAGGGTAAAGGGCAGGTTGTGAAGATCACCAAACATGCTCTGATTACATGCAGCTAAGAGATTAAATGCTACTACTACTACTTGTAAACATTTTATATATTAGAGTCAGTGGCAAGTTGATATTGAGCATGCACATAATGAATTTCCCATGGCCCATGTATCTCAGGTATGAAGTGAGACACTCCACAAGAATGTTTTCATGCACACCCTACCAATTGGAAAGGAATTAATGCATATAGCACTTATCGTTCAAAAGCTATTGACGAGGATATTGTCCGGGATCTAGACTGGAGAAACATGAGGGAAAAAGATTTGAAGCTTGAGAAATGTGTGCATTAAAGAGAACTCTAAAAATGCAATGGAATAAGATATAGAAGACTAGTTGCAGCTAGTTCAATAGTGGATGTTTGGTGGTCTTCACCCCCTGCCACACACAATCGCGGTGGCTTGCAGGGTATTGCGTAGATGTAGAGGAAGGAAATATTATTTGCGGGACCGGCGGGACTGTCTTTGCAGTGTTCAGCGTACTATAGTTATAAGTATTTACATATTGATTTTTCAATCATCACCGTAATTCTCGCGGCGTTGTTTAAGTTTTTTTCAGTTCATAGGATAGTCCTTTTTAATGTTTTCCTTAGTAATGGACTCCGTTTTAATTTATACGTATACAGCGCATATTTATTCGTACTTTTCCTTAAAAATTTAAATGTGTTCCTATAGAGCGCATTTGCATCTACATAAGTATTATATCTTATCAGTAGTTTCTGTACGTATCTTTGCCTCTTTTTTATTTATATAGAGTAATTTTACTGAGTTGTTTTCTTATTAGTTATGTCCCTTACCATTCGAAGAACTTAACCTTAAAAAGTGTGTAGCTATTAATTTTTGGAAATGGAAAAATTCGATAGGGCGATGACAGTGAGTGACACGAAAGGGATTAATAGGTGAAAATTTGTAGAGTCGTCTGTAGCGCATGATGCTGGTATTGACAACCAATCCCTCTATTACTATGTAGATACTAATCTTGTATGTCTCCCAAATTATCAGCATTTTTCCATGTAGTGCCCTAGTTGCATGTCAATTGCGCATTATTTTGTGAACTTCACCCCCTGCCACACACCATCGTGTCTTGCAGGGTACCGCGTAGATTTAGATATATTATGCTGAGCAGGGATACGTTGGAAACAAGATTTTTAATGGAAATAATGAGGTGGAGATGGTAGATGGAACTGGTTATTACAGTCAATGGGATGTTGAAAATCTCTATCGAATGCCGTTTTTGGTGTGGGGTGAGAATTGGAATATGAGTTATTTTGAAAAGTAATATGACGGGCGAGAAATATGCTGATTTGATGAAAAATTGCGTAGATATTGAGTGGATATTTGAAGTAAAGTAAAGAAGGGTGTGAATGCCTCATCAAAACCTATTTGTAGCTGTTGAAAAAAATTATCGACCAAAACTTGATCAAATCAGAAATAGAAATATTCAATAGTTATGGTGTATGTTTGGAAAAAATTCTAACTCATGGGGAATAACTAGTGTAGCAAACCGTAGATTAGGATTTTTTAAAAGGGTTCTAAGGAAATGCGATAAGAGTGCGAGAGAAAGAAGCTATTTTACACTTTTCAGGCCTCATTTAGAATATGCCGCTAGCATATGGGATCCGTACGAGGAAGGTATGATAAAAGAATTAGAGCGTGTGCAAAGGAGATCCGCTAGACTTGTTAAAGGACGTTATGATAATTGTATAAGTGCTTCAAGTTTAATAGAAAAACTAAGATGGGAATCACTATCAGAACGCAAGTTAAAATTTAGTTTAAACCTCATAAGTAAATTGGATACCGATTTGTTCACAGGTGATGTTAGATATATATTAAGAACCCCTTCGTATTATTCTATGTTTGATCGGATTAACTAGATTAGAGAGATGGATTGTCGTACCGATAGATTTAAATGTCATTTTTCCCGCGTACCAACAGGGAGAACAATAGGCAGCGTAGCAAAGGGATAGGTAGGTGAAATATATTCAGAGTTATCTGTAGTGCATGATGCATGCAATAACAACCAATAATCCCTTTCTTATTATGTAGATACTAAACATCTAGCTGCATGTTAACCTATAGTATAGCGTTAAATATTCTAGTTGCATGTCAATAGTGCATGTTTGGTGAATTTCCCCCCTGCCACGCACCCTCGTGGTGTATCGCATGTTATTATGTAGATGTAGATGTGATCAGGAAAAAGAGGAAATTACTAGATGTATTCGCGAGTTTGTGTTATTAATTTGTGTTGAGAATATGATTGGAGATGAGGATTTTTTTGCCATGAATAATGGGGAAGTATATGAAAATGGACACGAGAGGTGTAGAAAGCAAACTTTATGTTGAGGATGAAGCGACACAGTAAAGATGAGCTAACATAGTTGACACTCAGGTGATAGATTTAAATGTTCCCTCATGTATGTACAACTTAACAAGTGTTCAATTTTCATCTTAATCGAGGTGTACCAATGAAGCACTCATAGTAATAATAGTTTTCAACACAATTTTCTATTTATGTAGGCAACTTTCAATCATTAGCAAGTATATTCTCTCGGTCATTTTTTTTTTCAAAGTTAGACAGCGAATTCATTGGATTAATGTGGCAAATATTTCGTATGGTTACCCTTTTCCGGAGCTCATGGGAATCTTTTACTGTTGACCATCATCCTATTTATCCTCGGTTAAAGTTCTCTGGTTCCATAAATATCACGTTATGATTCCAGGAGTGAAGTTTTCCTTTGTGGCACAATGACTGCTGCAATTTCGTCGTATCTTTTAACTCAAGGCTATCACTAATAAATATATGACATTTAATGCGAATCCCAAGAAGGGATTTTCAAACCGCTGTCCTTGAGTTTACAGGCTGTTAGGTGATCAGATCCACCACCGTGACTGGAATTTCCTTTTGTTGAACCTGACAGATGACGAAGGGAAAAGTAAAAGATAATTTAATACCAAAATGAAGGGTGGTTGGGTGCATATACCATGACAAAGATCAGAATTCGCTTTGAACTGCCTGCGAAGATGTAAAGAATCTCCCCTCGATGAGAGTTTTGCAGGGAAAGTTTCCCATTCCGCGAAAGGGGCTGGAGGCCATTAGTCACCCAACATCGAACGGATTAAATAGGAAGGGATGGTTTGAGCATGGAGTCGTGGGTTTTATCCCATCGCATCCTTCGGCAATCTCCCTCCCTTTCCACCAATCCGATCGTATCCTCCACCCCCTAATTCGTTCGGTTTCCAAACCCCCCACATAACTGCCACGCCCACGTCGGACTCAACAACCCCCGAACCTATTCTCAACCCCTTTTCCCCCGAGTCCCCAGACTCGATGTCTTTCCAGTTGCGAAGAAATCTTCTTCACTCCTCCCACCTCTCATCCTTTTTTCCTCCCTTCCCTCCCTCCACAATCGCCTCGCGCTCCCACTTCCCAAAAATCCATCCACCTCTCTCCAGGACTAAAAACCTTCTTCGTACAGAGTCGCATCTCGACATTCTTTTCTTTTACTGCCCTTACTCCCCTCCTCTACAGGACGGCTTGTGCGTGCGTGTGTGCTCCTTCCTCAACTTCTTTTCTCTTCCAGTCTGGAAAGTGATCAATGAGGGATTTGAGCTTGAGTTTGGCAGGGGCGTTTCACGCTTTTCTCTCAGCGTCTTCATCTCCTCTATCTGTCTTAGACCACCCATCCCCTTTCTCTATCTTTCTTTCACTTACGGAACTTGAAAACTCTTTCACTTTAGCCTCTTCCCACTCTCCATCAACCAGGATCCGCCATCCTTCAACCCCTATCTTCCTTCTCTATCACTTTTGTCTTTCAATCTCACCTCACATGCTTATTCCGGGATCGTGTTCGTGTATTAGCCTTCCATCTTTAGGGTCTAAGATTTGTATCTCGGCCGTGGCAGACATTTTTATTGGTACACCTTTGCTATTTTTAGAATTGTAGGGAGAGAACTTAAGTTCAACACTCCGTCCGTCGGTTGGGAAGTTAACGTGTGGTAGGTATCCTCGGTACCTTTCGTTGAGTGCGGGGAAAATCCTACTAGTACAAGACTTCAAACTTTGCTTACCAATGTCTTTATATTTATTTTTTCCTAAATCACGGTACCTTCATCATTAATGCATAAATATAAGTTCGAATTCACATTCAAATTCATATCGATTACAGGTATCCTCTGTGCATAAATATTTTAAGCTGAGTTATTAAATTTAAATCTTCGAAATAAAGTTTTCTAACAAAGATTCAGCTGTCCAGCCTATATCAACAATGTGTACTTTAATTGAAAATAACATTCTCCATTGGGTAACTTAATTCGTCTTTTTATTTGATATTTAAAAGAAAGCATTACAATCAACTTGTTTTCCTCCAGCTGTCGTTGCTACTAATCCCTGTAATAAGTTCGCAATACTTTGTATAGCTGGAGTTGTCAAGAGCCTTTCCAACTCTGTTTTGTATCCTGCGTTATTAGTGGGCAGCATAAGATACCTAGGCACTGAGAGACTAAGCTGAGAATTTTTTTTCCTGAGTGAATAAATGCAAAACAATTTTAATTCCGGAGTTCCCATTTCTTGATAGATTATTTTGCTTGCGTAAATGGATTATTAAATTCAAAGGAAAGCTGAGTCAGAAATATTTACTCTACATCCGTTTAATTTTATTGAAGGAATTCTCATCAACCCTATGTTGAAGCTTAAAAAAAGCTCAATTAGCTTTGAATATCTTTGAGTGAGAATTATTTTATCATCAATCCATTCAGAAGATAATTTCATCATAGTTTGTAATGTCACACATTATTTTCATTGACGCTATTAAAAGACAGTATGCCGACATATCCGTCCAAACTAAATGTTCTGGATTTTTCGAATTGTGAACACTAAAATTTTAATGGCCGAGTATAACTGTATATCAGTTTAGACACGAAACATTAACACAGAACTGTCCAACCACTGCTTCTCTGCTCGCTATTTTCTGCGAGAAACGTTCATTGAAATGCTGAGTAGGTATTTTCAATTTATGGATCCGTCGGGTCGTTGAAATTTGAAGAGGACTGCAGGGGATATTTGAGACTTCTTTTAGATTCCAATAAAAGAGGTTTGAGCTAATTGAATTTCAAATCCCTGGAAATGAGTAAAAACTCGAAAAGAATACCCGAGAAATGGACGCAAAAATGATTTTCTCTGAAAGAGCTTGGAGGAAGCAAAACGTTTCTCAGATTTCTTGCTGGTGCAAAGCCAAGTAATCTAGCGAAATATTAACTCTTTTTTCCTAACGCCGAGCTCTAAATCTGTGACAACTGCAAACTTGGATATAATTGAAAATAAATTACTTTCGAAGTTTTGAAGAAAAAGAGTTTTTAGAACTACGCAAGGGATACAAGTCCCGTTAGTACTAGAAATCAAGGAGTCAGTAAGTAAAATAATAGTCATATATCTAATATGTTTATGGCCGAGCTGTTTACAGATAATGGTTAACCGTAAGCTCTTATTTATAATTTTTTTGCAACTAAACCACCTTGGATTAAATTCAATTTATTACTCAGATTATATTGGAGCCAAAATCCAAGCAATATGTACAGGACTATACATCATAGATGGAAAATATCACTGATAAAGTTAGCGTAACAAAAATTTAATCCTGTTTTGATGTTTTTTTTATTCATGTTTACAATGATTAGAAGATTTCACTGGCCATTCAAATGTAGTAACTTCTTATCTTTATATCTACGAGTTATTCAATATTTTTAACGACGTAAGTTTAAAATTTATATTTAAGATATGTGAAAATAAATATTGATATTGATATCAAAGAACACAATTGAGGTAAAAATGTGTTCCACTGACGTTGTGAGGGTATTATAAAAGAGAAATGAATTTCATAATAGAGAATGGGTGCAGCGTCGACTGATGATAATTTTAACACATTAAACTATCTTGCCTGGCAGTAATTACAAGCTATTAATATTTTACATATTTTCCTAGCATTATTAACTCACTTCATAAAATTATTTCACCTTAAGAAATTTCATTTTCGAGGGAAGATATTTAAATGGCCTCCAGTCAGACATGTAAGCGACGCGTTTTAGTCCATGCTTCAGGTAAAGATTTTCCAAAATATTTTTGTACTTATTCATTATCTAATTCGATTCACATTTAAAAATTCATCCTCAGGATGCCCGAGACCAATACGATCCCATTTTTCAAGTGAAAGTTTTTTTCATATTCTCAGATAACAAGTGATAAGACCCACCTGCTGCCAATTTTCTTATTCACCTTTCTGAGAAGAATTCAAAGAAGGATCGATATCACAAGTACGTTTAATGGAGAAGATGTCTTCCGCAAGTTTGAAAAACTCTATTTATTATATTTTATGCCTGCGTGAAACATTTGAAGAAAGAAAACTATTCCCTGAAAAAAAAGCTTTTATAGCTGGCTGAAGTGTTATTATTTTGAGATAAAAGTATATGTGTATAGCAATTTGCTCCCTCGTTAGATAATTTTGATGTAAATTGTCTTTGATGCTTTAATCTTGGCGAGAAAATATGTATTTGAGTATTAAGTAATAAAAATAACTTTTTTCGCTCCATATTATAATTTATTGTCGTCCCAGGTTTCCCCCCAGGAGTAATCCTGATGATGTCGTAACTGGCGAAACCAGGGTTGACAATAAATTATAATGTGGGACGAACAAAGTTATTCTTATTACTTAATTATGCAGGGGCTCCACCAAGTGACGCCGGAATTTATTGATGTCATGTATTCGAAAATTTTAACCAACAATTATTTTAATATCTTTGTAACAAGAAATCCCTTTATTTTTCTCTAGAGTGTGTCCATGTAGTACCCTAGGTGCATGTCAGTAGTGCATTTTTTGGTGATTTTCACCCCCTTGCCACGCACCCTCGCGGTGTCTTGCAGGGTATCGCGTGGATATAGATAAACTGTTCTTTCACGTGATCTCGCAAATGTGCTACAGTGAATGGGGTATTTAGCAACGTTTACAGGTCCAGCAGTAAAGCTAGTTCAGTGATTTAAAAAAATAATTGTCGACGGAGTTTATAAATACTCCAATTCAATGAAAATTATTCCACCTTATTTTGTTCCATTTAATCTTAAAGCAGGAAATTATGAACGACTTAATTTCACAGCTTCAAGGAATAGAATTTTGAATAGATTCATTTCTCCTAATTATTTATGCCTGTGATAGCTAAAATGAGTAATTTAGTACGTTGGTCTGTTTTTCTTATATTTTCATAAGGCATGTTAAATAAGCTAATTTAATTTCTAATGTGTCTACTTAAACATATGCGTAATATGCAGTGATACTTGTTATTGAATGTGATCGTAAGGCTAGGTATCAATCTGTTTACATATTAATAGGACGTTGAAAATTAAATTTAGTGCCCGCAAAGAGTTTTACATACTTTTAATAACATTTCAATGTTGTATTGAAAAAACTAGGTTTGTTTGGGATTAAAATCTTAAATGAAGTTTAGTTACATTTAACCGTTGAATTAATTAATGACCATTATGGATTGGAGTGAAATATGGAAGTGGTGGATGAAGTATTTCGGTACAGAGAGTAAACTGGAAAGTGATTTTTGTTTAGCAGATACACCACAGAAAAAATCATTTCCCTTGACTGGGACTCGAACCCGAACCCTAATTGTCGTCCACGTGCTCACAGTTAACAATGGTACAGTTAAGCTACCAAGACGTCCTCTTTCTTCATGGAAATTATGGAGTGAAATAAAAGTAATTTATCTAATGGTATATCTATGGCCGAGCTATTTACAGATAATAATTATGTACAAGCACTTAACTATAAATGGTGTTCTCTTTTACTTTTTTAATTATAAATGGTATGCTCTCATTTATAAATGTAATTAAGTTTTCATGACTAGTTCGTTAACTTTGCATTTGTTATAAGAATTGATTTTGTTTTGTTTATTCTGTTGTTGCTGCTCTTTTTGATGAAAGTTGGTATACTGGGTGACTACTAGATCGAAATTGCGTTGCCAAAATATGTTGCCTCATCCCTCTGATTTACGCGCTTTTTCACTAGCGTACACGGTACCATGGCGTCACTCTATCTCTCCATAGATAGCTCATGGCCAGGCGCTAACGAGCGATCAAGTAAGGCGTCCGGAGTCCCGTGGGCACCATCGCTTTTCCATTGTTCAGCGAGCTCTGTTTGCGGTTGAAAATGTTGCAGATGAGTCGTGCCCCTGACTTAATAGACCGGTCCAAACCAGAAACGCTCCAGTGCAAGGGGTTTGAGGAGACCAAAGTGAGTGCCGTTTTTGTGGTCATCAACCTTTTCTAATGACGGGGAAAACCGGAGGGGGAAAAGGATAGACATTCCCGCGCGACTTGCCTCTGGCAGAAGCATCCTTGAAAAATTTCCTTGGATGCAATTACGAGTGGGACTATAAGAACTCCCGTAAAATTATTTTTCGCTTGTTATCAACAACTCACAGCCTTGCCTTTGATATGAGGCGGCATTAACTTGTCACTTAAAACACCTTATGTGAGATACCATCCTTTCTTCTATGCGATAAAAATTCTTGATTATACCCTTGTATAGTTTTATTCATACATTTAATGTTTTAATCAGTCCTGAGAAATAGCCACAATAGATAATAAATAGGTAAATTACTTAGTAATATGGTAAATTATTGCGACCGAAGTAGAGAAGGATGGAGGGAAGCTACGCTATTGGAGGACAAGGGGACGAGGCCCCTTCTTTGAAAAATATATTTAATAACTAGCTATACGCGAAAAAAATGAATTCAACCTATTTAAGCAAACCCATGCTATCAGTTACTGATTAGAAAGAACATATTTTACAAATAAATATAATAATTTGCTAAGAGAAATAACATGGCTTTCTAGAGAAGAAATGACGATTTTAGTTAAAATTATTTCATCAAAAATTTAAAATTTCATCCCATAATAGAAATAAACTGGTGCTGAAGTTGTTATTTCTCACCATTTGTCTAACAAGGCTGTATAGGTCCACTCATTTTTTCCCCTTAATCCTAAGAATCGATTTTTAGGATAGTCCCGCGGGGAGGGCCCGCATGAAAGGTCGAGTACGAAGCAGGTGGTGAAGATGGAATCATGCCAGATAACAGTAGAAAAAAGTTTGACTCAGTCGGGTCTCCAAGTTTCCAGTTCAGTGTGTTATCCTTTAGACCTATTATCAAGCCAAGGTCCAATTTCTTGGAAATCGGACAGGGTTTTTATCACCCTTTGTCAAAGTCGCCTCATGGCCAAAGAAAAAAACTGGTTCGCCGCACTATTCATTATTTGTATAAACTAATATTCAGTTGTTCCCGAAACATACTTCATTGAACTAGCTGCCAATATTGAAGCTATATATGATTTTTAACCGACATTTTTCCTCATCATCCTATCTACTGGATATGGTATTGGAAATGCGGATAGGAAGACTCACGTTCAGAGCACATGTAGAGGGTTGACAGTTGTTAGTGCAAGGACATTAAGTTATTCCCAGCGGTGCGGTTTCGAATGCAGGCGAAACGATTTATTGACGTAATTTCGGCAACGGAATTAGGTCAGGGTGTGTAAATGTCGTTGGAAGGTGTAGGCGTCAGTAGCAAATATAGTTACGCAACCGATGTGTCTATTTGAATTTTAAATTATAGGGAATGACTTTTGGTGCAAGGGCATAAAAATTGCTTCATTCCACATGGAATTAACCTTCATTCCATTTTAATACTCATTGTCTTTTAGACAATCAGTCTTCAAGGCTCAGCAATGCATGAAGCAAATCTACCATTTAGTTTGTTTTTAACTCAGTCATTTCTCGCCCCCTAATCTTTTTTTTTAGTTCCTACCATGCATGAAGCAAATTAGTATTTATTTTACGTCAGAATGCAAATTACTTCACTGAGCAAATGTATGTATTTTTTATTTTCTTTTAACTAAGATATTCATTACGCATTTAACTATCGAATATGAAACTTGTAGAAACTTCATAACAAATTGCAGTATATTTGAGCAAATAACATTATTCTATTTAATAAACATAATTTATTATTCATCTCCTCATTTCCTCCAAGAGGAAATATTTATCACAATTATTATTACTAACATTTAACAATGCTTGCCCGCTCTTGGAATGGAAGTAGCCTTATTCTTGGAATTATAATTTCAATATGCGGCAGATAATTTCAATGAATCGTTAGCTGGGATAATTGGAGAATTTTCCCTTAAGAACGAAGAACTGGATCCTGAGAAAACAAAGATGGCTGAAAATTCCCTGGATTTGAGATTTGCGTTAAAAGAAGGGTAGACAAGACGTGATGAACACAAGTAGAACTTGAACCGGGAGTGATTTTGATATTACGACTGCAGTCCTCTTTGGGGAAAGGCACATAGAACTGGTCAAAGAAACTGGCGCGAATTCTCTGGATCCGGATTTGAATCCCGGTCAATTTTTCTATTGTGCTCACTAAGAAGTGCATGCGACAGCTTATTCCTCGCGTATGACGATTTGAAGTTTTTTACTCAGCCTGGGTTGTATAGGGCGAATTCGTCCCCTCCTCCCGAAACCCAGGTGCTCTAAAATGTTCGTGTAAATTAGAAACGAAAATAATAGTAGTTCAAGGATTGAAAACTAGCCGCGATATTTTAGCGAAGTCACCCGCAAAGGAAATACGCAACGCAAAAATTCAACAAGGAAAAAATTCCACCTCGACTGGTACTCAAACCCGCTTTCATTGGTTTATAAATAAGCACAGTGTTTAGAGTCGAGCTCAACCTCATGGATGGTGACGCCTTGCGCTGGACTTGGAATATCTATAACATTGTTGTTAACGTAAGGCCGATAACATTTTGTCCTTGAAGGCTTCTACAGATCCACATGAGATGAGAAAGCCTCGGTAGCTCCTCTTATTTTCTCTTTTGGAAAAACCGTGGCGATCTGAGGTATATACCTATCTCCAAGTAAGTGTATTCTGCACCAACTTTTTTTTCCAACTTCTTGATGGAGAAGTCCCACCGAATGATGCCTGTGACCGAATTCTTATTGATCATCATCATCAGCCAAAAGACCTGAGATTGATTTGACGCATCTCTCCTCTCAATTCACCTACCAGCTAACCCTTACATATTTACGTAAATCTTCTCTTTCACATCTATTAAATCTTGTCCCATATATCTCGCTAAATATCAGTTCATCATCATCATTTGTCAGCAATCCTGAGATTAGTCTGATACAGCTCTCCACTGAATTCTTCTTTCAACAAATCTCTTCATATTTACGTATTGCTGTCCTCCCATATCCTTGATCATTAGTTCTATATATCTCATACGCGATCTTCCTATGCCGTTCTTCCCGTTCACTTGTCCTTCAACGATTGTCTTCATCATGCCATAGTGTCTCATGATATCAACTATTAGATTGGAAAACTTGTAGACGATCACTGGATCAACGATAGATTGGAATACGCGCAATTTTATTGCTGGGGTAAGGATAAGGAACTGTGCGAATCACTGTTGAACACATTTACGTCACATTTTTGGAACATAATAACAGAACTGACGAGAGGAAATAACATCCTACACTTATTATCAACAAATACTCGAAAAAGCTCTAAATATAGTTTCAGACTCGAATCAGTGATCATAAAATACTGCATATAAAATTTTTTTCTAGGCGTATAAAGACGTTACAAAATAATGAGGTTATACTTATTTGACAGGGCTAATTACGACGGTATGAAGGATGATTTAAGTGAATCGTTTAATGTATTTAGCGAACAAAGCAAAAGGATTAGATACAGTGGATTCGTGGAGAGCATTTCTTGAGATCATCCGTAAAGCAGTTAACGAATACATACCAAGTAAATTATGGAGATACTAACCACCTAGTGGCATGTGACCCTATTATCTAGCATATTCCCTTGTAGTAGCCTAGTTGCATGTCAATAGTGCATGTATGGTGAACTTCAACCCCTGCCATAAATCCTCGCGGTTGCTTGCAGGGTATCGTGTAGATGTATATTGTCCCATCTTCTATTTCAAGTTTTCTCCATTCTCTCACTCTTCTCTTCTTAGGACTTCTTCGTTATTCACTCGGTTTATTTTTTTTATTATCTTCAGCTGATATCTGACCACGGTCATTTTCATGTTTTCTCTAGTCTAATTTAAACTTTTTTCAGTCTCTGCTATGATTTTTATCATTGGTGATGCGCAGCTTACTAATTTTAATTAATATATATCTCGCTACGTGGAATACCTTACTATCGTGGAATACCTTACTATCGTGGAATAGCACGATAGCAAGATATTACGTGGAATATCTCGCTATCGTGCAATTCAGCGGCTATAGTGTTCGTACCTAGCTCGCGAGCTTGGAATTTATTATTCAATATATATTTTCATGCTTACTATAGTCTAATTTAAACTTCGTTCTGTCTCTGCTATGATTTTTATGTCATTGGTGATGCGCAGCTTACTAATTTTAATTAATATATATCTCGCTACGTGGAATACCTTACTATCGTGGAATAGCACGATAGCAAGATATTACGTGGAATATCTTGCTATCGTGTAATTCATCGGATAAAGTTTCCGCGGCTAGCTTGCGAGCTTTGAATTTATAAATTAATAGATATTTTTCTTCATTATCCTGATTTTATTATAGGTTTGTCTCCGCTGGTTTCTTCTGATTCCCATCGCGATTCAACTAACGACTTGTAATGACATGGGTCCGTGGATATTTACGCTCGGCCTCTTTCCGGAAGAGCGTCCATTTTTCACTCCCACGGCCTCAGGTGGACTCAAATCTCCTCCATTGCTCTTGGTGAGTACGCTTTTCCTCCTCAATCTCTTACCTCTCTCGCTCCCCTCTTTTGAACCCCCTTCTCCCGTTCCGTCCCGTTCTTCATTAGTCCCATACACTGAAGCACGTGCCAATTAAGGTTCCCTCCTCCGAACTCATCCTTCCCACCCTTCTCCCCATCTTTCTCTCCGCTCGGCGCGTAATTGGTCATCCTCAAACTCAGTCCAGAGTCCGCAGACGGTCCACGTACGTCCGAGTTTCCCTTCGGACGTTGCCCGCGTCAGATTTTCTGAAGCGCTCAGACGCCGTATACAAAGTTGCTCTGGGCCTTCCGCCCGGTTCCTCTGGGTAGGCATACCCAAGTTAGTGCTCATTTAATTATATTCTTGCCCAAATAACTTGTATTTTTTTCCTGTAACGGAAAGCAATTCTAGATCATTGATGTGTAAACTTTTTAAAGAGGGGGCCAAAGGAAAGGAAAAAAACTTTAGGAGATTTAGGAGGAAAAACTTTTGAGATTTTAACTGTTTTTTTACCTTCAATTGAGATAAGGAGATTAATTGTGAATTCTATGCCAAGTAGGATTGATTTATTTTATATTTATTTATTATGCCCCATCATATTATAATGTAGCACTTCTCGAGTATTAAATGTTTTTCAAAGAATTATTTAAAGAAGGTTACGTTCAACGACTTTGTTCAATAGATCAATAGAGGAATCTCGAAAGTACCTACTCGCTCATAAAAATAAACGGGTAAATGAATAAATTGAGATGATTCCCTCTCCATCCGGGTGTGAGGAATTCCTCAGCCGGTCACTTCAAGACACAAGGTGTCCTCTGTTAATTAACAATTACGTTTTTCCTTGAACGAAGACATCCAAGCCAATTAATACGGCGCTTTTTCATTCTTTCCGGCATTACGATATTCGCTTCTGAATACCTAAGATATTTTATTTTATTCTTTGATATTGTGATTAGTAAAATTTCATGGAAATCAAGCGGAAGTTACTCCAAGTGGTCGTGCTGATTAAAAACTTCTCAAATGGCATCTGATTATTTTATCTTTTAATTCGTTTTCTGAAAGGTGGGAGATTGTGAGAAGAGAAAATGAGATTGATTTATTTTAGAAAATTTGCGTTGGCTTAGAACGAAGCATAGATGGAGGAAAACAGCAGGCATGACTATCCACAAACAAACCCATTTAAATTAGTGGTATACTTATTAATATTCCTTTTAATTTATCTTACGTCCTGGAAACCTTCGTCAACGATGGCAGTTCTTCAGCCCTTGATATACAGATTTATTCAATCCAACCACACTGGCGTCACCTCATCGGTCACTAATTTTTATTCACGATTCTAAAATTTTTTTATCATGCTTAATTTCTTCATTCATTAAAGAATTTTACTATTCCGGGAACTCTGTTGAACGCCGTTTCCTTAAACCCACATTAGTTTGCGTCGTCATTTGAAGTAAGTAATTTTTTTTAAGTATTCCGTTGATAAATGATCTAAATTGGGTTTATAAGTACTCATACCACATAGGTACTAATCGATTCCTCCTGAAAAAACTTCAACTTTCCCAGAACAGGATTGAGCACTATATGCTCAAGTGTTTTTGAGCCAGGGAATTTTGAATTTTTTCTGTATGCCATTCACTGAGCCCTCTTTGTATCAGTATTTGGTGTTCAATATTTGGGTAACATGGACAAATATCTAGGCATTCATCGTATTGTTTCATAAAATTATTTTTTTTAGCGTACTATTCGTGGTCGGTGGTTCAAACTCTGGGATAATTATCTTTTTTGGGAAGAACGATATATTACAATAAGTCGATACTAATTGCATTAAATGTAGCAAACACTGATGTCTTCGTTTTGTATGCACTGTTGAATGACCAATGACGTACTTTCATCACCCTAGCCTTCAACGCTATTTTGTAGCTAGCATCCATCCGTCGATATATCCACATATATATCCGTAAGTCTACTTGTATGTAAAGCTAGGGAACGAAAAACCGTACCGGGTTGGGTGTGAGGTGAACTGTTTAAAGCTTTCAAATGTTTTCCCGGCTGTCTCGAGCGTAACATCACATTTGTCATATCGTTTCTGGACCTCTCGCCGAAAATGCCAGGGTCTCGTATTTTTTTTCCTCTTCCATCCTTTCGATCCCACGCGGAATAAAATAAAAAAAGGTCTCCGCGGAAAGGGATGAAAACTCGTACCTCGTGACGGGGGACACTGCCGCACTGTTCAATTATTCAAAGCTGTGCCAAATATATGGTCGGCGAGGCGTTCCCAAGGTTACGTTCCCTCTCTCTCTCTCTCTCTCCCTGCTACAAACCCTTGCCACAGTCCCTCTCGCCTTCGGGATGACCGGCCAATTCACCTCCGACGGAAATGTGAAGCACCTGTGTTGATTCGAAACGCGTCCCTTCCGATTGTCGAAATAAAATGTTTAAAAAAAAATAAATATATATATGTATACATAAAAATGTTTTTTTCGCTCATGCGTTTCACGATGAGCAATTTTCGGAAAAACGCAGCGAAGTTTAGTTGATAAAAAATATTGCCGGGCGAGAGACGAATTTACGGTTCCCGGGCAAGAAAAATATTTCATTCCATCCACTTGAATGCTTTGAAATATTCCAAGCCTGGAGCGTACAGTAATAGATTGGAAAGGGAATTTCACGTTTCAGTGGAATAGTAGACTAAAACTTCATAAGATTACCTAAACCAAAGAAAATGGGCAAGATGTGGGATAGGACCGCTAGATTATTGTTATGAGCACCGTAACTGAACTTTTTACAACAAATGTACTGTATCTTTTGAAATATTCGTTTGTTGTAGGCTGTTATTGTTTCTAATGTTTCGAGTCATTTGAAACAGTCATTAAGTTGAATAATTTACTGCATTACTAATAATCATCATTATCATCACCATTGGTCAACAATCTTAGGATTGGTATGACGCAGCCCTCCACTCGATTCTTCTATCGGCCAACCTCTTCATATCAACGTAATTTTTATCTTTTACATCCTTAAAAAATGTCTCTATATATCTCATACGACTACTGCCTTATCCATTCTTCCAGTTCACTTTTCCCTGGACGATTGTCTTCATTAGGACATCGTGTCTTAAGATATGGCCGGTTAAATTATTGCTGAATTTTTAACTTGTACGTTATAACCCCCGTAATATTCTTTATATTTTAATAGTTTCATTTCTCGCCATTTATGTATAGTATAATATCATCGATTCCTTAGTAAATGTGACTTTTGTACCAACACTTGGCTATTCCTTTCCACCAAGGGAAAATAAAATTGTAGGTAATTCATTTTACATAATCAGGACATTTCTTTCAATGGATAGCTTGTGCATATGCATGAGTGGCCGATATTCTTCTATTAACTAATGCATTATAGATAAGAATCTTACGTATACCTTTTAATTACATTTAGGTCATTTTACGTGTCCAAATTAAATATCCCTTTACGCATTCATAAAATTTCTGAATGATCCATTTATTAAAAAATAGGTGTGGTTGTGTTGGAGCCATGGTCACAAAATTTTAGGATGCAAATACACTATAAAATTCATAATTACTTGGGTAGATAAGGACAGTTCTTTATTGAACAATTTCAACGACATATTACTCAAAGTTCTATCAGATTGTACACCATTGATTTTATCGCACCCAGATTGGTGTGCAACTTGCCTATTTCCTACCCCACACTAGCTGATTCAATAGTAACCTTATATTTTGTAATATATAAACTTTGACGTATCTGTGATAAAGTGGTGTAATTTGTACCCGTGTATGTTTTGTTGCTTAGTGGATACTGTCATTTAATGCATTACATGTAAACTAAACGCTCGACTTTTTCTGGCCCTGTGCTGACCTGTAAATCGTGACGTATTCTATGTCAAAACTTATTTAGGATCACTGATGAGGGGTCCTTTGGCCATTTACGTCAGTCTGTTATAGAATATCGTTTGGGGATTTTTGAGTCACCTTTATCTGTAGGGGAAGGGATTTTCAAAGCGTTGAGGGGCGAAATTTCAAGTGCAAATGCATGTATTTTGACACTTCAAGTACGAAACGGTCAGGTTGTTCAGGTGAGAACGATAGACTAGCACCGGAGTCATATCCTATAACATTTATAGCCTTGCATAACACCAAATTCACCGTCATCACCATTTGATTTGAAAAACTCTTTGATATTCCAATGTTGTGTTTATACTATCCCCAAGAGTAACTTAGCCTGTCCTTAGAGCTCGTTTTCAAGTATTTGCCTTCCAAGTTTCACAATTCCATCCATTAGATCCTCCTATTATCCACCCTGCCTCCATATGTGCCTTTTTGTCCTCTTTCTCTTTACCCTGACTTAAAGACTAGCGGAAAAGTTGCGTTTACTGGCATCATTAAAGTCGGAATAAAGAATAAGAAATAAGGCAGTGCTTATGATTGAAGCAAAACGAAAAAGGAATGCATTATTATTGCAATTGGTTATTATTGCAATTTGTTATTATTGCAATTTGCAATTGCAGTTTGAATTATTATTGTGTTTTCATGTTGGGTGAACCTAAAAAATTATTAAATAAATAAATATATAGTATTCAGGAGAAGACAAGAGACCAAGGCTAATGCTCAACTCTGGAAACAAAAGATAGAAGAGTAATGTACTACTATTTGAGGAAACTCGTTCGAGTACTGCTATTTGGTAAATGGAACAATGGACAAAGCAAGGAGGATAGTGTAAGTAGAACAAACCAGACGAAATGGCATTATATCACAATTAGAAGCTACTTATAACCAAAAATACCATTGTGGAAGTAAGGAAACAATCCATCAAATCATGTATCAGGAACGTGTTTCATTACAACAGTATGGACAATGACAGCAGCAGAGAAGTCAAGGAAGCATTTAAGCCGTTGTTCTACCGAAAAATGATGAAGATAAAAAGGATCGATCAAGTGCCTAACGATGTCCTTAGAAAAGTGGGCAGAGAGAAGTCTTATGAAAACCCTGAAAAGAAGATCAATATCTTAATTGGGCATATCTTGAGACTTGATGACCTGATGGAAACAGTTTTCAATGGAAAAAAGACAGGAAAGATAGATATAGAAGGCCTTGAAATATTAGATACAAATAGTGAAGGATTTGAAAGAGAAAAAAACTTCAATTGCTGATGCTAAGTAATAGGAGTTGCGTCAATATTAGGATCGTTGACCTATGACATTGATGTACATCTACGCAAGACACTGCAAGTGGCAAGGGCGTGTGGCAGGGGGTGATGATCACCAAGCATGCTCTATTGATATGCAACGAGGCTACTGCATGGAAACATGTTAGATATTAGAGTCACATGCAGCTATATTCCATGCAGTAGCCTAGTTGCATGTAATTAGTGCATGTTTGGTGATCTTCACTCCCTGCCTCACGTTGGCTTGCGTGGATGCAGATGCAGCTATATGATTAGTATCTACATAGTAATAAAGGGATTATTGGTTATAATGGGATATATCTAAATATAGTTATCTGTATTTACGTATCATGATGCATGGTTAGTAATATCAATACGTACATCATATACTACAGACTACGCAAAGTATGTTTTACCGAACTATCCCTTTGCTATGCTGCCATTTATATTCTCTTATAACACGCGGGAAAATCGACATTTTGAAACTATCGCTACGACCATCTTTCTCTCTAATCTTATTTATCTGGTCAAATCTTACATTATACGCAGAGGTTTTTTAAATTAACCTATCATCTTCAGTATTGGTAGGAGAGGAAAGAAATTTAATAAATGAAATTAGGAGAAGGCAGGTGAGGATGGAAAAGGTAATAAAAGGGGATGGTGTTTTGAAGGAAGTGATTGAGGGAAGAGTGTTGGGTAAGCGGGGAAGAGGGAGGAGAAGAACGGGTAGCTTGGATGGAATGATGGGTGGCAGGAGGTATGAGGGGCTGAAGAGGGACATCGTGTGAAATTTAGGGGGGGGTAAGAATTAAACGTCCATTCAAACCTACCTTCACCGGTAGAATACTTATGATGATGATCATCTTCAGTAAAGGTATCCGTTTCAAATTTCTTCAGGAATTTAATCAGTTCTTGAACCTGCGACGTGATAATGATTCCCAACCTAATTCTTCTTTTAATTATGATGCACTGCTGAACCTATCGTAACACCTTTTAATAAATCCAACTCTTTCTACGTCAACCCACCCTATAAAAGCTTGATCAGATATAAATGAAATTCAATGGATTCTATGCATACAGTTGTGAGTGTATATGCAAACTGAGAACTTTAAAAATAGCTTTAATTTGGCACAGAAAGACTGATAGATGCGAGATCTGACGGAAAGGTGCTTATTGAGATACATCAATCTGTATAACATTAGTATGATGAAATGGAATATCCTCAGGGGTTTACCCACGTCCATATCTTGAGGGTGTACCTGAGATCCACATTGCTCAGACAGTTTCGCCGGCGTTGAATTCGGCAGATAGAACTTTACTTTAATACCTATAATGAAATATAAATTGCAGAAAATATTCAACAACTAGCTGAACAGGGCAGACTTTGTTCTGCCAGTGTATATTAATTTCATCTTTATACAGAGTCATCGAAAACGTTGTTCGTGATTTCATTTGTCAATTACTCGAGAAATAATTATTATCGAGGTATCAATATGAAATGAATGCGTGATTGAGCAGCACCTGTCCGAGATTTGATGGCAGTGTTGATGTTGAAGTCACTTCAGCATGTCAGCCAGCATCTTTACAGAAAATTCAACAAATGTAGGCCTATCCGTTGGTTTGATTTCATGCCTCAGTAGAATATTGTAAGCATTCAATTTAAGACTTCATATATAATTTTGAATAGTTATTTTAGCAATGCCAAGTTCCAAACTGCGTCGAGAAGTGGGCATCTTAGGACTTCGTATACATGACTTTCTCAATCGCTCAACATTCTATTCCGACGCGACGTGAGTGGATTCTATATAAATCTAGCGAAAATGCCAGGCTTCGCTAGTAGTAGTAGTATTTTAAAGCCGGCGACCGGCAACTAAGGTCATTTACGCCAAGTGAAACTGTACTGAGAAGGATGGAGGGACACCTGGCGTTGGCATTTGCCTACTCTTGCGAACGGCGCCAAGGGGTCCACAGTTTAACGTGTCATCCGACAGACGGTGTACTGTACTTGAAATGCCACCAGCTTCGCTCGAGGTCATTTCAAAATATATACACTTGACGTGGATAGTTACTCAATCAGCATAATAATAACAGTTATGCATAGTTATTTATCATGGGTAAATGTTTAAATTGAAGTTTTTCTTCATTGTCAATGCCCTATTTTTAAATTTCCCATTGCAAATAGTTGTATATTTTTAATAGCTGTACCTGTCCACGCGTTCCGGTGGCACAGTCTGATTAAATGTAAAATAAAGAAAAGGGAAATCATTCGTTTTTAATATGTTATGATAGATATAAATATAAAAAAGTCAGAAATTAATGTCAACCAAACGACTTATTTTCTCCCATTAAATTTGAAATCACACGAATCTCGAGGTGTTATATGTGCATTTCGATTTCGATTGCAAGACCGATGTTTAAGTATAATCAAAGAAAAGAAATGCCTTGTTCCTATTTCTTTGCTGTGGCATCAATGTTTTTGTTAATGCAACGCTGTATGATGCACGACATTTTATGTTTTGTTGTTTGGCGCGTAAACAAACAAAGGTGATGATTTTCCGACACGGGAACAGGCGACATACAATTGACCATGCGAGAAGCATGGTCAATTGTATGTTGAGGTCAATTTTCAAGGTTAATGCCGCAAGCACTCAATGACTGCCCTTGAGATTTGTTTATTGTCATTGCGAGTGCAAGCCGCACTGGAAACTGCAAGCGTTTGAAGTCGAATGGCATGTCGGTTGGAATCATTGGGATGCGTGGTATCAAAATGTCTTTTCCTTTGTACTTTCCTTTAAGTATTATCAAAACGTCTTCTCCTTTGTACTTTCCTTTAAGTATTGTTGCTTCGATGACGTTGCTAGACAGTTTTTTCACCGCAAGCCGGGTGCCCTTACAAAGACGGGGTTGGTTGATATCCCGCAACATTATGATTACCGATCCGACTTTTAATTGGAGATTGTGAGGTGGCAATCCGGGCAATTCCAGTGAGTTTAAAAATTCGGTTGGATAGTTGACGACATCATCTTGGGTAGTAACGGAATCCTCCGATTTGTACGTCATCAATTCGCCTGGAATTTCGCTTTGAATCTAGAAATTCAATTCGTCGACATCAATGTTTTCCGCAGCCAATATAGCACGTTCGCTCTACCAAACATAATTTTTTTAATTTTGGGCAATGCTTGGGAACACTCTTCGGATGAGTTCGGTCTTAGATTCGGTAAACTGGCAAAAATCGACAGGGAACGCAATGCAGCCAGTGGGATTGTCAATGGGTATTTTTTCCATTTCCAATGTCCAGCAATTGTTCACCTCTCCAGATTCGTCTTTCTGTAACTCGACACGCATGTTTGTGCCTAATTTGAGAGTCTTGACGTGTTTCCACAAAACGGACGACTTCAAACATCCATTTAGTTCATAGACTGGCGTTGACCGTGGAATCACGCACTTTTTGAAATCTCCAAATTCTTGGTTGCTACAACAATAATAAAAGAATCATTATTTATAGCCCTCGAGCACGAAATGCGGTGTTTGTTTACATCAGAAATGGATCGGAGACAACGATGAAAGACCCATTTAAAGCGCTACAAAAATCGTTTAAATTGCGTAATTAATCGTTAACTGGATGATGTAGCATAAAAACATCGAAAGAATAAGATAATTCAGAGTTTCGACATTCCGATGAAGGAAAAATAAAAGCTATCGGTACAAATTGAAGTATTTTAATGAACGAAATATGAAAGCACTGCACCGTGAAAAATGTAAAACGCCGTGTAATCTTATGGAAAAAATTGTACATGTAATTTAAAATTCATGTATTAATCCTACACTATACATTATAACCCGTTTACCGACCCGGAACGAGGATGAACAAATTGTGAAGATTTCGGCGAAATCGGTCCAGCCATTATCCAAGTTAACTGCTTACCAACAAAATGCGCAATCCATTTTTATTTGTAATATGACGTTATGTTTGTGTTTAAATGTTATTATGGGTGAATATAATAACCCTGGAGTTGAAATATATTGACGCTGATCCTAATATCTTACAAGGTATCTGCCATATATTCATGTCAAGTTGTAAGATGCATTTGATGGTGTAGCAAAATACATAGTTTAAAATATGGATATAAATCTATGCACAGAAATAGGTGAGGTTGTGGATTTAGTTATAAATGACTAATTCTTATCCTCCGTTCACCTTAATACTACTTCGTAACATCCTGTAAGGGGACCTTCCTCTATGCTGATAGTGGATTATATGTTTCTCTGGCCAGTTAAATTTTCAACAAATATTTAGTAATCGAATAATGCATTTCAATCCTACGTGTATGTTACCAAAATACTACTGCCTGCACTAGTTATTATGGAATTACAAGTGAAAAGAAATCAACGGATGTTTATCGCCGATGAACTTTTTTGGGAAATTGAAATCAGGCTCAGAAAATGACTCATGAGGTAGCAAAGTGATCAAAGGAAGTTGCTTAGTGATGTTTTATCAAGAAATAACCCCTCGCATCCGATTACAAATTTAAATGCCTTCTTGAGAATCTCCCGAGGCGCAAGGATTACATTAAAAACCAATCCTCAAGTGTCTTCGACCTCTATCGATGAGCAGATTGGAGGAACTTGAGCGGAGCAATGTGGCACGTCATTAAGAAAGGGGGCTTCAAGGGCGAGATGGGGGGAGTAATGGCTGGTTCTCAATAAAGAGAAACAATCCATTTTGGAGCAGTTGAAAAAGGGGCGGGGAAATTAAAAAACATTGTGTGAGCGTGGCGCCCTGTTTTTCGAGTAAAAAAAGGTTATTTTTGAACGAGCCTCCTTTATTCCCATTCCCGACATCCGTTTCACTTCAAGGAGAATGAGAGGAAAGTTCTTCCTCTTGTTTAAGTACAGAAAACTCCTCTCCCCACCTCTCTCTCTCTCTTTCTCCCCACCCTTATCCCACAGTCCCACCCCACGGCAAGCCTTGCTTCAGTCCGTCCGAGCTACTCGCCCTTTTTAGAAAGAAAGGAATGGGGGAGGAAGGTTTACGGCAAATAAAACAGGACGAAATCGTCTCGCATTGTTTCCACGACTAGGGCGATGAAAATAAAAGAAAAATAACCAAAAAGAAAAGGATCGAAAAGAACGGTGGGCTTGTTTGTGGGGGGGAAGAGAAGGGCGGTTCGGCCGCGCTTTGCGAGCTTCTTTTGTTCCTCGTTTTCTCCCCGTCTGCCCTAGCTTTTTTTTCGCCTCGCTTCCCGCTTTCTCCGCCTCGAAAACTCCTCGGGGCGCCACCGTCCGTTTGAAAGATAAACAGAGTCCCGCGCGCCCTCTCGCGTTGTCCTACACTTTCCACGTACCCCTTGTCCTATAAGATTGAATCGATTGGCGAAAAAAAATCTTTGTTGCGGACATTTGCCGTACTTGTGCAGCAAATTATCGCCATCTTCTTTCCTTGCGTAAATTGAGGTGAATCCATCCCCGTTCACCATACCATTATTGTGTTCGAGTTCAAACAGGTCATTTACGGTAACTGTTGTCGTTATTAGGAACCATCCTCGTATTGCGTAATTCAGATTGTCCGTCATTCAAATTATTTTCATTATGGCAGATATACGGTTTATTAAACTCCCTTCTTTATAACGCTATGTTATCCCCTGTTAGACACCCCTCCAACATTTCTTAATGTTCTTGCTTAATCCAATCTTTTTTGAGTGTGATTTAAAAGGAATTATTTAGAAATAGCAAATTTATTAGTCAGTATCATTGATTCACTAACCACAATGAGTATCATCCTTGAAATAAATCTTGTGGAATTTGGGTATGATGTCACTAAAATACATTTCCTTATATTCCACACCTTGGTTTTATCTCACATAGTTTCCTCCACCAATTTTGACCTTTTCAGATCATTATCAGAAGTGAAACTTTTTTCTACAAGTTCACTCTTGACAATGGTCAGAAAACATTGAAACTGATTGAATGAATTGTGTAATAATATATTTAGAATATTACCATGTGCATTTTTGTGATATGGTTCATCGCCATTAATTTTTGAACAAGGAACGAATTTATAATCTTTCTGCTAACGTAATAGAAGGCAAATCCCTTCCCTCGTTTTACTATGACGTGAATAATATATATTACATCTTTCTTTCGAATAAAGAGGAAATCCTCAGGCTTCACTTGGTGGAACCGCATAGTTATTAAAATAATCACTTGGTAAGATTCCACAAATTTTATTTTTCCCCGACCTAGGTTTCGATTGGTTTGACAATCATTATCATACCTTGATAATGATTGTCAAACCAATCGAAACCTAGGTCGGGGAAAAATAAAATTTGTGGAATCTTACCAAGTGATTATTTTAATATCTTTCTTTCGAGTTGACCACTAGTTATCTTTATATAATATTGACGGATGCATCCAAGTAAATGATTTGGAGTCGAAAAAAATGCCATGCCTAATATAATTAGCAGCTTGGATGGAATGATGGGTGGCAGGAGGTATGAGGGGCTGAAGAGGGGCTTCGTGTGAAATTTAGGGGGTGGAAAGAATTAAATTTCCATTTAAACCTACCTTCACTAGATTACTAATAATAATAATAAATAATGTAATTAGCATGTGTTAGGTATTTTTCACGAGTATATACCTACACTAACAGATAAATCGCTAATAATAATGGAATAAAGTTCCACCATTTTTCTCCGCAATAGTTTGTTCGTGAGCAGCAAAGCGTGCTTTATTGTTGCCTGTTTGAATGCATGGAGGTGAGATGCCTCAAGTGTATAGCCTCATCGCAGTTGCCAGCAATTGTCCTTGGCAATCTTCAGCCCCGAAGCCCCGCCGCTAACCAGGACCCCAGCCGAAACATCTCACGCACACAGGCACTTGAAAACAATCCCCAGGAAAACCTCTTACACGATACCCACCCCTCTCTCCTCTTTCCCCCAAGAAAAAAAAAGGAACATCCTTCCCACCTCTAGCAAAAAAAATCCCACTTCTCTCTCTCTCTCTCCCCTTCTAGTCCTCCCACTCCTTAAATTCGTTTGACGAGGGAGAGAACGGCTTTTACACTCTCGTTGCTCCCCTCTTTTTTCTCCCCTCTTCCGAAGCTTTTAATGAGAAGGGAGGCCTCTTCCGGGGGCGGTTGGAAGGAGAGCTGGCGAAGATGGAGAAGATTGAGTTCTTGGCGAAGGTCGGGAGGAGTTTTTCGGGCAAGGGCCGGCTTTACGGCAGTGGGTGGTGGGTGAAGCAGGAGGGATCGATGCGATTCTCACGAGGGTAGGGCAATACGGAGAGGTAGCCAAAATCGCTAAGTAGGGGGTACTACCCCAATCTCACTATGTTCCAGTAACACCTCGTCATAAGTAGATTCATATCTATACGTTACCCTGCTAGCCTCCTTCAAAGTATGTGACCGGGTATGGTTGGTCAAAAGCCACGAAGAGACGGTTTCTACATCTTCATAATACGCCGTAAGCTATGGTGTATGGCATGGGATGAACCATGTACAGGCATGTACTCAATATCTAAAGACAATGAAATTTACCCTGTTATCTTATATGCATAAATGCATGAATACTGGTCCAATCACACACGGCCGAAAAATGATTGATAGGTTCAACTCAATTGTTGGTTCATGCAAAATAGTCCAATGATTAAAAATTAGCTAGGATTTTAATTGTAATAATTAATTGGTATTTCCTTATGTGATCCTGAGTCTGTTTAGTAATTTAACACCAACATGTTAAAGAAATCACTACTTTCTACTCTTTTAGATCAACATGTAAAATACTTATTCTAATTTTCCCCTGATATTTTCGCTGTAAACTCTTACCGTTTCCAGTAGTGCGCGGTAAAAAATGAATTTTTGGAACATCTCTATCTCTCTACCAAAATTACTTATTTTATCTTTAGTTCCAGTGGAATATGGTTCGGGAGAGAAACGGATGACATGATTAGTAGCATTATTATTAGTTATTTTGAGCAGTCGATTAATATCGGAACTATTTAGCACCTTTTATGATAAGTGGGCAATTGGGTCTTTGCAGTTATTTTCCAGGAAACGCATGAAGGGCATAGAGAAACAGTTAAGTGTCTGAGGTCAAAACAACTGAATGCGGAAGTAGTGTCGTACACTTCGGAGTTTATGTCCTCCAGCAGATATCACTGTACCACACCATCTAATGTAAGGTCTCAATGCTAAGAGTAGCGCAGCCCCGGGGCGAGATACCAACACGTGATCCTTGTGTTGCCAGAATAAAGTGCTATCGACCAACGATATAACCTTAGCAATTAGGACTTGGCTTGACTTGTTATTTATTTAAATTTACACCTTAAAACCTAAATATCGGACAGCTGGAAAGAAAGTATTAACCAATTATTAGCTTAGGACATCCAAGGGGTGATCCACCTTATCCTTATGTGAAGAGGTCTGAAAAATCGGTTTTACCATTTAATGTTGTATGATAATCCTGAAGTATCTAGTATTCAGTGGACCTCTATGTAAGGTAAAATCATAGACAGCTTGATGTATTGGGATGTCATAGCCATACTGATAGAAATTAAAAATGATGCCATAAATTTTTTTTATTAAAAACCCTGCTTGTTTCGATGTTATTTGCATCGCCTGAAAAAGGTAATGAGCATTAAAATTGATTGATATTGAAATACCATTGGTTGATTGAAATTGGAAATTTTATTTCAATAAAATTTTAATTTTGTGGCATTAAAATTAGAAATTATGGAGAGTACCAAGTGTTTTTATCAGTGGATAGTAATTTAGTCTTAATATTCGATTAGTGAAAAAAATAAGATATATTTACGATTTTATGATTCGATTACGCAAAAAACGTATGTGTTTCAACATTTGAAGACTTTTCTCGACAGCACAAAGCAGTGTTAAGCGGCAACAACTAAATTATGCCATAAATGAGGGTGTCAGAGAAAATATTTGATTTTCAATTCATACGCTACTCTGTTCATCATAGTCATTTACTGGTTTATCTGCGAAATCATGAAATTGCAACACGGCTCTACTCTTTCAGGACAATCTGAGTCGTCCCGATAATAGAGAATTCACTGACTGTAATTATTTCGCCATATGTTTCCCAAAATATTCCCTTTGACTAGTTAATTATCTCCTTGTTTTCAAGGGTATCTTCGCGTGAAAAATACATTCGGCTATTTACGGGTCTAGAGTTCCGGATGTAGGAATTTAATTAATTATTTTTATTCCTTTGTTTATGGCGGAAGAGCACCAAAATGATTAAATATATTGTTTTCTCGTGCAACGCTGGAGAAAACAGAAAATTTAGCAGTAGAGAGAGCATAAGTTCTGGTAAACGCACTTATTACGATAACTTTACTATTGATTAAGGAAAAATTGGTGGAAAAATGTCTCAAAAATTGCCATATTCTGTTGTAACTAACGTTTTACATGAGGTAAAAAATGTGCAGATAGAAGCGGCGTCGAATCGGGGCAATTTCAGTTAAAAATATGTAATTTAGACTGTACATTTTCAGCCTATATCTTCGTATGGTTGAGACGTTGAAATCTATTGCTTAGACTATGTAAATTCCTAAGCTCCAAAAAATACGCTTCGTCCATTTCAAAATACTCTTTTTATCTTTAATGCATTGCACAACTTTTATGATCCCAGCGTGGTATCCTAGGCTTCTCATCCTGAGGGCCTTGGCTCGAATCTCGTCTACGGTAAAAATTTTAATAGTCAATTGGTCCCCATTTGACCACCAACTTTGCCGGGAGAAGAGTAATTCAAGTGCAATACTCCGTACGTCGTATGGGACATTAAACCATCAACCTCTTGCCCCCCCCCCCCCCCTTTTGTAAACAGGCTGGCTAATGACGAAGCTGAGTTTCACTCCTCCCTTCCTCTGTTCCATAATTGCTTATTATCCATCTTTAATTATCTCTCTTCCCAAATGGCGAAAGTGGCCTTAGCTATCTGTACCCTTTCCAGTATAAGTAACTAATTACATTTCAATGACTTAGGCGGTCTATGTTACCGACCTTTCTACTGCTTCCGGCGTTCCCTAAAACGCCTGCAACGTAAAATGTAGGAGCTTAAAATGAAGTGCACAGAAAGTTACCGACTCCGTTGGCTACAAGTCGAGCCCTGCCTTGAAGACGTCGGCAAAGTCAGTTATCGAGACGTTATATTTTGAACTACCAAACGGGTAGAAAGCCCGAAAAGAAATCACTATGAAACCTCATATTTTTAAGTTTTTTTCAGAATTTTATTGCCGAGTAAACGAGTACGCTATGAAATAAGCATGCCATTTATTAGTTTTCCACTGGAAATCAATGAATAATTTAAAATTTCATTCCTTATGTTTGCACAATGGTGACACTCTGTATTTGCAATCTTCGTTTGACGTAGACAAATATAGCATTTTAACAAATTGTTTAATATTCAAATAAATTGGCAAATTCGTAGATACACCCAATCTTAGATACAAAAAAAATGTAGAATGTTCATAACTTCCCTAATCATCCAAGCTCACCACAGTAAAACTCTCTTTATGTTTTGATATCATAAACGTACCATACGTATCTACCCCTTTCCCAAAATAAAATGATTCAGTCTTTTTTTTTGTTTTGGAATGAAACATTCAGAGAAGTTTACATACAAAATAGTAAAGGCCAATAAAACCTTTCAAAATGCCTCTAAATAGCTATTTATTTGCACGAGTAAAAGCAATTATGTTGTATCTTCTGCCAACATTGATCTTTTCTTATTCACTTGTTTATTTACGTTTCCACGTTCGTTCATTTTTTATTGAGCTAAGTATATAATGGTGTTTGTTTCATTGCGCTAATAGAATTTCCTTTCAACTTAAATTATAAATAAACAATATATTTCAACCTAAGCTAGTTGTGAGTTTTCAGAAGTCGGCAAAAACTCTTATCCAACAAAACGTAACCTATTCATTGCTTTAGGTTCTGCATTAGCAGAGAAAAAGGAGGAAAAACGTGTGTTCACTTAAATAATATATGCGATGTCACCTCCTGGTCCTTCAACTGTTATTATTATGACGTAAAAGTGGTGACGTAATACTACTGGTTAGTTTTATATTTCTACTTTTGGAGTTGCTGCAATCGACATTATTGCGTGAATAGCTGCGTTTACCATACAGCTATCCGTTAAATTGTACACCTATGTTCATCGCACCAAATCTCGGAAACGCTTCCATTTTTCGTGGTATTTTTTTTACTTCAATTTCAAGCACGGAACAGCTAACGGATGTGCTGTCAAGTGGCTGGCTTTCATCGCGAACGCTCAAAGGGTCCCCTTTCGAAGAGTGAGGCAGGCTCCCCAAAGACGGTTACGTTCGCTTCGTGCACTCGGCACAAGCAGTTGTCCTCCATCATGGCTATCGACTCGCCGCAGACTGCGCCCTCTGTTCGCGCCACGTGGAATTCCGCGCGACGCTCTCCTCTTCCACTGCTTTGTTTTCAAGGCTCCAGTCATCCGCAATATTCCTCGCCCCGCTCGTCATGCAGTGGTGTATTTGTCGATTCTCTCCTCCCCTCACGACTTAGACATCAAAAAACTTGCTCTTCTCTAACGATGCAAATGTTGAGAATTGTTTGTTTGCCTTCTTTTTGATTGGATGCTCGCTGGCGAATTGTTTTTTCTTGTTTGCAGGATTGAAGAGTTGTTTTATTCTGGAGAGGAAATGGCGAAACGGGCTGAGTTCTTAAAACCCCAGGGAACACCTTCCAAAGGAGTTTTTCAGTTCGTAAGGAGTTCGACGGTTCGTTTTAGTTCCTTTTGATTCCCAAGAATTAAGTCCCTTTGAGCTCCGTTTTACACGTTTGTTTTTTTTTCTACGTGAAATCTCAGATTATGTAAAGATTTGGAGAGAGTGAAGAATTGTTCTCTGAAGCAAGAAAACTCAGTGTTCTGTGCGTCCAGCAATATGCTTCAGGTTTTTATATGTTTAATAGAGGAACTAATATTGGGGATACTGCTACTTGGCTTTGGAAAACGTAAGCTTAGAAGGGTATGTTTATAGTGACACTTATCTAAGGATTGCCAATGATATGCAATTATTACCATTTTAAAACCGTTCTGAAACGTAGTACTAAATGCCTGCAGTGTGTCTAAAGTACGTCTATACAACATTTACGCAACTCAGATATTCCGCCTCGTTTATTTTGCCCCGTAAATATTTGATAGTGTGATGTGTATCTGAGTCAACACAAGGTTCCCACTTCCTCTTTCGAAATTTCGACTCTGGCGTCCGGTTGAAAAATCTACTTGTAGCAGGGGAATGAAAGCGTGGAAGTAAGGAAACAATCCCTCAGAACTTATATCTATAGCATATTGCTTTATGGCAGTGAGGTATGGACGATAGCATCAGCAGAGAAGTCAAGGGTGGAACCCTTCTAAACGTGGTGTTGCATAAGAATGATTAAGATTAAATGGATCGACCGAGGGATTAGCGATAAAGTTCTAAGAAGAGTGGGAGAAAAGAGAATTCTGCTGAATGCCCTTAGAAGAAGAAGACGAGACAACTTAATCAGCCGCATCATAAGACATAAGATGGCCTGATGAAGAAAATCGTCGAAGCATAAGTGAACGGGAAGAATGGTAAAGGAATGCCTCATATGGGAAATATGTAACTAATAATCATAGACATGAAAGGGAAGAAATACATAACTATGAAGATATTAGCGGATGGGAGAATCGAGTGGAGAGCTACACCAAACCAATCTTAGGATTGCTGACTGATGATGACGATTCTTAGCTTAATTCTTCTAATTACTTCGATACTCTGCTAAGCCTTTCGTAACACCATCCAACCAACTAGGTGCTCTTCACTGTAGACTTGTTTGATGTATTCACTTTCGCTAGATAATTTACATAGATTGTGCTTCCAATATCTGTGGTTTGAAAAACTGGGTATCTACAGAATATTAGTGTTTGATATAGTTTACCTTCTTAATTAATAATTGGTAACAAGTTTGCATTTCAATAGCAATAATTGTCATTTCAGTTTGGCAGTAATCAGTCAAAAACGCTATCATTTTGAAAAAAAGGTGATATTGTTAATAAATAATGGTACTGCATTGATGTATTCAGATGAAAAAATATTCTTCAGAAGATAATGGCACAGTCACCTAAGTCACAGCATGAAGCAAATTTTACTGGCTATGGAGCAATGTTCTCAGGAATATTGTGATATAATGACAGAATAAGGATGCCTCATTTACTGGGCATTTAGTTGATGGGTGAGAGGCTATTTTTTTACCTATTGCAACAGGGGCTCAATTAGTTTTCTAATTGCAACTGCTAATATATTGCTCAAATTCGTTTAATGAATCACGAGCTAGAAAGGTAAGACAGAGCTCGTGAACTTTCTCTGACATTTTGATGAAAAAACCTGGGATGTTTAATGACGAACCCTAGAGTAATATTGAAACTGGAGAGCTTAAGGGGCAATGGAAGAATATTAATTCACTCCTGTCGAAACTTAAGTTCTGCCTTTAATTGTTGGAATTTGAAAGGGTTGATTTATGTTCTTGAAAAAATGCTTCACTTCGTTTCCCGTCATCCAAATGATCTTCAGGTCGCCTAAGGTTCATTTTCGCACTTTGGACCATTTTCATTTTGAAAAAGAGTAAAAATACACATGTAACGAATAACCGTAAGCATTCCTATACACCTTATTAGAAGGATGAGGGTGGTGTGTTTTTTTATTATTTTAGCATTTTTGTTAGCACGTTAGAGAATGATATGTAATGCATGTTTGGTGTGAGTTCAACCCCTGCCACACACCTTTATGGTGGCTTGTAGGTATTATGTACATAAAGAAGTAGAGGGTTTAGCTTTCCTGCACAGTTTGTTCAGAAAACAAAGTAGTCAGCAACTATTTGACACTGGCAGCAACAAGACCTCCTTTCAAACAGTTAACCGAATTTTATTTAGTAGTTTGGGTATAAATATACAATAACAATATTGATGATTCTATTTAATCTGCGAATTTAGGAATATGAAGTGCTCTCTAAAAATTAACAGATTGGACCACACTTTGGCGCATCCTGATTTTTTTATGGGATGGCGGGGGGGAAGAGGGGGACGCCACCCGCCAGATCTTTTGTAAAGTATAAACAAAATGTTATTTTAATCAGTATATTTTGAATGTTAGTAGGCTAATATAGTTATTACATATATGCATCCTATTAGTAGCCATATCATATTTTTAGAAAAAAATTTCATAATCTTTTAGGCCTATGCTAAATTAGTTGTGTGTCACAGCAAGGATAAAAGAGCCTTTCTTTTATCTTTGGTGCAGTCAAACTCGAGTGAAATGATGCAACAAGTTTTATTATAACAACTATTTTTCCAATTTCTGCTACCATGTGACTGTGACTTTTCAATTGAAGATTAATTTGGGTTTTGTAGAGAGGTAAGCGGGGACCAGGGAACCTTTGCCCCCCCCCCCCCCTCCCTCGTGATTGCGACACTGGGATTGCAAAAATATTCAGATACTGGCCACATATTCCGATGGCCCGGGTTCGAATCCCGGTACTGGATTTTTCATTAGCATACCAGTCTCGCTTCGTGGAAGCATACCACCACGTTTACAGCGCTTCGTGGAGAGCATTCGAGTTCACTACAGCGTACGCCTGATGGCCGCCACTGAGGCCGGTAAATCAAGACGTAGTTACAGTCTGTGACAAGTACGAGATGGGATTGATCGCATGCTTTTTCCTCTGTAGTCGACTCAACTGCATGGCTTATTTCAGTTAGGCGTTCTACCACCCGGCTTCTGCCGTGTTTGGTGCCACAGAACTTAGTTCTCGTAAAAAAAAAAAAGTGTGCGAAAAAACTAGGCTTACATTTGCATAAAGCATTCTAACAGGATTATGCGCTTTAAACTGTCATTGTTGCCACAGTTTCATTCAAAATTTGCATGTGAGAAGGTATAGTTACTAATTTTTTCTAGATCATATGAGAACACCCATTTCATTGTAAAACAGAGAGTTTAATTGGAACTTCAAAAATAAGTTCTTCAAAATAGTATTTAATTCTTTCAGAAGATTACCTACCCTAAGCCTTACGGTGAAGTAGGTACATTAGTAGGTTTCAGCATGCAGATAACTGTGTATACATGAATAAACTTGTTATTTTCCGATTAATTGCGTAAACGCGAGTTATATAGTAGTTTATGTGAATTCTTTTTAAGATTGTATGCTAATATAAATATTGAGAGCTAAGCAATCCTTAGTTAAAGGTCCCTTAGGGTTAAAGGTTAAACATCCCTTGAAGTTGTACCTGTTATCATTAACAGAAATATGTATATAACAAAAAATAGATAGCTGCAAGCCTGGATGGAGATATAAAGAGGTAAAGGCCAATATTACTGAAATATTATCTCGGTACAATCTAGAAAATTTAAGGTCACAATGAAGGCAACGCTTAGTTCTTATAGTGAAAGGATAGATAAGAAGAAATAGACGTGTATAATATTTGGCATTGTAGGTAGTAGAAGAAGATGAATATAGTGAGAAAGGGAGACAGGTATGAAAGAATAAATCACGTTAAAATATGAGATGGATGTTTATTTGTTGACGAACTTACTGCAGACATGTGCCAAACTTGAGACAGGATAGTGTTAGGATAGGCCAATGATAATGGCGATAATATGTTACAGGTATTTTTAGATTGCAGTAAATAAACACCGTTGAAATATTCCTTAATACTTAGATATCAGCCTTTTCCCATCAGGAAAAGGCTGATCCCATCGGGACATCTATTACTAGTCCAATTCCTATTAACATTAGATACTTCCTAGCCAATTAAAGACGACATAAAACTTCGCCTGTGTTATCTATCCATATGTACTAAATTGAATACCTCCTTAACGCGACGTAACCTAAATATTCCATCACAAATTTGAAATTTGTATGCTTACTCATTAGAAGCGCCGCGTCGTTTAGAGCCGAAAATTGAAGCCCCGTCGAAAATTTCTTGCTTGAGTTTATCAGAAGATTCCCTTATATTTTATTTCTACGGCCTCCTTTTGAGTGCCAGCGACAGGGTTGGTGCCCTTCGCCTCACGGTTTATCTTTTGTTTCCGTCACTTTTCAATTTTCTCGCCTCGCCCTCATTCAAACAGTAATCCATTATTGTATCTCGCCGGGCAGAGATTAAGGGCGTCATCAAAAGCCATTAAGGTGTCAACCTGATAAGGAGGTGGCACCGAAAAAGATGCGATCCTCTCCTCCACACCTTTCAATTCTCTCTCCTTATATCTCGTCATCGCGAGATATCTCCTTATTTCCTTTTAATTCGTTAAGGGCTAGAAAAGAGGAGACTATCAAGAAATTTTCTCGTGAAATGTATAAAAGTGATGAGTTTTTTTTAAATGCGATTTCAGTTTCAGCAGAGTAGAAAAATCGTGTTCTTTTTTCGTCGCTATTTTCACCATGATTTCATTTCATTAACATCTACGAAATGCAATGCCAACCACCACAATGGTGTGTGGCATGGGGTGATCCATCACGGTGAATACCTTTTTATGCAGTGATAATCAAATTATTAAGTATTATCACTCAGTTGGGCAAAAATACTAGTCCATGCATGTAATACTTACATTCAACTGATAGGTATAATATACTACTACTTTGAGTAGTAGTAGTTCTATTTAGAGGTTAGTTGAATATATACACTACTATTTTGAGTGAAATCTTGAACATGCATTCACGATACACGCATAACTAAACTGTTAGTACATGAATAATTCATTTTTAATGAGTTAGAAATTTCTATAAGTAGGTACATCAATTAATGTATTTAAATTTCCCAAAGCGTGCATGGGTTAGTAGTGTTAAAAAGCACGTGTTAAAAGATATCACTTTAGACTACTCTTTTGTATAAAAATTTAAAACAACCATTTTAATTTTCCCTTGTAACTTGGCTGGACTCTATAACTCGGCACCTAATAGTGCGTGGAAAAATAGAATTTTTAACCTCTGTGTCTTAATATCTATTAATCAAGGGCATGTGGAGCAATTAAGCTAACTTGATAGATGCCGAAAGAAAAGAAGTATAGTAGATTTTAAGTCAGAAGAAGAATTGTTTTGGCGAAAGAGGCTTTTAGTCGTAGGCGAGTACTACTGACAGGATTGTAGGATAAAGCCGTAAAGATAAAAGTTTGTGTGGAGCGAAGCACTCAATGGCGCGGAAATTTTGAATTTATTTTCTCCAGCTGTATTACATTAAACATAACTTATATACGCTTACACTTGGCGCATTGAGATAATTCGGGTGTCACAAGGGTAACTGTATATGACACGCTTTCAACCTTTGGCCCATGTGAACTCAAAAGAAAATTAGAAGGAAAGGAAATATAATTTTAGTTTTAAACAATAACAAAGGACCTTATTTCTCGCAACATTAAATATAAAAAATTGATGAAAAAAATACAACAAAAGTGTAAATTGTTTTTTACAAAATAAGTGAAAAACCATATATAATCAGCACAAGTGTGAAACTACTTCCTCTTTTTGTAGCAACCATTTTGTTATCCTATTAAGAAAGACAGGTGTACTATTAACATTAATTATATGATATTGCAACAAGTGGTACATTTTGGGTCTTAAATACACAAATGATCTTTTGTACAAATAAATGCTGTTTGGTATACCTTATAAAATGTTTTCCTCTTGTATTATAAAAAGTTTTCTAGTTATTCGTTGTAAACAATATTGGCCTATCACCAGATTGGATGAAAAACATCCTTAGTGTTCTGCACAAATACAAGTGTCTTATTGGAAATAAGTTCAAATTTAGGAATAAAGTAAATTAGTGTCCAAAGACCAAACTTATTGGGACTTAAAGGAAAGAAGGAAAAATAGTCTTAGAGCTTTTGAGATGTGGGTATGGAGAAGGATGGAGAAAGTAGTGTGGTTCGAAAAAAAGACGAACAAGGGAGTACTAGAGCAGGTAGGAGAGGAAAATTTGATTGAGGAAATTAAGAGAAGGCAGAAAGTATGGAGAGGATAGTAAAGGGCGAGGGTGTTTTAAAGATGTGATGGGGGGTGGATGTTGGTTGGAATTGGGCTAGGGAATATGAATTAGATAACACTTTCTTTTTTTAATATTTCTTTGCCACTAACTATCTAGTTGCCTGAGACCCTATAGTAGCATAATTGCATGTCTATAGTGCTTGCTTGGTGATCTTCACCCCCTGCCACCCACCCGCGAGGTGGCTTGCGGGTATCGCGTAGATATAGATGTACCAGTTTCTATTTTTCTCAAAACTACATTGCTGGATTCAATTATATTCCACTGAATTTCAAGAGTTGTTAAAGTACCTACTCGCAAATAATTTCAATTATTACATTTTAGATATACTACTACTTACGATCTGCTATAGTGTCTGCACTTTTCTTAATAGGCCACAATGCTGGATTCAAGTCTGTTCAACTAGTTTTTCAGAATTTCCGCAATACGTGCCGTGTAAGTAATTTAATTATTTAAAATAATTATGGTGATCTTCACCCCCTGCCACCCACCCGCGCGATGGCTTGCGGGTATCGCGTAGATATAGATGTACCAGTTTCTATTTTTCTCAAAACTACATTGCTGGATTCAATTATATTCCACTGAATTTCAAGAGTTGTTAAAGTACCTACTCGCAAATAATTTCAATTATTACATTTTAGAGATACTACTACTTACGATCTGCTATAGTGTCTGCACTTTTCTTGATAGGCCACAATGCTGGATTCAAGTCTGTTCAACTAGTTTTTCAGAATTTCCGCAATACGTGCCGTGTAAGTAATTTAATTATTTAAATATAATGATACTGCTACTTACGATCTGTCATTCTGACTGCACTTTTCTTGATAGACTGAAGAAATCTTTGTTAGAATTTCGATCAATAACCAAACACACGCTGGGCTATTATCTGGACCTCTTATATTCAAGTATTTGACTTAAATTTACTGGTTTTAGCGTTCCAACTTTAATATTCAAAGAAGGAGGAATAAAATGATTGGAGTGACATCTACGAAATGGTGTCGCAAAAGGATACTCCCGTTGTTTCACTCACTGACGTCAGCAACAGACAGAACTCGGCTGGCAAAATGGTGCCAAATGGATTCGGGCCTTCTTTAAGATGACTTTCTTGCTTTGAAAGGAGAATATAGGTACAAAATTGGCAATATGGAACACGCCTATAATCTCGCCCCTTTTTTTTAGTGATTTGAGGGACTCTTAACCCCGCCTCCTCCAATAAACCAGTTACGCTTCCTGCACTCTCGTCTTTCCTCATTCTCGTGTTTCTTTTCTGTCCTCCGCTCCCCAGTACCCTGAAGCCCCTTCCCCATTCCTCTCCTCCCACCCACCCACCCACCCAATCTTCCTTTCCCCTAGACGGGGGAAAAATACAGGAAGGGGTCAGATAGAGGGATGGTGGGAACCGAGCCAGGGGTCGTGCCGTACGTACCCTGGAAACCGTAACCCTCCCTCTCGTTCGCTCAGGGAATCTGGAACGGTTCCAGGACATCGGGAGGAACGCCACTTTTGAGGGAGTGCCGGAATGGGAGTGTTTTCGGGGGCGATGAGGAGGAGTGGGGAATCTCTTTACGTGGCCACCGAAATACGTAAGGCTTCGTTGGAGGTGAGGATTTAGAGGAAGGTCGGTGGGAAAGGGCGAGAAAAGTTGAATAGGCAGGTAGCCTGCCCATTACCCATGTTTCCAGCAAGGTTGATGGAGGGAGGTGGAAGATTTTTCATACCTGCTGGCCCTCTAGGGATGGCTGAGAAGGGACGGTTCCCACGAGAATTCGATCATACCATCACGGGAAAGTTTATGAATTATCCCGCATCTCATACTAATTCTGCATCGTAAGAAAATCCAACACTCTCCCATGGTTTAATTCTTAATCTCATCTACTGAGTACGCTGCAAGCCAACTCGAGGCTTTCGGGCAGGGAGTGAATAATCTCTAAACATGTACATGCTCTAATTAAGCAAACTAAAGTTACCATACAGTAAACACCCGATTATCCGTGCGAGCGTTATCCGGGATGCAGATTATCCGTGCATCGCGAATCTATTTTATGTATTGGCAGAGGTCTCAAAGGTACGTAAACTTTTGTTATTTTCCTCCAATCGTGACTTAGAGCCTACTAACTGGTTTGATGTCTTACGCCAGGCCGCCACCCGAGGCTTGCGAACATTCAATTGCGGCTGGGTCAGCTGTACTGGATACTTTTTTGCCATAAAAAGCTATTTTGTTTATCGAGGACTTTTCATTGGCAGAATGTGTTATTTTCCTTGGGAGTTTGTTTATTTTGGCGGCGCACCGTAGAGAAATGAATCCGTAAAGAATTAAACAGCGGATTATTCGTGTTTTCCGATTATCCGTATACCCGTCTTTATCATGTAAAATCGGGAGTTTACTGTACTAGCATACTAGATTAACGCAACATTTAGACACGTAAAAAAGCCAAGTATAGCTAGGATATATATTCACCACCTAAGAGTTTTTGGCACATTCAGAAAAGTATTAAATAGATATCTTCAGATAGAATTTAAACTCTGCGAGAGATTACGCCGGCTTTGTTAAACCTACGATTGGATATTGATTATAATGATTCCCAAACTAATTCTTCTCGCAATTTTGATACAACATTATTCGTATTCCAGCACCTTTGTTACCAAAATATCTGTTTTTCCCTGCACATCATTCAACTTAAAAATCAAACCTATCTCATTTGGGTCCAGTTATTCGTTTAGGCCCTTCATTAACTCAAACTTGGAAGTATTTAATAAAAACTTTCTACTTGTTCATCAAGAAATATGACATAAGCGTCCTAAAACCCAACATTAGCGTATGAGAAATACTTTTCTGAATAGTGTTACTTTCGGCAATTGAATAAACCGTATTACAATTCACGTAATTAAATAATACTGTTGAGCGTTGAAGGTACTGTTGAAATAATGAAAGGAAAAGGTATATATTTCGGAAATTCCCAGAATAAAGGGGTGTTCATGATCTGGAATCCATTTAATTATCGATTCAATGGATAAAACACAACGATACTAAGGATTTCTAATCACTTATGCAGAAAATGCTGAAGACATTTTCATTTTAATGCTTAGTTTGTCGTATTGAATGTTGAGCATTAAAATCTTGGGTAGATATCATAAAAATTGAGGAAATAAGTAGCAGTACTCAACTATCCACCTACCCGAAGTGGTGCACAAAGCCTTTGGAGTCAGTTTAGTATTTCCTACGGCTATCAAAATTACTTTTAGATTCGAGTTTCGTATCATCTGACGCATTCATATTACCAATACCCTTCCTTTGCATATCCTCTTGTTCCGTGTATCTTATTGATCGTCTTCCCCTAAATCATTTCAATTAATTCTTCACTAGACGACTATTTCATGGGACGGTCAAGTGACGAGATCCAGCCAGTGTCCAGCCAAATTGTCCCCAACTTTCCTTTTATGTATTTCATGGGGGTTTATTTTCCCCCCTTCTCTTCTAGGAGACTGTCCATTAGTCATCCGGCCTATTTTTTTATCTTTCTTTATTTCTGTAACAGTAAACGGGCTTTCGGTAGGGGAAATGTGGGAGAAAGTCACCAGCATCCCAAGAGGATACGGACGGCACCTCTTGAGGGGTTAAAGGCGGCTCGAGGACACTTGGATTTCGTATGGGGAATGGGTAGTTGTCAGAGGAAAAGTCGCGCTGGACAGATATGAAAGCAATCGATATGAGAAAGAAGACAAATGAAGCGCGTTATTGTAGGTGATGTCTGAGAGTCCAAGGATTTTCCTTTTCCTCTTTGCTCCCCACCAACGTGTTTGCTGACGTTCTTTCTCGGCGAATTTGTTGATAAGACTACCTTCATTGGTCCCATCTTTTAATGGTCATGAAGTAATAAACTTGGATTAGGAATTTATGATTTTTTTAATTCTCTCCGATTTCAACACGCTGGTTCCGACATATTCCCAACATGTAGTTGCCAGTATTTCGTAACCAGCATGCCGAAAGTCGATGGAAGTGGAAATTTATAGCAATAGCTCCGCAAAAGTTTTCCATTGGTCTTCAAATTAGGGTATTAATTATCATCATCATCATCATAAGTCAGCAATCCTAAAATTGGTTAGACGCAGCTCTCCACTCAACACTTCTAGCAACTAATCTATTCATATTTTCGTATTTCTTCTCTTCGCATCCTTCATCACTTGTTCTATATATGTCATACGAGGCCTTCCTCTTATGTTCTTCCCGTCTCCGACAATATTGACAACCCAGGGGCAAAGAAGAACCAGATGAATTGGATATACCATGAGGCTCAATGGATTAGTTAGAAATATAATAGAAGGGGAAATTAAAGGGAAGGTCCCGCGAGGAAGACCAGGGGACAAATACATAGAGCAAATAAACTAGGACGTGAAAGAAAAAGTCTATCAAGTCAATAGGGAATTAACACTGAATAGGGCAGAATGGAGGGCTGCAGTAATCCAATGCTAGGATTAAAATACAAATGATGATTAAACAACTGCATGACTCTTCTGAATAGTGAAAGTGAACTCTACAGCCGGAAGATTCTCCAATTCTTAGACTTGAGGCCAAAATAATTATAATAAATTTTGTAAAATCCTGGAAGTTTGAACATTTCAAAAGCTCTTTTACCTACTTTAGATATATGGTGCTCGGTGGTCATTTTGTCTGAAACATTAAAAAATTTTGGATTCGTGTAAACAGTGTGAAGGTCAGTAGAAATGCAAGCACCCTATGATCTGTAGAGTGATATTGAGTAATATTATACAGTGGTAAACGCATTGTAAAGCTTACTTTTGACGTGAGTACGTATTTACCAAATATATGAAATTAAATACAATTAACTAATGGAGATTGATTATACATGCTTTTTTGCTTGTTGTTTTAAATAAGGGGGAAATCTAAATGATACATTTTCATTTATCTTGTTGGGAGTCAACCTCCTGTTTGAAATCGGCGTATGTAAATATCTGTAATGTCTTATCTTGATGAAGAGCGATGAGTAGGGAGAAGGAGAAAGTTGCCTCATCCAGCACAGGGTAAATAACGGGAATGTCAAAAGTCAAAAATATCAGGTCAGCACGTATTAACCTTGACCTTAACTCTAAAGCCAGCAGTATCACCAGAAAATCGAGCGTCACGTTTTCATGTAACCATTGAAATTTCAATGTCTTCTAAACATCAAAATACGTAAGGTTAGACGTTATCCCGTTGAATAAACGAAGGACCAAAGGCTTTTTCGAGCATTACATATGCGCACTGGTACATCAACCAATGAGGGGCAAGTGGGAAGAGAAAAGATTCGTTATACGCCGCACGGCGGCGCTGAAATTAGTATATCTTCGCATTCCAATTTGATAAATCTTTTTGTGTGAAGAGTTTAAAATTGTCTCATCAGGTACTTCACCTACATAATACCCTGCAAGCCACCATAAAGGTGTGTGGCAGGGGGTGAATTCATATCAAACATGCAATACCTATCATGCATGAAAAGGATTAGTAGGATATTCTAGTCTAAAATTCACAATTTAAAAAAGATAAAAATGACAAAGCAAGAATGCAAAACTTGCTGTAAATTGAGTTAGCTTAACATGAGTCCTTATACCAACATGCAACTGCCTATGCTTTCCATTGATATACTTGTGGACATACTATTGGATATATTTACAGCTATTCATATCCCTAATTGTACGAGGAAAAAGGGACATTTTGAATCTATCATTTCGGAAAACATTTTCCCTAATTTTGTGATAATGGTCCAGTCTACAATAGTAAGTTAGAGTTTGCAAACTATTTTTAAGGGCATCAGTGGAAATATTGACTTGGAATTTCATAAAGAAATTAAGTCTCAATTTCAACCTACAGTCTGACAATGATTCCCATTTTAGTTCATTTAATAGACTGGTTACGCTAATATAGTTCCGTCCCTCTACAAATATTTCCATAAACAATGATACGCCACAAACTCTTCATTACGTGACGTCAAGCCGCTCTAAAGGTTTGCGGCCGGAGCTCCGACGCAGCCACACCACTCGCCGCTTAAAACCTTTTCTGAACAGAAAAGTTCCTTCGACCCCAACTGCACTCCCCACACATAAGTGTACGGTAATACCAATCTTATAATTAAAATGACTGAATAATAGTAACTAAAGTCGTAAACGATGAGTTTTTTTTACCACGTTTCTTTGCATGTGAGTTTTAAATTCGTTCAATAGTATTACAAACGGGCGCGGAACAATGGAAAAAAGTATGACATATCCAAAACAAAATTTGATTAGTTCATTTTCTCCCTTAGCACATTAATAACACTACAACATACGTGACGAAAGAGTATTGTAGAGACTCCGAAAAGGAATATTTTTAGCAAATACGCCATTTTATTATAAGTATTTCCATAATCAACGTTACACCGGAAACTCTTCATTACATGATGTATAGTCGCGCTTTAAAGGTTTGCGGCCCTGCTTCACTGCTTGCAGCTCAAAACCTGTTCTGAACAGAAAATTTCCCTCGACACCCCTGCACTCCCAAAGGCTCAAGAATTTCCGCATTCGTATATATCTCGTTTCTTCCTTTCGCTCACTTCCGGGTGAGTGAGAGGGCAAAAGATGAAATCTTCCGCGAGCATAGGCATCCCCCCCTTTCAATTTCGACAGGAAATTCCGTTTGCGCGAGGAAATTCAGTATCGGGATTTCGTTATATGGAGGGGAGGATGGCATCGACGGCGGAGGGTGGTGGCGAAGTTTGTCCGAAAGAGAAAAGAGCGCGACTTATTTGATTTCTTCGCATCCAACACTCGTCACATTTACGGCGAGAAAAGGGGGTTAGAGCCACCGGGTTGCAATGGCGCCCCCTCGTTGCGAAGGGGACACTTTTAACCCCTGGGGAAATTGTTTTCAAGCTCCTCACACATACTCACCCCCTGTTCCCACTGCCCAAATTTGTTCCAATGCCCTACCCGAATTTTCTGTCCGCGAAAACTTTCATTTTCTCTGCCCACCCTCGCTCATTTCGGTGTGTCAGACCAAGTGTCCGTTCGCGATTGAATTTAACGCCTCAAACTCAGATTTTCTCTACAGTCCTCTCTCACCTACAACCTCCCCGACGGGCTATTTTCCCATTAGAAACCAGTACCGCGCTCTAATTAGTCATCAAAATTGTCGTTAGCTAGCAATTCCAAGAAGAGTTTGACGCAGCCCTAAACTCGATGTATCTAATGTCCTTATATTTTAGTTGTGGTTAACCCGAGGTTGGTTTTGATAGGTGAGGGAAGAGCTCACCCATCGGCGTGTGAAATTCAGATATTCAGGGTAGGGGGCCAGTTCCTTTCCTTGGGCCACCTGCGATTTCCTATTAAGATCTCACTCGTTGAAAATCGATACACGATGATTTTTAGATGGGGGTATCCAGAAAGACTCCCGGGATTTGAACCCGGAACCCTCTAGGGGTGCTCTACCCACTATACCCTAGACTCCTTCTTCATACATATTTCCTTCGTAAGTATATTTTATATCCTCCACTACTTGCTCATATACCTCATACAAGGCCTTCCTTCGCCATAACTCACGTCCGTCTTGAAAACTGCATTCTTCAGTCCATCATGTCACAATGCATATACGGCCGCTTGAATTTTCCCGTTTTTTTAGCAGACTTCTTTTCTCCCCTCTTCTTAGGGCCTCTGTGTTTGACTCTCGGTCTATCCATTTTATCTTCATTATTTTTTTATAGCACCACCCATGCATTCAGTCCTGACTTTTCCGGGCGGTTATAGTCAATTCTCCACTTTAATGAAGTAGAATACCTACTCCAAATGTACATCCGAATGGAATTTGTCCTTGATACTACGCCCATATTTCTGTAAACTGCCTCATCTTCCGTGCGCTCTTCGCTAGGGCTATTATACTATTTCCTTCTTGCTTCTCCCATTGCTTACATATTAATTCGGCATCTCAGAAAGCTATACTCTACCACATCTTCTGAACTTTAGCCTTAACTTCTGCATTGGTAACAACGCTCTTGCAAAGTTTTTAGTATACAATTGAAAATATCAGTCAAGGTGAAGAAACCTGATGAATACCGATATTAAGACCGGAATAGAATAATTCCAGGATGATAAACTGTGTTTGACGCAAAAGAAAGATTGAAACTGGAGACGGCAAATTTTCGGGACCGGACAGGATGAAAACCTTATCGGGACGAGGTGAGACAAAATTTCGGGTCTAGACAAGAAAAACATCTCGAGAAAAAACACTTTTCGGGACGAGATGAGACATAAATGTCGCTGCGTAAAATGTTAGGGAAGGGACGAGACGAAAACTTCGTAACGAAGGTTTGTTAACTTCCGTTCCAATCCCTGGTTATTATAATATCATGTGACGTACGCATATTGGGTGATATCGCTTGATTGGTAATACAACAAACGGGCTACCCCAGCACAGTATCAGACATAACGAACTACCAGGCAATACACTAGCTCAATTACCTGCTGTATCAAATCGATTTCCTCTTTATTTCCGAGGTGGTGCACTTCATTTCATGAATCGAAATATCGCAATGCCCCCATGGTAACCACCCGTGATCATAGACTTCCAACTCTTTATATCTCTAACGCTAAGTAGGAAGCATGAGAATGTGGTATTCTCCTGGAAATCAATAGCAGCCGACTGACCAGTGTCAATTGTGACGCCTTTTCTCCATCTGCAATCACCCCCTGCCCATGGCTTCCGTTCGACGACCTCTATACCGATTTGTCCTCAAAAATAAACCACGGGAAGGAAAAAAAATAATCCACACTAAATGGAAGCTTTTATTCCAACTCCCTCCCAAATCTTTATCTTCTCTTTCGCTCTATATTTTGGTACAAACTGGGCTATCGCGTGAGGGGGTATTACTATTTAGATCTTTGGGACTTACTAGAGAACACGGTGAGGGTAGTTTATACTCAAGGTGACTATAATAATAACCTATTGTTGTCACCTTGGTATATATTAGGTTTTTAGGTGCCAAAGCCACAAATGTTATTTCGCACCATGTAACCTAACTTTACCCTAGGCCCTAGGTTAAATAAAAGCACAAAATCACTACCATTGTAGGTTGATGTAGTTGATGTGACCGTCCGATACGTTCTGGAACTCCATTACTAGTAGGTGAAAATATACTCTGCGGTTCCACTGTTAATTTTAGGAAAATAGGATTATAAATTTTCCGACACCAGTGCGTTAAACTAACAATTTAAAAATAAATTCGGAGGGTTCCGGTGATGTTACGTAGCAATTGAACATATTTAACAAAAACGAAAAATAAAACTGCAATTCACTAAAGTTTAATAAAATAAACTTATTGCAACCTAGGTTTCAAAGGCAGTGCCCATCTTCAGACTATGAGAGTACCCGGTCAAAAAACGTATGCCATTGGTTACTTATGCTTGGTAAACTTCTAAGCTATTAAATTTTCTAAAACGATTTAAAAATAATATTAAAACATATCGTGTACAGCGGGCTTTACACGATACTATATTTTGAACAATTTCTTGTACAAACGCTTGTATAAACTGAACGAAATTGTATGTTTGTCTGATTGGAATTAGGACAGGTTCCTTTTTTCGTACAATCATTCAGACATTCACACAAGCCTTCACACAATTTAGCGCTTTACACGGTACGATTTCCTCGTATAAGCGTTTGTACTAGAAATTGTATACTGTAAAGCGGCCTTAAAAATTTACAGATTGAAGATGGATTTTTTAAGCATAATATGATGCCTTTTCTTAAACCTTTTTGTGTCTGTCTCACTATATTTATGCTAAAAACGTATGGCTAAATTTTCTTGTGCTACTAAAAACGCCTTAACCCACCAAAGAAGGATTTTTTTTATCTTATGCCAGAAAAACTTTTCCTTTTCCAAACCAGTAGTGTTACAGTGTACACAAAATTCATCCGTGTTTACATTAATGCTCTTCTATTTTTACATAAAAGGTAGAGAAATACATTCAGTACATAGTCAATATTTGCATCCTTGTCTGTGATACTTTTAAGTGTAAATCTTTGGACTTCGTGTTGACCGTCAGAAACAATAGGACAGTTCTCCCTGCCCTAAAAAGAGAAAATTTGTGTTTATTAACAAAATTTGGACAATTTACCAGCAGTAATAGGAATGTACTCATAAATAATAAAATGATTGAAATAAAATAATTAATGCTAAATCTGTTGATATTAACATAACCATTTACTGCTTATAGTTTATGCACAGAGACTTAATTAATAAATTTTAAATACCAATAAGACGAAGGAGCTGGTGATGAAGACAAAACTATGTCTTAGAGAACGTATAATCGAGTCATAAATCTTCTAGAACGCACAATTACTATACACATATTAAAATTACCAATTAGGTAAGAGAGCTAAATTAGCGTAGCTATTTACGGTACTCCTTACCAGCCACAAAATATGAAAAGTACAATTAAATCTAACATAAACTATTGCTCAGTGCCCTCATAAAAATAATTAAACTTTGAATTTGCAAATCACATTGTTTAATCAATGAATAATTAAACGATAATATAATTATATAATGCTGGAAGTGAATCCAAAAATGGAACTGTTTGAGAAATATTGCCGAAATTTGAGGACGACGGAACATCTAGTCTAAAACTAGAAGCATTGGTGGTTCCTTCAAAAATGCATATAAATATATTATTGGTATATCAGGCTGATGGAGAAAAAATAAGCATGCTGCGATTCGCTGATGACATAGCACTCATAGCAGAGACAAAGAGGGATCTGAACAGGATTCTAGTAACCATGGAAAGGACAATGGCCAGATATCAGCTGAAGATAAATAAGGAGAAGACTAAGATATTGGTGTGCAGCAAGGAAGAAGAGGCCAAAACCAATGTCAAACTAGGAAAAAAAAATTGAAGAGGTGAAAGAGTTCTGTTACCTAGGAAGCCGAGCAACCAACGATGGACGAAGCAAGAAAGAAATAATTAGTAGAATATTTCAGGCAAAGAGGGACTTCTATCAAAAGAAGAATCTACTTACAGCTGGATATACAAGCGTAGAAGTAAGGAAACAGTTTATCAGAACATACATCTGGAGCATGTTTCTTTTCGGCAGTGAGGTATGGACGATGGCAGCAGCAGAAAAGAAAAGGGGGGAAGCATTCGAAATGTGGTGCTACAGAAGAATGCTGGAGATTAAATGGATCGACCGAGTAAGTAACGAGGAAGTACTAAGAAGAGTAGGAGAAAAAAGAAGACTGCTGAAAACTCTAAAAAGAAGAAGGGCAACTTAATTGGCCATATCTTGAGACATTATGGCTTGATGAAGACTATCGTCGAGAGAAAAGTGAACGGGATGATTGGAAAAGGCAGGCCTCGTATGAGATATATAGAACAGTTTGTGAAGGATGTAATAGAGAAGAATTACGTCATAATGAAAAGGTTGGCCGATAGAAGAATCGAGTGGAAAGCTGCGTCAAACCAATCCTAGGATTGTTGACCAATGATGATGATCAGGTTAATTCGTTTCCATGAGACTAAGAAGGAGTTTTTAACTAATCAATTTAGATTTAATTTCAATCAGCTACCTAATCTAATAGGTAGCATTTTAATAGGAAGGAAGTTCAAAAGAATATTTCCACAATATGAATTTTTTGGAAACACGTAAACAGGAACATTATTGGCAAATGGCTATTGGCTCGAAACCCGTTTTCGTTATTAGTTTTATGATGGTACGGAAGACCCTAAGCCGCAGTCACTTTCTTCAAATTTCTGAAGAGAAACCAACAAAGCAAGATATCTATTAAACGAATTCAAGCGAACTTCTTGCTATAGTGCAAGATATCTATCTTTGCTGGCAGATGAATTCCCTCAGCTCGGTGATGACAACGAATTCCCGTTATATTATGTTGAAAAAAATTCCTCCTACCATCTTGCATATTTCTGTAGAATATTTGTCCTCCAACTTTTCTGGAATATGTAATAATTTACAGCTACTTAACAATTTAAATTCATCGCATTTCTCGTAGTAGTTGTGACAGCGTTGTGAACCGTGAACCGTATCTCTTCATGCTCGAGGAATTATTTCTGGTAGTGGCCTCGACAGTGCACTGTAGTGGTGCGAACCGTTATTGTATCTCTTCATGCCCGAGAAATACGATAATTGGAGTCGTATTTTCAAAATTTAGCTTCGCTTTCAACGCTATCAGATTATTATGCCTTTAAATGCATGGATTATTAAATGGCAGAAGCACAGTATTGAATAAAAGGAGTCGCAATTAGCGTGTTTGTAATGGGATGTTATTGGAAACGGATCCATGGCTCTAACGGATCCTCAATCAATTTGCATTTCCCCAAATGAGGTCAATTATATTCGGCCCGATGATAAAAAACAAAGAATGAAATCAAATTGCATTTCACTTTAATCTCGTGTCTTGAAACAACCCCATATATTTCGGCTAAAATTGTAAAATTAGCAATCATTATATGTCATCACAATATACCTCCAATATATCCAAAATGATGTCCAAAAAATTGATTCAAAATGGCAATACCCTTTCCTAATTGGTATTTTTACCACTTCAATTTGGCTGTGCTATGATTGATGCACAATAGGAACGATTATTTGTGATTTTGAAATGTTTTAGAAGCAAGCAATCAAAGAGATAAATGGTATCTAAGTGCTATGAAAAGAGATGGGACATCAATGGTACTAATTGAAATACACGATTACGGTCGAACCACAATTATGGACTAGCTTTTCAACGAAATTATTGATATAATGTAAAAATTTTGACTACGCCATAGGGAATTAAAATAAAAATATATTAATTTACTGCTTAAGTAAAAGGGGATATGCCTCCCTGACAACCTCAGATGGTCTAACCCTCCCAACTTGATTCGCTCCCCTGAACATTAATTTTCAATGCTTAGAAATGTTTCTTTTGGTGGTATTTTCCCTTTTCTCCCATTTTTTCTTTCACGCCAATATTCTCATACATTCTCATGAGGGTGAGCTCTAACTATGAATTTTCGTCAAGGTAAAAGAGACGAATTGCAAAGCTCATGGAATGGCTCGTACTCCGTGGAAATTTACTAAAAAACATTTGCAAAAACAAAACTTTCCCTGTAGCCATAGGTCGGATGATAGTGACAGAGTGTTGAAGGTAGCGGAATGGTAGAAATTTCTCTGAACAGTGCTGGTTAAAAATTTTAGTTTAAGCTACGATATATGGATAGTGTGATAAAAAGTTTCGACTTGTAAAAAGTGAATTAGAATGATTGCAATTACAGCCCTCATATAAACTAAGTGATAGGGAGTGAGAAAGAGAAAAATTACAATATTCATAGAGTAGCACTTACTTTGTGAAAATTTATGTTACTAATAGCACAAACACGGGTAATCCTTACTCAGTACTCATAGTTTCGGTGGTAGCAACTGAATACCTAAACCAGTGGCTCGGTATAAAATTCTCCAAATATATTACACTGGCTTGTTCTTCGTAGTTAAAGAGAAGAACGATGTTAATTTGAGGAGGATAGCCAAAAAATAAATTTAGAGGGGAGTTGTGGAGACCGATTTCAGGAAGTGTTGATAATTGCCAGGGTAAACTGATTTCCTGCTCTGGGACATGGACATCTAAAAAAAAAACAATTCGAAAGGTTCCTTTTTCAAGATGTTTTTAGGATAATACAATTCCAAAAGACAATTTCCCATGCACATCCTAGTCATTCAGAATGGTAATGAGAATATTTCATGAATATTGATTTTAATGATATTGAAGATCATGGAAATTCAATCATTTTGTACGTGAAGATTTCTTATTTTTGAACATATTTTTATTTTTCACATGTTTAAACCCTGGCATGAGGTATATTTGCATTTGATGGTGGAGCAGCAAATTGTAGCAATGTCAAATATTGTACAACCCCACCGCTCAATCGCTCATTGTCCCAGTGCTGTATTACATTCCCTTTCTATTCCTCACTCACCGAACCGTAGCGGTATGAGGAACGTTACGGGAAAGCGTTCCGGGTAAAGGGTTTGGCGGAATTTCTAGTGAAGAAGAAATCGATGTAGGGTGGAGGAGGCATTTGGCAGGGAAAGGGATCCCGTGACCCATATCTCCACGCATAGGCGCCTCACGCAGGAATGAATCCCAGCCTTATGGCTTACGTGAGGGGAATCTCTCGAGGTGTTCCGTGGTCAGATATCTGTCTCTTTTCCACTCTCCCTTTCCAATTGTTTCATACATTTTTCTCTCCTTACCTAGTCACAATGATATTTATTTCATCTATATGCGAATGATATGATGTATGAGAAATCTACAAGATTTATTCACGAACTCTTCTACATTTTCTTTGAAATGTAGAGAGTTTGTTATTATTTCTTTTTACAAAGCTACCATATCAAAACTCCTTTTATCTGCAGTCAAATCGTGCTTTCTCTCACTAATATGGCATGCGCTGCGGTAAGGACCGATTATAATCAAAATAATCAGCTCACCAGGTCTTTCCTAAAAATAAATCCACTTTTGATACATATACCTATTATACTATTTCACGCTCAAAGAAAAAAGCATTTCTAACTAAGAAAAACGTAAGTAATTTCTTCAATGGACTTCCTTATATTATCGGCATATTCTTTTTAGCAGGGAAGTTTATTGTGAATTATAATCACAATATATAATTATATAATACAAAGCAATTGCAAGCTAATGTATGCGCTTTTCAGAACTGTTCTAAAAACTTTAGGCGAATTTTTATAAACGTTTTTCTGAAACTGTGATCGAGAAACGTTCTTAATAAGAATTATGCGATATTCCTTTGTAACAATCTTGGATATTTTCATCAATATTTAATAGCCTGGGCAGTTTATTGTGAACTATAGAGCCAGTAATATGCCCCTACAATTGTTAATACAAATAGAAGTAATCTGTGCTTAAATCGCCCCATGTACCTTTTCAGGACTATTTTATGTATACTATGCTAGTAAATGTATGTCTATTTACTTTCTCCTTACACCTTTAGATTACACATTTACGTCCTTGATAAAACGGTCAGGGTATGTCTCCACAAACGTTCACATCGTAACGTATAATTACGGAGGAGGGCCAATATGCTATTTTCTACGGTAACACCTCACCCATATACTTATACCATAATTATTTTTTTCCCACGCCATAACGCTATCAAGAGAGGGGAAGGAAGGTAAAGAACCCAGGAAGGTAATGCAGGGTATGGAGCCACTCAGTTATACGCACGCCCTTACGTGACTTTCCGTTGGGGACACTGACGATTCTTTCTTGAGATAACCCCTTGGATTAATTCAAAACGGTCCGTGCCAAAAGCTCCCTGGATAACTCTACTCTGAGCACGAGGTCCGTCCAGAGTGAAGGAAAAAAGCGAATCTAGAACGAGAGCCTAATGAAAGAGAGGTGGGTGCTTATTTAAATATATTGAGTCATTGGATCCCTATCGTATGGCCTCAGGCTAATTTCTCGAACAAAGGGGCGTGGTCGTATCAAAACGCTGCCTTAACCTCCTGCGTCTCTAAACTTTGTTTTTTTTTTTAACGGTTAGGCAATTTTTTTTCGTGAAATCGCTTCGTGCGTAGTTTGCATGAAAATGCTTAAGGTCATAAACGGTGAAAGTGCTCTAATGCGGCTCGCTATTTTCCGCTTATCAATCAATTACCTCAACATGTCTCCTACGTGTAGTAGGGGATTGGTTATTTTCGTGAGAAAGAACTCTTAATCATTTTTTTTGCTCCTTATTCGCCGGAACCTCCGAGAAATTGAGGCGAGATAAGGCGTAGCTTTAGTTGCTGCATAGGGAAAGGGCGGACGATGAGCCTAACCCTTATATAAAGGGTATCGCTCCCTCTTGCTTCCATTTTCGGAGCTATAAGAAACGGAAATGATGAGTAAGAATTACATTAACTAACGGAATCATATGCGTGAGAAACAATAATGGATTCTCGCATTGATTACTTACATTTCACTCCAGATCCTCGATTAACATTGAAGGCAATAATAAAAGGCTTTTCATAAAATAAAACCAAGTCACGGCATCTTAAAATCCGTTACGCTAACCGTTAGCTTCAGATTAGAAATAAATACAGCTGAAGCAAGTTATCCAAGGAATTTTTAGTAAAAAATGCCTTGGATAACATACTGTAAACGCGATAAAACTTTTTACAGTGCGTCTTTTTGCAGTTATCTCTGCGCTCCAAGATTCTGAAATCGTTGTAATGGTGGGGCTAGCATTTTAGGAGTTTAATTAACTTGAATCAATACAATAAACAGTTAATAACCTTGTATGTCATTGGTATTGATCAATGGGGGATTTCATTTGTCCTTCCCAATCGTTGCTGTTATTCTACAAAGGTGATGAACAACTTAGTTCATTTGCGTCACTTAGGCAAGGCGGAAAAATTGGTAGGGGTGAGGTTTTTTTTGAGTGAGAGGGACAGAAACACGGGCTTCTCATCAGCTTTTAACAATAAGAGTCAATGAGTCCTCCCATCCGATCAATAGTGCTCTGATCTTAGAAGCTCTTCTCACAACACTGAAGGATGAACCGGGTTACCAATAAAAAATCTCTAACGCTCGTGCATTTGACACCCAGGACCTCGGGATGGAAGGTCAATACTCTAGTCCAGGGGTTCCCAACGGGTGGTACGTGTGGGTGATACGAGCGGTAGGCTAGTAATGGCCTCTGTGTGTGCGTATTCACGCAAACTTTACGCTGCTGTATTTCTATATATTTTTAAATAAAAATTAGCAGGAAAAAATGGAAAAAATCTACATATATTTATTTAATGTTGTCTTGATAAAGGGTTGAAAAACCGAAATACACGTGCATTAATAATTAACTATGAAGTTTTCTCAGTAATATAATTAAAATAAAACAAGCCGTTGGGAACTTTTCCGACAGTTAATATATGTTTCTAAAAAAAAGATGGGACTGTTGGTACGACAAAATTTCTAAAAATTAAAGTCGTACGTAGTTGCTAAAATGTTGAGACGCCCTTCTCTAGTCACTAGAACAACCAGATTCGCCTATTTTTCATATTCATACCCAAATAACATATGTTTCATATTTAACGATTCTGCTAGTCTGCCTCTATTTACGATAAATATTTTAACGGGGAAAATTTAGTGGCATATAACAAAAAGTTAATCTATCTACCGTAAGTATCCATATCTATTTGATTTCAGTTATCCAAAAGCTTCCTATTCGGATTCTAATTTTTATTACAATAGCTTGGCTCGATAGGATGCTTAACAATTAACATTAAATCACTGTTTCATCCTGGGATATTAAATCTCTCGGGTTTGAAATCATGATTGACTATTATCTGGATACACCCCATAGTTCAAAAATCTCTTTTGTATTGTAATGATTGCACTCAATTCATGTTTTGATAGCCGAACTCAGCTACTGTTGTTCGAGTTGAATTTTAAATCAATGTATTGTTCCTCCCCTAAAATATGGCAATAAACTAAGTGTAATAAAGTATAAACCTAATAATTAGATAATAAAATCCACTAAAATTATTGGAATGGCGTAATGAACTCTGAAATAATTTTTTAAATCATGTTTGCATGTTTGTAAGGATAGATTTATTGGATTTTCCTAGTTTTCATTATGCATCTGTTGATGATTGTATGTACCCTTAAATGTCTTATATTTGTCGTTTATACGAGAAAGAAATTAAACATGTGTTACAAAGGGGTAGAAGTAGAGCTTAGACTGCTGGCTTACCATCTAAAAGGCCTGGGTTTGAATGTGGGCATTGGAAGATATTTTATGATGGAATTCTGTTCCCTGCTTGGCAGTTGCGTTGAGAGCACATTGAGTTCAGTACTCCGTCCATTGGATGTGACGTTAAACCACCAATCCCTTGGTGTTTGTGGTTATGGGCAGCTTAACCCCTTCACCCGTACCCTTTATACTTCTATCCCCATTCTTGTTGCTTCCTCCCCGTCTGAAACGCGTGAGGAGAAATGAAACCATAGACGGGGAATATATTCCTTAGGGATTAAATTTTTGAGTCATCTATAAGGGTATGTAATTTCTTGGGTTCTCCTCCATTCCCAATTAGTAGTTTCAGGCTATTAATTTCCCGTTCATCATTTTTTTCTCTACCATGGGTAGTTAGTTGTCGCAGAATCAGGCATTGAGGTACGTTAGTTGCATCTTCGAGCTTAACTCATTCACCAGGAGGCTCTTAAAAACGAATCATATTTTTTTTTAAATACCACCAGTTACTCTTGATGGACATTTTTTCCTGCTCTTTTTGTTCGGATCGCCTGAAAAAAAAGAATCCTAGTGAGTTAAAAAGGATCTGACCCAGAAAAATTGAGTGGCTTTTACTCACGAAAGAAACCTACGGCTTTGTCCCTTTCGGGAGTGTTTTAGGCCTCATAAATCCGAAGTAAGTACTCGATGAAACGTAGCAGTTTGCCTGGGGGTCGAACGCTGGCATCGATAAAGTTCCCAGCCGGAGACTTGGAGAGGAAACGCCCTCACATTGGAACAGGAAGGGAGCTTGCGGGCATTAAAGAACGGAAACGGGAGGTTTCAGAACCCGACAGGGGTCGGCGAGGCTGACTTATTCATGTTGAATTCAAGGGAGGAATCGAAGCGTGAGTTGCGGCTCTCTCTAAGTCAGCCCAAGGCGAGATTGGTTGATACGAACCTCTTGCCTTAATCTGCAGCGCATGGAGTTCAATTGCATTAATTAAGCCGTGTTTATCTGATCTCCCTTTTCACCGATCCACTATTACTGGATGGAATTTGTAATTATTAAATTCATCATCGTCAACATCGGTCAAAAATCCTAAGATTGGTTTGACGCAGCCCTCCCCCCGATTCTTCTCTCGGCCAACCTCTTCATATTGACGTAATTCATCTCTTTTACATCCTTCACAACTTGCTTCATATATCTCATGCGAGGCCTGCCTTTTCCATTCCTTCCGTTCACTTTTTTCTCGAATATTGTCTTCATCAAGCCATCGTGTCTTGAGATATGGCCGATTAATTTGTCCCGTCCTCTTTTTAGGGTTTTCGGTAGACTTCTCTTTTCTCCCACGCTTCTTAAGACTTCTGTGGTTGTCACTCGGTCGATCCATTTTATCCAATCATTAACTTAATTAACGTATTAATTCAAAGAAAAGTTGTAATGAGTGAATATGCTGGGAGTAAAATTGGCATGCATTGTGTCACTAAAGACTTGATAGCCGTAGTAGAGAATGAAAAAGTTATAGAATGCCTCCAAAAATAAAAATTGGGGAATGCTGAAATCAGAGAACGATAAAGACAAAATACGTAACACGTGACCAAAGCCCAAAAGAAATTGTAAAATTAGTAAACAAAGGGTATAAAAGGTGAAAGAGAGTATTCTGGGATTTAGAATAACTAGCCATGGATGAAGTCATAAGGAAACTTTCCGTAGGCATTCAACTAGAAGAAAAGTTCGCGTGCATGTTAAAAATAAACGTGGAAATATGGTAACACTTCATCAGAGTTTTCATTTGGAAAATTCTTATTTATGGCAGTGAGGAACAAACTGTGGCATAAGCAAAACAGTATGACTGGAAGCATTCAGAGTGCAATTTGTGGAAAGGCTCTGAAGATAAGTTTGATAGACCGAGATATATTCATTGATTTCTAAAGAGAGTGGATAAAACTGATTAATTTATAGCCAAAAAATCATAAATATGAAGGAGTCACGTTACCGAATGTATCTTGAGATAGGTAGGTCTGATAGAGACAGTCGTCGAGAGCAGAGTGATTTTAAAAAATGGCAACATAGCGAAGTAGCAAGTAGCGAAGGATGTGAAAGAGAATAAGTACGTAAAAATAATTGGACTATGTGGAAGACAAATCTTGTGCAAATCTACGCTAAACTCATGTATAAGGACGGTTGGTGATAATGGCAGGCGTATCTCCTGGGAGGACTGGATAACTTCGTCAACTCTTGAAGAGTAAGAATATGTAAGAGAGTCGTAAGCGTTGGGTGGCTCTTGGAATTGGCTGGAATTCTGATTGTCTGTATGAAGAGCGTGCGAAAGTGTGATTCTGGCTTACGACGGTGTGAGATTACGGATTGAATACCTTTCATGGCTGGGAAACTATTAAAAATTCTTCACGTGACACACGAAGTGTTAATCGCTGTGTGCGGAGAATTAAACCGAGCAAAAACAAATTCCTAGTGAAGGTAGTGTGGAATTACGTGAAGGTAGAGGAAGGTGCAAACGAGTCAATGGGGATTAGGATCCTGGATTGCGTGATTGTCTGAAAATTGACACAGCAAGCCAGAGTTGCGTGGTCCGAATCTCGTTCCTGAAAACGTTTTTCAACCGTGAATTTTCTACGAACTAGAAACGCTCTTCACATGGATTTTATTTAGGTACTGTATAATCACCATCGTTCAACAATCCTAAGATTTATTTCAATCAGCTCCCCTCTCGATTCACCCTTTGGCTATTCTTGTGGGATCGATATTCTTTTGTTTCGCATCCTTTACAACGTGTTCTCTGTATCTCAAGCGAGGCCTGCCTTTTCCAACCCTCCCGTCATTTGTCCCTCGATTGTCTCCATCAAGCCATCGTTTCTTAAGACATGCTTGATATGTTTTTTCAATTTCTTTTTATAGTTTTTCAGCAGACTTCCGTTTTCTCCCACTCCTCTTGAAGCTTCTTTTGTCATCTTGTTGCCATTCCATCGTTCTTCAACAGCACCAATTTCCAATTCGTCCAGTCTTGACTCTTCTTCTACTCTAATCGACCATAGAGGTCGTAAAGAAGCACGCTGCAGATGTACATTCCACTAAAATGTTCCCTTAAGTTACCGTAATATTATTGTAAAATTGCGTAATATTGAATTTTTGCTTCTGGTAACCGAACCAATGTCGTCGAGATGGCAATCCAGTTCTCAAACACCCGCGCAAAACCGTCCACAAGTAATCTTAAGGCATTACTGTCTGATGAGACAGTTTTTGACGAAAAAATAAATTGATCTTGATGGGAGACCAAGACGGGAACGTATGAAGCAATTGGTGTGCACTGCAGTGGAGGAGAAATAATTGCTATGAATAGTTTCTTCGGAAGGAGAAACATACCGATCCGATCCTCTTCAGCATTGGTGGTCTATTGATACCGAAAATCAACTCGTTGCTGAAGGATTGAACGCGGCTAGGCCATAGGGTTTATGGTACCGTGTTTTAACTCCTGCCATCATCATCTTGGGGCAGTAATCCTAGGATTGGTTTGACGCAGCACTTCACTCGATTCTTCCGTCGGCCAGCCTCTTCATATTAACGTAATTCCTCTCTTTCACATCACTCACAACCTATTCTATATAACTCATACGAGGCCTGCCTTTTCCATTATTCCCGTTCACTTTTCTCTCGACGAGTGCCTTCATCAGGCCATCGTGTCTTAAGATATGAACGATTTAGTTGCCCCGTCTTCTTTTTAGAGTTGTCAGCAGACTTCTATTTTCTCCCACTCTTCTTATGACTTCCTCGTTACTGACTCAGTTGATCGATTTAATCTTCATCATTCTTATGTATCACCATATTTCGAATGCTTCCACCCTATTCTTCTCCACTGCTGTTATCGCCCATGCCTTACTGCCCTAAAGAAACATGCTCCATGTGTACGTTCTGATGAATTGCTTCCTTACATCCAAGCTTGTATTTCCAGCTGTGAGTAGATTCTTCTTGTGATAGAACACCCTTTTTGCCTGGCCTATTCTACTAACTATTTCTTCCTTGCTACGTCCATCGTTGGTTACTCTGCTTCCCAGGCAAAAGAACTCTTTCACATCTTCCAGTTTTTGTTTTCCTAGTTTAACGTTGGTTTTGGCCTCTTCTCTATTGCTGCACCCCTCTACCATCCGCAAGAAATTTTTGAATATAGGATGCACTCGTGAGCTAGGATGTGAACTTAAGCAAACAGTTCGTCGCTCCCCAGGACTAAGAGGCCGGCACCCTGTTCCCTCAGCCTCTGCGACATCAGGGGCGGAGTAGACGCGGATTGGGTACGCGAGAATGATGGCCCAGGGGCATAAGGGGAGGAAGGAAGAGATTCAGGGCCCGCAGTAATAAATAGGACCGGCCTAGGATAGAGCGATCGGGGGTCTCGTCGGTTTTTAAAGGGGTGAGCCGTAGAGGAGAGGAAAGGGAACGGAGGTGAGTAGCTTCTCCACTTCTCACACCCTTTCTCCCCACTCAAATCCTCCTTCCTCCCAGGGTCCAATCCCTGAAGGTCAACGCGGCCTATGTGGGCAAGGGGCGTTGGGAGGAGGGTTTGATTTATGCTGGCGGAGGAAGGGAGGAGATAAAAACGTGGGGAGGGGGGTGGGTTTTGCGGGAGGAGAATGGGTGGGGCCAAGCTACGCCCCGAGGATAGCAAGACAAGTGGGGGGAGTGAGATAAATGGTGATAAGGGGAGACAAGAGGGGGATTTATGAAGAAGGGACAGAGGCGCGGGGTATTGGAGTGGCGTAAAGTTAGGAGACGGATGTGGTTCCGGTGGCTCGTGATGCCAAAGTCCGCTTTACGAATGTGGTTGACTTCAAGAGTCAACTGCAGGGTCAAATGGGCAACGCAATCAAGATTATACTCTCATTGCATTCAAGATTATACTTGACGATTGAATCTCGGCTGGAAAATGAGACATTATCGTTAGTTTTTGGGTCGTCACCGACTGTCATCAATTCTTAGATAATTTTGTCACAACTCTCCAATTTAATCTGCTCTCTGCTCACTTTTTCATGCCTCCATAAGTCTTTCCGTTAGTATCCTCCATTATTATCTCCATACACTTCATACCATGACTTCATTTGTCTTTTTTCCTGTTCACTTTTCCCTCTACGGCTCTCTTCACCGAGCTATCATGTCTCAAGATACGGCCGATTAGGTATTCCCGTCTTTTTTTGTTGGTCTTCAACAGACTTACCCTTTTTCAATTACGCTGTCACTTATTTGATCCCTTTAATGATCGTCATTTTTCTGTAGCACCACATTTCGAATATGCTTCCAGTCTTGCCTTCTCTGCTGCAGTTTTCTTCCATTCCTCGCTTCCATAAAAATGCATGATTCAGATATGAGTGCTTATCCAATGTTTAACCTCATCTTAGCTTGTATTTCCAGCCGTAAGTGGTTTCTTCTGACGGTAGAATGCTCTCTTCGCCTGGGCTTATCTACTGACTCTTTCCTTCTTTCTTCAGCCACATGTGGTTACCCAGCTTCCCAGATAACAATACTCTTTCTTTTTTCACGATCTATTACCTGTGTTTTCTTTCTGTTAATGCTAATGTATTCCGTTCAAAATCTTTTTATGTGAACTAGAGTCTTCCTTAAATTTATTTTCTTCTCTGCTAGGGTAACAATTGTATTATCGGAATATATGATCTGCATATTAATTATTAATGCAGAATACCAATTTGTATACTTGATCCACAACTCTTCTCTTTGATATATGTAATAGTTTTCTCGATGTAGACGTTATTCTTTGGACAAAAGCGAACCTAAGTATTTTTTCGTCACAAACTCTCTAGTGACACCGTGAATATCATAGATAAATTAGTGTAGGACTGACAGCTCCACCAGCTCCACGCTACTTTCGCTTCGTTAGAGTTAGCTGCAGAGGCTTTTATATGGTATACCACTGACAATATAAATTCCATCCGGAGAGGGAGTGCATCACTAGATCTTTCTAGTGGGAAGAAATCTTAGGGCCCAATAGATTTTGATTAAAAGTTGTATTTTGAAGATAAAAAGCGTAAGTTTGGACTAGCCTTGTCTCAAAGGCAATGGTTCCGATGAAACTGTTCCGCAATGCTGAACACTAAAATAAATCAAATGTTATATTTATCTGCCGCTATAAGGTGAACTTTAACATGGCTTTGTTTTCCCGTGAAAAAATATCGTTGCAATATTTAGGGCTCTTCTGTATTAAAAATTGCCAAATTTTACGAAAGATTAACAATATAAGTGCTCTTTTCTAAAATAAGAATTTCCTACGTTTTCATTTGCCTAAAACACTTGAAATATTAGGTTTTTCACCTCCGAAATCAATGTTGATAGTGAGAACCGGGGTAAAAAGGTGGCTAGATTAATGTCACCCACTTGTATGTTGGGGTTCGAAGATTGAGACGCCCTCGCTGCAGGTAGGAGTTTAATGCTGCAGCGGGACGATAGCTGGTGTTATCGTCCAAGCATCATTGTCAGAAAAAATATGGCTTCAGACGTATCTTTATATGAGGTTTTTCCTTACCACCATGCTTGTGTTTCTAGCCGTAAGTATTTATTTTACATTTGACATGTCTTTATTTATTCTGGGTGAGATGAGGCCGTATGGCCCCCTAGTCCCCTAGCCCAGGGTTCATTGGGATACAAAGTTTAATAATTTTCAAGTAATTTGGCACGCAGGTCAGGGATATATTCTATTTTAAACAACAGGGTAAAAACAGGCATTTGGCGACCATATAGCAGTGCATACTCTTTCCATGGGTGTCGTTTTGGTGGAATTACTCTCTCACAGAAGATAAATAATAAAAATTAAGCATTTCATTATTTAAACAGTTAACAAAAAACAATTAAACCTTTTTTGTAGAGCAGTGTGCTTATTTTTTTACAACCGTTTGAATCCTCTTGAAAGATTTGTGGTTCTACAAACGAAAAAGTAAGTAACACAAAATTGAAAAAGATTAATAAGGACAATTAAATTATATGAGAGGGAGAGAATTTTACTAAATGAAGTATGTTCTTCATTTAGTAAAATTCCCTCTACGCCGGTTATTATCACTATTTTCTTCTAATTTTTTTGGTTACTCATCTTCTCAAACAATAATATTATTTTACCTCCTCAATCTTTTGTTTTCTTAGTTTGAGATACAATAAGTAGCAGTATCGTGAGAATATGAAGAGGGTAGCGGTCAGGAATACCGAATAAAGAGCTGCGTGAAACCAACCTTAAGATATCCATAAAGAATAAACTCGCAGATGTTTAATCAACGCGACACATTGCCATAAAAGTAACCTAAGTTTCAACACGATGTCTTAATGTTCACGTTGACATTCACACAACGTGTTGAACCTCACTTCGGTTTTCTCCGAATAATTTGTGTAGATTGTACTCTGTGAGTTTATTTTATATGGATATAAAATAATTCCACAAAGTCACGCCTTCAGTGTTAGCTTATACCCTTGAGATTTTGATCAATTGATGCGTAGTAGAGTTGTTAATGGTGATGATGATGATATTGATGAAAACAAAGAGGTGTAAATTATCACCCGTTTCCACTTTCACGGTCGTTATCCGGTGACTTTAATTTTGGCGACGAGTGCGGCGGACATTTGAGACGATTTGATCCAGGAGCCGTATTTCGGGAGTGCCATCAGCGACGTCCGAGATGTCCTCCTATCTACCTCCCTCTCCCAGGAGAGCAGTGAGAAATGGCCGCCTGCTGTCGTGATTCCACTCTCATCTGTCTACTTTGCCCGTCCAGGCCGATGGAACTCTCTTTCTCCTTCGCCGGTCACGCCATACTTTTCCCTTCCATCCCCTGCCCAGTAGGAGTCACTTTTATTCCCGATTCATTCATCACCCATTCCTTCCTTATTCCGTAATTATTGTTTTCTTTAACCATTTCTCATAGCAAGCGAAAGCTATTAAGTTTCCCCAGTTCGTAAATGACCATTCTTACATCCTACTTGTCATAGATTATGCTATAGACTATATTGAAATAAATATTATGAAAGAAATTAAGAACTATTATCGTATTTTTTTCCATTAATACTAATGGAATTAGGTTTAAAATAGCTCCTAAAACTGGTATTAATGCACTGTCTAATTTAAGCTGAAAATAACTCTTAGGCTTTTTTAATGCATAACTGGTATTGATTCATCCCCTGGAGGACACCCCTACAGTAGCTTGCATGTTATTTTGCAAGTGTACGTGTAGATGAAAGCTAATTCATCATTATTAGGATCAAAATATGTAAATTGGCATTATTCTAGGTGGTTGCATACTCGATGATTAACGTTGCATTCACTACACGCCCCAAACTACACTATACTTCGAGTTATAACTTTTTAGCGGATGACAGCTTTTTGCGTACCTTCATAAATCCTTTCCCGTTCACATCTTCAAGATAATCTTCTATTCATCTACTTGGAAATGTTACGGTTCAATCCGCTGCAAAGTTATTTATGAGGAGGTAATTAGTCTCAAAGGAGACTTAATGAGGCGTGAGCATGATGTATTCAATGTTCTTATTCTTATTTCTTATTCTTTAGCATTCTTATTTGTTTGCGTTTCAAAGCTAACGGTTTGATGAAAAAAATAATTCTTAAATCTGGCCTTTGATCCACTCTTTTTGTTAATTGTGTTTTACCCGTGTTAGTGGCAATTCATTTATGAATATATTCTATTCATAGATACGTTCCATATGATTGGAGTACATGAGAAAGTTATATTGATTACGAATTGAAATAATTATAAATTATAGGACATTTTTAGCAAAGTTACGAGGAATAATGACTGAATCCAATCATTTTTTAGAGAACGATGAAAAATTATTCCTAATTATGAAAGAGGGAAGAATTAACGTAAAGCAAACTTTAGATTGTACGCAACTGATGGAGGGATACATCTGTGGCCCTGATTTACTATAACGATTAGCGTAATAATTCTAGGTAAATAGACTCCGTTAGATTTTCTTTCCAGTAAGTAGATGGTATGCATGCATTTATTTATAGTATTTCATTATTTATAGTAGAGTGCTTCAGACTCGTTGACAGAATTGAGAGAAAAAAGGAGAAGGGTATATCTACAATAATTTTAGAAATTTATGCCAATTCTTGGTACAATATTGCTAATGTGTATGTAACCAACGCGTTTGTTTCATGTTTTTGAAATATGAGAATTTTGAAAAATACAATACAAAGAAAGGTGAGCAAATTTAATATTTTAAGTACTCATCGTCACCAGTAATCAATCTAATACAATATCTAACATCTCCTTATTTATGTCTTTTCTTTTTGATCGTTCGATATTCCCTCTCCAAACATTTCACACGAGACCTTCTTTTGCCATTTGTTCCATTCAATTTTTCCTCTAAGATTGTTCTCATCAGGCCATCATGTATCAAGATGCCTAGTTTAAATATTACAATATAGGCATGTAATTGAAAAAATACCATAGGGTTAGTTTATTTTTTCTGAGTTATAATTTTTTTTTAGCAGTGAAAGGCAGTCCATTTAATTAACTTCGCTGGTTACCGAAATTGGAAGAGTCAACTATTCCCTTATTTACATTTAATAACTATTTATCAGATGAAGGGAATTATCAAAAGGCAGTTGAACGGGAAGAACGCAAATGATGACCTCGCATAATATAAATAGAGCAAAGAGTGAAGGATGTAGATGAGAAAGAACTAGATAAATAAGATGAGAATATCTGCCAGTAGGATCGTATTGAGAGCTTTGTCGAACCAATCTAAGGGTTGCTGACTACTGCCAATAATGTATTTATCTGTAAATCAAGGTGTTGACTTCAATTTTAAGCGTTGAATATTTATAAAATTCGTTTTTGTGCAACTGCTACAAAAAGGCGTATAATTATGCTTGCGACTTATTGTAATACATATATAATAATTAACCAATGCAGATGAAACCATTTACTCATTTTTGTTTCAGAAGAACCTCAGTGGTCACTGTCCAACTCGATGAGGCTGCAAATATTATCCACTCATCTCAGCTGGATATGCAGGTATGTTAAATATTTGTGAAGACGCTGTGATGAATGAGTTGAATTGGTTTTTCAAGTAAACCTCCCAACCAGGAATTGATCGGCTGGAAAAATTAGCTCGGGGCACGAGGTTTAGCAATTAATCTCATGTTATTTTATTTTATATTGAAGTACCCTAGGTTATCCAAGTATCCAGATAATTGTTCCTCTGGTTCTCTTCTCGCGTTTGTCCATAGTTCGAGCCTTAAATGTCTTGAAAATAACAAACTCAGTCTGCTGGATTATTTCATGGAGGTTCTTTGGAGAATAGTTTATTATCTCGTATTTCATTATAGGTGGAACTTTGTCTATTTCTTCCGCAGAATTTCAACTTACCCCTTGACCTCTTTTCTCTCTATTCATGCTTGACTTGTGCACCTGATACTTGAAGCATGAAGTGAAACATGCATTGTAACTTTCCGCACAATTTAATTTCCCGAAATTGCCGTTTCAAAACTCATTAGTCATTGTCAAGGGTTAACTCCCGAGTTTATTGAAGGAAACATTATATCGTGCTTAATTTAATGGCAATCCACTGTATTTCGCTTCGCTTCAGAAAGCGCGCGCACTTGTTCTCAACGGATACTGGACCCACGACCCTTGGGATTCTATGTTTTCTTGTAAAGAATTCATTATTCTTCTTCTTTTTTTGCATGGGTATGCGTCGTATGCTTCCTATTTTAACATGTTATATATTTTTCTCTGAAATATGCAATCCTGCATGGCATTTCACTTTCTTAAAACACATTGATTATCCTTTGCGATATTATTTTTATTTGCCATACCTACAGTGCTGGCAGTTGTTTGGTTCTAGGATATCGATTAAAAATTAAAAATAGCTAGGATTAAAAAATTTCAATTTTACTATTACAAATTACAATGAACATTTTGTTCGCGGTCGTATTTCGATGGACGAGGGATAGTTTCAAAAATATTTAGTTGCAGATTTCAGTATAGGATGTTTTGCAGATCTATCTCTAGTATTTTCCGCGTTAATTTGAAGGAATTTATAAATAGAAAAAATCACTTTTGCATGTTCACATTCCAATAATTGTTTAGTTCACTAACCCATATCAATGAACGACTGTATAACAGTCACGTAGCCTGCAAAAAATGCCCACAAATTGAGACCTCTCACATGCAAATCGCTTCTTAAGAAACATTAATACTGCTGAATGAAGAGAATCTTATGGAGAGAGTTAATGAAATGGTTGGAGTATTGGTCTTTCACCTGAAGGACTCGAGATTGAACCCCGGCAGTGAGAGGTATTTTTCATTGGTAAGTTACTTGAGCGGGGAGCATTTGAGGGGAGCATTTGAGCACTGTACTCCGTCCATCGGATGGAGTATTAAGCCGTGGTCCACTGGGTGCCTTTCGTTAAGAGTAGGTGAATGCTGACGCCGGGTTTCTCTCCACCCTTCCTTTTTTCCTTTCCATTGCTATCCTGATACCATTTCCCCCGGACTGAAGCGCAAACTAGTTTCGGATACATAATTGAAAATACAGATGACACTAGAGGAGAGAAGGCGATGCATCAAACCTGAGAAAAGAATATGAGAACAGAAGAGCTACGAAATAATGACGAACATTTTTACGAGAAGAAAAATTTCCTTGCAATGTGTTTTGGCCATATTCAGAATCTTTACTACAATCTAGTTTCTACTTCGTACGGCATAAAATCTCTATTACGATTATAAAATTCTATACAAATTCACTTAGATGTGGTTCATATAAGTTGAGAAATCACCCCCATCCCTTCCATTCCTATCCTTATACCTTTCCTCCCGGTCTGAAGCGCCTATTAGTGCGGAAACAGACTTGAAAACTCCCATGAAAAAACAGATATGTCTCAGCGTCACCTTGAGAAGCAGTACCACCTCTGCAGGTAGAATCTGTTCACCAATGTGACTTGCACTAGAGATTTTATGGAGTAAGCAGTAGAAGTGAGACTTCAGTTGAGATTCTGAATATGGTTCATAATATTGTGACCATATAGGGAAACAAGCGACGTCACTATGATTTTTCAACCTCAACCGCGCATTGATTAATTCAACAAAGAATGGGGGCGTTTACTCGGAACCGAAATCGCTATGTTGTACACGAAATCGTTAGATGGAAACGAAAAATGAATATGAGTGCATTAATCTTCTAAACAGAGGTACTCGCATAAATTAAAAAATAAAAATAGCAAAAGGGGACGCCTTCCGAACGAGCTGCGTTAAGAATTTCTGCGTCGTCCACCTCCCATCCTTGACTGTTGTAACGTTAAAAAAGGCTCCCATGTGAGGTGAGCTCGCGTCGGCGGATTATCAATGCTGTAAATAAACAAGGGAGTTAAGAGCAAGCACGCGAGCGAGACAGACGCGTCGGAGAGAGGTAGGCCCGAGAACCCACGAGAAAGAAGGACGCGTCGGCGTATAAGATCGGGACTAATAAGACGGGACGCTCGAGAGTAGGACACATCGGGAAGATTAAGGAGCAGAGGCGAGGAAAGGTGATCGACGGAGAGGTGCAGGCGCAGTATCACGGGGAAGGTGTCGGCGGGAGTTTGACACGGCACTCCGGCCCGATCTCACAGAGGGAGGTCCAGACCCACCAATCACGATAAGTGCAAAAGGGATCGGAACAATTAACATTTCATTCAAAGAGCTTTTCCCCATTTCTTAAGATTGTTGATAAATTGCTAATTGGTTAATATAAATGTGTTTTGTATCAAATATGTAAATTGGGCCCAATTCTTGATTTCAATGGAATTAAATGTATCAATTGAGTGCATGAGTAATATGAGCGGTATTCTTTAATCAATGAAAATCTTGTTGCCTGTATTTTATGTGCATGTATTGTAAGTGTGTGCGTGAGATAAGGAGAGTTGAGATAACCGGCGGAAGAAAAAGAGAGTAGGGTGAGAGGGTTACACTGTCTTGAGGAAGAATTAGAGGGAGGCGGGGGGGGGGGGGGTCGGAGGGGAGGTCTGCCTGAAAAGATCCTGTCGATTTGGCAGAGTCATCAGCTGTGTGTCCCGCATTGTGATTAAGCGAAGAAGCTACGCAGTCACAGTTGTGATTGGACGAAGTGGATGACGTACTAGTCCTTTGTACACCCACTTTTCCGAAAGGGCTAAAAACATCACTTTTTCGCTGCTTATAACTCGAGAACTAATTTACAGATCGAAAAACGGAAAAATACGGGTCTTTTTATTTTACAAACTAGCGTATTCGGCGATAAAGTAAATATGGTAAACGACCCTTTGGATGCGTGATAGAAGATGGTGACTTCGAATTGAAAAAAAGAAATACATGGCCACCCAACTGTTACAATTGAGTTAATGTTTCCAATCGAGTTCCTCAGGGCACTTGTCTTTTCCGCGTCCTTCTTCAGAAAATGATTCAAGTGCCTCATTCACCTTGGCCTTCTTTCCTCTTGTCCTCTCTCCCTCATATCCCTCAACGTTCCCCTTTCATTGTATATCCTGCCGGAGCCCATTGTGCGGGTAAATTGTGTACGGAGCCGCGTAAAAGTTAAGCCTTAATTTCGGCGAAAGTTATGGAACAAGAGGGTATTAAGCACCCAGGAATGCAAATAAGAGAAGGTGACTGGAAGAATTTTCGGGGATGGAGATAATGGATGGATCGGGGGAGAGTGGGTGAGAGCGAAGGGTAGAAAGAAAGAGGGCGGCGAAGGTTAAAGGTCAAATGAAAGGATTTTTTTTTTTTCAAGCCTTGGATGTGGAACACACCGAGTCCTTGCCGTTAATATTTGATGACCCACAAAAGTCGCACTTTTCTCCAATGAATAATGATCTAATTTAATATTTGAGTTTGTTTACGAGTCGCTTTGTAGATTATTTGACAAGCTATACATAATATCAAAAGAAGAGAAAGTTTAACAATGGTTGGGGCTTTTGTGAGCGCATTAAAGGCATCATTTTTAATTACGTAAGTAGTCACTAACTTTGATGAAGTCAACTTCTCTAATATGTAACCCTTCATCAAAGATTCTTTTTATTTGGCTGAGGGAAACAGCTAAAAATTATAACATGTGTCGTTTTGTGTGACTTCGCTAGCTAAGTTAGTAACATGGAGGTGTTACCATGTAATTATCATTTGCTGAAATTGCCGTTTAGGTACGAATGTAATGATAGTGCCATAATAGTGCCTCTACGAATACACGACCTGATGCAACAGAAACATTGGACGAGCCTTAAAGACATTATTCACTAGGGTTTGAGTAGGTGAGGATAGAAATCTCCTGAATCTAAAACTTCCGGTGTGGAAATCATAAAATTATTTGGAGCTTGCTTTCGTCAAGGTCCACGTTTTCGGCCAAATATTCATCTCTTAGGAAAAGAGAGAGCTTAGCATGACATCGTTAATATAAGGTCAGTAACCGAAGCACAAGGGATACTTCGCCCATTGAATAGGACTCGGCAGTGTCCCCAGCAAGAGGCATCCGTAATGGGTCGTTTACCATATTTTTGTATTGCTGGATCTGATAGAGTTTGTGAAAGAAAAAGACCTGTAATTTTCCGTTTTTTGATCCGTCAATTATTTCTCGAGTTAAAAGCTGCGAAAAACTGATGTTTTTAATCCTTTCGTAAAAGTGGGCGTGTTGCAACCTCTGACGTCATTGACTTCTTCCAATCACAACTGAGCCCGCGAAGCTACTTCGCCTTATCGCAAAAGGGGGGGTGGACACGGCTGCCGGACTCTGGACGGTGGACTCTGCCAAAAGGAGTGAATTCGACAGGGTCTGTGCGAGCAGACCTTTCAAGAACCCCCCTCCACCAAAAGCAGTCAAGGACGGGAGGAAAATGACATCAATGGTCTCAAAGCAGCTTCTTCAGTGGGCGTCACCTTTTTCTTATTTTAATTTTTGATTTGTGAGTGAATGGTTTTGGTTAGATTACTTTTTCACTAAAATTCGTTTTTCGTTTCCATCTAACAATTTCGTGTACAAAATTGATAGTTCGGTTCCGAGTAAACGCCCCCATTTTGGCTGTGATTTGTGAAGGCAACATGGATGCCTAAATGCTGTCAGATGCATTTCTCTTTATGTAAACTGTATAAACCATGTATAACGTAGTGATGTAAAATTCATTAATGCCTTTGAAATAAATTATGATAACATATCCATAAGCATTATGCCCTTAAATGAACTCGCGCCAATTATAAATTCTAATGCCCATGACACGGCTTATTTTTATTAACCTTCAGGTATCATTCGAGGATTCTTATAAAATAAGAAGTTTCACAAGGAACACTCGGAACTCGTGAAAGCAATGCAATTTTAAATACGTGCATTTGAAGTGTAAACAGAATTAGATATTAATACATAATTGTGTATATCGCTAAATATAGCGTGAGATATTAATCCGACATTTACTCTTAATTAACTAGTGATTTGGTGTCCAGATAATACCAGGGAAGTCATAAGTTTCCTGCAAAAACAAAAAATGCTATTCATTCGTCCTTTGGTATATTACTTGGTGCCGAGTTCTCTTTAAATATTAAAAAAATATATCTTAAAATTTTGCTTATTTTTTACCCTTAATTTTGAGGCATGAATTAATAAAAAATATTTCTCACTCTATTTTACTTATTTCTTCCCCCTATTTACTTCCCGCGTCATGAGAAATAGTTTACTTTTTCTATAAGTACATGTGAGAAAATAAAATTAGGAAGCTAGAAAAAATAATATTGAGATATATCGTTTACTAATTTTAATACATTCTACAGATCCTTGAAAATTATATGTAAAATGTCAGCAAACAAGAATTCGCTTTTTAGTCATGTGCAAATAAGGATATTAGGTAAACACGTTTATTTTTGTGTGCAGGAAACTTTCATTTTTAACTTTCTCACGTAAATGATTTCTGAGTTCATAAGGTCCTCCGAACCGCGTAAAGTGTGCAAAAAATATTCATATCCCCCTCGTAAATGATTATCATTTAACCATATTTTTACTAGGCTTTTATGTATATTTTTAACACAGAGACGCATTGTTATTGTTAGTTTCACTTCCAGTTTTTATGAATGCAATATGTATTTTTTTTTTAGTTCGGATCCAATTTCTCCTATATATCCAATGGCCTTATCAAAAAACGTGGACTCACTCATTATTTTTTCCACCGCAAGGTTAGAGACCGCCTCAACATATAACTGGTTGCGTTCATTTAGTAATAAATTATAAATGTTAATGTAAATAATAAGTACACTATACTTCCCCGTTATATTTGTAATGCTATCTCTAAAAATACTATTATCCATTTCGTAAAAGGAAATCTTTCTTATGTTAAAGAAAAAAATCATATGAAGGTAAAGCAAGCAATGAAAAAGTAGGGAAAAAACTTTAGCTCTCCTCCAAACTTCAAGCCAATCATGCTCAGCTAAAACGCACGTGACACTATCATCAGGTTGCTTTATTTTTTCCGTAGCAAGTTGTTTTTTCCTTTGTTATAGCAGTGCATAAATTTCAAATCCTTTGCTGGCCAAAGTTTGCTTTGAGGGAAAAATTCAAGCATTTTCCTCCCCTCTTGCCTTACGATTGTGGAGACTGAGGACACATAAGAGCCTCATTGCTGTCACTAGCAGATATCAAGGGTCTCTGGTAGTATTACGAGAGAAGAAATGTAGAATCGTTGCCTCTGCATTTTAAAAGTTGATTAGAAAAGATTTCTTGTCATAAAGACAGCAAGTGAGCGAAGTAGTGACGGTAGCTAAAAATCAATATATGGACAGTGCTATGTACTCTGCCTTTCTTTGTGTGTAATCTTTATGTCACCTCAAAGTTCTATTTCCCTAGACTAATCTTTACGGAACTACACAATGCTACCAAAAGCTAAGAACGCCAAAACCAATCAATAGGTTACTTATGGTAAGAGCTTCCTGTTAACATCTGCTAAAAGTAAATCAAGATTGATTTCATAGGCATAACTTAAAGTTTCCCCATTCTTAAGGCAAAGACGATTTTTCCACTAGTTCGTGCGTTTAGCTCCTGCGTATTAAAAATGTTGCTAAATTCCTCTACATTTTATGATGATGCAGCCCTATTTATGCTAGTATATTATTTATGAAATCAGGTTTTATGGCTTCTTAAAGATGAAAACTCATTATTAAGGTGGCGCAAATTAGCACATAATGTGATTTTCCTTGACTGAAGTTGGAACACCAGGGGTCTTCTGGATATTTTACCGCGTTATTTCAAAGGTGGCTGTTTTTTCAATCTGATTCTTAAAACCAGAAGGGTCAAGTGAATGAGTGTTCTGACCCTTCTGTATTTTAGACAGCTCGCAGTGTTCTAAAATAACCATTCCATTGTTGCCATCGTTTAATTTATTATGAAAACACCATTTCCAGAGTATGGCTTTCCTATCAGTCCTGAGCTATGATGCCAAATTAATAATTCACTATGGTAGGTATGTAAGTAGGCAGTGTACCTAATACAGATCGTTTGAAGGAAGAAAGCGTATCTTATGCTGTTACTCTGATAACCATACAGTTTATGCCGTTGAAAACTGCAAGTACAAAAAGTGAGCCTTACTTAAAAAAAAAATGATTTCACACAAGAAACTGTTGCATAACCTCAACTCTTCCGTAGTTTAAAACACATTTTAATTCGCCGTATTTTATTTTTATTTCTCTTGTGCTTTAACTCACAAAGAAATACGTTTAAATTCTTAATTTTTAAAGAAACTGAACCGATAATCTCACTACAAGTAAGCTCATTGGTGATTGGTCCATATCCTTTCCATTCAAATAATATGCAGTGCTTCGAACATGCCAAGGCCCGTTTCCGAGGGTACTGGGATCTATTGGTAAAGGAGGATATCGAACTGCGGATGGAAGGAAAGAATTGTCACTGAGACTCCGGGTACTCACTGAACAATGAGCTGAAAGGAGAAAGAGATGAATAAGGAAGTTTTGAATATGTTAGGAGCTGAAATGCGATTGGTCGGAGAAATGAGGAAAAGGCAGCAGAAAGAGAATGGACTCTTTTTTGAAAAGGAAGCTAAATATTTCAGATATTTAAGAAGGAAGAATGAAAGCTCAGGAGAGGGAGGAGAATAATACGTGTACATCTACATGCATGCCCGGCGAGCCGCCATGATGGTGCGTGGCAGGGGGTGAAGATAGGTAAAGCACCAAACGTGCTTTACTGACATGAAACTAAGGGATATATTGCTACTACTGCGAGGAAACTTGTAAGATATTTGAGCCACGTGAAACTAGATGGTCATGTCTACACAGCAATCAAAATGTATCGAATTACATGAAGTCAAGTGGAAGATAAAAAAAGGATGAAGATGGATTTTATGAGGCAAACATGGATCGGTTAAGGACAGGGGTCTTTTAAATGTAAGTAAGGCTGACCTTTTCCTTTTTTGAACTCCACTTTCCCCCATACAATGCTCAATTACGTTCTATGAGATCCCACCTTGGATTGCGAAACACTGTCGATGATCTCTGTGAATTAAAAAACAGAGATTTACAACAACTTCCTAATTTATTTTTCGATAATATTACTTATTCACTAATTATTGTATGCATCATAATTTTTAACAAGAAATTAATTCTTAATGTATCAACCACGATCGTTGGGAAAGGATAGACCACACCCACCTTTTTTTTTGATATTGCATCTCGACATAGGTCTGAGCCCTCTCCTTCTGTTTAGCGTCACGTACTTTATAGATGGCCCAATACTTGCGCGCTGACTCGCATGCAAGGACTATTCATAATAAGAAAGGCCCTGCTTGCATCCGAATTCTGAAAATAATGGTGGAGTTAGTATCTATTCTATTATGTAAAAACATAAGACCAATATCGTTACTCATTTTTACTACTTTTTTATGAATGATTTTCATGCAATGGTCGATTTTTCTATAAAAAAAACCACAAGTAGCTGTACCTGAAAGTTGGTGCATTAATAAATATCGTCAATCTGCAGGATATGGAAATCATTTTATCTACTTGATTGTTTGGAAAGTCTTGAACCGGCCATGATTTTGCTTCGTGGAATTTGTAATACATAATAATGTATTAACTATTGATACTACACACGAATGTTTATTTCACAGACCGGTTTCTACAACTTCGCGTCATATTCAAGAAGCTTGTATTCACGTCATTTTCAAGGTACTAGTATCTTAAAAATGATAAGGAGATGTTGAAATGCGTCGGTGAAATAAATAGTAAGGTAGAATATACAGGTTATTCCTTCAATAGTAATTCAATACCAATTCTTCACAAGGTTATTTCTTCAATATGACAGTTCCGGGTTTGACTACACGCGCTTTCAACGTTTCCCACAGTAATGTCCAATAAAATCTATTTTCAGCGGGCAGATTTTTTCTGTTCGAAAACATATTTATGTGTATCACTAACTTCAAAACACCGGGCATAAATCACACAGGGGAATACCACTAAGAAATCATGAAATATAGTATTCAGTTCCAACTCACGAAAACATCCATAAAATTTCCTGATATTTAGTGACATTTTGTAGAAATTATACCATGGGAGTACAAGGTATTTGACGCGTTTCATTAAATGCTTAATTAAAAATTGATTCTTAACAACCGACCCTCTCAGGAATTTTTAATCTCTTCAGAGTGGCCTTGGTGGGTTTTGAGATGATGAGGCGAATCATAGCAATGGGATGAATTAATAGTTTCGACCTTGGAGGGTTATATAAGGTTCGTACATCATATTGCAGTAATTTTTAGGGGGTAATTTATTATTTCGCTTCTCGTTTTCCATCCCTAGTCCATCCCTATATTTGCTACCTTCATCATCATTGGTCATCAATTCTCAGATTGGTTTAAAGCAGCTCCACTGATTCCTTTTATCGGCTAATCTCTCCATATTTAATTATTTCTTCTTTTTGAAATCCTTCATCACTTTTTCCATATAACTCGCACGAGGCCTTTCTTTGCCATTCTTCACGTCCACTTGTCCCTCGACGATTGTATTCATCAGGCCATCATGTCTCATGATGTGACCGATTAAGTTGCCTCGTCTTCTTCTTAGGGAATTCAGAATACCTCTCTTTTCTCCCATTCTTCTTAGGACTTCCTCGTTACTTACTCGATCGGTCCATTTAATCTTCTTCATTCTTCTGTAGCACCACATTCCAAATCTTCCCACCCGTTTCTTTTCCGCTGCTGTCATTGTCCATGCCTAACTGCCATAAAGAATCACGGTCCGTTCTGATAAATTGTTTCCTATCTTCTACGCTTGTATTTCCAGCTGTAAGTAGATTCTTCTTCTGGTAGAATGCCCTCTTTGCATGGGCTATTCTGCTATTTCTTTCTTGCTTTGTCCATCGTTGGTTACTCGGCCTCCAAGGTAACAGAACTCTTCCACCTCTTCCAGTTTTTGTTTTCCTAGTTCAACCTAGGTTTTGGCCTTTTCTTACTTTCTGCTCACCATTATCTTAGTTTTCTTCTTATTGATCTTCAGATGATATTTGGCCATTGTCCTTTCCATGGTTATTACAGTCTTATTCTGATCGTTCTCTGTCTCTGCTATGAGTGCCATGTCATCAGCAAATCGCAGCATGCTAATTTTTTCTCCGTTGATATTCACTCCAGAAGACTTCTCCTTGATTTAATTCGTGGCTTTCTCAATGTACACATTAAAAATTACATGAGACAGTACACAACCTTGTCTCACTCCTTTCTTTGCTGCCTTGCTATTCGATAACCCATTACGAACACTCTGTAAATACTTTAACAGCTACTACAAATCCTTAAACCATGGAAATCAAAATCTTTCTATGAAAATTATCCACAATGTACAATAACGTTTTTTCCTTACCTAAACTGACTAATCAACAGTTTTTCACTTCCGCATTTTATCACTTCTTCTTCAGATAGTTCTTCAATGCTTTTATTTTGTGCCGATTGATTTTTCATTAGTTATAAAACGCAGCTCATTATTTATTTTTTTCTGAATAGTACGTGTCAACGATAGTTATTTTTTTGGTAGAAATGGTATCGCTTTTGCATTGAATTATGTGCACCATTTCGACAGCATCCACTGAAAATAAAAATAGCATTCTCAAATTAGGATTATCTATAATTTTCGAACTCTTCACGGTAATTAGTGTCCATACCAATCACCTCGTTCATTTTGCATTGTATGCATTTTGTCATTACCACTACATGGTGACACACATTTTTTTGAATCTGCTTGTGTGGATGATTAATACCTCATACCGCCCATTTATCTTTCAGGTTACTATACGTAGTTTCGTACGTTTAGAGGTAATCTTTCTTTGAGGTTATGAACTGACAGTTAAAGACATTTTTCACACTTAACGGTCTTGGCTTGATGACTGAATCATTATAAGACAAGAGTCTTAACATTAGTTTGATGCAGCTCTCCACTAGATTCTTCTCTTCAATAACATTCATAACTTGCTCCATATATTGTATCTCATGCTATGCTTTTCTTTGGCATTATTCCCATTCATCTTTCTCTGGATGATTATCTTCATCAGGGCACCATGTCTCAATGCATCGCCAAATATGTTGCCCCGTGTTGTTTGGTTCCAAAAGACTTCTCCTTTTGCTCACTGTGTTTTGGACTTCTTCGTTTGCTAAACATTTGATTCCTTTTATATTCATCATTCTTTAATAACACTTTAATTCTTTCAGCCTTGAATTCTCTGATGTTATTGCCTTACATACATTACTGCTATCAAGATACATGTTTTATATATAGGTGTTTTTTATTGAATTGATTCCTTAAATGCGCAGTTTTATTTCTAGCTGTAAGGATATTCTTCTTTGATAAAATGCCCTTTTTTCTTGACTATTCTACTGACTTTTTCTTTCTTTCTTCGTCTTTCTTTGGTTACTACCATATTATAATAATTTTCCAACATTTGTGTTTCTAGTTTAAAGTTGGTCTTGGCCTCTTCTCTCTCAATGGCTAAATAAAAGAATTTTCACTGAAATGTATGTTCTTTCTGTAATATCGTTGGGGCAATAATTAATAATCAGTAATTTACTCCTTGTATTTAAGGCATTGAACTGGGATTATGTTTGTGCTTTTCGTTAAATAATATGTGTTGCCGACGTCAATTTACTCTCCATCCTTTCACAATTTCAAATTGAATCCATAACAATCCCTTTCTCTTGCTCGTCTTACTTGCTTAAGTAACCTCAACTAACGTTCATCCCCTTCCAAGTAATATTGAAAGCATCAGTAAACACTTATCTTGCTTTTTTTTTGAACATCCCATTCACGCTGGTTTCTTCCATCTCCGCTTGTAATGCTGGTAGCAGCGGAAAGTCCTTCTTCCTTCGCTCTTCGCTTATTTTGTGCGAAAATCGCATTATTGGCCTCGGATCCAATCATTATATCTCCGCAACATCGGTTCACCACGGGCGTGTCCGGGGGAAAATAAAATACATCGCCGTTCGTTTCGATATCAAGATTCCGGAGGTGAAATCCACGATCCAGGAGGGTGAGATGTGCCGGGAAAGATAAAATAATTAATTGGCGCGCGAAAATCGTTCACGGAGCTCGTTAAATGTGTATATCCTTGAAGACTTCCTTCCGGCGAGGGTCTGGCCCTGTACTAGGGTGCGCAGAAGCCCGGATGAGAACCCTTAAGGAAGAGGAGAGAGAGGAGGTTTATATTTTTTTCCGTCCCAAATTTACGGGGTTTTTGGTGGTTTGGGGTTGTAGGGCGGGTTTCTGTGCGGTAGGGAAAGGTCCCGTGATCGACGGAAACGAGATCAAACGCCTATCCTTTTTTTTTTCTTATTTGCTCGAATCCAATCCTCCGTCGGTAAATAGATTTTCTACCCTCACGCCCAATCTATGATGATGCCCAACCTTCCTACACCACCCACGCTCGAAAACCTCCCGCGAACCTCCCAGGGCCCGCTTGCCACGCCCCTCACTCCGCAAGCCCCTTCTCATCCCCTGTCCCTCATTCGCCACCCCCGCCCGCCCAACCTTTCTCTATACATCTCCAGTTCCTCTCGCCGGACCCCCCTTCCCCCCCCCCCCCCCCCCAGGCCCTCCCCGAAGGCATCCTTGGGCCTAATCTTTTTTCGAAACCCTTGAAGGACCCTTTCTAACGTTACGCTGCCTGAGCCAGTTTGTCTCACGTCCGCCGCGCTAGTGTCGACCTTGCTTGAACGATTTGCCGGAAAAATCGGCTTTTTTTTGTTTTTTCAGTGTTGGAACACGTTTCTGTTTCATTTGGTTTCCGTGGCTCAAACTACTAGGGATATGTTAAGCATGCTGAACACAGTTTGTCTAGTTCCGCAGTATTTTTAATAATACCAATTTACTTCAAAGACTATAGCTTCTTTGTGCATTTATCATCCTTGACATTGACGTATCAGTTTCAAAATCGATTGGGATTATTTTAAAAACCCGTTGAAGTGTGCATAGTGAGTGCTAATGCATTGTTGTTAATATTATATATATTGCGAAATTTTTGCAAAGGATGTCCCTATCGCCAAACGCCATCTAAGAATTATTTTTGTGGATTTGGCTCGCGTTTTCTTTCTATGTTATCATGTTTCGCTTCCACTCCATATCGCCTGAATCTTCAGAATTAGCCTTATAAGGAATTAGGATGAATGTCATTTCACTTGATTCATTCAAACATTTATTTAAGCTATCTGAAAGATTCAATAAAATTATGTAGAAGAGAAAAATAGTGTAGAGATGGAGACGGAAGAAGAGTAAAATGCAAAGATTTAAACTTATCCAATGTTAATCAATTGACTATCCAATCCGGAAAAAGAATCCATTGAAATCAAATATTAAACATAGTCTCCATGCCAACATCAAGCATCAACAGCTCGAGATGGGGCTCAAAACAATGATCTTTGCGTAGCCTGTTACATTACCAAACTGAAAATCACAGAGAGTGGAATCCATTTGAGGTAGGCTGTGTCTACTAGGAAGTTTACACATTACAGAAAAGAAGAGCAAGGAATATGATAAATCGTTCTAATTATTCTATTATTAACTCAGGCTTGTTTGAAGAACTTGAATTAGGATTGCTATCAGGGCATAAGTTAAATTCTACAGTAAGCTGCTCATTTAAATTCAAGAGACAAAACGATTTCAAATGTTATTATGGGAACTACAGCTGAAGTCACCGCCTCTCTTATCAGAGGTATAGAGTATCCTACCTGGTTGGTTTTCTTTAACCTGGATATCGATAACTGGGTTCTTTGGGTGCAGTTAATGCTTAAAAATCAGTTTGAAATTCCATAATTTGTATCATTGAAGTTTGAAAGTCCATAATTTTTGTTTTCTTCGAGTATTTATTTGATTTTCGAAAAAGCCTACCCTTGTTTTAACAAATTTTCCGAAAACTAAAAATCTGAATTTTTGACAAGTTACGTATTTAATGTTAGAAAACACCTTGAATTTGAAATTCTTTTCTATTGTGCTTTATCATAACATACTGAAATTTCTCGCTCGTAAAACACAGAATGGATCATATTTGTGAACGGCAAAAAATAATAAAAAAAAGTATATTATCAAATTTTTTTTATAAATACAGTCAAACTCATTTATAACGAGCACGCTTAAAATGAGATCTCAGCTATTGCGAGGAAAGAGAGAAGGGTTGTTTGGAAATAATGCATTTTATGAGTAATATGTAACGGTTAAAACGAGACTGTAATAGTGAGCCTTACGGTTATAACGAGCAAATCTTTAGTCCAAATGAACTAGCAGTGGCTGTACTGTCCTATTTAGCATCTATGTGGATAGTTTACTGAATAAATTGTTCATTTTGTAATTTCAATCATCTTATATTAATCTGTGTTATTTTATCACCCTTGCATATGAATAGTATGTGTGTAAGCGCGCGTGTGTGCGTGAGAGAGGGAAATAATATGAGTGACATTACATGTTGTTACTTGTAACGGATATGACGAGCAAAAGCATTTGGTCCCTTAGATCTCGTTATATCCGAGTTTGACTGTTTATAAATTTTTATATAAATATGAATTTATAATCACGAAATGTAAAAAGCTTGCGCGTCATTAAAACCCCTTCCTTCATCATACAGATGACAATTTTTTAGCACTCACAATAGAGCATACATATTGGTTTTCTTTTATACTTTCTGAGTTAAATTTAGCTACAGTGCCATTTGAAACAAAACCTCCCTTGCGATTCGTTAAGAGTGCTCCAGCAAAAATTGAATTGGAAGCAAAAGGATTATGTTCTCTGCCTCTGTCACGTTTGGCCTAATTTGGAGTATTGCCTCGTGTGTTGTATCCGTGGAAGTAAGTTTCAACTTTGAGTCAGAGATAGAAATTGGCCGAGTTTTGGGAAAGTTCGATTCCATAAATGTGTCAGGGTCACAACCTGGGTTGGGAGAACAGGATTGAGAATCGATATTGCGCAGCAGGTCACCATAGGGTCACCAAACTTTTAGTCAGTACATTCGGAGCTGATATGTTTTCTGATGACTATGATAAGTGCCGCGGCATTACTGCCAACTGATCTAAAAAATTATAGTGGACATTCTCTCGAGCGGACAGGTTCAATATCTCACACTTGCTGCGAATTATAAGGGATCGGGAAAGGTTATGGAAGAATGGAATAGGCTAGACTGTACGAAGAAAGACTTATAATATATCTGCAACAGCTTTCAAATTTAGGAACTTTCTCTGACTATGTTTTTGTAGTCATATTTCTGAATATTGAGATGAATGAAAATATGTATATGCCCAGTCCATTGATCACATTTCATTAATATGTAATTTTTTAACAGAATTCGAGAAAATGTTATTATTTTTTAGCATTTGTCAAGTGCATATCTATGTTACACAACTTCCATTTGCAAAGTGCCAAAATCTTTGGCATTTTCCATGATTGGTGATGATTTATCCGCCTCCACAAATCCCCATGGTTCCTTGAGAGACCTGGATAAAGATGTATTTTCCAAAAATCTCGAAATGTGGCATGTCATTGTTACAAAACCTTTAATGCTCGAGACAAATCTTACCCGTTATTTTCTCAAATGTTAGGCCTAGAATATTTCGTTGGGCAGTTATTGGAATATCCAAGCTAACAATAAGTCACACTTGTACGCAATTTTCAAATTAATTTGTAGAAGTCAAAGTATGTCAGTCGCAATGTGTTTGCAGTTTAAGAAGTTTGAGTCCTTACCCTATATGTGTTTTTGAGAAAACAAATACCTCCCGGAGAGCTCGGAAACTGTATATAAAGAGGCTTTTTCATAAAACTTCATGCGTTTCTAACTGAATTGAGTTATCGTACTGCGAAGTGGCATGAATTATGCCTGCATGTGCTCATTTCAATCTCTTCACCGCAAACAGCTTATGCATTGGTTTCATTAGATGATAAGTCACGCATTTTCTGGGAAGGAATGGAAATATACGTTCCTTCTTGTGTATCTAGTGTATGAATTCTCATGTGGAAGCTCATGCAAGTGTATTCATCCTAGACTTCTTGAATGAATGAACTCTGGAAGCCAAAGATGAAACTTTATGCGGGCAAAACGTGTTGTATGGGGAAGCATTCATGAGTTTAGGTTTAATTCTGTGGTATAGGGATGAGAAACGAAAACACGTTGAAATTTTATGAAACAGATGTTACCAATAAAACACGAAAAAGTGTATTAGTAGGGAATTTCTGAGCGTTGCAGAATTGAACCGCAATTTAACTTAACTTTCAGAAAGTTGGCCACTTTACTGGGAAAAAAATACGTTTCCTACGAATGACGTTGCTGTCGCCTCGTTGGGACAAGATCATTATAGAGCTGATTTACCTTTTTTGATTATTCTATTACTAGATATTATTCTTTGAGTCTTTCTCATCGTTCAAATAGTGTAAAACTGCTAGCATTTACGGCTGTTTCATTAAAGGGATGGAATTAAAGGTCAGAAAATGTCAGCCATTATGACTTGAGCTGTCAACAATGCATCTCAATAGTTGACCGATATTCTGGCAACAATTCTTCTTATTGCATCTTTTTTCATAGGCTTCATATTAAACTGGCGTCGATAGTTAGAACTACTTTATCGACTTTGCAACCAAAGGATCATGGGATATCATCGTGCCTCAGACACGGGCACATCGAGCCATATTTTACGCAAATGTGGGATGGATGAATTAATCTTGCCCCTGCATTTGAAGAGCTTAAAGTATAATACTGCAACTGCAGTTCATTACACACAATCATTTTTCCTTATTTCCCACTAATGCTCTGGTATTGATGGCTTTCACTAATGTCAGTGCGTCCGTAATATTTGATTGACATTCCTCCTAACCTCAAACAAACTACCTTATATGCTTCACCGATATCGATTAACTTAAAAGTGCAGCATTTAATTTAACTATTAGTGTTCTTCTGCTTTAGGTTTATTTAATTGGTCATAAAATGTTTTCCTGCGCAACCTGTTTTCGATATGTGTTCATATTTATTTCCACTTACCATCTCATTTCACGCCATTCAAACTACTTTTTTACCCTCCTTTTATACCCACTCTTGACTACCAATTTCTTCCCTTTATCAAGTCAATTAAAACCTTTCAGTCCTTGTCACTTGTTTTAATCACTCTATCTCCCCCCCCCCTAATTTGACTGGAAATGTAAAAATAATATAATAGCAACAAAGTTCTTAGGATTAATTATTCCATTCCCATTTCATTATATGTATATTTTTCAGTAGACTAGGCCTATGATTTTCTTTAATAAATTAGTAAAATTATAGTTAGATTTTTGTACAGATAGGCTTTATAATTCTGCATGTTGTTTATTTTGAACTTATGTAATGGTCCTTACTTCATATGCGCCTAAATTAAAACCATCCGACACATGAGCATAAGGCAGGGGGTGGGGTTAGCAAAACTCAAAATCACCATCGGTGATTTTGAGTTTTGCTGGAAACATTTTTGTGAATAAATAATGTGTGCGGAATGTAGTGTGCAATTTGTTTTAAATAATAGTACATTGTTGGTGCTGTATTCGTGTATTAAGCGGGGGAAAAATGAATGCTCATATCGCTCCGTCTTGACAGTAGATTTTTTTTTAATGTTTCCCATCTATCCGTCCTACTGATGTAGTGTGGGGGTAGATATGTGTCTGCAATGCCAGAATTGAATTGGGTGCGTCGTGAAGAGGACTTCGAGTACAGTACTTGGTCCGTCGTCCGTTAAGCTGTGGTCCCCTATACGCTTTTCGTTTTGACCACTCCTGTGGAATTCCCCCCCTAGCCAATATCCAACCTCTCGAAATGGCTCAAATGAGCTAAGCAGTCGGTTGCATGCCCCCAAACTACCCATGCATTTGAAACAAGATTTCTTACCCTCACCACCAGGATAAACTACATCTAACACAAATACCAACCATCGACATCCATCCTTACCCTATTGCAGCTAGGCTAGGGCCATAAATTCTTCTCCAGGATTTCAAAATGAGGATGTTGATGATGATATGGATTTTATCTGCCTTTGAGAGGAATTTATGGTTTTTTCTGCTTAACTACACATTCGGTGCTGTGGTAAAAAAAAATCTTTTCGGCGAATAGTAAGTTTGCTTTATTGTACCTTGAAAGGGAATGATTTTTAGGATGCTGAGGAAGCTAGGCTTGAGGAACTCCGGACTTCTTTATCGTTAATGGTTTCAGAAAACGGTAAGAGTACAATGGAGATGCAGAACGGGAATGCTCCGAGCCGTGCATTGCATCAATGCAAGCTCTTAACGGTTCCCTCAACGCCCAAATCCCTTTATTGCAGCCTTCAGGAGGCAGGTGTCCTACTTTCGAGCCAATTCTAAAAAAAAAAAAAATTGGGACGCGCCAGTTTTTCGTAGTTTCTTCCGTCTTTTCCAAACGGAGTAATCCAGCGCTATACCTGCACTCGCCTGTGCACACTCCTCTTGCTCATTGGCGCGGAACGCTGAAGGAATCTTCGCGACCAAAACTTTTAAATTGAGTCTTGAGTTTCCTCTTTGCTGAGATGAAGGGTTGGGGGGGAGGGTTGTACTACCTTGGCGTTATCGAATACGTGTTTCCCCAAACAATGAATTTATAAGCAGTTCCTTTCAGCGTCTTGCTCGAGAGTAAGAGATGCAAGAAGAAATCTTTCTTCTTCCCCGGGAGCAATCCAAAGGTATGCGCCGACTCCTCCTATCCAAAATTGAACACTTTTTACAGAAGTTCGTTTATTTTTTCCGTCTATCTTTTCCTTACCGATGCGTGGGAGCGTCAAGAACGGGGGCATACCGACGAGCGGTGGCGATTCTTGTAGTTGGAGAAGCAGGTTTTGTTATTTTTTCCCCCGTCTCCGAGGACCATTTCTCCGACGCGGTGGGCCCATTTGACTCGGATCATTCGATCAACGCACGTGTCGCAGTGCTCCTTTTCTTACTTGGAGATGCCGAGTGCATTTTTCTATACGTTCCCTGATGTGTCGCAAATTACATTAATGAGCGCAGACTTGAGTCTGGGTGAAGCGATGGACATCATCCATGAGGCAGTAAGGCTGGCAATGAAAAAAATCACTCACCCCAGAAATTCGTATGTACCTGAATCAACTCTCCCGATGCCTTTCGTTTGTTAAATCTTTCGATCCAAAAATATTACGATTTATTGCGAGATATAAAATTGAAATCAACTAGTTTTTCAAAATATTATGGTGCTATTTCGGGTACGCTACCTTCCGCATAGGTCAGTTGCGTCATCGAGGAATGGTAGGTGATATCGTTAAGGTAGGCATTTTAGGAAAAAAAGATGCCAAAAACAGTTTTACACTCATGAAACAATAGTTATAAGAGCTGAGCGAGTATGGTCAATACCGTATGGTCGAAGGTGAGGTTTCTGGTGTGTGGGGTGAGAAATGTAAATGTAGGAAGGTGTTGATTAGTTTCCTACTCTTCTCCTCGCCACGTATTCTTGCAGACGTGGCACTACCACTGCAGCCCTCTTCTCTGTGGAACTGCAGGTCGTGTCGTAGAATAATGTCCTTCCCAAGAGTCTGCCTGGTTTGAGGTTACATCTACATCTACGTAATACCCTGCTATCCACCACGAGGGTAAGTGGCAGGGGGTGAAGATCACCAAACATGCACTATTGACATGAAACTAGATTATTTAATGGACACATGCTAGATAATAGTATAGAACCGATTTTAGAATAGAACAGAATTTATTTTAAATCTATTTTTACAAAAACAGTAATTATTTAACCCCCAGGGAGTATACCTGTATTGGGGCTACTATCATGTAATCCATGAAAACAATGCCGACGAACATTACATAATTAGATTTTACACAGTCAAATATTTTTAAAAATGATGACAATGATAGGGAATTGACACAAAGATAATGCAGCGATAAATGTTGTTATAAGTGAGATGGATACATATATGTTTAGATGATGTAGAACAATAGGTAACAAAATTATTACAAAAGCTTTTATTAATAGGGTAACAAGCAGCTAGAGGGTTAGTATCTACATAATGAGAAAGACATTATTGGTTGTTAATGCATGCATCATGCACTACAGACTACTCTGATAATATTTCACTTACCTATCCATTTGCTACGCTGCCTATTGTGCTCTTTTATGGTACGCGGGAAAAATGACATTGTTAATGTATTGGTACGATAATCTATACTATATATATCTATATATCTATACTATATATATTAATCCAGGCTACAAACGTATCGAATCATAGGTTTAAAATGGTGTCAATGTCAATGAAAAGGTCATAAGATTCCTCTTTTCATCGCTTGACCTTCAAGGGTAACTCAGAGGTCAAAGGTCACAGGGACGAAAAAGGAGAATCCAAACTACAAACGTGTCGAATCATAGGTTTAAAAAAGTGCCAATGTCGATGGAAAGGTCATCAGATCCCTCTTTTCATCCCTTGGCCTTTAAGGTTTACTCAGGGGGTCAAAGGTCAAAATGGTGACAAAAAGTGAAATTAGGCTAAACGTATCAAAAATAGGTTTCAAAGAGTGCCCAATACGATGGTCAAAGATCACAGGGATGGAAAACGAGAATCCAGGCTACAAATGTGTTGAATCGTATGTTTAAAACGTTGACAATGTCGATGGAAAGGTCATCAGATCCCTCTTTTCATCCCTTGACCTTTAAGGGTTACTCAGGGGTCAAAGGTAAAAATGGTGACAAAAATGGAAATGAGGCTAGAAACGTATCGAATCATATGCTTGAAAAGGTGACAAGGTCGATCGTAAGGTCTACTGATCCCGTTTTTCTTTCCTTGACCTTCAAGGGTAACTCAGGGGTCAAAGGTCCTTGGAGTGACAAATTTCGAATCGGGGCTACAACGACGCATTATTTTTAATAGTGCCTAATACGATGGTAAAATCCCTCCCGGTCTCTGACCTGGAACGGTTGGAAAGGGGTCAAAATCCACCAGGTGTAGTGAAAAAAACATTTTCGGGCATTGAAGAAATAAAGAAAAAAATTACGTGTGCAGAGTCCATATCTCCGAATATGCTGGAAGACACATTCACACACGCTTTTATCGGGCAAATTCAATTGTGCCTGGCATTGAATATCGGGTACGTAGAATGAATAAAAATTGATTTTCATTCTTAACTGATTCGATATTTCCTTTTAAATTTTAATATTGAAATTTTTTTGGATAATACTTTAAATACTTTTTTAAATAAAACGTATATTTAGTATTTTTAATTTAATAAAAGTAATTAACTTGAAATTACAATTGAATTTTTCCATTGATTAATAAACTAAATCAATGACCACCATATGACCCAGAGGGTTAAATGGATGGAAGTTGGGATCTAAATTTCTTAACATTTACTTTGGCAGCCTAAATAATCTCATTCATATTATGTGTTTCACGTCTTGGCATATTTTACATCTGTGACCAATAAACTCAGTGTAGCCCTTTGAGATCAGGAGACAACAAAAGGGGCCAAGTAACTTCATCTAATTCTTCACCCTTTCGAAGCTAGAATTCGACGCATCTTTTTCCCTAAATCTAGGATACACCTAGTCACCTTTTGCCCTTTCCCAATCATTCAATGTCAGATAATTTCTGGAGGGACCTTACCATCGTATTGGGCACTCTTTGAAACCCATTTTTGATACGTTTAGCCTAATTTCACTTTTTGTCACCATTTTGACCTTTGACCCCCTGAGTAACCCTTGAAGGTCAAGGGATGAAAAGAGGGATCTGATGACCTTTCCATCGACAGTGGCACCTTTTTAAACCTATGATACGACACGTTTGTAGCCTGGGTTCTCGTTTTCCATCCCTGTGACCTTTGACCTCTAAGTTACCCTTGATGGTCAAGAGATGAAGAGAGAGATCTGAAGACCTTAAAATCCACCTTGCCGTCTTTTTAAACCTATGATTCGATACGTTTGTTGCCTGGATTAATTTTTTCCATCCCTGTGACCTTTGACCTCTGAGTTACCCTTGAAGGTCAAGAGATGAAAAGAGGAATCTTATGACCTTTCCATTGACACCTTTTTAAACCTATGATTCGATACATTTGTAGCCTGGATAATTTTTTCCATCCCTGTGACCTTTGACCTCTGAGTTACCCTTGAAGGTCAAGAGATGAAAAGAGGGATATGAAGACCTTAAAATTGACCTTGGAACCTTTTTAAACCTATGATTTGACAGGTTTGAAGCGGTGATTCATTTTTTGTAACCCCTGTGACCTTGACTGTGACCTTTCAGGGGTCACAGTTGCAATTTCTGACCTCAATAGTTCTTCCATCGTGTTCATCGTGTCTGAAAACCTATTAGTCGAAAGTTTCGCTAAATAATTCCATCTTTTTTGTACTTCGAATATTTTAACATTGAAAGCCCATAAGGCAAAATTTGGATTTTAGGTTGGACCCTATTTCTGGGGTCAAAAAGTCATATTTTTCATATTTTGCTTAGACTCAACAAAACTTACATCCTTTTTCTAGCCAGGTACCAAATTTCATCCTTGTGGCTCGAAAGCAAGTGTCTAAAATTACAGGTTAGAAATGACACACGATCAATGGGACACTCTGTATATCTAATCTTGTTAATCTGATCAAACCTAGCATAATACGCAGGGGTTCTTAATATATATCTAACATCATCTGTGAACAAATCGGTTTCGATTCTACTTACAAGGTTTAACCTAAAATTTAACCTGCGTTCCGATAATAATTCCCATCTTAGTTCTACTATTAAACTTGTAACGCTAATACAATTATCATAAAGGCCTTTAACAAGTGTAGCTTATCTCCTTTGCACACCCTCTAATTCCTTTGTCATACCTTCCTCGTGCGTATACCATATGCTAGCGGCATATTCTAAATGAGGCCAGACAAGTGTAAAATAACTTTGTTCTCAAACTCTCTCATCGCATTTGCCTAGAACCGTTTTTATGAATCCTAATCTACGGTTATTAGGAAAGGGGACCGAAAGTTAAGTCTGGTATTGGGTATGAGTGCCGTATTACGTGATTATCTGACGCACTACTGTACAACTGAATTCCTTCGGTACCTACTGCACTGCTTCACTGAATAGTGGGTGAAATACCTTCGGTGATATGGCACTGCCAGTTATCCGGGAATGAAAATTGTATACATTGAGAATCTTCACATCAATCACCTGGAACAACATCTTGTTCCATTTCACTGGTTTTCTCCTACACTGCAATAATTTAACACGTCCAACTTAATATTATATTCTTTGTGTTGTTAAGAAAGCATTAGATTTTTTATAAAAACATTTTTTCTCCAAACCCTTTCACTACTTGCAACTACTTTCCCTTTGTGAATATTTGTAAACATTGAAACTCAATGGTTTAAGGTTACTTAACTTTGTGAAAATTCATGGTTACTGAAACAATGCTAAGTAATCAATTTTCACCGAAATTATTAAGATAATACCGGTTTCAGATTCAGATATTACCAGAATTTTTGTCACTGAGGATGTTTCACAAGCGATGAAACCGGTAATACTGTAATAAGTTTGTTGAAAATGACAAAGTTTGAATTAATTCAGTCGTAAGCATTGTTACATCGATATTATCGCAAACTTTGAGTACTGACAATTGCTTCTATGTTTTCGAGTGATATTTTCCTAGTTCCCACTTCGCTGGGAACGTTTTCTTATCTTATCTTATATTCTTATCATTCACAACCAAAAAACCCTATGCCATACTCAAGTAAGTATTCATTTAATCGTGGTCTACTTCATTGGTTACCCGTACACAAAATATATCCTTCACCCAAATATTTTCCATCAGTTACAATATATCTGAATTAAATTACTTAAAAAAACTTTTGAATTTGAGTCCTATTTCCTGTCATATTTCTTGCAATCATGTCTAATATGATACTCATCTCGCACACGGACCAAACAAACATCTTTAATCAAAGTTAATTGGCATATATTTTACACAACCTATCGTTTCTATCAATGTCCTTTAATCAATATCCGTCAATGGAATGTTTTTCACGTGCGGTACCAACATTACCGAACCTAAAAAATATACACATTAGTTGAGTACAAGCATCCCAACGAAGCATTCTGGAATACTGTGACAAGGGCTGACTCAATAAGTACATTAACTGACAGGATTGATGTTTTATTCACAATCTGTTACAGAGATACCTGTCGAAGAATGTCTCGAAATATTCCAAAACATTTTTTCATTACCCATAGTGAAATCACAACATATTCCGACGCACGCATTGTAAAAATGTCCAAACCGATAGCAAAAAGTTACATCCACTATTCAAATCACAGGAAAATCGGGCCTCTCTCCTCTTGTCTCATCCTCACTGGACGACTCAACATGGACTTACGTATCTTCAGCTCTGTTTTCAAACTATGACGAGTATACTTCTTCTCTATCGCCTAGTTCATCGAGAACTGACGCTATATCTTGTGATAAAAATAGTCTTACCCGGAACGTTCTGGTGCGGCTAACAGACGTGACAATTTCTGTGTGTTTCTTAAGAGTCCTAAGTAACCCTCACAGTTGGAGAGAGGAAAAGAACAGGGAATAGAGGAGTATAACATGACAGTAAGACGTCTAATCATCATGACTTTGAAGCAACTACAGCATCTGGGTATAGAGCCAGACCTGAAATTGACAATGGAAAATGAGAGCACGTTGCTACGTCGATCGCTAATAGACAATGGGAGGAGTTAATCGTTAAATTTTTTCTGTCACTGCCATGGTCGCTATGCCATCGGAAAATCGAAGCATAGATAGTTTCCCGTGGATATTTAGTCTTAAAGCCTCCTCTTTGATATCACTTGTGGTTTTCTCATTTTATGCATACAAAAATCCATGATGCATGAATTCTAAATGAATCGTAGCCATGTCTAAACATTTATTATGACCAATTTACATTATTTACTAAACATTTATGACCAATAGTCATACGCGGTGAAGGAAAATTTGAAAATAATATTGAAAATCATCTTTTGAGAGACGTAATTTGTGGAAACAACGCATAGCCACAGCTCTCGACTGTGGCTAGTAAAGTGTCGATGTTATTCACTTCAACTCCTCTCCTCGTGCGAAGTATCCTGGTTATACTTTAGTCAGCTATTTCGTTCTGATTGGCCTCTACTACCTCGCTGACTTTCTCGACGCGTAAATTATTTCTCCACCCGCATGTAATTTTGATGAAACTCTAATGAAGCTGTGATATTTACTACCATGGTGGATACAAGTGATGATATATGAAACATTAATGGTGTTAATATCACCATTTTTAGTTTCTTGTTCACGAAAAAATTACCAGCCTGTCCGCTTTTGACTTGTCAATTTATCAAGAGGACATAAATTGAAGAATAGGTAAATTGATAGGTAAGCGGTGCTATTCTTGAGAACGTGAGAGAGGATGGAATGTTGGACGTACGGAGAAGAAATAGAAGGTAAATATAATGTTTGGATACAGTGATGATAAGCAAGAAGTTTGTGGAGCTAAAAATACTTATCATTCTGGAGACGTAGGTCACTCCAACAGCGTAACAGCAATTAAAATTATTTAAAAAGGAATTAAAAGTATCTCTTACCTAAATGCAGTAAACTTCCAATGTTCCGAGCTCATGACTGTTAAAGGATTCACGGATAATCGGGAAACATGAATAATCCGCTGTGTGTTTCTTTTCGGATTCATTTCTCCACGGCGCGCCGCCAAAATAAACGAACTCCTTAAGGAAATAGCACAATCTGCCAGTAAAATGATTCTCGCTGTACATAATAGCATTTGACCACGAAAAAGAATCCAGCATAACTGTCCTAGGCGCAATTAAATGTTCGCAAGCCTCGGGTGGTGGCACGAAGCCTGGTGTAAAGGTCGTTGTACACGGTACAATTTCTTGTAGGTACAAGAACTTGTACAATGCGCAAATTGTATCGTGTACGAGGTGTTCGTACAATTTCTTGTACAAGAAATTAGATCATGCTATTTATTATTAGATGAAACCGTCCCAAGATCCACTCCGTAGCTTCTGCGCATGACATGTGACGGTAGTGATGCGTTCGTTTAGCATTCGTAAGGTTGGTTTTCTGTTTGCGATCACTTTTATTCCTATAAGCATGGAGAAACTTCCATTTTTGTTGTATATATCGTGATGTTCTTTGTTGCTGCCATATTATGATATTCTTTGTTGCTGCCATATTACGATATTCTTTGTTGCTGCCATATTATGATATTCTTTGTTGCTTCCATATTTTGATATTCGTTGGTCGCGTCGGAAGTGTTCTATTTCTCAAAAGATGAGTTGTACACATTGACAAACATTAAACCTCAATGAAATTAAAATGACGTTGTTGAACCGAAAATTAATATATGCAACAAGCAAAAACATGATGTTTGGAGGATAAATGATGGGTTTCATGAGCCGATGAAAGAGTGCAAGTAACCAATTGTATAATTTCATTTTAATAATGCTTAGATTAATGGTAGCAAATCATTTAACCCACCATGGCAGTATTTTCAAAATACTATCGTCATCGGATATCGCGATTCAGCTGTTCGACATAAAACGATATCTGCGCATGTTATTGGCGCACAAATTGTATGAAAATCTTTGATCGTGGACCGTGAACCAACTTCTCGTACAACGTCTTGGTCAAATCTCGCCGTTTAATTTATGGTACAAGATCTTGTACAAGAATTGTACCTGTACAACGGCCTTAAGACATCGGACCTGTCGGTAGGACCGTAGCGAAAGTCACGATCGGAGGAAAGTAACAAAAGTTTATTTACCATTGAGACCACTGCCAATACACTAAATAGATTGGCGATGCACGGATAATTCGCAGCCCGGATAACGCGCGTACGGATAATCGGGAGTTTACTGTACACTGACACGTAGCTAATAATTACACATTATTGACGTGGCAATAATTACGATGGTGTAGGCTGTAAATTACTTTCTGTGTAGATCACAAGATGGCGTTGGAAAATGTTACACCCGTCGCTCCCTCCGGTAGAGCCAATAAGCGGAGCTAACTCATGCTAATGTACGCCAAACAAATTTGTCAACTCTATAAAATCGATTTCTCCTTTCCTCGCAGAGACGAGGCACCTAATGTGTGCAATTCGCAACGCCTTTGATGTTTCCATTTGATGCGTGATGTTTATTTGCCGAGGGCAACTCCGACTCTAAAAGGTGAGGCATGAGGTTGAAATGCGAGCGGTTCTTAATAATTTACATGTAAACAAGCTATTTGCCTTCATGACTAACCAACAGCCAACATATTTGGGCATACGTAACATTGCTACAGTTTATTTCGTACTAGAACGTGAAGAGCCGACACGTATTAAAATAAGCATGACGATGATATTTCGCACGTTGATATTCATTTACCTACATCAATTTGGAACGTCCAGTCACGTGAGTAATAAGCACGCCTGCTCAATCAAGGTATTGCTGGAATAAATCCACAGCAAGCCCAGTTTTGAAGTTCATTCAGGTTGAGTATGTTTTTGAGTTTTTTTCTCTCTGGCGAATGTGGTGATAAGCAAGAAGCTGTTTTTTTTTTGGCACCACGCGAACCAGTATAGGTGTTTGTGCTACATTTACTAATCTCGTCATGTCATATCCTCATACAATCTAATTACTTTCTTGACGAAAATGCGACATACTGAGAAAATTTTAATACATGGTTACTGCCCTGAACTGGCGATCAGTAACTCGCTCGCCGAATGAACTTCGAAAAATAAATATCAGTTCCCTGATAAAAATGTCATATTATTAAACAACTACATGAATCTTAATTTACCATACAAAAAATTACTTTACCTTATGCAGGCATATGGTAAAGTAATTTTTCACAGCAAGGTTGGAATAATAGTGGTTATAATGGAGAAATATTACGTACATCTTAAGAGGTAGCCGATAATCGAGTGGGGAGCTGTGTCAACTTATCTTAGAATAATAATGTTGTCTCCAAGAGCCCTGGGCAGGTGGAAGAGGGGGCCGGATTGTGGCCTCAACCTGCCCAGGTAAAATAAAGCACAAGTCAAGTCAAGTCCATATGGTCGACTTTTTGGTCATTAATTATTTACAAAAGTTGAGGGAATCGGATAGCCTGAAAGACCAATGGCCTGCATTTCGGTTTACTTAATAATTAACAATATGTTTCCTATATCTATAAAAATTACGTGAGATCAAATTTCCTTCTTTAAATATTTACCTGAGAGTGGATAAACAAAAAATATATATATATATTAATAGGTTGGCCACATGTTTAATCATATGACTGATAAGTAAACTAAAGTGACAAATCAATATTCTGTCTATACATCATCAGGGTCATCTGGGATTCAAGCTTTTGTTAATATATTTTGTTTTTATACTGGAACGGAAAGGTTGAAGAAAGTACATAAAACTGTTATTTAAGCCTATTATTCGAGACAAGTTTGGGAGAGTAGTAGCCACCGTCACTCTCTAAGGAAACGCATTCACTCGGCTCCAAAGTCGCAGACTCGTCGATCGCAGCTCCCAGGACGTCCTCCCAATTCCTCGCGCATCACTTTCTCACAGGCGCAAAAATGTCCTCGGGGATTGAAGGGAGAAGAGCAATAGAGGGAGGGTTGAAGGTATAGGGAGTGAGAGAGAGAATATGACGGAAAGGAACGAAAAAAAACGACCAAGTCATCCCTCGCGAGTATGTGGTAGTGTGAAGGATGAGCTACTGGGAATGGGATTGGGGGAGGGGAAGGGGGTATCCGGATAGGGTCGCGAAAGGGAGACGGGTCGTAGGGGAAGGGCAGAGAACCGTTTTGTGGGGAAGAAGAAGATTTCGTCGGGGTACGAGATAGCTGAGATTGTCGGTGGGAAGAAACGCAGGACGACACCCACTTCTCCACACGCGAACTCCCCATCTTTCCTCCCCCTGCGGTTCCCCACTCGGGGTTACGTCTGGGAAACTCCAAGCCGTGGATTGCCGGGAGCGGTTGAGGAGGCGTGGGTGGAGATTTCCCGCGCGCGCCCATTCACAGTTGACGGAGATACAACGGAGAATGGAGCCGAGATTGAAAGTGGGAAGTGGATTGGCCGAGTGGGAAGACTTTCGCGGAGTGGAGGCCTTCGAGGAGAGAGAGAGAGGGTGAGAGATTGAGGGTGATATGTGCGGGAGGAGGGAGATGAGGAAGTCAGGATGTTGGCAGGGAGAGATTCGTTGAAACGTCTGTATTGGATCCGTGCTGAGGATTTGGGGATTCACCTCGCCAACCGGTTGGTCTGACTGTGGCTGACGAGAATAGAGTGAGATGGCAAAAGGCTCCCGCCCCAGGCAATGCCCCAGTAGGTTAACAGCGCCCTGTGTCTGTTAAAAAAGATCGGATTGAACAATCTCAGTCGCACTCTCCAAGAGACGTGGTGTGATCAAAAAATAACGGGAATTTTTGTTTTTCTTAAAGAAAAGAATATCAGCATCAATTTTGTCACTTTCAGAGTAATCCCTCTCAGATATAATACACCTGAGCCAGCGTTTTTCCCAATCTAGGAAGCATGTTTGGAACTCCTGATACCACCAGTTATATCCTTGAAGTATATATTAAGTAGGTTTGCCAGATATCAGAGCCTCCGCGACGAATTCCTTGTGAAGAGTGGAGTAAATGGTATATTTGGCGGTGATCCATAGAATTTGGACAAAGTTATAACATTTTTTAAATTACAGATCTGAGGATTCAAAAAGATATTTGATAACCTAAGATTGACGCATTTTCGCTTACGCATATTATACATGTGCACGAATTGGCAGGGTTATTTTCATATTTCAAGACTTTCCTCATGGCGATACATCCCTTCCCACGATATGTGATTCTGTGTGAAGTAAAACTGAACATTTTTAAATACATATACGGTTGCTCCCAAAATTATATACTTGTTAACGATAGGTACCATTGGTTTAGTGTCGAATTCACCCCGATAACAAAGGAGCTCTAGGATTAAGTGGTGTGGTGTTTAGCACGCTAGCCTCTTAACGAAGGGTCCCGGGTTCGAATCCCGACGCTGGGAGACAATTTTGATTTGCATATCGTTTCTTACTTGAGAGAATACCTCTTCAAGGTCAGTATCCGTCCGCTAGATGGGACAACAAACCCTGTACTTTTTGGCACTTTTCGTTAAGAGAAAGTTATGCTGCGTGAAAGATCCTGGTCACCATAGTGTTTTAGAAAATAGGTTGAAGCACAGGTGGAGGGAATAACCCCCTTACCCTGATATCAATCTGTAAATTTTACGCACCTACAGGCTAAGTGATTAAGTCCATCCACCAGATCAGCCTGAAAGTGGAAAAACACATTATGGTCGGTTGCTTTGATGCCGGAAATACTTTTCTATTCATTAAAATTTGTGATAATCATCAAGTACGTCTCTCTAGGGATGCCACATCGGCTAAAAAACATCGAGTGGTCAATGTTTCGATATTTATAAAAGTACTCACCAGTCACTCATTATTCATCGACCAAAAACATCGATGTTTCTATGTATCTAGTTTTTATGCCTTCATATCCGAGGTTAGGTATTATCATAGAGGTATTATGTATTAGGTATTATGCATCAGAAATTTTGCATATTCTTATAAAACTTGCAATTCTGAAAATTATTCGGAAATCGGACCTTATTTAGTAAAATATTGATAAATAATACGCAAATATTTTTCCATTGAATTTATTTTTAAACATAGAAAACATATCACTGTTTCATAATGAAATAAAGATAAATAAACATATTACAACAAATAACACAATAAAGTGGCTGTTCCCTAAAAATATTCTAAGCTTGGTAGTATAAAATAAAACATATTGAAAAACAGTGGGTTTAAAACGTTCAAACCTCCCAGTGTCGATAAGGAACACTTTGCTTAATATGCATCGACCCCAACCTACCCCTGTTATCTTGTACCTCCAAGTTGAGAGCTGATATAATCCTCTCAGAAGGTACTGATGTAGGCATGGCGGATCATGTTCTTGGAAGGCAACACTGGGATGAAAACATAAATGATTTTATACATTCACTTGTTTCCCTACACGCGAACGATAGATGGCGTAATTAGGGAAGGTTCGTTCGTATTCTTAAGGCTTATGATAATTAGAAAAATGAAATACCTGTCAACCAAAAACGTTTATTATACCACTCACTTCCTAAAACATCGCTGCGTTGTTGAGTGTTTTGAAAACATCGAGTCGATGTTCCATCGATTGTCTAACCACTCGATGTTTTCGATGCATCGGCAAAAAGCATCGAGTAGTCCGATACATCGATGTCGATACGACATCCCTACGTCTCTCTACTCATATTCCTCAAGTACATATGACTTCATTATTGTTAGTGTATAGACATTTGAATTCATTTTCTCACTAATATTATGTTTAAATTTTATTGACTTAAAATAATAAATTATCTTGTTGAAATTATATACTAAATAGCCAAGAAAATGAAATTAATGGTTGGCTTAAATGTGTTGCAACGGCTGAGGTTACATCATAGAGTCCTTCCTTAGATATTAATCCTAGGGCCAAAATACAACATCCATGCTCTTATTTGGGTTCAAACCAGCGATTTTTGGGTCGGCAGATAAGGACATCACCAGCCTGGATACCGCGGCCTGCTAATTGTCACTTGGAAATATTTGGAAGAGAGATTAATGTTAACAAGTTTTAAACTGGTGAAGAACTGGCTAAAGAGTCATTATTTTTCATCCAATTCCTCTGCGGCAAGCGATAAAAACAAATTAATATATCTTTAATGTTCCATGCTTCCATCAATAAAATAAGTAGTTGCCTGCAGCAGTTGCCGTTTAAATGCATTTTTTAGTGCCTTGCTTAGTTGAGCTTATCATTTCGTGCAGGCTTTATGAATTTCGTAAATTTCATTTTCCGGAAGGCTAATTATTTCTTCTCGTTCACGAGAGAGGAATATATTGGGTCTCATCGTGTTTTGAATAAACAGTGGATATAAGGCCAGAAATGTAATGATTTTTAAGGAACAAACCCTGTAGCAATGAATTAAGATGGGTGTGTTGGATCTGAACCCTAGAGTCTAAATACGTTTAATTACCTCTTTATATGTTGGTTTTTGACAGGCATAACTCAAGTCATTATTTGGAAAGCTTCCTCAGTTAATGCAACCAATATAATCATCTACCTGACCCAATTAAAAAAAGCCTGTTCGTTCGTCATCTTGTGAAAAATCCATATTTACCTGTCTTTTAAGAGAAAGATAATATCAATTAATTGAATCCGCTAGTACGTGATCCAAACACACTCCTCTAATCAACCCCAACTCCGATATATTAGCCAAGATTAATTTGAATACTCATTCAATGAATTTTAGTTCCACGGAAGCTCATTGGCAAATGAAATGATTTTTTTATGGCATAACATATGCTTTTTCGTATCAAATTCACATGTAACCGTACTTGCTATAATTGTAGTTTGATTAAGTTACAGTTACAAATAATTCCTTCTAAATATATATCCTCGGATTATTATATCATGTGACCAAATTTGAAAGATTCGTCAAAATACTAAAAGGATTTCTATTTGTTTTTTTATTTATAAAATAGGTACCACTAGAAGTATAAATTGTCTGGATTAAAGAAAAAAGTTCCTGTATCTCATTAGGCCCAGCGTGAAATATATTTTTGGATTTTAGCGATATTATCAATTGATTGATTTTGAGGAATAAATTGAGATCTGATTTTTAGCGTTTTCGTACTCTTCCGAGCTTTGCTTTCCCTTCCATGCTTATCCCAAGGACCATTACACTCTGCGTTATTCCAGTTTTCCTTCGTGCTGTGTTAAAAAAATCTTTCCGCAGTTCCTGTGTTTCTTTAGTTGCAAGATGGAGATGTCATGATAACCTCTGCTGCTCAGGCGAGCCATGAGGAAGATATGTACTCAAGATCGGCTTCACATGCAATCCTGCAACCAATGTGCTAGCCTGAATCCTTGGCCTGCAGAGCAACTATCAGGATATCAAATAGGGTTATACCTACTGAAATATATCCCTTTACCGTCTCATAGCCATGACCATTTCTCAATTTGATATCAATACCAAAGACTGCCGATTGATCAGTTTCTTTCCAAGTAATCAAAGCGGTCAAATTCGTATATTAAATTTTAGTACTCCATTTGTATGTTTCTCATTAAATATGTTCCCGTTCATTTCGCTTCAACTGTTGAGCACGCTGGTCCATACATTTTTCTCGGTATGTACTTCGTTCTCTGGGTCATCGATCCTTGCATAACATTTTTTGAACTTCTATGGAATTAACGGTTGAAATTTCTCTTATGCAGTTTTTGAAAGATCTATTAATTATTATCTGTAATATATAATCATAATCTGAATTCCGTTCATAATTTCACACCTGAGAACGATATATGTTCTTCAAAACACCAGAGAGTCTTCTTTGCAAAGTTGTCCTGTAAGGTTGTGCAAGAATCTATTTGGATATCAAAATACTCAATATTTTTGTTTTCTTATGTCGTTTCAGGTGTGCGAGAAGAGGGATTACCGAGATTTTCTTAAAGAAATTACTGCGAGGCTTGGTAAGTTACCTTTAATCTAACACAAAAATACGGAATATAAATTTGTTTAGTGATAGTGGGTATTTATGATCTTCTTGTAATTCACTTCTCATATGAGATATTATATTCTCCAAGAAATACTTGGAAAAAAATTTCTGCCTAGAAACAAGAGTTTTCGATATATCATCATCTCTAATATATCTCTCTGATATATATTTTTGACTAATTTTCATTTGTTACCTTACTTATCTAATCAAATATTTTTACTTTAATTGCAACTGATATATACTTCCCCTTTTCTGAGTAACTTTAAAATTCTACCACCCATTTTTCGCTTGGATTCCCTGAGAATATCAGCATTTCTATTTGGATGGAACATCACTCTGGGATTTAAACATTTAGTGGGGTCTCTTTTTTTCTGTTCCGGAAAGTATTCGAAGAATCTGCGTAATCCCCATATACGTTACATCTCTTTGTAACATTGACTATTATAGGAACGCTAATTACATCATGGGCGAAATTTTAGAAAGGGGAAGATTTATAAGATCTTATAATATTTAGTCCTGAAGTGGTGTTTTAAAGTGCTTTCAGAAATCACACGTAATTTGGGGGGAAATTTTCACGATAAAATGTGGAGATTGCTCTTTTTCTCTACTGCGTACATCATGAGAGAAAAAAAGCAGTTTCACTTGCTCCTTAAAATTCCACCAGAATGCGCTTCCGTCGGTATGGTCCTCTTCTCTTCCCAAAGAGAAAAACTTGGCCGAAGTACGCTTCTAATGGGTCATTTACCATATTTTTTTAAATTGCCGAATCTGACAGTGTTTTTAAAATAAATAGACCCGTATTTTTCCATTCTTCGATTCGTCGAGTCATTCTCTATTGATAAGCAGCGAAAAATTTATGTGTTTAAACCTTTCGGAAAAGTGGGCGTGGAAAGGACTCGTACGTCATTCACTTCATCCAATCTCTACTGAGACTGCGCACTTCGCAGACTTACGCACTGCGCAATCACATTGGGGAACACACAGCTGATTCTGCCAATGTAGACCTAAATGGTGGTGAACTACATTCGGGTTATTTCGAAAGACATTGCTTATAAGCAATAATAATAATTATTAGACTAAATCGTAATTTGTCACTTCAGCACACTTTTAGCCACGCCAAAATGTGTACAAAAATATTTTGCCGTTCAGTTGTTTTGGGTTACTTGCAGGATGTGACAGTGTCTCTTCAGGGCAGATCACGGTTTTCCTTTTAGTTTTTTCCATCCTTATCGAACATACGAGTCCCCAGATGAGGAAATCTCGAATGAAAACAATGAGTGAAATTTTAATGAACGATTCAAACACCAAAATTTCCGACCATTCTTCTTTGTACCACGTGACTCCTTGGTTACCTATTCGAGTTAATCCCGACGGTTTCAAACACAGCCCCCAAGGACGGTGGGAGGATGACGTAGATATCCTTAACTCAGCTCGTTCGGTGAGTATCACCTTTTGCTTATTTTAATTTTTGATTAATGAGTGCATGGCTCTGGTTAGAATATTGATTTTTTTCATTAAATTTCATTTTTCGCTTCCACCTAAAGATTTTCACTGCAAAAAAGCGATTTCTGATTCGGGTAACCTCCCCCATTGAAAAACAAATGGTAAAATAAAGTGGAAAACATATATACGCTAAAACTGCGTAAGAATACTCCAGTGAAATATTAGTTGGTTTAATCGTATTTTGACATTTAGTACTAGAATTCTTAATGAATAATAAAGTTGAAAAGAGGTAATATATTAAATTTATTGTCCATATTTCTTCTCGGTGTATTGGTTAGAGTGCTGGCCTCTCACCGGGAGGGTCCGGGTTTGAATCTCGGCTGTGGGCGATATTTTCTATTGTTAAAATTTGCCCCTACCTGAATGTTTTGTGCCGAACATTCGAGTACAGTGCTCCGTCCGTCGGTTGGTACGTTAAGCCGTGGTCCTTTTCTAGTATTTTCGTTAACAGAATGCTAATGCCAATGCCGGGTTTCTCTCCACCCTTTCCTATTATCACTTCCAAGCTCTGAAGCACCTACTAGTGCAAATTAAGACCACAGATATAAGCTATAACTCTGACAGTCACATTGAACAAGCATAAATTTTATGCCTCGAGGGGAGCATTCTCCTATTAGAGGGAACCATTCACCTATCTTGTTGATCTGTAACACAATGAATACAGAATATGGAGTAAATGAAATTTTGCATGAAAAATATCGTATCAGCTTTTAGAGCCCAAATAAGTTTGTTTTCCTAGTGAGTCCCTCAAGATAAATAGAGACTAAGTAGTGGTTGAAGTGCTGGCATCACACCCGGAGGGAACTGGTATGAATCTCGGAAGGAAAAGATATTTTTCATTTATAAACTAGCCCCTCCACCGTGTTTCTCTCTCTCCATCCTTTCTCTTTTTTCTTCCATTCCTTCCTCCTCCTTCTTCCTTATACCTTTTCTCCTGGTCTGAAGTGCCTATTACTGCGGGTAAGGACTTGAAAACACAAAAGTGATGGATTAATTAACTACCAATGGTCGGCTGCTAATACTTCTTGGATGAAAACAAAGGATAGATAATTTTAATTTGATTAATGATAGATTTTTTTCCAAACCTTTCCTTCATTTAAGACACTCCACGTTTTATACACAGTACATATTTTTGTTGGAATAATGTTATGCTCTTCTGCCACAATATCATGGGAATTATAAATAAAACATTTCCTGAGGCTATTAAAAATATTGAGCTCAAGAAATATTGCGTCTTAGTAAGCGTTGATAAAGTTACGGTAGGATCTTCAATTTTAAGAATTATTGCCTTTCTGGGCATACCAATGGGAATACTCTTTGCCGAGTCCCTTCATAAAGGTTGGATGGAGTTTAAGTAGAGAATTTCCAGAGATAAAAAAACTTATAACTTGACCGGGAATCGAACCCGAATCCCCCGAATGGACACTCTTTAGGCTCATATTATGGACCCCTGGTCTCCGGAGATCCGAGATATGCCAAAATTATCATAGAGAAAAATTAATTCCTCTTATTATGTATTACGTTAAATGAAGTATGTAATTTCTGGAATATAAAAATGTCGACATTATTTTTGCATATATTATTGCCCTTATTCCTCCAATATTCACTCATTTCTTACCAGGTTAGTAAACTTTGTCACTAGAAATCGATATTAAAAGTGTGAGTCATCTTGGACCCAGGCCAGTACTCGGTGTGAAGCCAGTGAGGTCCGTACGCGGGGTGTTAAAAAGCCATGTAATCGGAAATACTTAGCGTTTCGCTCATCCATCAGAGATTTTAGTCTCCTTTCGCAATATTTGTTGGTCTCCTTGCCTTCCAAATCTACAATTGTAGTCAAATCAAAGGATTTCGGTGTATCAACAGAAAACCTTGGGTTACCCGCTGATATCCAGAATGGCAGAATTTCCACAAATGAAAAATAACTGTGCAATTGATTAGATGTACAGAGCTTCTCCTTTTATTAAAAATTTAACGTCTGATTCTAACGCATGGTACTCACTTATATAATTGTACAATCAAAGCCACTCATTGAAACCTATCTTTTGTAAAATCGGTCTTCAATGAAATCATCATCATCATTCAACAATGATAGGATGTTTGATGCAGCTCCCCACTGGATTGTCCTACCAGCTAACCACTTCATATTCGCATAATTCTTTTCTTTCACATCATTCCTTACTTGCTCCATGTATTTCAATACCTGGTATGTTTTACATTCTTCCCATTTATATATCCCCCGGCAATAGTCTTCGTCACGCCATGTCTCAGTATGGTCTATTAAATTGCGCCTTCTTCTATTCAGTTTTCTTTTCAAATTTTTCAGCAGAGTTCTCTTCTCCCTCGCTCTTCTTCAGGCTTCTTAGTTTGCCATTCGGTCAATAACGATTTTATCTTCATCATTCTGTCGTAGCACCAAATTTAAAGCTTCCAGTCTCGACTGCTCCGTTGCTGTTATCGTCCATGCCTTAAATCCATAAAAAGCATTCACCAGTTGTCAGATCTGATGGCTTTGTACCTACTTCCACGCATTCATTTCCTGCTGCAAGTAGATTCCATGCGATACGTGTTTGATAAAATAAATATTTACCAAGATATCGTGAATGTTGTATCCCTTATAGGTATTGAGTGAAAATTTCGATTTTTTCATGTGGCTTAGAAACGTTTCACACTTCGTATGCCTATGGCTCCAAGGTTTAGCATCCTATCTCATGGGTCGGCGAAGTACGACTGGTGAAACACAAGTGGCTCTTTGAGTTCGTAATTGTGGCTCGGAAGTAAAATTGAAATAAAACGTATGTAGTCTCATTTTATAAGCATATATCGAAATTCATAAATGAATCCAAAATAGTTTCAGTGAATGATTCCCACAGGGAATCGTGTATTTAAAAAAAAAATACTATTTAAAAACCGGTCATTAATAAATTTCTCAGGAAAAGGAAGGTCATTGCTCGTACAAAACCAACGGGAACAATTTTTTAGTTCTTTTTTACATTTTAACAGATGTATAAGTAATAATTTTGCTTTCTTTAGCATAGCCTTAAATTTTCTTTGCTTTTAAAAATGTATCATGACTCCCGAAAAATTTTTAATTTATTGTAAATGTAAGGCTTGGCTCTTACGAGTCACAAGATTGCTGACCCCTTTCCTATTCTATTAACGGACAACTCTACTTGAAAAATCGTGACAACGTACTCATGGAGGAACGATATACCCCTGAAAGATTGATTAACACTTTCCGGGATTCAAACCCAGATCCTCAGGTATTATGAAGGCAAGAACTCGGCCTCAGCAGCACTATCCCGCGGGTTATACTTCTTTCATCGACAGGTGAGAACCTCTGCGATTATTTCTATTTGCGGAACCTGTTCTTTGACTTGATTGAGGGAATTAATACCCTTGATCCGCCAATCAACCACCGTCTGATGAAAAAAACTTTGTTGGAAGGAAGGGGATTCCTATGGTCGTGGAAGAGTTTCCACCCCTCACTCTGCATCCTGAAAGGAAAAGGACTGCCAAGTGGGAAGCGAGGAGAGGAACCAACAGCCATTCCTCCAGCCCTAAACCCCTGAGTGGCGAGAGGATTTCCTTCTTAACTACATCCCTGGATGAATTGGGGAGGAATGCTCCTCTCCTTAAAAAAAATATAAATATAACCCTACACTCACCATCTTCAACCTGTTCCCTTAACCGACTCATTTTTTTCCTTTTCATCCAGGAAAAAAGGAAGACTCGTTCCCACCCACATACGTTTACCATTCACGAAATCCTTGCGCAGGCCGGGCGTTATTACCCCGGCGCCTAGCGCTGGCGCCCCCCCTCTTCCCACTTATCCCGGTCCAACTACGCCCACGCTTCCAAATTATTCCCCGCCGACCCAGAGCTTCTTTCAAGACCTCCTCTCCTCCCACGGCCCCAACCACTTATCCCGGCTTTCGTGGGGCCCCGCGCTTTGCCTCCACGCCAATCTCCTTAAACCTATTATTATCGTCAATCCTGCTTTCTTCTTCCTTCCTTCCTCTCCTTCTACCTCCCTCCTTTCCCACTTCCTTTTCTCCCATCCGCTCCAGTATTTCTCCTCCTCCTCCCCACTCATCCACAAGGGAGATTCACCTTCGCAGCGGCGCTGATGTTTCCCGCACCGACCAGAAATCCTTTAATGCCCTCTTTTCCGTTTTCCGCGCTCCCGACCGCGGGAAGGGGAGAGGTCCTTACTCTGGCTGTCCGCCACCCCACCGTTGACTTCCTTGGCCGCTCCGTCTTGGAAAACGACTTGGTTCCGTGCATAGACCAATGCAGTGGTCGGCACTAGAGCATGGAAACATCAAATTCCATTTTTGCTCTTGAACTTGCTGGGTTGTGTTGACAAATGTTAATGACGAATTCTTCCTACTATCAACTCACACAATTAAATTATCTTTGACATTGGAAACATGCAAATAGACGATAACATTAATGAGGGTGTTTACTCGGAACCGAAATCGCAATTTTGTGCGCGAAATTGTTAGATGGAAACGAAAAAAGAATTTTAGTGAAAAAATTAATCTTCTAACCACAACCATTCACTCATAAAGCAAACATTAAAATAGGCAAAAGGTGACGCCCACCGAAAAAGCTGCTGTGATAACATTGACGTCATTTTCCTCCCGTCTTTGACTGCTCTTATGGGAAGGGAAGGTAGTGGAGGGGGGTTCTCGGAAGGTCTGTTCGCCCAGATTCTTTCGCAATCGCTCCCATTTGGAGAGCCAGCTGTGTCCCCATCTTTGCGATAAGGCAAAGTAGCTTCGTGGGCTCAGTTGTGATTGGACGAAGTCGATATACGTCAGAGGTTGCACAACGCCCACTTTTCCGAAAGGGTTAAAAACATCAGTTTGTCGCCGCTTATAACTCGATAAATAATTGACGAACCAAAATACGGAAAAATACGGGTCTTTTTATTTTACAAACTCTTTCATATTCAGCAATGAAATAAATGGTAAACGACCCCGTTGCAGCGCAAGTGAGACTTGCAGCTGGCAAATCGTAATAAGCAGAAAATTTGGTTATTGAGGCTGCTTTTTTAGCTATAGCCATAAATCTTAATGATCACTCAGTGGAAATATTTAGACTACCTAAGTAACAGGAAGTGGCAAATTAAAGAGATTGACTGTGAAACTGGAGGGACGAGAATTCGTTTTTTCCACACGCCATACACGAAAAGTACAATTATTTCAAAATATTTCGAATTTCGCGTTATCATTTCCAAATTAAAATTAATTTATGTTCATGTGAACTACCATCCCGTGCCATACTCTTGCGGTGGCACGCAACGCAACATAGGGGTTTGTGTTGGTGAAGATGTACAGCAGGTTTAGTGATGCTAATGCCGGATTTTTCACCGCCCATTCGCCTCTTAAATTCCAATTCTTACACCTTTCTACATGGTTTGAGGTGCCATTGAGCGCTATATAAATGGAGTTGACGGTTATGTGTTTGAGAGGGTGTAGCATTGTAAGAAAAAAATTTTAAGTATCTTCCAGTCAGAAAGATCTACTTCATCTGCTTCGGATTATACTTGGTGGTATATATTCATACTGAGAGTGAATAAACTTCCTAATAATTCACTAGCTCATTACTACCCCACCATTTTCAATCATCATCATCAGTATTTCAATCCATATTTCAATCAATTGGTTTCACTGCAGCCCTCAATTCTACTCTATTCAGTGTTAATTCCCTGTTGACTTGAGAGGTTTACACTTTTACGTCCTTGTTTAATTGCCCTACATACTTTTCCCTTGGTCTTCCCCGCGGGACCTTCCGGTCTATTATATAGCTATATAATGCATTGTGCCTCAAGGTATTTCCAATCCATCCGGTTCTTCTTTGCCGTTGGTTTGTCAATATTATCGGGAACGGGAAGAACGGCAGAGGAAGGCCTCGTATGACATATAGAATAAGTGATGAAGGATGCGGAGAGAAGAAATACGAAAATATGAACAGATTAGCTGCTAGAAGAGTTGAGTGAAGAGCTGCGTCCAACCAATTTTAGGATTGCTGAACTTTAGTAACTGCTTTGGGCATGCATAAGTTTCAAACTCTAAGAGCTATCGCTCATAAACGATAATGCAATTAAACTCAGTGAAATTCATGCTCACATGTTTGATAAATCAGATTTTTTGTAGCATATTTTTTCCACTACTGCAAGTGAGGTGGTCATTATCATCATCATCATCCATATTTCAATCATAGGATTGGTTTACTGCAGCCCTCCATTCTGCCATATTCAGTGTTAATTCCCTCACGCCCTGGTATGCTTTCTCTTTCACGTCCTTCTTTATTTGTCCTATATATTTTCCCTTGGTCTTCCTCACGGGACCTTACCTTCAATCTTCCCTTCTACTATATTTCTAAATCATTTATTGTGCCTCAAGATATGTCCAATCCATCTGGTTCTTCTTTACCGTAGGGTTTTCCATATTGTCCTTTCTTCATCTGCTCTTCTGCACACCCCTTCATTCCTCACTTTATCTGTCCATTTAATCTTCAACATGCTCCTCCAGCACCATGTTTCGGAGGCTTCAATTCTTCGTTGGTCTGCTTTCCCTATGTTCCATGTTTCTGATCCATAGAGTGCCACGTTCCACACGAATGTTTTTATGAACTGCTTCTGTGTTTGCAGCCGTAGGTTCTTTGAGCGCAGTAGTTGTCGCTTCTTCATAAACGCCTCCTTAGCTTTTGCTATTCTCCGCTTGATGTCTTTCGTGCTTCTTCCATCCCAAGTTATAGTGCTGCCGAGGTAGGTGGTGTTCTCCACTTGTTCCAATTTCACTCATCGAATTGTGATATTTGCCCTAAGCTTCTCTCTTCCGCATACTATAATTTTAGTTATCTTACTGCTGATGCTCATATTTTTATTTATTATTACCATTTCCAATAATGACACGAAATCATTGAAACAGATCAATAATCACAGTGAAATATTACGAAGAGTTGTCTCTCTCAAGTCGAAAGGTTCTGGCTCATTATGAGGGAAAGCGTAAAAAATGCGAATAAATTTAATAGAATGAGGTACGACAGTGTTCATATACACATCCAAGAAACTAACGACGCATCTAAAAAACTTTCCAAATTGATCGTGGGTATACACTTACGTATGTTATAAAAATAATCTAATGCCTTTTGCCAGAAGATTTTAACCCTGCTAGCCTAATATTTGGAATTGGGGTGTGGCTGCAAAAAAGAAAGGAATGAGACTGCGAGAAGGATGAAGAGATCTGAAATGATTCCCTTTGCAGATTCCAATTAAAATGCCAAAATACATGAGGAGATGGAATAATTTCCCTATATTTTTATGATTTACATAGAGATATTAAGCATGAAATAATTCGTTAAAGCAGTGAAAATGATCGTTGCGATAGGCGATGCATGGGGTTGGACTCTATAGAGGGTATAAAGCATTAAAGGAACCACAAGCCTACCAGAAATGATGTAATAAGCTTAAGATTGTTATGGAACCATAACTCTTACCTTAAGTATGCCGAGTTCAATTTTTTGTGTGGCGAAAAGACTTCGTTAACAATGCGTATTAGGTATTAGGGTGCAGCAACACCTAGGAGAAAGCTAGAAAAGTAGTGGGCTGAAAGTCACGAAGGGATTGCTAAAGAATGCGTTAGTCAGAGGAGTCTGTCAATCCCCGGAATTTTTTTCATCATATGATAAGGACGTTTTCAAATGAATAGCTGATACGAAGTACATAAAATTATCGTTGACACAATAGTCATGTAAATAGAAATGAATCTTATATGTTAATTACAGCAAAGGCGAGGGTAGAAGCTGGAAAATTGGAATAGACCGAAATATTGGTTACTGAGGCTGGGTATTCAGTTGTAGCTAATAATCTCTCTGAGGAAGTGGAAACAAGCATGTTCCTTTAAGTAGTTTAGGAAACTACTTGAAGGCACATGCTTGAGAGATGGGAATAATGAGAGTTGAGATATATATGTTTGTGAGTGACTTACCTTTTATTAATAGATGCCAATTTTTAAGTGGTCAGATGACTTTGTTCGAGACACAGGATGAATACGAATCGTAAGTAAACGAGAATGCCGTTATCCTCAAAAAGTTTAAATGGATATTATCAATGGACGCAAACTGAAGCGAATGAAATGTGTCCCAATATACTAATGCACAAAATTAGGTTTAAGGAGAATATAATCACAAGGAGGAAGCAATTTTCCAGGGTTTCTCCAATTAAATACATAAAAAAACGGAAAACGACGAGTTATATGTGATGGGAAGAGTTGTGTGATTTCAAAACATTTTGTAAGCGGCGTGAGCTGGAGCGTCAGCTTAAAATGTTTTTAGAACTAGTTATGAAGGAAAGTTCACCAGGCAATCTAAGTGAAGACAGAACAACTAAAGGGTTGTTAAATTAGCTAGAGGGGATAATTACCTAAATATAGCGGGGGAATTTTAATGGATTTCCTCGCAGATTTACGTTAGAATAAGTATACGAAAGTACCCAGAAAGTATTGCAGGTCATCATCATCATTAGACATCAATCCTCAGATTGGTTTGACGCAGCTCTTCACTGAATTCTTCTATTGGCTACTCTCTTCATATTTACGTATTTCTTCTCTGTCACACCCTTCATAACTTGTTCCTTATATCTCACACGAAGCCTTTCTTTGTCATTCTTCCCGTCCTCGCGTCCTTTAACTGTTGTCTTCATCAGGCTATCGTGACTTAAGATATGGCCGATTAAGGCATATCGTCTTCTTCTTAGAGTTTTCAGCAGGCTTCTCTTTTCTCCCACTCTTCTTAAAACTTCTACGTTTGTCACTCGGTCAATCCATTTTGTCTTCATCATTCTTCTGTAGCACCACATTTAGAATGTTTCCACCCTTTTCTTCTCCACTGCTGTCATCGTCCATGCCTCACTGCCGTAAAAAACATACTCCAGATGTATGTCCTGATGAATTTTTTCCTTACGCTTAATACCCTTGTATTTTCAGATGTAAGTGGGTTCTTCTCTTGGTAGAATGCCCTATTTGCCTGAGCTATTCTACTCACTATTTCTTTCTTGCTTCATCCATCGTTGGTTACTCGGCTTCCCAGGCAGCAGAACTCATTCACCTCTTCCAGTGTTTGCTTCCCTAGTTTAACGTTGGTTTTGGCCTCTTCTTTCTTGCTGCTCACCAATATCTTAGTTTTATTCTTATTGATTTCTGATGTTATCTGGCCATTGTCCTTTCCATGGTTACTAAAATCTTCTTCAGATCCCTCTCTGCTCTGCTATGTGTGCTATGTCATCAGCGAATCACAGCATGCTTATTTTTTCTCCGTGAAGAGTCACTCCAGAATGCTTCTCTTTGATTTTATTGATGGTTCTCTCGGTGTAAACATTAAAAATTACTGGAGACAGCGCACAGCCGTTTCACTCTCTTCTTTATTCTTGCCTCTTCACAGCTGGGTCCAGATTTAATCACAGCTACTTGGTTTTTATACAAACTGGGTATAATTCTTCGATCATTTTAGGACACTCCAATTCCTTTCAGAATATCAAGCATTGAGTGTACGTGTATTGGATTTTAAACGTTAATGATGTGCCCTCCCGTTTAAGGTGGTGATAGATGGTCTTGAAATACTTGCAAACGTTCCTATTTTTCCATATGTATCTCTGAATTTTTTTAAATTTTGTTAAATAGTTCCACATGTTTCTTACCAGCAATAATTGTATTTCATTGATAACCTTTTCTCCTGCCTCTTCCCCCTACCTTAAATTTTTTGTCTTTATCTCAGTCTTCGAAACACATTTTCCCCTCAACACCTTTTCCATGATTTTTCTCTCCCCTTTTCTTAATTTTCTCCTGCGGCATCGTCTCTTCTAAAAATGCGTTCCATGCGTATTTTTTATGCCTTCCACAGAATCTATGTTAAAATGAAAACACTTCTCCTTTTCGCGTCTTCCTCCATTGGCCATTACATTGTAGAAGCGGGGAAATTGAATTGAGGGCTCAAAATTTAGGATAAGGTGGGTCTAGGAAAAAAAAATCTTACTTGGCAGAATAGTCTTCAGAAATATTGGTAAATGGTCATTGTGAATTATTGTACATTACATTATTTCTTATGCCTGTGGAAAAATTAGAGATGACGCAATATAATTTTACTAGAATCCAATGAAAGGAAGCGGAAGCATAAAGGATTACCACATGCACGAATTTTCCAAATGATTTTATCGTTTACCTTAAATTTTAAAGCCACTGCCATCGTACATAGCACAAATATTCAAACGCATGGCCCAAATTATTCTCTTTCATAGGTATTATGAAGAAACATAAACTATGTTTCTTCAGCTTATATTTACGTAACAGACGTTCTCCGTTTTTCCAATTTAGGTTAGATTAAGCCAATTTTTTTAACCACATAACACTAAAAGTTAGGAATTCCCGTTTTCACCCATGGCCAAATAAAGTCACTGAGTATCTGTTGCAGTGAAAAGTTACAAAACGACGAGGGGATATCTTGGCAAAATTCAGAGATAAGTGGCTTTAACAGCAATGTCTCCATGAGTGTTAATGACTACAACTATTTTATTTCCGCTCTTAAATGTGTACATGTTTTGGATTATTTTATTATAAATTTCTGCTAACAAGGAGACATCGCGAGAGTGATGTTCGGGATCCGAATGCCGATGTTATTTTCTGAAACTATACAGGAAATGTAGAAAAAGTGTCACGGCTTTCTCTCCCATAGGCCCGGGTTCGAGAGATAAATGCCAGTAAAGATTTTGCGCGGAATGACTATCTGCGAGTAAAGGAGTAATTATTAACATCTGGCGTGGCCGTGTGCGTTGAGGCGCTCGGTCGTTGGTTTTTGCCCCGGGCGGCCTGGGTTCGAGTCCCCGTGAAGTCAATTTTTTTTCTTTCTTATAATTTAGGGAATCAATGAAACAACCCATCCCCATTCATTGAAGTCAGTTACATTAGTATTTTTTCTATTTCCAACTCTTTTAATGGATTTTTAATGGACCGAGGACTTACGACGCGAATTAAGGGATTTTATTTTCCCATTACAGGCTCACATGCCGCCCGACGCATTAGGTTTGGATTTCTAAGATCCGCGAATACTTCTATGAATACCAAGGGCTTCAATTGTTCGCTGGACTACCTCAAGACCGTAAAGAATGAACTAAATGCTTATTACACTGCGACGGTTGCCCTCGTAAATTCCTCGGAACCGCCCTGGAATTTTCACTTTTATCACTTAATTTTTCCTAAAATAGTGAGCATGATATCGGCAGAAAATAGAAGGGCATGTGAAACAAATTAAAATGATTTTCTCACGGAAAAACATATTTTATTGATGTGAATCCTCTATCGTGGGCGAAGACAATATAACTGCACGTGAAATTCCTGGTAATGCGTTCTTCTACGCCCCTCCCTCAACCCTTTCATATATTTTTGATCCAACTCTTTCTTGTCACCAAATAAACACAACTGGCTATCCTCACATTCAGTTACTAACCCTAGCCAGTTTCCTTACTCCTAATTACTCCTTTACTCGCAGATAGTCATTCCGCGCAAAATCTTTACTGGCATTTATCTCTCGAACCCGGGCCTATGGGAGAGAAAGCCGCGACACTTTTTCTACATTTCCTGTATAGTTTCAGAAAATAACATCGGCATTCGGATCCCGAACATCACTCTCGCGATGTCTCCTTGTAAGAACAGAAATAGTTTACTGTACAAATTGATTCTACGACTGTAGTTCACTTCACTTACATTCTTTTTGATGCCATTTTGACATGATATTTCGATTCTCACGAAAACTCTCTTAGAGTATTAAGAAGTTAGGTCATCTTCTTTAAGGAGGAAGGGTGGAGGGAAACCCGGCGTCGGTAGTAGCCTTCTCTTAACGAAAGGCGCTAAGGAGACCACGGCTTAACGTCCCATCCGACGGACGGAGTATTGAACTTGAAATGCCCTCCACTAGGCATTCAAGTTGGGACCAGTTTTCCACTTAAAATTCCACCACTGCCGGGAATTGAACCCGGGCTCTCAGATGGGAGGCTAGTACTCTAGCGACCACAGTAACTTGGTGTGGAATCATGGATGCATCTTTCGCGTTATCGCAATCTTTTTCGTTACGGCTTACCCCTTAGAGTAGCGCAGGGTTAACAATGACCGTCTATAAAATTCGCTCCACTGATTGTGATAAGCGATTTGAAGTGTTGTATGAAAAATGAAGAACGGAGATCACGTTCTATCTGACATAAGTAAAATCAAAAAATAACGATAACCCTAGCGCACGCCTTATGAAGATCCATGATCGAGGCCCTGATCCCCACCCACCACCATATGTACTCAGCATAAAAGTATTAGCACATGCTGAATATCTACTTATAATCGTTGACAGCATATTGTCGGCAGCAAATATTTGCACATGTGCCAGAAGAAGATTTAGTGACTGGACTTCAACATAATTCTCACGAACAATTTTGTTTCATTCCCCTCGATGTTCTCGTTTCCTTATTACATTTTATCCATTCTTTTCCAAACCCATACTGTTGAATTTCCAGTCTATTCTCGCTATAGTTGATGTGTTGAATCCATATAACACACTCTACACACACAACCTCCTTGATCACATTCGCTTTGTTTATTGGCTTGGAAGTTGTAGCAGAAATTCTCTTGGGTTGGTACATGGTTAACCAAGAGAATTCTTCCCCTAGCGTAATTACCTACTTCGGTCAATATGCTAAACCAAAACTGTTCCACTTGCACTAGCAGATACTATAATACTACATAAATATAACAGTTACACTTATCCACGTAAAGTATATACATTAAAAACCTATTGTACAGGTCTGCTTCCTTTTTCTAAAGAATCTCACAAGTATAGTTTACTACAGGCATTCGTCTACATGTATAGTTATTCGTCTACATAATTAACTTGAATGGAAACAAGTGGCTCGCAGGGTATTCTGAAGATGTTGGTCCATAACTGTTATTCAGCTAATAAATTGTCACACATATATACTATACAACATCATCAACAACATATTTGGTATATTCCAATTTAGAGCATACAGCATATTTACTACATGCATCCTATGAAACAAGGTTTAAATGTTTTTAAATGTATTCAGCAATATCTGACGTGGCTTTAAGTAAGATAGATTTAAATCGAAAATAAGTAAATCATAAATCCTCCTCATAACTTTACTTTTTCTCACAAAATTGAATTTACGAACGAGGTTATATTTCAAGTGTTTTACTACCCTATTTTCGGGATTGTGCCGTAAAATGAGCCCCGCTCAATATTAAGAGATGTCTGCACCCTTTGACTCAAAGCAGAATGAAATGAAATGGAAGAGTCGCACGTGTTTCGAGTTCGAAATTGAAAAAAGAGAAGTACAACGAAAAGATTTCAGGTATAATTAATACACTTTTTTTGCTGTACCTCGTATCAAAAAAGGCACTCAGCTCTATTTAGGGACTAAAATGCACAAAGGTATGTAAAATATGGGACGCTATTTGCGTCTCGGAAGTTTAGCAATGGAGGAGAACTATTTTCGAATAGGTCACAAAATCTTTATGGGTAATTAGATCAACGACCATTTGAATAAAATGTATTGCAATCATATTTGAATGACTGCTCAGTATTTTATTGAAAAGACAAGGAATAAAATGAGATGCAGCAGTAGAAAGAAATCGCAGCAATGGAGTACGATCTTCGAGTAAAGGCATGCTTTTATTAAAGCCGTTGAAAAAATATGAGATAAGCCTTAACGACTAAAACAGGTCACCATCTAAAATCGTAATTGATTTTTAGCATGAATTGTAAAGTGCTAGGTCTGAAAGCTGGAAATCCAATAACATATTCCATACTCATTTTCGTGCTTAACTTTTCCATCCTTGTCTTCCAATCTTTCTCCTTCAATAACTTCTCCCGTCCTTTTCTTACCCCTGTTCCTTGTGAGCGAGAAAAACTTGATTTCAATTTTATTTTTGCCCGGCAACAGTCTACATGAAGCACAAATGGTTATCAAGATGTTCCTGATAGTTGTCTTGCCTGGTTTATTTCTAATTTTATCTGTATATTCTCTTACTTGTAAGGTTAGATGGTCAAAGGGGCTGTTTAGCATCAATGTCGCACCGAATAAGGACGGCTTATTATTACAACTTGTCTCAGACTGAGATTACTGCTTATATACGACTTCTCTAGATCTCCGTACCGTTTAATCCTCATACGTATACATTAATCTGTATTTCAAATTCTGACTAAAATTCACATAATATATTTACAGCTGCCATAAATCTAAAAGCCGCTAATTTCACTTGGAAAACATCGTTGTCCCACTTTCGAAATACGGACTACTATTATTATCATTTTAATTTATGCATATCAGTGTACTCTGAATTGTCATATTATGACTGGCGAGATCGTGTTTTTGAAAGTGCACAGCATAGGACTCTAATCACTGCTAAGGAGGGAATAATAGGGTTAGCAGGTTTTCCTGTAACCATGGTCTTCGGGGGCAGGATAACTATAGTGGGCGGGCACGGAAAAAAATATAGCTATTCGAGTCCTGGAGTACAAAGAAAATTATAAAAAATATAATGTTAATATTTATATATCACAATAAGGAAACATGAAGAATAAACAATGCAATGATATTTATTATTGCTATGAATAAAGGCCCTCAAAAATCGGGATCCTTGGCGGTACCGGGATCGGGCTTGGAGCCCCACTGGGGAGCTAAGAATAATGCGTCAAATTGTATCATTATCACTTAAATACGTTTCTTTGCTGATACCATTTCTATGCAGAGACTCTATTTTTATCAGTGAACGAGATAAACGATTCCAAAAAGATTGATAAATGAGGTATATTTATAGTTTCATGGGGACAGCCAGGAAAATACTCTGCACTGACGGAACTCCTTACGTGTGATACGGAATGGAGACCCAGCGGGTGTTTAGCAATTCTCTTTGCGAGGAAAGTATTACATCGGGCTTAAAAGCGCCAAGAATCCTAATGCAGTAGCGATGGGCCTAAGGGAGTGCTCGCTTCGCAAATTGCCTATCGATCGCAAAATCCTGTTTCCAAAATAGTCGCTCCGGTCTTTCACCTTCGGTCCTCCTCTCTTAAGGCAAGGGAAATGTCTTTCACTTTGTTGTTTTAGTTTTCGTGCAAAATGACTGTACCATGACGTGAATTGGAGAGCTGCTTCGAACCAATCTTAGGATTGTTTACTGGTGATGATGGCCGGAATGTCTGAGTTCGATTAGATTTTATTTACGTACCACCATCGTCAATTTCAGATTGGTTGGAGGCCAAATAGTACCTAGAATAAATCCAGTGGAATTAGAAAATTCTAGCTGGATTACTATAAATGGAAAAAGTCCACCACGTATATACAAAGTCATCACCATCATCATCGGTCAACAATCCTAGGTTTGGTTGGACGCAGCCCTCCACTAGATTCTTCTATCGGCCAACCTCTTCATAATAAAGTAAATTCCTCTCTTTTACATCCTTCACAACCCGTTCTATATATAGCATACGAGGCCTGCCTTTTCCAATGTTCCCTTTCACTTTTCCCTCAACGATTTGTATTCATCAAGCCATCGTGTCTTAAGATATGACCAATTAAGTTGTCCTGTCTTCTTTTTAGAGTACTCAGCAGACTTCTATTTTCTCCCACTCTTCTTGGGACTTCCTCGTTACTTACTCGGTCGATTAATTTAATCTTCATCATTTCTCGGTAGCCACATATTTCGAATACTTCCACTCTTCTCTTCTCCGCAGTTGTCATCGTCCATGCCTCACTGCAGCAAAGAAACATGCTTCATATGTACGTTCTGATGAATTGTTTCCTTACTTCCAAGCTTGTATTTCCAGCTATAAGTAGATTCTTCTTTTGATATAATGCCCTCTTTGCCTCGGATATCCTACTGACTATTTCTCTCTTGCCTTTTAATTGGTTGCTCCCAGGCAACAGAACACTTTCATCCCTTCAAGTTTTTGTTGTCTTAGTTTACCGTTGGTTTTTGGCCTCTTCTCTCTTGCTGCACACATTATCTCATTGTTAGTCTACTTGTTATTGATCTTCAGATGATATTTGGCCATTGTCCTTTCCATGGTTATTAGAGTCTTATTCTGATCCTTCGCTGTCTCTGCTACAAGTGCCATGTCATGAGAAAATCATGTATGTTATTTTTTTTTCTCCGTGCATATTCACTCCAGAAGATCCCTCCTAGATTTCATTGATGGCTTTCTCAATGTAAGCATTAAAAATTACAGGAGACAGTGCAAAATCTTGTCTCACTCCTTTCTTTGCTGCCTTGCTATTCCATAACCCATTTCGAACACTCTGTAAATACTTTAACGACTACTAAAAATCCTGTAACCAAGGAAAGCAAAATCTTTCTAAGAAAATGATCCACGATGAAGAATAACGTTCTTTCCTTATCTAAACTGTCTAATCAACTTTTTTTCACTTCCGTATTTTATCAATATTTCTTCATCTTGTTCTTCGATGCTTTTATTTTGTGCTGATTTTACTGTTATCGCTGAGTTATACTGTATCGCTTTTGCATTGAATTATGTGCACCATATGGACAGCATCCACTGAAAATAAAAATAGCATTCTCAAATTAAGATTCTCAATTATTCTCGAACTCTTCACGGTAATTAGTGTCCACACCAATCACCTCATTAATTGTGCATTGTATGCATTCTGTCATTACCACTGTATGGTGACACACCGTTTTGTTGAATCTACTTATGTGGCCTTTTCCTGGCATTGGCCTTTTCATGGGTTTTTAGAATCTTATTCGGATCCCTCTCTGTCTGTGCTATGAGTGCTATGTCATCAACGAATCGCAGCATCCCTATTTATTTCCCATGGATATTCACTCCAGAAGACTTCTCTTTGATTTCATTGATGGCTCTCTCGATGTAAACATTAAAAATTACAGGAGACAGTGCATAGTCTTTTTTCACTCCTTTCTTTATTCTTGCTTCTTTACAGCTGGGTCCAGATTCAAGTACTGTAGTTGGTTTTTATACACACTGCGGATAATTCTTCGGTCATTGTAGAGCTCTCCAGTTACTTTCAGAATTCCAATCCACGTTGTCAAAATTCTTCTCCAAATCCACAAATGCACTGAAAGTCGGTTTGTTTTTCTCAATTCTCTTCTCTTTATGGGTAGCCTAAGGATAAATACTACTTCTATTTTACCCTTTTTCTTCCTGAATCCGAATCAATCTTCGTCCAGGAACTCCTCGGTTTTTCGTTCTATTCTTCTGTAGATTATCTATCTTCGATGCATGTGTCGTCAGGCTTAATGTCCTTAAATTTTCGCATTCCTCGCCCTCTTCTTTTTAGGGATTGGAAATTATGATACAGAGTCACTGGGTTTTATTTAAATCGGAGCGCTCCATCAAATCTAACCCTATCCGTTGGAAGACCATCTGGCAATCATTCCTCAGATCCACATCAAACATAATCAAAATATCAGAAGAAGATGAGTTACGGTGGCCTCAACGCGATTCCATTAATTTCCTTAGGGCCGCGATATCACAAACCCGGAAGCGATGAGGACCCGGCGTGATTTCGCCAATTAACGTCGCATGAAGTATTCCTCTCCGTGACGCTGGAGATCGTTTCGCCCTCCCCCCTCCCTTCCCTGAATTAATCCCTCATCGTCTGCATTAATTGATGAATCTACTTTCACAGCAGTCTCCCTTTCACTTTCACCCATTCCACGACCCTGAATTATGTCCCCGGAATCCTTGCGGGCGATAAACAAAAACTTTTGCGGAACGCTCTTCCCCTCGCTTCACCTCCTCTCCTAACAAGTTTTGGCCACATTGCCATTGTTGCAAAAGGGCGAGAGTGCGTAAAACGTTGTACATGATATAAGCTTCGTACCGGCTGTAATGTTTAACCGGTGAAAAACTCAACCCTTGCGGGACTCAAACGAAGTGAATGTTGCGTGAATTCTTTCGCGTATTTTGTACCTAAGTGTGTTTGGAAGATTTCGTTTTGCTGTTGAGACATGGAAATAATTCATTTTAGTGTTAACAATACCAGATTTGGTTAAACCAAAGGGGAGTTTTATTGGTGTAAATCCATTGTTGATTATCATTAGGCGTCCATTCAAATAAATCAACAATGGACATCTGAATGAAAATATTTTGTATTTTACCCAGCACTTATACTTCAATCGTAATACATTTTGCTTCATGGTCCTCGATTGTATTGAAGTTTCGTTGCTAATTGATCGATGAACTAACTTGATTTCCGCAACCCATTATCAGCATGACGCGCTATCGTAACTTGATACTGCCTTGCAACCTAATCATTGTAAGTATCGTTTTATATTGTAAACATTTTTCTTGTCTTATTTCTTCGCCTTCTATAAAACTCCAAAATCAATTAGAATTAATGGTTAACGTTTTCGGAGTACTATTCGATGAAATGTGATAGGATGTGTTTGTGATCAAGAAAGGTGGAAAAGTCAATTCTGGAATAGTATTTTTCAGTGGCTGATCTAACGCATGGTTTTGCTTCTGAAGACCTTCTAAATTGTGCAAGGACACATGTAAACCTACTAAATACTCTGATAGCCAATTAAATGGTATATGGCAAGGATTTTGGCATCACCTTATCTTTTATTTCCACATCTCAAGATACAGGTAAATAAAATGTATTTACGTCATGTTAGTAAACTGTATTCATTAACGTTCGTCCAAGGTTGAAAGTATATTAGTTTTTACAGATTCGTTCAGACTTTTTTGTACTCACAGCATTAATTCTTGCAGAAGAAATCCTCGAGTTTACAGGTCATCAGTCATCCTGCACCAGTAATTTAAAGAATTTCCTCCAGGTATATTTTAATCTAGAGTACCAATCTGTTCATTAAGATTCCTATTATGACCGCTTAGTGAAAAACCTTGAACTTGTGCAGCGGAGAAAGGCAAGATTTGTAAAGGGACGGACGGTACGATAACTATATTAGCGTAACCAGTCCTGTTCCAGTTCCTATCCTTATGCCTTTCCTCTCGGTCTGAAGCACCTATTAGTGAGGAAACAGACTTGAAAGCACCCATAATCACAAAATTAGAGAAATTGACGGACGAACTGACAGATTCAAAATGTTCTTCTTTTTTCGCTCAATAAGGGGTATAAACAGGGATAAATATATCCAATACGGGTGTATTAATGAATAGCATAGGTATTTGCATGTTGGTATATGAAAGCTAACCCAATTAAGAGCATTGCATGCTTGCTATGCTATATTTATCTTTTTTTGTGTTTATGCCTGTATATTGATACTAATCCTTTCTTATGCATGGTATGAAATACATGTCTGGTGAGAATTCACCCCCTTCCTCACAAATTTATGGTGGTATTATGTAGATTTAGTGTTCAGAGAAAACGGATGTTTATAATATATCCGTATGGCATTTATCTTAAAGAGCATATTGTGAGGGACTCCTCGAAATATCTCTGAGGTCATCGGAAATCAGATAAGCTTGTTGGCATTTGAATGCTTTTAGAATCAAATTCGAGCACAATCGAAGTGCTAATGGCCTTTAATCGGGCTTAGTAATGGTACCGATTTAGAAATGCAACCCAATGAAGAGTAGAGACCTTACATCAAGATCTACAATAGCCCGTAGAAAACTTATCAAATCGGGCGAAAAATATTCTATTGTCTAGAATGGTATCCCTGTAACTGTATTGCATGCAATAGATTGATTGAATCAACTTTTCAGTTGTAATTGAGAGTAACTTTCCCTAAAAATGCCCCTAAATCAAGTTAACGACTGTGCATTATTTATATATATTTTTTCAAGTGATTGGTTAGTTTTCTTGTATTGACGTAGTTTTTTTTGTTTAAATTTCACGCATTTTCTTCCGATTTTTGTTTCTTCATATTCGGTAAATGTCCAGCTGGACAATTCATCCTTTTCTTCGCCCTGTGTTGGTCAAAGGAACCATCGACGCGTAGGAAAAACAAATACAAATTTTTGATTGTGATTCAGTATCGTGGCTGCTATCAATGAGAGGGGAGTGAGGTCGAACTGTGCCCTGCTCAAAATGCGTGAAATAACATGAAACGAAAGCTTGGAAAATGAAATCACAAAATATCTCTAAGGCTGCAAGCGGGTTTATTCAAAGACCGAAGTGAATGAATGACAACGGGAAGTGAAATGAAGGAAAATAAACAACAAGTTGTAGCAGTGAGGAGAAACGAAAACTGTATCAATTAATGTCCTGTTGGAGGGAACCACGTCAAAACCACCCTCCTTTCTCACAACTTAACTCTTAATATAAAGGTAAATCCTCAGGTATGTGGAGGAAAAGGGAAAATATTTTCAGGAATAACAAACATGTAGGAAGATGTATAATGACCTTTAATCCTCCGTAATGCGGAGATAAACACAAAAATATTTTCATAAATAGCAAAGTATTTGAAGCATACGTAATGACGCCATAATCTCGTCTTTTTCGGCTTGGGAAATAAGTATTTGTTTGCAGACTCCAAAGGAGTTCGGATTGGTACTCCACTTTGGCACTCCTAGTAGGGCCTTCAGGTCAGAATACTAGCCGAAGCACTTAATTTGTTGAGAGTCAGTGACAAGTACTTAATTGGTAGACAATTATCTAGAGACCAAAGTCGCTCTGCCCCCATATTTTTACTTAACGACATCTAGATAGTGAAGGTTTTACTTTGATTTCGTTTGGGTGTTCTAAAATTACAAGTCGTATTTGCTTTATTTGATTGAGGGGGAAAGGGCGTAGCCAAGTTGACACACCGGTTCCCGTAAGATCACCGAAGTTAAGCAACGTTGGGCCCGGACGGTGGTTAGATGGATTGCCCCCCTCCATACCTCTACCGCGGTGTTCTTGTACCCTGTCTGCAAGTGGCGGGCAGGTTAAATGTGGGTTGGCACAATGGATATAAAGAGGTCTAAATTGCCAGGGGGCTCCAAAAGGCCCCCGCCCACCCCTCCAATTTACATTTTAATCTTTGCTTTATTTGATTGCTTGCCGTTAGGCGTATTATTATTATTGATATAACGTGTAAACACTCTTAATTATCCTACAATTTCAGGCAATAATGGAAAAAAACGTAATGAAGGAATCTTAACACATAGTGCGGGATTACTAAGATAAATTAGCATTCTACCAGTACATCTATTTCGCCCATTGACTTTATAGTCTTATATATTATATGAGACAAATATTATATAGGTATATCTTATTTCAGATAAATTATTATATGACAAGTGAACCAATTTTTAGGTGGGAGAGACCTTTTATCACTATTCAGTTGCTTACACATTAAGGAATAGCAACTAACAATGTAATTTCAGTACATAAACATCATCGTCACTAATGAACGTAGTAGATTATGTGTAAAATGATATTATTCTATTCTTTTTCAAGGTTTTTATGTCGTTTTTGATTGATTTTTTTGTTGTCCGGTCTTTTCGTTTTATTCTTTTGCATATAATCAGATTGTTTCAGGCCTTACTTGGTGGAAATTCTTCATATTATAAATTAAAAACTTGAAATAATATGATGCACACAGTTTACTGAAACTGTGTGGTTCTTACTATAACAAGATTTTCTTATAATTATTCTTCTGTGTTGCCACTCTTAATCTTCTCCTGCTCTCGTCTTTACCGCTGGATAATTCTTCTTTAAAGTATTCAATTTTCTTCGAAATACCGTGATGACTGTATCAGGGAGATAATGATGCGTATCCTATCTCGATGGAGTGGTTGGCGGTTCGCTTTCATAGACTGGTCTAACCAGATTTGCGCTAGAGCCTTCGTGATTTTACACTTGGTGACTCAAAAGAGTTTCTTGTGACGGAAATTGTTTCAGCTACCGAGGTACATCCGACTTATCCTCTAAGCGCAACACAGAGGAGAAGGTAAGGGTAGTTTCTTGATCCCCGCGCGAGATTTCCTCCTCCTTCCCACTCCTGCTCGATGAAGCCGTCTTGTCTTACTCTGGCTTTCGTCAGCGTTGCCCTTTGACCCGTCGCCCTTAATGTGACCACACACTTCTCGGCGGCGTTAGAAGCGCTCTCCTCTTTACCGTAGCGGAAGCACTCGGGTGTTTGGGTACAGCCGGGAGTGGTTAGGACCGTGCAAGTTTGAGATGCTCAACCTGAGTATACTCTTGGATTAGTCAAGGGCATTTTCCCTCCAACTTAAACTCTTAAGGGGAAACACAAAGGTCTCGTTTTTCATTTCATCATTGCTAGTCATCGATCCCAAAGGCCGTTTTACGCGGTCAATGAAACTGCACAGGCTTTTACAGGAGTATGCATGAAATTTGTTTATCGCGTATTAATGATGTACTTGGTGCGAAATTTTCTCACCAATTCAAATATATAGAAGCCAAATGTTTCTATGCCAACCACAAATAAATCCTATTAAAATTTTCTCGAAAATTGAAGAAAATCACGTGACGTGAAACGCCTTCTGACGTCGCCGTACGGAATAGGTTCCATATTGCTATGGAAACAGACATTTATTTTAAAATAAAACGAAGCGAACGTATTGTTTTGAGGTTTTTAGTCGTTTATTGATCGAAAAAATTACTTAAAAGAGATTTCAAAAGCCAAATCCGATAATTTGCCTTTGGTTTACTCCCTTGCTTTGTCGTATAGCAGAGATTCTTGGGAACTATACTGTTATTATATAACTAATGCCCAATTTGCTCGTTGTGATCCATACTACTTAAGGAAGCTCCACCGTGACTCCGCGATTCAAACTCCCGTAAAAGAGCTATTTTATTTAATGAATAAATACCGATCCAGGAAAAGACCTACATGGAAAATCATCTATAGGATGATAACGCATACACGATAATTCTATGTGTATGCCAGCATATAGAGCGTTGTGGTTGCATTCTATTTTTTACAAGCTCTGTTAACTCATTTTTACTTCAGGACATGACTGACGTGTTGTTGCCACGTTTAATATACAAAGTGAGAATACATGCTTAATCCCGCTAATACGTATTCTAAAATAGGTTAAATATATTCTTACTTAGTTTTAAACTATTCTCTTGCAAATACCTACAACTCTTTGTTTTGAATTTTATTAATATTCATATTTTAGAAAATTGTTTGGCAACAATGACGCTGCTATCATTTGGAAGCATTGCTATTAATTACGCCACATCAATAACAATAAAATATTTAAATTACATAAAAAATATAAGAAGGACCTTGGTAAGGTATAATCCTAAATTAAGTCGGTAAATAAGCTTGTAATCACGCTCTGTCACAAGTACCGCGCCACTTCCATGTACTAAAGCTTTTTTGCTTTTTTTCGAGCAAACATTTATTAACATCAACTAAACAAAGGTGGTAAGGTGAGCACTTTTTCACAATGCTAAATTCTACATAAAATTTCGCATCTTATATTAGTTTTTCGTCAAAGCGACATTTCTCTTTACATTATTAACTGCAAACTTTACTGCAAGAGCCATGCTCTGCCGTATAACCACGTATTAAATATCTGATTTTCAGCGTCTTTGCTCTTCAAATATATGATGGAAAGGCCTCATTATTTTATTGCCAATCGATAGAAGGGCCAAAAAATGATGTGTCAAGAAATTTTCACAAAAATGACATCTACTTCATAATTCGGTGGGGCTCCTTGAATAAAAGTCGAAATACATTCGTTTATGGCATTAAAAAAATGAGATGAATGCAAATATTTTCACCAAGGGTTCATTAAACAACTTACCTTCACGTACAACAGATAAACAACGACCGTAGTGGCGTGCCGTGACTTCATGCGAAAACTTTTTAAGCTGCTGAAAACGTACTTTATTTAAGTTGAATATCTTTTTAACACAGCTTCAATTTTCAGCAAAATTTTCGCCAAGCACATTTTTAGCTAATAAACTTCACATTCAAGAGTTATAATAAGGAGTAGTTCATGTTCCCCATTGTGCAAGTAAAATAGGTTTCGTGCACGTCATTTTTTTTCAATGAAAATATTTCCCTTTCCCATAGAAACAACCACAGGAGACGGATCTGGAGATTGTTAAAGTGAAACATTAACACAAAATCATGTTTTTTATTAAAAAATTAACTATATACATATCAACTTCGATCCATATTCCTCGTTTCACATATACTACCACTGTAAAGAAAACAGCCGTACTCCTTGACGAACATCTTTAAATTCTAAGAGATGAAAATGCAGCGTCGCGCCGGTTGCAACCGCTAAATATTCAAGAAATATCTACCAGACATCACGGTTCGGAAGTCAGTAGCTGAAAAGTGTTGGAAGTGTACTTGCATGCTTGGAGAAAATTTTCACTTTTTTCCTTTCGGAACGAATTTTATTCACCCAATGCAAAAAATGTATCTTTTCCTTGGGCTTCTTTTGGAACAATACCTACTCCCGGGCCTTTGCAGGGAGTATTGTTAGATAGGCAATTACGGGAATATTACGCCGATGATTGCTCTGTATAATGGACGGGTAGTCGTCAGTAAAATGGCCGATTAGTTTGCCATTACTTAGTAATTGACCCGCTAGAAACCAGGTGTCTCTAGCGTTCGTATGAGATAAACTATTCTTTTGCAATTTGGCACGATGCAATTCTGCACAATTTCATTGCGATATTTTCTGATATTCTCTCAAATCAATCTTATGTAAATGAGTAAATCTCTGCCTTTACAGCAATAGTCTAGCAGCCTTGTCCCACAACCCGCCGGATTTGAGCAGTCCTAATGCGTCACGTGATCTCGTGACGCATTAGGACTGCTCGTCCATAGCTGCCACGCAATCGTTTTTGAAATTTACTAACGCCACCCACTTTCGCGGATGGCTGCTCAATCACACAACAGGCATTAACTTTCGCAGTTTCAATGGCCGATTAGTTTGCCATAGCACTCCCCTCGGTTTTCTTATCCGCAAACCACTTTGTATTTGCACAATTCTTCACTTTCTCATCCTGCACCACTTGTCCCATATATATCTTGGGAGGCCTTCCTTTTCCATTTCTCCCATTAACTATCCCGTCGACAATTGTGTTCATCAACCCTTGATATCGCAAGATATGGTCGATTGGATTGTCCCGTCGTATATTTTTCAAGTTTTCAGCTGATTTCTCTTTTCTCTCACTCTTCTTAGACCTTTTACGCTAGTCAAACGTTCGATCCATTTTATCTTTATCTATAGCACCATATTTCGAATCCTTCCACACGCGCTGCTGATTTCGCTGTTTTTATCGTCCTTTTATATCTCTTTGCAATATAGGAACATAAATAAACTGAACCTAGCAAGGGCTTCCTTCTTACGTGCTTGTATTTTCAGCTCCGAGATCATTTATCTTTTGGTAGAATTCCCTCTTCACCTAATCTATTCAGCTGCTTATTTTCTTCTGGCATCTTGCATCGCAGGTTATTTGGCTTCTCAGATCGCAATACTCTTTTACCTCTAGTTTTTTTTTCCCCAAAATTTTTTTGGGGATAGAATAAAAATGGCATAGACATTAGTCTATACCATTTTTATTCCAGTGCACTCCAATAGGATTTTCATTTTATTTCACAACATTGATTGCACCGGGGTCATCAATCCTAAGATTTGTTTGTCTTTTCAGCGTGGGGAAGGAATGCTTTAGGGTATTCTTAACCATAGGTTTACTCACCCCCAGCAGTGAGAGTAGTTTCTCTAAGTGATGCGAGATATTACGAAATAGATATATCGATCATTATACTATTTTAACAAAGGTTGTGGTGACCTGGGGTGTAGAAGCTCTACCCTCAACTATCAAAGTCCAACCTTCGGGTTTAACAAAAACTATTTTTACTGTTACCATAGCAAACAATAAATGAATACTTTTCAGCACTTTTTGGAGCTTATTTCATAAAATACTACTATAGAAAAATATGACAATTAGGATATTGTAGTTCTATTTTTGCAGATCCCAATTTTGCATACCGATTGTGAATAATAATTTGTTACTTTTGCGGCAATACATTTTGATGACCCAAGAGCTGCAAGTAGCTGTAAATATTAGGAACCATCAGACTAAAATAACGCAAAGAGGAGTTTTGACGCTCCATAAAACATACCCTGTTCCTTTGAACGCTATCAATCAATTCATGATTATTGGCCGGAAGTTATCAATATTAAATTAATTGATTAAAAGTTTAACATATACTCTTTAAAAAAAATTACTATGCCAATTTAATCCTAAATTTTCTGCAATTATAAAGGAATTCCATTTTAAGATTTTTCCCTGTAATTTGGAAAATGCGAAACTCTGAAAAGTCTTCCAAATTTATGAATTCAACCTCCTCAAAAAGTAAAAATATCTCAAGGGTATTTAGGGCTGCAAGGTATGCTCTAGAGCTATTTAAGGTACCCGGGAAACTTAAGTGAGGTCCTTAACACGTTAATTCTGCTTTAATTAGCGCTCCACTCGCATCTAACCTGCCGTGTCCTTTTCACCTTTGGCCCATGCTCTCCTTTCACCTCCCCACTGCCCTTATTTTACTTTGCCGAGACCAGACGCAGCTAAAGCAGCTGCCCCGAATCTCTCGAAGCGAAGTGAGAAATTTCTTCCGCGCTAAGACGAGAAAACCAATAATTCTTGTTTTCCAAATCAATACGTCGTGCATAAGAATCTCATTAAGTAAGCAATTTTGAACATTCATATGCCTCTTTATAATGCAAAGCCTCCTTTAATTATAGATTAAGACTAGGGATGGGTCGGTTCCACTTTTTTTCGGTTCCGGTTCGGTTCTTTAACTTCGGTTCTCGGTTCCGGTTCTTAATTTACCACTTACTTTGCATTGCTCAATTGTAAGATAAGGTAATCAATAATCATTTTCAGAGAATGAATTAGAATAATTCGCGACTTTGAAGCATCTAAGTACACTATTTCACCAGGTTTTAATGTGAAGCCTCCACTTTCGGAGTGTGAGTAGGTTTCAACTGGTTTTCACGCCAATTATTTCGGTACCGATTATTTTTGGCCTCTGTACCGGTTCCGGTTCTAAGCTCAAGAACCGGTGGAACCGAGAACCGAAGAACCGAACCGACCCATCCCTAATTAAGACTTATGCGGTCCATTTTAGTGTTAAAAAAATGATTCATGCATTCAAATTTTCAAAAACCAATGCACCTTTTCCAATGCCTGGTGTTTCTTCAAAAACCATGAGCATGTAACAATTTGAGTTGGAAAGTATCCGTAAAATATTGTTATTTTCCAGAATCACACCATTGAGCACCAACGTTTTCCTGCCTTTGTTTGCCTATCATTCATCCACAAGATCATTTCATGCACTATTTGGCCATGCCACGTTGAGTACTTCATTCGTTTTCCTTTCTGCTCTCAACGCATTTTTCAATGGTCCACGTTGATATTTCTAATAATTTCAAGTTTCAGGTCAATTTATGGCTTAAGAGCCTAGATCTCAAAAGACGCACTTCTACGATATTCACACCACTTTCCTGTTTTTCAAATTCTTTCGCATGACTAGTATAGTTTTCACTACAAAGAGGTAAAATTTTTCTTCAAATTCATTGGAAAAAATACGTGCTTCAATGAAGAAAAATTGCTATTTCCTAAGTCTACTTTTCATTGATTAAAATAGAATGATTTTTATAACTAACTTTTCATTCAAATTATACCTACAGAAATAAAAACAAATAAAAAATTGACAATCAAATAAATATGGTTTCGCACGACTTCAATTCCAATAGTTACCCGAATAAACAACCACTGAAGACAAACAACAAGGATATTATTCTAATCAATGCTCTAATGTTGAGTAATTGCATTTAATTTTGTGTCTACAATGAAGTTGTCCATCCTTTTCCATTGATGGGTCCATTTGAACCTCATGGCAGAGTATTTCAAGAATCGAAAGAATTTTAAGACGCCTTTAGAATTTCTTTGCCTGCATTACATCCAAAACTAGCGCAAAAAATGGCATTTTTATATTAGAATTCAATGCATTTTTGCAGTATCTGGAAAAAAACTACTAAGTATCAAATAAAACAAAGTAGTCTCCGTTACTCTGTTGCTTGTTACGAACTACATGACGACAAAGAGTCTATAATATCATTCCGATCAAATATTGATATGTGGCTAGCCTGCGCAGCGAATTACCAAGTATATTTCATGTTAGCTATTGGGAACCAGGGATAAACGTTATTTTTTCACGTTCACTTCATAAGTTTAATAATGATATGTGGAAAAGTTAATAACTATAATCGGTTTGTAAAATTCCTGCCAAAGGTTAATCTAAATAGATCAATTTTTCCGTACGAGCCGAATCCTACCATATTTGGAACGAACCCGTGCATTCTCATAGTAAATGGGATATCTGAGCATTTGCCTCCTGCCAATTATCCAGGCTATCCGCCAATTTTGTCACTTTACTGAATCAAGGAGTGCCATTCCGAGAAAATAATTTGGCAGGATATCGTGGTATCGCAAAAGGAAAGTATTTTCGTTCATGAGAACACCAGAACATTGTAGTAAGTTTACTTTTCGTGCATGATCCGATGTAATGGCGCGTCAAATTTGATGGGATATTTTGAGATTTTTCTCCTTTCTTAAGTTCTTACAAGATACATACATCATATTGCGTCGTTCGTGCAAACGTGTAGTATCGCTACTATCATCTGTAATTTTACAAAGGGCTCAAAATTTGGAATTTAAATGTGTTTTAAGCTTCGTTTTTTTTGCCATGAAATCATGGATCATGTTGTCCATGAGAGACCTACATGACATATTTTTGGAAATACCATATTATTGCTTGAAGACAAAGCAGTGAGCGTACAGTACAGAATACCTTTATTTGCTTAAGGCCCATTGCCCAAAACGTAAAGAGCCGATGCAATAAAGAGATACCGAAATTATATCCGGATCATCTCCCTCAAACTATTATCCATAATCGCAAGTGTGATTTTATGGTTAACTAAATCAGCATTTACGTATGGTTGCATTGGGGAAATTAAATTAAAAATTAAACTGAAAGCTGAATCGCACTTTATTTTCGGAGCAATAATTTATTGGATTATTTTTGTAGTTATTCTTGGCAGTTGACCAACAGTTCAGGTCATTTAGGATAGATGAAAAATTAGGTAGGGGTGTTTCAGAAAACAGAGGAAGGTTGCAGAAAAACCTGGCATCGGCTTTAGCCAACGAACCGTCTCCCAACGAAAGACGCCAAGTGACCCACGGCTTAACGTCCTACCCGACGGACAGATTACTGAACTCAAGAATGTTTACCGCACAACATTCAAGAAAGGATCGGCGAGCCAATCTTTACCATTATTGGGATTCTCAACTTGTACTCTGGGTATGGTACGCCAGCAGTTTAGCCATTCCTGGATTTTCTGGGAGCACAATGTTATATTTATAAGGAAGTTTATAATATAGTTTTGTCTCCATTATTGATGGAGTTCCAAAATTTAGCACAGCCTCGTTTATGAGAGAATTTCTCAGGATGTGATGTTATTTTGACTAATGAAATAAAATTTTTCGTGAACTTGAATCTAATACATATTGCTGGTCAAAATGTTTTAGCCGCTTATCAATTCACAGGGTGTTAGGATTTATTTAAGGTTTCATTATCTATGGATTTTACCTGAAGTTCTTGACGGCTGAGAAACCTGCATGAGGTGGCAGCTATGGTGATGAAAGTAATATTTCATTACAGTGAATAACGCGTCCCTATTTAATTGTCCTTAAATCGGCTGAAAATAATTTGTCTTATTCATAGTGTTTCACGAGGATTTTTTACAACTAGTGCTCTTATTTATTTTTTCATATTTAAAAAATTGTCAGTTGTGTCCAGTGGCGTAGCCAGGATGTCCTCCAGGGGGGGGGGGGGGGGGGGGCAAAAATAAGTTAATGTTCCACAACACAAGTTTGTATTTGGCCCTTCATGAAAAATATTAAGATTTCTTAATACAATTTGTGTTTATTATATTTCTCCCTCTCGTTGAATGTCAATGGGCACCTTCAGCTAGTTTACCTGTAATTTTTCATTTGACTAATGAGGCAGGGAGGGGGGGCAAGCGCCCCAATCTGCCCCACCAAGGCTACGCCCATGGTTGAGTCGGAGCCAGGGTCACCTCTAAGGCGTAGTATTAGTCATGTGTGCTCTGGGGTTGCCACTTTGCTATGAAAGAAAGTTAGTGATTACAAATTTATAATTTTGAATTTGATATGGTCCCTTTCTCTACTATGTATGCATTTTTGATACTTAGAAAATTGCCTTCAGCACACATGCTTCATGGTAACGAATAAAATGAAACTTTTAGTCAATTCCACGCAACTTTTAATAAATCGACCTAGGTTTCGACAATTGTTGTCATTCTCAAGTTACTTGAGAATGACAACCGACCTTGAAGACCTTGAGAATGACTACAATTGACGAATCGGTTTATTAAAAGTTGTGTGGAATTGACTTAAGTTTTTATTTTATTCGTTCCGTTGAATATAACTAAATTCCTCTAAGTGACGCCTTCAGTCCTATCCGTCCTATCTGATGCACCCATGTTTCATATACGCTTACAATTTTTTAATTTTCAACTGCAATCATTCAGTCCATTTAGCAATTTTATTTACCGTACACGATATGAGTAGGGCTTTATGAAAGCTTTATGAGACAATAGCAATAAGTCCTCACTCAACCTTCCATTGCATAAAGAGTCCAGAGATACCTATGCTAATATTATCGTGCACCGAACATCTCAAAAAAAAACCATCTATCCCCTTACTCACCCCGTTCTAGCACATGCAGCAGTGTGTTTATGTTGCGTAGCATAAAATTAGGTTCTTTCTTTGTCAGATGATTTATTTTATCCTGTGCACTAATTTTCGTTTAGGTGACTTCAGTATTTCAAAGCTACATTGAAACCTTATGCATATGTTCTGTTCTGTTCTGAGGACTTACAGTAGGTATGAAAAGCAAAACGCATTCTACGTGAAAAGATTTGGTTGAGTTGTTATTATGTTGGCTGAGTTATGAAGAAATTGTATCAGGAACTGTGTCAGGATTTTTGTCAGTCAACATCATGGGTCAACTATCTTAGGATTGGTTTGACGCAGCCCTCCACTCGATTCTTCTATCTTCATATCAGCGTAACTCCTCTATTTTTCTACCCTAAAATGTCTATCACACTTGACTAATGTACTCTCTCGGGTAGTCTCCGCCCGGAGATCCGAATGGGAAACTATTTTACTTCCGGAATATTTTACTCGAGAGGGTTCCATCACGTCTTGATGAGAAAGAAAAGAGTGGAGTAGCTGCGACTCCTCGGGATATTAATGTGGTGGTTTCCCCTTGCCTTCCACATCGCAGTACTACCGCCGTTAAAGTAAATGTTACCACGCCTGGAGCGTAATGAGTGTCGCTCTACCAGCCACTGTGGTCTCCACCTTCACTCATAAGTGAAAGAGCTGCTGCCCTCTCCTCCGAGTTATGAGAAGCATAATTGTTGGTGGCCCCCCACTTTCCAAGCCACGGCATCTTCACAGGTTTCTGTATCATTAAAAGGACCTATCTTACCCAATGATAGACCAATACCACCTCGGAATGCCGTCGCTTTTTGTCCACGACAGCTTATTCGACGAGTAAACTCGCCTATTTCGCAGCAAACCTCTATATCTAGATGTCGACCCACCATCCTCAACTCGGTGAACGCACTCGGTGGCTTTAAACTCAGCCCCGAGTGTTTGCCAGTAATAGCGATTAATATAATTTCACAGTAGCACCGGAGCGGTGTGCCAACTTTCTTGATATTTCACGCCAGCACCCCATATGTCACACTGAAGATATGAGGAAATGTTGGGCCACGCAGTGACCACTTTTTCGTGTGAAGACATTGACAGACAGACCACATAATTTGAAGGGACAAATAGAAATAACCGCAAGCTTTGATGCTAGTGGTATGCTTTCTTGCGTCCGAGAGGACCCAAGTGTCTTTTTTCTCTCGGAGGTCTAGTCCCGTTAGTTGAACGCCAAGAGGAGGGATCTCAAAGGAGAAGATGCCTCCAACGACTTGTGGGACCAACAGTGGAACCAAGTCCCACTTCTCGGCACTATTCATGAGCGCAATTTAGCAAATTGAATCGCGTGCAGGGTTCATTCCGGCCAGCAACGACCAAGCAAATTAATGTCAATTTGTGGCCGAAAGGGCCAATCCTACACCGCAAACCAGTCTCGCCGTTAGGACAACGGACGTTTTCCTAGCCATGTCCTGAACGTGAATGGTTTCTGTGCGGAGAATATAAGCTTTGGTTGGCGTATTTTTAATTCAGCCTCACGGGTAGTTTCCCAAAGTTGGGTCGACGAATAATGTTGCAAAACGCAGTCAATTGCTACTGAGTAATTATCAGTAAGTATTCAAATGCATCAACATTTGCTGGGTATGCATGAAGCCAAATCAAAGGAATCCCGGTTACGTAATTGAATTTTTTCTCCATTCAACTCTGGATATTTTATATATGAACAGATAATTTTTGGGGTTTATCCTATAGAGTTTGCCACACTTGAATTTAATTAAATATCTTATGTTTCTATGAATTTTATCGATATTTGTGGAAACGAGTGAAAAATCATCTCATTAATTTATTATAATCTATTTTTGCTTCATTGCAATTACGAGAAATATAAATTTTGACAGACATTTATGGTTAAAGTACTTTCCACCATGAAGGAGTTTCTAAGTCCATAGTGACGATGGTGCTTTTGTAGTCACTTGTTGCAATAGTTTTAATTGAAGGTTATGTCAATTTCTGGGATGTTTTCGTCTAAATTTTAAACTTGTAACTGTTAGTGTATTTCGTATAAAGTACGTATACGATACTACGCCAGGTTTCTTTCCATTCAATTCCATAGCTTAAAATTCCTACCAATATTCAAATGCGCTATACCCTCTATAAATGAAAATGGCCTTAACTGTTAGTTTATTTATTTATTTTACAGTAAACTCCAGATCTTCCGTCCGCGAATTATCTGGGCTGCGGATTATCCGTGCATTGGGCAATCTATTCAGTGTATCGGCAGTGGTTTGAAAGGTTAGTAAACTTTTGTTTTTTCCCTCCAATAGTGACTTTCACTACGGTCCTACCGACCGATGTCTTACGCCAAGCTTCATACCGCCACCCGAGGCTTGCGAACATTTAATGGGGGCGTTTACTCGGAACCGAAATCGCAATTTTGTACACGAAATTGTTAGATGGAAACGAAAAGAGAATTTTAGTGAAAAAATTAATCTTCTAACCACAACCATTCACTCATAAATCAAAAATTAAAATAAGCAAAAGGTGACGCCCACCGAAAAAGCTGCTGTGATAACATTGACGTCATTTTCCTCCCGTCTTTGACTGTTTTTCGTGGAAGAGAAGGGAGTGGAGGGGGGTTTTCGGAAGGTCTGCTCGCACAGATGCTGTCGCAACTGTCCTATCGGCAGAGTCAGCTGTGTCCCCCCCATTGCGATAAGGCAAAGTAGTTTCGCGGGCTCAGTTGGGATTGGACGAAGTCGATATACGTCAGAGGTTGCACCACGCCCACTTTTCCGAAAGGGTTAAAAACAACAGTTTTTCGCCGCTTATATCTCGATAAATAATTGACGGATCAGAAAAAGGAAAAATACGCGTCTTTTTATTTTACAAACTCTATCAGAATCGGCAATAAAAAAATATGGTAAACGACCCCATTGCGACCGGGACATCTCTACTGCATTCTTTTTTGTCAGCAAGGATCTTTTCATTGGCAGATTGTGTTATTTTCTTAGGGAGTTCATTTATTTTGGTGGTGCAGGTAGAGAAATAAATCCTGAAAGAACCAAACCGTGGGTTATCCATGTTTCCCGATTATCCGTGCTCCTATTAATAGTCATTAGCACATAAAATACCACTATTACACGGTAGTTTACTGAACCTAGTTACCATTAGGTTCTGTCAGGGTTAGGTAAGCTCCGTTTCTATATTGCATCTTCCGGGGTTCAGTACATCATCGTTGCTTTGGGACGAAGAAAGCTTTCATCTCTACTGTCGTCATCGGCTTTTCTTCGACCTTAAGATGCCTGCTTTAATGCAACCGAAACTCTTTTCCATACAAATGACGACAAGTGAAACCCCTATGATGTAGCCTTCATTGTCTATGAATTGCGGAATCCTTCGGATAAATAAATTCATTTTTAATACAAAAATATCATCATCATCATGGGTCAACAATTAAATTAATTGATGAAGGCGATACTTTGTGAAATTTACGAACGTTTAACATGGGTCAACAATACTAGGATTTGTTTGACGCAGCCCTCCTCTCGATTCTTCTATCGGGCAACGTCTTGTGGCCGTCTATCGGTAAACTACTCTCTTTTACATCCTTCACAACCTCTTGTATATATCTCATTGGGGGCCTGACTTTTCCAAACCTCCCGATTGTCTTCATCAGGACATCGTCTCTCAAGATATGGCCGATTAAGTTGTTCCGCCTTCATTTTAGAGTTTTCATGAGACTTCTCTTTTCTCCCACTCTTCTCAGGACTTCTTCGTTTGTCACTCGATCGAGTCATTTAGTCTTCATCATTCGTCTGTGACACCACATTTCGAATGCTTCCACCCTTTTTCTCTCCACAGCTGTCATCGTCCATGCTTCACTGTTGTAAAGAAACCTACTCCAGATATATGTTCTTTTCTAGTCCTCTTTATAGTATTTTCATTGATCTTCAGCTAATATCTGGCCATTGTCCTTTCCATGGTTATTAGAATCTAATCATATCCCTCTCTGTCTCTGCTATGAATTCTATGTCATCAGCCGAATCGCAGTGTGCTAATTTTTTCTCCGTGGATATTAATTCATGAAGACTTCTCTTTGATTTAATTGATGGCTTTCTCGATGTAAACATTAAAAATTATGGGAGACAGTGCACAGCCTTGTCTCACTCCTTTTCTTATCCTTGATTCTTCACAGCTGGGTCCAGAAAAAATATCATGATTTAATTTTTTAACTTGTGTTTTGGGCTCATTAATCATAAATATAAAATTGGAAAAATTCGAACCATCATACAAAAATTAAGCATTAAAAGAATGGAAATAATTTTTGAGCATATGAGAAAAAATTCGCATTTCAATCAGTATTGCCAACCTAATAATAGTAAGAATGAAAATGCATTTTCAAAGGAATACACTTTTTCAGCTCCACGTAAGAGCGTAAAGGAATGTGGGGCATTTCACTTAAATTAGGATCCACTCCTAAAAATCTCTGACCCTGTTCGAGATCCCTCACCTCGTCGATACGCCATCCTCCCACCTCCCCTCTCCTCTTCAGAAGATTCCCTCGCCAGCCCTCTTCCCTCCCTCACAATATCCAACGCATCCCCGTTTGTCTCGCGAACGACTGCTCGTCTGAAATTTGTAGGAAGCGATGACCTCTCGAGTCAACCGGCTGAGGAGGAGGTAGGTGTGACATCGTGAGTGGATCGGAGGGGAGGGGAAGGTCAATGACCTGAGGTAATTTTTCTCTTCCTTCAATTTTCTTCTCACATCCCTCTCCGAAGAAAGGGGAAAAAATACGTAATTGTAGCTCCTCTGCGGTTGTCACAGCCGATTCTCCACTTCCCACCCCTCTCCAACCTTTCGTTTCTCCCCAATTTTTTTTCCCAGACTTCCCACCCCTTACGTGTCCCCAGTATGTCCTCCTCACACCCCTCCAGAACGTATCCCTTTTCCTCCACTGCTTCCTCCAACTACTCCTCCAACTCTCTCTCTCTCTCTCACTACATCTCTCTATTTCTCTGCCTTTCTCTCTGATACCACTCCTCTTCATCCCACGGGAAATCACGAGTGGTGTAGGCATATCCGTATCAGAAAATATCCGCCGACCCTCTCCCCGGAAAACGGGTTAGTTCCAGATGCCCTCTCTTCGAACGAGGGGGCTAGGGAAGAGGTTGTGGTCGGGGTGAAGAGTGGGGCTCATATGTAGGGTGAAATGGTGGGGAGAGATGTGGAAAAAGGGGCGTTGTGGTGCAGAATGTTTGGACGGCGACGTATGGTCGACAAGTGTGATCATGTGTTCCCGCGCGCGTCTGGGTCTTGGAGATAGAAAGGAGGAATGGGCTATTTTTCGGAATGTTATTTTTGGTTGGAAGATAATTCTTTTCTAGATCTACTTGATACCATGGAAGCCAGCGCAAGGGAGTGCGACAAAGTGTGATACATCGCCAGGAATGCATTTTAAATCATAGATAACTGTACCCATGCATTTACGAAAAATACTAGCCCGTGCGCGCACAACTTAATGCAACTGAATGGTATAATGTTACTACTTTGTGTAGAAAGTAATATAGGCACTTACGAGACACGTGTTGTATTGCTAGTGCAACTGAATTGCTAGTGAATTTTAAAGAATATATAGGAATTGGTATTGGTTGTTTGGCATGTTCATAAATACATTAATGCAATACAATGCAATGACACTACCATTTTTACAAAATTATTACAGGCTACAGTTCTACATCAAAAAATAAAGACTTATTTTAATTTCTCCATCTATCTTCGCCTTAATATATAATTGCTCCTAACCTTGCGCGGAAAAATGAATGGTTGAACACTTCCTCTTATTACCCATCTCTTCCCCTCTTTTGTTTTACTTCCCTCGGCCTTTTTACCCCTTATCCGTCCGCTAATGATGAGAAATTGTGGTCACCGCCGGACCTCTATCTTGTATGGTAGGGAGGGGATGCGCGTAGGGAGATGCGGGAATGTGCGAGAGGCCTGGCTGGGTCGGAGGCATTCTCTCCCCTTTCAACCCTATTCCTCCCGTCCTCCCCCCAACCTTTCCACCCTTCTCGGCTTGTCCTCGCGGTTGGAAAATTAGAGGGGGAAAGAGTTGTGCACAACCTCGCATCTCTCAAAACAAAAAAAAACCTGTGTAAAAAAATCTCGGCCCCAAACGTCAGTGCAATGTTTTTTTTTTAATTCAGACGATTGCGGGAATAGGCATTACATTGGGGAAATGTATTAAAAAATAAATTGGGATGGAAGAAGCTCGGCGGACATCAAGCGAATAACAGCACAAGCTAAGGAGGCGATTATGAAGAAGAGACAACTACTGTGCTCAAAGAACCCACGGCTGCAAACAAGGAAGCCGTTCATAAAACATTCGTATGGAGCGTGGCACTCTATGGGTCAGAGACATGGAACATCGGGAAAGCAGACCAACGAAGAATTGAAGCCTTCGAAACATGGTGCTGGAGGAGAATGCTGAAGATTAAATGGCCAGATAAAGCGAGGATCGAAGAGGTGGGCAGAAGAGCAGGTGAAGAAAGGACAATATGGAAAACTCTACGGCAAAAAAGAACCAGATGGATTGGACATACCTTGAGGAACAATCAATTAATTACAAATATAACAGAAGGGAAGATTGAAGGGACGGTCCCGCGAGGAAGACCAAGGGACAAATATTTAGGGCAAATAAAGAAGGGCGTGAAAGAGAAAACATACGAGGGAATTAACACTGAATATGGCAGAATGGAGGGCTTCAGAAAACTAATCCTAGGATTAAAATACTGATGATGATTATTAAAAAATCTGGTTGAGTTGATCACTAGAGTACAGACTCCACACCATCGAGTGCTAAGTAACTGAGGATATGATGATGGAGCTTGATTAATATGGATCCAAGACCCGGACTCGTGGGGAGGAAGGCGGGAGGTGATTGCAAATCTTATAAATGTGGGTGTGGAGGAAAAAGAAGAAATTGCGATGGGCAGATAGGCGAACGAATAGAGAGGTGTTGAGGTGGAGAAAAAATGCTGCCATCGATTATGAGAAAGCTGATTAGGTATAACAGATACTTAGGGGCATTAGAAGCTCACCATTGAGCATTCGTAAACTTGGTAAGCATGAACGAGTTGAAAAGAGAAAATGTTTTATCGATAATATGAAGATGGGTGATGATGCTTCGACTTCAAGAGAGAAATAGTGAATTAATGCAGCCGATAGATGAATGAAACACAGTGTATTCGCAACCAAAACCTACCCTTCTTAGTAAAAACTGACAATTCATAACGGAGAGTTGTTAAATAGAAGAATTATTGATAAATTGAAGAGGACAACTGATTGGCTATTTCAAATCGTATTCCTTGATAATGTAGACCTGAATTAATTTGGACGCCTCTCAGATAAGAGTGGGAAGAGGACAAACTCCCATGAAATGTTAGTGGTATGTCAAGGAGAGGGCGTTGTAGAGAGAAATTTGAAGGCATAAAAAGTGAATGGTGAAATCCTGGGGGGCAATGTACATACAGAACGAAAGCAAGAGCGTAAAGGAGGAAATAAATACATAAGGAAGCTAGATGGAACAAGGGAAGGCAGACGATAATAATAGTTTGAGTACGTTACATGACAGGAGTGGTAATGATTATAATAGTAAAATGTCTTTTTTGGATGAGATTGCGACAAAACTGTATCTTCTGCCACATAAACCTTCGACAACATATTTACATAAAAACATGATTGGAATGACACGCATTATTAAAATATGAAGTGCAAGACGTAAATAGATATGATCTAAAAAAATAAAGAATAAGAAATGAACAGCAACAAAAATATATGTCCAATACTTCAATATTAAACATCAAAGAGATCAAGGTGTGTGAAAGTATTTACAGCTGGAAAAAACGTGGGGGTTATTATACTTACATCCTCAACAAAACTACTCACCGCAAGAACAAGATTACACCAGAAGGGAGTGGGATAAAGGTGCAAAATCCTACTGAAAGTGTAGTTATTGTTTTAATATGAATAAAGTGCATAGAAAAATGACTAGATAAAATGTAAAATTAACGGAAAAATAAACATACGAACACAAAAAATGGTATTACATGGTTACGCATTGTTAGACGAGCACTGTTTATCTCACCTTTTTTAAATTACGATGTGCCTTGAGTGAATATTCATGACGTTTGATGCTCATTTGTCCATCTGTTGAACAAGTGTTTTACGTAGCGCCCTTATAATAGACAAAGGTACGTAACTTCTCTTAACGTTAATGGGTGGTAGGACAGGTACTTACAAGCTGTCCAACAACTTATCATTGTTGATGACAACAAGTTGATATCATAGATTAGTAGTGAGCTCGTCAAAATGTAAATCAAAATTAATGGTGTTAATTTAGTTGACGACGATGGAATGGATGAGGAGCAGATTTAACAAGTGAATGCCTCCAAGTTTCACGCACATTGCATTCTTTGCTATGAGTGCCCTTATATCTGGGACTGCTCCCAATTAAGCGTAATGGCGCAAAACAGCTTCTAAATGCTTAGGGAACGTAATTTCAGAAGAGAACGATGATGAAATTAACGTTTACATTGAACCGAATTTTTCCACATTTTTGAGCTAACAAGGACCGCGTCAAGGGCCGTCCTCACTGGCTGACGTAGCGTTAACGTCACGGGTGGCCGGTCATTGAAGTGGCATTTTGGAAACTTGGAACGAGCACTCTTGACTTTCTGAAAAGATACATGAGTTACCTGTTATCCGGGGACGAAAGGCGGAGGCAAGCATAATAATACACAATCACTTGACCTCTTCATACATACCGGAAATAATTATCTTCATAAGCATCTGGAAATCACAGGCTTAAAATCGATGTTTTATAACAATACATGACAGAAGAAATTCGAATATTCTAAATAGTGAACGGTTCGGTAACGCGCGCGTTTGATAGCCTATAGATCGTAGTGGTGCTCACATGAGGTGAGGGTGTTTTCTTCGCCTTAAGATTAACTTAAGTCATACGGTTTGATATAACCTATGTTAAGTGGAAGTACCTCAATATTTACTTTCACAACCATTAATGTGAAGTCCTTTCTCATCATTGCAAAGCTGTGTATATTTTCCTCGAATGTTATTCATAAAGATTTATTTCCTTGATATAGTTTTACGGAAATATTACATTGAATTTGTTCAACGTAATTTATAAAGTAAAGACATAAAAATGGGAAAAGAGATGTTAGTATGTAGTAGTTGGTAATATAAAAAGCGACCGACAACTAACGCCACCAGCAATTTTTGGGTTAAGCGTGTAATTGGTTTCGGGTTATTCAAAGGGGGAGGGAGTAGTAAAACCTGGTGTCGGCATAATCCAGATAGCTATTAATGGTAGGCCCAAGTCTGAAATCCTATTTGACACACTGCACTTCATGTGTTCTCTACTGCACTTAATAAGGTACCAGCATTTCTTTGAAAAATCCTTGCTACTTCGGGGGTTCAGACCCGATACCTTGGGATGGGGTAGATCTATACTCAAGTACCGTTCCCACCCAATAATCAAGTATTTGTTTTCACTGGATTAGGTGCCCTGAAAATATCAAATAGCGACCCAAGTAATATTGTGCTGTAATTGGTTGGTAAACAGTACCTTTTCATCAACTTACCGATGTAGATTTGTGTATCGTGGCCCTATCAGACACAAGCGAGAGCAGTGGACATTTGTTTATTTTTTAACATCGCAATATTTCATCTTGACGCATTTCATCTCGTATTCACTGTCCAGCTTAGCGCTAATGATGATATGGATGTTATACACGCGGAGACTTTCTGGGTAAGGATATCTCATGCTAATTATTTGGCATCCGGCCAATTAATGAGCTAGAGTTGACCTTTCGTACGCGTAAATCATCATTTCACCTCGGAGGCTGCCACATAAGAGCCTCTGCCAGGTATACGATAAGACAGCGCCAGAGTAGAGAAATTAACCCGACGTCTACCGTCAGAATGTTCTTGTCGCGAAACCAACGAGTAAAACCCTCCATTAATTTTGATGAAGATCCAACTGCCGTTTCTCGAATGTTTACCGCGGACGTATCACGCGACATCCTAGGTGCTCCGAGCTCCGTGAGACGAGGGGATAACAGACAGGGTGTCTATTCGTAAGCACGCAAAGCAAGGAATCTAGACGTCCCCGCTTAGAGCTTAATCTTATTGCTTGCGATTTATTTGGCGCAGTGGAGGATGAACTAGTTTTGCTTGAATGACAAACAATTGCATCATATTCTGTGTAGATATCACATCGTTGGTTCATGACAGCCTGCCATTCTTCATTACTTCGTTGAAAGCTATTTTATTTCAATGAATTTCTTCTTACCAGTATCCAACTTGATATTTCTTCGAACTCCTCATAATAAGCTCTCCTTTATGCCATCTTATTCCTTTCCCTTCATGTAAATTTAATTGTCATTATTAATTTATTTAAGTTTTAGGTTCACAAAAGTTTAAGGTTATATCGCTCTATGTAACCCAAGGTCTTAATTCTAAGGCAAACATGGAATATCCATTGTCTATGCAAGATTCGATTCCGCGATCTTTGTGTTGACTGGTCCATAACGGTACGGTAGCCAGTTGTCACAGACCCGGAGAACGCGGACGGCTTCTACTTCCCTCTTCACGTCAGACTTTTAGGGCTTTACATATTTTCTGGTCCGCTGTATCCCGTATGAATATTAAATATTTATGAAAATATTTCACGATTACAACTCTTCTCAATGCGATTCCTCTGACTTCTTTTCGATTTTTTCCTCTCTGGTGTCGGATGTATTCCGGCTAAATTTCTGTTTAGATCCGGAAAAGTTGAGAGTATTGAGAGAAATTGAGAGAGAGCATTTGTACGCAAATAATAGTGGTGAATACATTTGAGTGGCCGGAAAAAATGTATTTGCAGTACAATTAAGCCTTACTGTTTAAAATGTATGTACAGGAGGCAATTATCAAAAAAAATATGCTTAGAAGATAAATGTAAGGTTTTACACTACTACATGCTTCATAAGTAATGACGATATGGAAAAAAGATTTCATCATGAACTTTCTGGCGCATATCCCTCCTCTGTTAAAAGATACTTAAGTGATATATTATATTCATCTGTTCAGTTACAGTCAACACAATATTTATCACAAATGCCTTTTTCTATCCGCCAGTCCATGCAAGAGCATGCGTCTTGCCCCTTTTTCAGTTTTGTTTTTCAAAATTACTGGAAAGTCAATGACGATAGAGGCATTATTGGTAATTTTTTAGATTGATTGTGATAACACCTACGAAACGAGGCCAAAATTATACAGATCAGTTGCTAAATGAAATATTTATCGCAAAAAACTCATCCATTTGCCACACAATTTTTCTATTTTGCAATTTGTTTTGTTTCGGGATTTCTTCCACGTTTATACATGTTTTGACAATATGTGGGCAGCGCTTCTACTGATTTTCTCAGGTCCGCTGAAGAAAGAACACACATTGCACTAGAATTCCGTCGTGGAAGCCTTCGTATAAATGATCATTTGGTATCCAGTCTGGCTTCCTACCGATGTAGATATTTTTCCCCAAATGTAAATTGCATTTGCGCAAAAGGAGAAAAAATTAATACCGTTTTTTTAACTAATAAGGCATCTCTTTATTCATCATGAATGAGAAGTTAAAACATTATCATTCCACAATGATTTTATTTTATACTACGACCATGGTTTCGACAGTTAACGTCATTTTCAGGTCAATACGGCGTTAACCGTACCTAGTACCAAACCGTAATTCCTTTCAGAACAAACGAGAATACTTTGGCATTCTAGTGTTCAATATTTTAATTACTGACAGAGAAACTTGAGCGATGTATTTTTCTCACTTTTTGAGTAAGCAAACCCTACCGGTTTCGGCACTCTCGTGTCATTGTCACGGTTACTCTGACATTCTCACAGTGGCGAGCCTTTTTATGTACTCACAATGAGGGAGACACTACAGGTGTGGTTGGGGAAGCTTAGATGGTATGGTTAAGAGGCATAAGTAATATGTTGAAGGTCAGGATTACGGTGAAATGCTTTTAAAAGGCGGGACAGGTACATGATAAAATGGGGACAGATTGAACGGTACAATTTCATTTAACAATTTCGGTCCCAAGGCCTTAGATGCAGATATAATCTCAATGTTTTATAAAAAAATCCAGCTTTTGCACCTTTTTCATGAGCATTTAAAATGTCTACGCTAAAATCAGACGTGATTAAAACCAGATAAATGAGATGAAAAGGCTTACTTGTTGTTACCATGACTAACGGAATTAAAATGTTCCTTTGTCCTATTGTTAAAACTTCCACCCGTCTGTCCTATATAAAAACAATTGCAGTCCTGAATATCACATCTTAACAAATACACTACACTTTTACCTAGAGGGTTAAAAACATCTTTAGAAATAAAATGTAAATTTCCAATGATAATGTGGAACAAAAACAAGGCTTCAAATTTACATTGCAAAATATTCTGTCAATACCATTGGACATGGGGTAGCTTATCGGAGGGAACAGTTTGAGAAAGGCCTGTGGGTGATGAGGTAGTCAACCTTCTTTGTTTCCCCTTGAGTAGTTTGTCAATGAGGGAAGATTAAATTCCATTCAATTTATTGAATATTTTGAGATTTAATTCAAGCAATTGCTAACAAACTCTCAAAGCTTTTTTTTATTTTTCGGCACAGTGAATGAAATGGTCGATTAACTTTGTTTACATTTTGGTGGTCATGGAAACCATTAAACATCGATGAGCATTTTTTCCATTTTAAAGATAATTTTAATGTAAAATATGAATTACGAAGAAAAATTATGAAGAAAAATTACGAAGGGTGAACTTAGACTTTTGGCCGATATTGTACATCATATCATAAATGAATTTTGAGATAAAGAATTAGTATTCCGAGTGTATGAAAGTTATAATTGCCTGTTCCCTGCTATCTCGAAGAAACGGGTAATCGATATGCATAGCCCAAAAGGACAAGGCTTGCTTGGAAGGCTTGCGTGCAACCATTTGTTTCGATAAATATAACCCCCACTTATGCATCACATGCCTATTCGTTCCTGCAGTTCCTTTCTTAATTCCCCAGCCATGATTCATATCAAATGAACTTCTGAGAAGTGTAGTGGGTGAATATTCATGAAGTAAGGAGGTGAATACCTTCGGTACGTCTTGTAACCTGTAATCAGAAGCTTTACTCCATGTCTTGGGAGCTTTAGAAAAGATATTTCGCAGCTAATTTCTCTCTGTTTCATTTTTGCGTCTCATTTTCATCAACGACCTATTGATAGATTTTTTCGCTCAACGTGCCATTATGTTCCATCGGCATTCACAGGGTACCGACTTCCTTCTCTGACTAATGATGCCCCTTCAAAAAGGCCGTTAATATGTACTCGATGTCGCCGTTTGAATGTTGTGACGGGTTGTTGTCGTCATTCATCTGACTCTGAGAGATGGATTAGAGGAATGTATAAGGACTACTGTAAAATAATTTATCGTATCAGCGAAAGAGGCGTGTGACAAATTGGCTTTGATGCTTGCTCGCCGAATCTGTTTCCAGCTTTTTCCCGCATTTAATTCCCTTCAACATACACACTTTCGCTTGTGCCAAATTCCTTAGGAACCGTATCGCATTGACTAAATTACGACTCGTTAGTGTTTTTGTAATGATTGAAAGGTCACGGAAGACATCAATGACGCTTAAAAAAGCAAAAAAAAATAAGCTGTTTAAAATTTTCTCTTCATTATAACCGGCGGCGAGGTCAATGGAGTTTGCTCTTTCACGTACAATTAGAAGCAGGTTTACAGGAAGTCAACGTCAACAATTGTGTATTCAGGCTCTCAGAGCAGGGCAAACGATAGCCAGAGAATAGCTATCCCCTGAATACTATATGTCCTTGGTATTCGCACCACTAATTTTTTTTGTGGCCACCAGAGAGCAATGCGTGGCTTTCTATTAAACCGGCATCTGTCGGAATTTTTTTTTCGCTCATGCCATTTCATTTTTTTGTCGTGAGCGATGAACCAGTCAATCACGTGTTTCGATAAAGAGAACGTCTCGGAAGCAACCCGTCGGAATACACCGGCATAGAAGACGATTTTTGTGGTAAGTCACGCATTGCTCCAGTCCTGGAATTAGTTTTATATGAGTACACTATTTTTTATCGTGTCTCTCCTTTTTCGACCAATTGAGGGCGGAAAGAGGGACTAACTGGTTCTTACAATGAGATTCGAATGTACAAAGTAGGGATGCCACATCGGCTATAAAACATCGAGTGGTCAATGTTTCGATGTTTATAAAAGTACTCACCACTATTCATCGACAAAAAACATCGATGTTTCGATTCATCGAGTTTTTATGCCTTCATATCCGAGGTTAGGTATTATGTATTAGGTATTATGCATCAGATCACTGTTTCATAATGAAATAAAGATAAATAAACATAATACAATAAAAAACATAACAAAATAAAGTGGGTGTACCTGTTCCCTAAAAATATTCGAAGCTTGGTAGAATAAAAAAAATCAAATTGAAAAACAGTGGGTTTAAAACGTTTAAACCCCCCAGTATCAGTAAGGAACACTCTTTGCTTAATATGCAGCGACCCCAACCTACTGTTATCTTGTACCACCAAGTTGAGAGCTGATACAATCCTCTCAGAAGGTACTGATGTAGACATGGCGGATCATGTTCTTGGAAGGCAACACTGGGATGAAAACATGAACGATTTTATACCTTCACTTGTTTCCCTACACGCGAACGATAGATGGCGTAATTAGGGAAGGTTCGTTCGTATTCCTAAAAGGCTTATGATAATCAGAAAAATGAATTATATGTCAACCAAAAAAATTTATTATACCGCTCGTTTCCTAAAACATCGCTGCGATGTTGAGTGTTTTGAAAACATCGAGTCGATGTTCCATCGATTGCCTTACCACTCGATGTTTTCGATGTATCGGCAAAAAAACATCGTGTAGTCCGATACATCGATGTCGATGTGACATCCCTAGTACAAAGTGGGGTATTTGATTTGAGAATCTAGTGGCCATATTGCTAGATCCAGACATACTGGTTTCCGGCTACTCCCATACTCAGCAACAACTGCCGTTTTGGCTCGATAGAGCCGCTCTCGTATCCCGTGCGGGCGGCTCGTGTTCGGGTCTCGGTGCCGGAAAATATGGTTCGTTTTTTTCTCTTACACTTCTAGATTGTTTTCTAGAGTTCTGGTGTAGCCTTCTAAACGATTCTTTCATCTTCGCCACTTGTACATATATAAGTCGCTTCTCCTGCCATTCACGGCAGTCCTGGACGAAGAGTTCTCCAATAAACATCTATTCTGTAGACAAAAACGACGTTTCATTCCGCTCTTCCAACGCTACATAGTTTTTTTCACGTGGTACAACAAGAGCAGTAAGGGGGAAAATTAAATTAATTTTGAAAATTCAACAAAGAAACAAGATAGTGAGACAACCTGCAGATAAGCAAATGCCCAATATAATGTTTAACTAGGTAAAATTCGAATCAATTATAGTAATAAAATTGACTTCTTTGGCAATTAAATGCCTTAATGTCTCTCTTTCTAGTCTTAGTAATAATAACTAATTGCTTCTACGACGGGATATGAGTACATTTTCATTGTTATTTATGTTTTAATACACATAAAGTATCCATTATAGGGCGTATAAACGTTTTGTGCGAGGTTGGTGAATCTAATCTTTCGTAAGGCTAACTAACCAACGCCTCCTTCAGTACATACTAGCCTCTTTATGTAGTCGTAGTATTGGAGGCAAATAACAGCTAAGATAATGTGGACCATTTAAGGTGAAGACCGTAATTCGGAAGGTAGGAGGGATGTAGGAATTTTCCAAGGAACCGAAGAAGATATACCCGGTGTCGAAATTAGTCTTTACTTAAATAAAAGCGTCAAGGAGTTCATGGTTTAACGTCACATCCGGCGGACGTAGTATTGAAATCGAAGTGCTCTCCATGTGACAGTCAAGTGCGGACGGATACCAGGAATCGTGAAGGTGTGCTGGCTAGAGTACTGGCCTCCCATCCCGATTGACTGGCATCGATTCCCGGCAGTGGCGAATTTTTCAGTGGCAAACTGGTCCCTACTTAAGGGCCTTGTGGAGGGCATTTCAGGTTCAGTACTCCGTCCGTCGGATCGGACGTTAAGCTGTGGTCTCCTTGGCGCCAGTCGTTAAGAGTAGGAATGCCGACGGCTGGTTTCTCTCCACCCTTCCTCCGTTCCCTGAAAACTCCTACCATTGCCCAATTACCCACCTATCCTAACTGACGCAAGCGACCTCTGCTGTCGGTCGCCTCCCCTCAATACCTAACTAACTAACGGGTATTCCAATGAAAAATCGGAATGGGTAGCCGGTACACTAGCCACCAACAGGAATCCGTTGGAAGGAACTCTGAGGGAAATTTTCAATGCCATTAGGCATGTTAGGGTTTTTTTTTACTTTCTCAGTTTGCCAAAGTTTTTATTTAAGCACTGGTCAAAGGATGGGGAGCTCAAAGGATAAAACTCTTCACCGCTTTCTCTTTAAATGTGATTTGTTTCCTCTTAGGTTTTCATATCTGCCAGACTAATCTCACAACGGTAGCCAAACTTTATTCATTAGTTTATTTGCTTCCTTTTGTGATTTAACGCAGGTAAACATTGGTTTCTGATAGCTCACCAGCCTCACCAGGTAACAAAAAAATTTTGTCCATGTAATCCTAGTTGCTCTTTAGCATCCGCCAAGATTTTCTCTTTTCGTGTTAACTTACTCGCGTAGGGCGTAGCAGTATTGAAGAAGTGCATCTTAAAAAATACTTTGTTCCTTCACACAGGATAGGTCTTTTTCCTTAGTCGTTGCTTTTAGGGATAGTGAGAGACAAATCCGGTTATTCTAGAAAATATTAATTATGATGATAATAAGTCGTCTTTATTTGAGACTAGATTGTTTATAATTATCCATCTCCAACCTTTTATCAATATTAAATTCAAAGCATAAATAAACTAATTTATTCTTTTAAACTATTACAAGATTGTATTACGAATGAATGTTAAGAACTTACGTATACTTTACCGGTCAAAAGTTCAAGTTCATTCTTCGTAAATTCGACTTTGCGTTAAAATTATCATTAAATGGTACAATTATTTTAGCTTACTCATTTTAAATAGTTTTTATGATCACGAAAGCGTAAAAATATTCAAAAATCATTTCAAAAATTTCACCAACAAATCAGGAAATAGCTTAGGAGATACTGCACAATTGCTGGAAAGAGCTTACCGCCAGCAACTCTCGAAAAATTCATCGCAAGGATGCCGAAAGTATTTGCATCTGTTCTTAAAAGGAAAGGAAATACGCTCGTTGCCACGGCGTTGGTTACATGGATTCTGCATTTCGGGTATGATACCTGAAATGTGTAATACCGTAAGGAAATTTATAGTGAAGTTGCTAAAAACAAAAATTTAACAACATCGCTTCAAGCCAGGGTAATTTCTCTGATCAAAAAACTTTTTAAAGAAAATAAAATTAATTTTAAAAAAATACAATTTTTCGACAAACAATGGTACTCCACAAAAACTCTACGGGCTAGTTATAGATCATAAACCGGATAATCCTTTAAGACCGGTGGGAAGTTTTGTAAAGAGCTTACGAATGTGCTAAATTCCTTTCCAACATCCTTAGTCATTTATCTTAAGATAAATACAATATTAATATTGTATTTATCTGAATTTTATGAAAAAATTAAACAAAAAACAGTTCCTTTAGATTATAAACTTCGCTCACTCGATTAAATCGCTGTATACAAATATCCCCCTTAATTTGGTAAATAACATAATAACAGATATTTGGGAACTAATAGCAAAAACACAATTCTAAACAGAGAAGCCTTTTTGAATTATTTGATACCTATATGGGTAAACCAGGGATATTTGCAATACAAAGATTTTCAATATCGCATGAACAATATAGTTCCAATGGGATCCCCTATGGACACCATTTTGGTAGATCTCACCATGAACAGCCACGTAGATTCAGTAATTCCACAGTTACCTTTTAATATACCTTTCACCTACAAATGAAATCCCGGAATTCACTAGTTTAGAACAGTTTAATAATTTCCGTCCTAAATTGAAATTTATAATAGAATACGAAAAGAATAACCAACTCCCTTTTCTTGATATAAAGGCTTAAAGAAATTTGGACGGATCATTATCAGCAGATTGGTGGAAGAAACAGCATAAGACAGAGAGATACCTAAATTTCCAATCCCACCACCCGCTGAAACATAAAATAAATATAGCACTCCAATTCAGAGCACTTACTTTAAGTGATAAAGTTTTCCACGAAAAGAATTTAAAAATTACTGACGGAATTTTAGGGAAACACCATTTTCCAAAACAATTACTCCATTCAGTAATGCACTCGAAAAAGTTATTTTCTCTCACAGAATATTCCACAAATACAATTAACTCGTCAAACACCATTTAAAACCAATATAGGGGAATTATTTATATAAATGGATTATCAAAGCAAATAAGTGGTCCTCAAAAAAAACATTACAAAATAGCGCATAAAAATCACAAAAACTCAACATAAACTTATATATTCAGAACTAAAATCTGAAACTCCTGATCAGTTAAAAAGTAATGTCGTTTATTCAATACCATGCATAATCGCCGAAAGAAGTTCAATGTTGCGTCAATTAGTTTGATCGTCTTCCAACTTGAACTTGAATTAGCAATGATTTTCCAACTGAGAATGAGATAGTCCGGTTTTCAGTGAGCGTTGATTTTGTTTAAATTATTTCGATGTCCCCATTAGTATTTTCGGACCATCCGTTGACTGCTAAAACGAAACGAATCAATCGGGATACGTGTAAATGCACGAATGGGAAACGGGCTCTCGTCCGAACAATTCCCCTCCGTGAGCCTAAAGCAGCACTGAATTATGCAGCTATGCAAATGAAAAAGACGGATTATTTACAAAACAGACGCCGCTCGCGGGCACAATTTTTTCTACTCTAGTCTCAGCGATGCCCTGGGAGGAAACGTGGGGTTCCCAAAGCGTCGTTCTCCGTCCCCGGCCAGCCGGCCTGTTTTCACGGCTCGCCTTTCCATCCGCGAGGGGAAGTTTCGCCAGCCCATGTTTCAGTCCCCAATGCCAGCACGGAGGGAGGGAGGCACTTAGTAGCGCGGCATTGCAAGACCTCGCTTCGAGTCTCCAAGAGCGAACGGAATCCGATTCCGACTCGCTGAAAAATGCGAGAATGACCCAAATAAGAGCCTTGAAATAGTGCAGTAGTATAGTTTCACAGCGGATGCGATCGATCGCTGAGGTAATTTGCGCCATTTAGGATCCGTAGGTTACTGGATAGGGACAGGAATTTTAAGCGAACGGACGAAAGGTATAGTGAAGTTGGTTTGACCTGGTTCTCCACTTATTTACCTCCTTATATATTGGGGACATTCTCGGCGTTGAGCAGCAATTTATTTTCTTTCACTCCCTCAAAATTAGCCAGTTGTTTATAGCTTAGGAAACTGCATTGCTTCTCAGAGATATGTTTGTGTACATAGTTTATTCAATCCTATGATTTCTCAGGAGCAGTAAAATAAGTTAATTTGATGAGGGGCGTAATCACTTTGTAAATCAATAACAAAAACCTATGGATCTATTGAGGCAAAATCATACACATGAATTTGTCATCATCTTACATGTTATGACTGTCCACCTCTTTAACCCTGTAAAAAATCAAATGAATTTCCACATTTTTAAGTCTGTATCCTTCACACATAAAAAATAATGGATTAAAATTATGTGCAAGCAGTTTATTAATTTGAGTGAATATGATTTCTCCTCCGTTCAAGTCTAGATTCTTGCTGAAAAATGACTGGTTTAGATATTAAACCTAATTCATTTGGATTTCATATAGGTACTTGAAGTACATTCATGTTGGAGCCTAACAAGTGAATATTAACATCGTTCTCGTGCTTCTCGTCTCATTCGTGGTTCTCTTTTAATAACTCCAATCTTTCTGTTGGCTTGAACGTGTTTAATGTGTTTCCCCACAAATGTAATTGTGACACCTATATGCTTTACACATTCAAGGCTAATTCTTTCTGTTATTCTTATGCTCTATGATTGCTCTAGTGAATTATTCTGTTTCCTAAGCGTATAGCCCTTCTGGTCTTAAATCCTAACCTATCATGTGGTTCATAATGGTGTTTCGAAATTTTCAGAAATCTTAGGAATGGACAGCGATAACGCGAAAGATACATCCGTGATTCCACACCTAATGTCTTGTCGCATCTTTCGCGTTATCACAACCTGTATCGATAACCCTTACCCCTAAAGTAGAGCAGGGTTAACAATAACCGTCTATTAAATTCGCTCCACTGATTGTGTTAAGCACTTTGAAGTCCTGCGCGAAAAATGAAGAATGGAGATCACGTTCTCTCTGACATAAGTTAAATCAAAAAATAGCGATAACGCTAGCGCACATCTTATGAAGATCCATGATCGAGGACCAGGGCCTTCATCCATTCATCAGAAAGAGAAACTGACTAGGGGTGGCTGTTGGTTGTTTCGGGAGACGGATCACATAGATATTCCGGAGATGATAAGCGGTGTTTTGAATCAAATTGAGATTTTCAGCTGACTATTCCTTAACAGAATTCATATAATTAGGTACTGGTCGGTTAAATGAGTGAATGAGTAGAGCAATATTGGATGTAAATATACCCCAACCCCGAACTTCTGCCCAATATTAACCATTCCTGAGGAGCCGGCACAACTACAGGTGAGGGTAAAAAGGGGCTGAGGAGTGAAGCGGGAAGATTGCCATATCCCACAGCCCATAGCCTTAGCTGTTGGTAAAACTTGAACGTTAATTCATATCGCCCTATACAAGCGTAGAAGTAAGGAAACAGTTTATCAGAACATACATCTGGAGCATGTTTCTTTACGGCAGTGAGGCATGGACGATGAGAGCAGCGGAGAAGAAAAGGGTGGAAGCATTCGAAATGTTGGTGCTACAGAAGAATGCTGAAGATTAAATGGATCGACCGAGTAAGTAACGAGGAAGTCCTAAGAAGAGTAGGAGAAAAAAGAAGTCTTCTGAAAACTCTAAAAAGAAGAAGAGACAACTTAATCTTGAGGCATGATGGCCTGATGAAGACTATCGTCGAGGGAAAAGTGAACGGGAAGATTGAACAAGGCAGGCCTCGTATGAGATACATGGAACAGGTTGTGAAGGATGTAAAAGAGAGGAATTACGTCGATATGAAAAGGTTGGCTGATAGAAGAATCGAGTGGAAAGCTGCGTCTAAATAATTCTAGGATTGTTGACCAATGATGACTACTTACTGAAATGCTGGTTATGGTTGGTTATTTAGGGGAGGCGACGGACAGCTGAAGTCATTTGTGCATCATATAGGATAGGTGGATAATTGGGTAATGGTAGGAGTTTTCAGGGAACGGAGAAAGAGTGGAGAGTAACCCGGTGTCGGCATTAGCCTACTCTTAACGAAAGGCGCCAAGGGGACCATGGTTTAACGTCCCATCCGACGGACGGTGTAGTGAACTTGATATGCCCTCCACTAGACATTCAAGTGGGGACCGGTTTTCCACTGAAAAATCCGCCACTGCCGGGAATCGAATCCGGGCCCTCGGGATGGGAGGCCAGTATTCTAGCCTCCACACCAACCCGATTCCCCTACTGAAATGCGTTCTAATGCCAATTCATTTCTTGACGCCTTCGTAGGATGGAGAAAATGCCATCCCTCTTTCCTGGCGACTCGTTAGAGAGGTGATGGGAAAATGTCACGGCTTTCAGCGGAAAAATAAGGTCAAGCGGGAAAGAGAGAAACGGTCGGAGCGACGGAGGGAGGGATTATTGCGGGAGATACGCGCGATGTAGGAGAAATAAAATTGAACATCTTTTGTCTCGCGGTGGGCAGCGTGCGTGAGCCGAACACGTCTGCGCACCGGGACAATACGCGCAGACATTGCACATGTGGCTCGCGGCCCCTGCGACGGCATTGAGGAGAACCATGAACGTTGAGTGACGAAGCGAATCCAAACGGCTCACACCTTTGTATGCATGTACATCGGCGGTCAAAGTGTGCGAGACAAATGGCTATTTTTTTCACTTTGTCACCACCTGGCGTCATATGCCGTGAGTTCCCCGTACAGCTCCGCGAAAAAAAAGCGATGGGAACGGCAGAGCGGAAAAGAGAAAATGAGAGGAGGGGAAAAACTGCGAATATGAATCAGTTGCTTTAATGTCCGGGGCGCTAGCTCTTTTCAAGTCGCAGCCTCTGGTTCTAGGGCAAGAATCACGGAATCGCTAAGCTCATCCAGCGAATGAAATGCCGTATCTCCCGAGTCGATGTCCCAGAAACGTTATTTAAATAAATACGAGCTATCCTTGGCTCTCAACTTAGTTCCTGTACGGATGCACCCCTTTTGAATTTCTCTTTATATTAATTAATGAATGCGCTTGGTGAAACCAGTTCCGCTGGCTTAAAGCGTGAATAGGCACTTCAAGAAATTTATTTACATTCGTTCACGCTTTTCACTCCAGTTAGGGATGTTAAAGCGTTTATATTTTACTACGAGTAATGAATAAACCTGGACGGTAAGGTTTGTTTGGGGCTCTAACGCTTTTGAGTGAAATGTTTTAAACCATAAAAAGGATCCGCTTCCATATAAAAAAAGGAATGTTTGAGAATTTCGAGCTCCCTTCACATGAGAGGGAAGGGTGGAGCATAAAATATGTTTCTATCCTGAAACTATATTCATTTATAACTTTACGACGTGTATGCATGAAGTGAATCATTTGACTAAAATGGTCAGCTGAATTTCATTACGCATGTAGCTTAAGTGAATATAGAAATAACTTTTAATTAGGAAAGATGTGTTTGCATAAATGAGAAAACTTGCGCCCCGAAAATTAAGTAAATATTTCAGGAAAAATATGGAAACATTTTTAATGTAATTTGTAGCTTTGTGTAGCAACCTAAATACTCAAGAGAAATAATACCTGTTTAAAACTACTCTAAAATACATGTGTATAACCCAAGATAAATTAAATTAGGTACGCATAAAGCATGGCAAAATCAGACAACAGAACAACTATCCCTTCGCTATTTCTCTCTCTCTCTCTCCCAGTTGGTATATGTCCTACTACTCTTCGTACCATTTGTTTCAGCATTCCTAGATAATGGCCTTCAAAATTTGACTAGCCCTGAGTAGTCATTTCGTCCTGGGTGCTCAGAAGGTGCGAATCAGTCACTGCAATCGAAGCACCCATGAAATTTAAAAAAAAATCTTAAGCTCACATTGAAACACGGTTTTTGTTGTAAAAAAGTTCTAGTATTGTTTATAGGGTATCGGTTTCTTTTTATAAAGTAGTGGAGCAATTCTACAAATGAAACCCCTAGTCTAATAATCATATTAAAAATAATGTTGATTATTGCTGAATTATGTTGAGTTATTCGGTTATTCCTTCGTGCGTGTGCGTGACTACTTCCATCACTGCCGAGTTGTTCCTCGACTTTCCCCTCAGCCTCGCAAGTAAACCCTTATAAGCCCTTAGGCGATTGATTTCACAGTCACCTTACCTCTCTCCAAGTTTCTCCTCTCCTTCCCTTCTCCCTACTCCCCACTCAATGCGTTCAAACGAGGCCTCACTTAATGGGGAGCGCATGACGAATACGGGGGTTAGATAGGGCGGTATAAGGTTGGAGGAGACTTCGGAGGGATGTGAAGGAAGGTTCGGGGCGGGGGAGGGTTTGAAAGGGTGAGGGTGGGTGGTGGTAGGAAAATTATGCGCCAGGGAAGTAAAGGGGGAGGACCCGATGCGGGAAATGAAGCTTCCGCGAACAGAAAGGGTCTGTGGAGGCTAAGAAGAGGTATTCGCGCGCGAGACTCCCAACTAAGGGCTGTATACGGATTTGAATATCGCCATACGATATTAACCTCTCATCGCAAAGGTGCACGTATGTTGAATTTGCTATGTGAATTGGCGATATTGCGAGATATTTCAAGGACTTAGGTATCGTGTGACATTGTATATCATGTGGTCTTAAGGCCGATTGCTATATGGGAGTTGGCTCTCATGGCAATAGCAATAATAGTCGTATATCGCTATATACGAATAAAACGAGAAAACAAAAATGAGAAAATTTTTTCAACTACTTTCGATTACCTTCTGTGATTCGCGCTGTTTTCACGGTTTTAAAATAAAGCAACGTCTGTACGTAACAGTTGACTGCTATGACAGCCGCGAGATACGCGATATATCGTTATCGCTATTGCTATGATGCGTCTGTACCAACCACTATGCGGCTTAGCGCCGCTACTTAGGCGTCGGCATAACAAAATGAAAGACTTTTGTCAATAGTGATTGATGCTTAAATTTTCATAAAATTCTTCCAGCAATAAATTCCATTGGCATTTATTTTTTGTTCCCATTCTTTAAAGAGTAGAATCTTTCCTTCGGAGAGGGATATCCTTGTGGTTATACCCAAATTCCCGGCATTAGACGACTTGCATTGCTTTCTGTTGGCGATTTATACGATGGTGTCGGATATATTTCCGCTGGAAAGTAGACGGACTTCAACTTTGCTAATAGATCGATAGTGTTCGACACATGTCCAGTATCGACTTGAACTCGGATCGCAGCTGCTCTTTACATATGCGAGTGGGGCTTAATTGTTAGCAGTTAAATGTCATAGCAGTTGACTGCTATCACAGTCAACTGCTATCACAGTCAACTGCTACGTGTAAACGCTGCTTAAGCGTTAAGCGATTAATCGCTATTTAATTTTAAAAATTATGTGACGTGTTTATATCACTCCACACTTAATTTTAGTAGCTCAAACTGTTAGACCGTAGTAGCATAATCTATATCTACATATACGCTCTACCCTGCAAGCCACCACGAGGGTGTGTGGCAGGGGGTGAAGATACCAAAGCATGCACTATGGACATGCAAACGAGCTACTAAATGGAAACATGCTACATAATAAGGTTTCATGTAACTAGATGGTTAGTATCTAGATAGTAATAAAAGGATAAATGCATTATGACTACTCTAAAATATTTCTCCTACCTATCCCTTTGCTATGCTGCCTATTGTGTTCTCTTATAGTACGGGGGAAAAATGACATTTTGAATCTCTCAGGACGACAATCTATCTCTGTAATTTAATCTTCCATAATGCTCTGGTGTTTTTTATATATGCCTAATATCTTCCGTAAAGCTATCTGATTTAAATTTCTGTTATAGATTTAATCTATGCTTAAATCTACGCTCTGATAATGATTCCCACCCTAATTCTTGTATTAATTCTGATACGCTACTAAACCTATAGTAACACCTTTTAACGAACCTAGCTGCTCAATGCTGTACACTGTCTAGTTATGTGATCAAATATAATTCATTCGGATCCCATGCACTGACTACATATTGAAAGTGGGGCCTACTTAGTGAAAAGTAACATCGCTGTTTTGTCTTCGCATCACATTTCCCCAGTACTATTTTAATAAATCCTAGCTTTCTCATGGTTTGGCCGCATATTTCCCGGATGTGTCTTCCCCACGATAAATCTTAAGTGATACTCACACCTAAATACCTTATGGTTTCAACGCTTTTGATCTTCATGTAACTAACTTGATAGGACCGATTTATCGAATTATTTCTCTTCCAAAAATTAGTAGCTACACACTTTTTGAGGTTAAGTTCTAACTGCCATTTGTCGCACCACTCTTGAATTGCATCGAATTTCTTGCTAAGCGATTCCATATATAAAGAGTCATTAAAAAGAAGACGCCGAAATGAAGGGAGAAATAACAAAGGGAAGGTGTTGGTCTCTGAATGAAAGGATAAAAAAGAAGGAGACTTCATAAAAAACCTATTCCATAAAAATTTATTCCAAAAACACAAGTTATGCTTCGCTACACACTTCAGTGAGTTTATGTTATCTTAATTGGCCCCTTTTAGTTAGGGCTGGATTAAAAATGAATTAAGTAATTCGTAACATAAATCAAATCCTGCGCCGTATACCCTCTTCAATTCGTGAGTACAAATGATCAACATCATCGTCATTTGTCGATAGTTTTGAGATTAGTTTGATACAGCTCTCAACTACAATCTCTTAACAGATAACCTCTTCGTACTTAGATAATTCTTCTCTCTTACATGCTTCACTTCGTTTCTCAGATAGCTTAAATAAGGCCTTCTTCACCATTGTTCCCACTATCAATGACCTTCACTTTTCGCTCGATGACTCTCATTATCAGATCAGCATGTATCAATATATGACTAATAATCTCATCCCGTCTTCTTTTTACAGTCTTCAACAGACTTATCTCTTCTTCCACTCTTCTTAAGACTTCTTTCTCATTCGGTTCATCAATTCAACTTCTTTACTCTTCTACAACATGACATTTTGAATGACTCCGGTCTTGATATTTCTTCGGCTCTGTGTTACTTCCAGAGGGGAGCATGTTCCATGCGTAAGATCTAATGGCGTGTTTTCTCAATACTGTGTAGAAGGAGAATGTTGATAGAATTCTCTTCGTTTGTAAAATAAAATTACTTTTTACTGAAAGAATATAATTCAAAATGTCGAAGTAGATTAGCCCAGTAGAGAATAAGGATGCTACCTGGAGGTCCCGGGTTCAAGTCTCGTGGGAGACCTTTGGACCTTTTCCAGAAAACACAAATTTTCTATAATAATGTTGGGATCATTGATGAAACTGCAGGAACCATTTATTTATTCATACGAATTATATACTTTAATAGTGTGCATATTTATATCTACTATCAATACGCAGACGGTGTGGTAGTCCAGTGGATACGGAGGGGCTGCGGAGGATTTGGTTTTGGATCCGGAAAAACCAGTGGATATGTGCATCCAATTACAAGCAGGTTTTTTCTGGGAACACTGATGTGTGACATTCATTCGCTGTTGGGCCAATCAGCTAAGCTTCAGTGTTGAACTAGCAAGTCAGTTGTTGGTGAGCCACAACTAACCTTTGGGTTGAACAGAACTTTTTTCCATTTTAATCACCAGTACCACTCTAAAAACTGGGAAATATTAATGATGACATTAATTTCAGTTTGCACTTCACTCTTCATCGCTTAAAAATTCCCGTACTACACTCCCACATTATTCACTAATACCTGAATGCTTTTCCAATTATCCATCGTTTCCCCCTGTACTGCAGTCATCAAGAATATATTTCTGTTTAATAAATCCTCCTCGCATTAATTGTATCCGAGTTCCACTCTCCCCTCCAACTCTCATCAAATCCAAGGATCCGCATTACTTCCTCATTCATCTTTCTATTTGCACAGGTTGAGGTCCTCACTTTTTCACGAAACCATAATTTAAAAAAGACATGCCTAAACTCCTCCACCTTCGTTGTTTCCTTTTCTATTTAGAGAAGGACACCAAAAGATGAGGGCTTTTGCACCTTATAGCAGAGTTGGACAATTGTGTCAAAATTTTGGAACCGAAAAGGAAATGTGGAAAGAAATCTGACAGCCAGACTTAGAATAACCGATGGAGAATCGGATTGGGCCACAATAGGGAGGGGAGTTAGGCAGAGCTGTCCGTTATCGCCGGTACTTTTCAACATATACTCGGAGGAAATGATGAGAGAGGCTTAGGGTGAGCTTGAAGCAGGAGTAAAGGTCGGGGGAGAATGATAAAATCATTGAGGTTTGCGGATGACCAATCGCCAGGCAGCCCGTGGCTTGCAAAAAGTGCTGGATGCGTTGCAGGGACAATGCGAAAGATATGGGATGAAGATAAACCAGAATAAAACGAAAGTAATGCGATTTTCAAGAACAAAAAGGCCAGCATAAGGATAAAAGTAGAAGGTCAGAAGCTAGAACAGGTGGAGCAATTTAGCTATTTAGTTAGTGTGTTGGAAGAAAAAGGATAAAGCAGCATTGAAATGAGAAGGAAAATTGCATTGGCAAAAGAAGGTTTTTATCGTAGGCGTGAACTAATGCCAGTGGCGTTGAGTAGGGAAGTGAAGAAAAGACTAGTGAAAAGTTTAATATGGAGCGTTGCACTATATGGGGAGGTTACGCGGGCTTTGCAAAAAGAAAATGAAAATAGACTTATGGCTTTTGAGATGTGGGTGTGGAGAAGAATTGCCCCTTCAATAATGAAGGCCTTCTCAAAGCGAAATGGTGTATCCTTATTGGAGGGGTGACCCTTTATATTGCGACGGGGGTATAGATGGAGGGGGAGGGGTGGTTAGGATTCTTCTGGAAATTATGGGGTTTCATGAGTTTCCTGCCTTGGTACCCGTTATTTATTAATATTATTAGTATTCTACCGCTGAAGGTGGATTTAAATGGACATTTAATTCTTCCCACCCCCTAAATTTCACACGATGTCCCTCTTCATCCCCTGATACCTCCTGCCACCCAACATTCCATTGAAGCTACCCGTTCTTCTCCTCCCTCTTCCCCGCTTACCCAACTCTCTTCCCTCAGTCACCTCCTTCAAAACATCATTCCCTTTTATTACCTTATCCATCCACACACCTTCTGCCTTCTCCTAATTTCATCTATCAAATTTCTTTCCTCTCCTACCAATTCTAACACTTAATCGTTCGTCTTCCTTTTGACCCACTTTACTTCCTCACGAAACCATAATTTAAAAAAACATGCCTAAACTCCTCCACCTTCGTTGTTTCCTTTTCTATTTAGAGAAGGCGACCGAAAGACCCGTTCTTCTCCTCCAAAGTAGGTATTATGATTACCTTGGCGATGACGATACCTTGAAAAATTGCACGAAAGCATAATTTTGGTTACCTGGCATGGGCCGTAGTTGTTTTAAACCAGCACCACGCTTAACATTTTACTCTTACGTTACCATGTTGTGTGGGTTCCACTTAACTAAATAAATCCCTTCACTTCCTGGATGCTAAAATTCCAATTTATGTATAAAAGCTTTTTTTGCATGCTTTTAAGGGAATTGCTCATAAAGTGCGCATATACCCCTTCATATATATTTCCTCTTATCTTCATAATGTATTCGTATATTTGCTTGCAAATTCAAGGAATCCAATGATAACATTTTCGAGCTTCGTGTTTTTTTCCTTCGAATATCTCATCCGGGTGTATATTTGCGTACTGTAATGAAAAAGGTAACTTAATATTTCCATGGAAACCTCCACTATTCATGCAGCGATGATTAAACCCAATTTCGTTGGATTTTAATTATTTCATTTGCATGGCGTCAGCATCAGTAAGTGCAAACATGAGTGTGCCTGATTAAGAATTATGTTCCTAGGTGTAACTTTAAATTATTAATACTGGTCCAAAGTAGGTTCACAATTTTAATATGGAATTATTTTCGGGATCTGGTAAGTGCGGTGGCAAGTGTACTCTTTTCTTATCCCGAAGGCCTGGCTTCGCATCCCGGAAGGCTATGATTTTTTTATTGGCATACAAGTGTGCTTCAGTGCTGGGTGAAGAGCACTCCATCCATGTTCAGTACTCCATCCGTCAAATGGGACGTCAACCTGTGAACCTCTTGGCTCGTATCGTTAAGAGCGAGCTAATACCTACGCCGGGTTTCTGTCTACCCCCGTTTCCTGCAAAAATGCTACCTTTACCCTATTATTAACCTATCCTCAATGTCGCATAGACTTTAGTTTCAGTAATTCTTGGCCTAACAACAACGGAATTACCTGACTAAAATCGAGTAATTACCTGGGGTATGGTGCTATGCAGTGGCCATATCATTTTTTTCCACTTTTATTCATAATTTTCTTCGAGCATCGCTATTTAACTAAGGTATTTTTTCGAAACACGTGCATTTCATGAGAGTCATTTTCCACCGGCCGTGATTCAATTTTTTCTCCGTAACGCCTCCTGTCATCAGACGCAAGAGTCAGCGAGTCATGACACAAGTACGTGTGAGAATAATTGGAAGAAATATTTCGAAACGCAAAGTTCCTACCGGGCTTGATGCTCATGACTGTGAGATTTGAATAATTTCCCCCTGAAGTGCATACGCCCAACTTTATACTCGGGAGGCATCATCTGTCAGAGAGTGTTGTAACTCGGTGCGACCTAGTTTTTTTATGATACTCCGTTAGATTCAAAAAGTTGAACGTGGTATTTTGCCGATAAAAATTCGCTGATCTTAAAGAAAGGGATAATCTCTTCCACATCATGAAAAAAATGGACTGCGAGTAATTTAGCCCAAAATTTAAAAAAATAACTATTACCGAGTTTGTTACTTATTATTTCCTATTTAGTGGAATAGTGGAATAGAGACTTTTAATCTGGAAACGATTCTGATTTTGCTATCCACTTATAAGTTCCGTTCTGTTCGTAAGACACTTGTGGGCAGGCACAATTGTTGTCCTCATATCCCAATATCCCATTTGCTAAATGGGTGAGAGTATAGCTCACGCCATACTAAGCCAAGGGTATGTGAAATTCACACGTTCAGGATAGGGGAGTCAGATCCTTTCCCTGGGTCACCTGCGATTTGCTACAAAGTTTTGACCCGCAGGAAATCGAATCACGAGGATTTTAGTAGGGGGCGTCCAGAAAGGCTCTTGCCTGGGATTTGAACGCGACACCTTGCAATCAGTAGCTCAGTGCTCTACCCAATAGACCACCACGACCCGTCAAAAACGAACCTTCTATTTGAACACACACTGAATCCCAAATATTGAGACAATTTTTATTAAAATGTACGTAGAACACATAATCTATTCAGGCTCTACGGCGCAGCAGCAGATCGCGTTTCGCGATATGCACTCCCTCATGTTATTTGGCAATAGTGGATCATGTGTTTATTAAAAAATCGCAAAGGGTTTCGCGTGTATCAAATATGCGGAAAGACTAAGAAAAATTTATTTCTTCGCTAAGATCCAGTTCAATAACCAACGTGAGTTAAGCCCGCGCTGAAATCTAGAGTCCCAGTATTGTTAATATATCGATATTTTGTATGATTTTTCCCCGCGGTATCCATAGCTAGTTTATTCCATACCTGCATCATGTTGTCGCACTATGCTTAGATATTGCTACGTCGATATTATCTCCCCGCATCGTCTTATGTTTTCCGCTTGATTATCCCGATTATTGTTGGTTTCAATGACAGCTTAACGAAAAAAATTTGCTATTGTATTAATGCCTAGGAAACGCTTGAGTGCTATTGCTACTCGGTGCAATTAAATAGTATTAAGAAAATAAATGTTAAAATCTTCAACAGCCATTTGTAACCCATGTATTGCTCTTTCGCCGTGAACCGATTAACCAATTTCAACCAAATATACAAATTTGATTAGTTTCTGCAACTGCTTCATTTCTACATTCATAGTAAACAACAGATAGTATCCGCTCTCTGACATCACTATTCGTGAAATTAGCTCAATGCAAGGTGCAAATGACCACTGCTGTCCACGCAGCTATAAACCCAACTACTACTACTACTATGTGATTTCCTTCCTTTGAAATATGGGGTTTACACATTCTACGCGCACGGACTAAAGTAAACACCAACATAGGAGAACATTTACCAGAGCATTAATCTGAAGAACGCCTATTGAAGACGGTGAGGCATGCATGAAAGCCGCCATGGAAAATTCAAAACTGTAGGCATTCGAAACGGCACGCTACAGAAGAAGAATGCAAATAAAATGTATTGATCGAGTGGCAAATGAAAAAGTCGTAAGAAGATTCGAAAAAGAGAAATCTTCTGGGAGCATTAAAATTGAACACTAAAAATATGATATGTGATGAAGTCAATCGTGGAGGAAAAAGTGAATGGAAAGAATGGTAAAGAAAACTTTCGCATGAGGTATGAGGAACAAGCCCTGAAGGTTGTAAAAGAGATATTTCAGAGAAATATGAAGAAGTCATTCGATAGAAAATTTTAATGACGAGCTGTGTCAAACTAATCATATGATAGCCGAAATACGATGATATTTTGGAGGGAAAACTGAATGGAAAGAATGCTAGAGAAAACTTTCGTATGAGGTACGAGGAACAAGCTCTGAAGGTTGTAAAAGAGATATTTTAGAGAAATATGAAGAGGTCATTCGATAGAAAAATTTAATGGCGGGCTGTGTCGAACTAATCATATGATAGCCAAAATACGATGATATTTTGTAGGGAAAACTGAATGGAAAGAATGCTAGAGAAAACTTTCGCATGAGGTATGTGGAACAAGCCCTGAAGATTGTAAAAGAGAGATTTTAGAGAAATATGAAGAAGTCATTCTATAGAAAAATTTAATGACGAGCTGTGTCAAACTAATCATATGATAGCCAAAATACGATGATATTTTGTAGGGAAAACTGAATGGAAAGAATGCTAGAGAAAACTTTCGCATGAGGTATGTGGAACAAGCCCTGAAGATTGTAAAAGAGAGATTTTAGAGAAATATGAAGAAGTCATTCGATAGAAAAATTTAATGACGACCTGTGTCAAACTAATCACATGGTAGCCAAAATACGGTGATATTGTAGAAATATATTTATGGCCCGCGTATAACTTTTAAGTTGCAGTTGAATAAGGTTTGCTTCTTCGTTTCAAACATTTTCCTAACGTGATTTTGGAATTGAAAAATTACATGGAGAACTGATTGGAACCAGTCTGTGATATATGACTAGTGTTCATGATCGCAATGACATACTTTGACTTCTTTCGTTTTCCTGCACGCCCGTTTCTGCGTTTCTCCCTCCTCGATCACGCCCCAATTATCGTCCTCTCCTCAGCTGTCCTCATCCTATTTCCTCCTGATCCACGTATCAGCACGTGCTTTCGCACGATCCGCATCAAAGCCTTCGCTGATCGTCAAAGTTTTCCCGAACTCTCTCCCGTCCCAAATTCCGCGGCCCAAATCTAAATTCAAAATTTTCAGCCGAGCACTTCGCTCAAACTTTATCATCGCGGGGCGGCGTGCGATGGATCGAATCGCATGCACCCATCTACTCAGCCAAGCTCGCGGTATCAGGGGCGCGGCCGTACCGCGCGCACCACGCCCCTGATGCCAACATAACCCTCGGGCGGGAAAAGAGTATTTGGAACCGACGCCAGAGAAAATCTAATCCCGTTCCGCATGAACGTGGTGGAGGGACCTCGTTGAGTTGATGTTGGTTGATTGTCTCTCCTCCTCTCCTCGTTATTGATGAAATTAGGAACAGCTATGGAAGGGGAGAGTTATGGACGAAAAGATACGAGGGGTGGAGATAGAAAGATAATGCTGATTCTTGGACAAGTTAAGCGCTCAGTTTTTATTGGCCTGATCACCTGTCAGAGAAATTCTTTGATACTGTGAAATATTTAAGAAATGTTAAATCTGGATAAATTGTGGTTCACAATTAGATTGTGCCTAAGATTTACAGTTCGTCAACCTTGGTTATAGTTATATCCAAACCGTAGGATGTCATTTCGTATGTGTACTCATATACAGATATAAAAGTGGACATATTGTTGGTCAAACATGCATTCAAAATGTCGCATTAATGTCGGATAATAAAGCAACCCATTATAATATTATGTTGTTCATGATAAATGTAATGCCACCCGCCGTACACTGGCTTTTCTGACCTAACGACTCGGAGATGGCGTTGTCACATCGATTTTTGGCATTTATTCTTATAAATGCCGTAAATATTTGTCAATAACTCTCTTCAGTGAAATGAGATCTCTATAAACTGAGCAGAAAATTGGTAGCAATTTTTATACACACACTGTGTGTAATATCGCGAAGATATTTTCGTATATACATTTAGTTCAATTATTTTATGGAGCTTGGTCCTTAGAAGTGGGGTAAATTCAATCGGCAATGATGAAATTTTGCTGAATCTTATACTTCTAGCATTGCGTAAAGAAATCGACTCCTTCTTCGACAAATTTCTTGCCGACTGTATAACCATCCATTCAATCACGTAGGTACAGCATCATTTCCCACCAAACTTTGTTTCACATCTTTTTGTTAGTTAACGATGACCTGATGTGGAAAAAATCGATTATAATCGAATACATCAGCCTTATTACAAATAATATCGTGCTGCGAGATGAAATTGGAATATGGTATGCTGTCCAATATGAAAGTGATTCCTCTAGAAGTTATAGAAAAATTGATTCATTTACATCTAGAATACATATCCTGTAAGCCACCATAATGTTGTGGCAGGTGAGCAATTACCAGGTCTGTATGGTAGCTGAAAAGCAATTTTAAATAGACTTTTTAATTAAAACGAATATATAAACAATTATTATCGTTCAGGCAGCAAAAATACAAGTCAATGCATGCAATACTAACAATAAATTGAGATTTTATACCTAAGTTTTGGTTTATTCAAAGTAATGTAATGATTATTATTTAGTCTGGCATTTCTTTAGTTGTTTTATTAATTTTTATTTCTCAAATCTTTGAAAATGTTAAACGATGAATATGAAAAAAAAGTAAGAGTTAATTTTTTTTCAACGAATAATATGCGTGAAGTATTTTCTGATATAAATGGCTTAATCAGGGTAAATATTTTATTGTTACCAACGCTTCGGAGTCCAACTGAAACTCCATTTTGATATAATTGCTCAAACTTGTTATAAGTGCCTGGAGAATGCCTCGAGAATTTTGGATTCAATAAATGATGATTTTTCACGGAAACTCAACAAGGAAGAAAGCATTGCGTTTCGTAGCAAACTCGTTTTAACTTGAGGAAAGTGTCACTCAGCTATAGCTCCGTTTGGAAAACCTAGTGACTGAAATTTTGTTCGTACAATTAAAATTCCTTGAAAGTTTCAAATAATACGAATTCCTGAATGACTCTGATGGTATATTTCTACCATCTAACTACATCCGTAGGATAGCAAAAATGAAGAAATTCATGAAAATCAACTCTTGGACCGAACGAAAGAATAATTTTTTTTTCCCACGCACAATTTGCGATTGCAAAGAAAACAAGACATAATTACTCAAGTGCAGTACGTAATATACTACACCTACTATTTATTTACAAGGTTTATTCGTCGGCTGGAACTCAACATCACGGCTGGTGACCTACCACCCACTGCCACACACTGTGTGGCGATCGTAGGGTGATTTAAATTAGATTAGGTAGATTTAAATGTATCTTCACTGTACATCTACGTACATGCGATATCCTGCGAGCCACCGCGAGAGTGTGTGACAGGTAGAGCCCTGCAAAACGGCCTCCGTACTCGGCTATAATCGGTCGGCTGGTTATGAGTCACCACCTCGGGTACGTTTTTGACGGAGAAACAGGTGAGGAGCCCGCACCCTGGCGGAGTATTCGGAAATCTGAAACCGAGTATGGCTATACTCGATATCGCCGAGTGCATTCATACTCGGCCGACCGCCGGAAGCAATCGCTCCTCGTATTCGCAACCGGGAAGTCGCCCTCAGTATTTGAATCGGCTCGCTTCGGTGACTTAAGCAGGCATGGGTACTCCTGCATGTGTGCAAATTGCAGAAAAAGAGATTATTGATAAAATTGCGGACGGAAGATGTGTGCTACAATCAAAAGCAGGGTCAAGTAGTAGCCAAGTTTGGCAAAAATTCGACGTTGTGTGTAACATCACTACGATGTTAAGTGAAGGTTATGTGCGGTGTCGCGTGAGCAAAACTATTCTTAAATACTCGTCAAACACAACTACCCTTTTGGCCCATAAATGTAGGTTCTTCAAAAATCTCGAAGCTCCTTTCGAAGTGCCAACTTCAATTAAATCTGAGATAACAGAGATTTTAATTCGTAATTAAAAACAAAAGTACCCAAATTAATAAACTAACAAAATTTAAGAACAATCTGATGAAGAAATGACCTATCAATTAGCAAGAAATAGCATCTACTTTATCAAGAGTAATGCTGATGTGCTCACGAACGATTTGAACAAATAATAAAGAATATTTAAATGATGACATACAAGCAATTGAATAAAGTGTCATATATGGCAGTTGGAATTAAAGTTTAAAAAATATCTACTAATGAATTTTTGGAAAAAGAATTGTTCTCCTAACACGTACAAAATAAGTAATAATGAATTAACAACCGTGGGATCCATTAAATATCTTGGAATAAGACTGACGCTTGATCTTTCCTAGGATGAACACATACGTGAAATAATGGGTCAAGCGAATCGTAAGTGGGATTCATCAAAAGAGTATTGGGTAAATGTGACAAACGTACGAGAAATCAGCTACTTTTCCCTTGTTAGACTTCATTTGGAATATGCTGTCAGTGTATGGGATCCCTACGAAATCGGTCTAAATAATGAACTTGAACGTGTGCAGCGAAGATCGGCAAGATTTGTAAAGGGACGATACGATAATTATATTAGCGTAACCTGTCTATTAAATGAATTAAAATGGGAATCATTGTCAGATCACAGGTTGAAATTTAGACTTAATCTGTTAAATAAATTACAAGACAATATTTTCAGTGATTACGTTAAAAATATTTCGCAAACCCCAACTTGCTACGAAAGACTGGACTATAATTACAAAATTAGAGAAATTGATTGCCGAACTGACAGATTAAAAATCTTCTTTTTTCCTCGTACAATTAGGGATATGAATAGCGGTAAATATGTCCAATACGAGTGAATCAATCCATAGCATAGGTGTTGATATAAGGACTTGAAGGTAACCCAACTAACAGCACGTTTTTACATGCTTAGTTTGCTATTTTTTCTTTTTAAATAGTGCAGTTTAGACTAATATATTATGTATTACTAATCCTTTTAAATGCATGATATGTAGTGCATTTTTGGTGAGAATTCACTCCCTGCCACACACCTTTATGGTGGCTTACAGGGTATTATGTAGATGATTTCCTACCTAGTTGGCTCATATATATCACCTGATACTTTGCCCATTACAGTAGTTACAGGAAAATGTCTCCGTAACTCCAAATGCAGCTCTCTGCCGCTTTGTAGCGCTCCAAATACAAATTGCAAATATGTTGCTTAAACGCATGATTTATACTACTGGTCTAACGTTGCAAGCTATATTTTCATGTATGCATGAAACACCTTCCAGATAATAGTCACACTATCAGAGGACTCAGCTGAGGCTTTTACGGCCACATCAGGGAGTTGCTGACCTTATTTATCGGAATGTATATTTATTCCCAGCGAAGGAGTTCAGTACGATATCACCGAAATACTAATCCTTTTTCGATTTCCCCCTATTTCAACCATTTTATTTTTCCCAAAGGCAGATGAATCGATGGCACGCATCCAAAATTATGAAGCCTATTACTCAGTTCAGAATTTCTTACGAGACGAAATCTTATTCCAAATAGGTGAAATATGGAACGTTTGGAGACAACGACTTATGTTTGGTAGATGAATACTAGAGGCGATTAAATTTTAAAATGATGAACTCGAAATATTGCGTCATATGTAATGTATTTGTCTCACAGGAGGTCATACTACGGACACCAAACTACGAACCCGAGTCGCTGCGCTCCGGCTAGCCTTGACGAAAATCCAAGCTGCCGCCGAGTGTATGTATACTCGCCGGTTGCTCGTAGACTCGGGGCGAGTGATCGGTCGAGCAAATCCAGACTCGGTTGACTCTGCACTCGAGTGCGTGCATTCGATTCAGCCGGCAACCGAGTGAGCGTGAGCGAGTATGGAGGCCGTTTTGCAGGGCTCTAGTGACAGGGGGGAAAAACCACTAAACTATCACTATTGTCATGCAACTAGAGATACATTTCTGTGGAAACATGGTACATAATATGGTCACATGTAGCTACACGGTTAGTATCTAGAGAGTAATAATGAAGGGATTAGTTGTTAATACATGCATCATGCACTACAAACTACTCTACAAAATTTCACCGACATATCCCTTTGCTATGCTGCCTATTGTGTTCTCTAACAGTATGGGGGAAAATGACACTTTACATCATTAAATCGATACAACAATCTGTCTCTCTAATCTTATGCGTCATCTCTTCACATTTTCCGAGTACTCTTTTAATAAATCCTAGCTTTCTCTTGGCTCGGACGCATATTTCCCAGATTGGTCTTCCCCGTGATAAATCTTTAGTGATTGTTACACCTAAGTATATTATGTTTTCAACGTTTTCGATTGTCATGTTACGAATACTATTGGATCGATAGGATGGCTCTATTGAATTATTCCTCTTCCAAAATCAATAGCTACAAACTTTTTAAGGTTATAACTGCCGTTTGTCGCACCAATGTAATCTGTACTTACAATAGAAGCTATTATTGTCCTATCCTTGGCTTGGAAGCACCACTGAAATGAAAGTTTAACAGTGCCAAAAATTCTAGGGCGAATTGAAATATTCATCTACATCTACATAATACCCTGCAAGCCACCACAAGGGTGTGTGGCAGGGGGTGATTCCTCACCAAAAATGCACTACATATCATGCATAAAAAAGGAATAGTATTAATATAGTAGTCAGAACTACACTATTTAAAAAAGATGGAAATTGCAAAGACAACATGCAAAAACATTCTGTTAGTAGGGTTAGCTTTAAGTACTCATACCAACATGCAGCTACAAAATGCTATTCATTGCTACTCTCCAAAAGGACATATTTACCGTTATTCGTATCTCTAATTGTGCTAGGGAAAAAGGACATTTTGAATCGGTCAGTTCGGCAATCAATTTCTCTAACTTTATGATTATGATCCAGTCTGCCATAGTAAGTTGGGGTTCGTAAAATATTTTTAACATCATCACTGAAAATATTGCCTCGAATTTGTGTAAGAGATTAAGTCTAAATTTTAACCTGCGATCTGACAATGATTCCCATTTCAATTCATTTAATAGACTGGTTACGCTAATATAATTATCGTATCGTCCCTTTACAAATCTTGCCGATCTTCGCTCAGACGTTCAAGTTCATTACTTAGACCGATTTCGTAGGGATCCCATACACTGGCAGCATATTCCAAATGAGGTCTAACAAGGGAAAAGTAGCTGATTTCTCGTACATGATCGTCAAATTTACCCAATACTCTTTTAATGAAACCCAGTTTACGATTAGCTTGACCAATTATTTCACGTATATGTTTACCCCAGGAAAGATCATGTGTCAGTCTTATTCCAAGATATTTAATGGATTCCACGTTTGTTATTTCATTAATACTTATTTTGTATGTGCTAGGAGGAGAACTATTCTTTTTCCAAAAATTCATTACTACACATTTTTTAAAGTTTAATTCTAACTGCCATGTATCACACCAATTTTTGATTGCTTGTAGTGCAACTCCTACAAAGGCAAATTGCCAATATTTTGTACTGTAAAATTATGGGTTACAAATCGTGCACACCTATCTTCAGCACGAGAAAGCGGCCGTTGCAGTATAGCGGAGAGGAAAGGGTGGAAGAATGGGGTTGAGGGATGGGGTCGAACGCAAGAGGGAATCGAGGAAGCAACTTAGATGCGGAGATAAGGGCTTGCGGCTGATAAAGGAGGCCAGGTGAATTTCTAAACAAAGCAGTCGAGCTGAGCCCCATTTCCACCTCCCTCTCTCTCTCTTGATTTCTCTACTCTCCTCTCTTCCTCCTCTGAGATAGACGAATTACCGGAAGGGGCCAATTCTCTCTCAGGGCCAAAGGGAGTCGGTTATTGGAGGCAAGGTGGGCCACGCAATGAGAGGATTTCTACCTCTCAGGCGAACCGATCCCAGTGTGTGGCGGGGAGGACTTGACAATGCTCGGTTTTCGGCATCAGAAATACTGCTGTTCATCAACTAGCTCCCTCTTCAAGGGTATATTCCAACCTACAACGGACGAGTAGACATAAACGTCACGAGATCACGTGATTTCAACTAATCAGGGGGGTTATTTTGTAATCTCACCTTTTTAATGACTCTTTGCGGGAAGGCGGGAGATCCGTTTCGCTCTCTTAATGATCGGCTCACGAACGGATCGTGAATTGTCGAAGCTTCTGTCGTTGAATAAATAAACGAGTGTCTGGCAACGGCGACCGCTTTCTTCAAAAATGGAGGAATACGGTGAAGGTGAGTGAAAAATTGTTTGTCCATATCATTTTAATTATTCGGACGGCCTGTCAAGATAATTCATGTCCGATAATTTCCTTTATACCAATATTGGAATTTGCATTTGTTTCTCGCTACATTTTACGTTAATAGTGTATCATCATTTTTCATTTTCTCAATAGTGTTTCATTCATGAAATCATTTGTTGTTAATAAGCAATTCGTGATTTAAGAAAGTTTAAGTTCTTCACGTTGTGCAAATTCCAAAAATACAATTTAAAATCGAGTGTATCATTCTCGTTCTTGCCTTTTTTCCAACTCAAGCTTCAAGTGGAAACGATGGTGGCTCCATGCCACGTTATTTATGTAGATGAGACGGGAACTAATGTCAGGCGGAGATAATGAAACGGATCAAGAGTCGAAAGATACGGATCAGAGCGGAAGAATCGTCTGAAAGACCAGCACATGACCGGCAGTTCACCGCTTGAGATCCGTAGATGGTCACGCCGCCTGGGTGGCGGAGTTTAACTACAAAAAAGTGACATTGTATGACGTATTCTCACTAAAGTGAGATTACAAAATAACCCTCCAGGCGGGGGTCGTGGGATACGAGAAGATTAAAACGTACTGGAGGAGGCATTGTCATGGTAGTCAATGGTGATGATGAAGCCGGAAGTTTGGGAAGGATTAGGCAACACAAACCCCGTAGAAAACATTGCGTTCTATACGGCCTCATTAGCCTCATTATGAACGTGTGCAGCGAAGATCGGCAAGATTTGTAAAGGGACGGTACGATAACCATATTAGCGTAACCAGTCTATTAAATTAATTAATTTGGGAATCATTGTCAGGTCGCAGGTTGAAATTTAGCCTTAATCTCTTGAATAAATTACAAGATAATATTTTCATTGAAGACGTTAAACATATTTTGCGAACCCCAACTTCCTATGGTAGACTGGACCATAATTACAAATTTAGAGAAATTGATTTCCGAAATGACAGATTGAAAATGTCTTTGTCTCCTCGTACAATTAGGGATATGGGCAATAGCGGTAAATATGCTCAATACGAGTGAATCAATGCATAGCATAGGTAGTATATTTTTTCATGCTTACTTTGCTATTTTTATCTTTTTTAAATTGTGAAGTTTAGACTAGTGTATTAATACTAATCTTTTTTATGCATGATATGTAGTGCATGTTTGGTGAGAATTCACCCCCTGCCACAACTTTATGGTGGCTTGCGGGGTATAATGTTGATGCAGATTAGGACAACATGCGTATGAAAACATAAAGAACAATTCAATCCCAGTCAAATTTTATCGCAGCAGCATCGTAGATGAATTTCCACAAGGAAAAATTCGACCGAGATTCGAACCCGGACCCCCTAATCTCCTGCCAAGTACTCTACCAGTTAAGCTATCGTGGCTTCCTTCTCCTCTGCGGAACTCCAGAACTCTGTGGAATCCTTCGTTGTGGAAATTCATCTAATGTCGTCGGAGGCTTTCGGGGGCAGCTGGCTGCGTATGACGCGTTGCCGGAGTGCAAGCTTTTGCGGCCATTACAGGACTCATTATCAGGCAATGATGAAGAACTTGGAAAAGTCGATGTTTTACATATATCAATCCCCCCCTCCCCCCTTTTCAGTGGAGTGGTGGGAGGCGACTGACGTCAGAAGGTCATTGACTGACGTCATTAAAGTTTAAGGATACGGAGAAAGGGATGCTTAATTGGATATCCTTAAAGCAGTTTCCCTATCCTAAAATATTACTTGCTGTTAGTTCTTCATTACTTTTACCTCCTCACATGTTCAATCTCCGCATCGATTCATGATAGTGAAAAAATGGCCTTTTTGAATATTAATGAAAACATGTGCATCGATATTAGAGTTTTTTCAGCCGTATCGTCCAATGTAACTATATTTATGATTTCAGTTATATTTTTAAAAAAAATAGTCTTCATTGAAGTTTAAGGATACGGAGAAAGGGATGCTTACTTTAGTTAGGGACAACTACCTTGTTGAGACCTCCCGCTCCGACCGTTAGGGTTTATTATTAAAGATAAATCTGTCTGAAGAGGCTGGAAAAGAAGATCATATACCTACCATTTTTAAGTGAGTGAATTGGTGGAGGCTACGTTTTTTTAGAAATGTTAATGGATAGGAAAATGATTCAGGGAATTATAACGTGTATGGGGAAAAAATTTATTCGATAATATTTAATTCTGTCTTCGTCGTTTATAAATGAATTAATAGAATAATTAGTTAAATAGCCAGAGAATATTATCGTTTTGGAGTTTTCCATTATGAACATATTAGGGGTTTATTTTTATAAATAATCATAACATTTCTGGCAATTTTTCATATCAGGAAAAGTGTTCCTATAATGGGCAACTATGTATTTCGTTTGTCAGATTGATAAATGATACAGAAATATTCCAAAATAAAAAAACCAACATGAAAATCAATAAATATAAATTGCTGTTTCTCCTCGATTTCTGGAAAAATTGGACACATATTTTACACATTTAGCTAATTGGAATATGAAATAGGGTTAGTGTTATTATATGCACTTTTTCTTTTTAAAATATTAGATTTTTGCCGTGATAAATGAACTGAGATTTATGAAGGGCAGAAATGATAAACGCCCAAACAAGAAAATGAAGGGTACTTAGTCGCGTAAATAACGTAGGGGATGGGCTCCTTGCTGTCAAACTTTGTCTAGGTTCTGAAGTTTTCACTGAGTTTCCACAAACTTCTTCATTTAAGAGAAAATATTTATAAGCACCCTCAGATGCATAAATGTGTCATTCTAAGATGAAACATTATATTATAATAGCCTCTCTTCTAAATTCCAAGTTACGATGCGTGTAGCTGTTTATAATGGCGTGATTTAAGTCCATCATTGAGTGTTGTGTTATCTATATCATCGGATGCCAGAGGTTTAGGATCGATTTGGATTGAAGGTTAGAGTACTGGCCTCACATCCGGAGATTCATAGTTCGGATACCGGCAGTGGAATTGATTTTTCGTTGGCGAACCCGTACAAACTTGTGTGTTGAGCAGAGAGCACTTGAAGTTCAGCACTGCGTCCGTCGGATGAGACGTTGAACCGTGGACCCCTTGGCCCCTCTCTTCAAGAGAAGGCTAAATGTTAACGCTGGGTTTCTCTCCACCCCTCCTGTATTCCTCGAAGAATTCCTACCAAATCACAATTAACCCCCTACTCTAAATTGTACAAATTACCTTAGAAGCACAACGTATCCTCTTTGGTCCCTTGTCCAGATATGTAGACGATGGGTTATATGTCCCCCAGAGGGTAGCTTTTTCCAGTAGAATATTATACCTACTTATGTAGCCATCTGTTAACATACCTGATTTCGAATTTTCCGCGTTGATAGCACCAAATTCATACACTAGAAGCTATCTGAGCAAGCAACTCGGCTCAAAGATACCAAATTTAATCCTTAAATGTCCAGAAGCACTAAGTGGAGCCTAATTTGACGCAGTCTCAGAAACCTCTGCCTAAGTTTTCTCTGGTGGAGTCTAAACGCATTTTTGCAGTGTTTTGTTGGTTTCTCACATTGCTGTTTTCTCATCTCGTATTAACTGATAATTTTTCCCCATTTTTTATGAGATCTCGGCGGAGAAATGAAGGAAAATATACTTGTGGAGTATTTTTAAAATACATGGGATCTTCATTCATTACTACACTCACCTGAATTAAGTCACAAATCTATAATATTATACACAAAAATCTATTCCTTATTCCACTCAACAGACATCCTCATATCATGGGGGACACTTAATTTATATCTGTTAGTGGTTACAAATAAGTGATAATATAACTCTTGTTATTTAACGATTCCGTTTTATTTTCATTGCTATCCTTTAATGAAAATGGTGAGACATTTGTTACGTTATGAGTGTATGCATTGTACGAATAGGTAAGAAGTTATGATGTTATTATTTACAGGAACTAACATGCTAGGATTAGGTTCCGTAACCTTGATATTTAAATAGATATAATTCATTAGCTTTTTAGATCACCCTTGTGAGTACGCGTGTAAATTTAAATTATATATGGCTTTGGATATTTTATCTGTGATTTGTATGAATAATTCGCATCACAGTGGAGTAGGTGATAGGAAAGATATATGTATATGTAGCAACCTATGCAGAAAAAGGTTAATTTGTATTAATATTGGATCATGTCTTCTTGCTCTGATGCAGATAGGATCAATGTCGTCCTTTATTTTTTACAATATCAGAGATTAGCTTATATAAGTAACCCTTCTTTTTGGCTGAGAATGAATTGTAAAGTTTTATGCCAACCCGTAAATTTATGTTGTCCACAAATTGAAATATAAATAATTAAAATAGCAATAATTTCAATATCAGCAATAGTTTCAAGCGTAGTGAATTTTCCCTTCTCCAAAGTGGAGAGACCAGCCGCCTATATAACACGTTGTGGAGCTCATTCCGGGAGCGCATTGAAGCGCCAAACTCCGGAACTTCGAGTTACATAATAGACGTACAGATGGCTATGGGTCGGAATGTTGGTCATCCCAGTGTGTGCACAAGATGGGGAATGTCATCGTGGGCATTCCTGCCTTATCAAGCTAATTGGTACCAACGAGAGAAATGGAGTGGAAATCATTTGATGAAATCAAACCGCCATTGACGCCATGGCAAATTCCCGTTTGCTAATTTAGTTCAAACATCCTTTAACAAAACATGCTTAAACCTATTTCCACCATTCAGTCGAATATTTTAGATGGTATCGACGGCCTGGTTGTCTGACGGCAATCTTTCGTCGCTGGTCGTGTCTCTAATTCAATGAAATTCCGCTATTTATTCACCGTAGCCGTAGCAAGAGAAAAATAATTTTAGTGCGCGATGGGGCCATAAAGCATTTTTTATATTACCCTTAATAATAATCAACCTTATTATCTATTAAAGTATTACCTATTAATTACCTACCAATTAACTAATGAATTACCTAATGATATTACATCTTTTAGGCCGCTAATGTCTTTTTGATAATTTCGTGAAATTTCTTGATCGCTTCAATAGCATTGGAAGCATTAAAGGAAGGCCGTAGGCTAATATGGTGATAGCATACTATTATACTGGCCCAAAGCTTACGCTATACTGGATTTCATATTTCATTAGTACGCATCTTCGTATTTGAAGCGATCGACAACTTAAAGAGTCCCTCCCTAAAAAGTCTTACTAGCTATGAAATAATATTTACACCTTTGGTGGTAAACGCGTTAAAAATATTCACTGAAGTCGCTGATGTAAACCATCTAGTAAGCGTTTACGATGGCATATAATGACTCGTATTTTTACGTATTACCACTTGTAAATTGAGCACGTCATTTGGGTTCCCTTTACGTCAACATAAGTTATATCATGTTTCAGTATGGATTTTATTGATTGTGTAAGGTCGACTGTCGTAAAACTCTCATAACTTACAGTAAAGACTCATTGAAAATTCTTTATAAATTATCACCACCAAATTGACATAGCTACAGCATTCATTACTACGTGAGACCTGAAAGCCAGCGATGCAGAACGATCCTAATTCAACGATTTTTGAATTCAATGCTCCGAGTTCTAAGAAACGGAAATTCCACCAGCCTTATCATGAGAGGAGGGAACGTTACAAGGAACGCATGAATACGACAATCTGAATCCACGCATGAGCTAACTTCGAAATGTGGAAGCAGTGAAATTGAATCAGCTTGCATGGCTACAATAAAATATCAAGGCACTGTCCTCAAGCAGAGGGTTATGACGGGTATACGAGCTAATCATTCTTTTAACCTTCCTTAATAGGCTCGACTGCCTTAGGATATCTGGATCACCCTGACTGACATCTCTCACTAAGGGATCCCTAATCGCGCTTTACCCTCAAATCCTCGTCGTATTGTTGTCTCCATCCCTTGCTTACCCCAACAGGCCTTTCCAGACCCATCCTCCAGACCTTCATAAACCTTCGCGACCCCCCTAGGGACAAACGTCTTGGAGTGGGGGGAGCACAGCAAGAGGTCCACGGAGGGAGCCCCGGCTCCAAGTTCAGAAACGATGCCGTCGAATGGCACAGGTCAAAAGGGTCGCGGGAGGAGGATTTTCGAATAGGACCAGAATGGAACAGGAGGTGACTTCAATGTCCTTCCATTTCTCTCGTATCCTTTCATCCCCCGTCCACCCCTATTCAGTGGGATATGGAGGGAGGGGACGTTCTTTAACCCCCGTTCCTCCCTCTGAACGCCACGTTGACCCTTAATCAAGGAGGAAAATGACCGGAACTCGAAGAACATCACTTTCAACTTCGGCTTCTGCTGCGCGTGTTGTAAGGCGGTTTAATGGCCCCGGGGGTTAAAGGGAGGGGGGACACTTCCGAAAGGCCCAGCGTTGTTGAGTGAGAGAGTGGGGGCCCCCTTGTATCTTTCCTCTCCACCGCTCCATGCCGAACGCTTCCATTTTTCTCTCCCCAGCCCACGCTCGCAGGCAAGCCTCAACTAACCCCGCTGTGCCGCAAACGGAGGGGAAAGTTGCGAAGTTGCGGACATATAGGGAATGGGGGGGGGCAGAGAATCAGGGTCAAAGTGTGGGGAAGAAAATATGAAGGTCATACGCAAAGCGCAACGTGTACTGGGACGAATATTGCCTTAAAATGGGGCCATGCAATGGGAGCCGTGCATTAAATTTTTATTCAGTTGAAAATATTCCACTATCGTATCGAAATGATCGCAGATAACATACCTGGCATTTTTAAATCAAAAAATCAGCGCATAATCATGTGTTTTTGGTTTAAAAATTAAAACTCAGGCAGTCTTCACAGGGGGGAATAATTACAATAAAAAAACTTTGTTTTAATCCACAGAGTTTTTTTACTGGTAAATCTAGTTTCAACGCCACTGCGTTATCATCAGGTAAAAGCATTACAGTCATAGCCAGAGGCATATATACTCAAAAAGCAGGTTGGAGAGGGGGAGAATTAGGGGAGGGTGGCTGGGGAGGGGGCAGGTGAATTCTGAGGATGGTGGTGTGAAGGTGATTGGTCAGTAGAAAGGTGCACAGTGGGTGTTCAAAATCTTATCCCTAACAACCAGGGAAGGGTGACCCGTGGGGGTTGAATCTCCCACCACATTCAGAACTGAGTGAAACACAGCGGATTTATTTTAGTAAAAGCTTGCTTGTTGTATCAGTAAAAAACTGTGGATTAAAACATACTTTGTTCATGTCATTATCCACAATGAACTTCCACAATGCTACGCTTGAAAGGATAGAATTCTTCTGAGGGATATTACTTGGTGGTGTCTATGATGTATGATGATTAGAGAAATTTCCATCGGATAGCTTTACTGAAGATGTTAGGCATATATTAAAAACACCAGCGTATCATGCTAGATTCGACCAGATAAAGAAGATGAGAGAGATAGATTGTCGTACCGATAGATGAAAAATGTCATTTTTCCCCCGTACTATAAGAGAACAGAATAGGCAGCATAGCAAAGGGATAGGTAGGGGAAATATTTTAGAGTAGTCTGTAGTGCATGATGCATGTATTAATCCCTTAAATACTATAGATACTAGCAATCTAGTTGCATGAGACCCTATTGTTGCTTGTTTGCATGTCGGTAGTGCATACTTGGTGATCTTCACCCCCTGCCACACACCCACGCGGTGGCTTGCAGGGTATCTTGTAGGTGTAGATAGATGTAGATGTTCCATTATATGGTGAAATTGTTCATTTAATTCGCCTGATTTTTCTTTACTCGATGTCTTTGGGAATATCCATGAATCACTGTTTGTGCTATTCCTAACGTCTTCTATTTAGAGAACATAGCTGCGCAATCAACAAGGCCTTCGTCCATAGATCCCTTAGACCTCATGTTAGGTAACCACTTCTGTAAAATACTAGTCTCGAGATGAATTTTTGTTATCTACAAGTTTCAGATGCATACAAAAGCACTAAGACTGGAAGACATACGGCATCTACAAGTACTAATTCATTAAGTTCCCACCAATAGCAATGTTGAGGATTGATTGTGTATGAAGCTAGTATTGTCCAGTTAGCATGGGCTATATAAGGCTGCTCTGTGGAAGGCTGCTCTGTGGAAGTGTGATTAAAGTTCTTACCTCACAATTTTTTCATATACATTACCCTGAAACTATATCCTGAAAGCCACCGCGAGGTTGTGTGGCAGGAGGACAAGATCACCATACAATGGGGTTGTTTACTATATTTTTTATTGCCGAATCTGATAGTGTTTTCAAAATAAAATGACTCATTTTCCCGTTCTTAGATCTTCAATTAGTTCTCGAGCCATAAGCGGTGAAAAACCAATGTTTTTAACCCTTTCGGAAAAGTGGGCGTGCTTGGAACTCGTACGTGATCCACTTCGTCCAATCACATTGAGACCGAGAAGCTCCTTCGCCCAATCACAATCGGGACACACAGCTGACTCTGACAATGGAAGGGGTTGCGACAGGATCTGTGCGAACAGGCCTTGCGCCCCCACCACCACTCCTCTCCCTTTCCCTCAAAACAGTCAAGGACGGGAGGTGGATGACGTCGATATCCTTAACGCTGCTCGTTCGGTGGGCGTCACCGTATGTTTATTTTCTTTTTTGAATTATGAGTGAATGGCTCTGGTTAGACGATTATTTTTTTCACTAAAATTCATATTTCGTTTCCATCAAACAATTTTGTGTACGAAATAGCGATTTCGTTCCAGGTAAACGCCCCCATTTAGTTGAGTATATTTTCCGGATCTCTCTGAGGAGAAACTCGTCCAATTCAAGCATCAATTTTCGCTTGGATATTTATGTTTGAAAGTAAAGCCAAGGAGCAGACGTTTTAAATGCGGTAGTAATGTAAAGCTAAACAGAATAAGTCCAAATTGAAAACTGTATCCTAGAATGAAATGATAATTTTGTATCCAGAAAAGCAATTATGATTTTGAATGCCTTCGTAATAGCATTTGATAATCTCATAATAGTCTGTTCTGCACGAAAACCATTCCGTACGTAATTGTCACCTTTAGGTAAATAACCAAAACTTTTCCCCCATTCACTAATTTAACGCTATATCTGCTGATACCGACACTTAGAAAACACCTAGCGACCAGTGACATCGATACTCTTTCCTGGTTCGAAATAAAAGAGCGTTTGTTGGTTTATTTTCGGTATCTGAACGCAAATTTTGTCAGCACTAGTCAATTTAATCTCTGGGGATAAATTATTCTTTCAAGTATATACTTAAAATATATATGAGAAATATAGCCAATCACAGTGATACCCATAATTTTCATATCCTCCACATACGTATTCAAAGAAGATTATTTTACTTGTTTTGAAATGCCTGTTGTGGCAGACCATTGTTTACATGAATTTTCCTCAACCCTTCTTTTCTCTTTTACCCTGTCTCATTTCTCCTCATCGTTTACCCACAACAAATATGTATTTTACTCTGTATAAGTGCTCTTTGTATATATATGTAAACATTTTTGTTGAGGAACATTTGGTATCCATTTCAAGTACGTGTTTGCACGAGGATACATTATTACGAATTGGTATTAGGTATCGTAAAATATCATCTTGAATGAGATAATTTGGAAGCTGAATTCTTGATAAAATTCATCGAATCCAATTAAGAAAAATAAGCACCCTGAAGTCGTATTTTTATTCCACTATACAATGTAATATTAATACATGCCTTTAAATTTGCGAAAAAAGCCATGGAAAGGATCTAAAAACCTTGAGAGAGCATTATTACGAATCGTGACGATTGTATTAGTATCATTGAGGAAAGATCGTATATCATGTACCGAGTGAATCTCTAATCAGGTTTGTTTAACCTTATGAGTGGATACATCTATGTGGGTCATGGGATAAAAGAATTAGCAGGCGCAAATATGATTTACTGTGCAAATAAGAGGCCAAATTTTGAATTTAAAATTGAATTAAATCGACGGAATTGAGGAATCGTTGACAAGAGAGACAAGTGCATTAGAAATAATCTCAAGGAGTCAATTTCAGCGTAATTTTTTTCGACTGTTTGTAATTCAAACTCATCATCGTAATGGATCTCCAGATACTCGTCTTCTCATTCTCCATTTGGAAGCGTTTTATGGATTCCGCGTGGAAGACGGGAGGTTTCTGACCCTCGTAATCGCGTGCCCAAATGAATATACATTGCTTCCTGCGGTCGCGTCACTCCGCGATAATCCACTAATGGTCTTGAACCGCGCGTATATTCTGGTGGAACGGAAATCAAAAGTGTTCGTCTCAGATGCAGCGAGACATTGGTTGACTCAGGTTGACGCCCTGGAATCGTTTCCATTTCTCGACGGAGTCGCTCCTTTACCCGATTCGTTCTCTCGTGAAGGTTCTCGTGAAAGGTTCTGCTGAAAATGGAATCTGGAAGAATTAGTGTTTGTTGAGATAAATTGCTTCAGGCATCCTTGATGTCCATTCACCAAACGTTTCATTATAGGAACAGTAATTTTGATTTATTCGCATATATTATGGTTAACTAGTCCATCTCTCACAGTCAAATCAATGCATGTTTCTTACAAAACTTTTGACAGGAACACATACTTGTATAGTGGCCAATATTAACGTGGAATCAAGGACAAAATATATAATGAGTTGTAATAGTTGGAGAGATTTGTATTTTTTTAATTTTCTTTGGTGGTGTTGTAGACACTTAACTAAGGAAACAGAATCTATAAGAGTTGAAAGACTGATGCTATCTTAATATCCGAGTAACCAGCGATGGGTTAAAATAAGGAAATAATGGGTAGAATGGCCCAGTGTAGAAGAGGTCCTATTTTGAGGCATGATGATCTGATGAAAACAATTGTCGAGTACAGGCGAATTAGAAGAATAGTAAAACAAAATTCTCGCATCAGACATATGGAGCAAGTATCGAAGGATGTGAAAGAGAAGAATAACATAAATTTGAAGAGGTTACGTGAGAGGAGAATGGATGGAAGATTTGCATCAACCAATCAATATCTAAGGGTTTTCGATTGGTGATGATGAATAATTTAGAATTTTAATCATTGATAATTTTTTCATCATTCAAAATGATATAATAAAGAGTTTACCTTGAAATAAAATTATCGTACACAAAGAAACTATTTGAGAACACCCGTGTAAATAGTTTGCATGAATTCCTAGGGCGTATACTGGAAATGTTAATTCGCTTTATGTCTCGAATTTGAGGAACACAGCACGACGAAAGAGCGGGGTCTCCCTGTAAAGTGGACGATGGCGATAATGTAGTTATGTTTTATGCGTAGGAAAATGAATTCTTGCATTGTTCGGTCCAACAGCCATTCACTCTGAATTATGTCTATTGTGTGCCTTGAATGTCACCAATAACTTTGTAATCTCACGAGCAACTTTTAAGCCTTTAGTGTTTCCCCAACAGTCCATTCAAATAGCCGACTGACACTTTCCGTACTTTCGTTGGAATTCGTTACGAACGCGATCTATGGGCAGTAATAATATATGCATAGATTAAAAACATTTTTCGGTTCCTATATTACACATACATAGACTATATACTTAGATTAAAGCATACAAATGTACATAAATTAGCTTTTCTTTCTGTCCATAACCGCAATTAATTTTCTGTAGGAATGTACTTGAATTTGTGGACTTCATCTTATGAGAATGAGTTTGAATAAGCCTTGCTCTGGTATTCAAAGAGAATCCTAAAGCACTGGAACGTGACAATTTTAACGCAGCTTTTAAATAGTAATTGTTGAGTGCAAAGTAAATTATATTATAAGGAAGCTCATTAAAAATAGACAATAAAGGAACGTGCTCCTCGAAGCTGCAACATAGGAACTAAGGATGAAAAAATTTGATTCAGTGGTGCCGTAGGCGTAGTATTTCCACGAATACTAATTAGTGCATGATTTCACCGGTCATAATGATAAATAATTTTTTAAATGTTCAACATCAAGAAAACAAATACTGTGACCTTTTCACACCATTCATAAAAAAGGTCAACCGTGGTTTAAACACATACGATATTTGCCATTAGCAGCCTATACGAGGTGTATGACGAATCATGCATTGTTAAACTGAATCTTAACAAAACAAAAGAAATCAGTGGATTATAAAGGAGTTGAGGAGGGAAAATTGAAAGATCTTTCACGGTGGATGGCATTAAAGTGTTGAAACCATGATTATTTTTTGTTAAATATAAACAAAGAATAGTTGTTCGTATATTTCATTTTGTATTTATTTATTTTATATTTATATTATTTCATGATCATTAAATCAGTTTTTTCACAAATTGATACATAATATAATTAATAGATTGTTGAAATACCTACTAATACATGATATTAATTGATGAAAGTAATTAGATTATTTAGAGTATCCTTTGTTGTGGTACTTGCATAGTGTTTGTATGTTCAATTAAGTACCTATTAGTTTTATTTTCTGTAGTAAAATAATGCTTCACTCTTAAAAAACCGATTTTAGGTATAGTTTATTCCTATGGTAAAATGTTAAAGCACTTAAATTCGAACCAGTGACTATTCTGAGAATATAAAGTATCCATAATTTAACAAATTGATGATATGTAACGATTTCGAACGATATTCGGAACGTCGCACGACTTTCCATGCAACGAATAGCGGCTGCCCAGTCTCATTCCTACCCTCAAAAATATATATTGGTATAAAAACGTGGATTAAATTATGATCTTAACGAAGATAAATTATAACATGAGGACATGTAAATATTGAAACGTAATTAAGATTTTGTTTGACCACCAAGAGCCGAGAACAACTTTGATAAAAATGCTTAAAGTACCTATCATTTCCCGCACAGAAAAATTTGTGAAATTGATAGAGAAAACATATAATCTGGTGTATATTGTGTAATAATTTTTGATGAATAGGCTGACTAGTTTTGGGGAAATAAATTTTAAATTTCGGTGTAATTTTTTAACACGTTAAAAAAACGCGATTTTTTTCCATTTCAAACTTTAAAATAAAATGCAAAAATATATTTCAGAAATTTAATGTGTACCACAATTAAAGTAGAATTAAACATTTAAATGCATCGTATTTTTAAAGTTTTAGTTGGTCTTTTGGTTACTTCATAACAACTCATTCATAACAACAATACTTTCAAACTAGAGTGCACGTAATATTTTGGTCGACAGTTGGCCTCCAACTAATCGAGCTGTGCCTAAAAATGTTTTGCATAAACGTGATGATTTGGCACTTATCTTTTTATATCGAAGAATGCATATGTGAATTATATTATAATGTCCGCAGACCTGAGAATAAGGCCCGTGCATGAATATTTTTACAAATGGAAATAATCCACTTTCATGAAAAAATTATTGTATATTGCTGAATTGGTTTCCTTTTCTTGAAAAATTTCCCCAAACTTGTTTTTTACTTTAAAAATTACTTTTTTAAGCAGTATTCTGAACTCTTTTGTTGATATATAATGGTTATATTGTTATCGTTAGTTATTTCTCATTCTAGAATCACTTGGTACCTACTCAATTTATTTTCAGAATCTTTTGTAAAACAGATTTTCTGGTTTTCTAAATACTTTCTTAGTTCATCTGGGCGCTAAGGAAAATTGTTATAATTTTCTCTTTTTAAGTGAATTTGCTTGCGTATTCAGTGGCAAGACGCAAGAAAAATGACGTTAATGTTCTTGATTTATCGATATGTTGGGAATGAAAAGTGAACTATTTTTCTGTCGAAATTTTGTCTACCTCAGCGGTCTTGTAGTTTTGATACTCATTCACCAACTGTATTTTCACACAATTTGCTCCCAGGGAAACGTGATGAGAAATACAGAAGGAGGAATAACATTTCATAAGAGTAACATTTTTTTAATGCATAGCGCAACCACGAAAATCACTCTTTAAGCATTACATGCTTATTCATAAATTGCTAATGCTAATCCAGCGAGGCTCGTTCGAAGGAAATACGTTGTCACTTCTAAAGAATGGAAATATTTAAGCGGCGTATGTGCAAAAAAAATTCAAAAAAAGGTTAAGAATACGATATATCCCAGAACGCTTATATGAAAAATTTGAAGAAAGAGGTGGAGAAAAATAAATATTTGGACTAGGAAGTTCAAGAAATAAGTGCGCAAACAGTTATGGTTATGTGAAAACAATAAAGTGAGCAGGCTTTTACGGCCAAAAACATTAAAGTCAAAAATAAGGCAGCCAGTATCAGATAGTTCATAAAGTAGTAGTTTTTGTTATTTGGGGGAGGCCATCGACAGTTGTGGTCATCTGGGCCAGAGAGGATTGGTGGGTAACAGGATAGGAAATTTTCAGAGAGAGGAGGAAGGGTGGAGAATTAACGTCCAGGGGTTAACGTCCCATCTGACGGACGTAGTATTGGACTCGAAGTGCTCTCCACAAAGCACTCAATTAGGGGACGTATTCCAAAGAAAAATCCATTTTGACCGGGATTCGAAACCAGGCCCTAGGAGAGGGAATCCAGTTCTCTAGTCCACACTAAGCCGATCCCTTGATAGTTGGTGTGTGAAAGGGTAAATTTATAAATATTTTAATCGTGTTATTAGATTATTGTTGGAATTATTATTAGATTTCTACCGGTCTAAAGGTAGGACCGGTAGGTCTAAATGTACATGTGATTCTTCCCACCCCCTAAAATTTACACGGTGTCCCCCTTCAGCCCTCAACCCCTTCTGCATCCCATCATTCCATCCAAGCTACCCGTTCTTCTCCTCCCTCTTCCCCGCTTACCCAACATTCTTCCCTCAATTACTTTTTTCAAAATACCATCCCCTTTAATTACCTTCTCCATCTACACCTTCTGCCTTCTCCTAATTTCATCTATCAAATTTCTTTCCTCTCCTATCAATTCTAGCGCTTCATCGTTCGCCTTCCTTTCGACCCACTTTACTTTCTCCATCCTTCTACACACCCACATCTCAAAAGCCCTACTTATATTTTCATCTTATTTTCTAAAAGGGGCCCCGTTTACGTTCCATTTAGTGCAACGCTCCATATAAAAATGTTCACTAATCTTTTCTTCACTTCCCGACTAAACTCCCCTGTCATTACTTCATGCCTACGAGTAAAAGCTTCTTTTTCCTATGCAATTCTCCTTCCCACTTCAGCGCTGCTATACCCTTTTTCTTCCAACACACTACCTAGATAGCTAAATTGCTGCACATGTTCTAGTTCTGACCTCCTACTTTTATCGTTGTACTAGCCATCTATCTATCAAATTTCAAAAAATATAAAACACTCATTAACGGGCGCCATTAGCGTGTTGCTCTAATGAGATCTTGGAACACGAGAGAATTATCGTTGGAATTTGAGACGAGGGATACGGCGAATCAGTCTCTGGATTGCATAGGGCGAGTGAATTATCAGCATCGGAGTTTGAGCTCCCGGAGCGTATTCCATTTATTCCTCGCGCGCTCTACACACTACACCGCAGCGATTTTGATCCGCAGTGCGGACGAAATCTCCAACGGTCTCGCAGTTGGGTCACGTCCTGATATCCCCGAGACGGCCTCTCCGTATTCAAATCCATTCGCAGTCCGGGAGCACGCACGCCTCTTGAAGGGGAGACGGCCACGCCTTACAGCGGTCACGGACGTAGTCGGCCATATGAGTCTCGTGTGTGTGTATGTCTGTGTGTTTGGCCTCTCGCGCATATCTGAAACCGGTGGGTGCCGGGGAGACGGGAGAAATCCACCCGTTCCGGGATGATATCTTAAAATGAAGAGCGGCGCGCGTGTACGGAGAGGTTTCACTCCACGCAGCTACTGCGCAGGATGCGGATGGCGAGGGATACAAAACAATCGGATTGAATCATTTAGGTACTCACTGTTCAATAAGTTCCGGTACTGAGTTCGGTACAACAAATAAGTGATACTATCGCTAGAAAAATTGTAGTTTTGCGTAAATGGAGGTTTCCTCTTAGCCTCTGACCATTTTTTTGCTGTAGGTTGAGGCGGAGTTTGTTGTTTGAAACCGTCGGGATTATCTCAAATAGGTAACCAAGGAGTCACGTTGCACGAACACGAATGGTTCGCAAATTAGGTTTCTATGATTGATCAATTCGATAATATCTTCGATCATATCGATAATATTGAGTCTTCGTTGTTTTCTTTTGAGTGTTTATAATTTTTCTCGAGTGTAGAGTTCCTGGATAAGAAAATATCAGGTGAAAACAAAGAGTGAGCTTGTGACGATCGATTGAAATAAATCAAACTTGCGAACCAATAGTGCTTGTAGCAGAGGGTTGGGAGTTAAAGTAACAAAACACCCCCTTCATCTTACTGATTTGGCCTCGGCACACATTTTCTTCCCCGAGCACACACATGGCCTTAAGAAGGTGCGTTTTTATAAAACGTTTATGGACGTGGCATCGATTCGAGCTAATGTGAACAGCATTCTGACGCGGTGTTGTTACGATAGAATGATACAATAGCAGATATGATAAATCAGTCGTAACATCTACATCTACAAAATACCCTGCAATCCACCATAAAGATGTGTGCCAGGGGGTGAATTCTCACCAAACACGCACAACATATCATGCATAAAAAAGGATTAGTATCAATATACTAGTCCAAACTTCACTATTTAAAAAAGATAAAAATAGCAAAGTAAGCATGCAAAAACATGCTGTTATTTAAGTTACCTTCAAGTCCTTATACCAGCATGCAGCTTCCTATGCTTACATTTATTCACTCGTATTGGACATATTTACCGCAATTGATCTCTAATTGTGCGAGAGAAAAAGGACATTTTGTATATGTCAGTTCGGCAATCAATTTCTCTAATTTTGTAATTTTGGTCCAGTCTACCATAGTAACACAGAAAGAAAAAACAAGCCCAAATCCACAAAAACATTTTTTGTGGGTTTGGATCGTGTTATGTGTTACCATGTTTCGCTTCCACTCCATATCTCTTGAATCTTCAAAATTACTACCATAGTAAGTTGTGGTTCGCCAAATTTTTTTCAATTTCATCACTGTCAATATTATCTTGCAATTTATTTAAGAGATTAGGTCTAAATTTCCATCTGCGACCTGACAACGATTCCCAATTAAATTCATTTAATAGACTGGTTACGCTAATATTGATATCCGACATTAATTAACATTTACATTAATACATAAATAAGTACCCTGAAATTATCGCTTGTAAATAGTAAAATTTGTTGTTATTTTTATGATTTGGAATGTGCAAATAAATTTGGACTTGGACTGTGATAGTTTAGCCTGCAATTCAAAGCGCTGAGATTATTTTGGCCGTGATATTAAGAAAGCCAAAAATAAATAAGTAGTTGCGAAATGATATAGGGTGTTTAATTTATTCGCTTGACGCATCAAATTAGCGACGTTGGCAGAACCATTCAACCTCAGACTTAAGACCGGTGATAAGATCTCTTGGCGCCTCTAATGGCTGCGAAGTCGGTATACTGATTGGGCAGCCTCAATCTGAATTCTCATTCACATACACTTGTTTTTGGGAGCATGGTGGCCTAGTGGGTAGAGCGCTTGGCTAGTGATCGAAGGGTCCTGGGTTCAAAACCGGGTGAAGCAAATGGACGCCCCCGAACGAAAAATCCTCGGAGTGCGCGGTGGCCAAGGGAAAGGAACAGGCCCCCCTACTCTGAATGTGTGAAATTCACATGTCTGTGGCTTAGTCCGGGGTGATCTCTACCATCGCCTATCCAAACCAACCTTCGGGTTGAATCACTGACTAAGTGATACACACGTTACCCTTAGAGCCACCACAAGAGTGTGGGATAAGGGTGGTAAGTCACCAGCCGCAATTTGAGTTTAGCTTAAAGAAGGCTGTCAATTAATATGGCTGGAAATACATGCGTAGAAGTAAGGAAACAGTTTATCAGAACATACAACTGGAACATGTTTCTTTATGGCAGTGAGGCATGGACGATGAGAGCACCGGAGAAGAAAAGGGTGGAAGCATTCGAAATATGGTGCTACAGAAGAATGCTGAAGATTATTTGGATCGACCGAGTAAGTAGCGAGGAGTGGGAGAAAAGAGAAGTCTGCTGAAAACTCTAAAAAGAAGAAGGGACAACTTAATCGGCCATATCTTGAGGCATGATGGCCTGATGAAGACTATCGTCGAAGGAAAAGTGAACGGGAAGATTGGAAAAGGCAGACCTCGTATGAGATACATGGAACAGGTTGTGAAGGATGTAAAAGAGAAGAATTACGTCGATATGAAAGGTTGGTCGATAGAATAATCGAGTGGAAAGCTGCGTCAAACCAATCCTAAGATTGTTAACCAATGATGATGTTGATGAATTAATATTGAAGTATTGAATATAATGTCTTTTATATAATTAAATTTTGTTTGCGTTGTATTGGTATATTGTGCGTGAAATAAGGAAATCCTTCCATATCTCATTTCAATGGTTGATTTCTCTTAATGTTTCGCATATTTCTGTACTGCTGATGTTGTAAGGAGGCAGAGAAGGAAGGGTAGTATTTGAATTGAGATTTAATAGCTCCAAAAACTAAGGTTATTTCGAAGTCCAGCCTAAGATCATAATCCTATAAAAAATACAACATTCATGCCCCGGCCGGGATTCGAAACCATGACCTATTACTTCCATAGCCGGTACGTTACTTCTAGTATTGAGAAGAAAGAAAATCAGTAACCTTTTAGTCACCATTAATCGATCATTTTCTCCATTGAACATCTTGTATATATACTATTGGCTGAATTTAGAGTATATTCTATGTATACAGCTGTTCATATCACTAATTGTACGAGGAAAGAAGGAAATTTTGAATCTGTTGGTTTGGAAATCAATTCCTCTGATTTTATGATCAATGTCCAGTCTGCCATAGTAAGCTGGATTTCGCAAAATTTTGTTAACATCTTCGGTGAAGATATTATCATGGAATTTGTTGAGAGATTACGTCTAAATTTCAACCGACGGTCTGTTAATGATTTCCATTTAAGTTCATCTAATATACTACTCACTCTAATATAGTTATTATACCGTCCCTTTGCAAATCTTGCCGATCTTCGCTGCACGTTCGAGTTAATTATTTAGCCCTATTTCTTATGGATCCCATACACTGGCATCATATTCCAAATTAGGTCTAACAAGGAAAAAGTAGCAAATTTCTCGTGCATGATCGTTACGTAAAACCAGTACTCTTTTGATGAATCCCAGTTTACGATAACCTTAACCAAATAGTTCACGTATGTATTTTCCCCTTGACGTTCACTTGATGTAGTGTAATATCGGGGATTATTCACACCCGGCCACAATTTTACAGATGATTCGTATAGTAGTAGATTTTCACCAATATAGTAGTATATAATCATCAATTTTCATCCGGCATTTCATAGAGAAGTGAACATTCTCACCTACTTTTATAATATTTCCTCACATGAGACGTTGCTACAGGGATGCTACTATTCTTTAAAGTCGATTAGATTTTTGATAGTATAAATATTAGTTAACCTTGGTAAGGTGGAGTAAAATTAGAAAATACTCTAAGGTGGTAAGATAGACGTGCCTGCGTCATACTGAAGTACTTATCAAGGTTTATTCGACCTTCAAATGCTCCTAAAATTTATTTTGTCACACTTCGCTGGCATATAGCCTCATTTTCTCCGTTTGTAATTTAAATGGTGTCAAGTGTACGAATTGAAGATTAAATTCAGTCCACATTTCCTCCATTATTCTCTGTGCACTCTTTATTTATTGCAATAAAATGCACCTCTCTCCGACGCCACATATAGCCGCGTGAACATCGTTGGAAACTTTAATAACTTGAAACTAACAACGTGCCTTTTAACAGAGGCAAATAGGCGTACGAAATTATTTACCGTGACACTTCATTGTACCCTCGAAATACCTTTCCATTAATCGTTCACCATACTCGGCTTAATTCTCTGTCAGCATGACTACTTGTTTGTGGGAAACGTTCTTTTATGGGTATGTATGAAATATTAGTAGGTACGAGTGGTGAGCAAATATACCTAATATTTTGGCGAGAAAGGTTGTACGTTTAATTTGAATTTAGACTCCGAAAATAGTTTTTTCCCAGCACAAGATTTTCAAATTTCTTTCTATACTCTGAAAATATTTCTCAGTCGACTCGTTTCATTGCACGTTTTAGATCTCGACTATAGTACTTCAGTACCACCATTATTTTCTTAACTATTTCAGTGGAAAGCGTCAATATGTTCAAGTATTTTGACTTTTTGATCTAGATAAGAGCCATCCAAAAACTCCACGATCACAGTAAATATATAGGCAATTAATTTATGAATGAAAATGAAAACAATAACTGTTGTATCATATGATACGCTTTCCATCAGTGTACGTTTCTCGATGTTTAAAAAGTTGGCATTATCTCTCATTGCAGATAAAAATGCATTGCATAAAAATTGTAATATGTATATAATTTTACTTACCTAAGGCTGTGGGTTTCTTGCAGCTCGTTATGACGTCCAACTTCCAAGCAGGAGAAGAATCAACCTCAGCCGAACAAGGAGTAGCCAACAGGAGAGAAACGATTGCTGGATCCTTGAGGGAAAATCTTAAGAAAAGGTTAGTAAATAGCTGGATACTGAGCATGGCTGAATGCAGTTGCGAAACTCCCTCCGCTTTTGGGGGAGATTAAGTATATAAGATTATAGTTAGGGCATTTAAGATGAGTGAATGAGAGGTATAGAGGGCGTGCGACCATGGGGTTTGTGTTTGAAACCGTCGGGATTATCTCGTATCGGTAACCAAGGACTCACGTGGTATAAACACGAATGGTTTGACAATTTTGGTGGCATGAATCGCTCGTTACATAATCATTAATTGTTTTCACTTGAGTTTTCCTCTTCAGTCTCGACTGCAGAGCCCCCAGATGAGATAAAACACAAGTGTAAACAATGTATGAGGTTGTAATCAGCTGTTTTATCACACCAAATTAACGGCCATTCGTGTTTATACCACGTGACTCCTTGGTAACCTATTCGAGATAATCCCGACGGTTTCAAACACACCCCCTGGGGGGTTATTTTATAATCTCACTTTAGTGAGAATACGTCATAAAATGTCACTTTTTCGTAGTTAAACTCCGCCACCCAGGCGGCGTGACCATCTTCGGATCTCAAGCGGTGAACTACCGGTCATGTGCTGGTCTTTTAGACGATTCATCCGCTCGATCCGTATCTTTCGACTCTTGATCTGTTTCATTATCTCCTCCTGCCATTAGTTCCCATCTCATCTACATAAAAAACGTGACATGGAGCCACCATCGTTTCCACTTGAAGCTTGAGTTGGAAAAAAGCAAGAGCGAGAAAGATACAAAATATTTTAAATTTTATCTTTGGAATTTGCACAACGTGAATAAGTTAAACTTTCTTAAATCACGAATTGTTTATTATCAACAAATGATTTCTTGAATGAAACACTATTGAGAAAATGAAAAATGATGAAACACTATTATCGTAAAATGTAGCGAGAAACAAATGCAAATTCCAATATTGGTATAAATGAAATTATCGGACTTGAATTATCTTGACAGGCCATCCGAATAATTAAAATGACAGGGACAAACAATTTTTCACTCACTTTCACCGTATTCCTACATTTTTGAAGAAAGCGGTCGCCGTTGTCAGGCACTCGTTTGTTTATTCAACGACAGAAGCTTCGACAATTCACGAACCGTTCGTGAGCTGATCATTAAGAGAGCGAAACGGATCTCCCGCCTTCCCGCAAAGAGTCATTAAAAAGGTGAGATTACAAAATAACCCCCCAGGACGGGAAAGATTAGGAATAATGAAGATATTGAGCACGATTTAGGTGGAGGAAGTTTCTTACTGGAAACTAGTATATTGCTGATAATGTAAATGCAACGAAAAAGGTAAATGAGCAATGGGCGCTTCTTTAAGAAATAACGCATAGGGGTAATGGGAAATGAAGGAAAATTCATTTCAAATGGGACGAAAAGAGGTATAACATATGCATGAAGACAAAATAGTGTAAGGGAAAGGTCGCGAGGAAAATTCAGTCGGCTTCTTTCAGCATTTGTTCTACCATCTTTCATCCACTAAGTTGACCTTCTATTCTATTTCCTCCTTCCGGTAAACATTGTTGTTTCAATATTGTTACTTCAGAATAATGAGGCCCAAATGTATGTGTTACATCAAATTGTTCTTCCATTCTTTAATTTTCCACAAAGTTATTTTTCTACTCCCATCCATAGAGTTCTATAGAATGGACATAAGCACGCCTCTGTCTTCCTTTCGTTAACCGCATGTAATTAATTTATCCTCTAGAAATAACAATTATTCAAAAATTGGCCCAGCGAAAATCAGTGCCGATTCTAAGTTATTTCTTTCGAGCAACTTGCATCACAAAATAGAGCTATAATGTTTCTATAATACTAAAGAAAGTTGAATCTCTACGAGCAGCATCATCTTCATACCGCTCTACCAAGCTAAGTTGTCAAATTTAGTTCTTTCAACACTTTTATTTTCTCCCTCCGTTGTCTCCTCACTTTCATTATTAGTACGCCTTTATTGTTTAAGTTGCTAGAAACTAGTTGCTCCAGTGATTCTTTTTGGCTTTTCTAGTAGATCCCTTTGACTAATGTTGTCCCGACTCCCTCGTCAATTTCCTATCCCTAGGCACGTAGCCGGTTGAGGACTTGAGTGGGCCGTGAGATTTTCTTTGTCGTACGGCATTTCCCAATGCTTCGGGAAAACTTTCTTTAAGGGGTACAGAGTGCTTTTTAATAGTGTGGTGAGTGCATTTCGGAACCTTGTGGAGTCTCCGCTCTTGTAAAAATGCTACAGAAGAGTTTCTGCAATTGCTACTGGAATTTATCACAAGCTTTAAGAGAGTCGTAACTTTTCTTCAGCCCTTTTGAATCAATTTCTGCTGTGAAGTAAATTTTTTTCATCCGGAGATAATAAAACTTTTGCTTCAACTTTTAAAGCCTGCACCAAGAGTCAAGTGCATGTGAAAAAATAAAAAATATTAATTCGCTGCAATGCTCAACTATTGACCTGAATAAAACCTATTAATTTTTGGAATTTTACAAATGTTATGCCTTTATTATATTGTTAAATAGGTCTTTAACTATGTTTAGCCATCAATAGATGAGTATTTTATTTAAAATCAGAATAAATATGAATTGAAAATACGTACTTTTTGAAATTATTAAATTTAGAAGCACTATAGAAATATATTAAATAGGCACATTCAAAAATTAAATCTTATAAGGAATACAATTCCTTTGACTCGACTACTCAATCACATGTTGTACGGGAGCAACAAATATAATTTTCTATTTGTTTCATGAATACTACGAGAATATAACATGATAATTAAATGAATAAACATAATTTTGTCAAATTATGCTTATTAATTTAATTTAACATATAAACCTTTTACTCTGAGCATCGGTAGCAGATATTGCTATTTCCTCAAAGAAGGATTGTTACGTAGCTGTAGAAACTTATAATTTATGTAAGATCTTGAAACTAAAAATATTCTGAGCAATTTTGACTGAAGAATGTTATTTTTAGGTACGTGTGACTCCTATGCTTCACTATTACAGAAGAGACGGTTAACCATACATTACGTAATCCAATTTTACAATTGATTTGTTAATCTCTATTATTCTGGTTATCGCTCATAGAATATTAAAATTAGAATACCTAATATATGGCTGTAGACATTACTGATGTTCACCACTGCACGCAATTTCAGAAGGTAATTTGACGGTATTAACTCATCAGCTCATCAGCCCTTCCATCGAAAACAGGAATTTTCTCACAAGTTATGAGAGCATCTGATATTTGCGCAGTCCCATGATATTCACTCCCTGCAGAGGAGGCCAGCAAGTAATTTGACTTTTTGAATCGTGGACTCAAACCAAACTTGGTAAAAAGCACTTAGCTACGCCCCGGAAGCTGAATTGCTAGCGATAAATTCTTTGACCTTTTGAACCGCATGCTATCCTCGCAATTGAGATAGTTTATGCTCTTGAATACAGTGCTCTAAAGCCGGAGTAAACAAGAGACCAAAGCAGTCGGGTTGCAAGCAGTACTGTTTTGTTTTCCACCTTTTATCATGCTTACACCGTCCAACGTGAGAGCCCCTATTTATTGGACGAGAGGGATGATTTTAATGGATATATTTTTTAATGGTGGTGAATGAGATCTTGGAGAGGATAAATCTCCTGCATATATTCACAACGGATACGTTTACTGAAGATGTTATACGTGTATATATTGAACATCCCTGCGCATTATGCCCATGGGAAAAAAAATATTTTCCAGATACAACCGAACACTTTTCGCATAAATTATTACTGCGATAGATAAAATTTATTGAACGATTTTGTACCCGATTATTAAAAATTTTGGTAGTTAAGAATTTTCTTGAAAACACGATACATTTGAGCTAATGTTACTGAATAGGCTCGATAGTCGTAAGAGTTAGATAATCTTCAACAAAGTTTCGGTAAATTCCAAGATCCGACTCAGCGTTTGCTTAAAACATCTGACTCGTCGAGATTCTGTTCGATGGATTTTACTATCTAGCTAGATAGTCGCGCTGTTTACAGAAATGTGCCTATTGTTGCATTGTTTATAGAAACGGAATAGTGCGTTTTGGAAATATGTACTGCTCTGCTCCGCAGAACGGGTTAACAATAGCAGTGGTGGTCCAATCCATCTAGTTGGAACTGGACTCTTTGCGAGAGCCATCTTGACTGCTGAATTGCTATTCGGGCCCATTATTTATTATCCAATTAAATTGGATGTCTCATCCAACCTCTTTTTTTAGTGTATGATATTCGATGTATCAGATGCAAGCCTTGCAGTCTACTCTATGAACCACATGAATTTCCTGCATGTGTTACCTATGTGTTTTTTCGGAGTTTGAAGAGTTGTGAACGATGGAAGAAGAGCTGCGAAGCCTGCTGAAGTCCTGGAGTTCCCCGGACTTGGCGGAGTCGTTCTTAGGTTATTAACGTCTGTTATCTTATTTTTTTAATAATGTCATAAAATTTAATTGCCATTCACCGCTTCAAATTTTATAATTTGTGAACATTAAATACCAATGCTTCATTGGTTTAGACAATAATTAGGTATGACAAATCACGATGACTATTAATCGATATATTTAACCGCGACACCTATCTTGAGTATCAAATAGTTTGGGTAAATAAACGAAAAACGCTAATTTTTGATCCATAAATATAATCAAACCCTCCAGAATACCGAACAAGTTTGGTGAAAATAAACCAAGGAGGTTAGTTTTTCTTGATAAATTTTACCGTACATTTTGATAATTTTAACCAATTTTTTTTACCGGGCAGTCTTGATAGAAATAACTGTGAAATTTTAATCCATATGAACTGAACTTTTTGATAAAATTTATCAAATTATGATAAATTCAATCAATTTTTTTCAGTGTATATTTGATTAGATGAATAAGATTAGAGAGAGCACAGCTGTACTGTGAGTAAGGTTAGTTTTAACATTTCATATTTCCCGCGTACCATTAGTGTAAATAATAGGCAGCAAAAGAATGGGTTAGGTATGTGAAGTCTGTAGTACATCATGCATGTTATAGCATTCCTATTCCGTGCGTGCTAGGGAAATACATACAGATAAATACATGTGGATAATTGCCTTTATAGACAGTAATCCCTTCATTACTGTGTAGATACTTAAAACCTAGTTGCATGTGACACATATCTTACACGTTTTCAAGAAGTACTAACATTGTAGCTCCTAGTTACATGTCAGCAGCGCATGTTTGGTGATCTTCAACCCTACTTTCTTACTTGGGAAATGCGATGGGAAGACAAAAGAGCGATTGTTACTTTCCACTAGTTAGGCCCCACCTTGAGTATGCAGCCAGTGTATGGGATCCTAATGAATTAGGTTTGATCAGAGAACTAGACAGTGGTCAACGTAGATCAGCTAGGTTCATTGAAAAGTGTTATGATAGGTTTAGTAGCTTAACAGAATTAATACAAGAATTAGGGTGGGAATTATTAACAGAGCGTAGGTTAAATACAGATTAAATCTCTTACAGAAATTGAAATCGTATAGTTTTACTGAAGAGGTTAGGCATATATTAAAAACACCAGCGTATTATGCTAGATCGACCAGATAAATAAGATTAGAGAGATAGATTGTCGTACTGATAGATTCAAAACGTCATTTTTCCCCCGTACTATAAGAGAACAGAATAGGCAGCACAGCAAAGGGATAGGCGGGAGTAGTATTTTAGAGTAGTCTGGGGTGCATGATGCATGTGCTAACAACCAATCCCTTATTACTATATAGATACTAACAGTCTAGTTGCCTGAGATCCACCCAGTTGCATGTATGCATGTTTATAGAGCATGCTTGGTGATCTTCCCCCCCTGCCACACACCCTCGCGGTGGCTTGCAGGGTATCGTGGAAATGTAGATGTAGATAAACCCTTTCCGTTTACCCTCGCGATGGATCGCAGGCTACTGCGTGGATTTACATATAAATTTCTCAAAAAAATTGTTTGAAAAAAACTTTGAAGATACTAGTCTTACGGAATTTCGCCGGCGTTGCAGTTGTTGTCTTCAGGTGAGAATTGTTCGATGCTTATTTGCTGTCCGACTTATATATCTCCCTGTTCAATCTTGACCTGAAGACAGCGATTGCAATGCCGGCGAAACCGTCGTCCAAGAGAATATATCTACGCGGAAGAAATCCCGTAAGACTAGCATCTTCAGATAGATTGTCGTACTGATAGATTCAAAATGGCATTTTTCCCCCGTAATATAAGAGAACAGAATAGGCAGCATGGCATAGGGATAGGTAGAGGAAATATTTTTGAGTAGTCTGTAGTGCATGATTCATGTATTAATATCTTTAATACTATAGATACTCTCAATCTAGTTGCATGAGACCCTATAGTTGCTTGTTTGCATGTCGGTAGTGCATGCTTGGTGATTTTCACCCCCTGCCTTACACCCTCGCTGTGGCTTGCAGGGTATCGTGTAGATGTAGATCTTCAAAATTGACCTACCGCGGAAGCCTATATAATGAAAAAAACTTTGTCCACGAAATTAAGTCTGTGTCATTACCATCACCAAAGAAAGTTATAAAATTACTATTGGGGACAAATGCAAAATCTATGTGACAAATTCTTTGATCAAATTTCAAACATTGACATAAATATGAATAGTAAATTTCTTAGCGTTAATTTTACTCTCTCTGGTATATTTGGAGTGGATACTTCGTGTCCGTTGCATAAAATTTGACCCATTTTATATCAAGTTTATTATCTATAATGTCAATTACCTGTGCTTGTCAAACTTGTAAAATCCATCAATTTAGTTTCGGGCCAACGGAAGTAGTTTCCTTTCAGCGCTTCCATCCTGAGGAGTATTGATCAATATGTAGGAGGAAATTCTGCAGTGCGCTGCAGAATCTGGTTGATACTTAAAAGTTTCCAGACCTGAGATAGTTTTGCTCCCGCTTGAAATGGTAGATGGTGAAAGGAGCTTTCTCATTTTATGTAGTTGGTGAACTGCCTCCCTGTATAACTTCGTACTTGAGTTGCGTAGCCAAGACCACCTTAGTACAAAGAATCAATATAAGAGCATACATATTAGAGTGTTTATTGCATTCAAGCCCTTTCAGTTGGGTAGTAAATGCTTCAATTCATTGAAATTTAGCCCTCTGTTTAATTGAACACATGCAATAAAAACATTTTTGTTTTTCAAGATCTTCTGTACGCAGATCAAAATAAGAGAATCGCTCCTCATTCTTGGGGAAGATTCACAGAAAGTCGGAGTATACTAATTAGTTTAGATATTTTACCTAAACAAATTAACTGGAGAAAATTGGAGCGCGACTAAATTAGACTTCATCGTTTCCATCATTGTTCCACGAATAAGTAGAAGTGTTTCTTGCGTAAAAATTAAATGTCGTAACATATCAAATCTCCCACGACCCCACGGAATTTATTCCAGTTACGAAATCATTACCTTAAATTAAATTAATAAAGGAACCTTAAAGTAATTACGTAGCATATTAAACAGGTGAGAGACAGGTAGCTTAAACTGTGGTTAATCTGCTGAAAGCAATGAAAATTTTGTTTTGAGAATCCATGTGTAAAAAACTGACAGTAAAATTGATAAAATCGATGCTTCTTTGAAGTATCAAATTATCAAGTGTCTTGAGCAAGGTTTAGGCTTAACTGCCATCATTTTTAATATATATAGGGTAAAATAAATACAGGCTGCATGAGTTTTGCTAAATCTTTGATAACTATTCAGCATTTACCATCCTCCCTGTATAGTGGCTATACAGGTGCAAATCTGTTGGTACCGCTTTGTTTTCTTTTTACGTTCTCTTTAGTTTCTTTTCTTAATCACGGTCTTCAGCAGCCCAATAGCCTTCCATAGTCCCACCATATACGTTTATTATGGAAAACTTCTTTTCCTCACTATCAAATATTACATTCGTCTTGAAGAACTGATTTTCTGTAACATTACGAGGTGACAAGTGGGAGATGGTGACGTTTTTCTTTCCATGTTCATAGATAGACTGATTTTTATTCAGTGCATTAGTACCCATCCCAGCCACGAGGCCAATGTAGAGTACTAATTGTTTTAAATATTCTTGTAAATGTTTTCAATGAACACTCCTATGGGAAATAAATTCTTTTAATATTTTCAGTACATATATTTCACAAATAATTAGCAGCAGATAAAAAAGGAATTGATTCAAAATGATCTGGGAACTTTGTAGTAGTAGAGAGCCCTGTCCATACCAACTTTAAGATGAGTGACTATCGACGATTGTGATAAATATTTTTAGGTGTTTTAGTCTATATAAATATATTGTAGATATCAATCAATCTTTTTTCGAGAAATATATAAAGTTAGACCTATGGACGAGTATATAGAATCATATTTATTTTTAGATATCGTGTGGTATGCGACTCAAACTTTCCAAAAAGTAATTGGTCTTAATCTGGTGACAGATTGTTTATGTAGACATGGCAATATCGGAGAGATAACTAGGAGAACGATAAAAACGTTGTATGGAAAAAGTTTTGCACGAGGATCAATCCTTTTATAACGTGGAAAATATCCCACACTTATCTTACTTTGGTTTATTATCTTGAGTTTCAAAGTCGAGGTAACGTCGATGGAACACCCCATTTTTTTTAGAGTGGTACCCTTTCATGACAGTCACGTGTATGAAGTTCAAATTCATTCCCCTAAAGCAAAATGATCACGTTCGTCCTCTCGCAGTTTCGGTACAGTTCCCACAATGGTCACCACAGTAACATAGCCATTCCATCGAAGACGTGTTGAGACCGGTTCCAGGGAGACCTTGGCTCGAAGCTTGAATAGCGCCCTGATCACCCAACAATGACCACCTATTATTGGGGACAAGTGTACGAGGAAGTAGGCTCAGGAGTGGTCGCACCTCGGGGGACCCATAAGGTGCGAAGGTGCCATCTGCCGAAGCTTGCGGTTTGAACAGTTGAGCGAAAGAAATGCGCCCAATGAAACAACTTCAAGTGCGAAGTGGAATTGCTTAGATTTCGAGGCTTAGTCACGTGCTTGATTTTGATTATTTTTTCGTCAATTACTTTATACTTCTGTTATTAAATTATTTCAAACTATTTTAATAGAGAAAAAGAGGCCACAAATTACCTGTGAACTTCTTTTGCTTGGCGGGTGGCCATTAGAAATGTGTGAAGATCAATTCAATGGAGAAAGACACAACTCCATCATGAAATATCGTCGACAAGTGAAAAGTATATTTCGTGAAATTCTGCGGCCGTTATTGAAGTATTAACTGCCAGAACTATCCAGGAGCGAACTTCATCAAGTCATTGATATTCATTATTATATCTAGATCTGGAGATAATCCTGTGAGCCACCTTCAAGGTGTGTGGCATCTACGCGATACCCTGCAAGCCACCGCGAGGGTGTGTGGCAGGGGGTGGAAATCACCAAATATGCACTATTGACATGCAACTAGGCTACTACATGGAAATATGCTACACAATAGGGTCACATGCAACTAGATGGTTAGTATCTACATAATAAGAAATGAGAATTGCTTATTATCACATGCATCATTCACTACACACTACTTTCCAATATTTTACCTACCTATCCCTTTGCTATGCTGTCTATTGTGTTCTCTTATAAAACAGGGGGAAAATGACATTTTGAATCTGCCAGTACGACAATCTATCTCTCTAATCTCTTTATCTGGTCGAATCTAGCATAAAACCTTCGTGTGTTTAATATATGCCTAATATCTTCAGTATAACTATCCAATTGAAATTTCTGTAAGAGATTTAATCTGTACTTTAACCTACCCTCAGATAATGATTCCCACCCAAACACTTGTATTAATTCTGATACACTACTGAACCTATCGTAACACTTTTTAACGAACCTAGCTGCTCTATGCTGCACACTGTCTAGTTTTCAGATCAAACCTTATTCTTTCGGATCCCATACAGTGGCTACATTTTCATCACAAATGCCTATCTAATTTCTCTCTATCTTAACCCACGTTACAGATCTACATCAGCAAATTACAAAAAGTCTTCACGAGAAAACTAAAATTATGAGATTCTTGAGGAAAAAGAAGAAAACATACCATTGGGGCAGCAGGGCCTTTCTAGAATATTAAGAACAGTTCCCTTGATTAGTATATTAAACAATAGTGAGCGTAGCAATATCTATCAATTAGATGAAACCTGTGGTTAGTTTGCCAATAAGGCCTGTGTTACGTTGCGAAGTTTTCTTGTATATTTCGTGATTTAATATCACGTAAAACGAGACTTTGCACCAAATCATTCTACATAGGTGATTAAATTGCAAGTTTATTGACTCCTTTCATTTTATATGTTCTCAAACAGTCACCCGAATTGAAAAATGTAGGTCATGATGCCCCAACATCGTTGAGTCATATCTCAATCAAAAACGAAATATCGAATTGTGTGAATTTCGTGATGAATATTCAGCTAATAGCACTAGACCTGTAATTATTTTGTGAATAGCGAAATATTTTTTTAAAAAAAGGTACGGTATATATCCTCATAATTAACTTACTGCGGCCAATTATTGAAGTGCGTAGGCTTTGAAAATCCATTAATTGCTGCCTGAATTTTATTACATTACCTTGACCAGATAACTGAGCCAATAATCGCTTCCCCGAACACAGAATACTTAATAATTAACTTCTTGTATTTTTTCGCAATCTTTAAAAATACGGTAGTCCTTGGAGTTGTTTTGAAAATCCGTCAGCAAAAATTGTCATAAACGTGTTTGGTTCAATATGTGTCAGCGCTCTCTCTGCATTTATTTTTTAATTGTAAAGAGGAAAAAAATTTCTGAATCTCTACGTAGTGTTCTGGCGCATTCACAATTGCTGAGCTGTTCGCAAACTTTTAGTGGCAAGAGATATGATATTTTTTAATGCCGCCCTTCTATGTATTTCGATCTGGCATGGCATTGTGCCTCCTGCCTTGAAAGAATATCATGAAATTTTTTACATGAGGGAAAATTTTAAAGGAATTATCGATATTTACAGAGTAAGGCTTGATTCCGTTCCACTCTTCGTCCGTTTCTCATAATACGTCTGACTTATCCCTCTATGCAGCAGTACAGTTGTGCTTAATCCCCTAAATAACTGTACCTTCGGTTGCCTGTTCAATAAGCAGTAATGTACCAAATATTTCAAAAATTAGAGATAGTTTACCATTAAAAAACCGCTGGAATACAATAGTTTCAAGAAAACGTCTCCTTGATAGCTATTGTAAAGATAAATATAGTGGACGGTAGAAAATAGGCGTGGTCTAGTAATTTACCTGCTAAACACCAGGTGTCTCTTGTTTTCAGGTGTGAAAAGTATTGCTAGTTTACAGTCAATTGTAACGCAAGCGTTAACTCCTACGCCAATGAAATTAAAGTTTTGCTACATTTTGTAGGATTCGGTGATAGTTGACGGTAACACGTCTTGGGAAAACAGGGAGACACATTATAGTACTTATAATACTATTATAGTACTATAATACTTACAATACTCCTTATTTAATTTAATGTATTGAATTATTTACCATGTGGAATTTATTAATTAATACCTGCTGGAAAATTGATACGAAAACATTAGAAACGATAACATTGTAAAACAAAGGAGATACTTCTTCATATACTTAAAACATATTCGCAGTAAACAGATCTTTTATGGTGCTTACAGCAAAAGCCTAACAGATCTATCTATCCTGCAACCCACCTGGTTTGTTTACATCACGTGAGCTCGTGACGTTTCACGTTCAATCGTCCATTTGAATGTTCCACACATATTTTAATTGGAAACATTTCCATTCACCGGATATCCGCCATCACCAGGTAGGTGCAATTATATATTACGTCTTCGGTCGGAGGTGAATATACGTGTGTCCAAAAGGTTGATATCATTGTGGAGTAGGTAGTTCCATTGTTTCTTTTTAGGAGGGAGGGCTGTTGGTGATGGGGGAAGAAGGGAGGAGGGCTTTTGCCAGAAGGTTCCAGGGCTCGGAAGGGGGCAGAATAGTGTGATAGGGGACAAAGTCGTGGCCGGAGTGCTAAAGTAAGGTCAGTTTTCGGGAAGAAGCTGGGAGGGGTGTGAGAATTATAGCTCGTTGTGCAGTTCGACGTTTGGGTCTGCGGAAGACCTTAAGATCTCTTTTTGCTCGGGAGCGTCCATTTTCACCACATTTACCGCCGCCTCAGTCACTTCAGTCCTTGCAAACTGGATTCCTTTGCAGGCCACATCTTTCTACTACTTATAGCCTCGCAGCAAACTTCTTCAATTTTGTGGGCGTGGTTCTCGTCCTATTTCCACACTAACCTTGACCTTCAGGGCTACTTAGGCGTTCATTTCCGTTGCGTATGTTGCATTTGATCGGGATTAATTTCCTTCATGCTGCTTTAGGGAGTAGGGTACCATTTAGCTCATAATCGATGAGGCTTTAGCAGCTAAAATCTTTTACTCCTCGTGATTTTTCGAGTCAGATGTAGGACCAAGCGATTTCCATAGTTTAAAGAAATACTAAAAGACAGTTGAAATAAAAGTATCTAATAACTACTACCTAAAACTTTTAACTGTTGTATCTCATGAAATAATGGTCTTCGAGCAACGAAACTCATGTTATAATAAAGAGTCATCTCTTCTATCTTACAAATTTGGAATGAAGTCGGTAGTTTCCACCGTTTTTGCAGGATGAATTTTTTAAATATGTCACCCTTTGGTTCACATGTACCGAAATAGAATACATCGCTTGGGGCATTAAACATCTTTATCAGATAGAATTCTTATGTCTACCATTGTTTACCTAATTATTGATGAATCAATTGATTAATCGGGATAGTTGAAAATCTATGTCATGCCAACCTAATTTATGGTACCCATGCCGTGAGCCATCATAGCTATCCATTTTGATTTTTAGCTCACGAAAATGGTTGGCGAAGAGAGCATGCTGTGCCGTTCACCCAAACTTAGGAGAAAGGGTAATAAATAATCAAGATACTTAGTTTTCATTTTCTCTTTGTTTTACGTTATCCATCAGAACGATTGCGTTCTTCATCCCTTATTTGCCAGGTGATGATTTTTGCATCATAAATCGAGAACTCATTCAAAAAGAGTTTAAAGTTTGCATATGAAATTGTGACTTGACAGTTTTGTTCACGATTATTATCTTCCGAAAAAAAACAGAGCATCATACCATCTATAAATCACTCAGGTGCAATGATGTATTTTCAACATTAATCTAAGAAACATGTGATTTGGTGATTTTGACCGAGTATCGGATATTGTGTTTCATAATTTATTTGGTTCGAGGACTAAACGGCACGCATAAATTATTAACTTCTCGAACCACATGATCCCCCTTCGAAGAAAACTAAGCATGACTTAATTGTTGTTGAAAGTAAACATGGTTTAAACTTACAACAATGCACCGCGTAACAAAGGCCGTTGAAACAATTGTTCCGAAATAAGCGTGAAACCTTTCCTATTACTGTTTAATGGTTGAAGTTGTATTTCCATAGACCCATCTTCTCACCGGAAATATGCAGAACGAAACTGATATCGTATTAAACATTCCCATCTTGCCTCACGGTTCAGTTTTTCCTTCGTTATTGGCTGAAACACCTCAATTTGAAGTGTTTGCTATCACCTTACTAAGCTGTGTTTGAGGAGTTAAACATTCATGGATCATGCAAACATTACAGGTTACACATGTAGGCGTTTGCGTGTTGAGTTGGCCGCTGGAACTACAACCTCCTAGTTGAGCTCTACGGATATTAATTCTCCGGTGTCAAATAGTTGTGCCAAATTTTTGTGCTGCGATAAAAACTCATCCACAGTTAAATAATCGGACATAACATATTTTTGTTAGCAGTTCGGGTTTTCTGTCTAAAGAGGGTCCTTGTCACGTAGGCACAATCCTATGTGTTAAAATGGAAGGCACAAAACTCCTTTGAAAAAAATATCTAAATAATACATTGCCATCTCAGTAGCATTATTCGTTGCGGTGTAGTCAGAGATTGCCTGTGACCTGCTCGAAAATCATTGCCGCAACCCCCGGTCATTTCGCCTAGTAAGACAGCGGAAGACAGCATATTAACTACAGCCAAGATTCTTTTACGGATATCGAGACAAGAGGTTGCTTTCGTCTGCAAAATTCTCTGCTAAATCAATTCTCTTTTCTCTCTTCATTTTAAAATTTTTCTAAAATTATCTTAGTGTTATTACTTATATAGTACTATGAACTAGTGCTTTAGTACTATGTGCTTAGTAGTGACAATTTTAGTAGAAAATATGCTACGACTAGATGGGCATTTACCGATAGGACAGAGCTTTGGATAAGAATGTTAAGCAAGGATGTAGAGAAAAGGCTGTGAAAAAATGAGCGGGTAATGAATGTGTAGAAAACATTTGTCGTCAAATCTCTGGAAAGTACTCGGGTATGAAAGGGTCAATATACGAGAAACGAGTTTAAAAGGGTCCTAAAATAAATAAAACATTTAAAATTTAAAACTGAACATCGTTACAGCAGTTATTTTGAAAAATATATTGCTAAAAATGTGATAATTTGGAGCCTTGCATGTTGTTAGATACGCAGCATAGTTTTCCTCGTCATAATCAATGGGCGGCTTAGTGGGTAAAGTGCTGGACTACAGACCGGAGGGTCACAGGTTCAGGTCTCGGGCTGAAGCCTTTCTGGACACCCCAGGCGTTTCGATTTTCTTTGTGACTGAACTTCGCAATCGAAATCGAAATCGAAAATCGCAGGGAAAGGCATTGCCTTACTCTGAATGTGTAAATTTCACATACCAATGTCTTAGAACCATAAGATAGCACAATAGGCTGCATAGCAAAGGGTTAGGTAGGTAAAAATATTTTGGAGTAGCCTGTAAAGCACGAACCCTTTTTTAATATAAGTAATCTATGCATGCTATGAAATATACTGGTGAAAATATTTCTAACCAGAAATTACGTCGTAACTTTGTAGACACTTGCCATCTAGTAGTACGTGACTCCTTTATGGGGTTCACGTGCGTTAGTTCACTAGAGCGCAAAAAGTTGTACAAGATAGTCAATTTCTGTTCCTCTGATCAAAGTATCCCCTGAGATATTATGACTCAAAGTTACCTAAATCTCAGTCATATTGAAGAAGGCTGCGGCACGGGTTCAAAAAAATTTCACTATCTCAGCAAGTACTCGTAACGCGTAGAACGTAAGACGCGTAAGACTTAACAAATGTTTATTGCGGATATGTGTTACTGTCCATTGAAAATTTCGTTGAAATCCGTGAGAGTCGAGCGTCACTTGGCATGGAATGACCCTATACCTAACTTTTTTCATGTAGTACATCTACGTCTACATCTACGTAATACCCTGCGAGCCACCACGAAGGTGTGTGGCAGGGGGTGAAGATCACCAAACATGCACTATTGACATGAAACTAGGATACTTAATGGAGACATGCTAGATAATAGGGTCACATGCAGCTATATGGTTAGTATCGGCATAATAAGAAAGGGATTATTGGTTGTTATTATATGCATCATGCACTACAGACTACTCTTGACTATATTTCACCTATCTATCCCTTTGCTACGCTGCCTATTGTTCTCTCTTTTTGTACGCGGGAAAAATTACATTTTAAATCTATCGGTACGGCAATCTATCTCTCTAATCTTGTTAATCTGATCAATAATGCATAGGGTTTCTCAATATATATCTAACGTCAACTGAGAACAAATCGGTTTATAACAGTTCTGTTAGTAATTTCCATCCTAGTTCTTCCATTAAACTCGTAACACTTATCATTAATCACATATCTTATAATTATTATAACGGTCTTTAAGAAATCTAAATAAATCGTTATTGTTATCAGATAGTATAACGAGGGTAGGATCGGGACAGATGCGTTTTTTTTTACTGAATCGCGTGGGGAAATGTCCGGAAGCGACTTGGTTCTCGGAAAGTGATCCTAGGCGCATGTCATCCGGGGCTCGTGTTTACGGCGTCAGCTCTTCATCACTTGCGTCTTCACCGGAAAACCATCATTTTATCCCGACGCAGATGAATAGCATAATTGTAACTCTTAATTTACTTGTCAGTATGGCATTTATGATGATTTTCACCCACTGCCACACACCCTCGTGGTAGCTCGCAAGGTATTACGTGGATGTACTAGGTAAGCCCTGCCCACTCATCAAACCAACCTTGAGGCTGAACACTGAGTGAGTGATCATAACGAGTCATCAGTTCTTAGATTGGTTTGACGCAACCTACGCCATCCTACGTAGCTAACTTATATTTGTGGGTGTGTCCTGCACGATTGAGATTTGTTAGTTTTTTTTCTTCTTTTTTTCCCTAATTACTTTTAAAGGTGTGGTGTTTGTTTTGTGTTGTTAATTTTTCCTTGTTGTGTCATTGTTCCTGTTGTGGATGCACACCCTGCCACACACCCTCGAGGTGGCTTGCAGGGTATGTCGTAGATATAGATATAGACGCAGCTCTCCACTTGATACTTCCATCAGCAAGCCTCGTTATATTCACATTATTTTTCTCTATCAGATCCTTTACTACTTGCTCCATGTGTTTAATACGAGACTTTCATTTTTCCGTTAGTCCCAACCACTTATACCTCAAGGATTATCTTAATTATCTTCATCAGGTCATCATGTCTCAAGATATGGCTGATTAAATTGTCCCGACTCCTTTTCAAAGTTTTCATCGCATTTCTCTTTTCTCCCAATCTTCCTAGGACTTCTTCGTTAATTACTCGGTTTATTCTTTTTATGTACATCATTCATCTTTCCGTGATATATTCAGTTAATTCCAAACTCTTCCCAGAACGGAGTATCCAGCATTTATCCCCAGCCTTTATTTTGTACCTCAAGATATTCAAAATATCAGGAATCCCTCAATTCCTTATTTTAAATAATAAATTGTTTTGTCTGTTGCTGACTGACTGCTAACTTATCAATCTTCGGAAGAAGATTATAGTTTTTCATAATTTAAATGGTATTTTTGTGAGTGCAGAGTTGGAAGCTTTTATCGCACAATTGTGAACGAACAAAGAATTATAAATTTCCACGTATGGAAAGAATGAAGAGAAAATGGAAACAGTGCTCCTCAAAAAATGATGGCGTGGAGAGAAGTGAATTTAGTGAAGTGGAAAATACTTGCCGGAAATAGGAAGTATCTTCACTAAGCTGCGTATGCGGGAATAAATTGAGAACCCCTATTTTTCAGTTCAAGCAAAATTCTGAGTATATCCAACATGTAGTGAATGCATGGATTTCCGAAGTCTTACGACTCGATAAATCATGTTCTATGATACAACTGAATTTACAAATACTGGCCTCCTCTCCTGAAATCCTGGCAGTGGCAAAGCTACTGTTATATACAAAGCTATTGTTATATACAAGTCTCCATTTCTGTGTTCTTTGGAGATCATTTCATGCGCAGTACCCCGTCCATCGGATAGGACGCTAAACCATGAACCCCTTGGCGCGTTAAGAGTAGACTAATTTCAAGACGCCGTGTTTCGCTACATTCTTCCTCCATTCAATGAAAAATATCTAGCTCACCAAATTCAACAGCTATGCTTAACAGCGTAAGCTATGCATGTGACACTATTATGAAGCATGTTTCCATGCAGTAGCTTGTTTGCATGTTTGATGCCCTTCAGGCATATCACCCCCTGCCACACACCCTCGTGGTGGCCTGCAGGGTATCGCGTAAATTTAGACGTAGAGACTATCTTATCAGGGAGCTCACGTCCATCGTATTACTGCTACTACTTAATTTCTACCAAATAAATTGAGAAGAATGAAGGTTATGAAAACTTACATGTAAAATGTAACCTTCCTTTTCAATTCATTCCATTGGAGGGATTTTGAAAATATTTATGCACAGAATATTTTTACACATTTGAACAAATGATTTATGATTAATGCTTGCGTTAAAATTTTTAAAAATATTACGTGATAACGTTGCTCTGAAACTGTACGCTTATGGGTATTTGACAAATTATTTTGGTTTCTAATTTGAAGATATCCCGCAAGATGACTCTTACTTCTAAATTTTTCTACTCAGAGCTTTGCAACCAACTCGAGGGTAGATAGCAAGTAGTAATGAATAACAGTTGTACTTATTTGTGGAGAATATGAAATTATATTCTTTCCGACTCTGAATCATATGCTTGTTAAGTGAAGCTGGTAAAAGCATCCAAGTTCTACTACTCGAGTTGGCTCGTGCAACTGTACAATTGATATATATAGGAAATGAAAATAATTTCAAGAATTAATTATTCATGTGCTTACAGATCTATGGTGTCGAAGTCGTGCGAGCGTAATGCAATTTAAATGGACTAGCAGGGTCATTTCTTTGGATGTAATATAAACTCCCAACACAAAATTGAGCCTGCATACTAGGATTGTGCGTTGCATATTACGATATTTAATTGTTCATTTTTATACACCCGTAATTTCCAGAGAGGAAAATCGATTTTTATAGCTACATTTCGTGTAATGACCATCTTAATACATGAATTAGGAAGAGGGATCCATGCCACAATGCCCTCGCGGAAGATATATATTTAGAGGAAACTCACACACTTAAGTTGAATGAAAGTAAACATAAACCTAAAGGAATAGTTTTTCCCAAGAATAATTAGAGAAGTAATAAAGGTATTAAAAAGATCGAAAATATGTAGGAAATCTGTGGATACCATCTTCCATGCGTATGGAAAATGGAAATAAAAAATTCAAATGGCAACGGTTACGGTCTCCATTGTTGCAACCGCCAAACATCAATATATATGTTTACGAGTTCCAACAAATTAAAACAATCATTATTGTGTAAATAATCTAACAGGACGGTCCTCGGAAGCTCGTACCTTAGAATACCCAAGACCTCAGTTGCAATGCATTATGGTGACAATGAATCCGTTCCAAAAGCATGTAATATTTGGAAACTGAGTCTTACTTATTTAAAAAATTAAGCTCACCAGCCTGAGGATAACAATAGCGCGAGCCAGCTATACTATGATGCGTCGTTGACTTCTCATCTAATTATGAGTGCAACCCTATCTCAGTGCAGTCGAGTAAAAGAAAAACAAATGATATAGTCTTTCATCGGATTGCCCTCTCCGTTTCCAAGTTTCAATACATAATCGGCTCCTAGATAAAGGCTGGAGGATGAAGCTAGAGTCGGGAGTCAGGGTAGAACAAAAATGTGGAGTCCAAAATGGATTCGGATCGCATGCTTGCCATGACTCAAGCGCACAAAGAGTGTTTCGGAGTATGAGAGGAGCATGGAGCTTAGTAATTTTTTTTCCTCACCCACGAGAAAGGGGCGTGTTGCAACAGGCGAGTGAAATGGCCCGCTTTTTGAAGTATTACGACCGTGCTGTGTTTCGCACTGCGCCTCGCGTTGCGGACAAAGGGATCGGACACCCCGGCCGTGAAAACGCAGGCAATTGATTTTTCGGAAGTTTCCGTCAACTGGCGTTGATTCGACTCGTAATGCGCCCCCTAGGGTAAAAGAATACCAGGAATCCCTCAAGTTACGAAATGAATCAATTGGTGCATGACGTAGGAGTGAGTGCGTTGAAAATGCAGAAAATTCAAGCAGGACCTGACTAAAAAAGACAATTTATTTTAAATAGGAAAATGATTCATCAGGATATAAAAAGGAGCTTTTTTAAGCTGAAGTTCACAGTAAAAAGGACGTTTTTGGGACCGTTTTTATGTTAACATTATTAATTTATCATCAAAAACCTAAAGATGAGGGTAATGAAAACTATGCAATTTCACAGAATAAATTTATTATAAACTTAACGTCATAGGTCTCCATTGTCGTTCTGATCGTCAAGAGTTTAATTAATTCAAAAATTAGACCTTATAACTTTATGTTTAAATATCATATATGATCAACTTTGTATATAATGGCATCGGATGATGATGTACTACATCAAAACCATAACATTTATTATGTATATGTATTCTGTGGAATTGCATATTTTCTTTAAACTATTAACATAAAGGAATTCCTCCCAGTTAATCATATTACATCCAATTTAATCTAATAGTAGTTAAATTTGTATTTTAAAATTAAGCTAAATAATAGAATAATGTTTTCCATTGAGTGCTCCTTTATATCGCCACGTTGGGGCAATGTGTTTATTGACTTACTCCCTGCTCTTAGATCAGCAGAGTATGCTATACCTATTCATCATATACAAAAAGCGATTTCACTTCATACCTCCCAAAATATTTCCTACCCTCTACCATTAACTACCTTCAGTTACACATAAATATACAGATTGTAATTAAGCTAAACATGGAGATTTTCAAAAACAAACAGGAGAGAAAGGGTGAAGTAAAAGATATAGAAGTAAAAGGTCAGACACTAAAGCAGTGGGAGCTGTTTAATCATCTGGGTAGTACGTTGTAGGGAAAGGGTTAAAGAAGCATCAAAGCCTGAAGGTGAATCGCGTCGATAAAAGAGTTCTTTTTTTACTAAATAGAATAATTAATAAATATTAAAAATATATATTATATATAATTATTATAATTAATATAATATTAATTATTATTAAATTATATATTATAAATATAAAATATTGTTTGTAACAATATGAGTGAGTGCGCGAGTGTGTCATTTGCTTCCATTTAAATTTCTTTGTATGCTTTGAGTGAATGAGAGCTCCCTTACTTTGTGTATATTCCTTTCTTCCCCCTCCCTCCCTTTGTATTCCTGTGCCCCTTAAGATCACGGTTTTTGGGATATATGTTCTTCATTTTTGTAATCCTAGGATTGGCTTGACGCGGCCCTCCACTTGATTCTTCTATCAGCCAACCTCTTCGTATTAACGTAATTCTTCTATTTTACAGCCTTATCAACTTGCTCTGTATAACTCATACGAGGCCTGCCTTTTCCATTCTTCCCGTTCACTTTTCCATCGACGATTGTCTTCATTAGTCCATCGTGTTTTAAGATATGGCCGATTAAGTTCTCCCGTCTTCTTTTTAGAGTTTTCAGCATACTTTTCTTTTCTCCCACCCTTCTTGAGACTTCTTCGTTACTTACTCGGTCGACCCAATTAATCTTCATGATTCTTCTTGAACACCACATTTCGAATGCACCCACCCTATTCTTCTCAGTTGCTGTCATCGTCCATGTCTCTCTACCGTAAAGAAACATACTCCACATTTATTTTCTGATGAGTTGTTTCCTAATAAATGTTAATATATCGACATTATATTTCATTAATTATCGTTATAAATTCTTGTCGGAACCCGATTTGATATCAGACGTTAAAGTTTCGTATTCATAAATTACCAATGAAACATGATTTCCCGGAAAGGTTTAATTTAGCGTTTGGTACGTAACTTCAAAGCAGTTACCCATCGTATGATTTAAAAAAATTAAAATCAGCATTCTTACATGTTTATGCGAGTTCATTATTGAAGGATGTAGTTTGGTTTATTAGGTAATTACCAAAACAATTTGTTAACTTCAAAAGCAAATATTTGAAGGGAAAATTTTGAACCATAAATGCTTCTCTACTAATGAGGGAAGTCTCCTACGGAGATTGTGAGGTAATTAATTTTGTTTTCTTTGGTTAACAAGGAAAAGATCAATGAAAATTGTTAACTCCACCATCCATTCATTATGATTAAATGTATTGAGTGCATGTTTTTCAATAAAACCCTAGACAAATTGTGACATAAATGAATGTCTCCGCGAAATGATATTGTATCAGTAACTACAAGAATTGATCAGGAAGTGCCTCGGAAAGCGTAGTATTTTATTGAAATTCGGAACCTGACCCAAGTAAAGCAGTAAAAGTACACACATGCATGGAATTCAATATTTGCTCTTATTATGTCAACAAATTAAACGAATACTGCTGAAGTGAGAAATCGGAGTTTTGCGTAAGTTATCCATCACGGAGGTGTAAGACATGCCTATCGAATCAGGGTCAACTTACTGAGTCAATTTTCAAGTCATTCGTGAATAACACCCAGCCGGTACAATACATTAAGTTTAATTTTGTCAATCATCATTCAGGAATTCTAATTTTGCAAATTTTCAAAGTTGTATGGAGAAATTAAAGATTTTGATTGTCTTAGCTAAACACAATACGGTATCCTATGGGAGCTTTGTCTGTAGCATATGCTAAATCCCCGTAGAATATATTGCTACATATACCCCATGTTACAATAATCCATTAGAACCTTTTAATTCACATATTTGGCAGAATAATATTTTTACACTCTTCCAGCTTCTAAGATTATTGCAGTAAAAATCAACTCTATCATAGATATAAGTGTTTAACGTGATGGGTAGTATCTACATAGCAATGAAGTGATTACTGGTTAGAAAGGTATTTTTCTAAATATATTTATCTGTTTTCCTGCAGTTCATATTGCATTTCTTGTATTATTTCTTGCTCTTGGTTCACGATATGTCGTACCTACCCTGCTCTCCATTGATCCTACCCGTAAGTGGGTTAAGGAACGTGCTCCGTGATTTTTCATATGAATTGCTTGCTTAAAGCTTGATTGCCATCTGTAACTACTAAATTTTTTCTTAGGTTTGAGTTCACTCGCTGCCTAGGCTATCCTACGGAATATGCTCTTCCTCTTTCGCCCAGTTTCTGTAGTTACTCGATCCACACGAGAAGGTGGGTTTTGTTGGAGGAGGCATTGGTATTATAGCCTAAATAGGGGTGAGATCGGTTAGGACCTGTCACCTGTAGTTATTAATAGCTATAACCTATACTACAATCTAACCTTTTCGTACGGATAGAATTCTATCCGTACGAAAAAGTTAGATTGAACTGGATAAGGCATCGGTATTATAGTCTATGGGTGAAACTGATGCGTGAAAGTGAAGTTTGGGTGCGATCGGTTAGTACCTGCCTCCTCAGTACAAAACGTTCCATGTTTTACGACCTCTTATGATGATTGCCTTGTATTAAAATATAAATAATGACTTAATTCTACCCAAATTCACCGCATGGCGTGTATTAAACTTCCTTTGTCTATGTAAGGGAGGTATCAATGCATTTTCTTCCCCAGGGAGCTGATTTAATTTCAAGTATTGGTTAAATATTTAGCTAGTTAAACATTAATTTTTACTTACATTATTGGCTCTAGTTTGCGTGGTTGCATACTTTCCCCTGCGACTTTGGTGAATTTTAAAAATGTATGCAATTTTTCATCTTCCAACTCTCTCCACTAGCACAAAAAACTTCATCAGTACGAGTATAGTGAGTAGCAAGCCCGTTTGTCCGTGCCCACTAAGATGGCCGCTAGCGTCACAAAACAGCTGCAATGCCACATTTGTACATTCTAACCTCCTTGAATTTGTAAATGAGTGTTCTTACTGTAGGAAATTTAAGAGGTGCAAGCCTTGTGGTGGCGCCTCTAAGGATAGGCTCCTTTATTATCCTTCTCCTCTCCCCAGCGCCTCCTTCTCTGAGCCGCGCATCGATTGAAGGAACTCAGTCCCCACCTTCGAGATATGGATAATCACAACCCTCTCCGCTGTGGGGTTTTCGGTGCGCGATGATACGGGTTAGGGTAAGGGGGGCGGGGTCTTCAACTCAGGGCTATTCCTCAGTCCCTGACTCATTTTCACCCCCTTCTCGCCTCTCCCTCACCACTACTCTCCTACACACGCCTCCACCTCCTCCGCCACCTCACTCATTGGCCTCCACCCCGAGTAAACTCGTCCCTTGGGAAGGATGCCTCAGATAATGCATGCAGCTCTCGTAATGTAGCACACGTTGTGAGAAGCGGGCCCCAGGGATATGCAGGAGGAGTCCCCAATTTCGTCCCTTCTTGCCGTCTCCACACCTCTATGTCCCCCCCCTCTCTTTCTTCTTCGTTTGAAAAAAGAAAAAAATAAAGAGCATCGTTCTATTCCCGCCCTCCTGTCTCGACCCCATTTGACCCCCCGCCTCGCTCTCTTTCGCCTTCCCGCGAATTTCAGGTTCCCATTCAATCCCCTTTCAACTCACTCACCCGCCCAAAACCACCATGCGTGAATATGTATCACATGTATATATCCCGGGCGACCCCAAAATTGGCTCTTGCCGATCTCAACGTGGGATATTCCGTTGAAGATCCTATGATGAAAACTCTCCACGGATAAGATAAGAAATAGATCATAGATTCCTACGGAAAATGTCTAATTTCTTTGGTATTCATAGCGAAGATTGAGAAAATAAAGTTGTGCCATTTTCACACCTTAATTAAATTACGACACCAAAAATGATATCAAGTCAGAACTGTTTCAAGGTCACTTCAACCTTGATCGTGGCAATTGTGTGTTGAAACCATGTTCGGTGTTATGATTAAAGTACGAGGTGAAAAAAGTAAACGTTTCTTTTTCTTACACTTCATCATGATTATTTATTATCAACACTAAGTGAATCTTATACAATTAATTATTTCTTAGAATAATTTTTCCTGGGAAAATGTCTATGGTGGAAGGCGAAGACAAGGAAGGTCGGTGTTTTATAGAGAAATTACGCAGTGCTATGCACATAAATGTCAAGCGATCGTCTCTTCCTGATATTTTATGGACCGTCTTCTACTTATAAGATATTAGTTCATATTTAAGTTGGGACATTATCATATGTAATTAATATATGTTTACATTGTGGAATTTGGAATCCTTGTAAACATTTTAAAGTATATTTGATCTTCAACGTATATACAAGGCAATAAAGAAAGGAAAAGTCGGATGTATTGTGAAAGTTGTGAGTTGTGTACTAGCTTAGCGGGACGATCTCTGTACCATATTTCTGTGATGGGTGATGGCACTCATCTTAGTCAGTATTAGCATAGAGCAATAGAGGGCTCGCAGCATAGGACAAAACTGTTATACGTTTTGTATGTAGTACTGGAAGGTTTCCATAGATGGCAAGGGAAGAGTTTTTCCTGTTACGTCACAACAAATATGTATCGCTTTATCACTTTCGTTTTTCAAATCAACTAAAATGGCCCAATCAAGAAGTGTCTTGTAGTCTGCTCCGTTTCCTCCTTGTAGCGAGGGATTATGAGTTTTTAATGAAACTACAAGGAATCCCCCCTGTGACAAGATGTTTGATTCAATAGTTAACTTATACACGTGACTGTTGACGTTAGGTAAATTCATATATTACTCCACTATAATTACATAACAAAACCAAAACGCTAGCATATGTTATGTGCCACTTAAGTCGATCAGAAAAACGAAAGCAATGGAAGCGTTATATATCGTCTGTGATGTATGTGAAAATTTCTTACCACGCCATCTATGGAAACCTCCCAGTACTACGTCCAAAACGACAACAGTTTTGCTCAATGCGGTGAGCCCTTTAATGGTATTAGTTAGTATTCACTGTAGCAGTACGTAAGTGTGTTCTAAGCACAATTCCTACGGATTCTTAAAAATCATTCATGGTATTACGTAGTGGTTGAAAAATGGTAAAATTTATTATTGATTAGAGTAGCCCACTTCTTCTGGATTCTTTTATTTGCCATTCCGAAAAACAACTAATTTAATCTTTTTTATTTTTTCACTTTTTCAAGTCACATAGCCATCAGGCCTCATATTTTATGCTAGTAGTAGGATCTGACGTGCGTTTCAAAGTGACACTTTCCTCTTTTTCACCTGGATTCTTCAATTATACTTCGAGGAAAAATGTTGCGCACACTGCCAAACAATGCTAATAAGTTATATTCGCTTCCCTCATAAATTGGCCCCATATTAACATATGATTGGAAATTAACCCTATTTCAATACAACTACGATTTTAAATTCGAATTTTGAATGAATACCTAGTCCAAAAAATGCTCGAAATCCACAATGAAATGACATCTAATAGAAAATGTGAACCTCGTTCCACTTTGAATGGCAGTCTTTTGATGTCTTAATGCCAATTTTTTATTTTAATATGAGTACTATATAACATCCATCAAGTCCAATTTATGCGGTACATTTCTTTGTACAATTTCTTGTACAAACGGTTGTATGAGGAAAATTGTACCGTGTAAAGCGGAAAATTTTGTAAACGCTTGTGCGAATGCCTGAATGACTGAACGTAAAATAGAACCTGTACTAATTCCATTCAGATAGACATACGATTTCGTTCAGTTTCTTATATTCGTTTGTACAAAAAATTGCACAGTGTAAAACGGCCTTCAGAAACATATGGTCGCTATACCAAGATTCCCATTCTTTGACTCATCTGTTACTTAATAAAACTAATGCTTGAAAAAACTAAGCCATAATTATGAAGATACAAATACAAAATAATATCTCATGTCATAGCATTTGTCACTCTTTTATACATTTAATATCCTTTAATACCCTCATTTTCCCCTACCTATGCTCCCTTATGCACCGATGCAACTACCTGGATGGTCTAAAAATACAGTGAAAGATCAATTGCCATCCGTAAACCAATATCATTACACCGAGGTCGCGGACTGACCTGAATTTCAGAAGACGACTTTTTAGCTGCCTAAAAATTCCAGTACTGAAGCTTATTTTAACCTGAGCACTAAATTATCAAATCTACTTAGCTTTTTTACTGTGTTCCGTTGGATTCACGACCTCACATCTAGCATATGCACGTATGGTCACTAGGAATAGGAAATAAGGAAGCAATTATGGCTAATCCGAAGCTAATTTTCAAAGGGAGATTTCCCATTACTGCATCGCTAAATTACTCGCGGAACACAATTTACCTGAAATTTAAATTGCATCGCCCAATTTATATTCTTGTTCAATTTTTTTGTTCCTTGGTAATGGCTGTATGTAATTCATCTCACTTGTATTCGCGGTTGCAGAGAGCTGGTTGGCTTTTTTTGTATCGTTTACCTTCCTTTCAAGTTTTTTCTTCTTCTATGTTCAATTCTTAAAATGACCTGAACTATATCAGTGCTCTTATACCACGATTTACGAGGTTCGAACGACTTATTATTTTTTAATTTATTTGTCAAGAGCAATTTTAATTTTTTATTTCCTTATCAAGCGTATGTGCCGATATTTTAACGTTCTCTCAGAAATCAGCAACTTGGGGTTGCTGTAGTGGCTAAAGTACTGACCGTACTGACCTATCTTGAGGGCCTATGATCGAGTCTAACAATGGCAAAGATTTTATGTGTGGTGTCCTGGGCCTCGATTATGGATCTTCATAACGCGTGCGCTTGCGTAATCGTTATTTTTTGATTAACTTATGCCAGAGGAAACGTGATATCCATTCCTCATTTTTCGCCCAGCACTTTAAATTGCTTATCAAAATCAGTGGAGCGAATTTTATAGACGGTTATTGTTAACCATGCGCTATTATAGGGGTGAACGTTATCGATACGGACTGCGATAGCGAGAAAGATGTATCCGTGATTCCTTACTTGGTCCCTATATAAAAGCGTTCCGGATAATTATTCATGTCCAGGAGGGTTTTGTTTGAAACTGTTGGGATTATCTAGAATAGGTAACCAAGGATTCACGTGATATAAACACTAATTGTTTGCACTAGGAGAGTTAAAATCGCTGATTATAACCTCATTCATTGTTTACACTTGTGTTTTATCTCTTCTTTGGGTTTTATAGTCGAGACAGATGAGAAAAACTCAAGTGAAAACAATTAATTATAAAAGGCGATTCAGGTACACCACATATGCAAACCATTCGTGTTTGTACCACGTGACTCCTTGGTTACCAATACGAGGTAATCCCGACAGTTTGAAGCTCACCCACTCAGCACTCTGCCCGTAGGAAAGGACTTTGCATTGCTGGACCTCTCGATTTCTTTCTTTGAGTGCAAGTTAATGCCATCGGCGCTAGGTTTCTCTTCATCCTTTCTCCGCACTGGGTGAGAATTTATCAACCCCCAGTTTTCCAACTATGCTTATTGGCGAAATACAACATCCACTACTCAACTTCACGCGTCGGCCCCGGTGGCGGCGTGGTTAAGTCCTCGCCTGCTAACCTGAGGGTCGCGGGTTCGAGTCCCGCCTGAGTGGGTTTTTTCACCACTCAGGACATGGCTGTGTGTGCTCGTCTGTTGTTACATTGTTAAATACCCCGATGTAAAGGCCACATGTGCTGTTTTCGGCGGTAGTGGGAAATAAATAAATAAATAAATAAAAAATAAATAATATAAAAAAAAGAAGTTCTAGGTGCTGCTTTTAATTTAGGTAGGTGTGAGCTTAAGGGTCACGAATTTCGAATATTTATCCTGCAAATACGGTGTTCATTAGCAGTTTCATTCTTACTGTGTTATGTAGAAGAAAAATGGAGATTTATGATGACATGACGTACATTGCTCGAATATCATTATTTTATGAGATATAACACTCCAAAAATCACCATTTTTCGAGTGAAAATCGATGTTTTTCAACGCCATCTTGGAATGTTCCCGAGACCACCGCTAGAGGAGTTCCGCGATATTTCACCTCTTCCCTATATCCTCCGGGGAAGGCAAATGAGTCACATTGGGTTTAAACGCAATGTCGTGAGACGTTGGGTTTTGGGTTTCAGCTTCTGATGGGCATTGTTTAAATACACGATGTCGTGAGACGTTGGGTTTTAGCTTCTGAAGGGCATTCTTTAAAACGCGAAATTGTTGATTTGGTCATCTGTTGTCGTCCGTTATGGCTGACGAGACAGACGAAGTCCTTTCATCCTCATCTACTTTTGTTTAGAATGTGAAATAAGTGATAAATCCTAATTATGGTGATCGTTCGACAAAAACTGGCGATTTGATAAAACCCTACTAATACCGTGAGGTGTCTCAAAACCCCGATGCCGTTCGTGTTTTTGCGCATTTTCAACGATTGTGAGGAGTCTCAAGACACACTATGCTGTTTTCCTGTTCCCCGCCTTTTCCCACCATCCATTATTATGGAGATAATTTGCTCAACATACACCGTGACACCTGGTGCCAAGGCCGGGAAACACCAACATGGCGGCGCTGCGAAGACCCACCTCATGGTTTTGCATCGCTGCAAATTCGTTAGTTTTTACTTTTTTCGAAATGTTTCGCGTGCGTAAATTACCATTATAGCAGGTTGTGTTCTGAAAATTTCATCGAAAAACGGCGATTTTTAGTACGAAAAAAAATTTTTGAATTTCGTGACCCTTAAGCTCACATTTACCTTAATTTAATATCCTTGGCACAATGTATTTACAGTTCTTGGACTTGCCGTGAAGCAAACAATATTCATATGTCATGAGAAAATTTTTCTCACGATATTAGCTGTGGAAGTATATAATGCTTTAAGTTGCGCCAACAACTTGGATTTTATCGCATCAAATCACCATCATCGTCACCAGTTAGTAATTGTACGCACTATCCACTGAATTCTCTTATCAGCAATCCCCATCATATTTACGTAATCCTACTCTTCCACATCCTTTACCACTTGATCCGTATATATCTTTCATACAATGCCTTAATTTTCTATTCGTTCTGTTTACTTTCCTCATCAACTAAATCCTTAGCTTTATGTTAATACAAGCACAACATCCGAGACGAGATTCAAAACCGTAATCTTTGAGTTCTGAAGTCGATGCGATGATGGTCTGGCCTTCCTAGGCTCATTCCGTTTAATACTTGAGTATTATCACTAGTTGAATTTTTATTAAACACTAGCCAAACCCGGCCACACTTCGTTGTGGCTCAGTCTGATATGAAATGAATGGGAAAGTATATACAAGTATTCTAGCGAGCATTGATTCACCAAAAAACATATCATTAAATTAAACACTCCTGTTTAGAATGATGTTGTTCGTATCGTATGCGTGGGAATTTTTAGCTGCTAGAATGGCACTTCCGCTCAACCATGCGTGATTTCGATAATTCGTTTCCATGCTGGGAGAAACCTTGTCTGCAATTTCTTCTTTTTATTTCACGATGTTGCAGAAATTAGATGCGAAGGTGATTTTTCATGTTTCTGGATTCTCAGGCACAGTGCCGTTACCGATCTCGAGTAATTGTCTTGAAAATATGTCAGCTGATGGGTCGGTTTGAAGCTGAACACTCTTATTTGTGATTAAATGCATTTTTTTACTGTGCTCCAAAAAGTGGAATATTTCAAGCGAGCATGAAATTCATCATCTGGTGTTGAGCGATGTATAACGTGAAGTGTTTGCCTGAAGTCACTGGATAGTAGCACCAAATCTCCACCAAATGGAACCTGATTATTTCGTTACTCAATGTTACTCAATGCATGGTTTGAATGCTTCCAATCACGTTTTGTGAGCCATTGTGCACTCATCCCTTACAATTATTTTGCTCGCCTATAGAACCTTTTTCATTCCTGATGATTTTGAGATATTACATGTTGGGTTTTCTGTGGATTGCATGTTTAGTGACAGTTTAAAATCTGAATGCGCTGTTCTCCCTCCTTCCATTAACTAGGCAACAATGCCTGAAGAAGCAAGACCTAACGCAATATGGCCGTTTGAACGGATTTTAGCCAGGATCAAGGAAATTAAGAACGTTTTTCCAGTTCCACCAGGAGCGTCCAAAAAGTTTTTACCATAAAAACACACTTGAATTCAAATGCAAGTTTCTGTCAGAATTTCAAGTCAATCGACCGACTACCTTTCGAGTTTTGCGAGCACAAACGTGCGCAGTCTGAATTTTTATATATAAAGATTTGAAACAATGGTTGCCTAAGAAAAAGCTTCAACTATCTCGAATGTTTTCCATTCGCCGTGCTAAATTCTCTCTCGGCTCCTCCTGTCCCACAGTTCTACCTTCCCCTATAACGCATAACTCCTCTCCCTCGTTCATTCCCTTCTCCGTTCGTCTTAACCCTATTCCTCCCGAGGCCCTGAGGGAGCGAACTCCCCTACTCTTCATGCCTCCCCACTTTGCATTATCCCGTCCCTCCTTATCTTCCGCCCCTGCCTCAGCGCCAAGAAGCCCCCTGACGACCCATCTAGCACCCCGTATCTAAATCCACGCCCACTCTAGCCTCTCCCCACCCCACAAGCGATTTCCTCGCGGTATTCTCTCCATCTCCGTTCATGCCAATGCATATATTTTTACGGACCAACTCCAATTACCAACCAAATATATTCGTAATTAGTGGGCGAAAATCAGAATTCTGCGATTCCCCGATGTGAATACGTTACTTTTAAACGCCTATATCACCCATACGACCGAATAACTGTCCTGATTTTCCATAAAAACTTGGTGGGTTTTGTTGGAAAACGTCGGGATTATTTCTAATAGGTAGACAAGGAGTCCGTGCTGTAATCACTTATGGTTAGAAAATTTGGTATGTCAAAGCTGCTGATTACATCCTCATTCAAAGTTGGCCTTTTTATTTTATCTCATCTGCGGGCTCTATAGGCAAGAGAGAGGTCGCAAGAGGGTGTTTCGCAAATATGGTGGTTAAAAACCGCTGATTATAGCCTCATTCATTGTTTACACATGTGTTTTATCTCATCTGGAGGCTCTATAGTCAAGATAAATTAGTAAAACTCAAGTGAAAACAATTAACACTAGGACGCCCGGACTTCTCGACATCATTCAACGCCCAAATGGGGTCAATTTGACCCCCGGTAATTAATAAGTTAATTTTTCACAAGGCATTTATATGTTTACATTTTTAGTGTTTTTTCATTAAATAATGCCCTAGCAATGTTTTTCTCAATATAACTATTTATTGAAATATCAACTTGGAGAGTTGGAATCATTTTCTCGTTTTTCTTCAATTTCATTTTTTCTTGCCTAAAATGTTGACACTTAGTAAACAACAAATGTCACCTACTTTATTTAAACGTATTTATTTGTTGTGTTTGCAATGTGCACTGATTTATGATGAATGGTTTGTCCTGCCAAAATTAAAAATACCATCTGAAAAAATGTAAAAAAAAAATTGAGTAGCCTAATGAAAATAGTTTTCATCATCGTCAGTATTTCAATCCTATGATTGGTTCACTGCAGCCCTCCATTACGCCCTATTTAGTGCTAATTGCCTAACGCCCTCGTATGTTTTCTCTTTCAAGTCCTGCTTTATTTTGCAGAGCATCAAATATATCTACAGCTGAGCGACAGGTCCAATTGACTCTGAATCGCCTAAGTGAATGGTCACTGAAAAACGGCCTTCGTTTCTCCGAAGGAAAAACTAAGTGCATGCACATTCACAGGCTAAGGGGCTATCCGAGACAACCAACACTAAAGCTCGGAGATCATACCCTCTCATTCGTCGACACCTACCGGTTTCTAGGTTTAATTATCGACAAGAAACTGAACTGGCAAGAACACATGCGGCATTTACAGAACGCGTGCTCGAAAGTTTTAAATATTCTTAAATATCTAAGCAGATCAACTTGGGGAGCGGATAGAACCTCGATGCTACGCATCTACCGAGCCCTGGTGAGGTCCAAACTCGAGTACGGATGTTTTGTGTACTCATCGGCAAGGAAGAGCCGCTTACGGCCTCTCACTTCAGTACACAACGCGGGTTTGAGACTTGCAACAGGGGCCTTTCGAACCAGCCCCGTTCAGAGCATTTACATCGATGCGGGTGAACCTCCCCTTGAGGTCCGGATAAAGATTCTTATGTGTAATTATATTTGTAAGATTTTATCAAGACGATCACATCCATGTTTTAAAATAATTTTTAACCCACGTTTTGCGGACGTTTTTAACAGACGACCTAGGGCAACTCAACCCCTTGCCATGCGTTTTAAGATTTTAATCTCCGACTTGGGTATCGACCTTCCGGAGGTGTGTCGATTAAAAAATTTTAAGCTTCCTCCATGGGAGTTTCCTCAAGTAGATTGCTCCCTAGCATACACAGGCGCTAAGGCAAATAAAAGTTCCACCGAACTTAGATTACTAGCCCTGGAGGCCATACATAGATACCGAGGATATGCTAAAATCTACACCGATGGCTCCAAAACTGGTTCCGCATGCGGCTGCGCCTACATTTCTGCTGATGTAGGCTCTGCAGCCTTTAAGCTTCACCCCATGTGTAGCGTATTCACGGCGGAGTTATTTGCCATCAAGGCATCACTGGATGCCATCGGAGACTCACTTCACGAGATGGAGAATCGGAACAAAGCCTTCCTAATTTGCTCAGATTCTCGAAGCTCTCTTCAAAGTATCTGTAGCTTCCCTCCCTCGCATCCCTTGGCCCAGGATATAGTATCCCAAATTGCCAGTCTTAGTACCAAGGACATCCAAATAAGATTCCTATGGGTACCTGCCCACGTGGGCATTATCGGAAACGAAGCTGCTGACGTAGCTGCAAAAGCGGTCCTGAACAGCTGCGAGGACCAAATTGACCATATTCCGACCCAGGATCTAAAACTTTACCTTAGGAATGCAGTTATCCAAACTTGGAATATCTCATGGCGTAACGTGACGCTAAACAAACTGAGAGAAATCAAAGATAGTACAGCAGCCTGGAAGTCTTCGATAAGGAATAGCCGAAGAGAAGAAGTAGTAGTCACTAGGCTGAGAATTGGGCACACAGCACTAACCCACTCCTATCTTTTTACCATTGGGAAAGAACCACCAAACTGCGACTCCTGTGACTGCCATTTGTCCATAAGACACATCCTTGTACATTGTGATAAATATCGGGCACTACGTGAGCGTCACAATGTGTCTGGTGAGCTGAGTCAGGTAATTGGTGATAATCCTACACGAATTGATGACGCTCTTAAATTCCTGCAGGAAGCCAATTTGTTATCCAAAATATGACTGATTTTAATCTTTTAATGTTTTTCAGTTTTACCATATGCGTCTATCATAGTGTTACCCATTTCATCAAGTGGTTAAATTTTAACTTCATTCCTACCCAGAACTGAGTAAAGGTGCAAAATGACCGCAGCAGTCGACGCACCTTAAACTAATTCTACTACTACTACTCCTGCTTTATTTGCTCTAGATACTTGCCCCTTGGTCTTCCTTGTGGGACCTTCCCTTCGATCTTCCCCTCTATTATATTTCTAACTAATTCATTGTGCCTCAAGGTATGTCCATCTTTATCTGCTCTTCTGCACATCTCTTTATTCCTCACTATATCAGTCAATTTAATCTTCAACATTCTCCTCGAGCACCATGTTTCGAAGGATTCAATTCTTCGCTGGCCTGCTTTCCCGATTTTCCATGTCTCTGATCCATAGATTACCACGCTCCATACGATAAAGTGCTTCCTTGTTTGCAGCTGTAGGTTCTTTGAGCACAGTAGCTGTCTCTTCTTCATAAAAGCCTCCTTATATTGTGCTATTCTGCGCTTGGTCTCCGTTGAGCTTCTTCCATCCCAAGTGATAGTGCTACCGAGGTACGTGAAGTACTCCACTTGTTCCGAAGTCACTCCTCCTATTGTGGTATTTGCCCTTGATTCTCTCTTCCGCACACTAGGGTTTTAGTTTCCTATTAGTGTTGCTCTTGTTATATTATTGAAGTACTTAGTCCATAGTCGTCAGGGATGCTTGCAGGTTCCCTCGACTTCCTGCTACAACTGCGATGTCATCAGCAAACCAGAGCATGTTTATTTCTTCACCATTCACCTTGATGCCCTTGATACCTATTTCCTCTGCGTCTCTTATTGCTTCTCCCAGGTATAATTATATTGAATAACACTGGGGAGAGGTTTGAATCATTCTCTGACTCCTTCATTTATTTTGGCTTCTATCTTCCTTCCGTCTTTTATTTGCATTGTGATGACCTGGTTCTTGTAGAGCCAGTAGATTTTTCTTCTATCCTTGTAATCCATTCCAATGGCTTCCAGTATCTTGAACATCTTGTTCTATTCCACGTTGTCAAAGGCCTATTCCAAGTCCACGAAAGCCACATACAACAGCTTGTTTACGTGTATCATTTTCTCAGCCAGTATCCTTCAGCTGAGTATTGCCTCCCTAGCTCCTTGGTTTTTCCTGAAATCGAATCGATTTTCCGAAAGATTCCCTTAGATATCCATTCTTCTGCTAATAATCATAGTAAGTATTTTCGATGTGTGTTACACCAGGCTAAAGGTTCTGTGTTCTTCGCATTTCCTGCTAATTTCAATCTTCTGGAAATCCTCTGGTGGCCTTCCACTGTCATAGCTATCTCTGATTATTCCAAGGAGGGTATCTTTTGCTTTGACCCCCAGTGCCTTGAAAATAGTGAATGAATATTATATCAAATAGTGAGCTTACTTTTAGATCCACCCTTCCTAGTGTCTCTACTGAGTTCATCAAATGGGTACTTATCGTCACATTCTGAGGATTCTGTTTATTCTTCACAAGTTTCAAATGTCAGCTTGCCGTCAGATTTGTCAAATGAACACTCTCCACCATTGACTCATCTTATTGAATCTTATGCAGCTCATCAAGAATGTCAGCAGAACATTATGCTGGTCTTTGAGAACTTTTTGATCACAGCTATCTTCAAAATACCGATCACACCGCAAATTCGTCCCGCGAAGCCACGAACAATGGACAACAAATAAACGAACATCACTTGCTGTTACTGTGAGAACGAGTTCAAAGTTTGAGGCTTTACTTTGTGGAATCATTCGATTGGAAAAGAAAAATCACTTTTTACATTCCACACAAAGGTTTTATTGGTTTCTACAATATATGTCATTATCGATTTTGATAGTGACATAAATTGTCTAAACTATGGTAGAAATCAATAAAACCTTTGTGTGGAATGTGCAAAGTGGTTTTTCTTTTCCAATGTAAGAACGAGTTTTATTCTCCACTCGTCATCCGAAGAGAAATAAAGATTTGGAGTAAACTAAGTTGATAAATTCGTGCGAAACGGGTAAACAAAATTGCATTCTCCTCACACCACAGAGATTGACGATGTATGATGATATCAACAAAGTAATTACTAAATATTCCACATGTAAGCAAAACGAAAAGTGAGGATATTGGAATAAAATATAGGTGCACTTTTCCACAACTAATTTATTACTGCGTACGACGCGTTTCGGCTCACAGAGCCATCATCTGGTACAAGACACCAACATACATGTTCACATCATATTTATACATATTAGAAGGGGTGGGGGGGGGAGTAAGTGGGCATGGAGGGGGGGGGCAAAGGTACGGTTGGGGGAAACAATGAGAGACGGAAAAACCAAGGAAGTATGGAAAGGGGGGGGGGGAGGGGTTGGTGAATGAAGGGACGCGTGTCAAAAGAAAGGGATACGAGGCGGCAGTTAGCCGCCTCGTATCCCTTTCTTTTGAGAAGTTAGAGAAGGGAAAGTGTTATTTGAGAAACCAAGTAACAAGCGATGGGCGAAGCAATAAAGAAACAGTCAGTAGAATAGTTCCGGCGAGGAGAACATTCTACAAAAAACAATAAACTACTTGCAGCTGAAAATACAAGCGTGAAAGGAAGGGAACAATTCATCAGAACGTACCACTGGAGCATTATTTTTATGGCGGTGACATCCGATAACAACAGCTAAGGCCGAAAATATTCGAAATGTGGTGCTTCATAAGAATGATGATGATAAAATGGATCGACCAGGTGGCAACCAAAGGTTTTAAGACTGGTGGGAGAGAAGCCTTCTGAAAACCTTGAAAAGCATGAACATTCAATTGTCCATATCTTAAGAAATTATATTCCATGAAAACAGTTGTAGAGGGAAAACTGAGCCGGATGAATGGAAAAGGAAGGCCTCGTATGAGATGTAAGAATATGTTGAGAAGGATGTAAAAGAGAAGAATTATGGAAATATGGAGAGAGGTTTGGGGGTCGTTTACCATATTTTATATCCTCGAATCTGATAGAGTTTGTAAAAGAAAGAGACCTGTATTTTTCCGTTCTTCGATCCGTCACGTTTTTCTCGAGTTATAAGCGGCGAAAAACATATTTTTAACCCTTTAGGGAAAAAGGGCGTGCAAAGAACTTGTACGTCATCCACTTCCTCCAATCACAACTGAGACCGCGAAGCACCTTCGCCCAATGACAATGGGGGACACATAGCTCTCTTTGTCAATGGAAGTGGTTGTGACCGGATATGTGCGAGCAGACCTTCCTCACCCCCCCTCTCTTCTACTCCCTTCCCTTTCTCGAAAATCAGTCAATGCCGGGAGGTGAATGACGTAGTAATCATCCACGCAGCTCGGTCGGTGGACGTCATCTTTTGCTTATTTTAATTTTTCATTTATGAGTGAATAGCTCTGGGTAGAAGATCGATTTTTTCACTCAATATCATTTTTTACATCCATCTAACGATTTCGTGTACAAAAGAGCGATTTCGTTTCCGAGTAAACGACCCCATTGATAGAAGGCTGCATAAAAACCAATCTTAGGATTGTTGACTTGTGATGACGAATCTCCGAAAGATATATTCATGTTTACGGTTAGGGTTGCTGTGACGGCAGGAGTCCGGAACCCAATCCCGAGTGTTCAAGTATCAACCCTGAAGTGACAGAGATTTTTCATTGGCCCAGCGATTCGTTTTTGAGAATATATCATTAAAATTTCTGTATTCCGATCATCAGATGAAACGTCAAAACGTTAAACTCTTGACTCGTTGTGTTCAGATCAAACGAAATCCTTACATCTGGTTTTTACCCACCCCTCCATCGTTCTCGGAATAAAAATGTTTAGATCTACTCAGGCCCGGATGTATCTCAAAATGGGTCAGGTGACTTTATTCGACAGTCACCTTCGCAAAATGGCTACCACTACGACGTTATCCCCGACCGATAGCGCCACGGCCGATACCTAACGAACTGCCGCGGTTACCCAGTTGGTAACTCACCAGCCTGGCCACCCAAGGGCCGTCGGTTCGAATCCCTTCTATAAATATATTGGAGAAGAGATTTCAACTAATTTGATAAGCCATCGGCCATCTTTATGCGTACGGACAAACGGGCTTTGCTACTCGTGATATTCGTACAATTGAAGTTATTTTTACACGCGGTAAAACATTGATTAGCTAGTTGAATAATGAAAAGCATTTTTTAAATTAATCAAATAAACAGAGGAACGTGCGCAAACAAACATGAAATATGTGGCTTGAAGATGTTAAATTCGAAGAGGTTTTAGGCATACAATTAATCCCCAGGAGGTCCAATCGTATTATTACCTTACTTTAATGGCATTAGGAAGAACAAAAAACACCGCTGCGACGAAATTTGACTACTTTCATCTTAATGAAGATATCGTAAGAGGCCATATGAATCGCAGTATTTTGTGCCGAGAAGGCGGGACCTAATTCTTTCCAAGCACCCCAATTATGGCTTCATTTTCACCCGCAAAATAGAAGGTGTATGCCGGGTCAAGTATATTCTAACCACATTGTAATCCTTCCCTGTACGTAAGTGTTGTTTTCGTCCAAAATACGTTCACTTAGGTTGTGAAATACACCCCCAATACCAATAGCTGCTGCAATAGAGAAATACCAATAGCTGCTGCTACTTTTTTAGTTAGCTGATCAGAAGGCTTTTAGCACGAGATAGCTGTAAAAGTTATGTGAGTTTCATTGCAAATAACCAAGGCAACTTCGACTTGCACGTTTCTCTCGCCCAAAGAATAACAAAGACACCTACTGAAAACCCCTCCCGGCATACTGGTACCTTAATATTTGTGATGCCATTGTAACATATGCAGGTAAACGAAAACCTAAAAAACTGCTTCGTGTTTTTATATACACCTTACATTAGCCAAATAATTAATTCAAAGCAAAAAAAATAACTGATAACGGTACATTATCTCGCTTAGCTTGTTGTGACATATATTCATCTCAACCTATTCTTTAATTTGCTTAGTTTAATGTGCTATATTTTCATTTCAACATTTCACATAGCACCCTATAATTCACCTCAAGAGTGTATGGCAGAGTGTGATCAGGTATGCCATAATTTCAAGTGAACAATGCAACTACCAGTTACTACCTTATTAGTATTTATTTAAACCTGTCATTTTTTAGTCAAAAAATAGTGTAATTTTGGGGACAAAGAATAATCCTTACTTTTGTAATGATTAAGTTATATGAGCCATATTAACATTGAAAATTGTAAACTTTTCTGAGCTTATATAATCATAAAGAAGAAAACAGTAGATAATTCAATGCAAAAATGATTTAGGACGGTCAAAGCGTCCAACAAGGCATGCTGAATTGCTGATTGCGGATCCAGTAATGTAGGAAAATTATTAAAGAAGATATCATTGTTATTCGAGGATTGGAGCACTGGTTTCTCGCCCCTACGTCCTAATAATGGAATCCCAGCGTTCACGTGTACTTTTTTCTTTTGAATGTTGGTCCCTGTGTTGAATTCTACATTCATAGAATATGATGGGCAATACTAGTTCCGTCAAATATAACTATATACATTGTATCCTTTATGTGGCCCTTTTTTAAACATGCTTTTCTTTAACTTGCTTTTCCATGTTAAGACTATTCTCGATGCCGGTTTTTCCTATACTCTTTTATTTGCCATATTATAATTCTATCTAATCTCATTTACTTATCTACCCATAACGGAGCTTGAACCCTCTGCTGTCGGTTGCATCCCTTTAACAATAAGAGGTTGAAGGGGCCTGATGAGAAAGTGTTTGGGATAAGTGGTGGAAAATTTCCTTCTCTCCTCGCATCTGATCCACCTGAGATTAAGTTCCTGAATCACTTAGCTTATTGCTCCGCTTTGGTCACACCCGTGAAGTACTCACGTTCATTATTCTGTTATTACTTGTCACACCATGCATCTATCTCCAAATTGTCAACTCCTATTTATGTATGTTTCCACGTCAAGTCTAAACCTACATACATTTGATGCCACTCGTCATTATTAATTTGGATATGAATATTTCTCATACTCCCCGGCAGTCATTTTCTGCACTTCCGATTACCAAATGACCGTAAACTAGTTGTCGCGTTTACGAAATTGTGAGTTACGAGTTGTCTGGTTAACAATTGTCGCGGTCACGATATGTCGCGCTGACGTTATGTCCGTTTACGACATGTCTGTTACAAGATGTTGGTTACGAAATGTATGGTTACGACTTGACGAGTTACCATGTTGTATATCCGTAGTCTACCAACCATCGGTATTTGATCCCTGGTTCCAATTTTTGTAAACAGGCAGGCAACACTTCCTCATAGTCTCATTAAATTATTTTCACTATATATGATCATAAATTCCGTCTTCGCTTTGCTTAGTCTCATGCTAGTCTGTTACGATGCCTGCTTTCATTCTTACAACGTCTTCTTCTCAATTTCCTCCTTCAATGTTTCACAGCGTACCGGGGTCGTTTTCAGTCATCATCTACATCTACATCTACATAATACCCTGCAAGCCACCATAAAGGTGTGTGGCAGGGGGTGAACTCTCACCAAACATGCACTACATATCATGCATAAAAAAGGGATTAGTACTTGTATAGGTACTGTTCAAAACTACGCTATTTAAAAAAGGATAAAAATAGCAAAACATACATGCAAAAACATGCCGTTAATTGGGTTAGCTATAAGTCCTTATACCAACATGCAGCTACCAACGTTATCCATTGCTACACTCGTACTGGATATATTTACCGTTATTCATATCCCTAATAGTACGAGGAAAAAAGGACATTTTGAATCTGTAAGTTCGGCAATCTATTTCTCTAATTTTGTGATTATGGTCCAGTCTACCATAGTAAGTTGGGGTTCGCAAAATATTTTTAACATCATCACTGAAAATATGGTCTTGGAATTTGTTTAAGAGATTAAGTCTTAATTTCAACCTGCGATCTGACAATGGTTCCCCATTTAATTCATTTAATAGACAGGTTGCTGCATCATGCTGTATGGTGTTCCGTCAACAATTAGATAAGTGCTCAATGCTGACCCCTGGTGTAATCCTATCCCTACATGGCGATATTTGTCAATGATCGGAATATATTCTCCTTTGGAGGAGGTATAGAGGAAGTCACTGTTGCATGTAGAAGAATGCAGTGTAATTAACTGAATCAGACGGTTTTCAGGCGATGGGACATTGAAGGACGAGATGAAATTGATAAATGAAGATGAATAGAGAGGAGAGGGAATGAGTGATAGGTAGAGTGAAGGGATACGGTTCAAATAATTACAAGGGATATAAAACAAGTGTATACACGTGTGAGGAATACTATAGATGCTCACGGGTATTGAGTAATTTTGACTTTCATGAATAGGTACTTGTGTTTATAAATAAAATTTTTCTATCACGATTAAATTATGACGCTGCAAATTCCAGCTTTGAGAATACTGTGTGATAGATTTGTCATGCCTAGTTGATGAAATATAATCAGTATCAACGATGAATACAAAACCACCGAAGATCTGGGTCATATATGGGTGTATTTTTGGATAAAAATAAAAACTTTGTCTGTTTTATACCGGTTGAATTATATAATGGAATTATCCAATCATATAAAATTAATTTTCCATAATTAAAAGAAGAGAACAACGCATTCAATTTCTTCTTTCCTGAGCTCGGAACGTAGCTTATAAGTTTCCAAATTTTGCAATGCGACAGTTAATGCAGCAATTCAATTCTTTCGGGAAGATTGGTAAAGGCTAATTAATGCTTGTGTCCTGAAATCAATTGCATATGTGGGAGAATTGAAATTTATTCCATTAATTATATCAGAAATTTCGTTAGGATTCGTCATAATCACATTGCTTGCAAAATATTATGCGCTATATATGATCCAAAATATGCACTTTTAGTAATTTAAGACCTCATTTAAAATAATGAATTTTGATTTTAAAAATTATAGCGATAATAAGTAATATTTTTGGTATAGGTGTCAAAAAAATTAAATTCAGTGTAGAAGGGATGTTTTAAAAAAAATTTCCATCGGTCTAGTCGATTATGGGGATGAAAAAGTTCTTTGAGCAAAATAAATCGACAGTCGTATAATAGAACAAAATGAATGGGAAACACTGGAGTGGATTATATATTCTGAAGTCCGAGAAAACTTTAATATCCCTTCAGGTAACGAAATATGAATGGAAAGTATTTAATGGCCTAGGGCCATGAAGCTTTGCATTTTTGCTGCTTTAAGTCGAATAATTAGAGAAAGAGTAAAGGAAATAGAGTGGAGGAAACCTTTCAGATGCATACTCATTATGCTTTCGAGGCCATGGAGTGAAAAATAATGGGAAACATTTCGTCGCAGCCTGTTTTTAGGAATTTTAGTATCTCTCAACGAATAAGGGTACAAGTCATTTATGGTTTCAATAGCGCGTGTAATAGTGACGGTAAGTAGAGACTCAATGTACAAATTGGAGCCAACGACAAAAGGATTTTAGTATCTTATTAAAAAATATCCTCGATGAAAACAACATATGTGAAATAAATAAATTTCAACGCTAGCCTTTCTGCATTTCCGCTCAAATTATAACCGTAAATGACAAAAAACTTTTTCTCGTGAGAATGCAGTCCGTTAAGAATGACGGGCAACAAGTATTCAGCCCTTCATATTCTCGATGCTCTATCGCAAGAATTGGAAATGTTGGATGGGAACCCAAGAACCCATTGGATTACATTTTGAAGTTGGTGACCAAACTAAAATGGAAAGCATGGCCACTTTGTTGGACATGAAATAATTTAAATAAGTACAATTCAGAACAAACACTTAATGATCCGGACAGGTTTCGACGCTTTCACGTCATCAGCAAAGAGTTTACACGTGCAGTATGGCGAGTTCTTATACACCACCTCAAATTAATATGAAACTAAATATTACGGTAGGGTCACTGACTATTGTGAAAGACTGTAAATTAATTTAAGAAGGAGGACAAATGCATTTTCAGGTCAGCGGGTGCCTACTATGTCCTTTAAAACCTTGATTGCTCTAAATTTTGCATTATTAACAAGTAAAAACCTTTCCAAGAAGTCCGGTCTTGCACCCTTGACATTACATATGCAGCATATTGGGATTAAAATTTGAATTATACTTAAAAAAAGAAGATAGATTGTTAGCTAAGGGTGATTTTTCGTCACAGAAAATGAGGGATCAAAAATTTTCTCTTGGACTTACATTTCTTTTACCGAACTAAAACTTTGGTGGAATCACGACTTAGAAAAGACCCGATTGGATATTTTTTTTCTAACTTTACGGTAGGATTGCTGTGTATATGAGGAATTCTGATGAGGAACATTAACGCGTGATTGAGCTTTAAAGTTTATGAACCTCACACTCAAAAAACAAACCGTCTTCTGGTGTGAATGCTGATGTTTGTTAAGGTAAATAATTACCGGCTATTATTAGGATGGATATCAGAAAGATGAGGTAATTTTCCCCTTTATAAAATAGGATATTTGAGGGCTATAGGTAAGATTTGCATGGAACGGGGAGGAAAGAAATAAAAAAAACCAACATCGACATAGCCGTACTCTGAACCAAAGGCGTCAAGGGTCATGCTGCCTAAAATCCCATCCGAGGGATGTGATTCTGAATTTTAAGTGTTTTCATCCTATCACTCAAATATGGTTGATTTTTCCCGAAAACTCTTTGTGATTGGGCCTTCGTTGTGGCAATCCATTTATTTAGCCTCCATAGCCGCTCGATTTCCAAACGTAACCTATAAATATTTTCTGTACCTTCCTTGGAATCAAGCGTTTAATACATTTGCTTTCAAACATTTTTGGGCTGGCTAATGGAAAATGTTCATCAGATTACAAAAGGCTCAATGCCTAGCCATCATCTGAATTCAACAATCCTAAGTTTAACTCGGCTCCACTCGATTCTCCAATTAGTCAACCTCTCCATATAAAACCTTATTATTCTCTTTGACGTACCTCACAATTTTTTCCATATAAGTCACGGGAGGTCTTTCTTTTCCATTTCTGTCATTCACTTTTTCCTCGACAATTTCCTTCACAAGGCTATTATGTCTGATTATGTGGCCGGTTAGAATATCCCGTCATCATTTTAAAGTTTTAAGCAGACATTCTCTTCTCTCCCACTCTTTTTCCAGACTTCTTCATTAGCCTATTGGTCATTCTATTTTATCTTCACCTAGTTGCACCACATTTCGAATTTCTCCAACTTTGACTTCACTGCGGCTGTTATTGTCCAAGCCTAACAGCCGCATACAATAATGCTCGAGGTATAAATTCTTATAAAGATTTGATTGACTTCCAACCTTATATTTTAGCCGTAAGGAAATGAATGAAAATAATGAGCCTTTACGGCTTGCCAATTCGAATTCTGGCAACAAATACACCTTTCCAAATAATGGCGGAGTATGTAAGTTACTTAACAGAACCCCCGTTAGAAGTTCTCTATCCAGGATAAAATCCCAGCTAGTAAGAGAGCAGCATTAACGGGTCACATTCATGAAAGTGGTTTCCGGAGAAGTTAATACCGTGCCATTGACCAACTTACAACGTTCACACAAACTCAGACAGTCAAAGTAATGCAAGCACACCACCACACATTTTTGAGAATTTTTACTCAATCGCAGCCGTATATATATTTCTCTTTTGGTACAACATTCGTCACTTGCATTTTCTGCTGGTCCCTCTTCTTCATTATATAACTGTACTAATTCTATTCCTCAATTTTTTGTTTTCCTGGTTTATGAGGCTAAAACTTCAAATATGTTGCTCAACATTGCCTCAACTAGGGTATTTCATGATTCTAGGTAAGATTTTGGAACTCTCTAGACCGTTTGAAATTCATTCTTTGCCGGCTCCAATCTTTCTTACCGACCACTAATTCATGCTATCAATCATTTACCCTCTCTCGTTCTTCTCCAAGTTTTTGGCTCCCTTCGAATTCAATAGGAAATGAGTTCGCCCAGTTCTTCCACCGCCCATACGTTCCTCCTCGGGCTATACCGTTGGTCACGCAAGCTTCGCCCGCGAGAAATCCTCAAGCACCAAACCACCCACGCCCACCTCCAAATACCTACCCCTTTCCCCCTCATCCCGACCACGAATCCGTCCGCTCTCATTCTCGGTGCCTTACTCAGGCAACCCTCCAATTTACTCAGAGGGATTGGGAAAAATGTTATTGTACTTGGTCGCAAAATGTACATTTCGTATTAACATGCTCATGTTATACGCCGTGGGCTTTGCGAAAAGAAGATGAAAATAGACTTAGGGCTTTTGAAATATGGGTGTGGAGAAGGGTGGAGAAAGTAAAGTGGGTCGAAAGGAAGACGAACGATGAAGTGCTAGAATTGGTAGGTGAGGAAAGAAATTTGATGGATGAAATTAGGAGAAGGCAGAAGGTGTGGATGGAAAAGGTAATAAAAGGGGATGGTGTTTTGAAGGAGGTGGTTGAGGGAAGAGCGTTTGGTAAGCGGGGAAGAGGGAAGAGAATAACGGGTAGCTTGGATGGAATGATGAGTGGCAGGAGGTATGAGGGGATGAAGAGGGACATCGTGTGAAATTTAGGGGGTGGGAAGAATTAAATGTCCATTTATATCTACCTTTACCGATAGAATACTTATAATAATAATAATAATGTTATACGCACGGAAATGGGTTGGTGGACTTGCTTCCCATTTAGAGGCACGCAGTTCGAACCACGGATGTAGCAGAGGGTATTCGCTCATATTCCCGTTCCTACTGTGGAATTGTAGAATTTTCACTGAGAAAAAAAGCATTCCCTTGAATGGGAGTCGAACCCAGTACTCCCTGATTTCTATCCAGGTACAAATTCAATGTTCGCGAACTAGCTGCGAAACCCTTAACGGCGTTACCCGCTTAAATTGCACAAAAGCAGTAATTCCACAGAGAAGAAATCATTCATATAATCATGTAACTTCCACTGGGAAACGGGACGTCTTCGTAGGTATTAGTGGTACACGAAATCAGAGGCTCCGGGTTCGAGTCCTGGTCAAAATGAATGATTTTTTTCTCTGTCGAATTTCTGATATTGGTCTATCCACGAACTTAAACATGTTTACATACAAGGCGTCTTTTTTCCATATGGATTTCTCGAGGTTTTCAACACTAAAGAGGCTGGGTTAAGACTTCACCACCAAAGGCGGCCAAACGTCAATTGACGGAATTTGTTTTTTATTTATCAAAAGTTGCCCATCAACCCTGATGTCCAGACATTTCACACTTTTTTGTCCAATTGAAACTTTTTGAAATGTTTAAGCGTGATTTTAATCATGATATTGAATTGAGTGAAAAGACATCTGGATTTTGAAGGGCATTGATTGTTCATACACCGTGTTTCTTCTGAGGGGGTATACGACACGCGATGTATTTTCCGATGACATTATTCCAATTTCAGAAGCAAGGCAAAAATATCCATTTCATGATGTTGCATTAAAAACTACGGCAGCAGTAAAATATTATCTGTGAGTGTATGCCACCCAATTTCATTCGCTGCCTGCAATAAAATACCTCATTTATAAGATTAAGTACTTGAAGCGAATGCCCGTCAATTGGCGGCTTGCCGTCGTGGAAGGAGGATTACGTGATAGGAGGAAAATTACTTGACCAAAGAACAAGAAAAATATTTTATATGCAATCTTAAGCGGAATTAAGGAAAAGAATAAAATCACGATCATACTCGATAGAGGTTAATTGTTATCGGTCGACAAAAATCTAATACCGTCTATAATGACGGGTGACCGTCCTCCTAGTTTTAAGGGAACTAGATGTTAAGATGAACTGCCAAACATAAAATGTCGCGAGGTAGACGTAATCGTATGTACTGAGCGAACGTCCCCGGGGTTAAAGCCAACATTAAATACTCATGAGTTTACTTACAACACTTTTGAGGATTGCGAATTTGCCATCTTAATGAAGCCTTACTGAAGTTACCTGCTTATGTGTTCCGGATTTGAGTCCCTGTCAAGGCAAATTATTATTATATAGTTTCACATCGGTGGGGTATCTCCGTTAAGGTTTCCGCGCCTATTTCACAATTCTTGAATTTTTCCTCACCGTAAATTTCTGTGTGGAAAGCACTTAAAGATCAGTACTCCGTCCGTCGGATGAGACGTTGAATTGTGGGACATATCGGTGCCTTTTGTTAAGAGCATAACATTTCCCTACTATCCAGTTCCTACAGTATCCAAATACCTGCTTAAATTATCCTTAAAATATCCTTTATACCCGCTAAATGACGTAAAAGATCCTAGTTGACAATCGCCTTCCCCATATAACTAATGCTTCTGCGAAAATGTGGGCTTGGAGCAGGATAGAAAAGAAATTTAGACGTAACGGAGTGTTATAGAAGTAATTATGGGCTTTTTAGTCCAGGAAATAAATTTTATGAACAAAATTATCTGCATAATCCACAATTATGTAATATCCTGCGAGCCACCACGAGGGTGTGTGGCAGGGGGTGAAGATCGCCAAACATTAACTATTGACATGAAACTAGGAATGGAGGCCTGCTAGTTAATAGGGTCACGTGCAGCTAGATGGTTAGTATCTACCCTGACGAAGTAGCCGCACAAGATATAGCGTTGTAAGTCTGTTGTAAGTAAGTTGTAAAGGATTATTGGTGCTATTACATGCATCATGCACTACAGACTACTCTAACAATATTTCCCCTACCTATCCCTTTGCTACGCTGTCTGTTGTGCTCCATTATGGTACGCGGGAAAAACGGCATTTTAAATACATTGTTGCGACAATCTATCTCTCTAATATTGTTAATCTCACCAAACCTAGCATGATACGCAGCGGTTGTTAATATATATCTAACGTCGTCTGTGAGCAAATCGGTTTCGAATTTACTTAAAAGGTGTAACCTAAGTTTTAACCTAAATTTCTTATGTTGAAAGACATATTAGAAGGAAAATAAGGTGAAACGGAGGAATATTATTGGTTAGCGTCAGATGAGGAGAAACAATATAAACTGTAAGATATGGTAATTGAACGAACAACCCACGTTCTCAGCATACACTGCGCTACTAGACGATATTAAGTCGTGTTATAGCTCAGGGTCAGAATGCTGGAGGAAAACGTCTACGAAATATAATTTATTTGTACGCGAATGCTTTCCGCGTTGTTAAAGGAAATTGAAATTAATATTTAACCAGGAGATTTTTTTAAAATTAGAATGCACGCATGGAATTTGAATATTATCTCCCCTCGAAATTATCAGTTTTCAGCCTTCCGACCAATTATAAATGTCCTAAAATCACTCGTTCAAACTTCGGTGTCGTAACGTCCTCCAGTGTATAGGTCGGCCTTGGAGATTATTAGGGCTGCATTTTCCCGAACGCAACAATTGAAGCACGCACGCAATATTTCCATTTATGAGGTACATTTGGTCTAAAGCAATTCAAAGGTTTATTTTTTACTAAGTAATTGAATTACTTGCGGTGCGTAGCCTGTTTATAGCTGTATTTATAAAGAAGCTCTTCGCTTGTAATGTTTCCAGAGTATTCAAAAATAGAACTAAGTTGTGATACCCTTTCGAAAAATCATAAAATTGAATAACTATAATTGAAAAAGAATGATTTACCGAATTATTTGCTTTGATTATATAAAGATGGTGGTATTACATTAAATGTTTATCTAAATACACGCTTAATTGCTTTGCACTCTCATACCTTGTTTCATTTCATGGAAAATATTCATATAGTACCGTTATGTGTAGCGTAACGTGCATATAACACGTAACGTCCAAGAGACGGAGATGTCGAGCTGCAGCGATGCTCTATCGTCAGCAAATATAAGCCTTCAGATTTTCGTTACGTAGGGATATAGTTACATTTTAAAAACATAGACAAAATAGAGAAGGTACATTGGCAGCGTTATGTAATTTATAGGAAGTAGGGTTTTATGAGTAATTATAGGGAGAAAGGTGTGGTCAAAGGTAAAAACTAGCCCTGCGAAATAAATGGATGGCTACTAAGAACCGCACATATCTATGTGGTTCAAATTTTGAAAAAAAACGTTGGTGCCACAAATAAATCTTACTACGATCACTGCAAAGTCACATTAAGAAAAGAGATAAACACCAGAAAATCCTTATTTTTGATGTACTTTTCAGATATGATCTCCTTTTGATAATTTCTCCATGGCCAATTTTCTGGGGAGAGAAATTAATATGTCATCCCCGTGATTGCTATACATAGAATATTAACTGTCAAAACAAATACCTTATGATTTCATGCCGCCTAAAAACTGAAATAAATGGTAAGCCATGGCAATAGCTGTGCCCATTCTTTTTAGATAAACATAAGAAGAAAATTAGAAGATCTGAAAAGTAAATAATCCATAGTATTTTTTAAGAAGAGTTATCCTCTCTATATAATTGGGATTCATTCTGATAAGTACTACCACAAATCGTATTTCCAACTATGATTTACCAGCCTCATTAGTGGGGAGTTTTTTGAGCCAAGAATTCTTTATGTAAGTATATTAGTTCAATCAGTAGTGATGAACGCGGTTTGAATGCCAAAACAATATTGAAATACCTACACCTACGATTAGAGTAATCAGCACGTGCATGTTGTAGCGTGTTATGATATTCCCTCAAAAGTAATTGATTTTCTAATTTGCGCTCTAATAATTCAAATGCATTGAAATTGTGGGGTTTATAATAAAATTACTGGTACCGGAAGTAACGAGATAATCAAGAAATAAATTTTTAATCAAGCACAGTTGCGAACCCAATTTTATGACATTTGTGCATTGTACTTTTTCTAAGTTAATGTATTTGAATTATTATACAATCCACAAAAAAATAGTGAGGATGCTTGCAGAGGCTTTAACAAACACGTTATCTTAATCCTATTTCAGTGATACGTGGATAAATGAATTCTTTAAATCTTGATATTATACATATCATGTGGTATTTTTTGTATCTGCTGCGACGCATTTATTCATTTTTTATTTCACGCCAGTTGACTAACCCCAGGTTTTTGTTTAAATCCCTTTCGTGGCCTCATTTGGCTGATTGATTAATGCTGAATTGATAAACTCGTTAATCACTTTTGAGTGGTAAAACGTTGCCAATGAGTGTGTATTTGGCGATAAAAATTCATAATCACCCCGCAATTAATCCTCTCTACATTTCCAGTTGTTCTCTTGAATCTCAATAAATCCAACTTTTCTTTTCATTATGCGGATTCTATGTACATGAATCTTCCAATAATTTATTAATGCAGTTATTCAAAAGCACATAATGTATAAAATTAGATTTTTTGTTTGAGGAGGATAAAAGTACCTATTTTAGTTATTTTCTTTATTAAGAGGCGTTGCTGAGTATAGTGTGCTATTAGTTATCATTCAATTAAGGTAATTACATCTTTATAAATAGTACTACCTCCTGGCTTAAACTAAAGCTGCACATTACGATGCAAAAACCGAACTTTACTGATAAGAAACAATAATAATCATTCGAAGATATCTGTTTTGCTATTCTGTCACACTCTTTTTCTCAGTGATCCAAAGCTCAGTTAAATTTGATAAACATGCCGAAAAAAGCGATTTTAAACTGGAGGCATAACATTAAATTGACACTAACGAACAGTGGAAAAAATTTCATTGATCTCGGGGAAAATAAAAGTTAGGTACCTACAAGTTGAAACTAAGGAACACGCTGATTTAAAAGAAAGGTTGCTGTAAGTGACTTTTGTGAAATGAAAAAGAATTGAATTTTTACTATTAAAGTAGAATATAATATCGGTTTATCAACATGTATTCCTGAGCAACTGTATGTAAGCCAAATGGAAATTTTAAAGTGGAGATAACACTGCCAGTCATGTGGAGCGATTCAGGAGCAAATGTAGAGTTTTTAGCTCAAGAAATGGGATAAATTAAAAGTGAGTAGGCTTAATAGTATAGGTAGGTATTATTTTACCCTCCCAATGCGAAAACTCAGGATATTAAACGTTGAAACAATTTCTTTTACGATCTTAATTTTGCACCCAGTAAATATTCAATGTATAATGGAATTATTTTTTATTTAATATTATTACCTCAGTGCAAAAAATAACACCGTTAAATTAATTCTATTTAAAATAGCCATTTCTGGCATTTCATCCTTTTAATAACTTTCTTCAGCCAATTTGCTTTTAATCAATAAATTTCCATTTCCGACGCACAAAATGTTGGCAGAAAGGGGAATATTGCTTTTCATCTGGACGGATTTTAAATATTCTAATTCTCAATCCTCATGCACTAATATATTATCCCAGTCTATTGAAAACTTGCAGATGAATAAATGAGACATAAATTTTCTGTTTTCTTTGCCTAGCAACAATGACAGTTTCAACGCCAATACGTTACTCTCTTGTTTCTATCGGTTAAGTGATGGTGAAAATTATTTTATGAACTGCTAACTTTTAAATCGCGGTCTATCAAGCTTTGGAATTGCCGTGTGAATTCAAAAACCATAATTTTAATAGGAAAATGTATGGACGGATTAAAATGAAACCAGAGAGGGTCAATGAAAAGGGAAGGGCGGACTTCGGCACGCGATTTTGATACCCTTTGATCTACGAACCTCGCGAAATTCTTCCGCCCACCCTCGCTATTTTGAGCGCAGGCGTACCTAATCTTGATGGGTGTTGGTCCTTCCCTTTAGGGTTCCCACTCTCTGCTTCGCCTGAGATCGCGATTATACTGTAAGGGTTCCACCACTCCCATTTCCTCAGGGGCGGACCCCGGTTACGCTCTCTGAGGTGGTTGTTTCTGAGTGAAAAAAAAACACATTACTCACCGCACGGCTGCTCTGTCTTTTCTTATTTTCATTTCAAGTGGTGATTTTAAAAATCAATGGATGATTGTGCAAGCGTAATGATTCAAGAGCACGTAAATGTCACGGAGAAAATAAATTAATAGAAGGGAGTATTAGCTCGAAGGCAGAGAATTTATGCATAGTAAATGGTAGATATTTGGTGACCATCTTTTAGATTTTCTTTTCTTTCTCTCATATGTACATACATATGTCACCAATTTATGACTGAAAATATTAGTAATAATATTGCGAATTGCAAATAATTTTAATAGCAAATTACAAAGGTATTAATATTTCGGATGCATTGATAAGGTATTTCTTTTCACGTTAAAATGATCTACTCAAGGGGCCATTCATACATTCTGATTTTCAATTCTTTTTATCCCTGTAACGCTAAGTAACATTCTGTTAGACCTGTACCCAAAATTACGTTACACTCACAATAAACACTATCTGTTTTGTGAATAATGAATCATACATACTTTATGAATGCGTTATTTATTAATCAATACTCTTATTTAGTCACTAGTGTGTATATATTAGTATTATCGTAGTTGCATGAATAAATAATACATTTATAAAGAATCTTCCTGCTAATGTTAACATAGACTGAACCCCCTTCTTTGTCGATGGTGCATCGAAACATTTGGCTCTATCAACTCTGCGTAAAATGTGGGTGGCCCATCACATTTATGCTGTTCTGCTGATAATAATAATTCCTCTGTCTTACATCCATCTGCTATAAACCTTTTATAGCATGCGTATATAGTATAGCGTATTCGTTAAGGTTCGATTGCTGTACAAGGGTCTAAAAGTCTCACAAGGGGAGTGTCCGAGTTCCGGGTCTAGGATTTTGACGAAATTTGCCAGGCAGGTAGTCCTTGATGAGTTATTTACGAATCACCCCCCATATAGGGTTATATATCCAGAAACTTCGTCAAAAAACGAGTTTGAAATATTTGATTGCAAATATAAAGCCAATAATTAGCCATGTTTAATCAGTGCAGTTTGGGTTAGGGGTAAGGTATTCGCTTCACAATGTTGACGTCCCTAGTTCGATACTTTTCGAGTCCAATTTTTTTTTCATCGCAATTTCGTCGTACGACTTTCCCTGGTTTTACATATTTTTAATCTGTTTACCCGGGATGCATTTTAACTATTTTACGTAATAATTACGTAATTTGCTAAAATTACGTAATTAGTACGTTAAATAGTTAATTACGTTATTTACCTAAATCACGTAATTGGTACGTGGCGGAATTACTTCCGCACGCCCTGTCGTTTTTTGTGTATGAAATTAACGGAAGAGCATAAAGTGTGATCGTGACTTTGAATTTCCGTATCTTTGGCTACGCAGTCCCGACGCACGTACAACACATGTTCTAATTCGCCTGGTGCCGTGATTTTCCAGCGCTGTGCTTTTTTGGAAAAACTAATCGCAAGAGAAAAAAAGAATTTAGGTTTTGTAATCATACAATTGTAAGTGACTACCGAAATGTTCGGGTGATTCTAACATGCTCCTGAAAAGGTGCAATACATTCATTCTTCAAAATTAATTGTTACCTCTGGCTTTTTATCAATTTCCAAGCGACGTCCTTGATTCGAAACTCTCTCCCACCCGAATATTTCGCCCGATCACCCGCACATTTCGGTAGATACTTACAATTATATGATTACAGAGCTTAAGTTCTTTTTTTCTCTTGCGATTAGTTTTTCCAAAAAAGCACAGCGCTGGAAAATCACGGCACCAGGAGAATTAGAACATGTGTTGTACGTGCGTCGGGACTGCGTAGCCAAAGATACGGAAATTCAAAGTCACGATCACACTTTATGCTCTTCCGTTAATTTCATACACCAAAAAACGACAGGGCGTGCGGAAGTAATTCCGCCACGTACTAATTACGTGATTTAGGTAAATAACGTAATTAACTATTTAACGTACTAATTACGTAATTTTAGCAAATTACGTAATTATTACGTAAAATAGTTAAAATGCATCCCGGGTAAACAGATTAAAAATATGTAAAACCAGGGAAAGTCGTACGACGAAATTGCGATGAAAAAAAAATTGGACTCGAAAAGTATCGAACTAGGGACGTCAACATTGTGAAGCGAATACCTTACCCCTAACCCAAACTGCACTGAATAAACATGGCTAATTATTGGCTTTATATTTGCAATCAAATATTTCAAACTCGTTTTTTGACGAAGTTTCTGGATATATAACCCTATATGGGGGGTGATTCGTAAATAACTCATCAAGGACTACCTGCCTGGCAAATTTCGTCAAAATCCTAGACCCGGAACTCGGACACTCCCCTTGTCAGTTAAGGTAATGCAGTCCAAAATAACCCAAGTACGATACGTTTCGTATTTCTGACACTTAGCAACCAAATTGCATTACTACCAAAGCAAACGTCCGAAAAATGTGGTAATAACCGTGGTATAATTAGATTTCGAAGTTGTATACATGTTTATATAATATCACATCGTCCAAAGCCTTTTAACGAAACTAGCTACTCATCGCTGCACACTGTAATTCAACGATCTAATCTTATTCATTTAATTCCCATATACTCCCTAACAAGTGATAACATTATCACAATTTTACGAAGAGTAAGGGGCCTGGATGTTTAAACACCGATCATTGGAAATACGCTACAAAAATTCAAAAGTTTGATTATTTGAGTTGCCAAGGGGTTCACTATTTAGCGTACTATCCTACGGATAGAATGCTAAACTTGAAGTGTTTTCCAAGCTGCACTCAATGTTCTGCTGGCAAATTTCTTCCACTTTCGGGTATTGGACCCGGACCCTCAGACTAGAAGAACTACGGTCATCAAACCAACACGATCCTCACGTCCTGCTGTTCGGGGTTTGATTTGATGGGGGTGTGAATGTCCGCTTTAGATTTTTCCTCCCCTTCTTCAGTCTGAAACATGGGGTGGGCAGTGAATTTCATAATGATGAATGTCCAACCACTGATTGGGTCATCGGGACCCATCCTATTGCATGTATTCTCCTGCTACTACAGCCCCAACTATATTTTCCTCATTCCGCAGTAGAATCAATATATCCGGTGACACCAGCAACACATACAGGCAGTGTAAAAGTTTCTGCTAACAAGTGCGGTGACGTGGAAAATATCTTCGGTGACGAATGGCGATTCGCGGTCCAACAATGAACAGCAATGCGTCATTTCGTGAACTAGGTGGATTAGCGTCCAGATTGGTGATAATTTACTGCAAATTATCGCCAAAATGATCCCTCTAACAACGTGACCTTCGGCGTCTGAGGTATTTTTGTACCGTTCCGTTCTATCTTTCGTACGGTTGTTACGTACCAATAGGGAGAGGTATGCGGCTCGGTATTCGCAGATAAATCCGAGGTTTATAACATTGCCGGCCCCGAACGAGATGAGCCGTTCCCACACAAACACACATATTGTACCAACCCTGCGTTGAAATGGGATGACGCTCTTACGAAGAAAAAACACCGCTCCAAAAGCGCACGTTTGACAGCGCAAAACGTTCGCAAAAAAGTGACGCCGACGGAATGAGTTGGGGTAACTTTTTTTGGGAGGGTGGTGGCGGTGAGTCCCTTTTCATTTTTTCATCTTCCCTCGCAAAGAGAGAGGCTATCTAAAAATCGAATGCGCTGCAAACTTCGACAATAGGGAATAAAGCTTTTATGCGATCTCTATGACCCAAACATTGTGATCATATTCGGTTCGTACGATTTGTTTATTATAGTGATCGAATACCGCTACATTTAAAAAAAAATCCCTTTATGGAATAAAAAGAACATTTAGCCGATTCTTACCAATTGGAAATATAGGCCGATAAATTATCAGAACATAATTTGTTGGTGTCTATAAGTCGGAATGGAAAAAAGGGTGTTTTTATGGCAGCTTTTTAAACTTCCTATGAATAAAAATTTGTATAGATTTGCAAGAAATTTTTATGGGCTTTGTAATTTTAAGTTTGCTTATGTTTTAACAAATACAGTCAGTATTTCAGCTGCTTAATTTAAAAACCTACTTAAGATTTTTTCCTCTCTAAACGAAGGTAAGCATCCCAAAAAATTGTATTTAATTCAATACTTCATTTTTTACTTATAAGTCAAAATAGAATAAATATGAAAAAATAAGGAGCCTCAGCTATTATTGGCAGTTGACCTTTCCATGTTCACCATCACCTTTTTCAAGTACCTTTTTGTCTCTGTTATGATTGCTTTGTCTTCGGTGAATCTCAACTCGCTAATCTCACCCCAAGAAAATTCACCCCTGAAGCTCTCTTTGACTCCGTTGATGGCTTTCTTAATGTGAACATTAAAAATTACGGAATACAGTGCACAACCTTGTCTCTCTCCTTTCTTAATTCTTGTTTCTCCACAGATAACTCCAGATTTGACTACAGCTATTGGTTTTTATATAAACTATGGATAATTCTTAGGTCATTGTAGAATACTCCAATTTCTATCAGAATTCCAAGCATTGAAATCCAATCCACGTTGTCTAAAGATTACTCTAAATCCAAATACGCAAAAAACGTTGTTTTCTTCTTTTCTATCCTCTTCTCCATGAGTAGTCTAAGAAAAAAAGTTGCTTCTCTTGTACCCATGGTATTTCTGAATCCGGATGTATCTGTATTAACTTCTCTGCTTTTCGTTCTATTCTCCTGTATATGATTCTTGTCAATGTCTTCGGCTCATGTGTCATTCATCTACATCTATACGATACCCTGCAAGCCACCGCGAGGGTGTGTGGCAGCGGGTGAAGATCACCAGGCATGCACTACTAACATGCAAACTAGGAACTATATTGTCTCATGCAACTTGATTGTTAGTGTCTACAGTATTTAAGGGGTAAGACATGCATCATGCACTACATAATAGTCTAGAATATTTCCCCTACCTATCCCTTTCCTATGCTGCCTATTCTGTTCTCTTATAGTACGGGGGAAAAACGCCATTTTTAATCTATCTGTACAACAACCTATCTCTCTAATCTTATTTATCTGGTCGAATCTAGCATAATACGCTGGTGTTTTTAATATGTGCCTAACATCTTCAGTAAAGCTATCCGATTGAAATTTCTCTAATAGGTTTAATCTGAACTTTAACCTACGCTCTGATAATGATTCCCACTTTAATTCTTGTATTAATTCTGATACACTACTCAACCTATCGTAACACCTTTTGACGAACCTAGCTGCTCTACGCTGCACACTGTCGAGTTCTCTCATCAAACCTAATTCATTAGGATCCCGTACACTGGCTGCATACTCAAGGTGGGGCCTAACTAGGTTTATGGTCCTAAAATTTTCGCAGTTCTCCACGACCTCTTCTTTTTGGGAATGGGAATGATATTAATATTATGGAAATCCCTGGAAATCTCTCCTCTCAGCACATTTCGTTACTGATTTTGTAAATATGGTTTAATTCCTTCTTTCCTGCATTTTTCTTTAGCTCAGCTAAATATTCGTCAATGTTCAGAAGTCCTATACATCCGTAGGACCCTTACTGCTGCGTCAAATTCCGATTTTTCGTTTGAGGATCCCATGCCATCATTTTCGACTTCGTGTTTCTCTTTTATTACATTCTCGCTGAGATTGCTTCCGTTGCATAACTCTGCAAGATATTCTTCCCATCTCTTCACTTTTTCTTCATTTTCAATCAAAACCATTCTTATCTAGTGTCCTTTATGGAATTGCGTATTGCATTTCGTTCTTTTGCGTGGTTCCTCACATTTCTATAGGCAGCTTCCACTTTTCCATGTGCAAGGTTTTCTTGTACATCTTCGCATGAATCTTTGGTTCACATTTCCCGCTTTGCGACTTATTTCGTTCCTTATTTGTTTCAGGGAAGGGTATGCTTAATTGTTCGAGATTAAATCTGGTACCTTACTAAGGACTCATTCATATGTTTTAACATTACGTTCGGGATTATTCCGTGCCGCAATTGATCTCGAACGATTTCAGCACACCCTACCGACTCTTATTGATCGTGCATTCTATTGTAGCAATTAATAACAGTTGAATAATTTTTAATCAATTAACTCTTAAGGATGTTCTCTTTGCATCAATGATTGTTATTCAAGGGAGAATGATAGAAAAAGACAAACTTCATGTTTGAATAGAGGTAAATAATATCATAGTTATTTTGCACCTAAGAATCTTATTGGAGATGTTACCTTTCTGATAGATTAGGATTAAATTTTTCAACTCTAATTGCGAGTCAAACCCATTTTGTTTGTTTTTAAAATCCCATATGCAGTTTTAAAAAGGAATACTTACTCTTGAATAAAAATAGCTACAGAAATTGAATAGAAAAATACCTGTAGAAATAGGTATTTCAACGTAACTTCGGGATCACCTAGAAATTTAAATGTAGGTATGTGGTGAAACTTGAATTCTATGTAGTATTTTTGAAGGATAAGAAGTTGATAGGTTTTTTCCTCAATATTACTCAGTGGGTGGAAAAACGTTACGTTTATATTTCAAATGAAGGAGAGAACGTTTCTATGAGTGCCATATTATTTCTGATGCTTATATCGGTTAAGTAATGCATTTTCAAGCATAGGGTCGTAACTAGGGGAGAAAGACTGAAACTCAATATCATGCGCGGCATTATTGGAGGGAAGACAGCTTCGTAACAATAGAAGTTTTAAAGTAAAAACTATAATGCCTCCGCAACTCGACGTTGTAGTTAGCGAATGAATGGCTGCAGACAAAAAGTCGAGATACATCCAGTTTCCTGTCTTGGCACATGACTTTCTCTCGGTGGAACGCTGCTACTAAACCAAGCACAAGGATAAAGATTGGAATCTAGAAATATTTAGCTTACAAAGATATCTTTATGATGAAATAGAGCGGCTATCTCATTAGAAGCTATTTTGCTCGTTAAAATACTGATATTATTAAAGGAGAGTCATACGTGTGAATACAGTTTTAGGGTTGAAGACATTTTTTTCTGAGTATTTAGCGTTCACTCTCATCCAGGATTTGCGTTTGGTTCTCACCTTATGACTTACGCTCACTATCTCTGGCAACAGGGTGAATCATTCCCTGGTTGATTGAATGACCCTCGCGTAGGATCAGCTATTCTGAAAAAAAACATAACATATTTCGACAAGTTCCTGCCCAGTCCCCTGGTAAGCTAAAATTTCGGAACTCAACACACTCAGTGGGACAAAAAACAGTAATACGGTGAATGAATTCACATCGTCGTAAAATGTTTGTGTTAATAGAAAAAACGAGTTTGAACGTTTAATATGTAGCTGAAATTATAATAAACACATTTTTCGAGAATAAAGTTTTAGCAAAACTTTTTATCCAGCATGACTAATTGTGTCCTATATTCACAAAGGCGAATTCGATTTATTGCTCTTAATTAACAATGTAATTATAGATTGATCGTTTAGGAGCCCATCAGGATTATTTGTTCCCACTCCACTCCACTCGCCGATTATGATGAAATACATTACTATAAAAATGTCAGTCCAATTGGCAATTGAGCCCATGAGAAATTTTAATTAAAATTTGTAACAATAAGTTTACATACGTTTTCCATGAATAAGCCATTCAAAAAAATTAGTATTATCAATGTTTCAAATACAGTAAATATCGTTAAGCAACAATTGAACTTTTGTTTACTATGCATGACATTATTACGGGAATATTTGACCATATTCTAAACATCAGTTTCAATTATTCATCGTTATTGAGTTGATAATTTTGCGATGAACTCATTACGGTGTTATATTAATTATGCGAGTACTATTATTCGCATATTTATTATAATATATGTCCAGATTTTTAAAATTGCATTAAAAATCAAGCAATAAATGTTACCTTAAATAGCCATTTAGGGTAAAAAGTCCCTCATCTTTCATTCTGAGGGGGTATTTTTCATCTAAAATAATTAACAGTTTTCTTTTCAACAGGGGTCAATCAGACAGGCAGCAATCCCAAGGTCAAGTGCTGCAGGCATGACAGGACTCAAAAAGGTAAGTTGCTTTAGCCATCCCACAAATCGTGCCTTCCCACAAATATTCAATTCGTCGCTAATTGACGTAATATGTACCCAGGATTTTACAATTATATATAATTGAAATTGAATTTTTTCCATTATATACTGATGTTGATGTATTCATAATTTCAGTTACTACTTCATGTTCTTTACATGCCGTGTGAGTTGCACCTTGCGTTAGTACTTGCAAAGAAATTGTATATTTGGAGGATTTTACTACACAGTTATTTTTCTTAAAGATAGGATAGTGTTTCATAATTGATTACAGCTAGTAAAAATTCACAGCACCGTCTATAAGCAACTGAACCGAAAAAAATATTATAAATCATAGAACACAAAGATAATGCTTTTAAACTATATGCAGGTAATTTTTCCTTTGAGTTACTTGTAAAGAACTTGTGAAGGATTTGGAACATCTATTTCCTTGGCCATTTTCGACAGTTTTGTAGAGTAAAAAATATGCACAAGGACAAATATTGTTTAACGTTGACAACACAAAATTCCATAACGTTTAACTTCTGTAGCAAACACGCCCTCTTTGGCTCAAAAAAGCAAATGTATACAAGCAATTATAAAATTGCGAGTATTGGTGAAATTGTTAAAGTTATACATTCAATTACAATGAAAGCATCATCGAACTAATGCTCGGATAATGCGGTGATTGAATTTCAATTCACTGGATTAAGAGCTGACAATTATAGGGAATGGAAAGTTAGTTTTTAGAGACAGCTTTTCGGGATAATCTTGTTGCTCTTCAATTCGCCTAAAAAACCATGTTTGCATTGTAAAAGGAGTCTCTGGATCAAACAATTTAATCGAGCCTCCTAATATGAGCCCCGTGAAATACAGCAATTGGCATTGATTTGCGGTATTACAGGTAGTATTTATCGCCTTGAAATGTTTTGCTTGTGAGTAGAGGTCCAAGAAAATAGTTTTATGATAATTCAAAATTAGTTTTCAGAATCTCAAAATAAGCGTAATGTAGTTTTATGCTTGCTTTTTCCGGTACAAATAATATTGCGAAAAACAAAAAAATACTATCTTTTTACTGTACTTTCCAAGGGCATAAACAATCCGTAAGATACGAGCAACACACTTCGTCATTGTACTTAAATATAAGTAGCTATAAATTAAAACTGCTAAGAACCTATTTTGAATGTACACTAATTGACAGCTCGAATAAGCAACTGACACCTTGTTCCGTTTTTCTTACTTGTCTTGGTATTTCTTAGCATTAATAGAGAATAAGAGTTAATTTAACTAAGGTTACCATCACATGTAGAGGCTAAGTGCCTAAGTTAATTGAATGCAAGCATTATTAAAGTCACTGCAATTCCTGGTTTTAATTGCTGTCAACGTTCACTGGCTAAAATGGAAAACTGAGAGAATGACCTCTCACTGTCCATTTGGTTTGTGAGCATCCACAAGGATTACATTGCAAATTTATCTTACCCTGGGATGTCTTCTTTCATTGAACAGAGGATTGTCATAATGTCTATGCCTGGGTTTTTCACATTTGCCAGTTCATCTCGAACAGTTTTCCTTTTACATAGCATAACGTTCTCGGAGTTCCAAGTTAGTTCCTCGTTCAACGAAAGGAATTGACTGAATTTTCTTTAAAGCATACTGGTTAAGAGGTGTATTAACTATAGATGGGCCGAATAGCAGATTTTTCGAATTCGAATATTAAATCAAGACTCGAATACTTGAATATCTGGAATTTCCAATAACTCGAATACTAGAATTGCAATTCATACGTTAAATGTTATTCTGCTGTATTTAATTTGTTCATGGTGAAGGGTTATGCTAAAACTTGAATAAAAATAATTTAATTCTGGTTTTAAAATATCAATTATATAAAAAAAAATTTACTGCCTATGATGGAATTTAACTTTTATAAGCGGTAATAAGAGAGCCGAAAGCTTTAATACACCTTCAAGATCTGGCTAGTTATGAACCAACCACAAACTAGTATCAAAGTTCAAGTAAATTGAAAATTTACATAAAAGATTAAAGTTGGAAATATTAATCTCATTGTCAGATCTGATCAAATGAACTATAGAATTACTATGACCAGGTAAACATTTTACATGTAATTCACGCACAATTCTGTAAAGATCTGTGAGTAAAGTATATCGATGTCCCTGAGTTTGAGCAGCTCTCTCTTCCAAAAGAGAAAACCAACTTTAATACAGTTAGGTAATGCTTCTAACTATTATTTCTCCTCTTCTCTATACTTTTCATGCTGAAAAGTTGCAACTGCAGTGGTCCCACCCAAGTTTCAGTCAAGTAACAAGTTTCATAGTAAGGTTTTACAACTTTCATAATAACTTTTGAATATTTGAAATAAATAAAAATTTGTCTTTTTCTTTATTTAGCCGAAATTTCACGCAGGCAATTCTTGGTCATCAAAATTTAAGTCACAAAAACAGTTCTAATCCAAATAAAATTTTTGTAAAGTTTATCCAAGGTGACAAAAAACTTTATTTCAATAAATACATGTAGAAATGAACATTCTATAAAATACATTTTACTGCATTATAATCGGTTTCCTCTTTCGGAAGGTGTAACATCTCAAACTTGGGCATCTCGGCGTATTCTCGACGATGTCTCGACGGAAAATAGCGACAAGGTCTCTTAGTGCTGGCAGTGTAGAGAAAGTAGTTCTCAGTAATTATAACGTAAAATTCATTTGCTTTTTGCGAAAGTACGATATGAAAGAAGAGGTACGTTGTGTGACTTTTTATAAGTCTTATAAGTTTTATTCTCGTCTGGACAAGAGTCATACCTGCGACCGTTAACAACGGTCCACAACGCAGGATTACGGTTAGCTACTGGTGCATTTAGGACCTCTCCTGTCCCAAGCTTATATTCCGACGCCGGAGAGCCGCCGCTGGCAACTTGCAGGCTAATTCTGACATGCAACTATGTGTCAAAAATGTTATCTATGTCGAAACACCCATGTTTTGAAATCGGTTTTAAACCAAGGTTTTTAGATATTTTTAACAAGGACAAGGGCTTCCAGACCACTAAGCATTCGTTTTAAAGATTTCATGGAGGAATTTGGATTTCGCTACCGGATGTGTACGCCGTCGGGTATTCGAAATACCCACCTTGGTTACTACCGCGACCAGAGTGTTATACAGGTCTGCATAGTCGCCAGAAATCCTCTTCCACGTCTCCGGAGTACCAGAGCCTGTTTTTAGAACTCCTATGTAACCACCCGGACTCGATCCCCGTGTATACGGATGGATCGAAGTCAGATTCAGCATGCGCATTGGCCGTGTACTCCACTCAAAACAATTACATCAAGGCCAGACTCAATCCGCTGTGTAGCGTATATACAGCGGAATTAATGGATATTAAAACGGCCCTAAGAAATATCAATTCCAATTCTGGCTCTTTCCTCATTTTCATGGACTCCTTAAGCGCTTTAAAGTCCATTTCGTCCTATTACCCACTCCATCCTCTTGTCCAGGATATAAAATGCACCCTCCAATCCCTTCGCGGCAAGGGAATCAAAATTTCTTTTATTTGGGTCCCTGGGCATGTGGGAACAGCTGGCAATGAACGTGTGGACAAAGCAGCAAAGGAAGCACTACACATGCCAGAAATGTTAACGGACTTGATAACTGTAGATGACCTTAAGTCTAAGTTTCGAAATATGGTTATATGCAGACGGCAGCAATCGTGGCAGAGGCTAACGAATAATAAACTTCGGGCTATCAAACCGGTAGTATCAGCGTGGCCCTCCTCCGTCAGGAGTGCCCGGAGGGAAGAAGTCGCAATCACTCGCCTGAGAATAGGGCACACTGCCTTGACTCACTCATACCTCTTCACCGAAGAGAAGGCATTACCTCGGTGAGATGATTGCGACTTCCCTCTGAGTGTGCGACACATCCTTACAGAGTGTGATAAATACTGTTCTTCTATGGAGAAACACAAGGTTAACGGGACCTTACGCGAAACTATTATAGGCGATTCTCCGGAGAGTCTGACCCGGATAATTGTTTTTTTAAAAGACATTAATGTTTTCAATGAACTATAAAATCTTTGCACTAGACCACGACCTGCACATGTTATCACATAAATACAACTGAGGGAAATACTATATTACATATATTTTATTCACCCATGGATGAGAGTGGTGCAAAATGACCTCAGCTGTCGACGCACCCAAAACACCCAAATACTACTACTACTGCTTTTTGTAAGTTAATGATGAATACGTAACGGAAGTAAGCGTGGCTCGCATCGAGTGGCAAACGTCGACGATGTTACATGCTTTCTTCGATTTTGAATCGTGATATTCGGTTGCTAGTTTCGTTGTCTTATTTGTCGTGAAAAGACAAGAGTTTTTCCATAATTCCATTAGCTAAAACTGTTGTCTTTCCACCATAAATTATGTGCCGAAATTCATATACGGACTCTTATCTCCATGTTTGTTATTTCCGAAAAAAATCACGTTATGTTTGGTTTAATAGACATAAAATGATTTTAGTGCGTATATTTTGTAAAAGTTGCGCCTCCTACGAATGCAATAAAAATTTGCATTTTTTTCGGTACTTCGTCCGAAACGTAATGAATTTGTGTTTTATCGTTTTATGGCCGCATTTTCGTGTAATGTCGCGTTATGTCGATAAAGCGATTTCCCTGGATCCCTACTTACATGACTTGCGGTAGGTATCAAGTAAAAAACGTTATTTCCGGAACCTTTGATCCGATTCAACGTCATTTCGATGAGGATATCAATTGTTATTTTTCATTTAAGTCAACTGCCAATTTAATGGTTACACGTTCGTTCGGGCTAAGGGCGAAGAAATCACTCTTGACTAAATAATTACTCCGTTTGTGTAAATATATCGTTGCATCAATGCGATGAGGGTGCGATCATCAATCTTACTTAGATTGATTGATCCTTTGAATTGTCATATAATGCATGCATGTTTTTTTTTGTCATCCGTGGTAAACGGTTCGTATAAATGCAAAAAAATAATTGAAGTTAATGGAATTTGGAAAGAAAAAATTTACATATTTCAAAATCCTTACCTGCTCTTAACTAATGATGGTGACGAAAAAATTTTTATACTGGATTACATGCAAACAAGGCCTGGCGACTAAGTGCACCATCATCTTTAAGGTTGTAATACCTATATCACTTTTATTTTTGTTAGTTATTAGTTAATGTTATTACCACCCGGTTGCTGGTAATTAAACTCGTTACCTCTCAAATTATCAAGAGTAATTTAGTTCCCCTGGCTAGCTCAATTGAATACATATAGATATTACATTGTTTACCTTACGTCACCTCCTTTCTGATGTAATTCACAATAAATCAAAATCACAACACAAAATAATACCCTTCTAATATTATACAAATACACAATCACTTTCTTCCTTCTTCAGGCTCTCACTTTAAACAGACAGGCCATAGAACACTATACATATATTTCAGAGCCACTTCACTGTTCACTTGACACTCAAATACAGTCAAATACCCTCTTAAAATTTAGTACATATAATGTTTAGTGAGGAGTGGACCACTAAATTCCGTGAGTGCGCTCGGGGAAGTCCTCGGCTGTATGCTTCAAGTTGTGATCGCTGCCTCCGTCTGCAACCCTGATTTCTCCGCCTAGGTGGTTGAAGACCAACACCGCGTCCCTATTCGGCTGCAATTCCGCACTCCCGTCAGATAACCACCCGACGTGGATTCAGCTCCCCACGGGCGGATTGTAGATATCGATGGCCTTAGAATATTTTTCAGGAAACCACCCGACGAGGATTCAACTCCCACGGACAGATTGTTGGCCTAGAAGACCTCATTTTTTTATGGGTGTTTTCAAGTCTGTTTCCGCACTAAAAGGCGCATCAGACCGGGAAGACAAGTGAAAGGATAGGATTGGAAGGGGAAGACCTGGTGTTGCTCTCTTCTCCCCGTTATATAGCGAACTCTCCCATTGTTTACGTTCTGCTCAACATAACTCCCTTGCGTTTCTTGCCGCGACGACTAACAATAAAATTAGTTACAATTTATTTGTTGAGTATGGCAATTCGCTAATGTCTTGATCACCGCGCTCATTACCATAATCACCCATTGTAAAGCCAGGCGCCATATTTTCCTATGTCTCTGTATAAAATCTATGGACAAAATTGAAGATGGCGGCCCCTTGAATCCCTTGCATAAAGATTCCCAATGTGCAAGACATGGCTTGTAAATGACACTTTACAAGATGAACTTTCCAATTAAAAGAATATCGTTCAAATACAGTTCCGAAAAGATGTTCACCGATAAATCTTTTTTTCTAAGTACGTCATCCTTAAATGATAAAACTTATGGCTTTTAGTACAAGCCATCAGAATAATAATATCTATTAAATTTTCTGGTAATTGTAAATGGATTGTATATTCTATGTATTCTATGCAGGAAATCTATATCATAATACTCTCGATAACACTCACGTGAGCTCGTCATATGCTTTGAAGGATATAATTAAGTTATTCAGTTGATTAAAAATGTGCCATTCAAAAGAGATTACCGTTCTTCGCCAAATTACCCAAAATCAAGGAAAAGCCAATGTAAAGAAGGAAACTAAGTGAATTTTTATCTTACAGTCTTAGCAGTCACTATGACAGTTTGAGGGACTGGCGTTCATCTTTGTTTTCCATGAACCTTGAAAATTATATAGCTTAATAATAATCATTTTTGTTACGGTGCGATCCAAACTATTAATTTTCGGTTTTTCTAATGTTCAACTTTTAAATGTGTAATTCTTTTCTTTTCCATAAATATATTTCTCGTTTTAAATTCCCAACCTTCCTCATTATTTTTTTTTTTTTTTTAAGATGAGTTGGAAAAAGTTTAAAGCAATAAATACTTAAAAGAATGTTGCCAAAATCAAAAACTTTTCCCGGTGCATTGACTCGAGGAGTTCTTGTGTTTTTCACCGAGTCGCAGTGTAGTTAGGCATCGACGTATCTCGTGCCATCATCTTCAAGGTAAACTCTTCATCCAATTGAAAGAAGACCATTCTAATCAAATACGGAATAAATATGACAACTAATAAGTTTTTGTGCTTTTCCGAAGTATTAATTGAGTAAATTCTTCTCGGGTCTTCATCCGGGTTAAGTTCTCCATCTCCGCCGATGTCTCGATGAACGACTCGCTGATCGTCCTCAGGGCAGGCATTTCCCTGAAGATGATGAGCGAGTCGTTCATCGAAACGTCGGCGGAGATGAAGAACTTAATCCTGATGAAGACCCGAGAAGAATGTAACTAAATTGACATCTATATTTCCAAAAAGTAAAAATCAATGTATTTTTCTTAAATGTATTTCAACTCTTTAATTAGATGAAAAGTGACTCAAAACCTATGAATAAGAAATTTAAAGACCGTAAACACCATGATCTCAATGCACCATGTAATTATTTCAATAAAAATAACGCCGAGGGATATATTCCTTTGATATCTTTCCGCTAGAAAGGTGGTGCCAATAGTCTAATCTGTTATTTATACTATATCATCTAAAAGTAGCGTTTAAGCTCCTATTCAGGCATGCTACAGCAAAAATATACTACAGCCTACGATTATGACATCATTTTCAATAATTTAAAATGAGATCAGGCAGTGAGGACTTTCACCGCTGTAAATTCTAAGAGACTAATGATGCCATGTAATTTGGTGACTTCCAGTTCAGCTTTAAGTTAAAAGAGCAGAGAGCTGTAATTCCAAAGCTTTGTCCTTTCGGCCAACACATTCGCCTATTGGCAAATCCGGGCTTGAATTCTGATACGGCCAGAATTCGTTCTCTAAATAATTCCACCCACCACTGTTATCAAGAGCGGCACGTGTATTCCAGGAATTTGCGAAAGAATGCGGTGACTAATTAAACCGATTAGCTTCACGCGAACCTCTTGTCGGGCCTCCATTGCAATGTGCGGGTGCGCTAGTCCAGAAATGCAGAGTCAAAAAGGCAGATGCAACTGTTTCATTTGGGGAAAACTAATTCCGCTCGCAAGAGAATATGAAGGTGAGTAAGAGAGAAGGAGAGAGAAAAGTTCATTAAAACTTTGCCGTTAACGAACGCCAAAAGGTAGGCGAAAACAGGGTTTTTAATTGAACTCATCTACTCGACTAATAATCCGAGAGGAATTATTCCCCTTGACGGGAATGCAAGTGACGATAATGATTTCATCTGATGTTTAAGTTTCCCTCGAATGTATTTTGGAAACATTACTGGCATTAAAGGGCAAAGAAAATGTTCACTATCACCAATCATCATTTGCTCAAAAAAATAATGAAATCAAATACTTTGCTGTTAACTTTTAGTTTTCTCAACTTGGTGTAAAGTAGCAGAACAGAAACGCACTGAAAGAACCTAACACCAACTTACATTGCGAATTTTTGGGTATTGCTAATCTAAAAGGCTGCTTAGAGATAGACTGCCCAGATAATTGGAAAGTTGTGTCGGTTGACCTTTGAATATCGGAAAACAATTACGTGTGTCTTTTTATTTGTTTAATTGTTCAGTCACGCCTGTGACTCCAGTATTTTTACAATATCGGTGTACTAATTGGGTATAAAAAATCTTGCATTAAATGCTTATCATTACAATTGGAACAAACGGGGTCTTCAAATAACTGGAAATCAATTCGACAGCTAAGCTCTTCATATTTACGTATTTATTCTCTTTCACATACTTCACAATCTGTTCCATGCGTCTGTCATAATGCCTGCCTTTTCTAATCCTCCCGTTCAATTTTCCCTCGACGATCTTCTTCGTTCGGCCCTCGTGTCTCAAAATATGGCCGATTGAGCTGCACCGTCTTCTTTTTAGAGTTTTCGGCAGACTTATCTTTTCTCCCACTCTTCTTAAGATTTCTTCGTTTGTCAGTCGATCGATCCATTTTATCTTCGTAATTCATGGGTAGCACCACATTTCAAATGCTACCAGCCTTGAATTCTCCGCTGCTGTTATCGTCCATGCTTCCGCTGCCATATAGTAGCATGCTCCAGATGTATGTTCCGACTTCATTGCCACTCACCTCCGTTACAATCTAGCCTCTTTTCAATCAATTCCCACAATATTCCGCTGCTTCCAGTCGCGAAATATATTGCTTCGCGTAAATCGGTTTACGAACCGGTGTGACGCAACTATCTCCCTTCACTCTTTAGTATTTTCAGCTCTTCATATTTATTAACTATTCTCTAACTAATTGCTCTATGTATCTCACTCGTTACTAACTCGGTCGTTCCATTTTATCTTCATCATTCTTCGGTAGCGCCACATTTCAAATGCTACTAGCCTTGACTCCTCTACTGCTGTTACCGTCCATGCTTTGCTTCCATATGGTAATACACTACAGCTTATGTTCTAATGAAACGTTTCCTCAATTCCACGCTTGTATTTGCAGCTGTATGCAGAATCTTCTTTTGGTAAAATGCTCTTTTCGCATGGGCTATTTTACTGGCAATTTCTCTCATTTATCAAAATAGGACTGTTTAGGACTATTGTAGGACTGATTTCGAGTAACTACCTGTAACACTCATAGCATAGGTGTAGACGAAAGGGAATTCTGGTCAAACCTCACGATTATAGCTCTATAAAATCCTTTCCACGGATATCCGTTGCCCTACGTAACCATCTCTCGCCAATATACCTTCGGTTTCCACTTTTCTTGACTCGTCTGAATTAAAACTCTTTTTCAGATCTCCACGGTAGCTTTTGACAATCGACTCTTAATAGGCGTAAAGAGTGTTTTTGACTTCTCCCGAAGCAGAGTCTGCAACGGAACTTCCACCCCAACACCGTAGTAGGTATTTGGTGATCCCGCCACCATTCACTTTCACCGGAAAACGCTCCGAATTTCCAAGCGAGCGGGTTTGCGTGTAATTTGAGCCGTATTTTGACCGACTCCATCCTCACGGTTTTCTCATCTGACGTTTTTCCTCTTCGCTTCCTGCCAAGTATTTTCGGGGCTGGGGGAGAAGGTCGACCGGCCTATTTGCAGGACGCAATCGGCGATCGCATGAACGGAAACGTACGAGAAATCTCCGACGCTTCTAAATATGCGTCCCATTGAAAGAAAAGGTTTCTCCTTCTCCCCCTCCCCCCCGTATTCTTCCCTTTTATATATAATTCTCTCGTGTGTGCCGCGATGGGGTCCAATTTAGGAAATGCCGCGGGCTAACTCCGCCGGAAACGCTTTTCTGTGCCTCCCTGGTAAAATTCCGAGAGAGGGCAAAGAGTCCTGTTTTTCCGGGCTCGCTTGCATCCACCACAGACACTTGGGATTATTCCAATAAACGAGGAAAGGTTTTTAGTCGCTAGTACCATCGGGGATGTCCTTGTACCACGCTAGCTCGACATGGTGTTCGAAAACCGCAGGGGTAGCGATGTTTTTGACGGAATATATCCAGCTATTTACATGGTGGCGAGACTGCTGGACGAGAGAGTCGTGTATTTTTAAGCCCGAATGCACAAGGCGATCAAACAGAGCCGGATCCCAAGTTTAACTATAACCACGACCTTTCACAAAGGCCATCGCGTGCAATACTTCAGATCTCCTACAATATAAAATTACGTTCTAAATAAAGATAGACGCAGAGGTGGTTAGCGCGCTTGTCTTTGTATTTGAATATTCTATTCAGCTATATTACTGAAGTGCATTTTGCAGCATGTAATTCTGCAGTAATCGCGCATAACATTTTTCCGTACAGATTTTAGTGCTCGGGAGATAGCAAAGGTATTATGTTTCTGCTAAAAATAATCTCTATGCTTGCGTCATTATTTTAGGCAAAAAATGCAATGCCGTATATTTTAGACTGTTTCTATGTTTCCTTCTGTTATGAGATGTTGAATTTTTTTTATCATTTACTGACTCCCGACAACAGTGTTTACTACCGCCATTCGGTAAAACTGGATACAGGGTAAATGCAGGAGCATTTTTTTAAATAAATCACGAAAAGGTGGAGGAAAACCTTGCGTAATTAATGAATGACCGAGGTGCCAATGATTTAAAGTCATATTTTAAAGAATGGAATGCGAAGACAATACTACACGCATCGCACCCACTTGATCACTTCAGTAAAATGTTTCGATACTTCTTAGAGCTATTTTGCTTGACAGTATTTTCCAAGCGATTTCAAACACAAAGCCCACACTAAAAACTGCTCCAAGAATCCTAGTTATCCTGTCACCAATCTCAGAAGTAATAATTTGAGGCATAATATGTTCCTTAGATCATTTCAGCTTAAGCTGTCGTAACAGACTAACTTAGTTTTGTTGATAATTAACATTATTTTATCAATTTTGTAAGTACCATAGATTTAAAATTTCTCAAAAAATTCTTCGCATGTTGGATGAAAAGTGGAATTTGTAGTGTGTATCGTGCATGATATTCATGGTAGTAGTTAGTTAGGTAGTATATGTAAACTGGAGGATCGCGAACTAGCCGCGAAAACCTTAATGGCATTACCCGCAATAAATACACAGTATCAGAAATTCCACATAGAAAAAATCATTCGTCTTGACCGGGACTCGAACCCGTATTATCTGATTTCCAGCCAGGTGCTTCAACCAATCGGACCAGTTTAAACTTTTACCAAACGGAATTCAGGGTATACAAGTTCCACTCGTATGTCCTGAACGAAAAATCCTCTTGGAGCGCGAGGTGCTCCAGGGAAAGGAACTGGCCCCCCCTACCCTGAATGTGTGAAATTCACACGCCTGTGGCTCAGTCCGGGGTGATCTCTACCCTCACCTATCAAAACCAACCTTCGGATTGAATAACTGATTGTGAGTAGGAGTTCCACTCCTGCCAAGGTGAATGATTTTTTCTCTGTGGAATTTCTGCTTTAGTCCGTGTAAACGTTGTTGTAAGTAAATGCATATTTGGAGATGCTTCACACCCTGCCACATATCCTCAAAGTCGCTTCAGAGATAGGCTGTAGATCAAGGAGTATTATTTATTTTTTGTTCCGGTTTTCCATAATAATTGCATTGTGAAGCGAGAAAATGAACTTATCGCTAGAAAATCTGCATTATACTCAGTAAAGGACTGAAAAAAGTTACAAAATATGCTATCAAAACGGAGCAAAGAAAATTGAGCGAACCTATTTGTCATTTCCCCATACACCTTGAGAATTACATTTCTAATTACCATTCAGTAATGTGCGGATAAAATGAATATTAAAATGTTTTCTCCAGGCCCAGGGGTTTTAACAAGCCAGTTAATACTCAACTACTCGGTGCACCCGAGTTTAATTTTCTGCTGAAACAAATTTAGCTAGTTTTTGTAAAACAGTGGATCCCATATATACAGCGCTGTTTTGTGATACTAAGAGCTAATTACTTGAGGTTAGAACATGACATGTGTTGTTAAAAGTCATATTAAACTTCTACTCTAACAAAAAGTTGTTGTTAACAGACTTCATTGCTGTCCTGTAGTCTCCAGAATTTCGATTCCGGCAGCATAATTCTGACACTTGTTAAATCACAAAGTGCCTTATGAAGGTATTGATATTACTCAATCAATCATCCGCTTATCATTCCAATCCAAATTACCTAAAGAAAAATAAAGTATCTTCTTGGGAATCTGGTGAAATGTAATTAATAGGATGTTTTTTGATGAATATTTTAGTTCCTATCCTACTGGTAAATTTTGCCTTTCTGACATTAAATGAGTAAAAAGGCTTCTTGATAAAACTTTTTCAAGGAGTGATGATATTTTATCCATATTTTTTTTAATTAAACTAAATGTTACCATAAGCAGCGCTATATATAAACTTTAATACTCTTAGTGTTTCCTCAGCGCATAATTTATGGAAACTTTTCATCGGTCTTCCGATGAATCTGAAGGCTCTGGCACGGTTAAAGAACCAAGAAACTTTGACCGAAACTTTAGTAACTCTTTGGTCATGCGTAAGTTAATTTCAGGGCCAAACTCGAAGATCCATCGCTCATAAACGATAATGCAATTGAAGTAATTGAAATTCATGCCCATATGTTTGATAAATTGGATTTTTCCGAGCATATTTTTGCCACTAATTTTTATTTTTCCACTAAAAGCATATTTTTGCAAATGATGTGGTCATTATAAGCTCCCTGAAATCTTTTATCGCAAAAAATTTCATTTTTAAGCTTTCTGTGACTAAGTCAGTGGTATTCATCCATTTTTTTTATTCATTTGGGTTATATTTACCTCTTACCTATCAGTGATGTTTGTAAATTATGTAGCTGTGCTTTTAGGGTTGAATTCGTGTGTAGCCACAAATAGTTTGACTGTTTACTCATCAATAATGCAATGTTCTCTTTTAGCCCATTACTGGATATAATTTTCAAATAGTATTTTTCCTTTAATTTTACCCTCATTGTACTTTCTTCACATAGCCCTTAGGGTTCGTATATCTCGATTGTGGGAACCGCTGTTCTAGATGATTACTTATCCTTTTATCTAAATCCAATCTTTACTAAAACATCTCATGTATATTGCTTTATATTGAAAGCAATCTCAGTGATAGATTTATTGCAACACCAATCTTACTTTTATAGTATTTTGCTCATTTGATAGTAATTTACAAGGTACATCTGAGCTCAGTTGTATCGTTCGCAAGTCACGGATTAAAGAACAACCAAATTAGTTTCGTTACAAGTAGAACGACTACAATCAAATGGCATGCATATAGTTAACACACCCGTATCTACTGCATGCAACAAATTTTATGTAACGGCGTGCATATTGTGCTAATATATTTGTCATAGAGCCATTAAAAAATATGGTGATATTAATGAGTTAGCTAACTCTCAGCTAAGAAAATAATTAATATTTGTTTTGACCGGTAGTTAGGGTGATAAATGTTTGGGAAACAATTTTGAAAATTAAATATAGAAGCATGAAGAAATTCGGTGGCATCATGAACATAAACATCATGTATTCTTTTATAATTTTACGAATAGATATACATTTATTTTGACAAATATTTTTATGTTATGTGATCACTAAAATTTTTGGTGACCGAATTTTTACATGACATTATAGAGATACATTCATTTTGATCTTTTAATCAAAATTTATGTAAAATCTAGTTATGACTTCTTTTTATTCATTTTTGTTTGGCTTAATCCTTCAAATTAGGAAGCTTGAAATTTTCACCCGTGTAAGGTGTATTTTTTTAAAGATTCATATTCTGGAATCTAGGGTTTCATGCGTTTCTCGATGAATATTTCTTGGCTGCCCTCATCCTTCTAGGAAAATATCCGATTTCTCGCGATAATTCCGTGTTTCCCGTGTCCCCTGACCTTGGTTTTTCCGCCTCGGAAATGATCGCTTTGCCCGCAGTTACAAACAACCGTGCATAAACAACGCCCGTGGAAGTTTTAATCGAGTTCCCTTACCTCCCGTTTCCCTTGTGTTGCAGCACTCATAGCCGCTTGGGTATTGTTTGAGAGGCATGGGAGTCCCTCCGTACGAAAAGGTAAAAGATAAAAGGGAGGGAAGGTGGGTTTTACAGTATATAGGAGTAGGGAAATGATAAGGCTCGTGTTTAGCCGTTTCTTTGTCCGCATTAGGGAAAGCAAGCTGGATGGGAATGTGGGCGGAAAGAGGAATGAAGAGAATGAGAGAAAGAGAGAGAGCGGGGGTGAGGGCAAGGTAATGAAGAGGGACGGAAAGGAAATTGCTCAGGGCCGCTTTTTCACTCCTTTGTTCGATTTTGTTTGTGTTTTCCTTTCTTCTTTCTCCTCCTGCTACGCCAACGCCCTCTTTCGTGAGCAGGAGGAAAAAAAAGTAGAATTATTAACTGAATAACGTTCCCATAATTGAGAATAGGTGGCGGGGTGGGGAACTCATTGTTGTTGGTGGCGAGGAATTTTAAAATGGTTCCGCCTTTTGTGTCGTTTTCCTTTCCTTAACCCTTTTCCTTTCCTTCCCTTTTCACCCTCCATTCTCCACCTCTTCCAGGTCGTCCCGCTTTATCCCTCTCTCTCTCTCTTTCTCATTCTTTGATGGGCTTTCATCTAGTCTAAACTACTAAGGACACAGAATATGCCGCTACCATAAGGGATCCCCATGAGGCTAGTTAAGAGATAGATGGATTTTTTTCCCTTCCACTCCCATCCTTTTACCTATCCTCCAGGTCTGAAGTGCCTATTAATGCGGAAACACTTGAAAACACCCATGAAAAAGGCAGGTTACGTCATGGAATGGGAGCGTGAATGAGATCAGCGGGGTTTGTGACGGGTCGTGATGATTACATTGCTGAAGTCACTAGTTCATTACACGAACTCGGATGAAAATTACTGTCAGAGCGTAGGTTAAATTTTAAACAGAATCTTTTAAGTAAATATGAAGCCGATCTATTTACCGACGGTGTTTATATTGTTTTGAGGACACCCGCGTTACACTAGATTCGACTTCGAAAGCAACATTATGGAGATAAAGATAGATTTAAATTTCTTTCACCTCACGAAAAATTACTTATCATAAAAATAATAAGTTGTCAAGTAGGTGTAATGTAGGTAGCGTAATTTGAAGTGCATAATCTTAGTTCTACTAACCTATACTAACTTCGTCCTTCCGAGTGCAAATGGAATAAAAATCCCTCCATACCTAGCACGCCTAAACATATAGCTAGAAATATATTGAATCGTAGATTTTAACGAACTGTTTGCATGTGCCTGAGGAATGCATGATTAACTCGTTTTCATGATTAACGTTTGCTATGTTCGTTAGATCATGTAGGCAGATGATATTGATATAGTATAAGGTTGCTGATGATTCACCAACACCCTGCCACACACCTTGGAGATGGCTAGTAGGGTAATCTGTAGATGTAATCTCCTTCCAAGCTGGTGTTTACCTTCCGCGTGATAACATTGCTTCGTGTTACTTTTCCACCACCACCTCACTTCATGCGGTCCATGCGTTTAACGCGTGTTGCGTCTAAACACTTCCATTCAACAAATTCACTCAACTCCTAACTTCTCTTGTTCCTACGTCGCCTTCCAGCGTCCATTTTCTTCTTGTGGCGAGTCTCGAAGCTGAATTGTTTCCGAATGGCTGGCTCGGAATTGAATATGCTTCCGCGCCATATCGGGAATTCGCCGCGCGCCAAAAAGGTAAAACTTTCTCTCCGAGGTAATATTGACGTAGCTGTGTCAGTTATTATCTAGTAACGGTCTTCACTACTCCCTTTAGGTCAGGGGTTGGTAATCTGCGGCTCGCGAGTAGCATGTGGATCTTTGGATAGTTATATGTGGCTCTGAAGTAAACAGAAATGAAAACAAAATCAAAATAGTTTTTTTAAGTAACCAAATGTAAGATTCTTAAAATAAAACTCTCATAACTTTATTTAAAAGATGCCGACATCAAGTTCATTATCATCAGTTATCAAACCTGAGATTGGTTTAAGGCAGCCCTCCACTCCATTCTCCTATTAGCTAATGTATTCGTATTTTCGTATCTCTTCTCTTTCGCATCCTTCTTCGCTTGTTCTGTGTATCTCATACGACGTCTTCCTTTGCCATTCTTCCCGTCCACTTGACCTTCAACGATTATCTTCATCAGGCCATCATGTCTCATGATGTGGCCAGTGAAATTGTCCTTTCGTTTCTTAGAGTTTTCAGAAGACTTCTCTTTTCTCCCACTCCCCTTAAGACTCCCTTGTTACTTAATCGGTCCATCCATCTTCATCACTCTTCTGTAGCACCACATGTTGAATTCTTCCACTCCTTTCTTCCCCGCTGCTGTCATCGTCCATGACTTTGTGATAGAGAAACTTGCTCCAGGTGTACGTTCTAATGAATTTTTTCTATACCTCTACGCTTGTATTTCCAGCTGTGAGTATATTCTCCTTTCGGTAGAATGTCCTCTCTGCCTGAGTAATTCTACTGGCCATTACTTCCTTGCTTTCTCCATTGCTGGTTACTCGGCTTTCTAGGTAATCTTTCACCTCCTCAAGTTTTTGTTTCACTAGCTTAACTTTGGTCTTGTTCTCTTCTCTCCTGCTGCTTACTTATGCTTGTTTTTATTTTCTTCTTACTGATCGTCAGCTGATACCTGGCCACTGGCTTTTCCATGGTTACTAGAATCACCTTCAAATCCTTCACAGTCTCTGCAGTGACTGCTAGGTATGTGTTCGGCGAATCAGCATTGAGGTGTGCCTTAAATGAAATAAATATATTAAATGCATTCATATTCCCAATCTAGGAACCTGTCTTGGGAAATACGAGCTCATCACTTACACTAATTTATTTACATCTACATTTCACCCTACGATCAGCCTATGGGTGTGTAGCAGAGGGTGGTATGCTCACAGCCGTAAAGTTGAGTTTAACTGAAGAAAAAGAAACAGTGAAGTAAAGAGTTTAATTTGTTTGAAATGATTTTACTTTGTTTGCGTTCAAGTCATGCATTTTGCGCGGGAAAAAGGAATTCTTGCATCCCTCGGTCCAACAATTGATTTCTCTTATTTTGTCGCTTCTGTCTTACCTAATGATGTAGTGTGCGATAGACATTTTTTTAACTGTCAGAGCGAGAATAAAAGTTGTTTCAAACAAATTGAATAGGGTAGTTTCCTATTATTTTTTTGTCTTGATCGAAAGTTTATAACCTCTGGAGTACGTGTTTTAAGCCGTTCGAATTTTAAATTACGTTAAGTATTTTTCCTCAGTAATTAAAAAGTGAAAAAAAACAATGGCGCGAAAACGCGACGGCAAACTATTGCATGCCGGTTAATCCTACGTTTGACGTCAAACTATTTCCTCTACCTGCCACCAGGTGGTGCTGCGGACGCTTCCAAATAGACTCCGCACTCCGTTAAAGCTTATGAACAAGTATTGGAGGAATATTTATTCCGTTAATCAATTATAATTAACATTTATTTATTTATTTAACACTATTTATGCAGTTGATTCATTTAAAATCAGTTACTATTCCTTTCACAAGCATATCATGTAGTTCGCCTATCGCCGCACGACCTTCACGCCATGCTTCGTCGTAGCAGAAGACACAGCGAGCAGGACGTCCTTGAGCCTATAAAATGACTAATAACACCATGTTTAACGGAGAATTCTTTTCCAACATTGATAGTTTTTACAGGTTAATACTAATAAATATTCACTAGAGCTGAGGGGCCCTGAGATACAACGGTAAGTTCAGGAGACGAATTTTCCTATGCTTCGCAACGTAAACTACCTACCTGTTACGTCAGCATGAAGGCAGCGCACCCCGCCATTTCAGAGCCTTTTCAAATGGCCTTAAAATTAAAATTTAACTCTCTAGTAAACTGGGATTTCTCAATACAAACTTTTTGCGTATATTAATTACATTTATGGCAGGGCACAAATCGCAATTAATGAAGTCCGTTTTCTTTGATGAAGGAAACTACCCTATTATGTGAATAATCTTCCAGTCTCTAGGTTCTCCAAGCCAAGCTCTTCCAATAGTTAAGTGAAATATTCTGTACATCCATAGGAATTTCTTACAAACGTCCTGTTTTCCTATGCATCGCTTTCAGTTCTCGGATTGTCTTCATTTTTTATGCAAATTATTTGATTTATATTCCAGTTGAGGCCTAACCAGTGCGAATTAACAGAATTTCTAAAGAGAAAAAAATCTATCTTAACCGTGATTCGAACCCTAAATCCACCGTTCTCCGGCCATGCACCCTGCCAATTTCTCCTACCACACACCTTTCCAGACGCTCGCAGGGTATTCCTTAGTTGGATTGAGCTCCCAAGGCTTCCTTCACCCCTATAGCTTGCTTGAGGGTATAAGATGTTACCGGCCTGCCATGCATACAGTGTAACAGACAGACCGTAGTGGTGCGCACAGCACCACCGCCCGTGAGGCTGAGGCAGAATTTCAACACAAAGGTGCTTACTTGGAATCATTTCAAGGATTGCGAGCTAGCCACGAATAACTAAGCGGAGTCACCCAGCTGAAATGCACCAAAGCGGGATTTCCACAGAGAAATTAACGTACCTCAATTAGCAGTGAACCTGGTCGGAATTTAGGAGGTTCCGTGTTCGAGTCTCGTTTAAGGTGGAGTTTTTCTTTGTGGAAATTCTGGTAGTACGCATTAGAGCGGGCGACTCCGCTTAGGTATTTTCGGCCAATTTGAAATCCTTGAATTAGTGCGAATTAAAATTTTTATTTTATTTTTTTCCACTTTATTCTTACCCACAATTGTTTTGATAAATGCCAGTCTCCTCTGCTCTGCGTCACAAGTATAGCGGATATAATTCCTCAATAATGGATATAAAGTAACAGTGATGACAATGTAAAGTGCCTTCACCCGCCACACTTATGCTAATTCTAACATTATTATGATTTGGACTTTGTTTTATTTTATTCTGCCTGAATTGTATTGCGGTGAATTTCTTTATATTTAGTTTTGGAATCCATTCTTGAAGCCAAGGACTGGTGCATATAAGATAGTCATAGTCCGTTTTTGTACTTCTTTCTCAATAGAATACCACATGTTAAATTAATAACTGCACCACACCACTACCGACTCTGTCCTCAAGGACTATATTCCACAAGAGGCAAACCAATTAGCCGAGAATCACAGTAGCTATAAAAGATAATACGGATACCCGTTCTCTTCCGTTTGGAAACTGTTTTCCGCAGAAATACCCAAACATTCAATCAAAGTGTAAAGACTTAACGCAATATGAAAAAATCTGACCACTTCACTTCGTACCTGAAGATGCTACGGCACCTTCCGGCAGAACAGTCATCCAGCAGGATGAATACATACATCCGAAAAGAATCCACCAAACTTGAAGTCAAATTTTTGAACGTAAAAGTTTTTGCAGCAGCCTTAGATTTTGGCAGACTTCATTAGAGTAACAGATAGTTTCAAAAGTGCATAATATTTTGATGAAATTAGGAGTACATTGTTTCTCAGCAGATTCTAATCTCAATTAGGGTTTACGTATTAATTGTTGATGAGCGTTTGCCTATTCTAATGAATTTTTGCTGATGTTCAATGGGCAATGTTTGATGGGAAAATGAAAATAACTTAGTGAACTCCACAAAGAATTTTATGCTGACGATCCGGATTTCTACACTGTGTCATCTTTAGGTCCTGGTTTTTTGTTTTCATTTTCCGTGATGGATTATTTCCACCATATAACGCCAGAAAACATTTCCTCAGACAATATTTGACTTTTCCATTCTGATTACTACTTAATTCCCCTTTCAAGGCCAAAGCTATTGTTTGGTTTTCCTTATGCCTCGGTAACTTACAGTTCCATCGACGCTATAGCTTCATGATATTTAGTGTTTATTTTTACCTATAAATCCATTGTGATTCTTTTACATATGACTGTAAATGTAATTGATTTTTTTGATAAATTCTCTCAAGAAGAGTTCTGCCAAGAGCATTGTGTATAAATGTAAAGTTAAAATATGAGTGATATGACATGCATTTACTTTGTATCCAACGTTTAGACCTTAGGAAAATATGGCAAGGGAAGATTAGGATCTTTAAAATGTTTGTTTGTAAAAGATTCCGAAAAGTATTGAACTAATTTACCATAATCCATTTGCAATCATATATTGATTGGCAGTCGTTACTAAGTAATTACCACGTTTCTGTTTTATAAACACTCAAGTCGACTCAAGATACAATTTTGTAATCCCCCAAACAATTATCTACGACTTAACAGACGAAAGTTTTTATATGAAATTTGTTTTCCAAACTTAATTGCTCTTTGCACTTGTATTTGTATATGCATGCGAGGTCATGCTGTTATATATTTTGGAATCGAATTCCTTAAATACAGCATGAGTAATTACACATCTGCATTATTAAGAGTTCATTTTTATGACGAATTTTCACCAAATATTACAAGAAAAGAAGGAACCACGAGGAAGAAGGAAAAAAGAAGGCCGTATATTAGGCGGATTACAGGATAAGGGAAGGATTTAAAGGAAAAGAAAAAGTAATTAGGATCCTTTGGCAAGTGGTGTGCAATGCGATATTCTGAAGGGATGATTATCGTAAGGAAGGAGCCGTTGGCTAAAAGCAATGTAGAGAGGATTGGGTTCAATCTATCTAAATTTGCCCTTATCGATAGAAATTGAACAGTTATGGAATGTTTTACCACACTAAAAAACTGTTAAACTGCTCTATTTACTGCACCCGAGTAATAGAATGATTGGATCTGAATCATGGTTTTGAATTCTGCGTCAGGAAATAATTCTCAGACTTTCCTCATAAATCCGCGCTTCTCAAATAATACTCACGCAGTGAAATAAAGAAAGTCATATAATATTATATTTTTGACAGTAGAAAGGAAACATAATTGATAATAGCATGGAGAGAAAGAAAATGTGCGTTGACGATTGCGTGAATCTTTATTTCTTCCGAGGACCTGCGAATAAAATTGCTCTTTAACTTGAGAATGACCACGCACAAGGCTAAATGGATGAATAAATCTCTCTAGCAGAGAGATGTTTAATTCCACTCCAGTCAAAATGGATACTAAGATTCCATTTTCGTCCACAAATAGCCCAATTTATGACCTACTCCTTGAAATGGACAAGAAAATTCTTTGCCACTGCAGCAAAATCTCAGGCACGCAAGACAGTCTCTGAGATCAAAGCGTAGTTGGGTTTCTCTTCTGTGAAACAGTTCTCTTCCATCTCGTGTGCGATGGCCTCGTAAATGATTTTTATCGGACTTCAAAAGCCGTCTATCCTTGATATGCCCATTGGAGTCAGTTCATCATTTTATCAACTAGAGTGAACATTATAACCAAGTCTATTCGGGAGCAGACTTTTATTTTCCATTCAAGGTACCACTTAGGTTGATGTATAGCTCTTTAAAAGAAGGCATTGGAAATGAGCCAGGCGTAAGCGCGCCTTTGGGAACCATTTTTTAAATCTCAGAGACGGAGGAAAATTTACAGAATATTTTTACCGAAAGTTTCTGCAATACCGTGATACTAGTGCGATATAGCTAATTATTTTTTTTCCTTTTTAATATCATTTCCTGATTGACTTCAGACCGAACACACGCCAATTCTTGTTTTCTCCACTTGTTTTCATGGCAAAACGTCTACTTATTCCAAGTAAGGTCTCATTAGTTGATCAGTATTTGGAGTAATAATCAAAGATGAAAATAGGATAATAGTCTTGAGAGATGGTGGGGAATAGTTAGTTATATTTTTGAGAGAAAATATGTCTATTTTCACCATTTTCTTTTTCAAGTTTTAAAATCTCGAATTTTGCGACAAATACGCTAGCAACAAACTCAAAGATAATGGACAAGCCGAATCCTCAATCAATCCATAGGAAAGAAGGACACCTCGGTATCTTACATGGTTAAAGAATCAGGCCGGAAATCAGCGGGTTCTGGGTTCAATTCTGTGTAAAGTTAGATGTTTTTCTCTGGGGAAGTTATGTTACTATGCAAATAAAGTTCTTTAATAATTTAAGAATAATAAAGAAAAAACTGCTACACGTTTTTCAGCGGAATTTCTAGTTTTACATGGGTACCCTATTCGCTGTTATTTTCCCCGGAATATTGAGTGATGAATAGTAAAAAATAATTATGACAACCTCCTGTAAGTTTATTCCTGAAATTATTAAATTCATCTCCTAAGAAACTTTGAAATAATTAATGGTTATAAGCAGCATATACTTTGTGATGAATTGTAACTACAGCAACCACTATCTTCACTTTGAAGTTGATAGTGATAATTGTCGTGGATGTGAGGCATAAAAAGCCACTACTTAAAAATATTTTGCATCTTGCATTTATAATTCAATCCACTGCTATTTTTACGTACAATATATGGACTTTGTTAGATATTTATTTTCTTTGGGGGAGAGGACAACCAGAGAATATAGTGTAATAATGAGACTTGAATGGAGTGTATCTCTTCCACCTGTCCTACTGATACATCTTTGGGGAATAAATATATGTGCTTTGCCTGGAATGAGCTCCGTTTGAACTTCTAAACTTCATTTTATCTGACGTACTAACTCAATTCTACAGAGTATCCCAGCTATTAGCAGTTAGTCATCCACACCAATCGTTTTTGTTTGACCGTGTTTAGAAATAAGTGTTTCCTATTTACCTCGTAGAAATGTCGAGTGAATGTAACCTAACTATATATGCATTGAAAACGTTCAGATATCACTTAATTCAGAACGATTCAATGAAATATATTAAACAACTTGTAAAGAGTTGCTTACAGTTTGCAAGTAATGAATATTATTACTTAAATACGAGCGTCATCATGAGCAATAGGCTCATTAGGGATAATTGCCTTTTCAACTGCACCACCATCTTCCCTCTGCATTCTTTTGAATTGGAAGATACATTGAAGCAAAATCTATAGGATATGCAACATATATTTAGTATTGGAAAATTCGAAGCATCTTAAATAAATTTGTTTCAGTATGCTATACATTTAAGACATGATTTCTGGTTGCAAAGAACGAAGTACAAAGAAACCATGTTTTAAAATATCTTGACAATACACGTCATGAAAGTGAATTGCCTTTGAATATACCGTCTAGTCCTGTTGTGACAATAAAAGTAATCCTTGGTAACTATAGTAAAAAAACCCTCTAATAATAGATGCTTTTGCATGGAGGAATAAAATTTTTTCAGTTTATTAAATGAGAAATGAAAGGCAAAATAATGGTTTAAAATATATCATGTTTTAACTTCATTATGGTCCAAAAACCAAACTGATATCTCAATTATTTAATATTTTAATTAGCGGAATAAAACTTTTTTGTACATGAAAATTCTTTTTTCTCCGTTTAATTCTATTTCAAAAATGGAATAGAACGCCAGAAATATTATCGGGGTTTTCGATTTTTTTCATGCCTCGGCGGGAAAATAGGAAGCTTTTCTGAAAACAACCTTCAAATTCCATTAGGAATGCCTAGGAACTGGCATAAATGAGTGAGTCAGTTTCGTAGCTTCATATTTATTAATGCTGTGATAAACGCTCTTATCCTAGGGAATCTACGTTAATATAAAATCAGTCTATTCATTCATTCACAATTTTGTTTTGTGAGTTCTGTATAAGTTTCTGAAGGGTTAATTCTCATGTTTTTATTGTATCTGTTTCCAATGGTTTGGGTAGTTTTAGTTCATAACATACCGATAATCTAAATTTAAAAAAATATACTAGGGATAGAGCACTCATTTTAATCCTCTGCTTCCCTGTGATGTGAGAAGGAATTCCATAAGGCAGCGTATTTAATAATTGTCCCTCATCGCAAGGATTGCGAAACGCTTTATTAACTTTGTATAATAACTCCACCAACTCTTATAAAAAAATGTTAAAATATTTCGATAACTCAGGAGTAACATCGTACGTATATAAGTAATAATATTGATTAGGGATTTTATATCCATCTATATTTCTAATAGGCTAAGAAATTCTAGAGACTAAGCGATGTAATCTTGCTTTCTTCAACACAAGAGGAAAATCAGGAATAATTTATGTTCGCCGGATTTTTTCGTGAAATAAAGGAGTATTAAAAGCACAACAGACTGCTCATGACATAAAAGGTTGCTCAAAAATAGAGAATAAGAAACAAGGATACTGTGACTCAAAAATTAGCTTTCTTTGGTGCCAAGAAACACAGTAAATAGCATCGTTTCGTGGGAACCATATACATTTAAGTGGCAGATAATTTCAATTTTATTCGTTTTGTGAGAACGTGCGCCATTAACCAGGGTAGCAACAGTAGGAGTCTTTATTTAAGGTGGGATTGAGGCTATAAAATATCTTCAGTAGACATTAAAGAAGGGAAGAATTTTCAAAGAGACCACAAGTATCTTACAACTGGTGCACTGGAAAATCACCTTGAGGACACTAAAGAAAGAGAGATGGGAAAGTGGGAAATAAAATATATAATATTTGTTTTATTAAGTGCGAAGTGAGTTGGATGATAGGTTATCGTGTCGAAGCGATTATAAATTGAATTTGCTATATCCCTTTGTCCTTTATTCACTTCTGTCTCCCCAATATCAATATTCAATCCTTCACTATGACAATCCAAGCAAACGGTAGACAAACAAAATGAAATACGCTAATTCACAAATGGATATATAAAAAAATAAATGCTGGTTATCTCATAGGCATGCATCACTGTATAGAAGAAATAATGTAATAGGTGTGTTAATAATAACGTTAAATGATTCACTATTGCCTGTGTTGAATCAAAAATCAGGCTCCGTCTGTCCATGCTTTATTTAGCCGCTGCCTCTGCCACACGCCTTCATGGTAAGTTACAGAGTATTATGTAGATGTAGAGAGGGATTCAAAACCTTCGAGATAAGCATGGACAATCAAGTAAAGGTATTTCAGTGTATTCCATCATAACCAAACCTCGCTGGTAGACCACGAAATAACAAACGAAACATGGAACGATAAGAATACAAGGTATGGATTACTGTTTCGTGCAAAAATAGCCTGATTGCAGGAATAACATTGGAATGCGCCGCGGATGACGTCGGGGTTCTGCGTAAAAATGAAGAGCAAAAATCCAAAAGGTTTTGCGGAGAGAGGAGGTTTGATTCCCTCTCCCGCTGGGAAGGAAGAGAGGAAGTAGGTATGTGCGCGGCATGAAGAGAGAGGACTTGGAAAAGTTTCATGCTCTCGAGGGGGGAAGGAAAGAAAGATAGAGAGATTGAGGGAGAGAAATAGGGAGGAAAGGTGCGAGAGGAAGGGAGAGAAACAGGAAGGAGGAAGAGAAGAGGAGCCCAAGGATGGAAAAACCATCGCGGGATAATAAAACGGTCCCAGTGAAAGTTGAAATGTTTGAGGGGGAAACGTGATCCGAATGTTGCTCGACACCTCTTTGTTTTCCCCCGCGTTCCTTTTTTTCCTCGGGAGAATTTTTTTTCTCATTATTTTTTTCGAATTTCGTTCCCGACGACGTCTTGCGGAAAACGGTTGTGAGCGAGAACACTCCCTCCCTCTTTTTCCCTCTTCCCACCCCATCCTCCACCTTACCAAGCGCACCCCCCGTCGTACCATCCGCACGTCTGGGCGATGAGGTAATTGCTAATTGAACACGGGGGTCATGAAAAGGATAGGGGAAGGTGGGGCAAGACGGGGTGGAGGGTAAGACGGCGTTTTTGTAATTGATACCACGGCAGATGTCGCAACCTAGCGGCGAATAGTTGATCTAGATGGCTATTGCAATGGAAGTGTTTGACAGTGCTGGTAGCCATTTCGAGGAAACCTTTCGGAGTGTACACATCAAAACGTGTTTTTCGCCTATGCTGATCTAATTTTTTGTTGTTGTTATACATGAAAAGGCAAGAGAAGTAATTTTTTCTCGTACTATTTAGTATTATCATCGAATGAAGTGATTTTTTAGGAAATAATTAATGCATGCTACAACTAAATTGATTATATTCATTGTACTATAATACTAACCTAAACTAGAAAGTGTCCTTGGGGGCAAGACGGGGTACTTAGTGGGAGGGCAAGATGGGGTATACCCCGACTTGCCCCATATGAAATATCATCATCTTACATCTTCTTACATGTTTACATAATGCATTTTTATTATATATTAAAATAAATATTTTTTAAGTTTGTATAACTGTTCATTTGACCTTTGACATATCCAGTAATGAGGTACCCCATCTTGCCCTCACTGTAGGGCAAGATGGAGTACTTGGTAAACCCTGAAAATATTTTTTTTTTGGAAAGCAAGTTCTGACATTTTACCGCGTAAATTATTTTTATATAAATTCTACAAATACTGAAGTTTAAGTTGCAATATCTCGTATTTTTATTAAACATTTCAAAAGCCTAAAAAATATTGTTAAGTGCTTAAGTACCCCGTCTTGCCCACCTTCCCCAACCCTCCCCGACCAGCTGGTAGAATAGGAAACGAACAAATGAGTGATTGGTGCGTCAAAGAAGCAAATCATGAGGGGACGGATTTAGTTGATGTATTGACTAATTAAGGGTGATAGAATGGAATACATACATTTCAATGCAGTTGGTATAAACCCTAAAAGCTACAGATTCAGATTTCATCATGACATACAAGACATTACACATTATAAATGACAAGTAGAGAGCAGTCATAATATGCCATTCAAAAAAGGTTACATAAATAGCAATTTTTACGGTTAAATTTCGTGTTATTCGTTTATGAAACAGATAATCATAATTAAAGAAAACGTGCCACATGATTGAGCACAATTCAACATCACCTAGTAGTTTGTGCACAATATTTATATAACGGCCAAGTCTCACATGGCTTCCAGCAGGCTTGATAATGAGGAACGTGTCGGAGATATAAAGTTTGGCAGCAATAAACCCATTGAACTGGTCGAGATCCGAGAGCTTTTCCTTAGTTCAAAAAGCCGGGAGAGCACCAAATCTGGGTTGGTTCTCTCGAGGTAAGGTCATAAATATAATAAAAAACAGCAGTTCTTCACCAATGTTTCGGAATTTTACTTATTCCATCTTCAGGGCTATAAATATATATACAACCAATGGTCAACTCCAGCACACTTCAACACAACTCATTGTACTAAAAAAATGGTATATCAAAATAATTCAATACTTAAATTACCTTGGAATCACATTAAAATCATAAAATTCACATCACACCGCAGTTCTGGTATCATTTTCCATATTACCCATGATTATATGGCACGATAAACACCATCAAGCACCATTCTGTTATTTCTGTTCATTGCACTGATGTCCAAGTGACCTGCTACATGGCTTCACAAATATCCAAATGCTTTTGTTTGAAAACAACTGAACGTCATAATGTATCACCACAGTATACAAAAGTAAAACAGAGTTACAATAGAAGTCTTTCAATAAAATTGTAAATACAAGATAGTATACAATACAAAGTTATATCCAAATATTTAAAGAAGGTTATATCTACAGAACGCAGGGGAATAAATTTTATAAATCATGGGGTTGTTCAGTTAGGTAACAATTTTTTTATGTATAATATTGCTGAAGGCCTTGCTATGTTTTGCAACATCTGTTTTTTTGTTACAAGTATTGGCATTCTGGAGATAATAATCATTTCTTAAATTTGTCTTTTTTGCTTAATGGATTCACAATCTAGAATGGCGCTCTTTTCAAAATCAAAACTGTGTTTTTGATCCAAAGAATGTTGAGATAAAGCGCATATTTTTTTATTGGCTGCTGTGTGATGTTAATTTTATGATTTTAATGTGATTCCAAGGTTTAATTCCAATTAAAGTGTTGAATTGTTTTGATATACCATTTTTTTATTTTTATATATAGAGTTGTGCTGAAGTGTGCTGGAGTTGACCATTATTGTACATATATATATAGCCCCGAAGATGGAATAATTAAAATTCCGAAACGCTGGTGAAGAATTGCAGTTTTTTATTATTTTTACGACCTTACCTCCAGAGAACCAAGCCAGATTAATGGAGGTCGATATGGTGAAAAATGAGAGCACCAAATCCTTCTTCAGATAATTTTATATTTTCTTTAAAGTACCCAACTTTTTACAGGGTAATGTGTTCCAAATTACGGTGGAATCAATGACGAATGATTCGTGAAACACTGGTGTTGTGCTCTGGTAAATAAAGGATGGTTGGATTACTTCTGGTTGACATAGTTCGAGTTTCCGGTAGCTCAAGAGAATTTGGTATTTTCTTTTTAAAAAAATATGTTTTTCCATCTAGCACTAGAATACAGCCACAGCAACTTTTAGCTGCTACGCGGAAAAATACCTGTATGCTTATTCCAGAGAAAAATGAAACCGAATTTAATGCATGACTTTTGTAGCCGTTGCAATGCTTGCGAGTTCATTTAAAATGCTCTCGAGGGCTATGGAAAAGTCATAAAATTGGCTCGGACATAGGGAAATGAAAACCGCTTCAGATGTTAGAATGCTGGGAAAGCCGGAATCTCCATGAAAATCATCGAATGATGTGGAGTAATTGAAATTTGGAAGAATCGTAGAGAAAAAAATTGTTGGAGATATGAATCTTGAATATGATTTAAAGCTGAGATGAATCGTTTCATCAAAATGAGCATATTATGATTAGTGTCCTACTGGCTCTAAATAATATAAAAACAGAAGCTCATTTTCAATTGTAGCTCCCCATGGTTCCAATTTCTCATTATTTTATTTAAATATCATATTCTCTGAATCCCATTCGTATGCTAAGTGGTATTCCCCCCTTTTTTCTCACCTTCAAGACGCCAGTATCCTTTATCATCTCCTTCACTCTGTCTCTGTCACCATCTAATTGCTTGCAGCAACATCTTCTCCTCCCCCACCGCGTTCAGCTCGTTTTCATCTTCCTTCCTAACCATCCATACTGCCATCTTCAGCCTTTTCGGCTCCCATATCTTAAAAGTCGACAGTTTTGTGTTCATTATGTTTCCTTGAAGTGTTTTTTTTCATTCTCTTTCCTTAAAATTCTTTTTCGTTCTTTCCTAAAACTCATTTTCATTATCTTTCCTTAAAGCCCACGTTTCTGCTCCTTGCAACACCATGCTTCATATTACACTCGTCAGCTATCTTTTTTTAGGTCTCCACTGTTAATATTTCTGGTAAATTGATTTTCTTTCGGTCTCCCAAAGCTGCAAGTGCCATTTTTCTCCATCCTACTGGACAAACAGCTTATATTTTTCCTTTTTATTTGCTCTGTTCTTTCTCATTTTGTAATTTCTCTTGCCATATTTGTTCAGGAAATATCTCACTTATTCAGATTTTAAATGTAGGATATTACAGGAACGTAATTACATTAAATTAACAGTAGGATATTAAAAAATTTCCATGGGTAGAATAGTGGTCTGCTCAGTGGCCTGGAAAGCCAAAGGTCCGTGGTTCGATTCCGGTTCAGGTGAATTTTTTCTCATGGCAATTAATGTGCAGATTTTTAATGTTTAATCTTGGTCCCATATAATTTTATGCTGATTCGTGAAGCATTTATACCCTGCTAGTCGTTGGCTGGATAATTTCACCAGCTCTATATAATAGAAAAACAGAAGCTCATTTTCAAATCCTGTGGTTAGTCATTGATATAATTGGGTGCACCCGTCTAACAGAGTCATACACCCATTATTAGGTAGCATATTTATTTTTTATTTCAATTCCAGTGGGGATATCCGCTTCAGTAAAATGGTTTAAAAGGAAATGAGCCATGCGGAAGTGAAAAACTAACATTTTTTAGCCTCCACAAAATACGCACTGCACCCGCTGGTGTAAGGGAATTGAAACTGCGTATGGGAAAACATTATAACTTACCTTTTAATCTAGCTGAGGTGAGCGAATTTAAGTTTTGGGGTTCCACGCGGATTGTATTTTTCCCCTAGTGTCTTACAAGTACAATTTTAGTAGAATCAACGAATTGGTTACATTGCTCCCAGTTTTGGTGAAGCTTCGTTTGCAGTTTTTGTGGAAGGTTGCGGTGAAAAACATGCAATAAGAATACGCTTGATGTTTATTTCCCCGTGCGCATTGCGAAATTCTCCTTACCGCTCGCAAACCGGTCGTTAGAACACATGCTCCGCGATGGCTTCAAAGAAAATGGTAACGATAAAAATAAAACCAAGGAATCGAGTTGCACTCGGAGTGTTCTGTAAGGGGTCAGGACGAAACTTAGCATATCGATGCGGGGATGAGAGGGGTCGGAATGTTTCTTTGCCCACTTCAGCAGAGAACGCAGCTTTTTCTTTTTTGACGAGGAAAAAAACAGCGTAAAAACGCTGCAGCGCTTCGCCACTTTAATGTGAACGCATGACGTTCCCCAGTGGAAATTAAGGGGAAACATTTTCTGCCTTCCTTCAAGGTTTTTGCATGCCGAGCGTTGGCTTTTATAGGCAGGCGTGCCGGTGCATAAGTATGTGATTAATAAGGCGTTTATTGTCCTACGAATCAGGCCTCTGGGGATGTCCTTACAGTCAGAACAAGGAGACGGAGAGAATTCTTGCTCGAAACCGTGTTAGAAAGCCTCAGCTACTTTTTGACTAGGGAATAAAACTCAAACTCAAAAATCGAAGCTCTCCGCCGCAAAACAGATTTGTTCCCTAAGGCGTGGAAAAGGCCAAGTTTCGTCATCTTGGAGTAATTTTTGGCCGGAATTCAATTTTCGTGCCGTTCCCAAAGAAATCTTTCCCTTTATTTCGTGCCAACTCGTGTGATTCAATGCTCTTTCTTATGGTTTTGCATGATTTGTTCTCTGGCCGACGTAGGGAGCGGTATCCTACGACCTTTTCGTTTAACCACGGATTTTCTGCTCAGCCTGAGTAAACAAAACATTTGCACAACGTGTTTTATAGAGCATGAATAGGCGCTGCTCAATGAGCAAGAATTCACGCCAATCTGCGTCACACCAGAAGTTTTAACGCACTGTATTTTTGGGGGGCAGAAATACATTTTGTTCCAAGTGTTCGTGAATAATCTCACTAAACTTTAAATTCCAATATTAATGGAGGGGACTTTAATTTCTAAAACAAATCCTTTGCGCTTTATCCATCGTTATCCAAATGGTGGTGTGATTTGTAATCCCAATTTTTTAAATAGTTCTCTTTTTGCTTACCGTTACTTCTAATTTTTCATGCATTTCCTCCTAATTTAGCGTCAATAATTTACGACGAAACACTTATCCACGTGTTACATTCTTCAAGGTATAGAGATACTAGCAAGTATAGATGTCTGTTAATTATTACAGCCTAGGCCTATAAAATGATTTTTTCTGACAACAATTTTCAAATTTTTTTTAGATACTAAGCCTTTGAGACGCATTTGTTTCGGAAACGTTATTTATAAACTTTAATCGTTAGTCCTCATGAATTTTTCCTCCTTGTCCTTATTATCCCATTTAAAAACTGTTTGATAATTTTGGGCTCACCCAGCGAAGACAGTGTTCTAATTGTATTTTAGGGTGCAGTATTTCCTTAGATGTTTCGGGAACCAAATGGAACCATGTTTCCCTAAATTATTCTATGTGAATAGAACAGTTTCTACTAAAATAGGACAGTACACCCATCTATCTAAGACAGCCTTCGTGTTGTTTCATGCTTGCCATGATTTGCATATCTAATGACTCGGTACGTTCGACATTAATGGCGATATTATTCCCGTAGATTTAGAGCAGATATATGAGCAGTCAATACAAAATCAGAGCAAGGATTAATTCGTGAACAACTTTTTGTTTAAATTCTTACATAATTGAGCTAACCTTTTTGAGTGTAGCTTACGAGGCGTTAACTCAAGCACGCGAAAACGTTATAAACATCAAAGACTTTTGTCTTTCATTTCATGTTTGCGCTTTTATTGGCAGCATTCAACCTTTGAGTTTAAAAAAAAATGCTTTAGCCTCAGGGCAAGAGGCACGCCACACAAAGATTCTTATGCGCCTGGTGTGATTTCATAAAAAAAAGATAAGCTTTTATTCTCACGTTCAAAGCTCCAAGTGGAGCGTTTTAATGGACGCGTGGTGTTTTTTCTGAACGAAGAATTTCCCAATCTCACGTGTTGCATGGTAATTGCAAATTGCATATAGAGGTTGTAAGAGAAGTTTAAAAATACATCATCTTAATCCGCTTTATTGCGTAAATGGTCTGCTTTAATAAGCTTGCTATTGGGACTGAAAAAACATGGATCTCCCCCAGAAGGAAAAATAAAAATATCAGCTAACGTTGATATATTTTTAGCACAGAACGTGGACTTGCATTTAATGAAAATAATGAATTTTAAATATTCTCTATCGGTATTCTTGTAATTTTTATTCTTGTAATTTTATGATTTCACCATCGTTTTCTGTCAAAGAATATATCATTTATATCTATTATTATCACGATGGTATTATCTTATTTTGATTTTAAAAATATTTGGACTAAAGGCATAAGATGTGATTTCCTGAGTTTCCAATATATTCATGGATTATAACTATTGCTTTTTTAATACTTTTTTGGCTTTTTTTAATGTGTAATTAATAGATCTGTAAACTTTAAATATTATATTTGACTGGTAATAATCGGCTGCATTAATAGATTTGTAAGTGTTTAGCACTAAATCATGTATATGTAACAATGATACAATACCCATGCAAAAAATCTCCCTGCAATCATATTTTCCAAAAATGTTATAAAGACATTCAAATCATCTTGTATGCACTCCATACAACTTGGCTACGTCTATGCATTATGAAAATAATTGATTTAGTTATATTCCACTGAATTTATTTACCGACCGGTTTCGATCTTCTCAGGTCATCATCAGGGGTTAACAAGTAAAAGATGGGCAAGGTGGCATACATATATATACACACACAGTCGCACACTAAGTTAATTATTTTCATTATGAATCCATTACTCAAGGTGAACTCGCCAACCATCGATTTCATACATCTATTCAACTATACGTTTATTACATATTTGTGTTCTCTCATAACTTTTGCAGTATTCCTCTTTTTGTTATTTTTAAGGAAACTATTTTTGCTCATAAGCATTGCCAAATGAATAAACACATGAATTTTTCATATTTACGAGTATTTTTAATGATTTTGAAGCAACAGTTGCTCTATGAGTCAAACATCGTACAACTGAGAACCTATATCTTTCAATATATCAGCTTTTATTTATTTTATACTCAACTCAATGTATCAATCAATCCCTTCAATATAGAAGTCAGTTTTCACTATTGCTATTCCACGCTAAATTTGCATTGTGCGAACTTCGATGAAGTGCAAAGAAATACCAGCTAAGGTAGTATTGCAGAGTAAAGTAATAACAAATAATAACTACCTCTATCCCCAGAAGAGTCAGAAAATGTTTCCGAGTTGTTAGACTCGGAGAGAGGAATTGAGGTAAGACCAACGACTACTGGCCCCGGGCATTTTAGGCATATCTTGCCACCAAAACTCACCCCGTTTTGATTCGAGGATTTTCATCTACGCTAGGGTGCACCAAACTCTTTTCACAGTGGGTCAGATAACTGACAAAAAACAAGCGCGGGCCGCATAACCATTCTGTACAATGCCTACTTCGAAGTTAGAACGAAAACTGGGAAAAAATACCGAAAACTAAGTTCAGTATTCCATGTTAATCATGAGTGAGTGGCATGCAATGCATAAAAAGCAAAGATAAACGAGCATATCAATTTACTAAAAACATTATCAAAGAAGATAACGTTAGGAAAAAAATAATTACATCAGAACTAGTGTACACACATCCGAAAAATCTCACAAACTAAGCAGGAAAAAAGGCCACTGGGAATTTTTCCAATTGGGGATAATATTGTCGTATCAACACGAGGCTTCTATGGCATTTTTATGCCATCGCTACTTCATTGCCTCTATTCACACTTGTAGCTCACTTACCTATCACTCTCAAAGAATGAAATTTTTGTCACGTTGGTACCTATAGAATGGATGGCAGGAAAAAAAATAATATTTCTTGAGCCTGTGTTGACAGCCGGACGTAACTGCGGGCGGGAAAGATGCGTGTAAGTGTGTGTTGTCATGGAAACAATGTTAGGTCGTGGACGGTGACGTTGTGAACACGAATCCGCTGGTCTGTGACACTATCAGAGCGTATGAGAAGCTACCACGAGCCGGAGAAGGACTTGGGATGGCGCGAAATAAGCAAGCATTGCAACAAAGAAGAATATCTAGATGCAATAATTTAAAATCGAAAATAGTAAATTTTAGGCACATAGCGGCCAGGTCGTCTCCACGCGTGCGAATATCCTCTAGTATTTCAAAGATAGTATTTAAATTTGAATTTTATCACAACGTCTCGTGTTATATACATTTTCTCAAGCAACTTCAAGTACCGTCGCGACGGTGACGTCAAGACGCGTCGGTGGACCAGACGAACTGAAGTCGCGGGCCGTGGTTTAGTGATCCTTGATCTAGGGCATTCCGGTGAATAAGTTGCGGCATATTTTGGTGAGGCCGAAACGTTGGCTTTAAAGTAATAGATTGGAATCAGATTGACAGCCTTTGGAATATGGATGCGGTAGAAGCTATGATGGGTGGAAAGGAAAACGGACTAGAATGTGCTTGAAATGGAAAGGGAGGTAGTAAATTTGATTTAAGAATCCAGGAGAAATCAGAGTGAGTGTGTGTAGCGTATGATAGGGGCAAAAGGGTATTTTGAAGGATGAAAAAGACGGAAGAATTTTTGGCGATGGAGATGGGAGGAAAAGGCAATATGGATGGAATCATTGGATGTTGAAAGTAAGAAAAACTATAGACATTAATGTGAAATAGGTGTGTAAGGTATTTAATGCCCATCTGAAACTAATATCTTAACTGGTATGAAGCTGGTGTTAAAACATTATGTGGCTGAGGATTCAGTATAGGCATCACAATGTTCCCACAAGTTATTGATTACTCTTTCCTGTTGCTATTTTTATTTCTATTTCTCTTTTCCTTTGCTATTGTTATTATATGCCACCCTTCTTTTCACTCCTCAGTATCCTAGGTATATTTCGTGCCGTAGGTATTTTCTTTCACCTTGAAGCCTATTTCTTCGCTACCTCTTCCAGAGTTTATTTTACTGCTCACCTTTCGTGCGACCACCTTTTTCCATTCATTATTTCCGACATCCATCTCCCTCATAAACGTCCTGTCATGGAGACTTTGGTTACCATTGTCTGACATTACATGGTACCTATTCTCTGTCCACTCACTTCACCATTATCTTCGTCCTCCTATCTCACTTCTGTCGCTTATTCAAAGTCTCCAACGATCTTCCCTTGTATCTGTAAACAGCTTCATGCACAGTGCCTCAAAACTTAGAATGGCATGTTTCAAAATCCAATCCAATAGCTGAATACTCTTCTGAGGTACTCCCTTCAAAACTTTATAGTAGAGTTATGATGAACCATCGAAACATGTTCAAAATGCTAATAGTCAAATAATTCATACAGCAAATCTTTTTCTAAAAATAAAAATGACTTGTTATATTCCACATCTTTTATTGCAACAACCGACCGCGGTTTTGACGGCTAGAGTATCATTATCAAGGCAATCATATAGTGTACCGTGTGAAAGGAAAAAATTAGTGAAAGTGAAAAAATTAGTGAAAGTGTTTGGTTCACTATAACTGAATACTATAATAATATATATACTTTTCTATAAAATGGAACAGAAAAGTATTTCCTTAAACAGGGCTTGTTTTTGTTGAAAAACTCCGACTGATCATAGTCACTCATGGGTCATTATAAATGTGAATTTTGTAGCAGCTATTGTTTAGTAGAATTCTTGTTTAAAAACTTCATACTTCCTTAGTATGTATTAAATATAAAACGCATAAAATTTTCGCATTAACAAATAATTGTCATTCAAAGTTTTATGAGTAGAGAGTTTAGTAGACTGTAGAGTTTAGTTCCCATAAAAGGTAACTTACCTAAACTATTTAGTATGAATGAATGAATTTCAAGGTACGTGATGACGATAATGAGATATTGTAATTATGATGTTGAATTTATATGTGCAGCCGTATTGTACTATGAGTATTTGAATATATAATAATACACTCTATGCCACCGACAAACAATGGCATCTGGCTAAGTTTCGACGTAGCTCTGTATTATTTTTTTGTAGATTAGATTCTCCTAATTAGTAACCATTCAACGTTCTACTGTTTCTGAGCACCTGTAGGGTTGCCTGGACAGTTTTAACAGGAATATCTTTTCGTGAACGTACATTTAATCCTTTGCCATATCAAACAAAGCCCACACTCGCTTATAAAATATTTGGCTCGCTTTGTGTTCCTGGGATGACAAGTTTGCTTAGGGAAATGGCGTTAGGGACGAGTGCCTTCACAATCCTCGTCGGTGTTGTGTTTCATTTCTGCAGGTGAAATATGTCAAATCGGATTACGAGCGCAGGAGACCATCTCACGGAATGTGGAATCAGCTGAAATTCGCGGGCACGACCAAAGTAAATAACAACGGGTGGAAGAGAGAAATGCATTAAATTGTTGCAGCATCACCACTTCTAGGGATGAAATGCGATAAAGATGAGCAGAACTCTCTATGTCAACACGTAAGGTGAATAATGAAACTGGGTCCTTCAGAGACAGGTGGAAACTTTATATATTTTAATCTTTTCTCCTTTGTTGCTACAAACCCTACTTAATTAACGAGTCGTTTTTGTTTTTTATTGGCACTTTTTCTTCTACTACATCTGAAATAATATTTCTCCCGGCATATGGTAAAAAATTCCTGAAAAATAGCTCGTGGGTCAAAAGTACTATTCAGGATATTTATTTTTTTTCTCGTATTGCTTACCTTATATCGAGTGAAGCGAAAAAGTTTTTTTTTTTGAGAAAATATAATTTTTTAACTGATCTACATTGTTGGCATTTATTGAATTGACTGCTTTTCTCTCCCTGATTTTCTAAAACAAACACTACATCAAAATGTTTTATACTGTTAAATCTGAAATTAACTGGATCATTTACAGGGGAAGGTATATCAAATGGTCTCAAAGAGAACCATGGTTTAGCGTACCTTCCGACGGGCGGAAAACTGAACTAGAAGCACTGAGATAATGGTCGGTTTACCAATGAGATATATCTTCCACTGTTGGGATTCGAACCTTGGCCCCCGGAATGAGAGGCTAGTACTTTTTACCACTACACCAACCTGAACCTCATAACTCACGCTAGCTAAAATGAGAGTCTAGAGCTTTCTTCCCTCGGATTCCCGATATACTGAAAATAAAAATGAAAGATGTGAAAAGACTTCACTACGCTGACTGGCTTCGGCGTTTAGAAAAGGCAAGGAAACCTTATTACACCCACACACGTGTCGAGGATTATATTTTTTTATCCCACCCCACATTCGTTCCGTCGATGCAGTCAGTACTAAGGGATAGGGATTTTCTCTGAAGCCTCATTCATTCCTGAGTTTCAGGGAGGAAGTGTGAAAAGCAAAGAGGGTCGTAACGGCTTCCATTCAATAGAAGCGAGCCATCTAACTGTGTGCCGGATAGGACAAAAATTCGACCTGATTAAGAGGAATCTTTGGCCCTTCCTTGCGCAAATTCTCTGCATAATCGCTGGCGGAAAAACGGTCTTGCCGATCTCTCCTATTTTTAATCACCTCGCCCTATTGATCTTAGTCCATTGCCGCGCCAAATCATGTGCGAATAATTTGGCGTAATTCAGAGCGATTTCGCAGTAATCTCGCTCGCCAGCCCAATCAGGCAGACAGCGGTAAAGAGGGATTTAACGTCCCATCTTCCCCTTAAATCGCTTTAGTAATCCTTTCTACGTTACCTCTGTACTCGCTCACTTACTTATCGGTCTCCTTTGCACCAAAATAATGCCTTGAACGTCTTCTCTCCACCGTCTTAATCCATCTTATTGCATATTCAAAGGCAAAATGATGTTTCTAGTCTCATTCCCCGCATCCATAGCGGATGTCCGCATAGTTCTGCTTCTTTGTTTCGTTGGTAGACATTGCCTAGCAACGGAAGTGTTTATCGTCGTCGTGGGATTAACTTCATCGTGTGCTTTGCTTGCTCCTATGATGTTACAAGGAAGGATGTCGGCACCAGCCGCTTTCAACCTACTTAGGCTAAAGGCCAAATTGAGTTCATTTGAATAGCCGTATTTATGTTCTGCAAAGGGTAATACAAGAGTGACTTTCAAGAATCTTCTCGTATAACTGCAAATTTTTTGACTACATTTTTTTAGCAACTGGACCACTAAAAAATTATCTTCTATCAACAGAGAAGTACCCATCTCAAGGTAATATTCATAGTCGTCTACCTTGAAATAAGCATGCTGAAGGAAAATTTAAAAAGAGAAAGTGAAAATTTATCTGATGGCTCAGAGAACGAAATAATGGTGGAGGATTATTATTTTGTGAAACATTTGAGGTAAGAATATAATTTCATTCGTTAATGTGTTTATTTTACGCCTTGTAAAAGTAGGCTTTTTCTTACAGTAATATATCGTACCCTTCATAATTTTCACCATTATGACTCAAACTGACTGATTTTCTAAATCCCAGACTACAAGCTCTTCGCTTTCTCGAATATTCTGTGCGGTTATTGCATGTTCCAAATTACGAGCCTATTATGGATGAGAATTACTCCTTTCGCAAATCACGTTTAATTTCTAATTACCATGTCGTTTCTTGTACGTGTAGTGGTGATTTTCAGTCTTTGGGATATTTTTTTTTAATTGATAACATCTTAATAGGCGAACGTCATTTCAAGTGTCGAACGTGTCACTTGCAGCTAGATTGATAACATGTTAATATCTTCTTTCAAGCGTCGAGCATGTCACTTGCAGGGAAGCGTATCTCTAGATTCGGGCTGAGGACATTTGATTGAGGGAAAATATAGCATAGCGGGACCTCTATTTCGACTTCGGATACGGCTAAGGAGATTCAACCACTAAAGTCACGTTATTTTCTCATACTTGGACAAGGAAATGTTGGTTTGGAGGAGAAATAATATTTGATATAAATTTGAGAATTCAGAGTTGGTGGATGGAACAGGCACAATGGAATGCTGGATAGGCGAGGGAGAAAGAGAAAATATTTAGTAAATGGTATAAAGAGGGTTAGGAAATATGCTGACTGGAAGAATAAGTATCGGTGGAGTGAAGACGATAGATTAATACAGTGCAAATATGACGTAGGGATAATCCATCAAAAATTACGCAAAGCGGTGGAAAACTATCAAGCTATCAGTAAGAAAATGTACTCTATCACTTTACACCAATATTCACGCATTTTTTCGCTCCTGCTTTGTGAAATCATGCTCGTAATTTCATTCGCTTGGGAGTGAGAACAAATACAGCGTTGGAAACTACTTCATTTTAACGTCGGAGAAAAATAATTATCTTCACCCTTACAGGCGGTCTTTAAATTATATTTGCGTTGTTTTTGGGTACTTTCTACCCGATATTCAACACTCACATATCGTTCATATTGTTCTTAACTAACTCTTGTTTGTTTAAACTGTTTTAAATATGCACATCATCTGGTTGCTTTCGTGTAATTTCGAACACATATTCCTTTCCTCTCTCCATGCATACAAGGTGTAATGGATGTGATTTTTGGTATTTTGTATTGTAACAGTTGGCTATACTGTAAGAAAAACAGTTTAAGTGGGTGAAAGTGAGCGTGATGTAAGCGTGTGGCCAGCTAGTTGTAGTTAGACGGAAAAAATAAATCTTGAGAAATCCTTATAGATCCAAAAGCGTGTTTGAAATCTGTCATTTCCAGGTATTGTGAAAAGATAACAAATTGGCGACGTGAATGGTATATTTTGTTATCAGGGTATACTTACAGAATCCAGTACAAGAAAGCTTCAGAAATTATGTGACCCGTTAAAATATCCTCATTTTTTACAAAAAATAAAAAAGAATTTCTGCAGAAAATGTAGTAATGCGGCTGCTGTTTATTTTAGTATCTTAGTTATTTTCAGAAAATAGCAAGTGCATCCTGCAAAATGCAATAGCTTCATGGGATTATTAGAGAGATTTTATGTTGACATACGTAAGGCTATATTGTACTTACTGGGAGGTTTCGACATGGAATGATGGATGGTAGTAAGTTTTTTAATTACATTGATATTGAAATGTAGTGTTGCCAAAGAGTGAGGAAGATAAAATTAATACATAGAATAATTAACGATAACCCGCTATGAAGAATGGAAGAAAAACTCCTGGTAGAAATTTATAAAACTGGAGCATGAATCTTTGTAGCAATGAGACGAATAAAAGTCAAAGAAAAAGCAAAACTTTTAATTTGTAATTTTTGACTGCATACATACTAGCAGTGAGAAAGTTAGACTATCAAAGAGAAGAAATTTAATTATGTTGCTGATTTATGAAAAAGAATACGGGGTATCGTCATCTGATAAACGACTTAAAGGTGGTCTTGCAAAGAAATGACTTTTGTTTTTGCTTTCAAACTAGGAAATAATTGTAAATACGACGAAATTAGACTTAGTGAACGGTGTAATGCAGTGGTTAGAGTGCCTTCCATTCCGTGGGCCTGAGTTCTAAGCCCTGAAGTACCGAACTTTTTCATCTGTGGACCGGTACCTACATTGCTATTGCGTGGAAAATATTTTAAGTACGCCATCCGTTGGATGGGATATTGAACTATAGGCGCATTTTCTTAACAGCAGGTTTATGCCGACTTCGAGTCTCTTTCCAGTCTTCCTGCTCTTTTCAATCTTCCTTGGAACGAGGTTTAAACCTTCCAAATCCACAACCACCCTTGTCACAGGTGATCATTGATTTCGACTAACTCCCTCATCAACAACAGCTAGGATTTATCGATGACGCTTGAGATACGTTTAAGTGCAATACTGCAGTGTATTTAAGGAAAAGTATGTAAAAAGTTGGATTCGTTATAGACCTTGGATGAATTCACACGATTTTGCATTCAAGAATCACAAAAAAAGATATAAATTCAAAGATAACGTAAAAGATTTGTGATGAAGTCTGTTGGTGCAGAAAGAATACGAGCTGGCACACTCGTTAAACTATTCTCGTACTACGGACATAAGGAGTTGAGGGAGGAAGTACATTGAAATTTCCATGAATTTCCCTAGCAGTCACGGGCTCTTCATAAACTGAAACCCGGATTTTCGGTAGGATACCATTTTGGATGATGAACAAACAGATGTCATTTTTTTTGCTATTTTCGGTCTCGCATTCCATCTGTAAAAGAACAAAAAAGGGTGGCGAACGATTGAGCCCACTTAGCTGAGCTAGCACGAGGAGTGCTATCCGGCAGTAGGTCAAAGGGTCACTGCCCTAGTTCCTTCTCCCTGCCAAAATCCTGACCCTCTCTTCCGCCGCCTCCCCATCCACTCTTGTTATCCACAAAGTTTCCACGAACGGGCAGCGAAAATAAAAGGACAAAAAAACACTCTTGAGACAATTGAGGAGATATTTTAGCTAACCCAACTAATATTCCGCTTTATGCATGCTTGCTCTGCTCTTTAAATCTTTTGAAAATTGATATCTAGAGTTAGAATAAAAATATAGATATTTATCCTCTTTAATCGTGATATATGTAGCGCATGCATGGTGAATATGCAGCCACTGCCACACTCTTTATGGTGGCTTACTGAGTGCTATGCATATGTAGATATGGATCAGGTCCAAAGGTTCCTTTTTCCTCTACAAATTTATTATTAATATTTTATTTTTACGTTACAAGTCAAAACCGTTAGGGTAAAGCTGTCTGATCAACACGTAATGGAATAACAGAGTTCATAAAATTTTGAAAAAATTATGAATTCAGAATATTAGCATACACCTCCAGGGACACGATGGTACTCCTGGGACAACATTCGCATGTTGCTAATTTAGAGTGTGTTACAGGAGGTAGATTCACGCTGGTAACTGTTGATAAGCAAATGAATCCATTGCTAGTAAACATACTTTAAGTTTCACTGCTAGGGAACGTAGAATTATATATTTATATGCACTTACTGATTAGGGTATATCACCGAGTTTAGCCAAACATTCTCCTAAGCTTAGTTCTAAGACAAATACGATATCCAAGCCTAAGGTGGGATTTAACTCCCGAGACTAGATTACCAAGCCCAAGGCTCTGAAGCGGACGTTTTGAATGTTAATTCATCTTAATCTGCCAAGTGATCACGAGGACTTTTCTTGCAATACAGTCGCCTACCTCAAACTAATACCATGCGGAACGCACAAAGCAAAGTTACATTTGCATATCATGCAAGGAGTACCGATGGACTGGAAAGCAGCCGATGTAACACCCATTTTTAAAAGTGGCGATAGGGAGCAGCCATCTAACTACAGACCTATATCCCTCACGTCCATTTCATGCAAGGTCCTAGAACATATAATTGTCAGTTCAGTCATGGGACACCTAGATAGCCAGAATTTATTGTCCAATGTCCAGCATGGCTTCCGAAAGAGCAGATCGTGTGAAACCCAACTTGCTCTCTTTTCCCACGATATTTTAGTTTCTGGCGAAAATAATATTCCAGTGGATGCTATATTTCTCGACTTCAAGAAGGCTTTTGACAAGGTTTCTCACAGCAAACTAATTTTGAAGTTAAAATCTTATGGGTTAGACAGTAACATTATATCATGGATTAATGATTTTCTGCATGATCGGGTTCAAAGGGTTGTTTTGGACGGTGTTTCCTCACCGGCAATTAAAGTCACTTCGGGGGTCCCACAAGGTAGTGTGATAGGTCCACTCCTATTCCTTTTGTATATTAATGATATCCAAAAGGTGGTAAAAAGTAAGCTTCGTCTATTTGCCGATGACGCAGTAGTGTACAGGGAAATACTATGCCCGAACGATAAAGAATATTTAAATATTGACCTACAAGCAATTGAAACTTGGTGTGATACATGGCAGTTAGAATTAAACTTTAAGAAATGTCTTGTAATGAATTTTTGGAAAAAGAATAGCTCTCCTCCTACCACTTACAAAATAAGTAATAATGAATTAACTAACGTGGAATCCATTAAATATCTTGGAATAAGACTGACAAATGATCTTTCCTGGGGTAAACACATTCGTGAAATAATTGGTCAAGCGAATCGTAAACTGGGTTTCATTAAAAGAGTATTGGGTAAATGTGACGATCATGTACGAGAAATCAGCTACTTTTCCCTTGTTAGACCTCATTTGGAATATGCTGCCAGTGTATGGGATCCCTACGAAATCGGTCTAAGTAATGAACTTGAACGTGTGCAGCGAAGATCGGCAAGATTTGTAAAGGGACGATACGATAATTATATTAGCGTAACAAGTCTATTAAATGAATTGAAATGGGAATCATTGTCAGATCGCAGGTTGAAATTTAGACTTAATCTCTTCCACAAATTCCAAGGCAATATTTTCAGTGATGATGTTAAAAATATTTTACGAACCCCAACTTACTATGGCAGACTGGACCATAATCATAAAGTTAGAGAAATTGATTGCCGAACTGACCGATTCAAAATGTCCTTTTTCCCTCGCACAATAAGAGATACGAATAACGGTAAATATGTCCTATCGGAGAGTAGCAATGAATAGCATTGGTAGCTGCATGTTGGTATGAGTACTTAAAGCTAACCCTACTAACAGAATGTTTTTGCATGTTTGCTTAGCAATTTGTATCTTTTTTTAAATAGTGTAGTTCTAACTACTATATTAATACTATTCCTTTTTTATGCATGATATGTAGTGCATGTTTGGTGAGAAATCACCCCCTGCCACACACCCTTGTGGTGGCTTGCAGGGTATTATGTAGATGTAGATGTAGATGAAGGAGACGTTTATTGAATTACATTCATGCATTGTACATTTCGTGGTTTAAGTGGAAAACTCGTGAACTCGTCAGAGACGAATGTAGTGGGAAAATTTGAATAAAAATACCACGCATTTAAGGAGGCTCCATCGAATTATGAAGTAGATGACATTTTTGTGAAAATTTCAGGACACATCACTTTTTGGCCCTTCTGTCGATTGGCAATAAAATAATGAGGCCTTTCCATCATATATTTGAAGAATAAAGTCGTTGAAAATCAGCTATTTTATACGTGGTTATACGGCAGAGCGTGGCACTTGAAGTAAAATTTACAGATTAATAATGTAAAGAAAAATTTCCTTTTGACGAAAAACTAATATAAGATGCGCAATTTTATGTAGAATTTAGCATTTTAAAAAAGTGCTCGCCTTACCACCCTTGTTTAATTGATATAAATAAATGTTTACTCAAAAAAGCAGAAAAGCCTTAGTTACATGAAAGTGGCGCTACATTATGTTGTTAACATTGGCGACGGTACTTGTGACGGAACGTGCTTACAAACCTATTTACTAACTTAATTTAAAAATATACCTTACCAAGGTTCTTCTTATATTTTTATGCAATTTAATAATTTCATTGGTTATTGACATTGTGTAATTTATACCAATGCTTCCAAATGGTTGCAGCGTCATTGTTGCCAAACAATTTTCAAAAATATGAATATTAAGAAATGCAAAACCAAGAGTTTTATTCGCAAGGGAACAGTTTGAAACTAAGTAATTAAATATTTAACCTTTTTTAGAACACTTATTAGCGGTATTGAGCATGTATTCTCATTTTGTAAATTAAACGTGGCAACAACACGTCAGTCATGTTCCGAAATCAAAATGAGTTAAAAGAAATTGTAACAAATAGAATGCAACTACAGCACGCTATATAATATTATAGTCGTAGATCTATTGTGCATGCGTTCTCACGCTATAGATGATTTTCCATATAGGTGGTTTTTCTGGATCGGAATTTATTCATTAAAAAACATAGCTCTTCTACTAGAGTTTGAATTGTGGAGTCACGGTGGAACCTCCAGGAGCATGAGAGGAAGAAAAAAGAAATTGCTCAATATGTGCAGGTTAGTAGATTATACAATGGAAAGAAGAACCGACGCAGTTTAAGGTGACAAGCTGTGATCATATAAATGACGAAATGATGATCATCACTACCATAGGTAAAGAATGCTAAAATTTGCTTGATGCAGCTCTCCGCCACATTTTCTCATCAACTAACCTTTTCATATTAAATTATTTCTTCTCTTTCACGTCCTTCACTGATTGATCCATATATCTCATACGAGGCCTGTCTTTTCAATTCTTCCCGTTCACTTTACTGTCAACGATTGTCTTCACTAGGCCTTCATGTCCCATGATAAGGACAATAAACTTGTTCCGTCTTCTTTTCAAAGTTCTCAGCAGTCTTCTCTTTTCTCCCACTCTTCTTAGGACTTCGTTAGTCTCTCGTTCGATCAATTTTCTCGTAATCATTCTTCGGTAGTACAGGCAGGGCTTTTGGGAGTCTACCGCGTTGTCATTATTGATGTGATGTTTCACCCACTCTGCTGTAGGCGCCCTCAGGCCAGGCTGAAGTAAATATTGCTTCGAAATCGGGCCTTATTTATACACCGCTTCCAAGGAGGCCGTGCGGCTACTGCTCCCTGATTGCCTGTTTGTGTTACTGGTGTGGAATACCCGTTTCCAAGTGTTGGAAAGAGTGTATCCGTCCTCTCCATTCATGTTGTTAGGCCTCTTGAATATTTTCACAGCTTCCCTGATTGTTCTAGGGAAATGTTATTTTTCTTTGGCGAGGATTTTAGGTTCCATAAGTTTCACTTGGTGATTAGGCTGGGCCAAAACGTGCTCAGCAATGGCCAATTTCACATTTTGTCTGTTTTTGAGGGCCCGTGAGTGTTACGAGTGTTATTTTATCCTTCAGTAGTGCCACATTTCGGATGCATCCACCCTTGACTTCTTTGCTTCTGTCATCGTCCATGCCTCACAGCTACAGCTTCAAAGAAGCATGCTCCAAATGTATACGATTTCACCCGCTAGGGTATCATCAAGTACCTGATCATGCCCTAGGCCCTAGTGGGTAATGGGTAGCGGGTATGTTTTACTTTTCTTATGAATATGTTGAACTTCCACAAAGTCACGCCTGAAACAGTTAATTTTAATTTCCATATGTATGTCCTGAAGAATTTTTTTCCTTACTTCCAATGTTGTATTTACAGCCGTAAGTAGCTTCTTCTTTTGGTAGAATGCCCTCTTAGTTTAGATATTTCTACTGACAATTTCCTTCTTGCTTCATCCATCACTGGTACCGGCTTCCTCAATAACAATACCCTGTCATTTCTTCTAGCTCTTGTTTCCCGAGATTAACGTTAGTCACGCTGAGCTTGCCTCCTCAATCTGAGATGGCGATATGTGAATGAAATCCTGTACCCAATGATTAAAAGGACTTTGCCTCAAAAATCGTATGCCAGGGAGACTGAAAGCTAGAGTGATGTTTCGGTTGAAATCGAATCGAAATGGACAAAGTAGAACCTCCAGGTACATGATTCAATGACTCAATAATATTGTATATGAATTATTTATCCTTATATTGTACTATTTACACCAACTAAATACATATTGGCCAGAAATAGGAACCCTACTTCTCGGTCTGAACTCCCTATTAGTGGGGAAACGGACTTGAAAACGCCCACGTAGGCAATGTGAGAGTGATGGGCTGTAGAACAGGAGGATTGAATAAATTATTCTTCCCCTACACTATAGGCGACTGCGATACTTACCAACCTAACTTCCCACAACATTACATCTCCCATTTCATCCTCTTTTACCCGACACCATTTTTCACCTCAGTGACACTTTTTACCTGCATCTATGTAATGCTCTGCAAGGCGCTGCAATCGTATGTTGCACGGGGTGAACCATCACTAGGCATGCATTTAAATGAGAAAGATTTGAATTCACACTTGTTACCATACAGGCTTGCAAAAATACTAGCCCGCACATTTAATACTTGCACGCAGCTGAGTCATATTATACTTCTATTTGGAATATGTTTGATATACATCTCAATGAGACACATGTGACTAAAGTATTAGTATTCATAAAGTGATGCGGTAATTACAAATTAGGCAGGAATGATAGTAAATATATTTAGTGAAGCTTCATATTTTCTTAAAGCATTTATGAGTCAATAATGTAAAAACATGAATATATTAGTAAATTTATACATATCTAGCATGTATGCTACTCTCCTATGTAGAAACCTACACTACCTATACTGATATCCCCCTAGTACCTTCTCTTTTATCAATTAATTCCTAATCGTACGCTGAAAAAATTAATATTTGAGATTACTTATCCTACATTCTACCATTTTAATTTTATCTTTATCATCTAAAACCTAAGTTGACCAGTTCACCAGTACGCTGGAGTTTCTAAAATACTTGTAACATCTTCAATAAATCTGTCCTTCATAAATTTCGTCAGTAAACATATTCTGTATTCCTGCTTACTTAACAAGCAACATATCTCCCTAACTTTCACTAATAATCGTACGGGTCAGTCATTGCACTGATCTTATACAAACTGATATTTATGAGCATGCAAAGCTCGCAAGATTTCAAAAACAAGGTCGGCCAAGGCACCGCACTTTTAAGGCCGGTGACCAATCGCCCCCCGCCCCACTACGTGCCGAGGGAAATCTTTATATCATTTAGGCACTTATGCAATTATTTAACTATTCATTTCTCAGTTTAAAAACGTTCTGGGTGAGGGGAGGGGGATATGGGTGTGATCGATACGTTTTTATTATTCAAGCCCTTTTTACGCGGCTCTTCGAAGCACTCTCCATCTCATCCACCGCCAACTTGACTCGCACTCGTATATTTTTCACTTATAAGATGGGGATGGGTGTGCTGGAAAAACTACCCTCTACACTTCCTCTACCCCATGTCCCTATTCTCCCTCACCGTGCCTTTGCCGGGTTTTGCCGAGTAAATGCCGATGGGTTTGTGCTCAGCTTTTGCATTTTTGGGTTCCCATGGGCCTAATATGTGGACTGTAGTTTTTAGTCTGATTAATTATCGAAAAAAGAATCAGTAGCGGCAATGCATGTATCATCATCATCATCATCATGGGTCAGCAATCCTAGGATAGGTTTGACCAGCCCTCCACTCGATTCTTCTATCGGCCAACCTCTTCATATTAACGTAGTTCCTATCGTTCATGTCCTTTACGACCTGTTCCATGTATCTCATACAAGGCCTCAATGCACGTAATGAAGAAGAAATTCTTGCCTGCTCTTACAGTATTTTCTTGTGTTGACCTTTTTATTAGATAATTAACATTTCTGATATAAAATACTTTATTACTACGAGTTAAAAATAATACTTGATGATAAATTCAACTTTGACTGTTGCCAGAAAGTTACTCAGAATTGCTTCAATTTTTTTTGAGTGAGTGTAATTTTTTCTACTTAGGTTCAGATAAGTCCAATTTAAGTTATAAGCAAGAGAAAAAATACATGAAATTTTAAATTTCTCGGATACCATGAAATAATTATGTGGCAATTATGTTATCTATGGTATATATTGCAATTTTCTTCCTCACAACTCACACGATATTTGTAATAAATATTTCTCCCATATTAAACCATTAATAAGAGATCATTTAGCCATTCTTAACGAATAAATAGCTTTAATGATAAATTTTACGACAAGGTAAAAAACAGTTCTGTTTCTAAAAGTTCTGTTAGTCCGAATTGCTACATTAGCAGATAATCTCTTGCGGATTCTGACTCTAAAACTATTCTAAATAAAAATTATTTCCATTGTTGATAAAGTTGCTACATTTGGTAAAAAGTATCTAAAATGACAAATCTACTAATGCTAGCTCCTGTGACGTCACCGTCCCCCACTCTATCTGTCCCACCTTCCTCTCCATCCCTTCCACTCCCCCTCTAATGTCATCGGCCACGTGCACCCCCTACCCCCTCCCCTTTTCCGTTTTCGTTTGGCTTTTGTTTCCCCGACTCTCCTTTTCCTCCGGCAAAACAAACGCACACCACCATCGTGCGCAAGCCTTCAAACACGTGCCGCTCCGCTCACTCACTCAACTTTCTCTTTCTTCTCCTTTTCAATAACGGATGAAAGTTTTTACTCTTTCCCCCTGTCCCTTCTCCAACCAACTTCCACTTCCTGCCATCCCCCCCAACCCCCTTGCGCTTCAAACGATTTTTTTCCATCTGCTTTGCGCTCGCGAATTCCTTTGCGTCCGTCTCGTAACTTCCTATTGCACCCATCTCCGCCATCCATCTTCTTCATCCGCCTTCCTTCGCGTCTTTCTCCCCTCCGGAAAGAATGAATGTATTGCCTCCAAAGAACAACTCGCAAAGAGAAAGAGTGGAAGCGTTTTTGTAGCCTCTCGGAAAACCCTGTTTATTGGCAACCCTCTCGGGAAATGAACGAGTCGCTTGAGTTTAAATAAGTAATTACAGAGTTTATATTACCAAAATTTCCAAGAGTAACAAATCCAAATGTCATACATATAATATGTGTGTGCTTGTGTGTATGTGTGTGCGTGTGCTCTTAGACTATTTTCTAATCTTGGATTTATTTTAGAATATTAATTTATAAATTTAGAATCGATTTCTAAGCCTTAACTTTGTGGAACGACATAAGGAGAACAACTGATTTCCTCTGTTACGCTATCTTACAGTATCTGAAAATAATATAGTTTTACAGAATCTACATTAACCGAAGATGGTGTAGCGACTGGAACCAGTAGAACCTTATATCAGATTCTCTATTATATGCATTATCCACTGATAATGTATTTTTACAGAATCTACAGTAGGTATCTGGAGATGGCGTAGAACCAGAAACCGGTAGTTCTTATATATACAAAGTGAAAGAAACAAAGTTAATTTTTGTTCTAATTAAGGGTAAATTTACAAACCATGTCAATGAGGTATTTTTCTTCCTCGCTATAATGTCAAATACTTCACCTTATTTTAAATTAGGTTTTCTTTTAGTTTCTGATCTTTTTATTCTACCCATCTTCCTATCCTTATATCATACAGAATACTTATGCGTTTTCTCTTTCTTCCGCACTTCAACAATATTCTCTGTTCTACGCCTATACATCTTTCTAATACAACGTTTATTTACCTCTCAAATGATCTCCCATCCACAACAGCTGCTTTTCTCTCATATAATGAAAATGATATAATTTAATTTGTTGCTTCCTTTTTTACAGTATTTTACAACATATTTTAAACAATAGAAGGAAGTTTTAGGTTACCCCAAAGATAAATACATGTGTGGGGGTAACCTAAGTTTACGTGCGAAATTAGAAAATTAGCAAAACTATATGTACCAAGTTGTTATCAGTGCTACACCACAAAATCACTATTTACGTGCTCTTTCTGGTTAAAAAAAAAAGCAATTTAATCAGAACTGTTGAAAATTATTTCAATATCATCCAATTTGAAGAGCAATATACTACCCCATCTCTGTCCCTCTCCAACCATGAGGCATGAGTAGGTACTTTGTAGTGAGCACTGTAAACTCAAAACTCCGTCCGTTGGATAACCCCTAATATCTTGATCCTTTTCATGCCTTTCTTTAACAATATGCTCGTGCCCTACGCCGAGTTTCTCCTTATTCTTCCAAAACCTCTTTCCAAATAATCACCTATCCATTATGGAGCAAATGAACTTCATTTTCCGTCAAAACCCCCAAGAGTAAAAATAAAAACTATTTACCTGATCCCCAACATCTCGTAGTCCTCCAAACTCAATGTATCCTTATGTTTCCCTAAGGATCATAATTCTGGTTATGTCACTAAAATTTTCTTTGTGTCTCTACTAAGGAACCCATTCACCTAATTTTTCTCCTCTTCACGAAACCTTTCTTAGCTAGAGCAATTATTTATCTGATATTCTTTCTACTTAACCTATTTTATGTATGATGCTTCAAAAATAAGTATGAATCCCTTCGGACCACCAGCTCCTGATAATTTATTTTCGCATCTTTACCACATGATGCTTTTATCACTTCTTCATTCCCTCATGAAACAGTCTAAAAATATTTATGTGTATGTAAACGAAGAATTCTTGATTGCAACTTAATTATTTCGCATGTTTATCTGCAAGAAATGTTTCTGATTTATCCGTAAAAAAGGATCTTCCCGGGGTTAAACTAATTATTTTCCCCTATCCGTTTGCCTTTCCTCATGATTGCACTTCTATATCCCTCTTTCGCGTTCTATTCTTTCTGCCATCCACACTGATCTCTCTTATATCTCCTGCGAAAAGTCTTCGCGGAGTGTTTAATTTCGGCAGTCCCCTTTCGACCTCTCTTTGACCTCTGATCTTTTGATCTCTTCTCTCAAGCCCCACTCCACCCTTTCTCCCGCGTGTCTTTCCTCCCTTACCCCACGCTGCCTCCATCTATCGGATGCCGGGCGAATCGTTCCAGCGGTCTCCTTCATCCCGACCTTTGTTTCCCCCCGATTTGGATGAGTGTTGCGCGCGGTCACGACTCGTTCTTTTGTTGCGCCGTTCGGTTCTTTTACCTTCGCGGCATTCTTGGCATCGCTTCCTCAACGAACCTTCACTCTCCCATAGTATCATTCTGAGAATCCACCGGTTACCAGAAAAAAATATCAGAATTTCCTGGTAGAAAATCGTGCGGATAGTCAGTGAAGGATACTCCGGATTCCCAGCGGAAGTAAATATTGTCTTTGAGGATCTACCGTAACATCTAACCTAACTTTGTATTAATATTTGGCTAATATTTTTAAGAGAAATTCAATATGCATGCTCGAGGCGGAATCCAAGTTCGCAACCTTTATTTTACCAAGCCAGTGCATTATCATCCAGCACAACGCGGACGGTAAAGATTATCGAGTCATACAGTCGATTTTGCTGCAGCGTTAGGGGTCGCATGTTGATATTTTCATGGTTGAGAACGTGTGGTGGCTGGGGTACTAGTTTCCCTATTCCTAAGGTCCGGGTTCGAGTCCTGGCTGTGGTAGGGATAATTAATTGATATACTTGAGCACTGTGTGTGGAGTTTTTTGACTCCATCCGTCGGATGGGACGCTCAACCGTAGTTTCACTGGCGCCTTTCGTTAATAGTAGGCTAATGCTGACACCGGGTTTGTTTTCACCCTTCCTCCATTCTCTAATGTATTCCAACATCCATCCAATCACCCACCTATTCTAGACTTACCTTGTTGACTTACCTTCGATCGCATCTCCTTAACAACTGCTACCCTCATGTAGAATTCTGCGCAGTTGTAGCTGTAACCGTTCCAGTCATCTAACGATACAAATACCCTCCACTCTGTTCGTATAAAATGTATTTTATATTCTACCCTCCCTCATAAAGTTTAAGTCTACCTATTTTCTTCTCCATTTATCCCTCTAAACCACCAAAATTCTCTCAAAAAACAGCTAAACTTCCCGATATGTTTCAAGAATTCACTGCATTTCTATCCATCGTTCATTAACCATTTCTGTCTCCTGTTGAATTCTCCGACAAACTTCCTCGCCCATTTCTGTGTATCTCATCCCTTCTAACTGGAACGGTCGATGAATCAGGTTTCGTTATGCGCTGTCCTTTCAACCTGAAGGTTACTGGTGCTAACTGTGCCTTGAATTAACGTAGATTGTGTTTGTCTTAGGTTTAAGTTTGGTTATACACTGTAGTGGTCAACTCTAATTGTTGGAGAACCTTCACTCTACATTTACGTCTGCATTATGTAATGCAAGCCTCCGCAGGGTGTGTGACAGGGTGTAAACCATCATCAGGCATGCACTTCTAATCAAAAGGGAAGTAAATTTGCTCTTACTACCATGCAAACACACAAGAATACATGTTCGTGCAAGAACTATCTGCGAGAGACTTTGAGGGGTAACTAAATTGTTAGTATCTATTAAGTAATGTTACAGTCGTTGTTTAGTCACCCATTTCTTTAAAAATATCAATTGATTCATATTTCCTCAAGCAAATATAAGTGTCTTATGCTAAAACATTAGCATGTTAAAACAAATTACTACAGACCAATCTTCTAATTAAAAATTTACGATCATTTTCTTAATGTTTCTCCCCTGTAATCTATTACTGTCCCTGATTGTATGCGAAAAAAAATATTTTTTGTACTTGTCTTGCTATCTATATCTCTCTTAGACTTAGCCTCCTTAATAAATAACACTTGCTGTACTTCTCCTCCACCATTTTTTTTTTAACCCTACCAAGGTTTCAACGTCTTTGCATCATCGTCAAGAGTTGCTGAGAAAAACACTCTAAACTCAGCACTAAATTTAAAACAGACTGGGGGAGGGAGGAGGAATAGGAGAAATATGAGGGTTGACTCATTTTCCGTGTACTGTGGAGGAAAGGGGAAGATTGGGATTGGCTAAGTGGGACGGGTTTGGTTTGATATTAATATGGAACAGGAGGCAAATGGCTATCTAAAAAAATCTTGGTGGAAATGCACAAAAATATTTACCACGAAACAATCTCACAAAGCAGCGACCAAAGGAGTATACACTATTTTGTTTAAATTTCTGCTAAAGGCTATTTCTGTATTTTAAACTACGATTTGATAATCATTCCAAACGCCATCCTCTTAGTAATTAATTTCGATGCAATGCAAAACCTATCGTGACACCTTTCAACAAACCTAGTTGCTCTTCGCTGCGTTCTGTAAAAATACACCGAAATATATTGCTACTGTCTTAACTAGCAAAATTTACCGGCGTCCTTCAAATCCACGTCTCAAAAGCATCCAACCTGTATCCCTCCTCCATCCTCACGGGTCAAGTTTCAAACGTAAAGGGAGTTATTAAATTTCGTTGGCTTTTTATGCCTATCAATTTGATGGCAATACGAAAGGGATTAATTAATTAAATAATTCATATAGAATCAGTCATCGTTGATTCACATCATCGGGGGGAATCATTCTTTTGTCTCTTGATGCGATTAGTATTTATTTTAAACTCCGGCCGATCGTTGAAATTTTCCCGTCCTCAGATTTCATTATTTCGCGACTTCACCTTTCATTCGGATCATCGCGGATGAAATTAAAATCGGAAGAGTGAATTAGTTTGAAGAATTTTGAAATGCGATCGTGGCTTTTTGTTTGCATAAACTTGCCAGAGGGCTGAAAGTCACCCAAGTACATTTACCAGTTTGAAAAAAATGATCGAATATGAGCAATGAGTTTCTAAAAAATAAATAGCTTCCTCGTCCGATCATGGTATTAATTACCCAGTGCACTATGAAAAGTGGCTCGGATGCTCCATGTTTAACGGGAAAAATTGACGGTGGTCGATATTGAACGTTATGAAAATTTAATGAATCCAATTACACTCCCCAACTTACATGGGAAAAGCGAATAACATGAATTATTGTACTTGGGGCCTCACTCGAAATTGGGATGAGGATTGAGAGTGTGCATTCAGGCGGTATTAAATTGATACCCGTGGGAAATCATGAGAGGAAATTAAAGGAGGAAAAGAAACGAAAGGCCTCTCCAGTCCATTTGCACGAACCCCACAACTTTCATGATGTGCGTACACCTACCGCTACGGGAGGAGTTAGGAAATTTTAGCTAACGAATAAAAATATGGAAAAAGGCAAAGAGTATACACGATCATGATCATTGGTGATGTACGTTTCAAAAGGAATGCTATAGGGCGATAAGGGCAAAATAATTGGACAGATGAGTTGCCGGTAACGTGCTGACCCTTTGAGGGTTTGGTCTGAAGGGAATAGGGTCATTCAATGAGAAATATGGGGCCAGGGAGTGGATATTAGGGTACAGTGGCAACAATGAACCGAAGAGGAATGCAAACCTTCATTTCAATGCATGTCTCGCGTTAATGCATCCCCTGCCACACACCCTTGCATTGGCTTGAACGGTTCGATCGATATATCGTCCGAAACTTCGCCGATATCGTGGGAGCCAGCGAAACTATGTGCACCCTAGTGCCAATAGTAGCGTAACGACGATAATTAGAATTAGAACTGATTTGCATTCTTCATGATAGAGATAATGGCCAAACCTTCTCATATAAGATCCGAGGTTTATTTTTTGAGTCCTAATTTGGAAATATGTATCTTATATGTTGTCAGATACGGTAATGAGGCATACCGTGCTAAAGGCGCTTGCAGGCTGGGATAAGTAAATACAAAATATGCACAGAGTTTGTATTAAATCTATTGTCTTCCCGAATAAAAGTCACTCCAAATCAGAATCGAAGTATATTGTGCAAGTAACTAAATCAAACGTATTGTATTCAAGGAATTCTAACTAGCCGCAAACTCGTTAGCAGGGTCACCCGCTGAAATGAATAACAGCAGAATTTCCACAAAAAAAGGAAACATAAATATGCTTTCTCTGCGGAAATTCTACTATCAATAGTATGGTTTTATAAGAAAAGAACCCTGCGATCTGCCTCAAGGGCGTATGGCAGTGGGTTATAGGTCACCAGCCGAGAAGTTGAGTCGTAGCTAAAAAATAAGACTTGGTTAATAATGTAGTACGGCATGTGATGTGTTTGAAAGAAATTTACATTGCTTGCATTATAATAATGTATTTTACGTGGGGAAAACAAATTCTTGTATCGCTTGGTCAAACTTCTCTTAGTTAATTTCTCTTCATTTGTTGCTTCCGTCCCTCCTGCTGATGTGATGTGGGAGTAGAAATATTTTTGCAGTGTCAGAGCCGAATTCTTCGGTTGGAATTGTTCAAGTACCTAACTGAAAATCTTGCAAACAACCTTCTAGTCTCTTGGACTTCCCAGCAAAGGTCTTTACATATCCGAATGACATTTCTTATATGTTCATGCGAGTTTTTTTACAGAACGCACTGATTTTCTTGGTATAGTCTTTAGGCCCTCGGAGATGATGGTATTGTCAGATCCGTTATCGTGGGGAGAAGATGGAGTAAGCGTGAATTAGGAAATAGACGTAAAAGTATTATAAATATTAGGCGGTCAGAAAATAGAGAGATATGAATGAATGGTTTAACTACACTCTACGGATCTCCCTAAGAGCAATGCATAAATACGGAGGTATCTAATTCTACATTCATATAAGTAAACAAGTCAGCATTAACAAAAAAGTGACTACTTTAACAAAATTTATCAGAATATATTATTATTATTCTACAGGGGAAGGGTTTAAATGGACATTTAATTCTTCCCACCCCCTAAATTTCACACGATTTCCCTCTTCAGCCCCTCACCTCCTGCCACCCATCATTCCATCCAAGCTACCCGTTCTTCTCCTCCCTCTTCCCCGCTTACCCAACGCTCTTCCCTCAATCACCTCCTTCAAAACACCATCCTCTTTTATTACCTTTTCCATCCACACCTTCTGCCTTCTCCTAATTTCATCTATCAAATTTCTTTCCTCCCTTACCAATTCTAGCACTTCATCGTTCGTCTTCCTTTCGACCCACATTACTTTCTCCGTCCTTATCGGAATATATAGGTACCATAAATATGTTTTATAATATAAATATACCATAAAATAAGTATAACTATAGATTAAGTTTACCCTATGGTAAAATGCACACAAAGAGAGATTACATGCATAATCCTCATATAAATAATAATTATATCCTTTTCCTTATAAATTGGCAGATAGGCAGAGTTTTTTAGTGACAAAGGCAAAGAATTTCAATGGTTTGAGCCAGATATAAGAAAATATTTAAGGTAAGAAAAGATAAAGATAAATGTATTGCTCCAATTGAAAAACAATGCAGTAAAAAAAATATTATAACACTGCAATTATCTGGCTTTAGGTAGCTTCAATGGTTTACACCTATGTGGAATCTAGCGGCAATAATATATGTGTTATAAAACTATCAGTGAAAAAATAATATTTCAATAGCTTAGTTTTACTCATGAGCGTAATATTTAAGAAACAAGTGAATGAAGAATATGTTTAAAAAATAAGAGCTTAAGGATAAAAAAATGTCTTACAATTTTTAAGAAGTTGAAATTATCAATGTAACCAACAAAATATGTTGCACTTTTTTTACAATACACAACCATGAAATCATAATAGAAAATTTATATCAGGATGAGATAATAGCCAATCACTGCCCTTTTTACAAAAACCACATATCTACTCTTCACCTCCTTAATGACAGAGAAAAAAATTAAAACGTTTTAGCCTAATGAACAAAATAGACCTTTCGAATATCGAGGGATTTGGCTTTGAAACAGGAAATTCAGATCAGTAAGTATTAGTGCGAGGTATTGGGTGCATTTGGCATTTGGGTGCAAGGTTTTTTCCTAGAAAATCGAAAAACAGAGACTGACCTGGGTTTAAACATTTAATATAAGTATTAGCAGAGGTAGGAGATAAGAGGCATCTAATGCGTGCCTGGTGATGGCTCATGCCCTTCCATATACCCCTGCAGTGGCTTGCAGGGTATTATATTGAAAATATTCCAATTTAAAGCGAAAAAGAGCGTAGGGAAGGGGCTGTTGCATGAATAAAATGTTAATAGTAGTAAGGACACTCCAACTAAACTTCCCTAAACTGGTAAAATACTATTCATCTCCAGCCAACACTACTGGAGATATAATGCAGTACCTACATGAGGGGAGAGTAGGAGAGAGAGACGGAGAGAATTCTAAAAGGGAAGGCGGAGGAGGTTAATTAGTGTAATGGAGCGGAGGTGTGCTGCAAAGTCCCACGTCCACCCACGTGGGTGTGCGGTTCAGGGCGTAGGAGGATGGGGAAAAACGCATGGAATATTCAAAAGCAAGTGCTTTCTCCACGCACTACAGGGGGCAGTCCCCAAAGGGACAAGCGGGTAATGGACGGGCGAATAATAGGCATGGGTTACCGGCTGGAGGCCAGGGGGAGTGTCTTTGAAACCGTCGGAAATATCTCGAATAGGTAACCAAGGAGTCACGTGGTACAAAGACGAATGGTTCGCATGTTTGGGGTGTTTGAATGACTCCTTACTACGATCTTATTCATTGTCATCGCTCGAGTTTTTCCCAACCATCTCGAGTCTCTGGGTGAGAAAAACTGAAGCAAAAGCAATAATTGAGATTGTTACGAACTCCTCAAAGACGGCAGAATTTCCTAACCATGTGCATTTTTATCACATGATTCCTTGGTTACCTATGCTAGATAACCTCGACGGTTTCCAACACACCCACACAGGAGTCTATAGCATTCATGTGGGATAAATTATTTTAGTTTGCAGATGACAGTAATGCAAGCGTTTACACTTACATCGATCAATGGATATTTTGCTAGTTTTTGATTAATTCAGTGGCCGTTTAGCATTAGAAGAACAAAGAAAAGAGGAAGACATGTTATACTTTCTTCCTTATGGTTACTCTAGTTAATTAGCGACTGTTTTTTCTGGTATCTCTTTCATGGCTAACTTCACTCAACCCTTTCCCTGCCAGCCTCTTTTAAGTAGATTGTGTGAAAACAACCATGACATTCTTAAGATTAGTAATCTCACATTCACTTTATTTCAATTTATGAAGCATGAATTTATTTTAATGCTGACGAAATATTTCAAGATTAGGAGGATGAATAAATTATGCCTGCTGTAATTGAAGAAATTAAGCTAAAGAAATTATTCATGCCTGATTTGAAGGAATTAAAATATTACACATTTATGATGATGTAATGTAAGCCGGCCGATATGTCGCAGAATTATCCACAGCCAGAAAGGCCTGATAAATCGGCCCAAAGGCTGTAAAAGGATTAATCTCGAGCCTTTGAATATCACATCAATAGTTATTATCAATTGTACAATATCAAAGTCAATAACTGTATGAAGTAATACTTGAATATCTAGAGTACTCATTAACCCCACTATTCTACATGGTATCCTCACATTTAAAACGGATATTAACAATGTATTAATCTTATATACCGGAGATATATAATCAGCCGTGTTAGCCAGATGTTTTATACCTTTGCCTGACAAGCAAAAGAGTACATGATTGAATCCCACTATGGGCTTGGATTTTTTGTTTGCCCTAAAATTGGAACTTTAGGTTAGATGGTGCGGTATGACCCTGTCTGTTATACGGGACTGGATTACTCATTAGTAAAAATAAGCAGAGAAAATATGATTTCAAAGCTCTTTAACTTTGAACAAAAGGGATAAACAAAATAAGACATTTTTTATCTCTCTGTGCATTTTGAGTCACCTCCAGATACGGCAATTTTATTTTATGATTCATTATTGTTCATATTTTTCTAGACACCAAAATCTAATAAGTTCTCAGGGCCAATGAGGGTCTTTACTGCCGTTGGAGCACAGAAATCCCAACACCACTACTGCCACTGGATATTTACTTAATTTCTGAGCCAATAGCTGGCACATTTATTTATATTTACGAAATTTAGACTTAATCTCTTAAACAATTTCCAAGAAAACATGTTCAGTGATGACGTTAAAAATATTTTGCGAACCCCAGCTTACTATGTTAGACTGGACCATAATTACAAAATTAGAGAAACTGGTTGCCGAACTGACAGATGCAAAATGTCCTTCTTTCCTCGTACAATTAGGGATATGAGTAGCGGTAAATATATCTAATATGAGTGCATCAATTGAAAGCATAGGTAGTTGCATGTTGATATAAGGACTTTAAGCTAACCCAACTAGCATGTTTTTACATGCTTGCTTTGCTATTTTTATCTTTTTTAAATGGTGAAGTTTAGACTATTAATATCAATCCTTTTTTATGCATGATACATAGTGGATGTTTGATTAGAATTCACCCCCTGCCACACACCTTTATGGTGACTTACAGAGTATTATGTATATGTAGATTTCTCAAAACATCTATCCTATGTTAGAGTGAAGGCTGCCGCAGAGACATTCCATTCAAGTATTATGGCGCATCCGACCCGCACCCGAGCGTCCCTCCTTCGAGGTTGCTTAGGCGCGGCGACACGCCAACAAAATTGGGTTCTTGCCCTTAGCGTCAGACTGGTCAGAATAAGTACACCATACTGAGTTTCTCAGATTTTATATTATGACAAATAGAAATGTGATACAAAGCAGTGGGGGAGTGTGCAGTGAACCTTTACATGGGAATAACCGAGAGAGAGGGGGAATGTGGGAACGAAGCTAAGATCTTACCAAGGAAGCAAGAACGGCTTCCTATGACGGATTCCTGTCGACCGACCCGACATTCGGGAATGAACTCCCGAAACGATCTCCTGCGCCGCACTCCCGAGTGCTGGCTGCATTAAGCTACGTTTTCATGTGGGCGTTTTTGCGTTGCGTTGACGCTGCGTTGTGCGTCAGGAGAATACCCTGTTTTCATGTCACCGGCAGCGCCAGCAGCAACGCACCAAAACATATGACGGTGGTAAACCGTGGTATACGTGATAATCCAGCGAAAGAATCACGTGACGAACAAATGACAGGTAGAATGCGTTGTTCCTCGCTCTGACGCAGCTGCGTCAACGCAGAAAGATGAAAGTTGACCAACTCCGACGGCAACGCAGGCTGCGTTGGCGTGCTCGCTTCTGATTGGTGGCGCAGTGTGCGTCAACGCAAAAACGCCCACATGAAAACGTAGCTTTACAGTATATATAGGGCCGAGCGAAGGTGAAACTTTCCGTCTCTCGGGACGCAAATAGGTATTTGTCTTCCGGACACTCAAGATCCGCAAAAGGTGAACATCCTAAGGAGGGCAGAAGTATGGGAAAGGAATAACATATTTTGTGCTTATTTTGATCTCTCTCTCAATCCTCGAATTCCGGCGCACAACACAAGTCAGGTTCCTGGGCAGGCCTATCTAAGGTGGATGAAAGTATCATCACTACTTCGGACTTGAAAAAGCCTGCTGGATAGCTGGCAAAACTGTCAAGGGATACTAGCAAACGCGAAAGGAAACCCAAAAGAACTAAAAGTAATGTTAGCCGTTTTCACCACAGAACCGTCTCCTATGAGAACCATTTGACTTGTGTTGGCCTACACTAACCTATTCTTGAATAGGTATTCCGTGACTAAAACTTTACATGACAAGAATTCAGCATCGAAATGAAATTATGTGTGATGAGGAATGCTGTCGCTCTCACTACGTCAATATAAAGGTCGGAAATCGAGAGGTCGTCAGGTCAGCGTGCGAAAAAAATAAAGATTTCCCGATGACCCATAACGGGCATCCTCTTTTATCATCCCACTCTCTCTTTTTGGAAGCTCTGATGGTGTGGAAAAAATTGTGTATGGTCCTCCCACGCCTTCGCTCCGGATTTAAAAAAAATTAGAAAAAACTTCAATAGCACCCGCCGCAATTGACTCGGACTCAACGGGGAACCTTAGCGGGTGACCCCTGAGGTCTGGAGGGATAGATGGGATGTGATTGGTGTTGCTACGGGAGACGGGGGTGGGGAAGGAGGGAGGGGAGTGTACACTTTGGCCATCGATAATCACTTGTCAAACGGGAATGGTGAGCGTCATATTACAAAATGTGTCGCAAGGGAAATGGGAGGCGAAATACTCGAACCCGCCCGATCCGGAACAGGAGGGGCTACCCGCGTGGGTTCAGCTTGCAGGAAAATTTCCCGCGCGAACGTTTTTCTGAAACCGCACGAAGTTTCCAATATGGACGCTTTTTGTCAGGCCAGTGAAAATATCACAATATATCGTATCCGTGTAGCCATCGAAATGTACCGAAAACGATAGTGACCATAGTCTGTCTGATATCGTCCCTAGATGCCTCAAGATCAAGAGGGTAGAACATTTTCTGAGGTAAGGACGTAACAATAATCTCACCACCTTTGGTTTCAAGTTGCTCTGCCCTCCGACTGTGAGGAAAGTTATAGAGATGAGGGAGGATGGGTGGAGAGAAACCCAGCGTCGGCCTTAGCCTGCTGTCAACGTAAGTCACCAAGGGGACAACAGCTTAACGTCTCATTCGACGGACGGAATACTGAAATCGGAGTGCTTAATTCGCAAGGAACTCAAGTAGGGACCGGTATACCGATGCCGATCTCTGCCAATGAATAATCCAGGAAAAGAGGGCATTTTATCAAAAGGGGGATTTACTTACATCTAGAAGTACAACCGTAGAAGTAAGGAAACAATTCATTAGAACGTACGCCCAGAGCATGTTTCTGTTTTTCAGTGAGGCATGGACGATGACAGAAGCGGAGAAGAAGAGGGTGGAAGCATTCCAAATACGGTGCTACAGAATAATGATGAAGATTAAAGGATACACCGAGTAAGTAACGAGTAAGTCTTCAGAAGAATGGGAGAAGAGATAAGTATGCTGAAAACTCAACAACAGAAAAAGACGAGAAAACTTAATCGGCCATATTTTAAGACGCGATGGCCTGATGAAGACAATTTTAGAGGGAAAAGTGAATGGGAAGAATGGAAAAGGCAGGCCTCGGATGAGATATATGGAACAAGTGATGAAGGATGTGAAAGAGAAGAAATACGATATGAAGAGGTTGCCCGATAAAAGAATCGAGTGGAGGGCTGCGTCAAACCAATCCTAGGATTGTTGACCCTTGATGATGATGATGATGACTGCCGGGATCCAAACTTGTGCCGTCCGGGTACGTTGCCAGTACTCTAACCACTATACCAACCCACTTGGCAAAGCAAAGGTCGCAGGTTCGAATCCGGTTCCTGCCACGGATGTTGTATTTAGCTTTGGAGTCTAAGCGTAATATTAGTACAGACCTTAACGTTAAGTAGATCATACGATGCGACATAACGTTAGCTGTTGGAGAATCTTAAAACCTATATGCAACTCCCAATATATATATGGTTTATTCGCCATCTGGGTCTTGGGTAGGTATTGTAGACAGAGCTCCCATTCTGACTGCTGCAGAGACTGAATCCCGTCATTGGTAGATTTTAATTGCATGTCTGTTCAATTCGATAGCAGCGTCGAGATTAGTTCAAATTCTGCGTTCCATCCGTCGGATACAGCTTTAGACCTCAGGGCCCATCGTACATTTTGTTAAGTGCAGGCGTGGTTTTTCTTCACCTTACTTGCTGTCCATAATTTCCTATCTCTCTCCCAAATACATCATTTTCTTGATGGTGCAAAAGACCTCACCTGCTGGTCACTTACCCTTGTAATTTACCAAGATGTAAACCTTTGTACATTCAATCTACCCCGAAAAAAATGGATTTGATCTAGTTGTTGAAATAAAATGGTAATGAAAGAGTGTGCACACAATAGCAAATAGAGTTTATGGATGTATTAATGTGAACTTATCAGCAATTTACAATAACTCGCAAGTTATTTATTTGAACGATAAAAGCAACAGCCATCTCCTGCCGGCAATAATCGTATCTCCGTTGTTAATTTACGTCTTCATGGAAGCATCCTTGTTTTTTTACGCTTTCGTCCCAAAGATATTTCTTTTAACTACAGTTATAAACAATGAACTCAGTTTAATGGAAATGCATTACTTGATGTCAGAATTCGGTTAAAAAAATCCTATCTACTGATATCTTATTCAGTGCTATGGGTTTTGCGTTAGTTTACTACAGAAATTTTATTTAGATATATATATATAATGATGATGGATTATTCTTAATACAACCTCTCGTTCAGATTATCCACTCTCTCCTTTTTTTATCCTTTAACAGGATTGGAAACAAACTTTTGAGCTCCTTGTGTTCCTGGACACCATGGTAATAAGAAGGTCGACTCCGCCTTGAAGGAAGCTCGCAAACTTCGAGTATATACATCGACGTCACCACGCCACCAGCAACCACAGGTAAGTTGATTGAAAATAGTTGAATTTTGATTCAATAGTAAAAATTGAAGATAGAATTATAATTTGATTAGACTCTAATTTGCGCTCATGAGACAGGTGACATTCACCCACCAATGAAAGAGCGGTCGAAGACAAGAAGATCACTGTCATATATATCGAGTGCTCATATCTCTTTTTTTTAAAGTTGAAGAGCCTTACCTTCTTTTGTGACTAAACCCATTGTCTCCGCAAGTACTTACAAACCAATCGCAAATAACTAGATAGGATATTCTGAGCGAATAAAGTGGTGAAGAGAAGAAAAGTGCCTCTTTTAAACTGAATGAAGGGGATGCGGAAACATTTTGAGACGGAGAGAGAACGATTATGGAACGGAAAGTGCTTTTGTCTCGGTACTACCACCACCAGAAGTTAATTCTTAGCCTCTTAAACGATTCTTTATTTGGCCGTATCAAAATAAAAATACGGAATTTCATGCCCTAGGTCTTGAAATTGAAGCCCAAGAAATGTTCGCCTTCGAAACGAAAAGCAATATGTATTCATAGCATTCATGGCGAACGCTTTAAATCCAGCGGATGCTTTTCATGATAATTCAACAAGAAAGTTAAAGACTTTTAGAAGCTCTATTTTTGTCGGGAAATTGTTTTCTACCTCTATCACTAATGGAACTGATTTATTTTGCGCTTTTTCTGGGGGAGAATTTTTTTACCTCATGTTACACTCGGAAATAAAATATTCTAATATTTGATCAAAATAAACTGAACATTTTTCCAGAGCAGGATAAATTTGTAACTGGATTTAAAATGTAAGCCATGGAGAAAGAATAAACTCTATGGTAGCGTTTTCTGTTAACTCCCAGGTCGTAGAATTGGAATGGTGTACCGTTCATTCAAAAAGTCAAATAATAGCTTAAACAAGTACACCAAAAACAATTTCGGTGAAAGAGGTTTCTCACTTAGTTATGAATCGAATTCTTGAGAATTAAAATTGCTCTGTTTTAGTTTCCACTGCAAATACACAGCTTATATAAGAAAAAATATTAATATGATTGTAAAAATTGATATATATTTGTCAAAGAAGACAGATTATTGTGAACGACATTGCTTATTCTTAATGTCATTCTTAAGCGTTTTACATTTTCCATATACTTGATTACACATTTTTTCTACAGAAAACCATTGAAGTTATTGTTATTTTACTGTTTTCATCAATCTGTGTCGACGAATGTAATCGGAACGTACTCATTTATTAACGAATTTAGAAAAATATTATTCCTTAAGCGCTTGTAAGTAGGTGATGTTAATGTAACACATGATTGTTGATGAATGCCACACACTTTAGAGGTGCCTCACAGGGCAATCTGTAGACGCAGATATGTCACTCCATCTACCGCTTTTCCATCATCATTTGTGACAGTAAATCAAGATCCGATATAGCAATCATTGGTTCCTGATATTTCTTAATCTTCATCAGTCAACAATCTTGAGATTGCTTTGTCGCATCTCTGTCCTGATTCTCCTATTGGCTTACCTCTTCAAATCCACGTATTTCTTCTCTTTTGCATCCTTAATCACTTGTTCTATTTATTTCATGCATGGCTTTCCCTTCTCATTCTTCAAGTTCACTTCTCCTTTGACGATTGTCTTCATCAAGTCATCCTCAGACGCTCCTTTTTACTTATGTTTGGCAGTTTTATATTATGTATCAGTGGGTAATGAGTTGTAGTAGAAGAAATTTTCAGGTTCATATGTTTTGGCAATAATAAACCTCAGCGTTCTTATTTGGAGCCTCAGTTATTTCGTCTTCATTCCTTCTTCATTAGTTTATATGAGTCTATATGATTTCAGCTTTATTGAGAGAGCTTACAGTTGTTTAGTTTATTGCAGCTCTTTGTTCACATTATGCTAAATATTTTTTCTGCCTTGTCGCCAGAATGTAAGAGGACATTTTTAATTATTCCCTAGCCAAGATTTTATGTGATAATGGAGCCTTGTTCATTGTATTATTATATTATTTTATGTGACCTGTCCCCAATTTCATTATTAGCCTTAAAAATAATATTTTCTGCGATATATATAAAGATAAAAAGTCAAACTGAAGTTTGAATCGCAAGTGCTTGCCTATTGGATCTCAACCTGGCATATGAACATCTGTGTACCTACTTATTTATTAGACGTGCTAAAATGTATTCGTATTACTATTAACCGAGTACAGAGGCTTGGAATCATTATAAGAATGTAGCTTTAAATGTAGACATTAATCTCCTGAGTGAATGATATGTTTAGAGATGGCGTTAAAAACATTTGCAAACTCTGTCTTTCCATGGACATGGACCATAAACCTAAAATTAAGGACATTGATTCCCAAATATATAGATTTATAATTCCTTTCTTCCCTCGTACTATCAGGAATCTGAATATCTGCTAATATATTTAATATTACCTATATGCTCAAGAGTGTCAATATTGGCTTCGTATTTGAATGTCGGTATAGGCTTATATATGACGTGTTACTACAGCTATGACTAGCCTGATGCAGACCGAGCTGACAGCTTCAGACCACATATCCCTATCCCTTCTATCCCTTCCATCCCTATCCTTATACCTTTCCTCCCGGTCTGAAGCGCCTATTAGTGCGGAAACAGACTTGAAAACACCATGAAAGTATGACTAGCCTATAGGGAGGGCCAGATCCCCAGCTTCAGACCACATATCCCTATCCCTTCTATCCCTTCCATCCCTATCCTTATACCTTTCCTCCCGGTCTGAAGCGCCTATTAGTGCGGAAACAGACTTGAAAACACCATGAGTGAGTGACTAGCCTACCGGCTTCAGACCACATATCCCTATCCCTTCCATCCCTATCCTTATACCTTTCCTCCCGGTCTGAAGCGCCTATTAGTGGGGAAACAGACTTGAAAACACCATGAGTGGCATCTGAACCCAGTGACTAGCCTACCCAATTAACAGCGCATTTATGCATGTGTGCTTTGTTCTTTAAATTGCTATAGCTCGATTGAAATATATCTACTATTCCCCTGTAAGTAGAACAGGTAGTGCATGCTTGGAGAAGTGTTACCCCCTGCTACGCACCTGGAGTGGCGTTGTAAGTATTATGTAGATGTAGTGGTAGACCTACTCCTTGTTTGCACATCTTGCACGGTTACTGCATAAATGAGCATCCATTAATGATATCAGCCTATTGTATTTTTCTCTTCATATCAGCTACATAGGTGTACTTTATGTAAGAAACCACGAGGCATCAATAGATGAAGCAGTTGAATTCAAATTATCGCCAGTGGTACTTGCGCTCAGTAATTGTGTGCTCTACAGAATCCCTTTTCTGAAGCGGTCGGCTGGACGATTTGGCTTTGTTGGTTGTAATTTACATCGGTGTTTTCAAGTCTGTTTCCGCACTAATAGGCGATTCAGACCGGGAGGAAAGGTATAAGGATAGGAATGGAAGGGTTGGGGGGGAATTATCCAAATTGTTGGTTGTAATCAGTACCCTCTAGGGGAGATTACATTCGCAGTAAATCAACAACCGCCCCTGGGAAAATATTTCGGAATCAAAGTTTTTCAATGCAAGGTTGAGCGAATAGAGATAAAGTAACCAAATAGAACAAGCAGGGTGATTTCTCATTAATATATTTGGTAATTTTATTCTTGTTTGATCCCGGAACACTGCAGAGAGATATTGAAGTTATTAATCGGATTCCGTCGCTAAAGCTATCGCCCCCAGGTATTTAAAAATAGAACAGGCTGGATTAATATTTTTGTTCACATTAAACATATAACTATTTTTATTTAATTTACTCTCAATCTAATAAATACATAACGTTGATTCAAACTTCATTGAACCAATTCCAAGGGAAACCAAGTATTTAGTGCTTTAAATATCGTCTATGTGCTAGTTTTTTTCAGATCTATATCTCCATTATCTTCTCATTCCTTAAATAATTTCCCAATTTTTAATTCTTCCAATATTTTTACAGTATCGAGTGATTAGATGCTGTTGCTTAACATTGTGATGAGTACATGACGTGATTTTCATTTCAATACGAGAGGATAACGGAAGTAATGAGAGGTACCTACTTGCGTAAAAGAAAGATCATCATGAAGCGATTTGAACGCTCGAATATTTGGTTTTTGTCGGAATTATATTTTAATTGGATCGTTTCTATTAGCAAATGTGGAGTAGATTGATGGTTAAAGGTTTTTGAAAAGAATAGGTAATTATTTGAATCGGTCAGAACAGAAATGATATGGTCAATTTATTTATATTTTATTCGGCGAATTAAATTATTTTTTGGCCACATAAGCTATCTCCTATTCTTTTCAAAGTTTTTTACTGGTTTTTCTTTTCTCTTACTGTCCTGATGAATTCTTGGTTTGTCACTCGGTCGATCTATTTTATCTTCATCTTTCTTATTATGAATGCTTCAAGGCTTGACTTCTATGCTCTGTTATTCTCCATGCCTCATTAAATATGCGAGAGCAACTTATCATGCGTTACTGGCAGAAACTAGAGCTATTGAGACTAATTCAGCAGCTTCTCTAGGGACTATCGTAGATTTAATAGGTGCAGTACTCTGCCTATGTTGTTTCCATATATATATATACCATACAGATATATATATACCATACAGATATATATGTATGGTAAATCCGAAAACCGAATTTGGATTGGTTAATTTTCTTTCGTGGCACATGAACAACCGGACGTGACGTATTCTACGAATTTTCTGCCGTGGCTCCAACACAGTTCCCAATGATTTTCTTTTATATATTTATATTTCAGGGAGCAAAATGGAATCATTCCGGAAAACGTATTATTACATTTACCCGTTGATAAAATAAACTCTGTCTCTCTATGCGAAATACGCGAGTTGCAACTAGGTCATCAACTTTCCCACATAACTTTTGCCGGTTGGCATGTCGGTGCTTTTAAATGCTCCGTCATCCGATGTCTGTAGTTTACGTATGTCTCTATTTTCCGTCCCAAAATGCAATGCTCGGATTAATATTTTGGTTCCGTGAAAATTGCATGCGTTCCGGAGACGAAAAATTACTGAGGATAACGGTCTCGTAGGAAAATTCGTTGCGTCGTGCTTGGCCTGCAAAACATAATTTCTGCATTTCTCCGTCCAATTAACGTATTCTCTACATTCTAGATACCGGGTACTTCAGCATAACGATCACGAACCTACGAGGTAAATATAAAGGGGTGGCAGAACTCATTTCAGTACTAGCCAGCAATCAAAGTCTAAAATTTACCTTTGCTTTGTTTATCTTCGGTCTGCAATTTGGATGGAATCATTTATGCACAATTTTAGTCAAGCAATACCAGATATTACATTCTCTACACCCGTATTACAAATATAACGTAATTAATAATTATGATCTTATGATAATCATTCCAAAAAAATACCTTTAATAAATTAAATGAATGTGAATACAAATTGACCGCAAACAATCCTTGACAATGGTGCCCGCTGAAATGCAATAAAGCAGAAATTCCACATATTTTTTTCCATGACAGGAATTCGAATCTTCCCAATTACTGAGGAACCTTGCTAATTACATAGGAATTGCATGTTTCACCCACTTACTCTGCCTTCTCCAAATTTCTGTCAACAATTGCCCTTCTCAACAATGGTCTGCACCTCTTCGTTCGTCTGCCTTTCCGCCATTGCACTTTGCGTCTCTGTTCTCTTCCTCACCTTTTTTTGCCTTCCTTACCTCCATACAATTCCGAAGTCTTACAGTCTTTCTTCCGCATATATCCTTATAGTCCATGTCTCAGATCCATACAAAGTCACGTTCCATATCACTTCTTATCTCTTCACAAACCGCATATATACATCCCTATCCAAGGCTGTAGTCATAATTTCTCGTCTGTTGGTAAAATCCTGCTTAGTGAAATCAATTCTTCTGCCAACGGCTATACTACTGCACCCGAATTTGTACAATATGCAGCCTAAGAATCATAACTTCCAGCCGATGCCCACCTAATTTTATATCCAGCTATATCTTCATTTTTATAGAGAATATCATGATATTACCTTTCTTCAGCTTTATCCTCATATGCAATTAATCTCCCTACGTTTTCAGTCTTGCGCTTTAATATTAAAATTATTGTGTCAAAAGGAAGCCATGCTTCTTTAGATCGCTTCAGTCTTAATGATATAATTTCGGATTGAGATTATTTTCTCAGATTTTTTTGTCTGCAACACTTAATTTAATAATTTTTTTCAAAAATGATACTTTTGTCAATATGCACCATGGAATTCCTAGGCATAGAAACAATCACCATCTGACTCATTTCTGTATTTTAAGATGAGGTGATTTTATGATAAATATCTTGAATAAAGTTGCTAAATATCATAAAGTATTCAATCTTGTTTTTTATTCAGTTTTTGTACGTGTATATCTTCAATTTATCCTATAGTTTACACAAACTGGTAGTAATAAAAAAGCAATATATCTTAGTGAAATATCAGTAATAAAACTAAATACTTCCTGAAATCCTTCTCATTTGATTGAAGCTTGGGTACTCACATTTCTTGGGTAATTTTTTAATTTACATACCGATATTAAACGATAGATTTTACATTTTGTTCATGATTCTTGTGTATGACATAATACCCCTTTTTAATTGCGGGTAGAGTCATAGAAAATGAGCATTTTCTTTCAGTTTCATTTTGTTTTTCTTCTTAATGTAGTCACCTAGCGCTCAGATTCTATTTGCTGATAAATACACCAAATGTTTATAGCAACATCTTGGATTTTCGTTGCTTTTCCATCAAAAAATGTGGTTAATAGCACCGTTTCATCGGCTTGGAGAGTAAATCTAAGATAAAATGGTTTGAGTTCCCTTCCTGGGCTAATGACACTCGTATGTTATCATGGAAAACACCAGAGATAATTACTCGTCTATTAATGTCGACTTAAATGACCCTCTGGTCATCGCCTGCGCTGGTCATTATGTGGGTATACGTCTAGTCTTATCGCGCGGTTAAGTACTGTAATGGGTCGTCAGAGTAATTACTGACTTGGACGCCGCACCGGATAATATGGCAATTGATTACCAACCCACCACAAAATTACAATTCTCCTCACACCATTCTAATAACTGAAGCTTCCATCATCTAATTTTCGCAGTCACATGGTATGAATGACATTTATTCCTTCAGCCAATTGTAAATTTAAACAATAACGACTAAAGTGTTTATCGTTAACTGCACGGGCGAACGGAAATGGTATTGTTAAGTCCAGAACTTAAATTAAATTACTATATTGGATTTAATAGCTTACGAGGCTGTTAAGCAGTTATTGAAGTGTACAGTCGTGAATTAATCGGTTAAATGCCTTATCGCTGTTAGTTCAATTCCAATAGTGAGATATATCTTCCCCTACTTCAGTATATGTTTACAGGTAAATACTTAAACAGATTGCTTGATTATTGGTTCTTAAAATGGATCTTATTTGAAAAAAATATTTTGGTCCCATAATAATAAATATCACGTGACGCTCCACCGTTTATTAATGGTTACCAAGTTTCAGTTTAAAACTAAACGGAATTCCGCATTCTTCCAAATGTATCAACCTCTTCGATATCCTTTCCCTTCTAATAAGCTATCTCCCAACGTCACGTCCAAATTAGATTTCACAATACTCTTTTCATCATGTTTCAACCGATAAAGACCATCTGATTGATTCCTTTCTCTTTAAGAATGCTTCTTTTGGGAACCAGGAGATACCACGCTCGAATCTCGGCATTTTTTTTTCATTTATAACGGGTTCTTGCTTGAATTCCATGTTCAGAGCGCTTCGAGGGCAGTACTCCGTCCGTCGGATCCGTTGTTAAGCTTTGGACCCCTTGATAACTTTTGTTAAGGGCATGCTAATGCCGACGTAGGGTTTCTCTCCACCCTTCCTCCGTTCTCTGAAAATAATTCTACCCCTTTCTAACTTCCAACGAATGTCTATTACCGCAGTGGACTGATACTATTGGTTGCCTCCCCACAATCATTAGATACTATAACATAGGTAATTCTTCCTTGATTTCGCAATGGCCCGCACATTATCCATCAATATCACTATTACTAAACTAATTTATTTTAATAACTTAACAAGACAAATGAACTTTTTTATGTAACCAGCCAGCTATAATATTAATTGAAGCGAAGGCTTTCCGCCTTCCACTATACTGTAAACTCTCGATTATACGTGCGCGCTTTATCAGGGCTGCGTATTATTCGTGTGTCACCAACCTTTTTATGATATCGGCAGTGATCTCAAAAGCAGGTAAACTCTTGTTATTTTCCTCCAATCGTGACTTTCAACATGGTCCTACCGACTGGTCCGGTGTCTTACCCCAGGCTTCATGCTGTCACCCGAGGCTTGCGAACATTTAAGGAGGTTTATCCGAAAACTCAAAGTCATGTCATTTTTTTATATTTTCAGCACTTATAGAACTAAAGTTCCTCTATCTAATAAAGTAAAGATAATTACACCAACCCATACTCCTTTTTCCAGGAATTGGATTTGAATTTACATACGATTAACGGCGAGAATGGCCATCACATGGGAATATAACGTTTAAAAATACCATAGTGTCATGTCATTTTTGCAAAAAACTGATATTTTATGCGTAATTTTACAATAAATAAAATAACACGAAAAAAAGGCATCAACCCACCGTATTTTTAGCTAAATCTGCCAATTTCTGCGCTGATAGCAGACGAAATGCGTTAGTTGTCTCCAAGTGACGCTACGGTCGCTCTAGCCAAAATGCATGGCGTATGAATAATATCATTACTAATGAGACATTAAAGCATATTTCAGAAAAATATTATAACATAACGTTTGTTAGTAATATTCTGGTGTTATACATTAGTAAATCCATTGGGTACATGAATTTATTTCTTTAAAGTAAATGCTGAATTGACTCCATCGTCGAGCTGATTAAAATTATCATGAAAATAAATCCTTCGACTTTACATCGTATTTCTTGTGAAACGTATGGCTTTCAATAGCTTAGGTAATTTTCTTTGTGAAGTAAGGATCACTTAGCAGGCATATACTCGTACTTAAATTAATAATATTCCTCAGACAACTTGACTCAAGCAGTCGCGAGCCAACCTTAATTGCGGCCGGATTAGCTCAACTGGCTTCTTTGTTGTCATGAAAAAGCTATTCTTGTACAGCAAGGATCTTTTCATTGGCAGATTGTGTTATTTTCTTAGAAAGTTTATTTATTTTGCCGGTGCACCGTAGAGAAATGACTCCGGAAAGAACCAAGCAGTGGATTATCCCTGTTTCCCGATTATCTGTGCAAACTTTACCAGTCATTACCACGGAAAATCGAGAGTTTACTGTATTATCAATTCCAACCCTTTTACTCTTCGATAATTTCTTTGCTTTTTTCATCTTGCTGTTGGTTTTCATTTCTTCGCACAAATCATGGTCGGTGGTGTAAAAAAAATTGTATGAATGGATACTATTTTTATTTTTATTTTCTTTTAACAATGAAAGAGTTCTACAAAGTGAAGCCCAAAACTATTATTTAATCTGTAGATATGAGTAAATGCAAAAAGATCGCATACAGTGCTCATTTCCTGATTGGTAGATACCATTAATTACCATGCTTCCACACATATTTACTCTTAATATGCATTGAAAAGTAGTCTTTTTCTGACCCGAGTTCTTCAGGATCCCGAGTGCCCAAGAACTACTTGATTTTAGATTTAAAATTATTTTTTAGGGCTGCATTTATTTTGTTTTTTAAGCATGTTATACGCATTGAGATATGTACCTTGTAGTGTTAGGAAGTGCTTCATTGTGCGTGTGAAGTTGCAACCTCCCCTGGACGCAGTGAAAATCTGGAGTCATGTCAAAAGCCTTGTTATCTTTCGCGCTCCGAATTCTCTTGCCTCACGCAAAAATATTTATCTCGCATCTGCCACAACGATACCTGTCTTCGTGAGATAGCTGGAAACTTTTTGAACGAGATTTTACCCACAACCGAGCAAACTTTACTCGCAAGAGACGTAATTAATACTCATAAAGATATGAGATAAACAGAATTGCTTCCAAGGGAAGAACTTCTCCCTTAATCGCGCATATGTACGCATGAATGTTATAACTGGAATATGATGAAGATAAAATGGATAGACCAAGTTAGAAACGAAGGTGTTCTGGGGAGTCTGAAGGAAAAGTATGGTTAGAATTTTATAAATTTTGGGGAACAACCGTATCCAAAACGTCAAATTTTTCGGCGCTAATGTCTGGATGTTGTTGTTGGGCCGTAAAACTGCACTTCCACATAGTCAAGATGTGTGAGATAAAGGTGAAGGATGGTCACATGGAAACATTTCCAAATGGAAAGTGTTTAATGAGAATAGGGAAGGAAGCACGGTATGAATTTCATGGAGCAATTATAGAGAGAAAAATTAAATAATATGAAGAAATGAACATACTGAAGAGTGGGATTAGATAGTTGCATCACACCTTCGGTTTGTAAACCGATTTACACGAAACAATAAATTTCCTGAATGGAAGCAGCAGAAAATTGTGGAAATTGATTGCAAGGAGGCTAGATTGCAACGGAGGTGCCATACGTAACTGCTCTACGAGTGACAATGAAGCAGGAATAGGGGTGATTGGGAAGGATTAGCCCCCTCTGCACAGAATATTAAGTTTTCCATCCCCTCGTATATATTATTCATGCATATAAAAACAAATATAATATTAAAAGTGAGGAAATAATTCATCATAACATACATCTGGAGTATGTTTCTTTATGGCAGCGAGGCGGGGACGATGACATCAGCGGAGAAGAAAAGGGTGGAAGCGTTCTAAATGTGGTGCTACAGAAGAATGATGAGGATTAAATGGATCGACCGAGTGATAAATGAATAAGTCATAAGAAGAGTGAGAGAAAAGAGTAGTCTGCTGAAAACTCTAAAAAGAAGAGGGGACAACTTAATCGGCCATATCTTTAGACATGATGGCCTGACGAAGACAATCGTCGAAGGACAAGTGAACGGGAAGAACGGCTGAGGAATGCCTCGTATGTGATATATTTAAAAAGTGATGAAGGATGTGAAAGAGAAGAAATTATGATTATTTGAAGTGATTAGCTGATAGGAGAATTGACTGGAGATCTTCGTCAAACGAATTCCATGATTGTTGACTGATGATAATTATATAAAATAAATGTCAGTAAAATCATAAAAAATGCTCCGTCAATGCAGCGGCGCCAGATAATATGTTTAAGACTATTTAATGGAGGTGTTAATTTATCTTATTCCACTCGTAATAGTTTTAATATAATTAATTTAACTACTGGTTTGAATTTAACATCTGTCTTGAAACTGCATACATATTTGGTACTTGTTCATATGTTTTCACACCATTCTCGGTGTTTTGACGAATTGTAAAAGTGCTTTCCGTTTTCATCTTTTGTCCCTCAAGTTTCTGAGTGTTCAAAAGCAATCTCTGCATTCTCTTCGGGTTCTCATGACGTCCGTTGGCTTTTGTTGACAACAGTGTCGCCGACATTGCAGTCAGCGTCTTCAGGTCGAAGTTGTTGATTCAACGCCGCGAAAATCTTCGTACCTACGTGCAAAGGCAACTTAATCCGTGAGTATCGCAAGTATTAAGCCCATACCTACCAATATGGCCATCATTGGTTCTTCAATCAGCCGCGATGCCACGTCCCATACATTTTAACCGCCTTGATTGATTGGTACGCATTGATGACTTGTTTAAAAGGCAACAAGGGCTCTTTCAGTTCGCTTTAGTCGTCCTTACATTATTTTTCCATGGCATTCGTTGCTTCATATTAAGCAATTTTCACTTCACGTCTCTCCATACATCAGACAGCACAATGACACGAAATCATGTCTGGAAAAGTAAAAAATCAGGTGATTCATAAAAATGATGAAGATTAAATGGATCGATTGAGTGAGGAACAAGGAAGTCCTAAGAAGAATAGAAGAAAAAATAAGTCTTCTGAAAACTTATAAAAGAATATGGGAGAACTTAATCACCCATATCTTGGGACATTTTGGCCTGATGGATACATCATTGGGAGTAAAAATGAATAGGAAGATTGGAAAAGGATAGCCTCGCTTGAGATATATGGAACAAGAAGTAAAGGATGTATAAGGGAACAATTGTGTTCATATGAAGATGTTACCCGAAATGAGTATCCAATGGAGAGTTGCGTCAAACCAATTTTAGAGTTAATGACAGTTATGGTGATCAAATAAATCTCGTGTGGGAACGATTGCCTCTTGAAAGTTATGCAAGTGTAAATATTGACTAAAATACACACTCCGGTACAAAACTATCGTGATGAAATATAAAATGCAGTAGATTCCTTATAAAAGTGCGTCCAAATGCGTCCTATGCGAGACAAATAAAGATCTTCCTTAGCGCCAAACTTTGAAAAGTAAATTTTCAAGTCCCAGTAATAAACAACAAATAGTAATTTTTTAGAGAAGGAGGCATCTTTCACTCGTGAACATCAAACATTCTTTGCTAATTTTCTTCTCTGTTTTTCGATGGAGATTTTTTCGCCAAGTTGAGACTGTGGGAGACGATATTATATTGCTACTTGGTAGAAGTATGGGCCGGTTTGCGGAAAGGTCCTTTGTAAGATCCCGAAGGTCCTGGATTAGCGAGTGGTGATCAATTCATCTCTGCTTCGGCCCCGCGAACAGAGAGCGCGGGGGTTGGACATTGTGTGTGGTTCAACGAGGTACCCCTCCATTTACCCGCAAAGGACTAAATCTAAGGTTTTGCCCATAGTGGGGACACCGCCATATCCATTTGTTCCACGCCTGCACCCCCAATCTGCATAGCCTATATCCTTAATGGATCCCATATATAACTACCCGTACTCATATCAATAATTCTCTCACCCACTTCGCCTATAGTAGTTGCACTTTCGCACTATGGACACGCAATCCTTTCAATTTAGGTTCGTGTTGAAAAAAACGTAAGTTGTGTTGGCGGCCTGTACTAGCAAATAAATCACACAGATAATGCCATACGCCATTAAGTTTGGAGGAGACTTGAAACCATTAATGGTCTGTACCAAATACGTCTTCAGTTAAGCATAGAAAATTGTTCTTGTTGTCAAAAATCACGTATGAGTATAACCACAGCGTTGTCACTATTGTAAAGAAAGACAAAAAATGGAATTTGAGGCTAATTATTTAGGGGGGGACATTTTTGAAAAGTAGCGTTGGGTATGGTTAAATATTCCTTTTTCATTAAGTTGAAGGCATGAAAATCGTTCGCTAGGCCACCGTAATTCTCCAAGTTACTGTCAAAAACGTGCGTCAAAGAGATATTTTCCTTGTAACAATGTTTGTATTATTATTATTCTACCGGTGAAGGTAGGTCTAAATGGGCATTAAATTCTTCCCTTCCCCTAAATTTCACGCGATGTCCCTCTTCAGCCCCTCATACCTCCTGCCACCCATCATTCCATCCAAGCTACCCGTTCTTCTCCTCCCTCTTCCCCGCTTGCCCAATGTTCTTCCCTCAATCACTTCTTTCAAAACACCATCCCCTTTTATTACCTTTTCCATCCGCAGCTTTTCCCTTCACCTAATTTCATCTACCAAACGAGTTCCTCTCCTACCAATTCTAGCACCTCATCATTCGTCTTCCCACTTCACTTTCTCATTCCTTCTCCACACCCACCCTCTCATAAGCCCCAAGTCTATTTTCATCTTCTTTCCGCAAAGCCCACGTTTCCGCCCCATATAACGCAACGCTCCAATTTAAAATTTTTACTAGTCTTTTCTTCACTTCCCTACTCAACGCCCTTGTCATTAGTTCACGCCTACTAGTAAAAGCTTCTTTTGCCAATGCGATTCTTCTTCTCACTTCAATGCTGCTATACCCTTTTTTTCTTACACGCTAAGTAGTTTGTAAATTGCAACTGAATTTTACAAGCATTATTTTTACGCCTTAAAAACGTCGCAGGTCCATCTTCTGTCCATCAGCACTTAGAAAAACCAATTTATTTTCCAATTAAATGCATTCATGCATGTTAGACGAAGCTGTTCAGTTTCCTTACTGCCCAGTTTACTTCGGAGTAGTATTCTAAAAACTGCTGTGGCGCACATATTGTCACAGACTATTCGTCTGCTAGGGGCGTAGTTCAGGTGGATCAGCGAATCTGGACAGGTCGAAGAAATGAGAGACACTCCAGAGACTTAGTTAAAGCCATTTTATTTCGATATTCCGGACATAGCCACTTACAAACAGGAACGGAGTTAAGACGGAGCTGTAGGTAGGTAGCGGGCCTAGGTGCGGCAGCGGTGGCGACTGTGGGGATAGCGGCGTCGACGATGGGATGATCGGCGGTCGTGGGTTCCCCGATGGTTCGGCGGCGAACGGCGAATCTCGGCAGCGGCGGCGGTTGACGGAGTCCGCAGCGAAGGCTGGATCAACAGCTGGATGCTAGTCAGCAAGACAGACTGGATCGACAGCGAGATGCTGGGTCGGCGGCTGGAAGCTCGGCAATGGAGAGTCTCGAAGTTCAGCACGGAGAGTCTCGAGGTTCAGCACGGAGAGTCTCGAGGTTCAGCACGGAGAGTCTCGAGGTTCAGCAACACAGCAGTTGAGGTTTCCGCAGGCTCGTAGGCGAGGCTCCAGTTCTGCTCCCCCGATGATTCTGTCTTTCCATCGTTTGGGCGGCCCTTATATACGGTTTTGGGCGGCGTCGTTTCCCGGATTTCAGGTGGGGACTCGGGCGCACGCCTGCCGAGACCTTGTAGAAGCGGATGCTGGAAGTCGGTGGGATGAGGCTGGTGGGAGTGCGATCGAAGGGGTGTCGAAGGTCTTTTGGAGGCAGGTGTTGCAAGACAGGGGGAGTGGTGGGGAAGACCCAAGGCTAGGGCCCCTCCCCACCACAATGCCTTTCTATCCCTCCTAACTTGGAGAGATAGAAAGGCATTGTAAAAATCCCATGTGGTCATGGATTTTCCTGTTTGCCATATTCCTTCCGTTGTCTGTACTGCGCAATACTCCCGAAGGTGACCTTTAGGCGCGTGTGCTCGGCACGTGCGTCATCTCGAAGGTGACTTTCCCGCACGTGTCCGTTTCGTTCATCGGAAATCATCGTGGTGGCGATATTTCCTGTTTTTGGATAATGCTTCGTCGTTTTCCAGGATGTGGAAATGAATAATATGATGAAAAAGATGTACCCGTGGCTAGTGGGTATGTGACATCATCCCCCCCCACAAACTTCTGGTCCCCAGAAGTAATAGGGAGAAGACAAAGAGAAGAATGACTATGTCCGGTCATGTAAAGCAAAAATTAGCTGAAGGCGTGAATAAAGGATCGTAACTGAGACCGAGTATACAAGGTCGGTCCCCCTTTGTCCGAGATGCGGACTACAATACAGTGAAACTAAGTACAGTATCTGACCTCCACCTAAGGAGGGTTACACACAAAAAAAATGCTTTGCCGAGGGCACAATAATCAGAAAACAAATGGAACCCGAACTATACCCTAAACCAATAATGCCTATATAAAAGACCCTAACCTAACTAGTACCCAAAAATTAGAAAAAATCAAACCATAGAAAAAGAAAAAAATCATGATCACCATTAATCAGTCACCCGCGGAGAAGTCCTATAATGCCGGCGAAGTGAACTGTTACACGTATATACACTCGTATGCCTAATGCCCCCGGGGATGTACCCGCATAGGAAGATAGGTTGCGTCATTAATCTCCTCGTATACGGCGGGTTCTCGTGGGGGCGGAAGTGGGGGTCGAAGGAGGTGGTGGGCATGGATGCGAGGGGCTGCTTGCTGCGTGGGGCGATGGGTGTCGGTGCGTGAATCGTCTCTGGGCCTGGTGAAGGTCTGTGGACTGGTAGCAGGGGTTATTGTTATTGTAGGTGGTTCCACAGTATCAACCCTAGTCCTCAGGTAGAAAGGTTCGCGGGAACGGGAGCAGAGGTCCCAGGCTTGGATGAAAAAGTAGATGGAAGGAATCCAGGAGAGGAGGATCGCGAGGCCTATTAATGCGATCCACCAATGCGGAATGGTAGAGGGATTAAGGCGGGTAGGAGGTTCCCAATTGGCTTTCATGCATTCATTGAGGTTACTGCATGATGAGGAGTAGGTAGGGGAGAATGGAGGTAAGGTCAAGGAGGAGAGAGAAGACCAGGCGGCTGGAATGACGCGCCGGATGGTCAGAGCGTTCTCAGGAGACGGAATGCAAGGGAAGCCTGGCGTGATTTCGAGGTCGTTGACCGTTAACCGGCAAGTACATGGGAGCGTTACCCGAAATGACCCTCGATCTCCCCTCGCCCACCCATGCCATCGAGCCGTGCCACAAGTGACAACTGCCTCGCTAGGAGGGTGAGTAAGGAGGAAGGTAGAGGTACTCAACCGGGTTATCTGCATTTCCCTGGACCGGACGCAATTAAGGGGACAGTCCAGGGCAACAGACTCCGCAGACCCCCCAATGGCAACCCTCTTGGCACATTTCAGCGGGGCGGAGGCGGTATCCAGCGCCGCCTCCAAGGAACAAAGCTCATCCCGGAAGGGATTGCACAGCAATTTCCCCAGCTGTACCCCCCCAGGGGTCTTTATCAGTGCCAATTCTGCTCCCGAAGCCGTGGCCTGACAAGTGAAATCACCAAAGGCGTAAGGAATGGGAACGAAGGAATAGAGTGACACGGAGGAAGTCTCCTCAGCGGCCAAGGGCACCACTAGGAAAAGGTAAAGGTGGGATGGAGATAGGAGGCAGTCCACCAAGGACAGGATGTAATACCGTGAAAAATGTTTGACGGCTAGCTCATACCCCTTGTCCTGAATTGAATCCTGCAGGCGGAGAAGTGCAGTCCTGAGTGTCTTAACGTCCACAATGGCGGGATTCAGTCGCCTGGATTGGCACATCCTCAGGACGTCCATCTGGTCCCGAAGAGCCGTTGAAACGTACATGGGCAGGCTCCAATCGGGGCCGCTGCTCCTAGAGGGGGGTTCATACGGCGGCGGGCATGGAGTAGTTAGGTTCTGGAGGCCCCCTAGGCTGAGTAGCTGGTGTTCCAAATCTTCAGCCTCCGCCGATGAAATCATGATCCTCTTTGAGTGTCTCCGCCCAGGGAGGGTGAAGGCACCGGAAATACTATTACTGTCAGCCGATAGAGGTGCTTCGGACAGCGGCGCTAGCCAGTTTTCTCGGGACCAGTCTTGCAGTGCCCTGTCGACCATGGTTCTTGGTCCTCCACATACCGCTCTTCTATCATTGGGTTGGCACATGGAGCTAATGAGGTCCCTTAAGGCAAGGAGCTGTTCGACTGGTTGGAACCGCCATCGGAAGGCGATGGGGATAGCGGTGCTATAGACGGTCACGTTCGGTAGGGGCCTGAGGAAGGCCCCGGCTGTTATGTCCACTGCGATGGGTTCAGTTGAAGACTGGGCTGGGCCCGATGCGGGATGTTGGGCATCGGACCCTGTAACGGCCGGAAAATGGGCGCAAGCAGCACAGATGAAGAACAGGTGGGATCCCCTCATGATCACGGGGACATGGCCCCCGGTTCCTCCTTCAGAGGAACAGTCTCTGGTTCCTCGGTTGCGGGTGCGGGATCCTGCAGTAGGTACAAATTGTCATTTTCCCATGCCCTCACCTCACTTCGGAATACTTCAAAAACACAATTACACACACGAAAATACCGTAGTATCCCGTGTTATTTTCCCAAGTTAATTAATTGCTAAACAAAACCACCTTGGTTAATACATTCCCGTCTTAATTCCCTCGTTAGTAGCTGTTAACAATTAAGGTTAGTCGTGCAACCAGATTAGTAAATGAGAGGGGGGGTATAGCATTAATAAGCGTTATCCGTATTAAAACCCATCTCTCTAGAAAAGGAAGGTTTAGGAGTTCTTCAGGGAGTGATCAATTCCCGTCATGAATTCGTATCCGAGTCATACGCCTTTATAATCCTTTTATTTAATGAAAGATGTTGAGGCTACGGAAGGTATTCGAACTTATTTCTGAGCTAACTGTCCCTGACTAAGGTCATCTCACATTTACATTAGGAGTACGACTAACGGTCCTCACATAACAGGACTCCCCTAATTGTTTCAAATACATTTTGGTTCTCTCGAATTATCCACTACCCTTTTGATTATCTTCTTAACAGATAAGGGTGACAATGGACGCCTTCCCGTCCCTAAGAAGCATTGACGTCCCGGCTTCGTTAGATCGTGAAGCGATAATTTTATCATCGTCGAAAGAAGGATCTACCTTCTTCCCGCCTCTCCCTCCATATACCTATATGGAAAAGAAGCGTAAATTAGTGATTTGGCGGTCTCCTGGATTGAGTAATCGTCATTGCTTATCCCCCACTGGGTCGATTCACCCACGGCGCGACATCTGGACATGCATATTCTCCCCCACGGGTGTTGATCATCCACCTAATAGGCCCACCATTAAAACCCTACCGGCATGCCAGAGCAGACTTGAAATCCTCCCCCCATCCCGGTGGGAATCATTCACTATTTTCCATGATCCGGCGCACAAAGCGCTTCTCGTCATCCCCCCTTAAAGGGAGATGAAATTCCGTTGGGAATTCTATCCGGAGATTCCACGAATCTCCCTCGGAGGGGCAGTGTTTCCGAGACACTGCTTCCTCAAGGCTTTTACACTACGATAGGAATTCTAGCACCTCTCCGGTTGCAAACCCGAAGAGACGTCGCTCATTTTCTATCTTCCACGCATGAGCGATAATTTGCTTGGGTGCCCCCAAGCCGACAGGCCTGTCTAATCTCGTCGGAATATGTCATCTCAATATTGGACACGTGTCTTCCGGTATTCCTACCGATCCCCATGTAAAGGCCTTCCATTATCTCAATGGTGTCACGGCGCGCATATTGACTTATTGTTCATTCGGACCCCTCTCGCAATGAGAGGGACACGGCATATGCCTTTTTGGTTCATTTGTCTGACAATTTCTGTATAGCTCAATTCTCTCGGTCGTACATGAAATACTGCGCGTGGGTCCGTAATTATTCTCTGTACTCATAATAACACATTTACTTGACCGGTCATCCAATGACCCACGGTTCACGTTCGACATGCGGAGAAGGAGTGAGAAATAATTCCCGCTGCTTCTCCTTCCGTTAGCAGCGACCACAACTGGGTCGGGCTAATTTCGCGCTGCAATGACGTATTCCCTCAGTCCTCTACGAGGGACCGCCCCCTTTTCCCCTTAGGCTGGGCGATATATGTGACCCGCGAAGTCCCCCGAGCGTGTCCGTTTCTTCATTCAAGTTTCTGGACAGGTTCAGACCTGTTTTACACACGTTTTCGGACGCATTCTGGCACGGGGCTACTCGGCGTACATAACTCTGTTGGAGGTCTTTAGGTTTTTACGCGGCAAATTTTTCTGAATGACTTGGCGTGGGGCGGAGTCCGCGTCCAGACTCCCCACCCCGCGCTACTGATAACCCTCGCGAAGGCGGGACGAAAAACCCCTTGAGTCCCGCCTACTTCCGCTAGCGTGTCTCTCGCAAGTGTGACTGTTTTCATTTCGAGTCTTGTCCTCACATGACTGGCCGTTCCTGACCTCCCCTTACGTTCTTCTCGCCGTGTATGCACATTCTAATTTAAGGGGTATTCTAATTCTCCTCGAACCCCTGTTGCTATGCGTGCTTCTTAGTGGACTCGTCTGTGTTCTTTCCCGACTCCCTGAACGGAAGCGACGTCTGATTACACGCGAGTAGAGGGTTTTTTCGCAACATTTTTTCCTCGCGTATTCTAATTTCCCTTGAGGAGTTAGATTCTTTCACTTATCTCACCTTCAATCTCTCCAGTTCTATTGCTCTCTTTCTTGCAGCAGGAAAGATTATCTCATCCCCATCAGGTGACACGACTAGAAGAGGCATTCTCCTCTCGTGTTTGTATACGAAAATTCCCACAATCACTAACAGTAATGTCAGTATTGCATTCCAAGAGAAGGCCGTTCCCTCGATAGATCTGCTATTTCCCCATTGCTCTCTCATTTCCTCAGTTTCTCCCCACCTATCTCGAGGCTGCGTGAGGTTTAAGTGAGGGAGTTCAATTGTCCAATTTGAATTTAGGCAATCGGCTAATCGTTCAAACGTGGGGAGTTTCTCCGTTGCCTTAGGGTCGATTACCATTGAGTCTAAGGTAGACCAGATCGCGGGCAATACGTGCATCGTCCCTAAGGTTTTGGATTCCTTATTGCAAGGATACATCGGCGGAATAGTTATGGAGGGGCTTATAGTCGCAGAACAGGCGCATGGCAAGGTTAATTCTAGGGCGCCTGGACCAGACAGCGTAGTATTCAATACTTTAGGTTGTTCGTCTCCGCAATTTACGCTAATGGTCTTGGGTGGATGAGTAATTACATACCGCTCAAAACCTAACTCGCTAATAATGGTCGACTCCCCTGGTTTGCATTGAAATGTGCAGGCTTGAGAAAGTTGTTGGGCCGTGCCCCCTCGGAACATTTGGATGGCGCAATTCGGGCCATGCGTCACGTCTGCACTATACCGAGGTAAAAAACAATTTAGTCGCGTATGGGAGGCAATAATTTAGCTTCGGACCCGAGATGGTTCGTAGTCGTTTACCGTCTATAGCAGCATAGACTACATCATGAACTACGGAGCAGGTTTGTCCATTCCACGCAAAGGGCGTGGCGGATATTTCGTAAAGTTGCCATTTCGCTCCCAGTCGGGTGATAGGCGCGTTTATTCTAATTATCATTTCTTTGTTGTGCACTAGGCAATGAGAAATAGGCAATGCGGCTAGTTCTGCGGCGCTGGCTTGGGCCCATTGGTATCCTTTGGCAGCCAGTGGCTTAATTCTATTATTTAAATCGTCCTGTAGTACTTCTAACGGAAGTATAGAAGTCGGTATGAGTTTATTTTGACAACGATGTAGTGCTTCGTTCTCTCGGACGGTTGAGGCTAGTTTTCCCTGGATGAACATATTGCGGGAAATTATGGATACTAGTGAAGCTAGAAATCCTTGCACCTCTGATGTGGCATTGGTAAGATGGGCCAGCGTATTCCTGGTTGTTTGATGGGTATTTAAAAGTTGTGCGCGCATTGTTTTGATAGTGGCCTCTACTTTAGCGGTATAATTGTCGATTTTTAATCTGGCGTCCGATACGTAAGCATGTTCGTCCAACATCATGGTCCGAAGGTCAAGCAGTTTCTTTTCAAAGGAAAGTTGGGATTTTTCCACGCTTTCCACGTGACCTTGCGACGCGATTCCACAACACCATTCCATGAAATTGCCGATGAAGTTTAATCCTCGCTTTTGTCTGCCCCCAATTTCCTGTTCCTCCTGATTGGGATAGTACGGTCGGATACTAGCGAAATCAATCAATGAATCTAACCGTTTAGAAGCTGCCTGTAATGACATGAGCGTATTGCAAACCGTGCTGGAGCCATACGTACATGAAACTGCCGGAGGTGTTGGATAGGTTAAATTTGGTGCCTGCCAATTAATTTTGTAGGTAAGGGGGATGCTCGCCTCGTAAGTCACCACCCTTGGTAATGCTTCCCAATGTGTGCCCGCCACGATTTTCACGGCCGGCTGCGATATCTCGCCTGCCTGTACGGTTACTAGCGCGAAGAACGCGAGAAGAGAGCATACGGGGAGAAGCATTCTTATCTTCGTGCGGGGAGGGCACTTCCCGTTCTCTGATAACTGCCTATTATGACTGGCAGGCCCCGCGTGTTCTCCTTATCTTTGCTCCAATGTAAACAAAGACGAACTCGCGGGTCGGGGATGCTTATTTTCCGTGTCTCGTTGCTCCTATGTGGTTCCCCCAGGTGTGGGTCAGGAGATGGGTGTAGTTAGTGGATGAGTGCCAGGATCGGTCTGGGTCCTTCTGTCTCCTTCCCAGAGTAGCCGAATAGGGGTAAGGAGAAAATCTGAAAAAAAGAGAACTGAAAAAATTGTTATACCTGCAGATCATCGGGGAGGTCCCAGTTTTCTGTGTCCGGCAGGGAGGCGGGGAGTATCACCTCTGACAGGGAGGAGACCGAGTCCCACCGGCGCCGCACCCAGTAATCGCTTATGGGCTCGGCATCCTCCCTATCCGAGACCACAGCATATGGATGGAGAGGGAGGGTGTGGGCCGGCCCCTCCCCGTAATGGCCTTCACGAAACCGAAAAATGTTTCGCCCTTTGTCCAGGATGGCTCTCCATCGGGCCACCTCTGGACTTCCAATGATTAGGGGGCACGTGGCGTTGCCCCCCAAGCGGGCGGAGATCACCATCTCCGCTGCGCCCAATTTTATTCTAATGGGGATCGGGGCCCCACCCCACCCCTCTCCCTCCAAAATTCTCTCCGACACCATGCAGGGTGCTACCAATGTATGCCTACTGTTGCAGGCTATTTCTATATTAGGGCAGTATTGCCCCTCCACCCACCCCTCCACGTAGTGGGCGTTATTGTATCCCAGGGGTGACGCCCAGATGTTGGTGGCCATGGTGGGAGCTAGAGTGAAAGAAACCAATTAGTATCATTGCCTCTTATAGTAGGGAAATATTCTAGATACATGTACGGTATCCAGCTTCCCGTTTTTAACTTTTACTTCATACGTCACGGGGCTTACTTGTCGCGTGATTTCGTAAGGCCCATAGTAGTTCGAGAGAAGTTTTTCGCTCAGCCCGACCTTCCTTGTCGGAGTGTATATCCTAACGAGGTCTCCTGTTTTGAAGCTGACGTCTCGCCTGGTATCGTCGTATCTCACGGCGTCCTTTCCTTGTCTCTCGGCCAGTCTTTTCAAAGCGGCCTGAGCCCGACACCATCTGTCGAGGGCCTCTCGTTTTTCGCCCTCTCCTTCCTGAGCGAGGGCCACTTCGGGTGGTAGGACCGCCTCACGACCGTAAACCAGGTAGTAGGGTGACTCCTTCAATGAGTCTTGTAGTCCTGTGTTATACGCAAAGGTGACTGGGGCCAGAAACAGGTCCCAATCCGTTTGCTCAGAATTTGTGAAGGACGAGAGCATTTCGGCTATCGTTCGGTTCAATCTTTCCGTCAGACCGTTTGTCTGCGGATGGTAGGCCGTGGTAAAACTGCTCACTACTCCCATACTTCGTAGTAGCGAGGTTACCATTTCAGATTGGAACACTTTACCCCTGTCTGAGAGGATAGTGGTAGGGCATCCGTGCCGACAAATTATTTGCTCAAATAAAAATTGTGCTACTTGGCCGGCGGTACCGTTCGGTATGGCCCGTGTTTCGGCATATCTAGAGGCGTAATCGGTGGCAACTATTATGTATTTCTTTCCCCTAGAACTACGAGAAAGGGGACCCAGTAAATCCACGCCCAGCCGTTCGAACAATTTCCCTGGTCTAATAGGTTGTAGGAATCCACCTGGCCGGACATTTGGGCCCTTCCGGGCTTGGCAATCGCTGCATGAGCGGACGTATTTAAACGTATCCGGCTTCATTCCTATCCAATAGTATCGTGTTTTCAGTTTATCGTAGGTCCTAGCGAATCCTAGATGTCCTGAGAGGGGGTCGTCATGGTGGGAGTACATAATTTCCTTTCTTAAATCGTCGGGAATGACGGTGAGGTAGTCATTTCCCCTAATTCCTGCATTTACCCTCACTAACACACCGTTCACTAACCTATACCCTTTCACCATCCTTTCCAATTCATTGGGAGTGGTTTCAGGGTTTTCCAGGGCCTGAATAATTGGGAGGAGCTTTGGATCTTCTCTCTGTCGCTGTCCCATTTCCTCCGTTGTTAGAGCTAGGAGAGGGATTTCATTGGCCTCCGTCTCGTCTTCCGGGCTCGGTTCGAAGACTGGATTCCTAGATAAACAGTCTGCGTCACTGTGTGTTCGTCCTGGCTTATGACTAATCGTGTAGTCGAATTCCTGGAGTTTCAATGACCATCGAGCCAATTTTCCTACCGGATCTTTTACTGTTTTTAGAAAGCATAGTCCCCTATTATCAGTAATTAACTTAAATTTCTGCCCCCATAGATAGGGTCTGAATTGAGACATAGCCCATACCGCAGCTAGGCATTCTTTCTCGGAAATCGAATAATTCTTTTCAGCCTTTGTCAGTGATCTGGAGGCGTATGCAACTGGGCGTAAATCTTGTGTATCCTTCCCTTGCAATAATAAAGCTCCCAACCCTATGTCACAGGCATCCGTCCTGAGTTCGATTGGAAGGTCCGGATCATAGTGCCTTAATACTGGCGCGGTGGTCAGGGCGTTCTTTAGTGAATTAAACGCTTCCTCTTCCTTTTCGGCCCAGTGGAACGGCCTATCTTTTTTTTGTCAAGTCGTGGAGAGGCCTGGCTATTTTCGAAAAATCACATATAAATTTTCGGTAATAATTACAGAGGCCTAAAAAGCTTTGGACATCCTTTACCTTCCGAGGGGTCGGAAAATCTCGAACAGCCTGGAGTTTTCCCGTGTCAGGTTTAATTCCATCTCCACTGACTATATATCCTAGCATCTTCAGGGTCGTTTGCATGAAATGACATTTAGATGGCTTGAGAGTCAGGCCGGCTGCTCGGAGTCTAAGGAAGACTTCTCGAGTATTTTGTACCAACTCGTCGGCGTTCTCCTCGAAGACTACTATATCGTCTAGGTAGACTAAGGCTTTTTTCCACTTCAGGTCTGACAATACGTTATCGGCTAGATATTGAAAAGTAGCAGGAGCGGAGCACAACCCGAACGGAAGAACATTGAATTCAAAATGGCCGCCATCAGGGGACACAAAACTAGCTTTGCCTTTGTCTATTTCTTTTAATGGGACTTGCCAATAACCGCTGAATAGATCTAGGCTAGTAAAATATTTGGCCTTCCCTAGGTAGCTCAAAAGGTCATCAATCACCGGGAGTGGATACACATCTTTGGTTGTAACCGCATTTAGTCGTCTGAAATCAACGCAGAATCTAAGTCCACCGTCCTTTTTCTTCACCAATACCAGAGGAAAGCCCCAACTAGACCTAGATGGTCTAATTATACCTAGGCTTAGCATTTCCTTTATCTGTTCTCTAATGACTTCCTTCTCTTTGTGGGACACTCGATACGGGTTTTGGTGAATGGGCAATGCGTCTCCGGTGGGAATCGAATGTTCGACTAAATGTGTTCTCCCTATCTGACTTGGCGTCCAAGCGAAAATATCGTGGAATTCTTCTATCAGGGCGTCAATTAACGCGCGTTCTCGTCGACTTATTTCCGTGTTAATGTCGAGCGGAACTCTATTTCCGTCCTCCAGTGCTATCTCAGATGCCGCGTCAAAATTAATCTCTCCCACCTCGCCGTCTGCAATCGGTCTAGAAGCGGCCAGCGTGGTCCCCTTGAAAATTTTGTGAGGCCTGTAGCGGTGATTTTTTATGACGGCTACAAACTCTCCCTCGGTCCTCGGAATCTCTACACTCAGGCCTTTTTCCCGGAAGATTGATGGGATTGATGTAATCTCTCCGCCGGTCGGCGTGCAGGAAGGCGAAATTGAACATTTGGCCTCGCCTCGGGCCGGAATCGTGAGATCTCCCGTGGCGTGAAATCTCATGGTTCGAGCGTGGCCCTCCTCGGAACCGGTTTTTGGCAGGGGGAGTTCGTCCTTCCACCCCCCCTCCGTCTCCTTCCGCACGGGGTGGGAGTGGATTTCCACCTCTTTCCCTCTCGGTCCGAGCCAGATTATGCCTTTCCGCAAGTTAATGACGGCTTCCTCCTTAGCTAATGCTTCCATACCGATAATAAGTGGCCAATTAAGTTGGGGCAAGACGATAGCCTCTACATAAAAGGTTCTTTCCTTTAGCTCAACCATGACTCGAGCGACGCCGTTCACTGTCATTCGGCAGCCGTCTACCGATTTAATGATTTTCGTTGTGGGTCGGATCGTCCCTTTCACCACGTCCGCTCTTACTACCGACGTCCCTGCTCCTGTGTCGAGAATAATGTCTTGGTCAGTTAGTCCCTCTACTGTGCCTTTTATTAAGAGGAGGCCGCTTTGATTCTCAATCTGCCCCAAGAACAAACTCTCCTCTAGTTTGTCCCGGGCCGGCCGTTTCCCGGAGGATTTCCCCGCGGAATATTCCTTCCACGGGCCGTCCTCTCTGGGCAGTACGCTGCTATGTGCCCTCTTTTTCGGCATTCATAACAGATCGGCCTCCCGTCTATCGTCCGTCCTTGATGGTCGTACGGCGCTTTCTGTGGTGGGGTTCTGTCGGGCATTGGCCGACTTCCATTCTGCGGCGCGCGGGGAGGCGGAGGTGGGGGCCTCGGCCTTGGCGGGGCCTTCATGAATTCCACCTCGCATCGCAGACGTGCCATTTCTTTGAGTATGAGATTTAAATCGGCACTGTGTCTCGCGGCCTCGTCCTTGGGTGTCGACGCCTTTGATGCTTCCGTTTTGTGGTTTCTCGGTTTGAATGTTTCCTCAGACGCTGCTCTTCGAGCTACATAATCCGCTCGGTCTTTTCGCTTAATCAAGCGGAGTAATTCCGCGCAGGTCTTGGGTTCGTGAAACAAAACGGCTTGGATAATATCTGATCTAAGTCCCTTCACTATGTTTCTAACCAAGTCTGCCTCGACCATATTTGGATTAACTTCTTTACATAGGGCGCGGACATCATAGTAATAGCTAATAGCTGATTCCTCCGGTCCTTGTCGTCTCTGAAATAAGCGATGTGCCTTTTCCTCGAGCGTTCCCAGTCCCTTGAATGTCGCAACGAACTCCCTGGCGAAATCTTCCCAGTCTCCCTTGATCGTTGCGGTGCTTACGTCGTGACTATCTAACACATGGAGCCAGCGCAACGCGGATTTTTCCAAATAGCACGGAAATAATCTTAGTTTTTCTGCTTCGGACCAGCCGTTTGCGGTTGCTATCTTATTGAAACGTTCTAGATAGTATTCCGCATCCTCGCCTCTCTCGCCGGAGAATATAGTAGGCGTCAGCTGGTGTCCTATAATCCTCGCTGGTCTAGTTGGACTAGTAGCTACCCTTTCTTCCACTATATTGATAGAGATATTCCCATCCTCCACAGGAGGGATTGTCGGTTTCTTGTTTTCCTGCTCTTGGTCTGACATCTCTCCTGCGTTGTCTAATTTAATTTTTTTCTCGGGCGGGGTTACCGGATCCTCCTGTCCTTCTTCGGCTTCCTTGTCGGCCCTAAACTCAATTGGCAGGTGGTATATTGGTGTGGTGCTGTCCTGTTCTCTCTCGGGTTCCCTGTCGACCCTAGGTACAGTGCTATTTTGTGTCCCCGCGGGTTCTCTGTCGGAACTAGCCCCGAGCGTAATATGGTATTGAGGGGGGTCTCCTTGCAGACGAGCGCTCTTTCGTGTTGGCGTTCGAGGTGTGGACATCGTCTGACGTTAATGAAATTGAAATTTTTTCGGAACGCAGCACATGCACAACCAATAAAATAAAGCAGGCGCGATAAACAAGAGGCAAGAAAACATAACACTCAAAACTCAAAAAGGGCACAAAGCTTTAAAGTGATATTATCAGTCGCTCATTTACGGACTGAACTATACGTGTCGTTGTAGCAATTACGACCGTATTCTAAGGGTGTCTAGGCATCAGAAGGATGCGAGCGTCTCAAAATCCTCGACACAGACCAAGATTCACTGCCCGGCGCCTCCACCATATGTCACAGACTATTCGTCTGCTAGGGGCGTAGTTCAGGTGGATCAGCGAATCTGGACAGGTCGAAGAAATGAGAGACACTCCAGAGACTTAGTTAAAGCCATTTTATTTCGATATTCCGGACATAGCCACTTACAAACAGGAACGGAGTTAAGACGGAGCTGTAGGTAGGTAGCGGGCCTAGGTGCGGCAGCGGTGGCGACTGTGGGGATAGCGGCGTCGACGATGGGATGATCGGCGGTCGTGGGTTCCCCGATGGTTCGGCGGCGAACGGCGAATCTCGGCAGCGGCGGCGGTTGACGGAGTCCGCAGCGAAGGCTGGATCAACAGCTGGATGCTAGTCAGCAAGACAGACTGGATCGACAGCGAGATGCTGGGTCGGCGGCTGGAAGCTCGGCAATGGAGAGTCTCGAAGTTCAGCACGGAGAGTCTCGAGGTTCAGCACGGAGAGTCTCGAGGTTCAGCACGGAGAGTCTCGAGGTTCAGCAACACAGCAGTTGAGGTTTCCGCAGGCTCGTAGGCGAGGCTCCAGTTCTGCTCCCCCGATGATTCTGTCTTTCCATCGTTTGGGCGGCCCTTATATACGGTTTTGGGCGGCGTCGTTTCCCGGATTTCAGGTGGGGACTCGGGCGCACGCCTGCCGAGACCTTGTAGAAGCGGATGCTGGAAGTCGGTGGGATGAGGCTGGTGGGAGTGCGATCGAAGGGGTGTCGAAGGTCTTTTGGAGGCAGGTGTTGCAAGACAGGGGGAGTGGTGGGGAAGACCCAAGGCTAGGGCCCCTCCCCACCACAATGCCTTTCTATCCCTCCTAACTTGGAGAGATAGAAAGGCATTGTAAAAATCCCATGTGGTCATGGATTTTCCTGTTTGCCATATTCCTTCCGTTGTCTGTACTGCGCAATACTCCCGAAGGTGACCTTTAGGCGCGTGTGCTCGGCACGTGCGTCATCTCGAAGGTGACTTTCCCGCACGTGTCCGTTTCGTTCATCGGAAATCATCGTGGTGGCGATATTTCCTGTTTTTGGATAATGCTTCGTCGTTTTCCAGGATGTGGAAATGAATAATATGATGAAAAAGATGTACCCGTGGCTAGTGGGTATGTGACAATATTATTGGAAACGAAGGGTACGAGAGAGAAGATCTTCTCACTCACGCCCTTCAATTTATTTACGAAAGATCCGAATGCCTGTCAATTCGATAAGTGTGGTGCATTCTAGTAATTGTATGTGGGTAAATTTTATTGTGAAGTTCCTTCAGGTTCCCTATTAAGGAATTGTTGGTGGTGCAACTATGATTAACAACAGTTTACGTAACATCTTCTATATCGGTAGTCCTTATAGGTTTGATATTTCCCTTGATGGAACAAAGTTTCGTCATCTTTTGTTGAAACTACGGCCTAATTTAGCAAAAAAACGTGCTGTAAATATTTGAGTGTAGTCATTGATGCCAGATTACCACTGGCAGGATGGAGGAAGAATATCTAAACAGAAAAGTTTCTCTCAATAAACTTTCTCTTACCTATCATAACTTCCACGTCTGTAACCTTCTTATCTTATCGAGCACCAGCCTATTCTCTAGTATTATGTACAAAGAGGTGGAATCATGAAATAAAAGATATGCCTTTTATTCATATTTTAGGCGTCTTTAGAAAAACGTGTGCTTTATCTATATTAGTCAACTAAAACCCCTCATTCCACACTACTTTTTCCATAAATCGCCGTTTAAGTATAAACACTACGTTCTTTAGAGAGAATAGAAGTCATGTAGAAAAAATCCATGTTTTCATATCGAAAATAATCGTCATATATCTTTCAAATAACTGATATTAGATACCAGTTTCCTGAGAAATAAAACCGTAGCAATATGAAGTCACTATCCACTCCTAGTTCTCAAGATGTCATCGTTTTTTGTTTGCAGTTATTGCCGACAAAATGCGATCGAAATTTCGCTGCAGCAGGCGTTACCGGATTTCATTGAAAACGAACAAATTCATGGTAAACAGAATTTTTAGTGGATTTGGATAAATATAGTGATTTAACTTTATTTTTTTATACTCTTATAATTTCTAATAACGTAAGCATTACATCAATTTTTTATGCATAAATTATAATCACTATTTTGACCCTACTTCCAGACTGTAAAAAACGTTCACCAAAACTTTTTTCTATGACTACTCTGCGCCTTTAGTACCTACCTTGATTTTGCTTTTCAATACCTTGAGCATTTTTTATAGGGAGGGCATTATTTTTTCACCCGCGTTCAAGCGTATTCAATGAAGTGGAATTTATCAGCTGTCTTGACTCACATGGTAGCAAGCCAAACTTCTTAATGATCAACTCTCTCTTTCCTCCGGTACTACTTAACCATTGTTCATACGTTTACCTTAAGAGCCAGCAAACCCTCAATTCTTCTCTACTCGAAAGCGGGCAAATGTAAATGTAACTTTTCAGCAAACTCCAAGGGTTGAAGTTTCACTTCATGGAAGTGCGTGATATGCACACCGCAAAAGTGAATCCTGAAGTCGTCGAATTTATTCGCAACGCTATGATAGTAACACAGATAAAGTTGTACTTTAAACTTTCCGTAAAACACATCATAGTGGCAATGCAAACTTACTCAATATAAGTTCATTAGGAGCCCAATGTTTTTCTTCGTTATGGATGAAAGTTCTGTGATAAAGTGAAATTTGAAAAATCATATATTACTAAATGGAAGATAACGTTGAAGTTTAATGGTGAGAGGATATATTAAAAAACTTGGAAGATATTAGAAGGTCGCAATGCTATAAATACTTTAGTAATTACTTGTTTGATAGTGTTCTTAACTCCAGAAAAGACAATAGGAGGTAAATTAAACCATATTATAGGTATTCATACCATTTTCACGTGGAAAACTTATGAAAACTTCTTTCAACGATAACTATGACGCTAATAAAAAAAATCTTTTGATTTCCTATAATGCTTCATGTTTCTAATCCCGTAATTTTAGCCAGCCAAAGGTAATTCATGTTGAAAAAAGGCTTTTATTTATGTGAAAAAGGTTTAGGAACCTATTCTGCCTATTGTTATCCTCTATATTTTTTATTTAGGCTGTTGATCATCGTATTGAGAGGAGTTTTGGCTGAATTTTGTGATACTCTTAGCTTGTTTGGACATTTTATACCTTGTTCGGCGGCATGAAATTGGGAGCAAAAATGAAATTTATATTAGCAATGCTCATAAAACTAAAAGAATATGACGTTAATTTTGCCGAAATAATAATTATGATGATAATTCCGCTTATTATGAATAAATTGAGGTAACACAAATTACGACCTTTTTGGAAAAAACTTTGATAATTTGGCTGGATTTGATGGTAACACGGTCATAATTTAACTCTTTAATTCACAAAATTTCAATGGAAAACGTTTTTCAACCTTACTTTCTCCTCTGCTTATTTAAGTATTGAAGAAAATTAACTTTAGTTACTCCTGGATGAAATCGGGTCACAACTTGGGTCAATGATAAAAATTTGTGTTTCTAACAAACCCAAAACTTAGCTTTTATTATGTTATTTTGTACCTCTGTAGGTAATATTAGGTCTTCTCATCATTGCATGGTTGAATCTGTTAACCTTAATGTCAGGATTGGTTTACTTCAGACATCCAATATCATTCGATTAATTAATATTGATTCTCACGCGTTCCAATGGCTTGTCTTCCTTACCTACCAATTGGTGTGATCTGCGCATGCATCTCACCGTACCCCCTGGGGAGACCATTACTTCTATTGTATAATACTCAGAACTTAAGCGCGTAGTTCCATGTGCGTGCGATCGATATGGTTCTACTTTTCCATAGAAAGCTCCAATTGGCCTGCGTGTACCTCCCTCCTGAACACTTCCACGGGCCTCATTTGCGGAATCCGTTATCTTTCCGTACGATCTCTTCAGTATCCGCTTCCAGCGCTAAAAGGCTTAATCGACGATCTCCACAGCGCTTGAGCGTTTTCGCCGCTGATCAATAGAGCGTAGGTACGTAGGAAACGTCAATTACCCTTGCTCAAACGATTTGGCCGTTCGAACCTTTTCCAGAGCGAGCCGCAACGGCCGCGGTCGTACGGAATGCGATACGGAAAATTTTGAGTCGCGTATGGAGATGACTACCCGTTGGACCAAGGGGATGGTTCCTATGTTGACGTTATTTTTTAAAGCTCGTATCGGAGTCGGATTAGCGTAGTGTAGTACTAGTCTCCCACCCTGAGGTCCCAGATTTGAGTCCCGGTATAGAAAGATATTTTTCATTGGCAAACCGGCCTCTGCTTGCATACTTTGTGGAGGGAAATTAAGTTCAGTACTCCGTCCGTCGAATGGGACGTTAAGCCGTGGCCCCCTTTGGTGTCTTTTATTAGCAGCAAGCTGATGCCGATGCCGGATTTCTCTACACGTTTCCTTTCATTCCCATTGTACCTTTTATTCCGGTCTGAAGTACTTTTAAGTCCAGGGACAGACTTTATATTGCCTTCGGAAAACAGACTAGTAGTCTAGGAGTTGGATTTGTGTAGTGCTAGAGTATTGACCTCCCACCCCGAGGGCCCCGATTCGAGTCCCGGCATAGAAAGATATTTTATTAGCAAACCGGCCTCTGCAGGAGTACTTTGTGGAGAGAATGCAAGTTCAGTACTCCGTCCGTCACATGGGACGTTAAGCCGTGGCCCCCTTTGGTGTATTTTGTTAGCAGGCGAGCTGATGCCGATGCCGGATTTCTCTCCACATGCATCCTTTCATTCAAATTGTACCTTTTTTCCGGCCTGAAGCGTTCTAAAGTCCAGGGACAGACTTCAAATGATGACAAGAGAAGGTACTGGAGAAGCATAGTTATAAGGAGCCAATCAGGTTTGCATGGTGAATGAAGTATTGCGTTTCTAACTTAAGCGTCTTTAGATGAAATAATAGATAGAAATGTTTAAATAAATATGATAGAAAAAATAGATGAAATCGTTTTTCATAATTAATTTGGCATTTGGATTTTCTAATCTTCGGACATTTTCAATTAAGAGTCTTTGTTCAAATCCTGGCTGTGGCCGAAATCAGGCAGTCGTAGTTTCGTAGTTTCAGGCCGCAAAAACTAAAACACCTGCCAAGTTTTTTTTTCTACTTAGTATGTTCCTGCTTCTTCCAAAAACCCTCCCTTTTCGTAATGGCGCAAATGGCTTTAATCGCAGGTCACCTCCCTCAGCAACAACAACGACTTAACGTCTATTGTTTAACTTACTAATTAGTCAAGCTGACCAGGACATGACGTCGCACGAGAATGTCCTCTAAGTTGGTAATACGTAATTTAAGTGTTTCTTTACAATAGTTTTACTCATAAATCCTCTCCACGGTAGTTTGATTTTGAAGATGCCCCAAAAATACCGGCTAGAAGTTTTCCAGTGTTCCTTGCTTTGAAATATACTCCATACAATTTGCAGTGTCATGCTTTAAAATAAAAGAAGAGTAAATTAGTAACTCAATAACTCCGAACATGCTCTAACGGCATTTCATTTTTAATTTTCATGCTATTTTTTATATCTCTGCGTGCAGTAAATGACTGCGGCATGAGGAATAGCTATGTTACCGATGTTATTAAACGTAAAATAACGGATTCTCTCCGTGCTACCCCACCCGCATCAGTCGCGATGGAGACCCAGAATAGAATTCATGACGTCATTTATGGATGGCGCCTCGCCTACCTTTGAGCCGTCGCTCTTTCCCGGAGGCGCGGGAACGGCGGAGCGGCTCTTTTCCGCGCTGCCAAAACGAGAATGAAATGTCATCACATCACTCACCCAAACGCAGCGTCGGTCGTTAATGTTCTGACCCTCACGTGTGTTCGTATACGATCACATCGACTTAATTAACCAATAAGCACGCCGCGGCCGTGCGTGACCTCTTTGATGGTGTGGGATGGCGTTTCTGCGTTAAACCAATGAAAACTTACGGCCCAGTTCCGGGCCGCGAACTCTTGTGTACGGCGACTGCAACGCCGTATGCGGGAAAGAACCTAAGTGCGCGTGGAGGGAAAACAAAAGCGACTCGCCAAAGCGTGCGCGAGACGCAATTAGTTGCGTCCAGCGACTGAGGGTGGCGCGTGCTTGCTCCACCCCTCGGATATAATTTTTTTCGTTCTTTAATCTGTTAAATTGGCTCCGGAGCGGCCAGGAGTTTGGGGAGAGGAAATTCCAGATGACAGCAACGCACAAATTATGTGTTTTCAGTGGCGTCGCCCTTTCCCAAGCTACAGTTCCCTTTCTCCCTTCGCAGATGGACAGTGAAATAAAATTCTTTGAAAAATGTCGCGAGTTAGTTTTTTTCGTTCCCCACATCCGCGCATCATTGGTCGAGGTGGAATTCCGACTCCCCCGCAAGAAAAAAAGCCTTTTAAATATTTTTGTTTACGGCGGTTGCGATGGCAACGCAGCTGGTTGTGGATTCTGGACTCGTGTTACACTCAACGCATCTGAATGCTTTTCATGTCATCATCATTCGGTCATCTGTCCGAGGTTTATGTTATTTGTCTCGTAGTCCCGAGAGAGCTGTAATAGCGTGTATTTTTGTCAGGTTATCATCAAGTTTGTCCAAGCTGAAGCACTTGGAACGTTTCGAAGAGTTTTCCTCTCAAGAAAAATTTGACCCTCGATTGAACTACTGTATCCATACTAGGTGCATGTTCTAGCACTCTCTAACAGTAGAAATTTCAAATACTCAATTGCCTTTGCTAACTAGAAAATTCAACACCAACAAAAATGTGGGTTGACAGTTAAGCTACTCTTTATGCCCTTTCACAATCAGATCTAAACAAGGGTCCACGCATTCGTAAGTCAGCAAGAAATGCGGTTCAGCGGATGCATTAAACTGCTATTGTCTGTTACATGCTTGAAGTAAACAACAATTTTGTGATTATTTGCTATTTAATTATGCACCCTATTTTAGAACATTTATATTGCACCAAAAAAATACTAAGTAATTTCCATTTACGTTTTATGGCACATAAAACCCGATTCTCCTTCACTAATACGAATGAAAGTTTTATATATTTTCGAGAGAGAGTGCAGGAACATATTACAAGATTTCTGGTTGATTTAGCAGCTGAAAAGATCACAGCCAGTGCTTTTCACGATACGTTAAAAATTCCAAACCCTCTTTGAATGAGATACTAACAAAAGTAGCTGGTTACAGCTAAAATGTATTTGAATAAACTACAACCTTAATTTACCCCAATTTTTTAGCTTTATTTCTTCAAAAACAGAAATTGCTTTAAAATGTCCCTTCCTGATTTTTTCAATGATTGGACGGGCGTGAAAATTATTAACCGTTTAAACTTAGGTATTATGTTTACATTTCCTTGGCCAGCACGGTGGAAGATGATTAATTTTCAATCGTAAGCTCCCTAGAGCAATGTGTAATGATGAATTTATCGTGGTCATTGATGACTAATTCTACTCTTACTGTTTATTCCGACGGAAAAGAATTAACTGGATAGGATGACGATCAAATCGGATTTAATGCCTGTTTAGGTTGGAGGTTGAGTTAGCAGACAAGTGCCCATTAATGCTATCCGCGGAGTAGCTAACGAAATAACGAAAAGCAAACATCAGTCTCGCTTTCCGTTGCGATCTGTTCATCCCCCGTTGGGCATGTTAATGGAACGGCTGCTCCTCTGGGGGGTGGGTGGGGCGTGGTGAATTAATATGGCAGCTGCGCGCAAAAAAATTGACGCCATCCCTTCTCCTTTCCCTAAGCAGAATAAATTGAGACACGATTTGAAAACTCAGCAATAGGAATCTGTTTAATATCCGCGTTAATACACATGAAAAGTTAAGAGAACCTTGATGATCCTCTGCCACAGCAAGCACATTTTACTGCGCAATATCCATTCCTGTCAGAGAATGACAAAATATAGTGGATTCTGCCTTTAATTTTTTACTGTTATTTCTCGTTCTCGTCAAGATAGGTCGTCAGTGGAGTATATATTAATTTTAGAAAGTCCTTTTTCCTCAATTAAAATTGCTAATAAATTCATTTTTTCGATTAACTTTTAATGACACATTATCCTACGAAATCGTTTCTTATTTTTTTTAAACAGAGATTAAAATCATAGTAATGAATGTTGACGAGAAAAACATATTAATTATGACTGAATAATGGCATTAAAGAGTGTAGCCTAGTACCTGGGTTGCTCCTGATCTCTCACTATCGACAACCTCTGCTAACAGCAACCATTCTCTACTTTACATCCATTTTTATCTCCTATTTGTAAAAGAAAATGGAGGTAATAGTTACGGTAAAAAGAGCAGATGCTAATACAGATTCTAACCTCAGTAAAAAACAAGCTAGAAGAGATGAGAGGAGTTGCTCCTGGGGAAACCGAATTTCAAGCGATGGACTAAGCAGGAATAAAGTAGTCAGTGGAATAGTCCAGGCTAAGGTTTCTTTGTACCAAAAGACGAATTTACGTGCAGCTGGATATGAGAGCTTGGAAATAAGAAAACCCTTCATTACAACTTAAATCTAAAGCACGCTACTCTATGGTAAGGAAGCGTGGACGTGAATAATAAAACAGCGAGTTAATTTTATGAACTTGTGCTAAATCAATGTGTAAACTTGGACTCTGCTGCGAACGAATGCTCGCATAACCAATGCATAGTGTTCATAAAGTAATAGAATTTTTTTTCGATTCTGAGTGCTAAAATCCAAGAAGGTTAGAATGTTCTTTATATGACGAGTGACAATGAAGCCAGAATGGGGGTTCTTGGGAAGGGTTCCGCCCTACCTCTTTGGCATTAAAGATTGCAAATTCTACTGTATCTAATGGAGACTTTGTCTATCAAGTCATAAATAACAATGAAATGACAAAATGTAATGTTACTGACGTAATTCACTATCTGTAATACTTTTTAAGGCATTGATGCATTTCATTCCACTGGGATGTAAACATATTCTTTTAAACTTGTTCATATTGAATCTATTTGAACTTCTCGGCATATTGTATTTGACATATTTTTGCGTGTTTGCGCACTTCACACAGTTTATTTGACTGATTTTAAAAAGTGCATACTCATCATCGGTCAACAATCCAAGGATTGGTTTGACACAACCCTCCACTCGGTTCTTCTATCGACCAACCTCTCGTAGTTCCTCTCTTTCACGTCCTACGACCTGTTCTATGTAACTCATACGACGCCTTCATTTGCCGTTCTTCCCGTTCACTTTTCCCTCGACGATTGTCTTCATCAGGCCTTCGTGTCTTAAGACTTGGCCGATTAGGTTGTCCCGTCTTCTCAGAGTTTTCAGCAGACTTCTCTTTTCTCCGACTCTTCTAAAGACTTCTTCGTTTGTCCCTTAGTCAATCCATTGAATCTTCATCATTCTTCTGTAGCACCACATTTAGAACGCTTCCACCCTTTTCTTCTCCGCTGATGTCAAACACCATGCCTCACTGCCGTAAAGAAACATGCTCCAGATGTACATCCTGATGAAAATGTTTCCTTACTTCTATGCTTGTATTTCAGATATAAGTGGATTCTTCTGTTGATGGAATTCCCTCTTTGCCTGAGCTATTCTACTGACTATAATATTATTCATTTTACTTCTATAACTTTCACAGCAATGAAAAGAAAACTTTGTGAGTATCGCGAGTATTAAGCCTGAATGTCCATGTCTACCAAGATGTCCAACGTTGCTTCTTAAATGAATCGTGATGCCGCTTCAGGTACATAATTCTTGCTGAAATCTCCCCAGGTATTTGTATAGATTCCCCTCTTTGTTTAATGGAATCAATATTGTATGTGCTCGCGTCAGCATAAATGTTGACTCGCCCAAGGGATTATGGATACTGAGATTTGTTTGCGGGGTGGAGGAAAGAGAATGTCATGTAAGAAATTGGATTGAAGCACTCATGTTGGAACAAATATTGAATGATTGTCGGGAAAATTATGTGGGAAGAAAAGGTCCAAAGATCACTGATGAGAGAGATTGTAGATCAAATGAGGAAAATTCATAGCCTCTGGACCAAGAAAGGATGCTTGTAATTTCAAGACATGAATATACCGGAGGCGGTACACGCACACGAAGTTATTATAGGAGCAGGTTCATGGAAAAGAAAAAAGCATATTTCATCTGCAAGATCTAACTAATCTTTAGCTTGTGCCCACGAGAAAAACTTTTAACGTACAATCGTCATTAATATTTCCTTTCATTCATCCTGTCTTGCTTCTTGCATTGCTGTGTAGGAATAGCCTTCCCATGATACCCCTGCTTTCTTAAAGTATGCAAAAGAGGGAAGAATTATATGTAAAGGAGTAGAATGAGGAGAAGAACTGGTAGTTTGGATGGAATGATTAGATATCTACAGCAACACAATGCCTTGCTAGCCACCTCAAAGGTGTGTGGTATGGAGTGAATGATTACTAATTATGCTCCATATTAAACTCATAAGTATAATCATGATATTTACAAAATTTATATGGAATCATGTGTGCTAACCGAAAGGCCTACACGTATTAAAATAAATTACTTGTGCGTGAAGTGAGTAGATTCGTGGAGTAAAAAAATAAATTATCGGAAAAAGGTTCACTCATCTTTTTAACTAAAATAATGATATATGTTCCATCATCATCATTAGTCAGCATTCCTGAATAATATGTTTCACACTCAGGAAAAAATTACATGCTATAGATTCTGAGCGGGTAGTTTATTTTTCTGAAGACACTCGCCAATCATGTATCATTTTAGCCTCAATATTCCAACTCTTTTCGCAAAGCCCTAGTTCAAATAAATACTGGGCTTAAATAAATATTCATTCTTACATAATATTATTCACAATTACATTACTTCACATCAAAACTGTTTTGGATGTATTTTTAGCATTCAAAACTTTTCACTGAAAACATTCATTCATCCTGATCCCATATTGGTGTGGAAAATGCATTTCAAAATTCTAAATTAAACAATACATTTTTTGACTCACTGGCATGTAGATAATATTTTTAGAGATAGGTGAGCCAAATTAGGGTATTGTGGAAAGAATATTTGGCGTACAAGGCATTTTCAACCATTTAAACCATCGCAGCACTGATAGAAATAGTAACCTGCTGAATTCTCTCTAGGTGGGTATCATAGTTTTCTTAACAAATTAAAATCAACAAAATACCGGTAGGTCACTGGACCGCTTCTGTCACTACATGTTAGAACTTAGAGGAATAGGATGTCCGAATGGTTTCTCTTTTGGCAAAGAAAACTCTTGTTGCTCTAGAATACTTGTCCACCATCTCTCTGATATTTTCGTCTTTACTTTGGGTATGATAAGTTGTCTTCAACTTGGAAAAAGTTATTTTTCAAGTTAATAATTATTCTTTAGTTCCTGCTCGGCAGCCATTTTCTTCTAAAGAGAACACCGTTCTCGAACTCACAAAAGATCTGGAGTAAAATTATGTGACACTTAAAATATTACTCCGCACTCAGTAATGTCATAGTTAGTATAATTAAAGGGCTCACCGCATAAACGAAACTGTCATGCGTTTTGTATGTAGTACTGGAAGGTTTCCATAGATGGCGAGGGAAGATTTTTTTTGCATTGCGTCACAAACGATATATATTGCTTCCATCGCTTTCGTTGTTCTAATCAACTTAAGCTGCGAAATCGATAAGTGTCTTGTAGTCTGCTCCGTCTGAAACTTGCAGCGGTTGATTATGTGTTTTTTTATTGAAACAACAATGGATCCCTCCTGTGCTAAGATATGTATGCTTCAATAGTGAGATAAATGTTAACTTATCCATGTGACTGTTGACGTTGGGTAAAGGCAGATCGCACCATTTTAATAAAACAACAAAACTACAGAAATAATTTGTTAGCTGCCGCTAAAGTCGATTAGAAAATCGAAAACAATGGAAGCGTTACACATACTTTGGATGTAACGCGAAAAATTCTTACCACGCCATCTATGGAAACTTTCCAGTACTACGTCCAAAACGTGTAACTGTTTTGCCCTATGCGCTGAGCCCTCTACAAAATACTTACTCAACGTTAATACCTAATCGAAAAATCACCTTAGATTTCATAAAATACACTCAGTCAATTTTTATTTCTGGAACATAAATTTTATAGTCAGGTATCTTCTTTACGTGGCAATCGATCATATAATATATCGATAATATCATATACTCATGGTTGTGGTGTGAACTTAATGAACTAAATTTCGAGCGGAATTAAAAGTTATGAATATGGTGAAGCTCAATTCTTCCGTTTCTCCCATAAAAGTTTTTTCAAAATCCCTCTTTTACTCAATTGGCCGAGCTACCGAGCTAAAATAAACCGATATTGTGTGCATTTCATTAGCGTGCATTCATATTTTATATCCAAGTCAAATATTCATTCAGAGAAATATCCACTTCGCGTTTTTCTTTCCTTTTGGGGATTCCAGCGCTGAAAACTATATTTTTGGAATTAAATCAATCCAGCATATTGATAATTTGGAATTACGTCAAAATGTCGGCTTCTAGTCGTGTAAAATGCAGTTATACTAAACAGTAAATTAAATTTTACACACCGCAGCAGTAATTTTTGACTAATGACTTACTTTGACTTTAATTAATTTGTATTTTTTGGTGGAAAATATGGGAATATTTAAGAAGAGTATAATAATGATTCATTTGCAATAAGAGACTCCTCAAAAATTTTAAAAGGTTCAGGCAGGAACCACCATATACTTAATCCTTATATGTATCATAACCCGTTCTGTCTGAAAGAGCTTTGTCACGATGCTTGCCGCTGTGTGGTACGAAATTGAGGTACAAAATTAATGTAATAGGTTGAAAACGTATTCTAGCCTCGAGAAAAGTGCAGGGAAAGTGTTCTCAAACTAATTCCTTAAACTTTAGGTAACTCCATATTATGATAAGCTTAATCATTAATGCTTCTTAATGAACATTATATATTAAATAAAACCATAGTTATAGAATATATGATAATAAAATATGAATGGGCAAATATTGAACCACTAGTTGCCTATGCCAGTAAAAGTTATGGTAAAATTTCATTGATGTATTTTTTGCATCTTATTGAATGATAAATTAGTGATCGTTGTAATGATATGTGATGTGTAACACTATAAGTTTGAAAATGAATGGAGGAGGCTGATACATTGTGGAACTCCATTGTAGGACATAAAGTGATGATACTTTGCACTTTTCCACATAAAATCTTTTATTACAAAGGAGACTCCTTTGTAATAAAAGATTTTATGTGGAAAAGTGCAAAGTATCATCACTTCATTTCCTACTATAAGTTCGCTTCAGAATAAATTACGGAGCGTGCATGCTGTCGTTTGAAACATTGAAACTATTAGGAAACATCTATATTCAATGATAAAAGATTTATGGCTTTCCCGGAGAATGTTTAAAATAAAATGTTCTCGTGTTTCACACCGAGTGATATCATTTATGGACACCGTCGTTTCGATGATGGAGTCCGCCATCTTCATCAAACTGAATGATTCGGAGAGGTTAAGACTGTAGGGTAAACATTTCTTTAGATTGTTGCGCGCGAGGTCGGATCCGATTGGTCCGAATCTTCTTTGAAATTTCTAAACGGCTCAGATTTTTTCGAGCTTCGTTGTAACTTTTGCATTTGTTTTAAGACCGGCTACCACGCACTGCTTAGATTGAAACCTTTGTTTATGTTAATGTTCTTATCTTCCAATCGAGTATCCACGGCCCATTTCGCAAAAATTGAGCATTCAACAACTTGAGCCGTTGAGAAATTTGAAATAATTTTCGGACCTTTTTCATCCGACCTAGCGCGCAACAATCTAAAGAAAAGTTTACCTAACGGTCTTAACCTCTCCAAAACATTCACGCTGATGAAGATGGTGGATTCATTTATTGAAAGGTCGGTGCCTAATAATGATATCACCCGGTGTGGAACCCGAGAACCTTCTATTTAAATTCAATTTTTGAATACTTAATAAGTCTTTTTCTTTTTCTGGAATATCGGAATACCAAACCAACCCAACAATACCAAACAACAACCCAACCTTTCTTCTAACAATTAAGAATTAATATTGTTGAAGACTAAATATGTATTAGTGACGCCTCAATTCAAAATCACGTCACCGGATAGGGAGGTATTCTGAAATAGTTTGAAACCTTTCCTTGTTTCGTATAAATGCTGTACAATTCCTTTGCAACTAGTGCACCATGCTGATCAACAGTGATTATAATTATATGATGTGTTTTTTTCATTTTGAACTATACACATTAGATGATTCTTAATACGAGTATATAGTAGGTATCTCTTACGTTAGTTGCATGGCCGCATGGCTTGGTAGCTCTTGTGGCCCGAGTCATCTTTTGTTGCTCACCGAATAAATATTGACGTTTTCGTTGTCAACGAAAACGCTATCTTTTGTTATCAACGTGGATAAATGAATAACTTGAAACGAATGACGTTAACATAACGACAAATTTCATTCGTTATAGCGTAACGAAAGATTCAAGACTTGGGCCCTTGGTTTCGTGTAAATGATGTATGTTTGGTGATCATCACCTTCGCCACACCTTTGCGGTGACTCACTGGGTATTAGATACATGTACTCAAAGCAATCTACATCAATACTTTCTTCTACCTTCGAAAAAAAATTCCTGCGAGTTTTCCAGTAGTTTATAAATTGACACTTTCGCGTTATTCTTTCCCTTGCAGAAATACGAAAGAGTTTTTATATTTCGTAGGATTATTCCAGTGAAAACAAACTGTTTAAGAGTGACAGTTCTCAGAAGTTTGTAGTGTTTCCCAATGGAAAGAGCTTCGGCCATCGTTCCCGGATGAACGCCTCGAGTTTTTCCGAAAAAAAACGTCCGAATTCCCCCCTCCACATCAATCGCCCAGCCACTTTTGATTACAGCTTGTCAACCAGTCCAGCTGTGTTTCCAAGTTTTCCCGAGACAGGATGTTCCTGAGGGCCATCTTCCTCCGGAAGTTTTTGACGTTCCCCTAAAATTCAGGCACGCCGGGATATTCACGAAACACTACATCTACATCTACATAATACCCTGCAAGCCACCTCAAGGGTGTGTGGCAGGGGGTGATTGCTCACCAAACATGCACTACATATCATGCATAAAAAAGGAATAGTATTAATATAGTAGTCAGAACTACACTATTTAAAAAAGATAGAAATTGCAAAGCAAGCATGCAAAAACATTCTGTTAGTAGGGTTAGCTTTAAGTACTCATACCAACATGCAGCTACCAATGCTATGCATTGCTACTCTCCGATAGGACATATTTACCGTTATTCGTATCTCTTATTGTGCGAGGGAAAAAGGACATTTTGAATCGGTCAGTTCGGCAATCAATTTCTCTAACTTTATGATTATGGTCCAGTCTGCCATAGTAAGTTGGGGTTCGTAAAATATTTTTAACATCATCACTGAAAATATTGCCTTGGAATTTGTGGAAGAGATTAAGTCTAAATTTCAACCTGCGATCTGACAATGATTCCCATTTCAATTCATTTAATAGACTGGTTACGCTAATATAATTATCGTATCGTCCCTTTACAAATCTTGCCGATCTTCGCTGCACACGTTCAAGTTCATTACTTAGACCGATTTCGTAGGGATCCCATACACTGGCAGCATATTCCAAATGAGGTCTAACAAGGGAAAAGTAGCTGATTTCTCGTACATGATCGTCACATTTACCCAATACTCTTTTAATGAAACCCAGTTTGCGATTCGCTTGACCCATTATTTCACGAATGTGTTTACCCCAGGAAAGATCATTTGTCAGTCTTATTCCAAGATATTTAATGGATTCCACGTTTGTTAATTCATTATTACTTATTTTGTAAGTGCTAGGGGGAGAGCTATTCTTTTTCCAAAAATTCATTACAAGACATTTCTTAAAGTTTAATTCTAACTGCCATGTATCACACCAAGTTTCAATTGCTTGTAGGTCAATATTTAAATATTCTTTATCATTCGGGCATATAATTTCCCTGTACACTACTGCGTCATCGGCAAATAGACGAAGCTTACTTTTTACCACCTTTTGGATATCATTAATATACAAAAGGAATAGGAGTGGACCTATCACACTACCTTGTGGGACACCCGAAGTGACTTTAATTGCCGGTGAGGAAACACCGTCCAAAACAACCCTTTGAACCCGATCATGCAGAAAATCATTAATCCATGATATAATGTTACTGTCTAACCCATAAGATTTTAACTTCAAAATTAGTTTGCTGTGAGAAACCTTGTCAAAAGCCTTCTTGAAGTCGAGAAATATAGCATCCACTGGAATATTATTTTCGCCAGAAACTAAAATGTCGTGGGAAAAGAGAGCAAGTTGGGTTTCACACGATCTGCTCTTTCGGAAGCCATGCTGGACATTGGACAATAAATTCTGGCTATCTAGGTGTCCCATGACTGAACTGACAATTATATGTTCTAGGATCTTGCATGAAATGGATGTGAGGGATATAGGTCTGTAGTTAGATGGCTGCTCCCTATCGCCACTTTTAAAAATGGGTGTTACATCGGCTGCTTTCCAGTCCATCGGTACGACGTGTTCGGTCAGGGATTTATTAAATACTATTTCAAGGTAGGGGGAAATTTCGGATGCTAACTCTCTATATACGCGGGAGGGAATTTGATCAGGGCCAGGAGATTTGTTGGGGCTTATATCTTTAAGTAATTTTTCAATACCATTACAGGAAATGTCAATTGGTTTCATCAACCGCTGAAAGAGGTCAGGTAACACGATAGTTGAATCCCCGGAAGGTGGGTTAAAAACGGTTTGGAAGAAGGAATTTAGCAAGCTAACTTTGTCGAGTGTGTTTGTGGTCATTTCACCTCTATCATTTTTAAGTGAATGGACGGCAGACTTATGGCCTTGCACTTCCCTTACGTAAGACCAGAAGACTTTTGGATTTTCTTTCAATTGTTCCCCAAGTGTTTTTCTTTTGAATTCTGCAAATGCATTACTAAGGGCTGTCTTTGCAGTGGATTTTGAAATTTTATAATTTTCAATAATTACATTACGCTCATCAGTGGGCATATGTTTACTAATTCTTTTCATTTTAGCATGACATATTCGCTGCCGTCTCAGAGATTTTCTCACTTCGGCATTGTACCACCTAGGTTCAGTGCTTTCGTTTTTGAATTTACTAGGGATAAATCTGTTGATCCCAGAGCGCATGATATTAATGAACGACTTCCATGAATCGTTGGTACATACCTTTATGGAAGACTTTTTGAAATCCGATAAGGAATCTCTTAAATAAATTTTAAAGTTAGCAAAGTCTGCTCTTTTAAAAATGTAAATCTTTCTTTTTTGTTTAAAATTTTTATCTAAAGATAGCGAGAGTTTTGCAGTTATAACTCTGTGGTCACTGATTCCATCAACCGTGTCAATCATTGTCACATGTTGTGGGATATTGGTTGCCAGTAAATCAAGAGTGTTGTCCCCTCTATTAGGTGCTGTAGCTAATTGTGTCAGGGAGTTATTGGAGAAAACATCTAATAGAGTCTCACAGATGTCTTTGTCCCTTCCTCCAGCTTTGAAGCAGTATGTTCTCCAGTCTATTGATGGTGCATTGAAATCTCCACCTATTATTATATTACGTTCGCTGTTACGGGACGTTATTGTATTTATCTGGTTTCCCAGTTCTAATAATGACTCAACATCAGTGTTTGGGGGCCTATAGAATGCGCAGACAGATATTGATCTGGATTTAGGGCATGTTAATGAACACCAAACACATTCTAAGGGGTTGTCGGGAAATATAACTGCTTTGCTAATGATTGAGTTCTTGACTGCAATGAAAACACCACCACCTGCTCTGTTATGTCTATCTTTTCTATATATTTTAAAAGATTTTGGGAATATTTCTGAGTCAGGAATGTCATCCGTCAGCCAACTTTCAGTTCCTATAATTATATCTGCATCAGTAGTATGAATAAGGTGATAACACTCAGGTATCTTGTTTTTAAGACTTCGGCAATTAACTACCGCAACGGAAATATTTTCACCTCGACTATTATTAAGGCTACAAGGGAGAGCTGTAGTCATGTGCACTAGTGCGAACTCCTTTCGGATATTCGATAAAATCGATAGTTCTCTGATGGACTGTTAGTTTTCATCCAAAGGCGGGCGTAACTCGAGTGTTTTAATTGCAGTTATCGCATTTAAGAACGAAGTTTGTAAATTTGCAATTTTTAATGGCAAATAACGTGATATACCTTTCTCAGAAGAAGACTTGACATCGTCGAACAAAATTGTTACAATAAGCTGTAACATGATAGTGTCAAAAACATTTGTTAACGAAAGTCACAATTATTTCCTGTATAGTGCCTTGACCAAGTTGTGATCAAAGATAAATGACGTAGAGGTCCGTAGGAGTATTCCTGAAATTACTAGTCGTATACAGACACCAGAAAAATTTATAAAGTAGGTATGCATAATATGAGTTAAATTAGGAAGGATCACATCAATTATTGTATGAATAAGATCCATATTATGCAATGGTGGGTGGCGTTACTTTGTGGAACTCCTTCATGGTGAACACAAGGGAAAAAAATACTTTGCTGGTCCACAGGATATGATTTATTGCGACCGGTTTCGATACAGCGTATCATGATCTGGCAAATTTTACAGGATAGTACATGGCATTTATACACTTGAAGCGGGCGAAAAGGCGGGGTGGGGGGAGAAAAGGGTGGCGGGATCCGGAAGGGAATCAGGGGTCGGGGGGAGGTGGGGGGGGGGGAGAAAGGAAAGGGAAGGTCAGTTTGAGGAAGTATGAACCGCTGATGGATCTTCACTGCATGAGGTAAATGAGGGTGGTGGTGTGCGGCAGGAATGAGCTGAAGGGACACATTAAGGAGAGGTGAGTGGTGTCTGTGATGGTTTCGCGGAAAACACATTAAACAGGGGTGAGTGGTGAGAATACAATTGCTCATTAACTAGTGTGACGTCGGGTAAGGTTTGGCCCACAAAAATTTCCAACTGCTCGAGTGCGTCAAGCCTTGGGCCGTTATTTTCTCTGTGGAGGATTATTGGTTTGAATTCGCTGGTGTGGTTGGAATCCAAGAGGTGCTTGGCAAAGTGTGAGGTGTGGTTGTTGTTAGTAAAACACGAATGATGTTCCTTGGCCCTGATGTTGAAATTCCGTCCAGTTTTCCCTATGTAGCAAGAATTGCAGTCATTACATTTAAGTTTATATACTCCGCTGTGTTTTCCAGCACTTATTTTGTCTTTAGTGCTCCCTAACAGTTTGCCTAATGTGTTTTTACTATAGAAGGCTGCTTTCATTTTGTCTTTCGGTAAGAGGTTTTCGGTTATGGTAGATATACGGCCGAGATACGGGATTCTGTGCCATTTCTTATTGTCATCTTTCACAAAGAAGACAAAGATGACAATAAGAAATGGCACAGAATCCCGTATCTCGGCCGTATATCTACCATAACCGAAAACCTCTTACCGAAAGACAAAATGAAAGCAGCCTTCTATAGTAAAAACACATTAGGCAAACTGTTAGGGAGCACTAAAGACAAAATAAGTGCTGGAAAACACAGCGGAGTATATAAACTTAAATGTAATGACTGCAATTCTTGCTACATAGGGAAAACTGGACGGAATTTCAACATCAGGGCCAAGGAACATCATTCGTGTTTTACTAACAACAACCACACCTCACACTTTGCCAAGCACCTCTTGGATTCCAACCACACCAGCGAATTCAAACCAATAATCCTCCACAGAGAAAATAACGGCCCAAGGCTTGACGCACTCGAGCAGTTGGAAATTTTTGTGGGCCAAACCTTACCCGACGTCACACTAGTTAATGAGCAATTGTATTCTCACCACTCACCCCTGTTTAATGTGTTTTCCGCGAAACCATCACAGACACCACTCACCTCTCCTTAATGTGTCCCTTCAGCTCATTCCTGCCGCACACCACCACCCTCATTTACCTCATGCAGTGAAGATCCATCAGCGGTTCATACTTCCTCAAACTGACCTTCCCTTTCCTTTCTCCCCCCCCCCCACCTCCCCCCGACCCCTGATTCCCTTCCGGATCCCGCCACCCTTTTCTCCCCCCACCCCGCCTTTTCGCCCGCTTCAAGTGTATAAATGCCATGTACTATCCTGTAAAATTTGCCAGATCATGATACGCTGTATCGAAACCGGTCGCAATAAATCATATCCTGTGGACCAGCAAAGATCCATATTACCTTTACTTATGAGTATTCACTCTAAATTTCTTGACTATAAAACATCTCATTGTCATTAAATCCTTCAATATAATTGTCTAACAAATTATAACTTTCTATAAGTAAGGATTAGTTTTTATAATTCCCATACTCCTGTTTTGCATTTCCTCTCCTATAAACCCTAAAATAATACGAGCGACACGACTGTAGTGCATGATGCATGTATTAACCCCTCAAATACTATAGATACTAACAATCTAGTTGCATGAGACCCTTTAGTTGCTTGCTTGCATGCTAGTAGTGAATGCTTGGTGACCTTCACCCCCTGCCACACACCCTCGCGGTGGCTTGCAGGGTATCGTGTAGATGTAGATGTAGATGTAACCAGGCTTTTAGCCGTGTAACTAGCTTTTGGAGTTTAATTTTGGAAGGGCTAAAATAATAGAAGTGATAGTATTAGTAGACGTTTAGTAATAAGCAAGGATTTATAATGCCATTCGCTCAACTCTATAGAAATACACCGTATTGAATCATTCAGATCTTCTCTGCTCAACCCCATTATTAGCTACAATTTTATCGTTTAACATAGTATTTTGTTTATTTATTACCATCATTATAAATACCGAATTTATATTTAAATGAAACAAGGGTTTTCTTGAGTGGTAATATTCCAATCATTCCAGAAAACCGCCATTTTTTTGTCTTGGTGATTTTAATTATTTCTTGAATTTTGTTTTGTACCTGTTTAGTTTCCACTTTAAGTTCAAAGGACACGATCCGACAGTTTGAAATAAACGTTCAGATTTCATCCCAGAGAGGGGCCAAAATTTTTAATGATGGAGTTTTAGAGGTATCTACAAAATGAACGACTCTTAAATGTTTAAAATAAGTTTTAAATAAGGACAAAATAAGTTTTTTCTCCTCGGTGTCACCTTTCCTTCTCACGAAAGACGAAAGTGCTCGAAAGGCTGTGACTTAATTGTGCTCCTTATAAAGGCTTAAATCACTTCTTAAAAGCTTTTTTTTCCTTTGACGCCTGTGAAGGAGGGAGTAAGTGTAAGATAGAGGAAGGAAATCGATAAGAGCTTAATCCCGTAAGCTCCAGGGCACACAATTGGTTAATGATGCGGGGATGAGATCGCTATGGTGTTGTCAGTCTTGTGATTAAAGTGAAAAGACCCTCAAGGCTTCATGAGGAACGACAGTCTGCCGTTAAGGAACGTGTACACGTTATACCTCAAGAAAAAACGTGGAGGCGAGGATGGTTTATGGTTACGTGGGGAGAGCACGAGGTCGTGGAAATTTTCGTCCTCGGTGGGAGTTCCTCGCCCACCCGTCTAAGTGACTCAGGAACGAAACACTCGGCATATCTCTGGTCATACGTGACGTGAATTGATACTGAAGAATATTCGAAATTATTTCATCTTAAGGTTACGAGTGCCCTCCGAGGGATTTCATCCTCCTGAAATATTTAAAAAGGCCTCAATCTCCAGGCAAGTCGGCTTCTCCAGGTGAGCTCCTATTTGTAGCTTCAACCAACACAGAGTGGTAAAAGAATTTAATCGTAACTAATGGACGAAATGTTTTATCCTTTTGAAGTCGAAAACAATTTTTATAGTTCGTATATAGTGTCCATGAATTATGTTGTACTATTATGAAAAAGGATACATTTCATCGGGTTCATGCGTGGAGCGCTTAAAAATCACCATAATTTTTCAGTGTTTATGTTATAACTTGCTACAGAACTTACGAGAGTGTAAAAGACGGGAAAATTCGGGTTTATATACAGTGGTTTTGCATTCGAAATAGAGCTAGGTAGGTACTGAAGTAATTCCATAAGTATTGAACGACTTAATATTTTGGCAATGTCAAATTTATTGCAATATTTTGCTGCCTTTGAGCCTAATTTTTGTTTTATTTCTCAGTTTATTTATAGATATTGTAGAATATTTTATAAGTAAATTGCTATAACTTTTGTCGAATTGTTTCATTTCTTATATGATAGCTTCGGAATGTGTCGAATGACAAAGGTAATATTTACATTTCATTTACAGGTTACCTTAGAGATATTTACAATATATGTATCAATTTCTTTATTATTATTAATGCATCATATTTCAATACTTTTGATGTAACTTTCTCGTTCTAGAAGTTTATTACTTACATTTAGACAGAGTATTCGCCCATAGGGAGACAAACTTGCATTATCCTTACTTAAAATCTTTAGAGACGCCCGTTCGTCCACCCTATATCTCAGAAAACAGTAAAGTATGGAGGCATGCGGTGAAGTTTATAATTTCTAAAATCCTGAATTTATTGGAAGCCGTTTTCATTTTTCTAAAAAATCAGGAACGAATACAGGAATTCCAAGTGCTATTTCATGTAATTGAATTGTGAGAAATTCTGTAATTAGCATGCGTAAACCAGTTTCCTTTATTTTTTCGTTCCACGGAAAAAGCTAATTTTTTAATATCTTATTATGTGTATCTATAAGGTAGAACTAAAAAAAAACTATATACATTGTTATGCCGTTGATATTTCTTAAACGTTTTATTGTTCAACACAAAAGTAAGACGAACGTGAAAATGCCGGAGACGGTGGAGGTGGACAAGAAGTTTATTGGTGAAATTGGGAGAAGCCGAGGAAGCCGATGAAGTAGATGTCAACTAATAAGAAACCTTAGTCACTTCCACAGGATTTTTATTAAACATACGACCGGTTTCGGCAGTTACGCCATCCCTAGGTCAGACCTGAGGATGGCGTAACTGCCGAAACCGGTCGTATGTTTAATAAAAATCCTGTGGAAGTGACTAAGGTTTCTTATTAGTTGACATCATGACAACCTTCCACCACGTCAATGCTTCGAACTTCGATTTTAATCCGATGAAGTAGGTTTTAAGAGGCGAGAGCGTTTTGAAGGACATGATAGCATGATGAAGGAATGAATGAAGGATGAAGAAGGAATGATTTAGTAAGAAAGGTAGAGGGTGGAGAAGAACGGATAGTTAAGGGTGATATCGAGTAGGAAGAAAACAGAGCTAAAGGAGGCCATCATTTGAGAAATAAAATTTGTGGGAAATATTTAGTCTTCATACGATTGGGGAGAAGAAAGAAGTCTTCTGAAAACCCTAAGAAGATGTAACGAGAATTTCTTGAGAAGAGTGGGAGAAAGTAGAAGTCTTCTGAAAACTCTAAAAAGGAGACGGGACAACTTAATCATGAGACATTATGGCCTGATGAAGGCAATCGTTGTAGGACAAGTGAACGGGAAGAATGGCAAAGGAAGAGGAAAAGTATGAGATGCATAAAACAAGTGAAGAAGGATATGAAAGAGAAGAAATTCGTCAATATGAAGAGATTAACTGATAGGAGAATGTAGTGGAGAGCTGCATCAAACCAATATCAGGATTGTTGACTGATGACGATGGAAATAATTTATTGTCCGTCTAAACATACTCTGACCAGAAGAAGGCTAATGATTATAGTTATTGTTATTAATTATTAGTACATCAGCACGTCTTTATGAACCGTATTATAAGACATCTAAGGAACATTTCTTTGAGTCATGCATTATTTTCTTTCTTTCACGACCGTAGATGACTTTGCCATAATTCTTGCTTCCCAGTCAGGAAAGACGTTGTTTCTGCATTCTTTGTTTTGAGATACTTCAACGATGAGGAGCGCTCAGTGAATACTTTTTTAAATCTACAAAGTAAAGTCTTTAATACTTAAGCCGAATTCACGCTCTCAAAGTTCAGGCCAAACTACTCATAATCCACGCTGAGCAAGAAGTCGCCAGCCGACGCAATGTGACGTCAAGGTAATGCCACCATTGCGGCCTTGCTGTCTTGAAAGCTTTCGAATACGCTTCAGTCCATCAAACAATTGTATCGAGCTAGTTTAGGTCATATCGTGCACCGGTTGCTTTGTGCTATTTATTTCCTTGATCAAGAGTTATAAATGGTCTAAAGTCTTCTAAGTTTTATAAAACGACCTATTTTTTAATAACCCTGAACACAAGCAAGTAATTCAATACTTCTTGCGAAACATTTCTTATTAATGAAAAATTGAAAAGAGTGGAAATAGCTGTATTAATCTATCACCAGTCTTTAGAGGAGGCGGTCCAATTATGCGCTGAATGTTTTATTTTTATACTACTGTGCTAACTTATATTATATTTGGATATGTTAATGTTGTAACTCAATCTACAACAAATCATATATAATAAGGGTGGTAATATGCACTTAAAATGAGTTGGAGTTGGGTAAAAGGAGTTGGAGATGAGTAAAAACTCATCTCCAATGTTAAAAATGGCAAACAAGCTTTTACATGCCATTAGTTACCACACTAAAACACAATGACTCAAAATAACTATTCATTAATTGATTCCCTCATTATAACAAAAGTCAGGGAATCCTCTATGCTAAAATTACTATTATTATTAGTATTAGTATTCTACTGGTGAAGGTAGGTTTAATTGGACATTTAATTCCTCCGATCCCCTAAATGTCACACGATATCCCTCTTCAGCCTCTCATACCTCCTGCCACCTATCATTCCATCCAAGCTACCCGTTCTTCTCCTCCCTCTTCCCTCAATCACCTCCTTCAAAACACCATCCCCTTTTATTACCTTTTCCATCCACACCTTCTGCCTTCTCCTAATTTCATCTATCAAATTTCTTTCCTCTCTTACCAATTCTAGCACATCATCGTTCGTCTTCCTTTCGACCCACTTTACTTTATACATCCTTCTCCACACCCACATTTCAAAAGCCCTAAGTCTATTTTCATATTCTTTTCGCAACGCCCACGTTTCCGCCCCATATAGTGCAACGGTCCATATTAAACTTTTCACTAGTTTTTTCTTAACTTCCTTACTCAACGCCCCTGTCATTAGCTCGCGCCTACGAGTATAAGCTTCTTTTGCCAATGCAATTCTCCTTCTCACTTCAATGCTGCTATACCCTTTTCCTTCCAACACACCACCTAGATAGCTAAATTTATCTACCTGCCTAGCTTCTGACCTCCTACTATTATCGTTAACCTGGCCCTTATTGTTCTTGAAAATCGCATTAATTTCCTTTTCTTCTGGTTTATCTTCATCCCGTATCTTTCACACTCTTCCTGCAATGCATCCAGCATATTTTGTAAGCCACGGGCTGACTGGCTTACTAGCGCTTGCCCATCTGATTGAACTCACTGATTCTATCAATTTCCCCCCAACCTTTACTCCAGCCTCCAGCACATCCCAAGACTCTCTCACCATTTCCTCCGAGTATATGTTGAAAAGTACCGGCGATAATGGACAGCCCAGCCTAACTCCCCTCCATATTGTGGCCCAATCCGATTCTCCATCGACTACTCTCACTGACGCCTTCTGCGACATGTATAAATTCCGGATCAGTCTCCTGTCTCTCCAGTCTACTCCTATCTTCCGCAATATTTCAATTAACTTGTCCCACCTCACTCTGTCGAACGCCTTTTCGAAATCAATAAAGCACGCGAATACATCCTGATTGTATTCTAGATTCCTTTCCACTAGTATTCTCATCACTTCAATTGCATCCCGAGTGGCCCTCCGCTTCCTAAATCCAAACTGATCCCCGCCTAGGAATTCGTTTGCACTCTTTCTCATTCTCCTATTGACGATTCTAAGCACTACCTTTGCAGCATGAGAAATCAAACTTATCGTTCCATAGTCTTCGCATTCTTTTGTCACCCTCTACAATATGTCCCTTCCCCCTCTTCCTAAGGGTTTCAGAAGCTCAGCTGGGATGTTATGTACCCCCACTGCTTTACTTTCCTTCATTTCTTGCAGTGCATTCTGTATCTCACAATCCAGTATTCCGGGGCTCACGTCATCCCGATCTACGTCCTTTTTCTCTTCTATGTCCAAGTTCCTAGGCCTATTTTCGCTATCATACAGTTCCTCAACATATTCCCACCAACGATGCTGGATTTTCTCTGGTTCCATTGCTAAATTTCCCCTTCTGTCTTTGATGCACGGGACCGTTTTCCATTTCTTGATTCCCGATAACATTCTAACCTATGAGTACAGACTGCCTATTTCTCCTTCTCTCTGGAGTCTCTCCATCTCCTCGCATTGCCGACTCCACCACTTTTCTCTTGCTCTCTTTGTTTCCCTCCTAAGCCTGTTGTTAATCTCCTTATAACGCCTTTTGCCTAGCTCTGTATTTACATTTTTCCATTTCCTTCTTTCCTCGATCCTTCCCATCATTTCTGCAGTTACCCATGGTTTCTTGATCCTCCTAACGTCTACTGTTCCCATTGTTCTCGCAGCTGCTTCTTTTATACCCGACTTTATCATTTCCCATCCTTCATCTATTGTTCCTCTTCCCTTCTATTCCTTCATGCATCTATCCACAATCTCCTGTTGATCCCTCCTCTTCTCTCTAATCAGTGCTCCTACATCTCACTTATTTATTTTCCTTCCTACTTCCTTTTTAGTCTCATCTCACATTTCATCACCACCAAGTTATGGTCGGAGTCGGCATCTGCACCTGGGAAACTATGTGAGTTCTTTACGCTTTTCCTGAATCTTTGCCTAATCATGATGTAGTCTAATTGGTACCTTCCAGTATCTCCCGGCATTTTCATGTGTACCTACGCCTAGGGTGTTGTTTAAACCACGTGTTTGTAATCACTAAATTATTCCTCCTACAGAACTCCATTGCTTTCTCGCCCCGGTCATTCCTTACACCCAGACCATACTGCCCTGCTTCACTTCCGTCCCTCCCTTCTCCTACTACAGCGTTCCAATCTCCCATAACCATTAGGTTCTTCCTGCCATTTACTTTCCCGATTAATTCTTCCAAGTGGTCATACACTTCGTCTACTTCCTCTTCTCTATGTCCCCCTGTCGGCATGTAAACCTGTACTACGACTACATTCGCCGGCTTCACTTTGATTTCGATAGCTAGTATTCTATCGCTTACCTGTTTCACATTCAACACACTTGTACCTAATATTGCATTCAATACACATGCTACTCCCCTCTGGCTGTCTTCCCCTCCACTGTATATAACCCTGAAATTTTCACTCCCTCAGTCCCCCTTCTCTCCATCTTACTTCGCTTAATCCCAACAAATCGATCACTCCCCTCTCCATTTCACGCTTAATTTTTTCTTGTTTTCCTGCCCTTAACATTGTCCTAACGTTCCTTGTCCGATCCTTAGCATTTTCGCTCTCCTCTCTGGTTTATGCTAAAATAAAAGACAGAAATAAGTTTTACAATATTTGTGACTAAACATTTTTCATAAGAGGCATGCATCTACATCTATCTTGAATAACTTACCACAGGTGGCTCCTTATCGCTAACTCCTGGGACAGTTTTCATTGTTTTTCCGTGTACGTGAAACGTGAGGGATGGGAGATGACCATCTCTCTCGTACACGTCACACGTTAGTCACGCGCTGATTGTGTCCGTTTCCGTTCTCCCACCCATGCGCCATCTCTTCGCGTTTTACGGTACACGTTACACATCACCCGTTTACGTTGATTGTGTACCGGCCTTAAGGCAGCGTTTACACGTAGCAGTTGACTGCTATGACAGTCACGATATGCGCGATGTATCTATATCGCTACTGCTCTGATGCGTCTGCGTTAACTTCTATGCAGCTTAAAGCCACTATTTAGGCGCTGCCACAACAAATAAAAAGAGTTTCATTTCAATAGTGATTGATGCTTAAATTTTCATTAAATTCATCAAGCAATAAATTCCATCGACGATTATCTTTTGTTCCCATTCTTTAAAGAGTAGAATCTTCCCTTTTGGGCTTGTTGCGTATCTTTCGTTCCCATTCTTTAAAGAGTAGAATCTTCCCTTTTGGCGTCGTGTATTGCTTTACGTTGGCGATTGTTGCGATTATGTTGGATACAATTCCGCTGGAAAGTAGACTAACTCCAACTTTGCTAATAGCTCGAACTATGATCGATAGTATTCGGCATGTGTCCAGTATCGACCTAAACTCGCATCGCAGTTGCTATTTACACATGCGAGTGGGGCTTAACAGTTGTTAGCAGTTGACTGTCATAGCAGTCAACTGCTACGTGTAAACGCACCTTAACACGCAAAGCGGTACATAGGCAAAAGTCGCTGCAGCCTCGTCTACGTTGATGGTCGCGTCGTGGGACATTGTTGTCTCCTCGTTCGGTCTCCGATACGAAGGTACATGCGAACGCACTCCTTGCAACATGTCCCGTGTGTTGCTCGGCTTAACTCTTCCGATATTCTTTCCCCGGAACTTTGGAACCGTCTGTTGAGGAAGGCGGCGGAAGTGGCTGATGGCTTTGCGAATTCGACGTCTGTCACGGCATCTCCAAGCTTTAATCCGTGGCACCTGCGAGTCGGGGGACTCAACACAGGGCACCCCAAACGGGTTGGCATCTTCCCATAGCGTTGAGGGGAAGGAAAGGATTACAGGACGTACAGATCAAATGTTTTTTTTCCTTTTTGGCACCGCGGACGACGGGCGGAATTGACATCAAAAGTGTGAGGATTACCGGTGATGACTTCCGGGACCGTGAAAGATTCTCGGGGCGGCCTTGATGCACGTCGTATCCGCCAAAGACTCGCGATGAAATAGTGGGAAGGGAAAAAAAAGTATACGAGTTGGGGAAAAAAACACGTGGATTTCGCCTGCATTTTTGTCGGTTTGGCTTTGTGTGGACGGGTGACCGCAGGCGGTGGCCTACGTCCTTCGGGAGTCGCGTCATTACAAGCAGTCTTTGCGCCGTCAGATTTCCCAAGAGGTCCCGTAGAAGTAAGATTTTCTTGAGAAATCAAAGCTCTAAGCGGGTCGCGAGCTGGTGGTCTCTAAGTAATGTAGAAAGATAGTAACCCATCACTTCATTTGCATACACGGAATACAATATAAACATTTTTTTTTATTTTTGGTTACATTACTACCTTCATCATCATCAGTCAGCAACCCTGATTTAGGTTTGACGCAGCATTCCACTCGATTCTACTATCAGCTAACCTTTTCATATTTATCTAATTCTTCTCTTGCATATCCTTCAATATTTTCTCTATATATCCCATGCGAGACCTTCCTTTTCTTCTCGATCACTTATCCTCCTACGATTGTCTCCGTCGGGCCATCATATCTCAAGACTATTAAGTTATCCCGTGGTTTTCAGAAGGCTTCCCTTTTCTCCCTCTCTTCTAAGGACTTCTCCGTTAGCCACTCGGTCGATTTATTTTATCCTCATCACTATTCTGTAGCTTCCAGCCTTGACTTTACTACTGCTATTATCGTCCGTGCCTCACTGCATTAAAAAACCATACTTCAGAGGTTAGCACTAATGAAGTGTTTTCTGACATCCAAGCTTGTATTCCATGCTGTTCAGAGTTTCATCTTTTGGTATAAGGTTCCCTTTGCAAGGGCTATTCAACTGAATCTTGCCTTCTCACTTTGTCCTTAGCTAGCAACTCGGCTTCCTAAATAACATTGCACTATTACCTCCTCTAGGTTTTATTCCTTAATATTTTAGATTAAGATAACAGGTTAGTATTCATTAATAGTTTTATGCCCGTTAGAATAGGTTTTTGGTATGTTCCTACTCTTCTATGTACTTCATATATTTGCCGAAACCTTCCCTAATTTATTTTTTTTATTCGTATCAGCGTAGGTATCTCCTGATTCTTTCCACTTATCCAATACACCATTTTTATTTTCTTTCTCTTCCACACTTACCCAGCATTATAACTTCAATATTGCCTCCAAAAACAGACTATAACCTATCCTTATAAGTATGCAGCATTGATATCCGGGAAACCTAATTACCTTCGACCGATGAAGCATAAAAGAATTTGTCGGTAGAATTCCCAGACAAAGAGGACATACTAGGAAAAGGAGAATCTCCTTAGAGTTGGAAGTAAGAAATCACTTCATTAGGACGTATATATATCACGCTGCTTAATGGAAGTGGGGCAAAGATGATCATAGCTGAAGTGAATATGAAAGCTGGATGCACCCAAGATGTGGAAAGTAAAAATCAGTGTCCATCCCAAAGGTTGGTTTTTGATAGGTGAGGGTAGAGCCCACCCCACACTAAGCCTAGTGATGGAAAAATCGATTTCGATTAAAATCGAAAATCGAGTTTTTAATAGTCAAAGATCGAGGAAATCGAGATCGAGCCATGATCTTAGAGTTTCGATCCAAACTCGATTTTTCAAATTCGATCTTGACCATTTCGTTTGATCTCAGCAGCGCGTAGTAGTCAGTAGAGGTCCTCGATGAACTGCCACTGAGGTCACTTCTTGTTAGAAGTAGGTGCCAGTAGAAGTTAGGCAATACCTCAACAGGCCATCCGTCGATAGGAAAGTCAACCCCAATCCTCTGAAAGTCTGGGAGGAGATAAAGGGTGAATACCCCAACACGTGCTGTTTCGCGATCACAGTGCTGAGTATGATAACGTCATCCATCCCATGTGAAAGACTTTTCTCTTAGGCCAGTAAAATTGGAAAGGCACGCCCTAGATCACCAACAAAGCATTTCAATCAGTTGATCTTTCTTAAAAATTTTAGTGACGCCGAATGGTTCCAAGCGGTGATCCACATTAAAGTGAATTGTAAATTTTTACGACAAATAATTCAACAATGTTTTCCAAGTACATTTTTAGGGATTTTTTATGCTATTAAAATATGGAAAACGAGCGTTTTCAAATGAATAATAAACATGTTTTTGTACCAACTGCATTTTTTTTTTCAAAAATGAAACAGATTTCTTCGATTAATCGATCTTTTGGTTCAAATTTCGATTTTTGCTGAAAAGTCGACCTTTTCATTTCGATTAAAAATCGATTGCTCGAAAAATCGATTTTGACTGACATTTTTCCATCACTAACTAAGCCATTGGCATGTGAAATTCACACATTCAGGGTTAGGGGGCCAATTCCTTTCCGTGGCCCACCTGAAATTTCCAAAAAAGCTCTAACATAAAGAAAATAGAATCGCGAGGATTTTTAGGTGGGGGTGTACAGAAAGTATCTGCCCTGGATTTCAACCCGGAACCCTCCAGTCTGTACCCAAGCCCCCTACCCACTAGGCCACCACGACCCCACCTATGTCCAGCTAGCCTAAATTTTGCATAATTTCCAAAATTACAGGGGCAAAAAAGAAATGGATATGTAAGCATTGCATGTTATGTTGCTATTAAATTCACTATGGCAACTTTCACAAAACTATTATACAAAGTAAGGTAACATATACAACTGCGGATTTAGAAAACGGGATACTAATTACATACTTATAGACGTTGAAATATTAACAAATTTCAACACAGTTTAATAATCATTTCCTGATCAACTATGCGATAACATTTTTTATTCCACATCAGAAGTTCCACGGATTGAAAAAAATCATTCGCCTTCGAATCTGGATCCCCAGATTTCCGGCCAGATGCTTTAACCAATTAATTAATTGATTGATTTTTTTCTCTGTGGATCTTGTGCTATTGTATTTTAGCAGGTAACGCCTTTAAGGTTCTCGATGCCAGTTCGCGGTCCTTCAATTTGTTGAATAGTAAGCACCTTAGGCCGTGTCCGAATTCGCCAATTAGCTGCCTAAATGCTCCCTTCGTAGGGAGGAAGCCATCTTGTAGTGTGTCCGAATTCGTAGGCATTAGTTTAGTCACCGAATTTAATCACCTAATGTTGCCTTCAGCAAAGTGAGCATGAAGTGTATCCTTTTGCTTCGCAATCTTTAAAACCATCCCATAATTCTTAGCGCCTTTGGAGGGTAGAAGAATGGTTGTTATGGTAACAAAATGTAAACAATTACTTGCGCGATGTTTATTGCTCATAAAGGAGCCGCCGAAATTCTCAATATGTGAGTTTGATATTATTTCGTTTTTTTCCATCAGAAAGATTGAAATTCAAATGTTAAAAATGACAAATATAAATTAAATAGTCCATTCCTAAGTGTATAACGGAAAATAATTCATGACTATATCTTGCTAATACATTAAACTCGGAGTGGTAAATATTCAAAGAAAACAAATATTTCTATAAATAGGTGAGATAAATTGCTTTTCTGTTTTTTGAACAATAATTATGAGGCAAGTGGTTGAATTGGGTGATATGAGTTTTTGAAATTCGCACGGTAGTTTTCTCTTCTGCTTGTACATTATTTGTAATAAAACGCGGCCGATATTTAATAAATGAATACCGTCAGCCACGATTTCATCACCAAACCGAGTATTTCACCAACAGATCTGTTCCTTTCCATTTTATTATCTGCACTAACAATTTGTAAGTAGATGTACTCTAGGTACGACATTGCGCCTCGACGTAACCATGGATTAGGTTGTAAATTGAAGCACTTCAAAACAAAGTTTGTGTAATTATAATGGAAAAAGCATTAAATTACGTAAAATAATAACCGAAAGGTGATTGCTACTTGGAATATCTGGAAATAAAGGCTTTGTAATGCGAAGGCGAAGGCGTAGGCGAAAATGGAGTAAGTCTTACCGCTACAGTGAGCATGTGATCAAATAATAATATAATAACAATCTATGTCAATGCTCGAGCTTAAGCTAGTTTATTTGCTGATAAAATAGTTTTTAATTCAAAACAGAATATCTTCGGTGAGCATCCTTTTAACTTCAAAAACAACAAAAGAACTTTTACAAAAGTTCTTCAAAAATGACCGCGAGTGAAATACAAGTACCTCGATTCAGGTTATTGCTACTCATTTGTTTAAAAGTACCATTGTTACACCGTAGGTTGCGACACTGTAGCTTTCGTCCGAATTCATGCTCCCTTTAGTCATCGGGGAATTCAGGCACCTTCGATGGCTAAAGGAACATGGCTAATTCCTAATGGCTAATGAATTCGGATACAGCCTTAGTGTTTAAAGTTCAGTCTCTTGGACGGTGGCGCCATGCGCACGATATCGACTGCTCTGTGGCATGATATGTATAGCAGTTCGATTGCATCTAGTTCCTTTAAGGCCTCTAAAATTCCACAGGGGAATATGACGCCTCGGTAGCTTAATTGGTTGAAACCGGAAACCAGGGGATCCGGGTTCAAAGGTCAAGGCGAATGATTTTTTTCTCTATGAAACTTGTGCCATTGTGCAAGTTCTAAGACGTCTGACAGAGAAGAGAGGAGCCTTATGGAAGCTTTGAAAAGAAGACGTGGCAAACATATAGGCCATATCTTTAGATGATGGTCTGGTAAACACAGCCTTTGAGGTAAATTTGAATGGGAAGGTTGGCAAAGGAGGACTTAAAATGAGATAAGTGACGTAAATAATAAAGGCTGGAAATGAGAATAATTATGTAAGCGTGAAGAGATTAGCTGACATAAGATTGTAGTGGAGTGCTACGTCAGACAAATCTTAGGGTTAGCAGCTGGTCATGATTTTTGCATATATTTAAACATTTTGTGAAAATGAGCATTATGAGTTGTGCTCTGCTTTTGAGTTTTTCTGTGATAGCAAGCGAATCGAGCTTTTTTTTATTCTCCCGTCTCTTCCTTTCCAAGCTAGGCTTCTAGTGAGAAAAAAGCCAAGCACTCGACTTTATTGCCTGCCTTCCTGAACCATGCCTGCTATCCCTCCCTCACTTTTACGCATATATGAACGCCAAACCCAGAGCCACCCGTGAGTTGAATACTCAGAGGTCATCAACCCACCCGGTGGTTGCCTTTCGTTATCACGAGAGTTGAAAAAAAAACATCCACAGCCTTCGTCAGGGAATGAAAAGAAAAAAAATTGGGAGGATATAATATTTTTAAATCGGTAACATTTTAAAAGGACATCAAGGATTAGTTAATATGCAATGAGTTCGCCCTTACGATGGCTGTTTGAAAATACGTTTTCCCCCACGAGTTTATATTCATCTTTATTTATATGCATTCGAACAGTTTTTCGTTCACCGTGAGTTTCGTTCGGGACTGTCAATATGTATTGCCAAACTCTGTGAAAATTGAAGACCAGAGGGCTGTAGAGAACTAGATTTTTTTCCAATATCTTTTACCCGGAAAATAGGACGGAAAATAATATTAGCACGTGAATTATTTCTTCAGACTAAAGTATAGATTTTCCGCAGATTTAGGAAAAAATTGACAGCTTTCTCTTGAGTTATTCCCTCCTTTCTTTGCTTCTTATTTATCTAATATTATGTATCTTCTGATGTTGGTGAATGGATCCATTCATTCTTATTTTATCCCTTGAATCCAAATACTTCTTTAACTTTCTTAATAACGTACTCCGGTGTGGTTATACGTTTCTTTCGACTTAAATGACAAGAATTTAACCCAGAATACTTGTTTCATTACATTTTTGCTATATTTTTATTACATAGAGAGAGATGTGGATCCTCTCAGTTTTCTATTTCAATAACATTCTCACAAGAGAAACCGGAGAATCCACTGCGGAGTGGAGTCACTCCAATTTCAAATGTATCTTTCTCCACGAAATATAGTGTAGGAAATGTCATTGACTCGTGAAATGTTTCTTTACGCTATAGCAGATTAGATTTTGATGATAGATTGACTGATTTCTCTACAATTATTCCTTACTTTATTTGGTTGTTATTTGTTTAATATTATACACCTAATAACGTTGGGAGTGAGTCTTTTTCTCTCTTATTTTGCCCCTTTCATCCAAAGGCATACTTGAGTTGCTTTGTATCGTAATTTTGGATTTTTATGGTTTACTGTCAACTTAAGTGATATGACTTTGAATACTAATCCCAATTGCACACAAATAAACCTATGTATCCTCTCAGTTTTTGATTTCATTCGTTCGAGAAAAAGCATGCAATCAGGAGAAAAAGAAAATCATTTTTAAACAATGGTACCTACTATGATTTTTGAGATTCAACCATTTATCAATACGCATAATATGCTATATTATAGCTTAGAATCTTCGTGTTTTAAATAAATAAATAAGTACTAAATTGCCTGACTATAATATATAATTCCCACATTATTTCTCCTAGTGACTGTTATAATGCTATGCTGTTTCAATATTTGTTGTCAACTTTGACAAATATTTGTTGTCAACATCCTTTTTTCTCGTCTGATACAAAGCCTATGGCCATGAATAGGATATTAATGGATAGGATTTTTTACCGACCTCTGACATCGTATACTTATTTTACATTAAAAAACATTGTTTTTATACTTTTTTATACTTTTTATACTTTGACCAAGAACACTGTATGCTATACAATGTCAAATACAATATCATTGGTCAAATAAAAAATCTTTAAGCGTCACCAAACAAGACTGTTCCCTTGGAGACGCCATTAATAAACAACGAAGAAGAAAGGATTATGACGGCAGGAAGACTTGAACGTTGCTTTAAATCGTACGAATAAATAAGTAATAAGGTACTGTAAATTTTAAATACGTTCACAGCAATAACTTTCTTCGTAATTTTGTAGAAACAATTCCCTATTTCATTTCAACAACCCAAAAAAGACTAAATCATTTTGGGAAAGGGGGAAGGTGGAATTTGAGATAGTTTCGCACATTTTAACACACTGGTTATGTATACTCCCGTTCTCAGTTTCCGATTCATTTTAATAGTTTATTACACACATTTATAATAGTAATAAATGCATTTAGAATAGATAGTGATTTCAAAGTGCGAAAATTTCTCATTTTAAGTTTATAGAACCATGTGTCTCTTATTTTCTATTTAATCCGGATATATCCTGAGAAGTAATTCTGTTTACAGGTAAAAAGAGCACCAACCACGTGTCTGCTGCTTGTCGCATGTAGTGTGTGCAAGACGAAAGAAGGGGTAGTTAGTAAAATGTTTTTGTAGTTCCGAAGGAGGAATAAAAACTTTATAAAGGTGAAACCAAAGCAAGAGTAAAAATCTGTACGAGTTTTATTCCTACTTTTGTTTCTTAGTTCTTGTTATTTTTGTGAATCTATCCTCGTTGCGTATACTCGACTCCAGAACAGAGGAAAAAATCAATTTTTGTTTCAAGATCTATAGTATATTTGTTTTGTCCATCTTTTTTCCTCGCAAGTACAACTAAAAACTTTAGGTTGACAGAAATCGCGTACAGACTGATGTCCGCATATCTACAAATTATATTTATTTCTTCACATTCATCTGTTTTCCTTGCTGGCAGGACTAAAAACATAAGGCAGAAATATTACGGCTCAGACTACTGCCTTAATAATATACGTTAGTTTCACACTGCATGTTTATTTTTTTGGACATGTTATTTTTACGGCTGCAAATTAGTCGCAGTTCGAAATGACGGCGCTTTAGGTTAATGTCGGGTGAATTGCTGCTCTTTTAGCCTTCCTTTCTTCCTTTTCAGGTGAGGTTCTTTAGATATGAAAGAGCCTACCTCTCGGCTTTTTTGCCACGGCTCCCGAGTCATTCGGGTGCTCCGGACCCTTCTTTGCATAGGAAAGTGCATCAAACCCCGGCCCGCCCGCGCCGTGAGCTGAATGGAAGAGGTCGGCAACCTATGCAAAGGTAGCTTGAAATTCCAAGGGAATAGCCGTGAATATATTTTAAATAGTTATGAAATTTAGGGTACGTACGTGAAAAAATCCATATATACTCCCGTTTATAACCCCTCGATAGCAGCCAAGCTTTTCGTCCTATTTTATAAAAGTCTTACAATAATTTGCTAATACTATGATCCATTTTTTTATTTTATCTACTTTTTCTGGCTTAAATTTCTCATTTATTTCTTTTGTTACCGATTAGGATACATAATGTACTTCTAATCTTGTTTTCATCGCTCTTATCTCATGGCTTTTTCATACTCTTCAGATTATTATATTTCCTAACAATTCTCATAATATTTAATGTTTTCTTTTTTCCTTCTTCTTTCTCAGCATTCTACCTTCGATAACGGCCTTCAGTCAATATTTCCCAGTTACATCCACCTTCTCTGTCTTATCCTAATTTCCTCCAACAGTTTTCCATCTCCTCATACCATTCTCAGTACATCGTTTGTTTTGCTTTTCGTCAATACCACTTTTTCCATTATCCTATAGACCGAAATCATAAACCTACACTTAACCTCTCCTCCAAGAGTACTGGATCTCGATCAATCAGGTCAAACTCTTCACTAACATTTTCTTTCTATCTCTGCTGTAATTTTTTGCAAGAAATTACCTATAGTTATTAATTTCATGCTTTTTTAGAGCAATTTATATCCTTGTATCGTTGCTAATTCATCCACCCCCAATCTAAATCAGTGTAAAACAAAGTATTATTCCACATCCGTTGGCCTACTACTTCATTATTCAGCTATGATTTCGAATTGATAATCTCAGAATTTTAGTTTCTCTATATTAATCTTTATGCCATACCCCTTATTAGAGTTCTGTTGCTAAAGTATAAGTAGTTTACAATGGCTATCTTCAATAGTTGGAGGGCAGGGCTCGGAAGTTAGGTATTGCTGAACTATATGCTTGGCGGTGATACATTCGCGGGCAATCCATTCCGCCCACAGTTCAACCTTAAGGATTTAAATCAATTTCAGTGTATACACATTTAATATATAAATACATTTCAAATTATAACTCTAAAAAGAAGAAGGGAAAACTTAATCGGCCATATCTTGAGACACGATGGCCTAATGAAGACTATCGTCGAGGGAAAAGTGAACGGGAAGATTGGAAAAGGCAGGCCTCGTATGAGATTTATGGAACAGGTCGTGAAGAGTGTAAAAGAGAAGAATTACGTCACAATGAAAAGGTTGGCCGATAGAAGAATCGAGTGGAAAGCTGCGTCAAACCAATCCTAGGATTGTTGACCAATGATGATGATGATGACATTTCAAATTGATTTTTAAAAATATATTTTCAAAAGCATGTTTCTTTATGAATTTTTGAATGCATTTCGTGCATTCATTTGGAATTAATTTTAACAGTGACTTACTTTTTTTAACGAAAATGCATTTCGAGGAATGATTTTATCCATCTACGGTGTATATTTTCAAACAAATACATTTTGCTCCCCGATTTTTTTCCTGGGATACTAATACATTTTCAATTAATGACGATTGTTCAGGTCCAAACTAATGCTTTACCTTGGGCCTAAGGAGATGGAGTGGATCATCTCAAATGCCGTCATAACCATGACTTGCAGAACGGTAAAGAAAACCTTGAATAGGAAATTTGGAGTACTTTCCCCTGAGGTGTTTTCTGACGTGACCTCTTCTCTGGTACGGCCGCTGCCTCGCAGAGTTTAAACAAATGTTTGCAGTCGCCTTTCAGATAAACAGAATCTGAGCGCGCTACTTTCCATCTGGCCCCAACTTTTCGATATGTTCGTTGAAATTAGGGGAGGCGATCATCAGCATAGCTAGAACACTAGCACCACTTAATTGTTTATTAGTGTTCAATTACGTATTATTTGTGGGTTGCGGGTTGTAGCTAAGACTTTCATTTAAGGAAAATGGAAACTAGGCCTCGGCATGATTTAACTCTGAACGAGAGTCTCCAAATGATTGAATTTTCAACCTTCCATCCAACGTACATACGTTCTATCCTACTCAAAGGGTAACTCTGAATAACCAATTCCGGGATCCCAACCCGGGCTCTAGAATGAAAATCGAGTACTCCAAGCCATTCCAACCCGAAGCTGTCATACATTTCGTCCTATGCTACGTTTTCCCTTAACATGAACAATAGACGTTTCCCCCAACATATAGCTCTTGGATTAAGCATGTTGGATAGCTCTAGGTCGTGGAACAACTTTTCTCGAAATTCTAAGTTCCTTATATGGCAAAATGTCGTCCGTAGTACCCAAGGAACAGAAAAAAATTTTGTTTCGATAGCATGACTTCCTACGGTGCCGCCGAGATCTTTTTTGTTGAAGATAGGCAACCCAAAACGCTTGTCACTTTTTTACGCTATCGTTTTTCGGCTGTAGATGTCGCGATTCAAGACTTTTTTTCAGTCGATGATGTACCAGTCATGTCAGGAATTGTCGAGGTAAGCCACAGAGATCGGATGGTCACGTGTTTATACAATAACAGGTCTCAAATTGCAAAGAAACGTGAAAAATTATAAAGATTGCTAATTAATGATTTATATTGTAATTTTCAGCACTCGTATGGGTATGACAGTACGCATGCGACCTCTTCCCCTCTCTCTGGTCTCAAAAACCCCCCATTTCTCCAATACCCCGCCCACAAACTTATATCAACGACACTGTACTGGCTATAATGTATATGACAAAGGATTTCTGTGTTCAAAATGTTGTAGCTCTTCCCCACCGTAAATGTTAACATTGAAGTCTCAGGCTGCACCTTAGGCTACATTGTAAGTCAGCATACTAGAATATTTAGCATGCATGCCTATTATATCCTTATACGGGGATGGCAACCTACAACTAAGGTCATTTGCGCCGTTTATGATAGGCGGGTCATTTAATGAGGATAGGAATTTACAGAGAAAGGAGGGAGGGTGGAGATAAACCCATCCCTGGAATTAGTTTACTCTTAACGATAGGCGCCAAGGGGATCGCGTGTTAACGTCCAATCCGACGGACGGAGTACTGAACTCGAATGCTCTCCACATCATCAACAGAGTTGCCCCAATCCCGCCATTTCTGGGCGTTTTCAAGTGACCTTAAAATTTAACATTTAATTTTCTTGTTAACCGAGATTTCTTCATCCAAAGCATTTGCGTATAATCCGTAGCTACATTTATGGTAGGGCCCGAATCAGAATAATAAATCCTGTTTTTTTATAAAAGAAATTACCCAATTATTTACCCGTGCTACTCTCTCCACACAAAGAGAAAAATAAATTGCTGACGGCAATATGGATTTTCGAAACGTGGCGCTCGTGGGTGAGGGGAACATTTATTTCTATATTTCTTGGAAACTTCCATATTCTCCCCATATAGCGTTTTAAGATCACGTGTATTTTGACCTTCGGGGCAATTGTTCCACGCCTCCGTTTCACTTCCCTGTTACTCATTCATGGTTCTTTGGTATGGTCGCTGACCTCTCAACCCTTGGCAGACGCCCTAGGGGGCAGCTTGCTGGAAAATATGCAGATCCGAATCTCTCCCAAAGGAAAACTTAGACCTGTGTAATCCAAGCAAGAATTCTGCCTTCCCGACATGCTCTAAAACAGGGGTTCTTAACCTTCAGGGCTTCTGGCATGCATTGAATTCTCAAAATGTGTTCTCGCACTCCCTCTCAAATATATGGAATTTTGTATTCACGATGGGGAGGTAAAATTTATTTGTCTCCACCATTAAAAATATATTTTTTATTCGAGTTTTACGGGTTGAGGTAAGTTTGGTTGGACATTAAAATCTCCCCTCGACTCCCGTCTATTATATAATGTCCTCATTAAACTTTGCATATCTCCTATCACTCTTTCTATCCAAAATACCATATTTCTCCTCCCCAATAACCCATCATTCTTCCCTTAATCGTGTCCCAATGCAATTTTATCTATAAACTTTTTCAATCATAATATACTTTCGCTGGAAAAATATCTTTGACGTTTGGTCCTTATAGGATGCGATTGTATCAAATTTCTCCCTCATCTTACCTGCATTTAAAATATCACAATTTTCATGTTTTTTATAGAAAAATTTCTTTTCTTCAGTGTCAGTGTACGGAAAAATACTTAAAAAACCACTGAACAAACAATCGCCTACTTTTTTTTGCATCAACTACAGTAATTATTGGCGTGAACATTTACTTTTTACCTTAAAAGTTGAGGCGAAATTCTACCCGCAAGTTTTACACTATGCTGCGTTTTGTAACTTAATTGAATATGGGGAGGAAGTTTAACAATAAATTAAGTTTAAATTTAAGTTAAATAAATTTAGTTTAAATTAAGTTTTAGGCCATTTAATTAATATATGTGCCTCGTATTTATTTTGAAGGAGATTTTCAAACCAATTAATTTTATGCGTGTAAAAAGTTTCTCTTTCCCTAATTTTTTATATTATATTTTTTACTCAAACTTCTTCTTAAAGTTAAAGAGTACGTGCTTTAACACTAGGACGCCCGGACTTCTCGACATCATTCAACGCCCAAAAGGGGTCATTTTGACCCCCGGTAATTAATAAGTTAATTTTTCACAAGGCATTTATATTTTTACATTTTTAGTGTTTTTTCATTAAATAATGACCTAGTACTTCACATTTATCGATTTTATCACCTCATTACAGCAATGTTTTTCTCAATATAACTATTTATTGAAATATCAACTTTGAGAGTTGGAATCATTTTCTCGTTTTTCTTCAATTTCATTTTTTCTTGCCTAAAATGTTGACACTCAGTAAACAACAAATGTCACTTAATTTATTTAAACGTATTTATTTGTTGTTTTTGCGATGTGCACTGTTTTATGATGTATGCTTTGTCCTGCCAAAATTAAAAATACAATCTGAAAAAATGTAAAAAAAATTGAGTAGCCTAATGAAAATAGTTTTCATCATCGTCAGTATTTCAATCCTATGATTGGTTTACTGCAGCTCTCCATTGCGCCCTATTTAGTTTTAATTGCCTAACGCCCTGGTATATTTTCTCTTTCACGTCCTGCTTTATTTGCTCCAGATACTTGCCCCTTGGTCTTCCTTGTGGGACCTTCCCTTCAATCTTCCCCTCAATTATATTTCTAACTAATTCATTGTGCCTCAAGGTATGTCCATCTTCATCTGCTCTTCTGCACACCTCTTCATTCCTCACTATATCAGCCAAGTTAATCTTCAACATTCTCCTCGAGCACCATGTTACGAAGGCTTCAATTCTTCGCTGGCCTGCTTTCCCGATTTTCCATGTCTCTGATCCATAGAGTACTACGCTCCATACGATAGAGTGCTTCCTTGTTTGCAGCCGTAGGTTCTTTGAGCACAGTAGCTGTCTCTTCTTCATAAACGCCTCCTTATCTTGTGCTATTCTGCGCTTGATCTCCGTTGAGCTTCTTCAATTCCAAGTGATAGTGCTACCGAGGTACGTGAAGTACTGCACTTGTTCCAAAGTCACTCCTCCAATTGTGGTATTTGCCCTTGATTCTCTCTTCCGCACACTAGGGTTTTAGTTTCCTATTAGTATTGCTCTTATTATATTATTGAAGTACTTAGTCAGGGATGCTTGCAAGTTCCCTCGACTTTCTACTACAACTGCGATGTCATCAGCAAACAAGAGCATGTTTATTTCTTCGCCATTCACCTTGATGCCCTTGATACCAATTTCCTCTGCGTCTCTTATTGCTTCTCCCAGGTATTCATATATTGAATAACACTGGGGAGAGGTTTGAATCATTCTCTGACTCCTTCATTTATTTGGGCTTCTATCTTCCTTCCGTCTTTTATTTGCATTGTGGTGACCTGGTTCTTGTAGAGCCAGTAGATTTTTCTTCTATCCTTGTAATCCATTCCAATGGCTTCCAATATCTTGAACATTTTGTTCTATTCCACGTTGTCAAAGGTATATTCCAAGTCCACGAATGCCACATACAACAGCTTCTTTACGTGTATCATTTTCTCGGCCAGTATCCTTCAGCTGAATATTGTCTCCCTAGCTCCTTCGTTTTTCCTGAATCCGAATTGATCTTCCGAAAGATTCCCTTCGATATTCCCTTCCATTCTTCTGCTAATAATCTTAGTAAGTATCCTCGATGTGTGTAACACCAGGCTAAAGGTTCTGTGTTCTTCGCATTTCCTGCTAATTTCACTCATCTGGAAATTCTCTGGTGGCCTTCCACTGTCATAGCTCTTCTCTAGCTCTGATTATTCCAAGGAGGGTATCTTTTGCTTTGACCCCGAGTGCCTTGAATAGGGAATGAATATTATATCAAATAGTGAGCTTACTTTTAGATCCACCCTTCCTAGTGTATCTACTGAGTTCATCAAATGGGTACTTATCGTCACATTCTGAGGATTCTGTTTATTCTTCACAAGTTTCAAATGTCAGCTTGCCGTCGGATTTGTCAAATGAACACTCTCCACCATTGACTCATCTTATTGAATCTTATGCAGCTCATCAAGAATGTCACCAGAACATTATGCTGGTCTTTGAGAAATTTTTGATCACAGCTATCTTCAAAATACCGATCACACCGCAAATTCGTCCCGCGAAGCCACGAACAATGGACAACAAATACACGAACTTCACTTGCTGTCACTGTGAAAACGAGTTCAAAGTTTGAGGCTTTACTTTGTGGAACCACTCGATTGGAAAAGAAAAATCACTTTTTACATTCCACACAAAGGTTTTATTGTTTTCTACAATATATATCATTATCGATTTTGATAATGACATATATTGTCTAAACTATGGTAGACACCAATAAAACCTTTGTGTGGAATGTGCAAAGTGGTTTTTCTTTTCCAATATAAGAACGAGTTTTATTCTCCACTCGTCATCCGAAGAGAAATAATTAGATTTGGAGTCAAGTACATTGATAAATTCGTGTGAAACGGGTAAACAAAATTGCATTCTCCTCACACCACAGAGATTGACGATGTATGATGATATCAACAAAGTAATTCCTAAATATTCCACATGTAAGCAAAACGAAAAGTGAGGACCTGATGGGGAAAGGAAACAAAACTTTTTTGGAAAATGATACGAACTTGGAAGATAAGTAACCGAATGAAAAAGATAAGACGAGAGAGCAGTGAACACATATGCAGCAGAATGATACAAAAATGCAAATAAAAAAGGACCTTTAGCAGAGATAAAGCGCGCAAATGAACGCTTGGGTCAAAATGACCCCACTTGGGCGTTCAAGGTCAAATATAATTTAACTCCTCAATGGATTATTTTAGGAAGGTGAAAATTTATGCAAGTGAACACCTATTAAAAATATTAAAAGTCACGAGAAGAAATTCTGTTCTCTTAAAAAATGAGATCAAAAAATAAATTTAAAAACAAGAAGGGGTCAAAATGACCCCTCTGGGCGTTCTAGTGTTAAGGCATTAAATAATATATTTGATTGATAGTGAAATAAACGATATTTTTATTCGTAACTGGTAGCGTATCGAACAAGACATACCTACAATGTTTTAATCCAAACATTTCGCACCCCCTGAAGAGCTACTCGCACCCCCGGGGGCATGTGCTCCGCTTGTAAAGAGCCAACCACTGCTCTCAAAACATTTTCCGGTATCAACGGTGGTTGTTGCTGTGGGAGGATTATTTTGGCGGGAAAAATTTTGAAGTTCTCCTACGGATTGATGCCATTCCATCACTTCCCGCGTGTTCCATCGCTTTCCTCTGTACTGAGTGAACCATTACGCCATGGTGGGTTTTGGGCCACAATCAGGTCAGGCCCAGCATCGGATCGGGCCAGGTCTCGCCCGAAATAACCAATCGCATTAATTCGGGTCGCGCCCGTACAAGCTAATAGGATTAAGACGGAAATTGGATATTGCCCGTATTAATCTGATGAGGGCTTTGAGAAAGTTGGAATGGAGTTGAGCAGAAGCGAGCAAATCTTTTTTTCTCTCATCCTGAAAGATTACACTGCTTCCTCTCTTTGCACATCTAACCCACATATTTTTCGTGAACTCTGATTCTAGGTATTATTATTAATATTTTCATACTACTTCACGAGCGAAAGGGACTCTGTAACCTTAGAGAGAGGAGGTCATGGCTAGAGAAAATGGGATGACTCATCATACCCGAAGGCAGCAAGAAAGACTAAGGCTTTTGGATAGGTACAAGGGAGACGAGTCCATCTGCAGCACCGAGACTAATTATCAAGGCCCAACTTGGTATTGGAAGACAAGATCACCCAGATAAGATTAGAGAAATATGTTGTATAACATATACGTTCAAATATTCGTTTTTTCCTCGAACTATTCTTGATACAATACATTAAGACTTCTTAAAGCATATAGGTATTTCAAATCGCGATAGGTATTTCAAAAAATACCTTTGCGTATCTACTTCCTATGTATTTTGAGAAGTGTCCGACAAGGCTGTGACAATATTATTTTATACACACTATGTTGATAGCGAGAGCAAATTTTTCGAAAAGTGTTGTGTCTGGTACATACGTTTCCTTGTTTTGTTTCGTGGCGATACGTATTTATTGGTCTTCCCTATCCCTACCCTCTTCAATCGCTTAGCTACATGGCGCTTATGACAAGAGTTAAGAGTTCAATTATAAATCATCATCATTCAACAGTCCTTAAATTTGTTTGACGCAGTTCTCAATTCAATACTCCGATCAGCTAACCTATTCATACTCATATAAGTCTTCACTTTCACATTCTGAACAACTTGCGCTATATATTTCATACGAGGCCTCAATTTATCATTCTTCCCATTTACTTTGCCCTCGAAGATTGTCTTCATCAGGTCATCATGTCTCAACATATGGCTGATCAGATTGTCCCGTATTCTTCTTACAGTTTTCAGCAGATATTCTTTTCTCCCACTCTTGCTAGGATTTATTGGTTAATCACTCGGTCGATCCATTTGATCTTCATTATTCTTCTATAGAACCACATTTTGAATTGTGCCAGTCTTGACTTCTCTCTTGCTGTTATCGTCCATGCTTCAGTTTCATAAAGACCTAAGTTCTAATGATGTGCTTCCTTAACTTCAAGTTTGTATTTTTAGCTGTAAGTAGATTCTTTTCTGGTATAATGACGTATTTTTCTGTGCTATTATTCTTCAGACAAATTGCCTTCTTGCTTCGCCTATCGCTAGTGATTCAGCTTCCCTGAAAGCAATATTATGAATGAGATAGCGGGCTAAATCTGCAATTCAGTCATACTTTCTCTGACACTGCAGAGGGTGATTGGAATTCGTAACTCAGGCGTTTTCGATTGCCCTGTCAACAGCAAAACGCGTATAAACCTTCTCTCTTCCATGCGCATAACGGAACTATCTCCACCCGAATCAAAACCCAGCCATAGATGTGAGACCCCTCGATCCTACCAGGCCAGAGAGTAAGCAGACTTTTGTCCCCCATAGCGGCGATAACATTTTCATGCCAATGCCGTGAACGGAAGCTAATGTAAAAATACGATGACAGCCGAGATCTGGGGTCCATCAGACGAGCTTTGATTTATGTGGCGGCCGACAGCCCATATCGTACGCAAAAATTCAGTTCCACCTCCGGGGCTAGCTTCCGAGAGGGCTTCACTCCCTCATGACTCAAGCAGAAGTAAAGTAGAATTTGAGAATCAGATTGAATTAATATCGCCGAATCGAATTAATGCGTTTTTTTCAGAAGTTCTTCTTTTTTTTAGTTCGCCCTCATCGATTGGATTATTATTTTTTTCACTTAACTCCGGAACCTCTCTCTCGACGAATTAGATTACGCTCGTATAAAGTTCTGTATTCCGTCGCATTGGTGCAGATTCCTATTGAAATATGCAGGAAAAACGGATTTCAACGCGCAAGTATTTTATATTTTTTTTATCGTCGGCCAAGTGGTCGATATGACTTGCTTCGGTGGATATAAATATTGATGCCGTTGTTTATATGCGCATACGGTATGTGGATCGTTACCCTAGCGTGATTCGAACCAGGCCGAATCCATTCCAGTTGGACATTATTTTCAATTTCGCCCCGGTATGCCTTGGATCGGTTGAGATGGCAGCTGTGGTGAGGTGGATGTTCCATTCTATTCCGATAAGTTCGTAAAAAAAAGGAGTGTCTCCTTCTTTTGTTTTCTTTGCGTCAATCCCTCGGTGCTGTGTCGAAGACCATTGGGTGACCGACCGGAGGTACTCAGTTCAATCCCGGCAGAAGTCACTTCGGACAGCTCTTCACGAAATGTTTGCTCCTTTGTCCATATATAATAAAGATTGAACACTAAACATAGACACATGGAAAAAGGGGAACACTCACACTGTTATATTGGAGATGTTTCGGCGCTCATGGCATCATTCTAGGAAGTACCAATTGCTCCTGTGTCTATTTCATTATAGGTAGTTTTTCGAAGAAATATTATTAGATTTGGAATGAGGTTCATATAAATTAGCCAATAATCGCTTTTGATTTCCCCCATAGACATTGGTGTTACTGGCTATTGCGTGCTTGAATCCGTTGATTGAAATATGTGTCCCGTGTTTTATGCTTCTTTGGATTGGAATGCTGCAGCGTTCTGATTTTGTTGTCCTCATCTTAGATGTTGAATAGTTATTAATGTTTACTTCTCCCGAAACTGAATTATCTCGAGCAAAGAGACCTAGTTGAGTTTCGCAAGACCGAAACTGTTTGAACCCATGTTAGTTCATGTATTAATCATTTTTACACATGATCATTCCTGGAGTAAACACATACGTGAAATAATGGGTCAAGCTAGTCGTAAACTGGGGTTCATCAAAAGAGTATTGGGTAAATATGACCATCATGTAAAAAAATCTTTTTTAAATCGTGAAGTTCTGACTAGTATATTAATAATATTCCTTTTTTATGCATGATATGTAGTGCATGTTTGGTGAGAAATCACTCCCTGCCACACGCCTTTGTGGTGGCTTGCAGGGTATTATGTAGATGTAGATTCTCGATACGAAGAGATTGACATTCTCCACGGAGTGTAAGAGGGTAGGAAGGAGAGAAGGGTGGGGGGACAGGGGACGGGTGGTGGGATGAAATATATGTAAAGTACTTAACGCTGAAGAGAAGTGTGGGGGGTGAGGTCAACAGTTACGATGCACTATCGACAGGGGGGTGTGAGAGGGTCCAGCCCAAGAAGGTTAATGTACTGGACGTGGCATTGCGGCTGCTATGAGAAAAAAGTTAGGCCATATTCGTAGGCACCGACATGCGGGCGTTCTGTACTAATGGGTGAAGTTGTTGATGGGCGAAGAGATGACGCACGAGTATTTCGCCCGACCACTCAAGCGAAAGGGTTAAAAACATCAGTTTTTAGCCGCTATTAACTCGAAAACTACGTGACGGATAGAAGAACGAAAAAATTCTGTTTTTTTTATTTTACAAACTATCAGATTCGGCAATAAAGCAATAGTAAATGACCACATTGTAAAACTGGATTTACTAAGTAATATTATTTGTTACCCATAGACTAGCATGCGTATGCCGCCTCCAGTACATTTTAACATCCTTGGATAATGTGTAGAGATACTTTTATTCATTAATCTTTTTAATAAATTACCCCCTTTCCATGCATTAGCAATAGAATACCCTTAAATTATTACTATTTTCAACCCCAGGAGGGAGCATAGTCGCTATGAATCCTGCATTAATTCGTTTTTCCATTCTCTCCATGATGATCCTATGCACGCCATGATCCATTGTTTGAAGTAGAGTTTTCTCATATACAGAGCTGTTCGGACTTCCTTTCCTCTTATGAGCCAAATAAAAAAGGAAATCGATTTCTGTGTTGGAAGGTATCCTTCTCTTTCACATCCTCTTCAGCGATGATACCGTATACTAGAGCGAGGGAATGCCAATATTTTTATCCGGCATTTCTAAAGAAGGCAATTAAAAAATGTAAGGGATTCCCAGCCAGAAAATATCCGATATCACGGTGCGTTTGAGTTTATGTGACTAGCATGCGAACTGGGGTAACAATAGAATATAGTGTTCCAACTAGATTCCTTGATTATGACCGTTGTCAATGAACTCTTCCACGTGCGCTATGAGTTGAAGCCCAACTTTTAAATAATGCAGTGCTGGGTGATTTTTCATTAAACTCGTCAAAAAATTAAAATGCAAATAGAATGGTTTTCCAGGAAAAAAAACATTTCGTATGGGCTAAATATCGTTCATAAGATTCGAGCCATGGTTTAAAATGAAAATTCATTTAATTCCCTCTTGATCTCGGTCTTCGTTCAAAACATTCCTATTTATTTCTCCTGGTTGTCTTCGAATACGTGGGGAAATAAATGGTTCTCTCACGCTTTAACGCTTAATCTCATTCGTATCGCGACAATTTGACGAATTATAAATCACTTACATCACTTCCGCATCGTTGGATTAAACTATATATAGGTCATGGATTTGAATCCCGTCCGAGGCATAGCCAATTATTTCCTATGGGAGAATTGAGTCATGAGACCAGAAGGTTAGAAAACCTGTGTCAAATGAACTGAATGAACATTTACTGAAAATGTAAATGGAATTGCTCGCATTCATGGAAAGTTCGTAGACTATTTATTTATACCTTTAAATCGATTTAGAAATCTTTCATAAGCGAAATGTTCCAATATTAGAATTGATTAATATTGTTGGTCATGGGAATGACCCATGGGGACTTGAAGATTATCTATTGGAGAGCCGAAAAGGAAATATAAAAATTAGAAAAACGTGTTGAAAATTGACCGAGGAAAATAGTTTTCATAACCGGGAATCGATTTACGGACATTTGGCTTGCCTGGTAAATGCGCAGGCCACCACGTTACTAAAGGATTCATGATCCTAAAATCAATTTTTAGGAGAATCTATAGTAGTTTGGTGGACCATAAAGGATGTCACACGTAAGGTGGGATTGTGCTTCGAAGAAGCCACTGTCCACGAAGATAGATACTATGACTTATAACATAGAGTTAGTATAATATAGAGGGCTCACCGCAAAGGGTAAAACCAGAATCTTCTGGATCGCCAATAAAAAACTATATAGTTATTATTTGGCAATACACTGGGTAAAACAATTATACTTTTTGGACGTCGTACCCGTTGGTTTCCATAGATGCCGTGGTGAGAATTGTTCGCGTTACGTCACAAACGACATATCGCTTCCATCGCTTTCGTTTTTCTAATGGAATTAAGCGGCAATATCGAGAACTGTCTTTTAGTCTGCTTCGTCTGATCCTTGCACCGTTGGATTATGTGTTTTTTAATGAAACATCAAGGAATCCCTCCTGTGACAAGATGCGTTTGCCTTAATGGTGAGAGAAATGTTAACTTATCCATGTGACTGTTGATGTTAGGTAAAGGCATATCAAACTGTCACAATAAAATAACAAAACTACAACAAAAGCATATGTTATGTGCCGCTTTAATTCCATTAGAAAAACGAAAACAATAGATGCGATATATATGGTTTGTGACTTAACGCGAAAAATTCTTACCACGCCATCTATGGACATCTTCCAGTACTACGTCCTAAACGCATAACGGTTTTGCTCTATGCGAAGAGCCCTCTTTATTATACTTACTCTATGCCTATAGGTGATAAGCCGCAAAAGGTAATAAACTGCCACCATAAGATTTTATCTGCCGTTATGCATGGCAGGCGTGTTGAAAATTGCCCTTGGAAAAAGTTTTATAGACCGGGAATCGAACCGAGGACATTTTTCTTTCCGTGATAATGCGCAGGCCACCATGCTACTCAGAACTCCTGATCCTAAAATCAATTTTTAGGAGGATCTGTGGGAGTTAGATCCCTTTTGCATTAGAAGAGCGGGTTGAATGAAGCGTGGAGTAAACACTGGTAAGGAGAATATTATGTAGGTGAGTGAACACATGAAGTAGGTACCGAGAAAATTCGCCTTATATGGGAGAGATGTGATACACGACAGAAAAGAAAAATAATGACAAATTCAAAGCGCCAGCAAAGGAGTTCCACGAAATTGCAGCGGAATTGCTTCGGAGTGATCGCGAGGCGTTAAATTCCTGGAATCTTTCCGAGACAAGTCTTCTGAAACAGCAAGAGGCCGCGATGCGAAATCGCAAACCACCAAGAGCGATTTGCAGAGGGCGTTAAATTCAAGGCGCTTCGCCCACAAAAGTCTTACGAGGAAGTGTAAAAAAAAAAGGAAAACGAACGAAAGAAAGAACGAGAGATTTAGGATAGACTCTAAAGCAGGACGTCCAGATCAAACGTACACCCTATCTCGAACGCTATCTATACCTTTACCAACAGAGTCGAGAGGGCCCGGGAAAAACCTTTAAGAAGGCTAGAAAAAAGTCCATCCTCGCGGAATAATGCAGTATTTGGAGTGGCACGGATAAAAGGAAAATGCTAATTTCTTGCGACCGGGGGAGGGGGGAATAAAGCAAAGATGATGGAGGTGAGGAAACTGGGACAATTGGATTTCTTTTTACCACCTCCGGAGAGTAAGGCCACTCTCGCGAGACGAAGACTAAGTTCAACAGGCATTAAATGTCGGGCTTCCCCCAGCCGAGATGGCATTTATGGTGGGGCGAGTAAACTGCTGGCCTCGGGAGGGGGTTGGGGGATTCCGCAGCGCTTGCAAATGAGGAGCCAAGCGTCGGGAAATCCACGAGCGAGGATGGAAACCTCGATCGTCGCCGCCAGAGAATGGTGCCGACGCCGACCGACCGCTTTGCAGAAGACGGCTGATGGAGATGAAATTGACGAAAAAAAGGAAAGGGTGAAAAAAATAATAATTGAAGCGGAGGAAGCGGTGTTGGGCGGCGGAGAGAGGAGAAGTTCCGTGAGTGCACAGAAAACTTTCGGCCGGTGCAAAAAGTACTTCGCGACCGAGCGCTTGAACGTGGGACGCAGGTGAATGTTTCCCGACTGCCATAAAGGCTCTTTGGATCGTGAGAAAATTATACGGCGATTGTATGGGGGATGGAAGGAGGAGAAACAAGAACACGAGAGCAGTATAATTTTTTCTCAGGGGTGTTTGCGATGAACTCAATATTAGGCAATGATCAACGTGAAAATGAGCTTCTAGACTGTGAGCGCCCGTATCAGTATATCAACCCTAGAGACTAGTTTGTTCGCGATATTACAGTTACTCGAAATATTCAAATCACACGACTTCAAATTTGGCTATGCCGACATATTTCCACCGTGACACTATACCAGCAGGACAGACAGAAGTGACAAATTAAGAAAAATTAACTGTTGAACCGAGCGATACAAGAATTCGTACTTCCCACGCGCAATAAGAATACAACGTCAACAAAATGTAATTCACTCCAGCTGGAGATGACGACAAAATGTGTTGATTCTCGATACCGATTTGGATTCCTGAAAATCGATAATCGATAACGATAAAATGACCTATGCATATATATCTATTCGAATCTAGTTTCCCTATACCTTATTGTAAACATGTTCCATGGAATCTAAAAATACAATTCTACAATAAAAAAAATCTGAATATACTATTTACTTTGGGGGAAAATGCTGATTTTGCATTCTGAGGACATTCTGAACTTTGCTTTGCTTTGCTTGAGCTGTTTTTATAATACAGAGTTTTATAGTTTTTCTTAAAAAGCATATTTAATAACAAAACATGTTTATAATAAGATAAAAAATGGCATAGCAGATTCGAAATAATATGACTGTCATGTCGTAAGTTTAATTTTAATATGGTTAATAATTTGTTATAAGAGTAATGAAAACAGTAACATTAATTATAAATGGAAATGTTCGTACAATTACGCCTTGTGTATCAATAGCATTCACGAAGTAGATAAAAAAAAGTAGTAGAGGTGTAGTTGGTGGGTACAGGCAATTGCTGGCACCCTATAGCAACTTCTTATACAGCTTAAAGGCACTACCGAAAACAGAAATCAACCGTTTAAGAGTTCCTTGTGGCAGAAACTACTGTATGGTACTGGAACTTAGATTTGTTTGGAAAAAAAGGTGGCGATCTCCGTGGCAACCGGTCGTGGTGAAAACTTGTTTCGAATAGGTATCGCCGGTATCGGTATCGACTTTAGACGATCGATCGCGATGCTGATACCAATCCACAAGAATCGGTGGTATCGAAAATCGACACATTCCTCATTCCAACGCATAACCTACTATGCATTACTATTAATTAACAACCTTTGTTTCAGCTAATTCTCAACTTCCCGGTTCTTGACCTACCACCCCTTGTGATAGCTAGCCGGGTAAAATTTAGATGCATATGTAGATGAATCTAAATATTGGTTGACTTCCGACTGCGGTAGACATGTTACGAATAGTAACTGGCCAACGGGTTCGAATCCCGCCTCAGGCATGAATGCTTTGCTTCTCCTAATGTGAAGATATCAGGCCGTGTCCGAATTCGCCAATTAGCTGCGTAAATGCTCCCTTTGTAGGGAGGAAGCTATCTTGTAGGGTATACGAATTCGTAGGCATCAGTTTATTCACCGAATTTAGTAATCTAATGTTGCGGTCAGCAAAGTGAGTATTAGATTATACGAAGCGATATAATCATAGTCCTCTAAGTGGCAATCATAGCCCACTCCTAGAAATGGTTAATCACAGCTCTTCACTCTTCCTTATTCCATGCAAGCTCTTTTATTTTACCTTGCTATTCTTCTCGCAGATATCCCTCTTGGTTTGCCCTAGGTATTTTTCCCTAATCGTAGGGCTTTCCATTCAACTTTCCCCTTCAGTGTATGTACTTATTTGACAAATCATCGCGCCCAAAGGTGCGCCCAATTCACCATAGTTTTATATTTCGAATGCTGCTTCATATAATCCTTTCTTCTACAGCTCTTCTGTTTATTTCCTTATCCCTTATCCTTCCTGTCAATTTTATCCATCCTTAGTATGATTTCCGCAGAGAAAACATCATTCACCTTGTACGGGATTGAGAAAAACCTTATCCTCCGACTTTGCGTCGAGTGCTTCAGCAATCTACCAAGGCGTCCTTCATTCCTGCGGAGTTGTAGGGGATTTGGATGGACTAGTTGTCTTCGTGGCTAGCTCACAATCATGAAATTTCTCGACATTGTTCTCCCATACGAAGTCATTTCTGATACGCTTTTCCAATCAACCACACTTCCGATCCGTAGTGTTACTTCCCACAGGAGCATGTTTACATATTGCTTCTTTATCACCAGTAAAGTATCTTCATTTAGTAATGTCTTTATTATGAACGCCTTCTTGGCTTGAGGTATTCTTCGCTGGTAATGTAATGGAACGGTAAAACATGGATCCCTTGGTGCCTTTCGTATAGAGTGGGGTAATGTTGTCGCCAGGTTCCCCTCCACTCTTCATCCGATCCCTGAAAAACTCCTACCCCTACCCAATTACCCACCGTCCTAAATGACACAAATGATGATAGCTATCCGTCGTTTAGCCCCAATAACTACTACTACTGAGTTCTTGCAATGTAATTTTTCCTGGACTCTGCACGGAAACCTGCAAGTCACCGAATGTGTGAATCATTACCAGGCATTCATTAACACCAAGATTATGTAAATTATTTTAGTTACCACAACATGGGTTCTACTGCTAAACGTAAATACTATCTTAAATTAAATACATTGAAGAATAAATTATTTTTGCGTGCAATACTGCTTCTAATTAATGGCCATCGGATACCGAGTATATCCTTTCATACTCATGCAAAAAAATGAAACTTACATTTGGATTCACGTGCCCCTGCAAAAGAACTATCAACATTCCTCAATGCTATCCTAAACCCATTCCTATTTACTCATATATTACTGCCCCTAACTATACGCGAAAATTTTCATTTTTTGAAGTCTAATTAAAGATCTGCTGCTTAAATCTGCTGAAAACTCTAAAAAGAAGACGGGACATCTTAATTGCTCATATCTTAAGACACGATGGCCTGACGAAGATAATCGTCGAGGGAAAAGTTAACGGGGATGAGATATATGGAACAAGTTGAGAAGGATGTGAAAGAGATGAATTTTGTTCATATGAAGAGGTTTGCCGACAGGAGAATCGAGTGGAGAGCTGCGTCCAACCAATCTAAGGATTGTTGAGCGATGATTATGATGAGCCTACAGCATCATAATGATTCCCTACTTATTTTTCCATAGTTCTGACGCTCTGCTAAACCTATCATAACATCGCAGTTAATTAACGTAACGACGTATGTTACGCAGTGATAGACGGGAATATGAATGTATGGGTTGTGAGTATTTCAAATGGTAGGTATGCCATTACAACTGCATATCACTCGCCTTATCGGTTTGATGTAGCAATCCTCTCGCTCCTTCAATCAGATATTCTAAAAGCGAGAATAATTGAAATTGTTGAATTAGAGGAATAGTATAGCTAGTAGCAGTACGACAGTTTGATTTAAAAGAAAAACTGAAACATCGCTACAGTTATGAGTAATCCGACATCCCTATCACTTCAGCCTATTTTTGTCGGATATTGTATTGAAAAACTGTGCAGCTTAAACAGTGTATGTAATCACGAGGCTTGGTAGATCGTCTGTCTCCCATTCCGCCTTTCTGTACAAATATTCAACTAAGTTTTTGTTTCAATCCATGTGGGCAAGGGTGGAAATCAGAACAAACTGAGTAAACAGGAAGAGTGGCATAAGCACAAATAAACTGGATGTTGTAGTGTGAGGAGATGGATTCCGATAAGATTATCGGATGCCCTGTCAATATGGTAAAAGAAAATAATTGGATTATAACGCGCAACTGATGTTTAAAACAATGGCCTTCATAAAATATTGACGCGGAAGTTACCAGTAAACTGCTCATTTAAATATAAGATACAAATATGTTTGTTGATTCGAAAAGCTAATATACACCATAAAGACATCGTATATTTACATACCCTTTAGTTTCTTCTGTTTATGTAGGGATGATTTTTGTTATATCTCATAAATTAAATTATTAATTTAATGCGCGTACATGTGGCTACTCACAATTTTTTTCCAAAAACAGTTTTTTGAGTTTCAGGATTCACCTTAGTCAGTACCTCTTGCAGCAGAAAAGCAGCGATTGTGGCTGTCTTGATAAATCGGTAAAATTAGTGAATAACTATTCCCTGAATTTTTCATGCCTGTGACGAGATGAAAACATTAATGTAAAATGCGGGAAAATTAGAACATGCTCTCATATGTTATATGCATTGGCGGAGTTCAAACATTTTTTTCTCACTAGATGGTATAGATGAAGCAGTAATGAACTGACACTGGAATTTTAACAATTAAATAGGTTGTTGACGATTGATATGGGAGTTTTTTTGCGGTTAGCTCCTTAGGTGGTGCATTAATTGCAATAATCATGAGCTGGGCTGTTAATTACGTGGAAGATTAAATTTCCTAAGTAAAGGAAGTGGGTCCCATCTCGTTAACTTAGCCCACAGCCCTGCGTTTGCTGTCAAAAACGTGGGCTAAGTATACGGGATTAGGGTTTCCAGTGTTTTGTTAATAATATTGATTAAAAACATAATTTTCTGAGGTCGTAATATCCCATTGCATCGTTCACGTCCAACTAATTGCTACTTAACATATCTTCATATTGTACAATAACTGAATAATGTGCACATAATATTTATAATATGCACTATATATATTTGCACATTATTTATAATACTTAAAAATGTGCACATAGTATTCAAGTATTACGCACATAATATGGTACTGAAAAATATGCACAAAAAATTCAAGTATTATGCACGTAATATACTATTACACTCACCATCTAGAATCTGTATATTATGCATACCTATATGAGGGATTTATAGGGACATTAGACCATTTCTATTCACAGTTTATGTACATTTTATGCACATTTCATACCACAGCCATAGTATAATTAGTGCATAATATTTGAATATTATTTGCATATTATTCCCTTTGTGCTGAGTGGGTGACGGTACTGCCGGTACCTGATGATGGTATGTTGTCACTGAAATACTGTGTCGACAATTGAACCGTGTAAAGCTGTCAAGCAAGCGTCCTCGAAATTTTCTACGTCTTGGACTTTCTCGGTAAAATGCTCAAACGATAGCGGCATCTACTTGCACAGTTTCAATGACTATGTAAAACGGCCTATATACAGGCTTTGTCACCCTTGATCATTTGAGAAGACTTTTTTTTTGTCCTCTACCTTTTAAGGTGAGAGGAGACCATCTTAAACGGTTCCCAAATTCGCATTAGTATGCAGAGCTAGAAGTTATTTGTGGCAGGAGACCAGGGGCGTCGGAACTATTTTCGCTGGTGGGGGGCCAACCGTGAAAAGTGCCCGGCTCCTAAGAAAAGGACCCGGCGCCAATGAAAAGGGCCCGCATTTTTTTGCGGATAGGAAGGGCTAGAGACTAGAATTTCGCTAAGAAAGCATATGAAGGTGGTAGGGTATGTGTAAGAAGAGAAAAAGCAAGCTGGAAACAAGTGAAATTTAATTTTCATTAATGAAGGCATAAATTTGAATATTACATCACTCATTTCTCAAGGGCCCGGGGTATTTCTGGGAGGGGAGGGGGGACTTCGGCCTCTCCTGCCCCCCTCTTTCGACGCCGCTCTAGGAGACCAACAGCTTAGGTTATTTGCGCCTTGTATTGAGGATAGATAGCAAATGGGGTGGGGGTAGGAATTATTGGAGTGGAGGAAGGTTGGAGAGAAACCCGGTGTCTGCATAAGTCTCTCCTCAAGTAATGATTCTAAGGGGTGAACGATTTCACGTCTCACACGACGGTCTGGGTATTGAACTTCATGTGCTCTCCTCGTGGAACTCAAGTAGGAACGAACGCACAACATCTACATAATACCCTGCCAGCCACCATAAAGGTGTGTGGCAGGAGGTGAATTCCCACCAAACATGCACTACATATCATGCATAAAGAAGTCACTAAAAGATTCACTAAAGTAAAATCTCCATTTTCCAAAAAGAAATCTTACCAGGGATAATAATACGAGATAAATTTACCTTGTAAAATTTCTTTATTTTATAAATTCTTTCTTAAATTTTTTTCATAAATGGCGTATTAACACTCTCTATCTTTTTCCCTTAAACTTGAATTGCAAGTAACCTTTTTTTTTGGTCGCGGGCCAAATTACTGCCTCCCAAACCTTTGGCGGACGTATGGACCCAGTGAACCGGGTTTCCTAATTAGTAGCCAATCCATTTGCCAAATGTGGTCGAATATTTTATAATTCAAATTTTTTAAATATTTAATCATGCTAAAAAAAATGGGATCAGTCAAATGACGACGAACAATTGCATGTATTTTAATTGCGTCTCTTCTTGGAGATTCACCCCAATTTTCTTTCAACTTTTTTTTAATATCCTCTCCTTGTTTCGTCAGTCATACTTGGAGAGACGTCTAATGGTCGCATTCCCTATAACATTTTTCACTTCACCTCAGATGCAAATACGGAACCTGCCAACTAATGCATGCCAGATTGAAATATGTACAGCAGAAACGGGTTTTACGCCCGGCGCGCCGTAGGCTGGGCACTGTGGATTAGACTATGCTACAAAAAGCTCGTACACAACCGAACGTTTTCAGGGAGAAATATCCATCGACCTCTAGCATTGGGAAAATAGTAATCGCTTTATCGAAGAGGTAGTTGTGCAGAGGGACGAATGCATTTCTATTTTCACCACAAGGTGGAAGCACCTCTCGGGGAAACTTCACCTTCAGCCTGGAACGCAAGAAAATTTAGCTCAGCGCGAAACTTCCAAATGTGTCATCATGCTCAAGGATTAAGACATCCACACCAATTATATCGACCGTAGCAAGGGAGGGGGTTGATTTGGTGTTTATAGTACTGGACTCTCACCGCGAGGGCCTGAGTTTGAATCTTGGCAGTGGCAGGAAATTTTCATTTGTAGCCCGACCCAAAATTTGTGGACATCTTTCGAGTTCATTACTCCGACTCGCGGATTGGATGCTGAGCCATCGCGATGAAGGCAGGAAGAATTGGCATGTAGTGCCAACCGTACAAATTAACACATCTCCTTATAGTTGCTAGGGTATATCCTTTAAAGGATTCATTGTCGATTGCACGCTTGGATGCAATTGCAGAGAAAATCACTAAAAATATTTCTTTGAAACTTCGCATTTGGCTTGTGTATTTCATATTATTGCCCCGAGTCATTGGCGCTCATTGCCATGATCACCGGACGATAACAGTCAAAATACGTTACGTTTAGACTTATTACGAGAGTTAAGAGGTAAGCATTCATCGACATAATATGCGCAGTTGAATGTTTTTACTATTTAAATTTAACTCGTTCTTATCATTCCCTCTTCGAAAAGAGTCATTATACTCAAACTTATATCATAAAATTAGCAAGTAGTTACTCCGATAGTCGCGGTGAGATTACGATTAATGAGGAAAAATAAAATATTAATTTACAGCTATGTATATAAGTGTAAATATCACGACAGGGCACCGTGGGGCATTTTTTGTAAACCTCGACTGGTAGATTCTCTAAAAAAATATTCTAAGGGCTCTTCATTTAGAATTATTTAATACTTTGTCTGTGCCTTTATTGCACAATAAAAGGACAAAATGGTTAGACCGATTATTTTCCAAAATATGTGAGTGCATAAAGTTAGAGAATTACATTATCTAATTTCCTTAAACATACTTCCGCCTGCTGAAACCCAAAAACATGGCGCGTATCGGATTTCTTTACCATCCGGTGAAAAAATTATGAATTGAAATAGGCTAAAATATATTCTTTTAGGTGGTACCAATTTTGTTCCGATGTTCATACTTCGATTTTTAAATTTTACACAACCAGAATAAGTTTTCAGACCACTGTGCGTCGTCCTTTTCGTGACTTTCGTAAAGAGCAGGCTAATTCCGACGCCGGGTTTCTCTCCACCCTTTCATTCTCATCCTTTACCTTTACTCCTGTCTTACACCTTATAAACTGGGACAGACTTGAAATCGCAGATGAGATGAGATGGTATAAATGAAGATCGCCCGGTCTCCCTTCCTCCTTACCCTTCCATTCCCATCTGACCCAATCATTAGGGGTGTTTTAGTGCACTAATTAAGGAATGGATTAGACCTATTCTATGGCGAGTATAGAGATAAAAGAAAATTCTATCACATGTATTCCACCCGAGATTAAATACACGGGTTGAGTCACGAGCGTCAAAGCTGCTGAAATGTAGCTTTCCTAGACTAGAAGCAGAGTTAATAATTTTAGATAAAAAAGGTGCGCCGCAAAGTCGTAGATAATTGAAAGATCTAGAATCTAAGCCCTTAAAAAAACAATTATTTTTCATCATTCACAACAAAAAAAGCTAAAAACTTCAAAAATGTACCTACATATTTTTTGTCAATCAAACATTTAATGCAAAAATAAATGTTTTGATATTTTTACTATGTAATTGAAAAACTAAACCTTGAAATTGTAAATTGACCGGTTATACGGCAACATAACTTCCTTTTATGCATGGATATATCCATATGAAAAAGGAAGTTATGTTGCCGCACCCTGTGTATATAAATATAATGGTAAAATTGTTTCTATTTTAATTTTTTATCCCATAGTGCTTAACTTAAATGGAATTTTAATATTTTGTTGATAAAACTTAGGATTCGATTCAGAGTAGATTCTAATTTTGAAGGATTTTACCGTCATGTGCTAGGGAGTAAATCGAAAAATTAGTATGCATTCCTTTATTAATAGGTTTAAAAAAGGGAAAATTTCGTTAACAAGAAATAGAGCTAGGGGGTTTTCGGTCGGTTGTACAAATTTCTAACTTAGATACAACGAAAGCTGACTTTATTAGGCGGATTAAAAAAACCATTCATAGAACCATGGAAACAGAGTGGGGTTTTTTAATTCGATAATTTTAATTAAATAAACAAAAGACGGATATGCAATAAAAATTTCTTTGAGTGCAATAAAATAGCACCATTAAGCCCGCCGTTAGCCCAGCTTATGCATGAAACATAGCAATACATAAGAGGAAAGCGGCTGTGAATAAAAAAAATTAAAATCCTGACTCCCATTGGTCCCATTGGTCGTATTAAACCCTTTATTTTTAAATCTGCAAAATGAAATTCAATTTCGATGTCAGTGAATAACAAATAAATAATGAAATATCAAGGAGAATTATAAGAACATGAATAGATTAGTCAATAAAAGAATCTAGTGGAGGAGAGGTGTCAAACCAATCTTAGGATTATATACATAAAAAGTTATAAAATGATTAATGATTCTCCTTCAGCAATACGAAAACTAGTTATGACTGGGAATAAAAAGCGTATATAGCCAAATAACAGCGGGAACTTTCAGCTTTTTATATCCGGCATTCATTTTGTTCGTCGAGCAGATTCTGTAAATAATTTTCCTTTCGTTAACTTTTCCCCTAAAATCTTCGCTCGGCGTCATTTGAACTAATCCCTAGCCACCCATAGATGCCATTTTCTGTAACAAGAGTACCGTATATTCTTAGAGTTTACTTTCACTTTTCTCAAGTACTTTTAACGCATCCATATAACCCCACCCCTTATTTCCATCGCTGTGCTCGCAAGCGTGTAACTTAGGCCTTTCGCTTACGTAAACACTCATCACACCCTCATTTTCTTTCAAGTTATCTTCTTTCTTTAATATTCCACGGAAATTGTCGACCCTAAGCATCACCCCCTCTCTTTCTCTTGCCCCTTCCATCTGAATCGTTTCCTCGAGTTCCCCAGGGAATAATCACTGGCCCATGCTATTCCCAGCAAGCCTTGGTTGGATTCTTGGGCTACACTCATGTTTTCCGGCTCAGCTCCTTTTCCGCGAATGTATTTTTCCTTGAAATCCCTCCATTTTTCCTGAATATCATTGTGTTTGGCAACAAGAGAGGCCCATTTCTACAACGTGGTCTTAAAAGAAAATGTTTTAGTGGAAGAGAGCGGAAAATTTTCGTTCGTTTACTTTTAAGACATAAAAAACACAATTTTATCAACTTAAGTTCACTAATGAAAGAAGCAACTACATGCTCCATAAAGAGATCTTACCTAAAAATTACAGAAGTTTATTATTTTAATCGTTAAATACTTTAAGTAGGTGACATATTTTTGCGTTTAAAGTCAAATTTTTAGTGGCTATGATGTTACGTGATATCTCTGAATTAATAATTCAGCTTTTTGTCAACCCTTTTTTTGTCTACGGGCCAAACTGATATTTATTGATATTTCCATCGTCATCCTTGTACATCAGTCCTATAAAAAGCTTTTCAATAGGCTACCCTCTTCATATTGGCATAATTCTTCTCTTTAGCATTCTCTAATACGTACTCCTCATATCTCCCATGGTAATGTACTGTATTTTTCCTCCAATATTATTGCTCCTTTACAAATCATTATGTCTAAAGACGTGTCCTCGTCTCCGTCTCGTCTTCGTTTTACCCAGCCGCGGTAGTCAGATCAGAAACGGTCTGTGTGATACTTTTTATAAAATGATAAAATGAGGGAAGTATTAATTTCCTGAAATTCGGCACGCGTGAATTTTTTAGACGAATTACGTGATCGAGTTTATATTAACATGCATCTTTTGGTGATTTTTTTCCTCATCGATTACAGTTGGTGACTTACGAGAAGGCCGAGCACGTCTCTTATTCCCAGTCATTTTATACTCGTATAAGAATAATTGATAAGTCCACTATGAAGGGGTACGAAAACATGAGGTAAATGCTAAATATACATGTGGGGTGTGCATGTTTTTTTTGCTATGTTTGATTTATATAATTGTGTCAATGCAATGTTTGGATTCAATGTTTTGGTTACTATGTTATACTTGTTTTGGTTACTGTTTGATTAACTATGGGAGTTAGTTGGTAATGAGCTCTGTGGAAAGAAATCCAATAAATTTGCAAATTACATATCAGAGAATATGTCCAGTTATTCGGGTATATCTTACATATCAACAGTAAATTCTCTAAATACAGTTTTTCAGCGGATACAAGCTTATTACCAAATATATTGTTGAATATGTACACTCTTGGAGTTGATAAACATCATTACATATTTAAATCAGAACCTGAAGTTTGATAGTACAAGGTAGGGCTGAGACCATGTAATCACTTTTATTCACAGAAGTACTCGTATACTTTTTAATTAGTTCATGGTTTGACAATTTTTAATAATTTTGGCAGTGAATTCCAGAAGATAGAGGCTTATTATTCGGAAAGACAAATTGTAAGCAAGGAAGGAATTGCGTATTCAATCAAACAACCCTCGTACTTCGCTGCACGCCCTCCTATCGTGCCTGAAAAGTCTACAAAGGTCGTACTGGAATCGATAAGCGTCTCAGGTTTCCAGTCCGAGGTATACACTTTATAAATGCTACGAACCAAGGAGGTTACATTGTCCTGGAGGAAGCATCGTAGCTGATTTGAGAAGCCAGTTCGGCCATATTGGTCGGCACGGACGTACGGACTTGCTATATTTATTTTATGAAGTTTTTTTTACGCGGTATAACTTAGACTAATAAGGAATGCATAGATAAAATTCCTCAGGCAAACGGTTGAAAGTGAGCCATGAAAAAAATTTTAACAAAATTAATTTGTAGTTTTTTAGGTTGAAATGTGGTGGAATTCTAATCCGTATTAAGGGCTTCAATCAACCTCCAGTAAAACTAAATTCATTAATGCCTTCTTAAATAGCCATAGAAATATTAAGTGAAATCACTACGATGAAATTTGGGTACGATTTTAGTGTTATTTACGTTTTAATTCACATGTGATCTCCATGTGAGGAAATGAAAAAAATGTTTTGTGCCGAGGAGATGAGACCTAATCCTTCCCATGCTCCTCCATACTAGCTTCATTGTCACCCATAAGCCAGCATGCTAAACCCTCCTCCGGTAAATACTACCCTCCATATGAACGGAATAAGTAAATAAATCCAAACTAAAGAAGAAAGTAGTGTAGGTAAAGGAGCGATCGTACGTCTTGGGAAAGTAGGAATGATCAAAACCTGGTGAAAACGATTCCTGGCCGGTTGAGCATCACTTATCTTGGATTCTTCCATGTATTTTTTCGTATCCCTCTTTCCGTTTTTCCACTCCGTTGCTTTCCCTGAATATTTTGGCCAGTCGTCCTCTCACGTCTTGAGCGTAGGCTTTTCCGCTTCCCCGCGCGACTCCGTTTTGTAGGCCAGCTGACTCATCCATTACCCATGGCTCTCTGATTCTGCCCCCGAATTACCCTTTGTCCATTGTCTCTACCAGAGCGCATGCTGCAGAGCTATATTTCGTTTCGGAATAGCCCCAGCAATGATCGCAGTACCCACCCTGCTCCACGTAAATTTTTATTCCAAAACGTTCCTCATCCCATAACAGCTTATGTATCTTTGGGATCTCCACCTCCTCTACCAGCGCAGTTTGAGTGTAGATATCATTCTCACTTTATTTGTTAAGTAACCATCAGGATAGTAAAGTTGGAAATGCCGGTAAAAACTTGTTTACGTGCGTAAATCTTAGCCTGCTTCGATTTCTCCTCGTCATTGATCATACTCTGATCAGATTCTCTCTCAAGATTAAAATGCTGGACTCCGTGGTTTCAGGCTTAGCTATTTGAAAATCCGTAATCATCAAATAAGAAAATCCTTGTAGTTTTCTCTCATAATTTATTTCTCTACGACCGATTTCGTCGCTATGGCGACGTCGTCTAATAGTTGATTTCAACAGCTTAGTATACGTATACCCTGTAATGAGTTTGTTAAACCGTACCAGACGATGCAGTCTTAGTGACGAAACGAGTTGTAGAGAAGTAAATTATGCGCGAAAATTACAATTTTTTTCTTATTCGGCGGTTTAAGTGCATATTAATCCTCTTCCTACCTACTTTCCTAAGTATGCATCCCGGTTGAAGCAGATTTTTCGGTGGCATAACTAACATGTACGTATGTGTATAACTAACGTGTATGAGTACGATGTGAAGAACACCCTAACTTCTCCACCCCGCATGTCGAATGGTATGTTAAATAGTGGATCGATACCTTAGCACCTTCGGCTAAGGGGGTATACATATATATGCATTACGAAACGTTGACTTTCCACTTTTTTCGCTCCTCCCCTCCCCAAAACCTTCCGTAGCATTTTCCAGGACACTACGTCACGTAAAGCTGCCAATGAACCCTCTCTTTGCTGCGACTGTACAGAAGTGGGGAATATAACATTCTTTATATTTACCATATTTATTTCTTATTGCTAATTTTGATTCATTAGTTTTAACGTAGGTATATTATTAGTGTTTTTAATAAAGAATACAGTGAATAAATTTGAAAACATATAAAAATAAATCTAAAGTAATGTTATGCAGTAGGACAAAAGAGACCAATGCTGACGTTAAACTAGGAAAACAAAAGACTGTGGAGGTGAGAGAGTATTGTTATTTAGGAAGTTGAGTTACCACCGATGAACGTTCAAGAAGGAAATACCAAGTCAGTAGAACAGCCCAGTCGATAAGGGTATTCTTACAAAAGAAAAATTCACTTACCACTCGAAAAACAAGCACAGCAGTAAGGGAACATTTCATTAGAACATATATCTGGAGCAAACTTATTTATGGCAGTGAAGCGTGGATGAGAACAGCAGTAGAGAAGTCAAGGTTGGAGGCGTTCGAAATCTGGTGCTACCAAGGAATGATGAAGATCGAATATAACGACCAGGAAGTTCTAAGAAGAGTGGAAGAAAGAGAAGTCTTCTGAAAACTTTGGAAAAAAAAAAGATGTGACAACTTAGTTGGTCATATCTTGAGACATGATGGCGGATGAAGACAATCGTGAAGGTACATTTGAACGGAAAGAATTGCAAAGGATGGCGAGGTATATGGAGCAAGTAATGAAGGATGTAATAGAGAAGAATTATGTTTATATGATGAGGTAAATCGAGTGGAGAGCTGCGTCAAACCAATCTTCGGATTGTTAACTCATGCACACATTCTCTCCTCTTCGTCAAATTAGGTGTTCTAAAACGCCTCAATACCTTTTTGAAGAATGCAGGAAGCCGAAAAATGCCCATGAAAGTAATACGCGAGGAACAATAAGCTGGTAATACCTCTCCACCAGACGACCATCTTCAATAATTCATTCATTGTCACTGCCTGTCGCGGATGAAACAAACTCCCCTTATCCATAAGAGAATCTCCATCACTTCCATCTTTTTAAAGGGCACTTCTCAAAGTTCAGCAGATGAACTCATGAGCATCACACGTCACGAACACTCACTCTATGTATGTACTTGATAGTATCAAACACGAATAGCAAGATAAATGGCGTAAATTTAACATCATGTTGTCGCATCACATCATATTTGCTTTTGCAATTTTTCTTCTCTTTCTTTAATTTTATGGTTGATCTTCTAATTTTCCGATGCACTATTATATTTAATTTGTTTTTAAACACTACCGCTACTATCATTAGAATTTCGCAGGTTTTTCACATCCCCTTCTCGAGTGGGTGTTTTCCTGCAGTGTTTTCTTTCGTTAAGGATGTAAACATAATAATTCTCACATTTTTCCCAAAGTTGTAAATACGTTCACACACCATAATTTGTTATTTAATATTGATATATTGTGTATATATTTCTTGTTGTTCATTTATCATTCTTTATTCTTTGAATTACATCTTTTTGTAAACTCAGATTATAATTGTAAGTCATGACAATCATGTTTTATATAATTATTTTGATGAGGGGTGAGATTGCAGAAGGGACAGTTTTGCCTCAATCTCGCCGAATAGACCTTTTATTATTATTATTATGACGATGATGAAAGAATAAATTAACAATGAGGATTCAACATAATCTCCCTGACGTTTGTGCGTGTCGTAATAGTAGGCTAGGCCCCCCCTTCAAGGTTAACGTAATACACGGACGACACCTTAAGCCCTGGTTACACGATACATAAACACGTACAAGTTAATGTCTAAATGAATGAACGCGAGAATGAACACGAAAATGCACGGTGTAACCACACCAAAATGTACAAATGAATGAATGAGTGAACAGAAAATAGAACCTGTTCTATTTGGTTCATGCATTCGCATGAAACCATTCACGCAAATGTACATGAACCCGTACGTGTAAATGTATCGTGTAACCAGGCCTTTAAGTACAAGCCAACGCTGACGCCGGGTTTCTCTCCACCTTTCCTCCAATCCATGGACATTCTCTCCTCGAACCAAATACCCACTTATCCGTAATGGTGGAAAATGGCCTCAGTTGTACATCCATCTTCCTCCTCTAAGAAAACAGCAAAGAAAACAAATGATAAAACTTATATTACCGACATGATATCTATTATTTGTTGTTCAGTTTGTGCGACAGGAAATAATTTCACTCGTCGCTTTCTCAGTATGATATTCACCTGATATTTCTCAATTTATGAATCGGTAGAAGTTTCTTCCTGAAGTTTTCTCAGGGAGTTGGAGGACTTCCCTCCCCGCAGCCGAATCTTAAGTTAACGACGTTCGTATGGTGAAATTAAAATGAGTTATTCCTCGGTTTTGGTAACTTTTTTAGGATGCCTGCCTAAAATCTTTGTTGTTTAAAGAATGTGTGGTTCATTATTAAAATCAGATAGATTCGTTTTCTTCGCGAAAGCTCAGTATGATATTCACCTGATATTTCTCAATTTATGAATCGGTAGAGGTTTCTTCCTGAAGTTTTCTCAGGGAGTTGGAGGACTTCCCTCCCCGCAGCCGAATCTTAAGTTAACGACGTTCGTATGGTGAAATTAAAATGAGTTATTCCTCGGTTTTGGTAACTTTTTTAGGATGCCTGCCTAAAATCTTTGTTGTTTAAAGAATGTGTGGTTCATTATTAAAATCAGATAGATTCGTTTTCTTCGCGAAACCTATCCTAAAACGGGTGAGCTAGAAAGATTCAAAGAGTGAGCCAAAATATAGAAAAAGTAGGTAAGCCAATTATTTTTCCATATAGACACGATATTGGGGCCAACGCCAGATTTAGTTCGCAACGTGAGTTCCTAGCGAGCACTTCGCCTGCCCTCACAAAGGGACTAAAGCCGTGGGAAATATTGCCTGTGCCTGTCCGCTTTAATATTAGATCGGCGACCTATTTGCTTAATTCCCTTCTCGCTCCGATGAGTCGCATGCTATCCCGCTTTCGGAGTAAAAAGAAAATATGAGGTATTTTGGCGGAGTAGGTCAAATCCTACCAGTTGCGCGTACAAGGCCGAGCATGAATCATTCCAGTTCCTCCTTAGACACAAGGGAAAAAAATAGGATTTGTTCTTCGTTTTCGAGTCAACGGAAAGGAATGCGGTAATTGAGTGCATACGTGGTCTAAATGCACTGCTTTGCGTTCTTCTCCACGTGACTGCACATAAAAGTGCTCCAGTTTTCTGGCACGCCAAAGATCTGACTCTTTAAAGCGTAATAAGACTTATCGGGTGGCCTATAGGCCACCCGATAAGTCGTGGGCTAATGATGGTATACCATCATTAGCCCAACGAAGATCATTTGGATGGGTCCTAATTTGCCAATTAGGTACCTAAATAATTGAGTAGATCTTCCGGCTTGATGTAGAGGAAGGAATACATTTGATCAAATGACGCTCGCAATTTTCTACAGAGTTTTTAATGAACTACGCGTTTTAACCAAGGATGTTAGAATTTAGATCGGAGATTTTCGCAGCCAGTACCTACTGTCGTCAGTTATGTTCCTCGGGTTCAGCTGCCAGTGACGCTTCGTTAGTGGTCTAGCTTTCGCGACCATTGCAGGGCGCATCTTCAGGATGATCGAATGTGCCGGAGGAAGCATTGTCATGCTAGCCTAAGGGCAACAATGGGGATACTAGGCGTCTCATCATGGGGGACCGTTGTTAGGCCAGGTTATATTTGAAAGGTATCGAATTATCACAAGGAATAATAGGCAGGTGTGGAATCACGGATCTATCTTTCGCGTTATCGCAATCTTTGTCGTTAACGCTTACCCCTAGAGTAGCGTAGGGTTAACAATAATCGTCTATAAAATTCGCTCCATTGATTGTAATAAGCGATTCTAAGTGCTGTACGAAAAATGAAGAATGGATATCACGTTCTCTCTGAGATAGTTAAATCAATAAATAACGATAACGCTAGCGCACGCGTTATGAAGATCCATGATCGAGGGCCAGGATTGCTAAAACGCAATCTCAGTTGCCGGTAGCATAAAAATAACTATAAAAATTTATCAATCTACATGCTTTTACTAACATTTTTGGCACCATTTAAAATCGTGTTTAAAACTGATAAAGGCATTGATGCAATAGTACAAATGGTTTCTTTTTAAATGAGATCGTTATACATAAAAACGTTTTCGAAATCACTGACAGGAACCTATTTGCTACCGTCGTAAAATGATCCTTGTATTACTGTATTGTCGCTGTGTTGCATAAATGTTTCACTTTTCAATACAGTCAAGTATACACAGTTTCAACACAGATTTTTCCACTAATGTATCTTTAAACAGCATATTTGGCGCTTGTTTGTGCGTGTGCACACTTTCTACCGTTTATTTGACGAATTTTGAAAATTAATTCTATTATTCATCTTTTACCGTAGTCCATTGTCGTATGATTTTATCAATTTTCCCCAGACCTTAACTCAGCCTCGAGCTCTTCCAAAGCGTCTCTCACCAGCACCTTCTGTGACATGAATAAATTCGAGATCAGTTTCCTTTCCTTCCGTGTACTCCTATCTTCTGCAATATTCCCATTAACTTTTCCCACCTCTCTCTGTCAAATGCCTTTTCGAAATCAACAAAGCACACAAATACACCCTGATTATAAATTCTACAATCCTTTCCACTAGTACTCTCATCACTGAAATCGCATCCCGAGTGGCCCTCCCCTTCCAGAATTCAAACCGATCCCCTCCAATACATTTGTTTGCACTCTTTTCTATTCTTCTGTTGATTATTTTATGGTTGAATGCTAGGGTGTCCTTTATTTTGCAAAAAAAAAATTCTGCGAATTTGTTTGGGCTCACCCCCTAAATATTTTCCATTGGGTCAGATTTACTCAATAACAAAATTTCATCTCAAAAGGCCTATAATAACCCGTGCCGACTTCAGCTTGAAATTTGAATATTAGGAATAATAGGTTTTGTAGGTTGAAGTCAGGGAAAAAGCTATTGATACATGTTTCATACATGATTTTATGTTACAATGCAATACTTTTTCACTCTTTAGACTATTACTGTTTTCAGTACTCTTTAGTTTTTAGTATTATGTGGATATATTCTTTTCAGTGTATCTTTCTTGCAATCTGAGTACAGTCTGTGGTGTTCTTGAACACAACACAACACAAATTGCTTTTGCTCTTCATCTACCGTCAGTAGTCCATGAAAATCTTGCATTAATTTAACATCCCTTTCAGCACTGTCATTCACAGCTTTCAACTCCATAACTATCCTTTGAGCTTCTAAATATGAAGTGTTGCTCGTCCATGTCGAAGGACATTCTTGAATAAAACTAATGTCCAACTTCAGGCAAGAGAACAGATCTCTGCTTTTGGATGACACAAAGTCATCTATAGTTTTCACTGAAATTAAAATAAGACTGAATTAGGAGATGATTTATTAACGAATTAAAAATTAAAGAATGGTAATCAGTAAAAAATTAAACTTACCATAAATGTAATTGTCCATCCAATTCTCCACATAGAGGAATATATCTCTTTTCCATGTGTAGATTCTCTCTGGCTAAATTTGCTACCATTTTGATTTGTACGTCTACTTCATCATCAAAGAGTGATAGGACAGACAACTCTTCTGATAAATACCACATACGGTGACTAAATTTTTTAGAGCTGCTTTTGTAATTGTGGAATCTATCTTTTCATATGATTTTAGAACTTTTAAGAAGCGGAGATCTTGATAAGAAGCTTTTACAGCTGCACTGCACTGAAGCCACGGTTTGACATAAATAGTTGCAATGAATAGAGATACATCTCTTAAGGCATTTTTATTTACACTGGATAATTTAAGTTGTGATCTTAGCAGAAACATTTTTAAACAATAAATAGCTCTTGCCATTCATCGAGCTTGATGCATCGCCCCAGGAGGGCGTAGTTTTAGTTTATTTCCAGAGTCTCCTCCAAAAAACATTAGAGCGAGCTCTATGAGTTCACAATAATCACCTCTCTGTGCTAGTTTATCTAATTCACTTTCATAAAAGTCTAGCATTTCTTTGATTTCCGACTCACTAAAAAACATTTCCATGTTCTCTTTGCCACTATGAAAATTATTGGCATTGACACTGTCCCAGTTTTCCCTAAAATGTTGAAAAAGTGGTATGTCAGGACTGCTTGTTACATCACGTACTTTACATTCAAATGCACATCGTAAAATAAGTTCATATATGTGATGACGGCTCGGAAAAAAAAACAATTCCCTGTCCAATATTTGCTCAAGTAAGACATGCTCCATTAAAACGTCCAGTGTTTGATGCAGTTGTGTCACAGCAGGGAATTTGTACATACATTGTCATCTATACTCCAATACTATAATGCGTTCCAAACAGCATTCGCTTGCTCTTTACCAGAAGAATGCTGTAATTTTGGAACCCCGATGAGCAGCTCACTGTACCCATAATGTAACAACAATTTGAAGTCTTTTTTCTTTTGGGTCCCTGACATTTAATGCAGGCAACAGTTTACCATCCCAATGAACAGTAAGAATTGCAGGTATATCATTCTTGAAAGCAGATCTAATTGTTTCAGAACGTTCTCTTCGCTTCTTCTGTCTGATCGATGAATAGAAGATTTATTAATAGAGAGTTCTTCGGTATTATGGCCAAGTGCCTCTGCTGTCGCCTGAAGGATGTATACAGAATCTCTTACACTCAGCTGGCATCTATCAAAGGCAGCCACTAATTTAGGAGTGATAAAATCTTTCGTACCATGCCTTGTAGCATTCTGCATTGATGTACTCTCAGAAGTCTCTCCTAAAAATTTACCAACGTTGATTTCACCTGAACTTGGATGAGCGTTATCTGAATCTTCAGATGATGAAGAAGGAGGTACAGCAGAAGATGCAAACTCTGCACACAGTTGTTTCTCTTTCCTTTTCTCTTCTTCTAATTTTCTTTGCCTCGCCTTTTCTTCTTTATCCACGAGCTTTTGGTCTACTCCTGCAAGGTAGCCTCTACGTCCTGGCTCTCGCTGCTGAAGTAAAAACATCCTGTCTTCTTCCAACTTGATCATTTGAAGAGCATTGGCATGTGCAATATCAAATAGATTTTCCAAATTATTTGTAAACTCCTCTTCACGATGCTTAAAAATATCTTCACACTTGTTTGCATTTTTTTTGCAATTTTCTCCACTCCGAATGCAAGTTAATAAGTTTTTGTGAACAATGCTGAATAGCTCTTGTCAGAATTCTTGCATTCTCCCAAAATATCATGCACTCACGAATCACAAGATTAGCACTTACACTGACAGTTAATTTTACCTCCCGTATGTTATAAAAAAAAACTTCAAGCATTTGTCTATTTGATGGTAATTTGTGTCCAGTTATTTAGTGTTTAATATCTCCTATTAAAAAAAACATGTTCCCTGGCACTGCGTAATTGATGTGACATTATGTTAGATTAGCGACCCAAAAACATGTGTGACACGATGGATAACAAATAATGAACTGCCTGCAATGCACGTAAGGGGTCGCGCATAAACTACGTTACTGTTTTCGGTGACTTTCATCTACTTTTTTCTCTCCCCTACCCACATTTCTGACTGCTGCCTTGAAAAGTGCTGTCACAAGGTCGCTATTTAACCCGCAAGAAGAATAAAATGTAAGCAATTTGGTGGTAAGAAGACTTGAAACATTGTAGAGGCAATTGGTTCAGTTACATCAAGTTAAAGTAGAAGGTTGGCGTGTAAGAATCACCCCGCAAGCCCTTCCCCATGTCCAACTCTGTAGTATTGTTGACGCGATGTTGACGAGTAAGAAATGTAAACAGACACATTGTAACAGCTACGGTACTTTCAGTGAACCCTCCCCATCGTTACCCACTGTAGGATTTTAGGCGACCCCCTCGCCCCCCTAAGTTGGTATCGTAGTTTCTGCACGACCCCTAAGGACAAGCTCAGGCCTCAGTGCTGGGTGGAAAATCCAGACTTGTTCTTCATGCGAGTTCGCGCTCAAGTCGGCACGGGTTAGTATGCTCCGATCTCAACAAAATTTTGTCAATGAATGTTTTAGAGTCATTCGAACAAAATTGGAGGGTGAGCATTCAAAAATTTCGAAGTCAGAAAATAAGGGACACCCTAATGAAAGCCCATGAAATCTCCCCCTTCCACCTCTTCCTAGGTGCTTCAGAAGTTCAGCTGGGATATTATCTAGTCCATCGGGTTTTCTCACCTTCATTTCTTGCAAAGCCTTCTCTATCTCACTATCCAGTATTCCTAGTCCCAGTTAATTCTGATCTGTCTTTTTCCACTTCTATGTCCAAGTTCCTAGACCTATTTTCTCTATCGTAGAGTTCTCCAACATACATATACCTCCCACTGATGGTGGATCTTCCCCGTTTCCATCTCTAAATGCTGCCAATAAATCGTCTCTTTTTGTGAATGATAAAACAGACATGTGCAGTTGAGCACCCTTAATCCAGGAATCCCTAATCCGGGAACACCCATAATCCGGCAATTTTGCCACAACCACCTACCCGGTACTTTGTGGAAAATGTCGAAACTTTTTTACAGAAACATTGCTTCATAACCTGCCGAGATATTATCCCATTCTTAACGTTAATTTTCCAATCGCGAGAATCAGAATAATTTAAACATATTAATTTCCGGTACTTAGAGTACACTGGAATTATTCAGCAACTTGAACTAAACATACAAATTTGAAGAGATCGCCGAGATGGACTAGTTTACAGATCGGCCACTTTCATTGGCGCGTGCATTTTTGATTGACCACTGGACGTAATTTGATAAAATTATTTGTTATCTGCTTATGTTTCTCCCTAACCATTTCTAATCTATACAGTTGTGGTAACAGAGGAGGAGTGAGCATCAGTACAAAATGTTAACGATTGCAGAAGAAGTGCAAGTCGTGAAAAAGCTTGACTCCGTTGCATCGATCGGTAAATCGTTTGTCTGAAACATACAGCGTGGGATCTTTGACAGTATAATGATTACACATTAATTAGCAGAAAGAGAAAATCCTAAACATTTTACAACTAAAGTGACACGAAGAAATGGGTGACAGAGAGACTATGAAAGACGATTTAAGTGTTGATTTTACATCGCGTGGTTAATTCGATTGCGTCGAAGTGAAGGGCTTAGTAGTATTTCCGGCCAAATGCTAATGAAGCAAACTAAACTATTTCAGAAACAGATATAATCTAAAAGACGTAATGTGGGAAAGCGTGTGCATGGAATAGTATTTTACAGTCAGTTCTAAAACACGTGTGGTTTAAATTGTAGCCTGCTTTGAGGCTTGATGTAGACGAAATAAGTGGGGATTTCAAAGGCTTTCATGTTTCAAAGGCTTCAAAGGCTTTCGAGGATAAACGTATGATGATGGAGTTGGTTGACTGTGCAAACAGCATCCATAACCCTGAACTAAAGGAAATGGAATTGGTAAATTCAGAGGAATGGATAGCTGGCCACCACGATAGCACTCACTACACGTAACATTTCACTGATGATGAAATCACTGAAATGGTAATTCATAACAATAAATATGAGTGGGGATGAAGATGAACACTATGCTTAGCTACCGTTATTTTCACTCACCACGCAACTTCGATACTTTTCAGTAGTAATAACTTTGTGAATTAAGAAAGCCATTTCTTTCTGATTATTCTCAGTGAATCTTTTAATTTTTATGCTCAGTAAATGGCAAACGAATATATTTTGTCATAAATAATTGACTCCTTTCAATGAAAACATCCCGGACATCAAAAATCCATGCATGACCCATAGTCCGGCAAAATCCCTAATCCGGCATCACTTCAGTCCTGACTGTGCCGGATTAAAGATGCTCAACTGTACTATAAATACCACACTTATTTCTCAATACCATCACTTATTTATTCACTGATTTTTGTTTTTATAATAATTTTTTAACAAATAATATACGTATGAACAATATGTCTAACTCCCAACGTAACAGTTGGTTTAACCCCTCCCCCCTTTAGTTTTATGTACTTTTTTCTATTTGTGGTTTAAAGTCTGTGCCCACACATTTTAGGCATTCTAAAGAGGGAAATAGGTATAAGGATAGGATTGGAGAGGTAGGGAGGAGCAATACGTGGCATTGGCATTAGTCATCTCTTAACGAAAGGCACCAAAGGGACCACAGTTTAACATTCCATCTGACAGTCCAAGTACTGAAGATGAATGCTCTCCACTTAACACTGAAGTAGGGGCTAACTTGCCAATGAAAAATATCTTTCACTGTCAGGATACCGAACTAGGGTCCTCCACATGAGAGGTCATTACTCCAACCACTACACCAACCTGACCTCCAGGACACATGTAATTTATGGACTGTTTTACCACCACTTGTAAATATTTTGTCACCAATGATTTTAGGCTAATTCCACGACAATACAAAATGGCTAACTCATGATACCCGACTAATTTCCCATAAACCTACCTCTCATACTGGGACTAGATTTGGTCAGTGCACAGAAAAGTATTACACCTTGGCATTCCCAAAACCAATACTCTCCCTTTTTCGTATCTACTTATCTCTACCTCTCTTTTTGTTGTCATCAACATCACTCTACCTATTGGACATCACCCACCTGCTCTCTAAGCCTTTTTCAAATTACTGGTATTTTCATTATGAAAGGGGGATTCACTCATACAAATGGCCAATTGAATTAAAAAATAATTTTTTACACAACAAATCAGTATGGTAAACCACTTTCCACTGAAAATCTTTGCAGCTCACTTTATCATAAAGTTTACACTATTATGTAGGGTATGACCAAATAATTCATTTACTTGCATTTCATTTCAATTCACTCCACTCTTATATTTTAAAAATAAAATTTATTTAAGTTTTCAAAACAACAAAAAAACTTTCTTCAGCCACAAAAACCATCGTAAACATTGCCATAGGGCTAAAACATTTTTGATTAACTCTCAGCGAGAGTACTTAATCAGCGAGACCATAAGTCAAGGGTGTCGTGAATTAAACTCTCTCCTTTTTAGTTCTTTCCACAGCTGGTTTGTGGTTTGGTGTCCACGGACCAAGACTTCCATGGGCATAGAAGTCCATAGGATACGAAGGCCCGAGACTGCACTGTCCCCCCTTTCCACCCTTTTCAGTATTGCACTTGCACGAGTCCTTTTCCTTCCTCCACGTAGCACCGCTTTGCCCAAGCGCCACTGTAGCCTCGTACGGTGTCAACAGTGGCTGCTTGAACTCATGACCCCAGTCTATGGACAAGCGAGGACATGCCACTTGCACCCAGGCCTCGACATAATCTTTAAAAAGATTCAGCTTGCTGGGGAAAATTTCTGACATGAGGATGGTCACAAATTCCTTGTCTTCAGACACTTCAATCATTTGCTGTAAAGGAAATAGGCATTAGTTTTAGCCTTAATAGTCTACCAAAACTTTAAAAGATGCATAAAACTTGTGTCAAAGCAATAATCGAACAATATACTAATAAATCTCAAAGCCAGCTTTTATGGTAAAAAATTTCTAGACATTCTGGATGCATGTTCATTGTGCTTTTTATGGACAAGGTTTTCTTGGCATTCTGATGAATTAGTCTTTTGGTAGTCTTCTGCATTGCATTTACTGATGGTGATATTTCACCCACTCTACTGCAGGCATCCTCGCTGAAGTGAGGAATGCTTTGAATTGATGCTTACTTATACATGGCCCCCGAGGTGGCCGGGCGACTGCTGCTCTCTGATTGGCTGTAGTTTTAGTGTGGAATTTACAGTAAAGAGGGTGAAACACCCACTAAAGAGGGTTAAACATCACCATCAACAATACACAATGAAAAGTACAACTTGGTAACAATTTCACATAAATTTTGAACCACTGTGATTCATTGTGGAAATGAAATTTCACAAAGTGAGCCTGAAACCATCAAGTTCACCATCAATAATGATAACATGAAAGACTCCTGAAAGGCTGCCTGAATGATTCATTATGCTTGTTGAATATGGTCAAATATGAGATTTTACACTGAATTAGTTGACTAAACATATGAGATTAGAGTAAGAATTCAACAAGTGCTCCTAAAAGGCCATGTATTCTTGATTCCATGACAAATACGATATGATCATGCAATTTCATCACAATCAAATATTCTCCTTCCAAGAAAATTTGATCACAACACATGTAACTTGTCTTCAACTGAATAATATAGCATGAAATAATAAGATTTTACAGTAGTGCTTTCCCAATATGTCTAATCTTCAGGCAAGTAAACAATCTAAGGAAATATGTAAGTAACTTGAGTCATTCACATGAGAAAATTAAATAATTTTTACTCATCTAAAATAACCAACATTTTAAATCATATGACAATTTTTAAGGTTGTTTTACTATCCCCTTTCACGATTTGTCACCTCCTTACGTTTTCCCATCAACAGCTCATGTCACAGAAAAATGGTTGTTGCTCCCTTTATACCACCCAGCAGCAAAAACCATTCACACTTACACCAGACACCCAACCACAGAAATGGATACACTTACCATTATCTGATCCAAAACTTTTGGACTTCCCTGACGTCCCAGTGTTCCCAAAATCAAACCGAAGCGTTTAGCTGAGCTTGCTTTCTCAATTGCCTTATGTCTTGTGTTCAGCATTCTATGATGATCATAGAACTCTTCGGTTAGCTTCTTTTCATAAGGATCATACCTGTTACATACAGAATGAGAAACATTGGTTTACATATTTTTGAATAATTTTAATACAACAAAGTATATGTCAAACATATCTTGAACCCATGAGCACGTTATTCCTTCCCGGCACTCTGAGATCTGGCGAACCACACCAAGTCTTAGACAGACCAAACTACATATAGGAAAACCTAGTCCTGGGCTTGCAAAAAGACTTCTGTCACTAAACAGGGGTCAATTACGAAAGGTAGTGGGACTCACTCACTCACTGGGCACTACCAGGTGATGAGGCACCTGCACCTCCTGGGAATCATAGAGCAGGTAGTGCGAAGAAGGGGATGAAACCACATCCCACATATACTGATTCTTTTGAACTTATACTGACTTTCATATGGCTAGTTTTTGCAAATGATAAGTCATTCTGTGATATTGCAGTTTTTGAGAAGCTATACGTCACTGTGGGTTTCCACCAACGTTTCCCATCCCCTGCTGGAGGCCTTTCTGGTAGAATGGTCCCTCGGTGCATTTCCCTGGTATTTATGTTGGTTCAGGTACGTGGGATGAAGAGTGGGATGGGGTAGGTTTTTCTTATCGAATATTACAGATTTCAAAACCCGAAGCCATATGTTGTTGATCTTCTGTTCTCGGTCCCAGTTAAAATTGTTGGTGTTCTTCTTTATCTCTATCCCCTCTCGAATTAGGCGAGTTTGAAAGTGTTTGTCTCTTGATAAGACCTTCACACCTAGGATATCTATTATGTGCCCATCAGCGGCATGTTCAGTGACTGCAGAGTGTTGAAAATTATGAAGTCAAATGACTGAGAGATTTCATATAATACATATTATACACAACATAAAAGGACGCGATAAATTGGAATCGTTCGGGGTCTACGAAATTGAATGCAAAACATGTGATAAAGTACACGTTGGCGAGACCAGGTGTAGGGGCATTTGGGATGTAGAGCTTTCCAAAAACTACAATACCATAGGCATGAACCACAAAAGTGAAGGTTTCTCGGGTCCTCCACCAGGTTATTTCGTCCATTTCCACCAACGTTTCGATTCCCGACTCGGTCATTGTCTTCAAGGCTCCGGAATGCCGAATGCTCCATTTCACCGAAATTGTGCTCCTAATATACCCTTCTCATGGGTTCACATGTCTCCCGAATGGTCCATCGACCAACTGTTAGGAGGGTGTCTCCTGATTGGCCAAGAGTTTCCCCTGTATGTCCTCTTGTATGCATTTGAGGATCGGCCTCCAGGTGTTGCTTAACTGGAAGCCCACATCCCTGTTAAGATTCTTCTTTTGGAGGTGGATTTCAATGGCCTCCTTGACAACATGATCCCAGTAGCCATGTGATTGGCAAAGACATTTTGCCTCGTCTCACTTGAATGCATGATCATGGCTGACGCTGTGTTCTGCCGCAGCTGACTTTTTCAGCTGTCCCAACCTCAGGTGCCTTCAATGTTCTTTCATTCTGGCCTCAATAGTGTGGCTCAGGATATGCAGAATTAGGAATCATGCTTTTGAGTTGAGTCATTTTTCACTGAACTGACTACACCTCCACACACATACAGTAAAACTTCTACCTAGTTTAGTTAACCTCTTCATATCGTAAACCTCCTTTTTCGTAATGACTCCGTGGTCCCACCAAAATTTGTATGCAATTATATGGAGAAACCTCTTCCTATCGTGCCTCTATATATTCGAAAAAGCTCTACTCTTTGTACTTAGAATACACCCCCATGAGGAGCCAACTACTTCCAAGGAGTAAAATATTCACTATTTATTTGATGGCCTCATACATATTATGAATGTGCTTACCTATTTTTAATTCGATAATTTTCTATCAAAATTTAATTAAATAATTTTCTATCAATTTTTAAATATTTGCCGGTAAAAATGCACAAAAAGATAAATTACATCATAAATTTTAGGTACACAATAGGCATAAAAAATTTAAAAAAAAGAGGCAGCTGGAAAGAACTAACTAAATTAGCAATTTTCCAAGCCATTGATGAGGGGAAGCAAAAAATAGACGTTGCATAGTAGTTTGGAATACCACCATCCACCCTGATATCCATTTAAAAAAATGTAGAAACTTAAGAAGCAATACATTGAGGGTTCTAAATTAAAAAATCTTGGGCAGTAAAAAGTGAACATCTGGATGAGCACACATTTGATTGGTTGATGGAAGGTAGAGCCAGAAATATTCCCATATCAGGAAAGGCAAAGAGAAGTATGTAGCAGTAAACATGAGAATTGAAAATTTTCAAGAATAAAATAGATGGCTACAAAATTTTAAAGTGTGGTGTAATGTCAAAACATTGCAGATGTGTGTGGAAGAAGCTACTGTTAAGTGATACAGTCGTAGAAGAGTGAAGAAAAAACGTTGCAGATGATTTTAGTGGGGTGTAAACCATGAGACATTTTGAATTCTGATGAGGCAGGAGTTTTTTCTAACTTGCTTGCTGACAGAACTCTGCCATTTAGAAGCCAATCCTACCATGGAGAGGGAAAAAAGCAAAGAAAATTCACAGTGATTTTCTGAGTCAATTTTGATGGCTTTGAGAAATATGGAGCTACTTTTTATTGAGAAATGTATAAAGCCAAGAGGCTTTAAAAATGCTCAAAGATGGAAATGAGCAACTGGAAAATAGTCATCTTTATTGGTCAGTGTACAGCACATAAAATGGAGGGGATTGTGTTACCATAAATGAAAATAGAGTATTTTTCTCCAAATACCACCAGTAAATTGCAACCCCTTGATAAAGGAATATTTCCAATGTGAAGAGAAATTACTGGGTGGTGGGCATGTTTCAAACAGTTAATGAGAAAAATGATATAAGAACAGTGTTTGTGGAATATAATGCATTATATGTACAAGCTGTCTTACATGCACTTATTTAAAGTTGCAGGTTATTGAGAACTGTTTCAAGAAGGCTGGATTTATGGGGGACAGCAGCAAGAAAGACATTATGTATGAGGATGAGCCAACAGAGTGGCATGAAATAAATAAAATAATTAATGCTCAATCACAGTTTGATAATTTAATAAATGTTGACAAGGCCTTTCTCACATGCACCCCAAATTAAGGGGATGGTGGTGGGAGATGTGGAGGAAGAAATTGGAGGGGAGTACCAATATATCTTAATAGGGAAGAAGTGGGTGATGGTGAGGAGTGAATGTCAGTGACAATCAAAAATGAGGTGCAGGATGCTTTATGTGGGATCTTTTTGTATGGAACAGTGCAGCAATGAGAATCTTCTACCATTAAATAAGGTAGAAAATATCATTTCAAAAGAATTTGAAAAAAATCAAAGAAACAGAAATTAAAATTTTTTCAGTAAAGAGTTCTTAAGTAAGTTTTAGTTCTCTTGTTTTTATAATTATAAACATTAAAACTATGTAAAATCATAACTGCATTTATTTAATTATACAAATATAGTAATTAAAGAGACAGCAGCACATAGTATTGCCTAAACGTTCCATAAGGTTTAATATAGGTGTTCATTTTGCTGAAACCTCTTTACAACAAACCTCTATTTATCAAAATGACCAAAAAATTGGTTCCTTCCATTTCGATATAAAGAGGTTTTACTGTATTTAGCAGCCATAATGGATGCAGAGCTATGTCACATTCTTCCAGAGAAACTAACTATACTTATATATCCTTACCATGAATGAGCCACTACTGGGCTATATACTCATGTATTTGTGTCTGTCATGATTAAGTGAAATTGTGCTGAAGATTATTGCAACTGCCACTCCATTTTTACAGCAACCCTGGAGTTTAGTACTTTGGAATTTACTGCAAATCCCAGTAAGCACTAGTTTTCAACTATGGGTGGCAATCATTAAGGCTTCAAAATCAATTACTTGATTTACATTTAGGGAATAACAAGCTAAGTAATCTTCCACAAGTATATTAAACAACTCAATGTGCTTCACCATTGTGACATTAACATGCTACGGATTATGACTTTATTATGTTATCAGTTTATTATTTCCATAAATGACAACTGACATTAAGAAATACCCAATACAGAACAATTTATAATGCATTTTGAGGTGACATGCATGCAACATAATGGCAATCAGCATTAACCCTGATGCAGAATCGTAAGGAACTAGTAAGTGATAGTCCAAGTTAGCTGCCCAACAAATTCTGGTTATATGAATGTAAGAAGTCAGATATATTAACAATAGTGCCTATGTAAAGTTCTACAAATTTAATAAAAAGGTGCACAACCAATTTCACTACTTATGACATTTTCAGGTACACTCATTGTACCTGGTGATTCTGCAAGTGGCTAAACCAGTTGTCCGTCTTTTTATTAAATTTTTGGAACTGAAAAGCTCTGATGCTGTTGAACCCAAAGTCACTGTTGTCTCATTGACCCATCTCCAGTCCTCACCTGAAAGCTCGTAGAGCAGGATTTGCAATCATGGCTGCCTCCAGGTGAAAACGTCCATCGCCCAAGTAAATAACCTTGTCGACATTCTGCACGGAAGGGGCTGTGCACCCGAGGACTTCTCCAGGCGAAAGAGGCCGACTTTGTGGCAGAACAACTGAGAGACCTCTTTCTCCAAAAATTTTTGCTGCTGCATGCAAGGATTTGACAAACTGTATGGTGCTCACAAGAGCTAAACGGTTACATTCTTGGTCAGCAGGAAAGTTGTGACATACAGTCTCAATAAAATGGTCCAAATCAATTTGTATATCCACAAACACGTAGAGCACAGGAATATCTGTTATATTCACAGGTATGAGACAGGAATGGCCGTAGTGCACCAATAAATCCACACCTAGAGCCCTGAAATAAAAATGCAGATTGCTATGAGTTTTATATTTACTGATTCAAGATTCGTAACTAGCAATTTACCCAGTATTAATAAAGAGGCTTTGATGGTGATGTTCTTGTGCAGTATTTGTTTGTTCGGTTTTTATACTGTGTTGGTACACTTTTTATACCATATCTATACACTTTTTTACAATATTCCACTAGTTCTTCTATTGGCTTCCACATGTCAGCAACACCAGCACTGGCAAAATATTTTTTAATGTACATACACAGTATAAATCCTCTGAACAAACAAATATTGCTAATACCTAGTGTTTTATGTCTTTTAGCATATTATCCATGTGCAGCAGCTATAAAATATGATTTGATTCTAATAATCTACAGATTAATAATAATGATGATTAATCTGTAGCTATAGTAATCTCAGTAAAAATAAGAAAGTTTTTGATAAGTATTTCACAGTAACATTCTACAGTCATTATGGACGGCAACAGGCTATAATCATTTGCGCCATTAAAGATGGGATGGTATAGATGAAATATTTGGGTACACAGGATGAGTGAAGAGAAACCCAGCATCAACATTTGACTTCTTACTGATTGTGAGAAGTACCCAGGAGTCCATTACTTAATACCCCATCTAATGGACTGAGTGCCACACTTGAAAAAATCTCCTCAGAGCAGTGCAGTAGGGAAAGATTATACTGAAAATTACCTGCTCGTATCAGGATCCACAAGCCTGGGACTTTGGGTTGGAAGGTCAATTCTCCAGCGAACACAATTACCTCGTGCTTTTAATATTTTATCAAAGAATTGGTCTATTAATGATTAATGCTAATCTTTGCCAAAGACCTTCAAACATTCATAATGAATAAATTCTACCCATCCTCCATTTCCTTTAAATCCAAACTAAACCATGTGACCCACAGATCTTTAATAACATCATAATCTCAGCCATTAGTCCCCTCCCCCTGTTAACTAACACTCATTAATGCTAAATACAATTGAAAACTGAGAGTATTAATACCAATATGAAAAGTAAATTCTTACGAGGAATCCATTACATTGGTAGAGGGAGGAGTGTCTGAGAAAGTGTAGGGAAGTTTAGAAAAATTACATTAGGTAGTCGCATATTTTGATTGAGGGAAAAAGCACAGTCAGGAAGAGAGCTGTATTGATAAATGCCACGATGAGGGTTAGAACATAGGATATTTATAGAAGAGATAAAAGGGAAGGGGCCTGCATTTAGTGCCAGAGGTAACGCCAGTATCTCATCTTTTGATTTTACTTGACTCTATCTACGATGGATCGTCAACATGGGTATGTGGATTAAGATTAGTCATACACTTATTTGGGAAGAGGAAATTGGGCCGAATGGAAATTGGGAACGAAACGAGACCCATTTCGTTTTCCAATTTGTGGCAAGAATCTTAAAATAAAGCAAGCGCCTTTTTACTTAGCAGTGAAGTCGTCGACACAGCATGCTCCATACGTGACATCGCCCATTATAACAATGTCTGCATCCGTAAACTTCATAATTATATCTGCAATGGTGGTAGCAAACATCAGGAGACCTTCAGGCATCTATAAAAGTTGGCTCATTATATATTTACCTTTACTAAAAAGTCTTAACGCTACCTTAAGTCAATAGATAAACATGCAGCACCATGATAAATTACCTGTAAGCCAACGCGCCTTGATTTAGAACTCTTGATGCGCCAAATAGTTTTCATTATTTCAAAATCATAATTTTTGGGGAGCACTTCACATGCTTTGCGCAATTCAGGATTCAAAAGAATATCATCTGGTATTTTATTTATAACCTTGGTGTATACTTTACGATTAGGATTAGCACGAACAACAGCTCCCGCGTCTCCATCCATTGCTGGATGTATATTTATACAATGAATTACACCACTTTTAAGGTCAATAATTCCAGAATTGCACACGGTGTAGTACTTTAGATCTCAGCATGAAATTGAAATCCAGTTTTACCACGAGTTTTATGATGATCACTCTTGTTCATCACAATGAATACCTATTTGTTTACTGATGCAATCGATAGATTTACACTGCTTTACATTATGGTCACTCCGACCCAAGGTCATCTTTTCCCTTTTCCTACTGTTCCACCACTTTTCACACACTCAAAACCACGACAACGGGTCCACAGGGCTAACGAGCATCTGCGAATTTCGCTGGTTTCGCACATGTGATAACAATCACTTTCCAATGAGTTTCTCATACTTCTCATCCACGTTTCGCGCTTCCGTCCGCAATAAATTATTCTTTTGTCAAATGTATGAGAAAATTTTATTGGCGGTTCATCTTGTATTTGTGTGGTTTGTGTTTTCGCGTTTTCCCTGTCGACGACACAAGTTAATGATTGCGTTGGAAATCTAGATAAGATCATGCAAGTTTATCATGGTGCAGTGTAACTAAATACCCTTAATGTCGGTGTTTGCCATAGAAAATTTCGTCGTTAGCTGATAAGATTTTAATCGGGCCATCTAATTCAACGACCATATTCACTCACGTCAAATGTCGAAAGTCAAAGGTAAGGGAAGAACCAACACAAAGAGGAAAAAGAAGAGAAGTAGTGTAATAAGAAAGAAATCATCGGTGAAGAATGTATCTAAGCAAAATGAAGCTAAGAAGTCGAAAAGTATTGCAGCTGTAGTGGAAAACGTTAATAATGAGGGTGAACTGTCATGCCATCCTCCAAGTGAGAATGGTTTTCCGGTTCCAGCTCCGAGAATATACCCAAAATATTTTAAATTCAGCGAAGAAGATCTCGATATGATATGTGAATGGGAAGAGTGCCATTTCAGAACTGATGATTTATACAAATTCGTCAGTCATGTTGAGAATCATATCCCCCAGTTGGATGTAAAAGTCTTAACCTCGGGAGAAGGTACACATGAATTTCTAATTTCGTTGTTTTTTTCACTAGATTCCCGAGAAAATTATTGTTACTAATTCTGTCTTTTGCAGTTGTGTACACATGTCGATGGGATGCATGTGAGTTCGAGTGCGTTGATAGAAGTGAAATTTCAAGGCATGTGAATTATCATTCTTTTCATACGAAAATAAAATGCGTCGGTTATAATATATGCCAGCGAACTGGTGTACCCGTAAGTTTTTCACTTCGCTGTAAATTAAGGTTTATGTACTTGGCTAAGAGAATCACGAACTTAATAGTTATCGACCGTTCCAGGCATGCAATTACCACGAATTGGGAAGAAATGTGATTCCGGATATTCCCAATTCATACCGATGCAACTGGGAAGATTGCACAGATACCTTTCAAAATGCGCAGAAATTCTATGATCATGTTGAATGCCATTTAAGGGGTCATTCTAGTGATAAAAGCATCAGAAATGCTTATCCTTGTCGCTGGGGATGTAAGAATCATATGGTTAAAATTTTCTCAATATTAATATTGTAATATACAATTACATAGTGTTTTTCCCTCTTTAGTGTGCAAAGGGAAGTGTGCGACGAGACCAAAACTCAGAGACCATCTCAGAAGTCATACTCAAGAGAAGATGGTCGGATGCCCTGTATGTGGTGGGGTATTTGCCACTCGTGCTAAGTATTATGATCACTGCAAGCGTCAAATTCCTCTTGAAAGTAAGTTAAGTCTTGTTTTTTTTTAATAAATTGCTTTTGTCCAATGTACCACTCAATTTTGCCTCTTGTAAACTAATTGGTTCAGTTAATCCTTGTTAAATGATAATTTTGTGTTTGTCGTGCCAAACCTCAAAGATGCATGTCGATTTTGTTATAATTACAGGTGATGATTATGGAAGTGGTCATTTTTTTCATAATGTTAATGCTCACAACATAATAGGAAAAGTTTCATACAAGGAAATAAAATGAGATTAGCTAGTGGAATATAGAATATAATATATATTGTCCAAAGATCATTATGTAAGGCACATCAAAATACATATACTTACTATAAACATGCATATTATGGCTCATAAAAATAACATCAATTTATTAACTTTGATCATTGAGATGATAACTGAATAATATAACTTAGCATGTAATAGTGTTCTAATTTCCTGCTTAAAAGAGTTTATATTTTTAATATCGTTGACTTTATATGGGAGTTTGTTGTCTATATGAATTCCCATAACTCTATAACCTAAAATAGATTTCATATACGTACATAAGGAATATGTAATTATTATGCTGTCTTGTAGAATAGCTGTGTAAGCCTGAGTTCTTTCAAAAGTCGTGATATTTGCATAAACATACAACAAAATGTAAAAAAATGTATGTACAAGGTAAAGATAAATTATCCTAACATGTCAAATATTGGTCGATATGGTGCAGTGGTTGAAGCATTTGCAATCGAACCTACTACTTTCTTTTTTAGTTTGAAGATTACAATAGAGCGGGGAAAGAGCCCCAGAACAAATTACCATACATGAGGCAAGAATAAAATTCTGCATCATACAAAGTAAGCAATACATCAATAGAGAACTGTGTGTCTCCTAAATCTTATCATGAAACACTTGGAACATAATTTATTGGCTAATTCATAAATGTGAGGCTCCCAGGTTAAATATGATTCTAGATGAAGACCAAAAAATTTATTCTGAGTGACTTGAAGGATCTAAGCAATGTCTAGATCCACATGGACATGTTTATATATTTTACCTCTGTTCATTATGTAGAGAATAAATTTGTGGAGAACAAACTTGTGATTTCCAACATTTAGGTGTAAGAAGCTATTCTCACCCCACTTGCTTACGGCCTGAGGAACTAAGGAAATGAAACTTAGAGCAAGTTAATTGTAAAAAATATAAATTTTTCCCAGTTGGAAAACTTTATGGTGATGAAATGTGAGATGAGACTAAATAGGTTGAAAATAGGAAGGAAAATAAAAAAGTGGGATGTAGGAGCACTGATTAGAGGGAAGAAGAGAGAATAACAAGATATTGTGGATAGATGCATGAGGGAAGGGGAACAATAGATGAAGGGTGGGAAATGATAAAAACGGGCATAACAGAAGCAGCTGCGAAAACAATAGGAACAGTAGATGCTAGGAGGCTCGAAAACCATGGGTAACAGCAGAAATGATGGAAAGGATCGAGGAAAGAAGGAAATGGAAAAATGTAAACACAGAGCTAGGCAAAAGGCATTATAAGGAGATTAGCAACAGGCTTAGGATAGAAACAAGGAGGGCAAGAGAAAAGTGGTAGAGTCGGCAATGCGAGGAGATGGAGAGACTCTAGAGAGAAGGAGAAATAGGCAATCTGTACTCAAAGGTTAGAATGTTATCGGGAACCAAGAAATGGAAAATGGTCCCGTGCATCAAAGACAGAAGGGGAAATTCAGCAATGGAACCAGAGAAGATCAAGGATCGTTGGAAGGAATATGTTGAGGAACTGTATGATAGTGAAAATCAGCCTAAGAACTTGGACATAGAAGAGGAAAAGGACATAGATCAGGATTACGTGGGCCCCAGAATACTGGATAATGAGAGTGAGAAGGCACTGCAAGAAATGAAGGCAGGTAAAGTGGTGGGGGTAGATAACATCCCAGCTGATATTCTGAAAAACCTAGGAAGAATGGAATTGGACAGATTTTATGAACTTGTTCTTAGAATATACAAAGAGGGGGCTTGGCTGGAGGATTTTTTTTAAAACCGTGCTGATACCTATACCAATAAAGAGGGTGACAAAAGAATGCGAAGACTAAAGAACGATATGTTTGATTTCTCATGCGGCAAAGGTAGTGCTTAGAATCATCAATAGGAGAATGGAAAAGAGAGCAAACGAATTCCTAGGCGAGGATCAGTTTGGATTTCGGAAGGGGAGGGCCACTTGGGATTTGATTGCAGTGATGAGTATACTAGTGGAAAGGAATCTGGAATACAATCAAGATGTATTCGTGTCATTTTTTTGATTTCAAAAAGGCGTTCGACGGAGTGATTTGGGACAAGTTAATGGAAATATTGCGGAAGATAGGAGTAGACTGGAGAGACAGGAGACTGATCCGGAATTTATGCATGGTGCAGAAGGCGCAAGATAGAGTAACCGATGGAGAATCGGATTGGGCAACAATAGGGAGGGGAGTTGGCAGGGCTGTCCTTTTTTGCCGGTACTTTTCAACATATACTCGGAGGAAATGGTGAGAGAGGCTTGGGATGTGCTGGAGGCTGGAGTAAAGGTTGGGGGGAAATTGATAAAATCAGTGAGTTCTATCAGATGGGCAAGCGCTAGTCAGCCAGCCAGCCCGTGGCTTGCAAAAAATGCTGGATGCGTTGCAGGGAAAGTGCGAAAGATACGGGATGAAGATAAACCAGAAGAAAACGAAAGTAATGCGGATTTCAAGAAAATAAGGGCCAATGTAACAATAAAAGTAGGAGGTCAGATGCTAGAGCAGGTAGAGCAATTTAGCTATCTAGGTAGTGTGTTGGAAGAAAAAGGGTATAGCAGCATTGAAGTGAGAAGGAGAATTGCATTGGCAAAAGCTGTTACTCTTGGGCGTGAGCTAATGACAGGGTAAGTAGGGAAGTGAAGAAAAGACTAGTGAAAAGTTTAATATGATGTTTATATGATGATAATAAAAGTTTAATTTTAATGCACTGTATGGGGCGGAAACATTGGCATTGTGAAAAGAAGATGAAAATAGACTTAGGGCTTTTGAAATGTGGGTGTAGAAAAGGATGGATAAAGTAAAGTGCGTCGAAAGGAAGACTAACTATGAAGTGCTAGAATTGGTAGGAGAGGAAAGAAATTTGATAGATGAAATTAGGAGAAGGCAGAAGGTGTGGTGTGGATGGAAAAGGTAATAAAAGAGGATGGTGTTTTGAAGGAGGTGATTGAGGGAAGAGCGTTGGGTAAGCAGGGAAGAGGAGGAGAAGAATGGGTAGCTTGGATGGAATGATGGGTGGCAGGAGATATGAGGGGCTGAAGAGGGACATCATGTGTAATTTAGTGGGTGGGAAGAATTAAATGTCCATCTAAACCTACTTTCACCGGTAGAATACTAATAATAATACATTTTGGCAATGCTTCTATTATACACATTTGTAATGTCTAACTCAAGATGCCTTTGGGGTTACAGAAATTACTTAATCCAGTTATAGTTTTTCTGCGTATGCCAATCTGTAGGTTCTATTTAATTCTTGGTTAAGTAAACTAATAGTGTGGTTTCGTTTACTGCTCACATCAACTAACCAAATACATATGTGGTGTTCTTAGCATAATCTGAACTCCTGGCACTCAGATATTGACTCAATATAGGTACACATGAACTGTTGCTAGCGTTAACTGGACATTTTAAAACCAGACCTGTGAAGATTTGTCCTGAATTACATCCCTTGTCACAAATGAAGATTCGTCTGTTCTGATGCAGTATTCTTTGACTTTGGTTCTAGTGCATGGATATCAGTGTTCCCACTGTTTCAAGTTTTATCCATCAGAGCGGCTACTGAAAGGTCATATGAGGCTTCATGTCAACCATTACAAATGCCCATTCTGTGACATGACTTGTCCTGGTCCTGCGAGCTTGAGTAATCACATCCGTTTTCGTCACTTGGATGAGAAACCATTCCAGTGTGAACTCTGTGATTTCAGGTAAGTTTGCCATTTTCAATGTTATGGTTCTTTTCACTTTGGGCCTTTCCAATCTAGGAACTCTAATGTATGACCACTTCACAGAACAATTTTTCATCCAAAGGGCCTATTGTTTTGAAAGTATTGGCCAAAAATATAGGTTGAACATAAGCACATCAAGGGAACACAATACAGAGTAAATTTTTTACCTATATTCAGTGACTTCCAAATGAGTCAAAACACATACTCTAAATTTTTAGTGCATTCTTAACTGGATCATAGCTTGTTACACTGAAAATTTCAAAATTTTAACATGCCCCATACCAGAGATATAAAAATAGTAAATTTTCCTATTTTTGGAAGCTTGTAACAGCTAAAGGCTTAGCAAACTCACAACATTTATTTGCACACATTTACTATGATACCTAGTTATACTTTAACAAAAATATAGACTGTGTGATCCCAACACTTCCATAAGGAAAAAATTGCAAATGTTGAAAAAAAAACAGCAATTTGTATCAAAACTTTGTACTCATCGTTCTCATAGATGTTACATAGTATGGTTATTAAAAACTATGTGAAATGAAAGCCCAATATGTCATGATTAGTCTGTTATTTGAACCATTTTCCTACAACTTGTAACTTCCGAGTAACTCTAATTACTGATACTTGCTGAAAGAGTCATTTTTACAACGAGCTGTGACCATCACGTAAGTCCTTGAGGTCATGGAAAAAATAAACAAAAATTGGTTTTGTGCCTTACATACTTGAGTTTTGTGGTAAATGATTTACAAACCGGTGATTAGGCGGGATTACAATTTTATTTTTTCACATCGTGAGAAACAGCACATTCAATAATACAGACATGGAGACATGTAATGCCAGTGCAGAGGAATAAAAACAAAATTACAAGAACAAAAGAACATAGTAATAGTGCTGTTTCCTGTTTACCTGCAAAATCCCTCTGCACACCTTATGGACAAACCTCTGACTGGGCAACAGCACGTGGTTCTCCCTTTCTCTTCTGGGCATGGTCCTGGCAGCTCAGCGTGATCTTTTTCCAAAATAAATATTAATCCATACTGATTAACCAATGAACAACAGCGAAATTACTAATTCATAAAATATTTCGAAACTTCGTGTGATTATTAAGAAAGATCATTGTTACTACATAAGAAAAATAAATTTAGTTATCTCATTCCAAGTTGTTATTACGGAGCCATAAAATGTGATGCATCCAGTTCAGAACCCGGAAAAATATGCTAAAATTCTGTTTCAAAGCACACCCTGAAATTAATATAGACTGCAAAAAATTTTGTATGCCTTCACTAAATACATAAATAAACAAGCTTTAATTTTATGTACTTCATTTAAAAATCCATGGAGCCGTCTTTAAGATATTAGTCTTCAAACTCGGGTGATGGTAATTTGCAATGGACAGTAAGCCCGTTTCCAGAAAAAATCATTTGTGGTGTTTTCCGTATCCTCAGCAGAATAAACTATCTGGGTGGTTATATTGTTTCTCTTCTACTGCTAAGACCTTGCTGACAAATGGGGCATGATTAGGCATATTTTCCTCATCGTCTCCTCAAGGATTATATGATGACCAGGGAGTTTGGGTTTACAGTGCGTGGGGGAAAAGGGTCTGGTTGTGGAGAGAGGAGATTCCAGTTGAGGGGGTATTTTTATCTGCCTTGCTGAGTTTGAATGGGGGAAGTGGGTAGGGGGTGGGAGAATGGCATCGCAGACCATCTGTGATGTTCCTTTCTCTTCTTCTGGGCAACCCTAAGGGGCACATGCAGGTGGTTGATTGGAACTGCTTTGGGTGCTGAGTGGAATGGGGAGGGTCAGGGATGCAGTGTCATTTGCTTACCGGTGTGTCTTCGAGGGATGTGGGGGTGGAAAGTGAAGAGGATGGTCTAGAGGTGTCAAAGAGCAAAAGGAGGAGTCGAAGACCCTCCCGAAAACAAAATACATATCCCACTCAGCACCCAAAGTGGTTTTGATTGGCCACCGCCACGTGCCCTCCAGGGATGCCCAGAAGAAGAGGAAGGAACGTCATGGCGTTCCATGATGCCTTTCACCCACCCCCTCCTCCTTCAAGCTCAGCAAGAGAGATAAAGATAAGCCTGCAGCTGGGACCTTCTCTCTCCACAACAGGACCGTTTTCCCATCACGCACCATAAACCCAAACTCCCGGTCCATCATAAGCCTTACCCCTATCAACACAACCTGCCCAAATTTCCTAAGGGCATCACCCACTCTCACTCACCCCATCCACGCTACAAGATTTGGATGCGGACAGCCCCTTTATGGAGACCTGAGCTAGGATTGCTTGTCGTAGAGGATGAGGTAGGGTTCACGGAGAATTTGAACTGCCATTTGAACTCCAGGTGCACAGCAGCGAGCATGGTGTATGCCATCACATGTAAGTTTTAGCCAAAAGAGAACAGTTCACATTATGAGAATGATGGTAACAGTTAAAACAAAAAATAACAAGGATAAATAATGGCATTAACTGCGATTTCCACATTACTCATGGTCTACATGATATGCAGAGTTGCATGCGGTGATGGGGAGAGACTGGATGTGTGGAGATGAATGCAACGCTATTCTTTCATTTCATTTTTGATGCACCACAATCAGCAATACTGATTTGTTAGATGTCTACGCTGTCGAAAATAGTTGTGCTGAAGCAGTTTTTTGTTGAGGTTCATAAAAACGAATTCCACTTGTTCCTGGGGACCGGGCCCGAAGTTCGTAATTTCGAAAAATTCGTGTTTTGGAATATTGCCATGTTATTAGTATAGGCTTTTCGTCTGGACCAGCAGTTTTGCTTTGTATAATCGAAACTTCGTATTTTCGAGCTTCATATTATTGAGAGTTTACTGTACTTGTATCTGAGACAAAGGGGATACAGCATTCCTCCAGTTATTTAGTTCATATTTAAAAAATATAGGTATTGATGAAACTCTCATGGCATTGGTTATGTGCCGACGTTGCATTAAAAATACATGTTTTTCATTGTTTAATTTATGAATGTACATATATTCCTCTTACAACTACCCGAGGTGGGGTTTCTTGTGTCTTGTTTGGTGCCCTTTGTATCCAGATAAGAAAATTTTAGATTGTCTGGGTTGCTGAGATCCACATTACCGGATGCTATCTCCAGTGCAGAGTCTCTGGCAATCTTAGGCATTTTGCTTTTTTCCGTCAATTGTGTCTCAGAAATTATGTACATCAGTCATTATCATGTACAATTGGTTTTGGCAGTTACATCATCTTCACATGGAATATCACAAAGTTGTGGATTCCAGGTATTTAAAAAATTGTGTGGAACTCACTAAATGTGTCAATACATCCAGTCATGAAATATATGGTGCTTGTTATGTATGTTTACACTTTTGTCTTGCAGAGGCAAGACTCAAAGTGACATAGCTTGCCATCAGAGAGCTCATCTACCTGATGGATTCTACAAATGCACTGAGGAGGGATGCGAATACTCTGCAAGGTCTCCATCAGCATTAAGTTGGCATTATCGAAAGGTAAAGCAATATGAAGCTTTCATGTTGGATATAATAATCAGGCACAGTCTCTCACATCATTCTAATTTTCATCTTACAAGGACCAACTACCATTTTATGAGTATTTTAAGGTGGGCTAAGTAGGTTCTGATACGTTCCCGGCAAATGCAATTGGTTGAAGTTGTTCGTGTTCTCCACCAGGATAATTCCCCCATGGCTGCCGACGTTTCGAATTGTGAGTCATCCATCAACCTCAGGGCTGAGTGATAATGGGCAACTCCTACATCCAAATGTTGGCATTATTGAAATTGAACATGGTGGATAAGCCAAACTATATTCACCAACGACTATCATTCTATTTGAAGTCATAATGCCCTTGCTCAGCATAATTGTTAATTTCATTCAATAAATGAGATTTGATTGCTTCTGACTTTGAAATGTTTCCCTTTCCACTCAAAAACAATAATTGGGGAAGGAAATAGCTTGCAATTGCAAGTAAATGTTAAAATTACTGGTATTTCATTTGGACTGGTAGTTGATCTATTGGGTTTCTTTTAACAGATTAACTTACTAAATAATGTGCCTGCCCTGTTAGTAAATGATACCATAACCATTATTGATAGTGTACTGTTATCAAAAAACAAGGTTAGACAAAACTTGCAATTTAGCTAGAAGTTTTAAGATTTTGTTTATTTTGGTATACAATTATACTTTATTATTGCTTGTTCAGTCTACATTCTCCCTTTTTTTATTTTAGGTGCATGCTAATCAAGTGGATCCATTGTACTGCTGTCACATATGTGATGGCCGTTATTGCAGAGGTTTTTATCTGACAAGGCACCTTGTGAGCAAGCACTCATTTCAGTGGCCTTCAGGACACAGCCGTTTCAGGTATAGGTTTTGTCTGATTTTTTCTGTTTTTTTAATTATTCGTTTGTTATTAATTATCTCGCTTGAGCTCATTTTCTGTCATGGTAAATAATTAACTTATTCAACACAGTATTGTTCCTTTATCTCATTCATGTGTCACTTTGTGTCCTCAGACCATTATAATGTCACTATAATAGGGTAGTTTCCTATTATTTTTTTTTTTTCTTGATTGAAAGTTTATAACCTCTGGAGTACGTGTTTTAAGCCATTCGATTTTTAAATGAGTTAAGTATTTTTCCTCATTAATTAAAAAGTGAAAAAAATCAATGACGCGAAAACGCGACGGCAAACTATTGCATGCCGGTTAATCCTACGTGTGACGTCAAACTATTTCCTCTACCAAATTGTATTTATATTCTCACATGTGCCATGTTTGTGAAGTGTTATCCACATTACTTTCACATTAACTCTGAATTTCACAGTCATAACACTCGCTCCAAAAATGACATTCATAGTCATCTTTATTCATTTAGCCTCTGCCAGAAAGACCCCTATTACTCAATTGCTGCAATTTACAACAAGCTGCCCTCTGGTTTAAAATCCCTTACCTCACCAATGGTTTTTAAAAATAGATTGAAGATCTTGCTATATACCAAATGTTACTATAGTGTTCAGGACTTTTTACAGTAGAAACTCGAAAATACGAACTTCGTAATTACGAAATTTTGATTTTACGAAGCAAAATATTCGGTCCCGACCAAAAGGGTATCTAAGTGTATGTAACAGTACGCGATATTACGAAATAACGAAGTTTTAAAATTACGAACCTCGGATCTTGGTCCCGACGTGAAAAAGTTACTCGTTTATACGAATGATGATGGAACACAGTAACGTTTTGCGGCGCTCCTTGTCAGAGTTAAACATCTAATTAATCATCGTCGCCGAATACAATCTGCACTGAATGTATTACCTGAACGATATCTCATTTTTCAATGCTACAATAGTAAGGACGACTTTGAATCGTAGGCATCGTAGCTCATAAAATATGAAACCAATCTGACATAAAATGCGTTTTGCTTTGTAACCACGAGTCCACAGAGTTGCCAACGAGTAAAGAAAACGTAAATTTGTAATTTAACTAAATACACATTCTCCCACATCGCCCAGCCGCGGAAATAGGATGTAGACGCCTGAATGAAACCACCCGGCCGCGTCGTCTAGCCGCGACGTCCAGACGCGACAGTTGGACGTGGCCGCTGGACGCCCCAGTGAAACCAGACCTTAAGGACGACTTTGAATCGTAGGTATCGTAGTTCATAAAATATGGAACCAATCGGACAAAAAATGCGTTTTGCTTTGTTACCACGAGTCCACAGAGTTGCCAACGAGTAAAAAAATGTAAAGTAGTCGTGTACGGATATACTCGCCGGCGAGAGACTAATTGCTACAACCAGCATTTTCCTCTCATGATCCCTGGCATTTTTGTTACCAGTTTTCCCATACATAAATCCATGATGAATATTCCTGGTATAGAAGTCGTTTGCTGCGCGTTTGCAATAACTATGACATCTATCGGAGATGGTGCTATGTTGTTCAAGCTGTAGATTCAGTCGTGAATATAACCCAAGGAAGCTTTTTTTCTTCTCACTATTTCAGACTTATTACACTCAACCTTGCTCGACGGCATAATTATTCCGGGTGGCAAAAGTTATCATCGAAGGACTCATGTTTAATTTACCGTCCTCATTGAGCGTTTTGATGTAGCCATCGAGCAAGGCTCTTCATACGCATTTCCCTTCCCTTCTTCCACCGCCAACAGCGAAGAAAATCAGAGAAAGTATGAGTTCGCATGGTTCATAGGGCCATTTAGTTTAACGCACATTAATTCTAAAGGAAGACTAGTTCTGGGCGCATGCAAAATCAATGGGAAAAAATGCTCAAGCACCCATATATATATTTATATCGCAAAATGGTGTACCCTCCTCCCCTTTTCACTCCAACATAGCGATCGAAGAAATATCCTAAAAGAGAAATCACTAGGCAGTCCCCACCAGGAAAATTCACCCAGCTCTCCTTCTCCTTTGCTCCAAAACCTCGGCATACTCTCCCCCATCACCTTTCTCTCTCACTTGCGGCTAACCTATCCCTCCCACACTGGCTATATTTCCCCTTCAAGTGACCCTCCGTGACCCCCTTCCCGCTCTATGAGTGGGCACGAGCCATCCCCCTCACACCCGAGCCCGCCCTCCGGGATATCAGGCCCCTTCGAGTGCCCTTCCGTCCCACCCCCTCAACGCTAGGCTAGCATGAGATGCCCCACGCTGACTTTGCAGGCCCCCCATACCAGCTCTTGGGCCCTTTAAGAAGTTCCCTCCCCAATCTCAAGGAATCTGAGCACGCCGATGGGTCTAACTCAGCGTAAATATTGTTTTGCGGGCATATCTTGATTCATGGTAAAAGCTCCACTCGCCAGAGTCATGTCTTCCCTCTCCGCCGACGCAGCAAATTGGGGTAAGGGAGGAGGAAGATAAGATGCGACTATTCGGCGTAAAGCTGATGATTCATTCGAGGTTTAGTCTTCGCGCGCAGCCCTTGGCCTTGAACCCCAGGTGGATCACCCTCGCAACAGACGTAAGATACTACGAGACCATGGGCCTCGCAGCTGTTTTTGTGAGTGGGCGAATGGAGTAACCCCCACCCACAGCGAGGAGGAAAGGAGGGAAAGAAGGCAGCTTCCAGCTTGATGCGTGGCCTGACCTGGAGCTGCAATGCTGGACGCAAGTCTCCTTGCTTGATCGTAAGCAAAGGAAAAACGATTAGTAAAAATATCCCACATTTCAATTCAATAGCGAATGTTTAAAAGAATTCTGAGATATAATGAATGAAGAGCAGGCAGGCAGACCTAATCTGAATAGAACCACAGCTGAAGCTTCCGTGTAGTAGAGTGAAAAACGAAAATTATTGATTTATAATGTTAGCATCGTTAGTAGCCGATGAAGTGTAAAAGGAACTATCAACCTTCACCGTTGAAGTGCGTGGCTTGTACACCCTACTTCTGAAAGGAGGTACACAGCTGGACTCTTCTATAAGCTCTTCTTTCAGCTCTATCATCTCGGAAATAACCACGCACAAATAAGCTGAATCCAAGGGAGAAAAACGATTGTTATTTCGGGAAATTAATGGGCTTAGCATTATTTATACAAAATACATAACGTGTATCCATCGCATAGAATCCGCGAGAGAATCTCATTTTCACTGTCTTAGCTTAACGTAGGTAGATACATATATTATGCCTGACGCGGAGAAAGGGCCATCTTCTAACGAAATTTTATTCCTCTAATTTCAATATCGGGTGCCAATGATCGCGCAAGTCGCACACTTCCTTATTGTATGCATCAATCAGTAATACTAATGATGAAACATCGCTCACGCCTCAGTTGAAGAGTTCTCCAGTTAGGAAATAATATAGAAAAATGCGCTATGAAGCTTCATAGGCTTGTTCCAAACTGCACAAAAAATTGGGCAAAAGACGCTTCATTGCCTAATCATTCATTGGAAAAAAATAACGGCAACTCAGTTGTCGCGATGTAAATTTCCGCGGGGCTTAGATGGGAGTTTAATTCTTCCGAGTTTCGGGATTTCTGCCGTGAAAAGATGGAACGATGTGGTGGAAATCCCGAAAATCGGAAGAATCAACCTCCGACAAATTAGTTGCGTTAAACTGTTTGCACCTTGTGGGCATGAACACACATTTAAGTATACTTTTATGAATTATAACTTCGTAAATCATGCAAGTACGTCGCGAGAGTTCATCTTAATTTAAGGAAACGACAAAGAGCTTCATCGCGATGTTTTTGAAATATACTCGTTGATACGAAATTTGATATTACGAAGTGCCGATTTTTCCGGTCCCGTCGACTTCGTAATTTCGAGTTTCTACTGTAATGATATTTTGTAATCTGTGTTTTTACTGTACTTCCACGTCTCTGTCACTGTAATCTGTATTTTAATTGATGAAACCCATGGACATGCTCTCTACTTCGTTTCTCTCGCACAGTTTGATGAACAATTGACTAACGTTTTCCGGTGTATATTCAAAGTTTTTCTTTAATTAAATATTCTACCAGCATATTTTTTTGGAAGTGAAGTTCTTTTCCGTTGGTTTCCTGTGAATTCTTTGTCAGAAATTCAAGGCGTCCTCAATTTCTTATTTATTAAAGCGTATTCACCACGAGTTGTGCAAGTGATCTCTCATGGGACACCGGAGTCAGCATACCTCACTAAAAAGTTCAATTTCAGTGAATCGAACAAAAAGGTGTCATGCATTTAAGTTATTAGGTTTGAGTGAGTTATACCAAGGAACTTAGTAACCTCGGCAGTGTCATTCATTGCGAAATTCGTACAAAAATTGCTAAATGTGAGCTCTCCTCTCGTGTGGTGTGTACTTTGTTTTTCTCGAAGTTTTCTGTGGAGTTCAGCATTTATGAGTAATAATTTGTGTGTTAGAGTCATATGTAATACCACCGCTGATTAATTGGAGTGGTTAGTGATGTTAAAATTAGAATTTTTCTATGTCAATGTGTAAAGCGGACGCATGAGCTCGTGACTTGCTCTCATATTTTTCTATTTTCCTCTGACAAAGGCCTCGAAAATAACAAATAATGTGTAATAAATGTTTGTGATGTTGATTTAATGTAGGAAAAATGGTAGGAAGTGGATTTGTTGGGATTTAGCATGAAGAACTGTAAAATTTGTTTTGGTGTCGTACGAATTCGTGCTCGGCGTGACGACAGGTATATCTCTGATATTTAAGTACAGCTGATGCAGTCAAAGTTACAAAGATAGTGTGATTAGTCTTTGTGCACTGCATTATAAGTGAAAAAGCATAAACCATGGTGGTTTCCGTGAGATAAGTGCTGTCGGAAAAACATTTACCGTGTCAATCAAATTCTCATAGTTGTAATGACGTAAATGTTTTGGTGATTTTGTGGTATTGCATTTATTTTTTAAATAAAGTGATAATCAGTGTCATAAGTAAATTTTTAAGCCGTATCGTAAGAAATGAGTAGTTCCTATGTGGTTGATGCCCATGATGAATAGAATGCCTTGAGTGTGAACGCGATTTTCTGAGGAATAACTGTGTTAATACAAAGTAGCAGCTTTGACTTTAGTTCAGCGTAGAATTTCTGAGCAAATTAATTTAAAATGTAGAATCAGCTTGGTGAGTGAGGGAATCATTACAAGATGCATAGACTTAGGCAAACTAAAGAGATGGATGTAGGTGCAGCAAGATTTATCATTATGGTTTAACACATTAATTTCAGTATATTTAAATGTCTTGGGCAAGTTATCAGATTCATAGGGATCAAAGTTTGAACCCAGTATCAGTGTGTTTTTCAGTGTTAACTTTCTGAAGCCAGTTTTTCAATGCCAATAAACTTGTCATAGGCAGTCTCGTGGGATAATAGCTTTGATCTGCTTGCTTTCTTCAGTAAGCTTGATGTCGCTTCTTCACCTGCATAACCATTTGTAAGGAGAGACAGTGGCTTTATTCATATAGCAAGAGGGAATAGTCAGGGAGAGGGTTGAGGTTGTTGTAATAAGAGTACATAGTTGAGTATTTGGTAAGAATCCCTTCAAGACGTGAGACAATTACATTATTGTCTACCGTTGCCGTTAAAATCTTGTTCTGTAAACCATTTATAATGCATTACAGTGCCATGGAAAATAATTCCATTTCAAACGACTTGAAGTTCCCGCAGGGTAATTCGCTGTAGCGACAGTAAATTGTTTTGTACCTCGTAAGTTGGCAAAAAAATTGGCAACGTGTGTGATTTTTAGCTTCTCTCATTGGGGGAAAATCGATGTGTCGTCATTAATTTCGATGGCGTCACTGCCATCAGAGGCCGCACAGACTATAACTATCACCCTCATCAAAGCAAGTTGGGAGACGATGCATACTGTAGAGAGGAAAGATTGATAAGGAAGGCTACAAAAACACCACCACCGATGAGGATGAATGGCTATTTCAGTAGATTTGGGAAAACTCCTTCACTTCAGTAACTGTGGTCCACATAAAGACGAGCTCTCCACAACCTGAAGAATTGCACGAAGTCGCCTTTCGAATGTCAATATCCGCCTATGATGCACAGCAGCCAAGGTGGTGTTAGCTCTCGTGCACCTAGGCAAATGTGAACGCTGGGCAAGATTAAGAATGTTGGTCTTGAGTTATTTTTTCAGATGAGAAAACAGTCTATTAGTTATTTCATTGTCTCGTATTCCTCTTCGAGGCTGTTACCAGTTTATCAGCCAAACAATGCCCATTTTTCTCACACATACATTTGGGAACGACCCAGGAGCATCATTATGCAATGTTGTTCGCCGTCTTTCGTTTGCGGCGTATGGCGGACGTTCCATCAAATGACATCCACCATTATCCAAGTAAACTGGAACTACATTTGATGCCTGCGGAAGTGCTCGCCACCACTTTTAGGTGTTCACCTTACCGTCGGGTCTATCGTTCCAGATGAACGCCCGTGATAGTATACCAAATATAAGCTCCTACGAGTAGAGAGCAATCCGAAAGAAAAAGCTTTTAGGGTTTTGGAGCAAATTTTTAGATCCGTAATGAGTCATGGGCATCAACAATGACTATAGAATATCATCGGCATTCGCACAAGTGCCTTTTGGTGTTATTTCACCTTCAGTACCCTGGATTAGCCAAATGCCTCCTTATCTGTCATATTAGGTTCTGCAAAACTTCGTCGTAAATTGGTCCGACAGTAATGAATCACCAATTTCCGTAGTGCTTCATTCATAGTTTATTATTACGTTTTTTCACAGGTGTTATCTAAATGCTCATTTGTTTAGGTAAGAGAAAATTTATTTTACTGTGAACGTATCAATGAAAGATTCAAAAGACTAAAAATAAGCATTTTGAAATATCTATAATTTATTATGTATTTTCCTTATTAAATGTCATGATAGTAGAGCATCTGTGAGATGCTAGGGCCAAGGTGCCCAGAGTTGTCATTGGGCTTGAAAATACGGAGACACGTTCTCGAGCAAAAGGGATGCGTTTATTCGGCGAGCTCAACCATGCAGCGGCACTCCTTGCCGCTAAATGGGGCTGCAACCGCCTTACAAACCATCCGCTCAAGGCTCCCCAAGGTGGGTAAGAAACCCATTTCAGTGGGCAAGTGCACGACCTTATACCTTATCATTGAGTGTCTAGGGGGAGGGTTTGGAGCTCGGCCACTATGACCCCAACCCCTCCCTGTGCTCGCCATTGATGAACCTATCTTCTTCTCTTAAGTGTAGGGTCGACGAAGTGTACTGGAAAATCAGATAGAGATGACAGAGTATCTCTTGCATAAGCATAGTGATGTAAAGAGGGGACCCTTTGTCTAAAGAATGCTGCCATAGGAGTGGCTGATTTTCGGTTCATGCCGGGTCAATCCAAATTGAAAACATTACTTGTTAAAATACACTCATAAAAGTTAAAATTACTGAACACATTGGCAAAATTAGTTTTCCATAAAGGACACTTGTAATACCTAATGCAGTGGAAAATTGCACTTACCGAGATGAAATGTGAATATTTAAAAATAGCATCAGCCTGTATTAATGCACAATAATTTTTTTTGATTCCCACATACGTTGTGTTTTATGAGCAACTTTTACTTCCATTTTAAAAATAAGGAGAAAATTTGATCTGGATATGCATATAGCATAAGCATATCTCACTTAAAATCTGGAAAATAACGCTGAAAAACTAAAACCAGAGTGAATGACGATTTTAAGAGTCTTTCATCTTTCTTTGGGTCATTCACTCTTGCCAGTAATCTATATAAAATTCGCAAATATGCGAGATGGACCCGAAAGCTGAAGTATAGTGAAATAGCTTTCTTCTGCACTAACAAGGGGAGTGTCCGAGTTTCGGGTCAGGGATTTTGACGAAATTTGCCAGGCAGGTAGTCCTTGATTAGTTATTTACGAATCACCCCCCATGTAGGGTTATATATCCAGTAACTTCATCAAAAAATGAGTTTGAAATATTGTATTGCCAATATAAAGCTAATAATTAGCCATGTTTAACCAGTGCAGTTTGGGTTAGGGGTAAAGTACTCGCTTCACAATGGCGACGTCCCTGGTTCGAGACTCTCCTACAATTTTTTTTTCATCGCAGTTTCGTTGTACGACTGTCCCTGGTTTTAAATATTTTTAATCTGTTTACCCGGGAAGCATTTTAACTATTTTACGCACTAATTACGTAATCAGTACGTAAAATAGTTAATTACGTTATTTACCTAAATCCCGTAATTAGTACGTGGCGGAAATATGTCCGTACGCCCTGTCGTTTTCTGTGTACGAAAATAACTGAAGAGCATGAAGTGTGATCGTGATTTTTAATTTCCGTATCTTTGGCCACGCAATCCCGACGCACGTACAACATTTGTTCTAATTTGCCTGGTGCTGTGATTTTCCAGCGCAGTGCTTTTTTGGAAAAATTAATCGCAAGAGAAAAAAGAACTTAAGCTCTGCATTGTAAGTATCCACCGAAATGTTCGGAAGATTGGGTGAAATTTTCGGGTCGGAGAGAGTTTCGGACCAGGGACGTCGCTTGGAAACTGATAAAATACCAGCGGTAACAAATAATTTTTAAGAATTGGTGTATTGCACATTTTCAGGAGCATGTTAGAATCACCCGAACATTTCGGTAGATACTTACAATTATATGAATGCTCTGCATTGTAAGTATCCACCGAAATGTTCGGAAGATTGGGTGAAATTTTCGGGTCGGAGAGAGTTTCGGACCAGGGACGTCGCTTGGAAACTGATAACATACCAGCGGTAACAAATAATTTTTAAGAATTAGTGTATTGCACATTTTCAGGAGCATGTTAGAATCACCCGAACATTTCGGTAGATACTTACAATTATATGAATGCAGAGCTTAAGTTCTTTTTTCTCTTGCGATTAATTTTTCCAAAAAAGCACTGCGCTGGAAAATCACGGCACCAGGCAAATTAGAACAAATGTTGCACGTGCGCCGGGATTGCGTGGCAAAAGATACGGAAATTAAAAATCACGATCACACTTCATGCTCTTCTGTTATTTTCGTACACAGAAAACGACAGGGCGTGCGGACATATTTCTGCCATGTACTAATTACGTGATTTAGGTAAATAACGTAATTAACTATTTTACGTACTGATTACGTAATTAGTACGTAAAATAGTTAAAATGCTTCCCGGGTAAACAGATTAAAAATATTTAAAACCAGGGACAGTCGTACAACGAAACTGCGATGAAAAAAAAATTGTAGGAGAGTCTCGAACCAGGGACGTCGCCATTGTGAAGCGAGTACTTTACCCCTAACCCAAACTGCACTGGTTAAACATGGCTAATTATTAGCTTTATATTGGCAATACAATATTTCAAACTCATTTTTTGATGAAGTTACTATATGGGGGGTGATTCGTAAATAACTAATCAAGGACTACCGCCTGGCAAATTTCGTCAAAATCCCTCACCCGAAACTCGGACACTCCCCTTGTAAGCCTTCTTCTGTACTATATGTAACATGCAAGAAAAAATTAGGATAATGCATTAAATCGAGTGATAGATGCCATCAGAGATACGGTCAATACATGCTTTCAGAAATAGAAGTTCACTGAATGAGCAAGTCAGTCGACATGAACATTAGACGATGGGCAGGAATTGAGAAGCAAGTGGGGCAGAAAATTTGAGTCAAATATCACATTCAGCGAGCAATCCAATGGCTGGGTTTAGAGGTGAGGATAACGCTCTATTAATTTTCTAAAATTTATACATGTAGGTTATTTCATTCTGTGCGAAGTTTTCATGACAACAATTGCATCACAAACATTAAGTAAGGTGTTAAAAGAGGCACCACCCAGATTTGAACTCTCGACCCTTCAGTTCATCGATGAACGCTCTTACCACTGGCCTACTACGACCACTATGATAAGCAGTGTCATGTTGGGCTTTAATTTCACATAAAAAGTAAAATTAAATGATCCATTTGTAGCCTTAACTAAATGAGGACTCCTGATTTATTGAAGGAAATCAGCTTGAAACATCATTGCAAACTTGGCAAATACGCGAGCATGAACTAAGAATTAAAAATATTTTTAAAATCCTTTCTTTTGACTTTTAAGTGCTGTAAATCAAGTATCTAATTTGGGTATTGTCCATATTTTTGAAGAAAAGTTTTGCTCGCTTTTGATAGGTGGACTCTCTTGGTGAGAATTATTTTCCACGTATTTCTAGTCCTATTATCCAGTTTCCTGTATTTACACGTCAAAGTTGTAGGGTAATAAGCTAAAATGATAATTTGAATGTTTTATATTCCACCTTATAAACTATCTTGCTAGTCAACCTAGCCTCCAGCAGTAGAATAATAACGCAATAAAAACAACATCAACAACCCTTAGGATCTTTTAGTTTGATAATATCTCTACCAAACAAACAAGCTGTATCCCAACGAAAAATTCACTTATCGTGTAAATCCATTAATTTTCAATGGAGAAAAATATCTCAATGGGGTCAAAGCATGAAATAGATAGCAAGCATCCTAATATAAATTATAATAACTTTGGAACATGAACTGGGTATTGGGTGAGAGTGGTGGAGATCCATCATGCTAACTCCAGGGAACTCTTGCGAATGTAGACTTTAAATGTATGCCTGTTACTTCAATGTGTAAACACTATTGCCATCCTTATGAGGTTTTAATATTCCCTGTGTTGAACTCACTTTCTCAGTGCTGCCAAGTTGTCAGATTTTATTTAGTTCCTACATAGGCCACATTTAGATGCCAAACACCTTTGCGTTAATTATTTCCCCGACTGTACATTTTCAAATTGGTGGAACATATGTTGGTTTTAAAATAGAAATGGCAATAGTTTGATGCTATTATATAAATGAAATACAAGGAACTGTGGGGACACTCAATCAAAATTACTCTAATTGGAAGAGGCTATCACTCAAGAAAGGAATTTAATCAGCTTCATTGTCCAGACTCCCTGATTTTTTCTGTACAGCATAGTGATGGGAAAAATACTCATTTAGATGAGCTGACTCATGACTCACCGCTCATTTCTGTGAGCAGCTCGCTCAGAGTGACTCCCTTTGGAGTCATTTAGATAAGAAGGGAAGAGTCGGGGGTGGAAAGGAGGGAGAGGGAGTATTTGGAGGGGAGGAAAGGAAAGAGGGATCGACATGAAATGGATTGTTAGTGGTAAAATGTTCTACAAACATTTATTTAGGAATAATAGCACAACATGCATAGAAATCGTAACACTTTTATTTTACAAATCATAATTTAAAAACAAAATCTGCAACACATTTCTCTGTGCCAGTTTATCTCTCCTATTAATAACAATATGGCCTGCTTTAGATTTCATTAGCCTTTCAATTTATTATTCCCCCAACATCAAATACCCAGTAGAACTCATGGAAACATTTCATATTGCTTGATCGCAAAGGACTCCCTTTACTCATACCACAGCCATAACTCGAAGAGGTGAAGCCTCTGAGCTGTGAGCTCAGAGGCTCTTATAGCCAGTGAGTTCAAAGACTCTTTCGAGTGGGCGTTGCGATCTGTGGGTGGTGGTGGTGGAGGGAGTCATGACTCGCTTAATACGACTCATGACTCACTGCTCAATCTACTGAGGTGCTGCATCTTTTGAGCTGACTCTCTCACACATTGCCCATCACTAGTAAGGCACTTGTAACAAGTACATATTTCCTTTGCAGGTATAAGCTTCACGAAGATGGCCTTTACCGTCTGGAGACAGTGCGTTATGAAAGTTTGGAAGTCACTCAAAAGCTGATGTCAGAACGTGAGGCTCGATCATCCAGAACAAAAATTATCCAGCGGCAAAATAAGTGGCAGTATCCCTACAAGGGGTTCATTGAGACTGAATGCGAAGATGTTGACGATCCAGACAGTGACTCAAGGGAAGAAGGTTTGGCCCACAGGAGTAAGAAGAGGGTGAAACCTGATAGCCCCCTGAAGTTGAGGTCTACCATCATTGATAGTTTAACAGAAGAGGATGAATTGGATGGCGTAGATGGCACTGCCAAAGGTGGAAGGTTGATTGAAATTGCAGTGGAGGAACTTGATGAGAAGGGACAGGTGGCAAAACTCGAGTTTATTCGTACAAAAGAGGTTCAAGTGTCCATGGAGGAAGACTCCAAGTCATAATTTGAGAGGATTGTGAGCTAGCATATGTGATAAAGGTCTTTTTTTTTAGTTCGTTTCCAATTTAACTCGAATTTGGATTCTGTCCTCTGTTGGGCTGTGTTCATTTCATTTTTGCATAGGGCAAAGAAATGGTTAATTTTCCTTTTTGTGCAAGTAAATGTCATGCCCCATCCATTTACTTTAAATTAGTAGATGCAAGTGCTGTCACAGATTCCTGAGGATTGCTATTAAAAATAGTGCAAAAAGTTAGGAAATTAGTCATAAAGTAATTATGGCCACCCCTTCAACATGCATGTGAGATTTGTAAAACTTTTATGTATTAGATACAGTGTGTCAATGTGTGTACTAGATATTCTTAGTTCTGCTTGAAAGGTTTTATTTATATTGTATGTATTCTAATGTTTTAACCAAGTTTCTTGTGGTCTTTATGAATTGATTTGAATATTTTTATCCAAATTATTTCTTGAATTATGGCTGACAGGCTGAGTAGGGAATTATATTTTTGCATCTTTGGTCCAGTTGTGACTAGTTTTCTGTATTTCGGTCTCAAGGTAAGGAATTTTTGATGAGAGAACATGGAGGCGACAGTTAAATAGTAACCTAATGAGGATAATACAATTATGTTGATGTATTTAGCTGTTTAGGGTGTTTCAATTTTGCAACCCAGGGTGTTATCCTAGTGGTGTGATATATTCATCTATTCCTGTCTTCCCACGTTATTGACTAAAAGTAAAAAAGAAATAAAATGTGTTTTTTCATAAAGCACCTCATTGTGAAATTTTTAAATGAGTTAATCCCATTCTAAAGGAATTTTGTTACAATGATACATTTAAAAATCATTAGTACATGTTACCACTAGGTGTGTGGGCATACTGTCCATTAGGTTATAGATATTCTCATCCCTCACCTAAGTCAGTACCACCTCAGAGGCAGCTGCTCCTTTAATCATGTGTTCCCTTGTGTTGTGTGTTCTATTGTGTTCCCTTCAAGTTGGACACATGTCAGTACATAAATCATTCATTTATGCCCTTTCATTTTCTAACTTAAAATCAACTCTGGAAGCTATTGTTAGATTTAGTAACTTGTATTCTATTTCTCCACACTTCTCTCTTTCCTCCACCCCTTCAGATCATGGCAAAGGGAAATTCTTTTTCCATTAATAAGAGATGGCATTTTAGGAGCTCAATAGCAGATTGACAGAAAAAATGGTGTTTCATTTAGATATACATACATGTGTATAAGGCATGAAGCTCATAGAGATGCTAGCAAAAATGGATGGTCAGGAATCCTGCAATCTAGATAAGGGGAATCTTGAGACTGGTGGCCTATTAAAGTAGACAATTGATGGATTCAGAGATGATGTTCCACAGTTTACTCTAGGCATTAGTAGTAGTATAGGTATCCCACAAATTCAGATAATACAGTGGAATCCCGGTATAACGAGTGCTCATAATCCCTCGGAAATCACTCGCTAAATCGAGCGCTCGTTATATCCGATGGTGTTGAAAAAACCCACCTAATTCTCATAGTTGTTCGTATTTACAGTTTTTCTTTTGTTTCCGTGGTATTTGACGAAGGTAAACAGCAAAAAAGTCATTTCAGACACAATCTGGTAGAATATCAACATATTTCATGAAAGAAACAGGACATTTTCCATTATATAAAATATTAATTCCCCTAGTTTCGATGTTTTTCTTCCAGTTCTTCTATTTTTCGATCGCCGAAGAAAGCTGTAAAGACAGCGTAACTAGTCGGAATTAAAATATTAGGTATACTGTGGAAGTTTTTGGATAATTTTGCGAATGTGTCATGACGATAATATCAGGTTTGTCGAGTTTTCGAATGTTAACCAGTACGTCCATCAGTTGGGAAAATTGGCCTGAAGGTTCACTGAAATACGGTATGTTTCGGGGGTCGTAGATATTTTTCAAGCTTAAGCGAAGGCCAACTTACGGCTGTCTTTTACCGACTCGATTAACTGGAGCAATATCACGATAATTTATCGGGCGCGAACACGCTATGTTTGAACGAGCGCAATATCACGATATTTTATCGCGATATTTATCGTGATAACATATAGTGATATTTTATCGGGGCGCGATATCGTGATATTTTATAGGGGCGCGATATCATGATATTTTATCGCGATATTTATCATGGCCACGATATTTATCGCGATGTTTATCGTGATGTTTATCGCGATACCTATTAGCGATATTTATCGCACCCCGATATCTTATCGCGCCCCGATATCTTATCGCGCCCCGACATCTTATCGTGCCCCGATATCTTATCGCGCCCCGATATCTTATCGCGCCCCGATATCTTATCGTGCCCCGATAACATATTGGGGCACGATAAGACGATGTTTATCGTCACGCTGAGTTATCGTTATCGCCACCTTATGATATGCTAAAATTATCGTATCCCGATATTGAATTATCAATATCGCCCATGCCTAGACCTAACTCCCTCTCCTACTATCATCTTGCTCGTCGTCGGCCCACTCCCACTGATGACTGGGCCTAACATTAGAAGAACGTAAAATGGGAGCGCGCAGAGCGAAATGAAGGCCGTAAATCGTTAATGTTTGGACATAACTGGCTTTAGGTGTTGTAGATATGGCACACATCTTGTATTTTTAGTTTAATTAGCAGATAATACAAAACCCAATAGTTAATTTTTGCTAGGCGGTGCATCGCCCTCGAGAGATATCTGTCGTAATACCGAGCGTATACCGTGGAAGGAACTTTTTGGCCTCGCTATATCCACTTTATTTTACATGTAAAACATAGGCCTTTTGGCGGTACAAAGACAATCACTCGCTATAACGCGATTCTCGCAATAAGCCGTACTCACTATACCGGGCTTCTACTGTATCAAGTGAATCAAGAATTCATGATGGTAAAAGGTTCATCATCAGTCAGCAATCCTGGGATTGGTTTGACTCAGCTGTCTACTGAATTCTTCTATCAGCTATTATCTTCATATGTATTTACATATTCATTTTTTCTCTTTCACATCCTTCAGCAGGTCTTATTCTATGTATCTCTTCCTGTGCCGTTCCTCCTGTCCACTTGTCCTCCTATGACTGTCTTCATCAAGCCGTCCTGTCTTATGATATGGCTGATTAAGTTGTTCCATCTTGATAAGGCACAAGATATAGCATATTCCATTGGTTTTTATTAGCAGTACAATGCTTTTCAGCGGTTAAGCCATCATGATATCATTCCACTTCGTCCTGCTGGACACAGTTACGTTTGTCCTATCTTCTTCTTAGGGTTTTCATCGGGCTACTCTTTTCTCCCACTTTTCTTAGGACTTCATCATTACTTAGTTGGCTGATCCATTTAATCCTTATCATTCTTCTGTAGCACCACATTACGAATGCTTCGACCCTTGACTTCTCCACAGCTTTTTCAATTCCTCACTGCCATAAAGAAACATACTCCACATGTATGTTCTGATGAGTTGTTTCCTTACTTATACGCTTTAGTTGCTAGCTATAAGTTGATTCTTCTTTTGGTAGCATGCCCACCAAATGCCCTGGGCTATTCTATTTCTTTCTTGCTTCATCCATCGTTGGTTACTCGGCTTCCGAGGTAACAGAACTCTGATCACAGCCTGTTAAGGATTTATGTCCAATAGGAAGTTGCTGTCTAGAATATCCAGGTGTTGTTGCAACTGTAGGAAAATGACAGCTGAGTACCAAGCTGGAAGGAGCATGGGTCTTTTAGATACCAACACCAGATATCCTGGAGAACCAGACAAGAACTCCCAACTTTCCACGAGAAAGTTGACCAGGGAGACTGGCTTTTGATGATGTAATGGTGGAATGCTACTCTTCACAAAACTTGTGAAACATTGCATAAACCAGTGACTATGAGAAGTAAGTGCATTAGGACAAAGTGATGTGAGAGTTGTATAGGTTAAAGGGTAGGTGGACAAAGTTATAGGGTCATCCCGAAAGATTCGATCTAGAGAATTATAAAGGGAAGTCAAAAGGGTCATTATTGAGGTAAGAAAACTGAAAAACCTTAATAGGTATATTTGATTCCTGAAGGAGAGCGTGAAATATTTGGAGTTTGGATCAAGGGTGTCTACCATAAGAAGCCTGGAAGGAAAGGTGAGGGTGCGGTGTATTGAATAAAGGAAGTGGGTGCACAATTTCATGCTATCCACTTCCCATATACCAAGAAAGACCGTGAGTTCTTTCTTACCTATCAGGATAACTTCACCAAGTTCATTGTAATGTGAGTTGTGAAGAATATGAGTACAAATCTGGTTTGTGAAGGACTCAGAATGTCACTTTCCTTGTTTGTCCAGGGGGTTTGGTAGGTAATCAAGAAACAGCCATCACAGTAAAGGTAGATGACGGATTTTGCAATAAAAGCCAGATCAAGAATGCTAATGATGGGTATCAAAATGTGCTTGCATTCCATCAAAGTTACAAGAATGCTAATGCTGCTACTATGTATATTGAAAAGACAGGAAGAAAGGTCGAATTCCATAACTAATAACACTATCTCTATGATGAATGTATCAGAAGACTTGAAAGTTGAAATATTTCAGGTAAGAACTAGATTTGTACACCTTGAATCAAGTTAAAGAAGTGCTTTAGAGGGATACTTCAGAGGAAGTAGAAAATAAGTAATGTAGGTCAAAAGGAGCAAAGCTAATACCAACAAGCAATTTCAAGTCAAATGCAAATCTTGGGTAGATGGAAAATTGCTAAATCTAGCATTGAAGCTCAAAGAGACCATGTAGGGTTGCCAGTAGAATAATCTGATTAGGGATGCAAGTAATCGAGTACATTAATTGATTATTCAGCCAAAATAAATCAACTATGGAAGGTATGATTATAATTGGTAATTGGTTAGTTGGTGCCGATTTTAAGTAGTTTTTCATAGATTGCCTTCTTAAAGGAATTAAAAGAATTTCATAGGAAAATGAGTTCCCGATCATTAAGAGTTACATTTTAAATAATAATATAATACAGTCAAACACACTTATAACAAATTCCCTGTTATAACGAAGTAAAGGCTATTTTCTGTCAAAGAGAGGCTTTGAAAAACTGGTCCAAATATAACGAAGTTCGGTTATTATGAAGTAAATCTTTGGCCTCCTCAACTTCATTTTAAATGGGCTTGACTGTGATACTACATATTTACGAGTTACTTTAGATACTTAAATTTAAGACACTGTAAACTATATCTTATGTGCTGTTCAAATCTCTAGCATGTAGTGAGTGTAATTTTTTACGCTCATAAAAATGAATAGTGGTAAATGACTAAACTTTTTCATCTACCTGATAGGCACATCCCGAGATAGGGTTTTCCTATTATTCACAAAGGAGGATAAGGCTGAATATAATGTTTCAAATATCTGAAAAAGCTAGTTTCAAAAACATTCACCAGGGGCATAGATAAGGTGGGGAGGGGGGGGGGGGAGGGTGTCAGAACCCTCCCAAACAAAAATATTAATGTAAAATAAGAGTGTCAATTTAAAGCTAGTAACTCTGTAAATCTTTATTGCATATTTTCTAATTTCATATTATGTGTCACTAAGTTATTATATGATAATCTAATGATCAAGAATGGTTACATGGACAAAAATACTCTTAACAATCCAACGGCATTCAATTGTATGGCAAGTTATTCTAATACTTCATTGAGGACTGAACCCCCCGCAGAGAAAATAATTATCTATGCCGTTGGAGATTCACGTAAGCTAATGTCTGTAAAGCGAAACATTATATAGGCTCCTGTAGGATTATGGAGCCTAGGAATCATTATACCTTATGTTAGCAATCTCACTGTTGCTTCCGAGGAAAGATGATTACTCAGATCTAAGTGTGAGAAGCTGTTGATGTCTTGGCTCCCTGGCTAAATTGCCACACTGAGAAGGTGGGTGGGTGGAATCTTCATATAAACTCCCCCTACCCCCTCTAATTTGATGTACTAACATGGACATGGGTATCTGCATCAATGACCTCTGCTGGCACAGATCTAGTTTCCAGATGAGGGGAAAGAAAAGTACTTACCCAGATGAATATCGACAATTTATTTATTTGGATGGTTACGGTGGAAGGGTGTCCACCTAAGTCAGTATACATGTAATGCAAAAGTGGTCAGAGGCAACTCATTTTATCTTCATGGTCCTCAAGCTGCTTAGAGCCCAGAAATATGCCTCCAAAGAAGAGTGTGACCTGGAAATACTTCGTTCAAGAGACTGCTACAATTCAGCTAGATGCAGATTGTTTTCTTCAGTCTTGAAGTTCTGTGGTAATACCACCAACCATGTAAATTATCTCAAATTGAAACAAGAAGAGCAGTCAGTCAGGTAAGAAACTTTTATCTTTATTTTTGACTTGAAAGTGCATGTTTTGACTGGTCAACAAGTTTCATTCATTGGGTACAGGAGAAAATCTGAACTCTTGTTGAAATATTTTATAAGATTTTTTGCTATTTCTTTTTTGCCATTTCTTAAAGTGTGATACTTCCTTGATGTCTCAAGTCTATTAAATAGTAATACATATTAGGGTTGTTCATTGGTGTCACATCTACAATTGCAGTGATTTAACCCATTCGCCTCTTAATTTTCCATGGATTTTCTGCCCTTTAAACTCTATTTAATTTTCTGAAAAATTTCACGGAATTAAAAAAAAAAATTTTTTTAATTAAAATTATTTACTAATTAAATATTTCTCAATATTGCATTAGAACATTGAATTCCATCACGTGACCGGCGAATCACCGGCTCTTTACCTTTAGGCAAAATAAGGTAGACCGGCGAATCGCCGGCGCTTTACCCCAATGGGTTAACGCAAGGGAATGTTGAAAGTGAAAATATTTTTCTATTGTTTTCATTCCCGATGTCAACAAGTCATCATTTTTAGAGTTGCAGAACAGCATGAATATTCTTGCAAGTTACCCAGGTCTTCGGTGAGGGTTTCCCTGAAATTCACCCATATGGGCATGAGGGCATGGCTGTTCCCAGATAGCAAATGAAGCTGGAATCAGGCATGAAAAAAGCTTTCCATGTCAAGTGAAGATGCTTGAATCAGGCTTGACACACCAAGTCTGTAAGGTTATGACAAACTTAAATCAAGGTTACTAGTCTCCACACATCAAACTTGATTTAAGTTTGACTTCACCAGCTTGTTTCTCTCAGACATTCAAGCTAAATGTCCAGCCTGGATCAAGCATCCTGGCAAGTCTAAATCTAGCTAGCCTATGAAGCTCTTGAGTACCAGTAAAGCTACATTAAATATTACAGCACATCCACTAGTAGAGAGACCTCCAACTAACTAATGATTGAAAACCACCAAAGAGCAAAGGAAAAATAAAGTGGCAAACGTCATTTATTCCAAAGCAGATGCAGTTCTCATTTTCACACTTAAAATGTAAACTATCCTAATCTCTTGGAGAGTAATATTGTGGAACAAGTCATTTTAAATACCTCCTCCAGTCGTCATCGGAACCCTTCCCCAACTGGTTCATCTTCAAGCCAAAAGTGAAGTGGGCGGGGGATTTATGAGTGGGCTGTAAAAAAAATTAATTTGTTTAATATTAACTACGTTAAGTATAGGGGATTTCGTTCCAGTAACTTTCCTTCCTATAAATACAAAGGTTTCACGCCATGCATCGGTATTTGCAGAAAACGTTTCAAATGAACATATATTGGTTGTTTTACTTTGCCATTGTTCAATACGATGATTAAGTTACCCTTTCCCATATTACGAGCGTAAAATAATTCATGCGCATTGAAAGGAAATGCAATTACAATGCGTAGTTGCATTGAAAAAATCAAATTTTTTTTGTGAAACTCCACATTCAAGAGTCTATACTTCAATTAAACCACCATCCCCCTACGACCAAGGAACTCGTTCAGTTCTACTGTAGAATATAAAACGTAAAAATAACCGGTTAATTCCTTCGGGTTTTAACACCCGTATACTCGTTCTGTTTAAAATGACCGGGTAACCGGGTAAAAAGACACCTATTTGTTTCTCATAAATCGCTACCTACTTATCATTAGTCAATTGTTATCAGCGGTTGTTATTTTTTACGTTAGATGGCGGTATTGCAGAAATAGCGGCATTTTCAGTGCCGGAACCCCATTTGTCCCCCATATTAAATGTCTGTTGCTTTCGGATTGGAAAAAAATACACCCGGCATTCCAGGTATTCTTACGTTGCCCTTTTTTTTACCCTTGCTTAGACTTCTTGATTTCGTAATCTCCCCAATCACTGCCCTCCCCGTTCCATATCTCGCTCGACCCAAGGCACCCAAGGTCTTGTCATTTGACTGTCACCGTTTGGGTTGAGGGATGTGATGTCTTTGCCATGCAAAATTGCTCGTGCTGTTGTGTCGTGAATACCAGAAATTTGTGATTAATGGATGCAGATAGTGAGATGACTTCGACGAAGACTACTTAAGCAACCATTATACAGAGAGTGATCAAATTTTTTTAAGTCTGTGTCAATAACATTAGGTAATTTTCAGTTTATTTGAGGAGGAGGCTTTCAAAGGTACTGTTTGATAAAGTAAAGTAGACCTTAAAAAGTATTTTTTTTGTTATTGCCGTCCTCAAAGACAAATTTACCGGTGAAGGCATGATGGTTATCTCGCACACGGCTGCCTCCCGTTAGCCCGCATGATACGATGATGTCAGTATTCACTTGCACATTTTCGGTTGTATAACCGGGAGAGTACACTAATATGGCATTCGAATGTAATACCTTTTATACATGTGTATATATTCATTCTAATGTCCTCTAGAGATATGATATCTTGGTGGCTTATACTAGTGGTGTTACGTGCCGGAAGGTTAATCATATTATCCTATTTGTTTATGACTCCTCTGGCGATTACCTTTTGGCGACCATGGTTGGATATCCATATGGGTTGAATTTGGAAGTGAAAGATCATCTAAACATGTCCTGTCTTGGTTCTACCACCAGCCACAAGAGATATTAGGAGACCAACGTCACCTCAAGCTGTGCCTTTTCAAATCAGGAACTTCATCATTGGAGTACGACTGCAGTTACACATGTCTTAACAAGTGGAGATGATGCTGCCAAGCCTGTGGATGTTCAAGCCATGTATTAAAAGTGAAAATAAAAATAGGTGCCTCTTTGTTTGGGTATTGCCCTCGCTTTACTACAGTTTGAGCTGCTAATCACTCAAAGGTAAGTGCACCTTTTATTGTAGTTCGATACCATCTTTATCTAATTATTAATGGAATTTATTTCAGTCTGAACTTAATGAATGAAGCAAGTATAGTACATACCATTTTTGATTGTTGTGATGAGACATGGCATTCATTCTCGATTTGGCTGCCTTAAAATAAGTTTTTATGAGTGTTAACCCGATGTTTACCGACCATGCAGCGAAATTTATTCCTTCATTATTTAAATTTTATATTGATGTGAAAGTCTTCCACCGCTAAAGGCAGGTTTTGGAAAGGTGCCCCAACTCTTCTTTGCATTTCAGTCCTCTATTATCTCCATTCCTAAGTTATTTCCCTCTTCAAGTTTGCATGTTTCTTGCTTCTCTTCGTACTAATCATTTTACCTATTCTTTCTATCCTCACCCAGCCTTTTTACTTACGTCAGTGACCATTCATTTCATTTTATTTATTCCATTGGGTAAATACATACCATGGACATCGTCATATAAATATGCTTTCTTAATGAAGAACACAAACATACACATTACATTTATGTTACATAAGGAGCTCTCAATCTTCAAAAAATTCACGTAAAGTATAATATGCTTTCCGTTCGAGGAACAAATTGAGTTTTCTTTTGAAACGAGATTTCTGGAATAGATCTGGTCCTAGCTGGAAGCTTGTTATATATTTCAGCAACCTTCAGCAATCCATTGTCCTTAAGTAACCATGTCATCCACCTACTCTGCCTTCTATTAGTTTCTGATAACAACCTTCTCTCCTTCATGATGAGGAATAAAACAATGTAATTCTATTTTCACTCTGTATTAAATGCAGACCATGGTGTCACCATTTTCTAGGTGACACCTGAAGAGTCACCTTGAATAATGACACTTCTGGTGTTGAAACCATGGTTATGAATTAATAGTGTGGAAATAGTACTACATTTATTCTTTGTTTTACTCCTCATGAATAGTCATTTTTACAAAATGATTCTTTATATACCTTCTGCCTTTCATCCATTCTACCCTCTCTATTCTCATCCACACCCATATTTTGAAGGCTTCTAATCTTCTCTTGTCCTATTTCGATAGCGTCCAAGACTCATACCCATAGTAAGCCATGCCCCACATTGAGCTCTTCACTAGCATCCTTTTTACATCTGTGTCAAACACACACAAGGAAGATCTGAACATGAACATGTGTTCTAAATTTCCCTTTCAGAGGTAATCCCTTGCCTTTGAATAAATATTATAAAAATTTAGTCAGTTTCTCTGTAAAATTTTATAATTTAGTTGTAGGTTGATTATAATAGCAATCTCATAAAAATGTGATTTTAAATTCATGTAGTAACTCTTCAAGTTTGCCAGAGTACCATTGTGGCAGGTTTGATATTGTCTATTTGATGGTTTCAGGATTCACTTTGTGAAAATCCATTCTAATGAATTCAAAAAGATATGGTACTTTTTTCACAGTTTTTTATTCCAAGTCAACTGGTTTCATTACATAGGCAGCATCATCAGGTACATTAGTTCAGTAAGTTGCAGAATACTTACAATTTTAGGAAAAGTGGGGGGTTGTGGGAGAAAGTGGCAGGGGAAAGGGGTGGGGGCAGAGGTGTGTGAGGGAATGTGGAAAATAGGCATGGGTGGAGGCCAAGTTGGACGTTGGGTCAGGTATGGTGTTCACAGCAGGAGTTGGGGTGTCATCCTCCAAAGGTATTATGACTGAGGGGAATATCCAATAGGGGGAATGGCTGACTAAAATGTTCTCGTTAGCAATTTTGCCCTCCCTTAAGGAGGTTGATCCGAAAAGTGAAAGTCATGTCATTTTTTTTATATTTTCAGCACTTATAGAACTAAAGTTACTCTATCTAGTAAATTAAAGATAATTATAGCAACCCATACTCCTTTTTGCACAAATTGCATTTGAAATTACATACGATTAACGGCGAAAATGGCCATCACATGGAAATATAACGTTTAAAAATACCATAGTGACATGCCATTTTTGCAAAAAACATATTTTATGCGTAATGTCACAAGGAATAAAATTACACGAAAAAAAGGCATCAACCCAGCGTATTTTTCGCTAAAATCACCAATTACTGCGCTTATAGCAGATGAAATGCGTTAGTTGACTTCAAGTGGTGCTGTGGTCGCTCTAACCAAAATATATGGCGTATGAATAATATCATTACTAATGAGATATTAAAGAATATTTCAGAAAAATATTACAGCATAACCTTTGATAGTAATATTCTGGTGTTATACATTAGTACATTTATTGACTACATGAATTTATTTCACTAACGTAAATGCTGAATTGACTCCATCGTCGAGCTGATTAAAATTATTATAAAAAATAAATCCTTCGACTTTCCATTGTATTTCTTGTGATACTTATGACTTTCAATAGCTTAGGTAATTTTCTTTGTGAAGTAAGGATCACTTAGCAGGCATATACTCGTACTTAAATTAATAAGATTCCTTAGACAACTTGATTCAAGCAGTCGCGAGTCAACCTCCGTAATTGCTTTCTTATCTCCAGCTCCTCCAAACAGTCCATTCTTCTTCCCTTTTTCTCCAGGTGGAGAATCTCCGGGACAAAGTCACTCTTATTGTCACTTTCCAATAGATGCTTAGCGAAATGGGATGTTTATCTCCCCATTTTGTAAATGACTTTTGTGTTCCTCTGCTCTCACTCTGAATGACCACCCAGTCTGGCCAACAGGTTTCACAGTCACCACATTTCAGTTTATAAATACCACTTCTATAATTAAATTCAATTTTGTCTTTGGTTTTGTTTAACAAAGCCCTTAAGTTCCATTTGTTGTAATAAGCAATTTTGACTTTTTGGAAAAAGGTGGGCAGTTGCCTCTAAAATATGTCTGTAATAACTTAGTTTGCACCAGCATTTTTTATTTTCACTATAGTCGGATGATTTATAATTGAGTTTCTGTGCTCAGAGAGAGCATTTTTTCTCAATCATTTTATTAATGACACTTTCTTCTCATCCATTTTTCACTGCAATGTTTTTGATTACTCTGATTTCCTTGGTGAGGTTCTTGGCAGACAGGGGGATGTTGAGTGATCTGTTTAACATAGATTGAGAAACGGCCATCTTGAGAGGGATGGTGGTGGGAGTCGGAGGGGATGAAATGGTCTGTGGTAGTTCCTTTCCTGTTAATTGCGAAGTCGTAGCCTTTTTCCATGGTTTAAATTGTAATGTCCGGAAAGTTAATTCTATTGTTGGTTTCTTTTGTACAGGAGAACTTTGTTTTTGGATTGGGAATTTAACTTATTGAAAAATATGTCCAGTTGTCTCATTGTGCCAGTCCATGCGGCAAACACATGTCAACATATCTGTACCAAAAATTGATAAAACTGGTGTTCACTGAATTATCACTGAAAAGCTTTTCTTCAAAGTCGTTCATGTATAGGTCCGCCAAAAGCAGTAATAGAGGTGACCCCATTGCTAAGCCATTGCCCCTTTTGTTTCAAGAATTTGCCATTTAATTTAGAGTAATTTTCTTCCACACACACTCTCAGCAGTGCCACAAATTCATTGAGGAAGAGTGGTTCAGGTCCGACTTTCTTCAGTGTTTCTTTGGCTACTCTAACGCTTTGCACTCGGATTTTTTCACTTTCTATACTAGTAGTCCACTCAGAATTTAATTTTAAATGCTCCCTGGATTTCGCATGTCATGTGTCAAGTGACATTCGACATGTGAGTTGGTAGTGAGCTATGCTGTGTTGAGTATCACTTGACACCGGAGTGGAAAAGGTTAATGGCTTTGGAAATTGGAATGTTGGCAAAAAGGTCTTTCACATCAAAGGATACTAGGGTATGTTTGAATTACAGGGGCTCTTTCTGGGTAAGATGATGGCACAATTCCATTGAGTTTTTTACTCCATATCTTGGCTTGAAACCTGTGAACTCTCTGAAGAGTGGATTAGGTAGGAGGGTAGTTTTCTTGATGTTGCAGCGACAGTGGAGACAACGGGTCTGATTGGCACATTTGTTTTGTGTATCTTTGGGAGACCAAAGAAATGTGGAGCCTGTGGGTTCATCACTGTCACCATGTATGCCTCACCAAGTTTAATGATACTCAGGGTAGAATTAAGGTCCTTTCTCACTAATTTCTGAATTTTTTTTGGGTCACTGGGCAGTTCCACTACTGGGTTGTTTTCATTGAATTCATTGCACTTTTTTACATACTTGGCCTTGCCCATCACAACCACTGCGTTGCCTTGTCCACTTTTTCTAGAATTAAATTTTCTTCCCTTAACAGTTATTGAACAGATTTTAAATCATCATATTCATTGATATTGTCTGTTAATTAGGCCTTGTCCATCATCACTGTAAAAATTAAGTGTTATTCCACTCCATGCAAAAATTAATACAGTAAAACTCGTTTATAACGATCACACATGTGATAATGAAATCCCGCTGATAACGAGGTGAGTTTTCGGTCCCTTGGACTTTCCTATGGTCACAGATGTTAAATATCCCGCTTGTAGCGAGTACCAATGATACGAAATGCCTGCTATAGCAAACTATTCTTGGGTCCCAGGATTTCCTCTTTCATAACAAATTTCTGGCCATCTCTCTTTCCCACACCATAAGTTGTTCTCATGCATAGCCATCACTTTAGCCTCCCCCAGAGCAATTACGTATGGCAATGCATCAGTTCATCAAATCCTACCTAAAATATTTTTAATAATTAAAAAAAACAAAATCTAGTTTCATGTTTTTAAATAAATGGATGATAATTAATTCCTCAACACTGCGAAAACTGAGAATTTAGTCAACATTTGGTACAAAATTGAACTGTAAAATGCATATCTAACTCATCAAGCATTTCCATTACAGTTTTCATTTAATTCAAACTTTATCAAAAAAGAGTCAATTGTTGATTGACATTTCGTAGTGTCTGATAGTGGCTGCGTATGCAGATTTTTCAAGGCAGTGAATCATTCTGAACACTTCCTCACTAATTACATCTGACATTTCCTGCGCTTCCATCCCTTCCGATAGTCACTCACCCTGGATTTTTGATATCAAAGGATATTTGATAGCTTTGGATTGTTCACTTATTTGTCTATGCACAATTGCTTCTCTTAGTGAACCAATGCAACCATCCATTGGTTGCTGCAAACCCTTGAATATTCAAACGACTAGCATTTTTTTCCGCTTCTTCTCTAAAGTGCTGACCACTGAGATGTATGTCGCTAGCTCTGGCTAGATAAAACTATTCCGCAAACATTTCCTCTAATTCCTCGAATTCTTCACTGTTTTTTGTATCCTTATTTTTACGTTGGCCTCAACTGCATCTTTTTCAACGTCACATCTTTGAGCTAAATCAATAGAGAGCATAGAAGATGAGATGTCGTATTTCTTTGTTATCTCCTTTTTTGAAATTTTAGGATTATTGTTTGCGTTGTTAAGAATTTTTTTCTTCGCATCGAAAGATATTTTAAAGATGAAGAAATTTTCTCTAAGTTTTAGTTTTTGAGCTTCATTTTCAGCCTGAACGGAAGATATTCTTGTTAATCTATCACCTCAGTTGTAAACAATCATCACACTGGAGGTCCATTTCCTAGGGTATGTGTCCTAATGTTGTGCTGCGTAAATTAATATGGAAGGATGATGTACAAGTTCAGTGGTAATTTAACGTGCAATTTATCAGCGTTTTGGACACAAACTAGTCGAAGAACTAAGCATCACAATCCACATTTAAGCGAAGCCCAGCACTTGTATTTTAAAGAACATCTGACTCAATAACGAGACAGGTGGTGTACATCCCACCACCCACTAGTCAGAGGTTTAGGATAGGCTTAGGATAAGCTTATTTAATGTTAGTATAACTTCATATCCCTTGTTGTGAAAATGAAGCTACAATGCCTTCGTTTCTGGCAATATCGTGTTTAGCTTAAGAAAAAGTTATATGCTGTACTTTGATTACTTTCCATGAAAAATGCTGGTCGCTTGGAGTTGTCTCGAGAGCATGCCTTTTCTCTCCCCCTCTGTAATTTCCAGCAATATCATGTTTGGATTTTAAGATGTGGAGCTTGATTACTTTGTGTGAAAGATTGCTTGGAATCGTCGAGAGAGCGTGCATCTTCCTTGCTCCCCTGTCTTTTTCATGACACAAAATGAGGACTTATTTCTTTGTGATGCAAATAACATGGCCTGACATCTCAAGTTTCGTAACATGATCTTTCATTTCTTTGTTACATTTTGCATCACAAATGTTGATCAGGAATAGTACACACAATTCTTCACGTATTATTAGATTACAGCATATTAAATTTCATGATGCAAGTGGAACCTGTAAGCCTCACATATGGAATTCCAATGTCATAGTCCATGTGCATGACATTCTAAAGGTGTTTCACTAAAGAGGTGGTGTATGTAAATATTTATTACCTAACGGATCATAGCTAGGCACTCTTAAAACAAAAGATGTTAATGATATTTAAAATTGTCATTCTTAAAATCACTTAGGAACAGATTAGTGAAGTGTTTTATGAATGATGAATTAGTATCGGTAAAGAAAATTATGTATGTGTAAGAAATATTAGGATAAGGTTAAATAAAAAAGTAGGGATGGGTCGGTTCGGTTCTTCGGTTCTCGGTTCCTCCGGTTCTTGAGCTTAGAACCGGAACCGAGGCCAAAAATAATCGGTACCGAAATAATTGGTGCGAAAACCAGTTTGAAACCTACTCACACTCCCAAAGTGGAGGCTTCACATTAAAACCTGGTGAAATAGTGTACTTAGATGCTTCAAAGTCGCGAATTATTCTAATTCAGTCTCTGAAAATGATTATTGATTACCCTATCTTACCATTGAACAATGCAAAGTAAGTGGTAAATTAAGAACCGGAACTGAGAACCGAAGTTAAGAACCGAACCGGAACCGAAAAAAAGTGGAACCGACCCATCCCTATAAAAAAGGTTACACTGGGGGGTATTGGTAAATTGTTAAGTATCTGTTCCATTAATACAGACGATTAACGACAAAATAGGCCTGCTATTCTATGACGTGTGCTACAAAATGCTTTAGTTTGGATACAACAAAATCCCATTTACAACGAAACGAAAAACTGGTCCCCTAAAATTCGTTTTAAGCGAGTTTTACTGTAGTTATTCCATGACTATGCTAGGATTAACAGTTGGCTAAATGGGCAGCTATTTTCAACTGCTGATCTGGTTAGCAGTAGCTATTATTTAGTCATAGATTCAATATAATAGCTAGGTATCTCAAATATCAGTGATTGAGAATGTATGCTATTTACATTCCATATTTGTGTATTTTTTTGCAATCGACTGCATCAGAAACTTTACTAACCCAAATATCTAGTTAGATTATTTGGGGCTACCATATTTGTTACATGATTATAGTCCTCTAGCAGTACCACCTAAAGTAAAAGGCCTGAGGACTTCACTGTAACATCATCACATGGAGGCCGATGTAACCTCCATACGAATGGAGGCAAATTTGTCTGTTACAGGGTTTATAGGAACCTGGAAATCCTAGAAAACCTGGAAAAGTCAGAGAAAATGAAAACAGCCATGGAAATCCTGGAAAAGTCAGCAAATTTAACGTGTGATCAGGGAAAAATCGCTTCAAACTTCGGAATTTATCACTTGAAAATGCCAAGAGATCAAAAGCTGCGCATAGGAGCAGAGGGCATGGTGAAGGAGGGGACGACTGGCCTCAGGCTGGCTTTGCTGTGGAGGCAGCCCTATTCTGGTTCTTTCTGGCTATAGCCTGCACAATTTGGTGAAAAGATTGGCGAAAGGTGTGTGCATCTCATTTTCATTCGCTAGTGATTTTGCCAGGAATGCTTCGCTTTGTCCCTCTGGTGACAAAAAAGTTATTCTCAGTCAAATTTGATTTCACTTAGCCAAATTTGTGGAAGGATGTGAGGAAGAAAAAATCAAGATGATTCAAAGAGCTACTTTAACATGACATCAGATGACTGTCATCCAACATTAATCAAGTAAAACACATTAGTGAAGTTTTTGTCAATACAAAATGGAGCAAGTTAACTTGGATTGACATGCATCCTGTATTTTGATGTGTTCTGTAAAGCAACAATCAAGTTATCCTCAGCAATGATGGGTAAGTGCTACGAATTCCTTAAAATATTCTATTTAAAAAAATATATTTTTCTTATCAGGAGAAAAACAGCCTGCATATAAAAAATGTTATTATTTTTGCACTTATTATGTACTAGATTCATGTCATGAATATTTGTTTAGACATAAAAAACAGTTAACACAAGCATTTCATCACACTTGAAGGGAGACCCAACACTGACTACCAGAGTCGTGAAAATGAAATTTTTTTGGTACATCAAAATTTTTTTTAACAACAAAGCAAGCAAAAAGCAATGAATTTTATTTTTACAGGTGGTGGGTCATATCTTAAGGAATATTAGAAATAATAATTTAGCTTGATTCACATATTGCCTTAGGTCAAAATTTGATGTCTTATAGAACCATGTTTTTGACGCAAAATTTTCTAAAATCTTATGAAACATATGAATTTAGAGAATTTTCAATATCCCTTAGGATATTTTTCAATATCCCTTAGGATATTTTTCAATTAGTATTTGGAATCCTCATGACTTCTATAGTAAACCTGCAAATTTTCATAAGAATTGGATGAAAAGTATGGCTGAGACAAATTATTTCCCTCTGGAGGTACAAGTGCCTTTGGAGACTGCATTCATTGAAAAACTGCAGTTTCACCCAAAATTCAAATGGTCGTGAAAAAAAAACTATTAGAGATAGCCAAGAAATATTTTACATTGTTTCATTCCTGCATGGAAGGATGAAAATTGCCAAGTTTCATCCAAATCTGAGTCGGTGGGTGTCATGCCTGGATGAACTGACATGGAATGACCCTCCCTCTTTCAGCCAGGATTGGTGCTGGAAGCTTCACCGTCACCAACTTGCCTGTGTTCTCATCCAACATTGATGTCTCCCAAAAAGCAACCTGAGTCATGAAATGCACGATGCACATGTAGAAAAAGTCGAGAGTTATTTCGTTATTTGGGGGTCACCAGTATCCTGACAAATAATTACTGCATATTAATCATGAATTTCAAAGAGGGATCTTTGATCTTTCCATCTGCCTTCAATGACAAGATGGACGTATCATTGTTGCTTCCGTCGGATGACAGGTTGAAGTCCAGACCAATTTCGTGTGCTGTCCTCTTTGCCGCCTGGAAGAGAAACGCCCCTGCTCCAGCCATCTCATGTTCTCTTGCGAGACACATCAGGTGGTCTGTGCTGTTTAGAACTCTGCATGCTGTACCCAGGACAACTCTGTTATGGAGACACTCCAGACTCAATAGGCCTCAACCACCTGCATTGTGAGGGAGATACAATCTAGCGACTGAAGATTTCGGATGAAGACTTCTAAAGATCGTCATCATTTTCCTCGTTCCCCTATCAAGGATCTGCAACTCGTTAACGTTCCATTTCAAGCAACCTAAGGTGTACAGCAGTGTTGGGACTGCGAACATATTAGTGGCCCGAATCTTATTCAGTCCAGACAGCTCAGAACTCCAGATTTTCCTGAGAGTCTGTCTGTACTTGGCGGTGAGTTTTTCCTTCACCACTGCCACCTCCTGCATTCGGCGCTGGGGAACGCCTAGGTATTTGTAGCTTTCGTCATCGTCGAGGTGAGAGAGAGAGAGAAAATATTTTATTTCGTATACAATACAACATTTTTTAACAAAAATTTGGAACATACTCGGAGGCTACTCAGCCTCATATGAGCATTCTATAAATTTACAACAGAATAGTCGTCCGTATTGTGCAAATATTACAGTATGAAATAAAACAAGAAACAATTTTAATAAAGTGATAAAGACAACTCAACAAGACAATGCATAAACTAATACAAAAATAAAATATTTACAAATATGCCATTTGAACAATTGTATTAATTTACATTTATTATGGTAAGGCCGGATCAGAGGGTGAACTATCTGAACTTTGTTTTAGAAACAGGTAGTTGAAGAGTCTTTGCCTGAATATTTGGCTATTTTTTTATCTACGTATTTCACTAGATAAGGCATTCCATAATTTGCTGCCACTTACTACGAAAGACCTATTAAAGGCACAAGTCCGGTGGTTGGGGATTTGTAGTTTATCGTTTCGCCCTCTTGTAACCCGTTGTTGAAAGCTCTCCTTGAAAAGAAATGGAGAGCATATATAAACTGGTTCCCTAGTGTTGAATATATCATACAAAAGACTACCCAGGAAATATCTTCTTTCATTTTTAACTGTAAGCCACCGTAGTGTATTTATACAAGGTGTGATGTGATCGTATTTTCGTGAATCACAAATAAATCTAATGCAGGCATTTAGTGCTCTTTGAAGTTTTGTATCCAGTTCTTTTGTTAAATCACCATATACTAATGAGCAGTAATCAATCTGAGATAAAATCAAAGTGGTCACTATCTTTTTACGTATGGACATTGTGAGTAGGATTTGACGTTTTACTTGGGCCAGAGTGCCAAATTGCTCTTAATTGCGTGATATGATCAGACCAAGATAAGGTGCGATTGATCAAAAGGCCAAGACTTTTTACTGTTTGGGCATATTCAATTTCACTGTCAGATACCCTTATTTAAGGAAGTTGATCAAAATCAATTTTATTAATTAGTTTTTTGCTACCGATAATAATGCAATTTGTTTTTTAACTATTTATAACTAATGAATTCTTTTTTACCCAGTTACAGATTGACTTTATGTCTTCATTAAGTCTTACAACATGGTCATGGATTTCCGTAAATGAGCAGTGAGTTTAAATTTGAAAATCATCGGCATATAGGTGGTAACGGCAGTGCTGTAGTTGACGTGGTAGGTTCATGATATGAATAGAGAAAAGGAGTGGGCCAAGTATCAAGCCCTGAGGGACATCGGATGTGATATTTACGCTATTGGAGACAGACCCATCAGGCAGATTCACTGCTTGAGTTCGGCCCATCAGATAAGCTTTAAACCAGCCAAGGACTGAGTTTGAAAAATTGAGGTCAGCAAGTCTTTTGAGTAAAATAGAATGGTTAACCCTGTCAAAGGCCTTGCTCAAGTCAAATAGTACTAATATTGTGACCATTTTTTTTGTCAATGGCACTTCTGATGTCATCTGTAACTTTAATAAGGGCAGTTTGGGTGCTATGTCTCGACCTGAAACCAGATTGGAATGGATCGTAAAAATTATTTTGGGTTAAATAATCTGTAATAAATATATGCACTAGTCTTTCTAGAGGTTTAGAAAGAGAGTAAAGAATTGATATGGGTCGAAAGTCACTCATTAACTTTGGCTGTTTTGTTTTGGCAATTGGATGAACTATGGCAGATTTTCACAGAGAAGGGAAATGCGATGATTGGAGAGACATATTGTAAATATGTAACAATTGATTAGATATGCATGGTAAAGATTTTTTTACAAGATCCATGTTTATGCCGTCAACTCTTTTGGCATTGGATTTGAAACTGTTCACGGTTTTAGATAACAAGTCGGGTGCAATGTAAGGGAAAAAGAATTTTTTATCATCAAAATCGGAATTTTGTGCCTCAGTTTGAGTTTGTTTATATCGTGAGTGCTAGCAAAATAATTGTTAAGATCGTCAGGAGGAAAAGTTTTAGATACTGGTTCCTTCCGTGGTTTCCCGAGACCGTCTTTTAATCTCACGCCATACTGATCGCGAGTCATTTTTATCTTGAAATGCCTCATAGTAATATTTTATTTTACAATCACGAATGCGAGTTCGTATTTTATTTCTTAGTAATTTGTAGGTAGTGTAAGCAACTTCAGATTTACTTTTCCTGAAATTGGATCTAATTTTATCCCTTGCTTTCATTAGTAGTTTAATTTCTGGGGTTATCCACGGGGTAGGAGGGCGTTTTATAAAAATTACGCGTAAAGGTGCATGTTTATCATATGCCGTTAGGAGATTGCAATTTAAACAATTAACCTGTTTATCTATGTCATTGAAGAAGTAAACATTCTTCTAATCAGAGCATGCAATGTCACTTTGAAAATGTAATAAATTAAAATTTCAAAAGTCCCTAAGCACTAGCTTTTGAGGAAGGTAAGGTGTCACATGAAAGTTATAGGACAGATGAACCAAATCATGAGCAGAGAGAAACGGAAGTGGGTAGTTTTTATAACTATTTACTTTTTCCATATCATCGACCAGAATTAGGTCCAACCATGTGCTACTTTCTCTAAGGTGATGGGTGGATTTGAATGGCACAATGGTTAGGCCTAATGAGGAAAATAAACATGTAATGTACTTGCTGTCCTGCGAGACTTTACAAAGGTCAGAATTGAAGTCTCCAATCACTATAATGTTGTCGTATAATGGGAATAAGTCGTGAAGGAAGGAGTCAAAATCTTCTAATCGGCCAATTTTAGGAGGCCGGTAAACTACAGAAAGAAGCAGCATGGAAGACATACCACGGATTTCGATAAAGATAAACTCTGGAGAGGAGTCAAATGTGAGCGCTGACGTCACTAAGACCTTGAATTTTAAACTTTGATGAATATAAGCAGCAACTCCTCCGCCAACCTTGCCATGCCGATCTTTCCTAACTAGTGTATAATTTAACTAGGAGGCCATGTCATTAGATATGGATTCATTGAACCACGTTTCAGACACACAAATGATGTGGAATGTTTCCATATTAAATTGGTCTCTAAACTCATCAATTTTAGGGAAAAGTGACTGGGCGTTTACGTGACACAGGTTTAACAACTTAATTGAAATACTATTCATTATTAATAGGAAGTGAGGGCATTATAGTATAAACTTGAAATGTTTCACACAGATGATGTATTGCCCACTTGCAGCTAACTAGCTGAGACCTTTTCCCCTGAGTTTGATTTTTTAACCACTGCTTGATGTCAGTTTTAACAGATGTACAAATGAGTAGACAACATTTTCTGGCATAAAAAATTCCCAAAGGTAGTCAGAAAGTGCTTAGGTCTGAAAAACATTTTATACAGACAACAGGATTACCATCTTTACATCGCAATAAAATATGACCATTTTTAACCCATCCATATTTCACTTTTCCAGATTTTTTAAGATCTCTTGCTGAAATATAATTTTTAATTAGAAAATGTAAGTGATTCATTCAGGTAGAGAGGTGATGGATGACGCTACCGTCAACGAGTTGCATGTCTTCCTTGTTTTCCTAAAGTCTTCCTCTCGCCAGATGGATGGATGCACACTTGTCGAATCCCAACTCCATCCCTATATCCTTACTGTATTACCACAAGGTGTCCAGTGCGACGCGAAGTTCTTTTGCGTTGGAAGCATATAGCTTAAGGTCATCTATGTAAAACAAATGGGTGATCTTATGTTTCCTATCACCTGGAACACCACACTTGTATCCTCCACCTCGTCGCAGTCTGAATGTCACTGGGAGGAGGGAAATGCAAAACAGGAGGGGGCTCAAGCTATCGCCTTGAATAACACCACGGTGGTATGTTACTAACTCTTTCGAGACCAATCGCTTTCCTTATTATCCATATTTTCGAGTAATTCTTCCATCTTGACCTTTGCCGAAACAGTGTTCCAGTCTCTAAAATAATTAGGTTTTCTTCTCCTCTTACGGAGGTTCCTTTAGTTTCTCTACTTGCCATACGTTTCTCATTGATTTCTTCAATTTCTTGAGTTTTAAGTGGCATTTCATCATCACTAAGTTGTGGTCACTGTCAATATTTGCACCCGGGTAACTTTTGCAGTTCTTCACCTGGTTTCTGAACCTCTGCTTCACTAAAATGTAGTCTATTTGGCATCTTCTTCTGTCTCCTGCCATTTTCCAGGTGTATCTTCTTCGGTTGTGAAATTTAAACAATGTGTTGGCAACCACAAACTTATTTTGTGTGCAGAACTCCAGCAGTCTTTCTCATCTTTCATTTCCATTTCCCAATCTGTATTTACCAGTTATTCTTCCATCTTGACCTACACCAATGATAGCGTTCCAGTCTCCTAAAATAATTAGGTTTTCTTCTCCTCTTACCTGTTTTATAACTTCCACGATATCTTCGTATACGTCTTCCACTTTTTCATCTTCATGGTCCGTTGTAGGCTTGTAAACCTACACCACTATAGTATCTACAGGTTTGGTGTTTGAGGAGGAGGCTGTCAAAGGTACTGTTTGAGAAAACAAAGTGGTGAAAATCTGGGAAGGTTAAGTGCGTTCCTAAGTACAACTTAAAAAGTATTTTTAAAGTTATTGCCATCCTCAAAAACAAATTTGCCGGTGAAGACATGATGGTTATCTCACACACGATTGCCTCCCATTAGCCCTCAGAATACGATTATGTCAGTATTCAAATGTAACACCTTGTATATATGTTTATAGTATATTCATTCTAATGCACTCCGGAGATATGATTTCTGGATGGCTTGTACTGTTGGTGTTACGTACCAGAAGGTTAATCATATTATCCTATTTGTTTATGACTCCTCTGACAATTACCTTTAGGCGACCATGGTTGGATATCCATATGGGCAGGATTTGGAAGTCAAAGTTGATCTAAACATGTCCTGTCTTGGTTCTACCACCAGCCATGAGAGATATCAGGAGGCCAATGTCACATCAAGCTGTGCTTTATCAAATCAGGAACTTAATCATTGGAGTACGACTGCAGCTACACATGTCTTAACAAGTAGAGAAGATGCAGCCAACCCTTTGGATGTTAAACCAATGCATCAAAAGTGAAAAGAAAAAAAGGTGCCTCTTTGTTTATTGCCCTTGCTTTACTACTGTTTGAGCTACTCATCACTCAGAATGGTAAGTGTACCTTTTATTGTAGTGTGAAGAAAGTAGTACCATTTTTGATCATATTAACCAGAAAATCTCAGTGCTTTGTAGCAGCTATATTTTTATGTGGATATGCCTTTTAAGTAAGTAGATAAAGTAAGACATTTTATGAGATATTTGGCACAAGTAGTAAGGGAATTGAAACATGAGAATTACGTTAATAGGAAGAGTTTAGCTTATGTGTGAATTAAGTGGAGAGCTGCATCAAACCAATCTTAGGATTTTTGACTGATGATGATTGGTTATATATGGAGGGGTGTATATGAAGAAAAATTATTCCTCTAGTGTCAACCTAGAGTATAAACATAGGGTTGAAAATATCCATTTATTATGCAAGAGACTTGATTATCTTCAGTACAGTCATATATGTTATGCCTGCTACTCTATCCTTTTCTTAAAAGGTGATACCTTTTCGTACATCAAAGTTACACTGATCCTATTCTTGTGTGTATTTAAAAAAATGTTAATTAAATGGGGGGTAAGGGATGGGATGCGTCTCAGAAAGCCTCTCCCATTCAAATGTCAACCTCTCCTGCACGTGGCACCCCCTGCGTTTGCTGATGAGGCTCTGGCGACCGAGTTTCCCGGGATAAGGAAACAACCGCTATCAAGAGACAATGGCCTCCATGGAAGGTGGATGAGAGGGTAGTGGTTGGGGCACCATATGGGGGCAAGAAATCACCTATAAAGGCAGAGGAACTGGTGTTGATTGGGAGTGCCAGATGAGATCTTAGTCCTTTGTAGATGGTTGGAGACAAGAGTCTTAATGGCAGAGAAAGTGACAAGAAGCACTTCCCATGAGAGGGTGCAGCGGTGTATGTATCAGCATAGTGCAAATGAGGTGACTCGAAATAGACTATGATGGAATATTTGCTGACATGGTCAAAGTAAGTTCATTGGCAGTAAAACGCAGTCTGGAAGGAAATCAAAACCACTGCATTGTTTTACCATAAATATGGTAAGTAAAAACAGAGAACTGTAGGGATAGATGAGTTACTGATCAAGGTATCGGGACCCAAAATCTAGCATGGGAAGTAGCAAGTTTTTTCAGGTCGTTATCCAATGAAATACTTGACATGGAACACCAGTCAAAATTCTTATGTGAAACTCTAAAACAGAATTGAGGATGGGAAAATTGGAGTGAATAATGAACAAAAGTGAGGTTGGTTTCTAGGTCTATGTAAAAATAAGGTGGGAAAGAAAGAGATGCTTTTATTGTGATATATTTAGAAGGAAATCCAGTGGGGGAAAAAGAGGTAGGTCATGATACAAATATATTATACAGTACTATAATGGTTGAGGTAAAAGTGCTCATAGCTTATTAGGCAAATTATGTTTGTTACACACTCCACTTCAAAAATAGGAGTGTAAGGGTGAGAATCAACTCTGAACCTTTATATAAAGTGATGGAAACAACCTGCAATGCAAATGAAGATGAATTCAAGAACTGTGAACTAGCCAATGAAAAACTCAAATGCAGTTACCTGCTGACATTGAGGTGGAGTTATCCTGTGAGAATCCTGACAATCTGATCAAGTTTAATGATTTTTCTTCTGCAGAAATATGGGAAGTACAAAACATAAGAAGATATTACATTATGGTAAAACAACATATACATAGCAAAATCAAGCCGTAGTTATCCAGGACCAAATATGGATAGAGATCGAAAACTAAACACTGCAGCATTCTAGCTGTGTAATATCACTCATCATGTTCAACATAGTCGGCAAATAGATCATTTGCAATGCCCTAGATGACTTTCAAGGAGCCATCAGTATCAGTGGCAGAAAGATTACGAATCAGAGATATGCAGATAACACGACTGTCTTCAGCAACGATGGACAAAATGTGGTCGCTCTGCTACAACGCATTGAGCCATCTAGGAGGCAGGTCTGCAGCTCAATTGCCAAAAGTGTCAACTAATGGTGATGAACAGAGATCCCATCTGGGTAGAGAAACTCATTCGTGACCTCAGACCAATAAAAAATAAATTCGTATACTTGGGTGCCCTGCTGTGGAATGGTGCTAGTGAAGAAGAACTCGGGCAGAGAATAGCGAAGGCCAAGACTGCAGTTGAAAAGCTGCAAAAAATATGGAAAAGAGAGGATCAGCTTGTAATGCAAAAGTAGACTTATTGTATCAATGGCCTTTCGTATCATGACCTGTAGATCGGATACTTGGACAATCACAGCAGCCACGCACAAGAAGACTGAGGTGTTCGAATTGTATTGTCATCTAAGAGTAATGCACATATCATCGACAGACCAAAGAACTAAAGACGCCATTCTAGACCAATCGAAAATTGCAGACACGGACTGCCTGCTGCCAGCAATTTATTGCAACTGTCTCAAATTCTTTGGTCACATAAGGTGTAATAGTTTAGAGAAGATAGTACTTGAAGGTGAGGGCTGGGGCAAAAGACCATGAGGTCTACCACCTTTAAGTTTGAAGGATCAAAATAAGACCCTCACCAATCTCAAGCTGAGAAAAGCAGTCTGCGTGGTCCATGATAGAATGATAGAGAGAGCTGTGTCAGAGTGTGCACAATGCATGTACTTAGTCCATTTGGATCACAGCATTCGATATCGAGGTAATGACCAAGAGAGAGAGAGAGAATCATTTGAAAAATTCCTGACCTACCTTTCTTCACTCCCTCCTACAAGTAGCTACTCAGAAACTGTCCTCAATACTAAAAGAAATACATTTCTCCCAAACCTCGCCTCTCCAGAAATACCCACATCCATATCATTCTACTTTTCAGGCATCCAGTCCCTAATATTAAATTTGAAATACCTTATTTCTGCAAGACACAAAACCATCACCAATACTTTTCCATTATGATCTCTATCCCCAAAAAATGTTCTGCCAACTTATCAGATCTCTTGAAATCTACTAAACTCCTCTGCAGAACTGCCAGAACTAATCACTCACCCTTGCTATGTAACTGTCCATGATATAAAACTAGTCATCGTTAATTACCACACATTTTATAGAATGCTGGGATAGTAATCCCCTATCCTAGTATTTATAGGGTAGTAATAAGAATAATATAATACATACTAGGCTAGTTATCCCCTACCTAGTATCCTATATCCTATACCCCTAGTAATCCATATTTGAGGAAATTCACTAACAGGTGTTCATACATCCAATAATGTAAATTTTCCACTGAGTGAGGTAATTAATTGCTTGATTACATGTAAAACCAGTCCTATCTTCAGAATAATCGACTCTACCCATTGACCATTAGATCTCTCATATCATCTCCTTACTCCTTTCACATTACAACAATGTTTTCTACCTGTAGCAATGTAAACTTTGCTTGTTATCAATTCAGGTAAATCTCAATATTTATGAATTTATTCATATGAGTGAGATTTTAAGTGTATTATGTAAGTACTTCTTTTAAATATTTACCAATTAGATACTATTATAGAATTTCATTTTGAATAGCAATAACTTTTTTTGTCCTTTTTTTCCTATCTTCAGTAACATCACTCACAATTTCTTTTTAAAATTTAAAATATTCACCTAAATTATTTGAATCAGTTAAGTGTGTCTGTTAAGATTTAAATTACAAACGTTGGAATAGGCTCAGACTTAGAAGCAAAACCGATGAATTGAAATCTTAACCTCAAGTAGCTTTTGTGTGATGAAGCTCATTCTTTTGTCTTGGGGATCTGTATTTGAAATTAATACAGTAGAAACTCAATATAGTCAAGCCCACTTATATCAAACCCGTTTACACAAAGTCTTCGTTATAAGGAAGTAAAGGCTTGTCCCCATCAAAGAGAGGCTGGGAAAAACTGGTCCACATATAATGATGTTCGGCTGTTACGAAGTAAATATTCGCCCCCCTCAACTTCAATGGGCTTGACTGGATTACAAAATTGATGAGAATGACAAAGCAGTCAGGAATATCAAATTGAATAAGAACAAGTTTGCAGGTTTAAAGTTGAATAATTTTACAATGTCTCTTGTATCAAAAATTGGTGTAGCACAATTTTATCTAGATAGGTCAGTGCATCTAAAGGGTAGCATGTTTATGCAACTGCAGCATTTAGTGAAATATAATTTAAATGATATCCTTTTTTCTTAAATTGTCACCCCTTCAGCAATACTTCAATACCATTTGTGATGGTCTACAAAGCCAGATTACTGAGTCACTCCTGTGTGCAGTTATGTTGGACAATTTGATACATCAATGGGGTCATTTACCATATTTTTTTATTGCCGGACTGATAGAATTTGTAAAATAAGAAGACCCATATTTTTCCATTTTTTGATCCGTCAATTATTTCTCAAGTTATAAGCGGCGAAAAACTGATGTTTTTAACCCTTTCGGAAAAGTGGGCATGGTGCAACCTCTGACATCATTGACTTCGACCTATCACAACTGAGCCCGCGAAGCTACTTCACCTTATCGCAAAGGGAGGGGGACACAGCTGACTCTGCCAATGGGAGCGATTGTGACAGGATCTGTGGGAGCAGACCTTCCGAGAACCCCCCTCCACTCTCTCCCTCCCCCTAAAAGCAGTCAAGGACGGGAGGAATATGACGTCAATGTTATCAAAGCAGCTTTTTCGGTGGGCATCACCTTTTGCTTATTTTAATTCTTGATTTATTAGTGAATGGTTGTGGATAGGAGATTAATTTTTTCACTAAAATTCATTTTTCGTTTCCATCTAACGATTTCATGTACAAACTTGCAATTTCAGTTCTGAGTAAACTCCCATTCTCACCACATGATAGATAAACAAAATATCTTGACTAAAAAATGATTCAAACCAATGGTTTCAGGTTTCCTGGTAGATTGGTAGCCGAATTTACAACAAAGGGACTGCCATTTTCACTGGTTATGTAATTCAGGGTTCTTGATTCATATGCTGAAGTATTTAGTCTCCTAGAGTGTTTTGCTTGTATTTTCCAATAGCAAAATTCATTTGCCATTCAGTACCATTTCCATGGCATGAAGTGGTCAGTTTTTCAGACAAGAACTGCTAGCCAGAGGTACAGAGTTAACCCATCAGAGACCTTGTGTAAAGTTCCCATATTAATTTCTGTAATTCTGGGATATTATTAAATTTTCACTCAAAATACTCTAAATATTTGGAAAATAATGGGACATGTTAGGCAGAAAACTTATGCGAACTCTAAATACTGCTATGAATAATAATTTTCGTTGATTCTGTTATAAAATAGAAAATCTAAATTATAAAATGGAAAAGAAAAAAACCACAGTTAAATATTTATCATTTATAATATAAATAATTATTATTATCAGCATTATTATGGATGTGGGAACCAAAAATGAAATAATGTCATTTATTCATTTTTCCTGAAGGATACTTTAAATAATTAGGATCTTAAGAAATAACTTTGGAATCTTAAGAAACAACTTTGGAATCTTAAGAAACAACTTTGGAATCTTAAGAAATAACTTTGGAATGTTTAAAAAAAATGTGATGAATGGGAACCCTATCATTGAGTCAAACTCTCACTGTGTGATTTTCTGGGTATCGAGGCCCTCATCAACCTGACCACTTTTTGGGCTTTTCACATTAATTCCCATGAGAAAAAATTCATCTGGACCGGGAATCGAACCACGGACCTTTGGCTTTCAGGGCCCCTGCCCAGACTACTACGCTACCCAGGATCCTTAATTCCCATGGCAATTTTACCGAGGTCCAAGGTACTAGATTTTGAGGAAGTAGCTAGCTACAAATTTTGTAGTGGCCCTGGCGAGCACTTGTTATAGAGACATGTGCAGTCCATGTGTGGCTCTACAATATGCAGTTTCAAAGCACTGCATTTCCTCTGCATTGCCTACAAAATGTGGATGCTAATATAAAAGTATAATATTACAATGGATTTACCTTTCAACTTCTAAAACATGAGCTTCTACATATTATGAATGAAAATTATTCTAGCATTCACCTGAATATGCTGCATATCCAAGACTAAGTGATAATGTATATAATTTATCGTGGATATGAGAGAAAATCCACAAACAAAGAGTTACTTAATGAAACTCACTGAGCTACATGATCATCCAACACAAGAACATTCACACATACAAGCAATAAGTAAGATCGTGGATCTTACTTATTGCTTGCTTATTGCCGTCGTGGATCTTCTGTTGCATCTCGCAACTGTGGGAGTTCAATGCCAAGCCAAAGGTCCGTGGTTCGATTCCCGGTCCAGGTGAATTTTTTCTCATGGCAATTAATGTGAATTTCACCGCCGTTCACGTGGCAGGCTTGAAATGTCCTACACTTTTTGGGCTTAATCTGGATTTAGGTCTGGTTAGCAATCACCAAGTTTCAACCATGAAAGGTTATGACAAATTAGGATAGGGCCCTGGTTCCTTTCCCTCTGCTACCTGCAGTTCTCCTCGAAGATCTGGTCCAGAGCCCGGGATTTTTTTGTACATTATATGAAAAGTGCTTGTAATAAAGGATGATCCCTACTCCTTGCCCCATTACCATCCACCGAGAAGTGCATGCCTAACTTGTACTTGTGTTTTCTGTGTCTTTACAGTGAAACTTGCCTTGAGTAGAGTCTGAAAGAATTATGACATCATTCAACAGAAAAGTGTTCCACACAAAGCGCATATTGTGCAAGAGGTTGCCTGTTATGGCTGCAGTTGCCAGTTGAATCCTCAACCAATGAGTGCTCACAGGTACTGGTTGGAAGATAAGAGCATGTCTATTTATAACTGGCCGATTTTGAATCATTACAAATATCTCGCTTTGTGTTCATGTGCTACCAGTGTTTACATTCTGTGAGATTTTGGTTGACAGATGAAAGAAGTATGTTTAACCCTTATACTGCTTTGAGGCAATCTGTCGTCTGACTTCATTGACTTTTTGACGTTTGCAATGATTGTGAGCTTGTGCTTCAGATTATATTGTATTAATTCCATCATTTTCCTAAACTAAATATTTTGTCCTTTATATAAATATGAAGTCCAGGCATTCAAAATAATGTCCCGAAATAATGTAAAATCAGGAGTAATAATTTTACTATGTTAATGGCTCTTTCATATAAATTGATAATACATATGAGTAATTTTTAATGTGACTGTCCATTATTTAGTGTTTCATTGCTGAAAAAATAATGAGGTTTGTTTTAGCTCAGTTGATAGTTAGGGCCTCTGTGTCTGAAGGTTTTCTTGTGTAACTTGTGATAGCACAGATCATTTATAAGTGGAGGTAAAAGTTTGATCTATTGATGTTGTCAGCTTATTTTTCTCAGATGGGGACAAAACAGTTGGTTTTGTCCCCATCTGACTCAAATTGTTAATTTAATATTTCTAATTTCAAAACAAATTCAAGTTTAGAATCCCATTGCAGTTTTGATTAACTCACTGCAAGAACCAGCCTCTCAACTGCCATAGTTTTCTCCTTTTTAGCCCTCAGCAGAAGGTCGACTTTCTGACAAAAGACACTTAATGTTATTGACTCAAATTGCTAATTTAATAGTTTTACATTCAAAATTGAAATGCAAATTTAGATCCCACTACAATTTTGACAAAGTCCCTACAAGTACCTCTCAACTGCCATAGTTCTCTCCTTTTTAGCCCTCAGCAGAAGGTCGACTTTCTGACAAAAGGAACTGTTAACAAGGAAAGATTGTACAGAACACAGCCTTGTGGTCTTTCCTGCGTGAGTTTTTATTCCACTGACATGCGCACAAACAAGAATAATGATATAGGCGCATGCATACTTAAAGAAATGTGTGCGAATGCTACACAGGGCAACTTCTCTCTTCGTTCACACAGTTTTTTGAACACTTACAAAACAATGAAAAAATACACAAAAAATCTCAGCACCATGTTTAAAAACATCCAAGCTTTTTCAAAATCTTTTCAGTACCAACACCAGACAAAGGCTTGTTAAACATGTCAGCAATATGCAGATCAGTTGGTACATTTTGAAAAGCAAATCAACTTTATGTGCAGACTCTCAGAAAGTGATAATCTAGATCTACATGCTTGGTGTGTTCTGACACCATGGCACACTTGCCAGTGCCATCGCCCCTTGATTACCTGCCATGATGACACTGGGACTTGTTTTGAAATAACTCTCACCAATTTCTGTCATAAGATTTTTATGCCATATCATTTCCTTTGTTACCAGCAACATTGCCACATATTCAGCCTCCACAGTGGAGTGTGAAACTCTATGCTGTTTGCTACTTATACAACTAATAGCCCTTCCCCCCCCCCTGCCAGTTTGATAACGTATCCACTGAAGGATTTTCTGGATTATTGGCCCAATCAGCATCTATAAAAACCTCAATTGGTTTCCCACATTTTACACAGTGTGATGAAACATTTTCAGTACCCTTCAGATTCTTAACAAGTGCTTAACCTCTTTCCAATTTGCAACAAATGGATCCATACAAAATTGGATAAGCCAACAAACGGAAAAAAAAAGATCTGGTCTGGTGGAGTCAGCTAGATAAAGAAATGTTCCATTTGCTCTTCTGTAACATTCATAAGCCGCCAATTTTTCCTCCAATTTCAACTTAACCTTGGATTCTTGTAAAAAACAAAGTGGAGCCTTTACACACTGTGCTTCAAAGATGTTAAATTCCTCAACATGTTTGACATAGCAACTTTGATTAAGCTGTACAGTTAGTTGTCTTACCAACATGCATTATTTTCATTGACAAAAATCTGAAATTCTTCCCAGATCTCGTAAATCAAACCCTTTTTTAAATTTTTTTAACAAACCAATCAATTTTGGCCTTTGATCTCCAAATATCCAGGTCATCCATATGAATAGCCACTAACAATTTCACAACAACAACACCATCTTTGTGATGATACAAACATGGATCACACTTTGACTGAACAGTATTGATACTTAACATTTCTGAGTTAATACAATCATGCCAGTCCCTGCTTGGTTGGCAGAGGCCATACCTGAACTCATACAGTTCATAAACTAGGTTGAGGAAATATTAATTGGAAAACCCTTCTGGTTGTTTTACAAATACTTTCCCTTTGATCTCACTGTTCAAATATGCTGAAACAACATCTACATGTTTGTCATCTCAAACATTCTCAACCCCCAATGCTATCAGTAGTCTAACTGCCCTCTTCTTGATTACAGGGCTATAGGATTCAGTATAATCAACCCCTTGAACCTGATTGTACCCTTTTATGACCAGTCTGGCACAATATCTTTCAACAATACCACCTTGATCTCATTTGACCTTTGTACCAATAATCTTCTGATTTGGTTGTTTTTCAAATAACTTCCAAACTTTGTTCTTTTCTAACGTTGTTAATCCCTCTTTCATTGCATTTTACTACAGTCCTCTGTCTTGTGCTTTCAGGACATCACTAAAATTGTCTGGTCAGCAAATACATCATCAAGGGTTTCTCTTGTCACGTTCTGATCTATGAGGGACAAACTATTCATCACAATCCACACCCCCATTCACCTGAGAATCTTGAAAATTTAGCTCAAACACATCACTGACCTCATCTGCTTCAGATTCTGAGCTTCCATTTACCTGACTTATCAAAATTTACTCCTTTGATTCATCAATTTCATCTAACTTTGAGACTACATCTACATTGTTCTTGTAATTTGTATAAAGTAAATACTTTCTCTTGGAATTCCACATCTCTAGCAATGATCACACATTGCTCACTTATGTCCCATACTCGGTACCCATGTGCATCATCTGGATAGTCTAGCATGATAAACTTTGCCCTAGGCATCAGCTTGTTATCTGTAAGGACATGAACCCCACACTTTGCATCCGAAAGATCTCATTCTTTTGAGTTCCCTCCTCGAGAGTTTATTATTCGTCCATAATTCCCAAGGTTTACCTTTCACAGTGGAGCAAATAGATCTATTTTTAATATAGCAAGCTAAGCACTTCTCCCCAAAATTTTACTGGAACGACTGTATCAGAAAACATTTAAAAATACTGAGCAACTGTTGATTAAGTGTCTCAGATATACCAATTTGTTTGGGAGTGTTTGGAATTGTCAGTCCTGCACCTCCTCTCTTTCAAAATCACAAATTCCGTACTTAAATACTCTCTGACATTATCACTCTGGAGAACCTTAAGTTTAGTTCCTTGAAAAGTTTCCATTAATGCCTTCACCATTTTAAAGGCGTCATATGTTTCCCCTTTTGATTTCAAAACCCTCACATAATAAAACCTCGATTGGTCATCTGTAAATATTAAAGTAATGTGCTCCACCAATAGACTCATATCTGAGGTAGCAAAGGTCCAAATAGACCTAATCAAGGGGTTCGTTTGATCTTATCTCCCTATTTTCAAATTTCTTACATCTGTACTTTCCTTGTTTACATGCATTTCACTTGTCACTCTTACCTTTTGGAATTTAGTTACTGTCTGGGATATTTTCTACATGACCAAATTGTTGTTGCCTCATTTCTTTGGTTTCACCCTCCTACACTTACTACTCACATGTTCATTGCCATAACATTCATCAAGTTTTACATTAACAAATCGAAGGATCGCGAACTGTGCTATTGTGAAGTTTTGCATTGTGAATTTTTTGTGAAGTTTTGCATTGTTGGACTCTTAATACCAATCAAGACTTACTTCATACATATTACCAATTTTTCTTCCAATAGAAATGTACCATCATCGTCACTCATTGATGCAACCCCATCCTTAATTACAGTGTGGGCACCTTTTTTATCAAACTGTGCTGCTGACCCAAGATTATCTTTTAAGTCTGGCACGTACAAAACTCTACTTAGCGTAAGGATAGTGCCATCACTTCTGTCACTCAGTTTCATTACAACAGTACCTTTACCTTCTTCTGAAGCTACTCCACCATCAGCAATATCTACTTGACTACCAATGTTGTCAGTAAAGTTCTGAAGAATGCTTTTACAAGGAGTCATATGATTGGATGCACCTGAGTCAAGAAACCACATGTTACCTTCTCTACCGTCATGTCCACTGTCCACCATAACAGCTTTCACCTTCGCCGTCCCCAGCTGTCACATGAACTATTTCTTCCCCCATAAACATTTCAGTTACAGCTTATCTCACTCTTCGCTTCACTTCCCCTTCTCCCCTATGAAAGCCACTGAATATTTCGGGGCAATTTCTGGATGTGTCCCACTTGAGCACTATTATAGCAAACCATCGTACCTCTTCTCTTGGCATCACTGAATTTCTTGTGAAATTTAGAAATATACCTAGTTTGTTTGCAGGTGTAGCGTCGTACTTCACCCCTTGAATTATCCGCGAAACTTCTTCCATCCTGGCTACCTCTTCCAAGCCTGCCCATTTTGCTGACCAACTGCTAATGCTCAAAATATATCACTTTCTTCAACCTTCATCTGTGATAGCACCTTTAAGTCCTGGTCTTTCCTTTAAGTTTCCTCTTCCATTCTCTTTTCTTCTCGCAGTAATTTGGAATTTACCACCTTCAAATCCGTGGCCTGGTCATCCTTTTCCAGCACCCTCTTCAGCCCTTCATATTCCTTCGAAAGCAAACGTAACATGAAGGCTGGGATACGTTTTTCATCACTAAACACCAATATTCCAATCATTTCAACATTATAATAATAGTCTCTGAACTTTATCAATATGCCTCCTCATACTAATATCGTCCAGTTTTTTATAAGCGCACAGTACCTCCAAAAGTGTGGTCATGTGCATCATCCCCTCATTGCAGCATGTTCTCTCAAATCTCTTCCAGGCTTCCTTTGCAGTCTTACTTTTTTTAACATCCACTACATACTGATTTATGACCAAATTCTTAGCATCAGAATTCTTAAGCAGTTGACTCACACCTTCACCATCAATATCCACACCAGGATCTACAGCTTCCTGCAGCCTCTCTGTTTCTAGTAATCCTTTCATCCCTCTACTCTATATCTCATAATTATTATCCCACGTGAAAACCATATCCTCTCTCCCTTACCCAACTATTCACGCAAAACTTGAAGCTTTCAAATCATCCAAGAAAACCACACCATGCTTTTCATTGACCTACTCTCGCAAACTCACGCACAAGTAACAAAACATCACTTATTTTCCTTTCCCCAGTTCAGAAACAACCTGGGCCCATAACCTGACAAAAGAACGGTTAACAAGGAAAGATTATACAGAACACAACCTCGTGGTCTTTCATGAGTGCATCTTTATTCCACCGACTACTATTGTATGGACAAAAAAGAATAACAATATAGGCACATGCATGCTTAATAAAATGAGTGGGAATGCTACACTGGTCAACACTTTCCAGCCTTGGTATTTCCCAAGCTTAATTGCACTATTATCTTTGGGTGAACTTTAAAATTATTTATTTATATGAACTGAACAATCTTGAAAGTCCTGGGATTTATGTTTGGGTAAGCATTAAATTATATTAATTGAAATAAAAACATTACTTTGTTCCACAAAAATATTTATTACACAACCATGGTTTCGTCGAGGATCGACATCTTCAAGTGTGAAGATGTCCATACTCGACAAGACCCGGGTAGTATAATAAATATTTTTAAGTGGAACAACAAATTAACGTTTTTATTTCAATTATGAAGCAGTTCCACAGGTTACTTTGGATACAGTTAAGTATATTCAATTCTATATTCTAATGAGTTGAATAAACTTGAGATCACTGGGATTTTTCTAAATCATTTTTATATAGAAGTGGCAGTATTAAGTTTTAAGGTTCTCCCACTGCTGAGATTATAACGTGCTGTTTAGCCTAACGTAACCCTTAGATTAATGCTCAAGATGGGATTAGAACCCACAACCCTTAGGTTACCAAGCTGGTCCATTACTAACCTCTAGTTACCACAGCAGGCAATATCCTAATTGATTTGTAGGCTTAGAATTAGGCAATCCAAAAACAGTGAGAAGATCATATGTTTTAATACACTCTAAGATAATCAATGTACATGGTGGAGGTTAGATTTGAACTTCTGGGTTTTTGTAGCCAATGCATTCCCAAACTAGGTGCCGTGACTGTTCCCTATTAATGTATTCAATTTTGATTCTGCTTTAAATTTAATGAAGTAACTTCTTGACAGAGCAGTATGTTCATGGGAACTAGGTATGGGTTCTCATCTAGTGCATATCCACAGCTGTTTAATTATTTTAGATTGCCCATCCCCAGAGAGTTTTCTTTTGAGAGCTTTTTTTTTGCTAATGTAAACTATGCTTAATTTTGTCCCGTTTTCCAAATGTATTATATAGTTGCCATTTTTATGAAATGGCATCAGATGGGTTAATAATCTAAAGCTATCACACTCCACCATCATACAATTGAACACTTTTTGGTCACGTGAAGGATTCAATGGAAAGTTACATAAATTAAGGATATTACCTAGTATGGCATCTAGTCCTCCAAAGTTCTGCCTTTGTCCACTGTAGCAAAATCTGAAGTGGGATCATGAATACTTTTTTCATGGTGTCTCCATTTTTTATAAATTATTCATTCATTTAGATTTCTTGTCTAACAAACCTAAAAAATCTTAATAATAATTATGCCCCAAGAAAGCTGGTCTAAATTTAGGTAATCTTTAAATCTAGCAATTCTTAGTCTCTTATTCCATATTGACATGTAATTGTTGCCTGTGGAAAGTCATTCGTGTAAAAAAAGTATTTTTATCAATCTGAATAATATTTTGTTTGTCTTCCATCTCTTATTATTTTTTTGGGGGGATTTTTCCTTGTTGCTTTGACATTGTTTATCTTCACCTGTTATCTCACAGAAATGATCTTGCATTAAATCTCTGAGAAAGTAAACCAAGGTAGCACATGACTGCAAAGCAAAATCCAACTGGCTGTGCTTGACAACCTGCCAGTTGAGAAAAATGACATTCCTTTCTTTTAACCAGCACCATAAACGATGAGTATTTTGCACTAATTGGATGAGGGTGCAACTTGCATCAGTAGTCAAAACTGGCAACTTATAGTGTGTTATGGACTTACCAAATGGCTATCCATTAATGGGTTTGGTACCTACTATGACTACTGTGATAGGAAATGAATCTCATGGTGGAGTTATAAGCTATGTTAATGCATATGCAATTGCTAATACATGAAAGAATAAAATTGACATATTGTGCACTCAGAATTTGGTAAATGTTAAGTATTACAAGCAACTTTTACCTGCAATTCATGGTTGTTGTTTCTATTCTATTTCTTTGTGTGTTACTCTTCACAGTTCTCTGCACCTTCCCAGTTGTCTCATTGAAATAATGTAGAGCTCAGAAATTCCTTTGTGCAGACTACATTCAGCCTAGTTTTTCAACTAGTTCATAATTTTTGTTTGTGAGATTTTCCTTCTGCCACATTTTCATGCTGAACATGCTTTCAAAATGACTCCTTTTTGGAAAAAGATTTAGTGTTGGGATTCAGCTTAACAGAGAATTATGGCTTGATAAATCAATTATGTTGGGTCATCCAGGTAAAAGGAACTCTGATTTCCCACTTTCCTCTCATTAAAGGCTCAGTCAAACAGAAAGTGGGCTGCCCACATGGGCAGAGTGACCACTTTCCACAAACGTCAAACAACATGTGGGTAGCTGAAGGCAGTGCATTTTGGCTCGAGGCTTGCTGTGACATTACCTATGTAATTGATGCATTTCCCCTTGCAAAGTTACTAAAGTACCATAATAATAAGCAGCAACAATACTGACAAAGGACTTGTACTTCTTCTCATCAAATTATTGAGGATCCCAGCAATTTACTTCTATCTTTCAGCCTTTTTGATGATATTTTTATGATCTGCATGACTAATATCATAAAAATACAGGAAACAATGCACAAGACCTATTAATTTTTCTCTCCATTCTGCCGTATTTATGATCTGCCTGTGTTCCATTTAATCAGGATGATACAAACTTATTTTATGCAGTGGCCATGGTTGGCCACCCTCACTCTTTGACCGATCCTAATGCTCCGAAACATTTTTTTAAATATTCCTGAAAATTCGTGAATTCTGCAAAAAAAAAGAAATGTCAAGCCTATTAATTCACTGTTTGTATTTATCATTGTTATTTGGACAAAACTTAAAAGTTGTGATATAACATTCTCTTAATATAATGGGAGGCTGGATTTCTTTTCTCCTTAAACAATACCTGAGTCCCTCTTTTCCAAGTCAGGATTGTAATACATGCTTGCATCAAAAGTCTGTGATGCATGCTCCGGCCAAATTTTTTTTCAAGTCCAAGAAGTTTTTTATTGTCAAGGGTTCTTCTTCGAGTTCATTCCCATTTAATACTGATTCTGTCGTTTTTTGCCCTCCTGTAAGGCTGCTTCACATTCCATATGTCAATACCTGATTAAATTATGGTATTTTTTCGACTAAGTAATATTTTTGTGCATGATGGGACACATGCTCTTTAAATACCGTATTTATTCCTGGATGATCTAGTATTTACAAGTTATCATTTGTTTCATCATAGCCACTTGAACTTAGAATGAATTAATTTTTCTTCTAACATCACTGGACCCCTTCCTCTCAATGTAACTGTACATGGTAACTATTGGCCTCACCCATTGCCCCTTAAGAATTATATGATGTATATGGACGGCTCTTTATGGCAAGTTTCACTGTACAAATTTTGGATGGGTGCTCAATCCTTCCAATTTAATTCTGTTTTTTACAGCACTTTCCTCACTCATCATAGAGTAAGTACTGGTGAATACCTCCTTAATATCAACTACATTTTTGGGAATGATATGGTTGCAGTTTCCATATTTTCTCATTGCTGCAATGGAATGGGACTTGAATTTTCATGTAGGCTGTATGAAGAAGAACGTAGTGAGAAATACAGGTAAGAAGTTTCATTATTTGAACAGTGGACAAGAGATGGATGCTATTCATAACCCAAACTGGTCATTGCCTGCGATGTTACTCTCCCAGTTCTGTTAGTTGTTAGGAGTACATATGAGGATTTTAATGTGCAATTTCTAATTTGTTTTCACGTTCTCACAGCTCTCTTTTGTGTGACATAAGTTTTAGTGCAGATTTATCTTTCAAGGACACATTCCTACTTGAATATTTGAATTTTTCTGGAAATTTCTCACATTTAAGGCTCAACGATACATGAAAATTGGTTTACTTTTAATCTGCTGTGAAAGTCATTAAGGGAGTGAGCAGGGCCTCAAAAAAGATTTTGAATGGGTTGTGATGGTGGCATCAAGTTTTCAGGTGAACAGCTGATAAAGATACATATACTCTTCTGTCCTAAACAATGTATATAGTTTCCTACCAGTGAAGGTTATATGGACATTCAATATTTCACATAACCTCCATATTAAATGTATTTTCATCTTTTCTATGCATTTCCCACCTATTATTTTATCCAAAATATGTTTGTTTTCTCATCTCTATGAAGTGTTTCCCCAGTATTCTTCTCTCTATTATGTCATTCTCATCATCATTGGTCATCAACCCTCAGATTGGTTTGATGCAGCTCTCCACTGAGTCCTATTGGCTAATCTCTTCATATTTACGTATTTCTTCTCTTTCACATCCTTCATCACTTGTTCCATATATCTCGCACTAGGCCTTCCTTTGCCGATTGTCTTCATCATGTCTCATGATGTGGCCGATTAAGTTGTTCCGTCTTCTCAGGGTATTCAGAAGACATCTCTTTTCTCCCACTCTTCTTAGGACTTACTCAGTCGATCCGTTTAATGTTCATCATTCTTCTGTAGCACCATATTTCGAATGCTTCCACCATTTCTTTTCCACTGCTGTCATTGTTCATGCCTCACTGCCATAGAGAAACACTCATGTCATTCTAAACTCCCTTAACCCTTCGCTCCATCCAGTCCTTCTGCCTCTCCTAATGTATCCAGTCAACTTCCTTTCTGCTCTTACTATACACAGCTATTCCTCATTTATCTTCCTTGTTGTCCCATTCACCTTACCTCCAACATCCTTCATCATGTACAGTCCTGGCCAAAAAACTCGCAACACCCACGGGCGCTGTTTGAAGCGACTTCCGCGCAAATTTTGAAAGTCCTCATTCCATGATCTGGCAACAACCCCTGCGGCGGGCTAAGAAGGAGGCCTCAAGTGGAAGGGGGGAGGATGGAGTACGTTTTCGGGTTGTGGGTTCAAATTCCAGGGTTGACTGCGATACCTGCTCTCTTGTTACGTCCGCTCACTTCGTCCACTGCAATTGTGCTTTTGAATGCTCATGGCAGGTCGGTGTGGGGCTGTTTTATTAGTCGACGAGGAGTTAACATGCTTAGAGCATGCGATGATCTTTCTGGACAGTGGGAATGCAATGCATAAATTTTCATCATCCGAGCTTTAAATGCGTTCTATTTAACATTTGCTGAGTCACGAGCCTGCTTCATTTGATTATTCCGAAATATATCACTTGTATTATTAGTGAGCGCTTCAATAAAAATATGTGGATCAATTACTTTCACTAGCTTTCGTACCGCAAATCGCATGCAAGTTAGATATTTGCAAACAACTTTAGTTTTTTTGATAACCGGTAGGTAGGTATTGCTTTCCAATTGCCTATTTATGGATATGCGTACGCTGCATCTCTTTAAAGTAATGTGTGTCGTTCTTTGTATTCTCTGAACAGATTTCTACCCCGTAGATTTAAAATTTTTATGTCGAACATAATAAGGAACTTATACGATTCATTATCGCATATCAGTTTAGGTTTGGTTACAGTAATCTGCTGTTGGTGATTTAACCTTGCTTTTGATAGGGTTTTTCAAAATTACGATCTACCTTTCCACCAGCGAAGAGGAGATGTAAAGATACCTACTGATACCTACATTTACACTTCTTACATTCCACATCTGAGCTTCATACTCGCACACGTTGATGGTATTATTGAAGTAAAGAAATTTATTTAATAATAACGAGAAGATAAATTCATTAAATGACTTTAATATTTTATCCATCCTCCTTCACAATCACCAATTGCATCCGTCGAGGCATAGACTGAATAACGTTTCTGCAAAGCGAAACCCCTATTTTGTCCCTGAAAACGTACTCGTTTCTCACCCCTTCCACTTGGGGCCGCCTCCTTAGCCCGCCGCAGGGGTTGCCAAATCGTCGAATGAGAAGGACTTTCAAAATTCGCGCGGAAGTTGCTTCGAACAGAGCCCGTGGGTGTTGCGAGTTTTTTGGCCAGGACTGTACATATCTCAAAAGCTGACCATTCCATCTTCATCCCATATCCTTAAATTATTTTTTTTTTGTGCCATAAAATGCCACACTCTGTATTTAACTTCCAACGTCCAGGAAGTTCTTCAGGTCCCTGCTAACCATTCTGTCATTAGTTTTCTCCCATGAGCCTTTCCAATTCTCCCACTAATTTCAGTACAACTTTACCCCTTTTCCTCCAACATACTGCTCAGGTAGGTAAATTGCTGCTTTAGTGAGTACCTTTTAATTTTATCATTTGACTCTCATGGTATATATCTACATTTTTCCTTCCCAGAAAGTTTGTGTCTACACCTTGAATATTTCAACTCTTTGTTTTGTTGTTCTTTTTTCAAGCCTAATATTTGATCTTAAAGCTTTAAATTTAACACCATATTTTAAAAGCCTTTTTCTGCTTATTAAAATTTTTTCCATCCATCAATCTAGAATTTATTTTTCAAAGTTAAAAATACTCTAGTTGGAATAGTTAAGTTAAAAATAGTTAAAAACCATATTCATCATGAGCTGATATATCAGCACCTTGAGCATTTTATAGAAATCATATTAAGCTGAGGATTTGGCACCTTGAACATATACGGTTAGGTCTGTCCCCTCCTACCTTCATTATTATAAAACTAATAATAATAGTACTAATTTGCACTGCTCTTCAAAGGTACATATCTAGTAATTTCTGTAATTCTTTGACTGGCTAATGCTTTGTTGACTGCAAAGCTTTTCAACTTTACTCCTACCTTTATCCCTGCATCCACCCAATGCCTTTCTCTCAATTTCCTTAGAATATGTGTTAAAAGCTACAATAATGAACAGCCATGTTCAACAGGTCAAGGTTCAACATCCCAATGATCACCCAAACAAAATGTCTTCTCTTGCTGAAACGTGAGCCATGCATAAATTGCGGATCAGTCCATCTCCCCATTATATGCCAACTTTCTATGGTTTTTTCATTCACTCTACCAAATTATTGTCAAACACCTGTTCAAAATTAACAATACTCCAATAATCTTGGTTATATTCAAAGTTCCTCTTCAATTATATTCACATCCCCACTCTCATTCCAGGTGTCTTTCTCTTTCGAAATCCAAACTGTTATTCCCTTCTCCAAGGAATTACCATGAGTGTAAATTTGCCAATTGCCTTTGGTTGGATATATGTATTAGTGAGATTGCACTTTCTTCAGTTCCATGAATTCTGTTGAAACGGAAAAATACTGACATTGATATTATTATAAGTTTTCTTTCAGTGAAGGTAGATCTAAATGGACATTTAATTCTTTCTTCTTGTACTTTCTATCATTCTATCCGAACTACCAGTTGTCCTCTTTAGAGTGCTTATCCAGCATATATCATATCCTTCATAACATCCTGCCTATTCTCAACTTCCTTTCCTGCCACCAAAAGAATATATTTTCTGATCTTTTGTAATCATTATCATCAGTCAACAATCCTAGGAATGGTTTCTCTCAGCCCTCCACTCGATTCTTCTATCAGGCAACCTCTTCATATTGACATAATTCCTCTCTGTTACCTCCTTCACCACCTGTTCAAAATATCTCGTATAAGGCCTGCCTTTCCCTTCCCATTCACTTTTCCTTCAGCGATTGTCTGCATTAGGCCATCGTGTCTTAAGATATGGCCTACTAAGTTGTCCAGTATTCTTTTATAATACGTAGTTTAATAAAATATAGACAATGCAACATTTTTTATCAACTTTTGTGTCATTCTATGCGAAGCACCCAAAAAACCAGTAGTTTTGAAATTATAAGGGCTCTCTTCACGCCATAAATAACTTAAAGTAGATGAAAATGATACCATAATGTAAGAGAAGCAATTGCACTTTTCCACAAATTGATTTAATGCGTACCATGCATTTCGGCTCACAGAGCCATCATCAGGTACAAGACCTTGTACCTAATGATGGCTCTGTGAGCCGAAACGTGTATGCCTTAAAGCAATTTGTGGAAAAGTGCAATTGTTTCTCTTACATTATGAAGAACTTCCACGATATCTCGCCTGAATCTGTTTAATTTAAAATGATACCAGTTTTGTTCTGGAGGTACCTATTGCCTTAGAAAGTTTCAGGCAGCTCCATATGTTCAGGTTTGTTCTTGTTAGTCATTCATATAACTCCCTCCTAAATGCTTCGTTTATGTTACTAGAAATTTCTACCTTTTTTTCTAATTCTTCATTGATTTATTTTAATTCAGCAAGTCCAAAACCATATGCCACATACTACTTTTAGAGGATCTAATATTCTGTGCTGGTTGACCTTTTCTCACATCTCAGCAAAGAAACTGTAGTACCAATGCTTGTTTCTCTTGACCTAGCTACATTTTTTATTACATTGGGAATGTTTCCTTGTATGGATTTTTCTGAAATGTTTACAAATTTTAGGCATCAGGGATTTATGAGTTAATTCTATCATGTGTAAAGGTCTAAACAAAATTCTAAAAAAAACTTGAGTTACCAGTGCTTTAGAAAATTAATTTGCACAAGCTTGAAACTTGGTTAATCATTAAATGTTTTCATCTCGCAGAGGATAGGCTACCTTTTATTCCCTTGATAGTTAACCCTATATTTTGTGATACGGCTATGCAATTTGCAGGATAAAACTTGGAAAATTAAGATCCTTTTTATTTTTTACTGAAAAAGGAAACTTTTATTCCGTAAAAATGAAAACTTTTGCCATATTTAGTAAATTTAATTCAAAACCACCAGAAAGAAGAACATTGATTAAAGGCAGTACTTTTCTATGATTTATTATCTAGAGGTGTAATTAATTTTCATCAGATAGTTCTACATCCAAACCTTTAGGAGGCACCTACAATTAATGGATGCCTCCTGAAAACGACACATTTTCTATCCCCCAAAGCAGAACATGGTGACTTAACCTCCATTAGCGGTAACTCATTAGGATGTGGACAACAGATAAAAACATTTTTCCATGTTTCTGCCTGTTCCTTTTCCAATCGCGGCTCACTACACTGCTACTTATCTCTTTTCTAGGGACTTTCTTTCAAAACAAGATTCAAATACATCTAAGTATTTGATTCTTGTTTTGATCATGATGATGTAAATATAGTTACTCAACGGATTAACTTTAAATAATTGTTTCATTTCATATTTTTTGTTATAGGGGTTTATTTTTCAAACAAAAATAAACGTTTAATGTCTTCTTATTTTATATGGTCATAATTACTGCATACCTGTCTAAATTCCAGCCCCCTCTAAATGGTGGACAATTTTTACAGTACCAAGCAGGATCACTATTTTGACGTTTTACTGCATTACACTGATCCAGTATTTAAGAGTAACAAAATTAATGTAACTTGGGTAGTTACAAATAAATCATTGGTAAACAGGAGTGAAAGAAACAATACCTGTATCTTTTCTCCAAGATAATATGTACACGTTTAGCTAAACGTTAATTCCGACAACCTCATTTTTATTTCGTGTGCTATTAATTTCTGTATACTTCCTACCTTACATCATTTTGTCCAAATTGAATATTTTTCCTTTGAAACATTCTTCGAAACACCCTTGTCCCTCATTACTTGCTCCATTCAGGCCCAGTCCTTTCTTCAATTTCTTCTTTCAACTTCTTCCTCTCCTGCTTATTCATCTTGCTCTAAAACCACCTTACCTCCTACAATAGCATCTAGATCTCTAAATCCAACATCCTATGTAACGTCCACATTTCCTCTTGTAGAAGAGGAACAATGACCTGGTCGTAGGGGATAAACGTTAATGTCTCTTTCTCCAGTGCTTCTTCCTATAATCCCCTAATGCTGTTAGGTGTCAGGGTCCCTCAGCCACTCCAGCCTTGGTCGTCCTCTTTCCTGCCTTCCTTCTGGGGCCTCCGTCAACTCTCTTGGCTTCCTATCCTCCTTTACACAACCATATCCCCATACCATCCTATGGTTTTTTTCCCATCAATTTATTGATCGAATCTTGCTGGAAATGGGCTCTGATTCTAGTATTTCTCACTCAATCTCTTCTAGTGTGTCCTGCTGCACATCTGAGGTATCGCAGCTTGGATATCTACTCCTGTGTTTATCTAGTAGGGTTCGGCTCTCTGTTCCACATAGTAATACCGGCTGGAAAATGGTTCACCCTCATCTAGGCCTACTCCCTTATTTCTCTTTTCTACAATTGATCTGCTAAGCTAACTGATCTGCCGACCTGGTTTGCTTTATGGTCTCTTGTGGCTCACTTCAGAGTTTGGTCAGTCACAAATAATTCTTCTAGGTATTTGAACTTGTCAACCTGTTTTAATTCTTAATCTTCCCATGTTGTTCAGCCTTTCTTGCGCCTCATATTTTGACACTGTCATAACCTTGCTTTTCCCTACATTCATCCTCATTCCGTGGTCTCTAATTACATTTGCCCATTTATCCACTGTTTTTTGCAATTCTCTCTTGTTCTTAGCAATCAATACAATGTCATCTTCCTTTACTACTGGATGAACGTAGACTGGCCTTAACCTATAGTTTCCTACCTTGCACCTTGCTGTTTTTCTGTTGCATTTTTTATGTATCTTGTCCATCAAAATGATGAATAATATGTGGCTAAGGCTGTCTCCCTGCTGTTCTTACCACCCCTTTCACATTAACGTGCATACATTTAATTTTTTCATTTAAGTCTGAGCAGGTACCCCTGTTTTTTGCTATGCTTCCCATAGACTGCTTCTTGGAACAGTGTCAAATGCTGCCTGTAGATCTAAGAAAGCTAGGCCAGCTGTTCCATTTCTATTAATATATTTTTCCACGACTTACGTCATTACGCCATACTCTTGTACAACTTAATCGTCAGTTACTATCTTCCTTGTTTCATCTGCTACACTTCTTACTCTCTTTCCAAACTTTCCTCTTAGGCTTTTCACTCATTGACAATACTTTCATTGGTTATGGTGGTTGGTTTCTTCCTTGTCTCACTGCTTGCTTTGACTTATTTCTCTTCTTTATATAATCTTGCCAAGCCTCATGTTTTATCGATTTCCAAGCAACCTTTTTATCCTTCACTTTTCCTTTGAAATGATCATTCCATCGCTTTGTCCTTTTACCTCTGACTTTACTAAAATTGACAGTTTCGGCAGTAACTTGATGGAAATTCATCTTTCACAAGGAAGAAAAAAATTTGTATTTCCACATAAAAACTTTTTTTTTTTAAATCAGGTCCTGATGATGCCCTACCGGGTGAAACCGGTCATGTCTTCATTAAAAAGTTTTTATGTGGAAATACAAAGTTTTTCTGACTTTACTATTTGCACTTCACTGACTTCTCTGGTTTTATATAAGAGGATTTCTTCAGTACCCTGCATCCTAATTCCATTTGGTCCCCCATCATTTTCCACACTTCTTACTTCTATTCTCCATTGTAACTCTGCTTTTACTAGGTCTCTATATTCCGTTTTCTTTTGTTCATCTCTAACATGTCCAACTTTCCACCTCTCATACAGCAAATCCTTCCTAGGCTTTAGAGGGCACAGCCACTGCTTCATGATTGGAAGTCTTATGTTCTGTGCTTAGTTGAGCACTTCTGTATACTTGTGCATCATTTAAAGCAACTCATACCTCTTTTGTTCGTGAAATAATCTATCACACCTCTTGCTTCCCTGTTCTCAGAGTTGAAAGTGATTTTATGTACTGTTCTATGAGGGGAAAAAATCAGCAGATCATTATCTATACAAATGTCGATTATCCTCTCTCCAATGATGTTGATAACTTGTTCTCCACCATGCAATCTAATTAATCCATGTACTAGTTCTATGTTTTTGCCTATTCTGGAGTTTGTCTCCCATTATCACAATGTGTCTGGTCTGTTCTCTCACCTTGTCCATAGTTTCCTGCAGCTGAGAGTAGAAAAGATCCTTCTCGAACTGTTTATCATCCTGTGTCGGGGTTTATACCTGAATCGATGATATTTTCTCAATTTCCAGGTTCACTTTTATTATTTTTGAACTCACTGGGTCCCACTCCATAACTCTTTCTATATCTACCCTCCATCAGTATACCCACTCCTTTTGCTCTGCTGTGTTGTTCCACTCAAAATATATGATATCCATCTTTCAATGCTACTTCTCCAAACCCTTTCTTTTTTGTCTCACTTAGACCCAGAATCTTAAATTTACCTACCCTACCAAGCAAGCCGGCTTCTTCCTGAGCCTACCGACTGGCAGTTTTCTCTCAAGGTTGTCTCCCTTTGCCTTCAAAGATACCTCTTCAAATCACAAGACACTGGTTTCTGTCCTATTTAACCCCCATCATTCAGGTCACCTCTTCCACCAGTTAAGCTGTGCTGAAGTCCACCTCAAAGGCATCTTCACTGCCTTCGAGGGCTACACTGTAGCCCTGGCAAGGGGCCCTTACAGGGTGCTACCATATGGATAGGGTCAGGTGGACCCAGGTTTTTTAAGAGGTTGTTACTCCTCCTTCCTGTCGCTCGAGAGACAGGCCCCATGCTTGTGACAAGTGTAGGGGAATTCTTTCCCCAATGCAATGACTATTTTATTTAGTAATCTTCATCACTTACATTTGCTTATGGATTCTGTATTCCTTATCTATCACACTGCTTTTGCAACACATCTGGTAAAATCTGCAATTCCTTGGCTGATTTGCTTGATCGGGTGAACCTCATAAACTTTCCACCTACCTTTATTCCTTCATTAAGCCGTACACATGCTAATCTTTGGTGTAAACATTTCCTTTGAATATATGTATGTAAACCAGCACCGGTATGAGCAGCTTTAACAGTCCAACCTATTACTAGGCAGTCAGTGAATTGTGCCAATTAAACATTCTTTCCTCTTGCCAATAACTCCCATCATTCTCAATACAATCCTTCTCCCTCCTCATGTAAATGATTGTTAGCTAAACCTTTACCAAACGTAAGATGAAATGTAGTCCATATTAAGAATATGATATTTGGACTGCTGATTCAATTGCTAAAGTCTTGTAAGGAATAGGTAATAACAAAGTTGTTGTGGAAAAATTCTATTTTTTTTCTACGCATACAAGTGATATCAAACGTTTTTTATTGGTGTAACGTTTTAATACAGGCTTACAAATTGAACATGAACACTCAAAAATGCAATGTATTCATCTGATAATTTTAAACATGAATAAGTTACTCAGATGAGAATATCCAAGTAGCATCAAACGTCTGCCCGACATTGTTTTCTATAGTCTATAGTCACCTTTGGCTGGATCAGGTCAAACCAAATTGCTGTAATTGACCATATTAAATCCTACAGTTAGATAAGTGATGTCAAATCATAGATAAATTACTGCCTACAACAGATGTTCTTTTTAATGGATTATTTAACAATACATATAGGAAGGGTTTTCTTTGATATGCTAAAAACAATTTTTTCTTAGTTTATTACCTTTTGAATTATGATACATTCTTAAAGTTGTATTTTGGAAATGGCACATAGCATATCAAAAACCTAGAAGTCAAGTTTAACATATATAATTACTTAATTTTTACCCTCTTTGCCTCAGTTTGATGTAGGCTTTTAGTGCTAATTGTCGCAAATGGGATAATTAATTGATAGGATTTCAGGACTCAATCACAAAAAAATGTCAAGACCTTTTCATGAGTAATAATCAATTCACTTGCATTTGATCACAACCTAAAACTAATAAAATTGACCAGTATGGGTAGCAATTTATCTTAATTGTCCACTATTCATATAATGAAATTAATCAGGAGGAATAATTTACCATCCTTCTATTCAAATGATATAAAATAATAGGTATGGTAAAGAGCTATACAATCAATGAGAGTCAAAATTGAGAAAAAAAAAATAGAAGTAATTGAATTATAATACCAGAAAATAATTGGGAGTCCTTTACATTTGATTATAACATGTCATTAAACACTAAGAAAAATATCAAATACAACAAATGACAGTTACTCATCGTAAAACAAGGGAACAAATATCTCCCAAAACTCCGAAGGGGGAGGAGGGAGGGAGGCACTCCCTTCCTCCAAGGGGGGAGGGAGACACTCCCTTCCTCCTCCAAGGGGGGGAGGAGGGAGGGAGATACTCCCTTCCTCCTCCCAAAGAGGGGAGGAGGGAGGGAGACACTCCCTTCCTCCTCCAAGGGGGGGAGGAGGGAGGGAGACACTCCCTTCCTCCTCCCAAAGGGGGGAGGAGGGAGGGAGACACTCCCTTCCTCCTCCCAAAGGGGGGAGGAGGGAGGGAGACACTCCCTTCCTCCTCCCAAGGGGGGGAGGAGGGAGGGAGACACTCCCTTCCTCCTCCAAGGGGGGAGGAGGGAGGGAGACACTCCCTTCCTCCTCCAAGGGGGGGAGGGAGGCACTCCCTTCCTCCTCCAAGGGGGGAGGAGGGAGGGAGACACTCCCTTCCTCCTCCCAAAGGGGGGAGGAGGGAGGGAGACACTCCCTTCCTCCTCCCAAGGGGGGGAGGAGGGAGGGAAACACTCCCTTCCTCCTCCAAGGGGGGAGGAGGGAGGGAGACACTCCCTTCCTCCTCCAAAGGGGGGGAGGAGGGAGGGAGACACTCCCTTCCTCCTCCAAGGGGGGAGGAGGGAGGGAGACACTCCCTTCCTCCTCCAAAGGGGGGAGGAGGGAGGGAGACACTCCCTTCCTCCTCCAAGGGGGGGAGGAGGGAGGGAGGCACTCCCTTCCTCCAAGGGGGGAGGGAGACACTCCCTTCCTCCTCCAAGGGGGGGAGGAGGGAGGGAGATACTCCCTTCCTCCTCCAAGGGGGGGAGGAGGGAGGGAGACACTCCCTTCCTCCTCCCAAAGGGGGGAGGAGGGAGGGAGACACTCCCTTCCTCCTCCAAGGGGGGAGGAGGGAGGGAGACACTCCCTTCCTCCTCCCAAAGGGGGGAGGAGGGAGGGAGACACTCCCTTCCTCCTCCCAAGGGGGGGAGGAGGGAGGGAGACACTCCCTTCCTCCTCCCAAGGGGGGGAGGAGGGAGGGAGACACTCCCTTCCTCCTCCAAGGGGGGAGGAGGGAGGGAGACACTCCCTTCCTCCTCCAAAGGGGGGAGGAGGGAGGGAGCCACTCCCTTCCTCCTCCAAGGGGGGAGGAGGGAGGGAGACACTCCCTTCCTCCTCCAAAGGGGGGAGGAGGGAGGGAGACACTCCCTTCCTCCTCCAAGGGGGGGAGGAGGGAGGGAGGCACTCCCTTCCTCCAAGGGGGGAGGGAGACACTCCCTTCCTCCTCCAAGGGGGGGAGGAGGGAGGGAGATACTCCCTTCCTCCTCCAAGGGGGGGAGGAGGGAGGGAGACACTCCCTTCCTCCTCCAAGGGGGGGAGGAGGGAGGGAGACACTCCCTTCCTCCTCCAAGGGGGGAGGAGGGAGGGAGACACTCCCTTCCTCCTCCAAGGGGGGAGGATGGGAAGATATGGTCTCCCTCCCTCCTCCCCCCTTTTGGGAGGAGGAAGGGAGTGTCTCCCTCCCTCCTCCCCCCTTTGGGAGGAGGAAGGGAGGGTCTCCCTCCCTCCTCCCCCCTTGGAGGAGGAGGGAGTGTCTCCCTCCCTCCTCCCCCCTTGGAGGAGGAAGGGAGTGCCTCCCTCCCTCCTCCCCCCCCTGGAGGAGGAAGGGAGTGCCTCCCTCATCCCCCCTTGGAGGAGGAAGGGAGCGCCTCCCTCCTCCCCCCTTTGGGAGGAGGAAGGGAGTGTCTCCCTCCCTCCTCCCCCCTGGAGGAGGGAGGGAGTGCCTCCCTCCCTCATCCCCCCTTTGGGAGGAGGAAGGGAGTGTCTCCCTCCCTCATCCCCCCGTTGGGAGTGTCTCCCTCCCTCCTCCCCCTTGGAGGAGGAAGGGAGTGTCTCCCTCCCTCCTCCCCCCTTGGAGGAGGAAGGGAGTGCCTCCCTCCCTCCTCCCATCTGTGGGAGGGGGAAGGGAGTGTCTCCCTCCCTCCTCCCCTCTTTGGGAGGAGGAATGGAGTGCCTCCCTCCCTCCTCTGGGATGAGTGAGGATGGTATCCCTCCCACCACCCTATGGAGTATGGATGTGCCCTCTCTTTGCGACAGGATTGGGTTGGAGATGATTGAAATGATTATGTACTCATAATATTTGGCTCTAAAACTGTATCCTCAATTATTTGCTAATAAATCATTTAATATGAATGTTTACTTTTATTTTATCCTTTACCTTGATGATTCAGTAATCCTACCAGTGTCACTTCTTTTCCATTTAAATTAAATGTGGTAGGTATCTTCCTCATAAGATTTTTACTATTTGATCAGTGGACAAGTGAGATGGTTTTGTCTCCAAAACTGGTTTATTTCATCACATTCTTTATGAAAATCTGAATTTCTTGTTCACTATGAAAAGTTACCATTTGCCTATGTACAGACATATTTAAAAAGCTATATAGAATATGCAATAAACATAATAATGGGAGGTTACATGCTTCAATTAAATGGCAACTATCATGTCTTTCCGATTGCTAATGATTAATGCAATGACATATATTATGTACTGGAAAGCTTATGAATATTTGTAATATTTCCCCAACTAGACAATATAGAAAGATTCATCTTTACCACAAACCAAAAAAATTAATTTTTATTTGTTGTCCGAGCTGTAATGTTTGTGGAAACAGTTAGGAATGATTTTAATTTTCTCTGGGACATGTTGAGTAGAAGCCGATGGTTTTTTAACACGTTCTACTGGACGGATGCGCGTCAGAGATGCGTTGCCAAGACACAGAAGGATGTGCATTCATGTCTGTTAATGACCTCACTGAATACCTCTCTGAAGGATGGGAACTCGAGTGTTTAATAAATTAATGAGTATAGTTTTAAAAAATTTTAAATAAATTTTATAATTACATTTAATTGACTGGCCAAATTAGTGTGGCAGAAAAAGCTTTCAGTTTTTCATGATTGCACACTAGAAATATTCTGGGTTGAATGTGTTAAATAATGGTAAGGGAATGGTGCAATGAATAAAAGTGAGGATATTGAAAGGGAAGCATGATAGAAAGAGGATTACTCGAACACCAACAAAGAAACTCTCCCAAACCAAACACACAGATTTGTCAATTACCTTTGACACCACCAATAAATGAACATTGTTTTAAAGCCTTTATGAACAGATATAAAGAGCTAAGTAAAGTGCATCAGTATTCTAAAAGCCTGCAACATAATAAAAGACAGAGGGGTAAAAACAATCCCAGAAAAATTTTTGATTTAAGTACATTGTTGAACATGACTTGGTTTTTTGATATTATATGCAGTGTAGAACTTGGAGAATTATGAGTCCTTTTGTGCCTTACAAAATGAAAGCTAATAAATAAATGGACACAAAAAATAGTTTTTTACTCTGAAAAGAACGATACATATATTTTTATACATCTTTCATTAAAGAACGTATGAAGGCAGTACTTTTTCCATGACTTGATACCACATTTTAAACAGGAAGTAATAATTATCATTGTCATTTAAGCCATCCAACCTAATTCTCTTCAACATAACACATTAAACTTATCTGATAATGTTTAATACAAATGTCTCATTGAGGAGATTTAATGTTGAATTTATAAACTTGAATGAAAATATTACCTCACATTACAATGTTATATGGGACTTTTAAGCATTAAAAGTTATACTTTGTTCACATAAACTAAATTACTATCTACGCCGTAAAAGACGATAGCAAATGGATCAGTATTGCAAAGTACATTAGTTTAATTAAGACTTTAATTTTGCATTTGACAAAGGTTTTCCTAAGGATCATCATCAAAAGGATGGAGAAGAGAGAAAATGAATCTATTGTGGATGATGGGAGTTGATTGGAGGAAAAAAGTATTATTTGTGCAATTCACTGACTGCTTGGTAATAGGCTGACTATTAGACAGGGCTGTCTTTACCATGTATATTCAAAAAAAATATTTTCAGAGGAGAAGAGCATGCAAAGGGTTTGTAGAATATGTAGAAGAGCATGGAAAGTGAAGAAGATCCCCAAGGATTGGGAGCTGAATATTTTAACAATTTACAAGAAGGAAAGTACTACTCAGTGCAACAATTATATGCCCATATGTTTGTCCTCCGTTTCTCTGAAGGTGTACACCAGAATTTTTGAAAAGACTCAGAAACGAGGTTGAGGAAAAACTAGAAGAACAATTCATCTCCATAAAAGACTGCCAAACTCAGGATCACATTTTTACAGTGCACCAAGTCATGGACAAATATATTAATAGAAATGGGTCATTCCGCCTAGCTTTTTTTGATCTAAAGCAGCTTTTGACAGTTCCAAGATGCAGACTATGGGAAGCACTGCAAAAAACAGGGGTACCTATCTACACAGACTTAACCGAAAGAATTAAAAGTCTACACATCAATGTGAAAGGAGCGGTAAGAACAGCAAGGAAAATGTCGACATAGTTTGGTGGGAAGGCCGCTTTACATGATACAATTTTTTGTACAAACTCTTGTGTGAGAAAATTGTACAGTGTTAAGCGGAAAATTGCATGAACGCTTGTACGATTACCTGAATGACTGAATGGGAAATAGAACCTGTTCTAATTCCATTCAGACAAACGTACAATTTCATTCAGTTTATACAAGCGTTTGTACAAGAAATTGTATTGTGTAAAACAGCCTTGAGGAAAGGTTTCAAGCAGGCAGACAACCTTAGCCCTCTATTATTCATTATTTTGATGGACCAGATACAAACTATGCAAAAGAAAAACAGCAAGGTGCAAGGTAGGAACCTATGGGTTAAGGCTAGTATATGTTCATACAGTAGTAAAGGAAGATGAGGTGCATGAAAGGCTGAATATAACAAAGGAAGATCAAGAATTACAACAGGTTGATGAGTTCAAATATTTGAAACCACAGATTACTTGTGACAGAAGACCAGACTCTGAAGTGAGCTACAGAGTCAATTAAGAAAACCAGGGCCCTGATCATGGATCTTCATAAGGCGTGCACTAACATTACTTTCTGATTTAACTTATGTCAGAGAGAATGAGATCTCCATTCTTCATTTTTCGCACAGCACTTAAAATCGCTTATCACCATCAGTGAAGCGAATTTTATAGATGGTTATTGTTAACCCTGTGCCACTCTAGGGGGTAAGCATTAAAGATAAATATTGTGATAACAGGAAAGATGCATCTGTGATTCCACACCAGGTATCCTATCAGCTTAGCAGATTATATAGAGAGATTGGCAGCCCAGCATGGGAAGAACATGAATGAAGCGAAGCGACTAGCTCAGAACAGGATGGAATTTAGAAAGTGGCTGAGGGACCCCGACGCCTAACAGCAAAAGAGAGAAGCAGCAGCATTGGGGAAAGAGGCATTTATGTCCATCCCCTATGACCAGGTCATTATTCCCTTTCAACAGGAGGAAATGGGGACGTTACATAGGCTTTTGAGATATGGGTGCCTTGTAGGAGGTAGGTTTGTTTTAAAGCAAGATGAATGAATAGGAGAGGAAGTAGCTGAATGAAGAAATTAGAGAAAACATTGCGCCTGAATGGAGCAAGTAATGAGGGACGAGGATGTTTTGAAGAATGCTTCAGAAGGAAAAATATTCAATTTTGACAAAATGATGCAAGGTAGGAACTAAACATTAATGAACAGCACACATAAATAAATTTGAGGTGCCAGAAATAATGTGTTTATCTAAACATGGAAATATTTACTTAGAGAAAAGATACCGTATTGTTTATTTCACTCCAGTTTACCAATTATTTATTTGTAACAACTACCCGAGATACATTACTTTTTATTACTCTTAAACACTGGAACAGTGTAATGCAGTCAAACTTCGTAATAGTGACCATGCTTGGGACTGGAAAAATTGTATGCTATTTAGACGAATTTAGACAAGCAAATTATGGCCAAATAAAATTTAAAGACATCAAACTTTTCTTTTTTAAATATTTAAAAACTAAGCCCCTATTAAAAAACATATGGAATGAAACAATTACTTAATGTTCATCTATAGAGTAACTATTTACATCATCATGATCAAAATAGAAATCGAATATTTAGCCCCTAGAAGAGAGATAGGTAGCAGTGTGGTGAGCCGCGATTGAAAAAGAAACAGGCAGAAACATGGAAAAATGTTTTTATCAGTTGTCTACATCCGATAGTAAGAATTACTGCTAATGGAGGTGTTAGTTTCATAAGCCACCATTTTCTGCTGCTGGGGATTGAAAATGTGCCGAAATTTAGGAGGCGTTCATTAACTGGAGGTGTCTGTTGAGGGAGGTTTGGCTGTAGAACTATCCGATGAAAATTAATTACACCTCTAGATAATAAATCATGGAAAAGTACTACCTTTAATGAACGTTCTTGTTTATGCTGGTTTTGAATGAAATTTACTACACATGGCAAAAGATTTCATTTTGACAAAATAAAAATTTCACTTTCTGGTAAAAAATAAAAAGGATCTTAATTTTCCAAGTTTTATCCTGCAAATTGTATAGCCATATCACAAAACAGCCCAAATTCATGCTAAATATTTTAAATTTTTTCTTGGGTTATTTTTACACCATAAATGTCTTTTACAGTAGATGAATTTTACACCAATACTAGATGGGGTTCTGCTGTCCTCTATGGCAGTCCTACACCCCTTGTGTCACCATTATTTTCATATTGGTAATATGCTGCAAGGTGATTTTAATGTATAGGAGGAGGCATCACAGCATTAGAGAACTCAGTGGCCACCTTAGTAGGTACGGACATTCTACTCACTACATGTTCTAGGTTGGATGAAGTAGTTTTCATACACAGTAATACTTAGTAGTATGATAAATAATGGAATGCATTATAAAAAATCATCTAAGAAGCGTGCACAAGCAAGCACCAAATATGTAGTTTAAATTAGAATCAGTTTTAGTAATAAAATTAACTCCCAGGATATCCAAATGCAGCTGCATGCTGAAAAGTCATTTCATCATGCATTCTTTTGAGAAATTGTGTAGACATAGGGTGAACTATCTAGGGAATAAAAAGTAGCCTATGCTCTGTGAGATAAAAACATTTAATGATTCACCAAATTTCAAGCTTGTGCATCTTAATTTTGTAAACAAAAACTGGTATTTACTTAAAAATATCGTACAAAACTGCATGACTAACATGACCCTATGGAATTTCCTCAAACTTTCTAACTTAACAGGCACCACCAGAAAATTAATAATGGTATAATTTTCATCTGCTATAAGCTGTTTATGGAGTGATCCAGCTGCTAAAAATTTCAAGAATTAATTTTTTATGTGGTTTGCCTTATATGACACAAAAGCTAATAAAAATTTAACATTTTCTTTCAACTACAAAGGTATACTTGTTATAAAAGACCAGAAAATATATCATTTTAGCATGAGGAAAGGAAGCTGGGAGAAGGTAATAAATGGCAAGGGTGTCTTGAAGTATGTGACTGAGGGAAGAATGCTGGATAAGTGAGGCAAGAGAACTGCAGTAAGTCGGATACCATGATAAGTTGGATAGAATGATAATGAGTATGATGGGCTGAAGAGGGACATTATGTGAAATATAGTAGGGGAAAGAATAAAATGTGTATTTAGATCTACCTTCACTGGTAAAAAAAACTGTTCCATTTTCCCTTTTTCGACAAATTCATGTAACTTTAGATAAATTTTTTTAAATCAAATGGGTACATAGTGCAATTCCACTAATGCAAGCAGATCTGATGAAAGACAATTGCTGTCAAAGTTACACATCAACAATTATCCCATTATTCAATGCTGTTTAAATTGTGAAATTAGATTGCAGTGTTTCCACTTTGAATTTTAAAAAGTGTATTGTAATCATCACACACACAAAATAAAGGTATACTTTGGAAAGAGCACTTCGTAAAAAATGCATCAATTACTTAGTGAAAATGAGAATTAAAAGTCAATGCCAAGAATATAAAAGAGAAAGACCCCTGGAATTAGATATCAGGGATGATCCTACATAGCACAAGTACATCTTAGATACGTCTCAAATTACCTCTCAGAGACATCTCCAAGGTACACTGAGATGTCTCAGAGACATCTTGTGAGATGCCTCAGATACATCTCTCAGAGATCTCAAATGTCTTAGTGAGCTGTACGTCCTCTTTTTAGATGTCTTGGAGATACCCTGGTGAATATATTGTAGAGGGAAGGGTAGCCAAACAAATTTGGCAAACACAAAAAAGTCACTCTTTACTACTTTGCACGGGTGCACCTAGCAAAAAGAGAGAAAAAATAGCATTTTCATTTAGAGTTGAGGGATATATGCTTTGCCACTTAATTTCGACTACGTAGGTGCACTCTCATCCTAATTGGCCTACCATTCTACTTTAGATGACCTACTTCAAACGACTACTGAATTTCACCACCTGTTTGTGAGTGCAAGTTGAGGCCATATATAATTATACAGCTGCTGGCTAGCATTAATACACTTCTGATAATAAACTTCTAAAAGATTCACTTGGGGTATTTTGCGCTCCTAAAACCCCAATAACCATTTTGTGGATAAAAATAAGCATATTCTTTATAAATACACAACTGAGATTATTTCAACTATAGGAGAAATAAGTAAGATTTTCCTCAATAATGTGCCAATCACTGAGAACCAATGTGCAAGAAAGCAGAAGAGAGTGACTGTAACTGTGCTGCTAAACATGAAAACAACTCCGTGAGTTGTTCCGGATAATTTTGCATTCAAATAATAAGAAAGTAGTCGTAATTGTATTAAAGCTGACATGGAGCGGAACCAGAAAACACTGCTTTCGTACGCGGTGCTAACCCATAAGTTATAAGAGATTTGTACACACCCAAGTTGCTTGAAACATTTATCACAATCCATTATATTCCACTTAAATGGTGCATTTGTCTTCAATGATTTGTAAAGACGATTTAACACCATTGATCTTTCTGGACCTTCGGATGAATAAGGCTTCAGGTATTGATGATGTTCCTGCAGAACTAATTAAAAATGCAGGAGAGAAGATGTTAATTCATCTCTACAAAACCATCTGCAACATGTACTCAACAGGAGAAATTCCAAGGGACTTCGAGAAAAACATCATCATTCATATTCCCAAGAAGAAGAGAGCGGAGAAATGCGAAAATTTTAGGACTATAAGCCGGACGACATGTGCATTGAAGATATTGACCAGGATAATCTACAGAAGAATAGAACCAAATGCGGAGGAGTTCCTGGATGAAGATCAATTCAGATTCAGGAAAAATAAGGGTACAAGGGAAGCAATACTGGCCGTTAGGCTACTTATAGAGAAGAGAATGGAGAAGAACAAACCGACGTTCATTGCATTTGTGGATTTAGAGAAGGCCTTTGACAACGTGGATTGGGATTCAATGCTTGGTATTCTGAAGGGAATTGGAGTGTCCTACAATGACCGAAGAATTATACACAGTCTGTACAAAAACCAAGTTGCTGTGATTAAATCTGGACCCAGCTGTGAAGAGGCAAGAATAAGGAAAGGAGTGAAACAAGGCTGTGCACTGTCTCCCGTAATTTTTAATGTTTACATCAAGAGAGCCATAAATGAAGTCAAGGAGAAGTGTTCTGGAGTGAACATCCACATAGAAACAATCAGTATGCTACGATTCGCTGATGACATAGCTCTCATAGCAGAGACAGAGAAGGAGCTGAATAAGATGCTAACCACCATGGAAAGGACTATGGCCAGACATCAGCTGAAGACAAATAAGAAGAAGACTAAGATATTGGCGTGCAGCAAGAAAGAAGAGGCAAAAACCAAAGAAGAGGCGAAAACCAATGTCAAACTAGGAAAACAAAAACTTGAAGAGGTTAAAGAGTTCTGTTATCTAGGAAGCAGAGTAACCAACGATGGACGAAGCAAGAAAGAAATAGTGAGTAGGATAGCCCAGGCAAAGAGGACATTCTTTCAAAAGAAGAATCTACTTACAGCAGGAAATACAAGCATAGAAGTAAGGAAACAGTTCATCAGAACATACATCTGGAGCATTTTTATTTACGGCAGTGAATCATGGACTATGACAGCAGCGGAGAAGAAAAGGGTAGAAGCATTTGAAATGTGGTGCTACAGAAGAATGCTGAAGATTAAATGGATCGACCGAGTAAGTAACGAGGAAGTGCTAAGAAGTGTAGGAGAAAAGAGAAGTCTGCTGACAACTCTAAAAAGAAGAAGGGAAAACTTAATCAGCCATATCTTGAGACACGATGGCCTGATGAAGACTGTCGTCGAGGGAAAAGTGAACGGGAAGATTGGAAAAGGCAGGCCTTGTATGAGATAAATGGAACAAATTGTGAAGGATGTAAAAGAGAAGAATTACGTCACAATTAAAGTTTGGCCGATAGAAGAATCGAGTGGAAAGCTGCATCAAACCAATCTTAGGATTGTTGACCAATGATTATCTTTCTGGGTAGAATTTGGCAATATGCTTTACTATGCCAATAAATGCCTTCACTTCCAATGCATTACTCAACCATAGAGCTAATTTTATCGGTCTTTATACAACACAGTCTCACCTTAAAAGGGCATGAAATTATTTTATTTTAATATGAAGACATACATAACGATTATTTCAGATTTAGAATAAAGCTTAATTAATTTATAGTCTGATGAAAACTTCACCAAAATTAGCGTATAACGGCTCTTTTACCATTTTTCTAGTGACAGTCATATTAAACAATGTACGAATATCTTATACCATATCAATATAAAATTGTGTAAGCACATTGCTTTTACTCGTCCACTTCCAATATATCTATGAAAAGTGGTCTTCTTGAAAAAGCATATGTCTTACTGCATGCACAATCTTGCAAGTTTTTTTTCATTATTTCGGATGATAATATTGATAGTCGCTAAATGCACCATTGAGAAAGCTTTTGCGCAACAAAATGATGGAAGGAGATTTTAAAAGGTGGTGATATAACTAAAGCGACGTATATGAAATATCTTGGATTTCTCTCAGAGATGTTTCCGATAGCTACGCATGAGACCACTGCATTGGTCTCGCGGGTCCCTCTCAAAGACGTCAATGAGATGTCTCTGAGACATGCTTTGCTATGTGGGGATAATGAAGTGAAAAAGAACCTCAAATATAACAAGGATTATTCGAGTATTGTTCATTTAGAACAGGTGTTTCACAATAAATTTGGCAGAGTGAATGAAAATACCAAAGAAAATTGACATATAGGAAATGGACAGATCTGCAATTTATGCATGGCTCATGTAAGAGTAGAAAATGGAAAATTGGTTTGGGTGATCGTAGGGATGTAGTGAGCTTTTGAATATGGCTGTTCATTATGGTGGTGTTTAACTCTTTTTCTTTGGAAATTGAGAGAAAGGCACTGGATGGATGCAAGGATAAAGCTGGGAGGAAAGTTGGAAAGGTTCACAGTAGACTACTAATTAGCCAGCCAAAGAATTACAGAAATTCCTATAGATACCTTTGAAGAGCGGTGCAAAATAATATAGTTTTCTAATAGTGAAGGTAGTCTAAATGGATATTCAATTATCCCCTGACCCTTACACTTCACCTGTGGACCCTGAAATTGCAGGATACACATCTTATTGTTAGAAGAACTGCGCAAAAGATAAAGAACAAAAATAAACAGAGTGCATAATTACATCTTCCTGAACAAAAGGGGAAAGATTTAACTTTAGATGCTCCAGGTGCCAAATTCTCAGCTTACTATGATTTCTGTAAAATGCTAAAGGTGCTGATATACTGGCTCATGATAAAAATGGTTTTTCAAAATATTTTCAATTTTGAAAAATAAATTTTATTTTGACGAATGGAAAAAAATGAAAATAAGTTGAAATAGGTTTGCAATATATACTTAAAATTTCATACTTTAAGGTCAAATGTTAGGTTTTAATAAAGATGATAAAAAAAACTAGTTAAAATATTCAAGGTGTACCCAAAACCTTCCAGGGATGGAAAAATGTATATAACATGAGAGTGAAATGATAAAATTGGGTACACACTACAGCAACAACTTAGCTACCTGAGCGACATGCTGGAGGAAAACAGGTTGTCTAAACTACGTTAAAAGTTGGTTGGAAAATTGGAAAGGCTCATAGGAGAAAAATAATGACATAAAGGTTAGTAGGGGCCTGAAGAAGAGATTTAAAAATGTTAAATACGGCATTTTGTGGCACCAAAAAAAATATTAAGGAAATTGGATGAAGATGAAATGATCAGCTTTTGAGATTTATACACGCTGAAGGCTGTTGGACGTAAGGTGGATGAGACAAAAAGGAAGATAAATGAGAATGAGATGGGTAAGAGTGTAAAGTATAGGAAGAAAAGGAAGTTGACTGGATACATTACGGGAGGTAGAGGGACTAGATGGATCAAAGGGTTAAGGGAGTTTTAAAGGACATAATAGAGAGAAGAATACTGGGGAAACACTGAATAGGGATAAGAAAACGGGTAGTTTGGATAAAATAATAGGAGGTAGGAAATGTATGGAAAATAAGAATATACATTAAATATAGGGGTTAAGTGAAATATTGGATGCCCACCTAACCTTCACTGGTAGGAAACTATGTATGCATTGCTTACGACAAAAGTGTTTCTTTCTCTGCTGTTCACCCGAAAATTAGCTGAAAACTTGTAGCCACCATCACAACCCATCCAAAATCTTCTTTCAGGGGCTCTTTTCACCCCCTTCATGACTTTTACAGCAGATTAAAATTATACCAATATTCATGTATTGTTGGAGCCTTAAATGCAATAAATTTCCAGACAAATCCAAATGTTCAAGTATGAAATGTGTCCTTGAAAGGTAAACCTGCACTAAAACTTGTCATACAAATGAGAGCTGTGAGAATGTGAAAACAAGATAGTAATTGCACATTAAAATTCATACATCTACTTCTAATAACTACGAGAACTGGAGAAATGGGTGCATAACATCGTAGGCAATTACCAGTTTGGGTTACAAATACCATCCATCTCTTGTCCACTCGTCAAATAATGAAACTTCTTACCTGTATTTTTCACTACATTCTTCTTTATACAGCCTGCATGAAAAGTTAAGTCCCATTCCATTGCAGCAATAAAGAAGTTTGGAAACTGCAACCCCATCATTCAAAATTTAGTTGATATTAAGGAGGTATTCTCCAGTACTTACTCTAAGTGATGTAAGTGCTGTAAAAAACAGAATAAAAGTGGAAGGATTGAGCACCCAACCAAAATTTGTACAGTGAAACTTGCCAAGAGGGCAGCCCACCTTCTGTTTGACTGAGCCTTTAATGAGGGGAAAGTGGGAAATCAGAGTTCCTTTTACATGGATGACCCAACATAATTGATTTATCAAGCCATAATTCTCTGTTAAGCTGAATCCCAAGACTAAATCTTTTTCCAAAAAGGAGTCATTTTGAAAGTATGTTCAGCATCAAAATGTGGCAGAAGGAAAATCTCACAAACAAAAATTATGAGCTAGTTGAAAAACTAGGCTGAATGTAGTCGGCACAAAGGAATTTCTGAGCTCTACATTATTTCAATGAGACAACTGGGAAGGTGCAGAGAACTGTGAAGAATAACACACAAAGAAATAGAATAGAAACAGCAACCATGAATTGCAGATAAAAGTTGCTTGTAAGTAATACTTAAAATTTACCAAATTCTGAGAGCACAATATGTCAATTTTATTCTTTCATGTACTGGCAATTGCATATGCATTAACATAACTTATAACTCCATCATGAGATTCATTTCCCACCACAGTAGCCATAGTACCCAACCACAGCACCCACCCATTAATGGACACCCATTTGTTAAGTCCATAACACACTGAAGTTGCCAGTTATGACTGCTGCTGCAAGTTGCACCCTCGTCCAATTACTGCAAAATACTCATCGTTTATGGTGCTGGTTAAAAGAAAGGAATGTCATTTTTTTCAACTGTCAGGTTGTCAAGCACAGCCAGTTGGATTTTGCTTTGCAGTCATGTGCTATCTTGGTTTACTTTCTCAGAGATTTAATGCAAGATCATCTCTGTGAGTTAACAGGTGAAGATAAACAATGTCAAAGCAACAAGAAAAAACCCTTAAAAAAATAATACCAGATGGAAGACCAACCAAATATTATTCAGATTGATAAAAATACTTTTTTTTACATGAATGACTTTCGACAGGCTACAAATACAAGTCAATATGGAATATAAGCCAAAGAATATCTAACCAAAAGATTATTCATGTAACAGCCATATTGTTCAAATTGAAGTTAAGGAAAGCTGGAAAACATTAGAGAAGTAGTTTCTTTATAGCAATTGATAAGGGTAACGGAAAACTCCTAACTCATGATAAAATGACTTCTGTAGTCCACAGCTATGATCATAACCATTGAAAAATCCCCACAACTGCCAGGTTTGGAATTCATATAGCAACCACAGTAGGGGAAGCCATTACATAAAACCCATCTGATCACTAAATTTAGAGCATCTTTCATTGGCATAATTACAGTATTAAATTTTTATAGTTTTGTTACACTGAATGGTAAAGTGTTCGATGAATTTTCCAAACTTATGCCAAATGTGATCTTAATTTCAAACAAAAAAGAAACTCATCATATCCAACCATAAAGAATATGAAAATGGTGATTTCCTTTTAAAGAAAATTACTGAATAGATTATTATCACAGTAAAACAAGAATTATGCATTGCAAACTCAAACTTTTAACTTCTCTATAGATTCCCATTCAGATCAATCTATCCCTCTAGTCTACTCCTTGATTTCTCAGCTCATTGATTAGCTTACTCCAATCAACTCTACCTTAGTCCACAGAGGCAAATAAATCCTGACTTTACTTAATATTCTTTTCCATTAATGTTCCACTGACTGCTATTCCTCCTTGCAGTATAAAAAAATATGTTTTTTTCTTTTCCCATCAGTTATGCTCATTTTATCTAAATAATAAAGTTAATTTAAAACAAAATTCATTTGTAAATGTACAACAATGAAGCCATTCATAACCAGGATCTGAATCTGCGTAAAATGGCAAATAACACCCTTATTCTCATCAGGTGCAACCATTCTTTGTATTTTCTGAAATGAACGCTTTATTACTATTTTTCTTAAAATCTGGGGGTTGATCATTCATCTGAAAATCGAACTTTAATAATGCACATAGTTGTGTGTTATCTTTATATTTTAACTGCAAATAATAAAGTTAAAATGAGATCATGAACAAAGGTTTTGTCCTACACTCCATATCAACTATCCGTGTTGAAAGAAAAAGTCATGAGGAGAACAACTATTAACAGTGTGCATCTAAATGAGTACGAGTTATATATAAAAATGGAGAAACCATGAAAGTATTGGTGATTCCATCCCAGATTTTGCAACAATGGACATGTAGCAGAACTTTGGAGGACTAGATGCTATCATTAATTTATGTAGAATTGGTTTCTGGAGTAGTTTGGTCGATATATGAGAAAACACCAATTTAGCCGACGTTTCGCCTCTTTATTGCGGCATCATCAGGGCTTTTGGTGACAATTTTTTATATTTTTTATAAAGTTGTTTATAAAAAATTGTCACCAAAAGCCCTGATGATGCCGCAATAAAGAGGCGAAACGTCGGCTAAATTGGTGTTTTCTCATGTATCGACCAAACTACTCCAGAAACCAATTCTACATAAAAATATAGTGGTCAATAATTTACATCTTTATAAGAAATCATTAATTTATCTAACTTTCCATAGAATTCTTTAGGTGCCCAACAAAGTGTTCAGTTGTATGATGGTGGATAGTGATAGTTTTAGATTATTATGCAATCTGATATGCCATTTCATAAAAATGGCAACTAATACATTAGGAAAATGAGCCATAATCAAATGTTTAAATTAACCACAAAACAAAGCTTGCAAAAGATAACTCCTAGCGGGCAGCAGATCAGAAAATATTATGATCCATACCTAGTTCCTACAACTATGAATTTTGCATACTGCTCTGTCAGAAAGTTACTTCATTAAATTTAAACCAGGGTCGAACTTGAATAATAAAATAGGAACCGGTCATATCAGCCAGTTTGGGAACACATTGACTACAAAACCTTAATGTTAAAATCTCACCTCCACGCATCTACATTGTTTACCTTAGAGTGCTGAAACGTAAAAATGTGTGTTTTTGTAACAAAAATGTTTTAATGTTTCCCTCTGCAAATTAATTTCATAATTTTAATTTATGTTGTTTTGAATAAAGATTTAGAATGATCTAATCACTATATTTAGAGCTCCTAATTCTAAGCCTACTAAATCAAATAGGATATTGCCTGCCATGGTAACTATAGGTTAGTAATGGACCAGCTAGGTAACCTAAGGGTTGAGGGCTCTGACCCCACTTGAGCATTGGACTAAGGGTTGTGTTAGGCCAAACAGCATAATATAATATCAGCAGTAGAATGAACATTAAAAGGGAATAATGCTGCTACTATATAATATTTATAAATCTAATAAAAAAATCTTTAGTTAAAATCCCAGGGATCTCAAGATAATTCAATTCATTTCAATATAGAATTTAGTGCTTACCCAATTATAAATCCCAAGATTATCAAGATTGTTCAATTCATATAAATAAATAATTTAAAGTTTACCCAAAGAGAATAGTGCATAAGCGTGGGAAATACTGAGGCTGGAAAGTCTCTAATGTTTGCAGAGTATAGCTGAGGGCTACAAGAGGAAACTATGGCAGTTGATACGTACGTTCTTGCAGGAAGTTAATCAAAACTGTAATGGGAAACTAAATTTGAATTTCAATTTTGAAAGTAGAACTATTAAATTAGCAATTTGAGTCAGTAAACCAACTGTTTTGTCCCTATCTGACAAAAATAAGCTGACAACATCAATACATCAAACTTTTGCCTCCACTCATAAATGGTGTGTGCTATCTTAAATTACACGAGAAAACCTTCAGACACAGAGGCTAACTATCAACTGAGTTAAAACAAACCAGATTACTATTATCGGTAATGAAGCACTAAGCAATGGACAGTCAAATTAAATATTAGTCATATTATTAATTTATGTGAATGAAACATTAACAGAGAAAAATTATTACTGAGGTCATCTTAACTCTTTCTGGTAGAATGCACAAAGAATGGGGTCTTTTAGCATATTTTTTTTATTGCCGAATCTGATAGAGTTTGTAAAATAAAAAGACACGTTATGTTTCCGTTTTTTGATCCGTCAATTATTTCCAGAGTTATAAGCGGCGAAAACGATGTTTTTAACCCTTTCGGAAAAGTGGGCGTGGTGCAACCTCTGACGTATATTGACTTCGTCTAATCTCAACTGAGCCCGTGAAGCTACTTCGCCTTATCGCAATGGGGTGACACAGCTGACTCGGCCAATACGAGCAGTTACGACAGCATCTGTGCGAGCAGACCTTCCGAGAATCCCCCTCCACTCCCTTCTCCTCCCCTAAAAGCAGTCAAGGATGGGAGGAAAATGACGTCAATGTTACCACAGCAGCATTTTCGGTGGGTGTCACCTTTTGCTTATTTACATTTTTGATTTATGAGTGAATGGTTGTAGTTAGAAGATTTATTTTTTCACTAAAATTATTTTTTCGTTTCCATCTAACGATTTCGTGTACAAAATTGAGATTTTGGTTCTGAGTAAACTTCATGAAATTTGTATGACTCCTGATTTTACCTTATTTTCTATGCATGGACTTCATATTTATATAAATGACAAAATATTTAGTTTAGGAAAATGATGGAATTGAAACAATATGATAATCTGAAGCACAAACCCACCATTATTGCAAACATAAAAAAATCAATGAAGTCAGTAGATAGATACCCTCAAAGCAGTATAAGGGTTAAAATTACTCATTTCATCTGTCAATCAAAATCTCACAGAATGTAAACACTGGTAGCACATGAACACAAGGCGAATATTGGTAATGATTCAAAATCGGCCAATTATAAATAGACATGCTCCTATCTTCCAACCAGTACCTGAAACCCAAAGCCAGTCAGCACTCAATGGTCGAGGGTGCAACTGGCAACTGCAACCATAATTGGCAACCTCTTGCACGATATGGGCTTTGCGTGGAAGACGTTTATGTAATCCTTTCAGTCTCTACTCAAGGCAAGTTTCACTGTAAAGTCACAGAAAACACAAGTAGAAGTTACGAATGCACTTCTTGGTGGATGGTAATGGGACAAGGAGCAGGGATCATTCTTTATTACAAGCACTTTTCACATAATGTACAAAAAAAATCCCGGACTCTGGACCAGATCTTCAAGGAGAACTGCAAGTGGCAGAGGGAAGGGAACTAGGGCCCTGTCCTGATGTATGTCACAACCTTTAATGGTTGAAACTTGGTGATTTCTAACCAGACCTAAATTCAGATTAAGCCCAAATAGTGGTCACGTTGGTGAGGGGAGAGCCTCGATACCCAGAAAATCACACATTGAGAGTTTGACTCTATGATAAGGTTCCCATACATCACATTTTTTTTGTAAAAACATCCAAAGTTATTTCTTAAGATCCCAATTATTTTAAGTATCCTTCAGGGAAAATAAATAAATTACATTTTCTCATATTTAGTTACAACTTCCATAATAATGCTGATAACAATTATTATTTATATTATAAATGATAAATAACTAATTACTGTTTTTTCCTTTTCCGCTTTATAATTTTGATTTTCTATTTCATAACAGAATCAATGAAAATGATTTATTCATAGCAGTATTTAGAGTGCATCATATAAAGTTTTATGCCTAACAGGTCCCAAATTTTCAAAATTATTTTCAAAATATTTAGAGTATTTTGAGTGAAAATTTAATAATATCCCAGATTTAAGAAAATAATATGGGAACCCTACACAAGGTCTCTGCTGGGTTAACCATGTACCTCTGGTTAAAAGTCCTAGTCTCCACCCACTGTCTGTGTGTTAAGTAATAAAAAATGAAAAGCACCGCCTATTCCCCATTAAGTTAGATACACAGTAAAAACTCATTACTACAAACTTTGATACATATTACAAAATTTTGTCATTGCAAAGTAAATTTGTTGGGTCAGCACAAAAGGAATCCCAAATACATGGGGCAATATGCAATATTGCAAAATATATATTATGGATGAACCCAATAAGGCTGTGGGCCTTAAGTAAAAAACCTCATAATTATGAAAAAAATGTGGGCTCGAAGAAATCATAATAAAAACAAGAAAATCAAATACATTACCAAAGCATAGGACAGCACTCCATTCTGCCCCCCATGGTAGGAAAATTTGACGCCAAAACTTTTGCTTTAATGATTTTTTAAGTCCTTTGATGGTATTAAAAAACTTACTAACACTTACTAAAGCTTAATTATCTCCTAGTAATTCACTTTAAGAATTATTTCTATACTCAATATGAATGAATTTTCTTCCTGGCAAGAGTTAACTGTGAATTTTACTATTTACCCATAGGATTTTACGAAATGCTTTCCACAAATCAGCGACTATAAAATACTATAGCATTACTGGTATCTTTAAGGGCAAGGCCTAGGCATGTTGACACACTGGTTCCCGTGAGATCTCTGAAGGTAAGCAACATTGGGCCCAGATGGGTTGAATGGGTGACCCTCCTCCATACCCCTACCACGGTGCTCTTGTCCTGTATACGAATGGCAGGCAGGTTAAATGTGGGTCGGCACAACGGATCTGAAGAGGTCTAAGTGCCAGGGGGCTCTAGAAGTACCGCACCAACCCCTTCAATTTACATTTTACATGGCATTACTGACTTTTTGAGGCTATAAACTAGTGACACGGTCTAATTGTCATATATATGCATTTGAAAGAAAAACTGACCACTCATACTAGGTAAATGCTACTGAATGGCATATGAAATGTTGAGATTGGAAAATACAAACAAAACATTCTAGGAGACATACATACTTCAGCCTATGAATCAAGGATATGGAATTACATAAACAGTGAAAATCACACCCCCTTTGTTGTAAATGTTGCTACCAATCTGCCAGGAAACCTGATAGCACGGGTTTGAATCATGTTTTAGTCAAGTAATTTTGCTGATTTATCTAGTGGTGAGAACTGATGCATCAAATTGTGCAACATAAGAGTCATTAATTGCATATACGAGGAGCTCACTACTCTGGCTTTGTACACCATCACAAATGGTATTCAAGTAATGCTAAAGGGTTGACAAATTAACCGAGGAGGAACAAAGGATCTCATTAGATTTATATTTCACAAAATGCTTGAGTTGCCATAAACATGCTCCTCATAAGATATACTGACTTATCTAGATAAAATTGTGCCAGAAGAATGAGATAAGAGCTACACCAATTTTAATACGAGAGAAATTAAAAAATTATTCCACTTTAAACCTGCAACCTTTTCTTATGTGATTTGATGCTCCTTACCATTTTGTCAATCCCATCAATTTTGTAATATTGAGATTCTACTGTATATATTTCAAATACAGAACCCCAAGGCACAAAAATGAGCTTCATCACAAGAAAGCTATAAGATTCAGATTTCATTTGAATCCAAGCCTGAGCTCATTCCAACTCTCTGCAATTTAAATCTTAAATGATATAATGGCTCAAATTAATTTAGGTGAATATTATAAAATTTTTTAGAACGAAATTATGAGTGATTCTACCAAATACTTGTAAAAAAAGAGCAAACAAAGTTACTGCAATTCAAGTTGAAATTATCTAATTGCATCAAACTGGTCAAGTCAAAAAAGTAGATATTACGCCTAAATAATGAATAAATTCATAAATATTGAGATTTACCTGCATTGATGACAGGCAAGGATTGCATTGCTACAGGTAAAAAAAAAACATTGTTAAAATGTAAAAGGAACGAGGAGGAGATAAGAGAGATCTAATGTGCAATGGGTAGAGTTGAGTGTTCTGAAGATAGAACTGGTTTTTATGTAATCAAAATATGAAGTTTCTCACTTTCTGGAATATTACTTTGGATATATGAACACCTCTAGGCACATTTCCACAGTAGTTATTGATTACTAGGGGTGTGCTACACTAGTATTCTATAAACTGTGTGGTAATTAACCAAGACTAGTTTTAAATCATGGTCAGTTGCATTGGAAGGGTGAGTGATTGGTCCTGGCAGTTCTGCAGAGGAGTTTAGTAGATTTAAATTGATTGGTAAGTTGGCAGAACATTTTTTGGGATAGAGAACTTATTGGAGAAATATTGGTGATGTTTTCGTATTGGAGAAATATTGGTGATGTTTTCGTATTAGAGAAATAAGGTATTTCAAATTCAATATTAGAGACTGGATGCCTGAAAAAGAGAATTCTACAGTTGAGGGTATTTCCAGCGAGGCAAGGTTTGCGAGAATTGGATAGTTTTAAAATTTTAGCATTGAGGAGAGTTTCTGAAATGCCATTTTGTAAGAGGGAGTGGTGAAAGGTATGTGAGGAATTTTTCCATGATTCCCTCTCTCTCTCAGTCATTAGCTTGATATTGAATGCTGTACTCCAAATGGACTAAGTAAATGCATTGTGCACACACTGACACAATTCTCTCTATCTTGGACCATGTGGACTGCTCTGCTCAGCTTGAGGTTGGTGAGGGCCATATTTTAATCCTTTGATCTTAAAGGTGGCCAATCTAGTGGCATTTTGCTCACCTTCAAGGACTATCTTCTCTGGGCCATTACACCTCATGACGTAATTGAAGAATTTGAGACAGTTCCAAGAAATTGCTGGCAGCAGTCAGTCTCAGTTTGCCATTTTCATTTGGGCTAGAATGGAGTCATTAGTTCTTCAGTCAGTCCATGATGACAATACAATTCAAATGCCTCAGTCTTCTTGCGTATGGTGGTTGTGATCATCTAAGTCTCCGATCAGCAGGTCATGATAGGGAAAGCCATTAATCAAATAAGTCTACTTTTGCATTACAAGCTGATCCTCTGTTTTCAATATTTTTTGCAGCTTTTCAACTGCAGTCTCGGCCTTCGCTATTCTCTGCCCGAGTTCCTCTTCACTACCATCATTCCACAGCAGGGCACCCAAGTGTATGAATTTATTTTTTATTGGCCTGAGGTCACTAATGAGTTTCTCTCCCCAGATTGGATATCTGTTTATCACCATAAGTTGACACTTTTGGCGATTGAGCTGCACCTGCCTCGGCAATGTTGGACATGATGGGCGATATTACACAGCCTTTCAAAATTCAAAAGATTCAGGATTGTCAAAATACAATGGTCATGGATAGACCAGCAGTTAAAAATGAATATGTACTGAATATTGGTGAATGCCAGGTAGCAGCCCAATAACCCTATGGTTAGGTAAGTTAGGAATAGTTTATTTTTTCTCTAATTACTGGTGGGCTTGGTTTCTCCCCTTCTACAAATATGGTCCTCTTTTTAAGTGCAGCCCCTTGCTTCCCTGATATCCTTGCCAAGACATAATACTTCTAAGTGCTTTCTATGTACCACTGACTCATTTGGTGTTTATTAGCTTGTTTACAAGTGCACTTTTAATAAATGTACATTTTGCTCCTGGATTGTAATGGAAAGATTTTACTGTGGTACATATATGCTTTGTCTAGTTATCTTCTTTTATCATCTTCTTTAATTTCCTCCGGTATTTGTTATTCCACTTTTCTTTCTCCAACCTGGTTTTCATTGTGATGTTATCTTGTCTGTATATATTTTGTTTTCTCCTTTCTTTGACTGCCTCTAAGTATCATAGTTTCCTTCCTTAGTTTTTTACTACTTCTTCACTAAATCCAACATTTATTTGGTTCCAGGGCTCTCTTTCCAAGAATTTTCTTAAAGGTTTCAATTTTTCCTTCCTTAACATTTCCCATCCATATTCATCTTCAGCATTTATCAATGCATTGGATCTTTCTTTACAGCATATAGCCATTGGTAAATACATGAATCTCTCTAAGCTTCGGTTCCTCTCATAAATTCTACCAACTTTCTTAATTATAATGCAGAATTTTGCAGCGTTTAGTTATCGATCTCTATCCATATCTGGTCCTGGGTAACTATGGCTCGATATTGTTATGCATATGTTGTTTTACCATTATGTAATAAATTTGATATCTTCTTATATTTTGTACTTCCCAGATGTACACGATTTCTGCAGAGGAAAAATCATTCATCTCGATCAGATTGTCAGGATTCTCACAGGATAACTCCACCTCAATCTCAGCAGGTACTAACTCCAATTGGGGTTTTTTATTTGCTAGTTCACAATCCTTGAATTCATCTTCATTTGCATTACTGGTTGGGAAAAATGAGTGTTGCATCACTGTATCTGAAGGTTCAGAGTTGATTCTCACCCCTTCACTCCCATTGTTGATGTAGGGTGGGTAACAAATATAATTTGCATAATAAGCTCTGAGAACTGTTACCTCAACCATGATAGTACTGTAGAATATATTTGTATCATGACCACACAATTCCTACCTCTTCTTTTTCCCCCACTGAATTTCCTTCTAAATATTACAATAAAAAAATCTCTTTCTTTCGCACCTGATTTCATAGACCTAGAATCTCAATCTCACTTTTGTTCATCTCATTCATTATTCACTCCAATTTTCCCACCTCAGTTCTGTTTTAGAGTTTCACATAAGAATTTTGACTGGTGTTCCATGTCAAGTATTTCATTGGATAACGACCTGAAAAAACTTGTTACTTCCCATGCTAGATTTTGGGTCCTGATACCATGATCAGTAACTCATCTATCCCTACAGTTCTCTGTTTTTACTTACCATATTTATGGTAAAACAATGCAGTGGTTTTGATTTCCTTCCAGACTGTGTTTTACTGCCAACGAACTTACTTTGACCATGTCAGAAAATATTCCATCATAGTCTATTTTGAGTCACCTCATTTGCACTATGCTGATACATACACCACCGCACCCTCTCATGGGAAGTGTTTCTTGTCACTTTCTCTGCCATTAAGACTCTTGTCTCCAACCATCTACAAAGGACTACGATCTCCTCTGGCACTCCTAATCAACAACGGTTCCTCTGCCTTTATAGGTGATTTCTTGCCCCCCCTACAGTGCCCCAACCACTACCCTCTCATCCACCTTCCATGGAGGCCATTGTCTCTTGATAGCGGTTGTTTCCTTATCCCGGGAAACTCGGTCGCCAGAGCCTCATCAGCAAACGCAGGGGGTTCCACGTGCAGGAGAGGTTGACATTTGAATGGGAGAGGCTTTCTGAGACGCATCCCATCCCTTACCCCCCATTTAATGAACATCTTTTTTAAATACACACAAGAATAGGATCAGTGTAACTTTGCCGTACGAAAAGGTATCACCTTTTAAGAAAAGAATAGAGTAGCAGGCATAACATATATGACTGTACTGAAGATAATCAAGTCTCTTGCATAATAAATGGAGATTTTCAACCCCATTTTTAGACTGTAGGCTGACACTACAGGAATAATTTTTCTTAATATACACCCCTCCATATAGAACCAATCATCATTAGCAAAAATCCTAAGATTGGTTTGATGCAGCTCTCGACTTAATTCACCTATCAGCAAACCTCTTCATATTTACGTATTTCTCATGCTTCAATTCCCTTACTACCCTTGCACCAAATATCTCACACAAAGCCTGATTTTATCTACTTACTTAAAAGGCATAACCACATAAAAATTTAGCCGCTACAAAGCACTGAGATTCTCTGGTTATCACTTATCTGCTTTCATAGCTGGGCAAAGTTAATCCAAAAATTAACTTCGTTAATTTATTAAAAGCTAGTCAAAAAGTTAACTTCGTTAATCGCTAAATCGTTATTTTTATGAAAGTTTAACGCGAGTTAAAGTTATCCGTTAAAGTTAAAAAATCTATATAAAATTGTAGGCAATTTTGAATTATGTGTCACTTAACATTTAGGTATTTTAATGTTAATGAACGTGATTTCAGTTGAAGAAAATGGTTTTCGTTTTCCCCCGAGTTGATCCTGCCTTTACTTTTTCTTCAAATTGAACGAATTTAGATGGATGAGTTCTCCTCATGTGTTGATTGTTTAGGGTGGAAACGTGAGCCTTGATTGTGTAAATTTTGTCTGTAAAAGTCTGATTGCAGTGCATACGCTGAGTTCTCTGGATTGCATTCTCAACATTACTCCTTCACCGAGTTATTACATGGCAATCCAGATGGCTCTGAACAAAAGTAACGGACTTAAATAAACAGAATTAAAAGTTAACGGAAGTTAATAAGAACGTTAATAATTTTTGGATTTAACTTAAAAGTTAAATCGTTAAGCAATATGTTAACTTCGTTAATTAACGATTAACGGATTAACGTTTTTCTGCCCAGCTATATCTGCTTTATTCCGGGGAAAAAAATAGGGGATAAGTTACCACAATGAAACGTCAACAGCTCCATAAAACCACTGGAAATGTCTATTTTATAATGTACACAAGCTGACCCGGCCACGCGTTGCTGTGGCTCAATCTGGTTAAATGGAAAGCGCACGTTTATAGTATGTTTAATTTCACAATTCTTATGGGTATACAATATATCTCAGCTGATCGATATTTTGCAGCTGGACACGCATATTTGTATATAATTTTAACGTCTTTACATGTCGTCACAAAGTAGAATATTTCAGGCAAGCATTTATTTCATCCCCTAGTGTCAATCGAGGAATTACAGGTAAAGTTTGCCTGAAATGTCGTGCAAGCAATATTAATGCGTTCTCAAATGGTCTCAGGATTCAACGGAAATCTTGCAAAGATCGATCCAGAGCCTCGAGCGATGCTTTGTGCACCATTGTGCATTCATCCCAAGCAATAAGTTGGCATTTCTGAAATATTTGTCCCATGCCGGATGATTTGAATATGTTGCACGTGACTGTTTCAATGAATTGCAAGTTCAATGGGATGCACATCCCGTCTCCAGTGTCGATATTGTATTCTCGATATTGTACAAACCTTCATGGAGTGAACAAAACAACTAACCAAAGCTTCATGGAAATTGGATGAATGTTGTGGTAATGCATGAAGTTATCAATATTGTATCGATACAGTATCGATATTGTAATGATACTTTATAAAACTTTGATAAAAAACACCTAAATAATTTCACCTCAATTTTGTATCAACAATGTATCGATGTATCCATATTTTATCGATATTATATCGATACAGTACCGCCATTGAATTATCGATTTTGTAGAAACCTTGGAGGAGCGTACTAAATAACTTTCCAAAGTTTCATGGCGATCCGATGAATGGTGTAGTAATGCATAAAGGACAAACACATTATATACATTCGATACAGTATCGATATTGCAACGATACATTCCTTTTAAAAAACTAAATAATTTCACCTCAATTTTGTATCAATAATGTATCAATTTATCGATACTTTAGCGATATTATATCGATAAAGTATCGATATTGAAATATCGATTTCGTAGTCCTCTTTCCGGGAACGTACTCAACAACTTCCCAAAGTTTCATGGCGATCCGATGAATGGTGTAGTAATGCATAAAGGACACACACACACACACACATACATTCATTTTTATATATATAGACAAGCTGACCCGGCCACGCGTTGCTGTGGCTCAATCTGGTTAAATGGAAAGCGCACGTTTATAGTATGTTTAATTTCACAATTCTTATGGGTATACAATATATCTCAGTTGATCGATTGTTTTGCAGCTGGACACGCATATTTGTATATTATTTTAACGTCTTTACATGTCGTCACAAAGTAGAATATTTCAGGCAAGTATTTATTTCATAGTGTCAATCGAGGAATTACAGGTAATGTTTGCCTGAAATGTCGTGCAAGCAATATTAATGCGTTCTCAAATGGTCTCAGGATTCCACGGAAATCTTGCAATGATCGATCCAGAGCCTCGAGCGATGCTTTGTGCACCATTGTGCATTCATCCCAAGCAATAAGTTGGCATTTCTGAAATATTTGTCCCATGCCGGATGATTTGAATATGTTGCACGTGAGTGTTTCAATGAATTGCAAGTTCAATGGGATGCACATCCCGTCTCCAGTGTCGATATTGTATTCTCGATATTGTACAAACCTTCATGGAGTGAACAAAACAACTAACCAAAGCTTCATGGAAATTGGATGAATATTGTGGTAATGCATGAAGTTATCAATATTGTATCGATAAAGTATCGATATTGCAATGATACCTTATAAAACTTTGATAAAAAACACCTAAATAATTTCACCTCAATTTTGTATCAACAATGTATCGATGTGTCCATATTTTATCGATATTATATCGATACAGTATCGACATTGAATTATCGATTTTGTAGAAACCTTCGCTGAGCGTACCTACTCAATAACTTTCCAAAGTTTCATGGCGATCCGATGAATGGCGTAGTAATGCATAAAGGACAAACACATTATGTACATTCGTTGCAGTATCGATATTGCAACGATACATTCCTTTAAAAAAACTAAATAATTTCACCTCAATTTTGTATCAATAATGTATCGATTTATCGATACTTTAGCGATATTATATCGATAAAGTATCGATATTGAAATATCGATTCCGTAGTCCTGTTTCCGGGAATGTACTCAACAACTTCCCAAAGTTTCATGGCGATCCGTTGAATGGTGTAGTAATGCATAAAGGACACACACACACACACACACATACATTCATTTTTATATATATAGATAACAAAGTGCCGTAGAAAACTGCAATAGGGGATGTAGTAACTTTACTTGTCCTCCATTTTAAGTGATTTAATTATTCGTCATGACATTTTATGCACTGATTTTTCCACCTTTCAAAGAGCAAGGTTGTTTTGTGCTTATTCCATGAGCTTCTTTTCAGCTTCCTGTAGTCCACATTTAATGATTTCCCAATGCTCTTCCGTTGATTTCTCAGTCAAGTCCTCTCCTTATGTTGTTTCCCACTGTTTATTGAAATGCTAGATGGTGTTGAACCACCGTCAGTTTTTCTACTTTCCATATGTTCTCCACTGTTTTCTTCAATTTCTTGATTTTTAGATGGCATTTCACCATCCCTAAATTACAGTCACTGTTGATGTCTGCCCCAGGGTATCTTTTGCTGTCCTTCACCTGGTTCACTAAAATGTAGTCTATATAAGGTCTTCTTCTGTCTACTGGTATTTTCCACATGCATCTTCTTCAGTTGTGATTTTTAAACATTGTGTTGGCAGTCACTAACTTAGGTTGTGTGCAGAACTGGAGTAATCTATCTACTCTCTTGTTTCCAAATCCATGTTTTCCAGTCATCCTTCCATCTATACCCTTGCAGAAAACAGTTCTAATCTCCTAATATAATTAGGTTTTCTTCTCCTCTTACCTGTTTTACAACTTCTGTGATATCTTTGCATGCATCTTCCACTTCATCTTCATAGCCCATCGTAGGCATGTAAACCAGCACCACCACAGTATCTACAAGGTTTGGTCTTGATCTTCACCATTATAATCTTTTCATTGTACGGCAGGAAGCTCTTTACAGTAATTCCGGTTCTCTTTACGTGTATTATGTATCCCTTCTCCAGCATTGCCATCTAAAACATAAACCATACTGTAATTTTAAAATTTGGGTTACAGCTTAACAACAGATTACCACATAGGTTGATGAATTGTACAAGCATGTACTACTTTCAAAGCGAGATTAAAAATTTTCCTACAAGAAAAATTGTATTATTCTTCACATAAATATTTTATAGATTGCCTCACATTGTACCACATAGTTTTTTGAACTTACTTTACTGACAATTTCATTACTTTGTACATGGTCTACGGCGAATAAAAAATACCATTATTTTCATGAAAAATTGCATATTGTTTTGGTAACCTTATACACTATAGGTCACAAGCATAATGTTAGGAGGAGGCATTTAAGTAATTCAAAGTTCACAGATAAAAATTTCTTCAATATTTAATTTGTACATATTTCCCAAGGAAAAGTTAATTATACATACAAAGCAATTATGTATCAGTGCCATCAACACCAGTACATACCATTTCAGAGAGAGTAAATGGTGGTTGGCACCTGCATAACAGTGCAAGCATTGAAATCCACAGTAAATCCAGTGATGTCAGGTGCCAAGAGCTAAATTTACTGCCAATTAATATCAATACATTTTTAGCAAACATCCTCAATTAGTGCTATTTGATCAAATAGTACTATCTCGAGATAGTTTTTATATTGAACTTAAGACTAAACTGTCAAATTTTACAGAGAGAGATTAAATTCTTAGAATATTTATTTAATAGCAAAGGAATTACCTCTGAAGGGGATAATTAGAATGAATGTTCACAATTCATTATGGATTATTGGGCACCATTGATGTATACAGTGATGCATTTTATACACTGTCATGGTAATGTAAGGTACGCTTTGCCTCTGGTGACTGACAGCTGTTCACTCTCCATATCTCTGTGTTGAATTGTCTTTCTCGTGTGCCTTCTACCCTGTCACCACCTCTCAGGACCCCTAGCAACGATGCTAGTAATGACATGACTGTTAGACCAGGCAACAACTGGGAGTAATGACCCAGTGCCCAATAAACCATAATTAATAGTGAACACATATTCCAACAATCCTCTTCAGAGGTAGGTAATTCCTTCAAAAGTAAAGGGGTCATTCCATGTTAGTTCAACCACAACATTACACAACCCAACTCTGATTTTGATAAAACTTGGAACATATCATCTGTTCACCATTTATGTGAAAAATATAAATTTTATTTATTTAGCCCCAGTAGTTTTCCAGTCACAGCCTCTCCAACTTCAAGTAAGTTCTCAATTTATTCCATTCCCAAGGCTTGCTTCTCAAGGTTAACTCTATTACAGAAATTTAAAATGGATAGCTTTACTGAAGATGTTAGATATATATTAACAACAGGAACATATAATGCTAGATTCGATCATATAAATAAGATTAGAGATATTGATTGTCGTACCAATAGATTTAAAATGTTATTTTTCTCAGTACTATTAGAGAACACAATAGGGAGGACAGCAAAGGGATAGGTAGGAAAATATTGTAGAGTAGTATGTAGTGCATGATGCATGTATTAACAACCAATCCCTTTATTACGATGTTGATACTAACCATGTATCTGCATGTGACCGTATTATTAGCATGTTTCCATGTAGTACCCTAGTTGCATGTCAATAGTGCATGTTTGGTGATCTTCACCTCCCGCCACACACCCTCGCAGTGGCTTGGAGGGTATTGCATAGATGTAAACGTAGATTAAGCTTAACTACTTTACTCAAAAATATTATCTCACTCATTTGAGAATCATTTATAAAGACATTTTTCAGGTATGACCACAAAGGTATGAGGATTTCAGAAAAAAGTGCATGATCCATTAAATTATTGTATTTAATCTTGGAAAAATTCTTATACTATGTCTTAACAACATTTTTCTGCCTTAAACATGGTTAATTACTACATAGTGCCATTATAGTGAAAAGGGACTGAGTTAATCCTAGCATCTTTTCAATCATAATCATCATAAAGATATGCAATTTCATCCTCACAAATAAAAATTATGGCTTTTACATTCCTTTGATAAAAACTAATGCCATTTTTGTTTTAATTTTCTCGAAATGCCGGGTCAGTTTTTAAGATGTTCTCCATTAGGATGAGAGGCCATAATGAAACAGTGGTGATGAACCAAAGTCTTTGCTATTAAACGTCCATAATATATACACCTTTTAAATGAGTGTTTGAATGTATTTGATGACAGCTGTGATAACTTTTTGAAATGTATCACACAAACACTCTTAGAGCACAGAATGATAAAGGAATCACTCGGCAGTCTATCCCTCTGGTGCAGGGCTTACATTGATTTATTTATTTACGGGACATCAAAAACAAGACCTTCCTATTGGGAACCATAAATAGAATAAATTACAAATGATACAGAACACAACAGAGAAAATAGTACAGGCACTTCCAATAAAAAGTTAACACTTCAGAGGTGAAATTTTTCTAAGTCCTGAGTTGACGGTGATTTGACAACGCTGCATCACAGCTTCCCTCTGGCGGAGCCTCAAGAAGCTCTGACCGAAAACAAACCCCTTTTCCTCCTCCCCACTCCTTTACCGTTTTAGCAGATGGGACAAAGGGATTACTGAAGTCTTCTCATATCCTAAAGAAGGGCCAATGGTGGGCACTCCATGGTCGTTTTTTCTGACTCGTGCTGAACGAAATTTGTCAAGTCCTGAACATATCTCTACCCTCGCTACCATCGCATAGTGGACGGAAATCAGAAAAAGCTGGACAAAATTCAAAAATAGCTCTTTGAGATATAACTTGAAACATCACACCAATACTCAGAAAAGACTGCTAATTAAGGTGCAATGCTTTTCATCTATTAGTCAGATACAGGAGCTCAAACATGACCAAATTTCCAAATAAACACCTGAACTAATTTTTCTCAGAATGTCTTCCAAGTTAAGTAGATCGTGATGTTATGTGAGAAATTTGATTGAATAAAGAATTGCATGATCTATTAACACAAGACTTTGCCTTTAAATTACCAATACTTCAAATATTTTTGGAGGATTTTTAGCACAATTCCGTTAAAAAATGTCAGACACTGTTCTCAGATAAAATGTTTACATAATATAGAGAATATCTAATGTTTTCGGGAGAGACCTGTCAAGTGACTTATATCAGAGCACTAGTTGAAGACTCATAAAAACGAAATTGAAGAGAAATTAAAAATAAGTCTATGACACCGAAAAATACATATGATTTTCCGATCGCGCGTCCAGGGTATGGCTCCATGTAGCTGGGGCTGGAAGTGCCGTGACTCGCTTACTTTACTCAAGTGAAATGGACCCAAAGCTTCCATTTCGTCGTTTTTCAGCTGGGAAGTTTTTCAACTCATTGTCACTAACCTTCAATGATCTATGTTGATGAAATCGTGAGAATATTGAATCGTGCGACCGGATAAGTTTACGTGGAATCACTTTATTTTTCTTCACGTGCACTCCGGGAACATACTTCTTATTCATGCCCTTCAGCCCTTGAAAAGAGTGTAGTCTTTCTAGGGCCCATGTAACATTCCAGAAAAACACTAGTTTTTCTTTTGAATTCCTTTTGCCCCCTTCTTTTTATTCACGTGGTAAGAGATGCACCGACGATTTCAGAGCCTTGTTCTTCGTTTTCCCAGCCACCTTTTCCCCTTTCCTCAAAGGAGAGCTGAATGCCAAATGGGGGGTGGAATGTTCCCTCTGACCACTCTGTTGGGTCCCTGTACTGAGACAATGGGGATGGGGAGGACCGGTCCCCGCGAGGAATAATTTTCCACTGCCTAAAAACCTCACTCCATATGTTTTATTGCACCGACGCGGTATGCCTCGGGTCAACATACTGAAGTTTTGCCCTAGCAGCCCAGTGCCCAGGCATGTTCCCGTGTTCCGGAAGCAGGTAAAATATCGTAGACGTCTACCCATCCACTCTTCCACCTTAGCACTTTTAGGTTTGTTTCTACTTACATTACCGGGCGAATATTTCAAAACATTTAAATGCCCACGAGTGAACACCTTTATCAAAATGGTTTCATGATTTAGGTTTGATAGTCTCATATTAATTTCATATGTGGTGTGAAGGAAGTAACAATTCATTTGCAAAAATGAATTAATTCCGTTCATTGAAGAAATATATCCAAAGCTTTTGGCAGTATTGTTTAGTATGCAATATGGTCGAATAATAGAGCACCTTATCAGAAGGAAATATAGGAACAGCTTAACAATTTGCAATTACTATTCTCAGTTTCAATATAGATTCTTAAGGAAATTTTCTAACTGCCGTCTACCCACTTTGCAATCCGAGCAATGGTCCCTCGAGAGGAGATCACCGTATGGCGGCAGGGTGCCTGCACATCACGTGTGCAAACCCTTTCTGAGAGGGAATTCCCAGCTAGCCATGCTTCCTCACCACCCCTCCCCTTCCGTAGGAGGAGAATAGTGGATGGCGATCCTTCGGCAGGGTTAGAAGGATATGTGGCTCAACGCCACAGTCGGGAATAAGGGTAAGGCGAGAGTCGGGGGTATTTTGCGACCACCTGCAGGTGTCCTATAAACAATGGGTATTCAGGAATATTTGTGTGTTATCACATTCCTCATCCTTTGAAGAACGGAAAAAGGCATTGAATAACCAATTAGAGCATAACATTAGTTACACTTTGACCAACGGAAATGTCTTTTTGACTGAGTTTTTTCACTGACTATTGAATAATTATTGTGTAGTTATACCATTCATATTGGCATTATTACCATAATGGATGTTTTGTAAACTTATTGTTATGTCCTGGAATGTTTACAAATTTTAAATAAAAAAATTTTTCTTTGTACTTAACCATTAATGTCAACAAATTAATACACTTCAGGAAATTATAAATTTTTGTTTCTTTGTGTATTTCCAGCAGACGAATGAACAATAATATCTCTCTCCTTATTATGAAAGTCATCACTAATTGTAGGGAGAATCACACAACACTGTGGAGGAGTTAACTGTAAAGGTGACAAGGGAAGGCATGCAAGCTAGGAAAAAAGTTTATCAAAGGCAAACAACTCTGCTTTTTCCACAGGTTAGGCCTCCTTTCCAAGTATGCACAAGTGACAAAGAGCTAGGTAAACGCAAACCCTAACCCTGATGTGCAAATTGTACAGTACCAGAGCTAAATATGGTTTAGGTAAGAAATATTTGGTAGAAAAAGAACGTACGATAAGAAGTGGAGATTAGGCTTTCGCTGAATGGTACCCAAAATATTTTAGAATTGGTAGTAACTTTCAAAAGAACAGACAGCCCTAACATATGGTGTAAAACAATTTTTCGTAAATGGAATAGAGAAATCAGAAATGGTGTATAGCTGAGTTGCATAAATATAAGTCTTCTGATATTGTGGACCACGTCGACGGACGTGGAAAATTATTTGTTAATTTTCACCAAAAAAAATAGTAAAAAATGAAAAATACGTGATACTCGCAGGATATCTGAATTAATTCAATGACAACGGCGATGAAAAAAAGTTCCTCCTTTTGGGGTCATTCAGCTTTTTAAAAAACCGCAGTCAAAGTGTTAAATATTTTGTGTGTTAGGTGGAATGAGGGGGAGGGGGTTTAGAGGAATGGTAAATCCAGGAGGGGGAAGTGGAAGGGGAGAAATCACATATGAGATCGCACCACACCCATTTTGATAGTTCAATGACCTGACCTTAGGCTTGGAGGGAAATGATATTTAATTTTTCAAGGCAAAATCTGTGGTATACATAGATAAATTAAAAAGTAACCAACTGTACACTTCTCCTTAGATTCGTAAAACAATGGCTAACGTGATTTTGCTTCATTGATGTTTTCTTTTTTTGCTGAAGTGTCTTTTTTGTTCAAAAACTTTTTATATTTATTCAGAGCAATGCATTTGAGACTGAACTGAAAGCACCCTAAAAACAGCCCTGCTGCCTTGTAGGGTATCTAACTTACTGATTTCCAAACTGTAAAAGTAATTTGTTTTGTAAATTGTATTGGAAGAATAAATCATTACTATTATTCTTGTTTAGTTCATAATGAAATGCATATATCAAAACACAATACATATAGGCAGCTGCAAACTATGCCATTTTTCTTCACTGCATAAGGTATAAGAGGAAGCTGGGATATGTGATGATGATCTTTTGTGACCATTTGGAAATTGTACATAAAGATATGGTCAAATGATTTACTTTCAGAAGAGATTCCAGATTGGGTAATATTTTCATTTTTTTATATTGAAGAAAGTGGGCTATTAAAAAACAAAATAATTGAAATGAAAAATGATAGGAACTGGAACCAAAGTTTAAGAAAAATTATGGGACTGATTAGGATAAAATATAGAGAGCAAGTAACAAAAGTATCCGGAGTACATTTGGAGAAGAGAGAAGAATGAAGAAAACTTTTAAGAGCAGAGGGGACCAACTAATCATTCATTTCTTGTGACATGACATGTATTGACACATTGTGGTGGGAAAAGTGAAGGGCAAGAATGGGAAAGGAAATCATAGTATGAAATATATGGATCAAGTTGTGAAGAATGTGGGAACAAAAGATTTATGTAAATATGAAGATCCATTGTAAAAAGAAGAAATATAGGAATATTAGACAGACTTTTTAATAGAAAGTCCTTTCACCAACTATGTGGCATTGTCAGGTACAATCTACACTGATGAGTTGAAGAAAAAGTCTATTTGGGACTCTAGCCAACAATTGCTAGAGTCTGAATTTAGTTAGAGAGATCATTTGCTTCAGGATTTCTTTCCTGTGTGTCCATTCTGGGGCGACAACAGAAAATGCACATAGTTGATCATCAGAGCGCATATGGCAGAACTGAATGGTATATAAGACAATAAAAATCTGCTCAGAAACACTTCAGATCTGAAGACGAAATATGAAACATTGGCGAAACTGTTGTCCAACCAGAATGGACACATGCAGAAGAAATACTGAGCGAATGGATCCTCAAACAAGACACTGCGGAAACTCAATAAGGAATTAGTTAGAGAGACAGCTGCGAGAATGATTCTAACCCCAGGGATGTGGCCTTTCTAGTGATAGTATCATGTTAAAAACACAATTGGGTAGGTAATTGGGAACTACCCAAAATTATGGTAGGGTTACAGAGAGTGTTGAATCCTGTGAACTGTGGGGTCACTCCTAGTTCAATGGTGTGCGTGACAAGCTCAGAAGCAGTGACAAGAGCTCCGGAGATGAAGACAAGAGGACAGAAATAAATAAATTGGGAAATGGAATGTCAGGATGATGCTGAGGACAACGAAATATAAAACAGCAATCAGCAAAGGACTAGGTAAAATTAAGACACGATAGACCTATGAAAAGTGAGATGGAATGACAGTGAAGATACCTGGAGTGAAGGGTATAGAGAAATACACATGGAGGGTGATAAATGTAACATGGGGACAGAAATATTAAGTTGTAAAATTGAGAAAGCATTACGTGAAATATAAGTGAGAAAAGCAGTAGTAATATATAGCATCCCAGTAGAATTGTTAAAACAGTCGAGGGAAGGGATTTGTGCTCTCGGGATCTCTACTGGGTCAGGGCTTCCATCATCGCCGACGTTTTAATGAATGACTCATTCATTGTCCTCAGGGCTAAGGACCTGAGCCGGTTGATATCCTGAGAGCTCTACATCCAGTGCATATGCTGGGAAAGCATCAGATCCTATTTAAGTTGAGGGAAGACTAGAAAACAAATATTTTATGGACTGATATGTAGGATACATATAGCTACAGTCTGGAGGAGAACTTTGTAAAAACTGTTGATCCATATTCTTAAAATAGGAAGCAGATGTTTACAAGGACTAAAGAATGATTTTGTACAGAGAGTTTTATCTTGCATAAACAATAGTAGTTCTTAGAATAATAAACCAGAAGCTATACATGAGAGCACTATACTCAGGTAAGGATAGCATAAGGGGAATCTGGATAGGTAAGAATAGGATTGGAGGCCTGCCTAACCCCTATGTATATGTACAGTAGCGGAAAAAATTAACACAAATTTTTTTGCGCGCCAATGCGACATTCGCAGGAACTTCTAGGAATAGTGAACAACTGGCAACTCCGGGAAAAGAAGGCATCAACCGCAAGTGTTTGAAATCCACAAGACAAGTCACTTAAGTCGGAACCTAAAGCTTAAAAATAAATAACCCCTTCCTTGAAATCACCTCTCAAATTCTCTCGCGCGTTCTCCCGTAGCGTTTGTCGTTTTCATTTCGGTATTTCCGTTATAAATCTATATTTACGGCATTTAATGAAGGAGTGGTTAACTGCAATCATTATCCAGTCCATCTCTAATAGGTTCCGGCTTCTTTATATGCTAAGGTCAAATTAAGGACATTTACTGTGATCGACTTTCCAAGGATCTTTTTATATGATGCACCCCTTGTCTTTTTTGCTGGGAAGTTTAAAATAAAACTGTCGCAGGATCTGATTGTCAGATACTAAAGAAGGCACAAATTAAAATATATACGCCATTTTTCGCCGGTTTCAATCTACGGATACAAGAAGCATATAAATTTTTTGATGGATCATGATATACTGTTCAATAATCCTTTGATTGTCGAGAGTGAAGATGAGAAGATACCTGAAGATGCCATTTCCGAAATTACATACGGACATAAATACCTAATTAGGTTGGCGTATTTTCCGATTTGTCTTTTATCTAATAACGGAGATCCGGGACTACTTGAACATTGTGGCAATTTCAAGTGCAATTCACTTAACAAAGTTTTAGTATTGATATAACCCTTTATCATTAGTTATCAATCGATAATAAACATTGCATTGACACATGAATTTATAATTATTAGTAGCCGTGACTACGGCGACCTAGTAAAAATATTTATAAAAAAAAACTAGTATTTCCTTTATCTGTAATTTTTGCGTTTGGTGAGAAATGCTCGGATTAAATGTAATAGCTGCATAATTAACCCTTAATTAGTTATCTACTTATATAACCAGCATTTGAGAGGTCGGGGTTCGAATTTTGGTGAAGAAAAATAACTTTTAATGGGATTTTTTTCATAATTGGGAAATGAATGAATGAGAGATGCCGTTGCAACGAGTCGCAGATGATCTGAGATCGGGCATATACCAGTGGAATGAACATTGACTCGAAAAATATCATGTGAGTTAACCAGAATTTGAATATCAATCTCCTATTTGCCAGTCACATCACCAATCAATGAATGTTCAAGGCCAATATCAGCAGAGGTTATGATCCTAATCCAGCTCCAATTAATTTAGTGAGACTAATTCTTCCAAACTCTGAAAAAATCAAAGATTCATTTTCATTTGGGACGTAGTCTGCCGTTGATAACTGTGTATCGGCCGGCCGTGGTAGTCAGGTTGGTAGCGCGTTGGCCTGGCAAACTAAACGTCGCTGGTTCAAATCCAGCCCAGGAGATCGATATTTTATTAGCCCGAAAATTAGAATATCAGCTTCCTTGGTGCGATGCAAACTAAGATAAAATTAATGCAATTGGAACATCTAATACTCAAGGAAAAAGGGCATTTTTTCCGTGTGTGGTTGACGATATCGCTTATGCCTAACATCGAGATTCAGAGCCCAATAGGTCATCTCACGGGAAAGAAGTGGCTTTTGACTAATTTTTCCATCTCAAAAGTATTTGACGGGGCCTTCTCGCATTCTCGAACCTTGAAGGGCTTTTCCCCTCCAGATTAACAACAGCAAACCACTTGGAGCGTTGGAGCTTCCCTCAAGCTTATGTGTGACTACCGCTACATTGAGGTTCGCGTCGATAGTGGGCCAGAGTAGACTTGGTTAGAAGATTTATTTCACAGCTGTCATGCTACTACAGGCATGTACTTTCTTAGGGTAAAAACAACCACATAGGTGTTACAGTATGCCACATATTTCTCCCCATAGAAGGAAACAGCTGAAGGGGATTTTACAGGTAAACTTTATTGTAGCGAAATTGCCCGGTGAATGGATGTAACTATCACCCTCATCAAAACAAGTTGGGAGACGACGCAAACTGTTGAGAGGAAAGATCGATAAGGAAGGCTACGAAACACCATCACCGATGAGGATGACCGCTATTTCAATAGATTTGGGAAAACTCCTTCACTTCGGTAACTGTGGTCCGGATAGAGACGAGCTCCCCGCGACCTGAAGAGAAAACATTCAATTAGTTATTTCATTGTCTCGTATTCCTCTTCGGGGCTGATACCGACTTATCAGCCAAACAACGCCCGTTTTTCTCACACATACATTTGGGAACGACCCAGGAGCATCAATCTGCACTATTGTTCGCCGTCTTTCGTTCGCGGAGGACGGTGGACGGTCCATCAAATGACATCCACCATTCTCCAAGTAAACGGGAACTACATTTGACGTCCGCAGTAGCGCTTGCCACCGCTTTTAAGTGTTCACCTCACCGTCGGGTGCTGTTGTTTCGGATGAACGCCCGTGATAGTGTGCCAAATACATATATGCTCCCACGACTCAAGAGCAGTCCGAATGAAAAAGCTCATAGAGCTTTGGAGTGAATTTTTCGATGCGTAATTGAGTCGCGGGCGTCAACAATGAATATAGATTATCATCGGCGTTCGCACAAGTGCCTTTTGGTGTTATTCACCTTCAATACCCTGGATTAGCCAAATGCAGGGAGTCCCTCCTTATCCGTCACATTAGGTTCTGCAAAACTTCGTCGTAAATTGGTACGACGGAAACGAATCACCATTTTCCGTACGCGCTTCATTCATAGTTTATTATTACGTTATTTCACAAGTGTTATCTAAATGCTCATTTGTGTAGGTATGAGAAAATTTATTTCACTGTGAACGTATCAATGAAAGATGCGATTTAAAAGACTAAAAATAAGCATTTTGAAATATCTATAATTTATTATGTATTTTTCTAAATGTCATGATGGTAGAGCATCTGTGAGATGCTAGGGCCACGGTGCCCAGAATTGTCATTCGGATTGAAAATACGGAGACACGTTCTCGAGCGAAAAGGTTACGTTTATTCGGCGAGCTCCCGTGCGCTCGCGAGTCAAGAGATCGCGTCCACACACCAGCAGACCCGCAAACAACAACTGGAGAAACCGAAAAATACACAACCATGCAGCGGCACTCCTTGCCGCTAAATGGGGCAGCGAAGGTCTTTCAAACCGTCCGCTCAATGCTCCCCAAGGCGGGTAAGAAACCCATTTCGGTGGGCAAGTGCACGACCTTATCATTGGGTGTGTAGGGGGAGGGTTCGGAGCTCGGCCACTACGACCCCAAACCCCTCCCTGTGCTCGCCTTTGATGTGTCTCCTCATAAATGTAGGGTCGACGAAGTGTACCGAACAGCATACATATGCTGGAAAATCAGATAGAGATGACGGAGTACCGGATCTCTTGCATAAGCGTACTGATGCAAAGAGGGGACCCCCTAGAATGCTGCCATAGGAGTATCCGATTTTCGGTTCACGCCGGGTCAATTCAAAATCAAAACGTTGCTAGTTAAAATACACTCATAGAAGTTAAAATTACTGAACACATTGGCAAAATTAGTTATACTTAAAGCACACTTGTAATACCTAATGCTGTGGAAAATGGCACTTCTCGAGTGGAAAAGTGAATATTTAAAAATAGCATTGGAATGTATTAATACGCAATAATTTTTTTGATCCCCACATACGTTGTTTTATGATCAACTATTACCTCTATTTCCAAAATAAGAAGAAAAATTGATTTGGATACTCGTATAGCATATGCATATCTCACTGAAAATCTAGAAAATAACACTGAAAAACTAAAACCAGAATGAATGATGATTTCAAGAGTCTTTCTTTTTTATTTGGGTCCTTCACTCTGGCCAGTAATCGATATTAAATTCGCAAATATGGCAGATGGACCCGAAAGCTGAATTATAGTGAAATAGCTTTCTTTTGCACCAAGCCTTCTTCTGCACTGCACATAACATGCATGAAAAATCGGATAGTGCATTAAATCGAGTGATAAAGGCCATCAGAGATACGGTCAACCACCTGCTTTCAAAAATAGGAGTTCACTGAATGAGCAAGTCAGTCGACATGAACATCAGACAACAGGCAGGAATTGAGAAGCAAGTAGGGCAGAAAACCTAAGTCAAATATAACATTCAGCGAGCAACCCAATGGCTGGGTTTAGAGGTGAAGTAAATTACCTATTAATTTTCTAATCCCTACCATGTATAAAATTTACGCATGTAGGGTATTTTATTCTTTGAGAAGTTTTCATGACAGAACAATCGCATCACAGATATTTAGTTGGGAGTTAAAAGAGGTGTCACCCAGATTTGAACTCAGGACCCTTCAGTTCGTCGACGAATGCTCTTACCACTGGGCTACTACGTCCACAACGATAGGCAGTGTTATGTTGGGCTTCATATTCACAGAAAAAATAAAATTAAACGATCCATTTGTAGCCTTGGCTAAATGAGGACTCCTGATTTATTGAAGGAAATCAGCTTTTCAGCATCATTACAAACTTGGCAAATACGTAAGCTTGAACTAAGAAGTCAAAATATTTGTAAAATCCTTTCTTTCCACTTCTTAAGCGCTGGAAATCAAGTATCCAATTTGGGTATCGTCAGTATTTTTGAAGAAAAGTTTTACTCGCTTTTGATAGATGGATTCTTTTGGTGAGAATTATTATCCACGTCTTTAGATTCCTATTATCCAGTTTCCTGTATTTACACGTAAAAGTTGTCAGGTAATACGCTAAAATCTTAATTTGAATGTTTGATATTCGTCCACATAAACGATCTAGCTAGTCAACCTAGCCTCCAGCAGTAGAATAATAACGTAATAAAAACGACATTCATCCATAACCCTTTGGATATTTTAGTTTGATAATATCTCGAGCAAACAAACAAGCTGCATCCTTACTATAAATTCACGTATCGTGTAAATTCATTAATTTTAAACCGAAAAAATATTTCAGAAGGGTCAATGCATGAAATAAATAGCAAGTAGCATTATATAAATTATAATAACTTTGGAACATGAACTGGCTACTGGGTGAGAGTGGTGGAGATCCATCATATTAACTCCAGGAATCTCTTGCGAATGTAGACCTTATATGTATGCCTATTGCGTCAGTGTGTAAAAACTATTGGCATCCTTATGAGGTTTGAATATTCCCGGTGTTGAACTCACTTTCTCAATGTTGCCAAGTTGGCGGATTTCATTTAGTTCCCACATAGGCCGCATTTAGACGCCAAACACCTTTGCGTTAATTATTTCCGCCACTGTACATACTCAGTACTCTTCGATATATACATGGAGGAAATTGTTGAAGACCCATGGGATGTCATTCATATTTGCATAAGAGTGGTAGTTCAATTGGCTACTTACCATTGACTAAGCACTAGATTACAAGACAGTGAAGGGTTTAAATAATTGTTTACAAATTTGGTGTGATTCATTCGATGAAAGTTAATCATATGAAAATTATGAAATTCAAGAAAAAACAAGGCAAAACTTAATATGCATCGAGTTAAGAGGTTATCAGCTCAACAGGTGAAACAGTTCTGCTGCTTTGGAAGGATAACGAATATGAGTGGGCATAGTACCTAATACAGTCAAGCCTACTTATATCAAACCCATTTTTAACAAAGTCCCGGTTATAACGAAGTAAAGGCTATTCCCCATCAAAGAGAGGATGGGAAAAACTGGTCCACATATAATGATGTTCGGTTATTATGAAGTAAATATTCGGCCCCCTCAACTTTGTTATAAACTGACTTGACTGTATGATATTAGGAGAAGAATAACGAAACTAAGCAGGTGTTTACCAACATAAAGAGTACTCATGATGAGAACCTTGAGCACGGATGTAAAAAAGAGGTTAATCAGGAGCATGGCTTCTTATGAGTCCAAGTCCTGGACGGTATCAAAATAGGACAAGAAAAGATTCAAGTCTTCAAAATGTGGGCGAGGAGGAGAATAGAGGGGGTAGAATGGATGAAAGGACAGATGAATTATGAGGTGTTGAACACAATTGTGTTCAATTAATTGGGGAGAAAAGAAGGTATGGAGTCACTTTGTGAAAATGAGATATTCCTGATGTGGAGTAAAACAAAGAATGTAATACTATTTTCACACTATCAATTACTGACCATGGTTTCAACTCCCTATGTGTCGTCATTCTAGGTGACACCTCAGGTATCACCTAGAAAATGGTGACACTATGGTCTGCATTCAATAGGTACAGAGTGAAAATATTATAGCATTGTTTTATTCCTCATCATGAAAGATAGAAGGTGGTTGAAAGAAACCAAGAAAAGGTGGATGACATGGATAATTAAGGGTAATGGATTGCTTAAGGTCACTGACAAAAGTAAAAAGGCTGGGTGAGGGTGAGGAAGGAAAGAATAGGTAAAATGATTAGTACGAAGAGGAGAAAGAAACATGCAAACTTGAAGAGGGAAATAACTTAGGGATGGAGATAATAGATGATTGAAATGCAAAGAAGAGTTGGGGCACTCCACCAAAGCCTGCCTTTAGAGGTAGAAGACTTTCACATGATAATAAAATTTAAATGATACAAATAAATTTCACTGCCTGGTCATGAAACATCAGGTTAACACTCATAAAAAAAGCAAAACCAAGAAATGGCATGTCTCATCAAAACAATCAAAAATGGTATGACATGCTTCACTCATTAAGTTAGGAAAGAAATAAATTCTCTTAATAAATAGATAAACTACAATAAAACGTACACTTACTTACCTACATGAGTGATAAGCAGTTCAAACTGTAGTAAAGCGAGGGCATTACACAAAGGGGCACCAATGTTTCTTTTCAATTTTGATGCATGGCTTTAACATCCTAAGACTTAACTGCATTACCTCCAGTTGTTAAGACATGGATAACGGAAGATGTACTCCAATGATGAAATTTCTGATTTGAAAAGGCTCAGCTTGATGTGACGTTGGCCTCCTAATATCCCTCGTGACTGGTAGTAGGACCAAGAAGGGACATATTTAGAGCATCTTTGTCCTCCAAATCCAGTCCATAAGGTTATCCAACCATGGTCGCCTAAAGGTAATCGCAAGGGGTCATGAACAAATAGGATAGTATGATTAACCTTCTGGGACGAAACACCACAAGTGCAAGGCACCCAGAAATCAATCGATCTCTCGAGTGCATTAGAATGAATATACAAACACTTATACAATGTATTACATTCGACTGCTACATTATGAATTCTCCCAGGTAATACAAACGAAAATGTGAAAGCAATTACTGACAGAATCGTATCATGTGCGGTAACGGGAGGCTCCCGCGCGCGAGATAACTACCAAGACGTCACCGGTAAATGTCTTTGAGAATCAAAAACTTAAATAATACATATTTAGTTAAACTTACGTATGAACTTAACCTTCCCAAAGTTTCACTACTTTGATTAATCGAAATAGCACCTTTGACAGCTCAAACAAACGACAAAAGACAAGCTCATCAAATATACTGAAAATTACCTTATGTTATTGACGCAGGCTCTTAAAGACATTTCATCACTCTCAGTATTCTGATCGCTTAAGTAGTCTTCGCCGATGTCATATCACTTGCTGCGTCAATTATTCACAAATTTCAATCATTCACGACAAAACCACACGAGTAATTTTGCATGGCACGAGACATCACATCCCTCAACCCAAAGGGTGACAGTCAAATGACAAGGCCTTCGGTGCTTGGGACGCGTGAGATAAGGAACTACCATTCCATGGAAGGGGGGCAGTTATTGGGGAGATTTCGAAATCAAGAATTGTAAACAAGAGTAAAAAAGGGCAATTTATGGATACCTGGAGTGCCAGTGCTTTTTTTCCAATCCGACAGTAGCAGACATTATTTAAATTGGGACAACCGGGGTTCCTACACTGAAAATGCCGCTACTTCTTCAATACCTTAAGAGTGCCATCTAACGTAAATAAGGACAAACATCGATGAAAACAATTGAGTAGTGAAAAGTAGGGATGGGGGGTTATGAGAAATTATGAGTAAGAGGAATATGAGAAATAAACAGGTGTTATGTTAGCCGGCCATTTTAAACAGAACGAGTAAGTGAGTATTAACACTGAAGAAATTAACCGGTTATTTTTAGGTTTTATAACATAGTCCAACCGGACGAGTTCCAAGTATGTAGGTAAGAGACTGGGAAGGATTTGGATATTGAAGTGCGTGTAATATTACGCTCGCAATGTGGGACACGGCATCTTAATCATCGTAATAAACGAATGTGGAGTTTAACAACCACTATCTTTACATTAGAAATATTTTCGGCAAATTACTGATTCATAGCATGAAAACTTTGTATTTATATGAAGGAGAGTTACTGGAACGTAATCCCTTATAATGTAGTTAACATTAAACAAATCAAATTTGCTTTAAAACCCACTCATAAATCCCCTGCACACTTCACTTATGGCGGGAGGGTGAAGGCGAAAACCAGCGGTGTCGGTAGTGGGGGCAGGAAATGTCGAAGGCCCCCTCCCCCCAGAATTTGCTCCGGGCTGGCCCTTGAGAAAAGAGTACCTACTCTTCATTAATAAAAAATTAAATTTCACTTGTTTCCAACTTCCTTTTTCCCTTCTGACACATATTCTCACACCTTCCTGCTCTTTTAGCGAAAATCTGGTCTCTGCCCCCTCTAACCACTAAAAATGTGGGCCCAAGCGAAAATAGTTCCCACGCCCCTGGCGAAACGGCAGTACCCTCTTTGCTTGGACCACAGATTTGGGCGAATTTTAGCGAAACACTCGCCAAAAGCGCAAAATGACTATGTGCTGACTCTACGAGTGAAATAAATCCAAAAATATAAACACTTTCAACATTGCCTTGACTTAATCATGACCACCCGAATAACAATCCGCAGGTAATTATTTTTTATATTAAAATTAGTTTTTATATTAGGCCGTATTCCTCAGTTCCTAACGTGACTTGTCAGTCTTAGTACCATTTATTTTCAAGATTCTCCTACAGAGAGTGTGGGCTTTCGCTTATTTCAACGGTCAATAGATACTCTAGGTACCAGGCAGACACGTAGCCGGGAGGGGGGGGGGGGAGGGGGGGGAGAGAGAGGCTTCCAGGGCATAAGCCCCCCCCCCTCCGAAATTTTTTCCCAACACTTGTTGTTCAGATTTTAAATGGGAATAATGATCCGGGTTATACTGCGTATAATTATAATGTTAAGTAGGTATCTTTAAACGTGATCACTAGTCTGATGCATGAGTGTGGTTAATAATTGTTTTTCTCAATCTGAGATGCATGTATGCGTTGAACTTCTGTTCTGGGGCCGGTTAATTTCATTGCTACATAACAAGTTAAGCAGTGAACTTAACCAGTGAGAAGAGATAGGAATGGGCACTGTAAAAAGTAAATACCACGCACTGAAAATTAAGGGAAGATATAAGTCACATGTCGGCTCCGAATGGGCAAAGCTGATTTGTTTCAAGTTACGCTACACTATACAACCCCCGAAGCAAATTTCTGGCTATGTGCCTGGCACAAGGTATCTAGTGACAGTGTCTAATTCGCTTAGGGTGTGAGTACTGGGTTGTAAAATATAACCTTTAATAGGTTTTTAACCGCCGATTCCGGTGCGACAGATTATTTTATTTCAATTTCATTTACGTCATGCGATTAAGAGAAATAATATGCCGCGCTCAAATTCACACTCCCCACCACTTTTGTTCTTCTCCATAGGCTCAATTGTGACTTTCGCGAGCCAGAAAACTGAACACAAAATTACACCCAAAAAACTATAGCAAAATATACACAATCTTCTATGGTAATTTTTTCGAAATGAATCATTTTACTTTAAAAATATTTCTTTCAATCCGCGCACGTTAGGGATCAAATCAATGCCGCAATCAATATACGAGTGAATAGTCAGGTAGATAAGCTTGTAGCATATATACCTAAAACAAGGCCTTAATTCCACCAAACTATGATACCACATATTTTTAAAACACCAGAAGAGCCATATCTCCCTCCTCCTCCATTTACCTCCCAGCCATCCAAGTTAACCTCCCAGCTATCATTCAATTCCAATTTAAGTAACGAGTACATCGATGAGAAATCTTTTTCACAATGACCATGGCTACCTCAGAGGCAGATATTTCAGCATAGTTCCGTATCACTTCCATAAACCATTCACCTAATTGTTCCAAGGTTTTAAAATATTAAGTGATATGAAGGGAATTGATTCGGAATAAATTTGCTCAAATATATACTAAGAAACATGAGAACGGGGATACTGTTACCTTAAGGTAACAGAAAATACTGAGGCAATGCAAAATGGGACCATTAACACCTTCGATAAGTTTGGGAGAGAGAATTTGAAGCTACCCTCGTTAACCAGGTCGATAACGCGTCGGCTTGGCAAACAGAAAGTCGTGGGTTTGAATCCAGCCTCTGGCATGGCTATTGTGCTATTCTCAGGTTTACGATTCGGACAGACGGCGCAATAAAACCACAGCTGTCGGAGCGCTTAAAATCCGAATCCTACCCTCTCTACGACTGCGAAGATTTGAAAATAAGGAAATAATACTACGGCGTTTATCTAACTTGCGCGTAAATTGGTACTAATGGGTAGACAAAAATAAAATTTTGCATAAAAAATACAAATTTGCGCTCTCTGTAAAAAAATATAACCAAAAAAGGGATTAAATATAATAAGTAAAGAATACGCGAGTGGATATTATCTTTTTCCGCGGATAAACAGTAGCTGCCACAAAACAACTTATGATTTCACCACGACATAAAACTGAATGCTTTGAAAATTTGATAGGCTATACTTATAGATCAATAATTAAAAAATATAAATGGTCACAAAGGATAAGCTGTTTGCCATTTCTCACGTCAAGCGGACAAAATGTACAACCAAGCGTACGCGAGCGGCAGCAATTCGATATTTTATCTTTTGCATCCCAAATGTAATTCTCGAAATTGAACGGAAACCGATGTAGTGTTTTTCAAGGACGCTATAATCGAATCGTAGATTCAACCTTGTTTGTAAGGTTGAAAACTTCCTCGAATATAATGACAAAGAGATTTATTTTCGAACGATTCCATAGATAGCTTCAGTGGACAGGAAAACCGCGACCTTAATAAAGCCGAGAACGTTTCTCACGAATCGAAGCCGCCGCTGCTGGCCAACGGGTTGACGTCATGCAGGAATCCACCGGCATGACATCAGAAGGTAGAAGACGGTCCATGTCTCACGATTCATCTTCCGGATGTCGGCGTTATACCTCGATCCTTCGGAGAAATGGTTTTAAATGCGATCCCTCCCTCAGAACACAACACTGGATTGTATTTCCGTTCATTACATCATGTCCAAATTCATCGGGAATGGAAGACAGGTAAAATGGGCATGTTCCTCTTGCATACGAAGGTAGCATACGTAAGTAAAGTTATGTTCAACTCGAAGGTTGGTTTTCGATAGGTGAGGCTAGAGCTCATCCCGTACCCCCCGTACTAAGCCATTGGCGTGTGAAATTCACACATTCAGGGTAGGGGGGCCAGATCCTTTCCCTGGGCCACCTGCGATTTCCTACGAAGTTCTGACACAGCAGAAAATCGAAACGCGAGGTTTTAAGGTGGGGGTGTCCAAAAAGGCTCTTGAGCTTTATCTTGAGCCGACTCGTACTCTCCGTCTCCGCTGAGCTACTGCTCAGCGCTCTACCTACTAGGCCACCACGACCCCCACTATAATTAATAATAATAATATTAATGAAGCATACGAAGGTAGGCTAAATACCCTAAATGATTAATATTTGAAAGATTCCGAAAACGATAGTAACAAACGTCAACTCTAAAATATGTAAGGACATGCATTTAAGAATATTGCTTCACGAATTATGCTTCAATTTGGGTAACGAATCGAACAGTCTCAGGCTTCAATATTTAAATTTTAACCATAACAGGAGAATCACATGTGTAAGAATCCATGGGGATCTTATCGTTTGATTTTGTGATTTCATTTCAAGATCTATGCCAAGCACGACCTAGATTTCGGCACTTTGTCATGCGATCAATCACCAAATTTACTTTTGTAAATTACACTTAGATACTAATCTTCAAAAATATGCTAAGGTAAGATTGATGATTCATCGCATTACGAAGGCACAAGATGCCGACACCTTGTTCGTACTTAGGATGAACATTTGAGTGAAATTCACAAATATATTTGTTTTCTGTTGCTTCATCTTTGTTGTCATAACGTTTGACGTTCTCCTAGAGAAATCGTGCCTAGAGAAGTTATAGTTCCATATTATAAGTTTACTACCGGTTAGTGAGGGTTCTGATGGAGTGACCCTGCTCTTTTTCCCATTACTTACTCATAACGACTCCTTCTCTATGCTATTTTTCTCTTCAGATTCGAGTCAGCTCACAGCTTAATTAATTTTACTTTGCCTTTTTACAGCTTTTATTTTACTTTTAATTTAATTTTTTTTCGCGTACGTTATCGGTGAAACGGGAAGCGAAGCGAAGCAAATCGAGGACCTCCTTTACTAAGAATAACCGCGAATTACGTTAGATTCGAGTAGGAGAAGTATATTCGAGAGACTGCCGTACGAATAATTTATCTTTCTTTCCGCGAGCAAGAGAACAAATATACATCAGACAGGGTATGTGAATGTAATGTACGGATAGTGAACTTGCGTGCATTTGAAATATATTCTTGGTAATACCTTCCCATTTCAACTGTACCTTTGCATGCCAACTGAGAATTATAAATTAATAAAAATCATAAGAAATACCCAGCCAATTAATGGTTATCATATTACTACGATAACACTTATCGTAGTAATATGATAACCTAAGTTTCACGTGCCTGGTGAATGCTCAACGAATGCGTTTCTCTAATAAATTAGCAGCGCTCCTCTTAGTTGTATGTATACAGTGCTTGCTTGGTTATAATTCAACCCATACCACATAAACACGAGGTTGTTTATAAGGTACTACGTAGATGTAGATGCATAAAAGCGCAAACGCGTCCGCAATCCTTCCAATTGTCATCTACATCTACACGATACCCTGCGAGCCACCGAGTGCTATGCAGCAGGGGATGTACAATCACAGACATGCATTTTAAATTTAAAAAAATTAAATTTAAACTTACTATCACCCAGGGATGCAAAAACATTAGTCCGTGCAAGTACTACCTACGAGAACTGAGAGGTATAATACTAGTGATTTGTGAAAAATATTAGATATGTACGCGATACCTGCAAGTTATCGTGAGGGTGTATGGCAGGGGGTGAAGATCACCAAACATGCACTACTGAAGGGGGTGAAGATCACCAAACATGCAACTAGGCTACTACATGGAAACATGCTGTATAATAGAGTCACATGCAGCTAGATGGTTAGTATCTATCCATTGCTTAAATATTGTTCATAAATCAGCTGCGATGCTTCCTCGAGTACATTCAAACTTCCTTAGGAGTAGAAAACCATCAGGACTGTTACTGTTTGCTTAGAGACAGGTTTGCGTCATCGATGACGATAGCGAGAGTGCGAAAGAAAGATTCGTGACGGGCTACGATCGCCGGCATGGACCACCTCTCTCTCTCTCTCTTGAGACCGGGGTCGTCGAAGTCACTGGAACCTTACTTGAGGTGCATGGCCTTGCAACATTCCTCTTTATCTGCTCGCATGGGATCCCCTCTTCTCCATCATCCTCCCTCTCCCCTTGTCCCCTCATCCTCCTTCTCCTCCCCACCCTCTTCCCGCTTTTTCTTTCGTTCAAATGCCGGCTGGGACGTCCAGTGCCTCGCAGTCTCTCGTGAGTGGTGGACGTCGGGAAATAGTTTCGAGTGACTTTAGGGCTCGCTTCGCTTCCCTTTCGAGTGGCCCCGGGAGACAACACCGAAGCCGCGCCATGGCCTTAACGCGGTGAGTCAAGACTTGCTTTCCTCTCCGTCTCCGTCGGTAAGATTATTCCGAGAAAGAAGAAGAAAACGCAGACGAAACACCCCAAGTAAATCCTCGTGTTGGCGCTTCTGTAACATGTTAGCTCTAGTAATAGAACAACGTTTTTAGATCCTCCAAATTGAAGGTTACCCATCGTTTAACCTAGAAATCGGTGGACTGCGACTTACACTATGCCTTAAATAAAAACGACTATGATCACATAAAAAACCAATAGTTACAACCGTACACAGAAAAAACTTTAATAGAAAATGCAGGCTTACTCCTAACGTTGATTAAAAATCAACTTATTTAACTTTAATGCTTCCTAATTTGTAAAATTATATATTTACGTCTCTCGATGAATTTTTAAAACGCTGTGAGAGATAGGTTTTGGCTCTTCAAACTTAATAGTTTATCGACCCTTGGTCCTAACAAAATTAATCCTAAGCCTAATACTGAAAAAAACATAACCACCCATGCCTGAGGCGGGTTTAGAACCCGTTTACCTCTAGGTTAGCGTTTTTGCTACCTCGGCTGTTACGATCTGTTTTTCGCATTTTAATGTGTCCCAAACGCTTAGGTTACATCCACCGTCTAACCAATTTAATCCTAACCTCACTCCTAACTTAAGCATTGATTGAATAACCTGGGAGGGATACGAACCCGCCATCTTCCGGTTGCCAGGCTGGTGTTTTACCTACCTGACTACCGCGGCTCTCAAGTTATCAGCAGGCGTGCTTTCCGCTCATGGTGCCTGCTTTCATTTATCCATTTATGTCGAGAGTGTATGGGATTTCTGTTTCAGCAACGACAACAACGTTTAAAAATCGGCTGACTTTGGTATCCATCTCAGTAACACACCGGCCTTGCAGCTGAAAGATAGCAGGTTCAAATCCCACCCGGTCGTTTTTGTTATTATTAGGCGAAGAGACCGAAAACTGATGCAATTTGCGCCATTACGGCTAGGTAGGTTTTAGAAAGCGGTAACAATTTCGTGTGCGGAAAAAGGGCGGAGTGAAACCTGGTGTCGGCATTAGCCGGCTTAACGAAAAGTCTTAACGGAAGTCGCCAAAGGGACCACAGCTTAACTTCCCATCCGACGGACGGATTAAAGACCTCAGGATGCTCTCCGCACGACATCCAAGAGGGAACCGGTTAAACACCGAAAAATATCACAGCCAGGACTCGATCCCAGGCCTTTGGGATGAGACACCAATACTCTAGCCGCTACTCTTAACTGATCCTTGAATAATGAGTATGTAATTCGTGTACCCCTTAGGATTATGTTTTATTTTGAGGGTGTGATGTAGCCTGTAAGCAGTAGTAATGTTAAAAACTGCCAATCAGGAATTGTTCTTCAGTTCTTACTAGTAATAGTTTTATTATCGAATTATTATTATCGAAAAATCACAGTTTGATTACCATTTTCAGTTAACTCCTCCCCTTCAAATTTTCTTCAGAGAAACATATCAATCGGCCTCTTATCTTCCTTATCTTCTCTTTATACTTCGCCATCTTTGCTTAACGATTCAATGATTCAATTGCGGCCTTCTGAATCCCATCTGCACCTAATAGTGACCTATAAGCCATCTCGAACGTGTAGATTAATGGATGAATCACAAATAACATGTCCTTCGTACATGAATGTATACATACGTAACTACGTAATTACTGAAAAAAATCATCGCCCATAGCCATTTGTTCCATCCATAAAATCTATCTCCTCCTAATTATCATCACCAATTTTCCTCCCAATCCTACATAGCCTAATACTTCGTCGTTTTTCTTTTTGTCCATTTATCGGAGTTCAGATTGAGATTTGTATTAGGTATGTGATACAAGCTCAGAAAATGAAGCTTCTATAAATTCCATCACACCGTTAAGACGAGTTTCTTCGGCGCAGTCTAGGGAAATTACGTTTTTCAATTTGTTTTAATACTGCATGTAAGATAATATCGTGCACACCCTGATGGTGTTTTCTTACTACATACTCAGCCCCTACCATTTTTCAGGGTAATGAGTGGACGTAGACGGCTCTTCACCAATTCGAACCTCACGCCAATCATCGCATACTTACCCAGGGGCCAAGATAGCTCGAGACTCAGAAATGCGTTTCCCTGCATTTCGTTTCGCTAGCAGCGCACCATGCTCGGCCAGTGTGATAAGATAAATATTCCGCTTTTAGCGTAAAGAGGACTTTCCCAAAGCTATATCTTGTAAGATATATTGCGTGATTGCTTTTCATTAGCAGCAATATTGCATGAGAAAATACTTTTATATTTCAACTGTTTTTTTCTATAGAGTGGAGCAAAAACTCAACCTCAGAGTAAGCATAGAATTCAGTTTAACGCAGCCTTAAATTTTCCCAAGAAATTCAAAGACATTTGGCAGACAAGTGACATAAATCACCATTCCCGTCAAGATTAAGAGCGTACAAATAAACGCGTGGGAAGGCGTTCCATCGTAAAGATAATACATATTTTGCACTAGTAAGGTATCTTGATTACGTATCGAATATATGATTCCTAAATAATAAAGCATTGAAGCGGGTACTCGATAAGATACAAAGTATTACAAGGCTACTTGAAAAAACATCAACGGGCGTAAACACGACTATTGGAAAGGCTTGGTTTGTAAACTCTGTGTAAGACTAAGGGTAAATCAACATAATACCTTACAAGATACATCGAATGAGGAGCAGTTCCACACCAGACATGAACAATTGAGGACTAAGGATTCTTAAAGTTAGTCACAACACTATCGGTTTCAGTGTTAACTGAATTCGCCGATCAGATAAAATTAAAATGACTCACTTTCTGAATTCAAATCACACAAAAGTGAGGCTGAGGCAGACATCTACGAATACTTTGCGAATCATCACAAGGGTTTGTGGCAGGGGGTGAAAATAACCATACACGCTCTTCTAAAAGACAACTTAAAGGTACTATCAGTGGTACAAAGCTATATGCAGCATCAACAGAAAACAAAAAATTACTATATTTACCACTGAACCAAAATACTCAAGAATACATTCTTCAAATTTAATCCACCACCGCAATGCAAACGTCTCGGTACTTCAAAAAATTTACCTTTCCTTTTCCATCCGATTTTTCTCCAGGCTTTTCAAAGGTAATCTAACAGTTTTCACCGTTGGTGTTCTTCCACACGGCCGTCCTCAAAGTAACATGTAGACTTCGATGTAATACCTCCCTCAAATCGCAGCCTCAACAAACCGCGAGTTAAAAAAATGCTTTGGCCTAACAGCAACAGAACAGTTTGATTGCAACACTTGCTATGAGTTTTAGCCCATTAAAAGGGTACTTACTGCTGCAATGTATTTTGCTATGTGGTTATAAACAATTAATGCTTGTAATCATAAAAATGAGCACGTGTGGTGATTGCTCACGCCCTGGAGGTAGTCTGGAGGGTATTCGGTAGATGTATTGCATTCAACATCACAGATGCAGATGAATCTAATTCGAGGGATTTTACCCCCACGAAAAAGAATTGAAGACGTGTAGATAATATCGGTGAGATATGTGAAATGTCATGATAATCTTCTCAGTTTCGGCTCCTTATTGGAACTACTAGCATGGGAAATTCTATCGAAGCGTAGGATTAAATATAGATGACATCTTTTTAGAAATTTCATAGCCAATCTGTTATGACGAAGTCAAACACACAAAAACTGGCTTAATGTGTTTGATTTCCCTGTACAGGGTATATAAACGAGTAGCCAGGGCTGTATATCATTCAAATGTCTTCAAAGGTTCTCCTAACCTATGTCAAAAGTAGAAAAAACACGCACGCTGCCACCTGAACGAATAATACTATTTCCAACGGAATATTGATCTGTACATCATCGGAAAAAGTTGATTTCCCTGGACATATTAAACCTTCGGCAGAACGTAATTTTTAGCTGGTTAGCCCTGCCATATATACTCAGGTTGCCAGTAAGGTAAAGTGTAGAAGGAGATTATATTCAACTTGGACGAAAAAGTTTGATTCCATAAATCACGGAGGCCTTTCTGTTCACCATTCACCGACGAATAGAAGTGCAGTTAATAATTTTCTTTGCGTCATTAAAAAAAATATTTTACTCAATATTTCAAGTTTGATGCTGGACAGATAAATTATGCTCCGGAGTAACTACGTTTCTTGAGAAATATTTTTTCCACTCCCTCTCGGTATTTCTCATTTTATTGGTCGGAATCTTCAAAAGGGACGGGTAAACACGTTTCAACGGTAAAGGTGGACGACCGTGAGCTTCCTGGGGTGATTTCAGAGTCTGTCCCCAGAGCAAAAACAAGCCATAATAGCGAACGCAAGGCTGCGAGTGTCTAGCCGAGGAAGGGCATCGTATGAAAAGGGTCTCGTCGGAGTCCTTACCTGCGGACCCTTTTAAACCTTGCCCCTCCTCCCTTTTATCTTTTTCCTTCCGAAATGGAGGGACGTTCGTCCAGATGTCCCTATGTGCCGAAGGAGCCTAAGGAAGTAAGTTCAAATTTGCCACGAGGGTGCAGGAATGCGAAGGTGTCGCTTCCATCACATATAGAAAAATCCCATCTACCTGCATCTAGTTTTCTGACAAATCATATGACAGAAAGGGTCATGGGGCTACTAGGATGACTTGTTTGAGAAACCATAGACTAATATGTTACTCACAAGATTAAAGTTAGATTAGTCGGGAATTTCAAATCCTACGATAGGGTAGCCCTCCAGACATATTTCTACCTCCACACTTCACTAGCTGGACAAACAGAAGGATTAAATATTTAACTGCCTGCGAGAGATTTAACTGCCTGTTCGAGAAACGCGAGAATTCATTATTCCCAAAAACCACTCACGAATACAATGCAATCAAAGTCTAATTATTATTTTTAAATTACGAATCACACTCCACAAGTATTTCCCTACCTTCCCCCCCCCTAACTTTCAGCCGTCATTTTCACGGCTAGTGACCTACCAACCCCTGCTAGAGGACCTTGCGTAGGCTCCCCGGATGATACGCAGGTGTCTATACGTTTGAGTGAATTCACACTTCAATGACAAAATTAGATGACGTGATTAGTGAACCTTAAAGGTCGTTAATTTCATCACAGTGTACGTTTTTGTATGTTATCCTCGTGTATAAATGCCATTTAAAATGAGGATTCCGAAGTATAATATTTGGAGAGATCATACGTGTAACTGCACCATGCTACGCAACGAATGGTTTAGAAAACATCCTGATCCTGCATGAAGAACTGCGCGGAAAATAGCCCATTCTCCTGTCATACTTCCGTTCATGCAGTATTAAGAATACTTAAACAATATGTTTGCTACGAGCAAAACGACCTTCAAATCTGACGGTGAAGCATCCCAGTGAGGAAAGCGGAGATTACGGGAGATACCTCCCACATCTCACTAAAACCTAAATCCAAGTGGAGTGATTTTCTGGGTAATGAATTTTTCTGGGAAACCTAATGCGGCACAGGGAAAAGAACTACCCCTCCACCCAACCTGACGAATGAATTTCACACGCCTTGTGCTTACGTTCGTGCACTTAGTGAGGCTTGAACTGTCTCCAGCTGAACTGTCTCGACCGGACGTACCGGTCGACCTTCGGGATGAACACCACATCTACATAATACCCTGCAAGCCACCATAAAGGTGTGCAGCAGGGGAAACACTTGGTGGTTGGCGTAAAAGAGGCTGAAAACTACAGCCAACCCATCGTAATATGAAACTCCCACTTCGTAATTTTCCACTCATAATAACTTTGGATGGTTTAAAAGCCTCGTTCCCCATTATTCTAGCTTATTGCGAAAACTACACCTTTTAAATTCCTCCCTCACATGCTTTCTCATTAAGTCTCTCTCTATCATTAATATAATCACTGTGGAAATATCAGAATTGGCTGTTGAATAAGACAATACACTTAATTTACATCCATATTTCAGTCAACGGTGATCGCTTTTCTTTCGAAACCGCATCATTTCTCATCAAGAACTTTGGTCCCTCATTATGTTATACTTGGAAGATTTTTAATATAATGCATTCGAAGAAATGAAACTAGTGAAATGTATCCGTAAATAGTGGGACAAATTCTGTACACGTGTGTGACTTCCAAAGATTCGAGTGACTGACGTATAATGATTGCAGTCGAAAGCGGGAGGAGAGTGCAAAAATTATCAAAAATATACGATTAGGTTTTTGTTGTACTAGCATCCATTTCCGGGGGCTCTGGTTTGAATTCCGTCATTTCAGAGGGGGGATTTGCATCCCCAATTTAGTGCTGAGCGGGGCACACTTCGAGCGCAGTCTCTTATCTGACGAGTGACAAATCATTCACCTCTATGGACCTTACGGTATGCGTCGGTTAATGCTTGGCAGAGAATGTCTCTCCTCCCTTCCTGTGCACACAAAATTTCCACCTGCATTCAACTACATGCCTACCCTTAGTGGCGTAATTGACCCCAGTAATGGGTCACCTACTACGACGAAAACAAAAACCGGAGCCGGCCAAAAAGACAGGCGATTCCCAGGCTTCTAAATGCGGGTACCAGCAAACTAATGTGAATTATAGACAGCTGAAATCGGTATTTTTCTATGAAAAGAGGGTTTTTTGCAAGACTATTTCGCATGGTCCGGACAAAACTTCTTCCGTGTAAGAGAGTACTCCATGAATTAATTACGATATGAAAGGACCATCAAACCTTTGAAGGTGACAAATTTCTGAATTATATTTTTGCTCATGCGGAAATCCTCTTGAAAGTAGAAAGTCATTGTCGGCATTGCAGGACGATAATTATCATTCAGATGGTATTACGGATGTTCTCCATTCAGAGTTGCGAAATTTTTAAAACCCTCCAGTCGTGACTTGATTAATTAACTGCAAACGTGGATGGAAAGCGATGTGAAAATCAGTTTAATTGAAATAATATCCCCATAATACTCCAGGATGTCTCTCCGGCCTGTTTGTTCCTTGGCTCACACGATTTGCAGATCCTTGCGTAACGAGAATGTTCTCTCAACGGTACTCATGCTTTCAATCCATTTTATGGCTAAAGATACCTTGCTGTCGGAAGCGGAGAGAAAAGGAGAAAAGAAAGGGAAAATATTACTCACTCACCTTGCTACCTTTTAAGCCATCTTTTATTTTTAACGGGGGTTTGCCATGACTCACTCACTTCACAATTGACACTACTGCCGTCAGAGATATCAACGACTGCAACACACACCCACGTCGTAATCGAGGCTACACAACTTGATTTATCTTCGTAATGAAAGGTCTGAACGTCACTACCGCGCGTGTTGCGTGATCACCTGCAATTTCCTCCGGCATTACAAGTAATTTAAAGACAAGTTCTTGCCAATTGAATCATGTCATACTGAAATCGACGTAACATGTAGCTCCATCTATATTGTACCCTGCAAGCCACAAGAGTGCGAGGCAGGGGGTGACTATAAGTTAGTGAATATTCGTGGGAGGCAACCTACAACTTTTGATCATTTGCTTCATTTAGGATAGATGAGTATTAGCAGATAGATAGAAATGTTTATTCATGTGCATTATGTTGTACCATCATATTACATTAAATACAACGTAAAACCTTGCTTAACAAAGAAATTAATTACTGCAATATCTCTCAAATAAATAACTGAAATGTAACCGCTTGAATGTAGTAATGGATGGGGCTCCACGAATATCAGGGGGCAGCTCATTCCATAAATAGGATGCACCAATATGAAATGAGCGAAAAAGGGCTTCCGTGCTGAAATTAAGGACAACTAACGGCTCATGCGCACATGTTCGTCGAGGGCGCGCGCTGGTGCTGACTCTGAAAAACTCAGAAAGATAGGTGCGCCTGTTGTTTTTAAAAAGTTTGAACAGAAAACAGGCTAAGAGATATTTTCTACGACCTGCCACCGTGAGCCAACCCAGCTCCCGACTGTAGGGCGTGATATGTTCATCCCACCTTGTACAATATTACATATACCTTACAATGTACATATACATTATGCCCCTGTTTACAATACGCTGAAGCACAAGATCTTGTTATGCTGAAATACCATAGAGAACTAAGGAGCAGTAGTCAACGATGGGAAACATTTTTCCCCTAAGTGTTTTCGTAGTTCCAGGGTGGTACTTTTTTTTAAGGGCACATGAGAGAATTGGCCTCATTGTAGACAGATTGCACTTGTTCCTCCCAATTCAGCTTGGAGTAAAGTATAGCTCCCAAATTGCACACATAGGATTCGAGAGGGATCATGGAACCGTGAATGATTATATTAACGGGTTCGACCTTGGATGAGATTTTATTAATGAAATAGGGAGTGCCGACAGCAAAGAGAGAAACCCGGCGTCCGGCATTAGATTACTCTTTAGGAAAGAGGCGAAGGGTACCACAACTTAACATCTCATCCGACGGTTAGATACAAAGTAATACAATAATTATTGATTAATCAGGAATTTCTATAACACATAAAATTAATTAACTTGTTTGCCTATGAATGCATGAGTTAGTAATATTCACAGAATGACATAAAAATTACTAAATACTACACTTTCACATCAAAATCGACGATAATTATCCGAATTTCCCGAAATATCGTCGCTGTGTCAACGGTTTAATTTCCTACTGCAAGTACTGCACTCGAAGCGCTCTCCACACAGTACTCAAGTGGGGACCGGAATACCTATGAAAAATCTCTGCCACTGCCTGGATACGAAAACGGGCGTTTGGGATGAGAAGTCACCACACCAACCCGAAACCTAAATAATCAAATTTATTTCTAATATCAGGGATTACAATACCAATTAGTACCACAATACATAGAAAATTCGCGGTTTCTACAATCCTTGGTCAACGGTAAGCACATCAGATTATAGAATTTAAATAATTTTGCGATTCGTGGGTTCAGATGGTGAATACATTCATCAACTTTGGACGCAAGAATACCAAGCAATACCGTCTGAAATACTGGATAGCGCGAGAAAAATCATTTAGAGAATAAGACAACAAGATGGGGAGGACAAATCAGCAGTTTTATTGCTGAGAAGGGCAGAGATTTGGAGAAATAAATCTAGGCAACTGCCAACAGCAGGACTTAACTAGATAGTTAACTGTATTGTTTGGACGAATGAGGAATGAACGGTAATCTGATATGTATAAATTTTATTTTTTCTTTCATGCGGAGTCGTAAATTAAAAACAGTAGAACTTAGCATAATGGCCTACTGACATCCTTCACTTCCGGTTGCCGTTAGGATTTAAATCTTACTATTGATCGTTAATTTTTTTTCTGCATATAGCCTTGTAGCACCAGCATTAAGTATTCAAACGTGGGGAAATTTCGCGGTCCGCTTGAATTTGGAAAAGTCCAGGAAACGTTTTGCTTGACTGTTCAAGATTGAAGAATGAATAATTCACTCTCTCAAGACTCATACAAGTGGAAAGACTTCACAACGAAAGCTTAATAAGTTACGTATGCATTAGATACAACTTTCTCGCGAATATCTGACCAGAGCGTATCGATACCGGATGCAGGATGAACTTCATGTCTTGTGTTCCAGATCCCGCAGCTCTTGCGAAAGTAAAAGGCGTGGAGGCTGAATGACCTTGACCCCAAGGCAAGACAAGTCGAGTGTTCGAAAAGTCACCGTTCTTAGTTCCCTCACCTTGTCCCCACTCGCTAAGAAAACAGTAAATATCTCTCCCACAAATGCGTTGTAAATGAATGGCTCGAAATGTATCGTAACTTTTTTTTAAAGCGGTCATGTTAGTCTCGAGACGCCAGCCGACCGATATTAGGCATCTGCTCAATAGTTTCCCTGCAACAAATTGCCCTTTAATACTTGTTTCTATCAGCACGTTGAAGAGGTGAAACCAATGCAACCCATAAAACGAAGCTCCGTAACCTTGAGGTACAAATCCGCAGCAGCTAAACTGACTTGGGGCGTTAATTCCAAGAAAAATCTTTTTACGAGAAGAAAGAGAAGTGATTGTCTTCAGTTAGTTTCGCAGGATTGAGTTTCTTCATACTTCTCCGACAACTGATGAAGGATGTGAAAGAGAAGAAATACGTAAATATGAGGAGATTAGCCGATAGAAGAACTCAGTAGAGAGCGGCGTCAAATCAATCTGAGGATTGATGACTAATGATGATGAATACTTCTCCGGGTAGAATTCCTACACAATGTGGGAATAAAAATTAGAGTCCCGGCTTCAGATCCAGGTGGAACGCCATCGGTACCCTGAGCGCTTGAAACATCAGGAATCATGAATCAAAGTAGGTAAAAGGCAAAAGGGCAAAAGCCACCTGAATTTTAATGAGTACATTTTCCTAATTAAATTGTTCGTAGTCTTTATTTGTAAGAGGAAACCGACAGCTAAGGTCATTTTTGCCAGCAAGGTTTAATAGGTATTTGGGCATAAGCAGTAATTTTTATTTAGTAGAGGCGAAGGAGAAGCAGGTGATAGCCTAATTTGAAGGCGCCTGAGAATTCACGTATGTAACGTCTCTTCCGGAGGTAGGAGAGCTGACCTCGGCGTTCTCTGCACTGGACAGTTCAGTAGGGATCAGATTCCATTAAAACACGTCCGTCACTTTGGACATTTGATCCTGGACCCTTGAGATAGGAAGCTAATCCTATAGAAACGATAAAATACTAAATAATTTCGATGGGAATGCTACAGCAAGTTTTAGGGTGTTCTATGAAGCAACCTTCGAAATGAAGACTTCGATACGTGTTTATCCGTCAGAATTCTTTATTCTGCTACATTTCATGGAACATATAAATTATTTATTCAGTCTATCTATCTGATATTCTTCTTTCGGGTGGTCCACCTCGTCTCAAATGTCCTTCCTTTGTCCACTCCGTAGCGATTATTGCACATGCTTCATTGTCATAAAGAGCGAGCTCCACATCGTACATTCTTCGCGAATTTTCATCCCCTATAACAGTTCCGCATGCCATATCAATGAACAATAAACTAACTCCCTGAGCTGACAGCGGCAATTACGTCGGCACCGCTACCGGCCCAAAAGCCGCGGGTTCGAACCCATTCTCGGGCGTAGACTTTCTTTGCCTGATGAAAAACTTCCAGCTACATGGTGAAAAAAAATAAATGTATAGCTACCTACTTCTACAACAATATTCTGAAAAACGTCTTAAAACAATAATTGTTATTGCAATTATTGCTCAGGTGACACCACAACATTTTTCCCAAAGTATGTACATGCCTATCATTCATTTACTTGATATTTTTCACTTGGGTTTTTGATTATTACGTTATATAATTAATGTATACACTCAATATTTATACATATTTGTCGGCATGATATTGATTATTAATAAATTATAAACGTATTTTCCGCTTTATAAACATGCCCAAAATTTTTTGTTATTTATATGTGAGCGAGCTGCTCTAAAATTGTAACTATATTCAAGGAATGGCAATCTTCATACATGAAGTGCGGCGTTGCATGCTATGTAAGAACTTAAGTTGAAGACCATTCACTCGCGAAACATGCACTTAAGAAGAGCAAGAGTGCTGTAAATGGAGAGCAGAATAACCGCAGCGATGGACTGAACAGATGGAACCATTCAATAATATAGCTCAGGCTAAGACGGCATTTTAACACAAGAACCTTTACCAGATAGATATAATAGCAGAGAAGTATAGTAAGACTTCATTTTAATTGGAATATGTTCTCCTTTATGGTAGCAAAAACAAACAATTACAGCACAGCAGAGAAGAAAAGTGAAGACTGGAAGCATTAGAAATTCTGGGTTATAGATTATGATTAAGTAAAAATGAAGTGAAAAATTAAGTAGTCCTAAGAAAAGCAGAAGGGAGAAGTCTGATCGAAATTCTAAAATCGGAGAGGACAAACTTTTTGGACACATCTTGAGGCATGATGGTCTAACGAAGACAATCGTGGACGGAAAAGTGAAAGGGAAGAATGGCAAAGCTATGACATATATGGAGCAAGCATTGATTGATGTGATAGAGAAGAATCTTGTCAACATAGAAAAGCTATCGGATATAAGAATCGAGTGGAGAGCAGTGTCAAAACCAGATTGATATTTCGCAAGCCTACGATTTCCATATTCATTTGAATTCGTACCTACACTCATTTTCACTTGATCGTGATAACAGTTCGATTGCATGTAAAGCTCGCAAGATTGTACCGCCCGATTTTTTACATCAACGGAAAAATAACTTCGATAACTTTCGATCGAGAGAAACGGGTCGAAATGGTGCTCCTTCCCGAAGGTTATCCCCCGCTGAATCGGAAATTATTAAAATTTTAATCACATTTGCGAGTATCAAACCAAACCTTTTGGGCACAATAATATATTCAGCATGTAGATGGTTAACTGTTCAGTCCACTGCCTTTCCCAAGACTATGGGAGTGACAGTAAACTTTTAACTCAATTGGTTTGAGTTTTTTGTGGCGAAGGACGATGTCATTAGAGCTTGAGTCATGAAATTAATGAATGAAGAAGTAATTATCCAAACAGTTTTTTTTATCCACGACCGCTCTCAACGCTTCAACGTCATTATCAAGGGCCTCGTTCCCATAAAGCAGGGGCTCTCAGCATTTTGGCCTTTCGTCCTACTTCCTCAAGATAACCGAGTACCACCAAGATACGTTGAGAATTTCGATTTTCTTTCACATTTGCGCGCAAGTGCAAGTAAACACGTACATTATAGGCGCATGAATTTACGATATCTTAACAGAAGTTAAGGCTACCAAGGAGGCTAAGCAGGAAACGTATTCAGCCAGCTCCCATCCCACCCAGAAGGCTGTAGAGTTTCACTAGTGGGACGCGCACCACCGGTTGGGAAATATTGTAATAATAACTGTTATTAATAATTTGAGACCCCTGCTTATGACACTGAAATGTCAAATCCGGTAGGTGAGTGACATTGTGTAAAAATACTGTTTTTAAAATTTATTTCACTATGTCAATCTCCCACTTGGCACAACGAAGCACAGCTGACCTAAACATTTCCATCTTACTAAACTTTTAAATGATTCCAGAATCCTAGGAATCAGTCACGGAATGGGAGGGGGGGGAGAAAAACTTGTTCTGGGTAGAAATAAGGTGGACAGAAATGATAAAGATCGATTTTATGCAGGGGGAAATACAAGCTTAAAAGTAAGGAAGCAATTCATTAGAACGTATATCTGGAGCATGTTTCTTTACGGCAGTGAGGCATGGACGATGACAGCAGCGGAGAAGAAAAGGGTGGAAGCATTCGAAATATGTTGCTATCGAAGAATGATGAAGATAAAATGGATGGACCGAGTGACAAATGAAGAAGTCTTTAGAAGAGTGGGAGAAAGGAGAAGTCTGCTGAAAACTATAAATCGAAGACGGGACAACCTAATTGGCCCTATCTTAAGACACGATGGCCTGATGAAGACAATAGTCGAGGGAAAAGTGAACGGGAAGAATGAAAAAGGCAGGCCTCGTATGAGTTATATTTATAGAACAGGTCGTAAAGGACGTGAAAGAGAGGAGCTACGTCAATATGAAGAGGATGGCCGATAGAAGACTCGAGTGGAGGGCTGCGTTAAACCAATCCTAGGATTGTTGATCCATGATGATGATTTATGTAGGGTTATAGACATCTATTGAAGAGAAACGTTAATGACGACCTATATAGGTGGGGTAAATTAGGAAAGGGACTATGCAGTATACAACGAGTGTTGGATTAAGACTTATAATGTTGTTATAACTTGATGAATAAGTTTGATAAGAAATAAAATATGAAAAATGCTTTACATGAAGTTCGTAAATATTTTGCGAAACTTAAGTCGTTGACGAAGGACATCTAACGTAGGATACAGGGCCTTCGAGACGTAGGTTTGAAGGAAGATGAAGTATGAAGCAGACAGGGTATGGAAATGAAGTTTATAGGAGAAATCCGAAAGAGGCAGAAGAAGTGGATGAAGTTCTGAAAGGAAATATACTAAAAATAAGATACGCCTGTGGGGATAATACGTGAGACTAAGGCAGCCAATCGTCCCAGAATTGGCGGGACAGTCCTGGATTTACATAATTTGTTCCGCAATGTGATTAGTCCCAGAAAACGCTCCACATTCACAAAATTCGTTCAGTTTGCCTCGCGTTGCACCAATACCAATTGGAAATAATTTTGAACTATCGTTCATACAGAACATTCCCCACATTTTTTAGCAATGTCTAAATAAAAATTTATAATGTACACAACGCATTTCATAAATTGTCATGGGACGAAAAAATTGCAAACACTATCGCTCGTAACTGTGAAATGGTTAGTGACGTGCGTCGACAGTCGGTAATAGTCCAAGACGTTTAGTATTGACATTGTAGTGCCCATTCTACTCAAACGTATGCTGTTGCTCTTGTCAATCTACTTTATCACTGTAATGCTATTACCCCACCATTTGTATGCCAAAGATTCGAATGCACATCCTTTTATAATTTAAATTCAAATTTTATGAATAGTAAAGCCTATTATCTTTAAGTATTGATATCACTAAATTTTCTCTTCCATATATTCTATCATCCTGATCGTTTAACCGCGTTAGTGTATTTAAAAGGTGTTCCGCAAGTCCCGAATTTTATTCTTAAAATTAGATATATTAAAATGTCCCGCATTGGCTACCTGAAAATCTGGCTGCTTGACATAAGAGGGGAGAGGGAAGAAACGAATCAAGATTCTGAACAGCATAAGGCAAGGTAGTATCTACGACAGCAGTTCGGGAGTAATAGTAGGTGGGTTGCATTTATAAGTACATAGAATCTATCTATCATGACTTCGGGAGATAATTAGCCGAGGCCATTATTTTGGTTATAATATTAGGCAGAGGAAATAGCCTATAGTGCAAGAATGTACTATATTTTGCAGATATTGTCCAAGAAACTTCTAACAAGGTAGAGCCCTCTAACAAAGTATATACAACAATCTAACATGGTAAAACCTTCTAACAAGGTATAACTTTCTAAAATGGTGTAAAATTATTCCCAGTATTATGTCTTACATTTTGGTAAGTGTGGAGTGATATTTCATGGCGTGTAACGCCCAACTTAAATAAAAAAAGGACAGCGCAGAAATAGCCTTAGCTCAGCCATGTAAACTCCATTGAAATAATGCTTCTGCGCTAAATTGGCGTCAGCTGTGCGATCGACGACACGGATCTTGGATAGGAAAAAGGTTCGGGACAAAAGGAGGGGTAAAAATATAGGCAGACCTATCGTACAGTGCGGGAGAGGGCGTAGAATGATTGTGAAACACCGGGGTAGGAGGATGGGATTCTCGTAATCGAGACGTGAAAGAGTAGTGATTCATGATGTGGGCGATCTCTTTTAACGATCAACCGCAAACATCCTACCGGATGGGATCAACAGTTATTCAACATATTCTTCTCGACAATGTAAATTTAGTGATATCCCACAAGTGTAAACACTGACTCCGCTTGAAAAGCATCAATACCGTACAGCTGATTCACTGGTAGAGATTATTTACCGCAAGCCGTACAGTTCCGTAACCTCAGTCTTCAAGTTTAAGTTAGAGATCGTCATTAGTAGTTTCGTGGGTACCTTTGTGGAATCAGTGCATATGATTCATTATGAAAAATAGTAATTTAATAGAAGTTAACTGTTTTCATTCACACGGGACCCGGGTTTCGGCGTTCAACCGCAATCTGCAAGAGAAATGCCGTTTTCTTTGAATTTTACCCTTCTTCCATAAGAATAATCCTTTTTATTCAATAGAATTTTCCGGAAAATATATTTCGACAATTGGGATTGAATAAAATAACCACACGAATGGGTATTCAGTATATGTCACGTACATAAAATCGTGTATAAGGTATTACGCAGAAGGCGTAAGGCAGTTCTATGCTCTAGAAAATGTATTGCTTTCTTAAAATCATTTTCTTAAAACTCATCTTCATTTCGTATCTTTCCCACTGGTTAAAGCATCTAGTATTTTGGTAAGCTCTTGGATGACTGGCTAACTTGCGCTGGATCATCCACGAATCTCACCGACTTAATAAATTTTCCACGACCCTTAATCTTATTTCAAGCCAACCATTTTCTTTCCAACGCCATATTTCACAACATTCAAATTTAATATGAACCTATTTGTTCTAGTACCAAAAATAAACAGATTTCGCAAATGGCGTCAGTGGTTTCTGGACTTTGTCATTTGTTTCCATACCGTACGCTCAAATAAATCTCACCAATTTATTGGCGACCCAACTGTTTCGGCACATTACGTCATTTCGAAGAGAGGCTCCGCGAGAATGAGATTTCTTGGAATCGAGACGAAATAAAGAAACTGCCAGCTCAGGGAAAAAATCTTGCCAGTGGAATTCCAGGTTGAGTGAAGGTAGAATTCTAAAAGGTAAGGAGTAGCTGGGAAGTCGTGAGGAAGTTAAAACCGTCGTTGAATAGAACAGACTGAAGGGTGTATGAAAAAAAACTTGGTTATTTATGAAATACCTATTTCTTGGTTCTCTTCCGGTTACTAAAACGTTAAGTCGTATATGCAAATGAGTAAATTGGTGGGCCAAAATTTCATGGAAGGCTGCAAATGGAGTTGCGCACCAAAGTTGTTCGGAAAAAGTGAATTCTGTTCTGATGCTAAAAAAGCTATGCTTTCCTACTGTACAACTTTAAGCTTGCACAATTAGAGATATGCTTTCGTGAAAAAAGGCCTGAAAAGGCATGAATCAATATATGTGAGAAGAAAAGAGATTCCTTAAAGCAAGAAACAAACGAATAAATGGCGATTTTCATTTAATGGCAGAACCTCCTTTAACCGCGGTTTTGATTTCGTCATTCTAGTGCATCAAGGGGACTGACCTATAAAAATTCGTACTCAAATGAGTTCAATGCGATGGATACTAGTGATACTTGGGACAGCTATGCTTAAGTACCACATGTAGAACCGGTTTCGTAATTAGATTCATGGACGTAGGAGTTACGCTTGGTGAAATTTTTTGTCGTTATACCTGATACATACTGAAATAACTTTGTATATCTTCACTTTAATATTTTAATTTGCGTAATGATTTCAACACCGTAGCGTTATTGTCAAGGTGGCGAACAATATATTGGTACAAGTCTCAAATACCATGTAAATTGGGGAGATAAGTTGAATTTGAAGTGTGTTAGGAGGATGAATCAAAGCTTCATGCTTTGATACCTAATATGAGTGTTAGGTATGGGCTATATGGAAGAAGGGTATCAGATTTAAACAAGTATAAGACAACGGCAAACCCTTGAGTTCGATCCAACCATTTTAAGAAATCAGCACATTCATAAAACAAGTTATTTCTAATTTTTCTCGAAATTCCGGGCGACAGCTTTTGTCTTGAGCATGTAAAACTTAAGGATATAAGTCATATTTGTGACTTAATAAATGCTTTGCAAAGAAAGATTCACAGGCTTTATTTTTCTCACTACTCTTGTGCTGCGTAAATTATTTTCGGGTTATCATCCGGGTTAAGCCTTTCATCAGATGAGAGCCTCACCCGGATGAAGGTGCGTGAATAATTCACTCAGACGACACGCCGAGAGAGCACTGTACTTTATTCACTTTTGTTCGCGTTAATTCTTGTTTTTAATTTTCATTCGCTTTGTCTCACATTTACGCCGTAACACACCACTTAAGATTGATAAAATAATAAGGTCATATATAATTGCAGAAGAAATACGTAAATATGAAGAGATTAGCCGGTAGAAGAACTCAGTGGAGAGCTGCGTCAAACCAATCTGAAGTTTGATGACTAGTGATGATGATATATAACTGTACAACATTTTTTATTTTTTCACATATTCTCATTTTATGATGCCTGATTAACAACTTTCATGAGAAATAGTGAACATTTTGCACATTTGACGAATCAATTTCAACGAATACTATTTACTCTCGTAATTAGCAGGTAGTCCGCTGAAAATTTTAAAACGAAAATGGGACAACGAACCATCCATATCTTGAGACACGATGAAGATAATCGTCAACGGAAAAGTGAACGGGAAGAATGGCAAAGGAAGGCCTCGGTTGAGATACATGGAATAAGTTGTAAAGGGTGTGAAAGAAAAGAATTACATCAAGATGACGAAGTTAGCCGTTAGGAGAATCGAGAGGAGAGCTGCGTCAAACCAATCTTAGTATTGTTCACTGATGGTTATGAATTAACTAGTGGGCCGCTGTTATCTTTAAAAAGAAGAAATGCAGTAGCAACATAAGGAGATCAAAGTTTAGTGTTTCCTCCGTCAGCGCGTTACAAATGAAAGAGAAGAATGGTCTGAGATCCCTCAGTGTCTTTATTCACGCTTCGCCTACCACCGTGACGAGGGTGAAAACCAGGCATAGTTTTTTTTTTAACTCCGCGGATGGGAAAAACTCCGACCGAAGGGAATCGCGCGGGCCCTTTATCACGGCGAAATCACGATCGCGAGCGAGACCTTCCAGGGTCGCGGATGGTGACCTCACTTTTAGCCGGATATCTTTATGGGGGCCGCGGGGGGCACGAATTCGTTAGCCCGGGACAGCATTTTTACCGACGCATGAAAAAAAAACGTGAGTGGCGGTGAAAACAAATGAGAAAGAAAAGATGCGAGTCCTTGGCCCAGTGGAGGACTTGCCCTCTCTCGCGCGTTCTAAGACGTCCGTCTCGCCTTGCGGCCGGCCGTAAAACACTTCGGCGCGCAACTATTCCTGGGAGCACTTTGTTTTGTGTGAGGATAGCGCCACGGAACGCGTCAGAAAATCTGTGCATTAGTCAATTTTCAATTTCGGCCCCAGCCGGTAAAAATAATAAAAATGGTGATTATATATCGATTTGAGAGCAGAGGCGGATTTTAGTTTCTGGCGCACATAGACTTGTTTTTCTCCGCACAATTTCTAATTATTTATCTGTTATTTTTCTAATGTGTAGATATATTTATAGCCTCTAAGGAAAACATCATTGTGTCATCATCATTAGTAATCAACAATCCTTAGGTTGGTTACATTAGATTAGATAGGTCTCAACTCGGTTCTTCTAACAGCTAACCTCTTTAAATGTACGTAATACTTCTCTATTACATCCTTAAATAATACTATTGATAAAATAACAATAAGAACTTGCTTGACGATAGAAAAAAATGGAAGAGATGAGATTCAATTGAAATTTCCTTAGTAAAAATGTTAAATATTATATAAATTATGTAGGTATACATTGGTATATAATTTCAATTGAACTAGAACTCCTTTCTCCTGTACCTCTAGGCAGTAAAAATAGTGCGGAGGTCGTAATTTGGGTGTTGACTAATTGTTTTTTTTCACAAGGAAGTAAAACTTGGTATTTCCACACAAACGTTTTACAACGATCGTGCCGTTGTAATACGTTTGTGTGGAAATACCAAGTTTTACTTCCTTGTAAATATGTTGAATTTCCATAAAGTTACCCCAGAAACAGTTAATTTTAATGTTGATCAGTCATTCATTATGGATGATTAGTCATGGTTGATAATAATATAACTCTTATTTTATCTCAACAAAGACAACTATAGTTCTGCACTGAATGTTTAAGCAGCTACACAAAAGAACATTCTTACCGCAATGTAAAAGGCAGTTTAAGATTTACTCTGGAGAGAAATTAAATGCTTGTGATATTATTCGTATCTTACTACTAATAAATTACGTCAATGGACAATATAACATGCATAGTAATTAAATACACTCATTAGTATAATGAAAAATAAAACGTAAAAGCGACCATACAAGAACGGTGACGGAATATCAGAAGAACAATATCACTGTAACTTGAGCTACTTCTTAAATGATCACTGTCCGAATCTCCTGGCCAAAGTGCAGGAGGCCGAAGGTCAAACCTTCACAATAAATCGATTGCTCTCGAACTTGGGCACCATTTAAGAATGCTCTATCACCTCGTAGGGATGACATACATACATAAATGGGGATTTTGTACACACTTTAAAATACTCCGTGAGTTTCTTGCGTGACTACGCGAATTCACTGGTTACGTACATGACTTCCATTTTCAGTAACTTTCTCATGTCAAGAGTATTACTTGCCACTTGAATCCTCGTTCCAGAGACGACTTAAAACGCAAAATATTAAATTACACAATGAACCGGATGTCGTGTTTCCCTTTCCAGGTCCGTTACTAACAGCCCGTCGTTACTAGCACGACAAGATGACGAGGTTAATTTTCCGCTTCATGCGGATTCCCTTTTTTCTTCAACTCGGAGTTCACTGGAATCTATTTTTTTATTTTCTTTTCTTAATGGAGTACAAAAAGAGTTGATTGGCTGGGTCTCCTCAGGATAATAATGTGGTGGTTTCACCTTGCCTACCTTATCGCAGTCATGTAGCCGGAATAGTAATTTTTACTACGCCTGCAGTTAAATGAGCGAAGAAAATCGGGTTGAAACAATCGGTGAATAATCGTATGATTCTTGAGAATCGGTGAACAAACATAAGGCTCTTGAAAATCATACGATTATTATCCGATTCTTTTGTGAGCGAAATAATCGAGTGATGAACGAAATGCACGCCGATTCTGGGTATAATCGACGAGGTTATGTGATGAGTTGAGAATCGGCAAAGATTCATATGACGCATACGATTCTTTGCCGATTATTTGAGCAGAATCAAATGATTTGAAATAATCGTGTCATGAACGACGAGGATGCGCAACAGAAATCGGCGTGAGCTGATTCTCGTAAATAATCGACGGTCGTGGATCATGGAATACGTGAAAAGAATCGGTAAATAATCGTATGATTCTTTGAGCTGAATAGCAGGGATTTAAATAATCGTGTTTTGAAGGTGGTTGCTGCGAAACGTCAAGCGATGAGCGTCTATTCCTGTGAATAATCGACGCTTGTGGGGTTGATTGATCTTAATTATTACAAGAGTAATTTTATTAGATACAATTTTATTTCTATTGGACACAGTGCACTGTTACCATGGTAACTAAAAATCGTCAAAATGAATACCATCAATATAATAAGAATGCATGAACATGCATACTACTTCTACATAAGGACAAGTTAGTACCAAAAATGATCATTTTGCAGCAATAGCAGTTATTATCAACGAATTCAGCAAGGCCCCATGTTATGATTTATTCAGTACGCTTTTTTAGTAACAGCTGTTTTTAAATATTTCTTAAAATTTGATATTGATGTGACATATTTTGTTGGATGGTGAGTTACTGTAGATGACTGACGCTGGGTGATGTAGACCATGTTGTGATAAGGTCATTGAATACTGAGTTATCATTTAAGCGAGTGTGGTTGGAGTGTACTTCTTTGTGATTTGGAGATATTTAAGGATTGTATCACAAATAATGCATCTACCTTACTATTGTAGATGGATGGACCTATGAGAATGCAGTGTTTACTAACTTGGGGTCAATTACATCATCTTGAACAGTTTGCTCAGTTACCTTGATTTGATCACTGGGTAGGCTTTTCGACGCCCTAAAAATCATAGTTTATATTCCTATGTAAATGGCGACATAAGTGAAGAGCTTGATGGAGTAGTGGTTTAATGAAACAAGATAGACTTGGTAGAAATAAAGGCTAATAGAGGAAGCTCTTGAGATCTTGGAGAAAAGAAAGTTCATGGGAGTAATTATAAAAGGGCAAAGTAGCTGACAGGAGCAAGTGTTTATGGGGGATGGGTTTTTAATTGTCATTAAATGAATAATGCTGAGTAATTGAAGAAGAGGGGAGAAAAAATATAGATCATTTCAGAGACGTGATGTACCCATATACCTGAAGGCAAAAATAATATTATGAGGTAGTTGTTCAAGAGATCTACATTAGAGTGGAAGCATTCCATCAAAGCCTAACTTTTTGATACCTATTTATAACAATTAAAGATTGATTGACAATTATCGGTCTACTGGTAATTACATTAATGTTATCATAATTTCATTGCACTTAATTTTACATTAGTTAATAACTTTCAATCATAAAAATTCAAAGCTAAATTCATCAATACTTCTTTACCTCAGCTCTCATGAAATTGGGGAGCATGCGGGTAATATGATTTTTTTTTTAATTTGTGGTATTTTCACATGTTTTTATGGTTTTAAAACGTATTCGACAAAGTGCAGTCCCCTCGTTCGAATTTCTATGGAAATACTTCCACAATTGGCTTTCTATACGAGGCATATGCCTTTAGACATATGTCACTTTGAGTCTCACTAAATATTTATATGAGTATCTTGCCAACAATATCCAGAGATAAAATGTTGAGAAGTAATTTTTTGATAGCAATTGTTTGCGATCAACTGTCTATAAATAGTAAAAAAATGTCATAGCTCCATAACTCGGGTATAATGCAATATTGTCTTTGCAATTCTTATGGTAATACTTCCACAAACGGTCAATACAAGGAGGCATACCAATCTGACATTTTTTCTAAACATTTATTTGCGAAGAAATATCACGAACAATGCCTAGGGATCCATGGTGTTCGAGAAGTTATTGGATGGCAATTGATCAGTCAATTTAGTTTATTGTTGGCCATCATAAAGATTCGTCGGCACAGTCGGCAAAAATTTGTCTTTCATAGCCTCTTTACTCACCGATAACGCTAATTCTTCATTAATTTTACTTTTAATCATATATCTTTTCTCATATTTATTTCTTTTCGTCCTTCCCATTACTAATAAGAATAGTTTTCCAGATACCATATGTATCCCCTAACGCCTAGTGTATGAGTACGCAAACTTTTGATTTGTTTCTTCTCCCGCTGATTCACAAGGTGTTAAAAGGTGTTAGTATTCTATCACCTTGGCCGATTCCATTCAAATAATCGATTATGCCATATTTCGGATGTTCATAATCAATTCAATAATCGAAAGAATCGGAAGCATATAATCGATTGTGACGAAGAATCGATTATTTTTACCCATCACTACACTGCACCCAAGGATATTAGAACGTGCTGGAACTGGCATAGCGGCTAATTTGAGAAGGCGGGTCGGCCATATTGGAAGGTACGGACATACGGTCTTTCTACCAACGGATGAAGATTTTTTTTGCACGCGGTAAAACTTAAAGTAGTAATATAACTAATGGTATGCATTTTTAAAGTTCGTCAAATAAACGGTTAAAGGAGCGCACACGTGAAAACAAAACGCCCAATATGTAGTTTTAATAGGTTGAATTTTGACCTATTTTAAGGAATAGAATTGACTCCCAACTGGTGGGTTGTGTCGCGATTATATTAATAGGTAACTAAGGAGTCATGTAGCACAAACACGAAATGGTTGGCAAATTTGGTACTTTTGAATTGCCCATTATCTACATACAATATTTTTCATCTTTTTCACACGAATTTTATCCCATCAGGGGTATGCATATTATGAATGAGGAAAGTCACGTAAAAGCAATGAATAGGTATGACTGTCATGAGCGGTTCACACACATCAAATTTCCGAACCATTTGTGTTTGTACTATGTGATTCCTTGGTTACCCAGTCTAGATAATCCCGACGGTTTCAAATACCCACCAGGAGGGTTGTGTACATAAGTATGGTGTCTTCAGTACATACTAATCTCCTAAGCTTTACAGACCAATGTTTTCTCCACCTTCACTCATTTGAAGTGCTGCTACCCTATGGCGAGTGAATTATTGCCAGCGTTCTCCCATCGCCAAGTGACGGCATTCATATTAACAAGTTTTTAAACCATTTAGTAGAACCGTGGATAGGCCAATCCGTGACTGATTCTACAGGGAGCCTGTAAACATCGATCCACCCGGCGCATGCAAAGATTAAAGTTAAAAACGTTTTCCTTATCCCTAATGAAAGCGAGTAGCCTCCTCTGTAATGGTTATTCCCTTTTGTAGAACTCACCTTTTGAATATAGGCTCTACTGAAAACTGCAAAACTTTCGTTCACTATTTGTTTCATGCCTCTAATAAATACGTATATCTACCTTATTCATAAATACTTTCCTATGTGGATTGGAGAAAGATAGAGACAATAATGCTAGCAGATTTTCTTTTGTCAACCAAGTGATTACAAACAGAATGGAATTTATTACGAAAGCCTAGATTAAGGGTTGTAAATAAATGGTTAAGTTTGGCTTTGTCTACATCTGAGAGGTGGACTCTATAAAAAGATAACGAGGAAAGGTTAGAAGCTGTATAAAGGTGGGTGTAGAGAATTGAGTGGTGCTGAGCATTGTGGGGGAGGAAAGAAGATTGTTGACGGAAATTAGGAGGCAGCGCAAGTGAATGAAACAGATACTTAGGGAAAATGGGACACTGATGGCCGTTATGGAAGGTAGAACCTTAAGAAAGTGAGGAAGGGGAAGGAAAAGGGTAGGTATTTTGGACAATGTGAAAATGGGAACAAAATACGGTGACGTGAATAGAGAAATAACATAGGGAAGGACTTTACGTTAGGTTAAATCAAGGCTAAGGAAACAATTTATCAGAACGTACATCTGGAGCATGTTTCTTTATGGCAGTGAGGCATGGACGATGACAGTAGCGGAGAAATCAAGAGTGGAAGCATTCGAAATGTGGTACTAGAGAAGAATGATGGAGATTACATGGATCGACCAAGTAAGTAACGAGGAAGTCCTAAGAAGAGTGGGGGAAAAGAGAAGTCTTCTGAATATCCTAAGAAGAATACGGGACAACTTAATCGGCAGCATCATGAGACATGTTTATGACCTGATGAAGACAATCGTTGAAGGACTAGTGAACGGAAAGAATGGCAGAGGAATGCCTAGTATGAGATACATAGAACAAGTGATGAAGGATGTGAATAAATACGTAAATATGAAGAGATTAGCTGAAAGGAGAATTCAGAGGAGACCTGCGTCAAACCAATCTTAGGATTGCTTGCGAATGATGATGAAAATCAAGGCACGAAAACTCTGGAAACTCAATCAAAACGTACCATAACCGATATAAAACCATCGATCAAAGAAATACATGGAGAACATGAAGTGAAATTTCAATTGATGACACCCCTTTTAAATGAAAATCATGAGTCGATCGATATTTTTCGTCGTGCAACTTATTGCTTTTAACGCTTCGGAGAGAGTCTGTTGCTCTGAGAAAAGTAAGTTCGTTCAGTTCAAAATGGTCCGCTCCGGAAAATCTGGACTAGTCTCTCCGTCCAAATCACTCACTTCCATGCCCGTCTTATCTCCGAGTGGGTGAGCCAACGCAAACGTCTCCGTGTTGACGGAAAACCAGGAAACCCATAACGTCGAGAGGCCAGAGCATCTTCAGCTTCTCGGGCTGTTTTCTTTTTGCGGCAGTTGCCTGCCTTTCGTGAAACACACTCCAGGATCTCGCGATAGCTTCAGAGAAAACCAGCGGAGTGAAGTGAAAAGGATGCAGTCGTGGGATGAGAGTGTGCTGTTCCAGCGACGAGGGTGAGGTAACCGCTTTGAGGATTTCGGAAGGGAGGGAGGGAAGACAGCGTGGACGCGTCCTTGGTGAAGGGTCAGCACTTGCTTGCGCTGTGTTCTCAAGGCGTTGCCGTGTTTTGGCAGGATAAACCATCCTGGTCAACGTTTAGTGGCCCCAACAACTTCGCGGATTTTCATGGTGGGAGTCTCGAATTTCCATAATATTTTTGAGCTATTTGATGCCGAAGTTATTCGCGGGTATTAACTCATTGCCATCAAGGCGAAAGTATTTGGATATGCTATTAATCTATAAATTAATAAAAAACTTAATTTTTGGTCCAAGTCTAATGGAGCAGATTTATTTCTATGTCCCCCCAAAATCAAAGCAACTTGCATGGAACTAAATATGGGAGAAATACCCATGGATAGCTTTTATGGTGTGACTACTTGTATATCTAGTGGTAAATGTATCCTCAATTATTTTATTTACATGGCTTTATTTGTAGTTTTTAGTTCCCACATTGCGTAGCTATTTGCAACTATATGCGAATCCCTTATGAAAATGGGTTTATTACCCGTAAGTAAAGTTTATTATCAATTTACTATCCAAGTACTCTACAAGACACCATTTGGTTCGGGGCAGGGGTGAATCATCATCATTTGAGCACTACGTACCTGCACAGAGAAATTTATCAATACGTAATAGATGGAATGGGTTAGTTACGTCTCCACACCGCATGTGCAACTAAAAGATCGGTAACAACGAAGGAAATAAATCTACGGTGCACAAACCAAACTACGGTAATGTTATGCAGTAGGTGAGAAGATGCCAAGACCTGTTAAACTATGGAAACAAAATCTTGAAGACGTAAAAGTGTATTACTACCTGGAAAGCCAAGGTAGTAAGGAAACTTAATTGGAACTTAGATCTGGAGCATGCTTTTCATAGGAGTGTCACATGCACGATGACAGTAGCAAGAAAGTCAAGACTGGAAGCATTTAAAATGTGGTGCCATAGGAGAATGATGAAGATAAAACGGATCGACCGATTAACAAACGAAGTCGTGAGAATAGTGGAACAAAAAAAGGAAGTAATGAAAACTTCAAGAAGGCGGAACATCTTAATCGGCCTCAACTTGAGACATGATAGGGTCTGATGAAGAGTCAAAGAAGAAAGAATGGGAAGAAATACTCCGTTTGAAATATATGGAACAAATAGTGAAGGGTGATAAAGAGAAGACTTAGTATGTAAGAACGAAGAAATTAGTCGATAGGAGTTATGAATGGAGGGCTGTATCAAACTAATAAGCAACATTTCAATCGAAATATGAAGAACTAAGACGTCGTTTTCTTCCCCCATGTATCATCCTTTACGTTGCCGTGGTGACGGCTGGAGTATTGACCTCCCATTCTGAGGCCCGAGACTCGAATCCCAGCAGTCGCTCCCACTGTAACAATCCCTGAGAGGTTTCCATTTTTTTTAAATCTCTGCCACTGCTTAGACATCCAAATTCCTATTTGAGTGCCAAGTAAAGATCGCTTCTGGTGTAGTGCTGTCTGACAGATGGGATGTTTAACTGTGGATCACCTACCCATTCCGTTATAAATAACCTTTTGTCTACGCCGGAAAGAAAAATCTTACCTGTACCAATCTCAGGTAATTGCGCAATTTAAGTCGTCGGTCGATTAGCGTATTAACAACAACTATATGCGTTGCAGCTATGGGTAAGATACTCTTTAAACTTTGGTGATAATGCCTTAAAGAGATCACCAATCTTTTTCTTTCTCTTTCGTTTTCTTTTAATTTACTACTCCATGTCTGATCCATTGTTTTTATCTACTGCGTTAAAATGATCCTTTAATAATGAGTAATCTATGGTGTTATTAATTCATTGAACTGATTATAGATGTGCTCGAGTAACAATACCATTGGTTAGTTTTACAATCCGTAGAAAACTTGAGTGACATAACAGGAATTTCTGATTACGTCGGCGTTTTTGTTGCTCAATCATGAGCCGCCTTTGTGAATGTCTGAAAAGCATTTGGAAGAATTGAATGCAAACTAATTTTAGCCATCTGGATAGTGTCTGTTCGGGCGCGTTGTTATCGGCGAATGCACAAATAACCGTCCTAATTCTACATCTTCAGACATACCAACCAAAGACTGCGCTAAATCAAAATTGCTTTCATTTCATACGTCAGTTTCGTGAAAAAAAACAACCATGATGACTTTAATGGGGTAAGAACTAAGAACTCAAAAAAATAGGTCTCTTTCACCAAGGGCGCACAATCCAAAAACCCAAGGTTGAGAACCTAAGAGAAAATTATCTAAGATGACGTCAGCTTTTGTATGAGATGTTGAGTGAAAAGGTCAATAAGGTTTCTCGAACTGTTTAACGGATGAAATATATGAAAGATGAAAGATATGAAATTATGAAAGATACCTTTTTTTTCGAAGTTGTCCGGCATGACTATGCTATTCAAGTTCCTCGGGAGTAAAAAGGTCCTTTCGACGCCCATGTCTACTCCTCTTTGCCTGTCTTCGCACGAAAGGGATATCTCACCTGAGGATGCATTCCTCGATCTTTTGGAACGAATTATAATCAATAAACTATTTAGAAATCGTAATATCCCAATATGTAATAAAGAACCTTGAATAGGTATCGGGTTGGCGTGGAAGGATGATTACTGGCTTCTCATCCAGAAGGCCCTCATTCGAGTCTCGGTAAAGGTAAATTTTTCTCGGTACACCGGTCCCTACTTGAGAGTTTTGTGGAGAGCAGTAGAGTGGCGCACCGACGGGGGGAAGGGGTCAAGGGGCCCTGGCCCTCCCTTAGCTCTCTACAAAACCCAAATTAATTTTTATTTAACAAGTCACAGTCACATGGTAGCAGCAATTGGAAACATAGGAAAAACTCGCTACACCATTTTACTCGAGTATGACTAGACCAAAGATAAAAGGTGGTCGGGTTGGTGCGGTGGCTAGAGTACTGGCCTCCCATCTCAAGGGTTCGGGTCCGATTCCCGGCAGTGGCGGATTTTTCAGTGACAAACCGATCCCTACTTGAGTGCCTGGTGGAGGGCATTTCAGGTTCAGTACTCCGTAGGTCGGATGGGACGTTAAGCCGTGGTCCCCTTGGCGCCTGTCGTTAAGAGCAGGCTAATGCCGACGCCGGCTTTTTCTCCACCCTTTTTCCATTACCTCACAATGTTCCCACCATTACTCAACTACCCACCTATCCTAAAAATGGCGCAAATGTCCTCAGCTGTCGGTCGCCTCCCCTGAATAATCAATCAACCAAAGATAAAATAAAGGCTCTTTTATCTGTGCTGTGACACAAAACTAACTTAGCATAGGCCAAAAAGTTTACAACTATTTTGTCTGTAAATCTGATATGGCCACTTATAGGATGCATACGTGTAATAACTAATATGGCCTGCTATAACATTCAAAATATACTGATTAAAATAACACATTGGTTACACTTTGCAAAAGATCGGGCAGGTGGGACGGGGAGGCGGGGGGCACGCCCCCCCCATAAAAAATTTCTGGGTGCGCCACTGGTGGAGAGTACTCAGTCCACCGGGAAGGACGTAAAACAGTGGACCCCTTGGCGCCTTCTCTCAACTCTTCCTTGATTCCCTAAAAAATTCCTCGTCTACATCTACCCTCAACCCTACTGCTAGTAGCGGCATGAACTTTGGGTGGTTTTAACTGCGAAATCAAGCAGATTCACCGTGCTAACTCGGTTGCCTCTTAAAAGGTGACGTAAATTTCACCAAAACCTCTAAATAGCGGATCAAAATTAACACTTCCTCGCCATACCAAGCTCAGGATGGTTTCTTAACAATGTCTTTATTATGTATTTTATTATCTTAGGGGTTATTTCAGCACCCCATTCAACATAAAAAAATGAAGGATGGGCCTAGATACGTAAGAGTTAACGTCTGGGCCGTTATCAAATACGTTACTCTCGTGAAATTTTCTATATTTCTTTTTCCTTAATTTTCAAGGAAGCAAACAGGCGATGGAATAATTTGCATGCCTTCGCCCCCGCATAGCTAGATAAATGCCATTCCGACAACTGTTCTGTGGGAGGCTGCAAAAGGCCTAACAAACCCCTGTCAAATCCCCACTCAAACCCATCTCACCAGTAGGGATACCAGAGTGCCTTTTCTTGAATTTGTACCTATTTTCTATAAAATTCCCCAATTTTATCGGAGAATTTATTCATATTGAATATATATTTAAATCAACACTCGGAGAAATGCGCAGGATATTTTTTAAATTCAATTGATATTTCCATGAATACGGGATAGTCAGGAGACACGAGCTCAACTCTACATTTGGCCAAGAATAACGTTCGCCATTGGAAATGTTTTGTCTCAGTTGACCACATGGGTTATTGGAGCGTATCATAGATTGGCACTGTGTTCAAAATGTTTCAGAATAAATATTTCTCTCTTAGAAAAGACTTATTTCCAAAAAACGAAACAGTTAAATATTTTACAAAATTGGTGGTCTAGATGCGAGTCAAATTTGACAATGTTTTTATAGTAGGGAATCCGAATTCGATTTCTTCATTTCTTTTCCATCCATTCAATTCTTATCAATTAACATCTAACCAACACCGCTATCAATTTAAGTAGAGTGTCATTACCTGGGCTTACATTATTTAAATGATTTCCTTGAATTAGTAGACCACTCGTTAGTTACTCAAATAGAGTTTGCTGGAATTCTTCTCGTAAAAATTATATACCCAAACTCATCAATCTCTTTATTGACGTGCCACCATTCTTAATTCGGAAAACGAGAATAGATAACATGTATACAGGTATAAAAAATCATTTTGTATTCCGTAAAAAAGTTTTTCATACCCCAATAAAAAGGATCTGGTTACATTATTTCGAAACAGTGTCTGAAAATCGGATCGAGGAGAAAAAAACGGCATCCAAGCGCAGACATTTTAAAATAACGATGCAGAAGAAATATGACCTATATTTATTTATTGGTGATGTTATTCACACTACCATCAAGAATCTGCTTTGGATAAAATAAATTCATATATTGAATAGAAATGGAAGCATATAAAGGTATAATTATAAATAATGACAAATACTGACCGGCTTCCGTAGGTTTTTAAGTTTTGGGCCTGATTTTTTACAAGGGTGATTGTGCATTATTTTTTAGACCTAACAGACATTAACTTTCGGATCAGCACTCGTTTATCATTTGGAGAATGCCATCCGTGGAATAAAAACGAAAGGGACTTCCAAGATCGCTATCATGCCGTATTCCGGGTCCACTGATGACTTCATAGTGAATTCCAGACTGCGAGCCTTTTCGCGCTGGGTGAAAGCGGTTTTCGTCAACGCACGATTACGAAGTGATGAATGCTTCGTCTGAAACGCGGGTTAAAATACGACCCTATCTATATTGCTCCCTTTTTCCTCCCCACCGCTTTTACGTGTAAATTCGGCATGATGTAACTTCGGGGAGGTGCCTAACTAACGAGTTTAGCAAGGAGGTGAAGCCGTCTTGAATGTATTCTACGAATATTCGACTCAGCGTTTAACGTCAAGGTCATTTATACGTTAATAACCTAATAAAAATTATTCATAATATTAATAAATGATTTAGAAGCATTGTTGGCCGTTAACAATAACTACTCCCTTACATATGAGTAAGCTCAGGGGAAAAAATACCGATACTCCCCGAAAAATACCGATAGTTTTAGAAAAATTCTCCATATTGAAAAGACGTGGTTGAGAAATATGAAAAAATGAAACCAGAAATAAATATTCGATGCGTCTCGTAAATACCCCAGCCTTATCTCAATCTTAGAAAGCGTCATTAAAAACTATGATAACGCATTGAGATCGTAAGAAACACTGGCGTCCATTCATGACGATATTTTGATTGTTTGTGGTTTTCTTCCTCGATTCCATAAACTGCTTTACTGCGACAGCTACGCTCTATTTGCTCCCAAAAGCTAACATTTCAAAAGTCTCGTACTCGATACGATGAGGGCTCCCTCCCCTCCATTGCTCCGTGTGTTGCAGGCATGTAAACATTCTTAGGGGAATCATACAAACAAATGTTTCACGTCATCGCCATGGCTACAGCACTTCTGAAACACTGTCATCTTCATCAACATTGCATCCCGTTATGACTATGACCAAGTGAGAGGTTCAGTTCGATACATATCTGATGTAGCTGATATATATTCCCACATATCTGTTGGAATATAAACCAACCATTGCATAGTTGGTAAAGGTATCTAAGATATTTTAGCGTCAAATTTATTTCGGTCCAATATCAACAACAAATGTCATTTTAAAATGTCGGCAAATGTTATCACTTTTACTATCTGCCGGATTTTGACTATCTGCCGGATATTGACTAATAAGTAATTTGTGATTATATAAAAAATAAAATTTTGGGACGATATCATGATGCTGCTTGGGGCATGAGGTTTGAGATGAATCTCTAACATGGTTACACCATATAAAACTAAATGAACTAACTCAAAGAATGCTTTAACATCCAACTGATAGTTGTCATTCTACACTTTCTTGGAAATGTAGCCAGTGATATTTTGAAAAGTTAGTTTGGATAGGGAGGTAGGAAGTATGAGGAGGTTATACATCACATACTGGAAGACGTGGGGATTGTGGGAAGATATTCATGTCCATTTAGACTTACCTTCACTGGTAGATCACAATTGTGATCATTACTTCAGTAATGATCATCAATATTTTGTTACTTATTCCATGTTTAAATATTAGAGTAAATATTATTTTATAAAACATAATTTATTGATTGAACATAAAAGAGTACCTTTTGGATGGAATCCCAATATACCAATTGGAAGATCTGAGTGCATAAAATCAAGTGCGATGACTGACCCAGCTACTAAATTGGAAAGATGGGAAGGAGCTTCTCCACAAGGATGAAAGAGCATAGGAACTGCTCCCAAAACGGTGACCTGACCTCCAGCGTCACACAACCCCTAATTGAAGGGTGTCACCATGGCTCCTTTGAACCCCAAATCCTGCATTTGGCCCTTAAAGGTCGAAAGCTGGATGCCTGGAAGTAGCGAGAGATAGGCCGTAATTCCAAGGACCCTGGACTGCTGAATGATTTTACTTTTTTTAACATCCTTCCACTGCTTTCAGATGTTTTACCCACAAGAAACCCATGACCTATTCAACCTACCCTTTCCCACAACTCACCCTCACATTCCTTCCCCCTCCCCTCCTCTGCCTGTTCCCTAACTATATATAAAGGCACTCGACACAAAAATTCTTTGTATGTACCAGATGATGGTCTAACGGCTGAAACCGGTTGTAACAGCAATAAAACTGGAATCTACAAGTATGTAATCTCTCTATCAGAGTACTTCAAATTTACTCATGTAGCCTCCAAAGCCTATGGTTTGAGAGTATACATGTTTGAAAATAAACTTTTATGTGTGGGTCATCATTTTAATTGAGAGGAATATGTGAGAGTTGTCAGTAAAACAGGCGAGAGAGAAATTGAACATACTTGCATAAAATATCCTTAACATAACATATAACAGTGAGACATGATAGCCTAATGAAGACAATTGTTGACGGACAAGTAAATGGGCACAATGGAGGAAGAAGGCCTCATATGAGATACATAGATCAAGTAATGAAAGATGTGAAAGAGAAGAAATGCGAAAATATAAAGAGATTAGCTGATAGGAAAATTGAGTGGAGAGCTGTGTCAAACCAATCTTAGGATTGCTGACTGATGATGATGATACATATAACAGACCATACATATAACGGAAAAACTAAATTTATGAATTTCAATGGACTACTTACCTTTTTAAATTGAGGGATTAAAGCCTTCCTCCAGATGCAGAGAGTGACATGTCTACATATGCCCCAGCATTCCAGCCTTCTGGGAGGGGTGGCCACCCTATAACCTACAGTGGATTGAAGGCTACAATGTAGACAAAAGGTATCATCATATTTCAATCTACTAAGAATGGATAGTATATCCCTCCCTAATTCTATAAAAAAATGGACACACTACTTACACCTTACTGCAAAACCAGCTCCTCTATGCTACACACATTCTAAATTCACTATCAAGCCCACTTTCACCTAGTTTCAACCGGGACAAGGGTATTCGACTGTGTCTGATGTGGAGAAGACTTTTCCGAAGGAAAGATATGCCCCTGGATGGTTCCAGAAGAAGACAAATAACAACACACCCATTGGCACTGTGAGGGGGAGGGAAAGTTCACCGACAGGGCTAAGTGGTGGCCACCTACTTAAGTCATTCATCCCCCACCACTCCACAGTAAGGGGGGAGGGATGGAGATACATAAGACATCGACCTTTCCAATGTTTTATCATTGCTTGATGATGCATCCTGTAATGGCTGCAAAAGCTCGCACACCGACAATGCATTATTCGCAGCTGCACCCAAAAACCTCTGACAACAATGAATTTTGCTGCGAAAACCTGCATTCCAAATCTGCTTCATCTAGGTCTCATACACCATTGCTACCCAAACTTTTTCACACTCAGCCTTAACAAGTAAAAATTTTGTAATGGGACACATTGAAGGCACATTTTTCTACTACATTACAACAAGCAGTAGCTAGATATTCATGTCAGTTAAGTCTTCTTATAACATAATAAGCATGATACATAATACAAACAAAATAGAATGCGTACACCATCCCTTCATCCTCAATGAGCAATATATAAGATTTCTTTTATATTACACTTATTAACTAGATTGTCAAATTTAACAGATAATTAACAGATTAAATTTTCAGAACATTTATTTAAAGAGGAATGTAGTGAAAAGGGAAACACTTACCAGTCTGGCTTGACCATCATTCCAGGCAGCAGTTAAATTTTTCATGGCATACGTTTGTCATAGTACATCAGCTAGAAAGCATTGCCATAGATGTACAACCTGCATATTCTAGATTTGGCCCCACAATTATAAGTAAATCCTCCTTTCAACCCACTTACTTTCTACCTCCTCCTTCAGACATGCTTCTCAAAAGCCCTAAGTCTAATCTCATCTTTCTTCCTTACCCTAGTGGACATTTTTGTGGGGTATTTGTGGGAAGTCCCTCAGAAATGAATGAGAAATGTATAATTGTCGTAGGGGTGACGACATAGTGAGTATCGACTTAGAAAAAGGCCGAGTCAGAATGCATTAATTTATTCTGGACAATAATGTACTTACATTGAATGAGAAAAGTTCTGCCTGAAACCGGGCTCGGGTAGGGACTCGGGAAGGCAGGGGGTCTCTGGGAATCGGGTAGAAGGCCTCCGGGAATCGGGTAAACTGGCCAAACGGCGTGCGCGGTCACGAACTCATAACCTTTCGCACGCCGAACGGTCACTCTGCAGTAACCAGCCAGGGAGTCGGCGGTCACTCTGCAGTAACCAGCCGGGGAGTCGGCGGTCACTCTGCAATAACCGGCCGGGGAGTCGGCGGTCACTTTTCAATAACCAGCCGGGAAGTCGGCAAGCGCGGTCACGAGTTAATAACCAGAGCGCTCGCCGAATGGTCACTTTGCAATAACCCAGCCGACTGCCCTTTGCCCCACGGCATCGCCCCTTAAATACCCTTTTTGGTCCAGCGGGAGCGCGTGTAGGGGGAGTGCCCTTCCCCTTAAAGCATCCAGGACTCCCTTCCCCTTAAGGTATTTAGGTCTCCCAAACACCCTGGTGACCCGCCGCCATGCGCCGGCAGCGCCCTCACGTCGGCCACCAGGGTTTCGGAAAGGAGATGCATGTTGGTGGCGCTCCGCGCTTCCTTTAAGGGCACCCCTTATGCTCAGGGTTCTAGGGTCCTGGACCTCCCACGTGGCCGTCCGGTATGAGTACAGGGGCCGATGCATGGCGCAAGCGACGCTCCCCTCCGACAATCTTTGAAGGAAAAGTCTGAGCAAACCAGGTTTTTAACGGATTTAGTCTTCTTATACCATAATAAGCATGATTCATAATACAAACAAAATAGAATGCATACATTTCTGCATTCTGGATGTAAGACTTTGAGAAAAATTTTCACGGCTAGCTTTGACCTTTCATTTCCTGGGATAATTGTAACTGAAGTGAGAGACATGGACCAGCACTGAGAAGAAAATAGTGAGATGCCAAGCAGGTAGTTGTCCCTTTATGGCCAGATGGGAAATCTTTAAAGTGGTTACACCCTACCAGCCATGCTGGATCTCCTCAACAGGGAGCCCTAACACAATGACACACATTTGGACAGTTAAAAATTAAAATCATTATATTTTATGCTTTTCATTAAACATAAAATGATTCCAATATTAATGTTCCTCCCAATTAGCACATTAATTTGACTCCAAATGGCATATATATCCGTCAATTTTCAACCACAGTGATGTCCATCATTTTTTAAGAGTTTGTAGAGTATTTTCAAATTGGTATAAATGATGGCACTTATGACTGTACATTGGTATAAATATTGGCACTTATGACTGTATACCTACTGTGATTTGGAAATAACTCAATTTTTATCTGGAAATTTAAATTACCTTCATCACTTTCCAAGTTTACAGTAGTATCGCTGGCATGGCAGGAATTAAAATTAAATCAGAAAAATTAATTCTTCCTGCAGTACCAATTCAATACCTATGGGGTGAGTAAGGTTGCTACCATCAAAGATTTACCAAATGTGAGATTAATACATTTTGCACATGAGTAATTGAAATATTAGTTTTTATCAGCACACACAACAACATTAGGCTTTTTCATACTAGGGTAGCTCCTGATCAGAAATGTATTCGTCCATCACAGTTATCAAGAATCAAACATATTCCTTTCAAATCTTCTAGGAGTATGTTAATTCCACTGGACTTTTGCATCATGATGGATTTAGCCATGTCATTTTTTATATAAGACAACATGGTTCCAACGTGATTCGATTTGGTGTCTTCAGGTCAGAAACTGTTGTCTTACACCAAAAATAACATGGCTGAACCTGTCATGATACAAAAATTATCTGGTCAACACTGCAGAAATGTACTAGTGAACATTGTACATTAAATCCAGTTTACAAGCTACATTACCTACTCAGGGATGCCCATCTGTTGCATGTAAATGTCCATAATTATACAGGTTATAGACTGAAGATCTAACAGTCCCTGGTTTTATCCCAGATTTCAGCAATTATTTTACTAATTTATTTTTTCTATATTCTAAAAGTAAAGCCTCCACTACCCGTGTCATTCATTATCAACTTTGCATAAATTGGTAGCACATAATTTGAAAATTAATGAAGTACAGTGTGTTTAAAATAAAATGCAATGGCATATTCCATTGCATTTTATTCTACTATGTATTAGATATTAAAGTAAAATTATATAATCTAATATTGAATATTAAAATCAAAACAACACTAGGAAATAATTATGGCTTGAGGCATGGATTTCTGGAGCCATGGCTTGTTCGTATATTGGCTTGAGCCACAATTATTTTATAGTGTTGCATTGATTTTAATTCTAATGCCATTCCATTTTTTTTGCTTTGGTAAATAAAAACACTGTTCTCACCAGCCTCCATCTCACTAATTCCCAAGGGCAATGTTCTGATAAGTACAGGAATATTGTCAGAACATTATTCCTTGTCAGGACATAATTCCTGAACATTACAGGTATCTTTGATAAATGTAACCATGTTGTATCTCCCTATGAATACGCAGCCCCTTATTTTGAAGGGCATTAATCCATCAATCATTGTTTTCAAACATTGGCTCAAAGAATTGCCTTACTTCAAATATGTAATCATATTGCCTATATTCCAATAAGAGCTTAGAAAGCCACAGTTTACAATAATTAGCAATCCTGAATAAGAGCACTTATTGCTCATTTCACTGATCTAGTCATTAACTTCATCAATCCAATAACTCATATTTAAAGTACATATTCATGCCAAAATTTTCAGGGTTCTGGTGCAATGCATCATTATAATAAAAGTGGTTGACGCCACAACGGAAACCACTACTGAGTTTGATTACACAACTACCATGACAACAATGCTGCCAAGTGAGGGTACGACTGAGCCATATGAAGAACCACTTCTCATAAAGAGGAAGGTTGAGGATGTAAATTCAGCAAAGGATAAGCCAGAGAGGCACACATTCACAGACTTATTACCCAAAGACTACAGTATTCATGATCCACCTCCTTTAATTGATGGTAAGTACTTAAAATAGAATCATTCCATTTTAAATCAACAAATGGTCTGAGCTTCACCATCTCAGATTTCAACTAACATTGGTGCACAGATACTCTCAACCTTCCTGAGCCAAAAGCTGTTCCCTGTTTTAGCTGAAAAAATTTCACTCCTAAATTATTGGCTGGCATGCATTGCGTTAACGCTTAAAAATCATCTTTATCCACTACTTCTATACGCTGCAACAGACTGGTTTTATGTGACATACACATGTAAAAGGTGTCAATGGAAAGCATAAGCAGTCTACATGTTCATAGATGAGTTGTGAATGGACTTTTCGCAAGAATAAGTGTATTTTTGTCACTGTAAATGCAACTTCCAAAATTCATTTTTTTCACAAGTTTAGCCTAAAATTACGCCATGACATAATTTTGAAAACGGGCCAGTTCTTCTTGTCATAGCACTCATACGTACCTAATGTATGAATATATTAATAAACATGGAATGTGAGCATTGTTCACAGATATAAGATCACTTGAATTTAAGAAATTTGGAAAAAATAAAAATTGGTTTTTCGGAGCTAAAAAAAGTCCATGTGGGACAGGGTTAAAAAATTATAAAGGCATTGTTCTATAAAGTCTTAATACTGTTCTTTTAGGTACAAAATTAATTATTTTGTGTTTTTTAAGGATTTGGGAGATATGGTTGGTGTAAAAACAGTGCTCAACTCCATCACGCATGGGCCTAAACAGACTCTTATTCCAACAATACTATACTTTAATCATCATTAATCCTCGTGGGTGGGTTTAAAAATTAGAGAATCATTGGGTAAGAAAGTGTAAATGTTGCTGAATCAGGTGCAAAAAGAATTTTTTGTATATATGAGGGGTTTGGAGATATTATTATTATTAGTATTCTACCACTGAAGGTAGGTTTAAATGGACATTTAATTCTTCCCACCACCTGCCTTCATTTCTCGCAGTGCCTTCTCTATCTCACTATTCAGTATTCTGGGGCCCACATTATCCTGATCTACATCCTTTTCCTCTTCTATGTCCAAGTTCTTAGGCCTATTTTCGTTATCATACAGTTCCTCAACATATTCCCTCCAACGACGCTGGATTTCCTCTGGCTCCATTGCTATATTTCCCCTTCTGTATTTGATGCACAGGACTGTTTTCCATTTCTTGATTCCCGATAACATTCTAACCTTTTGAGTATAGACTGCCTATTTCTCCTTCTCTCTGGAGTCTCTCCATCTCCTAGCATTGCCGACTCCACCACTTTTCTCTTGCTCTCTTCGTTTATTTCCTAAACCTGTTGTTGATCTCCTTATTATGCCTTTTGCCTAGCTCTGAACTTACATTTTTCCATTTCCTTCTTTCCTCAATCCTTTCCATCATTTCTGCTGTTATCCATGGTTTCTTGATCCTCCTAGCATCTACTGTTCCTATTATTTTCTCAGCTGCTTCTTTTATGCCTGTCTTTATCATTTCCCATCCTTCATCTATTGCTCCTCTTCCCTCATGCATCTATCCACAATCTCCTGATATTCTATCCTCTTCCCTCCAATCAGTACTCCTACATCACACTTTTTTATTTTCCTTTCTACTTTCAACCTTTTTAATATCATCTCACATTTCATCACCACCAAGTTATGGTTGGAATCAGCATCTGCACCTGGGAAACTATGCTAGTTCTTTACACTGTTCCTGAATCTTTGCCTAATAATGATGTTGTTTAGTTGGTACCTTCCAGTATCCCCCGGCATTTTCCATGTGTATTACATCTTCATTTACAGCGACAAAAAGACACATTCTTGCAGAAAGTCCATTAAAAACCCATTTATTAACATGCAGACTTCATATGCTTTCCATTGACACCTATTACATGCATATGACACGTAAAACCAGTCTGCTGCAGCCTATAGAAAAATAGTGTATAAAGACTATTTTTAAGCGTTAACACAATGCATGCCAGCAAATAATTCAGGAGTGCAATTTTTTCAGCTAAAACAGGGAACAGTTTTTGGCTCAGGAAGGTTGAGAGTATCTATCCACCAATTTTAGTTGAAATCTGAGATGGTGAAGCAAGATATTTCTGAAAAATTTGTCGATTAATAATGGAATGACTCTATACTAACAATTACCCTTAAAGCTAAATAATGTACACTACATATACAGGGTTTGTCCCAGCATTAGTCAGACTAATTCAATAACAAAACTATTATTTTTAATATTAGTACAATGACCTAGGTAATATTCTTCAAAGTAGCTCCCAAAGGCATCAATCGCAATGCACACTGCCTCCAGTGGTTCTGCTGAAATTGGTAGACTTCCTGGAATGGTGTTCAGGTCCCTCATCATGGACTGTTGTACTGCCTGGACTGTGTCATGGCAATGTCCTTTCTGCACTGACTTGAGGCAGGGGGAAGAGGAAGAAGACTGGGGGAGCGACATCAGGACTGTAGGGTGGCTGGGGTAGCATTACCATGTTGTGTTGAGCCAGATACTCTCCCACGATGAGTGTGCAGTGGCTCAGTGCATTGTTGCAGTGGAGCTTCCAGAAATTGGTGATATCTGGGTGGATGTGAACAATTTGTTTTCTGTTGCTTAAGGAATCCCCTGTAGAAAACTGAATTCATGGCCTGTCAAGTTAGCACAAGCTCCCAGTGAATCATCTCTTTTGAGTCCAAAAAGACAATCAACAAGGATTTCACCTTTGGCTTTCTTGGGGCAAGGTGCAGTTGTGCCACTCAAAAACACAGGATCTCCACATGGCACCATCTCTGTAAGCTTCCTGGATCATGCCAAGAGCCTCACATTTAATGGTGTAACACTGTTTGAATAAATGGTTAATGTCGAAGAGTGATGAGGCCATCTCATAGCTGTTCACTCAACACGGGACGTACACTCCACAAAGAGTTGAAGCCAACCACCACCAGTCAACGCGCATCCCTGACAGCCCCAACCACCTCACCCACTCACAGAGACCCCCCTTTATCCCTCTGTCTGGATGTGAACAATTCAGTCCGACTACTTTTGGGACAAACCCTGTATGCAACTTAGGCCTTTTGACAAAGATTTAAGTAGCTCAATGATTGATAATAACATTGATAATATCAGTAAATTTTCTCAACTACATTTACAGTACCTATTAAAATTAATTATTAATTCAAAGCTATTAATGCAAATAAGATACATTATTGAATTATTTGTAAACACTTGGCAGAGGTAAAATTTCATTATGATAATTAATATACGGTTCTCAGAATTGTATACCATATGTATACCATGAATTCATTTATACGGATGCTTCATTATGAAAGTGAGGTTTAGCCAAAGATATCAAAGAAGTGTAAGTGTTAACTTTTAGAAAAAGTGCTTGATGTAATGTTAGAATAATTTTTTCCTCAGTTAAACTTTTCCCATTTAAAGTCACTTCATGAAATCATCAAATGGATCATGTGACATATGAGCGCTTTGAAATCAGTCAATTGCTTGGAAATCGAAAGATGCATCTGTTGTTTAATGAAGGTATTCACCCAAATCAAGAGCAATATTCCCCTCCTATGCCAAAATAATGATTTTTATGGTGAACATCTGTAGATATTGACCATGCATATCACTCATTCATTCAAAGGATAAATATTCATAGATGCTTTCTCTTCTACTTCAGGTAAACCTGTTCCAGTGAAATTTTCTGTTAGTATTAAGAACATTCCGGACATCAATGAACTCAAACAGGTTGGCACATCACAAAAAAACTATGTGCATGATGAATGAGTTACATGATCAGCCTGTTTTCAGGAAGGAGGCTTTCCTTTTTTCAGATGCTAAGCATTGAAATGAATTTGCGAATCTACTGGCGTGATACGAGGCTTACTCATGCAGCTGATCTTCTCTTTCAAAGCAGAAAAAGTAATCATTCATATCTCAGTTTGAATCCAGTGGCACTTTCCAGCATATGGGTTCCTGATATTTATACAGGTACTTGCTCATCTTGTAGAAAACAAATCTTTGTCAACTTTGATTTATTTGATGTATTCAATGCAAATTTACCCCAATCACAAATCATAATCCTGCACAGGTATATACTTTTCATTGGGTTCAATTGCAAAATTCCCGAAGAACCAAAATTGTCCATCTAAACTGACATTCAAACATTTTCCTTGAATCCAGAAATGTCATTCTTTAACCCAAAATTTGTTCCAATTTCAAATAATATTTCATGAATTTTTATTTGCAATTGCCAATCTTTCTTAAAAAAAGCCTAATCATCCATCAATTCCTTGCATATTCAATTAGCAACCAGGAAAATCTTACAATCTTTTCTTGATTCATACATATTTTTCGGGAAAGCTGAATTTATCATTTTGACAGCATTTGCATAAAAATACAAAATTTGGTACATATAAGAGCAATGGCTTTGGTAGAGTCCTGCCACACATTAATTCAAAGTTCCCTAAAACTGGTGTAAAATTTTGTAGCTGTAATTTTTTTCAGTTAACAGGACTTTTTAAAAATTTTCTTGGTAAAAAAGAACTAAATCTATTGAGATTATCAAGTCAAAAATTCTATTAAATAAAATAATTAAAAACATAAGATTTGACTTCTATTTCATGCATACACAATTATCAGAAGATTCAAAAACAATAATTTAAAATTCTAGCAACTCACTTGATCCCATAGGTCACAAGTGAACAATAATTAACTTAACCTTTACACAATGATGTAGCCAATTCTTAAATATTCAGTGTATGCCCAGTTTTTAAAGCATGAACTTATTCCTATCTCAGCAGCTGCAAAAGTTAATACATACATTCCATATCATTAACCATACTTTCTTTATCCACAGACTATGCAAAAAGTGTCTCAAATCAGCGTATTCTCTCACCTCCAATATCGCTGAGAATTTATCCTAATGCTACGATTAGATACTCAGCTAGGTAAGTACGCTCCCTCTTTTGAGAGCCCAGTTACGTTCTCATGACAATAAGTTGCAAAGACTGTTTACATTTATGTATAAAAATATCAACCATGATCGTTAAGGAAACAATTAAGGATAAAAATGAGTTGATGTACACTAGCGTAGTGACAAAAGTGCATGATACACTTGAAGACAGTGTTCAAAAAGAATCTTTCCACCACAGGAGCTCCACACATCAAGTTTTAATGACTGTTAAACTGTTGCTCGGGCTTTAGAGTTTGTAAATACATATACATACATATTACAATGATGAATCTATCACTTAGCTTTGATTACCATATTTTCAACTGATAATATGCTATTTTATCCCAAATTATTATTATAAGTATTCTACCAGTGAAGGTAGGTTTAAATGGACATTTAATTCTTCCCACCCCCTAAATGTCACGTCCCTCTTCAGCCCCTCATACCTCCTGCCACCCATCATTCCATCCAAGCTACCCGTTCCACTCCTCCCTCTTCTCCACTTACCCAACGCTCTTCCCTTAATCACCTCCTTCAAAACACCATCCCATTTTATTACCTTTTCCATCCACAACTTCTGCCTTCTCCTAATTTCATCTATCAAATTTCTTTCCTCTCCTACCAATTCTAGCACTTCATCGTCTTCTTAGTCTTCCTTTCGAACCACTTTACTTTATCCATCCTTCTCCACACCCACATTTCAAAAGCCGTAAGTCTATTTTCATCTTCTTTTCATGAAGCCCACGTTTCCACCCAATATAGTGCAACGCTCCATATTAAACTTTTCACTAGTCTTTTCTTCACTTCCCTACTCATCCTGTCATTAGCTCACACCTACGAGTAAAAGCTTTTGCCAATGCAATTCTCTTTCTCACTTCAATGCTGCTACATATACCCTTTTTCTTCCAACACACTACCTAGATAGCTAAACTGCTCTACCTGCTCTAGCTTCTGACCTCCTACTTTTATTGTTACATTGGTCCTTTTTTTCTTGAAAACCGCATTACTTTCGTTTTCTTCTGGTTTATCTTCATCCCATATCTTTCGCAATGTCCCTGCAACGCATCCAGCATTTTTTGCAAGCCACGGGCTGACTGGCTGACTAGCGCTTGGTCATCCATTACCTCACTGATTTTATCAATTTCCCCCCAACCTTTACTCCAGCCACCAGCTCATCCCAAGCCTCTCTCATCATTTCCTCCGAGTATATGTTGAAAAGTACCGGCGATAATGGACAGCCCCGTCTAACTCCCCTCCCTATTGTGGCCCAATCCGATTCTCCATCGGCTACTCTCACTTGCACCTTCTGCACCATGTATAAAGTCTGGATCAGTCTCCTGTCCCTCCAATCTACTCCTATCTTCCGCAATATTTCCATTAACTTATCCCACCTCACTCTGTCGAATGCCTTTTCGAAATCAACAAAGCACGCAAATACATCCTGATTGTATTCTAGATTCCTTTCCACTAGTATTCTCATTACTGCAATCGCATCCCGAGTGGCCCTCCTCTCCGAAATCCAAACTGATCCTTGCCTAGGAATTCATTTGCTCTCTTTTCCATTCTCCTATTGATGATCTTAAGCACTACCTTTGCCCCATGATAAATCAAACTTATCGTTCTATAGTCTTCACATTCTTTTGTCACCCTCTTTTTCGGTATAGGTATCAGCAGGGTTTTTACAAAATCCTCCGGCCGAGCCCCCTCTTCGTATATTCTACGAACAAGTTCATAAATCTGTCCCTTCCCCCTCTTCCTAGGTTTTTCAGAAGCTCAGCTAGGATGTTATCTGCTCCCACTGCTTTAACTGCATTCACTTCTCGCAGTGCCTTCTCTATCTCACTATCCATAATCTGGGGCCCACGTCATCCTGATCTGGGTCCTTCTCCTCTTCTATACCCAAGTTCCTAGGGCTATTTTTGCTATCATACAGTTCCTCAACATATTCCCTCCAACGATACTGGATCTCCTCTGGCTCCATTGCTATATTTCCCCTTCTGTCTTTGATGCATAAGACAGTTTTCCATTTCTTGATTCCCGATAACATTCTAACCTTTAAGTACAGACTGCCTATTTCTCCTTCTCTCTGGAGTCTCTCCATCTTCTCGCATTGCCGACTCCACCACTTTTCTCTTGCTCTCTTCGTTTCTCTCCTAAGCCTGTTGTTGATCTCCTTATTACGCCTTTTGCCTAGCTCTGTACTTACATTTTTCCATTTCCTTCTTTCCTCAATCACTTTCCATCATTTCCGCTGTTACCCATGGTTTCTCGATCCTCCTAGTGTCTACTGTTCCTATTGTGTTCTCAGCTGCTTCTTTTATGCCCGTCTTTATCATTTCCCACCCCTCATCTATTGCTCCTCTTCCCTCATGCATCTATCCACAATCTCCTGATATTCCATCCTCTTCCCCCTTTACTTTCCTGATTAATTCTTCCAAATAGTAAATGGTAAATTACCTCAATGTCTGCAACAATACTGCAGGGGAGCTTTCTTTATAGGAAGCTATACAGTATAGGCTGGTTTATCAGTTTTACCAAAAACAGTACATGTAGAAATTTCTACCCAATTTGAATATTTCTTCCATTAATGGAGGAAATATTCAAATTTTTAAATTGTGTAGACAAATTCAGAGTGCCCATATGAGAAGTCCATGTGTCTTAAATGTTGAAAAGTATAGCAAAAGTCAATACCTTCGGTATGATATCCATTTTAAAAAATTGTGATACTAACCATAACATAATCACTACCCCAGTTTTTAGTGGCTTCTCAATTCTTGTGAACATTGGTTGGGGCATGGATGGGTTGAAAAAAATTTCTAGCATGCAATAAAACACATGACAATGTGACATTTTCCAGGATAATGATGGAAATGGCATGTCCAATGGAGTTCAGGATGTATCCTGCTGATTCTCAGAGATGCGATTTAAGACTTGAGAGCTGTAAGTATCTAGTTAAGTTAGCATTGACTGTTTCATTGATGGATGAAGTAATTCCAAAACCACTCAAAATATTGTTTTCAAATCCTTCAGATGGCTTCACAAGAGAAGAGCTGTCTTTTTCATGGGTTCCAGAAGGCAAACCATTAAACATTGCCCATCGCCTGGCACACTTTGATTATGCTGTAAATTTAATCAATGACAAGGAAGATGTCAATTTTCCTTCAGGTATGACTATTTCATGTTTCTGTGCTCATCACCTATTTATTGATATTCCATTTCATTATAGTAATTTTATATCATTTTCATGATTGACGAGGGGTTACATGAAGAAGTGACTTTAAGTATCACTCTCATTCCAATAAAGATGTTCTATCTAACCCCTGGTGAAAATATCCAGTGACCCAGAGCATATGGCCACTGATTAAACCAATTCACTGGGTATGTCACTGGAAACTCACTGTATACTACATTTAAAAACTCGTTTCACCCATTTGCAGCCATAAGCATACTGGTATGCGATCTGGATCTGGCCACAATCACTGGAAGTGTACTGGTATTCATAACGCATATTGTTACTTGTAGGCTGATGCTGCTGCCATCTTACATTTTTGTAAAACTATCTGATGGCTTCATTTGCAACTTTTCTATTCATCAATTTAGAACTACATTTGTAATTAAATACCTTAAAAGTCGTTGGTGTTTGTGGTCACTTTAAATCTCAGACAGAGGATGCGAATGGGTTAATTTTTGAATTTTGAGTGTCTTACTTCTTTACTTTTGATTAAGTTTTAATTTGAGATTTTTAGCAATTGCATCATCGATTAAATTCGGCCTACACTACTAAATAAATACACCTAACTAACTGGCTAGATCACAAGAATCATTGGGTACATGACTTTCAATAACCAGCTGGATCATTGTTAAGGCAATGTATAGTAGATTTCTTAAGGACTTTTAATGGTGGATTAGGAATGTTTAAAATATTCGCTACGAATTATAATTATTAATTTCATGATTTTTCTCTGCTTTGCCCCATTAACATTTGGTCACTGCCCCATTTCACTGGAAGAGTCACTATCTGAGACATTGAGAAGTTACTGCCTGGGTCACTGGATTTTGTAACCATGGTCTGTTCATTATCCTACTTGAATCCATTTTTTAAAGTAGTATCCACTAAGCAGTACATATTTCTATTTTTCCACAGGAAGTTACCCAGCCATTTCCATTTGCTTACGATTCCAAAGGAGGATGAATTATCATCTTCTTCAAACATACATTCCAAGTGGTCTCTTTGTTGTGGTATCTTGGCTTTCATTCATGGTCCCAAGGGAATGTGCTCCAGGGAGACTGGCAATCTGTATGACAACACTACTGACCCTGACAGCAATGTTTGGTGCAGTGAGGTAATGAGTCAGTTTCATCAATAAAGTCAATCCAATCCATAACAATGAATTTTGCATGAAGTACTGTGTGGAAATATGATTTAGCTGCACAATATTTCAATTACTTCTACCCCATTTCATTTTTGCATGTTTTTTTATATTTCAGGCAAAATACACCCACAGTCAGCTACATAAAAGCCTTGGACATCTGGATGGTCGGTTGCATAGTATGCGTATTTTTTGCATTGGCTCAGTTTGCTTCAGTTCTTCGGTACGTTATTGATTTTCATCATGGTATTAAATTGATTTCACTTTCATGGTAAGTGAAACAAGTTGGAAGAATGAGTGAAGAATATTTATGGAAAGGATGTAGTAGAAATCATCATCATCATCATTGGTCAACAATCCTAGGATTGGTTTGATGCAGCTTTCCACTAAATTCTTCTATCGGCCAACCTTTTCATTGTGATGCAATTCTTCTCTTTTACATCCTTCACAACCTGTTCCATGTATTTCATACGAGGTCTGCCTTTTCCAATCTCCTGTTCATTTTTCCCACGACAATAGTCTTCATAGTATTCTCTCTCAAATCCTTCATCAATCACTCTATACGTATATCTCATACGAGGACTTCCTTCTCCATCCCTCCTGTTTACTTGTCCTTCGACAATCGTCTTCATCATGCCATCAGATTTTAAAATATGCCTGATTAAGTTGTCCTGTCTTCTTCTTAGGGTTTTCAAAATACCTCTTTTATCCACTCTTCTGAGAATTTCCTCGGTACTCTCTTGGTTGATCCATTTTATCTTCATAAGAGAAGATATGTTTGAAATAGATACACTATGTAAAATTTCCTCATGATTTTTATTCCAGTTTTTTGGCGTTTAGGTGCTGAAACATAGGTTGGAGAAATAAAAATCCTAAGGAAATTTTACAGAGTGGTTCAATATCATGACAAGTTGTCACCTAATATATTTAAATTTGTGAAATTAAGAGAAAGCAACTGTCGGACGGAGTGATACAAGAATTTGTTTATCCCATGCACAATGCACAAATATGTAAAATGCAAACAAAGTATGATTCTTTCAAACACATTACACATCATACTTCATTATTAATCACAAAGTTTTTCTTCAGTTAAAGTCAACTTCACTTACCCTCAGCCATTGGTTTTTGGGGTGTCTTGCAAGGTAAAATGTAGATGTATTAGAAATGGAAGTGTTTGCAACCACAACAAACTAGGCTTGTCAAAAAGTCAGGTATTCCAGGTTCTCCTCCATGTTTGCCCATTATTAAGGGGCAACAGTTTTAATGACATTATAGTCAGCATCTTTATGTCCTGAAGGACAACCAGAAAACCCCACTCATCTAACTCACTACACTACAAAACTTTCACAAGGAACTGACTTATTCCTGTTGATATAAAAGAATGCAGCATCTTTTTTTGCACATATTTAGTACCAGTATTAGCTTTAAGATCCAAAAAATATGGTGAAAAGTTCAATGCTATACGATTTACTGAATCCTTAACATGATAAAATTATTGAGAAGAGATATTTTACTTTGAACCCCGAATAGATTGTTGTGACAACTTGGTAATTTATAGATTCAGTAGCTAAAGATGTTGAGCTCTCCTCCTTTATATATATATATTGAAGTACTTAACTGTTAATTTTTTGTTTATTTTCTACATTTATTTCCTAAAAATAGCTTCATGCACAACCATAACACTACAGAGTTGCCCATGAAATGCAATTAAAAGAATACTCTTGCACATTTTGCCACCAAGGATCTACAAGGATTACATATCTATTCTAGAAGGTCTTCACCTTCTAGAATAGATATGTAATAGATATCTGGCAAATGTCAAATGCCTCCCTCCAAATAGATTTAAGCACAGTTTAAAAGACTATTTTTAGTAAACAACTTCTACAGCATTAAAGACTATCCAGTATGCGCTACCAATTATCCATGATGTTTTACATATGTGTGTGTGTTCTATATAAATATACTTGATGATATCTAATGTATGAATATACCTTACAGGATGAAATAAATATTATTGTTATAATTGTTCATCCAGACCAAGAACACTTGAAATAGGCATATGAGAGTGGTATACCAAGAGTATGTATTCAGTATTGAATATATACCATGTATTCAGTATTGAATAACTAATTATGTATTTGCCCTAGTAAATCAATAGGAAGGCAAAATAATAACCCTTTGATATTTTGGCCCTGGTGGAGCTAAAAAAATTACATTGTTCACAGATTGGACAAACAAGCAAAGGTGAAAGAGCGAAAAGCTAAAAAGTCCCCTTCACCTTCATCAAAAGCATCGTGCAATGGCAAAGGACACTTGAACTGGAGTTCACACAACTCATGTGGACAATTCAGGACTCTCCCACCTGATGAATCAGATAGTGACATAAAGAAAAAAGTAAGTAGCAGACAAATCAATCAGGGAATTTCCTCAATTAAGTTCTTTGAGGAGTATACTATCTCATGTCATCAGTGTATGTATTTTGCTATTCTGCTCGGTTTTCACTTGCCCAGGCACCTTAAACAGTGGTTGAGATGAATATTGTTAACTTGAGAGTTCACCACCATTTATTTAACACATCAAACTTTAATTGTGAACAACTGAAAACAAAAATATACAAGAGTCATTTAATTAAGTATTCAAAACTAATGAAAATATACATTATATTTTTCATATAATGAGAATGTTAAAAAATTAAACTTGCTATTGTAGCTGAACCAAAACAATGTTCACGCTGTTTGGAATCTTAATGTATTATGCACAACTACCACTCCATAGCTAGGTCTGGCACTGATGGGGATTGGTAAAGCACCTCTCGATCTTATTATTCAGAATATGGCCAAGAAGTGGTCCATAGCCCATAGAATACATATCATCTCTGAATCCTTTAAATACTGAGATTTATTGAATTACTCACTTCTATTTCCTTCATTTCCTAATACTAAATAACCATAATTTTGACCCATATTGTAATAAATAGAAAAATAAATTTAGAATTTTTATTAAATTAGAAAAATAAACTTAAGATTTTTTAGATCCAATGTGCCAACCCACATTTAACCTCCACGCCACTTGCAAACAGGGGACAAGAGCACCGCAGTAGGGGTATGGAGGAAGGTCACCCATCCAACCTCTGTATGGGCCCAAGGTTGATTGACTTCGGTGATCTGATGGGAGTGCAAACGTGGCTAGGCCCTTTCCCAACCCTTATTGTGGTCTTTAGAGGACCAATTCATGAAAGACAACTCCACTAATTCAAAAGTCTGATGCTGGAATGTATTATGCACAATCTCCATGTACATTCATTGTTTAGGTAAAAAGAAATAAAATGACAATGGTCAAAAGATAAGGGTGCAGATGGAAAAAACATTGGGAATTCACAGGGACATGTAAGCGGTGTGTGTGGTTGTGAACATTATGTTATCAGTGCCATTTACAGCATCTGAAATAAGGATCACTTATGTCATTATGATAAAATACAATAAAATAGGTGGAATTAACTGCCTCTTTCAGCATTTGGATGCTTTCATTAAATCTCATTAAATAAACAAATTTGTTAAAAATAGTTAATAACATGATCAACTGTTACGTCATCATTCAATAGGGCTAGGTAGGTCGGGTATTTTCATTGTTCTTTGGGTAATAGTTTTTTCGGCATTCTGTAATGATATGCTCAATGGTCAAAGACAAACTGCATGGTTCAAATTGACGTGGTTCCTCTCTGTGGAGTAGGTAACCATGATTGAGTCTGGTATGCCCTATTCGGAGTCTAGCAAGGTTGACTTCTTATTGGTGATCCTTTCTATAGATGCTACTTTAAAGTTTGAGATTTCCTGTTATTTCCTTGAGCTTGTTGTCCCTGACTTGATACCAGAGCTGAATGAAAAAATTGTGGAAACCACGGGAGGTGATCCATAAATTGTATACTGAATAAAGTCCATAGCAAGCATGCAAAACTTTAAACTAATATCAGAAAAGAGCAGAATGATACTTAAAAGAAAGGAAAATACAGAAGTACTAGAGTTTATAGGAGAGGAAAGAAATTTGATGAAGGAGATTAGGAAAGGGTGAAAGGTGAGGATGGAAAGAGTAATTAAGAGAGAGGATGTTTTGAAAAATGTGGTTGAGGGAAAAATGTTGGGTAAGAGAGACGGAGGAGAAAACTGATAGTCTGGATAGAAAGATGAATTGTAAGAGGTGTGAAGGGATGAAGAGGGACATCATATGAAATGTAGGCACTGTGGGGAAAACTGGACATCCATTTAGACCTACCATCACTGGTGGAAAACTAATGATGATAATGGGGGCGTTTACTCGGAACCAATATCGCAATTTTGTACACGAAATCGTTAGATGGAAACGGAAAACGAATTTCAGTGAAAAAATTAATCTTCTAACCACAACCATTCACTCATAAATCAAAAATTAAAATACGCAAAAGGTGATGCCCACCGAAAATGCTGCTGTGATAACACTGACATCATTTTCCTCCCGTCCTTGACTGCTTTCAGGGGAGGGGGAAGGGAGTGGAGGGGGGTTCTTGGAAGGTCTGCTCGCACAGATGCTGTCGAAATCGCTCCCATTGGCCGAGTCAGCTGTGCCCCCCCCTTTGCGATAAGGCGAAGTAGCTTCGTGGGCTCAGTTGTGATTGGACGAAGTTGATATACGTCAGAGGTTGCACCACACCCACTTTTCCGAAAGGGTTAAAAACATCAGTTTTTCGCCGCTTATAACTCGGGAAATAATTGTCGGATCAGAAAACAGAAAAATACGGGTCCTTTTATTTTACAAACTCTATCAGATTCGGCAATAAAAAAAATACGGTAAACGACCCCATTAAAACTTAGAAAACATTCAAACAAGGCTGAAAATGAGGGTAATTCATATAATTTTACTTTTCCATTATTACAACACTGTGAATTCTGAAGAGCAATGAGGGACAATTAATTAATCTCTTTGGCCCTTACTATTATTAAAACAGAAATCTGAAAGGATTAACTGCATGTTCTATGTTATGCAATAATTGTACATTATTTTAACAGTTTGACATTTATTACTGTTGCAGAGTTGGAGCCCTAACTCAAAAGAGGAGGTACATTCATTGGAAGTAAGCATCAATGATCCTGATGGCAGTCAAAACTGCAGACGAAGACATAAAATGAGCATTGAGACATTACATTCATTGAGGCGAAATATTGAAGCTTTCTGTCCCATTGTAGCTATTGGAACATTTACTGTATTTAACATTTGCTATTGGCCATGGATTTTAAGTGCTCCTGCCTATGGAATGGAGTGTGATTGAGAGAAAAAGACTGAAATATTACTCCCATTAAATACGATTTTTTTAATGATAGGTACGGCTACTTTCCAGTATTTTATAGGTTGTGATCAACTGATGATAGCTATCAAAAAACAACCCAATTATTTCTCATTAAAGAACTGCAATCTCTTAAGTTGTAGCAATATATACACAAGCTATGAATATCTCAGTTTTCTGAGAGAATTGTGATTCAACTGATGCAAGCTCAAAGCAAAACAGTATTGGCTATGTACATTAAATATATAAGTTATACCTAGAACTGAAAAAATAAATGTACAAATTTTAAATAAGGTTACATATTGGCCATTAATTTGGTACATGATTTCCCAACCCAAATTTGTAGTTTGTTACAATTATTTCCCAAATTTTACACTACACCTCCTCTTCTACTTTCCATGGTGAAATATGTCCTTTCGTTTGATCCAGTCATTAAATTTTAGACCTAATGGCAAATAATAACATTTGAATTGCAATTTTAAACATATCTTTATCTAAAATTTCAGCTTTAATAGCAATTTTATTTAAAAAGATCTCTTAATAAGTCAGGTGATTGGTATTTGACACTCTTTAAACTTGATGTGGGCGAGTTATGCGCTTAAATGAAAAAAAAAATGTGGGCGAGTTATGTTCTGTTGTTTCAACAGATTAATTAATATTATGGAGTGCTCTCCACACAGCACTGAGGTAGGGTCCAGTAAAAGCCTGACAAATATCATAATAAACAGAAAATATACTTGATTACTGATACTGATAAATATCAGCCACTGCTGGGGTTTGAATTCAGTGTATTGGGATGGGATTCCAGTAATCTAACTACTATGACAACTTGATCCCTACTGAGAGTAATGTGTTCATTATCACGAGGGTATATGAGCAAGGTACAGTGTAAGATCACCAAAAGTCAACAATACAGGCGCTGAAATACTAGCAAGTCCAAGTGGAGAAGAGGACCAGACAGCCAAATGGAAGGAAACCAAGGCACATGCCACCACCCCTTTTGTTTCAGGTACAACAAAGTAGATCACTAGTATTCTCAAGAAATGTGACATAATAACTAGGTTTAACTGTATGATGAAAACGGCCAACATCTTTCCAGGACTCAATTACAAAATATTGCAAGACCATCACCTAGGTACATACATATTTACTGAGTGCCAAGCTAATGTACAAGATTGTACATAGGGAAGACATGCAGAACAATTAAAATATGGCCTGCAAGAGCAAATGAGAGCAACAAAAAAGAAACAATTTCAACTCTAAATGAGTTGACATTGTTTCTTATTAGAGCCAATGTGTTTCCATGCTTGGAGTTTGCCCAGGCATGAAATTTTGTTTCAGCAAGCCAGGGCAATACAATAGGAATCCTATTATTACTCAAGGCCAACAGGAGAGGCTATCTAAATCATAAATACTTCATACTCTATGAATAGAGAAGATGGAGATCAACTCTGAGGTGCGTGGAGAGAGTACTTTGAGAAACAACAATTACAACCAATCAAAGAGCAGCAACTAGGAAAGCCTACGTAAAGAGGTCAAAAATACCTTGCGATTGACCTGAAGATCCTAGCTGAAATACAAGTGAAGCTGATGTATAATTATTGTGATGGAGTTCCTCAAAGGAGACCATAACGCACTTAGACCTATTGGTCAATTGTGTCAAAAAATGAAGCTGATGTAAGTTCTTGTGTTCCGGCATATTAACTGAGTTTTGATGAACGACTTACTCATCGTTCATCAAAACATAGGTGGAGATGAGAATCTAACCTGGATGAAGACCTGAAGAACCATGGAAAGAAGTTCTACATACAAAAGCTGTGGAATCTAAAGGCCTACAAAACTTAAACCTAATTTTACCATTCATAAACCTTTTAACCTGCCAGTGGGTTGATTCAATTTACTTTTAGGTATTTGTTATGATGGTGAGCTTTTGCCCCGTATACTTATCATATAACAGGTAGATCATAGTTTTTCCGGAATTCGGAGGTCTGGGACGTCCTCTAATCCTGAAAAAATTATGGACAACATTTTAAAATTCCCACCACTGTCCAACTATTTTACTGGGAGGCCAATTGATCATGTTCTGGCAGTCACTTAGTTTCACTTAATTAATTCTTTCATTTATTTATTGATGCAGCCAATGAAGGCTGGTGATAGTTGAATATTTTTAATTATTGACTAATTTATGAAGTTCATATTTGTACAATCCCTTTCACTTTTACCTGTATTTTATTTTTTAAATTTATATTTAATATTTGTTTATTGAACGTTGAATTTTGCTGGAGCAGAAAAACTGACTATCTGGAAGGGCCCAGAAACCAAGGATACTGGAAAATCAATGATTTATCAGCAATTTCACCACTTCCCCATATTTATAACCTATATTCATCATTTATATAAGAAATTCACTCCTTGAAATTAAGTTGTTCAAATACTGTAAGATAGAGAGTCACGCAAACTTCATGCAAGATGCATTTGACAGTTTTTGCAGTCTACCCGCAAGAGACTGGCAGTAAAAGGCTTTAGGTATCATCATGTTAAACTAAAATTGAAATTTAGATTGGTACATGTAAGATACATCTTATGTTGTTGCGGTGTTACCTATATGCCGCATATACCTACACCAAGAATTCTGTACCACCCTGAAATCCTCTCCTTCCATACTACATAGATGTATTCCTCAAATTAGATATAGCCATAAAGAGAGCCTTACCAGAACATATAAGCCTTTCCATCATGTCAAGGCTAAATTACAGCTTTCTTAAACCTAAGCCAAAATTATTAGCCATGAATAAAATGCAAGTTTAGATAACCCCTGTTTAACACATGGGATATGTTCTGAAAAAGTGCTGTATCAAGCAAACATTGAAAAGCCCTAAGGAACCCTGTTACTCATAGGTGATATGTATGAGAAATAATAAATAAGGAACTAGTAAAGAGCACTAACAGGTTTACCTAATAACATTTTTATGGGTGAAATTACCAAAGAAATATTATTATATAAATTTCTCTTACTACAATGTAATGATCAATTGATTTTCAGAAATGCTAGTACCTGATGTAAGTACTACATCAAAAAACCACAATAGTCCTCACTAACCATTGAAGTGAAGAACCTGAATTATTGGATCCTTATCACAAGTAATATTCCTTGCATTCTTATTATCCTGGGCCCGTATTCTCGTTTGAAACGCAACCTCGGTTATACCCCAGCAACGAAACCGAGGTTGCGTTTCATTGATTTCCTCATTAGAATGTTTACAAAAAGTTAACGCGAGTCCCGAAAACCTATGGTATCCCTTGGATACCACGAGAGTTTCAGAAAGAGAATAAGGACCCTGATAGAGACAGAAACTTTGCTTGTGATGCTTAGAGTGAGCTTAAAGGCTAATGCAATTCTTGAGGCTCCACAAAAGTGAATGAAACAAAAAAATAGGGTCTCTTAATATACATAATATGTTTGCTTCACAGAGGATGGACAATTTTAATCCCTCAAACAGTATTACTGTATGCTGCCCCTCACAAAATACAGATATAGGAGTTGCTCTCACTCAGTCAGTAATCATTGCAAAGGTTGATATGATTTTATAGGTCAATAAATTCAGCAATATGCTTACGTTAGAAAATAATAACTATGACAACAGCAGCAGAGAAGTCAAGGCAGGAAGCATTTCAGGGTGGCTACTGAGACCCAATTTTTAAATTCCCTGACGGACTCACCATTTTCCCTGACTGATCGCCAAAAGGGTTCCTATTATCTGAATATTTTATTTCTGCTGAATTGAATTTTTGTCAAAACTGTTTTGTGAAAATGTTAAAAGCAGAAATCAATACATTAAAAGCTACAAGTATACCCTAATGAAAAAGTATATTAAACCTTCATAAGTTAAACCCTCATGCAAATTATACACACTTTTCATACACATTCTGCAGCCGTGTATCTGCGGCCGTGTATGTTTTCTTCGGTAAAATTACAATGACGATGTCTAATCCTTCAAGAAAGAGGGAGCGCATTGTAGTGGGAAGTTGAGGATTACTGAAAAGGCATCAAAGGGAAAGTTAATGGCCGATTTACTGGTCGACTCCGGTACAGGTATCAAAGTGCGTAAAAAATACAAACCAAAGCGAAGTTGTTGGACAGGATCAAAATCGGATGACACGATGACATTCAGAAGCAAATAGCAATTCAATTAACGTGGTTCTAACCCCTTCATTGTAAGAGCGAACCAAAAATGTACAAATATTAATATAAACGAAACGTAATCGTGCCACTGTGAACGAGGCAATTAGCAATGGCAGCATCGTATTCAGGAATATCATATTTGAGGTGGTTTGTGACATGACTAAATTGCTTCGAGAGGGAGCTAAGGGGACCATTCAATAATTACGTCGAGCGTGAAAGGTGCAGAGGGTAGGATGACTCTTCTTACTGTCTCATGAACAGGGGTATGGGAATCGAAGATGATCTTACGTAAGATTTTGTTTACACATGTGATCGTACTTGTATTACCATTCTAATAATCATCGTCTTATATTTTTAGAACTGCAAGCACGTATTTACTATGAGCTAGTGTGCTCCACCTGCCTCTAGATCGGATTCTTAGAAGTTAAAAAAAAGCGAGGTAAAATTTTCCAAACAACAAAGCCTCGGATTCCTTGTGATGAGCAGAATGCATGTGATCATAAATTTTAACACTAGTAGACAAATATCGCATTAAGGATGTACAAAACGGATACATTGTACGTCTGATTCACAACTAAGTAACTAAAAGACACAACTAATAAGATTCACAACTGAATGTTCCACAACTTAATGGGGCTTATTCCATGCACATCAGCGACGATAATTTGTTTTAGTTGGTGAAATAAAGGGCAAGAAAGACTGGCCGATAAACGTAATGGTAGATAAATAATGAGAATTTCAATGTTTCTCCCTGACTGTTACGATAATTCCCTTACGATCGCCACCCTGCATTTGCTATGTGGTGGTTCAGAAGAAAGATAAAGATTGGATCAACCAGTGACTAATGAAGAAGTCCTATGAAGATTGGGAGGAAAGAGAAATCTTATTAAAACCTCAAAAAGATGGGACAACTTAATTGACCAAATTCGGAGACATGACAGTCTGATGAAGACAATCGTCAATGACAAGTGAATGGGAAGAATGGCAAAGGAAGGGATTATGGGAGATATTTAGAACAAAAGATGATGAATGTGAGAGAAGAAGTACATAAATATAAAGAGATTAACCTAATATGAGAATCAAGTTGAGAGCTGCATTGACCAATCTAAGAACTGTTGACTGATGATGATGATAAATATATTTATTCATTTACAAGCCATTGCAGACAAAGAACACATCACGCAATGACATCAGATCTTACTTCTCATTATTTCCTTACCGGCTAACTCGAGGAAAAGGTAGTTTGAGAGTATTAGGGGCACATATAACCGTGTTAACATGGAAAATCCAGTCTTGCCATGAGAAATAAATCTCTGAGGAGCAATAATGGTACGTGAATATCATGTTTAGCAAATTCATGTTAATGGCATGGGATACCAGTAATTATATCTAAAACTTAGAGTGAAATACTTCAATGTCAGATCCAAGTTGTGGAAAATGGAAAAATAAATCTTCAAAGCCATTATCTTATATGGGAAATATGTACGAAGAAAGAATGAGGTTAAAAGGAAAAATAGACACCTAGAAAGGCACACGAGGGAAAAAGATAACATGTACACTCAAAAAAACAGCAAAAATGGAACAAAGAAAAATGGCTATGAATTACCTGTTGCACCCATCACCCTCACAAAATCGAAGATATACAAATTAATAAAATAGAAAGGATACCCAATTCCAAGCACTCACCATATATGGAATACAGTCACCCCGGTGAATCTCATTCACACACACAAGCAGAGTTTATGACACTGTCTCTCTCAGCAGGAACCTGTCAGCATCTTAAAGTCAAGACAATACAAATGAAAAAATAGCATAAATACTTACTCACAGACACTCAATCACTTGGGTTCGAGCACAACAGTCAACCATCTTGAATTTCATTCACGTGGAGAGTACTATGTGGTATGTTCTTATAGCAATTGAAATTTAGATTCAGGGCAAAATAAGAGAATACCAGGAAGAATTGATGTGCCCTGTAACAGTACGAAAACACAATGATAAGAGAATCTAAACTTAATAATTAGAATCGTAAACAGTCATGTATAGTTGAATTAAATAAATACAGCTCGTTGAGGCAATTAGAATAATCTTCCCAGGCTAATACATATTCTGAAATTCACCCAAACTAGATGGATTTTATACCTGCATTTTACAATTTCTACTCCACCTCACCTCCAAGAAAACAGCCTATGATATTTCTTCTCACTTCCATATACTGTTTGAATCAAATGTACTTCTGACATTTGAGGTTAAGTAGTGAGAAATTATGTAAATACAATGAAGTTAGACAATACAAGAATTGAGTGGAGACTAAGCAATCTTTGGGTAGATGACTATTGATGAAAATTTCAAACACATTTAAAAGTTACAGATGACTGAAAGTAAATAAATAATGACCTACTTGAAATGGGCGACTGATTCAACCACAAAATTTTTCTATCATTTCTTCTCTGCAGAAGTCTAGAATTAGGATAGGTCAGCAAACCAAGTAATCACAGAGTTCAACAAAGGATATTTCTATTCTTAGACTACAAAAGACTTCCACCAACAGAGAGAATTCTTCATGGAGTACCTGTTCACATTGACCTGTTCCATTGCACAGCTTTTTTGGTAAAAAAAACTGAGCATTGCCCTAATTATGAGATAATAATAACTTGTCTACACAGAGTTTAAATATTTGATGAGTTGTATTATTGCAATTACTCAGCACAATACTTCTACAATGTATGAAGGTCAATAATAATTATTACAACAAGAAAATTATAACAAATCACTCAACAACTGTAATGAGTATCAGGTTTACAATGGATAGTTTCTGGGATTGCAGAATAATTCAATAAGAATCAAGTGCAATCGTTTCCAACAAGTATATTTTCAGATCTTTCCACTAGCATTTACGAAGTAAGTTTACATTAATGGTTGGATAAGTGGTATGTTACATAAAAAATGTCAGTCATGCTACATACAAGTAAGACAGTAAACTATTTTCCAAGACTTCATAAGAATGCAAGCTCTGAAAACTGTTTGGGGTCTCGGATACACAAGCAGCTTGTCTGGAAAGTATACTAGCATAAATCTATGCTATATAAATGCTCAGCCTAACTGAATTAAATTAATTCATGGTTAAGCATTTGGGAATATATAGTCTGTTTCAGTCCATTAAATATGATCTTCTTGAGTATACATTATGTGTTATTCAGCAAACACAGGAAATCTATATAAAAATTAAACTTTTCTTCCATTCACACATAATTACAAACAACTACATGTCACAACCTCACAAGGAATTCAATATATTATGAACAGCTTCAACTAGGCATGGTGAAATTATTCATACACACCATAAGTTAAAACTGCTGTCTTTTAAATAAAATATCCTCCAAGATAACATGATTGCACACTATAAATTATAAAAGCTGCATAGAGAACACCTCTCCATGTACATATGTATATACAATGCCACTAATGAGATCTAAATGCATGCAAATAGATTGGAAAATATAAATAAATACAATAGTTCAGTCACATGGGACAACATTAATATGGCACAAGTATTAAATGGTTTTGATAAATTACTACAATTACCTACTTTGTGCTTTCTCTTGGCCAACATGAAATGACAACATCTGAGCCATCTCTTACTGTATGTACAGACTTTGGCATTAAAAACAACTGTTAAAGTTCACTCAACTTGTCAACAATAACACATTAAATACTCTTTAAATGCATTTTTCCCATATTTGTACATTTTTAAAATTTCCCCGTCCATAATTTTTTGTTCTCCTACCTCATGTTTCCATCAACACTAGTATACCAATTACCTTGGCAGTAGAACTGGATGAAAATTGTACATACACATCATTGTACGAATTCAAATAAAAACTCTTATATAAAATCGAAACAGGCTGATGTTTTAACTTCCTCACGCAGGTAGAAAAATTTGCAAAACAAAAAAAATCTCTTCTGGGACGAATTCTTTTCATCACGATTGACTCTTTCTGTCCCTCCACAAGTGACACTCATTGATCCATCGGAGGGCTCCGAGGAGTGGTAGGAACGGTGAAAGAAAGCAGCACTGCATATTTCACCTTGTGTTGCCAAAAAAAAATAGCAGGCGAGGAAGGCAACAAGGTGGACGTAGCATTGCAGTTTTTCCTCCAGTCATTGGAGACACTCCAACAACCACATCACCCAACAATTGAGATTGGCAGCAGAACTGCCACCCAGGATACAAGCACAGGAGCAATACAGTTTGTTCAGTTCAACACCATGATCATTGAATAGAGTCACTCTTGAGCAGACCCACAGGCAGTAGCAAGCAAGGGATTTGAATGAGAGGGGTCAGTTGGGCCAAGTTCAAAGGCAGAAGCTGCGACCATTGATCAATTACAAGGCCATCGCATCCTTCCAGCAATCCCTCCAGTTTTTTCAAGGAGAATTTAATGGAGGGGATTTGTGGACCATGAGGTTAAAGGTAATTATTTTGCGAAGCAAGGCAAGGTGAAGAAGCACCACAGCCTAAGACTAGAAATGCAGGATGGCAGTGGAGATTATATATAGTCTCGTTTTCAAAGAGTTAATTTAAATTTACCTGATGAGCTCTTCCATCTCGCAACATACACCCATCTTTTGAGTATAATAGGAATGTCATAAAATGGTCGTTTCACTTTCATATGGTCCACTTCCTTCCAGTCTCAAATGGTTTTGCTAACCGAGAACACAGTCATAGACTGTTTACTCCACCTTACTCATGGATTCGATGAATGGCCAGCAGATGCCCCACTGCTGTCAGCAGCAGCAGTTTCCTTGAGGTGCTGCTGATGCTGCTGCTGGAGCTGTTGTTGCTGGTGCTGCTTCACAAATGCACTCAGTCGATTGAGCAGAAACTGCTTGTCATGACCCTCGAGGACTAGTTGCCGCCTTAATACATTAACCATATCCCGATTTGCAGTTGACACAGCCTGAAGGTAAGAAATTAATTTCATTTCATAAGCAACAGCTGGAAAGCCCAGAAAATGAAAAAAAGGAGGGGTGAAACATATGTCAAGATAATAGCAACCAGTGTTAGAGTAACTTATTCATCAAAATGATGCAACCTTCTACTAAGGTATGTTGCTAACTAATGGATATCATTCATCAGAATGCACTGTGATAGACGCTGGTGAATGATATAGCACATTTTTATTAGTGATGGGTCAACTCGATTAAATGATTCCTTGATTCTAAGCCATGAATTGGAATTGGAATTACGTACTTCAAAAAGTGAAAAATTAATTCTGATTCCAGTGAACTTACAACCTCAACACGAGCTTACATGCAGCTGTGCTTCCAATGATCATTTGTATTTCGCTCCATGTACTCATGAAAACTAAACGTTTGAACCAGCATAGTTTGAGATACATGACATACATGATGCATTTAATAAGTTTTTCTCCAAGTAGTTGTTGCAGAGGTGATATTTGTGCTTTGCAATGTCAGAAGTATGGAGACATTTTCATATTGATCCTATAAATGATCAGTATGCTGTATGCTGTGAATTTCCCAAGGTGGAACTTCAAAAACAATGTCTAACTTATTAAAACATTTAAAAAAACAATACAAATCCCTTTTACAGGCTGATTGAGATCAAGAGATATTTTTATAGGAATTGATGGCATCGGTATCAATGGAATTGGAAACGAACAGAAAGAATGGGGATCAGATTTGGAATAGCAAAGATGCTGGAATAGACCCATCACTGATTTTCATCATCATTAACTGGTGTTCTGCCTGCTGGCAAGTCCCTTACACCACTGCTGTCTCCATCCGCTTCTCTCCTGAACCTTCTCTTCAATCACATTGTAGTGGCTGATTGTCACCTCATCAACCATTTTAATTCTTCTTCTTCCTCTCTTTTTCTCTCCCTCAACTGAACCTTTTAATGCCACTGTTAGTATGGTTCTTCCTCTAATCACAGGCCTACACAGTTGCCTTTCCTTATTCTTATTTCCTTTATGGGTGATTTTCCTTCCTTCACTTTATTTGAGACCTCATTTCTCAACTTATCCACCCATCTTCCTTTTTCCACACCCACATTTCAAAAGCCTATATTCTATTTCTTTTCCTCTTCCCTAACGTCCATGCTTCACATCCATACATGAAATCACTCCATGTGTGACACTTAGCTAGCCTCTTTCTCAACTCCAGATCCAGGCTTTTACTGCACAGTAAATTTTTCTTCTCTTTTGCTATTGCTATACTTCCTTTTATTTCTGCAACATTTCTCCAGTTATCAGTTACCATAGTTCCTAGGTACCTGTAGCTTTTAGCTTTTTACATTTGCTTTATTATTTTATATTAGCTATTTTATATGCTTTCAATTATTTTCACACTTGAATAAATTTCACAGTTTACTGGTATCACCTATTTCTTTCCTAAATTTTTTTCTTCCTCCCGCATTCCTTCATCCCTTCCTCCAAAACCTTTAGCAGCCTTTAAAGAATGATTTATATGAACAAAAAAAATGACTATTCTAAGTCAAACACCAAACAACAGAACATTGAACTGTATTATTATTAGAAATAGCTAAATGTAAAATATGTCACAGCAATCATCGAGTAGATCCATTATAAGTAAAATAATTTTTCAAAACCATGACCGAGTAATTCATTTCATAGACAGTAGCTGATATTCTACATAAATCTCATCATACCAATGCGACAAAGATGGCAATACAATTAATTATCTTACACATAAACAAATGATTGGATATAATATCAACTATCTACAGGTACTGTGCTGGAAAGTGCTGGAAAAATGAATGAACGATTCTGGGTAAACTAAATGAAGGCCATTAAATGTCTTCTTAAATTAAAGAAGTAGGATAAACTGCTGAACACAAAGAGTGATCATACATCAGGTAAAGACACAGTAATTAGAAAAATTGTTGGACATAAGCATGAAATAAAACTTTATAATTAAAAACATCTTACCTATAATGATCAGAACAAAATATCTTCCTGGTAGCAAAATGCAGAAAAAAATGATAATTTCAAAGAGTCAACTTCTCTTCTCCCAAACCACTGTATTTACTCGTGTAAGCTGTGCACCTTTTTTCCCGAAACACCGGTGAAAAAATGGGGTGCGCAGCTTACACGAATCCTCCATATTTTCCTGTAAGCCGTGCACCATTTTTCCTCAAATTCCTACTGTTTTTTCTCCTAAGTTTCACATTCTGTGAACATATCGACGTTAATTGGTAAGTATGGTCTAGTAGTAAATCATACATTGTAAAGTATTCTGAAATTTTGAAGTAATTAGCAATAAAAATCAGCGTTTGACAAAGTCTGAGCATACAACGGTACTTGAAGAAATGCTAGATCAGAAACACCACTTGTCAAAGCAATAGATTCATCACGTATAGATCATACGTAGGACAACACATTGCTGCACTGATATGTATTTAAATTTACATTGTATCCTGCAAGCTGCCGCAAGGGGGGTGGCGTCTTTGTCTTTCCAAAATCGTAATCTGAATTAGTTTCAGTATCACGTATCGGTAGCAACATTTTTACGCAATAGATAGCTCCTTTTGCGTACACATTAAAGCTACACAACAAAGACACGACAGAATTTGTTTCATAGTGGCAAGAGTCTTATGCTCAGATTATACCTTCTTACTATCCGTGCTTTCTGCACCGTGCGTGAGAGTAGTAAACGAGTTCAATTCGATCATTTAGTATTTTAAAATAATTTGCACTTATCACCCTAAGACTAAATTCTGGTGTGAAATTGTGATCGTTTCCTGTGAGTACAAAACTGCATATTACAAGCGATGCCGAAAAAAATAGGAAATCAAGCTGCAGGAAGGATATATGGTGTGTCTGAATCTAGCAGTGATGAAAACTAAAAATGAGAAGTCATGATATGACTTATTAGTAGTTAATTAGTAGCTAATATTCATTAGTGATTTATGATCCTATTTCCACAAAAGTGTTTTTCTTTAGTTTTCGAGAATTATAATTGTTATTACACTGAGCTTAGTTTTACCGTGTGTTCCCAAGACTTTCCAGGGTTGTTAAATCACCCGTCCTCAGCTACTGAGACGGAGCAGACAAGACCACCGCTATCAGCTATGGATGGCATTCTGCTTTTATTTGTTTATGTGCCAAAGGGTTTCCGTAATAATAGAGTAATCACGGGTTGAAATTTTATTTATTTCTGCAATTATTTCAGCTGGATGTTATGATTGAACAGATGCCATTTTTATTGCTGGATGATGCGATTGTATGTAACTGCAATTACCGTGAGATGCTACGAGAAAAAGATGCCCTGCACAGTAAAAGAGGCCCTGCGTCGATGCACACACGATGACGATCGTGACGATATTAACACGTAATTCAATCAATTAATGAGAAAGACGTACACGTAATTTAAGCACAACATTTCTATTAAAGAACGTGCATTCATGTTATGACGAAATGATGCAGACTCAAGGACAAAAAAATAATTTTTTGAGAGAAATAATTTTTTTCCTCAAGAACCTGCCCAAAAATAGGAGTGCGTGGGATACACGAGGGTGCGGCTTACACGAGCAAATACGGTATGTATGTTGCACATAATAGGATACATGATATATATAGAAACAAAAAGGTATCTTTAAAGCTAGGCTAACTAAATTAAGAGAAATAAAATGTACATTGAGCGACAACACTCACATAAGAGAAAAAACCATATTATGAGATTGTAGAATATGATATTGAATAAATGGAGACACATGGAGCATAGTAAAGTTAGGCCTAAAGTGGTACATCTGGCTTTCACTGAACAAAATCAGGTGGAAAATAAAAAGAAAATACAGAGGATGGTGGCAGTCACAATTCCAATGAGTTAAGCTTAAAAAACTATAAATAAAGTACAAAACTATGATAGACCCATGACTTGATTCACAACTATCCGGAGGAATAATAAGCAGATCACTTCCAATGTTTCAAAAGGCAATCTTTCACTTCAATCATTTTCATATGGATTAGATATGCTCAATAATCCTTTCATTCCACAATGGAAAATACTTACTGAACAGAGGGTAATACAGTCAAGCCTGTTTATAACGAAGTTGAGGGGGCTGAATAGTTACTTCGTGTTAACCGAATTTCTATTATATGAGGACCAGTTTTTCACAGTGTCTCTTTGATGGGAAATAGCCTTTACTTTTTTATACCCGGGACTTCGTTGTAAATGGGTTTGATATAAGTGGGCTTCACTGTATTGTGATAATGTAATGATACTTGAAGATGGCTTAAGAAGTTGAAACCGTTTTTGTCAAGTAAAAATATTGTAGAACAACTAAGTGTTTGTTCAATTATAGCAAGAAAGACACAGCAAAGAAACAATATGGATAAAAAGTGAATATTTTTTAGAGAGTGTCGGAATTGGATGGTTTTGATCGGTTAATGCTGCCACAAAGAGTTCTACAAATAATGGTAGAATCCCAACTTCTGGTAAATTCTGGGACAGATCTTGCCTGATCTAATCACTCTATTCATGCTGTCTACCCTCCATTAATGCCTTCTATTAATTTGATCCCTCACCCTATCTTGCCCTTCATTCTCCCCTAGGTTATAACCTTACGAAATCCATTGCCAATTACAATATCCTTCATTCCCTTGGACACACTGTGTACAGGAAACCCACACGCACACACGGATCGATACTGGAATGTCGCATCGCACCACCATCCCAGCCAGCAAATTTCATTGGTTGCCATGTTTGTCAATCTGGCAAATAAAATGCATGATTTGGATACACTATTGAGCAAAATGAAGCACCTGACAGCAGAACTGCAGTGGAATGGATACAGGAGGGATTTGATTGTAAAGAGGGCTAAGAAGGAAGATAAATGGAGCCCAAAGAGGGAGGACCCAAATCAGACTCTAAGGCACATGCAACCATCCCTTTCATTGTGGAGATTTCAGAAAAAAAAGTCCTACATGATGTCATCACAAGGTTCAACTGCCAAAATAGTGGACATTCCACCCGGGCCCAAAGACATCATGCCTTCAGCATTCTATAAAGGTGTGTACCATGTATGTACCATGCTCCTGTGGTAAATAGTACATTGGCAAAACTTGCAGATCCCTCAATGAACGACTAAAAGAACACCAGAGGGCTACCAAGAACCAGCAGTTCAAAGCATCGGCCATCACCGAGCACGCATGAAGTGAACCAGGGCACAGACAATTTCAATGGCACAAATATAATATCAAAAGAAAGCAGATATTTCCCAAGAATAATTAAAGAAGCCATCGAGATAAAGAAAACTCCTAGTAATTTAAATGGAGAAGATGAATATCCCTTACAAGGAGCATGGAAAAGAATAATTAATGTACCACATAAACATGGTGCAGCACCAGGATAGGCTGCTGATTCGTCGATTTTTGGTGCCAAAATATCAACCAGGAAGGCCTATATAGGAATGGCAAAAACTCACCCTCGACCTGACAGTGCCAGCAGGAGAGTTGGGGATACTGTTGTGGAGTGAAAACAACGTATGCGGATGTAACTTGAAAGAACGCTAGTCTCATTATTCATTCTCTTTTCATGCATCCTTTGAACTTCTACTGGCAACTTCCCCACCCACAATCCATAGCAATCCTTCTTTCATGATAAGGCAATAGTAAACACAAACATATTCTTCGAGTGAAGTTAATCAGTATGAAATGAAAAATGTAACCATTAAGGGAGAAGTTTTTTCAGTCAATAAATCAGTAAGAGAAGAAATTTATTTTCCATTTCAAGAATAAATTTGATACAAAAAAACACATGTATGCTGATTGTGGATAACTGTGACAAGACAGAGAAGGTGGGTGAAACAAGTGATCAGAAGCAAAGGGATATTGAAGATCAATGCAAAACAATGGAAGGTAGAATGCCAGGAAATGCAAATGAACTGATTTAGGTGGGATAAATGAGGTGGGTGGAAGCTGAACTGACGTGACAAAAATAAATGATCAAAAGTGACTAAAGGGAGTAGTAGGGGTCCAGGAAAACCAATCCTAGCCAGTAAAACAACATTAATGATAAATTAGGTTTCAAAGTCACCAGGATTTTATGCAACGGACATGATACATATTCACCAATAACTTGGGAAAGAACAATGGCTTGACAAAAATAACAAGTCTCTGTGTTCAGACTTGCAAGTCCATGCATGCAAGCAAGCATTTTGCACAAAATAAGCTTATTGTAATGAGCGAACTATTACATTCCATACTGATGACAGTGGAAGTCCATTTACAGAGAGTTTTTATCCTGTATCACATGACTCTGGATACTCAGTATGCTAGTGATAGCAGTCAGTACCTAGTATAATTAGAGCTGCCTGCAAAGCTCTCTCATGATACTAAAATATGTCAGCTCAGAGCAGTTTTCGGCCCAGCTGATGAAAATTGAAGATCACCCTGTGTGCAAGCAGTGAATGTGATTGGTCCATGAGTCAATTGAGTCCAGTATGAGTAACTAAGAAAACTTGACTGTCCCAATAATGAAATCAAGGAATCCAACATGCAAAATAATGGTCATACACAGGGTTGCCAGATTCCTGAAAACAAAATAAGGGACAGGTGTGCTGTCGAGGAAATCATTGTGTGACATAATCAACAACTAGTGAACTTCATTTAAGAATGATTGAACGGATGTTATATCGACATCACAGGGCAGTTTATTAATAATACAGTAGAAGCCCATTATAGTGAGTACGGCATATGGCGAGAATTTCACAATAATGAGTGATTGGCAATGTACCATCAAAAGGCCCCTGATTAACATGTAAAAGAAAACAGATATATCGAGGCCAAGAACCTCCTGCTACGGTATATGCTTGGTATTACGAGTGATATTTCTTGAGGGCGATGGACCTCAAAGTACAAATTCACGCATAGCATTTATCTTTAGTAGCATTATTAGTCAACTACTACTTAGAATACAAGATTTGTGCCATCTCTACATTATTTAAAGTCCAATCAAGTCCAGGCACTGACGATTTACGGCCCGCCCGGGCATATTTTGTGCACGCTCGCACTTTTAGTTGTTCTAATGTTAAGCCAAGTTCACATAGGAGTGGAATGGGCGTTAGATGGACAATCGGTAAAGCATTAACCAATCACATGACAGCAGAGAGCGGTGATGTGGGTTAGGGGAAGAATTCAGCCCGCCTGCCTTCGCCCTCCTGCCTCCACCTGCTTGTTCCCACCACTCTGCCCACCCGCTCGTTCCTGCCCCTATACTGAAGCAGATGATGCTTGAATAATTTTTGCAGGAGTAGAAATCGAAAGTAGAAAGAAAAAGAAAGAAAGAAACTGTGCTGTTAATGTGAAGCGTGTGTATGTGTGATACTAAAGGTCCGACGTTTGTTTTGTTATGCTGTTTATTCTCGTGATGAAGTCGTCAAACTTTTCCGTTGCCAAAGAATTATTAATTTCCTTCTAATTTTACGATTCATATGACACAGTTTAGATTATTTTTTCCTTTTAGCAGAAATAATGAGAATACTTATGTTTTCTGGTACATTTGTTAATTTGTGCATATTTTTCAAATGTTTTCATAAATATTGCCAGAGTTGATTTTATGTGAATAATTATAATTTATCCCGTTCAATAAATTTTTATTTTATGATTTCTAAATTCACGGATGCATACAATTTTGAATATATGCATCGATAATTCTTGGCAATAGTATTGCACGCGAGTTACCTCCGTTCGCTCTAGATCCTACGGATGACAGCATTAGTACGACACACGATGTGCAGCGCAACCTACAGAGGCATTTGCTTGAGTAAATAAATACATACTCGCTGCAACTAATTTTTGACATATAACTAAATGTGAATATTAAGAATGGCTAGGAATAGGTAATTACGCAAGAAATATTTTCAACTGCCGAAAATGCCGTATTTCGATGAGTAATTACAACTTTCCTGACCAATGGACGAACTGGTTAACACTACCCAGAAAGCAAAGCGTAAATTATTGTTTTGGAAGATTGTATTTGCAAAATGATCAATGAATAAGCAATTGCGCATGAAAATGGTTCTTCCATCTGTTTCTAATAGCATGATAACGAATGAAAAACTGAAAGTAAGTACAACTTTGGGAATTGAGAGGCTTAATCCCGCACCTTTGAATGTAATGAGCACTCGTTATACCGAGCTTCCACTGTAAATAAATAACTTTACCAGTATTACATATACTGAAAATAACATTTTCTTTCCTTGCACGGGACGCGGGATATTTACCATGAATACGGGACTGCCCCGTAAAATCCAGGGCATCTGGCAACCCTGGTTATATGTGATATCCAGAATACTGTTTCCGTATCTCATCACACTGCTAAGCTATTATATGAAATACGGTACATATCACAAGAAAGGCACAGTATATATGAGGTGCTTTTAGAATAGAGCTAGATCAAGTCTCATGAGACATAATTTTAACACACTAACGGGAAGAATGGAAGTTGATTGAAGAAATTGACAGAAGACAAAGAGAGTGGAACAGGTGAGGACATTTTGAAGGACATGATAGAGGGAAGAATGTTTGGCAATTGAGGTCGAGAGAGGAGAGAACAGGCGGTTAGAAAAGAATGACGAGAGATAGGAGGTTAGAGGAACTGAAAGAAATCACGTGAAAGATAAGTTGCTTGGGAAGATTTTTTGAAGTCCACTTAAAAATTCCATGAGCAGTAGAATACAACTTGTTGGCCATTGCTGGTCCACGGTGAAAAGTACAACGAGTTTCATTGGTAATAACAAGGGGTCTTTTCTGTCATACGACCATAACGAGTCGATTTTGCCGCGATTGTAGTCCCGGTTGCCTAATTCGCAGGACCTACAACCCGTGATAGGCCAAGTTAATTCATTGGCGGCAAGTTATCACTATGAAAGAGAAATAAAATCAGTTCATGAGGAAAAAGTGTTACGGTTATCTCCTCATTCTTTTGCATTGTAATACCTTGAGAGATAATATTTTGTCGATTTTGCTGTGATTGCCATTCTGGTTGCATAACACGCGGCTCATATTGGTGACGACATTTTACTATCTCTTTATGAAGCGTATGACTTTCAGCATTTAACTACGGATTTTTTTTCACAGATATTCAATAGATCACCTCTGCCGTAAGTAGTCACCATGAAACATGATGATGGGAAAGTTTTAAAAAAATCTTAGTTTTAACGAGTGCGCCTTATCTGAGACTTTAACCACCACTTGTTATAGCAACTCCTACTGTAACTATACTTATTAGATGCTGAAAGAAGTTGGAAGATGAAAGCAAGTGAAGTTATTTTAGTGACCAGGATGTTGACCAATATGGTAGAATAGATGGGGAGTGGGGACAGGAAAGGACTGCAAGAGGCATTTTAAACTTTAAGGGAGCATGGAGAGCATTTTTATAATGCCCATCTAAGTATTTAGTACACCAAATGAATAATGGTGCATGCGAAGAAAGGACTAGACACTTACGTGAAAGTAGCAGAGTGCCAGGGCTAAAGCAGCAAAGGCTGGGACGGCAAAGGTTGGAGTGATGAGCCCAGACACAAATCCTCTCAGCCACGATGGCAATCTTTCCGTGGTTGCACGAGAGACGGTCTCCCAGACGGACGATCGTCCCCTGAAGGGCCCACATGAGAGAGACGGCTGTGTCTCAGCAAGGGCGTACCCGATAGGCACCACCGATGCCACCAATGAGAGGAGCAGAACAGCCATGAAGAGGGAGTGTGTGCGAGATGCCCTGTGCAGAGGTGCGAGCGATGAAGAGAGGGAAGAGGGTGCTCGAGACGTATGGCAGTCGACGCGGCGAACGTAGAATGACAAGATAGAGGCGATCGATGAGAGCGTGGGGAGCAGGGGGCAGTAAAACGTCCCGAGCCAGCAGAGCGTCTGGCTATACACGGCGTCGAGCACGTGGCTCGGGAGGTCGAACTCAGGCGGCATAATGATGAACCTCATGAAGCATCCCGGCCCACCCCGCCGCTCCCTACCCTCACCCTCCTCACTCCTGTCCGAGAGACACCGCCTCGCCAGCAGCGCCCTCGGCACGTGGATGCAGAACGTGACGGCCACGTGGACCGAGAAATCCAGGATGACCAACTTGTAAAACTGCTGCCCCACAAACGTCTCCCAGCAGACGGGTGTGCCGCACGACACACTGAAGCACTCCGTCACATTGGTCATTGGGTCACCCTCGTGGCTGTCACGACTGCACGAGACGACGCTGTAGAATGAGGCTAGCAGCACGCCGAGCGAGGACAAGCGTAGGAACACCGTGCGCAGGAGTGTGATCCTGACGGCTACGAGGGGACTGTACCGCTCGAACACGACCAGGAAAGCGAAGAGGTACGGCACGGTGAAGTTGAGCAATAAAATGGCCATGTAGGGTAAAAATTCGAGCAGCAATCTGTAGAGAGCATCCGTCAAGATCGGTGGGTTCTCTTCCTCAACCAGTGTGGGAAGAGTTCTCGGAGCATCGGCATGAGTTTCTGCCAACCTTTCCCGGCTGAACTTGAATATGCCGTATATGACGAAGCCAAGCGCTCCCAAAACACAGAACACGAAAGCATTGATGGAGATCCTAACAAGGGCCAGATTGAACTGCTCCCTCCTTGTGCGACACCTCCTCTCATCCTCCATTTTCTCGGATCTCAAGCAAGCCCTCATCTCGTTGTACAGTGCCCTGTGCTTGGTAATGGCAGCTGTTTCATTGTCTATGCAAAAGTCCCACCCAGAGAACACCAAGTGGCAGTATCTGTGTGCTCGGCCTCCCTCTCCTTCAACCAGTCTTTCCTTGAAACCGGCAGCTGCTGACTTCACTATGGCTGCCAAAGAGACTAGAAAATAAGCAAGGGTAGCTGCAACGTATGCAAGGGGCAGGTCGTAGCCTTCTATGTCGTCATACATTCCATAGAAGGCTAGAGTCCTTTCCAACCACCCTGTGCCCTGGACAATGTCTATTATGAAGTTGCCCCCAGAGTCATTGGGACCAGAAAGGTATGCTTTGGAACAGCACTCTGCAGCAAGAGCAGCAGATGGCGTGCCATTCTGAGGGGGTGGGGGACATGGTTCATTATCAGGATCGGCACTAGGTGGGACGCTACCAAAACGGTGTGGGCCTAGAATTAATGATGGTAATACTACAAGGCTGAAGACTAGAAGGAAAATCGTCAAGTTGAGGAAGACTAGCCAACGAAGGAATAGGAAGTAAGAGAGCACACCGGTTCCGTGGCGCCCCTCTATGTGCTTGAGACTACCACGCCATGGAGCGAGTTTGGTTCGGAGCTCTTTCCATCGAGCGTGGGCAGTGCGCCACCATTTTCTACGGCGCCAGTTGAACTGTTCCAAGCCTTGGAGACGGAGCTTAGTTGCATTTTGGAGTCGCGCCTTCAGTTCACGTTTCTGAGCCATACACACGGGCAGAGCCTGTGGGGAAAAGAGATTTAAATTCACCAACAGAAGATTGAAATAGTTGAAAATGAATAATCCAAGACATTTGTAGGCCCAGAAAACATGTTGAGGAGAGAGGATGCAAGTATCAGACTAAACATACAAAGAAAAAGGAAAGGAAAGGATACACAGGTATACCTCGAATTATGTCATTTTGAGTTACCTCTTTTCCGTAGATGCGTCGGTTTTTTTGTACCGATATTGCGGGTTGCAGTAAAAGTGCTAGAATCACAAAAAACTTAGTAAATGTGCTAAATGGCACAGAGTTAGAATACATAGTTTAAGAGAAATAAATAAATTGAGAAAAAAATAAGGATTAAATAAAGAACATGACTGAAATTACATAAGAATATGGTACTGCAGGGAAATGTAGAAACTGCTCAACTGAAGAGATATTGCACGAGAAATGGTACGTTTGTATTCACAAAGCAAAGTGAAGGAATATTCTATCAAAAACCTATAGTATCCAATTTAGCACTTTTAATAATTATAATGTATTTAATTAAAGCCCTAGAAAGCAGAAATAAGCTGCATTACAGAAATGCCAATGACCTTAATTCCTCACTGCCCAACAGCAGAGGTTCGGCATTGCCCTGTGTCAGCTCCTGTACCAACTCTGACGATGTCAGCTGCGTAGTTTTTTGATGCTCTTACACCTGCCCGGACCTGTCTTTATGGGCGATTGTGGTGTTGTGAGGTTATTTTTCGCTTGTGGTAATTCTTGAGCTTTATTGTGTCACGCACTTGTGACTTATTTCATTAAGTAATGTCTCCGAACAGAAATCCCAATGCTAAGAACTAATGCTAAGCCTCAAGCTATAACCTTTACTGACAAGGTGTCAGTAATTAGATGCCTTGAAAACGATGAAAAGGTCATAGCCATTGCTCGGTCTTTACAATTGTCATGAACAACGGTATTGTCAATTGTGCATAATAAGGATAGGATTCTATCACATGTCCAAGATGAAGCTCCCGGGATGAAGAACATCATCATCAACAAAAAGAGAGACAAAATTTATGAAGAAATGGAGCAACTTCTTGCTCTTTGGATTATCAGACAGAATCATCAGCGCGCTTCGGTTAGTCAGGAAGTGGTACAGGAGAAAGCATTATCTTCACTCCATAAAGAAGCAAAGTGAAACTGCAATAGCTGACGATGTTGCAGCAGCCACATTTCCATCTGAGCTGACGAAGATTATTGAGAAGAACCAGTTTCTAACCGAACAGATATTCAATGCCAATGAAACTGGTCTCTATTGGAAGAAATTACCAGATCGTTCATTTATTTCCAAGGAGGAGAAAACTATTCCTGGTTACAAGGTTTCAAAAGAACGCTTGACCTTATTGTTAGGAGGTAATTGTGCGGGAGATTTTAAGATAAAGCCGCTGCTTGTTTATCATGTGTACAATCCCCGAGCTCTAAAGAATGTGTTAAAGAATCTCTCCCTGTCATATGGAAGGCAAATTTAAATGCTAGGGTTACAGTAGTGATTTTTGAACATTGGTTCTTCCACCATTTCATCCCAGCAGCAGAGAAATATTGTAGGGGGAAAGGGCTTCCTTTTAAGATGCTTCTTCTCCTGGATAACGCTCCTGGCCACCCGAAAAACATAATTGGTTCTCACCCAGCCGTTACCATTGTCTACCTCTCTCCTAATACCACCTCTCTCTTACAGCCAATGGACCAGGGGATTTGCCATCTTCAAGCACTACTACATGAAACATACACTATGATAAGTAATAGCCGCTACTGATCTTGATGAGTCTCTTACAGTCCGTGACTTCTGGAAGGGATATGACATCTAAAAGGCCATAGTAAACATTGCAGCTGCTTGGAATGATGTTCAAAGCTCGGCTATGAATGGCACGTGGAAGAAGCTGTGCCCACAATTTGTGAATGATTTCTAGGATTTTGAAGAATGTGAAATCAATGAATCCTTAGTGTCGTTGAGCGGTTTACTGGAAATGGGCTTGGAAGACGAGGACTTTGTGGAATTATTTGAGAAAGACAAACAGCCCCTGACGAATGAGGACTTGATGGAAATTTACACTCAGCAAAGAAGTGAAGTGGAACAGCCAGAAGATGAAGCAAAAACATTTACGATCAAGAACATGGAGGAAGCCTTCAGTTGTATGGAAAAATGTCTCGCGTTGTTTGAAGAGATGGATCCAAATGCTCGGTGCTTTTCAAAGGTTATGGGGGCATGTCACGAAGCTTTTGCCCTTATAAAATAATCCTTGAAAATAAGAAGAGTAAGAAAGTTCAAGGCACTCTCGGCCAGTTTCTGAAACGCATCGACACTCAGAATGACTCGTGTGATGGGGCGATCCTCAGCCATCTAAGTCCGCGATGTAACCATCTCATCGTACCCACCTCATCGTCCACCCACCACAAAGGACAACATAAATATCGCCTATCAGATAGGTTACAGCATTAAATATTATACCTTGGTAAAAATAAAATAGTGTTGGATGTGAAACTTTTGATGGATGAGCAGTGCGAATGTTACAATAGCTATCTAGATTTCAAAAAGCGTCACCCACAAGATCGGAGGCGTATATGAGAACAAATGTGTTGTATGCATTCGCGATGTGTTTCAAATGGGATTGTAATTACATTGTCTTCTTTTGGTTAATAATATTTTACTATAATTTAGTTAGTTCAAATTTGGACGTCAAAATGGAACAATCTCAAAAATCATGTCAGAGTTTCATGGAACCAATTAATGACGTAAGGCGAGGTATACCGGTACACAGCGGGTTGAAAATGTTTATCTTCCAGGCTTTCAGGCGTTTCGTTTTCCTTTGTTCCTGATAATGCAGACTACAATGAATGCCGTGCTTGGAAGGCTAGACTAGACATAAAGTTATTTTCCAATACCGTGAGCTGAAAATAATTCATGGAGGAAAAGTCTATGCTCACCTAAGGTCAAAAAGTAACACACTAGGAACAGCAAGAAACATTTCAGGAAGTAATAAATGACAAGAAAAATAGAATAATACATACTGTCCACTTAACAGAATTGGGTTTACTGAGGCCCGAAAAAGATTATCCTGCAAATTATGTATTTTGGAATCAGAGAAGACGGCCCCTGGAAAATGATTCACAAAAGCCAATGGTACATACATGCACAGTTAAATTTATCCTATAAGTGATGCAGATACATTTCCACATATCTTATGGTATTCGTGTGCTCTCATACTCTTTTTGCAGAATGCATGTAAGTAATTAGGAATTAGGAAGGCTTCCTGTTAAAAATGAAATTTATCAAAGATAAACTTCACAAGTGAGGTGTGTTTATTCTTTCAATGGGACTTTCACAGTTTCATTATCTTTGCCCAATATGTGATACCAACTACTTGCACAAACACTGTGTGTGCTACAGATATGAAAAAATTCCAGAACACTCAAAGCCTCTGATTCATTGTTGTTCATCATAGTGGGAGGGTTGGCTATTTGGTTTGCGCTACTTTGAAAGTGAGTAACCGTTACATCATCATGACATTACATAAGAGTCTTTCAATCAAACAGAAAGGTGGCATGATTGTGCACATAATTAAACAGTACATGATACTGTGAAAAGCAAAATTAGGATCTTTGAGTTTGCCAGGGTTCCTGAGTATGCTGGCAGCAATTCAAGCCACAAGGCATCAACCTAAGATAATTTGAACAAAGCAATAGTTTTACATTATAACCAATTGAGGGACACAAAAATAGCAAATCTGGGAGTGGTTTGTGGAATGAATGAGAAGGAGCTACAAATTCTGTTTTCTGCTGTATATCCAACCCTGAGGCTCAGGTTGCAAACTTGATGCTTGATAAACGTTCTAATCTTTGAAATTATGCCAGTAAGAACGCTCATAGACCAAGTAACACCTTCACTATGCCGAATTATAAAACTTAGTCATTAAATATTATGAAAACCGTCATTGAAAATACTTTCACTTCCACCCCAGATAATTGAGAGTTTAATGCATTGTGAAAGGAGGCCATAGAAATGGGCACCGATCACTCATAGCTATCCACCATATGCTGGGAACAGGGTTCAGAGGAATATACCGGTTCATAAAAAATATGAACCCTATCGATAAATGATTTAATGCCATCGGTAATAGTGCCTAAATCAGAGAGGTGGGGGGAGAAATTTCATTACATCAATGATTACATGACAATGAGGAGCCTGATTACAAACATCCTAATAGGAAGGAAAAAAATTGTACATGGCTAACTTTCAATTCACATTTATGAATATGACATTTCAATTTGAAGCATTGCAAAGCATAAAACAATTTCAAATTCATGAATAAGTTAATAAGTTTTAGTTTCTCGAATGTCTTATTACAACAAAAAAAATGAGGAAATGATTCCACTAAGAAGCAGGTACAAACTCTGCCACACCATACAACATCAAACAAGATGCTATCATTGAGAAGAAAGAAGGGTAAAATTAACTTCACCTTAATTTGCATTATCTCCTCCCATGTCCTTTCCTCATTAGAAAGGTTCTCCGTGAAATCGGGCAGCATTGCAGCATGTACCTCATTGGCAGGCATGGATCCCCTACGATCTGGGGCCATGGAGGATGATGGCCCAATAGTTGGTGCTATTGGGGCCCCCGCAGCCCCTCCTCTTAGGCGAGTGGCCCCCGCAGAAACAGCAGAAGGGCGTCGACGAGGGCGTTTTGACCCGTCACCACTACGACCTCTACGTCTTCCAGTCACTGAGCATTTTTATGGGGTTAAAGAGGAATTTGGTGAACATCCGAAGCATGAATATATCACATTGAGTTTTGATGCATGACACATGCTTCAGGCAGTATTAAAAATGAGAGAAAGTCAAGTTTTTCAAGAACATAGTTATGAAATCAATTCAGTCTTGGAAAAGAAATGTGCAAGTTGTTTTCCCAAAAACATTGCCACCTCTCCATAAAAACCTTCACAGTATTAGCAAAATTTAGATTCAAAAGTTATTTTCATACACTGAATTTTTTCTAGAATGCAAAAAAAACCTATTTCATTAAATTTAAAGGTGACAAGATATATGCAGAGAGCTATTTACAAAAATCTGATTTATGGTGAAATGAACAGCATATTTCATTTGCACATATGTACATATTCTGAAAAACAAGAATTCATTAACATAAAAATCCAAATATAAAACATTTTTAATCCAAAAATTCAGCCTCTTAAGCTATGATTTGGAAGGCTACATCAGATTTTAGATAATTGACTCAAAATTTGTACAGCATGATATTGTTAATTCAAACATTGCCAGATATAAGATGAATTGCTTGACTCAGTCGCTGCCAAATATTTAACAGCAATCAAGAGACAACTAATATTATAAATTTTCACGATATAGCATACACATAAGAATGACAGGTATAATAAATTATTTAGTCTCCTTGAAAATCTCATTATATTACCTCTCTAAAGGTAAACTAAAAAAAATGGTCACTGCATCTACAAGCATACTTCTCTGGTGGCACAGAGGTATGATAAGTATTTAATTTATTTTTAACCATATCCATGGAAATAAGGGTAAATGATTCACCAGACAATGGTTAATCTCTCTAATGCCCTATCTCTCACATGTCTAGCATATTTATATCACAGGTGATGATTAAAGAGCACAGAAAAAATGATAATCATGAATAAAAAAATAAAAACTCATGAAGTGTCACTTCATATTACTGAGAATACCCATCTAGCTATATAGTTAAAGAACCTTATAATGAATATCAATTACTGGAAGCACATAAAAGCTGCAGTACATTCACTCATTAAAGAAAGCCAAAATATACAACAGAAGGTGCAACAATAAGCAGTAATTTCATCACAGCAAAAAAAGAAAACCTTACCTGAGCAAGTATCGTAAATAATGACAAAGTCAAATGATGTATAATAAAATTAAATTAATCGGAGAGATAGTTGTTACAAGTAATGAAAAAATGACATATTTGCATCAATTTTATGATTCTAAGCTTCACAGGAGTAACATAGGATTTCAACTTCCACTTAGAAATCCATTCCTGCCTGACCTACAATTTGTTGCAGTGGGGTTATTTACCTCCACTGCTATCTTAACATTGGAATGTACTAATTTCTATCACCATAAGAAGCAGATGCTCTCTGCATTGTTCCGAGTCTCCTTCCATGTTAGTTCATACGATGACAATGGTTTTGCTGACTTCCTGTCAGCATCTTCAGGTCAAAGGTGTCGGCATGAGGTCTCTGCTTCATTTATACAGTAAAACCTCCCATTAGCGAACTCCCTTACAACAAGCACCTCCGATTAAAGAGCAAATGGAGTAGGTCCCACCAAGCTGCCACTAAAAAGCATGCATTATGACTCCCTTACAACAAACTCCCATACAATGAGAACCTCCTGACGAGATGGAGAGCCGGTCCCATGAGCACTTGTTGACCACTTCAGTATAAATTTTTTCTCGTCGAACACAGTTTTTTTTTCAAAAGTACATGAGCTGGCATTAACTCTTGAAACCCATGTTCCTTGTTTTCGTAAACGTCTGCTAAAAATCTGGGGCGTATCTTGCGTGGAATTTTATGTATTAACAGATGATCTTTTTTCAAAAATTTTCACGACACAAGCAAATAAGCCTTGAACCAGCAAGCATGTCATTATTATTGTTTCCTTTAGCCTTTGCCGTGGTATACAGTTGCATTTTTATAGGTTTGCTGCAAATAGCGTTGGCACAAAGATTGGATTCACGTTGCTGTGGTAGGTTGCAAGCATTTGATGCACACGGAACTAAACTGATCAAAAAAATGTAATGCTCAATACATATTTTTGCGTAGACGTATGGGAAATGAATATACTGTGTAGAAGCCGGGCATAGATATGTTGAGTTAAATATCGTATGTTCCGCATCAATTGACAACTTACGAGTTCTTAAAGTTGACTTCAAAGCACGCCTAAATTCGCCTTTGTACATGCAAGAGAGTCGCAGGGAAAAATTATGTTTTTGGCTCCTCTGCATGCATGAATTGTGATGCAATGAACTGATAGCAGAAGAAAGTACGTGGAACTTGGCCATTACAAAAATTTCTGTTGTTGAGGCATCAGATGATCCCGATTTTGAGAAAAATTGGAAGCAAAGGTTGCAAAAATTGATCGGGCAATACGAACCGAAAGACATTTTTAATGCTGATGAAGCAGAATTTTTCTACAATCTGATCCCAGATCATGCAGGGAGAACATTGCCGTGGGTGGAGTATGAGTAAGGTGAGATTTACTGTGCTATTGTGACAGACAGCGATGGTTCAGTGAAATTACCTCTGCTTGTAATTGGAAAATTCAACATCACTCGTTGTTTAATAGTGATGGACAGATCCAGGTTTTTTGTCAGATCTGGATACGGAACCGGATTCTTGCCTGGGTTTCGGATCTTTATCTTGGTTTTGGATCCTTAGTTTCAGATACTCGATTCTGAATTTCATTCCTTTTCTAATCATAGATTTTTAATAAATATATAAATACTGCAACAATAGGATTAACAAAGAACAAGTAAATTTATTGTAGAAAAAATCAACTTCCTATCATCTATGTGGATAATATTTTCCTGGATCAAGATTTACAGATGCCGTAACTATATCTTATTACTTCTAATAAAAAGATCACTTTTCTTAAACCCGAATCACACCATCATTTTTCTCGTCCCTTTCAAGGGATCATTTAAGCTATAGCTTTCAGGGACCGCAAAAATGATAGCTCAAGGTATCATTTCGCCGCTCACACGATCATTTTTACCGTCCCCTCTCGTATCATTTCTGTTCGCGAGATACGGTAAACAACTTCGTAACTATGGATGATCTACATCGTCGTCGACTGCTTTTGGCTGCAGCCAAACGTTTCTTTCAGAACGTGCGCTCTGATTGGCGAAATGACAGGCCCGAGGGACGGGAAAAAGGACGTGCTCAAATGACGAAAAAAGGGATAGCAATCCCTATCATTGCCGATATCCGTGAAGTGATCAAGTCAGACGATCATTTTCAAGCTATCATTTGAGCTATCCCTGAAAAGGGATGTAAAAAATGATCGTGTGATTCAGGCTTTATCACACACTCATCAAGCGATACATTTTTGAAACCTGTACAACTATTCTTTAGAGTGCAGTTAAAAGAAACATTATAAGTTCATTTTCATTAATAAAGAAATTATTTTCCATTTATTAATCAAATCCTTGAATGCTTTCTAATTCTGTTTTAGAAATACAAATTTTTTTTTAACACTGCCAAGAGATCCCATTTATGGAATATCTGGGGATTCCATTGTTAAGACAAAAAAATTATTACAGAATATTTCAAGCTGCTAAACTAGTAATTTTGCATTGTCTTATCAATAATAACCTTTAAAATGAAATTTGAGAATTTTATACTCCTAAGGAGAGGTTGTGTAACTCTGATATTGAAATGAGATAAGCCTTTTTTCATGCTACTGGAAGCAAAATTTAAAAAGATGTCTTGGATTTTTTCTCCAGCGCAAGAAAAAAAGTAGAATGACATGTGGGGAGCCTGCATTCTCCAAACTCAAGTAAGCCGACGATAGCAGAGTGGGGTAGTGGACTGCAGGTAATGAAGTTCGATTCTAATCGCTATTTAAAATTTTTCTTTCATCCACTGAATAAAAAGGTTATCATCCTTCATTTCCAACCTTTGTGTGTGGTTACTGTCCTTTTTGTACTTCTATCGCTTAAACTAGATTTACAAATGCATCACTCAAAAATACATTGTAAAGTTAACGTAATGATTCCACAATTTAATTCTGCAATAAAGTTTTTTCCAATCATTTCACAAATACAAAATTTTATTATTTTTTTGATGCATAAATTGACGTGAAATTTCTGTTAATCTACTTTTTTTAACTGCCTACTTGCATTACAGCATGGCCTTAAGGATCGAATTTGCAACCAGCAGTACACTAGCCCTCATTTTGACATTTATGCTATCATAGTGCCAAGGGAATCTGGCAAATGTAGGCGACCCACGTGACATTTGGCTTTATTTTTTTTCTTGCGCATCCGGCCTCAACGGAGAAAAAAGTCAAGACGAGTATTTTTTTATTTTGTCTTAGTGGCACGTAAAAAATTTGCTTCTCATTCGGTGACCTGAGTTAAACAAGCTCTCTTTGTCAGTATCACCCATATCTACATTCCATTCGTGGGGCACATCGATCACCAAGCCGCAAAATTTTAAAATCTCCAATCCGGATCTGAATTTATGTATACTGTCTTCGGATATGATTTCTGTAGCGAATGAAATGAAAGACCCGTGGATCTTTGGATCCGTGGATCCAGCCTACCATTCTTAATTTATGAGTCGTACATTTGTTAATCTAATTTAAACAACAAAAGTATAATAAGGTGAGTATTCAGATGCAATGGTTTGAAATTGAAGATGATAAAATTTTTGATGCAATGACTGAAAGAAAAAATTATACTACGATAGGGATCGAACTTCGCGCAGTAAACCAGCTCTCGTTGCCGCCTGATCCCGGCGAATGTAGGTATGATGATCATGCGTACTTTTTTCTCACGATACCGGGGTAATGGGGAAAAAACTGCATATTTCTTTATTTTGCTTCGAGTTGTATGGGAACATTTTCATCTAATTTCTTACCCTGAGTTACACACCCTCTTCTTGTCAATATCTACCGCACCTACATTGCATTCACGGGGTACTGGATTGCTAAGCCGCGAAAATTTAAAATCTACGATCTGGATCCGATTTTACTCCATGTTTATGGATCCAAATCCGGAATCGAGTAAAATGAAAGATCCGCGGATCTTTGGATCCGACGGATCCGATCTGGCCATCGCTATTGTTTAAAAAAATGTACAACTACTATGTCCCTTCAAGCATAACAGAAATTCTTGGATGACCGTTGAGATATTTCGGGAATGGGTCATTGGGGTTGAAGCTCGAATGGGAGGTCAAAATAGAAAAATTCTGTTGCTTGTAGATCGCTGCTTGGCCCCCAAATCGGAGGCTATAAATTTAAGAAATGTGACGCTGGTTTTCTTCCCGCAGAACTTCACAAGTCGACTGCAGCCACTGGGCCTGGGACTCATATCCCTATAAAGAGGCCATACCAACAAAATTGGTGCAGTATTTACTTAGAAGGATGGAGGGTACCAGCAACCCAACTCTTCTCAAATGCACATTCTCCAGGCTATGTAGTGTGTCTTTGTTGGGACGACATTTTGGCCACTACAATAAGGCATTGCTTCTCTAGGGAAGGGTTTAATGAAACTGAATCTAATTGTGAAGTGAGTGCAAGCCAAGGGGATGGAGATAGGGAGAAACTGATGGGCAAGCTAAGCATTCGAAATGTTTAATTTGTTTAATAAACATTTTTTAAACGTTTAACCATTGTCACATTTATAAATATTATTTATTGTGAATTTTGACCCTAAAAATAATGAAATAGTAGTTTCACAATGTATAAATAATCCATAAAGTTGGTACACTGTTTGTTCGGCAGTTGATTTTAACTCAAACTCCATAAAAGAATTGCCAGCCCCGGTGGGGGCGGGGTAAATCCCTCAACTGCAAATCCCAGGGTTGCAGGTTCGAATCCCATCTGGGGATGATTTTTCACTTTCTGGGGCATGCATGTTTGTGATTGTCTAATTGTTGATTGTTAATAGCCCGATGTAAATACTGTCTGAACTGTTTTTGGGTTATTGATAAGTAAATTAATAAATAAAAAATTACTTTTAAAAGAATGTTGAGTACTCCGCAAGTAAAATGAACAACTATTCAATTTGTACTTCACCTGCTGAAAAAAACATGGTTCAGGCAGTTAGCCATGCACCGTCATGTTGAAACATCATTAAACCGATGGCCAATTATTTTCCTCTCCAGTAATAGGTAGTTACTTATACAGGGTTTATAGGGGTTTTCATTTTCATTTTCCCTGATTTTTCCAGGATTTCCAGACCATTATTAGTGATTTTCCCTGACTTTAGAGCACCTGAAAACTCCAAGATTTCGGTCATTTATAGAGATAAAAGTGGTAGTGAGGAAGCAGAGAAGTCTAAACTTATGAAAAATTGTAGGTTTATTTTCATATTAATCATATGAACTTCCAGTAATAAGGGATCAACAACTAGTCCACAAAATAAAAATTATGATTACTTACATTGATATGCCTTCAAAAAGGGTTTTAATTGCAGTAAAAATATATGCAAAGAGGGCTAACCTGGCTTTTCCTTCAAATCAGATGTCATGTTAAAGTAGCTCTTTGAATCAATCTTGATTTTTTTCTTCCTCACATCCTTCTACAAATTTGGCTAAGTGAAATCAAATTTGACTGAGAATAACTTTTTCGTCACCAGAGGGACAAAGCAAAGCATTCCTGGCAAAATTGCTAGCGAATGAAAATGAGATGCGCAAACCTTTCGCCAATCTTTTCATCAAATTGTGCACGCTATAGCCAGAAAGAACCAGAATAGGGCTGCCTCCACAGCGAAGCCAGCCTGAGGCCAGTCGTCCCCTCCTTCACCCCGCCCTCCACTCCTATGCGCAGTTTTTGATCTCTTGGCATTTTCAAGTGATAAATTCTGAAATTTGAACGTTTTGCAATTTTTCCCTGACCACACGCTAAAATTCCCTGACTTGTCCAGGATTTCCATAGCCGTTTTCATTTTCCCTGACATTTCCAGGTTTTTCAGGTTCCTATAAACCCTGTTATAATGCAATTCTTGAGTAAGTAGTACAATAAACTGCTTCACACATTTATGATTTTTTTAGCAACTACTGTATAAACACAATTTATTTTTGTTAGATTACTCCTGCTTCTTTCATATGACAAGAAAAGCCCCTGAAAAATATGTTACTTAGCAAGTCTGTACAGTCTCAGTGCTTGGAGGTTGATGGAACGAGGTCTTGTTGTTCTTCTACTGGAATCGACAATTTCTTTATCATGGCCTTAGTGCTGTGTTCCGTTTTGGCAATTGGGTCAATCTTCAGTTTTCTGTAGGTAGCTTCCTTGAGGGTGCCAGAAATCTTCCTCTCATACTCCTATTTTGTTATCAGAACTGTGCTGCCATCAAAAGGACTAACGTGGAAGGAAACCCGGAAGTATGCAGAGAGCACTGAACCAACACTGCAGAAACCTTCTATTTAACATTATAGGAGACAGTAGGTATTAAATAAGTCATCTTCAAGGAGCATCATAAAAGGCTCAGTTCTCACAGTTAAATCTGATCGACCTACCACAGACGTAACTATTACTCTTTACTTTCAAATTAGTACTTAATGTAGTAATTCACAGACATGCTGCTGTTCATTTCCTAAGGTAACAAAGAATATACTTGGTCTTTCCCATAGCTCATTCAAAAACTTTCTGGCCCATTCTAAATTTCACCACAAAAACAAACTAATGCTGCATGACCAATTGGACTGAATTATTTTGTATAATTCTAATAAAGCATCTCCTGACACATCAAAGAAAAAAAAATCTCACAAAAGTGATCACTACTTTGCCAATGTTAAAGCTGCTAATTAACAACAGTAAAGATTGATCACCATGAGGTTTGAAGTAGTTTTGTGAAACATCCTTCTAATATTATGATGATTGACTGACAGCTGGTGTCCTATAGATGCATAAAGCTGAGAACAAAAATTGTAAGCATAACTACTGATTACGTCCAGTACTTTGGCTTTGCCTTTCTTCAGAGTACAATACTAATTCAGCATATCCTCAAATATCAAGTAAAAGAGGAAAGAAGAGTCACAGAAATGAAGAATCAGCGAAAAGAGAAGCCTGCTGAATACTTTGAAAAGAAGATGGGACACTGTTTCATGGGAGTGGGAAATGGTGGGATGGCATGACTTATCTGCTTTAAAACAATCTATGTGTTATCCAAATATTTTATCTCTATGGCAGGATGAACTGTACAGGGAGTGATGTCAAAAACAAGGATCCCTTTTCGTGGTGGGATTGGGGTTGTATGTTCTTGTGGCCCCTAGAACTGCACTGGTAGGAGCAATGAATGTTGCTCCTGGGGCCATATTCTGTACCTTTGTCTTCTCCCGAAAATGGGAGAAAGGAGACTAGTCAGCCGCCTGTGCGAGAGTTGTCACCCGCCCATATTCTCTAAACCATTTTCGCCGGAGAAAGGAGAAAACTCTGTCGCCTGGAGAATACTAGTCTCCCGAACGTATTCTGTAAGCCCTCTGAAGTGCCTTCCATAAGGTGCCCGAATGCGCCTTCTGAAGGCACCCAGATGGGCGCCTCAGTTACGTCCCACTCAAGAACCCAACGTATCTCTTTCTCCCATGGAGAAAGCGCGCATCTTGACAGTGATTTGTTAATTATTTCCAAAACATTCATTGCCATGAGAATCGCGAATAGCTAATTTTCGTCCCTAAAAAATGTTTGAGGAATATTATTAGTAAATTAGATTGTTACTCGATACGAATTACCAGAGTCGAGAGATTTTGATTTCCAAATCCTATTACTTGCCAGCTGATTTGAAATGTACTCACTGTGCAAAGTCTCTCTTTGAGAATGTGTTAATTAGGTATGATGCTCACAAGTTGATGGTAGATATATTTTTTATTCATTTGCTGCTGACGTTTTTTTGTCTTGATACAATTGCATCGATCTGTAACATAATGTAGTGGTGTAGTGCAGTGCTTATCATAATATCTTTGGCATGACATGAGGCAAGTTATGACCCACGGTCATTGTGTCTCTTTTACTATGTATTCGTGACCTGAAAAGTGTTGTATGTACAGTGTGTGGTACTGTTATTGTTCATGAGAATTACCTACATTCAGGTAATGCAATACCATATTCTGCCACAAAAGTGCAGTTTGTAGTCCACAAAGTTATTGAATTGCAGGGCTACAAAGTACTTGGGTGAAGAAATTTTGGTCTTTTAATTATTACAGCAATTTACAAACTTAATGCTGGTATTAAATGTGATATGGTGATGATTAAACCACTTTTTTTTTGCTACAAATGCCTTTCCATTGGTGGGACGGTTATGATTTTTAAACCTATAAGCTGGTTTATTTGTGTTAGTGTTTTGAATAGCAGCTGATGATATTAAGTTAAGTAAGCATGGTTTTCCGGAGTTATAAGCAGCAGATTTTTACACACAACTGTTACTTGTAACTCCTCAGTCCTTCATTGTCCTTGCCTTTCAATGGAACATTGAAAGGCAATTCATCTGCCAAAAGTCATTGAAAGGCATTCCATGAATCTTACACCTAGAAAGAGGTGGAAGGGAGAGATTTTTCTGGGATTGTTTGTAGACTATATGAGGGGAAAGTTTGGCAAGAGGATATTGTAAAAACCATATTGATACCTATACTGAAACAAGAGTGACAAAATAATGCGAAGAATATAGAGCAATAAGTTTGATTTCACATACAGCAAAGTTGGTGCATAGAATCATCAACAGAAAGATGGAAAAGAGAGCAAATGAATTTCTAGGTGGGGATCAGTCTGGATTTTGCAAAGGGAGAGCCACTCAGGATGTGATTGCAGAGATGAGAATATCAGTGGAAAGGAATCTGAAATATAATCAGGATGTATCAGCATGTTCACTGTTTTTTGTTTCCTTTCTTTTACGTTACCCTTAAATTCAGCTTTGTCAATGGCACCTCTTCGAGCTAAATCAGTACACAGTGTAGAAGATGAAATGACATACTTCTTTACGATTTCCTTTTTTGAAATTTTAGGATTACTGTCCAAGTCATTAGGAATTTTTAAACTTACATCGATAGATAGAGTTTCTCTGTTTAATTATTTTAACTTCACCTGCATCCTGAACTGAGAACATTCTCATCTACCTATCACCACAGTTTTAAACAATCACCACATTAGAGGTCGATTTCCTGGGGTCTAACAATAGTCCTATTGTAAGTCCTAATGCTGTGCTCCGTAAATTTATAGAGGAGATAGAAGTGCGAGGCCGGTGATAACCTTACTCGAAAAATATCAGCGTTTTTGACAAAAAGCAGTCAAAGAATAAGGAATCAAAATCTACATTTAAGTAAAGCCTAGCACTATTTGAAATTAAAGAACGCGTGACTCAATAAGGAGATGGGTGGTTTACACCCCTCTGCCCGCAAGTCGTAGGTTTAGATTATTTTAATGTGAGTGTAACTTGGTATCCATTGTTTTGATCATGAAGCAACAGTGACTTATTTTCTGCCGATATCGTGTTTAGCTTAAGAAAAAGTAATGCGCTGTACCTTGATTATTTTGCGTGAAAGATGCTGATCGTTTGGAGTTGTCTATATAGCGAGCCTTCTCCCTTTCCCCTCTGTAATTACCAGCAATATCGTGTTTGGCACAAAAGATTAATGTGGACCTTGATTACTTCGTGTCAAAAATCCTAATCACATGGAATCGTCGAGAGAGCGTTCCCTCTTCCTTGCTACCCAGTATTTATTGTGATGCAGAATGATGACCAATTGCATCGCGATGCAACAGACTAAAATGGCCTGGCATCTCGAGTTTCATAATGTTATCTTTAATTTCTTTCTTATACTTTGCATCGAAAATATTGAACAGGAGTGGTACAACATAATTCTTCAGTTGTAAGATTACCGCATTTTAAATTTCTTGAAGCAAGTGGAACCTGCATGACATATGGATTTCTAATGTCATAGTCCATGTGCATGAAATGCTAAAGGCATTTCACTAAAGAGGTAGTGTGAATCAACACAGTAGTTCAATAATTATTACCAAACGGATCAAAGCAATAAGAATCTTACACCAGAAGACATAAATGATATTTAAAATTGTCATTCATTAAGAACTATGACTCAGGAAGGGATTAGTGCGATGTCTTGTGGCTGATGAACTAGTATTAGTAAAAACAATTACATCTGTATGTGTAAGCAATATTGATGAATAAGAAACGGTTATGCTTTGGGGTGATGGTAAATTGTTAAGGATCTTTTCCATTAATACAGATGATTAACCACAAAAAAATCCTGTGATTCTACGACGTGCAAAGAAAAAATGCTGTAGTTTGTTTGTAACGAAATCCCGTTTACAACGAAATGAAAGTCCGGTCCCCTAAAATTCGTTTTAAGCAAGTTTTACTGTATGCAATTTACTTATAATGGGTATTTCTCATGTTCCCTGCTTTGCTGTAACCTTGTGCAGTGTGTGGGGAAGGTAAGCCCCACCAGTGAAATTGTGATCACCAGCACTGTGGGGGGAGCACTAGGTGACTCCTAGCCGAGGAGTGGAGGTGTGCCGTGAGAGAAGAATTGAACACAATGTAAGAACTTGGTACATGGGATATTGTGCAACGTCCCATCAGAGCCACTGTTGTCAGCAGTTAGCGTGTCTTTACCGTTATGAAAGAAGGTGAAGCAAGTGTAAAGTACAAAGCTAGATTATAGGCTCAGGGTTGCCGACAGAGGTATAGCTGTGAATATTTTGAAACATACAGCCCTGTTGTTCAATGTAAAACAGTAAGAGTGCTTATGGCTTGGCTATTGAGAAAGAATGGTGTATTAAACAATTAGATGTTGTAAGTACATACCATAACTCTTTCTTAGACAACCTTGTGTACATGGAGCAGGCTTCTGGATTTGTTATGGATGATCCTGTTGCATTTGTTTATAAACAGAGAAAAAGTGTCTACGATCTGAAACAGGCAGGTTGCAACTCAAACAACCACCTTCATAACTTCCTGTTGGGATTAGGATTTGGGGAGTGTCAAGGAGCCAGGTGTATGTTAGAGCTAGTGTAATACTAGCAGTACATATATGTCGGTGACTTTTTACTTTCTGGTGATAAGGAGTGCATTACCAGTGTCAAGACTGAGTTATCAGCCCATCTCAAGGTGAAAGATTTGGGAAGTGTTTCCAGTTTTCTCTCCATGCAAATTACTTGCCCAACTGAAAGCAATACTTAAGAGCCAGAAGTTGTATTTTGAGCATATTTTGAAGGAGTTCTTTTCACTGGATATAAGGATGTGCAATTTTGAGAAAGACCCAAGTGAACAATTTTGTGAAACTAGACATTAAGGCAGAAGGATCTTTGTTAAATATGTCCACCAACACAAGGGCTGATTTATCAAGTGCAGTATGTTTTGTTAGCCCACGTTGTGAGGATCCAGTAAGAAGTGACTTGGAGTATGTTAAGCATATTTTTCATTAACTGATGGAGACGCAAAGTGAACAGAGATCTGTTTCAAAGTATACTTTTATCCTAGCAGGAGTGGTAAGTTGGCGAATTCGGAAGCAGATATCACCATCAACATTGTCAACCCATGTATGTTGCCATGTTTGAACGTGCCACAGAATTTAAGTGGCTGAGGGATTTCTTGCTAGAAATTGGTCAAGGTGTGTTTGCATCAACACCATGGGTAGTATTGGCAGATAACACTAGTGCTACTGCCATAGAAGGTACAATGTTTGTCAATAATAGATCAAAGTATATTTGTGTTAAATTTACTTACCTTAAGGACCTAGTTAATAGAGGTGAAATTTCATTCAAGCATGTTGAGTTCAAATGAAAATTTAGATGATTCACTCATGAAACCTCTCACAGGTTCAAGAACCAAACGACCATCACTTAAATTAGGCATTTTTTAAATTCTTTCGCTTATGCTCATGTTTCTAATTTTTCTCTGCAGTTTGGGTTAATTGGTTTAGAAACAATGATATATGTTTTGTTTCATATTTTCTTGATTTCCAGTACATATTTTTATTTTTTTGCATTAACACAATACTGTGTTTGTATGTTAAGTTTCAAGGAGAGGTGTTAAGTTGGTGGCAATACTTAACATGTGAAAAACATCCTTTATTCTGCTGGCCTCTATATCATCTTGTAACCGAGTGAATAAAGCAGTTTAGTTTTGTCTGGTGAACAAGTAAGACATTTCTTATTGTCCGTGCAATCCAAGTCTAGAATATTACCCAGGGAGTTGCAGTAATATGGCTGTCAGTTCAATAAACAGCCTTTAGAAAACTCTATCCCAGCTAATAAGTTGTAGCCCTCAGGAAGGGCTTCTGTGATTTCGTTCACGCCAGAAGTTGATTAGGTATCAATTTAAAAAAAATGTATCATAAGATTTTGACAGAAGAGTTGTATCAGCTAACAATATCATATTTCATAGTGAGTACTATACATCCATTGAAAGACATAAGTTTACAGTGCAAATTTAGAAATAACATGCACTGACCATAAAAGTCAACATTCAGGCATAGCAATTTTTCTTGCCGATGAGAGGCATATGAAAAATGCATAGGGAACCAATATATTCATACAACTAGGGAAACTCTGAGTTTCATTTGATTGTCATGTAAGAAACCACTACATAATGGATGAGAGGTAGGTACATGGGTGGAGTGACAATCAGGACTCTCACAAAAAAACTGATGTGCAATTGGCAGCTTTGCTAATAAGTGAGAGGATACCAAGAGTGCAGATACTATGAAAGATTTAGTCGTAAATTCTGAATGACATAAATCAAGCAGCAAAACTTTACACTACCCATGCTACTACAGTGCAGGTGAACAAGCATAAAATTATAATGCTTGCCCCAAACATCTTTCTTACCTAGGATATTTTAGAGTTGTTGTGGAAGAGATATGTCAACTGAGATGATTAATCAGCAATTATCTTTAAGAAAGATAAACACAACAACAAAACATAAACAATGGCGATAATAACCACAACAATATCGAGGCATGCTTACACTCCTCTCCTCAAAAACATACATTCAATACAGCTATGATATTATTTAACATGAAAAATTCTGCAAAAGAATGTAAAATGAGTTTTTAATGAGTTAACACTCCACGAATGCACATAAGCAAAGCAAAATAGATTTTAAAAACACGTAGATAATAAATATTATAATACATTCATACATGCGAATCGTTTTAAATGACTTTGTTTAACAACCATGCGTATGAATTAATTCCTACAAGTGTTTGTCCACAAAAGACAGAATGAACAATAGAAATGAACCTTAAAATCATTACACTCAACATTTATTCCGTTGAAACTTAAATTTACAAAACAATGCAGTCAAAAGTGAATGATACATCTACGAAAACATCCAAAATGATAAAGAATGCTACGAGAGGTATCCTCGACGATCCAAAAATGACTTGAATACTTACCCACAAGGGTGTTGTGCATCTGTTTGCTGGGCAAAAGTGTGGCAATACTTGACGGGTCCCTTGAAAAAGCATCAACGCCTCCAGACCCTCCATCAGCTCCCCCGAGACCTCCTTCGGCGGCGGGATAGCTTTCTTGGTAGAATTCGGAGCCGGCCTCCTCCCAGCCCTGCTGCTGCCTTCGACCTCCAGGTCCGCCGCTTCCGCCTCCAGCACCAACTCCACCCCCAACACTTCTAGGGGACCGTTTAGCCTTCCTCTCCCCGCCGGACATTTCGTTCCTACCCTTGCAAGAAAGGCACAACCCAAAATAGTAACCACTCCAAAGAATAGAGGACTATTGGATTATTGATAAGATCACACACGACAGCATTGAAAGAAAAGTGGACAGTGATAACTCAACCTAAAGGAAAGGTGCGTTGCAAACTTTTCTAATGTGCACACAAGGGGCTGGAGGCGTTATGGAATCTATTCTATAATGTGCAAGGGAATTGGAGCCAGGTCCGACAACACACATAACACGACCACGGGGCCGACAATACTTATCTGCCATCATCTACTAGTGCCGACAGTCTGTGGGGGAAGGCGACGGCCGACCCACCTCCAACTGTGGTGCGAACAAAATACTCTAGGCCCCCCCCTTTTCGTCTGTCATTATTCATGGCTAACCAACTTACATTTCATTCCCATTACATGTTATTGTAGCACTATCTCCAGTTTGCAACTATTTTATATCTTCACGCTTCTATGATCACCTAAGAGCTACAAAAGAATGCAATCCCCACATTAAAATATCACTAACATCACTAAATCAACACACACATAAAACTCATCTTACTCACAGCTACAGCTGTTTATCAAAAGTAAACATCAGTAAATAAAGTACACACGAATGAAATGGTACCCCGAGAGCATTTTTTGACAAATAATGAGTTAATTCAGAGTTTACTCAACTGATTAATTCAATAACTGATGTGCAAAGCTTAAAATAACCCAAAATTGACAGTATCACTGCATAAAAATAAAACACATTTACCTTTCACTTCTACGAATAAAATCTCCTCGTGAATTCACGTTTTACTTGAGAATTATCATTACGGTATTTTTGTAATCCTTTCGAGAAACAAGTTATGTACAAATATATACTGTTTGTATCTGCCATAAGTTCCAAGCAGACAAATTCCCTACATCTAGCACTGCACTGGCCCGTCTGACTGACGTCAGACACGGTTGACGACAGCGTTGACAGCGACAAAACCTAATCGTAGGGCGTAGTCCTCAGCAACGCGTGTAGAAGTCACGCAAATTATCGATCAATTTGAGGCGGAGGAAACATGGGGAACATAGAACCTGTATTTATTGCGGCGTTGGGCCTGGTCATCATTAAAGAATATATTGCCGTTTCTAAAATCACCATTACTGTCCATAGGAATGAAATATTCATTTTCTGTGGGTAATAAGGAAGGTGGATTGCGAGAACTGTTAACTCCACATGCTGCGAGAGTTAATTCGTTGTCATCCGAATTCTGCATTTATACATAATTTTGCGTGTATGAGCTTCAATATTTATTTCACTACTTCATTCAACTTCTTTAGCGTATTTGCTCTGCACCGACGGCCTTCCTTTTTCTTATTTGGCTTCCGTAAAGTTAGGAAGAGGCAACCCAAGAGACTTCGTTTCTTTTACGTTGGAATTATGTGATTTCGAAGAACAAAAGATAAGTTTTCTCGTCTCATGCTATTACAGATAGTAGGAAAAATCAATGAATACTTTTAACTTTTAGTAGAGAGTTTACTTTTTCTTATATTATCACTTTAGTAAATTATCCGCAGTGGTTAGCCAAGGGTACTTACCTTCAACAAGGAAAGAAAAACTACTAAGGATGGGATGAAGAGGGGGATGGAATTTAATGATTTAAGTGGAAAATTTCCAAAATGGTAGGGATCGGTAGCTGAATAAAATTCAAATAAGGACTATCCTAACTAGTAGAGAACTACTTAATTATGAAAATGGAGAAGAGGTGGATGAATTCAGACATGGTGGCCAAACAATAAGAATATTCAGTGGGCATCCCTTTCAATCCTATCCTTATACCTTTCCTCCCGGTCTGAAGCGCCTATTAGTGCGGTAACAGACTTGAAAACACCCAAGAAGAATATTCCGTGGGAGTCCGCCATCCAGTCCATTCCTATCCTTATACCTTTCCTCCCGGCCTGAAGTGCCTATTAGTGTGGAAACAGACTTGAAAAAACCCATGATATTCAGTGGGCACCAATGGGTAGGCAACGAGTAAAAAGTCTCGCTTATAAAAGGGGCTCTAATATTTTTCTGACATTTTACATAATTTTACTCCATTGCCATGGTAGCAAATCACAATCTTTAGCCTGGGCCTTGTGAGATAAGTTTTGAGCAAAAACTGAGAAATATTGGGTATTGAGGAATATTAGCACCTTGTGTGCATGTGCAACTTACAAAGGGAAAATTAGTTATGGTTTTGCTGGTATGGGGAAAAATAGAAGAGGACTGAGGGACAAAATACTGTGGCAGGAAAAAGAATATTCCTAGTCCTCTCAAAATATTTAATGTTGTTGGATGATGAATACCAAACAGGAAATGCATAAGATATGAAATTAGCAAAATTTGTTCAAACAAGTATTTCGTTTGAAATAATCTGAATGAAACTGACCTGTTCAGTACTATAACTTAAAAAGATAAATTAATTATGAGTAATCCTCAGCTATACCTGAGCCAGGAGGTCTAATGTAGAGTGACAAAAATACATTTCCAACCAGTCTTCATATATCTTGGATTCATTGAACAAACCAACAGAATGTTTCTTAGTTTCAACAAAATTTAATTTTCCTCAGTATCAATATGAAATTAACATTATTTACAATACATAAAAATATAACAAGTTTCATTTACCTGAAGAAGCGCCTTCATTTGCATAAATATAAATATATTCACTCACAATATCAGCAAATAATGGAGCTTTACCACGATACAAGCAAAGCATGTGAAAAAGTGATTAACCTAGGGTTGATTGTATCACAAACAGGGAGGGAATGTAGGGTTGACTTAGATGTGGGAACTGTACAACTAGCTTGCCATTATTTGCTGCACAACCACCACATCTCCAGTATCAGCAGAGAAATAATCTAGAGATTTCTGATCATTATCAAGATCAATCACCATCCCTGGATGCTGTAAGGGAAAAGAATATGCACATACATTTGTGAACTGTTCCATACAAGTATAAGACGTCTTTTAGAGACAAAAAAATATTATTATTAGGTACATCAAATGACTTTAACCAAGACTTTATACATAAGAGTGGCGGGCAACGTATTATATCATTGTATGTCTAAGACACAAAGGCATATTAAATAAAAATGTTCCCACTGAATAAAAATAAGTGGACATAGCATTACATTTCAGCAACAATAACCTTTTTTAAAGACATAGCTCTCCCCAAGAAAAACATTGCCACCCCCAATGACTCAATATTGGTTGTTCTATTTTTTTAGGAAAATCAATCCTCAACCACCTACTTCAATAGAGGAAATTAATTTCATTACAGTTTATGGTGAGAAATATTGTATAACATGCATTCATATCAAAATGTTTTTTAAATCAAAGACAAAACTTGGGCCTCTTGAACATGTACCATGATATTGGCAAAAACATTAAAATTAGTGATGGCCGGATCGGATCCGTCGGATCCAAAGATCCGCGGATCTTTCATTTTTTCGGTTCCGGATCCGGATCCAAAGACACGGAGCAAAATCGGATCCGGATCCTAGATTTTAAATTTTCGCGGCTTAGCGATCGAAGCGCCCCGTGAATGGAAGGTAGGTGCGGTAGATATTGACAAGAAGAGGATGAGTAACTCAGGTCACGAAATTAGATGAAAATGTTCCCGTGCAACTAGAAGCAAAATAAAGAAATATGACTTTTTTCCCCATTAGCCCGGTATCGCGAGAAAAAAAATACGTAGGATGTCACGCGGGTAGCCTACATTCGCCGGGATCAGGCGGACAACGAGAGCCAGTGTACTGTGCGAAGTTCGATCCCTTTCGCAGTTTAATTTTTTCTTTCAGTCATTGCATCGAAAATGTTATCAATTTTCACTTTCAAACCATTGAATCTGAATACTCACTTTATTATACTTTTGTTGTTTAAATTAGATTTACAAATGTACCATTGATAAATTAAGGATGGTCGGGTCGGATCCACGGGTCTTTCATTTCATTCGCAACTGAAATCATATCCGAAGACAGTAAAAATTCAGATTCGGATCGGAGATTTTAAAATTTCACGGCTTGGTGATCGATGAGCCCCGCGAATGGAATGTAAGTATGGTAGAAACTGACAAGGAGAGGGTGTGTAACTCGGTCGCGAAATGAGAAGAAGATTTTTTTCGTACCAAAAAAACAAAATAAAAAAATACTCGTCGTGACTTTTTTCCCCATACGCCCGGATGCGCGAGAAAAAAAATAAAGCCGAACGTCACGCGGGTTGCCTACATTCGCCAGATTCCCGTGAACCTATGATAGCGTAGTAGTTAAAAATGAAGGCTAGTGTACTGCCGGTCACGAGATCGATCCTTAACACTGCCTAGGAATATAGGCTATGCTGTATTCCTAGGGTGATAAAGTAGGCAGTTAAAAAGAGTGGATTAACAGAAATTTCATGTCAATTTATAAGTAAAAAAAATATTGGAGTTAGTGAAATGATTGGAAAAACTTTTTATTGCAGAATTAAATCGTGGAATCATTACGTTAACTTTCCCATGTATTTTTAGCAACGCATTTATAAATCTAGTTTAAACGATAGAAGTACAAAAAAGTCGGTATCCACACAGAAATGTTGGAAATGAAGGATGATAAATTTTTTGATTCAATGGCTGAAAGAAAAATTTTAAACAGCGATAAGAATCGAACTGCTATTGTCGGCTTACCTGATTTTGGAGAATACATGCTCCCCACATGTCATTCTACTTTTTTCTTGCAAACCCGAGCCAATGGAGAAAAAATCCGAGACTTTTTTTAATTTTTGCTTCTAGTAGCATGAAAAACGGCTAATCTCATTTCAAGATCAGAGTTACACAACCTCCCCTTAGGAGTATAAAATTCTCAAATTTCATTTTAAAGGTTATTAATGAGAATTGCAAAATTACTAGTTTAGCAGCTTGAAATATTCTATAATAATATTTTCGTCTTGAAAATGGAATCCCCGGATATTTCATAAATGGAATCTCTTGGCCGCATTAAAATATTTTGTTTCTAAAAAAGAATTTGAAAGTATTCAAGGATTTGATTAATAATTGGAAAATAATTCCTTTATTAATAAAATAAACTTACAATGTTTCTTTCAACTGCACTCTAAAGAATAGTTGTACAGGTTTCAAAAATGTATTGCATGATGAGTATGTGATAAGGAAGTTGATCTTTATATTAGAAGTAATAAGATATAGTTATTGCATCCGTAAATCTTGATCTAGGAAAATATTATCCACAAGGATGATTGGAAGTTGATTTTTTCGACAATAAATTCACTTTTTTTTGGCAATTCTATTGTTGCTGTATTTATATATTTTTAAAAAATCTAGGTTTTGAAAATCTGAATCGAGTATGTGAAACTAAGGATCCGAAACCGAGATAAAGATCCGAAACCCAGGCAAGGATCCGGTTCCGGATCCGGATCCGACAAAAAACCTGGATCCGTCCATCACTAATTAAAATCAAATAAAAGTACGAGGGTTGTTCAATAAGTCCTTAGAAAACAGTAGAAAAAACATTTTTTTTTTTCGGTAGATTTTTTTATTTTTCAGCATAATCTCCCTTCAGCTCTATGCATTTTCCTAATCGTTTTTCAAAATTTTTTAAGCCGCCCAAAAAGTAGGATTTCGGAAGCTCCTCAAAATAGGCATTGGTTTGGGCTCTTTGTTAGATGTAAACCTTTGCCCGCCAAGCCATTTCTTCAAGCTAGGAAATAAGAAAAAGTCACTGGGGCCAAATCTGGTGAATACGGTGGATGTTGTAATAATTGGAACTTTAATTCCGTAATTTTGGCCATCGCAACTGTGCATTGTGCAACCCGTGCATTGTCTTGATGAAAGAGGATCTTTTTCCATTTCAAATGAGGACATTTTTCCTTGATTTCTTCGCTCAGCCGGTCCAATAACAACGCATAATACTCTCCTGTTATCGTTTTTCCCTTTTCCAAGTAATGGATGCAGATGATTCCACGTGCATGCCAAAAGACCGTGGCCATAACCTTGCCAGCCAATTTCACCGTCTTAGCCTTCTGCGGAACCCGTTCGCCATTGAAAATCCGTTGTTTTGACTGTTCTTTTTTCTCTGGAGTGTAGTAATGTATCCACGTTTCATCAACAGTTATGTATCGATGCAGAAAATCCTCAGGATTGCAAAGGAAAAGAGCCAAAATAGCATCAGAGTCGACCACACGATTGCATGTATTCTCCAAGGTGAGCAAACACGGCACCCATCTTGCCGAGATATTTTTCACACCTAATTTTTCATGCAATATTGAAGCGACTGTGCCTTGTGATATGCCTGTGGCCTCAACTATTTCGCGCACTTTGATTCTTCAATCACTTAAGACTATATCGTGGATTTTGTCAATCATTTTGGGCATAGACACTTCCATAGGGCGTCCGGAACGATGCTCATATTTTGTGGATGCATGGCCACGTTTAAACTCATTCACCCAATTCAACCCATTCAACCCAACAGTTGCAAACACAGGAGCAGATGTGCCACGAACTTCGTCCAACTCAGCTTTGATTTCTTTCGGCATTTACCCTTTTAAATAAAAATGTTTTATCACCGTGCGAAAATCACCTTTTTCCATTTTTATAAATAAACAAAAGCTGTTGACTACAATCGACAACATTGTCGGCCCCGGTGGCGGCGTGGTTAAGTCCTCGCCTGCTAACCTGAGGGTCGCGGGTTCGAGTCCCGCCTGAGTGGGTTTTTTCACCACTCAGGACATGGCTGTGTGTGCTCGTCTGTTGTTACATTGTTAAAATACCCCGATGTAAAGGCCACATGTGCTGTTTTCGGCGGTAGTGGGAAATAAATAAATAAAATAAATAAACAATGAAACTCTGTGACGGATACAGCTGAAAATCTACCAGCTGACTAGTTAGGAGTGCTGCTTATTGGAAAAAAATCATTTTCAAACTACAAGCGCAATCTCTTTGATTTTCTAAGGACTTATTGAACGACCCTCGTATTCTTTTTTTGTGAATGTAATTTCATACTTAGCAGTAGGTATGTACTAATATTTATGTGGACTAAGTAGGCAATTAGAAAATTTACCCAATGAATATAAGTTGTGGTTTTCTAGTAAGAATGGGGCAGAGTTTAAAAACAAATTTCTCTGATCTGTTGCTAGTGCAGATCAGGGGGGAAACGTTGGGGAATTGTTTTTAAAATTGATATTTTTCTAATGCTGGCACAAACATTATTCTCATGGGATAATTATAACATGAAAAAACTTACCTTAGGATTAGTGAGTTTCAACTCTAGAGATCTTGGGTCACTAAAATTCATAATTTTATTCACAAGAACTTTGAGTCTTTGTATTGTCATGGTTTTAGGCAGCTTCTTGCTAATTTTGGTATCTGGTCTCAGTGGGCTGCTTATGACTAACTCTAAATTTTTAGTAAAGGCAATTATACATGAATGAAACATTGTGACAATTGTTCTTTTGAAACAGAAGTTCACTTTTAAGTTACTACCTTGAGATTAGTGACAAATGTACACCAATAGTAAGCTTGAGATAATCTTTTTAAATAACAGCAACATCTATTCAAAGAATCATCAACTCATGGACTATACACCAATGAAATTGAGAGTTTAACAAGACCATGCTTCCCATTAGAAGTCAATAAAGTTACATTTTTCAATTGAAAGAATCAAATGACCAGCTCACAGAATGATTACTTTTCTTGCTTTAATTATGGACGGATTCTGATTCAGTACAACAGTAATGGAATGAAGATTGATCATTAGTGTGTGAAAGTAATTTCCAGGAAAAATTCTATGCTAAAAATGAAAGTAGAGGGCATACCACGAAATAGGAAGAGCAATTGATTTAATTTGGGTTAATTATCACAAACATGGGAATGGTACTTATGACATAGGCAAAAGCATGCTTCCAAAGAGGAGAGTAGCAATAACTGGGCCTACAAGCTAAGATGTCAAAAAGAGGTTAGAACAGAGATTTGTTATGGAGTGTGATATTATGAGCAGTGGTGTGGCATCAATGGCACAAAGGAGAATTAGCATACAAAGGCCCATGGCCAGTGGGGGCCCTGTTGGCTCGTCCTCCTGTTTGTTGAACCTGGGGCCAAACTCTCACCCTGCTATATCTACTGACTACCCTGCAACCACCTCAAAGTTGTGTGGCAGGGGGTGCTATGCCCCTATGAGCAATGAAGTAGTGAACTAGGTGCATATCCCAAAGTTTGGTATGGTAGGCATGGGTAGAGCAAACCTAACATGGTAGAAGTCCACTATAATGAGCACTAACAAGAGTTGAAAAGCCACTCGTTATATGGCACACTTTTTTTTACCGTAGGAATGAAGGTTGAAATTGAAACACTGCAATTTCCACACACAGTTTTATTCTCCATGACCATGGTTTCGTTGCAAGGCAACATCATCAGGTGTGTTGATGATGTTGCCTTGCAACGAAACCATGGTCGTGGAGAATAAAACTGTGTGTGGAAATTGTAGTGTTTCAATTTCAACCTTCATTCCCACAAGAAAGATTTCCACAGTGTTAAGCCTGAAACTATTAACTTTTTTTACCCTTTGGCTGTAGAGTTTAATTACATTGATTCAACAAATTTGTCAATTGTCCACCAAAAAATGCTTATTTAACAATATTTAGCATATTTCCCATGTCAAAAGAATTGTGGGAAGAGAACCTATGTTACTTATATTCTTTATGTTTACCACACTTATTCCCAATTCATCACCCAGAAGTGCATATAGCATCTTTCTATAGATTAACTATAGATTTTAGCTCTTCACTTTCTGTAAAAGACAGCAACTTTTTGCACATATTCATTTAGAAATAACACAGAGATATATTCCAACTTTCAATGGAAACTTGAAAACTAACAATGTAACCTCCGGAAAACAGACACGCATGAAGCCAACACTATGTATACATATACTGGTGAAAGGGTGTTTCAGAGAGCCTTGGGTCTGATGGAAGGTAGTGATGGTCTTGAACGGAAAGCAAACAAACAATACACTCCCCCTACAAACTCATACTGAGCTTCTAGTGGTCCTGCTACTCTTGGGACTTCTGGGAAGGGCAGAGAGAAAAGAATTCATGTAAAGACTGTTTCACACGATACTTGATCCAGCACAAGACCTAGTGTGATAGCCGCTACTTGATATTGAGGATGGAAACTAGCATGATTGGAACCATCCTAGAAGGTTTCACACGATCATCGACCTTGTGCTAGCTATGAATTGGTTATTCCATATGATTCCATACTAATTAAAAAAAGAGAAGTTCGCACACCATCTGTGACGTGACTTGATTGGTTGATGACTACTGGGTCCTACCAGAAATCTAGCACCGCATCAAGTACGAAATCCAGTAGCTCAGCGAGTATACTAGCTAGCATACTGGTTCTATTCACACGATACTGGAAAGTTAGTATACTTGCTAGTATACTATACCTTGTGCTGGATCAAGTACTGTGTGAAACGGGCTTAAGACGCACACCCTCTACTTCAACTATGATTTTTAAATCACACTTAGTAGCACAACTCAAGATTTCTACATGGTTAAAAAAGTAAAACTTTAATATTGAGAAATTGACGACTACCCTTCCACATCAAATAACATGAAATAAGTGACATTGATAATTAAACATTTAACCAGTTGCTTGGAATTGAAAAGGATACCAATGAGGGTAGATGATAAAGATGTTGTATGACTTAAAACCAACTCTCCTTCCTCTGGCTCTCCATGCTCTGGAAAAAAGGAAATAAAATCTATTATGTTCAAGAAGACAGTTACCAAAAACATAAATATGACTAATGCCTGATATTTTTCCACATATTTTAATTACCTATAGTCATCTCTGATATTACGATTCTCTTAAATTCAAATTATGCGGTGGTCTGATATTTATATCCCTCTCAGGCAATGAGAAACTTAAAGATTCATAAAAATAGTTGAGGTGATAAGAGGATATAGTTTCTTGTAGGTATAACACTGAAAAACATACTTCAAAGGGCTGTCTAGTTTTGGAGATAAAAATTGGCCAACTTAGTGAAATTTGATTGTTTCAGGCATTAACCTCGTCAAAACTGTTCTTCACATTGAAAGGAATATTTTTCAATTCTATATACAATGTTCATTATGCAATATGTTTCAAAGATACAACGTCAAAAAGGATGGCCATAACTGCATTAAAATGCAGTGAATCAAGCTGGTGGTTTCACCTCAAGATGTTGTATCATTAAAACGTAGGTCGTTAATAAAAATTGTGAGAACTTACAAAGTATTCCTTTATATATATATGAAATTTGACTACTAAAAATTATAACTCAGAAGGGGTTGTGTACATGTTTGAAATCACTGATGATGCTTAAAGGCAGCAAGCCTTATCAATCCCACAACATGTCCTGCTGACTCTTGGTGACAAGCTTATGGAGGTTAATGCAACCACTGGTAAAAGTAAGGGGTGAGGGTGTTTTGAAAGATGCGATGGGGGAAGGAATGTTGGGTAAGCGGGGTAGTGAGAGGGAAACAAAAAACTGTGCTAAGGGTGTTTTTTTTTAATCCTTTAGCATAATACTGTGCGCAGGAGAAGATTGTAAATTAAAAGTTCTATATAAAACCTTAAATGGAATTACATGTAAATAAAAGAAATAATTTGGTAAGGATTGTTTACCCACTTAAAATAAATTTTATTTGGATAACTCCAAAGACCCCGAACTTTTAATAGATATTTTAAAAAGAATGCCTTAATATATTAATGATATTTTGGAGTTGATTTTGAGGGCCCAAAATATCCATAAAAATCATATTAATCCTAATAAAAAGTAGGGTTTTCAATCCCTAGCTATTTCAGTGGTGTCAAGAGAAGTGTATTTTTTATCATAAGTGATGGTCACATTGATTTAAAATTTTATTGCCAACAGAAGCAAAGGTACGCGGATAAAAAATATTTTTGGGATGGTCTTCACCTCCTTAAGCATAATACTCAGCATAGCAGAAGGGTGTGTTAGTATGTTTATTATAAAACCCTACATGGAATCATATTTAAAGAAATAAAAGCAATAGTATGGTGGATTTTTGCAATACAAGTTTAACATAATTTGGTTAGGGTCGTTTGCCCCCTTAAATTAATAATTTTCTAACAAGCCCTGAAACACATGAACCTTTCAATAAATTTTTCTGTTTAAATGCCATTTCATTATTTTACAAATGTTTGGAATTACATAATTTGAAGGGTTCAAAAATCATGTTATTCTTAATAAAAAGTAGGGGTTGCGACCCCTGACTATTGCTGTGGCATCAAATCGGCATATTTTTATTGCAAATGATGTTTACTTTCATTTTAATTTTATTACTTATGGAGAGGGAAACATGTTGAAAAAATTATTTCAGGGGGAAATGTAGAGGGTAATTTTCACCCCTTCAACCGGCTTCTGCACATATTAAAAAAAACACCTTTTAAATTTATCCCTACAAAACGATCTCTTATTTGATTAAAAATCAGTGAGACACACCTGAGATACCTTCCTTGCGAGTGGCAAATGAAATACAATTTTCGACTTCCATGACCCACGACAAATTTCCACAATAAAAATAGAGAGATGGCAATAGGGGTTTTGATATGTAGCTGATGGTTAAATTCAAAATACCATTGATAAATTATTTAAAATGTGAAATTAATTCAATAACACATCTTCAGACACCAAGGAAAACTAATTTCATGAAAATATTTTGCAAGTGATCTTGGGTTGGGTAGATGGGAGAGATCCACCCAGTCACATACATAAAGTGTCATACTAGGATTGCTGGGCTATTAGATGGGCTGGGATTTTATAATAAGATACCCACAGGAATAAAATCTCTTGCCACTCCTAGTGCTTATAAGAACAAATTAAAAAAATATGCTATCCAGCTAATTTTATTATAGAGCAAAGGAATTTTTTAATGATCATTTGTAACTCAAGTTGCTTTGTCTTTGTGAATGTAACTTTGTTTCTAAACTTAACGAATCCCATGGATGTTTATATCCCTATGGCGTCAATAAAAATATTACTATTACAGATTCACGCACCTTTTCAGAGACTTTTATGCATTCTCTTAAATTCTCCACGACTTCTAGACCAAAAAATTCATTTTCATGACCTTTCCATGAATTCCATAACCAGTTATATTATCAGGGTTCAAACCAAAGGTTAGCTTTGATAGGTGGGGATAGATTTCACCCCGTACTAAGCCATTGGTGTGTGAAATTCTCACATTCAGGGTGGGGGGAGGGGCAATTCCTTTTCCTGGGCCACCTGCGATTACTGACGAAGTTCTGACACGCAGAAAATATAATTACAAGGAGTTTTGGGTGGGGGTGACCAGAAAACTTCTGTCCAGGAGTTGAATCCGGGACCCTCCGGTCTGTAGCCCAACACCTTATCCACTAGGCCACCATGACCCCCCATAATCGGTGGTTACAGTTAATTACAATTTATGTCTGATGAAAATAATAATAGGGAGAATAACATAGAACAATGGTGACTAACTTTCAACAAGCTCAGCATAGCGAGGATGCATCTTCATGAAATCTTTATCAGGTATCTTCATCCTCAGTTTTATGGTGGCAGCTTGTTTGATATAGTCCCTCTCGGACCATTTCCTCTCGATGGCTTCGATTTCTACACCATTCAAATTCTAAAATACAGGAAGAAAACACTTCATTTTCTGAGGAATTTGAAAGAGGAAAATTCTAAAACAAAGGAAAGAAATATGGCTCTTGCACTGGGTAATTTAGAGTCAGCAATGTTATTGCAAACTTGATTGTGTACTTGAAGCATTGACAACATCAGCATCACTCAACCACACATAAAAAATCAGCCATAGTAAAATTTTTTTGACACTTCCCACTTGTTTTTCCTTCTTCATCACCAAATCATCATATCCTGCAGTTCAAATAAAACAAAAAGAGATTTTTATTTCTATTAAAAACAAAAGATCAAAGAAGTGGATAAAAACTACTATTTGGGAGGCAGAGGCAGTCCAGGGCCCGTATTCTCGTTTGAAACGCAACCTCGATTATCTCCCCAGCAACGAAACAGAGGTTGCGTTTCATTGATTTCCTCATTAGAATGTTTACAACAAGTTAACGCGAGTCCCGAAAAACCTATGGTATCCCTTGGATACCACGAGAGTTTCAGAAAGAGAATAAGGATCCAGGAAAGGGGGGTTTATATCAAAATAAAAATATTCTGGCGACAAGGAAGTCAGGAAACACAATATGTATTTGACTTACATTGATGCATTGGGGCCATTTATGTTTATTATTATTATTATTATTATTAAAAGTATTCTACCGGTGAAGGTAGGTTTAAATGGACATTTAATTCTTCCCACCCCCTAAATTTCACACGATGTCCCTCTTCAGCCCCTCATACCTTCTGCCACCTATCATTCCATCCAAGCTACCCGTTCTTCTTCTCCCTCTTCCCCGCTTACCCAACACTCTTCCCTCAATCACTTCCTTCAAAACACCATCCCCTTTTATTACCTTTTCCATCCACACCTTCTGCCTTCTCCTAATTTCATCTATCAAATTTCTTTCCTCTCCTACCAATTCTAGCACTTCATCGTTCGTCTTCCTTTCGACCCACTTTATTTTCTCCATTCTTCTCCACACCCACATTTCAAAAGCCCTAAGTCTATTTTCATCTTCTTTTCGCAAAGCCCACGTTTCCGCCCCATATAGTGCAACGCTCCATATTAAACTTTTCACTAGTCATATCTTCCCTTCCTACTCAACGCCCCTGACATTAGTTCATGCCTACGAGTAAAGGCTTCTTTTGCCAATGCAATTCTCCTTCTCACTTCAATGCTGCTATACCCTTTTTCTTCCAGCACACTACCTAGATAGGTAAATTGCTCTACCTGCTCTAGCTTCTGACCTCCCACTTTTATCGTTATGCTGGCTCTTTTTGTTCTTGAAAACCGCATTACTTTCGTTTTCTTCTGGTTTATCTTCATCCCGTATCTTTTGCACTGTCCCTGCAACGCATGCAGCATTTTTTGCAAGCCACGGGCAGACTGGCATACTAGCGCTTGGTCATCTGCAAACCTCACTGATTTTATCAATTTCCCCCCGACCTTCACTCCAGCCTCCAGTTCATCCCAAGCCCTTCTCACCATTTCCTCCGAGTATATGTTGAAAAGTACCAGTGATAAAGGACAGCCCTGCCTAACTCCCCTCCCTATTGTTGCCCAATCCGATTCTCCATCTGCTACTCTCACTTGCGCCTTCTGCGCCATATATAAATTCCCAATCAGTCTCCTGTCTCTCCAGTCTACTCCTATCTTCCGCAATATTTCCATTAACTTGTCCCACCTCACTCTGTCGAACACCTTTTCGAAATCAACAAAGATTTATGTTTATATTATATATAAATGATATAAGAAATGCACTGAGAAATAGCAAATATCACTTTCTTGCAGATGTTACTGCAATATACTATATTGATACCGAAGTACACTCTGTCATAGATACAGTGCAACCTCTTTAAAACGAGACCTCACGGTGCCCAAGAAAACTCTCGCTATAGTGAAGTATCATCTTACCGAGGTTGGTTTAAATAATCACCATGAAACCTATTGTCAACAATTTTCTAGGAATCAGGTTGGTGTGGTGGTGGAAGTACTTGGAGAGGAGAGTCTGTACACAAATCCCGAAAGAAAGGGAAAGTTTTTGCAGTAATTCATCATCATTGGTCAACAATCCTAGGATTGGTTTGACGCAGCTTTCCACTAGATTCTTCTATCGGTAATTCATATCCCTATTCTGTTTACCCCTTTTCTGTTTCTGTATTCTATTTGGTAATTCATACCCATATCCGACAGTAATTCATATCCCTACTTAATTTACCAACTAACCATTAGATCAAAAAGCACCGTACCTGCTCCAAAAAATGCAAAACGCTTCGAACTGCCGACCATTTTCCCAAATGCACACCTGAACAAGCTGCTCTTTTCTAATGCTCGATCCATTTTTTAATGTTCATTCCATAATTTTGATTAGTTTCGCCAAAAATTTAAACCATAACTGATCAAAATTGTATCGCCTTTATTACTAGCCTTTATGTTTTCCCTTGGTTGGTCTTAATTTTTATGATCTTATATTAATGTTCTTTGTGGCTTTTTGCGGAAGCCATTTGGAATAATGTATCCCACTTGTTTCACCAGACAAAAAGAGACTGTGGAAGTGGTGGAAGGGTTCCTGCCTTGGAGGGCATTTTCTTTCATCTGATGATGTCCACATTGAAAAACAATCTGCTTTACCACGTATAACAATTTTATGGAATTAGCGGTTGTATCACAATAAGTTCTTTTTAAAGATTTCTTTAGGCCCTCGACGTACTTACACTAATTTTGTCAGGTGTATATGCGCAACGGAAGTATGATACAAAGGACTGAAAAAAATGGGTCAAATGAAGAGCCCTCCTATACCAACAAATGTGTTAAGTATTAATTCATATGATTGCTCAATAATGGGAGCAAAACATAGAATGGAATATAGACGTATTGAAAGTCAATAAACTAAGAGCGCTACTCCTTTGGCACTGCGTTCATCACATTGCATCAAGCAGTTACAAGTATAGGTAAAAATAATAATTTACTAACTTCAATAATCTCGTAAATTGTAAAATTAACCTCACGGCTGAGCTTAAAGCCACCGAGTGCGTCCACCGGGTTGCGGATGGTGGGTCGACCTGAATGCTGAAGATTAAATGGATCGACCGAGTAAGTAATGAGGAAGTGCTAAGAAGAGTAGGAGAAAAGAGAAGGTGCTGATAACTCTAAAAAGAAGAAGGGAAAACTTAATCGGCCATATCCTGAGACACGATGGCCAGATGAAGACTATCGTCGAGGGAAAAGTGAACGGGAAGATTGGAAAAGGCAGGCCTCGTATGAGATACATGGAACAGGTTGTGAAGGATGTAAAAGAGAAGAGTTATGTCACAATGAAAAGGTTGGCTAATAGAAGAATGGAGTGGAAAGCTGCATCAAACCAATCCTAGGATTGTTGACCGATGATGATAAAATTAACTCACGAAAATGTTCTACATTGATAAATATAGAGAGCCAATTAAGTGTTTTGCATTTTTGGGCCATGGTGGGCCATCTTAGAAATTCTCTCAACTGACAACCGTGCGAGAGTGATCTCGACCACCTGGGAAACAAAAGAAGATCAATTACGTATTTGTAACTGCTAATACTGCAGTATTTTCACCAATAATAACAATACATTAATTGGATGGTGATTTATAACGTGCAGTGGATATGTAACACTTCATATTAATTGCATTGCTAACAGATCGCAAGCTATGGCAGATGTTGGCCACTTCTGGTGTTTGTTTGCCGGTGACGGAAACTCTCGCAATGGCAGGGGCCAACACCAAAAGAACCTCGTAAAAAGAGTATTTTTTACATGGCAATCATAGGGTCAATTGACGGTGCCCCTGCAATCTCTCGTAATGGCAGGGGTCTTGCAATAGGCCATACTCGTACTACCGTGGTTCAACTGAAGTTCAAATGAGGACTTTAGGATCCTACTTAGTGAATGGTTCCATGTAAATAAACTAAAATTAAATGTTGATAAAACAAAGGCAATGATTATTGGGATCAACTCTCAATATCAATTGGTTATTAACATGAAAATGAAAATTATCATTGATGGCCAAGTAGGTACACCAAAGGCATGAACTATCTTGGAGTCATAATGGATAGGAAATTAAGGTTCTATGAACATATTACATAAGTAAGAAAATTTCCACAAAATGGCTTTTACGAAATATAACTATGAAAATATCCTTAAATTTGACAAGTATTTGGTGTCATGCTTGGGCAACTAAAATGGCTCAACATCCTAAAATGTATGACTCTGAAGCATTAAAATGTATTCATAAATTCAAAAGTGGGCTGCTGCCAGTCTATTTAAAAAAACCTGATTATCACCAATTGTCATATTCATAAATATGCCACTAGAGAAAAATATGATTTTCACATTCCCTATGTGAGTACACAATGTAGCTATGACACAAAACTGTGATTTTTAAAAGAATAGTTATTATTATAATATAATGCTATCTAAACTCTTCTAAGGTAATAAAGAATGATATTATTATTATTACATGAGAAGCACGTTTTTTAAAGTGCTGAGGAATGGGTAATAGCAACTGCAAAAAAGGGGAAGACCAGAAACATTTGAAAAATGGTGCTATGTGAGAATCATGGGTGCATGGATAATAAATTAGCCCTCTTAGTGCAGCGGGTCAAATTATCAGCTTTTGAATCTCAGGTGAAAAGTGCGGCGGGCCGATATTGCGGCCCAATATCATAATATTGTTCAACTTTATCACACTAAAATAAGAACATTTATTTTTCAGTCAATGTACAATAATTGTGTGATTATTAGTTACTAGTTCAACTTAGTAATGTAAAAAAAAATGCATTTGGATATTTATAACAATAGCTCCATAATGTTTTTTTCCTAAGGTTCTACAATTTATTAAATTAAATATTTTTATGGTAATTTCTTTCATCTGGTTCATGTCTAACAATAAATAATATTAAAATTTTCGGAAAGAGAATACGATTGAAGATTGTTTGACAAAGAGCGAATATAGCTGTTGCTATTTTTTTTACATAGAAAGTGACATACATACTTCGCGGTCGTTTGCCATAAACTAAAAAAAAATCACTTATGCGAGGTAAAGTCTCGAGTAAAAAATTAGTGATGGTTTTGAGGGAACAGAAGAAGCAATTTATACCAACCTTAGTTGCGCAGGTTCCCTTCTTAATTTTGGACGTACTTTAAAGGAGAAAGGTTCTGCAAGTAAAACCCAAATTTATATTGGTAATTGTTTTTGTTAATGCTCTACCTCATATGAGATCACGGAGGACCAAGTAAGTTATTATTTTCTGCAAGAGGTGAATGTGAATGGAAGATGTAGCGACTGTTTTCCATTACAATGAATTGATGAAGAGTGATTAATGCTTAAATTAATTAATTAAAGGATAGTGCCAAATGGGTAATTATAAGTGCTGCGAGTGTGAACAAAGCGTTATTATCATTATTTCACCTCTAATGTATTTCTCTATACAAATAGTAGTCATTGCAAAACGTTAAATATGAACTTGGGAGGGTTATAAAACCTCTGGCAGCACGAATTCAAGAAGGTGAGATCTCGACCAAAGCAATAGAATGGAAGCTCTGACTTATGCAAACATTTCTAAGAACTGAACTCAGAGACTGTATGTAATCTGACCCTCGCCCGACTTCTGGGAGCGACCCACGTGAGAATGACGAGGAACGAAGGAGGAAGGGTGGCACAATGTTGCCGCTGACGAGAGATGGTGGGGAGAATGGAATGGGAAAATGGCTCGTAACGGCACGGTCGACCTCTGCAGCCGCCGAAAAAATTAAGATTTTCGGTGTGCAGGGGTCCACGGCTTTGATGATAGTGGCTTAGTAAACTAATTCTGACCTATGTGCTTAAAGGTACTTGTAGAAGAATGATGTCGCCATTTTTTGATTTTTTCCGATTTTTGAATTTCTGTCTTCGAAGCAAGTTTTAATAAGCCAGAGTTCAGCTTGATTTTCTCGCTAACCTGGAGAAATAAAATTTTTTCTTTCCAATCGTTATGTGGAATGATATCTCCTGAATTAAATAAAGAAAACTGCAAGTCTCTATCTTCAATGGTTATCCCGTAGTTGAGTGATATATGAACACGGACAGAGCGAAAAAAGGCCGGAAACGGTCGCCCAAAACTGCCCGCGGCTGCGCTTACCATAACGCGTGACTACTTTGCGCTTACCATAACGCTTACCATAACGCGATAAGGAAAAAAGGCATAGTCACCATTCCAAAGGAAGACCAGGGTGGGACACATGGAGCAAATTTGCATACCTGTATTTATCTTTCGACAAAAAAAGCTGTTAGCTGTGATACAACATATGTAAAATTATTTGACTTGAAATTAATATTTCTTCAAGTTTGACACATTTGCTTGCATTTCGAACACTACTTCAAGCATTAAACCACTTACTGTTAGACTGCCAATCCTTGCAATCACCAACTGCCTGGATGTTCTTGTATCAAACATGTCCACGACAGGATTTTGAAGAATACGAAGGCTCTGGAGGGCTGGGAGTTTATTCAGCTCACTAATGGAGATCCACTACAAATGAAATTAAAAGGAATGTTTATAATACAGGTATGATCAATGGAGCACATACTCTAAAATATCATGAAAAGTGACGCCAACAGAAAAATGACATTACTTTCAATCAATATTCTACCTAAACAGTTGATAACAGAAATAAATGATGCATAATTACCTCTTCAATTTTATTCTCTTGAACTATAAGTCGTTTTAAAGATGGGAAAAGAGAAGTCTTTGGACCATCAGGGAATCTGATCACTTTCACATCAGTTTCACTAACATTTAATGTCTCCAGCCTAGTGTATAAAAAGTGTTCAACAGCATAGGAATATACATCACAATTATAATAAATTTAGAGTTAAGTTTAGTAACCTAATTAATAATTCACAACAGAATTAATACAATGGGTCATACACTTCTGAAATTTAATTATGATAGAGATTAACAAGAGACAATACACCCTCACCCAATAAATATGAAAAACCTTTATTCATTTTACAATGAAATGAGGAACATCATCAAAATAAAAAACACTGATAATTCTACACTGACATTACCCATTCAAAGTGCAGAAAAAATGTGAAAGACAGTATTGTAAAAAAAACACTAATTTCAATGAATAACAACTTGCGACAACCATCACGGAGCAGCATCCTAATACAGAGGGTCACAACAACTATCATAAAAATTATGGGAGCTGTGAGAGCTACCTAATCAATACTTAGAAGATTAATATTACTGCCATTTACCTCAAAGCTCATTACTCAACAACCATAAGCTTTCATAATATTTTGATCGGTGGATACATTCATAAAAGCCATTTTGTGCAAATAACTAAGAATTGAGATACACGAACTAGAACAATCTGATCACAGAAATAAAGCACAATTAGATTTGGTGCACTGATTTCAGATATAAACAAAATCAGAAACAGGAAAGGAAGTTTAAGATCTCAATTAAAATGCTTCAGAAGAAAGAAAGATCAAATGAGAAGATAAAATTATTATCATTAATGGGTACTCTACTGGTTCTGGAAAATTTTTATGGAATATTTTCACTAAATATCCCTTCCCCATCCTTCTCTACCATGTCTCAGAACTTCCATCTCACGCTCTCTCCTGTCGGACATATCTCCAAATCTTTGTATTGAAGAAAATTGTTCTACTCCTTTTACCTTGCTTTCCTAGCATTCTTCCTTCAACTACCTTCACAACTACTCTGATCATCATTTCCACCTATTATCCATTTTCCTCTGCCACCTTCAGAAGAATTCCATCTAATTCCATTCCTTCCCTTCCATCCTATGTACAGTATCAGTCTGCTACATGGAGTGCACGTAAAAGTTGCAAATTTGCTTGTTGCAAGGGGCAATGGGGTCGTTAACCATATTTTTTACTGCCAAATCTGATAGTTTGTAAAATAAAAAGACCCATATTTTTCCATATTTCGATCCATCAATTAGTTCTTGAGTTATAAGTGGTGAAAAACTGATGTTTATACCACTTTCGGAAAAGTAGGCATGCATGCGACCTCTTACTCATCCACTTCATCCAACCAAAACTGAGCATGTGAAGCTACTTTGGCTTATCGCAATGGGGGACACACAGCTGACTCAACCAATGGAAGTGGTTGCGACAGGATCTGTGCGAGCAGACCTTCCGGCATCCCCCCTCCACTCCCTTCCCTTTCCCTGAAAGCAGTCAAGGATGGGAGGTGAAGGACATAGTAAGACTCAAAGCAGCTTGTTCGGTGGGAGTCACCTTTAGCTTATTTTAATTTTTTATTTATCAGTGAATGGCTCTGGTTAGAAGATTAATTTTTTCACTATATTTCATTTTTCGTTTCCATTTAACAATTTCGTGTATAAATTTGCGATTGTGGTTCAGAGTAAATGCCCCCAATGTTCATGGGCGCCAGCAGATAATTGCCAGGGGTTGCATTCAGTGTCGTTCCTGAGCTGCTAGGTTGCTAGTTGTAGCAACATACCGCTGATTTGATTATTCTCACTTAATGCTGCTTTGGTTTCTAGTTTGGTGATAATGTTTTTCACTGGTTACCTTTTCGTAGTTTGCGGTTTTTATATTAATGCAACAGTAGTTTTTCTAATTGTTCTTATTTGTAATATACTCCTTTTCCAAAAACACTGTTCCTATTTTAAATTACTTCAATGCACTATTCGATGCACTACACTACATAGCATGATCATGGAAAGAAGTTGATGAGAGAAAAATTTCAAATTGTTTTAAAAAAGCAGGATTTAGTTTTTCTCAAGACTGCAACTTAGAACAGGACGAAGAACAGGATAGTGAAGAACCACTGGAAGAAGGGGGAGGAGATAATAGAGCTATGGGAGACAATGATCAGTTGCCATTATTTGGAGCTGAAATAAGTTTTTCGGATTTTGTCGGAGAGGATGAGCAATTATCAACAAGTAACTCTCTTACAATCGATGAAGCTATTGACCTGCATATCAGTGAAGAGGTAGCAAGCGAGGAGGATGATGATGATACGGTAACACCAAAAGAAAGCGCAATCAATGCTATTTCTGCTGTTAATGTACTACGACTATATTTATCAAGTGTTGCAGGAAGTGAGAATGAATTAGAGCTATTGGACAGAATAGAAAAGAGAGTAGAATCAATTGATACAAATAAAATGAGCAAGCAATCAAAGATAATGGAATATTTCCAGAAGGAGGCTAGTTAAATGAACATCTATTTATGGTGTATTTTTTTGTTATAGCTGAATTCAGCCAAGAATGTTTTATTTAAATTCTGAGATAGTTCTTTGGCTTAAATTTTTAGATGACTTTTTGAGAGTAAAGGTTGGTACATATTTTTTTAAAACTAAAGGTTTATATGGATTATTAAGTCATATTTTTGTTTAGTTTATCCAAAGACTTAAATATTTTTACTTTGAGAAGATTTTTTCATTTTATGTAGTATATGGAATATGTACTTCCGTTTTATTTATTTATCAGCTACCACCTATATAAAATGATCTCTTTCTGAAGACTGACATATTGTACAATCTACCTCACTGAGAGTTTGGTATTAATAAAGAATTTTTTTATTGACATAATTACATTTTTTATACTTACTTTTCATTTAAGATGTTTCAATTGAAAAATAGAACATTTAAGTAACAGTTAAGCAATACTTTAAGGGATTATTTTCATTAAATTGTGCCTACCCTCAATTTACACTTTCCCGCGATTTACACTCCCTTATCCCCCTCAAAAGTGTAAAAGAGGGGTTTTACTGTAATTAAAAGAAAGGAACTACCCAATTACAATGTAACAGATGAGCAAGGTGATGGTAACAGGTAATAAATCTGGCCAAATTTGATTTCTCTTTCATAGCAATAATATGCTGTATTAGTTGTAAGTTTTGCATAACTTTATCACCCACGGTCATTGAATTCCATTAATTATGCACCCAGGACAACAACCAAGGAATAATCAACTTGTTAAGGCTGTATGATGGAAATGACCTCTTATAACAACTGAAAAAAAATAACTCGATTTTATTACATTCACACTATAAGCCATACTTGGCATAGAAGACTCCTGCTGTACTTCCTCATTGTCTTCTCTTTTTCTTGTATCACTTTTCCCATCCTTCTCCAAATGCATACCTAAAAAGTCTCTCCAACCTTTAAATTCATTATAAAATCAGGATAAAAATAATCGTCCGAAATAAGATCGAAGGTTTTCCCGGCGAACTAGCTGTAGAAAATCTTATTGGGTTTTCCACCAGGTCAGGTTGTCCATGACCACATTTTGATGTTCGATTCGGGCACAGTCATCAGGGCAGAAGAGTGTCGAACTGAGGTTTTGGCCACATTATATACCCTTGCCGGGAGGTCAGGTGCCATGTGATTGGTCGCCAAGATAGAATTTCCATCGAGACACAGGCTTCTCAATCAGTAATGCATGGAAACCAGTGTTAAAAATTATCAAAAATCAATGGAGCACTCCCGACAGCAGATTGGTTGCCAAGACACCATTCCATCACGGCGACCAATCACGTGGCACCTGACCTGCCGGTCGAGCATCGAAACGTCGGCCATGGACAACCTGACCCGGTGGAAAACCAGAGAAGACTTTCTACGACATAATCGTCCCCTTCCCATTACTTTCCCACATATTCCTTCTGGCTCCTACCATTGGTGACTTAGATGACCATAATGAGAGAGACTTTATGTTCCATGAAAACTAACAACCTAATCATCATTAGGTGAATATTATGACGGAATATTTTGTAGCGACCAAAAAAAGTTGGCAAAAGAAAAGTGAAGAGAGAGAAAAACCTATGAGAAACTCTGAAAGAGAAATACTAAATATCATGCAACACAAAATTAAGGAAAAAGATGAACATAACATGAATTCCAAGACCAATGACAATTAGTGGAAATAATAACCAATAAAAATGATGAAATTGGAACTGGTATATGGATGACTGAAAATGTCACAATTGGTTTACATACAGCATCTGGATTGCAAAAATATCATTACTATTTGATTCCTACTAGAATGGATTTCATATTTTCATATTTTATACATATTGCATTTTATTTTCATGGATCATGTAAAGAAGCACGCGAAAAAGAAGAATTATGCCAAAATGAAGAGCTTAGCTGATACAAGAATCAAGTAAAGAGCTGAGTTACACAAATGTTAGGGTTGATGACTACCTATGATGGTGATGATTCTTATTTTATTTCTTTATACTTATAACCATTTATTCTTATAACTGACATACTCCAACTTAACCAACATCAGAGACCATTAGCCAAGCTGGAAAAATCATTATGTACTTAACCCATTTGCATCCATAAGCGTACTGGTACGCGATCTGGTTCTGGCCATAATCACTGGAAGCATACGGGTACGCATAACACATAGTGTTACTTGTAGGTTGATGCTACTGCCATCTTACATCTTTATTAAAACTTTTTAGTCAGTCAATTATACCTGTTACAGCTGCCATCTGACAGCTTCGTTGGCAAGTTTTTCTATTCATCAATTTATAAACTACATTTGTGGTTAAATACCTCAAAACTCAATGTTGTTTGTGGTCACTTTCAATCTCAGAGAGAGGATGCGAATAGGTTAAGTCAAAAAAAAGGAATATGAGATTTATGTACAATTAAGCTGCAGAAGCTCTTTTAGTTTTACATCAGTTTGCCTAACAATCCTTACAGGATTGAGTCAGGCTTTCTTATTGTACACACACAATTAATATCAAGAAAAATAAATTTTTGATAAGCAGAAAATTCACAACATTTCCATGATTGGGGAAGTTTTAGACAGAAAACCTTATAATAATATATTTCACAATCCTCTTACCTAGGTAGAACTCCCAACTTATTAATTTCCTCCCAGTCTATGATGGGATTTCCCTGCAGGTCAAGAGACTGAAGAGTGTGCAGTAAGGGTGGATTATCCAACTTTGATATATTATTACATGGTATTTGAAGCTCTTGAATGCTCGGCCACATCATGACACAGGCCATGGCATCATGCCACGTATACTCCATCTTTCCTAGCACAACATGTTCCAGAGAGGAGAAACAATGCGAGATGCTTTCAGGGTCATCAGGCACTTGGATGCGGTTTTCACTGTGGGCAAAAATAGAGTATCTCAAGGCAAATGAAACCCATAATGCTCCAGCTCAGTGCTGGCACATTAGTATTTCAATCAAGTGTCCTATTTTAATAACACCTTGATTGTAAATGTGGAAAAATTTGCTAAAAATTAAGAAAGCATGAAAATGATCTAATAACAACATTGATAAATTCAATATTAATATTCAATTTTAATCTGCTATTGTGCATTTCAGCAGGTGATTCCGCTGAAGTATTCAAGACTGCTGAGGTCATTTGCACCATTTAGGAAAGGTGGGCAATTGGGTAATGGTATGGAAATTTCAGGTTATGAAGAAAGGGTGGAGAGAAACCCAGCATCAGCATTAGCCTACTCTTAATGATAGGCGCCAAGGGGACCACAGCTTAATGTCCCATCTGATGGATAGAGTACTGAACCGGAAATGCCCTCCACTAGGCACTCAAGTAGGGACTGGTTTTCCACTGAAAAATTCACCACTACTGGGAATCGAACCCAGGTCCTCAGGATGGGAGGCCAGTACTCTAACCACACCAACCCGATCCCCGTAATTTCCTCAAATCAAGACTTAACATTCTTCCGGAAATCGAAACATAGAACAAGACCAGAGTGTGACATTAGACTTATGACGTGACAGTGATTTTTGTAAAAACCATACTGATACCTAAACTGAAAAAAAGGGTGAACGAAGAATGCAAAGATAAGAATCATCACAATAAGGATGGAAATGAGCAAATGAATTTCTAGGTGGGAATCAGTCTGGAAGGAGTGGGCCACTCAGAATGTGATTGCAGTGATGAGAATACTAGTGGAATGGAATGTAGAATATAATCAGGATGTAAGTGGGTGATTTTGAAAAGGTGTTGTTGATTTCGAAAAGTCATTTGACAGAAAAAGGTGGGAAAAATCAATGGGAATAGAGTGGGTGGTGAGACGCTAGAGCAAGTGGAGCAATATAGCTATCTAGGTAGTGTGTTGGAGAAAAATGGTTATATGTAGCAGCATTGAATTAAGAAAGAGAATCACATTAGCAAAAGAAGCTTTTACTTGTAGGCGAGAATTAATGACAGGATCTTTATTTAGGGAAGTAAAGAAAAGAAGAGTGAAAAGTTTAACATGGAGCGTGGCACTATATGGTGCAGAAACATATGTTTTGAGAAAAGGGGATGAAAATATATGTAGGTCTTTTGAGATGTCAGTGTGGAGAAGGATGGAGAAAGTAAAGTGGGTTGAAAGAAAGACGGGAAAGAAATTTGATAGACAATATTAAGAGAAAGCTGAAAGTGTGGATGGAAAAGGTTATTAAGGGCTATAGTGTTTAGAAGGATGTGATTGAGGGAAGAAGGCTGGGTAAATGGGGAAGAGGGAGGAGGAGAACTGGTAGTTTGGAAAGAATGATGGGATGTGTCAGGGACCGAAGAGGGACATCATGTGAAATGTAAGGGGGTAGGAAGAATTTAATGTAAATTTAGACTAGGGATGGGTCGGTTCGGTTCTTCGGTTCCACCGGTTCTTGAGCTTAGAACCGGAACCGAGGCCAAAAATAATCGGTACCGAAATAATTGGCACGAAAACCAGTTTGAAACCTACTCACACTCCGAAAGTGGAGGCTTCACATTAAAACCTGGTGAAATAGTGTACTTTGATGCTTCAAAGTTGCGAATTATTCTAATTCAGTCTCTGAAAATGATTGCTGATTACCTTATCTTACCATTGAGCAATGCAAAGTAAGTGGTAAATGAAGAACCGGAACCGAGAACCGAAAAAAAGTGGAACCGACCCATCCCTAATTTAGACCTACCTTCACTGGTAGAATACTACTAATAATAATATGCCCACCCCTCTATTCTCTCCCACCATTTCCTAAGATTTTCAACCCTTCACCTCAAACTTCCCAAACCCCTTAGATCATACCAAAATTAGTAATGTTTGTTATATGAAAATATTAATTCCTCTAAAAAGGGAACAAGAGATATTACATATTTCTTGCCAACCTAGCATACCGGCATTTTGAGAAAGGGAGGGAGAAATGTAAACTTGAAGGACATGGAAGCAAGTATAAAATCATTGTTACTAAAACTATTCTATAAGAAATGCAAGCCCACATTATTGTTACATTTTCTCCTAGTTTTTGAGCAAAGTCACCCTCACAAGTGGATGACCGGTCTTCATCATTCAGCCCATCACAGTTTAAAACATATTAACTAGTTTCGCATCTTTTCTTGTCTCATATTGAATTCATTATCCCCTTGTATGATTTGAGATAAACGCTCGAGATGGGTATTAATATGCGAATTTATAACTCAAAAAGAATGGACAAATGAGGGGAGAAAGAAAAACTCGAAACTGTAGGAATTGGAATGGCCAACAATAACATGCTTCTTTCTGCAACAATACGGCTTACAATAACCTTCTTCATGAAAGTCTTAACTCATAAAAGATTGATTGTGTTACTCAAATCAGGAACTCATGAGATCGTGTGAGACCCTGACAACTACCAAATTTTGAAATATGAGAAGACGAACATTGCCCCACTGTTTGAAAAATACGTCAAATGATACAGGGAAAACATGCCAATACTATTTATGATGATGAACTAGTGATATAATGAAGTGAAGATTTCAGAAATAGATATGATGGAAAAATATAATAAAAAAGAGAGTAGGTACAGAAATAGGAAATATCAATAATTTTAGATACAAATTGAAATATGCCGACAATTCCCAGCAGGCATACTCTATCCCGTCATTCAGTAACATTTGTAATTTCTCAAAATCTCACACCACTTTAAAGCATTATTTATTACCCTGGTGAAAGGCATGAGGAGAGAGGATTGGGGGAAGAGGTATAATGGTGGGGTTGTCGGCTCATCCCTAGCAGATAAGTGTTGCCTGTTTCCATCAGGACATGGTAAGAGTTATGTACAGGACTGTACATTTCGTATAATCCAAAACAGAGCACATAATACACCTTAAGGCATGCAAGATGAGTCCTCATTTTCACACCACATTGTCAAAAAACACATTACCCTTCCAACACAAACAATTATTTTCACAGAAAAACTGAGATGCAATTTTTTACAGACTGATGCAAACAAAAGTGGCAGATCAATTAAAAGTTGAGTTTTTTTACGCCTTTAGAATATGCAAAATTGGAATAATGCACATCTTCAGCATGATCGATATAGATATAGAAATAAAGATATAAGATACAAAATGGCATATAATTTACACATAACTTTCACCATAATTTCGAATACGGCGCCGAAAACTATCACCATAGTAACCATGACAATTTTTGCTTAGCTACGTCATGCTTTTTAACCATGGCAAACATTCACTTTTGCACGGGAATGAAGAAGGCGGTCCAAGTCTCTTTTTGATGTCCTTGAAATATCGTTGCCGTGTTCACTCACTCACTATAATCCACGATTACCGCTATCCACCGTAATTAAAAGTTTACCTAGTTGTCAACCGCCATTTCACTCATTGGACTTATAGCAACCACTTACAGTAACTCTCGACTTGATGTGACGACTCCTCGACCCTGAAACCCTTGTCCGAGGGTGTAGAGGGAAGCGGTAAGCATAAGCTATGAAACCCATGGCAACGCGAGAGAGGCATCTTCGGGGTCCATTCGAACAGCCTCCCCCGAACAGCAGACCAGGACAGCCGCAATGGTCAGAAATACCGGAAATCGCCTGATATCGATTATCTCATGACATCGGTTGGTATTGAGTGCATCTGCATCTACATAATACCCTGCAAGCCACCTCAAAGGTGTGTGGCAGGGGGTGAATTCTCAAGAACAGCATGTGAAAAACTGTAGGTGTGTAGTTAGCTGTAATTATGTGAGCGTTGTTTATTCAAGTACCTAGCACCTACTTTTTCATCAAAACATGCTTGTGTTTTTCTCGCTACACCCAATATTTGTGGATATAAAATATATAAAATTTAAATTATGCATACTTCCTGTGAACCCATTCTTTTAAAACATAAGTGCCTGTACATGGATACTTAATGAATAACCAGTGACTGCATTCATGTAGAACAATGAAACATTTACAGTAAAAACTAACTCTCTCCCAATACAAGAGAATGAAACTAATGTTTTCAATGATTTCATGTTTACCTCATACTTCTAATGCCAAGACTTTTCATCAATCTGACTTGAAAGTTTGCAATGATATAAGTTCCATATTCCTGTTCATGTCTGGGGCCACTTGCGAAAAAAATATTCAACACATGATAAATCCATGCTTCATTACAATTTGGATGTAAGCCAAAAGGAGAACAAAAAGTATCAAAAGTAGCAACAACCAAAAGACTAATAATACAAAGGAACTAGCTATCCAACCAATCTCCAGAGCAAAAATATTCACACGGCTAAGAATTACTACCTTATATTGAGTAAGCGGAGGCATGGAAGTTCTGACACTATTTCAGCTACAGTGTTCCAGTCTGATAAAAGGTTCATCGTTAGATCTAGTTCTTGAATAGCCGGGCAAATATCAGATACAACTCCTTTTGCGTCAGCCTCACTAATTTTCTGGTTCCTTAAACCTGCAACTCGAAGATCTTTCAAGCAACTGCAACATAAATAATCTTATTGAGATGCAAACCCAAATGAATTATGCACTTTATAAACTATGCCATTGTTTGAGAACACTGACAGCGAGCTATAAAGAACCTAACTTGAAAATTTCATAAATCAGTATTTTGAATGTTAACAAGACGAGACAACCCATTTCCATTTCATTACCTTTGTTTTTTATTGACTTGGTCCAGGCCGACCATTTCTATAAAACGAACGTTCAAGTCTCTCTTCAGTTGAGATAATTTCGTAGGATCAACTCCATATGTATCATCACCTTTGATTTCTCGATATCGGTCTTTCAGAGCACTTAGGAAGCTATGGCCGAAATCAACTTTAGGCAAACGTACAAACGACCCGGAAGAAGGGTGCCTGTGAAAAGACGACAAGGAAAGCATATTATCTAACGTCAGAAAGGGAATCGAAATGAAAAAATGAACTGGAAGTCATAAAAAACTGAAGAAAATGCTTAAAACCATAGGGAGCACGATAAATTCTGTAATACACAAGTGCATAAGGACAGAAGAGCACAACAGGAAAAAACCCTAATGTCAATGACTGAACGCATGCCCTTTTAGGAAATTGGGGGTCCAGTATTCAGATGAATATACCAACCTAGTTTGAAAATATCTAACTCCTTCATGCAATCCGTCGTGTTTACCACGAGATGGATCATCCCATTCAATTCCTAGCCACACCCCAGAGGTTGGAGGAACCTCCCCTACATACATCACTGTTCCGTACTCCCCATTGCATTCTATTCTCCTTCCTTTCATTTGATGAAGCGGCCTTTCATCAGATGTTATCATCTTGTGAGGCATCTGTCGAGATAAAGATATCAAAAATGACTACTTCTCAAAGTGACGACCCGATGAATTCAATAACACAATAATTACAATTCAAATCCGGAAAAATAGAAGTACAACTTTCAAAGCAAGGATGGATAACTCTTTACATTAATTCAGATAAAATCTTCCAGATGTTAAACGCTACATTCTACAGTATTACACCCACGCTTCACTTTTCCACTTTTAGAACAGTGACAACCCACACAACCGTATTAAAAACAGGTGAATAACAAAATAATTAACCTCCTAGCCCTCCTAGTTTTGTACATCCCCACGTGATTCCCGAGGGCGCTTCAATCCATAGGCACTTCTGACCTCTAGCAATCAAATTTTGTACTATTTCAATGGTGTGAAGGAATTCAAAATGTGTTTTTGATGATTAATGACAACAAAAGCAACTTATTCTGTAGTTGTCAGTTGAATACCTAGCAGGTGACAAGGTACACAAGCGGGAAGAAGCCTGGCTTTCAGTAACTATCAGATAATCAACCAGAGCGTGGAAACATTGACACTATCTGCTTTATTATCTGATAATTACTGCATGCCTGCATACAATGCATGCTATGCATGTATGCTTCTTACCGCTTGTGTAGATCGTCTACCTTGTCGCCCTATCTTATTTACATTCTAAAAGATATGTAATACCATTATAAAATCTTCTTGGAAACGTTGTAGGAATTATCTTCAGCTATTCAACTAACAACTACAGAATAAGTTGCTTTTGATGTCATCGATCATCAAAAACACATTTTGAATTCCTAGTGTCAATGAAATAATAGCTAACTCTATGAAAAAATTATCCCCATTTTTAAATGTCCTTTACAACAAACCAGTACTACTTTGATTTATTCTGGACCCTTATTGGTCGCCTTCGTGAAAAAATATGATTTTCACGATAGGTTTTATAATAGAATGACTTCATGATAGACTTTAAACTGGTAGTACATTACCTTTAGAAGCACGCAATAAGGCTGCATGTAAGGGCATGCAGAGGGTCATTACCGGATGGTAGGAAGAAGGACAGGAAATATGCATTTTTGAAGGGAGAAATGGTAAAGGCAAGGTGCTCTTGAGAAGAGTCGAGGTAGAATAAGGTTTTAAGGAGCTAACTCTTAGCTAAATTTCATCCTACGACGAATGCAACATCTAATTACACTTCGGAATATGAACACTGGACCTTTAGCTTACCAGGCCGGCGCGTTACCGACCTAGCCACAACGTCGGTCTCGTTAGGAAAAACAATGCAAAGTAGTGTACGGGTATTCTGATGACGCCAAGAAGGTTGTAATGTACAGTATTTGACAGCTGATTTGAGAAGCTAGCACCCATCTGGGTAAGTACGCATATACGGGCTTGCTACTTGCAATATTCGCAAGGTTGAAGTCGTTTGCGCGCACGGTGGAGATTTAAATACTAAGGTGAATAATGGAATGCATCTTTAAAATTCGTCAAAGAAACGGAGGAAAGGCCGTAAATACGCAAACAGGCGCAAAATACGTAGTTTAAAGAGAAATTTAACCAGATTTAGTAATGAAAACAACCCCTAGGGTAAATAGATGTATTAATACGTACCTTAAATTGCCTAAAGAAGATTAACTGACTTTACTGCGACGACCTTTATACACGATTCAATTGTCAATTATATTTTAAAACACATGGTGTCTCCATAAGAAACCATATTAAATGCAATATTATGTACATAGTAGGTAGGGTTTAATCCTTCCCAAGCACCCCAATTTTGGCTTCGTTATCACTCATAGGCTAGCATACCAATACTTCTTCCAGTACATTTTAGCCTCCTTGACTAACGTCATCATCTTCGGTCAAAAATCCCAGGATTGGTTTGAAACAGCCCTCCACTCGATTCTTCTATCGGCCAACCTCTTCATATCAATGTAATTTTTCTCTTCAACATTCTTCCCAACTTGTTCCATATATCTCATACGAGGCCTGCCTTTTCCATACTCCCGTTCAATTTTCCCTCGGCCATTGTCTTCATCAGGCCTTCGTGTCCGATTTAGTTGTTCCGCTTTCCTTTTAAGGTTTACAGCATACTTCTCTTTTCTCCTACTCTTCTTAAGACTTCTTCATTTGTCACTCGGTCGATCCATTTTATCTTCATCATTCTTCGGTAATACCACATCAACCACATTTCGAATGCTTCCACCATTTTCTTTTCCGCTGCTATCATCATCCATGCCTCACTGCAATTAAGAAACGCGCTCCAGATGTATGTGCGTTGTGATGAATTGTTACTTATTTCTACGCTTGTAATTCCAGATGTAAGCAGATTTTGATAGAATGCCCTCTTTGCCTGAGCTATTCTACCATTTCTTTCTTGATTCGTCCATAGTTGGCTTATCGGCTTCCCAGGTAACAGAACTATTTTACCTCTTCCAGTTTTTGTTTTCTTATTTTAAAAGAAATAGTCAGCAGAATAGCACAGGAAAAGAGGGCATTCTACCCAAAGAAGAAACTACTAACCGCTGGAAATACAAGCGTAGAAGTAAGGAAACAATTCATCAGGACGTACATCTGGAGCATGTTTCTTTATGGCAGTGAGACGTGGACAATGAGAGCAGCGGAGAAGATAAGCATTCGAAATGTGGTGCTAAAGAAGGATGATGAAGATTAAATGGATCGGTAGAGTAAGTAACGAGAAAGTCTTAAGAAGAGTGGGAGAAAAGTAAAGTATGCTGAATACCCTAAGAAGAAGACGGAACAACCTAATCGGCCATATCTTAAGACGCGATGGCTTGATGAAGACAATCGTTGTAGGACAAGTGAACGGGAAGAATGGCAAAGGAAGGCCTCGTGTGAGATATATGGAACAAGTGATGAAGGATTTGAAAGAGAAGAAATACGTAAATATGAAGAGGTTGGCCGATAGAAGAACTCAAATGAGAGCTGCGTCAAACCAATCTGAGGATTGATGACTAATGATGATACTGCTTTTAAAGTTGGTTTTAGCCTCTTCTCTCTTGCTGCACACCAGTACCTTAGTCTTCTTCTTATTGATCTTCAGCTGATATCTGGCTATTGTCCTTCCCATGGTTATTAGAATCTTATTCAGATACTTCTCTGTCTCTACTATGAGTGCTACGTCATTATAAAATCGTAGCATGCTAATTTTTTTCCTCTGTGGATATTCACTCCAGAACACTTCTCTTTGATTTAATTGATGGCTCTCTCAATGACACCTACTTAAAAGGTGGAAAACTTACAACAATAGGCAATTAATGTTGTCCGCAATGTAATCGTAGATTTTTCGCGGATTGTGTGAATTTATTTTCATCCAACAGTTGATCTGTCTTAATTAGCCGTATTTCTGATCTGCTAATGAATGATGGGGTAAAAGTATATCTGCAGTTTCAGCCCCAAATTCACGAGAGTTGAATGCATCAAATAATTTTAATTTCAGGTTGTCATCTTGTCATCTCCAAAGTAAGCCATTCTAGTAGAGTGTGGAAAGGTACTTTCTGTAAGCTCACAAGATTATTTTATTCACGAAATGCGCTGCTTTCCTTCGTACAAAATTTTCAAGAGTGACTGACAGTTGATGGTGAGCCTTGTGTGACGTTGGGGACTACATCACATCTGTGGGGCGCACTCCGAAAGCTATTTTGCCGTGGCCGTCGACAGGACACTAAGCGAGAAAACTAAGCTTTTCCATTATGCTTGACGCGGGTTGCTGACCCCGGCACGAGACGCGACGTATCACGTATATGGGACCTAACGAAGAAATATGCGTTGATGCGAGGGGGTACGTCAAGGATCCTCATTTTGCATTACCTGGGCCGTGGTTCGAAAAAAATGCTGAAACTGCGAACTGATGGAAATTCTACTGAATGAAGAAAGAGTGAGGGGCGTCTTGAAAAAAACGAAAGGTTAAAGCGTCGAAGGATTTGATGGTTCTACGGCGAAGGATGAGAATTAATTTTTCTCAGGATTCCCACCAGGTTCGTAGTCCAGGTGCCGACGTTTCTATAGCTGACTCCACCATTATCTTCAGGGCGTTGATCCTCTCTCATTAATGCTCTGGAGATGATGGCGGAGTCAGCTGTTGACACGTCGACACCTGAACCACCAATTTAATTGCTTAAAACGTTTTTTTTCCAGCGAAAGAGACTTGTAAATATTTTCAGAGGAGGAAATTAGACAAAACGTATTTTAATCGATTTAATATGTATAGAAGTGCTTAAAATTTAAGTTAATATTAAAATTTAATAATTTTCAGCAATAAAACTGTTCCTAGAGTAACTGTAAGATTATGTAAAGTGGTCCAAGTCTAAGAAAAATAAGTGGAGGAAATTTTTCAAACAGCAAAGTTTGGAATATAAATCATGACTTGTCAACTAACAGCTGATCAACTATTGGTGTGGCTATTCAATGTACACTGTGAGAAACACCTAGGTTTTCCGTTTCATTTCTAGTTTGCGTGTGGTTTCAATTTTATTATTGAAGCCAGCACCAAAACTGTTGATTAAAAATGAATCCGATACAATTGTGCTAGTAATTCGATAGCATTGTCACAATTGCTTCAATTGATAGTGCTTCTTAGATCAAGGCTGCTAAAACTTTTTCGTATAACACCCCCCATACACCAGAAAAAAATTTAAACAACCCCCAAAGAAATGTTCTAATGTAACTGCATAGACTAGTCCTAAAATTATCATTGGATAGTAAATGGTTTTACATAATAACTTGCGCGTAGCGCGTATTCTAATAATAATGTACTTAAAATTTGTATCAAAAGATTTCATTTTCTACTGGAATGCTGTTCTTCCAAGTATTGCCTAAGAATATCATATTTATCGACATCTTCCATAAAAACTACAGATTTTTACAGAGGAAATAAACTCAACTTTTTTTACGTTATTGTAGTTGAACGAATGAAAAAAAGCCTTATTAAACATTAATTAAATTACACATAATGCGTCAAAATTGAAATACGATAGATATGGAAACATATTATATCCCATTGAAGGGGTATATTTTTATTAACCTCAACGATATTGCAAAATTAAAAAATCTCAACAAAACTAAACGGTTACTTACCTTTAGAAGCGTATAAAGTGCACCAAAAATATTAAGTGCACAAAAGTCGAAACAAGATATTATATTTCAAGGAAATATTTATTAGAAATAATTAATGAACCTTCTTAGACCACATAAAAATAAAGTTTATCAAAGAGAAATGCTTTTTAGCGAGCGAACGTTTTGCGTAAGAAAAATTTAAGAATTTTTTAACAACGCAATGGGCATTTTAATCATCCGTATTCAACGATTAAGTAAAAGTTCGAAAAGTTATTTTTTAAGGAGGTCGTACACAAATAAATATATTACATTTTCAGAAATTCAGCTGGTGTAAATGTCTTTCAGCAACAATTAAATGAAACCACGGCATATCATATATGGTGTGCTACTTCAAAATTAAATGTCAGGATCTCTTTTCTATGAATAAACCAGAGTGTGGAGCGAAGGGAATTCATTATTGATGTTACCTTTACCAAATCATTCCAACTTTCTTTCCAAAAAGATGACAAATGCGATAGATACAAAAACAATGACAACTAGTGTGTATGAATAGACTACCAGTTTCAGAAGGGCAAAAATTATTCATGTCTAGATTTTTATTTTCAAAGAATAATAATCCAAAAGTTTTATATAGCAAAGAGTGTTGAAGAGCGAACGGTATGAAGATAGAATAGATACATCGAGTGACAAATAAAGCTCTAAGAATATTAGAAGAAAAAAGAAGTTAGCTGAAAACCTCAAATAATACGAGGCAAATTAGTTAGCAAATTAATTAACCAACTCAATAAGATTAAAATCGGCGATACGCTGTGAAATGATGGTCTGATGGAGACTGTCCCGGAAAAGTGACTTTGAAGACTGACAAAGTAAGATATCATTTGAGATATTTGGAGAAATAGTGAAGTATGCATAAAAGAAAAGGATTATCTGAGTATAAAAAGATTATCCTGTGGAAGAATTAAGGGGATAGCTGCATCAAAATAATCTGAGGAAGGTTGACTGAAGATGTTGGTGAGATAATCATCATACAATATTTTCAGTATAGCCACCTCCACAACGAACCCCCACCAGTCCTTTCGTTTACCTCATGTGCGAAAAAAAGTGATGATTTTTTTAGAATTGCCAACCAAAACCTATTACCCGTTTCGCTTTATTGCACCAGCATAATAAATGCAGCGAGTGTTAAGGCAGCTTAAAAATGTTTGGTAACAAAAGTGGAAAAATTTCAAAAGTATTTAATTATAATTAAATAAGCTTTGCAATATGTTTTAAGAAGGTTTTAGTCTTATTTATATCTTCGGTGAATTCCTAAGGACGTAAAATGTACTTATGTTTTTCCTGGCGCGTGAAAACATGTTTAAAGTATTAACACATCTCTTTGTATCTACGTTTGATATTCCACCTATTTAGAGCTCGTGAAGGATATTGACGATGTGAAAGGTTTTCAGTTCCTTTTTTCCCCCATCCTGGTCTTTTGGAAAGGCTTTATGTCCGCTCAACTATCCGCGTACCTTTTTGTGCTCCGCTGTTATTTGTTTTGGATACCCCCTTTGTCTGTGGAGTAGATGTGTCAGGGCATTGAGGGAGAATCCATCATCTCCCAGGATATCCCATTGATTCCATCTCTATCTATTCCAATATCCCCACTCGTTAGACTTCCCACTCCCGTATCCTTCCCATTCAGCGTCCAGCATTCTCGAAATTTCAATCCCGTTTTTCATGAACGCAGCAGCTTTTCAAATTCACACTCATCCCTTTGCTTTCTACAGCAAACCTTCCCTATCCTCCCCCTTCTCTTCCTCCTCACTCACCAATAAACGATTAAATTCTTCTTCCTCCCCTTTCAGAGCCGTCGCCCGTTTGTGACAGTTCTGACGAATGATTAATTAATTACTTTTCAATGGCTATTCACGCCATCGCAGAACTGAAGGGCAATTAATCATCAGCGGACATTCTGGCAGTCTTATCTTGACACCGTGTTTTTCATCGAAGTCTCCTTAATTGAGCCTCTCTGGTACCGGTAAATCGTCAAAATTATACGGATCACGATCACGCAAAACTTTCAAAACACATACTCATTGCAGCTTGGGAATATTTTTGAAATTGATCAGTGATGTCATTATTCCACTCTTGATTATATCTACATCTGCACATTATCCTGCAAGTCACCTCAAGAATGTGCGGCAATGGGTTAACCATCACCAGGCATGCATTCAAATCATTAAGTATTTCCCTATTTTAGTTACAATTCGGTTTTTTATTAATAAAAATATCTAGAATTAAATTAACATCTCCTAAAAGTAAAGTATTTATAAATGCAATACTGCAGTGAAAGCCATCACCAGCTGTGTCGGACATCGCATGCAAACAAATAATTAATGAACAGAGGAAAAGACTAGGGGTGAACACGCAAAACACGCACAGCGCACGGTTTTTCCCAGAAGATTCTCTCTATTACAAAGGTCCAGATGTAGAAAACGGCTCTTTCTTACAGATTGTCGTAGATGAAAATGACGGGACGTTGGGAGTAATTTCTAGGTATTAAAGTTATCCATTTCTCACTTATCAAGGACCAATTGTTGAACCTTATTGAACCAATGATCTGAGGAGTCAAGAATTTTTCCTCGCTTATAGAGGTTTCTCACTTTGCCATATCAATTATGGTAAGCTATGCCAAGTCACTCGTTAAAACCTTCCAAGCAGCCATTTATAGCTGAAAAGTTCGGCATTCCCAGTTCTGTGTTGAAGTCTTTCAATTTTTCATTCAAAGAAGAGCCCATCTATGAGAATGTTTTTATCGCGGGCAATTTAAATCCATACCACAATGTAGTTTTAAATATTGGAAAATTTAGCAGCTCGATTCCACTTAATATTTCTCTGAACCTCAGAGCACTAAGACTTTATGGATTCTTTGTCCTATATGATCTTAATATAAGGTAGGCTTCAGCAACCAACATTCGCTGGTACCGTGCTTAGTGATTTCCCGCTATGCAACACACTGAAATCTTTATGTTAATCACTAAACGGAAACGCTTTAACAAATATTCACAGAGTGTTGTACTTCATAAAATTAACTCCTGCTTCTAGATTATTAAGGCAAGGCGTCTCACTGACAAAGGTTTGAATGTGAAAAGCGACGTTTCATACAGTGGTTTCCATTTCTTAGTTAAGACGTTTTTGGAAATGAAAATGATGGGACCAGACGTTTTATTTAATTTATAGTTTTCTTCCTAATCTTGTCCTCGTTTATCGAGGTTCACCTGTATGGGCCTACCAGTAAACAATATCCAATATTGATATTTTCATCAGAACCATTAACTCTGGATATTGCGTATCGAATGACGCTTGGTCGTTGAATTAGATCGGGGAATATATTATAAAGCTGGGTGGAAAGTACAAAGTTTCATTCACCATGTTTAACGTTCGTAATTTCCACAAAATATCGCCTCCATCCATTAATTTTTATCGAACAATGTAGTACCGTCCAGCTATACGTTTGAAGTCTAAACCTACGCACCCTGAGCTATGCCAAAGGATGAATGAACGCATCCCGTACAAAAGAAGACGCCAGTGATCGGTGCCGTGGAAGTAAAGAAATGTGAAAATGGGAGAGGAAGAGACGCTTATTATCTCTATTGATCTCTCAAGAGGACATTGAGGAGGAAATGAAAGGGAAAAAAAGATGCAAGGGGGTGTGCGGGCGAGTGGAGAAAGATCAAAAAGGTCAGGAGAACAAAAGTTGGTCAAAGAGTGAATGGAGAATCAAGGGAAATCATTATCCCCTTTGATCATCACTGTACTCATCAAGCAGTCAACGAAAGACATTGAGGGAAAAGTAAAATGTCTGCGGGCGGAAGCAAATTGTCTAACCTCGTTCGCGCGTATGGATATGATCGCAGGGATAAAAAAATAGCTTGAGGAGAATATTGCCTTTCTGTAGAAGTGAAAGAAAAAAGGAGCGACTAAAATAGCAAATGCAAAGGGGAAATTTGTTGTTAAAGAACGTAAGTTGATTTCTAATCAAGACTAGATTAGATACTAGATTTATAATCAAGACAGGAATAGATACCTTGTATCTAGTTAATTTCTCCCTAGTACCTACTCTATTTCTATAGTACCTACTATAGCTGTTAACCTGCATCCGACCCGCACCCGAGCGTCCTTCCTTCGAGGTTGCTAGGCGCGGCGACACACCAACAAAATGGGGTTCTTGCCCTTAGCGTCGGAATGGTCAGAATAAGTACACTGTACTGAGTTTCTCAAATTTTATATTATGACAATTAGCAATGTGATACAAAGCAGTGGGGGAGTGCGTAATGAACCTTTACACGGGAAGAGCCGAGAGAGAGAGGGGAATGTGGGAGCAAAGTCTTGATCTTACCAAGCAAGTATTAAAAAATGAGCTAACTAATGAGATAACTACCTATATTAGCGTAACCAGTCTATTAAATGAATTAAAATGGGAATCATTGTTAGATCGTAGGTGGAAATTTAATCTCCTAAATAAATGCCAAGATAATATTTTCAGTGATGACGTTAAAATATTTTGCGAACCCCAACTTACTATGGTAGGCTGGACCATAATTACAAAATTAGAGAAATTGATTGCCGAACTGACAGATTCAAAATGTCCTTTTTTCCCTCGTACAATTAGGGATATGAATAGCGGTAAATGTGTCCAATTCCAGTGATTCAATCCATAGCATAGATAGTTGCATGTTGGTATAAGGACTTGAAGGTAACCCAACTAACAGCATGTTTTTGAATGCATAGTTTGCTATTTTTATCTTTTAAAATATTGCAGTTTAGAATAATATATTAATGCTAATCCTTTTAAATGCATGATATGTAGTGCAAGTTTGGTGAGAATTCACCCCCTGCCACACACCTTTGTGGTGGTGTGGTGGTATTATGTAGATATAGGTAGTAGATAGAAGGAAGCAAGAACGGCTTCCGATGACGGATTCCTGTCGACCGACCCGACATTCGGGAATGAACTCCTGAAACGATCTCCTGCACCGCACTGCCGAGTGCCGGCTGCATTTCTGTACATATAGGGCCAAACGAAGGTGAAACTTTCCGTGTCTTGGGACGCAATAGGTATTTGTCTCCCGGATATTCAAGCTCCGAAAAAGGTGAAAATCCCAATGAGGGCAGGAGTATGGGAAATGAGTAACCTATTATGCTTATTGTATCTTTCTCTATCTCCGAATTCCGGCGCACAACATAGCTGCAATCATGGTACTAATACATTAGTACCATGGCTGTAATGAGCCACACAGTCACATGCTCGGAAGGATAATTTATATTCAAAAAAGAATACAATAAATAACAATACAAAACACGTAACAAAGAGTTGAACTAAATGGAATTTAATATCATTTGAGTTCTGAGCTCTTTCTGGCTTTTATGGCATGCTTTGCTGTCAGGATTAATATAAACTGTGAAAACGTATTAAGTTAATGTAAACATTTGTAATACAAACTGCAAAAATGATAACTTCATACTGAGTGAAAAGTGGCGAGTTCTTCATATACCTTGAAAGTGTTTACGAGAGGAAAAAATTTCCAATAGCTGTTTAATATTGTCCCTTTCGTAAAAAGAAATAGAGGACTTGTAAAGACGTGGCATATAACTTCCCCCAGAACCATCAACCTGGGTGTGGTCAGTCAGAGTTATTCTATCTGGGATTCATTTCCCTCTAAAATACTCAACTGAAATAGACAAGCTAGTGTTGTCTTAATGGATGATTTGAAACTCTTAGGCAGAGAACCAATAGTCGGTAGACTAAGTGCATATGATCGATTGATACCGCGAATGTTTTTTGATTTAATCAATTTTGAATGTTGTGTTGTGGTGATCCTTTTGTGTGCTTACCCATTAAGAAACCTTAATTCCTTTTAATGAAAGATATACCAATTTACAGCTATCGGATATTTACTTTATTGCATGTATTGTAACAAGATGCACATACAGCGCTATTGAAAAACACATTTTTAGCTCAACATTAAAGAACATGGAGATAATTGTCAAAAGCTCATGAATGTTCATGTTCATGGGTAAAAACACTGAAAATAAATCAGGATGACAATATGAGGTCACTAAAATAACTCGATGTCCTTTTAATGCTTACATCGCATTGCCTATAAGACACGTAAAGACTATGCTAGTGAAGAAAACACCGCTTACGGGCATTAGTAGAAGAGTAGAATTTAGTCTAAAATGCTCCAACGTCTTAGGTTATGCAGCACCTCATGGAAATGAGGTTAACTTATTATATGTAAGGGGCAATTAGTTGATGTAAATAGCCAATAAAATACATCAGCAAAATGAGCATTATTTTCTAGTAATAAAAAACAAGGAAAAGGAAACATTGAGATAAAGAAACACGTTTTGCCAGAGTTGTGAGTTTAGCACAATTTTCATTGTAAAAGTAGCATATTTGAACAGAATAGGTGTAAAAATACTGGTACATAATAGTTGGAGCTACCGAAGAATGATGAAGGTAAAATGAATCGCTTGAGTGACAAACGAAGAAGTCTTGAGAAGAGTGGGAGAGAAGAGAAGTTTGCAGAAAACTCTAAAAAGAAGACGGGACATCTTAATCGGCCTCAGGTTAAGATACGATGGCCTGAGTAAAACATGAAGACTAAAAGACTGAAGCGACAAAGGGTATGCCACGCAAGGATGAAAAATGCAGGACGGGGTCTATCGGTAGAGGAAAAAAATGAGTCACTTCAAAACTATAAAAAATCGAGAGCATTAGCAAGGAAAACATGTCAGCAAGCGTTATCACGTTTCAAGAGCAAGATGTTAGGAGAATATTTATACAGAAATCCTAAAGCGTTTTGGTCATGTGTGAGAGACCTTCGGGGAAATAGGTCCACAGTGCACACACTTAAAAACGATAAAGGAATTAGAGTCACCAGCAGTGTAGAAAAAGCCAATTCTTTAAACACCTACCAAAGCGTATTCAACTCATCGTCACACAACGCAGTGGAACCATGCCGCCGAACACATTCAGCGAGCAAATGCCCGAAATAGAAATTTCATGTTGCGGAATAGAGCAGCAGTTAAATCACATTAGTAAAAACAAATCACCAGATCCCGATCAAATTCCTACCAGAGTATATAAAACAATAGCTTCTGAAATAGCCCCCTATCTAGAAATAATATTCAATAAAACACTAAAGAACCACACAGTACCAAGGATTAGAAAGTAGCTAATATTACGCCTGTTTTTAAAAGCGGTGATAGGGAAGAACCTAGTAACCACAGACCCAATTCACTTACGTCAATCTCTTGTAAGGTATTTAATCACATTGTAGTCAGTTCGATTATGGGGCATTTGGATAGTCAGGGATTGCTCACAAACAGCCAACCTGGGTTCCGGAAAGTTACATCTTGCGAGACACAATTAGCTTTATTCGTACACGATATTTTAGTCTACGGCGAAAACACTACTGAAGTTCATGCGATATTTTTAGATTTTAAAAAGGCATTCGATAAAGTTCCTCATGATAAATTAATATTGAAGCTAGAGAGTTTTGGTATAAATAAAGACGTTGTATGTTGGGTAAAAGAATTCTTAAGTGGGCGAGAGCAGAAGGTTGTCATAGATGGTATCATGTCAGACACAATCAAAGTCACATCGGGAGTTTCCCAGGGTAGCGTAGTATGTCCGCTTCTATTTCTTTTATTCATAAACGAATTGGGTACCGTAGTTAGTAGTAAGCTTAGACTTTTTGCAGACGATGCGGTAGTGTATAGGGGTATATCAAAAGAAGAAGACAGGAAATCGCTTAGAAAGGATTTAGATGCAATTTAAGAGTGAAGCGACAAATGGCAGTTAGAACTTAACCTTAAAAAGTGTGTAGCTATCAATTTTTTGGAGGAGAAATAACTCGATAGAGCGATCCTATAAAATTAGTAACACGAAGATCGAAAGCGTCGAAACCATAAGGTATTTAGGTGTAAAAAACACTAAAGATTTATCGTGGGGAAGGCACATCCGGGAAATATGCGGCCGAGCGAGGAGAAAGCTAGGATTTATAAAAAGAGTAGGTACTTGGGAAATGTGATGAGAAGACAAAAGAGCGATGTTACATTTCACTAGTTAGACCCCACCTTGAGTATGCAGCCAGTGTATGGGATCCGAATGAATTAGGTTTCATCAGAGAACTAAACAGTGTGCAGCGTAGGTAGCAGCTAGGCATGTATTAATCCCTTAAATACTATAGATACTAACAATCTAGTTGCATGAGACCGTATAGTTGCTTGTTTGCATGTCAAAAGTGCATGCTTGGTGATCTTCACCCCCTGCCACACACCCTCTCGGTGGCTTGCAGGGTATCGTGTAGATGTAGATGAATCGTCAAGAGAAAAGTGAACGGGAAGAATGGCAAAAGAAGGCCTCGTATGAGGTATATGGAACAGGTCGTGAACGATATGAAAGAGAGGAATTACGTTAATATGAAGAGGTTGGCCGGTAGAAGAATCGAGTGGAGAGCTGCGTCAAACTAATCCTAGGATTGGTGACCGATGATGAATAGTTGCAAAACAATAGAGTGAAAAAAAATTTCAACTTCGTCATGCTCAAATTTTGTTTCCACAATCACTATTATAGATCAACTTGAATCCCTGGGAGAAATATTCGTTATCGACTGATTAATGTGTATACGTTGAGAAATAAAGCCTTTATTCGCCATTTATAACTTTACTTTCACCGGCCATGTGCCTTATCTCTGACTTGATTTCTAGGCAAATCTCTTTAAAAGCCAATGAAAATTCACTTCTTTAAATTTACCTCGGTTTTTGTGATCTCAGGCTTTGAATGCCATGCATATTAAATTCGGTGCTATTTAGAGACCCAGTTCTCAACTAACTTCAGGGAGCATATCGCAACCAAAACGAGAAAATCGAACCTTATTTATACGATCAGATGAGATAAGTTTGAAGACGATGTTAATAAAATGGAATTCTAGACTTATAGAGCTTCCACTAAGTGGAACCGCTGACCTTTAATAAGAAGTCTCTTCATCGTTATCGGTTACCCTAATAACACATAGGAAAATATGTTTATCAAAGACCAAGGAGGTATTTTTAATTGAATTAAGTTTTATCGTGGGCAAATAAAAATAATTACTGCTAAAATTAAAACCAAGATGGAAAAAGGAAATGAATTATAAAATATACTTGAATAAATATGGAGACAATCGAATGAAATCCACGAAGAAGCCATTTAAAACATTCATATCCTGAAAATGTTTGACTAATTTCAGTTGTTATAAGAAATAACTAGAAACGTCAATAGTCATGAGTAAAGTTCTATGAAAGAAAAAAATCAATAAAAATGAATTACGAGAAAAATTCACTGAAAATATTTCACTTATTTCGACTTACGATTTGATAGAATACTGTCACTACTATTTAACGCCTAACTCAATGCCCTGATCGATATTATTTCTCTTTTTGTGTAAGCATACTCACTACCTCTTTTCAGTCCATAAAAAATACTCTTCAATTCATTCCTTTCACTTTCCAAATAATCCTCTCCCAACAATATCACTCCCATTTCTTCTAATTATTTCTCTAGCTACTTAATCTACCACTACCTAATTTATCCTAGAATATTTCTCTTCGCCTTCTATTCCTAGCAGTTCCCCTGCTGAAAATAACTATAACTATACTAGTATATTCCACACTTTTTAATCTCAAGGTTTACAAAGAAATGGACTTTGGTCCTCTTCATAGTGAACCTTACGAATGACGTTTAGACGTTGAAATTGCGGTCGGAATTCTTAATAAAGATGAGTGGAATATACTAAATATAGTTATTTTCACTATGGAGATTTTTCTGACGTCTGAAGGAATCTCTTCAACTAGTAGTTCCCATTTCATCTTCCTCCTTTCTTTAAACCTATCTTTATTGTCTTTCACACCACTAAGGCCTCTAATCCATTTTCACCCTCTTCACTTGGTTTCGGCGAAATCAAATAACTCTAAAATCATTACTAGGTATTTAAAACTAATGTAGATAATACCTATGTCTAATTTAAATTGCAGCCATAAAATTAAAGAAATCAATATTGACATTAAATTTAATTTAAATAAATGTATAGAGAAAAATGACTTAGCCACAGTAATAATTGGATCAGTTACAGTTGAAATAGAATCAGAATTCATCTAGATGATCAGGGGATTCAAAGAAATAAATATACAGGTTAGAAGATGCTGTGGTATCATCAAACTGTTATTTTGATTTTCCTTGTTCAAAGTCGATCTCTCCCTTTTATTTTTGGAATCTGTTTACAAACGCATAATATGACGTGTCATTTTTAGAATAACCCATTTATTTTAATTCCTTAAGAAATAACTACCAGCAGGCATTTCATTTAATATTGACTGCACACCTATTGCCTTAACAGAGTCTATTCCAGAGCCTACAAATCCATTGCCAGGAAAAAAGGGTATAGGGTACCTTCGGGACCTGAAGATGACAAAAAGTGTCGAAACCCGGGTCGTATGAATAAAATTCTCTGTGGAACTCACAAAGTTTTTTATTTTCCATGGAGTGTAATTTACAACGTATCACGCCTAAAAACATTTCCTCAGTTGCGAGTATTTTCATTAGTATATTTTTAATAAAATCTAACGGTTAACTTGACAGGAGAATAAGGATATATTTACTTCTGAAGAACGTACACTTCCAACATAAATCCCATATTCGCTAATGGGAAGTCACCGTCAAGAACCACTTGAAGAAGAGCTACAAAAAGCCTCCGGCTGCCTGTTTACCGAAAGATAAACTCACAGCAGAAAGTCAAAGAGGATTGCGGAGCAATATTCGAGAAAAGGAAAGAAAAAGAAAAATCACGCTACCATCAGGAAAAAATAACTACGCATAAAAAATTAAAGATAGGAAAAGAGGTCGATCACTCTCCGGTCGATGTATCCTTTTGTTTCCCTTCAAATGCCATCTAAGGGAATGGAAGCTGCAATTATCGAAACACACCGCCAGAGCAAATAAGCTAGTGTATACTTACAAAGACAGAGGAATATTTCGAGTATACAGAGGAATTGCCACTGTATTCACCGAACCGGAAGAAAAGAATAGAAAACAGTTACAAAGATGAAATATAATGATCTTAAGGGATTAAAGTTTGTCATACAAATAGCAATTAACGTTTGAAAGCATGACATTTTTAAGAAGTTAACAGTTAATAGGCATCTGAGGTGATTTTTGCTAGTTACATGGGAGTAGGACTATTTGATGGGAGTAGGCATTTTTCAGTGAACGGTGGAAGGGTAGAGAGAAACCCAACGTCGGAATTCGCTAGGTCTCAACATAATGTGCCAATGGGTCCACGGTTTAACGACTCATCCGACGGATGGAGTAATGAACTTGAAGTGCTCTCCATTCGGCACTCACATTACCGGAATTCAAGGCCCGCGAGTCAAGGCCCTCCTGATTGGAAAGATGTACTATTTTCAAAATAATAACACGATCCTAAAAATTTTCAGTATCTTAGTGATATGTAGTTTAAAATGAATTCTACCTGTCTCCAAACCAGAGGAAAAGGGATTGTTATTATATATAAAAATAATGATATTTAACTTTCGGATATCCATTAAGTTGGAAGTAATTCTTCGCGGTAAAGTACTGATGAATTCCAATTGCTAAAGGTTTTAGGTATTTTGGAATGTACTTATTAACAGGAAGAAATATTCGCTAGACTATAGATTACTTCTTATCAATGGAAGAAATAATCAAGATATTTATTAGAACTCAGAGAGAGAAAGTGAGAAAATAATTTTTGATATTTTCAAATGAAAAAGTGTGTAATGAAGAGGTGGGTGTACGAATTTAGGAAAAAGAAACTGAAAGAATGAAGACACATAGAGCACAGTGTTGGTGGTTGCATTTGGTGCTGAATTGAGACATATTGCAAATTTTTATTACCGCGAAAAATTTGTCTCATCAGAAGCGGTTACAAAAACGGGCACAATTTTTCATGTATAGGTAAAATTAGGAAAAGACAATAAAAAAGTCAGAAAACAGAAATATATTCGACTCCAGCTTGCCAATTTACCTCTAAAGCCGGATAAATTCTTGACAGTGAGTCAGGAAACTCGTTGGCTAAGATACAAGCTGAAAAATGTATTTGAATGTTGTTCACACCTGAAACATACCCAAATGAGCACACAAACGTCACCTTTATGGCTTTGAGTAATAATTGGTCACTACTGCCTCTTTCCAATTTTTGGATAAAATCCGCTACTCGTGTCAGAGCTTGGTTAAGCGTAAATGCTATAACAGATGACAGATTCGTGTGGAAATCCAATCGGAATAAAAAATAAAAGGTTCTCAGAATATTGATCTGAAGAAAACAGTACGTAAACTTCCAATTAAATTTTGTAGCTAATCCGTTTCTCAATTAAAGATTTCAAAATATACGTCTATATAATATTACCTACAAAACGACAAACAAGCTTTTGCTTGATTTAAATTTCGCCGAGGTGGCAGCGCGCGAAATCACTTCCAAAAGCTCCTTTAAATACATTTGTGAATTATTATTAAAATTTCCGGCAGAATTCTGACTATTTGTGACTAGGTAGATATGGAAAAATCCCATTTTCATTGCTTTACTTCGGATGGAAACTTAAATAAGTAGATTTTTAAATAATAAAATGATTAAGCTTGATTCAAACAATCACACTGGAAAAATAAAGCAGATTGTAAACAGTTCACATATGTTTGCAAAGAAAAATGAATATAATTAAAATAAAGTTATGCGGAACCGATAAAAAATGTAATAAATCTGCTAATCATATCGCCAGTTTCCAAGAAATAATAATCAAGAATAATATAGAATAATAACAAGAAATAGTACCTATTCATATAACCTTAAAAATGCCTTATTGTTACCGGTACAAACATCAATTAATATCACATATAAATAACTTCATCGTTAATGATAAACGCTATAAAAGCTATCGGTACCAATATCAATAAACATAATGTATAAATAACTTTAAAGTAGGATTAAATAATTTAAGTATTTTTCTTGCATAAAAAGAGAATTGTTCATATGCAAGAGTGATTTTCTAAATATGGAAAGAAATGCAGTAAAGATCAGCAGTCCCAGGTAGATCAAAATATTTCCCGAGTAGAACAATAGAGAAAAAATAATTTCGGCACTTGCCACATGGTCAGATATGTTATTGAAAGACAGAAAAAAATATTCAGAGTAACCTTCAATTCTAAATTCAGTCTCTAGACCAACCTTAATTCAGGCTCAGATATGTAGCAGGCGGAAAGAAACATGGCGAAAACATTCCATCGTTGACTTCTGTAAAGAGGTATTAGGGGCGGTGAAATTTATTTTTTTAAATACTGGCTTCTTGGCAAGTTATATTGTAATTTTCTACTGATTGTAAAATTTATTCACATTTAGCTTTTGCTAAAACATTTGTAAGTGCATAAGTGAAATTGTACAACATTAAGCAGCTTAGTGTTACAACATTGATAGGCGCAAGCAAGCGCTTTACACTTGAAATTTTTATATTGCCAGGAAAATAGACATGGATAAATTCTTTTAAAAGAATGGAAAATTGTAATTATAATAGACTTTGGAGCAGTTACACCATCATAATTTGGATACTGTACACCAAGGGTTACTCTATTTAGAATTGTTTAGAAATTTAATTAAATTTTATCATATACTAATGCTTTCAACTTTTCTATGCGTCGTCTGCAATACGTCCCTATCTGCGATCATTCTTCGACTCACGTGTTATAATCTATTTTTTATCGCGAGTCTCAGAAGTTTCATTATCTCTCTCAATATCTCGAAGCCCAACACCTCTTCTTCCTTCCTGTTTCCACAGCCAGATTCATTTCTCCTCCAACTCGACTATGACACCCATTTGCCTTCCTCCGGCCCACCTTGTTTATTCCATCCTTTTGCAATCTCTTATTTTGGAGTTCGATAATGGTATAGTAGGTCCCAAAAATTGCACATGATGAAATCGCGTACAATACTCCTGAGTATTCCTCGTCCTCCTCGCTTTATCCGTAAAAACATGACTACCCTGACTTTAAGAGGTCAAGTATCTGCAAAAGTCAGTTACTGAACAAAACACTGGTCCAAATTTTATCACTTCGTTTTTATACAAACGGTGTACTATTCTTCGGGAATTGTAGGACACTCGGTTTGTTCTTCTCCATTCTCTTCTCTATAAGCAGCCTAAGGACCAATATTGCTTCTCTTGCACCCTTACTGGCACTGAATTTAAATTGATCTCTTTCCAGGAACTCCTCTGCTTTTCGTTATATTCTCCTGTAGATGATCATTGTGAATATCTTCGATGCAGACATTGTCTAAAGTCCTAAAATTTTCGCAGTTCTCCGCTCTCTTCTTTTTGGGAATAGGATTGTTGATGTTCTTCTCGATGTTTCTGGGTAATCCCTTCTGTTGAGTACATGACGCAAATAGTTTCTTAAAGATGGGTTAATGTCTTCTCTCCTGCATTTTTATAAGCTTTGCAAGAATAACGTAAATTCCAGAAGCTTAATTCATCCGCAGGTCCCTTACTGCTGCGTCAAATTCCGATCTTACGATTGAGGCTCCCATATCATCCTCTTCGACTTCACTTTCCTCTTTGATTGCTTTCGAGCTGAGATTGTTTCCGTTGTATAACTCTTCCAGATATTCTATCCATCTCTTCACTTTGTGTTCATTTTCATACAAAAGTTCTCAATTCTTGTCCCGTATGGTATCACATCTTGCGCTCCGTTCCTTGATGTGGTTCCTCACTACTCTATAGGCAGTTCCACCTTTCTAATCGCAGTTATATCGTACATCTTCACATAGACCCTTCATTCAAATTTCTAGGATAATCGAATCGACAATCTATGATCCTCAATTTGCGACTTATTTCGTTTCTTCGTTATTTTGTAGCAAATTTACCCTTCTTCATTTACACATTAACATCATCATCAGTCAACAATCCTTGGATTGGTTTAACGCAACCCTCTACTCGATTATTATATCGGATTATTCTATTCTATCAACTCGATTATTCTATTATTCTCATTGAGGCAATTCCTTTCTTTTACATCCTTCACAACTTGATCCATGTATCTCATAGGAGGCCTGCCTTTTCCGCTCTTCCCTTTCACTTTTCCCTCGACGACTGTCTTCATCAGACCATCGTGTCTTAAGATATGAACGATTAAGCTATCCCGTATTCTTAGAGTTTTTAGCAGGCTTCTCTTTTCTCCCACTCCTTTTAAAACTTCTTCGTTTGTCACTCGGTTGATCCATTTTATCTTAATCATTCTTTAGTAGCACCGCATTCCGAATGCTTCCACCCTTTTCTTCTCTGCTGCTCTCATCGTCCATGCCTCACTGCCGTAAAAAAACACGCTCCAGGTGTATGTTCTGATGAATTACTTCCTTATTTCTACGCTTGTATTTTCAGCTGCAAGTAGATTCTTCTTTTGATAGAATGCCCTCTTTGCTTGGGCTAGTCTGCTGACCATTTCTTTCTTACTTCGTCCATCGTCGGGTACTCGGCTTCCTACGTAGCAGAACTCTTTACATTCTTCAAGTTTTTGTTTTCCTAGTTTAACGTTGGTTTTGGCCTCTTGCTGCACACCTATATCTTAGTTTTCTTCTCAATGATCTTCAGCTGATATCTGGCCATTGTCCTTTCCATGGTAACAGATTCATAGTGAATCAAAAAAAATGGTAACAAACTCTGAAGAATACTGACAAAATTACATTCATACATCAGCAGCTACATATTAGTAGGATTATTATTTAGGTATGTGTTGCGCGGGTCGTGATAATGTCAGCCAATACTGAGACAAAAGATTTGGGGGAAGGGTTATATCACGGTTGTTGAATGTGCGTCAGCTGAGGAGCTGGGATTAGGGCGAGGTGAAATTAAAAATGTTGAAGTGTAGAGATGCCTCGAATGAGGAGAGATGGGAAAGTCAAGGAGTGGCAGCTGAGATGGAGAACGGGGAAGGGAGGGGGAAGAACAGGGAGTGAGAGGAGCATGAAATGACAAACAAAGAATAAAAAAGGTTCGCAGGCCGTTGAGATGACAACGCCGGGATATAACTTCAAAAAATCAATATGAAATCGAAATTATGAATGAAGGGAAAATTTAAAGAGGCGCATCTCTCTCTACGGACCCTTCGAAATTTATCATCCGTGCTCATCCCTCCAATATTTCTGAGCCAACTGGCTCGAAATCAATCGACCATTAAATAATCCCACCATTTGTTCACCAAGACTATGTTTTAGTGGTGGAGAAAATACCGTAATGCATAATAGTGAACATTTAAAAAATTGAAATGTAGATTTGAAGGAACTTAAAAGCAGTTAAAAGCGTTATCTTACAGGTGAAAACAACTATTTCAATGCAAATTTATTTGATGACTATCATATTCCATACCTCTTCACCGTTTACCAGACATTTCCCCCTCTGTCACAGTCTCTTAGATTATAATACATCTAATCACAACTTTTTCCATCTATTTCACATCCTCAGTTTCTCAGGAAACACCATTTCCTCTAATGCCATGTGTGACACAATGTGGCAAGAAATGGTGAATATCTAAATCGGAACCTATCTTCTTGAAATAATACCTTAGGGGAAATTGATTTCAATGGACAAGATATGCCATAAAACAATAAACAAACGCATATTTTCTATTGAATACAATAGGTACAATATCTAAATAGAGAAATTCCTGACGTAATACCTTCGGGGAAATTATTTGCATGAACGAAACATGTCACAAAACAACATAGACAGGCACGGTTTTTTTTAGGGATAGAATGCATTTTAGACTAAATATGACAGAAGGCACTGATGAAGTAAATACGGAGTGGAAAACTTAGTGATTAACAATGTGCAGTGGAGAACCAAATGCTCAGGCTAATAAAGCCTGATATAAATATTTGGGATAATTTACATAATATTAAAAATAATGGGATTGCATAAGAGATGAAATCAGTAAATTTATTCCAGATCTTAAGCATTATATTTTGACTAAATTAAGTTTACAATGTTACGTTTTCCCTTTCAGGAAGTTACAATAGAGTTAAATAGCAAATAATTTACTTTTTTCGCTTCATAAAAAACGTCCAGCCTACACACCTCTGAAAGGGTAACCTCACAAAACCATTGTATTTCAATAATAAATTTAAGTTTATTTTCACTGTCGGGACAAGCGGACAAGTAGAAGAATTTAGTTTCCAATCTCAAAAGGCTCGCGGGCTTAAATCAATTGGAGTCAACCATTACATAGGGTGAGATGGAATCGTATTCTTGGGGTTTTTTATTGAAAATTTGATAGAGCCAGAAAAAAATGCGAAAAAAGAGTACCTCTTGAGAGCCCAAACTCGGTGAAAAATGGAAAAAAAGCGTTCATTCACAGTAGTGACACCAGGAAAGGGTCTATTCTTTAGGCTACTTCCCGAGATCATAGAGTAACATTCCAGCCAGAAGATACGAGTGAAAATGAATGCATCAACGTTCATTATTACCATACTTGTAGGATATTTCTCTTACTTTGAATTTGAATTATTTGAATTTGATATTTGAATTACCATACTTGTCATGTTTACCATGTTTTGGAGGAGTACCTGCATCTAATCTAGCCTAGGTTTTCTTGACACGCAAGATGAGGGGTAATGGTCATGTTTGTCAAATACCTGGTCATCACCTTTCATTATATTTCTATTTTCAAATATTTGCCTACTTGTTCGTTGAATTTACGCTTCATGTGTTTTTATTGACATCAGTGCATGTTAGGTTAATGGTGTTATATCGGGTAGCTTTTCTGGGTCCAATTCTACTCACTTTTGCCTTCACAGGCACGACGCTTTCCTAGCTTTTCTTGAATGAAATTCCCAACACTGGTTGATGATAATGTGGAAGAAGGAAGCTTAACATAAACGCAACGAAATACTCGCGCGCGCGCGTGTGATTTCCAGCAGCATTTTAAAATCAGCGACCGCCCACAAACGTGCCAGACCACCTCTCCGCTTTCATCACGCTCCAAAAGCCGCAGATGCCCACGGAATCCCTTCCACTTTGGGTTCACATTCAGAGACTGGAGGCACGCTAAAAATGAAAAGCTATTTCGTCGTCGATCGGAGGGATTTTACGCGTGGCGGACACACAGGATTCCCCGCACCAGAGCGGCTGGGAAAGATAAACCGAACCATTTCCCCGAGTATGGTCAATGCAGCCGAGTGACACTGCGCGAATTCTCTGAAATATGTATGTGCCTCTCGCAATGCAAAGCACCGGTGGCAGGAAAAATATTATTTCGAGCGGTCGTCCCTTTCCCATCCACGCACGACAAACCACGCAACTTCCTCCCACGAGGGAGACAAACTGGGACATTTTTAATGTGAAACCCCTGAGCCAAAATGATTTTAACAATACAACACGCCTGGAATACGATTGCTTTGTGAAGATTGGGTTGGTGTTGTAGGTAGACAACTCGCCTTCAATTCCGAAATGCCTGGGTTAAAATCCAGGAAGGAACAAATTTACCTCGCTCTACCGGTCTCTACCTTAGTGCTGTGTGGAGAGAAATTCGGTGTTATAAACGTTAATGGGACGAGGCGCAAAAGAAAGCGCCTTTCGTAAAAGAGCAGACTAATGGCAATGTCTGATTTTCCTCCACAATCCTCTCTTTATGAAATTATCCTAACCCTACCCAATTACTCACTTATCTTTTACGGAGAAAAATGTATAAACGGTCGGTTTTCTCTTTCCATTAATCAATATTGCAATTTTATTAGTAGAGTTAAACTGTACTTCTATGAGCCAGTGAGTTACGTTGTAGATGTACCACTTAAAACAGCCGTATAAGAGGAAATTATTATTTTCATTATCTTGTTATAAAAAATAATGTTGAAAAAATGATAACCGAGAGCCTTACATAGTTCTGACCAATTGGTACTGAAGGAAATTGAATTCGTATCATCATAATCATTCAGTACACATTGATCCCCTTCTCCAAAGACTACAGCTGCGATGCGGTTGGTGGGATTACATCTATAAATTAAACCAGCTGGGATAATAATTATTACTTCTTATTGGTTCAACTATAGCTGATAAGTCAAAAGATCGGCGATACGTAAAATATTGTGTACCCTTTTTAAGCGTACGCACGGAGCCCCCTGATAATATTTTAAGATACTTATTACTGAAGTATGGATAAAGTAATGCAAACTCAATTTTTCGTTTCCATTAACAAAAAATTTGAAAGTAAAATCTACGGACGTAATCATGGAAGCTTTTGAAGATGGTTCCACTACCTCTTCCCGAGACAGGGATCCATAGACTTCCATTTTCAACCTTGCTTGAGACGAATTTAGTATAAACACTTGAGATGAAATAGCAAGAGTGAATGTGGGAAGCAACAGATGGACCAAGTAGGGGATTCGACGCCACATCAGCAAAAGCGAATGCCGCGTATGGCATCTGGCGTGAGAGTTAGACGAGTCAAAAACATCCATGGATAATAACAATGGTGGATTTGGACTGGGGAGGCGATTGCTCATGCCCTTGGAAAACCATGCGCGAGGGTAACCAAAAAGGCAAGGGTCGAGTGGGGTGAAGGGATAGGGATCGCTGATACTATTTCTTGTGACGTCAGCTCTCAGGATTTCTCTTCAAACCGAAGGGAATGAGGAAGGGAGCCAAAGGGATTAATCAAGTACAGTCATGTGTGGCGATGGGAAGTAACAGACGGAAGAAGAGTACTCAATGTTCGATGCTGGAAGGTGATGGCTGGTAGGTGAGTGCGTAAAAGGCTTATTGTGGGATCACGGCCGATGTTGAGTGCTTCAAACTAAGAGATCTGAGATGGAAGGGGAATGCTCCGCATCTGATTGAGAAGCGACAGGTAGTTGCGAAATGAATTAAGATCGCTAATTGCTTCGTAAGACTGACGAGGGCCACTCAGGCAAGCCGAAAACAAGAGGTAAGATGTCAGAGGATGCTCTCCTCTTAAAGATAGGATTTTAGGTACGAGACTAAAGAGCGTGTGTCTGATGTACTTCCTTAAGTATCTCCCTTGTGTTGTCAATCCCACCGAAGAAAAGAGCCCGTGATGAACGTACAAGGGTTGTCAAAGCTGGTTAAAGTTATTGGCGTGACAGGCGTATTCTTTTCAAAGAATGAAGCCAGAGAGGAAAGGTATAACTTCAGCAGTTGCAGGCTCTACTTTGTGGAATGATGGCATAATGGGAGAAATAATGCACTAGGGATAAGTACTTATTCCACAAATTTATTTTAAACCCAACCAGTTTCGACGTTAGCACGTCATTTTCCAGGGTACAATCTCAGGGAGATTGCATATCAGTACAATATAAGGGAGATTGTACCTTTAAAAAAGACGTGATAACGTCGAAACCAGTCGGGTTTAAATAAATTTGTGGAATAAGTACTAAGTGCATTATTTCTCCGAGGAAAAATATAGTCGCGAGAACTACGTGTTTATAATTTTGAGATCAAAAGGCATACACTTACTTGATGAGAGAATGGCAAGATTGGTTTAAGGGTTGTAATGGTATTTTTGAGTTTTTCTGTATTTGGAGGAGGGGGAGCTTGAAATATTCACTTTACTGTATGTAATTTCACGAAATGGAAGGGGAAAAAGGGATATTTATAAAACATTACATATTTGAATTATACAGAGTACCATTAATATAAATAGTAACATTGAAACTCAATCGGAAACATGCATGGCCTTTCTAAATACTCCTCATGTATTTTGACCGACGAATCAATAAAGCTATAAATAATACAAGAAGAGCAATAGCCACATCCTGACTCAGTTTTCAGTTTGTTTCAAATTATTGATGATTGAACCACCAAAATCAATGCTTCTTGGACGCAAGAACAGGCAAGATGGTAGCATTAGATTGATTGCACATATCTGTAATACTTTATACAAGCGTTTGACTCTCTTCATCGACGAAAAATAGTAAAAGTTAAATAATAAAAATTGCTCAAAACTGCCAGGGAAAAAGATTTTCTGGACCGGAAATATTATCACAGATTTTGGTATGGCTTCAATAATGCCTTTAATCAACACAATTGTTCCCATGCTCCAAATATAAGGATGATATTAGTTAAATGAACTAAAGAGAACAAGATTTTTGTACATAAGAAGCAACGGTCTGGTTTATATCCACACCCATCTTAAAGTGATCGAGATGGGAAATATTCTAAAAGAAATGCAATTATTAATGGAATTTATGAGTGTGCTATTATGAATGGACTTTATTAATGGAATGTAAATTTCATTTGAATTTTAAACTCACAAGTCACAATTTTTCAGTCATGTGTACTGCTCTGTTACAAATATTTATTTTTGAAAGCTGTTATCACCAATAACACAAATTTTAAAATTGAAAATTTATATCTCACCTAGCTTTCATTTCTGGATTCATTACGCAGAATAGAGTATAGGAGTATTGCAAAATACACGTGAGCACTCTAAATGCACTTTTTGTAAATATTTAGATATGCCTATTCATTTTTCAATAACACTCGCACGAGTGATTTCATCACTGAGAATCTCAACATCCATATCATTAATGCTGTAATATTTCTCATATCTGACGCTCCATCCATTAGAGCTTGTACAAGAGTAATGCACGGCAAAAATATAATGCATTCTTTTTGCACGCAGAGTCACATCTACCCAGCGATCAGGTAGACTACTAAACACACCACTACAGAACTATGAAATTCATTGTGCTGCAATGGAGTCTTTTTTGCTGAGGCGGTGCTTTTAACACTCCATATTTGTTCGCAATATCATTTCACCAGTCCCATTCTGTTACCACTTGCATCTTTCAAATAATCAATGTGGCTGTGAAGAGGGGGAAGGGGAGTCTAAAACGCAAAGGTAAAAATTCGCCATAGCAGGGAATCGGTTTATTTGCTAGTTGAATTACCGGTCAAAAGTTTAAGTTCTCCCTCCAATTATACGATACAATTTATTCGCCAAATTAGTTTTATTTTCATAACCATTTAATTTATCTATGAAAATCAAATTCTCTAATTTATTCATACAAATCAATATTTTCCATACGACATTCAAAAGTTTCAGACTCGAACAACGTTTTAAGTTTGTTTACACAATTTTGGATTCTTTTAAATATCCTCCTTTCACGTTTACGCATATGCTTTCGGTATTCATGCGATCAATTTATTGAGAGTAGATGGCGAGATTTGATGCCAGCAATTGAGCAGAAACCACAGCTTCTGTTTGATTTTTTGGTATCAAGGAGATAAAAATGTACAGAACAGGGCATTGTAGCTGATTTGTGAAGCCAGCGGCCATCCTGGTAGGCACGGCCACACTGGCTTGCTACTCGCCATACTCGATCGGAAAGTTATTTTTGCACGAGGTAAAACTTAGAGTACTAGTATGACTAATGTAACATTCGTCAAAGAAATAGAGTAAATATAACAAATACGTAAACAAGCCCCAAATAGGTATGTAGTTTCAACAGCTTATATTCCAACCAGTTTTACTGTCCCAGGGGAAACAAATGCATTACTACTTCCATTAAACAGCCTTCGGAAGATTTAATAACGCCGCTACAATGAAGGTAGGTACGGAAGGAAAGAAGGTAGAAAATCTATACGGCTCTAAAAAAATGTTTAATTCTTTTTCTGTATCTGTTTTCACTAAAATATGCTTACACACTTTACTTTTTCTCATCTTTTTACACATTCTTTCTTTCTGTCCTCATTGACAGAGTAATTTCGCAAAAATTACGCCCATGGAAAAAGTATGCACTGGCTTATGGTCGCCAAATGCCTTTTTTACCCTCATGTTTAAAAGGAAACTTATTATGGGCCTTCGTGCCAAAAATTGATGCATTACACTTTGTATCCCAATGAACCCTGAGCTAGGGGAAGACGGGGCCATACGGCCTCATCTAGCCCAGGATAAATAAAAAAAGTCAATGTCATGGTCCGTAAGAGGCCGCATTAAATGTTATGTTTTGTACGGAGTAGATGGGGCATAATTCTTCTCAAGTACTCTCATTCTGGCTTCAATGTTACCAATAGGCTGGAAGGCCAATGCCTCCTGCAGCACATTATAACCTCCTTGGTAGCACAATGTATGAAATATTCTATTAAATTTAAGTAATGGTGGTCATTGCAACCATTAAAAATATTGTTTTAATTTAAAGATATATTTTGCACAGAATTTGAAATTTATAAGAGATAAACTTAAAATTTTGACCAGTAGTGCAGGGCTATGGATTCCCATCCTAAGGTTCCTGAATCGAGCCATAGCAGAGGCAAATATTTTCAGTGAAACTCCAGTCTCTAATTGCGTGCAATGCGCAAAGCACTTCAGGTTAGTGAGTTATTCAGAGGAGGCGACAGTTGAAGTCAATGGCTCCGTTTAGGATAGGTGGGTCATTGGATATGGGAGAAAATTTTTCTAAGGATCGGATGAAGGGTGGAGAGTAAAAAACGACGTTAGCATTAGCCTACTCCGAAGGGAAAGCGCAAAGTCAAGACATTCCATGCAAAAGATGAAATACTGAACTCTTAAGTGCTCTCCATACAGCAACCAAGAGGGTGCCAGTATAAAAATGAAAAATGTGCCTCAATTGGAATTCGAACCGGGTTCTTTAAATAGGAAGCCTATAGCCACCTCACCAACATGACCCTCACACCTTTGTGTTCAGTACTCAATCCATATGAACAAGTAAATACGAGCTAAATTCACTGATCATATTTTTAGAACCTAGGAAGAGAATCATAGAGGTATTAAAAAAGCAAACTAGGTGTTAATTTTGTAAGTAAATACTTATTCAAATTCACCCTAGGCATAGAATACAAATCTGTACAAGTCATTTACATTTGCTCAAATTAAAGGGGACTGTGGCTGCCAAACATTACCTATAGGCGCGCCGCAACATTGTTGATATTCATCAAATATGTTGTTTTTTAAAGTGAAAGAAACAATTAAATATGTGCATAAAGAGCCCAAAAGATTATGTTAAAAAGTCATTTTGACAATGAACTATGTCTACTTCCAGTAGTATATTTTTTTCCCAATGTTACTCATAGTTAGGAGGATATTACTTCGGTGGCACTTTCATTCATCAAAATAATAATTTGTTTCAGGGAAACATTTTCACAGCGTCTTTCACTAGGATTATGAAAAAAGGTGGTGGAATTATCTGACCCCTATTCCCTGGTTTAATGAATGAACATTCATTTTTAAATAAAAAAAAGTCTCACGAGTGAACACGGACATTTCAGTCTACAAAAAGCATTAAGTGAGGTTCCGACCCATCACAGATGTGAGACTGACCCTTCATGTGGTGACCTAAATACCCAACTCATCTGCAAGACATGGGCCGAGCGATATACTCCATATTATCCGGGATTCATGAAAAAAATGCTTTTGAGGGACGCGAGGAAATCGGATTAAATTTCCGGGGTCAGGCCGAACATAGTTTGAAGAGCACCAAGGGTGAATAGCTCTCACGCCTGTGTAAGGGAAGAAAAATATTTACGCCCCCCTACCCCCCGCACTTATCTCAAGGGCGCTTTTTCACGCATTGCCTTGAGCGACGCAGCTTCTGCGTCTTTAGCGAAAGAATTAAAAAAATAAGAAAACATACTTCGAAGCCTCTCCTGTATAAACGGGACCCGTTAATGACAATCCGCCCCTCGACGTGTTGAATGCGGAGATATCAAGCCCTGGGCTTGAGTAGGAGAGAGGAAAAGAGAGATGGAGAAGGGAGAAAATATTAAAACACTGGGAGGAATTAAATCCCCAGCCCTTTCGGAAGAAATTCCCGGCGAGTAAAAAAAAGTCGTGAAACTGCTCCGCTCTGAAGATTGCCGGGAGGAAAAAATGAATAACAAGATGGGGTAAAAAAGAATGAAAAATAATTCACGGCACGCTTAAAAACTTAAAAATACGAGTAAAAATAAGATCAAACGCCGGGGTAACAGAAATGAGAGTATTTTTGCGTAAGGCATCATGTAATAAAATACAGTTATCGGCTTACTGACATGGTAAGTGCGTCTAAATTGCACTACCAAAAGCTTGGGGAGAAGATCATTCATAAGAAGTGAAGGGATCGAGGTTATTCAGGGAAAGGTCGTAAATACTTCCAAAGGAGTCGACACTATTGCTAATCATAAAGCGTAACTCATTCAGAAACGTACTTCCTTAATTACTGCTCTACAGGCTTGATCTACAAGCTTAAACACCCAATTCAAAATCACAGACTAAAGATGAAGGAAGGTATTGAAATTTCTGCTTATCTGTGGAATGTTCAATAGATAAATAGTAAAAACCCAGATCTTGATAATATATTGAACCAGGATGAGGTTAGGTTTAGAGACATAAAGCAAAGAAGTTCTCGGGCGCACCGGAAAAAATCACGGGAAAGGAACATATGAGAGGTCGCTGAATGATGTCGTGAAGAAGATAGATCAAAAGTATAAATTAAGCAGACATAGCTTGTTTCAGAAGACAAATAGGATGAGCGTTGGAAACCTTTTTAGATCTCGTACATAGATATGAGGAGGAAGAGGGAAGAGAAGCTGATTTGAATGGAAGGAGATTAAGAAAGTACTGAAATAGGGAAAAAAAAGGAAGAAGAATTTGAAGAAAGCCACGAAGGCGGATGAGATACATATTAGAATTAGATAGGTGGGCAATTGGATTTAGACTGGAATTTCTTTAGGAAAACGGCGGAAGTGTAGAGGGAAACCCAGCTTAGGATGAGCCTGGCCTCAAAGAAAAGTGCCTAGGGGTCCACGGTTTAACGTCTCATCCGACGGACGGAGCACTGTACTTGAAATTCCGTCCACATGGTATGCACGTACGGACTGTATTCTATTGAAATATCCTTGTTTATATATGGAACTTGAACCTGAACTTGAGATGCAAAGTCAGTGTTCCAACCACATAATCCAGCTGACACCCTGACGAATTGAAAAAGGGAAGGGAAAGGAGAGTGATAGATAGAGTGATTTTTACTGTGGTCACAGCAAAGTGGCATGCTTCATACGAAACAGTACATACTTTTGCGCACTTATGAAGCTATCAATGAGCGCAAATCGTGATTTTAGAACAATTCCCTTGCGAAGGAAGTACTCATTTGAACTTTTTCTCTCTTGAATTCGTCTCTGGAGTTGATGGATTTATCGTTTTCAGTTTTGCAACTTTGCGGCATTCTTCCGTGCTCTGACACCTCTAAACATCTATATTCTTCAACGTGTCAGATTCAGGAGGAAAATCCATTTATCATGACGGTGTCAAACATCTGAATGTGAACATTCGAATGTTCCAAACGCGAGCATACATAAATTCATGGCTATATATAAAAGTTTCAGGCTCAATATTGGGGAAACGATTTTTTTCACCGATGTTAATTTACGATAGCAGTTATTTAAAAAATATAGATCCACAACCAGTGTGGAAACAACAATTATAGCTCCGAATTGTAGTAATAGAGGAACTATGATTTCAGGAGCTTCAACCACGTAGGCCATATCTCACGGCTTAACCTACGCCTAATCCTAAGACTAATGAATAATCCATGCCCTAGGCGGGACTCAAACCTGAGATCTATGAGCTGCCAGATTGGCAAGACTGGGAGTTTTGGCCCATTCCATCCCCAAAATAAATAAAGTGAACTAGATTTTACGATTGGATTAATTTGAGATTAGAAATGATCGCAGGCGTCATTGCATATGCTTGAGTCCTTAAGCCTATCCCTTCCAAATAGTTTATTTAAAACTACCGAAAGCATTTTCTTAGAGGGTACGAATCAAATTAATTTCGGTAACTTAAGCTTTGGCACACGTCTTTCATTACAAGTTAATAAATAAACACAAATTAGTTCATATATAGTGTCCATATACTTTCCATTCAAAGGTGGGATAAAAATGGGAACCGCATTTATTTTTAAATTTTTTATTCCATTTTACATAACGTTCTCTTCTTAATTGTTCGATTTTTTTGTAGATGTATAGCTAATGAGCCTAAGTCGCAATATTTATATTTTGCAGTATTAAATGAATTTACTATAGAATTAAATAGACTTAAACCCATGATTTCAACGAGCTAATAATGGAACGATAATGTAATAAGCAAAAAGAGCATTCAACGTACGACATAATTCTTATGTTATGTTGTTTAGGGGAGACGACCGACAGATGAGATCATTTGCGCCATTTAGGATTGGTGGGTAATTGGGTAATCGTAGGAGTTTTCAGGGAACGGACGAAGGGTGGAGAGAAACCCGGCGTCGGCATTAGCCTACTCTTAACGACAGACGTCTAGGGGACCACGGCTTAACGTCCCATCCGACGGACGGAGTACTAAAATCTGAAATGCCCTCCGCTAGGCACTCAAGTAGGGACCGATTTGCAGAGAAAAAACCCCCACTGCCGGGAATCGAACCCTGGCCCTCGGGATGGGAGGCCAGTACTCGAGCCACCACACCAACCCGACTCCAGACACAATTTTTCCTACTCGTGTGTGGAGAGATATCCAGTCGTAATGCAAAGACATTTGCACCCACCTCTGAATCTCAGAGTCGAGGGTAAGTTTCAGAGGCAAAATTTCTAAAAATCTCTTCTCTTTTTCTTGTAGCTCCATAAACCCGTAGCGTTCCAAATGACCTCCGACATTTCATCTAGTCTCGCCCTCGAAACAAACGCAGATTCTCGAGAAAAACTTCGTTTCCGTCCTCGCTCGTTCTTTCCGTATTCCATACAGCAGTGTTGCCTCGTTTCCTCTTTCATAATGCAGGATGTCATTGTGAAAAAAGACGAACTTTAAAGAAGCCCTTTCGGAACTATTCGTATGAGATGGGATAAGGGGTAAAAGTGAGGGAAAGTTGGGAGATTCTAGACATTTTTTCTCGAGTCACAAAGTTAGAGTCAAGCAAAAAGGGAAGGGCCAAGTGGGTATTCGATAAATTTATCTCCACCCACGCAGCAAATTGGATCGCTGATGACCTACGACTGCCGACGCTAATAGAATTATTTTTTTGGTAAAAAGCAAACTCGAAAGTTTTGGGTGTACCTTACGTATTTAGTCGATAAATTCACTAAAATACAAAAAACCATGGAAATAAATACAACAGGGCTAAAAAAGCACAACTTTTGGTTTAATTTTCCATATCATGACTTGAAAAATTGTTCAGTCACTTGGTGGCTGAGCAATGAACTCACGAATTTCTCCCTTCGTGCTTATTAAAATATCCAAGTGCTCAAATACTGTTGCTCCACTTTTTTCCCTCACAATATTTCGTGCCTGCTTAAGATATATTTAAGGACTCGACAGAGGGTAGAACGGTGAATAGGCGGGGTAGAGGGAGGAGAAAAGTGGGTAGTTTGCGATAGATTAGTGGCGGGTACTATATATACGGGATAGAAAAGGACAGACCCGCTTACCTCCTACCCGGTGTATATGGGAAGAAAATCTAGGGGTCGTGCGAAGACTTTTATGTCCATTTAGACCTATTTCCACTGACACAAAACTAATATTGACAATAATATACATTTAATGCTCCATTATTGCTATCATTTAGGGTTCGTTTTCAGATCTTCAAACAGCCAGATACCGAAATAATGCCAATCTATCTGGTTACTTCACCGCAGATTACTGTCTTTTATAACTATCGGGAAAAGAGATATTTTAAAGCTATCCATACGACCGAATACTTCGATGACATCGTTCTCGTAACCGAATCGACCATTTGGGCTTCAGTGGATTACTCGAGGCACTGGGAAACAATCATCATCATCATCAGTAAACAATTACGAGATTAGTTTGTCGCAGCTCTCCACTCAATTTTCCTATCAGATAATCTCCTCATGTTTACGTATGTTTTCTCTTTCACATCCCTCATCGCTTGTTCTAAGTATCTAGAATCACTTGTTGTAAGTATCTAGAACTAGACCTTTCTTTTAATTTCTTCCTTTTTTCACTTGTCCCTCAACGATTGTGTTTATCAGGCCATCATGTCTAATGATTTGACCGATGAAATAATCCCGTTTTCTTCTTACGGTGTTCCAAAGACTTCTCTTTTCCCCCACTCTTCTTTGGACTTCCTCGCTAGTCACTCGTTCAATTATTATCTTCATCATTCTTTTGGAGCACCTCATTTAGGATACTTACACCCTTGACTTCTTTGCTGCTGTCATCGTTCATGCCTCACAGCCATAAAGAAGCATGCTCCAGATGTATGTTCTAATGCATTTTTTTCCTTACTTCTACGCTTTTATTCCCATCCGTGAATTAATAGTTCTTTCGCTATATAATTCCCTTTCTCTTGAGCAATACTACTTCGTCCATCGCTGGTTACTCGGCTTCCCAATAACAGTATTATTTCAATTCCTCAAGTTTTTATTTTCCTAGTTTAACTTGTGGAACTTTCCTAGTTTAACAACCAAGTGGAAGGAAGTTAAAATTGAAACACAAAGCAGAAGCCGACATGATGAAGATGTTACAGCTATGAATTGAACCTTACTCTCAATATAATTTAACATTGTGTTACTCTCATAGTTTAACTTGAGCTGAGTGCGTGTAAAAGTCATACATTTGGAAAAGTTTCCAAACATTAAGATCTAATCATTATTCAACTGAAGAGGTTAGAGGGAAGAAAGTTATTGGCTGAAACTGGAATGAGGGTCAGGTAGTGGACGAAATGAGGAAGAATGGGATACTGAGGGTCGAATGCTGAGTAAACAAGGAAAAAGAACGCATTTAGGATGATATGAGTTAAGAAGTATGCAGCTGTAGCCATAGGGAAAGAGCAGTTTGGAAAATGCAATGCAAAACAAGGGACACATTATCAAATCCTGCTCCCTATCTCCATGGTAAGCTATGAATACACACTTATCTTTAATCTCCAGGGGACTAATTATATAGACCACTTGAAAAGCTGTCAGGATGTTGGTGGAGTATTGGAGAAGCAGAAACTTCGGGACTAAGGGTCCTTTGAACCGCAAAATCCACTTCCTTACGGGATAATCACATTAGTGATGGTAAACAAGTCTAGATGTGCGAATACAATGCTCTCGAATTACAGCAGATCCCGCAGGTGAAGCCAGATACTCCTCAACTTCGAACAAGACGAGGGAGTTAAAAATAAGAGTCGTGCACATCACATACATCACGTCGAAAGTTAGTCATTCTACTTGGAATCAGCTTACATGCCAACTTCATTAAAAAAACCCACACTGGAACTTGGGTAATTTAGTCACCTGTCGAGTCTTCAAATCCAATTCGTGGCATTGGGGATGGAAACCCGGTTAACGCCGTGAAGATATAAGTAGTCGGATTTCATAAGTCGCTTGCAAGGTTAGGTGGAATATGAGAGTGCGCTACCTATGCGCCCAATGGCTGGCGACCAGCGAAACAGGAGACGCCGCAAATCCAATAATTATTCCAAACTCGATTTTCCAAGTTTGGCTCGCTTCAGTAGTACGACTCAAGGGAGGGAATTCCAGTCACAACCGCAGTATGAAGTTTGACTCCAAGAGCAAGAGTAGATATGCAAGTTTGATATGTGTAAATAAATAAAAAGAATTGGACAGATATTCTCATATGGTAACAATAAGTAATTATTAATTACATCGGACGAGAAGAAAACCATCGAATTGAAGACTCGAGAAAAGTTTTCTAGATAAATGTAATGAGAAAGTAAGATAAAATTACTACTTTTCCCTTGTAGGGCCTCACTTAGGATACAACATATGGCATCCGATTGATTTAGGAATGAAAACTCATGCAAAATAGATCAGTGAGAACTATGAAAGGTCGTAATTATAATATTCATTTTGGGTCTGAGTACCATGAAAACCACCACGAGAGTATGTGGTAGGGGGTGATTAATCTCCAAACAAGCATTACGTATGTATGTGCATACACTATAGAAAGCAAATCAATAAGAAAATAATAGTGAGAGTATTTCAAGATTAAAAGAACAACTCGGAAATAAATTGTCATCAGATCACAGGTTAAAAGTGACTGAATATGTATAGCAGAAGCTACACAGAGAAAAAAACCATTCACCTTGACCGGGATTCAAACCCGAATCCCCTGATTTTTGGCCAGGTGCTTTAACCAATTAAGCTACCAAGGCGTCATCTTTCCCTGAGGAATATTAGGTTCTCGCGGCCAGTTCGCGATCCTTCAATTTAAGTATACTTGAAAATGCTGTTTTTTCCAATAACGACAAAAATATAAAACATACACTTACAGGTACGGCATTATTCGAACGAAATGAGTTTGATAGATTTCCAAACGTAGGTATAGAATGAAAATATTTTCATCCCTTTCTCCACATGAATAATGAAGTATCATTATAGACTGCAAAGTAACCGAATCGGAATGTATTAAGTATGTACTGCATTTGAAAAAAGTTCTTGACAATCCCCACTCATATTAATTATACCCTTGCGAGCATCACTGGAATAATTGCTTGATGGATTTTAAGTATTGATAAACTCATCAATAAATATCATATAGGAGCACAGAAAGAACGATAACGTACACAAGAAAGTTGTAAAGACAACGGACGTCATTAAGGAAATAAATGGACTTCATTCGGCCCCGTGCCATCAAAGACGTTAGAATATACTGGAGGAGGCAAATCAGTTGATTTGAGAAGCTAGCCGCCATATTAGTATGCGAAATAAATAGCCGAAAGTCCCAAAACACTTATAGGTTTAAGAGTAAGACTTAGCTCATGAAAGAATCAAATACATTAATTTATCCCAAATTTCACATCTCCTCTAACGGGGATTAGAGAACAGAAACACATTTGGACAAAATAATCAAACTCTGCAGAGCGCCCAAGGATGACGTGAAGCTTTTGGAACGGCAACGATCGCCAGAGGAAAGAAGAAACGTCCACATCAATAGAATGAATGAAATGTGTGAGAGGATCCGCAAAGAGACCTCGTTTCGACCATCTTACCTTGGAATCCAAGATAAATGAGTTCCAAAGGAGGTCATAAGGAATATAAAAATAACATCATATTCCGTTGTAGATGGTAATCAGTTAACTAAACGTACCTACCTGGAGAATGAATAGCTTCTTCAGATCTTCTAAATTCCTACTTCTAACCAATCACCTAGATAACCTTAATGGCGCAGATTACCTTAACTGTTGGTATTGGTACTATTAATATATTAATTTTGTAATTAACATACTTAACTTTTGGTAACCAAATTGCAACTACTAAGGAAACACCTCCCTTAATGACAACGATAAGAATGCTGGCACCGGGTTAATGTGGTGGCTTGAGAACTGGTCTCCCACCTTGATAATCTAGGCATGAATTTCATCGGTGGGCATTTAATTCAGGTTAACACCGGTCCCTACTGTGCGGATATGGATATTAACAAAGTGCTGAATCTATTAGACATTAATTTAAACCATGGACCCTATGGTGACTTTTGTTAAAAGCTGGATAATCCGACGCCAGGTTTCTCTCCTTCCTTCCTCTGGTCGCTGAAAATTACTACATCTTCCCAATCTCACCAATCGTAAATGACGCGAATGACCTCAGTTATTGGTCACCTCCCTTAGCAACGATAAAAACACAACGAATGTCGGGAAAAACTCAACAATGAAACAGGATTCGGTGTCTTCAAAATGCCACAAAATTTCCCGAACGTTTCAAAGCACCCCAATAGTCTTCACTTTTTGGTCGGTGTCCCACCAGCGGACTGAGGGAAACAAAAAACTTTCTAAGAAAAACAGTCTCCCCATTTTCCTCTCTCTCAACCAAGAAAATCTCATCGGCAGCCTTGCATTTGCCGATTTCCACTCGAAGACACCACTGTTTCGGAGAGAAAGCATCCTTCTTCTTTTTCCTTCCTTGTATCTCCGAGACCGAAACCAATCTCGGAGACTATTTTTTTTTATCTCGACTCGTCCCGGAGAGAATGCATAAATTTCCGTTCGACGACCGACGTCCTTCAGTTCGACCTCGCTCGGATTTGACCAGATCGAATCCACGCGATCGATAGCAGAAATACTCGGGTGGGTAAAACGACTGGATCCAAGTGTGACTTTCAGGGTCTGAATCTAGGCAAATAACTCTCTCGCCTTTTCCTTTCTGAGTTCATTCTCTTGACCACGAGTGTCGGATAACGCCGTCCTTAGAGAATGGAGTAAAGACAAAGGAAGGGAGAGAGAGAGGAATATGTAAGGATGGACGGGAAAGCGAATCCGGAGGGGAGAGAACGGTGTGGGAGGATTCTTGTGAAGTCCTTCAAACATCTCACACGCCATCCCTCCTTACCTTCGGCGTTTCCGGAGAAACCGTTCCTTCGGGACTGGTTGAGCCGTGTTGCCGAGTCGAGAAGCTCTCCAGGCTATTTCCTGCCAAATGTTTACGCGTGGTCCCAGTTTATTGCGGGCCCATGGAACGCTCCAATGACCAGTCCTATTACAGCCATCATTTCCAGGCGGTCTTATACATAACACCCATAACATCCTCCCCTCTCACTTATTTACAAGTTGACCTGTATATAACGACCGGGGGACTGTTCCCGTGGAGTGCCGATGGTATATTTTGCGTTGGGTTCGGGGAAAGTAGCCAGAACACACCTCGAATAAGATGCGAAATCTATTGGAATGTGTTAAAATACTAATTTAAAGCTGAAGCACTGATATTGTGTAACAGATAGAAAAAGCACCAAAAGAATATTGAAATAATCATACACCAAATGTACAGCTAGATTGACAATCTATCTAAAAATGTACAGAAGGTAAAAATGATTATATGCATGGGAAATTCTATTGGTAAATTGGTTTATTTCACATATTTTGCATAGAAAGTTACAAATTCCACAGTTGTATCAAATGAAAAAATAAAGAATTTTTTAAAACAGCAATGCTATTCTATTACCACACGGAAGAATTGTTTTTAAAAGCTCGATATTTAGAAAATTTCCACAGTAGTGAAAATAAAAAAAAACGCATTTTCTAATGGGATCATACGGAAAAATGATAAGACTTCAGTTCTTTTATTTCCATCTATTTACATGCAATATCCTTTAAAATGAAGCCTCTTAAGTCTTTTAAAACGGAGCTATTTAGCTTCATGAAATGAAGCCTCTTTTAAGACTTGTAAGTTTCCTTGAGGTAATGTGACAGGGCACAAATAATCACCAAACACCTCTTATGAACAATACACTAATATTTACACAACATCGAAGGATTTCTTTAAGAAGAAATAAGCACAAACATTCGACGATTCATGAAGGTATGCATGCTAATCTACATTACTTATTATGTCCCTGGCTTCGGCTTAATCTACCATTTTCCCGTATTTAATGCGCAAGAATTGGCATGGATTCGAAGACCGAGGTACTTAGGATCTAACTTGCTAATTCTCTACTATCTCTCTAATTTAACGACTACGAAGGAACCGCGAAAAATCTGAATGGAGTAACTCGTTCATATACAAAATATCATAGAATAGCACTCGGTGCGTATTAGGGGTATTTGGGTTGGAATCCCAGTCAAGGAGATGACTTTTTTCTCTGTGAAGTTCTCACTATCGCTATAATTTTTATCTCCATGATGTGACCTTCCATAGGAATCTGAGACTTTTAATAGTGCATATTTCACGGATTCAATAAAAGTAGGCAGACACATCATTCCAGAAGTAATTCAAAAGAAAGACAGATAGAATAGGAAATATCCTCCAAACATTTCAAATCAATACCATTTTCAAACCACACGTGGACGCAAAAAATCTTTTTAAAAAGCGCCAAAGTCATAACCCCACTTCAAAATGAGGGAGAATTGGACGATATGAAAAACCTTGTCAAACATGCAGAAATGAATATGTCGGGGAGACAGGAAGATCGGACACAACACGACTGAGGGAGCACCGAAGAATATTTTGATGGGGCAGGTGGCGAAGTCGGCAGAGGCTGAGCATGCAGCAGTGGGACACGATATGGACTTTCGAAACTCGTGATTAATTCCCAAGGTTAACGAACCATGCGAAGCCACTGAGATAAAGACACGAACTATTACAACGGATATACTGGCTTCAGGAGTATTCACACGTGGGATCCAGTCATCCCGAAAAATATCCCCACAGACTGTTCCCTTGCTCCCACCTTCCTCCCCTATTTACCATTTCTCGCACCTGACATATATGAATAGTAATAACTTTCGTTGACAACCCACATTCCCCTTCAAAAACCGACCTGAATTGGTCGCAATACGTGGCAACTGAGACTCTCCTCTCATTGATACAGCGATATACCCGTGATGATTCCTTTGCACTGAATTCAGTAGAGTTATTCGTATTGGATTTCTTAAAGAGTCTTAACCTGTGCTACAACCTGCGATCTGATAATAGTACCCAACCCAAATCTTCTTACAATCCAGTTCTAATCTAGAATATTTTCTGTATGGTCTGGAGAGAGAGAAAGGAAGAAAACTTTTTTTTAGGTTTTATTTAGTGCATGGTGAAGGGAAAAATGTGTCATCGTGTCTTTTTTGAGATATGATAGTGCACTTCAGCGATCCCTGCACTGCTATGGTCTTGAAGGATCTCAGGAGAACCCTCGCGTTGACCGAAGAAATTCCCGTCCATAAAAAAAGAATGCAAATGCGAAACGAATGAACGAGAGTCGTGAGAGAGATAAAAAAACTACTTTGCGCTCTGGGAGCAAGATAACCCATCCGCTGAGCTCGGCCATATTTCCCTTACGCCCCACCGTGATGACTTTGCGTAAGATGCGAAATTGAACTCTTCATCCGACTTTCACCTACGGTTGGGAGGGATGGGAGGGGAGGGGAAAGTTTGGAGGGATACGGGAAAAGGCTGTCAGAGAGCTGTGAAGGGGAGGGACTTGAACGAGAGAATATTAGACCCAACTCCCACGCACACAACGTCCGCTTAGGGCCCTCGAAGGAGGGAACAGGGACCTTTTTATTTCCTGCCCGTCCCTAACTCATCCACTTCAATCCCAGGTTTCCTTCCTGGACCCTTAAGGAGCATACTTTTCCATTTACGACTCCCTTTTCTGAGGGCATGGCTGGATTGGATGCCATTTTCTCACATCTCCTTATACTTTCTCCTTGCGCAGGAAAGAGGGGAGTGAGAGCGGGAAGCCATATCTCGCCTGCTTTCGTATTCTTGAGAGCATGGCGCGATTTCAAAAAACTGAGAGCGTATCGCTCCACTCACGACTCGTAACGAGTATCTCCTTTGTCTTTTTTTCCGAAGGCGTCCCTTAGCTTTAGAAAATGGATATCATTCTCAATTCTTTCTCAACAAGGACGCGAAAAAGAAGTGTTCAATCGCAGTAGATTAGGGTACTTGGGTCTTGTTCGAAATAAGTTTAAATCAATTTTCTTTAATCCACGTAGGTGTTAGTTGGATAACTGAGCCTGAAATTCCTTTGAGCCGGAGAAGCGGGACCCATGTCCCGGACACAGTACTTTTGAGGACCTCTAGTCACAAGAATAATAAATACAGTATTTTAAAAAAAAGAACGACCCCATCTTAAAATGATATATTGTTAGAATCGTGAGAATCCCATGAATGAAATATGTGTTGTTCAACTCGACACTTGTAATGGAAATTGATGAATCTTTATGATTTTACTTGTGTTTTCAAGTTTGTACCCTCACTTATAGGCACTTCAGGCTGGGAGGAAAAGGATGAAGATGAGAATGGAAGGAAAGATTGGAGAGAAACCCGGCGTCGGCAGTAGCTCCTGCCCTTAATGAAAGACGCCAAGGGGTGCACAGTTTAACGTCCCATCTGACGGACAGAATGATTAACTCTATGAATGCTCTACACTTAACTCTCAAGTAGGGGTTGGCTTACCAAAGAAAAAAATCTTCCATTGCCGGGATTCGAACTCGAGCCCTTGAAGTCGGGAGTAGTACTCTAACCAATGCATTTAACTAATTATCTGTGGTTTATAAGGCTGTGTCTGCACCAATGGGCGCTTCAGACTAGGAGGAAAGGTATAAAAATTAAATTAAAATTAAACTTGTCTTCATTTAATCTGTGAACTTAGAACTCCAAGTCCTCTCTTACAATTATCAAATTGGACGTCACTAAAATCCATACTCCCGGCCAGTGAAGATACTCCCCAGGTGTGGTTCGAACCCGCGACCCTGGATTCGACAGGCAAGGAATTTACACCGCCACCACCAAGTAATAGAAGGGTAAGGGGCTTATGTCTACTACATTAAGCTGTGGTTTTCAAGTCTGTACCTGAACCTAAAGGCACATCAGACAAGGAGGTGAGGTATAAGGACAGCTAATAACACTACACAAATGCGGTACCAAACTTCATGATTTTGAGAGAAGTTAACAGTTTTTTTATTTCTGTAATATGCATAATCAATAGATATAACATTCTAAAATCGCTTATTCCATTTAAAACTCCCTGCAATACGATAATGTTTATTATTTCTGTTCTTTCATCGTTACAAATAAATAATATCCACTCTTATATTGAAAATCCACTCTAGAGAAAACATAAGGCCAGAATTAAGCGTAAAAGACGACTTTTCCAGATATTTGATTACAAGTTACAATTAAAGGCTTGAATGAAAATATTTTTTCGGGCCCGCAAGCGATAGTTGGATAGCGGGCCAGAGGCCCCGCTAGCCATAATCCTTGATTGAATATAAACATTTTTAGCCAAATGTTTAGCATGACTTCAATCATTTGCATGACTATAGCTATAATAATATGATTTTCAAAGATTGAAAAATATCCGTATAAAGCTCTAACTGAGTTTACCATACCATACTATTAAGCTACCAACTCATGCGCCAAGCAGCAAAATTTCCAAAGAGGAAAAATACCTTCCACCTTATGAGAGATTAAAACACGGACCCCCTAATTTTCAGCTAGGAAGATGAACACCTTGGTAGCTTAATAGTCAAAAGGATCTATCCGGAAAAATCAGATAGATCCCGATTCTAATCCCGGGAAAGATGCTTGATAAACAGTGAAAAACTCTGTGGAAAACAGTGAAATTATCATCGTTTTCTTGAGTGGATATCGTATATGTTCTGAAACTTATGTATTGTAAAAAGAAAATACACTCTAGAGAAAACATAAGGCCAGAATTAAGCGAAAAAGACGACTTTCGGATAAGGCGCCAGTGGAAAAGTTACCTAAAAAATGGGTTACAAGGAATGTGCACTAATACATGCTAAGATTTTGAAACCATATCATGAATAAAAAGAGACGGTTCAAATGTAAGAGAGGAATGGAGAAATTCATACGGGTAAAACTTCACGGGCACGAGCAGTAAGAGTACGCAACAGTACATGTTCCAGCAGATCGTATAAATGAGATGGAGGGAATGCGATTCTCGTGCGACAAGGATTCAACCACACCAAAGCGCTGTGAAATTGGCACTTAAAGCCAGAACGAATTCCAATGCAATTCTATCGAAGTGCCTGCTTGTGAGGTCTCCGAGCCATCCGGAAAATGATTTATTTCTGAAGCCAAGTGGAAAGAGGATCGGTGGGAATGCATATGTGGCTGAGAGGAACTGATACTATAGCGAGGGAATACAAACTTCAACCGGATGCACTCAGGGAAATATTTTTTTTAACACGCTTCGTCTTTAAAACTAGGTCACCACGCGTGTGACCCGAGAATGATTTTGCGACGGCTCTGATTCACGGCGCCTCACTCGGTTTGACGACTTTGCGGCATGCCGACGACGCGAGTAACAATTTCCCGCTTCAGTGGTAGAAATTGGCGAGAGGAGAGCGGTTTTGTGAACGAAACGTGCTACTGTTGAGAAGCTTGGTGTTTGAAAAGAAGGTTTATCCTCTCAGTTCATCGTTTGAAACAAGAAATTAATGAAGTATCGAAATAAGGAAACGCCAACGAGAGTCTGAGTAGCGGCTTGAGGCACTGCGTCCCACAGCTGAAGTATGATTTGATATAAAAGGCACACTTTCTTTGATGGAAGGCTTTTCACCACTTGAATGACGAAAGACTTGTCATAGCTCTATCTCCGAAGGCATATCCCACAAAAAAAGAAGTTGAATTTAAAAAAAACTCGTAATCATCGGAAAATTGCGCTTAAACAGGTTTATAAACGACCCACTTAAAAAATTTCTCCTTCACTCCCAAAGTTATTACATTTAAATTGTAAAAGGCTTTTCACCACTTGAATGACGAAAGACTTGTCATAGCTCTATCTCCGAAGGCATATCCCACAAAAAAAGAAGTTGAATTTAAAAAAAACTCGTAATCATCGGAAAATTGCGCTTAAACAGGTTTATAAACGACCCACTTAAAAAATTTCTCCTTCACTCCCAAAGTTATTACATTTAAATTGTAAAAGTTATAGTTTATCGTTCAACACATGGAAGTAACGAAGTATTGAGAGAAAGAAACACCGACTAGGGTATGAGTAGAGATGGATAAATTACCGTAATTTTCAATTGAGGTAAAATACCGTGGTAAATTATGGTAATTTTAGAAAATTAACGTAATTTTCAGGTAATTTTAAGTTTTGAGCTGCAATTCCTTATCCGAGGACTCAAAACGAAATCAAATAGCATTGAGATATAAATGCCGACGCTTATATCAAGCATAATACGACGTTTATCTATTATAACTCATTACAAAAATTATAACAAAGTTGGCAGAAACCGCAATTTGCCTCTCTTTTGTCACACCATGAGAAATTTTCGTTCCAAAGACAATGTGCATTTGTTATTTTATTCTGAATTAATCATGGACACAATGTAAGCAAAATCGTTTTAGCTACTTAATTTATTATATCACCCATTCCAATGGTTTCTTCGTGAGGAAGAAATTTTCCGAAAAGGAACTTTTCTGAAAATTACCGTTTATTACGGTAATTTTCAGGGGGGCTGGTAATTTACGAAAAATACCATGGCAATTTACGAAAATTACCGCGGTAATTTACCGAGTTGCCCATCTCTAGGTATGAGTGAAAATTAGAGGCAAAGCGGATTAAAGATGAAATATAACTCACCATTTTCATTTGGTTGATGCACTTCCTTCTAATCAAGGCTTTTCATCACTTGAAGTCTTACCATAGCTCAATCTCAGCAGGAAAACCCTATGAAAAAAGAAATTGAATTTAAGAACACGTGTAATTATCGCGCTCAAACTAGAGTATGAACAACGCACTTAAAATGTTTCCGTTTGACCCGCAAAGTTATTTAATTTGAAATAGTAAAAATATATTGATTTTAATATTAGACGATATTTAGTTGACATTTTAAAGCAGGTACAAAATTACCGGAGGGAATAATATAGGAAAGAAAATATCATGATTATTGGGTATACAATATTAAATCTTTAGTCCACTATGCATGACATCTCTTATATAGGTTTTTTAATGTTTTAAAGTTCGTTAACATAAAACTTAGAGTTATCGAAGCTATTTCTATATACAATTATCTCAAGATGAACCTTTACATCTTCGACTTATATTCTCCTGGGTTTCATTTCGCATCATTTTAGTATACCTAACGTCTTTCATTTTATATCCTCCTATACGTGCTCCTTGCTTTTTGCTCGAAGCCTTCCTTTGTAATTTTTCACATACACTTTCCATCAATGAGTGTCTTCACATTAATTGCCATGTGAAAAATTTTACCTGAACCGTGAATCGAACCTTGCATCTAGTACCTTGAATCTCGGTAAATTGCCGTATGCATTAATGATCCTGGGTAGCATAGTGGTCTGCGCAGTGGCCCGGAAAGCCGGAATGCCCAATAAAAGAAAGGTACGTCGTTCCCCAGACCAGGTGAAATTTTTCACACGGCAATTAATGTGAATATCACCGCCGTTCACGCGGCAGGTTTGATATTTACTACAATGAGTATCTTCATCGGATTATCACGCATAAAGTTGTGATCTATTAGGTTGTGCCGACAATTTTTTAAAAATTAAATTAGAATTTTATTTCCAAGCAATCTTATTACGGCGTCTTCGTTTGCCGTACAGTCCATCCATTTGCTCTTAATTATTCTGCCATAATGATGATGAGAAATCTAAGCAAATGGGATAAATGATTAGGACTACGTGGGAACATGCTCTAAACCGATCATCTCTCATATTTCGTAGGCTCGTAGCTTTCCTAAATCCTTCCATCTAGTTTTTATTCAGTCTTCCTATTTTTCTTCGTTCTTGTGGATTCCATTACATTATTTTTTTCCAAGCCTTTCTTGGATATTACATTTAACGTGTAAAATACCAGAGTATATGGTAATTTAGAAAATATTTGCCTTTTAAATAGGGGAAAGTAGGGTAAAAGCGGGTACCAAAATGCTTTATATGTACCAGTTTACACTTCAACGCAAAATTTGGGATATTAGGTATTGGAATTTTCCTCCCAAATCTCTTCTATAAGGATATGACACATTTTAACGGAAAAAATGCATAAAATCACCATAAAATTCTATTTTCTGATCCGCCAAAATTTGAGGGTTTCGTTGATGGGTAGGATAAAACCGGGAGCTCATGAAAATCGTTTCTGAGCTTACAAAATCAAATTCTTTACCTTTTATCAAAAATGAACAATAATATATATCGGTTCATTATGGCTATTTAGTCGTGAGAATCATTCCTGAAAAGATATTTTTTTATCAATCATCTTTATGAGTGCTCTGTTGCAAAAATCGTGGACAAAATTGTGATCTTTCTTTCTCGCCAACTGCATAAGCTCTGATCATTCTTTGAAATGTGTATATTGCTGAACGTCATCATTACCTTGAGATATTGATGGCTGGAAGGTGAAGTCATGGTTGCTCCCTTGATGTTTGGGATGCTTCCTTTTGATGAATTTGGTTGAGACCTCAGCAAATATTCTGCTTGGAACTATGCTCCACTGAGAAATGTACGTATTCGCTGTTGATATAACTCGTCAATGTGCTTGTCAATTGTACCAGCGAGTGTAAACAAATGATCTTTGATGAAAAAATGATGCGACTCTGTTGAAAGGGCAAAATCCTATTGTTTCGAATACTTAAATTTTAGTATCCATAAAAGGAATACTCGTGATGATTTTCCTGAATAGTTAGGTAAGTGTTAAACAGCATCCTTTCTCCTAGGGTGAGCAAGATGCTGTTTACTTACCTCTTACTCATAATGTGAGTGAGAGGTAAGAAATCAATCCTCACAACAAGCCAGGCACACATTTTATGCACGAGCTAAAGGCTGCGGTTACACTGGCAACTTATTTCTGCAAGTAACTTCTGCGAGAAATTGCTGGTGTGTTTACACCGAGAAAAAATATTGCGGAAGTTAGTTCCGCAAATGTCTTCTGCAAGTTATTGTCGTTAACTTGCAGAATAAAATTGCAAGGTCGTTTACATTGGCAGATTTCAGAATTTTCTAGTTGCTAGTCCGCCATGTTTATTTCTGGCTACCTGATAAAGATGATTTCTGGCTACCTGATCCTAGATGTGTGCTTGGTATTTCTCAATTTTTGTTTGCTCTTATCTAGAATATAGCACATCAAGTCCATTCCAGCTTTACGTTTCTCTTTACGGAAAGGATGTGATAATTTATTTTTCTCTGCCTGTTCTAAGGCACGTTCTCGCAATTCAGTCAATAGGATATCATTAAATCTCAAATGAATCTATAAAATATAAATAAATAAATAAATAAAAATTAGATGTAAATGAAATATTGAAGCAGCTCCTCCCGCTACGCTCAGGGAAAAAAAATTGAAAACGAATAAACAGATTGTTTCAGACTTTACTCTACGGAAATTTTTCACCTTAAAAAGAAAAAAAAAACAACTTAAGCAGTATAATCCACACATTTTAATTCAAATTGACCAATGCTTCGTGGGGTCACCGTCATTATCAGGGGTTTTTCTGGCGTGAGACACCAGCGTCACTTGATAATGACCGGTCGAAACCTTGGTCGGAGGTGATAAACTGCTTGGATTATACTACTTACGTATTTTTCTATTCATTTAGAAAACGGCCCAAACTTTTAACTGCATCAATTTTGGTTGAAAAACCACCATTTCGAGTCTTCTTTGCCCTAACCTACAACGTAGACTGGGGTACCTTATATGCATTACTGGCTTTTTTGTACCCAATATTTCATGGCAACATAGCACCGCTCAGGCTCTCCTCCGATCTATGTACTTTGCTTGGCCAGTATTTCTTTGTACCTAAAAGGCATAACTTTTTCCTGAACACTTAAAAATGGAAATGATAAAAACCTCGGTGATGACAATAAAGGATTGCAAAAAAGTGATTTTAAAAATTATTGACTATTTTGCAATATGATCTTCCAGGATTTCTCAAAAAATAGTTCTTAAGAATATGTCACTCAAGTTCAGTATAGGGAAAAAAACAATACTCTAATGTTGAAGTGAAAGCAATTCAACCGAAGTCCAAATATATAAATGCAGAGGATAGGGTAAAACCATAGGGTAGGGTAGGGAAGGCAAAACAGGGTACCCACCCGGTTTTGCCTCAAAAGGAGCTAATTGATAATAATGGCCACGTGTTTGAAAGAAAAAGTATTACAAGACTATACTTGGCAAAGAAATGTGTATTAGGGCCTACAGAAAACAATACGTTCTTTAACAAAAGAATTTCTCCTTCAAAATCAGCAATCTTAATCGTCGAAACATTAAAAATTTTTACAGCCGATTAATTTAAATCAACACAAAATGCACACAAATGCCCTCCCGTCACCAAAACCACTGTAAAAATGGTAAGGGTGAATCGTAATATTAGTAATGGGTGCCATTAACGAAGTAGCTGCTCTGATAAAGGAAATCAGAGGGTATCTGGTTTGACCCGGCTATCCGGTTTTGCCCGACTTTACTCTATAATGAAAAAGTTCATTTAAGTGAAAACGAGTGATTTACTACTGGGAATGAAGAGTACCCGCTGCAAATATAATGAGGTTCTAATATAACGAGATAAAAAAGGTATTTGGGGCGGAGAAAATGGGTTTATGCAAGTTTTCCATTCTTTGTTAAAAGAAAGGAATGTGAAATTTACTGACAAGCTATGACGAGGATGTGGAAAAATTAAAAAGACATATGAGATGATAAAAATCAAGCTCAAAATATTCATCAGGAAGGGAACTTGAAAGACCACCGACGAGCGCTTCTCAAGCAGGTTAAATGCAAGATCATAAAATAATTAAAATTTCATTTACGAAGGGAATAGGGAGAAGCATTGCTAAAATGAGAGGAAAAGATGCGCAATTACGTACCTACGTGTCTCGTGAAAGAAAAAATAAATAAATCAATTTAGTGACCCAAAAATGCGGGCTATTTCAAGCATATTTTGAACATGTATAGCTTAAAAATTTTGATAAAAAAATTAATTAACTGACAAAACTTGCTACTGAACTGCATTTCAAAATTGCAATTTTCTTTAAGGTTATCTTGAATATTTAGAGACCTATTCAATAGAAAATATCCTTTTTTAGGATCTGATCAAATTGGAGGCAACAAGTGAGTATATACAATTTTTAATTTCTTTTCCTTCCGGAAGATAAGATTTCAATCGACACCTTGGCGTCAGTGTCATCGAATTGATAACTTCAATGTCCAATTCAATTTCCCCCAATATGGCGTTAAAAAAAACTTTTTTTCAAAATGGGCCTATTATCGCCAATTTGATTTTGGACGAAATTCTTAGATTTTGTGCAGGATACAAGCAGAGGTATTCCGATGAATTCACGATTCCAGTCAATAGCTGTACAAAAAATGTGAAGTTTTGTGAAAAAATTAAAGAGATAAGATTACATTTGCTATAGTTAACTTAAAACCACACATTGAAGTTTCCTAAACAAGTGTCCTTTTGCTGTTTTATGCAAAATGAGGAATTAAACGAGTCCTTTGAATGATATGCGAATTCAATTGATTATGGGTTGAAGACAATGACGGAAAAATATAATGATGCTAAAATAATGAATAATCAGTCCCTCGTCAACAAGAGAGACAAGATCTAAGCATCTGGAAGAAGAGCTTGACATAAACAGACACAATGTGTGTACCACATGCCGTATAGAGTTCTTTTCAAGAAATACGCTATTTGAAGCGAAGAAGTATGAATCCCCTAGAGATGGTATTATTATGCTTTTAATCGTTATGAAGAGGATAGATTTAAAAACTTTTATTTGTTTAGAAGATGTACTAGTGTAAAAATAGAATATTATGTTAATTTTTCTAATTATAGGAATCAATTTTAAGTGTCGGTAGCTAAGGAAGTACTAATGGTAGGCACTATTAAAATACTTGATGAGGTTAAGAACCACACCATTTTAATGCTACTGAAGTTCAACTTCGTTTTTAATAGACTACAATAACATTCAGTGATAAATTGTCCATAAATGGCTCAATTTAGGCGTAGATACTAAGATATTGGCAGTCAAGAAATTTCATCAAGATTTTCATCCGAGAAAAATTTTGTAACACCAACCCAAGAGAAAAAGAACCCTTTAACAGTAGTAGGCATTAAGACCTAGGGTTTCAGCAAGACATAAATAAGTCTGAAGCCACTCAAATGGTGTTCCTACCGAAGCAAATGTGCCGATCACGAATATATATCCATTTATTTGAGTCAGTATAGAGTGCCGATTATCAAAGGGATCATTCTAACCTTTGCAGGATTGATGGATTACCAGCTCTACAAAAGACCGATGCGTGGGAGATTGATTTAAGCTCGAAATTAATATCCAAGCTGGGACAAAGTGAGCCGTAAACAGTACCAAAAGAGGCTGCGAGATATGTGTGCACATAAACAAGCTAAAATTGGTTTCGAGAACATTTCTTCTCAATGGAAGCAAAGTGACATGAATATGTCAAGAAATCGGGCGGCTAAAGTCAGAAAATAGAGAAGCCATTGATGGTAATTAGCAAACCAATTAAATTTTTAAAGGCTCTCCAACCGTGAAGAGGCTAATAAACACAATTATTTATGACTGCACCTTGCAGTCGATGACAGATGTGTCATGATCCATAGAGTAGCAAAGATATAAATTAAAATATATAATAGATTTTGAGTATGCTACAGATATTATAATTTATTTAAGTTTATCAATGAATTATTTCTTAACTTCACAGTGTCAAAATAACAAAATCGATAATATAATTTAAGTGGAGAAATTCCTCAATGTCAAGCAGAAAAAGTATTACCCAATTTACATGGTGCGAATATCACTAGAATATATGTGGTACTAAGAGATAAGTGGTTTAACTTCCAAGGTAACGGAAATGATTCATAAAATCTATTCTTTAGGAGCATGACTGTGTCTTTAGCATTTTATTAATATATTTAGACGAGCTTTATGTCTTATTCATTTTATATTAACTATAATTATGTATTCCAAAATATAGGGCACTAGCATTTTCGTATCGTTCGACTACCTTTGCTACGGCATTGTATTTCATTTGATCTCTAAATTGGGTGTGAGGTTTTACGCTTCGAGAAATATTTTAGAGGGAGTTGAGAATAAAGCAAGAAAGGAATAATAGAGCACGATTCTCAACATGCCACTACCATATATGTCGGCGAACATAGGAATAAAACTGTCAAAACATGTTGACGAAATATAAAATTTCTCCGGTGTTAAAGAATAAACTACACAGAATAAATTTCTGCATTTTAAGCTATGAACATTGATGAAAATTCTCGAAAGAACGATCAAATAACCATGCGACATTTTATTTGAAAAAAACATATTTTGAGGGTGTTGCATGTTTAGTTTTGATGAAAAATTGTTTTAACGCTCACTTCTTGGTGAAAATCGGTGAGTAAATATCTCTCTCAAAGTCAATGCATCATCAAGTTGATTCGAAGTAGGTGCAAAAAGGAAATTGGAAAAATGGTTGGAGTTGAGCTCAAGTGTCAGACGCAAAGCTCTTTGGGGGAGAATGGAGTAAAAAACAAAAGAGATGGTGCAGGAAGTAACTTGGTACTCCGGTAGAGTGGTATAGAGTTGACTGTCAAGGTGTCGAGTGTTTGAAAAAATAGGGAAAGTGAACATTCATTGTGAAACAGAGCTGGTAGATGTGAAAGAAAACATAGGATGAGAGATGGATTAAAATGCGAATAAAAGCGACGGGGGAGACAGGCAAAAGAATGGAAAGATGAATCAAAAGCGATGAAACCTAATGGAAAAGCTGAGTATAGCAATACATTCTATCCAAATCTCTCCTATTTTGAGGCAGCAAAAATTGATTTTAGCTCACCAAAAGGATTTTATTCCGGCCATTTTCAAAAGCTAAAGGCTAAAAGCATATGCGGAGGAGGAAGAGAAGAGAGGTTTGGGAGAGATAAAGAGATGCCTCAAATTCATGTCCGTCAGTTTGCTGCCGGAATTCAGCACCGGCCCACGCCCACGTCCTTCGTCCAAGGATAGAGAAAGGCTTTCACGCCTGAAAGAAAAGCACGATTCCCTTGCTGGCTATTCAAGCGAGTCGAATTTCGGACGAAATCCAGGGAAACTTTCTCAAATCCAGTTTTTCCCCCAAAAGGGATCTAAAATTCAAGACTACTAAGGTATGCGTTTCTCCCTTAATTTCGTTTTCCCAAGCGGACACAGCCCTCACCATGTATGTAAAATTTTACCATACTTTTAAAGTACCACGATTTCTGAGGGATAAAAAATAAACGGCGACTGTGATTAAATGTGAGGGATATATTGAAAAGATCCTAGAAAGAGCCCGAAATGGCTGATACAGATAATTTAAATAAATAATAAATTAAATTTACAAAATTATTTTCACATTCAGCGTGCGTCATATATTTTAGTGCTCATACTGCCTTCATTGATCCATAAAGAACAAGTTACATCAGAATTTTTACTCCCAAAAATACCCTTACTCAGTAAAATAAATTTTTATCAGTAGAAGAAGAACATAAATCATCAGTAAATATTAAAATGGTCATAAAAGGAAAATAAATAATTGCGCGGGAGACAGAAGAGTAATTTTATCTCCACCAACACTATCCTGAGTGAACCGCAATCATAGGGTCAGAAAGAGACAATTAAGTAAAGTTTATTTCATGATAAAGGACGATTTAGTATTATTTAGGCAAGGAAAGCAAACACATTGAAAATAGAAGGTTAGATACATTATCAGAAATATTGTTTAGCTGTTTTCATTGTTAGGCCACAGTGCTCATAACTGAACCAAGCAAATATGGAAGTCTACAAGCGAGTACATTAAACAATTTTTTGAATTCTCATTAGGAAAAGCCTAAAATCTCAACAAACGCTACACTATTTGGTCGAATCAGGTGAGATAAAAATTGTAAATAATAAGGAAAGAAAGGTATTAGTCTCAGAAAAATAACGTAAGGAAATAAACGGATAAACTACCACAACATTCACATGTTAAGTGCGTTTGATTAGTACGAGGATCTGCAGTGGGAGGATCAGGATAAGTATGAAGCCCCGAACCATGGGTAGTTTTTAATTCTTAAATTACAGATAGATTTAATTCCCATAGCCACACATAGTTTTCCAGAAAGTCTAATCGTTGTACAAGTAGAGTTTATATAGCATAGTGTCTTCCTCTAGCACAGATCCCAGGGCCTCCAGTTAATAGCTACACACTGTACTCACTGAGCTATCTCACCTTTGATTACGAAATGGATGGTTAAATATGTTACATAAACTCATTTTGATGAAAGTACAATAAAGGGAGCATGGGGCTACCGTAATTTTTGGTAAAATGTTAAGAAACACTGGGTTAAATTTATAACAGCTCAAATGTTCTATTTTGGTTTTTGCTATACGATATCTCAGCACATAATGAGCGGAGATATGACTGAAATATCTAACTAAACAATCGACACCCAATTAAATTACAAGTGATTGCTTTTGCCACTCCTTAGTGTTCGATTATGCTACGAATTTTGCTATGGTGAGAATTAACCAAGCTGATTGGAAGTGATGTTTTTTGTCTAACCTCCTGCAATCGCGTCTGAAATAAAATCATTAGCGAAAAATGGCAGACGAGAATGCAATTATTTATAGCATAATCGAATGGTAAGAAAACCTACGGCAAATCATGGAAAAAAAGGCTTCCATTGAAGGCATGGAACAAGCTAAAGAAACAGCGAGGAAACAGCAGGAAGGAACAGCAGAAAGAAACAAGCGAGGAAGACCGCTAAAGAAATGGTGGAAAAGTATCAAGAAGGAAATAGAATGAAGAAGCTTACAGCCAGGGGTCTGAAATCACAAGGAGCGTCGGTTTTTGGAATGCTAGAATTGGGAATATGTTGCAAATATTCAGATGCTATATACAAGGAAACAAATGAAGGACACAAATGCTATATACAAGGAAAGGTTATTTTTTGAAAATTATATATTTGAAAAAAATTTCTTTAAATGCGAAATGGAGGATGTAAAATAAAAATAGGAAAAAACACAAACACGGAAGGTATAACTAGTGTAGGTTGAATAATTTCCTTTCTTAATGAGGGATTTGGACTTAAAAGGGTGTGAGTTTGAGTGATACGAGGTATTAGTGAATGTAATTCCAATGCATAATCGAATGGTAAGAAAACCTACGGCAAATCATGGAAAAAAAGGCTTCCATTGAAGGCATGGAACAAGCTAAAGAAACAGCGAGGAAACAGCAGGAAGGAACAGCAGAAAGAAACAAGCGAGGAAGACCGCTAAAGAAATGGTGGAAAAGTATCAAGAAGGAAATAGAATGAAGAAGCTTACAGCCAGGGGTCTGAAATCACAAGGAGCGTCGGTTTTTGGAATGCTAGAATTGGGAATATGTTGCAAATATTCAGATGCTATATACAAGGAAACAAATGAAGGACACAAATGCTATATACAAGGAAAGGTTATTTTTTGAAAATTATATATTTGAAAAAAATTTCTTTAAATGCGAAATGGAGGATGTAAAATAAAAATAGGAAAAAACACAAACACGGAAGGTATAACTAGTGTAGGTTGAATAATTTCCTTTCTTAATGAGGGATTTGGACTTAAAAGGGTGTGAGTTTGAGTGATACGAGGTATTAGTGAATGTAATTGAATTGCATTAATGACATGGTTTATGAGTTAAGTTATAGGGCGAAAGAAATTGAAGATCATGACTGCCTGATAACAATTTTGGATCTGAGAAGAAAGACTTAAATTGTGTCAGAATCTTGATTTAAAGAGATGATGACGATCTTGGAGGCATGAGAGATTTAAAAAAAAAATGCAATTTGATATTTTTAAGAAAGGAAATAATAAGATGGAATCAAAGTAAAACCTTGGCAAAAACGCTCCATTCCTTCCCGCTTTCCAATCCCTTTATCACCATCGGGTGCCGCTCCTTCCGAAAAGCATTTCTCGAGTCGCTCACACAAGGATGGAATCAAGCTTCCCTTACGCGTCGCATCCTTTAACATCAAAGATGCTCACGGTAACGCACACTGTCGCGCCATATCGTCCAAGGACGAAACTTGCCAACAATCGATTCCGACGAAGAAAAAAAAAATAAATGGAAGGAGGCACATAAATGGATGAGAGGAGCGCGAGAGAAAATGCGTGTATCACTCAGACTGGGAGAGATCTCAAGTCTTCTCGCAGAAGGAAGAAACTCTCTTTTCGATCCCATGGGAGCAACATATTTCCCTCCCTCTCCCTCCATGCCCTTCCCAACCTAGACCCTCGTTTCCTCTGTGGGGGCGGGAGCAGAAATACAGGAAGAGGTTTCCGGTGGCGCGGGCGAAAATTTTCTTTATTTATATTTCTCTCTCGCAAAAGCCCTCGAGGAAGTGCTCAGAGAAGGGGTACCTGACTGTCGCATTCGCGCCCTTGTGGACGAGAAGGGGGATGGTAATAGGATGGGTGCAAGTGATCGGCAGAATGGCCGGGGAAGAGGCGGAGTTACTCGGGAGAAAAAAGAGGAATGTACTCAAGTATGTTGAGGTAGTTTTTGTTGTTATGGGCGCTGAACGAACACGAGATATTACGCTTCTCTCAAGATTCATCATCATTACCATCATCATGGTCAATATCCTGAGATTGGTTTGACGCTGCTATCCACTCGATTTTCCTATCAACTAACCACTTCATATTTGCATAATTCTACTCTTTTTAAATCCTTAACAACTTTCGTTATATATTTCATGCAAGGCCATCTTTACCATTCTTTCTATTTACTTTTTCCTCGTCGATTGTCTTCACCAGGCCATCATGTCTCAAGATATGTTCAATCAGATTGCCTTGTCTTCTTTTTAAAGTTTTCTGAAGACTTCTGTTTCCACCCACTCTTCTCCCATTCTTCTGTATCGCTACATTTCGAATACTTCCACTATGACTTTATTGCTGCTGTTATCCTTCATGCCTCTTTATCGTATGGGAGTATGCTCCTGTTGTAAGTTCTGGTGAATAGTTTTCTTATTTCTACGCTAGTATTTCCAGCTGTAAGCTGATTCTTCTTTTGGTACAATCTTCTTAAGACCTCATAATTAGTCATTCGGTCGATCCATTTAATCTTTATCATTCTTCTTTAGCACCACGTCTAGAATGCTTCCAGCCTCGACTTTTTTGCCGTAAACGTCCATGCCTGACTGCCATAAAGATGCGTGCTCCAGATATATGTTCTAATGAATTGTTTCCCTTCTTCCATACTTGTATTTCCAGCTGTGAGTGGATAGTTCTTTACCTGAGCTATTCTACTATTTCCTTCTTGTTCCGCCCATCATTCGTCCTCCTAGATGTTCACTCATCTCTTCTAGCTTTTGTGTCTCAAGGTTAAGGTTAGTCTTGATAGTCTTGATCTCCTCCCTTTTACTGCATAACATTACCTTCGTCTTAGTTTTAATTTTTTTTGGGTTTAAGCGAAAGTTTTTCGGAACTCAGGGAGGATGTATAGATACTTGGCTTCGATATCATTTTCACTATAATAGTAATTTCTATTATTAAATTGGGAGGTTGGTATAATATAGCTCTCCACTCCATTCTGCTATAGGCCACCACTGTGTATATATGTTACTCTTCTACATCCTTCAATACATAATCCATACATCTCATATGAGGTCTTCTATCACCATATCATTCTTTCCATTCACTTCTCCGAGATAATTGTTTTGATATGATCATCAGGTCCCGAGGGCATTAGCCTACTTCGAACGTAAGGCACTAAATGCTCAGCTACTTGGGTCCAGTACGATATAAAGAAAGCTAACTGAAAGAGAAATTTACTCAAATTTAAGTAAGGACAATCTTCGAGAAAAAAACCTTTCATGCTACCGGCAGAAAAACTTTGGGCTCTTGAAATTAAAGTCAACTAATCAGCAACTCTGACCAAGGTCATCTAAGATGATCAAGAAAGTGCCTCAGACCAAAGATTGTATACCGTTGCATGGTAGTGATAAATACCACTGCAAGTACATTTGACGAACCATTATTTACACTTTTGTTTTACACTATTAATTATTATGTAGAAAATACTTTTTACTCAATAAGTTATATTCTGCTAGGAAAGAGTCATGGTAGTCGTACACTCACTGATGAGTGGTTCTCCTTACATTGAATTGCACAAATAAAAACGTTTATTAGACGTTTATAATTTTCTAAATAATATTTCAGAGATTTTACAGGTGGGTTAGGAATAGCAACCAACCAACCCCTTGCCCTACGAATTTCATGAGCCGCTGGATTTAGTGCGCTCTCTCCTCAAAAACAGGTAAGATCTCCAGGATTATCATTGCTATTAGGTATTTTATATTGACCAAAAACCTGGTTTAAAATGTGTTTTCTGTGGAACTACGAGTAAAAATGAGGCTAATGGTTTTTGGCAATATATTCTATTGGAATTCAGGGGGACGAGAACGGGAAAGAGAAGGGGGAGGGGCGCCGTTGCGCAGAGCGCGGACGCCGGCCCAGTGTGGGAGGCGTGGGTCGCACGAGGGCCCGGGTCCCCCAGTCGGCGCGGGACACGTGGCGGCTAAACGCGCCAAGATACGTGAAAATGGACGTTATTTTTGTCATATGGGCCACAAAATGATGTGTTTACTTAAGAGCAGCAATTAAAAAAAAAAATTTTTTTTTCTTAGAAAATTTTAGCATTTAGACCCCTTGGGGCACCCCTTACACTTCAATCACGAAAAAAAACCCGCGAGTTATACACATACCAACGAGCGCTCTCCACATCTGAACACCTTCGATTTCGAAAAAAGTGAAAAATAAGCAATGGTCTATTGATGCACTATTAAAGAGAAGGGCTAGCTTATTATCTTTCGCTACTTCGGGCTCCTCAAGAAGATATGGTATCCTCAATAATAAAAGGATTTGGTTTAGCTAGAGCTGTCTTGAAGGAGCAATTTTAACAGTGCAAAATGTAATGTACTGGAAAAAGGATAGGTACTGTTTACTTTTCAGCTATATAATAGCCAAATTTTATATACGCTCTGTTGGATACTCTCCTAGACTCCTCTAAGGAGCTATCTCTATTAGAGAGATAGCAAGTTCTGTGGCGGGGAGGATCACATAGATAGGATTAAAGAGATAGTAATGCAGAATATTCAAGTAAATAATAAAGCATTCATATCTGCCACATAAATTTAGGGGCAGTAATAAATTAAAATGAAAATATAAGGTAAAAAAATAAGATCGGTGTTGCAGATTTTGATAGTTTTTTGCATGACTAAATGTTTTTTAATATAAATTTAATTTTGTTGCAAGGTTATCAAAATACGAAAAGTACTTGCGCATGCTTGGTGTCCGGCCTGGAAGGTGGTGGATATTCATTAGCATTAGTATTGCAAGTAAACTATTTTATTCTCAGATGACTTCAATGTGACATAGAATTGAAATTTAGCAATTGAGAATTTGAAACCAAGGAATACATTGGAGTAAGCATTGGCATGATTGCCAATGAGTGACAATGAAACCAGAATAGGGGTGCAGAGGAAGGATTAGGCCCCACCTAATTCGTATAAAACATTGCGTTTTATATAGCCGCTTATGGAGACTGGATGCGTATGAAAACATAAATAGCAATGAAATACTACCCATATTTCATCGCAGCGGCGTCAGTTAATCTTCAAAAGGCTATTTAAGGGAAGTATAATGCATTTAATTCCCCTGGGAGTTAAATTCATTACTAAAATTAGTCTGAATTTAAGCTACTTACACAACATATTTGGCGATTGTTGGCGTATTTGCGCACTTTTCACCATTTATTTGACAAATCTTAAAAAAATACCATTATTCATCGTAAAAGTCTAAATTTACCGCGCGAAAAACACAACCATATATGTATGAGTATCGCAAGTAGCAAGGGGCGTATGTCGTACCGACCAAGTTGGCCGCTGACTTCTCAAATCAGTTGCGATACCTCCTTCAGTACATTCCAACCTCCTCTGTAGATCATGTATTGTAGTAGTTAAGATAAGCTCTTTAAGTTCTCGATATTAATACATTCCTGGCGATGGTTCACCCCTGCCACACACCATTGCGGTGGCTTGCAGTGAATTGTGTAAGTATTATGTATTGTGATCAATTTTGAAGTATTATGTGTTATGATCAACGATTCTTGTGCAATTTTGCATTTACCTAAAATATAGGCAATATCTATAGTTAAAAGTATTGCAGAGCAGTATACGTTTCGGGAGTACACATCACCTGATATGTCGTCGACAGAGACGTGAGGACAATTTAAAGCGTTCCGAATCGATGACAAGTTGCATAAAGCAGTGCGAAAACGTCTATGTTGAGGGGAAGACCAAGAGTTAGAGTGTTTGAGTGGGTATATCAACTTGGATTGATCTGTTACCCTTCCGTGAATTGACCAAAGTCGCTACCCGAATTGAACACCGAATCGAACGTTGAGATCCATAGAGACTAGGGTTGTAGGGCCACGTGATTCAAGAAATTAACTGGAGCCATGGAAACAGATCTTTTGAGCGCGTAATGAGGCACATAGCTGTCGAGAGTTGGGATGTTATCGATCACTCGATTCATATTTAGTCATAATTTCTTTACATTTGTCCTTTTGATATGAATTCTTAGAATTATGAAATCAAAATATTGTGGAAATTATCATAAGGTTCTCAAATATCCCACACTTTGATGTGCCTCATCAAAATGCTCCTAAAAAAACTATTATAACGAATATTGGCACTTATCGGGCACGCCAAACAAATAACGCCTCAAAGCAAAGTAAATCTGGTTCTTTCCCGATGACTTCCTGTTCCGTTCGTAGAAAATCTTCTAGAGTCATGTACCGGGTTAAAAATTTCGGAAGTTTAAAAAATCGGCTTGAAGTATTTTTTCAAGGCGAATGATCTAACAATCGGCTTCGTACTATTCTAACAGGGCCCCAAATAATGATGATATTTTCGTGTCACCCGACACTTAGTCTCAATATACATACAAGACTGCCAAAATAAAGAGGCGACATTATTTTCCCCAAAGATAAGGTCTGAGGTGAGACTGAGGAAATTTACCTTCTTAAAATACACTGACCCTCATAATAGATGGACTACCCGCTGAAATAAAATATAGCAGAATTAGCTCAGATAAAAAATTCACCTCGACGGGACTCGAACGCAGAACCCCCTGATTTCCGGCCAGATGATCTACCTTGAGCTTCCAAGGCTTCCTTCTTCCCTGTGGATTTACGGGTTTGAGATCCGGTCAAGTAGGATTTTTTTCTCTGTAGAAATTCTTCTACTCTCACAAAAAAACCAACCGCGCCCAGCAGGCGATAGCATCAGCTAAATAAGATCAAATAAGTTGAAGCCCAGGGTACAGTCGTAGAAACGTGGTGTGTAACAAAGTTTTTCGGTTTTCCTAAAGCATAGATGCCATGAAAAATGGAGGCTCAAGAACTTAGACAGAAAAGTATTACACATGGCGGAGGAAAGAGGGAGTTCTCTCAGAAAAATAGAATGAGGGCTTAGAGGTAACATAAAGAGGTGATAGGATCTGAATAAGTCTATTTCTCTAATGGAAATGGGACGTTCAAGGATGCATTGAAAAGTAGAAATCTGGCAAGAGGGAGAGAGGAAAAGAATAAGTAGGCATCTTAATCAGTACGAGGAAATACGGAAACCACGTCGATTTGAAGAATCGATGGAATTTTAATTATGAAGAAACCTCGTTTCAACGCCAGTTTCCTCATCCCATACAAAGCCCACTTCAATTTACTATAAAAATACTGTAGGAAAAAAACGATCCACGCTTTTACCTAGTGATACTTCTCTGAAGATAATGATGTTACCCACGGTAGGTTTTATAATCAAAATTTTAAAAATCTAGGTACTTTGTGCCTTATGTACTAAGCATGCATAAAAAGTGACTTTGTGAGCAATCAAAAGCCATGGCAATAATCCGGTAAATCAAGGGCAAAGAAACTTAATTTAGCCTCGCATATCTCTCTACCTTTGGTCTAGGCCCTAACTGTTTTCACGTGGAAATAATGGTAGCTCTACTTGAAACAATCCTCCCTCTGGATCCAGAATAATGCTAGACTACCTTGGAGTGATAGAGTTTTATCCAATCATTTTCCGATTTTTTCTGTAGATCCTCATCCTAATTTAACCATAAAAGCCTCGCTAGATGCCATTGAAGCCTCACTGCAAGAGACTGAATGTAGCAGTAGGTTTATTTAATATGATCAGATTCCCAAAGCTCCCTTCAAAGTATTTGCAGCCTCTCTCCTTCACATCCCGTGGTCCAAGACATACTAGCTTGCATTAACCACCTCTATGCTAAGGACATTCACATAAAATTCCTGTGGGTACCTGGCCACGTGGGCATTACCGGTAATGACGCTGCTGCACGAGCGGCCACCATCAGCGGCGAGAATTATATTGGTGAAGTCCCAACTCAAGATTTAAGAGTTCGCCTAAAGAAATCAGTTCTCGCTTCTTGGGCTCTGTCATGGCGCGACGCAACGTCGAACAAACTCAGGGAAATCACAGAACATGTAAGAGCTTGGACGTCCTCGGTCAGGGATAGCCGACAGTAAGAGGTTATTGTCACCAGGCTAAGAATAGGACACAGCTCTGACTCACTCGTATCTCTTTACCCCCGAGAAGGACGCACCAAATTGCGATAGCTGTAAATGTCGTTTGACTGTGAATCATCTGCTTGTGGACTGTGTAAAATATCGGATGCAACGCGAACGCCACAAAATATGTGGGGATCTGAGCAAGGTGTTGGGTGACAATCGTAATCTAATTGATTGCGTTCTTAAATTTCTCCACGAATTGAATTTACTGCCAAAAATTTGAGGCCCAGGAAGACTCATAGTATTTTGCCTAATAGCTCTAAATGGAACTCTTTTGCCATATGACTATGACTAATATAGACTTAAGCCTATCGTGGCCACTGATAGTACTATTCCTGAGTATTCCTATATACTTACAAAGTATTGTTTTTCTAGCACTTGATTTTGATCTGGTTAAGTAAAGGTGCAAAATGACCTTTGCAGTCGAAGCACCTCAAAATAATTCTACCTACCTACCATATCTAAATCAATACTTAACCACTTATGTCCAATGCCAGCCCATCAAAAAGTACTATACGGTCCTAAAATTTACGGCGTCTAAAAACGGATATTATTATTCCCTAATGTTTGCACTTTGGAAAAATAAAAAGTGAATTTTCTCTTTTCACGTCACATACATATTGTCCTAGGCCTGTGGGCTGTTTTTATTACTTTTAAATGAATATCCCTCCAATATGTTCGGTAAAATCTTTATTCCAAGAAATAAGGCATGTTTCTTACCTTCATTAATCATACCATCAACCCCTTCATTATCTTCATACTCTAATCAGTATTTCTTATTAACAAAAAACCTTATTTTCACGCGAAAAATAAAATTAGTATTCAACTTTATGATGGCATAAAAATAGCCGTCTGAAAAATGGCGAAAAAGGTTCGAAATACAATTACTGAAGATATTTATTTTCTGGGTTCGACACTCAGCGACTTATTTATTCGTGCACTGGATTAAATTGAACCATAACTTCACGTGCCGAATCCCTTTTTTATTATTTTACGAATTAATAACAGAATTTCATCCCTGTTCTGAGTTTTTCTTAAGAATATGTCTCGAGAAAAAGACTTAATTAAGAACCACCTCGGCAACAAGGCTCAAGAAAGTGATTCTTTTCTAAGAATTCATGTAATTAAGGTACTCATTACTGTTGATACGTCACGCATATGACATGATTTATTTCGAGTCAAAATGGTTGATTCCAGTCCCTTTTCAGTACGCTTTCATGAATTTTTTTAATGAAATGTTTCAATAAAATTAAATTTTTTACTATTTACTAAAATATTGCGCTTGAAAAAATTTCCAGGCTCGTTTCTCATTTCACATGCAGTTGGTACACTCTGGCAAACTGATAGACTTAGGCATTAATTTGTGGAAGCGCATTTCAATTGACTAGTGATGGAGGTTCTACCGCTGCAGTGCGCTGGGATTTTCGGCGAAATACGTCTGATATAAGCGATGTAATTAGGGCATGGTGTCTGTAGAGTTGGTAAGAAAAAATTAGCACAACAAAGTAGCGCGTCTTTAATTTAGTCTTCTTTCATAATTATAAGTGAATAATGCAAGCGGGATACTTATTTATCTTCTTGCTTAGAAAATATCGGAATATAGGAAGGAAATGCCGAAATTCAACTATTCACAGTACGAAATTCTTAATTTATACTACCATTGTGACCATTAATAACTTATTTTATAATATTTATCCAGCTCTGTCCAACGACATTTCAAATAATATTCTAAGTGCACGAGCTCTCAAGTTATGCTAAATTGCTAAGTGCTATGCGTCCCATAAATTAACAAAATATAGGATTATAATTATACAGGAAGCGTTATACCTCCCGAATAATGTTTACATCATTCAATTCCATGATATACCGACTCCTACTATTCCATTGCGAAGTATAGCTTAAAATATGATCTATTTAATGCTAAAGATCGCATAAAACAATAGATGGAATGCTTAAATAATTGATGAAATGCTATATCGCGCTATAAAGAAAGAGACATATAAGCTCATAAATTCTTTACGTTTTGATTCAAAACGAAGTAACAAAACGGTGAATTCTAAAGTTCAATCCTTCCTTTTATAATGCTAAAATAGTTGACGAAGTACTCTTTAATTTTGAAGACAGTGGACAAATCGATGGGAATGGTGGTTACAACTTATGCAACATCGCTAATTGCACAGATCAGTGGATTGGGCAAACTGGTCAAATATTTGTGAGTTTGATCACGACCAGTGTTGAATGGGGACGGATATTACTTCGTGTTTTACAAAATATTTTATTAGATTTCCCTCTCCATCCGCTGCTGTTCCTTAAGTTAGATTTTTGACGTAATATAAACCTTCAACCTCAGATAAAAGGTCAATAAGTAAAGCTTTTCTGTTTTAAAAATGACGCTGACGCAAGAGAAAATTCGTGGACCTAAAAAATTTGAAAGTTATAGGGTAAAGGGGGGTGAATCGGACCAGCGGGTGAATAGGAACGCTTTTCAAAAAGTGCGCTCAGACCCGAAACGGTATCACTTGAGACTGACTACGTTTTAGGAATTGCTTCTTTGTAATCTTGTCCTTCTAGTAGAGTGAAAACGAGAACTCGACGACTGAATTTAAGCAAATGATACTCTGTCGAATGGAAGCCTACCATACGAGAGAGGTGTGAAATTGGGTATTTAGAAAACCTCGTATAGGTTCAAAGTAAGGTGACATTGTAGCGCTTACTCAGATTTCAAGTTTTTCTTTCCTGAAAGGAAATCTAATACCATAGCTGCCACATTAGGTTACTTTTTGAGCCTTGTATGAATATCGGAGTTACCAAACATGATACAAAATCATATTACTTAGTCGGGTGAAAAGGACCAGCACGCGCAGGAGTTCAGTTCCAAGCCGCTGGTCGAGGGTGAAGCATTGAACCAGTTATACTCAACTGACACTTGGAAAAATTCCTTCTGCTACTGAAAAGTAAGTAGATATACAACTAATATTGATAAATTGCTTACCTACACTTAATGTTTTACATTAAAAACATCAAATGTTTATAAGAATGTTTGAGCGAAAGTGGCTAAAAATTTGTTTTTAGGCCATACTCTTTTATTTATTTATTTTATTTATTTATTTAAAGAATTATTCACATACAGCTGTAGCGCCAATTTTCAGTGAAACATTTAACAATGAACATGAAAGAGGACAAAAATACAATAACAACATAAAGATCAACAACGCTGAGCCCAACATGGATAGGGGAAATATTTAATTTGTTGACAGGTGGGACATAGCTTGGGTGGTGAAAAGGTTACATGATAAATAAAAAGGATCGACGGTGTGAGGGAGTGAATTAAGAAGGGAGGAGAGGCGAAATAACGGTGAGCGCTGAGTGAGAGATATCCTGGGAGTAGGCAGGTGGAGTAGTGAATGCGTGCGGGTGGATCGAGTTGGTATCCTAAAGTTGAAGAGAGAAAGCAGTTCGGGGCAGTCAATGATCGAGTTAAGGGTATTGTGGAGGAGTTTTAAATCAGTTTTAAGTCTATGGTTTTGGAGAGTATAAATGGAAAGAGAAGACAGAATAGCATTTGAGGACATATTGCGGAAATGTGGGACTCTGTGTTTGACTATTTTGGCAAAGAAATGGGGGATGCAATCAAGGGATTTTAGATTAGTCGGGGCTGATATGGACCATATAGGGGAGCAATATGAAACTACGGGAAGAACGATTGTTGAGAAGTAGGAATGGAGTGCTCTGGGATCTTTTATTTCTGTGAAGCGGTAAAGAAGGCCTAATAGGGACATTGCCTTACTTTTTACAGTCTGAATGTGGTCGGAGTAATTTAGTTTTTGGTCGGTTTTAACACCTAGGTCTTTCATAGTAGTCACTCTGTTTAAGGGAGTTGAATTAATGGTGTAATTGAAATTCAGGGGTTTTGTTTTGAGAGCAAGAGTCATGATGCTGCATTTTCCAGGGTTTAGGTTAAGTTTCCAGGTATCACACCACAGGGAGGTTTGATTTAAGGCAAGTTGAAGATTAATACAGTCAGAAGTGTTATTAATTTGCTTTTAAAGCTTGCAATCATCAGCATAGAGAAGGGTATGGACTTGAGAGGAGTGGAGTTGAGAAGGAAGATCATTTATGAATAAATTGAAAAGATATGGTCCAAGGACACTGCCCTGGGGAACTCCAGACGTCACAGGAGACCAAGAGGAGGAAGCACCTGCGAGTATTACACGCTGGGTTCTGTTGGAGAGAAAGCTAGAAAGAAGGCTGAGGAACATACCATGTATGCCAAATTGTTGGCTGAGTTTATGAAGGAGGAGTTGATGATGGAGGGTGTCAAAGGCCTTGGAGAAGTCAAGGTAAATGGCATTAAGTTGAGTTGACTTATCTATTGCACTGACGGCATGGTGTTGGAAGACAGCAAGATTGGTTAAGCATGATCTTCCTGGGAGGAAACCATGCTGCTGAGAAGATAAAAAAGGAGAGGTGAAATAGTAAATCCTGTTCAGAATAATACGCTCACAAACGGAAGAAAGGATCGGAAGCAATGAGATGGGGCGATAGTTTGAAACATCATTCTTGGGACCTGTTTTATGTATCGGAGTAACGTTGGCGCACTTCCATTGAGGAGGGAAGGTTCCTAGGGGAAAACAGCGATTAAATAAGATGGTTAAAGGTTGTGAGAGAGATGAAGCACAGTTGAAAATGAATTTAGGGTTGAGACCATCAGGGCCAGGTGAGCGGTGGAGGGGTATCTTGCAGAGATATTGAAAAACCTCCCGAGAGTCCGTCTGTATGTGGGATAGGCAATGATTGGAATTAGGAAGGAGGGAATGGACAGGGGTCATTTTATGGTTGGAAGTAGGCTGTAGGCAATCGGAAAAGAATTTTAAAAAGAGGTTAGGTCTCGCCGATCCAGCGGCATTTTTGGTGCCATAGGAGACTGCTTCAGGAATTTGAGGACGATTACGGCGTTGATTTATAAAGGACCAGAATTTTTTGGGGGAGGAGGAGATAGCAGAAGAGACAGTCTGTGCGTAGTTTTCATAGTCACGGCGAATGAGGAATTTGGAATGTCTGCGCAGATCAGCGTAAGATCGGCGAGTTTCCTCGTTTGGGACGGTCTTTTGGAGGTACCAGGCGCGATTTTTGTTTCCAAGAACATGTATTGTCTCCGGTTTAAACCATGAGGGGAAATTTTTTCTCTTGGGCTTAACTAGAGGCACCAAGTCTTTTATGATGGCCTCGAGGACAGCGAGGAGAAAGTCCACTCCTTCCTCAGGGGATAATGTGGATAGGACACTCCAGGGAATAAGGTCGAGGGAGCGGTTGACGTCCTCCCAGCGAACCTTTGACCAGGCATGAAAGGGTTTGGGTGGAGTGGGGGGAGCCCCGTGGCGTTTCCACGAGCCACGGAAGAAGAAAAGAGCATCAATAGACTGGTGGTCGGATTCGAAAATATTTCGGCCGGGGGTGATCGCCTCGGGCGTAGCGGTGGAGGAGGTAGTCCAGGGTTGCCGTATCGCGGGTGCTATGGAGACAATGTTGAGGGAGTTGGAGTGCATTTATAAAATGCTCAATGAAATATTTATCATGGGCACTGACTGGATGACCGTTCATGGGAGATTCCCAGCGAATGGACAAATTAAAGTCACCAACAAGAATCACAGGTCCTAGGTTTATGGTCCGTAGCACTGAGTCTAAGCAATTTTCTAGTACACATAAGTCACTTGCGGGGGGACGGTAAAAACAGCCTACAAAGAGTTTGGAGGTTTTTGCGGATTTCACACGAGGTAGTGTTATTTCACACCACACGATTTCGATATTTGTTTCCAAATCTTTTCTTCGTTTCGAAGGAAACACAGATTTAATGGCGAGTAACACTCCGCCTCCTCTAGAATGACGATCTCGTCGGTAAATTGAGTGGGAGCGCGAAAAGAACAATTCACTGTCGCTGAAAGATGGAGTCAGCCATGTCTCGGAGAGAGCAACAATGTCAAACTGCGAGAGCTCATGGTCGTGGGAGTTGCACGTTGATAGTTTGTTTTTAAGACTCCGGACATTTTGGTAATACATGCTCATGGAAGGGCCGGGGTTAACACTTACATCACCCGAAAGGATCACCAGGAGTAGCAGGATGAGATCGTTCATGGTATAGGGCGTCGAGGCTGGCGCGGAGAGGTCGGTGGATCGCCGGGACCTTGACGACGAGGCGACGGTGTACTGGAGGCTGGCAGGCGACAAACCACACGATGCAAAGGCAGAAAATTTAAATTTTCTGTAGCTGAAGCAGCTGATGGGAACCGGATCCACTAGTAACTGGGGCAATTCACACTGTAAATCCTCACCCATATGGGCAGATAAAAGCACAAGGAGGGCAGAACTTATCCCAAAAAGGAGCAAAAACACAAGAGAGAGAGAAACGCGTGTCTTCACTCCGGCGGCCATGTTGAACTTTTTTTGTATTTTTTGTATTTAAGTATTATAAGAAGTTTAATGGAATAAACCTATTTTAATGCTATTCTATATCACGTTATAGATATTTACTACGTATAACGAGGAGGAGGAAAGAGATTTTCCCCGTCATAGAGGTGAATTATTACGGCGACGAGCACGATTTACAGGCTGAGCGAGAGGTAAGCTACCTTCGTTTGATGTAACCTATGTTGTGTAGTGTTCCATATATATTAACCAATTATTCGCTGAAACAATATCATAAAACATACGCATTTCGTGATGGAAATTTATTGTTAATAATTCACATTGAGTTCCATACCTATACATTCTACATTACTCAGTGGTCTATATTTTCCAATCTCAAAGAAAAGGAGGTAATATAATGTACGTGATAGAGGGATTGCCAGAGTATTAAATATTATATATGGCAACAGAATTAGTTGTGGAACGCCTTACAACCTCCTTTTGATAGCGTAACATTAGCGAAATTTCATTTAAAACGTATTTATGAAAGTGATAATTTTCGCTTACCGTTAATGTTTTTCCTTTTGGATTAAGATGGGGAAGTACCGGCGAAAAACGGAACAGACATGGACAGAGGAGGATATGAGAATGGCGCTGAAAGCTTTCAGAGAGGGAAGAAGCATGAGGCATTCTGCCGAAGTTTTCCATGTACCCCGTACTTGCCTCTATCGTAGGATAGTAGCGGATACGGAAAAATTGAAGACAAGAGGGGGGCAAAATGTCTTCTCAGTGGAAGAAGAGGAAGCATTAATTAGAAGAATTCTTAGGTTATGTGAAATTGGGTTCGGATTGACAAGAGATGATGTCATGAAGGTGGCATATGAATTTTCCATTGAAAACAACATAAAAAACAATTTCTGTGCGTTAAAAAAACGAGCAGGCAAGGATTGGTTCTTGAATTTTATATCTAGACATCCTTTAAGTCTTCGAAAACCCGAAGGTTTGTCAGTGGCTAGAGCTGAGGGTTTAAATAAGGAAGATGTAGACGATTTTTTTTCAAAGTTAACTATTTCGATGGCTGAGGCTAACTAAGGCCTACTAAGAGACACAAAAGTTTACCTTATCATATAAAGTGATATTTTCCATAACCATGTGCATCCAACTTTGAAATTTATGAGATATTCATCAGTCACATCAAATTCTCGTGCCTCAAGAAAAAGTTGACATTACCAATTTTCATTTATATAATCTAATCATTTGTGGTGTGAGGTGCATCTTTGATATTTCTCTCTTACCAATAACGTTTACTTTTCAACTCTGCTGCTGTAAACATATGGCTAACTGAGTGACTACTGAAAAAAGTTCTGTGAATACGATATGCATAGCTATGCATAATTTTAGGCATTTCATTTATTTTACTGCTTCATATCAAGTCTGCTCGTAAGCAGGAAAAGATATGCATTCCCTTTTTACGCTTAAAATGACTTTAACATTAAATTATATGCAGTCTACGTTTTATGTCTGTAGTTTATGCACTTTATGACTTAAGGGTCTCTTTCGTACTCCTCCTTTACCTTCATAAAAGCTTTTGCTACTTCATATAACTAAATAACAAGAGCGTAAGTACCACAGAAAAGTCCTTAACATTAGTATCCACCAAGTCTTCTGGGAGCGGGTCTCTCGATCGTAAAACATTAAGACTTACAATTAGTAATATTTTCCCCTTTAGTGCACTTGCCTTAACATTGTTAGTAATTTCAACCTTGGCGAAATGGAATGTAATTAAAACAGTCTGAAAATTGCGAAAGGTCTCTTGGAGTGAGGATCAAGAGTTTCTTTCACTCACCCTAGTTAAACGTATCCAATGTATTTCACCATTTGCGAGGCTGTATAACAATAGTCCTTATGTTAATTAAAGTAAATTAATGGCACTACATTTTTATTATGACTATTTAATCTAAAAACTCCGTCGAACTGTATAAAATTAAATTTTTTAACAGCATGAAATATGACTTGTTTGACGCCAAGAATGTAATTTACAAAATTCCGTAAATAGAATGCTGAATTAGATTTAAGTTTCCCGTCAACACCTTATTCTTTGAGTCTATTTTTTCGCAAGGATATTATAAAGCCAATAATTAATTGCGAATTCAGTTGACTATAGCACTTGGCTCTCTAGCTCCAAGACCAGGAATTCACAGTGATTTCAATTTTTCCAAAGAAAGGTAGGGCCACGCCAATAAAACTATAAGGTTCATTTATGTATAATGAAATTATTCCAAGAAGTTAGCTCGGCAATGATCGAATTTTATTGACCGGAGTCACTATTCAAGCCAATCGTTCTTTTATTATTAGACTGCAGACCTTAAGAAAATATTTTAAGAGACCGGCTCCATAGAGTATCATCATTGATTCAATGTGAGTCGCAATACACAATATCTCTACAGTAGAACGTTATAGGTACACCCTTCTTATTCTACATATTAAACCAAACCAAAACCCTGAAAACTTTTTATCTATCTTAGCGATTTGTAGCTGTGATAGATATGATATATTCGAATACGAATCCCTAATTTCCGGCTAGTTTCTTTAAGTTAACTACAGTGAATCTACCGAGGTGACCTACTTACATGTGGATTTCTATGCGTGGTCATAGTCGGAAATAAGAAGACCCTGGTTCAAATTCGGTTCAAGGTGCATTATATTTTTCATCGTGAAAATCTTTCAATTGCACATAACAGCGGGTAATAACTTCAAGACTTTATGGCGGCTAGTTCTCAAACCTCGACTTTGTAAAAAGTAAGCACCTGAGTGTTCAATGCTGGCTTTGACCTTGTGGATGGTGGCACGCTCCGCAGAATTAGGGATACTTAGCGGAATTGTGTGCACGACAGTTTGTCAAAACTGTTAGGATGTTAGAATGTTAGGAAGTTTTCAAGAAACTGCGGAGGAAGAGTGGAGTGAAACTCCATCGTCGGCCGACTCTAACCAAAATGCACCAAATAGCCAAAGGTTTAATGTCGTATCTGACGGACGGAGTATTGAACTATAAGTTCAATCCGTAAAGCACCAAATTAGGAACCGGTACGCCGATGAAAATTTTCCGTCTTAGCCCGTATTCAAACCGGGTATATGGGGATCGGGACATCAGCCACCACACCAACCCGATCCGAAACTGGATCAAACGTGAATGACTGAATAATCAAGTCAAAGAAAAGTCATCAACCAAAAAACAAAAAAAAATACGCCTTGCGCCCACCACTAATGGCGAGATATGCCTATGGTAAAAATTCCAATTAGCAAGGGCGTAAGATCGAAATTTGGCAGAGTCGATCAAAGAGAATATTCTCACCTACGCGATGAAAGAAGCAGCCAGATTGGTGAGACAGCCGAAATTGTCCACCGGGGGAGCGTTCTCTTACGCTTGGATCGTTCTGAAGGTTGACAGCGAGGTGAGTCAGGTGGCCGAGGCATGTGACTCGCCTCCTAGAAGGCGTTTTCACCCTTCCTACATCGCGACAAGGTTTTCCTTTACGCGCAGGCATTGATTATCCCTTTCCTGAGAACTCAGTATACGTCAAAGGCTGCCGTGAAACATGGTGGTGCCATTCAATGATATGCTTGTCTTTGTTCAAGTTTGTCTTTTAGTCCACTGTTCCAGAGAAACTTCGTGATATAGAGATAAAATTAGAAGATAAATGGTAAGATATATATTTTTAAAATGTTATTATTTCAGCATAAAAGAGACATAATAATTACATGTATCATTTCCGTTGCCAACTTCGTCGATTCTCAACTAGCACTGAGCCTATATCAATGATCATAAGGGGTCAGTGAAAAGTATTTTTCCAGATTTTTTACATCGCATACTAAGTTTACGCTTAAGCTCATTGTCTGCCTTTAATTCAAGCTAAAAAAATCTTTTAGCGTAACAAAACTAAAGAGCTCGTACGGATACGTAAATAAACAACAAGGAAGATATGATTATTGTCAACAGGAGACATGCATGTTGCAAATACTCGTGCAAATACATGCCTAATGAGAGATAGGCATTGCAATTTTTTTAATGAATGTCCTGGTGATTTTCCACACGATTACGCACGAAATCACCAAGACACTCATTTATTCAATCGTGGAAATATTCCACCGAGTTAAATCATCTTCCCTGGATTACATTATAAGACGTTCACATTAATTACACTATCTTTAATATTCCGTTTATACACTAGCGTGACTAATTCGTTTCAATAACACAACAAAAGACTAATTCATTTTTTTCTTGAGGGGAGAGATGGTCGAGCAAAATGTTAGCATAGGTTTGCTGGTATTTTATATGCTTACAAGAAAACTAACCGTCACTTTTTTGCAATGGTGAAGAAAACTAACATGGGCCTATTTATTCCAGTAGCACTTACGCTAAGGGCAATTTTAAGTCCTAGTGTTCATGGGTTCATCTGATTTGCGGAACTCTATCCCTATTTCCTAAAAGTCGTCGTTTTGCATTCTATTGCGGAATGAGACTGTATTTTACTTAGCTTAATTTACCGAGCATAAAATCAGCTAATATCGGAAATTTTCTGTCCACTCACCATTGTACGTTTTTTGCCTTCAGAATTACTATTACATAAAAGATTGCTAATATGGATTTAGCTGGAACTTATAAGTTAATGATAGAATAGCATTAAAATCTTGGAATCTACAGAATTAACTATCATTTATATACTTTGAAAGCATAATTGTTATTCCCTGGGTATGGTTTCTCATTTCAAAATTAACTCAGGAAAGAATTAGATCTTTAGCAAAAAGACATCTGCACGAAATTGTCATCCTTACCTTAATCGATGTTCTTTGTAATAGTTTAACACTTCATAGGAAAATGTGCAAAATGACGTATATTCTCATATAAGGCTCTTCAATTTGGTTATACTCAGTGTTTCCGAAAAATAGTGTTTGCATTCCTTTTTCTGAATGGTAGTCTAGAGTTTCATAATTATCTTAAATTAATATTAGTAAATGATATTAAAATTACTGCGCATCACCCCGTTGCAACGTTGGTTAATTTGTAGAATAGAATTAAACGATTGTGAGCAAAACTTTAATATCTTGAAATCCCTGTACAAACTTCCGGATTTTATGAGAATTTGGTATATTTAAGGTTGACCTTTGTTGAAAATCATGTTCAATAGGTACAAACGAAAGGGCTGGGTTTGGACCACGGATTAATATACGTTTGGACTAAGGTTTTCTCTACTATAGAAGATAAAGTAAAATTAAATATGTAATTTTCTGAGAGAACAGGACAGAGACCTGCAAGTTGTAAGAAATACAAAAGTCGATCAGTGATTCCAAAATATTTCATTTGATGGGTCGTGTTAGGGAAGTAATTGCAGTACCGTCGCGTCGTTAATTGGCGCTTATCCCCACATCGTGTGGACTCATGTGTTATATTTAAAGAACATCATATATATTTTAATATCATATCATAAATATATATATATATTTTATAATCAGGAATAATAAACGGAAGGGAAAATGATATTTCCTATGAATAAGTGAGTCTGAAATGTTGATTATTTCAACCTAAAGCATGCACTGGTCGGTCAGGGTAGAGTTCTCTGCCTACTAAGCCCTACGGCGCATGCAATTCACATATCAGGGTCGGAGGGGCAGTCCCTTTCCATGTTTTCCCTGTGCCATCAGCGGTTTCCAGGAATATTTGGTTCCCACAAAACAACCATGCTTGGGTTTCGCCGTGCTCCACGGATTCAAATCCGGAACCTATGGTCAGAAGCCTAACTATCTCATACTCATGGCGCTGTGTCTGGCTGCAGCTGTCTGTAGCCTGTCGGTTCAAATACACCTGAGGACCATTGAATTTGCAAAAACAAATTAAAGAGGGGAGAAAATAGACCATACCAAAGGGACAGATCGTGGGAATTGAATTCGTTGGAATAACAGTCTAAAATAATATTTGTAAAAGTATCAATCAGTAAAGTTGGGAAAAATTTAAAAAACGGAAATATAAATTGACGAAACTAACGTTTCGAGTCTCTCTTTACGCGTTGCAATCAAAATAAATGTGGCAGCATTGGTAATAGAAGCAAAACTGGATCGCTAAAGATGGTTGTACACAGAATGGATACTGAGGATTTGTAGAGGCATTGTACGCGGTAAATTAAAATTTCAATATGAAATTTGGCATGAAGTTCCTCCGAAGTGTATTGCCAAGCAAAAAGAAAAACTTTGATTTTGAATAGAGAGAAAAGTAATGAAAACTAAACTTGGTAAAACAACGGAGCTAATAAAAAACTGAATGCCTTGAAAAGTAAGTTTAATATAAATATCCCGGTCTAAAATGCTGTTCACCGATTCATGTCTTGTGTTGTTACCTGTGCTGGCGTAAATATGAAAAATGTGAGGCAATGAGGAACTTGTGCATACATCCAAAAACGTGAGAAAAATCAATGAACCAAGATCTCTCTAACGCACACAGGAGTATTTGTGCTAAAACACCGGTCAAAAGTCAAAATGGCCAAATTCAGTTAAAATATTTTCAAACGTATTAATCCTCAAGGTCGATAACCGCAGTCTATTGGCAGTCAATACATCCCCTCCGCACACGCCTATTGTTGCACAGTCAGTCGGAACGGAGACAATAGGAAACGCAAGCAGGTACTTGTTCGTGCGCTCTCGTGTGTGAAATGTATTTCTCTCGCTATTGCGGTTAAGTTTAGATGAAAAATACCTATTGATTATGGATGTGGACGGTATGTACTTTACTTTACAACATAATATTATTGTTTTATTGCTTAAATTGTACGTTAATATAAGGTATTTTCATGGGCATTTTTTTTACCTCAGAATTTTATACATCAATCTTTTTATTCGCATATCGGATCTTGTCAAGCTATATTACTTTTACAGACATAAAATTTAGACTAATGACATTTGCTTAACACTATAACATTGTCCGCCCTCATCCGCCATTTTGTTTTTTATTAATTCTAAGCTGAATGTTGATTAGTTAAACTGTTGCAACATAGCTATTTTATTCATTACTCACAAAAGCCTGAAACAATAACACATGAATCTTCTTCACCTCTTTACCACCACACGCACACTTCCTACACGCACCTAATTTTTACCTCTAGATGAAAATGATAGCGAATGAAATTACAGAGGAAGGCGAACATGACGTACAAAGAGGACGATCACCAACAGTTCGACACTGAATAAGAGATATTTTGTAATAGTTTTCGTGTCAAGTTTGTATATTTAGTAAATAACCATCTAATTAAGGTCAAAAGTTGTTTTTCATTGGATCATATTGTGAAAAAAATCATAAAATAATTTTGACCGATTTTTGAGTGAAAATACTCCTACGTCAACGGCCAAGCTAACTGGCTGAATATTTTACGATGAAGGCCAAGATTTTTTTGGAAAATTATTATTACTGGATATGAATGCCCGCGCTGATTTCAGCCTACAAAAGGCAGCACGTGTACGCAAATCCAGCATCTGCTAATATGATCCAGCCCTCAAAATGTCCTTGGAACTGGGTTTTCATACACTTGGAAAAATTAAAATCTTTCTCAAGGGCACGAAATCAATTTGCCGCGGTGATTTGCTTACATAGTGTCCGCCCTGAGACGCTAGTCAAGGAATTTAGCGGCGTCTGTATTCCTATGAGATGCGATTTCTCCATCACCAGCTGCTCCACGCCTAACGCATTTCCGGTTGCGACGATGAAATAAAAATCCTGGCGCAGAAATGACAAAAGCTCGTCAAATACAGGCCACCTTGCACCCAGTAACCCGCGTTAATCCGCACATGTTATGCCTTCCAGCGCCTTTCGACACTGATTGGATCGCTCGTTAATGGAATAAGAGTTTTTTGCCCCAGAATCTCTAATTGGGCCGCGTGTACGGCTTCCTCCTTGGATCGACCCGTTATGGTCATGATCTCAAAGGTCTCAATACTCGACATTAACCGTGCGACAGATGTCACGTGGATGATTGTACCTAATTAGAGTCGACACGAATGGAGTCTTTTAAGCGAGTTGTAAAACGTGGACAAGTGGTACGACTGAACTTCGAAAATTATCGCAATGATACCACATCGGTGACAAAATTATACGGAATCGTATTTGAAGGAACACTTTGGAATAATTCATTAACGTTATCTGTTAAAAGATTAGTCACGTGTAAATGCTCTTATTCAGCTCAAAATAGTTCCTCTCTACCATTTCGAAGCTGAACGTGCCCTTCAAATTTCAATTACCTCATGTTTCTTGCGAAAGGAAGAAATAGATGTTTTCTTGATTAATGAATTTCACTGCAAAGCTTCTTATAGACTAATGGCAGTTTTAATTGAGGATTGAAAACAAAGTACTGCAAATTAATTCCGAGATATTCAGAGCATACAATCTCTTGACATAACGGACATTCGTTAGGATCCCATTTAATACCGTGACAAAAATTAATCGTGCTCTTCCTAAATTTAAGTAGCGAAATGGTAGCAATTTCCATGTAATACTTCACATCAAGACATTTTTAATTAAAAACTCTGCACTCACGCATTTGAACAAAATTTAAAACGGTGATTGTGCATCATTACTTTTTGCATAATCAGAACAAATTGAATTCTAATTTCAAGCAATGCCTATCCTAGTATGATACGTGGGTCTATAATAGCCTATGGATCTTATCCTTGGAGACATATGATTTGAATACACTATTTGTTTTGCTCGAGCCAGAATTTTTTAAAGCCTAACTTTTAAAGTTTTTTTTGGATTTTTTTCACCACTCAAACTTTTTCAATTTCCCATTCATTCCTTTTTCATCGTATTTTTTGTTTTACTAATTGGCATTTGAAAGTAACTAGAGCGTTTTCTCGTTAAATTTAATCAAAGCTAGCTTTTTATTCTCCTTTCTCCATTCACCAAAAAGTTTCCAAGGAAATCGTACAATTTCTCCACATGTTTACTGACTTCCTCTCATTTTTCAGAAATAGTGCCCATGATCCGTCAGAAAGACTCACTGACGCCCAGAACGGTGTGCCAATGAAAAGAAAATTGAAAGGAACAAAAAATCTTTTCCTTGACGGGAGGAAATCTTGAGGATTTTTTCCTTCCCTTATTACGCCCAACTCATGGCTATCGCGGGAAGCGAAAAGTACGACAAGTGGTGCACAATGGGTCTTTTCAAAATGAAACCTATTAATTGTATTTTTAAAATAAGAAAAGCGTATCCAAAACAGAAATATAGATGAAAAATGAGTCAATGTAGGTAGCATAACCGACACGGGAAATATTTCCGTCTGTGACTACAATTTTGCAATAAAAATATAATTACCTCACACTCAGTTTCAATATTAAAGTATGAAGGGATAAAAATGAACAAAGCCTAACTCAAGGCTAAGGGAATAAGAAAAGTACCAGTTACAAATATATTTATAGAATTTTTACTTCCAACTGTTGCTCAATTTTTTCATTGTGATTGAAGGAATGGAAACAAAATCCAATTTTTGAATAACAATAAAATTGCAAAAACTTTGGATTTTACTAAGAGTTAAGGATGTAATATTCAACAATGGCCAAGTTTGAAACTCTAGCCATAAAACTCGTAATAAGTTTACTCTATTTCAGCATGCTGCCCTGCATCGCTATTTATGCTGTTCGGTAATGTAAAAACATTATGATATTTTTTATCATTCATGGAATGAATTATCTCTTGGATTTTTGTTTATGATTCCTGTTATGAGTGTCTTTGAAAGGGAGGGAACGCTGAGAAGTATTTGACATGGGGTCTCATGAATTTGGTCGGGTTATATGTAATTGCTACACTTTATGACTGTACTACAATTCATTTTGTTTCACTTTCCCATCATAAAATATTTTTCATGAGCTAAGAAAATTTAGAAGACGTATAAAACTGTTATACGCCTACTGCGTATTTGATTAATATGTAAGTTAAAGTCAAACTTTTTGTTTGGACGGAAATTTATCCAAGGAAGCCCTTCTTCTAAACAAAACTGAATAAAGGGAATGAGCGATGAAACATCAAAAGAGATTCAAGGAAGAATATAGGAATCCATTATCACAATAGATTTTTGGTTCGTATTACCATACCAATATGTTTACTGGTGCATCGATAACTTTGAAAAAAATATTCTTTTTTCAAAGAGCGTAGATAAAAATATAACTTTGATTTTCTTAAAATTTCGTAAATGAGCTTCAATATGACCAACACCGATTCAAAGATTAAAAATTAACCAATTTCTATTATATATCATGTTGCCATTCTTCTCCGAGGCATTGGTGGCTTGACAGCTTATTACTCGAGAGACTCTACTTGAGAGCTTTGTGGAGAGTATTTGGCCCTAGGCGCCTTTAGTCAGGAGCAGACTAATGTCGACACCGGGTTTCTTTCCCCCTCTTCTTCCCCCCAACCATTCCATCCCTATCCTAGTACCTTTCCTTCTAGTCTAAAACGCCTATAAATAAGGGCACAGACTTCAAAACCATATAAAGACATTAAGTGCAAATTTAATCCTCTTTTGGTTAAATATGCAGTTCAGGTGATAGTTCACCACCCATGTGGTGGCGTTGCAGGGCATTATGTACCTGTAGATACACTATTATAATGATTAGTTTTCTACCGGTGAAGTAAGGTTTAAATGGACATTTAATTCTTCCTACCCCTTAAATTTCAACCGATGTTCTGCGCCTTCTGTGCCATGTATAAATTCCAGATCAGTCTTCTGTCTCTCCAGTCTACTCCTATCTTACGCAATTCTCCCATTAGCTTTTACCACTTCACTCTCTCGAACGCTTTTTCGAAATCGACAAAGCACGCAAATACATCCTGATTGTATTCTATATTCCCTTCCACAAAATTTCTCATCACTGCTATCGCATCCCGAGGGGCCCTCCCATTTCGAAGTCTTACCTGATCCTCGCCTAGAAATTCATTTGCTCTCTTTTCCATTATTTCGTTGATGCTCTTCCATTTCCACATGAGAAATCAAACCTATCGTTCCTATAGTCTTCAGATTTGTTGTCACACTCTTTTTCGGCATAGGTATCAGCACGGTTTTCACAAAATAGATACACTTTACACATGGTAATAGGAGACTTGTTTTTTTAGGTACTTCGACAGCTGAGGTTATATCTAACCAGAATTGCCCAAAGAAAAGGGAATTTTACCAGAAGAAAATTCTGCCTACAGCTGCAAATACACGCGTGGAAATGGGGAAACATTTCATTAGAACATACACCTGGAGTATTCTACTATATGGCAGCGAAGCATGGACAATAACAACAGCAGAGAAGTCCAGGTTGGAAGCATTTGAAATGTGGTGCTACCGAAGAATGAAGAAGATAAAATGGATTGATCTAGTCACAAACGAAGAAGTCTTAAGAAGAGTGGGAGAGAAGAGATGTCTAATGAAAACCTTAAAAAGAAGACGGGACAACTTAATAGGCCACATCTTAAGGCACGATGAAGACAATCGTCGAGGGAAAAGTGAACGGGTAGAATGGAAAAGGCAGGCCTCCTATGAGGTATATGGGGCAAGTTGTGAAGGATGTAAAATAGAGGAGCTACGTAAAAATGAAGAGGTTGGCCGATAGAAGAATCGAGTGGAGGGGCTGCGTCAAACCATTCCTAGGATTGCTGACCGGTGATGATGACGAAGATCTTAATCCTAAGATAAGCTCAACATCCAGTCACTGAGGAAGCTTCAAACCCGTGATCAAGGGCTACCAGGTAGGATGGATTAGGCTGGCGATATATTAATGAAGAATATATACATTAAGAATATATAAATGAAGAATAAATATATGAAAGAGGGGAGTCGAGAGAGTATTTGAATTGAGGGAAGTGGAGCGGAGATACATCAGTTTACGCTTCTAATGAGTAAAACACCGTTGATAGAGAGACGAGAGCGCACCATAGGCAACAACATCAACTAAAAACAATAGAATAATACAGTTATAACAGTTTTACTTCATTCCACATCAATAGGAAAAGTGTCCTGACGGATTTTGCATCCGTTCTTAGACAAAAGTGGGGATTTGAAGTAGCGTAGGCAAGGTATTTGCGCCAAGAGAACGGGGATGAAAAATTAATTTCCAACCCGGGTCCTCCCTTTTCGGTCTTTTCCGCGTCGATCAATGGCATGGAAGGCACTCCTCCCTGAATTAAATTCCATTTCGGCATGTCCCAGGTTTCCGGTGACGGAGAGGAAAATCCACCTCCCGACTACATTTTTCCGGATTTTTCAATTACGAGGGACAAAAGGAAGGGGGGGGGGGGGAAGGAGGGAGGAGTAGGGTCGCCCTGGGGGCCTGGGAAAGGTCTTCCCGGGAAGTACCCTGCCGCACGGATCTCAGGATTCTTACACCCCTTTTCCGTGCTCCCCTCGGGAAATTTCATTGGGGATGCGTCAGCCTCGTCCCGCGCGCCAACTCTAGATTCATCTCCCAGCCGATCCATCACTCGAGTCTATCCTCCTCCGCGGCCCTTAAAAAGCATTGGCTTCCTTGGGAATAGACATTGAGAACGCTCAATCTTCAATTTTCATTCCACAAAATTCCCGCGCGAAGGAAGAGTGGTTGAATGAGGTTGCTACCGCTTATTACTTGAAGGCGAACAAACATCAGAGGCTTAATAAGATGGAGAACATAATTGCATGTGACATACAAAGCGGCTATTTCTCCATTTGCCATTGAGGCTCTGTGCATGTCAGTGTGGGATTACGATTTAGGGAGGTACAACGGCATTGCCCCTTGCTTCAAATGTAATTAAACCTCTTTTTGCGTCACTTCTGTCTGTATTCAATCTTAATTCATGCCTTCATTTTAACAAACAGCAATTTCTGTCTAATATAATCTGATATAATATCATTAACCGGCTTAAAATTCTTTCTACGACTTAAATACTTCTGTGAAACAAATTACATAAAATCGGAACATTGAATCATATGATTCTTCATACCAAATTGCTAAAAACACTAAATTTCGGTTCAGGCTATGCTTTGTCCTGGCTGGTATCAGTGAACCGGTTATAGGCCTTTTTTCTGCTCAGATCAAAACACTAAATACTAATAATTAATACTAAAACACCATATAAAGCGCAAATAAACAAAAATAAGAATGATATATTTAAAAATTTAGCATCATTGATGAAATTCACAAATAGCGTATTATTTCAAATCCTTAAGAAAGAGTACTTACCAAAAACCCCATATAATGCGTAAATAAATAAAAATAAGAATGATAAACTTGAAAATTTGGCATTATTGATACTTGGATAATAATGGAAAAAATGTATAAACGTGAGGATAATAGATAAAAATAGTTTTCCACTTAAAAAACCCCGTCGATTTTTTCATTAAAAGAGGACAGGTATGATATGAAATGGATAAAAAATATTTGTTTATATTCACGAGAACATTATTTATTTTTCCCGTTTGGGTTCCGCGCCAGTAGGGACAAAAAGTAACCCTTTTCCGGTTCGCACTTTTAGCTCAATTCCATTTTAATGCCGTAATTAAAGGTAACTAATATACAATAACTATAACTAATAAATTTAACTATAACTAATATCTCTTTAGATATTTTCTATTAAACCAGATTCATATTTCATACCGGCACAATATCAAGTATTCATAAAGCACTTGAATAAACTCATGTAATTTATGTGGCAATAATAAAATTACGACGGCATTGATTTATTGATTTCATGTAGCTTGAAAATGAAAATTATGCAGTTTTCATAAAGATAAAACGGCATGCCATATGTGGTACGTTAAATATTTTCAGTAACAAAGCCTTAAACGAATTAACCAAAGATAATTTTGCAAGAAATCATTACTATCCTAAAGGAAAGCCATTTTGATCAAAACATTTTCGTTCTTTAACTTAAAATGAATTCACGAACATTTTTTTCTTTTACTATCGATCAGCATTTAATCACGGCCTTGGAAAAAAAAGATATTCGTTCATGAGAGAAAGCAGAAGCCCGCAGTGGGGAATTATTTATTTTTCTTGAACAAGTTCTCACCTGTCCTCCCCACTCTACGTATCTCATAAAACAGAAGTATCTGAGAAATAAATTTTCAACGATCCCTAAGGTTCTTTCCATCGGCCCTGAAAGACAATGAAAAACGGCCACTTCTAGAGGGTAAACGTGAAAGTCCTTTCAGACTGAAAACAAACTCGGCTGAACTCATACAAGAGATATTTCGTTGCAGGTATTAATACATTTATAAATATATATATACACACACACACACACACACCAAAAGATGCAAATAGTGACCCACGGGGGTGAAACCACTGAAAAAATTGTGAAAATTTCCTCCCCAAATCGCCAAAACTTTTAGTAAGAAATAAAATATATGAAGAGAGACAAGTTTTCGCACATTAATTTACTGTTTTATGGAAATTTTCTTCTACTTTATTAGGTGCGAGTGATGTTCACGCTCTTTATTTAGCTTCTAGCTTTATAATTTTTTCTGATACGTGAGATAGCACGAATTCCTCTCGGCAGAGTTTATTTTTATAAATGACAGGCCATGACACGACCTCTTCAAATGATGAATGAAAATTAGATGATATTCTAATTTCTCGACTTAGCAACAATAGAATAAATTTTTTTTAAAGTATCCGGAAGAAAATCAAAAAAACGAAGCAAACGCTGTATTTAAACTGTGAAAGTCTGAAAACAGTCTAAATAATATATCAATTGTACCCCATTGCAATTTTTTTTATCAAAACCTAGACACATTATCTATCTATCTATATGTATCTATCATTTTACTTATTATGCAAGCGCATAAAAGTCTAAATTATTAAACCTATATTTCGCTAATGTGTTAGGAATCCATCCCAATTACAATGGGGTCGTTTAACATATTTTTTATCGCCGAATCTGATAGAGTTTGTAAAATAAAAAGACCCATATTTTTCCGTTTTTTGATCCATCTATTATTTCTCGAGTTATAAGCGGCGAAAAACTGATGTTTTTAACCCTTTCGGAAAAGTGGGCGTGGTGCAACGTCTGACGTATATCGACTTCGACCAACCGCAACTGAGCCCGCGAAGCTACTTTGCCTTATCGCAATGAGGTGGGAGCACAGCTGACTCTGCCAATAGGAGCAGTTGCGACAGCATCTGTGCGAGCAAAACTTCCGAGAACCTCCCTCCACTCCCTTCCCTTCCCCTAAAAGCAGTCAGCGACAGGAGGAAAATGACGTAATTGATATCAAAGCAGCTTTTTCAGAGGGCGTCACCTTTTGCTTATTTTAATTTTTGAATTATGAGTGAATGGTTGAGGTTAGAAGATTAATTTTTTTCAATAAAATTCTTTTTTTCTTTCCATCTAACGATTTCGTGTACAAAATTGCGATTTCGGTTCCGAGTAAATGCCCCCATTACCCATTACCAAGCATGCACTATTGACATGCGCCATGCATGTTGATAGTGCATGCTTGGTGATCTTTACTCCCTGCCACACACCCTCGCGGTGACTTGCAGGGTATCGTGTAGATGTACAGACAGTAGGGCAGTTTCCTTTTTTATAATTTTCTTAACCGAAAGATTATAACCCCTTGTGCACGTATTTGCAGTCGTCGTGTTTAATATGACATTCAGCAATTTTCCTCATGAATTAAAAAGTGAAAAAGTTCAGCGGCGCAAAAATGCGACGAAAAACTATTACACGCCGGTCTTGTGAAAGATTAGTACACTCTTTTCTCTCCCTGCCGCTAGGTAACGCTGCTGATGCCGCTAAGCAGACAATGCACCCCGTGAAAGCTTATTAGCACGCAACTGAGGAACATTTATTCAGTCAATTTATCATGAATTACTATTAATTAAATGCATTTATTCAGTTTACTCATTTAAAAACAGTCATTATCATAAGTCATCAATCCTCAGCTTGGTTAGACGCAGCTCTCCACTGAGTTCTTCTATCGACTAATCTCTTCATATTTACGCATTTTTTCTCTTTCACATCATTCATCTCTTGCTCCATACATCGCACACGAGGCCTTCCATTGCCATTCTTCCCATCCATTTGTCCTTCAACAATTGTCTTCATCAGGCCATCGTGTCTTAAGATATGGCCGATTAAGTTATCCCGTCTTCTTCTTAGAGTTTTCAGCAGGCTTCTCTATTATCCCACTCTCCTTAGGACTTCTTCGTTTGTCACTCGGTCGATACATTTTATCTTCATCATTCTTCTGTAGCACCACATTTCGAATGCTTCCACCTTTTTCTTCTCCGCTGCTGTCACCGTCCATGCCTCACTGCCATTAAGAAACGTGCTCCAGATGCTCCAGAAAGTCCTGATGAATTGTTTCCTTACTTCTACGCTTGTATTTTCAGATGTAGGTAAGTAGGTTCTTCTTTTGGTAGAATACCTTCTTTGCCTGAGCTATTCTAATGACTATTTTTTTTCTTGCTACGTCCATCGTTGGTTACTTGGATTCCCAGGTAACAGAACTCTTTCACCTCTTCCAGTTTTTGCTTCCTTAGTTTAGCGTTGGTTTTGGCCTCTTCTCTTTTGCTGCGCACCCATATCTTAGTATTATTCTTATTGACCTTCAGATGATATCTGGCTATTGTCCTTTCCATGGTTATTAAAGTCTTATTCAGATCCTTCTGTCTCTGCTACTAGTGCTGTGTCATCAGCGAATGGCAGCAAGGTGAGCCCTCTACAATATACTTACTTTATGATGAACGAAACTACCATATAAATAATTACGAACAAAGTGTGAGGAAAATAGAATAACAACGTTAAGCTGTGCATAAATTTTGTTTCAAATATTTTCAAAACATTAAGTATTTGCTGAAACCAGTTTTGTGGAAAATTATATTTTAGATGGACCATCTGGCATCATCAGCAATTGTTTAACATGATAACCTATTATTATAAGTCCGTGATGATAACTGATGACTTAAAAAGGAGAGAGACAAAGGCAACATTTCTCTTGCTTGCTTTTATGAAAGTGATTGATTGAATCGAGTGAAGGGAGTTGAATGAAGGAGTAATCGACTTTTTAGATGCCACAGACAACCTCAACAAATGAAGTTGTATACATTGCAATTTTATGCACTCCTCTTCGGTGAGATTAAAACTTGATGCCTACATTATTACCAGGGTATGTTATTCATGACATTAGTCAGTGAATTATGTAAAAATGTATCTACAACGACATGAATCAACTTTATTCATCTCTGTATTCTCATTTCACTTGCCACTATTCCTTGCAAAATAATACGACATTCCTCGCTTGAATATGCGAAATATTTGGGTTACTTAAGGAGTATAATGTTTCTGCTGTATATAACTGGGAACAAGAGAGAATTATGTTGCTGCGATTAATTTGTAAATTAATGTGCACCTAAGTCAGGGGGAAATAGTGCTTGCTAGCACAGAATTACTCAGACCTACGATACATCTGCATGCACGTAATACCCCGCGAACCACTGCGAGAGTTAGTGGCAGGGGGTGAATATCTCCAAACATGAACCACTTACATGCAACTAAGAGCTACAATGAAGTGATGACTGGTTACAATGGCCTTTCTCTACATACATTTATCCGTATTCTCCTAGCATGCATATATTCGTATTGTTAAAACATATATCATGCAATGCACACTACTTGAACGATATTTCATCAATCTGTAAGGCAATCTATCTCTATAATCTTATTTATCTGGTCAAATCTAGCACAATACAAGCAGGGTTTAAAAAATATAATTCCAACATATTCAGTAAATCTATCCTTTGTAAATTTCTGTAGGAGATTAAATCGGTACGTAAACTTGCGATCTGATAATGATTCCTAACCTAATACTTTTTATTTAATTTTGATACACCACTGAACCGTTTCGTTCCACCTTTTAAGAAACCCAGTTGTCACGCTACACGCTGTTTTTAGCTCTATGGTTAGAAGTAATTCATGCATAGGTATTCTAGGGTGGGCCTAACAAGTGAAAAGTAACAGCGCTATTTTGTCTTCTAGTCACATTTCCCTACTACTTTTAGTAAATCCTCTCTCTCTGCTGGCTTGGACGCATATTCCCCGGCTGTGTCTTCCCCACGATAAATATTTCATAATTTGTTTAACCTTATGGATTCAACGTTTTCAATTTTAATTTTATCAATAGCTATAAGATCACTCAATTGAACTATACCTCTTCCAAAAATTAATAGCTACGAGATATTTATAATTATAAGACCGTTGACGCAATCGTAAGACAGCTCAGTCTATATATTTGAGAATAGGCTTCATAACATACAAAAGTCTGAAAGGTAAGATGTACTCTACGTCAACAATTGAGGCGCTCGGGGCTAGATAATGGTAAGCCACATTTAGGAAATTTTACAAGAGTGACATCTGAATGTTCGAAAAATGCCATAAATTAGGTGTTGTGTCTTGGTGCAATACATAACAACAAGGTGTGTGCTGTCATCTCTTGGTTTCTTCAAATAATACTCCGCCAGTAGCTTCCTATCGTCTAGCAGATAAGAAAGGCGTACAGATCTCAATATTTCTCAGTATGTGCCTTACCATTATCTGGCCCCGAGCGCCTCAATTATTTTCAGAGCACTTCCCTAAGCTTCACCTCTGGGTCGCTTGAAAATTTCAAAAAAATAAGCCACAAAAGAACTCTAATAAGCTCTCAGCGTATCATTCAATTACCTGAATTGGAATATATTCTTCAGAGGACGCGATTACGACGTAAACTGGATCCCATTCATTTTTTTTCCTGACCTCTCTGCTCAACTTGCGGAGGAACGTGACCGTCGAATTGAAGGGCATTGCTGTTTCCCTCAAATCAGAAAGTTGCGACCCAAAAACTTCAGTTGTACGGAGGGTGGCGTCGAATCGAAACCCCCTTATCCGTCTTGCCGGCAGGGCCTGCTTCAGCAACAACGCAACTGGATGCGAGAGGGAAAAAAATAACACAGTTTGAGTCCGCGACAAACGGGAAATGTTTCCATCGCCGAAGTTGTAATTTGATTAAGCATCGCGAGGCACGGGATTCAATTAAAAAGTTCCAAGTGCCCACTCGCGTTGTGCTTCGGGCCCGTTTCATTCATTGTGACTGATTGCTGGGATCAAAGGGGAAAAACGCGCAATTTTTTTCCACCCAAAAGGAAGGAGTTTTCTCTGAATGAGGAAAAGGGAGGGTTTTGAGGAACCGCGAACCGAGGGAGGCGCTCACAAAACGATGAATAACGAATTTAAAATACTAATGACGTCAACGTTTAATGCGGGCCATTAAAGTCAAATAGTTGAAAGTCGATAAAGACGCTAGGCAAAAAAAGCTGTTCTTGTGAGCTCGCTGACGATGGTAATATTAAGAAAAAAAAAGAATACCCAGAACTATCAAAACTTTTTCATTCCTTCACGACGAATGAAGCAAACTAATTTTGAGTAAAGTTTTGGATTCATTTTCTACTACGCTTCCATTGATATAGCGTTATCCTTGAGATATTATCACCAAATTCAATTAAACTTTTTACGCTTTGGAAAATAGGAAGATTAACGAGACACGTGGAGAGAACTATTGGAGTTGAATATATACATGTATATAACCCCTACCACATAGCCTCGCAGTGAATTACAGGATATTGCTTGAATGTAGATGTATACTATGCATTTAGTTCAAAACACCTGCTACACGTTCATCTATATTGACGTCTGATTTTAATAATTCTATTTAATCAAATTAGGAACCCAATGAACAAAGTGAAATAAAATTATGTAGTAGGAAAGAACTCCAAATTGGGATGCAATACATACAACCATATATTGAGTAACGCAGCTGGCTAGTGATCGCACTTGAATAAAGGAGTAGACGATTGGGCAGATGAAGTAATTTCTTCTTTGGATGGTTATTGACCACTTTTTTAATGTCTGGGTTAATTTATGGAGGTTTGGTCGTCTTTTTTTAAAAAATTCAACTTCCTTTTCTTGCCAACGTTTCGCCTTTTAATTAAGGCTTCATCAGGGCTACAGTACAATGTAAGGAATACAGTTGGTAAAATTATAATATTACAAAGATAAAGGAGTTTTTAAATATAAATTTAGTACCTCAAGGATTAACTTTTTTACTGTGACAATGGTAACTCAATAACCAACTTCCTCCTAGTAACAAAATCAACATAAAAATCAACATAAAAAAAACACCAAAATGGAAATCCTAGATAAAATTTTTGTTTGAAAAATATAATGAGTGAAATAAAATTATTTAAAATGAATAGTATAAAACATGAATTTAACAATTAATTGTATCGTAACTTCAATTTTCGAATTTATATTACATATTTTACGAATATAAAAGACATATTCGTATTGAAATTCTGGAGAACACTATATATAACATAGAAAAAACTTTAGTTATAGAAAATTAAATTATGATAGATTTTGCTTAATTTGTGTATATCCGATCTATGGTTACAAACTGAAGGAGTTTTAATGATGTGGACCATTTCTTTGAATAGTCTCTTCTGAAGGTTGGATTCAAAATCTATTGGTTTAGCTTCCTTAAAGTTGAAATTGTGATAGAATTAACAATCATAAATCTTCAATTAAAACAAGGTACATGTGAGCTTAACAGTCACGAACTTCAAACATTTATTCTGCTCGAACGGTGTACACTACCGATTTCATTCCAACTGTGTATTGTAGAGGAAGGTTGGAGATTTATCTTCATATCACTTTCACTGCTCCAATACCATTATTTTCTCAGATATAACAGTACGAAAATCATCGTTTTTCACCTCAAAATGGATGTTTTTCAACGCCATCTTGGGTTTTTTCCGAGCCCACCGCTAGAGGGGTTCCGCCATATTTCACCTCTTTCATATATTAAGCCGACAACTGAGTTTTCGCGCGATATAGGAATGTGTTATTGCTTGCCGACAACTGCGTTTTGGCGCGATATTGCTGTGTCATTGTTGGATTGTTTATCGAGTCATTGTCGCTCTGATACCACTGCACCGTACAGACGCGCCATGGCTTGTCGTACGTGTTCTTTCGGAGTGCTTTCCGCAAGCTTTTTCTTTGTTGTTGACGAGTGTGATTTTACCCAAAAGTGTGGTTTGTGGCAAAAGTATGGTTTACGTGTTGGGTTTGGGCGGGAGGGGGCGGGGGCATTCCTTAAATACCCTTTTTCCGTTGTTGAGGCGTGTGATTTTACCCAAAAGTGTGGTTTACGTGTTGGGTTTGGGCGGGAGGGGGCGGGGGCATTCTTTAAATACCCTTTTCTTTATTGTTGACGAGTGTGATTTTGCCCAAAAGTGTGGTTTACGTGTTGGGTTTGGGCGGGAGGGGGCGGGGGCATTCTTTAAATACCCTTTTCTTTGTTGTTGACGAGTGTGATTTTACCCAAAAGTGTGGTTTGTGGCAAAAGTGTGGTTTACGTGTTGGGTTTGGGCGGGAGGGGGCGGGGGCATTCCTTAAATACCCTTTTCTTTATTGTTGACGAGTGTGATTTTGCCCAAAAGTGTGGTTTGTGTCGTGCATTACGAAGTGTCATCTTTCTAACGAGATACTAGCGTTCTCCGGTCGGGGTGAGGGGGTGTTGTCGGTGAGAACGGGTCTCTACTGCAGAAACTCCACTCAACAATCGCCACGCCATCTGGTGCCGACGCGGGGAACTTCCAATATGGCGGCGCTGCGAACACTCACCTCATGGGTTTGAAATGCTGTAAAATCGTGAGCTTTTAAATTTTTCAAATTATTTTTTAGCGAGCGAAAATTGCCTTATTAGCAGGTTGTGTTCCGAAAATTTCATCGAAAAATGACGATTTTCAGGGGTAAAAAAATAATTTTGAAGTTCGTGACTGTTAAGCTCACATTTACCTAAAACAAATTCTGGGACCTGTGCTTTGGCTAACCATGCTCTAGAAAATAATCACAATTTCAACTTTCAAAAATTGATAGAATTAACAATCATAAATCTTCAATTAAAACAAATTCTGGGACCTGTGCTTTGGCTAACCATGCTCTAGAAAATAATCACAATTTCAACTTTAAGGAAGCTAAACCAATAGATTTTGAATCCAACCTTCAGAAGAAACTATTCAAAGAAATGGTCCACATCATTAAAACTCCTTCAGTTTGTAACCATAGATCGGATATACACAAATTAAGCAAAATCTATCATAATTTAATTTTCTATAACTAAAGTTTTTTCTATGTTATATATAGTGTTCTCCAGAATTTCAATACGAATATGTCTTTTATATTCGTAAAATATGTAATATAAATTCGAAAATTGAAGTTACGATACAATTAATTGTTAAATTCATGTTTTATACTATTCATTTTAAATAATTTTATTTCACTCATTATATTTTTCAAACAAAAATTTTATCTAGGATTTCCATTTTGGTGTTTTTTTTATGTTGATTTTTATGTTGATTTTGTTACTAGGAGGAAGTTGGTTATTGAGTTACCATTGTCACAGTAAAAAAGTTAATCCTTGAGGTACTAAATTTATATTTAAAAACTCCTTTATCTTTGTAATATTATAATTTTACCAACTGTATTCCTTACATTGTACTGTAGCCCTGATGAAGCCTTAATTAAAAGGCGAAACGTTGGCAAGAAAAGGAAGTTGAATTTTTTAAAAAAAGACGACCAAACCTCCATAAATTAACCCAGAGATGAAGTAATGCAGGGATTATATAATGAGATGTAGCACAAGAGAGCATTTACTTAATTTAAGAAAAAAAAGCGTACGAAAAGAACCAGTGAAAAGTGGAAAAACAAAATTTAAGTGACATATGGAACCCTACCCCCATTTTTACAACACTGCTGGTAATTATCAGGATACTTTGGGTGTGATACGGACACATATTATGGGCTCTACAATCGATTATCCTATCAGTTCACGTCCTCATATTTACACGGTTTTTATCTTTTACACAATGTACTTATTGCTCCATATATCTCATCCAAGATCTCAATTTTCTATTCTTCCCATTTACTTGTCCCTCGACGATATTTTTCATCAGACCATCATGTCTCAAGGCATGGCCGATTATATTGTTTCGTATTTATTTACGTTTTCAGCAGACTTCTCGTTTCTCTGACTCTTATTGTTTGCGGCTTGATCGATAAAATAAAACTTGCCCTCATTCCTTTGTAAAGGCCGCTTTACACGATACAATTTTTTGCACAATGTGTATACTGAACGAAATTGTATGTTTGTCTGAATGGAATTAGAACAGGTTCTATTTCCCGTTCAGTCATTCAGACAATCGCACGAGCATTAGTAAAATCTGCTGCTTCACACGGTACAATTTCCTCATATAAGAGTTTGTACAAAACATTGTATCGTGTAAAGCGGCTTTGACACCACAGTAGAAATTTTGTCAGCCTTGACTTCTCTTCTGCTAATATTGTCCATGCCACAGTATCATAAAAACATGCCCCAGATGTACGCTCCAATGAATCGTTTCAGAACTTTCATGCTTGAATTTACAGCTGTAAGTAGAGTCTTCGTTTGATTGATTGATTGATTGATTATTGAGGGGAGGCGACCGACAGCTGAGGTCATTTGCGCCATATAGGATAGCTGGGTAATTGGGTAATGGTAGGAGTTTTTAGGGAACGGAGGAAGAGTGGAGAGAAACCCGGCGTCGGCATTAGCCTACTCTTAACGAAAGGCGCCAAGGGGACCACGGCTTAACGTCCCATCCGACGGACGGAGTACTGTACTTAGAAATGCCCTCCACTAGGCACTCAAGTGGGGACCAGTTTTCCACTGAAAAATCCACCACTGCCGAACCCGGGCCCTCGGGATGGGAGGCCAGTACTCTAGCCACCACACCAACCCGATTCCAGACACAATTTTTCCTACTAGGCACACTCTAAAGAAGCAAGAAATATGGCCTTTTGTCAGTACGGAATTTAGATCATCATTATGGGATAACAGTCCTAGGATTTCTTTGACACAGCCCTCCACTCGATTCTTCTATCGACCAAACTCTTCATATTAAGGTAGTTGCTCTCTTTCACGTCCTGTTTACGACCTGTTCTATGCAACTCATACGAGGCCTGCCTTTTCCTTCCCGTTCACTTTTCCCTCTGCGATTGTCTTCATCAGGCCATCGTGTCTCAAGATATGGCCGACTAAGTTGTCCCTTCTTCTTTTTAGAGTTGTCAGAAGATTTCTCTTTTCTCCCACTCTTCTTACGACTTCTTTGTTACTACTCGGTCGATCCATTTAACCTTCGTTATTCTTCTGTAGCACCACATTTCGAATGCTTCTATCCTTTTTTCTCCCCTGCTGTCATCGTCCATGCTTCACTGCCGTGAAGAAACATGCACCAGATATATTTTATGATGAATTGTTTCCTTACTTCTAAGCTTGTATTTCCAGCTGTAAGTACATTCTTCTTTTGATAGAATGCTTTGCCTGGGCTATTCTACTCACTATTTCTTTCTTGCTTCGTCCATCGTTGGTTACTCGGCTTCCCAGGTAACAGAATTATTTCACCTCTTCCAGTTTTTGTTTTCCTAGTATAACGTTGGTTTTGGCTTCTTGTGGAGAAATGTTTCCATGGGGGTACTACACATTCATAACCAGTTCCTAGGGCATTGAATATACAGTAAGGCTGCAGACCACCACTGGCAATAGGGTAGTTTCCTACTATTTTTTATTGCCTTGATCAAAATTTTATAACCTCTGGAGTACACATTTTAAGCCGTTCGATTTTAAAATGACCTTAACTATCATTCCTGATTAATTAAAAAATGAAGAAATTCAGTGGCGCGAAAAGGAGACGACAAACTATTGCATGCTGGTTAATTTTTGTGTGTGACGTTTCACTCTTTCCTCTACCTGCCACAAGGCGGTGCTGCGGACGCTTTCGAGCAGACAGTGCACTCCGTTAAAGCTCGTTGAACTAGTACTCGAGGTATATTTATTCAGTAATTTATCATGATTAACTTTTATTTATTCATTTAAAATTATTTACTCAGTAGATTAATTGAAAATCATTTTGCTAAGCGCACCGTGAAGTTGGCCCATAGTCACGTGAACTTCACGCCTTGCTTCACAGTAGCAGAGGACTCTACGAGCAGGATGCCCTGGAGCCTATACAACGACTGTTAATTCCATGTTTTTGAACTTTGATAGTTTTCCATAGGCCATTATTAATGCACACTCACCCGAGCTGAGGTGATCTGAAATACAATGGTAAGTTCAGGAGACGAATATTTCCTATGCCTCGCATGGCGACATTTCTGAGCTATTTCAAATGAACTTAAAACCAACACTTAATTCTCTAGTGATCTGGGATTTCTCAATCCGAACTTTTTGCGCAAAATGATTACGTTTATTTAGTGGCATGAATCGCAATTAATGAATTCTCATTTCTTCGATGAAGTAACTACCCTATTCTCTCTTCCAAGCGATTTAGAACACTAATTATCTCACCGGTAGCGCCATCCTAAATAATAGAGACCGCTTATTTCACGTGACCTGTCTTCACATACCTCGCCAATATTTAGCTTGGAAATCTCAAGCGACGGGGAGGTCGAGCGAGCACAAAAAAAACTGTCGCAACCGAGAAAAAATTTGTAAAGTGACGTGAGACGTATCGTCAGAAGAGGATGAGGTGAAACTGCCGGTCATAAGGGGAATGAGATGGGGTCTGAAACGAGAGGGGATCCGTGTGATTGAGTGGGTCAGAAGGTCTTATCGCTCACGGACAGACGAGGAGAGTCCGAGGCCCACTCTAGAATGCGACCGCCGCCTCCGCATCCCTCTTTCCCCTTGCCCCGACCAAAAGCCTTTCGCGTCTCTGACCCCCCGACATCAGCTTTCGTCGGGGGAACCAAGGTGGAGCGGGAAGTGTTTGTATCCCTTCTCATCCTTTTTTTCCCTTCCACTTCTCGGAAGCTTTTACGGAATGCCACGAGGGGCCCCTACGAAGGTAAATGGAGACAAGGGAGGCGGAAGAGTTCAGGGGGAGACGCACGTCGAAAAAGTTCGGTGGCGGAGTTTTCAAAAAATTTCTTTCCCCTTGTTCCACCCTACATCTTCTAAGCATCTTCCATACGAGTACACACGATCAAAAAGCATTAATTTATGGTATGCTTTTGAGCTGTTTTCAATGATTTTCGGCATGAATTTTTAGAACGTTAGGAAAAGCATTTCACAATTTCTTTTAAGCTATAAAAACCAAATCCTAAAATGAATTTGTTTTCATTTTATTATATGTGCATACACAATGCTCCAAAAGTAAGACATCTAGCTGTGTGGGAAGTAAATACTGGCTACTCATCCAGAAGTATACTCATCCAGAAGTATCGGCTTCGAGCACTGGTCGAGCAGTGGCAAATAGTTAATTAGTACACTAGTCTTTACTTTGGTGGGAGATGAACCTTCAAAAGTTTTGAAATTTAATAGGTTTAGAATTCCGTCCGTCTTTTACGTTAGCCGTTAGGTACTTCTATGAGCGTTAAACCCCTAGGTAGCCTAGGTAGCGGCATTCCCAAGACGGGTTTCTTTCCAACCTTCCTTCGCTCCATACCTTTTCAATACCCAAAAAATCAAATAAAATAATTTCCGAAAGGATGCTCTAGGTGTGTACATGATACCACAATTATAAGAAAAGATAATAAACGAAAACATAGATAATTCTTGGATACAAAATTGCCGGAGGATAATATTTGCTAAGTCGGAATTCGAGTCATGGATATTTAGCTTTCTGAATCAACTTGCAGGCCACTGCGATACTCAAGATTCCTAATTCCAAATTCAATTTTTCAGATAATTTATAGGAACTTTCATTCACCACAGAAGTCCATTATGAATGCACTCTTTCAGGTTGAAGTGGACATTGAGGAAGACAGAGTCCTAGACCATTTCCAACGATTAAATTACCTGGGAGGTGACAAGAATTTATATTTTGCTTATGCTATCCCCAATTAAATTTTATGTGCTGTCTATTTCATCAGGCATTCATTATTCAGCGCCTACAGGATAAATTATTCCAGAAGTTTATTTGTTTCTCTTTTCCAACTTGTCAAAATTGGCAAAATATAACGGTTTTGGGACTGTAGGGTTCACCGGAAAATTCAAAAGAGAATCACAGAGGGGGAATTTCGGTTAAATACTTTCAAAAGAACCTTTTGTAGGGAAAGATCTTATGATTCACAGCAAAATATATGAACAATATCGTCCAAAAACCATACCAACACAGAGAAAATATTGAAAAGTGACATTCTCTCAAGCCAGAAGAAAATTACTAGCTCTGTATTCCGAAAACAACTTTCCACGATTAGAAAAAGCTCCATGCATAGCCGAGGATCCATATATGATTCAATTTAACTGGAATTCAATTTAACGACCTTGAGCAATTAGGAAATTTTTAGGCTTGCATCGCGCGTCTGCCGCATGTATTCCAAATGGGGGAGCCGACGGGCGACGCCAGAGAAAATTGTAAATGTTTAAATGTTTATAAAAAACGAATTTATGAATTGCCACTAAATTTTATTTTTGTAATAGTTAGCTGCGTATGTTTAGATTACGGAAAAAAAGTTTCGACCGATTCTGAGATGGAGTATTTGAGAAAAGTTTATTAACAATTTTTTAAACATTAGTAATTAACAACAATAGGGTTTAAAAGAAAATAACTTTTTAGTTATATATTTGCATTCAATAAAGATTAAGCTTTAAAAAGAGCTATTAATCATTGCTGTATGACAATTACAAGCGGAGATATAAGTGATAATATGATTTAAGGCTCGGATTTTTGCTAAAAATGCGAAAAAATTAAAACATGCATAATTCGCTCAAAAATTTTTTTTCACAAAACTGTTTGAGGATATTCAGTTTGAGTTAATTTTGTTCCCGTACACCAATTTTTATCAAAATCTGACCCCCTAGGGACAAACGTTTGTTGAATTGAGGTGGAATGACCCCATATTATATATAGTGCTTTGTCATTTATAATAATGATTTTTTGTAAAGTATATTGAAATACTCTGAATACGTAACATTTAAACTCCTTCAGTTCCTTTCCTCTAGTGATTTACATTCTACCTTCACCAACAAAAGAACTTCCTCGATCAATTCCTTTTCAGACCATCGCACGGAAATGGGTTACTTAAATGTGAATACAGAGGTAAGCAAAATTGCGATGGCAGAAAGATTATCATCTCAAATTAATTCTGATTTCATTCATGAAAATACGTTGAAAAATTATTTCATACATGTGTCCAAAGTTCATTACCTCAAGCGTGCAACAAATTGACATCAGGACCTTAAAAATAAAAGACCTGCGGCACCCTATTAGATCGATACTGGCTAAAAAAATAAAAACGACGCATTTGAAAAACAGAAATTGAGCTCAAAATTAAATACTATATTCTGCATCGCCTGCATAACAAGGCATTGCTAGAGCTCAAATTCCATCATTTATATGCGTGAAAACCTAATTACAGGTGGAAACTTGGAAGTAAGAAAACACTTCACTAGAACTTACATCTTGAGTATGTTTCTCTATGGTATTGAGACATGGATGATTATAGAAGCAGAGAAGTCAAGGCTGGAAGCATTCAATACATAATACAGCATAATGAACATAAAATACGATAAAATATATCGACCGAGTGATAACCTAAGAGGAATTGGAGAAAGAAATGTCTGCTGTAAACGTTGCAAAGAAGCTGGAGCAAGCTAATTGGTTACATCTTGAGCCATGATGGCCTGATGAAGATAACTGTCGAGGGAAAAGTGAACGGGAAGAATGGCAAAGTACCCGTATGATGTACTTATTGCAAGTTATGAAGGACGCTAAAGAAAAGAATTGTATGCATATAAAATGCTAGCTGATACGACAACCGAGTGTACCAGTAGTTGTGTCAAACCAATTTTTGGATTCCTGACCTATGATAATGCTGAGAAATTTTTCCCATTGTACTAATATCGAACGCATATATTTCCCCCAAAACGTAAATTGAAGATCGATCAATCCTAAAACTTTGCCATTGATATCTATCGCCATTAAAACATGCTCATTTAAGGATGGTATTGAATGCATCTCCCCCTTGTGGATAAAAACGCAATAGTAAGATTTTGGCAAGGGTACTTGTTACAATAAGATGTTGAACGATACATCATTATTCCACAAATAGAAAGCCAAAATGACATACCAAATCTCGCGTGTTTAGTGGGCATCCTGAGCGACAGATATGATGCTAAAAAACAACTACGTCAACCAATGGAGCCAAATATCGAGCTAAGGGAGGGCCACTTGATTTACATTTTCACGGACATCCCTCCGCGTTGTTACGAGTCTCGATAAAAAAATCTCATCTCCCTCTGCCCATGAATCTCAAGGACGCTTATTTAATTTTGGGAAATACCCGGGACCAGAGATTGGGGGCAAACGGTATTCATAAAATGAATGATCCCGTAAAAATTCGAACGGGCGATGACAATAAACCTGGAGCCAAAGGAAAAACCGAATCGGATGAAATGGAATTCAAGAAAATGGACCGTAAAATAGTGTAAGCATAAATATTTTACGGCCAACCTCGGTCACGGTGCTCAACTTCCATTACTGCGATACAGAATGGATGCAAGGCTCAGGTGCTCGATTTGGAGTATCGCTTAATTCTACGCCGAATACGGTCGTTGCCATAATCACCTTCATCGCTACGGATTCCATGGGCGACACAAAAGTTGGAAAGCGCGAGCTGTGAAGATTAATAGCACCTGAATAGTATCGATTTCTCTCTGACGAAACTCCTATTTCCAGCACACGGAAATTCTAGGATACCTTGGAGAGAGGGAGGAAAATTACTTTCATTGCTTGAAGCTCATAAATGAGATTGTTAGCGATGTTTTACTTTCTTATCGTTAGGGGAAGTTTCGTTGGGTTCTTTTATGTCCTTCAATTTCTTCACTCTTTTTCTGTTACTTTCCCTTCCCTTGGGACCACCCACATATTGCGTAACTCTGATTTCCCTTTTATTTGCCCCACTCTTTAAAACGCCCCGTAACATTCTTAACACTCCCCCTTAAATTACGCATTGCTGCGAATGAACCCTTTCTTTTCTTGAATGACAAAACAGATATTCTTCAAAGTTACGTTATTAATCCTCAATTGCATTATTTAGCTTGTGATTATTATTTGTACGCATCATTATCTGAACGAAACGTTATATTCTGTTCATTTCTTCCAAAGTAACGTAAGGTTGCATCCAATCCTCCCTCCCTATCGAAATCTCATCGGAGTGGATGGTCCAACACCTTACCCTCTCTTAGCGCTACGAAATTTATGGAAGAACCCCTAATTATTTTAACCTTTTGAATATGTTTTTTACCAATCTGAATTGCATCCTTTTCCTTCCACTTCTTAGTTGCTTTCCTATCATGAAAAAAAATCTGGAAAAACTGTACCTGGGAAAGGTAATACAAATAGGACCACAGCGACTACATCCACTTCTCAACCTATTACCAGCGCGAATACGAATTCTTGCACCGCTCGGTTCAACGGTTCACCTCTTTTTATTTTGCCAATTTTATCTGTCCTGCTAATGTGGTGTGGGTGCAGAAATATATCTTCAGTGTCAGCGTCAAATTTTATTTTAAATTTTCAAGTAATTTTAACCTTACTAACAAACTTCTGGTCGCTAGGGTTTCACAACCAAACTCTTCCGATAGCCGAGTGGCACTTTCCGTACGTTAATTGGAATTTGCTATAAAACATGCTTCTTTACTTTTTATCTTAGTTCATTTTGCACAAAAATATGCACTGGATAAGATGTTAACTGGTAATCTCTATATTGATAGGCTGGCGCATTGCCTACCTAGCTGATGCGCTGACAACTATGCGGATGGAATTAATTTAATCAGATCTAATGGGGTGACAGCTCACAATATAATTTGGCAGATCTGTGCGACCGTTCTTTTAACAATATAAAATCCATATGATGGCCCTCAAGCATTGGACGATAAAAAATAAAATTTGTATGCTAACGAGAGAATTCCTTTTTCAATTCCCTCAACTAAAGAATGGAAGCATGAAATGGGTACAGCTAATTGAAAAATATTAAATATAAACATATCAATGGGGTAATACTCAAAGAGTCTCCATGACGTGCAGGATAGAAAAGGGATTTCGTAAAAATACAGAAACTAACAGAACAATATATATTTTATATATTTTTAGAGACATGTTTGACTCACAGAGAAAGACTGAATCTGGAAAGTAAATGGCTGTAAAGAACTTAGGAGGAGGAATATTTATTATTTACAGTACGAACCAACGAAAAATGAAAAATACGTGAAAATGGCGACTTATAAAAGGATATAACCAATAGAAAATGAGTGATATGGTTCTATTAAATCAAGGATGACGGCTAGGATTACATTACATTTACAATCAAGCAACTGAGCCTTAACCTTGCTGTTTCTCTATGCCGAATCAAGAATTACTATTGTTACAAAGATTGACCCACCTTCGAATCTAGGAAGCATATGAATGGGCGAGGAAACTGAATGCATTAAATCAGAATTTATGAGTTAAGATTGAGAAAACAGAGGGTGATTATGATGGATTGAGACGGTAGTGTTTCCAGTGATTTTCATAATTAGTTACGGAACGTATCAACATTAAGCACCCTGTGGGCAGGTTTATAACAGGTTAGCAAACGTTTGATGGTAATCACTTGAGGTAGAATTAAAAATCCGGAAATAACTAATCTTCATCATGAACTTTCAAAATGCGCAATCAGCCTTGATTATGTTAACAAAGTCTTAGAAAATCTCACATTCAAAATATTGATACTTGAGCCTTCTAAGGCATTTTGCTGGTGTTAACTTAAAAAAATGTAAAAATGTTCTCTCAAATTCATACTTAAAACATTTACTTTTAAAATTTCCATCATTATCGCTACTCACCTACATCTCACCAATTTTTTAACGGCTTCTTGTCACAGGATACAAAAATGGGGGAAAACAAGACCAAAAACTTCTTGAGGCAAAATTGATTAAAAATGTATTCATGTATCACTTAAAAGCACGCGAGAACTTTTTCTCTTTAAAGAAGAATTCAAACCGAAGAAACTCGGAAATGAAAGAGGATTCTACGCCAAACGAGAACTCTAAGAGACTGAATTTATTTTCATCACTCGGTTTCGTAGATCACCTTTTAAGGCTTCAACGGATACCATATACCTGCTCCTTCAAGCAGCTCAAAGCAAAAATAAATCTTTCCATACAAGGATAATTCTTCCCAGTTTCCCGGGAAAACTCAATGCTGTTACGAGATAAGTGGAAAGAGAACTTATTATTACACAAATAACAATCTAACCTGCGAGCCAAAAGATAGAAACTGCTCTAACACGTATGATAAAGAATTTGCGTCAAAGATTTGGCTTTCAATATCAAATATAAGATGTGTTATCAATCTGTTATTTTGATAGAAAATAGACGTGGACAGATTATTATAAGTTTATTGGTGTTTTGGTAGAAATTAGGTGAAGACAGATAGAATAGAAAAGATAAAGAATAGAACAGATAGTGGATGGAAAAAAACTTATAAGGAATCATGCGGTTCTGCATGTAGTTTTGTTCATTAATGAATGGTAAGTAGGGAAGAGGGAGGAAGAGAAGGTAAATTTTGAATGAAATGAATAGAGCTGAAAATAGTGCTGTAAGGAATAGAGAAATAAATTGGTGAATTAGGCGTTTAAAACGTGTAAAGCAAAGTTATCCAATCCATTGCCTACTGACATAATTGGCACAAAAGTAATAAGTTATAGTAAAAGCTCTTGTTAATGAGCAAGATGCAGAACCGGGGAAATATGTAGTCTAATACAATCTTATAGAAAGAATGATATATAGTGGTACGCTAGATTCATAAATATTTAATTATTGGAATGAGGGAATCCAAAATAATAACACATATCTCCTGTATCGAATCAAATGATGTTTCCCAAGTAATTTATCCGTAATTAGCCATTCCATTTTTGTTCAAGCTTTCACTATAGCATATTTTACTTGTCACACTTGTAAATCGAGCTATTCGCGTGAAAGCAGAGGAATTGCAAGGAGAGATGCCAAAATTTGGGAAATGGGGGTATTTGCTCTTTACTGAATGGAGATATTTGACCTCTTGGTAGAAAGCTTATAATTACATTCAGGTTATTTCTTGCGTGACAAGTTAAATAAATTTTGCACCAATTACTAGGGAGAAGAGAAAGAAAGTGAGGGAGAAACGTAAAGTCTTTCTCAACTGGATTCCTCAAGAGCCCATGACTCATGAAAAACTTTTTATCGCAAGAGAATCAACAACTTCAAGATTCAATGTTTTAAATGCGTACGTACATAGATGAAGAGAGTTGTCTTGCACTAACTCATGCTTTAAGGAATGGGTACGAATATGAGTTGGTAATTAAGGTTTCCATTCCACTTAATCTCCGCAGAAAGAGATTAAGCCTTTCGGCACACCTGGGCACCTATTTCTCTAGTTACCAAACGTGTGCAATCTTATATCGTGCAAGGAAGCAGATGTCTTTACTATCACCATACGCAAGAGCGTAATTAAACTCCTCCTTGGTAGGGAGTGTAAACCTTGATTCCAGGAGAGAGAGATGGTGAGATTTGCTCATTATTTCTGATTCGTAATCATTTCCAGAAACATAAATCAACGGATAATTTCCTTTTCTCTATTTTCCTTCATACCTTGCTCATCGAATAAAATTTGATGTCAACATTTGAAAGGACTACTTTGCCTACATTGTGGACTACAGTCATAAATATGTTTCCCTATTGTTCATATATTGTTTTAGGTGTTTGGAATTAGATGACCTATTCCGAAGTCAAAGGAGTTAAATCAAAAGCATGGAGTGTAACGTGGCATCGACATTCAGTCTGTTCATTACGAAAGGCGCCAAGAAGTCCACGGTGTAACGCCCCGTCTGGCGGACAGAGTGCTGAACTTCAGTGCTCTCTACACCGAAATCTAGTAGGAACTGATATTCCACTCAAAAAGGTGCCGCTTTAGGGTTTCGAACCAAATTCCCGGGGATGGGAAGCCACCAAACCAGCCACCATACATTCTAGATAAATTTATCTGGAATTCTGATACAAGGCAATAGGTACCTAGATGGTTAAATATATACAAATGTCGAGTCATATTAACAAAGTTTGAGTTCAAAAATCTTCCGCTACCAATAGACCAAAGATTTTCCATTATAAATTTAGGAAATGTAAAGTCGTGAGCTTTCTTCTGGCTTAGTTGTGGAGCACTTTTGTGCCTAGTAAATTATATTAAACATGGAGGATAGATATCTCGAAAAAGAGCGAACCATTTATCAGAATACACAATGCAAAGGTAAGTATTTTACAAAGGTAATGCATGGATGCTAACCACCATAAAATGGCAAGACTGAGTATTTGATACGAAATCTTGCAGGAAAATTATGAAGGTAGCAAGGGTAGGCACTTTAAGTGAAGATAAGTTTTCATAAAGATTTGGGTGATGACGTAATCTCAAGGCAGCTTTTGAAAAGAAATGGGCAATCATATCGGACTCATCTTGTAACAAGAGACACTCATGAAAACAGCCTTGGAGACAAAATCGAGTGGAAAGAAGTTGGACTTGGGAGATACGGAAGGATAATAATATAGTTTAAGGTATGAAAAAGATTTATGCCAATATAAAAATATTAGCTGACCAAGCTTATTGTAGGATTGATGACCTGGTGATTCTGTAAAGTCGAAAGAAATCTAGCTCATATGAAGAGCTGTGGCTCACCGGGGAGAATGATTCGCTACCCATCGTTCACAGCTGAAGACATGAAAGGATTAATCATTAGCTAGAATCACATGCGTTCACACCTTGAATTCTGAGCGAAAAAGATAAATACCTCGTCTGCTAGCAGCTGCGACAGCCGTCTCCCGCGATCGCAGCGCCTGCTCGTCAGAAAATGCGTGGCGACCGATTATGAACGAAATGATCCGCCAAATGATTCTACTCCCTCGCCGCGCCACCAGGGAGCATGGATTACGCTACGAACTATGACGTTTATTCCATATGTGGGTTACAGTTGAGAGTTGTGGCGTTGAAATCTCGAATTCGGCTTCTCAGAATCTCCCCCCTGAAACGATGATGGTCGCGGTGCTGTTTTGGATAGAAAGTCTCAAATTCAAAATTCCTTCACTAGGCTTCAGTTGCTTCTCCAATCAGTCATGTATTTACGCCTATACATTTTTTGCAAGAAAGAAATAGTCAGCAGAATAGCCCAGACAAAGAGGGCATTCTATCAAAAGAAGAATATACTTACAGCTGGAAATACAAGCGTAGAAGTAAGGAAACAATTCATCAGGACGTACATCTGGAGCGTGTTTCTTTATGGCAGTGAGGCATGGAAAATGACAGCAGCGGAAAAGAAAAGGGTGGAAGCATTCGAAATGTGGTGCTACCGAGGAACGATGAAGATTAAATGGATCGACCGAGCAAGTAACGAGAAAGTCTTAAGAAGAGTGGGAGAAAAGTAAAGTATGCTGAATACCCTAAGAAGAAGACGGAACAACCTAATCGGCCATTTCTTAAGACGCGATGGCTTGATGAAGACAATCGTTGTAGGACAAGTGAACGGGAAGAATGGCGAAGGAAGGCCTTGTGCGAGATATATGGAACAAGCGATGAAGGATGTGAAGGAGAAGAAATACGTGAATATGAAGAGAATAGCCGATAGAAGAACTCAGTGGAGAGCTGCGTCAAACCAATCTGAGGATTGATGACTAATGATGATCATTTTTTCTCATTAGAATTATTCTGCTACACAAATAAAGGCACAGATCAGCTACACTAATGGCTTACGAATTTTTACAATCACATAAACTAATACCGTCACTAGCACAGTTCAGTACCTACTCCATCAGGATGTAACGTTGAGTTGTGGTCCCATTTGTGCCATTAGTCTAGACTTGCTGATGATGACGCCGGGTTACTCTCCACATTTCTTTTATACCCTTCCATTTCCATCCTTGTACCTTTTCTCCCAGTCTGAAGCAAAATGTATGAACAGACTTGAAACCACAGATGATGACGAGGAGAATAATTAGTGTTAGTAGTTGGGTAGAACTAGTTAATTGAAATTGAAAACTTCACTGTGGAAGGCTGAATATAGGTATGTAGAACTTAAGGCTAGTGTAGAATTAAGCAACAGTAGCGCTAGGTAACAGAAATTCATGTGAGGTTAAGAAGGGATAAACATTCACAAAATGACCTATAACCTACCATAGTTGGTATAGCACTTACCATGATCATGTTGATGATCTAATGCAAGCAAATGAATAGAGTTGTGTGAAAATAATTAGGAAAAAGATGCACACTTCAACCCGGTTATCGATCAAAATTGGGACTGCAACGGAATTCTATGTTCACAATCCTGTTAACGCAGTATAAAAATCATCTTTTTTTAACGAGGATGATTGAATTACGAACGAGAAGACAAATGAAGTATGACTCGATTAATAAACGAAATAAATCATTCACTTTTTAACATCGGCCTCTTTACCGGCTACTATGACCTGAAATCGAGGTTTCTGGGTGGACGAGGACGAAACTGAATTTGCCATGTGAAACTTTTTCGAGAAATATTTCTCGGGAGACGATAATACTATGCTCACTTTGCGGGGAAGGAAATATGGCGCGACGTGGAAAATATCGGGTTTTTCGCGGTCCCCTAGGGTTCATTGAGTTTCTTTTTCGTCAGCAAATTGAGAGTAATGGAACAATGCTCTTTTTTCTCCCGTAGAAAAACTCCTTAAACCCCACACACGACCACCAACCATCCGTTTTAAATCTTGTACATTTGTTACATTATTTATGAACTATGCTCATTGTGCATTTATCTTCCAATGTTTCCTCAACACATATTTCTATATATCATATATTGTTCAGCTACTGTAGTAAAAACTATGATTAGATCTGCGAAGTTTTTTTCATATTCTCTTCCCGCTTGGGTGTTTTCCTATTCTGTTTTTTTGTTCAACAAATCATGCATAAAAATCTTCACTTGCTTTTACAAACGTTTATCCTCACGAAAGAAAATTATTGGTAGTATTTAGTACTAATACTATTTATCACTATTTGCTACACATAACGGACATGAAACTTCAAGCATAGTTGACCAAAAATCTCCATTCTAAATATTTATTTATTAAATATGTAATCGAGAAAATAGCGAGTTACGTTTCATTGATACTGTACTAATTTTCGACATTTATTATTATTTTCTGTAATTGTTATAATATCATATGGCTATGTATTTATGTCCCTAAATTTTTGCTGGCACATTAATTTCTTCTTTTATACTCTTGGTTCTACCAAAGGCAGTCAAGGTTATGTGCATTCAAATCTGTTTGATGACGGCTTACATGGTATAAGTCTATGTCTTAATTCCGTCACAAAAATACTTTGCATTATTATTATTATTTTACAATACCTCTTTCCATTATGAACCCCTTCTTCTTAGCGCTCTTTACGCGAGTCTTCAACAGTCTCCCTTTACAAATAAGGACAGACGCTAAAGTGCAAGTGTTTCGTAAAAAAATACATCACACACTACCAGAGAAACAAAATTATTATGTAAGGGACGGGTTCCTTGTTACGATATATAACATTAACAAGCTATGCCTATTTACATCATTATTTACTAATATCGATTCATTATCTTGTACATTTTTATCATGTATGCTTATTTAATCAACTCTAGGAAGTTCGGCGGAAATTTACCCTAAAAAAGTTTAAAAGTTTTTTAAATGAATATATTTCGTATTACCTACATATTGCATTTTTGCCTACTTCAAAAAAATATACAGTGTTCAAATTAAGGACTTCAATAGCCGTGAATGTAATCAATCATCTCAAAGTAATTAATACAACGTATAAAAATTTGCCGAAAGTTAGCCAAGGTAGTTGCTTGCCGGTTTCAAGACTTTTAACATACCCATCACCATGGGTGTTTTCAAGTCTGTTTCCGCTCTAATCGACGCTTTAGACCCTTTACAGGAAAGTTATAAGTATAGTTTTGGAAAGGATGGGGGATCTCTCCATCCTCCTCTTTAATTTACTCTGATTTTAAACATTTTTTGTGGTAGTTTGACTAAAATGTAGCTTCTAATCATTTTTAAGTATGATAGGCAGTGCATGTTTGGTGACGGTTTACCCCCCGCCACACACCTTTATGGTTTATTGCAGGGTAATATGCATATAGATGTAGACAAATGCACCGTAGTGTTCGTAGAGTCCTGGGTGGGTAGTAGAGAGGGCGTTACCATTTTCTTCCACCCAGAGTCCTCTACACAACCTACCTACGTACCTTACCTAACTACGTAGTTAGGCTGTCCCTATTTAGAGGGCTCTGATCCCACCAAATAAAAAGAAAATACAAATCAATGAAATAAAATCAATATTTTGTCTCCAATATTCCTCTAGCTGCCGCCATTGATACGCCTTTTGTCTCTCGAAAATCACTTCTCTTTCCGGCAGCAGACGATATCCACTCGTCGCTTCACTTCTCTCAAATTTCCCCTCCCGGCACACACTCTCTCTAACTCTGTTTCCCACTTCCGTGTGCTTTATGCTCTCCAGATGCCCCGGAATAACTGGGGGAAATTCCCGCTCTTCTGCAGCGCGACAGCAAATGCGCTTAAAGGAAATACGTCATCACTCCATATTCATGACATTCAAATATATTCCCTAATCGTCTCCTGAGCGTAAAATAAGAATAAGTGGTTAGGCACAAGCTCAAAATCCAAGAGCATTGATTGTATTATTTGTCTGAACTCTAAAAATATTATAACCAAAGTAGTTACTGGCTATTTAATGATATAATTGTCCTAAGAGTCGCAGAGATAACATTGCCTTATCAATCTAACTATATAATATGTTATTAACAATGTACTTGATTTCATTATCATTCATCAGATCTCACAACCCCATCTTGATATACAGAGTCATGATGTTTTAACATATGTGAATTAGAAATTGTCTTGATTTATTTCATTAATTCTTATGTCTATTTAACAAACATAGGAAAATTAGAGTTTCAGGTACTCTAACCTATAATATTATATTACAACACATATCTGAAATATATAATGCTGTTACAAAACAACATACACTCCTCCGGTAGGATTCAAACTCGCGCACTTAGGGTTACCAGACGGGAAATTATCTACTTGGCAAAAATAGGAGGGAGATTTGGTAGGTTAGCGAGAAATTAGGCCCAATAAATTTAATGATTCAATATTTACTTTAAATATTGAAAGATAATACTACAATGCAAGCTGTTTAAACTTAGCACAGCCTGTTTATTAATTACCACCATCTTACTTTTCGATTTCGTATTTTCAAACTACGCAGTTAAATATAATTTGTTTCGATTCTCACCGTATGTCTCTCTCAATTGATAAAAATCTCGATTTTAATTCTATTTTACGAAGGGCTCGAGGAAAATCACAAACCGGGGCAATTATCAACCAGGCTAAATAGGACAGAGATTGATAGATTTACGAGGAATCAGGTCCAAAAATTTACTGTATCGATATTTTGTTTTAAATATTAAATATAACGCTACGATGGGTACTGTTTAAACTTAGCATAGCTTACATATGAAGTACTAATATATTACTAAGATTTTGAATTTTCAAACTACAACGCTCAAACTTAATCGTATCGATTGTCACCCTATTTTTCTCTTGGATGATGAAAATTCTCGATTTTACAGTTATATCAAGGAGGACTCGAGGAAAGTCACAAGCGCAGTGTAAACTCCAGAACTGACTGGATCCACACCGGATTCCTACTCCAGACGGTATGATCACGCCCCGTACTTTAAGTCTCACGGAGGGAAGGTGCAGCGCTCTCATTTGAGAACTTCCTCTAGGGGCAATAGGGAGAGGGAGATAGATCCTTTCTCACATCTGTCGCGCCTCAAACTTGAGTCTTTCCTCCAGACTCTTCAGTGCAGAGTTCGGCAAAGCCATCGACTGCATGAGCGGGCGCTCCCTAATAACGCACGGAAATCCAGCCGGGGTACTCTTCCCGAATGTGAATGATGGGATAGCCCTGAGGGCTGACGGGATCCAAATGGCGCATGGTGAGAGATCTCTACCGACGTCCCAGCAGCGTGAGTCCACACAGTGTGCTCATTTGACACGTTCCAAAAGAGCAAGATCCCCATTCCGACGCGACGCGAGGACACAAGGACTAGGCACCAGGCGTTCACAAACAGAAGGAACTTCTGACGTGAACCATGAGCAGAGATATCGCTATCATTAGTCAAGTTGTTAATTATTATTAGTTTTCTACCGGTGGGGGTAGCTCTAAAGATTCATTTAATTCCTCCCACCCCCTAAATTTCACCTATTTTATTACCTAAGAAGTTAATAATTAATTCTAATACATTGAAGAACAGACATTTTTTTTGCACTTTACTCCGCGGACGGGAATTTTCTCAGTATGACTTGCACACAACCATTAAATTGTTTATATCTTATCACCCTTATGCACGGTTGCACGGCTGGAAATTCACGGTTAACTAATAATTTGCAATGCATTTACAAAATTATTTTATTCCAAACTACATCAGCAAAAGAATTGCATACTACACGCAAACACGAGTATACTCGTGGGCCTTCCCCCTAGCCGAGCGAGATGTCACGCAAAATATGAATAATCTCGTGACCAGTCTTCAATGTGCTACTATTGGTTGACTATTGACCTCCATTCTACTCTCTCCCTTGTTAAGTAGTCCTTTCGGCTATTATTGTTTCATATCCCGTGTTACCTGACGTATGTATTGTTCTCTCGGTCTTCCATGTAGTGTTGTCCCCACTGTTATCCTCTCTGTTATGTTCCTTACAAATTCGTTATGCCTCTACGAGTGGCTCATTCTTTTTAAACTTGTCTTCCTGATAGTACTACATATTACTTTGTCCTCTTCTCTTCTACCATAAACTTCATTAATTCTCATTTTATTTTCAGCATACGTCTCCCGCACCAAGTTTCAAACGCCTCCATTCACTTCTGTTCCAGTTTATTGATGGTATTATATTTTCCCGATCTATATACGCAAAGACCTACACGAATGTTTTCACGCACTGCTTCCTTATTGAATTTTATTTTCTATGTAGGTATAATTCTATTTTTTTGAACACTCAACGTGTTTTTTCATCATGAATGCTTTCTTGCCTTACTTTCTCCAAGGTCTCCGAGTTCACGAGTTAAAAATTATTATTATTAAATTATACATAACTGCGGAGTATCGCCAAGCTCAATAACACACCCATGTCCACAAAACGTTAAAGGGTGATGAGTTGGATAACATGCGCATTCATAATACGCACAAATAATAGCAGTAACCCTATTGCATGCTTCATCGAATATTTACATCCATTATCAATCATCACAGTTTTTCTGAGATATTACGTTATATTAATAATATCTAAGATACATGAAATCAGTTTCCTAAATTAGCCGAGAAGTGCTGAAGAAATACGAACTTTGATCTAATAATTACATCATGATTGAATTAGATTGAACTAAAGTACACAAAGAGGTGATACGGCTGAAAGCATACTGTATTATTAGAGCTCACGATCAGCTGTAGTTTGCGTACTAGACCGCTTATGGATGAGTAGAGGTTAAAAACCCCCTGTCACCTAGAAAGGTCAAGCCCTAAAATATATTCGCTCAAGGTTCCGTACATTTGTCCTACACAGTTGGTGCCCTATTTTGCTTACCAGTTGTCCGCCTAAGGTCATGAGGGACCATCAATATGTAACGTTATTTTTTCAATTTTTAAAACCCTTTCTTCCTGGTAACACTCCATAATATTCTGTCCAATATCCACCTAAATCACATAATACTGACAATGAACGCACTGTTTTTTTGCGAATGATCTTATTATGATATGTTTTCCCGATGCCTGTCCTTCCTAATTAAGTATTGTAAGGATGATCCTTAACGAAAAAGTTGGAGATATTAATGAAAATTAATGTTAAACTGTTCCTATTTTTGGCGATATTAATAAAGAGTCCCTTCTACCAGCTAACAATTTCAATATTTTAAAAAGAATAACAAGAACAAATAAATACGCTGTTTAAACACAAATTACGACAGAATATTATTTCAGCATTTACAAAATTTGAAATAGTAAATATATAAAACTAACTACACACGAGGTAACGGAAAATAAATAGTATATTGACATGGTGCGCTACAATAAAATGTTTCTGAAACGATACATACATGTGTGGGAATTACGTATGGATAAAATACTCTCATCCTTAACGAAAAAGACAGGAAAATGACTCATCCGGAATGAAAGGTGGGAAAGAGCATAATTTGGATCGTGATTTAGTGTGACCAAGAGCTAAATCTAGGGAAAGATGAATCGATGGATCTGGTTTCGGATTGTGGCCATGCTAAATGATTATTTCTCCACAGAAATCAGGCACTGTCATGCATATCATGGCATAACTGCTTTAAAGATAATTTTGGTCAACACTCTATCCTTTCAAGTAACGTATCATTGCGGGCTTAACTCGCCACATGGACTTTGGGACGGACATACAATATCTTTCGTACTGTTAGGCCGGAAAATTTTCGCAGCATGTTTTCACGACGCACAAATGCAACTGCCGATGCAATTTTGACTCAGACTCCTTTCCCGGTGCCTGCATTTAAGCCGTGTGAGCACTGAGCAGCAACCAAACTGAACGTGAGAAACTCGAGCGCAAATTACCCCTCGCTCCAACGGCGTGCAGCTCCATCCAAACCGTCTGCGTTTTTGGCGTCATCAGCGGCGTTTTGACCTGATGACCATTCTCGGGAGTCGACGAGGCGGTAAAAATCTCACGGCGTTGCCCAAGCCTTCCTTGATGATGGCCACTCGTTCTTCACCAAAGGAAATCTCGTCTGCTGGAACCCCTCGCGTGATTCTATCACTCAGACATCACCATCGGCGACTTAATATATATATATATATATATATATATATATATATATATATATATATATATACACACGATGATAGCACACGAAAAACATAGAAACACAAAAATATAAAAACGGGACACTCACAGTGAGTGTCCCGTTTTTATATTTTTGTGTTTCTATGTTTTTCGTGTGCTATCATCGTGTGTGTTTCATCGGCTCTTCTGAGTGCTACTTCCGTGATATATATATATATATATATATATATATAGCCATTAATTACTATAAATAGGATACTGGTAGAGGATACAACTATATCCTTCCGTAACCAAATAGAGTATATATTTTTACCGTAATACCATGAATGTCAGTTGTAAGGTGAATAATGTAATAATTTTATTTATGCATACACATAGTTTTACTCTTACTGATGAAGAATGTAGAAATAGTCGAAAGCAAAAATACTTTTAAACGTGTGTCTCGCTGTATATGTTTTATATGGTTTCGGTGTGTTTTATTCATGATTGTTCATCGGTTCTTCTCAGAGTACTACTTCTGTGCTAGATATTTTATTTTTCTTCTATATCTCTCTTAAGGCCGCTTTACACGATACAATTTTTCGTACAATTTCTTGTACAAACTCTTGCATGAGGAAATTGTACCGTGTAAAGCGGCAAATTGTACGAAAACTTGTGCGATTGTCTGAATGACTCTACGGGAAATAGAACGTGTTCTAATTCCATTCAGACAAACATACAATTTCGTTCAGTCTATACAAGAGTTTGTACAAGAAATTGTGCAAAAAATTGTATCGTGTAAAGCGGTCTTTAGGCCGAGTGGTTCCTTAAATAGTCGGTGGGCCGACACTATCCCTGTTGGGGATGCTGCAAGTTATGACGCGAAGTTTACAGCGTCCGTTCCCTGTCTAAGCTTGAAGAGATCTCTTCGTCGCGGCACTCGGGACTTTAAAAAGAGATGCACACGCGGGGAGAAGTCAGGCGTGGATAAGGTCTTGTGAGAACTACAAAAAAATGACTTAGTGCCTTCGATACGGGTTATGGAGAAGAGGAAGTTGAATCAGTTAGATCAAAATAGAGATGACGCCGGTTACATCAGTATCATATTTTCCAGTCTATCAAACCGGGTTTAATATTAATGCTTGCACCAAAAGACGCATTAGGGTATATTTTCAGGGGATAACTTATTTTTTTTCAAAGAACTGACTCCCCGTAAGGACTGAATAGTAAGTGTCACTAGTTTTACAGTACTATACATAGGACATTTAACTCTCATACATAAAACCCTGCGTAAGTATTTTTAAATATGTATTTAGCTGTACCTATTATTAGCTATTTTAAGCATTAATGCCGGTAACATTGATTTTTGATATATTACTACTACCAATTCGTAACCCATTTGGCATTTGACTGACAATGTTTACTTGACTTTACTTGGGTGATTCACACGGCATTATTTTGTTACATATATAGGTTTCATGTAGGTCATATCTAACAAAGAAAATTTTGGTGTCAACGAATGAAACGCTTTTCTCCTAAGTCACTAGACTAGATCTTACGTGGCCGGCGGTCAAAGGTTAAACCAGAACCTGAGGTAAGGTAGTGGTTCCATGCTCAAAGCACTTTGAGTAACCGCAGCTGAGCCGAAGCGATACGATATTCTGGATGCCAGAAAATCTTTCAGAACCACACATGGTATTTGGGACTGCCTTCCCTAACACATGTAAAATAAATTCAAGAGGCCCGTTGAAGCTCTCCTAACCCTCACACAGCGACGTTAACTTGATGTAATTTAATGTCACAGTGTATGTAATTTAATGTAATTTAATTGCACAACCATGTTCACTCGACCCAAGTTTCCCGCAGGAATAATAAATATATTTTTAATCGATTTCACACCAAAATTCCACCATAATTGGTACATCCATGATTTTTATGATCTTATTTTAAGGATAATTTCCACAGATAAATTTATTTGAGAGTTAAATCTAAAATTTTGGCATTTCTCCGTTCCATTACACTGAGGAACTCAGGATAGACAGAGGGCTATGTTATAAATTATTCCGGAATTACGATAACTATACCGTAACTCTCAAATAGGAAAATCTATTTGCTGTAGTCAATACACAAAAAAAACATTACTTCAATGCCTTTTCTAATTTCCATTTCTTTTCATTTTTGTCTTTGAATAACTTGGAAGAAATGGGCTTCTTGCTTCTCGGAACACTATTTATCAATTTTTCTTGGTTAATACACAATTTACAGTATAACTCCGATATATCGTCATCCTTGGTTGTTGCCCCGGACAAATGTTATGAGCGGGAAACTTTATATGGAAGTGGAGTACTTTTGGGTTATATGGGAAAAATAGATTTTTTTGCATAAAAAATTAATTTCAAGTAAATTTAAGACCATAATCTCATGACTACAGATAAACGTTTCATCTGATGATAGAAGAATAAGTTTTGAAGTAGTCAGGTTGCATGTGGAAAAAATCTTAATTTTTACATATCCACCATATTTGCTATCCACCTTCAAAATCTATTTTGTACTTCGCATCAAGGATAAGCGGATGAAATACTTTGTATCATTTTACACTTCCATTAGCAAACTGCATTTTTTTGTTTGTGCAGACAAGCATGAAAGGATAAATCCGAAGAAACGTTCGCTGCAAGTGTCAACCCGTGCACACCGGCGCACTTCTCATGAAAATTTTCTCAGTGTACGGAGCTCCTTCGGAGAGAGTGTGCAGCCCTATGCAGGAAACCTTACGAAGAGAAAACACTTCTGGAGAGGCAACGCCACCCTTCCGTCCTCCCTCTCAGGAACTTTTGTCCCTTTCCTGGGCAAAGGTTCTCGACCTTTCGAGTAACAAACTGATCCTTTCACAGCATGTGGTTGCGGTCAATTAATTGTAGACAGAGTTTTCATTTTTAAACTATCATCTGTTGCAATCTTGAAAGCATTTTGAGTAATATAATCTCCGGCTACCAAAGTACATATATGCAGTATATACCAGACGCTCGGCTCGAAAGGGTTAGTTCTTGCCTATCTAGTATCCTCAGTCTGGTTATCCCTTATCTTGTGGGTACCCTCATTTTAGCAATACAAACTCTGAATATGGCAGAAAGACCTACGAATCTGCCAAAAATCTTCAATATTTTTGCTGAAAACTTTATAAACGAACCTTGACATTATGGAGAACAGACCTTATAAGCGGAAAAATTTATAAGCGGAGATATTATACACGGGATTTTTTATCAAAGAAAAGGTTGAAATTTTTTTTGGGGAAACTGGTGACCAACCTTATGCGCGGGGAAAAATTATATCGGGTGGGCCTTATATTTGAATTTGAATTTGAATGAATGAATTTATTTTCTCCAGTAGCATTACATAAAATATAACAAGACATATATGCATACACTTAGCACGTGGAGATAATTTAGGGTGTCAGAAGGGTACCTGTATATGACACCCTTACAAACATTGGCACATGTGAAATCGAAGAAAATGGAAAAAAAATGAAACAATTTTAGTTTTTAACACTGACAGGGAACTTATTCCTCGCAACATAAGGTAAGCAAAAATTTATGAAAATAAAGAACAAGACAGATTGTCGGGGTTGTACTGTATTCCATTTTTATCACATATATGTCCACTGAATACGAATGAATATTCGATAATATTATTCATTTCAAAATATATTAATGAAGGTAATTTTTATAAATTACTTTGATTTATTCAGATTCGATTTTTAGCATGTTTTATAGAATATACGTGATGTCAATTCCAGAGCAGAGTTAGAAAATAAATACTCCCTGACTAAAAACATAATTTCTTTAGCTTTATATTTTATGCCATCAAATATGAAGTGAAACTTCTTTTTGCAATTCCACCAACTTAACGCTTCATATTAAATCACAAAAGTTGGAAACTAGATTTCTGATATTACCAATATCCTTCTATCAATAATCTTAGGTAAATAAATGGGTTAGTTCGATTAGCCCACCGGCAGTGCTTCGCATTGCAGAGCAGCTTAACACACATGAAAAAACTATTTTAAGCAGATTATTCCAATTATGCGTAGAAGATGTTTCGAGAATTTGTTCCAAATTTGGATAGAAAAAAGTACTTTTTAAGGACTAATTGTTTCCCTTGCTAATTCGGATAGTGGGGCGTTTATTGCCCTTAAATGCCACGGCACGTAATCAACTATAATTCAGGCTTTAAAGCGGATCTCACGGTTCAAACAAACTCGAAGCTCCTGCGCTTGAGGTAAATAGATTTGCAATTTACTAATTGGGTGATTAATTCAGCCACGAGTGTCTCATCAGTAGCGCCCTCAATCACATCAGTGCATGCTTCCTAATAAGTACCTTTATTACCGAATGACCATATAATTCCACTCCGTGGGGAGCAATATCGCACACTTGACTGTGTCACCCACGCACGCGTAATCTCCAGCACGAACACAGTTCCGTCGAAATAGCTATCGGTACTAGGATTTAGAACGTATGAAGCACGCCACCCACGCTCGACAGGAAGATAAGAGTTGATTTCGAAAGTTGGCTAAAATGCATAGATTTTAATCTAATCCTTCTTAGATTAAAAGGCAAGACTTCATTATGACTACTTAGCGGCATTTTATTCATGATTATTGCAGCAAAAAAGATCCGCACTGTATTTTGTTCAGGACTAGTACGTGGTTATCATGGAATTCCTTATTTACCTGGTTTAGAGATTGGACTGAAGGACTGGTGGTGGAAGGCATAAAAAAACAGATGGATACTGATGAAATCGACCTCGTGGGTTATATTAAAATTACAATTTTGTTTATTCATTAGTTTTTGCTTAATTCTGTGCTTTAATGAACAGTGTGTAAAACTTAAGCATTCAAAATTTTGCAATTAGATATGTGGCTATGAGAGAAATAAGTGCAAGTAAATCATATTAAATCATTTAGATCTTTTTCATTAACACAGATTCTCAATTTGAGAAAACGTTTCTACTACGGGGAAATCACAAGATCAAACTAAGTTATTAATAACATTCACCATATTAATTTTCCGCTTATACTAGGGTGATCAAATGGTACATTTTGAAGTACTCCTTAGAGCAGTTGATAATTTTTTCTAAGGTCCATCTAATTTTAAGAAAAACCTTATTTTGATATTTAACTATTGACTTCAAGGGAGAAGTAGGCACAAAATCTACCCGGTGAAGAAATTTTTAGTGGATTGATATACCTGACTCAAATAATGCAGCAAAATCAAGGAATCATTATAGTTTACATGCATGCAGTGCCAGCCTTACCTTCGACCATTCAAAACTCTTGATGGAGCTGATGAATCCAATGGTGATGACACAAGAAGGAAATGAATTGGCATTGATACCCATAGTCCAAAGAGAGCAGATGCATCCCTTCCTCTGTATCCGTCTTCCGGAGAAATTTGGCGTCTGAAAAAGTGGAAGAATGATTTCATCTCTCATCTTCCTGGAGATAAATCATTTCCCTTCATCTGCCTATCCGAAATACGGTGAGTCATCTCAAAGCAGAGAAGGGGAAATATGGGAACCAACTTTCCCGGTGATTTTCTCAAGGGAGGCCCTATACGTTTTGAAACGGAAAAACTTCCTTGACTACGTAAAGAAAAATTTAAGAAATTATAAAAAAAAGAAAATTGACAGCAGATATCTAAATGTATAGCCCTCCTTAAGAAGACAAGTCAAGAACAGTCTTTCTTGATTACCTGGGACGAGTAGATTTGAAGACACAAAAGTCAAGTGACATCATCATCATAGGTCAACAATCCCAAGATTGGTTTGACGCAGCTCTCCAATCGAATCAATCAGCTAACCTCTTCACATGCATTTCATTCTTCTCTTTCACGAGTTTTGAAATATTTCTTAGATTTTGCTGCAAAACTAGACAGTGTAAATGCGTTTTCTAATTTAGAATACAATGTACACTCTTATCATTCATACCAAATAAATTACGAACGATGCTGAGAAAATTTGGTTGAACTCGGATGGAGTGCATGTGATTTATATTCGTGTGAACATATTTCCTACCTTTTCATATGAATATTCAGATTTATTGCACCAAAATTATGCCTTGATCCTTGGTGTGGACTATTGTCGACCTTGCGCATGTAAAGTCAGCATTCGCTTCGTTTTCACCTCATCCCCTACTACAGCGCAATATCCTGTCACCGGTGTCTTAACGTTGGAATGGAAAGTATTGTAAATTAAAAAAGTCGAAATTTATAAATCAAAGGTATTTTGGGCATATAATTCGCCATTAGCTGTTATACCCTCTCATTCTCTTGTATTTCCAGCAAGATAGCATGTACAATATCATCAGTGCTCAGTTTACAATGATAGGAGCTTGGGCTGCCTGACCTACTACCACCTTAATCCGTAGAAGCTACGTTGGTTGTTCCTCAAGGACGGGTGATAAGCCCACTTTTGTTCCATGTTTACATTAATAGCTTAAATTTTATGACTAAAAATAAACTGCCTCTTTGAAGATGACACAATGTTGTTTGCATGGATTCGTGCAGGAAATAATAAACAGAGGCATATAGTAAAGGGTAGATGTGTATATTAAAAATCTTTATCTTTAGCGTTATGAGCCAAAAATCCTGTAATTTTTTATGTATCTTTCCACTCAATTCTCCTATCGACTACTCTCTTCATATTCGCTGCCATCAAGACCAGAGAGATCCCTCAATCAGTAATCAGAAATTTCTTTCCCAAAATCTGTAAGTCACTGCCCCAATTTTAATGATTCCCTTATAAACAAATACTTTCAAGACCTTTAGAATAATTCACGTATTCAAAATTCTAGTCGGAGTCAGAGTCATTCTTCTTAGAAAAGCCATTCGTTTATGATTACCTATTCTGCAATAATTCCTGGGTATTAAAGTTCATCTCGTAACATTCAAGATTTATCTCGCTTTCTTATACCAACACGCAAATTTTTTCACCAAAATGGACATGACATCAAATATCGGATCTTTTACAAAGCATTCCAATATTTGAGCTCAAACATACATTCTTCCACGTATTTGAAGAGAAATATCAATATTTCCTCATTTCCAGCGGTTCAATATTTGAGGATCTAATCATACTGCCGAGTGAAATCACCCAAAACAGACAAAGATATTTGAAAAACAAGTGATGATACCCTAGATTATATTAAGAAAGCAATGATTTTAGTTCAAAAGCTATCCATCCCGCGAGATGAGCGTAATCCTTTCACGCCAGGGTTGAAAAAAAGTTCTACTAAAATTGATAGATAAAGAGCTGAATTTGCAAAAGAGCAGTAACCAATTTCATAGAAAACGTACAAAATTGCAGAGAATCTCAAGGCTAAATATACTTACAAGAAACAAAACTTCTTTATTCGTTCGCCTACGTTCTTTCACATACAATATGTTTCATGCTTATTTAATACGATATAAAACACATCGTATTAGGAAAATATATGGTTTGATTAATCGAGAAGTAGTGTTTCCATTGAGTTATGCTAAAAAACTACTCACGTAATACTGCATTATACCTGTGCAGGTAATTGAACATGGGCCAATATCCTTGACAATTGTGAATTCTTAAGTATTTTCAAGTTTTTATCAACACTTATAGGCACTTCAAACTTCATAATAAATGGAAGGAACATTTAGGGAAATAAGGAGGGGTGGATAGAAACCGGGCGTCGGAATTAGTCTGCTATTAACGAAAGGCTTCCAGAGGCCGTCGGAGAACTGAACTCGGCCAAAAGCACTTTGGAGGGCATCATACGTCCAAAAAGCACGTAAGTAGGGGACGGTTTACCAATGAAAAAATTATAACCGCTACCTCTATTCTAACTTTTGGCTCTTAGGGCAGGAGTCGAGTAGACGAACCACTAAACCAACCCGGTGTCAGTCCGGACTGAAACTTGTATTTGCAGATGCCTACCTGGAAAATAATAAATTGTTAATTCTAATAAATATGTTACATTTGGCTAGAAAATTTGACTAATAAGTTTTAATTTTTATTATGTTCCGCAGTGCTTGTAGGTAGATTATAATGATGCAGTGCATGATTGGTGATACCCCCCTGTAACATCCCTTAGAGGGAGTTTTTAGGGTAATCTGCAAATGTAGATGGGAAAATAGCTTAGCTTAAACCCATCCTCAATGCAATGAGTTCATTGTCTCCGTGCCCTGAAGTTCAGCTCGGCCATAATTGTTGCATTTCCGTCTGGATGAAGAAAAATGCTAACCTCTTAAGGATGACACGGCTTGGGACTGGCGACGGACATTATGGTGGTTCAAAATGCCTTGCGTCAGAAATGTGGGCTTCACGGGAAGAGGTGACCTCTAGGGGACACAACGAGTGGGAAACTTGCATTAAGTTAATAGATACTAATGGAACCGTGAAATTAAACCCGAAGCGCAACGGCATACCTAGTGCATGACGCATTACATTGATGAAATAAAAAAAAAGCTGGAGGGCATATTATTTGGCCACATTTTACGGAATAAAAAATTCTCATCCGAATGAGAATTATGTTCTCGGTAACATACCAAAGAAGAAATGTATTTTGTAGCGGAATGAATATGATGAATGAACTCTCAATAATCCTTGGGGGACCGCGGATAATACATAAGAATAAAACGAATCGAGCGTAAAGTGAATAGTGAAGAAACTTTGTCATGGATAAGGTAAAAAGGACCTCAAACATAACCAAAGGTTAGGAGGATGATAATATAAATTTATAAAAATAAGAATAGCGCTATAAATAGCAAAGAAGGAACTCAAATAATTCTCACCGTTGTCACATCCACACAATACCCTGCAAGCCACCTTTAAAGATGTGTGGCAGGGGGTAAATTCTCACCAAACATGCACTACATATCATGCATAAACAAGGATTGGTATTAATATAGGTCCTAGTCTAAACTTCACTATTTAAAAAGTTAAAAATTCCAAAGCAAGCATGAAAACAGATGCTGTTAGTTGGGTTAGCTTCTGGTCCTTATACCAACATGCAGCTACTTATGCTATCCGTTGATACACTCGTATTAGACATATTTACTGCTATTCATATCCCTAAATGTACGAGGAAAAAATGTCATTTCGGCAATATTTCTCTAGTGATAATGGTCCAGTCTACCATAGTAAGTTGCAGCTTGTAAAATATTTTAAACGTCATCAGTGAATATATTATCTTGAATTTACTTGAGAGATTAAGTCTAAATTACAATATCAGTGAATCTATTATCTTGAATTTACTTGAGAGATTAAGTCTAAATTTAAATCTACGCACTGAAAATGATTCTCATTTTAAATCATTTAATAGACTGGTTACGCTAATATAGTAATCGTACCGTCCCTTTAAAAATCTTTCCGATCTTCGCTGCACACGTTCAAGTTCATTATTTAGGCCTATTTCATTTAGATCCCATACACTGAAAATGTATTCCAAATGAGGTCTAATAAGGGAAAAGTAGCTAATTTCTCGTACATAATCGTCACATTTACCCAATACTATTTTCATGAATCCCGGTTTACGATTAGCTTGACCCATTATTCGACGCATGTGCTTGCCCCAGGAAAGATCATGTGTCAGTCTTATTCCAAGAGATTTAATGGGTTTGTTAATTCATTATTACTTATTTTGAAAGTGCTACGAGGTTTTCACTAGCCATAAATCGTAAATCTGATTTAAGGCAACTCTCTACTCATATATGCTATAATCTCAATCTTTACCTAATTTCTCTCAACTATTTTTCACATTAAATTTTCTGCATATATCATACAGAGCCTTCCTTTTTCAATTCTTCCATTTTCCTACCCTCTCAAAGGATACTTTTATCGGACCACCATGAGTCAAAATTGTCGTGGGTGGCATCAAAACCAAACTTGGAAATGCACCTTGACCAGTAGAAGTGCAAGCATTTTATTTACAGAATTATCCTATCAATGACACTCACAAACTATTCAAACGGAAAGTCGCTCTAAAATATTGCCTCCGAGATGACATCCCTGCTATCATGAGTCTACCTATCCTTGTAATACCACTGACCGCACAAGTTGCGTATTCTTTGTATCCTATCTTAGTTAACACGCTTTTTAAATATGACAATGCCACCCTAAAAATATTTTTAATTGGAGCCACTATTGTCGGATAGTTATTCTTCATAAGGCCCAATGGCTCAACTGCTTATCTATATCGAGCTTTTTAGTTCAGATTTTGGGCGGGCTAAGGTAAAATCAGATACATTCCCCAATTTTGACCTTTTCTAAGTGTTCTTCCCTGATTAATGTTTAAAGTTTACTGTCACCTGGCAATTCTGTAGCATATTAATACAACGCGGGACTAATATGCGGATATAATTTCATCCCATCGTAATAAAACCTATGACAATGAATGCAAATGTCTCCATTAATGATTCTCAGCACGAGGCATGCACCAATAACAGGCGTTCAAATAAAAGTCATGCCTATGAAATTTTACCACGGTCAACAAACATGATGCACATCTTTACCCAAAACTGGCCAAATAAAATTTCAACAAAAAACAACAAATAAAATTATTTATAAATACGATTGCAGCTGCATTAAATTTCCCGTGAAAAGTTCCCCCAGCTATTTTACTCGCAGCATGAGCTACGATAAATAAAATTAATATCAGCGTGAGTAACTTTTTAAAACGAGATGAGCATTTAATATATGGGCCATTTTAATTCGCTTCACCCTCCGGCATTTATGAAATTTCAGTAGGTACATTTCCGTTCGTGAATTAAATTCATAAATGCTTTAATGAGGGTGGGATTTTACAAAATAATTCTTTTCCACTATTTTGATGATTAAATACTAGTAGTGGGAAGGTAAACAAGCTGAAAAGGAGAATTTACCAAGCGCACTGTTGACTCGTAGACTTTTTAATGAGCCCACTCAAGAATTAATGAGGGGAAATATTTGACGAGAGCGTATTATTTCACATTTTGGAAGGCCTATATAATTAATGGAACGTCATTTAGCTGTAGAAGTTTTATGAGTTGAATATTTGGTACGTTGAACAAGAATCAGGATTCCATTTCTACCTTAGATTCTGAGTTGAAGTCCTGATGGGGAAATCTCCAAATCAAATTCGCTACACTATCGTCCACAATAATTAAATGCTAAATTAAAAATTTTAAATAGCTTCCTCTCATGAGCAGCAATAACGAATTTGATCGAAGATCACCTACTAATTCTAATAAAACGGGCTCAATTTTGGATGAGGGAGACTTGAAGAACATTCTTAATGAAGGTCACAAGGAGTGCGTCTTATTTATCAAACCCCTTGTTGGGATCTGATTCCAGCGGTCATCCGGTGGAATCATTTTGCCATCAGATAAGAAAAAATAAAGAAAGGAAAAGACATAAGTTTTAAGTTCTGGTACTCGTCGGCAAAGTGGTTGATTTGGTCAAAATTAGTGATTATTTAGCTTAAAAGGTAGTTTAAAAATGATTCAGAATGTAAAAGTACTTTGAAAAATTTTCACAAAGAAAAAATCCATCAAGTTGACCAGGTCTCAAACCAGCAACCCCTAACTTCAGGTGATGTGCTTTAACCCGTTGAGCTACCAAATCGTTCTAAAAAATAAATAGGCTCACTGTTGATAGACCGGAATTAGTAGTAATAAGACTCGAGTCCCGTTAAGGGTGAATGATTGTTTTCTCCGTGGAAATTCTGCTTTTGTGCATCTCAGAGGGTCTCCTTAAACTACAACAATAATACCTAGGGACGGGTGAGGATTATTTCATTTCCATAGCGTTGATTGTAGTAAAAAAAATGGCAATCCATTTTATGTATTAACATACTCATCTTCACACCAAGCATGCACTACATATAATCCTTAAAGAGAACTAGTAACTACATCTACATCTATGTAATACCGTTCGAGTCACCGTGGGAGTGCGGCAGGGGATGAAGGTCACCAACCGTGCACTGCATACATCTAACGAAGAGCTACTATGATATTACTGCATGGAAACATGCTAGGTATAAAGTCACGTGCAACTAGAAGGTTAATGTCTACATAGTAACGAAGTGATTGCAGGTTATAAAAGTCTTCTCTTAAAACATTTATCTGCATTTCCCTATCATGCATATGCTAGTAATGTTAAAGCAAGCTTAATGCAGCACAGACTACTCCAATAATTTTTTACCTACCTATCCCTTTGCTATGCTGCTTATTGTGTTCTCTTATGACATGCGAGAAAAATGACATTTAAAATCTATAAATACGCCGATCTATCGCTCTAATCATGTTTATCTTATAAAAACTAGCATAACACGCTGGGGTTCTTAATATACATCTAACGTCATCTGTAAACAAATCCATTCAAATTGACTTAAAAGGTTTAGTATAAATTTTAGCCTGCGTTCAAATAGCTAATCCCATCCTAGATCTTTTATTAAAATGGTTAAATCATGCAATTATCATAAACAGCGTTAACAAATCTAGCTGATCTCCTTTGCACACGCTCTAATTTCTTTATCATAATTTCCTCACACGGGTCTGATACACTATTCTAACTAAGTACTAACAAGTGTTAAAAAGCACCTTTAGTGTACCCTCTCATCGTATTTGACTAGGACCTTTTTACGAATCTTAATCTACGGTTTACTACACTTTTTTCCCCTGATGTGTTTCCCCTTGACATGCCTTCAGTGATGCCTAAGTGTTTAGTAGATTCTACTTTATTTTTTTGATGCAATAATTATTTCGGGGAAAGCTATTATTTTTCCAAATGCTCATTACCGTGCATTTCTTTATATTTAATTCTAGCTGCCAAGTAGAAAACCAATCCAATCCATCGCATCTAAATCATCCGATAGAGACTGACAATCGTCTTCATTCCTAGTGTACGTTTACACTACTACATCACTGGCAAAAAGACGGAGCTCACTACTTTTAAATACAGTAGTAAAATAATGTAAGCAAAGAAGAAAAAAATTGGACCCATCACACCTACCTGAGGAACACACGATGTAACCATTACTTCACCCGAGTCAACATTATCTAATACCACCCTATAAATGCGTTCATTTAATAAGTCTCCTGTCCAGCCCACCTCGCTACTAAGTATGCCCATTACGTTACTATGTCTATCCCGTATGACGTAGGACGTAGAACTTTGCGAGTAACTCAGCAAGGACAAAAAATGAAACATTTTATTTGCGAGTAATGGCAAATATTTTAGGATCCATAGGTTCCCGGCATATTTACTGAGTGAGGAGTTCTAGGGTTTCCCACCGAGTAACACTATTGTCATGAGTGTAGATCAAGGAGGTTAGATCGGTTTTAGAATGGCGACATCGCGGGTGATTTGAGAAGTAATGTCGGCCATCTTATTTACTACGGACTTACTATATGCGATACCGACGGTTGAGGTTGTTTTTACTCTCGGTGAGCCTAACAGTAATAAGATGAATAATGGAATTTATTTTTAAAATACGTCAAATAAACGGTAGGAAGGGCAGAAATACACAAATATGCGCCAAATCGGTAGTTTAAATAGGTTAAATTAGAAACAGTTTTAGCGGTAACATAAACTCCCAGTGGAATAAAATGCATTATAAACTCCCTTGAATTTCATAAGAAAGACTGATGCCAACCCGAAGAAATTTGTGCACGGTTTCATTGATATTAATGTTTTAATTCACATGCATAAGAGACAATATGAAACGCAATGTCTTGCGCCCAGGAGTTGGGGCCTAATCACCATCCCGAGCACTCCTATTCTGGCTCCACTGTCACTTGTAGGCAAGCACAGAATTCATATGCCGCCTACAGTAAATTATAACGACTCGGTGTAAAAAATTAAGAATCGAAAAGAATTTACACTGTAGGAGATGAAGGACGTAGACATCAAAACCAACGAACCAGAGAACTCTACCTCCAACTGAATCAAATTTAAAACAATATACTCAGCATCATCATCATTGGCCAACAATCCTAGGATTGGTTTGATGCAGCTTTCCACTCAATCCTTTTATCGGCCATCCTTTTCATTGTGAAGTAATTCTTCTCATTTAAATACTTCACAATCTGTATGTAAATGAGAAGAATTCACATCACAACCTTCTACAACCTGTTGCAGTTATTTCCATGTATCTCATACGATGCCTGCCTTTTCCAATATTACCGTTCACTTTTCCCTCGACGATAGTCTTCATCAGGCCATCGTGTCTCAAGATACGCCCGATTAAGTTGTCCCTTCTTCTTTTTAGAGTTTTCAGCAGACTTCTCTTTTCTCCCACTCTTCTTAGGACTTCTTCATTTGTCGCTCGGTCAATCCATTTAATCTTCAACATTCTTCTGTAGAACCACATTTCAAATGCTTTTACCCTTTTCTTCTCCGCCTCTGTCATCGTCCATTCTTCACTGCCGCAAATAAACATGCTCCAAATGTATGTTCTAATGAATTGTTTCCTTACTTCTACGCTTGTATTTCCAGCTGTAAATAGATTATTTTTTTGATATAATGCCTTATTTGCCTGGGCTATTCTACTATTTCTTTCTTGCTTCGTCCATCGCTGGTTTCTCAACTTCCTAGGTAACAGAACTCTTTCACCTCTTCAATTTTTTGTTTTTACTAGTTTGACGTTGGTTTTGGCCTCTTCTTTCTCTTTGGCCTCTCAGCAAGTTAGATATTTTTAAGAGACAAAATGGATTTATTAGATATGTTTGGGGTAAACTGGTCGGATGAAGCTGGATGGGGAGGGAAAAAAGAAGGAAAAGGCATGTAATGCATGAGGGTAAGAAAATGATCGAAGATATTAAGAGGAAAGGCAATTGAAAAAACTGAACACGAATTAGAAGGAGGGTATTTGAGGGAGAAAAATCATAAGGACGCGGAGATGAGAGAAAAAGGAATTGAAGAATTTGGATTCAGGGTGCATTAGGTTCCACCAGTTAAGACCAATTAAGGGTTTAGAAGGGACCCAATGTGGAGATTACGGATTATTTCTGGGAAAAAACTCGTATAAGAACCAGGGATTAGGGATTATCCTGCCCTAAAAGATAGCAAGTGAATGCTGGAGCTACTTATAGGCCGGTCAATATCGTAGAAATACTATTACTAGCTACCGTAAATTTTATACAGCCTACTAGGGCCAGTTGTTGCAAGGTGAACTATGAAAATTTCCAAAATAAGGTAATTAGGTTCGTTAAATTTCAGAAATGAATTCAATATTATTCATATATTGTTGAGTCAGTAGTAGTTCGTACGCGCAGTGCAATTAAAGTTTGTCCTTCAATTGCAATGAGGTTGATATAAATCATGGTACGTTTTGTGAAACTGATGTTCGTCCGCCCGCACCGATTTCACGAGATAATATCCAAAATTGCGCGACGAATTCAGATTGCGTAATCTCAAAGCTTTTGCGTCATTCCTACGCAGTATGGTGATTTCCGGGCGTCATGGCAGTGAATCCAAACAGCAGTAATAGCAGTGATGAATGCAAAGTAAGTTTCACTGCATGCTCTGTCACCACACACTCACAGTAGGCAAAGCAGCATCAAAACGGTGAGCAAGATCGAGAACCGAATTTATGGATTTTACCATGCACGAGAGCCATGGAGATTTTAAGCAGCAGGAATGGAATTTAGTAAGGTATGAATGCTAAACTGAATGCTAAGCTAGTTTTCAGAGTTGGTGATCAAGGCCAAATACGTTTAGAGGATATTAATCAAAATGCATAGTTTCACGAAGGCATTGCTAAAAGACCTTGAATGAAAATGGCTACGCATTGCTTCTATTCGGGAGAGGGAATGAAAACTAAAATATGACGTCATCATAAGGCGTTTTTATATCAAAATGATAAAATATCGCTAAGAAGGGCCATGATCGAGATCTCGTTCAAGCGAGAAATGGCATATCTTATGCTCCTTCGATATTTACTAGGTATATTATATAATCTTCGGCCCAGAAGATGTATAGAAATTAAAATTACAAAAACAATCAGAGTGGCAATTGAGACTTTTACTAGATATCCCGAGGACTTTGATGCTTCAAATTACCAGTACGAATTAAAACAATTGAAATTGAATAACGGGAACACAAACAATGCATATCCCAATTTCCAACCCAAGGCCTATTTCCAAAACTCACACTTCACGTAAAACCAACCCTCCATAAAAACTCTAGGATAAAAATATTGTCTTATACAGCCAAGCCCATGAATTTAAAAATAGTTAAAATATTTAATGGGAGGAACTGTACATTGACAATTCGTATAAACTTTTACGCCTCCTTGAATATGAACTTTGAGTAACAAGGTTAGGCTCAAAGGTCAATACTTTTATATTTATGACTGGTCGCAAATATCCTGAACTTAGAAAGAGTGAGGATAGTCGTGCCAGATGGCATGCGGCAATGGTTGTTAGCTTGGCACTGATGGAGGTCAAGACGGCGAGGACTGGTTAAACAGGGAGACGAAAAGTTGTCAAGAAGGAAAGTTGTGAAAAAGGAGAGTATTGTCATCTGTATAGAAACGGTATGCAAATAATTCCATCTTTCTTCAAATGGTATATTTCACCATTAAACAATGCGGCAGTGATTAATGTTACTGCATGGATTAAGCAATCATTTTCTCTGTCCTTTTTTGTAAGCCACTATTTGCAAAAATATCTTCTTCACGAGGCATTCTAGTTAAATTAATCATCATTGGTACTTGGACTTGGCTTAGATTTATATGCTGTCTTTATTTTTTAACTAATTTTACTACAAATACCTTTCTATATCGACCCATAGTATAATAACTTTGTATGCAGTCGAAAAAGAATGGAATAAACATGTTTCACTTGGTACGAGGTAAGCACCAGTTTTATTCAATGGTTGTAGACTAAGAAGAAATGGAATTCAACGTCTGAGGCTTTACTATGGAACCACGAGATTGGAAAGAAAATTCACTTTTTACATTCCACACTAAAGTTTTATTGACTTCGACCATGGCTTCGAAACTTTATACTTGATAATGACATACTAGTCTTGAAGCCATGGTCGAAGTCAATAAAACGTTAGTGTGGAATGTACAAAGTGAATTTTCTTTTCCATGAAATGGGATAAATGGGATACTACAGTTAAAAAAAAATATATTTGAAGAGAATCAGAAACAGCAACGTATGCATAAAATTCTTTTTTTGAGGTGAGGGTTGACACAACATTAACTTACATTTCATTGAAAATTCAACGGGAGTCAATGGCGCAAAGAATTTCATGATGTGAAAATAATCATCAGGATGCGGATTGTAATGAAAATATCACCCTTCCACGAAGTCATTTGGGTAAAGAATAATAATTTTCCAAAATTGTGATATATTAATGCCATTAATGCCACCCGGTTGATCATGAAATTATCATACAAATGAGAACATAAAAATAACAATTCCGTCACCCGACAGCTCTTTTGAAAAAAATGGGACAGTATCAAAGGCAAGGCACGACCATTTTTATGACCACCGCTGTGCTTTACACGCATCAAATGCTGGATTCACTCGCGGTTGGTTAATGACGGCAGACGAGCAGTCGGAACCGAAGCCAGCGATTAATATTCAACAAAGGGTAGAGGGGATTTCTGCGACATCGCGCCGAAATAATTCATCTCCGTTCCAGTGCGAGCCTGAAAATTATGTTTTTCCCTTCAAACTCATAAAGTATGGCAAAGGGGATGATAGAACTGTAATTGAGGTAAGCAGAATTTGAGGAAATATCGGCGTCTTGGTTTCCCAGTGGAATGAGCTTACTCGTGCAAAATGATTCTACATTTTTGTAGTGAGCTACGTGTTCCTTTTGGTTATGAATTACAAAGCAACCCTTTGAGAGTTAATAATGGGTTACGATAGTAAACTAGCCAATAAAAATTGCCTTTCAGACGAGTTTATAAAAATTGCCTTTAACACGAGGTGTTTATTACCCGCATCCAAATTTTATTCTGCCACATTTGGGGTGTTGGCAGCAACGCAATTAATTAGAAAAGGTAGTTAATTGGAGGAGGCGAATGACGGCTGAGCTTATTGAGCTTCAAGTATAATTAGGTGTTTGGAAGTTGGAGGTGGAACGTTTTGTTTTTTGGGATATGGAAGCACGCCAGCATTGGGTTCAGCCCACTCTTTACGAAAGGTACCAAGGAGTACCCGACTCAACGTCCCATCTGACATATAAGGTTTTGAACACGAAGTAATCTCATCACGGCATCCAAGCAAGGATCCTTATTACAGTGAATCATTAATCATACTCCTAGCATTTGAACTCTGGTGTGACCTCGGGATGAAAATCAATCTCATTAGTGGTTTAAAGACTGCTATGCCCTTAATTGTCGCTTCGGACCAGAAGAATGTCCGAGTTTATGCATCAACGATTTGGGTACCGTAGTGAGTAGTAAGCTTTGACTTTTTGCGGAAGACGCAGTAGTGTACAGGGAAATATCAAGAGAAGAAGATAGGAAATTACTCAGAAAGGATTTAAGCCAGGTTCACACGGTGAGTTTTTCCGGGATGGATTTCTTGCGTGGAGTGCTGATGGGTGCCGCGCGTGCTCGCTTCGCTCGCGCTCGCTCGTGGAAACGCTGACTGCTGCGGGCTGCCCTGACGGCTAGTTTGCTTGATTCCGAGGTTAGGTCCGGTGCTATTTTCCTTGCGTGTTTTGCTGATGGCTATTGTTGCCGGTCAATCAATGTTCAGCTTTGCATCTCGTGATCAAAATAAAGGTTCTGCCTTTTTCTGCTTTTAATAGAATTGCATGGTTGATATTGTACTTAAAAAATGAGTGCAAATCTATAGACTAGGGATCAAGTTGTGGTGCTTATCGAAGCATATAGAGACGAAACTTGTTTATTGGAGTTCGTAATCGGAACCATCACAATAAACATCTTCGTGCTGAGGCTCTAAGAAGAGTGAGCAAGGAGAATAGCTCGCTTCGTTTGAACCGACAACCATCAGCGAAGCCAGCTTAGCGGCCAACTTCGTCGCCCGCTTAGTAGCACGCACGAAATCCAGCTAGCTAGCACTCACGGAAAAACCGAGTGAACTGGACATTAGATGAAATTAAAGAGTGGTGCAAAAAGAGGCAGTTAGAAGTAAACCTAAAAAAGTGTGTAGCTATCCATTTGTGGAAGAGGAATAATACGTTAGGTCGATCGTATACTATAAGTAAAAGGGCAATTGAAATCGTAGAATTCATTAGGTACATACTTAGGTGTTACAATCACTAAAGATTTATCGTGGGAATTGCACATCCGGGAAATTTGCGGCCAAGCCAAGAAATGGCTAAGATTTATCAAATGGGTATTGGGGAAATGTGACGGGAAGATAAAAGAGTGATGTTACTTTTGACTAGTTAAGCTCCACCTATAATATTCAGCCAGAGAATGGACTCCGGATAAATTAAGTTTCATCAGAGAATTAGACAGTGTGCAGCGTAGAGTTTGTGAAATAATAGGTGAATAGGTTTGTGAAATAAGTTGTACAATAGGTTTATCAGTATACCTAAATAAATATGTATTAGAATGGGAATCGTTACCAGATAACAGGTTTAAGTGCCGATTAAATCTCCTACAGAAATTCAAAACGGATAGGTTTGCTGAGGATGTTAGACATTTATTAAAAATCCCTGCGTATTATGCTAAATCCGACCAGATAAATAATTAAATTAGAGAGATAGATTGTCATACCAATAGATTTGAAATGTCAATTTTCCCGCGCACCATAAGAGAACATAATAGGCAGCGTAGCAAAGGGATAGGCAGGTGAAATATTGCTAGGTAGCTCTTAGTCGCATGGTTAGAATTGAATGGTAGATCTTACTTAGTAGCACGCATACGCCCACGCTTTGTTGCATGGCTGCATGACAATAAAGGTCAGTGTAGATCTTATTTGCGTGTGAATTGTGCATATTTGGTGATCTTCACACTCTACCATACGCTCTCGTTGTGGCTCATAGGTATTACGTAGATGTATAAATGGTAAAAGAATAGGAATGTAAGGGTATGAAGGAAGGGAGAAGAGAAAAACGGCTTCGTCATTAGCCTATTCTTCACGAAAGCCACCAAAGGGTCTACGGTTTAACGCCCTATCCTACGGACGGAGTACTGAACTTCAAGTGCTCTCCACACAACTCCCACGCGAGGACCGGTATACTTGGGGTCGCCACTGCTCTTGGAATTGCGGGAGTCTCACATAATATAGTTGTATTTAGATAGGTCTCGCCCGGCGGGAAGCAGAAATATGCAGGAATTTAGGGATCTGCTGTCCGTCACATTTACTTTATTTTCAGTGATAATTGAATGAATTTAATTTTTATTGTTCCAAGGAGAAAATTACAGCTCTACTTTATTTTTATGGGGTGATAACCACACCAGAAATTCATTTCCAAGCTTTGTCCTCAGGAATTTTTACCAGCTAAATTAAAAATATCCCGGGACGGTCTCCTATACCCTTGAAATAACTGTGTCATCCAGGATTTGAACCCGGGCCTTCGGAATAGTAAGTCAACATTCAATCACCACGCGAAATCGATGTTTCATTTTTGCGGCATTTTGTTTAGTCAACTTACTTCCCGATGTTAGTTACATTGCATTACAGAGAGATTATTGTATAATAATCACTCATTCCCATTATGAAGATAGCGAATTGTTCCGACTACACGTTCTCATTTTATCAATATTTTATTCTTAGTTTGCGGATCATTACCTTCAAATCCTGCTAGGTCCGAACCATTTATCACTCCGCTTTTCTCACTTTCCCCCCAAATATTACCTCTCTCTTCCATCTCAGGACATTGTGCTTAATGGTGTGCTCAATTCAGGTTTGTCGCTGCTTACCTATCAAAAGCAGTCATCAAATTGAGAGTTGGATTTATAGTGTGGGGGTATCGCATCATCGCAGAGCAAATAATATCGTCCTAAATCTCATATCCAGGTCTTGGGGCGAGTTGCTTCATCCGTCCCACCTAAGATTCACCGGATAATAATGTAGCTGATAGAAATATTTTCGTAAAACATTTGAAATGGGATCCCATTCGTCCTCAAACAATTATCCTTCCACCTTTTCTTGACAATACTCTTCTTTTTGTTGACATTTCATTACAGACACTAGGTAACGCTTCATCATGGCTGCTTGAGTCAAAACAAAATAGCAACTCAGGCAGTGTCAGTTCAAAAATATTTCCTTCCCTAATGATGTGCTAATTACTACGAGAAAAAAAATAATTGACCATTAACACGAATGTACGTCCAAACATTAAGGTTTTGTAAATACTATTACTAGCCATAGAAGGTGACTGTAATCAATTCAATTCATTCGTTAAAAATACAACATTGAGGGAAAAAGTTTGCTAACAAGAGTTGAAACTTTACGTTCACAATTAAAATGTTAAAAATCTTTCAAAAATATTAAAAAAATGACATCATTCAATTTACGCTGGAACCAATTCAAAGAAAATTAGTGAAAAGAGCTCCTGCGTTTCATTTCATTTAAATCTTTGCCCTGCCTTAAGCTTTTCAGAAATAAGCGTTTGCCAGGAGCCTCATTCAACAGCATACACATTTTCTTCAGATAAACACACACATCCCTGTCCACCACAAATATTTCTCGGTCACCTAACGAGAAAAAAATCACCGTTTTGAACACGCATACGGAATCTTGTTTCCACAACAAATTTTTTAAATTGGGCACGGCATGGCCGTACCCGCATTTAAACATTTGGATAAATACACCCAAAACAATAAAATAAGAAGGTACATTAGTATGATATTGCGCATGTGTACTAGTCATTTTCAGGTATACATCAAAACAGGAAGATATTTTCCATTATCAACAAGAGATAGTACAGAATAAGTGGAATAGCAGTAGAAATATACTCATCGAAAGGAAAGCCAGGATGTTTCAAGTGCGAAAGCCTGAAAGGAGGGATGGATTTAAAGAAAAAACTGTACATACAGGCGTAAATGTTTGTAAGAATAATATAAATATTAGGTGTAAGTGGAAATTTTAAGTGATATACTCATGGTACATGGGACGTAATGTAGGTTGTAGAGATCTCAGTAAAAATTGTTCATAGTTCAGACATCAACAGGGCCACAATTTAATTCATGCCATTTTCAAGGGGATGCACATGAAAGAAATCCATATCTCCGCCGTTGTCATCAGGTTTTCTTCCTCCCTAATATGAGGCACATTCTCAAAGGTGGTCTTAGATTGAGAATATGAAGAAAAGAAAATGAAAAAATACATGTAGCACTACAAAGGCGAGAGGAGAAAGAGGGCAGGATACTACAAAAGAGTTAATAGCGTTCCATTAGGTTGTGAAACAGTTTACGGTTTCCTACTTTGTCCGGTGATGCCAAAAGATAATTTTTAACGTCATAGAAAACTGGAGGATGGGACGGCTGCGTAGTTTTATAAGCAATACAAAAGTGTCCGGGGTCCATTTCCCCAAGACAAAAGCCCGGTTGCGTTAATCCCATCCCTTAACATCATTAGCGTCGCCTTGATCGCCTTCATACTTGGAAATTTACACATATTTGCCCTCCCACGTTTCGAAAAAAGGAAATACCAAACACACTGCTTATACGAATAAGATTATCCTGTCTTTAGGCCGTATCACACTAGCAATTACCGGTTACGGTTGCCGTTTGCGGTTGTACAGTCCACCAATCAGCGACGACCAGCTCTTAACGGTTGGATTATAGGAGCGCGTCTATCTCCAACCGGCCGGTTGTGCAACCGTGGCCAATAGGAGCTCACCTCGCGGCTCGTGCTGTTTGTGTTTAAATATCGCGATAATTTCATTGTTACCATTTAAACTACGTCTCTAAACCTTAAAAGTATTCAGAACACAATTTAACTCTCTTAAATCACCTATTTTTTTGAAGCATATACATATATTACTAGCGGAAGCTACCCGTTGAAATTCAACGGTGAAAAACATTGAACTTATTTAGTAAGAAAACCACTGTCTGAAGAGTATTGATAGCGCGGTCATTTGAGGAGTCGGTGACCTATGTTGTACATAGTGGTCGTTGTAGTAGACACGCTGACAGTTTTCCAGGTGCACCGAGAGATGAGTGGCTGTTGGTCCTCTTTCATGCACGGAAAATCCAAAAATGGCCCACGCAAACTCATCACCACGTAAGTTAGATGGCCATCTCGTATTTTCGGTTCTCTTAGCCGTATCTTAGCGAATCCGCATTGCCGAACAGCTCATGATAGATAGAACTACATAATCCTCTACTTATCGTGAGATCAATGTTTAGCTCTTTTCATATTACCCTAATCTGCCGACTCAAATCACGTTTAGGTGCACCAACCAAACGGTCATGCAGCGAGAGCACAAAGTACTTCTATATTTATTCTATGTGGCCTGTCTCTCGTACTGGGAAGAAAACTTTTTTTACGGTTCTTAACATTACCCGAGAAACGCCAAGAGGCGGTTACCGTTATTCGTTTCTCTTTTTTAACTTCTTTTTAAAACCTTAAGAAATATCAAGCATGGGACCCTTGGGGCTCTGGGCCCCTCTTATATAGTATTTATTTCTACGTGTTATCATGGGCCTGCAGAAAAACCTGATATTTAAATGCTAGAATGTCCTTTGAAAATCAAAGGACATTCACACCGATCTCTGGATGTCAAGAAAATATGCTATTGTTGATTTCAGAGAAAAATATGAGATTTTTCAGCTAAACATATGACTTAAAGACAAATACTAAGCGTAATAGAAAATCGAATGGAACAATTACAAACTTCATTTAATCAGCCACCCGATAAAAAAAATTCCAGCCCTCTGTCTTGAATGGAAGTATTTTAAGTAAGCAAAAAATGAGACTACTGCACCGAAATCAATGCCAGGGGCCACCAGGATCCATCTAAGGGCCCATTCAGGGGTTTTTGAGGACCCTGAGGATATTTTAACATAGCCTATGTTCAGCCTAGACACATTTCCTATCTATATACCAAATTTCAGCTCAATCAGTCTAGTAGTTTTTGCGTAATTGAGAAACAGACAGACGACAGACAGACAGACAGACACCATTACATTTTTACATATCAGTATGGAAGTATGGATAAAAGCATACGTTTTATCGAGGTGAGATTAAATGTACTTAATTCATTTGTGTCTTGTATTTGAGGCGTAAATCCTGCATTTGAAGCAGCATAGGAACAAAATGTAAACAGAAATAGCACGTGACCGTCAGGCGAGATACTATTGTCTGCGATTGTACAACCGGCCGGTTAAGTAAGCGGTCTGTGTGATTGGAACACTTTACACCAACCGTAAACAGCAACGGCAACCGTCTAGGCAACCGCTAGTGTGATACGGCCTTTTGGCATCTTCATGCAAATACGCACAGAAGCGTTGAAGAGCATCCAAAGGCCTACCGAAACAGAAGTGTAGTTTTCTTGCACGTTCACCCTTAAAGTACACTGCACTCAACCTCAGGGGTGCACCACAAATGCAAAAACATAAGTTAACGTTACTATTTTTAGTGGATGAATAATAGGTTTTCCCACAAAACAAACTAAATTTAACTATTGCTCAGAGCAGCTGAATATGCAACACTGTTTCAGCTTTCGAGCTATCATCTTGTGGTACAGATAATGTGCAAATTATTAGACAAATATGCATAATTATTGGGATATTTGGTCTTATTTTAACATGCAGATAAAGGATAAAATCCATAGAACCTATCGAAAGTAATCATCACCCTGGGTATTTCTATATCATCTAAACGTGTCCCTTGTGAACAATATACATATATTATCATTTTTTTCGGTCACTCAGTACAGACTACATTTACTGCAATATAAAACGTAACTAGCCGTATTAGTATTATTAGGTTGTAAAGTACGGCTTGTAAAGTACAGCTATTACGGCTACATGGCGTCTAACATAACGAAATACGGATGTTAGTTTTCAGATGGGATTCCAATACCAAGCGATACCCAAGGCAGACATAAAGCAAACGGCCAGAGGCTTATTATACTGACGCGTTACTAACCTACCTACCGTGGCTATCTTGTATAATATGTACTTGCACACATACAAAAGGGAGGGTTGGAAATCCAGAGGTATTTAGATGCTGAGGAATGGTGTTGTTGCTAAAGAAAAGGAAGGCAGATCATCAGTTATAGTAATGCGCTTGAGGTCATCATGCAATAGAGGACTAAGATTAGATTTTTTAAGGACTTTAAAGGGCTAAGTTTATGTATCACCACCACCAACGTTTAGCATGACTTAACCCGAGCCTAACCCTTTAACAGGCACTACTTCCATACTGGGGTTCAAACTCGTGATCTTTGGCCGATTTAGCCACCACGGCTTCCCAAAATGCTCTTGGTAACGGACCTATTCTTGCATAGAAGACATTCACTTATGTACGCACATGGTGCAGTGACAATTACCGCAGACATGAAGGCTTGAGTTTCATGTTTCGAATCCCTGTATGTCCGAACTTTTTTCTCTTAAAGTCTGCCCTCTTACCTCGTATCCTGCCCAACTTGTGCTCGTTCTTTTTATGTGATATCTCACTCTTTCCTACACTCATCCTATGTATGTTTTTGTGAGTATATACATTAATACACGCCTGTATGTTTGCGGTGTTTCTGGAGTACATAGCCGCGGAGGATACTAATTTCATTTCGCCCGCTGGCTTAAGTGCTTTCCACGACGGGAGCCGATATCCCGCCCACGTTTAATCATCTAATATACTTTAACCCACTTCCCACCTACACCAAAAACACCCTGGAGCTTCCTTCAAACCCTCGGGATGGGCGAGTGAGGACTTTAGCTTTTACGCCGTTGTGTCCGCCTCATATTTTTACACCCATTTTTTTCCTCCGATTCCCCGCCTCCTTTTTTTTACAGCTCCCATAAAAACTCTCCCAGTGCGGGCGTAAAAAAAGGAAGACTCTTGAGAGGAGAAAGTGGGTGGGTTTGGATGGTGATTTTTCTATCTTATATATTTCTATTTTTTTTTAAAGGGTTGAGACGGGAAGGGGAGGGAAAGTGTTGGGGGAGTAGGAGTGAAAGTGAACGTCCGACCGCTTGGTTCGTGCGCGCGCTGGGACAATATAAACTTCTCATCTGTCGAGATTTTTCTCCCCATTCTGGAAGGGGTTGGTCCTGGAGGGAGGCTGGAGGAAACAGTTTCTCCCAGAGCGGGCGGAAACCCGGGGCCGTCCGCCCGTATTAAGGGGAACTCTCCAACCCGCTTCCTTCCCTCCCTACATTGTGAGCGTCTTCGCCCTTTCTCGTGCCGGAGAAGAGTGGAGAAATATAAAAAAGAGAAAACTCTCCGTGTGCTCACTCCCGAGACGGCTGATAAAAGCTCCGAACTCTCCAGTCCCATCGTCTGGTCTCCAATCTCACTTCTCCTACGTTTCACCGTCCGTCTCTGCAAACACGGCGCGAAGAGTCTCCTCTTCCTCTAGGCAAACGTTCCCACCTCCCCCAACCCCCAGCTCTTTCATCCAACCCCTCTGGGGTGTCTTGCGTCCCTCACGACGCTGAGATGAGGGCTTCGAGCCCCGCCTCGGGGCTCGTCTCGGGTGCCGTGATTGGTATTTGATAGCAGGCAATCAATGCGAAATTGCTTTGATGCGGCAGTCGGCGCGGGGCTGTAGGGTGGAGGGATAGCTCAAATCTCCTACATATATACGACGCAAAAGTTTTCACAGCCGTGGAATAAAGGGAAATATCACCATCTAGGAGTCACAGGTGCCATATCTAGGACCGATTTACCCTTGGGAGGTCAAAGGTTGTTTCCGAGCCATTTTTCTCCAAAATTTTGAGCAGAAAAACTCTTATATGTGATTCTACCGATAACTGCATCACTGAATCCAGTCAGTAAAAGATTTATATCCAACAAAAAAGAAAATATTTTAAGGTGTTAAATTGCGTTAAGTGAAACGAATTTTTTTAATCAAGTGTTGACCATTCGGAAGTAATTGTTCGTTTTAAATACTAATATTTTTCAAGGATTTAATTTACAAAATAGATGAGCGGAGTTGAAGCTAAAATAATGACGTTCAAAAAGATGGGCCTAGTTACTTAAGAAAAGGCTAAACATTTCATTTGTAAGCGACTGAACCAAATTGGATAAGGTTTTGAGAAATTTTGAGAATTCATACAACAAAATTACAGAAATCAATTCATTAATTTTTCACATACACAAGGAACAATTATAGGGCGATCTATATCGTAGTATGCTTTATAAATTTTCAACAAAAATAGAAACAAACAAATTAATATTGACCATGTCTTCTGATATGGACGATTTTATATAGTTATTTGAAGGATTAATTTCCAAATACTAATTTGTTTGGCTACACACAACCTATGTATAATACTAGGATATTAATTTTGCTCATTTAAGTGAAGTCACTGCTAATCTCTACAATATTTCATATAAATTTGAATAAAAGTTGCTGGAAGGGCGCCAAAATAAATTAAGTTCTCAAATAAATTTGAAATATTTCCTGAAGAACCAAAATTCATAGCCGTCTTTAAGGATAAAATATCAATATATTCACAATTTTATGACGTTAAGAGATGGAGCTATTATTATCAAGAAATCACTGAAACCTTCTCTTATTTCGATATAAAATATTATCGATAATAACTAACTTTGTATGAAACAAATAGAATGCTAAATATTAAAATAAAATATTGTTGCAATTGCACAAAGAGACAAAATGAAAGCAAACGCTGCTTGAACAGAATGTCATGCTATGCATGAATTTCCAACTATGGAGGTTTGGATCCATGATGACGTTTCAAAGCTAATGAAGAACTAAACTCGTTGGCAAAAAGTCTTTCATAGCAGTCATTTGTACCTAGTGTATGCTTGATGCCGATTTATTTTAAGCCACACACTCCAAAGGCAAGGCACCTTGCCCCAATGATAGCCTTCTGGGATCTCTTTGAGTGTAAGTGTAGTTCTTAATCCTTAGCTGTGTGAAGTTGGGTCAACTTGATGATGTTATAACTCACACATCCTGGAGCCAGCTAGTAGAACATACTAGATACATAGATCAGCGTTCCAGAACCTTCTTTCACTTGCATACATCTTGGCAGTCCATATCCCTAATATGTATCCTTTATCTATAGGGTAAGCCTTCACATAAAAATGTTTGTAAATTGAATTGCGGTTATTCAATTGCAGCTGAGTCGTTAGTTTTGTAACTAACAATATATTTGTTCACTTCTTGATAAGTCTTTACTAGCTATTTGACGGTAACTTCACTCAAAGTTCAGACGAATGAATTTGATTTTGCCTCTATGGCCGTTCTTAAATATTCTTTGCGTGACCCTCAATGATCAGGCTCGCGTATCCCAGGTTGCGTGCAGCTGGAATAAGTGATTGAAAAATGTCATTTTTTGAATCCCTTTAAATTAATGAATAGATTAATGCCATTCATAGCTACTGACCACGGATACTGACTAAGCGGACAGATTAGTTCTCGTTTTATAATTCGCTAATTAAGGCATCGAAAAACGTAATTCCACTACCTCCGTAGTTAATTGAGCAAGTAATGCCTATTTTTCACATTTTATGATCTCAAGACTTGAAGTATGTGAACTTGGTGCTTACTAATACTTCCTCCATTATTAAACTTTCTTCGCGCACCCTTAAACCATCTAGAGCATCGCCCTTTGGAGTACGTGTACACCAGTTCGGAAACCGCTGATGCAGGTGAAGAAGAAAGATCACCGAATTATGATCGGTCCAGGCATTGCATCAGCGAGTCCTGCCCGGCGAGCAAATAGAACAAAATCGTCCGGGGAGTATCCAAAGCCGGACGGAATTCTGGGAAACCCTCCCTTCTACCCGCGGCGCCTCGAAGGGAAAATGTATCGTGTGCATTGGGCGTGATCATCTTGCTCAGCCTGCGACAGCTCCTCAACAGGAAGTGATAAGAATGCCTGGAGACAGGCCAACTGAAAACATATCTCACCGAAACGTTCACGAAGGCCTTCGCTTTTTCCAGTCGTTGCGAGAAACTTGGGGAAGGAGAGAAGGAAAGGGATACTTCTTAATCCACAAGCTTTAAATCTCTCACTCTCTCTTTCTCTATCCAGCGGAGGTAATATCTTTTGTATTGGCTCCGGGAAAAGAATCCGCGGAGGTGTGGTCCTACATCTTCCCAGCTTCACTTTCTTCTCACCTCTAGAGCGGGAGAAAATTGGCAATTTCCTCGCTCGGAAAACACCGTTTCCTTCGCCCCTAAAAGAGGCAACTCTCGGTGGTCGTCGGTTGCCGAAATGAAACGGCGGACGAGGGAAGGAGAGTTGAGATCGTCCCATCACAAAGAGCCAAGTGAAATGATGATATATTGAGGCAATGTCAATATTTGGAACCACCGGGGGCGCATATTTTTAAATAGAATTCGTTGAGGTTGGCAATTTCCTATGATGTAACATATACAAATGAAAATTACAGCATGATGGCAAATTTCTAACCATATAACAGGAAATATGTTACATGCCACATTTTAATGAATTGGTCCTACGTGGATGGTGCATGAATGTATACACTTTTTTCATTGCTAACTCCTGTTAAGTTCCTTGATGGTGTATATATGTGCGTAGTTAGGTAGATGCATGCAGGTAGATATGTTGTGTATTTCATGATTGGTGTTGATTCACCTCCTGCCACACACCTTACAGATAGCTTGCCGGGTTATCTGTTGATATATATACAGATACAGGTATGTAGATATATGGAGCAATTAATGAGTCTAATTTCCCCTGCCACACACCTTAACGGCAACTTGCAGGGTACTATGTAGATGTAATGAGGGATGAAAAGAAGACAAAGGTTAGCTGATAGGAGAACTAAGTGCAGAGCTGCGTCAAACCAATCTTGAGAATGCTGAGTAAGGACTGTGATGAATGGTGGATTGATAATAACCAAATACTAGGCAAATATAATGGTTTAAAATAAGAAATGGTAACTTGTAACACAATGGGTCTAAGCCGAGCACTTCAGAATAAGTTGGTCAATATCTGATATGAATAATTTACGGAAAAACACATTTTAAATAATTCCAGTCGCGCTATTTCTTATGCTGTGTTATTCATACCTCTTGACGTCAAGGAGATTACTTCAGGGAAAATAATCTGATGAACATTCTCTTTATCTCTAAAGGCCGCTTTACACGATTACGGCCGCATTACAATAAAACTGTGTGTGGATATTGCAGTGTTTCAATTTCATCCTTCATTCCTACGATGAAAGATTTCCACAGCGCTAAGCCTAAAACTATTAACTACGATACAATTTTGTACAATTTCTTGTACAAACGATTGTATAAACTGAACGAAATTGTATGTTTGTCTGAATGGAATTAGATTAGGTTCTATCTTCCGTACAGTCATTCAGATATTCGCACATGCGTTCACACAATTTGCCGCTTTAGACGGTAAAATATCCTCATACAAGCATTTGTACAAGAAACTGTACAAAAAATTGTATCGTGTAAAGCGGTCTTAAGTAGTACTTCCAATTGTAATAACGCGATTCCTCTCGTAAAATGCTCTCAATATCTTGGCGATTGTTCTTACATTTTTGCTTCGTCATTATCGAATATTCAGAATATAAATTAGCAAAAAAACTTCCTCTGAATGTATCATTACAATAATTGCTTAAGTTCAGTGTGAACTTTCTCGAAGCATTTTAAAATTAAATCTTGTGTCTTATTATTATTTTTATTATCTAATTTTCCCTATTTGGCGCATAATACTTTCTTTCCACGGAGTTAAATGGCAATTCAATTCTTCTCCTGTCCTTGTTAATCCGGATTTTTCCCTTTATACTATAATAAAATCAATAAACTAATATAAATTCTAATAATTAAGTTAAGAAACCTCCCCTATCACCATACTGAGCACTTCCTTATTTTCGTTTTCTTTACTAATTACAGTTTTCATGTTTGTTTTAATCTTAAAAATATCTTACAAAATTATTTATTTATTTAGGGGTTATATTAGCAGACTTCCAGGAAGTTTTGAAGTAATGAAGATTATTTCAACGGTTCAATGGTTTACAAATGAAATGTTTTTCCTTTTCTTAGGTAACTCGGCCAATCTTTTTAAACGTCATTATTTTAGCTTCATCTCCGCTCCTCAGCTATGTCAAGTCAAGAGAAAATTAAGAAGAAGAAACCAACGTACATTAAATAATTCCAAAGACATTGGAAGGCCGTACCCTTACTCTTTCATCTTGCCCTTTATCTTTGACCTGTGAATGTAGTGTGGTAACGGAAAAAAATAGCCGTATCATTCTCAAATTTACAGAATTTGATTTCACACACCGACTTTAATATTACGTTTTAACATAAAATTCTGACCAGATCCTCTCTTAACTTCCAATAGACGAGTGACGCTGTCCTCTAATACCATTGCTTAACAAAATGCGTTTTGGGAAGCAAACCTTTGGATCTTTGGCTGAAAAAAAGATAATCTTTCCAACTTTAACTCCTTCCCCTAATCTCAAAATTATCTCAACCTCAATGTACTTTTATCCTTCTCCAGGGTTTAACAATACTTACGATGAGTTTGGTTATCGATTGGTTTTCTTGATTGAATCGCTTTGTTCTTTTCAATGTCTATTCATTCCTAATCCAATAGCAGTCAAGGCAGAAACAGAAAGAGATAAAGAAGACACTACGAGATATGGAAAGAAAAATGGCCAGATGCCACCTAAAGATCAATAAAAGAAAAATAGGATATTGGTGTGCCGAACAAGAAAAGAAGTCAAGAATAAAGTTAAACTAAAACTAAAAAAGCTTGAGGAGGTGAAAGAGTATTATTATCTGGGAATCCGAGTAACCAGCGATGGGCGAAGCAACAGAGAAACTGTCAGCAGAATAGCCCAGGCGAAGAGGGCATTCTACCACAAGAAACCTACCTACAGCTGGGAATACAAGAGTAGAGTTAAGGAAACAATTCATCAGAACTTACACCTGGAGCATGTTTCTTAATGCCAGTGAAGCATGGGGGATAGCAGCAGCAGAGATGTCATGAGTGTAAACATTAGAAATACGGTGCTGCCGAAGAATGATGAAGATAAAATGGATCGACTATGAAAAACGAAGTCTTAAGAAGGGTGGGAGAAATGATACGTTTAAAGAAAAGTTTAAGGGACAACTTAATTGGCCATATAATGAAATATGATGACCTGATGAAGGCAATCGACGAGGGATTAGTGAACGGGAAGAATGCAGAAGGCAGGCTTCATAGGAAACAGTCTTTAAGGGATGTGAAAGAGAATATCATCTTATATACATATTGAGATGTTATCCGATAAGATAATCGAGTTGAGGGCTATGTAAAACCAATCTTATGATCATGATGTTTTCAATGATCGTGATAAAACATCAAAGTGGGGCTGGATTGGTGGCTAAATTATTGAATTCCCAGCTTGAGGATCCCAGTTTGATATACGGAGCGGCAGTGGTGCTTAGCGTTATAACATTCATTACTTAAGGACTGAATAAAGGACACTTTAAGTTCAGCACAGAGCCCGACGGATAGGACGTTAAATCGTGGAACTCTTGCTAGGAGCGGGATTATGTCGACACCGGGACAACCCACCTCCCCCTTTCTCCGTTCCGTGAAAAATTACTACCTCATCTCATTTACCCTCCTCCCCCCTACGGCGCAGACATTATATGCTGGTCACCATCTCCGAATAACTACAAGTAAGCACGCCATCAAAGCGGAGAACAGCAGTGCTGCTCAGTCAGTTATTAGATTCAGCAGTCAGTCACTGTTGCGAAAATTATGCTAAAATGTACAATCCTTTTCAATGTTATAATCGATTATGACAACACGGAATATTCAATACATCTAATTGATAGTTTTTCGTGTAAAATGAAATCATGGTATTTATGAACTTTTTACTTATATCGATTGAAAAAAATGATGTAAAAGCTATTACTGTTTAGACCCCTATAAACTATTACTAAATATGTACTTACAAAAATATTACCTCTTTAAAAATTAAACAATTTCATTAAACTCGTATTGTAATGATCATCATCATTGGTCAACAATCCTAGGATTGGTTTGACGCAGCCCTTTACTTGACTCTTCTATCGGCAAATCTCTTCATATTAACATAATTCCTCTCTTTCTCATCCTTCACCACCTGTTCAATACGAGGATTGCTCTGATAGACTGATAAAATGACTTCTACCGGTTAGTGTCGGTTTTGATGCAGTCTCTTAACCGTTAAAAAGAATCGTTTCAGGTACTAGGATTATTTATGGGTTTCCATGTGGTGGAATACCATAATTAAATAAGATTAGCAATTTTCCACAAAGAATTCTTTACTCCGACACGTTTCAATGTGATACATCATTATTAGGTGATGATGATGTATCACATCGAAACCGGTCGGAGTAAATAATTCTTTGTGGAAAATTGCCAATCTTATTTAATAACTCTCTACTCTTGTATAGCTGATAACTTCATGTTTAACTATGTGATACCTTTCCATAATGGAAAAAAACAGAATGAGACTTTGTTAGGTTCACTTTATATTTTAATAGGCACGACCCGGGTTTCGTAACGTAGTTACATCTTCAGGTGACTGATCATGCATGCATCTTCCTTAGCCCCTCATTTCCTCATTCACTCTACCCCCCGCTGGTCGAAGACCCATCATCGCAGGGAAATCCCTCTACCCAACCTAACACCGCTCCTTCCCCCTCTATCCCTTCTCATCCCACTCCCAACCCTCCCAACTCACCCCACTCCCTTCCGACAGATAGATGTCCTTTCTGTCGCACCCAACTTGTTATATAAAGAAGATGTATGCATGATCAGTCACCTGAATACATAACTACGTTTGAAGCCAGTGTCGTGCCTATTTAAAATACAGTGAACCTAACAAAGTTTCATTATTTTATTTTCCCTACTCCTGTTTGCATCGCTTAAATCCATCGGTTTCATTCCCTCGCTATTCCTCTCATGTAGTTGGCATATTTCTTACCTTCCTCATACCAAACATTACATGTTTTCTCTTTATTCCTCATTCTCGATTACGCAGAATTAAACCTCGATAGCGGTATAAAACTACATTCATTTTAAAAGCTGCAACACACTTATATGTCCTTTGTGGACGACACAGCATGCCTTGACTGCTCAGAAAGCAATCCTCATGAGGGCAGCACGCAACGGGTATCGCTCCAAAGCCTGAGAAATATTCTAATAAGACATCCGCACGGAGAGGACGGAGTTAAGATGGATGGGACGAGAATACAGAGTAGGGGAGCCAGTGGCCGCAGCCGTCAATGTCGCTGGAAGAGGAACAAGATTGAATGCCGTTTCCCAAGTGCTCCACTCCACGAAGAGGGATGCATCTGCTCCTCCGAAATGCCGGGATGGGATCCGACTCTCCGGATCCTAATTTCGCCCGTGCGGCGGCCCCTCTAGGGACGGAGACGAATCGGACCTGAGATGTAATCGCGGCAGTGATGCGGATGCATCTGTTCACGGAAACGTGATGCGGCGACAATTGAAAAATCCGCTTCCTCAGGGTCCGTCCAAATGCGATTCTTCTTTCCTTGAAAGGTCCCCCCCCGCCCTGGTGAACCTCTCCTCTCTTAAGGTGGTTGGCTCGCGACTGCTCGATTCAAGTTGTCTAAGGAATCTTATTAATTTAAGTACGAGTATATGCCTGCTAAGTGATCCTTACTTCACAAAGAAAATTACCTAAGCAATTAAAGTCATAAGTATCACAAGAAATACGATGTAAAGCCGAAGGATTTATTTTTTTATGATAATTTTAATCAATTTGACGATGGAGTCAATTCAACATTTACGTTACTGAAATAAATTCATGTACTCAATAAATGTACTAATGTATAACACCAGAATATTACTATCAAAGGTCATGCTGTAATATTTTTCTGAAATATTCTTTAATATCTCATTAGTAATGATATTATTCATACGCCATACATTTTGGCTAGAGCGACCGCAGCGCCACTTGAAGTCATCTAACGCATTTCGTCTGCTATAAGCGCAGTAATTGGTGGATTTAGCGAAAAATACGGTGGGTTGATGCCTTTTTTTCGTGTAATTTTATTCCTTGTGACATAACGCATAAAATATCAGTGTTTTGCAAAAATGGCATTTCACTATGGTATTTTTAAACGTTAAATTTCCATGTGATGGCCATTCTCACCGTTAATCGTATGTAATTTCAAATTCACTTTGTGCAAAAAGGTGTTTGGTTTGGTATAATTATCTTTACTTTATTAGATAAGGGAACTTTAGTTCTATAAGTGCTGAAAATATAAAAAAATGACATGACTTCCACTTTTCGGATCAACCTCCTTAAAAACTCCCTCGAATGTGTGTGAATACTAGAACTCCGCGCCGGTGCGGTCATTCTGAACGCACTTGACATGTCATGTACTCGTCCCCCATTTTTGTCACAAAAAATTTCCCTCCGCGCATGCTTAAAAATTAGTGAGAGGTGTATTGGTGTAAAGTTATTTTTTCTTATGTCAGGAAGTTAAGTTTTAAAAATCACTATCACTTAGAATGCCTGTGCGGTCATTTTCACCGCATGCGCAATATTTGAAGAAACTCTTCCGTTTTCTCATTTGATTTTTCATGAATTCACGCGCTGTAATTGGGAAAATGAAAAATTATTCTACGCATGTGTTGAATTAGATCACTACATCATTGAAACGCATTGGATGGCTTTGAAAGGGAAGTGGCGGATGATCACTGCCACGCATTCAAACAAAGAATTACATGCCGTTACTTGTTCACAAAAATTGGTCTCTGCGTCGTGAGACAAGAATTTATTCGGGAGCCATCACTCGCCAGTCCATACGTACTATGTTATCTCTCTTCCGCAAATTTTTGAGATTGCTGCAACCGAGCAACAGGGTCAGAACATTAGATCTTGTTCATAAATGTGCAGTTGCTGAAGTGATGAGATTAAATATTCGTAACTCTCTTTGGAATAACTTGATTCATTTATTGTTATTCGGCTATATCTCAGAGTGATAGTTGCAAAGACCGCCAATGCAAACGATTGTTAGTCGAGCAAATGGAATTATAATTTTTTCCTCGCAAGGATACTAGACTCCCATCTCCCCGCTAAAATCTATGTTCTTTCTAAGTTGATATGTGTAATTTTCACGGCTACAAAGTCTAATAAAGTAACCGAAGAAGTTTATTTTTTTAATGATCACATAGCTAAAATCAATTATAGAATCATTCTTAATATTTTAACCCGCGTGAGTATTCTATAATGCCGAAATCTATCACTATATCAATCAATCATTAAATAAGTATTCTCACTGGCTTAAAGCCGGGAAAAATCATAGCCCATTTTTCAAAAACAACGAATCCACTCAATGGTGAAGTCTCCATCACTTTGGAAATAGGAAGTAATTCATGTCTCCGAATTTTTAATTAACCTAGAAAATACAGTAAGTTACCGGTGGAAGTATATGCTTAAGACCATTTGCCCTGCTACACACCAAATTCGCCACATATTGGGTTGATCACGTCTTGAATGAGCGAAGCGATCAATGGTAAGCGATCATTGGCGATCCAGAGAGTACGAATCCACTAACGGTCGAGGGACGAAACTGGGCCAAAACCCTTGATACTCAACTTTCCATCTATTATACAGGACATCACCGCCGCTTCTGGCGTCGAGTCCAGCGCACCAGCATGGTCTGGAGCACCCAGGTCGACGTGGACCATCACCGCGACGTATATATGAGGACGAGCGAGGCTAGAAGGAGCAATATTCCCGGAGTGGTGGGTTGGGCGAATTGGAGAGGATTCGTCGGAGCAAAGACTGAGCGTGAGAGTCTTGAGGTCTTGGAACAACGGGAGAAACTTCTCCAGACTGACTTGGAGGAAGCGCGGAACAATAAACAAAGACATTCCAGCGACAAGGAAGGGTGGGAAAATAGTGGGGTGGGAGGGGTTAAGGATACGTGCAAACTGCCTCTGCAGGGGGGGGGGGGGTGAAGGCGGGTTATGTAGAGGGGGAGGTTTCTGAGAGAGGAAGGCATCTGGTAAGACATCCGTCGGAATGCACCAGGGGACAAGATGAGTGAGGGCGGACGGGAGGGAAGATGGCGAGAGAATTCTTCTCCCTCGGGACTTGAAGGAAAAGAACGACCCGTGGAGAAATTGGTTTTAAAAGCCGCGCTTTGCGGAGGGGAAACTCGGAGGTGACCGCACCCCGAAAAACTTATGAGGAATTCTCCGAGAGAGGGCATTTCTAATAATACTTGATGGCCACCATTGAAGGAGACAATCTCTTTGTATATAGAGAAGACTTGGTCGATTGCAGCATTTATCTTTTTTAATGTACAGTCAGCTCAGAGTATAGGGTTTCAGTAGCGGACTAGGGATTTAGGTTCTGCACCGCTTAAGGTTATGCTGCACCGTCGGACAATATGTTTTTTTGAAACAAGCGTAATGGTCATTTATGAGGCATTCCTTAAGGTTTACAAGCTATCAACATTGCTCCCGCGGCCGACCACGAACTGATTGATTGATTATTCAGGGGAGGCGACCGACAGCTGAGGTCATTTGCGCCATTTAGGATAGGTGGGTAATGGTAGGAGTAGTCAGGGAACGGAGGATGGGTGGAGAGAAACCCGACGCCGCGCTTAGCCTACTCTTAACGAAAGGCGCCAAGGGGACCACGGCTTAACGTCCCATCCGACGAACGGAGTGCTGAACTTGAAATGCCCTCCACTAGGCACTCAAGTGGGGACCGGTTTTTCACTGAAAAATCTGCCACTGCCGGGATACGAACCCGGGCCCTCGGGATGGGAGGCCAGTACTCTAGCCACCGCACCAACCCGATCCCCATCGACCACGAACTCGGGTGAAACGATTACGTTGCATTCCCGAGGCAACGTATTCGTTTTCGTTTGTCGTTGTCCTTCTCAGCTAAACCCTTTGATAAGTTATTTTCTTTCCCTTCCATTGGCATTCAATTGGATTGAATTAACAGGAGAAGATATATTTTGATCTGCACTATTACAGCTAAAAATTTCAAGGCTTCGCATATTGCTCAAGTGAGAAACAATAAGGTGATATAAAAATTATTGGAAAAAAATTAAGGAAGATGTGTGGCGTAGTCTTATTTCGCACGTCTGTATTTGCATCTACATGTATGTACATAATGTCGTACGTGTAAAATCTTTGCAGTCATTAACCGGTATAATTAGCGGGTAACTAGAAATATTTTCCGTGTGCAATGTCTGTTCCGTGTGAATATAGTTATAAATTAGATCGTGTATTGCTGGTGATGCTCATCGTTTCCTTGGACAATTAATTTAACTTAGCAGCAAAGACTTTACAAAATGTAATTAGTTACAAAGATAATGGTGTTACTGTAGCTGTAACTGTAGTGCATACATGAGCATGCACTACAGTCTTAGCACCCTCCCACCCAGGTGGAGGTTTACTACACAATATCTCGCATTATAAGTACTAACAGGCTTATTTAACGGAAACGCCTAGAAAAATGGGCAAATATATAGTATTGTTGGAGAATACGTTGGTGTGTTGACTATTGTACAGGATTCACATCCTCAGGATCGGGGATCGAGTCCCAGTAGAGTAAGAGATTTTTCATTGGTCTGCCGATCCCTAATTGGGTGATCTCTCGGGAGCACTTCAAGTTCCAATACTCTGTCCGTCGGATGGGATGAGATAAACCGTGGACCCCTAGACACCTTTTTTTTAAGGAAGCTGCATCGTAAAATGAATTATGTCATTTTTTCTCATTTTGGATACTCATGGGAAAAAGTGTACATACTCTATCTATTGAAGTCAACAGAAACCCCTCTGTACTACGTTTTCCATAAATCCAGTTGAAATTACGCACGCTTCATGGGTAGATTGGGCGTTACCTAGGAAAAAGCTATGTAAAAATATGAAGGCAACATTCTGTATAATTTTCCAAGATATTAGCGTTTTTTGCGGTTATTTCGGATAAAATTGATTAGTGTGATTGTAGTGGCGCAGCAGTCGGCCGTGGTTCTCGCAAAGCTGCATCTGTTGTCAGTTTGAAATACTCCATTTACTTTAATGCATATTATGCCCAAAAAGTGCACTCAAAGCGAGGGATTACTTCAACGTTGCCGAATTTATTTGAAAATGAATAAATTCGTCGTGAAATCGATTTTGAAGTAGATCTGAAGATATACTTTAAGTTGACTTTCATTTTTAATAGGTATTTAAATAATTCATAACGGTGTAAGCACACACGAATTTAATTGCATCTGAAGCATAAAAACTATTTTGGTTTGATTTCCAGGCTGCGAAACATATGCATTACAACATTTCTAAGGTTACTTCGAATTTAAGTGCTTAAAATTTGTTCGTAGAAAGCTTAGGCATTGTGCAGGAGTGGGAAGTGGTTGTTTTTACCGGCGCACAAGAATATAGGAAGATGTGGAATTTCTCTGAGATTTTGACTCATGCTGTCGCGAGCCGACCTTCATAAAGGAGGGCTCATCGAAAGCTGGGTTTCTCTCCACACATCCTCCGTTACCGGAAACAAATTCCAACATGTATACAATGGCGTACACGACTTAAGCTGTCGGCCATCTCCTGCGAATAAATACTTGTTAGGGTACGGTGGTAGTGTCCCCTTTATACTTCAAACTAGACTGTTCTTCTTCAATTTGTACACTTTTTTCCACCTTTTCATCGGTCTCCCAGTATTCTTTTTCCATCTGAGATATTATCCCTACGTATATTTACTATTCCATCGTCCCTTCTATCATTATCATTCTCTCTTCATCCATTTATAATATTTCTTCCAATTGCTTCTATTTTACAATCCTCTCTTATCTTGTCACTCCTTCATCTATCCCTTTAATAAAGTTGTCCCTTTTATTTTTATCAATTATTTAATTTATGGGGTTTCCACTTTTTTGTTGTTGCCAGTAACGTATTTAGAAGTTAGCGTGAAGAACATAATTCTGGCTTCCATTTCCTTAGGACCCATTTTCGAGCCCAAAAGCAGCCGAGGTATCTCATTGGTCAACCGCAGTCTCCACTTAAGCCATTTTACCCATCTAATCTTAAAGGTCTACTGAACACTTTATGAAAAAGACAGAGCAACTTAATCGTCTGTATCTTTGGAACTCACTCATACCTTAATGGAAGGAAATACGACATTTATCGTTTCTTCTTACTAGAGAGTCGCGTTAAACCCGGAGTTTGGTCTGGATGGTGAGGTTAGAGCACACCAACTATGATGTGTGTAATTCATGCATCACGATAGGGGATCACTTTATTTCCCTGAGTACCCTGCGATTTTCAAGGTCAGATAAGAAATATATGGTTCCCAAAAAATAACCTGAGTTTTTCTGGAACACGTTCAAATGCCTCCTTCGAATCCGGGACTTCCGATTAGTAGCTCAATGCTCTATGCATTGGGTTACCACGCTGCCTTAATAACCTTATTATCAGAGATAAAATTGAAAAAGTTACTAGAAACTGTACTCCATAAGCAGAAATTTACGATTATATCACCATATCTTATAAATTATTTAATTCTACCATCTAGTGAATAGTGGGAGAAAAGAGAAGTCATTAGAAAACTTTAAGCAGAAGACGGTGCAATTTCAACGACCATATCTTGAGACCAGTTGGCCTGATGAGGCAATCGTCGAGGGAAAAGTGAAAGCGACGAATGGCAAAGACAGACCTCAGATGCGATATATGGAACAACGTGTGAAAGAGAAGAATTATATAAATAGGAGAAGGTTAGCCGATAGAAGATTGGAGTCTAGAGTTATGACAAAACACTCTTAGATTGTTAGCTAATGATAGTAAGTAGCGATTGTTCGTATCCATTTAATTTAATGTAATTTCATATGGGTTTTATATACGGGCAAGCCGTATATTCTTCTGTAGAATGATGTACAGAAGGATGATGAAGATAAAATGTATCGACCGAGTGACAAACGAAGAAGTCTTGAGGAGAGTGGGAGAAAAGAGAAGCCAGCTGAAAACTCTAAGAAGAAGACCGGATAACCGGCCACATCTTAAGACACGATGGCCTGATGAAGACAATCTTTGAAGGACAAATGGATGGGAATAATGGCAAAGGAAGGTCTCGAGTGAGATACATGGAACAAGTATTGACGGATGTGAAAGAGAAGAAATACGTAAATATGAAGAGATTGGCCGACAGGAGAACTCAGTGGATAGCTGCGTCAAACCAATGTGAGGATTGATGGACTTATGATGATGAGCCGTATATTCCGCTACGTGATGAATCGCCCGCTTCTACAATCCTCTGAGATGGCTCGCAGGGTATTCTGTCAATGATGAACATCAAAGGCGATTATGACCTTGTCGGTCGCCTACCGAGAAAAACCGCCGATAGTAATGACTGTAGGTATGAGTCTGCCAAAAATAGCTGCGGGGCGGCGTCACTATATGAGGCACTTCACCAGAGCAATCAACGTGTGCACGGAGTTTCTGCCCATGACTTCAATAACGCTAGTGCTCGAGCATGATTTCATTCCCGGTCGGCGAAGAAAAAAGGAGAGAAAGCTCTCCCGCGTCCTCATAGACTCCCTTGCTCTCAAGTGCCCCTCCTTCCACTCTTCCCTTTCACCCTCAGACCCACCCTCCGCCTTGCTCCGCCCCACCTCGTGAAATTAACGCGGTCTTCGCGCCCCCAAAGCAACCGACCGACTCCCTCCACCCTCCCCGCAACGCTCCGCCCTCTTATACACCTGCTTCCCTCACCTTAGCCCCTCACCCACGCGTTCTCTCTCCTCACTCACGCCGAAGCACTTCCAGCTTTCTCGCTCCTTTGCCCCCTTGCAACGGGGGCACAGGGATCGATATCGCACGCACAGACGCCCGCACGCGTTCCCGGGCGTGAACACGCGTTCCGCAGCGCCGTCCGGGGGCCGAGGATTCCTTTTGGCGAAAGGAATGAGGATTTTCGGGACTTTTTTGGGGCCAATATCATTTCCATATGTTATTCATACGAATAAAAATTCATTATCTAAGTCAGTCTATCGTAATCGTCGTCAATTCGTAATCTAAGTCAGTCCGTCCAATTTGTATGTAACATTCAGCCGGCTTTGACTGCTTTGTAATTAATTGTATTATGATAGTATTATGTTTTTGTAGTAGGATTGTAATTACGATTTAACTGTGAAATTAGTTTACCCTATTATTATGTTTTAATGTTGGGTGAATTAAAAAAAATATTAAATAATTAAATAAATTATCATCATAAGGCCTTCCTCATGGACTACGCCTTGTCGTGGTGGGATTGGGGCTTGCGTGTTCCCGTGACCCCTAGAGCTGCACTGGCGGGAGTAACTAATATTGCTCCTAGTAGGGTACCCATGCCAGATAGGTTGAAGGATGGAGGTCTAACGACAGGTAGTCCACGCACCGTGCTCGCAGCGTCTGTTCCTTAGTGTGGCGGCTGTGAGAAGACGTCTGACCCCAGTGGGGCTGCCTATCAAGTGAATCATGGTGTCACGTTAAAAACACCATTGGGGCAGGCAACGGGAAACCACCTCAATTAAACTCTCCCAAGAACACAATTGACTTGAACAATAGAGAATTGAATCCTGGAAACTAAGGGGCCCGGGACCTAATTAGTGGGACGGGTGTCGTGCCCGGCAGCAGGGTAAGCAAGGACTCTGCGATCGTCATCTCACGAAATCCTTGCATGAAAAGAAAGACAGCAACAACGGCAGCAGCAGCGGCGGCAAAGAAGAAACCAGAGAAGAGAGAAACAATGCTAAGGATCGGGACATGGAACGTTAGGACGATGTTAAGGGCAGGAAAACTAGAAAAAATTAAGCGTGAAATGGAAAGGGGAGAAATCGATTTGCTGGGATTAAGCGAAGTAAGATGGAGAGACCAGGGGGACTTCTGGAGTGAAAAGTACAGGGTTATATACAGTGGAGGGGAAGAGAGTCAGCGGAGAGTAGCAGTTGTATTGAATGCAACATTAGGAAAAAAGGTATTAAATATGGAACAGGTAAGCGATAGAAAACTGGCTATTGAAATCAAAGCGAAGCCGGCGAATGTAGTCGTAGTACAGGTTTACATGCCGACAGGGGGACATAGAGAAGAGGTAGTAGACGAAGTATATGACCAGTTGGAACAATTAATCGTGAAAGGAATGGGCAGGAAGAAACTAACAGTTATGGGAGATTGGAACGCTATAGTAGGGAAAGGGAGGGACGGAAGTTAAGTAGGGGAGTATGGGCTGGGTGTAAGAAATGACCGGGGCGAGAAAGCAGTGGAGTTCTGTACGAAGAATAATTTAGAGATTACAAACATGTGGTTTAAACACCACCCTAGGCGTAGGTGCACATGGGAAATGCTGGGGGATAATGGAAGGTACCAAATAGACTACATCATGATTAGGCAAAGATTCAGGAACAGCGTAAGGAACTCGCATAGTTTCCCAGGTGCATATGCCGACTCCGACCATGACTTGGTGGTGATGAAATGTAAGATGAGACTAAAAAGGCTGAAAGTTGGAAGACGAAAAAAAGTGGGAAGTAGGAGCACTGATTGGAGGGAAGAGGAGGGAATATCAGGAGATTGTGGATAGATGCATGAGGGAAGAGGAACAATAGATGAAGGGTGGGAAATGATAAATACGGGCATGAAAGACGCAGCTGAGAAAACAATAGGAACAGTAGAAGCTAGGAGGTTCAAGAAACCATGGGTAGCAGCAGAAATGATGGAAAGGATCGGGGAAAGAAGGAAATGGAAAAGTGTAAATACAGAGCTAGGCAAAAGGCGTTATAAGGAGATTAACAACATGCTTAGGAGAGAAAAAAAGAGAGCAAGAGAAAAGAGGTGGAGTCGACTAGGGCGAGGAGATGGACAGACTCCAGAGAGAAGGAGAAATAGGCAGTATGTACTCAAAGGTTAGAATGTTATCGGGAATCAAGAAATGAAAAACGGTCCCGTGTATTAAAGGCAAAAGGGGAAATTTTGCAATGGAAGCAGAGGAGATCCAGCATCGTTGGAGGTAATATATGTTGAGGAACTGTATGAAAGCGAAAATAGGCCTAGGAACTTGGACATAGAAGAGGAAAAGGACGTAGATCAGGATGACGTGGGCCCCGGAATACTGGATAGTGAGATAGAGAAGGCATTGCGAGAAATGAAAGCAGGTAAAGTGGTGGGGATAGATAACATCCCAGCTGAGCTTCTGAAAAACCTAGGAAGAGGGGGAAGGGACAGATTTTATGAACTTGTTCGTAGAATATACGAAGAGGGGGCTTGGCCGGAGGATTTTGTAAAAACCGTACTAATATCTATACCGAAAAAGAGGGTGACAAAAGAATGTGAAGACTATAGAACGATAAGATTGATTACTTATGCGGCAAAGGTACCTAGTGCTTATAATCATGAATAGGAGAAAGAAAAAGAGAGCAAACGAATTACTAGGCGAGGATCAATTTGGATTTCGGAAGGGGATGGCCACTCGGGATGCGATTGCAGTGCAGTGATGAGAATACTAGTAGAAACGAATCTAGAATACAGCGTGCTTTGTTGATTTCGAAAAGGCGTTCGACAGAGGAAGGACAGGTAGAGATCCGGAATTTATGCATGGCGCAGAAGGCATAGGTGAGAGTAACCGATGGAGAATCGGATTGGGCCACAATAGGGAGGGGAGTTAGTCAGAGCTGTCCGTTATCGCCGGCACTTTTCAACATATAGTCGGAGGAAATGGTGACAGAGGCTTAGGATGAGCTGGAGGCTGGAGTAAAGGGCGGGGGGAAATTGATAAAATCAGTGAGGTTTGCGGATGACCAAGCGCTAGTCAGCCAGTCAGACCGTGGCTTGCAAAAAAATACTGGATGCGTTGCAGGGACAGTGCGAAAGATATGGTATGAAGATAAACCAAAAGAAAACGAAAGAAATACATTTTCAAAAAATAAAAAGGGACAGTATAACAATAAAAGTAGGAGGTCAGAAGCTAGAGCTGGTAGCAATTTAGCTATCTAGGCAGTGTGTTGGAAGAAAAAGGGTATAGCAGCATTGACGTGAGAAGGTGAATTGCATTGGCAAAAGAAACATTTATTCGTAGGCATGAACTCATGTCAGGGGCGTTGAGTAGGAAGGGAAGATATGACTAGTGAAAAGTTTAATATGGAGCGTTGCATTATATGGGGCGGAAACGTGGGCTTTGCGAAAAGAAGATGAAAATAGACTTAGGGCTTCTGAGATGTGGGTGTGGAGAAGGATGGAGAAAGTAAAGTGGGTGGAAAGGAAGACGAACGATGAAGTGCTTCAAATGGAGGGAGAGGAAAGAAATTTGATAGATAAAATTAGGAGAAGGCAGAAGGTGTGGATGGAAAAGGTGACTTAGGGAAGAGCTTTGGGTATGCGGGAAAGAGGGAGGAGAAGAACGGGTAGCTTGGATGGAATGATGGGTGGCAGGAGGTATCTACATCTACATAATATCTTGCAAGCCACCATAAAGCTGTGTGGAATGGGGTGAATATACCTGTACCCCCATACCTGTATATGTACCCGTGTAGTGCAAAAATGCACTACACGGGTACATATACAGGTATGGGGGCTGAAGAGGAACAACGTGTGAAATTTAGGGGGTGGGAGGAATTAAATGTCCATTTAAACCTACCTTCACCGGTAGAATACTAATAATAATAATCATCATAAGTCACCATCCCTATGAGTTTGTTCGTATGGTACCTGGATTCGCACTCCAAGGACCCGATTTTGAATATCGATAGAGGGAGATTTATGCAATGGGTTACCGGTCCCTGAGCGAGATAGTCCAGTGGGTAGAGAGTTGAGTTGGTAACAGGAGTCTTGCATGGACCGCGATGCAACTTAGTGGAAGTCGGAGAGCATATTAAAGACATGACTTTGCATATTTCTCAAAATATTTTTTTCACCGACCAGTTTTAAGGTCTTTATGTCATTTTCAAGGTACAAGTACAATTATTCCCTATTAAAACTCTCTTTACATATATATCCTATCAAGCAAAGGGCAAAGGACATTTGAAATTCATTACATGCGGCGATGATATACGAGTTTTGAACATCATTAACGGGAGTGTAATCACCGGTGGATTTCCATGTCGATGTTTTATGAATCGATGGTTGGCGAGTTCACATTGTGTGGAATGAATTCATGATGGAACTTGGTTATCACTCACTGACTCAGTGATTCAACCTGAAGGTTGGTTCTGATAGGTGAGAGTAGATCTCACCCCGTACTAAGCCACTGGCGTGTGAAATTCACACAGTCAGGGTAGGGGGGCCAGTTCCTTTCCCTGGGCCACCTGCGATTTCCTACGAAGTTCTGTCACGCAGAAAATCGAATCACGAGGATAATAGATGGGGGTGTCCAGAAAGGCCCTTGCCCGGGATTCGAACCCGGGATCACTGAGTAGCTCAGTGCTCTACTCACTAGGCCACCACAACCCCAAAAAACTTGGTTATATGCCACAAAAAGTGTGGAATTTTTTTGGACCTTTTGACGGAATATAACCACGTTTATTCATTACGTCGATGTTTTACATGCTAAAAACAAAGGCGAAAATATGGATGTTTCATAAAAATTCGAAATTTTGTCATATTCCAAGGTGAATGATTTGAATAAAAAAAAACCTGTTATCAGTCACCACTTTACCAAGTGCCTGCTCCACCTCCCAAAAAAATTGTCTCACTCCCTTGACCTTCAGCCCACTAACCAGATATTTCCCACCTACCCCACACCTTCTGCAAAATCAACAGTTATTTTCCTAGCCGCCTTCCTCTATGTTTAAGAGGGAGAGCTAAGCGTTCGCCGGGGAAATGATTGAACTTGTGACTTGAAAATGACACGAAGACGTCAAAACCAGTTGGTAAAATAAAGATACTATAATGCTCTAAAAATATATACCACGATAAGTTGCGAGCAACTATTCTCGTTGACAGACTTTTCGAAAATTTTATGGATACTATTTCCACTCCACTTTTAATTCAATGCCGAAAACATAAACGTATGCGCACTAATGTAATAGTGTACCTGACTTCCATGCACACCTCCACTATGAATCAAAGCCGAAACATCTAACAGCTACAATTTTCTATCATAATGTACATGAATCATCTCATATAATTAATTCTTTATACGCTTGTAAAAGTGTAAGTAACTTCCATATTGATGAAACTAAGCCAAGCCGATAAATGTCACATTTTTATAGTACTTAATTGTAAACATTTGATGTTCGGAAAGAAAATTTCTCTCATCAAAATTTGAGTACCATTTTTTCATAGTTTATTCCATTAAACTTTCACGAAAATCCCTGAAAAGATTTTTGCACTGTTTACAGTTTTGGCGAATTATAAAATACTGTCCTCGGAAATCTGTTGGTGATAACCAAACGCATGAATAAGATTTTTAAGCGGAGACATCTTTTGATAACCCCACAACACGAGCGTAATACACTTCTTTTAGGGAATTGATAGCGAAAGTAACTATTTTATGTAAATTACAGGAAGATTATCCTAAAATTTGAGGTAAATTGGTCTGTTGTATGCATAAATATTCATATCTCTTGAAATAACATTCCGCTATCTGCTCTTAAAGAAGTTGGAGCATTAAGAGCATGAATATGGTAGGAAACACTCTGTAATGAAAATATTTATAGAATCGTAATTGTGTTACCTTTTTCTCAAGATTTACTAATTCTGCAGGAATGGAAAACAAGTATTCTCTTGCAATTATATCTTTGGCGAAGAATCCAAATATTTCATCATCATCAGTCAATAACACTTAAAATGGTTTGACGCGGGTCTCTAATTAAATATCTTATCAGTTACTCTCTACATAGTTATGTACATGATTCTCTTTATCACATCCTTCGCAGATTTTTTTCATTTATCTGATCTCAGGCCTTCCTTTGCCATTCTTTCCATCCACTTTCCCCTCGAAGATTGTCTACATCAGGCCATCATGTCTCAAGTTATAAATCATTAATTTGTCCTGCATTCTTCTTAAAGTTTTCAGTACACTTGTCTTTTCTTAGACTCTTCTTACGACTTCGTCGTTAGTCACTCGGTCGATTCATAGAATCTCCATCATTCTTCTGTAGATATTTTGTGTATCTCAACTAGCACTTAGCCTTCGAGCTATTTTTTATCAACTATTATCGAAAGTGAAATCTTATCATTCTTCCCATTCACAAAGAGTAAAACACCCCGCTTATGAATGAGTAAGTCAGAACCAAAGAGTTTCTTATTTTTAGGAAGCCTCGAAAGGAAATAAGATTTCTCGATTCACTTTTGGTGTCTCTTCATGAAACAAGAAACAAAACTATGATCAACAGGAAAAGTAGCGGAATTTGAACTCTTGTCGAGAAAATATAGGGGGTATATTTTTCTCTCAATGTATACTCCAGTATGACAATGCTTCTCATGTTCTATTTACCTAGAATTGAGTTTTTCGGCTATTGACCTATTTTTTTAAAACAAATTTGAAAATAATAATAAGAATGCGTACAATTGAGCAGTGAATTACAGAATTGCTGCCATTACATTTAGGGGTAAACTCTCACTCAAGGGTTGGAAATGTACTGCCCTCGAGAAAACTTTGGGCAAACTTATTTCCACTTTTTAACTCTCATTCCGAAAATGGTACAAGGCGTCACTTGTGAAAATATCTTATATTCTTTTGAATACTAAGAAAAAATAAACATGCCATTTTCACACTGTATGTAAATTATAACACCGACCATGGTTTCAACACACGAGTATCTTTTACAAGGTCAAATGATAATGACACTTGTGTGTTGAAACCATCGCTTTTATAATTGTAGGACAGTGCACAATTGGTGGATCTGTTTTCTTATTATTTATAATGAACTCCATCATTATGCTTACTACCATGGTAATACCTTTTGGGAAATGATGAATACGCCAAGAATCAAAGTCACATTGTTAAGAGCATAAAAAGGCAGGACTGTACACTTTTATTTTGGGTGTCGAGTGTTAATATGCTTTGTTTTTTCCCGGGACCATACGTACCAACATGTAGCTAACTGACCGTGTTGCAACCGTTAGCAGGAAATTTCAGAGCGCAGGATGTACCAGAGGCCGGATACCTTACTTTTTTTATTTCAGCATACTTTTAATGGCCAAACGCGGGAGATTTCCACAATCCCCCTTGCTCGGCAAATGTATTACACGGCTCCTCTGACCAACCCCATCCCGTACGAGCGCGGAAAACCCCCCGCTCCCATATCTATGCCCCGCCTCGACTGCATGGGGAAGCGAGGGCGAGGAAAGGTTGTGGTGGTGAGGATAGGATACGGACTCTCCTCCCTCTTTTGTTTTATTATTTGGACGGAAAAATGGAGGACCGGAGACGTTAGGGGGAGAGAGAGAGATGGTGTGGAGGTAGGTTTGGAATGAGGGAAGAGGAGTGGTCTGAACATCTCGAGCGGCCCTGCGCGGCCGGAGTTCATTTGTTGGGCGAGGAGGACCGTTAAAAAGAACTCCTTTTGCACTTCCTCCCTTCTACCTTCCCACCGGACGCAAACAACCCCTAAGCACTCTTCTCAACCCACCCGAATGTGGCAAGCTCCCTTCCCATTTCGGAAAACACTATTCTTCCCGCTCCGCCACACCACGCTTTTAAACTACGTGCCAACACTCCAAACCAACCCGGGCCTCTGAGTTCGCGAAACCGCTCGCTTTTCTTTAAGACCGCTGATTTTCTACCCAAACCACTTCATCATTTCGGTCGCTTTGTTTAGCAAGGCTGACTTCTGTCATTTAGATAGGTGCATGCATGCTTGCGGAGAGTATATTCTGCTTCAAGCGTGATGACATAGGACGGTTTAGATTGACCTTTTTGTATAAAGTTTGTATAAAACTCAGTTTTTATCAGTGATTTGAGTCAACCCTTACTTAGAGTCATTTCTGATCGGTAGTAAGGTGTAAGAATAGAATCCAGAGGGGCTGGAGTATCGGGTTGGTATGGTGGCTGGAGTACTGGCTTGAGTGCTGAGCTGAGAGCGCTTCAAGTTCAGTAATTCGTCTGTCGGATGGGACGTTAAACCGTGGACCCCTTGTAAATTTTCGAAATGAGTTGGTTGATATCGATGTTGTGTTTCTTTCCATCATGTTTTTTGTTGAAATTGATGGTTTCAGGCGTTACTTTATGGAATTTACTTTCATACATACTGAATGGTAGAATAAACTTGGTATTTCCACAATTATTTATCTCACACTACGACCATGGTTTCGACGAATAACATCATCATCAACACCTGATGATGACGCTAATCGTCGAAAACATACAGATAAAAAATTATGAAAACATCAAGCATTATTATGGAAACATTCTACCATCATTATTTTTTCGCTGCTTAAAAATTCTACCATACCAATTTTCCACCCGTCGTTAATGTTTTGATGGAATTTAAATATCAGTCACATCCTCTAAAAAACTGTATCTACAAGAAAGCTTAGGGTAAAATCTGGTGTCGGCCTTCTAATAGTCTCCTATGGAAAGCAGGTAAGGGGGCGTGGGCGACAAAAATGTACGTCCCATCCGAAATTTTCCTCCGCAAGTCATTCAAGTTATGATACCAATGAAATTTCTACCGGCATTGACTCTAGTACTTAGAGGTGGGTGGAGAGAGCTCTTGCTACCCATCTTAGCTCCAGTATTACCGTCCTGGAAATCCAAGTGGGGAACTATTTCACCTTCGGAAATATTAATGGAAGGAATACCATCAAGTCATATATTTTTGACTCAAGGCTACATTATTTAGGGAGGTTAAAGGGGTGGTTTTTCATTTCCTTCCACGCAGCAGTTCTCCGCCCGATTTCAAGAACTATCACTCTCACCAGCAGCAAGTTGATACTGGACCAATTTTTTACATCAGCTCTCACTGTACATTTTGATGAGACTGCTGCCTCCCAGTAGGTAAAGGAGGCACAAAATGTCATAAAGTTAAAAGTTGGGCCACCAATGGAGGTCGTGGTATGGATTCTGATTGGGGGCTTATTGATTAGGTCCTGCTTAAAACGGTGCACTTTATTGCGCAAGGAAACTTACGTAAATACCACACGCAGCTCGCATGAGAAAGCCAAAGAAGATTTCAAATGCCTATGCACGTATTTGAGTCACTTAAATTTTGATTTTCCTAATCGAAGGGGACGTAATGCGCGGGATGGACGTATTATATTTCTAATGTCATTGGACATCATATCAATTTTTATTTTACTAAATGGTTTAGTTTAAATTTTATCATGCGGTCATCATCGGTATGCTACCGATTCCTATTCGGGAAATTGAAGTGAGTTTAAAGACGTCTCTGGGTAACTTGGATTCACACTTCACCCTCTTCAATAATCATCACCTGGAAAAGATCCTGCACCGGATACCTGTGAACCTTAAATGATGGAATGTATTGGAGGAGGCATCGCAGGCAGAAAGCAGCGGTCATCTTTGTCGGTACGGATATGTAGGCTTGCTACTCGGGATACTCGTACGGATGAAGTTGTTTTTGCACGCAAAAAACTTAGAGCGTGGGGTGAATTAAGAAATGAATTTAAAATTCATTAAAGATACATAGGAATGTTTGCAAACACGCAAACAAACGCCAAATACGTATGTAGTTTATGGTGGTTAAATTCAAACTAGTTTTAGTGACAAGATAACTCCTAGGGTGTGTGTGTTTGAAACTGTCGGGTTTATCTCGAAAAGGTAACCAAGGAGTAACGTGGTACGAACACGAATGGTTTGCAAATTTAGTGTGACTGACTCGCTCTTTCTATATCATTAATTGTCTTTACTTAAGTTTTTCTCACCTGTCTCGACTATAAAGCTCCCAAATGAGATATACCAAAGTGTAAACAATGAATGAGGTTTTAATCAGCGGTTTTTACACACCAAATTTGTGAACCATTTGTGTTTATGCCACGTGACTCCTTGGTTATCTATTCGAGATAATCCCAGCAGTTTAAAAGACAACCCCATAGGGGAATAAAAAGCATTAATACTTCACATTAAATAGGCTTTGGAAGATTATCAGACGCGAATGCGATAATATTTGGGTACAATGTCATAAGTTTTTATGTAATAATACACATGGAGTCTCCAAATTGGGCTGCATAAAATGCAATGTTTTCTAAAGAGTAACTGGGGCCTACTCATCCCCTTTCTGGCTTAATTGTCACTCATAGGCTAGCATGCCAATGCCTCTTTCAGTGCTTTATAAACTCCTCGCTGTGAAGAAATAAATGTTAAGTGATCGCGTAATTAGTTGGAGGAAGACTCCAATCACTCTCGGTCTCTTCCTCTGAACCAATGTGCTCTCAGTTTAGTGTAAGAACAAACACCTCGCGATCCAAGCTTGAGGTTGGATCTCATTCCGTGGGCAAACTCTATTAAGAACTCTTAATTCCTTATGAATACTTAATTTAAAACGTTAAAGTCATTCAATGTTTCACCTAACAGGATATCCCTCTAAATTTAAATGAATTATTGTAGATGTAGCATAATATCAACTGAGGAGTATGCCGTTTGAAAGCGTTCTCTTTAAAAAGAAATAGGGTCAATTTAAGTCAATACGGGGGTCTGGTTGGTGTGGTTCCTAGAGTACTGGTATCCCATCCCTTGGGCCCGTATTCGATTCTCGGCAGTGGTGGATTTTTCAGTGGCAAACCGTTTCCTACTTGAGTGCCGAATGGAGGGCATTTCAGGAACAGGACTCCGTCCGTCGGATAGGAGCTGTGGTCAAATTGAAGGTTCGCGAACTAGCCGCGAAGACCTTAACGGCGTTACCCGCTAAAAATGCACAATAGCAGAAATTCCACAGAGGAAAAATCATTCGCCTTGACCGGGATTTGAACCCGGATCCCCTGATTTCCGGCCAGGTGCTTTACCAGTTAAGCTACCGAGGCGTCATTTTTCCCTGTGGAATATTAGAGGCCTTAAAGGAGCTAGATGTTCTTGAACTGCTAGGCATATTATGCCACAAAGCAGTCGATGTCGTGCGCATGGCGCCACCGTCCAAGAGGTAATTAATCCAAAGAGTAATATTCCACAGGGAAAAATGACGCCTCGGTAGCTTAACTGGTAAAGCACCTGGCCGGAAATTAGGGGATCCGGGTTCGAATCCCGGTCAAGGCGAATGATTTTTTCTCTGTGGAATTTCTGCTAGGAGCTGTGGTCCCCTTGGTGCCTGTCGTTTGGAGCTTGCTAATGCCGACATCGGGTTTCTCTCCACCCCACCTCCATTAACTGAAATGGTCCTACCATTACCCAATTAGCCACGTATTCTAAATGGCCTAATGACCTTAGGTGCCGGTGGCCTCCCCTGAAGGACTAACTGACTGAAGTCAATGCTATTCATCCCTCACAGAAATAAATAAACTCGGATAAGTGATACTCGGGTATTCTCAAAATATTCCTTACACCATCACAAATATTTGTAACGGATAGAATTCGACCATTATGTGCTGTGACACGATGTGAGCCAGAGATTGGGGAGATGAAGAAATTGGAAATGGGTGAGTGACATTTCTGTTCTGTGACAGTGTATTAAGGGGGAAAACACCCCTAAGGAGGACTTAAATACATCTTACCTTTCTTTTACAGAATCTGCATCAATTTTGGCCTTGGGTGATGGTAGAATACCTTTGAATTTTTCATTTGTGTTTTTTTCCCAATCCTAAAAAGAAAATACTTGTAATTAAAAAAATGAAATTCATAATATTTTCGTACTTCTGTAAGAATAGTGTGCAAAAGAATAGAAAAACAACAAAGATATTAATAAAGGCACCAGACATTTTTTAGCAACAACATTACATGCTCAGATTCATGGCATAAACACCTTCATTTATTATTTTCACACCAGTAATTAAGAATTCAAAATTATCCTTATCATGATTGGGAGGCATCATTTACGGAAAATTAAGGAAAGGTGTAAAGGAGGTGGATGCTGGGAAAAGGACAAAAACTAACGCAAAAAGCTATAACAGATTCCCCCTCAAACGATCACGGTCGGAGTGAGCCCAAGGGTGCGAGACCACGCAATACAATGGGATAAGGCAAAATTACTTCCTCGATCACATTTCTATCGGGATAGACTCACCAAGGAGGTCATCGAGATCCGTCTCGAAAATAAGAACATAAATAGAGACACTGGTTTCAACCTCAGTACCACCTGGAAGGAAGGGCGGCCCGGCGGCGAATATTCAAGGAGTACAACAATCGGGTCCGTTAAATTTAAACCGACGCCTCGACCAATCGGGAAGCACCTAACCCGGGCGAAAGTTATGCATCGTGGATGTGTATGAAAGATATACGATGTATATCGTGGATATACATCGAAAAATATACAAGTGGCGCCACCGCCATTGCGTGATGGTTGTGTATTGTGTCGCCTCCGAGTTGAGTGGTAGATCGGCTTTGTGTCTTAATTTGTGGTTGTTTTTGTGAATGAAGTGTTCCTCTATGCTGTAGTGCAAGAAATTCCGAAATCCGTAGAAATCTCGAATTTTCGCAAGTGTTTTTGTGTTTGTGAAGTTCGACGATCTCTGTGAACTTTAGAGAAACGGAAGCTGTGTCAAGTTTTCTGTGTCCCCTGTTGTTCCTGTTCAGCTTCGATTACGATTTCTATCAATCCTTTTATTTTTTTGTCTCCAACGTCTAGATTGTAGTTCCATTTGTATCCTTGAGTCGTGTAGTTTTTGAGTGAAAGTGTCTCATCGTTTATCGCCCATGTGCTTTAGTTTTTGCATTTATTAAGCCGCGTTTTTCTTTTTTGGACCGTTTTTAGTGTACAGTTCATTACTGATTTACCTTGGCTACAAGGTACTACTTTAGGTCTTCCCCTCAAGTGTCTATTTATATCTTATCCGGGTGTTTTAAGTGTAGTATTCTGCTACCGCCATAGGCGGTCACTATTTTCACTATCTTCAATATCCTGGAGTGATTCCCAAATGGTGTGTAACGTCCACTTTCTTGAACCACTCTTAGCTTGCCTTTGCCGGCCGGCTTTGCGTTGATATGACCTCCCATAGCCCCTTCATTCCTTTAGCCAGGCGTGAGGGTTTTGGGAAAGATAAGAGCTTCCCCTCCTTCTCCTTAAACCCCCCTCTCCAACTTCCCCTTCCTCTCTCCCCCCCCCCTGGATAGGTCGGCCGGCTGGCCATGATAAACAGGTTTAGTTGAGGAGTCAGCTAGTGTGCGAGTCTGGCCATCGGGCTGGTGATAGCGGACTCGTGCGGTGTCTGGCTCTCTGTCGTTGAAGCTCGAAGGAGTCGGTTGTCCTAAAGAGCGTTGCCGTTAGGCTGCGAACTTACGCCCGAAGGATTTGAGGCTGTGCCCCTACAGCTCTTCGGTGAGTTAGCATCAGTCTCTTTGCTATCACTCATCATTGCATTGAGTGTTTCTGTCTGGCTGGTTGCTGAGGGAGTGGGTCCCTCCTTTTCTCTTGGTCTTTCCACAGGGCGGTTCCCACTGGGCCGCATGGACCCAGAACGGCTCTCGCTGAGCCGCAGGTGCAGTTTTGGCACGGGATTTGAACAGACTCAAGAGTTTCCGTGGGACTGAAAGCGGGATCGAGCATGCGTCGCCGCCAAGTCCACAAGTCTACGTCAAGTCTGGATCTGTGTCTCTGGTAGACTATTGTAGACAGAGGAAGAAGAGCTGATTTTATTGTGTCATGGTTTATACCAATTGGCAGTGTTAATGTCATTATTTCATGGTTCATTCTACTTGCTTTTTCTAAAATTGTTATCAACCTTTAATATTATCCATAATTTCCATCATTAATCATTTCCTACGTAGTAATGTAACTACGAAAGATCACGTTGTGTTAAACTTGTTTTATGTTGTATTTGATGTGAATAATTTCCTACATCCTGTTATTGTTGTGTGCAGTCTAAGAAAAATAAACTGCATACATTGGAAGTTTTGTCAAATGTAATTGGTGTCCTCCGTAGGAGGTAATTAGGCTCAGTCAAGTGGTCCTTTTGGTCTCTCCCGATTTGTGTTGCCCTTAGGAAGACAACTTTGGTTGTCTGGCGCCCAAACTAAAATAAATTCCTATGAGGTTGACACCCACGACAGAGATTGGAGCCTACCGAGAGCTGCCGGGAGAACAATACCTGGTAGGCAGATCTCAGGGATCATAGGCCCGAGGATTTGCGTTGCATTTGATGGCGCCCAACGTGGGGCGCATTTGACTGAGAGAGGAGCCCATTTGACTTGAGTAAAGTAGTGATTTGAAGTCTTGAAGACTTGACATTTAATTTCTATAGCTGTCTTGAACTTGTTGTAATTATTAGTGGACTAGTGTGTACTGTAAATCACTGTAATTGTTTGGGAATATTTTGTTGAATTGTCACTGAAATTTTGTTTAAATTTTTCTTTTATGTAACTGTACCTAAAATTAAGCCAAACAGGCAGAGGTGGTCAGTGGATGCGGCGGGTTGTCGTGTGCTCGATCTTCGGCTTGGGAGATTTGGACTTCGGGGGAAAAATTTCCTGTCATTGGAGAGAACTCGAGATTGGTGAGGCCCTTTTTCTCTGTGATTGGCCAGAATGGAGGTTAACCATTTAACTAAAGATGAGCTGATCTACGAAGTCGAGGTGCGTGGGGGCTCAGTTGGTGCCAATGAAGGGATGGATGATTTAAGAAGGGCTCTCAGGGACTTAATGCGTAGCGACCAACCGATAGGTGCTTTTAAGGAAGACGAAAGGTTTGAAGTAGAGTCAGAACTTTTGGTAATTGAATCTAAAATTTCTCTAGTTCAGTTGGCCATACACGATATTAAGAAAGGTAGGAAGGAGATCTCGCCCAGGAGAATTAAAACCTTGTTATTTCACGTAAACAATAGAATTAGTTATATCTTTCCCAGGTGTCAAGGGGGAGATAGAAAAAAGGCTAAAGAGATCTATAGCAATTTAAAACAGTTGAGTACATTATTCAGTACCCTGGGTGAAGGAATTGAGTACCAAAGCCCAGAGGTCTGTACCATGTCCTCTTCTTCAGAACCAGATGTAGATAGACAGAACTTGCAGGGTCACGAAACACCTGTAGTAAATGTTGAGGTGGGTCGTTATGAAAATGGTCAGGAACCTAGCGCATTTCGTAGAGAGACTTTTGAAAATGCGAGAACAGATCGTAATTACAAGAGTAGTCCCCAGTTACATAAGTGGAGTATCACATTTAGTGGTAATCCATCAGAGAGTGTTAATGCATTTATTGTTAGGATAGAGGAACTAGCGATAGCTCGTGGAGTGTCGGAAGCCAGATTACTTATTGGGGCAGTGGAATTGTTTGAGGGACAAGCTCTACTTTGGTTTCGGTCTGTAAGGAATGATATCTCGAGTTGGGAGGAACTTAAAGTTATGCTTCGCTCAGAGTTTCTTCCCTTAGACTTTGATGAGAATTTGCTACAGGAAATAAGAAACAGGAAGCAAGGAATAAATGAATCAGTGGGAGCATTTGTAGCCTGTATGTTAGGACTATATGATAGACTAAGTACAAAAATTGGAGAAGAAGAAAAGTTAAGTCAGATTAAAAGAAATTTAGCTCCTTATTATCTTGAAAAGTTAGCTTTGCAACCTGTGTTGTCCATTAGGCAATTAAAATCGATTGGCAAGGAGTTAGATTTGAATAAATTCAGAATAGAACAATACGAGGCATCAAAAATTAGCAAGATCAAACCTTTAGAACCCGACTTAGCTTATAAACAAACTTCCCATTTTAGGGTTTCTCCAAAACCATCAGTGCAGTCAATAGGGACAAAAAGAGAGGGTATACAATGTTGGAATTGTGACAAATATGGGCATAGATTCTCAGAATGTAAAATCTCCCCTAAAATATTTTGTCATCGCTGTGGATACAAAAATGAAGTAACCAGAAACTGTCCAAATTGTAGAAGAGGGAACAGAAAGGATGGAACTTATCATAAGCCACAAATACAGGAAAACTAAGGAGGGAGTCCGACGAGGGGCATTCGTACTCTCTGAATAATTTAGTTCCCCCTTACTTGAACCTAGATTTAGTAAAATTAAAAATAGAAAGAGATAATAGAACTTATTTGCCAATATCAGTTTATGGATTGAGATTTTATGGATTGTTGGATTCAGGAGCCACTCGTTCAGTTATCGGAAAATTAGGTTGGAAAACCTTGGTCAAACTAAAAGTGACTCTTGAACACCCAGCATACACTGTAATAAGAGTTGCCAATGGGCAGGAATGTTCTATAAGAGGGTTAGTAAAACTACCAGTGGAGGTAGAGGGTATTATTAGGATATGTGAATTTCTAGTGGTCCCAGATATTACTTATGAATTTATTCTTGGTGTTGATTTTTGGCATATTATGGGCTTGCAACCAAATTTGTTAAAGGGTACATGTAAACTTACAAAGGCCATCAGTATAAATTCTGTGGAGACATTAAGTTCCAGGCGGAAGCTAAATCAAACCCAAAGAAATCAACTAGAAAAATTGATTAAAGACTTTCGGGAAACTATAGGAAATAAAGGAATAGGGTGTACCAACTTGGTAGAACATGTGATAGACACAGGTAATTCACCTCCCATAAAACAACGTTATTACTCCTATTCTCCTAAATTACTAGAGATCTTGCATAAAGGAATAGAAGACCTTTTAGACCAAGATATAGTCGAAGTGTCTACCAGTGCTTGGGCTTCCCCTGTGCTATTAATTAGAAAGTCAGATGACTCCTATAGATGGGTTGTAGATCTTAGGGAGGTAAACAAGGTATCTAAACCAGATGCTTATCCTTTGCCCAAAGTTGAAGACATTCTTACACAGTTGCGGAATGCTAGGTACCTGAGTTCCTTAGACATAAAGTCTGCTTTTTTCCAAATACCATTAGAGAGTAAGAGTCGAGAAAAGACAGCTTTTGTGATTCCAGGCAAAGGCTTGTTTCAATTCAAAAGAATGCCTCAAGGTTTGAACTCAAGTCCTGCCACCTGGCAGCGCCTTATCGATAAGGTGATAGGAGAAGATTTAAAACCTTATGTGTTCTGCTATTTAGATGACATAATAGTCGTGTCCTCTTCTTTTGAACACCATTTGGAACTTTTATATAAGATACTTGATCGTTTGGAAAAAGCTAACTTGACATTAAATTTAGATAAGTGTTGTTTCTGTAGAAATGAACTCAAGTATTTAGGGTACGTAGTAAATGAAAATGGACTACAAGTGAACCCAGATAAAGTTAAAGCCATAGCTGAATTTCCTCGCCCCTCCAATGTCACTGAGCTTAAACGATTTATAGGGTTGGCTTCTTGGTATCGGAAATTTATTAAAAATTTCTCAAGTATAATGCAGCCACTACATGCTTTAACTTCTACAAAGAATAAGTATGATTGGACAGAGGAATGTGAGTATTCTTTTAAGGTCATTAAGGAGAAATTGATATCCGCTCCTATTTTGTCATGTCCAGATTTTTCAAAAGAATTTGAGTTACATTGTGATGCGAGCAATCAAGGGCTAGGTGCCGTCTTGTACCAAGAAGGAAAGGTGATTGCTTTCATTAGTAGAGGCACTTCTAAAGCAGAAAAGAAATACTGTGCCACTGAACTTGAATGTTTAGCGGTATTATGGGCTATTGAAAAGTTGAGAGGATATCTTGAAGGTTATGAGTTCACTGTGGTAACAGACCATGCTAGTTTAGTTTGGTTAAATAATTTAAAGGACCCAAGAGGGAGATTGGGTCGATGGGCTGTCAGAATGCAGCAATACAGGTTTAAGATTGTGCATAGAAAGGGCAAGGAACATACTGTTCCGGATGCTTTATCTAGAAACCCATTACCGAATGATGGGATAAGTATGAACTTAATTACAATTATGGGAGAGAGTCAAGATAGTTGGTATGAAAATCTGAAAAAACGAATAATAGATAAACCTGAGTCATATCCAAAATTTAAGGTCCAGGATTATCAGATCTACAAGTATATTGACCCAGGTTGGAGCCAACCTCATCAGTGGGTTAGGATAATCCCTAAGGAGAAGCGGAAGGAGGTCTTAGTAGAATGTCATGATGACCCAGCAGCAGGGCATTATGGGTGTTTGAAAACAGTCAATAGATTGAGAAAATTATATTACTGGCCTAAGATGAGAGCAGATGTTGTTAAATATATTAAAAAATGTCAAATTTGTAATCAATACAAGGTTACACAGAAAACGCCATTGGGATTCATGGGAGATCAAAGACTTGTTACAAAACCGTTTCAAATATTATCATCTGACATAATCGGACCGTTGCCTAAGTCAATTAATGGATTCATGTATTTAGTGGTGACCTGTTGTATGTTCTCGAAGTATGTAATATTGAAACCATTGAGGAAGGCAACCGCCGACAACGTTAGAAAACACTTAGAGGAAGATGTGTTCTTGAAATTCGGAGCTCCCCACACATTATTATGTGATAATGGTGTGCAATACAAGAGTACTAAAATTAAAGAATTATGTGAGAAGTATGGTGTAAAAATTCTTTATAATTTTTACTACCATCCCCAGAGTAATCCCACTGAGCGAGTAAATAGGGTAATAAAAACTATGATAGGTGCCTATGTTGGCGACAATCATCGCCATTGGAATAAGAACTTATCGAAAATAAATTATGCCATAAATTCTGCTGATCATGAGGTGACCAGATGTAGTCCTCACAAATTAATATTTGGGGAAGAAATTTTCTTGAATGGGACTTTGAGGAACACTGAATTTAGCGGAAGGGAGATCCCAGATTTTCAGAATCGTAAAAGGCACTTAGAACACCTGGATAGAGTCAAAGAAATAAGGAAGGAAGTTAGTGAGCGTTTACTACAAGCTTACAAAAGGAATTCCCATTACTATAACCTGCGGAGAAGAGATGTAAAAATAGAGCCCGGACAGAAAGTTTTAAGGAGAAACTTTTCTCAGTCCAACGCTGCTAATTACTTTTCTTCCAAATTAGCTCCAAAGTTTCTAGGACCTTTTGTAGTTCACTCTAGAGTGGGTAACAAGGCATACCTTCTTCAGGATGAACAGGGACAGACAGATGGACCCTGGCATATAAAAGATTTAAAGCCAGTTTAGAAAAAAAATTTTATTGGGATAAAATTTTTTCTTTAAGGAAGGGGGAGGTGTAACGTCCACTTTCTTGAACCACTCTTAGCTTGCCTTTGCCGGCCGGCTTTGCGTTGATATGACCTCCCATAGCCCCTTCATTCCTTTAGCCAGGCGTGAGGGTTTTGGGAAAGATAAGAGCTTCCCCTCCTTCTCCTTAAACCCCCCTCTCCAACTTCCCCTTCCTCTCTCCCCCCCCCCTGGATAGGTCGGCCGGCTGGCCATGATAAACAGGTTTAGTTGAGGAGTCAGCTAGTGTGCGAGTCTGGCCATCGGGCTGGTGATAGCGGACTCGTGCGGTGTCTGGCTCTCTGTCGTTGAAGCTCGAAGGAGTCGGTTGTCCTAAAGAGCGTTGCCGTTAGGCTGCGAACTTACGCCCGAAGGATTTGAGGCTGTGCCCCTACAGCTCTTCGGTGAGTTAGCATCAGTCTCTTTGCTATCACTCATCATTGCATTGAGTGTTTCTGTCTGGCTGGTTGCTGAGGGAGTGGGTCCCTCCTTTTCTCTTGGTCTTTCCACAGGGCGGTTCCCACTGGGCCGCATGGACCCAGAACGGCTCTCGCTGAGCCGCAGGTGCAGTTTTGGCACGGGATTTGAACAGACTCAAGAGTTTCCGTGGGACTGAAAGCGGGATCGAGCATGCGTCGCCGCCAAGTCCACAAGTCTACGTCAAGTCTGGATCTGTGTCTCTGGTAGACTATTGTAGACAGAGGAAGAAGAGCTGATTTTATTGTGTCATGGTTTATACCAATTGGCAGTGTTAATGTCATTATTTCATGGTTCATTCTACTTGCTTTTTCTAAAATTGTTATCAACCTTTAATATTATCCATAATTTCCATCATTAATCATTTCCTACGTAGTAATGTAACTACGAAAGATCACGTTGTGTTAAACTTGTTTTATGTTGTATTTGATGTGAATAATTTCCTACATCCTGTTATTGTTGTGTGCAGTCTAAGAAAAATAAACTGCATACATTGGAAGTTTTGTCAAATGTAATTGGTGTCCTCCGTAGGAGGTAATTAGGCTCAGTCAAGTGGTCCTTTTGGTCTCTCCCGATTTGTGTTGCCCTTAGGAAGACAACTTTGGTTGTCTGGCGCCCAAACTAAAATAAATTCCTATGAGGTTGACACCCACGACAGAGATTGGAGCCTACCGAGAGCTGCCGGGAGAACAATACCTGGTAGGCAGATCTCAGGGATCATAGGCCCGAGGATTTGCCTTGCAGGTGGTAACCCTGTCTCCGTGTCTACCGAGAGATTTCCTGCGTTGTTGCTCACTTGATAGTGAGTTTCTTTCCCAGATATTCTTCTTCGAGTGCACTACCCCAATTAATATTCTTTTCTCGTGTTGGTAGATTATTAAAGAAGTACTGACCCGAGTGACCTCTCAGTGTATCTTTTCCCAACTCGCCCTTACGACTCGTAAAGACACCTTTGCTGCCGATAATTGATCATGTGCTACTTCCTGGAACGGACAGGAGCTCAGGAGAGGTTACTCCATTACAAACAGCCCTTAATGCTTGCCTGCGTTATGTGTATCGCCCGTACCCTTGGGCTCACATGACACCAAATTACAACAGAGCCCAAATATTAAAGATTAAAGAAAGAAGAGACCTCAGATGCCTCATATTTGGATATAAATGCCTAGTCACCGGACTTCCAAAGCACATAAACGACCGTCTAAAGTCTTTCGTCGAAGTTCACGGAAGATCCACTAGGGGCGTTTCCACTAACTTCCGTCATCCGCCACATCTAACTGAACGCATGAATATACTTCATTCACCATCAGCTTCATGCGTCTATATAACAACATCCCGGCAGAATTCAAAAAGATACACAATTATTTAGGCTTTCGCAAAAGATTATTTCGCCACATGCTGACGTCTCAGAGTTTAAACCCTGGGGATGGACCTCTAATGGCTATTTAACAATACAATTATCCTTCTAATTCATCTTTTTCAATTTCGTGTTACTTACTTTTTCCTTTTTAGAGTCACAAATTCTTTCAAGATGATTTAAACGATTGTAAAAAAATATGTATACGGCTCTACCACGACTCTGCAAAAATGTTTCATTCTTTTTTGTTAACTGTTTAATTATTGAACTCCGTTTCTTAATGGACCCTGGGCTAGAGGAAAAAGGGGCCAGATGGCCTCTATCCCCGGATAAAAAAAAATAAAAAAATAGATATATAATGGCAGTAATGTAAAATCCGGGTTTCAGAAGCTCTGATGTTGAAGAGTGAGTCGCTCTTTGAAACGACAGTAATGGAGCCTATTAACCAGTGGCAAGCCCGAGAAACATTCCTTCATAGTATTCGCCGGAAAATACTAGATCTTATAATACTAGATCTTATAATGTAATAACTGTAGACATGATACAAATACTCACGTGATAACCCTAGGAAGTAGAGTTAATGTTGTAAATCCGTATTGTTGTAACATCATGATTAGCCGTCAACTTTGGACACTGGAGGCACGAGACTATCATGGCATTTACATCATTATTTAAATATTTGCCTGGTGATGGTTCAGTCCCTACCGTATGCGGTATCTTGTAAGGGTACTTTATAGAAGTAGTTGAACACAAAAGATAACTAAAAAACTAATACTTGGTATTAGTTACAAAACGTGTAAAAGAAGCTCCTTGGAAACTTTTCCTTTTCAAAGCTTCTTAAGATAATATAACAATCATTCATAGCAGTGACCTCCTTAGGTCAGTAAGGAATTTCAAGTTCAAATATGCCACTCTTGGAAAAATGAATAAACGTGAATCACAATCACTGAAATCCAGTGTCTATTATGTGATGAATATCACATTAAATCATAGGTGCTAAACGCTAACCATGGCAGAGGTTTCTAACCCATAAGTTTCTAACACAATTGGGGGCCATGGAAGAAATCCTTGAGATTGAAAGTGAGTAACAATCTTTTGATACCCTGGCATTGTAAGTTTCAAACTGATACAGCAAATTCTATGCAAATAGTATAATCTGGCCGTCAAATATTGTCACCTACGGTTTCAGAATCACGACTTAAAGAAGGTGAGGTATCCCTGCATTAAAATTTAAGATTGGTTAATGATATGCTTTTAATATCTTACGAAAACCATCGATGAAAACGCCAATAAAAAAATAACGCTTACTGCAAAACACCCAGCCTAAATCAAGACACTTCACTGAGGAATTTGTTGCCCACACCACTCAAAGGATACTTAATTGATTTTGCATTTAAGCAAAACAATAACTGCAACTTCAAATTCTAAAAAATACCTATTTTTGCAGTGGCGAATTAGTCGATAGTCGAGTAGATACTAGACACTTGCATAAACTTGATAGTCAGTCAGTAAGAATCCTGAAATAGGTGACCTATGTCTATCACGTCAATTATTTTAGAAAATTTGTAAAAATTACAAGTTGTGTGTAATGTTAAGAGTGCCACCTAGTTATGAAAAATAAGCCTATGTCGAAAAACTACATAAAATATTATAATTAACCATCTCCAAAATGATTCAGTTCATATTTGTGTCATATAAACGTAATATGTATTACGAGGAATAAATCTTTATTATCATCTTGCACAAAATGAACCCAATTATAACCATTCTAAAACTATAGTACAATTTAATTGCAGGTGACTAGTGATATAAATATAAAAACGTTTCCAAAAAGGAGTAACATTGTATCTCTTGGTTGCACATAAGTAGTGAAAATGCAGTGATCTCTCAACCCATGCCACACACCCTGGCGGCGACTCTCAGGGTATTACGTAGGCGTAAATGTTGATGAGTCCCTGTGATTTTTGCATTGAGGGTAAAGGAGAGTTGGAGGAATTAGTTCACGCGAGAAGCAGGGAAAGGTGGTGAAAGGATCGAGGTGATATGAGAAAGTCGCACGAACGGGAAGTGAAAGCAAGGATGAGCAATTAGGGTTTGAGGAAGGACACTTGGTCGCTGGAGATAAGGAATTAAGGGTGGTTATGGCATTATGGGAAGAGAGAAAGGAGACCTTCGCAAGGGCTGAGGGAAGGGGAAGGGTTCTTCGGAAGAGCTCAGGGACATCGTGGAAAAACCAAGGGTTAGGGAAGGGAGAAGTGAAGAGGGGGAAGATTTGGAGTCTTTATGGTCACAAATAAAAAGAGCTACCCACGTCATCTTTCTCAAGATGCAAAATGGTGAAAAGGGAGATCAATTTAACTTGAAAACAAAAATTCGATTACCGATAAGTCTCTCCCAATGAACGGGTAGACTTAAAGCGTCACGAAAACACGCGATGTAAACAAACCAGGCAGGTTGTAGGATAGAGCCGCTAGACTATTGTTGTAAACACCATGACAGATCAGTTGAATACGACTGGGTTATACTTGAGGAAATATTACTTTGAAAAGGTAGAGTACTGCATTTTACCATTTTGATAAAGCTCTTGTAGCAGCCAGAGTGCAACATTCTATAGTATGCCCAAAGCAAAGACGCAATTTTTTCCTCCGAAAAGAAGTACTTCAAAGTTCAGCAGTTTCAAATGTGTTTTCCTTGTATACCCTGGTATTCAACTCACCCTCATCAATAGTGTCATAAAAGCAGGTATGAAACGCGCATGATCTCTGCCAGTTTGGACTTTTATTGTTTCCAATGTTTACGAATCATTTTCAAACAGTTATTGCTTAAATATAAGATCTAGTATTTTCCTGGCGAATAATATGAAGGAATGTTTCTCGGGCTTGCCACCGTTTAATAGGCTCCATTACTGCCAGGGTTTCAAAGAGCGACTCGCTCTCCATCTTCAGAGCTTCTGAGTGCCGGATTTTACATTGCTGCGAAGCATAGCATAAAAAGAGACCACACAATACAATGGGATAAGGCAGAATTACTTAGCCGATCACATTTCATTTGGGATAGACTCACCAAGGTGGTCATTGAGATCCATCTCGAAAATAATAAAATAAATAGAGACACTGGTTTCAACCTCAGTACCACCTGGAAGCCAGTAAAACATTGCATGCGAGAGATAAGGAAGGGCGGCCCGGCGGTGAATATTCAAGGAGGCCAACAATCGGATCCGTTAAATTTAAACCGACGTCTCGACCAATCGGGAGACACCTGACCCGGGCAAAAGATACACATAAGATATAATATAACGGCAATAAGGTAAAATCCGGCACTCAGAAGCCCCGAAGATGAAGAGCGAGTTGATCTTTGAAACGTTGACGGTAATGGAGCATATTAACCGGTGGCAAGCCCGAGAAAAATTCCTTCATAGTTATTGACTTTTAGATTTTATGACTGATTCTAATTCTAAATGCGATGAAAGGCTTTGTTACGTGAATTTAGACATGAGAGGGATACCAGTAAAAAAACTGTAGATAATGAAATGGAGTAACCATTAGACTAAAAGATAATATACCTACTAACTCACGAATATATGTTAATATTTTAATTTGTTTATAGAACTAGACTTAGCCGGCCCCTGCGGCGGTGGGGTTAATCCCTCGCCTGTCAATCCCAGGTTCGCGGGTTCGAATTCCGCCCGGAGATGATTTTCACTGCCCGGGTCATGGATGTTTGGGCTTGTGTAGCGTTATTAGTTGAAATATCCGATATAAAGACCACGTGTTGTTTTCGAATTAGTGATAAGTAAATAAAGAAATAAATATAGTGTCATTTATAGCCAACATTTCATGTGTCTTGTTGCTGTAATTCTACCAATTTCCTCAGTGTGCCTCTCAGGTATGCAAGCAGTGTTTCCACGGAATACTATTTTTTGCATGCCTGTATGGTAGTAAGCGTGAGTGGGCAATATAAAATTGTAGTAATAGTATGTCAACGTAATATCTCTATGATTGGCAATGAATGCCTGGTTCAACCCCTTCCACAAACCCTTGAGGTGGCTTTCAGGGTATACACCTACATTTACACAATACCCTGCAAGACACCAAAAAGGTGTGCGGTAGGGGGTGAATTCACACCAAACATGCACCACATTGTCTCGAATTAAATTTTGCGCTGCTATGGTGGTGGTTTGGGATGGTTGGCGCTGGTGTAATGCGATGTTGGCGTCCCTTCCATGAACCCTTGAACTACGGTGAGCTAATACGATCGAGGCGTTCGCCAGTTATCCGTGGGGGAATGCACTACTTGCTTGCCAATAAAGGAGCTGTACCGGATTACTAAACTTGCTTTGCTCATTCCTACACGCTACATAACATACTTAAAAAGGATTACTTACAATATTCCAATCGAAAAAAACATTTAAAAATATTTTATTAGCAAAGTATTTATTTAGATGTAGATGAATATGTACCAACTCCCTTTATGTGTTCCAAATCCTACTGTTTTCCTCAATCTTCATCTCATTCCCAGCATTCTAACCTCTGTAACGACATTCAATAAACCATCTCCCTTAATCACTTGGTCCATCAGCCTACTCTGCCTCCTCCTAACTTCTTTCCGCAACATTCTCTCCTCCCAAACAACTCTCAGGACCTCCTCATTTTTCTTCCTTCCCATCCATCCTACCTTTTCCATTCTCTTCCCCACTCTGGGTGTAGATGCGGAAGGAAATAATACCCAGGGGAGGGAGTAACGGAGTCGGGAAAGAAATCATTTAGAATCATCAAGAGGAGGAATGGAAAGGAAAGGGGAAAAAAAAGTTTCGCGTCGGAAGAGGGAAGAGATGATCCCCAAGTTGGACCCACGCTGTTATGACTACAACAAGGAACTCGTGGAGTATGGGAAACTGGGCTTCGGGGTACAGTTAGAGAGGAATGGCGCGGAAGGAATACCTATAAAAAAAGAGAGAGGGAGGAAGAGAGGATTCAGATTTTCTGCCTTTCCTTTTACCTTGTGGTGGAACGATTCGGAAGGCACGAGTAGGTATGGTGAGAATGAAAGTGAGAAAAAGTATCTTTCTATCAAAAAAGTACTGGGCAAATGTAACGATCATGAACGATAAATTAGTTACTTTTCAATTGTTAGACCTTGTCTGGAATACGCTGCTAATATATGGGATCCTCACAAACTCGTCTTAACGAACTGGAGCGTGTGCAAAAAAGATCGGAAAGACTTGTAAAAGTCGGTATTACAATTATTACATTAGCGAAACAAGTATATCGGTTAATGGTAGTTTTCTGGGGGGCAACGCAGGTAGACGGTCATTAGCGAGGGTCTCTGCTCGCGATCGGCCTAATCCGTCCCTTGCTCGGCTTCGACCCTCATCAGCGACCGGACTCTCGCGGCAAGGGGCCGCGCGGATTTTTATGAAATAAAAAACATTACCAATTGTGAACATGGTACTTTGCCTATACTATGCATATGTTTCAGACATTTTTGCCTATATTTGAGTGCTATTACGTCACAAAATGGCGGACTCTCTCTTATTATAAAATATATTCCTTAGTATATATACACAAGAATGTCGGTGGATAGCATAGGTAGCTTCATGTTGATATAGGGACTTTAAACTTACCCAAATAACATCATTTCTGCATTCTCCCTTTGTTATTTTACTATTTTATTTTTAATGGCAATTTTTTTTACTAGAATTAGGGTTCCTATTCCTTTTAAAGAATGATTTGTAATGCAAATTTACCATTTGCCACACACCTTTATGGTGGATTGCAGGGTATTGTGTAGATGTAGAAAACAAACGTTAACTCACTCTATGAATCCGTAGTGACTATTCAAACGGGGAGCGTCATCTACGGGCCCCTAGGTCAAGGGCTGACGAAAGTACCAACGTGCCGCAGCTTGCTTTGGCGAAGCGGCCCGTCCTACCTTCGTGAGGTAATTGCTTGCCCGCTCCCTCTCCCGGGACCGAAGCGAGATAATTGCCCGCTCGACTGCCGCGGTGCATTTCCGATAGGGCGAGGTGAGCTTTATTCACTTTTTTTCTGTCCGCTTAATCCCCCGAACAAGAGCGAGGCACGCTCTGAATTAAGCGTCGGTCCCTTTAACGAGGGGAATCGTTTCAATAACCGCGCCGAATCTCGTCCTCATCAAATGGGTACCTGCGAATAGCCACAGGGCTGCATTTGGGGGCGGGTTGCTCGCGGAGACATGCGTCATTAAGGTCGGTTTTGATGGCGGGTGGGAATTTAAGCTCACTAGAAGAGAAGAACTCTGTTCATTTGACATCCGGCTCGTGGGAAAAAACTCCATCAATGTCCGTAAGGATGACCGCTTTGAATATCGATGAGAATAATTACCATTGGTTATTTATTTCTGGGTAGTGAAAAGCAAATTGGCGATCTCCATGCATATACTACAGGGAGTGAAAAGAGTTTGATTTCAATGAATGCACTCTAATTCGTTCAAGGAAAAGTAGAAACACTAATAAATTGAAGAATATTGTTGGGATCTATATTTAAAATCCATGGACGATAGGCAATAATTTGCCCAAATTATTATTAGCATACATGTGCTCAGTTTCTTCTAACTACTATTTAAAAAAAAAATTTTTTCTAAACCCCAAAACAGTCACTAACATTTCCATGAAAATGATCTGTATAAAATGAAAATATAATTTTACTTTTGGATAGAAATATGGGTTTGTTTGAGATATAAGAAAGCCTTTATCTCGAAAAGGTTCGTATCGAATATCTCTAAAAAATGCAAAGGATATAAAGAAAATGATGAAGATGATAAAGTTAACCACAATACATCAGGTTACTTGACTTTTTGAACAGGTAATAATTACATAAACGTTGTTCTTTTTACCTACCTGGCATTCATAAACCTTCTATGGCTCAATGTTTTGGCATATTTATGCATTCAAACTCTTTAATGGGGCTTTCTCTCATTTTTATGATTTCTCTGCGGATCCGTAGAAATATATCATTCTCTCCTTCTCTTCCTCAAATCCGAAAGATTTGTTTTGCATTTCCCCCACTCCAAACCGTTTATTCGTTAAGTTCAATGAATAAATCAGAAGTTATGTTTAAGTACTCAGGTCCCTTCCTTTTCCGAATTTCAATGTTTTTTTTCGGAGGAAGGAAATGTTCCCCAAGCGATATATTTCCCCCTCTTCCCCTTCCCCAAAGAGTGCGCCCCCTAAGGGTGAGGGGATGGAATCCCTAAATTCCGTTTCCGACCTAACTGCTGCCCAACCTACCCGGGATTATCACCGCTGTTGACTCAGACTCGGAGAAGAAAAACTTAGGCTAATTGGGAAAATATTGGACTCGACTGATGTGCTAACGTCCCACTTCCAGGACGGAAACAGAAAGTAAAAAAAAGACTGTCAAAATGGCAAAATCGAAGGAACGTTCGACTCGCGAGTGGGGAGAGAATGTCTCTTTTCCGTTATTCGCGAGGTACGGGAGGGAAAAATGGAACACGGAAGAAGTTGGTGGGATAGGATAAAATTCTTTGAACAGAGGGAAGTGGGAAGAGAGGGAGAAGCGGAAAGTGAAGAAGAAATAAAGTGAAGTTGAGAGGAAAAGTGGAGAGTGACATTTTATCTTTCTATTCATGTCTCTGACTACAGCCACCTCATAGTTGTGTGGCAGAGGTTGAGTTGTTACCCACTCTTTGAGCTGTCACACTGAGTACATGCAGCGAAGTTAACATACCTACCTACCTAGATAGATATTTCTATTAGTATCATGAGGGATGCACTAAAAATTCTAATTTTAAAAACATGCATTATAAATATTACTATACGGAGAAAAAAAGTGTAACGCTGATCGCTAAAAAAACTACACGCTGATCCTGGTTGAACCCTCTTTGGTAGAATAACAAGAATCCTGGTATTAAAATTACCAGAATCCTGGCTGCCAGGTAAATTTTAACCTCTACTCGACTCTAATATCTGGAAATTTTCCTTGTTGAAATAGAATTTTAGCTCTTATTTGCATGTCTCAAGTAATGCATGGTTGGTGACCTTCACCCCCTGCTACACACCCTCGCTAAGGTGCTATGCGGATTTAGATTTAGAAATTGGGACAGCTTGCACTTCAGTCTGTGATCTGATATTGACTCCAAACACAAATCTTACTATAATCTTGACACACTACCAAACCTATGGTAGCATCTTAAAAAAAAGTTAAGAGCTATTTGTATATATTCTACAAACTAGGGCACTGGGATATTAACTTTCCGAACCATTGTTCACGTCGTCTCTACGGGTTCCTAATATTGACATTCGTTTCCGGGTGGGTGGTGTTTTTCCGAATCTGTTCAACATTCATGGGCTATTCAGACCGGGAGGAACAGAGAAGCAGCGGCAGCCTTGTTATTGCGGTGATCATTAAGCCCGTAAAAACACGAGTGAATGTGGGTAACGGTCACGGTTGGATTGTTATAACCCCAGAGATCACACTTCCGAGAACGAATCGGTTGTAACGACTGGGCGTTTGTTTTCTCGGCCATTTTTTTTCCTCCCTACCCGACTTGTGAAACGAGCATGATTCTCGCCGAGACCGTTAACCAAACCTTGCAAATACTTTAAAATGTTTCCCAACATCAGGGAAAGGGAGTTGATCTATTTAATATATGCTCACATTATATGGGTCCAAAAAGATCAAAAGGGATTTGATTTCAGAAAACTGATAGTGTGCAGTGGAGAGTATTTTTATGATCCCTGGTTGAGAATAAATCTTTCGTAGACCTCCATGAGATTTTTGACCGAAGCTGGCCACATTATATTGGTCAACAGAACCACAATAAGATAAAAAAGATACACAAAACCATAGATAGATTCAAATATTCGTGCTTTCCTTAAACAATTCGTGGATTTATTTATGAACAATTTCAAGATTTCTCACGCCATGATGACTCAAACAATACCACAGAGAGTTTAAAAAATTAATTTTTATGCGCATAGTTAGCGGCATTAATAGATTACCGCGAAGATACCAGGTAGATATAACATATTGTGGATTGTATGTAAAAGAGTAGGCCGTAATGATTATTTAAATATGCTTATGCTCAACAGTACTAACTCCACCTAAGCACCAGTTAAAAACGTGCTCGAGGGTAAATCCTATTGACAACAGCTGATGCTACCAAGGTGATAAATAATTACGCAGTCCCCATTGTGCTCTTCCCGAAAATAAAGAGTAGAAACTCGCTGTGTGGACGCCTTGTCTTCGAACATAGAACTGAAACTTGTAGGTCTTCGAATTAGGGAGGAGTTGAGAAGTATAGCCGGATGGAAAGGATAAGTGTACAACACTGAAGTAGAGGGAAGGTGAAATTGGAGTGTGGTAATATTAGTGGATAGCGGAAATTTTGCAACAAAAAGGAAAAATGCTAGTGACTGCAGTAGGGAAGAAATTAATACATAAAAAAGAATGAGTTCGAAAAAGATCAGGTTCTCTGGGTGGTGAAAGGAAGGCAGGAGATATGGGAATACGGGAATTAAAAAAGAGAAAGACTGCAAATACAATAAGCAAATGCGAATTAATGATTAATATATATGGATGAGAGGATAGCCTACATGGACTATCCGTGAGCGAACAAATAATTGTAGAATATTTATGACGACATATTTCATGTTTTTGCTAAATGCTAGAAGTATTAAGTATGTATATGTACTCAATACTTTGCGGCGTAACTATGTGGAAATTCATGTTCAATTAAAGAATCAAGTAACTATGTATATTTCCACTTGAATTTATTAGGTACAACTAGTTTCAACGCATAGGCGTCATCTTCAGGTACAAGTCAAAGGTACTTTTTTCTCTACTTTTTTGGGTATATATGCCAGCGGAAAAGAAATATTGACTTGTACCTGAAGATGACGCCTATGCGTTGAAACTAGTTGTACCTAATAAATTCAAGTGGAAATATACATAGTTACTTGATTCTTTATTACGTATATGTATACAGTTCTTCAGCTTTACACTTCTTTTAATGTATAATTAATAATATTTGTTGTAAAATAAATAGGGAATGAGGACTGGAAAAATTAAAAGCCTTAAAAATAAGGGTGTAGAGGAGAAACAAGAAAGTGCGACGGACGGAAAGACAGAAAAATGGAAAGGTGCTGAATATGGTTAGGGAGGATAGAAAATTGTTGTCAGACATTAGGAGAATGCCTGATATTTAAATATTAAGCTTCCATTGAAAAAGAAGGAAAAGTCAGATTAGAGATATTCAGAAGAAATCCAGTAGGCGAATAGAACAGGTACTAACGGACAACGGAGAGCTGAATGTTATTATCGAAGTTAGTATGCTGGGTAAGTGAAGGTGACGAATAAACAGAAAAGTTATTACGAATTGTATGAAAAGGTAAGAAATATGCCAACTTGAGGAGAGAATAGAGTTGATATTGAGCCGAAATTGAGTGCAACGCAAAGAAGAGCAGAAGCATTGCATCAAAACCAACCCTAACTTGTACATAACCTTCAATCGATGAAAAAAGTGGCAAAAAAAAATTAACTCCCAAATATTACTTGATGACCTACTCCAAATTGATATCCACAAAGTATCAACCTCATCCACAACTTACAAGAAAGATAATGTTGCTTATAAGTTGGCATAACCCTCAAATATTACTTAATTACTTACTCCGAATTGATTTACATGAAGTATCGACTCCATCCAACATTTACAGTATAGTAGACCACGATATTTACAAATTGACATTCAAAGATGCATATCTCCGAAAATGCGAAGATACCGAACTTAAAATATGACAGATTGTTGAAGAGCATAAACACCAAGGCTCAGATAAGTTTAGAGAGAAAAACGAGAGAAATGCAAAAATGTGACTTGGAGTCTGAGAAAGCTAATTTTCTAGAATCTGCCACAAAAGGAACCTTTATTTTCGGAATATCTCAGAAATCGATCCCGGATGTAACGACGAAAATAAGGGGAAGAAAAAGCAAAAAAATAAATCTGTGTAGATATTAACCATGCCACCAAAGTTTGGCAAGTTAAAAGAGAGTTGGGATGTGCTTTGATAGGGACTTACGGCAAAGTTGTCCGTTATCAACGAGGAAATAAAAGCACTAAAGGGGATTGATTTTGGTATTAAGGGAGATTGGATGAGGATTTGGTTAGGGCGGTTGGCAGATGATAAGATCGTGGGTGAGTCAGTCAGTTGGGGAGTCAAAAAGAAGATATATGACCGCACAGATATACGGAGTGGTGATAATTAACTTGCAATAGATGGGACCCATTTCCATGGTTACCAGGCGATTGGCAAGAAACACCGGTTTGAGAACTATACTGAATCCAAAGCCATGGGTGAGAATATAGCTCCTAATTTCACGTTATAACTGTCGTTATCAATAAGCCTAACATCTATGTAATCGCACTGTTCACAATAATTGGACTAACAACTCGCTGTAGCAGTTGAAATCAGTGACTTGAATAGCTGGAAAAAATGTTTAAGATTTGAAATAGTTTTTCGCTATTCTAGTAGTAGTTATTTGGGGAAAATGTCAGAAAATTGACGTCATTTCCGCTATTTAGAATAGGTGGGCATTTGGAAAAAGGAAAGAATTTTCAGGAAATGGGGGAAGGCAGAGAGAAACCCGGCGTCGGAATCAGCTAGCTCTTAACAAAATGCACCATGGGGTTTAGGAATTAATGTCCTATCTGACGGACGGAGCACTGAACTCGACAATGCTGTACACAAGGAATTCCTGAACGGGCCTGTACATCAAAGAAAAATCCGCCACTGCTGGAATTTAAACCAAGATTCAAATTCAAACTAAGCCATTTCTAACTAAATAAACTCTTCTTTGAGTACAAGAAAATTTCCCTTATCCAGAAATTCATTCCCTGAACTTAATCCCAGATTTCTTATGGAATTCTTAAAAAGCAAATTTAAAAAATGTAAAGCGTTAGTTGTATGCGTAATTTCTTTAATAATCGTCTCTGAAATTAATCCTTGGAATAGGTGCCAGTTATATCGAGGGTTTTGATGATAGTAACAAAATTAAAGGACATTTTATACCCTCAAATGTATGAAAATTGTTAGTTAGTTTGTCGTTAGCTACGAAGCCAAGACAGCATCAGAAATTACTAAAACTAGACTGCTTAATCTTTAGAATACGATCGTAATAACGTAGGAGGTAAGTTGGATTGGGAAGTAGTATGCATAATTGGGGAGGAAGTTTCCGAATGATATTATGTGTGGGCAGGGAAGGTTAATTAAGCTGGTATTAAGGTGATGTTTTTGAGGGTTGAAATTGATGGATAAAGATGGTTTGATTGACATGACGAAAAATGAGAGGTATGCGTAGCTAATGAGGAAAAGGATGCCTGAGATAGCTAATTCTCTAGAATTTAACACAGGTTAATTCCGCTGCATGGGGGCTTTTAAAATATTTAGATAAATTTTCAAATCCATTTTAAACTACCTAAGTCATGTTTAAATAATATTGCTGGTAACGATTCATAATAACGCTGGACAAATGATTAAAGCTACATTTCTTACTGCTCGTTTTAAAGTTTAATGAGGAAATAATTAGGATAGATACTTTTTAAATTATGAACAAACGGAATAGAAACTTCAAGCATTCCAAGGTAGCACTTATATTTTTCATTCCTTTTGCAAATCAGGTATTACTACAAACATGGTCACTAGCGCGTGAAAAAATGCCACATTTTGGTCAATAAATAGAGATGGAAATTCATTTATATCTGGGAATTTTGGAAAGGAATTGTAAATTTCGAGGGTTCTTCTTGGATGATAAGTGCGGTAACATGCCCACCCCCCCTGTAATTCCGTCTCTAATCTGCCCGCGGTAGTTACATCAGCTAGACGCATCATTTTTCCCAGCGAAAATTGAGGGAAGAAGGTCGGCTTATTAAATGCCCCTTCACTTGTCACAAGCGCAAAATTTGAGGTGGGACTTACTCAAGCTCCTGGGACGGCGTGAATAAAACCCGAAAAGGTGGGAATGACCTTCGGCTTTTAGAGGGGATACGGGGTCGTGGCTGCGGTTCATTATAGGGGCAGGCGGAGAAAATAACAGGGATGGCTTTTGACGAAGGGAATCTTGGGATTAAGCCCGTGAAGGTAAACCGCACCGCATCGAAAAGAGCGGTGCGAATACGGACCAGACCTTTCAGAGCGAGCAGCAAACTGCGAATAATTAGGAGAGAACGGTAAAGTGATGAGTGAGGGGGGATTTCAACGGATCTTTCATTTTAATTTCCATCTTTCCCTCACGATTTTCACAGAGTATTTGCGTCGGTTTCATCGCAGATGAAAGGAAATTCAGCCGTCAATCCCGTGAGCCTGTAGACCCCAAACCTACTCCATTATTAACGAAGGTCCACTTTATCATTTAAGATTAATGACGCAGGGCTCAAATGATTTATCGAGAATTCATCGAATGCATTGTGTTCTACTTCAACGATTTGCATGCCGCAATAATCATGCTCCTTAATTTTGGAGAAGTAATAGAAAACTATTAAAATATCCAGGAAAACAATTTTTAGCACTTGGGAACTCACCGCAGAAATAATTTTTAATCTCACTAAAGTAAAAATAATTTCTGAGCATTTATGTAACTGATGACCATTAAAGTGTTTTACCACGTATTTTTCTTTGTTCCAAGTTTCAGAATATACAGCCTATGCATGAGATGCATTCCTCAACGAATTAGTTTTGATCAGAGAACTAGAAAAAGTGCAGCGCAGAGTAGCTAGTCTTGTTAAAAGGAGTTACGATAGTTTAAGCAGTGCATTTAAATTCATAGAAGAATTAAATAGGGAATCATTATCAGATCCTGTGCTAAAGAACTGATTAAATCTCCAGCAAAAATTTAAAACAGGTAGGTTTACTGAAGAGGTTAGATATATATTACGAACCCCTAAGTATTATGCTATATTTGACTAGAGAAAAAAAAGATTAGAAATATACCGATGGATTGAAAACACCATTTTTCCCGCGTACGATACGAGAACATAATAGGGGGATAGATAGAAGAAATATTGTTAGAGTAATCTGTAATGGAAGCTCATTTTTGGTAGCTCTTAGCTGCATGGTTAGAATTGAATGGTTGCTCTTAGTTACATAAAATTGATGTATGTCTGGTGATCCTCATCCCCTGCCACACATCCTTGCGGTGGCTCTCAGGGTATTACGTAGATGTAGTTGAAGTAGGACCCAACGGCTGTACTCAACACTCGGAACCCAAAAGCAGATGTTCAATTCAAATGCAACAGATAATAGAAGCGTACCTACCGTTTGATAAGCTAATATAGAAAAGAGAGAGAGGTAGATACCATGTACAAATCAAATTAGGCAGATTAAAACACGTATAAGAATATCCTCAATCACATCTGTGATATAGAGACATCTGTCATGATTCACATCCTTGAAGCACTGGCGAAAGATTCGTAAAAAATATCGTATTCCCTTCCAACAACAACATTTAAAAAAAAATTGTTATTGCTACTTAAACCACGTATTCACATTAGGTGTACAAAAAAGGTATTTAATGGACAATTACCCAAATTGCAGCTGATACTGAGAGTGTAAAGCCGAGTTTACACGATGCATTTACCCGCGCAAGGACGTTGCTGGACAGATGCGTGAATAGATGTCTGGACAGATGCGCGTTCTCGCACTTGAGGAGTGTTTACACGATGCTTGTGTTCGCGCAATTGTTCGACCATTTTCTAGATACGCATTACGCGATTTCTTTTGTATTACTAATATCAAGCGCCACTTCTACGAAACAGACAACATCATACCTGAACTTCAGTTATTGTTATTGACTTTGTTGTTGACGACTACAAATTGCTCGCACACATTCACCAAAATAGAACAGGGGCTATTTTCTGTGCACGCATTCACGCATTTGCGCAATTTTGAGTGTTTACACGGTGCAATTTTGATGGTGAACGTGTTCACGCATCTACCCGTGCGTGTAAATGCATCGTGTAAACTCGGCTTTAAACATGTAATATCCCACAATACTTGACACTACCCGACTGGTTTCAACGCTCGGTTTGAAACCGATCGGGCAGTAATAAACACAGTAGAGTATTAAAGTTTTTACTCTCTCACAAGTCTATTTAACAAAATAAAGCCAAGCAGTTGGCGTTATGCAAATGATATGATGGTGAAACATGATCGAATATTCTATTTCCTACCCACATTTTTCCTTTCAGTTACTCAGTGTGCCCGTTTCGCAGTGAAAGTTGGAAGAACACTGCTGTAAAGTATAGTTTTTGCTTGAAAGTTTCAAAAAGTGAAAAAGATATGAGAGATATTAGATTTTGAGTTCTTGACTTTAAGATTAATTTTACTTAGTTCTCTCCTCACGTTATCAGTACAGAAAAAGAGAACTGTTTCTTAGAAAAAAGAAAAAAGCCCCTCCTTTTGCAAGGATCGACTATTTCTTGAACGCTCATGCCTTTAAGTCCTTTCAGCCATGGATTCTGATGCAACGGATGCCAGGAAAGAACGGTCAAAAAAGGTCTTCGCCGCTGATGGACAGTTTTTTTTACGCAATCCGTCAACCCATACGTGCACTGTGGGCAATATGCTTTGACGAGCGGACGGAGGGAAAAAATTTTAATATTAGTTTTCACGGGAGGAAATGCTGAAGCCATTTGGGCATACCGGGCATGCGCGTATTGAGGTTGTGAAACGGTGTTACGCATCGCGGAAAATTTTTACAACCTCGTCTCGCTGTCTCGTAATTTATTATGCAACGAGTTCACGAGATCCACCGAGCAACATCGCAGGCTTTACCACTTTGTACCGTGAAAATTCGCAGCATCTGAAGGGTTGAAGCCTCAGGTAGTATGACCTCATCCATCAACGGGAAAAAAATGGACAAGATGCATTGAGCCGCTTCGTATGAATAAAAGTGACGAAAATAATACCGGGGAAGAAGCTTACGTAGAGCTATGAGACTCGTTGTGACAAAGTTGGAGTGCAGATAGTACGTTTAAGTATACGATATACCATTACCTTTCAATACTAGGCGAGAGAGAATAACAGCGTTGTGGTGTTAGGACGTTAAAAATGACTTGTGAAGAGTCTATATGTAACATGGGATGTTACACAGCTAAGGAGAAAATGTGATTAAGATGGCATTAAGAAGAGAGAATAAAAATTAATTTTCGGGATGCAGACAAGGATAAGGTAATGTGGGTGGGAAGGAGAACAAAAGAGAAAGGGCTGAAGATGGTATGACAGAGAAGGAGGTCGACTGAGTGAATTGAAAGAGAACTGAGTGATTGGATGGAACGGGTAATAAAGGGTGAAGGTGTCTTAAAGCACGTGTTAGAGAAAGTTGCATATTATAATATAGATGGGGATTTTAGAATAGGTATATCGATTATGATGCAAAAGACAACTCTATTGGGAATTATATTAACAAATGAATGTTTTAACATTGTTTACTCATGCATGCTTTGAGAAAATAAATTAGTTAATAAATATAGTTACAGAAATTCCCGACTAGTCATTAATTATCACATTTATTAGCATACATGTTCCAGCGATTTAGTAACACGTGTCTCATGAATGCAAATTTAAAGTTGTAGTATTGTACGTCTCAGTTGCAGGTCAGTAGTTCATGAACAGTCTATTATTTATACATTCCTGCATGATATTAAGAGTACATTTAACTATCTCTGGTTTAAAGTGCATCCCTTGTGATGGTTCATCAGACACTTTGTGTTTTCAGACCCTGCCACAGACCCTTCAGTGGTTTGCAAGGTATTATTTAGATGTAGATGTCAGTGAAATAGAAAGAGAAAAAGAAGAGGTGGCTTCGTTGGAAAGATGGAATTTAGGAAGTAAGCGGATCTAAAGGACATTATGTGAAAGTAAGGTTAAGCGGGAAGCTTTTTTTATACCCATCTAAACCTAATTTAACCGATTGAGCAATAATAAAAATAATAAGCCATTACCGTTGCTTGAAGTATTATCCTCTAAAAAAAAGAAGTCGCATTTACCAGTTAGGGAGAACTAACGACAGAGTCGTCATATTTTATATCAATCTAATAAATTTTATTGATTTTTATTTTTGTAATACTCTCAGATATCTGAGAAAACAGCGACTCGACGTGACAAATTAAGAAGAACCAGAATCTTAAACTTAAAAGGAATTAAAGTTGGTTTAGAGTATTTTGTTAAGAAAATATTTGGTATTGGAAAAAATATTCATACTAAATAAATGGCTAAGATATGAAATGCATACTGCTCCATACAATCTGTGTTACAAAACTAATACATTAGCGTCCGCGTAAGAGAAAATTTGTGATTCATATCACGATTTCCAGTACGCACAAGAATATTTGTTTCGCTGAGAGCAGGAGAAATGAGGACCGTAAAAACAAACGCGCATCGTGCAAAAAGGCCGATCATCACAAAACAAATCACCGGGGTTGTTTTACAGAGCGTGCTGACCGATCGTTTTTAGCTACGCTAAAGCACAGAAATGCATCATAAGAGTTTTTTCCTGGGATGTTACGCATAAAACAGCAAGTAAAAATAGGAAAACGACCTATTTTGGAGGTAGATGTCATCCTTTATTCAAAACCGATAGCGTGGTAATTTATCGCACGCTGCATTTCTCATAATTTTCACTCTTCTCCAGAATAGCAAAAATCCTGCAACTGCAGCAGTTCTCAAAATTTCTCACTCCGTTGCGATCTTCTGATTTATGTTTGAAAATTTGAGTGCATTTGAAGGAAGAATTATTGGAACATAAAAAAACGTCGCAAAGGCTCCCGGGAAAATTTACTTACCCTACTCATACCCTAGGTTGAAATGTTGATCCGTTAATGGCAGTGTCACAGTCAGATCAGAGAAAGCTTAGCCTACATATTCTCTTCACATATTTACCACAAATTTGTCAGTATAGTCGAAACTTAACATGATATAAATATTTTAATAAAAATTTAATTCTATTCCAGTGTCCGAAAATTTCAGAAAATCTCAGCTCATCCTTAGTTTAAAAAAACTACTGGGACTCTGAGGGTTACAATAATGAGAACTTTCAAATATACTGATTTTGGTTACAACCACAATTTCATGGAAGGATATCTTTCATGGATCAAATCATACACACTCTTGATAGGTTATTAAATTATCTTAGAGAGGACCATGTTTCTCCTTATCCCGAGAAAACTCTCTAAGCTTGATTTAAAAACTAGGAGAACATTCATGATGGCCAGTTTCATCTACACTCTGTTCAAACATAATAAACCATATAACTTCAATGAATTTTATCATTCTAGAGTGGAATACCTAAATTTTGTTGACAGGGTTGATCTGAATTGTCTTTATGCACCATAATTTCGCTCTAATGCCTACCACCACAGTTATTGGTTCCCAAAGCTGGAACCAACTGCCTATAAATCTAAATTTTCTTCGTCCCTGAACGGATTTTGACGGAACCTTTTCAACCTATTAATAAACAAATTTATACGCTTGCACAGGTCAGCCCTGCAATTTTGAATGCTATGAAAATAATATTTTTTCTGAGCATAAAAGCATTCTTTTGCTACATTTTTAAGCAATGTGCATACGCATGAGCTTTGTGAATATACATGTATACGTATATACTTTGTAACTGTTTATAGTGGATGTGTTTTCCAAAAATATTAATAAATTTTATCAGTAACTCTCCACTTGAATAACATTTTACTCGCCATAGCCTTCAAAACATTGTCTCTCCTATCACCTATAGTTTCTACTACTCCCTACACTCATTCTACCTCCTAAATTCCTACAGTAACTTTCTTTCTTACCTAATGGTGTCCAACATTTCTCGTATGCCCTTCTTTCTATACATTTAACCTCCTGCAACCCGTCTCCAAACGGCTTCTCAAGATCCGCGAGTCAATTTATCCGCTTCCAACATCCTTATGTTCCGTATTCCAACAAGTAATTGCGTCTTCTGTCAAAACAATTCCCAAATTAAAAGTGTGATACTACGATACATACATTTTTACCTAAGATCCAGCCAACAGACATTGTATCAATTTTTGTTCTGATTTATGCCCTCCTAAACTCATATTTATCCTGATATCATTTTCCAGGAAAAAAACATTTTTTCGGAGCAGTGCATACCACATAAATCTACATAAAACCGTTAAAGTCACCGGGAATGTGTGTGTCAGGGGGTGAACCATCGCCAGTTATGCATTTATAATCCAAAGAGAATATATCAGTATGCATTTGATTTGATGCATTTTAAATCCAAAGAGAGAAATTCACCCTTACTATCATTTTGCTATAAAAAATATTAGTTTAAATGTGAACTGTAAGCTACATCTCTATATCCTACAGCGTATAGTGCTAATACTTAAAGGATACATGTGAAATATGTATTCACGAAACGTGTAACCATTTTTTAGTCTGTATTAAGTAACATAGCAATTATTGATTAGTCAGGTATTTATATAAATGTACATATTACTTGATTTTTATTTCCCATATACCCATAGAAACATGAAAATATTGAAAATTGACTGCGACTATTATTCTACATCAAAATCTGCAAAGCCTCTTCTAACTTTTCCTAATACTTTCACTGTAATCTAATACTGCCCCTAATTTTGAAGGATAAAATGAATTTTTGAGCCCATATGTCTCACTATCGGACTCTGTACTTTAATCTTCTTCATGAAATCTGTTATTATACGACCCTTTTGTTGTTATATACGTAAAACGTATTACTAAAACCTGCAGCGTATTCAGTCGGCTCGAGTCTCTCGAGGCTCAAAGAATAGGTTTTGAAGTCTCACTATTTGGCCAGGTCCCAATGGTTCGGAACCACTGGGTTAGGCTACTTGCTTCCCACGCCCAATGTCTGATTTTTAGTCCCGGAAGCGACAGGTATTCATCAGAATCCAGTCCTTCACCTTTTACTGTCTTCTTGTTGGGCCCCTGCTTGAGTTTGGAACGCACTCGTATAAGTCAGCACACTTGCCCGTGGAAAGGGAAAATACCATAAATTTGGCGTCTTAAGGTAAAATTAAGCTATTGATACTTCAGTGTGCCCTTATATTCCTACAAAACTCTTCTAAAATAGCCACTTTTATAGAAAAAATGACCTCAGCTGTCGGTTTATCTTTCAAATAACAACGAAAACATCTAGAATCAGTTGACAAGAGGGAGAAGGCTAGTACTTTTACCACCCAAAACAATGCTTCATGATACATCGGTAAATAACAGATTTCGGCCGTCGCGTGTCGGGAGAGAGAACCCACTCTGGTGCTGAGTCGTACAAAATCTCAACAACAAAAATTATGTGGATTCCTATCGAATGACATAAGTTCTCCGAGCAGTTTCCTGAAGGCAATGAACGTGCTGTAAGGGAGCAAACATTTCCTCGTGGGTGACAAGAAAAAAAAAGATCCCCTCCCGCCTAAAAGCTAATGGCAAGGGTGTAGACGTGACGTCGCCTTACGAGGCGTCTATCACGTGACATCCCTGGCTTGTGTTCGCCACGCCTCCCTGCGGTGATAATAGATTTACTGGACCTCTCGCTGGAGGAGTGAAAACATTCTGTTCGTCCCCTTGACAACTCAGCGGAGCGTAAAATAAATTTGGCAATAAGAGTTTTGGGTGAAAGGGGAGCCGTGTTTTGGACACAAAGAGTCAGAGAGAAGGAAATTAAAGACGCCGGGGAAAGGAATTGAGAAAAAAATATATTTACGTGAAAGAGCAGAGCGCGAAATATTAATTTTAGCGGTTCAGAGAAATAAAACTTTTGAAAGACCGAATTGAAAAATAAAACTCAAATGCCATGGCTTTTTAATTTTTAAGCAAAGTAAACCTTAAATTTTCAGCGAAAAACTACCTTTCAAAGTATGGTAAATTGACTGTTTCCCTGAAAATTGTACACAATGGTAGGGCAGTGGCGTTTTAAATCGTTACCTGACCTCTTATTTATATAATATTATATACTTAGGTACACGATGAATAAAATAACTGTCGGCTGAATTGCCGTTGATAAGGAAGTGACGATAAAAAATTTATATTTATTGTTAATCCGCTTGATTTTTAATGGTTCTTAACACAAATTTACGCTCGAGAAAATTAATTGAGAATTGTCTACTCTTCCAAAAGACTTTTACTTTGGTCCTAATTATTCTAATTCGATCAGTCACCCATCAAATTCTTTGGATAGATCCCGAAAGGTTTATAACTCTGCTAGTTTCCTCTCTGTGTAAAATTCATATGAATTTTTCACCCAATAAAATCGGATCAGGATTTAATTTGAGAGTGATGATAAACCCCTAGCATAAAGCTGAAAATAAAATTTCAGTCAGTAAATAGCTTAAACTTGAGTAATTAAGTTGCTCTACGCTTAATCCACATTAAAGGGTTACGAGTTCTCTTGCAAAGGATAAAATCAATATTATAGGCACAGAAAATGGTAATACATACGCTCCTCGATAGCGGTTTTAAATATACTCGGAAGTTTATAATTTATTTCGCGAATTTGACGAAACATCAGGGAAACGAAGAAGTATCAAGATAATTAATGCATTGCTTGCTCGGTCAAAGTAACTGATATAATTTTCAATGATTTTGAATGATTAGTATGAACAAGTTTTGTTTAAAACTCAAATGCATGAGATCCTTGAGATTCATTTAAGTCCATCATATCAAAAATACGTAGGAGAAGCCAGTAATCAGGTTATAATCAACTGAATGAAATAGTTTTCTCAAAGAAAACCTTTACTCCATAGTAAAAATATTTATTCTTCGTGAAACGTCGTCTTCGGTAACGCCAGGTTAATATCTAGTGGATTGAAGATAAGGAAATGTTTTGTTCGAGTTCGAAAGATTATCTTTCGTGAAAAATCTAAATTTTTTATCGTCCATTTATTAGCGAAAATATATATTCTGTGAAGTTAGAGTTGAATACAGAAATATCATAGAGTAAGTGAATGATTCTCCTTAAGCGCTAACGAGCGTAGATACTAACTATCTATGTAGATACTAACAATCTAGTTGCCTGAGGCCCTGTAGTAAGTATGTTTGCATGTCTATGGTGCACGCTTGATGATCTGCCACACAACCTCGCGGTGGCTTGCAGGGTATCGCGTAGATATAGAGTAAATACACCTATTCTTCGCTGCGCTCCATGTATTTAGCCACTGCGAAGATATCAGATGCCAGCAAGTGCTGAAAACCTTTGTCGTAAATTTGGCCGATCACCAGATGAAGTTGTTCAATCTACGCGAGCCAACTGTTATACGGGAAGAATGGAAGGGGTAGGCAGTTGGTCATCCAAACGGGTGCTAGAGCTTTTTTTAAAGAGTTTCTTGCACTTTGCGGTGATTGCCAAGAAACTGGTCGGAGTGATTTAATACCGAGCTACTGCCAAATTCGAAATACTCTGTTATCACCAAAGAATCAGCAAGAATGGGAATGGACCTTCCCAGCAGTAAATCATTAGGATTTGCTGAACAAAGCGACTTTGCTGTCGTCTCCGTGCCTTCGTGTATCATACGGCAATGGCCATTGTGTGAAGTAGAATAAAACAAAGCCATCGTTCAAAGGTATTAAATGGCAGATTACAAATTCTAGTATAAGCGATGCAAGATTATTTTTAAGAACTTTACATGGTTCATTAAAACATTTTTACTTATACGATAAGCTGCGATTTGTTGCATTGCAAATAAGACCAAATCAAAAAGTGACCAAAAATTTTACATGAAGAGATATAACGAATCATTTGAAAACTTTTCTTCACCAAAAATCAGCAACACTAAGCCAATAAGAAGCCAAGGGGTTTTAACATGACATGAAGACTTGAATTATAAGGATAACAATAAGCTTTAAACGAGTATTTGAACTTTTTTGCTCCAAAAATCTTAAGTTGTATATGAATAATGTACGATCACTGAAGTACTGGTGAACTATATTGAACGAAGCAAATTATTAAATTAGGAGGGATGGAGGGAATAATTTGTTAATTTATATGCGTCATTAAGGGTTACCTAAAAATGTTCCTAACTTACGGTATCATAATATTTACTGTGCATATGATAGGCAAGTTTGACACAGCACATAGTATTACTTCATAAACATTTTGACATGGTTTCTCTTAAATTCCTATCCAGTCAATATTTAGATCTGCAAAAAGGCGCTCAATCTATAATATTTAGTCCATATTAAATACTTGTTGTTTCATCACTGTTTGTAAATAAATTAGGCACTTACTCAATATATTTACCTAGTTATTATATTTAAGAAGAAATCACACTACCTGAGTCTCCTCATGATGAGAAAATTCTTCACCGCTCAAAACTGGTCTCGCATAGGCAAATACGATTAGCCATATTAACCAACTTTTAATTACTAAAATTAAAAAGAATAGATTTTAAATCCATTTGGGATCAATCAATGTAGCAATTAATATATCACATGCCACATCTCGGGTATAGATCTTAAAATTATGGCATAAAATGACTAACGATAAGTTGTTTCATATTTTAGGTACTGACAAGTGAGTGTTGTGAGAACACAAGTTTTGAGTACCTAAAGGTACTAAGCACAATGGAATCATACGAAATATAGAGAAAAATTTAGCTTAGAAATGACATATGGTTCCAATATTTCCTGGAATCATAAAATAGAACAGCTTGATATTAATAAATAAATGAGATTATTTTAGGAAAAGGCATAATTCAATATTTTTTCTTCACTCATCGTTGAAACATACTGCTATTAGAGTCATGATGGGTTTTGCATTGAGAGTGCCTATCCATTCCATTTAATTTATACAAAATCATAAGCCTCATTCAAACATTATTTTTTAGTTATTTTCAACATCATATCACTTTTGATCATATGGTGGATATACCCGTGCTTATTTAACAAAATTGCTTTGATCGTTTCATGTTGGGCGTTGAAATCATTTTTTTATGGGCCCAGTACCGCATGAAAGGCCACGTATTTGATCGAGCACAGTGTTGTAAAACACATCGGAACTAAAATGATTACCCCTGTTTTTTTATCCGATTTGAACGAGAAGAAAAAGAACTCGTTATTTGAACAAGAGATGTAAAATATGATAATGTAAATGGTTCTTCTCAGGAAAAACCACATGTATGCAAATGAATATCGGTGACCTCATCATATTACTTATCAAATTGCCGAGAAGATGTTTCCCGGTCGCCTCGCAGTTGTCAGGGTTGTAACTCGACAGTCTGACCAGGCAACTACGATACGACAGCAAGTTAAAGGAACGCAATATTACAAAAATAACAAAAATATGTCGATAGGGTTAGGTATTTTGAATGTGCGTCATATTACGATATTTTGGCTTGACAGAAATAATTATGATTTCCTATAACGGCCACAAGGCATGCATCAACAGCGAGTATTCCCTAGCCGAATGATTAAATCCTAGTTTAAAGAGTTGTAATGATTATTGCTTTCAGGCTAGTTGGCCGCACTGATTGGATAGCTACAACTCCATTTCTCAATACCTTTGGGAAGTTGAACACGCATCACAATACTTTTAGCTTTGGGTGTCTATTAAAGACATATTTTCTGCGTTTTTTTGAAACTCCTCAAATACATCATCACTAAATGACTCCCTTATGGCGGAAATAATATTAACGTCCAATCACTTTCCGATATAACAGCTGTTATTCTTACAATAAATCTAATACATCGTAAATGTAACGACCTCAGATAAATCGCATGGGAGATCGGATTGCTGTGGTGGCCAGAGTAATTACTGAACTGGTATTTGGTTCAGGATTGGAATCTAGTTTACGGTAGATTTTTTTGGTAAACCGGTCCTTACCTAAGCGCTATGTGGAAGATATGTTAAGTAATCAGCTAGTTGGGTGGAAAGTCAAACAATGGCGCGCTGAGCACCTTCCGATAAGAGTTTGTATAGGGAAGCTAGGTTCATCTCCCCTATTTCTCCTCTTCCTAAAATTTCCAACCATTTATTTAGTCCGCAACTATCTTCAGTGGCATAAAATACCTTACTTGCTGGCCTCCTTTCCTCATCAAAACAACAAAAAGTAGCATGAAAATTTTCAGTCCAGCAATCACGTTTCATACATTGCCATAGAATTTATTTTCAAGAAGATGACACTTAATACAAGTACACTTGGCAAATGTATCATCAGATTCAGTTAGATTCTAGAACTCCGCATGTTTAACTAATGCCTATTTCAAACCATGTAAGAGGGACAATAATTACCTCTCGTCTACCCCAAACATAGTATTTTCCTACAATGGGCATTAAGAACACCAGCGAAATATCTTAGTACCACCTCCCTACCCTCTTACGCGCACAGTTTACTCGTCTTACCTTAAAAATCACACGCAAGGGTCCCGCAACGGAGATATGCAGAGAACAGAAAAACAAGAAGTAAATAACCTAATAACTACAATGGCAGAATATCCACAGGAAAAATCCGGTCAGTGGCTCTCAGAGGGAGTCGAATTCGAGCCCCGGTCAAGGCGCATTTTTTTCTGCAGGAATTCTGCAACTGTGTGCGTATAAAACTGCAATCAGTGGTGCCAGATTTTTCGACCCTCAACCTGAAATTAGATCGCCCTAAACCCGCCCAACACGCCCAATTCCCCTCTCTTCTCGCCGCACGCCAAGATTAACAAAACAAAATTTAATGTTGACTGAGGCAGGCGAGATGTAGTGGAAAGTATACATATTGATAATAAAACAATATGGCACTTTTTCCACAAGCTTTATGTCGGTACGACGCATTTCAACCGCCAGGTCATCATAAGGTACATCAGGTATATTACTCGATGATGACCTGACGGTTGTAACGCGTCGTACCGATATAAAACTTGTGGAAAAAGTGCCATCTTGTTTTACTATCAATATTATCAAAATTTAATATATAGCGACCAGGTGGTTTAATTTCGATATGAAAATAAACATATAGTGTGGTAAACTGTTCAATTTGTATTCATTTTGTCAGATCAAATCCGCGGAAAGGAACAAATAGTGATAAGGTAATATTTATGAAACAAGAGAGCAAAATTGAACAAAATATTAACTATTGCAAGAGGTCATTCATTTAGTATCTTGAAAAACAATTATTCGTATTTTTAGTGATTTCTAACCATGCGACATATTTATAGTTAATAGATTATTTGACTACCGACTTTTACCTCATTGAATTTTCCGTTTTAAATGAGAATAATTCATTATAAGTTCTAATATTGCAATGCTCCATTAGAAAAATATTTTTTTCATTAAAATTTGTTGTTTTCTTGTACCGGAAATGAAGAGCATTCTATTCATGCAAAACATATTTTAGAAGTGCTTAAATTAATGCTTAAATAAGTTATTTTCCCAATTTTCAACAAATTACAAATATTATTAACTGCTCGATCATTTTGGTACGGACTCGCGTCTGGACTCTAGTCAGCGATACTTTACTGATGCTGCTGGCTCAAGCTCATAGACAGTATTATAATCATTCTAAAGAAACAGAAAACATTTTTCGAGAAGTCAACACTCAACGCCCTGAGGACGATGGCAGTGTTAGCCGTCGAAACGTCGGTCTTAGACGTTTCCCTGACCCGGTGGAAAACCCGTGAAGACTTCACCAGCATTATACGCCGGGAAAAAACTAGAACTTACATTTTTCGAGAACTTCAAAATTTGAAATGGTGTGTAAAGCTTTCTTGGGAACAATCTATCTCTTGAAATGTGATGTACCCATTATTCTCGTTAATATTAATATTAGTATTCTACCGGTGAAGGTAGGTTTAAATGGACATTTAATTCTTCACACCCCCTAAATTTCACACGATGTCCCTCTTCAGCCCCTCATACCTCCTGTCACCCATCATTCCATCCAAGCTACGCGTTCTTCTCCTCCCTCTTCCCCGCTTACCCAAAGCTCTTCCCTCTATCACCTCCTTCAAAACACCATCCCCTTTTATTACCTTTTCCATCCTCACCTTCTGCCTTCTCTTAATTTCATCTATCAAATTTCTTTCCTCTCCTACCAATTCTAGCACTTCATCGTTCGTCTTCCTTTCGACTCACTTTACTTTATCCATCCTTTTCCACACCCACATCTCAAAAGCCCTAAGTCTATTTTCATCTTCATTTCATTTTCACTAGTCTTTTCTTCACTTCCCTACTCAACGCCCCTGTTATTATTTCACGCCTACGAGTAAAAGCTTCGTTTGCCAATGCAATTCTCCTTCTCACTTCAATACTGCTATAACCTTTTTCTTCCAACACACTACCTAGATAGCTAAATTGCTCTACCTGCTCTAGCTTCTGACCTCCTACTTTAATCGTTATACTGGCCCTTTCTGTTCTTGAAAATCGCATTACTTTCGTTTTTTCTGGTTTATCTTCATCCCGTATGTTTCGTACTGTCCCTGCAACGCATTGAGTATTTTTTTGCATGCCACGGGCTGACTGGCTGACTAGCGCTTGGTCATCCGCAAACCTCACTGATTTTATCAATTTCCCCCCGACCTTTACTCCAGCCTCCAGCTCATTTGGTTTTAAAATGACGTTAAGTATTTTTCCTCATTAAGTAAAAAGTGAAAAAAATCAACTGAACGGAAACGTGACGGCAAATAATACGTGTGACGTAACACTCTTTTTTCGACCAGCCACCAGGTGGTGCTGCGGACGCTTCCAAGCAGACGGTGCACTCCGTTAAATCTTATTCACTAGTATCAGAGGTTTATTCAGCTAATTTATTGTGATAACTTTGGTCCATTTATTTAAAAATGATTCATTTAAAACGTTCGTATTCATTTAACTAAGAATACCGTGATGTTGGCCCATCGTAGCGCGAATTTCACGCCATTATTCGAATTATCAGAGGAAACTACGAGCAGGATGCCCTGGAGCCTATAAAACGACTATTAATACCATATTCAGCGGAGGAGATTTTCCGAGCTTACATAGTATTCATAGGCATAATATACTATCGGAGGGTGCCCGTTGATTTAAATGGAAAGAGATGGGGGTGAAAATCTGTGAACGTAATAAATTAAATTAAACCAGTAAACTATTAGCTCTTTAAAATGTATGACCAACTATCAAGCATCTCATTGGACTTGGAACAGTTATCAAATTAACCACAACATATAAGGTGAAAACACCGAGTTATCAATTCCTGTGTAAAAAAGACCCTTAAAATATATTTGCGCTAAATCCTTTCTTAGTGCTCCCCTACACCACAATAGAAATATTTCCTGAAAATTTCACACTTTCATCACCAATAGTTTGGGCTGTGCGTTGATGAGTGAATGTGTCAGTCAGTCAGTCAGGAGATGTGATTTTATATGTATAGATATTCACTACAGCTGAGGATCTCTGAAATACAATGGTAAATAAATAAACTATATACCTGTTACGTCAGAAAGAAGGCCGCGCATTCCGCCATTTCTGGGTTTTTTCAAATGAAATTATAATCAACTTTTAATTTTCTAGCAAACTGCGATTTCTTAAACAGCACTTTTTGCGTGAAATGAATACATTGTTGGCATGGCACGAATCACAATTAATTAATTCTGTTTTCTTTGATGAAGGAAACTATTCTATTAGTTGAATGGCAGAAATAAAGCCAGATAGACGCAGATATGAATGAAAAGCCAGGAACCTGGGTAACTGTGATCCTCCTATTTTACATGTTGATTGCAACGGTTTACAAGTAAATGCTTTGCGAAATTTAGAAATAAAAAAACGACGAAGTAAAAGGACAAAGTCCACATGCACTGACATTTTAAACGATATGTCGATTTAAAATGATCACATCTCACCACCATTTTATACCATGACCCCCCTCAAACTAGCCTTCGTCTTCACCAACATGATCCATTTTTAAAACTCCCCCCATATTGCCAATAAATTCATTGCCACCTCCACCGGTCCAACCTAAGCCGAGAGTCCTTTCCTGAATCACGTACGCTCAACCCCTCACCCCCATTTTCCCTCTCCACTTTTCTGCTTCCTGCCAACCACCAACGGTATGTATTAGGCTACTCCCAGATTATTTTTACATTAAGTAGAACAGGATAAAATTAGAGAAACAGAGAGAAAGACATAAGAATAAAAATTATTTTTTCCGCCCACAATTATTAGGGACAATAATTGATCACAGCGAAGTTACCGGGGGAAATTTGAATACATATTGCATTTTGAAGAAGCAGCTATATTATGCCTAACTATGAGGAAATTCTTCATATTATAAAGAAAAATGATGAAATAATATGATATATTTCTACAAGACAAGATGCTCATGTTCTAAAATGACTGACGAATCCTCTGTTTGGGAAATAAAAAGTCATCATAATGGATCAACAATCCTAAGCTTGGTTTGACGCAGCTCTCTACTCGATTCTTGTAGCAGTTAGCCTCATCATATTGACATAATTCTTCTTTTTCACATCTCTTACAACTTGTTCCATATATTTCACCCGTAGCCTGTCTTTTCCAACTTTCAAGTTTACTTTTCTCTCGGTGTATGTCTTCATCAGAATATAGTGTCGTAGGATACGACAGACTCAGTTTTCCCATCAACTCCTTAAAGATTTCAGCAGAGCTATCTATTCTCTCACTCCACTTCTTCAATGGACACTCTGTCGATCCACTTTATCTTCATCGTTCTTCCGTAGCATCACATTTCGAATGCCTCCAGTCTTGACTTTTAAGCTGCTGCTTTCGCCTATCCATGCCTCAATTCCAGAAAAAACATGACCCAGATATACATTCGAATTATGAATTAATAATATATTTGATTGAATGCCTGACTAATATTACATTACTTTTGAGACTAAAAATTATAGAGACTAACGATTTAGTCCTATCTCTCAGTTGCTTGTTGGTAGAGCATGCACGGACTGATATTTTTGCATGCCTGCATACTAGTGAGCTTAAATTTAACTTAAATTTGGCTTTAAATGAATGCCAGGTGAATGTTTTATCCCTTGCCACAATGACTTATACGCGGTAAAATCGCTCTGTTATAATAATAAATACTGTGGACTAATACAGTGCTTTTCACTCAAAGAGTGAAAGGACTGAACTAGATCCGACGCCAAGAAGTACGTGAAAGAATGGAGGGTAAATACAGAAATTGGTTCTAGACCACAGAAGATAGAGGAACCTTAAGTGGGCAGAACCCGGTAGAGGATTTGAGAAGGCTTCAAAATTCAATATAAAATCGCTCAAGCTACTTGAGATGCGGGGAATGCGACGAATGGGAAGGCGGTTAATCACGAATTTTCCCCTCTCTTCATCTTTTTCATCAGTTCTATTCAGTGAGGAGCCTGCTACATCCCTAATTCCTCTCCAATTCTCTCGTTCTAACTCTTGGAACGGGGATGAGAGCCGTGGTTTCGCGTGGGACGAAGGAAAGGTGCTTTAACGGGAACCAATGGAACGCAGACGGTTACCTGCCCTGCGTGGGCGGCTTAGGCCTTCTCGGTGACGGAGTGAATAGGATTCAGGACACAAGAGGGGATGATATCCAAAGTGTAGATCGATTTTAAACAGAACTGGCGTGCCTACGCAGATATATATTTCTCCCGGAAAGAGAATATTGGAACTTTGGAGTCTACAAGGTATTGACTTAGACGCTCATTCACGAGCTCTTGGAATGAATACGAATGGTTTTGTTAACTCTTTCCATTTTGTTTCCACACAGTCAAATATTTACTTGCCTTTATTTTAATTACCTTTTATTATTTTCTTTGTAAAAATCTCTGCAGAAAACCTATTAATCATGTAGAGCATTCATATAAAATCGAATACAGGCTTCATGAAATTGTACTACATTACTCTAGAAACCTTTCACCACTAAATTTGTAAGAGGCAAGCATAACGCCAGAGAAAACTACTTTTTCATTCAATTTAACAAATTATCTACAGATTACTAATTATTCGTAATGCCCGCATTCGTCACATTTTGTATACAACATACTATCCTATTTCAAGTAAAGAATTATACCAACTTTTTCTGGTTTGATCGACTGGAGTTTCTTTAATAATAGCGTTCGCATTAAGATATTAAGATACTTATGGTGATATGTGCACTGCGATGTAGATTTTACGGTAGATGTGGGCTTAACCCTCTGGTTACCGACCCTCATTTTTTTACGGTGGTTACCGTTGGGGTCCTTTAGGGACCCCATCGTATTTTTTAATGTACCGTTGAAATAAAAACAATTTTTGACCTAAGTGTATTGACTTTATTGAAAAAACATCATAAAAAGCCATAATAATACCTAAATTTAAACAATTTTGCATGAAAATATTTATAAATAAACAAAAAAATTGTTTACAAAAAATGAACAATTCAGTTACACAATTCAATTATTGACTTTTTTAATAAAAGATCATAACACACAATAATAATAGAGAATATTAAACAATGTTTTCATAAAAATATTTATAAATAAACATTACATTTTATGCAAAAAAAATAGGAAAATTCAATTACACCCTTCATTTTTACATTTAATTGTGACGGTCTTCTTGCGATGTTCTGAACAAACAAATGCTTTAACTTGGAACATCTTACATTTATCTATAAGTCAATATTTCGTGGGCAAATATGGCATCTGCCCATTTTGGATTTGCTGTAACTTGGTTCAGATTAGGCCATTTCTGAATTTGCTTTTTTTACTCCACATGCCAGAAGAGCAGAAGTAGCAAGTACACTATTCGTTGTTTCTGCGCGTTTTGTCATGCTTGGAAGAGCAAGTTCATGCCCTAAGGACTTGAGAAGGATTCTCCTTCTAATCGAAGACTCACCATTCCATTCTGGATTTTTGCACATAAATATGGCAAATGCATTACTAGCTGCTATATCTATTATATTCATGAACAGCCTGACTGGCCACCTATAAGTTTTTCTGGCGCAAATATACTCTCTCATAAGTTTGTCTTCATTGCCTACCGCTCTTTGGTTCCATTATATTATAATACCATTATTGGTTTCTTACATTCACTCTCAAATATTTTTTTATCTAAGTATTGCGAAATTAGTATGTGCTCCATTTTATTTTTCTTTGGCATAAACGAGACCATAGCCAATCCTTTTTTTATGTAAGAAAGCAAACTTAGAAGAAAAGTTTCACGATCTTTAGTGTTATTCAAGTCATAAGGAGTGTCCAGCTTATTCTTTCTCACTGTTCCTAGAAGAGTTAGGTTTTTCGATGCTAAAAAGAGTGCCAACTCCACGGAAGAGAAACAACTGTCCATTGTGAGACTGCGGCCAGTGTTATATAGAGGTTCAATGAGATCTTTGACCACTCTAGTCCCTTGGTTCTTTTCAGCTCGCTGCCCAGGTAATTTCCCTGTATAAACTTGCAAATTGCAGAGATACGAAGCTTTGGCATCAGCTGCAGCCCATATTTTCATCCCATATCTCCAGGGTTTGGAATGAATATATTGCCTAAATGGACACTTTCCTCTGAACGGCACCAGTTGTTCATCAACAGTAACACATTCAAACGGTTCAAACATTTTTTTTGCGATTTCCAACGAAAATATCCCATACATTACGGATAGCAGCTAATTTGTATTTTATTTTCTTTGGGCCCTAGTATCTTTGTCATCAAGACGTATGAATCTCATGAATTGTTGAAATCTTGTGCGGGACATAGATGCTGTGAAAAAATCTCTACGAATGCTAGCATTAGTTGACCACAATTCTTTGACATTTACTTTTCCGCAACGGAGAGCACCTGCAGTCAATAATATTCCAATAAATGCATCCAGTTCATCAATGTTCAAATTAGTCCAATTATTTTAAAATTTAGGGTGCTTCACTAACAACTCATTGTAACATTTTTGGGCGTAAAAATTAGTGCATTCAACAATGATAACTTTGACATCGTCGTTTATAAACAAATTAAAAGTTTCTCGAATGGAACATGCACAACTTGAATGTTTTGAAGGATCTAGTTTACAGTTAATGTTTCGTAAAGTTTTTGTAACTTTTGGAGGATTTTTTCCCATGCACGTCCTGATTTTGACTTCAAAACGTCAAAGTTATCTGTACTTTTAATGACCTCCACATCACTGTCAATATCTTTTCTGTAGGCAGTTGGTCAAATGCCTCCTCCTCTACTTCTTCCAAATCATCTTCAAATTCAGATGTGCACTCTGCTGGGAGGAATTCACTATCACTGTCACAAAATTCATCGCAGTCACTGTCATCTGCGATTCTCTCAATTTCTTCATCCGTTAGGTATCTTTTCGAAGTCATTTCTAAATAAAAAATAATTTTATCACAGTATGAATATAATTGTCCCATTATAGTAGGTATTAGGAAACATTTGAAAAGTCACAATATTTTAAATATTGCTAATATTGTATTGATAGAGTAAAACATCTGACTAAAGCTTTCAATTTTAAAAAATATTTATTTTTCTATTATGATGCTTGTAGGTAGAATAAATTTGACTAATTTACCAATAGGTGTTAACGTAAATAAGTCAAACTTCAGCACACGCAACATAGGTGTGAGTGACACCGGTACATTTTTTTATCTATAAATTTATGAACTTACCTTTATGGGTATTGCAAACGAAGAATTATCTTCCATCAGTTGACTGCACTGGTTAGTTGAAGCAGCTGTAGCGCAGAAGTATCTCTGTAGCAATGGCTGTTACTGGAACGGGCACTGAGCTTTGCATGTGAAGTACACACCACCTCAGATAAATATTGGACTGTTGAATATGCTCATTTCACGTTGGCATACATACAAATTCATGTGCATTCCGGTAGGAGAAGGAGTGGACTCCGGGCGTTGAAGGATGCCCGGTGCCCAATTCCTGTCTTACCGGTACGCAATTCAATTTGTATTTATACTGACGTGAAATGATGCGAAACCTGGGTCGTGAATAAATAACTTGGTTAGTGGTCCATCACAAAGTATGATCTCTATTTTCACTACGGTAAACAATAACGAGACCTCGATTACGATCGATGAGAAAATACGATATTTCGATGTGTAAATGGTATTACGAAACAAAGTTGGATCGAAGAACCGCAGATATTTACCAGAAAGCAAATTAGCTGAAACGTAAAATGAAGACGAAAAATTTTGAATGCGAATTACCTCTGTAATAGTGGATGTAACTGAAACGAGCAGAGAACTGCCAATGTGAAGAACACGCACTCTCAATCACAGATATATTTTAGATCTTTCAACGATATTGTATAGTCAGATACGACGAAACAGTATTTCACGGAGAAAATGTATGGATTATACGCACGGACGACATGTGCTAAAAATGCCAAGTGAAGGAACATAAAGCAGGACAGGACCACAATAAATATAGAAAAGTGGAAATAAGCCATGAAGAGGCTATTTCAATGCGTTAATTGTAATATTACACTAATAGTATTCGTACAGTTGGAGACGCCTAACAGAAGGCTATGTAAACATAATCCCACGACAAAAATTGTCTTGATCAGATATTACTCATAAAAATCGCCAAAATCCAAAGCTCAATGACAGTGCATAAATAATAATAATACATAATAATAACAATTGTTTTATAATTATATTAGTTAATAAAACAATAGTAATATATATTTACAATTATTAATAACAGAATCAGTTATACACGCACATTTTTGCAAAACAGTCAAACATTCAGTCTGGGACGTGGGTTACCAAGTGGGGTCCTTCTGGGACCCCATCCGTATTTTCATTGATACAGAATCCAAATAAACGTAATTTTTATCCTACTTTGGCGACTAAAAAGGACTAAAAAAGTTGCTCACATACCAGGAGACCCATGAACGTGAAAAAAAAATTATGAAATTTATTCAACATTTTTCGAGTGTGGGGTCCCTGAAGGACCCCGCTCGGTAACCAGAGGGTTAAGGGTCACGAACTTCGAATATTTATTCTGCGAAAACAGTGTTATTGGCGCTTTCATTCCAACTTTGTTATGTAGAAGAAGGATGGAGATTTATGATGACTAAAATTGCTCCAATACCATTATTTCATGACATTTAAAACTCCGAAAATCACCATTTTTTGCGTGAAAATCAATGTTTTTCAACACCATCTTGGGTTGTTCCCGGGACCACCGCTCGAGGGTTCCGCTACGTTTCACCTCTTCCCTATGTCCTGTCAGAAGGCTATTGAGTAACGGTGGGTTTTAGCGAATGAAGGGCATTGTTTAAAGATGGAGCATTGTTTAAATACGCGATGTCATTAGACGTTGGGTTTTAGCTTCTGAAGGGCATTGTTTAAAACGCGATGTCGTGAGACGTTGTGTTTTACCTTCTTAAGGGCATTGTATAAATACGCAATGTCGTGAGACGTTGGGTTTTAGCTTCTGAACGGCACTGTTTAAAACACGAACTTGTTGATTCGATCGTCTATTGTGGTCCGTAATGGCTGCCGAGGCAGACGAGGTCCTTTCGACCTCACCTAGTTTTGTTTAGAATGTGAAATAAGTGATAAATCCTAATTTTGGTGACCGTACGACCAAACTGGCGATTCGATAAAAACCCTACTATCATCGTGAGGTGTCTCAAAACTCCCATCCCGTGCACGTTTTTATGCAGTTTCATCGTTTGTGAGGTGACTCAAAAACCCCATCCCGTTCACGTTTTTGTGCAGTTTCATCGGTTGTGAGGTGTATCAAAACCTCCATCCCGTTCATATTTTTGCTCATTTTCAACGACTGTGAGGAGTCTCATGAGACACTTTCCGCTGTTTTCCTGTTCCCCGCCTTCTCCCGCCAACCATTACACTGCAGATAATGCCCTCAATAATCACCGTGACGCCTGGTGCCGAAGCCGGGAAACACCAATATGGCGGTGCTGCGAACACCGACCTCATGGGTTTAAATCGCTGTAAATTCGTGAGTTTTTACTTTTTTCGACATATTTTTTCGCAAGTGTAAATTGTCACTATAGCAGGTTGCGTACTGAACATTTCATCGAAAAACGACGATTTTTTGGGGTTGAAAAAAAATTTTGAAGTTCGTGACCCTTAAGCTCACATTTACCGATTTTACTACTAATCTACCTTTGCAAAGCGTCACAAAACACATCCGGTTATAGGCGCGCTGAAAAATCAAGAAGAATATCATTGCACCCCGAAAGAAGTAGCATTAATTATTTACTACTTAAATACATATCATCATTTAGTGCTGCGTTGAAATTCACGGCACACAAGTAGACATCGAACCTAAGAAAGGGATGCTTATCGTCGACAGAAATATCTTGGAGGACAAAAAGAGAGAGCAGGTTATTGTTGATTTTTAAATAAGACATGGGGGCCTGAGTGCTTGTATTCGCATGTCAGATTTGATAGAGATCGGGTATTGGTTTACCGGCCCCTATTTAAGTGTTGCTTGGAAAGTACTACAAGTTCAATACTACGTTCAACAGATGAGATGTTAAACCGCGGAACGCTTGGAGTCTCTATGTAAAGGCCAAAACTAAAGCTTAAATTTCTGGTACAAGGACTTGTTCATTGCGCAAATTGTACCGCGTACGAGTCTATTGCACAATTTCTTGCACAATAAACTAAAATGTGCTCTAAACTATTGAATGAAACCATCAAGGATCCACTCCATACCTTCTGTGTATGAGAAGTGACAGTAGTGATGCGTTCATATAGTATTCGTATTCATATAAGTGAGGCAAAACTTATATTTATGCTGTAAATATCATAATATTTCTCGTTGCTTCCATGTTATGATATTCGTTATTGAGGTTGAAGTGTTCTATTTCTCAAAGGTTAGTTGGATGCACTGTCAAACTTTAAACCTCATCAATGGAATTAAGGAGACGTTGTTGTACCAAATAAAAATATTAGCGAAGGGCATGGCATTTAAATAAAGCAATGAGCACGGTATCCAAAGGATACTCAAGAATACTGGAAAAATACTATTTCATATTCCTTAAGAATTTGTCTCACGTCGGAAATCTACGACACTTCGGAAATCTACAATGCTAGTTGGTGCAATCTGCAGTTCAGCTTTTCAAGAAAAAACTATATCTGCACATATGCTTGGCGCACACTTTGCATGAAATCTGTGATCGTGCATGATCGTAAACCAACTTTTCATACAATTTTTTTCTGGTCAAATTTTGTCGTTCAATTTTTGCTACACGATAAGGTACAAGAGTTATATAAGAAATTACACCGTGTACAACAGCTTTAAGAGAAAACCAATGCCAACGCTGAGTTTCGTTCCACCTATCTTTTGATCCCTTAAATATTCCTACCTCCATTCTATTACCCACCAATTGAAATTGACGCCAACCATCTTACTTGTCTAAAAACCTGTAAAGGTTACCCTACTAGAATAACACCACCTCTACCTAATCCCGTTATTATGTCATATCAATACGCTCCTTGACAGAAAAAAATAACATGGAATACATATGGGAAAACCATATCGGATAAAATATATAAGGTATTATATCGAAAACAAAAATATCTCCAGCAGCCTGGCCAACTTAGTTTCTTGATGGTAGAGTGGGGGGGGGGGGGGGGGGGGGGGGTTCTTTGGCTTTTTTTATTATTGGGCGCCAGATAATTTAGATAAATTACCGCCAAAGTTCCATGCACACTAAGTGTATAAAAGAAGCAATAAATAATACAATGTCACTCACAAATCTCAAACTAATTATTCTCAAAATTTTTGTGTCCACGCAAGAATCACATCTCCATCCTCTACTTTCCAACAATCCCCTTCTCAAACCGTTTTCTGTTTATTTATCAATAACCCCGTTTCCTAGCAGGTTGCCAATGTAAAACCCAGGCAAGGTCTAATATTAAAATAACTTATAAGATGTAATCGAGACAATAATTTTTATAAATGTAACATGATTCCTACAGTATATCCGAAATTTTGCGTGCCTGAAATTTTTTCCGCTGAAATTTATCGCAGGTACCTTAATAGCAAGAGTGTGCATAAAATCCTTTGGAAAAAGCGTAGTGCTTGCATGAAACTCGAAAAGTATCGAGGATTGCCTGATTTCGGTGAGTGCTCATTTGTTACGGTGCCATGAAAGCTGTGCGCTCTCTACCCCATCTCATTTGCGCGACGAAAATAAATTATTTAAGATAAACACGGGCGAAACTCTTTTCGAGAAAATAATCGAGGGAGCGATACGCCCCCATCGCCCATACTAAACGATTTGGAGGCTTGGGAAGTTCATGGAAGCGGGTTTGGGATCGAGCAAAGTGACGAGGGGGCCTGAGGGGATTTGTCCTCGAGTGGATAAGAGGGTAAAAAGGGGGCAACGCGTAAAACCTTGGAGTAAGGGGATCGGGAGTAAGGATGAAGTGTCAGGGTGTCCGGTTGGGAATTGAGGAGGAATTGATTGGGTGAACGGAACGTTGGGTGAAAGGCAGAGGGTGTTGCGTGTGCGCTAGAAATATTTAGGGGATGGAGAAAGGGAAGGTGATTTCGAAGGGGGGTAGTAGATTGAGAGGAGTATATATATACAGGCGGAGCCCGGGGAGATATTGTAAGGGCCAACGACTCCATGTTCTTATTAGGTACGTAAGTGCGAATGAGAAAATACAGTCGAGTCAGGAAACCGTGTCCGTACATTTGTATGCGGCACGGTATACACCATTTTTGCTTGAATGAATGAAATTCCTAAATAAAAGGAATAAAGGAGAGAATGCGAGGTGAGAGTTCTGAGTGGCGAAAAGGAGGACTTTGGAAGCCTAGTACACGCCTCATCTAACCATGCAACTACATCCCTTTCATCCATTTCGAGTAAAATTCCTGAAAGTATGCGAGTGGAATTGAATCTTTTGAATTGCAAATACATGAATGCATTGATGGTAGCTCGCTAGAATATCTACATTTTGATAAAATCAACGTACCGACTCTACTTTAATCATTTAAATTTATCATGGTAACAAAGTCAAACTTTGTACACTTTTTTGTTGTACAAAAATAACTCTAAAAATCTAATATTTGAGTTGATATATAAAACCGTTTCAGACATTATTTGTGACAGCAATTCATGGTGAATATAAAATAGTTTGAAATTACACACGAATATAATTATTGGTTCGACACCTACGTTTTGACGCGTAGTGTCATCAAGTAGAGTATATCATATTGAGTCATATATAATTCATTTGCTCTAAAAGGGAAAGATGTTATGTATTTGAATTATATCTATTAATTGTTAATTAAGTTATTTTAACATGTTTTACAGTATTTAAGCTAATTTTTTCTATATAAGTTTGTTTATTTCTTTGTTTATTTCTTTGTTTATTGTTGTTTATGGGTTACATTGTTGTTTGTTGGAGTGAGGAAGGGTTTAGTAAATTAAAGAAGTGAGCTTAGGGGCAAGTCACTTAAGGATAAATAGGTACTTAAACTAAACATAAACAAAACAATTTGACCCATTATATGTAATGTTAATGATTGATAAAGTAGGGATGAACGGAGGAAAGCAGAACATAGTGAATGATTTCGAAATAGCCCCGATTCAAAAGTTTCAACTTTATTCTAGTGCGACCATCCAGTCTCAATTTTTCTCCGAATGCAAAATTTCGAAAGTGCATCAAACCAACGTTCTGCAGTGAGTCTAAAAAATCTCATCTCGAGTGCTAAAGATCAAATCCCGAAAAAGAAAAAAAACGCGGTGTTTACAAACTACATTGTGGATATTCTGCAGTGTGACTTAAGGGAAAATGTTGTGGAATTTCCAACAGGAATTTTAAGGAACAGCAGGCCTTTTTCCAGAAGAAGAATCCAAAATTGCAATTGGCATAACATGTTTTGCAGCATTTTCACTCCAGAAATTTTACATTTGAAGGAAAAAGAATCCCGGAGGGACTCACTACGTACAGCAAAGAAACATTTCCTAAAAAGATTTTAATTAGTGATTCCTGGCGTAAAAATTGGATTATAAAGTCTTCTTCCAGAGTCTCATCTTTCCATTCCGAGCCCTTTACCCATTTGCTGATGCAAATCTTCAATTACTTTTCATTATTAAATAATTTTCCCTTCGGCTCACTCCAATGCAATTCACATGAACTCATGGGCTGTTAAAATCCATCACTTCCTTCCGTGAACCATCCGCGAGGCATCTATTCCTTTTCTATTTAACGATTTGAATCTTTAATCCCATTACCACCGCACTGTAAAGCATGTCTAATGCTCACTCGGCTATTACTAGAGGATTATGTCCATAATCTTCAATCACTCACTCATTGCTGATTCCAACCAGTCTATTTCCCCAGCCTCCAAATTTTTAAACCCACAATGATTGCAGAGTCACGATCGCGAATATTGAGCAAACCAGATGATTTCGATGCATTTCTAGTTCCAATAGTCTCCAACAAGCTAAACGAAGCTCTCCAGTAAAATTTAGACCCTGATTATTTTAAAAATGAATAATATTTTTCATCAAACATTTAGCTCTTAAGGTTTCGAAAACATCACGTGCACATGAAGTATTACACGCTAATAAGGAAGTTACATCTAGACGCAACGAGTACAAGGATAAAATGAAAAAGAGACAGTTACGTCTTCAGACCATTATTTGGTCACAAGTATTGAAATTACTATATCATACTTATTACAAAATAGCAGCGTCTGAAATACAACTAGAGAAATATTCATGAAAAACGATGACTCTTTAATTAAAAAAAATAATATCATTTGCATGGAAAACAGTGCAAAAAATGAATGTTGAAGAGTAACTGATCTTTTGCGATCAAAGGGATCATCCATATGTATATTGCATGGTGATTATTTTCCACTTTTTTGCCTCCTTTCCCTATTAGGCTCGAAACATTCTCTAAAATTCCTCCATAAATTACGGAATACTGTCAACAAGAACCCTCTCGTAAATGATATAATAGACATACTTATGTATTATTACATGATTACATGCATTCACTTTTTATTATGAGAGCATGCTATTTGCAAGGACGAAAGACGCACAAATTTATTAACAAGCATTATATTTTCAAGAATATATCAATTAAAAAATGATTTTTGACCGTGAACGGCGAAGGCCTTCATAGATTTCTTTCAACTTTCATTAGAATATTAGTTCTAATCGTTTTCTATAATATATTTGAAAAATGTTGAGGGTCATATTTCGATCGAGAAAGAAAAATTCTTTTTGAAGGTGAGCACGCACCGTAACCAATTAATGATGCTAGGGATAGGATTCCTCGAAGCTGCATCAATCAATGTTATAATGGGGGCGTTTATTTGGAACCGAAATCGTAATTTTGTACACGAAATTGTTAGGTGGAAACGAAAAAAGAATTTTAGTGAAAAAATTAATCTTCTAACCACAAGCATTCACTCATAATTCAAAAATTAAAATAAGCAAAAGGTGACGCCCACCGAAAAAGCTGCTGTGATAACATTGACGTAATTTTCCTCCCGTCCTTGACTGCTTTTCGAGGAAGAGAAGGGAGTGGAGGGGGGTTCTCGGAATGTCTGCTCACACAGATGCTGTCGCAACTGCTCCCATTGGCAGAGTCAGCTGTGTCCCCCCCCCATTGTAATAAGGCAGAGTAGCTTCGCGGGCTCAGTTGGGATTGGACGAAGTCGATATACGTCAAAGGTTGCACTACGCCCACTTTTCCGAAGGGGTTAAAAACATCAGTTTTTCGCCGCTTATAACTGGAGAAATAATTGACGATTCAAAAAACGGAAAAATACAGGTCTTTTTGTATTTTAAAAACTCTAATATATTCGACAGTAAAAATATGGTAAACGACCCCATTTAATTACACTGTAGATTTCTGTGGAATATACTCCAATAGTGGGAAACATGCATTTTTTTAATAACTTTGGAACGTGAAGATTATTGGCCAAAATGTACTTGGAAAATATTTCACTGAGGCATTAGATTGTGTTACAGATATAAAACTCCTTACAAGTAGTACGTTTTCAGCAGCTTAAAAACAGGACGTCATCGCATGACGTCACGGCACGGTGTCACTATGGGCACCATGGGAGTTGTTTATCTGTTGCATAAGGGGTAAGATGCTTAATGAACACTTGGCGCAAACATATGCAGGTATTTATATCATTTGCTTAGTGCAATAAACTAATGTATTTCGATTTTTTGTTTGACTGGTGTGGAACGTAATGAGCAAACCGTCCATAAAATATATCATACCTGAGCACTACTTTGTTTGCTTTCACTCCGCGAATCTCTTCTACGACAAAGCAATCGATAGATGTTTTATGAAGGATTTCACCATGAAGAAGCCAACCAAAGGAGAATTGTCGGATTGTGCTTTTTTAAATCAAGGAAATGTTAAAAACAACATATTCACTCCGTTCTCTTTCCGTACCAATATGGAACATGTACCGTGAAGTCAGAAGGCGTTTCCGGTCACGTGACTTTAGTTCATTTTCGGGAACATTTTAATATATAAATGGTTTTTCAGGAGTTTAGGTCCTTGTAAACTAAAGGATAAGTTTTGGTCAAATGGTGGGTATGAACAGTTGGAGCTACTTGAATTGTTTTTTTTTGGAATGTTAAACAGATTCGTTCACAACCCGAGTTGCAGTTCACCAATGAAAATGAAAGTAGCCGAATATAATCTGTAGCAGTTGTGATGAATGAAGACTGCTCAGCAAATGGGCGTTTTCTCTCAAGAAAGCATTTAAGTAACAGAGATCTGGGGGTTATTGAAATTATTGAAAGTGGTATAATAATGGAGAAGGTTCACGGCCAAAATTATTGCTTAATTTTATTCATATTACTGAATCAGATTTCTGCCTTTTCTGGCTTTCAGTTGCATGTGAATATGGGCACCTAAGTTGCAGGAATTAACCTTAAAATTATATAAACAACGCAAAAATGTGTGCACAACACTCGTAGAGGAAACAGACATGCATTCAGTGTGAAGCTGGTGTTTAAGGGTTTTTAAGGTTAAATGTTTCGGTTAGTAATTATCTCATGTGGTCAATTGGTGGTCAAAAGATGAGGGAATATCAAGATGTGCTAACTACACCGGCTTCCACCAACTCTGTACCTGAATTATCACAGTTTAGCGGCATGAAGACCTCAAAATCAATAGAATACTTTTCGGGAGGAGCGAAATAAAATAGTATCTTACATGATGAAGAGGAAAAGCAGAGTAGTTGCATTCAGCACTCTCCTAAAAAGAAATTTGCCTTTGAAAAACTTAATTTCTCCTTAAATGCAGCAAAAAAATTTCAAAAGACAAAGTAAGAGTTGTAAGTACTATCTGAGGATAAAGTCAACATATCATACTTTTCAGAGGTAATTGCGCAAACGAAAGGTCCTCCGGTTACCGAAAGTCCCAAAACAGACAATGATGAAATACTAAGTTCGGAAAGGAGGTAGAGAGAGATAGATTGCAATGAAGAGAAATATTACAATTAAAGAGCAATTTAGATTAAGTCAAAGATCGCAAAGAAGGAACTAGAGAAAAAGTAAAATACGTGGTGTAGCTCTTTTACTACTTGGTGCTTGTTCATACACGCCGAGAGCAAGTGTAAATTAAATTCTCATTTGCGTGACTGACTCAGAAAAACTGGACTCTTCCGAACACCATTAGAGGCAGTGATGGATTACGTCGAAAACAAAAATTAAAATATGCAGGGTAGATTTTTGACTAGTATTTTTGTATGCATGGATGTTAGTTATTGTAAATTTAATTGTGATTTAAATGAAGCTAAAAAGTGATCATCATTCTTTAAACTTTTATGAGCTACAAGCCAGCAATATCAGTCGTTGAAGTGACTTTCAGAGAAAATGTGGGTCGTTAATTAAACGTGTAACTGAGTTTTCAAGTTAGTTTTGCGAACTTGTCACTTCTGGAAGATCATGATATTTTGGAGGCTTTGCTTCCGCCTCAATGAAATGCATCTTATGTGGCATCCAAACGCGCTTATAAAACACTTTTTTAGCACTGTGTTAGAAAGCTAGGGGTCCTATTTTGTTCAAATTTCAAAAGGCGTTAGCCTTCATTGATACCTGGAGAGACAGCAGTAGTACCTCTTACCACCTGCGCTGAGTACGCAAGGGAAAATTTTAATTAAGGAATCTAGTGGGAAGCCTCTTGCTTTGAATGAGGGGTATTTCAACTCCCGTGTCGGCGGAACAAAAGATAATTGGTTCCGATGATTGCCTCAGCGCAGCAACAGATTGCGTTGCTCGGGTTCAAAAATTTGCATAGCTTTCGCAGCATGGCAATTTAAGTTTGCCGGAGAAGTTGATCTTCTCTCGATATTTGCCAACCCCGCATAAGCTTGAAAAATAATGACCAGTGCCCGCAAAGGTCGAGGGTTGGCACCTCAAATTTACACAAAATAAGTAAAGAATAAATATTTACATTGGCACCAAGAAGGTCATTAACGGTTACTTACGAGTTTGCAACTAACAAAAAAAACACAAAAGCCAATGGAATAGTAGTGTTTATTCGGGGGAGATGACTGATAGCTAAGGCCATTTGCACCATCCACAGTTGATGGGTATTTTTGCATAGGTAGGAATATTTCAGGGAAAAGAGGAATGGTGAAGAGAAACCCGGCATCGGCATTGGCCTGATCTTAACGGAGGTCGCCAAGGATGTAGTACGCAACTCAGCAAAGCTCTCCATAGAGAACTTATAATAGGAATCCGTGTACAAATGAAAAATATTAGCCTCTGTCTGGAATCAAACCCGTGTCTAGGGATAGCAGCAACTGAAAATTATTAACTCTGCTGATGCATGATATTCATACCCTTCCATATCTAATGAAGTAAGCTGTATGGTGAGTTGAATAAATGATTCAGCAATCAATACACATTTAATTCATTCATATATTCCAATCATTTAGCCGTGCTTAAATGTTTTAAGTCTAACCAATACCAGCCCTTCTCTACATGTTCAAACATATGTTTTATTTGCACACACCTTGTGAATATTTTTCACAAAATATCCCATAGCGCAATCTCACGAGATGACATGAAAAACACTCATTCAAATAGATGCATGTTTTAAATGTCAACAAATCATATATAAGTATACAGAATAGCTGAGAAGGAAATAACTACATACCTATATGAAACAGTATAATGGGTAAGAAGAATATGGCTGGTTGGGCATTTGTTGAGGCACAATGAGTGACTAAATAACATAATAGAGAAGATAATCCAAGGAAAAGCCCACAAGGAGACTAAGGGACTAATACCTGGGATAAACCGAGAGGGTTGTTGATATTAAAAATTACAAGGAAGTACAGGTGCTGGCAAGTAATAAGAATAAATGGTGAACTGCAGATGACCAATCTTAGAATTGATATAAGGATGAAGACAAGCTATTCAGATATGTACTCTTAAGGTGGATTTCAGGATTCTCCACAGATTTAAGATTAGGAGAACGGTCTATTACAAAACTCTGGTTTACATTTCTTACTTCATGGACACGTGGTCAAGAGGTGTAGAAAACCAAAAGCTATAGATATGTGGTGCCACGGAAACGAAATTACTGAAATACATCACGGCACCCTGTGACTCAAAGCCATTCCGAAGGAAGTCGAGGAAAAGAGCTTATGGAAGCAACTGATAAGAAGAAAAGAGGAAACTAATTGAGCCTATCTCGACTCAAAATAATTCACTGAGGACGGTAACGGAGGGATCGGAGAGGAGATTATAGGGAGCCGAGGAAGAATTACCGGAAATAACTGATAAGGACAAGACATCAATGGGGAAACTTGAGGCATAAAGGAGCCAGAAGATAAGAATTAAGAATAACATGTAGGGCTAATGAAACATGATCATATGATGTTATTTTGTGCTTTAATACAGAGCAAATGTCTAAGATCGTATCGCAAGATACTTAATCCCGAAAAATCCTGTTTACTGGCAATACAAAGAAAAGCATGATTGGAGACCAAAATAAAGTACTCTAAATATGTGGAAAATCGCTCTTTTCCACTAGAAATATTATTACTTTTACAACGTGTTTTGGCTACTAAGCCATATTCAGGTACCGGGAATAATGTTCATTTACTTGATATTTCCAATTATACAAGTTCGCTGTAGTTTGGAGCCTGGATAATCTCAAGTAAAAATAATACTGCGCATGAAAAGTGGGCGTTATTAAAGGCTATTATCTCCAGGCAGGTTTAAGAACGATCTGCATCAATTACTAGCAGTCATCAAGAGAAGATGAGCGGTAGTTGCCTACAACACTAAATTGAACCTTTTGGCCGTCTGCAATGATGCCTGCAATCAACTTCGTTCAATTAGGATATAGCGAATATTTATTAATTTAAAAGCAATTTAAAAAATGGAAAGTATTTACACGTTATATTTTTCAATGGTAATAGTCAATCTCCTCTCCCCATACTACATCAGCGGGATAGATTAAAGTAACAAATCAAGATAAATAAACTGTTGTAACAAGACATACAAGAATTCGTTTTATCCAAGCAAAATATATGAATACAATGCAAAAAATTATAAGTCCTTCAAATATATTACACGCCATAATTCATTACTCATAACCATAGTTGTTTTTCCATTTAAAACTCAGCTTCACCCCTGGTGACCTACCACTTCTTGCCACACGCCAATACCACGGATCGCAGGATAAAATTTAGATCTCCTGACCACTCAATCAATACATATAAAGAAGACTTTAGAGAACAATTCTCAGAAGTGCTGTATTTTCAATAGCTTCTTCTACATATTATGGCTAATGCTCCCCCTTACATTAGTAAAATGCCCCTCACATTAGAAAAATCCCCCTTACCCGTTTGCATGAAACCACAAAATCCTTCCCTATCTCCTAAGAAGGTATTTACTTCCTTCAACTTCCTTTATAATTTCTTTATTACTAAATATACTTCTACCATCTACTTTTTCCGCCCTCAATTTGAGCTGATACACCGGGGAAAAACCTGACAAATCGGGTTTCGAACACGGGTCATCAAGATGAGAGGCCAGCAATCCGGAATGAGGGGTCTTTACCAACCCCATCCCATCTACTCTACGCTCATTCTAATTTATTAACAATTGGCTTTCCCAATTGTAAGGTGCTATGAAATATGTTAGAGTGGATTTTCCGATGCAAATTAAAACCACTTCTGAACATTAATTTTCTTTCGTTCCGGAATTATACGTAGATACAATCAGCATTAGAAAAAAAACTGTTATTTAATGCACAATGTGTTCGTCTCATTATGCGTTTATAATATGTTGGTAAGTATAAATAAATTGAGTTTCGCGGGTATATATGCACTTCGTACTCTGTTTCATAATGCTTATACATATCATTATTTACTTTCAAATTAAGGCAAAAAGAGTTTCAAGGGAAAATAGGATTGGAGTTCAAAATTATTCAATTAAATTTCTTTTCTATTGATACATCGAAACGAATCCTCGATGGAATGGATTTGAAAACGTATGACCGCAGTCATTACGTTTTTATGAGTTTATACCAGGCAGACGTTATATTGCTCCGACACGTTCAAATTAAGCCCCGAATGTTTTTTACCCATAAACGATCAAAACACAACGTGCCCTACATTTCAAATCGATAGGAACAAAAGCAAAATCAGGCCTGCTTTTTGCCTTGAATCGGGAAACTAAAGAAAAAAAAAATTGGCTCACAAATGAATTGCAAAGTAGAAATTCATGATATTTTTAAATGCTCCAACCAAATGTGAGCACCCTATGAAAAACGCATTGGATTAATTAAAGCAATATATGTATATATAACGTAAAGGAATTGTATCCGTATGAGTACTCGGAATGTTAGTCTAGATGGTGAGGGTAAATCACCAGGGCATGTGAAATTCACGCATCAGGGTAGGGAGGCTAGTTCCATTTCATCGAGAGATTGACTGCTGTAGAGATAGATTAAATATATTTCTCCACACGAACAAAATGAGAACAAGATAAGGAAAAAAGTGGCCGAAACTGTGGGTATAATGCCAGTATGCAATGCATCTCAAATATATTCTTAACACCTACTACTAACTCATGATTTCTTCACAGCGAGTGGGGAGCAGTGTCAAATCAATCTTATTATCTTACAGACTATTAATAAAGATGGTTTGTCCTTACATGTTTAATGCTTGGGCTAATATATATTACCATCTTTCCTTTTCAATGCAAATCATATTCTTTAGCGATCAACCACACGAGTAAAGTGGGTGTGACAGACGGAATTCGAATTAAACTTTGGGACTTGGAGGAGCCTCCTTTAGCTCCCATGACGGGAGCGTCTTTTTTGAGGGGCGGCAGAAATTGCAATATGACTTGGCGTGCACGTCAAGATCAGGCGAGTGGACGAGAGAGTGAGAGAGGGGGAAGAAAACAGTTTCGCAAGCCGAGCAGCCGTGGGATATTGCCGGTCAGCGGGCACACATCACCGGCTGGGGATACCAATGCGGGGGCGTCACTGGAAATTTCAGAGGACGAAAAGTGGGTAGGGTATAGGAGGCAAGGGGGATAGAATGAAAAGGGAAAGGACAGTCACAAAAAGGGGGAAACGGCCGCATTCCTTCCTTGAGGGGAGGGAGAGAAACGTGAGTGGGACGCCGGGAAAAGTTAGACGTCCGGTCAGGAGGTTCAAGGGGTCAGTCCTCCCACGCCCACTCGCCCTTTTGGGTGAGAACCCCCTTTTATAAGTCCTCAAATGGGGAGTTATGCGCTAAAGGTTTTGGTGTGGGATAAGGGGGGAAATAGAGGAGGATGGAATTATATGAAAATCCCACTTCTTCTCCCTGCTTCGCTCCGAATTACAAGAAGGGCGAACTGCGCAGGCGCGTCACCTTACACCTACGAGGAAGAAGGGAGAGCTCAAGAGAAGAAACTTATGGAGGTGGTCGTGAAATACGTTTAAATACGAAGTTTATCAACCTTTGCTCTAGACTTAGCCAAGGTGAGGTCATTTATTCCGTTTTTCTATCATTCAAGCTGTATTTAAAACTAAAAATAAGTGTAAACATCGCGGAAACAATATTGAATATTAAATTGAAGAAATATTTAAATACGATGAGAAATCCGGGAGAATTATTGCTAATCACAATCAAACCAACACAAGCGATAATAGAAAGGTTAGAGTCATTTCATTTTTGCTTAAGACTTTTCATTATATTTCTGTTATCTTCCACTCTCTTCGTTAACTCTTCGTTACTCTAGGCCGAATGATTGAGCTTCATCACTCTAACATAACACTGGATTATATAATAAAATGTAAAAATTAAATATGCATATATAATAGATAACTTAAGCACCAGCCATAGCTTAAGAATGTAACTGTTAGCCTATTAATCCGTGGCCCAGAATCGTACATCTTATTTTCACCTCTGATACTCAAGCCTCAAATAACGGTGATTGAACAAGTTAAGCGGTTTAATTTTGTTCCACAAATCAATGAAACACCTTCGCCCCATTTTAGAAACTGGGTTAAATTAGTGGTAACATCACTGGTTAACTATATGTAGAGCCTGGATTTGAATTCCGGAAGTGGTGGAACTTTTAAGCGAAAAACCAGGTTCTGTATACTTCTAAGTGACCTCATAGTTGCATGTAAGTGATGTGTGTACCGTTATACGTGGTTTTCAAGTCGCAACCCACACTTATAGTCACTTCAGACCGGAAAGAAAGATACATGGATGAGAATGGAAGAATTAGAAGGAAGAGTGGAGGGAAACCCGGTGTCGGCATTAGCCTGCTCTTTACGAAAGACGCCATGGTGGTCACGGCTTAACGTACCATCCGACGGGCAGGGCACTGAACTCTGATGCTCTCCACAAAGCACTTAGATAGGGAGTTTACCGATGAAATATATCTTCCACTGCCGGTATACCTTCCTTGAGGTGTCTTATATGACCTATCGGTAAGGGATATCTTCCTTCACGCTACATCGACGGTAGCGCGTAGGGTAATACGTAGATATCGATGCGCGCGAATAACACTCCAAAATCAGTATTCTCTTTGTCCGATAGTACGTTATGTAGAGGATTCTTAAACCATTCGCTAAGACGCAGTTTTATTATAGCTGATTATAGTTCACCATAAGTCGATGCTGACGTCTCATCACTATGGATGATGCCAACACATCTGATTGCAATCAGTTCATCACACCGACAGTTTAGACCATCGAGGTCGTGAATAACGAAAGAGTGCATCATTGATTAGTAAAATGTCTGAATCACCGATAGATTCAAATATTTGTTTTGCTCGCACAATTTATGACTATAATCGCATCCAGACATGTAGCATCCAAATACCTTTATAAAAATTAACTTCTCTAGCATTAAAATATAATTTCACCCATGACACGTCATAGATTATTGTACACTAAGCAAACGAAGCAGAGATATATTTAAGAATGAGATTTATACATGCCTGCATGTAGAAATAGCATGTGTATTGTAGGTTTATAGTATATTAAATAGTACCTACCCTACATAATGGGTGAAAAGAGAAATTTTTAATTTTGTCCTGCATGATAATAATACCTAGTGACACCTCATTAGTTAGTTTTTTAGTCGCGAAGCGATGAGGAGCTACGGAGATGTAGTGCATGAGTGGTGATGACTCACCCCCTGCCACACACCCTCGAGGTGGCTGGCAGTATAGTCAGTATATGCAGATGAAGGGCAAGGGCCTAGCCACGTTGATACACTCGAAGGAGAAGGACGTGCCTTCGGCGAGCTCCCGAGTTCTGAGCGGCGAAGGTCAAGTGTTTCGTTCACCGGCGATCGAGAATTTCTCGGTCGCCGGGAGCGTTTTTATAACGTTCCTGTGGATAATTTTCCACTTAATCGAGTGCCTAGACGTGCTTTTGTGTGTGCCTAGGATCTTCCTAGGCACGCAAATCCATTTTGTGTTTATTAGTGAAATAAGTGCTTTTCTTTTCTGCTCCCGACATGCCGGTCGAGCGGAAAAACACACTGAAGATAACAGTGAAAGGAATGGATCGTGCACCGATGGCCTTTGAGGTCCATGATTTTATTCATGTTGATCTTGGGCTCTCGACAGAAGAAGTGTCCGGGATTCAGTTCGGCTCCTCCAGAAAACAAATCTTTGTGAAGGTGATTACAGAGAAGATCATGGATCGAGTGTTGGGGAAGGTGAATGGAGACCTAGACTTCCCCTCCAGAACCAACAGACTAGGTAAGGCGCCCGTTGAAGAGGCTACGAAAAGGGCAACCTTTGTGAAAGTATGCCTACTTCCTTTCGAAGTAACGAGGTCGGAGGTAGAAAAGGAACTAGGAAAATACGGAAAAGTGGTAGGATACCAAGAAAACCGCTGGGGAGGTAGCTTAAAATACCACTGTTATACAGGAACTAGAACAGTTAAAGTGATTTTGGAAAGTGACATTCCTAGCTACATACCAATATCCACGGAAAGGGCCCTAATACACTATGAGGGCCAAAAAATAACTTGCTCACGTTGTGGTGCCTTCGACCACGTGCGAATTAAATGTCCACGTCTGATGGGGTCTACGCGATACGTAGATGCCTTGAGGCAGGGAGGAGGAGACGCTGCAGAAGAAGAAGAAACCGCGGAGGCGATTGCCAGAAGAGAAGAGGAGGTGACAATTGAAAATAGACCGGGACCATCGGGGACGGCAGGACCAATAAGTGTGACTGATCCATCCGAAAGTGAGGGAGAGGATAACCAGTCGCAGACATCATTGGACGAGAGAGGAGAGGAGGTGGTGCCCGATGGGCAAAAAAAAAAGAGAAAAAGACGCCAGAATAGAAAACAAAAGGCCAAAAAGCCAGCTGCGGAAGTAATCCATAGGCAGAATACTTTGGAGGTAGACATAGCAATGTACGACAGTGCAGAGAGGTGGGCGGAGCATGACGGCGGGAGGGGGGCGGATGAGGGAGAGAGAGAAGACATGGAAATCATGAAAACAGGTGAAGCCGCAACCCCCGATGCAGATGAGGAGCTGATGGGGCGGCGTGAGGGGGAGGCAGCGGAGGAGGAGGCACAAGGGCATGAGGGAGAAGGCCGGTCAACGCAACACCACGACGTAGAGGTCATGGAGACCGGGGAGGATGAAATGGAGCTGCCGACACACACCGCAAAGGAGGGACAGAGAATGCCGGAATCCCAAGACCTGGACAGTGAGCGGAGCCCAAGGTCTTCAGAGAATGGGGCGGAAGCAGCAATGCATGGGGCTGTTGCAGCGTCCCTTGATGAGGCGGTAGGAGTAGAAGGGGATGGGCTAGTTTCTGGGGAAGCCTCAATGGGGAGGGAACGGGAGGTCACAGTGGAGGGGGAGGGAGGGGAGCAGCCAGGGAAAGGAGCCCAAGTGATTAGCCAGCACACTGGTGCCGGGACCCAGGGGGGAGCAGAGTATGGAGAGGGGCCCCTGCTTGAAGAAGAGAAAGGAAAGAAATTAAAAACAACGGCCCCGAGAGAGGGAGGGGAACAGGAAATATTGGGGAGTCTATGGGGTTCGGGGGAAACTTTGTTTGCGGGAGTAGAATACATGACCCCCCATATAGAAACGCAAAGCTCTGGAATACCCCAGTTAATAGAGAGAACCAAAAAGAAAAATAAAACGGCTCCTGGGAAAGAAAGAGGTGGGGCGGCGCAGAGAAAGGGTGGGGGGGGGAAGCTCCCAGACAAAATTTCTTTTCTCAGGTCCCTCACCACGCAGGAACCCGGACAATCGGAGATGGAAGGAGCCTTGACGTTGGAACCGAGAAGGGCCACGAGGCTGAATGTCAAGCTCGCGAAACGAGGAATCACACCCTCAAGGACGGAGAGTTCCTGGGAGAGTCCGGAGAACCGCGGAAACACCACCAAAAAACAAGAAAATGGCACAAAAAAACAAATGTGAGTCAGCTGAGGGTAAAATGAATATTGCTAACCCGTTACACGTCAATTTCGTATCTCTGAATGTTGCCGGGGTTATTAACCCTCAAAAAATAGAGATGTTAAAAAGTAGCCTTAAGGAACTACTCCCCGATGTCATCTTGCTCCAGGAAGTCAGAAAGGGAGCAATTTGGAAAGACCAAAACTACAATACCTTTGATAACTTCGGGGATTCACACTTGGGAACTGCAATCCTAGTAAAAAAGAATCTAACTGTGAGAAACGTGCGAAGGCATGAGTCTGGGCGAATAATATCCTTAATGATCAAAGACACACACATCGTGAACGCATACGCCCCCGCTGGTAATAGACGAGAGAGAGACGTATTCTTCACTGTGACTCTGCCATCGTATCTAATCGGGTTTTCGGGAAAGGCAATCCTAGGTGGCGATTTAAATGCAATATATAGAAGGGAAGACAGCGACGCAAACCAAACGAAGGTCACTTACCAAACGTCCAAAGCACTACGGGTTCTAATTGAATCAATAAAGGCAACCGATGCGGCCTGTGCGCTCCGGCCAAACGTGATTGAGTACACCCGCTGTGGAAGCACCTCGAGAAACCGAATTGACTACCTGTTCACTTCGCATCTAATCTCAAAAAAAATAAGAACCTTCGAAACGATCCCCTGTACACTCTCAGACCACAACATAGTAAAAATGAAAATAGAAATAAATCTAAGCGAAGGGGAAAAAAACGAACAAATGCAAAAAGGGGCGGAAAGAACTTGGAGACTAGACACCAAAATCCTAGAGGATAACGATATTTTAGAGAAAATCCGTCACGAGATCAAAACTCTATTAAATAACCCAATGATAGAAAAAAGCCCACTCTTCTGGTGGGAAAATATTTTTAAAAAACGACTAACTAAAAAACTCCAAAATATTACGCGAGACTTTTACAAAGAACAAAATTTTACAATTTCTTTTTATAGGGAAGCGCTTAAAGAAATGATGATGTCAAAAGATAAACCAAAAAAGTTTAATGGGAAAATGAAAGAACTTAAAAGACGAATCCTTCGCTGGGAAATAAACAAGTACGCCCCGCGAGCGTGGCAGAGAGAAATCCATGAGGACCGATGGGAAGCTCTATCGTTAGCAACACTACGACGCATGACTGCGAATGTGGAGATGAGGGAAGCAGAAAGAATTAATGAGGCGGGAAATAGCAACCAAGAGACCCCTACCACACCGCACGACCTTCTCCTCAATGCGAAAAACCACTTTGAAGAGCGATACAACCGATACGGGGAGTGGAGAGAGGAGGAAGCTCCCCCCATCCCACCCCTCCCTAGGCTTAACGAAGACGAGAGTTTCTCGATCTCGATTAGCAAGGACGAACTCAATACTGTGAAGCATGTGCTAACAAAAGGAAGGGCACCAGGCAATGACGGACTCCCATTTGAACTTTACGTGTACTTCTGGGAAGAACTAAGTCCGGCGCTCTTAATAGTATTTAACGAAATCATAGAAAAAGGCCATTTAACGGAAGAGATGAAATCGGCGACGATTAGGCTAATTCCAAAAACCCAACACCCAAAAACCCTGGATGACTTCCGGCCAATATCGTTGCTAAATTGTGATTACAAAATTTTAGCGCATATAATTAGGTACAAAATGGAACTTCTAGCAGAAAAAGTATTAAATAAATATCAATATGCAGGCATTAAAAAAAGGAGCGCAATTGATGCGTGCACGCTCATTAGAGATATCTATTTGTCGTCAATAGGAGAAAAGACCACACTAACGATGGAGATTTTAGCCATCGATTTTGAAAAAGCTTTTGATTTAGTTCGCATAGAGTGGATTAGGAAAATTATGAAAGAAATGGCATTCCCGCCAGAACTAATTAGAGTCATAGAAATAATGTATGGTGGGATTAAATCCACAATCAGGATCGGACGGGCAAAATCAGAAAACTTTAGAATAAAAAACTCAGTGCGCCAAGGCTGCCCATTATCAATGCTGCTTTTTGCGATAGCAATCGACCCAATGATCAGGGCATTAGAACAGCAAAACATCGGAATAAGAAAACACGGACAACTATACACGGCGGTCACATATGCAGATGACATGACGATTTTTATCAAAAGTGAAAACGACCTACAGAAAATAAGCGATATCTGTCGAGTATACGAATACTCGGGTCTTAAAGTTAATAGGACAAAATCAAAACTCCTGAACATTAATGGGGTGGCGTTAAAAGAGACTTTTGGCTGGCCTCGTACAAATGGGTTGAAAATCCTTGGTTTATGGTGGGAAAGGGACAACTTTAAAACGGTCGAAAGAAATTGGCAACTTGTCACAAAAATAATAAGATATAATATTAATAGAACAGCGCAGCACACAATACCGATAACCGGTAGAATAAATTTAGTAAACCAATTCTTACTCCCGGTGATATGGTATCCCGCCCATGTCTGGCCATTGACCGCAAAAGCGAATTCAGAAATTATAAAGTATACGAATGAAATAATCTGGTGTGGCCTCATAAAAAAAGTCGCAAGGGAAAGAATGTATGCTTCGCCATTGAAAGGTGGTCTAAAACTAGTAAACGCCTCCAGAAAGGCCAAAATAATATTCTTAAAAAACATAGCAGATATTACTAGAAATGACGATAGAGCAAGAATAATGCTACTAACCGAAAGCCTAACTAAAGCAAAAAAAATGCGCTATTTTCGTGAGACAATCGAGGATGCCAAAGATTTTATAATAAAATACTCAAGTTCAGAAAACACAAAAAAAATATACGACAACGAAACCACAAGAAAATATATCGGGGACCCTCCCCCACCGGGAAAGATATCATGGGCCAATTTCTCAAAGCTGAGGGGCCCCGCAGGAGAAAGAAGTGAGATGTTCCTTACGTTAAATGACCTTTGGCCAACAAATCAAACACGGTTCAAATTCGGCCTCACTGATTCCCCACTTTGTTCCGCTTGTGGACGTCTTGACGACACGACCCACCACGTCCTAGGCTGCTCCCCGGAATCCCGCGAATGGAAAACAATCAAAAGAATTTTCAAAGAATTTGACACCTTTGGAGCGAGGGACATCGGGGACAAGGATTTGGTTAAACTGAATTTTAACTTCTTCCCAAGCAGTAAAAATTTTATAATATCTGAACTGGTTTCGAATTTTTTATACAGCAAAAATAAAAAGGAAAATATAATAGAAGAACTTAGAACAAAAATATTTCATATAAATAAATGGGTACCCTCAACTGACAGTCAAAAAAAATGGTTAGAAAATGTTTTTTAATAGATATTTGTATATAAACGTTTTAAAAAAAACTCTATATACTGATTTGCAAGGTTAAATTTTTTTTTTTCTCTTCTCTAAAAATGTTAAACCATAGCAGAAACTAAAAAAAGTAATATATATTGTATTTATTTTAATACTTTTGTATGAATGTGAGTAGAAATATTTCAGAAAATTATGTGTAAAAAACTTTTGACTGTGTGACTTTAATCATGAAATAAACAAATGAAAAAAAAAAAAAAAAAATACACCGGTTCCCGTCAGATCACCGAAGTTAAGCAACGTTGGGCCCGGACGGAGGTTGGATGGGTGTCCCCCTTCCATACCTCTACCGTGGTGTTCTTGTCCCCTGTCTGCGTGTGGCGGGCAGGTTAAATGTGGGTTGGCACAATGGATCTAAAGAGGTCTAAGTGCCAGGGGGGCTCCAGAAGGCCTCCGCCCACCCCTCCAATTTACATTTTTATATGCAGATGAAACCGGGGTTCCGAGAGAATTACTGAAAACACCAGAATCTCCACTCACTTTATCTACAGCTGACCACAGAGGTCCACAAATCTCTTTCTGTTAGTTATACTTTGGATGGAGCTCAGCATATTGTGATAAAACTGAATTATAATGTTAAACAGTAACAAATGGAACAAGTTTGTTGCTTGACAAGCATACTGGGTACATGAAGTTGAGAGATGAAATATTGTTGTTAGTAGAACAATATCTCCGAGGTTAGCAAGCATTCAGCGCCTATTTAAGTCACGCTTATTGAGTCGAAGAAACAAAGAAAGCTTATATCGAACTGTTCTTCGACCCATGGTCCTATATGCCTGCGAAACCTGGGTATTGAAAAGCCGGGACGAGCAGATGCTCAGCACGTGGGAGAGGAAGATCCTGCGAAGAATCTATGAACCAATAAATGATAACAACGAGTGGCGTATGCGCACTAATGCCGAGCTATATAGTCTGAATGGTAAACCTAGTCGGGCTTGTGAAATCAAGTGTGCCAGACTGCGGAGGCTTGGCCATCTAGAGAGAATGCCTGAAAAAAAGGGCAGTGCGGAGGACGTTTAGCCGAAGGCCAGAGGGTCGGCCGCGGAAAAGGTGGCTGGAGGATGAGAAAGACGGTCTCCGTAAAATAGGTGTATGGAGTTGGCGACGTCATGAATTAGAGCGAGAGACCTGGTGAGGAGTGATCAAGGAGACACGGGTTCTTATAGGGCTGTAATTTTATCGTGGGGAAGGCACATCCGGGAAATATGCGGCCGAGCGAAGAGGAAGCTAGGATTCGTAAAAAGAGTACTTGGGAAATGTGATGAGAAGACAAAAGAGCGATGTTACTTTTCACTAGTTAGGCCCCACCTTGAGTATGCAGCCAGTGTATGAGATCCCAATGCATTAGTTTTGATCAGATAACTAGACAGTGCGCAGCGTAGAGCAGCTAGGTTCGTTAAAAGGTGTTACCATAGGTTGAGTAGCGTTTCAGAATGAATACAAGAATTAGGGTGGGAATCATTATCAGAGCGTATGTTAAAGTACAGGTTAAATCTATTAGAGAAATTTAAATCGGATAACTTTACTGAAGATGTTAGGAACATATTAAAAACACCAGCGTATTATGCTAGATTCGACCTGACAAATAAGATTATAGAGATAGATTGTCGTACTGATAGATTAAAAATGGCATTCCCCCGTACTATAAGAGAAGAGAATAGGCAGCATAGCAAAGGGATAGGTAGGCGAAATATTTTCGAGTAGTCTGTAGTGCATGATGCAAGTATTAAACCCTTAAATACTATAGATACTAACAATCCAGTTGCATGAGTCCCTATAGCAGCTTCTTTGCGTGACGGTAGTGCATGCTTGGTGATATTCACCCCCTGTCACACACCCTCGTGGTGGCTTGCATGGTATCGTGTAGATGTAGATGTAATGCCAGTGGGTAAAGTAAGGTAAGCAGACGTTTACCAACGGAAGGGAAATGATATCGAGAACCTTGGGCAGAGATGTAAAGAGAGGGTTAGTGAAGAAATTAATATTGGTGTTGATATTTATGGATCTAACACCAGGGGCCCAAGTCTTGAATCTTTCGTTACGCTATAACGAATGAAATTTGTCGTTATGATAACGTCATTCGTTTATTCACGTTGGTAACAAAATATGACGTTTTCGTTGGTAACGCAAACGTCAATATTTATTCGGTGAGTAACGTAAGATTCAAGAATCGGGCCCCAGGATTCTTGGTAAGGACGAAGAAAAAGTTGTACGAATGTGAGTGAGGAGGAGAATGATGAAAGTGTGAATATCGGAAAGGAGGACGATTGAAGTGCTGAACATGATTGGGGTGGAAAAAAGATAGCTGGTAGAGAATAGAAGGGTACCTACAGAGTACATGAATGGAACATGTGCGCAGGGAAGGTGGTATTCTGAAGGAAATTGTGGAAGGTGGAATACTGGGTATACGTGGAAGAGGAAGAAAAAAAGACCAGTATGAAGAGGGATAAGAAATTCGTCAATTTTAAGAAAGATAAATGGTGTAGGGAAGGAATGGAGAGAACACTAAAAGGAAATTAAAGCAGATGCACTATTAAAACAAATCCTAATTGTTCGAAGACAATCAACCAATCAATTCAAAATATAAACAAAATGCAATTTAGCACAGATTAATAACAAACTAAAATTCGACCCTAAATTGCAAATTTTGTTTTCATTTTGATATGTTCGAATACCACTCAATATCGCCGGAAACTACTGAACCAATCAATTGCCTAGAGAACGAGAAATATGAATATTTACGGAATAAATATTTACATTACGCAATTGATCATAAGATTCAAATGTTAATGGTCACAATGAAACATAGAAAATTATATTTTTTGTTTCAATGTAGTAATTTGAGCAATATATTTAAAAAAATTTAATTACTCTTTAAATTGTTCGTCAGTAAATGAACATTTTGTGAAATTCATATTATTTTTGGTTTTCTTGATGTCAAAAGCATTGTAATGAACCTGTTCTACTTCCTTCCACCGATTCATTTTAATTTTACCTGCACTCCACCATCCACTCATCTACAAATGGTTTTATTTCCTTGCGACATTCGCGAAATAACTTCTAATAATTTAACTCCCGACCCTTTCGTAATCCTTCCTCTCTTCCTGCGGCTTAAAGAGTCCCCATACATCGTCCATCTCACTCCCATACTGCTCCTCGAGGCTTGTAAAACCTTCCACTCACGTACCGACCAATGCGTCTCCATCCATTGCTCCGCCACACCAACTTTCTAACATCCACCTCACGCCCTCCCAGCAATGCGCAGACAGCCGAACAGACTCTCCTTCACCATTCTCTTCCATCGCAAACGTCGCTCCCCACGATAACCCACGCACTCGGAGCCATTTCTCGAGAAAACGCATAATTTTCATTGCGAGAAATGTCGTTTTCATTTTAGGAATAAATAGAAAGCATTGCCTACTGCCATCACAGTTGGTATTATGCAAATTGGAGGAAAGGAGAGAGGGAAAGGAGGCCGAAACTGACAGACGGCGTAAAAGTGGAGACTACATGAGGATCAAAGAAAAGACGCACGATAGAACATAGAAGTAAGGAAACAATTCATCAGAATGTACATCTGGAGTATGTTTCTTTACGGCAGTGAGGCATGGACGATGACAGCAGCGAATAAATGGGTGGAAGCATTAGATATGTGGTGCTACCGAAGAATGATGAAGATAAAATGGATCAACCGAGTGACAAACAAAGAAGTCCTAAGAAGAGTGGGAGAAAATAGGACTGCTGAAAACTCTAAAAATATGACGGGACTACTTAACCGGCCATATCTTAAGACACGATGGCCTGATGAAGACAGTCGCCGAGGCAAAAGTGAACGGGAAGAACGGCAAAGGAAGGTCTCGTATTAAAATATATGGAACAGGTCGTAAAGGACGTGAAAGAAAGGACTTTAGTAAATATGAAGAGGTTGGCTGGTAGAAGGGTCGAGTGGAGGCTGCGTCAAACCAATCCTAGGATTGTTGACCGATGATGATGATGATGAGAAAATAACAAAACAAAGCTTAGATAATTGGGCCTTAAGACAAAATGATGCCTTGAAAGAATATGATTGTGACCAACACAGTCGGTATATTAATAGGAAAAATGATCCGTGGGTTAATGCTAAAGCTCACCATGCATTAATTAGCTGCAATTAACTCACAGTTGCCGTCATCTCATGTTTCATTCAGTGAAAACACCTCAATCTTGGGTTCCACATTTCAACAATATTTTCTGGGTGCAACAATGAAAATACGATAGTTGTGTAGTGCTGGTTGCATACGTACATTGTTTCGCCGTGACGGATGACATCTTAAAGAGGTCAACCAAAGAAAAATTAAGAAAAATATTTCTCGTATGTTATCGGCAGTCGTCGATATCAAGGCATCCTTCACATATCCAAATCTGTTGAAAACTAAAAAAAAAATTCCGTCACCCGGAGCACCAAAGATTTTTTCGGCCGCATGGAATGTGTTCAAAATCATAATGGCCATGCCATTGAATAAAACATTTTACAGTGATGATATCATTTTCTGTGTTTCTTAGTGACAATATCAATATCTTCTGTGTGAAATTTCTTCTTTCCTGAAGAAAGAGACCGATGATTCTGGTAGCACTAGAAATCTTATTTGCGAACAAGTTTAGCGTTGCATGTTAACAATCTATAAACCACAGTTTACAACCCGGTATTTATTCTAGTGAATGAGGTTAGATCTCACAAAGGCTTGAAATTAGTAACAGAAGGGCTATCACCCTATAATCTCACAAAAAAAATCAGATATGAACAAAGACCATCACTCAGTTTGGGTCGAGCTGGACGTATCCAGGCGCCCCTCTCATCAGAGTAGAAAGCGGCACCCCTATTTTGCAGCTCAATAACTTATGCATTACCTACCACACGATAACCTGCAGTGAGAGCGAAATGTGAATGTCACCGAGAAGCGCAATAAATTTACAGTTAAAGTTGATGCTTGAGTAAAATTCCTATGAAAAAGTACATATATTAAACTCATATTCTATCTGAAACGATTTTCGACGATTCATAAGCGAGCACGAGTATTTGATCTAGCCGGGCGTATTTATTTAATGCCACATTCTTGTTTCAAGCAAGCAATTACAAATGGTTGCAAAGTAAGTGGAGCCTAATAAACCGACATATCTTGGCGTTGTAATGAATGGGATTTGTACGAGGGGAGAAAAAATATGCGAATCCATTGGTAAGAGAATATACCTATTACGCGGCTAAGGAAATGAACCACGTGCTTTTTTCACGCTTTGTTAATAAAGGAACGCCAAAACATGATTTAAACGCAAAACTGCCATTATCAAGGCAATTGCGTTAGTGCGTTTTTATATACCAGATGGTTGGGAGGGGAGAAGAGGGGTGAAAAAAGGGAGAGGAGAACAGTAAAGAAGGTGGATAAAGAAATTGAAGGGTCAGTAAATTCAGATGAAAGGGGTGAAAAATCGAGGGGTTATGAGTAATGCATAAAGCTGGAAGAGGGCTTGCAGACATGTTAGAGGAAAATGAGCAAACTAATAATAGTTTACGCCACAGGAGCACATAAACAGGATTGCCGTAAAAAAGAAAAGGATAGCAGTATTTACACTTAACATTTTGTACAATTGTTCTTGACTCTTGTGACGTATTTTATACTTCCTGTGATAAGTGGGTGAGCATTTTTTTAGCTTTTTAAAAATTAATTTTCTGCGAAAATAAGAAGCATTCTAGTTGCACACAACTCTTATATCTAACATGTTCCCATGAAGTAGAACCACTGTATTACTTAGTTGCATGTAAGTGGTGGATGTTTGGTTATATTTACCCCCTGCTACACACCCTCCTGGTGACTCGCAGGGCATTACGTAGACGTGAACGTAAATACTGCCTCCAGCGTTATTACACAATTAGGCCTACGTGCATCTTCACCCAAAAATATAATCAAGCAACAAAACTGTTTCACCTGATTCAGTGCTAACCTCCTTCTCTCACCATTCTCTCCTTCTCTTTTTTCAGTTTTTCCTGCTATTTCGACGAAAAAGCCATAATTTCATTTTTCTGGTACGCTGTGGATGAATATTTTATGAAAAGAATTAATATTCTGATTTATGCGCCTGAGACTTTTCCCCGCCCGCCGATGGTGAAAGGCAACGGTTTCACCTGAACACGTTGACGGGGCAGATCAAGAATATCGGTCTATAACCAACGTTATTACGTACTGGAGTGAGTGAAGTTAACAGAAATGGATGCAGTACTGTAAGGTGGAAGGAAACGGAAAACCACCAAAGTATTATCCATGGAAGATGCAGCCTTGCATTCTTAATACTGTTGCAGGGTAATATGTAGATGTAGATGAACTCGAAATGTCAATCTCACTACCGACCGATTTACCAATGTAAAACTGCTTTAGTTGGCTCAAACCTGGTCCCTCGGAATGAAAAGGCAGCACTCAAGTCGCGAACCTCGCACTTTTAAGTTCGAAACTCATTCCCCATGATAGGCAATCTACGAATATAATTCAACGATCCCAGTTTAAGAACCAAAGAAGAGGACTATAAAGGGGTCTAAAATGCACATGAGGCATTCATTTCATATAAACGAAAATAAACACGGTATTGGTGGATAGCACTAGGGCAAACCCTTGATTCCCTCAGAGTAGCTGTCACCATACGGTGGCCCACGAACAAATTCTGGTCCAAGTGAATGATTTGGTGGTCCGTTTAGAAATTTGGGCATTATTTGTAGCTTTTATGTCCATTATACCCATAGTTTATATTCTGAATCCTCTATGGTGTGACCAACACAGAGATGCTTTGGATATAGGCAGGATCGAGTTGTTTACTTTGACGTAGCTATGGTGGCAGCATCTTTAAGGAATATTTTAGTGGTCCGTGAGATCTGAATGATTGGCAATCGCTGCCATAAAGAGAGGTGTCACTCACTCATTCAAACACTCACTATCACACAAATGTCAATGGGAACTTTGATTGGAAAAACGGAGAGTTAGGTAATTTTTATGTATTAAAACTATTCGGAATTTATAAATAATACTAGTGGAAGGTACCCATTGAAATCAACGGGGTGAAAAAATTTTAACACAGTATATTCATCAAATCCAACCCGCAAACCTTACCGCTTATAGCACATGGCCGAGAAAAAATACGAAATTCTCTAATCAAGTGAAATATACATTATTAATTTCAATATCTATATATTTGCACTTAGCCATAAATTTCCTGACACCACCCCAGGTATTCGGTATAATTTATACACCTCCTGTGGATTGGCGAAGTGTTTAGCACGGTTTCTCTCCGGAAAAAAAATCATCTGCATTTAGCTCCCACAAATTTTACCGTCACAGCTTCGACCGTTCTAATTTTCAAAATAAAAATACACAAAAAAATATTAAAAAGTTTTCTTATGATTTAAGAATATTTCTAAGTAATATTTCAATGACTATTTTAATATTTTATGCCATTTCTCAATCGAAAGATATAATTACGATAACAACGAAACATTTCTTTAATACTTCTAACGACATACATTATTATAATATTACTTTATGAAGCACTTCAATCTCAATACTTCAGAGCTATTGATATTTGCTTTTTAACTATAAAATATGATTTCGCATTTACTAAAACTGTTTCTTTCCTTTTCTTTAGCTAATAATTTTTTCGAAACAATAAAATAAATATATATATATCTCTATATTCCAATGCCATGGAATAGTTGGTAGCAATCCCTATGGACGGGTACTTACATTGAACAAGAAATACAACCATTCTTTATTTAGCGTTTTACAGCCCACATCTTTTTTTTCCTTTGAGTTCACTGACCAAGTTTCTGCATAGACGCATGCCATGAAAACAAACACTGAGGACTTTTGAGAAAGATTTTTCTCGGGAAACTTACTCAGCAGCAATATTTCACAGAAGAAATGAGTCTGCAAATATCTCTAAAAGCAGTTTTATTTCATCCTACTTGCACCTGTGGCACTGCTTCAGAACTCACAAAAAGAGCATCGCAAATAACTTGGCGATTGCGATGTAACGAGGAAAGGAAATTTTCAAGGTGTTTCACTGGAGCACGTGATGACATTTTAAAAATGGCAAAGATGGTGAATTTCTCAGGTACTGCGACGTGATGCACATTTTTGTCGGTCCTTTCCTGCTGTGACCGTCTCTGAACGATAAATATGTCCACCAGAAGCAGTAGCCGTAAACTTAAAAAAATAAAGCAAAACGCTGGGGTAGAAAAACTAAGCAAAATAATTGAACGAAACAAACATTTAAACGAAAGTTTGTAACTTTCCAGCGAAATATCCGGTATAATACACGCAGTGAATAAATAAGTACACATTAGGTATAAAAATAATTCGAAAAGTTATTCCCATGTATAATTTGAGGCACATCGTTTCTGCACTCTATATTCTATCAATCAGGATAGAAAACAATTCCCAAAGAAGCGGTATAAAGCCATTTTGAAGTCGGAAATGAATGCAATTCAAGATTAAATTTGATGTAAATAACATTCATAATTGTTGATATTGTTTTAAATACATTTCAAGAGTCTTTAGTCTGCAGGGAATCGAGTGAAAAATCGTAAGAAGAAACTATGCACGAAATTTGATTTATTACAAATGAGAAGAAAAACATTGGCTACAAAATGATACGTGCTTAAGGTGACATACGACAAGAGGGGAATAAAATGTGAAAGTGCAGCCTCCTTATTAGAAGAAGTTTTCCTACGCAAAAAGTTTCTTCTGCAGATGCTAAAGAATTTTGACAGTCGATATACCAAGAAAACCAATTCAAAATTTGACCCGATCTTCACAATTCACTCACGTTGTGCATCTCCAATTTACAGGACATTATGTCAATGTATTTTACCCAACGAGCCGTTACAAGCACGTGCGGCAGAGGTTGTTAATTTACCAGCCGAGAAGTTGACTTTTAGTTGAAAAAAAGTTTCTCAATTAGCAACGAAGTTTGATGTATAATGTGTTCGCGTTGTAGTCATACAATGTGTGTGAAAAACGAATTTTTGTGTCCCTCGATCTAGCAGTTCGTCTCTCTTAACCTTATGCTTCTACCTATCCTGCTGATTTAGTTTGGTGTTCGAAATCTTTCTGCAATGTAAAATTCATATACTTGTGATTTCCATTTTTAATAATTTTAGCGAGGAAACTTCTAGTCGCCAGGTGTTCTCAAAGAGCCACGCGACACTTTGTGTGTTCGCAGGAATATGCTAAAAAACGCACTGCTTTACAATATATCTTATTCGGTTCCCAAATAATATTTTTATTCTTTGGATTCAAAATGCTTGATGTAAACTCCAAGTGGGTCATTAAAAGTGTGAACTAATATCTTATTTATATCCTAACTTGGACTATTTCCCGCAATTAGTTTGATAAATCCCAGTCTTCAGTGATGTGCAACAAATACCTATATTTTTAATATGATTTCCCCATGGGAGACTTAAACGCGAAGCCCAAATTTCAACAGAACGTCACTTGCAACACTTATTTTTACCCAACTAAAATCATAAATTGGAGGGTCCTTTAGATTTTTCTGCCAGAAGTGTGTTTTCATAAACGGTGTATTTTTTAAGACTGGATTTTACCTGTTTATATATACCAATGATTACAGCATTACTACGTAGGTAAATGATAACCATTTACCCGCAAGTTTCTCGTAAATACATATCTAACACGTTTTCATGACGTGGTAGCATTAGTTGCAAGTAAGTAAAGCATGCACGGAGATTCTTTCTTTTTCTATTTGTTAAACAGCAATATAAAATATAAGAAAAAAGGAGTAAGCATTCAGAATGTATGGCTCAAAGAACAAAAACGTCCGATTTAGAAACAAGAGGAAATCACGAATGAGTAGAAATGAAAAAAATACCCTGAAGGACATGAAAGGTATTTTATGTTGTACCCAATGCACAACAAACCAAATACCTTGGTTTCTCGCTGGTTAATGCCGAGTACCAGAAAGGCACGCAAGCTTGGGAATAATTGGTGATAAAATTTTCCGCGGTTTGGTTGAACCCTGAAATTGATTTACCAACCAACCCGCCGACCTTGTCCTTTAACGGATTAATTAAGACCGCTTAACGATGGACTCATGTAACCTCATGAAGGGTAACAAAAGGGAAAGGGTGAGAGATGAACAGAGAGGGAGGTTGAAGACGCTTAGAAACCTGTGTCTTGGCAAAATTCAAATGGAATAGATGGGATTTAGGGTCCCGGGAGACATGGGAGAGATAATTGTCTCCCTGGATACATCCCTGTTAATGCAAATTCTGAAATAAACGAGTTAAGTCTTCTCGTTCTTTTTCCAAACTCCCTCACAAATTATTCCCATGAAAATTTGAATAAATTTAAATCCCCGGAGGAGCTGTTTTGTGATAACTGAGGAAAAGTTTCAAAGAAAATGGATAGATACCCCGCCTACGGGCCATTTTTAACTGTTTTTCTTAGTGAGTGAATGCTTCGGCGCAGTGAAGTACTAGTTAATAACGTTATAGCTATTGGATAGATGATATCATCAGGTTATTTTTTATGATGTGAAATATCTCCCAGCGATATACTAGCAAAATATTATTATATAATATATACTGGGCAATAGTAAGTGAATAATACGTAGAACATGAAATCATATAATAATAACAATATTATGCTATTTTTACTGACTTTTGTTTGTGTTTACCTTATTGATCAGGAAGTCGTGTATCATATTAATGGCAATGGAACATATGATTTCGGCTAGCTTGGTTGAAGTTATTACTGTTTGTGTTATTTCCAGTAGTTATTACTGCTGGTGGCCCTTCAAGGGGAAGTAAAGGTCTCACTTTGCTTTTGGGACCGCACATTGTGGTCGAAGATTTATGCAGATTCAACCTTATTTATAACACGGAATGACGTTAACTGTCGCGACACGCGTAGTACAAACCATGCGTAAATTTCGAGTCTGGTGTGAAACTCATACGACTACAAAACACTTCAAGTAAAGTATTGCGAACATGTCAATGTAATAAACGCACAAGAACGTCTAATTTTCCATACACAAGCATTTAAGTAACAGTGGACTGTTCCGGGATTCCTAAAGGGTTGGTAGGTATATCAATTTCCGATGCTTCGGTGGCTGACTCGTCATGACGTCGTCTGACATCGTCTTTAAGGGCTGATATCAGGACTTGATTTGTACCGACTCATATAGTCAAATCGTCGGTCAGGTCACCTCCGATTGGATGGTTTGATTAGTTCCCCTCATTGGATTTATTTACGAAGAATGGGCTTCCATGTGCTGCTGAGCCTATAACCTGAATCTCGATTGAAGTTATCCTTCTGTAGTCAAAGTTCAGTTGGACCCTTAGTTAGCCTTTCCCCATAAGCTCTGACTAAGACTTTGCCGTCGTCAAAGTCGATGAGATGATCGTGGGTGAGGCTGATTTTTCCGATTGGCGGAGCGGGATGCATCTCCTATGTTCTTTGATTCTTGTTTCAATAGCGCGGCCTGTCTCACCTATATACACTTCTCCGCATTTGCATGGGATTCGGTAAATTCATGGAGCCCTCAGTCCCAGCTTATCCTTAACTCGTAAAAGTATGACTTCTTTGATTCTCTGGTGGCCTGTGGATTATCTCTGAGTTCTGTTTCAGTAAGATCCTCGAAATCTTGCCCGCTACTGTGGAGATGTACGGCAAATATGCCTTGGCGATGGGTTTTTCTCTCTCCCCTGAGGACCTTACCGGAGTCAGAAAGATCTCTTTGCAAGACTTCATGAAGATCCTGGCCGGAGGCCCATTTATTGGCCAACTTGATATCCTTCTCTGAGTAGCCATTTTGGCATAAAGTCATCTTCAGGTTGTATTTCCGAGAAGAATTCATTCGCGTTGTTTGCCGGGAAAATATTAAGTCCTTCATTTAAGTAACACTCTAGCGGACAACATGGTGAAAATTCATGCTGTTTTTGGCCGGATAAGAGACAATAGATAACAAAGGTCATGTGTACCACTGATGAGAGAGCCAGCATAAGGGAAGATGTATGAATTTTTTAAAGTGATCGGGTTTCTTTCGTGGCTAGAGAACTAGCTTTCTATTCCAAGGGCCCAGATTTGAGTGCCGGTAGGGGCAGATTTTTCATCGGTATATCAGTCATCACAAGAGTGACGACTGGTATAATGGTGTGAAGAGTAATTCGTCCGTTGAATATGGTGTTAAACCGTGGACCGCTTAGTTATTATTGGTTTGATAAAAGTCCGACCACTGCAGATAAATGCTACCAGTGCACTGGTAGCATTTATTTGTATAGAGTTTATCGATATTGAAGTTCCACATGTAAAGCACAAGATTTCACAACATTATTGGTATTAAAGGCTGCTAAACTCAGGGCCCAAGTCTTGAATCTTTCGTTACGAAAAACGAATGAAATTTGTCGTTATGATAACGTCATTTGTTTCACGTTATTCGTTTATCCACGTTGATTACAAAATATGACGTTTTCGTTGGTAGCAAAAACGTCAATATAAATTCGGTGAGTAACGATAGATTCATGACTTGGGACCTAGGTTGCATAATTTATTCGTTTCGAGTTGTAAGTTAAGGTTGCATGTATGAAAGTGGCAGATCTGGTGCTTAAATTGCTTTATTAGTAGCTCAATCCAGAATAGATAAATAATTACGAAGTTAATAGGATAACATTTTGAAGGAAGACGAGGAAAATCTTTGGTCTATTGTCCCTATAAGAGCTATTCAGGATGTGGTAGCAAAAACTCGTATCTGAAAAAAAGTTATTGATTTGCTAGATTCAGAATCTCGAAAAGAGAGTTTCAAATTTGAACCTATGCTATTCACTTTTGCTATGTAAGTAGAAAGTACAAATCGAACCGTTTTTTACAATCTCCGCCCAACTTTTAACGTTCAACTCCACTCGAAAGGCAACATGACGAAGTGTTCCAATCGAAGATTCCATAAAATGGTGAAGGAAAAAATAATGCGTAAAAATGTCACTCAATGATCGGACGACAGATCCAGAATTTGGGGAATTTAATACAAGCATCCCCAGAAATCAATATTTAATCTTGCATGCGAGGCATCAGAGACAGGAATACCGACGGTGTCGTATCAGACGGGAGGCAAAGAGGAGAACCTTGACAAAACGTTCCTCAATATGTTTATTGCAATTAAATACTCGCTGGCGCTCAAAGGAGATTGCCCGAGTACATAATATTTGGCTCTGTACACTCAAATGACATATCATCTCGCATGATGGAATCCACAGAGTTCCCTGCTCGATTTTGACAGCGTAATTTACGCCAGAGCGTGAGCAAATCACACCAATTTTCCTCCATTCTCCTCAATATCACGTTCACGTTGTAAACACAGAAGCAATTTCTCGCAGAAGTTATTTGCAGAAATAAGTTGCCAGTGTATCCGTAGCCTTAGAACGGGCATGAAACAAATGACTTAGTGAAAATTACATAAACTGTCAGGGAAAGTCAGTGAATCGTACGATAACTCATTAAAAAGCTCGTCTTTTTCCTTCTTTTCATGATTTGGTTTCAAGATGGATGGGCCACATGCTTCAAACACACAGAGACTTTGCCAAATTAGTATAAGCCGGAGAGAGGATAGATAAGTAAAAGAGGATTACGTTTGCGTCATCATTAATAAATTTTAGTAGGATGAAACGTAAAAACTTTAGGGATCCACATGTTAAAGAGATGGCAACTTTTTTGCGCAAATTACTGGCAGCAAGCAACTTGCAGTGTAATTTTATGATGTAAACAGCTCTACAAGTGCACTTGCGGAACTTGGAAAAGTTTCTGATAATAGCTTGTGCAAGTGTATTGTTGCTAGTGAAAACATGGACAAATTTGGTTCTGCAGTCAACTTGCAGATATAGGACCTCTCGCTAAATTTTTATTAGCTTGTCGCAATATTTTAATGGTTTACGTCGAAGCAAAGCCTAAATCGATAATAAAATATTGATCCAAAGACGACTCTGATTAGAAGACGTATTGAAATTTGAAATACGACGCTCATTTGTTTTCACGACTATGTTAATAGCGGTATTTCCGAACTATTTATACCCACTCTAGTTCTACTGCGATAATAGGAGATAACTGAAATACACGTAGATTTCTTCGTTCGTTGATTGCTTAATTACTTGTTGGGGTATGAAAAATTTGTGTAAAGCTTGTTTTAATTTCACGCATTAAAGTTAGCTTTCGAAATCTTCGAAGTTGTAAATACATTCAAAATCCTTTATTAATCAATTATTTCATTGATTATCTTGGTACTGAACTGTTTTCGTTGGGATGTAAGTATAGGAACATGGATTATGAAATGAACTTCACCAGTGCGTCTTCATTCGAATGGACCAAAGAGACTACTCTATAATTTATTGAAATGGAAGAGATCAGTCAATTTATTTGGGATGTCCACAGCCAGGACTATAAAAACAAAATATTTGGTGAGAATTTCCTTTAAAAGAATTGGTGAAATCCTTCAGTTTCCAGAAGTAGAGGTGCGGAGGAAGTGGCATAACTTGAAAACAAAATACTATTATCAGGTGCTAAAGAAGAAGCCCAAAAGTGGTTCAGGATATGGAGGGGAAACCAAATGACAATATTTTTCTGCCCTTAATTTCCTTCACAGTACCTACTATTCAGTGCCGTGAAACAGCAATGATGTAAGTTTGAAGTAATGCTTAAGAACCATCTCTAATTTACTGAATATGAAATGAATTGTTACGTGCTTCATAAGTATCTGAGCAGAAAATTAATAAGTAACATTTTCATACCATTTGCCATCACTTTAGTGGTGTGTTAAATCCTGCTGCTAACTGCTGCTTAATCTATCGCAGTCAGAAATCGATGAAGATGACAAGGGCGAATTGACTTCTGAGGGGCAATATCGAAGTTTGTTACGTGGTAATACGATGAGGAAAATTGACAAAAAAGACCACATAAAAGAGGCTGCTCTGACCAAGGCAGTAAGCATTTTACAGCAGCTCAATGATGCTGCCCAAGTATTTGAAGATTACGTCGCCGCTGAAATAAGAGCATTGAATAGTTAGATAAATCAAAATGAATTGAAGCGTATGATACAGAAAACAATTATACAAATGTCAGAAAAGGATGACATGGAGTGCACAACCTTTTACCCCCCACAGGAAGAAAAATGTAGAGGTATTCATGGACTAGGACGTACAATCAAGTGACTATTTTTGTGTAAGAAATTGTTTCCCTTAATGTATGGAAAAAAAGTCCATTAAATTTATATACTTCATTATAATGTATTTTGATATTGAAACTAATGACTTGTAGGTTTCTCATTTTGTTTAGATGTTGGCTTACTAATATACCTTAAAGGTACAAATAATGTATATTTTATTCAAACATTGAATTGCAAAGTGCAACTTATTATTTGTGATAAACGTTTCAGTGATAGCTTAATGTTACTATCAAGGGCTAGGACTCCATCAGTCTTAAAAAAAACACCAGCTCAGTGTAACTAACCTAAGGCTGGTTAGGAAATGTGGACTCCTAGACAACATACCACTCACAGCATCCAATTACATGGAATAAAAAACATAAAAAAACAAGGCGAAACCTGGATAGATATACATATTCTGATTTTAGTGTAGTAACAGCACTGTAAAAAGTAGATCTGATTTTAAGGTACAAAAGCGATCTGAATTTCAGATGCAACAATTTTAAGACAGGGTATGTTGAATTTCAGCAGTAATATCTTGTCTAAAAATAAGGCAGGTGAACGGCTGAAAATCAGACCATCCAGAATCCTGCTTCCTCTGCTTCCTGCTCAACTGCTCCTGTACCAACCATCCATGTTCCTGCCTCTTCCGTACCTTAAATCCGTGTTCCTGCCTTACAACCAGACAGCGCTTAAATTCAGATCGCACTGAATATCAGATCAACTTTTTACAGTGAGGTATCACGACCCCCTCTTCTCAGTTTTTATGATTTAGGTCATCCCTTTTCCAAATTACCAGGGAAAATGAAGGCTGGCTGAAATGGGATATACAAGGGTTTAAAATATATTGATATAATGACAGCATAGGCTACTACTACTAATGAAATACAAGTATTTGTGTTTACTTTCAGGGAATCATTTCATGGAAGCTTCCAGTCATCATGATCGAAATAGGCTATTGAGATTCTCATGAACACCTATTTGAGTACCTATATATAACTTTCATTTTGTTTATCTTAGTTGAGTCCCTTTAGCTACAAAATTCCAAGTAAATGTCTATGCTAAAAAATCCACACAAGGTTCTTTTAATTGATGGTAACTGAACAGCAATTAATACATTGACACAAGAAGGCTAAAACGTTAGTGAACAAGGTTACTAGCATAAAGATTTTTGGGGAATTTTGCTCAGTCTTCCAAAATCAAAGAACTACATTAATTTGATTTTAAGCAATTGATATTGATTACAATCATTTCATTCATTCTTTAACTGTAGGGGAACAATTTAAGAAAGGCAATTTGAAGTATTTTTATGCATTTCTTATGAAATGTTTTCACATCTTTAAGATTGATATATTATCTTATACTGCCAAGCCACTTCACCCTCAGGAGACCTCACACTCAAGCTACTCTACACTGTAAAAAGTAGATCTGATTTTAAGGTACAAAAGCGATCTGAATTTCAGATGCAACAATTTTAAGACAGGGTATGTTGAATTTCAGCAGTAATATCTTGTCTAAAAATAAGGCAGGTGAATGGCTGAAAGTCAGACCATCCAGAATCTTGCTTCCTCTGCTTCCTGCTCAACTGCTCCTGTACCAACCATCCATGTTCCTGCCTCTTCCGTACCTTAAATCCGTGTTCCTGCCTTACAACCAGACAGCGCTTAAATTCAGATCGCACTGAAAATCAGATCAACTTTTTACAGTGTAGGAAGCATTCCCGTACTTCCTTGGCCTTTTCGGAATATCTATTTGTAATCCACGCTGCAACGACAACATATTGCTTATGGGCATTTCTTCAGGTGTCTGGTTTTCAGTAGGGGCTTCGGCAACTGAGTCAATTTCACAATATAAGCTTTCAGAGTAGGATCTGTCTCTGATTAATAAAAAAATATGCAGAGCATAAATAGCTGAAACTATTTGGACAAATTTATCAGGGTTTACAACCAATGATTTTCTTAATATTCTAACCTTTGAGCGATGTGCCCAAAAAATGCTCAACGACACATCTAGCTAATGAAAAACAGTAGTTGAATATCCTATTTTGCGGCTGAGCTTAAAGCTACCGAGTGCGTCCACCGGGTTGCGGATGGTGGGTCGACCTCTAGATATAGAGGTTAGCTGCGAGATAAGCGAGTTTACTCGTCGAATAAGCAGTCGTGGACAAAAAGCGACGGCATTCCGAGGGGGTATTTGTCTATCCCTGGGTAAGGTAGGTCTCTAAATAATACAGAACCTGTGAAGATGCCTTGACTTGGCGACGGGAGGCCGCCAATAATTACGCTTCTCATCACCCGGAGGAGAGAGCAGCAACTCTCCTTCATATAAGTGAAGGTGGAGACCACAGTAGTCGGTACAGCGACACTCATTTCACTACAGGCGTGGTAACATTTACTTTTACGGCTGTAGTACTGTGATGGGGAAGGCAAGGGGAAACCACCACATTAATATCCCGAGGAGTCGCAGCTACTCCACTCCTTTCCTTCTTATCAAGACGTGATGGAACCCTCTCGAGTAAAATATTCCGGAGGTAAAATAGTCCCCCATTCGGATCTCCGGGCGGGGACTACCGGAGATAGTACATCAGTCAAATGTGATAAACTTTTTAGGGCAGGAACATGGAACGTGAGATCGCTTCGGACCTGTGGAAGACTGGAGAACCTGAAGGTGGAAATGCGAAGAATGGACCTCGACGTATTAGGAATCAGCGAAATGAAGTGGCCCGAAGAAGGAGACTTTTGGAGTGGAAGCTACAGGATTATACATACAGGATCATTAAATGGTAATGCTGAAGTAGGGATCATACTCAGAAAGAGAACCGGAATGCGTGTAAAGAGCTCCCTGCAGTACAATGAAAGGAAAACAATGGTGAAGACCGAGACCAAACCTGTAGATACCGTAGTGGTGCATGTTTACATGCCTACGACGGACTATGAATATGAGAAGGGGAAGACGTCTACGAAGATATCACGGAAGTTATGAAACAGGTAAGAGGAGAAGAAAACCTAATTATTTTAGGAGACTGGAACGCTATCGTTGGCGAATGTCAAGATGGAAGAGTAACAGGAAACTACGGATTGGGAAAACGAAACGAAAGAGGAGAAAGGCTGCTGAATTTCTGCACATAACATCAGTTAGTGGCCGCCAACACATTGTTTAAAAATCACAACCGAAGAAGATACACATGGAAGATGCCAGGAGACGGAATAAGATGCCAAATAGACTACATTTTATTGAAGCAGAGATTTAGAAACCAAGTGAAGGACAAAATGAAGAGGCAAAAATAAGGAAAAGGGTGAGACAAGGCTGTGCACTGTCTCCCGTAATTTTTAATGTTTACATAGAGAGAGCCATCAATGAAATCAAATAGAAGTCTTCTGGAGTGACTATCCACGGAGAAAAAATAAGCATGCTGCGATTCGCTGATGACATAGCACTCATAGCAGAGACAGAAAGGGATCTGAACAAGATTACAGAAACCATGGAAAGGACAATGGCCAGATATTAGCTGAAGATAAATTAGAAGAACACTAAGATATTGGTGTGCAGCAAGAAAGAAGAGGCCATAACCAATGTCAAACTAGGAAAACAAAAACTGGAATAGGTGAAAGAGGTCTGTTACCTAGGAAGCCGAGTAACCAACGATGGACGAAGCAAGAAAGAAATAGTACGTAGAATAGCCCAGGCAAAGAGGGCATTCTATCAAAATAAGAATTTACTTACAGCAGGAAATACAAGCATAGAAGTAAGGAAACAGTTCATCAGAACATACATCTGGAGCGTGTTTTTTTACGGCAGTGAATCATGGAAGATGACAGCAGCGGAGAAGAACAGGGTAGAAGCATTTGAAATGTGGTGCTACAGAAGAATGCAGAAGATTAAATGGATCGACCGAGTAAGTAACGAGGAAGTGCTAAGAAGAGTAGGAGAAAAGAGAAGTCTGCTGACAACTCTATAAAGAAGAAGGGAAAACTTAATCGGCCATATCTTGAGACACAATGGCCTGATTAATGACTATCGTCGAGGGAAAAGTAAACGGGAAGATTGGAAAAGGCAGGCCTCGTATGAGGAACATGGAACAGGTAGTGAAGGATGTAAAAGAAAAGAATTATGTCACAATGAAAAGGTTGGCCGATAGAAGAATCGAGTGGAAAGCTGCATCAAACCAATCCTAGGATTGTTGTCCAATGACGATGATGATGAATATCCTATGCGATCCAGAAAGAGATTTCATTGGATAAGGCTTCATTAAGTGTGCCTTCAAGGGAAAGCATTATCTGCAACTACTACATATGGGGTCTTATCTGTCCTTCCTCTGAGGGAGACAGGAGGAGATAATGCCAAGGTGCTGTTTTCCAAGGCCCCTGGCAGTGAGCAATTGGCTGTATACACCACCATCTGATATCCTGCCATTACAACCTACATCCATGTAAATAATTTTACAGCTTGAATCCACCAAAATCATTAAAACTAAATTACTACTAAATTGAAGCAAGTTAGACTAATAAAAAGCAATCTGCACATCAATGTCCCACTTGAAATAGATTCAATGGCAGTTTCAACAGCGGATGGTCTCATTAGCAGTACAAGCACTCACCTTCAATTATTCACCCTTCAGTACATTATAAATAGCTGAACAGACATTTGGAATAAATATTTATATTGCACTGGCAGAGATTCTGAACAGGTACATAAGGGATTCTTTTGTTACAACCTAAGTCGTCAGTAAATTAAATAGGCTGTGTGAATGTTTGGTATTCAATTAAATGGAATATATTCATACTAAGGGCTGGGAAACATTTACAACCCATAGTTTAGTGCAATCATAATCAGCGAGTCACTAGCACCAAAGCATTTTAAAACATAATATTGAATGATAATAACTTTAAACGCCTTCAGAAACCAACTTGGCTCCAGCTTCGAAATGAATCAACATGTTACACACCATAACTCACTTTTGCGAAATACTCATGCTTTCAACCGTAACTCACTTTGCATAAAGATATCCGAAAAACTCAACGGAATAAACTGTAGACACAATTTCGAGGGTACCTACAGAGGGCAACGCAACTACCTACGTCCCAAAACTAAATCATAGATGATATTGACTATGCACTCAATATTATTCACTGTAGGATGAAAGCTCAGCCATGCAATGCGGTTATATACGTTTATCAAAAAATAATATTCTCAATTATTAACCTCCAACGGCTGTTTACATCCAAAAACAACTTAGTCTGCATCGCTGTGCTAGATTCCTCACAAACACCACGACAAACAACGCTCGAAATCCGGTACTTATGAAGTTCGCCCAAACATAGTACGCCCGCGACTTTTTCACCAAGTTCAATGCGTAACTTGCAGAATAATAAGAAGTACGTGTATAGCATTTCTACTTCCGTTTGCTCGCCCAGTCGAGTCGAAATAGTACTTCCAAATGAACTCATCACTTCGGCCACAGCACACGCTCAGTTCTATTTAATTTCCAATGAAGTAATTACACTCGCTGCTGTTGTCGTACATATGCTATGCATCATTTTTAAAGTATCTTCAAACCCAGTTCAAAGCCATTTCCAGTGAATATAATCAACGCAGGGCTGATGTTTTTATCAGGTTACCGGAAATAAACGTGGCGGACTAGCGACAAGAAAATTCTGAAATCTGCCAATGTAAACGACCCTTCAATTTTGTAATGTCCCGGACCGGAGCATGAATCTTGATAGAGTTCTGTTATTCTAAATTTCACTTTCCCAAAAGATATTTGTGTACTGTTAAAGGGCGTCTCTCAGAATAGCCAAAAGCTAATGCCTCGAGAGTAAGATTTCACTTTCGACTTCTCACTTCCCCTTCTCTCCTTCCCCTTGACCGGTAAACATCCTCATTTTGCCTTCTATATAATGGCGTGTACGGTGGATTTTAGGGGAGATTGGTGAAGGAGAAGGTTGGTGAATCGGTTGCAGTCAAAATGTAGTCCATCATTGGAGACCGATGCGCGGACCGTTGGGTCCGTGCTCTAAGCCGCGCTATCCACCCGTACTGAACGCGCATTCTCTTCTATCCTCCCGAGCTTAAGGTGGCTCCACCGAATTATGAAGTAGATGTCATTTTTGTGAAACTTTCAGGATACACAATATTTTGCCCCTTCTATCGATTAACAACAAAATAATTTGGCCTTTCCATAATATATTTGAAGAAAAAAGACGTTGAAAATCCGATATTTTATACGTGGCTATACGGCAGAGCATGGCTCTTACAGTAATATTTGCAGATTAATAATGTAAGGAGAAATGTCGTTTTGACGAAAAACTAATATAAGATGCGTGATTTTACGTAGAATTTAGCATTATACAAAAGTGCTCGCCTTACCACACTTGTTTAATTGATATTAATAAATGTATGCTCGAAAAAAAGCAGAACACCCTTAGTTACGTGAAAGTGGCGCTGCAGTATGTTGTTATCATTGGCAACGGTACTTGTGACGGAACGTGCTTACAAGCTTATTTACCGACTTAATTACGGAATATACCTTACCAAGATCCTTCTTATATTTTTTACGCAATTTAAATATTTCATTGGTTATTGATATGGTGTAATTAATACCAATGCCTCCAAATGGTAGCAGCGTCATTGTTGCCAAACAATTTTCAAAAATACGAATATTAATAGAATTCAAAACAAAGAGTTGTATTTGCAAGGGAATAGTTTAGAACTAAGTAAGAAAATATTTAACCTATTTAAGAAAACGTATTAGCTGAATTGAGCCTGTATTCTCACTTTGTCAATTAAACGTGGCAACAACACGTCAGTCATCTTCCGAAGTCAAAATGAGTTAAAAGAGCTTGTAAAAAATAGATTGTAACTACAACTCGCTATAAGACAGCATACTCATACAATTATTGTGTATGCGTCATCATCCTGTAGATGATTTTCCATATAGGTGTTTTTCTGGATCGGTATTTATTCATTAAATAACATAGCTCTTTTACGGGATATTGAATCGCGGAGTCACGGTGGAACCTCCTTAAGGTAACGTGAGGTAACTCTCTTTTGGCTATTCGAGACTCGATTGGTTCAACTTTTGCTTCCGAATAAATTCTGTCTTTAGCACGAACCTTTTACTTCACTACTTGTTCCCGACACCAAGGGCAAGAACCCACAATTATTATGTTGGAAGGTTCGAGCCCCCGTGCGGGCCCGAACTACAACAATTTTATTCTGCAGTTAACGACAATAACTTGCAGAAGACATTTGCGGAACTAACTTCCGCAATATTTTTTCTCGGTGTAAACACAGCAGCTTTTTCTCGCAGAAGTTATTTGCAGAAATAAGTTGCCAGTGTAACCGCAGCCTTAGAACGCGCATGAAACAAATGATAGAGACAGTGCAAATCACATAAACTATCAGGGAAAATCAGTGAATCGTACGATAACTCATTAACCAGCACCTCTTGTTTCTGTCTTTTCAGAATTTGGTTTCAAGATGGATGGGCCACATGCTTCAAACACACGGAGACTTTGCCAAATTAGTATAAGCATTAGAGAGGGTAGAGTAGTAGAAGATGACGTATGCGTCATCATTAATAAATTTTAGTAGGATGAAACGTAAAAACTTTAGTGTTCCACAGGTTAAAGAGATTTATTACGACTTGTTTCACTTCACTGCATCAGAATCAGGTTCATGTACCTGTATTGCGATTGAAAAAAATGTACTGAAAATACTGAAAAATATGGTGATTAAAATGTGACGTTCCTGTCTTCTGAAAGATATTGATAATAGTGTCTGGTACTCCAGCCATACTAATGCCTGCCCCATTAGAGCGACTCGTATTATTCCCGCATTTCTTTACTATTGTAGCCTTTTTCCACTGGCGAAAAATATTATATTAGGAAATCATTAATCACCATATGGCCATCCCATAAATTTCTAAGTAAAATAATTATGGGAGGGAAAGAACTTCCAAGAACTCAGTTGTAATACAATAGTCTACTATAGACTACAACACTTGTAGTCACTGACATTCCATGTTCTGCTGTGTTCACTTGAGAGTTTGAGTTGAGAGTCCCTCTTCATCTGATTTCGTACCATCGTGAAACTGCGAATGATATTCCTGAATAAGTCCATTTTTCGGACTAAAAACGCAAGTATCTATACGTCACAAAGGAGAAAGGTAAGAGGTGACGAAGGTTCAACTCACGAAACCCATATTGTTAAGTATTGACGTAATATAGGAAATGACTTGACCAAAAATACCCGTAAATGCCCCGAATGTAATAAAAGTCTTTAAAATCTGATTACATCGAAAGGAGGTGACCAGCGTCTATTCATTCAACGCAAGAAAAGAAAGCGAAAGAACATAGACTAACGTAAATTTGCTGTCACGCAAATAGCATTGCCTTAAAAACATGCTATTTTCTTGTAAATACATCAATGCATTACTTTTTTCATCTGTTTTTATGTACGTCTAAATTTAATAAATGATGTACACCAAAGGGCTTCGAAATTCTTATCCTCGTTGTGTTTTCTTCTTTTATTGTAAAAAATCCGGTGATGTGGTCGCTCCAACACTATCAAATTCACAACTTCAGGAACTACCTCGAATCCGATACTACCCCATCCCCCATAATCATTTTAGTCTCATTAAATATGTACTGAAATGTTATTTAACGTTTGATGAACACGAATGAAATATGGCCCTCCTTTCTTTTGCCTCAAACAGAAAAAAATGCTTTAAGAGACACGTGTGCTACTTAAATAAATATTGGGTTCAAATGACACATAATATTTACGTAAAAATTTAATTAAATATCCTTTGGTAAATTAGCTTTACGTGTCCTCTTTCACAATAACCATAAATCGTTACATTATACGAGCTTAAGCAACAAAATTAATTCAATGCATTTTATATTATTTAAAACTTATTTAAAAGATTCTGTTTACTCGCGTATTGGTTCTTACTCGAATAATATTAGTATTAGCTAGATAAATTTAACCAGAAGCGTCCGTGAATTAGGTTTTACATTACCTGCGCCCTTTTCAGACCAAAATTCAAAATTATATTTCCACCAAAAACATGAATGCAAAATATCTCATATAATTGGGTCCAGTAAAATTTTTCAATGATATCATCGTTGAGTTTAGCTATAAAAACGGAAGCTGTACCTTCAGGCCATATTTTCATGAAAATATATTAATGCGAGCTTTCCAGAGACCTAAAAAGTACCAATGCCTCCGCATTACAGGAGATGACTTGATGCATCAGGCCATCGAGTTTAAAAATCATAATCTCCCACAGGCTACCAAAAGCAAGCCATTCATCGACGCGAGATATTACGAGCCATGACGATGACATGAAAAAAGACGCACGATTTATAGCCCTCCCCAAAGTGCAGCTCCAAAATAATCCGTTAAAAGTTCACCCCCTCTATCCAAACACTGCAAAATGCCCAGCCTTCCCTCGATATCCTGTAACCAGCCGATGGAAATATTCTCTTGCACCGCACCCAATATTCCAACTAAGGTAATAAAATTGGTAGCCATTGGTAGTTAAGAAACCGTAGGCATTGCCAGAGGGAAAGAGGCCTTACCTGAGTGACAAGGATAACTTCAGTCTCTCTGTCTGATAGCCTTAAAATTAAATTCCAGTCTATTACCATGATTCCTGAACCAATACTCAACCTCAGGTCATATTCCACTTAAAGTGCTTCACTACATCTCTAATATTTTTTTCCTCATGCTAAACAATTTTGATAAATGAAAAGTCTTGATGAAAGCCTTTCCCTGATAGAGAAAAAGTTTTGAAAGAAAGATGGTGGCGAGGTAAAGTCGTCACCTTCTAATCCTGATGTCGCGGGTTTGAGTCCCGCTTTGGTGGTTTTTTCTCCACCCAGGGCATGGGGGTATGTCTAGCTATGTCGGTTGAGCCCCAGGGAAACCTGACGACAAGCCAATGCTCGTTAGGCTCCCAGGGGTAAATGGACCAACAGAATCGTCCGGAAAAAAAAATAAATTAAAAATTCATTACCTCCAAAAAATAATTTACAAAAACCTGAAAATCAAAACTTTGGAAGCTTTAGGTGACTCCATTCCTTCAATTTACATTACATGTGTGACCGCCGCATTCATAAACAAAGATGAGAATGTAGTCATGGACAAAAATATGCATATGACACCAGCAGTTTCCAAAAATGATCTAACAAATTAATGTGTGGCGGCAAAATATCTACGCTTTCATTTCTGTTTTTTTTTCTAATCCGAGATACATTTTCTCTTGATCCACAGATTAGACACAAGAGCGGAAGGAATTTTACCCAATGAGGAATGACCATCCCAAGGATAAGACTGGCTGGGTTGTTCCTTGAATGTAGCTATGATGTAGATTTCATAGCTATAATTACGCATTGTTTAATTTACCGTTAATTATAAAATTTTACATCCTAGTTCCAAGCTGTATGTTTCCATTAGGGGACGATATAAGTTATGTGTAAATATTGGCTCAAAATTTGGCAAATTCAAATTTGAGAATAAAAAAATGGCACTGGTCAGTTATTTCAATCGAGCATAACGAAGAAAATTCTTCAAAGGGAGAGAAAATCTGTTGACAGAATCTTTGACTAGCTATTGACGGTAAATATGAATTGCGTACTTTCACCGAAGCCCATAGAGCAGTGAGGTCGTTGAGCGGTAGAAAAATTTCAAATAGCAGTAATTATTCAGCGGAGGTATTAATAAAAGTATGTGAAAAAAGAGGAACATGTACGAGTACATTGAAATTTATCGTTACCGAGTACAATGTTTTAAGCTCGAGTATTAGGAAAATTGTGGCATAAATAGCTTTGATCAGCAATTTACTGCAGGATTTTAATATATCATGATATAGTCAGCGACTTTTCAGAATCTTTCTATATTAACCTACTATTACTCGTTATTCCATCCTTCAATTCGGTACATATTTAAACAGATATCTGAAACGTTAATTTCTGGCTAACATTGTCCTGATTGCCATGGAACCTTAAGTTTAATGACTACAATTAAGCCAGTGAAGCAGGACTGGAAAATAGTTTAGTAAGAAAAAGCAGAACATTACAAATAAATCAAGTTAACCTTCTCCTTCCACACGTATAAGCATGTCTTCTCTTTGCCTTTTACCTCAAAATTCATCTTTACGCTTTCCTCGTGGGTTATTATCGCAAACGGGAGCAACAGCCTTTGGAGCCTTATCCAGAGGAGAGAGGGAGCTCTTTGTTTACAGTGCCTTGACTTTTTCCTTAGCAACTCCCTACACCCTCAACATCACTTTCCTTTACCCACAAATTTCGCTGAACTCCGCCACCAGCTATCCATAATAGCCCCTTCACATAATCTCGCGCAATATTCACTCCCTCCTCCCACCATCTCCTAACACTTCATCCCCGCATTTTGCGAGCGCAAGCAGATATTTCAGTGGTAAAGTCCACTTCATCGATCAGTGGCTAGTTCATAGCCCGAACTGTAGGCAAACCCGTCGCCCTGAGAAGACGCAGTTTGCCGAGAGGATTACGGTGCGTCCGACGCTTCGCCAAACACCTCGTCGGCCGCGATAACAGGACGGTAAGGATATCCGCAAGCCAGCCGACTGGGAATCACCCTTTAAGTCCGGCCCGCTTCGGAGTCATTGGACTTGTTTACCCCCAGAGAATGGCATGGAAGAATGGATAGTTTCAACGGGCGGATCCGCAATCACTAAAGGCTTCAAGCCCATCAGACAGAGCGTAAACATCATCAATAATGACCCATTTATTTTTCCGAATGACCTACGCCAAACAGGGATCAGTCACAATTAAACTGTCCATATCTAGTGTTATAGTGATGGTAACATTTACTTTTACCTTTTTTGATGTCTATTAAGCAACGTTTTAATATTAACATAGGACATTAATATTAATGTATAATAATTATGATACGTATATATTTAGTTATGCTAAGAAACGTAAAGTTTCGATATCTACAAAGATATAATTCTGGTTCATTCCATGTCAATTCGACCAGGTGATTGCCCTTACGGCAACAGATTTTGACCAAACTTGGCAAAACGTCATCATTTGATAGGAAAATGAAAACCCCATTGCCACTTTGCAAAACATGCAACCGTTTATGAGAAATTTCAACGTTGCCAAATTTGGATTTTGCAAAAGTAACTACACATTTAAAGGTATATATCCGAGACAATTAAAGCAAAAGAATTGTAAAAGGACTTATTTTAAATGACTTTAATGGGAAAACTATAATAAAGGATTATATTAATAAATACAAGCAATTAATTTAAAGTTTATAACAATTTAAAAAAATGAATTCGATTTTTATGCCCTCTATGCCCTGAATTGTGCTCATTTTTATATACTGCAGCACAACCCTCCTCTATAAATCAAAAAAGTTTGGTAGACGTAAAATTTCATTTAAGAAAGAAAAATATCTTTGAGTGTAGGCGTAAGGCCCGCCAGTGGCCTTAGTGTCAGGCTCTCGGTCGACCGTGCGGTACTCTGGCGTCTTCAGATCTCAGCACACTGTCTCTTTTATCTTCTTAACGCCAATTTCAACCGTATACATACTCTTAAATCCCATTTGCTCGTGTCATTCACCATTTGCTTCCCATACATATGACCACTACCCTAGAATACACGAGGGCGGCACCAGGCCTTACAGAGGTCTACCTCGGAGAGCAATAGACAGAGTTCATCTCGTCTTCGGTTTCCAATGCTAAGGGCTTTTTTTAATTTTTTAAAATTGATATTTACTTGATCTACGGAATTTATTCATCAATAGCAGGTATTTCATCATTCAATTTCAAAGTCTCGTTTAAATGGCTTTTTTTGTCCTAAGAGTACTGACTCCCACTTTTCTTCTATTGGTTTCATCAGTACCGCTCTCTTTCACGGTACTAATACATGCCTCTGACTGAGACTCTTCAAATGTATTTTTAATGTAGTACCGTATAAAGTTCCAGATTGATACTGTTACTGACATATTACTTCAGCCATTTTTTTGACTTGGTGAATTCTCCCAAAACCACTCTACATGATGCAATTCGTTTCAAACAATGAACTTAGGAGAATTTCTGTTCCTAAAAACTCAGGTCAAGTATGTAGATAATTTCTGCGGGGCCTTTGCTGGGGATATTATACGAGTACGACGGCTTGACTACATTGCTCATTTGGAAATTGCATATTACTTGAAAGTCAGAGACAACTTGAAGTCATGTTAAATCGTCTTTATGGGCAATTTCTCCGAGAAATTTACTTTTCTGTACCAAAATGTGGTAGAAGATGTGCACTAGAGTAACTGTGAGGCTACAATATATTATTTTACAAGTTGAAATAGGAATACGAACGATCAAGTAACACCTCTGTCTGGTTATTATTTCAGACTGTATGAGGCTGAACAACAGTGCATTTAACACATTTTAAAGTAATCTGCTCCAACGTGTAACAAGTGTACTAGACTTAGGCAAAAAATTTACTTTTTTGAGTGTACGGTGACTCATTACGAGAACGGCTACCATATGTTGTAATTGTTGCATCGTCAAGCTTTCGAAGTCGATGCTGAATGGCATTTATATACCACATCTCATTTAGAGGGTCTAAGTGACGGATTTGGAGGTATGCTGAAGAGATTACCTGCATGCACCAAAGGCACTTCAATTATAAGGATCAAATTAAGACTCTTGTGGGACTCTACAAATGGACCCAATTGAACGTAAAAGAAATGAACTACGAGTTAGTTACCATCGAGCAAATGAAGGAGGACAGAAGAGGCTAGCGAGAAGATTCCGGGAGGCCCCTGCTGTGGAGCGTAACAGAATTTCAATGTTTTAATTTATGTTGGCTTTTTCATCATGTTTTTTTATTTGATTTCATTCAAGGTTTATGGCACTAAATGCCACATATATGGAAGCACCCCAAGACGAGCAATTTAAGTTCCGGAGAACTTAAAAGGTATAGGTATATATTTTTTTAATTTCAGCTTTATAATTATAGAATATGCTTATTTTTGTTTCTGTATGCATGCACGAATTTTCTTTAAATAAATAAATGTTACCGTCCATATGTAAAAAAAATATTGTTTATACATCGATAGGTTTCAAAGGAAGTTGATCGCGAGGAATAATATACAAAAATAAACATATTCATGCCAGCAAGAGTAATAATTTTACACATTTAATGAAAAAGAAGATAAAGGTACTTACCGAGGATGAAAAATTGTAGTTGATTCAAAAATCAGAAAGTGCATTCTTCTTTACAGAGCCACCCCTAAAATCCATAAAAGAAAATTGATGAAAATAAGACAAATTCAACACTGCAATTCTTAACAATTGTCTTTCAGCTTTTAAAAATACTGCCTTCAGATAGTTTTCCAGTGTACTCGGATTTTTCCTTATATTTGTTATTAGACCTTAGTATACGCTCTGACATGAGCAAGATTTGATAAAAAACGCACACCTGCACATTTTTATTTTAGATCAGTTTATACCATTTACCAACATTATGAAAAAATGTTTGATTTTTTTCGTGCATTTTTAACTCAAAATTAGGATTGAAGGGCTGCGAAACGTTGGTTGAAAAAGCAGCCTAGAAAAAGTTTACATTTGAAAGCTGGATAGTGAAAAACTAATGAAAATTGTACCTGCAGCATATGGCCTGAAAGAAACAAATATTTCTAGTGCAACCTGTTTGATGAGAGGGCCACGCAACGCAACATTCACTACCGGTATTAATTTCGCTAATAACTGAAAAAGACCCTTAAATTGTTCCATTGCTGCTCTTCCCTTCAATTATTTTCTTTATAAACAATGAATAACCACTAATTGGCCCTGTGGTTTGGTGTCTATTTGGTTTGAAAAAGGATGTCGTGAAGAAAACTATAGCGTTTTACAGGTTAAAATATGCTTTAATTCGACCTGATTCGCTACACTGTAACATCTTCAGATACATGTACAAAGATTTTTATATTGTCTGGGTACTTATATAGCAGTTCATGTGGGTGGGGGAAAAGGGGGGTAGGTAGGGGAAGGGAAAATACAGAAGTTAGGGAGTGCTTAAAACGCAGAAGGATTGCATAGAAATCTACCTGAGTTTTGGTCCCCACTGGGATGGGGGGTGTAGGCGATAGGGGTGGGGATAGTGGACGTAGGAGTCGCGGTGAGGAGGGATTACCCAAAGGATGGATACCACAGGAGACAAGGGAACCCTTCCTTAAACACCATGCTGAATCTGAAAAGGCTGTTGGTCAATCTGACATAAACATTGGCGAACGAGGCTTTATTTAAACGCGCAAATTCACGAGCCATAATTAATTAGTTGGATTAGTTGCTTTTCGCCACATGAACTAATCCTATGACTTCCAACTCCACGTTCCCTTTCTTTTTGATGTTTCACATCCTAAACTCTATCCACCGATAGTTCCTTCGGGTAACTAATCAAACATTAGGTCATAATTGCCAACTTATGTGTCTTCACAAGTTATGAGTATGATCGCGAAAAGAAAATATTTATTATCTGTCATCTACATGATAACCACCGCAAAGATGAGTGGCAGAGGGTGAATTCACACCAAACATGCACTACATATCTTACATAAAAATTTTTATAATTATATTTTAGTCTGAACTTCACAATTTACAAAAGAATTAATTGCACAGCAAGCATTCAATAACATGCTGTTACTAGGGTTAACTTGAGGTAGGTAGTTGTACCAACATGCAACTACCTATGCCTAGATAACCACTGATACACTTTTATTTATACTATTGTATATATTTACAGCTGTTCACGTCCCTAATCGAACAAGGAAAGATGAACATTTTGAACCTGTCAGTTTGCCAATCAATTTCTCTGATTCTATGCTGATCGTCAAGTCTACCATAGTAAGTTGGAGTTGGCAAACTATTTTTAACGTCTACCATCATGTTATCAAAACCTCACCTGCTATTCCATACAATTCAGCTTTAAAAAGGCTTAAAGTATATAATAAACATTACTGTGGAATGAACGAAGTTAGATTAGACTCCTTCCTAATAGGAAGTTGAATTAGTCCAGAGGTGATTCATTTTTGAACATATGTGACATGAGTTGAAAGAAAGAGGAAACGCGGATCAAGGTTTTGTCCTTGCGCCTATATTAAGGAGAGGGAAGAGATGCGATCCTCAATACCTGTGACATTCAAGAGTGAAAATAGGATCATCGGGTTTCTTCAACGGCCAAAATGAGGCCACGTCAGAAATGCGATTCGGAAACAGCTGATTCGCAAAGCGAACGGAAATTTTTTCGGGTGGAAAATCACATTATTCGAACCATGCTGACCTCGAATTTCACGTTATTGAACACAGAAATCATCTGTGATTCGACCAGCTCAAGTTCAGAAAGTAAAAATTCCACATGAAATGCGATTCCTGCGGAAGGCATAGAAGCGTGATAGAACAAGATATGGAAATTTAACGATCGCGCTGAGAAGAAATCTCATGGATTTTGCTTGTCTTCGAAAAACAGGATCTACAAGTTATCTCGAAGAGTATTCCAAGATAAGGAGAAAACAGTCCGCAAAGAAATTGGGAGGAAATCAAAATTTTGGCTTTACTGGAATGTTACACCACCTATACCTCGCATTACTAACTGATGAATAAACGTGGAAATCTCTTTGACAACATAACAATCCAGAAACCGTCAAAATTATTTTTAAAATTCATGTGAAATTAAAAATGCATTTCAATCAGAAATATTTATAGAAAATACACGCATTCAATCAGAAATATTTACACGCATTCAATCAGAAATATTTATAGAAAATGAGAATGTGCTCAGATGTAAGCAAATTCTTACGATTTATGCTAACAATAAATACAATCATTTTTAAGGAGGAAGACAAGATCAAAACAACGCTTGTAATTGGTATAGCCAGAATTCCATAGGACGAGAGTTCTTATTCTCTTTACTGCAGGCAGAGAAACTTATTGCCACATTAGTAATAAGGCTAAAACAGTAACAGTATATCATAGCATTTATAAGTCATCCGTCCCTACATGTAAAAGGCTTAATCAAATTTTTACAGGGAAAAACAGAGACGTAGAAAACAATTACTAGCATACATGAACTAGATTTATATTTATTATTTATGAATCACAGGAAATATTATGCACCAAAGATCGTAATTTAAAATATTCTAGGATGTAGCACACGAAATGGTAATAAGAAAAACATATTACTTTGCCGTGTGTAGAAAAACTTCATAATTTGTCCATCTACAACGTCTTACAAAATTATTATGCAGTAATTTTCTCATGATGAAGGAAGGATATGATTGCAAGGACGCTGAACCTTTAAAAAATGTATATCGGAAAGCATTTATCAATACCATTTCATGGTTATGTGAGCTGCGTATTTGCTATGGGTTTTAATCGGTAGTGTCTACAGTTCTATTCCAATTTCGCCTTCAATACTGACTGTGTGCCCCTTTAAAAGTGGCTGATGAAGTAAATATCTTTGACGAAACTCAAACCAATAACTGTCTTCAGGCAGGGCTCCACGGTTGCAAGGATATCAAAGGCTATTTGAAGTGCGGTCTATTGGTACTAGCTCTCGATAACTTTACATAATTTGTCATTTATTTTAACGGATGAGATGGCAGCTTACGGCACATTTATTATTTATCTTGGTTGATCCTCGGCCTTAATAACGTGAGGGTAAATCTTATCCAGAGGCCTCGGGTTCAAACACACCCTTCGTGGTTTTTTTTTATCCCACATGGGGAATCATGAGGGCTTGATTTGTTTCTGAGAGGGGATATCCTTATCCTAAGCTATTCTAGTATTAATATAGATGCAAATTAGCACATACCGCTTTCGAGAAAACATTTGAGTTATTAAAAAATTTATATCTGAACAGGCACAGGGAAATATGTTGATAAATATTAAACGATCTTGTGGAACATTGCATCACAACTGAGTGAATGATTTTTTGTAACGCCCATTTTTTTGCAACTTTTTGTAATTTTTATTTTCTTTAATTTTATATTTTAGCTACTAATTTTCCAATGTATGTACATGCATTAGGGTGGTCCAAAAAAAATTTTTTTTTAACACCCGCTCCACATGTTTGCCCCTGTTTCAATTGGTGTTAGAAAGCTATGAAAAAAAATTCAGGCAAATTGGTTAATATTTAGAGGTCCCTATGATTGAGCACTTTTTGGGTGAATGCAAATTTTTAACTAAAACAATATCATTTAATGGTGGCATAACTGAATACATAAATAATGCTAAATGATCATGAAGCATTTACTGTGACCATAAATAAGTCTCTCAAAAGGTAAAAGGTATGTTAAATACAAGATTATAATATTTTTTTTCACTAAGCGCCTTTACCATCATCATCGTCAGCCATGAGTAATGCCTTCTTATAAGTTGATTACTTGGTTCGGTGTGATTTAACAATCCGAAGAAGATACTGAAACTGGCCTTCATTCTTGGTTACACACATATTGAATGTTTGTATCAGGGCAATGCCCCTTTCAGCACAGCCATTAACTACTTTCATCTTGTGAACAGCCTGTTTGAGTTGTATGTAATCGGGATCCGAATCCCACAACTTAGGTTCTTTGCAAAGAAATGAAGCAGCCTTTTCATTCCCATCTTTATGGAGAATGTCAAAGAGTTCTGCTGTTCGCTGTGTTACATACGTTTCCAGAGGAGTATCATGTTTAAATGTTTTACTCTCAAATTGCCTTGGCTTTTGGTGGGCGCTGTAGGTTGGTAACTATTTTAACTTTGGTAGAGTCACAGACACGGGAATCAAAGAGGGGAAGTCCGACCAAATGCTCTGAAAAGAACTACAGATGGCGGTGAAAAGCTACCAAAGCAGCCTTCTTAACATTACAGTAGGGATAAGCTTCAATTTGTTTTAAAAGAATCGCGTCATTCATGATAGCTTTCTCAGCTTTGCGGGCCTCATTCGAATGTCGACCGTAGATGAGAGCTAGATACAAGCTTACTTCAGAGATTCCTTTATTTTCTCCAGCTGTAAGGGTGAACTGATCTCTAAATAAGTAAATTTTAAGGGAATAAATAGCCTTTTCCATCCAACATGCATTGTGCAAACCACCTGGTGCTCGGAATTTTTCTTTGGATCTATTAGGACTTTGACCACCAAGAAAGGTATAACACAACCTTAAAAGCTCGAGGTAATCATCTCTAGGCTGCTTTGACTTAATTGGGTCTTCTAAAATAGCAGCATTCTATCCCATCATTTCTCCTCTTAGCATTTTGATTTCATTGGAATCATACAGATCATCACTGCCTTGAGAATATATTAGCTTGTCGATACGAGGCCATTGTTTCTGGAAATGCTTAAATAATGCGACATCTGGACCCCCACTAACTCCAAATGTTGTGGTAAAAAAGAAGACAACATGATTTAAAGTACATGGTGCCTGCATGGAATCCGCACAAGACTAGTTCCTAAACTCTCCTCGAGAATAGTACATGCTCCCCTCTTCAGGCCTGTATTGGAAGCTGTTGTCAAATACTAGAGCCCGCACATTTTGTCTGAGTACAATTTATTAAGTTTTCTTTCAATTGCATTTATTCTTTGAGTAGGAATTCTTGCTATACCCCAAATTTTCAGTGCATCCTCAACAATGGCTCTTATTCCTTTTTTTAAGCCCAAATTTAGGTTAATGTGTTGGAAAACAAGTCGTTGTAACATGTTTCGTTTTGACGGAAGCCTAGATTTGGGCAGTGACTCAGTAGGCTTTCCGATGAGCTACATCTGCCTGCAATCAAGAGATTGGTATAAGATATACAATATTAACCTTAGCAAACATGCACTCTTAAAGTTAGGTTGGTCTAGAAGGTACTCGGTATGTCAACGGAAATATTTATTACTCTACCTTTATATTGTGTGATTCATTCTTAAATCTAGGTATTATTAATTATATGTACCTTGTGTTGTATTAGAATAGAGATTTACAAAGTATGACAATGACACTGACAGCTGGCACAGAATGGCCGCCTGTCAGTTTGATGAGAATATCTAGGTAATATTGCTACTGTTTCTAGTGTCGTTCTATGGAAATATTTTCTCAGTAACCACTGGAACGTGCTGCTATCTATTGAGAAATGATATAACTAAGTAAAACTTCTTGTCTATTTACAGTACATTAGAACAGTCCAGTAATTTTATAACAGGAGCCTGTAAATGGCAAACTTTTAGGAGCGATTACTAAAAAAATGCTTATTTCTTCAAAACGTTCAAATCATAGGGACCCCTAAACATCATCTTCCATCATGATCCAAATTTCGGCATGGTATTTCAGCTAACCTAGTGGAACAAGGACAGCAATTTGGAGATGAACATTTTTAACTTTCATTTTTTTCTTGCGATTTTGGACCACCTTAGTGTACATACTATTATATTTAAGTTGCTTTTAAACACTAGCTGTTCTATCAGCAGGATTTCGCAGGTTTTTAACACCCCCCTTCTTGTGTGGGTGTTTTCCTGCATTGGGTTTTGAAGGATGTAAGCATAATAATCCTCACCTTTTTTCCTCAGTTATAGGTTCTTTCACCATTTGTTGCTTAATGTTGATATGTTGAGTATTTCTTTCTGTTATTTTTTTCATTTATCATTATTTAATTCCTTGAAGTGTATTCTTAAACGTTTTTTTTAACCTCAGATTGTCATTGTTTTAGCTTTTGACCATTATATGTTTTATGTATTTATTTCGACGAGGGGTTAGATGGCAGAAGGGACAGTTTTGTCTCGATCTCGCCCCAATAAAGACCCATTATTCTTATTATTTCTAGAGTTTAAATTGTAACGCGCCTTTTAACACTTAGGCGTCATCATCAGGCCAAAGGCGTAAAATCACACGTTGCAATTCAAATTAAATTCAGTGGACACTGAAAATGAAACTGCTATTCATTTGCACACCATGAATCTAACGTTTCCTTTTCGCTAAATAAATACATCTTCTTTAGATCTGCTGACTCCAATGTCCCGCCAAATCTCCGCGAACCTTCACACTAAGGGGTATGCTCCAGACTCGGACAAAGCCATCGCCATCAATGGGCGAGAGGAGATGGAACACTTCAGCAATTCCAACTCCTCTCGTTAGGAAGGCGAGATGATCAAAGCCGAAACGACTCTCTCGCAGTAAGAAGAGCCTTGACCTGCTGCTTTACCTCCTTTTGATATGCGAAGAAAGATTTCTCACAGTTCGCATACTCTTTTTGAAACTCTTAGAATTCCCCAACCCCTTAACCGAGATTTTTCACAACTGAGCATTCATGTGGTTTTTCAGCTTCTCGCCTGAATGATATTTCGCACGTGGCAAGGTTTTTTGACAAAACTTATTGAGTAAAAAAGAGCGTCATTTCAATGTAAACTGCGATCTCAAATCCACCAAAAAGCTTTCTTCTTTGCTGCGACCAGCTTAATAGGTACCTCCTGATATTTTTTGACTCACAATTATTCTGAAGAACCAAGGTCGCGTGTCGAAATAATTCTGTCCTCCTAATTTGAGCATGATTTAGTATGGCTTTCATGGGCCAACGGTCCTTATCGTCCTTATACAAGAGGCTTATATGAGACTCAGCCCGCTCCATTCGTTGAGGCAATTGAGAATGGTTCTCCGGCTAGGTAAGGAGATGATGGTACCAGCAAAGATCATTGAACTTCAGGGTTATGGAAAGGGATGAAATAATAAATAAGTTCAGGTATTACCTTTCCCCATTCTGTTCCTATTCTTTCCTAAAGATTTTTGAGCAATTGAAGCAACTTTTATTCATGCTTGAATACGTACCTATATTGATCATGGCTTACGAAAAACTGATACGCTTTAGGAAAAAATGGGACCATTTCATCTTGGCATTACCTCTCTTAAAGGTCATCATTCTATTTGAAATCTTTATTCCCAGGTACTTATTTGAAGTTATTTCTAAGAATGGCTTTTATAGTTCCTTAAATTAAAAATTACACCCAAGGGAATTTCGATTCTTATATGTAAAATTTAACTACGATGCTTAATTGCAACAAGCATAAAAACTTATAATTAGATATAACTGAATAGTAAATGAACTACGAGTAATTAGTAGGAAATTGTTTTATAATATTTGGAATGAATGAGTAGTAAGTGAAATAAATTATGTTTTCTTAGCGGTATTCCGAGTTTGTTGTCATTATAAATTAATATCAATTATTATATGCCCTTCTACTGAAGGCTACTGCGTGAAAAATTACGTACATGATTTGAAAAGATATTTTCAACACACTTTTATGGTTTGAGAAAAATGGAAACAGTATCACAATATTGAAAGACGGGAGAAAAAAAATACGTCTACGTGATGTCCAGCAAGTCACCGTAAGGTTATTGTAGCGTAGTAAATAGGTTGCTAGAAATCAAGCAGACTCTGTAACATGATGTGTTGAACATAACCCATTTGATTCCAACAGATTAATGCCCACAAAATAATAAACGTTCGTTTCTTTTTCAAACATTTATTGTTGTACGACCGGTTTCATCACTAAGGCAACATCATCTGGTACAGTTGATTTTGAAAGATGGGATACAATCCCAGGTCAGTGAGAACATGACTGTGGTTGAAGGGAGGAAGAAAAAACTCATATTATAATGTTACTTCGGAAAAGGTCTAAGGTTTTTTTTAAAGGTTCAGTGGGCGAAGAATGGGTGCATGGAAAGGGGGGGGAAGAAACAGTTTAAAGATGATTAGCGTATTGGGAGAGTTGGACCTCATGCGTGGAACGGTGGGTGAGGTTGGGAGGGGGAATGGGTGGAAAGGCATGGGTGGGTAAAGGGTTACTCAAAAACCTTAAAGGGCTTGAAGGCATTTTAGTTTCCAAAATTTGTACGTCAACAATAGATGAAGACTTCTAAAAAGTTTTCGTTTACAAGGTCACCCTCATTCCCACATTTCCAGTGTTTCTAGCGAGTACACTCTTCATTCCTTCCTCGTGTGGGGAATAATATCTGGAATGAAGTCACCCCTGTAATCACTCTCCCACAAATATTTTGCGAACTGTAACTGATTGGTCTGAACTTTCTGGAAATGCCTCTTTTATTCTTCCACCCATTGTCGAAATTATCTTACCGTCTGTCCAATGTCCATTGCGTAGCAATCACCACGATTAGTTTATACATGCCACTTTTGTCGATATTTTCCATTGAGTCGTTTGTATTACATAATAGTGATCGTTTAGCCCACTTGTTACGGTAGGCCAAAGAGTATCCTCCCTGCTGAAAAAATTGACTATTTCTTTTGTGATTTGTCCGCAATAAAGGAGACTGCACAATCGACCGTACTATTCCACGTCTCTCGATGACGTGTAAATTAGGTTTTGAGCTCTGATTGGAGCGTTTTTTATCAAGCATGTTTTCTATAATTCAGCACTATGTCCATTTTCCATATATTTTGCTTAAATTATGTTCAGTTCATTAATGAACTTGTTCTCCGAGAGAGGATTGTTTAGTAACCTGTTCGGCGTAAATTGTTAGGAGGACATATTTTGAGAAGGGTGGCGGCGAGAGTCGGACGGGATGATGTGCTCTAGATTTATTTTCATTAGTTTGCAGGTAGCTATTACATGTGCTTAAGATATTTTATACTTATTTCATGGGCATTTTCTACTGGTAATGGCTTGACAAATGCTGAGGAAAAAAGAAAACATACGCATATGCCATCTAAAATCGGAAATACTCACTGTATTTAAAAGACTAATTAACTATAGCATAGTCTCTAATGATAACATGAATATGCCCTGAAGCAGCGAATTTCAACGTAGTACACTGCTTCGGAGAGCATGCGACTACGTTATTCTACGGCAACTTCTCTATCGTTAAGTTTCTGTCATACTAAAAGAAGAAAAATTAAATGGAACAAGAGGATGATGATGTTCGAAAATGCAATTGGCCTAATTTACTGGAAGATTGAACGAAAACCTCCTCCGGCAGGTATTAGTGAAAATTAGAAGGAAAAAAACGGAAGCTACATCGAAAGGAAGAACGGTTTTTATTCAATCATCTACCTAAGTTCCAGCAATTCCCAGAGCAAATTTCTTAGTATAGCCAGAAATCCCCATGCCACGACTTGGATGTGAAAACTCAAGCTCATTTGATGAAATAAGTGTCTTACGAGCGAAGTCTTTTTAAGTAGGGACATTAATATTTCTACGGTTCCAAATTTGCCTTCAAGGTGGACTGAATGACTGCTCAGGTAAGATGCAATCATTAAAGGCACACCAATGAAGCACTACTTGTCCGGCGTTATCGAGGCTCTATCTCCATAATGAGAGCACAAAGGGTATTTTTTCACTTATATCTAGAATATAAAGCGCAAGTTAAAGCTACATTTTACTTAAATAATATTAAATGAAAAACTGGGTATGATGCAATGCTTTATGAGTCTCCTAATCAAATAAAAAGAAACATTCAAACAATAGTAGGTGGCCAACAAGAGTACATACTAGACATTAATGATTTTTCACGAGTATTATCTATCATCTACACAATCGTACGTGCTAATAGTTCAATTTCTACACCTTTTTCATCGCAAATAGGCTTAAAAATTTAGGCAGCAAAAGATAAGTACCAGAGTCATGCCAAAGAATTGAAGCACAAATTCGGCAACAATCATTAAAACATTCACAAAGAATATGCTAAAAAAGGACACAGCTCAAGTGACATTTTTCCACCAGAAACACATGCAGCATGAAAACGTGGGCGAAAAGTTTGAGAATTTCAAGGAAAATGGGTGAATTTTTCCTAAGGAAAGCAGCAAAACGACTCTCTTTTTTCGGATGGTCCGAGTGAATAGGTGGAATGCCTTCTTTTTATCGTCAAATAGTATTTGTGTACGGTTAAATCATTTTAAAATTAATATATTGTGGACTCTGTCAATTTAAAAAATTTGTAATCACGATACAACTTGAAGTAACTTTTCACCGTCAGGGAACATAAGCGTTTGACAATGGAGTAGTTATCGAAATGTACCTACTAAAAAGAATATGTGATTGTAGACAGTAGGTCACCAATCATAAAATCGGTTTGACGCAGGTCTTCAATCGATTCTTCCTTTGGTTATCAACCTAAAATTAACTTATTTCTTCTCTTTTAAATCCCTAAGTACCTGTTTTATATTTCATATCGCTTCACCTTTCTAGATATCTTCCCATACAGTGACTGTTATATTAGGATAATATCGAGTCGCAATATGTGCTGGACAAGGTTGTTACCATACAAGTAAGGCCCATTTCCATTTTAAAATTTACATCAGACTTTTTCTCCCTAATCTTCATGTCTTTTAAGTACAAATTTAAACAAAATGTTAGATAGCTGTTATTAATTTTCAAAACTGTGTCTTTACTGCCGAAAAATAACAATGTTCTAATGAAAGTTCTGATGAAATATTTCCGTGATTCCAAGTTTGAATTTCTCGCGAGAGTATATTTCTCATCTTGTATCGCGCTTGTAGGATATTTCAATCCTGCAGCGTGAACGGCGGTGAAATATACATAAATTGCCATGCGAAAAAATTCACCTGGACCGGGCCGGGCCGAAAAATACTCGAACCACGAACCTTTGCCTTTCCGGGCCACTGCGCAGACCACTACGCTACCCAGGATCCCTAATTCGCATGGCAATTTTACCGAGTTTCAAGGAGGTTTTACCGAATTAGAATGAATTAGGCCATACGAATTACAGATCCTGGGTAGCGTAGTGGTCTGCGCAGTGGCCCTGAAAGCCAAAGGTTGGTGGTTCGATTCCCGGTCCAGGTGAATTTTTTCGCATGGCAATTTATGTGAGTTGTATCACGCTTGTTTTATTTCACAAGATATTTCTGTCTATACCTACCTCAGCCATCATTCCTCCATTCACGGATTCCGTAGGAAAAAGAGAGTATAAGCTCTTAATCTCGCGCCAAATAAATATAGTTATTACATTATTTACCATATTGACCTCATTTAACATGGGATGGTTCTCGAGGTAAAGTCGTAAATGTAAAAAAACAGCCATTTTTCACTAACGTTTCGGAATTTTACTTATTCCACCTTCAGGGCTTTCGTAACATTTGTCGATGTCATCAGCGATCTTCACAGCATCACTACCGTAGACGGATCTGAGTTTGTACGAAGAAGGTGTCGTGCCTCTTGGTAGTACCATCAGTATTCTCCTTTGTCTGCATGTCCTCTATGTTGTTCATCTCATTATTCCCCATATCGACCTCAATTGGCATGGGATAGTTCTCTCGAGGCAAGGTTGTAAATATAGTACAAATGTTACGAAATCTCTGAAGATGGAATAAGTAATATTCCGAAACGTTGGTGAGGAATTACTGTTTTTATTATATCTACGACCTTACCTCGAGAGAACCATACCATGATAGTTATTACCACAAGTTATTTGACATTACACTTAGCAATGCGCTTCCACCTCTTCTGAAAGTTTTGGATTGTAAATATTAGTAGTAGTATCTTTCATGCCTACAAAATTTTACCAAGTAGTAAACAATAAATCTCATCAAATTAGTTTAAAAATGACGCAGTGTAATTGTCCCCATTTAGGGTTAAAAGTTTAGAATACAAGTTTGGAACCCACTACAAAATGGAAGGTGAGTGTAGAAAAATGGGGGAATGGCATCATCCTGCATTTTATGAAAGGTGACTATGGGTTCACGTTTAATGTCCTATCAAATGGAGAGTGTACTGAACTTGAAGTGGCCTCCTCAGGGTTCTCATATAGGGACCAGATATGTATGGTAATTCTCTGCGATTTCTACTTCCTCCTCAAACCATCAAAAAATCAACGCTCTCACCACCACACCAACCACATCTTCATTATATGATAATATGAGCAGGATAATCCGAACATACAAACAGTAAGAAATAGTTTAACGGAATAGTGATATAAACACTTACTCAAACGTAGTTATAAACCGAAATATAGTTTATAAACGCGGTTCACACAACTTCTTTACCAGCTTTGTGAGCATTATTGTGCTAAGAACAGTCCCACTTTTTGCAGTCTTAAATTTATGGATAGACAACTTCCACTTTCCTTTTCGGCCCTAAATTTATCGATATCAAAACACTAGTAAGCAAGTTCATACTTCGGAGAACTAGAAAGGGTCAAGAAAGGTAGGAGACAGCTGATATTTTGTTGGCGTGAAGTAAGTCGGTTTTCTCCCCGACCTAAGCTAAATAGGTCGGCTCGTAAACCAAACTAGAACGGGAAAGTACCCCATCAAAATGCTCCGGGAAAGTTTCAAATTTCTTTTCAGCTGTAAAATAAACCTTTGTGACGCCGTGAAAAGGCATTTATGGGGGCCTTATAACTTAGGGAATTAGGTTCATTGGAAGATCCTGAGAAACTAAGGCTCAAGAACCAATGCCATCATCCACATGAAAGAAAAAAATAGAAAAGATAGGCTGTAATCGATGGGAATACCAATGGGTATTGAAAATCAAATTTGGCAGATGAATCGATGCTCTGAAATTGAGAACGTACGAAGAAAAATTGGCATGACTTGGACAAAGGTCTCGGGAAAATTGAACTAGTGCGTTCCCGGGAAGGAATCAGGAAAAAAATTAATCCGTAGGGAAGTAGATAAAGAATTAACGCCTGCTCTCAAGTGCAATTCTGGGTCGCCAGAATAGGGAGCAGGGGAATTTGAAGGACCGGACGTAACAAAAAAAATTGCCCTTCCGTTACGGCGGCTGCCTCATCCGTGAAGATCAATCTTCCGACGATGGGGCAATAAAACCATTAACGGGGATCCCAAAACATTAAGGTCCCTGAGAGATGTGTGAGGGTATATCAAAGAGTCGCGCGCATCCAAACAGTGCCTGAAATCGAATCTTGAATTGAAGAATAAAATAAAAATCGAGTATCTGATTCTACGGTAGTAACTGTGGCTTTATTCAGGAAGATTTTACGTAAGAGGCACAGCTGAAAATCTTTTAAATGTATAGAAAAGCTACTACAAGTAAAAGTCAGAATACAAGTTATTTTATAAATGGAGAAAATTGAGTACTTAGTACATAATAAGAATTACTTACTTAGAAACAAATTATATATCCAATGTTCCATTAGATATGTATTTCTTAAGAAATTTTTTTCATGAGTACCGTTAAAAGAGTTGATAAACTAAGCGATGAATTTCAGGGCCAGAAAATAATAGAAAACTGCAGCACTTCCGTATTGCTTTGAGTCTAAAATCATTATATTCACGCTATAATTTTCATGTTTAACCTATTTCTATCCGTAAGGCATACAATTACCTGAGGCGCATTGATTCTATGATTTTGTGCCACAGGTTCTTTCGCATTTCTTTCATTCATGTTCGCTGCGACAGTCAGATATGTAGTTACATAGTCAGGCAGCCCAATAGTTGTAGGTTTGAATTCTACCTCGGGAATGTGGGCTGGGTTTATCTCAAAATTAAATTTAGCATTTAGTCAGTTTAGACGGTTCAATATAACCTTTGCAAAGCGTTTCAATTTTTAACTATTCATCCAAAAAACTATTGGTGGTAATAATTGTAGATAGTGATATATCAACGCCAGAAGCCACATTCTAGTTATAAGTTAAATGTCGCTGGCTCTGTCATACCATTACTAATAGTGATGTCTGTAACTCTCATCAATAAATTGAGAATATAGAGGCTTAGATAGCGTAGGAGTTGATAGTGCGTTAAAGTTCTCTTCATGTCCATATATACCTCCTAATCATGAAGGGCAAGGCATGATTTTATGGGATTAAAACCTGATCGAAACGAAATAAGGCAATCTTTCTCTACAGAAATAAGAATTCCAGTTGTGATAAGCATGAATTGTAAAGTTGAAATGTGAAATTTGAGGAAAATTGCTATTAATACTACTTCAGTATCGTGTAATTAAGTAATAGTTGTTATATTCCTCGGCTCTAGATTCTCTAACCTAAGATATACATACTAAGGCGTACATTATATCTATGACTGTCACGTTATTTGAACTCATGACCTTTGGGCTGACAGGCCAGTGCGTTACCAACCTTGCTACCACACTGGCACAATAAATAAAAAACAGCAAAATTATTAATTGCAAAGTAAAATTTTTCTATAGAAAGCAATTGGAAAACGTGAGATTTCTCGAGCAAAATGTCTACTACATACATATAACTATCAACAAACTATCATTTAAGGTAAAAAACATTTTTAAAGAGGAAACCGCTTCTATTTCTTCCAGCAGTCAAAGTGATCTCGTGATTTGCTTCTCGTATCGTCTGTAGAGCAACCCAGAGGCACAGATTGGCTAAATTGGCCCCATCCCACTCAAGGGGCACTCGGACCACGAAACCACCGCCGTTCCCGAAATATCTTGGACCCCGAAGGGATGCAGGGTAGCTTCGTGTGCACGCTTCGCGCCAATCGGATTCGTACAGATCCGTCGAATTGAAAACGCGCCGAATATTACCCCCAGCAAGCCTCGCCGCCTCACACAAATGCGGACCAAACGCGTCACATGCTTCGAAACCCAGCGGGAGCTCGGATTGAGGCAATAACCGAAGGGTAGAGGACTCCATAAACTTGACCGCAACGTCTAACGCATCCCTTCCACGCGTTAAAACTGCACGGAGCCTAAGGGAGATGGAGAGAAAGCTCTTGAAGACAAAGGATGCGGTTGGAGGAGCCCGAGAGATGGAGGATGCGAGGGAAACTTAGCGAGATGAGGGGACGGCTCTGTGTCCTCTCTGAATGACTAATCCTTGTCCTTTAGGAAAGGGAAATCCCCACGCCCTCGTTCGAGTGCCCATAACCAAGAATTCCCTCTCTCTCTCCTGCTCCCATGGGGACTCGCCTACGGGACAGACTCGCATGTCCGACCGTGGGTGGCGAGGGCATCATTAAGATAACCGGCGTCGTGGAAGGAACAAGCGGACGGAGAGCTTTCTCAGGGAGCAGAGGCGCCTGTGAAGCTATGCCGCCCGTGCCTAATGGTCGACGCTGAAGCTTAATGGGCCAACCCACGTCTCCTCAACCAAAAGGACCCCTTTCTCGTCGGGCGGAAACCACAGGATTAGATTAGTTACATGCCAAGTGCATATGAAATGAAAGCGGGAAAGAAAATCGATGGAAGAGACAGCTATTCTATTTAATTTCCTGGGCACGGGGTTAAGAACAATGGTTAAGATTTCCATTGTTTTAAGTGTTGTCGAAAAAGAAGTAGACTTCAAGGTGCACCATTGCTGATTTTATATAGTACCACCTACTACAAGGCTTCATAATATTTGAAAATTTATATTCCCCAACCCCTTGTTTCCTCAAAATATTATCTCGCACCTCTCGCAAAATAAATCTTTTTAATTCACAGGGAAGTATGAAAATTTTGCTCCTTGCACTGAAAATAACATAAATTCAATTGCCTTGGCTGTGCTTCTTTGATTATAAAATACTTATGGTTTAAAACGTGCTCTGCTGCTTGATCAATTGAAGATTAAAATCATTTAATAAAGAACCAATACCTACGTGCCTATTAAAGATAATCAACACGGTATATACAGGTCTTATCGATAAATATTTTGTATCAGTGTCGATGTTCTGAAATCAACTCAAAAATATAAGTAACAAAATACCAAATAATCGCATCATTATTGATTAATATAGCCATGTGATGAAATATACCTTTCTATCTACATACACATCTACGTAGTGCACTATAAGCCACCACGAGGGTGTGGGGCAAGGGGTGAAGACCACCAAACATGCATTATTGCCTTGCAACTAAGATCTATAATGCTACTACCACATGGAAATACGTATCACTATGCCTATCGTTACATCGTGTACCCCTCACAGAGGCCTCTTGCATTCTCGGTTACACCTCTGATACAAGTGTATCACAAGAGCAGTATCAATTTTCAAGACTAGAAGATTAGACCTTGTGTTCTTACAAAATATCCAAGAGAATTGTGACAAGTGAAGCAGCAAAAGTTATTAGAGTTATGTGCAGCACATGGAGAAAATATCGCAATAAATACCTAAAAGTGCTGTACAGGCACAAAAATTTGGATATGAATCGTTTACTAGTAGATGAATTTGGTACCTACAATTCTCCTTATGTCGTAAGTCGTGAACGGCTCCCTGTAGCATATATTGTATGCAGTTAGGGGTACATAATCATTAGGATAAATGTAGGATATTTCAAGCCTGCCGCGTGAACTGCACGGCGGTGAAATTCACATTAATTGCCATGCGAAAAAATTCACCTAGGCCGGGAATCGAACCACGGACCTTTGGGCTTTCCGGGCCACTGCGCAGACCACTACGCTATCCAGGATCCCTAATTCGCATGGCAATTTAACCGAGGTTCAAGCTACTAGATGTAGAGCCCTCGCGGTCCATCAAGGATGGCAACGCAAGGGAGAAAGGGCTTCAAAGAAGCCACGACCAACGACAACGGAAATCCAAAGGTCCGTGGTTCTATTCCCGGTCCAGGTGAATTTTTTCGCATGGAAATTAATGTGAATTAGTATAAATAATAGGTAAAAATGTACGCCAACCACAATAGGCACACAAACGGACACAATTATTGGTAATTCTGGTGGTTAATGGCTTGGTACATTTTTATAGGACGACTTAAAGTCTGCGATTAAGTCTGAGAGCCATCAAGTGGTTACTTTCTTTTATAAATAAAGATTTTATCACTCCATGGATCTTTCAGTCGATTCCTCGAAGCGATATCTCTCGAATGCAAACCATGCAGAGAGAAGCGTGTGAAACTCGACAGTACATCTTGGGAAAAGGAACTTTCCAAAGTTCTGCACGAGTTAGAGCGCATTTTATGATCCCGACGAACTTTGCACAGTCATATTTCGTGCTTTATCAACGATCTTTCCGGATTACTTGAGATTAGCGTAAATCCTCATACTTATTTGAGGCCATATCGCCTGGATACCAAAATAGTTTGGAAGTAGGCCACGGATACTTTAACAATCAAGCAACTATCCTCAAAAACTCAAATTTTCAAATTTGACATTAGTGTTGTAAAGCAGATGATAATAACAAAAGGATCAGTTGGCAGACTAAGGCAAGAGTACATATAATCTTCTTTCAACTATATTTAGGGTGCTGTGACCCTGCGAAAAGTTTCTATCCACTTAAAGCACATTTCTTTTATGCGTAAATTATATCATTTTATAGAAGTTTAAATAATTAATTTCTACAAGTAGCCTATGCTAAAAATATTATCAAAATTCTATCGGTCAATAAGAACTCTTCGGCAAAAGGGTACTATAATCCTACGTTTGTCAAACGACATTGAAAGGAATTAACAACACTCGAGCAACACGTCGAATCATATCTGTACCACTGATGAGCATTTTAAAGTGTACTGCTTTTCTTCTCTTGGTAAGTGTATCACTCTTCCCTGCACTTGTTAGAATAAGTATTCTCGTAAATTACGGAGCAAAACATGAAATTTAATGTAACGCTTTTTCATTTTTCGGCTACCTATTCAGAAACATGTGAAAGGTAACGAGTTCTCTCATCAATTCACGTGAATAGCTGTACTTAATGACTTAAATTATTGATTTGAACCACCCCGAACAATTTCACATGTAATAGTAAAATGTTGTTGATCCGCATTGCACAGGTCTTCTGCTGTTGCACAGGTCTTCTGCTGTGGATATTATTGAGAGAGACGAAAAACAGTTGAGACCATTTGCGCACTTAAAGATAGGAGGATATGTTGGAAGATGTAAAAATTTTGGGAGCAGAAGAGAAATGGAGAAAAAACCTACACCGGCATTAGTGTACTCTTTACCAGAAGCTACCCAGTGGTTCACAGTTCAACGTCCAATACGTCGTACGAAGTACTGAACTTGAATGGTTATCCACAATGCACTTATATAGGGACCGAGATTTCACATAAAAACTTGTCACTGCTGACAATGAGACTCGAGTATGGTCCCTCGGGAGGGATGGACAGTAATCGATACCCACCATATTAATTTCCTAAGGTATGACACACGCAGCTCTCTTAGCGGGCTCTTTCTCATACCATGTCCACTTTCATTCCAATCGCTACCCAGATGAGTGACACTAATGCATGACCATCATCAATCACAAATACGAAGATTGATGTGACTTAGATCTATACCCATTTTATTTTGACTAACCTCATCACGTTAATTTATTTCTCTTTTTCAACTTTCTACTTTCATTTCATCGGTAGTCCTCCACCACGGGTTTTCCTCTGCATCCCTTTCCCATCAACTCATTATGTCTCATTGCATGTTTCTCGCTAAAAAATATATACTGTATTGATATATGTTATCTGTGTATTTTTATGCGTATTGGAAATTATCCATAGGTGGATATGTGTTGTATATTCGCTATACATTCGCTTTTTATTGTATATTCACTGTGTTTTCCGTGAAATTGTCGGAAACTTGATGTAAAACTATTGTGCCTTTGTTGTACTTAAGGGATGATGCCCCAGTGCAAATAAATTGTATATCTATCTATCTATCTATCAACTCCAGCATAAGAGTTTCATGTTCCAACGTTAATTAGATAAGCAGTATTAGACTCTGATGATGAAACCATGGCGAAAGTGTCCGCTATGTGGCTGTCAATGACTCCAACAGAAGCTGTGTAAACGCAAAAACAATTCTAGTGCGCGCATTAGAGTAAACTACGTGAAGGATTATTAATTTAACTCTTTTCACAAAAAAGGAACACTCATAACCTCCGGCCACCCTTTGTTGTCGAAACATACATTTTTCTCGTGCATCTCAGGATTCTCCATTCTTGCTCCACGCTGTGACCGCCGAGCCACAACCCCATTTATCCTCTCGAGTGGCTGGACGCTGAGGAAATGAATTACGTCGAGACAGGAGTGAAGATAATGGAAGGAATAGAAGAGAGGGGGAGAAAGTGAGTTGAGTGGGAGACTGATGACACGAAAGAATCGAGAGAAGGCGCCGTCCCACAGTTCTTTGGATTGCCCCCATCGCGATGCGCACGTAGTCTTCTTCCTCTCGTTCTATCTCTCTCTCTCCACTGCGCGGCAAATCCTTTCCCCTCATCGAACAACCCTTAAAGGAACCCCTTCGGACACCAAGGGTTTGGAGGGGCAAGGAGTGGAGAGTTATGCGCCCTTCTCCCTCCCCCGCACAAATACAAACACGAGAACACAACCTCGCCGCAGAGTACATATCTCCCTCTCGGCCGCACGGGAAACCCTTTTCCCCCAGTCGTAAATCATGCCCGGGGATTGGTTGCCGTGGGATGAAGACCTCTCCCTCCCACGTGTGTGCTCCCCCGTTTATGTTTTTGCGTGTACCCCACAATTCCTCTTCGAAGAGGGTGTCGCGACGCGCAGGAGGGTAGTGTGGAGGGAAAGGCGTTTTTTATCGTACGAGGAAAAAAGATCAAAAATTCAAAACCCTTAATCGAACTGTGGGCTAGGGTAAAAAAAACTCCTCAAAGAAAAGGTTTGTATGACTTGGATTAAATGGAGATTATAAGTAGGTAAAGAAAATAAGAAGAGCAAAAGAAAGATGAATTCAAATACGGAATGGGGTTACCTAAGTGTAAAGGGTTAGAATGGTCTCGAGAGGACAGCCTTTTAGATAAAATCGAACCTGTCATTTGTTTTTCTCGGCTCCCGTTACAAAATTGATTTAAGTATACCCACTGCATTTTTATTCTACATTTGGAGAGTAAAACACTTGGAGGCTTATGTTTAAACACAAAAAAATTACATATTTTAGCTTCGATCAAATGTTTATAACCAGTTTTTTAAGAAAGTAGTTCTAAAATTGACTGAGAGGGAAAATGATCCTATTTAAATCCAAATTATGAGAGACAATAGCATAATGAGGCCCAAACAGCCTAAGGAGAACAGTCTTTGGGGAAAAAGTGGGCATAAAAATTGAATTTCTTAAAAATAGCTGTCATTCTCAATTGAGTTATTTAATTTAGACTTTCTGCCACTGACTTCCAAATCTTGAAGTAAAAGAATTATAATATAGAAGCCTAGGTTGTAATCCTTAAAAAAGAGTTTATATAGAACTTGGATGAAATGAATTAAAGACGTGGGAAAGGAAAGTGCTTTTATGAAGACCAATAGAAAATCGAAACCTAATAAAGCTTAAAGAATGAAGGAGAACCGATTCGGGAACTCCTTCAGTAATGGTCACCTAATCAAAACAATATTCGATGCATTAGTGAGCCCCTAAAGTATATATCTCAATAATATCCGTCACTCAAATTTGCTTTTATTGTACTCATCACCACCAACCTCTAAATAATAATAACAGTTAATAAATTGCGCAATGATATTCGAGAACAGATCTTTGTGCCAGCTGATATTTTATAAATTTTTACATATTTTCAGTTTGGAAATGGAGACTAGAAATCAGATTTTCTCCATCATGTATGCTTTCTCAAAATATACATATGATGTAATTATATATTTCAATGTCAATACTCTACTTGTCGGATAGAAGACAGTAGCAGTATCGTTTGTCCAAAAGTTGGCAAACAAACCAAAAGTCTCAGATAAGTCAAGAGAAAGTCTGTCTGGATCCTTGAGCAAATCTCTTTCGATGAATGAGACTTGATATGATTGAATCACGACGTGACATGAATGAGTAAATTGAGTCATTCATGTCACGTCGTGAGCAACTTATCCATACTTAGTCCGCAGTTGAACTTTCCTGTCAGTGATCTGTACACTTCCAACCTTTTAGTTGGGTATAATACTTTGTCAAAGTAGTAATAACGCTACGTAAGTGCCGAACTCATATTTTTCTACTATTTGCACGGATCTAGGCTTGTTAAAGGCCTTTTGTGTTAACGCAATAAGCAGGAACAAGGACGACAGTATTTGAAAATAAAAATGGAGGCAAAAATCAGAGGAATCTTTGCAGACCCTCAGATGAGAGATGCAATGCAATATGGCATACTTTAATGAAAATTAAATGACTTGGAAAATACTTCTCGAGATTCTCTTAAGAACGCGGTGCAAGATTATTTTGAGAAAAAAACTAAGACTGACAGCTGAAAGGCTCTTGTGGATCAGTTACTGGCAGCTTATAAAAAAATTAGGCTGCAATATGTCTCTCAAAATTCTTTTTCCCTTCCCTTATGCCCAAATCCCTTTTCCCTTTTGAATTTTTTTCTGGAAAACTTCAGGGGCGTTAGATATACACGTAGTGATCGCTGCCATCAATATATTTTAAGCATGAAAAAAAGATGTAATGGAATGTGGAGCATAGGTATATTAGTAGGTTGTTGCGGGACCCTCGAAGAAGCCTTCAGGAGGCAATTTATTCAAGAAAATCTTCATCAACTGAATTTAAGATAGTTTTATCTTCATTTGTTTCTTTACGTAAATGGCTACAATGTAGTATATTTAATTGCAAGTAGCAAGAAAGCCTTGGTTAACGGAGTGAAGTGGTTATCATTTTCTCATTTGTTACAGAGAATAAAGAAGAAACCAAGCACTTGAAAAAACATTCCTTAAAAGTGTTGAAGGGAAAAGAAATCTTATGAAATTTAAAAAATGTAGGAAACTACCACATAACCCTTGAGGAATGATGGCCTCGTGATGACAGCCTTCGAGGGAAAATTGAATGGAAGTACCGGCAAAAGGAGGCTTCAAATGAGACGCAGTGTGGGGTTAAAGACACAAGACAGAAGTACTCTTCTTATGCTAACATAAATATATCAGATAGCCCATCTTATAGGATGATTGAGTGGTGAACATTCGCCGGATTTTTATTTCAATTGAGACCCAGCTTAGTGGGCTGTCCTATTTGAAGACAAATGCTGAAAATAATGGAGATATCATCAAGAATGGCCATCGTATCACCGTCTGTCATCTTGGTAAACACCGAGTGATCAATAAAATAAATTGTGCTATTTAGTATTCTTTCGTTAGGTAAAAGTTACAGTTACAAAATATTGATAAGGACGTAGTATAATACCTATGGATCTGAGAGGTGGCCATAGAGATGGATGATGAAAAAAGACAGGAAGCCTTATAATTGTGGGCGTGGGGAATGTTGGGGAAATTTTTATGAACAGAATGGTGGAGGCATGAAGAGGTGTTGAACATAGTACGAGAGCAGAGAAGGTTGTTGGCAGAATTAGGAAATGGTAGAGTAAATGGATTGAAGAGGCACTGGGGAACAATGCAATGCTGAAATTTGCTATTAACGGTGGAATGATGGGTAAGCGAGGCTGAGGATGCAAGGAAAAAGGTATTATGAATTCGTAAGTAGCATTAACTATATTCCAACTTGGTAGATGAATAAAATACAAAGAGTATTACCTACCTATCTTAAACGGTAGAAAACTATCCATCAAATATTAAAGCTTCACCTACCAAATATATGGATTCAAAATTTCCCATTTATGATTTGTGGCTCGAGATTAAATATTCTCGTGCATTAAAAACGCTCCGGGTTAATCTTCCAACTTCTTATGATGTCTCTATCTAGTGAAGGTGTACAGTACAACACAAGCCATTGCCATAAGAAGGAATGCAGGTTGCTTTTAAGATACACTTTTACTAGCCAAGCATCCATTCAATGCCAAACGTAGAGGAGATTCTATATTAGATTGCTTTTCCGGTGATTACTCCGCATGACCGTTAACTCCTCAACGCCGTTCCTCGATAAAAATCAAATTCCACCATTATGTCGCCATGAAAAGAATTTGGCGACATATTGGGAGAAATGTGATGATGATATGTAATTATCATAGGACAAAAATACCATAGAATTAATCTTCATAATATTTTGCAAGCCATTGCAGGAGTGTGTGGCAGGGGCGAAATATCAGCGTGTAAACACTACCTACATTTCTCCAAAAGGTACTTTGCTCCTACTTCATGGAAACATATCAGATATACAGCAGAAATCTACATTAGACCTCCAGTTTAATCCTTTAACTACAGCCAGTTATTCCAATCCAAGTAGATTTTTTTCATGAATGTTGAAAATGGGCACTCAAATAAAATAGCAAAATCAAGGATAAATATGAATATTGCAATCGAGGTGTAATGCCATCATAATCTCTTTCTAAGTTTCCAAAAGTCATTCAGAGTTTTCCAAATGTCTCCGTTGACACAACTATATCTTCGGTAAAATGCTAAATATTCTGTCATATATATTCTTTAAATATTTTCACCAATTTTTCACGAATTTTTAAAGTTCTATTCTCTTAAGTTTAAATTTTAATGAGAAGTTCTTTCACAATTTCATTTAGGCTATATACAAAGGCCAATTTCAGGGTAAAAAGCAAATGCAGTGAATGCTATAACGTAAAGAAATAATTACTATAGTTCTAATTAAATTCACCATATACACTAGCAGACAATATAGAAGCAATTATGGGGAAATCTGTAAAAGACCTTAATGTTGCTGAAGTCTTTGTAGCTAAATTGCGGGGGTAAAATTAATTACACTGAAGAAGTGTTATATAAAGTCACGAAAATTATCTTTTTGCCAATTTTCATGCACAATTTGTGAGATAGAATCGTAAATTAACTGTAAAAGAGCTCTGACCTAAACACGAGATTAATAACGGCGGGGGACGCACTTCAAGCAGCTTTGAGCGTATTTAATGAGCGGTAATTAAAATTGGTAAAACCATAATGCAGGTTGATTATGTTTCTCACAAACAATTCACGTGGTACGTGGATATTTTGTAAAATGTCTCGTAAAGGATATGAGTAGTAACTAGCCAGTAGTCCAGTCAAGTTAAATAAATTAACATAGCTAAGTAATTAAAGCCCTTCCATGATAAATTCACTGTTATTTTATGCATCCTTTCATGTTTTCACTGGGACAGTTGTGTTTGCGGAGTAGGAAATGTAAGAATGTTCGTATACTAGCACCCAGGTTCCCCTCTGCAACTCCGCACGAATATAAATTCCACCCGGCACAGTCTATATCCATATCCCTCCGTCACATATCGGCATTATGATGACCCGGTTTGCCCAGCTCCGTCGGTCATCATTGAACGATGAGTTCCCCTTTCACTCTCAGCAAAGAATGGGAATCGCCGAAGCAAATGTCAATTCGCGGGCAGACATACCGGGATTAAGTAGTTCATAAATTTAGGAAAATCTTTCTATAAATTAATTTGTTTTTTTTATAAGCTTCGAAGAATTGATTCAGAAGAATATATGAATTAATTATTAAGTTAAGTTTTGGTGTATCTAGGGCAGGCCAACATAAAAAACATGAACTCTTTTCTAACGTTTCGTAATACGCTTCATTTTGTCTTCAGAGATAAGGGTAATTTTTAGAAAGCTTTAAATTCATTTTGGCAAAATGAATTTAAAGTTTAAAAAAAATGTGTTTAAAGTTTCTTTTAGGCAAATTACTCCTGAAGCACTGAAGGTGAAATTAATTATATTCTGTAACGTTGGCAAAGTGTTGTGTTACATATTGTGTTGTGTGTAGTGATACATAGGTTTTTGAATTCATAGCAATAGATGACGATTGGACAAGTCCGGTAGATAATTCTGACACTGATGTTTTTCTGGCGTAGGTCGATTTTTTTTATGACGACATTACAATAACGAAGAAAATCGATGCCGGCTCCACCCAACAAGTAATGTTTGCAGTCACTGAGAGTATCTATTAATACGCATTACACCTAAAAGACGGAGCACTGATGTAGGGTACAATACTCAGCGTTGCTAAGCGAAAAATGCCAGCAATAGTGATAAAAATATCACCACTAATAAGCAGTTTTGACATATAGCATAATTACGTGTGCGCTGTCTCCAGTATATTATAACGCGTACATAGAAAAAGCCACAAAGGAAATCAAAGAAAAGGCTTTAGGGCTAAATATACAAGGGGAAATAATCAGTATTCTTAGTTTTGTCGATGAAATAGCAATAATGGTAGATACAAAAAGACATTTAAAGAAGACACTATTTAAAATGCAAAATATATTGCGGTAATCACCTAAATATTAATAAAACGAAAAAAATAATAGTATCCAGGGTTAGAGAAGATGCCAAGGCCAATGCTAAACCTGAGAAGTAAAATATAGAAGAAGTGAGCGAGCATTGCTATCTAGGAATCCAAACAACTAGTAATGGCAAAAGCACGAAGAAAGCAGTCAGAAGAATAGCCCAGGGGAAGAGATTATTTTACCAAAAGAAGATTCTTCTTACAGCTGGAAACACAAGTGTGGAAGTGAGGAAACATTTTATTATAACATATTTGTAGCAGTGAAGCATGAACTACACAAGCCAAGGCAGAAAACATTTGAAATGCATCGCTGCCGCAGAATGATGAATGTGAAGAAAATGGAGAGACCGAGAGACTAGAGGAGAAGTCTTCAGAAAAGTGAGAAAAGAGAAGACTGCTAAAAACCTTAAAAAAATGGGACAACTTAACTGGCCATATAATGAGACATTATGGCCAGACGAAGACAATCGTCGAGGGATAAGTGAACGGGGAGATTGAGAAAGGCAGGCCTAGTATGAGATATATGCAACAACTTGAGAAGGATGTGAAAAAAAGAATCATTATGAATGGGAAGAGGTTAGCCGATAGGAAAGTAGACAGGAGAGCTTCGTGAAATCAACCTTAGGATTGTACCGTGGTCTTATGATGATGAGTATAATGACACGGTAATGGTTTCCAATTTTCTCAGATAGGATTCCACCCTGGCGTAAATGGATTGCACCCTGGGTTTCTGCATTAGAATATCAAATGACATTCCCAAGAATGATGAAAGTAGCCAAAATATGTTGGTATCTTTTCAAGTTTCGTTTGGTCATTGTTACGGAAGGTGACTACAACTGGAGTGCTTTTCACGATAGTGGATTAGTGATTACTTTTTAATAGGCCTGAATTTTGACATCGAAGAAGGAAGGGAGAAGAGGAACCCCTCGCTGGCATTCTCTCTCACGCCATTTACTTCAAGGGTTCCATAGTAGCACATTCAATCTGATGAAAAGTGTACCAACTACACATGAAATATTTCACACAAAACTCAGGCAGAGACTGTTACACTATTAAAGAATTCAACATTATCTGTGGCCTGTACTCTGGATGATAAGTCAGCCCTCTAATAATCACCCTACTCCAGTTGTACAGTGCACCAGGAATGATTTAACTCCGCTGAATTCTAATAGATAGTTCAATATTTATATTCTAGCAGGGCGTCCATTATTAGTCATCAGTGACATTCCACTAGCTGCAGGAGTTATTGCTTGAGTAAATGGCATTACTTTATTACTCGCACTGAGATTCTTATAAATAGTTGAAATTAAATAAATTGCATTACGATATGGCACATACAGGTGTAGTTTGCTATTACAGCTTTTATGATTAATTTTTTATCGTTTCTTGATTCCTACACTATTAGCAACATTTTTTAAGTTGGATTAATTTTGAAAAGCTGAAATTATCAGTCGAAGAGTCATGTCATAAACATATTGGATTGTTAACATAGATTGGTATCAATTATGTACCGTAAAATTCAAACATTTCATAGCTACGAACAACAAGACTAAAGTCAATTGAAGTTAGCTTAACTGAAGCTTCTCATATAAGGAACGCTAATACAAAATACAAGGTTTTTAAACTCCATAACGGAGATTATTTAATTAAAGAGAGAGTCCGAGAGAAAAACAAGTATAAAGAGTTTTGAATTATCATTTATGTATATTCTCCGAGAAATTCTAGAAGTACGTTGCATAAAAATGTACCATCAACAGGTGTACTTTTAGATCTCATTTGAATTCTCTTGCAGCCATGAATGAAAAAAAATGGCAACAATACCTCATTATGTAAAAGCATCGACAGATTTATTAACATTCCACCATACGCATAAACAAATGTATTCATAAATATCTGAAGGTGAATTTGATTTGTTTCCTCGGTACTGCCCAATCGCCAGCTTAACAAATGTGCGGAAAACTATGGATTTATTACTAACCTTTTTTAGAGTTATTGCGTAACATTGTGAGTGAGTAAAATCTCGAAAAAGAATCTGGCTTTCAAACAAACGCATTGTTGGTTGACTTATTATAATGACCTGAAATGACTTCTCTTAGGATTAAATCGAATCACGCCAAAGTATTTACATGTACATGCAACCTCTCCCGTAATCAAACGGTAAATGCCAAGGTTCGTTATAGCATAGACTCTGGAACAGGAAGGGCTAAAAAACTTCAGCATAATACCATCATCCGTCCTGGTGAAGGGTTGGGCGTAACCCCTAAGTGTAACAACTAAGAGGCTATTCTTAATGTTTTTTCTCAAAGGAGTGAACATTATGCTGTTTAAGTAGTGACTAAATTTCAGAATTTGATAACCTGACCTTAAAGACAAAGTTTTGCACACCGACGCACAGTGGGCTGGAATCGAAAATATGGACAAAATTTCGAAATGGCTTTTTTGGAGATAGAATCATGAAAATTGGTACAAATACTCACAATAGATTGGCAACCAAGGAATGGGATGTCATTGGTCATGTTCTGTCGCCGTTACCGAAATACAGGGGCTCAAACATAACCAACATTCCAAAATTACACCCGACTTCGGTGTTCTACGAAAATCTTCCTATTTAAATCTGAGGGTTACGCTGTGGGAGGAATTTGGTTGGATAAAAAACTACAAGGTCTGTTAAAACCACTCTTTTACTTTACTGCTAAGCATTAACTTAGGTTTGACCCGGATTTGAGCCATACTTCGATTCATCATCATCATCGGTCAACAATACTAGGATTGGTTTGACGCAGCCCTCCACTCGATTCTTCTATCGGACAACATTCTTCGATAAGAACCAAAAATACTACCCAAGAAAGTAATTATCGCTCAATGGAAGTAATTTCATTTCTCTGCTAGATGAAATCAGCAATTTAATTTTTGTCACCTTCATAACTTCCGCAGGCGGAGCCTCTGATAGGATGACCATAGACACCATAGAGAACAGTTTTGGAAACGCTGCCCTAAGAATTTTGATTCATAGCATTCGAAATTGGTCACTGTCAAGTAAGCTAATTGTGGGAATGGTTTGGGAAGAAATAAGTTTATCTGAGTTTGTGAGTAACGCGGAAATTATTTGATACGTGTTGACTGAGAATTGAGTAATAATAAAAATTTGTTTCCTACATCTGACGACCTATCCTAGAAAGGTATCATACCTCAATTCGCATTTTTAAAGCATTTATTCTACTTCGGTAAAGATAAAACTAAAAAGTCACACGCCGCCACATAATAGACTCAGATGGAAAGTGGGCTTTGTATGTACCATCAGAGATGACCAATTCACGTGCACGGACATCTCGAGCACAATGTCATTTGACCTGGGAGCGAGGCGGGGAGAGAGTTGTTCGAGGAAAATATTTTTCCCGAGATGACGCAAAAATATTTTCGCGACGTGGAGGGCCTCTAACGGCTGTCTCGACGATACGCCAGCACTCCAGGGAGAGAGAGAGGAAGAGAGATAGAGGACTCTTTAGAAAAGGATGAGCGGAAACTCCTCTCGGCGGGGCACACGGGATCACAGTTCTGAGCCGGCGTGAAAGGAATCAGCGTGGAGAACTCGATTTACGCCCTCCCTCCGCGATTGTGGCGTGGCTCGACGGCTTGGGGGTAAACTACCGCCGCGCTCGGCGCGAGGCGACGGAGATTCATCTCTGTTTTCACCGATACATTCCTGTCAATAGCGAGAACGCAGAACTAAACATTTGCAGGATAGGAGAACGATCGCTAGGTGGAATGTTTAGCTCCATAATGTCGCCAAATGTAACGGAAAGAGGAAAACTTTACCAAGGCTCGACCGCTTGTGTGACTACGGTGCAATAGGAGCCTAAGGGTCACCTCCACGATTAGGAGATTCAATTAAAGTCTTGCGTTTCTTATCGTCAACTTGCACCTCGGAGAGTTTTCACCGCATAAAATATTCAAATAATGTGGTGGATTCAAATAATGTTCCAATAAGTGCACAAGGTTATTGGCCATCGTACCGGCACATTTTAGGTGAAGTACAACTTAGTTTCCCCGTAAAAATTGTTCAGGGCTGGTAGTGTGAAATATACCTTGTCGGCAATCAAAGGGCTCCTTTACTGATGATTAACCGATTCCACAGATTCGGAGTGTGGTGCTACACAACACTGGTGACGATCAAATGGATCGACCGTTAGACTGAAGAAGAAGTCATTACAAGAGTGGGAGAAAACAGAAGTCTTCTGAAAACTTGAAGAAGATTTGGCAACTTAATCGGCCATACCTGGTAACATGATGGCCGGATAAAGGCAATCATAAAAGAGCCCATTAATGGGAAAAATAGCAAAGGCAGACTTGTAAGAGACGTAGAAAAGAATTTCATAAACATGAAGAGGTTAATTGATAGGAGAATCGAGTGGAGAGCTGCGTCAATCCAAATTAGTGATTGATGATATTGAGGATAAACTAATGCCCAATCATCGATAAGCCATAGAATATTTGTCATTAGTTAATTAGAAAATGTAATTCTGAACCATGAACCGCAACTTCGCATATTATTTGTGCATACACATATTAATTGTGATTGCTTGTCTCGGCTTCCGAATTCAGATACAGTGGCATTTATATCCAAGTAATGTAACGTGTCCTAAATAATTACGGAAATTCGGATTTACATTGAACTTGATGTTGAACTTGAACTTGACGACTCTCGACTTACTCCAATAATACGCCAAGGATACATTCTGAAATCAGTATTTTAGGAAGATAGAAACGAAAGACTTGTTTTTTCTTGATTTTGATGGAGGGAAATTTTGTCAGCAGATATCGAATGCTTAAAGAAAGCTCACCTTCAATTTTACGATCCAATCTCTTAAATGCATTAGATATGAAAGTGAGATGGCAGTCGGATTGCCCCGAGCTTCGGTGGCCTGTAATCATTGACAGAGGCCGTGACCAATGTACACTTGTCACTTAGGCAAACACGAGAGGTTGCAGACGGGTGTATACCTAAGGGACTTCACTTCTGGCTCAAGTGTCGTCACGGAGATCCAGGTGTCACCCCGGTTTGATAACCAATTTCGGGAGGTGTCAAGCAAAGAGGGAAGCGTGTCTCCAAGGGATCAATGAAGTAATTGACGCGCAGCAAGGCATTCGGAAGCATTTACAGGGAAAGAAATAGTTTCTTACCACGTAAAATTTCCCAAATGAAAAGCATTATCATAATTTCGATCTCTGATCTATAAGCAAAGACTTTACACTTAACAAATCAAAAGCAGCAATGTTCAAAGATGTGGAAAAACGAAAGACTTTTATTTGGACATAGAGAAAAACGACGGATCGGATCGGTGGTAAGAGTCCTGGCTTTCCATCCATGGAACCCGGATTCCAATCCTAGTTAAAATGGGGATCTGATTGGTGTGGTGGCTAGAGTACTGGTCTCTCATCCCGAGGGACAGGGTTCGATTCCCGGCAGTGGCAAACCGGTGCCCACTTGAGGGCCAAGTGGAGGACATTTCAGGTTCAGTACTCCGTCCGTCGGATGGGACGTTAAGCCGTGGTCCCCTTGGCAATTGCCGTTAAGAGTAACCTAATGCCGACGCCGACTGTCCTGAAAAAATTCTCTCATTACCCAATTACCCATTACCCATTACAGATGTCGGTTGCCTCTCGTGACTAACTAAGTAACTAACGTAGTTTCATTGCAATAAAAATTGATGAATTCCGTGTAGGAATCTTCCCAAGTTACAACATGCTTCACTTGGGTAAAGCTGAGAAACATTTGGAACCTTTTGTTTAGAGCATATCAATGGTGTTTCTCTTCACCTTTCCCTCATTCCATTCCATTCTCATCTCCAAAACCTTCCCCCACTATCTGAGGTGCCTTAATAGGCGTGACTAACTTTAAACAACCTATAATATAATAAACTCTCAGTAATAACCTGGTGGAATTGTGTGACATTCATGGCCAGGAATCTTATCGACGTAGCCAAGGCACCATTCGTTTTAATCAACCGAAAGTTCAAGGAATGTGGTGAAAGGCACATATTTGCCAGAATCTTAGCCGGGTATTAAAAATATTTGGAATGTTCCTTTCAAATTCTATGAAGATTAAGTGAAGCTCAACGATGTGCAGAAAATACGTAATTTTAAATATCACATAAAATATTCGATTTCCAGTCCCGACTAAAGGTAAAAATAAAAAAAGTATAGCTATTTTATGCCCAAAGGCGAAGGCCAGAAAATCGGTCTCATTACTTATTAACAAGAAAATGGAGGAAATTTTCAACGAAACTTCTGATATTGACGGTAAACGGCACGAAGCTAAACAGAAACAGTAATTTTACCTGATATACACTCTATGGAATATATTTCAGAACAACGTTGATGGAATAAATGTTCAAAGAAGTAGGATCTGGCGTTATATAATGGTTGCTGAGGTTAAATCATACGATCTTATAAAAAGCTTAACACTTACAACGAACCCTCGAGATTGCCGACAGATTGATTTGTTGGATATATTACGTAACGCTGATTTTTTCTTAATCACCCCATCCTCCCCAAATGTAACGCTCCGTAACATTCTCCAAGACACCCCACTCCTAAATTATGTAGCTGTGCCAAAGAACACCCCCTTTTTGAATAATAAAACTGACTTTCTTTACATATACCATAGTTATATCTCAATACTCTTATTCATTCATTCATTGATTGTTATTGTATCATCATTATTACTTTAACAAAAAATGAGCGTTGCATTGTGTCTCTCTCCCAACGAAACGGAGGTATTTGATCCTCCCTCCCAGTGCATCAAAGTCATTGGCCGGACCCCTCGTCACCCCCTTTTTCCGTAACGCTATCTGTGGACGGACACCAAATTGTAGAGACTATTTTTACTCGATAATCGAAACTGCAAGAGTTCATATCACATCCATTTGAGCCTTCGTCCAGGGAAATTCCTGACGTAGTATGTTTCGAGAGGTATTTTAAATATGGTTTCTTCCGGGGATCCTTCCGCGTCCGTCCACGTTGTGGGAGATATATTTTGTCCCGGAAGAAATAATAGTTCAAATGCTGCACACCGCGGAAGCCTCCACTAAGAATTCGAGAACTATTGCCCGACAGATTTACACGGTGCAATGGCTGGCGCAATATTTCAGTGACAATATACCCTGAAAGAGTGCAAGCAGTTAGTTAGTTATTCAGGGGAGGCGACCGACAGCTGAGGTCATTTGCGCAATTTAAGATAGGTGGGTAATTGGGTAAATGTAGGAATTTTCAGGAAAGGGAGGCAGGGTGGAGAAAAACTCGGCGTCGGCATTAGCCTACTCTTAACGACAAGCGCCAAGGGGACCACGGCTTAACGTCCCATCCGACGGACGGAGTACTGAACCTGAAATTCCCTCCACTAGGCACTCAAGTGGGGACCGGTTTGCCACTGAAAAATCCTCCACTACCGGTAATCAAACCCGGGCCCTCGGGATGGGTGGCCAGTACTCTAGCCACCACACCAATCCGATGCCCGAGTGGAAATACCATCAATATACCGAACACAGGCAAGACTTATATGGTAGCAATGAATTACCTATGCATGGACGAAGTGACATTTACAACCACTATAAAATATGTTTTTAAACCATATTCTGAACAATTATGCAGGACCTGTGTTCTCAAACAAATAAGCAGAAAGTTCTCACAGCGGAAGAATGATTGTGGGCAAAGGTAACGGAACTGAGGCCTCTCTTATATGAAGAAAATTCAAGCCTCCACATGATAAACCACCCAGCTCATTATCATTGCACTTAATGCGCCAACTGAAAATTCAAGAGCGAAAAATGCACAAAGCTTATTTGAAAATAGCCTATTAATTCGTTTGAACCACGACAGGCAATTTCTTGCCCCCGCTCAGCTCTACTAGTTCACGCTTCTTGGCCTTATTGTGCGCTGGGGCCAACACAAAGTGAGAAGAAAAGGCGAAAACAGCGCGAATACATGCATCAGATTAGAACATGGTCTAATTTGGCCGCAAGCGTTTGAGCATTTTTTCCTCGCAATTCACCGCTTTAAACGGCGCATTTTTCTCGCGCAAGTGCTCTGGTAGCAGCCTGCGCATTTTTAATGGCCGCCTTTAATGGCCTTGAGGAATGTAAATTCAGAGCGCAGTTAAAGCTTGAAGCAAGAGAAGAATATAGCGGGACACTAGAAGTATAGCCGGTGGTACGCAAACCGAAATAGGTAGAAACATTTTTGTAAATAATACCAGGGAGACAAAAAAATTAACACGCCAGCAAGGTGAGAACTCGACGTTTGCTTTTGAAGTGATATGTTCTCCGAGAATTTTATTCCCTTCAATGAATTCTCTCCGTCAACTACGAATTCGATGTTCACGCTTCTTGGCCTTATTGTTCGCTGGGGCCAGCAAGCCGCAAGGCTCCCTTTCCAAGACGTCTTTGAAGTCTACGGAATGAATACACCTTTGAAGCCTTAAAGCATTAAAGAAGCGGCTCCATCGCTTAAGAGTAGTCGAGCGTTTCAAAATCGCTTTGCGTTTGTGAATATTCATCAGGGTAGAGTCCCTTTTTTCTCCTCTATGTAAGTCAAAAAAATATATTACATCCAATTCATCACCTCTATGAGAGTGTCATCGGAATATTTTTACGGTCAAAGTTTATTGTATGAAAATGCTTTCGTTAGTAAGTCTGATTCTACCGTTTCATGCTCCAGACGTAAACCATCATAATTTGATTCTCCAGCAAAAAACAATCGTTTTTTTCATATTATTAATTGGCTGCGATAAAGACACTTTAAGATCTAGGTTAAGTATTTCATATTTCCTCTCTCTTGACATCTGAGTGATGCTAAAAAATTATCTTAAAACGAAGTGCAAGTATTAAACTTGTTCCAGCAGGGATGGATGTGCTTATATCGTTAGATTGTTGCAGGTATAAGTTATGAATCATGGGATCGGACACCAAGGGGTCGTCGGTTTACCGGCCCATCCGACGGACGGAGCACTGAACAAAGCATTCACATTGCTCTACAAAACATCCAGTGCTCAAGTGAGAGCCAGCAAAGCGATTTAATGACTGACACTGCAAGGTGTCGAACCCAGACTCACGAAAGCCGTTACGCAAGTCACCACGCCTTCCCGATTTCCACCTCCTTCGTTTAAGTCGACTATGACTGTTTTCCTGGAGGGTTTATCATAGAGCTCTCCCTGTTTGCCTTATTTTCATGCTCAGCTCGGAACATCTCACGCCATTATTTTTTTCTTGGACGAAGGGACCCGTCAACCCTTCGTGCTTAATCACAAACGCGAGTCAGGAACCCCCAATTTTTCCTCCTAGCCTCCGCAAGCGTTTAACTCCTCCTTCCTTCCTTGCTATCCGACGCCTTTGTCGCACGGAAGGCCCTTCTTTCGCAACGCTTAGTGAACCCCGAGGAACAAGGGCGGTAAATTAACGACGAACTTTTTGACGAGATGGAGAAAGTCCTCTCGGTTACTCCCCCGATGGGGATTTCCGGCCTCTCTCCTACTGTGCACGTCGACCCTTCGTGTCTTACGGGAACTTGCATTTTTACGGCTTGGGCGTATATCTCCGGTCGGTTATTAAGGTCAGCGACTTTACTGCCAGCGCGTTTGATTAAAAAAAATAGCCTCTCCATGCGAGTGGACGCTTCGGCGCGGTCTGCGGCACGCAACAATGTGGCGTCGAAATATTACGATGGGAGCAATGCTACCGCTCACTTGTAACCATCTCAACCACTGCAATATCACTTTTTTTTTTGGCCAAGTGAAATATATTAGATGAAGTTTACTTTGACTGACAAGACGTAAAATTATATCGATATGAGGAATATTAGTGCGGAATGCAATATATATTTTTGAAGACAACGGATATTTTTGAGTGTGTCGTGTGTTCTAGTGATGGAAAAATGTCGGTCAAAATAGATTTTTCGAGCAATCGATTTTTAATCGAAATGAAAAGCTCGATTTTTCAGCAAAAATCGAAATTTGAACCAAAAGATCGATTAATCGAAAAAATCTACGGTTCATTTTTGAAAAAAATGCAGTTGGTACAAAAACATGTTTATTATTTATTTCAAAAACGCTCATAATACATTTTTGAATAATATAAAAAAATCCCTAAAAATGTCCTTAGAAAACATTCTTGAATTATTAGTCGTAAAAATTTAAAATTTACTTTAATGTGGATCACCGCTTGGAATCACTCGGCTTCACTAAAATTTACAAGAAAGATGAACTGATTGATGCTTTCCTGATGATCTAGGGCGTGCCTTTCCAATTTTACCGGCCTAAGAGAAAAGTCTTTCACATGGGAAGGTTGACGTTATCATACTCAGCACACTGATCGCGAAACGGTACGTGTTGGGGTATTCACCCTTTATCTGCTCCCAGACTTTCAGAGGATTGGGGTTGACTTTCCTATCGACGGATGGCCTGTTGAGGTATTGCCTAACTTCTACTGGCATCTACTTCTAACAAGAAGTGACCTCAGTGGCAGTTCATCGAGGACCTCTACTGACTACTACGCGCTGCTGAGATCAAACGAATTGGTCAAGATCGAAGTTGAAAAATCGAGTTTGAATCGAAACTCGATGATCATGGCTCGATTTCGATTTCCTCGATCTTTGACTATTAAAACTCGGTTTTCGATTTTAATCGAAATTGATTTTTCCATCACTAGTGTGTTCTACAATGCAGTTGCCGGAATAAAATGGCTGGAATCAAATATTATACACTATTACTACATTCTTCAGGTCTGAATCAAGAGGCAAAGCATTGGTAAACTTAAAAAATATGAATAATTAATGTTTTTGGAAATATTCCAAATAATTCACCTTAGAAAATGAGAGGAAATTAATTTTCACCAATGTCTTTTTTGCATTCGGATATTAAGAAATTGTGGCAGAAATATAGCATCGAAAACAATAAGGCTGTTTTGTAATCATACCCACAGCTGAAATGTCATTAGAGACTCACTTTTACTCCCCGTAAGGAATGCGTGTTCCATTGTCACTGAATTTGAAGTACTGCACTGAATTAAAGGCGTGTGCACTCATTAGCCTTTATAAATTCAGTTCCCTCTAACTGGGATTGAACATATTCCCACGGTGAATACATAACCGGCAAGCGATGGGTTTTTACATGAAACTGTGCGGGACAACAACAGGCCGTATACTTGTGGATTGAATACTAATGTCCAAAGAGGATCAAAAGGATTCATTAGCAAACACGTAGCGTGTAAACAAGAATGAAATTGCGACCATGAATAATTAATGCCTAGTTCTTTGTTTCTGTGAGGTAAACGCCAGCACGTTATGAACCATAAAGCGTGAATTGGCATGCCACCACACACCAAACAATCCATCCCATACTCTCTCTCCGTCCGGGCTCACCACCTTAGCAACAATGCCCCCTCCCTACACAAAGCCATAGATAACCTCCATCACGCCCTCCAGAAAGGTGGGTACCCCGAGTCTCACCTCAGAAAGAAAATTCTATCCCCTACCGCTAATTACACACCCCACATCAAAAATAACCCTCCCGGCCGATTGAATTTCATCACCACATTTTTTTCCGGCTCACAAAAAATAAAAAGTATCCTGAGAGATCTTTAGCCCATCATAAACACCAACCAAACTACATCACGTCTCCTTCCCGCCTGCCCTTCCGTAACATACAATAAAGCATCCAATCTTAGGAATATTCTTCGATCCACCCGACCCACTCTTCAACATGCTTCCCTTCCTTCCTCTTTCTCTTCACCTTGCAAACGCCCGAGATGCTAATTCTGCTTTCTACTCCACTCAGCCTCCTCATCGGTTCTCAACAAATAGGTGATATATATGACACGGACGGGAAAAACGGCAGAGCAAGGCCTCGTATGAGATATGTAGAGAAAGTTATGAAGGTTGTGAAAGAGAAGGAATACGTACATATGAAGATATTAGCTGGTAGAAGAATTCAGTGGAGAGTTGCGTAAAACCTATCTAGATATTTCTGTCTAATTATATTGATGATATCATCCGATAAGGTTTTCCAAAAGATTTCAAAACATATAGCAAAATCATTGAAGCAAACTTCTCTACCTGGAAGCGATTAAGTACTTACATTGAAGTATGAATCGAGAGCTTGTGAATTCCAATGAAACAGATAAGCAGAAAATACTAATGAAACGTGCTGCGACCCCGCAAGCATATTAAATTCTACGAAATTAGTATTTGTTGGAAGCTGCTTTAAGTAATGATTGATGATGAATTGTCTTGGAAATGGAATTACACGCATCTCTCGCAAAGGCTGTAACTTTTCACTCTTAATATACGGGTAAGTAGGGAGAGTAGCATCATTAACGGAAAAGCAAAAAATATTACAGAAAACAAGACCACTAAAGGGAATACAGAGCTCAATGAATGATAAACATGTCGATTACAAAACTATGCAAATGTATATTGCCCTAAAATACCCTCAGCCCTGAAGTTAAATACTCAATACACTGAGCAAGTGCAATAAAACTTGGAGGTTATGAAACTTGAAAAAAAAACTATTTTCTGCATTTAGAAAACCTTCAATGTTATTCTACGTTTAGAAGCCTTCAATGACGTGATTCGTCGGGAATAATGAGAGGGATATGGGAAAAAAGTTGCATTAATAATATATAAGGTATGTAATAATACATAAGAATTAATAAGATAATAATATATAAGGAACGTAATAACACACGAGAACTAAATTCTATATGCTGAAAAGAAACCGAAACATAACGAAAGTTAATGGAGACACTCAGCTTAAAAAAGTCACAAAAAAGATGACCTTTCGTGTACTTGGTAGTGAATTATTAAACTGTATTCTTTACTTTACCTCAAACAGCATGAAGAGTAATATTATACTGAGAAATAACTAATATAAAAATATGACAGCTACAGAGACTAAATAGCAAAATGTTTTTGAAGGATTTAAAAATATAAAACATGGAAAACATTATTTAAAGACAGCGTTTATTTTGTCTCACTAGTTATCATTCCTGAATGGTAGACGTACATCTTTGTTAAAGTAGAAACCTTTGTATTTTAAGAAGTTTATACAGAGAAAGGCTTTAATTTAAGCATTAGGTAAGAATCCTTTGTACTGGGTGATGCCGTTTGCTCTTACTTTTCCCAAAAATAGGACAAAAAGCCAGCAATTTGGTGCCCCATAAATAAAGGGACTCTTAAGACGCCTGGCACGAATCTTAAAGAGCCAAAACATGAGGCCCACTTAAAAGCGCTCCCTATCTAGAGCTCCAAAAATCTTAAGTGCCCGTCAGGGATGATACTGGGCTGGGATCCGGAAATGGAAGATATAACTTTCAGAGAGGCTAGTACTTAGCCATAAGAATACACAAGGATAATGATTAAATTTATGCCATAGATGGTGCTGATAAAAACACGACATTTTTCTTTTATTTCACGTCATGCGATACAAGGTTGCCTGTGTTTGCCTTTGTCGCCACGAGTGTAAATCATTCTCTGAAGTAGCCCTAAAACAGTTTGGAGTCAGGAAAGAACGCAGAAAAAACAAGATAACCTTTCACTTCTTTTAAGTACCAACCATTGCCCGAGCAAAAAGTATGTAGGCTCTAGTTTGAGGCTTCATATCTGAAAAACTGATAAGGCTACGGAGGAACGGATAGTTATTCAAGGCCTATCAGCAAGTAGATAATATATTTTAATTTTAATAATGTCGAAGGAAAATTTTATATAATTATTTAAAGTATATATAAAATATAAAAATAATGGAGGGGCTGAATCCCCAGAGTCCCCCCCTGGCTACGTGCCTGGAGAGAAGACCTTAACCCGTCTTTACAAAACCATCTGCAACATGTACTCAATAGGAGAAATACCCAGAGACATCGACAAAAACATCATCATTCCTATTCCCAAAAATAAGAGCGGAAAAATGCAAACATTGCAGGACTATAAGCCTGACGACACATACATCGAATCTATTGACAAGGGTCGCCGACAGAAGAACAAAACCAAAAACGAAAGGCAGAGGAATTTCTATACGAAGATCAATTCCGATTCAGGAAAAGTAGGGGTACAAGAGAAGCAATATTGGCACTTAGGCTGCTCATAGAGGAGAGCACGGAGAAAAAAACAGGCTTTTATAGAATTTGTGGATTTAGAGAAGTCTTTTGACAAAGTGGATTGGAATTCAAAGCTTGGAATTATGAAAGGAATTGGGGTGCCGAAAAATGACCGAAGATTTATGTACAGTTAGTATAAAACCAAGTAGCTGTGATAAAATCTGGACCCAGCTGTGAAGAAGCAAGAATAAGGAGAGGAATGAGGCAAGGCTTGTGGCTGCTTGCCGGGTATTATGTAAATGAGGATGCTAAATTGATGAGCTCCTAATCACATGTGTAGAGTCAGATAGCCTGGTCGGAAACGCGCCGTCCTGGTAACACAAAGGACATTAGTTTGATTCTCACTTTGATCTTGATAGATATTACGATTGCCTTTAGACTGGAGTTTAGGATAGGAAGTGTGATGTGACCTAAGAACGAGTGAATACAGAATCCCACTTTTACCACCTGCCAATCACCATATGAAGCAGTTATATTACGAGGACTTCCTCGTATTAGCATTATTAGGAATAGCATTTGACACTATGTATTTTAAAAAAAGGTGTTCTTCATATTTTTAAAGGTACGGTGCTAGTAGACATGCAATTACTTATGCCAAGTTTTCCAATAATTAATGGCACTGACCAAGAAGAGAGTTTTGCAATTTATTTGGTGAAAAACATGACTATATTTAATTCAGAATACCAATTTTGAAGGCGCATTTAGTAGGTGGTGCTTTAGAAAATATATTAAAGAGGCATTTTGTTTAAATAATCTGCTACTTTAGGAAGACATCACCTCAAGAAAGTAGCTTCTTTTGAGAGCCAAGGTCAGGATTGTAGGTGAATAAGGTCACTAAGGTGTTTCATTTTCAGGTTAAGCCCGGCGTTGGCCTGAATCATCACTGTGTATGGCAGGAGTGTTTTGTTTTGTTATTTGTCCCTTCATTCTCAAAACTCTGAAAAGCTTTCGCCTCGACTGACAGACAGCTGCCACTCAAAGGAGCGCCAGCAAAAAGCGTGGGAAGACCATGCAACAACGCGCGTGGTTTCACTTCCCAGATAAGAAATATATAAACCTTCTCATTTCACGGGGAAAATTGTGTTTCCAGAATTTTTATAAGAGTTTGGAAATAATAAAAAGATTCTCACACGGGAGATGACATAAATAGACCAAGAGAGTGTAATATTCAAATTTATCTGATGATAGAATAAATGTTATGTAGCTCAAAAAAGAATGCTTGAACGCTAAAAAATGAAAAATTACCTAATAAAAGAAGGCTTGAATTTTTAAGATGTCAAAATCATTTTCGATATATTTTACAGCAAAAGAATTACAAATACGCATTAATTTGCACACTGTACGTATTTGGCTCCCCGTGTCCTTCGGTAATAATTACTTAGGAGATTCGGGTAATACAAGAACCACTTGGCATACAAATAGCTACTCCTCTCAAATCAAATGAAAATTCAAAATAATATGACTACCTGAAATTCAGAAACTGGCATATAAACGTTTTCAGCCCCTCGTTTATGATGGTTTTTAAGGAAAAGAAACTATTGGTCAGAGCAAGGGAGATTAATCAAGCATGTTGTAATTACTTAATTGTGTTATTAACACTCAATTGATCTGCTACAAACGTGGAAAAAAGTTGATTTTTTTTCTTCCCTAATCTGGAATAAAGGACATTTCAACAGGTGTCTTTTGTCTTTAATTATGCTATACTCCAATATAACAAAAATTGAATATTCATTACGAAAATCGATTGTATGTGTACATATGCAGCACTGAAAACTTTTGAAACACAATGTGAAACAATCATGACGATGATAAACAGGATGATCTGTGCAAGTGTCGATGAAGTTCTCAGTGAAGAAGGAGAAGAAAAAAATCACAAAAGTTAAAGAAGCTAAACTCAATTTCAACTCAAAGAGAATTGGATAAATTTTCAACGGTATTTAGCCTTAATTTTAAGTAAAGCTCGTTTAACACGACACTTGATCCAGCACAAGACCTAGTGTGCTAGCCGCTACTTGATATTGAGGACGGAATCTAGCATGATTGGAACCCTGCTGGGATGTTTCACACGATCATCGACCTTGTGCTTGCTATGAATCGGTTATTCCATACGATTCCATACTAATTTAAAAAAAGTGAAGTTCGCACAGCGTCTGTAACGTGACTTGATTGGTCGATGGCTACTGGGCTACTAGGTCCTACTAGAAATCTAATACCGCATCAAGTACGAAATCCAGTAGCTCAGCGAGTATACTAGCTAGCATGCTTGCCAGCCATTATACTGGTTCTGTTCACACGACACTGGAAAGCATAGCATACTAGCGAGTATACTAGACCTTGTACTGGATCAAGTATCGTGTGAAACGGGCTTAAGACAACGTTGAATTAACATCATGACAGGTGTATACATGAACATTTTTCATTTTACAGAACCACGATGTAATCCGTATGAATTGATTTGTGTTTTTTTGAGAGGGATGAGAATTTAGTGAAGGTAAGAATGTTACACATTGCGTAGGAAACAGCCTTCGCTCAACAGGATCGAGGGGCCCACGGTTTTACGTCCCAACCGACGGACGGAGAACAAAACTTGAAATTATATGCACACAGCACTGGATTAGGGACCAAGATATCAATAAAAACGCTCTGACTCTTCTGGGTGTATATTTTAGATCCGGGACACCGAGTCTCAGGCCATTAACTTAAACGGAGCCGTACATTTATAAATGCCTGCGAATTTGCCATTTTAATTAGAGCCACTGCTCGGTCGAGGAGAGGACGTATCTACATATACATCTACAAAATACCCTGCGAGCCACCAAGAGGGGTGTGGCATGGGGTAAAGATCACCAAAAATACACTATTGACATGCAACTAGGATATTCAATGGAGGCATGCTAGATAATAGGATCACATACAGCTAGATGGTTAATATCTTCATAATAAGAAAGTAATTCTTGGTTGCTATTACATGCATCATGCACTGCAGACTGATCTGACTATATTTCGCCTACCAATCCCTTTGCTACGCTGCCTATTGTTCTCTCTTATGGTACGCGGGAAAAATGACATTTTAAATCTATCAGTAAGACAATCTATCTATCTAATCTTGTTAATCTGATCAAACCTAGCATAATACGCAGGGGTTCTTAATAATGATCTAATATCATCTGTTAACAAATTGGTTTCGAATTTACTTAAAAGGTTTAACCTAAATTTTAACCACGGTTCTGATAGTAATTCCCATCCTACTTCTTCTATTAATTTTGTAAGACTTATACAATTATCATAACGGCATTTAACAAATCTAGCGGATCTCCTTTGCACACGCTCTAATTCTTATATCATGCCTTCCTCGTACGGATTCCATTTACAAAGGTTTTCCCATATACCCTAGGTTGTTCGGCGATCCAATATCTGCACAATACTGCAAGGGAATCTCCAATCACTTTATTGAGCTCCAATCTGATACCCTTACAGAGGCTTGCAGCGTAATGTGTACCTAGATGCAAATCCGCTCGGGAGCAATTCTACCGATGCTGTCTCAATCGATCAACTCTACCTCACCGAAACTGGACGCTCCATTTACGACGAAGGCCTTGTTAGGTACGTACATGGGTTGATGTTCGTTTGCAGATCACCTAAGGTTGATCAAATCAAGTTGACGTAATCAAGCCCCAATCTGCTATCACGTCTTATCACCCCAACCCCTCCCAATTCTCTTACACCGATTCCCCAGGGGATTGGGCTCGAATTACAATCGTCATCGGTTTAAGCCTCGCGTCCAACGACCTGTGCTACTTCCTCATCAACGTTTATAGACTATATGATATGAAGCATAATGATTTTGAGAATAAGATTTTCTCTTTCCACCGTATGCGGTAAACTATATTCATCATCATCAGCCAACAATCCTTAGATTGGTTTGACACAACTCCCCACTCAATTCTTCTTTCATCTAACCCCTTCATATTTATGTAATTATTGTCTTTCACTCTAAACTTTATGTATTTCATGTGATGGCTGCCTTTGCAATTCTTCCCATTCACATTTTCCTCGACGATTGTGCTGACCAGGCCATCGTGTTTCAAAATATGGCCGATTAAGTTTTCTTGTCTACTAATGAAGTTTTCAGAAGACTTTTATTTTCACCCACTCTTCTCAGGACTTCGTCAGTTACTTGTTAAACCCATTTATCTTCGTTATTCTTGTGTAGCAACACATTTGGAACGATTCTAGTCTTCATTTCTCAGCAGCCATTGGCCACGCTTCACTGCCATAAAGAAGCATTCTTCAGTAATACGTTCTCTGATAATTTTTTTATTTTACTATAATGCTTATATTTCCAGCTGTAAGTAGATCCTGTAAATATAGGAGTTGAAGAAACATCAAACTGTATTATGATCGCGAACTTTTGTAAAACAAAGCCTTCTCAAAATGAATTAAAGGAAAAAAAATATTTTCTCTCACTATATTCCCGTTCACAAGAAAGCTAGAGCAACACACTTTTCCCGGCAGTTTTAAAGCCAAATATACATAAACATATTAAACTTCAGTCTAGCCGAAGAGAATGTGGTATAAGGAGTTATATTATAAGGATAGTGCTTATTTCAATATGGCAAAGGAAGGTGTAGGAACAGTGACTACTCATTTGTATTAGAGGAGTAGGTAAATACTACAAAATGTGAATCATAGATGTCTACTTATATTTCAGTGTTATATTAAAGCTTTGGAAATTTATTCGGAATATAATTAACTAATGAATATTGTAAATTTTCAATCATATTTCCCCATTATTATTGATAATCGATCCTAAGATTTACAAACCTTTCACAATCAGCCGGACACTTCATATCAACAAGTATTTTCCATTCATTATATCGTTTATTAATTCTCGATCGTTCTCATTCAGATCTTCTTCTGCATTTGATTACGTTTACGTTTCTGACTACGATTGTCTTTACCATATTTCAAGAAGTGCCCGATAAAATCATCCATACAAAGGTCTAACTTTCCGGGATTATTTTTATTTCACATTACTAAGAACCTCTTTGTTCTATACTACGTCTGTTATTTGGTCTCAATCATTCTCAGGTCAAATCGCTGTTTAAATACAATTAATATTAAGTGCCATAAATATTTTTTCCAATAAAACGTTATAATTAATCCTTAAAAAGAGCATAGAGTACTCAACATCCTTTTAACTGTAAAGAAACCTGTTTTTCAATCATAAATGCCATGTAGATTATCCTTAAAATAATATTTTAACAAGCACATTATTCCAGTAGATATATATTTCGAAATATCCTGAAGCATTCAAATAGTTTAACCATATTTTTGAAGCGATTTTCTTCCATGAAAACTATGTACCCAATGGAAACTTGAGGTACCATGTTTTTCAGTAAGAAGATCATTAATTAGTCTCCCCTTTCAATATAAGTATATTCAAATATTTAGGTGTAGGATTGTCTCATTTACCCGTAGTAGGGCTTTCAATATAAACTCACTGTAGCCCTAGCAATATTTATCAGTACCTTTCCTCAATAGTCTGAAATCTCTACCTCAATGTTTCCCAGGGATTGTGCACCCCATGCAGTTTTCATCACTGAAGGAAGGCTTTCATAATTAGTCACGTCCGCAGAGATGGATAGAAATGAATTCCATAAGTGCGAAGGCGTTTTTATGAAGTCGAAAAAACAAAATATGAGGATGGTCGAAAATATTGCCCCATCGATCGCAGTCTCGGAGACGACTTAACTGACTGACGGAGGGAATCACGGAGCTGTGCAATTTCGGCACAAACAAAGTTCGACGCAGAACAATCAGTCCCCCAGTCAAATTAATCGCACACCCGTGTTTTTCCAATCTTGGAGAGTTATTCATTATTTAAGGCGTGTGGGGGCCAATTTGCTTCAGTTTCATATGTCACCGCTGTTCTTTCCCTCACCTTGGACCTTCTTTCAGTCACGATGAATGATTTCTAGGGTGGCGGGACTAGGGTTTGTCCGGAATGCTCCCCGGGCCTTGTTCTGACCATAAATCACCCACAGCCATCAATATCCGACAAGTTTTATGCACCCACCTTCTTTCCCGCCCATAAATTTGACTCCTAGATTCCGCAGCGTTTTTTGGGGTTGGGAGGAAGGAAAGAGAGTTGCTGAGAGTCCCAGAAGACCAGAGATCCACATCGATTGAAGAACACGGAAGGAATCAGTATTTTTCCGACTGGTTTCAGACTCTTGCCCCAATAGATTCATTCCAATGATTGAGCCAATGTAGATAATATATATCTGTACGGAGGCATTAATTTCTGAAGCGTAAGCGATTCTATCAACTGCTCATCTGATCTTTGTTTATCTCCTGAATTCATTTTCTCTTACAGCACCAAAATGTTTTACAACGATAATAAATACACATGTTTATGCAGTACCAACATTTGTAGGTTCATTACATGGATATTCCATGACTGCTAGCTCATATCTAAATAAACCCATACTTGGGTACTTCGTACAGAGCACTTTGAGATAAGCACTACATCGATTGGATGGGACGATAAATCATTGTCCCCTTGGCGCCTTTCGTAAAGAACAGTCTAATTTCGATGGCGGAGATTTCTCGCCACCATTTTTTCTTTCCTTAAGATTCATGGAATCACCCAAACGCCCTCTTGAAGAATATTGTGCAGGTGTAGATAAATCATTTACTATTTGAACACCATTCCACGTTTCCTATCTTATCTTATACTTGCCATTCAGAACACGTAGGTACGTTTACTGTCTTCTATATTATTCCATTGCCACTCAAAACGTCCAATTAATACTTAGGTATATCAATTTTGTGAACGTATATTATACATGTGAAGCAGAGATTTAGAAACCAAGTGAAGGACCGCAAAAGTTACCCTGTGGTAGAAATCGACAGTGATAATTTTTTAGTGATGATGAAATGCCATCTAAAACTCAAGAAATTGAAGAAAGCAAAGAAGAATATACCACAAGTAGAAAAAATGAAGGAGGCTCAACATCAGCTAGCATTTCAGAAAGCAGTGGGAAACAACAAAGGAGAGGACCTGAATGAGAAATCAGTGGAAAAGAGTTGGGAAATCATTAATGTGGATTACAGAAAGCCGCAAAAGAAGTTCTTGGAAGAAGAAAAGTTGCCAAGAAGAAGCCATGGGTCACGGAGGAAGTCTTAGACTTGATTGAAGAAAGAAGGGAATACAAGAATGTGAAAACTGTAGAAGGGCAGCTTTGCTAAAAAAAAATAAGGAACTAAATAAGCCGCAAAGCCAGGAATGCTAGGGAGATGTAGATGAAGAATCTATGCGAAGATGTGCAAAACAATCTGGAACTTGGATAGGTAGAAGCTGCCTATATGATTGTAAGAAACCAACAAGAAACGGAGCGCAAGATGCAATGCCATAAGGGACAAGAATTGAGAAATTCTGATTGAAAATGAAGACAAAGTGACGAGGTGGAAAGAATATCTAGACGAGTTATGCAACGGGGAAATCTCAGCACAAAAGCCACCAAAGAGGAAAGCGAAGTGGAAAAGGACGATTTGGGAGCATCAATATTAAGATCGGAAAAAAAATGGGGGATCGGGTTGGTGTGGTGGCTAGAGTACTGGCCTCCCATCCCGAAGGCCCGGGTTCGATTCCCGGCAGTGGCGGATTTTTCAGTGGAAAACCGGTCCCCACTTGAGTGCCTAGTGGAGGGCATTTCAAGTACAGTACTCCGTCCGTCGGATGGGACGATAAGCCGTGGTCCCCTTGGCGCCTTTCGTTAAGAGTAGGCTAATGCCGACGCCGGGTTTCTCTCCACCCTTCCTCCGTTCCCTAAATACTCCTACCATTACCCAATTACCCACCTATCCTATATGGCGCAAATGACCTCAGCTGTCGGTCGCCTCCCCGAAATAACCAACCAACCAAGATCGGAATTCGATGCTGCAGTAAGGGATCTTCGGATGAATAAGGCTTCTGGTATTGATGATGTTCCTGCAGAACTAATTAAAAATACAGGAGAGAAGACACTAACTCATCTTTAAAAAAACAACTGCGACATGTACTCAACAGGGGAAATACCACCACTTCGAGACTTCGAGAAAAACATCAAAATTTCTATTCCCAAGAAGAAGAGAGTGGAGAAATGCGAAAAGTTTAGGACTATAAGCCTGACGACACATGCATCGAAGATATTGAATAGGATCATCTACAGAAGAATAGAACGAAAAGCAGAGGAATTCCTGGGTGAAGATCAGTTCGGATTCAGGAAAAATAAGGGTACAAGAGAAGCAATATTGGCCCTTAGGCTGCTAATAGAGAATAAAATGGAGAAGAAAAAACCGATATTCAAAACGTGGATTGGGATTCGATGCTTGGAATTCTGAAGGGAATGGGAGTTTCCTACAATGACCGAAGAATTATCCACAGTCTGTATACAAACCAGGTAGCTGTGATTAAATCTAGACCCTGCTGTGAAGAGGCAATAATAAGGAAAGGAGTGAGATAAGGCTGTGCACTGCCTTCCGTGATTTTTAATGTTTACATCAAGAGAGCCATAAATGAAATGAAGGAGAAGTCTTCTGGAGTGACTATCCAAGGAGAAAAAATAAGCATGCTGCAATTCGCTGATGACATAGCACTCATAGCAGAGACAGAGAGGGATTTGAAGAAGATTCTACTAATCATGGAAAGGACAAAGGCCAGATATTAACTGAAGTTAAATAAGAAGAACCCTAAGGTATTGGTGTGCAATAAGAAAGAAGACGCCATAACCAATGTCAAACTAGGAAAACAAAACTTGATGAGGTGAAAGAGTTCTGTTATATAGGAAACCGAATAACCAACGATGGACGAAGGAAAAAAGAAATAGTAATTAGAATAGCCCAGGCAAAGAAGGCATTCTATCAAAAGAAGAATCTACTTGCAGCTGGAAATGCAAGCGTAGAAGTAAGGAAACAAATTCATCAGAACATACATCTGGAGCATGTTTCTTTACGGCAGTGAGTCATGGGCGATGCCAGCAGCAGAGAAGAAAAGTGTGGAAGCATTCGAAATGTGGTACTGCAGAAGAATGCTGAAGATTAAATGGATCGACCGAGTAAGTAAAGAGGAAGTCCTAAGAAGAGTAGGAGAAAAGAGAAGTCTGCTGAAAACTCTAAAAAGAAGAAGGGACAACTTAATCGGCCATATCTTGAGACATGATGGCCTGATGAAAACAATCGTGTAGGGAAATGTGAACAGGAAGATTAGAAAAGGCAGGTCTCGTATGAGATACATGGAATGGGTTGTGAGGGATGTAAAAGAGAAGAATTACGTTATAATGAAAAGGTTGGCCGATATAGGAATTGAGTGGAAAGCTGCGTCAAACCAATGCTAGGATTGTTGACCAATGACGATGATATCAATTTTCTTGTAATATCTCTGTCCAGCTACATTCTCTTTCCTATCGTCAGTATATAGCTTCAACAAACATATGTCTTCCTTTCAAACTAAATAAATCTCCTCCACTTTCGTTCTAATCAAAATTTCTTTTAGTTAAGTTTCTATTTCCATTCATTCTCTTTCCGTAAAGATTAAATTTTAAAAACTTTCCTCGCCAGCGAAAGGAACTACTTCTTTCTTCTGTGTTTATATTATGATGTAGTTTTTTCTAGTATTACTCTCCCGTTACTTCTTATATTATTGTGATTCTAGCAACGTACTAGCGGTTCGCAATGATCCTACGAGAAATCAAACCGCAGTTGCTTGCATAGCAAGCATGCTAAGCAAACGGCTTTGGTTTGACTGCTGATAACTTGCCTTGGATAATACAACCCGCTTGCGTATGCTGCAAGAGACGATCCTATCAGAAGAGTACTTTGATTTCGAATACTACATGCTGGACTGATCCGTTGATTAAATCCTCGTGAATAACTTGAGACAACATATTCATAGAAGTATGGCAAATGATATAGGTATTCAAAACTTTGCAAAACCACGGCTATGATCAAGTTGCAGTAAATAACAATAAAAAATATACCAAATACTAATAATAACAGCAACATCTTGAATTTAAATGCTGATAGACATAGCTACACAGCGGCTAGGATACAGGATTTTCTTCCAGAGAGTCTAAGTTCGCATAGCAGCAGTTTCATTTTATTTTTCCTGTGACATCGCAGTCCCTCCTTACGTCTATTGTGAAGATATATATTAGATTGCTAAGATAAAGAAGAATTGCGTTAATATGAAGAGGGAAGCCGATAGAATGATAGATGTGACCCATATTATTAGCATGTTTCCATGTAGTACCCTAGTTGCATGTCAATAGTGCATGTTCTGGTAATCTTTACTCCCTACCACACACCCTCACGGTGGCTTTCAGGGTATTGCGAAGATGTAAATATAAAAGAATCGAGCGGAGGGTTGCGTCAAACCAATACTAGGATTGTTAACCTATAATAGAAATATGAGAGCTTCTTTCGCGATATAGAAAGATTTCTGTCTGAATTCGTGCTTTAAGACCTAGTTAAGACTAGGCAATTTCCAACGACGGATTGAAGCAATACTGCTTTAAAACTTAACATCTTCCGCATAATTAAAATTACTCCCTAAGTGTAATTCGAATTCGATGAAATCGGGTTAGGTATGAAAGTGGATTTTTTACTATCAAGACATTACTTGTAGATTTCAGTGAACATTTGCCTACGCTAGTGACTATTAGAACGGTGGAAATAGCAAGTACTCCCTAGCATAGATTCCCATAAATTGAGTGCACTCAAACACTGGAAGATTTGTACACCCTTACACGCACATGTGGACATCGGGCATTGAATACTCTTGTTATTGGCCGTAATGACGTTTTCAGTGACTTCCTCTCACAGAATTTCTAGTGTTCTCGCAGTGATTACGACTTATAAAGCAATGTCACAGAGTGAATAGTGACTATATATCTGAACTGCATCTTGGAGGTTGCTTAGTAAGCACTGAACAATGAGATGGGGCATTACAATCGTCTACCCATCTTTCCTCAGCAAAATCTTCTTCTACTTCAGTCCTAATCTATGATCTTTTATTCGTGTAAAAGATTAAAATTAAAAACTACATCGCCGTACATCTCAGCAGGTGTCTCATATAAAGTAAATAATTTGCTTGTTTTTAATTTTATCTCGTTAAATCTGCTTTCCTCACCAAGTAAGTATTTTAAGAGCCACCAAATTAGATAAGTTTTCGGTCAACTTGTACCTAATTGTACTTTTACTTTCGTCCATTATGACAATGAGGGCATCGTTTAATATCGATTACGGGGGATCGGGTTGGTGTGGTGGCTAGAGTACTGGCCTCCCATCCCGAGGGCCCGGGTTTTCGATTCCCGGCAGTGGCGGATTTTTCAGTGGAAAACCGGTCCCCACTTGAGTGCCTAGTGGAGGGCATTTCAAGTACAGTACTCCGTCCGTCGGATGGGACGTTAAGCAGTGGTCCCCTTGGCGCCTTTCGTTAAGAGTAGGCTAATGCCGACGCCGGGTTTCTCTCCACCCTTCCTCTGTTCCCTAAAAACTCCTACCATTACCCAATTATCCACCTATCCTATATATCCTAATGACCTCAGCTGTCGGTCGCCTCCCCTAAATAACCAACCAACCAACCAATATCGATTACGGTAGCCTAAGGCACTGACCTTTCCGTCTTCAGTGCTTTACCAACAACATGCATTAAAATTTATACCTATTTCATGAACATTGGATGAACGCTGGGAAACCCTTGAGGCAATCGGTTTCTCGGAAGATTCAAGTTAGGCACTTGAAATATTCAAATCATCGATGAAAATGAAAGCACCGAAGACATATTTAAAACCTCTTACTACATCTGTAGGAGAAACAGAAACGAAATTTTAACTGTTGGATCTAAAGATAAAAGAATTCGTTTTTCGCACTCACAATAGCTTAACACAATGCAAAAATGTCTCATAGTTGAAATCGAAAAATAAAGTTCACACTGACAATAAATTCACAAAGCTTCTTTTACCATGCATTAGCTTCTTAAAGTTCTTTAATTTTCAGCATTTGACACTGTCTTGCATGGTAACCTACCATACGCTGCCACACGCCAATACGGGGTCTTGCCCTCTGTCATGCAGTAGTCGATGTAAACACGTATTCTCAACTCTACTCCCGTACAGCATCTTAGCATTACAATCTCCTGCCCACTTTTTTGGAATCAACATCGTATGCCTCCCACAAAGTCATTACGGAAAGCGCCTACTTCGTGATTCCGGAGAGGTCTCCGCATGAAATATATATTCGGGGAGCTATCCATTCCAAAACCCCTTTGCTTTAGCCAGCTCCAACACCCTTAGGGAGCAAGTGAAGGTGGGGGATAGAGAAGGAGAAACTGGAAGACAAACTCACATAAACTTTCGTATTCCGACGGAATATCGGGAGCTTCGACGTTTGCGACAAAGGGCCAAACTGCTCGATTCCGACTCTCGCTTGAAAGGCAATGAGCACTGGGGGGAAGTTTTGAAGTAGAGAGCCCTGGATCTTCTTCCCACGTAGTTTACGCTCCTATTCTGCGAGCGACAAAGCTGCACATTGAAGTGAAATCAAAGTAGGATCGTAGATTTTGGTTTACCAATGGTTCATGTTTGTGATAGTATTTATTTCCAACAATATTTGAAGAGTCTAAAGGCACAGACGCCTGGGAAATAACAATCATTTCCAAAGAGGAGTAGCAGTTATTCAGGGGAAGCAAACTAAGCACATTTATGCCGTTAAGAATAGTTGGATAATGAACAGGTACATATACATCTATATAATACACTGCGAGCCACCACAAAGGCGTGTGGCAGGGGGTGAATTGACATGAAACATGCATTGCATATCATACATAAAGAGGATTAGTAAATATATTCTAGTCTAAACTTCACAATTTAAAAAAAGGATAAATTGCATAGCAAGTACCCTTGCAATAACATGCTTTTAGGTTAGCATAAGGTATTTACATTAACACGCAACTACCTATGCCTAGCTAACCATTGATACACTTCCATTGGTACAATTTGATACATTTGAAGCTGTTCATATCCTTAATTGTACGTGGAAAGAAGGACATTTTAAATCTGTCAGTTCGACAATCACTTTCTCTAATTTCATGATCATGGTCCAGTCTACCATAGTAAGTTGGAAGAAAATATTTTTTACTTCAGCAGTGAAAGTGTTAGCTTGGAAGTTAGTTAAGATTAGGTCTTAATTTATACCTAAGGTCTGACAGTGATTTCCATTTTAGTTCATCTTATAGACATGTCACAAAAACTATAAGCTGAATCTTATAGACAGGTCACAAAAACTATAAGGTGGAATTTTAATTCATCACCGAGTCACCATACGTCACCATTGTACATGTAGCAATAATAACGGTTGTTAGTTCGCAGACAACCCTAATGCAAGCGTGTGCACCTACGTCGAATCAATACACATTTTGAAAATTTTTATGGCTTATAGAATTAGGTGAAGGTTGAGGTTAGGATGAGTAGGAGAAACAGGGAGACATCTTATAGTTTCATCCTCATATTTACTCTATTTCACTGGCAACAGTATTTCTCTAATATCCATTTCATGACTTTATCTAAATGTAGTGGATCGTTTGATATGATATCTCTCCCTACTCTTCCATTCCTATCCTTATACCTTTCCTTCTAGTCTGAAGCACCTATTAGTGCGGGTACACACTTAGCGAGAGAATAGTAGAGGTAAATAGTTAAATGTAGTGGTTAGATAACTGGTCTTTCATGAAGAGGGACCGAGTTAGAATCTCGGGAGTGGAGGATATTTTTCATTGGTAAATATATCCGCGCTTGAGCGAATTTTGGAGAGCATCCGAGTTCAGTAATCCGTCCGTCGGATGGGACGTTAAACCGTGGTCACCTTGGCGCCTTTCGTTAGGAGCGGGCTAATGCCGACGACGGGTTTTTCTCCACCATTCCTTCATACCCTTTCATTCTCATCCATATCCCTTTCTTCCTAGTCTAAAGCAACTATAAGTATGGGTACAGACTTGAAAACCGCAGAAAAGATTAGCAAAGGGGACTTTCAGTTTCAAATCTATAAAATAAGCACAAAAATCTAATGGTTAATCACTGTCAGAAACTGATTAATAAACATTGGAAACATTAAAATATGCGAACAGAGGAGTATTTACTCGGATGGTGTGACGAAATACATTTAATTATCGCACCGCGTAAACCTTATGAAAATTTCCGTTAAAAATTTCATGTTCAAATTTTTTGGAACACGTTAATATTCATAATATGAGTTATAATTCCATTTTTTACTAATTTCTTTTTGCTCACAGGGGAAAATAATTTACTGGCATTTGCAGAAATGCGGCCTACATTTTCTATAGGCTTTCTCCCCAAAAGCTGATTAGCCCTGGAGCCCTGGAATAATCCATAGGTATTTGAAATAACAGCACTTTTCTTGACAAACGTTCTAAATACATATTCACGACATAATTAGAGTTCCACGACAAGAATATTTTTTAACAGAAATGTGAGGCTAGATACACGTAAAACTGACTGAAATAGCCATTAAATCAGAATGAATTAACATATATATCTCATTTTGAAGGCTTATAATTTTACAAACAACCTTCAATTAAAGAAAAAAAAATGTATCCGCCATGATCATTTGCTTTAGATTTTTGTGTGGCCTATAAGCTGTCTTCTGTAATTATCACGCAGTGATATTTGTGTTAATCAATTATTCTTAGTTTTTATTTTTTTGCATCATAGCCCTAAGTACACACAGGATATCATCAAAAAACTTCGATTGCCTTAGCTTTCATTGAGGTTTTGTACTAATTGGTATTATATCACTAAATATAGCGTACGCGTTAACCTTGTTACATATTTTTCGTCTGCAATTAAAAAAGCAACTGAATGTTTTTTATACATCTCAATGTCTCAATCCATACATATTAGGGCACACATGAGCTCCATATTTTAGAATTTAAGAAATATTAACTAAATATTGTTATATCATTAAATAGTAGAGAGATATAGTGATTTTTGTTGCAAACATTTCCGCTTTAATACTGGATTTTTTATTTTTAATGCTTAGTCTCCGATAAAGATTTTTTAGGAATTAAAACATTACTTTGGCATGATGTTAATTGAAATCCATTAATTTTCCAGGTGTATTAGCAACGAACATTGCAGTAATACCATCTTATTTAAAAATATTACGAATCGTCTGGAATCCATTAAGCATTTATTACTGAGTTATTCTTATTATACTTCCAGTTATAACGAGGGTCATCACTTTACATTCGAATTTTTATTTGTCTGTAAGTGATACTGAATGAAGAAATATCTAATTTTAAAATAATATAAAATTTCACCTATCACGTTAAGAGTTACACGCGGTCGGACTTACGAGCAGAAAATATGTCCTGCCTCAAAAGACAATTGAATTTTGGCGCAAATTTTTTGCGATCCACATTATCACATGTCTCAGTCGTGTGATATCTACGAGTTACCAGTGACCAGTGGCATGAAAGGATGGGTTCTACTTTCTTTTTTATTCAGTATTCCGGCTACGTCCCCATCCTGTCTAATGAATGAGTCCAAAATCCTTAACGAGCGATCCACAGCAGAAGGCATGCCCTACATACGAGACGTAGAGTGCAAAAAAGACGCGGATCGGTAAATCAGGATTAGCGTCGGGAAAGTGGAGCGCTACTTTAAATCAACGAATGCATTCGCGTCGGTATGAGAGATTCCTTCTTGGATAACACGTTCATAATCGCCAAACTTCGAGTTCCAATTTCATGAACGTAACGTTGGCACGAGGGGAGAAAAAAATCGTACCATTTGCTTAGCCAGCAATAAGGATTGGCACTAAATATTAAAGGAATAATCTACCTAATGTGAATCATTTGAGTACGTTCTGATTCGTGGGACCGTGCGCAGTTGTGATATCTGAAGTCAATAAAAAGTTTAATGGGTATACGAAATGCAAATAACCTCATCATTCTTGATGGAATCATAAGGGTTTAAACGGGTGACGGTAAAAACAATGCCCACCGTCATGTTATAGTAACCAAAATTACCAAACCATAATTTGTTTGCCCAAATTCCCAAGGGGCTCGGGCTGGTATGGTGGCTAGAGTACTGACCTCCCATTCCGCGGTCGCGGGTTCGATTCCAGGCAGTGGCAGATTTATCAGTGGAAAACTGGTCCCCACTTGAATGCCTAGTGGAGGTCATTTCAAGTTCAGTATTCCGTCTGTCGGATGGGACGTTAAGCCATGGTCCCTTTGGCGCCTTTCGTTAAGAGTAGGCTAATGGCGACGCCGGGTTTCTCTCCACCCTTCCTCCGTTTGCTGAAAACTCCAACCATTACCCAATTACCCACCTATCCTAAATGGCGCAAATGGCCTCAGCTGTCAGTCGCCTCCCTTGAATAACCAACCAACCCACTTCCCAAGTTCAATTTATGGACATCATCATCAGTCACCAATCCTGAGATTGGTTTGATGCAGCTATCCACTCAATCGGCTAGTCTCTTAATTACCTCTGATGATTTTTTGGTAATGGCCTATTTTTGTGTCACCAGCTAGTTTTGCGCATGATGAGGAGCTAGAAAGGCTGAGATGCGCGTCCAAATTGTTATAAATACTATGTAAGGAATTACTGTCCAATTGCAGGTTGAATATTAAACTTATTTGCTAAAATAGAATTTTTAGCAGACGTCCATTAAGATCAATCTAGAAAGACATTCATTTAGAGAAAGAGATTTAGTGTGCCACTTTTCCATGGACACAATTATATAACAATAAAATGTCTCGGAAACTAATTATGAAAAGTAATGTAGATTTCAGGCGATTTATATACATTTCCTAGAAACTCAAAAACTGCTGAAGAAATATGAGGTAATTAAGCTTTGTAAATATGTCGAATATATACTTAAGGCCCTACAGTACCTTAGCAGATCAGATCAGTGAGGTCAATTAGATAGTAGAACAGAGAGACCTAAATTGTAATTATTTTCGCATACAATAATGGACAATATTTGATTCAATATTATTCATGATGACAATTAGGTTAGATAATGTAGAATTTGGCAATATGCATGACTAAGTTAATCTCTATATAGGAAAACAAGAATGCGATTGACTTAAAAATATTCTTGCTTGTTCTTGCTTATTCTTGCACGGCGACGTACTGGAATTACGTTAGCTTGAGGCAGGAGACGGTGTTACATGTGAATCAGCCCTGTTCCCTCCTAATTAGTTTCAGACAGCCAAATCAAGAGTGCTGTCAACGGTAATATGATTGAATTCAGGTCGATAATGCTCCCTTTTACTCATTCATGAGGTGGTTAGCAGGGAACGGTATAGACGTAGATGTCTAGTAATTGTGCTAGCATTCTCACTCATCCTCTTCTCTGCTACACTGAAATTCTCCATATTCAGTGAATTCTACGCGGGCCTTCACGCAATTTAGGCTCCCCATCTCCGCCGACGTTTCGATCAACGACCCTCTTATCATCTTCAGGACAGAATAATTTTGAGTGTATTCTTCATGGGTCCGGGTTAGACTCACCTTTTCCGCCATCATTTATAATATGGAAATGATAATAAGGGCAATGATAAATTTTGTTCTAATTCTTCACAGGTCCTCATCTGGATTAGGCTGTCCACATCTGCCGACGACTTGATGAGCGACTCCTTCATCATCTTCAAGGCCAATCTTAATTGCCCTTAAGACGTTGTACGAGTCGGTCATCGAAAAATCTGCGGAGTCGGGGATCCTAATCCAGATGAAGGTTCTTGAAGAATACACTCAAGAGATACGCCGGGAAAGGACAAGAACTTTGCTGAAATTCTCCCTTTTATTCCGGACGTTAGTATCCCACTTCCTTCTCAGCTCGTCTCCTCTCATCCATTCACCAGCCTTCGAATTTTCTCCGGCCATTTCCTTTCTTTTCTCGAGGTGCCTGGCACTCCACTTTCCAGCTTATTTCCTCCATTCTTCTCCGAGCCCACTTCTCAAAGGCTTCTATTTACACTTATCCCTTCCCTCAAGGACCAGGTTAAGGAACCATAAAACGCTACGATCCGCACTTGGACCTTTTTTCATCACTCTATACATTTTTAATTGAGGCGGAAAAGGGTGTGCACGCTTTGATGGCCCTAGGAGGCTGCTAAAGGGAGCGGTGCTGTTTTTTTCCAGGTGAGATCACCCATTCGGGGCACACTAAATGCTCACAGTATCTACTCCTTGCTCAGGACACTGCGAAGGCGTCCGATCTCACTGAAGCGGCTATTTCAAGACACGAGGTCGTATTAGAAGCACTTGTGAGAGAGGAAGTGAAAGGAACCTCTAGTATGTTTTCCCTGGAGATTTGATGACAGAAATACGACAAGTGATTTGATGTAATAGAGCAAAAAAGACCCCAATATCGAGAGACTATCACATAAACGTGTTCAGGGATTCTTTTTGACGCAATTTATAAAATGCTGTTTGAAAATCAATAATAGAATTTGGAAAGCAATCTTCAATTCCTCATTGTAGGTAGAGCCAGGCAGGCACTTAACAATGTGTTCTGATAAAGTGCAGTATACTGGTTTTACAGATTAACTACTTTTCTCATCTCATTGATTTCGACTTTGTGCCTGTATCACTAATCACTTTGCCCCCCAGCCTAATGCATATATTATACGTATATTATATATATTTCTCATCGCCCTTATATATTTCTCTGTTAATTTTAATATAACAATGGTCCAATACTCTTCTATTGCTCTACGAAAATCGTAAAACGCAATCGTAAATTAATGTATATCGATATTAAAAAGCATTATTTAATCATATTTACTCGTTTTTTACCCATTTCGTTAGCAATAGATTGAGTAAAATCATCACAGAAACTACCTACATCCCTTCAATGATTAATTGTGTCTGTTATAACGCAGTGGGTGGAACATTGGGCTGATGATTGTAGAACCTGGGCTCGAATCCTGTGGGAGGTATTTTTACGTGTTCCAGTAATACCAAAATGGTTTTTTTTAGGGAACCAGATCTTTATGGGAAACCTTATGCGGCACAGGGAAACAAAATGCCCCCTTACCCAGCTGGGTGAATTTCACACGCCGTTGGTCTTAGTCAGTAGTCGGTGAACTCTATCCTCACATCTACCTCTACCCTTAAACCTTCTGGCCGCATACAACCGTAGGACCCTGTGTAACTCATTTTACTATTTCACTGCATTTCCTTAAACTCATTTCATTCGCTTGGTAAAAATATTTTGAGTTCCACTCACTCACACATGGGGAAAATTGCTCTTCACAAATAGTAGGCCTCAGTCAGCCACAGAGACTTCCGTTCGAGTTCTTTCAGGAGTCAACATCTAATGACTAAATGGGCAATCAGTATAATTTATCATAAACTAGTTAAGTCTTATTTACATTTCCTTAAATAGTACATTCTCTCGTTTAAATATTTTTTGGGACACGTTAAAACTCATAATAAAATGGGTAGGTAATATCTTTTATGTGTGTGCTTCTTGCTCATCAGGGGAAGTAATTAAATTGTATTTGGAAACATGACAAAATCGTTATTCTTTGGAAAATACTATTAAATTGAATAAATAAGAGGATACAACTGGTATTTGATAAGGAATATCGCGAAGTCATATGTTCACTATAAGCATTACCAATGAGAAGCGTATCAAGGTATACTTCCTTCCAGAATGGCTAAATATTTGAACATTTTAATTATTGAGACATTATTTTCCTCTTGAGATGCGAGATAGGCCATCCGGGAATATTTTTTTTCAGCCAATACGAAAAGGACAGCATTCCCCAATCTTTTCAAAAAAGTACATCTCCTCAATCCATTCACCTATTCTCAACCCCTTCATTCATGAGCCACGCTCGACTCATAGATCTGCCGTTTATTTAGTGTTAAATCCGCAGTGTAGAATCCAATAATATGATAGCTTAGTAGCCAATAATGCAATGCCAACTGCTCAGTGAGTATTGGCATTGCTCTGTAGCCGTAACTGGATGTGAATATTCAGGTGAACAAATGTGCTTGCTGCTATTTCCGCCATTATTAAATTCCTTCTCGTGGTAGACATATTTCAGTATGCTAATTGATCCCGGAGTTTTATGTTATGGTGCACTCCTGGACATCCTATTAAAGTATTGGGACGCTTGACCATTCTCAGTGCGTCTTATTTTGTTGGAAAAATTTCCCGAGTAACCTATGCCCTCTACACTCAGCTAACCTTTAAGATAACCAAGTAACACTAAATTATGCCTTTGTAATATTATATCCTAAATCATGAAGGGCGTACCCAATGAAGCACGCGTACACAAGGCTGGAAAATACTGACGTAAGTCATTGTCGAATGTTGTGTTGTGGATCCATTTAAATTATTCGAGTCCATAAATTGGCCTCATAGTGATTGACGGAGGAGGAATATTCATTCCTTTTCCTATTTTGTTACTAATTGTGACAAGGGGCAGAGTACTTCTACTTTTTCTTAGTAAAGTGAGCAAGTAATACTTATTATGACCCTTTTTGACGTCCATAGAGCCTCAAAAAAGTTGTTTGAATTATAGATACATGGTGTTTAAGCGCTAACATGCCATCAATGAATGGAAGGAAAGGTACAAACGTTTTCACTGCAAAGCAGATTCTCAGGATTAATGTCTCAGGATCATCGAGAATGCGGGATTTGCTATCCGCCGTTATAGCGCAACACCAAAATCCTGAAATGTAGAGATAAATATGAATCTGTAATCCATCTGATAGTTTTATTGAACAAAAAACATTTTATCTAAGTCACTTTCAAAATACAAGAAGTATCGAGACAAATACATATAACGGAATATCAAAAGCATAATTTAATTTTAACGTCATTAGAAATTGCATTTGAGTGCTGTTAATAACTAACGTTACAAGTAGTAATACTTGGGAGACCTAAGAAGGCACAATTTTTCACTGATATATTGATTTCGTTACGAACGAGGTTCATAATGGAAATAGTTTAACACTTATAGAGCCCAAGTCATAATGAATTCTGAGAGAAAAATTCCAATTTTCTATCATGAACGAAATATTGTGGCATTATTTCATCACCAATTTTATATTTAAAAACTTCATCCGCCTTGACCTGGACGATGTCATTCTCTGAGTAAAACTTTCCATTGAGAAAATCAATTGGTATCACCGTGAAGTTCTTTCATGGATAAGTCCGCAATACATGACTTTTTACGCATTACTACATTAATTCAAAGCAAATTTAGAGACAAATCAATTTAAAACAATCTTTAGGAGGAAAATTTCAGTTAAAACGATCAGTTCACACACTGATTTACACGCTCGATATTTAACATTGTGACTGGGATTCAAAATATGAATGTAAGATGCACATTAGCAGAAATTCCACAGAGAAAAAAATCATCATTCGCCTTGACCGGGACTCGACCCCGGACCCCCTGATTTCCTGCCAGGTGGTAGAGCACCTGGCCGGAAATCAGGAGGTCCGTGTTCGAGTTCCGGTCAAGGGGAATGGTTTTTTCTCTTTGGAGTTTCTGCTGTTGTGCGATTTCAGCAGGTAACGCCGCTAAAGTTTTCGAGGCTAGTACGTGATCTTTGAATGCAAGATGCACCTAGAATAAATGATCTATCCATGGAAGCGTAAAAGTATGTACGGATAGTCATATAACATATTATTAAGGATATTTATTTAACCACCGGAATTACCTCATTCACATGCTTTAGAATTATATGAAGCTCTTAATTTCGTAGTTAAAACGATCAAGGGAAAAGAAATTGAAGATATTATGGGGAGAACGGAAATGCTTTCTGGGAGGACTTTGACGATTATGTGCTCAATTCTGTGGAGGATTTGATGAGAGAGGCAAAGAAGATTCAAATGACGTACACATTTCAAGTGCTTAAGCTGCTAGTAGAGGGCAAAAAATTCCTTAAAGATAGTGCGCAGCAGCAACAGTCACTTCTGGCATTAAAAGCACTCGGTGGAAACGGCGGCGTGGCAATAGTATTTAGTGATCATCAAAGTTCGTATATACGGTTGTAAAGCCGAATAAAATCCCTTCAAAAGTAGAGTTGCGGTAGAAATTCCGCGCCGTCCACCTCAACTTTACAAAGATTTGCGGTTTAAATATCCAGTCTGATAATCATCTACATCTACACGATACCTTGCAAGCCACCGCGCGGGTGTGTGGCAGGGTGTGAAGATCACCAAACATGCACTAAATTGACATGCAAAAAAGCTACTACATGGAGACATGCTACATAATAGAGCCGAATACACAACATACACCAATAAATTTCCAGGAAGGTCTACGTTTGTGAGCAAAAGGCTCCGATTTTACTCTGCCAATTTTATTATGACTTAGCGAACCTATAGCAAATACCAACCGAAAGATATGGAACTTTTTTGGCAAATGTAAATTTAAGACAACCAAAGTTACTGCAAAAACTAATCCCCAAAAGTAGCTTAGGCTTGAAGTAAAGAAAAACAGCCATTAAAATCAATATTCTTAAAAATTGTTATCAAACTCAATCGTAAACTCAAAATAAATCAGTCTTTTGACTAAATTGATGTGTAGACTTTTCTCTTCAACAAAAGTAGTAATCTAGATATCAAAATTTTGAACAATGAATTTCATATTTGGCCAGGCTTTAAGGAAAACGCTGCACTATCCGTTGTTCTGAAAACAAATTACTACACTAACCCTTTCAGAAATCATGTTCACATTCTATTAAGAATTTAACAAAATATGGTTTATTTATCAATCCAAACAGCTATATTTTCCGTATTGTTGGATCATAAACACTAGGAGCATTCAATTTCAGGTTCTCCTTAAGCACTGTTCATGTTGATCAGTCTTATCATCGTCGTAAAATAACCGCGAACACAACATTCCGTCCGAAGTTAGGATTCAGTCCAGTGGTCTTTGGTTTTGCAGGACAAATTTTAATAATATCCTGAATACCTTAGCATGAGAAATAAATGGATTTGGTCGTTAAGAAAAAAATGTAATTAAATAACTAAATACTATATAAATCAAAGCCTTTGTTTTTCTGATCAACCACGTCGAAAGCAAGTTCAAATTACCATTTTACAAAAATTTCCGATCGGTATACTTCTCAGTCAACTTTTTAATTTTTGTCCTTAGAGTGTAAACACACACAGGCTGTGAAGGATGTAAAAGAGAGGAGCTATGTCAATATGAAGAGGTTGGTCGATCGATGAATAGAGTGCGTCAAACCAATTCTAGGATTTTTGACCGATGATGATGATGATGATGAAAGTGTTAACAACTAAATTATACTCGTAGACTTACCGATTTTCTAAACCTAGCAATAAGATATATTTCTCAGTGTCTGTTAGATTTTTTCAAAAGAGGAGTAGTAATAGCCTTAGTAAGAGGAGTAGTAATAGGGTATATGTGCTCCTACGGCTGCATTTACATCGCACAGACTAACCTAATATTCTATTACAAGCATAACACCAATGCTATGGTGGAGATTCGAACCCATGATCTTAGGGCTGCTAGGCAAGCGGGTCACCGACCTGGTTACCACGGCAGTCTACTTTAAAATAAACGCAATTCGCTTTACTTAGAATTCAAAGCGGGATCCCTTGATATCTCACCAAACACCTTTGTGCTATCGAGGAATCTTTCTTCATTTGTGATTTATAAGCTGTTAAGTTACAAGGTGCTAGTGAACTGCTGCGCACACAACGTTGCATAGTTGCTGTAACTGTGCGTGCTGCGCCGACATGTCAGAGGTCAAAGAGAGGAGTTCAACTCCAAAAACAAAGGAGTTTACTTTCGGCTAATTCGTGGAACCGAGAAACTTGCCACAAAATGCCTCAGCGGGATCGCCCGCTTTTGAGCACACCCGTGCGACAACATCTTGTTCCCTTAAGGGCCTTAGAAATCCATTGACAAGCAGGGCGTAAGATGCAAGAGAAACAAGAAGACTTAAGAATGGGAAAGCAACACAAGAGGACATTGTTTAGTACACGAAAATTTGGAAAGCAAAATCTTCACTCGGGAGCACACAAAACACAAACGGAAAATAAGTCGACGTAACATACTTCGAAAAGAAAAACAAGAAGACCTAAGTAACGGAAAGCAAAACAAGAGGGCATTGTTTAGTACATGAAAATTTGAAATGCAAAATCTTCACTCGGGAGCATAGAAAAAACAAATGAAAAATAAGTAGACGTGACATGCTTTGAGAATAAAAACATATTTGGCTTAATTCCATCTTCAGAAAAATTAGAAAGGTTTTATTTCCTAATTGCTAATTTTTCATCACATCCCTAGCTGGGATTATAATTATAATATATTGGGAAAAAATACATTTTTTTTGTAAACTATCATAATTTTTAGCTGCACTTAGAACACATAATTTATTTAAGCAAATAGACACGTAATTTAGATACTTTTCACATTTCTCTCCAAAGCCAAAATGATTTGACACCTAAAGAAATAATTTATTGACCTTGAATCAAAGAATCTGTGTCAAGTTACATTTTCTAGACTTCATTTTTGGACCATCCAAAACGATAACCAGACATCTGGAGCTCTTTATGCCTCTCCATCGTCAGTTAGTACAAAAATTGATCTTCTATCGGCTAGCTTCTTCATACTAACATAGACCTTATCTTAAACAACTTTTGTGGCTTGTTTAATGTACATATATATGAGGTCTCCTTTCTGTTCCTTTTCCACTTTACGACTACCTTATTGCGATCGATGTGTCAGAAGTTGTATCCAATTTCATAGTTCTATTTTCTTTTCAGGATTTTAATCTAACACTTTCATCCACGAAAATGGCATTTTTGGGTTTCACCGTGTAAAAACGTAGTTTGCGAATTATGAAGCCTTCACCATTAGAACGCATTGTTGAAGGCTCCATCTGAATTCGCAGAACTCCTAACTAAAAAACTACCATGACTTTTCTATTCATGTATGCAGGCATAATTTGCAATCAGCCTTCAACTGAGAGGATTTAATTTCAATGCTCCTCTTTGGAATGACTCCTTGCTACAAGCCGGGCTAGGGTTACCACCTGGGAAATTTTGACCTGGATGGTTCTGGTGAAGCAATATTTCCTCAGGCTCAGGGTGTCACATCTATACCTCCAGGCTACTGTCAGGGGCGAAAAATCAGCTGCAAATAAGTTACTAACGAAATATAGTATCGGAAATACGGAATTTTCTCAGCAAATTCTGATACTTGTATAGTTCCCATTTTACGCATTTTGTACAGAACAAAAAATAATATCTTGGTTGATTTATATTTCGGCTGCGGTACTTGGTTTGGCTGACCATTTATTTTGGCATGTAGGGTTTAGGACATTGAGGTATATACCTCAATGGTTCAGGACGACGACTCTTTAGCGCACTCCTAGCATCTTCGTAAACTGAGAAAATATGTGATTGATGGTTATAAAAGAACACAGAAGAATTATTGATCAATAACTAAAACATAAAATATTACAATAAAGTCAATTATTAATTTATTTATGACTAATTAACAAATTAAACTTTCTCAGCGAAAAAAGAGGCTGATAATTCAGTTACATAGTTGCAGACCCAAATCTCTTCGTCGAGATGGTCTACAGTTGGTATCCCTAGGCTACACTGAATAACTAGGACACACGACCGCTAGCTTCCTAACTCAAGCGAACCGTTGGTGCTTCCGGTCCACTACCATCACCTGCTCCGAATGAGCAGACCCTTAAAGGAGGCTCACGAAGTCCCCCATTGTCCTGCTTCCGGAACACGATTCACGGATGGGCACCGGAGTCCCAAGGCCCATCATCGGCACACAAGGCACCGCGGTACCGCAAACCTCGCCACCAACTCGAATGAATATCTCATGCCACCCGAGAAGATGAAGACCAGCTAGCCGCCCCTTAATGGAAGCGGACGGACGGCCCCTGCGATATATGGGCCCACATCACACACTTCCCTCGATTGTGAGAGGATACGGTAACGGCTTGCTGCGTTAAGCTCCTCGCGATTCGTCACGCTTAAAAGTTATTATGAAGTAAATTGTAGAATATTTAAAAATAAACAGATCCCGTGCTTCCCTTGCTTCGAAATTTCTTGAGTAGGTTGGGTGATTTGGACTGGAAAGTAGCCGATGTTGACTAAGTTTGGTGAGAAATCACCCCCTGCCACACACCCTCGTGGTGGCTTGCAGGGTATTATGTAGATGTAGATGTAGATTTGACAACCACGCCTTTACAAGCACATTAACTTACGCGGTCTAAATCAGGAATTTTCTTCACGATATACCACGTTGTTCTCTCAATTTTAAGGTTTTCCATATCAGCGGAGGGAGAAAATTAAAAATTATGACTATAATTAAAATTAGTAGGAGAAGTGTGCGGAACAACTGCCATAAAAATATTTAGGGAAGGTGACTGTTGAACACTCTGAACGATACCTTTAATGAGAAATTTATCATTACTTATTAGTAATGATTGCTAATAAGTAATGATAAACCAAAAATAAATTCTAGGTTTTTTACATAACTCATATACCACTACGATATTCCATCATTTATAAACACGCTTTCATTTAAGTATGCACTTATATTCCTAAAATTATTTGTACTTCATCTAATCTCTTCTCTTTCTAACCTCATGACCCGTGTTATCGGAGATTAAGTCAGGGCTGTTTAACTGTTTAGTCATATCAAACTTGCCAACAAAATGCTTGGGGCAAAATTTAACGGAATTAAGGAAGGGCGGAAGGAAACCCGGTGACGTCATTAGTCTTCTCTTAGCAAGAGCTGCCAAATAGTCCACAGTTTGATATCCCATTTGAAGGTCGAAATACTGCACTAAAGATGCTTTCCACGGAGCATTAATTAAAGAAAGGACCAGTGTACCACGGAAATTTCAGTTATTTCCGGGATTTAAACTCGAGCACGCGGGATAAAAGGAAAATGCTCAAGCCACCACACCGACCTGATTTCAACATATAGAAAAAAAATTCATGAATATGAGTGGTTAAGTCAACACAAAAATCGATAGGAGACATGCGTCAAATAATGGTAATGATTAAGACATCTTTCCTCCGGCTTTCCCGAAAAAAAACAGCGTAACATAAACTATACGCACAAGTAAGGAATAGCAATTATGTTTGTAAGCACCCAAACTAAGACGTGTGACTACACATTTTTCGGCTTGCACATTGATGTAAAGACAGATTATAGAATACTTGACAAATCTCACGACATGTCTATCCAGAAAAATCTGGAAACCATAGTAACGCGCTTGCACTGCACTTTCTGCTTAACTCTTAACTTGCTTAACTCTACTTAACTCAAGTTCAAAAACAATGATTAACGTACAATGAATTCGAAAGGAATATACATTGCTGTACAGAATACAGTTCACTGTAAAGCACTGCTTACGACGTAATAACCTTCATTTTAACCAAATATAGGCATGGATGGACCACGGCAGTAGTGAAGTTATTATTTAGTAATAAAATAATTCTACCTACTAGACGTTCATGACTTCATTCAATTGTTACCACTTTTCTCGTGAAACGTAGTTGAGTCAATATTCTGAGTTGTCCATATAAACCTCATCCCTTCTGTAAATTTCTCGTACTCTATGCGTTTACAAGAAGTTCAGGAAAGAAAGAATGTTCACAATACATACACACATCTCTACTTCCTTATTACACCTTTATATTTAAAAATATGTGATTTTTAAGTTTAATTCAATATAAATTGAAATATTTACATTTGTTTTTTACGTACGGCTATCATTTCCACAACAATTAATAGATAAAATATCTAATTTTAAGGATCGACAGATTTCCATCTCCAACCGGTTCACATCCTCGATGCCTTTATTGCTTCATTTCTAGTTCAGGAAAGCTCAAGGAACCTTATAAATATATTTCTCTATAAACTCTGCATAGTGCTCAATATGAAATGCTTCTTTTCTTTTGGCTAAGTAAACCCATCTCCCTTATTTAACAGTAAAAAAGTTCAATGATGAGGTTGATTCTATGCCGAAATAAGGAATTTCTGCAATTTCGTAACGCCTGAAATTCTATCCTCCTGCATGATTTCCCCTACCCTAAACATCCCACTCCAATATTCTTCCTATTTTGTTTCCCTGCAATTTATTTTCCACATTTCTAACCTTTCTCCGTAGATTTTTCTTTACTCTCCCACCTTTATCTATAGTACACACCAAATTCTCTACTTCCTACTCTCTGCTCAGCGCTCAAGCACCCTCAAAAATCTCGTTTCGTACATCCGAAAATTGGGGCAAATTCCATTCAAATATTTGAAGTCCTCCCCAGTCAAATGCTAATGCGTAAAACCAAATATACTCGAGTCAACAGAATTAGGTTTATCCACTCAACCAACGCTGATAAATTCAACCAGTAACAAATCGAGAATCATAATCTTTCATTAAATGCTGATGAAATACTTAGTTCAAGATAAACGAGGATATTACATCATTTGTACAGGCAGCATTTTCACTCCTTGCACCAAAATGCGTCGAATTACTCAAACATTAATCATTCGCAGGTATTTCCGGAGTCAGGATGGGAGTAAGGTCAGTAATGCACTGACAATCCAAAAGTCTAAGGGCCTGCATAAGACATGAGTGTTACATACCTGTATACATTCATACTTAAGATAAGGCTCAAATGGTTCGATATAACTAAAGTAATTGGAGTAACTTATTTATTAAGTAAAGAATGGGAAATTACCCTTTCAACATTTATCCATAAGGTATCTTTTCACGTAGAATTTTCAAATTATAATACTTACAGTCCCTTATTCCATAAATAAACAGGTCTTTCAAGTTACACACAGTAGAATTGAATTACTCATGAGCAACCTAAAGCCTAATTATAACACTGTACTGAATTATCTACTTGAATTATCAAAAAGCTAATCCAACCAGGCATTGTTATTTCTCGACAATGCCTTTCGATCAAAGCATTTGTGATCAAAAATAAAAATATTAACATACACTGCCTAGTATAAGCGGTAAAAGTTAAAAAGATAGAACAAAGAAAAGGATGAAGCAAAGTCGGAAGAGTATTAAGAAAAAAGGACAAGAGTCACTTGACATTTATTAAAATACTAAATATGAATAATAAATTACCAAAATGCATCAATATACATTTATCTAGTTGCCCATGAGGATTCAATTAATATATAGACCGATGAAAGTGTAAGAATCTCGGACAGGAGATATACGTTTTTATTTTGAGCCACGCTCACTATGAATCACTGCTCGTCGGTAGCTATACACGATGGCGTACCAGTACAGCCGCCTGAACTCTGCGATGTTTATCTTTATTTGCGTTCCTTACAACTATTCCAAGCTTGAATGACTCCTTTATCTCACCACTTGTCTCGCCTTGATAGTTGCACGGATACCATCCGGGGAAAATAGAAATTCTCTCAGATATAGAGCGACACGCGAGATATCATAGACTTATCCTCGAAAATCTATTTTTCTCCAGCAAGATTTTCCCCGATGGCGTATAAACTAGGAAATTCATTCCTCTGGAAGCATTATAGCGAAAAACCATATTTTTTAGAGCTTAAATCAGAAACACTACCCCTGCCGCTTCGTGGTACGTCAGCCGTTCTCCTTCATAACTGATACGACAGTGCGCACAGTGTAGCATTAGGGTTGACGTTGAATTGAGAGTTGAGAGTTAATGAAATTTTAAAAGTGTTGACAGGTTTAAATATCATCGCGGAAAAATTAGCTGTTAAATCCTCTCCTCAAGTTACTACTGCTATTTTTATTAGAATGAGACCACTTTTTGCTGAAAGCGACTGATGAAAAGAAACGAAGAATCTGACTAGGCTTAAATCGTACCCCTAATACTTGGAGGCAAGTGGAGAAGGATAACTAATAATGGAAAAATTAAGCTCATATGATGAGGTTAGACGGTGAGAGAAGTTAGTTGAGAGCTGCGTCAAACCAATCATAGGGTTACTGGCTTGTGATGTGATTATCCTTAGAATGTATACTGTTTTGTTTGATCGCTCAAGGAGGAAACGTGAAGGACTAGACTCTGGTCGTGAAAGGTAAACTAAGGTATGAGGGAAGAAAATTCGTTACTTGGTTAGCATTTGGTCGAAGATGGATGACATACCTACAAATAAATACGAGATACTTAGTAGGAAATTGAGGATATTTCTGATAGGGGAAATTTACAGGTACCTATGATATAGATGTTTAAAAAATTTAGTGAAGAGATCTGGCAGGCGGTGATTTGGGTTGCACAATAACCATGTGACTTTGAGGTGCAAGTCTGGAAAAATACAAAACATTCGACGGGGAGAAAGTAGGACTAGGTTATAATGAAGTGCTGTACGTAGTTTGGGATGGGATAGAAAGTAATGGAAAAAAATTGGAGGAGGCAGTAGAGGTGGGTAGACACCGGATCCCTATCACACCCTCCTTCCTTCTGCTTCAACTATCTTTAATGGCGCAAATTATCTTATCTGTGGGCCACTTTCCCTGGTAATAACAACAGCGACATAATTATTTTGCCGGAGAATCACGGAGTACTGAAAGTACCTAAACAGGTATAGTTTTTCTCAATCCAGGCGAAATATTAGATAATTGAAATCCTACGCCACGGAGTGAACAGAAACAATGCTATGTATTGATGGAATTCATAATATTACCACATCGATTGCCTAAACATAACATGAGGCACATGAACACCTTCATAACATGACCCAAGTATTTCCAGCAAAGAGGTCTTTAATTATGTCCCTTCCCTTATTAATCTTTGAAATCAGGCATGAGAGGAGGTGACATTTTCAAAGCTTCATTTGGTGATGTGGCAAATGGATTACTGACATTCGATTCCAAAGCTTGGGTTCCAGCCCCAGAATTGGCAGCCACTTCTCATTCCCTGCTAAAGTGCTTTGTGGAAAGCATTCGAGTTCAATACTCCGTCCATCGAATGGGGAGCAAAGCCATGGTTCTCTTGGCATATTTCGTAATTAGCTGGCTAATACCGACTCAAGGGTCTCTCTCGACCCTTCGTTTGTTGCCTGAATATTCCGCGTCTGTATTTTCAAGTGTGTACCTACTCGTATTGATGCTTCAGGCATGAAGTATAGTTACAAGGATGGAAGTGGAAAGTTAAAGTGGAAGGATGGAGAGAAACCCGGCGTCGGTAACAGCTTGATCTTAACGAGAGGCACCAAGGGGACCACGGCTTATCGTCCCATCCAACAGCCGGAATGCCGATCCTATCCCTATCTATTTACCCACCCATTCATCCGACCTAAATGGTCTGAATGACCTCGGCTCTTGGTCACCTACCCAATTAACAACAACAGATATTCTGAAATATTACTTGAAATAGTTGACTGGTAAAGGCTTTTTTCAAAAAGTGCATTTCACTTTGGGCATTTTGTTAAAAAATCAAAGAACAGAGATAAGTGGTTACTCGTAAACGCATCCTCCAGATAAAACATTTCCGATACCAGGTATCTGCCGACTAATAAGCATTGTATGCTGGAAAGACTCGGGTAGACGTGCAAGAAAGTTCAAGCAAGATATATAACACAACACAATATAACAACGCGAAAATATGGAACGAGATATCACGTTACACCAATGAAATATACCTATTGCGCATGACAAGTTACCTCACCACTTCCCATCTAGTAGGGCTTGTAACCCCCAGTAAAACAGCAAAAATATAGTTTTGCTCTTGGAAAATTTGCTGGTTATGCCTGAACAGTAGCGAACCCTCCTCGAGCGTGACCAAAACAAATAAAATTAAGCTCACAGAGCGAAATAATTCAACAGAATGAAAAAGTTTTTGAGATATAAAATACGTATATGACCACGCCGATCAGTTCAGCGCGAGGGAGAAATGACCTCCATTACATGATGCACCATTTTTTTAAACCTGGTTGGTCTTGAACTTCGCATTAAAATCTTTGAAATCAAGGCAAGAGGAAATCATAACATTTACGTTTGCATTTAAACTAGCACCACGCATCCTGGAGCGGGCCATAAAGAAAAATCCTTGAGAGAATACATCGCGGCGGCGAAAATGAGGAAATCGAGCATTTCTTTCGGCGAGAACCGGTGGGGGAGGAAAAAAAAAACAATTCCCCCTTTCCCCCATGTATACACGCCCATCCCAGCCACCCACTTCCCCTCGTCCGGCCTTGGCCGAAACTTCTTGCGATCAAGTCAAAAGTCGTCGTAAAGCTTTCTATAAAACGAGAAACCTTAACAAAAACAGACCAGGGTGGCGGCCCCAGAGGTCCGAAAGGTCTGGTCGGGCGAAGAATGGCCTCCTCCGCCCACACACTTGCCAAAAGGGACGAGGGGAGGTGAAATTTTCTACTCGTGGCCGTTACCCTGGGGGATATGGGGGGCGCCCCCCCCCCATCCCTCCCATCATCCTTCCTCTCCCTCATTCTTTCCCCTCCATGCCGCACCAAACCCTTTCTAACACTTGGGACGCATATAAATCCATCGACGTTTCCGCCATATGCATGCACGGCAGCGGACTTGCACACACACGCAGCACATAAAACGTAAAACAGTCGGGCAGAGAGAGATACGAGAATTCGCGTTTCCCACCAACAATACAGGATCGAGATGCTGAATTATACGTCATTATTATTCCCCAAAATCTTTTTTTCATTCTCTTTAAATCAAAATTTGATTAGAAGAGAGTTGGCAACACTACCTATCACCCTCTGCCACACAACCTTGTGATAGCTTGCAGGGTGTCATTTAGATGTAAGTATACATATATCTATTTGTGTTCAGGTGTAAAAATGTTACTGCCATAGCAAATCGTAAAACTCATACTCTTTTGTTTATGGATTGATATTTAGCAGTGAATGGAAAGTAGAGGTTATCAACACATATTTAAGACACGATTCCAGAAATTTTGAAGATAATTCTTTTTATTCTTATTAGGGGAGACTATTTTCAATATAAAGTATATTTTGAATATGAAGAGGTAAGGGAAGTTTTCATGGAAACTGGGGAAACCAAGCTCCGGAATAAGGAGACTCTCTTCTTGGACGACAAAATTGTTGATTGTTTTACCACCCATCCAAACTCCACAGTACTGAAAATTAAGTGATAATCACTCAGCACTCAAATTGAGACAGATTTATCATTGAAAAACTTCAACTACCCGCAAATGACACCAAGTCCTCGAAACTGAAAGCTACTGCTGAGGTCACAGCACCAACCAGATCCCCAGTAATTCCTAATTAGGTATCGCACGGCAGCTAAATTGGATGAGCGATACTGAAAGAATATTCGGCTGAAATGAAACTGTCATTAATCACCTGATGATGATTTGTAATGGGACAATGAAGAAGAGCAGTCGCTAGGTTTTAAAATGAATTTTCAGAAAGTATGGTTTAGCAATGCTATCGAATCGTTCAAAAGATTAGACTGAGAATCTATCGTACATCAGGTACTAAGTTGAAGCACAGACTACACCTCCAGGAGAAATTCATGACAGATCTATAACTGTAAATGCTAAAAATTTATATAAAACCTCATAACAGATTGGCAGAAAATCCTCTTGATCATAAAACTCATATAGGTCATAATCATTGCTAAAATAAAAGGAGCAATAGAGAGAAATTTCTAAATTTCCGCGACTAAACAGATAAATGACATTTTTGGATGATAGGCATCGTAAAGTAGTTCGTGCACATTTAATCATAGTTTCTGCTTAAGCTCTACTTGTATCACTATTACACCCGACTAAACATGGATTTTATGTCATGGAAAACTACTCGATAACTAAAGAGTGACTTTAATTCATCGAAATAATGTGATATGAATCATGCTGAGCATCTATGAACCATAATTTTGTACGAAAATATCTCGATACCACGCCATTATAGAAAAACATGTGACTTATACCATTTAATTTCTGCTCGTGGTCACAGCTTTGCCCTAATCACTATTTTTCAAGTTAATTACAGGGAAAAAATAACACTGAAAAAGCTTTCCACCCTATTTGAAAAGCCATCTGAACGAAACGGTCGAGTGACAAAATTGCACAAAAAAATACACGGGAAAAATGTCCAAGTGAATGTGATGAGACGTGTTTCCAAAAAAATTGTTTTCATTCCATGTACTTTTTTATTTTATCACCGGTTTTGATCGGAAAAATTCATTTGAGCCATGCATTTTTTTTATGGAAATCCTCTGGCATCCAACGAAGCGGATAAGTTGAAACTTTATTTCCAAAAGTGAATATTGATACATTAAAGAGTGAAATTACGAACTTAAAACTTCAACACAATGGCACCAAGCCAGCTTAAGCCAGCGTAGCTGATTGACTCCCCAGCCTTGAAGAATTCAATCTTGCCAGTTACCTGAGCCATAATTACAATTTGTACATGTTTTAGTGCATTAGTCCAAGTTTTAAATACTGAGTTCTGTATCCTGAACAGGTTTTAAAAGCTTAAATAGTGGATACTAAGTGAGAGGTGTATCAAGACTGCTTTTCTGTCATATTGCGAAATAGACGAAGATTAAAATATTCTAATAATTGTCTAAACTTCTGCGTTCACATTTGGCTAGCACCAACACATTGTTAAAATCATGAGGAAATCAATTTATTATTAAATATGGATAAGATGCAAGATTTGCTTAGGACTCAGAAGAAATGAGTGATAGATTCATTCACATCATCAAGAGGAGATTAAAGTGCCTTGCTCGACCATCTTAATGCATGCTTCCCATATGTGTTACTTCACAGTTTATTGATAACGCATAATTACGTCACGTTTTAAAGTTAATTACACCAAATATAACTTCGAATATATTTTTAGTAAAGCTTGATCAAAATCTTCACTGAAATCATTCAGAACTTAACCTGTTGAGTAACTGCATTATGCATTAATTTTTATTCATCTTCACAGTTAGTTCATTAATATTACAGGTGAGAAGTAATGGCCCAATGGGTAGAGAGTAGGGGAAGCTGACCAAAGGACAAGGAATCATATAGGAAAGGCCCTTTTTTATAGTGCACACAGTTAAAACTAAGGCGTTCAGTTTTCTTCTAGCCAGTTATCAGGTGAAATTACATAAATACAAGAAAAGGAACTTCCATCTTACTCTGATGAGTAACTCCACTCGCAGCTATAGTTAATACTTGGTTATCGCTACCGTGACCCATAAAACTAACTTACGGGTTGACCACTGTTTTTTATGATTCTTTGGTATGCCTAAATGCTTAAATAATTCACTGGTTACAGGAAAAAAATGCTTTTAAAATCTGTACGAGAAAAATCTATGTTGAAGAAAAGCACTTTTATTCTTGACTGACATTCTTTCATGATATTGCAATCTTTTCTTGCAATAAACACGTCTTCAGTAAAATGTAAAACTTCACTTCGCAAACAGTGTAAATTGTTTGTGAACACTACCTTTTCAAACCTACTTTTTCAAACTTAGGCTTAGAAGTCTAAAACACAAAAAAATGATGCCAATCTGTCCGAATTCCGCTTCAAAATCATGTAAATTCAAAGCGTCCAGACGAATATGAACATCGCAACAAACCTTAAAAAGTCTATATTAAAATTATTAAAATTGTACACTTCATTTTTAGCTAAGAGAGGCCAGCATGTGTACAGAAAGTATCTAGCATATTTTAACGCATTTTCACCACAAATGTAGCTTAAAAGTAGGTGAATAGAATCGCATTCGTAAAACAACCGTCTAAGTTATGGTTATGTCAGGCTATGAATTCCATATGAAATAAAGAATACAGAAAAAAGACCGCGGAAAGATTCGATTTTATTTCGATAGCTTAAATAAATAAAATAGAATCTTGTTGAAATGCCCATCTATGACGGGATTGAATTATGACCTTTTATCGATCATAATATGCTTTCAATGAAGTGTTCTTACTCATCTTCTCTATTGATTCATCTACCGATTCCTTCCTTACGCCATTTCTATCTTCAAATCAGGGTATTCACTACCACATTATACCTATTTATTTCTAGCTCTCGTTTACTCCATGCATGAGGAAATACAGATGATTAATTTAATTAAAAACATAGATCGAAATAGCAAAATTTCCACACTGGAAATAAAACATTCACCTTGACCGGTATTCGAACCGGGATACCCTGAATTATCGCAAAATGCTTAAGTCAGTTATGCCACCATTACGTTGTCAATCTCTTTATATTTCTACTTTCCGTCATTTCGTAAGATTTTCGGTAAAACTTTTCACGGGTTATATTTATTTGGAAAGTTTTCGGAAATATGAAGATGGCAGAATTCTGAAGACGAATTTTAATCGTGGGATTAAATTAATTCGTCCAAATTCATTCTTAGGCTCGTATTTTTAAACTCATTCACGATGCGCTTGTACCGCTTTCATTTCAACGCGGTTGCCCGATCGCCGCGAAACCGAATGAGGAACTGAATTGTTCGGGCCGGACGGGGTGGGGGCGTGTCCGCAAAACTACTCCCCCCGGAGGTCATTAAATCAACCTCCTTGCCACCCTTGTGTAGGCCTTGAGAGACATTGCGATGCCCACCCCTTCGCCCTCGGCGGAGCATTATTCAAATAAATACGTGGGCGCGCCTCCCTAGCGGAGAGCGGAAAGAAGGATAGGGCAGGGAGTAGAGGGTGGAAGCGAGTGAGATGGATTTAGGGGTCCTGGGAGGGAGAAGGAGGGTTGTGAAGGGGAGAGGGAGGGTGGAAGAGGTTCGGGGACGGCAGGAAAGGCGCGAGATGTCTCTCAGAAGAGTGGAGAGGGGCGGTGTGGGAACGAGTCTGAAGGCGTGAATGAGTTAACCCAGAGGCGTCCTGGGGTAAACTCCCTTTGAGGCACCCCTTCCCCAGAGCCGACAATGTAGCCCAGTTTCGATTTTGCCCGAAAGAGTGGGAAGGAGATGGTTTAAGGATTGCGGAGGAGGAGAATTTTGATCCCCACGGAAAATAATAAAAATGGAGTGGGGGACTTGCAAAAAGAAAGGTGGGTTTGGAAGGGTTAGGGTGAGGGGGTTGGTTTCGGAGGGTTTAGTTGCGTTCCGATCCTATCCTTATCGTGCCATACTCCCTTTAAGAGGAGCGCATGCGTATAGGAGATAGGGTGGGAGAGGGAGGGAGATTTCCCCCCCTCCTCCTGTTTAAGCATCTCCCGAAACCCCACCCTCCCCAACTCACCCGCACCAGGATGCGTGGGGGAGACGCGTGAAGTCCTGGAGAAGGGGTTGGAGGGAACTCCGTTCGCGCCTGCGCAAAGACTCGCGGGTGGTGTATCTTTTTTTTCGGGGAAATAAGGGAAAGGGGGGGGGTGTAAGGGGAGGGAGTTACCCCTCCTTCCCCCCAAAAGGGGGGTGATGTGTGCGTTTCAGGAGGGAGGGTTCCGTGAGGGGTGGGGCGGCGAAGAGTAGACGCGGAGCCGAGCCAGAATTCTCGCAGTTGCAACCGATTACCCGAAGCGGTCGGTTGCGTTTCTCGGGGCCGGCTTCAAACTCCTCGGACGGAGAAGTTTAAATCTCCCTTTTCGCGGCGAGGTGAGTGGAGCGGGTAGGAAGGACGACCAGGAGAGTGCTCTAGCACATCCCAAACACTCAAGATCTTGAGGGTTAAGTAAGCGGTGAGATCGCGGAGAGGTGGGAAGGCGCCGTGAGACCGGACGAGTTCTCCGTTTCGCGGGTAGGAAGCTGGGAAGAGCACCTTCTCCCAACTGGCGCGGGTTCCCTTACCTCAACTCCCCAAGAGGTTTCCTCCGGGAAGAAAGGGAAGATTGTGGACGTCTCAAGAACGCAGCCTTGACGAGAGAGTGGATCGACGTGGAGAAGACAGGAGGTCGTAGAGTGGGGTGAGTAGGGATGGAATTTCTTTTTATCCCTTCCATTCTCTTTATTTCATACCTCATCTCCGACACAGGCCCCAGGGTTAAGACAAGGATCCCCGAAACGGAAATTTATACGCCCCGCTACCTCCGCCTTCGTTCCTCCTACCGCCGGACCAGTCCCTGATTTCTCAAGAGTCTCGCCAGTCGCTACAGTCCGTTCTGCAGCGGTGGTAGCAGGTGGTTGATGACCTTGTGGGGGCGGAGGGAGGAAAGGGTAGGGGGGATTCTTTGCCCTCTCCACCACCCCGTACCCCTGTTGGACGTCTAGGAAATATTCCCGTCCGCCTCAAGGGATCGCTCCACATGGGAAATGAAAGCCAGCAGCAACAGTTTGATTTCCGGCTTCGGACTCGAGACGGATAAAGTGTAATCTCAAGGATATCCCAGCGCCTCTGAGAGAGAAAAAAAAATTTCGCGGAGAATTTAAGGGAATTTGATCCCAAGGACGCTCGCCCAAGCATATGTGCGTCGGTTTGCAGGAGAAATAATTGCGAATACACGAGTTTCTCGTGTGATTCGATGGAATTTGATTGCACAGGAAGTGATGGAAATGACAATTATCAACGCTTCTAACAATAAAGGAAAAATATATTTCTGTCTAGGCATCTTCCGTCGAGAAAATAGTATTTTATTAACAAGTGTTCCACATATATATGCATACGATTTATTATGCCGTTAATGTAACGTGACAGCTCTAGCCTTTAGAGAAATATTTGTCTACATACACCGATTGCCGTAGAAAAGCAAATTTTAGGTAGATATTCTCCGCACTCAATGAAAATATAAAAACGACAATATTTCAAAAGAAATTGATTACATGCTGGGTATCCTGTTTCCTTAGTACATATTTATTATACCATGTGTTCTGGTAAGGTTTCTTGGCAAATACAGTACCTTATAGCGAGTACGTGCGGGAAGTTAATATTGTTTTCTTCCGAACAATAGGACGAGAATGCAGACAATTTGTGGTTAAGCAGTATATTATGTGGTGGATTGAACAATCATTAGCAAGCCTATCTTAGAAGACACATTTTTAGACGCGCTAATATATTGTTGGATAGTGATATGCTTTTTTCTAAGATTCTAGCAAGTGTAAAGTTGTTGTTTAGAATTAACGGGTAGGATCTTTATAATGCAGAAATAGTCGCGTTTCTTCTGCTGAAGCGCTTGGTTTTTAAAATGGTTTCGAGAAGGTAAAGATACAGTGCCATAGGAAATTTTATCGGTGAGGGTTACATATCGAGAATAGGAGATTTAAAATAAGTAATTGAGAGACTATATTTATTTCTTCCCATGGGGTGCAAAAGAGTTGGAACAGAGACGTCCCCTTTTAAATTAATTTAAGTAAATGAATTCCAGGCTACGGCGCGGCGTCGTTTTCTTCGTCGTTTTTCGTCCCATCTTGGCTTTGCTGCAAGTTGCAGATGCACTTTACGTGCGTGCGTCGTGCGTCTATCACCGTCTTTTCTCCCCAGATTCTTTGGATTTATTTTATCCACCTGTAAACTTTGATATAAATAAACTCGACTTCTAAACCTCGTAAAGAGTGAGATCCCTACGAGAGGCACGAATTCTCTTATCTATCATAGCTAAAATACGTTTTCCACAGCGTATAACGCCAGTTTAGTTTGCATGTTAAGTTCAGCAATAATCATATTGTAACCTAGAAGCCACAGAAAGGGTGTATGGAAAGTGGTCACACCGTAAAAGAGATACTGACGAGTAAATTATCATGTTTTAAGTGGATGCACTGTCGATTTTACTGTTAACAACTAATTTGCTGGGGAAAACCGGTTGCTTAACCTTATAAACTTTCCTATTTTAAACTAATATGCAGCCGGACAGTTTCTCTTGAAATCTTATTAGTTATCCCACCGGTGATTTGTTATTTTTCTTTTCATAAGCGGAGAGAGTAACATTATGAAAATTTATGTTACTATCTACCTCTCTAATTTATGTACATATTTGTCATTTCCGCAGTACACTGGCGTTTTGCGAATAACACACTAAAACATTTCTAGAGGTTTCCCTCATGTCACGTCGTATCGGGTACAGGTCTGAGGGAGGTTGAAGTGTACACCGATTTGGATGAAGCATCAACAGTAAAAATAGTGGAGGGGAAAAAAGCATTTTGGCAAAATGGGAAACTCGAACATTTAAATGAACGCTTTTATGCGCTCCATCTAATGCCTTCGCTCCCAATGCCTCGGAGAAGGCGGTTACAGCGTTGGAACCACCTGCTCTCGGCATCACCCCATAGGGATATACGTATCTTCAGCGAGGAGGATTGGGAGTTGTAAATGTTCGGGTGTCGATTTCCACTTAGTCGTGAAGAACACTCCTGAGTTAAGCCCTCCATCCCCCCGCCCCCTTCAACCCTCTCCGCCCGAAGATTCCATTACTGGAAACCACCAAGTTGAGCCACTTAAAACAGTAACACCGCGCGCGTCTGACTGAGGAACACTTCGAGATGTGGACGAAGGGATGGGTAGGGAAAGACTTGGAGGGAAGAGGATAAATGGCTCAAGAATCCACGCCGACCACACTTTTATTTTTATACATACATACATATATATCACCACCTTCTCCCGGGCCCGTCAAACTTTCGGACGGCAATCGATCTATTCCCAAACACTCGCACAAACCTTGGGGGGAGGCGAGATGGAGGCACAAAAGTTCAAACTTCGACCTCACGCTGTGCGAGTGAGGGGGAGACAAACAAGGAAGCGAGGAGAATCGCTCAAGGAACAAGGTCGAACATCACCTTCGTCTTTCTCTTTGCGCTAATCTCCCAACAAAGGATTGCAGAGTTAACTCTGCGCCAAAAAGGGGAACGAAATAGGGAATCAGCGTTGTTACAAGTTACATCTAATGTGCCTTAATTGTTTTAGTGAATTTAGGACTTGTAACCTAAGTCAGAGTTCAAATCGACACGGACCTAGCTCAGACAATCATGTGTGCAACAAGAGTTTAGAAAAAAAACAGATCACCAACACACAAATTCAAATTATAGCATATAATCTCTTATCCATGCAACAACATATAGTTACAATTTAACATACGTTCCCGATGGAGGAAACAAGGTAAAATATCATCAAGATATCTAAAACTATCCACGTCTGATCCACATTATCAACTAAAATACCACACTTTCCGCCACAGCACCGATCGGTCCACACAGTCACGCCTTCCCGCTCTTGCCAGTCAATGCACTCCTCACTGTCCTCCTCACTTCTAAAACTTCTTCCTTCACTCAACACAACAGCTAAAAAAACCACACCAATCTCCGCCTCACTCGTGGGCAACGTCTCCCTCTCGATCCTCGCGCTCGACTCCCTTCACGCCCTCCTCATTGTTTATTCTCCCTCGCGACCGCGAGCAAACATGGCGGCCTTGCGTTATGTTACAGACTATTATGCGCTCTCTTATAGTTTACTGTCAAACCACATTTAAAATGAAAATAACCACCGAAGCCGATAGTTAAATTGCTGATATTTACGATTATAATATAGCGAGGGCAAGGGCCTAGCCACGTTGTAACACCGATTCCCATTAGATCAACGAAGTTAAGCAACGTTGGACGCAGACGGTGGCTGGAGGCATGACCCTCCTCCATGCTTCTAACGCGGTGCTCTTACCTCTTGTGCAAGTGGCGGGAAGGTGAATAGTGGATTTACACAATGGGCGCAAAGGGGTTTAAGTACCAAAGGGGCTGCAACAGGCCCACGCCCACCCCTCCTTTTTTCACATTATAACATAACGAAACCATATTCTAGCAACAAATACACATACATGCCAATTAAGAATATACATATCATTGTTACATTCTATTTATTTAGGCATAAATCGGAAATAAATATTATAGTAATGAAACCGGGCATTTTGGCACTAATGTTCACTAGTCTACGTTTAGCAGAGGCCATTTTGGGGACGGTAAGTGACAGCTGAGGTCATTAAATCCATTAAGGATTAGAGGAAAATTTAGAAAATAAGGATTTTTCGAATATAGTCAAATTCTCTAGCACCGTAAGCGGGACTATGCAGCTGAAAATATTTGAAGTTGAAATAATTGAATTATACACAGACGAAATAAATTGAAAGCTTTCAAAACCAATATTCATCGCGAAGAAAGTCAGGTTGTGTTCATCTGGGGGAAGCAACTACAAGCGCTACAAGCTAAGAGCTTGCGGCATTTAAAGGCTAGGAAATGTAGGGAGAGAACAAATTTTCAGGGAACAAAGGAAGGATGAAGTGAAACCTTATGACAACCACACAGAGTGAGTTGGTGATTACTAGCCAGTGAATGAGAAGCTTCTTCAGTTTGTAGGTGAATGAATTTAAACTAATGGTTTCAGGCTTCACTTGACGAAAACCCTTTGATTAAAAAAAAAGAAAACCTAGTATTGCTCCACACAATTCATTAGTGCTAAAAATCAAGGATAAAACGGATCACCATCATTTACAAGATGACTAACAACACAAATCCACATGTATGTACATGCCTCTAATAAGTGTCGGGGGAAGATAACATTAGGGGGAGGGGGGTAGGGGAGGGGGAGGGTAGGATTGGAGCAAGTGGACAGGATAGGGGGCGGCGGATGTTTAAGAAGAAAACCTCTTCTAACGTGATTTGTGACTTGTGATTTCTCACTTTAATCTTCCTTGAGAATATGGTGTCAAATTATGCTCCTTCGCGAAAACAATACATCCATCTTCTGCATCTTTTACATTTTCCATTTGGATTTGCATATTTGGGTGGACATGAAGTATTGCATAATGGTTCCGTGAAGCATTGTTAACTCATCTTTCATGTGATACCAGTCTTTCGCTCCACATATTTTCCAGCCGCCTTCGGCCATTTCCAACGGCGTATATCTTTCTTCATATTCCTTGCGCACCTAATATTTACTTCATTATCGCAACCCTCAACGGACCTATATTATTCTCTGTTCTATCGTTGTCCTATTTCTCCAGTTTACTTCCTTCAATCACCTCCGATGACCAGCACACACCCTTTATTTCCCTTTACTACCATATTACCTTCTCCATCTTATCCGAGCACTCATTTTAAAAGGCTGTTCTTTCCTTAAACCCACTCATCTATTATCTCTCCCCCTCTCTCCTGAAATATCTTCCTTAACGCTTAAGCGAGACAGAAAGCAGCAAATCGAAGTTCAATTTACATACGAGTAAAATAAAATAATTTAAGAGAAGCATTGGGTAAAGTTATCCTGGAGTTCTCAAAATTTTCTCCCCGGGTCACATACAAGAGTCAAGGAAAACATAAAAGAAGAGTGATTTATAATTGGAAATTAACGATTTATTCTTACGGTTACGGCACCTCGAGCTTCTTAATTTTCAGAACAAGACGAGTGACACAAACGTGATCAACGTATCATAACTGTCGTTGGACTTTCAAGTATCTAACCTCGCGTCGCAGATTGCATCAACAGATATTGCTACATAACACGACAACAAAGAAAACAGTACTATAGATAGCGAGAGTAAGTTTTATTATAACTCTGATTGGAACCCTAGACTTAGAGAAAACCGTTTGAGAGTGGACTAATGGATTAATTGAAGCAAGTAGGGAGAATAATCCAAAATGTGTGGTGATATTATTAATTACAAGCTTTTTTTCCCTCTCAATCTAGTATTCCTACCGAACATTCATCAATATTTTAACCGTAAGACCTGCCTATAATATCTTCTAAAACAATTTAATTAATTCCATTTCTCTAAAAGGGAAAAATATTGTCTACCCTCTTTTACAGCTGGTTTTTTTATTATAATTCAGCTGTAATTGTACATTTTCTTTGAAGAACAGCTTTTATGCAGGTTGGGAATTATTTTTAATATGCATTTCGTTTCACTTAAGTTCATAAAAACGTGGATTTTAATGACGAAGTGAATCAGAAAGGAGTTAACATGCATTCCTTGATATGTAACTTTATCCAAATGTAAACCAAACGCCAGAGATGGTGTTTGAATCCACCAATTTTGGATTATCAAGCTGGAACGCTACTAACTATGCCGTAACTGGCATACAAAAGCCATAAAACAATAATTTGCTTTAGCCCATTTCCTGTATTTCCGTCGTACTACGCGGAATATTTTTCACGTAAAAAGTATTTGCCTCTATAAGTAGTACATTTTTAAATCACTAAAGATATATTACTTTTGTCCAAAAATTAAAACTAAATGTGAGCCTTAAGGGGACATCAGAATCATGCGACAATAGGCCCTTTAGTACTTTGTCAATTCCGGAGAGGAGTACCGGAAATGTTAATTCTCAGACCATTCCCCAGGGGATGTCGGTCGAAGTGACCCTAAGGCTGTAGCCGGAATGTCACCGAAACTTTTCCTGGAAAGCCAATGCAAGAGCAACTCGGAAGAAGCGGAGAAATAAAAGTAATGCTATATCTACTTTAAATCACAGCTGAGTAAAATTGTATTTTTCCATGATTCATTTATTGTTATAAGTTTTCTATATGCGGGTTTACGCGTTGATGATAGCGGGAGTCCTACCGGGCTTGTCCATTCTGCTAGATCACGGTTTAAATCTGTGCAGGATATAAGGCAAGGCTGTGAAGTGACGAGTTTTCGTCCGACTTATACATACATTTACCTCATTCGTCGGAGTCAGGTCTGCCCTGATTGGTCCATCGTTCTTACTTTTTTAGGTACGTGTTTTCAGGAGCTGGAACGCATGTCGCTGGCGTCCATGTTGAAGTTTACAGGACTTTTATCAACCTCAATTATTTTACTGATAACATATCCGTATGCATAATTCTTACCGACAGTAGCGACATTTTTGCTATCGATTAAGGCTCATCAAACATATTGTCAAGTCTGTCGTAGGTGAAACTGTTGTCAATCAAAATGGAAAAATGACGTAGGACACCTGGGAGATAAACAACTTTCAAACACTGCTTTAAATTATTTCGGCAAAAATTTTAGTTCCTGGAGCTTTTTTTCCAAGCGCCTTCCGCGCTGGTTATTTTCAGTTTAGGAAAAACTTGAAACATCTACTCATTTCAATCAACCCTTTAACGCCCGACTATTTCCGTATAGTTTTAATTTCCGTGGCTCCTTTTTACTCCCAAAGGCGAAGGCATGAATGGGAGGAGGACGATGAAAGAACGGCCAAGTTGGAAAGGAACAGCCGCATATGAAGGATCTCTACCCCTTCTTACGTCTCTCTCTTTCTCACGAGGGTATCTTTCATGCCAAATCCCTCAACTCTCACAACCCCCCTTAACCCTGTCGAGGCTTACCCCTCCCGCTCCCTTAAGGGTATAAATTCCCGAATGGGTTCCCTGGGATAAGCGGTTCCCAGACGGGGGGGTACGAGGAGGAGGGGGTTGGAAAATGAGTGGGTTGGAGGGATGAGACGACCTAAAGGAGGGTGGAGGGGGGAGGATTTGCAAGAGGGAGCAGTAGGCGTTAAGGGAACGAAAGACCCTGGGAGAGATGTGGCCCTGGAGGGTTTGAAAAATCGAGGAAAAGGGTTCCCCCTTATTTTTTTTTGGAAGAGCGGGTGCTCTGTCGTTAAAGGCGAGACGGAAAAAAACGTGGGCGTTGAGATATGGTGGTGGGTGGGAATGAGCCGGAAATTAAACATCGAATATCTGAAATAGAAAGTATATGAACGTGAATGCTGACATCCAGTGTGCTCGACGGATATCACAAAAATTACAAGGGATTTTCTCATTAAAGCAATGACAGGAGAAGGGAAACGAATGAGGCAGTGAGGAAATTGCCGATAAGGCGAATGGAGATGAGCTAAAAAAAGAAGGTTGGCGGGTGCACAGAAGAAACGTCGAGAAAATCTGAGCTGTTAGGAAGATATTCGTATTAAAACCTTATATGCGGTGATGAAGTACCTTTTGGGATGTGGGTGCGGATGAAAATATGGTACCTAGTTACCTATAATTTTTTTATTTCCTTGAACAAAAGTTTATAACTTCTGCAGTACGTAGCCGTTCGATTCTTAAATGACTTAATGTATTATCCACCAGTTAAAAAGTGAAAAAATTCAACCGTGCCAAAACGCGACGGCAAATTATTGCATGTCGGCAAATTATACGCGAGACATCAAAGGTGTTTCCTCATTCTGCCCCTAGGTGGTACTGCGGACGCTTATAATCAGAGAGTGCACTCCGTGAAAACTTATTAACACGAATATGAGGCATGTTTATTGAATTAATTTATTATGATTTACTTTTATTTATTTAATTCAAAGTTGTTTATTCTCTTGATTCATTTAAATACAGTTAGTATCCATTTCACTTAGTGTACTGTGAAGTTGGCACAATGTCGCGCAAACTTCACGCCCTGTTTCGCAGTAGCAGAGGACTCCACGAGTAGAAAGTATGGCAGCCTAGTTCAGCGAAGGAGACTTTCGTAGCTTTGATTGTTTTCATAGGCGATTACTAATGTATGTTTACTTGAGCTAGGGGCTCCGAAATACAATGTTGAGTTCAGGAAACGAATATTCCCTATGCCTTGGAACGTAAATTATGTACCTGTTACCTCAGCAACAAAGCTGCGCAGTCCCGACAATACCAGCTTGTTGAAATGCACTTAAAATTAACATAAAATTTTCAAGTAAACTGGGATTTCTCAATGCGAATGGGGGCGTTTACCCGGAACCGAAATGACTTCAGGGGCCCAGGTGGCGGCGAGGTAAAGTCCTCGCCTGCTAATCCTAGAGTCGCGAGTTGGAGTCCCACCTGGGTGGGTTTTTCTCCACCCAAGGCATCAATGTTTGTCAAACTTTTGTTGGTTCAGCCCATGGGAAACCTGATGACAGGCACATGTCTATTGGATCCCAGGAGTATATGCACCAACAGAATAACCCGGATGCAAAAGAAAAAAAAAAGAAGAATGAATTATGGTTGACAACGAATCGCAATTAATGAATTCTGTTTTCATTGATGAAGAAAATTACACTTTTGATAAAAGGTAGATGGAGAGAAACAATGGTAAATGAAGATGCTGTTGAAGAGCAGAGAAGTTGTTGAAGAACATCGTTGGAGATGAAAGAAGATTGTCGAGAGGAATTAAAAGGCAGATGATTTGGACAGAACATATTCTAAGGGAGGATCACATTCTGAATGCCGTAATTGAAGCTAGAACGGTGGGTAAGCGAGGAAGAAAGGAAAGATCTTAGATAGGATAAAGAAAGGAAGGTAATACGCCGATCTGAAGAGAGAAATAACTTGGAGAAGTAACTGTTAGCAATACAAAGAGGAGTAGGAGCATCAAAACGTAGCGTAACTGGTAGAATACTATAAATCAATCGCTGTGATGATACTGCCGTAAAGATAAGGAAAGCTCATGCGGATAGTTTTCTTAATTCGTTCATTTAATGGATTTGAATAATTTATTCGATTCATGAGAGATATTAATGTGCTGTAAACCGGTAAAAGGTGAGGAAAGAGGATATTTGGTAGTAACTACCGACGATTTAATATCCCGGGGGACCAATTTCAAAACCCACTAGTAGTAGAGATTTTTCGGAGATTTCACCCCAGTAGGCACTGCAAATTTAGCACGGCGTCCGTCATATGGGACGTTTAGCAATGTTCCCCTTGGCGCTTATCGTTTATAGGAAGCTAATACCTACGCCTGGCTCATCTCCGCCGTACTTACGTTAAGAAAATAATTCTATGTCTAACTGCTCATCTAAACTCAAATAGTTGCAGCCGTTCGTTGCGCTCGATATTCGTTAAGTATCTGAAAGAATATAGCATAAAGATCCTTTCAAACCTTAATCCCCCACTAGCATTGATTGATTTAGGCTTTAAATCTTTGAGACTAGGGCTTCGAAGTTATGGTGCTGGGGTGTAATGGATGAGATTCAGACTCGAACTTATGAGAGTTTTGGAAAAGGATGAGAGGCGTAGTGTGGAAGAACCCCTTAAATTTTCACGCGAGGGAAAGCCTTTGAATGAGAAATGGTGACGGGGTATCGGTGGTTTTCTGTAGATGAGGAATCAAATAAACTACAAATGGATGTGGAAACAGGGAGTTCAATTTTTAACATCAACGGGCGAAGAGAAGAAATGACCCTTTTAAATCATGAGATAGACGAGGACACAATGTTACTTTACCCAGTTTTCAGGAATAGGAAATATCTCATTTTTTATAGTGGTAGAGCAGAAGTACCTATTAATTCGATATTAATATTTTTAAATTTATTGGAAAGATCTCATTCAAATGAACGAAATTATTTTCAATCCAATTTCATTTAACAAGGGTAAAATTATAATCAAATTTATATCATAGTGGAGCTAAGCAGGACCAAGGTTACATACTACTTGGTTACGGAAAAATTTGTAAATATGAGCAGTTATATAAAAAGTGTGTTTATATAATCGGAGCATTAAATTCGATCATTAAATCATTAAATTGATATTGATTTTACAAAATGTGGAAGCATGAGGAATTCGTGACAAGGGGCTGAAGAAATAATAATATAGAATCAATATTAGAAGCGTTAAAAGAATTAGTAATATAATTAGCATATGAAGTAAAAATAATCAATATGGGAAGTATGAAATGTACAGTGAAGATATATGATTCAAAATAAAAATCAAAATATTTTTAGTCATTGTAGTAATATAAAAATACCATTATAAGACTGCGAAATGGTTTTATATGATGAATGTTGTTTCATACTTAATCATATCTGACGAGATTCATGACTATGGTACGTATTAAGGTGCCACATAGTCACACAATAATCGTCAAGTATAATAAAAGTATAGCATAGTAAAACTTTTCATTTGTTATTGTTTCACTATGAGACAATTCTGCTTGAATAAGCCTGATGGCAACATGAATCATGGATATTATAGTAATTTTATTTTTGTTGAAATTTTTGTCAAAATATACAATGGCATAGCTACATTTCTTTAAGTGTAATATTTTAAGATTCTCCTCAGCATTGACGAACAGTTGTACGAATTATATTTGTTTCAATCGAACTCGATATGCAATGACGTTGAAAAGTGTTCTCAACCTAGAAGCAACGTCTGTTTAGATACAGAGCATGGCATTTCAATGAAAGTTTTTACTATGATTTTATAATTTCCGTATCGTATTCATTTTTCAAGAATTTTATGAGATAAAATTGTTGAGGGTTGTTGAGGCGGGGTAAAAGCATGGGATTGTCTCGCATACTTTCACATTTTTATTTTTCAGTAACTTTCACGCATTGAATTAGACATTTTGTGAAAACTAGTTCCTGCTCAGGTAGACTCTTCTCGTCTAAGATGCCTCACGATCATTTCCCTTCACTATGTTCAAAAAATAGTAAAGTCATGAGGACTTAAAAATGAGGAGTTAGACGTTCCGAAATTCCGTCTGCATGGAGAGCCAATTTCCGCAAAACCCTCTTGTTGGCACGTATGTTGCTCCCAAGAGGTTAATGAACGTTGCTCCCATGAAGCTAATGAACGATTTTTATCTCAATTGTTGAGTAAAAACATCAGATAAACGTCGTGAGTAATTTACGCTTCGTCAAATGAAAACGAATACACTCTCATTAACTGATTGCTGAAATTTTTCGCGTCTTACTTTAACGGATTGTAGCGCATCTTTCGTAACGGATTCTCGGGATTTCTTTAACACTGATCCATTCGTTGGACGGCAGTTGTGAGAGAAAACTGGATCAGTGCTTGAAGATAAGAGATTTGAGCAAGGGTGGCGGATTCATAAGGAGTCTGTTCAAAGGGAATGCGATGGCTGAAAGGACACGCAAATGTAGGAATTCCAGGAAAGGATGGAGAGGAGAGGAAGTAGGTTTGCGGAATTTCAAGACTTACCCGGGTGGAATTGGAAGTCGCACACTACAAATTTTGATGTTTCTTATACGACTTAAGTATATTCGACTCAACGAATTCATGCATAGCCGAGGAGAAACTTCAGTTTTGGTGATAAAAAGATTGCAACTTGTGATATTCGCCTTTTACTACAGAAAGGCAGATTTTATGTCTTAAATTTCATCAATGGGCCCAACCATGCGTACAGCAAATACGCGCGTATACTAACCAGAAGTTTTCTTTGTGATCTTAATTTATATTTAAATTCGTTTCAAGATAATAGTTTTACTATATCATTAAGAATTTATATGAATAATGAATGACAGATTTTATTAAATATTACACTAAATTTTCTCTTAGTTTACTCGTCTCTTAATGCTAGATGGTTAAACAATGTTATTTTCATTAGAAACAACCCTAATACCGTCCCAAAGAAAAGAAACAAGGACAATGAATGTAACCCACAGTCCACGAGTGCTCAACAAGTTCTTTTTAATCGACATCAAGCACATATCATGCTTTCCTTCGTGGATGATATGACACTTGAGTTAATTAATGGAATCTAGTTACATCAGCTGAAAATTATAAAGTATTTCATTATTACTTAGAATCCTGATACAACGCACGATATTGATTTTAGGCATAATGGAGTAGTAGAGCAACAATCATTTCAAGGATCTTTATGTGAACAGGTTTCTGTTCCTGCTGGGTTGTGCTTGAAACCGTCAGGATTTTCTCGAATAGATAACCAAGGAGTCACGTGGTATAAACACGAATGGTTCGCAAATATGGTGTGTTAAAACCGGTGATTACAACCTCACTTCTTATTTATACTTGTGCTATATCTGATCTGGGGGCTCAATAGTCGAGGCAGATAAGAAAAACTCAAGTGAAAGCAATTTATGATATTGTAACGAGGTATTCATACGCACTAAATTTGCAAAGCATTCGTGTTTGTACCACGTAACTCCTTGGTTACTTATTCGGTATTACTCCGACGGTTTCAAACACAACCCCGGAATACGTCAGGCATAAAATTTCTCCCTTCTCTCCCCCACCCCACCTGAACTCGAAACGAGGCCTGGCGAGAATAAGGTAGCAGCGCACTTTGACCTTTACTTTGTTCTCCTGTCACCAAAATGTTTCGCAAAACTCGCCATTTTTCAAGGTCCTCTACAATTTTTTAATGTTTGGGCGAACCAATTAACAACCACATCTACATGAATACTCCATTATATGCCTGCACACCTTACAGCCAGCTCTCATGAGCTCATTCAGCTGCGGATTCAAGGTCACCGTGTAGAAAAAAAGGTGCTACTTTGTGACATGCTCATCTATCCTCCTAATTGCTTTACTGTCATGAATGATTATCGCAGCGCAGTAGCCTGTTCATTTCTCTGTCCACCCTAGGGCCCCGGATCAAAACCCGCTTAGACAACCGGAGTTTAGGCGAAGCCAAGTGATTACTGCGTAATAGATCTTTCTTCAAAACCGTGAGGGAGACAGGAAAAGAACTTGTCCTTCAAGGAACGGTTTGATACAATAATATCTACCTCCCATTCCGAGTGCATCTCTCACCCGAGTTCGAGTCATAATCTATACACCGGTCCCTATTTGATTAGTAAGTGGATAGCAAATAGAGATCAGTATACATCCGTCGCCATTGAACCGTGAACCCTTTGGCAACTTTCGTTAAGAGCGGGCTAATGGTAGAACGTGGGATATCTCTCCACCCTTCCTCCATCCCCTGGCAAATTAATACCTTTATGTCGTTGATTGTAAAGACTGATACTTGGTGGAACTCCATATTCGGGTAGAAATTACACACTTCGAAGTTCCACTAAAAATGTGTAAATGATTTATTCACAAATCGCAACTTGTTCCATCACACTCTAGCATCATCAGGTGGTAAATACACTTATCAGCCAAGTTCTCCGTTCTTATATATTACACTGGGATTAATGCCTTTATCCAAGTATTCCTATCTATACTTTACGGTGAGCATTATCTGTCTTTGGCTGCCAACCCGAATAACTACAGTCAACCGCGGTAACCAAGTCGATAACATGCCGGTCTGGCAACTCAAAGCCGCAGGTTCGAATGCCGCCATGGATATAGATTGAAGAATCGCGAATTAGCCGCGAGGACCATAACGGTTTTATCCACTGAAATTGTTGTGGGTAACGTCAATTTCAGCGGGTAACGCCGTTAAGGTTCTCGCGGCAAATTGGCGATCTTTCATTTGTTATAAAGCGAGCACCTTAGTGTTTAAAATTCAGCTTTTAACTTTTTGGACGGTAGAACAATGCGCACGACATCGGCTGCATTGTGACAGAATATGCCTGGAAGTTCGTTTAGGTACATTTTGTATCTTTAGGGCCTCTAAAATTTCCACAAGGTAAGACGACACCTCGGTAGCTTAATTGGTTAAAGTACCATGACGGAAATCAGGGTATCCGGATTCGAATCCCTGACAAGGCAAATGAATGATTTTTTCTCTGTGGAATTTATGCTATTGGATATGGATTCTGAGCTTGTCTTAGATTTAAGAACTTAGGTTATGTACGGTGTGTAATGATCTGTGTAATGCTCCTGAACACCCATTCTATAATTATATTCTCAGAATAACTCTATAATCTCTTCTCTTTTATACTCGTGGATTATTGTTAATTTGGAATTAATACTTAGTTATACGATCAGACACATCAAAACAATCTAATGGTTAAGGTCTTGAAATTTAATCTCATGAGGAACAATATTCTTAACCGCCCAATAAAATAGAAACTGTGCACTAGTAAAAACCTGGAAACACAAACGATATAAAGTTTTCTCCAACCTTAAATTACTAATATATGTTTATACCATCTAAAGTATCAAAAATGAGGCAGTATTTGTCTGTCACTTGTCTTGTCATATATATACTGCCATTGCATCAAATATTTCGAATCAACTGCATCAAATATCTTTTTTTCTTTTTAGTAATATCCAGTAGAAGAGTATGCTGGAATGTTTAATCGAGATTCTTGTTTTGCCCGTTGATAAATTTTATTGATATAATTTCTGTGTCATTGGTTACTACTGAAGGGAGCTGGGGCTTCAAAAAACCTGTTTATTTTAAATTTTCGAGCCTTTATAAAATCATATTTTATTTGAAATATTTCCAAAATCTACTGTTTTTTTAAAGTCTTGATTTATATAGGATTTGCGTTCATTTCATACCTCTGTCTGAAACAAAATTAAGCACTGGAAGCATGTAAAATACACCTTGTATCAAGCCTTTATACCCTCTCCCTGTTTGGGAGGGATGTATAAAGGCTATTAGAAAAAATTCGTATTCTCCTTCGCTGCAGGCAGATGAGGGCAACTGACGCACCCAGACCCCTTCGAGCGAGAAATCCTTAATTAAAGCCGAAGTACATTTACCCGAAATTGGGGATCACCTCCGTCCCGACGTGACGAAAATGGAGCACTGTTAAAGTAGCACGCGGGCACAAACGAAGGCAGTGAAGGGTAGGAAACGCGAGGGCAGGGAGCCTTGTCATATGATGCGACGATTTTCAGATTCGGAGATAAGGAAATTGACCGCCAGACAAAGAGATAGCAATGCCAAAGGATGCGGCACACGGAAGTGAGTGAAAATGGATGGAAAGATAAGACATACGGAGGTTTATACCTGATGAAACCATGGTTATTCACTGCTCGAACCATTAACTACCTCATAAATGAGTGCCATTTTTCTTTCTACTGATTGGTAAGGTCAAAAGTTTTCTCTTAGGCATTTTGTCTCCAAAACACAAATACTTGGACAAAAGTTTAGGACTTGAAAAAGTTTTTAATCCACCCAAAATTAAACTTTAATTTATATAGCCCTATTAAAAACGAAAAAGGACTTGAAAGAGAGAAAATATGTATAGGTGGGGTTGAGAAAAAGAAAGAACGGGTAGTATGGATAGACAAATGGAAGGTAGATAAGTATGCGGGGCTGAAGAGGAGCATTTGTATGAAATGTAAGTCTGGGGATGGATTCAATGCCCATTCAGACCTACCTTCACCAGCAGAAGAAAAATATTTATGATCAACTTCAAGACAGTTCGATATCCCAGATATTATTGGACATACTACTGCTTTAGAAAGCTTTGTTGAAGTTTGAGCAGGTCTTGGTTTCAGATCCAAGAGAGTACTAGGGGACGTTTAATTGCACCAAATCTGCGTGATTATCTGAAAAGTAGATGCTCCTGGTAAATAATAAGTGACACAGAGCAAGGGATGGGAATTGATAATAAGTTAATGCATACTTTTCTGGGCGTTGGTTTGAACTTTGTGAGATCTACTTTTATCAACCAGAATGATCTTCGGGTTGAAAACGATATCGACACGACATCAGCATCAAATATATAAGACTAATCTTCATCCGGGAAATAAGAGCTTACAGAAGAAATAAGAGCTGCTCTGGAGATAAATGCGCCCAGGTTACACGTTATTCTCATGCTAGTAAAACGGCAGTAACTCTCAAATTATACCAAAGTTTTCAAATATAATTGTTAAATATTATCCTTAAAAAGAACAACCAATGAGGAAGCTATAGAACTGGTTAGCGGAAAGCCAATTCCAGAAAAAATGGGTAATTACAACTTCAAAATTCTATTGAAAGCCTGGAAAAGGAGTATACGTTTTAATAGACATAATGATAGTAACAAAACGCAAATAAATAAAGCTTATAGTGCATGCCGTTCACTTGATTTCCTAATTGTTGTCAATTGTGCAAAAATTGAAAAACAAACAAGTTGAAACGTATAAAAATGGAAAACGGGGCTAAACAAGAGGGAAGTAGATAAAAATTACAGGTTGTCCTTTTATTTATCATTATTGCGTCTCCTCTTTAAATTATCCCACCGGATATAATAAAGTTTTGGATATTTAAATCATCATGAATACATAAAATCTGCCGATTCCACCACTGCCAATCCTGTGACAAAGACATTTCATTCCACTTTCCTCGAACTTTGACCACCAACCTGCCCCCTTCCATCGCTTCGAGGAACTTCAGTGTTTCTTTCGCGCTCCAACTTATTCCCTTTGAGACGTCGCTCGTCTCAGGTGCCTTAAATCTACGCCAATCTTCCTTCCCCTCAAAGGTTTAGTCACGGATCGTTCAAAGCTCCATTAAGCAGAGAAATCCACCGTAATAATGTCTTAAGTCAAAAAATATGGGAATTCCTATCATCGCCTCTATTTATATTTACTCGCATTAAGGGAATTTCTGATGTTTAAATCAGGGAACTTTTCAACAAGTTGAAGAAACCTTGGGTAAGAAGGGTGAATGGTCTTCAACGCTGAAAGATGTGATGATCGTAATGCCTTCTCGTGGAAGTGGGATCAAAAGAACTTCAATTTTTTGAGAGAAAAACAAACCTAAAATCAGAACGATAAATATAATATAGTCTCAGTCAATTGACTAGCAAAGCTCATATTAACAAAATAAAACTCTAAGGATGGTTTATCACAAAAGGTTCCACCAATATTACTAATAATAATAAAGTTGACTAGCTAGTAAAAAATTACAGGGAGAAATAACTCCCTTGGACAAGGAAAAAATATGTGACACAAATGTTTAGTTCTTAGTAAAACGAATTTCTAAGGAATATTCAATTAGTATTGATGAACACGGGGGATTATTATGAAACATGCTAATTAAATTGGTTCTCATAAAAGATAATTATCAATCAAATTACCATTTTTATTTGGATAATAAATAAACCTTACCTAGACTAGAGAAATGAGTTGGATATCAAAACACGTTTTCCACCTCGATATGTTTTTCCATCCATTATAGCATTTCATGATCACGCAGAATTTATTCCTCCCCTACATGATTAATGACTAGATTCAACATAAATAGAAAATAGTACAAAAAAAAGTCCAGCAGTACCCTCGAAAATTACAAAGGTGCATTAGTAAAAGTTTTAAACCCAGCACCAGCAGCAAATCTAAATAACATAACCTGAAATTCCTAAAGAATTACCCGATTAAAACATTTTTGAGTACATAAATATTGATCTAAAGTTACGCATTTTTCAATCACAACCAACAGTTTACACAATCGAAACGTTTAAGAGCAAAGAATACTTGAAAATGAAAGCCACTTACGGCTTACGGCACTTTGACCTTGAGGAGGGACGAGTTGGAGCTTTTCGAGAAGCAGGTTCAACTCATTAGCATGCAAACTCAAGGGAGACTTCATCCATATTCAGGCCGATATTGCGATGCGATGTAAATGAATGAAATGAGCGAACCATTGATTTTCAAAATTCTGGTGCTAAGCTAAAGCGTCGTCACTGAAGAATATGTAAATAAGCAATTATAACCATTCACTTGCACTTCGGAAGTGAGGAGACCAAACATACTCTCGTATTTCTCGTATTACACTGGCATTTGAGTTAAGTAGGTACACAGAGCATTGCACGAAATACTCCTGACAGGCTATTTGACGGTTCTCCTCATCGACCGAACATATAATTCGTATCTTACTATTCTCTCTATCCGAAACGTTTTTCTAACATCAAATCTACTTTTGAATCTCTTTTTTCTTATTCCACCAGTCAATTCGATACACCTATTCTTTTCCTCAATCTTCATTGCTTCAACATTCCCCTTAATCTAGCTCTTCATATTTCAACGCACCAACATATTCATAGCTGGACCGCCTATTTCCACTAACTCTCTTTCCTTAAGAATTAGGTTGCAAGACCACAATAATATAACAACTTAAAAAACTGATTCAAATTGCGAAAATAATACTAGGTTGGGTGTCCTTCGGAACATTCAACTCGTAGGAGTAAAGAAACGTAATAAGCTGAATAATCACAAAATCGATAATTCTAACACGGAAAATGAAATTAACGAGATTCTGCAAAGTATTGGAGCTGGAACAAGGAGACTGACTGATAAGGAAGTTGCATTACTTTAGGTAGGTAATAGGCAATAGATTTGGATGGGTGGGTATAGCAAGAATAGGTATTTCATATTAGGGAGTGGTTGAAGAGGAAGAAGAAGGGAGTGGTTGAAGTGGAAGAGAAACCCGGTGTCGGCATTAGCCTACTTTCAAGGAAACGTGCCAAAAAGCCCAAATTTTAACGTCCTATCTGACGGACGGAGTACTTCATTCAAAGTTATTTCCGCACGGCACTCAAGTAAGGCCGGTATGCTTATGAAAAATCTGTCACCGCCAAGTTTCGAACCCGGGCCCTCAGAATGAGAAGCCAGTACTGGAAAAATCACACAACCCCATCACCGTAAAATGCTGTACTGAAGACTTTAATGCATTATAGCATTTTCAAAGGGTTTGTAAAGGCCCATAGTGCCTTCAAAAGCTCTGCAGAGAGAGTAAATTCAAGAAGCAGACCCACGTTGGAAAACAAAAGAAACCAATAATTAAAGACGGGTCATCAGTTGTACTTGAAGATGAAGAGAGATGCACGAGATTGGTAGTGGTTGAGAACGGTTGCCAAGCAGGCTGAGGATTGATAATACAAAGGCACGGCCTTGCCCAACATCCACACGATAGTGTAGATGAGTAAGCAAACGGAAGCGAGAAGAATGAAGCGAAGAAAGCGCGGGGAACGATACTGGTAAGGACAGGGGGAAGAGAGATGAACAGAGAGGATGAGAGAGAGAGGTTGGCTAAATGAAGCCGGAGGAAAGGAGTAGAAAGACAGGAGAGGGTTGAGGAAACGGAGATGGGGAACGTGGTGGAGTAGGGACCAAATGGAGGTTGAAGGACGGAGGAAGGGGAGAGAGAAAGCAATGTTGTGGTGGCAGAGGGGGATGACGAAGACGAGGGCTGAAAAGGGAGAGGGGAGGGCCTTTTGAAATGAGTGGTTGCGTGGTTTCGTGAGAGGAAGTCGGGGAGAGCATGGAGCTGACGGATCGGAGGGGTGAGAATAGCACTTATGACGAAAAAGAGACGGAAAAAAATCGCGACAGTAAAAAAAAGAGAAACGAAAACGCGGAGGGTAACGCGGGAGGAGGAGCCGGGAGCGTGAACAAAGAGAGAGAGCGAGGAGAAGGAATAAGCGCATCAGAAAAGAGGCAGGGCGGGGGGAAGATTCTTAAATAAAAGGAAGAAGAGGGAGGATAAAAAACGCCCTGAGTATGAGAGCGAAGAAAGGCGCGGGTTTGGAAAAAAGCAGGGTGGGGGATGAGGGAGAGTAATAAAAGGGGTCGAGCGATTGGATGGGTTTTTCAGCGAGGGGTGGGTGGACGGTGGATGAGAGGGTTAAGAGTGTGTGCGAAGGGAAAACTCCTTCCCCCTTCGCCAGTCTCATCCCACCCCCACTCCCTGAACGCGCCTCCCGTAGCCGCTCTTCACGCACCCCCTTTCCCTCCGCACCGCCCCCGCGCGAAGGCCGGGCTGCTGAGAAACCGGCCCCGCCCACCACTGGGTCGTCGCCGCAGACGCCGCTGCTAACGACCTCCCCGAGTCGAGAGGGAGGATGCAAATCATCCCCTCTCGCCTCAAACGGCCGAAAAGAAGAAAATTACGCGGAGCGGGAAGGGATAAAACCGAACGAGAGAGTACATATCTAATTAAAAAATTAAAACATAAATCTCCTCCGTGCCCGAGGAAAGAAAACCTCTCCTGTGGCTCATGGGAACCCACTTAGACCACATCCTTCGGTATGCATGATTTTAACGCCTTTATCTAACGTTTTCATCGGTAACGTATTTCCTCGCTGGTCTCTTTCATCCTGAATATGATGCATGTTTAAACATTACTAACCCATGTATGCTAGGAAAATAGAGAAGAATATATTCAGATTAATGCATTCCTAACCAGTAATCACTTGATTACTATGTAGATACTAACCAACTAGTTGCACATGACACTTATGTCTAACAGGTTTCCACGTAGTAGTAGCATTGTAGCTCTTAGTTGCATGTAAGTAGCTAATGTTTGGTGATCTTCACCCTATTCCACACACCCTCATTGTGGCTGGCAGGGTATTACGTAGATTTAGATCTAAAATACTGCCTGTGGATAATGGGAGTTACTCAGCTCAGGGACTTGGGTTCAACTCTATGAGACACTACTGTACTGTGCCTGAATGGGGAGCACAAGTCTAGTACGTTATTCGTAAAATGAAAATTACTCGAAAAATTCAAATCACCCGAATGCGAATCTGACAAAGCAGACAGCAGATATAGTTTTACTCCCACACTTCATCATCAAGACAGAAGCGAAAATTGAAGAGGAGTCACCTGATGGACCGAGCGATATGAGAATTCTATTTATCCATGCACGATACACGATCAGCACGCAACACGCAAACTCTTTCAAACACATAGTACCTACATCATAGCTAATTAATAAGTAACAAAGGTTTTTTCAGCTAACTAGCTATGCAACTTCACGGCTGGTGACCTACCACCCCCTGCCACACGCTTTTTGCGATGGCCCGCAGGGCAAAACGTTGTCGTGTGTTCCTATAATCATCAGCTTATACACTTATCATGCAGTTATGCTACTCACTCCGGAGATGTTAACGCATATTGATACGCAATGGGTAAAAAAAGTATAGAAAAGTACAAATTGCTACCGTTTGTTCCATTGAAGCATTAACTATAAAAGCGAAAATAGATGAATACTTAACGAAATTTTATCAAACTTAAATCAAAGAATTAAAATCATTTGTTTTTATTGATAATAGCTCCTAGTAAAACCAAAAAAGATATCATGATAATATTTTAAAGTTTTGTTCAAAAATAATTTATGGCAAATTCCTGCGTTTAACTGAAAGCTTTATTTTGTAAATTCCACTTACTTTAAGGACCCTTATTCATGTAACTCTAACTTTTGCAGGAATGTGTTACTCCATATACCAAAAACTCTTGGGCTATATCGCTACGTAAAATGCATACATCTTACCCTCGCAAAATATTATTCTTTTTGATCCGGAAGCCATTAATAATTGGTTTGAATTCTTTTCTAACATCTCAAGTCCAGATGAAGTCCCTATATCAGCGCTCTGATACAATACTCAGCACCCTACCACCACGAAATATCGTGAATTGTTCACAAAAAGGGATGAGGAAGGAGAAAAATTATTTTCTTGTGGAGATGCTTCTTCCCATTGGGAAGTTAACCTTTCAACTCAAACAAACTCCTTTCCCCACACAAGCCCACGGCATCCGTGACCGCGCAAACATTCAATAGAAAGCGTTTCTAATCCTCCTTGGGTTTTTACCTCCCTGATTCCCATCCTCCAAAGCCTTCAACGCAAATTGCTTCCACCGTGAATCAATGCTGCCTCCGGCCCCTAACCCCAGAGTATCCGCAAAACACACGATCCCGGGACCATTTGTTTATGATAGGAAAACAGGTGTCTTGCGTCTTCCCCCGTCAGTCAATGGGAGGTTGAAGGATAGGGGATGGTGAATGTCGATACTTAGGGGAAAAACACCCACATCCTTCCCCTCTAACCTATTTAAATCCCCCATCACACCCGATATTTCCACCCTCTCCAACCCCAACCACCAGAGAGGAAAGGCCATTCCTTACTCAACACTCCTGCTGAAATGGTGGGCTTTCAAGGCGGGAAGCTTGAAGATCCACACGGGTTGTTTGGCTTCGGTTGTTTGGCGACGACTGAAATTAGTATGGGCGTCTTAAATTCATTTCCATCGGAACTGATGCCCTCTTCTCGCCCTCCGCTGTTGTCCTAGGCAAGAAAATAAAGGCAGAAGGAAGGGATACGGATGGTGTGGGTGGAGGGAGTGTGTGAAAGGGAGAGGGGATGGGGAGAGTGAGAGAAAGAACGTTGGATCGAACGCTTTTGCTTCCCTGCCACAATACTTAGGTTCTCCGAAACGATCGTCGTGCTTATGCGTCGGCTGGCTTGATTGAGCGATGCGAAGAACCGTTTCACGGTCGAGAAGGGATTAATAACCGGAGACTACTGCCCAAGGTCAACCGGCGGCCAATTCCACATCGGAATGATTAAAAGTATCTCCCATAATGGATGGGTAATTTAAAAACTCGATCTTCAACGCAGAATTGAAGCATAACTCATTTAGTCCATTATTTTTCTCCCGTTAATGAATTATATTAATAATGTTTGCTTAGTTTGGACTTAATTAAACTGGGCGAAAAAAGTAGTCTTATGAATATATCTACGTCTACATAATACCCTGCAAGCCACCATAAAGGTGTGTGGCAGGGCGTGAATTCTCACCAAACATGCACTGCATATCATGAATAAAAAAGCATAAGTAATGATATACTAGTCTCAACATCACTTCAATACTATAAAGATAAAGTGGAACAACGTAATCGGCCATATCATGACACACAGTGTTAAGTAATTTAAGATGCAAAAGAGAAGAATAATATAAAGATGGAAAGGGTCGCTGACATAGAAGAATTGATTATAAATCTGCGTGTTCAAGTCCATATAAGAACTGCTGATTGATGATGATGAAGACGGCAAAATTTTGATACACCATTGCCTTCTCTATATCCTCGACTACAAGTGCGAGAAGAAAACTAAATCAAGATATGAAGGGTTAACCGAATATTGCCGAGGTGTGGGAATGCTATTGATTTATTAATTATTTCTCTTTTCCTCTACCGAATCATTATATTGAGATCACTGTCACACTGTCAACAATGGACACCAATATCACCATTTCCTTTGGTTTAACACTCCCATTGACTCAATTTTCCTATCGATACGTTTCTCCTTTTAATGTATCATTCATCATTTTCCTAATTCATATCATCCACAAACTTCTTCTATGCATTATTGCGCAACTTTTTCCATCAAATTGTGTGATCTGTATTTATTCAATAGCGATCTTAAATGAATAATTTAGGCGTTGACCTTCAGGGAAAAGAAGATCAAAGCAGATTAAAATTAGTTTGAGGTGCTGTTATGAAGAAGGAAAAAGAAATGATGATGGGTATATAGAAATTCGGGTTATAGAGAACGATCAATGGTTGAGGAGGCAGGAACATAGCTGAAGGAAATTATAAGAAGGCCAAGCATGTGCGAGAAGCAATTAAATACAGGAAAAATACACCGAAGGCCACCATATTAGTTTGAATGCTGAGAAAAAGAGGAAGATCGAGCAATAAGGCATAATGAAATGGTTGAATGGAGGAGATTGTGTGCTGAACAAAGAACATATCATATTCACAGATATATTTCATCAATATTTTAAAAATTCCACTACTCTCGAAGCTTTGTGACAACTTGGGCCACTCGTTTTCACGACCCCTTATTTAATCCATAACCCTTATAAAAACCACAATTTACGCTCGCATTTTTATTTACATTGCCATCAGCGTAGAAACGGAAGCAAACCTATGAGAATTATTCATATTAACAGAAGGAGCTCTTCATTTCTTATCGTTTCTAAGCCTTTAACTACCGATTCTCTATTTCGTAAACTTATTGCTGCCTCAGGAAGAGAGGGTTAAGGACATATTTTAATCTCATTTAACTCCTATTTAAAGGCAAAGTTTTGTAAAGTTCTCTTGGCTTCTCATAAGGCGGGTCAACCAAATTTCTCATGAAGATTTTCATGCGTCGTTAACAATTTGTGTTCACACTCATTAGCTCTCATATATGTTTACAGCTATGTAAATCGGCTCAAAATTTGTGAGTTCGCCTGAAATAGAACTCATTCAAGAGGGGTCATACTTAATTTACCAATCTATCGGTTCGACCTGGAGTTATAAGTTCGCCCCCTTTCTTCCCTACCTTACCATCTCCTACCTTACCATCTCCTACCTTCACCATCTCCGTATATAATGAAATCCAGACCATGAAAACCCTATTATCCATCATGGGCTTTATCCGTGTTTGCGAGACTGAAATCACTGTTGATAACTGAGGTGCCGAATTGTGGCCAAATATAATCTCCGGTCGCGTAATCCATTTTCACGGTGCCAAGTGGGTAATTGTGGAAATTGCTCACTCCCCTTGCATTGCTAGGAAGCCGCTTTCGCGCAGGGAGGCACGCTGGGAAATGTGGTCTGATTTCATCGCCTGTCCTACAATTTTCTTCGAAACGAAGTTCATTCTTTTCCACGTTTGTGCCAAAAGTCTCGTAAGCCAATAGTTTCTTTTTCAGATCCGTCATTGGGCGAAGAAGTAGAAATCACGCCATAACCTTGCTTTTTTGAATTAGGAACGGTACATTGGATCCTACCATAGAGTCGAAAAATAAATATGAGCAGCACGATAGTCTTCTGTTCTTTCGATCAATAATAGAGATAATAAGTTTACAGAGGCCTTCAATATGTCGAATCAAAGAGCTTGTCTTGAGGCTCAAATCTATTGCACGATTCTCATCTAAATTTATGCTATTTTATAATTACGTCCTAAGAATTAGAACCAGGTAAGTGTATATCAGCAATGAATACAATTTTGGAAACCCAATAGGATAGCTAAACATGGTAAATGAAACAAACTTTGTACTTTCCACAGAGCTTTATATGTTCCCCGATCGATTTCAACGACTAAGCGTCATTTTCAAGGGGGGCCAACTAAAGCCAACAAAATGACGCTTAGTCGTTGAAATCGATCGGGGAATATATAAAGCTCTGTGGAAAGTACAAAGTTTGTTTCATTTACCATGTTTAACGTTCGCAATTTCTACAAAGTATCGCCTTCATCCATTAATTCACTACGATAGCGTTTAAGGGCGAGCGATCGCCTCAATTCGAACCTTACATCAAAGTATCACTTCGTACATCACGAGTTCTTCCTATTTCCACTCATACCCAAGCGTTTTATTTTTTCTGAATCGTGCGCTAACAATGTTCTCGTTGTGTGGAGCATGGGCTCATTAATGAATCGTTATTCCAGCCGAAATTACCAATTATTTTCGTTTTATGAGTTGTGGTAGGTTTTGTGAGTTTTGGTATATGTTTTATGAGTTGTGGTACGATTTTACATAATATGTTCACATCAGCACGATTAGTATCATTAACGACCTATTCATCAATTCTCCAACTGGCAGCCACAATACGTTCAAGTCACAAGGTTTTAGTGACCTTATAACGGAAGATGTGCATAATTGCACGTTTAGGAATACCTCATTTGACAAGGTCGTACGAAATAAGGTTAGCTGTTTACGGATAATCATAAAAAAATATTTTGCACTGTCGAACATAAGTTGATAATAGGAAAATATCTATTCGATATACTTATTATTTCCAGGTTACATGAAAATTAAATTCTACCAGTCTCTGAAAGCCTTATATTTAATAAGTTTGCGTTAAATGTTGACGATCAGTTTGCCGATCTCTTTTAAGTAATCGCCACCCTTTAATTACGGTTATGAGAAAAGAAATTTTCTTTGACGCAGTTCATTCTGATCGTGATCGGCGAGAGCTTCATTATTCCGCAAAGCTGTTATTAGAGGTTACTCAATAGCTATCCCATTCTAAGTGCACGGGAAGGAAAATAGAGATCTTTTTCTTTCATGTATCATCAGGAGGTTCTTTTACGAGCACACAATCAAAGGTAATCACCGAAGAGATACGCACAAGGACGAAGAAGGGGCAATGTACTTTATCTAACATTCCACCGTCCCTCTACTTCTTCTTCACAAGATAATTGCGTTTAGTTCAGCTGCATTTATGTTGTTTCCTCAAGTCACGTACGGACGAGACAGAAAAAAATAATTACCGAGACAGTATTGTTTGCCAAGTGAGGAGTGGAATACGGTTATCTGACGTCTTTGATTTAAGTCCACGGTCGTTTTGTACACAGAAGTGCATTACCATTAGCAGAGTAATTTTCCTTTTTTTATCACATCATGAAGGAGGAAATCATAATATAACACAGTATCAGAGATACTGCTTATTGCTAATGACTACCGCATTTCCAACTCAAGTCTCGAATATGAAATATGAATATGCAGCCACGTAATGCTTCAGAGAATAATCAAAAATAATAATAGCGTCCAATTCTCTGCGAGAAATATAGAGGGGGAGGATTTATGACTCTTACAAATGCAACATGCTTCGTTTCACATGAAAAGGAACAAGCATATTAATAATAAATTGCGCAGCTTGAAGCAGCTTAAAATTGGGGAAATGGCATTGACAAAGAGCAAGGGATATTTTCGGCGCAGTCTTCAAGGCATTTGGGAAGTTTTCCAAGTCATTTATTGCTTTAAACGGTACAATTTGCATTGCACAACTCTCCATGAATTAGGATGCTCGATGAAAAGCCCAAACATAAACCGCAGATCGTGCAATTTATGTTCCTCATGCATAACCACAAATATATTAGCATATCATTTATCCCTTATGGAACATAACCTTTGCTCTTGCAAAATGAATTCAACCTGACCTGAATTGATGAAGCCAGTTAAATTAAAATAAGTTAAAATTTTGTGGCTTCCACATTTTTATATATTCTTTGGAAGGAACAAAGTTTTAACTTATTTTATTATGACATCCCTCCATCAAGTGAAAGTTTAACTTTCGATTTTACCAATTAAAGATTATTGCTTGTTATTTTTAACGAATTTCCGGTATTCTTAAAGTTGACAAAACATATTTATCTCTATTTTCCCCGTTCCTAAAATTCAAATACTTCAGAGCCTTACTCCAACTCATTCCGTTAATATCTTAGGAGTTTATCCCTTATACAGTCATGGCTAGTTTGGGAGACTATTCTTATGCAGTTATATCTTACAATTAGAGCCCCCATCATTAATACACGTAAGTAGCTACTCAAACATGAAAATCTTAGATTAGACGGTGCAAAATAACAATTGCCGTTAGAGCACTGTAACCTGTAGTCCACAAAATGTCTCGTTTTTTTGCCACGTCCCCCAAATATTTTTTTCTTTGCGCTTACATTGGTCAAATAGGTGTATATCTCTATCATATTCTGAAAGAGTACTTGCTACCCATTCTGAGGGATTGAGTCTGAATCCCGGCAGTGTTACATTTTTCATTATCATACAAGTCCTCACTTGACTGCAGCGTGGACGTGCAGTGATCGTACGTTTAAAGTTTTTCTACAGATTCTTTCATAACTACTAGTTTCCCTGGGAATCAGCCATTTCTCCAAATTAACATCTTAATCTTAGCATAGCTTAAATATAGCAAAGCTTTTCAAAGCGTGTAACTCCCAAAAGTTTACCAGTATAATATTATACATATTCTCCTAAATAAATTCCAAACAATATTTTCAGCAAAGAAGTTAAAAATATTTTGCTAACCCCAACTTACTATGGTAGACTGGACCATAATTACAAAATTAGATAAATTGATTGCCGAACTGACAGATTCAAAATGTCGTTTTTTCCTCGTACAATTAGGGATATGAATAGCGGTAAATATTTCCAATACGAGTGAATCAATCCATAGCGTAGGTAGTTGCATGATGGTATAAGGACTTGAAGGTAACCAAACTAACAGCACATTTTTGCATTCTTAATTTGCTATTTTTATCTTTTTAAACAGTGCAGTTTAGACTAATATATTAATACAAATCCTTTTAAATGCATGATATGTAGTGCATGTTTGGCGAGAATTCACCCTCTGCCACACACCTTTGTGGTGGCTTGCAGGGTATTATGTAGATGTAGATAATTTACCAGGTTAATACGTAGATTATTGGTTTGATAGGAAATAATTAATAAGTAGGAAAATCAGAAGAGAACCTGGAGAGTAAATATTACACAAAATGATATTACTTCATACAGTAACGATAAAGGTGAGAGGAATTATGACACCGGTGAAAAGTTCCTGAACTATGGAAGGTTGGAAAACTTGCTCCGTTTAATCGTAAGCGTGCGGGTAACTGAAACGCGGTAATAACACCTGAACTATAGACAACTACTGCGATGTAAACTGAATTGTTGGAGCAGGTAAGAATGGAATTGTAATCCCAGGCAACAAGATTGATCTGTTACCGAAGATCTTTAAGACAGAAAAAATAAATACACTAACTTGGGCACGATTAAAACGGTAAGCTTAGAGAGAAGGACAGAGATGATTAAAATGTTATAACTTCATCGAACATACAATAAGAGACGATAGGTAGAATTCGAATTCTTTTTATTCTACTCCAAACAGTAATACCTTGCCCACCAGTCTCCAGTGAACCTATCTAGTGTCACGTCAGGGTAAAAGGGACCCGCTGTGCATATGTAAGAGGACCAAAGGAAGCCATAACTCCTCCAAGCACATTAGAATAACACCGTGTCCGATGACGCCTTCAGACAGAAGGTTCCCTCCGGCTTTTTCATCTTCCTTTCCAGTGTCTTTTATTTTATTTTTTTGCGTTATTTTAAAGGAGTCCTCGAGAAAAATGCGAGGGAAACATTTTTTCTTCCTTTACTCCTCCCTCGTCGGAAAAAGGACGAAAAATGGACCTTAGCTCTGACTCTTCCGGCCACTCCTCCTGTTCCCACCCCTACCTACTTCCACCGACTCCTGAGCGTACGTATGGTCGGAATCTTGGAAGAAACAACTCCAAATCTTCATCTTTGACTCTCTCTCTTTCTGGCGCGCCTCTTTTACCTTCCCAGTAGATTTGAGCTTTTAGGAACTCCAACGACTAAGGTCATGCCGCACCATGCAACCTAATATCTAAATCCTAAGACAAAAAATAAACATGTTTTTGCGATTTTCGTAGGTACTCGCCAAGGCCATGGATGTTTCGTTCGACTTAGGATTATGATCTTAGGCTGCACGGTAAGATAAAACCTTAGCCGTCAGGTTACCTAAAAATCCAAGACTACTGCTACTATTAATATTATGCGTTAATATTACATTTGTAAATCGCAGCATTTTCAACACATAGCCCCTTAGAATGAACACCTATATAAAATGTAATGGAGCCCGGATAAAGTCAGTTCCTTTCAGATTGATCTGCTACCGAATATGTTTAAGATATAGCAAAAAAAAACAAATTCACCTAGTTGGGTTAGATTAAAAAGGTAAAATTAAAGAGGAGGACAGAGATGGTTAACATGGTATGACTTCAGAGTATACAAAGAGGCACACAGAGTAGATTATACTGAAGTTACCTAAGATATAAATAAATGGACAATATGAGTTTTATATCTGTGCAAACAATTAAATACGCAATGATTTTGTGTAGGTCATCTTAAGGAGGTTCTTCTGAAATATGGAGTGTATGCCATTTTTTTCAAAACTACAATGCATATCCATTTTAGGCCAATATACCGATTGGTGATATGATAATGCATTACACTGTTTATCACACATCTGAGAAAAATGAATTGAAATATGGTCATTAAAACATAATATAAAAGAAAATAGCTTTGACGGAAAATTGACATAAGACGCACCTCTTTATGTGGATTGTCACATTTTAAAAATGACTGACTTTACGTGGCCTTTTTCAATCATGTCAATTTGCACTAAAAAGGAGATAACTCTCAGTTACATAAAGGTGGCGCAAATGAACTAAATAACTGTGCTTCATGGATTAGGAAAGGGTTATTACGAACATATGGTTAGATTATATTGTTAGATTATTTATGTTAAGGATAAGACATTTCGTATCAATCGCATCAACCGAACTAGACTACTATGATCGTATGACTAAAACCACGTTATAAGTAATGTGGTCATGCTAAAAGAGCATGTAAAAATTAAATGATATCTATTAGCGTACTTATAAAGTCATTAATTTTTCAACAAACAATAGATGAATGGCAATTTTGGTATTTATCTGAATCGGCGTTCATACGTTAAATAACATGGATTTTTCAAGGGATTTGCCACACGGAGTCGGAGCAGAATATTAATAAATATTTTCTTGAAAATTATGTGAAAAGTGAACTTTGAAATATATCCGCTCTTAAAATTAATATTAGTAAACAATAGAGAAGTAGGGTAGGCATTAGGGCGTGTAAGTTTTGGACATTTTTCGCAGATTATTCACCCCCTGCTTTTGAGGAAGCTTGCTGTGCACTCAAGACATCTAAGATGCTCTCACTCAAAATCCTCCTCTTCCCGGCCGAAATTCTTCTTTTTATCACATATACATGCATATCCTTCACCTCCCCATTTCTTTCTCTACTTACGTATGCGAGATACCCTCTCTCTCCCACCATTGCCTTTCTTCCCACTTCTTCCGCCCCAGCCCGCGTGCCGAAAGAGATTTTTTACGCGGCGAAAATAATAAAACTGTCGCCTCAAACTTATGAGCGGGAGAAAGAGATAGAGAGGGTGGAGCAAAGTGGAAAGAGGTGGGGATCTCCCCTCCATACGACTCGCTTTTTTTTCTCATTCCATATTATTTTATATTTTTACGGCCGCTACCGGCGCTTCATGCTACCTCCCTCTCATTTCGCCGCTGCAGGCGCCTTCAAGGAGTCGCCCCTGGGCCCGAAGGGGAAGGGTTCTTAGCTTAGATAGAAGTGGGTGGCTGAAAAGTGTAAGCAGGGGTAAAGAGGATAAACGCCTATTTCGCTATCAATCAGCTCTAGATCATGAAGCAGGAGACGAAGAAAGTGAGGGAAGTAATATTTTAAAGTAATTCATGGATTCTCTACTTTAGTATACAACACCAAAATTTACGACAGTTAAAGTGCTGGTACAAGATTCCCGATGTCATGTAAGGACCTTCAGAATGTGCGAAACTCTGCTTCATTTTTTAATCCCAGGACAAAACGTTTTAGGAAAAGATTCGATGATATCATATACATACATACATAGTATTACAATCCTAGGACTGGTATACTGCAGCCCTCCATTTCTCCCTATCCCATGCCAGTTCTTTCATCTCCCTATGGCTCCTCTTCCCCGTTTCCTTCTTGACTTGCCCCAAGTACTTGCCTCTCGGTCTTTGTCTGGGGAATTTCCCTTCAAATTTTCCCTCCATTATGCTTTCCACGTAATTGTTGTGTCTCATGACATGGCCAACCCACCGTGTTCTTCTTTGGCGTATGGTGCTCCACAGTGCTCTTTCTTCTCCAATTCTTCTGTATACCTCCTCGTTTTTCCACTGCCCACTGCCACTGTGCCAGTGCCACTGCCCACACGAATGTTTTAACGCGCTGTTTCCTTGTCTCCAGTCTTATTCTCTTTGAGCAGAATAGTGGCCTTTTGGCCATGAATGCCGTCTTGGCTTGGGCTCTTCGACGCTTGATATCTGTCGTGCTTCTTGCATCCCAGGTGATGGTGCTCCCGAGGTAGGTGAATGATTCCGATTGCTCAAATCTTTCTCCTTTGAGGCGGACGTCGGCCATTGTTTTCTCTCTTCCGCACACAAGCATTTTAGTTATCTTCTTATTGACTTTCATGTTGTATTTCTGGAACACTTTTTCAATTATGTTCAGTGAGTTCTTTAAGTCTTCCTCGTTTCTTGCTACGATAGCGGTATCATCAGCGAAGCGTAGCATGTTGATTTCTTCTCCATTCACTTTGATTCCTTTGGTACCTTGTTCTTCTATTTCTTTTATCGCTTCCTCCATGTACATGTTGAAGAGTGCTGGCGACAGGTTACGTCCTTGTCGGACTCCTTCGTTAAATTTTTTTCCGTCTTGCGTACGTATTGTGGCCACTTGGTCCTTGTAGAGCTGGAAAATGATTCTTCAGTCATTGTAGTCCAAGCCAAGTTTTTCCATAGTATGGAACATCTTATTCTATTCTACATTATCGAATGCCTTCTCCAAGTCTACAAAGGTTATATACAATGGTTTGCTCACGTGGATCATTTTCTCTATCAGTAGTCTCAGGCATAGTTTTGCCTCTCTCGTCCCCCTATTCTTCCTAAATCCAAATTTGTTTTCTGACAGGTTTTCTTAGATTTTTCCTTCAATTATTCTGCCTACTATCCGAGCAAGGATTTTGGAGGCATGTGACACTAGACTCTAGGTTCGGTGCTCCTCGCATTTCTCAGACCTTGCCCACTTCGGTATGGTCACCATTGAGCTCCTCTTTGAAGTCTTCTGGCAGATTTCCGGATTCGTAGCAATCTTGGATTATTCCATATAGTGCGTCTTGCGCTTTTTCACCAAGTACTTTGATTACTTCTCCGCTGATTTTATCTTCTCCGGGCGCCTTTCCAGTCTTCAGGTCTCTTACTGCTCTCTCGAATACGCTTCTTAGTATTGCTGGACCGTGGTTGTCTTCCTCCACTTGGTTCTGGTCATTTATAAATGCTTCTCCTAGGGGTATCGAGCCTCGGTATAGCTCTTCAATATACTTTTTCCGTCTATTGCTGATTTCTCTCTCTTACATTAGCAGTTTCCCATCCAAATCTATGATGTTTTTGCATCTTGGGTTCCTTTCTCCGAAGTGCCTCTTGATTAGGTTGTATGCCGTTTCTGAGTTCCCCTTCACAGTAGCTTTCAATCCATTCCTCTTTGGTCTTTTTCGATTCCCTGATGACTTGATTCCTTAGCCTCTTATAGTGTGCTTCTTCTGTTTCATTTCTTGCGTTCTTATACTTTCTTCTTTCTCCGATGAGGGCTATTATGTGCTCCGTTATCCATGGTTTCTTGATTTCAAACGACTTGCTGGCCAGTTGTACCTCTGCTACTTCTGTGAGAGTCTTCTTGAGGCTATTTCATCTCTCTACTCCACTTTGGTTGGATTCCTTTGCTATTTCCAGCTTCTCATCAATTGCAGCAGCGAATTTTCTCCTCCTTTCCTCCTGTTGCAGTGTATTAGATTCCATCTTTGTCCATGTTTCGTCCTTCTTGTAACTTCTTGTATCTAAGTTGACTTTCCATTGCCACTAGATTCTAATCACTGTTGATATCCTCCCCGGAGTAAGTCTTGCAATGCTTCATTTGGTTCTTGTACCTTCTCCTTACCAGAATGTAGTCAATCTGGTATCTGGCTCTGTCTCCTGGCATCTGTCATGTGTATCTTCTCCGTCGGTGTTCATTGAAGAGGGTGTTTGCCACCGCCAAGTTCTTCTTACTGTAGAATTCCACAAGTCTTTCTCCTCTCTCGTTCCGTTTCCCCGGCCCAAACTCTCCTACTGTAGTCATCTTTTCCCTCTCCAACCAAGGAATTCCAATCTCCCATTACTATCAGGTTTTCCTTCCCTTATACTGTGCTCGGGACCTCTTCTAGTTGCTCGTACATTTCTTCGATTTCTTATTTCGAATGGTTGGACGTTGGAATGTTCACCTGTCGGTTCCCCTTCTATCTTGGTTTGCATTATCCTTTCGTTGTACTGACAATATGCCTTCCCTCTTCTTCCCCATTTTTTCTTCAGAATGAATCCTAGCCATCAAGTCATACTTGAATGGAAAGCTGCATTTTCTAGGGAGGGTAATATGGTGGTTTCCCGCTGCCTTCCACATCGCAGTACTCCGACCGATTCCGTGAACTTCACTCTCGCTCGAAGCCATGGCAGTTGATACCGGACCAATCCTCTGGATCTTCGCCATCAGTGCCTTCTGGTGAAACTGCTGCCTCTCACCAGTGGATCCGAGTAGTTGAGAACAGCTTGTCGTCAACTCCCAAAATTTCCAGAAAATAACTCGTGCTTTTTTATTTTCAAAATTTGTAAATTTGGAGGCCCCGGATTTGAACCTTCGGATTGGGAGACGAGCGCGCTAACCACTACACCACCGCTGCACCATATTAGATGATATTGATGACATCCGATGATATCAATAGATATCAATAGGGTAAAAACTAATTATTACCTAATTGATTTCTATGAAAAGTTTAATTTCATAAAAGCCATCGCTGAATCAACAATTGTATGAAGACTTTAAGCAGGAGTAGATTGAAAAATGGCGCTTAGAACTATAGATTTCTCTTCACATATTCAATAGGTATTGACGGAGGGATTTAAAATTTTACTTTTCGTTATAAGTCCTATATATCCTGTTTATTAACTAATATCATATTTTTTAGTATTTTTGTATTTAAAAATTTTAACTCACTTTCGAAGGTCATTGTTTCACGTTTTAGAATTTGCATTTCCCTATTTATATTTACGCAGTAACTCACATCATACATATTTCGTTATCCTTGACGGAAGTAACTGTCTATGGTGCTAAAAGGTCATAATTTTGAATACAACAAAAAGATACAACTGTCTTGTCAAAAATTGTAGTATTTGTTATAAATACAGACATGAAGGCTAAAAATAGGAGCAGTATCAAGTGGTCCTTTTGCAGTAAAGTCATTATATCAGCTTGTCCACAGTGATGGCTAATGTTCCCAAAACAATGACTGCACAAACGACAAAACTAACCTACGTGCTTTTCTAGCTCCGAGGAATGAAAGAGTTGTTTGGCTATTGTTTTTAAAATCTCTTTTACCTTCGAATTCCATTCAACTATCAATAATATATTTATTTAGGGAAACTTTTAATAAAAAGCAAGTTATGAAGTCCAACTTTCATTATCCTTAAAATGATTTTCCCATGTTTTAATGAAAAATCAGCTGTTTTTAGCGACCATAATACTGTTGGAGGTCATGACATATAAATTAGCAGCGTGCCATTGGTAAGCGTAGGAATGAAGTGTAATCGAGTTCGGGGCATTACCAAAAATAATTCCATTCAAATTAAAATTTTTTCTATATTTTCAAAGTTATCGTTTCTTCAAATAAAAACATTAAGTTTTTTTTGACCCTTCAACCCGTACTGTTTAATAAAGTTCTCTGCTGATCTGATTCCTCTGAAATAGTGAAAATATAACGTTTTCAAGACCCGTATCGAAAATAATAACATAAATAGAGACACTGGTGTTAACCTCAGTAACACCTGGAGGCCAGTAATAAATTGCATCCAAGAGATGAGGAAGGGTGGCCCGGCGGCGAATATTCAAGAATGCCAACAATCGGGCCCGTTAAATTTAAACCGACTTCTCGACCAATCAGGAGACACCTGACCGGGGCGAAAGATATATACGTTGGCAGTAATGGAGCCTATTAACCGGTGTTAAGCCCGAGAAACATTTCTTCATAGTATTCGCCGGGAAAGTACTAGATCTTATAAGACCTATCTACATATAATAAAAAAACTGTAAAGACACTTGCTATGAATTCGAAAAAGGATATTGATTTGTTTTGAAGCAAATATTAAGAATTATCATCGGACACCACTTCATATCCTTAAAAAATAATGCCAAAACGTGGAGTTAATTGCTATTTAATTCATATTTATAGGCTTGAAAAATATCCTTAAAAAATACGATTTCTTCACTATCTGGCAATTGATTCTGTGAGAATTATGTGGTGTACCTGTATAATGAATCTCAGAGCTTTGCTTTGATAGGAGATAAACAGAAAATGAATCATTCCAATTTCAACACTTTAACGCTAATATACACAATGTTCCTTTTTAATGAGAGCCAACAGTGAGAAATGGGTAGCGGATGGTAGTGAAGCTTCAACACTGAACGGAAAGCCTTCACTAAGTTTAATGAATGCATTAAACTCGAGGCATTCACCCCGGCAGAACACAAAAAGAAGCACATTTCGGCGATATAACCGGAGTGAAAAAAATTCGCCAAATAATTTTCCTCGCTACAGTTTGAATAAAACATTTCCTGAGTCCGGAATTGATTTAAGGGAGAGATTTGTTTTTCATTCAGTGATACTTTCCCGATGTTTTGAAGCCTTCCTGTGCACACCCTGCCCAGTCATAAAATGCCTATAGAAAAACGTTTCTCCGGCTTCCCTCTCATTATGGACACTTTCCAACTTTTCTCGGCCACTATTGGTGTAATAAAATGGAAACTGGGTGTTGAAATCGGTCAAAAACGTATTCACATGGAAGCCAAGCAAAATATTTTTTTGTAATTGAATGCTCCAAATAAATGGCGAGAAAAGTTATGTGCTGACAAATCCCTGCATGGGATTCAATATTCGCAAATATTTCATTAAAATCCAGTGTTATTTAAACGTCGGCCATTTGCTTAAACATCACCAAAGTTCAAAATGTCAAGAAAATGGCACTTACCACAAACTAAGAATGTGAGCACCAGAGAGGAAAAGAGGAAGAGGAAAATTCGGGTTCTCCCTACTCTTTTTAACTTTCCATTTATCTAATAATTATTTCCCTTCACTGTTTCTCGATTTAGTACCTAGTGGGTATTTTCTTCCTATCTCGGTACACAGTGTCCATAAAGCATTTTCATATCCTCTCCTTTCTCGTTCACCCAAAATTATAACCTCCATAACGAACTTCACAATTTCGTTGTACCTAAGTACCGCATTTACACGAATATAAGACGCCCACGAGTATAGGATGCACCCCAGATTTTGAGGCGAAAAATAGTGAAAAATCGTTTGATCACGATATAAGAGGGACCCAGAACAAAAATTAACTAGTCACAAAAATGAGCAGAAATGAGGTTAAATTACCTCAGAATGGCGCACTGATTTTAAAACCACTTAATCGTAGCGAATTCAAAGCGCACGAACTAGCCGTGAAAACTTCTAGCTTTAAGTTTTCACGGCTAGTTCGTGCGCTTTGAATTCGTTAAAAAAGTAAGCACCTTAGTGTTTCAACGTGGCCCTAACCTCGTGGACGGTGGCGCTATGCGCACGACTTGGCTGCCTTATGACATTTATATGTCTAGCAGTCTGTGAACATCTTGTTCCTTTAGAGCCTTATAATTTCCACAGAGGAAGATGACGCCTTGGTAGCTCAACTGGTAGAGTACCTGGCCGGAAATCAGGGGGTCCGGGTTCGAGTCCCGGTCAAGACGAAAGGTTTTTTTCTCTGTGGAACATTTGCTATAGCACTTAATCGTAGGGTAATCCCACTTTCTACAAAGATTGAATGAACCTATTTCGCGGACGAAGCACGAATCCACAACTCGATTTTTTCGAGATTTTCTGCTTTTGTACACTCGTATAAGACGCACACGCGTATAACATGCACCCCACTTTTTGGGCCTCAAAAATCGAAGCAAAAAAGTGCGACCTATAAGCGAGTTCATACGGTATGTGTTCTTATGATTTGAAGTTTGATTTATTGGGTGATTTGAAAATTAAAATGAATATGGATGAGAAAAAATAATTTGTAAACGGGCCGCATTGTAATAATCTCGGTGGCGATAATATGAAATAAAATACGGAGTAAGAAAAGCACTAAGAGAATTTTACTCCAGAAAATATTTAAGAGGAATGTCGAAACTGAAATAAACAGGAAATACAGGAGGTTAGTAAACCATGCTAGCAATGAGTGCGCGCAAGAAGTAGCAGGAGAATGGAGTAAGGAACTTTATTTAGGATACGTTACCTCTCCATGAAACTATCAGCTACATAAGGCCTCTATTAAAGAAATATTTATCGAAAACCTCGAATGTGTTACGAGATAGTATTGAATTAAAACAATTCGGCGCTCCTTGAGAATAAAGTGATATAAATATCCGTCTTCTGCGATAGTGAAATAATTTATTCATGCAGGCTAAATGGCCGGGCTTTGATGAAAAAGCTATAGACGCCTAACTAATCCCGTGGCTCCGTTCCGAAATATTCAAATCTGCTTCAGGGCGGGGATGAATTCGCCGCTAGTTGTTTAGATCCGAACATAAGCAAACTGTAGACTAGCCTCCGTGGAAAATGCCTTTCAACACGCTCTGAGAAATGACAAGATACGCAGCGATGAATTAAGACTTTTTTTTCATGGAGCCTATCCTCCACTTGGTTATTCTCACAGATGGTTGCAACACGACATGCTATCCGGCTCCTAGCGTTTCAAAACAGCCTCTACAAAACCTAAAGCCTTTGCTCCGGCGTACCATTGGAATTATGCGCTTAAAAAGAATAGAAAAATAGTTATGAACAGTGGGAAATCATAACAGGAATATGTAATGAAGATTTTAATACTGAAATTAGAATGGGAGTGGCAGCATTCTTCATATTTTCTCGGAGCCGTGGTATTGGCACGATGCATGTAATAGCAACCAATAATCCCTTTCTTATTATGTATATAACTAGTCATCTAGCTGCATGTGACCCTATTATCTAGCATGTCTCCATTAAATATCCTATTTTAATGTCAATAGTGCATGTTTGGTGATCTTCACCCCTAGCCACACACCCTCGCGGTGGCTCGCAGCGTATTATGTAGATGTGCTGTAACTCTTGGTTCCATGTAAGTAGTGCTTAGACGGGGTGGTAATTTATATATATTTGCATGCCTAGTAGTAGTAAGGATTCTTTATGTTTGATAAGACATGCCTGGGGATGATTCATTCCCTGCCTCACTCCCTTGCGGTGATTTACAGAATATAATATAGAACGATGTAAATGAATGAAGTGGTTTCTCTTTTTTAACTCGTGCATGTTTTAACAAGACAAACAAATGAATGCTCTAGGATTTGTAAGGTCATTATTTATTTGGTTTATAGATGTGCATAATTAATCAACGTTACGTTGCATTGACTAAAAATACCTCATAGTGCACGTGTTTCGCAACTGAATGCTTTATATTTCTAGAGCGTGGTAGCATGATGACTATTGGTAGCAAGTAAGTATTGTCTGATCGGAGTAGTGTTCTTTTTAAATACCTGCATGGAAGTCTCTGATTGATAATATATGCCTAGTAGTGATGTTTTACCTCCTGCCAGACACCTTTGCGCTGGTGTGCAGGATGCTATGTAGATGTAGATGAGAAAAGAACCGACGACTAAAGATTTTTTTATAAATGCTAATAAAACTGGGGAGAAGGCTACTATTTTAAATTGCGGACGAAGAAGTATTTGCATGTGTTTTAATACGACGACAGATTATTTCAGTCTTTATAATCCCTTACAGGTCACTTTAATTGATGCAATGGCATTTTTCTCCCGGAAGGTTTTTAGTGTACCTTTTCTTGCTTGCATTTCTTATAACCAATTGCTCCCTCCTTCAGCTATCTAGATGTAACGTTCGATTTATTTTTGTCTTTAAGGATAAAGAACTGACAAAAAAGAAAACTTAACAAACTTACCTGCTGATATTCACAAAAGAATGATATCTACAAAGAGATGAGTATAACGGTAAATATGCAGGATTTATTCTTTGCGGAATAGGAATACGCCAAACCGTGAAGAACGACGCAAGAGACATTGGATGGTATGTATACACACTCGACCATTTTGTAGTGCCAATCAGATCTTAAGCCGAGTTTACACGATGCATTTACCCGCGCAAGTACGTTGCTGGACAGATGCGTGAATAGATGTCTGGACAGATGCGCGTTCTCGCATTTGAGGAGTGTTTACACGATGCTTGTGTTAGCGCAATTGTTCGACCATTTTCTAGATACGCATTACGCAATTTCTTTTGTTTTACTAGTATCAAGTGCCACTTCTACGAGACAGACAACATCATACCTGAACTTCAGTTATTGTTATTGACTTTGTTGTTGACGACTATAAATTGCTCGCACACATTCACCAAAATAGAACAGGGGCTATTTTCTGTGCACGCATTCACGTATCAAGTGCCACTTCTACGAGACAGACAACATCATACCTGAACTTCAGTTATTGTTATTGACTTTGTTGTTGACGACTATAAATTGCTCGCACACATTCACCAAAATAGAACAGGGGCTATTTTCTGTGCACGCATTTGCGCAATTTTGAGTGTTTACACGGTGCAATTTTGATGGTGAATGTGTTCACGCATCTACCCGCGCGTGTAAATGCATCGTGTAAACTCGGCTTAAGACGCGGATATAATACCAGATTAATGAAAAAGTGATATGAAATATTAGGCAAATCAGGCACCTAATTCCAACTTGGAACGTTCGAAAACACCATTACAACTCAAAAGTTTAAGTTTACCCTGCAAAATTCTCATTTTGTGTTAAAGTTACCTTTCAAATAGGAAAAAAAATTCGGGTTACCGATGCTCAAAACCGGTTTCCATGACCACCGAAGCGTAAATAAAGGTTCCGATCATTTCATACATTGTACCAACAAGTTTGAATAAAAACTCAGGGGAATTATCTGCACTGCTGGAATTAAGTTCCATCACCAACTCTCGAAAAATTGATCAAACGAATGCCGAAGGTAGGTTCGTCTGTTCTAAAAGCGAAAGGAGGATATTTTGAAAAATACAAATAAATGCGGAAAACCTTGAAGGGTTTTTCAAGTCTTTTAATAGTACTATTTTTGTGTGCAAAATATAGACTTTCAAATAAATCTGTCATGAAAATTTAAAAAAAAGTTTGTGAAGGAATTGTATGAGTACTCAATTTCATAGGAAATGGAGTGCAAATTTAAACATTTGACCGGAAGTGTCGGAAAAGTCCAAGAGGAATAATCATTAATCCATTCGAAAAAAATAGAAAGAAAATGACATAAACAGTTGCAAACACGGAAAGAATCAGCAGCCTTTCACCCATATAAACATTGTAGAGAACCATTTCGCTGCGAGATGATGGGACTATTGCCTCGTTATCACTCATGCGTGAACTTCTCTCATGCCTGCAAGCGAGCGTCAACAGTCATTCCGTTTCAATTAATTCCATTTATTTGCTCTTGACGTTCAGTTCGGTCTGGCTACTCCATTTTTCCGCAGCACCAATGGCTTCCCCTCCTCCAGCGTGAGAAGAAGAGATGTTCCCGCTCGGAAAATACATCATCTTTATCTACATAATACCCTTAATGGTGTGTGGAAATGGGGGGGGGGGGGGGGGGGACTATCAGGCATGCATTTAAAATCAAAAGATAATTAATCAAACTCTTACTATCATTTGCTGACGCGAAAGTGCTATGTCATGCAAACAGAGCATACAAGAAACTGAGAGATATAAAGGTACTACTTAGGGAAACAGGTTAGATATGCGATTTCCATAACTAATATGTTAGTCCCAATCAATAACTAATACGTTAGTAAAGGGACCAAAGAGGCCTTTTAGTCGTCCCCCGTCGTCCCCCAAATTAGTCTTTAATTGACAAGTCACAGTCACATGGTAGCAGCAATTGGAAAAATAGAAAACACTCATTCCATGAGTGTTACGCGAGTATGACTAGACCAAAGATAAAAGAAAGGCTCGTATCTGTGCTGCGACACATAACTAACTTAGCATAGGCCTAAAAGTTTGTCTATTTTTGTTTGTAAAACTGATATGGTTACTTATAGGATGCATACACGTAATAACTAATATGGCCTACAATAACATTTGAAATATACTGATTAAAATAACATTTTGTTACACTTTGCAAAAGATCGGGCAAATGGTGGCTCCCCATAAAAAAATTTCTGGGTGTGCCACTGGATAAAAAAAAGAGTTGTAATAAATATTGACTAATGAGACATTTCTTTAATTATATATATTAATGAAATGATATTTTATAAACCAAGCAAAAGTCATGCTGTCATCATAAGATCTGTTAACGATTCCCGACCTATTTCTTTTCAATAATTCAATACAATGACCTAAACCTTTCGTAGCACATCAGGTGATGATAGATGGCCAATAAATATTTATTCTAATGGAAAATTGCATGATTTATCTAATTATAACCATCTATCTCTACTAACTACCTTGTAAGTCACCTCGTGGGTGTGGGGGAGAGGATGAGTTGTCCCTGAATATGTACTATGCACACACACTTAGTCAATTTATACTTTTTACCTAAGGAGAGATTTTTATGGTTATCATTCGGGTCACACACCTTAAATTTCAATTTTTCATTCTACGGCCATTTTCATTCCCTGAGCCTAATTTTTCATTGTTTTCATTCGAATTCCACAACATCACGATTGATACCTCCCTTTTTATATAATCCAAATCTACATCTACATAATACCCTGAAAGCCACTATAAAGTTGTTGTCAGGGGATGAATTCTGGGACTCTGCGCAGCGTTGCCGGTGTGAGTGTCCTGCTCTAGGCTCGCGCGTTATTTCAGGGAACATAAATTCGATATAAAATAAGGTGCTAACTTCAGCTACGTGATTATATCTGAGTCGCTCTGGAAATTTAAAGAGGAAGATGACAGTTTTAGTTTCGTGGCGCAATGATGCATAGTTCCCGAGAAAAAGCGCGGTTATAAATGGAATAGCACAGCAATGAGTACTAAAGTAAAAAGTTTGAACCTTCGTAGACGTAATAATAAAGATATAATTCACCTTGTATTACAATTTTGTTTTAGCCAAACGCTTTGCTTGGCAGTTATTAGACGTCAAAGTGACGCATGGCGCCGTATCGCTAAAAAAATGAGAAACAGGTCCAAAATTTGTTTATAAAAATTATTCTAACAATGTATTCAGTCAACAATAAAATTATATAAATTAATATGTAAATAACGTGAAAATATGACGAACGGTTTCGGAGCTATTTAGGATTAAACAAGTCTGAAAGATTTTGGCGCGGACAGTAGGTGAGTCTGACAAGCCAAAAAATACACCGCTCTTTTCCTTCCCGTCCCGATTCCCTAGTACTCTTTTCCTGGCGTAGAGTCCCTGCCACACATGCTTGAGGTGGCTGGCAGGGTACAACGCAGATGTATGTAGATTTCGAGGCCGCCGTGCATGCAACAGGAAGGAGGGAAGGTAGGTGTGGAGGTTGAGGGAGGGTGGGAGGGAAGTGGCCTGGGGTGGAAACTGAAAGTTAGCAGAGACGGATGAGCCTTACCCAACGAGTTACGACCTGCACCCTCCCCCCTACAACCTCCTCCCTACGCCCTCCTTCCTACACTCTGACGTCCGAATCCGCTGCTGGTCCTCTGGTGACCGCGTGACTCCACACCGCTGGCCAACGGTTTTTCCGCCTCCCTGACCCTTCCCCTTCAAAACCCTTTTCCACCTCTTCCTTCTCCCTCCGCACCCCACCCAGGCTCCCTCTCGGCCAGGGAGAAAAATCGGTACGCATGGCGTTATCATTTTTTTTAATACCTCCCTTCCCTTCACATTCGGTGGCTCTCGGAGAGTGGAGGCCCTGGACCATTGACTAAAGCAAGAGAATGGATTGTGACTTGATGCACGGGAGCGGTGCCAGAATTATTCTTTTATTTTTCGCCATGTCGGTTGGGTCATAATGGAGTCCAACGCCGCAATAAACGACTCGCCGCTCTAGTAAATTATTTAACCTTACCACGGAAATAAGCAATAATTGTCATCGCTCTGGTTTTTTCAGGTGATGCAATAATTTTTCCGTAATAAATGGAACTTCAAATTTTTATATAATGAATAAATGCGAACTCTTGCAAGCGTAAAGTGCGGCATGAAGTACGACCAAAATTTTCAAACTTCATTTTTCTCACCCATTATTTATGCGATTCTCAGGAATTTTCACCAAAAAATAGCTAACGCGAATTCAGGGAAGAGGAATTACACCAATGGCCGATTTTCCTTTCCTCAAAATTTTCTACCATAAGGCATTGAAACTAAGAGAGTCTTATCGCACGATATGTTTCGCAGAAATAATGTTGGTGTGATGATAATATTATAATGCGATATTCCCTGGTTTAACAAACTGCAATGCTATAATTATTTTTATCCACCTAACTAATACCTTTCCAGCTCTATCGAGAGTTCATGGTAAAATATGCATACAAATTAATTATTAATGGTTTTATACAGTCTTTTAGATGAACCACAGCTAAAAGAAAAACTTCTATGACCGTACTAATTACCAATAAAATTAGTACGCTTACGTAGTTCAAGGCTACAGATGATCCACCATCCTCCATACACCTTTAAGGTACCTTACAGGATATTCAGTGTACATCCAAATGTATGTAATACCCTACGAGCCGTCATAAGGGTGTGTGGCAGGGGTAACCTTCACCAAGCCCATGCATCTACATTTGCGTAATATCCAGCAAGCCACTAATTTAAGGTTGTGGCAGGGGGTGAATCTTCACCAAACACGCACTACCTAACATGCTTAAAGAGGATTAGTTGCTATATTTAAGACGATTGATAACAATTTTACGAAGATTCAAAAAGAAAATCAAGAATTCATAAAGGTGCTGTTACTCATGAGAGCAAGATAGCACATAAGCCTTATAACCTGGGTGCATCTGGGTATGCTCAGAGGGGCTTATCTAGGATTTGAACGAAGAACTACTCTCTACAGACTGGTACATGAGATGATAAGGCTGCGTTTGCAAACAAGCATTCATATACATAACACTCATCACAGGGCCCGAGCATTGATGAGAATGAAAGGCTGGACATAGCAGTGAGGTCAGTCACAAGCCGTTCTGACAACCTTAAGGTCTCATCTACATAAGGTCTCATCAAGCTAATGCGTACCGAGGCATGCGTCAAAACATGCATGCGAACCACGCGCATTATAAGAGCTATTGCTAATAAGTAATGAAATAATGAGAGGTAACGGCAGCTCTTCACCTAATATCAGATCATATCGTAATTACTACCTCTAGCATGTCTGGCAAGATATATTTGTGCTAAAATTCCTGCATTTCAAATAATTTGTTGAACCTGAGGTAATGCGTTCCAGGAGTTCAGAGTGATGGAGGCATGCGGATCTACATCTAACACCATCTACATCTACATATACATCTACACGATACTCTGCAAGCCACCGCGAGGGTGTGTGGCAGGGGGTGAAGATCACCAAGCATGCGGATAATACCCCACTGGCGACAATGAAGCCTGAATGAAGGGGTACTTGGAAAGGATTAGGACCCGCCTCTTCTGTACAAAACATTGTATTGTCTATTACCTTTCTTTGGAAACTACATTAAACTTAAGATAAAAATGATAAAGTGCCCAAATTTCATCACAGCGGCGTCAGTTATGTTCTTAAGGCTGTTCTAGGGTATTATTTTCAGTTTTTTTTCCACTGAGAGTTAATTATAATCCTAAAATCTGGTAAAATTTTTATCTATTTAAGCCACAAATATTGTGTTCTTTGAATATTTACGCGCTTCTCATTGATTATTTGACGAATTTTATGGGTGCATCTATTCATATTACAAGTCATTCTTTTTCACGTGCGAAAACATCATGATCCATGAGAAAATAATGAAAGCGGGAATGGTAATCTCATATACTTGGGTCAGCCTTAATTCACGAATCAGCAGCGATGGTGACTCCGGCACTTTTATCCGTTTTAACCTCCTTGACCAAAACACGAGAGCATACCACGTTGCCGAAAATGTCGCTCGAGTAGATCTGGCACCAAACGGGAGTCGCACTTCATTTTCCATGGAAACCTATGGGGAAGTATGAGATACGCAGAAACCGGGATGATCAGCATTAATGCTCCAAAAGCCGTATAGAGTGATCTCAGGCCGACATTGAGAATGGTATCACGATATTGTATCCGGGGCGACGCGTTTGTCGTTCGTTTTCGACTTTCGGCGTTTATCGAAAGCTCGGGGCGGTCGCGTCCACATTCGATGCTCAAGGAATGGCTTATTCCTCACGTAATCCCAATTCCACTGCCTTTTAGACTGCCATGATGTTTGGAGACTTCCACAGAACTGTCGTACATGACGAGCTCTTTAAAGGCTTGCCGATTTACAAATGGATTCTTTGAGGCGTATGAATCAGGGACGAGCCCGACGAAATTTCAAAGAGGATAGCTTTTTAATGAGATATTGTGATTTCGGAGAATTTAAGCAACCCCTACGATGAATATATTACCAAGGAACCTCTACCATCTGAATGAGAGCGCCTCTGAATCAATGCAGCCTGTGCCTCGTAGTCACTTAAATTTACTTTTATGCGGCATCCTTCAGCAAAATTATTAAAGAAAAATTATATACAACTGAAAATGCATGCTTAGAAGTAAGGAAACAATTCATCACATCAGACACCTGGAGCGCGCTTTTGAATGGCAATGTTGCATTGACGATAACGGAGGAAGAAAAGGCTTGAAGAGTTTGAAAAACGGTGCTGTAGAAGAATAATGAAATTAAAATGGATCCAAAAAGTGAATAAAGACGGAATCCAAATAAGAGTAGGAGAAAATATATGCATTCTGAAAACCTTAAAAAGTAGATGGGGAAACTTTAACGACCATAGAAATGATTATTTCATTAATACTTGTCATAGGATTAGTCAATGGGTGGAATAATCTTAACTGCATCTTATAATGTATTTATGTCTGGTAATGGTTCAGACACTGCCATACAATCTTGCGGTAGCTTTCAGGTAATGATGTAGATGATGTAGATGTAGATACATGGAGAAGAAATGCCTTGAATGACATGCATAGAGCTAGTAAAGAAGGATGCGAAAGAAAAGAATAAATTAAATATGATGAGGTAGGCTGATAGAAGAATCCGGTGGAGAGTTGGGTCAAGCCAGATTTCATAAGATAACAATCATGAGAGTGCTGTATGATTATGATTATGATCTTGGAGTATTGTTTGGCGTAATACTTCATAGAATTATATGTTCGCATTCGCGAATATAGTAGCAAAAAATAATGTTAATGATTCAACCCATTTTGACTTCAAGAATTTGAGGTGGTTTTGTATTGCATGAGTGTCATTGAATCAAATTTTATAACTTTGAAGAAATTTTACAGCATCATACGGACATCCCTCAAGAACAAGACATAAGACAAACTGAATAATTTACTACATCTATAAAAATATATAGTGATATTATACGTATATATAGTGATATAAATAATATTAATATTATTTCAAAAATTTTATTACACTACTAACTCATGAATGATTTAGAAAACATTGGTTCAAAATTATAAATAGAAAGCTATTGCAATTTTCGAAAACTAAAAATTTATTTTGACTAGTTTCAATGCTACTACATCTTTTCGAAAATTGCAATATCTTTCAATTCATACGGAACGTTCCGACCGTATCACACCTGAATCTGGTTTGTTTATGAGTTCAAAAATTAAATAAATTTATTTATAGAAATGAAACTAATAATTATTATTAGATTAGTATTCTATTACTTTGTACTAACTATCAATTTATTTTCATTTATAACTAATATTTCACGTGTCTGGCATGTGAAACTTAATATATTTCTTAGAGTGGTAGCATTGTGGCTTTCGGTTTCCTGTAAGTAGTGTGTAAATGGAGTAGAATTGATTTACTCATTTGCACGCCTGCATGGTAATAAGTGTTTTGTCTGATTGATGATGCAACCCTGGTGATGGTTTCTCCTGTTAAACACCCTTGCGGTGCCTTACGGGCGTTATAGAATCAATGTCGCTAACGCGTCGGCCTAGCAACCCAAAGGTCACGGGTTAGATTCACCGGGTATGACAGTGAATCAAACTAGCAATGAGGCTACTGTTCAATGTTGTAATACCCTTTGGGAATGGAGCGATAAAAACCTTGGCCGAGAGAGGGCCAAAAACTCAAGGATGTTGCTATTACCACAGCAATGGGGTCGTTTACCATATTTTTTTTATTGCCGACTATGATAGAGTTTGTAAAATAAAAAGAACCGTATTTTTCCGTTTTTTGATCCGTCAATTATTTCTCGAGTTATAGGCGTCGAAAAACTGATGTTTTTAACCCTTTCGGAAAAGTGGGTGTGGTGCAACCTCTGACGTTAATCAACTTCCTCCAATCACAACTGAGCCCGCGAAGCTACTTCGCCTTATCGCAATGGGGGGGGGGGGCACAGCTGGCTCTCCCAATCGGAGCAGTTATGACAGCATCTGCGCGAGCAGACCTTCCAAGAATCCACCTCCACTCCCTCCCCTTCCCTAAGAGCAGTCAAGGACGGGAGGAAAATGACGTCAGTGTTATCAGAGCGGCCTTTTCGGTGGGCGTCACCTTTTGGATATTTTAATTTTTGATTTATGAGTGAATGGTTGTGGTTAGAAGTTTAATTTTTTCACTAAAATCCTTTTTTCGTTTCCATCTAACAATTTCGTGTACAAAATTTCGATTTCGGTTCCGAGTAAACGCCCCCATTATGGACAAAACACTGCGGGCAGATCACACATATATGAGTTCTGACAATTATTTCCATTTTCAAAGATTTTCCAAATTCCGCGGCTGCGCAACAGGCTCATCCACTCAAACTCAGGAGCCTCTTTTTTTATCTTAAAGTTCCGGAATAATTATTTTCCATACGGTTCCAGTACGCGTATAATTCCCACCTTCCTCGCTTCCACGAGGCTTTCCGAGATACTTTTCCCTTATTATCTTTTCGAGCTGGCATCCTGCGCTACCATTGTTTCCATCTGAAAAATCCTTTCCCCTCGTTATATAATGTAATCATCCCTCTGTTCCACTCCTCTTCTTAACGTTTCCCTCCCACTCCTTCCCCGTAATCATCGCCGCCATTATCCGCAGCTCCCGCATTTGTTTTTCTTCGCTTCGTAAATGCAGACCGCATTCCTCGTATTGGATGGATGCTTTCACATCAGCTTACTCTCTTAATAGTGAAATACGATACGGAAGGTTCTGATTAGACGGTATTGTAGTTGGAAAAATTTATATTGTTACCGTTGTGGTCCGAGTTTCAAATTCTTATAATTTCCGTACAGCGATCGCCTCGAATCGGGTATTCTTAAATATGTTGATAGAAGTACGGACCTAGAGATAGGAAAGGAGATGCTATTTGAAAAAAAGTTTAGTTGTTAGGAACGTTAGTTATTTAATATAGGAGGAAAATGAATACAACAGTGCATTAAGAAATAACCGGAGGCGTGATATCGCAGATATTACATTTAAAGTTTTGCAAAATTAAGAGTATATCTTATCTCAGGAAATGAAGTACTCTGGCAAAGAACCAGGAGTTCATATGATAGAATCTATAAAGGGAATAAGAAAAATACAGGATAATTGGAGAAGAACAAGGTGTCAATCCGGCGAACTGAATATTTCATAAAACTCCTTGGTGAATAGGTACTTCCTTTTCACTTAAACACTTTAATATATATGCTCTTTTCCTCAGAAATTTTTATTGCACCGCACAAAGCGTTTCAAACGCTAGGCCATCATCAGGTTCCTGACGGTTAAAACACGTTGCACGCTATACTAAAAGGTTCTGGAAAATAGTGCTATATTATTTTGTGGATGAGGCATGGTTTCCTTCCAATAAATCTCGCTGGACACAGAAATTTTGACTTCCTTTCTAATTCTTAAAGTTTACAGTTTGTGAGGGTTCCTCCTAATGGCTAATCAAATCGAATTTCATTCTCTACCCACGCAAGCAGTTACCGAAGTCCTTCTAACTCTAATTTATTTAATACTACTATTTATAAATTTAATTGCATGAGTTGATACTGACAGTGCGAGTTTTACCATTTGTTACTAGTGCCAATCATTGCAAAACTGAAAGAAAAGGATTTATCAGTAGGGGTAGATACAAATTTAACGATATAAAAAGGGAAATACGAGTTGAAATGGCGTATTTAACTGGGACTGTGCTTCTAAATCAGCACAGTTTGCTTGCAAATAAAGGGCAAGGAAATGGATGTTGGGCGGGACGGGTTCTTGACACTTTTTGAGGCTATATATCTCCTTCAGGATATGTATCGTAGAGATAAAAGCATATTTACCAAATTTGTTTGATCATCGACTTTCCCTTAGTAACATTTACACTAAATTGAAGCATTCTTCTCCAGTCACGTCTTTCTAATAGCCAAAGGAAATTTTATACTTGACCACTCGACATAGTTTTAAGGAAAAGCGCTCTTTTCCCTTGTTTCTTCCGGAGATCCTGAATGTGATCTGCAATTGCTTGTTTCAAAAACGCTCGCTACGAACCAAAAATCAAACCTTACTAGTGCGAAAAAAAATCTCTTCCACTTCTTGAACCTCCACGCGAGGGCACCTTCCATCTACTAATTAATTTTATCTTAGTTTCTTCAAAGCCTTAACGAACAGAAAATAAACAAAATCAACAATTTGATGCTACCAAAGTTATAATTGGATATAATTAAAGAATAGAAACAAAAACAGGTAACCTTATCACCTCCCGAATGTTCCACGCTTAAATGGGCACAGTATTAGATGTAATAAACTGAGGATGGCGCCAGAAAGAAGGCGAACATGTATAAAAGAGGTTTTGTTACGGAAAATTATGAATGAGATCGACAATAGAGAGCAAGGAAGAGTCTCTCATCCAGCGCTGGCTTGCCCACTGCCGTAACGTGGACGTTAAGGTGAAAATGGACCGCGGGCGTTTGAAATATGAGCGTGGGGAGGCATCGAATATATAGCATGGATGGAACGTAAGACGAGCGAAAAAATCTGCTGAATATAGTGAGGAGGGAAATAAATTAGAGAAGGACGTTAAACGGAAAGAGAGAGGGAGAGACATGACAGAGCTGGTGATGATGAGAAATAGGATGCTGAAACATGTCCTGAGTAAGCGTGCATAAGCATAGGTAAGAATATATTTTGGTTGTAGTCTGGATGAGATGACCTAAAAGCTCTCCCTCTTCTGGCTTCATTTTGAATATAGTTTAGTATATCTTATCACCCACAGGGTAGGTTTTAATCTGGAAATAGTAGGTAAGCAGAGAAGTTAGACCATATGTATATCTTAATAGTCCCTAGCAAGACACCAAAAAAGGTGTGCGGCCGTGGCTGAATCTTCACCACATAAGACCACCTATCATGCTTAAAGCGGATTAGTATCTATACCTTAGTGAAACGATAAAAATTTATAAAAAAAATATTTAAAAGCAGAACAAGCATGCATAAACGTGCTGTTAGTTGGGGTCGCTACATTTTTTTTACACCGACTTACGGCTACTTAGGCTACACATTTATAAATTTGTGCATATGTTGTTGAAAAATTACGGCTATTCTGATCCCTATACATTTATATAGTCGATATATGTAAAAGGTCGTCAAAATAATTGTACTAGCTTCTCCATCTTATCGGAAGAACTTGAATAGGCACCGCTATCATTCCAGGGTGAAAGATTGCTGCACCAAATATTTCAAGTTAATTTGAAACCTCTGTTTCCCGGTGCCATTGTAAATATTGTGTGCACGGCCGGTCAGTTTGATAGCACAAAATAGAGGATGGGACTACTGCATAGATAGATTTTAAATGTTTATTTCCGTAAGTAATGTAATAATATGTTTAGCTAATAGTATGTATGAATATTCAAATAGTCAAAGTTAGGTTAACTGTAGACTAGCCTGTACTGAATATATAAAACTTTCGTAGTGCTAAAAATTACTGCTACCTGCACCTTAGAATGACTAATTTTCAAAATATCCGTTTTTCCTAATTCCTAAAAATTTCCTAAAATTCAATTAGTAAAATCTATTCACTTATATTTATTCAGGTGTATATGTCTGACGCATGCGCAACTACAACCAATATTTTTTAAAAGATGTAATATCTCTATTTCAAGTAGTACCTAGTGCATGTTCAGTCTTTCACCCCAAGCACTCACCATCGAGTTATCTTGCAGAGTATTCTGTAAATATTGCTGTATGCTAAGCTGCAACATAAATTTCCTTTAAGCAATGAGGCTATAAAAGATTAACTAAAAATTGGATAAGCGCATACATTTTTAAAAACAAAATATATCAGAAAACAGCAGCTATACCAATAATAAGCTGTAGAGGGCTGGGGCTGAGGATTAGTTGAGGTTTGTTGGCTGATGCATTGAGGTCAAAATGGACGCACCTCAACACCGCAGGGTCAAGGGTTCTTAATATTGCTGGGGAAAACCCTTATTTGGTTCTCTAGGGTAGTTTTGAAGCAATCCCTGGGGGAAAATGCCCGGGCCAAAGTTCCTCTGAAATTTAGTAACGGCGCACAGCATGCCGTTTCCATTTTGCTCCGTTCATCAAACTTTTTCGTCTTCTTTCCCCTTTCCCTATCCATCTTTTCCTACCGAGAAACATTCCCTTACCAGAAAGAAAAAAAAACTGATAAAGGGTTGGTTTAACTTTTCACACGTGCTCTAGCACTTTTAATTGTCTCCAGTTCAACCAGAAGAACCCATAAACACACACTTATTTTCTTTCAAACCGTACAAAGTTTTGGTATCTAATAAAACCGTTTAAGAAATTGTTCAGATCGGATTCTCACCGAATATACCTACCTATGTGCTTCGGTTTTATATATTCCCGCTAATAACTGGTTCAACTCACTTGGATTCCAAATAAACCAGGAGAGGGCCAAAATAAAGGTGAGGATTGTGGAGACGTTCCTACGTTGAATTCGGAATGACCGGTGTCCTTTAAATTCGCCAATCTTGTAAGCTGGGTCGTTCTTCGCATCCCTTCCTGGAACTGGAATTTTTCTCTCTATTTACTCTCGTTTCATCAATGTTTGCCAATATCAAACTTTCTCAATCCCTTTTTCCCTCAGCAACGATTTCCCCTTTGCAGAACCATGAATTACCCACTTGAACTAGCAATTTTCAGCCACTTTTTATGAAATTAGACGCGCGCAAATTGAATTCTTGCAGGAGATAAGCTAACCACTTCCAATTCTACATCAAGGCAAGTGTCAATCTATCAGCAAGTGAGTTCCTCATAGATACTCCACCAAAGAAGAGCAGAAAGCTATCGCTGAATTTTTAATAGCGTTGCAAAATGAAGTTGAGAAATATCAATCCTCTCGTTTATTTATTTTGTCTCTCGAATAAACTCAGTCTTAGCTGTTTCGCATACATTCATCCCCGTTAAAACTTGGACTCTCCGACGTCCACTTCAACTAACTTTCTGACATTTAACTTTTCCCTCAATCTACCTTCATTTTTCCTTATCTCTTCTTTTTTGAGACCTAGTTACTGTATGAAAATGCTCTTTATTGGAAATCTACTCCATATCCTTTCTTTCTCTCTCTTTTCCGGGTTCCAACACAATTACCCAATCCCCTCACCCTACTCTTCCGTTTGCGCCTCAAATACATGTCGTGGACCTCCAGCTAGTTTTAAGAGCGTTCTTCTCATTACACTAGTTCTCAGTCCGGCTGAAAACCAACAGATTCTAGTGTAATATAGGAAATTTGTCCACTTAATTTCTTTCCAATATGGTTTTGCAAGCAAGAAAGGAATAGCTTCGTTGATTTTGGGAACACCAAATTACGTATAGCTTTACAATATTTGGACAAGCTCCTGTTTAGAAGATGAACAATAATTTTTGATTGAGACTAATATATCAGCGTCACATTTTCTGGACACTTATAAATCACAAAAGAGTTTTCATTTCTTTTTTATGATACTAGCACGGTCAATTCAACTCATATATCAATTGAAATATATGTCAGTGAAAGTTATGAACGATATGCCTGCGTAAATATCGACAAAGATTATTTTTCTTCAATTTTATTAAATTTTAACTCATAAAAAATAAGTTTAACGGGAAATTTCCCTTCTAATCCGTGCCAAGAAATGATTGAAGCAAATAGCTAATAAATCATTGCTCAGTTTGATTAAAATCTAGGATAGCAAACTCCTAAGAGAATTTGAAAAATCACAAATCAATCAACCAATCAAATAACGAAGTTTTTATACATGAAACTAAAGGATATTGATTTTCAGCACTTTGATAAAAAAATTACGAAAAAACTTAGACGCGTATCGCAAGCGTGTGCGGCAGGGTGTGAGAGGTCACCAGCCGTGAAAAAGAACTAAAGAAAAAATAATGAAGTGTGATTCCTAATGTTTGAAAGTTTTGAGTTTGAAAGAACTGTGCAACCCCTACTTGATGCCTATCCCTATTCGATTCTCTTTCTAGGTTTATTTATTACCCAATATGTTAACACAGCAAGTATGGATTTCTCTACCTACAGAAAATTGATGCGGAATGTAAGGAAAAGTAATCAAAGAGTTTTAAATGTCGTGTGTGACGGGATGGATCAAACCTGAGCCCTAGAAAAAGTGCATAGGAAGATTTAAGGCTTAAAATAAGTGGGTAAGGAAAAATTTGGAAAAACTACAATGTATGTAAAGAAAAATTTACTCCCAAGAAGAGCTGATCATGGGGGAAAAGGGAAGAAATTCGTTTGCTGAAGTTAGAGGAGGCCGAATTGTTGGATGCAACAAGCAAATATGTTCAAACAATTGGATACTGAAGGACGTTGCTAAAGGTAGAATAGTGAGTAAGCAACGAAGAGAGAAATATAGGAAAAATAAATGCAAAGAAGAGCAGGGAAACTACGTCAAGACCTAGCCTAACTGATATAAAAATATTAATCGACCCTAATCCCCAAATTATTTGCTTAATCTGAGTATTATTTTACTACACTCGACTATTTGGATGCGCGTCACGTTCCGTGTGACGAAGCGAAGACTACCACGGTGCGAATATGAGAGGGAGGGCGCTCAAAGTTTGGAGTCTGGCTTTCCGGGGGCTCGGGGGAAGGGGTGTGAAGGTGGCGGGGGTAGGAGGGGAGGAAGGAGAATGCTCTGGACCCGCAGCTGCACCGATCGTTCGGCTGAGAGCCTCAATATGTGCGGAGTCATGGAAACGACCCCTTCCTCCCTCACCCATGACCCCAACCACCCTCAATTTTTGTATCTTTCTTTATTTTCTTTCACGGGGGAGTCGCGGGGGGGACTGCCGCCACCATGGATCCCTTAGCCGTCAAACAATACCTCGTCACCTGTTCCCCTCGGGGGAAATTCCCTGAGCGCTACCCATACAACCCGAGGCGGAGAACAGCTTCCTGTTCCGGTTTTTACTAGGTTTTAGGCGCCAAGGGAGGTTGGATTGGCTATTTCCGCGATAAATCACGAAAGTTCTTCCCTACGAAATTCACCTGCCACCAGAGGAATTAGAAAGGGAAGAAAACTTCAGCGTCTTGCTAAATTACGGAGGAGGTATATTAGGCAGTTGAAACAAATAATTAAAAACGACGAAATGCTGAGTACATTGCCATGTAAAACTTGATTACCTACGATTGAAAATTAAATTTGAAGAATTCGTCACAAGATTCACCAATGAACCGATTCCTATATTTACTTAGTAGCATTTGTTAGAGGCAGGAGATAAAATATTTTGAATTCCTGATTTTTTTCGTAAGAAAGGTGAGCGAATATTAAGTTGAATATGATTGGGGAGGAGAAAAAACTGTTATCATAAATTAGGTGAAGGCCGTAGATGGTACAAGTAGGTACTTACGGACAATATAATGCTGAAAGTCGTTATCGAAAACAGAATGCTGAGGAAGGGAGAAAATGAATGCCATGAAATATTGGGCGTTCAATGAGAACTAAATTGAGTATCTAATGTGGTTTGTTCAGTATTGTACTCATTTCTCAAGGGTATATGGTATTTAGAAGCGATTTCCAATTCATAATATGATATTTTAAGCACCCAGGTACAGCAGCTAGTTGAGCAAAATCTAGCAAGGTACCCTTAAGAAGGTACCATTTGCTATTATTTGAATTTCAGAGCACCTATCTGGCTAATTATTCACCCAGTGCGGCAAACAATTAATTTTTATGCTCCCTAAAAGGGCCTATCATATATGCTTCTCCCAGAATACAGAGAGGAAAATCGAGTGGCAACTTTTATGTCGGAGGTTTAGATTCTACTGTGACATACATTTAAGCCTGTGGCATAGATACACAGAGAAGCGTACGCAGAAAGATATTCGGAGCCGTCGTGTCTACTAATTAGATTATCTAGAATGCAATTTAGCCACTGACCTATCGCACCACAGAGTTCACAGGAGAGCGAGAGAGAGAGCGCCAGGCCAAGATTAAAGATAAAGTGAAGCAGAAATGAGAACTGCTATTCTGGTTTTAATTTGGTCGTCCACGTTTCTTAGATTAGTCCTCTCTCTGCGTTGGTGCCATCCCAATGAACATAAACCGGTTTAACTTTATAGCTTGGATCATAAAGAAAAATTGTATTTGCCTCAACGCGACGTGCATAAGCACTAATATTCTTCATTGGCATGGCTTTAAGTCGACATTGCCAGTTGAACTATTTTACAAGCTTATTAGATTCAACTACTTTGAATAATGGAGGCTATAAAAAAACTCAACTTCAAATAGCTGTTTTAAAATGAAGGCATTAACCTATTTTTCGATAAAACAGAAATAATGATTGCAGTTTTTCATCCTATCTTCGTAATATCCTACTAAAAATGTAAAAAGGAATAATTGAACTGAAAGTCTTGATGATGTTATTTTATCATAAATGGTGTATTGTTTAAATACTATATTTATTTTTGCATAAAGATAGCACCGTATTTAATAAAATGTCACATTGCAAGGACGTATGGCTGGAATGAAACGAACTATTACAATATATCTCGCGTATACATTCTAATCTCAAATACGTGACCATTAAAGTTACTTCTAAGCATGTATTAAGTAGGGTAAATAATCAGTATTACAACTAGGTTCTGAGATACCGTTCTACCAACATCATATCGCAGTCTGACCTAAGGTAGAACCCTAATCTGTTATAGGCCGGCATGTTGCCGACTGAACTACAAAGGTCATATTTTTTGGCGAAATAACTCGACAAATTACACAAGACTGGTTGAAATGCATTGCAACTTCCAATCTCAGAAGCCCGTATTGTACCGATGCTAATCGTATTTATTTTTCCGGATATCACTCCTGCTTTTTACAGTCGGAAACCATTTTAAAATTTCAGAAAGTCGAACTTTAGGGGGAAATTATGCTTTCTAAACTAATACGCTACGTGTATATTTAATCATTTTACGCTCACTTTAGTGATGTATATATAATTGTTTGCTATATTGAGCAAACTTGCTAAACATAGAAGCGAAAACTTGGAGGAAATAATAGAAGATGCTCCTTTAGTTGTATTTATTTTTCCACGTACCAAATTCCGGGAGCCATACCAGAATTATCCTAGGAGTGCCTAGCGATATTAGATCGAATTAAAAGATTAAAACTTCTTAGCCAGTGACGCCGGTCATCGCAAATAACACACACGGTGGTTTTAGTGATGCACCCGTCTTTACAGAGATGAAGATCACACCGCCATGCGGCAGAAGAAAATTAAATCACGACTCTCCGCGATGCAAACCATTCAATTGCATCAGCACCAGGCGACCTCTTCCCCGGCCACGACGTGCGTCGACCTAAATAATTACTTCGCGGGGAGGAAATTACCAATTCTTTTTCTTTCACTCCTCCGAATCCACTAAAATTTATCTGCCCTCAAAATAAACCCTCCTCGTATCTCGAGTGAGGCCGACCATCCTCTCTTTTTCTTCGACTTCGCGTCCCCCTCTCCATGCCTCCCGTGGCACTTTTATTCCGAAAAACTCCAGCGAAATCTTCCCTTAACGTCATCCCTTCTTCGCCTGCCCGAAACCTCTCAACCCCTCCCTCGCCTCCAAAGCCAAGCCGTCAACCAGCCCTACTCCGCTCCATGCCCTTCTTCTTTTTTTTAGAAAGAGTCACATACAGCAGGATGTGACATCGGTGTCTGACAGGAATAGCCAATGAGGCGAAGAGGTCGTAAAACTAACACTGCCTTCCTTTACCGAAACGTCCCTTTTCTCCTTCTCTTGGATTTCCCTAGGAGGGCACGGAGGAAAAGGGTGGTGCCCTTTTTAAGTTCCTGGAAGGAATTGAGCGGAAGCTGGTGGTCTGTGCAGGCAGGGCAAGGAGCGGCGAGGGTTCGGAGCACGCAATAAACATTGGATGAGAGAGAAAAAAATAAGACCAATGATTACTGAGAGACGAGTAGAAAAGTCAACGGACCGTTCACTCCGTGGCCCGAACGTACACATCACATCCCGTCACGGTCACGCACGTGGATCGCTTCGTAAACATTGTTACTCTTTCGGGGAGAAACTTCGGTGGAATCATGTTCTCCGGACAAGGACAATTCACCTTGTCGTTGAGTTGTGTTTCCTAGTTGACCCTCAGGACGTTAGATCTCACGGAAGCGAGGACTACAAATGCTATCCGGAAATGGACAGCTTTCGTTGTCGTATATTAGAACAAATATTCCGTAGAAAGACGGAGCACATAATTCAACATAAGGTGAGGTTGATGCTGACAGCTTAGAAGCGCAGAATGACTGGGAAATCACTGGCATAAAAAAGTATATTCTTTAATGGGATATATGAAAGAAAGTAATAGGGCTCAAACGGCTTCATTACGGCGCAGGGATGATATTGGTTTAATACTATTGAAGCACTTAAACAGTTTGGGTACTCGTCAAAAGTATTGTAGACCTGAAGAAATGGCGGCAAACCATTACACTCCCTCTTCGAAGCCAAAGCACTTACTAACTAGCCATTCAAGTTCGATCAGATTCACCAAATTACTTTGAAAAACCATTTAACATTATCACGATTAAATTTTTTCGACATAAATATAGGCAATGTGAAGAGAGTCGCACATACAAATAGACAACGTAAGGTACAGTCAAATGTGGAGAGAAAAATATGCTTAGGTTTTTGACCGACTTGATGCCATTAGATAATGCAGAAAATTGTTTTGATGTGAGCTATCATCATTCACCAGTTGAGGCCAGTAACGTGGATATTTAAATGCTATACGCTATTTCTCGAAATAGAGTTATCTAAAATTGTTTGTTTTTAATTCTGTCTCGTGATCTTGAAATCAAACAAATACACTTTAGTGAAGTATAAGGAGATATTCATCGAAATTTCTGCAATATAACCCACTACATTTAAAATACCAAATTTGACTTTTTTCATTACATTCACAAAAAAGTAAGCAATAATACAAACCAACAATGGTAAGACTAGTTTCTCGCTGATATAAGCTGAGTAAGTACTTAAGGATATGTAAGGGATGAATCATACAAATATCACGAGGTTAGCCGATATGCAAATGGAGTATTGAGCTCCATAAAACCAATCTCAGGATTGCTGACTCATGGTGATGATACTTTGGTGAGTTTATATGAAAAAAGCTAATGCCTTGTAAACCAAACTAAATTTTAATATTGATTTTATATGCTATATCAGTTATTAAAGAGCAAATGTCATCATAATGGGATAAAAACTTGCTGCATATTCACAGTGCAGAAGAGTTTGTCATGATTCACTTCACGAAAATACCGGCACGCACCGCTCAATTCTACTGCAAAATCCACGAAAAGGCACAGAAATGAAATTGAAATCGTATGCGATTATGGAAATCAATGCTTTCATTGGGTGTTCCACTTTCTGTGTGGTGGGTTTTGCGGTATCTGCCTGGAAACTAAATAGTCATAGGGTGCGTTTAGGATTCCTCATCCCATCCGATTTATTATCATTTGTTTCTTCTTCTCTTCAACTTTTCATGGTTACCATCTCCAACCATGATGGTGGAACCCAGTTTAAAAAATGAATGATATCGAAATGCCGTATTGAACAGTAAAAATTCACAGTTTGTAAATTTTAAAAAGTTTATCCGGAAACTTTTTAAAGTGAACTCAGTCAGGAATCTGCCACCGCATTTGTTGACGCATTTATTAGGAAATGAATAGAATGAGTGCAGGGGTAAATGCATTCACGACCACGGAGGCCAAACCACACGGGTGAATGTTAACGCAGACGTGGTAATTAAATGCTAAGGGAATCCGTTTGGAATGCATGGGAATGTGCTTGTGCTAAAATTCACTTTTGTAAATGTATTTAAATATATTCACACTAAATTTGGGTATTTTTAAATACATTTCAATATTCCAAACTCCAATTTGAAAGGCATTTTTTCAGGATTTATAAATTATTGATTGGTGCTCAAAATGATCAATAAAATTCGAGGACAAGCCAGTTATTTAGTTAAACAAAACGGCTTCACATTTTACACATAGGAAATACAAACTGGAATTGATAAAAATAGGACATGCTACGACTATTTCATATCTATCTGTAAATTTCCCTGCAAAAATTGTACTTTCCACTTGTCCATTATTGTGAACACTAATAAAGCCATTGAGGGATATAGTAAAACTTTTAATCAAAATGTAGATAGCTAAATAATGTACCTATCAAATTTCTAATTCTTACTAAAACACGGATTTAATTTAACATCATTCAGCAACTACTCAAGACTTCATTGTCACTGATACTATTACCTCGACAAAAACTTTGCTATTTTTACCGTAATAATCATTACAGTATCGGAAAATATTTTTTTACCTTTTACTTTTTAATTTGCTTACTAAACTTATGAAAATGACTTCCATTTATTGGCCACATTCTTATCGGTATACCAATAGAATGCATGACAGAAATGGCATTGCTAATAAATCACACAAACAGAGGTTACGTGGTCTTTTGAAATTTATTTCTCTTCTAACATAATTTAAGAATGAATTAGAGGGAAATCATGAGTTTTTGGCAATTTAAAATTACTTCTTTGGGCATGAATTTTTCTACCCGATTTACATTTGAAGTAAGTCTTATTAACAAATATCCCAAATAAATTCCACAATTTAATAAAAATCTTTGTGCATGAAGAAGTACAAATATAAAAAAATGCATTATTCTCATTTACTCTGAAAGGGATATTGATGATTTCCACACGAAATTTTATCTGATGCTCCTCCTTCTAATGCAATGGTGGGGACACAGCTCTCGCTGCAATTGCTGACCGCTGCGCTGACGAGGTCATCATCAATATGCCAGTGTCCTTCGCATCGAAATCGAGGTTCAACTTATACTTATGTAGCTCGCATAATGTACGAGAGAAACCTAGTTTTAGTTTCCACCTACTGTGAAACACCCATATGCATTAGGCAAATTTTACATTCCTAAAGTAAACGTAAATATTCCTATCTCATAAATAGCCCCTTCTGATCTTAAATATCCTGTTTTTATTATCTGTGTGGAATGAAAACCATCGCTTTCATGGCAGTCGATAATTAAAACTCACGCCGACTGACTACTCTAACTTTTAGGAGTATTTTATTCAATCAGAATCCTCAGAAACCAGGGTATTTAAATAGTGACCATACGGGATACCTGCCAATCAATTTCTTTCCTTAAAATTAAATTTAAATGTTCCAAATTTTCAGTTTATGATTGATTCAATATCCGTATAGACGATTATGTAACCTTCTCCTATATAAAGATGAATAGGCTAAAACAGAAGCAGAGAGGAAAGTTTCAAAAGGCTTTACTATTATTCAAAATAAAATCATGTCTCTCACCGTCTCACAATTCAAAAGGATCATAGCTGTCAATTAGTTTCCTTCGTGCTCCTGATTATTAATTAGCGTAAATTAAAAATTTCTATTTCGTTCTTATGATTATTTATTGTTATTGATATTATTATTATTCTTTTCGTTGAATCACAATAATTGTTTAATTTTTATTGCTCAAGATTATCATTTTTTGCTACTGTAATTTACCACAGTTTGTGTCAATTTATTTTATGAATTGTCATATTTCCTCAATGGCAGGTCGTATTTGAATAATTTTTTACATGTATGTGATTTCCATGATGTTGCACGCTTGATTTCCATACATGCATGAGGCATGTAATTGTTCTATCGGGCTTTGTTCCCAGGACAATATAGCTTATTTATATTATATATAAGATGGTATTATGATGCAGGATGACATTTGATAGCTTAAATTCGCGCCACTAACTAATTTCTCACTTAGGAGTATTTTATTAAAACAGAATATTCGGGACTTAGGGTATTTAAATAATGACCGCACGGGATATCTTTCATTCGACTGTTTCCATAAGTTGATAGAGTGATTTTTGGCTAAGTATTTTAAAATATTATTTCCAACCGACCTTTTCCATACCTTTAACCGGTTACAATCCTCAATCAACATGATATTTGATAGCATACTGGAAAATGTATACACAAAATTGCACAAAGATTTCACATAGATATCATAAACACCAGTACGCATGTAATTGTATGTAAAAACCACAGAATGGCAAATATAAATGGAACAAAGTACTTCGCCAACCAAATATTTTTCACCGTTCGTAAAGCTTTAAGCACCGTGATAAGGTTAACTTTACCCTGTCGAATGACGACACCTATGGTGCTTGTTCACAACTAGAGTGAAGGCGAGAATTTTCATCAAAAGTAATGGTCATTATCGGCTAAATACGTCGAACGACGTTTGAGGTTATCTAGACTGGGCCGAGCACTAATACGGTGGGACTTATCCTCTAATCTACAGTTTCTTCAAGATCATGGTCCAAGACCTTCGTCATTTAGAGCTAGATAGCTGCGGGATTACCAAAAGACTCTTGGATGAGGTAGAAAATGAAGCGTATAAAATAAATTAAATGATATCATTCACCCTCCAACGGTATTTTACCTTATTAAAAGCGGTGTGAGTAGTCATTTAGCAAATGAACACAATTTTTTAGATAAATAAATCAGTTCATCCCTTTCAACCTGACCTTTCCCGTAGCTACACCAGTACGTGCAAGGTGTTATCCTTTTATGCTTCACTTGAAACTGCATCTATAAGTTCATTAAGGTAAAGGAATAATACTATTGGTATATACACGTATCTTGCTATCTTATACATCGCTTCATACACTTACTGAGCCTAGTGCTTTTCTTACGGACATCACTCGTAACTCTCCTCTCCGTTGATGTCCACCGTAAATTGTTGGCAGAGATATAACAGTCGGAGTTTAATACATTTAATTGAATGTAGGTATATCGGAATTTTGTTCGTTTGAAAAATTCTGCATCACTTAGTTGCTGAATACGATCGTGTTTATTTTGTGAGAGAGCATCTTCTTTAAATCTTAACAGCTAAATATCATCCTCTTACATTGACTAAAACTACGTTTATTACAATTTTTTGGGAGGAGACATACAATATCATCTTTTAGTATCACCGCAATAAATAATCCCGCATATGGGAGAAGATAAGGTTTGGTTTACATTATTGTCAAAGGTGCACAGTGAAGGTTATTAATTTTAATGTACTTAAACTAGTCTCCATAAAAATATCCAATTTTCTTTATGGTTGATTTGATTTGCTGCTGCTTTAAAACTCTTAGGATTTTAGTATCTACTGAAAATTTCCACTGTGCTCTGTTGCTCAAACTCTTGGATAAGAAAAATATAAGCGTGACATCATAATAAAGACATATTTTTCAGGAGTAAATACAACTACACGGTTGTTTTTGTTTAAAGCATTTCAAAATATGGGGTTATCTATTAACAACTTTTTTTCTGACTACCAAAACAACTTTCTTTTTTAGAGAGGATGATTGCCAGTATCTAGCGGTTTTAGCGCATATTTTTGCGATGAAAATATTTTCACATACCTCACGGAAACTAGATATACCTTGCAATGGAGAACATCAGCTATTAATGATTTAATTTTTACAAGGATACAATGTAACCTTTCTTTGCTCATTCTCTGCCTTAATTTGTCTTATTTATAAATTATACATGTCTTAAAACTTTGATGAATATTTCATCAAAAAAATAAAGCAAGAAATAATTCAATTATTTGGCAAACATGAAATTTTTCCTCATCAAGTAATCATATTAGATTTCAGCATTACGCGTCAACCAAGCAGTGTATGTGCATAATGGACAGTGAATGGTGGTAACAATATCAATGCAATGAAAATTATCTGGCGCAAATTAAATTTTTCATGGGATATAAAGGAACGAGTATAAACTGATTTCTTTCTAAGATACACATATAATGGATTCGCCAGAACTTTCATACATGCATAAACGAGTGACTCAAGTTAAATCTTATTTCTAGGATTTGCATTGTCAACGCTCAAAGAAAAGCCTCAGGTAGGTTATATTCTAGGGTGCGGAAATACGGAGCTTAAGAGATAAATGAACACCGAAAGGCCCCTAGGTACAGAGCGAAGTGTGTGACTCAATTCTCCGGAGAAAAAGAACTAGTAGTTAACTTATGGAGCCTATATAGCTCCTCTACCTCCCATCTTAATCCAATATTATCCCCAGACCTACATCAGGCACCTGAGCCAAAGATTGAATCGACATGTCTCTCAAAGTCCTCCCAGGATTTCCCACCATAAGAACATTTGCGCAACTCAGCTGCTTTGTCTACTTTTGTTTGTTTTGCTTATGTCAATGTAGTCGATTTTTCTTGTAAACTTAGTTGTGGCAAGAAATAGGTGAGACAATATTACGAAATGAATAGCAACACCTTAAAAATGCGAGGAAATTTAATTGCAAGTAAAGCTTGAGGGATAAAAGGTTGGCTTGTAAAACAAATGTTATCAACTCAACCACTTTTCTTTTTTGTTTTCATTAATTTAATTTTGGATTCCTCACACGATATGAGGAAAATATTTATCCACCGTATTTGAAATTGTCAACGAGTAAATACAGAAGGCCATTGATACGGAAGTAAATGTCATGATTGCACAAGAAAACAAATGCTCAAATTAAATCCAAAATAGGTACCTACGTATTTATAAAAATATTAGGACAAATATAATTCAGGCAAAAAAACGTTTTTGTATATATGAATGGCAACAAAGTTATAAAGCGATAAAAAATCATGGACTCACCATAGTCTGGCTGGCTTGGTCATAGAAAACTCCTTTGAGGTTCAGAATGCAGAAAACTCCTTAGAAGACAAAAGGTGCTTGCCAACTTTTAATCACTATTTAGAAGCTTTCTTCCAGGATCAGATCATTTGCTAGAAAAAATAGATTAGTAAAATTAATATTATGATACTTAAAGTCTCATACTTGAATATTTATAAACAATATTCATAAGATATTCATATAATATATTATGAATTAATATTCATATATGTAACATACCATAATCTCAAGAATGCTACCATAAGAAGGAAGCAGTACATGGGTACCACGCAAGGTCCTTAAAGTATACTTTAAGGACCTTGGATACCACGTACCATTGGTATCCATTTAGAACTCAAATTCGAGCGAACAAACGTGCAGGAAAATTAATGATAAATTCCCAATTTTAGGAGTAATTAAATTATGTTACGCTAGGCGGTGTAACATAGTTGGCGGTGTAGCCTTCGCTGCTGAAGCACCCAAAATCTAATTTCCCTACCACTGGGTTTACATGACAAGGTCGCGTAAGATAAATCACATTTAATAAGCAGGTTGGGTTTAACCCAGCTAAATGAAATATTCCCACAAGAGGCAAAGGAAGGCAAGGGGTAAAGGAAAATAATAAAGACCATCCATTCAACATATTCTATCAGCAAAAATGTCTATTCCGTTAATAAGGGGTCATATCACGTCTTTCGACCGAATCATCTCATTCTTCCTTCGCTTTCGGACAGGCACTCCAACTCAACCTCCGCGCTCAAAAGTCCCATCAACCAAATGGCCGTAATTTTTAAAATTTTCACGGCTCTGGGTGAACCTTGGGGTATTCTGAGCCTTTCCTGAATACTTCCCAACCCCTTCGTGATTACACCGTCCCGACGCTTTTCCTCGAGTACAGGAGTCCGTGCATCACGTTCATTTAAGAATGTCATAATTCCTGCTTCCATCTCTCCTCTATTCCATCATTTTCGTCGGTATCTTTCTTCTATCTCTAGTCATGTTATTCATCTTCACTGCTTATTTAATTTCTCCTTTCGTTCCGCTACCAACTAGACTGCCAGGGAGTTTCTTATGCCTTTCAGATTTATGCAAGGAGTTCAGCATCGCGAGATGCGTCAACACCATAGTTGGGATTAACGAATAAAAACATTAGCGATTAAAATGGTTAAAAATGTGGTTAACTATTTAATTTAATCGTTACTTTTTAGAAGCGTCAAATTTTAACTTTTAATCGTTAATTTTTGGCAGCGCTAACTTCTAAGTTTTAATTGTTAAAATTATGAATTAATTGATACAAAACTAACTTCAGTTAATTTTTTTCGTTAATTTTTGGCGAATGTCGACTGGTGCGAATTTGGTCGCAAAGGCTGCCCAACAGAAAAATGGGAAAATAAAATGGTATCTAAGAATGCAAGAGTAGTTGTGCAAGAATGCAAAGAATATGCCCAGACGAATACATCAAAACAAAAGCGGGGCTGAGGGGAGTGACCGTCAAAGTTTAGGAACGCAACCTCAGACGAGAAAACACGAAACCACGCGAAGGAAATGTTCTGGAGGGCTCGTATGCCTTGCTCGGCAATCGTGTCACACGGCAACACGATGTGTCACCAATACAACATAGTTGATGCCAAGAAAGAAGGTTCGCGTAACAACCTAGAGCGGATAACGAGGGGGAGGGGTTTATTCATACTAACGTATCTGTTACAATGCGCCAGTCTACGTATGCCTAAGGCCGGGATTACGATGAACGTTTTCTGACGTGACGGAAACGGACGGTGGCGTTGTTGAAGTTAGGAGAATGGGAACGTAATGAAGCTAAGCACGATGGACGGACGCCGACGTACTTTGAGCAAAGCTTGTCAAGGTCTAGCTTTCCCGTCATGTTGGTTTGCGTCAACCAATCACGAGTGACTTGAAAATCAAGTGGGGGAGGGGGAGGATGGTTAATGTTCTGATGAGGGTGACACTTTTCAAAAATTTTTTTCGACCGCTGAAAATCGTCCTTTTTCGATGAAATTTTCAAAGCACAACCTGCTATGTTTACACTTCACTCACGCTTGAAAAGTTTTGGAAAATGGTAAAAACTTACGGTTTTACACCAATTGGAACCAAAGAGGTGACTGTTCGCCTCGCCGCCATATTGGAAAACGGCAGTGTTTTCTATCTACCGTCGATCGTGATACACCACCAACAATTGCTACGTTGCCGTTCACCGCCACCGTCCGTTTCCGTCACGTCAGAAAACGTTCATTGTAATCCCGGCCTTACTCGGCGACATTGCGTCGTCAATACATCAGCCCCCAGTGAATCGTGAGAAAAGGTGCGCAGGCACACTCAAGTAAGTGAGGCGCCTTCTAAAGTTCTTACATTCTTACCAAAAAAAGTCTTACAGTCACGAAAACAAAAAAATCTCGGCATTGGAGCTCCACCTCAGAAAAATCACCAACAACGCTCCGGACACCAAATGGAATTACAACGACAATCCCCAATTCAAATATTTTCAAACAAATGGATACGGATAGAAGAAACCACAGTGATATTTTTCAGCGTCCGCTTTTATTTTGTCAAAACAAAAAGCCATCAAGGCCTCTATTACAACGGAATCCAATTTGTCGAAGTAACTGAAAAAGTAACTTTTAACGTAAAAGTCACTTTTTTTAACTTTAACTTAATCAGTAACTTTTCAGAAAAGTTACTTTTAACTTTATTTAGTCACTTTTTACAGAGATTAACTTTAACTTTAATCAGTTAATTTTTACGGTAAATTTCCCAACTATGATCGACACACGTGAGAAAGAATCTTATAATCACATTCCCGGCCAATATAGGATATTTTTCTGCTCACATATGATAGGAGCCTCATTATGATGAGAAATTTGGGGATGAAGTCGGAGTGGTTGCTAAGAGTATTGACTTTCTATCCTGAGGGACCTGTATTGGCATTGGCACATCAGTAATAATACTGGGAAAAAACATATTTTCGAGAGAATTGTTTGGATGACGTGAGCACATGATTTCCAGTATTTCTCCGCATCTAACAAGAATCGAGCCAAAATCATCAGGGTCGGGGATTTATTTCAATTTTAATTGTAATTATATTGTAAATTTGGAGGAAAATGTGTCCCAACAGTTTATCCTGTTCGAAACATGGTTAAAATATCATATGAAATCCATCTTGCATTCCGGGGTATGGACATACGAAATTCAGTACCAACTCCGTCCTTTGAATGGTGTATAAATTAATGTCCCAAAATCCATGGTCCACTTTCTTTAGAGCAGGCTAATTCCAGCGCTGGGTTTCTCTCAACACTTGGAGACTTAATTTCCAGGCCTTATCTTATATTATGTCCTTGCAATTTTTTACTTGTGGCTCCATCCCTCACGGGACTGACATAAAACTACCTAGGAAACGACAATCAAGCGAACAAATTTGAATAAAATTATTACTTACAGATCCGTATAATTTTTTGAGAATGGTTGATTCAAAGCATATAGTGATCGAAAGAAAATGTGCAAGATAAAATTTAAAGTTTTTTTTACTGAGTCTGGACCAAAATGGTTACGCGTTAGTGTACAAAAAGTGACTAACAAGATTATAAGAACCACTACGAAGAGCTTTTGAGCCTATTAATGAGAGAATCACAAAGCTATAAGTCATGAGGAAATAGTGAAATATTTGCAGTGTGGATGTTTGTTCCAAAATGAAACGGCGGCGCGACGAACTTTCAATGAAAGATCAATGGAATTTATGTTTACGAAACACGTGATGTTTCAAGTCTGCCCCGCACTTTAAGTCTCTTCAGACCGATATAAAAGATGGAGAAATCCGCGTAACCATCGCCTTTACGAAAGGTAAAACAGAAAAACAGCTTAATGTCCCTTCTGATGGGCGGAATAATGAACTCAAAGTGCCATCCACACGCCAGTGAATAGGTGCCGGTTTACCATTGAAAGGTCTATTCCGCTGCCAGGATTCCAACTCGGAAACTCGGAAAGGGAAACCAGTACTCTAGCCACCACACCAAGCACACCAAGGCGACCACATTCAACTACATTTTCAGTAGGCAATTATGAAGAGGTGTCCAGTATTTGAGAGCATTTGGCCATTTGAGCTGGGTAGCCGAGTTTGTGGATAGGGAACAGAAGAAAAGCGAAAAAACGGCATGCATCAGCATTTGTCTATACTCAGCAGGAAACGCTAAACGGCCAAAGGTTTAACGTTTGATACGATAGCGCACTGGCCTAAAATGCCCTCCACTCGCAAGTCACTCAAGTGGAGCCAGTTATTGAAATACCTCTGACAATGCTGGAATAAGCACTCAAGCCATCGCGTTGAAATCCAGTATGTATTAGACACCTGAACAACACAAATCTCTCTGAGCTTATGCATCATATATAAGAATAGATGACAGAAAGTTATCTATTTTTCGTGTTTTCAAGATAATGGCGCAAAGAGCACGCAACTTCTGGTCATTTACCCTCTGAAAACTTGAACACCCAGCGGTGAATTTCCTTGATAACGGCCGTCCGCCTGCCGATCCCGTTACCATAATCGTTGAGGATTTGACCCCAGCACTCATTTCGACTAGCGCAAATATTTGAGTTCCCACATAAATGCATTCGAACGCTCGAGAGAGAAACTTTGGCTTTGAATATGTGATGCCACAGAAACTTGGGAGACCCTTGCTTACCCACAAAAAAACGGGGATTCATTCCTCCGTATATGCCATGGCGTACTAAAAAAAAGTTTCCCAGCGACTAGTAGCGGCAGAAAACCCCAAGCGGTCACTGAACTTCACGAGAAGAAAGCCATTCTTCCCACTCAGCTCGGATTTCGAGGGGACTGGCTAACTTGGGCAAAAAATTGAAATGAAACCGCGCTTACCCAGCAAATTGAACCACGTTTGTCGACGTAGAATCCATCCTGAAAACTGCACATGCAAGCCTTTTCCAATTTTTTAGTACTGTCATGGAAACCAATGCATATCTTTTTAGTCTAAATCTTACTCAGATAGTGACAAGGTGATATTATAAGTCATGAGTAATAACCAAGATTTTTTCAGATGCTCATATGGGGATGAGTTTATTGAGACGGAGAGTTGCTTTCAATTCTCCTCATTATCCTAGCGCACCTAGCGCTGTTTTTCTCGTATTTAACCCTTCAGCAGATCATTTGAATATGGAATCAAAGCAATCCAATAAATAAATATATTATTTAAAACATTGGGGATGTAAGGGAAACGGTCTAGTAAATAAATCCAGTAACTTCCACAAGCAAAACTGAGTTGCTCCGAAATTACAAAAAATGATATTGAAGTACATAGAGCTATTTTACACGTACTTACTTATAAATTAAAGTACCGTGAGGATTTTATTAGGAAAAAAAAGAACAGAAGTATTTAAACATTTCACCATTACAACATTATATTAAATGTTTAACCATTGTAACATCTTGAATAGTCCGAAAAATGGTGCTTTAAACATCATATTTCTAAGTTAATAGCCCTTCAAGCAGTAATTTTCTAACTAATAAACCAATAGTTAACTTTCGTGTCACCTGAACGTATGAAAGCAAATTTAAAGGGACTTGAGTGAGCACATCATGGCCCCTAGTTATAAGAGCATAGGTCAAGTTCAATGCATAAATACGGCTAATGTCAAGAGCTACTTCTGCTATTTACGGCGAACAATTTTTGGTCTTTTTTGAATCACTACTGGACAACCATTGGATTAGAAAACCTTTTTATCAGCAAATAAGCGCACTAAAAATTTACCCAAAAACTTTTCCCCAGTCTATTCTTAAACTGTCTGACAGATTGAAGCCATAAATCGGAATATTCCTATATGATTCCAAGCATGTATCGAGGACCTCTCCGACTCTGCAAATACACAAGAAAATTCTAAACCACTTCTATCAAAATAGAGAACCCACATCAATCACTTTCACTGACTCACCACGTCAAGGGAGACAAGGTTAAATGAAGGACCAAGTTGACAAAGGTTAAGTGCATTTAGAGAAGTAGATCGTGATAAATCATTTTCACATTTAAACGGCGCAATGACAAAAAAAGAGAAATTATCGTGGCATATTGGGGGATGTTACTCCGAATGTTTCTTACGTGGATAGCATGTGCTCTTTCCAAACCTATTTCCATCGGAAACATATTATAAGAGGGTTATAATTTTTGAAATATATTAGACGAATTACAAAAAATTATTAGGAAAAACCTTTATCAAATACTAGCTACGCAAGGAATAAAAACCTTACTCATCAAAGAAAGATATTATCTAGAATATATTCATAAAAATTCAAATATTATGCATTACGTTGGGTGTTTAATTCTTACATTGAGGTGTAATTAGAGGGATACTCCATAAAATGTAACTGAGAGTATATACACAGCGGTAAATTTATAAAAAGTTTGGTTAGAGGAGCTATTGTTTGCCTTGAATGAAATGCTTCTAATTTGATTTGGCATGTCATACCGAAAATATTCCAGTCAGTTGCTTGACACCGGCGATATGAAATATTCTCACCACTATTTCCATTCTTATAGTGCCACAATAGAAGCGAAACGCTTGGGATTGAGGAGACCAACAAATTCAAGTCCAGTTTACGGCTTAACTTTGATAGGATGATTAGGGCTAAACAAAGCCTGACTTTAAGCCGGTTATTAGGATCATCCACCTGTAGTACCGTTATGGATCGAAAGGGAATAGTTTTCAATGTCGAAAATACTTCAATGCGCACTCTGAAATCAATAGATCACCAGATCTGAGTACCTATGTGAACTTATTTGAGGGGACCGTTTTTGATATTGTATTATTAAAATAGAAAATTTCGCGGATATTTTCTTCCCTTCAGGACTTTACTGATCTGAAGCTGCCGACTTCAACACCGGCGAAACTGAACTCATTACAATAGAAACGAAGGTAAACCCAGAAGACCTGAATCTACATGCCATAATTATAGTAAAAAAGGAGCTGGAAACTGTGTCCCTGCTCCAGGGAATGAGCTTAATTCAGAGTTAATGGTGGGAAGGAACATGATTAGGATTGAAAATGTAACCACAGGTAGCCATTTTGAGTCCGTTCGAAAGGCATTTTAAAAGCACCAAATGAAACGCTTGAATACACAAAGAAATAATAAACTTGTCAGCCTCTGCACGATTAATTTCATTATATTGGAGGTCAATGTTTATGAATGTGAACAAATTCCACCACTCTTTAGGAAAGGTTGTTCATTTGATTCCTTCGATGTTGAGAAAAAAGGCAAAAATCCAATTGCATTTGTAATGATTTTCTGTCCGACAGACTACTCAGGCTTAAATGTGGGTGATAATTTTGTAGTCGGATCCTAAATGGTATATTTTGATCAAAATTTAATTAATTTGAACAATGCCAGCAGCAGAGCAATCATGTCTGGAAGCAATCAAATATACCATCAGGGAGAGCCATTAAAATTGGATCAGTTTTCGATTTTTTTATAATTTCCATGGAAAGATCTGTTCTATATCAATCTATTGTATGAGTTTCAGCGTAATAATTATTAAAAAATTCAATAAATAAAATGTGTTTAGATTTGTTTCGACAGTTGGTATCTTATTTTAAAGTAAGCGAGAAAGATAGAAAAATGCCCACCTTCTCCACTCCACTATCTCCAATTGAAGAATTGGAGAGAGTGGAGTAAGTGGAAAATAAAGACAACCAATCTTAGGATCGATGACCGTAGTTGATCTATTTTACATGGTGGACAAAATTTACCGCATTAGAGTTCTCCTTGAGTATTAAATAATGTGGCTAACTGAGTCCTGTGAATTGTAGTGGAAAGATACCATATTCAAACGCTTAACAGTAGGCACTGTTCCATAAAAAATATAGCAATTTACAACGTGTTTCAGCAGTTTAATACCTGACATTGGCTTAGCAGCAGAAACGCGTTTTACATTGTAATATATTTTTCTTGACCAGTAATATATTGTTGAGCATACGACTACATAATATTTTTTCAATTTCCAGTAGCAGCTTTTTCAAAGCTCCCCTTCAAGACGAGATATCTTGAAGACCTACCGCCAATAGGATCACCATTGTCCGCAACAACGCGAAATGGGAAAACGTCGCGAGAGACGATGGCTAGAAACACATCCCGTACATAAAGCTGACTAGCATGACTTGTAATGAATGGGAGTTTATATTCTCGCCTTGATTCGCTCTATTCACAACTACTATATGCTTCCATAATATTCCCTCCATCCTTCTCCGCTTACTCATCCATCCATCCCAACTTGTGACACAACGCCAAGAACTTTTGAACAATAACGTAACTTCGTTTTCCTAAGTTACTGTACTGAGTTAATGAACTGAGAGTAAAATGAGCAAAAGAAACAATATGATGCTGAGGATATTTCATGAAAACCTTGAAAACATGAAAACTTGTCAATGAAACTGACACGCACTAACTTTTTCATCATAATGAGTCAAATATAGTTCAATTAGTTTGAAATCAATGTGAGTGATTTTAGAACTACAAATACTGCCTCCTCAGTAAAGCCAACCTTGAATAAGATTTTAAATATCTAGCCAAAATAATGTGATAGGATAGGAACAGGATATAATTCAGATATCAGCCATTCTGGTAAAAAAAATTCTTTTTCTTTTACATTTGCATCAAAATCATTAATTCTATCCATTATTAATAATGGAACGTCAGACTTGTAGGAATAAAATTGTCTCCCATTTTTTCATATATTCACCTGCACATAATTATTCTTTCAAACCCGAAATTTTAAAGGATATAGCGTGATGCTAATGTATCTCAAAACCAAATTCATTAGCGAAATGAATTACGAATAACGAGCACATTGAAATAAAATTGCCGAGTGAATATTTTTAAAAGGTTGCCTCTTTGAAAATGGATTGCAATTATCACTAGAAAATAATGAGCCTTTTCGTGTCAGCTGATGAAAATTTCGTCAATGGTTTTCCTTTGATTACATTAAGCTACATAAAAAACAAGATTTCTAAAAACTTCCTACAGCTTGTACTTTTTCTGCATCATTGATTACTTCCCCATTGCCTTTACTAATTGAGTGACTTTTAATTATCCACCTTTTTGCGCGTTCTTTCATCATAAGAAATATTATCTCTATTTATTGTTGTTACAACCTATTTTCCGTTTCAATCCTTCAGAGTTCAACCCTTTTCTTCCTTTATTCCTTCATCGATTTATTAGTCCTATTCCCTTCGGTTTCTTGCAATGGAAAATTTGATACTGATTCTCCACCATTCACACATACCCTCATAAATCAATTTACCTCCGTCACGTTCTGTCACCAGCACTTTTCCGACTTCGTCTCCGATTCACCCATCGTGTCCTTGATAAACAACTTCCGAGAGCTCAGCGATGCGCTGCTTGTTCCAACTCCCCTTACATCATCTCCTTTTTAGTCCCATTGATGAATAAATTAAGTCGCACCGTGACTTCCTTTCATACCACTCAGCCACCTTTTCCTTCTCACCTACTTCGCGCGCGCTTTGATGCTACACTTGCTTCAATTACAAAAGACGAGAGCGAATGAATGGTGTGATTATCACCCTCCACATCGATGTTACCTCCAAAGCTAACCTCCGTGCGGCTTTTAGAAATAAAACTTCCGATTTTCCACTTCAATGCACGCGATCCGATCGCGTTTCCCTTTCTCCATTATTCCACTCAAATTTCCTCCAAAATCTTTTAGCTCTTTTCCGTATTTTATTATTTTTTATTCTCATTTTTTTCATCTCCTGATTTTTAGAAATCTTTTCCCTCCCTTTCTCATTCTTCGGATTCCCACGCTCTCCACCAGGATGTAAATTACTATGGGTGTTTGAAATATTGCAAACCAACGTTTCGGAAGTGTGTCTGATTCTGTTTTTCAGTGCTGGTGAAAAAAGATCAATGTTAACAGAGAATTGGCTTCGTAGAAGGTCTAAATAATCAGAATTAACACGTCGTAGTGAATCTAAAATAAATGTACTCCGATGAAAAGTCGATCGTATAGGCTAGCAAATGCTGAGATAAATGAAAGTATTATTAAATGTTCTCAGCGAAACCTGTCTCAGCGATACAAAATATCCATTTTCAAATATTTTACATGTGAACTCTCTCCAAAATGTGGAAACAATATCAGGGGGGGCGGGGCAAACTACATTTTTGAAATATGAAAATAATATCAGGTAAAAAAACTACATCATTACTCCTCGTTTATCCTACAGATCTTCCTTGGCTTTTCACATTTGCACAGTTTTTCGAAACAATCCTCACATATATTGTCTCTGTTTTCAATTTTGCGTCGTATTCTTGAGGTAATCGCCAATAAATTGAATATTTTCAAAATAAAGGACATATGACTTACATTAGATCCTTTCTCCAAAGTCAAGACGGATTACTCAAATGAATGGCATAAGTTTATTTTATTTCTTACATTTATTTTCCATCCAAATAAAATTCATGGTCAGCCAAACGTTGCATTATGTTGAAATTTCTTCTTATGAAAGCTCGTCCCTCATGTCAATTAATTTTTCCATTGCATCTCCGGCATCATGGCTGATGCATATTACTATATTTATCGGAGGATGATAGATATTTTGGAATCCAAAAATCACATATTGGTGAAGCAATTATAAGTTATTCAGCAAAGGCGGATGACAGCTACGACCATTTGGATGGCTCGGCGGTGGATATAAATTTACAGGTAAAAAAATGACAGTGGTCCTAGCGTCGGTATTAGGTTTGATGCTTAAAAAAGGCATCAAAGGATACACGGTTTAACGTCCCATCACACGGATAGTGTACTGTGTTTGACGTGATGTCCACTCAATAAGTGATTAGCACACCAATAAATAGTCCCTGCCATTTCCTGTATTAAAACGTAGTGTCTGGGGATATAAGAGAACTATAGGAGCTATCACGTCAAACTGATAACCCTATATGAAATGATATCACTCCTAATAGCTCGAAATGTTTGGTTCATTAAAAGAACCATAACACTCATCATATTTTTAATATATATATATATATATATATATATATATATATATATATATATATATATATATATATACACACGATGATAGCACACGAAAAACATAGAAACACAAAAATATAAAAAACGGGACACTCACATTTAAAATAGTTGGAAGCTTTCGACTGCCTCTGCAGTCTTCGTCAGCCGGAGAGGAACTGAAGTTTGCGGCGGGGTGTGAAGGCAGTTGGAGGGGGGGGGAAGGGGAGGGAGAGGGTGTGAAGGCAATTGGAGGGGAGGAAGATATTGGGGGTGATTAATGTTGTACATTCAATCCGGGCTTTTCGAATGCACGGAGAGCCCAAATAAAAGCATTCTCACGAGTCCTGACCTCTATTTTGCTAGCATGGTCCGGTAGGGATTCAAGTATTGAGAGGGAAAAGCATTTATCAAAAGAGAGGCCGTGGGAATGAGTGTGTATGGGGATAGGAAATGAAGAAAATATGGCGGATTTTGTGGAAGATCGATGATTATTCATACGGATTGCCAAGGGTGTAGTGCATTCGCCAACGTAAAATGCGGGACAAGAATTACAGGTCAGAAGGTACACAATATTTTTGGATTGGCAAGTAGCTTGGGAGGAGGGGAAAGAAGTGATGAGGGGGTGTGGCGATGTAGGTGCGGACCGCATTAAAGGACATGTTTTACATCTGGGACGATTGCATGGGGAAGGCCGTGGGGGAGGAAAATCAGAAGTGCGATGGAGAGGGTTTGTGGACTTAAGAATATTTTTTAAGTTCGGTGGCCGTCTGTAGGAAATGGAGGGGCACCGAGGCAGGAGAGAAGAAGTGACGTCGCTGTTTTTCAGAATGGGAAAGAGGTCCTTAAGAATGGTTTTGAGTTTGTGGGAACCGGGAAAGAAAGTGGTGCATATATTCAGTCCGGTGTCTGAAGATGGAGGTCTGTCTTTTGGAATGTATTTGGAGGAGTGGGGGAGGATTTTCTTGTGGAGGAGCTTTTCAGGATATCCGCGTTTGCGGAGAGCAGAATGAAGATTATTTAAGTATTTGTCGAGGGAAGAGGTGTCATTGCAAATTCTGTGTCCGCGGATGGAAAGGCAGTTAGGAATCGAGCGCCTTTGGTCGCCCGTTTTCATCAAGCCGTATCTGATTTTCGGCCGGCAGAACCCTCTCCAGCTACAAGAGCTGCTGAACTGTGATAATGTAGAGATTTAACGAACTATTAAGCCATGAATTTCCAACAACCGTATATATATAATATTTCCTTGGTAATACGCGTCACAAAACTAGTCTGAATGTTTCACGATTAGCTGTGGCTATTAGTTTTATTCTATGGAAATGTAAAGAAGGAAATGACTCAACATAATTAGGAGTATATGATCGTCCCAGATCAAAATATCTGTGTTGGAATTATGAAAGGAAGTCGTCGCGATATTAGGACAGATATAACCGTAAGAAAATTCTTCATATTATTTTACCAGAATAATTCGTATTATTATGGTATCTAATATTTTTATCGAACTGAAAATAATGTGAAAATAAAGGAATGGATTGAAGATGAAGAAAAAATGAGGGAATAATATGAAAATCGTGGCTATTTAGGAGAATTTACAGTTATCAGAGTTCGACATATCTCTTAAAATTTATTATTAATAAACACGAATATATACTCTATGTTTGGTGTACTTTTTGGGCATTGTTTTTGTTCCTCCATCATATCAGCATAGAATTAATGGCATGCAGCTCATGAGAGCAAATTGTAGCGAATATCTGGGATATCCGATGGTGGCTTTGACGTGCTGTACTCAAAAGAGGTTATTTAAAATTTTTAACAAAGAAAAAGTTTATTTTTTGCTCTTCTTCTGCTTATAAAATAATTAGCTTCTTTGGAGAAGCATGGAGACTGCAATTAGAGAAGGGTTGGAGAGTACTATTAGGGAAGGTTGGTTGTTAATATTCTCTGTTTTACATGGTGCATACTAAGACATGTATTCATGAACTTTGATATAATGCATTGTTTATTTTGCTTCGGTGTCAAAGAGAAGGCTCGGTGAGAGCAGTGGTAAATTACGAAGAAAATTAAACTTCGAATGTATGTAATAAGGGGGTCATTCCGTACCATTTCACCGGTTATGAAGCATTAATTTGACCGGTCTCAGAACTATGTTCTGGGACCGGTCAAATTAATACTTCATAACAGGGTAAAGAGTAAACTTTACCTGTGAGAAAAGGTAGGAATGGGCACTGTGAAAGTAAATACAAAACACTGAAAATTAAGGGAAGAGATTTGTAATGTGTCGGCACCGAACAGGCAAATCTGATTTGTTTCAAGTTATGCAGCACTAGACTTAGCCCCCATCCTCCCCTCACCCCCCCTCCCCGAAGCAAATTTCTGGATACGTGACTGCTTCTTAGTGAAACTGAAATATACAACTTTCAGGGCACTATTTTGATAATATAGTTATCACTATTATTTGGATTTATTTCTGGCAACATTTAATTACATGCATCAATCTCTACATTGCTTCTACAAAGTGAGCGAGAGAAATGTTTTGCAAATTAAGTTTGATGTAACTTCCAAACAAACCAAAACACATTCTCCAAATTTTTAGTGCATTCTTCATAGGACCATAGCTTATTATACTGAAAATTTAAAAATTTTAATATAAATATATTTTCTAATTTTTCTATATGCGGAATCTTGTAACAGCTAAAGGCTTAGCAAACACACAACTTTTTTCTTACGCACATTTACAATGGTACCCAAATACACTATAACAAAAATATAGACCGTGTGATCACCACCCTTCTATTAGAAAGTAAATAGCAAAAGATGTAAAAAGCAGAAATTTGTGTCAAAACTTTGTACTCATCGTTCTCATAGATGTTACATAGTAAGGTTAATAAAAAATATGTCAAATTAAAGCTCAATTTATGATAATTAAATGTTATAAGAACGGTTCTACTACAGCCTGTAGTTACCGAGTAATTCTAGTTACCGATACTCGCTGAAAGTGTCATTTTTACAGCGCGCTGTGACCTTCACGGGCCTGTAAGTACTTCAGGTCATGGAAAAAAAATTGGTTTTGTACCTTACAGACATGTAGCAGTAAGTGTGATAAATTTGAATTTTTTCTGAAATGGTGCTGCAACAAGTGTTCGGTGAATTGGCATGGAATGACCCAGGGGAGAGTACTCAATTTTTCCTTTAAATCAAAATGCGATATATATATATATATATATATATATATATCACGGAAGTAGCACTCAGAAGAGCCGATGAAACACACACGATGATAGCACACGAAAAACATAGAAACACAAAAATATAAAAAACGGGACACTCACATTTAAAATAGTTGGAAGCTTTCGACTGCCTCTGCAGTCTTCGTCAGCCGGAGAGGAACTGAAGTTTGCGGCGGGGTGTGAAGGCAGTTGGAGGGGGGGGGAAGGGGAGGGAGAGGGTGTGAAGGCAATTGGAGGGGAGGAAGATATTGGGGGTGATTAATGTTGTACATTCAATCCGGGCTTTTCGAATGCACGGAGAGCCCAAATAAAAGCATTCTCACGAGTCCTGACCTCTATTTTGCTAGCATGGTCCGGTAGGGATTCAAGTATTGAGAGGGAAAAGCATTTATCAAAAGAGAGGCCGTGGGAATGAGTGTGTATGGGGATAGGAAATGAAGAAAATATGGCGGATTTTGTGGAAGATCGATGATTATTCATACGGATTGCCAAGGGTGTAGTGCATTCGCCAACGTAAAATGCGGGACAAGAATTACAGGTCAGAAGGTACACAATATTTTTGGATTGGCAAGTAGCTTGGGAGGAGGGGAAAGAAGTGATGAGGGGGTGTGGCGATGTAGGTGCGGACCGCATTAAAGGACATGTTTTACATCTGGGACGATTGCATGGGGAAGGCCGTGGGGGAGGAAAATCAGAAGTGCGATGGAGAGGGTTTGTGGACTTAAGAATATTTTTTAAGTTCGGTGGCCGTCTGTAGGAAATGGAGGGGCACCGAGGCAGGAGAGAAGAAGTGACGTCGCTGTTTTTCAGAATGGGAAAGAGGTCCTTAAGAATGGTTTTGAGTTTGTGGGAACCGGGAAAGAAAGTGGTGCATATATTCAGTCCGGTGTCTGAAGATGGAGGTCTGTCTTTTGGAATGTATTTGGAGGAGTGGGGGAGGATTTTCTTGTGGAGGAGCTTTTCAGGATATCCGCGTTTGCGGAGAGCAGAATGAAGATTATTTAAGTATTTGTCGAGGGAAGAGGTGTCATTGCAAATTCTGTGTCCGCGGATGGAAAGGCAGTTAGGAATCGAGCGCTTGGTGTGAATAGGGTGGCAACTATTGTAGTGGAGATATTGTTGGTGATTGGTAGGTTTTGTGTGGACAGATGTTGTGAAATTATTGTCTTGGAGTCGAATGTCTACGTCAAGAAATGTGATGGTGGAGTCAGAAATTGAGGAGGTGAATTTCACTGAAAAGGAGGAGTTCAGGGTGGAAATGAAATTTTGAAGAGAGTCATGACCGTGCGTCCAGAGAAGAAAGATGTCATCTATGTAGCGGACCCAGAAGAGAGGTTGGTTGGTACTTTGGGAGAGGAAAGATTCTTCAAGGAACCCCATAAAAAGGTTCGCATACGATGGGGCCATCCTAGTTCCCATCGCCGTGCCACTGGTTTGCAGGTAGAAAGATTTGTTGAAGCAGAAGGCATTCTTTTTTAGTACAAATTCAGCTATTTTCAACAAAAAGTCAGTAGATGGGACTTGAGGGTCGGAGCGTTGATTAAGAGCAGCCCCTGATGAAGGATTATCACCAAAAGACATTTCCTTTCTTTCACCTCCTAACCCCAGAACACCTCAACTTTATCTTCTCCCCAAAATACACAAACCTACCGTTCCCTGCCGACCAATTGTATCCAGCTTCAATTCTCCTACTGAAAGAATCTCTGCCTTCCTTGACCACTACCTGCAACCCCTTGTATTCTGTCTTCCATCCTTCATTAAAGATTCCTATCATTTCCTTCAACGCTTAAACAGCATTTCCATCCCCCCTTCTTCCAACCTAATTATGGCCACTATTGACGTCACTTCCTTATATACCTCCATCCCCCATAATGAAGGCCTATCCTCACTCAAGTTCTATCTTAATCAACGCTCCGACCCTCAAGTCCCATCTACTGACTTTTTGTTGAAAATAGCTGAATTTGTACTAAAAAAGAATGCCTTCTGCTTCAACAAATCTTTCTACCTGCAAACCAGTGGCACGGCGATGGGAACTAGGATGGCCCCATCGTATGCGAACCTTTTTATGGGGTTCCTTGAAGAATCTTTCCTCTCCCAAAGTACCAACCAACCTCTCTTCTGGGTCCGCTACATAGATGACATCTTTCTTCTCTGGACGCACGGTCATGACTCTCTTCAAAATTTCATTTCCACCCTGAACTCCTCCTTTTCAGTGAAATTCACCTCCTCAATTTCTGACTCCACCATCACATTTCTTGACGTAGACATTCGACTCCAAGACAATAATTTCACAACATCTGTCCACACAAAACCTACCAATCACCAACAATATCTCCACTACAATAGTTGCCACCCTATTCACACCAAGCGCTCGATTCCTAACTGCCTTTCCATCCGCGGACACAGAATTTGCAATGACACCTCTTCCCTCGACAAATACTTAAATAATCTTCATTCTGCTCTCCGCAAACGCGGATATCCTGAAAAGCTCCTCCACAAGAAAATCCTCCCCCACTCCTCCAAATACATTCCAAAAGACAGACCTCCATCTTCAGACACCGGACTGAATATATGCACCACTTTCTTTCCCGGTTCCCACAAACTCAAAACCATTCTTAAGGACCTCTTTCCCATTCTGAAAAACAGCGACGTCACTTCTTCTCTCCTGCCTCGGTGCCCCTCCATTTCCTACAGACGGCCACCGAACTTAAAAAATATTCTTAAGTCCACAAACCCTCTCCATCGCACTTCTGATTTTCCTCCCCCACGGCCTTCCCCATGCAATCGTCCCAGATGTAAAACATGTCCTTTAATGCGGTCCGCACCTACATCGCCACACCCCCTCATCACTTCTTTCCCCTCCTCCCAAGCTACTTGCCAATCCAAAAATATTGTGTACCTTCTGACCTGTAATTCTTGTCCCGCATTTTACGTTGGCGAATGCACTACACCCTTGGCAATCCGTATGAATAATCATCGATCTTCCACAAAATCCGCCATATTTTCTTCATTTCCTATCCCCATACACACTCATTCCCACGGCCTCTCTTTTGATAAATGCTTTTCCCTCTCAATACTTGAATCCCTACCGGACCATGCTAGCAAAATAGAGGTCAGGACTCGTGAGAATGCTTTTATTTGGGCTCTCCGTGCATTCGAAAAGCCCGGATTGAATGTACAACATTAATCACCCCCAATATCTTCCTCCCCTCCAATTGCCTTCACACCCTCTCCCTCCCCTTCCCCCCCCCCTCCAACTGCCTTCACACCCCGCCGCAAACTTCAGTTCCTCTCCGGCTGACGAAGACTGCAGAGGCAGTCGAAAGCTTCCAACTATTTTAAATGTGAGTGTCCCGTTTTTTATATTTTTGTGTTTCTATGTTTTTCGTGTGCTATCATCGTGTGTGTTTCATCGGCTCTTCTGAGTGCTACTTCCGTGATATATATATATATATATATATATATATATCGCATTTTGATTTAAAGGAAAAATTGAGTACTCTCCCCTGGGTCATTCCATGCCAATTCACCGAACACTTGTTGCAGCACCATTTCAGAAAAAATTCAAATTTATCACACTTACTGCTACATGTCTGTAAGGTACAAAACCAATTTTTTTTCCATGACCTGAAGTACTTACAGGCCCGTGAAGGTCACAGCGCGCTGTAAAAATGACACTTTCAGCGAGTATCGGTAACTAGAATTACTCGGTAACTACAGGCTGTAGTAGAACCGTTCTTATAACATTTAATTATCATAAATTGAGCTTTAATTTGACATATTTTTTATTAACCTTACTATGTAACATCTATGAGAACGATGAGTACAAAGTTTTGACACAAATTTCTGCTTTTTACATCTTTTGCTATTTACTTTCTAATAGAAGGGTGGTGATCACACGGTCTATATTTTTGTTATAGTGTATTTGGGTACCATTGTAAATGTGCGTAAGAAAAAAGTTGTGTGTTTGCTAAGCCTTTAGCTGTTACAAGATTCCGCATATAGAAAAATTAGAAAATATATTTATATTAAAATTTTTAAATTTTCAGTATAATAAGCTATGGTCCTATGAAGAATGCACTAAAAATTTGGAGAATGTGTTTTGGTTTGTTTGGAAGTTACATCAAACTTAATTTGCAAAACATTTCTCTCGCTCACTTTGTAGAAGCAATGTAGAGATTGATGCATGTAATTAAATGTTGCCAGAAATAAATCCAAATAATAGTGATAACTATATTATCAAAATAGTGCCCTGAAAGTTGTATATTTCAGTTTCACTAAGAAGCAGTCACGTATCCAGAAATTTGCTTCGGGGAGGGGGGGTGAGGGGAGGATGGGGGCTAAGTCTAGTGCTGCATAACTTGAAACAAATCAGATTTGCCTGTTCGGTGCCGACACATTACAAATCTCTTCCCTTAATTTTCAGTGTTTTGTATTTACTTTCACAGTGCCCATTCCTACCTTTTCTCACAGGTAAAGTTTACTCTTTACCCTGTTATGAAGTATTAATTTGACCGGTCCCAGAACATAGTTCTGAGACCGGTCAAATTAATGCTTCATAACCGGTGAAATGGTACGGAATGACCCCCTTATTACATACATTCGAAGTTTAATTTTCTTCGTAATTTACCACTGCTCTCACCGAGCCTTCTCTTTGACACCGAAGCAAAATAAACAATGCATTATATCAAAGTTCATGAATACATGTCTTAGTATGCACCATGTAAAACAGAGAATATTAACAACCAACCTTCCCTAATAGTACTCTCCAACCCTTCTCTAATTGCAGTCTCCATGCTTCTCCAAAGAAGCTAATTATTTTATAAGCAGAAGAAGAGCAAAAAATAAACTTTTTCTTTGTTAAAAATTTTAAATAACCTCTTTTGAGTACAGCACGTCAAAGCCACCATCGGATATCCCAGATATTCGCTACAATTTGCTCTCATGAGCTGCATGCCATTAATTCTATGCTGATATGATGGAGGAACAAAAACAATGCCCAAAAAGTACACCAAACATAGAGTATATATTCGTGTTTATTAATAATAAATTTTAAGAGATATGTCGAACTCTGATAACTGTAAATTCTCCTAAATAGCCACGATTTTCATATTATTCCCTCATTTTTTCTTCATCTTCAATCCATTCCTTTATTTTCACATTATTTTCAGTTCGATAAAAATATTAGATACCATAATAATACGAATTATTCTGGTAAAATAATATGAAGAATTTTCTTACGGTTATATCTGTCCTAATATCGCGACGACTTCCTTTCATAATTCCAACACAGATATTTTGATCTGGGACGATCATATACTCCTAATTATGTTGAGTCATTTCCTTCTTTACATTTCCATAGAATAAAACTAATAGCCACAGCTAATCGTGAAACATTCAGACTAGTTTTGTGACGCGTATTACCAAGGAAATATTATATATATACGGTTGTTGGAAATTCATGGCTTAATAGTTCGTTAAATCTCTACATTATCACAGTTCAGCAGCTCTTGTAGCTGGAGAGGGTTCTGCCGGCCGAAAATCAGATACGGCTTGATGAAAACGGGCGACCAAAAACGATTCCCTTCGCCCGGGATAACTTTTTGTGACGCTGCGAACCAGCGGGTCGCATCAGGAAGCTTAGCCGCTCGACGAGGATTAATTGGCTTAAGCCCTGCGGCCTCAAGCTGACAGCGGCAGCGGGAGGTCCACGTTGATCGTGCCGCTAAAAATTTTACTGTTGGCACGGCCGCTCTCTCCGGTCCGGAGATCGGCAAAGACCGATTTTCTCTCCCCCTCTCCCTGACCCTCTTTGCATTCATATCTGGAAGATGTTTTTGCAGCGTCTCCACTATCCCCAACCCCACGCAAACAATGACTCCTTCCCTCTGCCGCCTCCACCAAAAAAAGGGGCGTTGTTACGAGACTACCCCTCCTTGCCTCACCTCCTCCCCCGTACTTATCCCAGCATCGCCACCCCTCCCCGATCTCTGATGGATTTGCTTCCGGGGGAGAATGGAGGGCGAGGAGGAGGGTTATTTCTTTTCTTTTGAGAGGGAGAAAGAAGGAAGGAGGGCCAACGTACGAAGAGGGAGAGTGGGATACTCGGACTTGAATGGGCAGCTGGAACTATAAGAAAAGGCGAATTGGTGGAGGCAGCGGGTATTTTCTGCGAAGAGCGGGAATGAGGGAAAAGGAGACCAATCAAGCTTCGCAACCCAACTGCGAATGAAGATGTCATCTCACTTTTATATCTTCAGCCGTTCCTCCTTTTCCTTTATGCTTTCCCTCCGCCTCCCGACCCTATTCAGGGCTTCCGCTGCGCTCCCTTCGTTCATATCCTCTCCGTCATCCCGTTCCACCAACAGAGAGCCCTTATTTCCGGTCTCTCTTTAGCCTCATTCTATTTCTTTGCCGATGGACTTCGGGCCCAAGCCTAGCACAAGCGCCCCAAAGCGTCGCGATCTGACGGTGCTGGCCATCATTACGACCGAAGAAGCAATACCATCAGTGATACTATTTATGGTGAGCATTGCGTGGTAGGTATTTTAAACTTCGAGAGCCTTCTTAGCTACCTCTACGGATAGTACGGCAACCAAGGAATGTGGTAATCTTGAATCAATCACTGCAATATTTAAATTCAGTTCACTGTCATTTGACTACGACATGATAGTACGTAATAAATCTTTCCCTAAAGACGTTATTGGAGAAAATTACCCTTCTTCCAAAAAGGAAAGGTATATAGTTAGTGCTTGGATGAGCAATTATATATTTGAAGGGGATGATTACGACGTAGTCCATTTTAAAAATGGTTTGTAATAGAAGGCAATAGAGATGATAATTCGTAAATTAAATAATCTTTATAAACACCAAGTATTACTGATGCTATTCTGATGAATAACCCGTTTCCCTCATAATAACCTGAAAAGAATGGTAGAAATGCTGATATCCCTTCCTCTGGTATACACAAGTCATCTCATACAATAAGGTAAAATTTTCAAACATTAAAATTAGTTTTATAATACAGTAAAGCTAAATAGGAAGCTCTGAACGGAGTATGCATTCAACTAGAGAACGAAATGAGGTATTCAAAGCTTGTATTTGCATCAAGTGGGTAACACTCATTTCCTTGCCATGGTTTTAATCTGCTAAATAATAAAAAATCAATAAAAATACCAATTATTCCTACCTTAAGGAGGTTCCACCGTGACTCCGCGATTCAAAATCCCGTAAAAGAGCTATGTTATTTAATGAATAAATACAGATCCAGAAAAACACCTATATGGAAAATCATCTATAGGGTGATAACCCATACACAACAATTTATGAGTGTGCTATTATATAGCGCGTTGTAGTAGCATTATATTTTTTACAAGCTCTTTTAACTCATTTTGACTTCGAAACATGGCAGACGTGTTGTTGCCACGTTTAATTTATAATGTGAGAATACATGCTCAATTCCGCTAATACGTATTCTAAAATAGGTTAAATATTTTCTTACTTAGTTTTAAACTATTCCCTTGCAAATACAACTCTTTGTTTTGAATTTTATTAATATTGATATTTTTGAAAACTGTTTGGCAACAATAACGCTGCTACCATTTGGAAGCACTGGTATTAATTATACCATATCAATAACCAATGAAATATTGAAAATACATTAAAAATATAATTAGGACCTTGGTAAGGTATTGTCCTAAATTAAGTTAGTAAATAGGCTTGTAAGAACGTTCCCTCCCAATTACCGTTGCCAGTGATAACAACATACTGTAGCGCCACTTTCATGTAACTAAGACATTTCTGCTATTTTTTCGAGCAAACATTTATTAATATCAATTAAACAAGTGTGGTAAGGCGAGCACTTTTTCACAATGCCAAATTCTATATAAAATTGCGCATGTTATATTAGTTTTTCATCAAAACGACATTTCTCTTTACATTGTTAATCTGCAAAATTCACTTCAACAGCCATGCTCTGCCGTATAACCACGTATAAAGTATCTGATTTTCAACGTCTTTTTTCTTCAAATATATGATGGAAAGGCCTCATTATTTTATTGCCAATCGATACAAGGGCCAAAACATTGTGTCTCCTGAAATTTTCACGAAAATGACATCTACTTCATAATTCGGTGGAGCCTCCTTAATAGACATAGTTGCGTTTCGAAAATTACTTTTGGACTCGTTACTTAATACCCATCATTCATTACACAACGCTTCTAAATTCAGTTTTAATATTTATATGAGTATTAGTGTAAATTTAAAAACTTTTTACAATACTCGGTTTTAAATTAACGTAGAAATGGTTTAGATACGTATACGGTGATGCTGTATAGTAGCTAATACAGCAGAAATAGTATTATACATCAATTTCGGTTACAGCGTATTCAGAGCCGAGCACGAGTACGATAAAAAAATTATGGTTCGAGATATGAATATGATTAGAGTACGCTAAAAATTATGGTCAATGACTTACACAACAATCCAATCACCACGTAAAAATGAAGGCTCTATAATTTCATATCCATCGTAAGAGCTGTATCTACGTGTTCTGCAAACATTTATTGAAAAGTCTACTGTGAAATACTGTAAACGGAAGGAACTTGATGCTCTTCTTCATTAGTTTGATTAATTATCAAACTTTAAATAGCAAAATAAATCAAACATGGGCTTAGAATTCTCACGCATAAAAGCAGCATTTTTCTCGGTAACTTCCATTCCTGAAGCACAAAACAGAGCACCGAAAATATCCTCCTCATTCCCACCACCTTTTTTTGCTCATCTGCATAAAAAATTGAGAGTCGTGAATTAGGCGCTGGTTTGAGCTGTGAGAGAAAATTGCACATTCATCATTTCCTCCTTTAATCAACGCTTTTCAGCCAGGACTCGTATCACGCGTAACACTCCTTCCTAAGTTTTTTTTCCACTCGGGTAAGCTCACTGGCCAACTTTCGGATATTTAATCCTCAGAGTCATGTTTACATACAACCCATCGCGGTCTCCAGTGGTGCAGATTTGATTAATCTCACGCTCGGAAGAGTAAATACTCACGCGGGAAGCCAAACCTTTGATTGGACCTGTTTCTCTTTCCCAAGATTACTTTTTCTTTGCACCTAGCTTCCTCAAATATCCCAAAATGAATACCTCATTGCGCTCTTAATATTCTTTGATCTTTTTTCAAATGCTTGTGTTGTTCACTACCACAAGTCGTTCTTCATCAAAGCAGAGTTAAAATTTAGGAAAGTCTCTTCATAAATTCCATTTATTCCTACACGTAAAATGAGGGTGTGAATTATTTTTTACAACGTTATATAAAGTGAGACAAGTTGATGGTCAATATAATTGATTACATTTATAGCGTCAAACGAGTGAAGGGATACATAATGCAACATACGACTATACCAATTCCCTCTAACAGTCCCAGATGAAATGGCGACTGGTTTCAATGGGAATTTAAGACTCCGATCATCTTCAATATATTTTGTTTATGATGTTTATCTATCGCATTTCATCAAGATGTGATTCACGAAAGCATAAGGATAGTAATAGTTAGAATATTTATAATTTCTTTTACCTAAAGCGTTCACCTGCACTTTTCTAAAAATTTAAGTCAAACTTGATCTTTCACGAGGCATAATAAAGATAATTGGCTTAATAACCCGATGGGAGAAGGTGGTAAGGCTAGAGTGTATGCGATAGCTATCGAAACAGATATTCTCCAATGGAGAATCTTAATCCCTCGAAAAGCCGTGAGTTTGAAAATTGATTTTTTCCACTACACTTGGCGATTTCACTCTCATCCATTAGAGATCCTCTCCCTTCCAGCTGGTCGAAGTCCATTTTTTGTGAAATGAAAAGCACTCTCTTTATCATACCGAATATTGTTGCTCGAAGATTTTTGTCAAGACGAGTCAAGTCATCTCCCCCTCCCAGTTTCCATTTCTTCGCTCGAAGGATATATTTGGTGCTTTCACCGAAACTGATGTAAATACATAGTGAATCTCAATCGCTTAACTTTGAATTTGCATTGACGAGAGCCTTGTAGGCAGAGTGATTCTTTAGCAAGTCATAAAAATATCTATCTGTCAAGCACTTATATGTATACAGAAAGTTTGGTTTCCATCAGCTATTAATAGGTGAATTCGTAAAAAATACTTTCACCGGGATCAGAATACTTTACGAAATAAAAGCAAGGTGGAAATACACTCTGAACCTCTGGACTGATGAAAATATGTTGTAGTAAGAACATTCAAGAATAAACCCTTACAAGTGGGTCACTTTTGCACTTGTTTACAAGAATATATATACATGAGTGGTATATGCAAAACGGAAGGCAATTTCCATTCGAAAATGCCAATTGCCAGAAAATTACTTTATATCATTTATCTAGAAGAATAACATGTCCATTTAGACCTACCTTCACAGGTACTATATACAAGAAACTAAATAATAATCTACATAATCACTTCAACTATTCAATATTCCCATGAGAAGGATGACAAAAAGAATGGACACTGAAAGAGTGGTAAGAAAAGGCAGGATTATGCGGATGGAAGAAATTTAAAGACAGAGTGGACAGATCTAGAGAGGCTGATGAGTTTGAGGAGTGGACAGATCTACATTTGAGAGGCTGAGGAGTTAGAGTGCCGAAATGCGGAGAAAACTTGCCACGTAAACATCGGAAGGGATACTAGGATCTTCAAGTTTTACTTTGAGAAGAAGTTGGCATTTTGCAATGAAAAATTCAACAAAGTAAGGTACTTCTTTGTAAAACATTGTGAAATATTTTGGGTCACTCGTTGTTTAAATATCTTACCTTAATGATGAGGGTGGAAAATTCAAAGAAAAAATGGCCAACGACATATTAGATTAATGTAAAATGGGTGAAAATTATCACCATTTAATGGAGTCATTATAGAGAACCATTGAAACTAACTCTTTCCTTTTCTCATCCGGCGAGAAACTAATTTTAATGCTATAATAACACCCGTACAGTGACACCTTATAATAGTTTTGAAAGAAGAGGATTCTACCTGGATTCTATCAAAACTGCCTCAGTGACTCTATAAAATAATTGCATTATCCTTTAGAGTTAATTTTCCACGGTAAATAATCCTGTCATATTATAATAATACCTATGATAAATGATAGTTTCCCAAATTTCTCACATTATCAACTTAATGTATGAAATTAATGGTGCCAGAATCCAAAGGACTGATACGACTCTACAATTTATGCAGCAGTGAGTCTTGCACCGGTAAAGAAGGGGGCACCTGCATCTAATTCTGTACCAGTAAAATAAATCAAGCATTAAATGTATGATTAATAATTGACTTCTAGGTGGTAGTATTTCGAAACCCAAATGTAAGCATAAAAAAGTAGAATAAGAGGGCATTGCAAGAATTAAGATAAGAGCAATGGCAGCATAAACAAGACTGAAACATGAGACGGAACATTGGAATGCAGATATAGTGAATAAAGGTAGTTAATCAATTGATCACCTGGATATACGCCTTTAAATAACGAAATCCAATATCAATGTGATAAAATAAATATCACGTAGGTAGTTTAATGTCTGAAAAAATGTTCACGTGCCAGTGGTATGTGTGATTTTTAGTGCAGTAAAAAGGCATTTTAAAATCGTCACCATGATAAATACGAGCAATAGTTTAATAAAATCCTCCTTTAGATTATTTCATCGCTGTTCCCTTCATAATTTAATGTTTCTACTCTTTTTTAGACTTCAATACTTGCTCCTCATATCTCATAAGGCAAATTTATTTACATTTTTTCCTCCTACTAATCCCTCAACAAGTGTGTAAATCCGACAGGTATATTTTGGAAATATCCGATAAGGTTGCGTCACATTCTTTCAAGTATATATCGGAGCTCTACTTTTTCAGAGAAAAATCTTCGGAAATAGTCAATTAATCAATCTTTAGTGTCAATCAATCTTCATATTTTTTTCTTTAATACAAGACAGCAAAATCTTCCGGCTTTCTTTGCCTACGATTACTATCGTACGTGCCTCAATGACAAATATTCTCCTATGCAAATCGTGTAACAAAGATGAAGACTAAGCGAAAATATTCAAAATAACTACAAAGTCGAGTAGCGTAGCAGAAATAATCCTTGTCACGATTTAAATCATGCCTAAAAGAAAATAGATGTAAATATTATAGACGAAGTCATGATGACACAATACCTACGGCAAATTCACAGAATGATTTACGTAGCTTTCCTTCAGCCCTGGAGTATTTTTTTTGACAGGAATTTAAAGTCACTGAAATGCGAAAGACGCAGGCAAAGACAATTTTCCTCCACAGTACCAAGAACGTTGGGCTTGAATACTTCCTATATTCTCAAGGAAACAATAGTTAGCATTAACTGTTCAAAGAACATCCTCCTTAATGTTTTATTATCATTGATTGACTTTGAACAATTTCTACCAGCTATTCATTGCTGTTTAACTTTGCTCATTTTCTTATTTCCAAAAACATATACTTTCTACGGTAAATCTCTTTGTAGTTCTTCATATCATCCGCTTAACCTCCCGTCATCCAGAACACCTAGTATTTTCCTTCCCAGTCTCTGTTCACTTAATTCTCTCAACACAGTGCAGCATTTATTTATATCTCAATTATATTTACTTGTATTTTTCTTATTTATTATCTCTAACAATGGTTCACCCTCTCTCACTCCTATTCATCTCAAATGAGTCAACCTTACTCTCCTATCTAATGCTCTTTGCACTGAAAATAAGAACAATAAAATATATAGTATTTACTCATATCAAACAAATACTGCAATTCTCTCATTTCACTTCTCATAGAATATGTTTATAATAATTTATAAGGGCATTTTAGAATATGAAATAGAATAAAATTAACAAAATCACGAGTGACCACAACGAGATATGTAGTTACATGTATACAGACACATTATATAATCACAAAATACCAATTAGAACAGTGTGTGATTTACACAGTTAAAAATTCATTTGCCATGAATGATTTAGAACAAGAATCTCCTGAATTAGAAACAGGCACGATCCGGGTTCAAATCGCAGATTCGAACAGGGTGAAAGATTTAATGTTTGTCAGGGTCAGAGCCAAGGATTTTATTTTAGTAAAAATTCTGTATTTGTACACACCAGCGGGTAACTCCATTAAGATTTCTTACGGATCGCAATCCTTGAATTACGGCAAGTTTATTCATCAAAAAATTATTTGTAAATTATGTTTAAAGGTGTGTATCTTTGAGGTAAAAACGTGCAGATAAATACACTTAAGTTTTTAACAAAAAAAGCCACAGTAGGATAACAACTTCACAATTAAGATGTGTGTGTAAAACCTACGAAAACTTACCGATAGTATAATTTTTGTTTTATAAAGTGTGATAAAAAACTTCGGGTGAACAAGAAAATAATCCGAGAAAAAAAAAGTTAATAGAAGAGTACAAGGGGGCTAATGTCTCATGCAGTACTCACATGCTTTATTTAAATAACTCCTCTACCTAGTTGTTCATTACATGCTAAAGCACAGTCTGACTGCTCTACATGCTTGCACCACAGGTAGTGCTGCTATCCCGGTAAATAAAGCACAACTTTGCAGAGGGGCAATTTGAATTTGATAGCAAAAGCTAAGTGGTGCAAATATTTACAATTATTACCCTCGTAAACTACAATCTGACCGCTCGTCCAATAGCTTCGCAACGAATTAGGTGAAATACAAGAGATTCATCTCCACTGTCGACGGATTTACATTTTCTTTGGCCGAGGACGCAACTCGAGGAAACTTGGAACTTGAAAGAGAACTTGTTAAGGTGGCATCACTGTCCAGACAGTTAAGGCGCCCTTCACCCAAACAATGGAGGAAAAGGAATCCTTTTGGCTCCGTCCTTCACTTCCTCTCCGGACCATTATCTCCTCAACGCCCCCTTTAAGCTCGTTTTTTCGTCGCTGGTCCACCCATCTTATCCCCGGCCTTTATTTCTTTCCCCTATCACCTACCTACCAACGCCAGCGTGAGCCACTCGCTTTCCCCATTCCATGCACCCACTGGTGCCAACTAGTCTATCAGGCCCACTCTACCACAAACAGCTACATATAGATCTCTCCTTCAGGCTCTCTCTCAGAGGTAAGGTTACACCAGGTTTCGAGTTTTACGGATGATTCTACATCGTAGGCGAATCGATTGCTCCGAGAAGAAGAATTCCAGATGCATTTAACAATAGATAAAAAACGCCATAAGCCATAACGCTGAGTCAGAGCATGGGAAACTTAAAAATATAATAAATTAAATGTTGAATGCTAGGGGTAGGACATTTAAATGTCTGAAGGAGAATAATTGATGATTTATCTTTCCTGGCGAAGAAGAATTTATGGTGCACCCAGTAATGCATATAAGAAGTAATACGGTTTTTTTAATTTAAGGGCATAACATTACTGGTCGGAAACACAAATACTTTCAGCCCCTTAAGGTTGGAGAGGGCATTTTTAAGGCCTGTAAAAGAATAATGAAGATTTATCTTGCAATACGCATCCCCCTGTTCCACAATACCTGGATCTAGAGAGAAACCAACACTTAATGTTTTTCTGCCCATACATATTCTATCTTTAGGCCCCTAATCTCAGGATATCCCCTCTTCCTCAAATCACATCTCGAGTCCTAGATCCATTGTTTACGTGCCTTCCACTAAGAAGATTTCAAATTTCTCACCCTAATTGTCATACACTGGAGGTTCTAAGATATTTCCTCATTTTTAAGTATCTTAGTCAATTACCTTCTACTTCATTTCTTAAGTTGCTCACCCCAGAGTTATTCGTAGTATCCATGTTTCGCTCTTCGTCCATTCTAATCTTGTTCATGCTATTCCAGATACAATTTCATTTCCTCAACATATATTTCGCTCCATTTTCTAAAGCTAACAAACCATTCTTTTCACTCTTTCAGGTGTAACTTTGCGTACGTTCATTTTTCAAGACAAAAAACTTTTTACTCCCCCACAAAAATATTACTAACCTCCGAAAATATCTTTCATATTTAATCAGTTCATAAATACACTTAAAGTGTATTAACCATGCTTCTCCTAATTTCAGTCATCAGTTTCTCTTCGACTCCTTCCATTTAAAAACTTATACTCTATTCCGTACTACATTTTCTCCATTCTCCGGCGCACTGACAGTTCAAAAGCTTTTAATTCTTTTTCGCCTTCTTCCCTAGACGTCAAGGTCTCATTCATAGAAATACACGCTCCATATCAAGTTCCTGACTAATGTTTCCGTTGCATCCCCGCCCAAGGTTATCAAAATAAGATCTCTTCCATTTGTATACACCTTTTAGGCAAATGTTTAATCTAAATTTTAATCAGCTTTCTGATAGTAATGCGAATTCTAGTTCTTCTATTACGCTCGTACACGGATATAATTATCCTAATGGCTTTAAACATATATTACTAATCTCCTACACACTATAATTTCTTGATCAAGGCACCTGAAAGTGCTATAATGGCAAGGAGGACGACGGGGAAGGAATCATCTTCAGGTTCCACTTAAAGACGATGGATGACATCAAATCCTAGGTCATGATATTGTACACACTGCAAACTTTTTTTAACCAGAGAAAATTTAATCTCCTCTATCCACCCCGTTTAAATATCATAGTATCGCGTCTCAAATTTGTCTTTTTGTTTACAAAAGATGACTGTAAAGAATTGTCTTAGCAACGCTCTCGCGTTTATATGTGCGTGTATACATTTGTAAGATAAAACGGTGCATGGGGATGGAGAGAAAGAACGAAAACTTATTTGTTCCGGTGTGATGAGATTAAGCTAAAAAGTGCCACGTGAGATCGATAGTACGATTTTCATAGGACTCCCTCTTACAGGAAAAAAACGAAGGAAAATAAATTGGAGAGGAAGTTTGAGGCCGAGAAGAAATTCCTGCTGAAGCTTTTTCCTCGTCACCGCTTAACTTAATCTTTTTCCTCGTATTACCAATCCGGCCTGTTCAAGTCGAATTTCCCGACACGAGTGGAATGGAGACGGCAATTTCACCTAAAAGTTGAGGTTTGCCTCCACTTCGCCTCCTTGTTTGCAGTTCTACGAGTGAGGAGCGGGGTAATCAATTTCCCAACCACTCTGGAACTGATAGGGCTTGAAAGGAAATAGACGAGGAAATACATGGGAGGGGATAATTAAGGAGATGGACAGAGTAGGGAAAACGTTCAGGGATGTTTGATTCCACCTCATACTCTGAGATTCGATTTTGGAATCTATATACCAATTTTTCGCATGGCAATTTATGTGAATTTCACCGCCGTTCACGCGGCAGGATTGAAATATTCTGTATTTACCGCCAAGCGCGGCTTTAGCGCTGGATGGGGTTCACCTTTGGTAGTGGCTTCCTTGAAGCCCAGGCTCCCTTGCGTTGCCATCCTTGATGGACCGCGAGGGCCCAACATCTAGTACCTGAACCTCGGTAAAATTGACATGCTTATTAGAAATCCTGGGTAGCGTAGTGGTCTGCGCAGTGGCCCGGAAAGCCAAAGGTCCGTGGTTCGATTCCCGGTCCAGGTGAATTTTTACGCATGGCAATTTATGTGAATTTCACCGCCGTTCACGCGGCAGGATTGAAATATTCTGTATAATCGTTTTAAAATAAAGAAAAACAGTCACTATGTAGTTCCACAACTTATTGCTAGCACACGACCCCGAGTTCTAAGTTGTACTTCATCATCAGGTGAATTACAACAGGAGATACACAGGACTATATAGTCACAGCAATGGGATAGGAAGGGGGTAAAATTTTTGGAACGGGATAGGTATAAGTTGACATGGAAGAGAAAGAGACTTTTATCTGTTTACGAGAGAAATAAAACCTTTCTATTCCCGAAATATAACTTTCCACCCCACTCTTGTCGCTACGCATAAATACTTGTGCAGTAACAATTCATTTCCAGTAGGACGGAGCGCCCTGACCCGGCAGGAAGCCCAAGAAACCTTCAATCTTGGCAAACAACGTCAAATCTTAGGCCCTATGCAACGATACATTTGTGGCTTTAAAACATTATTGTTCTTCCTTTGAGATTTTTACCGAATTCCATAAGTAATGCCTGATATATATCATCATCATCACCAACATTGATCAACAATCCTAGGATTGTTTTAAGATTTTTGCCGCGATTAGATGCACTACTATCGACCATATTCGTGTTGACTGCTGCGTGGTGAACTTAATTTCTCAACGTTCCGTTCTTCATGCTGGGAACGTCGTCAGGAGACTGAAGAAGTTTGATATGTTTATTCTGGTCGGACCGTTGGAAGACTGACCATTGTTGTCATGATTTTAAAACATAAATAACAACCAAATCTTTAAAAAAGCAAATGATAAAAGGAAGAAAAATGGCTTAGAGGTTGGTTATCACACCCCTACAAAACTTGGAGTACTTTCCACACAGCGCGGAAATAGGGACCGATTTATCATTCAAGCCTGCTCCTACATAAGTTTAAAGATAACCTATTTATGACTCCAAATTCATAGAATCTTCTTTAAGGATTTAATTTAAATAATGCAAAAACGTCAGAACTGGAAATGGGAAGCATTTAAAATCAACCATGTTTATTTTTTCGGTTTCCAGTCACACAATTATGGTTACTAGTCGTCATGCACTGAATGCCTTGAATTTATTTTTTACAAATATCGATGAAGCTGCTAAATATGCACAAATGGAATATGCTTGTACACACATATTTATTAAACTTTGATAGAGTTATAATTTAGATTAGCGGCGATATTTTTTATGCCAAAGTTAATATGGTTTGCCTATCAAATACGACTCGATAAGATTTATGCCTGTAACCAGAGTCGAATACAAATATATTAAATATTTTACCTACTATTAATTCAAGTACCTATGTGTTGAAAAAACTTGCGTAGATATACATAGGAAAAGAAGGCTATAAAACAAACCTCGAATGGATGAAGAGAAAGTGAGAGAGTTGGGATTTTTAAAGGAAGTGATCCTCAATATTCCAAAAGTTTTCCAGGCCCGTACATCACTCCGGGAATCGAAATATTTTATTTATGAATCCGCACCAGACCGATTTATTACGTCAAGGGGAGGAGTAATGCGCAAATATGTATTGAATAACCTCCGTGAATTGTGGAAAAAGTTGGGAGAAGAATGGGGTTGAACTTATCTCTATCCCGAACAAACAAACAAATGCGTCAATAATTGCAGAGAACTATCCAATGGTGAGCCATTAAAAATAGAATTATTTTGGCTTTACTTAGGCCACTATAGAAAAATAGTACATTAAATCAAGATGATTTGTATGGTTATAACTCAAAAAGCCATACAGTCCAGCGATATAAATTATCAGAGGGAAAAAATTATTCAGTTCACTAAGTTACTGCATTGTGTCTGATAGAAGTTACCAAGAGTTATAACTTGGTCCATTATTCTCAAACGAGCAAAAAATATAAATACAATATCATCTTCCAGACTCTGTCCACGTTTGTAATACAGTGTATCGATGGACACACACCAAATGATCCGGCCAAGCCGGGGAAGTCAAACATTCTGGTTGTGGAGAGTAACTTTTACAGAGTACCCTTTGGATTTCTTAATTCACTACCAAGACACTGAATGAACAATCCTCGCAACCAAGTGCTTTGGATCACTGGGTAGATCACATTGGTGTTATAATAAACAGTCCCCGACCTACAGGCGCAAGAGACTTGGGATATGCAATACTTTGATTAGAGTGCAAGAGGATATGTTCGTCTGTACAAGTTCGATACTTTGATTAGAGTATGAACTTGTTCGTCTGTAGACCACAGTAAGAAGTTTTGCTTTGAAGATATAAAATAATTTCCAAAGACACCTAAATATATAAATTATTTTCACGGGGAGGGGTCCTTCACGCAAAACACATATTTGGTACAACGCCTGCAATAGACCATTGAGGAAAGTTGGCTGACCGTAGCCTGATAGGCCATAATCTACATCTACATCTACGCGATACCCAGCAAGCCAACGCGAGGGTGTGTGGCAGGGGGTGAAGATCACCAAGCATGCACTATTGACATGCAAACAAGCAACCCAAAGTAGGTGTATTAAGGATCAATTATAGTCATTCCCAAAAGTCAGTGTACTAAGGAAGAATGAACATGATTATCTTCCAATAACTCGTTAGTTTATGAGTTGTGAAAATATATCTTCTCTTATATCCACAGTCAATTTATGTCAAATAAAACTAAAAAATGTTATGTTTCGGAACAAAAAGTCGGGACAATCTAATCGAATATCGGAGATAATGAAGGCGGTCTTCGTGAAAAGATTAAGCGGGAAGAATGGCAATTGAAGGCCTTGTATAAAATATAATGAATATGTGGTTTATACACACATAAGTAGGTACTTATGTGTGTATAAAGAGGTGAGACGATATTTGAATGGAGTGGCAATCTTCGTCTAACCTATCTTAAGATTGACCAATGGCGGTGATAATGTGGTATGGAGCATCGGCGTTGGTTAAATAAGGACTGGGAATGTTTTAGCATAATGACAAAACCATCTTATTAGCTTATATTAGAACATACTGCATCGGGTTGGACTTATTAACCACGAAGAAATATAATTTAAGTATTTGTTTTGATTCATTGCAGCACTGTTAACCATGACACGCAAGAGGGCTGTCAGCCCGTCTAAAAATAATAAAGAACGTTCTGCAAAATTAGCTAAGTTAACATTAAGCCAATCGTTATGGTAAGAGAAATCCTCTAATCCTCTTTTCATGATCGAATCCACCGTAATAATCCGAGCAGAAATTCCCAAATGTATCTAATTCCATGGGGAACCGATCGGATTTTTTTTATAGATTTAATATAATCTAGCCTACGTCCAATCCGATATCTGCTAAAATTATCTTGGATTCCTCTTAAATTTAAAAGGCTCTTTCAGTTCTTTATTTCTCAGCAGCTGCTTCTATAACCTCCCTCCTCAGCAACAGATTTTTTTATTTAGTTAGTCGTGAGAGTATCCCTATATTCAGCCCGTGATTCTTATCAATTCCGTATTCATGTCAATGTTGTGAACGGATACAAAAGGGCACATTGCTAATTAATCTTTGTATTATTTTTAAATTTACTGGTTGATTTTACATGGAAATCTCATTATAATACTTTCTGCAGACATTCAGTAAAAAGTCTAATAAAGAAATGTAAGTAATTTCAGCTCCGCATTTACAAATTATTTGTTGAAAAGAACTTACAATTTTAGAAAGGATTTTAAGAGCTTTTCTGGTATTTCATTCTATCCATGAGTCAGCCTAGGTTTTTCTTATTTATTTAATATTTAGATAGTGCTAATTTCCCCACAAAATTTGCTGGCTCTTTCTTCTTCTCTATTTATTTCTAAGTGATGTGTTTTATAATGCATTTACATATTTCTTGATTTTAATTAGTAATTTTCTATGTGTTAGGGTAGATTTTGATGGAGTGTCCCTACTCTTATTTGCATTAAATATATCTTTGTCCACCTCTTACACTACCTACTTCTCACTTAAAGTTGGCATATTTTTCACCCCTCTTTATATGTTCTACAGGGGCATGAAATATACTTCCTATCACCTTGTTACCAAAAAACAATGAGGCGAGAGGGGGGAAAATATTTCTCGCTGCTGACATTCCAGAAGATACGCTTAAAAAATAGCAAAGGTGGTTACACTGCGCCTCTTCTTTGCTGAACTCTTGAGGGTACCCGCATAAAATCTTGGAAAACTCTTCCCAGGCGTATAAGGATATAATATGCTTTATCCAATCCTCCTTTTCCACTTCCTTTCTTGGCTCAACCCACCGGATTCCACTCCGAGCAGTTTATACATAACCAGGACCGGTGGGAACATCCTTCATCCCTGACTAGAGGAAAAAGTGTGAGGATAAAGGGGGCCAGGGTTTTCAATACCCTACCTACGTCCGCTGCAGGCAAAGGTCTCACGAGAGAGGATAGGAGGACGAAGTTTTTCGATTTCAATCAGACGGCGCGGATTCTGTCGCAATAAATTTGGCGGAAAACGAAAAAGGGGCCCGGAGCAGTTGTTCCGGGGTGGGAATGCATATCCCTCTTTTGTCTCCTTAAGAGCAGAAAGCGGCGGAAGGGAAGGGAATCCCGCTGGAAGATTGAAAAGGTAGGTAGAGAAGAGGAGGGAGAAACGGGATTTGAGAAGCGCTCTAGGTGTATTATGGGCGTGGATAGGAAGAAAAGGTATCCGAGAAGAAAACACGCTTTGGAGACGAGGGAAGGCATTGGGAAGAGGAAGCGAATTAGTGGAGAGGGAGAGAAGGGAAATGGAAATAGGAGTACGAGAGTATTCATTTTTCTTTTCGATCCGTCTTGAAGTTGGGTGATGTGGAGTGGCTACGGGTCCGCAAACTTTTGTGTCGGTAGAGAAGTACCGGCCTCTCATAAAGCCCTCGTTATAACGATACATTAATATGTGCAAGTTCATGTACATTTGCGTGAATGGTTTCATGTACGTTTACACGTTTGCCTCTGAAACTCGAGCGCAACTTGTACGAATTCATGAACCAAATTAGAACAGGTTCTATTTTCTATTCATGCATTCGTACATGTTAGTGTGGTTACACGGTTAATTTTCGCGTCCATTCTAGCGTTCATGCATTCACACATTAACTTGTACGTGTAAATGTATCGTGTAACCAGGGCTCAAGAAACAACAGTGTGTTTGGGAAGCAAATAATACATTTATGTAAATATGTAAAATTAAACGTAGTTTTATATTAAAAGAGAATTCCTCTAATCCTCTTTTACCCATCCTTAAATTATACTATGAAACATTCACACGATTAACAGAGTAACTCCTGACTAATCATTAGGAAAATTACGGAAAACTACGATCCAACATCCTGACTAATCAATAACTATCATACCACTTTTTATATAGACACAGTTTATTCACACGTGTTTCATGAATGCATATCTAATATTTTCCACAAAGTTTGAGCATTATACGTCTCAGTTGCATGTAAGTAGTGCACGCATGGATCAGCATTTTTGCATGCCTTTATGATAATGAGTGTAAATTGGTTTCTCTCTGATTTAAAATCCATGGATGGTGATGGATCACCCCTTGGCACTTAGCATTGAGGATTCTGGCAGTGTATTATGTAGATATAAGCTGCTATTGTTTTTTTTAATTACTGTGGGCAAAATTACGTCGTGTTTCCTGATTAAGTGTATACATCCACGTTCGGTAAACTAGAGGTTTTTTATTCAAGACAAAACTGGAATTGGTAAAGAAACCAATGTAACTTTATGCCAATTTATGGTAATGTAGATGAAATTATAATCATTTTATTTCTATTCTCAACTTGGCGTAAGAGCCGCATGTTGGTATTCAAACAGCCGGATGTGGGTCGTGAGCTACAATTTACTGACCCCTGGTCTAGAGGAGCCACTGTGACAACGCACCAAGATTCACATACATTCGGAATCCGAGCCCGTTAAGTTAACTGCTTTTTTATGTCATAAGGTATTTGCTCTGTAGTATAAAGGCTCACGATAAATTTATCGTAACCATAACGGATATGGGGCGGAAAATTTTATCGATTTGAATTCTCATGAATGTCTATGCCCATGATGAGAAGTTAAGCCCATTAACCAGAACCAAATATCCAGCGCATTCAACATGTTTTCCGAACGTGCCTGAAAGTTTTTACGAGTGGCATTAGATAATGACTGCATGAAAAAGGGAAGAAATAAAAGTTTTTTTTTACTCGTGAACTCAAGAGTGCTGAGAAGAGGTCCGGAACACAAGCTTCCATTTCTGTCTCTAGCTTCGGGAGAAATAGTCCGATTAATGCTCTTAACAGTAGTTACCTGAAGCCATCCGACGAGATGTTAATTAGGGATCTGTTCGGTTTCGCGGGTCAAGCACCAATTTTTCCTCGAGGGTTCGGATTCAATACCTGACAGTGGAAAGATTTTTTTAAAGTGGAATCCTGACCAAATTCAGAGCGCTGAGTGGAGAACTCTTTGCTCGCTAGCTCTATTCATTAATTTTGCGCAAAACTAATTACCCTTTGCGGCCCATGCCTCTCTTCTTTCTATCCGTAAAAATCTGGGCTTTCAGGAAACAATCCACGTAACGTTGACCGCGCAAATACCTCCGGCTGCCGGTCACGTACCTAAATAATAGCAACGAAAACATGGGGGTTAATCATCGGAAAACGAAAGAAATCATTATTTTCGGGCTCCAAAGTAACTTGATTGGGTGAAGCCTACAATGTTCGGACCCCCCTTTACCCCAACCTTTCTCTCTTGATGGAACGTGCGGAGATGAAAGGATAAAAAAAAGAAACAACGCTTTTGACACGGGTGCAGAAAAAAGGAGGCGAAAATTTTGGATGCCGTGAGGGTCTTTGGGAGGGGGGAGGGAAGGAAAAGATAGGATACAGGAGAAAGAGAGGAGGCGGAGGAAAAGTGAGTAAGAGGGAGGGCGAGGGAGAAAAACGTCTTCACGGCAGATTAAATCGAAACAGGGAGACGAGTGAGGATAGGTTCGCTCCGAAATGGAACCCCAGGCACGGGCCTTCCTGTAAATAGAGTGAAGAACACAGGGAGACCTTCTTTTTCGGCTGCCCCCTACCAGAGTTAAACTATATCTCTGTCAAATAAATGGGCAGTTTGCCTCGTCCGGTTTTATTTTCCGCATTTCTTTACGTCGTTCCTCTACAGTTTATTCCTTTTTAGTCTCCTCCCGTGGAAGTAAAGGAAGCATGAGGGAGTATGGCTTCCAGAATCCCTGTCGTCGAGTCCTGGCGGACAGTCTTGCAGCCGACGCGGAGACACTGGGCGATAGAAGCGGAAAGAAATTTGCTGAGCAAGCAATATTAAAAAAAAAAACTCCCCTTACGATTCTTAAGGAGCATACTGTCGACAGATCATGAGTAAGAATGAAGGTTCCGGGAGTAAAGGCAAAGGATGGAAGATGGTATTTTGGCTGAAGTGGAAACCTACGTGAATAATCAGAGTGAGCCGAACGCCTCAACCGAAGCCCTTAAATCGTATCTTCTTAAAGGGCATATATCAAGCGTATTACGACAAGAAAATTCAACGCGACGAATGCCATACATAAAGTGCAATTCCTCTCTTGCAAACGTGATATTCCCATAAGTTTAACAACACAAGCAGAAGTAATTTGACTCCCCGTTAACTATAAAAAATCTAATAGGAGCCAAGATAAGCGGATACGCATGTGCAACGATGTAGTCTAGCTTATAATATACCTGAAGAAGTTATGAATCCAAGAACCGCAGAGTAAATGTAGGTATCTATGCATGTGCATTGTTGACAATTCCATATTAAATTCAATCAATCTGTATTTTTTATTTATTAAAGCCCCGGAAACAGCTGTTTCACCTTTTAACCGTAAGATGTATAGCATTATAAGATAGATCACTCACATTCAAGCCCCAGGTTGAACAAAACTTGGTTTGGCGAAGTGAGGAGTTTTCCCCGCCGCTTTTGGGTGTAACAAATTAATAAAAAATGCATTCCTTCGTAGTCACTTGTAGTTTTGATATGCCCATGTAGCACGCAAGTGCTAAGTAATTAAAACATTTCATTCTAACATAAATCTGGAAGATGCTTCTTAGTGGAAGCAAAGTAAGGATGATAACAGCAGTAGAGAAGTAAAGGCTAGAATCTACGATTCTTCATCGTGTATACTTATAATCGATTTCCTGATCAACATACATTAGGTGCACTGTGGGTATAAATATAGGTAAGATGAAGAGAAATTAACTACGATGATAATCAGAAGGTAGTTTGGCATCAGAGGCCGATTTTCTTTAATATGCCGTTCCGCTATCGAGCAACGGTTGCCGCGATCAAATCATTGAAACCATATCTGTGCTTACATCTCTGCGTATTTCTCCACCCTAACATGTCGTAATGTCTCGTTCATGGGTGTTGAAATAGGATTTGACGTCATTGCTACGCATCTGACCTTCGAAATGTTTACTTGGCCCAGAAATCCATTCTGTGTTCCTTAATTCGATGCAAACAAATTTGTTTCTGCTAATGCATTCCTTTCTATGCAACACCTTGCCTTTGCCATGGGAAGTACGGTAATGAAATAGAAAGGGGTAGCAAAAAACGCCCGTTAATGTTCGACGTCAAAATTCTCATTATCAAAGTAAACTTTACGAGAAAGTGCAGACAACGGACGACTTAAATTACGCTAGAATAAAGGATTCGAGTAAATGTAGCTGAAGCATATAAACACAGGTTGTGATGAAAGTACATTGCCTAGTGTTTAATGAGGTAATGAGAATTGCCTCATGGCTGGTATTTTTGAAGCGGTATTCCATGGATGTTTCCCGCTAAGGGGTAATAAAGATTTCTGCAAAGAATTAACTTGCTTGGAGAGTGAAATTCACCACTCGTAGAGTATGGTGTCGTGAATAATTAAAAAGATTTTTTTGCGCTTTTTGCTACTGTCATCTCGACCGATTAACGGATGAATACAAGTCTTTCAAGCCTAAGAAAAGCTTGAGTGATGATTTTTGTATTATTATGCGAAATCCTCCGTACCAAAGCGACATTTTGTTTGGAGTTGATATCATATTTGCCTCTCAGAACAGATGGGCAGTGGGTTTTGGTATAAGTTATGGAAAATGGTGGTAGAAACACACGGCCGTACTCGAACGTTTTTTATTATTAACCTTCTGCCCTTGAAGGTATGCCTACATGGACATTTAATTCTCCCATATTCCTATATTCCACACAATGACTCTTTTCAGCCCCTCATACCTCCTACCTTCCATCATTATATTCAAGCTACCCGTTTTTCTCCTCCCTCTTCCCGGCTTGCCCAACATTCTTCCCTCAATCATGTCTTTCAAGACACCATCGCCCTTAATTACCTTGTCCATACACACTTTTCGCCTTCTCCTAATTTTCTCAATCTATTTTCTTCCCTCTCCTACCAATTCTTGCACTTCATCATTCGCCCTCCTTTCCTCCCACTTAACCTTCTCCATCCTTCTCCACACCCATATCTCAGAAGCCCTAAGTCTACTCATAGAATAATGGTCACATCTTTAAGAAGACTGGAACAGACGGAATGAAGTACAATTTATTGATTAATGTTAATATTTATATTTATAACAAATATTCTCCCACTTATAAACCGATTGCATACCTGCCTTTTCATGCTAATTTTCATTTTACTGCACTATGTTAATTTATCTTCAAGACCAGAATGGGGTAACAAAGCTACAAAGAATAAGTTATTTTTACTACCATTCAGTGAAGTCATTTTTTATGATAATCAAAGAAGCAGATTTTTCCTAGAAATAAAAAAATTATTAAATAAAACTTTTATTTTCCCCCAGTTTTGGAGGAGTCAACAATGCTCTGAAATCTATGTTGACACAAGTAGTTGCATCGATGAACAGAGCCTTTTGCAGGTGTTTTCTAGGGTTTGGAATAGCTTACAATCTGGTCCACGACCTATTGTAGATATCGATTATCTTTCTCAGTTTTGTTTGGCTTTCACTTCTATACCATAAGGGCATGTCAACGAGGAAAATCATATTTTTGTCGATACATTTTTAAAGACATAACCCATATTTATACAGAAAAGTGTCTTCTGGTGAACCGAGTAAAATAAAAGCCACTTTATGAATTTGTGACTGGTGCCAGTGAGAAAGAGCCAAGTGATAGGACCCCCATTAATACCTTTCAAAGCCATTTTATTTTCCTGACTATTATTCTGCTTATCATTCCTTGTCCTCTGCAGCTAACAAAATCAAAAATACAAAGGATCATTTAAGCTTAAACTAGCTAACCCTTTCACTGCATGTTGACGAGCGGTACCGGTGCTAAATAGCCTTTTTTTTTGCACATAGAAGCTGACTGATATTCATCTCATTCTAACTTCATGATGGAACAAGAGGAATTGATACAGTAAATTGTAAGCAGAGAGAGAGAGAAACAATCTGTATGAAAATCAAAGAGCTTAAAAAAATCCTTCTTCCAGTTAGCTTCCCCGAGATGATTGAAAGGGAAAACCGCATTTGCATTCTTTCAGAGCCTGGAAATAAAACGAGCGCATTGATAAAGTTTCAAATAAGACGTAAAAAATGAAAAGACGAACACCATGAAGGCAGAAGGAGCTCATGTTTTCCGTCACTTTTAATGGCTTTCCGTCGTAATCCCGAAGCGATGAGTGGGGTTGGGCCTGGGGCGGATGTAGCTGAAGGGGGGAATTGGACGGGGAGGGAAATATACGGGGGTGAGGGATGCGAGAGGTGTGATTGAGGGAGAGAGATGAGAGGGAGTCCGTGACAAATCCCATTGACGAAATCGCGAACTCCTCTCCAGGTCATTGTTGCGCCGCGTATGGTGGAGCGGCGACAGGTTGCGGGCACGGGGAGAGGGGAAGGGTACGGAGCCGACTCAGATGAAACCGGAAGAGCCGGGCGACGACAAGTGAACCCTTAGCGCGCGGAAGGAAATCAAGAGAGAGAGAGAGATAGAAAGAGAGGCCCACGCCGAGTGAGTCGGGGGAAACAGTACGACATTTCGAGAAGAGAGAAATCCCGCTCGGAGTTCCCGAACGTGTAGCTAGAGACGGAGATATTGAGGGAGAGGTTTGGATATGTGCATTGCTTTGCGTTGTATCCGCATTCCCAGTATTCTCCGCTCTCCCCCGCGATTCCCTGCGATAAAGTTTCCGCTCCACGTATTCTCAAGCACGGACGCACAACGGGACAGGCAACTTGAAACGCCAGTCGCAAACCATTTTTGATTTCAGGTCTCTTCTGGATCCACGCAGGAGAACGATACTTATACGTATCAAACCGGCCAGGCGCTGCTGGTTTGGGAGACCGGTCGAAAATGCCACCCGTGGTTAATTTGAGATCACCAAACGGTCCATTTCCAACTGAACATTAACGACTTGATGTGAGGTATTACACGCAGTAAAGAAGGGATAAAATTTAATGGAATCACTACAATCGCCTATCATAGATCCTGTGATTTATTTGACTCATATCCCCTCATAATTTACATATCGGTTAACCTCTACATTTATATTTCGTTAGATTTAGATTTTTATTTATTCCCGATTTGAGTTCAAGAATAAAAAAATGAGTCCGATGGGGAACCATCGTCAGCCTCGAAGAAAAATCCTGTTTCGCAATTCCCAGAGAATACATTTTCATATTTTGGGACATAACAAAAATATGAACCAACTCAATAATTAGATAACATAATCTGTCTTCCATATTATCACAAGTTAAGAGGCAATTTTTAACACATTTAGAAAATAAAATAAAATTTTAGGCCTTTTTGCATTTTGAGGGTAGTTCTCTTTTAGTAGTAGCTTATTATTCTATATCTCTTCCTACTTTTTATATTTATAAAGTTCTTTAATTTAGTTTTATTTGATTTCATGCATCTCTCCACTCACTTCTCTTACCAGCAAAACGTCTTCATCTTTGCACAAATCATCTTCACTTCTGGATCCATTTATTTCATATTAAGCCTGTCTGAGTCATTCTTCCCGTTCACATTACCCACGATGACTCTCTTCATCAGCCAAACATGTTTTGTTTAAGCATTGCCGATTATGAACTCGCATCTTCTTGGTTAAGTCTTAGTCCTACTTCAGTATTCACTCACTTTTTTAGGTAGCTCATCTGCAGATAACAATGACTAATCTTTTCATCTTCCTCATTCTTCCGTAATGTTCAAGTTTTGCATTGAAAACGCATCAGTCTTAATTGGTTTCCAGGCGTTATCAATGCATAAGTTAATTTCGTGAGAAAAATCTCTGGAAGACGATAGAGGTTTAAAAATTGAATATTCATTCAGCACCCTTCTCTTTGCCATTATTTATTGCTTTTTGTAGTATTATTTGAATTATCAATGAATGAATAGGCTATAGCATTACGGAAGGGATGATGACAACTATTTGAAACTATACTGACTTCAAAAGATGTTCGGCTCTCCCATATTTTTTGAAGGAATCGCTCTCGGATCTTCCACCGGATAATTGTCATTTTTATACCAACGTTTCGAAGACCGACTTGGCCATCGTCTTCAGGGTTTCTGAACACCTATATTCCTCTACTATTCTGAATGTTTTTGACGGAAATAAATTCGGAAACCCTTAATACAATGAGTAGGTCCTCGAAACGCCGGCAGAAGTGGAGATAACTACACGGTGAGGAATCCCAGGTGACGGATACGAGAGGAATTCTTTCTATCTCATGACTCAAGTCTGCGTAGTGCTGTAGAGAGTTGAGTGTTGGGCTACCAAACGGAGTCCTTAAAATATTCAGACTTTGGACATGTCCACTCCAAGTTGTATTTATTTGGTTATCAGGTTTATGGGAACTGAAGATAGTGGGAAAAAATATGCCCCTACACCTTGATCGTGACTTTCACCAAATAAGTTCTCGGTGAGCTCTAAAACATTTCATTAGAACATACACCTGGGGCATTCTACTATATGGCGGCGAAGCAGGGACGACAACAACAGCAGAGAAATCAATGCTGGAAGCATGTGAAATGTGGTGCTACGCAAGAATGATGAAGATAAAATTGATCGACCGAGTGAAAAACGAAGTCTCAAGAAGAGTGGGTAGTACTGAAAACCCTACAAAGAAGATGGGACAACTTAATCGGACACATCTTAAGACACGATGAACTGATGAAGACAATTGTCGACGGAAAAGTTAACGGGAAGAATGGTAAAGGCAGGCCTCGTATGATATATATGAGACAGATTGTGAGGGATGTAAAAGAGAAGAATTACATCAATACAAAAAGGTTGGCCGATGAAAGAGTCGAGTGGAAGGCTGCGACTAACTAATCCTAGTATTGTTGACCGATGACGATGATAAGATTTACAACTCAAATCAATAAAACAGATTTTCCAGTTAAACTCCAAGGTTTGGATCTCATGATGTAGGTACCAAAGATTTTTTAAGCTGATTTTTAACTTATTTCATTGTTTTTCACTTCATTTCATTTTTCCGCAAAAAACTACAGGCTTTTCTAGCAAGACCGCCTTACATATCATATCTTCTTTTTTGTTAGAGTCCGCTGCTTGTGCTACCTTATGTCATTCACCAATTCTCCTCCATATATATCAAAAATCATAAGGACTGTAGAGAAATATATCTTTCAATTGTAAGCCATAATAAGAATCATGATGGAACGAATTTTAGCTTTGAAATTTTAAATTGCAATTTTACGACTCTTCTAAATACTACGACGCAGACCAACGTTTACAATTACACATTAAACTAGTCCAGTAAAACTGTGACCTTCGGGAAGTTCTGTTATTGTACGTGGTGATTCTAGAGTTCAAAAAGTTGCTGATGTCTTTGATTAAGTAAGAATCATATTTATATTTAGAATGTAAACAGCCTTTAACAGAATCTTCAAAGAAAAAATTTTAATTTTCTGCCCTAAAGCAGAGCAAATGTCAAACATGTAAGCAGACCAAACGAATGCTTTTGAGCGACAGCACGGCGTAAAAAAAAATACTTGGCTTATTTAATGCAATTAAGAGTTTTAATGCGTATCCAGATTAAATCACTCCCACTTATTAGTCTAAAATTTTAAATCATTACATTATGCCGCGCATTAAATCTCCTTTTATTTGCTAATGGACATTAAATGCAAAGGCATAAGCCACTCAAATGATAAACGGATTATTATTTTTCAACTCTTAACTAATTAGTATTACGACCGTAATGAAATATCTCAGAGTTTGGTAAAATATTATTTTCATTTGAATGGACAGTTTTGTTGCATAGTGAGATTAATAAAGGAAAAACGAAAGACCTTAATTTTGACGGTAACTTATCGAAACCTTGGTTGGTGATTATAAACAGTGAGAATATTACAACTTAAGCTTTTTTCTTTTTGAGAAAACTAATATTTTCCAGATAAAACATGCCTCGATCTGCGTAAAAGGACAAGACTAAAAATAGTTTATCCATTAGTCAAGAAAGATATTTTTGGAAAGAGATGGTTTTGAAACAATAGCTACATAGTTCACAAGTATTATGACCTTATTAATAGCAGAAACAGGTCAAATCTCTTTCAAGTTTTAAATTAGCACACCGTCATGTTTCTGACTTCATAATCATATCATAATTTTCTCCTACCATACTACAACTGAAGCTCATTAAGGAGGTCTTCACTTCTATTTTATCTCTCCATCCTCGACAAATACCTCCGTTCTTGTAATTTCTTGAACATCACTTAAGCCCTAATGCTAATTTTCCCCCGCATACTCTGGTCTCCCGAGGCAACAAAGACGAAAATTTAAGCGTTGTCACGCGGGGAAAGTGATCAAAAAGTACGAATTTAATTTCTTAGAATCCAATTTTCCCCATGAATAGCCACGAATCAAATAGTTTCAAACTTGTACGGGTTCGGGTGGCTCAAAACTCATTAGGCCACCCGACCACATAAGGCGGAAATCGGACGCGAAGTTCCGTTTTCGGCTCCCGCCTTGTCACGGAATTAAGCCTGGGATTAATTCGCCCCGAGCGCGGGCAAAATTCGGTACTATTAGTGCTCACTCTAGAAAAGGAACGACAGATATTTACCCCAACATCTCAAGCCCGAAGTCGATTACATTTTTAGTGAGGGAAGAGGGAAGGCTCCTTTTAATGGGAGAGAATTCAATCATCATCTCCAGTCATAAAATCGTAAAAATGAAAGAAACACTCCAATTAGGAACTTTGGATAATATCTACAAAATGATTTTTTTCAAATCCTTTACGGCTTGCTCCATAAATCTACCTTAACTTCCTCTTTTTTGATTGCCATCATTGGCATATCTCTGGAAGAGTATTTTTTTATTGTCTGCACAAGTCAACCATCTTAAGATCTGACGTAGCTTTCCTCTCCATTCTCTATCAGGCTAATCTCTTAATATTCACATACTTCATCCTTTCACATTCTTAACAACTTGCTACCTACATGTATCTTCAACGAGGTCTGCCTTTTCCATTTTAATAATTCAAATATTCCTAAAATATTGCTTTTATCAGGCCAACATGTCTCAAGGCATGGCCCTAATAATATATCCCATCTTCTTTTTAAGGTTTTTAGAAAACTACTCTTTTCCGTCTCTTCTTATCACATCTTCATTTGCCACTCGGCCGATTCATTGTATCTTCGTTGTCCCAGAGTCACATATTGGATTTTCATGCCATGTCTTATCTGCTACTGCTGTGCATTCTTCACTTCCATAAAAAGCGCGTTCCAAATTTATGGTCTGCTTAGTTACCTTATATCCCCAATTTTAATTCCAATCGTAAGTAGAATCTTCTTTTGGTAAACTGTCCTCTTTGCCTGAGCAAATATGCTGCCTTTTTCCATTAATTTGTCCATCGATGGTTATTCGGCTTTTAAATATCAATTCTATTTCTTCTCCTCAAATATACCCGATAAGAATTTTTATCTTCTTTTCAGACTTTTCATCCGACTTCTCCTTTCTACCTCTCTTCTTACATAGTCTTTATCAGTGAGTCAGTCTATTCTCTTAATTGTTATCATCTTAAGTGGGGACAGTGTTGATGGGTCTTCTAGAGTACTGACTACCAATTTTGATAGCCCTGGTTCGATTTCAAGCACTCGCAGTTTTCACTTTATCCCTATTTTCTTCCTCCCACTCGTATTTTAATTATTCCTATTCGTTACTTCTACGGCCAATACCTTTTGTTAGCCACTATTCTGAAACACAATTGGTAAAATGTCTACGGTCTTGTCTGTTCCGCGGCTATTACAGTGTATTCCTTCTAATGGGTGTTTTCCAGTCTGTTTCCGCACTAATAGGCACTTCAGACCGGGAGGAAAGGTATAAGGATAGGAATGGAAGGGATGGGGGACCGTATTCCTAGATATCCTAAAGGAGAATACTTTAAATGTATCTTTAAGTAAAGTAACACCGTACTTCAAATCCCTTATTGCCGATCGTTGGCAGATTCTTATTCTGAAGAAATGCCATTTTTGCAAGGGATGACTTCGTTTTTTAATTCTTACGTCAATTATTAATGTGCACTGCACTGCAGTAGGGTGAATATTGTCCTGAACATGATTTATTGGGGTTGGCGTACTGTAATCTTGTGGCGACACCCTAAGAATCAATTTGGCACAAACGATAACATCAATGACAGTGATGATGAGGAATAACCAATCTGGTAATGAAATTGAAACGCAGATTGAACATATCCAACCATCAATGTTAAAACAATTCGTGCTTATATGTAATATCGTCATCACCAAGAATGCTAAATGAATAATCAGTTTATAGTATGAGTAAATATTTACTCTTTCTGAAGATGAAGGGGAAGGGAGTGAGGATGAGGACAATAAATTTTCCCTGGCATTGAATATTATCAACTTTTGGAGATAGTTGCGTGATAGAGAACCACCGGAATCATAAGCAGGTGAGGTGGATAACGATGTAATAATATATTTATTAAAGCCTCGGTATCTAGATTTAAAAAGAAAGCAAGAACATTGAAGATATCTGAAAAAAACTTGGAAATAGTTCACAACTTTTTATCATACATATACTCAACAGGTTTCGACTTTTCAGATCATTTTCATGATTAAAATTGCATATAAAACTGAACATGCAAGTGCGAAATATCATTTTATTTCTCTTTGCTTTGTGTCCCTCCCAAAGCATCCACTTCAATGCATCCAAGCGATGGTTCTCGCAACAATAGATATTTTCACGTTGATTTCAGTGCGGAGTGACTCCGATAGATCGGGAAATAGCATTCTCTGCTACTAGACCCTACCTGCGCATATTTATTGTTTTAATTAGGAAATTCCCACCATTTTTGCACGTGAGCGCTGTTTTGCGAGCGGCGTATTGCATTGAAGATGTAGCTTATCGTGATAAATATGTAAAATGCAGCCAGGTATTTCCTAATTAAATTCCTTGCTCTCCTCATTAGAAACCACATATAGCGACCTGGTTTGTGTGTATTCGGATTAATATCCTGCCTTACGAAATATAACAGAGACAGCGAGCAGGTCTGAAGGGATTAGACAGGAATAGATAGGACAAAGCCATAAATCATTGCTTATTGGTATTGGTACATCTACAATCAATATTGCGATTCGCCATAAGAGGTTTAACAGGGGTAAATCACTAGTGGAGAAATTAGCTGAAAGAAACAACTAATTAATAACAATGAGTAGTGGATGTTTATTTTAACGGATTATACTTTGCCCATATTTTATCCGTATATTTTTATTGAAAAAAATGATTCTTGCATCTCTAGGTGGGACAGTTGATCCATCTTAATTCGTAGTGTAGTCCATCCTGCTAATGTAGGGGTAGAAATATTTTTGCAGTGTCAGATTCAAATTAGTGTGATATAAATTTTTCAAGTAACTCTATTTTTGCGAATAATTTTTTAGAACTTAGGATTCTCCAATCAAGGTCTTCCAATATCCGAGCGATATTTTATGTACGCTAATAGGAGTATGTTGCAAAACGTGCTACTTTCCTATGCATCAGTTCCCGAATAAAAAATCTTTATTCCTTGTATCCCAAATCCTTGATGTATGCATCAAGCATTTGGAAAACACAGTTCGCACATGAAAGACCTACAGTTGAGGTCTCACAAGTGCGTAATAACACATGTCTTTGAACAAAACAAACTGTTTCCGGGGTAATTTTGTGAAACTTTTCCACGATGCAAAAAAACCAACTTTGCGAATTTCACTGAAAAAATTTAATCACGACCCGGGTTTAAACAGATCACCTGAAATTGGCATAAACTGTCGAAACCCGGGTCGTGATTAAACTATTTCAGAGAAATTCACAGTTTATTTTTTTCCAATACGTCTTTTACTTTTCTATCTGAACGCGTTACCACAAGTCTTTTGATTAATAATGATGTCTTTTGTGGTAGTCCCTTTAGCGTTGTGCCACAAACAGAATTTGATTCCCCTATGATAGATTTGAAGTGGCCTCACGATAGACTTATGGGTAGGATTATTCATACCTATTAATGGCTCAGACCTGGTCTTAGCAATAATCTATAAATAGAACCGAAAGATGTACCCAATAATCCAGTCATATATTCATGGCTAACACTACATATTCAAAATTACACTTGTGGTGGTCGGTTGCGTTAATGTTCATAGTATGTAGTAAACTGTCATTCACATACTATTGATTTTATATTATTATTATACCCAGATTAATATAAAAGGCCTACATTTGATGAATTAATTAATTGATGCCTTCGAAAACTCTATATTCAGTTACCTAGCTTTCTCAAGGAGCATAAGAGGTACACCACGATAAAAAGTGGAAACGAATGCAACATTGCTAAACCAAACAATTTTGGTGAAAAACAATGACAAATACTTAATTCTGCAAAACCGTAGACGATTAAAAACCCTTTTCCAGAGGAATAAAAGCATATATTTAAATCTTTCAGATAACCTTATTTATTTTGGCTACGAAAACTTATGCGCGATCAACATTTGATGAGCAGAATGTGAGTACAAATTTTTCTATTCCCGCCACGTCATCACATATTTAGGTGAAGCAAAAATATATTCCAACCCTCGATTCTTATATGCATAATTGTGACAAGAAAGAAATACTTTAAGATCTGGAGGAGTCTATAATGATCGTATGCAATTGATTTTATTTGACACTTCAATGAAAAATTCCAAGGAAATACTATAGGAATATACAAAGAAATTGCCCCTTTAATAATTTCATGGACTAGTCGCAGCTATTGATAACCAAATTTACAGTACCTGCATAGGAATATAAATGCAATCATCATTAGATTCGAAAAAGACTGATGAAAACAGAGACAATTTTAATTACGTCCTATTAGTCCATTAGTTAGTCTCGGTCAATTTAGAGGTACATGACGGGAAAAACAAACGCATGCATGCATAAATGCAAAAAGAAATTCCAAATTACGATAGCGATGCTTTTAATCTGAAGCTTCCACACTGCCCTTAAGCGAGGGCAAACACGTGAATACGACTCAGTAAGCATTTGCTAGCTCCGTGACCCATAATTAATACACGAAATCTACATTTACGACGAAAAGATGATTCAGTGCGTGGCCTGGTAATTTGCGAAGCACGAAACCCTGGAAATCATGATTTTTTCCTAATTCAATTCACTCGATGCAACGTCACTGAGAAGGGAAAAAAGAACCTTCATGCATTCATAAATACGTACAGAAGTACGCAGTAGCTATGGTGACAGGATCGTAAAAAAAACCTCTTAGAATAGAAATTTACGTATGTACAATACGTTCAGTAGTTTTTGTCCACGAAGAAATAATTTCAGAGTGTATAGAGGGGACTGAACTTATCCGCTGGGGATGTCAGCTGTGCCTACACAAATGGTGGAAATTTAATACGAGCGACACTCTCTCTGTGTATAATTCTTCTTTAAACACACCATCTTTCTAAAACATTTCTACCTCTGTAAACAAACCAGGGATCAACGAATCATACAAATTCGATTCACTTCTCCCAGGCTTTCCATACTAATGGGCTAACCCAGCGACGAGCAAGGATCTATATTTCAAATACTGAATTAAGGATCCCTATCAATAGTTTCATTCCATAAACTCGATTTTCGCAGTAGGTTGTATGCTTAATTTGAGCATGGCAGTAGTAGTAATTATTCATGAAAGGCAAACCAAAGCTAATGTCATTTGCGCAATTATGGACAGGTTGGTTATTTGAATTTGCCTCTGTTTCATGCGCGTAAAGTATAAACGCGGTAGCATTATTTTTTATTCCTGCATGGTATTAGTGTTCTCTATGATTGATGATCATGAATATCTGGGGGGTTGTATTTGAAACCTTTGGGATTATCTCGAATAGGTAACCAAGGAGTCACGTGTTATAAACACTAATTGTTCGAAAATTTGGCGTGCTACAACCGCCGATTACAGCCTCATTTATTGTTTAAATTTGTGTTTTATCTCATCTGGGGGCTCTATAGTCAAGACAGAAGAGAAAAACTGAAGAAAAAAATATTCATTATATTGCAATGAGCGATTCGGACACACTTAATTTGAAAAAGATTCGTGTTTGTACCACGTGACTACTTGGTTACCTATTCGAGATAATCCAGACGGTTTCAAACACAGACCACCATGGTGATGTCTCACCCCCTGCCACATAACCTTGCTGTGTCTTGCAGTGTATTAAACAGATGTCAACGTGAATGTATTTTGATTCAAGTGGGAATATTTCAGGGAACGAAAGAAAGTTGAAGAGAATAGCCTACTCTTAGCAAAATACGCCAAGGGGTCCACGCTACAAGGTCCCGTCCAACACACGGTCTACTGAACTTGATGTCCACTCTACACGACACTCCGATATACCGGTGAAATCTCTGTTATTGCCGAGATTCTAACCAGTGTCCACGGGATGTGATAACCACCGCACCAATATAATCCCTCGATATATACCAATGGCTGGGCATTGGGCAAGGGGTGGGAAACTTTCTAGGGTCGTTATTGAAGTTGAAGACGATTTGAAAATCCTGTGTGATAGATTATGACAGAGGACAATAACAATAAGGTATGAATTTCGTTAGGAAAGCCGATGAAATGGCTGAGGTAAATTAGGAAAACATTGCCTAGAAGAAGTGTTGCTCGTCGGTTTGGTTTCAGTTTCGACGAAAGTGAGCGCACATGAAATGTGAGGAGAAGGATTACTTTAGTTAATCTGGCGCTCGTCAAGAAGAGAGAACGCCTGAAATTCATCCAGACTTGATAGTAAATAAAATAAGTAAAAGGCTTGACCCGGCACGACACTTGTGGTTCTGCGACCTGCGATCTAGGAAAGAATGACGAAAAATTATTTCACAGGCTCTCAGCCGGAAGAAGTCCATCAGGGCCGAAGTTTTTGTAGACAACTGTTCAATCGTCTTCAGCGCCAGCTGCAAGCCAGAGCAAGGACGAATATACCGGCCGAAAATCTGAAAACGATATCCAAGGAACTGGAGACGATGGACGAGTGGTCTATCACAACGCCGCCTCTGAAGAACATAAACAGATGGAGAAACCGTGGCATATCGTCCAGTTAATGCGCCGGGAAAACACCGAATCAGACTTCATGACGAAAAATATTATTCGCTATAGGTTGAAAATGGGAATAGGGAAAATGTAATGGACATGAAGCATGAATGTATAGGTGAAGGATGAATATAGAGGTCGTGAATATGACTAGGGAGGGCGGAATATTCATCTTCATCAAGCAACACTCCTTGTAGATATAGGTTTGATGCAGCTCTCAACTCAATTCTCATACCAGCTAAATGCTTCACTTTTACACCCTTAATCACTATTCCTAAATGTATTATACGAGGTTTTCATTTACCATTATTCCCGTTTACTTTCCCTTCGACGATTGTCTTCATTATGCCATCACGCCTCATGATACGACCGATTACGTTGCCCCGGCTTCTTAGGGCTTTCAAAACACTTCTTAGGATTTCCTGGTCACTAACTCGATCGATCCATTTGACCTTAATTATTCTTTGGCAGCACCACATTTCGAATGCTTCCACCCTTGATTTTCCTACTGCCGTCGTCATCCATGCCTTGCTGGCATAGAGAAAAATACTCGCTGGCATAAATTAAAAATTACAGAGTACGTGGACGGAATAGGTATTTATGGGCAGGGACCATGAAGAACTAAAAGCCGTTATCGAAGGCAGAATGCAAAATGCTGCGGAAACGAAGAGAAAGAAAACGTATCATAGATAGTATGAAGAGGGGTAAGAAGTATGCCAACTTTAAGAGATAAATAGCATAGGGATGAAGTATCATGAATGAAATGCAAAGCTGAGGGGAAAAATCCGTCAAAATCTAGTCAAACCGGAAAAGAAATCATAATTATACAGAGTTAACTCCTCTTATCTTGCTGAGGAAAATGGATGTGTGCTCACCAAAATATTCTGAACAAACATTTGCGAGCTTCCTTTGCTTCCTCATCATATTCTTTAGACTCTGTATGCATATTTTTTAACTTATGCATTAAATCTGAGTGCCACAAAATTATCTTGGTTAGAAGCAAAATATGTGACGGGCTATCTTGAGAAAATTACCTGGTGCCTCGCCGTCGATAACAAAATTTTGGACCACTAATTTTATTAATATAGAAATAAATTGCCTTCAACAAAATGCAGTGCTCCGGTTGAGGAAAATCCTCGATAAAGACTGAATTATAGCAAACGAGCAAAACGCGTGTGCAACTAACATTCTTCCGTACGAATACCTGCGGATTTCCTCATTTGTTTCCTGGTATTTGAACGAAGCTCGGGATATCGCGGCAAGCGGATGGACTTAATTTAACTCCGTACATTTGCATACCACACAAACTCATCAGAGGTAAATAGAGAGAAGTGAGTACACTCTACGAGAAGAGCTGCAACGGATGAGGGACGGTTGCAAATTTTACGGAATTTTCAAAGGGAGAGGAGGAAGAAACGACGTTTTTACAGAATATGGGAAGATTACTGGAATGAATAGCTTGATGGGAATAAATTTACACATTATTAGTTTTAGGTCACAAACATGACCACACCTACTCCAACAGTGAACCCGAAAAATTACTTCAAGGGTGTATTGCATGGGGTGAATCATCACAAAGCATGAGTTAATCACAGAGTTAGAACTTAACAAAATATAAGTATTGCTGATTCATGCACCTTTGAAATCGCATCATGAGTAGCGCTGAAATAAATTTATTATTTATGCATGGTTAACGGAGGAAAAAGTCTTTCCCGAAAGTTTCGTGATTTCAATTTCAACTTCTTTTTGAAAGTCTTCAAAATTAATTCAAGCTACCAAAGAACATCCCGTCTACTGAAATAAAAATCTAATAATGGAAAGAAGTACAAGATTGGAGGAAAGGAAACACTACATTAAAATTAAAGTTATAGGATGATCCTTTTTGGCAGTTAAGTATAGACATCAGGGCCGTGAACATTCGAAATCTTGGGTTACGAATGAAATGTACTGACCGAGTGGCAAACGAAGAAGTCCAAGAAGTGAGGGGGAAAAGACAAATCTTATGAAAACTTTAATTAACTTAAAAATGTAAGTGAATTAGGTAAACTTGGCTATCTTGCTGGAAATTGTATAGATATTGGTGAATGAAAAGAACAAAACATAATGCATTCATAAATGTAGTCTTTAAAAACTGTAATCCTTTCCAACCCACTGTGGAGAAGAATGGCAATCGAGGAAATTCGCAACATTTTGGTTTTTCTCTCCCTGAGACTGCGCTGCAATGAGAATATGAGCAGTGGAAACAAACCGAATGCTAACTTTACATTTTCAAGGACATTAGCAATTCGCAATAAATGGGCAAGGCATGGTTTTGGAGTACTGAATCTGATTATTCACATAGAAAGAAAACAAATTATTTACTCGAGTGCACATCAACACACCCCATCAGAGTTTTCTCAAGTTTCTTCGGCTTAGTTCTTAATTCATTCGACATGTGAAGGATGAAACAGTAAAAGTTAAGGTTTATTTAAATTTAAAATGATAAAACCCATACTAATCATGTTTATTTTTGAAGTTAAATCATACTTTTTGAAAATATTTCAATACCCTGATTGCGACAAATGTAGCGAATGCTTTGAAAAAAAACAACCAGTGCAGCGATACGCCTAAATCTGCTAATCAAGAGTTCAGCTACTTGAATAGCACATTGAGCGAAATGTATTGCTCCAAAATAATAATCGTTAAAAAATTGCCTCACAAAAGGAATTAAGCCGTTGGAAAGAACTGACGAGAGGAAACTGGCGTAGATGCATTGAGAAAATATTTGTGATAAGTCTTACAAGGAGAGTGACATTGCATGTCGCCAAACATTTGGTAAGCGGAAATTTAAGAAGAAGGGATAAAGATAGACTTGCGGGCCCTGAAAAGTGTGAGTGGAGCAGGGTGAAAGCGCGAGATGGATAGAGAGAGGGAGAGGGTACAATAAGGGGCATGCCGGGAAGAATGGGAAATTTCCGGAGGAAATTGGTGTGAGACTAAGTGTGTTGATGGAGCGATTTGCAAGGAAGGATGACTCATTGAAGGCCTTGATGGAGAGGAGTATGTTAACTACATTCATGGAAAAAAGCAAGGAATATAATGTGTGGTTTCAATGTAGCGAAGACAGGTCTAAAGTACACAGAGCAAAAGGAGAATATCATATGAAAGATAGTTGAAACAGACACAGGGAATATTTAGATTTTATTCTGAGAAAATGACTTACACTAAACTGGCGGTTGAAAGACAATAACTTAACATCTACCAATAACTTGTTGGTGACACAATTAAAACGAGTGCCAAAATAATGGCAGAATCGGCAAATTACGCTGAATGGAATCTGACGCTATCAATCTCCGGGACTGGTGCATTACGAAGGCCATGTATGTCAATCCTGCAGTATTCTACAGTGAAGACATTGAAATTAATGAATGAAGCAATTTAAATAATGGTGAAAGATCGCAACTTGATTAATGAAAATGAAAGGTATGGTAGCAGGTCATTGAATGATGCCCTAAACAATTCACTTAATAGAAGAAGCCTTCAAGCAATCGTTAGGCAAGATTAGCGTTGATGTCAACAATATTTCACGACATACTTAGCGGGTGTGTGAATGGTGCAATCTCAGCAACTACTTTCTGAAATACATGAACCGAGTAACTGGCGCTGAGTTAATTATAATCTGTATTATAAACTCTCGTAGGAACTCATCTGCACTACACTTCCAGCGATAAGAACCACGACTGTTAGAAATTTTATTCTTGTTCTCATTGCGGTGAAGTGTAATGTGATAATATGTAGCGTGGCACGGTATGGCGCCAAACAAGTACATTTAAAGAAAATAAGATGAAGAAATACTTAGGGCTTTGTGATGTGGGTAAGGAGAAGAGTGTAGAGAAAGACAAACAAAGACATTCTAGAAGCTGAGGAAAGAAAGTTTATTGATGAAATAAGGATACGGCAGAATGCCTGATGAAGTAGGCAATAAAGGGTAGGGTTGTTTTCCAGAATGTGATTAATGAAAAAAGTTGGGAGGTGGGCGGGGTAGAGAAGAATCGGTAATTTTGGTAGGTTAATAGGAGTTACGATGAATGCGGAACTGCAGAAGGACATTGAGTCTTGGGAAGGGCTTATTGTCCATTTAGATCTACATTTATTAGCAGAAAACTATAATGATAAATACAATATCACCAGAAGATCACATCACCAGAAGAGACAACAGTGAAAACAAAGTCAAGAGAGGTCAACAAAAACATAAATTCAGATATATTTTCTATTGTGATACCGTGAACAGATTGTAAAAAAGGATCAAATACTTTTATGGACTTCATTTCTTTTTTCACCCGTTTTTTCCGAGCCTTAATCGCCTCAACCTCATATTAACAGCCCGTTACTTATCATTGCCGACCTTTCATATCCTTAGGAACTCGCTGTGGTGATACATTGACATAATGTGATATCGAGTACATAGGGGAACATGATATCTTCACGGTAAATTTGGTATAAAACTGATTAATGAGCTTCGTGACGGGGCGTAGGAACTAGTCAAGTCATAAAGCTTTGAGCGGATAGCACAGGGAGTTCAGGAAAAGGGAAATTTAAATATCTGGGCGAAGAGAGATGAACTACAGAGAAATCCGGAAACAGTTGAGGGAAGGACGCTTTGTCTCTGCGTAGGATGAGGGATGAGAGTAGCGCGTGGGACTGCAATATTAGCGACAGCGAATAATCTTCAAAAGACAACCACTTCAAGGCGATAAAGTCTGCGAGAAAAGGAGTATTTACACAGGCATTCATATCCAGACGCCCCGCGTCAATGACGCAGGGAGGCTGAGATCTTTTTAAAAAAGTTCCCATCCCCTCGTCTTCCCTCCGTCTCCTTCCCTCCTATTCCTCTTTCCCTCTTTCCACCCTCCTTTATCATCATCTCGACCTTTCTCTCTCATTCCTCTCCCGAGCATTTGAGGCCCCTTCGAGAACAGGCGCAGCGCCCTTTCGTAACGAGCTCGAAAATTACGCCTACGAGAGTGGAATGCACCGGGCGGAAATTTGAAGGCAGGTACACTCCGCGTCTGAGGAAAGCTTTGGTGCCTTCCGCCCTCTCTCTATCCGTCACCGAAATAAATTGTCGAGAAAATTACGTCGCTCGAACGTCCATCCACATTTTCGCCGTGAGGATGGTCGGTAACCCATTCAATACGAGGAAATACGAAGGAAAGCCCGGAGACAGTGATTCCCAAATGGAATTATCGCCTCGATACTTTGGTTCGATGAGTAAATATATGGATTAACTTGAATACCGATAGTAACGCTGTCCATGGCCTTGCGTTAAATATTTATACTTCATCGCCAATAAATCACGAGAATCGATCTAGTGACTGATACTATGTCGTGTTGGTTGTTATGTTACATCACATTCTCCTACTGAGAGGAATTGAAAATATTTGAATGATCATCATATTAAACAATCCTAAGATTGATTTGAATCAGTACTCCAATTCATTCTTACATCTGCAATTTTTTTACATTCTCACAAAAATTCATTCTCTCCCTATAATTATGATTTTTCCTCTTAGCTCAATATTCCCAACCGCTTTTTCTTCGACAATTTCTCTTTAACAGTAGTATACTTCCACCTTATTCTTGCACGATCCAAGGTTTCTTATCTTTTTATGCTTCTTCACTGAATTTTACCCTAATTCATCACGAAGAAGAATTAAGGGAGAGGCAGATTTCCTTACCCTAAATTCTTCCTTCGTGTATTATTTACAATAGGTTAAAAGGTAATCCATCTTTCCCAGGAAATGATGATTGCTAAAAATGGAAACCAAAAGAAAGGTTGCACCAAAATTTTCATTTTTATGGTGCCCATGGCTAAGATATCACATCAAGTATAGCCTTCCTCTGTCAATTTAATTTTTATCGCACAAATACTACAAGTGTTTGTTTTTTGATTACCGCGGCTGGATTTTATCATCAAAAACGGTCTTCATTGTCCCCTAATGTATTCATCTACTTGTTCTATTCGCCCATCTGTCTCTTTATTTCCAACGGCAGCGTCCGTTGTCTTCCCACCAATTCTTGAGGATAGGACACTGCGCCATGACTCACTCACTAGCTTTTCTTTACGGAAGATAAGATTCCACGTCACAGAGACAATAGCGGCTGTTCTCCCAAAGGCCGATAACTCTTGACGGAACGTAACAGATACCGGGATACGTGCAGTCGCCTAGGCAGAACTAGGATGCGTTATTGAGGAGGATCCAAGTTTCTTAGGCCCGGTTGTTTATCACGAGGCATATTGGGTGAACACAATTATAGAGGGAAAAGTGAATGGAAAGAAGAGCGAAGGGACATGTGACATACGGAGTAAATAGTGAAAGATAAAAAATATGCAAATATGAAGAGGTAAACTGATAGGGGAATCGATAGGAAAGCTGCGTCAAACCAATCTTAAAAAACTGTTTACGAGAGTCTTATATACAAAAGTAACTGTTATGCCGGGTCGTGGGATGAGGGGGGAGAGCATTCAAGCGCAGTACTTACTACGTCAGATGAGTCGGTAACGCGTGGTCTAATTGGCGCCTTTCGTAGAGTGCAGCACTGTGTTTGTCCGTCGGTTGTTCCATCGTTTCACAATATATTGCCGAACTCTGTCAATATTATTCAGTCTTAGAATTGTTGACATGTGATGATGATGTCGCAAATTATCCTTTATAACCACATATGTAATACAATAGTTACGTAGCGAAAAGATGAATCTATTGTATTCCCTCGAAGGCAGGTATTCGGCCATGTATTTTATGACTTTTATGAAAAATTTTCGCTGATGACATAGCTCTCATAGCAGAGACACGGAAGGAGCTGAATAAGATGCTAACAATCATGGAAAGGACTATGGCCAGATATCAGCTGAAGATAAATAAGAAGAAGACTAAGATATTGGTGTGTAGCAAGAAAGAAAAGGCGAAAACCAACGTTAAACTAGGAAAACAGAAACTGGAAGAGATGAAAGAGTTCTGTTACCTGGGAAGCAGAGTAACCAACGATGGACGAAGCAAGAAAGAAATAGTAAGTAGAATAGCCCAGGCAAAGAGGGCATTCTTTCAAAAGAAGAATCTACTTACAGCAGGAAATACATGCATAGAAGTAAGGAAACAGTTCATTAGAACATACATCTGGAGCATTTTTCTTTACGGTAGTGAATCATGGACGATGACAGCAGCGGAGAAGAACAGGGTAGAAGCATTTGAAATGTGGTGCTACAGAAGAATGGTGAAGATTAAATGGATCGACCGAGTAAGTAACGAGGAAGTGCTAAGAAGAGTAGGAGAAAAGAGAAGCCTGCTGACAACTCTAAAAACAAGAAGGGAAAACTTAATCGGCCATATCTTGACATGATGGCCGATGGCACGACAGACAGACAGACACGATGGCCTGATGAAGACAATCGTCGAGGGAAAAGTAAACGGGAAGATTGGAAAAGGCAGGCCTCCTATGAGATATATGGAACAGGTTGTGAAGAGTGTAAAAGAGATGAATTACGTCACAATGAAAAGGTTGGCCGATAGAAGAATCGAGTGGAAAGCTGCGTCAAACCAATCCTAGGATTGTTGACCAATGATGATGATGAAAAATCAATAATACAAATAACAGTTTTTGATACACTTAAAAGCCTACCAACGTACGACATCATCTCGTCATCATCATCGGTCAACAATCCTAGGATTGGTTTGACGCAGCCCTCCACTCGATTCTACTATCAGCCAACCTCTTCATATTGACGTAGCTCCTCTCGTTTACATCCTTCGCGACTTTCTTCACATAACTCATACGAGGCTTGCCTTTTCCATTATTCCCTTTCACTTTTCCCTCGACGATTGTCTTCATCAGGCCATCGTGTCTCAAGATGTGGCCCATTAAGTTGTCCCGTCTTCTTTTTTTATGTTTTCAGTAGACATCTCTTCTCTCCCACTCATCTTAACACTTCTTCGTTTGCAACTCGATCGATCCATTTTATCTTCATCATTCTTCTGTAGCACCACATTTCAAATGCTTCCAGCCTGGACATTGTCCATGCTTCGCTGCCAGGTAGTATAATGCTCCAGATGTATGTTCTAATAAAATGTTTCCTCACTCCAACGCTTGTATTTGCAGCTGTAAGCAGAATCTTCTTCTGGTACAATGCCCTTTTTGCTTGGTCAATTCTACTAGCAATTACTCTTCTACTTCGTCCATCGCTGGTTACTCGGCTTCCCAGGTAGCAGAACTCTTCCACCTCCTCGAATTTTTGTTTTCCTAGTTTATCATTAGTCCTGGATTCCTTTCTCCTACTTCATACCAAACCTTAGTTACTATATAATCTACCCCATATTATTCCTTATCAGTTTTTGTACTTCTTTCTACTTTCTCCCCGAGAAAATAGTCAAAACCCTCAAATCAATTATCAAGATTATCGTCAAAGTCTCCCTTCTATCAGTACATGCCTTTTATGTCAGTCTAATCCTTCTCCCTAAGTCATAACTACCACTACCACTTCGTCCAAATTTGAACAATGCAGCAAAAATGCTCTACTTTCTCTATTAAATACTAACCAACTTCAATGCGCATCTTTGACATAGTTTTCCTCCAGAGTTTAGAATTTTAGTTACCTCCTGATTGATCTTCATCCAACATCAATCGCGCTAGATTTTTGAAGCATGAAAAGCGATTGAGAAGCATAAAAAAGCCATTCCATTTTTGTTAGAACTAATTTGGAAGCAGTTCCTACGGTATTCCAGCGGCCACTTGCCATTTTACACGAAACTAATAGATTGCCCTGAGTAGAACGCATAGTATCAAGATAAAAACATTTTTAATGACTTGGCTGGGGGCTCCGAGACAGTTTCAGACACTGTGAAGTACAATTTTTTAAAAGAATTAAAGTAATTGAATGACAAAAAATCCGTACTATTCTCGAGTTTCATGACAGTAAACTTAAAAAAAAAAATGCAATTATTCAGGAAATATGGCCACAGGAGTTCTAAGTCCTAGGGCGCCTTGAAGGGAAGCCTTAATGAAATATATTTTCATGTCAGAAAAGCAGATTTTAACTACTAAACATCATATTGGAAAGGGTGGAAGCATTCGAAATGTGGTACTACAGAAGAATGATGGAGATTAAATGAATAGACCGAGTGAAAAACGAAGAAGTCTTAAGAAGATCGGGAGAAAAGAGAAGCCTGCTGAAAGCTCTAAGGAGAAGACGGGATAACTTAATGGGCCATATCTTGAGACACAGTGGCCTTATGAATACGATCGCTGAAGGACAAAAGGATGGGGAAAATGGCAAAGAAAGGCCTCGAGTGAGATATGTGGAACAAGTGATGAAGGATGTGAAAGTGAAGAATTACGTAAATATGGAGAGATTGGCCGAAAGAAGAACTCAGTGGAGAGCCAGTGAAACCAATCTGAGGATTGATGACTAGTGATGATGATGAAACATCATATTATTTTATTTTAATGCAATTCAGCGTTTGAAATATTAAAACTTGAACATTGTATAGTTTCTAAAACAGAATTGATATTATCACCTACATTCCGGTGTAATCATGCGTAAAACAGACATCTAAGGCATGTGTATTTTGAAATTTCACAGGAATCCAGAGTAGGAAATACAAACTGCCACTTTCCAAGTTCAGGCATTGTTACAAACATTTCTCATCGAGTTTGATATGCATTTCAATCGTTTTTAAATACACATATTAATGGCGAAAATTAAAATAAATCATTTCGCATTTTTAGTGTTGTTCAATGGTAGAAAGATGCCAATTTAGTACACTGAAGGATATAATCACTGTCAGAAAGTGCCAAAACAATGCTAAACTTCAGATCTAAGAACAACATATCCTTGGGTGCAAGAAGATGAGGATTTTTAAAGAATATATCCCGCGGGAGGTTCACAAAGGGATGTAACTTGATGAGTGTTTGGGACGGAAGAAAGGAAGGAGAATACACACTTCCCCGTCAGAGAGGGAGAGTTTGATTCATTCTTAGACTGCTTGGGTAAAGAAGAAGAGAGAGCAAAACAAGGGGAGTTGGCGAGGAGAGGGGAAACTAAGGGATAAACCTTGAAAGTTGGGAGGGTAAAAAAAGGGGAGTTGGGAAGCTTTAATCCACTCCATCCTCGAGTGCCTACTCAAGTGTTTTTCTTCTTGCCGGGTGATGTTTCAACACAAAGAGCTCTTGCCCATCCTCCCTCTTCTATTTCTTTTATGAAGGAATCTTACTCACGACTCGCCTGAGATGTTGTGTAAAATATTAATCGGGGTCATTAAATCGCAAAGGCTGTTTTCCGGGCGTTAATTAGGTTGGACGTCTTCTCCGCGCGAGGGGAGTCTTTATTCGGGGCATTCGAAGAATTTTTCTTCGCCTCATCTAGAGAAGACATCAGCCGAGCCAGATGTCACTTCTTAAAGGCCAAAACACCCCTATTCTCATTTCCCTAGACTCGTAACCTGATATGCGAAATTCTTCCCGCCTTCGTCCTGGAAATACTGCAACGCCTTCTCAGTGTAGGGAGCGTGGAAAAAGTTAGTTTTCTCTTTTACGATCGAAGGAAAGATACCGTAGCATTTGCAGGTATTCGAGGAAGACAAGAGATTTCAAAGGCTCTAACAGCAGTTAGAATAGATGATGGGAAGACTTAGGGTTTTAGGTTAACAGATTAAGATATACTTGTCACTACCATAAAAACAAAAACACTAGCCAGCTATAGTAGGCTGGTACCGCGCCGACTTGGTAAACCAAGGATCACAGTTGGAAACGCACCTCCAGCTTGGATGGTATGGTTGTCTTCAAATTAATATCGATAATAAGGTAGGTTACAATATATGATCTAAATAGTTAAAAAATCTTAATTCTATATACAACTATGAGTACGCCAAGTGGTCCACGTTTTAACGCCCCATCTGACGGACGAAGAACTGAACTTGAAGCGCTCTACACTCAGAGCTCAAAATGGGATTGATTTACCCATGAAAAATCTTTAGCACTGTAGGAATCCGAACCCATATCCTCAAGATGGTAATCTAGTAGCTATTCTTACTACCACAACCCGATTCCTTTTTTATAACGGCAACCATTCCAGGAGCTAAAATGTTTTTATGCGAGTCCAAGAGCAGATTAATACAAAACTCTGCAGTTAGGATCCCCTAATATCGCCGACTTGGTAAACCAAGGATCACAGTTGGAAACGCACCTCCAGCTTGGATGGTATGGTTGTCTTCAAATTAATATCGATAATAAGGTAGGTTACAATATATGATCTAAATAGTTAAAAAATCTTAATTCTATATACAACTATGAGTACTCCAAGTGGTCCACGTTTTAACGCCCCATCTGACGGACGAAGAACTGAACTTGAAGCGCTCTACACTCAGAGCTCAAAATGGGATTGATTTACCCATGAAAAATCTTTAGCACTGTAGGAATCCGAACCCGTATCCTCAAGATGGTAATCTAGTAGCTATTCTTACTACCACAACCCGATTCCTTTTTTATAACGGCAACCATTCCAGGAGCTAAAATGTTTTTATGCAAGTCCAAGAGCAGATTAATACAAAACTCTGCAGTTAGGATCCCCTAATATTCCCATCAGAGAAAAAGATATACCTACTGTGGAAAACAAATAAAAGACGAATGAAAGCGTATAGATATAAAAGTGGTCAGTAGTAGGCTATTGTTATTGTCATCCATTGGTTTTCACTAACGGAAATTATACCTACTCTTACATTTTGATTTTTAAATACTTTTTAAATTTTTGTCTCCACCAGAACGTAGCTACAAGTCCTTCTCAAGCATGCTTTGCATATTTGGTGTATAATCACACCCTGCCAAACACATTTATGTTGGCTGGCAGGGTATTATGTGGATGTACTCAACACGAAAATCTTACAAGAAAAATTGTATATACTAATATGCAATGAATTTCCGTCCTTTAATGCGTGAGGGCTGCAATTTTTATATAATGTCACTTTTGTTCGAAGGGCTTCGTACCTTTTTAGTAATGAATACATGTTTCTGCCGTTATTCAAATATTTATGAGCTGTAATTTTTCAAATAAGCATTTGATTAACTCACTCACCTAAATCTTTCATATTACTTTTAAGGTTTCATCGAAGAGGAATAAAAGAACGCCACTCTTACCTTTTGGATTGAACCATTGAGAAGTACTCCAGCACAAGAGAAGGCGAAGGACGATTCTGAGAAGAGAGGTATGTAAATTTCAATTCATGACCTTAAGAAATTATAACCATTTCCAATGTTTCACAATTGCACCCTTATAGAAATTGTTATTAATATCACCCCTTTTTACATTTAAACGTTCCACATACGAAAAGTAAATTTTATTATTAAATTATAAGTAAATTAAATGAATACGGCAAATACTTTAATTTCCAGTCTTATAAGGATCGAGAAATACTATAGTTGGTGAAATTCCTGCATTAGAAAGATTTTTACACTATGAAGCCAATAAACTTTTAAAGTTAAACACTATCTATGCTATTTGATAACACTACACTGTAAAAAGTAGATCTGATTTTAAGGTACGAAAGCGATCTGAATTTCAGATGCAACAATTTTAAGACAGGGTATGTTGAATTTCAGCAGTAATATCTTGTCTAAATATAAGGCAGGCGAACGACTGAAAATCAGACCATCCAGAATCCTGCTTCCTCTGCTTCCTGCTTAACTGCTCCTGTACCAACCATCCATGTTCCTGCCTCTTCCGCACCTTGCATCCATGTTCCTGCCTTAAACCAGACAGCGCTTAAATTCAGATCGCACTGAAAATCAGATCAACTTTTTACAGTGTAGTGAAAAGAATTGAATGAGTGATATCTCAGTGTTAATATTTACAAACTATTTATCTTAAAACAAACTGCCTTTAACTGAATTATTACATCAACTTCGTATGATGTCCATTAAAATTCACATTCTGCCCTATGACTTTTCCAGACATAGCGTCAGATTTAATCAGGGCTCCACTACTTTCCTGCCCTCGGCGAGCATTCATAATATTTGCTCCCTCTTATCACTCTCTTGACTAATGCGATCAAATCTGCCCGACCCACTGAAATATACGGCGATAAATCTGTCAACCAGGGCATCACCAGTTATCAAAGTTCCGCCTACCCGAAAAATCTCATGACGCCCAGAAACACCCAAACTTATACGGAGACATTCCACGGCCCAACGCCATGTTTCCACGGAAACGTGATATGAATTCAATTCAATCACAGAGACGGTAATTTCAATACCTCCTATTCTGTGGTTTTACTGTCGATATTGACCCTGCCTTCATTAACGATAATCCCTTAAGCCATGGGTAAACGCTTCATGCAAGTACGTCGCTCGAATTTGGTGACAAAATATGGCGGAATATTCGGGCAATATGCCGCAGAATAGGGCAAGATTCCTCTGGGTATGCCACGTCATGTGCAATTGACCAACGCCTTGCTCTTTCAATCGATACAGTCACCTTGACAAAACCAGCATAAAAAAGAAATATAAATGAAAAAAATGACACACTCGCTCATTAGTGTTACCATAACAACCAAAAAACAATCGTCACTCACAATTAAGGGAAACAATGTAGAAATAAAAACATACAGTGACTCACACAATCACTCACTCACTTTGGTTTTTATACTAAATATAGTCACTTTCGTCAGTTCAATCACACACACAAGCAGGGTTTACGACTATTTCTCTAACGCCAGTGACCCGTCATACACACAAGATAAAGTTAAAAAGAAGATGATTTGGAGGAAACACGGGTTGCTGAAAGGTGAGGTCCATGCCTTATCGTAAACCTTATCAACATTTGCAACGTATCGTACATTTAGATACATATTACTTAACAATAACTAAACTACGGTTACGGAGAATATTCCAAGCTACTTCATGTTTGTAGTGGAAGCTTAAAAATTGCATTTACACTGCCACAAAGAACGAATTAGAATATGTCAAATAAAGTATGATAGGAAAGGAAGGTAGTTGAAGGAATAAGAAATAATTGTAAGTAGATAAGAGAACATTTCGTGAGATAATAGAATGCTGAAGAGGATGACAGAGGGTATAATGTTAGCTCTGCACAGAAAAGGGAGATAAGGAGTATTTAAATGCATCCAAGGAGGTTAAAATTTACTGGAGGGGGCCACGCAGGTGATTTAAGAAGCCAGTTGCCATCTTGGTAGGGGCAGACATACAGATTTGTACTCAGGATACTCATACGGGTGAAGTTGTTTTTGGATATGGTATTCATTACAATGATGAGATGAATGGAATGTATTATAAAAATTTGTCTAAAAAAACCGAGGAAAGAGTACGATCACGCACATAAGGGCCAATTATGTAACATAAATAGATTTGAACCTGTTTTAGTGATAAAATTGCTCCCGAGAGAATGAAATACATTGGTCAGAGAATGGTTGTTTGAGGACAGCAGAGAATGGTTATCAGATGCAACGACCACTGGCGGAGTCTATTAAGGCTGTGCAAACGGGGTGGGGGTGGTGGGGAGGGTGGTGAAAAACAGCAAGCCTAAATATTGCTAAACAAGTTTTATTGGCTTGATCTACAGTTGGAGCAATCCCGAAGGAGCAGGGTAAGGAAGGGAAAGAAAATGGAGGGGGGGGGGAGCACGCAACGGGGAAGTGTCGGTCTGTTACCGTAGTTCCCGCGCGGTGGCTTTGTCGCGAGGAAGTCGCGTCGGGTCGTGCCTCTCTCGCGGCAGCCAGGAAAAAAAAACCTTTTACCGGCGGCGCAGGTGACTTTTATACGGTGTCACCTTTCGACCACCGCTCACGAGAGGGATTCCACCCATGTGACCGAAACGACCATTTTGCTCTTTCGGTTATCCTCTGAGGACACAAGTTTCAAATCGCATGGCCTATCACTCACTTTTTTCCATCACGCTGTGAGGTTCGTTACAGTTTGTGGGGTCCTAATTCGGAGTGATTCTTTGGAAGAGGGTCGACGAGTTCATCCAGTCCGATGCTCCCGGACCACTCGTTCCTAAACGGAAAGGGAAAAAAGGTCCGTTTCTACCCATTGGACGGAATGGAAAAAAAGACATGACGGAAGAATGCCAACTTTTTCCTTTTTCACAGCCTCTCTCTCCTATTGATTTTTCGTACACGGTAAATCTCGCGACCCGGTTCCAAAAGAATCATGCATACAGCCGAGCAAACATTACAGAACAGTAAAATGAACTTGCTATCAAATGATCGTCAGTATTATTTGCTAAGTACTATATAAAATCGATCCTCATTGCGGGAAAACTCACGCTCCTAGCAGTCAATACGACCTGTACATCAAAAGAGCGATGACAATGGCGATGAGCATCGATATACAGACATAATCAGCCTAATGTGATGGAGATTCCTGGCTTTGACGTCATCTAGAAATTAACTACTTCAGTCCATCATAACAATAGCAGGGGATCGGGTTTGTGTGGTGGCTAGAGTACTGGCCTCCCATCCCGAGGGCCCGGGTTCGATTCCTGACAGTGGCTGGTTTTCATTGGTATACTTGTCCCTACATGAGCATTTTACGTTCACTACTCCGTCCGTCGGATGATCCCCGTGGTCCCCTTGTCGGTCCACTTGTCGTTAACAGTAGGCTAATGCCGACGCCGGGTTTCTTTCCACCCTTCCTCCGCTCCCTGAAGAGTCCTACCAATATCCGATTGCCCATCTTTCCTGAAGGCCCCAAATGACCTCAGCTGTTGGTCGCCGCCCCTGAATAACTAACTAACTATAACAATGCCATAACTCCGGAGAATATTAAGATGATACGAGGAAGAGAGTGGCTATGGCCAGCAGGAGTGTGTCTAAAAAAGGTGTGATCATCTCGAATAGGTGAACAAGGAGTCACGTGGTGCAAACATGAAGGATTCACAAATTTGGTGTGCTTAAATCGCTTGTAATAATCTCACTCGTTCTGATACCATAAGGAGGTTCAAGGCTCGAGATGGATTCGTGTTTGTACCACGTGACTTCTTGTTCTTTTTAAGATAATCCCGACGGTTTCAAACTTTACTCCCCCAGAACAGACAGCAAGCACAAAGGAGAACAAAATCTAGGAAGACGTGACCATCACGAGGAACATCAATTCTCATTTGATTCAGTGCCTCATCTTCTCGTTTTACCTCAACTCACACCTTGAGATTTGGGTGTACCAGGTATTCTTCGGATTCGGACTGAGATTACCATTGAGTTTTATTATGCATATCAAAAACTTCCACAATGTTACGCCTGAAACGACTTCTTATATATGTATACATAGAGTTGAAAATGTCAATGGCAAGAGGCGGAGTGGAAGAGCACCAAATATATGAGGGGACCAGCTGTGCAGCCGTGTGTAGGGAAATCTCCCGACGAAGTGTCCCACATGGTGTTAGACTGGAAGGCTTGGAATGGCAAAGTAACGAACCAAGTCAACCCGTTAGACACCACTATGCCCAGTGAAGTGCATAGAAAGGATGAAGAAAATAGTAGGCAAAAAGTGGATGCTTGCGAAGTCTGCGAGTCTGATATGGAGTATGAAGGCTAGACTTAAGGGAGTCGGAGTTAGGACTGATAGGAGAAGTTTTAGATATGGTGAAAAAATCTGAAGATGTTCACTCAAACACCAGAAGATGAATCCGTGGGTTGAAACGTTTAGTTAATGAAAAAAACTGGGGAATTGCTTTGTTTGAGTGATTATGTATTTCTTCCGCTGTATATCCATCTAAATCTCTTCATCATACTTGAATACGACGTTTTATACCACTCCCGGTTCGTGAAAAATAGAATTATTTACGCGGAGTACCAAAGTTTCTTCACATTAATTCATCAACGCATGTAATTGGAGTCTGGAGATCTCACGAGATCAAAAAAAGCTGTATCATTTCTTAAAACCAACCTTTGAATTATTTTTTGAAGCAGAGACAAATAGACTGCGCCCGAAATCCGGTTGTGCAAAACCGCTGTCATCCTGAATATCGAAATAGAAAATTTATAGATTCGATAAGGTACCGAGATAAGTAGGAATGTTTGATGTGCCCTCATTCTTCTCAATAGATTTCAATGTGCGCAATAGTGATACAAAAGAAAAAAACTCAAATACCATGAAAATGAAGTAAATTTACTGTAAAATATATTACTGCACCAGATAGAAATAAAAGCCAAAATATTTTTTTAACCATCCATATGGAATTACTTACATTCACTTACACTTAACAACACCTTTAAACACCTCTCCGCATACATACAAGAAGTTGGCTTGGATTGATATTCCCGAGAAGTAACTACTAAGCCGTTTCCCTCTGAATTTGAAAGTGAGAGCCGGCCACGTGAAACGGGTGCCTAACGCTTTGGCATGAGAACCGGAAAGCTTTGAGTTCACACTCCGCCACGGGTATCTAATTGCGTATATTAAGGTATTATGCTTTGGATTTATTTGGGTGGGATGGTATGCATTAACATAAACAATTGGTTAAAAACCTAATGCTATTATTTTGTAAATTAAAAAATCCTAAAATACTAATACTACTACTATTAACTGAAAGTGGGAGAACTTCCAAGCCAGAATGTGCTGTAATTGAGGTTTGAAATTCTCAACGTTTTTCTGCGCTTAATACACTTCTTGAGACAGTTCTTTGTCTAAATGTATACACAAATGCAACGGTAAAAAGTAAAATTTCACATTCCTCAATGCCCAGATAATGCCCAGATTATACAATGAGACACAATGAGACTGACTTAAAGCATACATGTCGTCATCAGCAATATTTTAACACCTTAAGCCCGTCGTTGACTTATATGAGTCTGCCTTAATTAGTAATAATAGCCAACGCATTAAAAAACCACTGCTCTCTTGGTGCATATGAGGATCGGGTCATTGTAATGTAACAGTAATTAGTAAGCTGATTTCCAAACCTCTTTTTTAAATATATTAATGGTTTTTTCAGGAGTTTGGGTCCTTGTGAAAATGATGAAATTGAACTATTTGGCCGACGTATCGGAAATATTATTTTTCCTTCATTAGGGCTTTAACCCCTTTTAAGGTGAATTGTTCTCACATTTCACCTAAAATTCTCAAAACCTCAAACCAAACAATTCACCTCACAAAAGCCCTGATGAAGGAACAAATATAATTTCCGAAACTTGGCCAAATAGTTCAATCTCGTCATTTTCATAAGGACATAAACTCCTGAAAAAACCATTTATATACGTAACAGTAATGGCCTCCTCCTATCCCGAGGGTTGGGGTTTAAATCCCGGTGGTTGCAAATTTTTAATTAGTATACCGGTCCTTACTTGAGTGTTGTGTAGAGAATGCTTCGAATGCAACACTCCGACTGTCGGATGGAACACCGTGGACTATTTGGCGCCTTTTCGTTAAGAGCAGTCTAATGCCGACGTTTCTCTCCACCTTTCCTCCTTCCCATTCTCATCCTTGTACATTTCCTCCCGGTCTGAAGCGCCCATTAACGCGGAAGCAGACTTGAAATAACATATAATGATTGGATAAATTAGGGGCCGGAGTAGGTGTCGTGGTGAGGGTACGTTAAGAGCATTAGGAGCAGACAGATGCCGTCGCCGGGTTTATTTCAACCCTATCTCAATTCCCTTAAAATCATACCATCACCCAACTATCCACGAATCCTAGTTACCTAAGTTTCCGGTAAACTCCCCAAAATAACTTATACTACCGGAATCAAAAGTACAATTTGGTAAGAATTTCACAGGTATTTTTATGGTCACGACCATTTCCGTCGTAGAGTCGACATCATCAGGTCTCCTGATGATGTCGACTCTTCGACGAAACCGATCGTGACCACGGAACTTTCTGTAAACTTGTTACTAAGTAGTACATTTCATTGTGAAAATGAAATTTCACAAAGTTGAGCCTGAAACCATCAAGATCTTCTACTACCAGTACATTTGCGATGATTGAATTCTGTACGATTCAATGAAAGTGCAATAATGAAGTGCACTCACGAGCGATAGTGCAGGAGCGATGAGCGATAGTGAAACAAGTGCAATATCGCTCCCTTTCTAACCCCATTCTCAATTTCCAATTCTACCCACACCTCGACCAAACGGGCTTGGCGTACCCCGCCAGACCTTTTATGATTGCCCCGGTGCCCGTCCTCCCTAAACTGGCATCGGTTTTTGAAAGTTGACACTTCGGGTTGGCTGCCGTGATACCACGTCGTTTGCGATTAAGAAGCATGCATCACGCATGGCTGAATAAATGGCTCCCTCAAAACCGTGCCATAACCTAATACTCCCCCTCGACTACGGCAATTTTCTTTCGCGGCGATTACGCCCCTAACCTACTTGTCGGTCAGACTTAAGTGCTACGCTTTTGGAAGCGGAAAGTCCCCGGAGGGAATTAAGTCTGGATTTGATGACACGGTTTGGTTCGTATGGGCCTTTGGAGCGCCGAGAGACGCGGAAAGCAAGCAAAGGCTCGTTAAAGCAACTTCATTCTCGAACACTTGCATGGTGCCACGTTCCCAAAGTGCACTTAATTATTTTCGCCAGGAGTAATCAAAGATCTCTCGATTCGTGGTGAATGGTGTCGTGGTAAGTACCTCCTTAAGCTCCCCAGTACAACGTTAAATGGATTTCTACTCGCAAGCAATGACCCTAGCACACTTAATCAGCAAGATTAAACTCGAAAAATAAGTTTATTTGTGATTGAAGACCAAGAAGGCATCCACTTTTACATCGAAACATTTTTTGTGCAAACAACGCCACTTCTTTCTTAAGCGTTCTTACATGGAAGAAAGTGTAGTTAGGTAAGTATGATTTGTATCTCACCCCTTGCTAGAGTAAAGCAGTTTATTGGAAATATTAACTTTTGACTTTAGATATGTGAAGAATGTATAGGCCATAAAAAACCATTGAAGAAAATAACGATTCCACAGTATGCAAAATAATCCTGTATTTATTTAGATTAGAACGGAAAGTCTTGATGGTGAAGCCATTATTAAAACAATTCCACAAAAGGTAGTGATTTGAACCATTCCAGCGGATTCATTGGATAATAAAAATTAGTTTAAAGCTGATTTTGTAATACAAACATGAGAAAATCGTAACCCTAGAAAAAGAATTGTTTATAAAAATATGTGAAATAACGACAGGGATCCCAGAAGAAAAGATCAGTTAAGACTTCGTACCTTCCCGAAAAGTATTCTAGGTAAAAACTTCTCGGTTTTTCCTTCGGGTCAGGTTCTTTATTTCCTCCGACGTTCCAATGAACGACTCGTCCAACGTGTTCAATCAACCTGGAGTAATTCAGACTAGGTAAACCGTGCGAAAATATCGCACTTTCACGCTATCAGGGAATACGTATGTTGAGGAAACGGTGTAATTGGGTTTTGCATTGACTTACCAGAAGACCATTCACCCATGTACAATAATATGTGATTTCGTACTAATTTCATTTTTAACCTTTCTTTGAAGTTTAGAATAAAAAAATGTGTGGAGTCAATATACCTCGAGCGAGTAATCGACATGGAAAAATCGAAACTTTTAAGTCAAATTAATGGGTAAATAGTGAAATTTGAGATGGAGATTGTATTTTTCGTCAGAAGCCGGTGATTCAACGTTTAAAACGATAAGTACCTCATTTATCACTGTAGGTGCAGTATTAACGGAGCATATACGGAATGACAGAAAAATACCTTTCTGTAATAATATATAGGATTCCAGGATACCTGAAGGCGATAGACGAGTCGTTCATTGAAACGTCGAAGGAAATAAAGACCCTGATCTGGAGAATTTTCCGAGAAATTTTCACTCAATTAATAAAGATATTGAAGTGGAGAGTGACAATACACGACTACGACATTTGGTCTTTTGAGAAAGGGTAACTACCCAACGATAAAAATACTGGGGATTGGAGATTCGGAGGAGAATGGAAAAGGTAAGCTGGTTGGTGTGGAGGAAGGATAAATAACTGCAAGGCATGATGAGTGAAGAAGGACAGAAAGAAGTTGTAGCGAGAAATTCTAAGAGAGCGCTTAATGTGAGTTTAAGAAGATGTAGGACTTATGGCAGCTGCAATTTTGTAGAAAATAACGGGCCAGAGTGGGAGGGGAAGGAAACTAATAAAGGATCTGAATAGAGTGAGGGGTGGTAGACCTCAGGTAGTGTTGAAAAGGGGTATATTACATGTCCTTAGTAGAGTAAGGCAACAAGAAAGGTATGTGGCTAAGAGAGTCGTAGAAAAGACCATGCCGCACAACAACCTTCCATTATTAGCGGAGCACTAATGATTGATACAGTCAACGGAATTCCTTCGATTTTTTTCATTAATGAAATTAAATTTCGAATAGAGTTCATGGCTTCAACCGAACTATGGAGAAAGTTCAAATCGACCTTTAACAGATGAGGTGAGGGGAATTTGGAAATGAATTCGTTTGATATAGCAGCGATACCTCACAACGAATCGATTTTTTAGTGACTGAATTACCCTTCCTCATATCAGAAAACATTGAGAGAGCAACCAAAACTCCCCACGTCCACAGCGTTCATAGACAGTTGAACTGATAAGCAATCTCTGAGGGAAATACTGAAGCATTTTTTCCACGGATTTCCCTGGATTCTCTATTAACAGAGTGGTAACAGAAAATCAAGGAAGTGAATGCGATCGATTGGAGCATTAGTCACGTGAGATAGTTGAATGAAATGCCTTTGCATCCATTCGAAAGAAGTGCTAAACCAACGCCCACTTGTTTATACAACTACGTGCTTCCCTAGTAAGCGATAGTAGATAGTAATGATTCTTTGTTGTGGTAGGATTACCGACCAGCCAAACCAATATCTTAGATATTATAAGTAATTAAGGATAGGTGGATTAATGAATAGAGGTAGGCAATTCATTGAGTTCGGACGGAGGGAAAAGATAAACCCTGCATAGTCAACAATTCATTCTAAGCATAAGATCCCAATAGGTCCACCACTTAACCTCCTATCCGATGGATAGAACACTGAATTTGAAATATCTCCCACACTGTATTCAAACACGATCGGTATACCACCGAAAAATCTCTGCTACAGCTTGCAATTGACGTTGAACCATAGGAACATAAGGCCATTATTGTAGCTACCAAACCAACCAGATTCCAGGGTGAAGAGATGCTGAATATGGGTTTGGGAATTTAATGACTTTATTCAATATGTTATGACTCTGGCATTAATTATCTTTATTTTAAATTTGTAATTTACCCCACAAGAATCCATGATGGCGTGTGGAAACGGATGGTTGGCCTGGTGATATTTTTCGGCCCTGAGATATCTTGTAGGCAGCACTTTAGCCCTACCTCTAGATAGTTTTTTTCAGTCTTTACTTGGTAACTCTTGATAAGATCATGCTTACGCTGCCCTAATAAAATGTTGAATTCCGAACACACAAAGTACATTAAAGCACACTTCACAGATCCTTCTTTATTCCATGTCGTATGACTTTTCAAACTATTATACCACTTTCTGCTGTACATGATGCGTGAGAAAGGACGCAGTGACGTAAGTAGCACAAGTAATGAATATAATTCGAAATTTAAGTGATGTCCAGGAAAATAGTTGAACTGTAGAGGAAATCCTGAGATAGCATAAAAAGAGGGCAATATTTATTGGAATAATATAAAAAGGGCATAGTCAACAGGCGCAATCAGATTTTGCACTACCTTCAGCAATCCTGTTGTACATACATTACGATTGCTATCCCAGCTCTGTTTTGATGACAATCGTTATTTTATGAATAATTAATCTTGCTATACATTCAAATATTGGAAGGAATTCCTTGCGCAAATAAATTTTAATGCATAGATTATGACAGCGCAAAGGCATGAATGCACAAGTAATTTTTCGTCTTTTGACAAAAATCTATCGCTTCATGCAAGTATTTCATGAAAACTTCGTGTGGATCAATAACTAGGTGGTCATCACGTCATTTCTGATAGTGGGACACTTTATGGTTGCTGGTGGGGAGAGAATACAGTCAAGCCTAGGGAGTGATAAAGCAAAGAGATCGATAAATTATCTCAACTGATTTCAGACTATGGTTCAGTTTCAGGAGTCGAGGAAATAATCAAGGTCATATGAGGAACAGTTGAAATTAGAGTGACAGAATTCTGATACACACTGCCCCCCCAGTATTGTAAAATAAGCAAAATATCAACCAACCTATTGTTAAAAGCAAAAGCAAGTAACATATATAACACAGTAACATGATCACATATAGTTTGTTAAACATAAGATGAGCTTCTTGCCAAAGAGTAAAAAGTTAGGAAGAGCAGTAAATTTGGTTGCCTACTGAAAAAATTATGGCTTGCCGAGAGCGATAGAGAAATATCCATGAATTCAGAGTCTTAGAGCAAGTGAATCTCTTCTTTCGTCAATCGAACTTCCTCCACGCAAGTCATCTGAAATTGCCATTCAATTTGGTTCACCGTATACGCAAAATATGAATATAAATGAAGGGAAATAACACAATTTCTCGCGGTACCTAGTATATAATAAATACTTGCTGAAAACAGTTGTGACAGATTCCACTTGAAGATACTACCAACAATACTTGAAGATACTACCAACTCCAAATACTAATATCATAGCCCCTTTCTAACCGAATTTCAAGCCGAAATAAAAATATATTTTCCCCTTGAATGGGATTCAAATCCGTGACCGTTGTGCGGACGGCACATCAGCCTCTCGCGGTATAATCAAACCAGTCATGTCATGAATAAGCTCCTACTGAAATTTGCGTTATTCATTTGATTTATAGCAGTCAATATATTTAAACTCTATTTGTAAGAGTGACTTTTAGTGAGGATTTTATGCAGACTTATGTACTAATGCACAGTAAAAAATTAAACAGTTTTTATATCATTCATCTCGGTTATTCAACTTTTTAACAACGATGTATGTTTTTTTACCATTAACTCATTGGCAATTAAATTCATTATTAATGCTGGAGAGAACTATCTCCAATATTTAAAGCAATAAGACCTAAACAGAATTTATATTAAGGATATCATTTCATTTCTCGTAAAATGAGAATGGCAAATTAATTTTGTATGGAATAAAACAATACGCGAACATAATGTTCATTCCCACAAAAAGAGTAATTAAGTTGTCATTTAGAGTCAACTTGAATTTTCCTCACCGTCAATAAGATATAATTAAAATGTATCACTCATAAAAAGGAACAAATGAGTGATAAATTAAGTGAATTATTTATTACACTGGGTAAAAATAAAGTGAAATATTAAAAATCTCTTCCTAGTTGCCAAATAATAAGCAATTTGAACGGTAACGTAATTACATAAAACTCTTCGCACAAAAATACATATTACAAAAGCTTAATACTTCTCTCTGTTCATTATCGAAACTTCCATCCAAAGTGAAAAGGGAGAGAGATACTTGATCTACCACTAGAAAAACTTTTCATTTATAAAGGAAATAATTACAGCATGTACAGCGGCTGAACCTCCATTAAGTAAAAATAAAACTAAATTTATGACAAGGAAAGTGGTCTATTTTCGTTATTACAACTTTATAACCTGTATTTTAATGTGATGAGTCTACGTAGACAATTTGAATTTTTAATTTTCCGGTCACAGTTTTACTGCTGCTAATTTTAAAACGGGTGTTTTCACACGGTACACAAATTGCGATCGTATTAAAGGAACATGAAAGGTAATAAAGGTATATGTTTCATATCGTTCTTCCATAGTACCTGATATACACGGTTCATCTACATCTACACGATAAACTTCAAGCCACCGCGAGGGTGTGTGGCAGGGGGCGAAGACCACCAAGCATGCACTATAAACATGCAAACATGCTACCATAGGGTCTCAGGCAACTAGATTGTTAGTGTTTATAGGTATAGTATATAATGGATTGGTTTTTAATGTATGCATCATGCACCACAGACTACTCTAAAATATTTCTCCCACCTATCCCTTTGCTAAGCTCTACCGATTCTGTTCTCTTACAGTACGGGGTAAAAATGACATTTTGAATCTATCAGTACGACAATCTATCACTCTAATCTTATATGTCTCGTCGAATATAGCATAATACGCTGGTGTTTTTAATTTACGTCTTACTTCTTCAGGAAAGCTATCCAATTTAAATTTATGTAAGAGATTTATTCTGTACTTTAACCTACGCTCTGATAAGGATTCCCACCCTAATTCTTGCATTACTTCTGATACGCTATTAAACCTATCGTAACACCTTTTAACGAACCTAGCTGCACACTGTCTAGTTCTCTGGAGAAATAAGCGGAATATGGTTTGGCATCTTCAATTAAGGCTGATGAGCAAATGGAATCCAATTACCTCATCCGCCGATTATCTCGTCCACGATATCGTCGTGACTATCAAGTCCCAGCGCATGTCGTGCGGTGCGCAATACCGTAGGGGCATTCCAGTCACGTTGCTGAAAATTCAATGCCCAAACTGTGGGCGAGAATAGCCGAGGCTTCTCTCCGGACCACGCCAGCAGCTGCGCAAGGTATTACGGTGAGAGGCGAGTTAATGGTGAGTGTGCAGCACCACTACGGGGTGCAATGTCACCGTTAGGCTATCGCATAAGGCTATGCACCGAATCTCGTATCGCTTACATAGCCACCTGAACGAGTGCTTCCACTTATTTCTCGAAATACCCGTGTGCATTTAACGAGCGAGCGTTACAAATCCTACCCTTAGCTTGGATGTTTTTTTCAACCAAATGCAATCAGCGGCACCCATCCGCTTATTCACAACATTTCCCATCGGTTTCATATCATAGTGGATGGGAAATTGCGAGATTTTTTTAAAAATCAAAGTGGCGCGATGGAAAATATTTGCTTTAATATGGAGAGGTTGCAATTTTGATGAGTGACATACGGGTGAATAGATATATTTTGTCCGTTAACTCCCGACCCGATGGTATTCATGCGTTGCTCATGACATAGAAAATTTAAATTCAACATCCCATTCCAAAATCAGGTATTTTTGATCTACCGATAATCCTTTACTTATTTAAAAATACTATTAAAAGTTCATCTCTTCATGGAATGTGTAATTCAGTGCACACTGGAATGAATCAGTGGCATCGATAAACTGTGATATGCATCTAATTAGTTTATTTTCACTAGTTCCCGGTGATTTAAGTCCATTTTGAGTAAAAATATTAGCCTTCATGTAGCAGTAAACTTTCGGTCTTTTGCTTATATCACCCTCCTGTAAGAATTGAGGATTAAAACCCAACAGATTTCTCTACTTTATGTTCTCACGCTATTCCTGCATTTAAATCGTGGATATAATGGTAAACAAATAAGAGGGGTGATTCACAGAGGTAGTATAAGCGGTGAATTTATGGGAATTTCGATCAAGTAATGGCTCTGCCGGAGCCATATCCCTCGGTCATGATGCAAAATTATTCTTGAGAGCGAGAATCTTCGGTACGTTCCTTTGGCAAAGAACATGGGTACTGAATTTAACTCATTTTTCTCAATTTTATTCAAATTCCACTGTAGCTTGTGCCAGCTTCTCCCAACAGCATTTTGCGTCTCGTTGTGGTCTCAGCTGCCAACACACGCAATATTACCTTTCCCTATTCAACGTAGCGCGACTCGGTAGAGGAATCATGCATCATTTCGAGAGCGATAGAGCGTCTGATATCTGCGTAATAGCACCCAATCTGCAGCCACGAGGCCATGAAGTAGAAAGACAGAGAGGACACATTATGTTTGCTCGGTTCTAGACGATGAATTGAATGAGATATCTAATTTTCGTCCTCGTTCCTTGCAAAAAAATATCGGAGTCACGAATATCCGCACAGAAAGCGAACGCCATAACGATTACACCGACATTTATGTTTGCGAAAAGTCTCTGCGGACTATTCATTGTAGATATTTACTTGCTTTCAGATCAACCTGTATCGCTCTTTATACGTCCATACCTTATGCCTGCCTCCGTGCCACTTATGCTCATTTTTCCCTTCTAGGCCTGCCTAATGCCACACACCTTTATGATACTTACAGGGTACTGTGTATATGCAATGTTATCTATCCTTGTATAATAACAATGTTTATCGTGCATATTATGTTTAATGTATTGACGAGAAGTTGGATGAAAGAAATGAATGTCAATTCGGGAAAGAAGGAAATTAATCTCGCCTGAAAAACTATTAGTCCCTCTATCACTTCATTCCTCCCTCTACCTCTCTAAACGCCATTCGCCCACTATAGGAGACTTCTTGCGTCTACAACCAGCTAATAATAATAATAAATTAGAGGGGTTAGCGGGAGCCTTCTGGAGCCCCCATAGCATTTAGACATCTTTAGATCTATTGTAAAAACCCACATTTAACCTGCCCGCCTATTGCTGACAGAGGACAAGAGCACCGCTGAAGAGGTGAGGAAGGGGTCACCTTAGTCCGGGCACAACGTTGCTTAACTTCGCTGAACGGGAACTGGTGTATTTTTTTTCAATTTGGTTAGGCCCTTGCCTACAACCAGCTAACTTTTCTCTCCCAATATTTCCAATGTTGCCTCATTGGTCTCGCTCTCATTCCCTTTAACCGTTTCCATTCATCTCTACATACACATTCCAAAGGCCTTAAAAGACCACCATTTTCCACTTATTCTCTTTTCTCCAGAACTTCGCTTATGAATCATACAAGGCAACGCCCAATTTTAGAGTGTTTCACAACCATGATGTAGGTCTATAATTAGAGATTCCTTCCTCAACTTCCTGCTCTTCATGAGAGCTCCCTTAGATAGCAAAATATTTTGCACGACTTTCTTTATTAATGACTTTATTTAATAATAATATATTATTATTTAATGATTATACCACTTCCAGTATTTACATTTACTCGAGTCTTTTTTCTACCTGTTAATACTATTTCTGTTGTCTTCCTAAGATCGCTTTTCAAATTCTTTCATACTATACCTCTTCCGTTGTGATAATAAATTACTGCTACTTGTCTCGTAGTCAAAATATCATCTTTAAATATTTACCACAGAAGCAGTTCATCTCCTATTCTCATAACTCTCCTATCCATTCTCATGCTTGTCTAATTACTTCTTCCAACTATACACTTACGTATTGCAATGGAATCCTCTTCAAGGATGTGTGGCACGGGGTGAACAAAACATGAACTAAGTATGTGCAACGAATAGAAACAATACTAATTCATAAAAGAAACGTGTTAGCTGTCCACACAAAAAGCTATTAAACCAAATGATCAGTAATTACGTATGAATATATTTGTAATTGATCGGTTAGGCATTTTCTCTAATGCGTTCACTTATTATAGCCCATCAATCCAGCAAGACTGCAGTTAATTGAAAAGGGAATGTGATATGGGAAAATATTTTCTCACTAGAAGTCTCAAGAAGAGTGGGAGAGAAGAGATGTCTACTGAAAACCTTAAAAAAAAGACGGGACAACTTAATAGGCCAAATCTTAAGACACGATGGTCTAACGAAGACTATCTTCGAGGGAAAAGTGAAAGGGAAGAACGGAAAAGGCAGGCCTCGTATGAGGTATATGGAGCAAGTTGTGAAGGATGCAAAATAGAGGAGCTACGTCAATATGAAGCGGTTAGTCAATAGAATAATCGAGTGAAGGGCTGCGTCAAACCAATCCTAGGATTGTTGACCAAAGATGATGATGATTGTCGCACTCCGCAATCTTACGCTGCCTATTCTGATTTCCCATCTGCTGCCTATACTCTCATTAATGTATATACGCATTTCTGTAGCCTCTCTTAGTGTCCTAAATCCACATTTTCTCTGGTCTTATAATATCTCCGCTCGACTCCCTTTCCTTCCCAAACATAATTAACGCCTCTTCACCATCTAACCGTCCACCCTCTTCTCCATCCAACTAAATCTCCTCCATTCTTTTCAACGCCCACATTTCAAAGGACTCCAATTTCGCTCATATTTTTTTCCACAAATAACTGGTTTACAAACTAAAAGAACGGGAGGCATATTTCATTTCAGGGCTCGAGAATCATTTCGATGGAAAAAAAACTAATTCCCTCCGAAATCTGTGGGTCCAAAATTTTTTGGGCGCGGTCAGATTTTCAACGTTTTGGATCGCTTTGTTTGCTTTTCAGGTTCATCAGTTTGTGTTTACCTTTTACGCGCACGGAAGGGCTTCCACGAAATGGCTTCCTAACATGGACTGAGGTCACTCGTGAAATGATCGCGCTACATCGCAAGGTTCATGTGGACCATTGGGATTCGTCATCACTACTCATCATTTCTAAGATTGTTTTGGCGCAACTTTCCGATAAATGCATTTACCGGGCAATTGTATCATAAATATATAATTATTCTCTTTATATCTTTCACTATTTGATCCATAAATCGCCAAATCTTTTCTGGTCCTTTCCATTCTCGCTCCACCGAAAAGCAACACCGTGCATGTAAATGCTGAAGTAAGCACGACTCCAATCTTGTTTCTTTGAAATAAGGATGATATAATCCTATTGCTATCAAGTAATTATATCAAGAATTTTTGCTTAAATAAAGAACTGGAACGTGTGCAATAGAGATCGGCAATATTTGTAAAGGGACAGTATGATAACTAGCGCAACCAGTCTATTTGATGAACTGAAGTGTAAATCACCATCAGACCGTAGGTTGAAATATAGGATTAATCCATTTACTATATTCCATGAAAATATATTTACTAATGACGTTAAAAACATTTTTCAAACTCCAACCCACTATTGCAGATTGGATCATAAACATAAAATTAGGGAAACTGATTTCCATACCGATGGATTTAATGACTTTCTTTCCTAGTACTAATAGGGATATGAGTAGTGATTATATTCAGTAGTATGTACACAATTGCATCAATGCATAGCATAGGTAGTTCCATGCTGGTATACTAAGTACTTTAAGCTAGCCTAACAGCATGCACAAACATGCTGTTAATTGAAATAAGAAGTGAATGCTTTCGACTTACTATGTTATTTCAATATTTTTTTTAAATTGTTAAGTTTCAACTAGAATATGGCTACTTATCCTTTCTACGTATGATATGTAACGCATGTTTGGTAGGAAAAAAAATCACCCCCTGCCACACACATTTATGGTAGATTGGTGGGTATTGTGTAGATGTAGGTGTACTCTACGTCATAAATCTAAGAAAGAGGACATGACGTTAAAACAAATAAAGACTTCAAATGAAATGAAATTGCCCAGTGTGAGAATACAAGTAAAAACTCTTAATAGAAAGGCTGATACAGATAAGTCTCATAAGGCTTAATACAGATCTGAGTCACAGGGCATTTCATTGCGCCTTACGCTGGTGCACTAGTTCCATTGTACATATTTACTACTCTCAGCCAGTCGAAGGTAAACCAGGAGGGCTAGTGATACCGTACTTAGAAGCCCCAAGACATAAAGAGAATTACTGAGTCGTTTATCCCTTTTAAGATGGTAACACTTGATAAATACCTCCTCTAGTTAAATCATTTATCATTGAAACGTGATGTGATGCTCAGGACATACTGTGATGAATGCTAAGGAACAAGCAATAAAAAATTTTATCTCACATCAATAAGTATCTTTTTTTTCTTTTAATTAAAGTTCTTAGTAAGGATTATCGGTTATCTCTTATCTTTCTCTATTTCGTACATCAGCGGATGGAGGACAAAGGAAGTGAAGGAGAGGAGAAGAAAGGAAAATCTAGTACCAAACATAAAAAAATTAGCATTATTTTCAAGTATAGAGACTTGCATTACTCGATTTACCTTTTTAATCCCAATAAAAACGGGAGAATAAAGATTATAGCGAAGAAATTTAAAAATCGAAATCATTGAAGGTAAAAAAAAAAGACTGGAAAATTTACCAAGTGAAGTGTTCATTAGACTTTAGGAATGGAATTTTCGTATTTACTTAAGCGCCTCGTTGTAAATTAAATAATTCCATTAAGCTTATGATATTATTCCTTTATATAGTGGAAGATAAGTCGCCAAACATACCTAGCAGGGATGAATGTCATGGAAAGGGCTTTCTTTATTACAATTGTTTTCCACAAGGTCCGGAATGTTTTGTTCTGTGTATACCTACCACTGCCTGGAATTTTATGACAAAACCCTTTCACAACACTATTTCGTCCTTGCAATCAGCGCCCTTTTCTCTTCATCGCACCTATATTTCCCATTCCTTTTCTCTCTCTTTCTCCTTTACCGAGCATGCTTCCTTTAATAACGGCATCCAGCCTCACCTTCTGCCCCTTATTATTTCTTCCCTCGACTTCAGCCTTATATCCACCAATTACTTTCCTCTCTTCTCCACCATCATCAACTCTTCGCCAATCGTGCTCCCCCCCAACGTGCTCCTCTTTAACCATTCTCATGCGCACCGAAGTCTACTTCCTCCAGTAATAACTCTAGGAGGACGTTTGACTGCAAAATGCGACCCAGAAGGTAACGAACCATTAGTACATGGTCCATTCACCATCACTCTTAAAATGGAAAAGCGAAGCGCGCAAAAAATATTCAGCAGTAAATCAATCTTAATCAGTCTTAAGAATGATTTGACTCTTCTCTCTTTTCCGATTTCCACTAGGTATTAAACCCTTAACTCTTTCACAAATCTTTCCCTTCAAATCATCCGTTCTTATGCAAAATCTCAAAAATGACTTTATTCACGATTTTTTCAACTTTTTTCTCAAAGATTGACACTCTCAAAAGAAGAAAACGAAGTCCTTTATATCCAATGATGTCCCGTCACCAGCACAGAACGTCCATAAATTGTTTAACTGACAAACAAAGATAAAAACTTCTTCCACACGTATTAGATCTTTTTGCCATTTAATTGGTCTATTTCGATCGATATTTATTTTGTTATTTGTTACTGTGATTGTTCGCAATCATTTGTTTTTTGGGTCTTTTACGTAACGTAGCTGATATTTTACATTATTCATGACAATTGTTTCATTTTTTGCCCAAGATTACTTTTTTTGTGTTTTTATTTACCAGTTTTTGTCTTTTTTTCTGATTGTATTGATTGCTCAATGGTGGCAGTCATCTTGAATTCTATTCTAAGGGACTTTGTTCACAGAGCAATGAACGTTTTTTCTATTCTATTCCAAAAATTCTTCTTTCCCATCATATTTCAAATACTTGCAGCCTTGCCTATCTACGGTTGTCATTGACCATACGTCACTGCCTACAGAGAGTAACCTCCGGATATAAGTACATTTTATTAAGTGCTTTTCTTACTTCAAGATAAGGTATTGCTCTTGAAATCGATTATCACCATTAGTCGGTACATAGTGATCTACTATTATGGAATATCCAAGGTAAATGTGTGCCTGTTCTACTCTTTCATAACTCACACATTTCCCACACTTTCTCATGGCAATTGGGATCCAATTAATAAAGATCTGATTTGGGAACTGAATTAGATACAGAGAAAAGCAACGCCTTTTTTGAATTATTTCTATACAGGAAGTGGCGCTCGACTAGAAGAGCTTGTTAGGGAAACCTTGAGACAAGGAATGTTACCTGCAAAATTAAAATTACTTCAAAAAACCAAATCAAATAATTCAAATCTGACACTGCAGACATATTTCCTCCTCATACTACATGACCAGGACGGGCAGAAGCGACAAATTCTAGAGAAAATAACTGTTTTTTTTACACGCACGTTGCACAACTACAACGCAAACAACATATGTGCATGGAGATGAATAAAAAATTACAAACTACTATTTTTTTAATCAACCAAGGCTTTGACAACTGAGCATCGTTGCCAAGGTGTGCCATCGTCATCTTGACGTGTTTTAAACAAAAAGTGAAAATAGTAGGCAATTGACCTTTTTTCATTGTACAATATGCATGTATCTACTTTTCACAAAGTGGTGCCTGATAACATTGATCATATCAATCATTAACTAATTATTTCTAGCACATTAAATGCCGTAATTCATTATAAGTTCAAACATTTTTCCAGCTAAATGTGTGCTCTGCCACACGCCATTACGGTGGCTAGCTACATAGCATATAGATGAACTTATAAAATATTCCCATCCGCATCACAACAGATGCATTACAATTTTTTTTTCATAAACCGTCATCCTCCTCAAATAATCTTCCTTTTCCTTCAATTTTAGTGCCAAAGAGCAGCAGTAACATACGCTAGGGTGCATATTTCCGCCGCGTACAGAGAAAGTTGGCATGTACTTTCCCGAGTAATAATTTTCCCCCTCTCATTACCCCGCACGCAATACACTGCGCATTGTTATAAAATAACTTGTGATTCTTTATTCCCCTCTCCAACCTGCATTTTATTCCCTCTACCATTTTTACGTCCTCTCATTATTTCTCCTCGCTCTCCCCTTTTCTTCCATCTTCCCTCCTTGCCGCGCTCCTGCGAGCTCCACCCAAACGGATGCTGCTCCCCATTTCCCGAGGACTTTTTGACACGTTAGTCTCTCATAAAAGAAACAACAAGGCTGGGCCCATCCCCTCGAGAGCTGCTTGTTGGAAGCTGTTACCCTCTCCCTCTTCGGTCACCTCTCCTCTTACGCCCTTCCTCCCACGAATACAGAGCACCTGGTACCCGCTCCCTCACCGCCACCCGTTTTCTCAGCCCCACCCCCACTGGCTTCCACCCCTAAATAACCCTCTTTCTCTCTCTCTTTCCGCCTCACTCCCACCGGACCCTTACTCCTCCGGAACCTTTATTCGCGACGCCATTCACGAGCGAACCCTGACCCGCCTTCCCCAAAACCCTCTCCCGCCGACGACCGATTCGACACGACTTTGCCCCCATACTTCCCAACCGGAAACCCCGCCCACTCCGAGAGAAAGAAATCGCTCCGGAAACGCCTATCGCGAGACGAAAAGTAATACCTTGTTTCGCGAAGGATGGACCTTACGATATATCGACCGATTACGTATCGATTTTTAGCTTCTTATCCGAAAATAAAGCAAAATGCGGGACATTCCCTCCCCCCACCTGATGCCTGCTAGACGAAAAGTCACACCTTGTATCACGAGGGACAACCTCACGATAAATCGTGATTGAAAATGTCGGCGATGGGGTTGGTGTGGTGGCTAGAGTATCCCATCCCGAGGGCCCGGGTTCGATTCCCGGCAGTGGCGGATTTTTTATGGAAAACCGGTCCCCACTTGAGTACTTAGTGGAGGGCATTTCAAGTTCAGTACTCCGTCCGTCGGATGGGACGTAAAGCCGTGGTCCCCTTGGCGCCTTTCGTTAAGAGTAGGCTAACGCCGACGCCGGGTTTCTCTCAACCCTTCCTCCGTTTCCTGAAAACTCCTACCATTACCCAATTATCCACCTATCCTATATGGCGCAAATGACCTCAGCTGTCGGTCGCCTCCCCTAAATAACCAACCAAGCAATTGAAAATGTATCGATTTTTAATGTCTGATCATAAAATGGGACTACATGTGGGAATACTCCCCGATACCAGCGAGACAGGAATAGTCTCACCATGTTTCGGATAAGATGACCACACGATGTGTTGCAATCGAATATTCAAACAGGATCCTTTACATATGGAAGCACACTGAGAAATGATTAAGTTGGCTTAAAAGTAGCACTTCTTTGTGCAGTCACCGACTCCTATGAAAATAAGGGTTCACCCGTGCTCTAATGGATACAATTTCAACCATTATTTAACTTTCTAAGGAAGTAAACGCATAGCTATTATGATAGCCAGGGGAGACGGAGAGTGTATATTGAATCGCGTACCATCCGGTTGATTTCAATATAAAATAGCGACCAGAGGGATATTCAATGTATCCGAAGAATAATAACAAAATGTCACTCCTTGTTTCACGAAGGACGGGCCCCGCGATATCTCGTCGCAGTTGAATATGTTTTGATCCCATTACTCCTATCAAAGTAAATCAAGCCAAACCAAAAGAAACATTAAATTATGTGGATCTACCGAAAAAGGGGAAAACTATACGAAATAAATAAAAAGGAGAGCATAATGAAAAGATATACTTTATTTTCTACACAAAATTTTTATAAAACGATGATTTCGGTTTCGACGATGAAACGACATCATTAGGAACGAATTTGTATCTGATGATGACGTTGTATCATCAGATACAAAGTACTTTGTTAGGAAAAACAAATCATTTCTTTTCATCATGTATAATGTCCCGCCAGAATACACTCATCAAATAAAGGAAGACACCGGCTAGGACAGGTTAGATATTTGGTTGCTTGGTTATCATTTTGGAGGGAGGCGGGCATGGTGGTAATGATTTTAAAGATGAATTGCTTTAGCTATGGTTCACCAACATAAGAGAATATTTGACCGAACCATAGACAGGGGCACGGAGAATGGTTAATAGCAAGGAAAAAGTACGATGGATGGAACTTAGAACGAGTGAAGAAGTGGTGAGTATGGTAGGGGAGGTGAAAAAAATTCTGACTGGAATAAGAATAGCAAGGAAAAAGTACGATGGATGGAACTGAGAACGAGTGAAGAAGTGGTGAGCATGGTGGGGGAGGTGAAAAGAATTCTGGCTGGAATAAGAAGAGGGCAGGAATTGTGGGTGGAACAGCTGCTTTGTGATAATGGAATGCTCGAGGCCGCCATCGAAGGTAAAATGCTGGGTAAGCGAGGATGAGGAAGAAAAAGAAGAAATGCATTATGGATAGCATGAGGGTAGGTAGGAATTTGCCGATATGAAGAAAAAAATAGCGTATATAAGGAGCACTTGGATAAAGCAATGCAAATAGTAATTAAGGACACTCATCCATACCTCATTAGTTGAAAATTACAAATGAAATACAAAAAGCAAAAAAATTGAGCTATGCACCAGTAACTTCACCTTATAGTAGATTCATAGGTTAACTTTAGCATAGATGGCATAGATAAGAGATATCACCGATTAAAAATACGATGCGGCGGTAGGAAAATGTTCTAACACACTTTCGATCAACAAGTTGGCTTAAAAAAAAAAGAAAATCGTTGCTATCTTTCATAAAGAAGAATAAAATACATAGAAAAATCAACTCACATAAGTTCCGGGGAACAAACAGCAGCGTTTGAAACTTGTCTCAATCATGGTATACGTGATATGGAGTCAAGAAGTTTACTTTTATAGAACAGATAAAACTATGGAAGTAATTGCTCAGAATCAAATAGCATTTGTCACTAGCGACGTGGGTAACAGGAAGTGATTGATGAAGAGAGATGAGATGATGAGATTAATTAAAATATTACAATTATGCACACATTTCTCATGACGGAAAAATGAAACGACGTCGTTATAATGGTTTTTGCAGTTCATAATGTGATTTCGGCATGTCGCAGTCGACTCCACGATGTTATCTTGCCAGTATTTAAAAACAAATTTAGTAGTAGCAGTGTTTCAGTAGAAGCAACCGCCTAAAATCATTGGCGCCATAACTGAAAAGTTGGGTAAATCGGTACGGTAGGCATTTTTTCGGCCAAAAGGCGTGTGAAGAGTGAAACCCGGCGACGAAATTAGCCTGCCTTTGATGAAAGTTTACATGGGGTTCACATTTTAACGACCATTCGAGGGACAGAGTACTGAACTCGAAGAGCTCTCTGAGCAGCAATCAAATGGTGAGAGGAATAATGATTAATAATCTTAACAACTTCCTGGTTTTGAACCCAAAACCTCGGGATAAGAGGCCAGTATTCTAGCCACCAACTCTACTAGAATTCGCTAAAATGGAAATAAGTAATTAATATTGGCAAAACACAGAGAGGAGGACAAAAACAAAAAAATTCAGTGGATTAACACTATTTTCATTAATATTAGTACTGTGCTTAGCTGATACTGTCATCAACCAATACTTGATTTTTCGATACAAGGAAATAATTCATACTCGATGAGATCTCAATATAAGATCGACAAATCGATACTATTATTGCGGCGGTAGCTATCATTGATGGAAATTTAATATCACACAGCCGCTGTGACGATAAGAACCAGCGCAAATATTTTCCATCCACAAGTCGTGATTTCTTTCCCCACCCGGTACCAACCCTCGAAAACTTCTTTCGGGTGACGATCCTTTTCCGTCGGCGAAGAAAAATGCCCGGGTCCTCTTCCCTTTCCAGTTTTTTCCTCTTACACGACAGGCCATTCGAGCCAATCAAAACTTCTCCTTCTCACGGGTCCTTTCCCTCGCCAGCCGATTGAAAATGAGACGAAGACCGATATATAGCGAACGATCTGCAGAGCATGTATCCCTGCCTCCCTCAGAACGTGCCTTACGCTCGGAAAATATTTCTTTCGATCGCTATGCGACACGATTTCTTGTCTCGTCACTCTCGTGTCTCACGCAGCAATTCATTGTTTTCGTCTTTCCGTAGAGTTCCTCCTTAAAAATTCATTTTTATGGTATGAACTCCCACGTTAAATCCAAACACGGTTGTTAATGCGCCGGCAGTTAAAACCCAATCAGTTAAGAATGTACAGGAGACGACATCGTGACTGATTTGAGACGCATAGTCTCTCGCGATGCTCACGAATGAAGTTGTTTTTTCACAGGGCATAAATTAAGAGTAGTAAGATGAATAATATAATGCATTTTTAATTTGTCAAATAAACAGATGAAAGTACGCAGAAATTTGCCAAATGTATATTTTAAATTAATAAAATTCTAAGTAATATTAAGGAGTAGAATTAATTCTCAGGGGGATCAAATGCATTGATGCCTTCCTTAGATAACCTTAGGAAGATTGACAGGCATAGTGGCAATAGCATATCGATAGACTTTATTATTAATTATGTTTTAATACACATGCAGTCTCCATGATAGACCATAAAAAACGCAATTTTTGGGCCGAAGAAGTGGGGCCTAATCCTTGTCCCCCGTAGGGTAGCATGCGTATTCCGCTACGGCGGAGTCTTCTCTCAATGACCTTCTTTGGTAACCCAGAGTCTGCTGATTCTAATGCCGCCTTGTGTATGCTATTCGGATGGCTATTGTGTTTGTAGCGCTATTAGAAGGTGGCGGGGAACTAAATGGTAATTTTCAACAATTAGGATAGGTGGGCTGCAAATAGATATTTTTCAAGGAACGGAGCAAGGGTGTAGAAAACTCCGCTGTCAGTATCCATCCGACGGGAGGAATGAACTAGCTTTCCATGAAGAAAAAAATTTACTAAAAAATGGTTCTCAACGAAGACCAATCCCTTATTAACCGAAGCCCCCCTTACTCATAGTAACCAAGGAAAAACACCAGATAGCATATGGGCCGATAAACTGATAAAAAATTCGTCCAAAATCAGCTGATTCTAATTTATATTTTCGATGATCAATGGAATATACTATTGTTCTAACTGCAACTGTGGGCAACTGTAAGTGGGCGACATGAGAAATCTGGGTATGATATAGAATAAAAGAGACTAAGAAAAATGTTAAACTAAGGAAGCAAAAAATCGAGGAGATGAAAGAGTTCTATTGCATGGGATGCTGAGTGACCAGCGATGGACGAGGCAAAAGGAAAATTGCCAGTAGAATTGCCCAGGCAAAAGGGGCTATTTACCAAAAGAATATTCTGATTAAAGCTGCAATACAAGCTCGGAAGTGAGGAAGCATTTCATTAGAACGTATATCTGGAGCATTTTACTATGTGGCAGCGAAGAATATCTTCCACATCTTAAGACACGATGGCCTGATAGAGACAATCGTCAAGGAAAAATGGAGCGGGAAGAGGTTGGCTGATAGAAGGATTGATTGGAGGGGCTACGTCAAACCAATCCTAGGATTGTTGATCGATGATTCGATTCTCATTCTCTCCAAACACCCTTCCTGCACGCTTCCGTTATAAAAAAATCAGCTTACTCACCTCGGAAAGGAAAAAGATCTTCCTCTGCGATCACTATAGACTGATTTTTAATCGTGATTCAAAGGTATCCATTTGCTGACAAAATCAGATGACGAACAATTGAGAGAAAGAATATGGAATTGAAACTTGAGTCGCAAAAAAAATTCACAAATTATCATATCTCGATCATAGGCAGGAAAACGTGGTGAATGGCATCGTTAGATTAATAAATTTTCAAGTTATTTTTTTTTAAATCGAACTGAACACGATCTCGCAATTCATTTCATGGCTTTTTTTCATTTCTCGCGAGGAAAACGACGAGGATTTGCACAAAAAGCAGTTTACTACTCTCAAAAATTCATCCGATTTTCGCTTCAAGATTCCAATTAGCAAAATGAATCCACGAAACACCTCGGTAAGAAATTGACCTCGGACTCGGTATGCCTCACGCTCCCCGTGTGCGCCAAACATTTCATTTCTCTCCATCCTTCCGTGCATTCCCTCCCCACACCCTTCTGACACGCTTCCGTTATAAAAAAATCTGCTTACTCACCTCGGAAAGGAAAAAGAGCGACGTGTATAAGGAGATGCATGGTGGGCACTCTGACGGAAAGGGCCTCGTATATTCCCCGCCTAACACTCCGAAAGTCTCCCTCTTCTATATTCACATTGCGCGCTCTCTACATCAAATGATGGCGTCGCAGCGAAAAAATAAAATTCGACTTGCGCACGAGGATGGGATAGCCTTCCTCACTAAGCACCCCTTATTCCAGAAATAAATTTCCACACGCTCGCAATCCCCAGGAATAGGATTCAGAGACGTGACATTTAACTCAGTCACTTTCCCATCCCTTATATCTTCGTATTTCATACCGAACGCGTGGCGCGAGAGGAGAAAAATTCTCTCGATGGACGAAATCGAGAGATGATCCGGAATGGAATAAAATTGTTTAGGACTCATACCGGTGTCTTTGCCTTCCCAAGTTTGCTTGCTTTGCCAAGCTCTGCCTGCCTTCCTCGTGCATTTGGGTGTTCAACTAAAAAACTAATTGGTAAAGAAAAACAAACCTATAATACAACAAATATTGAGCTAAATAGACTCAAGCAAATATAAAAATAGCCCCTTTTTAGCCCTAATTTTAAGATAAGCCTATAGTATTTTTAACATTTTTAAATTTGATCATATTTACATATATAGGTAACTACCTATCTAGTTAGTTTTTTGGGGGATGCACGGACAGGTGGTAGACAAATGAATAATTTCCAACACTGTGATTTGAACCCGGGCCTCTTGGAGGAAGTCAGAATTCTAGCTCCAACACCAACCCGATACATTTGCACACATACATTTGACCCTGCGAGCCGCCCCTCTGGCAGTGGGTGGTAGGTCTCCAGCCGTAAAAACGAAAATCTGACGACCAAAAAATTCTGTGAATCAACAATTATACGTGGTTCGTAATATTCGAAGAGGAAGAAACGATGAAGTGCTGGAGCTGGTAGAAGGGTGAAGGATGTTAGCTTAGGTGAAGGCACAGTGCCTGGATGGAGTAGGTATTTACGAGCGAGAGTGTTTTAAAAGGGCACTAATTAGAGAGAAAATTGCTGTGTCGGCAAGGTGGTAGGAGATAGACAAGTAGTGGAATAATGGAATATAAGAGATATGAAGTGCTATGGAGTTATAGGTATCGTGTGAAATCTAGAGCTATTGGTAAGATACGAGTCTCCAATCAATACCTAATTTCACCGGTAGGGAACGGCTAATAACGCAAATGACATAAATGATAATTATCAATTGTTTTCGTTGTTATCGCATATTATTCTGAGGGAAAACAAATTCTCTCTATCTCTTGGTCTTACATTCAAACTATCTAAATTTGTGACTCATATCTACCCTGCTGATGTACACGCTATATTGGGGCAGAAATATTCCTGCATAGCCTGTCTCGAACTCGTGTGAATTGAATAAATAAAGAATCTTTGATATTTAGTCAATTAATCTTGGGTCAAACTAATTGAGTCAATCGTTTGATCTGACGTGCGATTTCTACAGACAGAATAGGTGATAGAGTTATAAAAATTATTCATACCACTTCTGTATTAGATAGTGTCCTTGTACCATTTTGAAATAATTTCATGAGTATTATTTTTTACAATCAGTACGCTATTAGCATTAAGTTTTTCTTCTCATTATAAAGTCCTCTTCACTCCGAACATCAATCCCAAAACATAATTTAAACTAAGTTTAATAAACTAAGCACATTTGAGGTTCATTCAATGATAGTTAAAATGACAGATTTAATAGAGAATATTTTGTTCATTTGAATATATAGTCGAATTAAAAAAATAGTTTTAATTGTGCTACCACTCGCAGTATTATTCTGTAACTGAGCAGGAGAGAGAGTTTTATTTTAGGCTTAAAATCACATTTTTGGCTTGTTTTATTCACATTTAATGCTCGTCCATCCCTAAGATTTCCTCAATTCATAGAAGCAAGCATGGTCACTGCATATATTTTTTTTAAATCTTAAACCAGCCTAAATTTATTTTACTTCAATTTTGTCTCTTACAATTAGTATAGCTTCTCGATACATCCTAAAAACCATTTACGTTTCATTCGTGTTCCATTAGGAAGTCACCAAACGCTATCTGAGCAGTTCTGTATTTCACCGCGTGTTTTCGGAATCGGCTTTTTACGTCTATACACAACTTTTTTCCCAGGTAATGCATCTTTCATTTCCGTGGTATGAGTTTTAGGTCGTTATTATTTGGTCTCCCTGACTCATGGACTCTTACCTTTAGTGATACAACAACTACAATATATAAAAGAGGCAAAGATTAGGAGAACCTCTTGGAAACTTTTAAGGGAGTGAATTTTTCCTCACAATTCTATCATTTTATACCCAAAGCATTTAGTAATATCTGAGTCCCGCTAATGAAGTAAATGTTTAATCTTTACAAGGTATGAAAATGAGAATAATAACTCATAGAAGACTGTGACTAAAGCTATTTTTGGTTCATCTACAGCACCTTTATTGCTTTTGCTCACATTATAACATTTATTTATTATCAGGCCTTTAACCGATCAGCGTTAGTTTTGATAATCATTGTATTTTTATGAAAGGCTCTGAAAAAAGAATCGCCTTCATCGGAAGGATTACGTCCTCAATTACATGGGGAATCACGACACTTCTTCCCTCATATCAACGCTCTCTCTTACATTCATGTCGTACAAATTCTCTTTTCTCTCCTCTCCCATTTTCCTTACTTACCCACACATCAATTTTGATAGTGAGATTCTAAGTCCCTTGCACTAATTACTTCTCCCAACCGCCCTGTCTATCACAGTTAAGGTATAGCAACTTCATTTTTATTCAGAACACCAAAATAAAAAAGACAAATTCAATAAAAGTAAAACAAAAAGGGGTTAAATTTGTCACTTTACAACTAAATATGGTATAAATTTACCCGTGAATTCCTAAGGCTGTTATCTAAAATCATTTTTACTATTTTTAAACAGCTTTGCTGTGAAGGGAGGTCAGGATTCCACATATTTCGCAAGTTATATAGCGAAAATGACAACTCCCACGTAGCTACCTTGACATTCACTTGAATATTTTATAAATGTCAGCAAAGTTCTCACAAATTCCATAGTTGTTATCCTTATACTAATTTAAAGGGAAGGATAAATATATAAACATGTTCTGTACTCAGGGAGGTATTGGAACCGTCTAAGGTAGCCAGATCAATAAGGGCCTATCTATGCATTAAAAAAAAACTGATTTATAACTTTTCAACCTCCCCAAACTCGCTCTTTAACGCTTCATAGCATTCAATAAGACCCCTTCTCCTGAATTACGTAACGCTGCCAATGAACTTGCCACTCTTTGTGAATGATATAACAGATGCTCATTATAAATACCCTGTTTATTTCTCAACACCATTATTTATTCGATAATTATTAAGTGTACCATCGTTATTTTTTAACGAGGAATGGATGTTTAATGTATCTATCTGCCAACGTAACAGAAAGCTGAAGCTCACCCTTATCCAAGGATTATGCGTTGCAACAGTTGCCACGCCCAACTTGTGTAATTTATTGACGGCGACTAACGCGTCGGCTAGGTAACCAGGATCACGGGTTCGAATCCCGTTTTGGGTATGGATACCGTTTATTTTAGGTTTAAGAACATAGGTTATATGGCGGAAAGTCATTTGAGACGTGAATCTACAAAATCAATTCTACTGTTACTACGTTGCGATTTAACCTCAGCTATTGGAGCCTTGAAAGCTAATTCAGTCACTCGACTTTGATGCCGTTACGCATCACAAGAGTAGAACGAAGGTTTGGGTTAAAGAGGCTATTTTCCACCCTCCATCAATCCAGATGCAGCATGTCTATCCCCTAAACAGGCCTTCATCAGTGCGGGCAGTAAATGGGCCACTTATTTAAAGTCATTGGTTGTTTACGCGTGCGTTGCTGGTTCCCAGCTGGAACTGAGGAGCGTTCTACTAGCCCCCTGAAGCAATGCACTTGATTTATAAAAGCAGGTCAATATGCGGCACACTGTTCAGTCTCCAAGCCCTAGGCTTCGGAAAGTAAGACTGGGTTGAGATGAAAGGATTTATTGCGTGCTTATTTCGAAGCATATCAGAAAAAAACAGGAGGTTATGGAATATGAAATTTAGTTTCTATTTCACTTGTAATCTTGTCAGAGCCACATTCCATTTCAACTGTTAATACCTCAAATCAACAAAAAGCAAAGAGTTAAGAAAAGATCACACTGAACGGTAGTGAAATACGCTCAACGCTAATACGTGACAAATTCTACGGGATTTCCTTCAAGATAATACAACACGTCTCCTTCACGCTATGAAGAGACCAGGGTACCGATCGGTAGTGAAATACGCTCAACGCTAATGCGTGACAAATTCTACGGGATTCTCTTCAAGATAATACAACACGTCTCCTTCACGCTGTGAAGAGACCAGGGTACCGAACGGTAGTAAAATACGCTCAACGCTAATACGTGACAAATTCTACGGGATTCCCTTCAAGATAATACAACACGTCTCCTTCACGCTGTGAAGAGACCAGGGTTTTCTCCACCCTACATCCACTCTCTCCCTCTCTTTACATATATATATTCGTAGCCACCTATAAGCTGTGACGTATATGACCTGTCGTTCACCTCCCCTACTAAAAACCGTAGCATAGCATAATTAAGTATTGCTATTCTAGAATAGGATTTGACTAGTGCCCTGTCATCAATTATTCCTCCGTAAACACTGTTACACCCTCAACTCTAAGAGCCAAGGCATTAAAATCCAATAGAAAATAAATTTTGAGACTTCTCTGCCATGTTACAAAACTACTACAATATTAAAACTGCGTAAATTAGTTGCCAAAAGTCTGGCAAAGGTTTATTATACCATCGCTCTGCCATACCAATCCGTCATAGAAAAGCATACAATCACTTTTGATAAAGTTTTCATGTACTTTTACTGGCCAAATACGATTTCTACAGCTAAAGAATAAGTTTCAATACCTCAAAACGATTGATGACTAGTGAATGTAGCTTTTTTTGGGGAGCAACTAAACGAGGAAAATTACTGTAATTGTTTTCCATTACTCATGGTTTAAAGAACACTCGGTTATTTCAATGATAGCATCTAATATAAAACAGGGAGAAGAAAAGAGGAGAAACTTATGTCATTCTCTATCTCATTTCTATCTAGTGTTTTCAAAAAGGACACTAATAATTCTAATAGATAGAATAATTGTTTTTTTGGTGTTTAATATCTGATACTCCCTATCGAGGAAAATTTTAGCACATTTTTATCAAAAATACATATTTATTTCAAAGCATTTTGTCGAGCAGGCGATGTCATTGTTTTCAGCAACGTCTTGCAAATTTAGTGAGATTACTTACGCTGGGCGGGTACGATATTTAACCACACCAAATAGCAATACCTAGTATATTGCAATCAATTTATCCAAACAAAACGACAATGCGAACTCTGGTGGAAAAACAAGGACTGAGTTCTTACTCGAAATCACCCTTGACCACTCTGATTGCTTCTGCCGAAGTCCAAACTCTTCAGCAGAGCAGCGATCACGGAAACAGATGAGAAAAGTTTCAACATCTCCGCGTCGTCAAAAGCCTCATATCTGTCTACTACAAGGTATCCAATATGCAAGCAAACCGTTAGTAGAACGACCTGAAGTTTTTCAGCTGGGGATTCTAAGTGACCCTCAGATTTATATATTATGGTCAGCGAGGGAAAAACATTTTTTGTTTCCAGAGGCGCAATTTTCTGGCCCAATATTTTTAGGCCGCAATATGAACCAATACCAATAATGCCATTTTTAGATTGGTGGTATCAACTTACAGGTATCCCTTCAATAACAGCAGAAAACAGGAGCGCTTCAGGAAGAATTATGTCTCAAACGTTCCATATTCTCCCTCATCGTTCCATCTTAGAATCAACAAGGTCACTGAAGACTAATAAGTTTACTTACTAAATATAACACGTAATCCCTCGAATTCATGTCTCCACACGCTGACGATAAACGATAGCAATAGACTTCCATTAAGAATTAATATAACAATTATGCCTTTTTTGAAAACACCAAATTACCTGAAATACCTTTGTTGATACCCACACCACCACCACTGTCTAAGCATGGTGACTTCATGTTGTTTACCACCTTTTTTCAATCTCTAAAAAAACAATTGTTTTACTTTGAATTACATATTTTAATGCATATACAGAAATTGGGAAAGAACAAAATGCTAAGCATTAAGCAGATAGGAGAGTTAGTAAGGTTAGCCGATAGAAGAATCGAGTAGTCAACTATTTCAAACAATTCTTAGGATAATTAACTGAAAACGATGATAACGAATTGGAAACGATGAAACAATTAATGATATGACGGCATTTTTTTCTCAGACCAGGAGTTAGATTTAAGTTATTTTTTCTAAATTCTAGTGAAATTCATATTCTTGAGCACCTGATATGGTAGTCAGGTGGGTAATGCGCTGGCGTGGCAACCCAAAGATCGCGGGTTCGACTTCCGCCAAGGGTATGGATGCTGGTTTATTCTTAAATTTATGATCTTAGGTAAGACGGGATGGCATAGACTTAGCCTTAAAAATAATTCTATGTCGCTGATGCATAATCGATAGCAGCAATATATTTTAACCGATACAAATGTCCTACCATGAAAAATTCTCATTCGAAAGTGACGAAAAACTCTGCGCGATATTAGTGTTGAATCAAATTATGACAGCAAAGGTTGATTATTAGAATTAGTTTTTCTCTATTATTCCACATAGGTAAATAAACGCGCAACATACAGTTACAAACACCCTGTAGCTTTCCTTAATGAACAAATTTATAAAATAAGGATCAAATTATACCCACGACACAAACACTGACCCATACTACCTTTTTAACAAGGGCTACCACACTGTACCATGAAAGAGTAGGAATACTATTTTTGAATAAAAATAGGTATTTAGAACTCTTAATCCCCGCTCTCAGGTTTTATCACCCCTATAACATAACTATTTTTGGGTGAATTTAATTTCTCATTAAAAAACGTCTCGTAAAACCGTCACTTGGAAATGTTGTTTTCTTAAGGTTGATACAATAAATGATTCACCGAAATAATTTTATATTCTCCACGAATTACATTCATAGACCTCTGAAAATCCATGCTTTTCATTCAGTCATGCATCTTGTACAATTCAATACTAATTTCCTGTTATAGATTACAAATACGTATCGTTTAATTTACAATAATGAGTATACATTTAAATAACTAAATTCTTGATGACATTGTAACCAAGAGAAATAATCTGAATACAAGGAATTGAAAGGAAAAAATATTGGTTATTAATTGTTTTAAATAGAAAATCTTGCAGCCGAAATAGGTACCTACTTGTGTGAGCTTAAGCATGGCAATGACATAAGAATTAGAGGGATCGAATCGGTGTGGCGGTTATAATAATGACTTCCCACCCAGGGGAAAGGGTGAGAACTTCGGCATTGGAAGAGATTTTTCATTGGTTTACCTGTATCTATTTGAGTAGTATTCAGAGAACTTCATGTGTAGCGCTCTGTACGTCAAATGGAACGTTAAACCGTGGATCAATAGGAATCTTTCTGTTTTTCTGCTGTCTTTCTTGGAACCTTCTGAGTATACTAATTCTGACACTGGGTTTCTCTCCATCCTCCCTCCGCTCCCTGAATTAATCCTATCCATCCTCTATCACTCATAAATCATGAATGGTTAAAATCAGCTTACCTCTCTGTTGCATCCCCAAAATAACCAACAGAAGTATTTCAAATTTATCTCATTTAGCATTAATAAATAGTGTAAGTTCCAGATTGGATTCCACGACAAGTGCTTTACCCAAACCGTTACCCTTATCTCAATTTATCTGATTCGGTGGAAATATGTCAATCACGTACCTCTTTGTTCCCTTTCTTCCCTACCTTCATCCCCTTTACATAATCTATTATCTTCAAGAACGTCTACCAACCACATACTCTTCTTAGTTTCCTTAAAAAATCTTAAACCCTCCACCTGCACATCACTTCTTCACAAGCCCTTATTGCGGTTCATTGTACTCCTACCATCTAAATGTATGCAAATAGCTTTTCATAATATATGTGCTTAATGGGTTTCGGCAATTCTCAGACAAGGCTTCAATGATTATGGAAAATTCTACTTTAAGCAGGTACACTTTGATGCCTCATAACCACCTCTGTGTTATAGAAATCGAGATACAAAAGGTCGGTCTTAGGCCCACCAACATGCGATTGGTTGGTTATTCGGGGAGGCGACCGATAGCTGAGGTCATTTGCGCCATTTAGGATTGGTGGGTAAATGGGTAATCGTAGGAGTTTTAAGGGAACGGAGGAAAGGTGGAGAGAAACCCGGCGTCGGTATTAGCCTACTCTTAACGAAAGGCGCCAAGGGGACCACGCTTAACGTCCCATCCGACGGACGGAGTACTGAACTTGACGCCCTCCACTAGGCACTCAAGTGGGGACCAGTTTTCCACTGAAAAATCCGCCACTGCCGGGAATCGAACTTGAACCCTCGGGATGGGAGGTCAGTACTCTAGCCACCACACCAACCCGATCCTCACCGACATGCGAACTTTACCATGCAGAATAAGAAAGCCTTGTCTTCTTCCAGTGCAGCCTGTGGTTTCCCTTAACTGGCAGAATATCACTCGGCATTGGTTTATACGGACCAAAAGTCCTCTAACAGATTATAACCCTGGACATCCAGTTATTGATCCAATGCTTTGACCACTAGGCTACCGGAAGAATGGCTACGAATAGCACTTCAATGAACTACTCCAACATTGTAATGAACCACTTTTTAATATAAACTCGGACTTGTTCTAAATGAACACGTAAGTTCATCGAAATGTCAACCAGTGAAGATTGACTCGGTAGAGCCAGAGAGACTTTCGCCCAGTTTATTCACCGCGAATTCACGAAATATTTTTTTACATTTAAAGGACAATCGCCGGTCGCGGTAACCAGGTTAGCAACGTGCCGGCCTGATAACTCTAACGTTGCGTGTTCGAAGCCCATCTCTTTAGTAAGGGTTGCGTCAACATTAGAATTTGGTTTATGATTAAGTTAGGAGGAGAGCCTGAGATATAAATTCAGCAGTTGGAACATCTTAAAATCTACTCTTGTAATTACGTGTATTCTAAGAGCTTATTCAACAATTAGTTTGTTCAAGATCCAATATAGAAATAAAGCAGCATAGCATCTGGCTTAAAAACCTAGCAAATTAATGATTAGAAACCGCCGACCTTCGCTTTTGCCAATGAGTTCAATACCCCGGTCATTATCGATTCCATTTCAAGGACCAGGATGCTACAATGAATGAGAGTAATCACCTGCGTAAGTGTGACGTAGGAAAAACCCTTCACTTGCACAACTCATTTTACGCCTTTCTATATCTCGCTTTTGTTTGATCTCGCACGCATCTTTAATTTGATCATTCGTTTGCAAATGGCGTCATTAAATATGTAAAGAAATGAGACTTCTTTCTTGACCTTAGAAAAAAACAACGGATGGCTGTTAAAATGACTTTGGCGTTTTGTTGCCAAACCATTTGGCTCTCATGAACTTGCATTACGTTAATACACTGGTGGATTTCGGTGGAAAAGGAATTTAAAGGAGGTAAAAGGCATTTGCGTTGAAGGAACCTGAATAAATATTCGCTGAAGCACAACCTTGGAGCTATAGACTATTTCTGAAAACTTATTCATGTGACTAAACTATAACCTGAAGTAGGTTTTCCTACTATATACTCAGTGATGTGATGTTCAAAGCCAAAACAATTTGTAATGAAATACATAAGCAGAATTAATTGAGTTCTTACCTCAGTCGTAGAAGCTAACGGGCACTTAATAATGTATTAAAAATGCTTGCTGTATAAAGCTTGACGACAGATCTGTTATGGATAACTCCTTAAAATAATTACTATGCATTACTTACATCCTAACGTAATAAAATCGAAAATATCTGTCAAACAATTTTAACTGCTAATGGTTTTATTCCAGAAAATAAAATTTCAGCACATTGATTAATATTCATTTCATATAAGTAAAATAATAATTAGACTTGATCGTCTCAATTCAACAATATTATCCATACCATGCTAGCACAGGATAAGCACATGAAACAAATAAAGGCAGATTTGGAGGTACACAGCACCCAGATTTAAAAGAGCTAACAACACATAGATAAGTATAAATGGAATTATGATCGAGAAGGAATAAATAATAAAATAGTGTAAGTATCATAATCGCCAACTCAACTCCCTTCCCACCCACCGAACACCCACCCCTCCCCGGGCCACCGAGCGGGTCAGAAGTCCTGGCACAGCGAGTAAGCAGATCGGATAGCTACACCTCTCTCTCTCCCCACTTCCCTTCCCCCTTCTCCCGAGTCATGGAATTCCTCCAGAGACTCCGTTGGCAGATCGTATATGCAACTTCCCACCTTTCCGTTGGACCCCCACCTCTTACCTTCCGTGGGAAAGTGCAGCGGTGGACGATACGGCTGGGAGGAAGGAGCCCGAGGGCGGGGGAGGAGAGGCGGAGAGGGGGGCATGCAGAGGGGTCGCTGGGAAGCGACGCCGGGATTGCGCGGCAGTTGAGTGCGGGCAGCCTGACGATGTTAGAGTAATAAAGAACATTACTAGAGAGATCCTGAGTTTCCTTCCTGAAATCCCTGTCAAATCGTAGTTCGACGCCCCGTTGAGAGTCGGGGGTCTTACACTGGTGTCAGAAGTGGGATTTGACAAATTTCGTTAGGGAACTCAGCGGCAGGGAAATCGCCATGGCGGGAAGGGTAAGCCTTGGGGGCCGCGAGATGGATCTACAACAGGCTATAACAGAGATGAGCGCGAAGATCCGCGAGCTCAGCGAGGACAATAACAGACTTCGACAGGCGGGGACGGCCACGGGAGAAGAGGGCGGTAGGAAGAATTTTGCGTTACTCGCGGCGGTGGAAACGTTCTCGGGGAGGCCGGGAGAGTCAGTTTCTGCATTCCTCGACAAGCTAGAACGAGCGGCTAATTTGGGAGGCTTGTCGGATGTAGATCGACTCAACGCGACCGTCTTGCGTCTGAGCGGGGACGCAGCCGAGTACTTCCGCAGTAAGGAGGAGTGCAGGACGGCGGAGACCTTTGAAGACCTTAAGGCACAACTCCTACAGCGATACCGCAGCAAACAAAGCGCCCGATTCTTCCGTGAGCTACTTGCTAACATGAAGAGGGGCGCTCAAGAGAACGTCGAGGCCTTCGCTGACAGAGTGCGGAAGGTGAATAGCAAGACGTACAATGTGGCTGGGCCTGCGGAGTTTGCCGCCGCGACCCGATATGAGGCGGATCAACGGGCCCTCGATGCTTTCCTGAACGGCCTGACCGGGGAGGTGGGTCGGCAATGCCGCCTCACCTCGCCGCAAAACTTCGACGACGCTGTCGAGGCTGCCATCCGGATCGAGGAGGTGGAGAGGCGTCCCATGAGAGAGGAGCCGGTGAGTCGCCGCGTCTTCCGGGCCCCGAGGGAAGTCAAATGTTTTAATTGTGGGGAGTTAGGGCACATGGCGAGGGAGTGCCGCAAGCAGAGGCGGTGCTTCAATTGCGGAGGAGGGGACCACATCGCCCGGGAATGCAGACCAAGCCATCGGTCGACAGGGTTAAACGACGGCGGGGCCGGCCACACCGCCGATTCCGGCCCCTACTAGATGTCATCCTTCCGAGGGTGGAGAGAGGCGGGGGACCTGTGGACCTGGTGGCAGGTGTGATCATCGAGGGAAAGATGGCCAGATTCCTGTGTGACACCGGTGCCCAGGTATCTCTTGTATGCAGTAACGTTTGCGGAGAGGGGGGTGTTAGGAGGTCCCCCTACCGCGTTAAGGGTATTACGGGTGACGTGGTGAGGAGTCTAGGGGAGAAAGACATTGAATTTTTTGTCAACCGGGTTCGCTACGTCTGTCGCATGCAAGTGGTGAATGAGTTAGGCGGTTACGATGGGATTTTGGGTTTGGACTTTCTAGAAAAGTTTGGTTGCTCTATAGATGTGAAACATGGGACACTTTCCATAGAGAATGAGATGTGGCGCTTGAGGAACGGGTGTAGAGAAGATTTAGACAGCAAGGAGTCAGTGAAACTGAGGGAACGATGTGGCACGGAGAGTCTAATCCGAGTATTAAAGACGGAAATACTACCGGGGAGGAGTGAAAAAATATTTAACGTTAAGGTGGTTGATCCCCATATTCCTACCGGCACCGATGTCATCCTAGAATCTAAACTTGAGGACCTAGAAGGCTGTGTCGTGGCCAGGAGCATGTCGAAGTTGAACCGCAATCGGGAAATTTTTGTAAAAGTAGCCAATTTCAATGAGGGAGATGTCGCGTTAAGGAAGGGGACAATAATAGCATCCGTCGCAGAGTGGAAGGATCGGGAGACAGAGGAGAGTACCGATCAATTTCCGCGAGTGAATGTGATCAGACGCTGCGAAAATGAAATCAATTTCGCGGAAAAACTCAGCCATTTAAGTGACGGGGAACGGGATGTATTATTGCCGGTCCTTAATGATTTCAAAGACTTGTTTTCCTGTAATGGACCACCCACGCCAACAAAATTGGTGTCACACCATATCCCAACAGGTGATGCGAAGCCAATTTATAAGAAGGCTTACCGTACGCCCTTTCACCAAAAGGAAATAGTGGAAAGATTGGTACAAGAACAGTTAGAGGCGGGTGTTCTTGTGCCTAGCGCTAGCCCCTGGGCCGCCCCAATTGTTGTGGTCCCCAAAAAATCTACAGATGGAAGCGCCAAGTACAGATTTTGCGTAGACTACCGAGCATTAAATGCTATCACCACTCCCGATGTGTACCCGCTACCGAATATAGTCGAAACCCTCGATTACCTCGGAAATTGCCGTTATTTCACCACCATGGACCTGACAAGTGGGTACCATCAAATCCCCTTGGACGAGGAGTCGCGACCCAAGACCGCTATAAATACAGAGTCCGGACATTGGGAGTACACCGTTATGCCTTTCGGGTTGCGTAATGCCCCTGCAAGTTTTCAGAAACTTATGGATGGAGTTCTCCGAGGTCTCAAACCAACGCACTGTCTCGTGTATTTGGATGACGTAATCGTATTTAGCTCCACGGTCGAAGAACACACGGAGCGGTTGAGGCTTGTTTTAGAGAGATTGAGAACCGCAGGATTGACGCTGAATTTCGACAAGTGTCACTTCGCCCACGATAAGGTAAATTACTTGGGACATGTAATTACTAAAGATGGCATATTTCCCGATCCAATGAAGCTTTCGGCAGTAAATGAATACCCCACGCCGAGTTGCACGAAGGAACTACAATCATTCCTGGGACTGGCGAATTATTATCGGAGATTTGTGAAGGGCTATGCAAACATAGCGAAACCCTTAACGAGACTTCTGAAAAAGGGAACGACGTTTAGTTGGTCGGACGAGTGCGAAATGGCAATGAGAAAGTTAAAGACAGCGCTTACTAACAGCCCAATCCTGGTGTACCCTGACTTTAGAAAACCATTTATCGTTTCCACGGATGCCTCGAATTACGCCTTAGGAGCGGTCCTATCACAGGAAGTGGACGGGGAGGAGCATCCGGTAGCCTATGCCTCGAGACAACTAAACACAGCCGAAACGAACTACTCGGCGACCGAGAAGGAACTCCTCGGAGTCGTATGGGCAACGGGGCATTTCAGGTGTTATCTGTTCGGGCGGAAATTTAAAATCATTACCGACCACGCGGCCCTTAAATGGTTATTTAGCCTGAAGGACCCTAGCAGTCGTTTGGTGAGATGGACGTTGAAACTAAGCGAGTACGACTATGAGGTAGTTCATAAGCCAGGAAAATTACACTCGAATGCTGACGCGCTTAGTCGGAAGGTACGTGCGATCAAACGGGGGCCGTACGAAGACATAATCGACTTACAGGACGCGGATAGAGAGTGCAAACGGTTGCGAGGGCAGAGAGGCTTCCATGTGAAGGGGGGAGTACTCTACAAAAAGACCCCTGGAAGAGATAAAATAGTTGCCCCTGAAAAGTTGAGGGGGGAAATTATAAAAAACTTTCATGAACATCCGCTATCGGGTCATCTGGGGGTCCGACCTACGGTGGAGAGGGTGGGAGCGTCGTATTGGTGGAAGGGCCTTACGAAGGACGTCAAGGAGATCCTGAAAGGCTGTGTCGCGTGTAATCGCCGAAGCCCTTACGGTAAAACAAGAGCGCCGATTCAAGAATTGCCCTCCTCTAATCAACCGTTTGATTTCATTTCATTGGATACCGTGGGACCTCTCCCGCGTAGTGATAACCAGAATGTTTATATCCTTTCAATAATTGACAATTTTTCCCGTTATCTGGAAATGGTCCCGTTGCCGGATCAGAAAGCTGAGACGGTTGCATCGGCGTTCGTGAGAAAGTGGATGCTTAGGTTTGGGGTACCCGATAAAGTCCTTACAGACCAGGGCGCTAATTATATGTCGGACTTTTTTAGGAAAACGTGTGATCTAATGAAGATTTCCCGGCTTCGCACATCACCTTACCACCCCCAGTCCAATGGGAAGGTCGAAAGAGTGCATAGGACGATTGCTGGTATACTCAGCCATTATGTCAGTGATACGAATACGGACTGGGATACGTGGTTACCCTACGCCGTCACGGCATACAATACTAGTGTCCATCGGAGCACCGGTTTTACCCCCCACGAAATAATTTTCGGACATGCCATGCGGTCACCCTTCGAACATTACGACCCGGGTGTCGGAGAGTTTAGCAACCTGTACCTTAGGGAATTAAAGGAGAAACTAGAGATTATGTGGGGGAAGTGTACAGCGAACGATGATCGAACCCGGCGTGAGAGGGCCGCAGTGTTCAACCGGGGTACTAAAGACGTGGCGTATAAGTGCGGCCAATATGTGTATTTGAGCGACCCATGCGCGAAGGCGGGTGGTGCGAAAAAATTCCACTGCCCGTGGAAGGGCCCTTACCGAGTGACAGAAGTGATTCCTCCTTGCAATGTGCGAGTTCAGCTACCCTATAGATCGCTTTTAGTGCATAAAAATCGCTTGAAGTTACATGTCGGGAATCCGCCCACTCAAGGATTTCCCCACTGTGGAGAACGCCGTCGAGGAAGACCTCGGAAGTCCCCCCCAGCGGAAGTTGTGGAATCAGCGGAATATTTGCGTGGCCCAGCCAGTCCGATTGGAACCTCCCCCTTCGCCCACACCGCCCCACCCCCTCCCCCTGGTAGGTCGCATATATTGGAAGAATCGGAAAGTGAAGGAGAGTGGGAAGCGATAGCCCAAGAGACGGAGTCGGAGGACGAAGAGCGGCAGGAAGAAGCTTGCCGAGAGCCGGGACCGACAGCTGCCGAGGGCGCCGAGGGAGAGCCGGCGATTAGCGGAGAAGGCGAAGACACTTCTCCGCAGGAGAGCACGGAGAAGACCAACGGCCTTGCGGTGAGCGAACCGCTATCAGCTGCACAGCTGAGAGACCCTTATCTTCTGAGGCCCCGACCTACCCCTACGCCGGGAGAGCCGGTGAGTTTAAGAGAGGCTACTCCCTGTCTTTCCCCGAGATCCCCGCCCCCGCAAGAAGACGTTGAGGAGGCGCAATCACCGCCTTATCGGCTCCGGCCGCGTAGGTAAAAGAGAGGGCAGTTTCTCGCTGTGTGATCCTTAAAGCAGGAAATCAACATGTGTGGGGTAGTGTTGTGTGTGGTAATTGTGTTCTGGGTGCTAGCTGTTGGCTTGCACTTATGGTTTTTCGACCCGGGCTCCGCCTGTGAGGTCCTGGAGGAAATTAGTGAGTGAAGATAGGGTAAACAAGTGCCAACCAGATTTAGATGGAAAGTTAATGATGGATGGTTTTGTGAGATCTGGCTACGTGACCATTTCGAATTGATATCTTGAACTGAAGGTGAACAAAATGTGAATCTTGTGAATTGCTGGTGCAATTGGAACAATGTATAGTATTTTGAGTGAGATGATGTGGTAGGGTTCAGTTACATTATGTGACTCTATTGTGGATCCATACTCAAAGAATTTCTATTCAATGATTGATGTAATTTAAGGGATTATTTGATGATTTGATTATTTGTTGTTTTGTTGGGGGGTATGAATTTTGTCTTTTGCTTTGTGCTGTGAGTAAATTAATGGATGGCGATGACTGCTTCTTGTAGCCGGAAGGCATTTGAAAATTAATTAGGATGATGTCGAAGTGTATGTACTTGAGGAATAGTCGTGGGGTATATAATGAAAACTGTGTACTGAGGGTATAGGCCATAAGGCTCTGGGGGTACTGATTTAATTTGTCATTTTGTGGTTAAGGTATTCATTTCATTTGTATTGATGTAAAACTTTTGGGGGAATAAGGGATAAAGTTCATTTTGCTTTCGTGTGAGTTGTCGAACGGTGTGCTACATGCTCTCATTCACAGGGTTTGAGTGTCGCAGGAAGGCGAAGCATTTAATCGATTGATTAAATGCCATTTTGAGGGGAGGGTGGTGTAAGTATCATAATCGCCAACTCAACTCCCTTCCCACCCACCGAACACCCACCCCTCCCCGGGCCACCGAGCGGGTCAGAAGTCCTGGCACAGCGAGTAAGCAGATCGGATAGCTACACCTCTCTCTCTCCCCACTTCCCTTCCCCCTTCTCCCGAGTCATGGAATTCCTCCAGAGACTCCGTTGGCAGATCGTATATGCAACTTCCCACCTTTCCGTTGGACCCCCACCTCTTACCTTCCGTGGGAAAGTGCAGCGGTGGACGATACGGCTGGGAGGAAGGAGCCCGAGGGCGGGGGAGGAGAGGCGGAGAGGGGGGCATGCAGAGGGATCGCTGGGAAGCGACGCCGGGATTGCGCGGCAGTTGAGTGCGGGCAGCCTGACGATGTTAGAGTAATAAAGAACATTACTAGAGAGATCCTGAGTTTCCTTCCTGAAATCCCTGTCAAATCGTAGTTCGACGCCCCGTTGAGAGTCGGGGGTCTTACAATAGTTTTCATGTAAATAATTTCATTCGGATAATGCTTACTTTTTTATTTATTTAAAGCATAGGTTCTCGAATTTCTATGCCCCTAGAAATAATATAGAGGTGGATCTTTTTTCAAGCCTAAAATTTGACAAAATAATTTTTTAAAGGGATAAGCATCCGTGAATATTACACTTCGACGACGTAACCTGGAATTCATCGTACTAATTTAAAGATTTTTATGAAAAATAAATAGTTTTTGACACTAAATGTGCTGAGATCACACTTTGCCGTAGTAATTTTGAATCAAGAACGGAGAAAATGGGAAAAGCAAGCCGTGGTTACCGGGGTGCGGCCATAAATTCTTTCACCCCCCCATGTTTTTTAAACTCGCGCCTCCCCCCATTTTCAGGTTCATTTGCACTACAAGATTAGTTGCGATTCAGTTCAGTTTGGCGGCAGCCAACCACGCAGGGATCGGACAGCAGAGCGGAATTCATTACAGATGCAAGGGAAGCGGAATTTTTTTAAGGCCGCCATAAAAACGAGGATTTTTTTCTTCCCCTCTCCCACACTCCTTTTTCTTCCCTTTCCCGTGAATTTCCGATACCGCAGCTCTCACCCGCCCCATAACTCTTGGCTGGGAGTCGCAAAGATACTCGAGGGAGGGTGGGGCAGTGACAGCAGCCAACCAGCAACCAAACCACTGCCATTTCGGGATGCTTAAATGCATATTCCCTGCCTACTCTTTCCCTGCTATCCCTGTGGTCGTTGAACTGTACCCCTGCAAAGTCGAAAATATCCACCTCCCCCAAATTTCTATCCTCTAGGAGTAAGCGAGGGGAGTCAGTCCATATTGACCCATCCTCTTCAAAAATACTCCAGTGTGTAATTTCAAATAACCCAGGAATACAACTCAATCACGGGTAAGGAATATCGCCTTGATGTAGGGGTTAGGGTACTGTTCTCTTACCTGGAGAGCTCGGGATCAAATCCCGACAGAGGTAGTTATTTTTTTCGATTTTATCCCGGTTACTACTTGAGTACGGTGTGGAGAGCACATTTCAGTTCAGTCGTCCTTCCTATCATGGGACTTTAGGTAGTGCACCCCAAAATAACGTCAGTGCCGAGCATCCTTCCACCCCTCACCCACTTTTTTAAATCTCTGTGTCTTCCCAAATACCCACCAATACTCAATGATACAAGTGGTCTTAATCGTCGGAATTATTTTCTTATAGTAATCACAACAAGAATAGTGAAAATGTCCGAAGACTGGAATATCCAAATGCCAAATTAAAGTACGGAAAAACAACCTTTTAGCAACCAACAATCCTGTTTTCTCTTACTTTAATTTGGCATTTGGATACTGCAGTCTTCGGACATTTTCACTCAAGCCAAATTAGAAGCTCACCTTAATCCATATATCATGAATAGGTTACTCCACAAAAAGCGTGCTCTATCGCGGTACAGAGAATCCTACTGACAAGCAATAGCTATCTTTTTATAGAAATATTTCATCAGATCACAAAGGGTGATACTAGTAAAATGCCGGTTTAAATACAAGAACACGATCATGCTGGATATTCATAATGAAACACAATTTGATTACTCCACCCTTAATTTTAATAGCCGAAACGCGGGTCGGCTATTAAAATTAAGTGTGGAGTAATCAAATTGTGTTTCATTATGAATGTCACAAACTTCCACAAAGTCACGCCTGAAACGATTTCTTATATGCTGGATAGTTTTATAATTAGTTTTCTAGCTGTGACAGTAGGTAGTTTGTTGAGTAGCTGGAATAGTCCCTGCCCAAAACCCCCACCAATGCTTCTGAACCAATCCACGTTAACACATCACATCTGTCTTTCAAACTGCAGGTCATATACCCACTCCCAAACAACATACCTATTCGTTTCCTCGTGCTCCTACGCCAACGCTAAGTTCTCCCCTCTATATTCAAAAGTAAGTTCTCAAGACGTCCTCCATCCAATTTCGTTTCATTCTTCTGATTTCTCCAATCCTTTCTTTTCTCTGCCACCACAGTTCACGCTTTCTCATTCCTGGTTCTCCACAGCTAGTTCTCCCTCTCTGGTTACACTCCTAGGACTGGTTTTCAACAGTTGTCCATTTGTTCCTGTTCTGGGCCAGGAACTTTATTTCCGCACATGATCGGTATCCTCGCTCCTTCAAAATTTGACCAACAAAGGACAATCTAGATGTGACCCTCCAGTTCCTCCCTCCCCTGAGCCCTCGAGAAATAGCCCTCCTGTCCATACAAAATCTACGTGTCCAGCGTATGTCAGGGTAGTGTTTTTCTCCGTTTCCACAACATAACAAGCCGGAATGGTATATCCTCCGCTGTCATCACCATCTTTTCATTCGTGACTCTGTCCTCTTGGGATACTTTCAACATTTTTCGGTAATACCACATCTCATACGCTCCTGCCGTTCTCTGACCTCTGCAAGTACCAGGTGTTCATTTAGCTAACCCTCTCAATTTTCCTCCAAAATTAGGGTACACTTACATTTCCGTTAAAATGACAAATAAATAACTATAAATTACCAAAATAAATCTAGATCTAGATTTTAAATCTAGAACTAGAATTTCAGGCCTTGAATTCCCAAGATTACATGCAAAATACGTAAGGAAATCAGCAATTCTCCGAGATAAATTCTATCACATGCATTGTCTTCTCTTGTTAAAGGCAAAAAAATTAAACCACTTATTAACCTTTTTTATCTCTTCTCTTTATCTCTTTTTTTACGTCTAATGTTTTTTTATCTCTTAGTAACGTAAACGACTTCAGTTCGATAGAATATTACAATTGTTTCAAAATTTCTCAGATATATCAAAGCTCTTTGAATGTCTGCATGACAAGTAATGTAAAATGACCTGACGTTAATTAGCCGAAAAATCCTAATCGAATCAATCATTCTGCGATTTCAGTACTTGAAATGTCAGCTACCCTTATTTGAGAGAGACACTTCGCCAAGTTTTGGGCCATCATTTACTTAAAATCTTTATCTGTTTAAGCTTGGATTTCGAAAAAGAGAAAGCTTAGTCCTGAGGCCATAAACCGTGATAAGGACTTTAAAGGACTTTTAATGCTTCCAGGGTTGGATTTCCTGGAAAAGGATTTTTCCGAATGGAATTCGGACGAATAGAGAGAGAAGTTAGCTTAAGTATTACACGGTGGAACGTACTGACAAAGGGATAAAGATCTCATTTATCACCGACTTAAAATTTCCAGGGAATGTCATTTGCCATGACTGTCATATAAGGAAGTGATGTTTATTATATGATCACGCGTAATGGATGTGTTATGTAACCCAATTTGCTACAATGGAAACGTCCCTCATACCCAAAGATGATTTGTGATCAGATTCGTCAGCCTTACGTGTAGTTAATAATGATCAAAGCGGTACGTTCCCTCCATATCTGTGGAAGTAGTCCATTACGTATTTCGTTCAGGCAGCAACTTGTATAACTACATGTTTCATGACCAGAAAATTCAGAAGAGCACCACTGCCAAGATCTAGCTTATCTCGCGACCATGTTACTGGTCTACATTTGGGTCACTTTATCATTTGGGCATTTGGTCTGATTACTCACATAAGCGTGCTTGAAAACCAGTCTATATGACTTAGGCAGAGTGAGTTAACCTGAAATATCACATGAGCCTCGTAATTTACATGGAGGACCAAGAAATATTACTTGATAATTAGATAGAAAACGACTTTTCTCACTTGAAAAGTTCATTCATAATAATAAAGAGCTTGGAAACCAGTCCAAAAGCGAATAAAATTTTATTTTTTCTAGTTTTTTCTGTATATATAATTTTATTCCATGAATATAATTATTATGAAACCATTTTTGAATACGAACGTGAGGATAAAAACATTTGTTAGCAGAATTAATTTACACTTCACCATCACACCAGTTGCAAAGTGAAGGGTAAGGTTCAATTCTCCCCAGAATAGTAATTTATTTTAGAATATATCGTTAGTAAATGAACAGTATAAGTAAGTGTTATGGAATGTGTAGCTAATGGTTTCACAAATATATTCTAAAATGATTTTCATAACGGCTGGAAGTTCTTTCTTAGTTATCAAACTTCTCTGTAACTAATTACACCTTCACTTGTATGCATTTATCTAAGTGTTTACAAATAGAAAAGGAAAAACTTAAGTGCTTTCCAATAATTAAATAAAACTAAATCATGTAGCAGTATTGAATAAAATCTCAATCCAATGGAAGAATTGAAGAAAAGGAAAAAGAAGAAAAAGATTTGAAGAAAAGAAAAATGGAAGAAAAGAAAAAAACCCTATGACTAGCTTGCCAAATCAGGTTTGACGCGGGTCACTGAACAACATGCTGAAGAATAATAATTTTCGCTGTGGAATACTAAAATGTTTGAGATTAAGTCTCCAACAATAAGAGCTAAAAACTGAGATTATCCTAATGGAAATGATTTCATGTGTTTCTCAGTAGTTCATGCATCCACACAGTCACAAATCGCCGTCGGGCTGATAACAGGCTCCGTCGAAACGTACGTCGTATAATAATAAACTTTATGAGGAATTACAAAGTTACTCTTTTAATTTATAATGACAATCACAAATAGGTGAGATTTCCCAGCCTCGGAGAATGCATGCATTCTTATTCAATCATAGGCATTTACATCTAAACTTACGTGATACCCTGCAAGCCACCGCGAGGGTGTGTGGCAGGGGGTGCAGATCACCAAGCATGCACTCATCATCGTCAGTGTTTCAACCCTAGGATTGGTTTACTTCAGCTCTCTATTCTGCCCTATTCAGTGTTAATTTACTCACGCCCTGGTATATTTTCTCTTTTCACGTCCTTCTTTATTTGCCCTATATATTTGTCCCTTGGTCTCCTCGTGGGACCTTCCCTTCAATATTCCCTTCTATTATATTTCTAACTAATTCATTGTGCCCACATTTATGTCCAATCCATCTGGTTCTTCTCTGCCGTAGGGTTTTCCATATTGCCCTTTCTTCATCTGCTCTTCTGTACACCTCTTCGTTCCTCACTTTATTTGTCCATTTAATCTTCAGCATTGAGCTAAGGAGTTCTTTAAACCTATAAGTAGTATCGACAGACATCTTCAAATCAAGTTTTCAGGTGAATAATTTGAAATGTATAAAGCTGCATATAGACCTCTGATTGGTTATTATTACGAATGCATTATATCCTCGGTTCATGTCTGAAAACGCCTTAGAGGGTCTAAATAAGCTAAATCATCTGTCCTCGGCGACTGAATGACACCACAAGAAATGTATTTTTCTGAATCTATTTTTAAATATTCAAAAATCGCTTGTGAAATAATTCCTGATTCCACGAGCTTGTGCACACAACAAAGGTAATGAAAATTTGTTCACTTTTTTTTCGTGAAAACCTTTCGATAACCGGTGAAAACATACAGGATTCTGTACGATCATTTTTGTGAGCCATTTGTCTACGCCATCATTTGATGTCAGGGATATAAAATTGCACATATAGGAGACAATATCAAAATAATTGATTTTGTTCAAACACGTCACGCATTCCGACTTGAAAATCGTTGTCAGCATTAATTTTATGCGGAAGAGCTAGAAATTAAGCATCTTTTTCATTTTCTGGTCTTAAATTCACTATTGCTGCTGCTGATAGATTTTTTTCTTCCGACATAATACATTATACACGTTCTTAGGTTACTCTTCCTAGATATTTGTATAGTATTCATTTTTACGCACACAATGGGCCTTATTCTCTATTGTAATAACATATTTGTTTCCCTTTTTAATAGTTTTGTTTTGTAGTTAACACTTTCCATTACAGATATAAAATCGTTTATTAGTTTACTATACCAGCTGTCACATAATGGAAGCCTTTAATGTAAAAAAGCGTAAACTTGGCAAAATTTCAACTCACAGAATTATTTTTGTAAACGAAAACAGAAAAATAAACGTCCCGATGATAAACTGAGGTACGGCTATAAGATAACTATGCATGATTCTTATAATGAGAGTTTTATTATGCATCCAAAGGTAAGGCACTTGGTGGAGTTAAGTCTAGCTGAAGAAATGAGGATAGCCTCGCGATTAAAAATGAGATACATAACTCATAAATACCGTCATTAGCACGTTGGCCGGTATATGAAGAGCAAGGCACAATTTGTGTTGCCAACTGCCGTTCAGTGACCCATTTTTCATGGTTAATGAACTGTCAGCACGGCTCAGCACTCTAAATGGCCTTTCACACAATCGCAAAATCTGATCCAAGCGAAAAAAAAGCGGAATGAGATAGGCTGTTAATACACTGTTGCACGACATTTCACATGACTCAAACGGGATTCTAAGTAATTATTCTCCCTTAAGTGCTCCCTAGGGGGACACGAACGAGGAGATAGAGGACAGCAGGTCAAAAGGGATATTCAATTAAAAATTCGTAGAATTTCAAGCCGAGAAATTTTACCGTTCCAGACTGCCATATTAAAATCAACGACCCATGGAGTAGGTGCCAGGGCAGGACTTGTTCGCCTTGTCAATATGCCAAAGTTAAGTAGCAAAAGGATTAAAATGTGAAAAAAAAGAAAAGAAATCTAGGCATCTCCAAGAGAAGTAATATCTGAATTTCATGCATAGATAAAAAAAACTCCATTGGCGTTTAATTTTTTTTCGTGTTTTGAGAATATTTCATCAAGATATTGATTGATTAGAACTAGTTATATGTTTCTGATGTCACTTCAATGACCATTCACACGTGGTTGATATAAAAATTTGAGTTTATATTGCGTCGATACTGGACTCTGGACCTAAAAAGACAAATTCAGTGTATAAAGTCACTCTTGTTTTGTAAGGCGGCTCGCGTGAGGTTTTACCGGTTTCCCTCACGCCTCGGGTGAATGACGAGCCATTGAGCCATCCCCGGAGGAAAAGAGTTCCAGTTTTCTGCTCTAATAACGCTGCTACATGCTTCACATCTCATGTTATTCTAATCATCTGAACGCTACCCTGAAGAGGCATCTGCCTATAACAGGGAGACCATGTCAATCAAATTATTTTATTGTAAATCTTATTTTATACTACTGTACTGTTAAACATGTGTCAAATAAACACCTTTTTGAATTGAATTGCGTCGATAGTCAGTATGATGTAGAGCATGTACGGTGATCCATTACCTACCACAAACCCTTGTGGCAGATCTTAGAGTATTACGTTGATATAGTAGTAGGATAATCATTGGGGTGATTAAAACTCCTTACTTATAGCCTTCCCTGGTATCCTCTTAATGATAATCCTCTCTACCGCATCCGTCCTTGGTCGAAGACGTTATTGGTGCCTAATAACTTCTGGAACCCTGTGAAACACCCAACTGAGATGCCCAAGCAAGTTAGATAAATATGTATTTTTTTAAGAATAACTGTTAATTTTTCATAACTTGATGCCACTGCGCGACCACTGTTGCCCGATCGAGCCCAAAGTTTTCCATCTTTATTATTTACTGCATTGGAAACAAGAACCGATGAAGCCCGCTAGAATTTTGAAAAGTCCCCATTTTGTAATCACCCAAGTGAATCAAAATCTATCAATTGAGGAATAGATGCCGATGAAAATAGAATTCTTTACCATCTAATGATGATGAATGTCGACGGGTAAGAAGAATGGTGGAGGAGGACTCGCGTGAGATACATGGAAGAAGAAGTGAAGGATAATATCCTTCGCTATCCTTTGTTTTATATAAGAGGAGAATAATGATCATACGATGAGATTAGCCGATAAAAGTATGTATCGAGTGGATAGCTACGTGAAGCGAATCTTAGGAGTGATAGCTAGTAATGAGATAGCGGTGAATGGCAGAAATAGCTACGAGATAGGAAAGGATTGATCAAGCACCAAAAGAACAAGAATTGAACGTAACTGATAACGTAACGTGACTTTAACGTAACTTATCACGACGATAATTAAATTCTCGCGATTGAAATTTTAAGGAACAAAACTCCATGCCAAAAATGTAAGAAATCCTTGGACCTAATTTAAAAAATAAAACCCTTAACCGATGACCTGTACGGGTTTGAAAAAAGGGCGGAGTTCTTACTTGACGGCGAGCCTCTAACACCCGCCCTGATTTCCTTTTGGCTTAATACTCTCAACCTTCCGGCTCACCCCTCCTCCACAACCTCCCCTGCCTATCAACTTATCTCCTTCACGTGAGCCGCAGAAGGACCTCACCGCACTTCCTCCTCTTCCCTCCTTCTTCGCCCCTTCCATCTACCGAGAAAAGGGAGTAGAGAGAGATTAAACGCACGGAATACGTGCTGAGGGGCAATTCCCTCTGCTCCGCCACGGGTTGCAAACTGGGAGGCGGGGAAGGGAGAGAGGACGAAAGGAATTTTATTTTTTTATTTCCCTTCAGCGTCCTTAAAAAAAAAGAAAAACGTAAAGGCGTCCATTGTCCTTTCTCCATCCCCGCTTCAGCGGAAGGGATGACGGTGGAGAAGGGTAGAAGAGGAGACCGGGCAAAATGGCGATCGTCCGGCAGAATTGCTTTCCCTTTTCTTTCCTTTTTTTATAATCTCGCCGCGATCTAAGATTTGCGCTGACCAACAGTTTTCCGCGAACACCTTGGGTGAGATACGCCCCAAGAGGTTTCCTCAGGTTGAGCTTCCCATCAGGCACTGCGGTCGACGTTAGGGAAGGCTAGGGACGGATGGAGGTTGGGTTGATTTAAGGGAAGCAGCGGTAGTAGACTGCTATGAGGTCACTTTGGTGGAGTTGGGAGTATTTGAAACCGTTGCGAATATCTCAAATGGGTAGTCAAGGAGTCAAGTGGTATAAACGCGAATGGCTCGCAAACTCGATATGATCAATGGTTCAAAATATCATTAATTGTTTTTACTAAATTTTTCTCGCTTGTCTCGTGTATAGAACCCCGGGTAAGGAAAAAATCAAGTGAAAACAATGAGTCAGATTTTATAAAGCGATCCAAACACACCAAATTAGCGAACCATTCGTATTTGTATCACATGACTCCTTGGCTACCAATTTGAGATGATCACAACGATTTCCTATACAACCCAACGGAAGGTAAAGTTACAAATGACAAAATAAAAATTATAATCGATTCCACACATGCAATAGTCAATATCACAACTAAGCAGCTGATATGGTGCGAACATGAGCAATCTATGTCAAACGAGAGATTGTTAAAACAAATACCTGTGTGACGATTCTTTGTCGGTAGCTATATAACACTGATGAGTGAGTGTGCAAGTGCGTCATTTGTTTTCATTTAGATTTATTTGCATGCTTGATTTTGTCCGAGTGATTGAGAGCTCTCTTACTTTACATATACTCTTGCATTTCCATCCCCCCTTTTTTCCTCCGCCCCTCAAGATTACGGGTTTGGGGATTATTTCTTCTTCAATTTTGCTTAGCAACAAAAAGTTATTTAGAAAGCGCCGGATAGAAAAAAAGGAAAACCCAAAATGAACTTGAGAAAAGGAATACAATCAGAGAGAGACGGCGACAGCGAGATTTTTGCTTTGTATGAATCTAAGACGCGGAATATAGAAGAAAACGGTGGGAAAAAATTTGAAAATTTATAAATGTGTACGTGAAGGCGAATGTAAAAAAAAACTCCAATAGATAGAAAGGAGAACGAATAATGAAATTTTGAGCATGGTGGTGGAGGAAAGACGATTGTTGGAGAAAATTTAGAGGAGGCAGAGTAGGCGAAAGGAATAGGTTCTCAGGGACATTGGAATGTTGAAGGCCACATTCGAGGTTAGAATGCTGTGCAAGAGAGAACGGGGGAGAAGGAAAAAAAGGTAAGGGAGATTAGAGCTAAAAGCAGGGTAGAATTTTTAGAGAGAAAGAGAGTAGGGAAGGAGCTGTTAGGAGCTCAAAAGCTCAACAAAATAGCACTGTTCCCCACAAATTTTGATTTTAACGTACAACACGTTTCAGCCGCTAGGCCATCTGGTTCCTGATGATAGCCCAAAGGCTGAAACGCGTTGAACGTCGCAATAAACATTTTGAGGAACAGCGCAACAATGCTGAGTGCTTGAGTATTGTATTCTTTCTTTACATCTCGTAAGACAGTAGACAGTTACCCTCAAGCTGTTAAGTGAATGTTAAACAAGGATATGTACGGACATTCTATTGAAACCTCCCAAGACCGATAGAAAACTATAAAAATCAATGCATATGTAGCCATAAAAATATGCTTCCGTGAGCGTATTTTTATCAGCGTGTATTTTTCTTTGCCGTGCGGTATCGCGAGAGATGGAGGAACGCTAGCGCTCTCTCGGAAGTCACCCAACCCTTCCCTCCAACCAGAAATTTACGACGTCATCGCTTAATATGCATTCCAGTCTGCCTTATCTCTTCTCCAGAGTTCAGATTATGTTTTTACCTTATGCCACTAAATATTTCACGCAGCTGGATGTTGACCTCTTCGTTTTCCCGCCCCCAAAAATCTGTCGCTCCTGACTACATGCACTAGGAACAGCTTGAATTCATTTTAGTAGTGAAAGTCACGCCCGACTCTCTTGAGATTTGAAATATTAACTTTCTGATAGAAAAGCCTGTACGATTAGGAGAAAAACCGTGTCCAGATTGGGAAGTAAGGCATTAATCAAAAGAACACGTCATGTTTCAAAATGTAAAAGCCATTATCGCTTCATTTAAAACCTTCTGATGGTAAAAAAACAGTGCAAGTCCACGGCATGTCACGCACCTTGTATTAATTTTTTTCTTACATTCAGATTTACACCAATGAATCGAGTTATTCATTAAAATTGTCGTTAAATATAATTTTGCCAACGAAATACTTTTGTCTTCGAAAAAGTCTTATAGTATGTTAAATGAGCTAATTTCTCGCGGTATGTTTTAATTTTAATAATTACTTGAAAAGCGTTTTAACAGTTTTTGCGAATATTATAAACGAAAATTTTCTTATATAGGATGGGCGTGAGAGATCTAAGTTGGGACAAAACTAAACTATTCCTAGTAAATAAATTTATAACCCTCCTCATTGCAAGAGCTTATTCGTCCTAATTTAGTTTTAGTATATATTTACTCTTAAATATTAAAATATATTTCACTTTAAACACTTAAATTGCAATCATAGTGCAAATGTATCACCTTGACAACATCAAGTCCCAAATATGCCACAAGATTAATAAAGGCAACGATGGATATGTCAAAACATATACCGCAGGATTAGATGCATCTCAGAAAAAAACAACATACTGCACAGAGAGTAAAGAAAATAAAACAAGAAATATATCGCGATTAAGTTAAGATAATTTTAATTATGAGCGGCGAGTACAATTTCAAGCATTAAAAGGAATGAGCATATAAAGTGAATTTAAAGTCCGTTTTAGCGGATTAAACTCGTGTGTATACGCTGCGTAAAATAAACTAAGGAGAAATGTGATTATATATTTAAATATCAGCTTCATGATCATCTAGGCTAGCTTAGGGTAATGATAGTAGGGCAATGCATAATGAAAGTATCTATGCTGGTGCATAGAACTGGAAATGTTTCTATTGACACTCCAAAATTTCATTTACGCAATATTAATAAAATATTCAGCCAGAGAGCTTCTTTGAATATTCAAACGGGTGGCAGGAATTTCGATTCATTCACAGCTAGAGGGGTATAGTTGAACTAAGCGACCATTAGACTGATCACAGGCTTTCATAAAAATCATTTTAAATGCCTTATTTGTTAACCATTGAAAATGCATTTCAAGTACCAACTGCGTCTAATTTGCTGATTTAATCGGTTCAGATATGATTTTGAACATATACATCCTCATTAACGATCTTCCACTTAAAATTATGATTAGTTCGCGTCCAATGCCTTGTTTAGTTCGGCATAGTTTAATTGTGCTTCAAATCAAAAACGTTATGACATTCAATTACACAAGAAAGCTCAGATAGTTTTGAGGTGTATAACGTCACACAACAGCGTATTAGGTCTGATCATTATTTTATTGTCACGTCACATCTATTTTATATCTTAGAAAGAGAGCAAAATGCCGTGTGGGCAGCGCTATTAAGGAGAAAAAATATATGAAATGCAGTTCATTTCTGTTATTTACGACAAAAAGGGTTTCATAAACTTTTTCTCTGCATAGAAAATGTTCTCTCTTTTATGGGAAGAATCACATAATTCACTATTAAAATAAAATAACGACGACTTTCAACTTTTCAATAAGCAAGACCGTTTATTAATTGAAAATCGTTGCCCAAGGAGTGAGAGATTAGCACATAATGAATCATATTATAATGTTCCACGAGGTGTGGAATACTAGTAGCAGGTTAAAAGTTGTTGACTCGGAGGGATTAGTGGTCCCCTGGTAAAATTATAAATAAAGGATAGAGATGATATGCACTGCATATTTATTCAGTCACCTGTCCCAAATAAACATCATGCCTCCCAACAAACCGAAGAAAACACTGCTAAAATACTCGATTAAGTTACACTTGAATATTTTTATCCAAAGCCAATACTCATATATTTGATTAACAGGTGTCCCAAATTAAAATGTTTTCGAAACCGGAGAAAGCAACTAAATTACCCAATTAAGGTTTTCTTAGAGATGATTCCCAAGTAAACGGCTGATCTGATTAGGAGGTGTTTCATATTAAAATGATTTACTGATTAACTGGATCTCAATTTAAAACGATTTTGCTAATGAGGCTCGTTTGGCCTCCTCGATGTCCAAAAAAAACAGCTTGATGTCGCATTTTCCATGTCAAAGTTACAGTTCCGGTGGTATTTTTTTTACTGTTAAGATCTCGCTCGGAATTCGGATGGACTACGCTCATAATTCCTAGGCATATGGATGGTTTTACCCAGCTCTCCACTCGGGTTCACTAATGCCCAACCCCTTCTCATTTACAATTTAACCTGATGAATTCGCCGGGTTGCTCTCCGTCAACCCTTTTCAGATTCTTTTTAAATATCTATCTCCACCTCTTCAACCACCTATTTTACATGACAAAAACGACATTAGCCTTCGATTGCCTCCACAGAATCACTACTACTTCGCCAGACTTTACGCAGTTAATAATTTTTCGACATATACAATGTTCTCCTCACCTGGGCTATTCATTTTTGTTAATAACTACGCAATTTTCAATTCATTTCATACTACCTTAGGGGAAATTTTAAAAATGTGCAATAAGAAAATTCGGTGAAAATCTCCTGACGGAATTTCTTTCATCTCAAAACCTCACGATATAATACAATACTCCACGCACTTCTCAAAAATTATTAACGTGATGCCATATTGCTAAAAATGAGAAAATTCGTACTCTCGGACGGACATACGTTCATTTCCCCGTTTGAAAAATATTGCATATGTTGTTGGCCAGCAGCCAGAAATAATTTGAGCATATTGATGCTATTAAAAAGGGCTCTGATTTTATTTTTTTCTCTTGGTTCATCTCCATCTGAGCGTAGAGAGAATTACCCAATCATTCATCATTAACTCTTTGATAGCCTTGCTATTACCTGTCCATTCCAATTACATGCTCATTAACACTGTGGTAGAGTGTTAGAATTAATAGATTCAACATGAATAAATAAAATGCTTTCATTTTTTACCCAAATGAATTTTGCAGCAGCAACCGCAAATATTTTATCCATCGTGACGATTTTGGAAAATCCGAAATATTTACAATTCAGCGTTTTATTCAGAATATGAGCGAAATTCGCAGGAAGCTCATCTGCAGTGCATTTAAACAACATTCTTTCATTATTGACCATATAGCAAATATTTGCCGGGCTAGTAATTTTGGACAAAATTATTCATTGCTCTCATGAAAAGTGCACCCGTACCCTTTATTGAAATGGGGTTACTGTTCCACCTTCAGCGGAGGTCAGGCGGGTTATACGCCAGTTTTGAAGATATGAGGCCGATAGTTTGAAGTATAACTCGGAAAAGGTTAAAGCCTTTATTTAATTTAAAAGATCCTCAGAATTGGGGTGGAAAAGGAGTATTCTAGTTTAAAAACAAATATTGCAATCTCTATTGATGAATGACGAAATGTTTTCAGGCATGATATGGTGGAAATTATCCATCACGGAAAATGAAAATAACTCAATGAACTCAACTGAGAATATAACAGTTGTCCGTTCGGTATATTGTGCTCTGGTTGATTCAAAGTTTCAATATGGCATTCTTGTTGGGGAGGACCCTATATTACCAATATTAAGCCTCTGCATATTGCCCAAAAGAAACTTATAAGAGTGATATTCAGACAGCCAAATACTGAGCACTAGTTAACTTTATTTACAAAATTTTCATGTGCTACCTTTAAGGTATCTATTTGTTTTTCAGGTGCTCAAGATATTTTATATTCGTGGTGGAAACAGAACAAAGCCGAATAAATACTCTGGTAAATTTAGGTCAAAAAAAGATGTTTCGTTGTTGGGCTTAGGCACTGCAATACCTAAGCCCAGTAATGAAGATTTTAAACAAACACATGAATATCTTGCACCAAAGTTGTTCTGCTCCCTCCCGGTCAAACTGTGGAAACAAAATCCACGGCTCTATTTCTGGTCAAATTAAAATAATGGCTGTTATGCAAGGAGAGTGATGAATTGGAAAACCTATTAAAAGTTGTGCGATCTCGGAGGTTTAGACTATGTACTTTCTTTTGTCTTTAGACTGTTAAATTTTTATACAGCCGGTGCTGTTATATCTTTTCTGTTACACTCATTCTTGTTTTAAACACAATGTTTGAAAATAAAAAGTGTTCCTTAGCCACTAGGTCAAAAATTTATATACATTAGAACCAGCCGCTGCTTTTAATATCTAATGATGGTAACCCCAATGCAGGCTATTTTCTGGGGTACCTATATTCCCCTTTAAATTGATGTTTTTCTACTTATTTTATTTGTATATTTTCTTCACACAATAAGTAGGAAACATCAATTTAAATAACAATCAAGAAAAAAACATACATATACAATAAATTCAAAAAAATATTGTATTTGTACCTACGTTTTCTTCAGTATGAGATACATGGAACAGGTTGTGAAGGATGTAAAATAGAATAATTACGTCACAATGAAAAGGTTGGCCGATAGAAGAATCGAGTGGAAAGCTGAATCAAACCCGAGGTGCTCTCAGCTGAGGGGGTGTGTGACGTCCCTAAGTTCCACGCTGTTGTACCTACGTGTGAAAACCATTGCATTTGTTCGCTTGAGTAGTCGGTGTGAACGTTTTGGCCTGGTGTTAGTTGTGGAATCAGAATGTCTCTTAATTGTTTTAAATTAACTATACATATAAGAGCATCAATATGCCTGGTAAAATGTGCTTTGTTGTTGTTATCTCAAATATATGTTATAAAACGGGAGACCCGAGTGGGGAGAACTACATCGGATATTTCAGGTTTCCAAAAGATCCTTGTACAAAAAAGTTGTGGATATAGCTAGCCACGTTACAAAGATGAGCCTGTAACATCAATAAGGGTATCAATACTCTGAAAGATGTTTTAAAAGCAATGGGAGTAGCCTCTCTAAAGATATCACCCTTAGAAAAATGTAGTTCGTTTAATCAGTTTGACGAAATGAAAGTCGAAGAAGTTATTAGATGGATAAAACAGCTTTATGTTGTTAGATATAATTAAATTCAAGTTCCTATAATTAGCATTCATAGATTTATTCATATAATTGCATCATTTTGTTTTTTTGTAATTATTTGTATGAATTCAGTTTCCTTCCGCTGATAATATCATTGGGCTTCGTAAGCAAATGATGATGATGATGGCGAAGGGGACTGTTTTCCCAGAGGAAACAACCATTTACACAAAAGTGTTGAAAATTATTTTGGATTCTTTAATCACTGCCATTGCGTCTGTGGGGTATACTGTTGTAGCAGTATTGTGTGACAATGTTGGGGCATATTTAGGACTATGGAAATAAGCTGCGATTGTCCTTTTAAAGAAGTTGGTTTACTTTGCAAAGATAGAAAAGTATACTGCTTTTCAGATACTTCTCATCATCTTAAGCTGTCAAGGAACCATTTTCTCGACAGAGGGTTCATCATGAGCAAGGGGATATTGTAAGGAGGGATATAATCCATGAATGAGTCAGGTAGACTGGAAGTGAGGTGTCAAATAGTCATGTCATCCAGTGAGCTATCTAGTGATCCTTGCGACCAGACGCCCAGTTCAGAGAATAGTATTTCAGTAGTATTTTCTGTGGTACATATTTAAACCTTGCAGTAGCACGAATTTTTCATCCTTCCCCACCTCCCTCTAGACGGCAGTGCTGACAGCATTTCATATTCAGTACGCTGTTTATAGGATGGTATGAATGTACGTTAAACTGTAAAGGTTCATTATTTATGCTTTGTTTTCAGTGTCTAAGGTCAATTATAGGCTCTTTATTTCGCTTGCTCCCAATGGGATATCATAATTAATAAACTACACCATATCTACCATATATTCTCAATGGTGAAAATAATCTCAGCACAAGGCTGCCTTCCCCTGATAGCATTAACTCATGACGTCTATATATTTTGAAACTATGGGTGCCCAGTGGGCAGAGCGTCGTGCTGTTAGCCTGTTTACATCTCTGACACGTTTAGTTAATGAAATATACAACTTTAGACCAAACTAATGGTCGCCGAAAAAGAAATATCTACTTGTTAATCGGTATCATCGGTTAATATAACCAAGAGCGCATGTGATCGATCGTCAATAAATAAGTTAGTGATATTAAATTAATGAAGTATTTCTTTCCCAAGTGTCTAGTTAAACCATAGTTGAGAAAGTTTAGTGGAAATAAGATATTTTAGGAAAACCACAAGCTGTTGAATGACGGGAATTTTCCCTTGTTCTGAGGTGTGAATTTCACACTTCGATGTTCTTAGTACTGTGCATTCTCTGCCCTTAGACAGACATTTTGGGTCAAACGCTGTGGACACACCTTAACCAGACCGATAGGTATTTTGTAGCGAGGAAACTGGGAGGGTATGATGCACGAAGTAATGGCTTTGGAACCCGAGAGTCTGGATAAGAACCCTGGCAGAAGAATATTTTTCTGTTATTTCTATATATGTCGCCCTCTTACTGGAGTATTGTGTGGCGAGAGAACTTCAACCCCCTTCATCATTTCATTTTGCCTTTTCTTCACTCCACTCCTCCTTCTCTCCCTAAAACAATCTCTGTGAAATTCTCCGTTATCCTTAATGAGGCAGCTAACTGCAGTAATCGGTAGCCTTCCTAACAACAACACTAAAAAGATTTGTATCGCATTACAGGAACTCCATTTGTACTGGTTATACCGTACCGTCCAACCAATTTTAAGATAAACAAAGCATTATTGTTAATGAAGGTAATATTATCGCATATCAACCAAAACTGCATATCATCAAACCACAACGAACATTTACTCGTTCTGCCTCAACACAGGTTTTATCAAGAAAGTACTGCGGCATCCGAGCGGTCGAAAACGCCGCTATCATCACATTTTCAAAAGGGTGAGCTCCAAAGTGCGGCGTTGAAGAATTAGTACCTGGCCCAATTACGGACGGGCTAGCACCAACGGGGGGCCGCCATACGCCAAACCATAGCATACGCCGAAACGCGACATCAAGGACCAACAGAGAGTTTCTTTCTTTCTTTCTTTATTTCGAGGCGAGGTGTGAAACCGTTCGACGTGGGGTCAGCTAGGACACTAATCCGTTTTCCGTCGGAAATTGCGCATTTAGACTCGAAATTTAAGCGGCCAGGCGGGCTCCGAAGAAGACCTTGGGAAGAGATATTTGTCCCTCCGGCGGGAAATTCTTGAGTGACGGGGAGGTGGAAAGGCGAGGAGGTGAGTTGAATGGGTTCAAAGCAAATCTGGGGAGGGGTGGAAAGAGCGTGTGAATAGGGGTTTCGGTGGAGCGACTGCGGAATCTGAAGAGGGATGGGAGGTATATAAAGAGTGGAAATGCGCCGGGAAACTTAGAAGGACATAAAAATAATGTGAGCCGAAAAGATGGAAGGCAAACTGGGTTAAAATTTTTATGCTTCAATTCAATGCCGTTTTTCACGAGACCGCAATATGCCATTTGAATTTTCAACTTAACCAGCTATCTCGTTTTATCTGCGTCATCAACGCGAAAGGAAGCAGTATCTCGCACTCTTTTGCAAGCATAACCACGCACTTTTTTGGTATGCTCGCTACGTGTTTATTTAAATTTCCGCTAATTATAAACCAAAATGACAGATAAATAATGAATTTCTAATTTAGTTGTTTCTTACTTTCCCAATGATAATATCTTTTCAAGCTTAAAATATGGTAGAGTGATAGTTGTTTAGGTTTGCATTTCTTATCATTGCAAAATGATTAATTCGCGGAAGATATAACATGATTTTATTTTAAAATAAAAACTCAGCTTCTCCCAAATGTATTACAAAATGTTAGGGTTAGTGATGACAGATAATTGCCCTTTCAAAATAACAAATACTCGTATCTTATCAGAACAGTTTCGGATCAAATTATGAGGTACGATGTTCTGTATTTACCCGACATCGGCAATTGAACAAAAATAAAATGATAAAACCTTTTCAGCTTCCTTGTCTTTACGATATAGTCTATTATGAATATAAGGAGTGAATCTCATTTATCATTTGTGAATATTTGTCATAGGACACCTAATTAATATTAAAATAGGGGTAAAAGTTACGTAGGTTTCGGAAAAATAGCGCGTTTAAGTGGAAAATGCGGAGGTAGGCCACTAGAGTACCCTCTGAATCGATTGCAAGCTTATATCAGTGTTGAAGCTTACTTCTCAAAATGTATACTGCGCTCCTAGTGACTCATAAGGCCGATTTCTTCCTGGGATTTTCCGTAAAGGAAGCAAGAAATCGCTAAATGTTTTTTAGGTAGCTGTCTCTGGCATCTCCAAAAAAAGCACAAAGATTAAGAAACTCTATTTACCAACAGCGGGTAAAAAGTTTAGGAACAACTATTATTATTTCAATGAAGCGTAAGTTAAATCGATGACTAGCCGCGCGTTTAAAATAGTAATATTGAGCACCTCGAATTACTGAAAACTGTAAAGATGCAGGAAGATGGAGAAAACATGCGGTGACAGCCTTAAAAGGGGGATTTACTAAAACGAAAACAGAAAATAGTAGTAGCACACGAAGACTCCGTGGATCTCAGAAATTAAATTTAAGAATATTAGGAATCAGAAATTAAATTTTAGAATATTAGGCAAGTAGAGAGAGGAAGAATGGGAATGCTGGGAATGGGAATAAGAATGAGAGTTAGAAAAGTCAAAGAAAAAAAGTTGAGCTGATGAGAAACTGAAAGGTAAAGGAATCCTTAGAAAAGTGAAATTGGATGCAACCAGTCTCAAAGATAGAAATAGTTACGATGTTCATGAAGGAAGGAAAAGTCATTACACCAATTAAGAATATAAAACTCATCTTTCACAACAAATGCGTTCAAAAAACTTTAATAATCAAATGAATTGCAAAATGGAAGATAGGTAAAGAGATAAAAGGTAACAACAACCACACAGCATTAATAGTAAATAGATTACTTGCAATTCCATTCTTATGCTAAAAAACCTTAAATAGCATATTTTAAGAAATGGAGCGAGGTGAGAGAAGGGACTTCAATGTAGAATTTCCGAAAGGTAAACAAATGAACGCCCGCGAATGCTCATGCGTATTATTAAATTAGTCAACTTTATAATGGCAGTGGGGTACAGTCTCTCTAATTACCTGAGTAAATTACTTTGCTTTACAAATAAAAGATAGAAATTTAATCCAATAGATACTCAACATGAAAATCCGTATACTTCATATTAATTTAGGATGAAAACGGTTTAGAAAGGCCAGTAGAAAGATTATTCTGGATCAAAAATTACTAGAATATCAAAGTAAATGACACATGAAAGGTTAAGCAGGCAGGTGACGTACAGTAATGCAGATATGATGGTTGAAAGCTATGCCGGAGTTCATTCTGATAAAATCAAATACTTGGTTTGATTTCATCGTCATTCTTTATCGAGACAATATAATTGATAATGCTTCTAAATTTAGTAATCATTTATTGATTTTCAGTTTAAAACAACTATTGAGTTTTATACGACTTTTATTTAACTAACTATAACTAATCCTATCACTTAACGGTCAAACCAATATGTTTAATGAATATTATAATTTATTCCTGGTATTTCTCATTTTCCTACTTTGTTTACCTTTGTTTAAATCAGGAGAACAATTCCTTAAAACTTAACCGCAACTCATTATTTACAAAGTGTTAATCAGTTATTTTGTTAAATAAGTTTTAGTTTTAAATTAAAATAGTCAATATTCCCTTTATAGACAATCATACGTAAGTGACACTTCACTCGAGGTTGAAAACCAAAGTTAAATGTGTGCGATGATTTATCTGAAATTTAATGTTAAATGTATGCTAAAAATATCTGAAAGTCGATCTTATAGTCGCGTTATGTAATATAATGAGAACTGAGTTATCCAACTTAAATAATAATTTAGAATGATAAATAAATTAAAATTCTAAATTAATCCATCGCATCTTTTGATGGAAATATTTTCCCCGTTACGAAGAATATATGAGGGTAAGGGAGATCCAAAATATTATCACAATCACGATCTGTAGTTGGATATAGAAAAAAATACGGATAGTATACGGAAAAGAATAGTTACATTTTATGAGCAATGGTGGGGATGTAAGGGACGATACTCAGCAGTAGGAGTAAAATATTTCTTAGTCCAAAAGCAAAGAGTGTGCCAATATTTTTTTCATATGGGCATGTAAAGGGCGTGTGTGATATAGGTATAGTATGGGAGTACATGAGCGAACGTGACGTAATCAGGGACAAAGTGGAGGGTTTATTTCGTAACTTTGAGGAGGAAATACCGAGGATGCGAGAGAAATAGGCAAACGATTTGAAAACCGAACACAGCTAGAAAATAAAAGAGAATCTGGAGAATAAAAATAAAGTTCACAAAAGAGAAACAGTTAAACCAACGAGAAGATGAGAATTAAGATAAAATAGTCGCCGTTCACACCATCTTTGCACACACTGCTATAATTTGCACACGGTAGGAGTAGGTCGTACAGAATATTTCCTTAAATCGCAGCTACTCATGAATTCCTGCATTTTTGCTCTTGATCAGTAGGTATTTCTACTCCCTCCTAACATCCCTCAAAATTTCTATCGAACCTAAAGTACCCCATTCCCTATCGTACCACGATAATGCTCAATAAATAACAAGAATACAGTGCATGAATCGCGCGAGATAAATCAGTATTTATGATCAACCATCCTACAGGGCCGTAAATATTAACGGTCCGCCATAATTTCCAGTGAGAAAAAGGAAGACTTTTAAATCCCAACCAAACCGAAATAAAAATGAAAACTGGGAATTCCCACGCATGGCTGCAGGGAGATAAAACTAAGAATAAAGAGTCAATGGGAAGCGATAAGGGAACTCGCAGAAACATAGAATTTGCACAACCCTAGCTAAGGGAGGGCAGAGTGTAGAGAGGCTGCTTTATTAGAGACACTCTGCAGTGGCCTTAACTCCGGATCCTTTGCCTTAAGGAAATGACGCTGGCGCCTTGGGATGAAAGGGCCCCTTTGGAAAATGAGTCGGACCCCCCCCCCCCCCTCTCCTCCTCTCCCCAACCCTTCGCACGTGTTTGGGGAAGGGAAAAGGCGTGGGAGGGTGGGAAAAGGACGATTTTGACGGTCCAGAATACCCTTTTCCCTCCTAGTCCCCCCACTCTCCCAAGGTCCCATCATACTATCTACCCTCCCCCTCTCTCATTCGCTCGCGATTTAATTTGAGCAGTTTCCACAGCCCCGCCCAGGGTTTAAGGGACTGGGTGGAAGCTGGGACTCGCTTCAGGGTTTGGAGAAAATTTGAAGATGGAGAACATTAATTCTCATTAATTCCCTCACCACATTTGCCCATCATTCCACTTATCCCAGGAATGATGCCGCATTAGTGATTCTTACCACCGTTCTAGGCATTTCTCTTTTTTCCCCTCTTCCTGCTCTTCTCATTCGCTCAAGCAGTTTAAAGCAACGCGGCGTTAATATCCACAGGTACTGGTAGCTGTGTCCGTGTACAAGTAGGAACGGGTAATGAGTATAGCAAATATACGAGGGGAAATTAAAATAGATACTGTTGAAGAGAGTCTGAAGAGATTCTTTGAACATGTTCATGTTTCAACACCACTAACTCTTGCACGCTTTAATAAATATAACTTATTAAAGATATTTAAATACATGGCTGACTAATCGATTCTTAATGCGTTTCTTTGTAGGTATTAACAATTTAGCTATGCCTGTGTATTTCTTGGTAGTCCATGCATGGACTTCTTGTATGCCTATATGATAGTAGGAGACAATTCAGTTTTCTTCATTTAAAATGCAAGTCTGATGACTTTTTCATTCCCTGCCTAACACTTCTGAGTTGACTAAAGTAGATAAAGCATCAAATACTTTTTATAGCAGTGTCTTATATTTTCCAAAAATCAAATTAAGAAAGTAAATAACTGCTGTCTTACCATTTATTACACACATCTGGTGTACAAAGAAATTATATGAAGGAATTTCTGGGTAACGATAACCATAACATAAGGGAAATATGCAACAGAAACTTTCTGGAAATAAAGAAGCAATTAATTTAACATATTTTCTAGAAATATAGAATATCTTCATCTTTCATAGAAATATAATCAGATTTATGACGAAGAGGCATATTATTTTTTCTCTCAAAGGAACTGTCAAACAAGTCTTATGTTTGAGCAAAGGACTAACAAATTGAATGGCATGGATTGACTAGGACATCAGCGAGTCATGCACGTTTAATATTTCAGGAAATTAGGAAATCAGGAAAAACTTTACGGGTTGAAATATCGCTGAAATATAATATTGCATTAATTACCGAAGGATGAAGACCAAAAATCGTATCTGTTTCAACTTGTCAATCTCCACAAACAACATCTCTTTCACTTCAAATTCAGATTTTAGGTAGTTCGCCAGATATTTTCACAGTGGGAAATAAGAGGATAATTTAGTTTCCAGAATGTCATTAGAGGACGTCATTTTAGGAGGAAGGATATTAAGATCTTAGAACAATTTCCTAACAGCGAAAACGGCCTTTTGCAATTTTGATGGCAGATTAAATGTCAAATTAACTTCCCAAAACACACCCCCATTGACACATTTACATTCTGCAACTCTCATAACTAAGATGAGGAAGTAGTTTAAGACAAAGATCTCATCAAGGCCCGAGGAGAACTCATGCCTTGCTAAATCACAAGGTTCTTGCTTGCAACACCTCTTACATAGACATCAAACATTTATTTTGTAAGACTTTGAACGTTCACATTATCGCCTTCAGAACTAAGTTTCTTGTCACCTTACAGTCAAAAACTGAAATTTCAAGGGATTCTCTTCGGTGCAAGATTAAAATTTTAAGTAATATCCCTATGGGGCTAATTAAGTCATCTATGTGAAGGGTTATATCAGCATAGAGATCATATGAAGTGGATGCCACAAAATAATTCTTCTTCTATGCAAGAAACTGAATTATTTTGCAGAATGAAATGTTATCCTTCAGCACTCCCACCTTTTTCAAAATCAAGCATTTCCACTATCTAGCAGTCATAAAAAACTTAGGTTTGTCATTTGTTTACAACATTACCAAATGAAAAGGACCATTACAGTTCACATGACCATCATATTTAAAATGTAAAATTCCGTAAACATTCATTACTTAACCTTATTAAACATTTAATTAATTTAAAAATTTCACAATCTCTATATTGAAATCAACGTAAAATCACTGCTTAATATATTACGGCTAGAGTATTTGAAATCGACAATGAATTTAAAAAGACCAATACTCTATTAATGAATGGCATTTTGCTTTAACTATGATAGTACAATGAAGGAATTAAATCGATTTAAATCTCCTATTGAACCTTAGGTCTGGGCTTATGGTCTTACAAACACTAATACGATTGAATTCTTTTTCCTATGTTAACTTATTATATATTTGCATTTTTTTCAGAATGAATCAGTTCCGCAGGATGAAGGAATTTCGGAAAAGGACATTAATTTCCATTAAGTTAGAGGATTTTATATCCAGGGCCACCGACTAGAAGTAATTTCTTATGTCAACAGAGAATCAGCAGCTATTAAGAATGCAACGGAAGCATCTTGACGTAAGAGTGTGATAATTTTGATAAAACCTAAAAAGTAAAGAAATCGGCCAAAATATGCTAATTTTTCCTTCTTATTGCGTCACAGTCGATATTCTCCGAAGGCGTTGTCATTTTTTACACGGAATAATGATGATTTTGAACAAATTTCAGCAACGTATCATATCTCCAGCAATGTTTAAGCTCAAAATTATTTCAAATGTTGCTGAGGTGTTGGTGAGATTCCCATTCCTACAAAACGTCCTCATATATGGTCCTGACCTCATAGTTCGCTACAAAGCTGTGAAGGACATATGACAGTCATCCCTAGAAAAATCCAGTATTCGTAGTCATGGCTACGTATTACTCTATACTTATTGTTAGTATTCCAATTCCGATCAGTGAAATTTGAATCTTCAGTCACAGTTTTTATTAAGACCAGGCAGCGTAAAATTGTATAATTAGAATTCATAAATTTATTATTCGTTTGCCATTGACAGATTGAATGTCATAATCTGCTGTCTAAGAGGGGAAAAGAGTGATTTCACTAGCCCAATAACAGTGATCATTCATCCACTCATCGAGTTAATAAACACAATATTTAAGAATTTCCAGGAATGCTAAATCCATGGCCACATTTACCATAAATAAATTCAGTATAAACATTTAATTTGGTTTTCGAAGAACGCTATCCGTCTATTAGCAACCAGAACTTAGGTGGCTTTCTAACGTTCATCGAATTCAATTTATCGACATTTCCAGCCCACATCTAGCCAACTTCATTATTTATCAGTTATCTACCAGCAAACATATGTTTATGTGGAAATTAATTATTCTACATATTTCTATATATATCTACATATCCATTTAAATATTTTACTCTGACGGAAATACCACTATTCGCTTAAGAAGAACCGACTGGTTCGTCTTCTGCCTCAAGTGCTTCCTTTCTCATATTCTTTTCCATTCAACCTAATTATTCTTTTCCTTCTTCTATTCCCTTTTTCTAATGTTCCACTAACTTCCACGCCCTTAACATATCCTCGCTATTCGTGCTCATTCTGACCCTCAACATTTCCTTAGTCATATTTCTCCCCTCATATTCAGTTTACAGCCCTTCTCGTTTTCTTTCCAATCCACCGACGTTGCCTTTACCATTCTCCAATGCCGCCAGTGTTATTTCTATCTTTTTTTCCCGAAAGTTTAAATTTTGGCTCTGTTAAACGCCACGTTTCACATCAGTCCCTCTGCCAGATTTTTCTAAACAAATGTACACAACGGCTCTTTCATTATTTCTCTCCTAGGAGGAAATGCCTCTCTCTGAGACCCATCGCCATCTCAGGTGCTGTTTCCGCTTCCCTCCACCATTCTTCAAAGGTTAATGAATTCTTGTACTTCAGCGATTGATATTGGAAATAACCCAGAAAAAGAGTATATTTTAGTGAAGAAATGAACTACTCATATGTATGTAGAAATGTAAGAAAGTAAGTAAGTGGAGTTAAGGAAAGCAATTCATCTGAACTAATCTGGAGTATGAGTCATTATGGCAGTGAGGCATGGACGTTAACAGCAAAACGTCAAGGCTTCAAGGAATTGAGATGTGGTGAAACAAAAGAATTATGAAAATGGACTGAATTGGCTAACCGACAAATGAAGACATTCTAAGAGAGAAATGAGAATCCTGATGAGAACCTCAAATAATATATGGGACAACTTGTGATAAAATGGCCATTGTAGTATAACATTTTAGCCACCATTTTTATCTGTTGTTTTCCCAACGCCGTCACGGAAGCGGGAAAGGAAGAAAGTAACAAAGCAATGATTGAGATTTAGGAAAAAATCCGCTTCTAAGTGACGTCGGCGCCAATCGTGAGAGGCGTGGGCAAAGAAGAAAAAAATGGGAGTAGAGAGAAGGGGGAGTTGTGTGGTGACTGTGCCCGGAAGTAAATTGGCTGGTGAGTGTAACATTGCATCGTTTGAATGGTGTTTGGAATGTGTGTGTCGTCATAAGTGGGGGATAGGTATTATTGTTGTGTTTTTAAATCAATAAGTGGCTTGAAAGTGCATATTGTAATGGTTCAACGGCCCGCCCGGATGAAACCTCTTTTTGGGCCGAAAGAAACATGTACAAAAAATAAAAAAAAATCTTCGCGAATCCTTCGCGAAAGGGTTCCCGACCCTGTGCAATTCCCTTTCTTTTACGCGCTCCCTGGCTTTACCGCCGGGGCGAAACGTATGAAGGGTATGGAAGGAATGTGGTGGGGATCGGGGTGATAGGGAGCCTCGCCTCCCGACCCGCGGAAGAAGACGACGCACACACCTTTTCATTCATCAACACACACCACCATTGGCCTCACGGCGCCGACCACGTCCTGGAGCTCTCCGGTCGTCCGCGAACACCCTCCTCACCCTGTCCGGCCCGGTGACGGCGCAAGCCTCGCCCGTGGCTCACTTTTTGGTAATCTCCCCAACTCGTCCGCCCTTGCGACGGGCACAACTTCGCCCGTGGCTCACTTTTTGGGGAATCTCCTCTCGGGCGTTGCTGCTGCCGGCTTTTATATCCCCGGGGATGACGATGGGGTGGGGGAGGGTTCTCGAGGTGGGTGGGGGTTGCACTCGGGTTATAGGCCACCGTGGCCACAGGCCCATATCACCTCACTTGATTTTGGTGACTCATTCACTCCCGCTTTCACTCAGTCTCACCCTCCTCCACGGGTCGAGTCTAGAGGGGGTGGGGTGAGGGTGTGAAGGGGGGGGGGGAGGAGGAATGCGGTCGGGCCAGGGAGCATAGTGTAATGGTCGTACCATTACATTGCCCCTCCCTAAACTGTGGATGCCGCTCTTCAAGAAGAGAAGGATCCGCAGTTTACTAACAAACAAAGAAAACAAACCCAAACGTTACGGCAACTCGCACGTAAACAAAACGAAATCTAACTTTTTGAAAACAAAAAAAAACCTCTTTACTTTACATAGGTTCGTGATATACTTTTAAATTCCCGTAATTATAAATTCCGACTTCTTTTCCATCCCGATCAGACAGGTGACACGAGTTTGGCCCCGCCTGGCGAGAAATGCGAAAAGGGCCCGTATATAAATGAAAAAATTTGTGAAATAATTTTTGTTTTGAATCGGATGACCGAGGGGTTTTCAGGAGGACTTTTTCTCCCACCCTGAATTGATGTCCCTTGGCACTTTGCTGTTTTTTTCTTTTTCGACCTGCCAATTCTATATGAACTCTCGCGAGCTGCTGAATTTCTTCATTCGATTCTGGTTGCCGCGTTAGCAGTTTAACAATCTCATCTTCGCGCCTTGGTTTCCGACCAATTTGAAATTCCTTTCCTCTGTTTGTACAAATCAAAAAACTTTTGTTTAACGGCAATACCGCTATTTTCGGATTTATTTCTAGAGGCTTCTTGAATAATTCTTCCTCAATTGCGGAAACCTCGCTCCCGGTGTCAATCAAGGCTAACGCCGTCTCTCCCATACAATCGACTTTGATTTGGGGGCATTCCCTCCGCGGGAGAGCTGCCCCTTCTTCCGCCATAAGGTCATCTAATGGATTCCCTTCTAAAATGACGGTAGCCACTATCTCCACTGTCTCTTTCACTTCGGGATCCGTGCCGGCGAGACTATTCGACTCGGACCCTTCTAGTTTTCCCGTTCCGCGCTTTGTACTCGGCTCCTAACCTGGGGGTCAGTAATCGTTTCCTCCCTCGCGCCTGGGGATTGTGAATCATTTACTTGCTCCCTTATGGTATCCCTCACGTTATTCGCTTCCGACCTGTTTGTCCCTCTCCATCGACTGTCTCTCTGCCATTCTCTTCGACTGGTGTTTGCCCCTCCTGACCATTGCATTGCGTTTACACACGGTGGCCTTTCCCTTGGCGGCGGCCTAGCATTCTGCCCCTCCTCTACGCTTTCGTCGTAATATTCTAACAGAATGACTAGTTTCTCCAAGTCCATCGGCTCCGCGCTTCTTAAAAGGTTTCGCACCCACGGAGGGAATTGGCGTGTGAGAAAGAATTTAAGTTCCTCATCACAAATCGGGGGCTCACAAGATCTAGCTGACGCAATCTTTTTCATCGCATGTTCACTCATTTTGCCGTCCCTCGCACGCGAATAGTACCCCGTCATTACTTTAGCTCGATATTCATACCGCGCATTCTCACCCCAATATCTCTGCAAAAACTTTTGTTTCAGTTCTTCGTACGTTCCAGGCACTGGAAATAAGGCATTTCTCCACAAACGAGCATTTCCCTCCATCATACTTAGAAAAAGATATGGCCATTTAACAAGTGGGATAGCGAGCAGTTTCAAATACTCCTCTGCTTCACTCACGAATATTTGGGGGTTTTGATCTGCTCTACCTCTAAATATTGGTTTGATTAGGCCGATATTGGGCGGAGCAACCGCGGTGGTTATAACCTGGCTGCTGCCTATATGCTCCGTGCGCCCCACCCTGTCACTTAGCCTGTTCAACCTTTGAGCTAAATTTTCTTCGCGTCGGGCCGCCTCTACCTTCTCTGCGATAAATTCATCGGATATTTGACTTATTTGAGCCTTTAAACCCGTCTCCCTCGTTATGGCTTCCTGTTCCTTTACCTCAATGGTTTGCGTCAAATTCTCGCGAATACTCTCTACTTCCCCTTTAATTTCTGTTTTCGCGTTTTCTATCTTACCGTTCATCATTTGCAACATTTCCCTGAACTGTCGATCTCTTCTTTCTTCCTTCGCCTCTTCCTCCCTTCGCCTCTTCTCCTTCTCCCTCTGTCTCTTTTCCTCCTTCGCTTCTTCCTCCCTTCGCCTCTCCTCCTTCTCAGAAAATAAGTATCTTTTGAATTCTGACATAAGATCGTTCGAATCCGGTGAGGCCGGTAAGGACTTGAAACTAGTAGTCGACCAAGCGGCCGATTCATCCCCGACTACTCCTACCTCACTCGCCTCACCGTCCCCACTATTGTCCGAAACCTCCGTCTCATCGATCCTCCGTCCCTCCATATACTTCGTTTCCTTCTTTCTATTACTCATTTTACTGCCAGTCCAAATTCCCAAATAATGCGAAATAAAACTTCCTTCCGTCTTAACCCTCAATCATGCGTTTCCCGTGACTAAATGCCACTCACACACGTGAAAAATTAACGACAATAAACAACAATCGGGTCCCGGATTCGGGCGCCAGATGTAATGGTTCAACGGCCCGCCCGGATGAAACCTCTTTTTGGGCCGAAAGAAACATGTACAAAAAATAAAAAAAAATCTTCGCGAATCCTTCGCGAAAGGGTTCCCGACCCTGTGCAATTCCCTTTCTTTTACGCGCTCCCTGGCTTTACCGCCGGGGCGAAACGTATGAAGGGTATGGAAGGAATGTGGTGGGGATCGGGGTGATAGGGAGCCTCGCCTCCCGACCCGCGGAAGAAGACGACGCACACACCTTTTCATTCATCAACACACACCACCATTGGCCTCACGGCGCCGACCACGTCCTGGAGCTCTCCGGTCGTCCGCGAACACCCTCCTCACCCTGTCCGGCCCGGTGACGGCGCAAGCCTCGCCCGTGGCTCACTTTTTGGTAATCTCCCCAACTCGTCCGCCCTTGCGACGGGCACAACTTCGCCCGTGGCTCACTTTTTGGGGAATCTCCTCTCGGGCGTTGCTGCTGCCGGCTTTTATATCCCCGGGGATGACGATGGGGTGGGGGAGGGTTCTCGAGGTGGGTGGGGGTTGCACTCGGGTTATAGGCCACCGTGGCCACAGGCCCATATCACCTCACTTGATTTTGGTGACTCATTCACTCCCGCTTTCACTCAGTCTCACCCTCCTCCACGGGTCGAGTCTAGAGGGGGTGGGGTGAGGGTGTGAAGGGGGGGGGGGAGGAGGAATGCGGTCGGGCCAGGGAGCATAGTGTAATGGTCGTACCATTACAATATGTGTATGTTCTAGCCATGAGAGCAGCGCCGAATTGTTTGAAGGATGTTGGTGTTTTAATGCTCATTGCAATGCGTGAGGGAATTTATATATTGCTGATGTTATTTTAGATTAATAAATGTGATACAAATATTACACCATATTGATACATGATGACCTAATGACAATTGTTGCGCAACACGAGAATGGGAAGAATATTATTGAATGTATGAAGAAGTAGGGAATGATATGAGAGAGTAACTATGTGAATATGAAGAGGTTAGCTCATAGGAGAATCGAGTGGAGAGCCACTTCAAGTCTATCTTAGGATTGTAGGCTGATGAAGATGAAAAAATGACGCTTCAAATGACGCTTCAGATTCCTCTTATATTTTTCAGTGCTAGCAGGAAATGTGAGGAATCTCTCTTTGGGGGAGTGTGACACTCAAGTGGGTAGAGGGGTCCCATAAGGCGGGTCCTCCAGTCATCTCTGAGTGACATCTCCGGGAACATCAAAGTGAATTCCAGTGGCGAGTGATTTACTTAGTCTCTAGGAATTCGCGGACAGCTCTGGAATGGAAACTGTATCGCCACCAAAATGTATGGAATTCAACGATCATGGGTATAGAGGTGATATGTGATATATGATAAAGTATAAATGCTTGTCCTAACCTGCATGGCCGCTAGCGATGAATGAATTCCAAGGATCAGTTAACTGTGGCATATTTATCGTTGCAGATAAATTTTAATTGCTTTATGCCAGATGATATGATTACCACTTCAGTTATAGCATTCCGCAACCAGATGAACCATATTGGATTCCTCGAAAATTAGAATTTTTAAGTTTTAGGTAACCTATCGCATCTATAGTAAACGCCAAATAACACGATACACTTTTTACATAGTCAAATTTGTTAATATTTAGCATAATTTATACGGGAAATCCACCGTGATAATAACGGAAATGACGGCTAACAAAAATATGGTTAAGAGATCATTACATTCTGATACTCCATGGAACTATGTCACTTTATACGTTATATTCAGAAGGAAACAGGGGCAGTTGCAAGAGGGAAATTGAAAATTATCCAAATATTAAACAAAGGCAGTAAAATACGGGTTTTTTCATTTAGTTAACACATTTATACTCAAGAATACACAACTCAGGTATGCATTCCTTCAACTTCCCTTCTATCATTACCTATATTGGTATCTGATACTTCTATTATTATACGCTGGAAAAGTATTATGCAATCCCATCCATCGGCATTTACCGCTGGGCTCATATCCGCTCCTATTTCAGCCTCATTTAGACAAATTCGAATGTGGAATAATTACCTTTGAATAATATTAAACATTTTGTTATGAATTATTCTAAAATGGAATACTTTCTTGAACTTTCAACTTTCAAATACATACGTGTGAATGCCTCAACTACCAAACAATAACAATACTGATGCTTGGAATTCCTTTGACTCCTAAAATATATATTCGTTTGGTTTATTAGGTGAAATTTAAAATGATGTCACAAAAATTAACTCTGTTTTATTCCACACATTTTATTATGTTTGCTCTTCGATGTTTACCTATTCATATCATTATCAAGATTACCATGTAGCAAGGGAAGGGAGAATAAGGTATATTTATAAGTGAACAGTAACATAAAGGAGAAGGGAAGAATAAAAAAAATTGCCATCCATCATTTCACCAGATTTGTTATATATAAACGATAAATAATTTTCCAAAAGCCTTGGTCAAAATACGAAGTGGACTGTAACTGACAGTATTCCTCTCTTGCATTACAATTTCAGAGTTATAAATGAATTTTAAATGAAACTTTACGATTTATAGCCTTCAAATATGCGCCTCTTTCCCATTCTCAATGTATTTGAAATCGCAGAGAGTTTAAGGAAAAAAGCGAAAAAAAATGTCATCAAACCGCCAGAACATTCACTCATGACCATTCCGTGCTGCATGAAATACTCCTTCGCTCATTTCGTTAAGTCGCGTCACCCATTCCATCATGTGGCTGTTCTCTCAAAAACTTCGCCTCCGTTTTAAGCGGATTTCCTCGGCTGAGAGACACCTCATGGGTAGCCGGCATGCGAGCGAATATGCGGAAGATCAAAGCTTAGAAAGAGAGTCGGCGGAGGCCCCGAGCCGTCAAAGGACCATCTCCCCTCCCACCCTTTACGAACGCCACCATCCCGCAATCCAGGAAGCCACTAAACCCCCTTCCTCCTCCGTCCCTCCCAAACAGATACGCTCCAAAAACTGAAACGAACGAGTTCCCGTATTTCGCGAGTTTTTTTTCCGATGACTCTTTCGGATACAGAACTCTCTAAGCCCCCACGGAATTTGATTCTCGCGGCCCAAAGCCACCAAAGTATTAAAAAAATCCTGATACGATCTATCCTCCTTATTAGCATTATATCTTTGACTCCATTCGGGATTCCTCCGTGAAGTAGAGAGGTCTAGCTTAAAACATTTCCCTTCTAGTCAAATACGGAATCCAGTAGAGAGAAGTGTATACAATCAGGAACGCAATCACCACGAACTCCAAGTGTGAAACCACGATAATAAAAGCAATGAAGATAAAATGGATTAACCGAGCGATAAACAAAGATGTTTTATGAAAAGTGGGAGAAAAGACAAAAATTTCTCATTTATTGTGCTTGCAAAAACAGCACATCTGGTCTCATTGACATAATCAAAAAATTATTTCAATACGACCAAAATTCGACTAAAATTAATTCATCGGTACGATAAATGTCATCAAAAAACTTTGAAAATGAGACGGGATTGCTTACTATAGTCCATATCTTGAGCCTGGCCTTATGAAGACAATCGTTGAGGGAAAAGTGAACGGGAGGATTTAAAAGGCCTTGAGCGAGGTAAATGGAGCGCGTACTGAAAGATGTAAAAGAGAAGAATTACGTACATACAAAGAGGTTAACTGATAGGGGAATTGAGTAAGGGCTGCCTCAAACCTAACTTCGGATTGTTAACTTTAAATTGTTGTAAAAGATAGTGAAAAGTTGTTTATTTTATGCCTGAATGAAAACACAAAACACATTATGGAAGATGCATTTTCATCATCGAGCCATAAAAGGTTATATAAATACTCTTCAAGTGCCAGAAAAGGATAATGAAAGAATGAAAACTGAATATAGTTAATACATCGAGATTATATATTGACGTAAATTTAATCCAGGGCATAACAATAAATATCATCCATCGAAAATTGAATGCATAAATCTTAAATTAGCATGGAACAATGGTTTAAGCGGGCATGAGAATTGAAAATTTTAAATAAAGTCGGCGTCAAAGTAGCCTTTTAGCTATTTAGTCTCATCTTAAAGAACAACGTCCATATTATTTTAGTTAAGGAATACCTAAATATGCACATTAAAATATGTACTTATTTTTTCCTCATAAAAGTAAGTTCAATGTCGAGCCTCCTGTTAAATTATTATAATGCATTCTTTGTAATAAGAGTATCAAATAATATTAGCCTAATGAAAATTACTGAACATGCTATTCGGCGCATATTGAGACACAGTAGCTCCATGTGGTAGCCATTGATGTATTTTACGAATGGGGAGAATGGCTAAGAAATACCACAATTGAGACATAGAACAAGAGGAGTGGGGTGTAAATAAAAAAAAACTATTTCAATCAGAACAGGTAGCATGTTGATAAGAATATGTTAACGGATACATTAATAGTATGGAAAACTGCATAAAACCTGCACAGAATCGATGATTATCTAGAACGACGTGATAGGGAGCTCCAAAAAATGCATAATTAAACAGTAAGAAAGTGACCCATAACGCCAATGACAGTGAAGCTGTACGCTAGGCATAGAGAAAGAGATACAGACCGTAATGCTAACAATGAAATTCAGGGGCGTCATCTGGTTTATGCGGTGACTGGAGGCTTTTCACCCCGAGGGCTTGGATTTGAGTCCCGGCAGTGGAGGATTGTCAGTGGAGTACATGTATCTATGTGATTACAGTGAAGAGAGAACTTTAAGCTCAGTATGCCGTCCGTGGGATGGTACTTTGAATAGTTAGCCCCTTGGACCATTTCTTAAGGAGCAGAAGAGTAATTTTAGTGCCTTCCTCGAAGGCATGGCAACCCCAAGTACATTAAAAGGATTCGTTACATTAAAATTCTATATAAAATAGATCTGCATTAGTTAACAGAAGAATATATTTAAGCTAAAAGTAAAAGCCATAAATGACAAAAAAGAATCAATAACAACAAAACATGTAGTGATGAAAGTATTTCAGGATATAAGAGTTCACTCTTAGGTCCGCAGAAGGACTTATTTTTCGAAGTTTTTCGACGATTCGATATCCATGAAGTCAATGATGAAGCCTTTTTCTCTTCATTACAACCGCATCACAGCCAAACTCTTGCCAAACTTGATTACGAGTCCGGTGGAAATCTAATTACTTTCACACTGAAAGCGCTTGATATATGAGGTGGAGAGGGATTCGTCTCTAATGAGGCATAGGGACTAAGGGAGGCGAAAACCACGGGGCTCCTCATTCCTCCAAAATTATGTAGCGATAATTTCAAAACTTTTGGCGGATGGGCCAGCGTTAAATTAAGGAAAAAAAACATGGTTGGCCAAAAGAGCGGGACGGAATTACGCGCCGCTCTCACTATTCACCTTTGCCTCGGTATTCCAGGAGTCGGGCGTAAGTTAATTACCATAAAGATGAAAATTCAGTGTTTGTAATGCGGCTGTCAAGAATGAATACTTATCAGCATAGGGGAATTTTCGTCGTGCAAAAAAATTCTAAGAATGGTAAGACTTTAGAGGGAAGCATTCGACAAGGTGAGAGGACTTTAAGAGGGGATCTAAGCACGTTCTTCAACGAATCAGCCGTAGTAACTGATCCATGGATTAACCCTCTACTGATCGAGTCCATTATATTAATGGGAGAGTTTGATTGAGGTGGTTTCCCGTTTCCTGCCTCAATTGTGTGCTTAACGCGACACTATCACTTTAAAGGTCACACTGCAGGGATCAGACGCCTTCTCACAGCCACCTCGCTGAAAAACAGACGCTCTGAGTACAGTGGAGTAATTTAGCTATCCTCGTAGCATACTGAGAGAAGAGACAAGTAGTTGTTAAAGGACATCAGAATAGACTAAAGATAAGTCTAACAAGCAGTGCGGCAGTGCATAGCGCGGAAACCACTTTGAAAAATGAAAATTAAAATAGGCTTAGGCCATTCGAGGTTATCGAGAAGGAAGGAGACAGTAAAGTGGGCGAAGAGGAAGACGAACGAAGAGGTACTGCTGATCGTAGGAGAGGCATGGATGTTGATTTGAGAAATTATGAGAAGGCAGATGGTCTGGATGAAGCAGGTGATAAAGGGTGAGAGTAGTTTGAAGGATGGAATAGAGAGAAGGATATTGGGTAGGCTGGGTATAATGAGGAGAAGAGCAGGTAGTAAGGATAGATTAATGGGAGGTAGGATGTATTCATGGCTGAAGAGGGATATTCGGAAGAATTTATGGTTCATTTAGACCTACCTTCACCAATAGAACACAAATACATATTAGCAATTGATGTTACATATATATTAATGCCGTTTAGGAAAATAGTAAAGGCCTACAAAAAATAGAGAAATTCAAAATAAAAATAAATAGAATTATGGAAGCTAGAGAAAGTGGAATAATTTAGCTATCTGGATCGAGCATCAAGGAAAAATTGAATGAATGCCATGCAGTGCTGGAAAGAGAGTCTTAATAACTCAGGAGAAATGGGTAATTACTCGTAGGCAGCAATTAATAATAGAGATGTTGCGCAAGGACATTTATAAATACAATGGTGAAGAGCCTGATGTGGAGCGTGTCATTGTATGGCATTGAAACTGAAACTTAAAGGAAAGAGCGTAGTAACAGGTCTCCGGTGTTTGAAAAGTGAAATGGAGTATGGAAGGTTGGTTGATGAAATGAAGAGGAGGCAAAATGGATGAAAAATGTATTAGAGGCAATTTAGTATTGAGGACATGATAGAGACTACTATATAAACCAGAAGTAGACGGAGAGAGATGGACACTTTAGATGGAAATGATGAGAGGTCGGAATTACGCGGAAGAAAAGAATAAAAAAAATGTGAAAGATGTTGGGATCCTGCGGCAGGAGAATGATGAAAAAATATATAGGTGACCATTGAGAAAGATGTGAGATTGATGGGCATCCTATCAACGCAATTTCCTTGTTTTACTCATTAAGAAAATGGAGAAGTTTAGCTGAAGAAGACCCTTACGGTAGAGTTATTGTGATAGGAGTAAAAAGTGCAAGTCGGGGAAATATGAAAGTGGTTACATGAATGGAGGACGTTTAAAAAAGGTAACGGTCAAAACGGGGATTTGGCAGGATAATGGAGAAAATAAGTACGTAAGCGACGAAGACAGAGGAAAAAAATCCTTGCTCCGCATTGCATGCCATTAGGCAGAAGAAAACAACATTTAAAGAGGGATTTTGATGACGTTCATGGGCACTAAATAGCCGACAGAGACTGTTAACTAACACACAATTGTCACTGCGATAATTAGGATGACATGCATCGTTCGAGCTTGGTCAGCTTCGCGAAAATCTTAAAAAAAAAACTTCCACCTCGCTGATCCAATCAGGCGCCTCACGACAACAAACTACGAAAAGTTTTATTTTTAATTCAAAAACCTAAAAAACCAAACTCGGATCTCACCACGGCGTCCGCCGCACATTCTCACGGACGAAGGACATGGCGGCTTGAGTGGCAGGCAATCGTTATGGTCGGCCTCAAAACTTTGAAGCGACCCGGCGCTTTATTCCCGCGACGCCGCTCCTTGCATTCCCCCTCATCCTCTCTCCCCAAAAACTGAACGCCATCACGTCACGCCTCCCTTCCATTCAACCCCCCCACCGTACGTAACCCACGTACATTGGACGTAAAATGTAGCGGCAAAACCACCTCGAAGCACAACACATTTATGAATTTTTCAGGCCCCAAGCCTCCCCAAAAACCACTTCTTCCCTTGACAGCGTGCCCTCCGCAGACCGGGTGGAGGCGACACAATGCGACCTCAATTAAGCGACTCAAACAAGCGAGGTGCCGCCATTGACTGAGCCAGGCTCCCAAATTCACACTCTCCCGATCCACCTGCGCCCCGCGCGCAACCTCTTCTTTTATTTTTTTTACCACCCACGACCCTTTCTTCCTCATCCGGAGAGAGGGTATGTTATCGAGTGGACGGGAACAGGGATCATAGATACCAAGCAGAGTGTTCCTGACATCGAGGCAATTTAAGGCAACCGTTAACGATAGGAAACAACCGAAAACTATTAAGATCCTAAGGTAACCTAAAGTTTCCTAATACCATAAAACAATACTAAAGCACTAGCTGTATATTTCACAAACATATTTATTTCACCGACCGGGTTTGAAAAATTCGTCATTTCCAAGATGCGAGTACTATTAATTTGGGAATTATGCAAAGAAGCCGAAATTGGTCGGTGAAATAAATATTAATGTGACATATGCCATGTTTTTTCTTTATATGTGTTCTAAATGCCACAAAGCTACATCGCGGTCCATCTAAGAGTTACCATGAAATAATTCCGCCTTTCATATTACAGGGGTACAAAGAATAAACTAATAGCGGAGAAATCAGTAAAAAGAGACGTTTCAGGCGTTATATGGTGGAATAACATAATTAAATGAGTTTGGCAATTTTCCACAAAAAAATCTTTACTTCGACCGGTTTCGATGTGATACATCATCATCAGGTGAACAAACCTGTTCACCTTGTTCACCTGATGATGATGTATCACATCGAAACCGGTCGAAGTAAAGATTTTTTTGTGGAAAATTGCCAAACTCATTTAATCAGTAAAGTACCTGAAAAATTAACAAATTAACTAAGCACAACATCGCACCCTCAATTACCACCACCACTTTTACACTACTTCAAAGTATCTCACTATCGAAGTGTTTTGACCAGCTTATATGGAAACAACACTCAATCGTGTATGAAAGATAACTATAGTTATGTGTGCCATTCAGGAAAAACTGGTAGTGGGACAAAGGTGGGCTTTAATTCCATCAGACAATTTCAGGCTCTTTACCCGGAATCGGCGACTATCTCGGCGAGTAGGTTTATTATTGTCCATTTAATGAATTCAAATTGCCTGATGAAGGCAATCGTCATGGGAAAAGTGAGTAGAAGGAATGGCAAAGGAAGGCCTGAGATATGCGTAGCGAGTTGATGGATCTAAAAGAGAACTATGTGAGTGATAATTACGACAGTGCTAGCGAAAGGCAATAACAGCAGCAGAGAAATCAAGGCTGAAACAATTCGAAATCTGGTGATACAGAAGAATGATGAAGATCATATGGATGGACTGGCTAACAAATGAATTTCGATAAGATTGGAAGAAATGAGAAATCGGATGAGAACCTTAAAAAGAAGGAGATCCAAATTGATTGGCCATTTCTTGAGACATCATGGCCTGATAAAAACAATCGTGGAGGGAGAGAAATTAAAAGAATGGCAAAGGAAATCCTCGCTGGAGATATATGGAGCAAGTGTAGGTGGATCTGAAAGAGGAGAATTAGTTAATAGTTTCAGGCTTAACGCTGTGGAAATGTTCATCACCTGATGATGTTGCTTTGCAACGAAACCATGGTCGTGGAGAATAAAACTGTGTGTGGAAATTGCAGTGTTTCAATTTCATCCTTCATTCCTACGAGAGGAGAATTATATGAGTAGAAAGAAGTTATCTGATAAGAGGATCGAGTGTAGAGTTGCGTCAAACTAATATAAGGATCGTTGAATAGTGACGATGATGGTAGGCTGAAAATTAATGCTATAGGTACCTGGTGACGTTGCTTTGCTTATTGGCGCTCAGCGAGAGCGATAACGTTTCCATTGGTTTGGCATTAGCTTTTGGTGACGTAGCCGAAAATAAGATACGCCCAACACTATGGGGTGAAAGGGTGGTGGGGAGATGGGAGCAAGGATAAAAGGGGAAGGTGGAGGTTGATGAGCAAAGGGGTCGGGAGGGTGGAATGGGCCTTCGTGCGACCTTTGCATATGGGCCCGAGTGAGTGCTTCCGGCCCTGCCTCCGGCTCGCCACACAAGACTATCAACTGAGGAAGGCGTGATGGGATGCGATGGGCGGAAAGGGGATGAGGGCGAATTGGAAGGAACCCGGCAAGTCATTTGAACGTCGGGGGAACGTGGGCGTGAGAGTGTATGAGAGTGGAGTGGGAGAGAGAAAGGAGGACGCGGTGCCGAGACCGGCGGAGAGGTGAGGACAGGATGGGAGGCCGAAATGAACAGGGGAAAGGAGTGGGTTGTTTTTTTCCATTAGCCCAAAAAATTAGAGACTCGTGGAGCTCAGCGAAGGGTGGCTGAGAGAAAACAACAAGGAAAAGTGCGTTCCCGATCGTTTCTTGAGCAGGAGCTAGACACTTGGAGCTTGATGAAGAAAAAGGATCGAAGCAAGCAACACGGCGAAATGAAAAGAAACGAGGGAATTCAGCGCCCAGGTCTAAACGTCCTCGGAAAATGTCAGCTACGTTGTACCCTGCAAGCCACCATAAGGGGTGTGTAGCATGACCTCACACCAAATATGCATTGCCGACGAGCAAGTGGCCTTATTGCTAGTGACTACACAAACGATTCCGCCAATGAGGTTAGCATGTAACACGGCTTTGCAACTGATTTGAAAAGCAATGTCAGCCAACTTGGTGAGTTGGGGCAAATGGGCCTACTCCGCACTATACTTGTGTGGGGAAAGTTGTTTTCGTACGTACTAAAACTTTAAAATAATAGGATGATAATTAAATACAGTTTTATAATCCGTCAAATAAACTAAGAATAGTTCGCAAGCACGCTAAAATGTACCAAATTGGTTCAATTAGAACCAGTTTTAAGGAATAAAATTAACTCCTAGTGAAATTAAACACATTAATACCTTCCTTAAATATTAAGTGATGCCGCCGTCATATCTCAAACACATTCTTCTGGTCAAAAGCTTAAAATGCAAAAAGATATAGGGAACGGGTATATAAGAAACAATAGTAGATATCTTTAGAAACAATTAATATTCTTGTTCATACCTCCTTAGTGGTTTTCAAGTCTGCACCCAGCGCTTAACGGCGCGACGCGGCGGTTGAAAGTGGGAGGAAACGTACAGTGATAGGAGAGGAAAGGCTGAAAGGTGGAGAGAAACCTAGCGTCGGAATAAGCTTGCTCTTGACGAAATACGCTAATGGCAGCGCAAGGTTCTACGTATTAAAAATAGCAAACCGACCCCTATTTCATTCTCGAGGTGAAAGTTTTGTATTCAAGCCACAGCACTAACCCAACCCCGTATCGTTGATGAAAATTGCAGTACTAGATGAAAATTACTATTCCGCATCGACGATTAGGGTCGTTTTCCAACAGGCACGTTGATCTTATACAATAAACCGTAAAACCGTAAGCATAACGGCACAATTAGCTAAAGAGAACCAATGAACAAAAAGACACTTATCAACAAATATTAGTGAAATATGAAAAATTAAGGTCTAATTATCGTCAGAGGTTTTCGGGTGCAGCTGCGTATAACGTGTTGTCGCAGCTGCACCCGAAAACCTCTGACGACGATGGATTTTGCCACGAAAACCTACGTTCCTAAGGTCTAATTAAACCCGGTAAGCCGAAAAAATCTAATTATTTGCCTAACGTCCTCAAGGTTTTGATGTATTACTATTGCAGCGTTTACCTGGACGATTTATCTCACTATTTGCATATTAATCTTTATCATACTCTTTAGAGATATGTTCTTCACTAAGAAGAGAGTCGAAAAGATCAATCCTGTGCCAGAATTTCTCTCCTGAAAAGTTGTTAAGGGTGGATGAGGACATACTGTCTCAGCCATGTAGTGACTTCTTCCAAGTATGACTAAAATAGTGATGCTATACTTGGTAACACATTGACCATGGTGATTACACAGTTTTATAATTAACCTGATGTTTTGATGCAACAGTTCATTAAAACAACATCACAGTGCAGAACACGGCACAGTTTTGAACCTATGAGTTCAGACATGGTTTTAGTTAAGTCAGAAAAAGCGGGGATAGATGAGAAAAGATATAGGTTTTTTATATACTACGAAAATCAGGAACATAACAGAGCTGAGGGTCATGCATAGAAGACAATCGATCATTGCAAATAAGAATAACCAGTAAATGACTCTTACGAATTCGATTCAAAAACGTATCAATACAAACTAATGAATTTAACTTTAAATTAAACCCATCAAGTCCAAGTCCAAAGAATAGATTTCGAGGACATCCGCGAAAAAGTTCAAAATAACCATAGCAAAAAAAAGTATTAAGTGTTTTTGACAGATTACTTTGTTGTCAATCTTTTTAAATGCCCGGAAATTTTATACTCAGTTAAATTTTCATAGGCAATCCTCAGAGATCCTAACATTGATTTTTATCCGAATATTTGGGAAAAACTAAATGAATATCGGTGAAAATAAACAAAATCATTCTCATAACATACAGTCCTACATGATTACCAAGTGGGTTGTGACAGTAGCTTGCCGATCAAGCAATTTAATAGCTCAAAGTCAAAGAGTAATAAAATCTAATATTTCTAAATACCTTCATAATGACGAAATAATGCAATTCTGAGTATAAGCATGACCAGAAAATTTGGTAATTGGCATCTCATATAATATAAGTAGAGTGAAATTATCCATTATTCTCATCTATAACATTCTGTATAACTGACTCCCAATGACCTCTTTCAACCACATTTTTCCTTCATTTTTCCATAGTATCCTTTATAGATGATTCAGAATAAGCTTTTTACACTTAATTTTCATAAGTGGCTGGGGATGAGCTGGCGTAAAGAAACTTTTCAATTGCTTCACGCACCTTTTTAGGATATTGGAAATAAAAATACATCATATTTCTAAAGGAGTGCTCTTTCTCTTCAACTGATTTTTTTTAAAATTTCCTTTTCCTCATCACTCCCTGTCTCATACCTTTGAGTTCCTTTCATTTAATCACATTAGACTGAAATTTTTCTCATTAAATGCCCGATGGATGTTGATTCCACACTTTACGCATGCCATATTTTGGGAGATAATTCTTTGGGGCTCTATTTTTAGTTTTGAAGGCCTTCCATCGTGCTCACTGTATTCTTCCATTCCCGGGTACATTTTGAAGGGAATCCCAGTTAATCCACGTCTAGAGCCTTCTATATTTATATAAGCTACGTTCATGCTCCGAAGCGCACACAGTTCATATTTGTTTATTTATAATACCATTCAAAGTCTATAATTTATTTAACTTTGTTTTTTGGTTTCTACGGGGTGAAAAAGTTAACTCATAAACCAACCACTCCACCAATTCTTTGAGAACTTCTCAAGTTTCTCTCCATCTCAAATATCCATAGTTGTCATTGCTGGAAGGCTGCGTACGAAAAGCCACCTTGCCACCATTTTTTTAGCAATGGCAAACGCAATAACTCCCTCTCACTACTTCAAATCCTCAAAAGAGATGACGACGCCCTTATTCCAAAAGGTCCTTGTTTTCTGAGCGAAAATCCCCTTCCAACTCGCAATGGGATAAAATCCATTTACGGGCACTCTTTCAGATATATTCTTCCCGAATTCTCTTCTCCAGGGCGCTCGGGCAAAAAATGATCGCTAATGACTCCTCGGGAGAAGTCAAAAACAGACTGAAGAGAAAAAAACCGTCTCTCCCACTCCATTGCCCTCCAGTTAATGTAGTCAGCGACAAGTTCTACGCCAGCAACTCACACTCCACGCTCACCGTGAATGCCCTTTCTTGAATGGAGTCAAGCATCTTATTTTTTACCCTTGAAAATATGCTGAGATGTTTCAACAGCAACTCGAGTAAGCCCAACATTTATGATCGATACTATCGCGATCAACTTGGCAGACTTGAAATTACTTTCTGCGCCTGGAATGTTGGCCGAGTCGAGCATAAATCAAAATTTTCCCTAGATCAGTTAATGATTTTCAATACTTATTTCATTTCTCTCCTTCGGGATAATGAACATATTTGGTATTTTTATCTCAGCGCTACTGTCACCAACAAAGCTCAGTGAGTCAAAGGGTTAGCGCGATTATTTTTTCTCACCTCTAAGGAAATCGATAAATTTTACGTTAATTCATCTAAATTTAATTCCCTCTTATACAGGCCCTACCTATAATCGGAAATCCATTCCAATGTGTTTCAACTTCAAAATATATCAGTTCATACCCAAGCTCTTATCATCCATTCAAAACTATTATGTTTGTAAGTATTTATTAATTCTATAACTATTCAACATTATTATGAAGCACATAAGTACCTCAAAATTTTAATTTTTTTACAGCGCAAAATACATGAGATACGTGATATCAATGCAGCTATACATCGTATCGTGAGCATCAATGAGAGTAATGAGGTATAAAAATCACTTACGTTCCAAAAATGGCAATGTATAAATTGAAATTTTTAATTGGAATCGAAAGTTGTTAGTATAGTCACCATCAATTTTTGCCATATTTTTTATTGATGCCATTTTGTAAGGACAATTCTCCGAATTAATCGGTTCCCACCGTGAGGGTTTGGAAGGAGTGTTTCTATTATTCTTTGCTTGGCATTCAATCAAAGCCTCCAACCCTATACCTCTACAAAATGAGTCGCTTAAACAAAAAATAAGGGAAAACTTATTTAATCACTATGGAACAGTGGTGCCAGATTTTTCGACCCTCAACCCGTCACCAGTGCGTCATAAACCCGCCCAACCCGATCAATCCCTCTCTTTTCTCGCCGCAGGCCAAGATTTATACAAAATTTAATGTATAACGACCAGGTGGTTTACTTTCGATATGAAAATAGACAGACAATTTGGTAAAATGTTCAATTCATATTTATTTTGTCGGATCAAAGGAACAAATAGTAATAAGGTAACAATTATGAAACACTAAGAGCAAAAATTAAACAAAATATTAACTATTGCAAGAGGTCATTCATTTAGTGCTTATAAAATCAATTATTCGTATTTTTAATGATTTTTAAACATGCGACATGTTTATGGTAAAATATTTTTTTTGAATACCGACTTTTAACTCATTAAATTATCCTTTTTAAATGAGGAATAACTTCATTGTAAGTTCTTATGTTGCAATAATCCATTGGAAAAATGTTTTTTTCTCATTGAAAATTGTTGGTTTTTGTACAGGAATTGAAGAGAATTCTATTAATACTAAACATATTTTAGAAGTGCTTAAATTAAACCTTAAATAATTTATTTTTTCAATTCTCAACAAATTACAAATATTCCTAACTGCTCGATCATTTTTGTAGGGTCTCGCGTCCGGACTCTAGTCAATGATACTCTGCTGTTGCTGGATGAAGCTCATTGACAGCATTAATAATCATTCCAAAGAAACAGAAAACATTTTTCGAGTCGTTCAAAATTTGAAATGGAGTGTGTAAAGCTTTCCTTGGAACAATCTATCTCTTCAAATGTGATGTACCCAGTATTCTCGTTATCTTTGCTTTTTTTATTTACTTTTTTACTTTCCTTCTTTAAATAATGTATGAATTACTAGTAGAACTCGTTTAAACTTATTTATTTCTAATTTATCGATTGCTCTCTGCAACTCCAGCCTACCTACTTGCGATATTTTTCGCGGAAATCAGCCGACTGTGGGACCGATTGCACTCAGACTACCACCCAATCAGTTGAGGAATAATAGCCTGTGTGTTTGCTCTTCAATCTGACTTAACATCTACATAATACTCTGCAAGCCACCTCAAGGGTGTTTGGCAGGGGGAAACGGTCGTACTATTGTTAATGGCCAACCTATTTTTATTCTAATATTTTCGTGAGTTCTACTGTATCTATCGGTATAAAATAGGGAATTTAGGGATATTTTTAGGTATCCGCCCAATTTCCGGGGAGAATGGCCCAACCAGTCCAAGTTGGCGGAAACCCGCCAGCAGAGCCTCTCAACCCGCCCAATTGGCGGGAACCCGCCCAATCTGGCATCACTGATATAGAATCCAATCAAAAGATAAAAAATTTAAAAAAAGTATAAAAAGTAAAAAGCAAGCAGAGGGTGAGTACAGAATTCGGAAAATAAATAAGCTATTTTGTAATCCTAAACCCATCCAATAGCAATGGCGTTCACACTGCTCAAGAGCCCGTAATAAATATTTTCCCGAGGCCGACAAATGCAAAGAATATAAACACTGGTAACAGATTATGTCGAAAAAACTTTGTTAATTCCTTCCAGTTTAGCCACGCCATCGAGAGATGTCCGCTCAATATAACTTTTAAATGAGACTTCTGGTACACCACAATTTCGTCAAATAAGCAGAACGGTTCATGGAGACTGAAAAATGACTTCCCCGACAGTAAGAAAGCGTATACTCCAAGGAGAAGAAGCGAAAAGAAAGGTAAAGCTGGAACGAGACAAGGTAGATAAGATGCTCAAGTATTGCGTGAGATAAGCTCTTCAAGATATGAAGCATTAATAATGGGCCAGGGATGTTGAGCTGGCCTTCAACTCATGAACCGGAAAACTAATGATTAAATCAAAGGAAGAAAGGATTGTAGTTAACCCCATTCTCCGCGCTTAAGAAAAAAATTCCAGCTCGAGAAGATATATCCTTATAATCCTGTCTTTCACCACTTGTTTTCCGGTGGATTGCCCGTAATCGAGTACCAATCCTGATGGCTGATAAAAAAAGAAATTCGGTCCTGATATCCCTACGATTCATATAGAAAATTCAACATTCACCATGTAAATGATACATATATCCTTCTTTTTGACAAATTCTTTACTCACGGCGTCTTAATGCCACCTTCACTACAGTGTGCAGCCCAAAAATTGGTTTGATAGCTGAGGCTCGAGTGAATCTTATGCTTCGCCCGATGATGGCAGAAAAAGAAACGTCAAGGCATATGGACCAGTTCAGTTTCTTAATAAATCATGATTCCAAGATATTGACATAGCTTGGATGAACCCAAAGGCAACGGTCTTTCATCCCGGATTTGAACCAAGAAGTTCACTCACTGAGTCATAATGGTGTAACATGATTACTTCAAAGTCTATGCAATTAAAATGGTAACATCAAAAATAAATTCATAGGAAATGATACTTATGTACGACAAATTACATTTTCAATTTCACATGATTGCGTAAAGAGCAAAATGTCGTACGAAATCTTTTCATTTCAATGGCTAAGGATTGAGGATTTTCATTTCAATGGCTAAGGATTAAGGATTTTCATTTCAATGGCTAACCAAAATTTTTAACCAACGTTCATCGATTAAGTAAATAAGAGAGCACTTCACCGCATGAATTTCCAAAGACAAGTAAAAAAATATTTCGCAGTAACAGGTGACTTCCTTCCAAATAGTTAGCAACTGTCAGCAATCAACTATGCTGCTCAGTGGCTTATCTAAGAAACACGTGGTAACAGCAAGGATTGTCTCATATCTGATACACCATTCATTGGAAACGAAAAATCTTCCCCTTCAGAACTGCAGGAAAATATCTGAACTGTACCTTATTTGGTACAAAATGCAGTGCTGGGATAATATTTGCGTCCTTTTGGCAAAATTTTTAACCAACGTAAATAAACACAAAAAGTTACGAAGATCACTAAAATCGTCAAAACGATAAAGGTGAACCCGGTAAATTTTTGGCAACCGTTTAGGACGAAATATGGATGAAGACTATTTATGATAAAGGCATGTAAGTTCTGGAACAAAAATAGAATCTCGACTTCTCTAAGCTCAGAGGAGAAGGATCACTTTCAGGGCAAAACTTTATTCCACTCTGGAATATTAAACTAAATTTGCCCATGACAATATTATAAAAATTCAAAAAGCCATTGCGGACTTAAGATATGGGTGTTACGGAAACGATAGGATCAAGTTTAGGGCTCTGTTCCTCAAATTTGTGACTTGAATGCAGCGCACACGCTTCAGATAAATCAGAATATAAACCCTTGAACGTGTTTTTTTTTTCAAAATCGATGCGTATCCATAGGTACTGCCTAGCCTTGCTACCGAAATCGTTACTCTATCAAAAATCCATATAAACACTAAAGCATTATACAAGAGAATCCTGAGATGTACAACAACTCATCTCTTTAGGCAAAAAAGTAAACTTGGTACGCGAGGCATTTATGCCACTTTGCCAATGGGGATATATGCACTTACCGAGAGGTAAAGGCAGAGTTTCCCTTCCAAGAAGAAGTTGGCTGCAATGAATTCAGGGGTTGAATCTGTTCAGAATGGTAATCCGAGCAGCATTAAGATAGAGCTATGCACTGTAAATAAGAGAAAATAACAAGACTCAGGATATGACTCTAAAAATATTTTAATAAAAGGCATGAAAAGGGAAAAAATAGGATAGTGTCCTCGTAGCACCAAAGTAAAGTGGGAATTTAAAGTCGGAAAGCATAAATTATAACTCGATCCCGTACTTTCATAGTACTCACATGCTTCACTTCGTTGGAAAGATAGGATAAAATAAATTTTGAAATGTATTAAAAGCACTTTAAATGAATTTGAGTTACATGATTATACAAACGGTAACGGTACAAAAAAGAGCAATGAAAAATAGATGGAACTTACTATGAACCAATGAATAATCACAAAAAAACCGATAGCTTGTTAATTTTAGAGGGCATATAGGTCGCTTACTTTACCTTTCCTAAGAAGGATATTAACACTGATAGCATAAATAGCAATTATGTTGAAAATGATCAAAGGAAAAATATATCATCAGTCACATATCAAACTATTAGATCAATCCGGTCATTTGCAGACCTCTACTCTAACCTATTTGTCGCAACCTCAAAGGATATTTTAAAGTAATTAAATAGGAACAATTTCCAATGCGTTATTACGGTCCATCAAAGTCGGCACTCGAATTGGACTTCAAAGAGGCCACCGACTGTAGAAGATAGATCCTAAACCTCATATCCATCGAGAATAGATACTACATTCTATCGCAACTCGCGATAAGCCACCCAATGGAAGATATTACCGCCCCCGTTATGAACGACAATTGGGTGCGTCGGAAATTGCTAGCGAACTGAACCGTCATTTAGAGCGGAGGTCCCACATTGGTTGGATTATCTCGAGTTGAGATAGATTACTGCATCTCTCCAATAGGATGTTGACTTATTTGAAGTGCCATCGTGCTCTACCCGTGCTGCCCTTGATCGGCCTGGTGACTCATAAGCTCTAGTGCTCATAGATACTCCTCAAAATTAAATTCGAAATCAATTGCATCGTAGTGTTGACAGTGGTTCTGATATCCATACGTCCGTGATTAAAATCAAGGGCCAGGAGATTTATTTTTATGGTAATTTTACCTCTCGATATTACCTGAATTCAATTGTAATTCTTCAAATGTTTTTGCATGCTTATTTTCTTATACATGCACCACGGATTTGCTCTTCACTGGGTCAAAAACTCATTCTGACAACAATATACGCAGTCAATAATATACATGAACACTTCTCAATTCTACTCACACTTATTGAAAATTGTATTCTTGAGATGATTGAGAGCTCCAAATATCTTGGCAGTGACATTTTATGCCTACCTGTTCCTTAACAGGTGACATTTTCAATCAATATAAATATGTATTTTAAACATTTCACTCTCCCAGATGAGTAATATTCTAATATTTTTCACTATTTCATCCATTAAAAATATGCTGAGTGAATAATACGTGGCTAACTTAATGTTACATTCAATACTCCTTATAATGGTTAATATATATGCAAACCTTACACTCAGTTGTGGAACTACCTGTATAAAACTGGGGCTCGGGGCTATAATTTCTATAATCTAGAGGAGAAAAATAAATTATATCAATGGCTGCGATAGAGCATTACACCGGCTTCGCTCAAAATAATTTTTAGAAAATTTTATTCAGAATATTTTTAAACTAGTGCTCCTCTACTAGTTCCTCCATACTCTTTTTATTTCTGTAGATTTCTTCAAACGTGATGAAAACATTTGAAATATGTTTTTGTGTACTCTGCTTTAACGTATTTAGCATAAATATTAGCTCAAACCCTCAACTTTCCTCAATGGCTACTTAGCTCACAGATTACGCCAAAGGAATACGGGTACATAGGGCACACACTTTCGTCATTACATAAATGATACATAAAACACGATTTTCAGAGTAAATGGAAAATATCATTATATTAAACCCTGAAAAGGAAGTACTTTTCGAATGATGAGTCTCATAAACAATTATCAATATTTTCATAGCAATATCAGCCAACGAAAAACAAAACTTTTTCAGAAAATATATTAGAATCAAATAGATATATGTTTGAAAACGCTCCAGAAAGTTTGGTTGGGTAAAGAAACGCATATGCTCTAAATGCTATCCTCTCTTGCACCTCCAAAATCATAATAAATTTACGTTAATAATTTTAGAACAATGGCTTAGTACTTCGAAAAAGCCAGAAAAATACGAGGTAAAATTACCCCTTTATTTGCTTTTAGATCTTTTTGCGAGTAGGCCATAACCTCCAATTAGATAGTTAACTGGCTGCGTACATGGCAGCGCGTGATATAAGGTACGCAGCTCGCTGGTTGAACGCATGAATTAAAATCTTACTCGTTCGATCTTATTCCTTTATATTAATCCCATGACTGACATCGTAGCCTGTTTAGTTGCGAAAGTCGGAGTTCATTGCACTGTTTAGCTTTCAATTACAGCATGAAATCAACTGCCCTCCGATGATCAGCAAGATCATTATTCACATGAGTTTTACATCTTAGTTGTGGTGGCAACAAACTCCCAACGCACTCGTTCTCATGACTTGTAGTCCGACATGCAATTTCCGTTGTCACTGCCCCTTGTGCACAACGTACATTCTATGAAGGAGCAAAAGGACGAAATGAAAAATGTCAGATGCAGACCGCATCATCATTAGCAGATTCTCTTGAAAATAGTTACTGAATTATCAGCAGGATATCGAGCCAAAGTGGGGTCAAAATCCGCTGAAGTGATGTGAAAGATGATGACCTCAAAGGCTTAACTTTTTTTTGTCTTAAATTGTGGACGTTCTGAGTTAAAACCACTTAAATAAACAATTAATACAGTAATTGTTATTAATTTAAAAAGAATTGAGAATAAAAATTATATTGTTTTATATTATTTTTTCCCACCTCATTTATTCCATCTCTGAAAAGGTACTTAGGTACTATTGAAGGGGGATTCGACGCGGAAGAACTGAAGTAAATAGGACCGAATTTAGCAATTGCACATTTTATTATAAAATGAACATCATTCAAAATGCATATTCAATATTATTGGTGTCTCCTCACCAATCCTCTCCCCTCACTTGATACGAGTTCATTGGCGGAAATTGGATGAGAATTACTATCAGAACGCAGTTACAATATGGAATAAGTAAGCCTTTTAAACAAATTTGAATCTGATATGCTTGCAGATGACTTTACAAATATATTGGGAACGTATGCCTATTTAATCATAAAAACAAGATCAAGGAAATACCACTTGATCCGAAAGATTTTTAGCGTCATTTTCCTCATGTACCAAAAGAGTAGATATTAATAGGTAGCATATTAATGGGATATTTAGTTCAAGTGTTGAAAATGAGTTGTCTGTAGTTCATGAAACATTATTCTTTTAGCATTACTAACACGTGAATGCTAGGTAAATAAGGATTGATATACATATTTAAAGAATTCCTATAACTATTAAAGCTTCATTGCTTTGTGGTTTCCTACCTTTCAATTACAACCTGACTATTTTATCTTATAAGTTTGGTTTCACGTAAGTGTAAGTACATCGCCTTCTTATACCCGTCTGCCACTCAAGGTAGCTCGTCGGGTATTACGTAGATGTAGCTGTGGTGCTGATGCTTCAACAAGCATCCAGAATCTACGAAGGCTACTTGATTTCTTACATCTATGGAATAACATCGGTGTACCGCATAAGGTCATATCATAAGAAGTTACACATGTGGTAGACCATGGCCAGAAATCGAACAACATAGCATCAATCAACTGTTGAAAGAGACGCTCCAGGGTTCTGTTTTGTCTTACCCTGTCCTTTAATTATCCCCGGAACAAGGTTTGACGAACGAGTCTCCACCGGACGCTATGTAAACGCTGTCTCAAGTATTTTCTCGGTCCCCACTCGAGAGAGAGAACGTAGGGAGAGATGAATTCTCCAGACGCGTACGATTGGATGGGGAATGATGCCTCGGGATGAAAGGAAGTATTCGACAATTGCGACAGAAGGGGGAGAAAGAAAGAGAGGCTTCTCGAGTCGGAGAGGGGTCAGATGAGGGACGAGACACAAAATGGATCCGCCTGGGTAAATGACGATGATAAGGGGACTGGCTTCAGGGAGGGGAGGGGGAGAATACAAGGAGGGATGGAAACCTTAACGGTTCGGAGAGCACTCGGAGCATAGGTGATGGATTAAGTCGAGATGAAGTGGGAGGAGGAGAGGGTGGGTTGAATTAGGAGGACAGTCGCAGGGGAGGGAAGGGGTAAAGAGGGTGGGTTTGGACGAAGGCACTTCTTCGTGGAGAGGGAGCAGACCAGACCCTATCCTGGGTCGAGACTCAATTCCTCCGACCATCTGCTGCCTTCGGGGCTAATGAAATGTAATCGACCAATCCCAGACTTTTTCCTCTTTCGTTCATTACCGCTTTATCCGCCTTCGACCACCCCTTAGGGCCCCCCTGCCCCTCCGGAGGACAGCTAGCCGAGAAGAGAACGCCCTCATCCACCTTGCTTCGCCACCCTTAAAAACCCTAGCTCCTTATTGAGGGGATCGACAAATTCTCACTTGCGGGAAAGTGCGTTCAACGCCCCACGAGCTCCATTGCATCTCTTTCTTGATGAGGAAAGCGACCGCACGAAGGCGCCATTACCGCTTGAGGAAACAATGATGACGAAGTAGTGTTTCTCGATAAAACGTATGTTTTTCCTAAAGCGGCGGAGAAAAAAAATAAATTAACATCTGCGCGCTCTCCGCTAAACATCCGCATTCAAAAGGTCGTGAGTCATCGATAGAGGAGCTGAATTTCTTCCTCTTCAACTGCTAGAGTTAGAAACTAATGCGTACAACGTGTATAGAAATCTGTCTGGAAATAAAGGAAGTATTTCTGAGGTAAAAACAGTTTGCTCGACATTTGCAGAGTCTCTTAATGCGCATTAGTGCTTTGCACATCAACTACTTTTATCCAGTTCTTGCCTTGTGGAACAAATTATATTTTCAAAGCGTTAAATTTCCAAACAGAAACCATGAGTAGCCTGATGATTGACACCGAATTTAAATGAGCATTTAAAAAGCTAAGTACATAGATGCACAAAGTCAAGGCTAATTTGTATCTTTCAAGGCGAAAATAAGAAAAAAGACAACGAAAAAAATGCATTACAAATTGACTGTTACTTTGCATCTATAGTACTGAACAAGTGATTAATTTGTGTACCTGCAGAATTTGCTCATGTTGGTTAGACGCTCAAAAATGTATCTATTTGATCGAGAAACATAATTCATCACCAAAACTGATTCTTAGGAACTAATAATCCAGAATAAAAATAACGTTCGTGAATCGGAAAGCAAAAGTAAAATTGTAAATACTTCATATTAAAAAATACATATGGTTTCCCATTATAAGAGGAAAATGCTAAATTCATGCTTTAATATTAACCCCATGGCATCTATAAAAATGATCCAAGTGCAAAAAAGAATATCCCCTATTTCTAAGAAACAGCCTTACGACTGATACCTATAATTAACATTGTGAATATATCTCGAAGGCAATTAGAAGAAAAATATTTAGAGTACTCAATGATGCGGGTTACAAAAAGCAATTTCAACTCTATCTCGATTGAAACGTATACGATTCATTTAAAGGTTGTATGAATAGATTCTATGGCTGGGCCAAGATGTCTAATTACCTCACGGTTAGGCATTTAATGGATTGAGGAATGAGCTCCACTTATGATCTCAAAGCCGGAAAATCGCGTTTAGCTAGTGACAAGCAGCGATAGAAGTATCTGATAATTACAATTCATATTTAATCAGAAATTTCGAGAGAGGCTGAAATGGGAAGTTAAGCCGTACCAAAATCAAAATACTAGCGTAATGAAAGCACATGGGAAGTTAAAGATGAGAAACATATCAATAGCGTGAATATTTGCTATATCAATGATAATTATGCCTCTGCAGTTATCACCCTCATAAACTAACCTCATTATTCATATTAAATTTGTTACGGATTCAAAATCAAAATTGCATACTTCAATAAAATTAATGAAGAGTCTCTGAAACGCAAAGGATTAACATGACGAAACCAAGATATGTAGGGTAATCATACACTTGCGACATGTGCGCGGCTACGTACATTGGTCAAACGGGATGAGTTTAAAAACGAAATAAAAATAAACCTTTAACGCAGTGTGATAATTGAGCACGGCATAACCCATCGAGAGACTCTTATCGGAGTGATCACACACAAACGAACAGATTCCGGAATATATGTGCTTTTTAACCAAATTGAAATATTGTATGTTCTGGAACATTTGGAAATACCGGAAAACCAGAATGAGAATTGAAACCAAATTTTTAAATTTTTTACCACTTCTAGCCAAACCCTTTTAACCTAGACAATTCTCTCACCGATGGAGGAATATTAGTTAATACTCACATATTCGACCCTTTAAATCGCAGCTAACTTTGGGGCCTAGCAAACCTGACTGAGATCATCGATACATCGATACACCGCAAACCTGATTGAGATCATCAATTTTCTTTGAACGTAATCTATTGAATACGTACGAATAAAATTGCCTCTAAACCCTGGTTTTGATGTGGTGTCGTGCTTAAATAACTATGCAGGAAAATAACATTTTTTTAACGCCTGTTCTATAAACATCATCGTATTTACATGTCTGTTCTCTTACGCCCTTCAAAGCTTGCTACACATGTTCCATGCAAATAATTCCTTTGTTACTCTTTCCATTCAATTATCCCTAAACAAATGACTTCGCTGGATGATAACTTCTCAAGATATGACAAATTATGTTTTTTTCCTCTTCATAAAATTTTCAGCAGACTTTTCACGCTATTTTATATGACTTATTCGTTTGCTAATTGGGCGATTCAATTTATTTAAATTCTTTTATGGATGATTTAAAGAAAATTTTAAATTTTCTTGGCGGTACAATAGTACTAGCATATTGAATTTAAATTAGCCCAGGATATTTAAATTAAATCAGAGTCAACGCGCCTATTTCATTGTTGTCACCCCTTTTGCCAATAATAAGAATGCGAAATCCATAACGATCCTAAAAATCAGTAATCAGTAATCTCAGGTGAGGAAGTAATTTTCTATATATATATATATATATATATATATATATATATATATATATATATATATACACACACACATGCAAACGCTGTAGACAGGTGGATGACCCTTCCTTGAAGAATACACAAGGGGTCGATCTCACCCAATTCTTGAGTCTCATCTCCTAAGGATGGTGCGAAGAAAATCTTTACTCAGGGAGAAGCAATTTTCGTCGTGAATAAGACGGGAGCCGTTTCGTTGTGGGTTTATTGCTTTTGAAATTACCCGGGAGAAGTTCGTCATCGAATTGGAAGACCCTTTCCAATGGATCGATTTTTGAACTGCCTTGTGAGAAAATAGGCTACAGAGTGGTGGGGAGAGAATGGCAGCCCAAGCTCCCGCAGGCTTTTTTTAGGGGTTAATTCCATCCAAAGTAGAAGACTGAATTTCCATTTATATTGTTTTATATCCCAAAGCACTAGGATTAATAATCTTTTGGTACTCCACAACCCATCATTTTAGAGGAAAACGTTCTATTTTATTAAAAAAATGTATAAGCGTTAATATTGTTCTAAGTATATTTCGTCTTCATCTCCATTTATTTGACTCAATCATTCCAACAAGATTAAGTCGGGTACTTTTTATAAGAACATTTGACGACAAAAAAACTGCACCGAACTGCCTTTTTACTTAGCGCAAATTCCTGTAATTGAATCGTTGTACGTGAATTGTACGTGAATCATATACAAAAGGTCGCACTCGTATATTCATGCGGAATATTTAGTGGTTTCAAATTTTAAACATAGGTTAACAAATTTGTTCCAGTAATCTCGGCGACGGTGACCCAAAATCGAAGATAAACAACAAACTGTCAATGCTTATCGAGGTAAAAAATAATGGGAATAATAATTTTATGGGATCCACAACAAATAGGCCTAAATACTGAAATTGAACGTGTGCAGCAAAGATCTGCAAGATTTGTAAAGGGACGGTACGATAACCACACCAGCGTAACCAGTGTATTAAATGAGCTAAAATGGGAATCATTGTCAGATCGCAGGTTGAAATTTAGACTTAATCTCTTAAATAAATTCCAAGATAATATTTTCATTGATGAAGTTAAAAACATTTTGCGAACCCCAATTTACTATGGCAGAGTGGACCATAAACAAAAAAATTAGAGAAACTGATTGCCTAACTGACCGACTCAAAACGTTCTTTTTCCTCGTACAATTAGGGATATGAATAGTGGTAAATATATCCAATAGTATAAATACGATTGTATCAAAGGATAGCATAGGTAGCTGCATGTTGGTGTAAGGACTTGAAGCTAACCCAAATAACAGCATTTTTTTGCATGCTTGCTTTCCTATTATTTTCTTTTTTTTAAGCGATGAAGTTTAGACTAGTATATTATTACTAATCCTTTTTTATACATCTACATCCACATCTACATAATACCCTGCAAGCCACCATGAAGGTGTGTGGCAGGGGGTGAACTCTCACCAAACATGCACTACATATCACACATATGCACAAAAAAGAAATAGTACTTGCATAGGTACTGTTCAAAAATACGCTATTTAAAAAAAGATAAAAATAGCAAAGGATGCATGTAAAAACATGCTGTAACTTGGGTTAGCTTTAAGTCCTTATACCAACATGCAGCTACCAATCTAATCAATTGCTACACTCGTACTGGATACATTTACTGTTATTCATATCCCTAATAGTACGAGGAAAAAAGGAAATATTGAATCTGTCAGTTCGGCAATCAATTTCTCTAATTTTGTGATTATGGTCCAGTCTACCATAGTAAGTTGGAGTCCTCAAAATGTTTTTAACATCATCACTGAGAATAAGGTCTTGGAATTTGTTTAAGAGATTAAGTCTAAATTTCAACCTGCGATCTGACAATGATTCCCAATTTAATTCATTTAATAGACTGGTTACGCTAGTAAGGTTACCATACCGTCCCTTTACAAATCTTGCCGATCTTCGCTGCACACGTTCAAGTTCGTTATTTAGACCGATTTCGTAGGGATCCCATACACTGGCAGCATATTCTAAATGAGGTCTTACAAGGGAAAAGTAGCTGATTTCTCGTACAGCTCCCTCGTTCTCCCTTATACATGATATGTAGTGCATGTTTGGTGAGAATTCACCCCCTTCCACACAAATTTATGGTGGCTAGAAGGGTATTATGTAGCTGTAAATTTAATGTCAAATAGGTTATAATCATTTATAATTTTGCTTCTGCGCACCACTGATGTTGTGGCCAGAAAAAAGCATTAGTACGTGAACATTTACGCATTCGTTCATCACGCTTGGAGAAAATAAATTTTATTTCCAGACATTGTCACGTGATCGTCACGAGACGTGTCACAGCTCGTATGCTTCTAAAAATCCAAATGTTTATAATTATTCTGAATTTAAACCTGCAGTTAGCGCAAGCTTTGACCTTTCATGTTACACCTTGCGTTCATTATCCGGCCATGTTTCAGTAACTTGGGCACACGGAGCCCTGATTCGCTCGCTGACAAATTACGTCTCAGAATGAGGATTAATTGGCCTTAATAGGCATCCCGGAGAAATTTAGAGCGTTTCCTTAACCCAAGGCAAACACCTTTTGCAGGAGGAAATGGAAGATGTTAACAGGTCGCGGTAGGAAGTAACGAAGCGATAGAAACACTAACGGTTTCGGAATGGGATACTGTATAGCAGACAGCAGCTAGATTTGTAAGAAGGTGTAATGATAGGCTTAGCAGAGTGACCTATTTTACGTACTTTAAAAATTAAGACGGGAATTACCTTGAGATTGTAATTTAATTGCACCTTAATTTATAGTTAAAATTTTAGACATGTTTCTTTCCTGAAATTCTCTAAAATATATTGTAACAGAGAACTATAATAGGCTAGATCATAAAGAAATTATTTCTGAGATATTTATATTTATATAATATAATATATATACTATAATAATTATATATATATATAATTATAATTATTATAGCGGCCCTTAGTAAGATTATGATTTTTACTGCACATAATTAGGGAAAATAATAGATTAAACTTAAGATGCAGGAGGAAATCAAATTAGGCATCGCAACTTTTGATGTAGTAGTAGCAGCCTGTAGTGATTGCGTTATTTTTTTTAAATTCACTAATCAATACGCGTTTTGGGAAACAAATTTATTGAATTATGTATACGTATAGAAATTACAGATTAATCAATAATTACTATATTACTTTGTACAGATGGACATTTTAGTTACACAGGTCCTGTGAATACATATCTAATATGTTTTCTTATAGTAGTAGCATTGTACTAAGTAGCATGTCCATAGACAAGTAGTTTTGCGTGCTTGCGTGAAAGAAACTGTAAATTTAATGGGGTCGCTTACCATTTTTTATTGCGGATACTGATAGAGTTTGTAAAATAAGAAGACACGTATATTTCCGCTTTTCGATCCGTCAATTAGTTCACAAGTTATAAGCGGTTAAAAATTGATTTTTTAACCCTTTCGGATAGGTGGGAGTGCATGGACCTCTTACGTCATCCTCTTCGTCCAATCACAACTGAGCCCGCCAAGCTACTTCGCCTGATCGCAATGGGGGACACACTGCTGACTCTGCCAATGGAAGCGCTTACGACAGGATAGGTACGAGCAGGCCTTCCGACACCTCCCTCCACTCCCTTAGCTTTTCCTAGAAGCAGTCAAGGACGGGAGGTGGTTGACGTAGTATGTCTCAAAGCAGCTTGTTCGGTGGGCGTTACCTTTTGCTTATCTTAATTTTTGATTCATGAGTGAATGTCTCGGTTTATAGGAGCAATTTTTTCACTAAAATTCATTTTTCGTTTCCATCTAACGACTTCGTGTAAAAAATTGCGATTTCGGTTCCGAGTAAACGCCCCCATTCTCTTTTGAGTTGAAATATATGCTCATTGATTGTTCACCCACTTCCACACAATCTTGTGGTGGCTGGAAAGGTATTATCTAGGTGTAGAAATGAATGCTCTAGTATTTCCTCGGCGCAGCGCTTTCATAATCGTTTCTCAGATGTTCCACGTTTCAGCTGTCCTGACCATACTAGACAAGTAAGCCAGGGAATTACTACGGTATTCAGGAGTCCTTCAGAAGAGAGAAGAATGACAAGCAAAAATGAAAAGAGCGAAGACAGAGTTAATCAACGGCTGAAGTACTTAAGTCCCTGATCCCACGGATTGCCCAAAAACTGTTGAATTAGTAATATGATAGTATATCAGAGACGTTTGTTTTTCCATTTTCTCCTTTGGGTTGAAAACCATGTTCACTTCATACCTGAAGTTGAATTAAAAGATAAAAATGGGTCTGGGTCCGCACCTGACTGGAGCAGGCTTATTTATGGCAGTGAGACACGGAGGTTAACAGTAGCAAATAAGCAGAAATTCCACAGAGAAAAAATCATTCGCCTTGACCGTAGCAAATAAGTCAAGGGTTGAAGCATTCGAAATGTGGTGCCACCGAAGGATGACATCAAACCGAGTGACAAACGAAGGCGTCTTAAGTAGAGTGGAAGTAAAGAGAGCGCTGTGGAAAACTTTGAAAAGAAAACGGGACTACTTAATCGGACAACACTGATTTACGGACAACACACTCAACACTGTACTAATCACTCTGATGACAATGGTAGACTCGGCCATCGAAAATTTAATGCCCATTAACGATATCACGTGTTGTAAAAATAGAGAAAATTTTAATTTGGCCCAATCGGACATATGAGATATGATGGCCTGATGAAGACAATCGTGGTGGGATTTGCATATGGCAAGAATGGAAAAAGAAGGTCTCGAGGTCCCGTATGTCTTCTCTATACAGAGAGCTGTGAAGGATGTGAAAGTGAAGAAGCACGAAAATACAGGCATAAAAAGGCTACATGACAGAAGAGTTGAGTGGAGATCCCCTTAAAACTAACCTACGTATCGCCGACTGCTGATGATGGCTTTAAGGGTTAGAAATAGGTGGATCGAAGTTACTGGGTTGATAATTAGTATACTCAATATAAATTTTAAACTTAGTGGATCTAATTTTGTATTTAAATGTACAGTGCGTCTGGACAATTTTATTCAAACATCTTGTGGCCTGTTCAGGAAGTGATAGAGGGAAGAATCTTTGGCAAACGGAAAAAAATAAGTAAATATTAGTTACTGCTCAATGCACGCCAGAGACAGTGATGGCTTTCACAACAGTACTGCATGAGAATAGGGTAGTTTCCTATTATTTTTTTATTGTCTTGATCGAAAGTTTATAACCTCTGGAGTACGTGTTTAAAGCCGTTCGATTTTTAAATGACGTTAAGTATTTTTCCTCATTAATTAAAAAGTGAAAAAAATCAATGGCGCGAAAACGCGACGGTAAACTATTGCATGCCGGTTAATCCTACGTGTGACGTTCAACTATTTCCTCTACCTGCCACCAGGTGGTGCTGTGGACGCTTCCAAATAGACGCCGCACTCCGTTAAGGCTTATGAACAAGTATTGGAGGCATATTTATTCCGTTAATTAATTATAATTAACTTTTATTTATTTATTTAACATGACTTATGCAGTTGATTCATTTAAAATCAGTCAGTATTCCTTTCACAAGCATATCATGTAGTTCGCCTATCGCCGCACGACCTTCACGCCATGCTTCGTCGTAGCAGAAGACACAGCGAGCAGGACGTCCTTGAGCCTATAAAATGACTAATAATACCATGTCTAACTGAGAATTCTTTTCCAACATTGATAGTTTTTACAGGTTAATACTAATAAATATTCACTAGAGCTGAGGGGCCCTGAAATACAACGGTAAGTTCAGGAGACGAATTTTCCTATTCTTCGCAACGTAAACTACCTTCCTGTTACGTCAGCATGAAGGCAGCGCACCCCGCCATTTCAGAGCCTTTTCAAATGGCCTTAAAATTAACATTTAATTCTCTAGTAAACTGGGATTTCTCAATACAAACTTTTTGCGTAACTTAAATACATTTATGGCAGGGCACAAATCGCAATTAATGAAGTCCGTTTTCTTTGATGAAGGAAACTACCCTATTTTATTTAATTCTAGATAATTTTGACTACCAATTATTTGCTAACTATAGCTAGCATACCATTCAAATCTTGATTAAAAATGCTCGCTTGGTAATGGTTCACCCCCTGGCATACACCATCGCGGTGAGTTGCAGGGTATTATACAGATATCAACAGATATGCTGTAGATATGTTGTCTACATTCTGTTACTTGCGTTTAGAAGTGCCGGACCCACACGATGTTAATGAATTCTTATTGTGTACTCTTGTAGCAATAAGTGCAAGTATGTTAAGAAGGTCGTAGATCATTAGCCACACAATCGAGATGACAGGCAGGGTACCTTGTTGATGCAGGTGAAGCACGCATCAAGGCAAAACTAATCGTTACGATATATGTACGTAAATAATATAATACAATACAACTTAACAAAGGAGATATGCTTGTGAGAAAAGGATTTTAATGAAAATACCTGCAAACTCTGTCTCTTAATTGAAGAGGACGTAGAGACAGGAAATTAGTATTAGGAATGAATGAGTGAGAGGAAGGAGGAAGGGGGTATTCGTTTTCGTCCTGAGATTGCCGAGGGCACCCGGGTTCACAAACCGTGAAGACGCCCCGCGTCATCTCGTCGTGAGTATTTACCCACCTTAATGGAAGCAGATACGCCCCAAGGCCGAAAGTGAAACGTATTTACGCCCGGGAGTCATTTCCAACACCGGATAATCTTGTGACACGCACCAAAGAAGCGAGAATACCGCAAATCTAACATGCTCAAGTTTCTCTCGTCTCGGTTAGGACCTATAAGCTAACTCTCTACACTGTAAAAAGTAAATCTGATTTTAAGGTACAAAAGCGATATGAATTTCAGATGCAACAATTTTAAGACAGGGTATGTTGAATTTCAGCAGTAATATCTTGTCTAAAAATAAGGCAGGTGAACGACTGAAAATCAGACCATCCAGAATCCTGCTTCCTCTGCTTCCTGCTTAACTGCTCCTGTACCAACCATCCATGTTCCTGCCTCTTCCGCACCTTGCATCCGTGTTCCTGCCTTAAACCAGACAGCGCTTAAATTCAGATCGCACTGAAAATCAGATCAACTTTTTACAGTGTATCGAAGTGAATTTAATCTATATCTTCAATGCAGTATTACTTGTCTTATACCTTTTCATGTACGAGGAATCAGCTACTTTTCCCTTGTAAGACCTCATTTGGAATACGCTGCCAGTGTATGGGATCCCTACGAAATCGGTCTAAATAACGAACTTGAACGTGTGCAGCGAAGATCGGCAAGATTTGTAAAGGGACGGTATGATAACCTTATTAACGTAACCAGTCTATTAAATGAGTTACATTGGAAATCATTGCCAGATCTCAGGTTGAAATTTAAGACTTTATCTCTTACACAAATTCCAAGACCATATTTTCAGTGATGATGTTAAACATATTTTGCGGACCCCAACTTACTATGGTAGGCTGGACCATAATCACAAAATTAGAGAAATTAATTCCCGAACTGACAGATTCAAAATGTCCTTTTTCCTCGTAGTATTTGGGATATGAATAACGGTAAATATATCCAGTACGAGTGTAGCAATGGATAACATTGGTTGCCGCATGTTGGTATAAGAACTTAAAGCTAATCCAACTAATAGCATGTTTTTGCATGCATGGTTTGCTATTTTTCTTTTTTTTAATTGCGTATTTTTGAACAGTGCTTATACAAGTACTAATCCTTTTTTATGCATGACATGTAGTGCATGTTTGGTGAGAGTTCACCCCCTGCCACACACCTTATGGTGGCTAGCAGGGTATTATGGAGAAGTAGATGTAGATACCTTATAACATATGAAAATTTAGGATAATTTTTGATATTTTGGAATAGTAAAAAGACTCGAATTGTAGTACCTAAAACAGGATTTATTCTCCCCATTTAAAATGTATTTCTGCTGTTGTATCACCGCTTAAGTCACACCCTAGCCTGGCTTCCACGATGTTTCGCAGATACAGATTTAAAGCAATGCATTGAATTACATTATATTTGGATGTTATTAGTTTATTATTATATGGGAATTCAATGCTTGAAATTCTAAAGGTAATGGGGGCGTTTACTCGGAACCGAAATCGCAATTTTGTACACGAAATCGTTAGATGGTAACGAAAAAAGAATTTTAGTGAAAAAATTAATCTTCTAACCACAACCATTCACTCATAAATCAAAAATTAAAATAAGCAAAAGGTGACGCCCACCGAAAATGCTGCTGTGATAACATTGACGTTATTTTCATCCCGTCCTTGACTGCTTTCAGGGGAGAGAAAGGGAGTGGAGGGGGATTCTCGGAAGGTCTGCTCGCACAGATGCTGTCGCAATCATTCCCATTGGCCGAGTCAGCTGTATCCCCCCCCGCCCCCCATTGCGATAAGGCAAAGTAGCTTCGCGAACTCAGTTCTGATTCGACGAAGCCGACATACGTCAGAGGTTGCACCACGCCCAGTTTTCCGAAAGGGTTAAAAACATCAGTTTTTCGCCGCTTATAACTCGGGAAATAATTGTCGGATCAAAAAACGGAAAAATACGGGTCTTTTTATTTTACAAACTCTATCGGATTCGGAAATAAAAAAATATGGTAAACGACCCCATTGGAGTATCCTATAATGACCGAAGAATTATTCACAGTTTGTATAAAAACCAAGTAGATGTGGATAAATTTGGACCCAGACGTGAAGCAGTAAGAATAAGGAAAGAAATGAGTCAAGGCAGTCAAGGCCCGTAATGTTTAATGTTTACATTGAGAATTTACATTTACTACATTTACATTGACATCCACGGAGAAAAATTAAACATGTTGCGATTTACTGATTGCATTGCATTCATAGCTGAGACAGAGAGATCTGAATGAGAATTTAGTACTCATGGATAGGACAATGGCCACATATCAGCTGAAGATATGTACGAAGAAAACTAAGATATTGATATGCAGCAAGAAGGAAGAGGCCAAAACTAATTTCAAACTAGGAAAACAAAAATTGGAAGAGGTGAAAGAATTTTGCTACCTAGAAACCCGAGTAACTAACGATGGACGAAGCAAGAAAGCAATAGTCAGTAGAATAGCCCAGGCAAAGAGGGCATTCTAACGAAAGAAGAACCAACTACAGCTGGAAACACGAGCTTAGAAGTAAGGAAGCAATTCATCAGAACGTACATCTGGAGCATAATTCTTCACGGTGGTGAGACACTGATTATGACAGCAGCGGAGAAGGAAAGGTTGGAAGATTCTAATTGTGGTGCAACAGTAGAATGATGAAGATTAAATGGATTGACCGAGTAAGTAACGAGGAAGCCCTAAGAAGAATGGGAGAAAAGAAAAGTCTTCTGGATACTCTAAGAAGAAGACGGGACAACTTAATCGGCCATATCTTGAGACACGATGTCCTGATGAAGACACTCGTCGAGGGAAAAGTATACGGGAAGATTGGAAAAGGCAGGCCTCGTATGAGATACATGAAAAAGGTTGTGAAGGATGTAAAAGAAAAGAATTACGTCAATATGAAGAGGTTGGCCGATAGAAGAATCGAGTGGAGGTCTGCGTCAAACCAATGTCTGACGAAGCGATTGATGGATTGTTGACCGATGATGATGATGGCTGAATTATATGAAAGCCACCGCTCAGTTGTGAGGCAGGGAGCGTATAATCAGCAAATATACAATGATGGTTACAATATCACTCAATAAGAGACTAGTATTTATATATACTTTATATGAAAGTTATGCATTTTAAGTTTTGCTGAGCATGCAGGAAGGTTTTCAACAAAAACTACACTTCCACAATATGTGTACAGGCTCCAGCAGGCATGCGAAAAAATCTCTACTCCTAATCATCTCCTAAACACCTCACCCTGTCACAAACCCTCGCGGTTGCTCGCAAGGTATTGGTGTAGAAAATCACTAACGAGTAACTCCGGCTTAATCTGCATTAATGTATTTGTGATATGGTTGTGCAACTGTATCATCTTATGAAGGGATGGCATTATTATAAGGGCATGATTCACATCCATTTGGCACCCTGTAAGCCATCGCAAGGGTGTGTAGTATGGGATGAACCAGCACAAGACATGCATTAGCCATCAGGGAGAACACTCACTACCATGCAGACATGCAATGAATACCACCTCGTTTAAATACTACTTACACGAAATCACGAGTCACAGTGTTACCACTCCGAGGAAAACATTAAGGTGGTTGGAGCGATTTTTGTCCGTGTACAGATTTATACGAGGGACGAACCAATATTTGAATTTATTGTTACAGGCATATATTTTCCTAATCTTATCTATATATCTACCAGAATAGCGTGGGTGCTTAGTTATTACCTTGGAGTCGGAATACTAGCTAAGGGCTCCGTGCCAATTCAGAAGTATTAGTCCGTCTTGCTATCTTTTCTCATCTACATTTACATCTACGCGATACCCTGCAAGCCACTAGGGTGTGTGGCAGGGGGTGAAGATCACCAAAACAGGCACTATTGCCTTGCTATTAGGGTACTACATGACAACATGCTAAAAATATGGGTCACATGCAGCTACATGGTTAGTATCTACATAATAATAAAAGAATTGGTTGTTAATACATGTATCATGCACTACAGACTACTTTACAAAATTTCACAGTCTGTTCAATTTTAAGTACACAGACACTAAGTTATACAAAATTTCACCTACCTATCGCTTTGCTATGGGATAAAACTGACATTTGAAATCTTTCGGTACGATAATCTATCTGCCTAATCTTATCTGATAGAATCTAGCATAATACGCTGGTATTTTTAATATATTCTCCAGGAGGATCCCCTATCCCAAGGTCTACAGCAACGCCGTTACACCTGCCTCCGTCCGCAACAATCATTTGAGTCGCCCTTTCGGGGGTAGGTAGGAAGACTATAACATACAGGAGAGCATATTGTTCTGCGCTGGTGGAATGATTAGCCGCGATCAGCGAATAATATGTCCCGAACACGCGTAAAAGAGAAGGGGTGGAATGCTAAACGCCGGACGTGGTTTCCATCGATTGAATAATTAGGCAGTACGTTAGCAGCCAGAAATATCCAACCCCTCTTTGTAGGCCATCAAAATCCCATTAGTGCATCACAAAATATTTCATGCGAGGGTAAAATGGCTCTGATCCCTCACTCGCGTTGTTGTTGTTGTTGTTGCGCCCCATTTGACATACGGCGATGCCTGGAAACCAAAAATGTGCTTTCCTCTGTGCTATTCCATGCACCTAATATTTTCCTTTCTTTCCAGCGTTTGCCCTACATTACAGCTACAGCATTTTCTGCACAATTCCGTCATTGTTATCAATGTTCTACATTCATTACATCCTCCCCTGTCTTGGATACCCTTTACTCTTTGTCGAATGGTTGGTTTTTGGCGTAAAATTTTAGATACTGTTTTTCATAATGAGACAATTCCTCTGGCATGCATGATAAATTTGTCTCAGAATAAAAATTACTTTATATGTTCGCACAAATCTCTATTTGGAGCGCTTTGAAAGCCAATATCATAAAAACATGTGATTCAAAATTGCATTATTTACTGTTTAGTATCCCTTAAAAATGTGTTCAATCTATCCATTCCAAAATGAATTTCTCCAAAGATATTAAAATATCCGAACCTCCAAACCTTTAAAAAAGTATTTATTACCGACCCCTGATACCTATAAGATTATGATGAAAAAAGCAGGCGGTTCGTGGGCACATCTACGGTTAGGCATGTGGTCTCACGAGCCAAAAGGAACAAAATCATTGTGTTCCTGATATACGGCATTGATCAATGATAACCTCTCAATGGTTTTTTACCTTTTTTATACACTACAGTCTTGTAAGAAAATGCAAAAAAATAAATAAGAAACCTAAGTAATGACCCTAATGAGAAAACTCATGGGAATGTAAATAATGCCTTCAGTAGTGTTTTAATTTCAGCATGGCGTAACGAGAGACGAGACATTCTTGCAGGTCATTCACTGTGCCTAAAACGACCAACGGAGGGGGAAGAGAAACACATCACTCACGCTGAAAAAAAGCAGAATATAACACCGCGCACGAGTGAAATGGCACAGTACCTACTGAAAACAAATGAAACGGCGATATATGAGAAATAAAAATCGAAATATTTCCGGACGAAAAAATAAAATCAAAACCTTTTAAAGCCACAGAGCACATGGGCTACATCCTGAGAAGCTGGTGGCATTCGCTAGCTCAGCGAGAAAGAGTTGGACGTTGGGAACGTCTTGAGGGGAACGTGTGAAAGTCCCGATAATCCCCGCAGCCCGTGGTGTGTGTGTGTGTGAGAGAGAAGGGGGAGGTTCGGGAGCACTTCAGGAAGCCTGGAGAGTGCGAAAACAAATATCCACCAGTCGGAGCGAGTTATTTTTCAGACGCGCGACAAGTCGCAGGGATCGCACCCCTCTTTTAAGTGGTGCCCGGGAATGTTCCCTGCAGCCTTGGGGGGTGGGGGAGGGAAAGGAAGGGACCAAAACAGCGCACACCGCCGCAAACCGCAGCGGGTTCTTGGGAGAAGCTGCGAGTTCCCCCCTAACCCTCCCCCCCTCAACCCTGACGGGGTATTTGTGGGGGAGGAAGGGGCAACGCCCCCTCCCCGTGTTGTACGACCCAGCCCTCCCGCACGGACCTCTCTCGAGCCACGCTCGGCTACTTTTCCCTCGTCCCCTTCCCACGAGCCCTAGTCGCCCCTGCTAAACTTCCGGATCCCTTCCGTGTGGGGGAAGAGGAGGAAGCGACGTCGGGGCGCGGGGGTGGAATGCGAGACCCTTAACTCGCCGGGATGACTTGGGGAGCGGGATGAAGGGAATGCCAGTCACGGGAGCGGGTGCCGGAGACAGGGCATCAATGCATTCGGATCCGAGTGGCGGGATAAATATCGCCGTTGGGAATATCGAGACCAAAGAGATGGCATCTCGGAAGAAAAGGTGGGCTGGGAATCGAACCATGGAGCATAGGCTTCACGTGCCAATGCGCGGATTACCAATACTATTGGGAAGTCATCCATTTATTACTGAACCCAATGTTTCTTCTTTTTTCACCCTCTTCCTCCCTATGACGCCCTGCAGCATAATCTAAACCCCCTATATGTTAGATAAAATTAAAAATCGACAAAATAAATTCCACTTTTCTCAGTAACAGTGGAATTTATTCCGAGCGAATTTTCTATTTCCTCGGTTGTGTATTTATTTCAGCAGTTCAAGCCAGAAACCATTTCCTAGAGACCCTAAATCACATAACGCTTTAAATGAACCTCTTTATTGTGGACTAAAAAAGACAACACTCATGTCTTATTAACATGCCGATACAAGTATTAATTTCAGCTGGTTTCATGCCTTCCCACAGTTGAGTTTATATTACACTATCTAACAAAAGATTTTGATACTCTTAATAATTTTAATATAATAACTATGCAGCAGTAAATTTTAGTCAAGTGACCTCAAATAACATTCTCAAAACTATCCTATACGATGTTTCAACCAGAAGTGACACTTAGTGCAATGCCAAAAATTGTGGTTACAACAGTCAGCTTGTTTTGTGAGATGGACAGGTGATGACCACTGTTTTTTGTATTTTCGATACGGGTGAAGGAATCACCTATTCCAAAAATTGCAAAAGAGCCAATCAACAACTAAACAATACTATAAAACAATTATAAACCGTTTGAGTGAATAGCGGTGAAATAAAAGTATAAGATTGGCGCGCAAAAATGTCATCTTTAACCAATTTCGTGCAATTTCGCCATTAACATGGCGAAATTGCACGAAATGGGATTTAGTGTCGAGTGAATATGTAATAGGTATCTTTGGAGGGAAAAGAAGGTAGTTGGAGGAAGTTTTTCAGAGTAAGGAATAGGTGGATAGAATAGATAAATAGGGACGACAAAACACTCAATATTGGCCCGTAACGCTAACATAAGACACCATGGATCGATGACTAGACCTGAAAAGCAATAGAATTTCAGAACTAACATGTAAGTGAAACAAGATCAACGAGGGAATTGAAACTTTTACTTCCTCAACAACATTTGGGGAGAAAAAATGGATATACACATTTTTTTATCGCTTATTATTGGCTGTTTACACCGAAGTCTCCACTATATCATTCGTATAAAATAGGGATGGGTCGGTTCCACTTTTTTTCGGTTCCGGTTCCGGTTCGGTTCTTAACTTCGGTTCTCGGTTCCGATTCTCGGTTCCGGTTCTTAATTTACCACTTACTTTGCATTGCTCAATGGTAAGATAAGATAATCAATAATCATATTCAGAGACATACTGCTTGAAAAAGAATTCTTCATAATAGTTTTGTGTTTATGTAATTTTAATCCATTTTTACCCTTTATCTGAAAATATTTATAGAACTCAAGCACTTTTGGTTTTATACTCGTTACCCATCCATGGATGGAGGCGGTCGCCCGCCCAGCAGACGACGGGTGACCGCTTCCACTCGGCCATTTCTCCGTTAAGGCCACATTCGTGACACTTCGGAAAAGTCCGATAGAAAGAAAAAATGTCTTCGGGTTGTGCCTCTCTCTTTATCTCTCGCACACAGGCAGGCGACCCTCGCCCGTATTTTGCGACCGTGTGCAGGCCTCTACTAGTTACTGAAGTATTCCGTCTCTTAGGAGACACGATTGGACTCTTCCCTCGAAAATTTATTTTATGCCTCTTTTCCGCATGCTTTTTCAGGTTAGGAGTGGATTTACATGCACCCCTGTAAATCAGAGAATGACAAATATTACGCTTTGCGAAATTTTCATTTGCTGCATCAACCGTGAAGTATTTCCACACTTCGGAAGACATTGCGAAGGATTCAACCGCGTGAGTAAATTAAGGCGTAATTTCACCAGCTATCGATATGTTTAAAATATCGATAGGTATGATATAATATCGATAGGCATGCCGTATTTCGATAGCACTTCATTTATCGACATGCGACTTAGGAAGCATTCATCTGGGCCTGATATCTGGGATCTGGGCACATACGAAGTGCTAACAGTGCTGATTCGTATGCCATGGCTCTTGATGGTAACTTGGCACTACCTTGCGCGGTTGATTTTTTCACCATTGGCTTACATCTCAGTTAGACCATCTGTGTGACATGCGTTGACATAAATTTACGTGTACCATTTCCGTCGTTTCAAAAGATTATGCTTTCCTATCTCGTTTCGGAATCTTTCCGTGATGCCGTGATTATATTTAATGGCGATACGTTAGTTATGTATAGAGCGCGGAAAAAAAGTCTTCAGTTTTGCAAAAAAAAAGTCGCCTAAAAAGGCACCAATATTTTTGAAAAAAGTCTCTCAAAAGTCTGAGTTATTTCCGTGAGAAAGTTGCTGAATTTAACTGAATTGTTGGAGAAAAGAGCCTAGAGATGCTAGTCCAGGCATTAGGGGATTTTACTTGGAAAAATTAGAGGTAGTTCTGGAAATTGATTTATCCTATTTTTTTGGGTCGCTGAATCCGAATTTCTAACTTTCCACCAAAAATTCACCCCGCAACCCCCCAAAATTTTGAAATTAACACTCAAAAAATCGCTTTTTTTAGTTTTTAAATCGTTTAGTTTTGATTTTAGGAAAATCTAATCAAATAATCGGAAAGTAGACAATATAAAAAACAAAAAAGGTATTCTAACATTTTGACGTAGAACTAACAGGGGGGGGAGCGCGTCCTGAAGTATGCGCCTCGGCGTCGCGGGGCTGTATGCTCCAAGTTATGCAACCCCGCTTAACCACTCATGTCGTTTATATTCGCTCTCCCGTCTCCCCATGGTTCATTTTCTTCGAAACTCACCCTCCCATCTCATTGTTCCTCTATTTCAAAATCTGGAAGTCCCCAGCACCCTACCTCTTACTAAAAAGGCATTAGATGACAAAGAGGGTGGAAGTACACTCCATTGTAAAACCTTGGAAACGGCGTTTTTCAGTCAAATTTAAAGGGTAAATTTTATAATATACAATACAAAACAAGTTTTTACATAGAATCAATAATGTTATAAGGCAGTTGAAACATGATTCAATAGTTCAAAACTTAGTTTTCTGCTCAAGAAATACCGAAAATGAGAAAAAAGTACTTATTTGTTGTCCATTGTACAGGTCAGAACCCCTATTTTCGGGGAAGCTGAGGACCTTTTTCTCTTGTTTTTCGCGATAATTTTAAAATCTTCTTCTCCGCTTGATCGCAGAAGAGGGTCCAGGTTCATCTACGTCATGCTTGCCTCGCTACAATGTAGGCTCATTTAATGATCATCTGCACACGATGTGACGCGTTCACCTCGTCGGAAATTCTAGATGATCTTTCATATAATTGCATCATTTTTCCACTAATCTCCTAAACAAAAGCGGAGTGCTACCATACAGTGTAGCGCTGTCGGCTTGTCAGCAGACCACCCGGGTTCAAATAAGCTGGTTCATAATTAGATCAATGCATTCTTTCAGATCAATCTATCCCTTTGTGAAGTCTTTCGACACCCTCAGCAAAAAAAACTCGAAGTGCGAGGTGGCCCAGGGAAAGGAACAATATGTGAATTTGACATGCAAATGGATAAGTGCGGGGTGAGCTCTACCCTCACCTATCCAAACCAACCTTCGGGTTGAAGCACTGAGTGAGTGTGATTATTTCATGAACGGTGGAGCAATAGAAAGATTTCGTTGCAGTTTCCGGAGCTATTATTAAAATTTCGCATTAACAATTGTTAGGAGCTTACATTTTACAGTACATCTCTGCTCCGTGTAGTACCGCATGAAAAAACAGATGCGTCCAACACACAGTTGAACAAATGTGATCACAACAGCCAAATATTAACTTAGGCATGCGGTTTAAATAAAAAGGCCCATAAAAGACTCATAATCAGAAAAGTCCCGTCACGCCAAAAAAAGTCCCAAAAAGTCTCTAAGAAAGTCATTAAAAACTATTTTATTTGATGAGATTGGTGAAGATTTGTATTTAAAACCACAAAAGTCCCACTTTTACAAAAAATCAAAATAGTTTTTTTCCGCGCTCTAGTTATGTATGATACGCGTAAAATAAACCGAGTGTGCACTTTCAACCATGGTTTTGTCATTAGCAACATATTTCTCATAAACTTAAATATTTTAATTCGTATGTTACTGCAAATACTTAGTTACACTCTCCCATTGGAAGATAATACCAATATCAGCTTTTATATCCCACGCGTGCATTTTTATTCACGTTTCATGGCACAAAAATTTTTTAAAGTTAAACATGACCAGTTAACCCAACGTTTTTGTAATGATTGTCCATTTATAGTCGAGTAATCAAGAAAGCAGAATGGTCAACGGAAACAGTTGATAGTTACTTGGCTGAACACGACCCTTGCATCAAGGGAAGAAGAAACTTGATAAAACAATATAGTTGTAATTGACCGCATATTGTGGGTGCCTTTCATTTACGGCTATCTTTGCGCTGACAATTTTTCAAATAGTCGATTGTCGTCTGCTATTTACTGCGTGGTGAAGTGGACAGCGTTCTCTTGCATGAGCAAAGTTAATGCTATTGTACAAATGACGAATAATTTGCTGACTTAACGAAAGCGATGTCCAAAGCATGAATGAAATCTTCTAAAATCTATACACTATATTATGATATAATTTACGAAAATGATATGAGGGCTCGCACCTCCAAAGGAGGTGGACGAAACACATACATATCAATCAGTAGGTATATCCTTATTACGGTGGTATTTCATCACTTACTAGAATTGGATGTAATAAAATAAATCATATGGTCTTTTAACGACTGAATTAGAATAATTCACGGCAACTTTGAAACATCTAAGTACACTATTTCACCAGGTTTTAATGTGAAGCCTCCGTTTTCAGAGTGTGAGCAGGTTTCAAACTGGTTTTCGCGCCAATTATTTCGGTACCGATTATTTTTGGCCTCGGTTCCGGTTCCGGTTCTAAGCTCAAGAACCGGTGGAACCGAGAACCGAAGAACCGAACCGACCCATCCCTAGTATAAAAATTAGGAATGTGAATGCTATATTGTTTTCTGGAAGCTTTGTGTGACATTTAGTCAAGATTGTATAGATACAAATCTAAATGTATTTAATAGCTAAAATGTACACCTATTCGTCCCCGCCATCTAGTTAGCTCCCGTTGATTAATCCGGTTGTGCGCTCGGTTAAATGTTTGCCAGAATGAGAGCGGTTTTCCATTTTACACTTTGCAAGGCATTCCTGAAAAGTTCTTTTCACACTCTCTCTCTCGTAATCTTATAATATTTTTACCTGTCTTAATATGTGTCCATTGCCACACACTCTCTACGTCTACATAATGCCAAGCGAGTCACCGCATGGGTATGTGGCAGGGGGTAAACCATCACACTGCATGCATTATAAATTGTATAAAATAGGTTTACACTCACTAAAACGCAAGCATGCACAAACAACTATTCCATGCATTAACTACTTGCATGCACCTGAGAGGCGCAATGCTACGACTCCGAGAAAAATATTAGATATGAAGTTACGAGACACATAAAATGATAGCTATAAATGAAAATTGATCGTTAGTTTATACAGATTAATGCATGGGTTAATGATCTTTTGTCATTCCTACAAATTATTTCAATATAACCTTATATTTTCAAAATTATTCTGGAATTAGTACTTTTAAAACATGTTTACGTATAGGTTAAAATACAGATTAAATCTATCACAGAAATTTAAGACGGATAGCTTTACTGGAGATGTTAGATATATATTTTAAAAAACTAGAGTATTACGCTAGATTCGATGAGATACATAAGATTAGAGAGATAGATTGTCGTACCGATAGATTTAAAATGTCACTTTCTCCCCTATTATTAGACAACACAAGAGGCAGCCTAGTAAAAGGATAGGTAGGCAAAATATTGTAGAGTACCTAGTCTGTAGCGCATGATGCATGTATTGACAACCAATGCCTTTATTACTATGTAGATATTAACTATGTAGCTGCATGTGACTCATATTATTAGCACGATTCCATGTAGTAGCGTAGATGCATGTCAATATTGCATGTTTGGTGATCTTCAACCCCTGTCATACACCCTCGCGATGGCTTGCAGGGTTTTGCGTCGGTGTAGATACGTTAACAAATCGCTACACTCTAAAATCTCTTAAAAAAGTCTTCAATACCTATTAAGATTTCCCATTAGATCCTACGTGTGCTTGCGGCTTGCAGGGTGCTATACAATATAGGTCATGTAATATCATCCATAATAGGTACCTTTCATTTTCATATCTATTCCTTTCTTACTCATCTCTCTGCAATATTTGTAATCTCTCTCTGTAATATTTCTCAAAATCCGATTGGTTAAGCTGACCCCAGAAACTTTATCTCGAAATTTGGGAAAGTTAGGAAGGGTGAATGGAAGCATATCGTATTCCAGCAGAGAAAGTTGGCCAGCATCAAGAGGGAATCTCGAATTGAACTACTGGCCACCGACTTTTGGCCGCCTTTGTGTTTAAAATTGCACCAACCCCGACGATACCTCATTGGCGTCGCATCGGTAATTCATCACCTGGCGAGCGTGAAAGAGGGATGAAGTTCAGAGGGAATGTCAGGCACCAGGAGGGATGTTGGAGGTTAAATATCGATGAATCTGAATCGAAATGTTGTACCCAGCACGATACAGGAGGAGAAAGGATAGATAATTCAAAACAGGACGTGAATGTGAAGTAGCAGGTATAAAGAGAGAGGGAATGTCATTTTGAAAGTCCAGTGGTCTTGCTGGAGCACCGTTGCTTTCGGATAATTCATTGCTATATCCACCGGAGGTAATGAATCAAAAATTTACATTGCCGCTGGGGAAAGTTAGAGTTAACAAATAACAGTCAGTGAAATAGGGGGTTGACACCGAATGCAGAGGGAACCAGAATCGCTAGATAACTGGCTAGCTATATCAGAGGCCAGAGTTCGATTACTGAAAATGAGCAGAACTTTTATAGTACAAATCGGAGCCTTTTCATCAGACATCAAGATTTAATTATATAAATAAATTATGTTCTTCATCACCCGGATTATACTTTAACTTTGAGTCCGCATAATTTACCCAACTACGCATCCTTTAGTTAATCGAAATTCAACGTTAGTAGGGTTTCATTTACATTTTAAATGTGATGACCACCGAGATACTTGATTGGATATTTGTTGACTACAGAAGATACCAAATAGGAATAGGTTCCATACCACTGATAAGATTTTACATCGTTTCTCTCAAGTAAAATAAAAACTGTTCTTTTCACCTACAAAATCGGAAATGTTCAAAAAACTTTATCAAATTATGGTTATGTTGAAAAGTAACATATTTAAAGGACGTTTTATTACGAAAATACTTTAAATGCAAACTATTCCTTCGAGAAAAATTAAATCTCAGCATACACATGTGTTAAATAATTAGTATCATTGAAACTATAGTAGCATTTTACTTTGTAAAGTCAAACCTTTATGTTGCAAATAGTGGATGAAAAATAATCCTTGCTAAACACTTTGTGGTGACTCGTAGAGGATTACGTAGATATAAATGTAAAAGGAGCCGAATTTATTGGAGCATACGCTATGTAACATAAATTTATCTTCCCTGTAAAATAGTTTTGATACCGTTTAACTACCTTAAATGCAGCACGCGCACAATATTTTCAAAGTTTTAATCCCATCTTCAACTCAATTTCAATGTCAATGCATGAGATATTGATAAAACTACATAATTTTATAGCCTCTTATCGTCTCATCGGTACGTAAAGCTTTACCTGATGGAAAAGGTGCTATTCAGGGGTGTGCTTGACAGCCAGGAGTTGTTTATCAGGGTACTATATGGGTATAGGTGAACCTTTAGTTAACGAGGACGTTAAGTTCGTGAGGCAATTACCGTAAGCGCATGTTTCGTCATGCAAATAGACACTGATTGTCAGCGTTCGGGCGTTTACGCCAGAACGTGGGCTCATAATTAGAGCGACGCATCCTCCAATGGAATCCACGTTACGAAAAATTGAACCACACACCATCAAACTGAGGTCTGCGCGTATCTCCCATTGTACTCGAACAGTTTCAAGCACGGAACACATATCCATACCCGAACCGCCGATGGCAACTCGTCCGGTACAAGGGGGGTTGCGCGGAAGATAGGACGAGCCCTGTTTGGAAGGAGGGTTGTAGGAATGGGTTGGGAACTTGTTGGGTGGGGGAGGCGGGATTGTTTACACAGGCCTCAAAGGGGTGACCCTCTGGGACAACGGCGGAGGTCGTGGAGCCCTGGCCGCATCGATCGAATAAGACGCCCCCGCCGCCAATACGACCCCTGCCCCTCCCTTCGCTCTTACGGCCTCCCTCCCTGATACACCCCTTCATCCGCTCCCCTGTCTGACTGGCTATTATCCTACGCGAAGCCTCACCGCAGTCCTCCGGCTCACCCCATCTCAACCTCCTCAACCCGTCAACCAACCTTATCTCCTTCCTCGAGATGATGCCCCTCCTCCCGTATAGTTTGAGGCGCCCGGCTGGTTCCCTCCGGTTCTCCCACAGATCCCTTTCCATTTGCCCTCCTTCCTCTTCTCCCGCCTCTCCCACCCGCTTTCAGGGCCTCGCCTTTCTTACGCGTCGCTTCCCGCAATTGCATTAATGCCCCTTTCGCGCCTCCGTCGCCATTCCATTCCGTCACCCCTTAGCTGGAGGGAGGGAAAGGGGTGGCATCCGAGAACGTCCATCTTCAAAAAAGGCTCCTCTTTTATTTTCATCTCGAGAAAATAAAATGACGCCCTTCCCGGTCGTTATAATCGGAGGTGGGAGGGTGAAATTGGGGAGGTTTAAAAACGATAGTTTACTCAACTTTTTGTTCTAGCGACCCACTTCTCGCCAACTCCAGTCAAGTTGCCACAAAAGCTTCAGTGCTTTCCCAATGTACTTGGTACTTATTCAAGTCAAGCGACCGACATTTAAATTATATGGGTAATAAGGTGGAGATAAGAATGTTCCAGGAAACGGAGGGAGGGTTAACAAAAATCCAGCGTCGATATTTGCCTGCTCTGACGAAAGACGGTTAGTGTCCCTTCCAACAGATGGAATATTAAACTTCAGTTGTTCTCCGTACAACGCACAATTACAGACCACTATAGCAATGAAAAATGTGTATCAATGCTGAGATTCAAATCCAGCCTACTGGGATGGGAAACCAGTATCCCAGCATCCCCTTTCCTTTACGTACACTTTAATCGAAGTAGCGAAGAATTTGGTTCCCCAACTGCTCAAGCTATATTGAACTATGCAAACTAAACTAATAATCTTACACAGACGAAAAATCCGTTTCTGAGGCGGGATCCGAACCTACAACCTATGGGTTGCCAGGCTAGCACGTAACCATCCTGGGTACCGTCGCTGACATTTTTATATTTTTAATAGTATTAACTTTATTCTTCTCTGCTTGGTTTTAATTAGGTGCCTATTTATACGCATGAATGCCTCTTCCCCAAAACTATTTATTTAAATCACTTAATTTCTGCCTCCTTTCATGCCATTTGGTATCCCTTTTCTTTCCTTCTATCTTCTTCGCTTAATCACCTTCAATAGCGGTTTTAATCATACAAATGCCTACAATTATTTTTTCCGTTTCCGTACATTGCCTCCTCCTAATTTCTGCTGTGCTGTACCTAACCCACCATACGTAGAATATTTATCATTTTTCCACTGTACTTTTGCCGTACTCAACTAAAACTACATTTCAAAAGCCTCCACTTTTTTATCGTCATCTTTCTGGTCCTGGGGGGTTGTGTTTGAAACTGTCGGGATTATTTCGAATATAAACCAAGGATTCACGTGGTATAAACACGAATGTTTCGCAAATTTGGTGTGTTTTAATCGCTGATTACAACATCATTGATTGTTTGCACTAGTGTTTTATCTCATCTGGGCGCTCTATATTCGAGACAAATGAGAAAAACTCAAGTGAAAATAATTATGACATTGTAACGCCCAATGAAGACAGTACATTTGCAAACCATTCGTGTTTATATCACGTGACTCCTTGCTAACCTATCCGAGATAATCCCATCGGTTTCAAACACACACCCCCTGGTCTCTAAAGTATATTAACTCGCTCATCCTCTTTATAGAGCTCTTCACAAAACTCTTGGTTCCATTCCCGCTCCAGGTTCTTTCCAGAATAGTCTTTTCTTTGTAGCTGGCTGCTTAGCTAATGCTAACCTTCCCCTTACCTAATTTAGGGCATGCTCTCCTCTTCCAACAAGCTACATGAGCAACTTCACGTTTTCACTCTTCTCAGTGACTCGTGTAGATTTGGAGAGTTAAGAGTATTCCTATTGAAATACCATGAAATGAGAAAGCATATTTGTTTTTCCCTGCACTCGATAAATTCTGAATTTTTATAGAAATTCAACTTATCAGACCCATCAACTCAAATTCATCCTACTAGAATCCATCAAAGAAACTACATGGTATTAACCGTTCGAGAGAAAACATACCTCTTCAAGTGGAATAAAAAAATTTAACGTTCTGATCTTCGAAGCACTTCACTACCTGACTTTGAGAGACAGTATTCCTAGCTCAATATGAGAGATCTGCCCAAAGTTTAGTTTGAACAGTGAGAGTATGGCTCGGATAGTGCCTAATCCCATTGAGGGTTTGACATTTACATTACAATGGACCTGGATCCTGACCTCAGGGTAACCCGCAATTTCACGCTATACAAAGTGCTTGATTCTCCCGCATCAAACACTAATTTCTACCCATATTAGCTATCTTGTAAGAAGATATTATAATCGATGGTCATCAAAACGTTGGTTTGACTCACTTCTCCACCAGATCCTCCCATCCTTGGTGGGTAGTTGCATGTTGGTATAAGGACTTTAATCTAACCCAGTAAACAGCATGTTTTTGCGTTATTGCTTTGCTACTTTAATATTTCAAAAAAAGTTAAGAATATAATATGGTTACTGATCTTTTTTATGCATGATGTGTTATGTATGTTTGGTGTGACTTCATCCCAAGCCAAATACCTTTATTGTCATCTTATCTAATTGTCAGCCGTTATTATTATGTAGATACTAACCACCTTGTTGCATGAGACCCTATTATGCAGCATGTTTCCATTTAGTAGTTTGCTTGAAGCCAATAATGCATGTTTGTTGACATTCACCCTCTGCCAAACACCCTCACGGTGTCTTGCAGGATATTGCGTAGATGTAGTTTGCGTAGATGCATGTCCTTGCGCTACTTTAGTCTGGATTATAACTGCAGATGACCAAGCTATGGTTATTCGGTCCAGCCATGGAGATGCTGCCGATAACCAATGGGTTTTAGATCCAGAGCGGGAGGCGTGGCAATTAGGCTATTCATATTTGAAGTGAAGGAAGTCACTACGGGCAATAAGAAAAAATTGAGCATGAATTATTGAGGGCAAAAATTGCAACAGGTTAAGCACTACATTTACTTGCGAAAGGTTTTGTTCGAAGGGAAATATACTTAGTACGAATCGAAAAGCCGAATAATTGCTTTGATGAAGTAAACCTTAACTTATGAAGAGGAATTGAAAACGGTAACCATCAGTAGAGATGCAACAAAAAGTCCAGTAAACATTTCATCCTGAATCGTGGTGCTGTATGGCTTTGTAAAAATGGACCTTGGTAGTAAAGGGAGAGGAGCAATCGGAGGAATTTCAGGACACGTGTGTATAGAGAAGAATGAAGAGGATGCAATTGGCTGAAGGGAAAACGATTGAGGATTTGCTGGGGGGTTGGAGATGGGAGGAAAAGTTGCTGGAGGATAGAGGGTAGGAAGGTGAACCGAGTAATTAAAGGCGATGGTTCATTAAAGCCCATCGTCGCGTTAATACTGGAAATGATATGTTCTTTGGACGAGATGAAGAGATATAGGAAATTTTCCGAACGAAAGACGGTAATGGCGCGGCAAAAGAAACGCTACAAGTGGTGAAAGAGCGTTGCTCCTACTTCTTTGGGCGTAACTTTGTGGAAGTGCATTGTAATAATTAAAACTTTTTTACTTTTCTACCATCAATATTTAATAAAACCCTACCATGGTTTCAACACCTGTGCGTCAATTTCAAAGGTCACCGAGATAACAAGGTGAAACTAGCCTTAAATACAAACCGGATAGGGGGGGGTAAGAGAGAAGAAGGGGGGGAGTCGACTCATTTGCAGTTTTCTGTAGAGATTTTGGGGGGAATTGGAAATGGGATAAAAGGGACGAGCCCTGGGTTGGGTATTAGGATGAGACAAGAGAAAATGGAGAAGGCTATTAAAGTCTGTCAATTTCTTCAAAATAAATAAGTTGGGTACTGCCTACATTTCCAAATTTCAAGTTTCCCTAAGCAGTCCAATTTAATTTCTCTATGAATTTCTAAGTTTCTCTATTACCCGAGTCCATTAAATACCGGGCGAAACTTGATGGTCTTCTTTGGATGTGCACTTAGAGAAACTTGACCCTACTTTCCTCCCCTTTCTTATTCGCCCCCAAACTATACTATATTTAAGGTTTGTTTCACAGTGTTTTCTCATGACCCTTGAAAAATAAAAACAGGTGTTTAAGCATACGTAGCATTTTTAATAAAATACTTTGGTGAAAGAGAGTGACTGTCCATTAAAACCTACCCTAAATGCAAGAGCAACATGAATAAAAAAGAAGGAAAGCTTTAGTGCACAAACTCCATGTAGTTAATCTGTTAACAATTCTTCGTATTCGTTCTTACATACGCATTTCTGCAGCTCCTCCCGTAGGGACTGAATGAAAACGCCAAGGTGGATGTGAACGAATCACAAGAACTACCTGTTCACCATCACCCAATTCCTCCACACCGAATATTGCACCGTGCACGCTAGACAGGAAGTCCAAAATTCAATTTAGGTCAGAAATTCGGTTCCGCAGTTTTCGGAACTGATTCCAGCGGCCGATTTCACGCACGAGAACGAGATAAGCGCCGCGAAAGGAAAGAGGTCTGCACGCCCTTCTCTCAAACACTTTCGTACCATTCACACGACACTTACAACCCCTTTCGCGTTCTCCTCAGTTCCCGCTATCTCCTTTCATTCACTCTCTCACTCTCCCTCTCTCCCTCCCATCGCCTTCTTCCCTTACTCTCGGCCGCATTTCCTCGAGAGGGCGAGAGAAACTCGACTCCTTCTGAAATGGTGCGTGTCCCGCTCCGATATGAAGTTGAGCGCCAATGGACCGGATTCCGTGAAATGCGATACGAGGTTGTTTCTTCCGCCACGGAACGCCGCTTTGGTAGTAATTTATGAAACACAGAAAGAGAGGGGGCGGTGCTTCGGGCTGGGAAGCACTGAAGTCGCGCCCTCTCCCAGCACTTGTCCGCTCCGGCGACACACAAAGTCACAAGCAGCGTATTGATTTTTTTACAGAGCGACATCTCTTTAATTAATTTACGGCTCCCGTCGCGTCTTTGGTCCTTAGCGCAGCGGGAATGTCACCCATTGTGTTTCCGCCCGCATGCAACCATTACTGCGTCACCAAGATGTAGCTTGGACTCTTCATCGTTCTATTTTCACTGTAAAAAAGTGCTTAAGTCCCATTCTCCTATGTCGCAATGGTATTAAAAATACCTCTTGACACTTGATTCAGTACAAACTCCATGTTCCCTATCGAGCATTCTAGACATAGGGCGAAACAAATTGAGCAAGATGGAAGTCATTTTCAGACCAAAAACCTTTGCTTACGAAGTATCCTGCCAGGCTACTTCGAGGAGCTTTCGGCATAAGGTGATAAATCTCCGAATATTCATTCCCTTACATTCCATCACTTGTTAATTAGATGTAATAATTTAACACAGTGAGGGAAATGCACCACAAATTTTAAGTAGTAGGTATTACAGAACATAAAAGAAGAAATAATCAAAAGAGGAATATCCCCATTTTGAGGAATAAATACGTGAACAAATGTACGCGGCTTAGTGATATCTACACAATTTGTTTAATATTGGTTTTTAAATACATTAAATATGGATTTAAATTAAGACGTGTAAACTTAATTAAGGAAAGGGTGTATAAAAGAATAATAATGAAAATTATTAACAAGTTTTTAAAGGGGCATGAAGTAATACAAAAAATCTCAAAATCTATAACACATATTCTACTTTCCTCTTCGATTTATTTCATCATATTTCCGGTAGAAAATGTATCCAACTTGTTATGCCTATCATTACTTAATGAAACAGATACTGTTTACAGCTAAAACTATCATATCAACTTATTTTTACAAAAATAACTGATCTCCACTACACACGATTCATGAATGAAATACATTTTTATGGTAACCAGAGAGTAAATCCTATTTCTCAATAGTAAGGCCTCACCTGGACCATGCATTTATGATGCAACGAATCATTATATTAATTTTTATAGACTACGTATATAAATTGCTACCCAGGCATTTGAAGGGCTTTGTTGGGAAGCATAAGAGACTAGAAGGTTTGAACGTTTGGTCAAAAGTACTTTTAAAATTCGATAAGTAGGACGAATTTGAAGTTTTAGATATATTACCTTCTCACTCATCATCAGTGGAAAAGAAAGGAGTCGCAAAATATAATAGATTAACCGACAGACCAAGAGATATAACAATTTGTCTTTTCAACATGCAACAACTGACTGCATTGCAAGCAAATTATAATTCTTTTAAAGTCACTATGCAACGCACTTCATTAGGAATTCACGAAGTTTACGGAATAATGTCATCTATATGGCTGGTAACCTCTCACCCCTCCTTCCTGCTATATGATCTGCGGTATTCAATAATAGCCGCGAGACGTTCAACCAAATTTCAGGCATTGGAAATATTGATTCATTTCAATTTCAAATTTAATTATGAGGTGTAGAGTTCTAAAATATTTTGTCCCTTCAGCCGGCGATCGAGTTTGCTTTCAAATCCTGAGCTGTGTTTTTTTTTATTGAATTAGTGCCGGAAAAGGAGCTTCAAATTTGCCATTTTAAAAATCTGGTTTTTTGATGAATCTCATACTGGATAGAAAGGTAAAAAAAAATTAACTGCGGTTTCTATAACATTAGGCTGGACTGAAAAGAAATGTATTGAGAACTTCCTCAATCACAATACGCTCAAGAAACAAGATGATTATATAATCGGAATGCCTCATGAACAAGGATCCCGAGATTCAAACCCAATTACTTATTGATAACACGTCTATCTTTCTTGCTCATAGACATACGTACCTACCATCCTAAAACGTACCTGTGATACACTCTTTCAGTTAGGTGGCTCAATTTTTTAATTCATAGCCCAAAATATATCTGATCAATAAACTTTCAGTAAAGTATGATTTTCTGATTTAATAACATATTACTTTGCAACGAAAGTTCCGAAATATTCATCCACACATTATTTGTGTTTTAATTGTTGTAGTAGTGTTTTAATTACAAAAGTAGTGTTTTAATTACATTTCATAACGAGAGACGTGACATTCTTGCAGGTCATTCACTGAGCCTAAAACGACCAACAGAGGGGAAAGAGAAACACATCACTCATGCTGAAAAAAAGCAGAATATAACACACCACGTACGACTGAAATGGCACAGCACCGAAAGAAAATGAAACGGCATTATATAAGAGAAAGAAAAACCGAAATATTCAACTACATATTTTAAAGTTAGATTTAAAAAATTAGATGGGACTTTTTTTTTAATCTAGGAACGATTTTTATGTGTGTCACCTCCAAGCTAACCTAGGTATTAAAAGGAAACGGTATTTAATGACAAATAAATCTCCAATTAGTCTGATGCCAAATATCACCTCCAGCATATTGATTATTATAATTTCCGGTCAAATAGCGATGCTTCATTTAGTATCCAACCAAAGTAAATATTTTGCAACTTCTTCCCGAGCAATGAGAAAAAGAGAAGGCTGACAAAATTACTGGAATAGTAAAAGGTTGATACCCGATTTTTTTTGTTTCATATGCACCCCATATGACTTCATAAAAATTTTACGTCACGTAACGAATTCTAGAGATGGGTTTTCCTGAGATTTTTCCGCGAACCACTCGAGTAATGCCCATCGTTTCGTGCCCACTCCCAGAAACTTTCAAGAGGAAAAAGGCCATTAGTATAATGAGACTGAGTTCATGAAGTCGCTCATTACAAGTTATAAAATGTAGCCTACTGAATCTTGCAATTGAATTACTACTACTACTTACTTTATTTATTTCAATTAAAGTTTGTGAAACTCACGCCAAATCATGATGAGGTTGAATATTAATACCTATGGTTTTAATGACATAGTACATGGTGCCATTCAATAAATCCTTAAGGAAATAAAGAAATGTTCTCATTAAAAATTAATTTTAATGAGATGCTACTTAAGGGTAGAACTAAACTCACACTGATAGCAATTATTATGTCGTTTGGGAATAGTTCTATTTAAGATAACTAAAAATAGTGATAGGTATGTACACATATTCAGGTCTAGTAATTTTTTATTATAATTCAAAGGTATGTTTATCAAGGCAAGGGAACACTAATTTAGTTTTATTAATTTATGACTACATTTTAACAAATCTTCGGAGAAAAAGGGATACAAGAATTAAAGTGGTGCACTCTAATATTTGAAATAGCTACTTATGCTAAAATTTGGCTGAAAAAATAAATGGCAACTTAAGGAAAGATCCATTACTAGGCGGCAGCAAAGTTCCAACAGCTCTTGGCGGAACACAGGACAAACATTAATTCTTGCCTTGGTCAATTTATTGGGTATACCCAAGGAGAAGCCGCAGAAAATAAATGCCAAAGCTGTGATTTTTAAAGCATAACCAAAAGTTTGTTTGAAATCTGCATGTATTTTTATGGCAATGCGCGCCAACTGAGTGCACAAAACTTTTTTTAAACTTTCTGGAATATCGAATCCAGTGTTCCTGCTGCGCCTCATGCTCGTGAGCGCAAATGCTCTCTTTTCTTTGTAGACCTTCCACATTAGGGCACGCAACTGGCGGCTTGAAAGCCGGAAATTTCTTGTCGGGCGTCAAAATCCACGCCAGGGAGACGATAACACAAAGGTGTTCGGGGAGGGGGGGAAAAATTCTCGGTGAACGAGAAGACTGAATGAAAAGGACTCTCGACAGGGGGTACAATGGCCGGGTTCCGAAATATGCTCGGGCGATCCAGAGGCTTTTAGGACACGGGGAGAACGATGACACTTAATCGATCGAATCAGGGATCAAATTGGGGCGGTTACCGAGACGACAGCGAGAGAAAGAGAGGGTTCGCGCCATTGTTAAAATCGGTAACTACGTCGGCCGAGTTGTTTTCGATTTTCGGTATATTTTTTTGCACGAAAAAAAATTTTTAATTTTTTTTCTCTCCGCAAAAAGTAGTAGTTGGTCACTAAAAATTCCTCGAGGGAGGGTGATAAAAGTTCACCTCCGGCTTAACGTGTCGGTGCGATTTTGGCCCAGCCGCGGGGCCTTGGCATCCCTTTGAGAGATCACCATTTCCCAGCCCGGGGTTTGGTAACGTTCCCTGCACACGCACAAGGGGCCTTTGAAACCCCACCCTAACCAGATCGGCCGCCGCGCGGCATTGAGGTTTTTTTTCGTTCGCTCGTCTCTCTTCCATTGTTTCCACACCGCCCTCGCCAACCTCGCCCTTTCTGAATATCCCCGCCTTCTTTTGTTTTCGTCCTCCGCGCGGCGCCGCCTCCGTATCTGCCTACCCACCTCCCGAACAACTCTTCTTCTCTCTTCCACGCCATTCATTTCCGTATCGTGGACCGTTTCCCCTTCCTTCTCTCGCACCCCTGAACCCTTTACGACACTCTATTCTCTCTTTACCACCCCTCTCCGACACACGCGTCTCGCATCCAGGGAACCGAATTCCACTGTTCCCTTTAAAAGTCCCCTCCCACCCTTCCATCGCATGTCTTTCGTCCTCAAAGCCACTGGCTTTCGCATCTTGTGGTGTTCACGCACGCGTCGCAGAGGTTGAATTCTTACATAAAACTACCAGTTTTATGGGAAACGTGGATAATCTTATTCAATAATCACGGCTGCATGAGCCCAGGGGGATTGTGGAATGGGAATTTTTGTTAGGTTTCTGAGAAGCCTTTACGAGTTTGTATTCTTTGCTGATTCAAACGCTAACATTTTTCCTGAATCGAATGCGATATTGATGAAGAAATATAAGTTTTTTCACTATTTCTAACAACTCATGATCAAAAAATTTATTTCACATACTTAAGACCAAAAATATTTATCCTTACCTCAATCAAAATTAAATATTACTGAGGAAATTTTTTCTGACTTGATACCGTGGAAGTTATTCATCATGAATCCGGAAAATGGAAATACCAATAAAGTTCACTGAGAATATCATCCAGACAACCCGTGCATCGACACTTTGTGTCATCTTCAGGTGAAGATGCAAAACTGTGGTCGCCATACTTACAATTTTATGGACGGGAGGGGGAGGGTAAATGAAAGGGGTGAAGGACACTACATGGGTGAAAGGGCTGGTAGGATGGGGGGAGTGTAAAATCTTACGAGTACTAATGAAATGGTGCAGAACATTCTAGTGTATGTGCACACTACCCCATTGTAATCGTTCTTTAAACTATAACTAGAAGCATGTGTACAGTCTTCTATCAGAATGAAGAAAAACAATTTTTAACTGTAATACTTATTACAGATTATCTGCACATATATGTTTTCCCCAAAAAACATATTCACTCCACAGACAATATGCACACATATAACATTGCTTTCTATGTCTCACCTAGGCTCTTCTATTTACCAATGCTACTTCAACTTATAAAGATAGGAGTTAATATAGATATGTGACTTATTTCAGCCTTATCAACCAGTTTTAATATGGCCTGTAAAAGAGGAAAGCGAAATGTCACCGCAGCACGAAAACGTGATATTTTCTTTTCGCCTTGTCCAAAAGATAGACATTAATTTCCGCTGAACCAGGGATAGAAGAGGGTTATGCTTCAAAGCAGCTGGATATAGTTAGAATTTTGAATTTGGACAATTTGGAATTATTTTGATCAATACAAAAGAGCAGAGTGCAAGGGGATTTCCAATTTCAAAAGGGGATTATTCCAACATTCCGCCAAACTCCCTTAATTCCTCCTCGGACAGGATTATTGTTGCAAGAAATTCGTCCTCTGATGCCGATTAAAAATAAACTATACCTAGTAATGCAAGCTTACTTGCCGAGGTGGACATTCCATTCCAAGACTCTTTTGGTATATACACTGAATACCGGGAAAGCAAATTCGAAAGTGTGGGGAAGGGAGTGAGTTATCGCCAATCGATAACAAAATCTACACCTCTTTATCGCTGCGTACACGCAAAATGGGTTGCATATCCAATATAAAAATTTGAGCTACGAAAGCTGCGAAGTTGAAATCCAAATTTTTAAAATGAGATTAATTGCAGTCAAATCATTAATAACGCACTCCAAGATATCACAAAAAATCGTTCCAGAATTGAATTAAAATATAATTTAAATATTGTAAGCTTTGAATGTGAAAAACGTAAAGCCGTAAGAAAAGAGAATTGTAAGCATAGAGAATATATTAAAAAGTTTTAATTATTGAAAGTAACGTACTGAATGTGTAATATCAAGTAAACTATGTTATTCCACTTTGCTTATTGGTACAGTCCGGTCAGTTTCAACACACGCTTGCCATTATCGAGGAACAAGGGACATTTGTCCTTTGATAATGGAACTAAAGTATGTTGAAACCGATTGGGCTGCACCCAATAAACGATGTGGAATAACAAAGTTTACTTAGTGTTACTCTTGTATATGAACTTCCACAAAGTAAATTCTTGAACCATCAATGATAAAAATTGTGCATGTATATTTAAAATAGCTTTAAATTTTAATTTTATTAGATTAATTTATATGAGAAAAAGTATAATGAATTCATAGAGCGTGAAATAAATTACAACATGTCATTTTAAAAAGGAGATAAGGAAGAGCACAATGGAAATGGGTGACTTGTCAGATACTAACCGTGGGTTAATCGTTAGAAATGTGTTGCAATGATAATGAGCGATAGTTCCATCTATATTATCCAGAGCCTGAGTTCAAACGAACTAAGTATGCTCTTACTTCTAACGAACTAAGTATGCTTCTTCTAAATTTTTCACCATCATTATCATCATTATTAGTCATCAATCCTCAGATTGGTTTGACGCAGCTCTCCAATGAATTCTTCTAACAGTTTATCTCTTCATATTTACGTATTCCTTCTCTTTCACATCCTTCATCACTTTTTCTATATATCTCATACGAGCCCTTCCTTTGCCGCTCTTCCCGTCCACTAGTCCTTCAACGATAGTCTTCATCAGGCCATCGTGTCTTAAGATATGGCTGATTAAGTTATCCCGTCTTCTTCTTAGAGTTTTCAGCAGGCTTCTAATTTCTTCCACTCCTCTTATGACTTCTTCGTATGTCACTTGGTCGATCCATTTTATCTTCATCATTCTTCTGTAGCACCATATTTCGAATGCTTCCACCCTTTTCTTCTCCGCTGCTGTCATCGTCCAAGGCTCATTGTCATAAAGGAACACGCTCCAGATGTACGTTCTGATGAATAGTTTCCTTACTTCTACACTTGTACTTCCACTTGTAAGTAGATTCTTATTTTGGTAGAACGTACTCTTTGCTAGGGCTATTCTACTGACTATGTCTTTCTTGCTTCGTACACCATAGGTTACTCTGATTCCTAGGTAACAGAACTTTTTCACCTCTTCAACTTTAGTATTCTGGTTAAAAGTTTGTTTTGGTCTCTTCTCTCTTGCTGCGTAGTAAATATTTATACGCAAATCCTTCGAATTTATTTCAGAAACTTTTGATACTGTCCGTCTAAGCCGGACAGTAATTAATATTTCTGTTTTCGCCACCGGGGAACCGAAATACATACCTATATCTTGTTATAATTCTGCCTACTCAACGGATATCATATTTGTATTTAATTGATTTTAGTTCATTTTTTGCAATCTTATCACATCAGTAGGAGAACTTCGAACCATATCCTATCCTTCCTTTCCTCACCAGAATCTTCGTATCTAAAATTGATAGTCAACTCACGATTTATTAATTCATATCAGATTTATTACAAGCACACACTCAGTTACAAAGTTGAACTAATTCTTCTCTAGTACCGATTATTTTCGCTAATTACACTGCTTCTTATTTTCCAACTCTTACTTTTTCCGACTCAAAAGCTTGCTGCTTCATCCTAGCTGACCGTAGTATCTAGGTTGATTAAGGCCTGAAAAACAATATGGTGGGTTCAAACCCTGCCTGTTTGTCATGCATGCCGAAGTATTGAAATATAGATGAAGTGATGGTTAGGTAGGCTCAGGTCCAAATTCAAGAAATTGAAATGTTGCAGTGGCATACCGGTATACAGTTGTGTGGGAGGCTATTCAAATTTTGCACTCCTTCCACGGTATGGTTTGATAAACCATATACCCATTGGCTCTTTTCATTTAGTATTTTCTAATTCGACGCCGGGTTTCCCTCCACCCTTACCCCACTTCTTGACCGACCACTTCCAAGAAGTTTGTCATCTCAAGATGACAAAAAAATCAAAGATCATAGCTATCAGTCACCTTCCGTGATCATCATCATCTTGATGAGTCTACAGTCCTAAGATTCCTTTTGTACAGCTCTCCACTCGATTCTCCTATCAGCTAATCTGCATTTGCTTGCATATTTCTTCTCTTTTACAAATCCTTCACTTCTTGCTACATACATCTCAAGCCTTCCTAGCCTCTCTCTATTCTCAGCCTTTATTAATCCATTCCTCCTGTTCACTCATCCCTCAATGATTGTCTTCATTGATCCATCCTGTCTCAAGATATGGTTCTTAAAGCTGTCATGTCTTCTTTTTAAGGTTTCCCGCAGAAATTTCTTATCTTCTACTCTTCTTAGCACTTGTTTTGTTAGTCACTAGGTCGATTCATTTTATCTTCATCATTCTTCTGTTGGACCACTTTTCGAAAATTCCAGGCTTGGCTTCTCTGGTGCTGTTACCGTACATGCCTCAATATAATAAAGAAGCGCACTCCATATTTAAGTTCTAATGAATTATTTCCTGACTCCTCCCTCAATAATATAAATAACCAAATGGTCTATATACTAATATCATTTTTGTATTCATCGAAGTCCAGTTTTCAGCTACTGGATGCAAATATTCGGCATTAAAATTTTGAGCACATTTGATTTTCAACACGAAGCTGGGAAAAGAATAAGTTATTAAGCGCGTAAATGTATAAGATTGTAACTCATTTACCGACCATAATCCCATTCTACATTGTCGTTCGCTGTCACACCATTACTCTTTCCCCCCTCTCTCTTACGTGGTTTTACGTCAGGGTTTAAGGCAGAGAGCAAGTATCGGTGTGTGGGAAGAAAGGTGCACGTAATTTACGGCGAGCGGTTCTTTGACCGTTTCAGGAAGCGTAAAACCCTCTTAACGCTTACCCGCCGGGGTGGAATGATTCCAAACCCGGGAGTTACCTCCCGGAAGACCCTCCGTATATCCGTCCAAAAACCCAACCCAAGCAAACCTCCCATGCCACACATATCCCCAGCCTCACAGTAGGCTCGTCCCACCACAATTCTGTAGACCTTAATCCATCCGTGTGACCTTCCGGAGAAGGAAAAGTCGAAACAAAAAGACATTTTAAAAAAAAGCATGCCGCGCCGAAATAGTGCGTGGGCCGAATTGCGAAGCCTATCGCATCGTTGGCGGTGGGTTGTGAAAGGGAAGGGGTGAAAATCTCCGACAGACATTGAAAGGGTAGTGAAGAGGGATGAAGGGGCGATGTGGGACGGAGTCACGCGTCCCAAAAAAAACAGTTCGGGCGCGTCCGTTAATCAGGCGTGGATTATCCCGTGGACGGAAATTCACTCTCGCGAGGACGACGCGACTTTTGTCGCTTCGGTCTCCGCTGTGCGAAACGCATCATTTTTTTCCCACGCCGACGATAAAATGACAGCGGTGTTGGACTTTTCATTTCAGGGAAATTTTTGTATTCGCCGGAATGTGACGTGTGTTCCGCGTGTCGTGGGGTGAGATGACACCCGACAGTACGCCCAATGAGTGGCCCCCGGGTCCAATTCCAACGAGTAAAAAGAGCAGCGAGATGAAGGACCACACCAATGACAACATTTCATCACATACCCGAATTTTCATCTATATGAGCCTTTATGCACATTTACAATAAGCTATCATTAAATTTCCTCCTCTTTACCGAGAATCATAAGCTCTGTTTATTTTTCCGTCAGAGTTCCTAATCGATCAGGGAAATAGATGTTTTTCTCGTCATTTATAGATAAAGTCATCCAGCGATAAGCTGCCTAATTCTCATTTTTGGATGAAATATCATCTTTCAGCAGGATCATAATGAAATTACACACTAGTCAAAGGTGATAAGCTGATAAATTATCTCAGGCATTTTAAATACAAAAAAAAACATAAGTCTGCATGCCAACACATGAAATAAATAGGGATAGAGTGTACAATACGCTCCTTTAAAATTCACAATATTCTCTTTTATATGCTAGATTAAATAAATATAGATGGTGCGTAAACTGGAAACGGAAAAAGAAACCAAATTATAGGGATTGTAGAAAAAAAGCTAAGGGCATAGGTAGCTGAAAATTGTTTAGAATGATATCAAACAACACATTTCTCTGGGAATAGTATTTCATATATTATCAATGAGAGCTAGAAATTATGTTGCTAGCTCGCCTCTGAGCTGAACATCCGAGCTGAAGAAAAGAATTTAAAAAAATAGCGGTAGTTCAAACTCAAACAAATCAAAAACAATTTTAATGGATGCAAAAATTTGGAGCTACACTGTCATATAATTTTACGCTTACGTAGTCGTGAATCTTTAAAAGAGTGGTTTTTCTTCTTTCCTGCATAAAAATCTTTCAAAGTAATGTGGTATATTTCAGAAAGCCTGATATATAATATGTCCACAAATTATCTTTAATTTCTTTAGTTTAATTGGTTTCTCTCCACCCTTCCTACGTTTCTTAAACGATCTCCTTCCCAACATCATCACTCATTAGTCCAAAATGGAGAAAAAGACCAAAGTACTATTACTGTATTACTATTAAGTAGTATTAATATTATCCAAAGTACTATTACTGCTGAAAAATTCTTGTAAGACGTGGGTTGCCCATGATAACGGTCAATAGGCAATCATTTAATTGTGGTGAGAGTTCAGGCGTACCACTTGTCATCACCCCTCGAGAATCCGGGGAGTGTATTCTTTATTTTCCTCTCTTCAAAAATGAGAGTGAGCAAAAAACAACTGAAAACCATAACATGAGCAAAAACATCCAATATAAAAATATTTAATGCAGAATGAAATTTATACACTAGCTAATTTTCTGAGTCGAAAAAAATCTCATATAATAAGTACAAAATTGTTCATCACCGATTCCCCGATTATAATGTCTTGGTTGGGAACACAAATGACTCAAAACTAAAATGGGAGATTTGATTTTAGTGACTTAAGATTAAATTAATGAATATCGTGAGCTACAATTCTGATTTATCTGGAATGTTTCTAGCCAAAATTTAACTTCACCAAGATGTTCTGAAGTGATCAAATTAGAATGGTGACTGCCGGATATGCAACAATTCCTTTTTGCACATTCCGGGCAGAAAGCGATGCTGGCAATGTTTAACGCTATGTTCTGAATCAAACCATTCATTCAATAGTTTCCTGAAAATTTCTAAGAGGGAAGGAGGAATAAGAGGATATCATTTAATTTACTTAAGAAAAGTATTTTTTCTGGGGAATTTTTGCGAGAAAATACACTTCTTAGAGAATTTTATCTGTTATGAAATGGATAGCATCCAGAAGGAAAATACATTTCAGAAGAATGGTTAATAATGGAGTGAAGCACTTAATCATAAATTTCTTCCCGAATAATTATCCATCAAAACCAAAGCTGAAAAACTGTTTTACGAAATTAAAGGGACTTCATCGTTCGAAGAAAATAGGACATATGGATAAGCAAACGTTAAATATGACAAGATAAATCGAAGCTTGCGAGCTAAATTTGAAATGCGCAATACAAGTAGACTGACGATGTGAAGTGAAATGATAGGTAATCAAAACAAGGTAACAGAACACTGAGGAGTGTGAAAAGGAAAAATATTTACATAATAAATAATAATCATAAGATCGGCGTAACAATTGAAGATTCTAAGATGGGCTTATGATAGAAAATTTTTAATTATTGGGTTAAAAGGCTATAGACGACCTATAAGGATCAGAAATGCAAGCAGAGATTTTCCCAAAACCCGTCAGCCATGGTAGAACACTTAGATAATGAGGGAAAAAATGGATTAATATTTTAAGGAATAATTTAGGCTTCAGTAGGAAATTTTTAAGAAAATTTAAGCAGGATTACCTTCTCGGTTACACACTGCTTAAATACTTTCTTCCTCTGTCCGTTTTCTGTTAGAACGCGGAACTATCTGCCACGTGCCTTAAGGGGGACGCACATTGTGGTATTTAAATATAAATGGAATGGTGATGCCAATTCGTTATCGCGCCACGAATGGGAGTGGCCACTTCCTACCAGGGAGTGCTCCCACGTATTGCGTGATAAGCGCACCGCAGTCCTGAGACCTTTCGTTAATGAATTACAATGCATGCGCAGGGGGATAAATAATTCTATTCACTGATTCTCATCTCCCATGCCAAAGCCGAGAGCGATGAAAATCCTAACTCCCGTTTCCTTTCCGCTTGCCGTAAAATCATGAAAAATTCAAAAGGGCCATTTGCACAGCAAGATGCACGCTAGCCCCGTTATATTCTGGGTTTTAGGGACCCAAGACGCAAATCTACCAGCCACGCCCACCTTGTAAATAGCTTAATAATATCGTTAGCTTATTGGAAAAATGCAGCATAAGCTGTGAATCTGAAAAAAAACTAAGAAAAGGTATATTAAGCCTTTTTACCCCCTCAAAAATGACGTATTTATGTACCTCAGTGAAAGGCAATAAAATGCCCATGCATAAAATAATGGATTTTATCCACCTTGCATTAATGTCATTTCTTAAAATATCACCTTAAAATCAAACGCTCCAAAAATTTTTTCCGTGATATACGCGAATGTCTTCAATCCGTATCTTTAATTTTAAAAATCATCCGACATTGAAGATTACATGATATTTTTCTACCATGTCTATCATTCCTTTGTATTGTGACAGAAAAAGATTAATGTGTGCCCCTTTCATTTCCGCAGCACGATAAGATAACGCCACGTTGAAAATAGGAATTGAGTACGATTTTACGGTGCGAATAGCAATCGGAAGACGAATATTCTAGCACACAAAAAAGAATAATGGGAAATTTAAAGCAGCGTCTTCTACACGCCATATCTGTTTATTTCATGTGTAGGCATGTAGATTTCTGTTGCATGGCTATTCTATAGTAAATTTTGATATCCTGACAGTAATCAAGCTCAAATGGAAGAAGATTCCATGAAAGCTCCCGTTGAAATATAATACTTACCCTTATTATAATTGATGTTGAGAAAAAGAACATTGGCATTATGACAAATACGTCCATAATCAAGTCCCTAACTCGGTTATAAATAGATTTTCAGAGGTATTACATGAGATATGCCTCAGAACAGATAATACGCTGCGAAAAGAAACTTACTGACATTGGGCCAAAGGAGTTTTAACTTCCAACTTTTCAACATCATCTCGTTATTTTTCAAAATGAGAGGTAAAGTGCCATCACTATAATTGTTTAAACTTCTATCAAACAGGTTAATTAAGAGTGCTTGCATTGATCACAAACACGGGAATACTTATTTAGCTAACTTGGACGCAATCCCATCACAAACGCCGCATAATTCATCCATTGCCTGCATACAGTAATAAGATGAACATCGCGTGATATGTTCTGAACTGGACTGCATTAGGAATGTTTCTGCTTATTGGCGTGATGCACAGACTATAAACATTTCATCAAGATTAAGACAGGTGATGTCGTGAAGGAATAAAATCACATCGCCGAGGGGAAAGAGGAAAGGAGAGAGTTTTTCCAGCGCATGGAATCATAATGCATTCATCCATCTCAAGTAGTCTTCCCAACTCACCCTTTCCTTTTAGATTCCCACCATCCAACCCGCTCCTTTACAACGTCTTACCAGCACGCTCGTCTCTCTCTTCGTTTTCCATGGCTTAGTCGATCCCTATCCTCGACCAAATGCTCTTCCAACTGTACCCACCCCTTCACTCCCTCCCTCGATATCCTCGTCAGTCGAATCCCAGCCTGAGAAATTCGCTCTTAATCCAATGACCGTGTTCCTCCCTCTGCTTCCTCAACTACCCCCGCTCTCCACCTCCAGGGGAGGCACACCACCATTGGAGACCCACTTCAACGAGGATCCAAATTATTCGAGGCACAGGTTTACTTTAGAAACATCGATTATCTGAGATTCCATCTACCGAGATTGCGAACTACCCTCGGTTAAGATGAACAGCTGAGTCTCTTCACCAAAGGCCCGAGTTATAGAGGCTCCAAGGCACGTTTATCGAAGTATCGATATACCCAAGTTTCGATTGCTACAAGTGAAGCTTTAGTGAAAATTTATTAGCGCCCCGAACATCTGAGTGTTCGCTTCATTCATAGATAAGTGTACGTGAGTATTTTTATATCGTTATTTCAACTATTACACAGGCGCTGGGCTAATGAAGTTGCCAAAGGGATACTTAATACAAGTATGTCAATAAACTCGATATTTGTAATTACTTTTGAGGATCCATTTCGTTCATAATATTTGACGGAGATGTTAAAATATTTAATAGAAATAGCTTACATCCCTGGTAGAGTGTAATTGTTTAATTTGTTATTAAAAAAACATGTTCTCAGTAAAACAAACGTTAATGACTGAAAAATCTTGAACGATTTCTATTACCGTATTCAAATATTCTTCCTATTATTCCAAAAATATTCACTATAATGTTCTCCGCACGCCTAGCTATAAGACTGGAAATGGATGACTTACACGACGTAAGTTAAAACGATTAATTTAACTAGAAATATTACTAGTGCCCAAAAGAATAAGGATAGGTTTGATCATGGGATTAAATGTGATAAAACAAGGGAGAGAGAACCTTTTGTGAAAAATGGCGTTTCAATTAGACACAGTATATTTCGGAGTGCAACATCACCGTGAAGTTCTCTTCAACTAGTAGAATAAAATTATCATAAGTTTCAATGTCTGATTCAACTTCAATCGCCATGTCCAATTTACGCGCCATTATGTAGAGCCTACCTTTATAACTTGGTCATATCTCTAAGTCTACGTAAAACATGTAGCATTATTCTAGTGAAATAGTTTTCATTTATATTATAACTTTTTGACTTAGGAAACTAGCAATTATAATTTTATTCCAGGAGAAATTTGCTATTATTTCGGCCACTTAATGCACTCAACTTCAAGTTTGAGTTAAAACCTCAGAGTAGTAAACTACTGGGAAAATGAGGAAATATTTTGGAGAGTATCAGGGAAAAGACAACTCTAGCAATAAAGTTCTTTGGTATTAGATATTACTTTGCAATTGCTGCCCCAAAAACTAGGGTACAAACCAATGACATTCATCTACGGTTCTTTTTACTCTGTGTAAAATTGGATTCAATTCAGTTGGTCAGTTTGGAGAGGTTACAGCTCACCAGTTCCTAAGCTAAATTCTAACTTAAGAATAGGAAATTAACACAGGGGAGCTCCTGAGGTCTCTCAGAAAAATATGGTATCCAGCATATAAACCCAACTAGTTTTGCTTAAATTTATCCAAATGGCTTCCATTTGAATTCAAACCCTAGGTCTCCGTAAAGCAGACCAGGATACAGCGGGATGCCTCGTTTTCTTCCTTTTAATTTACTACTATAAAAAAATGCCTTAACTCATGCCCTTATTGCAAGTCACATAATAGGAAGCAGTTTTATCTGCGAATTGATTCATAACATGATCCCGTGTGGGTTCTCATCCGGTTAAAAATTCTGCGGTCACTTCCTTCCGATAACTTTTATCATCAAATAATATTTTAACCGTACCGGGCGTTATCATATCGGGTGGAATAGGATTGGTCCTGAGGGACTAAAGATTCCATGCCGGGTAAAATATATTGATACTCCCGGGCAAAATCCTTCTACCTGTTCCAGAGGGAAAATACTCTCCACGCCCATCAGTTCCCTCTAGTCACCGCAATTGATGTGACTAAACGTTTCGTCATATTACGTAAAATTTTCTCCCTCCCAAAATGCATCAAAATGAACTACCTGTGTGTATGAAGATCTACCGACATTGAACGAAGTCTCCTCTTCATCCACATTTACTTGTTCTTAGAACCCTACAAACCACCTTGAATAATCACCAAATATGTACTAGATACTAATCATATACATATATTATTAGAAGAATGTATCAGTATTGCATGAACCAGGCACATGAAACTAAATGATTAGCATTAACGAAGAAATATAACGTTTGGGAAATGTGTTACTAAAAAAGTACGAGACAACTAATAGGAAAAATCTACTTAATGAAGCCATAGCTGGCAAATCCATTTACATGGCAATTAAATCCCGAATATTTTACGAATAAACTGCGTCGTTTTATTTCATTATTATCATATTTATTGCTGAAAAAGCATACCTACTGCCTGCTTTGCAGGCACTACTCAAGTGGGAGCAGTGGGAAATGAGGGTGTGTATATGTTTCCCAAAAATGAAAACAATTTTGGATTAGTTTGTGAAACATATGTAAACATTTTGGAGTAAAAAAATTCATATTTTTCATTCCTCTGTGTAATGCTCACTCTACTAATAGGTTGAGGAGAGTACCATTTTTGAAATACAGACACTTCGACGATCGGTTTGTCATTGCTGTAAAGATGAAGGCAAAAATTCCGCCTTCTATCACATCGAGAGCCATTTTTGCATACATTTGCTGTAGTAAAGTTTTCCTTTTTCTTTTTTTAAAAACACACTCTAGTAGGCTGAGGAGAGAACCATTTTTGAGATACAGTTACTCCGCTGATCGGTTAGTCATAGCGGAAAAGATGAGGGAAAAAATTCCGCCTTCTTTCACAGAGAGAGCAATTTTTTTACTTTTCTGTAAAAATTTGCTGTAGTAAGGTTTCTTTTTTTTATTTTTTTAAAACTCACTCTAGTAGTCTGAGAGGAGTATCGTATTATGAACACGTATACTGCACTCGGTAGACAAAAACTGTTTTATTCAACTATCTTCACATCGAAAAAATCAATTAATATTTTCATGCTTACATAATTGATTGATGAAACTAATTCCACTTTCTTCAACTTCTTCAATCCAATTTTGCTCCCTTTACCAAAAACATATACATATTTACTTATCAACGTAAATTGCATAGCAACTGGTTGCCCATGTTAAAAGATAAGGGAAACACTATTTTTTATGCTTCAATTTTCACACTTTTCGGTCAAACAACGAAAATAAAAATACGCCTAAGCAATGTGCCCAGCTTTTGTCTTTCAAACGACACCACTCCCACTTCAATCCGACCGGAAGTTACCTCAAATTAATGAACCAACCTCGAGCGCTGCAAACACACATACGTGCAGACAACTGCCTTACACGAACCACGTTTTTTCATTTTTCTCTGCACCGCAAACTGCTAAAATCCAAAACTACTACCAAATCATACAAAAAAGGGATCCACACTCAAGCACCAAACCTTTTAGCTCAAAACTTGGGAGAGAACAAAACAAAACGGATACAGAATGACTGACTGACACGCTACAAAATTAATATACATAGAAGGCTAAAAATGATAAATGTTTAATAAATTTCTCGGAAATCGTCAACTCTCCTAAAAAGTTTTAGTTTTAGTTGAGAAAATTTATGGAGCCCAAATAGTTACAGACAGAAATGCCATAGATATCCTTTAACAAATCGATTCTTTGCTACATATTTTTATTTTCACCAAAGTCATGTTCATACCGAAAAAAATGCAAGCAAGTATATAGACAAGTAGATAAACACTTCTTGATTAACGTTTATCGGTATCTGAAAGCAAGAGTGAAGATAGAAAGGTAGGAATTTGTGAATGACTACATGACTGCATGAAAAATTAAAATTGTGAGAGTATTTATTACTTTGGAATAAATCATTGTGGCCAGGTTATAACATTTACGTAGCATTAACGTAATTTTAAAAACATCATAAGGAGTAACATACAATCAAAGTAATGATCCTATCCTTGGTGTGATCAAACTTCGGCCTGCCATCGGCATCACACAGGAATAATTGGGCATACTAACTAGACTACTTTGTAGCAAGGTAAGCAAGACCTCCACGGTGATCCATTATCAAAACACCAAAACCACTCCCGCCATGACATGTTCATCATATTAAACTGAAATCCATTGGCGTTGGCAAAATATCTACCAACTCCATTCATTTCCGTAGTGCGTAATGATAGCTTATTTCGGATATTATTGAACCAAATCTATCCGTCAGCATATCCTTGTATTTATGCATTGTCAGAGACAGGAATTCATGAATCTCTGAGTCCAAGCATGGATCTTCAAAACAATTTTAATGCCTACAATGCTGAAATTATGAAATTTAGGTTTAGGATATCACTTCAACTTCAGGCTGATTTATTAATTGGGTTTACACCGATTGGAATGATGTATTTGAGATTAAACGTCAACTACAAAATACCTAGCATTCTGTATTCATATCATTTAACGTATTTTCACCATGATTGTCAGCATATCCACTAAATCCAAAGAACAAAAACCGAACGAAGGTAGTAAATTAAGGTGGCGTATACGTGTTTACTTATTAAGACTGAACTTTCGTAAGAAGAATGCACCTTCACAGTAGTAAAACGAGCGCAATACAGACACGGAAAAGATAAGACAAAATACGATATCGCAAAATAATGATGTACAATGAATGGATCGATCAAGAAGCAAATTATGATGCTCTAAAAAAATAAAAAGAGAATTAAAAGTCTGAGCAACTTATAAGAAAAAAAGTAACGTTATCTGGCTTATCTTAAGATACGATGCCTATGAAAGATCTAGTTAGGTTCGAAGAATGAATGAATGAAAAATGAATGGAAAAAATGGTAAATACCAATTTCTGTGAGATATATTCAGTGAGGAGCGATATGGAAAAAGAATTTTGTCAATATAAAGTGGTAAGTCAATATAAGTGTCGAGTAAAGTGCTGCTTGAAACCGATATTACTATCAGTATGGTTTTGCAAGATGTCAAAAACTGATATCAATATACGTTGAGCAGATTTAGGCATGATACAACGGAAGGAGCTTAGAGTTAATGACAAAAAACTTGCACATTTCCATAGGTTCTTTGGTAAACAACATCGATCACAGATTCATATTCAGTTTCAACTTCTTATTCGAAACGAGGTGCTAATGAAGAATGATGAAGATTAAATGGATCAACCGAATGACAGAAGGAGAAGTCTCAAAAAGAGTGGGAGAAAAGAGTCTGCTAAAAACCTTAAAAATAAGAAGGGACAACTTAATCGGCCATGTCTTGAGACATGATGGCCTGATGAAGGCAATCGCCGAGGGAAAAGTGAACGGGACGAATGGAAAAGTCAGGCCTCGTAGAGATATATGGAACAGGCTGTGATGGATACAAAAGAGGAACTACGTTAATTTGAAGAGGCTGGCCGATAGAAGAATCGAGTGGTGGGCTGCGTCAAACCAATCCTAGGATTGTTGACCGATGATGATGATAATGTACAACTTCTCGTACCTAAAGATGACTGCGAGTCAAAATGCGTTGTATATTAAAGATTCTTGTGGAAAATTACAAGTATTCTGCGTTTAATAATGATATCCTGCCTCATATAATCAAAGGAACCACTTGTTTAATAAATATCGTAAATTGATTCATGAATAGATATTTACTATTGATATCATTGAAATGTTATTGTAAAGGGTCTGCATTTAGTGTAAAGGGTCTGTGTTTTGTGTAAAGGGTCTGTGTTTTATGCTTTAAGTCATATTTGTTGTAATCCTATGTAGTAATTTGGTCTAAATTTTCGGCTCCTACAGTAACAATTTGTTTTCTTTTTACGCACAATAATTCTTTTCCTCGTTTTCATTATGTACGGAGTAAATTTGTTTCAATGTTGTTCATTTCCGGTTACTTGTATCCTGAAGTTAGCTTAGTTATAGGCTTATTGACTTACAGGCTAACTCACTTCCCTGAACGGCAACAATAACTGTATCAATATATGTATGGAAGAAATAAAATTACTATCAAAAATTATTACACATGTATACTCGGGTAAAAATATACACCGCAAGCTGGAAATTGACCCATACGACAATGTCAATTTGGAGATGAACGTAAGGGAAGGTGACAAAAGGAAATTATTTCTCTGAATGGTATTTGCATTATCGGATAAGAGGCTGCCCGTCATAATCTAGGAAATGAGTCGGGAGGAAAAGCATTATGCTCCCTGTCCCTGATTTCTCCTCAACCCACGCACGCAGTATAGAAGAAAAAGTCCGCGCCACGATTCCATCATGCCCCTACCACCCTTAGGTTCCACCCTACCCCCTTACCGTACCCTGAATTCCAAGCCAAGCTTTCTCAACCTCGGCGCGATTCCTTACACGCCCACCCTGACGTATCCTACCGCCCCCTCCCATCAACCTCCGCTCCGGAACCCACCATCTTTATATTCCTCTCGGATATCCTGTCACTCCGGACATCTTTTTTTCTCCACACCCTCTCCCCGGCGCGGAAATATTTCCATACTCCCGGCCATCCCATCGCCCCAGTCTCCCACTGCACGCATTCCGTCAAATCCCGCCTCCGCTTCCGAGAAAATGTGGAGGTTCAAGCCTCCTTCCCTTTGCTCCTCCTTTATCCCCTCCCTGTAGAGTTTTCCCTCCACGCGTCTCCAAGTCACGTCGGCTGCGTCAATGGCGCGAGATAGGTGGGATTGGGAGAGAAAATACGCGAGGGCGATCACACAGACGCGGAACATCCCCTTTATAATCTGTCAGCACAAAGTAAGCCCACGACAACGACGGCCAGGGAGCACTGTAGCCACAATTCAATTATTTTCTGTGACCTACCGGTTAAGGTAGGCTTAGATGGGTATCAAACGTACTTCCACTCCTATTTTTCATATAATTATTATTATTACTGAGTTCAGTATGCCTTCTACCACCCATTTATGTACCCAAACTACCTATTCTCCTACCTTAATCCGCCGATACAATATCCTTCCCCCTATCATGTCCTTCAACAAAAGCTGCCACTTATTACCTGCAAGCGATCGAGTTAATGTGATAGAAAGGGAGTATTGACCTCCCATCTTTAGAGCCCTGGTTTGAATCCCGGCCACGGCGTAGATTTTTTTTGGTATACCATTCTCCACTTCAGTGCTCTCGGAAGAACTTATTTAGCTCAGAGCTCCGTGGGTAAGGTGGGAGATTAAATCGTTGTTTCATTCAACCCATCCTCCGTGTGAGTACTGAAAATTTTATACTTCTACCCAATTAACAAATTGGAATCAGGGGATCAGGGATCGAGTCGCAGTCAAGGTGAATGATTTTTCCTCTGAGGAACTTGTGCTATTCCACCCAATTACCCAAAAACCTAAATGGAGCAAATGGCCGTAGCTATCGGTCACCTCTTCCAAATAACTTATTACCTGAACCATCCGCAATTGTACCTGTATTAAGAATACAATTACAACAGCATTGGCCTATCTTTATTACTTAGGTATATTATATATCTTTCCTACTGGAAATTTCAAACAGGAAGTTTATTAGTACCTATCGACCATGGTTTCGACATATAAATATCATTATCAAATCATTAATAATACCATTTACTTGTGGAAACGATGACTGATACTAATAATGTTTGTGTGTAGAATGTAGAACGTGACGTCTCATTTATTATAAGTCTACCTACAGAAGTCAGACCACCTATTCCCTTCCTCCCTCATTCGTAGTTACTCAATCTGCTAAAGAAGTCTATTGTGATTGCATTAGCATTTTATGTACGAAAATGTTGTTTATTATTGTTCTGGCGCTATACCACGGCTTGAATACTTGCGGTACAAGATGAACTATTAATTTTTCATTCGTGAAATAGTTAGTACAACCGAATTTATCTCGAGCGTCTGAGCTATGATTCTTTATCCCGACAACCCCAAATTCTAGGTAAAATATCAATGATTCGTTTGGATATCGATGGAAAATTAAACCCGTGACCCATGCAAGAGTCAGCTGCGGTAGCCAAGTCGATAAACCGCCGGCCAGGCAAACCAAATATCGTGGGTTGGACTCCCGTCTCGGATGTTGTGTTCGCCTTAGGGTTAAGATTGGCATTAACTTAGACTATCTGGAGAGATACAAAGTAAACAGTTGAAGTTCCTTATAACCTAATATTGCGACATGATCATCGTTCGAATATTACAACCTCGTTATAGATGGAACCGTAAATTATTTTTTGAGCTTTTTACCCACAAATAACCGATAATATCACATCAGGCCAATATTCTTTTCATTCGGCAGTTGATTCCACCAGTCCTTCACCAGTCACCATTTAAATTTCAGTAGGTAAACTAATCCAAATCTCTCCACCAGAATAATTAAAAATCATTCCTCCACTCTGACAATACAACACTGAATTATTACACTGATTTTATATTCACCTCTATGATATACTTTCCTTCACATTCCCAACCATACATACTTACTTCTACCGTTTGTCTTCTAAACTAAAAAAAAACTCACTATCTCCATTTTTACAGCATTTTAAAAGTCTCCGACGCACGCTCATTTGCTTATAGATCTCCACCTTCATTCTGTATTCCTACGTAGGAGATTACATTGGACTGGATCCACTCCAATCCACTGAACTCTCTCTACCGCTTCCTGCCACTTTGAATGTGTTCCAACGCACGCTTCTTCATTATATATTCTACCCTATTGGGTTCTTCGATCAGCTAAGCCATTATTTTCCGAAGAGACTCAGATCTTGTTTCCATTTTTTCCGGGTCATCCTCCTCTTCCTTCCCTCTTTTAGCCCTAACTCTGATTCCACGGAGTGTGAGAGTAGTCGGAGTTTTTAATCATCCATTCATCTTCGTCACGCCTAAATAGGTCAGTGTTCAATTAACTCTAATTCCTTCTAATATGTAGGTAGATAATTAACTAACCTTTCAATCCTATCTTCAGAAAATAGCGATGCTATTTTCCTGTAAAATGTCTCGGTGGCACTCCAGATTATGGTCATGTCTTGACCGCCGGCACAAAACTTAACTGGGCCAATTCTTACATTATTGAGACAGGAATACTTTAAAGGATGACGAATAGGATTAAGGCATCTGTGTCTGAGATATATCATGCTCAATGGGGTAGTGATTACCGAGACAAAAGCTGGGGAGATATTTTTCAATTGAATGGCAAAACAGGAACTTCCTGCTTAATCTTCTCTGCAATTACCTGTTGAAAACATGGTCATACAAATAATTATTTTAGGTTAGTTTATTTCATTTCACACAAGCTACACCCACATTTCGCAATATTCAAATACCGAATTCCAGCCATTTGTTACGTGGCAAGTGAGATGGCTTATTGTTAGTATAAACCGTTTGCTATGTATTCATATGTTTTTCTTTGCCAATAATTAGGTATTTCATATCATCTTTCGTAACCTTAGCACTTTAGATATTTTTAATCTTGCACAAATACTTAAGGAAAATGTTAGAACGAGGTTCCCAAATGGCCACTATGGCCCAATGATAAATAAAAACGGAAAAAATATATCTAAGTTATGCGTACTTGGTCCGCAATTAAGGATTTAAGAAAAGGAATAGAAGAAATCGTATACTGTACTACAATTTTGGCGCAATATTTAATTTTTTTTAATTTAAAGGTCTTTTAACATATCTTATCCGTGAATTGATAACTACTATAGCATCATTCGATCCAATAAGCATTTATTTCTGTTCGTTCTAATTATCTTTATTGAGATTTCCAAGCACTGAGGCTTCATGGATTGATCAAATACCTTCAGTAAGCTGTGACAAATAATCCAATAAACGAACCTTATTTCATGTAAATCATATTTTGAACGTGTCAAACATGTTGAGCTGAAATAACTTCATTTACTTACAACACTCACTACGGCCCGGGGGATTGCGGATATTTATCGGTGTGAAATATTCTTTGCAAAGCCCGCCTTAAACAAAAATCATATGACTTTTCATTGTCAGATTTGAGAAACCTAAGAGACAGAGGATTTGCTATGGGAAGAACCGAGGTGAATGAGCATAACCATTCAACAGAAATATTGATTTTCTAGCCCATTGGAACTCTGCGAGCCTGAAATCTTCCTCGACTATCCAACCAGCCATGGAAATTTCACATAGAGATTTACTTACATAAGCTTAGATTAGTAGAGAACGATGCATGAGTGTGATTTACTTCAATTTTCAGATACTTCTACATCAGTTGTAGCTTCTAATACTGTTTTCCATGTATTAAATATTCTTTTTTCATTCCAGAATTCGGGATATGCACCAGAAGAGTCGATGCTACAGGATTGAGCTTTAGGTAAGCCAGCTACCTAACATTACTTCTAAACTCTATGCAATTCCCACCAATCCAAAGCATGCGCTTAAACTATCTTTATACCATCTAACGATAGCTTTTTATCATTTTCATATTTAATCACTTTAATGTCCTTTAGGGAAAACATTGAACGGTACTGCAAGATAAATAACCTTTCTTATAATTAATTCATGAATTGTGAACTAGGTGCGAGCTAAGCCGAAATTACTCGCTGGTATGTACGAAAGCAGAAATTATTAATGGAAACAAACCATTAACCTCGTCCGAACTCAATCCCAGACATCTTGATTGGTTAAAGCACCTGGACGGAAATCAGGGGGTTCCGGGTTCGAGTTCCGGTTAAGGTGAATGATTTTTCTCTGGGAAATGTTGCTCTTATATCCTTATTCAAAGTCAAAGTAGATCAATACTTATAATCGCAGAGTTAAACGCGTATTCGTTTCCTAAATGATTCAAATAACATATTGACTTAACCCACTCCTAATGGTAATGACTTGAAGGCACAAGCTATGAATTCTTTAAGCAAAACCTCCCCCACTTAAAATTTATTCCGCATGTTTAGCCATGCAAACATAAAAGTTGAGACTAAAATATGTATCTTGACTTATATACGGAGAAAATAAATTGGCTAAAAGTATGAAATATAAGATTTAGAGTCAACAGCAGTGCACCAGTAATGCAATGTCATTGCAGAAATTTTGCGTTTAAAATTTCTGGATTAAAAAGGATTTCTCAACAGGGGAAGGAATCTCGATCATTCAGCTTATTATCTAGTCTACAAAAACAGCTTATTATCACCATGTAACCACTGCTATATGTATTCCACTTTATTTATTTTAATTGAAATTGGATATACTGTACAGCATAGTGGCCGGCGCAATTAACCAAATAACCTAAAGCACTTGACTCGATTCCAGAGACTACACCTTATCCCGCAGGCTAAACTTACTTTAGCATTATTTGAGTTGCAGAATATATAATCATTTTGCTTATAGTCCTCAACTAAGGATTTCTGCACATTTGATTAAACATTACGCTAAATAGGCAGAGTAATGTAATCATCTGACTCTATTTCTTCCAATGCTCGTAGAAGATAAAGGCATATTCTTTCCTCGTACTATTATCTGGATCTGGAAATGAGTGATTATATTCAATGATATAGACACAAGTTTAATATAGTATAGATATAAGTTCAATAGCATAGGCACAAGCACTAATGATATTCTGTTTTCATCATCTTCTATATTATTTTAGTTCGAGTTATACAATCGCAACTTATAATCTTTAAGCATTTTAGGTAGCGCATATAAGGTGAAGATTCACCCCCTGCCACACACCTTCGAGGTGGATCGCAGCATATTATGCAGATATACATATATATATATTTGTGAAACATAGTCCTGCTTCCCAATGTTCTACATCCATATATATGAATACAAAAGAAGAAAACATTTGGTTTATTACGGGAAACTCAATTCTTACGATGCGAACAATATACGTCAATACGTATCCACGAATAAAATTAAATTATACGCCGTTACACAGCCTTTGGGATGAATTAAGCATATTTTTGTAATAGTCGTCAAAAAATGTATCATTTTTAGCGTAAAGGAATAGTTAGGGAAAGTTTTGAAAATTTTCAATACATACATTTTCACCTGAATATATGTATAAGAGGAGAAAAATTCGGGAGAGTGGTAGTTGGCGAAGCAATGATGTAATTTGAAGGGATCAGTGTTTGTTTTGTACAAGAATAAATGAACTAGGATTTAGATAAGAGGCGTAGATGCATCATCAATGAGCACCAAGATGCGAGTGTATCAAAGTTGGGCTAAAAAGCCAATATTTCTAAGCAGCAAAACAGTCATAGAAGGATCAACACAATTGCCCAAACTATACTGATGATATAATAATAATAATAATAAAAGGTCTTTATTGGGGCGAGATTGAGACAAAACTGTCCCTTCTGCCATCTAACCCCTCGTCAACATAAATATATAAAAGAAATAGTGGTCAACACTTAAAACAATTACAATCTGAGGTTAAAAAATAAGTAAAGAATACACTTATAGGAATTAAATAATGATAAATTAACACAAAAGAAATATATATATATAGAATGATATATAACAACTATAACAGTAACAGGAAAAAAGAGAACATGATAAGTTAGGAGGGGAGCAAAAGAGCATAAATTTCATATCTGGCAGTTCACATATACTTTCTGTTTTCTTCTGTTTTGTATTACTAATTGGTAGCATTTAGACGAAAGAAACCCTAGGCATTCGATACGTTTGACACCAAACACTGAAATCTTGTTTATTACTCGGGGCTATGTGATACATTTCCATCTTTATGAAAAAACGTGTTTAAATATTTAGGCATCTGTTATGAAGAATACCCTTACACTGCAAGCTCCAAAGACTTGAAGAGAATAGATGTTTACCTATTAACCAATAAAATTTAACAAAAATAATATGTAAAAATAAGTATTAGATTTTACGCTGATTTTCAAACGTCTCATGCAAAACACATTTCAGACATTTGAAAACCACTATTAAACAGTAGAAAAGGTAAAAAAAATCACCTTAAACGATGGATATCGAGGCTAAACGTGAAATCTGGGTAAATAAACTATTTGTACTATTTTAAACGTGCAAAACTTTGGGACTGAACCCTCTCCTACGACACCAGCTTTAATTAAAGCTGTCACACGTCTCAGCGATAATTTTACGAAAAAATCCCGATCCCTTTTCTTTGGGAATCAATTGCCAAGTAACCTAATTATATTAGTGGGACAATGAAAACTTTGCAAGGCTTTCTACTTCATCCAACCTCATTCAACTTGTTGAAACAACATTAGAACCCTCTCAGTCCCCACCCGAAAAAACTAATCTCATTAACCTCCTTCATCCCCAACCCCCCGAGGCGTGTCAAATTTCTCTCCATGGCCAGAATCCTTTCATTTTCTTCAGATATACGGCCCAAAGCTCCCCATGCCTTGCGTGAATATCTTAAACAACTGCAGGAAATTCTGATTTTTTACTCCGGGTGAGCTCAAGCCTAAAATCTTTGCCCGGAAGCGAGCCCAATCGTATTCACGGGAAGTTTTAGTTCCGCTAAGGAAGTGAATGGGAAGTTAGAGTTTCAAGATAAGCAAAACCTCTCTCTATCTCATTCTCCCCCTCTCGTTCTCAGTGTGAACGAAAGGGAATGGCACAAAATATTTACACGAGAGCACCTTAAAGGGGGAGAAAAACAAAAAGGCAATATAAAGGAATATATTGGTTTAAACGAGAAGAATATGTACGATTTACCTCAGAGCTAGTATGCATAGAGCAGTGGTTCCCAAACTGGGGCACAGGACAAAGTGAAAAAATGGTCGAAGTAGAATGTAGCACATTCGTTATCATAAAAGTTTACATCAAGTTACGGGAATTGGATTACCGAGGTGTTATAAATCATAATTTTGCTATTATACTTACGACCCAATTAAAATGAACGGTAGACATAGTTGATGGAAGCGGCCGATACTTTGTGAAACTCCATTGCTAGTAGGAGAAAATATATTTTGAAATTCCACAGTTTTAAAAATAATTTTCTTAAAACTAGCTTCGCCACACAGTAACATCATCAGGTATTTAATAAATTATTAGATATCTCATTATCAGGTGTTAAACGTATGCTGATGATACTACAGTGTAGCGAAACTAGTCGTAAATAAAGTCATTTTAAAACAGTGAGCTTCCAAAGTATATTTTCACCTACTATAACGGTAGATAAAAATATATATAATAATATTTAAAGTAAAGGTTTGAATTATAGATGAGAAGTGAATCCTTATTACAACCTAAATGCTTCTCCTTCCCCAAAAAAAGTATTCATGGGTGTTTTCAAGTCTGTTTCCGCACTAATAGGTGCTTCAGACCGGGAGGAAAGGTATTAGGATAGGAATGGAAAGTATTGTTTCCATGGTCTTCCTCTCTTATTATTTCCCATCACGCCTCTAAATTCTGAGATACAAAAGTGTATCAATTTCGTGCAATGCACTATATAAATGTATAAGCTTAATTATTTTGACACACATAGATTTACTTATTTCCATATTGTAATTATATATTGATATAATATTGCGACTTATATATTATATTATTTTGTTGAGGCCGAAACATTTTCTGAATCATTGTATACTTTTCAATGGGTGACACCTATGAGCAAAACAAATAGATAATCTAACACTTTTCCTTCTAGAATGCGTTTTATGAAACAATTATGCCTTCTACAGTTCTACAAAATTTCATGCTTTTGCATGGTTCTATTTTTAATTACTTTCTTGAATATGTCTAAATTTAAATGAATCTTCTCGAGGTTTTATTTTTGGCATCCATCCCATCACTAGCGAATTCTTATCCAACATCAATAAAAATTAAATGAATACCATTAACAAAATGTAGGATTAACGACCCGGATTTCAATGAATGATCGTAAATATCATCAGATGATGATTAATGATCATGATGCTGGTGGTCATCCTTCAGTATTTGGGTCGTGAATCCCAGAAAGTCTGAGAGAATGGGTGGAGAGTAACCCAGCGTCAGTCCTTTGATCGACAACTCTACATTCTCTACATTCCCAACCGAACGATGGGGTACTGAATGGGAAATTTACTTTAAAATATATTGAAATGGGTGACTGGGATTTTGCTATCACGCACCTTCCAATTTCTGAATTCGAACTACGGCCCACGCGGTGCGCTGCCAGTATTGATCCGACACAAAAACTGGACCGTTACCGATAGATACCGGGAAACCAAGACGGAGACTTATGGAGACTGCACAATAGTTAAAATATAAATAGCAAAAAATATTGCCCATTTTTCATCGCAGCGGTGTCTATTAATATTTCTATGGCTATTTACGCTACTAGTCAAAAGATCACATTTCACCCTTCAGTCACTGTGAGTTTAGTGATAATACAATGTATTCGCCGATTTTTTAATGTTCATAACTAATGTATTTCAAACTGAACACTATAAGTTCAAATAATTATGATTTATAGAGACTCTTAAAATATTTCGTTCTTGCGAAAAATTGGGGATTCTCTAAAATATCCTCCTTTCGCATTCATAACAGACGCACATACATTCGGCATTAGTGCAATAGATCATTCATATTTTGCACCAACAAATCCAAAAACAGCTTGGGAAGTTTCTGCATAAGTACTGGAAGCATATCTCATCAGCAATTCTTGAGAATGTCTCAATAGTTCCTGAGGAGATGATTCCAGCAATTATTGAAAAGCTCCCCGAGCTGCTTTTGGATTTGTTGGTACAATATATAGATTGTCGATTAACTTTGTTTTCCTTTTGTTTGTTATGAAAACCATGACACATTGATAAACAAAAATCGTTTTCCAATTCGAGAGATGATTATTTCGTCAATTCGAAATTTTGAAGGCTGAACGCTAGATTTTGACTGGTACTGGTAGGGGTATTGATGCATCTGATTCCACTGAGGTTTAATTCTATTCCATAAATATTTCTAGATTTTAACTGATTGAAACCACACATGTGACACAGGTTTGTGTGTTCACGCACTTTCAGCCGTTTTAGTTAGCGAATTTTAAAAATAAGTTCCTTTATTCATCTTACTGGATACTCTTCCCTGTTACATTGCGTGAAAAAGTAACTTCAATGTTGAATACCGTGAGTCGTGAGCTAAATAGTCCCTGCTGGTAAATATGGCCACCTCTTATAGTCGCTGGTAAATATGGCTTCATTCTTAAACTAGCTTCGATGCCACTTCCGGTACATTCTAACCTCTTTGCTTCCAACGCTCAAGGCTACAATCGATTACTAAAAGTGACGGCCATCAAACGAGCTGCCTGTGAACGAATTGGGATACACGTCACACTGTTTCTTGATAATTTGTAGAAATGCTCTAAAATACGTTCAAGTATTAATATTTTCTTTCATAGCAACCAGATGTTAAGGAGATTTTTTAAATGTTTTTTGTGTTGAATTTTATATTAAAAGAAAGGAAGTAAAAAGAAGTTCTCATCTTTTTACTTCTTTTCTTTTACAGCAACAATGCCAACATAAAAAAATCAAACTAACTCTGGAGCATCTGATTCCTATGAAAAAATATCAATACTTGAACGTATTTTAGAGCATTTCTAACGTTTGTCCCTACAAAAGCAGCATATAGGCACCTGATTGGCGATTTTGGACACGGCTTTAGGTTCGATATGGATGTAATTCTACGCATTTCTAGTAACACATATATTGCGCAGCACATTTTGCTGCGAAAGAACTCCAAAGTTCTCTTCTCAACCCATTCTTAAAAGCTACACCACCTAATATCCTTCATTTCACAGACCAAACCACCACTCTACTGCCAGGAGGAGGCGAAAGAGGAGGAGAAGGAGGAAGCAAAGTTTTAATTGCCTCAATCCCTTCTGCCGGAGCTGTAAACAGTCTACCCTCCTCAAACACTCCCTTTTCCACTTTCTCTTGCGCCTATCCTGTGGACCTAATTCGCCATCCAGTTCTTACCCTTTACCCCTCCCACCCAAGTAGTATTTTAAGTCAATTGTCCATCAAGGCCGCTCCCATCCGCCATCTTTGGTGCAATTTTGACCTTCCTAACCTGGGAAGGGAAAGGGAGACCGTTCTCTCATAAAGCGAACAGATTACCCCACTACATCACTGTTTTGCGGATCAAACATTCCGGAATTGGTCATATCCATTTTTTTGCGCCGCGATGGCTTTAGAGCATTTGCATCCCTTCCCTGAGAAGAGACAGGGAATAAATTCCCGAAGCTTCATGACCGAAGGCGCTCTGCGATGGTAATCGCGAACTCAACGTGCTAGGACAAAAACTAGACAAAGACTGACAAAGCAATAACTCATGCGAAGCTAGTTTGGAATATTAGAAAAAAATCAAAGATTATTAAGCTAGGATTGAATCCAACATATTGCGTCCTGAATTCTATTATTTATAAATGCATAAAAGTAGGTACCAAAATAACACCAATCATTTGTGGAAGAGGCGTTGTCATAAACTGTCATAAATAAGCGACATTTCCTTTTAAATGTCACTTATTTGTGACGAATGTAAAGGAAACAATGCAATTATATAAAAATAAAACAATTTTTTCTTGTGAGCATGCGTCCATAGTTTCAATGCGGTTCGCACAATTATTTTATCTAGCTTTCTACTCCATAGCAGATTCAGGTAATAATTAATTGAATTATTACCTGTATAAGCTACAGTGCAACGAAACAAGACGCAATAAATACCTAATACTTACAAGAAATGGAACGTGAAATATAAATTAGTTACCAGCAGATAACCGATTACCACGAAGTATCAACCGCATCCAACAATTGCAAAGGGACCGATAAAGCTGCCTCGTAGTGGGGTAGTAAATTTCCCAATCTTAGGGACTGGATATGAAACTTAAATTTATTACGGCTGGTGATTTGCACCCTCCGCCACACGCTATCTTGTCGGATTGCAGGGTAAAGTGTAGATGTAAATCCAGGTAGAAACTTCACTATCTGTATTGGATGCCAATCCGGAAGAGCATCACGGATTAAGCCCTCCGCCAGTGGGAAGGGCTGTAGACCTTCGGCCCCATTGGCGTCCGATAGAGGAGAGGGCCCCTTATTGTTGGGAGTAGGTTAAATAGAACCTCATCCCCCTTTCTACTTCTCCTTTCATTCCCCTTGTAAGATCTTGTCCTAACAGTCTGTGACTGTAGTGCAAAACACATTAGAAAGTACCGCTGAGAAATGCTGCCAAAATTATCAGAGAAGCTATACACGTACTAGCTACTACAAGCTATTCAAGTTATACAACGCCTCTACAACAACTATTAATGGTTTATAATTGATTGCAGTTGCATCCTGATCTATTACACAGAGAATTATTTTAATATAATTTTAATAATACAATGTAACATGTTGATAGATAGTTTGCAACGATATGTTTACATTAGTGTATTTACGGCCCATTTATAATAAGGCCCTGAAAAATATTTTGTGAGCCCCAACTTACTATGGTAGACTGGACCATAATCACAAAATTAGAGAAATTGATACCCGAACTGGCAGATTCAAAATGTCCTTTTTTCCTCGTACTATTAGGGATATGAATAGCGGTAAATATCAATGAATCAATGCATAACGTAGGTAGCTGTATGTTGGTATGAGGACTTGAAGGTAATCCAAAAAACAGCATGATTTTGCATTCTTACTTTGCTATTTTTATCTTTTTAAATAGTGAAGTTTAGACTAGTATATTAATACTAATCCTTTTTTATGCATGATATGTAGAGCATGTTTGGTGAGAATTCACCCCCTGCCACACACATTTATGGTGGCTTGCAGGGTAAGCAGGGTATGCAGGGTATATGTAGATGCAGATGTAGATAGATTTATTTTAAAATGTTTATGCATGCGAAGTTTCACAAGAATATGTTTGGGAAATTAATTAAAATGTTGTACTTTTCAACTGTTTTATAATAATCCACTACGGTTTTAAAACAATTACCATCATTAACAAGTTCAGCTTGATCAATATCACCTTGATAATGATATTTATTGTGCCAAACCTAGGTTCGATTATAATAAAACTGTTTGGAACTTATAATTTTTTTTTTCATTTCCTGTGAGTGAGTTACAAAAAGATAAGCCTACAGCTTTAAATCGTAGAATATATTCGCTTTTTGTTTTACCTGCATTGATAACAACACGAGCTAGAGTAGAGTTATGAACTCTTAGACCATGGCTCCCATGGTCTGATCCATGGATCAAATCAGGCAACGGAGCTTTATTACAGCCCCATACACTTAGATGTAGAGCCCTCAGTAAAGGTCTAGTACCACAGCAGCTCGATAGTGACTCGAGTAGTCCACTGGGCTTATGTGCTCAATGAAACGTATAAACACCACTTGACTACTGCTAACAGGCTGCACGAGTTGAGGTTCTCCCCGCAGGTTCTTTTCACGGTGGACGTAAGTGCAAATTTAGTGTTTCACGATTGACGGGAAAATTGGGTCACATTACTGCTCGTATTTAAGCTCTTCAAAAAATAGCAGTGATGAGGAAATTCGGATTTCAGCTCTAATTAAGGTGAAAGAAAAAAAACTTTGACCCTACCACTCATTTATTAAGAGAGAATAAGAAATTGAAGCAAGAAACCAAGACGATGATGAAATAGTTGCGTAAAAAAGTCTTTAGCACAATTCTTAGAACGCAACTTAAAAAGGCAATAATATACCAGGAGTAATCGACAGGAATACAGTTTTTGGTCGTAGACACAATTTTTGCAAAACTCACTAAACAACTCACAACTCACTGATTGTCCGAAAATGTATGCAACTATGCAATCACATAAGAAAGGCTAGTGACTCCTAGTGTTTCTGATATCACAAAGGCACTTTCTTATAAGGGTATCCTCCCAACAGGACCGGCATGAGGGTGGCAGGCTCCAGGGAGCGGCATATATAATGCTCGAATACCTATTATCTGTCGATGGTTTCTAAAACATTACAGCACCGGGGTAAAAAATTACCTGCTTATGAAAAACTACCGATTTTTTAAGAACCGAATATAGGCGAATAATTCTGGGGAAATCTTTGCTGGTTCTCCTGGGGTCGGGGCCAGGGATTTTGTGACTACCAACGTAAAGACGGCTGACACTGCCATGTCACTATGTGTACGTTGGTAAAATAAACAAAAAGTACAAAAAATAAACTTCACGAAACAACAAATTGCTGGAAAAAATCCGTGCAAGAAGTAGGGTGCGAAAGCCTACTGAGCATAATGATAGTGTTTCACTGCAGAGAATAAAATAAAAAGATCATGGAATTCACTGGAATATAAAATGAGATAACATGGAAAATTAATTCTAAATGAACATAACGCCACAAAATTAAACAATTGAACAAGAGATATGATGAAATATTATATTGCTTGAGAAAGGGATACCAAAGGTCCAGCGAATTAGATGCGGCCTATAAACACCATCTAATTTGGTCCTCAGTCCACCACTTTGAAGCTTACTAACGCTCAGAAAAAACGTTGTCGATTTATTTTCCTCCTCCCGCCAAGAGTCTCGTGAGCAAAACGTAGCTGTAGGTCTAAAAAAGTTCAAGAGACCCTGGTGAACGCAATGGAAAAAGGGTGCTGGTGAGGGAAGGATGGATAGGGGTCGGCCCCTTCTGGTGTGTTGGGTCAACTGGAGCGCGAGTCAGGAAGCGAAACGGGAAGAATTAAAGGGAAGTCCATAGCGTACAAGAAGGAGGACTTCTTTCGAGGAGGGGACGGAGAAGTTGCGCAAGTGGTCAAAGAGAGAAGCGCAAGAGAGCGCAGAGCAATCGCAGTACGCAAGTCTGGATCCCGGCCAGGGATTGATTTACAGGCGGCGAGTAATTGCGTTAAAAATGGCCGCGGGAAGTTCCCAACTTTGCGAGTTTTCTCCGCCGCCAATTACTCCCGACCGGCGAAACGGATTTTTCCTCATCCCCTCCCAAAGATCGTCTCATCCGGAACCGCAGATACTTGAGGCAATCGCGCTCGTAGTCGTTTAGGTCTGAGGTTGGCGACCCTCCTCTCACCGGAGCAATGGAACACGGGAGTGCACTTACGGATGAGTTTGGCCTGGGTCAAAGCGGGTAGGAGGAACCACAGCCCCATGCAAGAAACTTACAAGAGTACTGCGAGTCAGTCCGGAAGCCGTTCGTAAACATAAGGTGCCCAAGAGGTTGGGATTTGGTGGTAGTACTCAGCGAAGAAGAATTTCAACACTGGAGTCCAGAACCCATATTAATCCACTGACGAAAGTGCCTTTTCATACAGAACTAGCAATAGGGGTTATTCCGGGGTAGCTGAAGTAACGAATGGTTAATAAAATTTGCATCATTCATCATACGCGGACTAAGGACATTTTGCCCACTGACGAAAGTGTCCTTTCATACAGAACTAGCAATAGCGGTTATTCCGGGGTAGCTGAAGTACCGAATGGTTAATAAAATTTGCATCATTCATCATACGCGGACTAAGGACATTTTACAAAAGATGAATCCACTTGGGGATCGGGTTGGTGTGGTGGCTAGAGTACTTCCATCCCGAGGGCTAGAATTCGATTCCCGGCAGTGGCGGATTTTTCAGTGGAAAATCGGTCCCACTTGAGTGCCTAGTGGAGGGCATTTCAAGTTCAGTACTCCGTCCGTCGGATGGGACCTTAAGACGTGGTACCCTTGGCGCCTTTCGTTATAAGTAGGCTAATACCGACGCCAGGTTTCTCTCCACCCTTCCTCCTTTCCCTGAAAACTCCTACCATTACCCAATCATCCACCGAACCTAAATGGCGCAAATGACCTCCGCTGTCGGTCGCCTCCCCTAAATAACCTAAATGAATCCACTTGTTTAGAAATATTCTCCGCAACCTATTTCAGTTCATCCGAATAACAATGCAATAAAAGGGATTCGAACTCTGGTTCTGTAGACGTAAGGCTAGTACCCCATTCACCATGCTAATCCTCTATAACGTTCTCCGTATACTCAGGTAGAGACCGAAATTCCACTAAATGTTTTGGCACAATTTTCGAGGCTGGAGGCCAACAACCTCGCTAGGAAAAATTATATTAGAAATATTTATTTACTGAAGGCGCTTTACTTGCTTTTTTATCTCATCATCGTATTATTATTAAATATTGCTGTAAAGATTTGGCGCTATTTTTATTAATTTAAATAAAAACTAATATGTACACTCATGGTGATAAATTTACAACACCTAGAGTTTAATTGATTAAATAAGCGCTTTAAGTGAAGTAAAATACAAAAAAATCACTCTAAAATCAACATATCTCCCAAATCATATGTGAATTTACTGAAAATGAACATACGCCTGCCTTTTCATTATCTTTTCTCTTAAGTATTTTTTCTTGGAGTAAAAAGTTGACCTTTTTCTCTACCACAAACCTAGGATAAGTAATCATTTATTGATAGTTATAAATATTTTTAACATGTGAATTTTGCCCACTAACGTTTTGTTTCCAAACAATACCTTCTAATTCTCAAGAATTTTTCCACTTCAACCAGAAAAAAATTAAGGTTTATGCTTCTCTCTCTCTTAATGTAGGTATTTTTAGTGATCCATGAAAGCAAGCAAATAGTATTTTTCGCTCATAGAGAGAAATATTTCACTTTACTGAAAGCAAACCATCATTAAAACTGTTATAACACTAAATCTCTGTACCTGTGAAATTTGTTCCATGCCAAATGCAGTATATACCTATGGTTTTCGTACCATAGTAAGTTAGAATAAAGAAAATCCAATTCCAGTTCATTACTTTTCTATTTCCTTCCGTTTTTTTCTTATTTCCTAAGGACGTATCTGTTTCAAAGTGTTACCACCATATAATTTCCTCGACTTATAAATCAAAATTACGATCATCACACGTCCCCTATCATTTTTTTCTTTAATCCATCCCGTCGGGTAATTTTGTGCCTTTAATTTTTTCCATTCCCTCGAAAATACCTCCTGTTTCCGAAAGTTATCGCTTTAATTTTTCATTCGCAGGTGGGTAGCCTGAAGCATAAATCAAATGCCCCTCTCCCCTTCGAGCTCCGGAGGTTTCTAATTACGAATTTCTGCAACCCTAATTACTCTGCGAGAGGAATGAACTTGCGCAAGGGGGTGTATTATGATCGAAATCTGGGAGGTGAGTCGTAAAACTCTAACGAGTGAGTGTGCCCAACTTGTTCCCTTTTTTCATTGCAACACGTGTTACGTTTTACGAGTTGGGATTTAAAATTGAAAACACGGAATAGTATTCTGATAAAAGTCAGCGGTTATTACGATCCTAGTCACATGACTGCAGATTCAGGACTGATGCCAAGAAAATAGATAATTTCTTATCTCTATCCATTTCCTTGCTACTTTAGCATTATTTTGACTCAGCAGCATCACCCTGATGGCTGTGCTCGGTATCAAATTTTAAATGTCTCTTCATTCTATGATATAGGTATTTATTATCGAACCATTCCAACATTTTTTATTCACTGCTGTAAAAACTCATCTATAATATCATCGAGTTTTTGCAGACTTTTCTCCCTTCTTGTGCGCCCACGCCTTCTTCAGTGACATTTTTCCTGAAGTGTTGTCTTTAAAGGATTTTAGCCTAATGTTAATATAATAATAGACAACACTGGAATAATACTGGAGCTGGAAGCATCGTTGGCAATCAGTTGGGGGGACTGTATTGGAGTGAAGCTTTATTTTTTAATATTCCATCCAAAGCAATGAGTTATATTTGTTTCATTAACCAGTAAATTAATTAATTTCATGACAATATAGTTTCTTATGATTATTTCGTTCCATTGGTAAATCCTTTGAACGATTTCTTTACATTACCTACACTACACCATAAATAGAGCATGTGCTTCTTTCATAGAATGTGTATGCAGAAAAATTAATATAAAATCACGAGTGGTTGAATCTCCAAAACATAGATTGTTGTATTTTTAAATGTGTTGGTGTATTCAATGCTTTTCATATTTTCCAACTATTATTGGGATTACGAAAGAAGATAATTGTCCTAGCTCTAAATAAACTCTACATGCATTCTCCGAGAAATGCGTTGACAAGGAAACGTAAAATATTCAAATTAGTTGCTCGGGCAATAAATTTCTCCACCTCGCGACTTCGTTAAAAATAAACTCTGCGATATATCAGGATTTTTTGTTCCAGCGGCTCAAAGCAGCTAATCTGCACACTTTAATCTTGCGTGAGAATGGGAGTGTACGCAACACGTCGGCGTAGGGTAAAAGCACGCAGGCCATGATCAGTTAAAGAGTTCCCTGGAAAGGGAAATATAATGCCCACGCAGCGTCTCGCATCGTTTTATCGTCCAGAAAGGTGTTTCGAAGACTACATTTTTACACATGCATAAATATTCCACGCTTTTTCACGACTCAGGTTATTAATATTCTTGGTGGACCCGCAGAAAGGTGTATCTCGCATATTCGCTGACCACTCTATCCTGAAATTTTATTCTCGTCACTCTTCAGTTCAGCTATACATCATCTGTGACTCTCCGCAGTGGCCATTTCAAAGAGGACCATAGATCTCATGTAATTCTGAGCACATGCATCAGCCTGGAAATACGTAGTGTATCTGTTTTGAAATACCTGGATTTCATGACCCAAGGTCTCTTTTTGCACTCCTATATTGTTGGTTCCTTTCTCCATTCATTTCACATTGAGCACAAGCCACCATCGTCCACCTAGGAATTGCAAAATTTTGGTGAGGAAATTACTAATTTGTGGGCTATGGCTCGTGAACATACCGTTCACGAGCGAGTGGAATTTTTTGTAATTTAGTCCCAAGTTGCCATTAAGCCTTGGTGACATGGGTATCTAGAGTATCTACCGCAAGCGAATGCAGAAATAATTTCTTAATATGATGCGACCGATTGGTGCCATGAGCAATGTACCTGAGCTCTACTTCAAAATATTAATTCTACCTTAAATTTCATTTTTCTTAATGTACGTCAAAAGGTAAAGCTTTGTGCATGGGATAATTTACAATAATTAATAAGAATCGCATTGGAGACGGTAAAATGAAGTATTAATTCCAATTTTTTAACCCATGAGTAAATAAAATAGCAGAAATATATTTAATCCTGCTAAGAGTACCTAATTTAATGCTTTCACTTCTTGAAAGGATATTACAGTTAAAATAAGCTAAAACGTTGAGACTTCTACCGGTTATCAAAAAACCGAAAACAGTTTCCACTATCAAGCCATTAGGCTTGGCTAATTATCAATGGTTACATTAGTACCACGGAAAAGTCTTATTATTTGACATTTATATAAAAATAAAGGGTGTCGTTGTAGTCTATTGAATTGATAGCTTAAGAATTCAAGATGGACGGTTCATTAGCAAGTAAGACCCGACTGAAGGCTCTGAGGATAACGTTTTTTTGTCTGAAAAAAATCAACCCCTGCTGGGAATCGAACCCGAGTCCTCGAGTCTGGAATATATAAACCGTTTAGGATTTGATTTTCATGAAACCAATGAAAACCTTCAGTAGCCTTAATTAAGTTCCCAGGTTACCCCAGTCCATGACATTAGTACAATATGGTAACTTCCTCTCTTGAGTAATTGATTATTTCCCAGGTAGGTAGGCCTTTTAACCATAAAAAAAATATGATTCAGCTTGATGTGTCCACATTTTAAAATCAAGTATAATAGCAATCACCTGATATGCATACCAACTACCAAGCAATAAAGTAACTGCACAGAGAAGCATAAGCCAACCGTTGAAAAAGATAACCAAACTAGCGAAATCTGAATACATCGTCAATTACATTCTCGATAGGAAAACCTCAGAAACGAAACTCGGAGAGCCTCAGTTGAAACAAATGAAGTTTTCAATCTTAACATTTTGGAGTCTCATACCAGCGCGTAACGACTTATTCCAGAGAATTAACCAATCATACATATAACTATGAAGATTTATTAGGATCTAGTTCAATGTACTTTTAGCGATCGCTACACATTAATGTCGCCGAAAATGGATAATTCAAGTAAAGATATAGTAAGATGATAGTATGAAATAAGTTAGCATGGCTAAGGAATCAAGGAGTCTTTAAGGTGAATTTAAATCATACAAGATATCAGGCTAATAAAGCAAACATGGATACCATTCCATAAATTCCAAAATAAATTGCCAGAAGAAAGGAGAAAACTGATAAGTAAACGAAATCAATGGTGAAGAAATGAAGCACATGGGACAATAAATATTGGCAACTATACGCAGAAGCACCTTTTGAAAAGAAAATGACGTAGGTACTATTACATTTTGAAAGCTACCAGGACAAAAATATGCAATCTGAGAGAAATAGTTTTAATTATAAAAAGTTATTTTTCATAGAAGGGATATAAAAATATACTATCCATAATATTTGTATTAGTATCATAAATATTTTAAGCATAAGATTGAGATCATAACATGATCATAAAAACATTTGAGGTATTATATGAACTACAGGTAAATGGTTTTTGATACAACTTCTCATTCTATTGCATCTTCAAATAGATAGTTCATTGTGCCATATTATACTGAATTATATTCTCTCTACAATGTATCAAAATAAGATGTATCCACATAGCAACGGAAGCCAAAACAATGCTGATCGTAGTTAGAAGTAAGAATGGTAAAGAAACCAAACCACCGCCATTCGAAACTATACGAATACAAGTGGAGGAAAACATAAATTGCAAGAATAGCAAAGAAAGTCGTAAAATGAGATACATTGACTGATGAGGGGGATTTAAAAGAGGAATTTAATTTAAAAGACAAATAAAGATAGAGCTACTAGAAGCCATTCTTAGAATTGATGATTGCTCATAGAGATTTTAATATGCGACCGAAGTAGAGTGGAGGATGTGACTTAAACATCTGTAATAAACAACCTTACCATATCAAGTTTTTCAGGAATGGACTACCTCTAAAATTAGCGTTTCGAAGGTGTTTTAAAAATTCAGCCCAGATCTACCTTTGATCGGTATTAAAGCAATAATAACAACGCCAGCAATGCATAAGCGCCCCCTCAAGTATTTGCAAAATCCCTCTCACGCGATTTACGCTCCGCGAAGCTCTGATGCTCGAAATAAGGAAACCCTTTTTCTGAACCCTGCCAACCTCTCCCCCTTCAACCCCTTACCCTCAGGTCCCCTTCGATCGATCCCTTCCCCCCTTTGCGGCACAATGGGAAGGATAAAAAGCGGATATGGTGGGCCTCCTCGCCCCCAACCTACTCCTAACCCCCTTCTCTCCCGACCGATCCCCGAGATTCCCCGACTCCAACACCCTTACCCCAATCCTCTATCTCCTTTTCAGACCCTCCCACACCGATATTCCTGCGGCCGCCATCCCTGACCCACACCCCATCCCGAAGCCATAATAACCTCTTCCCTCCCAAGCAACCACCCCCATACATCCTCTTTGAAAGCGTTTTCTTCCCGCCCCCTACTTTCACGCCTTCCCTCCCCTCCTCTGGTTCGACCTCTCTTCTCCCCCTCCCGTTTTTAAAAGAGTGGGAGGGAGACTGCGCGGAGGAGTAGGAAATTGCAACGAAATTCTTTCCACATCCCCAACATCTCCCATCTCTCTCTCACCTTCCCTCTCTCTCACTATCGGAATCTCTCCCCAACACCCCGTCTCCAGATATCCTTCTCAGCTCTCACTCGCTCCTGGATGGCTCCTTTCGTCCCTCGTTTTGCCGCGAGGAACCCTTGCCCCTGAGTGGTGTGAGGGGGGAGGAACATAAAGTGTTCGCAGATTTGCACCCGGCCATGAAGCACGCAGCCACAATAGCTGAGAGCAGAGTGCTATTTTCTTTGTTTTTTCCCTTGGTGGTATTTCAAATCACAAAAGCTTCTGCATAGCCCTCTTAGTAGGGTTTTTCTGCAGGGCTAGTGTGGTAGCAAGAGAATATTGGCGTATCATCCAGAGGGCCCAGGTATAGGTCCTGAAAATAGTGGATTTTTCAGTGAAATACTGGTGGGTGATACTTGAAATCCACTTGAAAAAATATCCAAGTTGAACAGTATTTAATCCACATCAAGTCTGTCGTGGAGACGGTAGCTAGAAGATGCTTTTCTTCCAAGTGACCTTCCGCGTTTGTCTATTTGCAAGATAACAGTCTCATCTACGTAATAGTGTGTCAGTGAAGCGACGATGCCCGGTTGTCTTTTGACTTATATACCTAATCCGTTGGAGTCAGGTGTGATCTGATAGGTCCATTGCTTTTATTTTATAATACGCGTTTCCACGAGTTTGTAAGCGTGTATCTATCATCCTCGATAAAGTGTACAGGGCTTGTATAGGTCTCAATTGCTTCACTGATGATACGTAGAAAGTAGTGACTTTTTGGGCAACCAATTTAGCCTTTTCAAACATAAACCTATGCTTCAGTCCTGTTTGTGTGAAGTGCATAAACTGATGTCAAACAAAATGGACACATACGTCACAGGGCAACAAGAGGACAAGCATCTTCAATTCTACAGTATTTCACGAAAAATGCAATATTTTAAAAAGTAACCACAATAATTTAACTCACTGACAACTCGGGTTTTGAACAATTTATCGACCTCGCCTGATGATGACATTCAGTTGTTGGAAACCCTGGCCTTGTGCATAATTTTCTATGGTATTTTGCAGGACTTTATATTTTTCAGTATATACTCTGGACAATAGAGTGCTCTCTCGGTTTACAGAGGACTATATTTTTACTTCAAGTCCAGTTCTATGTCCGTTGGCTGTAACGTTGAACAGAGGATCTCTTGGTGTTTTTCGTTAAGCTCAGGATAATATCGATACTGGATTTCTTTTAACCTTCTTCCACACCCGGAATTCCACCCACCCCCCCAATAAAACACCTAACCTCAATAGCGCAAATTACATAGGCTGTCGGTAATCTCCTATTATAACAAGTTTCCTCTTGTTTGTCAGCATTAGTGTTATGCAATTAAAAGTCAGGATAGACGTACCTTTATTGCACAAGTATCTACCATAGGCTTCAATTTTCTCTACCTTTTTCTCAGTGCTTTTCTCAGTTCCTTGTCATTTCCACAGAATAAAAACGTTTTGATCAACAAGAATGAATTTTTCTTCGTGAAGCCTCACTCTCCAAGGCTAGATTAATAGCATGATTCAGATTAAATCGCATTTAACAAAGTCCTAACTGTCTCTCCTTCTCATTTTAACGTTCTTCTTATCTTTTACGGTTTGTACCCTGTAATCATAGCCTGCGTACCTATGCAAACTGCATAATTTGCATGTACGTACACACAAACAGTTCCTTCAGGTACGTGATAACCGAGGCATACATAATACTCACTAACCTTACGACCTTCAAACGCTGTGAAGAACCTGCAGATTTGGCATCACTGAAGGGAGAAAGATATTGCAGTGCTTGGGGACCGTAGGACATGCAAAACGAGAAAGTTTACAACTTGTTCTCCTATAGTGCTTTCCGCTGGGCAGTTCATCGAAAACACGACTTTTACGGATTGCTAGTGAGTGCTTCACTGCTCAACGCTCGTCTATAAAAAAGCCATTGTCATGTTCACTTTTTTTTGCTTTAGCACCAAACCTCGTATTTTTGAAGTACTACCTGATGAACATACGAGAGGAATGCAATGCGAGCAACATTTAAGCCAAGCGCCGAACAAAAGGATAAGAGTTCTTCCTTTTTATTTTCCCATTACTCTGCTCTCTTTCTCTCTATTCATCTCTCATGAGGACCTTGAAGATCTACAGTAGTCCACGACGATTCAGGCGAAGAGAGGAGCAGTCAGAGACAGCGTATGCGCGAGAAAAAAATTGGTAAAAGGCAGTTTCCTCTACTCGAGTTTTGACCTGGTTTCCGTGCCTCAAGATGTAATTCCCTTCCACATTCACGTCCCAAACTCTTCCACCGGAAGCCTTTAATTCAGTAGAGCCCTAGATGCGATACAAAGAGTTTTTTCAAAACGTCCTACGTCCATATATACATAATACTTTGCCACAGCACAGCAAGGGTGTGTGGCAGGGGGTGCACGATCACTAGTCTTTCTCAATCAGAGTGCATTATCGATCAGAGATAAGTCAGAACACTACGCAGGTATGCAATAAAATGCTACTATCTTGCTATGCCAGATATAAATGGCACTAAATTGCTAGTTAATACAAATTAATGCAACAGTATTTGATTCGTTAGTGATTCTAAAAAAAAAGAAATCATATTTTCTTCAGCATACCTACACGAGTTGGTAGTGTCCAAACGCACATCAAAAGAAAGGAATTTACTACATTATAACTTCTACATCAAATACTACAACTCCTATTCTAATTTCCCCTTCTACCTTCGTTGCAAACTATTACTGTCCCTAATTGTGCGTGGAAAAATAAATTCATGAACATCTCCATCTTATTCGTCCTCTATTTTTATCCTCGTGCTCTGACCTTTGTGTTTGTGATAACCTCTTTAATTTGACCTCTTTGGAAATAGCTGGTGAGCATAAATTCCACGTTTCAAAATTATTTTCTATTACGTATTTCATCTAGTCATTATCGTTCAAATTAAAGTTCGGTTCCACAGAAAATCTTTCCTGACAGTCCTTCGGAATACCCATACATACACCCCTGAAACCAATTATATTGCTAACTTTGAAGTGAGCTTGACAAAATAAAATACATACCTATATTGGAAGTGTATAGATCAGACAAAACTAAAACTGGAAGTGGATCAGAACTTAAATTTAACGAAAATGTTAACCTTTAAATGCAAAATTACTCTTTGTCTCTTCTACCTCGCTTTATAAGCACAGTATATTAGCCTTAGGTCAACTACCAGATGAGATTCTAGATGCCTTGTAGCAACAGATGTATAGGTTTTTATGTAACAAGGCTTTTTAAATCCTTCTTTGTGTGCACAATGATTCTAAATGAATAAAATTCAACCATAGTGTATGACTACTTGCAATTCTATCGCGCGGATTTTATTCTTTGATATATTCATTATCATTAACTTAGCTTTTGTTATCAAAGAATGTCAGTCAACCTCTTTCACCCGTGGCCTAAATTAACTTCTTATTCCATATTTGGATGGAATTTCTGACCGTACAGGAGAATCTCAAAGTCTCTGGGGATCTATTTGCTATTCTACTACTCGTTATTATAAAATATTATTTTTTGTTTACCCAAATTACATTTCATCATCATGGTAACAATAGATTTGAACTTAAAAATATCGGTCACTTAAGCTAGCGTCACAAAATTTGAATTAATACCCTCGCACTTATAAGCTAATATCCATGCGCGAAAGAATATTTTAAAATTGAGGGATTTATTAAAACAAACAGGAAAATTTCGCTGGCTGTAATTCACATTATAATATTTTCTCCAAAATTACCAAGATGACATAACATGGCGTTTCGACATTGTACAGACCGCAGTAAGTTATTGTCAAGTGAAGTACCATAACGAGCGAAAAGGTAATGAATAGTAACGTAATAAGAATGGTAATTCCACGCGCAATTGTAGAGACAGACTACATGTTGAACTCGTTAATTGGATTGCCAACAGGTGTCTAGCCATGTTGTTAATTCAAAATGAAATTTCCCAGCAGACGTCCTGAAATCAAATGGCTTTTAGCATCGTTGTGCTTTCAGAATGGGCTATGTGAGAATTTTGCATCAATAGTCCCTATCTAGAAAAAAATGAGATGACGGTGGGTTCAATGATTTATCATTAATTCTAATCCCAACTGCGTAGTGGTCAAAGTTGCTTGCAAGACGACTTAATAGGATTATGCAGTGTTAACAAAGAGGGAAGAGGTGCCCATAAGCAAGTCAATTGGGTCATTTTAAACGGATTAGATGAGCGCTACAACGGGAAGTTCCCCAAGCACCGCCGCCAGAGTATTCCAATCCGCACGAGGTACTGATGAAACCGGCTTAACTCATTTGCCTAAAAGCTACCTACACTCGGTAACATAAAATCTGTGACATTATGCCTTGTTGCCGAAATATATTTTGTTGACACATTTGCTGACAGAAAAACAATCTGAGCGACATGAAAATAAAGCAATCTGAGTAACACAGGGGACTTGTGCTTTCCCGACGTATTAACTGAGTAAATTCATCTCGGGTCTTCATCCTGATATTAAAATATTGCCCTGAAGACGATGAGCGAGTCGTTCATCGAAACGTCGGTGGAGATGGAGACCCGAGAAGAATTCACTCAACAAAGGGGACTTTGTTGGGGAGGAAAATAACTGGCTAATGAAATACTATAATAGGTTTCCAAAATTCTGGCCCACAACTCCTAACCTAGTTTACAATTTATTTTTTGATGCAACAGGGTAGTTACTGCTACTGCTCATGATTTTCTGATGTGTCTGATGCAGAGACGAGTAATATTCCTAATGAGCCTATTTAACAGGTTTTGGTAGTAGTAGGAGTAGACATAGGTTAGGCTCTACAGCAACCAAGGTTAAATTTCACCGTCTCATCAATGACCTTCATCATAATACAAACGTAATAGCCATATCCCGAGGAGTTTTGTACCAGAGACCCTAAGGTTGCCGTACCAGAGACCCTAAGGTTGCCCTACCAGAGCTTTACCGAACTAGCTACCGCAGCTTAATCATAATCAGAGCAATAATAGGGTGAAATGCCCTTACTGAAAAAGTGGTTTCTAGGTATGAAGTGAGAAGGTTAACATTTTGATGAAACAGTGAAAATATAATAATAGCACTTGTTATAGAATGTTTCAGTTATATTTTTAAATGCGTGATTCTGGTGAAGAGACATATGGAAGTCATTAAATTTTGTTCTTCTTTTGAAAACCCACTCAAGAGCAACAAATATCCAATCCCAACAAATTCAACAGTGTCAGGCGAGATTTGGTGGAACAGCATCTTAAATAAATGAAGTACAAAACCTTCTTAAGATGTATATTGTTCACAATTTAATTTAAAATTAGACTACACGTGTTTCAACGCTAACGCGTCATCACCAGATCTGCAGGTTTGCATTAAATTGTGGACAATACCACATCTTAAGAAGGTTTTGTACTTCATTTATCCAATCCCAATATTAACAGCGTTAGTGAGGTCAGTAAAACATCTAAATTTTATAGATTGTGCGTTAGAACACTTCAACTCCCATGTGAGTGGGAGTTGAAGTGTTCTAACGCATTATTATCTTACTTGATAGTCCTTCTATATTAAATTTACCGAAAATGTTAACCTTTAAATGCTAAATTACTCTTTGTCTCTTCTACCTCGCTTTATAAGCACAGTATTTTAGCATATATATTTTAATAATCAAGATAATATGTATATTTTAATAATCAAGATAAAGACTGTGCACCACTGTTTGCCTCATTTTCCTTAGGCATGGTGGAATAGCATCTGGGGTTGGAGGGCCTTACAGTCAAGTTCTACTGCTGCTACTAAAATTACTTTCTAATTTTATGCTTGAGTGAAGACAGAATCTTACTCCATCCTCATCATCCCCCTTTGAACTCCTTGCTATTATCTCCCAAGTCCCTGAATGTCCCAGAACGACACCTCCCGAGTGTTTCCTTGCGTGTAATACCTTGTAATAGGGCCATTTTTGCACAAATGTTGCACCAATATTAACCCTGGGAAAAATTATCAAATTTTCACACAAATAGTAATTATAATTAAGTTACTTTTTAAGTCTGTTTAACAGTTACATTCAGCATATGCACATCATACATCATATAATTCCCAATATTTATAGTTACGAATATTTGATTGAGATGACGATGAGATGTCATGGTATTGCTATCAAGGAAGCCGAATAACCACAGATTGGTGAAAAACTTAGGCAAAGAGAATATTTAGCCAAATGAAGAATCTACATACTGATGGAAATAAAAGCTTGGAAATAAGGAACAATTCGTTAGAACATACATCTGTAGGATGCTTTTTTAAGGCAAAGAAGAAATAAGGCAAGAAGAAAGATGAAAGGGATTGAACATTTGACAAACAAACAGGTTCTAACAAGAGTGGGAGAAAATAGGACTCTTCTGTAAACCTTAAAAAGATGACGGGAAAAATTTTCGGCCATATCTTGAGAGATGATGATCTGATGAAGGCAATTTTGAGGGACAAGAGAAAGGAATGAATGGCAAAGAAAATTTCGTGTGCCTTATACGGAGGAGGTTGCTTATGAAATGGAATGAAATAATTATATAAGTATGAGATTAGCTGAAATGGGAATCGTGTGGAGAGCTTCGTCAAACCGATATTAGGATTGTTGACCCGTTTTGATTATGATGATTGGTCGACATGAACTAATACAGACGAAGACGCGTATCTTTGTTTGTTTACCACCATATATTTATCCTTTCCGATGGTGATATTTACTTCATTAAGTTTTCATTCTAAGCTAATCTATCATAATTTAAATTCCAAGTTTTCGAGTACCACGGAGCATTTAAATGGATACTGCTCTTGAAGTTAGATTTAAAATTATGGAAGAGTACTCCTGTCATATCATTCATAGGCACATAAAGGTACAGATGGACTTCACAGACCGGGTTTGTTTGTCATTTGTGCTCAAAAGTCAATACAAGTTATCGGTACTCACCATTCTGCTGCTAGCTGTTTCCCTTTCATTTGAAATACGGAGTGATTACGTTTTTCCTACTCATGATACCCGAATGCAACACAAAGTATATTAATTCTATTAAATACAACACGCACCACATACAATGTTTTTATTTTATCACGAAATATTATTTTTTTTCGATTAAATATTGTTTAAATTTTTGCTCAACTATATACGATTAAAATTTTTTTTCTGCTAAATTTTGTTCACGATAAATATGACTTACCACCTCCTGCATCATGCCCTTCCAGTGATTTGCTCGGTAAAATTAAGGCGTACATAACCGTGAATGAACATTTTTTCTGGATTTTCTTTCAACTTTTAATATATCTACAAAGTAGTGGATACAGCAGGATTTAGCGACTAGGATGTTTTAAAGGACGAGATAGAAGGTAGAATGCTGGGTAGGTGAGGTAGAGGGAGGAAAATAACAGGAAGTTTGAATAAGATAATGGCAGATGTGAATTGTGCGGAACAGAAGAAATTTGAGAGGGTCATAGGAAAGCAATTAATGGGATAGCATTAGGGGTAGAAAGGAACACTCCTTAGTCCGTAGAACATAGTAATTCAACCCAGAGTCACGCGTAGGATAGAAAAACGACTGATTCCGAAACTGATTATATCACTGTAATTTCTTCATCTTTATCGCAATTTACAGCAGAGTAATACATTTGCCTTCCTTTTTAGCATCTGAAATTTAGGAACCTATGCAATATTTAGGATATATTGACATGCGTTTTTTCCAACGCGGTTACCGGTGAACACCTTTTATGCGTGATAAATTCCACTTCAAAAAAGTGACGTGAGATTTCACATTATTTTATCTACGCTGAATGTTGATGATAAAATGGTGACGGACTCCCATTTCTCGTGACGCTATATAATAAATAATAATATTTCCATTTATTATAATAAACGATAAAGTATATTAGTCATAATAAATATTTAATCCATAATAACATCCATGTCCTTCTCCAATCACGCTTCATTTCACGAAATCAAAAGATCGTAGCTTCAAAATTTCGTAAATCAAGAATTTCCACACAGGCTTTCAGGAACTAAACTATGAGTAAATTGTTTCCGAGAAGGTTTTAAATTTACTAAAGACGATTTGTAGACTGACTGTCACAACGTAGATAAATAGATCAGATAAATGTAAGAGAAAAAGTAGGTGTTAAAGAACGATGCTTGAGGTGATTACATGAGAATAAAATATGGGTGAAGGGATTAAGTAATAAGAAAAGAATGGGAAGTGAAACACCTTGATACAATAGTTAGTAGTCGTAGGGTTGATACGAAAACATCTCGACACTGCGTCAGCATATCGCCATATCGAACGGAATTTAAAGCCAGGATGATATGCAGACGCCCTTGCTTGGTTGGGAGGTAACGCCGTCGACACTGGAAGAAAGAATATTTTTCTCCCCCTTTTCATCTCCCTCAGACTCTCACGCTCGGGTAGGTCTTGGGAGATGGGGAAAGAGGGATCCTCGAAGCCAGTTTTCGGCCAGGAGAAGGATGGACCGAGCCACGGGGCAGAGAACGGGAACGGAAAGAAACACGAGGCCGGAAAAAAATGAAAAGCAGAAAGCGGAACGAGGATTTGAACCCAGCAACATCCCAGATGGGTCCGTGGAAAATATTGGAATCTTAAGAGTACACCTTCCCGCTCTCTTCGTTTTCCTGACTTTACCCAGCCGCCCGTAGAGCAAGTTGCATCACCCCCACTCGTGATATTCCGGCGACTCCTTCAGGACATAAAACGTGTTGAGGCACAATGCGAGGCGCTCAATCCCCCGCATAGCAAGGCGGACACGGGCAAGTTGAGAAGTGGGGGGAAGAAAATTTTTTCTCAACCACCCCACATCTCCCACGACCTTGAGACCCGAGATTTCCGCGTCCGGCGATGATTTTTCTTTTTTATTCTTATTTTCCTTTCCACACACAGTCGATTTCCAGCCCGAAGCTTCCGAGAGCCTGCTACGGCGTGGGTGCTTTGATGCTTCTGCACCGATGGAAACTGCGGAAAGCTGGCCTCCGTACGCTACGCGGTAATGTTATGCGCGTTAAAAAACCGCCGGACTCCTATATCTCGTGATCACGAGCGACATCATAGAACGAGTGCGGGGTTTCCTTTACTCGGTGCCCAGCAGACGATGACGCATTTTGGGGGCATTGAAGTCTTGTCGAGGCTTGATTGCCGCCATCCAGGATAACGCCGAGCCTATTTCTAGTTCAGCAAAGTATTTCGTTCCCAGAGGACATTGCAGAAACGCATTCCCTCTTTATCGCAGGATCGCAAACGCACACTTTTGAACGGAATGACGCCATCTATGAGAAATATGAAAGCATGCTGGGGAAGGCTTCAGGAGTGAATTCTTATTGTTATTATTACTAGTGTTCTGCCTGTTGAGTCAGGTTTTGTGAGAAAATAAATTCTTACCACCGCTCCCATCTCTTATATTGTGCCCTACTTTATAAGTATTCATAATTTCTACCCGCCATGATTCTGTCCTAACTGTCCGTTCTTCTCCTTCCGATATTCTAGTCACAGTAGTTATGATGCACTCATTTCATAAAAAGTATCAAGAAAATAGGAACAGGAAATGCACATATTTGATTGGAAAATTTCTGCAAACATATAGGTTCATATCCTTGGTATATCCAGAAGTTCTTCACTTTCCATTGATACTCTCTCGAAAGTATTGACAAAAATACCATAACTACTAAAAACAAAAGTAAAATCAAAATCCTAATGAACATTTTAAGGGATATTTATCCAATATCCGCATTATATTTACGCAAATATGAAATTTAAAGAATAAATTTGCAGGCCTAGAAAAAGCCTGATCAGCTTATAATGGATATTTAATTCTCCTCAATATACTATTTCGACTTATTTTCAGCAGGGTAAATCTCGTTTAAAAACATTTTTATACGGGAAATGAAAGCAAGCTACAATAAGCAATATACATAATTACTCACCGGCAGAAACTCAACTTGTAATTCCATCGTGAACAATCCATAGGTAGACTGCGAGAATTAACGTGCTGCGGATTTTCCAAACAATTTCCTCTAACAAGCGTCTCAAAAGGACTTAATTAAGTCCGGCGATGAGGGAGCTGGTTTTTCCCTCGAATCCTGAATCTCCGCAAGCCTTGTGATCCGTGTAATATTCATGGTCCTTGGCTCTCGTAACACTTCCAGGCAGCAGTGAGAATAATGCGTTGCCCCTGGAAAGAAAATCCGGGAAGACATATATGCACTCGAACGAAACAAGAGAAGGATAATGAATATAAAGCAGCGTAAAAAAGGGATCGCTAAGAATGGTAATAGGTGTTTTGGGAACGAATACGCAATTTGTTAATGTTCCGACTAAAAATGGATGCACTTCTGCTGTTAGGTCATTGAGTTATCTAAAACGGGATGGGAGTAGTTGACTTGATTCAAATGAATCTTTCGTTTTGCGCTCTACATTTAGCTAAAAAATTCAGTGTACTCCGTTTTCATCTGCAAAGGGAACAACAACCAATTCATTTCACCAAAATTATTTTAGATATTTTTATGAACATGTGTAAAGCTGTATTACCCCACAACAGAGAGCTAAATCTTCAATTTTGAGCAATTTTGAGCAATTTGGGCAAAACTATTTAATTCTTCAACGACAGCACTAGCAGACAGCTATTAACTGAGTTCAACTAGAGACACGCCTACAGTTGAACTCACTAACAATAATTGTATTGTAGCTGTTAGCTCCAGCGTTCTTTGACATTTTCTCATTACGATATTGCCGGTGAATATGGTGCCATCTACATTCCATTTACATCATTTTAAGGTTTAATTTGAGAATTTTCATGCTCAACTATGTAAATTAGTGAATTGAAGGTTTTGTACTCATAAGGGTCACTTCCGATGGAGTTTTTCATTTATACTTTGCGTTTTATTTTTCAATCTGCTTTTTACTCACACCGTTTCTCTCAAATATATTATTCTGAACACTGAAATAAAGAGAAGGAATATAATGGATGGGCACAAATAGGCGTGGCCAAGTAATGTAGTTAGTGTATCAGAATTAATAACAGAATTAGGGTGGGAATCATTATCAGAGCGTAGGTTAAAGTACAGATTAAATCTATTACAGAAAATTAAATCGAATACCTTTACTGAAGATGTAAGGCATGCATTAAAAAATCCAGCGTATTATGCTAGATTCGACCAGATAAATAAGATTAGAGATAGATTGTCGTACTGATAGATTCAAAATATATTTTTCCCCCGTACTATAAGAGAACACAAGATGCAGCATAACAAAGGGATAGGTAGGGGAAATATTTTAGAGTAGTCTGTAGTGCATGATGCATGTAATAATCCCTTTATTACTATTTATAAACTAACCATCTAGTTGCATGAGACCCTATAATGTAGCATGTTTCCTTTTATTAGCTTGTTAGGAAATCAATAGTGCATGCTTGGTGATTTTCACCCCCTGCCACACACCCTCATGGTGGCTTGCAGGGTATCGCGTAGACGTAGATGTAGATAGATGAATCATCTAAGCATCAGGAGTGTTTAGCCTTCATTTAGGATGAAAATGGAAACGTTAAGCACATTATTTAATCCGCCTAATGAGGGATGAAGACATTAAACAAGTAGGGGGACATAATATAAATTTCACCTAAAAAGCATTATTATAGATGGTTATGATGAAAAAACAATTGTAAGGAAAAAAAATTGAAGTGATTTTTGAATCCATTTCCTAACCCGAGGGTGAGTTAGTGTTCTGTTGAAAAAATTCGAGTACAATACTTCGTCCATCGAATGGCATGTTGAGCTGTGGCCCGCGTGGCACCTTTTCGTTAAGAGCAGGCTAATGCCGACGCCGGGTTTCTCTTCACACTTCCTGATTTCCCCTCCATTCCCATCCTTTTATCTCTCCTCCCGGACTGAAGCGCCTACTAGCGTGGATGCAGACATGAAATGCAGATGGACAATATGTGGGGTCAAGTTGGTGCAGTGGTTATAGTACTGTGGCCTCTCACCGTGGAGGCCGGGGTTCGAATCGCGGCAGTGGAAGGTATATTTAACTGGTAATCCGTCCGCTACTTCAGTTCTTTGTGGAGACCATTTGAGTACAGTGCTCCGTCCGTCGATTGGAACGTAGCACCGTGGTTCCCTTGGCACTTTGCGTTAAGAGCAGGCGAATGCCGATGTCTCTTCATCTTCCTTTCCCGTCCATTCCCATACTTTTTCATTTCCTCTCGGTCCTAGGCGCCTATTAGTGTGGGTGAAGACTTAAACGAACACAGATGAAAATCAAGCAAAACGTATGCCGTCAATATCACATAAGTAATATTTTTGACGGAAAACGCAGCCTCTGAACATTTGGCAGGGAGTATTCTTCCAGTAAATGATGAGCTCTGAAACTAACGGTTCCAAGGAACCAGAATTGAGGCACGCATACTCCACTAATGCAGATTAATTAATAAGGATGGAATGAGCAACGAATAATTTTAAGAAGCTAATGGCAAATTAAATTTTTTATACAAACCAAGTAGCTGTGATTAAATCTGGACCCAGCAAGAATAAGGAAAGGAGTGAGACAAGGCTGTGCACTGTCTCCCGTAATTTTTTATGTTTACATTGAGAGAGCCATCAATGAAGTCGAGGAGAGGTGTTCTGGAGTGAACATCCACGGAGAAACAATCATAATGCTACGATTCGCTGATGGCATAGCTCTCATAGCAGAGACAGAGAAGGAGCTGAATAAGATGCTAACAACCATGGAAAGGACAATGACCAGACATCAGCTGAAGATCAATAAGAAGAAAACTATGATATTGGTGTGCAGCAAGAGAGAGAAAGCCAAAACCAACGTTATACTAGGAATACAGAAACTGGAAGAGTTGAAAGAGTTCTGTTACCTGGGAAGCAGAGTAACCAACGATGGACGAAGCAAGAAAGAAATAGCCATTAGAATAGCCCAGGCAAAGAGGGCATTCTATCGAAAGAAGAATCTACTAACAGCTGGAAATACAAGCTTGGAAGTAAGTAATATTGATGGTTTTTCAGGAGTTTAGGTCTTTCGTTAAAAATGAAAATTATTCAACTTTTGCCGACGTTTCGGAAAATATATTTTTCCTTCTTCAGGGCTATATGTGGGATGAGCCACCAAAAACATAACAATAATAATATAACATGATCCAAAAGAATATTTACAGTGCCAAAAATGCTTAACAATATAATTTTTAACAAATTTTAACTTCAAAATATTACATGGAATAAAATTTTACATACCTTAAGTTTAACAATCGAAATTTGTTTACAAAATTGGTTGTTAAGGTTATATGTTTATATGGTCTAGAATACAACTTACCAATTACTTGGAAGTAAGGAAGCAATTCATCAAAACGTATATCTGGAGCATGTTCCTTTACGGCAGTGAGGCATGGACGATGACAGCAGCGGAGAAGAAAAGGGTGGAAGCATTCGAAATATGGTGCTATCGAAGAATGATGAAGATAAAATGGATCGACCGAGGGACAAATGAAGAAGTCCTAAGAAGAGTGGAACAAAAGGGAAGCCTGCTAAAAACTATAAAAAGAAGACGGGACAACTTAATCGGCCACATCTTAAGACACGATGCCTGATGAAGACAATCGCCGTAGGAAAATTGAACGGGAAGAATGGAAAAGGCAGGCCTCAAATGAGTTACATAGAACAGGTCGTAAAGGACGTGAAAGAGAGGAACTAGGTTAATATGAAGAGGTTGGCCGATATAAGGTGAATCGAGTGGAGGGCTGCGTCTAATCAATCCTAGGATTGTTGACCCTTGATGATGATGAATGGCAAATTCAAAAGAATTGAAAACTGTAGGACTCACAATTTTAAAAAAATGCATAAAATGCAATATCATACCGCATAACGGGTGGAGTATGCTCTGTCATTATTAATAAAAGTGTTTAGAAAAGAGGCAGCATCATTAATTCACATGAAAATCTATATTAAATTACTAGAAATAGGTAGGTTGATGACCTACTTTTCTAGTTTCTCATTCTAAGTACTTCATTTTACAATCCAGCCTGTCAGAAAAAATCAGATTGGAAGCAAAATCTCCCGGAGAAAATGAAGTCGCATTGCATTCTGGGGGAATTAAAATTAAATGCTGAATACTCTGTCGAGCTATTGCGAAGCATATCATAATGATAAAACCTGATAGAAAAATGAGAGGTGAAAAGCTTCTTTTTTCTTAATATAATACATGAGAGGCACGTAATATTAATTTATTCTATCGAGTATAATGGGGATAGAATTGGTAGTGTAGTATATAACGGCAAATTCTGATTTTAAGTAGGTATACTTTTTATTCTTTTTGCAATCCGTTCAAGAGTTAATGTAGTACTTTCAATACCCTGACAATTATTGATATATAGCTGTAAATATTTGCATTAGAATTATACCTTATCCCTACCACACGTAAACGCTACGTTATTAAAAGCCGCACGTCGTGTGAAGCTCTCCTATTTAGTTGCTGGAATCATTTGTTCTAAGCTAGCAGCGGAACAGGTGATGCGATCACTAGCGGTAAGATCTTTTACTAGAAAGAAACTTATACTTTGTGTAGAAGCATCCCCTACTACACACTCTTGCCATGACTAACAGGGTACTAAATGTAAGTATACACTAAAGGATTTGACTCGGAAGGGATATAGTTTTGGACCCATATGGAAATATTCACTGTAACGCAGTATTTGGAGAAAGCGCGGTATGCATAAACCATTCAAAGTGGAAACCATAAGGCAGGACGAAACACGCTGGCCTTATGAAATAAAAAAATAGTGAAAAACATATCGTTCCAGCCGTGATGTACTGGCATGTCTACTCTCGAACCATCGAAGGATATATTGTCGATAAATTACTCGCCCCGTTACAGCCCTCCAACACACGTGCGCCGATCAATAGCGTTTACATTTTATCATTTTTTTAAGGTTTCGCAAATAAATGGCATCAACAATTCATCCGATAACACGTTTATTCCCCCCATACTACTCTTGCATCGAATATTCAGGACCGCAGCTAGCTTGCTCCACATCCCATCGCACTCCAAGCATTTCTCTGGGCTTTTTGCAGCCATAAGCATGTTTCACCCCGGCCCTCTGATGCGATGGATAGACGGATAGTAGGGCACACCTACCCCACGCCATCGCTCTCCTCTCTCTACAGGGGTACGGGATACCTGTTCTCCGCTTCGGTTCCCCTAACCCCTCCCCAAAGAGCTCCTTTCTCTCCGATCCCCCGTCGTCATGGTAACCATGGAAATAGGGGAATGAGAGGCACCCTTGGGAATAATAAATACTGCGCTGCCCAGTGGGGAAGGGTTTTATTCTTTTATATATATTTTTTTTATTCCTTATCCTCCCTTTGGGGATGGAAGGGGTTGATGTATTGATGGGGGCATAAGGGTAAGGAGAGCAGAGGTGAGGCGATTGTCGAACTGGAATCGGACGAGGGAGGGTCTTTTTCGATTTCTTATCTTCCGCCTCTCTCGAAGCAAGCCTGTGGCGAGTATCACGGCTCGTGAACTGGGCAAGAGTTCTCCGCACTTCCCTTCCGCGGGAGAACGAGTCCCGATGGAAGATTAAGCGTCGCGGCGAAGTTTTGCGCGCGCTACCCGTGGCCGTTGTTGAGTGCTCCTTCTTGGAGATACCCCGGAGTGGAAAATCCCGCCCAGCGTTCCGTAAATAACGCCAGGGCTTACGCAAGAGTTGATAGTGCCTTTGTCCCGGGGAGGAGAAATAATGCGAGTCCGGTCCATCTTACCCTTTTCTTCGAGAAGAGTTTCAAACAACGTGGCCGTGCTTTAAAAAAATCACCTCAAGTTTGGCCAACACCACTCCCAAACGGACGATAAGGCCGACTAGTGCTTTATTTTTTTGCTAGCGCTAGCGGGCGAACACTCCGAAATGCGCTTTAGTAAATTAATTCGAAAGAATGCGAATACACTTTTCGAATTTTGGATGAAAGAAAAGAGAAAGAGTTTCCTGAATGTTTATCGGTAAGCAAATATTTTTGGTAAAAAGTACAAGATGAATTCACACGCTGTACCCAACAGCATAAACCGAAGAGGTATATCATCCCTTAATATAAATAGATTTACTAAAAGTATTTCTGGATTGTTGTGGGTTATCACGAGCCTTTAACCACGCATAAATATATGCATGTGCATATCGTTCATGACTCCGGACAACGTATTCTGTACGGTAATGCACTGGTACGAATTCCAGCTAAGGAATGGATAGGCATTGTGTTTTAGGATTAATTTTAGAAACTTTGGGCTAGATGTTTCAATATAAGTTATACTGTGGTAGCACAGTGGCTCCTCCGAAGTCACAGTGGCTGTGTCGCATGCCAAAGCTATGATGATGATCCCGTCATACGACTATGTAAGCCCCTCTCAGCATTAAATAGTCTGTTGACACCCAACTACCAAACGTTTTCCCTGAGAGATATTTCACTATTTAATGCCTCCACCTCGAAAATTGAAAATTTCTCAAAAAATGGAAAAAATACCAGTGAGGAAAAAATTTAATTGAATGACATGTTCAAAACCGTGAAACGCTGTTTGGTGAAAACCTGCGAGTGAGGTAAAATCAATTATATACGCTCAATCCTGAGATTGAACGGGACCGCAGTTCTTGTGAGACAGGTACTCCGCAAACTGAAGCCTTGGTTGTCACGACTTGTAACCCGAAACCGGAGAAGAGAAAATTGAGGCTCAGGACAAAAGACATACTTTCACCAACATGTTTCACTTACTCACTTTCTTTCTGGGAACACCAGTGGAGCACAAATAGCCATTCAATTCAAAAGGAAATGCATGATCCTGGAAAACTATTTTCTCTTTCTTTAAATATAATAGGGAACAGTGAATATCCCAAACAATTCCAAACACTAGTTAAGACGCATTTACTATACCCCATTCTCCTATCTACAGCAGAAGTAAACGGAGACGGAGGCGTCAGTTACACTTTCCATAGCTGTAATCTTCTATTGAAATAGCGGATGAAAAAATACCACTGCTAAGATGGAAGCGCATCCAACAATTTACGGACAATACGTTTTAGTTGCTATTCAAAAGGTGAAAATAGCATAATACAGCTTTTAAATAAAATAAACCTCCTAAAAGACAATCACATAAATCCATTAATTAGAAAAATGTTCTAAAAAACGTAGATGTGGAGTGCATTACTCTATGGAAATATAAAGTTGAACCCTCAAAATAAGGGAGGAAGATCGCTTACGAATGATAGAAATATGGATTTGGGTGAGAATGTTAAAGATAACCTGGATAGATATAAAATAAAGAGAGGTTTTAAACGAAATTAATGAAGAAAGAATCTTGTTTAAAAAAATGGAAAATCGAAATATAATATTTTTGGTCGCCTCTTTAGACACAATAGCTTTTATAATCATTAATGAGTAGGATAGGTGCTTAGGGAATAGGTGTTAGGGAAGATGGGACGATGAAAACAAAGAATGGAATATTTTAACACGGCCATGGAATTGATAGAGACCAATAGGTACCTAAATTTGTAAAAAGGAAGAGTTGTATCTACAACCCCCAGACTTAAGGAAAAGAATATGACAATTCAGCGCATACTATGCATATTCTCAATCGAAAACTAAAAGAGAGATGTCATTTGGCACTAGTACATGATGCCTCAACTGGATTATGCATCATGAATTTGTAATCCAAATAATAAAGCTTTAATTTGAGAATCGAATAAGACCTATAGGAAAAGTGTTTTGTAATAAATTACTACAGAACATTTTTTTAAGTTACGTATCATTCTGGCTAACATTTAAATGACCACATAAAGCAGTCAGCACAAGTGTGATTTGAATTTTCACCTACGCCAGTGTGTTATTTTTAACACTAAAAAAGAGTATATTTTCTAATATTCTAAATTTTTAATGGAATACTTAGCTAAGAGCTGGAATAGGTTCACTACAAAAGCCAGAACTTAAAACTTACTATCATTATAACATTTCAATAATCTTTGATGACGAGGCACATGAAAATGTGAAATGGTTAATAGTATAGAGAGCGTATACCGGGTAAAATCAGTAAAAAAAATGAAACTGAAATGTATACTGTTTTGTGAATTCAACGCTGAAAACCCGCTCAGATCTCAGGATAGTAGTTAACGTCTTCAACTTCAGTCTTATTACCTGGAAAATCATCTCCGTCCCCTCTACAAAAGAATTAATGTTTACGGTCTGGTGTCACAAAAGCTTCTTCTATGCATGCAACACTTCAATGGGAGACTATCCGAGTGGTTTTCATCGACGGGAAATGACGTGGACAAGATTATTATTTTACGTGCACATTTGCAGCGGAAATGAAGTCTGTGACGGCTCCACTTCATACAACACAAAGTGTCACGCGGGCACGAGAGAAAATGGGCGATGCAGCGCAAAGGGGATGAATTACAGCCGAGGCTTCACAACATCTGCTCCAAAACTTCCATCCCCAGCTACAGCGATCCCGAACCCTTTCGGTTGCAACTGCGCGCGCTCGTATCAGGGCCTCGGAAACGGTTTCAATTGAATTCTCAACGGGCGGAAGTAGAGGGATGTTACACTTGAGAGATGTTTTTGTGTCCAAACAAGCTTCGAGTGCGACCCAAGCCCATGTTGGAAGTATTTCACCCATATTTAGTAACTTTGGTGACCCACAAAACCCAGCGTGAGCATGACCTACAGCATTAAAAAAAATGAACTTAATCCAAGCTTCCCGGCACATGAAGGGCTGCGCGCCCCAAAATGTCCACAGCTACAGACAAACTTCTTCCTTAAATGCCTCCCGTTACTTCAACGTCAGCAATAAAAAAAACCGCATAGTCCTTACTTTGTGCCGGGAAGGACCCGTTGTCGACTTGGTAAAGTCCTCGTCCGTCTACCACAGGGCCACCGGTTCGAATCCTATCGCAATGGATTGCGTAGCTGACGAGTCATGGGTTCAGAAGGACTTGCATGTGCTTTTGTTAAATGCATGTCATCCTTGGGCAAGAATCTTTCGATAGCATTTCAAATAATATTCACATACACTTGTGAATACGGCCAGGAGGCATTATGATAGCACAAAAGTATTGCGTATCTTAAATTTTGCCCAGGGCACAGGTATGTTCGATATATGAATAATGCTACGTAACTTTGGCATGAATGTATTGGCTATCAAAATGAGTGAAATGTAGTAGAAATGCTATCTAAAAGCTCCATAAAACAACAAAAGTCTAGCAATAGGAATTTATTTATTATTCCATGGAATAAAAGCGAAAAATTAAAGTAATTAGCAATTAATTGAGAAAAAAATAACAAAATATTCCTGAAGCCTTCCGAAGTATGTTTTACCTAAGATATCCATTGATCTCAATTCACAGAAACAAGAAAATAGCTACTACATAGAAAGCAAGGATTCAAGTAGAATCATTTAAGGAGAAAAGTTTGAAAAAACGTAGTTTTTTGGTAATCCTTTTTCTTAAGACAGCCACTTCAATGCAAAATACCGTTTAAACTTAAATCAGGGTGTCTACCAAATTGGAAAATAAAAATTTCTAATTATTTCAAGGTTTTAAAGGCAGATAACGAAATTTTCAATCAATTTATTTCAATTGAACCAAAGGTAAAACAGTAGAAATTTTCTATAACGAGTGCTTTTAAAAGCCGCAAATGCACTCGTTTGGCATTCACCCATTATAACCAAGGTGATTTTTTCATGCTTTCATATCTCTATGTACCATAGAGAAAGTTATGGCGAGAGGTTACGATAGAATTTTGAATAGATCGTAGTATATCGGCAAATGTGATGAAAATCATACGCTTTTTAACACTAGAATGCCGAAGGGTGTCATTTTGACACCCTACACCTACATTTGTTTGGATAGCTGCCCATGAAACTGTATTGAAGAAAAAATCTTTCATGACTTTTACTCATTTTAAGAGCTTAAGAAGACTACTGTGTGAGATATAGCCTTCTACCTTTTTTCACCTGGAAAATTAATATTTACCGTAAATGCCGGAGGGTGTCATTTTGACACCCAGTAAATGTTAGCATATCTTCTTTCGTTTTAGGCGTATCTTCGGAAGCGATTTGATTACTACTAGTCAAACGTGTATTTTCGAACAGTACATCAAGTTTGAATTTGTTTAATTCTACATATTTGCGATGAAAATACTCTGTTTACTTATTTTTCGAAAATTTATTAGCGCGTGAGGTAAGTCTATTTTCCTCTACTTTCTTGCAAATGATTCATCTTCAATCCAGCCCATTAGTCCGCGGTGTCACAGGGATGTATTTATCTGCCGTGAAGAAGCACTTTTGCCGTGAACAATGTACTGACGCGACAATACAGATGGCAACTGCCGAGCGTCTGTAGCTGGCTGTCTGGCCACTGGCGTATCGCGACCGGTCGTGACTTCTCCTTGCATCGAGGCGGTTGCATTGACATGGTTTGCGTCTTGGTTTTAGCGCTGCGTAGAGGTATTAGGCCTTAGCAAATAACGGCAGTATTAAATAACATTTCTGAAGACGTGTCCGAGAAACGGTCTGATCAAGATGTTGAGCTTTTGTGAAATTTTACGCTATCTTTGCTTTGACGAAAAGTCAAGTCAATCTGCACGGTTGGAGACATTTTTGCGATGTTTTCAGATATTTGGAAGAAAATTATTGATAACTGTGTTGCATGCTCTAAGTCTGGACCGTTCATTACTATTGACTAACATCTGTTTCCAAGCGACGCCAGATACTCCTTTACTCAATACATGGCATCGAAGCCTAATAAATATGAGAAAAAATACTGGCTTGCAGTACATAAGGACGGTAAATACTTGATGAACGGATTTCCCGACCTTGGCAAGGATGACTTTCGTCAAGCTGGCGATCGCGTTGCAGATCATGTTGTAATTATACTTATGCAGCCTTGCTTGAGCAAGTCCGAATGTCACAACTGATAACTATTTCTCATCACTTGTGCTCAACTAAGACGTAAAAAACGGTACAAGTCTAATGGGAGCCGTAAATAAGGTAAGGTGAGAAATCCTTGCTGAAATAACAGCTTTTCGGGGAGAGTTGTACTCAAATAAATTAAACAAAAACGTTGACGCAACACTTACCGTTTATCAGGTAAAACCGAGAAAGTGTGTTGTTGTTCTAAGCTCTCCTCACCCTGACGTTGACATTGGTGATAACTCTAAGAAAACACCAGAAACTGTAAAGTGTGGCAACAAAAAAGACCAAGTGTGGATTGGATATCATTGATCACATGGGGCAGAAATATTCGGTTAGAACAGGAACCAGACGTTGTCCAGTCCATCTTTTCCAGAATACTCTTGACTTTCCCTGTATAAATTCCTGGACATTTTATAAGGAAATTACGCTACAGAATATATCCCGAAAGGGTTTTTGCAGAGTTAGCAGAGGAGCTTGGAAGTCCTAACACTCGATCAAGAAATATTTGTCACACTTCTGAAGAGTGTGATGGATTGCGAGAGCCAGAACTGACTAGGAACTGTCAAATAAAGTTAAAATGCAATAAAACAGAACTATTTGATTTTGTAAGCTGTGTAATAAATAAGTATCAGGCACTCGTACGGTTACAACAGAGCGAAAGTGCCATGAACGTGAAGCAATTGAGACGAAGTTTGTTGTAACCCTGTATGAAAGAGACCTTAGATTTCATTGTGTTTTCCATCACACAAATTTCTGGTTTACGTGCATATAAATTATTAACGGGGTGAGCTCTACTCTCACCTATCAAAACCAACCATTGGGTTGAATCACTGAGTGAGTGAGTATCTACACATTGGTTGACAGGGTAATTAACTGGCTTTTAGAAACTTAAGTGCCCTTTTAAGATTAATTATAAATTAACATTGTTATATTATTATAATAATATGAAGTTTTCCAACGGAGACTCACAAATTCAACAATATTCATCATCAAGGGTCAACAATCCTAGGATTGGTTTGACGCAGCCCTCCACTCGATTCATCTTCTATCGGCCAACCTCTTCATATTAACGTAGTTCCGCTCTTTCACGTCCTTTACGACCTGCTCTACGTAACTCATACGAGGCCTGCCTTTTCCATTCTTCCCGTTCAATTTTCCTACGACGATTGTCTTCATCAGGCCATCGTGTCTTAAGATGTGGCCGATTAAGTTGTCCTGTCTTCTTTTTATAGTTTTTAGCAGACTTCCCTTTTCTCCCACTCTTCTTAGGACTTCTTCATTTGTCAATATTCTTTCCATCTATTCACTTTGTCTTCATTTTCATTCAAAAGTTTTCCATTCTTGTCTCTTATAGCATTGCATCTTGCGCTTCGTTCCTTGAAGTGGTCCTCACTATCCTATAGGCAGGTTCCACCTTTCCAAGGGAAATATTCTTTTGTACATCTTTGCATGGATTGTTCATCCACATTTTTCTAGCTTTCCTGGATTTGAGACTTACTTCGACCCTTATTCTTTTGTAGAAAAGCTGTCCTTCTTCAGTTTTCGCATCCTTGTACTGCCTTCTTTCTTCAATCAATTCTAAGACTTCCTCCGTGGTCCATGGCTTCTTCTTAACAACTTTTCCTCTCCAAGAACTTCTTTTGCGTCTTCCTGTAGTCCACATTCAATAATTTTTCAACGCTCTTCTACTGGTTTCTCAGTCAGGTCCTCTTCTATGTTGTTTTCTACTGCTTTCTGAAATGCCAGCTGATGTTTAGTGTACTACAGTTTTTCTACTTGCCAAATGTTCTTTACTGTTTTCTTCAATCTCTTGAATTGTAGATGGCATTTCGTCATCACTAAATTATGGTCGCTGTCGATGTCTGCACCCAGGTAGCTTTTGCAGTCCTTCACCTGATTCCTGAACCTCCGCTTCACGAAAATGTAGTATATTTGAAATCTTCCTCTGTCTCCTGGCATCTTACCACTAACTCATGTTGTATGCAGAACTCCAGCAGACATTCTCCTCTTTCGTTTCGGTTTCCTGATCCATATTTTCTAGTTATTCTTCCATCTTGACCTCCTCCGACGACAGCGTTCCAGTTTCCTAAAATAATTAGGTTTTATTCTCCTCTTACTGTTTTATTACTTCAGTGATATCTTCGTAGACGTCTTCCACTTCATCATCTTCGTAGTCCAACGTAGGCATGTAAACTTGTGCCACAATGGTATGTGTAGGCTTACTTTCAATTTCAACCATTATAATCCTTTCACTGTATTGCAGGAATCTCTTCACACGTAGTCCTGCACTCTTCCTGAGCATTATGCCTACTCCAGCGTTACCATGCAGTGATCCTTCTGCGGGCCATCTCATTTCACTGATTCCTATTACATCGAGGTCCATTCTCCGCATTTCCACCTTCAGGTTCTCCAGTGTTTTGCAGGTCCGAAGTGATTGCACGTTCCTACCCTAAAATGACTATCACACTTGACTGATGTGCTCTCTCGGGTAGTCCCCTCGGGTGATCCGAATGAGGGACTATTCTACCTCCGGAATATTTTACTCGAGAGGGTGCCATCACGTCTGATAATAAAGTAAAGAGAGTAGTAGCCGCGACTCCTCGGGATAATAATGTGGTGGTTTCCACTTGCCTTCCACATTGCAGTACTCATCATCATCATTGGTCAACAATCCTAGGATTGGTTTGACGCAGCTTTCCACTCGTTTCTTCTATCGGCCAACCTTTTCATTGTGACGTAATTCTTCTCTTTTACATTCTTCACGACCTGTTCCATGTATCTCATACGAGGCCTGCCTTTTCCAATCTTCCCGTTCACTTTTCCCTCGACGATAGTCTTCATCAGGCCATCGTGTCTCAAGATATGACCGATTAAGTTTTCCCTTCTTCTTTTTAGAGTTGTCAGCAGACTTCTCTTTTCTCCTACTCTTCTTAGCACTTCCTCGTTACTTACTCGGTCGATCCATTTAATCTTCAGCATTCTTCTGTAACACCACATTTCAAATGCTTCTACCCTTTTCTTCTCCGCTGCTGTCATCATCCATGATTTACTGCCGTAAAGAAAAATGCTCCAGATGTATGTTCTGTTGAACTGTTTCCTTACTTCTATGCTTGTATTTCCTGCTGTAAGTAGATTCTTCTTCTGAAAGAATGCCCTCTTTGCCTGGGCTATTCTACTCACTATTTCTTTCTTGCTTCGTCCATCGTTGGTTACTCTGCTTCCCAGGTAACAGAACTCTTTCACCTCTTCCAGTTTCTGTTTTCCTAGTTTAACGTTGGTTTTCGCCTCTTCTCTTTTGCTGCACACCAATATCTTAGTCTTCTTCTTATTGATCTTCAGCTGATATCTGGCCATAGTCCTTTCCAGGGTCGTTAGCATCTTATTCAGCTCCTTCTCTGTCTCTGCTATGAGAGCTATGTCATCAGCGAATCGTAGCATACTGATTGTTTCTCCGTGGATTTTCACTCCAGAACACTTCTCCTTGACTTCATTTATGGCTCTCTCGATGTAAACATTAAAAATTACGGGAGACAGTGCGCAGCCTTGTCTCACTCCTTTCCTTATTCTTGCCTCTTCACAGCTGGGTCCAGATTTAACCACAGCAACTTGGTTTTTGTACAGACTGTGTATAATTCTTCGGTCATTGTAGGACACTCCAATTCCCTTCAGAATTCCAAGCATTGAATCCCAATCCACGTTGTCAAAGGCCTTCTCTAAATCCACAAATGCAATGAAGGTCAGTTTGTTCTTCTCCATTCTCTTCTCTATGAGTAGCCTAAGGGCCAATATTGCTTCCCTTGTACCCTTACTTTTCCTGAATCCGAATTGATCTTCATCCAGGAACTCCTCTGCTTTTCGTTCTATTCTTCTGTAGATGATCCTGGTCAGTATCTTTGATGCATGTGTCGTCAGGCTTATAGTCCTAAAATTTTCGCATTTCTCCGCTCTCTTCTTCTTGGGAATAGGAATGATGATGTTTTTCTCGAAGTCCCTTGGAATTTCCCCTGTTGAATACATGTCGCAGATGGTTTTGTAGAGATGAATTAATGTCTTCTCTCCTGCATTTTTAATTAGTTCTGCAGGGACATCATCAATACCTGAGGCCTTATTCATCCGAAGATCCCTTACTGCAGCGTCGAATTCCGATCTTAATATCGATGCCCCCATATCACCTATTTCCACTTCGCTTTCCTCTTCAATAGCTTTTGTGCTGAGATTTTTTCCATTGTATAGCTCTTCCAGATATTCTTTCCACCTCTTCACTTTGTCCTCGTTTTCAATCAAAATTCCTCCATTCTTGTCCCTTATGGCATTGCCTCTTGCGCTCCGTTCGTTGAAGTGGTTCCTCACTATGCTGTAGGCCGCTTCCACCTTTCCAAGTGCAAGGTTGCTTTGTACATCTTCGCAAAGATTTTTCAACCACAGCTCTCTAGCTTTCCTTGCTTTGCGACTTATTTCGTTCCTTATTCTTTTGTAGCAGAGCTGCCCTTCTTCAGTTTTCGCATTCTTGTACTTCCTTCTTTCTTCAATCAATTCTAAGACTTCCTCCGTGATCCATGGCTTCTTCTTGGCAACTTTTCTTCTTCCAAGAACTTCTTTTGCTGCTTCCTGTAGTCCACATTTAATGTTTTCCCAACGCTCTTCCACTGATTTCTCATTCAGGTTCTCTCCTATGTTGTTTCCCACTACTTTTTGAAATGCCAGCTGATGTTGAGCCTCCTTTAGTTTTTCTACTTGCCATATATTCTTCTTTGTTTTCTTCAATTTCTTGAATTTTAGATGGCATTTCATCATCACTAAATTATGGTCACTGTCGATGTCTGCCCCAGGGTAGCTTTTGCAGTCCTTCACTTGGTTTCTAAATCTCTGCTTCACTAAAATGTAGTCTATTTGGCATCTTCTTCTGTCTCCTGGCATTTTCCATGTGTATCTTCTGCGGTTGTGATTTTTAAACAATGTGTTGGCAACCACTAACTTATGTTGAGTGCAGAACTCCAGCAGCCTTTCTCCTCTTTCGTTTCGGTTTCCCAATCCGTATTTTCCAGTTATTCTTCCATCTTGACCTTCGCCGACGATAGCGTTCCAGTCTCCTAAAATAATTAGGTTTTCTTCTCCTCTTACCTGTTTTATAACTTCCGTGATATCTTCGTAGACGTCTTCCACTTCTTCATCTTCATAGTCAGTCGTAGGCATGTAAACCTGAACCACCACGGTATCTACAGGTTTGGTCTCGATCTTCACCATTATTATCCTTTCATTGTACTGCAGGAAGCTCTTCACACGCATTCCGGCGCTCTTTCTGAGCATGATCCCTACTCCAGCATTACCATTTAATGATCCTGTATGTATAATCCTGTAGCTTCCACTCCAAAAGTCTCCTTCTTCGGGCCACTTCATTTCGCTAATTCCTAATACGTCGAGGTCCATTCTTCGCATTTCTACCTTCAGGTTCTCCAGTCTTCCACAGGTCCGAAGCGATCTCACGTTCCATGTTCCTACCCTAAAAAGTGTATCACATTTGACTGATGTACTCTCTCGGGTAGTCCCCGCCCGGAGATCCGAATGGGGGACTATTTTACCTCCGGAATATTTTACTCGAGAGGGTGCCATCACGTCTTGATAATAAAGGAAAGAGTGGAGTAGCTGCGACTCCTCGCGATATTAATGTGGTGGTTTCCCCTTGCCTTCCACATCGCAGTACTACAGCCGTTAAAGTAAATGTTACCACGCCTGTAGTGAAATGAGTGTCGCTGTACCGAGCACTGTGGTCTCCACCTTCACTCATGTGAAGAAGAGCTGCTGCCCTCTCCTCCGGGTGATGAGAAGCGTAATTATTGGCGGCCTCCCGTCGCCAAGTCACGGCATCTTCACAGGTTCTGTATTATTTAGAGGCCTATCTTACCCAGGGATAGACCAATACCCCCTCGGAATGCCGTCGCTTTTTGTCCACGACTGCTTATTCGACGAGTAAACTCGCTTATCTCGCAGCTAACCTCTATATCTAGAGGTCGACCCACCATCCGCAACCCGGTGGACGCACTCGGTGGCTTTAAGCTCAGCCGCGAGATTGCAGTACTACAGCCGTTAAAGTAAATGTTACCACGCCTGTAGTGAAATGAGTGTCGCTGTACCGACTAATGTGGTCTCCACCTTCACTCATGTGAAGAAGAGCTGCTGCCCTCTCCTCTGGGTGATGGGAAGCGTAATTGTTGGGGCCTTCGTCGCCAAGTCACGGCATCTTAACAGGTTCTGTATTATTTAAAGGCCAACCTTACCTAGGGATAGACCAATACCCCCTCGGAATGCCGTCGCTTTTTGTCCACGACTGCTTATTCGACGAGTAAATTCGCTCATCTCGCAGTTAACCACTATATCTGGAGGTCGACCGAACATCCACAACCCGGTGGATTCACTTGGTGGCTTTAAGCTCAGCCGTGAGTCAACAATATTAAGAACACAAATTCGATCTCTGCGGAGAATGAAAAAAAGGCAAAAAAATAAAACCAAAATGTAATGACTTTTAGAAAGCAAATCAAACCTATATTCCCCAACCATTGGGTTCAATTTGGAAGGAAGACTTTCAAATCATGCGTAAAATTGAATAAGGCCACGATTCGGCTTCTTCAAAACGTTTTAACTCATGTTGCCATTAATTTTCCGGTCAGAGCAGAACGAAGCGAGGAAAAACCGTAAAGGGGCGGTGATTGGGTTCTGCATCAATTCACATCAAAGGGCTTCGATTTTTTTCTTGGCCGAAGGCCTCCAATAATTCGAATGCCATACGAAGAATTCCGAGAAAACGATCTTCTCATATTTTACTGAAATGAATCACGGAGAACGCTTCATCAATGAAAATGTTCGTTCGTTTCGGTATTTCAATAATAAGTGTCGGCTCCTACAAGACTTTCACCTCAAGCCATCTATCAAATAAAATGTCGATTACCTACACCACAGTCATTGCTTAGCAAATTCCAAGGTGATCATGTTAATGCGGTGGTTGGAGTACTGGCTTCCAATGACGTTGACCTGGGTTCGATAGCCGTAGTATGCAAAGATTCTTCAACAGCATTCATTCTCCTGTCCTTATTAAGGATTCCATTTGATTTTCCTACGTCCAACTTTAATTTTCCCTCACTATCTATCTCTCTAACTCTTTTTCTTATAAATTAATGGGGATGAGGATGTTACGGCGACTAGGGTAGATAATAGACTCCCAGTATTGACAAGCATCCGAATAACAGAAGTGGCAGAGATTTTTTATTTTGATACCGATCGCCACTTGAGCACTGTGCGGAAAGTATTTTGAGTTCAGTAGCTACTCCGCGCCTCGGATGGGACGTTAAACACTAGACAGCTTTCATTTAGAATAAGTTAATGTCAACGCCTGGTTCACACCCCTCTTCTTCCGTACGTTGAAAGATTCCTTCCCATATCAAATTTCCCACCCATCCTGAATGGTGTAAATGACATTACCTGTCGGTCATCTGACCTGAATAGCGAAAAATAATCTTTGTATGTAGTCAAGCATAAATGAGTATAGCATCAACCTACTGGTAACTTGTTTTTCCCCTCATTTTGTCGAAGCATCAGGACTCATTTCTTAAATTGATACTGAAGAATGATATTTATTCTTCGAAAAGAAACACTGATGAACACATTTACAGTTCTGCAGATTCCCAGAGAATCAATGGCAGTGGAAGGGATTACTCCCTACACCATATGAGATTTAATTACAACAGCAATAATCTAATCTAGATGATAAATAAACTTTAATCTCCACGAAGAATTTTCCTATTCTACACAACCAGCACCGACCGAGGAGATATCCATTACATGATAAGTTTATTATACTGGCGTAAGAGTTCTTTAATGCACAGTTAAAAATATCTATTTAATGGTTGCATTATTTGGTCATTTATTCCATAGGCAGTGTGAAATAACCTGTGCCGTTGTAGCACCTATATAAATCAACTGGGGTACTACAATTCTAATCGACCCCCTCGATAATGTGACTGTTTATCTGCAAGCCTGAAAACATCTGACATATATGCCCCTTTACGTATGGAAGTACGCTGCCATGAAAGGCACTTAAGAGAAGCACTTCGATGTGTCCACATCAACGTTAATGGTATTAAGGGTATGGATTGGTACTGTGTATATACTATACCAACAATGATTCGACCTTCCATGGGATCAAAGGAAATATTTTGCTGGCAAGTGAAAATGTCTAGAATCTATTGAATCGCATTACTTCCAGTCGATGTTTACAGACATTTTGTCGGAGGAGTACATAAATAAAGACCTACATGCTTGCATAAATACAGCTACAGGCTGTATATACCTATAGCTTTCATAGACATCCAACTCAAAATTGAATTTATTACTTATAAAGTAATTATTATTGCAAACTGCACGATGCCTATTCAATAGTAAAAGAGGATACACAACGGCAATTTTGCCATTTTTGACGCGGTGAGGGATTTAGGGTAAAGGTACCTAGTTCAGAAGATAACGATTGATTATCAAGCCGCATAAAATGAGTGTTATCCTTAATATCATCTGCAAGTAATTCTTTCAATATATTGTTTTCAAGGCTAAATGCGGTTTTTTTAAATAGATGCTCCCCCATCCAATAACGTCGCGACAAAAAAGGCGTCTTTTCGTTTTCACATTGGAGGCGCTTGAAATAGCAAAAGCTAAAAAAGCATTCCTTCTCTGATGGACCTGCTTTCCATACGCAATGTTTGGCAACGTTTACTGGCGAGTCAGTGCTCTATTGCGTCTTTAAAGAAAGGAGCGGAAGTATCGTGTAAGCAGCGCGAGTCTCAGCAAGTAGCGAAATATATCGATGTGGGAATCTACATCGTAAATGAATCGAACTACATCCACGCTTGTAAAGTTGCCTTATCATTGTCATATCTATACCGCGGTATGGCGTCGGAAACAGAATGCTCCATAGCCCGACACGTTACATACTACGCAATTCTCAGGACGGGGGTGGCCGTTAAAGCGGGAGTGTTCAGGCAATGACCGGAGTTTGATTAAATCTCCTACTTCTCCTCTCCTCACACCATTACTGTGGCGAAAACCCCAATGCCAATCGACGAGCCAATGCAGGTACGAAGAGGAAAGAGCAGACAAGAGGAACGAAAAGGTCAAAATCCACGCACCCGCGTGGATTTTGACTGTGACGCGATGCGCGACCTCCCGAGAGGCCACGGGTGCAACGGACGTTAGCGAAGTGTGAGGCCACATGAAATCGGGAAATGGAGCGACAGCAGGGACAAAAGCTTATACGGCACCGTCCTCATATGCACATTGCATGCGGGATCTGAAACAATTTCCTACCTGCCCTACAATGCTTCATACAACAGTATTCCTTCGAAAGGACTCTCAGCCTTTCATCTTCATGTACACTACACTGACGGCTATCGCAAGGCGTGATAGGAGAGTGTGATAGGAAGTGACGCCACTCTACAGTCACGGACACAATCACTTTGCTAAAATAAAATTGACCGGTTTTGCTGCCGTGCTGATTAAATTCTCTCATGAAACAAATTCACATCACGTAAAACTACGCCTTTTGAAGCCAAACTACAATTCAACTCCTTTGTGGCAGACACAGAAAGAAAGCTTTATGGCGAGATACCACTTTATTTAATTCGAGATTACTTGCCAAAGTTGCAGGGGAATATCTTAAATCATAACAATTATTCATTGCGCATTTATAGTCTCAAGCAGGTGTGTAAAATAACTTAACAACTACATCAAGGCTCCTGATTAATATCTCCAAAGCTATATTTTGATCACCTTTGCCATTAGTGCACCCCGAATATGACAGTAATATCTCTAGAGTTTGTAATATGTTTTCTATTTCTAAAGTTATTACCTAATCAACCTTAGCATGATGAAGACTATAATGACTTCATGAAAATCAATCCTCAAGGAGATATTTCCTAACTCATACTAACAGTCACATAGAGAATCACAACCTTATTATTACTATTACTATTATTGAGTAGAGTCACAAAAAGCTATAACTTTTTCTTTGGTAAGTCAATTAAGGATGAGATTCGCCTTTTATTAATGCTACATTAATTTCCATCTAAATGGAAAGCTAAGGAATGTTATCTACCAAGTACATCAATTAAAAAAGTTTGTACTTTATCCAATGGCTAAATCATTGTGTAATGGTCCGGTTGAAAACCGGTGAAATCAAAATTTAAAATTAGTGAAGCAAAATAAAAAATCAGATTTGTCAAAATTTTTCAAGACGCCTCGCATTAATCTTACGACTGTATTTATTTAGATATGTCAAATCTACAAAGTTCTTTGCGTTAAGCCTAGCGATCAGCCTATTAGATGATTCGCCTATTCATATAAATTGTGATATGTTTTCATTAATCAAGAAAAAATGTTGTGAGAAAGGTATAAGAACCTATAATACCAGAAGAAGACTAGTAAAAAATGTCGAGATACCACAGTGAGATGGGTGGAAAGCAAAAACTGGAATAATACTTTTTTGATATTTAGTATGGTGAATTTATGCAGGAATATGGGGAAATTTAAAATAAAATTAAGAAAATGACTAATTGCTGAACTCCTTATTGAGTAATAATATGAAGAACAAGCTCTATAATATTATTATGCCTTACTCGATCATTTTTGTACATAATTTACGTAATTTCTGGCGTATTTAATTCCATATATTCTTGAAATTATAAATTATAAAATGTACATTAAAATTTTAAAGAACAAAATACTAGAAGTAATCTATTGAATTACGCTGTTTTTGAGACTCTCAGAAAAAATGCTACTAATACTCTAAAAAATATTCTCTCTCCTTTTCAGGTATGTATCCGGAGTCAACATACCAATGTGGCTGCCGTTTAAGCTATGACAAGAGTTTTATAAGCAACCAAGGCCGCCAATACCTAATTTTTCGAATATGAGAGTGAGTATACAACCGCTGTCAATATCTTTCCAGTTTAACTTCGTCTTCTACTTCCCTCTTCCATAGTCTCCTTCTCCGAACTGTAGTCACTTATGAAATTGTAAAAACCGAAATAAGACGCGTGGGATAGGTACTAGGTCAAAAGACGATGTAGATCAAGAATAGGGTGACCGGAGGGGAAGAACTGAAGCGGGACAGTTCCATTTTTCAACAATATGTCTCGATGTCTACTCTGGTCTTTCTGTCAGTCAGGGAAGGAGTAGTTAGGGTATTAAAGTAATCTCTAGCGATGGGTTTTAGCGAAATAATACTGTGACTCACTCATTATCTAAATGGCCATGGCAGTTTTTCGAGTTTAACTGTGATACAATAAAAACAACATTCTAAATTCCCCTGAAGGTTTAATTTTGTATGGAGCGATTTTATTCCAAGAGTGCATTATTTTGTGAGTTGCATTACAAGAATTGCACTCTTTATGTAAGCTTTGTATTGAAAGCATTAGCCGTGAGCTCTCTTTTGACTTTTAAATTAGTTTTCATCCACAGCAGTCCTGGTAGTACTTTGGAAATTAGGTATATTTTACAATTGAGTTGTTGATATAATTGAGAGATCATGCTTACCTAGAGGACTTGCGGTTGACCGCATTAACCTCCTTAGAAGTAATAGGATCCGCAGTTGTAACTTCAAAGATATGAGACGTCTAGGATGAGATTTCCACCGATTATCTGTTCTACTAATCCCATAATAATGCAGACAGTTACTCACTAATTACGACACAGGTAGTCTCCCGGAAACCTACCTGTGTTATTAGAACGCCGCGAAAACCTTTGCCGGAAACTCACTAATTATTTTCAACATTTAAACATTTGTCAGGATCCTTAAAACGCGCGATATTAAGAAATATTTATTCATTTTTTTATCAATACACCATTTGAGACCTCAAATACCTAGATCTTTATCGCCAGGATTCCGTGTAAATACCTAGGGTCAGTGGCAGAAGGGAATTATCACAAAAAATGCACCAGGTGCATCCAGCTAAGAAACATACTTCTTAACACTTAGAAAAGGAGTGTATACTTTATTAGACATACATTGGGTGGAAATAATGATTGCTAAATTTGCAAAGCAATATTAATTGTATTGATCAAAGAATCTATTTTTTTAATTTATGAAGATATTTATTACACCAGAAAATAGCTAATGTATGGCTAGCTGTTTACGAGGCTGAAAAATGACTAATTTAAGGGTACGCATTTCTGCCGTTAATGTTTACGAAAACTAATCCTTGATCAGATGCACGTTTGTAGCACAACAAGTTCTAGGAACCACTAAAGTAGCTTAGCGCATACATACACTACTATTTAAAGCTAAAAAGACATCGTAAAACAGACCCTCAGCAGTTATGCGGACAAACAGCATGCATTAGTAACCTCAAAATTTGATTGGAAATACCAGATGGTAACTACCTACGCCCAACATACCTATTTGGCCATTACAAAGCGTATTATGATACCTCAGTATTGGCTGAAAGAACACATGAAATAAATAACTAATATACTCATTACTATAGTGAGTAGCAATTTCTATACTTCTGTACATCCAATTTCGCCCGATTCTTTCAAAAGACTGAGATAAATCGTGGTCTCCTCCATTCCGTATCGAATCAAGGGTCGATAAAGGGCTCTAAATATCGCAGAACCCTTGTCAAAGTAAAGTAGTGCCAAGTTTTTTTTTTTGCTCCTCCAAGGATGCATGGTCTGCAGGTTGGTTGTGTATTTTCCTGGCTCAGACACGCTCCGGTCCGCTGGACATTCCCCGCCGCGTTAACGACCAGATATATCTAGGAGGAACACACGAGAGACGTTTGAGAAAATAAATTGACCGATTTGGGACGGCCATGGCGGTTTTCTGCTCGATTATAAGGAAATAAAGTTCAGGGTCCGAGTAACAGCAAGCACTTTTTTTACTTGTCTTTCCCACAGACTTTGGAAAAAATGAACCGCTTAGTAGATGCTAAATCCTAAATCACCAATTACGTGATTCACTTGGTCTTTTGAAGATTTATCTAGGTTCCCTTTGGCTTAAGAATAAGCGCAAAGTTACTTATTATTAAATGAAAATTTATCTATAACTCTTGCTCTTTGTTTTGTCACTAAGGAAATTGAATACATTCGGGATTTGATCAACAGCTTTTGTTTTGTCACTAAGGATATTGAATACATTCAGAATTTGATCAACAGCTTCCCTCGAAGAACTAAATTTTGTGTTCTTGACTATTTGTACCCTGTACCCTTTGTTTTGATTGATTGTTTACGTTTATATTTCATGCTTGTTACTGCTTCACTGTATATTGGCAGAATACCTGCATGTGACCGATTACTTAAATAAATAAATAAAAATAAATATATTTAAATCTGATAACATACATAGAAAATGAACGCGATGAAATTAAAGCTATGAAATATTTACTACAGCTAAGGGGAACATACTATTCATTTCATGACTGGAACATACATAAAGGCTGAGACATTAAACTTAAAACAATTTTTAAGTAATGTTTCATTATTGTTTTCATAACAACAAAATCTGAGCAAAAGTGAGCTCTAACGCCAAACATGTATCCTCTGGCAGCGGAAATATATTTCAATACCTTCACAGAGCTGTCAAAAAATGGGTTAAACCCTCCATTTATAATACCCATATCGAAGTCACAGCGGATATTTATATGAAATTAAATCTTCCTCAGTTTTATTCTGGGATCATAACTTCTCCCACATCCGCGGACTGATATATCCAAAAATTTTCAAATCTACCCTCAAACACGAAATGAACACCCCCGGAAGGGATGGGGGAAGGAATGAGGAGACCGTCAAAAGACGCGAAAACACCGCGCATAATACTAAAAAAAAGTTGAGGATCTCGAGCTCTAGTCGTATAGAATAGAGCGAGAAGTATTAATAGCGGCCGCAAATGATCGGTGAGCTTTACGACGGGTGCGGTAACTTCCGTCGCGGGTGTCGACACAGAGGGCGATGAAAGGAAAGGAATAAGAAGCAGCGGGGGAATATTTACCATTTCTCCCAGCTCCCCGAAGCGTTTCCTCATTTTTTTCCTCGCCAAGAGGAAAAATCACGAGTCGTGGGGAGAAATCCCGAAAGAAAAACATTCGACCACGCCTCCGAGAGAGGAAAAAACACGCGCGACTCGGCATTTAAAACTTTCGAGAAATACTAGGAAAGGTTGGGGTGAGGAGCAGAGGCGAGGAAGGAGGGGAATACTACAGAGAAAAGGAATAAAAATCTGTTTTCCCCCGGAAAATGATAGCCCTGTTTTTTATGGCATTGCGGCAGCGAACGGTTTACAAATAAGAGCTTAAGGTCAACCGCTCAGAAATAGCTTTCACTTTCAACAAGCGCAGAATTTCTTCCTCCACTTTTTTTTACCTACCACCCTCAACGCTGTGCAGAGATGGTCCATTAATGTAGTTCACCGACGCAATTCCTCCGAGACTACATCTCTTAGACCTTTATCCCTCCTTCTTCAAACAACCCCGGCCGGTATGATTTTCGCAAGATCCGAACCTCAGTATCCTGTAATTAACTGCCAAAGAATGAGTTGAGTTTCCGTCTTCAGATTTTTCAAAGGATAGAATGCTGACGGGGAACAGTTTTTTGGAAGTGAATTTGACAACTTTTATGATCTATTTAAGTTTTTTGCAAATGTAACGCAGGATGTGACGCAGAAGTAGAGCAACGTGGGGAGCTGGTATATTGGATGATTCGGAAGGTTCTCCGTTGTGAGCATTTGGCATTAATAATTTTTTATGAGTTTTATACGGATGAAGGTACGTCTAAATGGACATTCAATTCTTCCCCGGCTCCTAAATTTCACGTCATATCCCTCTTCAGCCCCGTACTACTTCCATTCATTCCATCGCTACAACGCGTTCCACTCTTCCCTCTACCCTATTTGCCCAATATCCTTCCTCTACCACGTCTTTCAAAAAACACTTACTGTCCTCCATTCCCACATCTTGAAAGCATCAAGTATACCATAATTTTCTTTCCATAAACTCAATGATTCTGTATCATTTAGTAAAACACTTCAAATCAGATTTTCGCCTATTTTTATTTACAACCATACTCATATACCCTGTCATTAGATCTCGCCTGGAGGTGTAAGTTTCTTTCGTCAACTTAATTCCCCTTCACACTTCAATGTTGCTACACTCCTTTTCTCAAGTATGCTATCAAGATAGTTAAATTGCTGCTAGCTTCTTATCTCCTATTATTAAATTTAAACAAATCTGTTTGGACTCGAAAATGTTATTACTGTTTTCTTGAGGTACATCTTCATTCTGTTCCTTTTGGACTGTCTCTATAACGCATCTAGCATATTTGTAAGCCTAAAAACTTACCAGCTGACAAGCCTTTCGTCATCTGACAGCCTCAATGAGTTGAGACATATCAATTTTCCTACGACTACCACTCACTGAATCTAATCCCAAGTCTCTCTTACAATTTCTTCCTAACATACTAAAACACTTTATATGTCATGCATTATTAAAAAAACATCGCCCCTCGCCAAAGTTTCATGCTTATAACACTCTAATCAATAACTCCAATATCCATTACGTTTACTTGACGCCAATTGCTTAACTTTAAGGAAAGCATAGATGCACGTCCGTAAGGTTTTCTATTTTCAATGTATGCTTGCCAACTTTCTTGCCACAAACGTTTTTCTTCTTTCAAGCAAACAATGCCGTATTTCTAGTGGGCTTTCCAAATTTTAGCAAAAATCTATTCTTCCATTGTGACCGAATATAAATCGCCGCGAGCTTAAAACAGTTGGAGGTATACAAGTCAGACCAGTTTGCTTTAAACGTCTCTGGAAACGTCCAGAATTTACCTTCCGTTGGCAGATTAGGCGATACACAAAAGAGGGAAAAATAGCCGGGGCCTCAAGAGGATTTAAGAAATCTTTCCTCCACTAGCAACTTAGCCAAGGATACAAAGCTTGAGAGACACGAACCTAACAATGTAAATGTCACAAGGATAAAAACTAAATTGTTAAATAAAACACTGTTAACTTAAAAAGCTAAAAATTTAAATGTTTAGCAAATAAATAAATGAGATAGATTTTTTTATTCTTTCCCTTTAACTTCGTTCCCCAACACTAATATTAAGTTTTTTATTACTTAACGCTACTGGGTTGTTTATCGAGCTTACGATTTTTAATTGATATTAACTATATTGGAATGTGAATTACATGTACGCTAAAAGCCTAATTTATACATTTTTTCATGAAGTTAAGTGCATAGTATAATTTTAAATTTGGTTACACATACATTTTAAGTATAACTATTATTTTGGTTAGAAGGTAAAATGCAACAAAATATTCCCACCCCTTAACTGTCCATCATTAAACTATTTAAAGCCCGTTTACAATTTAAATTACTTTGGGATCATATATTCAGAACGGTCATTTGCTATTGACGAAGTAACTTAGTTTTAGTTTTTACTGAGCGTTTATATAATTTAGAGTGATTTATGCTACACCTTACGAGAGTTATAAACAGAACGGAAGCATTACGAGAGATCGAGTGTCATTATAGGATTGACGTAGCGATCAGTGTTCCTAAAAAAAAGCTATCACTGGCAGGGTTAAAACCCGGCCTCCCTAAATGGATAATCAGTATTTTTTCTACCACCATAACGCCATTCGAATTGCTTCAGCAAAACAATCGAGCGTAGTAAATGAAAGTAAATTCCTAAAATCCTTCAAACACAACTATGTCACCTCAAAGAGAGAGCCGAGTCAACTTCAGCCTTTCCAGTTTAACTAACGAAAATGAAATTTCTCTTCGAACCGGTTAGCCTTTACATGGTGTTCTCCGAATCAGAAACGACACTGAAATGTAAAATTAGAGTGATAAAGTGAAACCGTGGCCATAATTGCCGTGCCAATCAAAGTTCTTTTGCGTGCTCATGCATTCTGTACCCGTTACCATCCCCACAGCATGACTGGTGATATAATCGAGAAGGTCTTTCGTGATATTCGATATTTACAGCTTTTTTTAGTGCTCCCAAATAGCCCAGTGCTTTCTCGTACCGTATCATGGCTAGGTACGTACCATTTTCACGCTTAGGAATGACTACATCGATAGAGCAGCACTAGAAAACATGGTGACTGATTCATGGCATTATGAAAATACATTCTCAGCATTTTGACGCACGATAAAATATCCAAATCTCTTCCACTTCATAATATTATTAACTAATTTAAAAGTTTCGGGATTACAGCAGCGGAATTTTTTTCTTGTTGGAATAAAGGTTTATAAATAAGTATAAGTGTGGAAATTGCAGTATTTATTTTTCATCCATCATTAATAACAAATCCCATTTCGCCGTTACCATGCTTTAACCCTCTGAGTCAACCGTTGTCTATCTAGTACGAAAATTTAAGTTTTACCAAATTTAAACTTGCAATAATTTTAATTGATTTTTGAAAAGGGATTGGCGTTACCATTGTTTCATCACAGCAGCGATGATTCTACCACTAGTCTGGTCTTAGAGAATATTTAAAGATATATTGACGAATGAAAAACGGTCTGCCGCTTTTGTGAGCATATTTCAGACAGTCATGGAACACGTTATCACAAAGATATCACCTTTTTCCTTCTAGGCAGAGCACGTAAAAAAAAGGCATTCCACTTCCTTGTCTTCTGGAAAAATGATGTCTAATTTTATCTCAACAATCACGAGAGCAGCATATAACTAAGAGTATCCCATTCTAAGGGGTCATTATCTCCAGCGTGAGTTCATTATGAATGAAAATTTCACCTCGGAGAGCAACCATTAAAAATGAATTATAGAACTTTAAGCTTCGCACTTTTAAAACAAGCTGAGCTATTACCAACAAATTGAAAATAAAGTTTTAGATAATTCATGAAGGAAAAAAGGTGCTTTTTCTGCTCATTTTTGAACGTGGGCTGGATGACTTAGTTTCATCTCATCTGATGTATTTAAGTCTCTCCCCGCACTTAAAGGCTTTTTTGACCGAGAGGTAAGGAAAAAGGGTGGAAATGGAGGAAGGATGAAGAGAAATCTGTCGTCGAAATTACCCTGTTCTAAACGAAAAAGGAACCAATGGGACCACAGCTTAACGCCTAATTTGACGGATGGATACTGAATTCAAAGTGTTATACGCACAGTACTCAGCTACCAAATAAACTGTTTTCCCCTACCGGGATTTGAATTCGAGCCCTCGGGGTTGGAAGCACTCTGGCCACCAAAGCATCCTGACAGTGTATTGGCTGGCTTAGTTTATTTTGGAATATATATAAGTGTATGTATACAGAGATAGGTATCTGGTATTAAATATGGATTCTCAAAAGTAAACGCCTATGAAAAATACCGTACAGTTCTTTTTCTTTCCTTACTCAATGTAACGGATGATAACAGATATAGGAAAATATAAGAGTGGAAGTATTTTTAAAGTAGGTCGATAAAATATTGATTAAAATACAATGGCTGGACTGTGTTCAAACCGAGAAATTCTCGGAATAATAAAAAAGAAGTCAGAATGAAAACATCAAATACATAGAAGATTACACAACCTAGTCGAACATATTTAGAGACATGATGGTTTGATAAGGAGAACCGTCGAGGGAAAAGCGGATGATAGAGAATTAGAAAGGAATGTATCGAATGAAAAAGGGGATAAAGGATATAAGAGGAATTTTATCGATTTGAAGATGCTAGCCGATTTAAGAATCGCAAATAGACATGCATCATACCAATCTTAGAATTCAAACAATCAATGTAATGATTACTAGCGATGATGACTCTAACTAATGTAGCCGCTTTCTCTAAGAAGAAACTCCATCAAGTATTTAATGCGTATTACGGCTTCCAATGGAAGCAATGAAGCATGAAAGCAACTTGATAGATAGGGAGTCTCGAGTGTTTTCAGCTAATTTCAGCCGAGACTCGACAAAAACACTTCACCGTCTTTAAATTTTTCCTCTCCTCTTAATCACATGACTCTAGTACTCCCCAAGTTTCCGCGGAAGATCAAACTTTCAGAGCTTCAGCACACTCTTCGGACCGAGATAACATTAAAAGCAGGACATAAATATCGACTTTAATAAGGATGGCCTCCATTTAGGTTTGCCCGTCCGAGATACCGTTACTCGCCCACGAAAGACCCCACCCCACCTATGAAGGAGTTCTATCCCACAATATACGCCGGGCCCTCTTCCCTCTCTCCCATCTCATCATCCATTCCTACGCCCTTATCGACAACTTAATACCTTCCGCCTGGCTGAACAGCTTTTGCCTCAGGATAAGCATATTCTGAAAAGAAAAACTTCCGCTCTATTTAAAGGGATAAATCTTCCCACTCGTTGCCAAGCTGCGATGGTGAGCGAGAGCGTCTATTAAATTCCTAGACACATCTGAGAATGGTAACAGTTCTCTATTCCTCAGTCATATGAAAAAATCAATTTAAGCTTCTTTTCTTGGAAAATGGTGATTATTAGGCCCAGAGTGGGCACACAATGACATGGTCTCTCGGAAAAAAATATGCCAAGCAAGCCTAATTCCGGATTCAGTTTCAAGATATTCTATTCGGGTTTCGGCTTCGACTAAATTTCGACTCGATGAAAACAGGTTTAACTTTGTTCTATTCACATTTTCAGAGAAATAAAAAATACTCTAGCAAAGCGACATGATTAATTTCGCGTTAAATTCGCGATCATGACACCAATAGTACTTATACGGTTTCCGTGTTCACAACTAAAAATATATGAAAATCAAAAACGATATTGTAGGAAACCAGAGACCGTATCATTACTACATTTAGACGTGTGATACCGCCTCAATGTCTAATCAAAAACATTATAGCGAAAAAGAGAAGACAGCTTCCTCATTATTTTTAAGACTTGTTTCCTATTGCTATAACCATAATCCTATATTGACTAACGTCTTAATTAGACATTGCATATGATCTATAAAAATAGATTTACGGCACAAAACCATTTCTTGTTATACATAAGAGAGCAGAATAAGATATGCAAACGGCCAATTCCATAGAAAAAGCCAAAATGGTGCCTAAGTAGTGAAGTCAATCACATCCCAAATGTTGGAGGCCTATGAATCAATGCGACACCAACCGTTTCCAAAATCGTAGAAATATTGAGAAAGAGGATTTTTTTACAAGCCATTGAAGGTCTACGAGCCTACAATAAAAATAGGCCCATATTGATTGATATGAGCGTATTACAAGAAAATGTACATCATTAATTAATACGGTATTATGCATAATATAATGAATACGATGTCTTTTAGCAAAAGCAATGCTTATTTTTTTGACATTAAATACCTTTCGTCCACATGTTCATACTTCACAACAAATATGCTTTTCTCTATTTGCAAAGTTGCGCTACGAAAATCCTCACCATCTACCTTTTCACGATGGTGGCGAAAAAGGACAGGCAGGAAATATCCTTTTCCTCTGACAAGAAGAGATTACTACGAAAATAACTAACTTCAATTAATGAATCCAATTAATCACATTGGATCAATTCAATGCATAAAAGAGATGAATACACGTTGGGTTTGAAGCAGTCTCGTTGGATTTGAAGAATAATACACATCCAAATGTTATTTTCCAATCTGCCGTTCTTAGCCCCGCTAAATGATATCCTCTACAGTGGAATGAATCCAGGAAGACTGCCTTAGTTGGTTAAAACATCGACAGAGACCTAGGCTGTGGCCTTCATATCAGTAAAAATTTAGTTTTGATACACGAGAAACAATCGTTGAGAGGAGACATTTACGGCAAAAGGAAACTGAGTCGCCATTACGATTAGGGTCCATTTCTGTGTTACCAAACGGAGAATTTACACTTTTTACCACCCTATATACCGGACTTTTTCCCCACTATTACTCACCGTACACTACAAAACCCATCCTAAATTACATAGCACTGCCAATAAACGATATACTATTTGTAAATGGCACACCAGCTTTATTTATAGTCTTATTTACATCTCTACGTTTAAGAAATTATTATGTGTCTCATAGTTATGTTTTTGACAATAAAATGTATTTGTCAACGTATCTTGCCGTACCCGAGTCCTGGTTCATCACAGCTGTTCCCCCAACCCTTAGGACCATTTTGCTTATACGTGGAATTCATGGATGGTCTCTAGCCTCATTTTTGTTTTCAAAGCGATCCCGCTGAAATCATATTACCTTCCATTTGCATGCAGGGTTTATGATTGTGAGCATGTAATCGAATGCCATTCAAAAATAACATCTCTGTATTAAATTACATTGTGAATTAATAATCGTGGAAATCGCTTTGAATGCCAGCAGGTAAACTCCATGGCAAATATAATTTTCATCAAGGGGAATACCGATCTTTTCAGCAAATTTCAAGGATATAAGTAAACATATTTCACTTTCCCGTTCAATTTAAATTGAAATTAAAACATTATATTCAATATCAGCTTTTCCCTTCGAAACTGACTTAAAATTAAAAGAATCAACGTTATAATTTAAAGATATATTAGCATAATTTAGGATCATTAATTTTCTGCGGGAATTCAGAGGAAAAATTGAGGGATATAATCCGTTAGAAATTACTTTGGTTTGATGGTATGGATTGGAGCAACCCATTACGTTAGCGATATCATAACCGAAAGCCAGTGGAAACGAAAACCGCAAAAAAGGTTAAGAAATAGTTATTTTTGAGCACATAAAGGCATGCTTGCTGCACAAAACATTGGGTATTTACAACCAAAGAAATTTGAGCACCCTATTGCGTTTTTTATCAGTTTAGTGTAGCACTGGCTTCCAATCCCGAGGGTTTAGATTCGAATTCAGGAAGTGCAGATTTTTCAATGCACTTCCGGTACCTACTTAAGTGTTGTGTAGGAAGTCCTGAAAAAGGTTGAATCGTAAAATACGATGTGTGATTTTTTTTAAATATTTTAGGAAATTTTAGAAAAATCGTCCTATATTCATAACAGTCACCATAAATCCCTCATTCTCAACTACTTCATTTTCACAACTAGCAGTTTAAATTACACATGCTTAATGTAGATAATGAGCGTCGCCAATTAACAAGCTGTATTTTCACATTACAAAAATAGATCATTTCTACAGCCAGCTGTTATTAGATATGCATATTTATTAGATATAAAACGGTAATACTAAGAATGTACCATCCGTCTTAGTTTTGAAGATATTCGCCTGAAATAACTGCGAAAGAATGTTTCTTTCGCAGTTATTTCAGAATGTTTCTTTCGCAGTTATTTCAGAATGTTTCTTTCCCAGTTATTTCAGGCAAAATGCCATATTGATATGGAAATGGCACTGCAGTCTGTCTGTCGAGAATTCAGTAACACTGCGAGCCGTGGTTTGTTTAAAAATACTTGGTTAACTTTAATGTATGCTGCGCTCCAACAATGCACTCAAGCAAGGGCTCATTTTCGGCGTGGCCAGATTGCTTTAAAAACTAATGAATTCGTTTTAAAAGTGATGTTGAATAAAAATCAAGGGAGTATTCTAATTTAACTTTAGTTTTTAATATTTAGATAATCATTTATGAAGAATAGATCGTTTAGATCCCTTTATATTTGAAGAATAATCACTTCTTTGACTATTTCTGTAGAGCAACTAATTCAAAAAAAATGTATGAGACTACTCTTCATCTTTAGTGCATTAATTTTGCTTTTAGTTAGCTTTCTCATTTCGTAAAAGTGGCCCATATTTTAATACCGGCTTAAGAGCATATCTAAAGAAGTAAAATTATTATGCGAATTTAACCCGCACGATCGCAAGATAATTTTTTAAGGTTCAATGCTTCGTTCGTTGGATAAGAAGTAATTTTGAGCTACTCTTCGCCAATTCAATTCATAGCTAATACCGAAGATTGAATTTCCTCCATCTCACCCAAATTTATTCCTAACTCTTTTTAAATAGACATCCTGAATGGTGCAAATCACCTTAGCTATTAGTTATTTATCTTGTTAAGAACAGCTTCATTTGCAGTGGAGAGTAGTATAATCAATTGTTTGAAGCTCAAAAATTATATTAAACTACAAACTCAATGAGATTTTTGACTGGATTCGTCAATCAGATGTGGGCATTAGCATAGGATCCCAGAGCTAGGATCACTTATGGGGATCACGGAACTTTTTGGTGAGCCAGTTAAAACTTCCGTTTTCCCTCGGAATTCAACGGAATGCGGATCAAGATGACGAATGGATCCATCACCTAGTTGATGACAGTAATGCGTGAATGGGGCCGAAATCCTGAATCCCTCTGGGCACTAAAAACGCTTCCGGGTACGGGAGCCATCAGCCACTCGGACCGAAGGATCTTTTTCCCTCCTCTCCCTTCAGCCACACATCCCCATAACCCACTCTACGTCCCCGTGCAAACATCACATCGCAGATCCTGACCTGAATCTGCTACCGAAACCATTACTCATTCATCCAAGTCCCATTTCCCCTGACACCAGCAATTTCCTCTCTCTCTCCTGTCCTTCTTAAGGATTCCCTTTGACCTCTTTCTCCCTTCTTCCACTTTCATTTTCTAACGATATCCATCTCTCTCTCTCTCACTCTCTCTCTCTCTTTCTCAACTCTTAACTGGGATCAGGTCTCTGTGATAGCTTCCTATTCTGAGATCCCGGGTTTTAATACCAGCAGTAACAAAACTGTTTTTCACAAAATTTAGTTAGGCCCCACCTTGAGTATGTAGCCAATGTATGGAATAAGAATGAATTAGGTTTGATCAGAGAACTAGACAGTGTGCAGCGTAGAACAGCTAGGTTCGTTAAAAGGTGTTACGATTGGTTTAGTAGTTTATCAGAATTAATACAAGAATTAGGGTGGGAATCATTATCAGAGCGTAGGTTAAAGTAAAGATTGAAGTAAAGATTAAATCTTACAGAAATTTCAATCAGATAGCTTTACTGAAGACGTTACGCATATATTAAAAACACCAGCGTATTATGCTAGATTCGACCAGATAAAAAAGATCAGGGAGATTGATTGTCGTACTGATAGATTCAAAATGTCATTTCTCCCGCGTACTATAGGAGAACAGAATAGGAAACATAGCAAAGGGATAGGTTGGAGAAGTATTTTAGAGTAGTTTGTACTGCATGATGCGTGTATTGGCAACAATCCCTTAATTACTATGTAGATACTATCAATCTAGTTGCCTGAGACCCTAAAGTAGCATGTTGCATGTCTATAGTGCATGTTTGGTGATCTTCACCCCCTGCCACACACCCTCGCGGTGTCTTGCAGGGTTACGCATAGATGTATATTTAGATAAAAATTGTTGTTCAAGCTGGCTACTCGAAGAACGATCGATAACCTCTTCAAGAAACGAGCCAAATCTGCCATACTAGCGTTATTTATAACATCGATGCGGTCGGGCTGTAATTGGTGGGATCGTAACATGCAGTTCATTTTAAATTTCCTTCTATTTGGAGTCTTTATCATATAATTTGATGTACTGATGAAGACAATCGTCGAGGGAAAAGTGAACGGGAAAAATGGAAGAGGCAGGCCTCGTATGAGTTACATGGAGCAGGTCGTAAAGGACGTGAAAGAGAGGAACTACGTTGGTATGAAGAGGTTGGCCGATAGAAGAATCGAGTGGAGGGCGTCAAACCAATCCTAGGATTGTTGACCCTTGATGATGATCATATAATTTATCTTTCATATTTGTTGATATTTTCACCAAAATGTTTTAATTACTCGCAGAGCAGGCTTTTTTGAAACAATTGTTTACCAAATTTTTATTTAAACCGACCAGTTTCAACACTATAGGGTCATTGCAGAGTGATTAATTTCTCCCAGTATCTCATGATTCCACAAAGTAGAGTCAGATTCCGTTGACGTTACATTTTTAGAATATACATACAATATAAATTTAAACAACTTGTCCTGAAGAGACGAATATTTGCCACTACATGCCTTTACTCTCAAAGAAAAAAATAGACTTCACACTGACTGTCAGCTAGTTGAATTCACACATTTTATCAATAATAATTATTATTCATCAGGACACCTGATGATGACACCAAGGCGTTGAAGCACGTTTTATGGGTGCAATGTATGTGCATCCTTAAAATGCTTCTCTACCATGCTCCGACGCATACGGTTGTGTTTATTCTCTTTCTGAGGCGTATCTAACGCTCCAACCAAGAGCTGCGGGAAGGCCGACCTCATTACCGCGATGAATGTCATGTTTGGTGGGCGCGTGGTTCCCGGAGAAGGACATCAAAAGGTCGCGCCGTGTTCGGACGAGACCGGGACAAAATCGCCGCCCGACGGAATTCCTTTTGTGATCATTCCGCGGAATGCTACCCGGGTAGGATTTTCGGCCGCTCGTAAATCCGCACAAAGGTATCATTCTTCCTCCCCCCCCCCCCTTTGGCACGCCTGATTGATGCGATCTTTGCGTGTGGGTCCTTGGCGTTTCATTAGCGCCGCGCCCATGAGCGCCCGCCTCCAGGAAGGGCGAGAAGGAAAGAGATAAAAAAAAATAAAACGTCTCGAATCCGTACTTTAATAATCGCGTCGGATATCTGATTGAATTTGAGCTCATGCGGTGCCCTCTTATCGCAGAGTTACGGCTAGCGTAATCACTTAGTTTGTAACGGCCAGCACTAAAATAAGGTTTCCGGAAAATTAAAGCAGTGAATTTTCCGTAATTAAAACAGTCGTCATTTAACATGCCAGGATTAGCCACATAGCCACCCCACCGTGATCTCGCGCATTTCAAGCAATTTCCATTCACCGTACTCCATCTATATGCACAGAGTTACTCACCGAGCCATTACGAAGTTGCGTTGCTAGGAATGAAATATCAATATGATCCAAATGCGTGCAGAAATAAATAACATAATGAGGCAATAAGAAATATTGTTAATTCGAAACATGTTAATTATAAACATTAATTAGAATAAAAAATATTGTTAATTTGAATGAATGATATTAAGAAGCGTAGTAATACTTCATCAGTAAGCTTATAAGGCGTTTGCTTTCACTACAGTATTCATCACCAGTAACACACGGAAGCAGTAAGTAGGCGTAATTAGAGCAGATCTATTTTCGTCCTTACTTCTATTCTACCCACCTACCTGATCTATGCTACCCCTATTATGATCCATTTTATCATACGGGGCGATTGTTATTAGTTTTCTACGCATGAAGTTGGTCTAGTTAGAAACTGAACTCTTCCCACGACCCTACATTTTACAGGATACTCTCTAGCCTTATGCCTCCTACCTCCAGTCATACTATCCAAGACATACATCCTTCTCCTTCCTGTAACCTGCCTGCCCAACATTCGTCCCTCAATCACGTCCTTCAAAACACCCTCGCCCTTTATAACCTGCTCCATCTAGAGCCTAAGCCCTATAATTTCCTCAGCCAACCTTCTTTCCTCTCCTACCAGGTTTTACACTCCTTCAATCCTCTCATTTCCACCCAAATTACTTTCTCCAACGGGACGATAAGCATATGAAGTCAGCTCGAGTAGCAATCTACAACTCTAACCTGCATATCAACTTTTTCCTTGGGGTGATAGCATTATGCCTTTAAGCTGCATGTAGGCAGTGTGCTTACCGAGAAGAACTTTTCGCATGCCTAATGATAGCAAATGTAAACCTATTCTTTTTGATTGATACTGCATGCCTGGTGATGCTTCACTCCCTACCACATATACTTGCGGTTGTTTACAGGGTATTATGTACAAGTAAACTCATTTAGGCTTCAATTTCATGTTGTGAGTTGCTATAAGGAAAAAACAGTCCTTCGAGACACATTCACAATGTATATCTACATCAACATCGACACTCTCAATGTACCCAGAAGTTCACTTTGAAGGTATGTGGCAGTAGGTGATTCATCACCAAGCATGGATGAATGCACAAGATACATTGAGCTTTCGCTAACTTATTGTATAAAAGTTCCTGCGTTGACAGTTGCAATAGGTTTTATTTGATTCAGCACTTCAATTTCCAAGTCTCTACCACTCCATTACACTGACTTTCAATCCTGCCCCGGATCCATCTTTTAGCACGATCTCGTGGTCACATCCTTTTACTAGGCAATGAAAAAAGTGCGACGCTAATACCTCCAACCATGCCAAGTGCTTCAAATCACCCATATCGATTGTCATGGCAAGTCATTAGGATGGTAACTATGAGCGATGCACTTCCAGATGAATCTGCGTTATTGGTAAAGGTAACAACGGCGTGAAAGGAGGATCCGTGACTCCGACCCAAATTACTACGTCCATGTCAAGCACGTCATAAAAACTTCATTCAACTCTGAAATATATACGCTTTTAACTGAATTATCCAACGCCCTTCAACAGTGTCTTCCCAAAAATTCCTCAGTAGAACTACGAATTTATAACCATTAATCTAACATAAATACACCTTTTGCGTTCAGTGACGAGCTTATATGCCGCGGCTACATGCCGATCACTCCTATTTGAGAAAAGAGAGAAGAAATCAAAGGTCATAAATTAATCTACGTGATTCATCGCCATTGTTTTAGCTAAATGAGACCATTATTTACCAAAGCAGTGACATAGTGTAACTCACTTTTATTGCAAGGAGAATAACTCTTATCCGACTCAGATCCGTAATTGCCTCGAGGGGAAATGATCTATAAATTTCCAAAATCACCATCCATTTAATAAATCAGGGATATCTGTCAGTTTCTGATATGAATCAGGAACAAAATAATGCCATTCCAAGATATGAAGTGAGCGCTCGCTGGGGAGAGACCTATGTAATTCATATGACAATTTATGTTTCTTTCAGGTATTTGTTTTGCCAAGATTAAAATAATCCCAATGGATAATAGTTCACTGTGATTATCTACGGGGTGAAGCAAATCCTTATGGTAAAAAATAAAATACACATAACTGAAAGACCCGAGGCTATTCTTTAATCCCTCTCCTTATTCGTTAAAAAGTCCATTCAAAGGGAAAAATTTAAATAGGAAATTGTAATTAAAATGAGCTAAAATTTTGTAGCTTCTACAGTTTAATATAACACTCATTTCCGGTTTCAGCTGTCAAGTTATCATCATGTACGTAAAACCTTAGGTTTGGTAAAACACGTACGTAAAAACTTAGGTTTGATTTTGTTCTGAGGTTTACATACCTGATGATTGCTTGATAGCCGAAACCGTTAGTGGTATTATAATAAACTGTGGAAGTCACTAAGTTGTAACTTATTTCATCTATCACTTCATTCCATCAACTGAAAGCATTGCTTTTCATTATCGTTAATATTTATAAGTAAGAGCCATTCAAATTGTTCGATAATATCATTTTTAATGTTACGCTTCCGCTAGATCACCCTGTACTTTTGCAGGCAATTCAAATTTAGTTACCTAGCATTGATGGCTATGGCTCACGAGCCTGAGTAGTCATGGCTTGCATCACTCTTGACTGGTGTATGAACAATATAAACAACAGTTACTCTGTAATGTCAATACTTATTAAAACGGTACACGACCGGTTTCGCCACTTACGGTATCTCACAATCAGTTACAATAAAGTGCGTTATTGACAGTCGTTAATCATAATCGGTCTTACACCTTTTTAATGCATTGTATAAATTTACTTAGTACCTTATCTTTATTTTATTTAATATGCAGTAGTTTCAAGAAAGACCGGCTAAGAGAGTTAATTAAGTAAAGCGTCAGGTCTTCAATTCCTTACTTCCAGTCAGCAGCTACTTCAAATGTAAAATTCCTCTTTCACAAATGGCATTCTTCAACTATCAGCGGCAAAGAGACCTATTGATCAAGGAAGTAAACGATTCTACATTCTAAAGATATAAGGCTCTTGTTTTTTTATTTTCTTCCTGGAATATTTATAAGACCTCCAGCGTTTTTTTCCTTCCTTTTTATCTCTATCTACTTTTTATGCTTTTAGTCACGATTGCGTTAAAACTTATTGTTCTACTCAAGCATACTTTCTTAACTTCATCATTATCGAGTGAAAAAACCTCGAGATTTTCGCCATGGGTTCTCAATTCATGAACTTTCCTCCTTTAGGCTCCAGCTTTTCTTCCATTAAATTATATTCAAACCTATGCATGCCAAAACTCATTATTTCATATTAGCCTCCTGCCCACTTTCTTTTTATAAGAGCGTTTCGCTCATTTTTCCACTCGCTTGTGCCTTCTTTATCCCCCAACGCAGCTCTACTTTACCAGCTTCTCCATTTGGTTCCACTCTATCCTCCCTTCCCTTCTCCCTTCCGCATCTCTTTACGCCCTTATATCCTCGTCCATCCAGATCCTCCTTTACTTCCACTCATCCCAACTCCTGTTCCAAAGTTTTTGACTCCCCGGACCCACAAGTTTCAAACTTCCGCCCTTCCCTTCTAACTCAAAACCTTTTCCCAGCGTGGCGGACAACTTTCCTCGCCCCACCTCCTTCTGTTCGATTGTCCAAGGGAGGGAAAGAAAATCCTCGTCGGAGGAAGGGGACGGAAGTAAAACCATCTTCCAGCTCGGATTTGCGGAAATTTTCCCCCTTTGCAAGGTCACCGCAAGCCAAGGGGAAAGCTATTTGATCTTTGAAAAATGGGATTTGACGAATCACTGATTCAGGCTTTGTGTGACGGAAATAACACCGAAGGAGGAAGAATAAAGATTAGCGTCTCGAGTTCTCAACGAATTGTCCTGTTAGGTGGTTACTCGGGGGCAGAGTCCTATGAGGCTAGAATGAAATGAAGGCAGCATACATTAGTTAGCCTACGGTTGAAGCCAGAATGGGGGAGCTTGGGCAGGCTTTAGACTTCACTCTCTCGGCACAAAACATTGGATTTTCTATTGCTCTTATTTATACTGCATGTGTATTAAAACATAAACCTCAATGAATTAGTTGCCAAATTTTTTGCAGTGCCGCAAGTTAATCTTCAAACGGTTATTTAATGGAGGTATTAGTGCATTTCTATTTCTCAACTGCTTCAAATTACGCTACCTAAGCTACATTTTTGTCCTATATTTATACATTTGCGTACTTTGTAGCGTTTATTTGACGAATTTTAGAAATGCGTACCATTATTAGCCTCACTGCCCTAAGCTTTACGATGTACGTACAAAAACAGCTTCATCCGTGAGAGTATCACGGATAGAAAACTCATACCACGATGCTGACTCCAGTCAGAGTCGGTAAGCGACACAGCCGCGATGCTGACTCCAACACATTCTAATCTTCTTGAAATCATGGAAACAATATTATGTTTCACTTGGTGGAATTTTTCTATGATCGAAAATAACTGAGCATTTTAATATACGACAAAACATTTAGGATACCTTCCATCCAGTTTTAAAACATAGTTGTCATTCTCAAGGGGCTGAGAATCCATCGAAGCGACTGAGCGCGAAGGTCATTTGCACCACTACAGGATAAATTGGTAACATCTACATGGTACCCTGCAAGTCACCATGAAGGTGTGTGGCAGGGGGTGAATTCACACCAAACATGCATTACATATCATGCATAACAAAGGATTAGTAATAATATACTAGTCTACACTTCAATTTTTAAAAAGATAAAAAATACGAAAGCAAGCATTCAATATCATGCTGTTAGTTAGGTTACCTTAAAGTCCTTATATAAACATGCAACTACCTATGCTATTCATTGATACACTTGTATTTATACTATTGGATATATTTTCAGCTATACACATCCCTAATTGTACAAGGATGGAATGACATATTAAATCTATCGGTTCGGAAATCAACTTCCCTATTTTCATGTTCATGGTCTAGTCTGCAATAGCAAGGCGGAGTTCGTTTTCAACGTTATCAGCGGATATATTGTCATGGAATTTAGTAAAGGGTTAACTATATATTTCAACCTACAGTCTGATAATGATTTCCAATTAAGTACAACTAATAGACTGGTTACGCAAAAGTAGTTATCATACCGTCCCTTTACAGATCTTTTCAGCACACGCTACAGTTCATCGTTTACGCTTGTTTCGTAAGGATCCCTTAACCGGCAGCGTATTCCAGGGTAATTAAGTAGCGGCAGGATTTTTCTTGGTGAAGGGAGGAAGTGCGAAGAGAAAAGCGAATTCGCCAAAATAGTAGTGAATGAGAATTACTGCAGAGGAAGGCTTTGTATGTGATACATAGAGCAAGTAGTGGGGAGGGGATCAGAATGAGATAAGGTCTGCTGCTACAAAAATGAAAAGAAGAGTTGGGTTAAACCAATCCAATGCCTGGTGAGTGGGAATGTGATCCAATAATTGGATTAAATTCAAGTGCAAGACATTTTAGGACAAAGATGTACCGTTAACCACGGTATTCCAAAGCAGTGAGTCGATATCTTTGGCAACCTCATTGTCGAGGAGTCCGAATTCGAGGTTCCAATGCAAAAGTAAATAAATCATGTGAATTGCTCCAAAGGTTATTCACGTTCATCTAATTTTTGGGGCAAATCTAAGGAAACAAGGTAATCATGAAATTTAATAGAGTATTCACCGTTCTCATCTAATTTATGGTATCAAGTCTGCCGAGCACTTCACCTTTACCCGGACATGGTGGACTGATTATTATGTTATTGGCCTTAAAAATGTTAGAACGACTCTTTCCAAAAAACTGATGGATTTCAACAGTTATTGTTGGATTTCAACAGGTGACCCAAATTACTGCTGCATATTTAGAAAGTAATTATTGGATTCAACTGTTGACCCAATTTACTGTTGAAATTTTCAACAGTTTTATCGAAAAGGGGAGAACTAATCATTCTGCGTCCTACGTACCCTGCGTGCTCCCGTTCGTATTTCGCAATACATATTTTTTTAGATGGTATGATAAACGCTTACCTGATTGATTTTTAAGCCACGCTATACCACTTAGTTGAATATTACACGTTCAGTGCCACTAGTTCCAAGCCGCATGTACCAATTGGATTCCCCTAAGTATTGACAAAACCCATGATAACCGAAGTGATATACATCCACAGGGCACGGTCGTGTATGGGACTGAATGGAGCCGAAAGGCACTCATCCAAAATAGTCACCCTTCCGCGAAACCCTCGAGCGAAAGTTTGACTCATGTGTCGCCTTTTCTGAGAAAGCATTGTCGTGTATTTCTTAAAGAGATCGGATTGCAAAAGGAAATCCAGTCGTCCTATTTAAATTCCGTTTGGCTATCTTCCGTTTCATTAAATATATTTTTTTTACTGACTGCACTTTTTTGAAAAACGAAACTTGTAGCTGCATTTTAACTATGGTGATACTTTACATGACCTTGAAAACGAATACGTCTTATTTCCTTAAAATTCAAAAATTCATGAGGAGTCAACCAGGAATCACTGGATAGGACTCCAAGGAATAGGTAACCAAGGAGTCTCGTGGCACAAACAAGAATGGTTTGCAAATTTAGTTTGTCTGAATCATTTGTTACAATGTCATTAATTGTTTTCACTTGTGTTTTATATCATATTGGGGCTCTACACTTGAGACAGATGAGAAAAACTCAAGTGTAAAAAATGAATGAGGTTATAATCAGAAGTTTTAACGTACCTCATTAGTGAAATATTCGTGTTTATACCACGTTACTCTTTGGTTGCCTATTCGTGATAATCCCGACGGGTTCAAACTCAACACCCTGGTGTTGAGTTTATTAATTAATTAGCTTCTGTATGTGTAGCGTGCAATGGTGTTATTCATGCAAAATAAGTAAATTACAAAAACCTCGATCGGGAGAATTGTGAGTCTGATTTGACGTACTGTACGCTGAATTTGGAGAATATAAGATCCTTGTATACTGAGTCTACCTGCAGATTCAACTTTTTACATGGGCAATTCACAGTTCTAATCTTACTACTCGAGGATAGAAAGGCACTTAGCCGTCTATGGGTTCTTTTCATTTAGGTACGGAGATAGACGATTATCAAACGCAGGTGCCGTCGAACACCAGGATTCAAATGAAATGAAACACAGCTGGCACCGGCTTTTCGCGCTTGAGCAGACAGATAAGGGAATTGGAGGGTAAATAAGAAAGTAGCGACGAAGGGAATCGTCCGTTAAAGTTCGGATCAGCCATGCAATTCACCAATTTTGCTCGGTAAAAGGTCCTACTGTGATTGATTTTAGTAATTTTTTACGTATGTTACTGGAATGGCATAACAGTATTTTTGGAGTTCTGATTCATAATGTCGTAGAATACCTTTCCTGTGTCTGCGAGTTCACAAATATATTGATCTGGGATCTTAGTAGAGACGCCAAATAAATCTTCATTTGTTGATGCATTGTTTGACGTGACGTCATACTACGTCAATACCTTTTCATCTGTCGGCTCTCCTCAGAGCAGAGAGCCATCGCCAGCCGGCGATAGATGGCGATCCAGCTAAATCAAAACCACCGCGGAGTGGCGATCGCCGTCTATCGCCGGCTGTAGCCGCAAATCGAAAGCACCCTATATCGCCAATATCAATTACAGGGTGCGGCAGAATGACCTCCCCTATTTGGGATGCAAATAAAAAACAAACCAAGCAAGATACAAGAATAATGTACATATTTATAAATAGTGCATACGAATCAGTTTTAGATTAAAAATTTCAAAAATGACGTCATTTAATTGTTGACCATTATTGGCAATAGGTACACTGATTAAGTCTCTCCCAGTATAATCGAGCACTTCGTGATCGTTAGGGATATGTAATCGAAATGCTTACAAAGATTTTCAATACGTCATTGTAGCTACTTAATTAGTCTTAAATCTAATGACAGCCGAATAGCCTCAGGCGACTTTCTCGCGGAGTCATCGTAAAGATTACGAGAGATAGAGTACCCTCACGGGCCGTGTTTCAAAGAAGCCAAAAACATACCATTGTATTGGTCTTTAGTTCTAATAAGTCAAACAAATTGATAGTAAGGCATTTACTTTCTAAAATCAAAGAGTCAAAATTTTGTACTACCGAATAATGAAAATGGTTAATTCGGTTTAAAAAACGTAGAATCTAATGTCTAAGTATATGAAGCTAAATTTGAGTCACATTATGTGAAATGTCTAAAACCTCCTTTTAATGATAACATTTTCGAATGGCTGGATAAAAACTGCAACTCTCCATCCAAGAGGGAATGAATTTCATGCCCATATTTGATCATCAACTCTTTATTTCAGCATATACATGTGCGTAATGTACCCTGCGAGTCACTGCAAAGGTGTGCAACAGAGGTTTTATCATCACCGTGATTACACTACCTTCATGTCAGGAGATTTTTACTACTTTGCAGAAGCATGTTAGGTTCGTATTTACGAGTACTGTGCAGATAAATGTTTAGAAAAGCAATGATTGTTGACTAGTAAGTTTTTTCTTTAAATAAATTTAGTTTATATTTCCCTAAAACGCAAGAGTTATCAATATCAAACATGCTTATTGCGCTACAGACTACCTACTCTAACAATGTTTCACCTACCTATCCCTTGTATATTATTTTCTCTTAAGATACGCGGGTAAAATGGCTTTTTAATTCTAACGGTACGGCAGAGTAAATTTCTAATCTTGTGTTTATTAGCGTCAAATTTACGGTAATATTCTGGAACATAATGACAGGTCGCTCCGTGAATCTTATTCCTTAAGCAAGCTCAGAATAAAATTGCCCAAAATATAAAAAGCCCAAAGCTCTCTCCGTTAGCTCCCAAGAGGGTAAGAATGAATTCTACGAGTCCAGCGAACACTACTAATTGGAAATGTATCACTTCGCAAATACTGAGTCACCAAGCTGATTCTCCACATAGCTGGATTGCGAAACACCCTACTTTGGTTCCCAAGGGAATGGGGGCATCGTTAAAAAATCGCGGGGAGATAATGACGCCGAGAGATGGATTGAGGCGGTTCTCATAATTTACACTTTCTCAACATAAGTGTTTTGACTCACTCTCCCATGCGCATTCAGACGATAAAGGCCATTTTTTACACTGAGGTCACACAGAGTTGCCAACTCTCCCGGATACGCCGGCATATTCCCGGAATAGGGCAATAAATTTTAATATCTCCCTCCTCCCCAAATTTGAGGTGAATTCCTCAAACTTTCAATAAATAATACGCCCTCGAAATTACGTTGTACCTAGCCTATCAAAGAGGATGTCTAAAACGCACGGAAGGGATACTAACTTGGCTATACTAAAAGAAATTATACTATAAACCTATTAAACTATACTATAAAAATACTCTGAACACTGATTTTACTTCTCACAACCTTATCCATTTTATATAAGGTTGCTACTTGTACGGATGGGGGATCGTGGTGTATTAGTGAGTAGAGCACTGAGCTACTGACCCGCGAGACCTGGTCCCGCGTTCAATTCCCGGGCAAGAGCCTTTCTGGACATCCCCATCTAAAAACCTCGCGATTCGATTTTCTGCTAATCAGAACTTCGTAGGAGATCGCAGGTGGCCCAGGGAAAGGAACTGGCCCACCTACCCTAAGTGTGTGAATTTCACACGCCATTGAGCGAGCTTAGAACGGGATGAGCTCTACTCTCACCTATCAAAACCAACCTTCGGGTTGAATCACTGAGAGTGAGAGAGAGAGAGCTGCTTGAAGAACTATCTCCCATATCTGTCTCTCAGCTTTTGGATGTGGTATGGGCTTCTCTTTTATCCCATTCTTCTTGGGAATTCTTCATTAATAACCGGTAGGTTCATTTGATCTCCATTATTCTTCTGTATTACCACATTTCGAGCATTTACAGCCTTGAATTCTCTACTGCTTTTATCGCCCACGTTTCACTGCCACAAAAAAAAACTTGTTCCAGATTTTTAATAAGTTCTAATGCATTGCTTGGGCAAGGTCTTAGCCAAGTTGACACACCGGTTCCCGTGAGATCACCGAAGTTAAGCAACGTTGGGCCGGGACGGAGGTTGGATTGGTAGCCCTCCTCCATACCTCTACCGCGATGCTCTTGTCCTCTGTCTGCGGTGGCGGGCAGGTTAAATGTGGGTTGGCACAATAGATCTAAAGAGGTCAAAGTGCCAGGGGGGCTCCAGAATGCCCCCGCCCACTCCTCCAATTTATTTTAATGCATTGCTTCCTAGTTACTTCCACATTTGTATTGCCAGCCGTAATCAGGTTATTCATATGACACAATGTCCTCTTCAACTGGACAATTTGACTCACTATTTTATTCTTTCTTCATCTGCTGCTAATTACTCGGTTTTCTAGATAGCTATACTGACTGGCTCAGTCTCCTACACTTATTGGTTGGTTATTTAGGGGAGGCGACCGACAGCTGAGGTCATTTGCGCCATATAGGATAGGTGGGTAATTGGGTAATGGTAGGAGTTTTTAGGGAACGGAGGAAGGGTGGAGAGAAACCCGGCGTCGGCATTAGCCTACTCTTAACGAAAGGCGCCAAGGGGACCACGGCTGAACGTCCCATCCGACGGACGGAGTACTGTACTTGAAATGCCCTCCACAAGGCACTCAAGTGGGGACCGGTTTTCCACTGAAAAATCCGCCACTGCCGGGAATCGAACCCGGGCCCTCGGGATGGGAGGCCAGTACTCTAGCCACCACACCAACCCGATCCCCCCTACACTTATTTTTCCGTGTATTGACTTGACCACTTTTTTCTCACAAGTGAGGTCTAGAGATTTTCTGGAAAAATATTAAAGATACACTACCCGTAAAAAATTTAAATTCACCCGTTTATACTTCAAATTTACCTAAATATTACATTTTCAAATAGGAAAAAGGCTTTTAGGGATTTAAAGGTTCTTGTTTATAGATGTACCATGGTTCCATGATTACTAAAAGGTAAGCGAAGTTAATCGATCATTCAAAACACTGAACCTAAGGTCGATAGATATCGATCATATTTCCCTTCGAGATAGGAGCAATCGTAATGATTATATATCGAACCTTCATTGTACCACAAGTTCATGAACAACTTGGGGAGTTTATGCACAAATCTGGAATTCAATCCATCAGCAAGTCTTGAAAATTTTATCGCACGAATACCTAATGTATGTGGGTCTGTTGTAAACACCGAATTAAGATATGTGTAGAATCCGAAATCGTGTGACAAAATTAGAAATGTTTTCCTAGTCTTTGAAAATTATAATTTTTTTGAGTAAAATTTAATTTTCACATAAATCAGTTATGAACATTGAATAAATTGTCGAATAAATTGTATTCTTACTCAAATTTAAGTGATTGGAGGGTGAGCTAAAACTTTTGACCGCTAGTGTATGTCTACTTGCAATGGTGGAAGAGAAGCACCTTGACTTTCTCCCAACTCCCATCAACGATGACGACTCCACACTTTTACCACCCCTTAAGAGTCCTTAGCGCAACGGATTGCCCAGGAGACGGCAGCGCATTCGGAACGGATGGGCGAGGAGGAGAGAGGAACAAGGACGTAAACATGAGGAGCAGGGAACATACCCCACGCCCCCTCCACCCTACCCGATGGTCCCCCTCCATTTGGGTAAACAACCGGATGAAAAGGAAAGAAATCTCTCCACACCCATTTACCACCCACGACTCCTCTCCGACTCTTCTTTCTCCCGATTACTCGCTCTCCTTCCTTAAATCTTGTATAAAGGAGATCGGGGATATTGTTGAAAGACTATTATGATAATTGTGCCAGCGTAAAGAGCTTACTAGACAAACTCAGATAGTAATCAATCTCTCCTTGTATTTAGATAAAATTTTAGCGTAAATGTGAAATTGAAATACTTGCTGTTGGCATTAAAATAAATGAAGAATATCAGCGAAATACATAATCCATTTTTTACCATGGAAACAAGATTAGAGATAGACTGTCTTACGGATAGATTTAAAATGTCCTTCTTCCGGAGAGGAAATAAGAATCATACTAGATTACATTCTACCAATACAGGTGTAATATAAAGACACTAGTAAATACCGTATTTCCTTATGTACTCTTCCGCGGTGCGTCGTTGTTGAACATGTTGGTCTTCGGTCAATTGTGCCATTTAGAATAGGTTGGTAATTGGGTAATGGTAGGATTTTTCAGGGAAGTGAAGCCAACTTAGGGAGGGTGGAGAGAAACTCGGCGTCGGCAGTAGCCTACTCTTAATGAAAGGCGCCAAGAGGACCATGGCTGAACGTCCCATCCGACGGATGAAGTACTGAACTTGAAATTCCCTCCACTAGGCACTCAAGTGGGGACCGGTTTTCCACTGAAAAAATCCGTCATGCCGGGAATTGAACCCGAGCCCTCGGCCCTACTCTAGCCACCACACCAACCCGATCCCCTCGTGCATTTGTAAAATATTCTTAGCACGGCTAGCTCAATTCCACCCATGCCTGGCAAGTGGTAATTATATAGTAATGACTATTAACAAATGCCTAACCAATTGTTTAATTACCGCATTGGACGGCTTTTTTGATGCGTCTTCATCTCATTCGGCCATGTTTCTGAGGAAATTTTCTAAAAAATACACATGGCTTTTTATGAATATATGCTTGCGCCTATCAAAGTCGTTCGATATCTCGCACCGCACATCCTTCGATATCGTGGAAGCAAGCCAAACTGCTCATACCCGTGTGCCAACCATGGCTGTTAGATGAAATAATAGCAATTACAACAGCAACATTCTTCTTGTCGATCATAAAGACCAAAAATTCGCATATAAAACCTGGGGTGTGATTTTTTTAGCAATAGTTTTGGAAAAGATGCGCGTCTTATGCATCGTCAAATAGGATAATTATTATCATATTACTACGAAAATACGAATCATTAAGTTGCCTGGTGAGTGTATAACTAGCACCCTTCGCTGCTGGAGTTTTAGTATAACCGATTGGTTCAATGTATGTAGTGATTATTTGTTGACCATTAATCCCCTGCTATACATCCTCGAGGTGGCATGCAGCGAACTCAGCTGATGTAGCTCAGTGCCTACAACTCTCTAGCAGCTGATTTTTATTAATAATTTTCAACTGCAAAGGGAAGGTAATGGTGGAGTCTATGTATATCTACTTTGCATTTCATTCATCTATTGGTCCTACCTCTACCCTAATTATTCCTTCAAGTCAGTGAATCTCTCACCCCCTTATGTTATCGATCATACCTTTTACCTCATTGAGGTGTAATATCCCTCATTGAGGTATCATACACCTCAATATTTTACCTTCCTTCCTTGACCCTGCTTACCAAGTATTTTATATTTGATAATAACGTCAGAATTTGACTGATCTTCCGAAGACGTAGATCAGAATAATAATAGATCGTCACTCACATTTCTAAAGTTTCCCCACGTTATTCCGACTAAATCCGCTCGGCATAAATGTTGTCATAGCCACATCAATTAATCTCGATAACAATGTCCCCAAACCATACAGCATCAAGTTTTAAAATGCATGCCATATCAGCTGTACATAAGGAAGTTTCGTTCCCTTGACTATAATGCCCTCTTCGAAAGCATCGTTTCTTCTCTATTTACGGCAGTGGAGCTTATAAAAGGAGCAGCTGACCTTAGCTTAAACGAGAGAGGGTAAAAAGGGTTGGAGACCGATTAGAGGGACGTGAGGGAAGGGTGGAGGGAAACCTGGCGTCGAAATAAGACGCATAGAGGACCACAATTTAACTTTTCATCTGACGGACTGAATGCTGCACTCACAGTGCTCTCCACAAAGCACTCAAAAAAAAGAACCTCTGTACCCAGGGCTGAGTGATTCCTCAGCAGGCATGCATTATCGTCGAGTAAACATCCTACTCAAAACACCACTCCACCGGTTTCACTTTTATATAAAATATACTCACCAAGGGAAGCAAATACTGGAAAGCAAGTTATCGAGGTAAAATTTAAAAAAATAATAAAATGCTTTAAACCATCTTCCACACTAGTTTCACGTCTTTGCATTTAGATTTTCATTCAGACAAACATAAAAAATATGTAAAAAGTTACACTGATGTATCGGATCTTAAAAGTTACACAGTAAGGACACTTATAATGACAATGATTCCATTAAATGCGATGTTGATACCTATGTTTCCCGAATACGTTGGATAGATATGGAAAACAACTATGTAATACATCAGATTCTAATGGAAGAAAATGAACGCAGAGATAGACCGTCTAGACTACGGAACACAATTGACTCGGTGATTTTTGTCCGCTACCGACCCATTTCCACATCCCTGTCTTATGCCACTCCACGCTGTTTTTACGTCACGCCTTCTTGCCGACACATGTTACAGATGAATTCCAGGAAATGCCGCGTATACAACGCTAATGGAGTTAGACGCCAAACAGAGAAAATAAAAATATGCGCTATAAAAGTGAGACTGTCGGTTCGATTTCTACCAGTGCTTTTAGTATTCTTTGAGCAGCACGGAAAGGATTTAAAATAAAAAAGTAAACTCTAGCGGAGGGTATTCAGTATCTTCGAGACTCATGAAATTTTCTCTGGTGAGGGGAGTGTGAGTCGAAGTAAACAGGACAAGGCTATAGACTCAAAAAGCTTAGAAGTTTCCAGAGGGCGGAGCGGAAAACCAGAATCATATCTACATTTATGGATTTCTTCAAGACTTAGGCGTGTGGCAGGAGTTGGTACCACCCGTGAAAAGGAAGCAATCTCTTTAAACTTAATTAGAAATACGATACAGAAGGGATTTGATAAGTTTTGTTTTCTTTTTCTTTTTTCGCGTAGTGGTCGAAGATTGTGCTTTAAAAAATGCGTTCTTGAATCTACAAGTTTTATAACTGAGATCTTATTCTTCGTCAATTCAGTGTATTTTTCTGGAGTCCTTTGGGGTTACCAACATACGTTCATCGGAATCAGCTTAAATTGAAGCGTTGTGAATTTTGTACGTACCTTAATTGTTGCATGCGGCGTAATGGACAAGATCAGAAGTTCTCAGCCTTTTTAAAGGATCGTACCATAAGCACTAAAAGGAAAAGCATCTGTATTAGCAATTAATTGTATTTCCTTTAAGAGAAAAAGCTAAGAATATTCATATCATACGGATATATTAATAATTGAGCATACTATAATTTAATTTGAAACAAAATGATACAATTTTTGTTTTTATTTTTCATGCATTTTCAAATCTAAGCTATCATCAACTGTTACTCATGTGCTACCAATTCTTTTTTCAACAACCGTTAATGGTATGTACACGCAACATCGGATGAAAGCCCCTGGGTGGGGCATTCATTCACAATTGCTGAGTGGAAATTCCTTGCAGGTCATAGCAAAGAGAATGGGATTGGTGAAGCGACTGAAGTACTGACTTACAATTTTAAAGACCTGGGTTCGAATCCAGATAATGGCTAAGTTGTCTTTGGAATCCCGTTCCTACTTGATTTGGTATAAAGGTGTTGCAAATCGACACAGTTGTCGTTCGCCTCCACTAAATAACTAAGCAAGTAACGGGAAAGCACCTTAAATGCAACTCCCTGTCCATCGGATGGGACGCCAAGTCGATGACCCCCATGCACTTTTCTTAATTGGTCTGAGGGTGACGTGGGATATCTATTCCCTCATTCACTGAACTTTTTTTAACTTTACCTATATTATCTCCTATACGAAACTGCGCAAATGACCGCAGCTATTGGCCACCCTCTTTTAAAAAACTACGACTAACATTCGCAGCAGTATAGTACGGAACCCTTACAGTATTCACTCCTAAGTATCATGCTATATCCACAAAATACATATTTTTAGTCGAATCACATATTCACGAGGTGAACTTCAGACTAAATACCTTTTTTGAATCAACAGGGAAAAATGAAAAATCTCAATTTTTAGAGCTACTATAAATGTTATATTCCATTCACTCTAATATGGCTCTAAACGATCATAACTCATTCGAAATAGAACTAATTTCATCAGTAGCAAAGATGTAATTTCTCCAAACATAATATTTATTTTATCGGTCCATTTTAATGATATATGAGAAAACGGCTGGGACAAATATGAGAAAGAAATTATAACTGGAAAATTAAGGAGTAGCCTGGATTAGAAGATAAGAGCTAATTTTAAATTTAAAGCTACCAATTTAAAAAAATACATTCTCTTGTTCATTAAAACGGCTTATTATGTACCCTTTCCTTTTTAAAGTCAATCCATTTATATCCCTACTTCAAAGCTTTAAAAAAAGGAACTTACGAATGACTACATAAATAAAATTAGTGTGTATTTTCATGCTCTGCCAAAATACTGCCTCAGCTCTGTGTTTTACATTAAAACATCCCATGGGAATTATCAAGGCTCGTCATGAATTGGATTCACAGTTGTAGTTAGAATATAAATTATTATTTAGGCCTTATAAGGGTGGTTTCATCTGATAATATTTCTGGCAAAAGAGGCACACTTGCCACTTGTGTCCCTTTAAGGTAATAATTAATTATGCAATCAAGAACATTAAATTAGATTTCAAAATATAGCTCACGAAAAATTAGATGATGTGGCATTACAAATTTTTTAAATTTTTAAATTTATATTTTAATTTTTTCTCCTTAAAACAATATTTAAGGGTTATAAAAAACTCAATTGTTATAAATTACGTAAAAAATTGAAACTCATAATAATAATTTGTCTTTTGTTGATGGTAAATCAAAAATTAATTATGAGCAATGAAAATAATTCAGCAAAATAATTTTAATAAAAATATCATAGTTTTTTATGAAACTTTTTCGCATTAGTTTTGAATTTATATAAAATAGATTAAGCTAACAACTTCCATCCAATATTTTGGTATACGCATATCATAATGATTAAAATAACTCCCTATTGCTCTGCATGAGATTCTAGTCCATCTTAGTCACCTAACACCTGACAGTGCTAAGTGAAATATAGCGAGAAAGAATATGTTTAACTCGGAAAACAAAACCTTACGAAGTGAGCGAGGTCTGCTCTATTGTTAGCCCAACAAATAGCGATTGACCAAGAAGAAGAAAGTCACCAGTATTTTTTCCCTAGCGAAGAGGTAATTCTGCCTAAATATTAATCTACTTACGCCTGAAAATACAGCTCGGAGGTAAGAAAACACTTAATTAGAACTTATTTATGGAGCACGCTTATTTATAGCACTAAGTCCTTGACTATGACTACAGTAACGATGCCAAGGATGGAACATTTCGAAATTTCATGTTACAGTTGAATGATGATGATCAAATGAAAGGACCGAGTTACCTATGAGAGAGGACCAATGAGGTCCTAAGAAGAGTGGAAGAAAAGGGATGTCTAACCCAAATGTCACTTCCGTACAACTAAATGTAATGACTGTAGCCACCACAGAAACCTGCTTCTAATGATATCCATACTATACATTTTAAACAATATACACGCATATAGTTCCGCAATGCCCACTTATGCGATAACACAATTTGATCAAGGTCACCAATATGCAGAGAGTTCAAAATTTTCCTCATCACTACTCAAACCTTCCAACGGACTTGTCTGAACCATGGGATGTGAATTACATGTCAGTAATGAAACTATAGGGAAGATGGACTTTAAATCGTTGAATTTGAAAATTTTTTCGGCGTCGGAATATTTACAGAGATTCTGATCACAATCTCTTTAACTATTTTGATTGGTGCACGCTCAGGTTCAAGGCTCCAACAAAATGAAAACATGTATCCTCCAATATAAATTTGTTTTTACCGAAGCACGATGCGTTTCTCTATGCATTTCTCTAGTGAGTAAAATCACATCCAAAAACTTTCAAACAAAAAAATAGTTAGAAAATCAGTAGAGATTAAGGCTTTGATAATGATGGGATAGATGAAAAAAATATTCACGCAGCTGGGATTGCAGGTAACTTTTTAGTACCGTAGCGTTGGCCTTACTGTTTTTCCATCGAGTGAAACTCGTCGTGTTTTTATAAAATAAATACTTAGGTAAAAGTACAATGTCTTTTCTCTAATACAGATGCACAGGGATTGCAAAACGTCAATCATGGGGTCATTAATATTTTCAAAAAGGAAGACAAAATTATGCTAAATTAAAGGTTCCTTTGAGGCCTCCTTACAAGGCACAGAAATTAGTGAGAAAAGGTTTTTTCTTAGACTCCAGCTATATTCCCAACCCTCCCCGCAAAATTATCCACGGACAGAAGTTATAAAAATGGGCCACCTCTCCTGTAGCCGTTTTTTAGTTTTATTTCAAAAATTATTTTCACAGAGCAAATAATTGTTCCATGGTACTGTGCTTTTCACCGTGAGGGAGCAGTTACTGAGATTTTAATTCCTACGATATTTACTTCGGCTGATTTACACCAAATCAAGGCTAATTTTTAAGGATTTATAGGTAGAGAAGGAAATCTACACCATTTCCTCCCAAACTGGTTCATATAATGCGAAAACAACACGAATGCTCTATATTAGTGAGACCATTATGAAAAATATTTTTCAGGGATTTCTACCATGTTGTCATTCTTCATGCATTTTCATGATTATATTCAATCGCATTATTGACTCCGAAACTGGAAAAGTATATAGATTTGTTGATCAGGTGAATGAGAATTTTTTCTAACACACATTTTACAATAGGTGCTACTCTCACCACGAAGAAGCCATACCAAATGTCTTTCGTGTTTGGACTACAGCTTGCATGAGGAAATGGGTGATATATTTTTTCGACGTACGGGGAAAACTCGTATCGAAGGTCTCACGAGAGCAGAAATGGAGAAGGCCCTCGTGGAGTGACGCGAATGCTGAAAGGACGAAGGAAAATGGAGCATTGGTATTTGTCAGCCCATAGGGAAGAGCTGAGCAAACGTCCTTAGTGATGAATGGTGAATGACACTTATGGGTTTCTCCCCCAGCAGAGTGGCCAAATAAGGAAACAGTCCCCAGCAATCGGCGTACATATCTTATCAAATGGATGGAGTCAATGAGGAAACACCAGGGGCTAAAGCCATAGCTCCCAATGAAGTTCATCCATCACATAATGAACGTTCAATCTACCATAAAATTGTTTTAACTCCTCTCGTTCAAAAAATGGATTTATTCAACAAGGCAACATCTAGATTCAGTGTGTGTAACCAGTGCCAATGGTTAGCTCCCAATGGGTGTCTTTTATTCGTTAAAAATGTTAAATCATTCACATGATTATTTTTCCACTCTTCTTCAAGAAAAATTACATATAAAGAGGATTAATTGTCTTGCACTCCTTTGTCCACTGCTGTAATTTACTTTTAATTTGCACCATTTAATAGATTAATTTCAGGTGTGCATCTCATACGAAAGGCACTTGAAGAGAAAGAAACACTCAAAAAAGAAGCTCGCGAAAATTAATAGTCTTGTGACAAAAAATCACCCTCTTCAGAGAACAGAGGTAAACTGGAATTATTCATACTCTTGTTTGTAAAGGGAGAACGTCCACCAATCATTTTTAAAGTCCAACTCCCTTTTCTGCATTTTACTTGTAACGAACGCTATCAAGAAGGCATGGCACTAGATCGCAGCCCTGTTTTTAAAAAGTCAATAGTATATAACAGTGAAGAAAACACAAAATGCTTTGTTCTCTTCCAGGTAACTTTGACAATAAAAACGCAATTTCCACGAGAGTTAACTTCCAGTGAACATTGGCAAACCGCTTTATCGTTAAGTCCAGCTCCAACTGATTTCTTACAAATCCAAACACGGTTGGGACTTAACTTTCACACAGCTGCTCTTTTCCAGTAGCAAGTGTCAAACCGTGAAACCGTGAAAAGATCTATTTAAAGGGAATGCTCGTGAAGGTAAACTAACAGACCATGGATTGTGTTCAGTCAGCAGAGGAGTGGACGTAAAACGTCAAGTGAGCACGTGATATTAATAAACCAGGCGAGTTGTGGGGTAGTGCAGGTAGACTATTATTGTACACACAGTAACTGTTTCCTGCGAGTGTGCTGTAAGCATCCTTTTGGAAACATTTCTTTTTTTTATGCTACTATTGCTTCTAATCTTAATAAATAATTTTCCTCGAGTTATTGCCTTGTAGATTTTAATGATGTTATTAACATTATACGCATTACGGAAAAGCTCCGTTTAGGAAACAGAAATAAGAGGTTTGCCAGAAGAAAACAGTCTCCAATCAAATATAGTAGGTAACCATAAGTTTAAACGTCTAATATACGTCTGTCTCCCTGCTTTCCGTTCTCTCCGTGCGGATGACTACGGCTTGACTGTGACATTCTATGTACGGCAAGTCCGTTATATATTGTCCTTTTAAGACGTCTAGAAATCCATGGGGGATAAGGAAGCATTGATAGATCAATTTGTAGAATACCTGACACCTTTTAGAATAATTCTCTGAAGAAAACAAAAAATACTTTGTGTTTTCTTCACAGAATGCATTACCCGCCAACAAAACAGATCCACTATTCCCTTGATTTTTTTCTCTCTACGCTTTGGCCTGCACGATACATCCAGATTTCTACAATTTCGTAACCGTGAATACATTAGAGGAGTCACTCGCTGAAAACCACAGCAGCAGACTTTCATCACAGAAAAAAATCCACCTTGACCGGGACTCGAACTCGGAATCAGTGGATCCCGAGTTCGAGTGACATTCTATGTACGGCAAGTCCGTTATATATTGTCCTTTTAAGACGTCTAGAAATCCATGGGGGATAAGGAAGCATTGATTGATCAATTTGTAAAATACCTAACACCTTTTAGAATAATTCTCTGAAGAAAACAAAAAATACTTTGTGTTTTTTGTTTTCTTCAGAGAACAAAAACTCGAACTCGGAATCAGTGGATCCCGAGTTCGAGTCCCGATCAAGGTGGATTTATTCTACTGTATTGTACAGGAGCACGCATGCATGCAAGCAACTAGATATCACCTATAATGGCATAGTTTCATATGAAAAATAAACGAAGGATTTCCAGACCCTCTGGTTTTAAAAGTACATTTTTAAGCCTAACATCGGACGCTTGCTAGAATTGTATCCGTTACATGTGAACGAGATTCATGAAGAACATCCTTTCTCTCGCCTTCTCAAGCAAAGTCCCCCCAAAAGATAAATTCCGAGTCCAGCATGGAAACACCGAGGTTAAATCTAGCGAAAGGAGTCATTTATCCCCCCCAAAGCAACAGCAAAAGGGGCGCGTGTCACAAGAATTTATCTCACGCGGAACATTTGGCGAGCGAAAGAATTTATTCGCCATCCTTGACCAACGGGAACGGAACGGTGACCCTGACGTAGTGGAACCCCACAAAAATACCATGAATAATGCAACAAGCTCCGCCACGGAATTCGGATCTTGAGGGAAGATTTTTGACTCTCGAGGATTCAGCAAATCAAGGCAATATTCCTGAATTCATTCATTTCCCATAAACTCGCCAACAAAACAGATCCCACTATTCCCTTGCTTTTTTTCTCTCTACGCTTCGGTCTGAGCGATATATCCAGATCTCTACAAATTTCGTGCGCCAAAAGAATATCAGCGCTTGTTAGCAGTGCATTGGAATCGATAGCCAGCGGCATTGGAATGCCTTCTTTTAATAATTTAATAGGTTTTAAGAAGTTCCATATGTGACATGATATGGAAGGATAGGGATGAAACGGATAAACGAAAAAGAAGTGGAAGGGAAGTGAGATAAAGTTAAGTGTCACGTAACAGCCGCAACTGTGCGCAATGCGTCACGGTCCGCGAGCTTAAAGCCTATGTTAAACACTGAGGTGCTTACTAATCCTCTTCGGCCCCTTTGTCCACATATGTGGGCAACTGGTTATACGTCCCTCAGAGGGTAACTTTTGCCAGTTGAATATTGTGCTGATGTACCCATCTATGAACGTACCTGATCTTGAATTTTCCGCCTTGACAGCGCCTATTTCATACACCAGAATCTCTCTTTTAGCTTCCTTTTTTCAGAAATCTATATGGCGGCCACTAATAAAGTGAACTATATTCAATCTATTTATCTCTTGCCAATGTTGCATTTTTTTCTGTTCATGTACAGAATATTAATACTTAAGGCAGTACTTCATTATTATTCATACGATCAACAATTTTTTTATCTTTCAAAAATGATGTACAGATATATGAGCTATAAATATTTCAACAAAAATAATTAAAATAAAAATGTTTTCTTCGCACAATTTCAGTAGTCCCATACGGGCTCAAAAACGGTGGGAATCTTTTTATTCGTAGTCCAGGTATTTTCAGAGCCGAAGAGATTAAAACAAATTAAAGGATTACAAACTAGCTATGTAAACTTAAAATGAGTCACGCACTGATAAGCACAATAGTAGAACAGACAATTGCGTAACAGTTCGTCCGTCTTGTTACTTAAAGTCTCAAGAAATTCACTATAAACGATGATGCCTTGGTAGCTAAACCGGACATAGCATCTGTTCGGTATTCAGGGGGTCCCGGGTTTGGATCCCGGTTAAGGTGAATGACCTTTTCTCCTAGAAATGGAATATGAATTCACACATCCCAAAAAAAAGTATTTATGTGTAGATATTGTGAATTCACATGAGACAGAATCTTTGACGATTATCGTCTACCGTCAAGAGGCGTTTTGATGGATTTTCACATCTATGTTTTGGATTCGGAACTAACTGCTCTTCCTTACATAATTTCTTTCTTTAGATCAGCATATTTCCTACCACTCGTTATAATATCCTTAATACCTGTTCTTTGCCTTCCTCTCCCTCTCTTGCTGATCAGTCTAACTTCAATAACGGCAGCCAGTATCTCAATGCCTATAATAGCCTCTGATCAAATATTCGGGAACAAACTTTAACAGTATTGGCAGCATAATTTTGTATTAATTTCCGAACGAAATTAGTGAATGTCTGAAATAACAATGTATTCGCTACATAAACTATAGTTTTTCACCATAGACCAAATTGTATTAAAATGTTCACGGGTTACTTATTAAATATTAGGTGAACCTCTGTCCCATTTTAGTGCCAAGACGCGTTCATTTCTTATAAGATTTCTGCAACTGTACAATTGAGGCTACGCAACCAGGTAAAATTACTTCTGATTATTTGAGCGCCATATGTAGCCTTTAAAATTTATGTAAGCTAAAACAAGGCGCACATGAAGCTGGAAAAGAAAAAGGATTATCCAATGTATATCCGTGTCTTATTCCTTCGCCAAATCGGAAAGCACAGGTGAGGGCAGGGTAAGCGGTGTCGGACTCAGCTTACGCGAGTGAGTGAAGAGTAAGCTTGGAGTTGGGGTAAGAGGGCTCGTAGGGTGTTGGTGAACGAGGAAGGGACGTTTGAGAAGGCCCGTACGGTCGGAGTAGGTCTATTGAATGGGTGTACCGAAGAGGAGTGGGTGACGGTTGATGAGGAGGCGAAAGTGGGGAGCGCATGAGACCGTAAAGGTCAAGGAAGGAAGGATGTGGGAGCTGACCCTAAGGGGGGTGTAAGAGGAAACTTGGACGAAGGGATAGCAATGGTGGCGGACGGAGCCAATTATTTAGACTGACGCTCCACGAGGAGGCAAACGGTCCTGGCTTAGTCTCGCGCTTCAGGGCGGCTGTGTGGCCAAAGGCCCGATTGGAAGTCGAGCACGGCCAGCTTATGAAACTGAGGTTTGCGAGAGTCTTCCCATCTGACCGCTGTTTACACGCATGTGGAGGGAAACGAAATAGATGTGTGCTAGGAGGCGAACGGGAACATTCAAAAGAGCGCTCAAAATCTCTTATATTCGCACTGAGGAGATCGTATGGCATCGTTTATGGAGCACCGCACTTGACAATAAATTCATACGCCATTTCTTAGGGGCTGAAAAACGTTTTAGTGAGAAGCTCCGAAGGAAGGAATGGTAGAAAAACATCTCTTGCATGTAATTTGATACGCTTGAGGCAAACACATAAATGTAAAGGAAAACTTTGCTAATAAGAGACAGATTGGCGACATTCTCCTCAAAAGAAACAAAGAAATCATGGTACACATTGGAAGCAATCATCGTTAAAATATGTTTTTACATCGTCACCTCTGGTAGAAGGAAAAATGTATTTGATATTGATAAAAGTTGTCTTGGTTTTTTGCTGTAGCAACGGCTGAAGTTATATCGCAGTGACTTAATTCAATTAAAATTTTATCTATGAGGTCCTAAACTTTGGTTTTAGGTTCCTTAAAGACTGATTTTATATTGCACCCTCCAAACCTAAGATCATAATCCTGGTAAAAGCAGAGCATGGGTGTGTTTTTTAAAATTTAGATATAATTTGTAGAGTTACTAATATGTATAGACTAAATAATGGAATGCTAGTAATTTTCCCAGTAAGATTTCTCATACAAACTTGAGTAAAACAATCCTGGGTAGGCTTTGAACCTACAGCGTTTGGATTTCCAGGCTAAGCGGAGAGTTACCGACCTGGCTACCACACATGGGCAGCATATGTGTTAATCCATTTATCACTGGTTTGCAAAGGCATCTAAACAGCAATTTAAACATTAACCTCATGAGGACTGCTGAAAATTTTCAATTCATTATCAGTAAATGGCGAAAATTAATTATATTAGGATATTTAAAGGCTCTCGAGATATTAGATTTTTTGCTTATACGCACCCTCATTTAGGAAGACGTGGGAGTGTTATAAAATGAGCGTTCTAAGTCAACTTTTCCCCAGATAATTTTAACTCAGGTCATTCAATTAGTGGGGGGCATTTTTTAAACAAGAAAATCCACAGAGTAAAAATGTATCATAAATACCTGATGGAAGTTCTGGGCCATCTGGGCCATTACTTCGAGCATAGTATTTTTATACCGTTCCTCAGAGTGATATCACACTCAATTTTGTCTTAATGTTTGAATAGTTCATCTCGTGACATAGCTATAAATGGTTCTCTTGATTTCTCGTTTGACTTTTACATTATAACAATAGGATATTTTAGATATCATCTGCAATTTTCCATAAAATAAAATATAATAAATAATGGAATGCTTTTTTTCCCAGGAAGGTTTCTCGCGCAAACTAGAGTAAAATTCAATCCTATCTCTAATATTGCCTTTCTGATTTGTACCAAACATGCTCATATTAGTAAAGAAAGATAACAAGTTTGAAGCATTACATTTCAAATACGTTTCCAGATTGTACCACGGAGAAGTGAAAGACAAAGATAAATCCACATACAGACATCAAAAAATGTTGATACACATGTGATCTTAGAAACTTTTCTTTGTCCAGAGATCGCTCGGATTGGGCTCGTGTGGTGAATAGAGTAATGGTCTCTCATCCTAAGATTTCATGTTCTAATCCTGGCAGCAGAAGAGACTTTCCATAAGTATACCAGGCCCTACTTCAATACTACGTAGAATGCACATCAAGTTCATTATTTTATCCGTTAAATGGGACGTTAAATCAGGGGTTTTTCGTGAAGACGAGGCTAAATCTGACTCCGGGATTCTCTCAACCCTACTTTCATTCCTTGAAATACTTCTACCTCTATCCCATTCCCACCTATTTTAAATAGAACGAATGACCTCAGCTCTAAGTCACCCTCCTTAAATAACAAATTGAATACGAGAACATGCTTTTCATTGCACGTAGAGGGAATTATCGTTTATTCCACCGGATTTAGACCAGGCAGACCATACAAATAGAGGCAGAGTAGTGGAAATTCAAAAAGAAAAACACTTAGTTTACCATAGTAAGTTTATGGAAAAGTCTTTAAAAAACAATGAAGAAGGGTGACAGGGTACGGGTTGCACATGGCCATATTTGGGATAAATGAGTCTTCGCCTACTTTCTTCTATGTTAGCTCTACAGGAAATAATGTTAAACCTTTCCGCGCATCAAAGGGGCACACATTTTAAATGCCAAGTGCAAACAGTTAGCCGTTTTACTAACACGCTTTTTGTGATGCGTATCTTCTGCTTCAAAATAACTGCCATCCAAGGAAAAAATTAATTTTTAAAGCATCCCTCATTAAGATGGCTTTAGTTAAAAAGGAAATTGCTTTGCCAAACGCTTAATTAAAACGTAAGGAAAAATAGAAAACGGACACAATGATGCTAATAAAATAAGCCAAAATTTTTCCAAAATATTCGTCATTAGAATTTTTTCTAGGGAAGAGAATAATAACGTTACATGGTAATTGCATTTAGCAAAATATGTACATTGATTTAATTCCAATTTTTTTCTGGTTTGGCAGTTAAAAGTTTGTATTGAATGTATGCTATTGTGAATCCATGTCATCTTCTCATTGATTTTTGTGCTCATGAATTCCAATCTGAAAAACTTCACAAAAGTATTCAATAAAAAAGTATAGTTAATTAAAAAACAGTACTATTATTAAATAAAAAAGTACTAAAATTTACATGGTAAATTGATGATGAAATTACCTGGAAGGCTACATCAATAGGATGATTACGGCATAAAATCTTTCAAATGATATTTATCATCCGTTACTTTCGATTATTACCCTGCTTTTAGTAAGAGGAGTATCACGCAGCGGTCGGAAAACAAACGTATAAGTACAAATAAAATCGGAATGATCTAATGAGGATTAAACTAATAATGACAGAGGCCCTACAGAAGGCCTGACTAATGAAGAAATTTCTCTTCTCTCTCCCCCACATCCTCGCACCCCTCACTTTTACCTCCTTCCTAAAATTCACAAGGAGAACAATCCTGGCCGCCCAATTGTTTCCTCGTGCAACTCGCCCTCGGAACGCATTTCTGCCTTCGTGGACTACTATCTCCAACCTCATGTCCAGTCCCTACCCTCATACGTCCGTGACACCTATCATTTTCTCTCCATATTGAACTCCATCACCCTTCCCCCCAACCAACCCATTATCATGGCTACCATAGATGTTACCTCTCTCTACACCTCCATCCCACATCATGAAGGCCTTTCCGCTCTCCGCCACTACCTATCACAACGTCCTACGCCCCACGTCCCTAGCACTGAATTTCTACTCGACCTATCCTACTTCATTCTCACCCACAACGCCTTCTCGTTCAACAACCAACGCTATCTTCAAACCAAAGGTTGTGCCATGGGAAGTAGGTTCAGCCCCTCGTACGCCAATCTTTATCTCGGCTTCCTTGAAAAGAACTTTCTTCCCCACTACCCACTTAAACCCCTACTATGGGTGAGATACATTGATGACATTTTCCTCCTCAGGCCGCATGACATTGATTCCCTCAACACTTTCATTTCTTCACTTGATGACTCTTCGTCTCTTTCTTTCACTTCAACCACCTCTACCACTAACATTTCTTTCCTCGATGTCAACATTTCCCTCTCAGACAATAAATTCAAAACCGCAGTCCACATAAAGCCAACTAATAAACTTCAATATCTACACTATAGCAGCTGCCATCCCTCCCACACTAAACGCTCTATTCCCTTCTCTCTCTCCATCCGCGGCCACCGCATTTGTAATAACCCGGACTCCCTACATGAATTCCTTTCGACCCTTCATAAGTCTCTTCTCTGCCGTGGCTACCCAGAATCCCTTCTAAACAAAAAAATCCTTAAAACTCCGTATCAACCTAAACCTCCTCTTCCGAATCGCCACAACGTCCCCTCCATCTGCACTACCTACTTCCCTGGCTCACATTCCCTCAAACTTATACTTAAGGAACTCTTCCCCATCCTTTCCAACAGCAGCTCCACCTCCAAAATATTCCCTGTCTGCCCTTCTGTTACCTACAGACGCCCAGCCAACCTTAGTAGTATTTTCAAAAGTACTAATCCTCTCCTCAAAGACTCCCACAACATTAAAGCCACCCCGAATCCATGCAATCGCGCGAGATGCAAGACATGCCCTATTTTCACCGCTCCACCCACATCTCTCTCTCATCTTCTTAACTCTCTCCCTCACTTTCCATCTTCCTCCTGTATTTCCAGTAATGTTATTTACCACCTTCAATGTAGTCTCTGCCCCGCTTTCTATATTGGCCAATGCACCACACCCCTTAATATTCGCATGAATAATCACCGCGCTTCTTGCAATCCCTCCTCTCCGCACTTCTCTCTCCCTGTCCCCAAACATGTCTCTGAACATGATTCTTCGTTCAACTCGTGTTTCAAAGTTTCAATTCTTTCCTCTCTCCCTCCTACAGATCCACCCGTTAAATTGCACACTATTGAGCTAACATGCATCTATCTTTTAGATGCATGTAAATATCCAGGAATCAATGCGATGCATTAACCCTCCCCCACCCTTCCCCCCACCCTCTCCCCCCATCCTCTCCCCTACCCTCACGAGCACCCTCTCCCCCAAGCCATCCTTTTCCCTCTCTCCTTCCAACCGTCCGTCTCCTCACTTGTATTCCTCTTCTTGTTGAGAAAGGTGTCTGTGAACACCGAAATATTCAACTATACGTGTGAGTGTTCTTTTTCTGTGTCTCTATGTTTTATTTTCACACCTGTGATATGATATATATATATATATATATAGATATGCTATATGGGTGGAGAATCTTTGATGATTTTAAATCTGACAAAGAAGGTCCACAATGAGGCAAGACCTTCAATGAGGGGCAAAACCCTTTGACAAACAAAAGCAATGCACATTCTTCTCGGAATCATCTCTTCCGTCACCGAAATCAGGTCTCATGGCATCTCTTCAAAAACAGACCCTTACTTCTGAAGAGCCCTTGAAATATGGGTCCCTCCTCAGCCCAAGTTCGTTCCATTCTCAATCCAAAACCCAATCCTCGAGCCGAAAAGTTGCTTGTTGCAGGGGAGATGTTCCAGGTATCCCCGAGGGAGGCAGGAGGGCAGAAGCGTGCTCTGGGAGGGATCGAGTGTAGGAAAGAAAGCCAATTGAAGACGAAAGAAGGAAGTGGGAGAAGAAGGGATGTGTTCGAAGACTGTATGGTCAATATTGGAGAAAACGAGAGAGAAGAAAATTTTGCGACAGATGGATTCCGTTTTACGGGATCATATCTCTCGAGAAAGAAAGTTTATGGAGAAAAAGTGAATCCTTGAGCGAAAGAGTACAGCGCATATTTCCATTTCTTCCATATTATATTTTTATTCTCGCTATCTTAAGGGTAGCTTCCGCTACTTAAGTGATATATGCCCATAACGTATACGTCACCACGAATACCACTATGTAACACAATAGATTTGATCCCAAAATTAATTTTCAGGAGGAGCTATAAAAATTAATTTTCAGTGCACTCAAATGCTGTTTAGAATTGCAATGTAAACACCTTGTATTGGAAAAATGCAATATTCAATGCCTTTTTTTAGGGGCATTGTAAGATAACAGAGTAAGAGGTTCGTTTATAATTTCCAATAGTTTAATTTTAATAGCAAACGCTTTGTTTTAAACTAGGGGACAAGTACAAAATATGCTACTATTATTTTATTATGCCATGGGTTCCGAATCTCAATTTGCGGCATATCATTTTCCCTATCCTAGTGGACCGTGTACGCAATCCTTCGTATACCGTAATGTCATAAGAGAACTAACCACATACCTCTGACCAACAATGGAACAAAAATACAATTTCGATGCAAAACCCTAAATGAAATGCAGTAAGTAAAAATGAATGGCATTAATGTTTTAAATTGTTTTAATTCTAATTGTTTTCAAACAAATTCACTGAATATTCACAACGGAGAGTATAAAAATGTATGAACAAAGAAAATAGCAGCCTCGGTACTGAATGTTTTAAACCTCAAACTGCAGCTATTAGCTTCAACCCATCATAAGTGCCATAATAGACACTGAAGAGTAAATATAATTACATTAAAAAATATAATGTTAATGAAAGAATAAACTCAGTAAGTTCGGTACGCATATGCAAAAAATAAGTTGAATGCAATTATATGTGAGTATTTAATTCTAATTAAATTAATATTCAAATATACTTTCATATTTCATTATATCCAAGCCATGGAAAATATGTTGTATCAGAACTATTTTTTAATATATATTTATACAGTTGAGCATTTCATGTAGGAGAGGAGCCGTTTACATGCTCAGCAGTGTAGGTACACTCCATCGATACCCAGCCATTAAGAAGATATGAAATTATATCTGTTCTTATTCCACGAATATTTGCTACTAGGGTGGGCTGCAATACTGTCATTCATACCTAAATGAATAAATCTCATTATGGCATGTTTTTACTTGGCCATAATCCAGCATTACTACTGTTTTGTATATAAATCATAGTTAGTTATTCAGGATAGGCAACCGAATGCTTACTCCATTTACGCCATTACGATAGGTCGGTAAATTTGTTGGTGGTAGGAATATTTTAGGTAACGGAGGAAGTGTGGAGAGAAACCCGGCCGCGACATTACCCTGCTATGAACGAAAGACGCAGAAAGGTCCTCAGTTTGACGTCCCATTCAATGGACGGAGAGCTGACCTTGAAATTCCCATCACTCTGCAGTCAAATAGGAACCGGAATGAAAAATCTCAGCCAACCCTTGGAATCGAACCAGGGCCCTCGGGACGCGAGGCCAGTACTAGGCCTCAACTTCAATCCAATCACCCAAAAAAATGATTCATCAAGGAAAATTTGAAGGATCAATATATAAATGATTTCTCAAGAGTCTAGTTTTAATAAGATGCTAAACAGAACAATGAGAGTTATCTTCAAAAGGAAAAAATTCTAGAGAGAAGAATCCACATTTCATGGAAGAAATTGCGCTTAACTTTTATCTAGGCAAACTCGTAATTTATAATTTCCTAGGAGCATTCATAAAGGCGATGGAGAGTCGCATGGTGGGACGGATGTTCTTTGAGAGATGCAAATGTTTACAGGAGCGTAAAATCTCCAAGGCACTCTCTACACACTGTACTACTTCCATGCAAATGTACTGGAACAAGTATTGTTCTTCCAGCTCCTAAATCCCCAACGCCATCCGAAAATGAGATGCATCAAGTGTGAAGCTATTTTCCCGTCTTTTCCCTCCAACTCTAAAAAGCGCACAAGTCGGAAGACCACAAGAGTGCGTAGCGAACGGCTATTCTGCACGACATAGCATTTTAATAACGGAGGTTTGGCATACAAATCATAGAGTCGGTTCGGATTCACAGCGGAGTAACTTTTTTAACTTTTGGCATGTCTTAATAGATTCGCAGTTGCATGCACTTATTACCATATAAAGGTAAAGTAGGTCATACGGAAGATGTGAGCAGAAGGTAAGTGATGACTGTTTAAGACTGCCAAATTGGCATTTATATTCAATAAGCTACTTACGATATAATTTTTCACTCGTTCTCCTACACTAAGCAACACGTCGTATTTTATATGTTAGACTACCAGTATTTACATCTATTCCAGTGGAATTATTCAGATCATCAATTTAATTTTATAATATTTATTTTCTCACAGTAGTAACTTTCTTGAGGAAATAATCCGGACAATTTCTAATTGGTGACTTTTATTTTTGATTCTAATAACAGAATGCTGAAAAGTTTCAATTATAATATGCATATGGAATCATTTTGCCGTTCAGAAATTCAAGGAAAAATACACCTGTAACTGCTTCTCAAATAAATGTTATAAAACAAATAGCACTGAAATTTAAGGGTAATTTTTATAAGTTATATAAACGCCAATACAGCAACAATTGTTGCATAGCTCTCTGTAGCAAGTCTGCACGAAATATACCGTCAAAATCTAATTATATTCTTTCAGCTCCACTCAGGTTCAACACTCAAGTAAAGAGTTGTGTACATAATATAGGTAACTTAATAGCTTTGTTTCCGAAGGACCTACGCGTTTAAATTAAAGCGAAAGAACTGTGTTTGGGTTACTTTTTTATGTACATCTAGAAAGCATGATAATATTTTAATTGATATTTTCTGCAATTTGGGTGGCTAATTTGGATTACGATTGATACCTCATCAAATGCAATTCGAAAGGTTGATTTTAGTGGGAGATAAAACCAAAGTTAAAATTCCACAGAGCAATCAAAAAGACTTGGAAATTTAGTACTTCTAGACTTGTGAACGAAAAAAATTAATGAAAATACTTTACTAATTTCTCGTAGTTTATGGCGAGTATCATCGAATAATGTGTGTTTCCTTCATATTTCTAACAGCATTATTTCTCATTCTGATAGCTTGGAAGAAGGATAGGCGTTGGGGAAACACTATTTACATAATTGCACCATAGTTTCCCTTCTCGTTATTCAGTGATTTGCATTTTGTTTCATAGAATCACCCTACGTGGTCGTGGTTCTGGGAAGTACCACCACAGCGGTCTCTGTAGTGTCGCTCTCAGGCTATAATTTTCAAAAGGGTGAGTAAGATAGGTAGAGAAAACTACGACACCATGCAAATAGGCTTTTATTAATATTCAGTCATTTAAAAAAAGCCAATGATGGTATTTTTCTTTCGTACACAATGGCGCCAGTGTGTAAAGTCTGTCAAACTTTAAAAATCCCATCTAAGTTAAAACAAGTTATAATTCAATGCATACTCTAAAGACCGAATACAGAGTAACGAGCGGAGGCTCAATAAAACGTTCTTATGAAAAGAAAGTTGGAGATTGTAGAATGAAGGTTGAAATATGAAGCGTCTATAAAATATTAGGGCATTGTGGTTTAATTTTTGATATAACACGTTTCATACGCATAAAAGCAGTAACCATGCCCATATTTATCCTTACGACAATCAACAGGTATGGTATAACGGTTTCATATGCACTACAATGCATCGAAATGCATTTGGTTTTTTATCAATAAAAATTCAATTAAGTTCATTGGCGTTTTACTGCATTTTTTAAGCAATTTTTCATTAAAAGACCCAAATAATTGTTCATTGGCCCCTTCATACTCCAATATAACATTCGTAAATTTATTTTTTTACTAACCCAACACTCTTAATATATATTTTTTGAGGTGATAGGGTAAAAAAGTTACATATATGTAATACACACGGAATTTTTTTTTTGAACTTGCAGCAGCACAAAAACTAAAATGAATTGTTTGACTAGGGCAAAATAATTTAGTGCGGTGTGACAACCAAATGTTATTTTATAACATACAACATTTAGTGTCCCGGTAATTTTTAAACCAAGAGATAAAACCTATTTTGCGAGATAAAAACTTAGTATTGTAAAACTTCCACGAGTCTTTTGGGTTCTCGCATTTATTCCATTTCCACAATTGACTGAAAACTATTTAATCTACCTGTGCAAATGAAGTGCAAAAATTACCAAATGCCTTCACCTTTTTCCTCAATACAAGTCTTTGCTATTGGCACCTATTCATCGCCTATCTGGTACGAAAGAGCAGCCAACTAACTATTCAATCATGAATGTTGTTTTATGAAATATTCTTCTAACTTTCTGCGACCTGAAAATCAGGCACAATTATTGTCTCCCTAATTCCAGAAAAACTGAAGTCGTGAATAAATCATACAGTTAATTCGGTAATTTCCTAGCACTTTTATGAACAGTATTAACTACATTCGCCAAGTGCGGAACACCAGTTTTATATTTTTTAACCACAATAGTGAAAACATTGTTTACACAATGTCTCGCCTGCCAATTCGAAAAATTTCCAATGCCTCCAAAAAAATTTCCTCGCCTGCCAATTCGAAAAAATTCGAATTCGGCCAATTCAAAAAAACCAATTGTTTCCTAATTGTCAAGCGAATTTAATATCAACTGATTTCTAACCTTTAGATTGAGAAAACATAATTGTTGACTATATTTTTCTGAAGATAATCATACAAGACTATTATTTAATATATTCTTGTCCAGGGAATTAAAAACAATGCCAATTTTTTATTGCGATATGATTTTTCCCATTTCATATTTTCCTCTAGGGGATGCGCAGGTTCTCGTATACGTTCTTAGGTTTTATTTCATCACTATGAAATATGTACAAACATTTCCACGGTTTTTCCACAGACGAATGGGTCCGAATGAAAATAAGAAGATGCGGCAACGCGATAAGAAGATTTGGGAGGAAATTGAGGAGAATACATGATAGTCGGGCTGCGAACGGGAATGAAAGAGAGGCCGACGGGTTGGGGCAAAGAGGAGGAGGAGGTTTCCTAGGGAAGGCATGGGAGCTCGTAATACACGATCTTAGCTCCCTCTATCTCCCGCCCTGGAAACTTATCCCCCTGCCATGACTCAGACACGGTTATCAGGCCTCGGTGTCACAAGGAAAGGGAGTGGAGTATAAGGGAAGGGATAGGAGGCAGAGTAATGGAGCCGGTAAAGTATGGAAGGTTTTTAGAGTGTGATGGAGTGAGAAGGGTTGCGGTGAGATGAAGAAGGGAGTTCGTGGGAAGAATTTGTCTTAGGGAGCCAAGGAACACACGCACACACGAGAGCTCACGCATGTGCAAGAAAGGCGAACCTCTGCGGCTGAGTACCCGAGGGGGATTGAGATTCTAAGTCGATTTTAGATCCGTATGAATCACCAAAATATGGCATTATATCACTCGTAAATTACCGCTTACCGATCGTATATCAGGAAAAATGCGCGATACTGTTGCAACTACAACATGCATTTTTCCCATTAAGACAGTAAAGATAGTAATGCTTGGTTGACTTGAAATATTTAGATTGCTCTGGATAGCTCCAGATAATACTCTGAAGAAATTAAAGGGTGCTACGGATTATTGCCCATTAATGCGATTAATTGATAGTGGGTTTTATAATTACGACCAAATGGGACCTACAATGTTATGCAGACATTTGTATCCAGGTTATTAGGTCAAATTGAATCAGCAGTTATTACTTAAAAACTATCCCAAAAACATACAAATGAGTTATTTTCAAAGTGTTTTAAGGTACGAGAGACAGGTATTGCTAATTTGTTTCTGTACGAATTGAAAATTGAGAATTGACTTTTATTATGAGATTCGGCTGAATTTCAATTATCTTGCAAGATATAACATACCATGAGTAACCAGTATGTTTATAAAAAGAGAGACTAATACGATTTATAAATTATAATAGCTTCGATCATGAATAAATTATACTGTATTCTCCCTCTTCTTCTGTTTCCTAGAGAGACAATCAAAATGCTGGGAACAGAGTAGTTTCAGATACTAGAGAACCGCTCTAGTAACCCTCCAATCCCGTGTTTAGTGCTCTTTCCTGCGGATGGAACGTTAAACTGGGAACCACTTCGTGTATTTCGTTAAGAGTACGCAGATGCTGACGCCAGGTTTTCCTCCACCGAACCTCCGTTCTCTTAACCTCTCCCTCTATCCAATAACCCACCTGTCGTAAATCAACGCTAAAGACCTCTCTGTCATCTCCTATAATGAGTACAGTAGCAACAATTAAAATACTGAATTCAACAATTTTAAGTAAATTACAATTTCCTTACTCTGCCTACATAACACTAAAACCAACCAATATGGAATACTACGGAAACTCTTTGGAGGATGGGAATGAGTTTTTCCCCCAGCCGGAACGAAGTTATACTTTTTCCTCTATGTGAAAAATTATTCTTAAACTAACATCCAAAATAAAATAGTAATCAACCAAACATCGCACTAACGTAAGGAAAGTCATCAAAAACAGACCTCATGTCCAGCGAAAAGCGTAATACAATGACAAAACTACTTCAAAGAGTTATCGTAGAAGAGTCATTCATAGACAAAGGAGTGGCTGCTAGCTGGCAAAGTAATCCCCGAGGACTGAGATAGGGAAACAGGCATACGGTATCAAGGGTGAGAGAGAAAGAACTGGTACAAGGGAAAACCCTTAACGCTCGTCGTGAAGAGGGATGATGTGACGAGAGGGTAAGGGATTGGGAAGTGAGGTACACAGACACACCTCCAAGGCAGAGAGAGAACCGTGAACTGTGGCTTGGGAGGCAGATTGAAAGGGAACATGCTGGGAAGCGAGAATTTCCGTTTCCAGCCTCACGGGCCACTGTCCTCAAACAAAGCCATGCTTTCCACCGCAGTTCAATGCATGGGAGAACTTCGGGCTCTGAAGTCTGCGAATTTGTAACAATGTCGCGACGCCTGAAACAGTTTTTAAGAAATATTTACGTCCCCAGGAGGGATTTTATTGCAATCTATTCATTAAAACAGAAGCTTTTACGATCGCAATCTTGTTCACAAATTATACAACTTGGTAAGCTTTAAAAATACATAATAAAATATGGGAAGGACAATGCCTAGAAGTCACTTTAAGATTAATAAAGATAAAAATAGAGTATCAGCATGCAGTAGAAGAAAAGAAGCCAGGACAAATGTTAAACTAGGAACACAAAAAATATATTAAGACACAATGGTTGAGCATACATTAAGACACAATGGTCTGATGAAGAAATCGTCGAGGGAAAATTGAACGGGAGGAATGGAAACGGCAGGATTCGTATGCGATGCATGGAACAAGTTGTAAAGGATGTAAAAGATTACATCCACATGAAGAGGTTGGCCGACAGAAGAATCGAGTGGATAGGATTGCTGAGCAATGATGATGAGGTAATGGTGGAATTTCGAAGAAAAGTCAAAAGTCAATGACAAATTACAATCTCATTTTCCGCTCAGAATGTCTTCACATAAAACTCTAAATATCCATTGCAGCGTAGTTACACGCTATGTAGACTTGTTAAAAAATATTAACATACAGATATAATGGTATAGGAAATTATACTTGCTTTTTTCCGCAAAGTTTTCAGCCACAAATTGTATCATGCAGGGAACAGATCATGTGATATTATGACTCATGTCCTAGATATGTGTGTGTTTATGCGATATTGTTCCCGCGTACATGTTACGTGTACGTGTTGTGTACGTGAACATGCACATGCCCGCGAACGTAAACCCTATCCACAAAAGAATTTTGTTTCACCAGTTCCAGCCTGAATCCTTTATTTTTATGATTAGGTAAGACATCACTTTACTAAAAATCCCAGTACTTCGCCTTTCATTGGATTAATTACACTAAAACTCGCATCCCCACTTTTAGAAGCTGCAAAAAAACGAAAAACCTTCGGCTGACAGACTTTATTTCGGACATCTATGATTTTTCAGCTATTGCATTCTCTAGCATTTTCCACTATACCACTTCTATACCGGAAAATTAAATGCAAACCCAAGGACTTGAAATAATTTTTCCGCGTATACACAAGAAGGACAAAACCTTTTTAAAAATCCGTCACTTGGTTCTAAGCAAAACTGGTGTCGATTAATTTACAACCTTATTCAAATTGTACAAAATTTATTTAAGACACCTGTCTCGTCAATTCCCTTAGTTTGTTACGCTAAAATGCCCATATTGTACATTCCATCTTGAGTGTTTCCTTCGAATTTTTAACATGCGAGGAGAAAGTGATTGATATCCTTGTAGCGTCGGCAGCGCGGAATGAAACGTCGTTTTCTTCTCGAGAATAGATGTTTATCGGAGAACTCTTCGTACAAGACTGCCGCTAATGGCAGGAGAAGCGACTTTTATACAGGTGGCGAAGACAAATAGATCATCTAGAAGGCCACACCAGAACTCTAGAGAACAATCTAGAAATGTACGAGAAAAAACGTATTTTCCCACACTGAGACCCAAACACGGGCCGCCCGCACGGGAGACGAGAGCGGATGCGGCATTTGTGGTGGAGTATCGCCACATCCCCATTCCTGTGTACCAGAGTCCCATTTTTTTCAATGTCCTCATTAGTTTCCCTCCACTTTTATATTCCTTTGTCTCACTAAGGAATTCCTTATACCTCAAATTATGTTTGTAATTTTAGTAAGTCTTCTCTCACTTTAAGTGAGAGAAGAATGATGAAGATAAAAGGGATCGACCGAGAGACAAACGAAGAAGTCTTAAGAAGAGCAGGAGAAAAGAGATGCCTACTGTAAACCCTAAAAGGAAGACGGGACAACTTAATAGGCCACATCTTAAGACACGATGGCCTGATGAAGAAAATCGTCGAGGGAAAAGTGAACGGAAAGATTGGAAAAGGCAGGCTTCGTATGAGATGTATGGAGCAAGTTGTGAAGGAAGTAAAAGAGAGAATCACGTTAATATGAAGAGGTTGGCCGATTGAAGAACCGAGTGGAGGGCTGCATCAAACCAATCCTGCGATTGTTGATCAATGATGATGATGATTTAAGTGAGAGAGATATAATATTAATGGGAGTAAAACTTTGGCCAATTGAAACTTTTTATTCTTTCGTGAATAAAATCCCCATCCCTACATTTCCATATTACCAGCCTACTATTTAATTCTTTCCCTGCCTTCTCTTGCCGACTTAACTGCACATTAATCTATAATATCGCTTCAAGTAGTCTAGGCGATCCAACCATTTCACCTCGTATGTACCTATCTTCGCAAAATCTTCCCTATACCCATACTCAATATTACCTAGAGTAATCTTTCCAGTCACTACAGGTCTGTCAAACGAAAACAATACGAACAGGAATCACAGCAATATCCTGTGGACGAGACTTACTGCGCATTTATCCAGAGGGGTGGACTTCCCGCAACATTAATATGAAATTGAGTTGCATAAACTCCAGGAAACATTAATCTCAGAAGTCTCCGAATTGAGATGCTTCCACACAAGTAATGCTCCGCTGAGATTAGGTACGATGATAGGTCAGGTATGGGTTAAGAAATGAGAGTTAAATTCACTTCACGTCATGAGAATTGATCAAGCTCGGAGGAAGGCAGCGATATGCTCCTGAAAATTCGTTACCTTGATCTAGATCATAAAAGCACCAGTGTCAAATATTGGGAATAGATAATATGTTACTCACTCACTCAGTGATTCAACCCGAAGGTATGTTTTGATAAGTGAGGGTAGAGCCCACACGGAATAAGCCACATGCGTGTGAATTTCACACGTTCAGGGTTGGGGGGCCAGTTACTTTCCCTGGGCCACCTCGTACTCCGAGGATTTTTCGTTGGGGGCGTCCAAAGGCTTCACCCGGATTTGAATCAGGGGCCCTTCGATCAGCAGCCAAGCGCTCTACCCAGTAGGCCACCACGCTTCTCATAATATGTTAGTACTCTAAAATATTACCTTAAACAAACGAGAGTAAGTAGTTAACTAATCTATACGCAATGGTTGGAGCATAGAATTTCTTCGGATGATTTCCGGTAGACGGCTGCGTACGCGCCGACATGGCTACCAGGAGATTGAGGCTTCGAATTCCGTCTAGGGTATGTCAGTTATGGCCATCCTAGGTTTTAAGTCAAGTCAGATGGTACAAAATATCTCAAGCAATTGGATCACCTAAAAATTTATAACTACTTCAAACGGAATTTTCTTTTAATATTTGAGGTAAAATGTGATAAGTCGGTTCATAAAACAACTCTGGCTTCTATGAACGATCTGATGATGAATAGAAGCTCGACATAAACTATTTGAAATATAATCATAAAAATTCTGCCGGCGAGGTAAAGCAAAGGTAGCGTTAGAATTCTGGCCAGGGAGGGTATTGGTTTGTACATCTTAGGCTAGACGCTGCGAAATAATCTTAGCAGCTGGAACTAAGACTATAACTAAGACTAAAACTATAAAATCTGTCTACTACTAAAACTACTTCTGAGGCTAAATAATGCCTCACTACCAGTTATTGTCTCAAGCACTCTCATTTGCTGAAAATTTAAATTGAATAGTTGAGAGGATTATAATGAAGTGCAAATTTTTTGGAAGTTTAAATCTAAATAGAATATTAAATGCGTGCCTACTATGAAAGATGTGACGATTAAGCTACAAAGCAGATGGTGCACAGGCTGGGATAGAATACGTGGTAGAGCCACTACATTTGGACAATATGCCCGTTTCCTTGGATGCATACAAAGATAGATAACGACGTAGACGAATATATAGGGGTTCAAGGAATATTGGATTGCGAGGCGGAAATAGAACTACGGAAATAGTGGGCGAGGAGAAATGAAGGATTAGAATACACATCAAAAGCATTACTCTACTGTCTAGAAAAAATCGATGGTCGATATCCTTTAGAAGTCTCCTCGATCGGAAGGCATTGGCTGAAAGATGTCATAAAAATATTTTAATACCTGTCATAAAAGAGAGGATGCTTAAACGGCATCGACTGTCGTGGAAGATACATTAACGTTTCAAAAGAAAACTGTCATATTTTGAGCCATAAAGATGAGTCAAACGGGCAAGAGAAGGTTCAAAGATGAGGGTGAATGTTCTTTTTGGCTAAGTGCAGTACATACGCTAATTGGGCGAACAACATGTGGCGCTATATCAGCAATTATAATTTATTTAGAAAAGATTAAATTTCGTTTTTGATATCATTTTGTTAGGATTCCAGACTTTGAGAAGCTAGAGAAGGTAAAGTCAAGAAAAAAAAGTTACATACGAGATATTCTCGAGAAATTAACAGAAAATGCGAAATTTCCACATCATAACAAAGTTAACATAAGGAAGGGCAGTAAACGCAGAGTATAGACAACAATATAACAGGTAAGAGAAGTAGTACTTCGCCACCCTTTGCGCTTGTCAGGAAAATGTTCTTAAAGACATGAAGATAAATAGAGCCATTGTGAATCATTCAGATACCAGTAACGGTTGAAAGATAGGTAACTGATGATAATGCATTTGCGAGAACCCAAAGCGTTAGAAGCCCAGCCTGTTAAAATATGCAGAGGAAGTTGGGTGATTATTAAAGTCATGGTTGGCGATATATCATAAAGAAGAATAAAAATTTTAATTATGATTTCTTAGGAAATATGCAATATGATTTCCTATGGAAAAATTCGTTAAGGGAAACAATAACTTTGACTGTATTTCGATTAAAACTAATGTACATATTGCAATCAATGTGAGCAGGATTTTGAATAAGCACATTGGACCTTGATAAGACGGGGCAAAGAAATATGAGGTGGTTCGAGGTACGAATGTCAAATCGAAGAGAGGAAATCCTTTCTCTGGGAATACAGGCATTCGGAATTATTTCCGGAATAGTAGAAGATCACAGTGCTAATAATTACACAGAATAAAATATATTTCAGGCCTGTGGTATAAAACTATTATTATCAACCGATTACCGTTCCAAGATTTTTCTTATATCCCACAAACTTAATATCAGATCGTAATTAAATAAACTCAGAAAGAAAATTTTAACTCTCGACACAAAATTACTCTCCATTTAGAAGACTGTGCTTGCAGTCTAGCTATTGGCAGGATTTCCGTCAACCTTCTTCACGATTCTTTTCGTGATAAAGTATAGCCGTGCTCTAACGTGAGATTTTGTATCAATAATTTAATTTACTCACTACTGACTAATTTAATGACTTCAGATATACAATCAAATCACTAAAGTAAACGATCTTCGAAAAAAACGATACATTAATTTTCAAATAACATTGAGCAGCATCATAAGGGCAAATTACATCCGCAGCACTCTATGCAATAACTGCAGTAAAGGAGGTCAAAATTTAACGATGGAGCTTTTTGACAGGCAGCAGTTTATCTTTCGCTTAAATAATTTGCAACTGTTATCAGGGCCATAAAAATACTGAACGATAATTTCACGAAGAGTAATTCCATTCCTCATGAAAATGGCAATGACAGCAGACATGATGCTGCATCGCAGACACGTAGCGAGGGTAATCATGTCGAAAGGAGGTAGGCAGGAGGGATTCATATGCCCCTCTTCTTTTCCAGTGAACGAACAAAAGTATTTATATGGAAATCAAAAGCTTTGGAGAAACATTATGTCTTCTATCTTGACGAGGAGACTGACTCCACCGGGTTAACCAAACCGGTTAACGGGAAACCAAAGCAGTCTTCCCACTTTATATAGATGGATCGCAATTAACACAGCGCACAAAAAAGCTGGAATTATAACTTCACCGAATCCGTTACATGACAAAAGGGCCAATAATCAATATCAGTACACGGAAATGAAGCATGAATCTTCAAAAGGAGTGTCAGGAAAACTCTTCTCCAATTAACACGCTCTTCTGCACCCTCAGAAAGGCCGAGAGAAATCGAAATGTTAAGGATTTTTATTGCTACAATAATCAATTAACGATAGGAAAAATCGCGCAAAATCCATTAACGTGTAAACATTAGGTTAGTGATGATGTTTTTTGTGGTTTTTCTATGAATTGTGTTTACATACTAAATAATATGGAATAATTTACTGATAAAGAATAATGCCCTGAATAAAGAAGTACAAAAATCAATTAACGATAGGAAGAATCGCTCAAAATCCATTAACGTGTAAACATTAGGTTAGTGATGATGTTTTTTGTTGTTTTGTCTATGAATTGTGTTTACATACTAAATAATATGGAATAATTTACTGATATGGAATATTTATTGAATAAATATTTAATATTTCTACTCCATCCTCTATAGAGAATATGAATAAAGGTAACTAATTCAAAAAATTAATTTAAATATGTACGTTTTAGCATATTAATCACCTTACCTTCATTATTTATGGCAAGAGCAAATAACTATGATGTATTTGAAGTATTATTCGTCACCTAAAACACTTCAGTGACCTTTCCTCGCCTATCTTAGCTCTTTCATAATTAATGTATGATAATGTCGCCAACATAAGTAATAGTGCCCGGAATAAAGAGTAAAAACTGGAAGCATCTCTGAAAGCAAAGTACCGTTCAGAAAACACATGACGAAATGAATAATCCTAGACTATACAAAAAATCCTAACTCTCAATGCCTGAAGAGAATAAATATTTTAAGATGATTTTGAGATAGAGCTGATGCATCAATTTTCTATCAACACAGAGGAAAAATTTAGATTTTGTGGAAATTTTAACGTAGGTATACTTCGTTTTATGGTATTGGTGTATATATGTCTATAAATCATATGACTTTAATCCACATTTTTCAAGGTTGGCCTTATCATTAACATAATTCATCAACTGTATTTCATTTTCCTTTTTCCTAATCTAGCAATATAATTATCCACGCTGCAGTAGTTATCTTACGTAATTTCGTATTCAAAAGGAACTAGAAAAAAATAAATTTTAATAACTTATGCTATATAAGGAAATGTATGGCGAATATAGCGGAACCCAATAATTGAGTATAATCCTATATGACTTTATATTTTCAATCTTTACGCCCGTTATAAATTTATAACTCAGGATAATGTTTAAACATATGTTATAGCTAGTGTACACTCGTTTTTGTTGATGATATTGATATAATTTATACCTTAGCTTTTTCATTCTTCACGATATTTGAACTGCATTCAAAGCACAGTCAAATATCTCCTGAAGCTCCTCCAAATACATTTTTGATATATTATCACTAGAAATTATGTAAAAAGTGAGAAGTTATAAAAATTTGAAGGTGGGGTCAGCACAACTACCTTCAAAATACGTTTCCACGTCCATAGAAGCACAATTTCTCCCACAAACTCCCACCCAACATTAGTTCCATTTATTTTGTCAAAATAAAATACGCCACGTTGCGCGTGGATGGCTAGTCAAAAATTACATCACAAGAGAGCGAAGTAATAATTCAACCGATGATGGAGTGGAAGACCCGAGATAGGATAACTAGATATATTCCAAAGAACGGTTGACTTCATCACTTCGACGGAGAGAGGAAATTTACTTCCCTGCTTCCATTTCAGCCTCTTGCTCATCGTCGGAACCGCGCGTGGACATAAAGACCTTCCCAGATGCTGTTTATCCAGAATTGCTGGAGTAGAGGAGGAAGTCAGGGGCAACAAGGACGCCCTCCTACTTGCAATCACACAGACAGAAGCGATCTCAGGCCACGTAAACGGCACCCGTTGATGAGCAACTCGATATGGGAAAAAATTCGACGAGATAGGAGAAGGTGAGGAGATGGAGGGAATAAAGTGTGGGTTAAGCAGTAAAGAAGTAGGTTGGCAAGGAAGATAGCAGAAATTGGACTGGGCGAGGGGATGAGAGATTTTTATCCAAAGGAGAAGTGGATGCTCTAGCTCTCGACGACCTTTGCATTTCCTACCTCAATTTCCTCTCAAAATGAATTTACCTCAATTCCCTTTCCATCTAGGCAAGTCATAAGTGCGTTAGAAGATTTCCCATGAAGCCTTGATGAAAGTAAGCACTATGTTTCCAGGTGATAATGTTTCTCCACGATAACCGAGTGACATCATTTGCTTTCGAGTGCTCCAATTTTTGGGTTGGCATCGTGCCGTCTTACTAATTCTAACAAAAGCTCATCCACATTCAAGGATGAAATTAAACTCACCAGCACAGTGTGACCAGGAAACCATCGTCATCTACATAACTACCTCGACTATGTCACAGATATAAAGAATACATCATAGCAAGATATTACCTAGCATTGTCATAGTTAAAATTTAAAACAAACCACGGTTTTTCCGTATTTTTCTCTTTTAACTTAATATTCAAAAGAGTCACTTAGTCCAATGCTAACAAGCGAATAGCTTTAGCTGAAGTGTTGTCGAAAATTAGAGAATAAGGGAACATCACTGTGATACTAATTCCAATATAAGACAAGAAATATCCAATGTAATCAAATAAAATGTCTACCTTACCACTACTCCGTGAATATTTTATTTGACCGCGGGTTTAAACTTCTAAAGAGTTCTTGCGTAAATTGCATCGTATGTCGGCTGACAATGCCTAACTTTATCATGACTAGATAATGAGAGACAAAAAACTCTCAAAAGAGAGCCTGGATGGAAAAAATTACTTTACTACTTTACTTCCACATTTTCTAAGATCCAGAGAACGAATCCTTTGTGGAATTAATCTTTGGCTACATGCAACTTTATAATGCAACTTAGAATGAAGGGGAGTAGTTCGAAAGGATACAGCATGAGAGAGTATGTGCGTGAGATAGTAGAGCAAGTGAACCATGGGTTGGAAGGATGGGGTGACAAAAAGACACACGAAAGGGGTTTGGGGAGAGCATCCTCGTCGTGGGATAATGGGGACGCTCTCATACTAGGGTTGGAGGCAGGATTTGAACTTTGAGGGAAGGGAACGGAGGGAGGAAGAGCGGCAGAGGGGTTAGGTTGATGTAAAAGGGGACAAGAGATGGAGAAGAGGTTGGGGAGGAGGAATTATAGGGGAAGATTTTAGGCAGAACGAGCGTTAGGCATCAAAAGATCCCTGACCCACCCGCTAACTCTTGCACTTACACAAATCCTAGCTCCCTCCTTCCAAAACCTTTTTATTTTGCTCCCGAGTTAAAAATAAACCTTCAAGAGCCCGTGAGGACAGGTACCGATGCCAAAAAGGACGAAGCGAGGACATTTCTGAGTGGGAATCAGGAGAAGGGGTGAACTCTTTGCACCAGGTGATGGGTAATCCCCTAAAGCCCACCCCATCTTGATGCCACCCTCCGGCACTTATTACGGTGCGTCATTTCGAAGACTTAGAGGGGGTTGAGATATCGGAGGAAAGGGTTGAGGTCGAAACGCGGGCAATTAGCATTGATTGTCGAGGGAGTGGGGGGAGGGAAGGTTTTCGGCTTGTGCCTTGGCGACGCCTCCCTTACCCCACTCTCATACCCTTTCCCCCCTACCCCTGACCCCTATTCCCCGCCACAACGGAGCAAATGGGAGCTTTACCCCCTTAAATTTCCGTCTACCGCTTCCCTCCACCGTCTTTCTTGTAGATCTTTATCTAAATGTTACCACTAGAGTCGTCATGGAGGCGTGCAGTAAGGGTTAGTCCGATAACGGAATTAGGGAAAATATACTTGTCCAAGAGCCGAGCACACACCTAAATTCACTCATATATAGCACATATAAAAGAGAACCTAGTTTAACCCAAGAGGAAGAAACTTGGAAGCTCTAGTATCATATCTCTACGTCTTCCAGATGACTACTTGCTACCTTGCCCATTAAAATGACCATGCATTAATTAGCAAATATCTCGCTCAAGCTATTTTGTTAACACAGGTTGCACATTTTGTTGTTTAACACAGGTTTACTAATCGTAGGATAAACATTCATATAAAATCTACAGCGCAACAAAGTAATTGCGTTTTCCTGAGCAATAAAGAATAGATTGTTTATCCTAAGAGAAGGGCTGATAAGAAAGCAGTTATAAAATGGGTAAGACACAATGTACCATGTATACTTGCTGAACACTCGAGAAGTAAACAGGAAAAATGGAAAAACGAGGAAGGGCTTAAAGAGTAAATGTATTGAGAAAGCATCATAAATTAAGATTTTTGAATATTTTGCTTATTTGTTCACGGCTTCATGGTTTTTAACCCATGGTTAGCCATTCGATGGAAAAAGATAAGAGTATCCATGGAAAAATTTGAGTTAAAGACGGAAAACAATGAGTAGAAGGAAAGATAGGCGAGTAACGTTTGAAGCTGGACCAAAGAATGGATAAAATGCTGATGAGGGTATAAATCTATGTGATATCATACCAATAATCATAATGCCAAGAATTTGGCTATTGCACTTCTCATCGAAATACATTATTCGTAGGCCATGGAAGGATGGAGGAGTACGGGTCATTGAGGTTAATCTTAAAACAATTAATACGTACACATATTTATTAATTTACTCTGTTCCCTCCAATATTTTTTCTCGGCTGCAGATTCACGCTATGATGCGAAAGCTGGATAAATGAATGATTTTGGAATGTTTAAAAGTGTGATTGAAAATTAAATTTCAATATGGCAAAATAGACGGTTGAAAATTAAGTTCCATTTGATTATTTATCGATTAACTGAGAACGATTTTAGCTATATAACATAAACTTATTTCCAGATTAATTAATTACCTTTTTAATAATTAAATAATTTAATTATTCGCTTTTGAAATTGAAGAGCTTTCAACGGCGAAGTCGAGTAGAAAAAATAAGTCACGAATATTGAATATGAATATCAGCACCTCCAACTTAAATACTACTGTAAAACGCAGGATAAAAGATTTATTTATGGGTAGTGTGGGTAATGATTTTTAATAACTAATGGCGATGAAATCAATGAAAACATTATTAATATTAAGCTTATGCGCACCTTTCGGTGCAGTGCTATTGTTAAAATGTGACATTTATGTAGTGATCTAAAAACATTATTTTGGACATTAATGCTTTACTTTTTCGATCCACGACTTTCATCAATTTCAGTTTTACTCATTATGGCGAATAATGCTATATTTAGGTTATCCCCCCCTCTGAATCATTTTCTGTACATTAAATCTAAAAAGATCCCTTTTTATCTTTCACATTCAAGAAATTCTAAATATGTCATACTCTGTTTGGGGGGTAGAGAGAGAATGGCTAATTCTTATCCCACACAGATGAAATAAAAAACAAATCAATCCATAATATAGTACTGAAGAACATTGAAACTCCCTCAGCTCAAGCCATTGTTATAGCTAATGTCACTTGCACACGATTTAGTTGGCAGTATCATATTCATTTTATTATTTAATTGCATAACATCTTTCGTCTTACCTCACATGATATAGATCAGTTTCATGATATTTATGACTTCAGCCCTATAAAAACTTTGATATGACCATAGAGATGAATGACATAGCATAGCATATTAATTGACTTGATTAATGACGAAATTGATGAATAAAAATTAGAATTTAGGAGCTAATTAATAACTGCAAATTAATATTGCTAAATCGGACAACCTACCATAGCTCGATTTTAAGAAAAACATGGGATCCGAACGGTATTACCAAACTGGTTTAAATCGAGATGAAAATGTCGTCAGTTGGGCAAAGTAATGAGGAGTAAATAAGGTGAAGGCAATAGCTAGATCAATTGGGAAGAAGTAGATCAGCAAGTGGTCTTATAGATAGGTACTAGCGATAAACGATGTTTGAAAGATAAAGAAACTGAGAAATAGCCGTTTTCACTATTTTTCGCATGGTATCTTCTAAGGCAATCACAATCCGTAAAATTACACTCCAATGAATGGAAATAAAAATGTTCATCAATATTTAAAATGTTACCCACCTCAAATACGAAGAAATGCTACAGAATACAAAGCTAATTGAATGCGATAAATAATTATGCTAATGGCCTCCCTCCCTCCATTACAAAAATGTGCCTACAGTTTTTTTACTTTTATATATCCCTATCGCGGTTATTCCCTTATCTTCGGTCACATATTTACTCACATCTTGTCGGCGGCGGAGCCGACAACATCACTAATGTTATCTTATCCGCAATTTATCTCAACAGTTCTTTAATGGGAGCCGAACACGAGATCAAAGTCACAAAAACCGCTCCTACATTGGTTAAAAAAAAGCGGTGACTCCTTATGTGGTGCATACTGTGACGGCACTTGAACTTCATCACAACTTTTGAGCAGAGTTTCTCAGAGAGGGATCCTAATAGGCAGGGGATCAAGACGATGAAAAGATGTGGACGCCAGTGCAGCCATTGAATGGGAAAGAAGCGCCAGTACTCGGCAGTAGTAGTAGTAGTAGAATTGATTTAGAGGTGCATTGACGGCCAGAGTTTTGCCGCATCTTCATATGAGCATTACTGCCACACAAAAAAATGATTTTTCACGTTCCCGGTATTTGTCAGCGAATATTAACAATTGACGGATAAAAGGTATTCAGATTTTAGATAAGAGATCTCACGGAGGTACATAAGAAGATGTCTACGTTTACGGAGTTATCGCCCAATATATTCCTGAGATCCGCGGGAATTTTAAATTTGTCACGGAGCGCTGGATATGTAATGTAGTTGATTAAAAGATGTGCGACAGTGAGGCAGTATGAAGCAGTATAGGAGGTCGCAGTCGGTTCAGGATGGCGGCCTTTTCTCAGGAGAGAAAAGATATGAGTGAGTCAGGACTATAGGGCCAATTGTTAACCCTTTCAATATAACTTCCTCTCGTCGGCTACATCGCATTGAGGACTTCCATACTCTCACGTCACTTTTCACTTGGCGAACTTTATAGGAAGCTATGTTACGCCATGACAGATAAATATAGTTTCAGGTCATCTACAGAGACTATTTTTGGTTCACTATTGTCTTTACTAAAGGGCGCTTTTGTAGATGCGTACGCTACTTCGTTCCCAGGAACCCCTACGTGACCTGGGACCCATAGAAATTTTATATGTACACCTTTAATATTAAGTGACATTACTGAGGAAGTTATTTATTTAACAATTGGATGTGCCGGGGAACCATTACGAATATCCTGAAGCGCACTCTCAGAATCGGAACAAATTAAAAATGATTTGCTCCTAACTTTGATCACATCAAGAGCGAATTTTACTCTGAGTACTCGGATTGGTGAGGTGAGGAGAGGTAGAAATCTCCTCGTTATTCTAACAGTAATGATAACCTTCTCAGATGTCATAAATCGTGTAATCATCGTTGGAGACTTACAGATTAAAGAATAAGCTAAGATGGTGAATAATTTGGGATCACAGGGAGAGAGAAACTCTTGCATAAAGCGTCCCCACGGCCGTGACCTCAAGGCTCCCCACTACAAATCCATGAACGAATAGTCTTGTTTCTTATCTGTGGTTTCAAGTTTGTCCCGCACTTTAACAGTCTCATGCAGAGAGGAGAGTAAAAGGTTTAGATAGGAAGAAAATGGAGAAAAGGTTGAGAAAAAATCGGCGTAGTCTTAAGGCTTGCCTTCTCAAAAAGCGATAAGGAGCCCGACCGTCTGTTATAAAGACCGCCTGTTTTTGAGTCCCAACACTTCGCGCCCTTAAAAGGATATGAGAGTTGGCTATCGAATTCTATTCTATATTCGATGCAGCCGTTCTGGTGACCCAGTGCCAAGCCCAAGAAGATTTCATCAGAGGACCATGTCTCATCTTCACGGCCCATCCGACCTACGGAACAATTTATTGGAGTTCTCTCCAGACGGCATCCAAGTGAAGGTTTCCATTATACTACGCCAGATGTCGAACCCGGTTCCTAATGATGGAAAGCCAATACTCTCATTGGTTCCGCTGAAGTCAGAACTCGGTGCTTTCTAAAGCATTGTCGATGCCCAATCTGCTTCCACGGATGGCATGTTAACAGAAGAAAGATCTAAATGAGACATTTGAACTTGGGGTCAGCATTCAAGAGTCAGCATTTGGGGTCATCATCTGTATTTTGCGAGAGCAAAACTGTGCATTGTAAGGTGACGGTGTGGAGGACAGAATTGTGCAAATGCGCGAACGCTTTCGTCCAAATTAGAACATGTTCTTATCTGGTACATGTATTCGAGCAAAGTTTACATTTGCTTACCACTATAGTGGCGACGAACTGCCGACTGGGTTCCAACGATTAAATAGGTGTTGAAAACTGATAGATGTTTCTTTCGCACTTTCTTCTTTCGGCTTTCATGAAGTTCGATAATCATAAGTAGGACGATTAAACATGAGAAATTTTTAATTTATAATGCAAGAGATTTGTCCCAACCTCGTTGATTTGGCCCACAGACTTGCGGTCACGCTAGACGGGGTGTTGAGGGCTAAGTTAAAGGGAAGAAAGATCCAAGTTATTTTGCCAGAAACATCTTTTATATCGATGATAATAGTTACTTCATTCACGCATATTTAATCGGTGCTTGATAGACCGGTATACGGTATATTGACGGTACCACCGCTACTTGACGATTTAATTCTACAGAAACATTGCGCAGACGATTGCAAGGCGTAAAGATAACAGGCGATTGTGCTCGCAATATACTTGCCATGTCACGGAATTTCTCTACCCAAGGTTACTTCAAGTAACCCATTTTCAATAACAGTGTAAAACTGCCTTTATAATACTCCCTAGGAGAGGATTTTGAGTAGCATTGAGACATGATTTAGACAAGAAGGAGTTGATCACCTTGACCAAGGTTAACCTGGGGATCTTGCAACCAAAGGGGGTGAGAGAGAGAGAGAAGAAAGTTGATGGGGTTACCAAAGTGTTTGAAAAAAAATTAAGGTCGGTTCCCGTCTTGAAACGGGGAGCAACAACCCACCTTTTACGAGGGGCTCAGGAAACTTCCAGGACCACAGTCCTAATCCTCTCCCTTCTTCCACACCTTCTCCTGCCCATCAGTCCACCCGTTCCCACTTTAAAACCAAACCTCCTCCATGGCTCTTAACTTTCATGGACACTCATCCCACCCTTTTCTAAAATTCCACCCTTTCCCTCTAAGTCCACTCCCGCTCTCTTTCTCTCTCTTTCTCACACTACTAACTTCGGAGTTACACGTTTTTAATCCCTCCTCCCCTTCTCCCCTCTTTCTGGCCATCACCGCCACTCAAAAGGTTTAAAATCACTCCCGGCTTCGTTTGCACAACTGGTGGCTCCTCTTATCGCATTATGGCCCTTTTCAGCCGGTGCTACGTTAGCACCTTGAAACTCCCGGAATTCCATCGGGATTAATTCGGAAATGTTCCTTTTTTGCTATAAAAAGGAGGTGAATATCCATAGTAAGTGCTACGCATAGAAAGTTAAAGACACAAATGAACAAAAATGCCTAATACATGACTAGACTAATCCTTAATGAGACAGGATTCTCTCATCGTTCCCAAGTATGCCTGCATTTACTTCTAAATCTCTGATTCATTGAATACTAATTTTCTGGTTATTACTAATGGGAAGCAAAAACATGCCAATAGGAATGCTCATGAGAAATAATATTTGACGAATAATTGTTCAACGACTGAGTACGGTGAGCTCAATATTGTGATTTTTGAAGTTGCTTATCGTTTTATATGCATATTTGCAAAATATGTGCGCTTAATACAACGTCACAGATTTTGAAAAATCAACTAATGCGAATTCCGTATATCCTGTTTTATTTTCTATATCTTAAGATTGTTGGGGTTAATGATTATATATTATCACAAATTTGGAATAAATATGAAGATTTTTTCTGTCCTACATACCAACTGACTTTATCCTACATGTACAGGCATTTTCTTTAATGAAAGGTACTGTTGGACAGTGGCTCAAATAAAATCACGGTAAATTCAATTTTTCTTTCCCTTGGCACATTTTGAAGGAAATACAAATGCTGACATATACTCTCTCTTTAGCCTTTACCTAGAAATAATTCCACCGATATTGAACTACCCATCCAGCCTTAATAGCGTACATTATCTCTGTTCCTTAACACTTATCGATCTGATCTTGAAGTTCATTCCCACACTTAAAGGCGCTCCAGACCGGGAGGCAAGATATATTGATGAAAATGGAAAGGCAAGGAAAAAGAATGTAGACAAATTCGACGTCAGCATGAGCATACTCTAAACGAAAGGTGCCAAGGGGATCCAAGGTTTTACGTCCCATTCAACGGCCGGAGTATTGAGCTCAAAGTAAACCGCGTATCACTCAATCAGAGATCGTTATAACAAGGCAAAATATCTGCCACGGCCTGGATTCTAACCCGAGCCCTTGGGGAAAGAGATAACAGGGCTCTAACAGCTACACCAAACTTATTCATCACACTTCAAGCAACAAATCAATTCATGAATAATATATACTTCCGTTAAATTATCACATATTACGAGTTAAGTTGCAGGTTTACCCTATCCTTCTCGACGATAAACCTTTTTCCCCAGTATACTGAATTACGCTTTATGTAGGGCATCCTTATACCGCACTCCGAAATAATTTTACCGATATCCAACCACTCACATATTCTTACCGGGGAAAATGACCTCAGCTGTCCATCGTCTTCCCCGAATAACCAACTTGCTAACCTTTCCTCTAGATACCGGATTTCTACGGCTTTGTCTTCACATGAGGCACTCACACATGGACGGACAATTGAGCGAAGTAAAAATACCACCGTTTCCTTAGCGCTGTATGTCCCTTACCAAAAAAAGACTTTGGCTCACACACCATTAAGTCTCCAAGGTCACCCTGTTACTTAAGCAATCAGTGTCATTTCTCACCCTAAAGACCCTCTGAGAATGCGATAATTGTCTCAGACGAGGAACGAAAGCTTAAAAAAAACAGACAGCATAATACGAGATTAGTTGACGGCACGGTACTCGCGTTTCATTGTTCTAAATACTTCCTAAACAATGTGGAGTGAAAGAAAGTGCAAAAAAACGAAATTTCACCCCCGAAAGTTTTAAAATAAATCCAAAAAAGCATCCCTTTGATTCGTAGAGCTCACCAATTAATTCAGACCTCCCTCCAAGCCAACGTTTCCACTCCCTATGGGAATTGGAACGAGAGAAAGATTACCTTACATACAATGGGGGCTTTTCTTTATTAATTTCAGCTGTTTAAACACCGCAGAGACGAAGAGAAATGCCTAATTTACCCTTCTGTTGGAGGAAATTGGTGCTTAAATAAGAGCCTTCTCTACGGAAAAGGTTTATTTTTCGCTCACCAAACGATTCAATTAATATGAAGCGGGCTCCGTAGAAACGAGCGGACAAAGAAACTTGAAGTACAATTCGAAAGTCTCTCCACGGTCAATTTTCAGAGCTTAATTTTCCAGAATAACAACAATATTTTCCAAATGCAAAAATTCAAAATCATATGCCTGCGCGTCCAAATTACAATTGTTCTAATAACGGCTCAATTAAAGTTTGCGGAAAAATCGGCAACGGACGCTGCAAGATATAGGCAGAATTCTTCTGTAAAGCATGCTCCCAATCATCACTTATCCACTCACTTACCATTCAATCATAAGCACTAGGATAGCATCAAAAGAGAGACATTATTTACAATAATTTAACTGATTATTTTTCAAACGCTTCCGTTTCTTTGTGCTTGAAATCAGTCTTCAAACTGACTTCCCCTATTTGGTGAGATAAAACGATTATTCGACTACATTTAGGCAATGTGATTGACATGCGACCGATTCCTTTGCAATATACTGTGTTTTAACCACAGATAGAGATAACTTTGTTAGTTTTAAATACCTTGCATAACTCCTTAGAATATATCTACCCCCGGATCTTTGATTATTTTCCGTCTTCCGGTAACTACGCAAATAATATTGATAAGCCCTATATTGAAGCAAGACACGGATGTATCATTAAATCACCTACAACCTTAGAATCCACTAAATATAATCTATTTATTTTTAATCTGACCAACATTTTTTTATTTTTTCCTTGAAATAGCAATTTTGTCTAGTTATTGTAATCTTTGGCATTGCTACCCCAAGGAATGGAGCCTGCATATCTATGGAAGGGCTTACACGTAACGATAACCCCAAGAGACTTGGAGAAAGGGAAAACTTCCCTATTTTTTTCGTTTGATCCTTTTCCAGAGCAACTTGCTCAAGCATTTGTGCAGTCAAGAGAAAATGTTAATTTATAATGGCTTATTGGATACAGGAACATTAAAAACCTTTGAACGTCTGAAAAAAGATTAGCCAATGTGCGGATAACAAGCAAGGAATTCTTTTCGATCGCGTGGGATAAATGGAAAACCTTCCGAATGAACTGAGAAGTGGTGGTTGAGTGGGTTTCTTTTTGGTCGCTACGGAAGGAGGGACGCTGGGAAAATAGGGATAATTAAGTATACAACAAAAAGACAGAAAAGGGGATTACAGTTGTAATAAATGGTTAGGAGCTGTATTATTGCAATGAAATCTATATTTACCAGTGCCATTCCGGGTAGTAAAACTTAATTTAATTCTAATGAAAACATATAAATTAGCAGTTGCTATTTTAATTATAATTTTTGTTAAATTATTGACTTATTTCTTACCTTGAGGAGTTCTTGATGGGGAAAATAACGTTGATTCCGTTTTGCTTCACAGACTGTCCCTCACTGCCTCAGACACTTCATCCAAGCGTCATCAGCAGGGTTGAGGAGAATTGGACTGCAAAGGTAAGTAAATGTCCACAGTGTATTATCTTGCACCAATGGGGACAGGAAATATTACCGAAATTTCACCATCATCATTCACCCACTCCTTTGCCTCTTTTGAACTTTCCAGTTGAATTTTACTCCATCCCATCGCATTTATCATTTCTCACCAAATATTCTTCTTCGTCCTTTTTACCTCTCTATCCATACAACAAATGTTTAAAAACTTATTAACTGCTCTAGACTCGAGCAAGTTTTGGACACATGAATACTGAGGTTGCTACTTTGAGCAGAATATCATAAGGCAAAATATATTTTTATTGCAAAAAGTTCAGTTCTTTCTGACAATAATTTCAGACAAATTTATATTATAAGATTTAGTTAGTTCAAATTTTCCTATTCAATATATTATTATTCATGCATAGAAATATTAAAATATGAATGCCGCTTTCTCAAGTTTTGCGAAATAATAACAAAAGCCTCCTTTTTCTGTCATATTTATAAATAACAATAATTAGTTGAAGTCAATTATTGCTGTTATTTTGTCTTATGATTCACGGAAATAAAGGCATTTAATCCGTCAGAACGACTGTTTATCTCGCTAACAATATAAGTATGTGTGTTATTTAATTCAGGGGAGGCGATCGACAGCGGTGGTAATTTGCGTCATTTAGGATAGGTGGGTAATTGGGTAATGGTAGGAGTTTTCAGGGAACGGAGGAAGGGTGGAGAGAAACCCAGCGTCGGAATTAGCCTATTCTTAACGAAAGGCGCCAAGGGGATCACGGATTAACGTCCCATCCGACGGACGGAGTACAGAACTTGAAATGCCCTCCACTACGCACTCAAGCGGGGACCAGTTTGCCACTGTAAAATCCACTGCCGTGAATGAAACCAGGGTCCTCGGGATACTCGGCCAGTACTCTAGCCACCACACCGACCCGTGATAAGCAATTTCTGATAAAATTTATACCATTATAGGAAAATAAATTGGCTTTTATGTTTGTTAATTATATTCAAAGTCAAAGCCTCTATGTTAGAGAACGGTTTCCATTCTAAAATACTTCACTACACAAAGGCTTATACTACAATAACACTTCATAAATCTCCGTTCTGCTCAGCATTTGTTCTAATATCATATTGAACATATGCCCATAGCGGGTCCTTTATACTAGCGACGTTGTGAAAATGAAGATGTATGATGTAAGAGAATAGGTATATTCCCTTATTTTATCACTTCATTTACCAAAACGTTTTTATTATGATACTCACCCTAATATCCGATGCGTTTGTTGTCAGAAAACATCAAAGCGAAAAAGTATATTAGACGATATTTAAAAATTCTCTTGCAGAACGAAATCTTAAGTGGTGAAACCCATTAGTCCAGTCGTTTCGCTTAACTTTATTCAAGTACCGAAATATTCCCAGTTAAAAACATCAACACCGCCCCGGATGCCAGACTAATTAAGGGTCGAACGATACTCCTTCCCGTCCAGCTTTTGAAACGCGAGCTTTCCTCACGTATCATTCTTTTCCTTTATTTTTTTTTCTTTTTGCTCCCTCGGTTGACACAACATTGTCGCGTATCCAATTAATTAACCAACCACGCGACCGGAAAAAGGTCAACAAGCCTTCTCCTATCGCGACCCGCGTATTTATTACCCGCTCCAGTCCGGACAAAGTCAGGTATTCAGTGACGCCGAGTGAGTTTCATCTACATTTACCGAATACCGTAAAAAAAACGTCCTGGAGCGTTAGAGTCCGGGAGTGAATGGTCAACATACATTCATTTGACGCATGCTCTGTTAGATAAATGTTAGTCAGGAATAATATGTTTTAATGACCAGGCACGATAAAAAAATATGTAACTTCCGAAATTGTGTAGATTATATTGTTTTATAGGTTTATGTTAACGGAAATAAAAACGTGAGCTTTGTTTAATACCTGTGATATTTATTCCAATCCCAGTTTTCAATACATACCTATAGTAAACTCCTGATTATCCGGGCAGCGGATTATCCGTGCATCAACAAACTTAAATTTTAGTGTATCGGCAGTAGTCTCAAAGGTGAGTAAACTTGAGTTAATTTCCCCCAATCGTGACTTTCACTACGGCCCTATCGACTTGTCCGATGTCTAATGCCAGACTTCATTCCGTCTCTCGAGACTTGCGAGCATTTAATTGCGGCCGGGACAGTTCTGATGCATTATTTTTTCTCATAAAATGCTATTATGTACGAGTATCTTTTCAGTGGCTGACTGTGTTATTTTCTTAGGGAGTGTATTTATTTTGGCGGCGCACAGTAGAGAAATGTATCCGAAATGAACCAAACAGTGGATTATCCGTGTTTCCCGATTATCGTTGCACCCTTTCCCAGTCATTAGCACGCAAAATCGGGAGTTTGCTGTAGTGACATCTTCAGGTACAAATGTATAAATTTCTTCCACTATTTACATCTTCGAACAAGGGGTGTGGGTGGTGGGATTGGGAAGAGGCGAGGTGGGGTTGGACTTAAGATGGATAGGAGGACGAGGTGGAGTAAGAGTTTGGATTTGGGATGCAACCTTTGCTTCTGAATTGGAGTTGATGATTCTAGGAGAAGCGGGTGGTGGATAACTGGGAAGGATTAAGATGGTAGAGGGGCACGCTTATTGATACCCAGTCTGTATGAATAAATAATATCAACAATGGGTTTAACAAAGTTTTTTCTTTCGCTCCGTCCTGGATGAGTGTTATGCTTTAAGTTATTAGTGTCATTAGCCATAGCTTTCAATTGCACGACTACCAATTGCCAACTTTGCACGCAAGCGGTTAGTTAATTTGAGTTAGTACAGTTAAAATTCTTCAGATGCACTACAGACCAATACAACAAATACGTCACTATTTTGCCATTCAGGGTATTTTACTGTTTGCTGAAATTATGTATCTATCTGAACAATATATCTTCCAAAATGTTTTTCTGACCTTATCGGGATTAATTCGCAGATTTTCTTGATCCATTCCTCACAAAATCGTAAAAGAGGTCAGCTTAAAATTAATGTAATATATGCAGTATAAACTTAAATCTATGTTCTGATTGCGCATTCCGTATCAGTTCTTCCAGTGCGTTTGCAGCACAACTTGATTGCCATGACGATTAGGTATTAAAAACTTTCGTCGATATTGTCAATACACGTTCTACATTCGAAATTCCTGACACCAGACAAAGGATACGCCAGCTAGCAATTGTACATTAGAAGCCTAGAAGAATCAGGAATACCATGTGGGGAAAAACATTGTGAATTTGTAGGCGTTGTGGTTTATTTCGTTATTGAAGTAGTTTTACATTAACTGTAAATTCGCAACCATATCTAAAATATTATATTTATCGCTTTTATATTTTTCCAGGATGGTGTAAATTTTACTAAACTTAGGTGAATAAGTGTGTAAGGGCCGAGTAGATTAGATAACAAGTTATTTCTTCATCCTAAATATATTTCGTCGTCTCCGTTTTCTAGTACTCCAAGCAAATGAATTATTTAAGTTACTTGATATCTTAATTATTATTATAACTTTATCACGTATTACTAATACTTATTCTCGCGTTAATGTTTCAAAGATAGGTGCCGTTCAGATTCTTCATGAAAAGTTCATTTGATCACCTTTATTCCGAAATTTTAATATGTTTAGCAAAATATTTATTGTTTAGACGTATTTATTGATTCTCTTTCAGTTTAATAAATACGCTAGAGAAAGATTATAAATTCCTGGTACTAGATATAACCTACTTAAGACGCTAGGAAAATTTGATTAATAATTTAGGGCTTGCGATCATGTTTTTTTTTAATCTTGCGAATATCCATTTGTTTGCCCAACCATCATTGACGATGGAGCCGCGATCACTGCACAGAGGTCAGGACAGGTAAAATCAAATGCCTAAAATTCTTCATAGGGTCATACTCACTATAAGGTAGTAGTACCGTGAAATATCCGGTTGGTGTAACACCAGAGCGATTAATTAGCTACATTAGCAAAGGCTATGGAGGGAGAGCCTCTTAGATCTTGAGGAGAGTAATTAAATGGTACCATTGGAACCATTTATTGATGAGACACTGGTTAATAAGGGATTTTTAATTCGGTCTTTTATGTCAGCAAAATGATATAGGGTCATCTATTCTCCCTTTTTGAGGAAAAAATAGTTTTCAGAGGAACAACTTACTAAATCATCAGAGATTTCAAGACCTAAGGTACATGTGGAGAGGGATATAAAAAGACAAAAATTTTAAATTTTAGCTGAAAGTATTCCAAATGTATATTTTTATACTAATTTACCATATTGTTAAGTGCCAGTGACATTACTAGTGATTCTCGGCAAAACTTGCTAAGAATAAATTTCTGGAATAAAGAAGGTCAAGCAGTTGTACAATGCATATTGCATTTTTCTTTAACGTGTCTACTCTGCCTGTCTTTTATCACCATAATGGTCATAATTTTTCTTTACTGGTAAGAAAACACAGTGTTAATCACACAAAATCTTTATTCAGCTCAGGATAACTAGGGGTGGAGTTTAGGTGACCAAAGTCTTGTACTTTTTTGCCCTGCTATCTTTTTTTAACCCAAAAACACTTTAGATCTGCAAACGAGAGCTTTTTAAGTTCGGTGAAGTTGTTGCTAGCAAAGAGATAGTCATGATATTTTCCAATTTACTTCAATGATCCATTCAGCAAATTACTTTGCAATTGTTGATGAGATGATAAAAAAATGATTATATACATTTTATGCGGAAATTATACAATACTTAGTAACATTAATGTAATATCAGTAGTATGGTAATCAAATAAACCTTCCGGTTTAGGTGCCACATAACAGCCGCTGTTTGCACTTTCCTGATTAACCGGCTTCACAGGTGAACTAAAATGTATCACAATAATTTCAACCGAATCCCCACCCTCCCTTTCACTAGTAATGGCTCTTTTATTACTTCACTCATTTGCAGTGATTCATAGCAACCTTCTTCATGGCTGTGGCGTCTTACAGTCATAACAAGTACAGCATGCAGAACGCATTCACCTTTTGTTAAATACCGCCTGTCAATACCTCCTCCAAAATATCGCAATATCTCCTGAAAGCATAGTACCTAATTTGCTTTGAGCCATGGTCCAACTCACTAGTCCTTTGGTGCTCTGACTTCCACCACTGCCTACCACGCATACGAACAATACAGAAAACATTTATCCCTCCTTGAGCTCCCATATTGGAAAATTACATCAGCGCCCATAGTGCCACCATCGGTGATTTGAATCTCGACCTACTGTCAACGCGATTTGAGTACCTGCCTCGTATGAATTCCATATACTAAGTTATCTTTTAGTACCACTGGATTTTCATTGTAAAACCTTTAATCTAATACGTGCATCAGAACAATTTTTAAGGAAAACCATACACTCATGACTGGTGACCTCAAATCAACAGCAACATGATCTTGCCGAGGTTCAGAGAATAAATTGTAGATGGAGATGAAGGCGACTGTGAGCTTAGAAAATCATCCCAAACTACTGCACTTGAAACTTCTGATAGGATATATAGTTTACATAAATTCAACCGTCACGTAATGCCTAACAAGGACAAGGAACCAAATACCGAAAAAACTTGTCTCCAAATAGGAAACACGACAATAAATATTGCAATAAAAAAGCGATTGTAAAATGTTTTGTACGAAGCAAGAGATGAAGGTATTTGCAACCCAGAGTTCACTAACATCCTGTATATTCTCTTAGAGTACAATGATGCAGCTTACTTAACGTTAAGTGAAAATCTATTTATTGTAGTATTTGTTTTAAATACTACGTTCTAACAATTAGCATTGTTATCGTCCCAATGATTCGTTTTTTCGTTCAGTTAAGAGTTCTGGAAGATTGAATAGGTATAATGAGTTAGCGAGTTACCTTTAATATTTTTGTCATAACTAGGGTTCAAATGCATGAGGACAGTACAAATTCATATAGCATACTAACATACTAATATTTGGTATCAGTAGTGCTATTTAAACTCCTTTATAGTTATTAAAGAAGATGATATAAAATAGAAACTTGCGTTAAAACTAACCATGATTTGAATGCTACTCGCGCAAATGACTTTTAAAAAGTGTACAACTAAGCGTGAGACAGAAGTATACAGTTTAAAATGCAAGTAAATAAAATAATTTTGTTTTCTGCCATCGTATACATCCAATGTATAGATGTGATGACAGTCGAATGTTGGCTTTTTGACGGCAGTATTCGAAAGATAAATTAATTGAAAGATTGGCAAAGAAAGGTCTCGCATGTGATACACGGGGCAAGTAGACAAGGATGTTACAGTTATACAATATAAAAATAAAATACAAACAGTTTTAAAGAATTATATTATTGAGAATAGGTAAGCTGATTGGAGAAGCGATCGAACCGATGCTAGGCTTAGACTCTGGTAGTGATGACAAAGATAAGTTTCTAAATACCAATAGAAATCAGACAAGTCTCGTAAAAAAATCAATTGAATCGACCCAGAAAAAATCAATATATAACTCGCAATTTAAATATCTTTCGTCCTTGTCCCACTAAAGTCTTTGCAGAGGAAAGAGGTTTTTCAGTGCATAGATTTTACAGTAAATATGAGAAACGTTTAGATTGGAAATTCACCGAAATTGGATGAATGAATGACTCACGCACAAGGGTAGAAACTTCACTCGGTAGTGAACGTTCACTGCGGTATCTTGTTTCGAATAGAAATGACATCTCACCCCAACCACGCAGTTGCGCATACATCATCTCAAGGAAAAAAGAAAATAATGAATACGTCAAGACCGTCAAGATCAAGCTGAGAGCAAGAAAGAAAGTGCTTTCCTCCCTCCTCGCTTAGAAACTCTGGAGGACACGCAACTAACTTAACGGGGAAATGTTGAAATAGCTCGAGCGGGTGGAGAGTTCAAAAATCTATCGCAGGAAGGAAGAAAGGAACGAGCAGGCACATGTCCCACTCCTCTCATCTTGTGTGGGCTGGTGTGGAAATCTTGAGGAGAGAAAGGGAAGAAAATAACGGGAGGAGGAACAGAGCCGGCTATCCATCGAGTCAATAAGTCTGCTGGGATGAAAGATTGGCGGCGGCTTCTAATGGATGTCAGTCGCTTATGCCACCAGGGACGCTCACTAATTTTCCTCCCCGGGAAGAACAAGCGGCAGCACTTTTGATGTGAGATGAATCAGATGCTTCGCAATTTGTATTGCGCTAAAAGAGGCTACGCTCGACTCCGACATTGATGTGTTACAGATATTTCAAGACTAACAGAGGCACTTAGTTCCTACACCATGAACTTGAGATATTCCAACGAAGGGGTAAAGTATTCAATTTTATCGAAAAATATCCCTAGGATTAAATGCATGAAAAATTGGCCTCAATTTTACTGGGTAAAATAGCTCCTTAAGGATACGTTACTACTGTTAAAGGAACTTTAAAGTTTCTATTAAAATCTGAGGTGAAGGCGTGGAGTCTTTATAAAATGCAGTCACATGATATAATAAATGATAAATAAAGTGCTTTATGGTAATCATTAAAGCAGCAGGTTATTGCGACACCATTCATTACAATCGGGTCGATATTAGTAAATAAGTGTAAGCATTTTTCCACTTTGATTTTACGAAATTCTACAATAAGATCATATCTCATGCCTCTTTTTTTTTCAATTTATACCATTGGTGTTCTCATTCTTACATGTTAATTTTGAATTTAAGAACCTTCAGAACCTACAGCAATGGAAAAACTTCAGGCACTTTATTGTACATTAGCCTAAATAGAAACAGAAATTGAAAAATAGTTTGATTTTCAGTCCACAATTCTCAATAAGATACATTTTCTAATGCTTGAAATCTACCAAGTCGACCGTTGAATGGGTGGATATTTTTTATTTTATGTAAATAACTTTGTGCTACAAATTTAAATGGCATGTGCAATTTGATGCGTGTCGTGATGAGTAAAAATAAAGGAAATGAATGATACCTAATGCAAAATTATATGCATGAATAATTCCAAAACTACAATTAATGGAAGTTACATTTGTATGAAAATTTGAATTATCGTTTGAACTTAATAGCATTCGGAACAAGCTAAACAGTCATCCCAAGTAATTTAAGTTCGTTATGACGCACGGATATCCTTGTTTTCATGCAGTTAGTTCATCTCAAGTCCAAGAGTACAAATGCATCTTTTAATACAAATATTGTGCTCGTCCTCTTTTGTAGGCCATTATATCCGATGTAACCTTGGGCGCTGAAGGACATGGTCCTTGAGCGTGTCGTGGCACTAATGACATTATAATCACTAATGCATTTTCCTCACCTTCGCAATCATCGTGAAACTGAATTTTTTCTCCATTATCACCTGAAAACTCTATCGTAACCTTAATGTTGGATTTTCGCCTCCAAAGAGAACATCACCCGCAGAAATTAATGACGCATATCATGACGTCGTGACTCCCGGAAAGGATGGCATTTCGCTCAGGAGGGACTCGGTCGCCGAACTTCGACGCCTTCCCAGCATGCAACAAGAAACCAACCGGGTGCCCAAAAATAGTCTCGACACGGAAATGAGGGAAGCAATTACGAGGGGAAGGTATTCTTCCGCCAGGTCGGAGGCATTTTAATTTCGGCACGAAGCCTAAAGGTAACGTGAAATTTGCCCACCTAATACAATCACTCAAAAAATTCTGCGTCATCAAGATTTTTTCTTATAAGAGCTTCTTAGTTTCGTTCGATTGTATTTAACAATCCCATTAAATTAATGCATTAAAAAAGATCAAAAAAAGGATTTGCACATAACTGAGTGACGTAAAGATTACATTTTTCCCGTTTCCAAGGAACGACCTATTTTCCCCGGATCTTTTTCTTGAAGCTTTCTGAATTTGTAACAAATACCCATAAAATATTTTTTGGAAGCTAGAAAACGCTTATGATGGCATTATCCTTTTCCCTTCGTCCCTACATTTCCTAAGGGACGTTTCTCAAATGCCATGCTTTTCAATTCAGATCGCAGATCGCACGTCCGTATTTTTGCCACATTAGTGACGATGAGGTCGTGGCAACACTGCACTTTAATAGGGAAAATGGCACTCATTTTGCACTGATTAGGAAGAGAGGCTAATATTTTACTGTAAGGTCATAGCGATAATTTTATCTCTGTGATCTAACTAACCATAACACGATGGGGTGTGTAGTACACTTTTAAATTTCATTCTAAGGATCCGTTACAAATCTCTTCGACTAATTTAATTAATTACTCAACATATGGTGGTATAGTGATTCCCATTCTAATATACTAAATAATTTAGACACATTGCTTCACCTATTTGCAGACGTAGCTGCTCTTTGTGGAGCACTATCCAATTCAAAAATAAAATATACTTCATCTGAATGCCCTACACAATCTGTGTGGTAACAGGTGAATAACATTCAGACATGTACATACAATGCACAACGACCTTGGACAAATATTCCTTAAATAAGTAGCCTCTTAACCACCCATGCATAAAATTATGCAACTATACAATTATTATCAAAGAACCTAACAGGTTTATTTCTTAGGGGGAGGCAACCAGCAGCTTCGGCCATGTTTGCCATTACCATAGATGTCTAGAAAAATATGGGCAGGTATGTGTAAGGGATCTAAGGAAGGCTGGAGCGAAACACAACTTCGACATTGGTCTGCTTTTAACTACAGTCACCTAGGGGCCCACAATATAACGTCCCATCCGACGGGCGGAGTACTGCACTCGAAGTGCTCTCCACACAACTTTCAAACAGAGACAGGCATGCTAATGAAAAACAACATCCGAGATTCTAACTGCACTATCTGATTTGTAAGTCATTGCCGAAGTCACTATACCACTATTTGATTCGTAGATTGAAAATTTTTAGCAAAATTCATCTAAGTACGGGGGGATGTGGTGGCCTAGTGGGTAGAGCACTGCGCGACCGAAGGATCCTGGGTTCAAATCCCCGGTTAAAGACTTTCTGAACGCCCCCATCTAAATTCCTCGTGATTCGATTTTCTATGTGTCAGAACTTCGTAGGAAATCGCAGGTGTCGCAGGGAAAGGAACTGGCTCCTCTTCCCTGAATGTGTGAATTTCACACACCAATGGCTTGGTAGGGAGTGAACTCTACTTCACCTATGAAAAACCAACCTTCGGGTTGAGCACTGTTTTTTTACTTCTGTGTGGTATCACATTGTTTGCCCATGTGGTAACACAATGAGGTCAAGGTCATAAGAGTCCAGAGGAGTACTGCAATCAAAGTGCTCTCCACAGCTATCAAGTAAGGACCGGTATAGTAATTAGAAAAGCGTTTATTCACCCAAAGTTATTCAAATAACTATCAAATAAATATATTTTAAATGACAGTGCTAACTGTTGCAAAAAAACTGAAAAATCGTCGCCACAGCCAGGTTTGAAACTTGGGCTCTGCACTGGAGGCCAATTTTCTAGCAACCACACTAACTTGATCCGATTTATGAAAGTACATAGATCTTATAACCTATACCACATATGATGCCTACTAGCAATAAAAAGTACTAACGGTTCTCAGTAAATGAAAAAAGAATAGTGCCTCAAAAGAGTCACCTTGATCCGAGGAGAGACCAGGGAGGAAGCGGCGGCGCCTTTAAACTTCGCATCCCCTTCAAATGGCCACTCTCACGGAATAATTCCGAGTTTGGAAATTTTAAGGGGGTGGTTCGCGCGCCCCGCCCCTCAACCCCCGGTGACAGCGTAATTCAATAAGGGGGCGTCAACGCGCGAAGCATAAAAGACGAGTTGTCTGGAGACGAGGGAGGAAAGGGAGAAAGAGGGGGGTAGTAGATAGGCGAGTGGCAAAGGAAGGCCATGGAGTGTGAGGCACCTAAGAGAAGTGTCAAAGAGGAGAGCACTCCCGCGTGAAAATACCAACCCCGAGGAGCCGAGAATCATTTTCCACGTAATTATCAATTGATAAAAGTAGCAGCACATACTCCCTCCTAAATAAAACATACGTACTCTTCGTTACACACAGTTTTCAACAGTTTCACAATACCTTTGGTACAAAATTAACACCAATGACCTCTTTATTTTTCTACCAAAACTTGACCGTTTTGGAAAGTCAACCTCAAGATTATCAGTCCAAATCCACTGAGGGCATGGATATTACTTTGAAAATGGGTAGAATAAAAGTTCAGCTTGAATTGAGTGCAACTGACTGAAGTGCAATACAACCGTAGCTGATGGAGGGCTTCAAAACCTAATTATGTTTCAACGAAATGAAGAATTAGGACTAAATGTACCGCGATGATGTTTTTCAGCCACCAGATCCAGTAAAAATAAAGTTTGACTCCGCTTGAAAGTATACTAATTACCATAGTAATACTATGATAAATAATAAGGAATATTAGTTTTCTTTTCGTTAAGGTAGGTTTGAGTGGGGCATTTCTAATCTACATTGCTTTTAAGAGGGATTCCTTTCTTTCTCCATTTCCCTGTCAAATTATTATTTTTCCTACCTTTCTTCAGGCTATGCATGCTTTCCTTTCCTTGTCTCTGCTTCCTATCTTACAAATAATGCTTACCGGGTACGGCCGTGTTAAATAACTGTGTGAGACGGAAAAATAAAAGAAGTTCGGCCAAAATAAAGAATATAAAAAACTCAAAGTGAATGTTTTATTTTCTAGGTCAAATTATCTTCAAAGTAAGCTTATATTGAACAAAGTGTGTAAGGTGACACTCGAAAGGTGATATCTCGAGTAACCCAGGAGCCAAGATCACGGGGAAAAAATTAATACAAGAGCTTATTAAAATACTTAAGAAAATAGCACTTTTCGCCAAATATACCAAATACCAAAAATTGCGAATGGACAAAAAATGTAAAGGGCTTTTGGAAGGGCTTAAATATAAATCTTAAGAACCTAAAAGGAATAAAATCTCGATAAAGTTCAAAAGAAAAGTTTAGATCGATTAATTTTGAACATGACTCGGCTATATAATCTTATGCCCGCACAGGATGGCAGATTGGAAAAAGTGACAAAATTAGGGTAATAATCAGCTCAAATCAGTCGTGGCCATAACGAAACACGAACTGAAATGAAAATGAAACATTGTATCTTACGGTATCTTATGCTTTTGGAATTGAACACATTCTAAGTTTAGTATAGTCAATTGTTTAGTAAACAATTCATCTCAAAAGAGCTTAAAGTCCTGATGAAAGAAAAAATATAATTTCCGAAACGTCGGCCAAATAGTTCAATCTCATCATTTTCACAAGGACATGAACTCCAGAAAAAAAATATTTATATATTTAAAAAAGAGTTCTGGAAATCAGCTTACCAATTATCAGAACGAAGTATTGGTTATAGTATCTCGTCAAGAAAAAGGCCATGAGTCGGGCGGCATGCTCAAGTAACGTCGCGACGCGTCGGAGGTTAATAGGCCTTCACTGATGAGAGAGTTTGTATTACGTTTTCAAGGAGATAAAGAGCGGAGGCAATGTGTATGAGGTGCTGGGAGGTGATTTTCCCAATAAATAAAGGGGAGGACGGGGTTGGGCGAGGGCGGGATACAATCACGGGCCGTGCTCACACCTGATCGGGCCACTTTAAAGGCTAGCGAAGGGCAGGGGGACTCTCTCTTAAATTAGATACCTTGCCATTAAATCGCTTTCCACCCTTATTAACTTAGGCACTGCTATCACCGTAATGGCAGCAATATTGATGCGCACCTCTCGTGAAGAGGGCTTAATTGAATTCATTCTCATTAGCTATTGCGCCAATCTGGGTGCTGAAAGGGTGTATTTTTAATTTACTAACCGTAGCCGAAATATGAACTGATTATCTGTATATAACAGTAAGAATTTTAGTGATTAAGAATGAAGAAATAATTTTAGCTACATTATAGTGTTGTTAACAGCTACAAAATCTGATATCTATAAAAGAAAGTAGGCAGAAGCAACGGCGTTATTTATACCCAAGAGCTGTTTAAGAGTATAAAGAAAATGTTTTTTTTAACGGTATAGGATTCGGTCCTTCTATGCTCACAATTTCATATCAGTGTGAATGTGATAGTAGTGGTATTACTAACTTCGGAGGGTCTGACAGCTTATGTCACTAGTGCCTATTAGGATAGGTGGTTGGCTGGATATGGATAAGAATATTTAACGTACCTAAGTAAGGAATGGTGGAGTGCGAGCTACCATAGGTATTAACGTCACCTCAAGAACGGTGCCGAGGGGGCCACGGTTGAACGCCCCGACCGATGGACGGAGAATTTCACTCGAACTAGTGCATCATGCAGTGGTGATGTATCATGCAGATATTCAAAGATAGTATGTGTATACACTGCATGCATAATATAATACATAATAGGTACAGCTAGATGGTTAGTCTCTACAAATAAGTCATTAGTTACTAATTACTCAGGAATTCTTTAAAGTATATTACTAAATGTATTCGTCCCAAATCGTGAGGCCCACCCTGATCATGTTGAACTGTTATCATGGCAATAACGTTGTTGCCTTCATATTGGCATGGAGTGAAAATGGAGAAATCCCGTTTAGTCCAACGTAAGTAACACAACAGACCTTCCGTTCGCTTATAGAAGGGCTTCGGTGACTCCGCCAATAATCCGCTTGATGCCAGGCCTAGGATGTTTTTTTTCGATTCTGCGCGGCCATGGACGATGACTAGACAAATGACTAATTATCGGGGCATTCTTTACTTGGCGAAACCTTCAGGGGACGGCAGCGTAGAATTTGTTAAGAGGAGTTAGAGTGGGTCTCAGACACCGAAGAAAAATGTGAAGCAGGGGAATGCCTTGCCAACAAGTGACGCTTGAACTGGCTGACTGGATATTCATGCGGAACACATGATGAATGATTCAAAGTGTCAAACACTGAAGCGCGTCAAGAATGGCGATGAAAAATTGCCGTCAGGATGGCATCAAGAAAATTCTCTCGCCTCCGTCAAGAGGACGTAACAAGAACAAAGACACAGGACCTCCAAGTCGAACAACCGCTAGGATCGGCGGAGGCCACAAGCGAAGGACGGGAAAATTTTTCGTAAAGTTTCGAAAAGTGTAATTAAATTTTTTTAGACAACACTTCCGGCACCAACAAATTAGGATGTCCGAACGGAATGCACAAGGGGATCGAACAGGTGTTGTAGCAAGATTACTGGCCTCACAAACCGAGGACCCCGGTTCGAATCCCAGCACTGGTGGATTTTTCATTGGTATACCGGTCTCTACTTGAGTGCCTTGCCGAGAACACTTCAAGCCCAGGAATCCGTCCGTCGGATGGGGCGTTAAGCTGTGGACCCCGTGGCGCATTTCGCAAGAGCAGGCCGATGCCGAGGCCGAGTTCCTCCCCAACCTTCCTCCGTTCCCTTATAACTCCTACCTTTTCCCATTGTGCCCCCTTTCTCCTCCCCCCATCAATTCTGGCACAAATGACCTCAGCAAAAACGGCTCTCGGGCGTTCTTCCGTGTCAGGGTTTCTCAGAGACACCCTGACGCGTAGTAACGCACAAAAGCCGTTACCGCTGTTGATAAACGCCGCGGTAACCTCAGATCCAATGACCTCAACTGTCGGTCGCTTCCCCAAAATAACCGCAACAATAACAGAATACATAACATCATACGTTTGATTTCCGGAGTATGGTTAATGAGATAATCAAAATCCACCACATAATGGTGAATAATAAGAACAAGGAAGTGTATGTTAAACGCAGGTGCTTTCTATGCAATACACGTTACTTCTTAACTTCATCGCAGCCTGTTTAAAAGGTGTTCAATAGCTTCGCAGAGGTAAGATCATAAGATTTTTTTATTGATAGGTCTCTCAATGGCTAATGATAGATTTTACTGGGTTCTAATTTTGATGTATTAATTATTTCTTTCTAGAGCCCTTTTCTTACACCATTCCTACTTAAGATCAGTGAATTTCCCACCCCTATTCTTTCCAGCCAAAGCGCATTCTCTTCGCCTATATTTTCCTCACCTATCTAACATTTTGAATAACGATTTCTAACAGCTTCAATAACAATTCACAGAGTGTAAGATTACCTAATGTTCTCTCCTATTAATTTACTTTCACTTCACATTCCCAATCTTTTATTTTCCCTACAAGTTACAAATATTCCTTACCATTCAAAATTTCCCGAAGAATCCGTTTTTAATCAGGATAGTTATGCCATGGATAAAACATTGAAATCCAATTTATTCAAACGAACATGCTATCATGGATATATATCCGTTTCCACCCGTACAAAAATTAGATCGCAAATCTCTATAGTACCTTATGTATATTATATAATTTTGGAAAGTCTACGTATAACTAAAAAAACTGTAATTAGGGTAACAGAAGATACTCATAGATATAAAATATGTGAGATACTAAGAACAGAGAATAATTGAGGCGGAAGGTAATAACATGTTGTAGTAATTGTTTTGGGAGGGCACCTGACATGATCATGTTGGGATCATCTACATCTACACAATGTCCTGCGAGCCACCACAGGGGCGTGCGGCACGGGGTGTTAGATCACCAGCCATTGGATTAATTGAAAAGGGGACGAGGGACAGAGGATAGGATTCAAGATAATTCGGAATACTATTATTTACGTACTTGAGTTATAATCACGAGCTGTCCGCGGTAAAAATGAATTCTTGAATCGATTCGTTCTTTAGTGTTATGATCATTAGCGCCATGAGTAAATCGGTAGATGTTAAGAACACTTCAGGGAACGGCGGACGGTTGGAGATAAACCCATTATCGTTATTAGCCTGCTCTTAACGAAAGGCGCCAAAGGGTTCATGGATGAACATCCCATCTGACGGATGGAGAACAAGATCTAAAGTGCTCTTCATACACACTCAAATAAGGGCCGGTACCGAATTTTCTCCTTTCTCATCTCATCACATCTTGGACTCAAGTCCGTCCCGCTCTTAAAAGGGTCTTCCCCGCACTAAAGACCGAGAAGAAAGGTACAAGGATGGGAATGGAAGGGTGAGGAGAGAATGGTGAAGATAAACCTTGGGTCGGAATCAGCCCTCTCTTAACGAAAGGTGCCAAAGGGTCCATTGTTTATCGTCCTATCCGACGGACGGAGTACTGAACTCGAATTTCTCTCCACATAGCACTCAAGTGGGGGCCAGTTGACCAATGAAAACTCCCTAACACCGTCGACATTCAAGACCGGATCGTCGGAATGGAAAGCCGATACTTTAACTATGATACTAATTCTATCCTAGAGAAATAATAAATCGGAGAATCGGTGACTTCATTCGTCATCATCATCATCAGTTTTTCAATCATAGGATTGGTTTACTGCAGCCCTCCATTCTGCCCTATTCAGTGTTAATTCCCTCAATAGTATGTTTTCTCTTTCACGTCCTTCTTTATTTACCCTATATATTTTTCCCTTGATCTTCCTCGTGGGACCTTCCCTTCAATCTTCCCTTCTATTATCTTTCTAACTAATTCATTGTGCCTCAAGGTATGTCAAATCCATCTGGTTCTCCTTTGCCGTAGGGTTTTCCATATTGTCCTTTCTTCATCTTCTCTTCTGTACACCTCATCGTTCCTTACTTCATCTGTCCATTTAATCTTCAACATTCTCCTCCAGCACCATGTTTCGAAGGCTTCAATTCTTCGTTGGTCTACTTTCCCGATGTTCCATGTCTCTGATCCATAGAGTTCCACGCTCCATACGAATGTTTTGATGTTTAATTCATATTTGTCTAAAATTATCCCGCAGGAATTCAAAAACCTTAGGAAACTAGAGTCCAAGGGATAAAGTTCTCATAGCTCAAAAAGCAAGTCTGAGGGCTGGGGGAAGAATATCCGAGCAATAAAGAAACGCCCACGCTTGGAGAATGGGTAACGACAGGAGAGCGTGACTACTCCGAGAGGAAGGAGTGTCGACTGCAAGCACTGCGGATTCCATCCGTAATCAATTTGCGACCGTGTGAGGCTGAAACAAGACGACGACAGAAGCGGGCTACACAAGAGCTTCCCAGAAACTTCACTTCAACCGATAGGACAAAAGCGACTGTTGAATGTTCGAATGCCCCGACAATTGAAGCCAAAGGCCTTCGCCGTACCATGATTGAGTTTCAGTGGAGAACGCGTTTAACTACCACTTCCCATGCTCCTCAGTACTGACAACTAAAACGGAGTAGAGCCGACACATTTCTTTTAACATGACTTGCATTTGGATTAGAACACTTTCGATTTACTATATGAACAGCATTCCTACAGTAAATTAATACCAGTCAACATACTAAAACAAGGTGTTATTTAGCATTTAAAACGTTAAACGTAGATAAATGCACATTGTATTATTCAATTCGTTTAAAATTGTGACCTCAGGTAAAATGGAGTGCACAACTTAAGAATTTCCAAAATATCCAGTTTAAAACTTCGTAGCAAATAAGTATGAAATCAGCATTTAAATCTCACTTACGTCCCATTTCTCTGAAAATATAAAAGTTTGAAAGATTATCAGCAAAATATAACTGAAAGTCTTTGTATTTCGCACTTCTATATTCCTTTTATACGAGTAAAGAATTTTCTTTTGCTTGGCCTAGTTTAACACCTTCGCACTTATCATATTTCTGTCTCATTGACATTTTCTATCGACAGATACGTATTATTCATCGTCTTTGACCTTAATTACACTATTTTAAAGGACTTTGGGGAGTCGAAACGCACATTGTATGCATCTTTACGCAAAAAGAGGGCTATAGAAAGGTGATTCTCACCTTTCTATTTCGTTTATTCCGAGGAATAGCTTTTAAACAGGTCGTTATTTTCCCTATGCTGGAATTAGTGGAATCTTTGTAGAATTATATTTGAATGGATTATTTTAAATAATAACCATTGTTCACTCATGTATTTATTATGGTATTAAGTTATTTACTAAAGCCTGCGGCACTTAATGGGATTGAGATAATCTGAGCTGATGGAGTCAATAGCAGCTACTTACCCCACCAGCTCGTTATTTTGTACATAGGCTCTAGCCAGCTGTTGTTTTTGCAGTAAGTATCCTTTAAAATGACCCCGTTTAAATCGATTTGACTTAATAATAATATTTATATAAATCCAGGTTGTTGTTGCTCACAAAGACAACGAAAACAACATAAATTTCACTTGAAACCGCACATCAGATAATAATGAGACTAATCTTTGGGCAGCCAACCGGCGTGTTTCTTCACAGTTAAACTGCAGAAATACTTAATTTGTAAAGTAGAACGAATGAAAAAGAGTCAGTGATAACACAGCAATCAAATTGCAAGTAGGTATAACGCAAAGGTAAGATAGAGTTTCACTTTTTCACATAGGTAGAAAAGGTCTTGGTTTCATGAATGTATGCATGACATTCGGGAATAACTGGAAATTGTGTTCATTCTGCGCGCTGCCGCAGATAAGATACAAAAATACATTTCCCACTTCATATATGTAGAAGTGAATACCGCGTCTTTTTGTGATAAATGTATGCGCATGATAAACATCTTAACTTAGATAGGAATTTTCCGCCTTCACGTAGAAATTCGTGCTTAAAAAATTCAAAAGGTAAGATCCAAGTGTAAAATATTTCGATTTTACACCCTGTCTTTATCTGTTGCGGCAACAGAAACTGCATACGAGACTATGCAATAATTTATAAAAACTATCCTTGCGAAAAGAAATATTTTTTTCACTCCCACATTTTTATATATCCGCGCCGAATTAGGTATACTAAAATGCTTGGTTACGTGACTCCTTTGAATTGGAGCAAACATTTTCCCCTATTAATTTAAATTTACAATAAGTGGACCCAAATACAGATAATTAAGCAATGGCAAAGCCATGAAATGTTTGAAGGGTACTATGACGGTAAGTGTGACGCTTTAAAAATGCATTGAAATCACTATTCTACTAACATGTTTAAAGTGAAATGAGAATGCTATTTTCGAACATAGAATAGAGGTCATTAACATGTGGAAATAGATGAGTATTAATGAAATCGATTTCATATTGATGAAAGGAAAGCATATTGATGAAACAACAAGCTTTATTTTGTATATAAAAATAAATTATACACTTTAAATAAATTTATTACGGCAAGGCTTGCAAATATTACTAGGCCCTTCAATTTCAATCCCGGTCTCAGTGCATGTCATAAAACTGTAAAACTCGAAATAATTTATTAATTTAACTCTAAATTATTTATCGAACATAATTTATTCTAAAAAGGAAGCAAATTTAGTAGACCTAAGGATGATTCTAGAGGCCAAATATATTTCCAATACGCTGGTTCAAACGATTCTAAGCAGGAAAGAAATGGAATAAAAGGGAAAATATTTATTTTCAACGAATAAATAGAAGAGAAATAACGCATTTGCTAAGACTTATCCACCTGTGGATTGCTGAGCTCTATGCATGGCTATAGCAACCTCTTCTCCTCCTTAAATAACGCAAAATTATCCATTACTCAATATCAGAATTTTTTCAATTATTACAATCAGTTCGAATGTTTTTCGTTCCTGTTTTACGAAATAAACGAACCCAAAAAATACTCTATTAATCTATAAGCAACGTTTGTTCAATGCACTAGGATTCTTAATTGGAATCAAAGAGCAAATAACAAGGGAAATGAGAAATGCTTGCATGTTTCTAAGGGAATTTAAATTATTTTTCACCTCCTTATGGCTAAAATGAAAAAATTTGCTGCTTGATATTCAGCCATAATTCTATTCAGACTTCTAGATGATATACATAACAAATATCTTGGAATGGCAACCTGCTTGCCTGCAGTACGTATACAGTTCAATATTATAAAAAAATAAAATGCTGGGAAATGTAAAAAAAGGCATTGTCCTATTCGTGATTAATTAATTATATAGGCAGCATCGGAAGCACAGTTTATATGAACAAATTAAGGGGCTCGATGACGATATCATTGCAAATTTTCCAAAGAAGCTCATCGTATAAAGCAGGATAAAAGATTAAACCAAGGTTAACCAATAGTGAATCATTCCAAGTACACCATATTATATCATTACAGTTAATTCTTATATTTTATCATATAAAACGGCAATTTTCAATCCGAACCTGTCAGTGATGACATCAGGAACTGAAAAAGACAGCTTCTAAAGGCAAGTAGTTAGAAGTAAAATGGGTAAAATGATGAGGGCTGTTTATTCAATTCGTAATCATTCTCATAGAAATCATTTTTCACTTAATTTACCAAGAAATAGAGCGTCAATTCAAGTAGTAATTCGATGCAAACTATTGGTAAAAGAAGCAATATCATTAGAAGTCATACGACTTTCACTTTTCTGCCTCGTTCCTCGAGTGAGCTAAGTAAAATAAAATTGCAAGACAGTTCTCTTTCATTTGACAATAACAACCCTCGATCGACCAATAGACTCATTATTTCGAGCAAAAAAAATTAAGTCGTTCAAAGGGGGAATAAAATGGACGATGAAATGAAAAGAAAGCGAACAAGAGAGCGAAGAAGAAGAAACAGGAAACAAAAGAACCTTAAATGCAGCACATCTTCCAACCGAGTGGATGGAATGGAGAGTTTAAATGAGTCCACAACAAAAGAAGCAATTTGAAATGGGAGGAACGATGAGAATGAATACGTAATAGGGAAGGAAGATGAAATATTTGAGCATGGGGATGATTTTGGGTACCTCAGCCGTGTGCTTGTGAGGGGGACGGTTGAGTGGATGAAGAGATGAAGAGGCTCGCGAATGCAAAAATAAATATAGCGGGCAGTGGGTGGAATATTTCAACACTGAACGTTCGCCAACAGAAGCAAAACTCCTGTCGAATAGAAGAGTATTCTACTCCACCTTTATGCATGAAAGAGACATTTGGGTGGGCAAAAATAGAAAAGAGCAGTCAATCAATATACAAGATTGAGCAGGTTATTTGGGTAGTAAATGAATATTTAGTGAAATTAACTAAACTAAACGTTCCTATGAAGGCTTCCACGGATATTTGGAGTTGATGATACTTTACTTCCGGGTCTTTAAACGTGTTAATTCATTTTTTGGACAATATTTTATCCATGCTCCAGCTAGCTTACCAGTTCCTATGAAGGAATTTCTTCCCTTCCTGAAGTCGTTCAACATACCTGAAGAATCCATCTGAAACGCGGGAGAAATATTGTCCAGAAAAATGGATAGACGCGGAAGAAGTTCTGAAAATAAAGTGTCTTCTATTCCAAATTAACAGTAATATTAAGGCAAAATAAGAATCTACTTACATCTGGAAATACATGCGTAGAGGTAAGGAAACAATTCATCGGGACTTACATCTGGAGCATGTTTCTTTACAACAGTGAGGCATGGACGATGGCAGCAGTGGAGAAGAAAAGGGTGGAAGCATTCGAAATGTGGTGCTACAGATTAATGATGAAGGTAAAATGGATCGACCGAGTGACAAACGAAGAAGTCATCAGAAGAGTGGGAGAAAAGAGAAGTCTGCTGAGAACTATAAGAAGAAGACGGGACAACCAAATCGGCCACATCTTAAGACAAGATGCCTGATGTAAAAAATTGTCGACGAAAAGGTGAACGGGAGGAATGACATAGGAAGGCGTCGTATGAGATATACGGAAAAGGTCATGAAGGATATGAAAGAGAGGAATTACGTCAATATGAAGAGGTTGGCCGATAGAAGAATCGAGTGGAGGGCTGCGTCCGACCAATCCTAGGATTATTGATCGATGATGATGATCAAGGTATGAGAAGGGGAAACCATCAGCAATAAAGTACGCTGAGGGATAAGAATAGCAAAGAAGCTATGGTATCATAGTACGAGTAGTAAGATTTCGGCGTAGGCCGAGAACATTGCGGGTGAATGTGATAGAAGAGTGGTATAATTTCATCGAAATAGTGCCATGCAAGTAGCTGTAAAGGAGTGAGGGCGATGGTCATTAGTCTCACTATACAACTGAGTTTGAAGCCACATGGATTGTATCAAAATTAAAAGGTCCACATCCAAGCAAAAAAAATCACCTAAGAAATGCGATAGTCGGATGGAATACATCTCCAAAGTACCCTTAAAACCGAGATAATATTGTGCAAGCAAAGAAATACTATAAAACAATGCGTGAATGTAGCAAAAGCGGGAGAGTGTGGAAAAAATTAAAGAAAAGAAAGCCAGTTTCGGCGTGTCAACAAAAACTAAGCTCCACGTTCACCGGAATTCATGTATACATACGGTTCACTTTGATTCGTTTTCAAAGCGAGAGACTTTAAACGGCATCCTAAAGGATAACGGAGGTTACGCCAGATATTTGCCTAAGCAGGAAGAAGCCTTTCCGTCGGATTACGAAGAGCGGAACGGCAAACAATCATCAACAGCATGAAAGCAGTTGAAGAAAGGTGTGAAGAAAATTGAAGGATTTAAATAATTAAATTTATAAAGTTCATCTAAGAAATAAAAAATTATTTGATTTCACTACCTTTACCAAACCATGATGTTACTGATAGTAATAAAAGCACTATTATTATGATAACATTCGTAATTTTTTATTCCTATTTATTAGCTGCAATTGCCTTTCCATGGGACCTTTCACCAAGTTTTCTAATGAGGACAGAGAAGAATTGGGGTCCTCGAGGTCACTCGTCCTAATGGGCAGCAATGGGATATGTACAATCGAAAGGATAACTCAAACCCGCAAAAATACCATTCTCATTCCTGCAATTATTTTTCTCAAGACTTCAAATCGCATTTTGCCCAATATATTAGAAAACGGAACAAAATATTGCTTTCAATGCTGATTTTTTTCTTATTTGCGACAAAAGTTTTACACTGGACATTTTAGAAGGCTATCGAAATTAATAGACCATCCCCTTCACCTGATGACACAATTTAACATGATTTTACTGTATTCAAATGAGCTCCATTTTCGCCTACTGCTTTGAACTCCTTCTTCCTTGATCCACCCGCAGACGTTTATACCGCCTGATCTTACTTCCGCTCTCCCTCCAACCTTTTCTTAGTCTCTCAACCATCCCTCAAACTCCCCTCCTCCTCCATACCCCTTCCAATGCAACCCCTCCTCACCTGGTTCTTTTGAATATAAGTCTCTCGCAAGTGGTCGCTAATTTACTTCAAAACAGGAGTTCAGGTTGGTGCATTGGTGAAAATTCTGGCCTCATATTAAGAGGATACGAGTCCAAATACCGGCAGATAAGGATATTTTTAATGGGTAAATCCGGCCCTACTTCAGAGCTTTGTGAAGCGTATTATAGCTCAGTACTCCGTGCGCCGGATGGGTTACACTGTGGTCTCCTTGGCGCCTTACGCTAAGAGCAGGCTAAGGATGACTCCTGGTTTCTCTCTAAACATCGTTTCTACTTTCCCTCCCATTCCTAAGCTGATACCTTTCCTCCCTGTCAGAAGAGACTAGAACTGCGAGTACATACTTAAAAACACAGATGATGATCAATCACTTATTACCGTGACAATGATGCTCATAATATCAAAGACATTTTCTTTTTTTTTTTTAATTCTGTGGAACTGTATTAAGTTTTTTGTCACTGTAGGTATTTAATGATTCCTCGTTTTACAAACTATTGCCAAATCCCATTAATTTTACTCTGCATCTTGCTTGTCTCTCCTTTTATCCCTGGATTACCAATATAAGGGACCTTGCACATGGGAACACAAGGATTTCATCGACTTTTTAGATTACATTCACCAGCACTAGAATACACTGCAGCACACTCATACAGCCGGCCGCCGTAAATTAGGACAAGCAATCCAAAGCTTGAGGGTTCAAATCTCACCCTGGGGAATGCATGTTGTGTTATTCAAGGATTAAGATGTTAGGTTGGAGGGAGCGATGTAATCTTAGCTGCTAGAGCACCTAAAACCCAAGTACTGGTATGACTAATGCCAAGGAGGTTAGAATGTACTGGAAGCGGCATTGCGGCTGATTCAAGAAGCAAGCTCGGCCATATTGGTAAGCACGATACACGGGTTTGCTAATCGCGATGAGGATGAATTTCTTTTTCAATTGGTAAAACATGGAGCAGTTAGATGCATGAGATGCATTTTCGAAATTCGTCAAATTAACGCTAAAAATGCATAAACACGCAAACAAATGCCAAATATGAAGTTTAAATAGTTTAAATTCCAACCAGTTTTCATAATTGAGTGAACTCCCAGGGAAATCAAATGCATTAATAACTTCCTTATATCGCCTGTTTTTACACATATACAGGTTTCATGCAACTCATTTTTTTGTGCCGAAGTGGGGAGGTCTAACCCTTCCCGAGCATACTCATTTTGGCTTTGTCACCTGCAGGCTAACGTACTTATACACCTCCAGTACAATCTAAACTTTATGACTACTATAACAGCACAGTGATCGTAATAAAGGAGGTAAAGAATAAGAGTAGCACATCGCAAGGTAACGATCATATGAATCATCAAAAGGTAACAAGTAATCACAATATCCACCTAAGGTTAAACTTCGGTAACTATAAATCATATCCATCAAACTGAAGGGACGAATAAGGTACATATTGATAAAATATTGATACCACGAGAAAAAAAATTGTACTAGTATTATTTAAAATACCTGCACACTTTCGAGCTTTAAAAAATTGCGAATAAATAAACTTAAACAAGGCGGAGCATAGAAGTATAATAATACAATTGCACTGGATCGTGGTAGCCAAATGAATAGAACATTGGAACGAGATATTTTTGGGATACGAATGAAGTACTGACTCTCCTACCCTATAATGCGTGATTTTTACTCCGGGGCCGTTTGCCTTAGTTAATAGTTGGCAAGATCTACCCCACGATCTTAGAATACAGGTCTGGACACTCTGCTGTTTTGGCCGTTCCCTTAATGAGGCTGTTGTTTCTCGGTTGGCAGCTAGAGGTGCTAGTAATCCTTTAGGCTGAATAACTCGAGAAAACATGAAACTTGAAAAACTTGAAATTCTGTAAAATAAAAAACCTTCCAGTTGAATAACACTTTGGTTCTATGGAGAAGACTCTTTGATTTATAGTTTGAAGGTAAGGGGTCACTTTATCAGTCAATGCTGATGAACACACTGGCAAAGCTTCTTTCGAGCCAATCTCATCTCATTGCAACATACAATAAACTTTCCTACCACATTTGGAGCTAAAATTATTTTCATGAACTTGTCATCATGTCCATGCTCAATGTTTACCATCGCCAGATTCCTCCTAATAGCTCGGAGTGATGGAAATAAAAGGATTAAATTCCCTCTTAGAATTTGGTGGTGCCCTGAAGACCGATATTCCTTAGTATAAAAACAATTTTCCAGTCATATAAGTATATAATGCCTACAGTATTTTGCCCCTTTGATGCAGCAATTATCTCAGTGACAAAGTTATCTGACAATGAGAGGAAGAGAAATTCAATTTTAGGAGTTTTTCCTCTATTTCATTTCCCTTTATTCTTTCGCTGTAATTGCATCCTTTTCTACTTGTGCTCCTTTTTTGCATTCATAAACCGTCGACGGAATAGGTTCAAGATGATATTCCTTTTCTGGAGTAGGGAAAATTTCCCTGGATTACTCTCATTCACCGTCAGAGGTTCCCTGTGAATAAGGGTTTTCCTTTTGGATGCAGATTCGTCTATATGATGTTGCCTTTAGACCGAGCGCAAGGGCCGTAGACTGGTACCATTAGGAAAAGGCTGCACTTTTTAAGATCCCTCAGGCCAATGTCATATTTTCAGATGGAAAACAGCCAGTGAACCTTCAATTAGAGCCCCACTGCACACCCTCATGTTATTTAATATTTTGGTCACCTCTTCCATATCCAAGAAGTCAAGAATTTCTTAGTGACCAATCAAAGCTGTAATGAAAACTACATTATTAAAAATAAGGGTTTAGATATTGCGATACTCCCGAAAACTTAAACTTTTTCATTATAAGAATGTAGTTTTTTCTTCAGTCTTGGTAACAAAAGTATAATATCCCATCCGTTTCAATGCATCTAAGGAAACAAATCTGTGCCACCCAAACGGAATTGTTACGACATCAGGCTGGCTGAATACTGCATCCAATATTTTGGGGTAACCAAGCAAACTCTATAATTTAATGTAGAAATATACGGCAACAGCTACAGAAAAACGTACTAAGAGCATCAATCGGTAGAATATTTTCAAATACATAAGGAAAATGAATAATTTCAGCAACACATATAATAAAGAAATATCAACTGAACTACAATAAACAACTTTCTCGTATAGCATGTCAAGTTCACTCTGAACTTTATCGCTGATCATCATCATTGGTCAACAATCCTAGGATTGGTTTGACGCAGCCCTCCACTCGATTCTACTATCGGCCAACCTCATCATATAGACGTAACTCCTCTCTTTTACATCCTTCAGAACTTGCTCCTTATATCTCATACGAGGCCTACCTTTTCCATTCTTCATTCTTCCGTTCGCTTTTCCCTCGACGATCGCTTTTGTCGCTGAACAATAGAAATTCATTGATCACGGCGGCGGCATTCATGTGAATTGATCATTGAACACTAAAATTATATCGCCTACATTTTCTTTCGTTACTAATCTTTTATTGGGGATTTTCTGGGGGGCGTCTTCGAATAAAGATACCAAGGGTAATTGGGGAAAACAGATTGCACAGGGTGATCCCTAAGCTCAATTTTAGTTATCAATTCATTTTAAAACAATTGAGGATTCAGGTTGAAACACATTGCTGGCCTTAGAGGTGCGAAAAACCTAGAATGGGCAATAATTAAGAATATTTAATAATGGCTTCATACAAGTTTTATCGACCATAGCCACAATGTTATCCTCTCTGCCTGTAACTCCTTGCCGCGTAGAATGTAGCACACGTGAGAATGTTTTTCACAAACAAAATGTTTCGGCAAAAAAGACATAAGACATCTTAAAGACTCTTCTATTTCAGCCGTAATGCTTCATTTTTAGGCATGGCAAATATCGAAACTTTTTCACACGTATCATATCCACTTTTGCACCCAGGATAAGTGCAATTATTCAGCATTTTCATGGATGAATCACAACGCGTAACTGTAAGTTACAATGATTTGTCGTAACCAACGATAGTAGGAAAAAAATTCCACAAGTAACTTTTTCACCTATCGCAAAAACTAATCTTACCTGAACTGGCCCAATGTAAATTTATGCCTAAAGATATAAGCGCACCTAGCGGAAAAGCGAAGAACTAGAGCCTCACTAAGAGACCGCGCGCTCCATAGGGCATTGGTGCCAAGTGTCCAGACCTGTATTCTAAGATCGTGATCTACCTCACTAACCAGACCGAACTTCGAGTTGAACGGAACTCTACATCTGCAGACTAACCTGAGATTTCTCTCCAAGGTGTTTGGCAGTGTGTGACCCTACATCTACGCGTTACCCTTAAAGTCACCACGAGGGTGTATGGCAGGGGGTGAAGATCACCTAACATGCACTACTGACCTGCAACTAGTCTACTACACTGAAAAAATGTTAGATAATAGGGTCACATGCAGCTAGATGGTCTATATCTACAAAGAAATAAAGGGATTGGCTGTGGTTAAGTCTATTCGGGTCTTCCACCGGGGAGAACCTCAAATCTTTTTTCAAAGGGATTGGCTGTTAATAGGTACATGCAACATTCACTACATCTACATCAATAATGAATGAATCATCACCAATCACTCATACATCAATACCATCTACCTCCATCCTCTCTATTCTCTCTACTAACTTTGCAGCTCCACTCTCTCAGCAACCATAGCAACTTTACTCTCATCTGCCATTGTAAATCTACTCTCTCTACTATTATTGCACTGGAAAATAATGATGTTCGACTACATCCTGGAGTTAATACGTTTACTTGGTACACTACCAGTAATACTAACCTATACCTATACATACGACCTTTCTGGACGAGTATTTTCAACCCACATCTGAGTGGAATCGAGGAGAAAGGAGGAACGGAGATGATGTTGATGGCGATGAAGAAAATGATGATGTCGCGGTGGGGGAGGCAGGAAGAAGACAGGAAGCAGGGACCGTAGGAAGGAAGTAGGGACGAGGGCAAGAAGTCGAGGAAATGAGGAAATGGTCGACGTGGGCGGGTGACGGAGAGATGGAGGGTGGTCGGCCCGGGAGGGGGAAGGGTTGGCCGGGACCTCACAGCGGAGAGCGGACCCTGCTAGGGTAAAGGAAGGGAAATGAGAAAGAATCTACAGTCATCTGGTGGTGGTTAGGAGGACGTAGGGAGAGAAGGAAATAGTGAGATGCTGAGGGCTGCCGGTGAAAAATATTTCGCTTTCCCTCAAGCAGGGAAGGTAGAGAGATCGGAGAGCTATTGCTCCCTCCCCCAAAAGCTGCGACCGATGAAACTTTTGATCGATTTCCCAAACGGGAGCATTAGCCCCGGAACAACAGAAGCTGTTCACGTCCAAAAAAATTCTTGATTGGCGTCCGACTCCAAGGCTGGAGATCAAAATTTGAAAGCATCTCCGAGCGGAGTCAATCATGATGAAATGGCATTCATGGCTCCCTGGGGCTGTAACTCGATTTCCAATCGGCTCCTTTATTCTCTACCGAAGCACCCAGGTGACGCGACTTGCTTCAATACATTAGTAGTAAAAATAAAGCCTTGTCATCGGTACAAAAAAAAAGGTTCAGGCATGAGGAAATTTGGTGAATATACAATGGGAAGAATTTGCGAAGTCCTACTTGAAGAAACATTGCTTCATTACGTGGAGAGTGGTAAATTGTTATTTTAATGATTTTGGCATGTACTATAAGACGCTTGAATCCATATCTTATTAAGATTCATAACTTGAATGCGAGGTTTTCACATGTCTTTCGGCTTCTTATAGCAAACAGAGCCTTATTTCCATTTCATGCCCAAGAATTACAGGTTACATACTTAAGTGTGTACGTTAAATGAAAGTGAAGTAGTTGAAATAATATAATACATGAATAGTGTTTCGAATACGGGTGAAAATTTCAAATTTATGCAAAAATTATCTTTCGAACAGAAAAGATATTTTTTAAATCGATGTTTTATGGTGTCTACGACAACCAAAATGTATACAAAGCTTAAAAATCATTTCCTGCATTGTACCAACAAATCAAAATCAGCTCGGGAAGTTTGTGCACAATGTCTGAAATCAAATCACGTCAATAAATCTTGTAAAATAGATCGCACGAATGCCGAAAGTATGTGCGTCTGTTCTAAAAGCGAAACGATGATATTTGAAGAACGCAATATTATGTGTAAAAAAACTTGAAATATTTTCCGAGTCTTTGAAAATTATGATATTTTGAATGTATAATGTTAATTTTCAAAAACATTAGGCATGAACATAAAAACGGTGAATACATTACATTAATAACCTTTTCACATTGGGAGGGTGACTTTAAACGTTTGACCGGTATTATATAATAAAATTAATTGAGAAATTACTGTCCCGATCAAAGCGCTACCTAATCTAACAATTAAAAATAAGCTACCTAAATCTTGAGAAAGATCTGCAAAACCAGCATCTTGATACGGGTGTGAGACTATGGTGATATAAAAATAAATTTACCTAAGCCAAGAAAAAAAACTTATTTGAACATTTCACATAACCAAAACGAAAGGAATGGCTATTGAAAAATGCTATTCAGCGGCAGAAGGAATACGATGCACTCGAAGACACCAGGTTCTGGTAAGAAATGATACAGACGACAATAAAAGAGGCCATCTCCATTTGCTTCCTGAGATGGAGCCAACGATGATCATTGCAGCATAAACTTTGCTCACCCAAGATGGGTGTAGCTATGGTAACTTAAGAAATGTTGAACTCACAAAAATGAAGTCGTATTCAAAAGGAGGCATTCATTTCCACGTTTACTTTGCCCATTAGGGGAGAGAGAGAGACCGAGCCCTTTTGGCACCAACACTGCATGCTATATATTGCATTAGGTGAAGACAGCTTAACGGACAACCAGCTGGCAAAAATCTGATTTAACATACCCGGAGAAGTAAATGTTAATCACGTGAGATTGATACGAGGTGATTGGTGAAGGAAGGGGAAAAAAGTGAGGTCAAAGAACATTGATTGAGCACATACGAGGGAAAGCAATCGAAATCTAATTAATATTACCAGGCTGCTAATTACTCAGTTATCAAAAACACCTTTGAATGGAGTGTTCTCTCGGCAGTCTGGGTTTGGCACCATGTGAGGCTTCCCATCACAAACATTTCGACGAGCGATCCGCTCATCATCTTCAGGGTTATTTGGCTAAATGACATGCATGAGCGAGTTAGTTCAATAGCTTAAAAAGTCAGAGACAGGTGAAATTCCCGTCGAAACGTCGGAGATGGAAAGTTTCTCCCGGTGCAGAACCTGGGAATACGTCATCCATATTATCCACCGGGAAAGCCTAAGGTCCTTCATCAACACCTCGTTCAGAAAGCGACATATCTTTGAAAAATTTGATTGTTCCGGATAATACGGAAAGATTAGAATAGGAAAATGAGTCAAATACTAAAAAACTTCAAAAATCCTTAAATATTCCCAGAAACTTTACGCTTTGATAGCTAAATAGATCTTCTCATTATTTTTTCCCACGTTCCGCGTTTGCCTACAGTACATCAACATGCTCAAGATTGATCACCACTTTAACTTTTATTAATCGTTTTATCAAAGTTAATACGTTATCTCCTATTGAGTAAACCTTTTTAGCGGTTCAACTCATATACATATATTCAGTTATTTGCATATCTCTGTGCTTCGTCCAGAATACTGATAAATTAAATGAATGCCTCCATTCGCTCAGCTTTTTCCCACCTAATCGAGTCCAGAAAAAAAAACAATTGTGCATTTACAACTCACAGGCTTCAAACGACTCGGTGTCCTTGCCAATTATACATTTAAAAAGGCAGTTATAACTTTTTTCCATCAATAATATCACTAAATATTCAGACTGAAAAGTTCCACTGGATTGATAGATATTAAACTGTTTAATGACCGTAAAAAAGGGACCAGTTTAGGCCTACGATGACGTACAAAAATATATTCACTGCCTAACCAGATTTTCTAACTTGGTTATCCGGTTTGTCTGTAGATACACAGACACGATTTTCTGTTTTCAATAGGCTAATGTGAATTGGGAAAGAAAGGCAGGCAAGTCCGTTAAAAAGGCTTCCTCAAAAGGGAAGGGAATTGGAATGTTGTCCTATATTCCTCAAAATGTATCTGAAGAACAGGATGGTGAGAGAGGAATAAAAAAACGAGGAATCTTCCACGGGAATGGAAAGACGGAGGAGGAAATCAAATGAATTCCTGCCTCGGTTCCTTCGATCCCACCACAAAAGAAGGCTAAACAAATATTTCTAGGTAGGAAAGAAGTAGGAAGGTAGTTCCATCAGCAGAGAGTACCACTCCCATGATTTCGTACTAAAAAAAACATCGGTTTTGCCCCGAGGAAATTGAAAAGGCACTTACGGATTGCGGTGTTTCCGTGGGAAGTAAATTACTTTATCGTGAAGGAGTATCGGTGCGATACAGATCAGAGAGCATGTCACAGTAGGTAGACTAGGTAAAGGAAATCACACATGAGCTAAGTTTTCAAATAAAAAAGAGTAATTCTCCCCTGCATTTAATTCAGCTTGTTACAGATAAATAACTGAGTAAAGAGGTAATCCTCGTCAATATCTCGTCATCATTATCATGGGTAAACTATCCCTATATCTATATATATCTATAAGATTGGTTTGACGCATCTCTCCAATCAACCCCCCGATCGGGTAGGCCCTTCATATTCACGTAATTCTTCTATTTCCCATTATTTAAAACTTTTACTATACACCTCATCTGAGGCCTTCCTTTGCCTTTCTTCCCATTCAATTTTCCTTCAACGACTGGCCACCTGGCCGTCTTCTTTTTTAAGTTTTCAGTGGACTTTTCTTTTCTTACTCTCTTCTTCGTTATCCACTTGGTCGATCCATTTTATCTTCGTCATTCCCGATGCTTCGAGAGATGGGAAATCCCTGAATTGCGTATCACCCCGTTGTGAACATATCCTTCTTTCTGAGCAATAGTAGGTACTTAGTCAAAGGTCAGGTCGGTTGGTGGCTAGAGGAATGGTCTCCCACCCATCTCGAAGACCCGAGTTCGAATTCTGGCGGTCCCCTCTTAGGTGCTTCATGGAAATCGTTTCTACTTCAGTACTACCGTCGGATTGGACGTTAAATAGTGGACTCATAGGCATTTCCTGCCAAGCATATACTAATGCCGATACCAATATCTGTCTAACTACCCTAAAAGGTATAAATGACAGTCCTTTTTCCAAAATAACTACTATTACTCGCAATTAAGGTGTTTACGGTGAATAATAATAACCAGGTTTTCGACCATATACACCCATCATTAAAACGGTCGTTAAGAGTTTTAAAAAATCGCACCATTAATAGGAAATAAAGTGAGCACTCTTGAGCCCTAATCCCATAACCGATACCCGCTCTCCGGAATAATTACAGATTTTATGATATTACACCAACGCCATTTATGCACCCCATGCAGCTATTGGTCTCTTCACCCAGCATTAACGCTAATTGACATTTAATTTCCTAAATTCGATGGTGGGTCGACGATCTTCCTCATTTATGCCTTTTCAAACAGGATTAATGGAGAGCAGGAAGCATATGCACGAATTAGCTCGGCTGAACGGGATGCGATTTAACATTTGTTAGCAGTTAGCAAATGACGTCCGAGAGAGATAATTAAATTGTGGAAATTGGGGAGAATCAGAGGGATCATACTGCGCATTGCGTAGGGAAACGGAAAAATCGTTCTCCAAAAGTTATACTCTTCCATTTTTTACGTTATCGGGGATCAAAGCAATTTATATCTGTGAAAGTTTCCATGAAACTACAAAATATAAATTAAGATCATCTTGGATGATCAAACACACCTGTAAAAAGGGAATGTAGGGTACATTTTCAAAAAATTCTGTGCCACGCGTTAGTGGGAAGTAAATTAATTTACGGATTAATATGTTGGGATGGAGCCCACAAGACGGAAATTCACCCCCCAATTGTTCTCCAAAAAAAAAAGTAGTGAGAATAATTACTAATGAAAATAGTTTGGGCATTCATACCCCTTGTTTCTCAGCCTGAAGTTTTGCCACTGAGACTGTTTTTAAAGTCTTAAAGCTATTCTCTTTAAGAACAAGGTAATTTGCCAAGAAGTCTTGCATTGCAAAATTACTTACGCAGAAACAATGAATTTCCTATTCCAAAGCCAAATCTCTCATTATTCAAAAGGTCGTTTCTGTTCATTGGGCCTAGAAATTTTTATATTTTACGCTGTGTCAATAAAGATGTAAAGAGAATATGTATTTTTTTCCGAAAAGGTCAGAGATTGGCTATTATCTCATCCTGAGATAGATATTTTATTATGATTTCATGGTTGTGTATTGTATAAAACGGTGTAATATAATTTGTTGGTTGCATCGTTAATTTCGAATTCTTAAAAACTGTAATAAAATCATTCTTTATCCTTGTGCTCTTATATTGTTGGTATATTCTTCATCCTTTCGTTTCTTAAATAATTCGCTTGTCTAAAAAAAAGCAATTACAATATTTTTTACTGATACTTTTAAAGCGCATATACTATTCCTGGCAGATTTAACACTGGTGTAAACCATTGAAGCTACTTAAAGCCCAACTATTGGATTGGTAAATTTTTTACTTTGTTATTTTTAAAGTGAAGCAATTAATTATTCGTTCTATCTGTGACAATCCGTTTAAATGCTTAATCAATAATACTTTAATTTTAATCACTTCTAACCCTTTCAGGAGAACATCTTAATCATGTCCTCCTAATGTACGCTGAAACATAAAGACATAGTAGATAACTTTACGTAGCGCACAGATGTATTTCACGCCTACAGCCAATAATCAATACACAGTGTAATTGATTTTTATGGCAATACCAATACTGGATAAAGTGAAATAGTGGGTCAACATTAACTGAGTGTCATTACTTCAATAATGATAATTGACAACAATATTTCAATATTAAATTGTTGAAATATTGAGTTTCCAAGATCTCTTCAGTAATGTTCCGCGATCCAAGGATATTATAGTAGGATGATTTAAGACGCGTATGTTTTCTGTAAATATGCAGTTTGATATTGAAGGGTAACAAAAATGATGAATAAAACGATTTAGACATGCTGATTAAGTTGGGCATCACACAGGGACATGAATGGAGTCCTCATTATTCCGCAAAAAAGATTAAGATATCCCCGTTTCCCCTCAGAGAAAATATTGACTTAGTACCAGTTTTCAATGTTTTACAGAGATACATTCACGATGATGAGTTAATAACCACATGACTGGTTTGATTAAACTCTCTACACTAGATTCTCTTATCAACTAACCTCTTCATATTTTCATAATTCACCTCTTTCACATCCTTAACAACTTGCTACACGCATATCTCATGCGAGGCCTTCATTTTCCATTCTTCCCATTCACTTACCCCTCGATGATTTTAGCCATCATGCCATCATGCAGTCGGTGGTATTTTGAATATCGATTTTCAAATGTAAATATTAATATATTGAATACTGACATTCAATATAATTTTTATAGTATTTACGCAATGATATATATCGGGTAAATATTCAATTGGATCCCCCGTATAATTATTAACTTTCATCTTAGCCAGACGTCGAGCACTAGAAAAGCAGTTGAAAGTCACAGAGGGGAATGTTATATCAGAGTGAGGCTTGATGTCGACTTTCAATTAACCTTTAACCAATTGTAATCACGGGGAAATGGATTGATTGGGATGAATGGAAGGGGTAATGAAGGCAGATGACAATCTTGCTAAGTAGTTAGGCATGGCGACGACGAAACTTTCAATATTTCATCATCAAAATAACTGCAGGCACAAAGAGATTAGTGTGTTTGAGGTGCAAAGCGAAATATTTTTCACCTCCGAAATACTGTATAACTTCTGACAACAGAAGAGACAGATAAATAAAAATGAAAAGACACTATTAGTTTCACCATTAGCGAGATATGAACAAGTCAAGTGGTAGCCAGGTTAGGAACCCACCAGCCTGGATACCCGATATTTCGTCATCCAAATTTGAACCTGCAGAGGTCTAATGCCAGACACTATACCCGGAATGGATGCCTGCTTCTCTTAGGCCACAATTTTGGATCCAACAACAATTCTAATAATGCCACAAAATTCAGCCAAGTGATACGAGAATGACTGGAACCTATTTTTAAGCAAATGAAAAAATGTGAAGCGTATTCATAATTATAAAAATAATATTATACTAATGAAATGAAAACAGCGAGCCGCACCATTGATGTACCAAAACAAAGAAGAAGGAAAACATGAGCATATTTGAAGCGTATCCATATGAGTAACGAAGCATTATATGCGACGGGTCAATATGAATCGTTTACAAACCACTGTAAGAAAGAAATCACCTTTAAATGCTTAAAAAAAAAACCTCGAACACATAGTTTTTTTTGTTTTGGTGTATGAAAGGTTTTCTTTAGATTGAAAAATCGAGGAATATCGCAGAATTACGAAATAATATGTTCAATACACCGTTTTGTACGACATAATCTCAACATGACCAGAAGCTGCTGAGATCAGGATAGAGGAAACAGTCTCACTCATTCCCCGGAAAGGATGCACTCTACGAAGGCCAATTGTATCATCTATCATGAGAAATTTGCCGTTTGAGTTCTGTGAGCTCAATATCGGAATTCGCCTTCAAAAGCCGATGGATAACAGTGTAATTGCTGCGCTCCTCAGTCCAATCACTCATATCCGGGACAAACAAAACGATCAATAGGAATAGAAGGATGTTAAATTTCGCACCAATCTGGAGATGACGGAAGTGAAAGACCAATTCGGGACTAGGGTGGTGGCAAGGGATAGGCTGGCCGCGTGGATGAACCACTCGGCGGCTCGGGAGAGCAATTACAAAAGCCTTATCATTCGATTTATTGTTCGATATCGGCCACCCCCACCAATATCTCGAAGCGGTCGATGGTGACCTTGATGGTAAAGGAGGGAGGGAAACTCGTTTCGTACAGATCTACGAGAGAAATTTTCTAAGGTGGTTCATGAAACATTAATGTTTACCAATTTTACTGCTATGGACGTCTATTTACGTCCTTTACCTCAACCAAAAAATGCCAAAAGTCACAAGACGTCTTGTCAATTCACTTATTTGTTTCGGAGCCAGTTCATTCAGTGGCGGCTCTGTTTTAACTTTGAAGTCTAGCTTATTCCTTCTAATTTATAAAAAAAGTTGTAAGGTGAGGGAATAGTCAGTTTTTTCATGACTATCACTAAAATTATCACTATCACTAAAAAAATCACAACCGAAGAAAATACACATGGAAGATGCCAGGAGACAGAGGAAGATTTCAAATAGACTACATTTTAGTGAAGCAGAGGTTCAGGAATCAGGTGAAGGACTGCAAAAGCTACCCGGGTGCAGACATCGACAGCGACCATAATTTAGTGATGATGAAATGCCATCTAAAATTCAAGAGATTGAAGAAAACAGTAAAGAACATTTGGCAAGTAGAAAAACTAAAGGAGACTCAAAATCAGCTGGAATTTCAAAAAGCAGTAGAAAACAACATAGGAGAGGACCTGACTGAGAAACCAGTAGAAGAGCGTTGGGAAAACATTAAATGTGGACTACAAAAAGCCGCAAAAGAAGTTCTTGGAAGAAGTAAGGTTGTTAAGAAGAAACCATGGATCACGGAAGAAGTCTTAGTGCTGATTGAAGAAAGAAGAAAGTACAAGAATGCGAAAACTGAAGAAGGGCAGCTTTGCTACAAAAGAATAAGGAACGAAGTAAGTCGCAAAGCCAGGAAAGCTAGAGAAATGTGGATGAACAATCTGTGCGAAGATGTACAAAACAACCTTACCATTGGAAAGGTGGAAGCTGCCTATAGGATAGTGAGGAACCACTTCAAGGAACGGAGTGCAAGATGCAATGCTATAAGGGACAAGAATGGAGAACTTTTGATTGAAAATGAAGACAAAGTGAAGAGATGGAAAGAATATCTCGAAGAGTTATACAACGGGAACGACCTCAGCACGAAAGTGATTGAAGAGGAAAGCGAAGTCGAGAAGGATGATATGGGAGCTTCAATATTGAGATCGGAATTCGACGCAGCAGTAAGGGACCTTCGGATGAATAAGGCTTCTGGAATTGATGATATACCCGCAGAACTGATAAGGAATGCGGGAGAGAGGACATTGGCCCAACTTTATAATGTCATCTGCGACATGTACTCAACAGGAGAAATACCCAGGGACTTCGAGAAAAACATCATCATTCCTATTCCCAAAAAGAAGAGAGCAGAGAAATGCGAAAATTTTAGGACTATAAGCCTGACGACACATGCATCGAAGATATTGACAAGGATCATCTACAGAAGAATAGAACGAAAAGCAGAGGAGTTCCTGGATGAAGATCAATTCGGATTCAGGAAAGGTAAGGGTACAAGAGAAGCAATATTGGCCCTTAGGCTGCTTATAGAGAAGAGAATGGAGAAGAACAAACCGACCTTCATTGCATTTGTGGATTTAGAGAAGGCTTTCGACAACGTGGACTGGAATTCAATGCTTGATATTCTGAAAGGAATTGGAGTTTCCTACAATGATCGAAGAATTATCCACAGTTTGTATAAAAACCAAGTAGCTGTGATTAAATCTGGACCCAGCTGTGAAGAAGCAAGAATAAGGAAAGGAGTGAGACAAGGCTGTGCACTGTCTCCCGTAATTTTTAATGTTTACATTGAGAGAGCCATCAATGAAGTCAAGGAGAAGTGTTCTGGAGTGAACATCCACGGAGAAACAATCAGCATGCTACGATTCGCTGATGACATAGCTCTCATAGCAGAGACAGAGAAGGAGCTGAATAAGATGCTAACAACCATGGAAAGGACAATGACCAGACATCAACTGAAGATCAATAAGAAGAAAACTAAGATATTGGTGTGCAGCAAAAGAGAAGAGGCCAAAACCAACGTTAAACTAGGAAAACAGAAACTGGAAGAGGTGAAAGAGTTCTGTTACCTGGGAAGCAGAGTAACCAACGATGGACGAAGCAAGAAAGAAATAGTGAGTAGAATAGCCCAGGCAAAGAGGGCATTCTATCAAAAGAAGAATCTACTAACAGCTGGAAATATAAGCTTGGAAGTAAGGAAGCAATTCATTAAAACGTATGTCTGGAGCATGTTCCTTTATGGCAGTGAGGCATGGACGATGACAGCAGCGGAGAAGAAAAGGGTAGAAGCATTCGAAATATGGTGCTATCGACGAATGATGAAGATAAAATGGATCGACCGAGTGACAAATGAAGAAGTCCTAAGAAGAGTGGGAGAAAAGAGAAGTCTACTGAAAACTATAAAAAGAAGACGGGACAACCTAATCGGCCATATCTTAAGACACGATGGCCTGATGAAGACAATCGTCGAGGGAAAAGTGAACGGGAAAAATGGAAGAGGCAGGCCTCGTATGAGTTACATGGAGCAGGTCGTAAAGGACGTGAAAGAGAGGAACTACGTTGGTGTGAAGAGGTTGGCCGATAGAAGAATCGAGTGGAGGGCTGCGTCAAACCAATCTTAGGATTGTTGACCCTTGATGATGATGACACTAAAATTAGCAGTATGCTTTGTAATTTGCTCACAATTTTGCCTCAGATTATTTTTCTCACGTAAAAATCATAAAACCTAATATTTATTTTTATCGTTTAATGAAGAAATATTTTTTTAAATATCCCATATTCTAAAAATATATTTTTCCTCTACAATTTGGGATAATTCAATGATTAAATATATAGTAAAAACTTTCATTTTCCAGAAAATATGCCATTGCTCGGAAATATACACAAATCCACAAACGTTTTATTAATGAAACGCAATACTTTAGTCAAAAGAAGAAGAGTAGAGTTTACTCCTCATAGCATTACGCAATCGCTATTACGCAAAAATATATTTTTACGTAATTTAAAAAGGCTATAAATAATTTAGAAGAATGCCAATAAGAATCAGTATTTTTGGGCGCCATCAAATCACATGAACATGAGTAAAAGTGTTAAAAAACTCGGGTAATACCATAATGTTACAAGGGCACATTTATCATCAATGTTTTCCGAGAATGAGGAAGAATGAGAATGCCAATGGAAATATTTACAAAATATACTGCTATAAATACCGTCATGGAGTGGCTAAAATGCCTACCACGAGTTTGTGAGCCTGAATTTCAGGAGCGTCAGATTTTTTTTCCTGAGTGTAAGAAACCCACTGGTCTCTACTTGACTGCTGTATAAAGACCACGTGACGTAGTAACAGTAAATTGCGGCTTTGAGTGTTCCAACAGTTTTGGTTATACTGTACAGTCTAACATAAGAATATAATAATCCCAAGACAAACACACAACATCCATCACCTAGGTGAAATTCAAATCCGCGATCTTCGGGGTACCAGGGGGGTTGTGTTTGAAACCGTCGGGATTATCTCGAACAGGTAACCAAGGAGTCACGTGGTACAAGCACGAATGGTTTGCAAATTTATTGCGTCTGAATTGCTCGTAATAATATCATTCATTGTTTTAACTTTAGTTTTTCTCACTTTTTCTCGCACCATATTTGCGAATCATTCGTGTTTATATCACGTGACTCCGTGGTTACCTAATCGAGATTATCCTGACGGTTTCAAACACAACCCCCCAGGCCGAAGTTTTACCTTAATGGATGCCAATGTCGACGAAACCACTACAACTTAAGTATTCCGTCCATCGGATCAGATGCCAAGCCGTAAACCCCTTGGGCCATTACGTTTAGAGTAGACTAATGCCGACGGTGGGTATCTTTGCACCTACATAATACCCTGCAAGCCTCCGCAAGTGTGTGTAGCAAGGGGTTAGCTAACATCAGGCATGTACCATCAGCAATAGAGAATAAGATTACACTTGCTACCATGCATGCATGTAAACAATATAACTCTGTGCGTACACTACTTACCTGCAACTGAGAGGCACATGCTACCAACCCGTGGAAAATAGTAGACTCGCAGCTACGAGACACGTGACATTTTGCCTGCAAATGAGATGAGAGAAAATTGTTAGTTTATTCACGTTAATTGAATAGTTATGGATTATTCAAGCAGTACAAAAAAATAAATTATTAACTCATAATTCTTAGAGCATGCATGAGTTAGTTGTGTTAATCCATGTACACATTGAAAAATACCTGCCTACATTATAATTTCTACATCAAAATCAAAGACACCTTCGCTGTAACCCTTCTTTCGCTCCTCTGTAAAGAATGACACCGAAATCGCAAGGTAGTACGTGAAATCGTTAGGTGGAAACGAAAACTGAATTTTGGTGAAAAAATTAATCTTCTAACCAGATTCATTCACTCATAAAAGGCGTTTTCAACCCGAACGTTTGTTTTTGATAGGTGAGGGTAGAGCTCACCCAGTATTAATCCATTGGCGTGTGAAATTCACACATTCAGGGTAGGGGGGCCAGATCCTTTCCTTGGGCCAACTGCGATTTCTTACGATATTCTAGCACGCAGAAAATCGAACCGCGAGGATATTAGGTGGGGATGTCCAGAAGGCTTCTTTCCCGGGATTTAAACCCGGGACCCTCCGGTTAGCAGCTCAGCGCTCTACCCACAAGGTAATCACGACCCCTCATGCACTCATAAATCAAAAAATTAAAATAAGCAAAAGGTGACGCCTACTGAGGAAGCTGCTTTGAGATCATTAACGTCATCCACCTACCGTCCTTGATTGCCTTTAGGGAGAGGGAAGGGAGTGGAGGGAGTGGAGGGAGTGGAGGGGGGGATGTCGGAAGGTCTTTTCGCACAGATCCTGTCGCAACCGCTTCCGTAGGCAAAGTCAGCTGTGTGTCCCCCACTGCGATAAGGCGAAGTAGCTTCGCGGGCTCAGTAGTGATTGATTGGACAAAGTGGATGACGCAAGAGGTCGCATGCACGTTGCACGCCCATTTTTCCGAAAGAGTTAAAAACATCAGTTTTTCGCCTCTTATAACTCGAGAACTAATCGGAAAAACGGAAAATACGAGTCTTTTCATTTTACAAACTCTTATCGGATTCGGCAATAAAATAAATATGATAAACGACTCCATTCCACCCATTCCCAATTACACATTGCTACATGGCCACAGAACCAAATGTGAAGACCATGGCCACATTGATACATGGTCACCACCACTGAATAACTACCTAATTACTAAAATCAATTAGAGTATTGGGTATTTTAAGTGTGAGATGTACTGCAATAAGCAAGCAGTGATGTAAGTAAGAAGCCCCAGAATGTAAGAGAGACGAAACGTAGACCTCATATTATCGTTTTTCCATTTGAAAAGCTGCCAAATTGCCACATGACTTGGCCTCTTAATAATGGCGAATGTAAAAACACTCCATTCAGGATCTCGTTGGAGGCTATATTGCTTATTCTCTCCAAGAATAACAATGACATGATGACAAGGATTGCTGCTCACAGACAGCCCTTAGGATCAGCTACATAACAAGCCCATCTTCTTGGACATAAAACGTGGATGAGAGCGCTCCTTCGGGTTCAGATTCCATTCACAAATAAAATTATGTATAAAATCTTGTAAAGCTTTTACATTGGGTTAGCAGTGGCAAGATGCGTGGCAATTATTGTGATTCGTAGCATGGAGTATATTTAACTGCTAGCATCAAAGAAGATTCATCTCACCAGAGAAGTATGTTTCTTCATTCGAACAATGTGGTCTAGAATGTTATTGCATAAATAAGATATAATTTTACTACTTTTCCATATACTTCAAAACAATAATCGAAAGAGAGATTAGCGTGCGTTAATCAATTCCCCTTCAGACTCAGACATTTCTCAGTCACAAGAGTAAAATCAAGTTATGAAGCATCAAAATTGTGGAAAAAAATGATTAGAATTAGGAAATAAACTCTAAAACTTTCGCTTTTTAGTATATTACTACACCTAAGGATAGAATTACACCCAAAACCGGTAGTGATTAGTGATCAAAATGGGAAGCCACATATTTTTTTTATTATGCTGCACATATATCTTTCCACAGTTTGCACATATTTTAAAATGGACGTTCTCTTATCTTTCATATTCGGAGCACTGAAGAAAAAATAAAAACGGGGGAATTAGGATGTGCAGGGCAACGCTGCCTGACAGTAGCCTGACATAGCATGGCCTTGGTTTTATGGTATCACAAAACGCTGAAATGAGACTGCTATGCGAATAAACTGAAATTTCTACACTGGTTACATGTTAGGTAGCAGATGCAGGCAGAAACGCTTACTACTACATGTGAGTTAGTCTTCTGTGGCACGTAAACTTTCAAATGGCCACTTGAGTTTCAAATGGCCACTAAAAATATCAAAATATAAGCACAAGAGAACTTTTATAATAGGTTGAGCATAAATCTTTGAGAATTAAAGTCATGCTCTCATCTACATTAAATGCCAATTCTTACCCTATTGAAGCAAAAATGACAATATATGAATCTAATGCCAGACATGTAACAAATGTACACCGTACTAGGTAAGGCAGGCGTTAACAACAAACAATACTCTCCGGAGAATGACTAGAAATATATGAAAGGAAATGTTGCAAGGAAATATTAAAAATCCCAAAAAGAGCAAAGATTAAAGGTGCGTATAACATTAAAAACAATTCCCCAATAGCAGTTTTAAAGTAGATTAGAGGAAAATAAGAAGAAAGGATGTAAAGCGATAACGCCTCTACATACAAAACCCTGAAAATATCCAAATATGATACAAAGAATTTTTGCCGGAGACCGTACAACACAAAATAATTAGGAAGACAAATTCATAAATGGCAGGATAAGTCGAAAGTGGTCACAGGGGGAAGATATAATGAATGAATTGCCACTGAAATAAAACCGTGTAGCAGCGCTTTACACACCCGAAAAAAATGAAAATCACAAATAAACATGTTAAACAAAAAAGTTGTTACTTGGCTAAATAAAATCATCATAATAAATGAATAAGTTAAACATATACAGGTTCTCTTTCTTTTCACCATTTAATAAATATTTTTTACATCAATACGACCTCTAAATGATTAAAACCCAGGTACGTTCCGGAAACATAAAGCGATTGCTAAGAAAAAATGAGAAATGGCAGTTTCGAGAAGTTATCCAACCATTACCAATCCGACCTCAACAAACAGGAACCTGATGACAGCGAAGCAGCTAGACAAACAGTGTTTTGACAATGGTCCCAAATGTAAACTGAATAGATTGACTGAGGTTGATAAAACTCCACCAGGAGATTTCGTCTCCCAAAGGTTGATGAGAATCTTCCAAGATTATTCCCAAACTGAATTTCGCACAGTAGCAGTAAGCGGTGCGTTACGTCAAGAACTACCAAACATCTTGGATCGGGTTGGTTTGTTGGTCAGAGTATTTGCATCCTAAACCAAAGCCCCAGTTTGAATTCTAGAATTGATCAAGATTTTCCAATGGAGTCCCTATACCTAATTGAGGGCTGTGGGAGATTTTTTCATGCACAGAAATCCATCACGCATAGGGATTCAAAGGTATTTTTTTTAAAATACCCTTGAAGCCATTAGTCAACAACTCGCTAATGACAACTCCGGGTTTTTCTCCATTATTCTCTGTTCAAAAAGTTTCAACTTCAATAATCTATATTGTATATCACGCCCCATACAAAAATAAGAATAATTAATAACCTGTATGCTCAATTACTTCAAAATATGCACTCCGCTAAATAGCTGCAGATAATGACTGAATAATGAGCTTGTTACAATATAATGCAAATAAATATTTCAGTAAAATAAAATTACAACCACCCAAGCAGGGCTTTGAATTTCAAGAGTAAAATACGTTTATAAGGTCGCTTGCATTACTTTTAATCGTACAGTGACGTCTTCCATAAGCAATTGAGTATTAGCAGTCCTGAAGTAATTTACTAAACATGCAATTTCTTAAAAATAAAAATGAATAGTTAATCCTGATGAAGCCTCACGGAGAAAGGAAGCTAAGTTGTGCACATAATGCTGCGATGTTTACATATATTAATTTCGTAATGGATTCTGCATTGGTTCCTTCAGAGAAGAGGTACAGACAAGCATGACACTTTGGAAAAATTAGGTACTTTGCAGTTCATTTGAATAACAAACCAAAATACGTTAAATAGAAACGTAACTTAGTTTTCCCACGTAAAAATTATTTATTACACGACCCGGGTTTCGTCGAGGATCGATGAAAAATCTACTTCAATTATGAAGAGGTTCCACAAAGTTACGTTGGATACAGTAACGATACGATAACTAAACCAAAGCACTTTCAAGGGTCCAGTACTTGCCGCGATAACCTTAACGGATTTACGTGCAGAAAATGTACACCAGCATAATTTCCGCAGAAAAAAAAATAATTCCCTTTGAACAAATTGATAGAGCACTTATGAAGAAATTAGAGGGTTCCGGGTTAGAGCCCCGGAAAAGGCAAATTATTTTTTTCTCATTATTCTGCTATTGCGCACTTTCAAGTTATTTCAATTTTAAAATTTCCTTTTGCAATGTTGTCTGTTCTTTCCTCTCCTAGAATAAGGCAATTATGAATTACGAGAAAATCATATGATAAAATTAGAATATTAACAATGAATGTGTATATCACTACAAAGATTCATAGCTCCACTGCATTTTTGATTCAATGCAAGAACAAGGACCAATAGACAGAAGTAGTTATCACGCTATTAATTGAACTTATAAACAAACAGTAAATTGAAAAAAAAACAAATGAATGGTTTACAAATTCCAGAAAGCCAACTAGAGCATGTGTTTACAAACAAGTTTTAGTCTCAATCGCTAAGTTGCAAACTAGCAATGAAAAACCATAACGAAAGTACTCGATTATCTGCTAAATAGCAAGGTTTACTCAGATATAAAAGTTATTCAACTTTATCGCCAATCGAACCTGGGTCCAAAGGTCCCAACATCTAGATTCTTTAAAGACCCTAGATACACCATTTATAAGGACTCCTTGGTAGCTTATCTGCCTAAAGCACTGGGCCGGAAATCGAGGTATATAGGTTAGATTATCAAATTATTTTTTATCCACGTTCAAAAATATTTTATTCTGTGCTGGAAACAATCAACTGCGCACTAAAACATAAAAATGACGCAGCACACTTTCCACAGTTATGCTCAATATTATTTGTCTTTATCTGAACTATTGATCTAAAATGCAACACGTGCTCAACCCATAGAGGCTAAGGGGAGAGTTCAAAAGGAAGTTTAGTACGCTGAACAACGACGATTATGAAAACCAGATCATATCAGAAAGACATTAGGCAGAAGATTTTTTGCTGAATAGAATCTTCCTGAATAAACATCAATGATTGAAAATTATTAAATACAAAGCGTGAAAAACTTGTTTGGATATTTCGTTATACTAGGGTAAAAAATTACATTTTTTCTTCATCATGTCGGCAGGTATAAAAATCTTTGATAACCTGTTTACTCGGCTCATTATATTGGATGGAAAAATAATAAAGTCGTAATTTAGTACAGGAAAAAAGATATTAAACCGGGAGTCTTTACTTTCCGGATCGACGGAAGAGTGTAAGGAAATTAATATAGAAAATTTGACGGAGAGAAAAAACTGCATGGGATGACCCCTTATAAGGCAAAGAGTTCCTGAAGGCTGTTATTGAAGGGTACACGTTAAGTGGGGTTGAAGGGATGAAGATAACAAGATTTCGGACGTAATGAAGTGAAGTTGAAGTCCTCTAATTGGAAAGATGTAGGATTAACACAGTTCGGGCCGGAGAGGCTAAAGATGATATAACGATAAGAACACAGAAAATATTTGACAGAAAAAGCTCAAAAACAATCATTTTCTGTTAAAATACACCAATTCTATAAGATAGATGCACGTTTACTCTAATCGCAAAACCTGGAGTTGAACAAATATATTAATGAAAAATAATCTATGCTTAGGACCTGAATATTTTAAACTAAACCAGTATATGTTTATAGCCATCTCAGAGATTCATTATTTTTCTTACGGAACTGACCATTTTATCGATACAGAACTATATTCTTCATATCGATACAATTATTATTAATTTAGACGGTTTACCAAGAAATATGAGATTGTTCACTTACACGCACTTGCTTACAGAAATCAATAAAGAAGGTGGATAACATTTTGACGGAACTTTCACAGATGCTATATCTTCTAAACAGAAGTATTTTTTCTCAAAAACAGGATGCCTTTGATATATAGACATCTGAGTTATATAGAGACTAGTATGATCTAGACCGTCTAGACTAGTCAAACATGCTTGTATATTGTTACCCTACGAGGCACAAATTCGATTAGAGCCATTTTTATACTTTTTTCGTATTATATTTCATGACAACTTAACCCTTGAACGTCTTCACTCTTCTAAAAAAAAAAAATATTTTTATCACTGAATTCACTCTAATCAAACCTACAAAATATCATATCCCGCCTTATTCACGTAAAATAGATTTCCCATATCTTACTTTTCTACTTGCTCTTCCGTATACCCGGCCACGTTAATAATGGAAATGACAATTGTAAAATACCCTTCAAAGAGGAAGGGAAAAGTATATAAAATAACTACAAATCCTTCCCAAATATTTTGCCTGCCCACAGAGCATACTTCTCATTTCATCAAACCTTCAAAAATGGTGAAGCTGACCGCAGAAGGTCGGACTTTTATCGGCCTCCGCGGGCACCGCCGACGGCTTGAGTTTACCTGGACGAGGCCACAGCAAAAAAAATAAAACGTATCGATCCCTTACCCAGAGGAGAGGATACAGTCACTTCACCCTTCATTTCATATGAGCTGAACAAATAAAAAAAGGCGAGGGAAATGTTAAGGGGATGGAAAGGAGAGGAGGGGATTCTGCGTCGATGGTTGAAAAGCGAGTTCCAAAGTCTATATTTCCATCCTCCCTTACAATACAAGCGGTATCAGAGGTTGTCTCAATCTCCATACCTCCAAACGCATTACTCTGAAGAGCACCGGGCAGGCATTTCATTTTTTTTCCGTATCCCATCATGAAAACAATGAAATTTGTGTGCAACAAGAAAGAGTAGGACAAAACCAACGTCCAACTTGGAAAAAAAAACTGGAAGAGGTGTAAGAGTTACCTAAAGAGGACGAAGCCAGATACAAATAGTTAGTAGAATAGCTCAGGCAAAGAGGGCATCCTACCAAAAGAAGAATCTACTTACAGCTGGAAGTACAAGCGTAGAAGCAGTAAAGCATAGACGATGACAGCAGCGGAGAAGAAAAGTGTGGAAGCATTCGAAATGTGGTGCTACAGAAGAATTATGAATATGAAATGGATCGGCCGAGTAAGTAACGAGGAAGTCCTGAGAAGAGTGGAAATAAAGAGAAGTCTGCTGAAAACTAAGAAGGAAGACGGGACAGCTTAAACGGCCACATCTTAAGACACGATGGCCTGATAAAGACAATTGCCGAGGGAAAGGTGAACGACAAGATAAGAAAAGGCAGGCCTCGTATGAGAAACATGGAACAGGTTGTGACGGAAGTAAAAGAGGAGAATTACGTCAATATGAAAAGGTTGGCTGGTGAAAGAATCGAGTTGAAAGCTGCGTCAAACCAATCCTAGGAGTATTGACCCATGATGATGACGATCCCATCATGCAAACTCACCCTTCTTCCACCCGCGCAAGATCTTCACTAGAACGTCTTCAGACCCCTCTCCGCCTTAAGGAGAGAGTAGAGGAGGAAGGAGTTTGGTCGGTGGGAAGGAGATGTCCTCCTTTTCCTCCACCTTTTTGTGTTTCCCACAGAGAGAGAGAGACTTAGTGGAGAAGAGACCGAATTGAATTACGAGATTGAAAAGGATCGAGTTCCCACGGAAGGCGAAAGATTGTGGCAGAAGAGGCAAAGGAAATGGAGACTCAAAGAGGAAGTGGGACAGATAGTAGAGAAGCAACGAATTTGGAAGGGTGGTTACGTGGGCACTAACTCCTACGTGGGGTGATTTCAGGGAAGGAGGTTCACTTCCGAAGAAGCAGGATTCTTTTTCTCATGCAATCGCCCCCCTCCTCCCGAATGCTTCTGCGTTCCATCTCGACTCTTTTTAGATCTTCCCTTCGATACATGATTGATCGAGCTGTATGTATTCGGTCAGTCAATACTTTGCAATCACAGCGCTTTACCCTACGGATTAAAAACAGGAGTTTATCCTTGAAAGTAAGTTTTCAAAGTAAACCAAAGTAATATGAGTTTCATGGGAAAAGAAGTGAAAACTCAAAATTAGGAGAGCAACAAACTGAAACCGATGGATCATTTAATTTCCTCGGGAAGTACTTCGGATGAAGATGAACATAGTAAAGAAATTTGGCACACTGCTGGAAGCGGAATACATTACGGAAGTCCATTTCTAGTAGGTGAAGAAAGGAAGCCGAGTAACCAACGATGGACGAAGCAAGAAAGAAATAGTTAGTAAAATAGCCCAGGCAAAGACGGCATTCTATGAAAAGAAGAATCCCCTTACAGTTGGAAATAAAAGCGTAGAAGTAAAGAAGTTTTCAAATGAAGATAAGTATTAGAATAGAAGTAATAGCGCGAAATCGATCTCCTGAGTCAGTTATTGTATTTCAAATTACAGTCATTGCCGGAATGGGAATACAAAACTCATGAAATGCAATTCCACTCTCCACATTCAAGAGAAAATTTATTTTTGGTGCGAAAGAGGTGCAAGGCACGACATCATTTAGAATGGCAGGAAAATTCAGATAAATTTAATTTTATTTCAGATTCAATTTATGGTTTCAGGCGTTACTTTCGGGGATTTGCTTGCATACATAATGAATGATAGAATAAACTTGGTATGATGACATTAATCGTCAAAGCCAAGGTCGTAGTGTGAGATAAATAATTGTGGAAATACCAAGTTTTATTCTATCATTCATTATACATACTTTCAAATTGATTAACTGATATTTTCACCGTGCAGAGACATCTCCAAAGTATTATGTAACATTTTGCAACGAGTATAAATTCACATTAGTCCGCAGCATTTCTTACAACTGGAACGCAGAAACACGCACACAATCTTAGACCAAATCCAATGTTTGTTTCAAAATACTTGTCCTGATTAGTAACAGCTTCCGGCGTTACTCAGTGGAATTTATCCATCATATAGGCAGAACTACAACACTGAAATTCCACATATAAATAATATTTAATGCACGACCCGGGTTTCGTCACAGCTTATCATCATCAGGTAAATTATGCTACGCTATGGCGAAACGCGGGTCGTTTATTAAATACAATTTACACGTGGAATTACAATGTTGTAATGTCTATCCCCATGTCCTGATTAGATTAAATAAGCAATTTCAAACGGTGGATTGTATAAAAAAATTACGTCAGTGCAATGAACAGGGAAAGGCATTTTTTAACAACGCATTTTATGGAATTCTGATGAAATCCCTATGTATTCATGTGCTTTGTAATATCATGCTAAAAAGGTATCGAGGGGCAGTTATTAAATTTAAGGATTGCAACAGAAAGCCCTCACTTTAGGTTAATTTACGATCGCTCACACACTTCGGTGAAATAAAAATTTCTCCGCTATATAAAAAGATAGCATTTCAAAACTGGGGTGTCGCAGAATTTGTTCTTGGTCGCATTATAATACACATGTTCTGAACGTATTCAATATGTAATTGTCTAATACATAGGTTTAATTTAAATCGATTGGTATTTAGAACTACTGGCGATCGCTTGTCGCCGCGGCGTGGTTTAACCCGTGCAGTGTTGCCTTGCCGAGGTTGTAAATATATGAAAATGAGTTTTAAAAATTAAGGTCTGCTATTCAATAACGCAGAATGAAATAAGGAAAATTAAGGTGTGATTAGTTTTTCTGTAGGCCTATCTATTAATTTGTTATTCGTATTCAAACTCAAGTTCACATGAATTCTGCGCCGAGAGTAGTTTCCATCATAAAAGCTAACAGAATTCATTAATTGCGATTCGTGCCCAACCATAAATGTAAGCATTCATTATCCGCAATTAATTGGATTATGAAATCCAAGTTTACTAGAAAATCAGAAGTTAATTTTAAGTTTATTTGAAAAAACCTCGTAATGGCGGGAGTGTGCAGCCTTGTGAATGACGTAACAGGTAAGTCGACGTAACATACTTTAAGTTGTTTGGTATAGGGAATATTCGTCTCCTGAACTTACCATTGGATTTCACAGTTCATAAGCTCGAGTAAACATGTATTGATAATCGCCTATGTAAGTTATCAAGGCTCGGAAAGTTCTTCTCCATTAAACATTGTATTAATAGTCGTTTTTTACGCTTCTACGCTTCCTGCTCGCGGTTCTCGGCTACCGCGAAGCATGGCGTGAACTAGGCCTGACTATGGGCCAAGTTCACTTTAGCTTAAAAGGGGAGTGTCCGAGTTTCGGGTCTAGTGTTTTGACGAAATTTGCCAGGCAGGTAATCCTTGATTAGTTATTTACGAATCACCCCCCATATAGGGTTATATATCCAGTAACTTCGTCAAAAAACGAGTTTGAAATATTTTATAGCCTATATAAAGCTAATAAATAGTAATGTTTAATCAGTGCAGTTTGGGTTAGGGGTAAAGTACTCGCTTCACAATGACGACGTCCTTGGTTCGAGACTGTCCGTCATCAATTTTTTTGTACGTAAAATACTTAAAATGCATCCCGGGTAAACAGATTAAAAATATGGAAGAAGAGTTCTCGGGTTTCCAACCGGGTCCAAGTGTTTTTAGGCACCAACGTTTCGAAGGCTAAGTCCGCCATCGTCTTCACCCTGAAGACACCTAAGTAGGTGAACCCTGAAGTACCTAAAAACACTTGGACCCGGTTGGAAACCCGAGAACTCTTCTTCCAGTCTATTCGCCGGGAAAAACTGAGATCCTTCAGATTAAAAATATGTAAAACCAGGGACAGTCGTACCACGAAACTGCGATGAAAAAAAATGGAGGCGGAGAGTCTCGAACGAACGTCAACATTTACTCCTAACCCAAACTGCTCTGATTAAACATTACTAATTATTAGCTTTACATTGGCAATAAAATATTTCAAACTCGTTTTTTGACGAAGTTACTGGATATTTAACCCTATGTGGGTGATGATTCGTAAATAACTAATCAAGGACTACCTGCCTGGCAAATTTCGTCAAAATCCTAGACCCGAAACTCGGACACTGCCCTTGTTAGTCAAATGAATACTAACTGTTTTCAAATCATTAAACTGAATAAATAATTTTAAGTTCAATTACTAAAAGGGAATAAAACTAAATTAACTAAATAATTGCTCCTCAGGTTCTTATTAATAAGCTTTCACGTATTACACCCTCTATCTATCGTTAGAAGCTCCGCAGCACTACCTAGCGACTGGGAAAGGAAAAATTGCACGTGTCTTTGACGTCACACGTATAACTGACCCGCACGCAACAGTCTGTCGTCGAGTTTTCACGCCGTTGAAAGTTTTAACTTTTAAATTAAAGAGGAACAATACTAATGTCATTTTCTATTACCGCTAAAGCACCTGAGCATATACAAGGTATTAATATTATTTTTTTGTTCGTGGTGGCAATGCGCCACAAATATTTCAAAAATAGTCTTAGAAACAATTCTTGTTATGTTGTGCTGTTATGTTGTGCTGTTATGATGTTTAAAACCATGGCTACTGAACGTAGCAAATGCAAATTGTTTCTTATCTTAAAATAGGTTGTTGCTGCAATCTCAATTGCAAGTATATTTTCTACTGAGTTATATAGAAAACCTACCCTAAAGTTATATGTTTGTATGTATGTTGCTATGTGCAAGGTATCTATGTTTATGTGTTATGTTGAAAGGCATTGTAAGCTGGGCCAGAAGTACATTTTTCTGTTTTGAAAGTGTCCCTACCTTCAGGCCGATTGCCTTGGGGGACACTTAGCTCCAAACTAACTTCAATGTGTGTGTTTGTTATAAAAATATTTCTTTGTTACGAAACAATACATTTCTATTTCTTTCTATTTTTATTAATTGGGCGGCTTAAAAAAGTAATCCAAAGATTATAAACTTTTGATCGAGACAATAAAAAATAGGAAATTACCATATTCTAATTAAAAATAGCACGCTTCCACGGCTAAAGGGTAAAATACAACATTCATTCAACCTCAAACACATGGCCAACGGCCATACCAAACGATTCCACTATGTTCTAATCACTGCAAGAATATTGAAGGAGTTTCTGTAACAGTCAGTTGGTCTACGTTGAAGACGAGTGATGCACAGAACATGATGACCTAAAAGGTAACATCAACCTACAAGTTTAATCGGTTGCTGCTACTGAGGACAAGAATATAGGCCATTGGGTGCTGACCGCACGAAGTGTATGACAAACGTTAAGGAAATTATGATTGTAGAATATTTACTTTGTAAAAAAAAGTTATGAAGGTGAACTCCTTTGTGAGACAGAATATTGAGGAACAAAGTGACCCAGAAATACTCACTCAAAATGAGACTCATCAGTGCATTCAAAACTCTACTACACCTCAGGTATCAGTTTCCATGTTTATGGCACTTCATGTTAGAAATACGTAAATATTAAAATGTTAGCTAAAAGGAGAGTTAAATGGAGAGCTGCAAAAAACTTATCTCAGAATTGTTGACTGATGATGATGTTAAGGCTCCTAAGACCGACCTGACTCCGACCAACGTCTCGTTTAATCCTTGATGCACGGTAAAATTTTACTTTTCTTGATGCCTGACAGCATTCTAATCTTTGAAGTATAGGTATTTGTTTCTCCTTCTCTCTGGAGTCTTTCCATCTCCACTACATTCTCTCTACTCTCTGAGTCTACTATTCATTACCTTACTTTGTTTTCCGCCTTGCTCAGTGTAGAAGTTTTTTCCATTTCCTTTTTTCCATCCATCATCATCCATCCGCTTTCCATCATTTATTCTGTTACCGATGGTTTCTTGATCCTTCTACCGTCTATTTTTCGTACTGTTTCTCAGCTACTCTTTTTATCCCCGTCATTGATATACATCTCACCCTTCCTCAACTGTACCTCTTCCTTCACGCATTTGTCAATCAACTCCTAATATTCTCCCCACCTCATTCCAGTCAGGACCATTAAGTATCAAATATGCTCGTGATAAAACTTCAAAGTTTTGTTTAGCTGATAAGAATGAGATTGTTTCTCTATCAAAGAAGAGCAGAGAGTGTTAAGAGTGCAATTTCAAATAATTTAACGTATTCTAAATCTTAATCTTGAAATATTTGAACAAGTGTATTGCCATTGACAGCTAAGAAGAATCAGTGTACGTGGAATTCCGTGATTTTATTCCGGAAAAAGGGAGATTCTCGTCGGCAAATTACCAAGAGAAGATCGGGAAACTTGACCGAAACCTCAGATTTCACTCCTGGGACACGTGAACTTTCGGTTCTAGCATTTTCGCCGGCTAGAGTAAAGAAATTCCCACACCTCTCTCAAAATCTTCTCCTGCATATCGGAAAACTAATATCGGCTTTGCACCCATCGCTCCTTCCCATCCTCATATCCTGTCGGATAATAACTCCCCGTTCGGCAATTTAACTCCGGAAAAGAAAAAATTTGACGAAAAGATGATATTGAAAGTGCTTTCCTTCGTCGGAGCCATCGCAGCCGGAAAGACTCTGAAGGGAGGAGAAGAGATAGAAAACCACACTGAGCGGCGGAGATTAAACCAATGTGGCCAATTTAACTCTCTAAGGGGATAAAAGAAAAAGCAATTCGGATACGCTTCCTTCCATGTGGGTGTACTATACTATAGTGTGCGGGCTATTAAAACTTGGAAATTCTGAGATCCTTTCGTGCAGTAGCTATCTTTCAAAAGGGGCTTTCATTTTCTAAGTTTTCACCCTCTAAGAAGTGGGTGGGTTTACAAGCAGAAACTATAAATTATAACGGAATTCCCACTGATAAAAAATATTCACACTGACCTAAACTTCAACTATGAACTCCCAGACTTCCTGTCCATTGTTTTAACCAGTTAATTTACCAATGCGTCCTTATCCCTATGGTTTTATTGAGGATCTATAAGAACGAGATGTTGCAAGAACATACAATTTCACGGAGAACCCTTAGTCACGGGCAGAAGTTGTGCTTCTATGCATTGTTCATGAAAATTCGGCTATTCTGCATATCAGCGGTTCACTCTGCTAAGGCCTTTACGGCAGGTTCGCAACTACTTATTTTGTCATAATTATGATGGTAAATTTAGCCGATTATACTTCACGGTCATATATGTTTATTCCGGATGCATACTTTGTTTTAAAAATTGATTTTACTATGCCAAGATTCCGGCTCGAATGTTTAATTGTATATTTTGTTTATAAAGACCCAAACCTATCATTGAAAGTCTCCATAATTGGCGCTGTATTAGTAAGTTTATGAAGGGCTTCAAATTTTGTACTTTTCTGCATTCGTTCGTGGGTCAATACGTTTTCGTTTCTTAACTTCAAGTCTATTTAGCTATCTAGTGTTTCAAAGTTCCTACCTAGCGCCACGTACAAAAGTATGGACCATAAGAATGCTTCGTATTTAAACCTCGTCTACGATCGTCCATGGCCTCGTACCCTCAAAGTGTCATGCAGGGTATTCATTTGTTTTTTATAAGGATTTTAATTCCCTTTGGCGGTGCAGAGTGAGAGTAAACTGCGTGAAACCTTTACTCAAACACCAAAAGATTTACTCTTCAGCATGACGATAACTTTTTAAACACGATGCATAGTAAATGTATCACTTGTTCTGATAGTAATCATAATGTACTAAATCGAGCCCATTTTAACGAAAATTCGAAAATTATTATGAGTGAGAATGTTACCATGTGTTTTTTTTAAGATTGCATACACGGCTAAGAGAGAAAGCAAAGGTATAATCGTATTTGTTATAACCTGCATGCTCAGCACGCAACAAAAATATTTGTATGATATTTAAAACTAAGGTATTTGAATGTAGTGTTAAAGAGAAGTGGCGAATGCCAACCCTAAATCAGGAAAACAAACTTTAGATGATGAAAGAGTATTATTATTTAAGACGCTGAATGACCAGAGATGGACCAAGCAAGAGAGAAATAGCCCAAGCGATGCGGTCATTCTACCAAAGAAGACTCTACTTACGGCTGAAATTACAGGCTCGGAAATTAAGAGTCCCTTCACTAGAACTTGCATCTGGAGCATTTTCCTTTAGGGCAGAGAGGCATGGACGATAACAGCAGTAGATGACTCTCAAGGCTGGAAGCATTCTATAAGTGGAGAAACAGAAGAATGATGAAAATCAAATGGATCGACTGAGTGACAAACGAAGAGGTCCTAAGAATAGTTGGAGAAAAGAGAAATCTGCTAACACTTTGATAAAAAAAAGCGGAAAATTCCACAGAGAAAAAAATCATTAGCCTTGTCCGGGACCTCCTGATTTCCGGACAGGTGCTCGTCCTCTTTCACTGTGTAAATTATAAAGGCTTTAACGGGGCAAAGCGAATGATATTTTTTCTCTGAGGAGTTTTCAGCTACTTTGCAATTTCAGCGGCTAATGCCGTTAAGGTTTTCGCGGCAAGTTCACGAGCTTTAAATTGGTCTTTGAAAAGAAGACGGGTAACTTAAAAGGGTATATCCTGAGACACGATGGCGATAGTCGAGGAAAAGTGAATGCGAGGAATGGCAAAGGAAGGACCCGTAAGGGATTGATGGGGAAACTTGCGAAGGATATGAAAGAGTATAATTAAGTGAATATGAAACATTTGGCCGATAGGAGAATCGGGAGGAGTATTGAGTCAAATTGATCTCATGATTCGTGATTTATGGTGATGTTGTTACCTCGAAGGTTTCCGCGGCCTTGGTTTGATGCTCCTTTCACAATTCCTAGATTGCTTCCGCGTTAGTTGGCATGATGACAACAGTTTCATTGGCTGTCCTGTCAGCGTCTTCAGGACGAAGGTCTTGAAGCCGATCGACAGTCAGTGAAACTGTTGTCATCACGGCAACTAACACAAAATAAATTCCGGAATTATTATTATTATCACTCATTACGTTACATTTGGCTCTATGCCTGGTGGTAATGGTCAACAATTCACTTTACTTAAGAAGTAGAAATTTTCTGTAATAAAACTTATGGCACATTGGAAAAAAACTGCAGTACAATAATAAGAATATAAATTTCCGTTACATTACAATTTGTGAGACAGTCCCTTTTTGAGCTCCTTATGACGTTTTAGGAAAGGGTTTAAGACTTCTGCAGGTAAATCAATCCACTCTATCGTTTTGTTTGTGAAGGAAAACTTTCCTGTATCTATAATTTGTTTCCGATCTATTTTTTTAAACCTACGGTCTCTTTTCCCTACTCGGGGTGGCTCTAGCAGCCTTTTGCTGATTTTCTCCATTCCGATTTACTTTTTACATGCATTATGATGATGATGATTTCATAAAATCTGTTCCTTTCTAATGTTAGAGTGTAGAAAAAACGTTGCAATAGAAGTTACCGTATTTCCTTGCAGAAAGAGTTGTTAGCAGTGAAAGCAGTAGTGGAAACACCATCAATATGATTGCTTACTCTTCGATAATGAGAAAATAATTATACATATACGGTGAGGAATCTCCCACTGCTACACACTTGCGGCGAATTGAAAGATAAAATATAGTCGTAAACGTAGATCCACTGTTTAGCCCACTTGAAGAAGCGCCGGAGATTAAGCGAAGCCAATATATGAGTGAGATGGGAAAAGATATTTAACCTCCTACTCCTGGGATCCGAAACACTTTGGGGCGTAAAAAGGCGAGGTAAAGTTTCGCGAGGCCAAGAAAGTAATAATAACGAGGCGGATAAGCGGAAGGGATGTTTATACGCGGGTGGAAGGGGCGGGGGGGGAAACCATATTGGTCCCGAGGGGATGAAGGAAGATGAAGCGTGGAGATCGCTGGGTTATCGAGTTTATCGTCGGTGGAATGCAAATCAGCGCTGAGGTGAAGGGAAAGAAATGGTTTTGTATATTAGTGAAAGGTTTGTTTGGGTCAGAAGTTGGGGGACCCAAGATTAATTTGCAGGAGCATATACCCTGTGGAAAGAAAATTGTTGGTAGACCAAAACGTGCAAGGAAAAGGTAGGGTTTATCTCGCACCTGTACCAGAGCAGGTGCTTGTAGTTTGAGGAAAGAACCATCCACCGATTGCTTCCCAAGAAAGGAGCGCATATGCTTCCAATATTAACCGATTTCCCCTTGAGAAAGAACTTCAATTTGTAATTGAATTCCTCTCTTTCGTTCCCTCACTTCAAGCATCAAATTGGATTCATGCCATCTTGAGGATGCCAGTGAAAAATCAATAATTTTAATAAAACAAACTTTTACAAAAATACGACAGTGAAATGTTTTACACAATTTCACGACCCGGATTTCGATGAATTATCGTCATCAACAGGTTGACTTTAAACCTGGGTCGTGAAATTGTATAAAATATTTCTTTGTCGTATTTTGTAAAAGTTTGTTTTATTAAAATTATTGACTATGAAATAGCATCAAGTGACTGAAGATAGTTGTATTTATTTTTTAGTAAAGACTTGGAAATGCATTGGTTTTCTTACCGATTAGGGCGCCGAGCACGATTTTCTACCGATTGGTGGAGTTTTCCTACTCAGAATTCCTTATATTTTAGAGACATCTTCAAGAAAATCATCATGTGATCAGTATATTTCCTGCCTCTCTAATTACTACGAAAAAGGTTTTTCTTACTCTAAAAAGTGGTCGGAATGGTAAGGTGGCTTTCCAACCGGGGTGCTCGGGTTTGAATCCCGGTAATGATTGATTTTTCACTGGTAGACCGGGTCCCTCTCGAGTGCTTTGTGGAGATCAGGTTTGGTTGCAGTAATCCCTCCAATGGATGGGACGTTAAGCCACAGATATTGACGCTGAGCCGTGAATCTCTTTCCACATTTTGTGATGAGAGCACTAATAGAATACCTTCACAGGTTTTTGTTTTTTTTTTCATTCTCTGAAAAACTTCTAACTCGGCCAAAGTACCCATGTGACCTAAATGGTTTACATGACTTAAGATACCGGTCGTCTACCCAGAGTAATTAGTGTTTCGTAATACATAATGTCATTTTCCCCTACCTCTTCCAAATTTAACCATCATTGACTTCAGTAATCGTCTCTTTCTCAAACCGTTCTCTACATCTCCTTACAATGAATATTTGAATCATTTATTTCCAAAAGGGCCCTCAGATTTTTGAAAATTTTCTGGAGACACACAAAACTGAATTTCTGCCAAAACATTTGAATTAAGAGAGCAGTTTTTTCTATAACTCAAAACTCTTTTGCTACAGCATAAATTGCTAAAATAGCTCGCTCATGTAGCATCGGTCTACACGTGAACCTGAAAACAGCGAAAAAGTCCATTTTCAACATTTTCCGAGATGAGTACTTTTATAAATCCGTATATCAATATACTATTGGCAAAACGTTTCCTTTTTTCCCATAGTAGCCACTTGATGATTCATCATTATTTTCATCTATTGCACTTTTTACATTCTCATTCTCACCCAAACCACAAAACTCTCCAATCCCCTCTCTGTAAGGGTTAAGGACTCAGGTAAAATTCACTCACCATATCAAGATCTCCACCAAAATTTTCTCTACACTTTTTATCAAGGTTCTCGCCGGTAGATTTTTTTCTGTTTTGCTGCATGGGCCATTTTACATGGAGCTTATAGTTTCAGAGGGCCATTTTAAAGGTGATGCACTGGACAAGAGGGAGAAAAAATTCCGGAATATTGAATAGGAAAAGTAGTCAACGAAAACCTCCTTACCAACTGGGCATCACCGGCCTTATTGATAATTAATGATGAAATTGCATAACAAAACAGGAGTATCTCTTCACCCCTAAATATCCCGTTGAAAACACCGAGGTGAGACTAAGTCAATGGATTACTTAAGGATTACAAGTGCCTTTCCCGAATAATGGGTTTAACATTAGATGTTGTGATTACAACAGAAACCACCGTTTTCGTCTGGTGATTTAAGCTGGCTGGGCAGCAATACTGGTACAGTGGTAAGTAAAAAGAGGTTATTTATTGTTGGCAATAATTTCCTGGATCACTTCCTCCTAGACATCTTTACGGTAGGTGGCATGATGCATGCAAATGACTTAACTAAATTCTTCGGTTCTCTTAGAACGTATTACAGACACAAACAAAGAAGTTCTGATAAGAGTGGGAGAAACGAGAACGTTAATAAAATCTTTACAAAGGAGACAGGATAGGTACTAGCAGAATTTCCAGAGAGAAAAAATTATTCATCCTGATCGAGGATCTTATCCCAAATGTTCATATTAGATTACCCTCATTAGCGGGTAAGACCGCTAACCCATTCAATGAGGCAATAAAACGCATTTTAAAACCCTAGGACTTCGACAAATCTATCAGATCACTCACTACCGGTTTCGGTTATCAATCCATTATCAGGTTTGTGAGCCTCAGACATGTACCGGATGTTTATGAATAGAGTGCAGGGGATCTTGAGAAATACACTATGGAGAGGTGAGTCAATTTTTTTTACTGTATGAGTGGCCGTCACAAGGGTACTACTACTACCCCCCACTACACTCGTGGCCCCTCCCTCCATAAAGAATATCCCATGATAGATGTATGAACAGATTGTCCCAGATATTTCCATGAATGGCAAATTTGTATATTTTACACAAGAGATTTTTCCTCTTTTTAGAAATTTTTTTAACATAGTATTCATGAATGATATCCACTCAGCAGATAAATCCTCGATGATGAAATATAACTGACGAAATCGCCAGACCGTTCTCAAGCAGTAATTGCCTGTTACGCACACACAATAATGCATCGGACGTCGGTACTGAAACCTTTCCTATTCCCCATTTCCTTCAACATACTGCCTTACATTGCTCCCCCTGCTCTGGATTATGACCTCCATCTTTTGAATTTTACCTTGCCCTTCCTGTTCTAAAAAATCCATCATATTGATCTTCTTTTGATTAATTTTATTTCGCACGTTTCAAACTCGAGGGTTTTCACGGTGAGCTTTGTGTGCGGGGAATTTTTTGGACGGCACTTGAAGGCCTTCGTGAGAAAGGAAAAACGTGGGATGGATGTATTAGAGGAAATCGCGGAAGAACACACGCAGTGGGAAGGTGGATTACTGGAAGGGGTCAATCCCTTGACGCAGTGGGGAGAAGAAGGAGGCGTAGAAAGAGACCGCTGTGGGGGGATGAACGAATATGAGATGTAGAAGAGAGGCGGAGAGGGAAAAAAGGGGCAAGGTAGAAGAGAGAAGGGCCCCACAGAGGTCCGCGCATGCGCAGTACCCGGCAGCGCAATGATTTTTCGTCTCCAAAACTCGTAAAGTCGTCGTTAACCCGGCGCGACACACTGCACGAGTAGGAACAATTTCATTTCATTCTTCCTCACCAACTTGAGAGCAGCAAGAACTTAATGCTATTACGAAATCACAGCTGAAGAAAAGGGGACAATAAGGAAGGCAGTGAAATCGATTAAGAACAGGATTTTCAGGATTGGAAGCCAAACACAAAACTCAGGATATTATGCTTCTGGGTGGAAAAAATCTAAACATTCAATCATAACTTCCTCCTTTCATTACTAATTACTAGAGAAAATTTTCCTTCTCAATATTTTTCACACACGGCTCTCGCCAATTATTTGTTACATTTTTGCCATTGACTTTCAATCATACATTAATATATTTACACAATGCACACATATAAGCTGGGCCTACATATTTATGAAAATGTCCGAAGATCAGAATATCCAAATGCCAAATTAAATTATGGTAAGCAGTATCTCCGAAACCGGTTTTTCGATTGCCTAGGCAATCCTCAATGGAGAGAGGACCAGTCAAGAACAGGCCAGGACCTCTCGAGAGCCAGGTGGAGAGTTCAGAGCGCAGGCCGGACTTTCGACAGGTCCGGACCTGTTTTTGCCTGGTTCTCTCTCCATTGAGGATTGCCTAGGCAATCGAAAAACCGGTTTCGGAGATACTGCTTACCATAATTTAATTTGGCATTTGGATATTCTGGTCTTCGGACATTTTCAATTGAGCCAAATTAGAAGCTCACTTTATTTCATCTACATATTTATGCACTGCTACCATACCGCACCATATTTCAATTTTAAAACCCCAATGCATTTTTAATTGATGGAAATTAATTCTTCCTGATATTGCAATAAAGGAATATTTCCAAATATGTGGTAATGGAAGTAAAAGTGCTTCATGGAAGAATTTTCTAGAGGGTGGAACGCCGTTAGTAATGCAACCTAATCTAAATTAAAAATATAAATATGCTCTCTTCCTTGCATTTCATTCTGCCATCCAATAATCACTTTCTTACAGAATCATTACGTAAAGCTTCATATTGCTTTATACGCAACCTCTCTTGGTTTTCAAAACCACCAGGATGCAATCGTAAGACTTTTTATATTTTAAGTCCGATATAATTTTTTCCTGACGGATTGGAAAAATGGATTTAGTTTTACATCACTACAGACTAAAACTGCATTACTGAAAATTACATAACTTTCACTGCGGGAGTGATGAGTCTTCTGATTCACTCAGGAAAAATCATATTTTATCAAAAATTAGGTTGATTTAATTTTCACTTCATTTAAATTTAATATATTTCCCGCAATATCCCCGCGTCTCTCAGGCAGCAAGGAGTTCTACTTCTTTTATCTTGATACAATGGATCTATAAACTGCTGTCATGAAGGATAAGATATCTTCATGATTCCTATCTAAAATGCAGAGACACTGAGAGCGTGTTTTTCATCAGGTCATCGTGTCCCAAGACGCCCGATTAATATGTCCCGTTTTCTTTTCAAATATTTTAGCAGACTTGTATTTTATTCCACTCTTCTTGGAATTTCGTTAGCCACTCGTTGTATCCATATTGCAAATCTTTGGTAGGAGCAACTGCTACATTTAATAGTAGTGTCTAACCTTACTTATTCCTAAACTTTATACTAGGGCACATACATCCTTCGAACCCTGACCTTCAGATTTCCAGGCTCTAGCAAAGCGAGTACTCTAACCACTACAGTAATCCTCTCAAACATCCGATTGTACCTACCACTTAGCCCGTGAATTTTAAGTTATCACAGAATTTCCACAGAGGAAAAACTCCACCTTGACCGGGACTCGAACAAGGAACCCCCTGATTTCCGGCATGGTACTCTACCAATTGAGTTATCAAGACTTCCTTCTCCCATTTGGATTTCTAAGGTATTCGCTGCTGGTTCACAATCCTTGAATTGACTTGATCAATCATTTAGAAGACTTTTGTGAATATTCAAACTAACCAGCCCTTGAGTAATAAGGCATTACCGAAATCTCAGTCACGCGTTAACGCTACTAATTCATGATAACCAGACCCGAACCCAAATTTTACTGCATTAAATAAGGCAGCTAATTCTATTTCCTTCACAGTATCCATTCTCTACCAGGTGCAAGACCAACTAACACCAATTTTCCCACAACTTAGTGGCATACCTTTTAGATATATTTCTTTAGCGCACGTTTTCACCCTCCGTCACACACCCTCCTGGTGGCCTGCATGATAATTTGTAAATGTTGATGCAAATGAAAGACCCTCTGCAAATGAAGGGAGTGCCTGAGGAAAATGTGTACGGAGAAGATGGCCCCGAAACGCGTCGAAAATGAAAGTAAAGGGAAGCAGGCACATTTTTTTAAGTAAGCAAAAGGAGGCATGGTTCGCTCTCTTCGGTGAGCGGAGGAGGGAAAGAGATAAACAGAATGGGTCGGAGTCCCTGAGTGGAACGTCAAAAAGGGGGTTGGCGGCTTCATAGGGGAGCGTCTCACAGAAGGAGATGGGAGGGGGAAGGGAAGAAGAAAAGGACGGAGCGGAGGAGACGGGAGTTCCCTGGAGGCCATCTCGACGAGCGAGGCGGGGCACGCGGAGGACAAAGGAATGACAAGTGAGCAACGACCGCGGATGAAAAGGGGAAGGCCCGCGACGCAACGCAGGAAGGCCGCGGAATAACTGAAGCGTGTGCAGCGAATATCAGCCAAATTTGTGAAGGGACGGTACGATAACCATATAGGCGAAACCAATTTCTATATCATGTCTCCAAAACGTCTATTATATTAAGTATGAAGGATAGGAAAGTGCTAGAGCTGCCATCGCAACTAAGTTGAGAAGCAAGGTCGGCCATATTGGTAGGGATGGGAACAGGCTTGCTACTCGCTTAAACCACGGGTTAAGTTGTATTTATACGTAGTGAAACTTTTAATAGTAGTTCACATTAATTTCCATGTGAAAAACTCACCTAAACGGGAATCGAACCACGGACCATTGGCCAAAGGTCCGCAGTTCGATTCCCGGTCTAAGTGAATTTTTTCACCCGGAAATTAATGTGAATTTCACCGCTGTTCACGCGGCAGGTTATAAATATACTACATTAATATAGTAGGAAGAATAATGGAATGCATTTTTTTAATTTTTCAAACAAACGGCAGCCAAATGCATAGTTCAAATGGGTTAAATTCCATCCAGTTTCCCTTAAAAAGGAATATTTATCAGACCGTAAGTTGAAATATGTATTTAATACCTGAGTTAAATTAGAAGACGATATTTTCATTGAAGACTTCACAAACATTTTGCAAACTCTAACTTACTATTGTTGATTTGAACATGAATAAGACAGATGGCCTATCTGACAGATGCATTTCTTTCCTCTCACAATAAGGGGTTTTAACAGCTGCCAATTGATGATAAAAATCGTACTTTTCTGCAGACAATTTACTGGTACAGCGTGTTTAATCGCCTTCCCTTATCTTATGGTACATGTACTAAAATATATGCGGAAATGTAAGATTATATATTTTTAATATGAATAGTCAAGTCTTCCAAGAAGTGAAGTCTGAAACTTTGAAGTGCAGCAGCGAATATATTTATTTAATAACATATCGACAATTTTATCGTTAGGTAGCCTAGGTAGGTGCATGTCGGTATAAACGCTTTGAGCTACACCAACAAAATCATGATTAAACATGTTTAGGAGTTCTTTTACATTGCCCTTCTGTTCCAACAATTTTTAAAATATTATAATTTGACCTAAATACACTTAAGATTAATTAATACTAATCCTCACTTAAAATGATTTGTAGTGAAAATTTGGTGAAGACTTAAGCCCTGGTTACACGATACATTAACACGTACAAGTTGATGTCTAAATGAATGAACGCGAGAATGAACACGAAAATGCACCGTATAACCACACCAAAATGTACAAATGAATGAATGCGTGAACAGAAAATAGAACCTGTTCTATTTGGTTCATGCATTCGCACAAGTTGCGCTGAAACCATTCACGCAAATGTACATGAACCCGTACGTGTTAATGTATCGTGTAACCAGGCCTCAACTCCCTGCCATACACAATATTGGGGCTTGCAGAGTATTACGTAGATGTAGATGTAGACTAAAGGACCAGGAGGGAGGAAAGTGGCGGGAAAATAATTGAATAGAAGAAGGCCCGGGGACCTGGGGAAGGAAAAAAAAAGAAGAGACCGGGATCCAAGGATGGGGACAAAAAAAGCAGAAATACATTTAGAGAATATATTTCATATATTTCGACCCTTCTCAACAAAAAATGCCTGTGTGAACTCACATATATTCCGAGAAAAATAATAGGAGACACTCGAGGAGGAGACGATTCAAGAGCTTAAGGCGATCGGAATTTCATTTACCTCACTTCCCGAATCCTCGGAAGTATCCGATGTGGGGAAATGAGGAAAAAAACCAAACGCTGAATCCGTCTCTAGACAGGTCGAGCGATATGTTACCGTGACTACGGTGACTACACCTTACGGGAGTAAAAGAACGAGAGATATCATATCATTTCTCAATGAGATAAATTTGAGCAAAGTCATATTTCCATCGCTCCCGTGACCTCCTGTTTTCCGGACACAATTCCGAGAGCTCTTTTCAGGACAATAGTGATTCGACGTTATCGTGGCTCCAAGTGGATTAATATTTAAGGACAACAGCATGTTTAAGCAGGGTGATAGTCATTTTGGGTTGGTAAGAGGGGGCATGAAATAATAGAAAAATATTTTTTTTAATAAATTACCTTATGCAATGTGACGATGTATCTTGGGTACTGAATATTTTTACGTACGGATATCAGAAGATCCCAAGTTACACTCCAAGTAATAGTTGAAGACTCTTTTCACAGTAACACTTGAAATTGTTTATTTTTAGGCAGGAAAGAAAATTAATTTGATTTACTTAAAAAGTGCACGACTACATTTTTCATCAAGACATTTCTCAACCGCTAGTTTTAATACATACAGGAAAACAATTTGACGGAGCAGAAACGGTAATGCGGAGTGAAAGCACGACTGCAATTGAGAAGAAATTTCATTCACCTTGAAGGAGATTCGAAACCAGATCCCCGCAATACCCAAAAGGTACTTTAACTCTAGATCCTTCAAATCCCTTTGAAAGCCATAGGAAAAGGATATTCTGGTAGGAAAACTGGCTGCTGAATAACACGTATTTGGATTGGGAGTAAATTTCAATGATTTTTTTATCAACGTGTATCTTGCGATTAACCCAATAAGCAGATAACTCCATTAAAACTTTTTGCCGCTAGTTTTTGCAATCCTTGAATTTGGCTAATTGGTGCTAAAATAAAGGTACAAGTGTTTGGTTGCACTGTAAAAAAAAGGAATACAAACTGCTATGCTAGATAAAAGCGCAAAAAGGTTACTTTTGACATCGGTCCATTCCAAAAAAATGAAAAAGTAGGAAAGAGCGATTGATATTCGGAGGAGAGAGAAAAAACAAGGCAAAAGATGAACAGCAGATAGTGAAAAAATAGGATATAGATTGGTAGAGGCTGAAAAGGGTATCAAGCAATAAACAGAGTAGTGTCTGCTAGTGCCCTCGAAAATGTCTTTGGGACAAAAAGATGCTCCTCAAGATTTCTGGAAAAGCAAGGATGACTGCAGCGATAATATAAACTAGAAACGATATTAACGCAACGAAAATAGCAGTCACTTAATAATATTCGCGTGAAGGAATAACCACTCCTACATTTCACAATCAGATCTCACATATCCCATCAGTATAGGCTTTAAAATTAATCGTTGACTAATTACCTTTGTGGATTTTCTCCATATTAGCCAGAAGTGAGTACCTTGTCATTTTTCCGCACTTTTTTGTTACCTCTACCGATTTAGACGTTTACACGTTATTATCAATAGGTTCGCCTAAACCATGGAGCTGTGTCTGTCACATGATCGTGGAGGAGGGATAAGGGGAATAAGGAAGTAAGGGATAGATGTTTCCACACAGAGGGAGACAGGGCAAGGTCAATGATTTAGCCACTTGGTTGAGGAGAGTGTGGGGAATCGCGCTGAAAAGAATGGTGAGTTATTCATAAGCACCATCTAATTTAGCTTTTCTTCGAACAATTTACGACATGCTCTGATTTCAAACTTCCCGATAAAATCTAATTTTGCACCTTTGCCAAAACTATGAAAAACATTAAGATGAAAATCAGAATAATGACCTTTATCGATAAATGCTTCGCAAACATTGATTTGTTGAGCAAATTAAAAATTGATTTCTTGTGTGCTTTAATTCTTTCGGTGAATTTCCTCTCAGTTTGTGCGACATAAAAACAATTAAAAATCATGTGTTGTAAATTTCAACATATTTAAACACTTCCGGAAAACTTTTGACAATATTATTAAAACCATCATTGGAATAAAACGAAATTTTACCAATATTCAAGTGGCAATAAAAAAGTAATTTCACGCTCTCAAGTTTAAAACACAAATTACGAAGAAAGGGTACTTAAGCCCACTTGTATGTTGTAATACAAAAGGGTGAATGGTTTGTAGATGACATCACGGCTTGTTCCTTAATTCATGGGTCCATTAGTTTATCTATAAGGGCCTCTTTACACCCGTATAGAATCGCTATTCGTAATGGTACTCAATTCTTTGTCAAACTTTCTTTGAGAAAGGGGGTACAGTTTAGGTGATGAATCATTGAATGGAATGCAACCAGTTCATGACCCTAATGATGACTTGAATAATTTGGAATGACCGCATCCGTTTAACAATTATTCCTGAATTTAGAAAAGCTATGGCTATTGCCATTTCAGACAATTTTTGAATCTAAAATATTCGAAGTCTTTACACCGACTTTCACCGTAAAAACAATGGTAGGATGTAATGAGTTTACAATAGCCAAAAATTGATCTAGCTATCTTTGGCTCCCAGTCCCAATCGAGTGGTTAAATCCTTGACCTTTCCCCATCTCCCTACGCATGGAAACACTTATCCCTTACTTCCTTCTTTCCTTGCCCCTCCTCCTTGGTCATGATATAAATATGGCAGAGACAGTTCCTTGTTTCAAGTGAACCTCTTGATAATGGCGTGTGAACATAGAAGCCGGTTGATGTAAAATCAAGAGTGGAAAATTACCAAGTATTCACTTCTTGCTAGCGTAGACTTTACCTAAAATATTTATAAAAATACAAACCACACTACTTCGAATCTGATACTGCAGGTATATTTTGACACCCACAACTACATTCGCAGAACAAAGAGAGACAAGGAAGGACCAAGGAAAGGTTTGCCTTTAATCAACTTTTCCCCCCTTTCATATATACCAACATCACAATTTGTCTTTCCCTCAACCAAGCCTAATTTTCCCAACCTTCGCAAATCCGCATGCCACACGCATGTAATAGGGTTTTATTTCAACATGGAATTTTGATTCTGGAATTAGGAAGGGAAAAAATCCGTCTCAACCTATAGAATTTATCGAGTAAGGTGAATCACTGTTTGGTGAAATAAGGCACACCATACAGTATTCAGACAGAACTTAGATAGTGTGCAAACATATTCACAAAGTTATAAAAAGTATTAGGAACGAGCAATTATTTGGATTGAGTTTGAAAAATCAATTCCGAAAGGAGTATTTGGTTAAATTAAATGATGATGGGGACTGCGTTGGGCAATATTTTTGGATGTTGATGCATTATTTAAGACAACCTTTTTTTATTTAATAAACGTCCAGGCTCAACTCTGGAGCATAAAAACTCTGGATACCCAAGATATTGTCTAAGTACTCAGCGTTGTGAAAATTATATGGTCTTGTGCTGAAATAGAATGAAAAAAAATACATTCATCTACCCTTTCAAGTTTTTAAACTATTCTTTAACAATCTGGTGGTCGAGTTTCAAACCGTTTCAGAAAATCAGAGCCACCATTCATTGGCATTATGGTCTTTCAGTCATTGTTGTTACCCTGACAAGAGTAAAAATTTATAGCCGATCCTGCTTTTTGGGTTCTTTCATAAGGCTTTGAATTTAAATAAATAATTCTATATTCCGGTTCCACGTTCCCACTTTTCATTGTGTCATATGCCCGTTAATTTCCCAGAGAGAACTGACTCCTATTATTTCAAATTTTTATCTTCTATGACGCATTATTCAAGCAGCTGGAAAGTTTAAATAACTTAAAGACACTAAAGAATTACAGTAATTTATTATTGTTCCCGATGTGCATAAAAAGGATTAATTTTATTTCAGTAAGCCATCATCATCATCATCATCATCATTGGTCAACAATCCTAGGATTGGTTTGACGCAGCTTCCCACTCGATTCTTCTATCGGCCAACCTTTTCATTGTGACGTAATTCTTCTCTTTTACACTCTTCACAACTTGTTCCATATATCTCATACGAGGCCTGCCTTTTCCAATCTTCCCGTTCACTTTTCCCTCGACGATAGTCTTCATCAGGCCGTCGTGTCTCAAGATATGGCCGATTAAGTTTTCCCTTCTTCTTTTTAGAGTTGTCAGCAGACTTCTCTTTTCTCCTACTCTTCTTAGCACTTCCTCGTTACTTACTCGGTCGATCCATTTAATCTTCAGCATTCTTCTGTAACACCACATTTCAAATGCTTCTACCCTTTTCTTCTCCGCTGCTGTCATCGTCCATGATTCACTGCCGTAAAGAAAAATGCTCCAGATGTATGTTCTGATGAACTGTTTCCTTACTTCTATGCTTGTATTTCCTGCTGTAAGTAGATTCTTCTTTTGAAAGAATGCCCTCTTTGCCTGGGCTATTCTACTCACTATTTCTTTCTTGCTTCGTCCATCGTTGGTTACTCTGCTTCCCAGGTAACAGAACTCTTTCACCTCTTCCAGTTTCTGTTTTCCTAGTTTAACGTTGGTTTTCGCCTCTTCTCTTTTGCTGCACACCAATATCTTAGTCTTCTGCTTATTGATCTTCAGCTGATATCTGGCCATAGTCCTTTCCATGGTTGTTAGCATCTTATTCAGCTCCTTCTCTGTCTCTGCTATGAGAGCTATGTCATCAGCGAATCGTAGCATACTGATTGTTTCTCCGTGGATTTTCACTCCAGAACACTTCTCCTTGACTTCATTTATGGCTCTCTCGATGTAAACATTAAAAATTACGGGAGACAGTGCGCAGCCTTGTCTCACTCCTTTCCTTATTCTTGCCTCTTCACAGCTGGGTCCAGATTTAATCACAGCAACTTGGTTTTTGTACAGACTGTGTATAATTCTTCGGTCATTGTAGGACACTCCAATTCCCTTCAGAATTCCAAGCATTGAATCCCAATCAACGTTGTCAAAGGCCTTCTCTAAATCCACACATGCAATGAACGTCGGTTTGTTCTTCTCCATTCTCTTCTCTATAAGTAGCCTGAGGGCCAATATTGCTTCCCTTGTACCCTTACTTTTCCTGAATCCGAATTGATCTTCATCCAGGAACTCCTCTGCTTTTCGTTCTATTCTTCTGTAGATGATCCTGGTCAGTATCTTCGATGCATGTGTCGTCAGGCTTATAGTCCTAAAATTTTCGCATTTCTCCGCTCTCTTCTTCTTGGGAATAGGAATGATTATGTTTTTCTCGAAGTCCCTTGGAATTTTCCCTGTTGAATACATGTCGCAGATGGTTTTGTAGAGATGAATTAATGTCTTCTCTCCTGCATTTTTAATTAGTTCTGCAGGGACATCATCAATACCTGAGGCCTTATTCATCCGAAGATCCCTTACTGCAGCGTCGAATTCCGATCTTAATATTGATGCCCCCATATCATCTATTTCCACTTCGCTTTCCTCTTCAATAGCTTTTGTGCTGAGATTTTTTCCATTGTATAGCTCTTCCAGATATTCTTTCCATCTCTTCACTTTGTCCTCGTTTTCAATCAAAATTTCTCCATTCTTGTCCCTTATGGCATTGCATCTTGCGCTCCGTTCCTTGAAGTGGTTCCTCACTATGCTGTAGGCCGCTTCCACCTTTCCAAGTGCAAGGTTGCTTTGTACATCTTCGCAAATATTTTTCAACCACAGCTCTCTCTCTCTCTCTCAGTAAGCCATCGCGCTTGAAAATGGTATTATTTTCGTAACCATTGCCACTATCCCATGACACTCGTTCAGGGAATGGTGCCCATCGTATAGCCAATCCCTGGCTATATATTGAGTTGTAAATCTTTGTTGGCTTCGTCGTCATTACGTCGGACCTGAAGAACTATGAACTTCATCTCGTTAGGGATGATTATGGGGACTGCGTTGGGCAAGATTTGTGAATGTAGATGAATTATTTAAGACAACCTTTTTTTATTCAATAAAAGTCCAGTTTCAACTCTGAAGCATAAATGTTTGGATACCCAAGATATTGTCCAAGTACTCAGCGTTGTAAAAATAGGAGCCAAGTGTTGAATCATACTACAATTGATCCATTGAATACAAATGTTGGGAGTGGTTTGTTCTGACTCCGCTCATGACGCCCCTTATGTAAATATAATGAAGAATTAGCAAAAAGGGAACTGAAGAATATATAACTTACATTGAATTATACCAGGAACGAAATAATAAATTTCTCTCCGCTCTTGCGAAAGGAAAGATCTTTTTTCCCTAATTTTTCAGTAATGACGTCGAGAAATTAACATCAGAAACAGCTGCCCCTATTACTTTGTATAATGAAATTTTCAGGGAAAGCAACGAGATTAATTAGGTTATGAGGTTCTCAAGGAAAAAGATAACCAGACATAAAACATAAGAGGATAAAAACTGGAACGGGCGCAGCAATTCAGTTACTTTAGAAATACATATTTTGAACGAAATCTGGCGAAATATGGCTGTTCACAGAATTTCCTTCGCGAGAAAAATTAACAGGCGCATTGCAGAGTTGATATGAAAGAAAGATAAGTAAAGGTTGATGAGAAGTTTAATATAGAGGGTTGCGCTGTTATGCTGCGAAATGAGAACTTTAGGGGACAAGTAAATAGAAATGAGTTCAAGATGTGAGTACTGAGAGAAAAGGAGAGGGTATAATGGACGGAAAAGAAGATAAGTAACAATAAGTGAGGTAGGACTGGGGAGCAAGAAACAACATGGAGCAACTAGTAAGGAAATAAGTTACGGGTTGATATATTAAAGGAGATGGATCACAGATGGTTCCTACAGAGGATGAAACGTTGAGGAGGAGAGGAAGATGGAGAAAACACTTAAAAATAGGTCAAGGAAATCAAGAGGTTTGATGAAATACAGGGTAAAACAGCGGGGAGAAAGAAAGATATCGTTAACATGGGCGAACGATAATTTGAATTCGGAGGCGAAAAGATAATTGTACTTGAGGGGACAACTTGCCGTGCTGGAAAAAAATTCAGTTATTTCAATCCGTTGCCCTTCTGAGTAATTTATCGTATAAGTTGAATAATGTTTCAGTGATAATTTATGCTAACGACCAACAATTGTTCCGCTATACCTAAATGATTGTTTCTTGAATATTCCTTGACCTTTTATTTTTTACCATGAAATTTATAAAATCACCCATTCTTTATTTTATCTTTCATATACTAAAACCGTCTTGTTTTTCATATTTCTTTCCATTTGCCTATAATTTTTTGGATGATTTTCTTTACTCTTTAACTAAATAGCTTAGAGGCTTTGTTTCGCTCCTCTCTTTCCAGTAAACATTTCCTTCCATTCTATTCCCTCCCATCAATGACCAAGTTTTGGAACCAACCAAGGCAATCCTATAAATCGAAGGAACTCATTAACATTTTACTATAACTTTGCTTAGCTCGTACCAATAATTTCCGTGTTATCGTAACAGATTCTATCATTGGTGCAATTTTGTACATACTTTCCAGCAACTGTACTCGGGTGTCAGCAAAAAATGTGACATAATAGAATTTTTTCCAGCTCTTGGTCATAAAGTAGGATGCTTATTCTAATCTTCCACTCGGTAGTGTCATTATATTCTGTTATTTTTCATCGCATTATTCATGCTAATTCCAAAAATATATCAACGGCGACTGCAATCGATTGGCTGACTGTCTTACGTTCGGTCTTCCCTAAATCCATCCGCCCCACTTAATCAGCTCCCCGCTTTCTTTACATCCTTCCCTGGTAAGAAAAATTTCAAAAATCAAAGGAGCAACTCCCTCCCAGAGGAGAATTTAAAGTTAATTGGATGGCGCTAGTGCCTTGACTGAAGCGTAACATAATTGTTCCGAGAAAATGACAATATAACCCAATTTTCGCCATGGTGGGGCACATCCAGACTGGTGCATTTCGTTACACAGTAATTAGATTCCGTTCCTCATTTACCCTAATAAGCCTCAATATTGGACTTATGCCCGTGCTTACATCACGGTAAAATACCTATGTGTGTCAATGAGGACTCTCAGCCACGTCCACAGTTTTCAGCAACGTGAACCTACAGTATAATTTTTGCTTCGGATTCGTTCACAAAAACTGACGTTGACGTTTGAAATTGACGTTTCAAAGACGTATTTTTTTAATATGTCTCTTAATACCAAGTAACGGCTAAATGGATTAGAAGAAAATGAGTACCATTGAACCTAAACGGAAAATTGTCCATGATATCTCAGATGGTTTAGTCATTTCGCCTCTCAGAGTTGCCGTAAACATATATGAGAAATAATTTTAGGCATTACTCAAAGGAGAGTGCCAATTTAATTTACATCCAATATCAGGTAGTATCAGAGTTCTTCGAACAAACGAGAACCACCACATGGGAATACAACCAGTATTACCATATCTATATGAAAATACATCCATAATTTTGGCAATAATGTTTTGTATTTATCGGATAATAAGTAACTTTAATGCAGCAAAATGTTCATTTATAGACTTTTCGCTTGTAAATATTGATACATTTATATTCTTGAAAATATCGACGCACAGCAAAAAAAACTTCATTTGATATAAACTATTCGCTCTTCTCCTCATTATTAACTGTTTAATGTCATTAACGAAACTCTTCGTGTCATGGCCCTCGCTATCCTATTATTTGTTTATCCAATTTTCTATTATTGCTTCCTATTTCCACCCCGACTGCATCTAAATCTACAGAGTTCCCTTCGAGTTTTCTTCAGGAAGCGAGGCAAAGACTGAACATCATTAAGGACATCACTAGGTACACGCGCTATGAGCGTAGCACTATATACCACTGTGTAGCAAGAATGTACTTTAACAGTTGGGCTTGTATCAGGCACGTTCCATGACGAAGCATTTGAAATGCGCAGTACGAAATAGTACTCATTTTGACGAAGGACTTGAAATGCCTCGGCAACTGAAATACTCAGAATATTGAGAGAGTGAATTTTTAAATGGCAATCTTATTAATCTCCACATTCCTCATCGTTTCATCCAAGCAGCATACCCTCCTCACTTTTCCCCACATACAAAACATTCTTCCCTTTATTGCGTTCTTTCAAACCCCCTCGCCCTTACTACACGGCCCATCCCCAACCTCAGTTGCCACTTAATTTCTTCGATTACCTTCCTCTCTCTTCTTCTACTATCCCCAACCTTCCTAGTTAATCTTCCTTTCCGCCCATCTTACCTTCCATATTTTTATACACACACTTATCGAAAAATTCCCTTCCAATTTTCTGACCCTTAAATTTTTCAACGTTATTTCCATTTTAAAATTACGACTGAATATCGAGGTGCCATCCATATCTTGTTATTCAGGAATAGGATAGCTATGTTTACCCGTAAAAATGGATTAATATAAAAAATAGTGTTTAAATACATCTGAATAGTTCAGTTCTGTATGGTAGTGGTTATGAATTTCTTCATGACTTTTTTAAGATTTAAACATACATTCGCAGAGAATTACAATTATGTGGTCATATAACATAGTATCACACTAAACAACTAGGAAACGGAGTACGGAAGATAAGAAAACTAGAAACCTTCAAATTCGTAATTTCCCATCATTCTATGTAGTTTCGTCTAAAGTATTACGTTAATGAGAGATTCAAAAATATCACTGTCAATCTCTCAGCGCAGCTTACATGAAAACATAATCAAGAATCGTGCCATCACAAAACGTTTATCTTTCTCATGGGATCTGATGACCCCATTTGGTGCGGAAACATTTAATTTGGCTGTCGTCTTTGTCATTAGGCGGAGGCTACCGACAGCGGAGCTAATTTGCACCATTAAGGGGAGAAGGTCGGGTGAACATAGAACTTAAAAGGAATGAAAGAAGGGTGGATAGAAAACCATTTCATTTCATTCCCACTTTGATGCATATTATTCAATTTAGTGTTTCTAGAAGGACAGTTGCATCTAATATCTACTTACGAATGTTTGAGTTTAAATAAATAATACCAAATGTCATTGTTACAAATGCTCCTCCTAGCCTCACGTTCATCAACTAAATTAAACTAGCAGGATCACACTAGTGTATTTACTGAAAAAGTTTATGCTGAGAACGCTAGCAAAGCAAATCCTTAAATTTGCACCGTAATTCAGCTCGTAAATTTATACAGTTAAAAAGATTTCTAAAAATGAAATATGCATAAAACTGCTATAAAAAACAAACAAGTTAGCTGCCTAATAGTATCACTTAAACTGATGCGATGTCTTTAAAAAGCAACGGAAAAACCTTCAAATCGAATTCAATTTTTAGTCTAATTACGGTTAATTTTGGTTACTTATACCAAAAATGCATCACTTAGTGAACACATCACGGAATTTCAAGCATTTTTATGCATTAGAAAAAGTGAGAGGAAAAACCTTTCCTTCAATTTTAACCCTCCTTCAATCAAATCAATAATTCAAAACTCTCCTTCTCAGATTCGATTATTTAGTACAGCTGCGATATAACAAATTCGAGATAAAATAGCACTCTGAAATCGCGTATAGTGCACTCCATTACGTTCCTAATACTTCACCTATGTGACAGCTCTGCAGCTCACTACAATGGCCAAAAAAACAATTTACTGAATGAGATGCACTCCGATTGTAATTTGACAAGTGACTAAACTATTTACTCAGAGTTTTTCAGAAAATTAGTTTTAGACATTGATGTTGACAAAATATGCACGGTTTTCCCCTAAGCCTGTCATAAAAAGCCTTAGTATTGAGAAAAAAGCACGCAAGTATTTAGAGGAGAAATATTATTACATACAATCGAAAGAAAGTGTTCCTGATTCCAACCCTGTCCAGCTCCGCCATGACGCATTATCCTAGTATAAAGATAATATCGCTTCCCATTCTTCTCCATCTGCAAAGTAGAAGCCAACCGCTCCGCACACGTTCTGTGGGATACCAGGCTGTGCAACTGACCTGTATCGATCTTGAAACAGTTCTGGGGACTCGGAAATAACACCACGATTTCCCCTATGATTGCAAGTACACGTCTAGGTATGCACTCACTCACATGAGGATTATGACGAAACGGACGTAGGTACATATCGCATAACTATAATTTAAGCAGTTTTATTATGAATTAACAATTTAATTTGTAGTAAAGTTGCTCACTAACTTACCCATGATTGAGCAATACACTCAAAACACTGCCACCATTCAGTTATTATAAATATCCTAAAAAATACGTATCCCACAGCTACGACTGACATTAAGATCAACATTTTTTCACCCCACTTTTATTAAACTTTAAATAATTAAAATTTTCATTTATAAATCTGTAATTTCACTAACTAATTGTCTTTTTTTTACAAATGCAGGAGCAAAAAAGCTACAAGCGCGTCTATAAGGCAAGTTCTGTTTGGTGCTAATAACTAATAACATAAACTCCATTTAGGTGGATTACGCGCATTACTCTGTCGGAAATGCATAATCCTTCAGTGCCAGGCACATTTTATTCACGTTTACTCGATGTCCTTTCCGTGCCTAATTACTAATTACGAAATGGGGGATGTTTTTCGTTGTCAAAGAGCGTGAATCAAGCAGTGGATTTCTGACAGCAATTTAGGGGGTAATAAATAGTGCAGCAAAGTCACTGGCACACTTTTCTCATTCCATTGAAATAACATGACCTGCCGCGTGCAATGGTAAGAGCTTCAGAGTTTTTCCCAAGGTGGAGTACGTGACAATTTGAACCACCGGGATATCCGATGCTTAGAGCCCGACAGCAGTATTGACCTCCAGAATTAGGAAACAGGAAAAAAATACCACGAAAAGATACTATCTAAAAATTTATTTATTTAAACACCGCCTCAACCGAACCAAGAAAATCCGTAGATGTAGCAAATATACTTAATTTCTTGCCATTCACATACGCATATACGGATATTTTATATTTGCTTCTTCCGTACTTGCTACAGCTTTGAAATTTAAAATTCAGCTTTAAACATTTTTTTTAATTTCAGTCATAATATATGCCTACTGTACAAAATCAGAGCAGAACACACCACTTAAGTCATCACGGTGGAGTAGAACAGCCATAACCTATCAGAGGAAATTTAAGAATAATAAAGGAAAAGGCAGTCGCTAGGAGGTTAGGCATCATGAACGTTTTTTCACCATGAACAAACCAGATTCAGGTGTGACGTGGTGGAAAAGTTCCATATTAATAGAAAGATATTGCAATTTTCCACAAGTAAAAGTTTATTTAGACTAGTTTATTATATTATTTATTTAGACTAGACTACAGGTAGTAGCATCGAAACTAGTCATAATAAATTTTTACTTGTGAAATATTACAATATTTTTCTATTAATATTTTTTTCACCACTTCGATCATTAAACAACTGAAAGAAAACATTTCACACGCTGATTATTCTAAATTAAATTTTCCTTTGACTCGTCAAAGAATGTATAATTTTTTCCTCCCCTAATTTTCTACAATATATTTCTATCTCTTCGAACGTAATTTTCATTTAATTATTTTGTATAGGTAACTACTAGAGACTTTGCTTGTAGCGATTGACAGGCTCCTCAGCGTATTACAGTTTTAAACATTAATTACCCCTATTTATAAAGAACAAAGGTTTCTAAGGAAAGAGGCAGAATTAGTCTTGGATTTTAGGTTCTCCAACGGCCAAGGTTGCATCCCACTCTCTAGCTTGATCTTATTGTTAGTCCTAAGAGAAACTCATTATACCCGTACCCTGAGTGGGATTCAAATCGGCAACTTTTGTGCTACCATGGAAGAGTTTCCAACCTGGCCCCAACGGCCAAAATATGAGGAATTTTTTTAAATTGAATACTTACACTAAAAAAATGTACTAAGTGGAATATAAGATGGTTGGATTTTCTGCATATACGCAGTACCCAACGAGCCACCACGAGATTGTGTGGCAGGGGGTGAAGATCACCTTACATGTAATACTTACATGCTACTAAGAGCTGCTATGGTACCACTTAATGGAAACACCCTGATTTTCTCCAAGATAAACTTTCATAACTTCTTTGAAGTAAATTCGGAGTTAGAGAAGTTACTTCTGAGATGTTATGCCCAAATTGCCTCAAATACAAGAAGGTATTCATGAAATGATTTCCCTTTTTTGGAATAGCTTTCAACACTGAGATTTTTAAGTTGACTTTTCTTAAACGTTACTTATTATGTAATTAAGTTTATATTATTGCGTCTCGGAGGTATTTCAGTTATATTTCGACAGACTGTACTGTGTACCGTAGAGGTCTTCTTCGGGTCCCAACGTTTTCTCTCAAGCAATCTCTGAAGCATGCTTCCTACAACACAAGTTTACTTAGGGTAAAACAAACTCCTTTCACTCAACTAACGTGGAGTACTTGAAATAGAGTTAATTAAATACGTGGTCTTAGTAGCTGTCGACAATGTTTACCCTCCTCAGACGCCATTCACAATGGCTTATAAGAATGTTAAGGCAATACGTAAGCTTAGCGCTGTGGATAATGCCTTGAAATTTACCGAACAACGCTAAGAAGGCTAGAGATGAGAGTTCATTGTTCTGAAAATAGAATTTCTCATTCTTGAGCTCATTCTAGAGGTTAGCGCAAAAACAATTTCCACCAAATTGATGCGTGAATTTCAGTGACACCTAGCATTCAAATACACAATCGGCAGTCTGTAATCATATCAACAGTCACATGAGCATCAGGGAATAAACTATCGGTCAATAAGTCATTGACAAGCAATGAAAAAATTTAAATCCTTTAATGCATAGGCATAGGGTACTTAAAAAGTTTTAATCAATAGAAAAAGATCAGGGTTATATTAAAGCTTACAAATACAGCGAAGTACAATTCCTTTTCAAAACCATTAATCATAAGGGTTAGTACTAATTAAAGGCAGGAGGTCAGCCACAAAAGACATTTGTCAACAGTGACATAAACGATTCCATTTAATGCTAAGTGTAATGTAAATTCTAGTAACACGTAGCTGGACTGGAAATAAGAATAGGAATTACGGCATGAGCAATATTTTGCCTAATAAAATTGCTGTCCAAAATATTTACATCAATTAAAGTCTTCTTCTCTTCATCGTTTGCGGCTCAGTTGTAAGTTACGAAGTAACTTACCAAAATCAGGAATGAAACTTTACGGAATCTCTGTAAAATTTTTGAATATGCATTTTCACTTATTGCTGCGAAAATATTCATTTTATAAATGAAGACATATATGATATTATAAGAGACAAGAATTCCTAAAAAAAGGAGTGATTTATATTTGCAAAGAGTTACAAATTTATCGTAATTTATCAACGCTCCGTTTCATTATGCCAATTGAAACAAACAAATATCTTGTCATAAACTCTAAGTACTATACAGAAGTTAAAGAGCAAGAAGCAAAATCGATAAAGATATGGATGCTTCATATATTATCTTGAAAGAGATCTTACAGAAACTTCCCGAGGCAATTTAACCATGGTTTTGCTTTAATACGCCGACATAGTATTTTTCCCTGCATTACATGATATTTCATACATTGTCTTCAGCCAAATGTAGTCTAATAATATCGCCGAGAAAAAATAATATTATTTTACTTTTTTTAAGCGTCATATGAAGAATATATATGCTATTAAACAGATCGAATATACGTATTTTAATATAAGCTCGTACGTACTTTTTCTGAGGATTAAACAGACTTAGCAATGGAAATAGGCATTTTTAAATAACAATCGTCCAAAATGTCAGGTTGCTAGAATTTTTTTGTAGTTAAATGGCCATTTTCTGGTCAGCACGTTTGTTTCCACGAGTTATAATGGTTTGTTAAAGTTCAAAATCTGTAGCTGTTATACGACCTTTTCATCTACATACAGCTATGTTTAAAGAAGATTTTTAGCTATATTTATTCAAACTATATAACGTAAATAAGATTTAAAGAGCGAATCCAGCATGCATATACGTCCTGTCAGTTGAATTAACTATAAGTACTTATATCGACACATCTAACCATTTAGACCACTATCGATAAACGTGGGCATGTATTATTATATATTATCACGGCTATTCAGATATTAATATCTCAAGGAAAGAAATACATTTTGGATCTGCCAGTTTGGCAATCAATTTTCCTACTTTTATGTTTTGATCCAATTCACTACACCAATTAGGAGTTTGCAAAATGTGTTTATAGTCCTCAGTAAAATTATCACCAAGGAATTTACTAATGAGTTTCGTCTGTATTTCGACCTGCGGTCTGACAATTGCTGCCATCCATTTTTCAAGTTCATTTTACCAAATAATCTCGGTACGATTACATAATTACCGTACCTTCCCTTTCCGATCTCCTCTGCAGACGCTCCAGTTCGTTATTAGCCTGTAGTTCTACCTCGTAAGGATTCAATTTACTTATTCATCTACGTAATACCTACGAGCCACCGCGAGGGTGTATTGCACGGGGTGAAGATCATCATAACATTATACAGGCACTACTGACATGCAACTTAGAGGTAAATGATAGTAGTACAAGGAAACAAGTTAGGTATAAGAGTCACGCGCAACTAGATGGTTAGTGTCTGCCTAGTAACGAATGATTACTGGTTAAAAAGATTTTCATTAAATATATCATCTGTATTTTCCTCACATATATAGATTATTAATGTTAAAACAGGCTTGATTCACTAAATACTACTCCAACAGTTTTTTACCAACCTATCCCTTTGATATGCTGTCTATCGTGCTCTCTCGTGGTACGCGGGAAAAATGACATTTTAAAACTACCGGTACGACAATCCATCTCGCTAATGTTGTTTATCTGATCAAATCTAGCACAATATGCAGGTGCTCTTAAAATATATCTTAAGTAATTGGTAAACAAATCAGCTTCGAGTTTACTTAATAGGTTTAGTTTACATTTTAAACTACGTTTTGATATTAATTCCCATCCTTGTTCTTCTATTAAACTCGTAATACTATTATAATTATTCGAAAAACGGCCTTTAGCGACTGTTGCTTATAGCCTTTGCACACGCTTTAATTTCACTATCATAACTTCCTCATACGAACCCCATATGCGAGCGGCATATTCTAAAGGAGGCCTGAAAAGAGTGCCATTGGCACCCGGTGTTCCAAGGCGGTCATCTATCTAATTACTCTAATGGTTCAGCGTTGCTTAATTTCGGCGATCGATGAGAACCGGTGTTTTCGAAGTGGTGTTGACGTTGGTGACGAATACTTGCAGTGTATTCTACATGAGATCTAACAGGGAGAAAATAGCTATTTATAGCTAAAGTGATTTCAGCTTTTTACAACGGAGCATCATTTTTTGGCATTACTCTATTTCGCATTCCACTACGGCTCTTTTCACATGCAGATGCAGAGACCGAATTTCATTCCTCTTCCCATAACTCTTGCCTTTTGCGGTGTAGATGAGTTGAGGTGTGGGATTCCAAATAAGGGAAAGAAATGATAAGCGAGAGTGAGAAAATCCCTCATTTCAAAGCTTTCACCGGCAGCAGCGAGCGTTTTAATTCCCGATAACGTCAAGAGAAGGTTTCCCGCCATGAACACATACACACGAGTACATGCGTGCTTCCTGTAGACAGTGCTCGGGGCGTTAGGTTTGGGCCTTGGTCCCTTTATGCCGATTAAATTGCGGAAGCCATGCTAGCAGGCCTCGCTCCCTCCCTCCTCTCTGGTCTCCCCAGCCCCTCATATCCTCCCCTTCGTCCCCTTTCCGAACCAACCCCCACCCTTTCACTTTCCTGACCCAATTTAGAGAATGGAAGCGGAATGCATGAAGTGGGACGGTGACGCGGACGGAGCCAGCAGGTGGGGGCATATATTTTCGGGGCGGTCGAATTGGGGTTGTAGGGAGGGGGGTTAAAAGGGTTGTCGCATGGGTGAGGGTGGAGGAGAAATCGGCGAGCGCAAAAAAGGGAAGAGAGACAGAGAGGAGAGTTGGGAGGGGGGTTGTCACCAGGCAAGGGGAATGGGAGGGTAAGGGGAAAGTTTCCAGGAAGGTCATTAACAGCGGCGATCTCCAATTTCCTCTTTACCCCTTCGTAAGGGTCCCCCTGCAGTTTGGTTATCTTCCACAGGCAGTCCCTCCTGGTACGGGAGGAAAAGGGAGAAAGAGAGAGAGAACTAGGAGAGGAGGTTGAAGAGAGTTTGCGGGTTTGACACTAAAGGGAGCCGAGCAGGAGGTAATGTAAGGACTATGTAAATCTGTCAAGTCCTTGAGTGTGAGAATTAAGGAGAAGAGGCAAATTTGTCCTAAGCTTTTTAATGGATTAGAAGGGGGAAAATATATAACATTTTCCTCTCAGAAAATTTTTGGGCCACCAAAAAAAATCATCTCTTCTTTAAAAGTTCGATACTTCTTTCAAAGAGAGGATTTCATGGACTTTAGAAAGGAAAGGGCTGTGAAAAGTGCGGATAACTAATAAACAGCCGTTCAGTCATTTAAGAATAATTAGAGTAGATGTAACTTTTTTTTAGGGCGTCTAAACTGATTAACGACTAATTACTCCCGGAAATAAGTAAACTTAAGCTAATTCTCAAAGTCTACCCGTTTCTCCTTCACTTAGCATTTTTATTTAAACGAGAATTTAACCATCCTCCCAAAAATCTCCCAATGGTTAAAATGGGAAATTTCTCTTTAAAGTGGAGAATACCTATGTGTGAAAACTTTGTCCAATATTTTTAATTAATTCAGCAACCTCACTGCTTATTCGAGTTTAAATACACTACGACAAATATTACGAAAGCAGAGAATCATCAATTATTCAGACCATGAGTTAGAAATACGAATTTTTTGAGTGCTTGAGAATCAATCATTTTACTATAATTAAGCATTCAATCAATTTCATCAAATCAATATCAATTTTATCAAATCATATTTAATCAAAATTTTTGCAAAAATCAATTAAGTATTTAATCAAGTAAGTTATTATTGTTTTCCAACTTAATTTATATCGCACCGTTTAATATGACTTGATATTTATCTTACTGCTAGGGCAAACAGGTTATCTGTGCCAGATGCTGGATTTTAAGATTTTTTTGAATCCAAAGTTCACATTCCAGTTTAACTGTAACATTGCGCTCAAATTTTACTGGAAAATTACCACCTTATATCAAACCACATAAGTTCAACATATATTCTTTTAGGTCTATTGAACCCATGGAGGTGATAATGTGTTACCATGAAAACAGAATGAGTTAACTCCAGACCTGAGTCAGTTGCAAATACGCATTTGCCACAATCAGGGGTCTGCGGTCAAAGATTGGCGGTCAAAGGATTTCGAGAAAAAAACTATCAAACATGCAATTTTTTGCGTGTAAATGAAGGCAAAACTCTTCAGGTACTAAGTGCAATGGACTCTCAAATTTGCACGTCAGGATACGGAGGATAGTTGCTTGTGCACGAGGAGGCCAGAATGCCACAAATCTTGGATTCACCTAGAAAGTGTTCAACTTTCTCTCTAGAATTCGCATTCAAGACCGAAGTATATAGCACAACGCTATACACTTATGGCTTCCATGTACTCTATGCGCTAATATGCAAAAATTAAAAGATACATTTTGAGCGAAATAATTTGGAGCTGAATCAACATTATATAAATGTGATGGACTCAAAAACTGTGCTCCTGAGAGGAAAGAGATCGTGTGGGAAAGAAACCTTCCGAAGTGTCGAGTCGAAGTGTCGAAGAATGTCGAGAAGTGATAATGCGTAAGGTGCTCCCCTAGCCAGTAGAAAACAAATGACAAAGGGTTCTCCTTCACTAGCGAAAACACAAAAGTCATTTATAATATTTTGAAAATCCATGAGAGGGACTGACCCAATTTTAAAAAGAGAATGAGCCCGCTAGGTATTATTTTTTCCCAGCATCCCTAAGATGGTTTCAGCATCTTCCACAATACACTACGATGAATAGCCGTCTTCTCTCTAATACCTTGTCTCCTCAATCCTAGGCTCATCCTATGCATCCCCGCGGAGGAAGAAAAAAGACTGTCGTGAACCCTGCTAGTTGATATATGACATCTTTTTCATATGTCTCCACACAGGGAATTAAACGAAGGAAAGGAAAGGGATATAAAATATCCAAGCTTTCATTAACAAGTTGCGTGAATGCCTTTCCAGGAACGCGTTGGCGGGGAATTGGGAATTGGATAACACCATGCGATGAATTCTCATGGCTATACAAGCTTTCCGGTTAAGTGCTTTGGGATAACCTGGCATTTCCCCTCATATTCGAGCTCTGTTGAATTATTCAACTCAAACTCTATGAAACTCTGGGATGAAGAATCCACACAAATGTGTGCGAGAATAAACACAAAGTTTTTGTTTCTCTTCATTGAATGTGAAAGCTCCCTTGAGAGCAGTTGCTTTCAATAAAAAAAATATTATGAGACAGTTCATTCTAAGTTATTGTTATTTAAAAAGGTTCGTGATCGTAGAGGTAATTACACGGGGCTCTTCCTCCTCAGAACATATTATTTAGGTTGAGTAAGATATATGCGAAAAATTAGTGCTAAAGGGTGCAGCGTACTTTTTATCGCAATGAATATTTCATTAAGATGCAAATGAGAATAGTTTTCTTAATTGCCGTAAAAAATCAGCTCCTTGTTTCAGTTGAGCGGTGCATAGATCGGGCTGCAAGGCGCAATCAGTAAATGCTAATACCTAGAGATTGGGATCGTATTAAGATACAGAGCACATTCGGAGGAGCGTCTTTCTTTTTATGTATCCATTTGTGTCAAATTTCTACATCTCATGAATTTCAGCGCAATTAAAACGCAAAAACAATGTAATAGGCATCGTTAGCTGGAACGGAAGTTTCCGGTGAAATTCGTTTTCATTACGTACAGCCTTAGCAGTTCAACTAAGAGCCAAACCGATTGTCCTGATTTCAAGAAAGTTTTTCTGGCAAGAAAATTTTCAAACGTTTTAGATGATGAAATCAGAGTCATTATGGGACGAGAGGTCAGTTGTTAAGAGACGCGTGTTGAAGTAATTTGAGAGCCAATTGTCCCCAACGTGGTATTTTAATGATACGGAATGCAGCTATGAGGTAGATAGCAGTAAAGGAAATAAAGATGTAGATGCCGTATGGTTACGAGGCATAATCTACTAATGGATAAGACCATTTTCGTCCATTTGTCCATTCTGTTTGTCTATTCGTCTTCCCTCCCAGGATCCCTTTTTACATCAGGAATAAACTCCTCCTTTCACTCAGGATCCTATGGTTAGAAATTCATTTCAACCTCAACTTTAACAGTAAATTAAATAGTCTCCGAAGCACTAAAAGTTATCTCCAAGCAACAACTTAGCAATAATTTTAACAAGTTCAAAGTTTCAAATCGGTCATTCACTAATCTCAATCATCGTCTTTAATAAGTCGGTTTACGAATTTCTGAAGAGTAATTTGGTTTCATTAGTGTCATCCATGGAACGATTCTATGTGAAATTAATTCAGGAGGCAAGGGAGTTGAAATCATTGAAATCATTAAATGTCGTTAACTGCAGAGTACACGCTACTTTTTATTCACCCGAGTACACGGGTCGGGTCACATTCTTACATTTTGCCATTAACCGTTCGGGGCAAAATCTATTTTTAGCTCGTAGCATTATTTTCTTTTTGGAAATTATATTGATATTCATTAACCCAAAACCACCGGTCATGGACAAAAGAAAGGAAATGCCGGAAACATCTTAATTCTTATCATTAAACATATATTCAAGTTCCAAATCATAAACATTTTGATAAAATATACCGATTTTTTGTAGCAATATTGTGCCTTTAAATTCCTTTACCGTAAGGAACAACGGCATTATTAATGTAATTTATCATAATAATCTACGGGGAAGATATGCATAAGAATGAAAAAAATATAAAAAATATAAGATAGTGAAAATAAGTCGAAATAACGTAAAAAATGTTGCCTCACATTGATTAACAAATGGTAATTGAAGCGGCGCGGGGGACACAGTTTATGCATAGAGAAGTACTCTTATATCAAATGGCCTATGTATAGGAGATGAAACCATTAAATACCACCATAGAGTGTGAATACTATTAATTTTTAATGAAATTACGAGCCCTGTTATAATGCAGCATTTACCACTATTCATATCAGGAAACTAAATTCACCCCACTAAGCGTTATTAATAGACTAATTGGAATTCTCGTTTTAGCAAAATCTCATTTTCAGCAACAAAATTAATCAAATTGACAAATCCGTTGCACTGGACGTCATTATCGGATAGCAATGAACGTTATGGTGAGACATGCATGAAGCTAAAAATTTATTAAATTTCGTAAATGCCACACATTTCATAATTTGCGTAAACACATTAACCCTCGTTTCCGAAACGGCCCTAGTTGGCTGGAATAAAATAGATCCTGCGTTATTAGCAAGATCTCTCATACAAGAACATTTTGCTGATATCAAACTAGTTCCAACATTAAACGAATGGAGTTTAGCATCACTTGGTGGAAGCAGCGACAATTGAACATACTGATTACACACTTGGTACATTTCCACACTTATTTTAATGACCATTCGATCTCGACGCTTTTAGCGTCATTTTAAGGTAAATGACAAAGAAATACTCTCCAAGCCCAGCTTATATAGCTATTTCGGTTGCGGGAAGGGGGTGAGGGGGTACGAGGTTATAGGGGAAGGTCAGTTTGTGGAGTTCTTGACTGGAATGGGGGTTTCGGTGACAAAGAGGAGGGGGTGGAGGCTTTTGGGATGTGTCATGGTTTAAAAGTGGCAAAACTATACGTGAACTTTTACACTCAGTAAAATCATTTAAAATGTTAACATTGGGTGATAATCTCTCTAGTTATTTCAAAAATTACTAAAAAATTCAACGAAACACTTTTAGCTAACATATGTAAAGCTTAAAATTTTAAATTCCAATCGCGACCAGTTTCTGTTAAATGCTACGCGAAGTATGATTTATATTCTTTATTTTTGACACTTCTCCAATGTTTATTAACACTGGTTTTGAAATTATGAATCTTCCTGTTTGGTCCACACATTCGTTCATTATGTTCGAATTTTGGGAAATTATATTTTCATGAAATGAAAACTAAAACGAAGGGCAGTGTGTTCATTGAATGTAACGACATTCCGCACTTATCCGAGGCGACGGATCCTACCCCAGTCGCAACGGAGGAAGAGGGATTTTCTAGGAATCGCAACTTCTTTTGAGTCCAAAAGCCGCAGGTGGTAAAGGGGTTTGAACTTCCAAACCAAAAATGAACCGGAGTGAATGTGCCATTAGGCTTTGATTTACCATCACGACTTCTGTAACCTAAGATTTTAGCGTATACCTCCACTAGGCTCTTTTATCAGAAGCCACTCTCGGGAAGCATTTGATCATTCGCTGACCCCCACCAATATAGATTGCCGGCCGATGCCATTTTAATAGCAGAAAAAAACAGTGAAAATCAACTGAGCGGAGTTAATGAATACTGCAAGTTTCCATGCCCTCATTTCACCGATATGCACTAAGCCGCTTACGAAAATTGGATCACATTTTTGTCGTGGCTTGAGGAAAACCCAGTTCTCACCACCAAATTTACACTTATTCTACCGTTACTGCCTGTTTTGAACTACATCTATTGAGTAACCAGTAAACTACGTCGAGGGTATGTGGCAGGGTAAGCATTATCACGAAGAACACCAAAATAAAAAAATAAATAGAATACCACGTAATTAGATATTGCATGTTAAAATCAAGCAAAGCAGATACAGAAAATTATACTTTTTACGCAACATGCAAATAATATTCGAAGAACCTTACACGCACACTTATGCACCTTTAGAGTTTTAGGTAAACAGGTAAAAAATATTATATATTGTTAAGAGAGGCATCCAAAACAGAGACATGTTGTATGACATGAAGCATGCGAGAAACGGCAAGCGATGCAGGAAATTACCCAGGTTGTACTCTTAATTTGTACGCGTCAAATAAACGGAGACTTATTTGACGAGAAATGTTGATCATTAGTTTTGTTGTTACCAGTTTTCTCTTTCGGGGGCCACTGCGTGTGGAGGTTTATCTTCTAAGCCTTTACCTCCACTACACACATTACCAGTTTTAAAATGCCGGGTTACTATAATACTCTGATGATGCGGCCTGTAATGGAAAGCTCCACACGCAGCGGCTCTCGAAAGAATCAACTGGATACTACCCACATGGAGAACGCTCAACATCTTTGCTGTTAAATGCACATGGTAAAGGAACAGTCAAAGGAAACAAGTAAGGTCACAAAAAGAGCACATGCAAATCTTTACCATAATCCTAGCGCGATTCCCTGTATTTGATGATAATAAACAGCTCCGTACTTCAGTGGCGTAGTCACGAGCCAGAATCAGGAAAACCGACTGTTTACGAGAATTGGGGCTAGCTCCGTGCTTGCATTCCACTAACCCTCTTTGTCTCTCAACTCTTCCCTTTTCCTGCCAAACTCAGAACTCCTTCCCACCCTCCCCTTAGCTTGTCTCTGAGGAAAGCCGCCGCATGCCCTCCACCCCCTTTTAGTCCTTCCATTCCAGGCCAACCCAATTCTGGAGTGTATATACCCAACCAACTCTTCTCCCCCATCTCACCGTGCTCATCTAACTTGCGTCGCGACCCCTTTTCCAGCTCCTTCACCCCGCCCTTAGGACAATACCCTTCACGGTCCCCTCTCACCGCCGTAACCCACTCACAGAGATCATTACTTCATTTGCATTCCCTCGGGCCTGAGGACGAATGCAGAGTTGTTTCGTGAATTCAAGAGGGATAGAGAAGAAAAAAAAGCCTACCCTCTCTCTACTCCCGGTATCCCATCCCTAACACACCCCTTTTTTTATGGGAGAGAGATAACCCCCCCCGTCAATATGCAAGGGGGTGACCTACATTCCTTCTTATCTCCTTCCCAAAATCTTCAAACATCCCCTTCTTATTTTTCGACTCCGATAGAGCGAACAATGGGTACATTTTCGGGCGTCTCTTGAGAGAAAAGATAAGTCTTAAATCTATATGTTCGTTCGAAAATGGATGAACGCTGAAGTTCATGTTCGGTTAGGCTTACAAGACTTTCGCTGCCACCAACTTTGAGCCCAGGTAATATTTTAGGATCATTGTTAACATATCTGAGGATTTTGATCGTACGGGAACAATAAAATGATATTGCCACCTAAGGCACAGGCAACTGAAGGGGAAATAGATATCAGGATAGGTGCCAGCAGAGTAATGGCATATTTGTTAATATATCTCAGTGATGGGTACCAATATCCACCCACGAGGCAATTATAGCAGTGGCCGATAAAGAAAAGAATGCAAACGTGACCGCTGAGTAGATAGGGATCGGAAAGAAGTAGGACGTTCATGCCATTCCCCACCGTTGTTTGCCATTTCCTCATTTCCAATCTAATCCACGCATAAAACGAAATATGTAGACTTATTGGACGGGCATTACAATTGAAACTAATCCTTAAAGTTTGTGATATCCTCCGATTTATCTGTAAATACACTACCGGTTAGGTTCGTCAAGCATTGTGAACTCCAGCATTCAGATTACTAGAACATCTTCATATGTAAAACATGGAAGGGTATGGTGCCAGTCGAATTTTTATGGGGATCAACAAATTAAAGGATGGGGAATGTAGTATATTAATTATATAGTGGGAGAACTTGGTGTAAAAAATCATAACGGATTCACTTGCTGAAACTGCACAATAGCAGAATTTACGCAGAGAAAAAAAAACATTCCCTTGACCGAGACTCGGGCCGGGAGATTCTGCGTTCGCGTCCCAGTAATTTTTTTCGATTAATGTCTACTATTAGGGGATCAATTTCATCTGGATCAAGTAAAGAGAAACTAAAAGAAAATTTTTTGTTCTGAATGTAAAAAAATACTAACAGTTGCGATTAATTATGCCTACACCACATTCCTTACATTAACCCCGTTACATATTTATTTCAGCGTTTAAACCCAAAAATTTCCTTCTGTTCCATCTTTCGTTTCTCCCGCGATGCCCTTGTAATATGCCTTTAATGACACACTTTAATATTTCATTATCTCTCAGCACTTCTTTCTTCCACTTCCGTACCGTGAGTTAAAATGTCTCCCTTCATTTGCTTCAACTTTACTGCAGCTCCCATCTTCAACGCTAACCCTTCTGTATCTAGCCCTTCACCATCTAAAACTCATCTTTATTCTTCAATTACAATAAGACACGATCTCCATTTTTCCCCAAATAGACCAAAGCATTTTTATTTGATCCTCAAATGCATGACTTTAAACTAATAAATATGCACAAATGCAAACTCACGTGCCCTCCACAGATATTAATCTCCTCTACTTGCATAGCAGTTGACCAAATAATCGCTAAAATCGTCTCTATCCATGGCTTAACAGGTAATGGTGCGCAAAATAAACTACATCAGAGGAGTTTTTAGTTGAAAATACCGCGGGTAACAACAAATAGGCAAGCATTATACGACTAATATAAGGCAAAGCTACGTTAAATTACAATTTTAGTAGCCAAAAAGCGTACGACTTTCCGCTTATTGTGAACACACTGGCCCTCCAGCGTGAATAATAGAATAATATGCAATATTTGGGGATGGTGATTGCTGGAGAGTTAACAGCAATAGAGGTGTAAATTTCGCATATGGACCATATAATTAAATGATGGAGAAGTACATGGAGAAGCAAAAAAGGGGTGATTGAGAGCTTTCTGAATGCGACCAGACTTCAGCACAAGCTAATTTGGAATGAAGGAAAAAGAGCGTGCCGAACGAGGAAGTGGAGTGCAACCTAAAGGATTAATTTTGATGTTAAGCGTTTTTCATTCGGAAAAACACCTTCAGCCTACTTCGTTTCAGTGAAGTCTACTTCATGAACCTAACGTAAAAACAAAACTAGGGATTCCTTACACGAGCATATTTGAAGCAAAAAGTTATCTCTCCTTATTAATAACGTTAACATTCATAGTTATCAAGTTATCAATATCAAGATATTCACACAGAGTAAACAATCATTCGCCATAACCGGGACACGAACCAGGACCCCCAGGTTTCCAGCCAGGTACTCTACCAGTTGAAATACCAAGACATCCTATTTCTATGTGGAAATTATAGAGGCTTTAAAGGAACTAGATTAAGGCTCGAGGGTAAGGTTAAGGTTACGTTAAAATTAGGTTCGAGTCCCGGTCAAGGCGAATGATTTTTTTCTCTGCGGAAAACCCTGCTATTGTGTAATTTCAGTGGCTAACGCTGCTAAAGATATCGCGGCCGGTTTGCGGACTTTGAATTTGTAAACATTTATGTTATTTTTCTTAAGGTATGTTCACACATATTTATATGCCTATTATTTATTTCCTTTTCCCGCTATACTTAGCGCATCAATAATCTCTTAAAATATTGACAATGTTAGCGCTTACTTTGTGGAATTGCTTCAGTACGATAGAATCATTGACTTAGTTTTTCCATGATTTCATTATAACCCTACCACCCACGTTACATTCATCATAACATCACCCGGCAGATCATTTGGTAGATAAGCATGGTTTTTATAGCCACAATTGAGGACTAGGAGGACTACAGGTAATGGAGGAGGAGAAGATAGGTAAGGATAGCTCACCTATTCTCTCCTTCCCCTACTTGAAGTCCACCCACCCCTCCCATTTGGGAATAAAAACCTAAGCCTCTTTATCAATTGTACCTGATAATTTTACAATGCAATGAAACCCAAGTTGTAGGATAATAAAGAAATAGCCGGAAAATTAGGTCACCTATTTTGCTTTCTGTATCTTTCCGGGAACCTTCCCCAGACATCCAGAATAATAGCCACCTCTAACTAGACCACAACGGATATAGATAGCTAATTTCTAAACTAGAGTAATTAATGAGTTCCTCTCGGGCTTCCGCACGGGTTAAACACTCCATACCGGCCAACGTTTCGAGGAGCGCGTTGCTCATCGTCATCAGGCGAAACGTTGGCCGGTATGGAGTGTTTAACCCGTGCGGAAGCCCGAGAGGAACTCATTAATTACATACGCCGGGAAAGAGTCTCTTCACATATTAAACTAGAGTAGTTTTAACAGTCATAGTCTGTCCACAAAAAATTAGAAATAAGCTTTTCATACTCTACTACGGCTGATTATGCCATACCGTTGAATTCGATACGCAATGGCATTATTCCAGATTAGTAGCGATGACAACCGAACAAGTGGTAATTTTTACTAGTTCAAATGGCTAACGATAACAGTCTCTCTTTCCATAGTTAGCAGGAGTGGAATTCCATTTTAAAATTCTGCATTCCAAATCCAATCTATGAACTGTTGAATACAAAATTCCGTCATTAATTAGTGAGACCAGTAATAATAATGGATATCGCAAACAGGCTTCAAAACCTTCCCCGCTTTAAAGCAGGGTACATGGAAATTAGTAGCTTTCAAAATATATCAAGAATCTTTCTCATAGGTTCTCATTAAATTACGTCCACAAAGTGCACAAATATTTTGAAAAAATACCTTCAAAGGTGGATTCTTCTCTTAGAGAAGACATTGGGTTTTCAGGAGCAAAATGTGTGCCATTTCGGTAATCATGTCATTTAAATTGCACCAAAATAGGTGTGGAGACATGGTCATACAATTACAATGGAAAATAGACCAAAATCTTAGAGAAGTAAGATACGAAAACAAGGAAAAATTTCTGCATCCTTTTAATGGCTGTGGCATCTGAAGTTCGGCGTAAAGATCTTTGGCAGAAAAAAACATCAATCGAAATATAATATCATGACGGAGAGAGATGATAGTTTAAAATGTAATTTTTTTCCTCGTAACATAAGGGACAATGTTAGGAGTGACATATAAGGGAGGTAGTTAATAAGGATAGTTAATTTAATTTTTAGCACTTTCGTGCAAGACTGGATAAGATTATAAATGCAAATCACATAAATGTGATTGTTAGAGGAATTTCCTCTTGGCGCGTGCGTTGTAAATGCTAGGTGATTGTTCACTCCCTGAATCACTCTCCTGAGTGCGCTATCAGGGTAGTCCGTACACGTATACGTGAGATTGAATACGAGTAAACTATTCTTGTACTGCCTTTCCCAAATGAAAATTTAAAAGTAGGTTCTGTATTTATACATGATAATTTAACAATAATTTGCTAGTTCGTAGAGCTTACTCAGTTTTTATGTTTTACTTTGGTAATTTTGGAGTAAATAAGAACAATAAAAACTAGTTTAGGAGTAGACACATAAGCAAATACATGCTACGGAGATAGAACAGAGCTGGTCTAACTGAGAATAAAATACACCAAAGAAATCAGTTAAAACTGTACATTACAAGCTTGAAATTATTTCAACACTGGATAGCCACATTAGATTGCTTTGCTCAAAGAAAGAGGGTGCAATTAGGGCATCAACTCAAGTGGATAGAAAAAAATCAGGGTGATGATATTATATAGTGCAACGAAGGAGAAACGTAATCATTTGATTAGCAGAGAGTGCACCATTGAGGGCAAAAATTCCTACACCATGCAGCATTAGGAAAAAAATTATAAAAGAAAGTTAATATTACGTGAAGGCCTCGTAACGGTGAATATCGAAGGGTGCATCAATCTGAAGACCACAAGGCAAGACAATAACTGAATTATGGAGAAATGAAGAGGAAAAAATGTATAAAAGAATGTTCCGTTACGTGAAGGCCTCGTAACGGTGAACGTCGAAGGGTGTTTCAATCTGAAGACCACAAGGCAAGACAATAACCGAATTATTACCTCCACTCAATGAAAGAAATGTATTAAAAGAATAAAAATAAGGCGTGGAGACAAGCAATATTTGTTCTTCGTGGTACTACAATTAAATTCCATTGATTACTTCTATATTTCGTAATGAATACAAGGAAAATCAATCGGGTCGAAGTTTATATATGAAAAAGTTGTGATGAGGTAATGAAAACTATCAATAGTTTTTGCTGATAGTGTAAGGAAAGATAATTCGATAAGTCTCAAAAAGATGAAAACATACACTCATTCGTTGATCGGAGTTAAGTGCTAAGGAAGTAAGCACAGAGAGGTACGAGAAAAAAGATAACCCATTTGATTACCTTCAATCAGATATTAATTGCATCACAACACTGTCAAAAGAAATGTAATAAAATGAACATCAAAGAGGAATAAATATGAAATTCGTAAATTTGATCTTCATGCACTCCATACAAGCAAGTTGATCCTCATTTAAAAAAACCTTTAAAATGTCTGTCACAGACACGTCACGGGGAAGGCAACAAAGAATATCCCCAGTGATATGTACAAACAACCTGAAAGGTCGAAATAAGTAATTAAATTTCTTTTGAAAAGGGTCAATACTAATTAGGTAATTAAATTATTACGTCCAACACCCCGCCCCGCACTCGTCGAAAAATCGACTACGAACACAGCTTCAGGCCTAAGCTATTATTGGGGTCAGCAATCTCATATCTGGTACAATCTGAACGTAGGAGGTCAGTGACCCAAAAACATTAGAAAATGCATATTTAGTGGCCGAGTAAAAAATCTTCGCGCCCACGAGCAGATAACCGGACCGGGATTTGAATTTCTAGCACTCAGTATCGAACTCTTGGTCTAATATGTGTAAACATAACCTAATTTGCATTGGTAAGACTCTCAGAACAACTTAAGATTATTGCTTCTCGGGAAATGAGTTTTTGCGTCCAAGTTATTATAACGTGGAAGAAAGTCTCTGAAAAGTCCAGAATCAGCCGAATTTAAGAGATAACACTACGACCCAACCTCATCATCTTTCAATACTTCAATGGTGCTGCCGTCAGCTGTATGCAAGTATCCTAGTTCCTAGATAGAATAAAGTAATTATTGCCGCAACCTTAGAAGTTAAATGCATATAAATGATACAACGATAGTTTTCTACCGGTTAGAATAGGTTTTCATTGAGTATCCCCACTCAACTTTGCATTTCGTTCATCTCTTAGTACGATTCCTATTCCATTACACGATATAAGTATATAACAAAAAATGATTTCTCACTATTATCGCTACAAAATTCAATAGCAATTCTATATGGCTATTTGGGGATTTGACTACGGATAAATAGGTACACGTGATTATTTAATACGGATAGATAAGTGAGTTCTTAGGATTTTTGGGAATAGAGAAAAAAATGGAGAGAACCCCGGCGTGACTTACTCATAAGTCCCATTGGGCCAAAGGAGCATTGACGTTGAAGTTTTCTCTTCACGACTCTCGACCAGACGCCGGGATTTGAGTAAGGACTCTCGGGATGAAATACCATTACTCCTAGCCAACATTCGATCCCTCAGTAATTCGATTGAGATATTTATTTCGGATATTTATTGGAATATAAACCTATAGCAGTTTTAAGAGAAGTTTATAGGGAAAGAAACACTCGGTAAGTAATGTTTCGCATTTCATATCGAAAGTAATAAAGAGTATTTTCGAAATACTCTCATCCTTACCGTTTATCTAAAATATTTGTGACTGAAACTGGATTAATGGAGAGAACGCACTTTGAATCGCATTTTTTATTTTTTTTCAAGAAACCCTAAAATAATCTTGCACACAGAAACGACAGCATTACGTCTTTCAATCGTGTAAATCGTGGCCAGGTAATGAAGAATTGCAGGATATTAAAAAATTTAAAGTGAGCTATTCATTGACTGATAGCCCAGAAAGCTTAGAAGTGTTTTTCAAACCATGTACGGTCATTTATGAAAAAAATACAATGAAGTTAAAATTTATAAGATACATTTTAAGATCAAGTTATTTTTAAACAAGTGTGTAATAGGAGTTTCTTAACGGGAATTCGTAGAAATTAAGAGATTAATGAGATTTAATTGACATATCTGCCTACCTTTTATGTCACCCAGCTTCTGAAGTCCAATGTTTCACCTATTATCGTCCCATAAACATGACTTGCTGTACACTGGACATGATACGGCACCCAAGGGGACTTGAGCTGTTACTGTGAGATTAGCTGTCATGCCGGAGGCTGCTGAAGTCTTTGTAATCCTTGATATTCGATTACAACGCTGAAATTTTCCAGTCTCCCGTACAAACCTCCAAAGAAACAAAAACAAAAAATACATTAACATACGGAATTTCAATTACACAATGTACCTATAATGTTTATACACAATGGCGCTGCACTCCACAAAATTCGACCAGTTAACATATGTCACCAGATCTCGTTAGTAGTTACTCTTGGGAGGAGACGGACAGTTCAGGTCATTCGCACCTTGAGAGATAGTGGGTATTTGGATAAAGATAGGAATTATTCATGGAAAGGGGGAGAGAAACCTGCGCCGGCACTTGCCTACTATTGATGAAAGGTGCCAAGGGGACTGCAGTGCAACTCATCCGGATTACTAATTTCCTAATGCTTTCCACGTACAGCTCAAATAGAAACCGAAAAAAACAATGAAAAAATCTTTGTCACTTCTGAGATTCAAACCCATGTCCTCAGGAACTAGAGCACATTTTTTCTTGGCTGACTTCATTCATACATATATTAAAAGGTACATTATTACAAAAAAATCGATTTATTCAGAACTTTTACACACCACGATAGAAATGAATGCTCACGACCCACGTCGTTACTAAAAACATTATTTGTGAAATGCAAAGACCCAGTGGACTCCAAAGAGAGAAGTGCCTTGTATGCTTTACAGTGCGGTGATTGCCATGGAGTGCATGAAGGTCAAACGGCCAGGAATTTTTAGCATTAGAAGTAAAGAATATTTGAATGTCCCTGTACATAATAATGACGACAAGAGCAAGTTTGCGAAGAATCTTTTAGACTGTGACCATCGCAGTGATTTTAGTGTGGGCATTTTACATATTGTAATAACAGAAGGGAGTTGAATTCACTTGAGCATTTTGAGATTTTAAAAGCATTGAATGACCTTAAGGTTTTAGTTATAAATGAATATTTGTACCCGGCCTCCTCGCCTATCCTCGACAGTTGCTGTCTACGCTTTCCCCCCATTCTACCCAAGGTCTACCACCAGCCCTGTAAGGCACCGCTTATCCCTCCACCCTCCACCATTTCCTACAATACACTCCGCGTCCATACCCCTATTTACCTCCCACCTACCCCTACGACGAAACCCCCCCCCCTCCAGTCCCGTTTGTGGTATATGTAGGTACAGGGGTTTCGCCTTGTGACTTCACCTGATAATGGTGCTTAGCGCCGAAACCTGGGTCATGAGTTCTCAATTTTCTTGTGGTTTGTAAAAGTTCTGAATAAATCGATTTTCATGATGAAATTCCACAAAATTACCAGTGAACTTATTTCATTTATACATTATTACAGGTTTCACTTTTACATTTTGCGTGAAAACGATGAACACTAATGTATATGTAGTCTTCAAAATCCTTGCGTTTATTATACATATTAATTTTCTTGATATTATGTTTTGCAGGAGTGAAGGAGTAACCTCGCCAGCAGTGAGAGCTTCAAAATATCAAAGTTTCGGATATCGTGAGGTAAGAAATATTTTCCTTTTAAGCTCAATTTCCATAGACATACCTATTAAATTAAATTTCTATGTAAGCTGATGCTGGAAGGTAAATCAAATGATTAATTCGCCCATTAACCCTTGTAACAAGCGACCAGCCCCGAAACGGGGAAGAAAATGAGTACAAAATGGAAAGTGTTATTTTCTGGGAAACAGAATTCTGGACATTGCTGCTGAAACCAATCATTTGAATTGAATGGCCTGTGGTAGAGTCATTGAAGATTCCACTGTCAATAACTTCCGCGAAGGACATGACCTCGCACCCAAAATAGTTCTCCAAGCGAGTCCAATCACTTGACTTCATTCTAGTCACCTAAAGTTCAAGGCTATATCTTGACATGCTACAGTGATTACGGCTTACTTAAACTACAAAAAACTTCAACTGGTGAGGTGATGATGAAACCTAATTGGTATCCCATAAATTCAGGAAATTTCAACCGTAAAGAAGACACCTAACGGAGAAAAAAATAGAAGATTTATGAGGTCAGCTATGATTATTTTATGTTTCTATTCTTAGCTCCCACTTTGTGGGTTTTACTCGTATGAACTTTAACAAATTCCTGGTTTTAAACCTAAAGGTAAAAAATCGGTAAATTTAATTAGCAATTTAATCCATCCATGATATTTATCACCATGTACACCTTACATTTTTTTTAAATATGCAAACTAGAATTTTTATTTTTAAAGATAACACTCCCATTAATTGCTCATTTACCTCCTAATTAATCAATCACTACACTGTAAAAAGTTGATCTGATTTTCAGTGCGATCTGAATTTAAGCGCTGTCTGATTTTAAGGTAGTGGTCTGAATTTAAGACTCATGATGCGTGAAAATCAGACACACCTTCGTCTTCTTTTAAGACCATAACCACTGCATGTTGAAAATATGATGGTTGTGATCTGAAATTCAGATCACCCGAGCTGAAAATAAGCACGCATTGGTTGGCTCCGCAATTGGAACTAACCAGCCAATAGCAGAGACTGATGGGCGGAGCGTAACCAGGGAGCAGGATAAACAAAACGCAGTGTTTTTCATTCAACCTCAGGGAGCAGGATGTCAACAAGAATTACGAAGCGTAAGGAAGTAAAATTCGAAGTGTAGTCAAATTTCATTGTAAGTAGGTGAAATAAGTTTCGTACGATGAATTAATGGTGTGAGAATGTGGCAATGATACTTAGTTTATTTGCAGAAGGGAGCCAGTTGTGTCTGAGTGACGTATCCTGAGAGTAAACTTCCTTATTTTGTCTACGCGGCAGGGTTGTAAGAACTAAAAAAATAGTCGCCCTCCTCAAGTGACAGTTCCTGCTTCGGTTTGAAGATACTGGCACACATCTGTGGTATCGAAGACTTTGTATGGATTACTTTGTTTCCAATAAAAGTACACATTTTCATATTATCATTGAAGTTATTGTCCATGTGTTCCCATTTCAGTCTTGGAATCTTTTTCAATGGAAATTCTTTGACTTACGTTTGCTCAATTGAAGAATTTAGTCAGTGAAACAGTATCATCGAATAAAAATATGAAACGTTAGGGTTTTGGTTTGTGTTCGTGTGAAGTGTTTAAATATCTAGTAGGTATTTATAATTAGACATCGCATAAAAGTAGGCTTTGATTTCAATAGCAACCCGCATTGTTACGTGGTACTTATTTTCAGATAGGCCCATGCTGAATTTAAGACAGCCCTGGTCTTAAATTCAGCATGGGACTATCTTAAAATAAGTCCCACCTGGTGTGATTTTCAGTCCTGCACCTGCCTTAAAATAAGACATCCCCTCAGAGTAGGCTTGAGTTTCAATAGCAACCCGCATTATTACCAGACCAGGGCTGTCTTAAATTCAGCATAGGCTTATCTGAAAATAAGTCCACTTCGTCTGATTTTCAGTCGTTCACCTGCCTTATTTTTAGACAAGATATTACTGCTGAAATTCAACATACCCTGTCTTAAAATTGTTGCATCTGAAATTCAGATCACTTTTGTACCTTAAAATCAGATCTACTTTTTACAGTGTATATACGCTCAAACTAACTTGCCAACGTTATCAGCCCATGCATAAAATTATATTTTAAGTACTAGTTTTTAATATAAATACTTAACTAAACCAATACATATCATCATTAGTCATCCATCCTCAGATAGGTTTAACGCAGCTCTCCACTGAGTTCTTCTATCGGCATATCTCTTCATATTTATCCACGTGTTTCTTCTCTTTCACATCCTTCATCACTTGTTCCATATATCTCACTCGAAGCCTTCCTTTGACATTCTTCCCATCCATTTGTCCTTCAACGATTGTCTCCATTAGGTCATCGTGTCGTAAGATATGGACGATTAAGTTATCCCGTCTTCTTCTTTAGAGTTTTCAGCAGGCTTCTCTTTTCTCCCACACTTCTTAATACTTCTTCGTTTGTCACTCGGTCGATCCATTTTATCTTCATCATTCTTCTGTAGCACCACATTTCAAATGCTTCTACCCTTTTCTTCTCCGCTACTGTCATCGTCCATGCCTCACTGCCGTAAAGAAACATGCTCCAGATGTACGTCCTGATGAATTGTTTCCTTACTTCTACGCATGTATTTCCGGATGTATGTAGGTTCTTCTTTTGGTAGAATGCCCTCTTTGCCTGAGCTATTCTACTCACTATTTCTTTCTTGCTTCGTCCATCGTTGGTTACTCGGTTTCCTTGGTAGCAAAACTCTTTCAACTCTTCCAGGTTTTGCTTCCCTAGTTTAATGTTGGTTTTTGCCTCTTCTCTTTCGCTGCACACCAATATCTTAGTTTTAGTAAACCAATACATCATTCAATAAAATATCAAAAACTCCTGACGTTCAATTTCGTATTCATTAATGCAGCTGAATGGCTAAGAATTTCAAGAGATGAATACTAAAGCAGCCAGGTATTGTGCATGTTTTAATATTTCCTCGACTCATAAAATAATTAAGGAAGTTCAATTTAAAATGAAAAATTACGCTATAAAATAATATTCAATACATGAGGCAGCAAGTTGAAAGCAGCTACGCATTTTTGTGCAAATGTTGAAGGGAATGATCAGTCCTGACTTTTTCTTCGTGACCAATATCGTTTTGAGTAATTAAAGGTAGAAACAAAAACTAAGAAAATGTATAAAAAATTAAGAAATATTTTCAGAATTATTTGGGCAAATTTATTGATAATTATTGTCATTTATTCGTGCTTTAACGTTATTTACTACACCTCTACAAATAATTTCCATGCGTGAGTGACATTAACTTGAAAAAACGATTAGAATGAATGCAGCATATTTTTTGCGCGAGTTTCTTGCGAAACAAAACAAGGGTACATTGTGTATCCAAGATTTCCAGGATAGATTGTATACCAGTAAAGTGCGTTACTTCTTTTAATATGGACGTGTCTTAAGTACCTTTCACTGGATTCGAAGTTAATCTTTCTAATCCAGGTGCCTCATATCTATTGCCACTGCGTCGATTATCACGAGATAGCCACAAGATAATTATATCGCTGGATTACGACGTCACATAAGAAACTCCCTCAAATACTTCTGCCAGTAGCGATAAAATCAATCCAAATTTATTGCATCGTATGTATTATCTACAGTAATTAAGAAATGATTTGATGATACAGTGATGAGAATAATGCTATTGAAAAAATAGGAAAGACAGTGGTGATGCCTGCAGATAAGGCTTTTGCGATGATGTGAATAAGATATGATGTTTCTCTTTCGAATAGCAACACCGTCACCTACCCTACTTGTCATCATCATCATCAGTCAGCAATCCTGAGATTGGTTTGACGTAGCTCTCCACTCAATTCTGCTATCAGCTAATCTCTTCATATTTACGTATTTCTTCTCTTTCACATCCTTCATCACTTGTTTCATTATCTCATAAAAGGCCTTCCTTTGCCGTTCTTCCCGTCCACTTTTCCTTCGACGCCTGTCTTAATAAGCCAATCATGTCTCGTGATTTGGCCCATTAACTTGTCCCACCTTCTTCTTAGGGTTTTCAGAAGACTTCTCTTTTCTCCCACTCTTCTTAGGACTCCTCGATACTCACTCGGTCGATCCATAGTCTGTATCCTTTTTCTGTAGCATCACATTTCGAATGCTTCCACCTTTGACTTCTCCACTGCTGTGATCGTCCATACCTCACTTTCATGCATAAATATGCTGCAGATGTACAATCTGATGCTTTTCTATGCTTGTTTATTCTTATTTATACTACTTGCTTATCATGCTTATACCATCCTTTATTTATTAATGGAAGGCAATCAACAGCTGAGAAAATCTCCAATACTGAAGAAAGGTGGGATATTGGTTTACTAACGGGACTAAAAGAGATTGGAGGAAGGGTGAATAGAAACCGGAATCAGGGTAACCAGTATTATTGTCCATAAGTAAAGGCATTAAGAGATTCACACAACTCCCACTGCAGTGAAACAATAATACTGAGTACTATTTCACACTATATTTAGCAAGAGAGAAACTGATCATGGTTTGAAGACATGTGTAAAACCATCATGTCACCATCAAAATGGTACCTAATAGTAGGAATAATTGTCTTCCTTTACAAAATACTTGTAATGTGTGAAATTCATGACCAGAATTATCATTCTCACTATCATAAATTTCTAACTTTACTCTTAAAAATACCACATGTTAATATTTATACTCCCTATGAAGTTATTTCATATTTCCCTCACCCTTAGCTATATTTCTCATGAACTTGATAACTCATTGGGTGGATTGCAAGAACGAGGCTCAAACCTTGGTTTAGACGGCGTCTTCATAAACAGCGGCCTGGACGCGATCTTCCTTCCGCTTGCATAAACAAGGTTTCGACGTGGTCTATGAAAACCGCGGCCTGTCGTTGTTGATTATGTGGCAACGCTGACTACTGTCATTTTTTTCCCGAAAAGCAATTGTAAACTCCTTAGCGACGTACATAAACACCGTGAACTTCAGTTTGGAAGCGTGTGAGTATCTAGTAAAAATGTGCAGTGGACGAAACGAAAACTTTTCGCTGGAAGAGAAGCTGCTCCTGATCTCTATTATATCAGAGTATGTAATACTGGAGAGTAAGGCATATTACGCAACCACGTTGGATAGGGAAAAGTAGAAATTGAAAGATATTTGTGGAAAGTATAATGCCAACAACCCAAAAGTGTCATGCATTTCAACGAACTGGACTTTTCAGCAAGGAAAGACAACTTTTTAAAAGAAGCGAAGAATTATTTTGTGAAGTGACTTGATTATCAAGGCAGTTAAGTTATTATTTTTGTGGCTGTAACCAGTTTATTCCTTATTTTTGTAGTTATATTTTTTGATTGTACGTCCTGTGATTATGTATATGTCGAGTGAACACTAAACGCCAAAAAAATAAATAAATAACCCTATTTTCAACCTATTATTTGTACGCAGATTGAATAATATCCCTTTATATTGACGTATGTCTGGGCAGGAAATTTTAATGTGCGTGTAGTCTAGAGAATCGATGTCAGGGAAGTTGTTCCTAATAAAATTATGTATCTAATAAATCGATTAGTTCTGTGTTGACTCCATACATTTTCCGAAAAGCACTAGCGAAAATATTTAGAGGTTTTTCCCATAGGTTAACAGCTTAGAATGGGTAATTTCATTAAATTTGGAGCACGATTTTTAATCATCAATCAACTGTACAAGCGCAACCTATTTATCGTTATTTTTTATTAGCGTTGCTTCACATTTCAAATGTAATTCATGCCCACCCTGATAAGAGAGAAAATCCAGCTATCACATCATGTAATTCGGGAATTTGGTAATATTTGGCTCCAATTAGCTTCGCGTACATTCATTAAGCACCTAAAAACCGTTGATTCATGAACACCAATCTGATCCCCTAAAGCCTTAAAACAAAACTTGCAGTGGCGAAAGACCTTAATTACATAAGCAATTGAATAATTGGTGGCACTTGGCATCCCCAGCGGTCCGTCGAAAGTCTAATATGATAGTTCGTTTCTCCCAATAGCTGATGAGTTACTTCTTTATTAAATCTTTACCTCTGTTCAAACTCTGAATCGATGTATGATAAAAATAGATCACTTCGGTCCCTAATTAATCTGTTTATCCTTATAGGTGGAACGTCAGCATCCTCAATATCTGTAATTTCTTCTATTTCCTCCGCCTCGCGAACGTCAAAAAGTGCCTGCCGGCCATGTTTGGTGTCTCTCGCGAACGCAGACCGCGGCTTAAACCTACCCAGCAGGAGGTTCGGGAATTGGCGGCTTTTGACCCGCGGTTTAGACGGCGTCTGACGTAAAACTCGTTCATGCAAGCAAAAAACCGCGGTTTTGGTCATTTTCCCTAGCCACCGTCTTAACCGCGGTTTAAACCTCGTTCTTGCAATCCACCCATTAGGTTTACTGCTAGGCAAATTCTTTTCGAATGTTAGCAACTAGTTTAACTTCTAATGGCCGGTTTCATCACTTAGGCAATATCGACAATAACCTTAGCGATGACTTTGGTGGTAAAAAAAATAGTTGTGAAAATTTTTAAAGTATACGTATTTCAGTAATCTTGAAGCCGGAAAAATGGAAATTATTGATTAAATCACCCGTGGGATATTTAAATAAATATGGAACAATTTATGTAAATATTTCCAATTTAATATTAACTACATATAGAGAAGAAAGATAACGGAGCTATGAAATTCCGAATATTAATGTTTATTGCAACTTTACTGCATGACCCAGGTTTCGCTGCAGCGCAGCATCATCAGCTGAAAAAAAGTTTACTACGCAGTCTCCGCTGCCAGCGTGTGGCTTAAGTCACTTCCACCTTGGCCATACGCAAGACTTATCCCCCCCATTCCTTCACTAACAACTCTTTCCTCTTCCTTCCTACCCCTCCTCCTAACTATTGTATACAACGTGACTGCTTAGAAAAACTTTTTACACCCTGCCCTGCAGCGAAACCTGGGTCATACAATAAACATTTATATGTGGGAGTGCATGGCTCTTTTTTCAATCTACATGTTGCGTTTGCTCCACGAAGTGATGCCTGAGGCTGTTTCCTTAAGCTTAATATAGATCGCAAGGAAGGTAATCGTAGGAACTTCTTGCTCAGAGTCTACAGACAGATGGCACCTTCTGACAGCAACCTTGAGCAAAGATTACCATAGCATGGATTCAGCATTCTTCTCGCAGCAGTTTTAGAGTTCTAGTAATTCGTTTGGAGCCCGATAGACCATCATCTCGTCGCCGAAGGCGTACATTGGCAGCAGAAGAACAGCCGCCGAAGGCACTTCATCCCTGTACAGCTGACACTTGACAGCATGTTTACTCTTAGTCTTAACGATTGCGAGGCGGAAGATGCATGCCATTTTGCATCCAAGGTCATTTCTACACTGAATGTTTCTTTTTTCTTTCCGGAAACACGAAAATACCACAGTCATGTGCTTTTGCAATCTATTGATAAAAAAGGATAGATATCCGCAGGGGGCCGCATGTTTCATGGCATTTTGGTAGGAAAAAGCACGGTCCAACTTCGTCAATGACGTGATTATGACGTAATATCCACGATGTCTGGAGATCGGCGGAGTTTTAAAGCTACGATAAGCAGAGGCCGTGACGTCAAAATCTCAGTAATTTCGCTGCTCCACTATTTTGAACACTTTTCTAGCTGTCAGATATTTTTCTGTGACTTTCTGAATGAAACGTAAGTAGGTACGCTCTAAATTGTCATGGAAAAATCTTCCCGGACCACGACAGACTACCTGGATTAAAACTTATGGCTTTCAGGTATAATGCCTCTCCGCTATCTAGGACTCCTGATAAAATAAAGAGGTATATAGGACGATCTATCTATTTGTCATTACGTTCAATCAAGAATGGCACTCCTAAGGAGGGATTTAGTTTCAAATAAATCTCTGTCCACAAGAATTAATCCTTTAATTTATAAAATAAGGCCATAAATGAGGCCCACTAAAATTTTCAACCTAAGGATTTAATACTGATAATGATGCAGAAGGTTATATACATTTATCGCTTTTGGTTTGTCTATTCATTTAGCATAGCGTAGCCATGAATGTTATCCGTTTCCTGTTTTTAGATACTTTATTATGAGGTGCAATCTCCCTCTCTAAGAGACGAAGCTTCATTTTTATGTTTGTCCAGGAAATGGTAATGAGGAAATATTTGAGGCAAGAACTGTCCGATAACAGACCATCCTTTGTAGAAATCTGGTGGACTATTTTTTAACATAGCATGTAATTATTTTTTTGAATGAATAATTATGCATGTCTATGGACGATTCAACGCTTGCCACACATTGATGTGACTTGCAAGACACTCAGTCCTAATAGGGTGTCTACACTATAAACCCAGTGTCCAAAACAAAATTTACATAGATTTTCTTCACATCTTGGTCAAGATTTCGGTCTTTAAGTTCATGATTGCTGAATTCCACAATGGGGGATGGGAAGGCGTGAACTCCTGGCGCCAAAACTGCTCCTTTACACGACGTTAACGGCTTGGAAAGTTTGGGAATCAAAACGGCCGTGGGAAGGTGACACTCCCCTTGGGGTAATCCACGCTCGCCTCGCACCTTGGAAACCTCCCGTCGTGAAGCAGGGTTCCCGGGCCCTCTAAGAGAAGAATCCGGTGGGGAGAGATGGCGGGGATGAGAACAGTGGGCGGAGGAACGAAAAAGCCTGGGAGGGGAGATGATGCTAAGCATCTCAGAGCCGGAATTAGAGGGATGCCAGAGAAGAGACTATGGAGAGCCAAGGAAACGTTCCTTTTTTGCGACCTGCCGGGAGCGCAGGTCTGGCCGCCGGGTTCCAATCCATCGTAAATCTCTGATTACACCATATCTTTCTCCCTTCCAAATCCACCTTTGCCTCCCCCTTCAACCCACCTCGTCTCCCATCTCCCTCTCAGAGGACTTTCATTCAGAACCACGCACCCCCGGAGACAATGGGATCCGAATATATATGTATATAATGATTTAAAAAATATGTGATGGGAAAATCGTGGACCCGCGCACCCAGTTTTGAATGAGTCGGCTGAATCGGACGGTGAGTGGGAGCATGTCATGCTCCTATAAAAAAGCATAAAGGATGTCCTCCGATTTCTTATTAGGGGTAACGGGAACCCTTTCGCCGAAAATAATGACGTGCGTGCGCAATAATGGCTTTGTGCTGATAATATTTTTTTTCCCAGGCCATTCATTGTGGTCGATGATTTTTCCTTACGATCAACGATTGTTTCATTGTGTTTTTTTTTACTACCACCGTCGAGCGTCAGCTCATATTGCCTTGCTGATTCCACATTTTCCTGAAATTTCCAGATAGCACGGATAAACGACGCCTTGTATCTCGTTTGGTGAGAAAACAAAATTTATGCGCAAACGAAAGTCCCAAACTCACTGAATTTATTACGGTTTACTTGGAAAAAAATTAATAGATTATAAGGGGCCACCTAGCCTCTCAGAGTTCGTTAACTTTAACTACAGAAACCACTATAGGACGTAAATTTGACTATTTAACTTTGAATACAATACAATACTTTTTATTCCATCACAATGGTCATCGTCATCATTATTCAAGGATTACGAGCTAACCGCGAAAAACCTTAACGGAGTAACTCGCTGATTTACACAATAGCAATGAATATATTTTTTACTCCATTAAAATTTTGTTTTCATCATTGTCATTCTATCCACATACGATTGTTGGGCTTTTAGGTTAGTCACCAACTACTGGAACCCGCCTTATTCAAAAATCAATCCACATTTCCAATACGGGGATTGAGTTCGTGTGGCGGCTAGAGTAATGGGCCCGAATTCGATTCCTGGCAATGGCGGATTTTCCAGTGGCAAACCGTTCCCTAATTGAGTGCATAGTGGGAAGGTATTTCAGGTTAAGAACTTCGTCCGTCGTATGGAACGTTAAGCCGTGGTCCCCTTCGCGCCTGCCATTAAAAGCAGGCTAATTCCGACGCTGGGTATCTCCACCCTTCCGTCTTTACCTGGAATGATTCCTACCATAACCTAATTACTCACCTATTCTAAATTGTGCAAATAACCTCAGATATCGGTCGCCTCCCCTGAATAACTAACTATTTCCATTACTGAAAACACCAGTATATATCTTCATTTCTTCTAACTACCTTTATGTTAACCGGGATATATCTTCTTTTCCCACTTATTCCTTGCTCACCCAATACTCTCCCCTCTAAAACGATTAGTAACTCAAATACAACTCACAATGGCGATCGATGAAAAATAAATGGAACCCGTTGAAACATGAGAATGATACAAGAGGACTATTCACGATCAAACCACTCTGTAAACATATTCACCAATGAGTTCAGTTCAGATGTATCTTTCTTCATATATGTTCGCAACCTTATGTTGATTTGTTTAATTATTTAATAACCTGTTGTCTTGTATATTTATTAGGAATTGAAAAACAGAATCTAAGGGGTAAATCACTGGAGTAAATTCCATGAAAGCCAGAAAATCGTAAAGGGATTGTAAAAGCATCGTATTTGCTTCAGTTGGGAGACATCGCATAAAAGGTCATCGACGAACCTGTGGAAAGATAGTGTGCACTGCAGAATGAAGGATCTCATTGTCAGTAGGAGTACTAAGTCATGGCAAGCAACGGACAGCCGAGGGGATTTTCACTTTTTAGGAAAGAGAGGCAATCACGTAGAGGCAGGAGTTTTCCCAAGGATTGGAAGAGGAGTGGATAGAAACCTGGCGTCGACATTAGCCTGCTCTTTACCAATGGGGGTCAAGGAGCACACGATTTAATATTTCATCTTACGGACGGAGTACTGAACTCAATGTGTTTTCCACACAGCACTCGGGTTATTTGATATCTTACCTTTCAAATAATAAGGATCTACCACAACTTTCTAACAGAAAAAATTACGGCAATATTAATATCCACTCTTGTATTCCCGTTGATTGATTATTGTTGCTTAGTGTGGCCTGATCTATGTAGTTTATTGAATACCAAGCTCCAAAGATATATAAATTCATGCATCAGATTTAAATATAACCTGCGTAAGGACTAACACATAACCCCTTAACTTAACAAACTAGGTGGTTAAAGGTGGAAAATAGAAGAAAATACTTTTTGGGAGTCTTCCTGTACGAAATGTTTGATTGCACAAGGCCTCGATATCTTTGGGAAATGTTGAGCAAAAAACCACTAGACCGGATTTTTTGTACTCGGACTAATCCATTTTTATTTTTTGCCCAAGATATCACACCACCACCAACCAAAACTCCTTTATAATAACTTCAATGAAATTTTGGAACTCCCTTTTTATGGATCTAAAACAAAGTTCGTCCACTGAACGGTTTAAAACAAAAATGTATAAATATTTAATGGAATTACAAAATGTTTAAAGTTAGAATTGAATCTGTTATCAAACTTTAATGTTTGCAAAAACACTAGTACTTAAACAATAAACTAAGTAACAACATTAGTTAGTTATGCAAAAGTAGGAAATCTATGCAATAGTATGTATTCTATCTGTGCCAATGTATGCTTTGTTGAATGTGTGCAACTATCATGTAAAATTCCGAGCTGTTTTGCAATAATAATGTATATTTTCTTACAGAGCGTGCCCTAGAACATAAATAAATATATATCTATATCTATAAAATATATATCTCAAGGAGAGATGGAATTTGGGTTTGCGTAAATATGCCTCACTTTGCTTTACTTTATGTGCTCTCGGCACAGTACTCAGGTTATTTGATGTCTTACGCATCAAGCAATAAAAATCTTCCTCAACTGAAGAGATATTCGTAAATATCTCTCACTGAATGGGGTGTCAATCAAGAGAGGGCCAAGCGTAAAGCTGCAAAGAACATCTTCAGCGCAAAAGGGCCTCTTCTAGATGAAGATAAGGGAAGTTTAATTCCGCAGTACGCAGACAATAGGAGCAGGTCGGTATGTGCCAAGCGATAGCAAAATGTCTACCCGTTACCTATCTATTGCACATTTTGGCCAAAAATAAATTGAAGAAAAGGTTTCGAAATAAGACTGAGGTCGGGGAAAAAATAGACCAATGATGGGGGTGGGGGTATTGCTCAAAGATGGATTGCGCATGTTATTCACCACGTAACTGGTATACAATTTTGTTTATATCACGTCGATTGTCAACAATTCAAACATAGTTTCCAAAATTTACCTTAATACGCTAAAAAAACAATTTTTGTTAAAAAGTAGCCTATACACCAACGACGTAAGACCTGGAGTAATTCGCAAATGAATGCGAAAAATTTCAATAGGCAACATGCTTAACAGAGACGTTCACGAAAAGTGAAGTTACGCTCAAATGCCAGTAGCGAACCATTTTCTTCCAGATTTTAGGCAGAGATAAAAATCTAGAGAATCGGCTACAACCAAAAATGTTAGAAATACATTTTACACCCATCGGTGAAAAGGGAAATTTGGCAATAAACTCACGATGGTGAAAATGTTAAAGTTCTCTCCCATAAAATGTGATAATATGTAAAAGGAGCGTTGTTCCCATACGCAGTGAAATGTTATATATAACCACATTCAAAGTGAGCTTTGATGAAACCACTTAGACGCTAAACATCGGAAGGGCTCCGTAGTCACTCTCTGTGATATGACCATAGAATATCGGCAGTGTCTAGGTATTTGCGATAAAACAGGGTCCAGTTTTGCGATGTGAACTTAAATATTTTTAATCCTGACGAGGCTTATTAATATTTCATATGCTGTTGACGAGTATATAGAAGAAATGCTCGCGTGAGAACCTTTTATAACCACATGAGTAAACAATCTTTAATTTAACTTCCATAGAAACTAACCCTGTACAATACTAAGTCCTTATAAAATCCGGAATAATACTTGCATACATTGGCAAACAAGACTTTCGTCATAATTATAAATCTGGAAAAGAAACGATTTGCCTAGGATAACCAACGAAAGATAGGAATATCGTACTGCTTCTTTTAACCCCAGCTGCTTTTGCCTAGGTCAATTTTAACGAGTAACGACTCATGTTTTCATCGATTCTCAACCCTACATGGCTAATTAATGGTTAGAAGAGCGAGCCACCCACACGCCTCTAAGCAAGTGTAATAAGCTATTCGTGCACAGCATGCTGGTCATCAAATGGCCAAAAGAAATACGGGTGATTTGAGAGCCGACAGCAAAATAACGCGGAACAGGCCCTATAAACCACATCGCCGAGTCCAATGAACAGCTTACAAAATCTTGAAACTGAATGGCAACGTTTCGCTGCGAACTATGGCAGAATATCTTTCTCATGAGAGTAAATAAGTTGAGCACATTAGTCCCCACGTAAGGGGTATATAATTTTTTTAAACCACGTAGAATGTTGACAATTCAAACATATTTTCCAAAATTAGCCTTAATACGCTAAAAAGAATTTTTCGTTTTTTTAGCGTATTTAAGGTATAAGAGATGTTTTTAATCATGTATAGTGTTAGCGGAGAAAACATTGTGCGTTTTTACCCATGCATAATGATTATCGAACACTTTTATGGAATTTCTCGGAGAAAATAGCTTACTATTTACGAAAAATTGCTCTGACTATAAATTTACGAAGATATTACTATCGTAAAACCACTATATATTAAGATCTGAAATAAAATAAAGGATGGATGATAAGTAAATATAGAAAATACCTCGCCTTCCATCTATCGATTCATACACGATCGATCTTTCAAAATAAAGACTGTGTGGGAAGTAAGCAAAATATCACAGCCGTATTCTCTGACATGATAAATTCGATTGGCCAGCACACCAGCAGCAAGGGCATCAGCTTTTATACGAAACTAGCAGAAGATAAAAGACAACGACCAGTGACAAGATTTCATGGCAAAGCCTCGTGGGCCACAACTGGTTTATATAGTCTCAAGCTTAGATGAGGCAGGGCGGGTTACCGCTATAACGTGGAGCAACCTCGTTTATTTCTAGCTTATAATAATGAAATTTGAAATGCTATTATACTTATCAGCAATCTTAAATTTCTTTTTCTCGTGAACGTGCGACATGAGAAATATGCGAGACTTTTTTTGCACTGTGTTCGTATATCGTGCATTATCAAAACGAATTGTTGATTCTCTTTATCTGATGGATTCGTATCGTTAACAAAAAGGTTGTATTCTCCGTTTCACTGGGTATCGCGTTATAGTGGTGTATGAAGATCTGGTTTCCTATCGCAAGATTCTAGTTTCAAACTCCAGGAGTAGCGAGGATTTTTCAATGTAAAAAGCTGTACGTCAAGGACTTCAATCCGGCGTTTGATGTGTGGAGAGCACCTCCCGTTCAGTAACCCGTCCGCCGGGTGGGAAGTTAAACCGTGGTCCCCTAGGTACTTTTTCAGTAGTCTAATTCCGACGCTAGGTATCCCTTCTCTGTTTCTTCCTTCCCAAAGAAAATCCTAAGTATAAGCTATTTAATTACCCATCGCTAAAGTAAAAATAGTACCTTATCTGCCAATCGCCTTCCATGATTACAAAAACAACCCTTTAACTTTTGTAGCATTACAACACATTACGTGATTATGAACTAGTGGTGAATAAGTTATTTTTCATTCTAAACATTGATTGCATCCTCGATCAATCATACTCTCCAGTCCTGAATCACTACTCTTTAGCTATTTTCACAGTTTACTCATACTCTTAATCGAAACTTAACTAGCTGCGGAATTTCATGAGTTGTGGTACTCCAAGAATAATTAATGCAAATCTCTTGGACCTAGTTAACTGGATAGGAGTTTTTCAAACTTGGTTATCGATGATGATGGATCTTAACAATCGTCTTTATTTCAAACCATAGTGTTTTAGACCAAATTTCAGACCATTCTTCCGCAATTTGATATACAATATATTTTTCTTTATAATTCTAAATGAAATTTAAATTATTGTCTACTACACATTATTTTCACTGAAAGACTTTTAAGATAAATTTTAGACAAATAATTCTAAATTTTAAATGAGGATACTCGAACTCAAACCACACAAGAAGGTCACATGCATATCAGATCTAATTTCATACGATCAAATGCAATACCAATTCCCTCGATTGATATGAACAGCGCTGCAGTAGGGGATAATTCTAGGTCTAGAGACGAATTTTTTGTCAACTTTAACAATGAGAAGAGTCGTAAGAAGAAGTTTAACGACGAGATTGAATACTAGAATAACAGCATTACGCGATTTTAAAATTCGATATTTTCAAAGTTTTCTTGTGTTAAGCCACAAAACTTCGTTTCAAATTTACGGAAAAAAATAGCAAATATTATTTCACGAACCTAAGTAAAATTTGAGGAACTCTAATATCATTTTTAATGGTATAAAATGTGTAAGCCCTTAAGGGACCCCGAGGTCTGGCACTTAAAAAGTTTATAACGCCGGTGACTTTTTCACTCCTGCCACCTATAAGTAGTAATGGCGTCATTAAGTTCGATATGGGTTCGGGCTTCAATAATGTAATGGATACTGAGGAGTTGAAAAGCGTTGATTGGCAAAGCATTTGTGAAAAGCATCATTATGGCAGCGGCAATGCCATCCATACGGTTAAGGCACACTTTTAGCGTGGAAACAATGAATTAGAAGAATATTCCACCTTACTATCGTAATTATGAAACCTCTTAGGTAGCTATATCTCGCAAATGAGTGTGAATAGTTAATTATACGTGCACTAAGTTAGTTATTTGGGTAATGCGACCGACGACTTAGGGCAATGGAGTCATTTAGGATAGGTGGGTAATTCAGTACGGGTCGGAGTGTTTCCGGAAATGTATGGAGGTTGGAGAGAAACCCAGCGTCGACATCATCCCACCCCTAACGATAGACGTCAAGAATATACTGGCAGCAACAGCTGAATTATTATTTATGCCGGAAAATTCATTGTTTCTATGGACCTGAAGTCGACCAGACCTCTGGTTTACCGATCTACAGCGTAGACCGCAAGAGTAACCACTATTTCTGACCCCAAGGACATTTATAAGAAACTTATTTCATGTTCTGGGGCATTGCATTTTATATATTAGTTTTATTACACAGCATTGCCTGTGACTCACACGGATATTAATTATCTAATTATAATTCAGTGTTTAGGTGCTTCAACCTGCATGCGTACTCATTTCGCAGTGTTTGGTGTCAATTACAGTCTGATTATAATCGTAGAATGCATGCCCTGGGCAGGATTTGAACCCTTAAACTTTTGGGTTGCCAGTTGGGAGTTTTACGTAACAAGTTACACCACTTGGCTTAAAATCAAATTCAAATTAAGTTTGTTTTGCGTGATGAAAATTAGGCTATGCTAACTCACCTGGGAAGTTGATGAAGCCAAAACCTAAATGTACCCCAGCAACATAGAATTAGGTTTAGCCATCTGTTAAAGATTCATCAGTCGCAAATTAAAACTCCGTAATCCCCCCAGGATATTAATAAGAACGCCATCCAGGGTTGGGAAAACCCTAGGGGGACGTGACGTCAGTCCTCGGGGCTTTTAGAAAAAAATCTTTGCGGCACGATGAGTGGCCAAAAAAAGATAAGAGACTAGTATGAGGAGCGAATCGTCCAGTCCCCTTCTCGCTAGCAGAGGGGAAAAACGACTCGTATATCCCTGAGCCGGGGGAACCGAACCAGCTGCATGGAACCCTGAAGCGACAGGGATATGCTTCGTTCACTTGCGACTCCCCGATCACCGTAGCACACGCCTCATGTAAAATCATTACCGGCCGCGTCGTATAAATGCAATTGGCCCGTGCCTTTCGGCTCGAATTAATGTACCAAAACCGGCGCAGGTCATCACCGACGCGATTAATAAACCCGAATGGTCCGGAACGGGAGAAGTAAGGGGATGGGAAGCAATCCCCTGGGGGCCTAAGGGGGGAGAGTTTGGAAGGATCATTTTGAGCGTCGCGGCAGCCGAGATAGCTCGCGGACAGTGGGGTGATAGGAGGCGAGGAGGGAAGAGGAGCGGAGTGAAAGATTCCCGGTGACCTGTGACATTAAGTAACGGAGCGGTGTTGTATCGGTTGGCTAACCACACGGATGAGGATTGGATGGGGGGAGAGGGTTAGAGTGACACGGACACACGCGCGAATCCGGCTTAATGAAGCACGGTCAAATGATCAAATGATCCCCTTAAGGTCGGAAGGGTTGAGGGGGAGAGGGTTAGTTTGGAAGAAAGAAGAAGAACGTCTATCGGGGGGGGAGTAATGAAGCGAGGTCCACAAAAAAAAAACACCGTAAAAAAATTTAAGGAGCTCCCGTCGAGTCGAATGTACAGTTTAAGGGTCTCTAAGGACAAAAAAGAGGGTCTTGTCACTAAATTTTATAACCGAGAGACGATCTCGAGTCCAGAGGGAAATTGACTTTTGCATGGGGAGGATACGCTCTTAATGGCATTTAACACTATTTTTCCCAGCACTTAACGGAGCAACTTACGTTCACTGGATTGTAAAAAAAAGAACACTTCAATTCAAAAATAAAAGTTTAACTGGTTAATCCTATGAAATAAAATAATATAACACCATTTTAACGAATTAAAGTCTGCAAAAAAAATTACAAAAACTTAACGTAATCATGATGTATTTACAAATATTGAAGTTTGATCTTCAGCCTTTTTTTATTAATGTTATGGATTAAATTTTAAAAATTGCTTTTTTATATAATAACATGAATTACAAGGAAAAATGTTGAACGTTGTAGGCAACGCAGAAATAGAATACTAGGATTAATATGGTAAGGGTACCTACTAATCATGGTGGAGTCTATTAGCAGCGTAACTATTCGACTTCCTACATAACTACCTTCGTCTGGAAAAAGGTTACCAGGGGGTATAAATTTGGCCTCCTCAGCAGTAACATTGAAATTCGCAAGATATAACCACAGATTCAAAAGGTTAGTAGCTAGAATGTACAAGACCCAAGAGGAGATTGAAAAATAGAGGAAAAACAAATATAATAAGGGAAGTGTTCAGAATGGCAGGGGAAGAGATGAATTCGCCCAATAATGGAATTCACCATAGAAAGTGGAGGAGGGACGAGCGAGAAACATGATGCTGAAGAAAAGTTAGGAATGAATTTTATTTTGAGTGCGAAGGAGAGAGATGATAGAAAAATTCGGGATGGAAGGCAGCTAGATGGAAGTTTTTGGGACTTGAAAATTGATAATTTGCTTTATTGGTTGCGTATGAGAGTCTATAAACAGCAAGATTGAAAATTGACGATCCTGCACTCATCGGTATCCTATAGATTCGCTGTAACTTGCAGTAATATTTTATTACTTAAGATGACAGGAAATAAGCTCCATAGTAAGGAAATTTGAGTAAACAACTAATGTTAAAACGGCTTAACTTTCAACACAAGGTTCTATTTATATAGCTTCTTCATGAGCAGTATACATGCGCTATTACGGAGACAAAGATACGTTCGGCATTCCATTTCATCTTTTACAGTTTTGGTTGCGTATGAGGGCCCATAAAAAGAGACACCTCAGATTGATCAATAATTAAAGCTTGGACGATATTTCTGGACATGCCCGATATTAATGATATTTCCAATACTTCCGGAAATCAACGACACATTTATTGATAATAGAAAATATTTTAGGACCATTTTTCAGTAATTACGTGGAGAGATAGAAAATTGACTATCCCACAGGCTTTTACATTGCGCAGGAACTGTTCGTGAAAAAGCTCATGCATGTTACGCCGGGAAAATAAAATATTAGGAAACGAGTCTTCTTCTAAGTGCAATTTTACCCTATGGCTACCCAGCCCCGTCCGGAAATGAAAATTGCGAAGTAATTGACCAAATTAATGTGTCAACTGATCCCCCTTCTCACCAACAGTCTACCATTTAGTAGAGCCCTTTCATATGCGTACCGTGTTTACCATGGACTTCTTAATTAATGAAACTTTTTTATACTGAATGATCGGGCATCGATTAGCCGCCAAAATTTTCAAGCGTGTAATGGTAACTTCCACTTAAGTTATCGCCTTAATTGAATCTACCGACAGCACGTCTATCGAAAGATTTTTAACCTAACACGAAGATTCCCATTTTATCCGCTTCAAGGGAATCTAGTGTTTCCCCAAAGCGCTGTACCCAATTAAGGCCTGCGTCAAAACGATAAGCTATAACTTAAGGTAGGTAGCACAATTAATATTATTATGATTTATTTTGGGGCGCATCAACAGTAAAGGTCATATTTTACCACGATGAACTCTTTAATCACAAAATAACTAATTAACTAACATCTTTTATGAAAAAATTGTATTCAATAAGGAACTCCTTCATTTAAAAATAATTATTTAATAATGGTCATCATATCTAAAAATACTGGATTGTTTCAAATTCCTATTGCTTACTGATGTGGCCTGTAACGCGTTATTATTGTACAATTTCGTCGATTTCCCGTGAGTTACGATGATCCAGGATTCTATTGAGGTGTCCTCGGATACCCTAATTCTCACGTAAGGCCAGCACGGTACACAATCTAATCTAAACATCATCTAATGGCCTTCAATCAGCAGATATCTCAGAGAAACTGCAGAGTCATAAGCATCACATTGGGTCAAAATTTACTGAAGAGACAAGAGTGAGTTGGTGCACATTGCCCTATTCTCAACCAAGGGATGACGACTTCCTCTCTCCGATTACTTCTCACGGAGGTCCCTTAAATCCAGCGAATGACGAAAGTACGACTCACTCCCTAAATGGTTCCCATTCATTTTTTCATGCCTGTTGAGTTCGATAATGATAAATATTTTCACTATTAAACACGGACAAAGTCACTTTGAAAATGTGATCCTGCACTCAACTGTATCCTACAGTTTCTCCGCAATCAGCGACAGTATTTCAATGCTTTATATCGATCGATGATAGGAAATTAGCTCCATAGTAAGGAAAGTTGAGAAAACAACTAATATAAGAATTCACGAGCTTTGAAACCAAGGTTCTATTTCCATAGCTTCATCATGAGCAGTATACATGCGTAATGACAGATATGAAGATACGTTTGGCATTCAATTTACGTTTCTGTATCCTCACGCCAGCGAATGAACGTATAGCTAACAATAAGTACTAAAACGTATTCTCGCTCGACGAGGTGGGCACGAGGAATTTTCATCTTCATCATCGATCAACAATCCTAGGATTGTATTGACACAGCCCTATACTCGATTCTTCTATCGGCCAACCTCTTCATGTAAACATAATTCTTCTATTTTAGATCCTTCACAACTTTCTCCATATACCTCATACGAGACCAGCCTTTTCCATTCTTCCCGTTCATTTTACCCTCGACCATTGTCATCATTAGGCCATCGTGTCTTAAGATGTGACCGATTAAGTGGTCCCGTCTTTTTATTAGGGTTTTCAGTAGACGTCCATTTTCTCAAACTCTTCTTATGACATTTTCGTTTGTCACTCGGTCAATCCATTTTATCTTCATCATTCTTCGGTAGCACCATATTTCAATTGCTTTAAGCCTTGACTTTTCTGCTATCGCCCATGCTTCGCTGCCACATTGTAGAATTCTCAACATGTATGTTATAATGAAATGTTTTCTCACTTCCACGTTTGTATTTGCAGCTGTAAGCAGGATCTTTTTTTGGTAAAATGCCCTTTTCGCCTGGGCAATTCTATCGGCAAGAGATCTCTTCCTCCATACGCTGTTACTCGGTTACCCAGGTAACTCTTCCAATTCCTCAATTTTTTGTTTTCCTAGTTTAACACTGGTCCTGGCTTCTTTCCTCCTACTGCATAGAAATACCTTAGTTCTCTTTTTGGTGATCATCAGGTGGTATCTGGCCACTGCCCTTTCCATATTTCCTAGTGTCTTTTTTAAATCTTTTTCTGTTTCTGCCATGACTACTATGTTGTCGGCGAATCGCAGCTTGCTGATTTTCCCCGTGGAAATTCACTCCCGGAGATTTTTCTTTGACTTCCTGGATGGCTTTCTCGCTGTAGGCGCTGAATATCATAGGAGACAGTTCAAAGCCTTGTCTTGCTCGTTCCTTTATTCTTGCTTCTCTACTGATGGGTCCTGATTTGATTACGGCAGCCTGGTTTGTATACTTGCTGTGGATTGCTTTTCCGTCATTGTATGATACTCCAATTTCTTTCAGAATCCTTAACATCAAGTCCCAATCCACGTTGTCAAACGTCTTATCTGAACATGCAATAAACAATGGTAGTTTTTTCTCTATTCTCTTCTCTTTAAGTAACCTGAGGGCCAAAATCGCTTCTCTTGTACCCTTATTTTTCTAAACTCAAATTGGTCCTCATCCAGGAACTCAGCTTTTCGTTCATCGAGGAATTTAACACGCTGAATTGAAATTGTTTCAGTAGATATTTTTTTGTGATCAACTTTCGAACTATAGGAAAGCTGACCTTCTAGTCGACTACTACAAATTATTTTTGTTCTGAAGAATTTTCTTACGGTCTGAAATAGTTTTGTTGGAGTATCTACAATTTTATTCACACTGCATTTTCCGAACGGCACATTCCCGACACAATCTCCTCCCTTATACCAGCACACACTTCATGCTTCTCTTTATATACTCCAAAATGCAACTTCTATTCATCTTTGGCATCCTCTAGTGCATAAGTACTCGTTCCTTTCACGCTCTTCATATTTCCAACAAATTTATTTCTCCCTCCACAATACTAAACACTATCATCCATCCTCCGTCTAGAGTCTAGACCTTTCCCATTCTCTATCAAATCAGCATCCTTCAATTTATGCATTGAGTTAACTTTTAGTGAACCCACCAGCTAATTTATATGCCACCTCATCCAACCTAACGCAATGCTAAGCCGAAAGACAAAGCAAACGCAACACCCATTCCGAAAACAGGATGAAAACACGCAACCTTCGTGTTGAATTATCAGAGCTGCGACTGCCGTATCTCTATTTCCAATATTTCTTACATCTAGGTTCCACACCACTGATTATTGCAACACATCTGACTATTACCGACCTCTGATTATTACACTTGGCTATCATTGCATATTTTCTCATTGTTCCAGTCTAAAAGGATCATGGACTGGTTAACGCCATCTTGAACCTGAGAATCCCTTTCACCCACTACTCAATACCAGTCATAATATTTTCTTGTCAGCACGTGAAAGGCGGAATACAAATAATATGATCCAAACGGGAACCAAGGAGATAGGGGTGGGACGGTACCAGATTACTGGCTTCCCCGAGTTCGATATTCAGGCTTAGATACATTATTCGATGTGGTGTTCCGGTCCGTAGAATGAGACTGAAACTGATGAACCCTATTTGTCTTTAGTAAAGAGCAGGCTAAAACCGACGCTGGATTTCTCATCACACTCCCTTCGTCCCCTGAAAAAATCCTTAACATTAGCTCTCGGTCGTCTCTCTCATGTAACTGCTGGCACACATACCAATTTCCCACGATTTAAGCTTACATTCTCTTCACATGCGAATGGAGCCAGAATTGAATTTTGTGCAATTTTTTAAATATGGGCTCCGAACATTTCCTTAATTGCTATCGAAATACTATTTTTGTACGAGCCATTTAATCACTCACTGGTTAATAACGCTTCATTTAGAGAATATGACCAGGTGGACCTTAATTACTCCATCCATTGCCAGAGGCACAGTGTCAATTAAGCCCGTCTATTCCACAGCGGGCTATAGCGATTAGTAATTGCCAAAATGCCATAAAGAAATTGCGTTGGAAGCTATGGTGGCAATAAAGCGTATCAAAATATAGTATTGAATACCAGTTGATATCAACTACAGTATTGGATAGTTTTATATAGAGTCAGGAATAGTCTCATCTACTATGAAAGTATCCCAGTTTCTGATGGCAATATAATGGCAATAAAATTTTCCAAGTATGGTTTGAGGTGAAAAGGAAAAATTTGAAAACAAGTATAGAAAGCTGGGCTTCAAGCACAAGTTAAAAGTTGAATTAGTAGTCATTTTAGAAGGTAACCAAAAGCTTAGGTTATTCAGAGCAAAAATTACACTTAAAACCATTGGTGAGTTGGCGAAACTAGGAATGAGAAAGATAGTAAAAGGAACTTATAAAATTTATGGGAAAATTTAAGGTTATAGGGATAGATATATCTAAAATTGGTCGATTTTGTTATTTAGAAAACAGTAGTTTTGTAGACAGCTATTGGGAGGAAATATAATGGATAAAACATGGCAGAGAATGGATAAACTTTGGAATAGAGCTTGAAAGAGAGCGGAATGTAATAAGTCAAAAAGACAGTATTATGATGATAAAAAACAAGGTGCATGACATATTCAGTGAAGTGGAGAAAAGGGTAAGCAATGGGAAACATTTGAGTTTCAGAGATAAAGTGGCACCTTAGATATAATAGGTATTATTAGGTAAAATGGAAGAAAACCTGCCTGCGTCTGTAACTCCATGATTTTCATCAACGAAAGGATATTATGTAGCTAAACTGCATCATTAAAGCTAGGGCATTTTTTTTTGTTTTCTTGCGATAGGATCATCTTGAGACATGAGAGCCTGAAGAAAACAACCCTCGAAGGAAATGTTAATTGGATGAATATAAAATGAAAGCCTCTCATATATATAACGCAATTCATCAAAACAAACCTATTCCGAGGATTGTTGACCCATGATGATCGATTATGATCAATGAAAAAACATTATATCTCCACGTCATGTATTCAATAACTTGAAGATCGATTTATTTATGGTCAACTGCCTATTTGCCGTTTTCTAATCTGTGATGAAAAGTCATCTAAGGCTGTTTATACCATTTCTTAACCTCCTAATTAAAAAAAAACAGACCATAATATTGGGTTTATCGTATCGTATGGCGCATTGTACAACCCTAAATAAGATGAGAGTAGAGGTCATCAAGTACAAGGCTCTACTAAAAGTTCACTAAGCACAAAGCTACAAAAACAAGCTATTCTTGCCACGCTGAATATAACCCTGCATAAGGCGTGATTATTACTTTCAAATGCTATGAGTACCTGCTATTATTTCTAATTCTGCTGAAATTAACAAAATTATAGAAAGTCATCACTGCTACCATCATAAATATCGGCAGAAGATAGATGGGACTATTGACAGAGCGATCGGTTTGATAAGATGATTTAACGACTTTCCTCACATTCTGAAGAGCAAAGGTGCTAATTCCGTTAGGAATTGATTTTTCATGATACAATGCACAAGAGTGCTGTGTGGAGAGTATTCCAAGTACAAGTAAGAAGTAATACCAAATTTGTGGAGTGAATCTGCACACCGATTTGACTCGACGTATGGATATTAGGACGCAAGAAGTAGAAGTGAGACTGCTGTTAAGATTCTGAATTTTCCTCTTAAACTTCGACTAGAGTTTTTCCCGCTAAACTCACGCATCGCAAGGAACATTTCGATACAAGGGCACAGAAGTGATAAGAACTCAACTGTCATAGATTTCACACCCCCGTAACCTCGAAGGGTAGATCATCGTCTGCGGCAGTGGTCAAAGCCGACCACGGTGGACACGATATAATTCGATTCCTTTCGATCGATCAACCGTTAATACAGCGAACCCTGGTGATGGGGCGTGGGATGACAGCCTGGACTCTCACTCGTCTTTTCACCAAAAACCCGCACGTGTTTCCATCCAATCGATTCCCAATCGCGACCCTCAGTCACACGTCTCGTCGACTGAGGGATGGTTCGAGCAAGGGCGGAACATCCGCCGGAAGCTGTAATTTAAAAACAGGGTATCCGCGTCCACAGGAAATTCCTGTGCAGGGTTGATTTTAATCCTGCGAATCATCTCGCTCGAGCGACGGAAATATGAAACCGCCCGTGCCTCCGGCGAGGTAAATTGCTTTCTCGGCTTCTAAAAACAATCGTTCTCGTCCACTGCTCGGTCAATCTCTCTCTTTCCCTTGTTCCGAGGTGATGGCACGAACGATCCCCATCAGACTTTATCGCACAAAGAGATCTTTCCCGTTCACTCCAGCGCGCTGCTCGATTCGCAAAAACGTCAGCGCACTAAATTGGCTTGCGCTTTCAAACCGTATTGGATAAGCGCGCAGTGTGCACCGCGAAACAAAACAGACTGGGAGGTGATCAGTTCTGCACTAAGGGGAGAAAAAGAAAATGAATTCCACAATCGCATTCCCTGCAACTGGCGATATATTTCCACATGATATCTGTCTGTAAATTGACGAAACAATTGGAGTTTCACCCTGTATTAATCATTATACCGTACTTAAGCATGCAAGGTTGTATTTATGCTGAGATCAGCTATATTATGTGCAAACTTGAGAACACTGAAATAAACATTTTTTATCCTATGCTAATTTAGAAGTATGCTCCAGATTCACATTGTATTTTTTATTTCCAAGATTCAACCCACCGGTGTAAGTAGATTAAATTCATTTTATTAGATTCTCACCCTTTAAACCTTCTCTTTCACTTCTTTGATTTATTTTTAATTTCTGGCTAAAGGCCCAGTTGCTTCGGAAATTACATTTTACCTTGCCAAGGCGAAGTTTAATATCTTTATTTATTTTTTCATGCCAAAATTATTTCATGCTCAATAATTTTATCATTATAAATAATGTATTTCGAAAAATTTACCAGGTGCTGTAACTGCCCAAGTCTCCCAGTTGAAATATTAAATATATTACAAAATTAAAATTCTTCGAATTCTGGAAATTCCGTGTGAACTATATTTCAAACAGCTGACTGTTGAAAATCAAAAGCCATTGCACCACTCCGATACCCAAATCAAGCAATAGCAACTTAAAAACAGTCAAATTAAAAGAAGACAGTGATGCCCGAAAAGTCCTTGCATAAAATCACAAAAAGGTAGAGCAGTAAAAATTCCTGGGGTAAACGGTTCTTCAATGCTTACACTTAATAGATTCCAGAGAAAACTGATAAGAAGACAAAATTGATTCCATCTGAGCCGAAATAAAAATATTATCCACGAGTTTAACCCGGCAAATTCGACTCATTTTCCCAACAATCAAGCAATCAGAAAAGAAGCATTCCCTCCGACGAAGCGAGATTTTCTCAAAAAAGACAACCAGCGACAGAGGATCGAGATGAGGAACAGCTTGGAATAGCAATAACAAGCTGGAGTGGAAAAAAATCCGAATTTGGTCCCAAATAAAAAAGTCTCCCCTGAAAATCAGCGGGCGGGATAAATTGACGTTGAGACGCATATCGGAATCAAATCGAGCCCTTCCAGCTTCCGTATGATAAAGTGAGCGGAAATGATATTTTTCATAGCAATCAAACCTCGAATTGACGCAGGGATCTCGGGTAAAATTCAATAAGTGGAGATAAGCCTAAAAAAACCTAAAGCTTCCAGGAACAAGGAGGAATCGGGCGATGTAAATGCTAGCCACATTGGCAGGAAGGGAGAGAGTCTCGTTCGTCGAATCCGGGCGTATCAATGAAGTGGGAGAGAGGGGAAAGAAGAACGAGGGTGTGTTGGGAACTCTAAGAGAGAAGAGTGAGGAAACAGCTGAATGAGCGGAAGTGACGTTCATTTACCAGCACAAGAGAAGAGGAAGGGTGGGATAGTACATAATGATAAAAATCCCAACGATCAGGCTTCTGGTGTTTGCAGCGAGGTCATTTTTTTGTGGCTCCGACACAACGAAAAGAGATACGCGGTGCATTATGAGATCCGATCGCTCCGAAGCTCATCCAGTCTTGAAATTCACGCACATTCCGATCCAGAATGCCTGTGAACGTACAGAGAGAAAAAAAACAGTTCGTAAAAAAGATTCAGGGCTTAAAATTGTTCTTCACAGGTTCAATGAATGCTATCGCTTGCTCCGACCTCTTTGCTAAAGTGTGAAGTCCCAAGTAACGTTTTTTTAGTACTATCTTTATCCCTACAAGGATATCATCACTGTAAGGATATCATTATCGCCAGCATTTGGCGACCCAAGGAAGTTAAGCTCGGTTGGGCTCAGAAAAAACTGCCTTCTAATTCCTAAAATTAAAAAGCGCGAGGGGATTGCGTGGGTACGGTGGCTAGAGTGCTGAATTCTGTATGCACATAGAAGAAGATAATGAAGGCAGAGTTACGGACCGGTGAGGAAGGAGATATTGAAGCTAGAATCAAATAACAATGAGAAAGCAAGAGGAAAAAGGGAGGCCATTTTGGACATCATGCAAAGGAGAAACACGTATATGATAGCATGAAAGAATAATGCTGGGAGGATCATTCGGAAAATGCATAACAAAGTAGAGCTAAGGCATAAAAACCTACTTAACACTGGAGATAATTATGAACGATATTTCATTAGAAAAACATAGAGGCACATTGTTAAATCTGTGTATGTGTGGTAGTGTGGCGCGTCAACTTTGTGAAATATTCTCATGTGCACAATAATGATACGAAACAATGACGTACGATTTTGACGCTATATTCTAACAACACTTACCGCGGTTTTATAACTTTTCTGCCAATATTAAGACCCTGATAATGACACGGAAACGTTAAAGCCTTGCCACGCTTTCTCAAAAGATACGATGAAAACATTATTCAGCTATTTTCTCACGATGAAGACGACCAAATATTACACTGAATATTCAAATTTTAGGTCAAAATTCAATTTTTCTGTTCCCCACAATCTATTCAAAATATCTGTTTTGAGTATAAGACTGCATAGCGGATCATCCACATTTTCTCTAACTTCCGTAGTTCCTCTAACCATATTTTTCACCATATCAATTAATTCTTTCGTTTTCACTGCCTATTGTATACTTCGTTTATATCTTTCCGCCCACGCTTCAAAACTCTCAAATATTCTCATATGATTCCACCAAAGACTAGAAGTCGCGTCCATTAAAGAATATAGCACCCGTTTGGTTTAGTAAGAACGAGTAATACGAGCTTGTGACCTCTGATCAGGAGCAAGGATTTCATGGAGAATCATATTTACTTTTTAAGTGAAAATAGCACAACAGATTACTTCAAAATTATTCTCAGATTAAAATGGTAAACATTTTACATTGACATACTTTATCGTTTCTGCTATTTATATTCCAACCTAAAAGTGCTAATCATAACAAATTTATCGCTTCGAGAAAGAAAACGATTAAAAATACGATAAAATCATAGTCTCAAACCTGAAATCAAATCTCTTTATCGTTCATCTAAGTAACATAATACTTCCAATTCTAAAAGATTCTCGAAATTTGTCATTCAAAATGTACGAGGTACATAACCAATCGAAATACGTAAATGCTATTTTGATTACTAATCGAAATTAAATCAACTAAAAATTATCTCAGCGGCATTTTTTATCACTTCGGTTGCGAAATTTATCATAAAAATTACGTTTAATCAGGTGAAATGTTTCCGTGAATTAGAGGCTTCTCCTCGAAGACTGAAGATGGCAAATCAAAGTTGTAGAGATTGAAAAACAATTCATGATTAAGTACTTAGGAGGCCTAAATTAATCCACCCACTGTGTGTAATTAACTGCCAATAAATGAGGTCCCATCATGCTCACAATTTTATGCTCCCATAACTTCATGAGAAGGGATTTCAGGTAACATGCCTTGAAAAAAGTTACTAAAATTATTCCACCGACGCTCAAAATATGTATTTACCATCCGTTATCGAGCACCTCACACTTTATACTCCCATCCCTTGTTTGCAGGCGTGTATTAGAAGTGGAAAATGAAGATGAAATTTGTACATTTCATGCTAAAATTAAAAATATGCGTCGGTGAAAATAATAAGTCATTCACCCAATGTCGTTGCCCTTGAAGGTACCGCACCCATAAAAAAAGGACCCCGTAACATCGCTGGACGAGTGAGGAATGATTTATTTCAAAATTCTTTCACCAAGGGATTCTTCCCGCTAAAAGCCTATCCGGCACACAAAGCAGTTCGCCTCTTCAAGAATCTAAATAAAGACAGCCAAAACGAACGAATATTGAGGTACGGCTGAAAATTATTTATTATCCAAGTGTTTTTTCCTCCAGCATTTTCTTAATCAATAACAACAAATCACGAAAAGTACGTTATTTTTACGAGGAAAATGGTGAAATATCAAGAGAGAGAGAAAGAGAAACATTTAATAGCCAAAAAAATCATGATGTTATCACATTCAAATATCATTTGAAGCATAAAACGCTATAGTTAAAGATGAACCTAGGATCTTTCACTCAAAATCCCTTATTTGAACAAAATCGTAATCAGGTCTTGTCTAAGCCGTTACTACTGTTAATAACTGTCCCGGAAAAGATCGCAAATGAAGTCCTAGTATTCCAAGTAGTCGAGCGTATTTTTGTTTCGATGCGGCCAAAATTCTTGAATATCTTTCTATCCCATTGAAAAAATTAGTGACATTACTCCTTTACTTGTATTATAGTAACTTATCAGCGCAAGTATGGAATGATTTCTGAATTATTTCAATATAATATTACTGTACTAGCGTATTATTATTGTTCCTTCCCGTGAAACATGCTATGAGGATCAGTCATCCATATTAGGAAACTTGGAAATTTTTCCCACCTGACCCAATAATTTTCTTCAATGAATTAGCCTGCAGAAGAGATATAAGACCCTTATTCTGAAAGAAGAACAAATATTACTACCACTTCCTTTCCTCTATTACAGCAGGCGTAGGTATCTCAGGTATTGAAGGAATAAATTACAAATTTCCACAACAACATGAAAACCCACAACCCAAGTATTCACGCATTATATCATCATTACCAAACCTGGGATGTAAGTAAATCTTTTATTTGTGGAAATTGTAATGTGCTCAGTGAATGTGTTTTAAATCCGTAGCATCTCACCCAATAGCTTGTTATTCATTTGAAAAGAGAAGTATTTTAATATTAATTATGCACCTTCGCAATGATAGGAAAATTTAACCACTAGTACAAAAGGGACGCTAATGTTGTCCCTTCAGTACGTAGCAGAGGAATGAATGTGGAAGTTGGATTTATAACTGTGTATGTTGCTCAACTTCATTAAGAAATATCCCGGATTTGCTTCGGAATTTGAAAGTCATATTCACAACTCGTTTTAGAAGCTAGATGTACGGGTTTGAAATCATAAAGTTGCTTCACCAGAGTCACAGATAAATTGGGTGTGGGCGCATCTCGTCTCACAACTCTCCGGGGGATACAACCCCGAGCTCTACACACCGTTCGGGGTTTACTGAGAACGACAAAGGATTTAAAACACGCATAAACTGTAGCAAAATTACCAAAAATACGGACGGAAACCCCTAAGCGGGTAATGAGGACGATGTGGAGTGGACGGAATCCTGATACCGTCGGGAGGGTTAAGAATAAGGAATGCGGATACCCCAAGACTCCTAGCTTAAGGTGAGGGGGAGGGAGGTAGATGGGGGCTACTTCCGGGGGAGAGCGAAGGCTTCGAAATAAAGCAGCGTTGATGGGGAGATTCTTAGCTCGGGGGTAGGGGGATAAAAGGTAAAGGAAAGATCGCTTTAGTGACGGAGGGCACTAAAACCATTGTTTTACACTCACTCAATACTTCCTCATCCCTCCATCCCAAACGCTCGCGAGAAACGTTACCCACGTAGCCCATCCCTTCCTTGAATCCACCACTCTCTCCTAACAGCCCTCACAATGTCCCGTAAACTTGGAACTACCCCAGCACTTGGAGCACCAAGAGGGCCGGCTGATGGCAGCCTGAGAGTGCTAGCGAGAGAGTGAGAGAGAGAGAGATTGGGAAGACTTTCCGAAACGGAGAACTCTTTGGGGCTCAAGTAACCGCTCAGGAGTCTGGAGCCAAAGGGAACGGATCCATTAATTAGATTTCCTCCGATGCCTCAAATCCCCCGCACTCAACTCCCCCCTCCTTTTGACGCACCCAGCCCATGGCCAGTGTGTCCAGGATGGTGACGGTGCCCCGCCCAGAAGCATCCGAAGAAACCAGCTTGACTTTTTAGGGTCCGTCCTACTATAAACCTCTTATCCGGGACCACATTACTATAACTCCATTGCGCTGCTTCGAAGGTTAAGTCATGCTATTAGCGTTAGGGTAGTTTCCTTCATAAAAAAACAAAATTAATTAATTATGATTCGTGCCCTACAATAAATGTATTCATTTTACGCAATAATTTTGGATTGAGAAATCCCAGCTTACTAGAGTTTTTATTGTTAATTTTAAATTCATATGAAAAAGCTCAGAAATGGCGGGATACCCTTCTTTGTTCCTGACGTAAGGGGTATATAGTATTGGTTGGTTGGTTATTCAGGGGAGGCGGCCGACAGCTGGAGTCATTTGCGCCATTTAGGTGGGTAACTGTTTACTGGTAGGAGTTTTCAGGGAACGCAGGAAGGGTGGAGAAAAACCCAGCGTCAGCATTAGCCTATTCTAAACGACAGGCGCCAAGGCGACCAAGGTTTAACGTCCCATCCGACAGACGGAGCGCTGAACTTGAAATGTCCTCCACTAGGCACTCAAAAAGGGACAGGTTTTCCATAGAAAAATCCTCCACTACCGGGAATCAAACCCGGGCCCTCGGGATGGGAGGCCAGTACTCTGGCCACCACATCAACCCGATCCCCGTATATAGTTTACGTTGCAAGGCATAGAAAATATTCGTCTCCTGAGCTTACCACTGTATTTCAGAGCCCCTCAACTCTAGTGAATATGAATTAATATTAGCCTATGAAAACTGCCAAAGTTCTAAAAGTCTCCTCCGTTAACCATGGTATTAACAGTCTTTTTATAACCTCCAGGACATCCTGCTCGCAAAATCCTTTGCCAATCGCAGCATGGCGTGAACTTCGCGCGATTACGGACCAACTAAACAACACGCCTATTAAAATGAATAATAAGGATTTTTTAATTAAGAAACTGAATAAATAAATTTTAGTAAATAAATAAATGTTAATAATAATAAATTAATAATAACAATATACCTCCGATGCCAGTTAATAGGCTTTAACAAAGTGTACCGTCAGCTTGGAAGCGTCAGCAGCACCACCTGGTGGATGGTAGAGGAAAGAGCTTAAGGTCACACACATGATTTACCGGCATGAAATAGTTTGCCGTCACGTTTTCGCGCCGCTCAATTTTCCCCCTTTTCAATTAATGAGGAAAAATACTTAAAACGTCATTTTAAAATAGAATGGAATCGAAAGAAAATAAACGTCATTTTGAAATCGAAGATGGAACTTCCGGTCGAGATAATAAAAAAATATTAGGAAACTACCCTATTGCGGCGCATAGCAACGAGAATCGGAAATATATCGCCATATTTACTTTAACATGTCTAGTTGTTTATCACCTTCAATTGATTAATAAATTGACTTAGGATCCAAGGACTCGTGAACGGTTAAGACTATATTGACCTAATCTATGATATTCATTTTAAGACAAACGCATCATTCATGCCTGGGCTGAGTCCGTGGCCTTTTGAGTCGCCGGGCCATCGCATTGCCGACCCTGCTACTAGCTTAACTTGCTCCAACTGCAAAGTTTATCCTACAGTCTAACACAACTTTATACTGGGAAAAAATAGCACCCGTGCACAAGACGAAATTTTAACTCGTGATCATAAGACTGCCAGGCAGGGCGCAACCAGCGTGATTACCGCAGCAAGCGAACCCCTTAATAGGAACGTGCGTTATCATGCAATGTTTTAAGTTTCATGCCTGAAATTCTAACTCGCAGTACACATTATTTCGGGTAAGATACCTTCTTCACATCGATAAAACCTCTTGTCGGTAATATCCTACTTCTTTTGGGCAAACAATATGCATTCTGGCTGCAGGCACGCAGCCAGAAATTTATTTCGGGGGGAGCGGGGGGGGATAAGTTTAATGTAACGTAACTGGGAACAAATCAGTTTTGCCCGTTCGGTGCCGACATGTTACAAATCTCCTCCATTAATTTTCAGTACTTGGTATTTACTTTCACAATGCCAATTCTTATCTCCACTCACTGGTAAAGTTCACTGGTTATCTTGTAATGAAGCAGTTAATTTCACCGACCCCAGAACAGAAGTTGAACGCATATGCATCCATATCATATTGAAATGAGCAATTATTAACCACACACATGCATCAAACTAGTGATCACGTAACAAGACTTGAATTATGCGCAGTGAAATCCTGATTATCATGTCCAGTTAAATCAGAACAACAAAATTATTGAGAAAAATTTCGAAGGGGGGGACTGAATCCCCAGAAGCCTTAACCCCCCCGTGACTACGTGCCTGTATGGCTGAGAGCTTTTCATCAGCTTTAGGATTGACTGAAATGGCTTTGACACTTTCGTCACTTCGTACTCCCAAACATGGACAGGACGGCCAGTGTGTACACTTTGCAGTGTTTGTGGTGGACGCTCATTTCCCGTGCATATATGGTAATTTATTCGTCACGTGAGGATGCAGTAACTCACCACGGATCAAGGGCAAAGCCTCTTAAAGCTGTCCTTCCAGGGAGCAAGCTTCATGCATAAACATCAATCACGACCTTAACGATGAGAGCTAATGAGTATTTCATGCTGTTTTCAAAGCTTTGTCTTACTAGAACAACTCAACTGAAAACGGACACGAAATATATGTTTATGAGGAAAAAAGATTCGTAAGTCAGCTATTTTCAGCATCCGTATTTATAAAAATATGCAATGACAATTTTTTACCCAAAAACTCATCACTTAAATCCCTCAAATACATTATTGATTCATTCATTCCTCAAATGATTGTGATGACTAAAATAATAATCAGAGAATCATTAATAGTATTGAAAAATAAATAAAGGATTTAAATATTATTATTATAAATCATTCATCAAAAAAGAGAATGTTACGTAAATTGGGATTGGGAGTTCTTGCAGAATATAACAGAGCGTTGTAAGGGGGCAAATAGAAAATTAGCGTTGTTGATGAATATATATGGTTGACAACTATTGAAATTGCGATATGAAAGAAGTAACAATATTACATTGGTTGTAATAGTTGGACGTTAAATATTTTTCAACATGAGGATGCAGACGATCAATAAAACATCTATTCAATAAATATATTTTTTATGTCATAACCAAATTACCTCCTGTTCAAGATCTCATAAGTTGTTTTGGACGTAAAAGTATGTAGAAGTGTAATAGTTTTGAGATTTGGACGAGGATAAACCTGCAATATACAATGGAAGGATGTGACCAGGGAATACTTCCAGATGAAGAAGGTGATAGAAATGGATGCTTAGAAGTAGGAAACACGATATTCAAACACGCATCTAAAGCATACACCTTAATGTAAAAATGTCTCTGAAAATAACTGCCAAAGAAAAATCAAGAATGCACGTGAGTAAAATATGGTCAATACACAACATTAGCAAAAATATATTAATAAAGGAACGAGGAAGACTGATGAAACTTCTAGCACGAAGATAGGGTCACATAATGAGACACATATTGCACCGTGGTACTTTGATGATGGCATTCCTCGAGGTAAAACAGAATTGGAACAGATGGTATGGACTGGTATGATATAGAAGGACCAACTAGAGAAGGTAATAAAAGTAAAGAATGGTTTTAAAATTAGGTTGTGTAGCAACTTCTGGAATCTAGTATTGAGCTGCATAAAATCAACCTGTGATGCGTTCGTTTCGCATATTGGAGACGTTCGATGCCGACTGAAAGACAGCCGATTGTGAGTGTGAGAATACGAATCAGGGCGTTACAAACGCACCACCATGTACTACGCCGTGAAGGTAAAATCAGTAAAATTTGATAACAATGTGGAAATTTATGAATATTTAAAGCAAAGAAGACTGGAAATGAGCTTTTATTTATTTGCATATGCACATCTACATAATACCCTGCAAGTAACTATAAATGTGTGTTGCAGGGGATGAATCATCACCATGCATGTACTACAAATACATAAAGAAGATTAGTTGGTACATTTTAGTCGAACTATAGTAATTTAAAAAGGATTTGAAGAACACAGCAAGCATGTATAAACGTGCTGTTAGTTGGTTATCTAATACTCTAAGTAGCTAAAAAGAGAATGTTGCAATGTTTGTCCTGTGTGATATGCATAGGTATCTCTCTCCTTAGGTATGTAATTACCCAAACTTTAGTGCATGCGCGTGTAGTGCATGCTTGTTGATAACTCACTCCCAACCACACACCACAAAGGAGGCTTGCAGGGCAGTCAGTAGATATGTCTTCATACCGACAAGTAACTACCAATGCTATCGATAGTTAAACTTGTACAATTACTAATGAATATATTTACAACTATGACCACTACAATGGAGGCGTTCGTTCCACTTTTAGAGAGCCATCCGCTTCGATGCGCTGCAGTGAATTTGAACGATACCTGAAACGGTTGAGAACCAATACAATTGGTGCTTAAATGAGGAATATAGTCCAGGTGGTGATGATAAAGGGGTAGTTCCCTAAAATTTTGTGACAGTAATGTGATATAGACTAGTAATATAGAAATTTCCCACAACTATCACGCTGAATATGTTTAGATGACGTTGTGTGCATTAAAGGTCCTAGCAAGTATCTTTATTATCTTTTTTTTCCACCTCGCACTAAAACTACGAGTGACCCGTTCAGGTCAGAGGGATCACTAAGAGAGGAGAGGTCCATGCAACGCAAACAGACCCCACGAGAGTAGAGGTATTTGCGAGGGAGAAAAAGGGGATAAGTATTCCGTTCCAGGCTTGAAGAGCCATGCATCCCGTATGGTTTGCCGGTGATGCACACCCTTTTCTCCCAACACAGTAATACAGAGAGAGAAAGAAAAATATGTTACGGCAATCCAAGGGTACATTGGACACTCCTGCCCCACACATTGAAGTGGGGGATCGTTTTCCGATTATATTCCGAAAGAGAAGCCATGTAGTTCAACAGGGAGCATACGAAACCATTAATTAAGTTTCATACCAGCGGGGCTAGGGTAATAATATCCCCAGGACCTTATTCATATAATTCACCGCAAGCCTCTGAAATGGAAATAAACGACAGTAAAAAAATCATAAGAGTTAAAGGAAGAAAATATAACGGATAGTATTAAGGGGATTATAAAATATGCATTAGAACAGTGAACTAGCGTAGGAGTCGGAGCGTATAGACAAATGAAATGCAAATGAGACTAGGTACACTCAACTAAAACCTACCATAACGGGTAGAAAACTATAATTCAATAAAGGAAAACACTTCGGTAGTTAAATTAACTAAGGTACTCGAAGCAATGGCGAGGTAGCGGATTGCACAATTGATGCAAAGTATAGTATGAAGTCCGATGTGTCCGGAAATGAAAGTGCTGAGCAGGTAAAAGTTCAAATGAGTATAATGGATCACTCCTTATTAAACTCGTGCACTTTGCAAAGCCACACTTCACACCTTCAACTGTTTTGCGATAGAGAACGATTCGAGAGGGGAAAAATAATTTTTATGCACCAGTATTGAAAAATAATGGCCAACATCATTTGCTGATCTAACTCTGCTTAGCATCCTAAAATCAAGGGATGACTCGGCACCAGGCATACATAATCGACGGGTAAACAGTCATACTGTCGGTAACTGCACAACCAAGTTCACTCTTAGCCACTAATTTACCAAAATTGAAAATATAATCTCCTTCCTCAAACTAAGATCATATTGTGCAAATACTGCACAGATCGTATAAAAATAGATTTTCGCACTTCAAAAAGTACCTATTTAAAGACATCCTAAATACTTACAATGATCATCATAATCAGTATGCAATCCTTAGATCGGTTTAACGCAGCTTTCGGTTAACTACTTCATACCCCACTACCATCCGTTTTCACATCCTTCACTACTTTCTTTGCACATCTCATGGGAGGCTTCCTTTGCCATTCTTCCCGTTCACTTGCCCCTCGACTATTGGCTTCGATATAATAATGCTTTTATTCAGTTTACAGTTACATGCAGGCATGTCTCAGAGCTTTAATTCCGCAATATCCGTCCATACTAGCTCCCTGGTGACTTTCATGTAATGGATTATCGTTCCTCATGCGCGCGGAAAATTCTGGATTAGTGAGGACGAAGAAGAAAGAGAGACGTTATCATGGATATTTTGAAGAGAGGGGGTAAATACTCTGATATAATTTGATTATTAGCATACGAATGGAGCCCAGAAGTGAAAGAAATGGGGAGTATGGACACAATCAAAACTTATCCAAGCCTGCAGAAAACTTATAATCGATCACTCGCGGGATGAACTACCTTTTTAAAACTCTCACCTCTATTTTTCTAACCATATCTTTATGATCTAACCAACCACAGTATACTGGGGTGTTCAATGTATCTCTGGATATATTCAGTGAATAACATTTTTAGTGGTAACAACATTTTGAGTAAGGTTATAAAGGTTATCATCATCATCAGTCAGCAATCTGGGATTATTTTCACGCAGCTCTCCACTCAATTCTCCCATCAGCTAATCTCTTCATATTTACGAATTCATTCTCTTTCATATCATTCATCACTTATTCTTTACATATATGTATATCCCATACGAGGCCTCTCTTTGCCGTTCTTCCAGCTCACTTCTCCTTCAACGGTTGTCTTTATCAGACCATCATTTTTCATGATATGGCCAATTAAGTTCCCCAGTCTTCTTCTTTGGGTTTTCAAAAGAATTCTCGTTTCTCCCAATCTTCTAAGAACTTGAATATTCATCACTGATCAATCAATCACCCTCTTATACAGGTTATAGACGGATGAATGATGGGTAAGCGGATATGAGACAAGAAAAACTGAACTGGATGCACGTTAAGTGTACGAAGGTTATGAAGTGTATTAAGGTCTGGAAATGTCAGGGGAGGAAAGGAAGATTATTAAGAAAATTAGAAGAAGGTAGAAGGCTTGAATGGAGGAGGTAATAAAGGGTGAGAGTGTTTTGAAAAATGTGATAGAGGGGAAAATGTTGGGTAAGCGGGGTTACGGGAGGAAAAGAAAGAAAGGCCAGTTTGGGTAGAATAATCGCGGATAAGAAGTATATGAAATTAAAGAATAACTTTTTTTAAGAGATACGAGTCAGGGGAAGAATTATTATCCATCAAAACCTGCTTTAACCGGCAGAACACTAATTAAATATTGGAGTATTATGGAAGAGGAATAGCAGACAGAAAAAAATCCAAGAAAGAACTCATAGATATTGGTAACATACTTACGACTAGATACAACTACTCTTCGACGGAATTCTCTTCCCTTCTTCAGTCTAGGGACTCCTGAAATCCGAATGAAAAAGTCCTACCCACATTGTATTCAAATTCTGTACACCAAACAACGAAGACGATACGCAAATTTTTGGCAACCCAACTTGTTACCCAACTTCAGATACCAAGGAAAGCAAAAGAATACAATTCACTCTGACCTAGAAGTTTTCACATTAGCATCTGCAGTGATCCTAGCAGAATCCCAAACTTCACTTCGCGAAGACTACGGAGCATTATGGGGGAAACTCAGTCCCCAGAATGAGGGAGAGGGTGACTATCTCTGACACCTCGCATAATGGGGTTTATTCTCGGCGTAAAGGATGTTTTTGAAGTGAATGTCATGAATTCCGATGCCACCGACAAGTAGATAAATGAATAGGTTCTAGAAAATGGTTTGGAATTATTCAATAACTGGTGAACCGCTTGTCCACTGTAATTATATCTTCAGAAAAGCGCGGTAATGAACTTACGGAAACTATGAACGTTCGATAATGTTTACATCATGAAAATGAATGGGCAACTGATTTTGCAAAATATTTTATTATCAGCTGCGTTTGCAATGAATATTAGTAAGCAATACACGTCAGTGTAATTGCGTCTCAACTCGAATGTTTTTAAAAGCAAATGGCTACCGGAAATGTGAACATCTCGTTCGAAAATAATTCCTCTCGATCGATTGATTGATTTTGTTTGAGAGTGATAAACGAGTGAAATGTAAAAAAACACCAAATCTTTATCACAGTAGGAGATACATTTTCACGTTTAAACCCTCCAACAATAGACTCAGAGACCATAAAATACAGGATGTGAAAGTGGTTTTATACTTCAAGCTCGAGAATGCAGTCAACTGAGGATGGCTCAATAGAGGATTGCGAGTGGACAACAATGGAATCAGAATCGTTAGCTAGCTCTCCGCTGTCCTCTTGTTTTGAGGTACAATGGGTGCAATGACTTGTGGTCGAGAGGACAAAGCGAAAACAAGGGGAAGACTACAATGGGGATACACTATGTAGGTTCAAGTCGAACCATCGCCGGCGAGAAGCGGGAAGGGAGTTAAACTGAGCATGGGGTGGAAAAAGAAAATAATATCGAAATATTTTAAGGGTGGGAGAAGAAGAAAATGAACATCCATGGGAATTGGAAAGGACGAGGAAGAGATTCGAAATGGCTTCCGAGTCAGATGGAGCGGATTGATTGATATTTCACTTTTCATTTATCTCCTCGCCTCCCACACTACTGGTATCTCTGTCTCTCCTCGGTGGATATTCATCTATCTTTCTTCGTACTCATATTCGGCTATAACGAGGTCAAACAATAAATTCAACGGGCTCGTCAACACGTATTCAGACTTAATGTCGCCAAGTTGACAGATATCTACATCTACATCTACATATATACGATACCCTGCAAGCCACCGCGAGGGTGTGTGGCAGGGGGTGAAGATCACCAGGCATGCACTACTAACATGCAAACTAGCAACTATATTGTCTCATGCAACTTGATTGTTAGTGTCTACAGTATTTAAGGTGTAAGACATGCATCATGCACTACATAATACTCTAGAATATTTCCCCTACCTATCCCTTTCCTATGCTGCCTATTCTGTTCTCTTATAGCACGGGGGAAAAATGCCATTTTGAATCTATCTGTACGACAATCTATCTCTCTAATCTTATTTATCTGGTCGAATCTAGCATAATACGCTGGTGTTTTTAATATGTGCCTAACATCTTCAGTAAAGCTATCCGATTAAAATTTCTCCAATAGATTTAATCTGGACTTTAACCTACGCTCTGATAATGATTCCCACCTATCCCAGATATCGCCGTAGTGTTATGTTAATAGCGCTGACTGCGTCAAATGAGCGGAAATTTCGTAAGGAAATTCATGAATTCTTCGTAATAATGTTTTCTATTCTATCTCGCAAAGCATTGAAATTTGGGTAAATTTCGGAGAAAAAGAAAACTATGGACGAGAGTAAAAAAAATAACCACTTCTGTTCCCGCATGACTTTTTCACGGGCAGTAGATCGAAAAAACTTTTGGAAAATATGCAGTTTTTGTTTTACGGTATGAATACTATTTTGACGGTACTTCATCAATGGATTCCACAAAAATAAGGTAAAAGGTTTTATGCTCTGCTTAAAGGAATACATTGACGCTGACAACTCTGTATAGATTGCTTTAGAGATAATTATGAAAATAACTGCAAGGATATCGCGTAATAGTATTAAACAGTGAGTTCCACTAGGCACGCGAGATAAACCAATAAACCTTGTACGTTGGACAACCAGCGGTTTGCTGCATACCTGCGTCGGAGCACGACTCAATTTAACGTATGCAAAAGCAGGCGCAAACACAACAATCAAGCAAACGACGGGCATGCACGGGCATGGGTCCCAGAGTGTCCATGTTTCATGCAATCAGTGCAAGTAACGTGATGCAGGAAGAAACAAGTCAACGTCACACGGTTAGCACATTCCCTTACCTCAGAATCAACTGACAATGAGTGAGAGAGACGGACATTCACAAAGATTTTGTTATTTTCTTTCTACTATTAAATTCAGTTTTCTACCGGTGAAGGTAGGCTTTAATGGACATTATAATCTTTGCAAGACCCTATATTACATGCAATACCGTTCTTCAGCCCCGAATACCGCCTACCTCCCATCAATTTTTCCCAACTATCGTTCTTCTTCTCCCTCTAAGCCGCCTACCCAACATTTTTATCTCAAGTCCTTTCCCCTTATTACTATACCTCCATCAGACCTTCTGTCATCTTCTAATTTCCTCATTCAACTACCTTTCCTCTCCTACCACCTCTAGTACTTCTTCGATCGTCTTCCTTTCGACTCACATTACTTTCTACAGTTTCTTTCATTCCCACATGCCTAAAGCACTACGACAATTTTCAACTTCGTTCCTTAAAGCCCACTTTTCCTCGCCCTACGGTGCCAAGCTGCATATCAGGCATTTCACTAGCCTTCACTACAGTCATATTCAACGATCATGTTATTAATCCTCTCCTACGAATAAATGCCTCGTTCGCTAAATCAATTCTCCTTCGAACTAGAGTCATTGTCCTCCAAAATTCTTCGATGGTGAATAAATTGTCACACCTGCTCTGACTTTTGAAAATGCCTTTATTCCACACTAGTGTCAATTACTATGGTGCTCCCACGAGTGTAAAATTAAAGGAATATTTTAAATAAAAATAGTCCATATATCTTTAAAGCCGATCAAAAATTAGCAACTCATCAGCAGATGTTACACGACGATCGTCCATGACAAGCAAAATAATTTATTCCTGGCAACAAGAGGTTGAATACGAAGGTCTTCACGTAAAGAATCCAGCTCCTGGCTTCCATCAGTAGCATGGAAACGTTATTTTTTGACGATCGAATATTTATTTCCACTACCCTATTGAGGTGGCTATAAGATAAAGTATTGAGAACTAACGTGATATTTGGTAAAAATTGAATTTCTTCCAGACTAGGGGTGGTCAAGTCTACAATCTATTGGCCATTTTTCGACACGTTGTTAAAAAACAGTAAAATTTTCACCATGAATACGTAGTATCATAGAGTAGATCTTACTCTATTGTAGTATTATTAAAATTTAAGCTGAAATATTATTCAATATAGTTCGCTTTTGCAAATGAGGCGCTCACAGACCAGTTTCCCAAGTATCTAATTCTAGATTAGTATTGCATATCCCTACGCTCATGTCACGCAGTGAGTACAACCAAAATATTGTTCACTGAAGATCGGAAGCATCTGTCTTTGTTTAGTGCTATAAAGGCAGATTGCAGCAAAGACCCCAGCTCGTCCCCATTTTCTTCAAATACAAGACCCCACTCCAACGCACCAGAAATATTTAGCTTCTCTCAAGCGATTTCACGTAGAGACCGCCTGAGGACGAGAAAGAGGTGATTTTCGCCACGGAAATAAAACCACGCCGTATTCCAAATGTGGCTCAACAGAGGTACAAGGAGCACTAAGTAGCGCGCAAGACGAAAAACAACATAGAAAAAAATTTCATTTCCAAACCGCCGCAGGGAGGAATACGACGTTTCACTACACATCTCCCATCTGTCCCTTCTCTTCACTTCCTTACCCTCGTAACTTCCTCCTCCAGCCCTCTGCGCGCACCCGACTTCCTCGCCTCTAAGTCCGTATCACCACAAGACCCACGATCCTAGCAATAAAAACAAAATTGGTGAGGGCTGCTCCGAAGCCACAGGCCGCCCGACATAAAGATAAAACCCATCTTCGGGTAGAAAACTTTTTCCGCCATTTAAGGATCAATTGCTCACAACACTACACTAATAGGCGGTAATAATAATCTACGTTTAATCAGCCATCGAAGATACGTAAAAACCTGAAGGCTAAATAACACACCAGTCGCTAACCACAATGAAGATGAAAGTTATCATTCATTAGAATGAATAGCTTATATCCGTATTCCATGCTGTTAAAATCTATCAGTGTTTAGAGTTTATATGGCGTATACCTAATGTTTCGGTTATAATTTTAAGATTATCCCGCTAAATAATATGATCTTGAAGTAAAAAAATAACAGATGGAAGACGATAAGGTAGCAATTATTACGATTGCCTCAAAACTCAACAATATAGGACTAAACTCAATTAAATGGCTATAACGATGCTTATTGAATTAATATGCACATGAAAACGTTAATCCCGGTCCCGCATGCTTCTTCAGACCTCGTTAACAAAGGAAATTGAAGAAACAAAGGGATCAGTCGGCGAAATATTATCCAACATATGGAACGTAGCGGGGACTAAATTTCACACTTCAATATGATTTGCTTGGGAGGGGAGGAAAATAAAAGATGAAGGCTTTCCAAACTTGGCAAGGCAATTTGAGGAAGAAGACCAACACTTTACATCACTATAGCAATTAGAAATGTGGGTAATGGATGAGTTAACATTGACGTAGATGAAATTAATGTTTTTCCAAGTTTTCTAGAATTCGATTTATGCTGATGATAAGAAGAGTTGGGAAAACAGGAAGACATAATTTAATTCTTATGGTAGGTACTCTAATTCATTCGAGACTATTTTTTTAAACACTGATTGTATACCTAATACCACTTAACGGAGCCCTTCATTATAACATGTAAAGATGGCATGAGAAGTGAACATCATAAGTTACTAACTGTTGGAAAATGATCAATAAATATTAGAAACAATCACAGACAAGAACAAAAATATTTTGTCAGACACTTACTGCACACATAAAGTAAACTTATCAGTTTCTATTTTCAGGATAATAGCATAGCAACAGCATCCCAAAACCAAACGAGTTTGTTTAAATCCCGTGATCTCGTGACGTTTGACGACTACGTGTCCTTTGGCACAAACGGCAAGAATATAGCGTGATTTGCAGGTGATTGGGTTTTGCGGAACTTTTTAAGCGACACAATCACCCAGTTTAGATTGCAACCACACAATCTGCATTGTAACATATTGTGGGTTTTACAGAATTAAAGAATAAAGTGACGCTCAAATTTCTAATCGTTAACCTCTAATTAGGACACCTAATTATACATTCTGGGCAATCGACTCGCAGCCAAATTCATTTGCACACGCCCTTACTTTTGGCTATGTGGGTGATTGTGTGAAGGAAGAGATTTAACAAGGTGTGGGGAGTTAACGGATGTGGAAGATCCGGGATCTCATTAGACTTATCTTAATGAAAGGCGCCAAGGGGACTACGGTTTAACGTCCAATCTGAGGGACGGAGTAATGAAATTTAAGTGATCTCCCAACAGCATTCAAGTGGCGACCGGTTTGTTGACGAAAACTTTTCCACGAACGGGATTCAAACCCTGCTTCTCGGAAGGCTAGATTAGCCCTCAAACTATTACACCAACATGATCCATTATCCAATTGGTTTCATTATCAAAAAGGGATTCTGAGGAATGAATTATTCGCTTAGTACTCTGGGGATGCTTACGTTAAACATGAATACTTTGAGTTCATTGAGAGGTTAAGGATAAAAGGGTAGTGACTCAATAGCCCTGAACATCTGTTAAATATTTTTCGCCCTACGTCCCGCTTTAGAAACCCAGTGTTGTCGACTTGTATTAAAGACTAAAAAAAATGACGAAAATCATATGATATTATCCCGGGGAAAAGAGGCTAAAACTGAATAAGAAAATAGGAGAGCATTGTAATTACAGATGAAAGAATAGTTATTCGCTAAGAATGTTGAATTGGGGTTGACGTCAAAGATATTTAAGAAAATTGGCGTTAACTTGGTGAAAATGATACATATCACCTTCCATTGCAGGATAAAAATACTTTGTCAAATTTTCAACCATTATTGCTCAGAATGCAACCAACCATGGTTTCGGCACGCTATGCCATCATCAGAGTCAATGTGCCATCATCAGATATTGCAATTTCCTTCATCTCCTGAAGCTACCTTCCACTTCTTCATCCATAAATGCTTCAAAATTTAGGTAATTCTGTGCTTTACGAACGATTCTTTACATTTGACTCGCCACTGCCCAAATGTTGGCATGACGTGTGGAAATCATGGTCGGTTGCATTCTGTTCAATAAAGTGGTGAAAATTTTACAACGTGGTTTTCTCCAGTGATGGAAGGTGTTGATGTTGCAGCAATTATGTTAGGAGAAATCGTTCCCTAAAAGAACGGGAACGTGAACTTTGAGAAGAGAGGTTCAAGAGAAATATATCTTGTACAGAGCCACTTAAAGTTTCTCTCTACATAATAATTTTTACAAGTAAATTGCGACAGTCGTATAATAAAATTATTTCCATAGCCTCATATTTTCTCACAATGTATGACACAGGCAATACTCTTCCACATACCCCTAGAAAGATACGCACGACTTTGAAGTTGTAACTTTCAATTGGCAGTTCGTTCAATAACACAATCACATAAATTATTTTCCTTATCAGCATTCCTTTTTCTCAGGTAATACAAAGCCTATAGCGATGAATATCGTCTGTCGATTCATTTAACATCAAATTGCTTTGCTATTTTAAAATTTAAGTTACAAAATAAATATTTTAAGCAAAAGCGTTCCAAAACTAGAAAATTCAGAAATTTAAAATCAACAACGAAGAAGAAAGAATAATTGATGCGTGTAAATGGTGCAAATAAAAATAAATAACTGTAAAATGTAAACACGTTCACATTGATAAGCTGCCTTCTCAATTTTCTGCACGATTCCCTGACTTTTTAACCGCAAATATCCAAGAAAAGACTAAATTAAAGGAATGATTCCAGGCTTCTCTTTATAGAACCCTAGCATAATGAAAAAATAAACGTCTTGAAGCGTCTTTAAAATGACGGTGATCCGAAGAAATCTTGGTCTGTAGCGTCCATGGTTTGTGTGGATAATAATTTGTAAATTCCTCTTCATTTTTCATCAAACTAACTTTTTTGAGAGAGTTAAGTGCGCGAACGTTTCTCACGGACTGACTGGCTGATAATAATTTCCCTTGAATCTCCCAGCTTTGCCTTAAAACTGTTCGCATCACTGCAAAATAATTAAATCATTCCTAATATAAAAACCGTAGAAATTCGGAATGGCAAGCATGTGAGGGCAAGGGATTACGTTACAGAGGCAATTCTGTCAAATTCTGGGATTTCTTTTCCCCCCTGGTCATCCGTTCTTCGAGCGCGCTAAAATTGGGTCCATCAAGACCAATCTCGGATTCAAATCATTATGGGGTGGCAACGGGTGGGGTGAGTGGTGGAGTATGAGCAGAAAGAAGTAGAAATGGAGAGAGGGGAGAAGAGAAGGAACTATTGGGCTACGGGGTCAGAGAGGGCGGGCAGTAAAAGAAGAAAAAAATTGGCGAGGGGATTTTTCTTTCACAGAGAAGCCGGCGAGTCCCCTAAGGAAGGATCTCCCGGAGAAAAAATATATAAAAGGGTATGGGAAGGGAAGAGGACAATGGGAAACGATTCTGGACCAAAGTTGGTGGGAGGAGGGGTTTTGGGAGGAGATAGCTGTGCTAGTGGAACATCATTTGAGTTTCGTCAATGCCCAAGGTTCTACGAGGTAATCGAAAAGAATTCCACGCAAGAAATAAGAGCCATAAGGAGAATGGAGAGGACGAAAGGACTCCTTTTTTTCGCATTTCGAGCCACCCCTTCATTACCGAGCTAAATACGGCTCGACAAAGCCATTTTCTCGTCGAACGCACCCCCCATCGATGGCTCCCATAACATAAAATACTCGTGAGTCACCATTATATCGGACTCAACCCGGGGTAGAGACGGCGGAAACGTATGTGATGCCGTACTGAAGAAGAAAAGGTTTGTGGAGCGTATAGTGGGGAAATAAAGTGGTGAAAAAGTTAAGTGGCATCGGTATTAATATTATTCTAAAAGACCTCATGCCAAGAAAGCCCGCTTTTTCCATTTTTCGCCAAAACCCTAACAAAATAATAGAGAAATTCCACGACATTCAAATGCCCTGATGAAGACACAAGATTCGGGAATCGAAACGTCCACCTATATGGACACCCTGACCTAATGCAGCACCTGAGAAGAATTTTTTCAGACTAAATACTTCAATCGCGATCTGTAAGAAAATCTGTATTTTGTCATAACATACAAGTGGTAGTATGGCCATCTACAAGGCACTGAAGTGTGGACCTGGATAGTCCTGTAAACTGTAACTGATGTTAGTCCTTTGCATAGGGCGTACTGCTGTAGTATCCTTGGTATCTTTCGCGGTACACAGGGAAGAAAGGGGCCATTTATAGGTCTTAGGTTCTTCAACGGCTACGATTGTTACGTTCGGCCACACCAAAGATCTTAATATCAGGACAAACTTAATATTTGGTTGAAAACTCAAAATCTATGACTGGGCGGGTTCAGAACCCTCGATCTTTGGGTTGCCAATCCAGCGTGTTACCTGTCTAACTACCGCGAACTGCCATGGACATAAATCTGAAAAACGCATCTTTACGGCATTGACAATAGTAACCTGGAAAAACAAGTCATTTGGTGCGGTTGCTGGCGTACAGGATTCCCAACCCAAAGTCCTGGGTTTTGATGAAGACCATATTTCGCAGATGTCTTTCCTTAAAATAACGATTCACATTGAGCTTTGTGTGGAGATCACTTCGAGTGCAGCACTACTTACTCCCACTGATGGGAATTTATGGGATGGTTCCCATGGGCTACTTGCTACCCTTCTCATTGCGAAAGACGCCAGGGAGACAACAGAAGTACCTACGCTCTATCCGAAGGACTATCGTCAGTGACAGTTTACAGGACTACCTAGGTCCACACTTCAGTGTCTTGTAGAGAGCAATTAAAGGTGAGTTCTCGGTCCGTCGGATAGGCCGTCGACCCTTTGGCGCCTTTCTTTAAGATGGCCGTCGCTAGGTTTCTTTTCACCCTACCTACCATTTTTCAAAATTCTAAAAAATTCAAACTTCCACCTATTATTTACGGGGAAATTAAGCACGCCCCTTGGTTTCCTTTTCCTTCTCAAGCAGCAAAGCTAAAAATAAATATATCAGATATATAATTTGCGCCATTAAGTTTTGCTATAATAGTCTATGCCAATACCAATGTCAAACAAGGGAAACAAAAACTTGATGAGGTGAAAGAGTTCTGTTACCTAGGAAGCCGAGTAACCAACGATGGACGAAGCAAGAAAGAAAAAGTGAGTAGAATAGCCCAGGCAAGAGGGCATTCATTCAAAAGAAGAATCTACTTACAGCTGGAAATACAAACGTAGAAGTAAGGAAACAGTTCATCAGAACATACATCTGGAGCATGTTCCTTTACGGCAGTGAAGCATGGACGATGACAGTAGCGGAGAAAAAAAGGGTAGAAGCATTCGAAATGTGGTGCTACAGAAGAATGTTGAAGATTAAATGGATCGACCGAGTAAGTAACGAGGAAGTGCTAAGAAGAGTAGGAGAAAAGAGAAGTCTGCTGACAACTCTAAAAAGAAGAAGGGGCAACTTAATCGTCCATATCTTGAGACACGATGGCCTGATGAAGATTATCGCCGAGGGAAAAGTGAACGGGAATATTGGAAAAGGCAGGCCTCGTATGAGATACATGGAACAGGTTGTGAAGGATGTAAAAGAGAAAAATTACGTCACAATGAAAAGTTTGGCCGACAGAAGAAACGAGTGGAAGCTGCGTCAAACCAATCCTAGGATTGTTGACCAATGATGATGATGATGATAGTAGTCTATATATAAAAAATGAAATGGCCTGACTGATTGACTGACTGATTCGTTCCCTCATCAACTTACAGCTTAAGTTACTGGTTATAAAACATAAAATGTTTATATATTATCCCTATAATAGTGTAGGGGCTAGCTAAAAAAGGATTTTTCTGTTAAGCAATTTTGGGGTACTTTTTACCCCTTTATTGTTAACTTTAGTCCGAGAGGAAAAGTATTGAATCCGGTGTTTATTGAATGGAACGTTTTACTGTTGAAGCTTGATAAAAGAATGTAATAATCTATTATTTCATTCTTTTTTCTTCTATGATACGATTTTGACTAAACGTTCCGTTTTTAGCTACAAAATAATCAATTTTTCTTTTTTTCAGCAATCACGATTTCCTTGGCAACCGTGAGTGAATGCCAATTCACATGTGATTTTATATATTGGAAATGGATTTTTACGCCTGCAGCATTTAAAGTTCAGGTTAAATTTGAGAGTTGCTATAAGAATTTTGGAGAGATAATTGTTACCGTAAACTGGCTTTACATGGCAGAGTTTAAGAACCACCATCACTAAATGTGCCCCTCAGTCGAATTTCAACGGGATCCTTCCGCTGGTAATACGAACGTTAATTTTAGGCATAATCATATCGGCTTCCAATTGCTAACAGTTTAGTATTCAGGTCATCCTCACGATAATGGGTGGAACAATGGCTTTCTCATTGCTAACCATTAAAACAAGGACAGAAGAATGTGGTGGATAATAACTAGCCCGAGGAAGAGAAGTTAGCATACATTAGTTTCACTGCCACAAAAAGGAAAAGACAAGTTTTTTTTGCTCACAAAGGCCTCAACTCCCTTGAGGTATTGCGACAAGCAGGGCAGTGCATGAGAATTATAGCCTTTAGTGGAAGTATGGTTGAGCATGCTAAAGCCCTGACAAAAACCCCTGGCATGAATAATGCATGCCAGAGAGAGACTACGCGAGTCCCTTCCAAATTTAATTCAGCCCGGCACAGACTGAAACTCTTTCCTTGTTCTCTTGCTCCATTAACATATTGTGGGGCTCTTCTAAAATACACTTGCGGAGAAACATGGATACTTTGAATGATTTCATTAAGATTTAAAGTGATTTTTTCCGAATCTTGAGATAGCCCTGCTAATGCATGGAGACAATAGCCTGAATCTGATTATTTCACCCGTCTCCCAAACGGTAAATTACGATAAAAAGGCATCAAGCTTATGGAATCCTGGCTAATGACCATTTGACTACTTTGGCATCTCATTGATTACCATATAAATGCATTTAGGTTAAGGTTAATACAGGATCACCCTAGTTATTATCAAAGATGGAATAGTAACAATAGGGTAAATATAGTGAGAATAGGTTTAAGTTAATTTCATTTAGGTTAGGATAAGTTTCAATGGAGTATTCCTACTGTCCTTGACGTTTAATGTACCTATATCTAGTTTTAATACAGGAATTATTTAAATTTAATTCAGGTAATCACTCCTCCCGTACTATATTTCTCTCTTCAGGTCTGTGTATTTCCATTATCGCTTCTCACTACCCAGAGTACCATTGATTTTCACCTACCTCTTCCTTGCCTACCCATTATTACCAGCGGTTCGAGTTGGTGTGGTGGTTAGGGTACTGGCTCCACATTGTATAGGCCCGAGTTCGAATCCCGGTTTTTTCATTCTCGGAAATGTTTCATTGGTATAACAGTCCCCACTTGGGTTGTGTTTGGAGATTACTACGAGTTCAGTACTCCGTCTGCCGGATGGGACGTAAAACCTTGGTTCCCTTGGCACCTCCTGTTCAGAGTAAGTCGATTTCGATTCCGGGTAACGCAACATCTTCCCTTCGTTCCTTGAAAAAATCAATCCTACCCACATTTTACCTTCGGTAATAGCCTGCAATATTCCCTCGATCCAACTACGTTACGCCAACCGCTTCTCTTCTCCCCCACCATGCTCAACGCTTCATTCCCTTACCGTTCATCACCTGGCCACATGGTAAAGCGTAGTTTTTCATACGGTTGAAAATTATTATCGTTAAAAGATGGGAATGCCGATCCAGCTCTTAATTACCAAACATGTATTTGTTTTTCTATACCACTGGACCATACACCTCGGAACCTAACAGTAAAATTTCTTTTTATATATAGCTTGGCTTTCTCCGTTTACATTACAACATAATTTTTACAATATTTTATAAAACAACCTTTCGTCTTGACCGGGATTCGATCCAGAGTCCCTAGAGTTCTAGATTACATCCTCCCATGATCTATTCCAAGTCCCTTGGAGGAGAAATCTGCTTTGGAAATGAGCGAAGTTCCACCCATCTTTCCGAGAAATCGCTGGTCGGATGTTCTTCGCTTACGACGCAAATGCCCCATCATTTACATCTTCTCGGGTATTAATAAATTTATCTCAGTGCATCTAGACCTGAAACTTTGCCAGCATCACTATATCACAAGTTTTGGTCTTCCGAATCTCCGCCAAGGCTGCGCGGAGTGTTATTAATACAATTAAAAGTGCTCTACTCACTTTACCAGGTTCTAAATTAGCAGTAGACTCTGCATTTAGGTGCTCCAGTAGCCAAGGTTGTATCGCACACTCAAAACCTAAGTTATTAATCTCTGGACAAACAAAATATTCACGCCCTAGGCGGGATTCATTTTGCTATGCTTGGTAGTTAATTGAAGTGAGAATCTCCATTGTAAAATCCCTATCGTAATGAATGAGATTCTGGAAAGCTATTTTTCCTTATAAACCCAGGTGAAAGGAGCATAAGCAAGGAATATTTTATTCTATCTCCCTACGTTCATAGCTACTCACTCTTGCTTTCTTATATTTTCTACTGCGGTTTCTCTTTTCCAATCTTGTTACAAGGGTCCGATGGTATTTCATCACAATTGTGATAGAAGGCGAATGTTTATTTTCTAATCAAAATTCCTGGCACAAGTCGAAGATTTTAAAACCAGACTCATGAAGTTTTATTTGGATTGTAAAAAAGGAAATAAACTCAAACTAAACCTGCAAATTTCAAAGCAAAATAATTCGTGCAAAGCTAGAAAGTAAGTTAGTTATTCAGGGAAGTCGACCGACAACTGAGGTCATTTGCGCCTTGTAAGATATGTGGGTAATTGCCTAATGGTAGGAACATTTCAGGCAATGGAGGAAGGGTGGAAAAAAATCCAGCTTCGACTATACCCTACTCTTAACGAAAGGCTCCAAGGGGACCACAGCTCTATCTACGTCCCATCCGACGGATGGAGTACTGAACCTGATTTGCCTTCCACTAGGAACTCACATAGGGACCAGTTAGCCACTGAAAAATCCGCCACTGCCGGTAATCAAACCCGGGCCCTCGTAATGGGAGGCCAGTAATCTAGCCAGAAAAGTTAGGCGTTACATCATATCATTACATACTATATGAGTTATTTACAGCATCATATTCTCTACTGCTATTACGACGCATAGCTGTCATGATAAATTTTGAAAGACAATAAGAGTATCCAAAATTAATATTATTCTAGAAAACACATTTCACTCGTCATAATTCGTTAACTGTGATAAAATTCCAAAATTTATCAATATTCTTGTTTAAAAAAATCAGAAAAATGCAAGTTTTAAAATACCATACAACCATTTTTTATAAAATATTTTGGAAAAAAACATTCGTAAAGCAGTATGGAAGAAAAAAACGATTGGAACAATTCCAATGCAAGCCTCTTTCCATTGCATTTTATAGCCCTATAAGGTCAGTCTCCGTTTTCGCCCGAGTTGCAGTCAATTACTTCCAATCCTCCGCTTTAAGCATGCAATGGTTTAAGTGCTCTACTCACGTATTGCCGGAGAGAGGACTCCATCAGCGAATTTTACGGCCGACTGCAACGCCCCTTCACAATACGGACGCGGAATGCGAGTGGGAACATAAGGCCGGGCGCATTGGACTGAAAAAGAAAAGAGAACACTAAATCAAATCTTCTGCCATGTTCATTTGTCAGTGTTCAGCCAATAATGGACGACTCTTAGAGAATTCTTGACTGATATATTCCCTCCTTTCCCCACAAAAGCCAACCTTTAAACTATCAAATGCCGAATGAATACTTAACTGACACAAGTTTATCTTACATCATCACCATGGGTTAATAATGGATGACTCTTATAATCCTCGGATTGGTTTGACGCAGACCTCCACTCGATTCTTCTATCTAGGACTGGGCGGCGCAGGAAATACTGAACCGGTTCACGGTTCTGAAAAAAAACCACTTGAAACGGCGGTGCACCGGTTCAATAGGTCGAACCGGTGTTTTCTGCTGAACCGGTGTATTAAACTAAACCGTTTTTTTCTATTGAACTTTTTTTCCTCGCGTACCGCATTTTTTGTCATTCAAAAGGTTTTTTGCCAACATTTTTATCATACCTGTTTTTTAAGACGTGTTTTTCCTACAAGATGATTCCTCTTAATAACGCGGGTACGCTTTCCTAAACTGAACAGTAAAAAATGATAATTTTTGCGTCAGCCAATGGTTTTTATGCGACGCTTGGACGTCTATATGCATGGCCTCTTCTTATTGTAATGGCGATGAAATTCGCATTATTGTTGAAGGAAGACCTTGCAAAATTTGCATATATATTCATTTACTTGGCACGATGCGTTTTGTTGTTAAAACAACATTATCAAGTGCATTGATTAGCTTTGATGATAATGCTGTTGTAACAACGAAACGCGCCGTGCTAAGTTACTAACTCATGCCTGGTGAATGAAAAGCTCGAAGAGGCAGAGCGACTGGTGTCTGCCAACGGACGAAATCTCTCCAATTAAGATCTGATTTACGTGCTTCCAGAGAGTTGATATGTGTAGCGAGGTTGATTGCTTTCGTATGTGGCTCATAGATATCTGCCTTTCTTAGTCAACATTTCCATTATCTATCATCTTGGCAACGATTATGACGTGAGGGTCTATGACCCCATTTTTGATACATTGTTAAAAATTGTAAGCCCGCAAGTCATCCGAAATTATCTGTCGACATAGGGTGTCACATCAAATTTTGCCTTAGGTAACCGTATTTTCCCTTAATTTACCATTATTAAAAATAATATTGATTTAAAAATATCTCAACCATTCTTTGGCTTAAAATAATTCTTGGAAAGACCTTACAATATTGAGCATTAATAATCAACGCCAAAATGCTCAAATTTCGTCTTTATTTGGCGCATCTTATGCACGATAATTCCCATCCATGCCTGCATTCCGAACACGAATTTTGAGACTGCCGTAAGCAGCGGCATTATCCTCTCACTTCATGCGTGTTGAGTGGTACATAGGAACTTGAAACAATACTCCATCCTTTACGAAGTCTCCCAAAACTAACAGCCTGGTTTGATAAAAATTGCAACTAACTAACCTCAAGGATTATGAACTCTTTCTCTCATTCGTTGTAATCGTCTAAAAAACAAAATAACATTTAACAACGCTACACCCGGTTGAGTGACGTATGTGGCAAGGCTTTACATGGGTGAGCGCTCTGCACTATAGTAGCTCTAGCAGACGATAGTCAGGCGGACAACTTATAGCCCAGGAAAGTTTACAGGATGGTCGCCAGCCATCCTAGCTGCGAGCAGATTCGGTGGCGTGAAAGTCGAACATCGAACGATCATCGGTATTTCAGAACCGCTTCCCCGGTTCACCGCTTCAGAAACGGTGCCCATATGCCCCGGTTTAGAACCGCCTCCCCGGTGAACCGGTTTTTTCCTGCTTCTGAACCGGCCTACCGGTTCCGACTAAAACCGAACCGCTGAACCGGTGCACCGGAAAACCGCCCAGCCCTACTTCTATCGGCCAACCTCTTCATATTAACGTAGTTCCCCTCTTTCACGTCATTTACGACCTGTCCTATGTAACCCATACGAGTCCTGCCTTTCCTATTATTCCCGTTCACATTTCCTTCGACGATTGCTTTCATCAGGCCATCCTGTCTTAAAATTGGCCAATTATGTTGTCCCGTCTTCTTTTTATAGTTTTCAACAGACTTCTTATCTCCCACTCTTCTTAGGACTTCATTCGTCACACGGTCGAACCATTTTATCTTCAGCATTCTTCCGCAGCACCATATTTCGAATGGTTCCACCCATTTCTTCTCCGCTGCTGTCATCGTCCATGCCTCACTGCCTAAAAGAAACATGCTCCAGATATACGTTTTGATGAATTTCTTCCTTATTTCCAAGCTTGTATTTCCAGCTGTAAGCAGATTCATCTTTTGATAGAATGCCCTCTTTGCCTGGGCTATTCTACTCGCTATATCTTTCTTGCTTCGTCCATTGTTGATTACTCGGCTTCCCAAGTAACAGAACTCTTTTATCTCTTCCAGTTTCTGTTTTCCTAGTATTACGTTGGTTTTGGCCTCCTCTCTCTTGCTGCACACCAATATCTTAGTTTTCTTCTTATTGATCTTCAGATGATAACTGGCCATTGTCCTTTCCATGTTTGTTAGCATCTTATTCAGCTCCATCTCTGTCTCTGCTACGAGAGCTATGTCATCAGCGAATCGTAGCATACTGATTGTTTCCCCGTGGATGTTCACTCCAGAAAATTTCTCCTTGATTTCATTGATGGCTCTCTCGATGCAAACATTAAAAATTACGGGAGATAGTACACAGCATTGTCTCACTCCTTCCCTTATTCTTGCTTCTTCACAGCTGGGTCCCGATTTTATCACAGATGATCTTACATACACCACATAATAATTTGTGTCTGTATATACAAATGTATATGTCGTGATACTGTCTGAAAGCGTATAAGTACTGTTAGAATGAATATCATGATGGATGCAAACAGTCTTAATATACCATCATTTTAATTATACTCCGTCCGTTAGATTGAATGTATTACTTCGGACCTCCTGGTACCTTTCTGGCCAATTTTATGCCGGCTTTTCTCAATCCTCCTCCTCTTCCTTCAATTCAACTCCATAAAACTATTTTCCCGATAAGATGTGTCTTTTATCAGTAATGAAATTGAAATCACGGCTGAGAGATGCATGAATCATCCCTCTAGTTGTTCTAAATCCTCCTGAAACCCAGGTCAAATGCATTACCCTTTGCAGACTCAAGAAGCACAATCCCCATTCAACACATCCCTAACATATTTATTTCTCTGTCCGCAATGGAATTTAATTGAAAGAATGAAAATTATGTAATGTTTCCTTTCGGTCATTAGTCAGGTTGCGATCGAACGATAGCCCATTCTTCACAACTTCCCTCGCGAATCGCTCAAGGATCGTTTTCGACCCGTTTATTCCGGAAGACCCGTTCCGAGAGAATACGATCAAATGGCACTAAAATTGGAGACCACGAAAACTGACGTCTCTCTCTCTCTCTCTGCCACCGCTTGCTGCTTAAGCCACGCCCAAATGAGAAAGGAGGTTCCCTGGAGCTCAAAGGAACAGGTGATTTTTCATCCGCCACCGACTAGAGGCACTTCACTTTCGGTCGCGGCTGGGGACACAATGAAAAAGACATTCTCCGGTTATGACACGAGGACCCACATTCCAAAGAGATGGTCGTTTTTTATTAATTTTTTAATAATACTATTTCTCTTTTTTTTAATAGCCAGAAGGAGGGAAATTTTCGGCCGTGGTGGGAGAAAGAGAGAGGAGACCAGGAAATAAATGGGGAGATACTTTTCGAGTCACCGCTCAACCCTAGCGCCATAAATATCTTTTAAACCCAATCCTTCACCATACTGTACCCGTACAACTCCTTCCTCCTACATATTCCCTCTCCCCTAATTCTGAGGACACATGCTTCCTTTTCCAATTCCTTTTCCTGGGCCACCTGCGATATGCTAAGAATTTCTGGCACCACAGTAAATAGAATCGCGAGGATTTTCAGGTGGGGGTGTACAGAAAGGCTTCTTTCCGAGATGCAAACCTGGTACCCAGCTCATGCTGTGAACAGAACCAGAACCAGCACAGTACCAGGAACAGTGGGGCCAGCGCGACATACTAGTAGTGAACACGAAAAGCACTCAAGTAGGGTATATTACAAAATAATATATTCTCTGTCCCGGCCGAGATTTAAACTGGGACCCTCGTCTTTAATACTGAATTGCTCCTTCACTTCAACCAACAAACATGCAACCAACGAACAACAGCAAACATATAAATTATCAAACTTATATAAACCAACTTAACTTAGGTACTATAAAACAACTTAAAACAAGTTGATTAACAATTAGTATACATAAATCAAATACATAACAACACCTACTTTATTCCTAACCCTTAATTGTCAAATTAAATTTATTTACGAATGAGTTCAGGCAAATACCACGGATGAAAATCTGTATAAAATCGTGGGTTAAAATTAATGAGAATGGCAGTAATTGAGAGGGGCCGACCAACATCTAGGGAAATTTGCGCTACTTGAGACAAGTGGGTGTCTGCTGGTAGAGTGTATTTAACACAAGTGGTGGGTAGAGGTAGGAATTTCTCAGGAAACGGAGCGAGGATGGAGCAAAATTCGGTGTCAGCATTTGCCTACTCTTAGCGAATAGCACCCAGTTGTCCAAGGTTTAACGTCCCATCTGAAGGACGACTGACTTATGAAATCTTTCCACCAGGCACTCAATTAGGGACCGGATACTCCATCCGGATCGGGGACTCCACGAGCATGAAGCGTAGAAATCTATAAAACGACTTTTAAAACAACATTTAATGGGGAAAAATTTTCGAGCTTGATAATTTATTTTCATAGGCGATTAAATACATGTATACTAGAGCTTAAGGGCTCTGCAATACAATTGTAAGTTCAGGAGACGAATATTCCTTATGCCTCGCAGCGTTAATTATGTACCTATTACGCCAGCAAAAAGGCTGCTGCAGTTCCATCATTTCTGAACTTTTTCAAATGAACTTAAAATTAAGAATATCTTAATAAACTTCAAGCATGAACTTTATTAGATAAAAGGTGCTCGGCGTAAATTTTTCTGAAGAATTAAGTTGGATTACAAACATACTCTTGAAAATTGTACGTTTTCGACATCTTATAAACACGACGTCATCGCATGACGTCACAGCACGGTATCACTAAGGTCTATTTTTACGTGGAGGTAAGTTGTTTAATGAATACTTGATGAAAACGTATTTATATATCTCACTTCTTTAACGCAACAAACGAAAGTATTATCACTTATTTAAGTAGTGTGGATCGTTACCAGCAAATCGTCCATACAGTAAATATTACCTGCATAGTGCCCTGTTTGTTTTCACTTCAACAAGCTCTGCTATGGAATATCTCAAAAGATAATCTTAAAATTAAACTTTTATTTTCTAGTAAACATGGATTTCTCAATCCAATGATTTCTTCATTATCATCATCGTTCAGCAATCCTATGATTGGTTTGACGCAGCCCTCCACTCGATTCTTCTATCTGCCAACCTCTTCATCAGATTAATAGCGAATTATGAATGAATTTGTGTAGGGGCACGAATCGCAATTAATGAAATTTATTTTCTTTGGAAAGGAAACTACACTATACACTCACCCACCTAATCAAGATGTTGCTTTCCATATTTAACATTGGTTTTGATGTCCTCTCATCTACTGCATACTATTACATTAGTTTTCTTTTAATTTATCTTCAGGTAATATGTGGATTATGTCTGTTTGCGCCGGTTTAATTGCACTCTTCAGTTGTTATTAATCATAACGAATTTCGTATGTTTACTGCTTTACTGCTTTACTGCTGTATTTATTCTTCTACATACCAACCTGGCAACAATGCCTCTTATATTGGTTACTATAATAAGTTGTTAATTGATGTGTTAAACGAATACAGTCCACTTATTTTTCAAAAAGAACTATTACAACTTTTAATTCAGAATAAAATCAACCGATTCAGGCGAGATGTAGTGGAAATTTGAATAAAATATAGGTGCACTTTTTTGTACGCATCAATAAATTAGTTGTGGAAAAGCGCACCTATATTTTATTCTAATATTTTAATTCAGACATCAGGGTGATGTCAACGGTTTTCGCTGCTATTTCTACGGCGGAAACAATGTCCTTTCCATTTACTAGAATCTTCTTTAAATATATTTCCGTCTCGGCCATTACCACTATGTCCTCGCGTTACCCTTAAAAGACATATTTCAGTGACATGGAATTTCTTTCCCTCCGCGGAAGGGTACGATCCAAATCCCTCATTTCTCCTTTCTCTCTTTCTCTCTTCCTCTTACCCCAAACTCGAGGACGCGAAAGTCGTGCAGATCCCCATCGGACCCCCGTACTAAACCAATTACGTCCAAATGCGAGGAGACGGGAAGAGTTTCGGGGTAAGGGGGTAACTTTGTTCCTCTCGGCTTGGCGTGACGCGTCGTGAAGGGGAAGCTTCCGCAGCTGGTGCTCCCGATGATGCGGACAACGGTAGCTCCTGCCGATAATTAACGCATTGGCCCCGTCTGAAGCGACGCGAATGCCGTTCTCACCGTTCCTTCACGCGACCCTACTGCCTAGATGTGGGTATAGAGCACACGTGTGCCCGCCTTAAAGTAGCTGTGCTCAAGCCCAAACGCCTGAAAAGTTTGATTCTGCCACCAAAAATACATTACCACCCTAAGGATTCCACCAACGTTGCTGAGAAGGGACAAGAATTTTCAAAATGAAAAAACATCCAGAGAGCCAACCAAGGAAGAAAAATGAAGAAAATAGAAAATTAAGAATAAATTAGGAGAAAAAGGAAAACCTGTGCTTGACGGACATGGTAGTCAGGTCTATAATTCCCTTTCCATTGTAACCCAAAGGTCAAGGGTTCGATTCCCACCCAGGGGCTCTATTCTTGATATTTCATTCGCACACGAAATGGCGGTTTAGTCCGAGTCACGTGACACTTCCTCATTCGACAGGGCACTTTGAATTATTTTAGCACGTAGCTAAGGACTCACCTCTATTATTACATGTTTCGTTCGGGATTATTCCGTACCAGCATTGATCTCAAAAGATTGAAACACCCTCCCCAGGGGTTAGATGTTATTCTTGTCCTAGGATTGAGATCATACGTTAAGGTGGCTCCACCAAATTATGAAGTAGATGTCATTTTTGTGAACATTTCAGGACACACAATTTGTTGGCCCTTCTATCGATTGGCAATAAAATAATTAAGCCTTTCCATAATATATTTGAAGAAAAAAGACGCTGAAAATCAGCTATTTTATATGTGGTTTATACGGTAGAGCTCTTGCAGTAAAATTTGCAGATTAATAATGTAAAGAGAAATGTCGTTTTAAAGAAAAACTAATGTAAGATGCGCAATTTTATGTATAATTTAGCATTGTGAAAAAGTCCTCGCTTTACCACATTAGTTTAATTGATATTAATAAATGTTTGCTCGAAGAAAAGCAGAAAACCCTTAGTTACATGAAAGTGGCGCTACAGTATGTTGTTATCATTGGCAACGGTACTTGTCACGGAACGTGCTTACAAGCCTATTTACTAACTTAATTGAGGAATATGCCTTACCAAGGTCCTTCTTATATTTTTATGTAATTTAAATATTTCATTGGTTATTGAAATGGTGTAATTAATACCAATGCTTCCAAATGGTAGCAGCGTAATTGTTGCCAAACAGTTTATAAAAAATCAATATTAATAAAACTCATAACAAAGAGTTGTATTTGCAAGGGAATAGTTTAAAACTAAGTAAGAAAATATTTGACCTATTTTAGAATACGTATTAGCGGGATTGAGCATGTATTCTCACTTTTTAAATTAAACGTGGCAACAATACGCCAGTCAATTCAGCCAGTCGAAGCCAAAATGAGTTAAAAGAGCTTGTAAAAAATAGAATGCAACTACAACGCGCTATATAATAGCATACTCAAATAATTATTGTGTATGCGTTATCACCCTATATATCATTTTCCATATACGTGTTTTTCTGGATCGGTATTTATTCATTGAATAACATAGCATTTTTACGGTATTTTGAATCGCGGAGTCACGGTGAAACCTCCTTAAATATTAACTGCGATAAAACCTTGGCCGTTGGAGCACCTAAAACCCAAGACTACTGCACCAATATTCGGTCCTCTAGGTGTTTGTGTCAAAAACCGTCGGGGTTAACTCGAATAGGTAACCAAAGAGTCAAGTGGTATAAAAACGAATGTTTCGAAAAAATAGTGTGTTAATATCGCTGTTTACATCCTAACGTATTATTTACACTAGTTTTTTATCTCATATCGTGGCTCTATAGTCGAGATAGATGAGAAAAACTCAATATAAAACAAATAATGATATTGTAACTAGCGATTCCAACACACTAAATTTGCAAACCAATCGTGTTTGTACCACGTGACTCCTTGGTTACCTATTCGAGATAATCCCGAAGGTTTCAAACACAATCTTTCTGGGCAAGGAGTTCACCAATCTAATAATCTTGCATGCTACATTTCATCTCCAGTGAAGGCAAGTCTCACCAAGTTGCTAAAAGAAGTTCAGTTTCTACGAATTTTTGCACTTGTGTATGTTATTAAATGACCACCACAGGAGCTACATATGGAAATTACGTAACGTGGCTCCTATTAGGTTTCGAAGTCCTAAAAGAAGGGATGATTCAAATAATTAGAGAACAACAATATAGATGACCAGTTAAGGGTAGATGGAGAATTACGGTCATTTATGTGAGCCTAGACACCGGTATACCTAGAATACCGGTACCTATAGGGGTTAATTTACTTTTCTCCTAATTGGCTCTTTGGATCTTTCTCCCTTTCAATAACTCTGTAAAGTCAACATGATTTCTAAAGATAAGGGGAGCAAGAGTATTGGCTAGAGTTCTCCCTAAGGACCAGGTTCTGATCTCTGGAGAATCGGAATTATTGGAATCCCATATTTACTGCCGTGCAGGGTGAATGCCAACTTCAGGACTCCATCCTTTGTATTAGCCTACCTCTTCACTGAAGAGAGAATTCCACCTCGGTATGAAGAATGCGATTCTCCTCTCAGCATTAGGCATATCCTGACAGAGTGTGATAAATACCGGGACGTTCGAAGGCGGCTGAAAATTAGGGGAGGCCTAGGAAATCTCCTAGCGGATCGCCCTAATGAACTTGATAGCATCATATTATTCCTAAATGTTATTGGGCTCTTCTCTAAAGTGTAAGTATAAGATAAAGTGAAAATAAGTTATTTAAAAAAAATAGAAGTGGTTATTATATACACAATAACGTCAGTTGAAGGGACACGGGTGCAAAATGACCTGGACGTCGACGCACCCTTAAACAACAACACTACTACTACTACTAAGCTGAATATCTTTTTGCCTTCGTCACCTTACCTTCGTTGCCTTCGTCAAGAGCAGGCTAATGCCAACACCAGGTTTCCCTCCCCCATGCATGCCCTTCCGTTCTCATCTGAAGCGCTCTTAATGGAGGATTGACTTCATGTCACGGTTAAGGTCAACCTTAGTGTTTTTTTCGTTAAATGCTGCCTTCAGTACTGCATGCAATGTAAGTAATCTCGTATCCCTGCCACGCACTTTTATGGTGGCTTGCAGGGTAGATGTAGATCTCCCATCTACAACCCGCATTCCCTATGTGGAGCTCATCTTTTACTCTTAACATCTTCCTTCTGGTCTCATGGTGTAGGAAACTTCTATCTTCCCTTTTGAGTATTACCCTCGGCACGGCCTAGTTCCAAAACTTTACACGCTCATATATGTTTCTCAACAAATCCATATTTCTAACGTAAAATTATTCTTGAAATTTCCATCAATTTTTCCTGTCATTGATGTCACATCCAGCATACCTTTTTCTCTTCTTCAGCATTAACCAAACATTTTCCCCTGTCACCCTGTTCAGCCATAAATTATCTCCATTCCCTAATAATGGCATCTATTTATTTCTCACTCCAACTTCCTTTCATGCCGACCATTTTAATACACCCTCATTTGTCTTTCCCGATAAATAGCTAAACCCTTACATTATCACCTCCGTAACCACTTTTCAAAGGCGTCTGATTTCGTCTCATCATCAAGCAACTTAAAGAGGACACCAACTCCAATGACCAAGTATAGCTTAGGCTTACCGTGTTGACGCATGTCGAGGCTGATGTAATGGAGAGTCAAAAACGACCGAATTTCCAAGAAATGTAATTACCAGGATTGAATTCCTCGGAAGACCCAAATGTTTTCGTAATGTCAACGTCTTCGTCTCCTATTTGAAGGCCGAGAGGGGAACTTCTGGGGGTCAAATAACCTCAAGGACAACTTCCAAAGGTGTCATATTCCCTGCCCTCATTAAAAACTTGAACAAAGCCAGCCATTATGCGATTCCACTGAACGAGCCAAAAATAGGGAAAAGTAGTAGGAATCGGTTTTCCTAGTGTGTCCAATAATTTTTATCGACGAGGCTATTACTGTTACAAAGCTTACTAGAGGAAATAGGATGGGAATCACTATGAGACTATTTGTGAAATATGCACTGAATCCTTAAAGTGAATTTGATGCTGCTATATGTTGCTGTCGACGCTATATACATATATATGTATAATAATTCATAAAAACTCGTCATTATCAAGATCCAACCCTTGACCATTTTTTAGTCATGTCGTTATTCCACATGGTTAACTTGCCCACTATTGCTATGATACACATCATTTGCCGACAATTAATAACATCTTTGGCTTTAGACGTGATTCAGAAAGGTAACATTAGCTATGTACGTCAGAAGAAACAGTCGCTACTGAAATAAAATAATAATATTTCTCCATTTTTACCATACTATTCTTATCCTTATAGTTCTCATAATCGTACAAAACTCATAATTGTGAATTTAAACGCTTGTATTATTTTTATCAGTAAACTAGCATTTTGTTCACCCCATATGAGAGCTAGAGACAGACCTGGAGTTCTAGCTGGTAATGTACTAAGCCACGCTAATTACATACCTGTCCATTTCCCACAAATCTTTAATTGAGTAAGTGGTCTAAACTGATGGTGTCCTTCCTCACATGGTCTGGCCAACACTGGAAAGCTCCATTTTTTTATTTTATTCCCCTGTAGTATCGAGTAATAAATCCCCAACTTCCTCATTTCATTTCCATAACGGCTTTCCAAATTTTTCAACGCCGTCCCTCTTGACTTCATTGCGCGTCTCCTAAATGGTGCTTCCACGCATGGCTCTGGTAAATAAAATAGTTGAGAGCGCGAGGTGTTCTCCGTTGTGCTGGATGCATCAAAAGGTAAACACGCGGAAGCTGCACGTTTTAAAGCAATTAGCACAATCAAAATGAAGGAATCAGCACCACTGTGAAACAGAACATTCAGAAGTAACAATTAACACTATCTTTGTCCATTGTTGTGTCCTTTCTCGTCCTAGCTCACCACTAAATCTACTTTTTGTTGTTAATTAATCACTATTTAGTTAGTCGCCGCTAATCACTATTTGTTTTTGAATTTGTTGTGTTATAAAATTATAGTTCAATCATTGACACCTTGTTTGACAATGATTCCTAATATTGTAAATGTTTAGACGGCTACTTATTTCTAATACTAATTATACCTTGCTGATGTTGTAATGAGACTATATACAATTATAAAATGATTTATATAAATGTTTCAAGAGACAATAATGTCCCAAAACAAATAAATAAAACCTTCTCCGTGATCACTCGGAGTGAAATTGACCATACTAATTTTAGGACATTTTTTAATTTTTTTTGTTTCCAAGTACTTTTAGATAGGTTGCTTTTTGCCCTAAAGAACAAGTTACTTCATCGAAGTCAAGCCAAGCGACACACTGATATAGCTAGTTCTTCCAGGTCAGAAAGGCTTACGATCAAAAAAGAGGAGAATATATACAGAGCATTATCCCCGTAAAAGTTCATACAACGGCTTTATTTTCAATGCAAATTCTGTAAGATCGATGCTACAGAAAATGAAAGTCATTATAATTAAGCTAAAATCATTTACTTCTGCTCACTGCATGCTTTCAATATAATCAAGGTTATAATGTAAAGCTGGTTTTTGTGATGAGTTTGTTTCACCTCAGGATCGTGTTTAAAATTACCTATGCGGAAAATTTATCGAATACAACAATGTTCTATTACCCTTATTGTACTGCATATTTATTCTTCACATTATTTACTTCATTCAAGGGAGTTAATACCTTGAAACGATGTTCCAGTCACTCTTAAAGACAGCGTAGCAAGAATTTTCCCCTCCCTCTGCAAGATTCATCTGTGGCAGAGTTTAAACGTGTACATGTGTCAGTGGCATTTTAATCAGCTGGCTCACAGCGGCCTCAATTTCCTGTGATTGAATGGTTTAGCATTCAGTTTGCAAGCAGTAGTGCCTTTTCTTCATCTTATCAACGAAAATTTTAAAGGCGCAAATTTTATACTAAAATGTATTATTGATGTCAACGTGAACAAGGGTAAATAATTTTAATTTTGAACTTAAAAGTATTAATCTCTCTCGCTTACAAGTAACTGCTTTTTACTCTCACCAAATTGCTTTTCACTACCTCTATGTGGAGAGCAGAGGCCGACAGACATAGAACTCCACCAATTCATATCAATGAGGTTTATTTGGCCTACGACGCTAACCACAAAATACAGACCGCAAATGCAGAATAAGCGAGAGATGTTTGACTGTATTTGAATGTACCTGACATTACCATGTGACGGGAAAGCCCTCAATTCGGCCCTAAGTTTATACTAGAGTGATTAATCGTTTTCCTCTCTCCGGAGTTGCGTGAAGTAGTTTTTGGGTGGAGGATGATTGACGTGGAGGTCCCAAATTTCCCTCTAAATGCTTCTGTTGCTATAAATACATCTACATGATATTCCACGAGCTCTAAAAAAGTATATGGAAGGGTCAACAATCCTAGGATTGCAGGATATTCCACAGAGAAAAAAATTATTCGCCTTGACCGGGACTCGAACCCGGACCCCCTGATTTCCGGCCAGGTGCTCTACCAGTTACGTCATCTACCAGCTACGTCTGCGTCAAACCAATCCTAGGATTCCACTGCTTTTCTATCGATTCCTCCACTCGATTCTTCTATCAGCCAACCTCTTCATATTAACGTAGTTCCTCCCTTTCACGTCATTTATGACCTGTTCTTTGTAACTCATACGAGCCCTTCCTTTACCAATCTTCCTGTTCACTTTTCCTTCGACGATTGTCTTCATAAGGCCATCGTGTCTTAAGATGTGGCCGAGGCGAAATACGATTGCCCTAAAAACGGTTTTACTTCCTGTAGCGAGAGGAATTGAGATATTGATATAAAATTTTCAGTATATGGCTGGGATTACTGCTTAAATTGTCCGCTTGGCTTTACATTTTTAAATTATTTTTAATAGGACTTAGAATTGGTTAATTTTGGCGGAATTTGTAGTTTTTTACAAAAAATAAAACCAGGCGGACATTTTGCATTGTTTCAATATAAAATTCCACCTAAAAAAATAATGTTACGCCGGCTACTTAAAAAGTTATTTGAATAATTAGAATTGAATAAAACTGCTCTGTCTGACAGAGACACTGGCGGCGAAATCGGGGAAGTATTTGAAGACGCTCAGGGAGCAGCCGGGGTATTTCGAGGGGTGGTGACGAGTAGCCGTTTAAGGGGAAGGAGGGGAAGGGCTACTCTCCCCTCCCTCGTGCAGAGGACAGAATGGGAGAGACAACATTGTGTGAGAGAGAGAGTGATCAACTTCAGTGAACGACAGAGGGCTGTGAAAGAAGAGAAAAAAAACATTTTTTCCTGGGAAGACAACGCGCATCGGAATTGCCTTGCAAATCTCGACCTCTTAGGATTTCTGACAGTATCGTGCGGTAAATGCTTGTGATATTTATTACATCTACGAACTACGTAGATACCAATGGAAACTCCGACGGTGAAAGATCAGCGTAGAAGTAAGAAGGGGAGGCTGTTTCTATCAGTCAAACGAAAAAGGAAATCAGTTGATAATCTAAGGAAGTGGCCGTTAAAGTAAGTATATGGATTTACTGAAGTATATTGCGCATGAAATTTCAAAATTTGCAGTGCTTGAAACGTTTTCCTTCCATTTGGTTGCAGAAAAAGAGTGATTGCTGAAGACAACATTGTGTCTACGATGCAGATCCAACCTCCGGATTCCGATAGCGAAAAGTGAGTACATTTAAAATTAGTACGTTTGTTGAAAAGTTTCCGTTGTTTCCAGACCCTTTTGAAAGCCAAAATGGGTGTTTCCAAAATATTCCTGAACTTTAGGATGAATTGCTTTCCGTGGTATTCGTGGCAGTGGCTTTCTACGGTGGTATCTTTATTGAGTGACTTCATCCTTCAGCTTTGGGCAGTGCAGGAATTTAGATGACCATGATTGTTACCTTTTGTTTTGACATAGTTGGGAAGGTTGCCAAAAAATTAACCGATTAAAGTAAAACCCTTTGAGTGCCACACGATGATATATCGTCGCCTATGAGGAGACCTGTTAAAACTGTTTTTCTCAATCATTAACTCTTGTAAATTGTACATAATACAAGAATGATCTTTTAATAACTACGCGGACCAATAATTTTGATTGTTAGTTGAAATGATCAGCCGCTTTGGTAATTAAAATAACTATATGTCGGATTGATTTTTCCGAGCGCCACATTTGGTTCTTACGAAACTGCTTCTGGTGCGACACTTCGGAAACTACATTGTTTGTTAGCCTAAAACTAATTGACTTTCTTCTGCTATTTTGAAATTTGTATTTATGTCGGAGATATTATGTTTGGCATGTTCATATTTCTTTCAAATGCTTAGAGACATTTTATTCTCTGCGAAGTACATCGCATTGTCGTTCGTTTTGCGAACGATTGTTGACATAACAAAAAGACGTTAGGCTTCAAAACATCTCTGCTATGTCGCTTCTGATGAGATAATTTGTTGCTGACTGTTCCACTGCGAACAAGTCGTTGATTTTCAGCTACGAAAGGCAGACGAAAAGATACGATGTAATTGCTATCATGCTATCTCTCGCAGCTGATGCGTCGAGTCAGCTGGGGTGTAGTCAGCAATGTGGCTCCGATTGTCAACCTCGTTATCACAGTAGATACGGCAGTAGTAATTGAAAGATGATGCTAGGCATAAAAAATACAATGTGTGCCAATTATTGTTGTTGTTGACACAATGAAATTTCACAAGTGGCTTTTTGAAATTGAAATAACCCTTTTGCCTAATAAATGGCGCCAACTACGAGAAATGAATTTTCACCTGGTGTTGACGTTGGTGTTGACAAAATTGTGACTATTTAGGATTATTGAATTTTACTGCTGTCACACAGTAGTTACTTGTTGTCAAGCATTAGCTGCCGAGCATCCAGCGATTCCTTTTAGAGAAGATTTGTGAAGGGCCGTATAAGGAAAAGTTCTATCGAGTGCCAAAATTAATGCATGGATTAATAAAACGAGTTGAATCCGCTTCGATAATTCCGAAGCACACTCTCGGTGCTGCGCAGGCCTCTGAATGAGTCCCTTTTCTCTATTCTAGTTTTTTTGGGGTTAGTCGGCATTTTCTTTTTTTCACCAAGGAAAAATCTTCAAAATATTAAATCTATTTTTTCGTATACTGCTGAACTGGTTGAATTTTCTTCAACAATTAGGTAACAGAGAGAATGATTTTAGGAAATTGATGTTGATATGGATGGCAGTCATTAACTTTTCTCTTGTGTGTGACAATAAATCGTTGACATATCTTTCAGACCATAGGTAGGAGGCAGTTGACAAGTTTCTCTGAATATGGCTATTGAAAGTCTGAAGTACTCTCAACGTAATTTTCGTTTGAGTAGAGTGCGATCCCAGCTTCTGAAGTCAATTCCGTCCGAATTCCCACGATATTTGCTCCCAGGTTGCAGTAGAAAAGCTGACTAATTCGAACTGCGGTGTAGGATGGCAATATCCTGTTCGCTTTTGGAAAGGGAGAGATAAGAAGATAGATGTAACTTGATCATCTGTTTTCGTGAAAAAAATGCGCCCGCTCAACTACCCAGTGGCACAGCTGTGACGGTGTCAAGTTTCACGATTGCGAAACCTTCACCCGGGCACGACCAAAGGAAGAATTAGGAAGTTAGCCTCCTTTCTCCTCATTTATTACACAGTAGCCTCTTCTTGGGCTCCAAAAGTATTTATTCATCTTCTCTTTTCGGTATTGTAGAATAATACAATGGGTACTGGATTGTTTTCACTAATAATTTGTATGTAACTTCTGGAGTTATGAACATCACTGAAATTACGGAGCAATAATTTTGATATTCTCTTTATTTCAGTGCCATCGAGGACATGGCAACGGAAGTCGTTCATGATCCGGCCCTTGATTCAGCGATCAGTCTCATCAATGGGAGATTTATTGTAGATGGGCAACATTTCGTAAAAGAAATTCGATCTCTCTAAAATCAGTATTAAATTAGTATTCTTCTACAACGAGATTCTTCTGCCTGAAATAATTGATCCTAGACTGTGCAGATCAATGGATTTACGAGAGCCGGAGTTTCCTTCAAACTAGTTTATTTTAACCCATGTTACGGTGTGAAAATGGAAAGAAAAACGAACTGCTTTCAACTCAACTAAATGTCTAGTAAATAAATATTTTTTCAAAAGGTTGTTGCGCCACAGTTTCTGTTCAATAAGTTTATCTCTTCTTCTACCAATTGTTTTCGTTTAATATAATGGACGCACTAGGTAGCTGTTAGTATAATCCTGAGAATGTTTAATATTAGAAAGAATAATTTAAATTTGCCCTCCCCGAGAAGGAATGGCGTGATGTGTAAGTAAATAATCGAATCCATTTATTCGCTACTTAAAGTAGTAAATGCAAACTTATCAGATTTAACCATCTTAAAACTCTTCCATGAAACATGCACATGATACTTGCTTATCATTACTTTTTGGATACCGAATTATTTCACTTTCCACCGCATTCCATTCAGTCTGTCGATAGAAAAAAGATGAGACATGTGAACGAGTTAATAAACTGCAGGAATATTTTATTGACACATAAATGAGGCTTATTTTCAGAAAAGAAAAAACATTAAGTGGTTGAAGCTAAACTGGTTGAAGTTGTCACAGATAAGTATTTTGGAAAATTCATTGAAGCTCGATTTTCTCAACAGTTTCATGATTATAAGCCGACACCCACTGTCCGCGCCAAATTCTTGTGCACTCCATTTTAAACATTAATAAATCCGACGCGGCTTATTGAATTTTCATGTCATGCACATTATCAGTGAAAAATGTCCCATTACGGAAAAGTAGAGCTAAAGACATTGACTTTTTAACAATTTGTAGAATATAGCTTTATTATTACATCGGCGGAGTTTCAGGTTTTCAACAGTACTTATCGGTATGCTGTTCAATTTAAAAACCGAAAAAACAAGTAAAAATGTAAATGTTTTTTCGGCAACCATTCATCAAGGCGCTACGAGACTGAAACTGGATTTTTCCTCTTTAAATTGCCACAACGAATCAATCGTCATCAATTATTATTTGGCTGAAATCAGCACCTTATTTTATATCGAAAAATATAGTTTCTGAAAACGCGCGAGAGCCGTAAGCTGAAACCTCAGCAATCTTCTCCCCTTTGCCCAGTGCGACCCCTTTGCCCAGATCCACCACCTTCAACCCATTTCGCCAGAGGAGGGGAGTGAAGGCGGGGATTTGAGCAGTGGAAGGGGGACGATAGACTTGGTAGGGGAGGGGAAATTCATGCTCTATGCTTAGACGTAGTCCCTGAGATACCCTTAGGAGGTCGCGCTCAAGGTTGGCGCTCGTAGCCCCATCTACTGAGGGAGATTCACACCAACTCCCAGTCGTATTTAGCCTTAAGTTGTCCCGTCTTCTTTTTATAGTTATCAGCAGACTTCTCTTTTCTCCCACTCTTCTTAAAAATTCGTCATTACTTACTCGGTCGATCCATTTAATCTTCATAATTCTTCTGCAGCACCACATTTCAAATGCTTCTACCCTTTTCTTCTCTAATGCTGTCATCGCCCATGCCTCACTGCCGTAAAGAAACATGCTCCAGATATAGGTTTTGATGAATTGCTTCCTTACTTCCAAGCTTGTATTTCCAGCTGTAATTATATTCTTCTTTTGATAGAATGCCCTCTTTGCCTGTGATATTCTACTAACTATTTCTTTCTTGCCTCGTCCAACGTTGGTTACTCTGATTCCCAGGTAATAGAACTCTTTCACCTTTTCCAGCGTCTGTTTTCCAAGAATAACGCTGGTTTTGGCCACTTTTTCTTGCTGCACACCAAATTTGAATCACACGAATCAATATCTGCCAGATTACTAATGCGCTCGCACAGGAGCTCGTGGTAACGGGTTCAAATCCCGCCCAGGGCATGGTTGTTGAGTGTTCGTCCTAGGATTAAATGTTTTAGGTTAGACTCTGCGATATAACCCTAGCCGTTGGAGCCCTTAATATTTACCACTACTTTTACCAATTACTGTTGCGAATCAGTGATTTATCCCGTAAATGATGACGCAAAAACTGGAAGAGGTGAAAGTTCTGCTACCTGGGAAGCCGAGTGACCAACGATGGACGAAGCAAGAAATAAATAGTGAGTAGAATAGCTCAGGCAAATAGGGCATTATACCAAAAGAAGAACCTACTTACATATGGAAATACAAGCGTAGAAGTAAGGAAACATTTTATCAGGACGTACATCTGGTGCATTTTTCTTTACGGCGGTGAGACATGGACGATCACCGCAGCAGAGAAGAATAGGCTTGAAGCATTCGAAATATGGTGCTACAGCAGATGATGAAGACAAAATTAATCGACCGAGTGACAAACGAAGAAGTCTTAAAAAGAGTGGGAGAAAAGAGAAGCTTGCTGAAAACTCTAAGAAGAAGACAGGATAACTTAATCGGCCATATCTTACGACACGATGACCTAATGAAGACAATCGTTGAAGGACAAATCGGTGGGAAGAGTTGCAAAGGAAGGGCTCGAGTGAGATATATGGAACAAGTGATGAAGGATGTGAAAGAGAAGAAATACGTAAATATGAAGAGATTGGCCGATAGAAGAACTCAGTCGAGAGCCTCGCTAAACAATTCTGAGCATTGATGACTAATGATGATGATTGATCAAATCATAATGATAATACCACAACAATGGGTTAATAATGATGATAACGTCAACAATCGATTAATAACGATAATAAACACAAGGTATTGAGAATCACAACGTTATTAACAGTATCAGATAGTCGGGAACAGCATATTAGTGAACATACCTACACTTAAAGTACTTATTTATTCGTTCGTCTTGAGCGGGGTACATGGAAAAGTCGATAAAGAGCTTAATATGTAATCTGGCTTTGTATGAATGGAGACATGACCTGTTGGAAGAGATGAGGTCAAAAACAGAAATATTTGGAGAGGATAAAGAAGAAATCATTATTGTTATCATTAATAAGAAAATGGCGGTGTAGGTGGATGGAGCAAGTGCTTAGGGACGATGAGATACTGAAGGTTGCACACTGTAGTACACTGGAGAAGCGATAAAGAGGAAATAAAATAAAAGATATTGCTGGTATTTTTTTGTTTCCTCCTGCATTAGTTAGTGCCACTAACTAATGCAGGTGCAACTAGTGCCACTAGACCTGAGTAAGCACGCCTGAATGCTGACGAAACTCGTCGAGAAACATTAACCAACTCCAGAATAAATCTGGAAAACCCACAGTGGAACGATTCCGTGAAAGCTTTCACCCTAACAATAAAATATTTTGGATGTGATGAAGAAAGATAAGAAATTCTTTGATATTAATTGAATAACAAGTGCATGAAAAGAGCCGTTAGATAGAGTAATACACAGCTTTTAAGGACACTATCGAAGCACACTATAATCGGAAGAAAACTATCAATAAATATATTAGTGTATATGCCAATTGCATGTCTGGTAATGATTTATCCCCACACCTCAAACTCGACGTAGTACACACTAAAGGTGGATCCAAATATCAGAGATTCATTCATTCATACCAGAAACGGCAGGAGATTGAGCAAACGAGCGTAACTAAATATCCGATTCCGGTCATTTCCGCTTACGCTAGTGTTGCTAAGCTCCCTTATCACTAGATGAGCGGCAAAATCGTATTCCGGGTCGTAACACCTGTAGCTTGCTTATATACCGTGGTCAATTGGAATATCGATAACTGCTGGGTCGCCCTACGGCATTGAGACTGATTAATCGTTTGAGTACAATAATTAGGATTTTTAGGAGCCAAAGCAGAAATTTTAAATATTATAGTAGTTTGAATGTTTTTTAATATAATTTGTTTTAAGATTTGGTTTTTCCTGGCCTACAATTCGAGAGAAAATTTTTCGGGAAACACACCAGGTGAGTGAACGCCAATCACCTACGCTAATGGCTGAGTCTAACGCCGAAATGATTTTTTATGTTTATATTTTCATAAGGATTTGTTTATGAAAGGTATAACCTAAAAATACTGTATTGAGTGCACCCAGATCAAATGTAGAGGGGATTATTAATGAGTAATCTTCAAGGGCCTAGTGTTTTATAGCATTGTAATTGTCAATGAACACGTGATATGGATGTTAAGTAAAAGTTGCGGAGAGTGAATATACTGATTATGATAAGCACAATATGAATGCGGCATAAGGAAACGTACGTCAACAGTGGAACAGTGTATCCAAAATTACATTATTTATTCACAATACCAATAGTATCAGGTCCAAATATTATACCGAGATCCAGTTAAAAAGATAATTCCTTGACGGTCAAGAATAAAACCTGGTTACTCTACCTCAGTAAGACTGTGTGAGAAAACCATTATTTAGCGGCAATATTTTATTTTACTAGTGAGACTGTGCGCAGCCTGCGCATATATATGAAAACCCGATGCACGATTAAAATTTGATTTCAATGATTTTGCTGTATTGGATAAAAGAATAACCGAGTCATTGGCAGGAACTAATTACCAGTACTAATTTGCATTAATAACGTGGTTTGTTTACGGTCAACTTGTTTATATCAAACAAAATTCATGAAAATAGTCCATTAGTTATTTATCAATATTCACAACTACGGAGGAAATTCTTTCATAATTAATTCATTTGTTAACTGGAGAAGAAAATAGTATTACATCATCAATGCCTATTTTAAACGGGAGAAAAATTGGATCGTAGCCGTGCTGATACGACGGTACCCTTTAATGTATCCTTAAGTATTTGTAATTCCCTGCGAATGAAACAAATTTGAATTATTCAACTTCGGTTTCCACACAAATAATACACTATGCACCTGTAAATTAACAATTCCTCAGAAGCGGAGATCTAACTCTTTAAAATGGAGCCTCACTAATCGATTCAGGATATGTATTAGGAGAGAAAAAGGGATATATAAAAAAAAACACCTCCTGGAAATAATATATACGAATGATTATACACGGCACGATGCGGTGAATGGACTCTCAAGTGTGTCTTGTCCAATGGAAATCGGCCTATCTATTTTCCCCAGCCCCGCTAATTCCTCCAACATTGCCTCAATCCTTTAATTCACCCTCGTGCCCTAACCAAACCCCCCTTAAAACCCTTCCAACCCCACCCCCGTCCGCCTACTCCGATCCCTTTTCTCCCCACCACCGTGGCCCTCCATCTTCGCCCGTAAAACCACATGGTGGCAGCACCATTCAATCTTCCTCCCACCACACATTCCGTCTTCGGAGATGCTGCCGTCCCTCCCTGAAGAGGTTCCGCCCAGCATCCGACTTTGCACTTTCACCCGCCTCCCATTCCTCCTCCTCCTCCTTTCTCTCGTTCCATTCAACGCCCACGGATGAGGGACTATCGATACACTCCGACAGCTACGCATCTAAAGTCGCTTTTTTCACCACCATTGTGATACCCTTATATGTTCATAGAACAAAGTGTGATTGGTGTAGTCCTCTCACCGGAAAGACCCGGATTCAAATCTCGGCACTGTTGGATTTTTCATTGGTATATCAGTCCCTACTTGAGTGCCTTTAGGAGAGCATTTGAGTAGAGCACTCCGTCCGCCAGAAGGGACGTCAATGATCCCGTTAGCAACTTTCGTTTAGAGCAGGCTAATGCCAACTCCGGTTTCTCTCCGCCCTTCATCCTTTCCCTTGCATTTCCAGCCCTTTATCCTGGGGCCCAAGTCTTGAATCTTCCGTTACGCAATAACGAATGAAATTTGTCGTTATGATAACGTCATTCATTTCAAGTTATTCGCTTATCCACGTTGATAACAAAATATGACGTTTTCGTTGGTAACGAAAACGACAATATTTATACGGTGAGTAACGAAAAGTTCAAGACCTGGGCCCCTGGTCCGAAGCGCCTTTTAATGCGGAAACAAACTTGAAAACATATATGATTCATGAAAACAAAAGGCAGCAGCTATATTTCACATTATTTTCCATTCGGTACTTTGGTGAAAACATTCGATTCCTCCGGATGCGCATATGCTCAATGATAGCAAGAAGAATGCATTTATTCATAAAAATGATGGAAGGCATTAAAACATCTGCTATGGACAGTAGAATGTTCTTTACAGACGTGTCTGAGATGGGAATAATAAAGAAACACTTATACACGATCCAATCATTGTGAATATATAAATATAGAACTGCTCAATGAATTTTTCAAAAACTGCGAATATATATTTGCATATTTGGCCCTTGTTTGTGGGCTTGCATACTTTTCTTTTCTAATATGACGTATTTTAAAAACGCATTTCATTGTTCATCTTACTGGAAAAAAACGGGAAAAAACAACTTAATTTAAAGGCATCCGGAGTAGCAATCCTGCAAGTTTGTGCGGAACAAGATGGCTAATCTTGCTTCAACATGCGACCTTTAGTACATGCTAACCTCCTGTGTGGTACCGATAACAACTTTCCCTCTCCTTTCATGTTCAGCACTTCTTCACCGTTTCTCCCTCCCGTTCATGAGCATTTTTGTCGTCCTCTGCACCCATATTACAAAAGACCACATTCTATTCACGTTTTCCAGTTACTTCATTACCTTAACAAAAATTATAAATGATATAAATAAACGGGGGTGATCTCAGCTATTGTACAGATACATACGAATTGACCTAAAGTAATGTGTCGCCTTCATTTACCCCAAGAGTTTCATCGGCCCCCACCTATAGCAGAGCCTTTTCATAAAGGTTTAGAAGGGTAAAAGATACTTCCATAATGAAAATTATTCGGCTTAAATATACTTTATCAAATACATCGATCTTCTATGCGTTATCTGGTGCCAATATACCGAAACTTCAGATTCTCTCGGGAAGAATTCAACCAATTTCTGTGACGAAAGAGACATGATAGCCAAGTCGTCAACGCGCCGGACTTTTAACTTGAAGGTCATTGCTTTGAATCCCGACTAATGAAGCGGATGCCTTGTTTATCTAAGGATGCGGCTTATGAGCAATTGGTTGTTTCGGGTGGAACTTCGAAAGGTAAACGAAATTGATTCATTACAGAAGGAAAAAAATTGCAGAAACGGAAATAGTCTTACTCAAGACGTGTTTTTGTTCTTGATTCATATAGGATTGGTATGAAAAAGAGGTTAAAACATTACGTCTTTTATTTATTTATCACGATAAAAAACACCTGGCATTTGGCTTTAACCAAGGCGTCGCGATGTTCGATCGACTGTTGTTTGCCACAACTGTTCGGCACTACCACATACTCCACATCGATTCTCTGCTGTCGTAGAAGCATTTTTGGATCTCTTATTTAGTTTTCTTCCAATCTTTAAAAGTTGGCGATATTCATTTACCTGCTTGTTTGGAATACATTTGGACATCTCACATTACAACCTAAGAATTTATGTCCTCAAACGAGATGAAAGTTTCCGGGCGGCGAATCGTCAATATTCCGCTACAAATTAACATCATTGTTGTTGCAGCGTGTGACGTTATTCGACCAAGTTCAATGATGAGTAACCTTCTTGCGTTTCTGCTCTATTATACCTACTATATATTGCTTATTTGAATATGTGAAATAGTTTTTAAGTTTTTAAGACTTGTTTCGCATACACAAAATCGTAACATCGACATTTTGCATACCCTCCCATACCGTATCCGCGGAATTTTTTATTCAAAAACAGTACCTTGGTGAGATTCCAGTGGAGACTAAAAGAATGAGCTCTCATAAGAAAGACGAGGCGATATCACCTTTAGACATTGAGCATGTAACACCCAAGACTATCATTACTCATGGCACCTCTCTCCCGGTGTACATAAAGACCCCGAACTGTTTCAGATGTATGTATACATCATCTGCGCGATGCCCTGCAAGCCACCGCGAGGGTGTGTGGCAGGGGGAATCCGGTGAGGCGATCCCTTTCAGACAATATTCCCTTTTCCTCCGTCCTTCTGCATTCCATTTCACGTCTTTTCCATGTTTCTCTAGGCTCTCTCTGCTTCAAATTCTCTTTCCCTCTTGACAATGACCTTAAGACGTTGAAATCGATAGGTTAAATAAATAAAAATTGTGGAATAGTACAGAGTTATTTTTCTTAAGATGTTCAGTGAAACTAAGTTCCACCAAGTATTGCTTGCCTCCATCGACATTACTTATACGTTGATGCCTACCCAAAGACTCACCGTTATAAAGGCACCGATACTTCCCTCGGCATCGCAACCATTCCTATGTCAGCGCCCTAGAACCCCGAAACAAATAAAGGATCCTGGGAATAGCTACTTTTCCTGTGAGGCGATCCCTTTCAGACATCATTCCCTTTTCCTCCGTCCTCCTGAATTTCATTTCACGTCTTTTCGCTCTGTTTCCCTCGGATCTCTCTGCTTCAAGTTCCCTTTCCCTCTTCCCTCGGCTGCATGCCGGCCGACTTCACACTCCACGACGCGGTTGAAGGGAATCGCGGGGAGTTGGTGGAACAGCAGCGCCGCCTCCTGGGCGGGAACGGTCTTAAAGCCCACCTCACGCCGAGAGCGAGTGTATAATGGAACGCGACACTTGGGAAGGAGAATGCGCTGATGAGCTCAGGGAAAGTGGCGTGGAACTGAAAGTGTTTTGAAAGGAATTAAATCGGATTGGAGGAAGGAATTAAAGCCAAGTCCATTGGGTTCATTAGGAATTTGTCATGTTCCATTAGCCATCGAAGACACCTGAAGTCGTCGATGGATAAAAAAATCTGACAATTGTTGCAATGGTGTCAACTTTCATCAAAACAAACAACTACATATCGAGTAACCAACGATGGATGAAGTAAAAGAGAAATTTCCAGTAGAATCGCCCAGGCGAAAAAGGCATTTTACCAAAAGAAGATTCTGCTTAGAGCTGCAAATACAAGTGTGGAAGTGAGGAAGCATTTCATTAGAGCATACATTTGGAGCATTTTACCATGTGGCAGAGAAGCATGAGCGATAACAGCAGCAGATACGTCAAGGCTGGAGGCATTTGAAATGTGGTGCTACCGAAGAATGATGAAGATAAAATGGACTGACCGAGTAACAAACAAGTCTTAAGAAGAGTGGGAGAGAAGAGATGTCTACTGAAAACCTGAAAAAGAAGACGGGACAACTTAATAGGCCACATCTTAATACACGATGGCCTAATGAAGACAATCGTCGAGGGAAAATTGAACGGGAAGAATGGGAAAGGCAGATCTCGTATGAGATATATGGAGCAAGTTGAGAAGGATGTAAAAGAAAATAATTACGTTAATAAGAAGAGGTTGGGGAGGTTGGCCGATAGTGCCGATAGAAGAATGAGTGGAGGGTTGCGTCAAAACAATACTAGGATTGTTGACCGATGATGAAGATGATGAACTACATATAAAATGGTATTGTTCAATATTCCTATTAATTTAGGATATATGCATTTTTTAGGATTTGCAGGCTAATAAATTAGAATTTGTACGTGAAAAGGATATTAGTTAGTAGTTATTTCCACTGCCAAGGAGATAAGAAGAGACTAGAGGGATCATGTTCATACTAGAGCCTGTGAGGGACAATGGTTCCAGAAAGGGGTGAGGTGAGAATCAGGCCCCGCCTACTTGACGCTAAACAATGTGGTTTACAATTGCCTCTAAGGCCATTTGCTTTGAATACCAACAAAATCGAGATAATCCTGTTTGCGTGGTGTCTACAGTACCGGCCTTCCCGAGTACCCAGGCTCGAATCCAGGCAAAGGCACATATTTATCATCAGTATACATTAATTGAGTGCTGCGCGAAAAGCACCTTGCGTTCAGTAATTTGTCCTTCGGAGGGGACGTTAAACCGTTGACCCCTTGGCACTCTTCATTTAGAGCGGCCTAAAACCAACGCTGGGTTTCTCTCCACCCTTCCTCCACTCCCTGAAGTTTTCTCACCATTAAATAAATATTCACCTATATTAAATGGCGCTCATGCACTTATTTCTCGGTCTACTCCCTTTTAATAACAACTTCATCAACTGTGGAATAGAACCCGAAATCGATTGAATCATTATCTTATGTGAGCGTATCATCTTAATTTCTTACTATTGGGGAAATACAAATCAATTTTATTTCAATGGGATTGAATTCTATCGCAAGCTGTTGGTATCAATTGCAATAATTAACTCTTATATTTTGCATTTATTTACGCATCGGTAAACTTTCCCCTTATCATAAGACGAATTCTTAAATTGCAGTTAATTTTTCTATCAACTCATCTCAGTTTACTTTGCCCAAAAGGCATACTTGTCTCGTGAGAGAATTCCTGTACACTGGATTATAGTCCTTAGAGAAACAAACATTAAAATACCTTAACTACAAAAGGAAATAAACAGATAAAAAAAGAAAAAACAAAAAATAACAATATGCAAATGTGGCGAAACATTCATTGTTCATCTTACATTCTACTGTTCATCTTTTCATCCGTGCTGGCAAGTAAATTGAGAGAGTAATCATGGCAAATTGAAGGACCGCAAACTGGCCGCAAGAAGCTTAACGTAATTACGTATCTCTACAGAGGAAAAAATCATTCGCCTTGACCGGGATTCGAACCCGGATCCACTGATTTCCGACCAGGTGCTTTCACCAGCTAAGCTATGGAGTCATTCTGATTTTGCGCAATTTCAGCGGGTAACGCCGTTAAGGTTCTCGCGGCCAGTTCGCGGTCCTTCAATTTGTTATATGGTAAGCACCTTAGTGCTTAAAGTTCGGCCTTAACCTCTTGGACGGTGGCGCCATGCGAACAACATCGACTGCTTTGTGGCATAATATGCCTAGCAGTTCGAGAACATCTAATTCCTTTAAGGCCTCTAATATTCCGCATGGAAAAACGACTCCTCGATAGCTTAACTGGTTAAAGCACCTGGCCGGAAATCAGGGGATACGGGTTCGAATGCCGGTCAAGAATGATTTTTTTCTCTGTGGAATTTCCGCTATTGAGTAATTGTGGCGTTTGATGCTAATTTGTTTCCTAAAGTACTTCGAGAAGTTTTTTTATGCCGCGTCATGTTAAACTATATGATTTTTAACGCAGGAAATGTGAATTGGTCAAGCATAATTATAAATGCGTAGTGATCCAGTTAAGCTGCTGCTGTAGTAGAGAACTTGACGAGCGACCCCGAGTATCATAAGACCTATAAAATCGTATATAAATTAAAAAACTGTTTTTTATCTCTTTTTCGAGCATTTTTTAAAGCAGAACAATAATTATTCGAGCAAAGCATATCTTTTCCACATGTTGAGAATAACTTCGTTCATACACAGCCCAACTGTCCGTTCCTCAGTAGTTCGTCAAGTCTACTCTGGTCCTACTAGTACTTCACGTCGGTCCAGTTGTCCCGGCCCGCAGTTTCTTGTTTTTTTTCTCATTCAATGCTTTTCTACAACGCAGCGGTTGTGCCTCTGGCGAGACGCCTCGTTCCAGCTGGCTGTTTGGCAGAGATTTATCCCCTCTGTTCACACAGCCCATTCTTCCTTGTTCATATCCGTTGTTAATTAAAATAAACTACAACCCTTGGGGTGTGTTCAACAACGGCTCCGTCACATGAAGGGTAAAGGATGACAAACATCCACCTCCAGTTCGAATGCCTCCATAAAAAAATTTAACATGGAGGGATTAACGCTTTCATCTCAGTAACTTACAGCGAACTATTCCACTGGGGATTAAAAAGAATTAACGCAAAAATAAGACATGGTTTAGTGCCAACATAGTGGGAAATACAACACTTTTGGTAGGTTAGAGATTTCTATAGGTTATTATAAAATATGCTGCAACTTAAGACAGGTACTTAAGGAATCACCGTGGGTTTTCGAGTTCAAAGCAAAATATCCATTTAAAGTCACATAGATGGGGCGAGGCTTGGTTTCGCAATAATTTTTTCAGAGCGGCAAAGAAGAAATGGCATATGTTCTTCCATCCAAAATAAGTCGCATATTGTAATGTTTTTTATAGTCACTTTCCTTCCTTTATCCGTTAAAAGGATGGTCACGACGTGTTGATTTATCTTAGTACGAACAAAAAATAAATTGCAGCTTAGAATTAGAATTTTGCAGCTGAAAAAATAACTGAAACACTAAATATCATTACTCTGACTTCTCGAAACAAAAAAGTTCTAAGGGTCCTAAAAGAACGTATTTGAAAATAATGCAGTTAAGAGTAATTCGCGTCATGGATACCAAAATTTGTGACTTACAAGGAAAACAACAAAACCTTCATGCGTTTTATGCTGTTACATACATCTAAATTTTGATAAGCAAATACAAAGAGTCATGTTGGTGAGGGCTTGTCAAATGTTCAGCCCAAACGGCGTGAGAAATTCAGGCGTAAATTTAATTCTTCGAACCGCCAATGATATCCAAGATATGTTTAGTTCCCTGAATCTAAGAGCAAGGATTTTGTTGGACGTTCTTATTAGAGCCCCCCACCATTGGAGTTGAACCCGGGACTTAGGCCGGCTTTCATAATCCTTACGCCTTTAAATACCAAGACCTTCGTTAAAAATGTAGATGAGGGAGAAAGTAGGAGGTAATATCCAATGAAGAAGACAAAGAATACAAATTAAAACGAAATACAAAAAGAAATAGGAATGTAGGGTGAAAACAAGTTAGGTTGTGATTGAATGAATTGGAGAGGAAAAGAGCAAAATGCGAGACAAATCAGCCATTATTACGGTGGGAGTACTGCTAAATAAATGAAGAGTAGAAAAAATAAGATAACAGGCAGCAAATACTGCCAGAAAAAAGTTTATTTCACTTTTCTGCCGATGCAAGAACTCTCGATTGAAAAATATAACTTTGAATATGCCATTCGCAAAATACGGTAGTAGCTGTACCTCGTTTAATTCAAAACTGTCGATTTTTATAACTCTTAGTTCCGAAACTAAATAAATGTTTTTGTCTATAGATGCATAAACTGTTATAAATTGCTTGGATAACTATGCATAAATTTGCATATATTAATTTTATATAAATGCGCAAATCCATGCATTTATAGACAAACGTGTCAATAAAGTAATCGACTTGCAAATAAACGATGAGACTATTTGAGTTATTCACTTTGTTTACCTCATAACGCTACGTTAAAACGTCACTCATTATAATGGAAAATTGATCAAAAGAATCCAAGCATCATTATGAAAATCTTCGCTGAAGGCATGTTATTATGGGAACAAAACAATATTTCATCATAGCAATTTTAAAGCTAAAAGCATGTGTACATGATCATTGATCAGCCGTAAAATTATAAATTATGTGCTGCCTTTGCCAAAAAAGCTACCATGAGCTCTTCCTCATGTGGTTTATGAGTACTTATGCTACCAACGTAGTTGTCACACAATTTTACGCAGGTCGTTTTTCACGTATCTTTGCTCATAATAAATTTTCACCGTGACAATTTCCCGCTCCTTTTCGTTGAAATTTCGATGAGCTATCAACCTCTATTAGAGGGCCTAGTCATTCCCAAGCGGGAAAAATAAGAAAGTGTATTATCCCGTAGATAATTCCCACCTGCTCTCTCTCCTACTCTTGCCACGCAATATGTCGCGCATGCTTATCAAATGAAACCGCAACTGAATTAAACCTGAATGCTCCCGATCGTTCTTTCGCGAGAGCTCCATTTGTCACAGGCCGACCCTTCCCATCCATCTCTCTTACGCTCCCTCTCTCTCTCACTCTTTTTTTTTAATAATGGCGTTCCAAAACTTTCCCGAAAGGCTGGCGCTAATTTGCGCCACCACTCGCCCGGCGGGGACGCACATCTAGGGCCTCCGATCTCTCTCTCTTTTTCGCTCCAGTCCCGCCTCTTCCACTTCACTCAACCCTTCGCCCCATCCCCCCCCCTACAAACAGAAGATACGCCTCCTCCCCAGATCTTCCTTCCCACCCACTTACGATGCCCTAGCCAGAACCTCCCACCCCTTTGGCTTCATCTTTATTCCTCAGCGCACGCGGCGAGCATGCGGCTAATCCAACTCAACCCCTCTGCGTTCCCTCGCTCTCACAGACCTTCCAATTCCTGAAACTGAACTCGAAGCTCCTTCCGTACCCTTTTCTCCAGAATTCTGGATTGCCGATGCGTCCGAGATATAGATTCTCGCTGAAATGTATGGATTTTTTTGCTGGTATCGGAATAACCTGGATGAGTGGGAAGACTCGTGATGCAGGGTTAAATTGTACTGGAGAAAGGCATTGGCATGCTAGCCTATAGTTGATAATGGCGTAGAATAGGAGTAGGTACTTGCAAAGGATTTGGCCCCTCCTCCTCGACACAAAATATTGCGTTTCCAATCAACTCTTAATGGAGACTACATGTGAATCGAAGCATAAATAACAATTAAAGCATGCCCAAATTTCATCGCAGCGGCGTCAGTTAATCTTCCGAAGGTTATTTGATTTGAGTTTTTCATACATTAGATTACCCTGGGAGTCAATCTTATTATTTAAAACCATTTCGTACTAAACATATTTAAGCAACATAACAAGGTGTTAGCTTGCGTATTTGAACATTTTTCAATGTGCTTCACGAATTCGAATGCAAGAATGCCTTCCATTATTCACCTTACAAATTACATTAATGCATGTGATGTGTAATGCATTAGTAATGAGAAAATTACATTATCTTTCAAAAAAACCCAAGCTTTATTTAATAATACTGGTATCTAGCAAGTCCAAGGTAGATTTCAACGGACCGTCATTCACTAAGGTCTCTTTTCACAGCAAACTTTCTTCAAAACCCATGCCTTTTAAGCCCCTGGAGCACATTCCCTCTCTTGATCTACTCAATATGCGTCCTTTCTCATCCCTGTAATATGTTTGTCTTGCATTATCACTTCAAATAAGGGCCTTTAATTCTCCAGTTGATTTAAAATATTGATCCTCTCTATAGATAAACCCTGTCTTTTTGACACTGATGCAAATCGGATGCATATCAGATTATGAGAGCTCGCGGTTTCGTTCATAAGAATGTTAATATGGACAAATGCATGCATAATTTTCAAGTAACATGCTGTCATACCTCAATGTCAAACAATAAAAAGATTAACAATTTCATTTTATACCAAATTAATGCAGAAAGACCTGAAATGTGAATCATGTGATAATGATGATATAATCCAACACTGGTCAAAACCAAAGTGCTACATTGGTAAAGCCTGGATGCTTTCTTTACATCATGGAAAAAAATCCATTACAAATGGTATGATGTTACAAATACATACTAATGCGACCATTGGCAGTGATTAAATTATTGGTAATTAATTCCGCCCCGAACTGATGTTTTATCTTAGTTCGTTTCACTGTGTGAATTAAAAAGTATTGATACATACAAGCAAATATTTAATAGCCAGATATAATTTGTTTACATTTAGACAATGCTTTAGCAAATGTAATAAACCTATTTTCAATTAATTCAACATTAGTTGTGTTGCACATTTCTCTCTGAGTATATTATCCTTCGGGAAAACAATCCTTGTGGAACTCCTTTTGTGCTATTGAATTTGAAATGCAACGCTTTATGCAGCTGCGGAGGGTAACCTACACATGGTTTTTTTACGATAATTAATTTACGACATTTAAAACACAGTTTGCAGTAAATATTTTACATTAAGTAAAATTCCTACTGTTTTCCGGCGTCATCATAAAAATATCGATTTTTTACCGAATTCCACATCAATATTAACAGAGAGAACCGCAATCTACCCCAAGGCTGAATGGCAAGTGTCTTCACCCAGCATTTTACCCAGCAATAGGCATATCCAGAAAAAAGTAGAGTAATTTTTAAAGGTTCTAAATAACTTACAATTAGTAACTGTGTGGGTAATACTAAAGATTCAGCAGACAGCAGATGGCTAGTACATGTTTGATTTCTATACATTTGTAGGAAGTGAGGGTGAACACGGGAAAAATTCCTAAAAAGCAGGAGACACCATTTTTGTACATAGACAGAGATGATTTCGGGAGAAAAACACAACTTAGAATACCCTAGCTGGAAAATCTACTACTTTCCCCAGTCTTACCATTTCCTGTTTGTCGCTGAAGGACGGAATCAGGAATAGACCCAGAACATAACAAGTTACGAAATTTTTTATAAAGGTGCAATTCGAATTAACCAATGAGTCCAAACTAGAAATTTAATTCGTGACATTCCAACAATTCATACTGTTAGCTAGTTATAATCAAAATGCATAAAATTAGGATATATTTCAATATAGGCAAAGGGAATTTTTAAAATTACATATCCTTTTCTAAGGCCTGAGACTTGACTTTCAAAAGGTCTGCCCTAACCATTACCAAAGCCAGGGCGAGCACAAACAAGCCAGCGTCTCTCCCTTCCCCATCATCTATTCCCTTTCTTTCCTCTGTGGCACTCTAAATCCATTGAAGCTCAAAGTCTCACCCTCTCGGCCTCTCGAATAACCTTGTTTATCCCCTTACCTACTTTTTTTTCAACCCCCTAGCCCCTCCCCACTTCTACTCCCTCCGACTACTGGCTTTCCGCACCGCTGCCTCGTGGCCAGGGTTCCTGATGCCTAATTTCGGGTTCCAGTGTCCCATTCCTACCAATTATACCTTCGCCCTTGGTCAGCCGCACTGGTTGCCTTCCAGGACACCATCGGCAAAGGGAAATTCTAGGAATTCACTCGAATGGAAGGTGAATAAATTGGTGACTTCCCACTTGGTTTCTGCACACCTTTTTCATCCCAATTTTCGTAAATTTTGGAAAATTACTGACTATATTTAATCCAGTAGGGGTGGCAATTTTTCAGGGAACGGTGGGAGGCGAGACGAGTGAAACATGGCGTTGGCATTAGCTTGAGCTTAACAAAAGCACCAATCGGTCCACAGTTATAGTAGCTTACGTTCATTCATGACGAATTGCTGAAGGGGAGGGGGAAGTCTCTGGAAGGACTGTTACGACCAAGAAGGTTAGAATACACTGAAGAGGGCATCGCGGCTGAGTAGAGAAGCCAGGCTCGCCATCTTACTCGGCAAGGACATATAGGCTAGCTACATACGATAGGTACTCACGGATGAAGTTGTTTTTCTCACGCCACAGAACCAAAAGTAGTCGTATGAAAAATAGAAAGTATTTTTTCTAATTCTTCCAATAAACAAGAAAGTTAGCTTTCACATAAACAAGCGCCAAGCATGTAGGTTAAATAGGCTAAATTTGAACAAGCTTTTCGGATCAAAATTAACTTTCTGAGTAATCAAATGCATTAATGTTTTTAATACACATATAAAGGTAAAAGGGGGCCCTACGATGAAATTCTGGTAATATTTTATTGATATTTATGTTTCTATACACATGAAGTCTCAAAAGAGGCGGTATAAAACTCAACTTTTGCTCGGAGTGAGTGGGACCTAGTCTTTCCCGAGTACCCCCATTCTGGCTTCATTGTCTTACGTATGGTAATAGTATGTAAGTATACCAATGCCTCATCTAGTACATTAAAATCTCTCTGAATGTACGATGCACTATTATAGAGAGGGGGTAGTCTCGCACCCCGTTGCTCGGGGAGGAAGGTACGTAGTATATCCATAGTTTGTTCAAATAATAACGATGAGGTAAATAATAAATAGTTATAGCGTATAAATATTGTGTTAAAAAAGTTAAATTATGAATTTAAATATCATATCTGTTATATCATTCATAAAAGATAGGGTTTGATTGGTAGCGCTGCGTAAATTTGGTAGGGTCCACAGAAAATTACGAAGAGATATCGGGGGCGGTAGGTGGGCTTAAAAAAATGTAAGTACAGTGTTACACGATTAACATATGGATGCTCCATATTCCCCAGTCTTACGAATGGAATTCTGGACTCAAACTCTTTACGCAGCGTTCAAATTGAAACCGGTACACTAGTGAAATATCTCTGCCAGCGACTGGCTTTGAACGCTAGGCTTTGAGAATCCAATTACCACACCAAACCAACTCGGTCCTCCTTACATCGATTGTATCCCTTTTCACAAGCAGGAAACCTACTTATTGTTAGATTGAGTCATGATGAACTTTAATCCAACACCTCCGCGACACTTAGAGGCTTGGCTCCCATACGAGTTTGTTCGCATGGCTTAACACCGAGGTCACGTTCGGAGTGAAGACTGGAGCACAATATCCATAAAAGTGTGACGGGAGACTTCTATTGGAAAATGAATGACGGGGGAATCCTCTCCGAAAACGCCATTCGCAATTCCAGGACTATATTTTGTTCAGAAGAAAAACACGGCTGGCGGATGGTGCAATTTGTAATGCAGGCTAGAGGATAAGATTACTTAAAAATATATATATTTATTTATTTATTTATTGTACCGCCGTGCGGCCATCTTCATCCACTCACCTATAAATATATTAACAAGTCTTGGGAGAAGCCACAATCGTGGAAAATAAACAATATTCACAGGTGTGAAAATCAAACATAGAAACACAGAAAAAGAACACTCACACGTATACTCGAATAATTCGGTGGTCACAGCCACCTTTCTCAACAAGAAGAGGAATACTCAACAAGAGGAGTATCCAGAAGAGGGTTGCCAAATCGCTATAGGGAATATCTTACTTTTTACAATAATCATTAAATTTTATCGCACAATGCTGTTCAAAAAACCTACTTAGTCGTATCTTCGCCGGCTATGCGATAAACATGATAATTTCGGGTTAAAGTTATAAACTTTTAAATTGCATATTTAACTGCAAATGGTCATCTTCTGTGTTTGGGTCTCCTGCAGTGAGGTTTGGGTCCATAAGAGCCCCGAACTCGAGGAAGGGTCTTGGATTAGCTGCTTCGAGAAGTAATGAGGGTCTGACCGTCGGTCCTCACCACGAGAGCGACTTTAACCATATATGTGTGTGTGTGTGTGTCATACTGTGCAAACCGCAATCTGGCAGAGGGTGAATATTTGACAAACACGTACTACCTATCATACATAATGAGGGTTAATATCTATATTTTAGCTGGACCTTACCAATTTAGAAAAAGCAAACATGCATTAATGTGATACTAGTTATGTCAGTTAAAAGTTATACTGACAAGCGACAATCTAGGCTACCTATCGATAATCTTCTGTTACTAAATACGGTGACAACTACTCGAATTCCTAATAAAACGAGAGAAGAAAGACGTCATCTGACTGTTCGACTATCTAATTCCCTAATTTTATATCAAAATCTACTTTAAACTTGACTGACAGATCATAACCATTACAAACGGGAAAAAAAACGCCACACGAGTCGTATATTAATTCTTTGCGTCACGACTGGGGGGTGGGAAATGAGTAAAAATAATGCGACTTAAACACTTCTGGCACAAAGAGTAACAGCAAAATTTGTTAACGCTCTCGGCATTGCGTGGCATGATTGCAAAGCGCGATTTTGATTAATTGATGCATGGGCTAGAGCACTGAACTCATATACAATGGGTCCGAGTTCGAGTCCCGGTTGTAGCTGACATTGATCGTTGGCACACTTGTCCCAACTGACAATGAGTCCTATGAGCAAAGTGCTTCGAGATCAGTGCGTTAGACTATCTCGAATACAGAAGGCGGATGGCTATCTGCCAACATTTGTCTACATTATTCTCCCCAAATTCACGGTTGATCAAAAAATTTCGGACAAGAGAGAGTAAGCGTTCTAGGAGCGGATGAAAAGATTCGAGGTTGTTTTGAAGGACGTGATAGAGAGGAGAATTTTCGGTAAGCGAGGTAGAGGGTAGAGTAGTGCGGGTAGTTGGACAAAATAATGATAGATAGGAACGGAACGGTTATGCGGAACTTAGTAAATGGAGTACAGGTCGCGTGATAGGACTTTGACATCGATCTAAGACTACATTGACCAGTACAATCGTAATAAAATCTCGCCTTAAAATGGTATATAAAATAGTAACACAAATGTATTGATTCAACTGCGTTAAATGGCATGCTCGAACATTACCAATGACAAATTAAACTGTATTAGTTAGTTACGCCCAATTTTATCAGTAGGATATTCAAAGTAAAAACTTATTTAACTGTAAAATAACTTTACCTCCAATTGCTTTTACCTTCCTTTTCCATCCTTATACCTTCCGGTCGGAAGCGCCCAAACGCGGAAACACACTTAAAAACAGCCATGTAAATGTACAACTTTCAAGCACGCTTCTCCCGCAACTCTGAGGCATATCACACCATAGTTAAAAAATCCCAATGTTCATTAGTTCCCCATAATTTTGTAAAGTTATTAGATCATCACACAAATTAGTTTTGGCTCATTAACTCATTCATGCTGTAAGGTACCAAACAATATTTTCCATTCCATAGCTCTGGAAACATCCAAACTATCCAAACGATGAAGCACTGGTTTTCAAGAACCACGCATCCATGGCTGACTGGTACGTGATGCGTGACGATGTGATCACGGATCCAGGATCGCGGAATAAGTTATTTTCCAAGGATGCGTCATAGCACCCAATTTTGCGAAATGACTTCGCTGGCGATAGCATGTTTGCTCCTCGAGGATGAGCAAACTCTCGCGTTGCTGCTGAGAAATTATAGCAGCAGTTTATTTAAAAAGATGGAGCAAGAAGGAGCACATTCTAAACTCATCCAAAGAAATATTTTGGATAACAGACAAAGTTAAGCCATTACTTCAGATGGTCCAGAGATTTTTTTCAGCATACCTTCTTGCATGTAGTTTGCAAGACGGATTGCAATCGCGTGAAAAGACAAAGTACCCCAAAGTCTATTATCGACACATAGAAAACATATCCTAGAAACCGCGCCAGGCAGCGTGTGTGTCGCGCGCAAGTTTCCCGAGAAGTAACCGATGCGGGACGCCGGACCTTCGTCGCGCCGTCCGCGAAGTTTGGAAACAGTAAACAGAGATTTACCGATTTTTTTAGATTTCCGAATCTTTTTAGGATTCTCGAGTTTATAAAATAAAAATATCAGTATTCTCTCGTTCTTTGATCCGTCAATTAGTTCTCGAGTTATAAGCGGTGAAAAACTGATGCTTTTAACCCTTTCGGAAAAGTGGGCGTGCAAAGGACTAGTCCACTTCGTCCATTCACTACTGAAACTGCACTTCGCTCAATCACAATGGGGACACACATCTGACTCTGCCAATGGAAGTGGTTGCGACAGGACCTGTGCGAGCAAACCTACCGCCCCCACCTTCACTCCCCTGCATTTCCCTAAAAACAGTCGAGGACGGGAGGTGGATGACGTATTTATCCTTAACGCAGCTCGTTCGGTGGGCGCCACCTTTTGATTTTTTAAAATTTTTGATTTATGAGTGAATGGCTCTGGTTAGAAGATTAATTTTTCACAAAAATTCATTTTTCGTTTCCATTCAAAGATTTCGTGTACAAAATAGCGATTTCGGTTCGGAGTTCACGCCCCCTTTGTGCTCGATCACGTCATCGCTCATCACGCATCACACAGCCACGGATGCGTGGTTCTTGGAAGCCAGTGCTTAAGCACGATTGCGTGGAAATGAACTTATGAACGATGATTACATGAGCCTATCTCTCCGCACTGATTTAGCCAGACAAATTTCTAAAAAAAATAGATCAAACATCTGGGGATTTTTCCTTTCCATTGGTCCTATTTTATGAAAAAATCAATGTACTGCATTATTCTCGAGTGCTTTAATAGCCACCATCTGAGGAAGTGTTTCAGTGTCTCTGACTATAGTGTCCTCAGCGTAAAGGATTTAATTAATTAATCAGTACATTTATGTCAATATTAATGTATTCACAGTGGAGCAATTAAAATCCACAATGCATTCAGGAAAAACCCTCATGACATATTATTATCCTTTCATTGTTTCCTTTTTGGTGCCAATATAGACAACGATTCATTGTATATGCTCTGTACATAGCGAAAATAAAATGTTTAGTTTTTCCACTCAAAGTACATAAAACGTCATTCAGCAAATTTCAGTGCCTTGCCATTTTTTTCCTTTTTTATCCCACATTTGAGGGCACACATCTGCCAAGTGTACTTCAAGGGCCTACTCCAGCATTGCATTTAAAAATTCGCTGCACCTGAATTCACTTTTTATCAGAGAATAACTTTTGCTACTGATTGGCTATATTTTTCATCTATGCATGCTCCAAATGATTGTTTCCATTGCATAAAATCATTGTTTTGGCGATTCCAGTGTCTCCCAATGGTAAGAAAAGCTAATTACATCTTAATTTACATTTACATGCTCATAAATATAGTTTCCTGCAAACCACCACTATGTTGTGTTGCAGGAGGATGACTCCACACAAGACATGCACTTCCGTCAAGAAGATAATTATATTATTAGTACAAACATTTATATAAAACAAATGAATATTATCTCACACACAGCACACTCGCAGTCAACAGATTAGTTACGTTGCCTGCCATAATAGCTCAGTGGCTCTTTCCCAAAACCCACCTGTTTTGATTGCATCATGTTATCGCGGGATCACGTGATGTAAACGTGATTTTACATCTACTCGTCCACTGTACGTTAAGTAACCATACATGCTGGTGCCCAAATACCTATGGATTAATACATTTGGAACACTGCTACTTACGAAAACTGATCTCTTCATTCACCTACTACGTGTAAATGAAAAAAAAATGCATTCCTTCTTTCTTATTTCTGCTCAATCGTGCACGTACTTCGTTTCTTAGCCCTGGAGAACCGACCTTCCATTATTTCAGAAATTCCACTCTCTCTCTTCTTTCCCTCTAACGACCTTCGAGTTTTCCGCCCTTGTCTTCTCTCGCCATTTGTCCGGAAGACCTTTACCTTTCCATCCCCCTTCCCCCCTGCACAGTCTCTCCATCGTTCCTGTTCGTAAACTCCTCTACCCTTCCATCTCCTCCCTTGCTCTCCCACTCCAGGCCCATCATTCTCCCACACCTTTAACCCTCGCCCCAAGAGCCAATAAGTATTTCCAAACACGCTTCCTCTTTCTCTCTCTCTCTCTACAGACTGATCCCTGCCATTTCTCTCCCCTTTTCCTTCCTCGTGTCCCCTTCTCTCCCCTCTCATCCTCTCCCTTCTCTCTTTTATTCATGCCATCCCGCGCTCATCTCCTCTTCCCTCTTGAGAGAGTCCCCGGCCCACAAATCAGTTCCGTGCCTCGCCTTAGAACCCGGTCGTTTTAACGCAATGTTAAAGGACGTCAAGTGGCAAAAGAGTGTCCTAATTTTTCACCTAAATCTAAGAAGTGTCCTGCGAACAAATTGGAGAGGGTGGAGGATTGGAGAGGCAGGGGGTGAAAAATCAACAAATATGCATGATGTAGGTGCACTAATGGGACCGTTACATCTTCATTAACGCGCTAGTTATGCAGTCATCAAGCACGTGCAGCTGGATGATTATGCCTACTAAGGAATGCAACGATAATTAATGCAGTAAACGAATGCTTAAAGTTATCTATTCAAAATTACCACTATGCACGCAAAGGTGCATGGAACATTAATTAAGAGTGGTCAAAACAATTTCACATAGACACGAGACAACTCCATCTGCATTAAAAACTTCCCATCTGCTTTTTGTTCTCCCTAATATGATCTCACGTGGGTCTGAAAGAAATACTCTAGAAATCCATTCACTTGGAAGCCTCTCTCTCCACTTTTGTTTTATCGATTTAATCTAACATTACACACGACTGTTCTTAATATATTCCTAACGTCATAGGTGAACAGATTAGCTTTAAATAAAATATTCAGAGTAAACTGCAATGCAGCTTAACGATTCTGATTAAATTTTAGCCTACAATCTGATTACAATTCCCATCTGAGTTAGGTATGTGGCTCTAGCACAACTTCCATAAGGACCTTTCAATAATCTACATATATATACATTCTATTACAATTCAAGCTCATCCATATATTTGCTAAACCTTGGTTAAAATCTTTCAATTATTTCTGGATTAATATTATTTTGGCCAATTATTGCCACGCAATAAGTCAGGGTCATTATTATAAAACCAGGAAAATTATTTCAATGAGATGCTTGTTATTTCAAATTTTTTCCAGCAAATTGAGTTTGTTGAAGCATTCCCAAGGAACGACCAATCACTGGAAGGTGTTCTAGGCTTGGAATAGCTCCAGTCCCTGATGAAAAACGATGATAAACAGTGGAAGGATTTGGAGAAATTGTAATGGACACAAAGGAAGATAGTTCGATGACGTTATTCAGATGTTGGGGAATGAAAGGAGTCTCATGCATAAAATCAAAAAGGCAGAGTAGCTAGATAGAAAGAAAACGTAATTGGACACGAAGAGTTCAAGAAAATCATCCCGGAAAGAAGAATACTTGGGACTAAAAGAGGGAGGACAATATTAGGTATTTTAGATACCCATCTAAAAAACCGATGAAAAGTTGGATAAGATACACGTACCTAAAGAAGAAAGGAAATGAAATAAGGAATAAAGCAAGCAAGACTGATATGAATTATTCCTTCAAAGCATACCGATACAATATGAATGCTAAATAGAGAGACTAGGAGATATACAAAATATTTGTACCATTTGTGAAAAAAAGAATTGGCGCTCCTCAAGGAAGCGGAGTGAAAAAAAGGGGTGGTTACTTTAAAAAAATAAAAAAGGGTAGGGTTAACGAGTGAAGCGAGACATTAGAGGCAATCTGGTACAAACGGTCATATTAGAAGGAATATTATTGGGTTCAGGGTGAAGAGAATAGAGTTTCAGAGGAATTACAGAGATATGAAGTAAGCCGTGGCAATGGGTCTAGTCTGCCTCGGAACTGAAATACATCACAACCGAAAGATAGTGCACATGGATGGCAATGGAAGCGCAAGGAAGAATCGTGTGGAGAATGCCTGTGTCGGCATTAGCATGCTTTTAACAAAAAGTACCAAGGGGTCAACAGCTTAATGACCTTTCCAACGGACAGTCATATTGAATTTGGAATATGCATACTCCACACGACAACCAGGAAGGAATGTCATAGAAATGTTATTGGGTTTCAAACCTGTTCCAAAAATAGGGTAAGTTTGCTATCCGTTCATCATTAATTATTTTGAACAAATGACTGTAATTTGTTAGTACGTAGCCAACACGACATGTTTACACTTTACATGATATATAATAATAGCAGTCTTGGAATTCAAGTGCTCCTACGCCTAACATCATAAAGATCCTGTGCTCTAAGATATTAATCCTAGGATGAACATTACATCAATGCTGTGAAAGGGATTCCAAACCGAGACTTTTGGGCTACCAGGCAAGCTACTTACCAATCTGGCCACCACAGTAGGCTAAATGATAATTAATCTATTTGTGAGATATAATTTAATTCTTTCCCGGCGAATTCTAGGACAACCTAACAAGTCTGCTGTGGCTGAACATAGTATCACTCGGGACCACAAGATAAAATGGGATAGCGCAAAATCAATCTACCGTTCCAACAACTTCTGGGACAGGCTTGCTAAGGAGGCCATTGAGATTCAGCTAAACAAAAATAATTTCAATCGAGAAACAGGTTATAAACTTAGCAATTCGTGGTATCTCATTTTAAAGAAAATAAACAACGAGAGAACTCCTCCTTTTTATCTAAATTTCTAAGATCCTTCTGGCCAATCAGGAGTAACCTGATTGTTGTAACTGCTTATGGATACATCTCAACCGCTTTAATTAACTCACACTAATTAAATTCACTCACCCTGAAGACGATGGGGGTGTCGTCCGTTGAAACGTTGATGCTGTATAGGTATTTAACCCGGTGGAAATTCTGAGAAGACTTCACCAGAATCTATTTGTGAATTGAAATTCCATGCTTGGAATTCTGAGCGGATTTAGAATATCCTACAATGACCAAGGAATTATCCAGTTTGTATAAAAACCAAGTAGCTTTGATTTAACCTGTACACAACTGTGAAGAGGCAAGAATAAGGAAAGGAGTGAAACAAGGATGTGTGCTGCCTCCCATAATTTTTAATGTCTTCATTGAGAGAGCCATATGGATCGTATTTCTTTCTGGCAGTGAGACATGGGCGATGACAGCACCGGAGAAGTCATGGGGGGAAGCATTCAAAATGTGGGGCTACAGGAGAATGATGAAGATTAAAATTAAAGATCGACATAGTAAGTAAGTAAGAAGGAAGTCCTAAGAAGAGTAGGAGAAAGGAGAAGTCTAAATAAAACCATAACACAAATTGTTGTATGGTTTGTTATTAAAAAAACCTGCATAAAATGTTACCACGGGTGAAGGACAAATATCCTATCAACGAAAAAAGGCAAGGGTATGAGCTGAAATGTGAGTGCTTCGCAGTGTACATCGGAAAGACGGGATGCAACTTCAAGGAACGGGTGAAGGAACAACAGATGTGGGTAAAGAACAAGAATGTGGCTTAACTCTTTGCAAAGCACATTTTAGGACATGATTAAACAACCTTTGGGGTACTAGGCAAGCCGTTTATCAATCTGGCCACCGCGGTCGGCTAAATGATATCATATATATATATATTATATATATATATATATATATATATGTATATATATATACACAAAACACCATTCATACACAACGCCATAGGCATAGGCGCAAATACACAAATATAAATTCAGACAGAAGGTGAAAGAAAGAGACAGTGAACATACAATAAACAGTGAACACTGTTTATTGTATGTTCACTGTCTCTTTCTTTCACCTTCTGTCTGAATTTATGTATATATATGTATATATATATATATATTGTGTGTGGATAGAAATTCAATGCTTGGAATTCTGAAAGGAATTGGAGTGTTCTACAATGATCGAAGAATTATCCACAGTTTGCATAAAAACCAAGTAGCAGTGATTTCACCTGAACAAAGCTTTGAAGAAGCAAGAATAAGGAAAGGAGAGAGTCAAGGCTGTGCACTGTGTTTTGTAATTTTCAATGTTCATATCGAGAGAGCCATCAATGAAATCAAGGAGAAGTCTTCTGGAGTGAATATCCACGAAGACAAAATTAGCCGACGCACCGATGACATAGCACTCACAGCGGAGGGAGCGGAGGCAGAGAGGGATCAGAATAAGATTCCAATTACTATACAAAGGAAAATGGCCAGATATCACATGAAGATCAATGAGAAGACTGAGATTTGACATGCAGCAGGAGAGAAGAGACCAAAACGAACGTTAAACTAGGAAAATAAAAACTTTAGGAGGTGAAGATTTCAGTTACTTGGGAAGCCGAATAACCAACGATGGACGAAGCAAGAAAGAAATAGTTAGTAGAATAGCCCAGGCAAAGAGGGGATTCTATCAAAAGAAGACATTACTTACAGCTGTAAATACAAGCGCAGAAGTAAGGGTGTAATTAATCAGAACGTATATCTGGAGCACGCATCGTTACAGTGGAGAAATGGACGATGACAGCAGCGGAGAAGAGTGAGAGCATTCGAAATGTGGTGCTACAGAAGAATGATGAAGGTCAAATGAATCGACAGAGATAGTAACGATGAAGTCTTAAGAAGATTGGAAGAAAAGAAAAGTCTAATTAAACTATAAAATAAAGACGAGATAATTTTATGGTTTCAGGCTCAACATTTTGAAATTTCATTTCCACAATGAAAAGTACATCTTGGTAACTATTTTGCAGAAATTTAATGATCGCGACCGGTTTCGTCAAAGAGTCGACATCAGCAGGTGAAATACCATAAAACGCTTGAGCTTGTATTGTAATTCACCTGACTACCTGAGTTCACCTGAGGGTTATTGTATTTCAGCTGATGATGGCGACTCTTCAACGAAACCGGTTGTGACCATTAAATTTCTGTGAAATCGTTACTCATTGCGGACGGTACATTTTCATCGGCCATATGATGAGACAGCATTGCCTGATGAAGGCAGTTATCGAAGGACAAGTGAACGGGAAGAATGGCAGAGGAAGGTCTCGTGTGAGATACATAGAGCTAGAGATGAACAAACTGAAAGAGAAGAAATAGGCAAATATCAAGAAACTAGCTGATAGTAGAATCGAGTGGAGAGCCGCGTCAAATCAATCTCGAGGCTGCTGACTGATGATTATGATATTTATTTCTATCATAATTCCTTTTCTTTATCTTATACGAAGCCCATAGCGATGAGTATGGTACCAGCGGACAGGATTTTTTAACCAACTTTTGACATAGCACACTCGTTTTTAGGTTAAAAAACACTTTTTTTGTAATGTTAGTTTTTAAAAAACCTTTCGGGCGAAAGCTTTACGAAACAATAAAGCCTCCATTGAGATCTCCATTGAGATCTTGTACATAAAGAGAGAGGAAACAAGTGCTATTGTCGACAGGAGACTTGTATGTTGCTATTAATAGTCCAAATACACAAGTAATAAGAGGATTTGTTAATTGCAAATTTCTGCACATTTATGAACTATCTTTACCATTCTGCATATACACTGCCCTGACTTCTTCATCTCAACAGCCTATAAAAAGACTACATCATGTTTTTTGAGCATGGTGGACGTTTTGAAAGTGCTTTAGGTTGGCCCAAGTATATTGCTATTTAATTACTTATGTATTAATATTATGGAAATTATTATTTTGAGGCAGAAAAAAGTATTGAATAGGAAAAAGGACTGGCATTCTTCATTTGCTCTTGAATCTAACGGGTAAGTTGGTTTAGACAACACAATGCGAAGAAAAAAATACGATTTTATCCTGTCTTCTCGGTGTGTCACGCCATCTCTGGCCCCTCTTATCCTTTATCTCACATCTCAAGATCGCCTCAGTGCCCAACCTCTGAAATTCCCATCAAGGGATTCGTGCTGTCCTATCCTCTGCTCTCCTTGAATTCCCACTCTTTCCCCCGAGGAACTGTCACCGTTCTAGAGCCGCCTTCCGCTACTTCCAAGTCCCCTTGTCTCCTCCGAAATCCCCTTCTTGCCGGCAGGGCGGTCTCTCTCCAGGACTTCACTCCCTTCTCACGACAAAAGGATACCTCGAGAATGCTGAACCATCCCGCCTAGAGGTGCCTTCCTTCGCCGCTCTGCGACACGTTAAATCCACGAATCGTACAAAAAAATGGCATTCCCTGAAGAGGATTGAAGACGGCACTCCGAATTCTCCAAGCAACATGTGATAGGCCAGTATTTACGCAATTCCGGAAACATAAATCGGCCGTGCGCGTCGAAAGTTTAAACTAAGTCCTCAAATTTAACAATTTTTGGGGAGCCCGTCCATATTAATAGCGTCACTGTGGTTAGATATCCATCGTACAAGTTCGCTTACGCCGTGAAAAATAGAGATGGCTTTGGCGTAGGTATTAAAATAGATCCAGAAGAAAAACCTTGAAGGCTGTTGCACACCTCAGTTTCGGAACTGTACGATCGATAAGTATCTTATTTAACAGCATTAAATACTGTCAAATTTAATAATGCCTCATGTCCTTTACATTAAGTGTAGGATCAGAGCTAGCGGCGAAAACCCACCGGAAACATATACCAAAAATCACTCCATTAGTATAAGTAGAATTAGATTTTTTACGTTCCAAATGCTAACGTTATATCACACCGTATAGCGTAACTTCAACCCAACGCTATTTCTGAGACAATATCAATCCATACCCGAGGTGGGACTCAAACCCGCGATCTTTGGGGATCCAGACCAATGAGTTACTGAACTGATTGTGAGTATCACGGCCGGATTATTTATATTAGGCTATGGAATTCGCAATGCACACTCATGGATCATATTCAAGAAGGATTCGGTACTGCTGTCCATCGGACCTATGAGCGCTTCGTTCCATGCAAGGTAAAAACGGGGATGGTTGAGCTCTATGGTCTCTAATATGCAAGGCAATGAATACTCCAACGGCCGTAATAGCTTAGACGCCCCACGCTTCGCTCCATACTTTGACAAATGCCAATTTATACGCGCCAAAATATTGCGATTTATTGAGGTTGTTACGTCAATATTTCAACTATTTCATGGCTCGATAATGCATAGATTTTACCTTGGAAATCGATCATGAATCTCCATGGTCCGCCCGTTCGCAATATCGCTAAATATTTATTTGCTCTTAAGCTCTTAAGAAAACAAAAACGCGATCGCCACCCTACAAATTTCGACTGAGGCTTCAGCAGTCATCAATTTAAAAGGTAGAGGAAATCGCTATAAAAGTTAATCTGACCAGTGAGCCCAGCACCTCTTGAAGGTGACAATGAAGTGAGATGTAGAGAGTGAGATATGCTTGAATAAAATGATACCGATGCCAACAGATAGGCCAGATGCCATCAACGGGAAGATAGGTTTGAGAGGCACTTGTCTCGGGAAGAGCTAAGTGGTGGGCCATTGTCAAAGAGCAAGTGCAAGACTTGCTCGTGGCCCACCGGACTTCCATCTGAACTCTCCGATGTATTTTTCAAGTTTATAATTAATAATCACCACCAATTATCATCACCTATTCGATTTATGATCATCATCAATTCGATGGTTGTAAAATTCCAAATTAAAGTATAGATTATCTTCTAGGTGGCAACAGAGTGCAAGTGAACAAGAACCGTCGAAGAATTAGTGTAAAGATTTGATGATATGAACACGTACTCTGTAATCAGATATCTATTAGGTTAGGATAGAATTGGAATTCATCGGTCAATGAAGCTTCTATATGAAGATGCAAATTTGTTACAGACGCAAGTCTACGAGTGGAGTGGAATTTTCATAACTCTTCGAGAGAAAGTCTTCTGAGAATCATACGTCTCAACCAGGCCAGGCGATGTACGTCTGTCAAAGAGATCATCATGTTGGAGATTCTCAATCATTTTTTACAATCGTTGACGTGAAAAACGTGCGATTTAACAATTAATATACAATATATTCCACTATGATGGCCGTTCCAATCAATAACTTATATTATTTTTATATTAATGGTTTACATATGACTCACCTACATATATTCTCGGTGGAGTGCGATCAGAATCAAACCGGGTGGAGAATACATAAGTTCCCCGAAGTTCTTTGCCTCCCTTCTACCCCTGAAAGGGGCCGTAAATCACCTGATTCGGGATCTAACGAAAAAACCTCGAGGAAACCCAAAATCGAAAAGGTAAAGATGGACTGATCTGAGTGCGGATCGTATTTTGAATGGAAAGTGACGCTGTGCTATTTTTTAACTACCTGATCTTCCCATTCAGATAATCAGCACGGGTAAGAGTTAAAAAAAGGCATATCGATCCACAGGGAATCTCATTTCAGTTCAGGAGGACAAAGGAGAGAGATGGAAAAACTGTGGCAGAAGGGCATTTAGGGTCCTAAAAAATGGGTGTCCCTCGGAAAGTATATACAAGTGGGATATATACATAAGAGCAATTCCCAAAGTCGGACATAACTCGAGTTAAAAGGAATCGTTTTGAAGCCAACCTAGCCAGATGGTCCCTGGTCATAAAAATACGTCGCATGCAAAAGCATGAAAGAAAGAGAAGAATTCAATTCTCGCCCTTAGGAGGCAATGTATGCATTTGCTGTAAATGTGAATAGAGGTAGTAAAAATGAAATTCCCTAGAGCATGTTGTGAAAACGTAGAGACGAGCACACTGGGTTGGCAGATGTGGAAAAAAATTATTTTCGTCTCTCTTAGACTTCTAATTCAAACTGCAAATCTCACAATTTTATAATAACAACGTATGCTGCACGATTTCTGTCGTTGGAATCGGGCTGGTGCGGTGACGGAAGATCTAGCCGGAACAAAGGGTCCGGGTTCGAATCCTGAGGATGAGAATGTGATTTGTTTTTATTCTTAAACCTACAGGTCCTCAGTATGGTGCAATGTGGAGCGTAATTCGAGTTAATTACTCTGTCCGTTGGATGGGATGTTAAACCGTAAACCCTAGGCACATGTTTATAAAACCAATGCCGACACAGGGTTTCAATACACCCTTCCTCCTTTCCTTGGAACAATTCCTGCCTAGTTACAACAACTCATATATTCTAAATGCCGCTAAAAAAATTTATCTGTCCCTCGCTTCTTTTCTTTTTTTATTCAAATCTTCGGAAGTCTCTTCGTGCCATTAATGAAAATGTTCACCATTTCCAAGAAAACAACCCTAAAGTAACAATTTAGAGAAAGTTGGCCTGTAACAACAGTTAACAATATTCGAGAATATTGCCTTTCATAACTGCTAAAAATAACTGCTTTACAATTTAAAAAAACTGATTAAAATATTTCATTAAATATAACTGTTAATAGAAGCCTGTGGTTTTGGATTTTTTTTCCTTACAAGGGCTGTCTCTAAATTTAATTAAAACTAAATTTTCTTTGTGACATCATCAGGACTTCACTTCATAAAAAACTTTCATAAAGAAACATGTCACGAGAAGTGCCACTTATAAACTTCTCGGAAAATAATAAGGTTTCGCATTTTATATCGACAAAATATTTATGAGCATTAAGCAGATGTGGCCCCATGAAATTAAGTTTATAATTTTTACTCTATTCGTAATTTATATAAGCGGAAGTTGCATTTTTTGAGTTTCCTCCTAATGTGATATCGCATTGCAGTCAACTAAGGCATCGACATGAGAAAAGCAGTAAGGAATAAACTATGGCACATCTGAAAGATAAAACCACTAGAAAAATAAGGCTATCCCCAAAGTTACAAGGAGAAAAATAATAGAACATCAGCAGTAAGATAATTGTGTAATGCAGGAAAAATTAAAGGGATCAATAGATGACGGTGTGATCGTTGTAATAAAAATGAAAGAAGACCAGAAACTAATCAAGAGATCATTAAGAAGGTAATTTCCCCCAGACCTATCGCCATTTAATAAAGCAAATATCCAGATATTTACCTTGGCGTAAAAGTGTGAGGACCTAGACAAAAAAGTTACGTGAAAATGAAGCGTCTTGAAGGTGCAATGCTTTATAGATGAAAAATATTCTGATGCCATGAAAAGTAAAAACGTGTCACCACCACCAGAATTAATAGATAAGATAATATTTATCAGTTCGAGATATATTGGCAGTAAATCAAAGAGGTAAGCCAATGCATTGAATCAGTACGTTGCATGAAATCCGACGAGCTCACAGCAGTGCCAACCCGTTGGGTAATGTCTATTAATGCGGCAAGGTATTTAATCCAACCCAACGCATCACGACTAAAGGAGGTTTAATCCTTTGAGACTCCTCTCCGTGACGAGGCCAGTGATCCTCAGCCGCCTAACATGTAATCTTCCGACAGCAAGCTCATCACTCAATCCACCTAGGGCGCATTGCTTGTAACCCCATTCTCCTTAGCATAGCCTGCGTCTCATCTTGAGGAGCCGCTCAAAGCTACCCGGCGCGCCTATGGTGTTTGCTCAGCTCTTGCGTGGGCCTAAAACCCTTGTTCTGTGTTTTGGCAGTACCAACCCTGCGTTATCCCATGATCCCGTCGAGTGCCTTAACGAGTCCTTGTTCCTTGAGAGGGTCGAAGGGGACAGGAAAGGGCGCACCGCTGGATAAATTATTCCGCCCTTGATAAATATTCGGACATTCCCGAAGGAGTACTTAGCAACCAGAAATGATCTTACTTCCTTATCCGTTCGAACATTGCGATGCTAAAAAAACTCGACGCCTTAGAGGTGATGAGGGCGAAATAAATTTTTAAAAAAGGAATTCATTTACCGGCTCCGAATATTTTCATCTCATTAATTATGCTATATTTAGTTTGTGAGAATGATTTAGTTTCCAGGCGTACGATCAAAAAGATGACGACCCTTCTACATAAACTAATGCAAGAGAGGCACTAACGTATTTTTAAATTCGAACACTTTATGCAAATTCTTCACCAAATATTTTATTAAAAGTTTCTTAACTCGCTAATTTTACGAAACAAGAGAAAGAGCGATGGACGGAAAGCGGACAAATGAAGAAGTAGAGAACATAAAATTAGAGGAGAGAAGATTTCAGGCAGAAATAAGGTTATTAGTGCAGGAGGATAGAACAGGAAATCCGAGATAAAGATACACTGTAGATTCCTCATTGAAGATAGAAGTTTGGGTTATCGAGGGCGAGGATAGAGAAGGTACTATGGATAATATTAAGATGGGAAGGAGATACGCAGATTCAAGAGAAAAAAGGGTAGGGATAGACAAATAGATCAATTAAATTCACAGAATAATAGGGACAATCTTCTTTATATTAGATTTCTTGGAGGTATTACGTTTAAAGAAATACCGTTAAATCTAAAAATACTAATAATGCTACGAACTGCTTAGATTTACCCCCTCTCACACACCCTCGCGGTGGCTTGCACGGTATCGTGTAGATGTAGATGATTTTTTCGAGAGAAACGAACATGAATTGTATCAGTTTTGTAAAAGGCAGAAAGTAGTATCTGGCTCTAAATACGAGCTCGTATTATGCCCGAACGTTCTGAACACTGAAAATACTCTCCTAGGCTGCAAATAGTATTGGTCAAGACTTCATCATTAACTTCACGGTGAGCGGACCAAAAACCTTTCAAAAATCATTTTTTCCGATGCTTCCTTCCGAAAAGCTTTCTAGGAACAATTTTCTTCGAAAAGCAACCGCACGTAACATGAATGGAAAGGGGTTAAAATTTAAAAAAATAGGAAGCTGTCCTAGCGACATGGTGAACGCAAATTCTTATGCCGGTGTGGAGGAGACACGAGCTCAATTATGCGGGATGGCGACGAGGAAAAAGAGGAAAGGAAGCGCTGGGGAAAGATAATTAAATAGGAACTCAACCCTCCACCTCACGACCCTCCAGTGTCTTCTCGCTTCCCACGTTGTTCGAGTGAGTCCACCCTCTTTGTACCTTCTCCCAGGGTGTTTCCCCGTCCCACCCGCGCACAGCTCACTTAGACTCGCACCCCTTGACATTCTGCTCGCATCCATCTTCTTTTGGGGAACCCTCAACCCACCTCATCCCGCCCTTTTCATCCCTACCCCGCCCGCGACGCCCTATCCTTCCCAAACCAACTTTCAACCCTAACCACCCCGCGTGGTCTCCGTGTATCCTCACTCCTTCAACCTCCAACCCCCCTCCCTAAAAGCACCCCCCAACGAAGTATGTCCTTAAATTTCGCCCGCCTCGAATAACCCCCATCAAAACCTTATATGCCACTCTCTCAAACCCACCCTCGGATCTAGCTCATGCTCCAAACCTCATCTCCGCTCCCATCATCCTTCCTTCCGTCCTTCCGTTTCTCACCCTCGTTCCCTTACCAAACCACCCTCATCCCTCCGGAACCCCTCAAATCCCTCCCTCCATTTCCCTCCTCCTCCAAAAGTCCCCCTTTTCATCCTGTTGATATGTTTCCCACGCGCCGGCGACCGTCTATAGCGCCATATGTAATTGCTTTATCAAGAAAATCCAATAAAGGGGGTGCTATCGATGTGGGAAGGAAGGAGGATGGGGGAGGGGATATTGCAAACTGCCCCCTTCCCTCCAGAGTTCAGGGATTCGACAGGGTATGGGAGGTATAGGGGAGAGATTGGGTGAGTGAGTGAAGGGGATGTTTGTCCTAACATGGACCACGCGGGGTAGGTGGGTAGGGAACTGCTCTCCTCACCTTCTCCGTGTGAGAAGATGATCAGCCCTTTCTCCCCTTAGAGAGCAACTCTCTTCCTCCAATCTGGATTTTCAGGAAGAAAGCGAAATTCCCGGATCCCCGTTAACTATGTCCGTCCCCCTTTTCAAGTGGTGGTAGTGCTTTCAGCCAAAAGTGAGATGGCGTAAACTAGTAAAGGCCGAGCAATTACGTTGATCGAGTAACGTCTTGAATATAAATGAAGACGTGACTGACCATAAGAGGGGGGGGGGGGAATTGAAGTTAGCCTGGGGCTGAAGCGAGGAACCTTTTTATTATAAAAGGTCGATATTCAGACCTAAATTATGTCCTTGCACAGTTTCTCATATTATTCACCCGCTTCTCCTCCCTCTTCCCCGCTTACCCAACATTCTTCCCTCCATCACGTAAAAGCAGCTGCGTCCCTTAAAACCTGCTTTATCTCTTCTCCCTTCATCGCTCTGCCTTCTAATTTCCTCGATCAACTTTCCTTTACCTCCTCACTATCTCCACCACGTCCACGTTCCTTTTCCTATCTACCCACCATCACCTTCTCCATCCTCCTCGGCACACGCACACATCTCAAAAGCCGTAAGCCTACTTTCTTCTCTTTTTCTGAAAGTCCAAGTTTCCGCAAAGTACAGTGTTCACTTCCTCTAAATGAATCCCTAATAAACAAATTATGGTTTTGACTAAAAAATGTAACTCTATATGTCGGGCAAGAGCCTAACCACGTTGAAACACCGGTTCCCCGTGAGATCACCAAAGTTAAGCAACGTTGTACCTGGACGGAGGTTGGATGGGTGACCATCATCCATACCTCTACCGCGATGCTCTTGTCCCCTGTCTGTAAGTGGCGGGCAGGTTAAATGTGGGTTGGCACGATGGATCTAAAGAGGTCTAGGGTAGGGAGGTATCAGAAGGCCCCCGCCTACCCCTCCAATTTATTTTATTTAACACTTATATGTCCCATTCAACAACTCAATGGTAGCTGAAGCATATGCATCCCTTCTAACGTTACCAGCGGGATACTTTCTAGCCTCTAAACTGGGCGCTTGTTTCCAAAACCTATAAATAGAGGCCCAACGCTAAACAGGGTCTCCACTAACTACAGTGATCTGGGGTAAGCTAAGAATTAATAAATGTCATAGTTCGTTTTCCAATGCTATACTGAATATAAACAGTAAACTTTTTTAAGAAAGGGTAACATAAGGATCACGGGGGGCACATATATGCATTTTGGCCTTGATGAATTTTCATCAGGTATCACATCCAATCAGACGCAGAGAAGGAAAGAGTGATTTGGAGAGCTGACCAATGCCACTGGTTTCAATTCTGACCTAACGTATGGCGGTGAGGAAGGATAGCGTATCAAGTTACATATACGTAATTGATTAAGTAGCGTACATGTTGCTGATACGCCACCCGTCCTCATCCACCAGTTCACCTCATCGAGGGCTCCTATGCACAGACCAAAGGCACAAATTTTGGACATGTTCTCTTGTCCACTGACGGAGAGAAGAAACAAAAGAAGATTCTACGGTACGCACTCATTCTACGACGAAGCAATATTGGCGATATATCTATCTCTATCGATATCTATATTGCTATCTGCTTCAAAACCGAAAAACAAATCACAATTTCCGACTTCAAATGCAGTATCCAAATGTTACTTTCAAGCCACATAATATCCATTGATACACCGGCTTGAAATCCATATCAACTGATTAATGTACAAAAAAGTAATGAGGATATGGATGAAAAAAGCATTTGGTACTGATTCAATGATTCCACGTTTTCGGAGTACAATACAAGTATAATAATCATTTCAGAGGCAACCTAGTAATATGTGTCCGAAATGTTTGGCAGAAAAAAGAACCACATGTAACTAACTATGAAAAGCAGCAGTGGAACTCTAATTCTTCAGCAAACTTGTTTAAGAAATTTTACTTTCCCAGCCACTTCCCAAACTACTAGTCACAATAACATCTAGAAATAATGCATGCACCAATAGATTAAGTTGTTTTTCTCCTAACACCACAGCCACTGAATATTCTTTACGTCTGCTTCTTTTGCAGGATTATTGGTTACTCAAGATTCTTTGCTGATCAAAAATTTTCAAGGTAAGCCGAATTTTATACTAACACTGGCGGTACATTAAAGTAAAATTAATTCATAAAAATGGGTCCGTTACATTCACCATCTTATTCTATTTATTGTTCCAATTATTTTTTGTATATCATCGATAAATTATTTATAAGTTGTCCTCTTTCTTTGGACGAATCGCAGCAGTTCATGCGTGAAATGAGAAGTTGAGTAAATAACCTCCTTCCATATTCTTTCATTAGCGTTTCCAAGAAGGAACTTTTAAATTCACTTCTCGCAGAAAAAAGGCCAAGTCGTTTGGATATTTTCTTGAAGCACACTGCGGTTAAAAAATTCTCCGTAGCACTTTCCCAGGCTATAAGGAAGCTTTTTGCTGCGGAAATTGGTCTGAGAGTATTCTTTTCTGAATACGTCATAAAACTTTCATCCATAGAGCCAATACCAGGTAATAAGAATCAAGAACCGAATGCAGTGAAATATTTGATTCAGCATCCAACAAAAACTTTCAATTTGATTAAATGGGCAAGCATTTAAACTATTGTGTTGACCGCTAAACATAAGTTGAAATAATAGAAAAACCAGCGAATTCGGTGGGCTAGTATTCTACTCTATGGCCACATGAATTGAGATTTACTTTTTCAGCAACGAATAGATATTTTTCTAAGTAAAAGTTCTAGAGTAAGTATTACGGTCCACAATTATTCACTACAATAGAGAGAAGCATTTACTTAACTTGATAGTGAGAACCGTAAATAAAAATGGGTTCTGTAGATGGAATATTAGGCTTAAAATTACGAAAGTTAAAGAAGCGTTTCTCAAAAGAAGGTAGTTGAAGAGGGCGTTCCTTGGTGTATATCTTGAGAAAAGATTATTCAAAACAAATAAGAACGTTTCATTGTATCGATTATAACCCTGATATTCACTTCTGATGATCGGAAGAAGATGAGCAGAAAATAGAAGCCTTTAAGGTGATAAAAGTATGGAGACATTTAAACAAACAGAGCGGAATACGAATGAGGAAGTATTAAATATAGGAGAAGGATAGTTGCTTGGAGGAACTAGAGGAAGGTAACAAAACTGGATAGGGGAGTAAACAAAATGAAAGAATTCAAGGTAGGATAATAGAGGAGAGAATACCAAGTAACTAAGTGAGATGGAATGGAATGGGTGTTCCGTACGGCATAAATACGAGTAGTACGAAAGTAACAGAAATACATTAATATTTTAAGAGGGAATGTGGATTAGATAGGAAAGAATGCCACAGATAACCAAAGTAAAAGCTGAAGAGAACTATTCACATTCATGCTAAATATTGGTGGAATACTCATGATTCCATGAGTATACCCAAGAGTTCCAATACACATGACTCATGGAATACTCATACCACTCTAAGAGTAAGGCAAAATACTAAAATCGTGATATTTTTCTTTGACCACATCACCTTTCCAAATATCTCAGAATTTATCTCCTCTCCCATTCCTTCCAACAAAAATAATCCCCCCTGCCCCATCTCAAACATTCCGTTTTTAGTTATTTGTCTCGTCACGTCTTCAATGTTTCCTAACAAAACAACTGGATATGAGGTTTTTCAGGGCAGCATTTCTTTAAAAAATTAGGCATCGATGCATTTGGGTGCTTAACTCTATGTACACCAGCCTTAGACCAACAGCATACCACCAAAAACGATCGTTACTCATATTACGCCACGGATGCCCTTCTCTCCGCTTTTACTCCGCTGGACATGACTCGGTTAAATTTTATCTCTGCGTCGGCTTTATGTCCGTTATGAAAAATTCATAAGGTCCCCGCTTCAATATCCGGAAGTACCAGGATAGCACAAGACTTCCAACGGAGAAACGAGATTACTTTATCTACGCAATCATTCCACCATTGTTTCATCGACATTTGCGCTCAACACGGAAAACGCTACACGTTCCCTAATTTTCTCCAGATATTTATATTATATGATGGAAATAGCTTCACCCTGCAGGCCGGACGCTCGTAAAAGTAGGAGAAGAGAAGGGGGGCGGGCGCGAAGGTCGTAACAGCTTTTTATGACGGAGAGTTCCAAAAAGACGGCTCCACGGGATGAACAACCGCGATAAAGCTTTTAATATTACACCACTCGGTGAGTTTTGTTAGACTGGAGGAGAACGGCGACGTCTGAATGAAAAATCAATTCCAACAAAAAGAGTTTAAGAAGACAAACATATGGCATGTGGATGTTCATATATTTGATGACGCCAGCATGTCCCGGAATCAAACGTCTAGGGCTACTCGAAAAAATTTTTAAATTTCGTTAAATAGGTGTTCGTATTTGCGAATTTCCTGCCTAAAGGCCGCATCGCATCACACTAGCGGTTGCCTGTTACGGTTGCCGGTTACGGTTGCCGGTTGCGGTTGTACAGTCGACCGTTCAGCGCCAACCAGCTCTCAACGGTTGCATTATAGGAGCGCGTCTATTTCCAACCGGCCGGTTGAGCAACCGTAGCCAATAGTAGCTCACCTCCCGGTCACGTGCCGTTTGTGTTTACATATCGCGATAATTTCGTTGTTACCATTTTAACTACGTCCTAAGCCTTAAGAAAATTCAGAACACAATTTAAACAGCAATTTTAATAGTATTTTAGTTTCAACGCTCTTGCATCATCTATTTGTTTGTGAAGGATAGTATATTATAATGGCATACATTTTATCGAGGTGAGATTAAATGCACTTAATTCATTTTTATCTTGAATTTGAGGCATAAATCATGCATTTGAGGCAGCATATGAACAAAATGTAAACAGAAACAGCACGCGTGACCATGAGGCGAGATCCTATTGGCTGCGATTACACAACAGGCCGGTTGTATAAGCGGTCAGTGTGATTGAAATTGTTTACACCAACCGTAACCAGCAACGGCAACCGTAACCGGCAACCGTAACCGGCAACCGCTAGTGTGATACGGCCTTAAAGGAATCCATCTTGAAGTTCGTCCGGGTACATTAGGTATTAGTTTAAAACATTCGCGCAAGGAACATTTCGTCCTGTAATGCGAACGCTTGCGAGGTGTACCTGCAATAATTCGAGAACGCTTGCTTCCCAAATAGAACGCGTTCTAATCTCGTGAATGCGAAATTTTCATATTTTTCCCACTAGATGGCGAATTAAGGTCGGCAACGAGTTTCCACCGGGGATCTAACGATGGAAATGGCTGATGACGATGAAAGGGGTGTTTTTTTTGTTAGCATTTAAGTCTTCAGTGGTGTTCGACGCTTAACAATTATAAACTGGGCTATTAATAATGTAGACATTTCAATTTTCCTGATAAGGGAGAGGCCCCAATTATGCTGAGCAGCATGAGGACTAAGTAGTGGGGCTACGGATTCCACTTATTTCTTTAAGATATGGTTTAAAAACACAGTCTAAAGAGGTGATAATACTGACTCGCTCACACCAATTTAATCGCTATTCTATTATTATTTACAGCATACAGTGTATATTGATGGAATTTGCACTACTTGATGATAGACTGCCACTGAAACCGACGATTGCTCCTTGCAAAAATGATTAGCAATTATTCTCGCCACGTCACGGAATTCCGCAAACATTTGTTCAAACTATTGCTACATAAACTTGTACTATTTTAACGACTGTTTAAAATGGCCTTAAGAGTTAAATAAGCTATTTGTCTCACTAATTCTAAAAAAATATCATGGAGCAATAAAAACAAGTAACATTGAATCGATCAAGTCGTACGACCTTGAATCACGGATGTCGTCATTTGTTGGCTCATATTTTACGCATGAAACTCAGGAATTTTCATTGGTAAAATGGAAACAAATACAAATTTTGTGGACAAACGTAAAAAAACGGTACTGACCAGACAGAGAGAGGTGCATGAAATTTCAAAATGTCCGCTTCGCTACCGAGGTGAATTATGACCGTCCAATTAGCGAAAGAGGGTTAGATCAATGATAATACCGTGACGCGGAGGGTCAATGCTATCAATGCACGATACCCTCGCTTGATCACGATAACCAAATTAAAGTGCGTCAGCCCCCAGGAGTGATGCTGTGTGTGCAAGTGCATCATTTTTCCATTGCCACGTATCAGGGAGGAGGCGGGGGCCGCTCGTTTTCGGGCCAGTCCTCGTTCATTTTTCCGCCGCTCGTGAGCTGAAGTCCCCCTCAACCACTCGCGCCACAGAAGTCATCTGTCAGTCCTGCGTCCTCAGCCGAAATGATCGGTGACGGTAACGACTGAATAAACGCGGCGAAGCGATGACCCAATTGCGAAAAGAGGAAGAGAGAGAGAGACCATGAGTGGAAAGTGTGAATATATACTGTTGGAATAACGTAGGTTGGAATGTATTGGGGAAGACATTTGCATGCTATAGCTTTTGGGTGAAGCCAGTACTTAGGATTAAGCCCAACCTACTCGAAACAGAACACTGTGATTTATACAGTCTCTTATTGGAGACTGTATGAGACTTAAAGCATAAGTAACAATGAAAGCTTGCCAAAATTCATTATAGCGCTGTCAGGTAATAATTCTTAGGGCTAAGTTTTAGAATTAATTTGTTGATTTATGTATGTACCAATGAATGAAAATGTATTTGATGGCAACCTCAAAACAGGTTTTTACCTTCGAGGCTACCTAAAAGCTGTGACACATTGAACGTAAACGGGTGACGTGAGTCTAGCATAGAACGTGAATAAACGGCTAGTGGGTGAGAGAACGGAAACGGACAAAACCAGCACGTAACGTGAGACCGTGTACGTGGGAGATGGGCATCTCCCATCTCTTACGTTTCACGTACACAGGAAAACCGATGAAAACTGTCCCAGGATTTGGCGATATGGAGCCACCTGTGGGGAGTTATAGGAGTTAAAAGTGGATGCATGCCTCTTCTGAACTAAAATTTAGGGATCAATTACTGTAAAACTTATTTCAGTCGATGATTTTAGCATAGAGATTTTCCTGACTGAATAAATGAATAGTTATTTGGAGTTATTGTGTTTCGGTGAGATTTTTCAAGCTCAAGCTTGTTTGCGATTGTTATCATTGGTTCGATAGTTCAAATTTAGTTAGGAAGGATTAAACACGGTTTTCACGAATTAATTCTTGGGAATTATAATAAAATTAAGCGATCTGGTAACTTTTTGAACAGCATGGAATACGTTAAGTACCTCTACAGTCTTGAAAATTAATTGTCAGCTCCCATGCACATTCGTTACGGTTTCCCTTTTGCGCCTTCGTCAGTCAATTTCTTTATGAGGGCCGCGTATGTCAATTGTGCCGTCTAGAGAAAAGGTATGCATCGAAGATACTGACTAGGATCATCTACAGAAGAATATAACGAAAAGCAGATGAGTTCCTGGTTAAAGATCAATTCGGATTCACGAAGAGCAAGGGTACAAGAGAAGCAATATTGGCCCTTCGGCTACTAACAGAGAATAGAAGGGAGAAAAACAAACCGACCTACATTGCAATAGTGGATTTAGAAAAGGCTTTTGATAACGTTGATTGGAACTTAATGCTTGTAATTCTGAAAGGAATTGGAGTGTCATACAATGACATAAGAATTATCCACAGTTTGTAGAAACACCAAGTAGCTGTGATAAATCTGGACCCAGCTCTGAAGAAGCAAGGATAAGGAAAGGAGTGAGACAAGGCTGTGCATTGTCTCCCGTAATTTTTAATGTTTACATCGAGACAGCCATCTGAAATGAAGGAAAAATCATGGAAGGATCATGAAATCAAGGAAAAGTGTGCTGGAGTGAACATCCACGGAGAAACAATCAGCATGCTACGATTCGCTGATGACATAGCTCTCATATCAGAGACAAAGAAGGAGCTGAATAAGGTGCTAACAACCATTAAAAGGACAATTGCCATACATCAGCTGAAGAACAATAAGAAAAAAAAACTAAAATATTGGTGTGCAGTAAGAAAAAAGAAGCCAAATTCAACGTTATGCTAGGAAAACAGAAAATGGAAGAGGTGAAAGAGTTCTGTTACCTGGGAAGCAAAGTAACCAGCGATGGACGAAGCAAGAAAGAAATGGGCAGTAGAATATCTCAGGCAAAGAAGGCGTTCTATCAAAAGAAGAATTTTCTTACAGCTGGAAATACAAGCTTAGAAATAAGGAAGCAATTCATCTGAACATGTATCTGGAGCATGTTTCTTTACGGCAGTGAAGCTTGGACGATGACAGCAGCGGAGAAGAAAAGGGGTGGAAGCATTCGAGATATGGTGCTACCGAGGAATGATGAAGATAAAATGGACTGACCGAGTGACAAATGAAGAAGTCTTAAGAAGAGTGGGAGAACAGAGAAGTCTGCAGAAAACTATAAATCGAAGACGGGACAACCTAATCGGCTATATCTTAAGACACGATGGCCTGATGAAGACAATCGTCGAGGGAAAAGTGAACGGGAAGAATGGAAAAGGAAGGCCTCGTATGAGTTATATAGAACAGGTGGTAAAGGACGTGAAAGTGAGGAACTACGTTATAATGAAGAGGTTTGCCGAAAGAAGAATCGAGTAGGGGGCTGCGTCAATCCAATCCTATTTGCATTGGATTGGATTGATGATGATGAGAGAAAAGGTTTCTCACATGTCCCGTGAACGATATAGGGTAAGTATAAGTAAGTATAACGAACGTCACCCGTTTACGTCAATTGGGTCTATCGCCTTAATGTTCCCCCGTGAACTCATCAATTCTCCCTTGAACTCAATTTCGAAATAAATAAAATCTTAAAAATCTATTTAAGGGAGGTATTATTTGATTTTGTATCCCTTGGAGTTAATTTTATCCCTAAAATAGGTTCAATAGTAATAGTACATATATAATTCTTTTTTCACATGCTTCATTACTTCTTCTATACACCTTGCATGAGGTATGCCTTTGACATTCATTCCATTCACATTTCCCTTGAAGACTCCTTTCATTAGAACATCATGTCTCAAAATATGGCCGACTAAGTGGTCCCGCCTTCTTTTTAAAGTTTATAGAAGACTTTAATTTTCTCCCACTCTTCAAGCCTCTTCTTCTTTTGTCACTCGGTTGATCAATTTCATCTTCGTCATTCTTCGGTAGCATCACATTTCAAATGCTTCGAATCTAAAATCCTCAGCTGCTGTCATCATCCTTATTTCACTGCCATTAAGGAACATGCTCCAGAGTTATAGTCTGATGAATTGTTTCCATACTCCCAACCATGTATATTCTCTAGTGCAACATTTCGAATGCTACCAACTTTGAATTCTCTAATTCTGTAATCCTCCACGCCATACCGCCAAAAAGAAACGTTCCAGATGTATATTCTGATGAATCGTTTCCTTACTTCCACTCTTTTATTTCCCGCTGTAAGAAGATACCTCTCACGACAAATTGCCCTCTTCGACGGAGCTATTCTACTGACTCTAATATTCAGTAAAATAGCCTCACCTATCGCCGATCATTCAGCTCCCCAGATAAAAAAATACTATTTCGCCTCTTACGGCTTTTGTGTCTTGAGCATAACATTAATCTTGGCCTCTTCTATTACACTCAATATTCTTCGATTACTATTTTTTAAGTATTCAAATCATTCAAAATCATCGTTGGCAGCGAGTAAATAAAAAAATTAAGATTGTAGATGGAATTTCACAAATTGAATTGATAAATAACATTTCCACGACTTTTTAACAATGTATACTACAAGAATAATGGTCTCTTTAAAGCTCTTCATCCTTAAAGCGACGAATTGAGGTATTTTTTACATAATATCGATCAAAGTCCCCTTAATATTTTTTTAAATTCTTTTAATGGTAGTGAGAGAAATGATTTTGTCATTCTTAATTACCGCTGTGCCCAACCCAGCTCACAGATCGACCAAACATGGTATTTCTCCTCCCGCCAGACCATTAACCTCCGCAAAAACTCCTCTTGATGAATGAATTCCGTGAAGTTCCTGCTGTGTCAAGTGTCAATAAAACGTCAGATGAACGATGAACAATATGCCCCGATGATGGATTCCGGTAATCGGTGAAAGTTCGGTCTTCGTGGTCGGAGCAATATTTGCGCGGGTTCGGTGACGCTCTCTCTTACGGTCGCGAAGCTCTCTTGAGGTGAAAAAGTAAACATGGCAACGATCGAGTGTCAAAATATTGAAAGGAGCCACCTTAAGTAAACACACGGATTGAGGTTGATGTTGAGTTGAGGGACGTAATAAAGGTTTAGCCATTACATAAACAGAATGATTTTTAATCGAAACTTTACGCGGACTTACAGATGTATGAAGTGAGAGGCTAAGAATATGAAAGGGAAAGTGATAGGACCTGATATGAGAATCGAATTCATAGCTGCGTTTATCCAATCTTAAGACTGTTGACTCGCCTTGTTAATGTAATCATCTCCCAACCTGCATGCAACAATAAAATATGTTACGTTCCAACTACATCCAAAAATGCTGCGCAGAGTAATAAGCAGGTTAAAAGTAATTGTATGGTGTTTTTATCTAGATTGATGCGTTAGTTTTCATCATAACCGATACCCAGGGTAACGCATGTTCGGTTCTGAATTATTATTATCAGGCGAAATCCGGAGGAACTAAATGTGAAATAAAAATTTTCCCCAAAATTTAACAACAACCTAAGTATCGATGTACTACACATTATTAACCAAAAAATAATGCAGTGCATCGAAACCTATGTTGCTGATAAATATTTTATCTCTGTTTTGTGGTAAATTACATTATCATTTCATCTGTCATATTTATTTATGTTCTCAGAGTCAATTTTGAAAAATAACAGCAAACATGATAAACGATATAAGTGAATTCTCGTACCACGGGGATGCTTATTGCTTCGGGAAAGAATATGTAAAGCCTCCCACATCACCGCTGCAATTAAGGCGGGGATCTGTCATATCTCCATGTCAAAGAGTTGATTGCCGCTGAGCCGAAACGATGATAATGAGTGGCCCATCCGAGAAACGAAATTGCGCCGGCAATCAACGCGGGATTGATCCGCTTGCACGATTGCATCCGGCAAGTCGGTCCTGATTAATCTTCGTCCTGAATCTCGGGCTCCCTTAATCATTCGGTCTTTTCTCTCGCGGAACCCTCCCTCCCCCTGAACACCCCGCGGAATCATCATTTCCCGGGATGTACCTGCTACGTGGTGAGCGCAGTAGTTGAGCGAACAGAGGGAGGGAGCGTTCTCTGAGGCAAAGCGCTCAGGGGACAGAATTTGCATTCTCAGAATAGGGTGTACTGGCTTATGTGGGAGCCATTTCGATCGTCAAGGGAAAGTGCTTCCTTCTCCTTGTGAAGCTCATGAGTTATAATTCCTTTAAAGCTTTCCTGGAAGAAGGTTTTGCAACTATAATAGCAGGATTAATTATTGTACTCAAAAAAGTTCCTAACGATGGATTCATGGACGTATTTATGTAAATTTTGCTATTCAATATATTGGTCTTTGTCGAGCCAGGGATATTCTCAGGCTTGAAAGAAATACGCTTCATTCACTTCACCGGTAGACTCACGATGAATGTCAATTCCACATATTTTCCACACATTCCTGCTATTAACTTTGCAAACAATAGCTAACATAGGCTTAAGTCATGTCACCCACTGCTATTATTTCACGTTTCCACCGCTAATATGAATCAAGTCAGGGAAAATTGACGGAAAATGAATTTCGAAGCATAGATTTCAAAGCCTACATTTCGGTGACTACGTAGCAGGATTTTGTTTTGAAAAGTAAATCTACGTGAAGTAATTCTAATGAAAATATTATAGGCATAGAAAAAATAGTAAAAAATATATACACTTCAGACAGGAAATAGTTTAGTGGCAGCAATGCGTGTTCAGTGACAAATATGTGCAGTAAAATCCAAATATTAGTTTGATATGCACAGGAATAGAAAAATTTAGCCCTCAAATTTGAATAACCCGTAAATATTTCGTAAATTTATAACATGACGAACCGGTTCCATTTTTCAAGGACACTGGTTCAATTTTTCAATGGAAAATAACAGTAGTGCCTAATGCGAGCAGATCCAAAACAAATTTCCACACTCATTGCTGTATAGATTACTTCTATAATATAAACATATTTTTTAACACACTACGTTTATTTCCCCACAGGTAAACCTTCCCTGGGAAAATGTTATTTTTTAGCTTGAAACACCAGCCCGAGAACAGCAACATAGCCATCGATTTTGAGGATATCTAAGCTGTCAGCTCCAAACACCCAACAATAAAATACTATATTAATTATCTTCACTTGCTTCACTCCTTCCGGAAAAAAATACTTGGCAAATTAAGAAATTTTTAATCCAAAATTTTATTCCACGGGAATGACGAACGGCAGATAAGGTCATCTACCCTCCTCAAATAAAAACTTTCGAAACATTTTTTACTCGTGGCAACGAGGTACTTGAAATCTGAGACTAGTAAATTTCCCCTATTCGATAAAAATATTAACTGATAGAATACTGTGGAAAATAAATATGTAGGAATGACACAGGTGCATTCAGGTCCAGTATGCCAATGGGCGAGTTATAAACGTAGTAAGCGTTTACTATGCTGATAGGAAAAGAGAAAAAAGTTATTTTTTTTCAAAAAACGTAAACAGGACTCATTTAAGCTAAATGGCCACTAAGTTCAGTAGTTAAATATTGACGATAATGGTACTTTTGAATCAAATCAGCCAACGCCAAATGATTATTGCCAAAAATTTGATAAAGTCACAAAAGGGTTACATATTTCTGACCAATATCCTTTGCCCAAGGGGCTAAAATAAATTTAAAATTTATTTTACTATTATGAGTATGAAAGGAATACAACCCCATGTTTTCGCCATTGGTGGAAAAAAAGAGGCTTTAGAAGCAGATCCCTTCCAGTTTGGGTCTAAAGATCTCTCACAAGAGTAGGCAGCACATTCATCCTTCTCAGAGGATAAGAAAGAGAGAGAGAGATGAAAGGGAAATACACAGCGAATAGGAGAGGATGTAGCAGTTTCAATGGAGAAGGAAAAAAATCTGACATTGAACAGAGCGTTGGTTTCCCTCAGGGATGTTTACCACATGAAGACCTCAATGGGAGATTAAAAGGGAGAGTTGATCCTGGGAGGAAAGAGGGGAGTTAGGGAGTGGGTGGGCAAAGTTAGGGATCAGGGAGATGCAGGGTAAAAGAGTGACGGCTGGGTACGGAAGATCTCCCGCAGAGTCCCGATACACGTTAGAATATGTTCGTAGGCGCTATAACTGCAAGGAGGTTGGAGTGTAATTTCATTCAGTAACACTTGGAATAGCAAGATGAAAAAATGTGAATACTTAAAAATCCTAAATTAAGCTGTGGAGCTTGCGCAAACTATTACGTTTCAACACTTTAAAGTCGTAAAAGCTATTAGCATAGAGTTAGTATAATATAGAGGGCTCACCGCATAGGGCAAAACTGTTATATGTTTAGGATGTAGTACTGGAAGGTTTCCATAGATGGCGAGGAAAGAATAATTTGCGTTACGTCACAAACAATATACATCGCTTCCACCGTTTTCGTTTTTCTAATCGACTTGAGCGGCTCAATCGAGAAGTTTCTTGTAGTCTGCTCCCTCTGCTTCTTGAAGTGGTGGATTATGAGTTTTTTTATGAGACAATAACGAAATCCTCCTGTGACAATATAATTTTGCTTTAATATTGAGAGAAGTGTTCACTTATCCAAGTGATTTTGGACGTTAGGTAAAGGCATATCGCACCATTATAATAAAATAAGAAAATTACATATATAAATATATTAAAATTATATATATATATATATGTACATGCATAAAGAGAGAGTCGGAGCAATTGAAACATGACGACAAAAAGGAAAAGAGGTTTTTTGGTGCATGAGGTAATGAATAGGGAAATAGAGAGGAGTCTTTTAGGTACGTGCAAAAGGTTGGGATAAGAAATAGGTTTTCAATACGACTATTAAATAAGTATTTACTGGGGGAAATATGCACCGGTTATGAAGTAAGGTGAGATATAAGCTGCGTATAGTGTGAGTGATAGCTAAAGAACAGATAAATCATTAATGACATCAATGGAGGAATTCATGACTTCACGAGCATCGAAAAATTACGCTTCTTCTTCGCTTGCACAGAATTCCACCTAAAACTTTTCATATTGGTAAGGAGTAAATAAAGATTTAAATTTTGAGTGGTCCTTAACAAAGATAGATAGTCCTCGACGGATTAGGGTAGGTTTTGATGGTCTGTCCCTCCTATTCATTGTATTTCCTTTACCTAACGGCTCCTTTCCTACACCATTTCTTCTTCCACAGCAGCATACTTACTAATTTTCTTCATACTATCCTTAATATTTGTTCTTTTTCTTCCTTGTCCACCCAAAATTATAATTTTGATTACAATCTCAAGCATTCCATTTCCCCTTAGGTACCTGTTCTATCAACCTACTCTGCCTTCTTCTTACTTCTGTCAATATTCTTTCTTCCTCCCTCAACATACTCAACACTTTTTAACTAGCCCTCCATTCCGTTCATCGCACTACTTCCAATCTCTTCCACATCCCCGTGCCTAAACTTTCAATCCTTTCGTATCATATTTTGCCTTTGTTGAGGAATATGCTAATTATAGTGCTAATAATTAATTCCAACCTTTATTAATGCGAACGGAGTTCATTACTTGAAGTTTGGACCCGAACAGAGGTTAGAGTAAGCAGTGAGATGGAGAGGTAGAGAGAGTGAAGGTGCTCGGTGAGGATAAAATAAAAACAAAGAGGAAAGTTTATTCCATACTTCGAAGCAGCCTCGTTTATATTTAGTCCCATACGGAGATCCTGCCTCTTACCATCTTCAAACGGTCTTCAAATTCCCCTTTTTTCCTTCTTCACCCCGTAAAACTCTCCTGTCCACCTCGGTCCCTTTTCCTTCCCACCAGTCAAAAGTTCCCGATACTGAGAAACCTATCTTCGTCCCCACTCTCTATTTCCTCCCGCTCAAAAGGAAATCCTCGGAAAACCCCACCGCCTTCATTTACAATCCTTGTTTGCTCTTAAGCGAGGTTTCTGAAACTACAGCCCGCGGCCCGGATCCAGCAAGCGAAAGTTTTTTATACTGCCTGTGACCACATCGGATATCATATACAAGTTTCCCTCAGCCTAATCTTATTCGAGAAACTTTTACCGCTAATGAGAATGAAGTATTCACCAACCAAAGTATTCAGGTAAGATTTATTGCCAAATAATTTCATCTCTTCCGCACGCAAACAGTCATCTTTCTACCTTAATATCCTCACCTGCGCGGGAAAGGAAGTACATTGCTGGAAATACGATGAAATATACAATCTAACCACAGTGATCAAAAAAATTTCTATTGGATCAATGAGGGTCAACTTAACCAAATAGGTACTAAGCCCAATGAGTGTGAAAATCGAACGTGTGCATGGGTGCCAGTTCATTTCTCTTTACATCCAACTAAACAATAGGAAATGTCTCTCAGCTTGAGTTTATATTTGTGCAATGATTTTTCTCGAAATGTAATCCATGACCTCAAATTAACAGCGAAATGAATTATCGATCTCATTCAATGAGGAATGTTAAGACTATTAAACGTTGATGGTTAATGCGCAAGGTTTACGGATAATTATTTTAATGGAACGGAATGAAACGGAAAATATTTATAAAAAAACTATTTAAATAAATGTTCCAATTTCTACAAAAAATGTAGGAAAAAATATGTTCAATAAAATGCATGGTAGGTATGCTAGGTCTATTATCGATCGACCTTGACAGATTAAGTAGCTCTCATGAGGTGGGGCATATTCTAAGATTGGGAGTGAGATACCCGTCTGTCAGGAATTTCAAAGGAGTTCAGTATCCTTGATTCTGTATCCAAGTATCGAAATCCTACAAAAACCTCCATTACAAGTGCTCAGTCGTCCAATTGTTGGTCATATTTATGTTTATTCGTTAAGTCACCATTCAGGTGGCGTCTTCTAAGAAAGTATAAACCTGTCATTTTCTGGAAAAGGATAAAAAAATGCTCACTAATTCGTCTAATTCCTCCCCTGAAAACCTTCCATTTTTTAAAAAGCAAAAAAAAACTTATTTCCTTCTGAATTCGGAGACAACCAGTGTAACTCGTCGAAATCCTGAGGTGAAACTAATTCGTATATAATACATGGAAAAGAGCTTGTTAAATGCTATTTGTCGAAGGCGTGACACTCATAAAGAATAGAAATAGTAGAATTATCATCGAATTATTACGGTGAGCTCATTAAAAAGCAAACTTTACTAATTCTTTTTAATGCCGTCATCATTCACGGACAACTACGGATACAACTAAGACCTCAACTAGACAAATAGATTATACTGAGTGATTTCTTCTCAGAAAAATCAGTTTGTTTAAACCAGTACAAAATACACTCTGCGAAGAATGGAATCGAATTGCCATAAATGAGAATATTAAACTTCTGGGATAATTATGTAAGTACCGCTACGGTTTTAAAATTAAAAATCGCTTGAATGTGATTTTCATTTTCCCCGCAATATATTAACAACCACCAACGAGGTACACCATGCAAGATTCAATGACGTCACTCATCGAAAGGAGAGGGATAATTGTGTTCGCGACATATTTATCATGGAGAGCTCATTGTAAAGCAAAGCTTGTTATTTTTTAATGCATTCAGCATTCATGAACAATCACACAAAGATATGACGAAGACATAAAATAGGCAAATAGAGAATATTAAGCCTGTGAGACAAGGTACACCGTATTTGCATATACCCCTAGATCTTGTTTCCCCAATCTCATCATACAGCAAGATAACTCCAAAGTTCTATCTCAGGTATGTTACCAATATTTTTGACTCCTTGTAATCACTGCAAAGCATAAACAGAACCTCTTCTCAACTCTCTATCATCTTTCAATAACATGCGTGCCCAGCATTAAGACCTTGAGGTTGAGACCAAGCTTGAAGCAAACTCCTATTCATTTCAACAATTTCTTTCAAAACTCTTACTCTTTTCCTCTTTATTCGCTGCTTACCCAGCATAATTACCACCATAACTCTCTTCAACGAAACGTTCGCTCACAAAATATCATCCACGCTATTTTTCCCTCTTCTGACTTCCTTTGAAAATTTCCTTCCCAACACCTTCGTACTTAACTCGTCTCTTTTGTACACTATTCCTCTCAACCCCGCTAATTTTCTCCCTCAGTAACAACGCCAACAAAAACTTTAAACTTTTCTTCAGCTCCTTACCCAAAGACCTCTTCATCATTTCCCTCGTCATGAATTCTTCCCATGACAATCGGAATTCTGCGACGCACTACAAAATGCATGCCTAAAGTTTTAAGCAAACTGTTTTCATAACCCAAGTTTACGACCTGACGCCTCTATATTTAATCCTGTCTTTTTACTTCTCAAAATGTTCATCATATGCGTATTCTAATTTATTGTCTCATTAATGATTCTGGAAGGAAGAAAGCAGAAATTTAACGAAAAAGAGGGAGAGTATCGGGAGAATAGGCGAGACAGTTTTGAAACTTGGGTAGTTAAGTGGATGGAAGTGGTCGTAGTAGTACAGTTACAACGAGTATATACTACCCTGTAAGCCATCCTACAGGTGCGGGGTATGAGATAAATCTTCACTAATCTTCACTGGTGGTAAAATTAAAAAATAGTAAATTAAAAAACCAATTAAGCAGGCGTAAGCTCAATGCCAGTAGGGTCTTTGTACCGACATACTACTGCCAACGTTACCTATCGATAAAATTGTGAATACATTGATGGTTATATTCAAATCTATTCAGATCTCTAACCCTACAAGGAAATAAAGATATATTTAATTTGTCGGTTCGGCGATTTATTATCCTAATTTCGTGGTCACGATACATGTAATAGGGCTAGTTATGACGAGAATTACTTATATGACTTTCTTAATACCTTACTTTGAATGTCGATTTCTTAAATGCTTTAGAGTAGTAATGATGAAAGTAATGGTACTACGTAAATGATGAAATTTAACTAAACTACTATAGGAGAATGCATGACAAGAATATTGAAAAGGGATTAAAAATTAAGGTTAGGGATGAGGTTACTAAGGACCGAGCATTTTATGCATCTGGAACCTGGCGACGAGAAAATGTTAGTATCTTTGGGATAATATGGAAATCTAGTAGTGAAATTGAAAATAAAAATTGATTATGAATGGTTCCGATAGATTAATGAATACAAAGTTGAGTTGTAACGCTCAATAAAAACCTACCCTAATCGGTAGAAAAATATCAAATTAATGTTTTCATTTTTTTAAATCCTAACATACCTACTTATCCTCAAATAAATCATAGTCACTCTTTGCTATAGTCCGTTAAGGTACATACGATACAAATATACCCTATGATGAACATTTAAATACTACGATTCTCTTGAAGAAAATTGTATGTAAATATTGAAAAAGATCAAGCAAAAGAGAAAATAAAGAGAACAAAGACGCAAAAGAATAGGTAATAGACGATGGAATGGGCTTCTATGTTGGCATAAGCTTCGTTTTCAAAATCTTTCCCACGTGTGAAGGAAGACTGTGCATAGTAATCAAGCATCTGTTCATGTTAGTCAACGGTTAGTTATAACGGCTGATAAACCAGATCGAATCTTGCCATGGGCATGGGTGCTATGCTTGCCATAGGATTAGGTGAGGGATTTCCTTCAGTATGGTGGCTAAAGTACTGATCCACCACCCCGAGTACCCAGGTTCAATTCCCAACAGTAGCAGAAATGTTTTTCTTGGTATACCGGGCGCAATCTAAATCTTAAGAGTGCACTCCTATTTCAGTACTCTGCCCGTTATTTATTATATAAATCCTTGGTACCCTAGGCGTCTTTCGTCAAGAGAACGATAATGCCGACACCGGGTTTCTCTCCACTCTCCCTCCATTCCCTGAAAAATTCCTACCCGTATCCAATAAGATTCCCACCTATGCAAAATGGCGCGAATGATCTCAGCTGTTGGTGTCCTCTCCCAAGTCACAATTTGCGACAAGGCAAAGTTAAACCGTACAACATAATCCTCAAATTGGAGAATCTTATAATATAACTCTATTATTACTAACTCCTCAGTATGAAAAAACCTAACGAGTAAATGGCACACAAATTCATCAGAGTTCTTCAGCACATTACCGTAGGAAACGTCCATTAAGGAATTAGGATAGCGAGAAAAAAATCATCATTATAAATCAACAATCCCGAGATCTGCTTCGCAAAATCTCTATTCTATTCTCCTTTCATCTAACTTCTTCGTATTTAAATAATTCTTCTCATCCTAATCCTTCAATATTTGGTCCTTATACCTCACACGAGACTTTCAGGAGCACAATGTGGAAGCAGGATAAGTTAAGGCGATCATCAATAACACCGAACGCATATGCAATTCCTGTAGACCTCACTTCGAATTCATTTACTAAATATTCAGTTCCCACTTGTGTTATTTCAAAAAAGCTAACTGGTGCTTCATGCTTCGCTCATATTCCTCGTAATACGTACACCTCCAACCTCAGCCATCCCCTAGTTTTCTTAACCTTATCACGAAGGAATTCTACTACGTGGTTGAGAAAGGTTAAGAAAAACACTGGAATTCGACAAAATATTTAATTTCTTACTCTCACGACCATGTTTTCGATGCTTTGCATCATCATCAGGTGAAGATGATGATCAGCTGATGATGATGCAAAGCATAGGAACCATGCAATAAATTAAATATTTTGTGGAATTGCAGTGTTTTTCTTAACCTCACCAGTGGAGACATTTAATTTCCTCCAGGCCCATGCCCCCATATGGCTCCGATCGGAAACAAACAATCGTGAGCTCTTCCGACCGTATCTTCACATCTCTCTTAAATCCCCCCGAGCGATATTTTTCCCCCCTCTCCGACGAAACATGCCTGGTTGATCACCGATGAGTCGAGCAAATCCCGGAGAAATAATATTATCGACGGATGCGAATTCCGGGCGTTATCCGCCAGATGGGAGAAGTACACCAAAATCCAGACCCGTGCATTATTTTCGGAATCAATATGCATCTGCCACGTGGGAGCTAGGATTAAAGGGTTAACGTGGTGTCAGATTTCACACAGGTTATGTTACGCATGCCAAATACGATCCTCTGTCACAACATCCACAGCCGCTGGCGAAGATTTCTAATACCTTTTTTTGTTATCCCTGCGTTATAGCAATGCATAATATTTTATTGCCACCAACTTATTACGATACCACAAAATGAAAAGTAAGCACTGGTTTCGTTACGTTAGTACCAAAATATGGTGATTCATTTATTCTTAGTGCTATCTCTGCTCATCAACTAAAACTGAAAAAAAAAGAAAAAAATAGGAAGAATATAGTTTATAGCCAGGGCTAACAAATAGCCATCTATCAAAAATGAGGATAAGTAACAGAAGATGAGGCCGGGAGAATAAGTGAAAGTAGTTCTTATTAAATATATACATAAAATAACTAGATATGGAACATTTCCAAAATTTTTAGTAAGACAAACTTTTTTCTAATAAGGACACCGCGGCTTGACCACACCCTGAGACACAACGAATACGACTGAAACCATGGAGGAAAAGACCAAAGTACCACGAAGAAGTTCATAAGACAAATACTAAGGACAAGTCGAGAAGGACCTGAGGAAAAATAATTGCAAGAACATAAAGGAATTGGCATGGAATAGGGTTGCATTAAATCAATCCTAGTTTGAAACACTAAGCGTGTGCAGCATACATCGGCAAGATTTGTAAAGGGATGGTATGATAACTATGTTGGCGTAACCAGTCTATTGGATCAACTAAAATAGGAAACATTATCAGACCGTAGGTAGATTGTTAGACTTGATTCTTTCGATAAATTCCAAGACAATATTTTCACTGATGACATTAAAAATATTTTGCGAACTCCAAATTACTATGGTATGTACATTGGATCATAATCATAAAATTAGAGAATTGATTGCCGAACCGACAGATTCAAAATGTCCTTCTTTCCTCGTACAATTAGGGATACGATTAGTTGTAACTATAACCAATAGCATAATACATGCGTATCAATGAATGTCATAGGTAGTTGCATGTTGGCATAAGGGCTTTAAGCTAATCGACTGAGTGTTTTTGCATGCTTGCTTTGCTATTTTTATCTTTTTAAATTATGAAGTTTTGACTAGAGTATGATTACTAATTCTTTTCATGCATGATATGTAATGCATATTTGTGTGAATTCACCCCTGCATCACACCTTTATGGTGGGTTGTAGCGTGTTGCGTAGATGTAGATGCATAGCCAGGGAAACTCAAATGTATGTACATCGGGCACAACATTTGAGGCTTTACTCACCAACTCTCTGATCAAGAGAGAGAGGCGGACATGAATTGTGAGATATACTCATGAATGAAAGGGAGCTGATGGAGGTGGTAGGGAGGGCATAGACTGTAACGTCGTGTGAGGAAGGAGTGATGGATGGAAGCTCCCGAGTGAGACGATTCGGGGAAACCGAAGTTTAACGCCCCCTCTGTCTCTCCGTGGGCATTCATCCGTGACAGGAGCAGAGACTGCGGCGGAAGGTGAGCGAAGGTAGGTACTAATACGAGGGAAGTCTCCATTACCGTATAAGCGGCCGCGCCCCACCTAATTATCCCAGTCGCCCCCCTCGCTCCAAACCATGCTTCTACCTTCCTCCCTCCGTCGACTTCAAAAGTCCCTCCTCCTTTGAACCCGCTTACCAACTTTCGCTTGAAGTAACCATTTAGTGGGGATAGAGGCTTGATTCCATTCATGTCCACTCGACCTGCCCGCGCCTGACCACCTATCCTATTTTCAGAGGCGAAAAATCTCCTCGACCGCACGACTGATCGGGTGACCGCACCCTCAACCGCAAACCTTTCACTTGTATTTGCGTCAAAGGTGAGCTACAGTGTAAAACTCGTTCGTATCCTACGATTCTTTAGCTTAAACGACGACTAGCCACAAGCATTTAAGAGAATAGCGAAAAACCTTGGAGTCGAGAGGCACTCCCGATTTTTAGAGATTGGTGTTTATAGGAACTTAGAAAAAAATGCCTACTTATATTGTGCCAGGTCACAAACACTTAGTTCAAACTCAGTTATCGTACCGTGTGCTAAGATTATTATGAGTAATTATCTCTATTACAAGGGTTTCCATGGTTTTTAAGGCAGTGGACAATTTTAAACGTGATAGAATTGTCTTGGGCCCCCCTTTTACAAAATGAATTTTATTTTTAGCAAAACCATGCTATGAACTAAATGATGATTTTTTATACGATGAAGAATGATGAAGATAAAATGGAGCGATCGAGTGACAAACGAAGAAGTCTTAAGAAGAGTGGGAGAGAAGAGATGTCTACTGAAAACCTTAAAACGAGGACGGGACATCTTAATTGGCCACATCTTATGACACGATGGCCTGATGAAGATAATCGTCGAGGGAAAAGTGAACGGGTAGAATGGAAAGGGCAAGTCTTGTATGAGGTGTATGGAGCAAGTTGTGAAGGATGTATAAGAGAGGAGCTACGTCAATATGAAGTGGTGGGCCGAGAGAAGAATCGAGTGGAGGGCTGCGTCAAACCAATCCTATGATTGTTGACCGATGATGATGATGATCTAAATATTTGATAATATTATATCAATCCTCCTAAAAAAGAAAGGTAATAAAATACATCACGGTAATTAAATAAAAATCTCCATAACACAGTGCGTAAACGTATGTATGTATTGTGCAAGGTCACAAGATGAGGCTCATTTTCTTCTTTAACTGGTTTTTAAGGCAGCGGGCCAGTTTGGTGGTGACAGAATTGTTTTTAGCCGCGCTTTCTAAAAATTAAATTTGAATTTTTTAATAAACCTTATATTTGATGAATTATAATACTAAATCTATTCTATTAAAAATAAATACAATAAAATAAATCACGAAATTTGAAGAGAAATTCCCATTAAACAGTCATACACTTCTTTAAATGATGTAAATAAAGTATTTTTGCTAAAATTTCTCTCTGGGCCGCATAAATACCCGTTCTGAGCTACGAGTTGGACGCCCCTGATCTAATATACAAGCAATACACTAAGTTATCCGTTTCAGATTTAATTATAAAATATTTACATTTAGATAAAGAGCATATAGAACAATCATTTATGAAGTTTATTCTCATTTAATTATCCCGATTGACAGTTGTTTTAAAATTTTATATAAAGGTAGATACTCATACTCAGTGTGACTTTTCTTCTTCATTCAAAAACTTTAAATTCCATTCCAGCCATGCAACAAAGCAAATTATACCCTACTATTATATTACTCTGCAAATTATCATAGTTGTGTCTAATTACAAAAAATACATGCGAAAGAGGGAGAAAGATACAATTAAAGTTACAGGCTGAACTTTATGGAATTCACTCACAGCAAAAGAATTACAAGTTGATATATAAATGGCATTATCAAGGTGATTCCTTCCCCATGGATTACGCCTTGTCGTGGTGGGATTGGGGCTGGCGTGTTCCCGTGACCCCTAGAGCTGAACTGGCGGGAGCAAGTAATATTGCTCCTGGTAGGGTCCATGCCAGATAGGTCGAAGGGTAGGAGCCTGACGAAAGGTAGTCCACGTACCATACTCGCAGCGTCTGTTGCTCAGTGAGGCGGCTGTGAGAAGACGTCTGACCCCAGTGGGGCGGCCTATCAAGTGATAGTGTCACGTTAATAACACTACTGAGGTTGGCATCGGGAAAACACCTCAATTAAACTCTTCCCATGAACACAATGGACTGGAACAATAGATAATTGAATCCTGGCAACTACGGGGCCTGGGACCAAATTAGTGGGACGGGTGTAGTGCCCGGCAGCAGGGTAAGCAAGACTGCGAATCGATCTCAAGATTGATTTGTTGGGATTAAGCGAAGTAAGATGGAGAGACCAGGGGGACTTCTGGATTGAAAAGTATAGGGTTAGATACAGTGGAGGGGAAGAGAGCCAGCTGGGAGTAGCAGCTGTATTGAATGCAACATTAGGAAAAGGGTGCTGAATGTGGAACAGGTAAGCGATAGAATACTAGTTATCGAAATCAAAGCGAAGCCGGCAAATGCAGTCGTAGTAAAAGTATACATGGCGACAGGGGGACATAGAGAAGAAGAAGTAAACGAATATATGACCAGTTGGAAGAATTAATCGGGAAGGTAAAGGGCAGGAAGAGCCTAATATTTATGGGAGATTGGAACGCTGTATTAGGGGAAGGGAGGGATGGAAGTGAAGTAGGGAAGTATGGTCTGGGTGTAAGGAATGACCGGGGCGAGAAAGCAGTGGAGTTCTGTAGGAGGAATTTGACCCGTCAGTAAAACCAGTTTTAGTCAGTAAAACCACGTGTTTTACTGACTAAAACACGTGGTTTAAACACAACCCGGGGCGAATGTACACATGGAAAATGCCGGGGGATACTGGAAGGTACCAACTAGACTACATCATGATTAGGCAAAGATTCAGGAACAGCGTTAAGAACTCGCATAGTTTCCCAGGTGTAGATGCCGACTCCAACCATAACTTGGTGGTGATGAAATTTGAGATGAGACTAAAAAGGTTGAAAGTAGGAAGGAAAATAAAAAAGTGGGATGTAGGAGCACTTAGGAAGAGGAGGAAATATCAGGAGATTGTGGATAGGCGTTCAACAGAGTGAGGTGGGAAAAGTTAATTGAAATATTGCGGAAGATAGGAGTAGACTGGAGAGACAGGAGACTGATCCGGAATTTATACATGGCGCAGAAGGCGCAAGCGAGAGTAGCCGACGGATAATCGGATTGGGCCACAATAGGGAGGGGAGTTAGGCAGGGCTGTCCGTTATCGCCGATACTTTTCAACATATACTCGGAGGAAATGGTGAGAGAGGCTTGGGATGAGCTGGAGGCTGGAGTAAAGGTCGAGGGGAAATTGATAAGATCAGTGAGGTTTGCGGGTGTCCAAGCGCTAGTCAGCCGATCAGCCCGTAGCTTACAAAAAATACAGGATGCGTTGCAGGGACAGTGCGAAAGATACGGGATGAAGATAAACCAGAAGAAAACGAAAGTAATGCGATTTTATAGAACAAAAAGGGCCAGTTTAACAATAAAAGTTGGAGGTCTGAAGCTAGAGCAGGTAGAGCAATTTAGCTATCTAGGTAGTGTTTTGGACGAAAAAGAGTATAGCAGCACTGAAGTGAGAACGAGAATTGCATTGGCAAAAGAAGCTTTTACTCGTAGACGTGAACTAATGACAGGGGCGTTGAGTAGGGAAGTGAAGAAAAGACTAGTGAAAAGTTTAATATGGAGCGTTGCACTATATGGGGCGGAAACGTGGGCTTTGCGAAAAGAAGATGAAAATAGACTCAGGGCTTTTGAAATGTGGGTGTGGAGAAGGATGGAGAAAGTAAAGTGGGTCGAAAAGAAAACGAACGACGAAGTGCTAGAATTGGTAGGAGAGGAAATAAATTTGATAGATGAAATTAGGAGAAGGCAGAAGGTGTGGATGGAAAAGGTAATAAAAAGGGATGGCGCTTTGAGAAGATGATTGAGGGAAGAGCGTTGGGTAAGCGGGGAAGAGGGAGGAGAAGAACGGGTAGCTTGGATGGAATGATGGGTGTCAGGAGGTAAGACGGGCTGAAGAGGGACTTCGCGTGAAAATTAGGGGGTGGGAAGAATTAAATGTCCATTTAAACCTACCTTCACCGGTAGAATACTAATGATAATAATAATAATCAAGGTGATATGACATTTGTAAGTCGATTGATCAACCTCGATAATTTCATTACGCAATCGTGGCGGGTAGAAATAAAGTGCGGAACGTACCAACCTGTATTTCTTTTCTATAGAGAAAGGGAGAGATGTGCGCAAGCAAAAAAGAAACGGAACGAATGGTTAACTGAATCCATCGCAGTGCGTCGCTAGGAGAACCGAGTACGGTGAACAGAAGGTATGGACATGAGAGAAGGAGAGTTTCGAGGGAAGAGATGCAATTGAACTGTTGGGAACGGAAAGCGAGTGTAGTACGTGAAATGAAGTAGACAATGGATGTGCCTCATATTGTCCTCCTGTGCCACAAAGGCGGTCCTTGTGTTCGACATGAGGAAACCCCCAAGTATTATCATCTGTAACCGGGACTCGAGGAGCTGAAACTCACTGTCGCTAAGCCATAACACGAGAGACATCACACAAACTGAAGCGGTGGAAACTTTTCGCGAGAACAATCTCTTCGCGTCCCTCTACTACGGTAACAGGAAAGACAAAGTGGCTGAAATGTGCTCGCTGGTGTTCAAGATTCTGCTTATTCCGACACATTCATTTTCAGTATCACAGGCTAAAATATTCGTACTTGCAAATGCCCTTTTTTGATGAGCAGAGGCTGATCGGGTTGGTGTGGTGACTAGAGTATTGGCCTCCCATTCCAAAGGCTCGGGTTCGAATCCATGGAGAGTAAGAGATTCTTCATTGTAACATAGGTGTCTACTTAAATGCGGTTGGAGAATGGTTCTGGTTGAATATTTCTTACGTCGGATGATTTCATACGCCGTTCCCTAAAAGATTTCCTATCTCTGCCTAAATAACCAACCTTGATGGCATAATATGTAGGATGCCCGAAACACACAAGCAAGTAAGGGACGAAAAAAGGCTGGGAGCTTTGGATTTCTCGGTATATAAAAGGATGGGGAAGGTAAGCTGGGTCGAGAAGACGAGGGAAGGAGTGCTATATCTGTTGGATAAGGAAGGAAGTGGCTGTAAGAAATTCGGAGGCGGAAAGTTGGATGGAGGGAATATTGACAGACGACAGGCAATTGAGAGTGATTGCTATTAAGGGGACAACAGTGGTTAAGAGAGGGATAGGGAGGAAACGAATATGTATTATGAGAAACATGTGAAAAAGGAAAAGATTAGTTGTGTTTAAGGAAAATATAAGGGGCCCAACGTTATTGTCTGAGTGTTGATAATGATTCTATGGAGAGGAAAACAGCACAGCTAAGATGTAGAGTAAAAGGAATAATCCAAGCCGAGGTGTTGGTTTATGAATCATAAACCGTTCAAGAACATGCCATTAAAATGTTAACACCATAATGATAATCAATACACTTATGATAATGACGATTGTTATCGACTCTTCGGATAAAAATAATCACTCATACCTAATATTCAGATTCTAATTCTCTATAATATGTTTTGAATCATTCCAGGAAATTACAGTCACAAAAAACACACAGAGACATTGAAATACCTTAAACCCTCTGCTCAGGAATATTTTAAAACGGAGACATAACTTTTAATTGTGACGGTTAAGCTTTTATTTCCAGACTGGGGAAATGGAGGAAATAATTAAACATTTTATTGAAGCTCTGAGAAAATTGCGATTCATCTTAATTTTTCTTAAGTCTGGGCCATAAAGTCTGTCGAAACAATTAATTATTAGGGTTTCATTACGAAAGGCGATCAACTTTCGATCCATTCATTCAATTTCATTTTTTTCTGCGCAAAGTTTCATTCAGAAGCATATCTCCGTAAATGAATTATCTGATTATTAATGAAAGAGTCGTAAAGGATCATATAGTATAATGACAAAAGTTATAACGAAATTTAAGGCCGAAAAAGAATTAATATCGAGCCTTATGACATCATGGAAAGTAATATTTTCAAACATTTAACGTTCCACAAATAAGAAGAGCTAAAACATACGATATTACTTTGGGAACTTAAAGAAGAAACGTAACTCTCCATCCCCTGGAAATACATTTTTAATACTCTTACTATTTCACCTCATAGAATAGTTAGTGTACATTGACATGGAATTTGGAAGGAAAAAGGAAATGGAAAGTTTTCAGAACATTTTACACTTTTGGTCATGTTGCATTTAAAATCAACAAGAGATTCTATTTAATCAACAACAATCTTCACCGGATCAACTCGCCTTATTATATACCATATGATAAATGTTTCGTTCCTTCCAATGTGAGCAAAACCCAGAGAAAAGAATTGGCCACTCAATACTCAATCACGAAAAATTAAGGAATGCAAATTTCTAAATGACCTGTTTAATTGGATCGATTTTACAGAAAAGATGCACAAACATACAATCATAAATTTTCATAAAGTCAAGCCGGAAGTCGTTCTCATCTCCTTGATAACTCATTCTCGAACACAACTCACCGATTATACGTTCAACAGTGGCTTCTTAAATTACGTGCGCTTCCAGTACTTCTCATGTTGAACTTTCGGTCATCAGTATTTTTTTCTTTCACGGCCACTCTCTAAAATCATTTGCTCAGCTTCCGTCATTTCATTGTTTATTCGGCTGTCACACATGTCTTCTAGATAAGCGAATACATTATCTATTCCTTTCGATCCTCTACAGTCTACCGTCTTATTTTTTCTACCTTTCTCTCCTTTTTTAACAAAAATGTAGCTCATGATGACGAACATTCACGCTTAATCTGTGTTGGTCAAGGGTCACTTTCCTTCAAGTTGTTACACTATAAAATAAAATACTGAAAGATAACAGATAATAATAAATTATAGGCACCTAGGATTTGATAGACTGCCAAATTAATCTTTGCCTCTTTTATTTATTCTTCCTTTTACAATTTTCGTAACTTGAAATAATTTTAAAGTTTCATTTGCCGATTACTTATAAAATTGAACCTAAGTTTGTTCTCAGCTTACTCCCAAAATTCCGTTTTAATTTCATTATCCTACCTTGATGCAATACAATCCTAATAGTAGGCTGCTATAAAAGATAAATATATATGTGTGGATGGCTTTTCGGGAGTTTAGATCCTTGTGAAAAAACATTTTTTTTTTTCATTTTCACAAGGTTAGTAACTGCCAATTTCCCCTAAAAGAAATTCATCTTTAAAGAACTTAAAGCCCTGAAGAAAAAAATATATATTTTCCGAAACGTTGGCCAAAAGTTAAAATTTATTTCATTTTCACAAGGACCTAAACTCCCGAAAAACCAACCCTATACTTAAAAAAAGAGGTCTGGAATTCAACTTATCGATAAATATAGAGTAATGACAGTCTATTTTGCTGAAGCCAGGAGATCAGACGTCTAGTACATACACATAGGCCATTGGTGGGATTTGGCACGAAGTGTGGTTTATAATTTTGAGCTATGGTACTCTATTCATATTTCCGGGTTTTCTTCCATGTTACCTGGTTTGATGACAACGCTTTCATTGACTATCTTGTCACCGTCTTCAGGTCGAAGGTAGGACCTTACACCTTCACAGAATTCACCTTCGATCTGAAGAGACTGGCAGCATAGTCAGTGAAACCATAGTCATCAAACCAACAAACGCGGAGGAAAAGCCTGAATCATGCAGACAGCACCAAACCTATCCCGTGGAAACCTTGGATCTAGCATTGAGCAGTAGCATACCGACGGGGGGGAAGGGGGGGCGTTAAACCTCCCAAAAAACATTTCCGTAATTTACTGTATTTTATATATTTTGCACTGGCATTTAGAACTTTGTTTTGGACTAAAATATGCAGTTGAATTGTCTTTACAAATAAAATAAAATGTTAATTCAATATTGTCTTAGTGAATAATAATTACCATTTTATGATGATGTACATAATTATTAATGAAACCTCCAGATGAAAATCCTGCGTACGCCACTGGCATTGAGCTATAGCAAATAATATCTATAAATTAAAGTATTTGAGTTTTCCTAATGCATATTTCAACTCCTCAGCCTCCAAAGCCTCAATATATTATTTAGTACTATTACCAGAATCTATCTTAGGATAATTTTGCAAGAAACAGCAAGGGATTGCTCTGAGTGACGTGCGAAGAATGCTAAAATTTTTTCGATCCATTCGCAATTTTCAAAACACTACTGCCTCTTTCCATGAGCAACGCCAAAAACCTCATCTCAAAGTTGACAATATCCGGCTAAATTTATTCCATCTTTCCTTGATTAAATTTTTATACTCAGCAGTAAGCGGAAAAGCAAAATATGCGTGAAGACGAGCGTAAAAAAATGTTCTCACCCTCTTTTCACTTTGCTATCTTAATTTTCATTCATGCCAAAAATTTCGCATATATCATTTGCCATCCACATTTCACACTATATTTTTCTGTCTCACACAATAATATTTCATCACTGATACTTCGGCACAGCATCCTCCAACATAACATAATAAAGTGTCTGGCACCTTTGCAATATTCAGCGCTTAACAGTGATCGATCAGGTTGGGCCACAGATATAGAGATACTGGGAGTCGATGGGCTGTACGTACCGTCCAAATAATCCACTAGTAAGGCTTTAGTCAATGAACCGTCCCATTCCCTGACCTTACTCTACAGCTCTAACCTTATAAGCTGTAGATACTAAATGGTTTTTCCCACACTGAGTACTCTAGTATTATGACGTTAACCTCAGCAAATTTTCGGCATATTAGTCTGCCTTTCAAAATCATTATTCCATTCCTTATCCATCATCACTCACTGAGCATAACCGACCTTCGACATCCCATCATGCGTCAATACGTTTAGCGGTAAGATTTTCCCGTCCCTACTATTTTTACTAGGTATATTTTACATTTTATTTTAAATTTAAATTTATTTTAAATATAAACTTATACTATTTTATGCTAGGCATAACTTTAATGTACCCGTTCGTTCACCCCTCCACCCAACTTATTGACCTATCCATTCCCATACTCTGCTCCTAAACCCTTCTAATAATATTTTTTCTTCCTATTATCTGCATTTTCACCCTTCTAACGGAGTCATGCAAAAACTACTCTGGGGTTATAATTCATTATGAATTGCCAATCATTGACATTTATTTTTATTCACTTGATTTTTCTGAAATTTAAACTAAACACACCAGATCGTTTTTGACCTTTATAATTTTAAGTACCTCAACCATACGTATCAGAACGAGCTCACTTCGCAGCTCTAAATTATCAGTTATTCATTGAGGGGATATTTAAAATACCACTTTGTGCAAGTGAGCTTAGGTCAAAATTAATGAATGTGTCTCACATTTCCTATCGGAAAAATCTGTTCATCACACAAAGGTACTCGGTGTTGCTGTTATTTGGGGGAGGAAACCAACAGCTTAGGTCATTTGCTGCGTTTAGGATAGGCGGGTAAATGAGTAGAAAGGGTGGCCCAGGCGGCAGGATTGGTACGCACTTGACAAAAGGCGGCAAGGGGTCCACGGTGGTCCATCCTAAAAGAATATTTTGCCAAATATCGGGATTTTAACGCGTCCCATGGGGATGGGAGGCAAGAACACAAACCACCACACCAACCCAACCTCCACAGGTATTCGCTCCAAAGGCAAATGATAATTCTTCTTTCACATATGGTAACTCAGTCCGAAGCCTTCAGAATTGCTCAGCTCATTGTCAAAGAAAGGGGAAAGAAGACTATGAGGCTTGGTCTTCTTTTCAGGATGTTTCCCCTGAAGCTATAGAATAACGCGGTCTTTCACCCGATTCCCTCTTATGTGAACAACATAAAATCCGTCCCATTTTAGGACAAAAGCTCGGAATATTCGAAGCATAAACGGGAAGAAATATCATCGAAATCCCTTCAGAAAATTAAATAAGCTTTAACTATTTTGTTTATTCTTCGTCCCAATTCATGAGAGGTGGAGCAACGAACCCCAGATGCAGATACTTTCGAGAAAATTCCAGATACGTGCTTAAGGCCTTGTTTTGTTGATGTACATGCTTCGCTGAATTTTATCGGCAAATAAATCCATTCACTGCATCTGGTCCATTGAAACCTCATGGCTCTAGACGAATTTTAAAGACTTTAGGACGCATTACTTCAAATTTTGGCAGCACACAAACTTTTAACAAAAGAATAAAATTATAACACCCAGGTCATTAAGATGAAGGTACAATGCAAATTGCTATGAAGAAGTAAACCTGGAAAGTATTTTTGTCCATTTATTTTCCTGATTCATGATTTTGAAAGGCTCAAAATTCAATCCTGACATCCGCTTAAATGTTCAAATATAACATTAGATCTTGCATGAATATTCTTTTTCTCATAGTCCAATGATTTGGAGGCAAACTAAAGCGGCACGACGACTGCAGACAGAGAGTTTTATGCTTTAAATTTTCTACTGAGGTATAAGTGTTATAATTAGGAAAGTTAAATCACCAATTACTATCTTATAAATCATCGCTTTTTGAGGCAACTACCAAAGCAATTTGCAAGCTAATTTATTAAATCTTTTTTTAATAAATATTTTCAAAAAATCCTTGGGTGAGCCCATTGCTTTTTAGAAGGAATTCTTCTGTATAAAATTATCTCCTTCATACTTATTGTACGCTTTATCTCATTTAAGTTGAAATCCGACCCGAAGTCAGCTCATAGAAATCAAGAAATTCATAGGTAGAGACATTAAGAATGTTTTACGCGATGCCCGATCCAGCACAAGACCCAGTGAGCTAACCGCTACTTGATATTGAGTACGGAATCTAGCATGATTGGAACCATGCAAGGAGGTTTCACACGATCACTGAACTCGTGCTTGCTATGAAGTGGTATTCCATTCTAGAAAAGATCGCATAACGAATGATACGTGATGTGATTGGTCGACGGCCACTGGACGACTGGCCTACTGGGAGAGTAGCAGACTAGTAACGCATCAAATATGAAGTCAAGTAACTCAGCGAGTATGATAGCGATCATACTTGTTAGCCTCCAGTATTTTGTACCACACGATACTGGAAGTATACCATAGGAGCGAGTATCCACGTCCTTGAGCTGGACAAGAAACGGGTGTGAAACGGGTTTAGGGCATGTTAATTTCAAAACTATCCAATATGCGTAATTATTGGATATCATACACGGTAATGGACAAGGAGAATCACGAAATGTATTAATTTTTCCCTATCTATACCCGTTAATTTACCATACATGAACTAACTTTTTTTCGTGAAGAGTACAAATGTTAAAAGAGCACTGCTCATCAATGTAAATGTATTCGATAATTTTCTACGGTAAATTTAACAAAGCTATAACTGCAAATGTTTCCCTCATCTGATTTCTTGGATACCAAGTAGTTCTTAAAAGTGGACGAAAAGGAATATTTTGGATAGAGGAATAGAGGAAGAAATAAGCCGATTTGAAATAGAAGGAAATTGGGTAGCTATTAGATGAATGATATGAAAACAATCAGTCAAAACAATAACCCGCGAGAGACTATAACTCAATTAATCATCATTACCGTTGTCAACATCCATTTTTATCAACTAATAAAAAGCCTATAGCGATGAATAAGGTATAACTAATATTTTACCGGGATTCTTAACCGACCTTTGATATAGAATACTAAATTAAAGCTGGAACACATTATCTTTTCATAACACAGTTAAAAGAAAACTCTTTTAGACAAAAGTACAATAAGTCAAGAACTCAAATCACTTTTCAAATTTAGTTTTCGAATTCAGTTATATTTGGTCCCCATGGAGACGATGTAAATAAACAACGAAGAAAAAGTATTAATTCCGGCTGGAGACATGCATGTTTCTTTCAATGGTGCAAATAAATACCTAACACGAAGACAAAAATATTTCCTGGGAGTATTTGTTTTTAACTTGATAACAACCGAAAGACCGGGTTATTTACTCGACTACTTCGCTACTCGGCCATCCCCAGACTCTCACCCAAATACAAGGAGCCAAAACTTAAAACTTAATTTTTTTATCATCCCTCTCACCGGACTACTACCTTCCAAAAATCTTTTACTGTTACCGCAATAGATTTTTGGAACTCCCTCCCCACAAATATTAGAAATGTCCCGAAAATTACCATTTTTAAGTCGCTACTGTATAAACATTTACTCACATACCCCAACTGATCACCATATTCTTCTGTTATTTTGTACGAAATGTACGACATGACACCATATGTATCCCTCATGTATTTTCCCTAGTTATTTTTTCATATTACACTTTATGTACGTACGTACTCGCTCTGACCATTGCAAATACCTTACTTGAACGTACTCTTATTGTTGTTCTTAGGTGGCTTTGCCACAGAACATAAATAAATATAAATATAATAAAACACAATGTAAATTATAAAATTATTCACATTTTATACACTGTAATTGCTATTTTGTGCTTATAATTCCTATTTTAACTAGCCAGAAAAAGGATAAAGTTTTTTTTTGGAATGGGGTGGGAGGTTGAAAGCGCTAAATTTCGCACAGGTTTACTGGTACATATACATTGATTTTGTCATCATCCCTTTTTTATGCTAATACGAAGCCTATAGTGATGAATAATGTGGCAGTGGTAGGATTTTTTAACGACCTCGACATAAGGGTCTCTACTGGGTGAGACTCGAGCTCACTAAATACACTATGCACCTTTAACTTCTAACATAAGATATCGCTTGTACGCATTTATAAAACACAAGTATTTGCCTACATACGCGCGAAATGTCCAGAAAACTTAACTTCACCCGGTACCTTGGTGAGACTTGGTTTCTCTGAAGATAGCAAGGCTTAACGTTAGCGAAACGATGAGATAAGGAACAGTGTAATATTATATCTCATGATATCCAACGTGTCCGCGAGTCACAAAAGTTTAGTTCAGTTAGTTGGGCAGGCCTTTAGGTTGAGGATCTGTGTATTCATGAGAGGATTAGGGATAAGGTAAGGGATGCATTTACTTTCCATATCCTAGTATATGGTCTTGAAATGATTGGTACATCTACATCTATATAATACCCTGCAAGCGACCATAAAGGTGTGTGGCAGGGGGTGAATTCTCACCAAACATGCATATCATGCATAAAAAAGGATTAGTATTTATATACTGTTCTAAACTACACTATTTAAAAAATATAAAAATAGCAAAGCAAGCATGCAAAAACATGCTGTTAGTTGGGTTAGCTTTAAGTCCTTATGCAGTTACCAATGTTATCCATAGCTACACTCGTACTGGATATATTTACCGCTTTTCATATCCCTAATTGTACGAAGAAAAAAGGACATTTCGAATCTGTCAGTTCGGTAATCAATTCTCTAATTTTGTGATTATGGTCCAGTCTACCATAGTAAGTTGGGGTTCGCAAAATATTTTTAACGTCATCACTGAACATATAATCGTAGAATTTATTTAAGTCAAATTTTCAACCTGCGATCTGACAATGATTCCCATTTTAATTTATTTAATAGACTGATTACGCTTATAAGGTTATCGTACTCTACCTTTACAACTATTGCCGATCTTCGCTGCACACGTTTAAGTTCACTATTTAGGCCGATTTCGTAGGGATTCCATATACTGGCAGAATACTCCAAATGAGGTATAGCAAGGGAAAAGTAGCTGATTTTTCGTACATGATCGTCACATTTACCCAGTACTCTTTTGACGAATCCCAGTTTACGTATCGCTTTACCCATTATTTTACGTATGTGTTTACCCCAGGAAATATCATGTTTCAGTCTTATTCCAAGATATTTAATGGATTCCACGTTTGTTAATTCATTATTACTTATTTTGTAAGTGCTAGGAGGAGAGCCAATCTTTTTCCAAAAATTCATTTAATTACAAGACATTTTTTTAAAGTTTAATTCTAACTGCCATGTATTACACCAATTTTCAATTGCTTGTAGGTCATCATTTAAATATTCTTTATCGTTTGGGCATAGAATTTCCCTGTACACTACTGCGTCATCGGCAAATAGACGAAGCTTACTTTTTACCACCTTACTGATATCATTTATGTACAAAAGGAACAGGAGTGGACCTATCACACTACCTTGTGGGACACCCAAAGTGACTTTAATTGCCAGTGAAATTACACCATCCAAAACAACCCTTTTCACCCGATCATGCAGAAAATCATTAATCCATGATATAATGTTAATGTCTAACCCATAAGATTTTAATTTTCAGATTAGTTTGCTATGAGACACCTTGTCAAAATCTTTCTTGAAATCGAGAAATATTGCATCCACTGGAATACTATTACTACTAAAATATCGTGGGAAAAGAGAGCAAGTTGAGTTTCACATGATCTGCTCTTCCGGAAGCAATGCTGAACATTGGAAAATAAATTCTGGCTATCTAGGTGTCCGACAATTATATGTTCCAGCACCTTGCATGAAATGGATGTGAGGGATACATGGTAAAATTAATCCAAAACGCAATGGCAACCTATCACTACAAATCTTTCCTATTTCACACTCTAGCATCATTTACTTTTCCCAGCTTCATTCCTACAACATTGCCATATCCGTTCGAAAATATTTTCTCCCGAATAAAATTATCACTTATCCTGTAATTCCAAATTTATCTTACATCCTTATCATTATTTTTACTTCTTTGTGAGCATTTCTTTCACAACTGCTAATATCTTGATTCCTGTTAACCAAATATTTTCATCTAAAATGAAACGTGGATAAATTAATGAATCTTTACTCTCCAATTAAGCTTCGCTCTTGCCTTTCTTCGCAGTTGGTATTTTAGCCAGTATTTATTTATTCGAGTGAAGCGCAATTTATGGAAAGGCAAATACGTTCTGATATCACGACTACATTGCTGGCTAAAAATTATTCCTTGAGATGGGCAGGCTTAATTTAAATTTCCTACTTCCATTAAGGATATCATCATTCCTTCTGGTCCAAATGAGATCGGGACGGAAAACTTGGCAAATTCATTAGTGAAGAAAAGACAAAAATTATCTTTTTTTAAGGAGGAGACGGGAGATGGAAGAAAACATTTGCACCAGCGGCGCAGCTTATAACTCTTGGTCTGTAGCCTGCGACCCCTTCACGGTCAGACTTTATATTATGGCCGGGAATCTTCCATGTGCCCGCATTTAACTCGCGCTTCGCTAATATTCGACTTCTTCCATCTCATTTCAAGTCTCCTCTCTCTTTCGCTATATCCCCCTCCCTCTGCGGCCTCATTTCTCCGCTATAAAGTCACCCCTAATCCGTTCCGCGAAAGGATTAAACGGAGATGACGCCGAGGTTTTACAGGGGCTCAGGCGTCCGTCATTAGCAATTCGGACGCAAAATGGAACGCGTCGCCTACCCAAGTCCTTCAACTTCGAGCTTAATTCCAGGCATAACTGGAAGAGCTGGATACAATCCAGAGCCAACGCCTGTTTCAATATCAAGCCGTATAAGTAACTTATTATATTGAGCAAAGGGGTCAGAATGTATGTACATACATTCACAATGACGGAAGTGCCATCACGGCTGATTTGAAAAGCCAGGCAGGCCATCTTGGTCGGCACGGAAATAGCTTTTCTCTCAGTAAACCTTAGATCAGTAAGATGAAAATTTTGAATGCATTACTAAAGTTCGTCAAATAAATGTAGGTCGAATATGTAGTCCAAATAGTTTAATTTCGAGACAGTTTTACTTTAATGGGAATCTTCATCAGACCGCAGGTCACAATATAGACTCAATCTCTTAAGTAATATCCAACACGATATTCAACACGTTATTTCTACTGATGATGTTTAGCACATTTTGCGTCTTGTCTTGCCTCGTCTTTCCTTGCACTATTAGGGATCTGATTAGTCGTTATTATATTTAATAACAGGTATATACACATGTTGATGAATAGGTAGCCTAGATAGTTTTATGTTGGTATATAGACTTTTAGCTAAACCAACTAACAGCACTTTATATATGCTTGCTCTGCTCTTTAAAACATTTTTAAATGCCCATAGTTCAGCTAAATGTAGCGACTAATCCTCCTTAAGCATACTGATCACGGCATGTAAGGTGAAATTCGCCCTCTGCCACACAACTTTATGGTGGATTTAAGAACATTATGTAGGTGTAGATAAGGAAATTAATTAACTCTCAGTGACATCGAATACATAAATACCTCCCTAAAATAGCTTAAGAAAGATTAATAGACGTCAATGTGATAAATTTTATGCAAGATTTCATTCTTATTAACATTTTAATACACATGCAATCTTCATAAAAGGCAATGTTTTGTGCCGAAAAGGTGGGGCCTAATCTTTACCAATCTTTCCCAAGCACCCCAATGTTGGCTTCATTGCCATCAGTAGCACGTGTATGTCATCTCCAGTGCTTTCTAACCTCCTTGCTATTAGGAGGATGCATCTTCCCTGCTCCTAATCCCTGAACCTAACACTTAGGTTCCAGCTAACATACATGCAAACATTAAAAGTTAGGGTCAATTCAATGTGTCTTTTGCTAATGCTGGGCATAAATAAAGAGCTCTAAAACTTACCATAAAAAACATCAAAGGGATAACAAAAAAACATTTGTACCTTTCCACTTTCGTAGAAACTTCTGTAAATGATCAGCGTACAACATTGTCTCAGACGAAGCAAAACTAATAGCAAAAAAATAGTTCGATACTCCCCACGACTAAATAGGAAAACCATTGAAATCGCCAAAAATTTGGATAATTTCAGCAGAGAAAACGGATACACGCTTCCCAGTACCTTCAAACGCGTGTGCTGGAACAATAGCCAATCACAGCGCACCTGACCTCTGTGAGAACATTTTCCATAGCCATGATAACCTCACAGAGGTCATTTTCCATATACCTGAATCTTCAAGTTCATCACACCGCTTCCGCGGTTCACAACGAGAATGTTCCGCTTAGTTTTGAATAATTCGGCAAACGTTTGTGTAAGAAAGAGTAATGAATGAGAGGAAAGTGTAGGAAAAAATAAGGAGTCTTCCTTTCACGCCTGGTTTTAATCAACTACGCCTTATTCAGAATGGCAGAAAACAAGGTAATAGCGTTGCGTTATATGATGATTTTCAGAAGACTTCTATTTTCTCCCTCCCAACATTCTCAGGAATTCTTTATTAGTTACTCAGTCGATCCATTTTAACCCCATCGCTCTTCTGCAGAACCACATTTGGAAAGATCCTAGCCTTGACTTATCTTCAGTTTATATCATATACGCTCCTATACGATGTAGAAGCGTGTTCCAGACCTAATGTCCCAATCAAGCGCGTTCTTATCTCCAAGGCTATTTCCGGCTGTAATTGGATTCTTCTATGCCCTCTTCAAATGTGCTATTCTACTGACTATTTCCGTCTTTCGTCACTCATCGCTAGTAATTAGGTTTCTCATATAGCAATACTCGCTCACTTTATTAGCGATTTTGCTATTTATTGCGACTTCAGCAATGGTGTGGGCTACTACTCTTCTACTGCATACAATTAGCTTAGTTTTCTATGTATTGTCCTACCGTTCGAACACTCAGGAGGTATAGGCAATAAGTTCAATAAAATGTTCAACATTGATCCTACAACCACTTACTAAAGTATCTACGCGGGCACATTTTATGCGCGTAAACCTTTATAAGAACGTCACATTTTTTGGATTATTGATAGTTGCCCTAAGTAGGTTTTGGTAATGTGTATATTAATATGGTAATGTGTGATGATCTCCAGAGTATTCTACAATGACTTAATTTTCACGAGCTTTGTAAGCAAACAGCGTAAAGCCCCGCGTAGTCTGCATTCAACATTACAGAAATCGATCAGATCTACATCTACTTACCACCATTCGGTCCTCCATGAGGATATGTGGCAGGGGGTGAAAGACTGCTTCTATAACTTTCATAAATATCAATCATAACTCAACTACGTCTCGATAATCAGAAATATCGTTCATTCCGGGGGTTGAAAAATTATTAGAAAGGAAATAAAATGGGTTTCTGAAACATAAGCTATTCATAAATTCCATTTTCATATATAGAAATAAATATTCGCTATAATGACGACGGTGAAAGTAAACAACAAACAATTGGCATGTAAAAACACGAATATTAAAGATGTGGAGTTTAACGAATAATGGAATCTTAATGGCTTGATTCCGGTCTCGGGAATTGTCTAAAGGGCTTAATTAAAAGGGATGCCTGCACTCCCACACGGTCCCCGCGCCCAGAATGAAGGAGGTTTAGGAATCAGTCTCGGTTGTAGTGAATGCAGATAGGCTTCTGGAAGATTGAGGACGAAGGACCCCTTTTTGTTGGACTAATTCGTAGCTGTCATTGGACAAAAGGAAGCCTTAAGGGGTATTCGAATAGACAAAAGGGAGGATACCAGACCAAGAACGCAAGGAAAGACAAGTATAAAAACTAATGACGTCTCTCTACGTTATTAAGCATTGCGTTGCATACTTTATGAGCCTGATATCTGAATTAAAATTTAAATTTTAGGGTTTCTTAATAATCTTGGATGGAGTAGGATAAAGTAAACTTGACAGGTTACAAAAAATGAGAAATTTGTAGCACATGTACGGGAAAGGGAATGGTTTGGAAAGAAGGAAATGTGATTAGAAGAGAGAAAAATGGATTGATAAGTCATAAGGAGGTAATGTGATGCCCAGTTAGTACTCTAGGAAAGAATCCTATGTAAAGTTATAAAGTAGAGAAATAAGGGAACGTTTTTCGAGAAAGTTAGGACATAAAATACGAAGAACCGCCTAAAACAATAAAGAAAAAAGTAAACACAGCTGGAAAAATGTACATTTCATTGAAAGTTATTTACGCAGGTAACAGTCCCTTTGAGTTAAAAAAATCAACTTATTTCAACGGGAGCTATCATAAAAAAGTCTGGACTTAGGTTTCTAAGAAATCTTAAAAGTCGCCAGGTATTTCCTGTGGGTTAGCGTATATCAGTCTTTGGAAGATACTGATTCTATATCTCAGAAGTTTAGTAATGTAAACAATTTTTAAAAATATGTCTTTAGGAGAACATTGAACGGAAATGGCTAACCATTTTAAACCCGCAATGAGAGGATTTTGTTGAAATAGGTTTTTGATGACAGAATTTTATAACTGAGTTTGGTAGTGCAATTGTCACATGCAAACCTCTACATTCTACAAAACTCAAAAATCTACACAAATAATAAGAATATTTATGATGAATCCGAAAAAACTAATGTCGGCTGAAGCAGAATAGGAATTTCTCCCGTGAAAACCTGGAGGCTTAACCTGGGATATTACAAACTAGAGCCAAAAAGAAGCCAAATCTCCTTGTATTATTTTACCTTTTTCTAAATATCAATTTTACTACTTTATCACACCGTAAAAGTTCAAATGCGATCTTAATGAATTTTAAGAGATTCTGTTTGTGAGAGTATATTTGTATTTCTTCATTGAGGATATAGTCCACATTGAAAATGAAATGCATCGTGAGGTCTTCAGAATACAAAATAAAAGGAAAATAAGAAGTCGTTTCAGGCGTATCTTTGTGGAAGTTATTAATATGCATAATGAAACTCAATGGTAATACTCCACACTGATAGTGTGGAGTATTACCATTGAGTTTCATTGTGCATAAAAGGAAAAAAACAGCATTGAAAAGAAGTACACTCTTTTGCAATCTATATCATTCTGGAACACAAATATAAAAAGCTATGAAAACGTGTTACCAATATAAATAGAAATATTAGGAATAATGCACCCACAGGCCAAATATCACTTATCACTGAAAATCATCATCATTTGTCAACAATCTTAGGATTGGTTTGACCCAGCCCTACACTCGATTCTTCTATCGACCAACCTCTTCATATTGACGTAATTCCTCTCATGTACACCCTATTGACGTAATTCCTCTCCTTTACATCCTTACTGAAAATCGCGAGCAAAAATGAAAAACCAGTTCACCAACATCAAAATTAGCTTATGATCAGAACTCGAAAACAATTGATTCTTTGTTTTCCGGGTTGGGTGTTCGTAGTATCTTTACACCTTTTATGTCTCTGATCCACGAAGATAGTTTAAGAAAGTTTCTACTCGAATTTCCCATTTTCTACGTATTCATCTTTTTTTTTTACAACCTCCACCAACTGCTCCATCTATATTATCCTTTTCCATTCTTCCCGTTTCTTTATACCTACATGATTTTCACAATCAGGCCATGATGTCTCAAAACGTGGCCGATTAATTTCTCCCGTATTCTTCTTAAAGCATACGTCAGACTTCCCTATCCCCCACTCTCCTCGGGACAACAACCACTTCCTCTTCTCGTTTCACTTCATCCAATCGCTTCAACTACATAATTTTCCTATAGCACCATATTAATTGGTAATTATTTACTATTTTTATTATTGAATATAAATTTTCTACATTTTAAAAATGGTCTGCGAGTTTACTTTGTGGAATTGGGACATAATTTGTCGTTCCCAGTGGTGGCGTGGTTAAGTAAGTGGATGTGTGTGCTCGTCAGCTGTTAAATTGTTAAAATACCCCGATGTAAACGCCACAAGTGCTGTTTTCGGTGGATTGGAAAATTTAAAAAAAATGTATCAAAATTATAATTGTTTCTAATCAACACCTTTTATCAAACTTTCAACTCGACCGGTTTCGAGTGTCAAGAGTTACCATCAATCTATTTCCTCCCTCAATCACTTTCTTTTCCTTCCCCACCACCTCAAGCACTTTTTCATTCGTCTTCTTTTCTACTCACCTTAACTTCTTCCATTCTCCTCCACACCCACATCTCAAAAGTACTAAACAAATATAATTCTTCTTTTCTCAAAGGCTATGCTTCCGTTGCAAAGCGTGACGATGACCAAAAAAGACCTAAGCCGGTCGAGTTGCAAGTATAGCTAAAGGAGTGGAATACAAACAAGTATGCTTCGGCACATTATTAGTTTTCAGCTGGTTATGGTATGCTTTGTCGGACAACAAAGTCTTTCTATGCGATATTCTATTCTATAAGATATATACTAAACGATTTCTATATTTCAAAGGATGTCCTGTTTTAGTCCCGCATAGTTGCTATCCTCCATTATTTCATCCGAACTAATCATTTTTCTTCTCCCACTTACCCGCCTGCCTGACATTCTTTCCCCTATCACATCCTTCAAAATACTCTCATCCCATTAAATCTGCTCCATCCAGACCTTCGTCACTCAGGTCTTCCACCAAGATCTTCAATCTATTTCCTTTCCTTCCCCACCATCTCCAGAACTTCTTAGTTCGTCTTCCTTTCTACTCACCTTACCTCCTCCATCCTCCACCATACTCACATTTCGAAAGTTCTAAGTTTATTTTTATCTTCTTTCCTCAAAGTCTACGTTTCTGCACCGTAATATCACGATCCAAATTAGAATTTTCATCAGACTTTTTTTACGTCCCTACTCAAGTATTTCCCAACGCAACGCCACTTCGAACCTGCTATACAACTTTTCTTCCAGCATACTGCTCATACTGGATTTCTCCAATTTATCTGATTCTTGACCTATGAATTTTAAATTTAAACCCGCCCGTCTTTTCTTTGGAAAATCTCATCACCTTAGCGTTAATGAATTTATTTATTCAGTGATTTTATTGGTAATAAAAAAATAAAATTTTGCATATAATTATAACTAAATATTTATGGATTCAATGCTAGAATTGAAGAGTGTAGGCCACGTTTAGAAGATATTCATTTACCTTTTCTGATCTTCGTTTAACGCTCTCCCAAATCCTTATCGTTTATTCTACAGTACACACGCTTATCCCATTAATTTTACATCGGATATGATGGAATAAAATCATTTTCCGCGACGCATGGCGTATAAGCCATCTTTCCTACACGTGTGATCGAATTAAATTTCTACATACTGAGCACAAAAGCGACAACAATTGTTGACGCCAATGAGGAAAACAATGTTGGCAGGAGAGGGAAGGAAGGAAGGATATTTAGAACGCGATTAGTACGCCCCCGCGGATAAGAGAGAATCTCGCTGCCACGGCGACAAAAACGACCAACTTCACTCCAGTAACTAGATTTTGCGGCCTCAGTTAAATTGCGCGGCTCAGGAATGCGAGGAAGAGATAAGGAGATTCAGACGGATGATGCCTCTTCTCGGATAAAACTACTGCGCCAAGGCGAGGAAGGAAAAGTTTGCCAAGGACGGAACCAACCAACGCAAGGCGACGAGAGGGCTGAGGAATTCTGACGCTTGGGAATTTCCTCAGGATAGGGGGATTCCGCGCGAGTTAGCGGATCAAATGGGACGATCTGTGCCGACCCGAGAATACCTCGCACTCAAAACTCGATTTAGGGGAATCCAGAAACGAAAAATGAAAAAATATTGCTGAAGCAGCAGCCACTATTGCTCGAACGCTTGCTTCAAAATGCTTTAAGAGATTTTTTTACGTTCGGCGCCGAGAATATGGTTAAACTGTTTCATCCATGGAATCAATCATGCAAAAAACTTGGAAACTCATCCAAACTTTAAGTAAAACAGCATGCATCTGGCAGACTTTATAGTCTGCAAGATGTAGTTAATAAATTATAATTATTTTCAAATTCGTCATTATAGGGTAGTTTGGATTGACAAATTCCAGTTTAGCTGACAATTAAATGTTAATTTTACAACCATTTGATAAATTTCAGAAATGGTGGGATGCGCTGCCTTCTTCCTGACTCAACAGGTATATAGTTTACCTTGCGAGGAATAGGAAATATTCGTCTCACGAACTTACCATTGTATTTCAGAGACCACAAGCTCTAGTGAACATGTATTAATAAAAGCCTATGAAAACTCTGACAGTTCGAAAAGTTTCCTCCGCTAAACGTGGTATTAATAGTCATTTTACAGGCTCCAGGGTATCGTGCTTGTGGAGCCCATCGCCGCGCGAACTTCACAGTACTCTTAGTAACATAAATATAAGTTAGTCATAATGAATTAACTGCAAAAGTAAACCTCCGATACCAGATTATAAGCTTTTAACAAAGTGTACCCACTGCTTGGAGGAGTCCGCAGCACCACCTGGTGGAAGGTAGAGGAAAGAGTTTGACGTCACACGTAAGATTTACCGGAATGCAATAGTTTGCCGTCACGTTTCCGCGCCGTTGATTTTTTTCACTTTTTACTTTATGAGGAAAAATACTTAAACGTCATTTTAAAATCGAACTGATTAAAATACGTACTCTAGAGGTTATACACCTTCAATCAAGACAATAAAAAATGATAGGAAACTACACTATTGCTTTGCAATTCCTGGATAGGAGCATGAAAGTAGCCAGGTCGGTAACATATTGGCTTGGCATTATAAGGATCGCTAGTTCGAATTTTGTAGATTTGAATATCATTAATGTCTTATATTAAGATTATTACTGAATTCTTTAACAACTCAATAACTTATATCACTATTTTATTACCTTAGCTGCTGCAGAACTTATAAACCTAATTCTTCTGCTGCTACTACTGAGAATTCTACTTAATATAAAAGTCATTACCAGCTCAGTATTGCCCGTTTTATTCGTCTTACTACTATCTCCCTAGATCATAATTTCCCCAATTATCTCAACATAAAACTAATTATATAAGAATATGTACTGTACTTCTGCCTTAAAGCATGTTATGACTTGGTAAAACGAAGAATATCACGTTCACTATAGATATTTTTCGGCGCAGGATTCGAAATAAAGTAAAAGTTATATTTAAATAAGATTTGTCGTACATTTCAGCTGTTGTAACGGCGGGATATTAGTTAATAGTATTTTAAAAAATATTGCCTTTATTATTTTACGTTGAAACGTATAAATGTACATGTGTTAATGAATGTTTACGAAATATACCTACCTCCTGTAAGGGATCTGAGGATAAATAAGCAGGGTGTCCAGCAGCGGGGCATTTGATAATTCCCTGAGATTTCCAGGTTTTCCAGACATAAGTTTTATTTTTCCAGAGGAAATATATATTTTCTCTCGTTAAGTATAAGAGAACGTTGGGTATGTTCTTTGTGTGAATAAAAGTAAGTATTATAGCTAATCTTGTATTTTGGGAAAAATAAACCAAATCCTACGTATTTGGAGGAAAATAAACAAAACATCCAACATCATAAAACACTTTCATTTAGTTCGTGAGAAATTACATCACCTTCTTAGAGTTAAACATTATTATGCTGGCGCTCGGGAACAAGGTTACATACAACCAGACTTCGCCAGATCCATCCATTATTGAAGAGAAGAATATCCTAATATATCTTTGTGAAAATAATCTCTTTAGGCTATCTTGGTTGCATATCCTACATTAAGATCTTTTGTGGGGATCAGATTTACAGCTTTACTCAAGTCAATATGCTTCACGATTCCAGATGCCAAAACCTCCGGCTTAACCTATCTAGTCATCACAGTTTTAAACAATTGAGTAATTGCCGAAAACGGAAACCGAGCCATAGGCTTGCTGGATTGAAATTCCAAGAAAAATTGTTCCAGCTCCGCTGCAGCTGTGGCAAAGGAAGCCAGTTTAGGACCCAATATTTTGTCCTGGATAATGAACTTTATTAATCTGAAACTGTGACACATAGGCTTACATTTCTTGCACTTATGATCGCTTTTCTCTTCAACCTGAAAGCTTTTGACATAATTTGGCAAGGGTTGAAGAATATCGAGGGCTCAGAGAACGCAATATTTTCATTGTCTAAACACCTAACCACAGGCAGTCCCCGAGTTACGTAGGTCTCGACTTACCTTAAAATCCGTACTAACATAAGTGAAAAATTTATATAAAGGGATGCCGTAGATTTAAGAACGCGAGTACCAAAAAGTAAAATGTTCGTTTTTATACTTGCAGGCGGAGAAAATATCGAATAGCTGTCGAGGTTTTAAAGAGATACCTGCACAGAAGAAATTGGTCCATTTTTATCGTTCATCTACAGTATTTTCATTGCTATTAATTAATTTTTGTCGCAAAGTCGCGTAATAAACAGCTTATCTTCTACGCAACTGACCAATCTTCGTAACAGTTCATATAGTCGTAGCGATATCGCTACGACTGCATCAAATTATTGCGCTCACTCCATTACGATACGGCTTACTACGTAGTACGAAGCTACGTAAATACACTGGCCCAGATTGTCATCAGTTTTTAAATTGCAGCCAAAAGCCATGTTGATATAAAAGAAAAAAAAGTTGGAACAGAAATGATGTTGCAGAAAACACTTGGTTAGTACCGTAAATGTTTATTTCAGGACTTGATGAGTTGTGACTGATAGCTGCTGTAATCCGCAAACCGCTGGATTGAGATGCCAACACGAAATCCAAGGATGCCAGTTCTACGTAAAGAAAGTGAAATTAACGATCCAATTTAATAATTTACCTTTTAAATATTAAGTACCATGAAAGCGGCAGTCGGTTGTATCACGGTGTATTGGAATGTGACTTATTGAGAAGGAATTGACTCGTACATTCTCCAACCACGAACGTCTACATCGTCCTGAACTCTTAAACTGCATTTCAATGAGAACCGCTTAGTCTTCTGACAAATCAACAAGTTTCTACAAATTGGTGAAGCAAGTAACGGGGTGGGTCAATCGATTTAAAAATTGTTTGAATTTGCATTGCAAGAAAAATGATGCATATAGTAGCAAAAAAAGCAAGCATTAAAATATTGATAAATCCTTTCTTCCGGTCATCTGGAAATCAAACGCAAAAGCTTGAGTTACATATGCCTTATTTGAGGACTGGTACTGCAACTATTTTATACCAGAGATTAAGGAGTACTGCCTTAAGAAAAAAATTCCATTTAAAATCTTGCTGTTGTTCGATAATGAACCCGGTCCCCCACCACACTAAAAAATCGATTAAGTGGTGAGGCAGCAAAGAATTTTCCAAGAATAATAGAAAAAATAATTTAGGAGGGTGGTTATTTAGCAGAACAGGTTTTTAATGTTGAAGAAGCGGGCTTTTCTGGAAAATAATGACTCGCCGTCGCATATTTATAAAGAAGAAAAGTCTGCTCATGGCTTTAAGGCAGCAAAAGATCGCGACTCTCTTGCTAGAAGGTAACACGATCGTAGATTGCAAATTGAGACCTCATCTAATTTACTATTCGGTAAATCCACGAGCATTAAAAAATATTTATAAATCCTTTATTCCGGTCATATGGAAATCAAACGCAAAATCTCGGGTTACATCTGCCTTATTTGAGGACTGGTAATATATTTTATACCAGAGTTCAAGTAGTACTGCCTTAAGGAAAAAGTTCCATTTGAAATCTTGCTGCTGCTTGATAATCAACGAGGTTAGAAGGATATCTATCCTTCTAACCTCCTTGTTGATAATGCATCCGGTCCCCCAACACACACTTGGGAGGATTTAAATGACTGCATTCTTCGGCCTCCAAATACAACGGTACTTCTACAACCCAATGTCTTATTATATCTAAAAATCACCTTCACACTTTTCATCTGCCCTCTTTCAATGTCCACAGTAACTCTTTCAAAAATAGCTAGTCTTCTTTACTGAATGATAAAAATATGATTTTTGATATTTATTTTGGATACTCGATGTATTAGGGTTTTACACCCCAGAACTGCTGTTCCGATAGTGCTGGAGGTCGGGTTGTAGTAGCGATTATAGTACTGACCTTTCAGCCAAAGGGACCGGGTTTGTATCCCGAGAATGGAAGATATTTTTCATTGATGAACCGGCCCCTACTTTGCTTTGGAGTGTTCTGTGAATAAAATTCACGTTTAGTACTCCGTCCGACGGATGACGATAAGACATGGTTGGGAAATCCGAGAGACTAAATGGTTATCGCCAAAATAAGAGTTTATTGAAAAAAAGATCGAATCGCACCAATTTGAATCTGCCTCTCCAGACCTATTCCGATCCTCACGCTACATCAGCAGTGCATACACAAACACCATTAGACCACTGTACATACTCTTATATCACCAATACCCTAAAGGCACGGACAAATCCTGTGCAAATTTGAAACTGATAAAAGATTAAACTGCTGCAGGAATAGTAATGTTTAGAAATATGCGTAATACGTTGGATGGCTTGCCCCATCATCAAAACAAATTATTTGTCTGAAAGCCTGGTTTAGCAGAAAGGAACATTTCTGTCACAATCCTCAAATTTTTCATATATTGTGGAATACTCATATTTACACTGGTTGGATACGCGCTGTTTTCTCCGGTTTCCACCCGCGACAATCCACTAGTGAATCATAACACTAAAAATAAAAACAGGGAGAAAGTTTTATGTCACAAAGAGTGCAAATAACAGCTGATTTGTTGATGATCTTCGAACACGCAGAAGCATAAATATGAATAACACAAAATTTTCCTTCTACTCATGAATGAATTGATACTTCATCGCGTAATTAGTATTAATACTCATTGAATTAAAATGATGCATAGAGTATTACAATGATGCATGCATATGAACACAAACTGTAATAAGGATATATCATTGAAACAGCAATAAAATTATTCGCAAAGGATTGAAAGTAAACATTTGGTGCATTTCTATACGTAGGTAGGTACTATTTCTTTTAATGACTGAACAGGTTCGATGTTAACTGCATCATCCTCAAGAGATAGTTTAACAATTTATTACCGAGTGTACTGACATTTTTTAATATCGCTTTATTATAATCCATTTTACGTCGTTAACCCAAAAGAACAGTTGAAGCTTTTATGCCCCGAATGCATTGTGACTTCCATATACTGCAGACGCGATAAAGGTTATTGCTGTAACCATTTTACACTGTAGACTTAGAGGACATTGACTAGAACAAAGACTCTGCGACCTTCCGCTAAGCATTATGTAAAAATATTTCTAGTGAGTCTTTGCGTCCTTCAAAGCTTATAACTTGCGCAAGACATTTGCTGATGCCATTGCTGTCAAAGATGGGGATGGTGGAAAGACACGTAGTGAGTTTTGGAACGGCTACAAATATGCACCATGTAATAAAAAACATAGCATAATCCTGGGAAAAAGTAACCACGATTCACGGTCATATTCGATCAAGGAGTTGACAAACGAAGAAATGATAGAGATGGAGTGACTCTAGGCAGAAGTATGGGATGGAGATGATGATGGAAGATCTCAAAAGGACGTGTGTGGACAAAAAAAATGCTTTACAACTCAAGGATTGTTGGAAGTCTTCGAGTATATTAATTCGGCGGTGGAAAAACTTGAGCAAACGGATTGTAACATCAGCAGGTTCGCTAAGGTCATCAGGGCACTTGGCATGGCACAAGGTGCGATGTCTTGCTATGAGGAAATTTATCATGAAGAAAAGAAGGCCCCAATACAAACCTCTCTGTACAGTTACTTCACGAAAAAGTTGAAGCCACATCACCATCAACCTCATCAACAGCTGACGCAGAGGGCGACGCCACAGTGCAGCGTTCGACCTCGCAGGGAGAGAAATCAAATGTCTGCGTGCGTGCAGGATGAAGTATGTATATTGGCGTGATTGTAAAGCGTTAATGTGGACGTCGCAGTGACCTAATCCTCTGCCCTCCTCTTATGAGAATAAACTGTGACAATGAAACCACCAGAGCCATTAGTCAACTCAACTTAAAAGGCAAAAGATACAGTAATTATTAGAGGCTAGTAAATTACACAATACTAAATGGCTCCTTCAATGGCATGATAACATAAAAAATTAATATTAGTCGTCATTATAGTGAATTAACCTTAAGATACCGTGCTTTCGCAAATCCGTGCAATTGGCCAATTCGGACAAACAATATTACGCAATATGGGGTGCAACTTCCAGGCCACATTATCGTTTACTTATGCAAATAAATTAAAGATAAAAATAAGAATTATTGAATTTCGCAGGAAATAACTGAAGGAAATTGTCCGAAAAATGTCCCCACATTTCTCCGCATCAATTGAAATCTCCGGAACACGGATTTAGTTTTGGAGAAAGGACTTAATTTTCGGCTTACGTAAATTTCGACTTACTAAGATCCATTTGCTATTTATTAGCAATCATATTGAGGCTTTAAATTGCTGGCAACTCTCTACATGTTCCATTTAGGGTTTTGTTCGAAATATAGAAGTCATGAACAACTACCTACTTTGTTTTTGTTGTTGTTGAAAGCCGTTGCGACGGGCCGAAAGCACTCGGGCGTTTCGTCGAGAAATGACATGGCCACTAAGAACAAAGATTATATATTCACGGGACGGGACTATGTATCGTACACAGTGTATGGAGAAATCATTGCACTCTCGGTAATTGCAGAAATGCTAAATGCGACAACACAGGGGTAATTTCACTATGCAACTGCCGGAAATGGCACATTATTTCCGTCGCTGTTTTACATATTGACAACACCGAAAATTCCAGAGTGGATTACATATTTCCCTGAGATTTCCCTGATATTTCCAGTGAAAATAAAATTCCCTGAGATTTCCCGGTCTTCCCGGTTTTCCAGAGCGCTGGACACCCTGATAAGGCTTCGGGAATAGATGATATTCCTGCCTAAATAATAAAAAACGCCGAAGTCATTAACTCAGCTGTACAAAACCATCTGCGACATGTACTCTACAGGAGAGATACCCACGGACTTTGAGAAGAACATCATCATCCCTATTGCCAAAAACAAGAGGGCTGAGAACTGTGAACAGTTTAGGACCATAAGCCTGAGGACATATGCCTCGAAGGTGTTAACGAGAATCATCTATAGAAGAATAGAACTAAAAGCCGAGGTGTTCCTGCTTAAGGACCAATTCGGGTTCAGAAGAAACAAGGGCACAAGAGAAGCGATTTTGGCCCTCAGGCCACTTATACAGAAGAGAATAGAGAAGAATCTACCGACGTTTGTTGCATTTGTAGATTTGGAAAAGACATTTGACAACGTGGATTGGAATATGATGCTAAAGTTTCTGAAATAAATTGTAGTATCATATAATGACCGAAGAGTTATCCACAGTTTGTATAAAAACCAGGTGGCCATAATCAAATGAGGACCCAGCAGTACAGAAGCAAGCAAAAAAAAGAGTCAGGCAAGGATGTGCACTATCGCCCGTATTATTCAATGTCTACATCGAGAAAGCCATCCAAGAAATCAAAGAAAAGCGTCCGGGAGTGAATATCCACGGGGAAGAAATCAACATGCTACGATTCGCCGATGACATAGCAGTCATGGCAGAAACAGAAGGAGATTTAAAGAAGACACTAGGGAATATGGAACGAACAAGTACCAAATATCATCTGATTATCAATAAAAAGAAAACTAAGGTGTGCAGTAGAAGAAAGGAAGCCAGGACCAATGTTAAACTAGAAAAAAAAATCGAGGAGGTGGAAGAGTTATGTTACCTGGGAAGCCGAGTAACCAGCGGTAGACGAAGTAAAAGAGAAATTGCCAGTAGAATTGCCCAAGCGAAAATGTCATTTTACCAGAAGAATATTCTGCTTACAACTGCAAATACAGGCGTGGAAGTGAGAAAACATTACATTAGAACATACATCTGGAGTATTCTACTATATGACAGCGAAGCATGGACAATAACTGCAGCAGAGAAGTCCACGCTGGAAGCATTTAAATTGTGGTGCGACCACGAATTATGAAGATAAAACGGATCGATCGAGTGACAAACGAATAAGTCTTAAGAAGAGTGGGAGAGAAGATGTGCCAACTGAAAAACCTTAAAAAGATGACGGGACAACTTAATAGGCCACATCTTAAGACACGATGGTCTGATGAAGACAATCGTCGAGGGAAAAGTGAAAGGTAAGAATGGAAAAGGCAGGCCTCGTATGAGTTATATGCAGCAAGTTTTGAAGGACGTAAAAGAGAGGAGCTACGTCTACATGAAGAGGTTGGCAGATAGAAGAATCGAGTGGAGGGCTGCATCAAACCAATCCTAGGATTGTTGACCGATGATGATGATGATGATGACCTCATGATCCGAAATGTTACGAGTTAAAAAAGCGCCAAATTACAAATTTCATTAAAAATAAAATTGATTAAATGCAATTCGTTCACTTTTACCCATGGCTATCAGTAATAAAGACATTTATATCAAATTCAAAGCAAATCTGTATTTAGACAAAAAACGCACGAGGCACCAGCCAAGGCATGAGCTTACCCAGCCTTCAATTCAGTACTTAGGCGCTAATTTTACCCATCAATTAACCCAACCTACTCCTAGTAAGTTGGGTAAGGTCATGGGTGTCTATGATCAGCAATTTAATCACCTGAACACCTAGCACTATTCCGCTACTCTTCAAACATATGTCGTCATTTTTAATTTTATTCGTCCATTTATCTCAATCTTCGAATATCAGGTTTCGACATATTCTTCATTTTATAATTAATCTTCTTTATTCAGGTCAAACTTATTCTCTTCCATTTATATAATCCTAAGGCTCATTTTACTACACCCCTTAGAAAGGTATACACACATTGCTTGTTTTTGCTACTAGCTGTCTAGCTGTATTAACCCTGTGAGCACATAACCAGCCTATAGAACACCATTGATATAAAAATGCCATGCAGATGACTAATGGTCAGAGAAGTTGCTCTTTTTTTTAGTTATATTTATACTATGAAAGGACTATTATACGCAACTGACTCCTGAAAGATTCCATCAGTAAAAAGAACGCGATCCTAAAAGGATGTTCCATTAGATCCCTCACCATTTTCAGAGACGAAATGGATACGAACACTATTTACAATAGGGCATGCGATAAAACAGAAAATATTTTACATACCCTTGTTTGCACTCATGTCACAGTGTCACAGCAATAATGGGGTCCCAATGGTTGAATCCTTTGGAGCTAATGAGAAAGAGCAAGAGACTAGGTGAGATTTGTAAATCACTAAATAAATGGCTATATTATTTTGTAACATAAAATAATAATATAATATTATATCTGCTAAAGTTTGAATATGACTAGTTCCTTAAGTATAAAAGACCTGAAACAGCAAAAAAACTATCAAGCCAACATCCTTTGTAGTCAACACTTCTTCCCAAAATCAGGGAATTAAAGAATGGAACGAGTTACTCGAAAGGCCAAACACGTTAATACATTTTACTTTAAATGGACACTAGTAAATATTCAAATTCATTTGAGTAGAGTTAAAGTGCTGAAAAGTAACACATTGCACGTCACTTGAAATGTAAATGACATATTGTGATCCAATTTCAATAAATACGAACACGAGTTACACGAGTCATAGAACAGTAATTTATTATATAGATATATTAACGGGCAAAATAAATTCAATTGCAATTCTACCCAAATATATTCGGAGCTTTAAGCCGTTGGGAGAAAGTACAAACGCATCACGGATTACTTTGCGATATCGATTGAAATAAGATTCCTGAGGACCAAAAATGTTACTTTTCTCCGGAGCCATCGAAATCGGCTTGCGTGCCCTGGTTATATGTACAATAGATCTGCTGGTGTCCTCCTTTATCTCTCGCTCAGCAGACATTCCATCTTTCTAGCCACGACCGCTCCCCCATAAGTCATATTGGAACGGTATTTCGCCCAATGCTAAAAACAACCTTATCTGGCTATTAGGCAAATCCAGCGTGGGAGGAGATATGAGAAAATAAAAACACAAAAGGGTTTCTGGGAGGGATTTTATACCTATGGGCAACGCCCTTTTCATCTTTTTTTTGGCGGAAAAAAACAAACACTGCAGGAGTGAAAGTTTGAAGCGCATGCGATGAAATATCAAAAAATAAAGGCTGAAGATGGGTCACGTTCCAGGGGGCAGAGTCGACTCTGAAATGGAAATAACAAAACGTGAGGGGGTTTTAAGGGAGGAGGAGGGTTGTCTCTTTCACCGTATGAAATATCATGAACGACTTCCGCCACGTTGATAATCCTCTTCCCCCAACCAAACCCGCGAGCCGCAAGCGCATGGCGTTTACCTAACTCGCGCGCATGCAAATGTAACGAACTGCGAAATTGAGGAATTTATGGCGCAAACGACAAAATAATGAACCGGCTCGCTTGCAAAGTAAATCGGCGAGAATAATTATTGTTGTTGTTCTCTTTTTTTCCCCTTTTCCACAATTGTCAAACCATACAGCTCATGTAAATAACCGTTCCCGCAAGCAATTCATCAAGCGACGTCATATTTTTTTAAACTATGGAAATTTGGATGAAGAGTCAATTGCTTTTCATTGTTGTTTGATTTACGGGGCCTCTTTAAAACATCTTTGAAGAAGGTTCCACCATGGCTATACACTGCGATTCAAAATCCCGTAAAAGAGCCATGTTATTTAATGAATAAATACCGATCCAGAAAAACTCCTATATGGAAAATCATCTATAGGACGATAAGGCATACAAAATAATTGTATGATTCTGCTATTATAATGTGCGTTGTAGTTGCATTCTAGTTTTATAAGCTCTTTAAACTCATTATGACTTCGGAACATGACTGACGTATTGTTGCCATGTTTAATTTACAAAGTCAGAACACATGCTCAATCCCGCTAATACGTAGGTATTCTAAAATAGGTTAAATATTTTCTTACTTAGTTTTGAACTAATCCCTTGCAAATACAACTCTTTGTTTTGGATTTTATTCATATTCGTATTTTTGAAAATTGTTTGGCAACAATGACGCTGCTACCATTTGGAAGCATTGGTATTAATTACACCATATCAATAATCAATGAAATATTTAAATTACCTACATAAAAAATATAAGAAGGACCTTGGTAAGGTATATTCCTCAATTAAGTTAGTAAATAGGCTTGTAAGCACGTTCCGTGACAAGTACCGTCGCCAATGATAACAACATATTGTAGGGCCACTTTCATGTAACCAAGACTTTTTTGCTTTTTTTCGAGCAAACATTTATTAATAACAATTAAACAAGTGTTGTAAGGCGAGCACTTTTCTACAATGCTATATTTTACATAAAATTACGCATCTTATATTAGTTTTTCGTCAAAACGACATTTCTCTTTACATTGCAAATTTTACTGCAAGAGCCAATCTCTGCCGTATAGCCACGTATAAAATATCTGATTTTAAACGTCTTTTTTCTTCAAAAATACTATGGAAAGGCCTCATTATTTTATTGCCAATCGATAGAGGCGCCAAAAAATGATGTATCCTGAAATTTTCACAAAAATAACATCTACTTCATAATTCGGTGGAGCCTCCTTAACAATATGGCGATAAATCCCTTCTCTAAATCTTGGAACTGAAGAGAAACAGCGCTTGAGGCATTCCATTTCATGACGGAGAGATTATACCAGCCCTTTATTATTTCAGGTGCTATCAGGATAATCGCGATGAATAACATTCCTGAATATTAATTATCCTGATACAATTAATAAATTCATTTACATCAACACCCACTCTATTCATCAATCCTTAGATTAGTTGAAGCAACCTTCAATTGAATCTTCGAACAGTCTACCCCTTAATAATTAAGGAATTCTACTCGTTTAAGATTCATTGATCACTATTTTTTATTTATTTATTTTCCACTACCACCGAAAATATCACCTGTTGCCTTTTACATCGGGGTAATTAACAATTAACAACGGACGAGCACACGCATCCATATTCTGAGTGATGAAAAAAAACCACTCAGGCGGGATTGGAACCCGCGACCCTCAGGTTAGCAGGCGAGGCCTTATACCGCCACCGGGGCAGACGATTTTACACATTACTTGCTTTACACAACTGATCAGAGGTTATTCTCTTAAATTCTCCCAATTACATGTTCCTTGAATTAAATCTTTAGGAACTTCAGGTCTTCAGATGTGTCCGATATAATTTTCATATTTTTTTTAGAATTTTCATTGTTTTTACTTTCCCTTGTCTCACTTTTCTACAAACAGACAATAATAGACCATTTTCATATTTTTTTTTAGAATTTTCATGGTTTTCCTTTTCCTTGTCTCACTTTTCTACAAACAGACAATAATGGACTAATAGGCGTTGCCTAGTAATGTTTCTCTAGCGTTTATGTGGAAAGAAGCATTAAATTAAAGCTATGCTAGTTTATGGGGAATTAGTTAAATTAGTTTTGTCAGCATTTATTGTAAATTCATTACTGAATTTTTAATTGCGTAAATACATTGATGCAAACGTTTACAAAAGCGTCAAGTAAATGACAATTTTGCTATATTTTGTAGAATTCGGTGCACGATGAGGATACATCTAAATCTATTTAATACCCTGCAAGCCACCAGTAAGGTGTGTTAAGGGTTCAGTTTACACCAAACATGCATACATATCATGCTTAAAAAGGATTAGTATCTATATTCTAGTCTAAACATAACAATTTAAAAAGGTTTTAAAAGACTTGTTATATGTTTTTTGGGTTGTCCGCGTCTTGTTAACTGGTTTGAGGGTGGCCGACGTTTCCTCTCCTTTGCCGGAGACTTCCTCAGGGCTACTCAGCGAAGGTTTTAAAAATATTGAAAGCAAGTATGCCCAAACATACTGTTAGTTGGATTAGCTTAAAGTCCTTATATCCATACGCTATATATTGATACACTTATATAAACATTATTGAATACATTCACATCTATTAATATCCCTAATTGTTCGAGGAAATAAAGAGATTTTTAATCAGTTCGTTCGGCAGTTTCTCTAGTTTAATGTTCATGGCTTAATGTACATACCATAACAATTAGGAGTCCGCAAAATGTTTTCGACGTAAATATTAAAATTATTTTCTCGGAGTTTAGATAAAAGATCAAGTATATATTTCAACGATACCCATTTTAGTTCTTCTACTAGACTGGTCAACCTAGTATAATTTTTATACCTTTTCTTAATTATATTTAACGATCCCATATGTTGGCAGCAGAATGAGGGTAAGAAAAGATGGCACATATAAGAGACTAGTTTAATTTTAAAATTTATTTTAACTTTAATTCATCAGTGGCTGTTTCTCTGGTATCCCTTCCGTGATTAAATGCAATTTAAGCCCGTTTCAAATTATACTTGATTCAGTACAAGGTCTAGTATACTAGCTATTACCTGATACTCCGGACAGAATCAAGCATGAGAACAATCGTCCTATAAAGTTTCAAACCATGATTGAACTTGTACATGTGACATTTGGGTCAGAGGGTGTGATAGCGATCATACTTGTTAGCCAGCATACTGGTTCTATATCACACGATACTGGAAACCTATCATACTAGCTAGTATCCTTCACCTTATAGTGGACCAAGTATCGGGTGAAAACGGCTTAACGGAGTCAATTTAATTTTAGTATCAGCAGTGAAATCCATTAGTTAATAACTGTTGGAAAATAATGCACGAGCATTAGAAACAGTAAAAGCCTAGAATAAAGGAATATATTCACTAGTATTCAAATTGTTGTAAAGAGTTATTTTATTTTCAGCAATAGTCTAGCGGCTCTATACCACAACCCGCTTGGTTCGTTTACACCGAGTTATCTCGTGACATTTCGTGTCTACCCGTCTATAAACCACCACACTATCCTCATCTCTGCAGAGAAAAGATGGAGTCACTGGACATTTGCGAAGTTAATGTTACTTGACACTTTGGTTGTTTCCCCCTACGATGATGACGTTGTACTCCGAAACTAATATCAAAATAATTTCCACAACCATGGGTATAATTCAGAGAGCCGTGATGAACTAAATCGGGGCAAGATGAGTGAAGAATAACATCAATGTTCACTAGTGTAACTGGCGTCTTGGAAGTGCAGCTCTAGATTGAAACTACCTAGAAACGTATAACGTAGAAGAGTACATATCTCGAAAATCTATGGGTTTATTAATAGGTGGTACTCATTAATTTTCTGCCACAACTCGCACGTTAAGTTTCTATATGTTTGAACCTTAAAAATATCCACAACCCATTCCACTGAAATATTTATAATCATGGTAAACCATTGAATGGTTCTTTTACGGTATGAGTCACAGATTCACAACGTGTGACCTATTGCTCAGAGTATAATAGTAAACTCTACTTCCCCTTGTATGGGCAAGTACACGCGACGCCATATTAACATGGACTCACCTATAAATAAAAAAATACAAATGCTGGAGGCCAGCATTTCAATGGAATATGGCGTGTTCACAGGAATGCACACGTTTCGAGCGGGCAGGAATTCCGAAATTCCGAAAATGAGATCTCGATCCCATGGCGTCATTTCGGATAGTTTATGACCCAGATCCCTTAATAGAACCTTCCGCAAATGGCGTCACGTACACGAGGCAGGGGAGAAAGGAAGTAGATGGTCGTGGAATAATTTTAACACGTAGAGGAGTTCCCCGGGTTCGTTATTCGCATTCTAAATTCTTGAGCATGACGCAATAAACGTAAGCCTATGAGTAAATGTAATATTTATGCAACCGTTGAAACATTACTTCTCGCCTATTACTATTTTCCTGGTACTCTTGCCACTGCGGAATTGTCAGAATATCATGAACTCCCTCTTTCGTTTGGACAACAAATGAACGTCTACCCCGGGGTGTCCTAGGAGATGAATATTTCAAACTTGATTTGAGCATTATATTATTACATACTTAATAATGTGAAATTATTTAAATTTTGAACCTATCCGTTCGAGTGAAAATATCACTATCACTGACAAACTCGCTAACATGCTAGACATGCCATTCATAAGATTTTGTTCGGTAGGTTGAAATCAAGATCAAGTTTGCCAGGTATATTTCTACTGAAACAGATTTTACACCATATATTGAGACATGGAGTCCTGATGAAGACAAGCCGATGGGCAAGTGAACGGGAAGAATGGCTAAGGAAGGCCTGGCATGAGATATATAGGTACAGCAAATAGTGAAAGATGTAAAAGAGAAGAACTATTCGAATATAAATAGGCTTGCCGATAGGAGAATCCAGTGGAGAGCTACGCCAAACTAATCTTAGGTATGTTGTAGGTTAAAATGAGTTTTATTATATAATATTTTAAAACTTCAACTACATAGGATAAAATAAGATGAAATTACCGGTTTTTTTCGATTCTTATCATTATAGTATTGATGATTGTATATTTTAATTAATATGAAAGCATTTTCTCACATCAATAATGAACACATTTTTATACCATCACCTTTACAGAATATTATAACCAAATATTAATCATTTACATTATTTCTGCTGCCAGCATTCCATTTCCTAAACTAATAAAAAGCCTATGACGATGGATAAGGTTTCAGTGGATAGGAATTTTTACTAACTCCTGACATAGCATACTGTTTTCATGAAAATACGTCGTTAATTCATAATTCAATAAAAAGAAATACCTTTGGCGAAACAAAAACAGGAACATGGTGACGTAAGTAAACAACGAATAAATTATTATTGTCGGCTTGAGATGTTTATATTGATTTTAATCGTACAAATAAATAACTAATAGGAGGTATTTCAAATTCTACGTACATTCACATTAATAATATGGCTTTGTTGTTTTGCAAATACTATATTACACTTTTTTGCAATTTCCTGGCTATTGCAATTCAACGACACAACATAATACAAAATCATTTTTTTTCGGGGGAGTATTGTTGCACGTGCGAAAGTTTCAAATACTGCTTATTCATAAATGGCATCATCATTATCTTTAGCATTTCAGCAAAGGTTGACGGCTTTGAGGATACGACCAGCCTGTAATGTCCCAATCGGTGTATATCATAGCATACCATCCCACCGAGATAAATCAAGTTTCGTGAAATAAATCTCACTTTAAATGTTCACATGTTTCGTCTGCTTGCATGCCACCCGGAGTTCCTATTCTTTCCCACCCTATTTCGAGCCTGCCAAACATTCCTATCCTCTATCACACTCTCCAACATTCCATTCTCAGATGTTCTCGAACAAACGTTCACCATCCACTCCAGTAAGCTTCTTTGAATTTATCCAACCAACTGACTTTATTCTCCCACCTATATATTGGCAACGAACTAAAAACAACTCAGAAAGCGACACGTTATTGTGTAACATCCATGCATGATTGCACTAAATATCGGAGCATTTTTCACTAAAACGTGCATTACTCAAATGTAGATAAATGCAATGTAAAAGAAATGGTATGAAATAAACGATCAGTTATATCTAATGGGCGGTACATATGAATACAATTAAATAAGAAAATAAAACAAATTCAAAGTGGCAAAAATTATAACGAGATGTCAAAGAACACTAGCTATAATTATTGCAAAGTTCGAGAAGAAACAGAAATCAGAATTAGGAGAAAACTATCCCGGTTTTAACGCTAAGACGTTTTAATGCTTACAGAAACGTTTACGGCTAATTAATTCAACTCTGAGATTCGCGAAATAAATTTGAGATAGTAAACTCAATCAGGGGCTTAGAAGGCCTGCATAAAATAAGAGACGTTGGCATGTTCATATTCACAATACTAGTATCCTTTGTTGTTTGGCCAAATGTTTTCATCATCGCAGCTCTTAGCGACTTAGCATGCATTAATTTGTAACCAACGGTCGCTAATAAGCCTATAGAGCACAACTTTTGCTTGAAGGCATATTCATGGCTATCGTACTATGTCATACTCCCTGCGTAACTTGGTAACTATATTAATTTTGAGCGCGAGAAAAGTATTCTAGAATGCATTGAGATACAGTGAAAATATAACAATGGTAAACACTGGTTTTGATGCCGGGGTTTTTATGCTTCCTTTGGGTGTAATTGACCTCCTGAATGCAAATTCGGCATTATTTTCGCGTAACAGCTCTAGTTTTGAGATACAAAAATTTGGTTATCTATCTTACAAAGTTAAAGGTGTCAAATCGGTAGGGAAAAAATTCACTGATTGTTAATTTTTATATTTTATCGAGAAATTAAGAAAGAAATGCCACATAAAACATATAGGGAGCCCTTCACAACTACAATTCACTGGAATAAAAATAACATAATGAAAAGGAATCAGTTAGCACTTCTGAAGCTTCTTTTCCGAGAAATTCTAGAATGACTTTGTGCAGAATAGTTTCTCTGAAGGTTCCAGCAGTAATCTGTCATCATGTACATATCCCATCTCCCTTGGTAGCCGTCCTCCATAGTTTTTATATCCTGATGAAATCTCTCACCTTGTTCTTCGCTTTTGTCTCCTAAATTCCCTGGGAAACGGTCCAAGCGGCTATGTAAATAGTGAACCTTAAAACTCATACTGCATCCAAGGTTTCTAAAGTTTTTAAGCATCTCATCCACAAGTTCTATATAATTATCTGCTTTGTAATTTCCCATAACATTTTCCAAAACGTCATCAAATGACCTCCAAGCATTTTGCTCAGCCTCATTCATAAATTGCAAGAACACGGGATCTCTAATTAGCTGCCTAATTTTTGGGCCATTAAAAATTCCAGCCTTAAGTTTATCTGAACTGATTTGTGGCATTTTTCTTCCCATATATGCAAAACACTGCCCATGTTTATTAAGAGCCTTCACAAACTGCTTCATAAGGCCTAGTTTTATGTGCAGTGGAGGCAAAATGATTTTAACTTACTTCATCCTCACAAAGCTCTGGGAGCTGGTAAAACTTTGGAATAAGTACTTCATCAGAGTGTGGAACTAGGCATTTTGCAGATGCCCAGCTCCCAGGCTATATTAGGATATGTCCACTTGCTATGATTGTTCCGATTTATTCCTCCCTCCAAACCATAGGCACACCAACTTTAAGACATTTCCTTTTACCGGTAGCCCACTGTCGTAAATGGTCCACACATGACGTGCACACAATATGCGGTGCCAAAGTTTTATCTTGATCACCAAGTTGAACCTGGGGGTCGTGGTAGACTAGTGGGTAGAGCGCTGAGCTGCTGACCGGAGGGCCCCAGGTTAAAATCCCGGGCTAGAAGCTTTCTGGACACCCCCCACCTATAATCCTCGCGATTCAATTTTCTGCGTGTCAGAACTTCGTAGGAAATCCCAGGGAAAGGAACTGGCTCCCCTACCCTGAATGTGTGAATTTCACACGCCAATGGCTTAGTGCGGGTTCTACCCTCACCTATCAAAAACCAACCTTTGGGTTGAAAACACACTGAGTTCAACCCCAAAATATCCAAGATATGCCCTTTATACCAAGTCAGTAATAGTTCTTCTCTTTCTTTAAACGTGTAGGTATTCCCCACAAACGTAGCAAAACACAATAGGATGATTGATACAATCGGAAATGTGACTGAATACTTTGGTGAGCTTTTTTGGAGGCTAGAAAGCACTTTCCCAAAATTATCGGCAAATGACCGCGTAAAGGGCCCCATGGTGCCATAAAACGACCTTCGCCCAATCGCATTGTGGTTGGTTAAGGAGTTGCAGCCGTGGGACCCCAGCTGTGGGCTGGCATCCTTGAAAAACATCCTCTTGTGTGGCATGCATTCAGTTCCGTTAAAAGTCCACATTTTCGTCAGAAGGATCTGTAAACCAGGTCACAAGAGAAATTCCCGCGGTACATCAGAAGAAAGCTGTCTTTAGGTATCTACTAGTACTCCACCCTACGCGATAAAATATGCTATTTTTCCGACATTTCTCCAAATATATACAATTTGCAGAATACTTTCAATGTATGTGTCTGATAAATCATCATAGCGGAGTGCAGCAACAATTAATTCCTCACACTTGCCGCACCACCAAACCTCGCGTTGACAGCGGGTTGCACCAGTCTCGATCACGCGATCGAAAAACTGATTCGAAATTCGGCGTCGCCAAAAGTGGCAGAATATATCACCTGATTTAAACAGTGGGAGCTTTGTAAAGACTCCCATTATAAGTTGCTTTGTGATGTCAGCGATGCAAACAACTATTAAACTACATACATGAAGAAATGCTGGCATGCCATGCACGAAAAACTTAATACCTTATGTTATTTTTGTTAATTTGGTTTATAAAAAATTATTTTATGTTAGATAAAAGTTTCTCTGCTAATAATATAATAGACATAAAGGGAAAGTAAACGATAATTGATGCTAAAATAATTTAATTATAATATGTAAGTGTGCGTTTATGCTAACAATTCCTAAATATCTATTGAATCAAAATGATTTAGGGATGAAAATGCTATATCTACAAAAGTAGAACTGATAGAAAAAAATGATTTCATATTTAGATTCAGCACACAGAATATAGTTAAAATCAGTTAAAAAATTTTCGGCAACAAAAAAAATTTTTTGTGGACCTTTGGTAGGACTTTTGTTACCAAAGATTTAACACATTCGCTCATATCCGATACATTATGACGTTTCTCACCATTAGTTTCGAGCGTCAAACGCTATGACGGCGCGAAGGTGATAAAAAGTGCGATCACGGATACATTATCGCTGCTATCAACATCCGTCATTCATATAACGTTGCCCCTGGCAACGACATTGCCCTCATCCTTCTCACTGTTACATATTCGAGCTGCTGGTGGTGTAGCGATGATTTTCATAATAAGCTCATGGCATAAGCCGCGTAATGTGACCATGGAAGGAGAGCGTGCTCCGCTACCCCAGCCGCAGTATTCCCTTCAGTCCTTTGACCCTGATCCTCTTACCCCTAAGGGGCATCACCTCAGTGGGAGAGGCGATGGAGATTTAATTTAAGCCGCGCGGAAGGGTGGAACAGGGGTCAGATACCGATAATTCTTCCTTCAGTACCGCGGACCAATCACAAAGGGAACATTATTGATAGCTCAAAAAAAATTGGTGATCCGAGCGGTGGAAATGTCGTGATTCCGCGGATCCAATTCCAATTTTGCGCTGACGACCTCACACAATAGGACTCTGGCGGACGAGGTTTTTTTATGAATGGCTTTATAACAATGAATGACACGTGTCAGGAGGGAGACCACCCACTTCGCCAATTAAAGTGCCGATGAGTGAGCGTATGAATGACCCCTCCTCCCCCCATTTGAGGTCGGATTTTCGGATTTGTCTCTGGATGATCTCCTTCCAAACCCACACCAAAATTATCGAAGCAAGTGTGAAGAGAAAGGGATATGTTGTGGATAAGATGGATCGCATTGTGTGACGTTTTGATGACAACACCCCACCAACACCCTGTGCTGATTCAAGCTTTTAAGACCGAAGGGCGATTGATGGCTTTGAAATCCTTTAGCGACGTTTTATCCACTGCATGTCTGAGTGCCGGAAACAGTAATCGATGGAATGCGATAATAAAAGGGGTAGAATCGCGATACATCGGATAATTGATTGCTCCTACTGGCTAGACAAAGTGCAGGATAAATTAAATCTGATACTTCCGCGGCGATTGTCATTGCTAATGGCCTCCGGGCGTTCCTCCGCGTTAGAGTGTCTTTGGGTGAGAATCTACCATCCTAAGACGGCCAAAAATCGACGCATCGTCACTTCGGCCATGAAGATGCCAGCAGGATAGCCGGAGAAACTGTTGTCACCCAAAAATACTCTAACGCGGAGGAAAGCTGGAAAATCATTACAAATGCAGAATAAATCACAAAAAGCATTGAAAATCTCCAAAAGAAAAGGATTTTTGGACTGGGTCAAGGATCTCGAATTTTCGTAACGAGTTCGTGCTCTGCCCGTCCCGGGTAAGTGTAATTATAGTTTGAAAGATGAATCAGTACGTATTTAAAGCATCCACTCCTTATTTCCTAACTTAATTTATTAACCAAACATTACAGTAACAGGCAAAATGAGTTACCTACAGAATGATTGATTGCGCAACGGTAAGCATGTTTGCGCGCTGCGGAGCCTCTGCGATACCCCCTTGCGGTATATTGCATATATATACATATATAGGGTATAGCGTATGACTACTAGATGACTACTAGGTAGTGTAGCGGCCTGAAAATCGGCCCACTAATCCAAAGATCGGGACTTCTTTTCTCGGTCTAGGAAGATTTATCCTCCGTCAATTTATGAAGCCATTTACCTTCCGTTTGGATCGATGTTGCCAATATCTTACGAAAACATATAGCACAATGGAAAAGAAATAATAATCATAATAATGCATTCAATATCAATTGAAAACTTGAAAAAGTTGGAACTAGTAAAATAATTGATGACACTTTATAAAACGAACGTATACTCTGATAACCTTCATCTATTACCAAACAACTGTTGTCACTGATAACAAACTGATACCAGGCTAGTCATGGACACCTCACGTAATTGGCTTTTATTTAACATCTTAGGGCTTGCATATAATGATATCTCATTACCTTTGATAATCATTAATGATATCTAAAAACTGAGCTTCAACAGCGATTACCAACGGCCGAGTAAGACATAAAACGAGAACACCTGACGTAAAGAAACTAGGTGGGCAATGGGTTACAATCTCTAGAATAGCGTTGTAAGCACCGTAATGATTAGTTTACTGATAGTGTACTTCAATTATTTAATATGCTTCAAGTTGCTATTTTAATGTTTACGAATCATGTTCTAACAGTCATATCCTTTAGACTTTACTGCTAATAGTATATTTAGATATAGAATAGTGTAACGGTACGATAAATAAAAAATAAACAACATCACCAAGGGAGTGGGAGAGTAAACAACAGAACAATGGTGGAGACTTAAGAAGGAAGCAGACGTAAACCAACAATGGGACGATTGAAAAAGAAGAGGAAAGAAGATTAAGGAGGAAGCGGGCGCGAAACCACGGGAAGACGATTAATAAGGACGAAAAAGAGAGATTAATGAGGAAGTCGGTGAGAACCAAGGAGAGGAAGAAAGAAAAAGAAAAGAGAAGATAACGACTACGGGAAGAGGTTACAGCAGAATAACCATAACGATTAAACTATAATAGATTTCTTTGTTTTCCATTCTCTTTTTACCCTCACCTTCAGTTGCACAAAACTTAGTAAAATATTCATTTATTCGAAGTAAGAATTCACAGCTGGGTTATTGCTATCCTCAAATTAACATTAACTGCATTCACATGAATGCTAGGAGCATACCTGGCGACTAGGTGGCAAATAAGAAGGCCATGCCTATTGTCTATTCGCTCATTAACAGTTATGCATACATCAGCTTGACTCATTTCCTGCCAACACTTTACAGCCTGCAACCACCTCTTCCACCTTGCTTTACTATCAGTTGCAGTAATCCCTGCACCCACCCAACTTTCCTGCTCCTGTATTTCCTCCAGAAGTACCCATTCTTTCCACACTCTGCATCCTAAAATTTCTCCTATTTCCGTCTCATATTCTCCAGCATTTCTCTAAAACTTGCCATGCAGCGTCATAATCTTCTTGCCAGGGCCGCGAGATTTCGAAGAAAAAATTGCAATAATTATCCTCCCAACTGTTTAAAAAATTTAGAAGAAAAATTGCTAAGGTTACAGCAGGAATCAGGAGCAGAATGAAACCAAATACCTCTGTTACATCACAAACTTCCCAAAAGCTGCTAGAAAGAAAATTGCTTTCTATGCTTTGGAGGAATCTCCAAGAATACAGAATTTCAATTACGATAGAATCGGTTGAATACACAGATAAAAAATTGAATTTAGATTATGTCTAAAGCCACAGTTATTGATAAGACTATAATAATACTATTCTAATAAACTTTGTCCGTCAAGGTAGTCATTTTTTACCTCAGCTACCGTTAATTGCCTTCGTCTGCATTTTATTTCGTAATTAACTGACAGGAATCATACAACTTTGAACTAAAGTATCTTTTCAATAATTGGTAGTCACCCAAACACAATAAGAGAATTGTCTTTTTCGGCCAGTACGGAAATATTGTGTGTGATTCATTACCCACCTACAATTTTACATTATCATTTCGTTCATATTCAATTTATTTACTTTCGTTTATTTATTACAGCAAAGTAGGACATTTGTTATTTATATATAACATACTAGTATTAAGGTAAATTCATCCATTCTCTCCATGCATCATACGATTTTTTCCTGCGCAAAACACTCGGAAACTTTTTCTACCACCTTTCATAGCTTAATAAGATATTTTTCAACGCTTTACTCCATCTTAATCTCGCTGCGTAAAAGTTCACAAAATGTCTACTTTACCTCTTGCCGTTTGAAAACACGATACCAACATGTGAGTTTAAATAACTTACCATAATCCTCAAAAGTGTCAGACACGCGAAAATATTGTGGCAGTGTTCTAACTCGGTGGCTGAAGGCTATCATCTCATTCTTGGCAACAAACTCCCATGTGATACGTTATGACAGTTATCCCTCTTAGTTCTCCCTTGCAAACTCTTTGAAGAGTTAAAGAATTCTTTCTTTCAAGAAACTTTCAAGAATTAAAAAAAAATCATAAGCGATCCTGTCATCTGTCTACTATGTAAAGTAGTAAATAAAATACAAAATAATGATCAATATAAATTCTAAATCATCAAATTTTAAACCAAGGCATTCCAGGCTAAAGGGAAAAATATATATGTTCCTTCGAGAATGAAATAGGGTCACCGTCGAATTAGTGCAAATCTGTCTCGACGTCCACAAGAAAAGTGTTTATTTATCCATCAGTTCAATTATATACTTGGTGCTGATGAAGGGTTTGGCTTTGATATTTATTGTTCGAGGTTTATGGGCGAAAAATTGGAACGCAATTTCCGTCATAGATTTTGTGCTCGTCATAGAATTTTAATACTAAATTAAACGTCACGATATATATTTAGCCTTCGGGAAAACTAAAATAACAATTACATTGTTACCACAACGAGACAAGTAATATTCAAATTTGTGAGATAGGATTTTCGAAAGTTGCTGAGAAACGGAAATGCTTCAGCGAGGAGAGAGGCGGCATATAAGATGGACCCATTTGGCGGCGTGGTTAAGTCCTCGCCTGCTAACCTGAGGGTCGCGAGTTCGAGTCCCGCCTGAGTGGGTTTATTCACCACTCAGGACATGGTTGTGTGTGCTCGTCCGTTGTTACATGTTAAATACCCCGATGTAAAGGCCACATGTGCTGTTTTCGGAGGTAGTGGAAAATAAATAAAAAAATAAATAAATTAATGAAAATGCTCAGGAGAAGTAGTGATACAATACAATTTTTACATTACACAAAAATACATTTTGACGTATATATTCATCTTGTGGTGTATAACTCGACAGATACTCTCTAAGGTCCTTAACACGACATCGCATTTGTAGTTTTACATTAGCCTGGTAGGAAATGTGTAACAATGGGAGCGGAACGATATCGATGAAGGCCGGGGAGGAGGAACCCGGCGCGCGCCTGCATAAGTCTGCTGTAAACGCAATACGCCAAGAGATCCACAGTTTACGTCCAGTGTTACGGACAGAGAACTGAACTTGGCGTATTTTCCAAAAGGCATCCAAGTAAGGATTCCACCGGCATATTTATGTACCTTCAAACCAGAACCATAATATGAAAAGCCAATTCTCTTGCCACCCACAAATCCCTTTGATACCATTCGTTTACTGCAGGTAGTGCCGACGGGTTTTACCCACTCTTCGTTCCCTAAAATTCTATTTACCGTCTGGTATCTACCTATTTTTTATTGGTCAGAGAACGAGATCCCAAACTCCATTCGCAAACGTGGAATTTTAGTTCTTCTCATGAAAAATTTAGCCCAGAAGCTCATTCGTCACAAAACGATAAATAATGAATCGACAGTCATTATGAAATATAATCCTTATGGTTGACTGGTTGGATATAACTTTTTATGTAAATGTGTCAAAAATATGATAAAAACATAAATTATAACGAATAAAAAATTATTGGGGTTGTAAATTCAGTACCTTTACTCTACCAATGGCTACTGTCAATCGTGAACCATTTCATTAATAGTTTTCACTTTATATTTTCAGGGTGTTTTTGCAATTTAAATTTTGCTTTCGTTTGGGTAACATTTTAATATTACACGCTATCCAAAATATTATTATTACTTATCTGGATAAAAGAAAATTAATCTCTCTTCCCCGATCTTCTACAAATTCTTTGGTCACTTCTGCACCTCGTAGACACGGAAGAAATTTCTTTACAAGGATTCTTTATATTTTGAAGTATCAGAAACACCGACGCCTCGTTGCGATAGCAACGGATTCAAAGTACCTTGAATCTTAGAGTCGGTCCGGCTTGAGGCTCTGTAGACGCGACTGACGAACCATCTATAGGCATTTGTTTGCATCCCATTGGTGAGCGAGCCCTGATCCCCAACTTTTTACCTTGTTGGAGAAGCAACTTTAACTTTCTTTAGCATAATCAAAACTAGACGAGCGAAAATGTTCCCATTTTCGTCCACTTCCTGTATTATATAGGAGCTTTCCTTCCGTCACCTTATTTTCCTTACACTTTCATCAACAAAAACAAAACATTGACGCGGAGCGTGTGCAAGGTAAAATTTCAAGCGAAAGAATTTTAATTATAAAAGAAAGGTTGTTATGCATCAACTTATGGATATTTAAATTTACGGGTATTAGCTTTATTAGCAGGTCGATGAAAATTTACCTATATTACCTATAAATTCCATGCTATTCATAATCTTTCACATCCATCTCGTTCGCCATTAGGTTATTCATTACAGTTACGGATTCTATGACATTAAATTATTCTTTGCTCAGAGTAACATTACGAACTCTTTAACTCTAATTCTAACACTTCAAATCCCAATGGAACTTATATACGCGGGACTTGTTCTCCAACTCTGGAGTCTGGTAATTAAAAATTCATTTCTTACCCAAGAAAATTGAAACTAAAGTACGATACATAAGTCCATTTTCCTATATTTATGTTTATTCATTCAGATTAGTGTCTTTCTATCAAAACCCGAAAATTTTCCAACTACGCTTACATTCGAAACTAACATGAAAGAAGGTTCATTTTGTAATGAAAAACTGTAAATGAAGGAAACTAAACCAAAAAATACTGCCTTACAATTTACCATAAATTGATAAAAAAAAAGGAGTAAAAGATATCAATTACGATTTGTCAATTAACTGTATTTTCGTTCATGAATAGATAACGTGGATGCAAAAATAGCGCTAGATTTAGGAGATATAGATGGGGCGAATCTTTAAGGGCACATGTCTTTGTAGCAGCAGAGATTGATTTATTTTATTTTTAGTTTCCAAATTTGTATGAAGAGTAATCGGTAAATTTCTTTTTATATACTACATACATATCAAATGCAATCCGCGCATATTCATTCTAGTCCGATGTAGACTTTTTTCTGAGATAACGAGTGCGTTTTATGTACAACATTTTAAAATGTTTATATTTAAATGGAAGTCTAAAAGTAAGACCAAACATGCATAATATTACTTAAAATAGAGCATGCGTTCAATGTTACCGCTTATTTCCGCGGTTTTTACCCAGCGCGAATGTAAAACTTGGAAGGGTTTAAGTTCCCTTTGAATATATGCTATGCATAGACCAGCGAAGGAGAAAAGGCGTAAGTCTTTTGAGAGGTTAAAATTAGGACCAGACGCTTCGGAAGAAGAACTTTCAGGACTCGGAGGCTCGTTATTTACCGCCGAAAAAAATACAGGTATTCGCCGTTCGGCACATAATGGGCCGCGTTTCCCTTAAAGAAGAAAACTGCAAATCCAACCACTCGTCCATTTCACGTTCGGATGAACTGCGATGCCCCTTCCCGAATAATTTGGCTCCCAGACTCCAAAGCGGTGCCAAAAGTCTCTCGATCCACCATCATCCACGTCTTGAACAGAGAAACTGCTTATCTCATCTAATTGAATTCTTCCTTCCCTCCCCCATTCCCCATTAAACGTGCCCACAAAAGTGGCGTAGCAAACAGAACTCGGAATGGAGAAGCATCCCAGTTGGTCTCCCGATCCACTTGGTTTGGGCCACAGCATGACATCCACATTTTTATTCGGTGATTTCGTTCGCAAATAAAATGGCATGCTTCCCCCGCATTAGTTAGACTGTGGGACATCGAGTGTGAACGCTTATACGATACTCCTAAGAATAAAATAAGGACACGACGAACTGCAAGCGTCGAGGCACACCGTCATTTCTGTGTTGGCACGGCCATCTTGCAAAAGTTCCAGAGTAAGTGTTTCCGAGCCAAAACAATATTTTTTCCATAAAGGAGTCGGATAAAAGAGATACACAAACTTTATATTTCAAACCTCTGAACACGAAGAGAAAGAGTAGCGTTGTATTATCAAAATCAGCATAAAACCCTCAAAATTTGTAATTCCAATATCTGAGAAGATCAGTTCACCATATACAACGGTGCAAATACGCCAACTAAATATTATATTGTTTTTAGGTGATCCCTTTGCTGGCGCTATATATGTTATCGTAAGTGTCCGTTCTCAAGAAGCTTTGTTTCATATCGGACCTTGTACAGACTGATACGCAAATATGGATCAAATTTGCGCCATAATAATCATGTACATTGCTTAAAAGTTTATAAATAGGCGTACGGTAATCTACAAAATCATATGATAGGGTTTTTAATAGTTCATGCCCGCTAATTATCATTCATGTTGATCGTCTCACGTGTACCTTCCTATCCAAATCGCGGTTTATTCATTAAATTCTTATTCAAACTCCAATTTCGTTTGCCTGCCTTCATGACATTCACAAAAATATTTCTTATATTCCATTCCCTTTACAGCTTTCACCATTATACAACGGCCTTGACGTGGTGGTAAGACCCTGCATATTCCTAGACCCTTAGTAGTAAAACTGCTGATAAAAACAAAAGTTACTCAATAAGGGTGGGCATCCCATGCTACATCAGTCGAAAGAATCAAAGACAGCTGAAAGAGAGTACATGTATATTTTCTCTATGAAGTGGCTGCAAAAAAGCATCTGATCCCAGAGTAGCACCCTACTAAAAGTTATGGTGTCCTGTCCAAGACACTGGTAGATGTTAAAGGGAAATCGTTTCAAGTATGTTCCTTTTCAAAAACTAGGATGATGTTGATACTCAGAAGATGCTCAGCTCGGCCTCAGGTCGATTGAGCAACCTAATATCCTAAGGTTCGAAGTCCGTCTTGGGTGCAAACATTATGTTCATATTAATTTTGAAATTAATCTAGATATAAACCCTAGGCAGTTGAGATACTGAAATACTTATTTATAGAATATAATAGATAGACTGTTGGCCTAAAAAATAACTTAGTGACAAATCCGACATTTTCTTCTTCATAGCAAGATTTTTACAGGGAAAAAATCATAGTCGATGACCGGGTGTTTTGCGAATGGTTCGCAATCAATGAATTCTCTTTGAGAAGTCATAGAGAATGATTATACGTTGCTGATTACGAAATGGATGCCCTGGATTTCCGAGCACGTCCACATATTTATACACATGGAAAACGTCGGAAGAAAGGATCGCTGAAGGTAGATTACAATTTCAAAAAATTCACACTCTCAAGTAAGCAGCCGTACCTCTCTTAGGAATAATTGTAGGTATAAATGGTTGAAGCCAAAGCCAAGGAGATTATAACGAACTGGAGGAAGCAGTAGCATGCTAACATATGGTTTAAAATGCAACCAGAATGGGTGTGCTTGGGAAAATTAGGTCACGCCTACTCGGCTCAAAATATTGAGTTTTATACGGCCTCTTATGGAGACTGCACTTGTACTGAGACATAAATAACAGGGAAATTGTACAAAAATTTCATCACATTGGCATCTAATAGCCTTTCTAAAGCTATTTAAAATTTTTAGAATTAGTTCCGAATTCAAACTTTACCGTACGAAAATACTTTTGTGGCACTTTTTGCATTCATTTTGCACTCATGTGCACTGCACACTGTATGTTTATTGAATTTTTAAAATGCATTCAGCCATCCATCTTCCTTCTCCATGTTTTACTTCGTTCAAAACCAACTCCATCCGTGAGTATGGCGAGTATGAAACCCGTAATTTCTGGCCGATCAATATGGCGGAGCCTCCTCCAGTACATTCTAAACTTCTTGGTATTGTAGTAGCAGATCTTGACCTCCTAACAATGATTACGTCTCTTTTTTTATTGTCACGTGCACACATCTTCAAATCATGAGTTGTGACCTCACTGCGTATTACAGGAAGGATGAGTGATGGACGACTTCGGCGTTTGTTATTCTTTCTCTCAAGGCGTTTACGCTATTGGCTCATGCCTCCTTAAACATCTCGGGGGTCGGAAGGGTGATGACCTCATTTTCACTGTTTCCGTTCCGTCCCTTTTCTGAATAAAACCACAACTATTCCGCGCGAGGGCGGGGGGAGGGGGTTTGGTTGTAGATCCGAGTCCGCGAAGACTCGGGTGCAAAATCCTCCCCCTCACGAATTCTCCCTTCACCTTCCTCTCCGTGAGCGACCGCGGGAGCCATAAATAGTGTCGGCGCCCCCCGCGTCCTTCCCCTCACGTCGTAAACCCTGATGCGGAAATGAATTAGTGCCATTAAAAGGGAAATAAATTGTTCCGTTCCGGAATTGGCTGTTTATCGTCTCTCGGCTTGAGGGAAAGGCCGCGCGTGCGCGCGGAAGAGAACCGACCTGCTGGGTGAGCTGACGGGGAGGAAGAAAGGAGTGGAAGGTCCCTCTTTTCAGAACGGGTGGCTGGCAACTGCGTGAAGCGATACAAATGAGAAAGTCTATCTTTTTCTCCATGTATCATTAAGAGGGCTTCTTACAAGAACGAAATGCTGGGACCCAAAAAACTTTCCTACATATCACTCACTAATGATGAATCACAACTATAACAACTATTGTAACATGTATTTACAGTCACGCACGTTAGAGTAATACAGATCAAGAAGTTAAGGAGAAGAATAGCTCGAGATTTGAACCAAGGACCAGGCAAGAGAATTAAATTGTCATTGAGTACCTATTCCATCCACCTTCTCTGCCACTTAATTTACAAGAAAAAAACATCTTTCCCCCGAACCTTGCCATGCCACACCCCCTTCCTAAGCCATCCGCCGTTCCGTCAATCCCACATTTTCCATTCTTATCTGCGCTTACGTTCCAGTGCCCTTAATTTACTCATCTACATCTACATAATACCCTGAAAGCCATCATAGATAGATATGTTGGATGGTGAATATTCACTAAAATGCAACACTTATGAAAGAGGATTAGTAGCTTAATTCCAGCTATACTATAACAATTTAAAGAAGGTTTAAAGAGCATAGCTAGCATGCTGCTAGCTACAAGTCTATAATTACCTATAACTCATCATTATTATCATCATCATGGGTCAATAATCCTAGGATTGGTTTGACGCAGCAAACTCGATTCTTCTATCGGCCTACCTCTTCATGTAAACGTAGTTCCTCTTTCACGTCCTTTACGACCTGTTCTACATAACTCATACGAGGCCTGCCTTTTCCATTCTTCCCGTTCACTTTCCCTTCGACGATTGTCTTCATCAAGCCATCGTGTCTTAAGATATGTCCGATTAGGTGGCCATGTCTCCTTTTTATAGTTATCAGCAGACTTCTCTTTTCTCCCACTCTTCTTCAGACTTCATTCGTCACTCGGTCGATCCATTTTATCTTCATCATTCTTCTGTAGCACCACATTTCAAATGCTTCTACCCTTTTCTTCTCCGCTGCTGTCATCGTCCATGCCTCACTGCCGTAAAGATACATGCTCCAGATATACGTTCTGATGAACTGCTTCCTTACTTCTAAGCTTGTATTTCCAGCTGTAATTATATTCTTCTTTTGATAGAATGCCCTCTTATTCTACTAACTATTTCTTTCTTGCCTCGTCCAACGTTGGTTACTCTGCTTCCAAGGTAACAGAACTCTCACCTCATCCAGTTTCTGTATTCCTAGTATAACGTTGGTTTTTGCCTCTTCCCTCTTTTTGACCTACAATTACCTAGGGAATATATTGATACACTTATGTTATGTTATAAAATGTACTTACAACTATTCAGATTCCTAGCAGTACGAGGGATAAAAGCCATTTTAAACCTGTCGGTTCGGCATTCAATTTTCCTAATTTGATATTTATGGTCCAGTCTATTCTAGTAAATTAAGTTCGATAATGTTAAAAACATGTCGTCTGTATATCTGTAAACAACTTCGTCTGTTAATGTCTTCTTTCTTCATACTAAATGCTTTCGGCACACGCAATGCCAAGATCCATAACAACCACAAATTACATTCTTTCGCTTATCATAGTACCATGCGATTGACGCAGCACCATCATTGAGGTACTATCCACACAGTACACAATGATGCACGGTAAATTCCAAATGTCCTTTACAAATTATACAGCCACAGCCGCTATATGAGAATTTAGACCATTCGGATGGCAATCCAGCACACTTGCCATAACAGAAACCCGATTCCCCATATATATGATACAATCTCCTTAAAGGAGCTCTATCCCTCGTTTGGAGAGGAAATAATGGTCTACGGACCTCAAGGAAAAAGTTCTTGGAGACGGGAATGTTTCCGCCCTCGGACTGATGGAGCGAATCGATTTGGAGAAGTGAGATGGCCCTTTCTAAGCCATTATGATTGATTCACGTCACTCGCTGAAAACTGACTCCATCTGCAAGAGTGGTCCAAGAGTTTTCCAAAGATATATGACCTTTCTTATTCCCCTCCAGATAATCCATGCGACCCATAGTAATCTTCGCACATATATTTTTCCCTATTAAGGATCAGGTTAGTGTATTAAATATAGTACATCCCTGTTACCCTGAGGGTCCGCGTTCATCTAACCACAGTAGAAGGTATTTTTTCCATGAAATTCATCTCTGTGATTGATATCCATGTTGACAGAAATTCAAATACAGTAATTCCTCTGCCGGATGGGATATTAAATCATAGTCCACTTTTAAGTGTACAAAATCAGTAGACTAATGTCTACACCGCGTTTTTCTTAACCCTTCCTCCCCTCCCAAAAATCACACCCTTAACCCCTAATCCTAATTATTCAAAAAAAACTCAGCTCTCCCTCACTTTTTACGGTAACTAAAGAAGCAAGGTATCATAATAAATATGGAGGTTTTGGGAAACAAAATGACTCGCCATAAAACTGTGTTTCTAAAACTGTTCAGTTGCTAACACGACTTGAATTTTCAATACATTTTCATACACCCCGTCGTGAAAATATCGAAATTTTCTCACTGTGGGAAAATATGGGACACTTCGCTCAGTATTAACAAACCTATAATTCACTCAATTATGATACTTTACTGTCACACCAGTGTGCTGATAGAAATTTTAAAAAACTACACAAAAAATAAATGTTTACTTGCTGGTTGTCACAACCATACGATACGTGATATATTTTTCTCAAAATGGCTCGAGTTTCCTCAAGATGCTACCATAAAATATCGCTTCATGAACATTCACTTTTTCATCAGTTATGATCAGCAAATCCGGACTCTAGGGAAGGAGGACAAAATAAGTCTTAATTTTTAGTGAGGAGGAGAATGGAGAAAGTGCAATGGGTGGAAAAAGAGACAAAATAAGAGGTATTAACCTGGTTGGGGAGGAGAGAGTATTTCTGGCAGAAATAGAGATGACAAAACAAAGAAGGTGGATGGAACAGGTACATAGAGGCAATCGAATACTGAAAGTCGATTAATTTCAAAGGTTTTCATCTCAAAATTTCATTACGACCAGGCAAATAAAATACATAAGAATCTTAACAAAAAACGTTACAAATAAATAATAAGAACACATGTCGATGGCCCTGTTTGGGAAATTTCCCCTTCAGGGCTCTAATGTAGTCACTGGATTCACCTTAACTGTTCTATTTGCACCTTGCAGAATGATAAAGGAAGTAGAGTACTGGGTAAGCGAGAGGGTGAGCAAGAAAAAAATGGTTTTAGGGATAATTTGAAGAGGGGTAGGAAATATGCCAATTTGAAGAGAGGAATGGCGTGGGTATGCAGCCGATAGATGAATGCAATGCAATTAGTGAGTACTCTCCATCATAACCTCCCCTAACCAGTACAAAACTATCAATCAAAGCTCATCCAGATCACCATGAAAAACTCCCGTTCTTCCCTTGTTATGAGCACATATCTTAAAGTGCCCCTGGCACGTTTTCTCCTTCTCCGCCCACCGAAAGGTCTCCCTTCCATCACGACCACCAGTCCCGCATCAACCTTGACTTCCCAACCCTCTACCTTTTCCATCTTCTTTGGATCTCTCCTGACAACTCCCTCTCTTGCCCTATCATAACTTATACTTCCTTACTCCTTTCTATCCAGCTTATTTTCTCCATCCATCTCCATACCCTCATCCCATAAGCCACCCATCCACTGTCACCTTCTTCCATCGAGCGCCATGTTTCAGAGCCACACTGCCATGCTCCATTAAAATCGTCATTAATCTTTGAATTGATTCTATACATGAGGTTCCCGCGTAAAACGTCGTCCTCTTTGCTTACACTAGATTACTATGCCTACGTCAAAGTTTATTGCAAATACATTGATATTCCAGGGTTACATAGTCTTATTACTGATTTTTTTTACGTTAAGTAAGGGTTAGATAGACAAAAAATATTTTTCCACGCAACCTTGCTTGCAAGTAAATTTTTATTTCCTATAACATAAGGTTATATAGACAGTAATCTTTTCCCACACAGCCTTGCTTGCAGGTAAATTTTTAGTTCCTCTAACTTCCTGAACACTTATGTTTCTATTAGAATCTGAACTGCCCATTCTCCTTCACTCTCTCTATCTCCCCGCTCCTTTCCACCTACCTTACCTCCTACATGATTCTCCACACCCAAATCTATTCTCAAATATTATGTTATATGCGTTATATTTGAAAATGAATACTTGGTATTTCCGCACAAAACATTTATCGATGAACTATATTTCGACGGCCCAACGTAATCATCAGATGATGATGACTTTGTATCAACGAAAGCTATGTCGTTAGTAAAAGTTCTGAGTGGAATTACATAGTATCCGTTTTCAAATATGAATAACGAATTCCACAAAGTAACGGAAGTAAATATTGGGGATAACAATTTGTTGAAATTTAATCAGGAAACTTTATTTTAAACAACTCAAAACATGAAACCACACGACTGCTATCGTAAGGATATCGTACAGAACTGAACGGGAAAGAAAAGGGAATGCCCGAATCAATGGCGAAACAACAGAAAAAAGAAAATCAACTTCACAGTTCCCTGGCAGCACTATACAGTGCACTAATACTTTTTCGAGAATCACTGATCCATAGAACCAGATTTTAAAATCGGGCAAAGTAATCAGTATATTCTATTCAGTTTCTTTATTATCATAAGGGCCGTGATGAGCATTGATAAGAGCGCAATATTTCCTCCCGCCAATGCAGCGATAATCTGAGAGTCATTTCATCTATTCTTTCTGAAGGGTAGCAAGGTCTTTGCTTAAAGGTAACAAGAAGCACAGCTCTTTCCTCCATACCAATAACCTCCCATAGAAATCTATTTTCCAATGAAGTATTAGGTATTCCATCGCAATTGGCACCTCAGTGCTCTCTCGCGTGGGCAGCTAAAACTTCCGCTACGTGTATGAAATCAACCGCTAAGTAAAAAAAAAGTATTTTCCAATCGAATGTAACCGTGGAAAGCAAAGCAAATAAATCCACCCAGGCATAAGAGTTTACTGAGGTGAGGTCCTTCAATGTATGTACTAAAGGGAGTTGTGTTCTTATACACATTATGATACCTTAGGTCAGCGTTTCCAAAACTGTGCAGCGATTCTCAGGAGCTCATGTTCTTTTTCACAATCGTTTGCTCTTTTCATATATACCTTAATATCCATACCTCCATCCACGTATTGTGTGTATTATGCTTCATAGAATGTAAACAGGTAGAAGTAAGCATCTCCTGGGGCTCCACAAAAATCGTTCCTTCAAAAATGCCTCCGAGGCTGAAAAAGTTTGAAAACCGCTGCCTTAGACGAACGAATGCCAAAGTCCCTCGATAAATGTTGCTGTAGCATTCAGAGAGCTCTTCTATATACTTCCAAATACTGGCAAACAGGTCAAGAAAAAATTTTAATGCCCATATAAGAAGATAATTGTCTCACAAAGAGCCAGTGTTTTTGCATGTAAACCCACACACAATAAATAAAGCTAGTGTACTTCCGGTAGGGTAATAATAACACACTACTCGCACTAACCGCACGATATTTGAAATCAGATGAAAACTCTTCGCTGGATTAAATGATATTTAGTGCTTATGCTGCTACAGGAAAGGTGTCTATTGCCCAAGCCAAAAGTTTTTACACTCTCGTTTGAGGCTTAATATCTCTAAAACGAATTAAACTATTTTCATTCCGAGTACACTAGCGTATAGCTAAATTAACTCCAAATATTTTTCCACGCTTGATGATGTATAGGCAATTTTTATTATCATATTGAGGTATGCTGTTGACTTAATAATTAAAAATCTACTCGTTCTAGAGATTTGCGGAAGGAAGGGTCACTTTGGCGGTTCGTAAAAATAATATGAAAAACAAAATTGAAGATAAATTTTGACAGAGTACGAATTGTACTTTTTTCTTGATGCATGTGGAATTTTAAGTATTTCACTTCATTTGTTTACGCAATTTTATTCAATTTACAGAACTTAGTTTTCTCCGTAATGGGGAACTTGGCACGCAAAAAATGTCATCTTTTTTTATTTCAATTGCAATTCTATTAACGTCAGAAAACTTTACGTGCCAGAATATATTTTTAAAATACATAATATTCACATCGAATATTATATTTTTTTCTTAAAGACAGTGAACTGAAGGCGATTTACCCAGCCCTTAGATTGTGCGTCGTTGCCAATGCGGGGAGTGTATTCGCTTCGCACTCCTTTTCAAAAAATTCATAAAAAAGTGACCCTTGCGTCCATGAATCTCAAAAAACGGGGCCGCTTTTTCATTATTATTGAAAAAATAATTCTTCAAAATGACTATAAAATACTTTAGAATAAACAAACCAGATTCAGATGTGATGTGGTGGAAACGTTCCATATTAATAGAAAGATATTGCAAATTTACACACGTAAAAAAAAGTAAAAAGGTTTTTACTTCTGGAAAATTTCAATATCTTTTTATTAATACTTTACTATACATTTATCAAACGTGGAAATAAATTACCTACACGCTGATATACCTTGAATAAAAATAGTTTCGCCCTTTTTTTCAGATATTAATCCTCAAACTCGAGTCTACGTACTTTCGACGCAGGCAACAACCATCATTTTAATATTATCGTTAACGGGAAACAATCAAGATAAGGGGAACTGACAGTGGACAAGGAAAATTTCCCCAGTAAAACTAATTCCAAAAGACTGGTAATGATTTAACTTTATGTCACCCATTAACTTCATCAGTGATATCTGCACAGCAGCTTTTAGCAATAGTGGAGTCATTAGCTGCAATATGCCTCATGACCTGCTATACTCTTAAGTAGTAAGAAAATACAGAAAGTGTATAGCTTTTGGCAATAAACCATATCCTTCGCACGCTGGTACTAAAAGCAAAGGTCGAAAAAAATTGGGCTAGTGTTATAATGGCATATCCCTAGAAACCTACTTCTCATACAACGTTACACGGTTTTCCATTTCGTAAGTAAATGCTGTTATTTTAACGCTAGTAAAGTGTTGTGTACTAAAGTGTAGTAATGGTGTCGTTTTATCAGCACTCAAGCACTGTAAAATATTATCCAAACCCTAAGAGCTATTTCAGCTTTAATGGTTACACGATGCTTTCAACGGGGATTTGATGGCCAAAACTAGTTATTATCTCTAAATCGCTTGCGTACTGAACTTGTGAAGCTGTTATGTATAGAGAGCATTTACCTGGATTCCACACTAAAGTGTATTTTCATGGTGGCATGATAAGAAAAGATCGAATTATTCATTTTTTTTGGCGCAAGGAAACTTCTCATGACAGCAGGATGAAATCTTAGTCACACATCAGCAGAAAGCAACCCGTATCATCTTTATGCATAAAAATTCAGCCTGCGCATGTTTGTGCTCAAAAAGTAGTCGGTCAATTGACTCGAAATTTTGACACAACGTATTTGTATTCGAATACGCCCACGTTTTTACAGTAAACAATGTTTGGACCCTCCAGGTGGAACAAGAAAAACGTTCTTAATTTCCTTAATCCGGGCTAAAATCCGTTAACGGCCGTTAACGGTTAAAAACGGCCACATTGCGTTAGCTCTTGCTTCTTCAGGCATTGTTGCCACGTTAATGGAAGGAGGGAGATCAACGCATTCAGATCTTAAACTGTCACTAAACATGCAATTCACAGAAAACACAAAATGACACATTTCAAAAACATAAGGAATGGGAAAGGTTCTTCAGGCGTGCAAATCATTATGGGATCGTATGGGATGAGTGCAAATGGCTCACAAGAAGTCATTCAAAGCATTAGACCATACTTGGAAAGACTTGTGAAATAATCAGGTTCTATTTGGCGGAGCATTGGAGTTACTATCTGGTGACTTTAGGCAAACGCTTCGTGTTATACGTCGTTCAACACCGGCAGCATATCTACTTGAAATATTCAACTTTTTGGAGCACAGCCAAAAGAATGCATTTATCAACAAATATGAGAATTCAGCTTCAAACCGATCCAACAGCTGACATATTTTCAAGAAAATTACTCAAGGTCGATAACGGCACTGTACCTACAAATCCAGAAATAGGAAACATCACCTTTCCATCTAATTTCTGCAACATCGTGAATTCAAAAAAGAGTTAGTAGACAATGTTTTCCAAAGCAGCGAAACGACTTAATGAAATCACGCATGATTGAGCGGAAGAGCGGATAAAAATGACGACGCACACGATATGATCAACATCATTATAAACAGAATCGTAGGTCAAACGGTGACATACAAGTCCATTGACTCCGTGATGAACCAAAGTGAAATAGTGAATTTTCCAGAGGCATTTCTTAATTCGCTCGATGCTCCCGGATTATCGTCACACATTCTGAATTTGAAAATTGAAATGCCAATTATATTGCTCCGAAACATCAATCAGCCAAAGTAATGCAATGGCACACGATTAGTAGTTTTAAAAAATTGATGAACAATCTAATTGAATGTATATATTATTTCTTCGGGTGTATCCCGCGTACTATTACCAGGTGTGATACCTGACGTTTCGTGGCCGTTGCTGGTCACTTTATCAAAGCTGGTCACTTTTCTAATTGAAGCAACAATTCTGATTGGACCTCATAAAGGCGAAGATGTAAGAAAAGGTGTACTTTCACTATAAATACCACTCATTCCGACCGACATGGCGTTTGAGTTCAAACGACTTCAATTTTCAGTACTCCTTGCGTTCGCTATGACTATCGAAAATGCGCATGGGAAATCTTTGCAAGAGTGCGCTTTGAACTTAGAAAATGATTGCTTATCTCATGGGCAATTATGCTTCGCATTCTCCAGAGTCCGTAAACCATCTGATATTTATGTTTATGCAGAAAACGAGCAAAGAAAAAATGTAGTCAATCCATTAGCTTCACAATTCTTTTTTTGCTAAAAACATCTTTTTTTCCGATCCTTTCAATCCACAGCATAGCTACACCAACGCAAGGAAGGGTATTGAATTGAATGATGTGTTTTCTCTGTGAATCTATGCTAGAATACCTACATTTACTTCCCCATTCATTTCACATTAAACTGAGACACAGCGAAGCGTGGCCGGATTTAGCTAGTTGACTATAATTTATCCCATCCTCCCGTACATGATAGGAAACAACGCTAATTGAAAACATCTTTGCTAAATGGAGATTTATTTACTTTTCTTTTCATCTATATCTCATTTGAATGGAGAATGTTTTCATTCGATTTGGCGCTAAATTTCAATCTCATATAGGGCTGATTTGATAATATTTATTCAACTAATTAGCATTTTTTGTTAGTCATCAATCAATTATCACTTTTTATATTTATTTCGTTTTGGCAATTAATTTGGCTTTGAAATTTGTCTATTTGAAATTTGACGATTAAGACCTCAAATTTTAGAAAAAAACATGCAAAATATTTCATAAGGAACGTCATAAAAGTACTTGGCCAGCCTTTCTGACATTGGTTTGACGCAGCTCTCCACTCTATTCTCCTTACCTTTATTGGGTTAATAGGATATGGAGCAAGTGATAGAGGAGAGGATCCGGGGTAGTTGGAAAAAACGTTATTTCGATCTGATCTTTCGATGTAGAATGGGAATAAAAGTGCACCTGACGTATCATCCTCGAAATCGAACGATTTGAGTTTTTCCAGTCTGGCGCCTAACCAACGAATTTTCAGAGCTTCCCATCTGAGTCTCTCTAAGAGTGACACTTTCTGTACGGCCATATACGTTCTTAACAAAACGAACTGATTTCCTTTGTATTTTATCGAGTTCACGAATTAAATCAATACTTACCGGATCTCAAAGGCTAGATGTATATCCGAGGTGAGGGCTAACTAAAAAGAAATAATGTCTTTTTTCAAAATTTTCACTTTTACACTTTTCTACTTTTCTTTTAATGAACTCCTAGTTCTTCAACGCAGTGCCGCATATATTTTCTAGTTGTCTTCGCCACGACAAATCCGAAGTTAGCGTTACTCCTCCTGCCCCATTCTATCTCTCCTCAAACTAATCTCTCATCGCTGGACTGTGTCTGCAATTTCTTTGCTAAAATATTTCAAAATAGATTACCATATTTTCGTAACATTTCCACCAATACTATTCTCTCCACCCTCTCCATCCCTTGTTTTCGCACCCTTAGACTCACAGTAGACTTAAAGCTAATTTATAATATTCTCAATTCCACCATCAACTGCCCCGATTCGCTCTTCTTTGTCAACTTCAAAGTTCCACTCCGCCCCACCCATTCTCATCCTTTACTCCATGTGCCCACTCCCAGACTTTCGATTACTAAAATTTCTTTTCTTCCGTCTCTCCTCTCTATTGAACTCCCTCCCACAACACATTGATCCCTTTGCACTCCTAATTAAATCATTCATAAGCCTTTCTATTTCGCATCTGTCACCAGAATAGCCTTTCCCTCCTATTTTTTTCCCGTTACTTTTATTTTATTTTTTTCTTCTAGTATATGTTATAAAATTTATGTTTTATTGGCCACTATAAAATGGCATCATTGCTGTGAGTGGTTTTCTTTTTTTTAATGAAATAAAAAATATATTTGACATCGCTTGCTACGTTTAAATTTACTCTATCAACTTCATATGAAAGGTTTTGATACCATTTCTCGCTTATCTCTGGTAAAACTAATGTGATCATTACCATTTCACCCTGAGGCAATCTATGACTTCGACAGGCGTGACTCGATCGTGTAAAGCTCCGGGCCACGCCGCCGAGCGAGCAGCAACTCGCTCTGCTCGAATCAACCCCAACGCCTAAATAGCATGTCATCCGATCGGGAACGCCTTTTCGCAACGCCGATGTTAGCTCGCCGCCCGCTCTTCCAGGAACTCCCCGTTTCGAAAGCTCCCACTTCGGATTCCCTATCCCTCAAGCGTGGCGAATCCAGCCGCTAACTCGAGAAACCTCTTAGCGGAGTCGGCTAAGTAGTCGGGTGATGAATGAATCGCCGCCTCGGATTCCTGAGAAGGAATCCGAGGCGGCGATAAATGATGGAACACTTGAAGCCGCCGCAAATAATTAATATCAATCCCCGCCGCCGAGATAAGGGATACCCTCCAGTTCCTCAGGATTCCGGTATTTAGTCCCACGCGTTGCGCTCCCTGTGGCCAAGTGAGTAATCGCCACATATTTATCAAGGTCGTGGCCCTGGAGCAAGAGCTGAATTAAAATGTGGATGCAGCATTACGAGAGCGCCAGCTTATCGCCGTTAGCCATGACTGATTGACATTTTCACCTCATTCCGTAAACTATATTGTAAAGGTTTTCATCTGTTATGGAAATTAATTTCCACAATTTTCCACTAATATTGCAGATTATTTCCAAAGCTTTCGATAAAAACATCAAAATCAGTATATTTTAACCACATATTATTGTTGTAATTTGCAAGCTGATATTCAGCAAAGCTGATATCTGACCGTTAATCTGAAATTGGGTGAATTAATATATTTTGCAGTCTCTAATAGCATTATGCAAGGTTTCAAATAAATTTCATGCCTAATCTGCATTGAAATAACATCGTAACACATATTTTCGTGGTGTCCGCTGTAACGTGTAAATAATTTCCAATCAAGGAATCTTTACCACATGGGAAGAAAGTATGTATTACTATCAATAAAACTATAAGAAGCAGTCACTGACAGCAAACCCCATAATGGATCGTAGAGCAACCTTACAAAGCACTGATGATTGGTGATTCCGATGATTTGCTTTAAACACCAAAGTCTGTAAAGGAAATTATTCAAGATATACCTTAATGATAGTAGTTATTCTAGGGAGTGGCAGGTAGCTAAGGTAATTTCGCCATTTAGGATGAATAGTAGGTTGGAAAAAGGTGAAAATAATGCCAGAAAACAGTGAAAAGGTAGAGAGAAATACAATATCAACATTAGCCTACTCTTTCCTCTAGGGTCTAAGAAGTTCACGGTTTAACGTCCCATTTGACAGAAGAAGTACTGAAATCGAAGTGCTCTCCACACAGAATCTAAGTGGGGACCGGTATACCAATGAAACATCTGTCTCCGTTGGAACTCAAACTTGATTCCCTTACATCTTAATAACTCCTTCCAATACCTGATTACAATACAATTTCTTATCCAAAAAAATCCTTCAATCTAATTTCTTTCAGAGTGATGTATTGTACTCGTATCATTGCAACTTTATAATGCTATAACCTTAAGATTCAAACTTTTGATGACTGTATAACCAATACATATAGGAACAGAGGTTTCTTCACGCGAGCGAGGGTTGAAGCTGTTAGAACAAATGTTTCCGCGGTGATGGTTTGATCTCTGCATCTTTTCTCGCGTTTTCTTCCGCGTCCGTTGGCTTGTGGACAACACTTTCACTGGCTCTCCTGCGTCTTCAGGTCGAATGCCTCGCTTATATACCGTAGGCTGGCTGAGTGCTGCTCTCTGAATGGCTCTCTCTTAGATGAGTCTTTTCCAGGCACTGTGAAGGAGATATCCGTCCACTCTTGAAATTCAACTGTGTTTTTTGAATTTCTATGGCTTTCCTGATTTGCCGATTGAAGTATCGGCAGTCTTTTGTTAGAAGTTTCGTCTCCTCAAATTTAATGTCCTGGCCGGGTTCTGACCACACGTGTTTGGCGATGGCGGAAAGTCAAAATTGTTTATTTTTCGTCGCCCTCTGGTGTTCTTTAATCCGTACATTCATCGAGCGGCAGGTTTCTCCTATGTAGGATTTTCCGCAGGAGCAAGGTACCTCGTATACTCCCTCGTATAGCCCTTACGGAATGGTGTCTTTGGGTCCGGGTAAACAGATTGACTGGCTGGGTGCTGCTCTCTGATTGGCTGTCCCTTGGATGAGTCTTTTCCAGTCGCTGTGAAGGAGATAATCGTCCTCTTTGAATTTCAACAGAATCATCACGCAAATTGTATGTCACCATCCCTTTCATCGCTGGAACATCAGAAAATATCGCCAGAATACTCAAAAAACATGACGTGGTCACTAGATTACTTACGTAGTCACTAGATCCTTATCTTGGTCACACACAATTGTGTGACCAAGATAAGGATCTGTTTACCCGGGCCCAAAGACACCATTCCGTAAGAGCTACACGAGGGAGTATACGAGGTGCCTTGCTCCTGCGGAAAATCCTACATAGGAGAAACCTGCCGCTCGATGAATGTACGGATTAAAGAACACCAGAGGGCGACGAAAAATAAACAATTTCGACTTTCCGCCATCGCCAAACACGTGTGGTCAGAACCCGGCCAGGACATTAAATTTGAGGAGACGAAACTTCTAACAAAGGACTGCCGATACTTCCCTCGGCAAATGAGGGAAGCCAAAGAAATTCAAAAAACACCGTTGAATTTCAACAGAGAGGACGGATATCTCCTTCACAGCGCCTGGAAAAGACTCATCCAAAAGACAGCCATTCAGAGAGCATCACTCAGCCAGCCTATGGTATATGAGCGAGGCAGAAACCACACGCAGACACCTTCGACCTGAAGACGCTGGCAGGAGAGCCAGCGAAACAAGCCAACTGACGCGGAAGAAAACCCGAGAAAAAATATAGAGATCAAGCGAAGTTGAACTCACACCTCTAACGTCCGTATCTCGAACCAACTTAGATCACGGCCTGTGAATATGAAAGATTTAATTTCATCTGTATCAGCATCTTCAGTGTACCTTACAAGGCACCTCAATGGGTGGTAGGGACAAATCATCACCATTCTCACCCCAGGTATGTGTAGTTGAAAGATTAAGACCAACACTGTAGAAAAACCTATGGCTGGTAAGTTATGCAAATCATTCACTGAATTGCTTCGGGGTTGTAAGTCCAGAAAACTTAAATTTAACCCAGTTATCTTTTATCCTGCAACATTACAAAGGATTTCCAAATAAATTCTCTCTTACGATCTATAGATTATCAACAAAATCGTCCTCATCCTCAACATAAGCCAATCAATTTTGTATTTAATACCTTCAATCTTAAACTCTTACCGTGGGAAATAAAAAAGGTATTTGAAATATGTTCATCTGTTCGTATTTGTACCATTCTGGAAGTACATTATACTAATTATAATAAAATTGTCGTTATATGAAGACGTTCTTATTATATTTCGCCTGGATATGAATACAAAGCCATTTTTCGTCTGATATCAATATTTTTTTTACTCAAAAAGGTGCCCATTATATCGTGATAATAGAAATAGTTACTCAGACTAATACAATTGCATGGCTGCTGACAACCATAATTGCATAGGTGTAATTTTCATTACTATAGTTATCACCATAGGCTGATTTGTAGCCAATTAGGATGAGCTGGTGGCTATAGTCAGATCATTAACGCCTGAGTAGCAAGTCTATTAATGCCTGAACACCAGTCTGCTATTCACAAAACGTATATCTACTACTAGTATATCACTTAGCTACTCAATAGCACAAGAATATTCGCTTGAAACATCAAACCATACAATTCTATTTTCGGCTATATTAGAGTATTGATGTCTTTTTCGTTAAACATATTGACACACTCCATCATTTTACTCGTTATATGACCTAATAGTAACCTTGATCTATTGTTGCCATAACAACTGCCTCCAAGAGTATAATGTGACTTAAGATAGGGCTGACCCGTTCTTGTTTCCGAATCTTCTTTTTTTACAGCCTTCTTATTGTAATTTACTAAGCCAACCCATTCAACCCTCTTGTTTTGCACTTCTCAAATCGTTTCAGTCCACAAATTAAATTATTTCACTCATTTTTCTCCCTACCTTTTACCAGGTATACTCCCTAGAAAAAAGCTAGCAGCTACGCCAAGAATTCCTCACTTTGTTGCCTTTGCCAGCAGTTCCGGCTTATAATCACGTTAGCTACGCAGGGAGGCGGCAACGGTTTTCGTCAACCAAAGGCAACCGAATCTGGGTTCTTTCACGCTGTCTCCAGAGAGAAAAAAGAAGAGATCGCGCGATCTAAATTAGGCTCTAGCAGAGTTTCAACCGCGGCATTTGCACCATGGCTCAAAATTCCCCGAAAGACACGAGGGCAACTCCTGTTCGGGCTGATTCGGAACAGACCTCCGCGGTAGAATGTCGGATTGATTTAAGGGATGACTCGAAGAAACGCGGAAGGAGAGAGTGGACTGGCCAGTTTAAACGACAAAACTGAATGCCTCTCCGATAGAAAAAATCCACTTCCATAGAGGGGCGTCGTTCGAGACGTGGGTAATCGAGTTCCATCTTTGATGACATTTTGATGGCGCTCTCTCCCTGCGACTAAAAGGATTTTGAAGTGAAAGACGTTTCATTAATTCATTTCATCCCCTAATCCTTACTTTTTCTCCTCTAGACTGACAAGTATGAAAAGGAGTAAATCGTATGAAGGGGAAGATGAAGCAGGAGAAGAAAGGGAACATTTCACCCTCTAGTAGCAGTTATTAGGGGAAAGTGGGCAATATCTGAGGTTATTTAAGCCATTTAGGATAAAAGAGTGATTGGGTAAAGTTGGATCTTTTTTTCAGGAAACAGAGAAAGGGTAAGGTGAAACATGACATCGACATTAGCCAATTCATAAAGAAATAGGCAAAGTGGTCCACGGGTTAACGTCCCTACCAACGAACGGAGTACCTACTGAACCTCAAGTGCCCTCCACGCATCACTCAAGACCGATCATCATCCTTTTTTTTCAATCCTATAACCTGAATCGCACCGTTATTTCCCACAGACATATTTAGGTAATGCGGCAATGATATATCAAATGATATCTTTAAATGAACACCCAAAATGGTCATTTCTAGGTATAGATCAAATGTAGGGACTCCTATCCTTTTTTTCGTCCATGAAGACATACACGAATCTGAAAGCATCCAGTCAAAGCGCACGATATCACATAGAAAATTCTGAGTAATCAAACGGCCGTTGTAAAAATTGCGGAAACCTCGCGGAAATCATTTGAAAAAAGGAAGAAAATAAATATCGTGTGAATGGCATACATATGAACTTGAGCTCTCAAAAAGCCACGGCTTAAATGATCCTTAAATACATACATGAGAATGATAGAGTAAAATTGACTAAGATTGGTAAACTGCATCCAACTATTCTTCCATAGCTATTTCGGTATCACCCCGAAATTCGTTTCCGAAATCACTCAATGTTTGGCGCATGTCGTATTTATCCTTTAGTCTTCTTCCTGGGCTTCTATTTAAACTTCGATCATATTCTTGACAACTTAGCGCTTCACAGAGTGTTCCATATCACCAGGTTTGTCTTCCTATTCCTCATTTGACCCACAAGAATATTGTCAGTATCATTCGCGTTGGAAGTGGCATGGCAATGAAAGGCCAAGGCCAGAATTCTACCCGGGTCTTTGGGACAGGAGACCAGTACTCTTGTCCACTACACAAATCCCAGCATTCAATCCCTCTGCGGTTATTCCGACTCTATTCCCGACGTACAACTTTTACTGATAGTATGGAGCACCACCGACAGACTTTAAATAATGTCGGAGACCTACGCAAAGTGCTAAAAATTGGCACAAGAATGGACTTGTGAAATGTTTTTTTTTCGGGATTTATTTCGCGTTAGTTTTTATTTTATGACAATATTTATCAAGTCAGCAGGCTTAAAACATCTGTTGTTTTCCTGAAGTCTGATAAAATATTGGCGAACTTTTGGCATAAAATGAACAAATGCGGGGCAAATTCCGAAAAAAGAACAAATCTCTCCCAAGAATATCTCCTTTGAAGCCTTCGTGAAGAAGAAATATAGATATTGGATAGACGATTTTATTAAAATGCTTTGTTTATTAAAATAATCTTAAAATAACACGTTTAAAACATTTACTCAAGCAATGTTTTGGGCTAAGTGACCACCAATGTCGATGCTTCCGCATAAACTTCTAACAATCATGGGTAAATTGGTGATAGCGACTGAATGGAACGAACTAAGCTGCTATTCCTCATTCCTCACGCGAGAGAAGGGAAGTGTCATAACGGCTTGGAATTCAGTTTGGGGAGGGGGGGAGGCAAGCGAGAAAACCCAGCCTTGCTAAGGAGAAGGAGATGTAGGAGGAACGGGAGAAAGGGAGAGAGAGATAGAGGGGCATATTAAGAAGGAACCGGCTGCGAGTGATGGATGAGAGGTGAAGATGAAGAGGCTGGGATAAGACAAGGGGAAGGAGAAAATGGAGAGCGTGCAAGGAGGAATCCGCCCGCAGCCCGTAGGAAGGGTGCGGAGGGGGAGGGGTCTCAGAAGGAAAGATGCCTCAACTACTCATAAAGGACCTCAAAGAGATAACGGGATGAATAAGCACAAGGCATTACGCTTGAAGACAAAAATTGAAGGCGCACAAAGGGCAGAGAGGGAAAGATTTGATAGGATTTTCGAACTCCTGACGTTTGGACTGCAAGCAGACCTTTAAGTCAGGGTTTCCATCAACTTATCTCTGACTCTTACATATTACAAAAATCCTCAAACCCACCGGATTGCACAAAAATGGGGCAAAGGGTCGGGTGGTTGTGATGGCTAGAGTTCTGGTGTATCATTCCTAGAACACGGTATTGACTAAGATTTTTCATTGGTATCCCGGACTATAAAGAGGTTATTTAACACTTGTCAGGCCTCATTTAGCAAATGCCGCTAATATATGGGATCCGTACGAGGAAGTTACGATAAAGAAATAAGAGCGTATCCAAAGGACATAAAGTATATTTGTTAAAGGTTGTTATGATAATTGCATTAGTGTTATGAATTTAATACAAGGACTAAGATGGGGATCACTATCAGAATGCAAGTTAAAATGTATGTTAAACCTTTTGTAAATTCGAAGCTGATTTTTTTTACAGATGACTTTATAATATATTATAAGGACCCCTGCGTATTATGCTAGGTTTGATGAGATTAAAAAGATTAGAGATAGGTTGTCGTAACGTAAGATTTAAAACGTCATTTTTTCCGCGTACCATATGAGAGCGCAACTGGAAGAATAGCAATGGGTTAGGTAGGTAAAAAATTGCTAGAGTAGTCTGAAGTGCATGAAGCATGTTAGAGGATTGCCTACTAACAATTACATGCTAAGGAAATTCCGATACATATATTTAGGATAATGTTTTTCTAACCAGTAATCAATTCATTGATGTGTAGTTATTAACCACCTAGATGCACGTGACTCTAATATCTAATATCTCTCCATGAAGTAGCAGGATTATAGGTATTATTTGCATGTAAGTAGTGCATGTTTGGTGATCTTCGCCCCATGCCACACACTCACGTGGTGACTCGCAGGTCCAGTACTCCGTCCGCGAGATGGGACGTTAAACCGGTGCCTTTCGTGAAAGAGCAGGCTGACGGAGACGCCGGGTTTCTCTCCACCCAAACTCCGTTTTTCGAAATATTCTTACCCTTATTGATGTACCCATCTATCCCAAATGGCGAAAATTACCTTAATTGTCAGTAACCTCCACTAAATAACTACAACTTTTAATTAATTATCTCTGTGATCAAATATGCTACCCTCACGCAGGCATGAAAATTATATTCTTATTTTTGTTAGGATGACTTACGAATGTATGCTCCAAAATTAGGAATAACAAGTCTGCTTCGGGTATCAGGTTGGGATGGCAACAAGGCTACACAAAAGTCGCGGGATCAACTCGCGCTTTGAGCATGGATTTTGTTTTAGTCTTAAAATTAATGTTAACACTAAGTTTAGTTGGACGGTGCTACATAATCTTAGCAGTTCTAGCGGTTTAATACGCAATTGTTCTACTGAAATGAATTACATTACGAGTAGATGTTTATCTCTGTTATTATTCACACAATAATATAAATCAGAATATAGCTGAGAAATCAGCATATTGCATCCCATTGGAAAAGAACAAAAACCACTTATCTATTCCGAACGTAAGATCATCCAAAAGTCATTTTTGGTACTTCCTATATCAACATTCTTAGGAAAAGCAAAATAGGAGATTCAGAACTGAGGCATTAACACTCTATTTCCTGCTTCTTTCTTTCATGATTCGATAATATCTTTATAACAAGCAAATCGTGTTATGTACTTTCCTGAGTGCCTAAATATTCCAAATTAATTGAATAAACTAAATAATGAAGCCCTTATATTCCAAAATTGTTTGAAGTACACTGCACCAAGCATTTATATTGGGCATGAAGGTTTTTCAATCTTACATTACGTATAAGAGCATTAAGGCCATCCATATCTTGAGAAATGATTGCCTAATGAAAATGAGTAGTCAAGAATAAAGTGAACTGGAAGAATGGCAAAGAAAATCCACGATTGACATGCATAGAAGATATACCAAATGATAAGAAAGAGAAAAATATGAAGAGATTAGCTGATCGGAGAATCAAGTGGAAAGCTGAGTCAAACCAATCCAAGGATTATTGACTGATGATGAATGACTAGAGCCAAATCGTACCCTCAAGTAGTTTTAAAAAGACATGCTAGAAAAACATGTCTAAAACAAGTAAGTGAAATACATGGACGTTATCTCCCGCACAAATACAGCAGGATTTGCATGTTTCCAATTCTGGTTACGGTTTAGAACTCGATTATCTGGATGTGTTACCAGAATTATTGATAATAATCTTGCATATAGCGTTTTCTGAGAAAAAAACGATAATACAAAATGATACGGGAAGACGTTGAGTTGGATTTTTTAATGATTCTGAGCAATAGACATATCAAGAGAATTCTTATCATCAACCGTAGAGTTTAAATCAATTACTGTCAATTGCTTCGGAAAAGCTTCATTAAGGTGCATAGACTCCTAAGAGGAGAAAGCAGAAGAAAATAATCTTAATGACTTACTGCTGAGGGGTAAAACCAAAGCTAGTACATTGTGTGAATATACATTTTATTATAGGAATAGTAGGCAAGTAGCACTGGCAATAGACGTACTTGTATATAAAGAGGAGAAATTATAATGTGCGCCGTAATTGTAACGTAAAAAAAACCTAAATCTGAATGAGAAATGGATGGTAGACTTAAGCAACTCAATAGACTCGACCTACACATTTAAGAAATAAGTAAACGTTGGATATTTGAATGGGCATGATAAATTTTATGGAGAAAATAAGAGTAAAAGAGAATCACCGAGGACGCATTAAATTTGGTTCACAAATGGATGAATTATGATGAGAAAATTCCATTGACTCGTACAAATTGAATATAAAACAAACCGAGGGAGATCCGGTTCTTGAAAGGTGTGATTTAGATTCGGTGTGGGGATGGAAAATGGAGATGAATCTTGGGAGGGTTGAATGTGAAAAGAAAGCTAATTTATCTGGGGAAGCGAATTAGGTATAGTAAAAGGAGCTCGCTTATGATTCTCTTTTCTTCTCCAAAGTCTATTTATGACGGTAATGCAACGTGCACCAAGGGATTTTCCAGTTTTAGCTCTAAATTAATGTGGCCATAACAAAATTCCATGCAGGCTACAGTACAATAAACTGTGGCTCTTAGTATTTTAACTATAAAATAACACAAGCAAGGTGATGAAATTCGAGGCATACCATCTTAAAGGGAATACCATGCGATTTGTCGTATTATTACGACGAAAAATACCGGGAAAATCTTAATGTGTGCTCAACCTTCCTCCAGCGCAAACATACTCTCGATCTTCACTACGATGAAATAGTATTGTAGAAACTAAAAAGGTTCTCGGGACACATATTCATGACTTTAATTACGCGAAACTTTGTTCCGTATAAAAGGATTTATGTTCCGTTTCCGGCATAAAAAGACTAACAAATAACTCTGAATAGCTTTTCAGCCACAAACGTTCAGATTTATTCTATGGTTAATATGCATGTCATACATAATTAATCCTCACAATAAATGCTATAATGATTTACGAGTGACAAATAAATTAATATATTAAGTGTCAATAAATTCAGTGGCAGATAATAAATATATTTCTCTCGCAAATCCACATCTTAAAGAAAATTGCCTTGCGAAAGGTCATTCGATTCAAAATCCATTTATTATACTCGTCTTGTGAGACCCGAATTTTTTCCTGAATCATCAATCAAACTCCAATCTCCCAACACGAAATTCATTATGCCATTTAAATATCGCATGCCTGCATGTGTTAATGTAAGACATTCTTGAGAGGATAAGGAAAATATTAAAGTTATAAATACACAAATCAATCATTCTTCATTAAGTATCTTATTTTAAATCCTCTCTAGCAAGTAAACAGTCTCCTTGCTGCTGCGTCAACCGTTCACAGGGGGCGAATCGTAGGATCACCGTGAAGATGCCCGAGAAATGAAAGTTGCACTGATAAGATACCAAAGAAAAAAGAAGAAAAAAATGTGCGAATGATTAATTACGCCTCGAAAGGAAGTAATTTGCATGATCAAAGCGATCCTTTTAACGAGCAGCAAACATTATTCCGGGCGAGCAAGTACACGTACGGCTTAAGAGCTGCAGATCCAGCCCCTACGTATTCTCAACAAAAAAATAAAGTCTAGTCTCTAGCCACACAGGCTGAAACAACAACGGGAAATAAATCAACCTTCTCATACTTTTTTTTTCCTGGCGCGCGAAACCAAGTCGTCGATTCCGATAATTTTCGGTGGGACTCCACCGAAGCGAGAAGGCACGCTGCAGCGAGGACGGGGAAAGTCCCTGGAATGGTTAGGGGGAGGAAAAAAATAAGTAAACTGGCGATGGAGAGACGGATAAAGACGGGGTCGCTCGCGGGAGACGCCCGAGAAAGGGAAAGGAATCTTCGAGCAGTCTCCCAGTTGCCAGAAAAGAAAGGGGGTGGGGAGTAGTGTTGGGGAAAGGTTTGAGGAGACAAAGGGGAGATGAGAGGGGGGAAATATCCTCCTCGACGCGGAGATACGAGGCCATCTTTTTCAACGCTCACTCTCGAGATATCCACACAAGGAGGGTCCACGGTAGGAGATATGGTGCCCTTGATTGATATATTGCCTTGCCCTCTAAACGTCACGTTACGACACGAAGCTCGGCTCTCTTGAGGTGTTTAATCTGCGAGAGACGAGTCTGCGTCATTTTGGCAAGGGTACGAGGTAAAGGGTTCCGGAGGTAAGTAAAGCCTCCATCTGTCCCCAACTTCATCCCCCTCACCCTCCCTTCTAGTAAGCTCTCTTTAAAGGAAGGGGGCTCATTTTGACCACTGCCTCAGTCGAGGTCGACGCATTAGCCCCAGAAAGCCGTGGAGGAAAAAAAAATAGCTTTCTCGATCCATCTTTTGTGGTGTAGGTAAGGAATTGTTTGTCGTTGGCATCAACGGAAGGGAATGGTTGACGTGTTTTCAGCTCCCTCCGACTTCTAAGATGTGGGCATACTTCCGATGCGAGAGGAAAACCCTAACTTTCTCCACGTTTCCTGAATCCTGAGGAATGTTAGTGGCAAGAGAAATCTGTTTCACCGGATGCATTCTACCGTTCGGTAAACACGAGCTGGATCACTATGTTTCTGCCAAGACTTATGATCCTCCTTGGGCACTTAACCCATAAAAAGGAGAAATAGGTAAAAACAAAAGCTGCACTGAGAAATATAAACTCTGAGAAAAGAAGATGAATGCAGACTTCGGGCTTTTGAGATGCTGGTGTGAAGGAGGATGTAGAATGCCGTCATCACTGGTCAACAATCCTAGGATTGGTTTTACGCAATCCTCCAAAGTTCTATTTCCATATCATCTTCATGAGCAATAAACATGCCCTATGACGGAGATGAAGATACGTTTGGCATTCAATTTATGTTTCTGTGTCCTCACGCCAGCGAATGAACGCATAGCTAAATATTGCAGAGTATTCTCATTTGAAGAGGTGGGCACGAAGAAAACTAACGAGGAATTTTCATCATCATAATCGGTCAACAATCCTAGGATTCTTATGACTCAGCTCTCCACTCAATTCTTCTATCGGCCAACCTCTTCATATCAACCTAATTCTTCTCTTTTATATCTTCCACAACTTGCACCATATATCTCATACGAGGCCTACCTTTTCTATTCTTCCCGTTCACTTTTCCCTCAACGGTTGTTTTCATCAGGCCATAGTGTCTTAAGATACGGCCGATTAAGTTGTCCCGTCGTTTCTTTAGGGTTTTCAGTAGACATCTCTTATCTTCCACTCTTCTTGAAACTCCTTCGTGTGTCACTCTGTTGATCCATTTTATCTTCATCATTCTTCGGTAGCATCACATGTCAAATGCTTCCAGCTTTGTTTTCTCTGTTGCTGTTATCGTCCATGCTTCGCTGCCATATAGTAAAATGCTCCAGATATATGTTTTAATGAAATGCCTCCTCACTTAGATGCTCGTATTTGCAGCTGTAAGCAGAATCATCTTGTATTTAACGTAGAATCTTCTTGAATGTAGAATGTAAGGTGGGTAAAAAGGAAGACGAACGTGGAAGTTCTAAGTATTATGGGGAGAGGAAAGGAAGGTGATAGTTGAGGTTATGAAAAGGCAAAGGGAGTGGAAGAAGTAGGATTTTAAGGGGCGAGGGTGTTTTGAAGGACGCTAAAGAGAGAATAATATTGCTAAGGCGGATTGGAGGGAGAAGAAGACTGGGTCGAATAGAATAACGGCGGGTAGGAAAAATGCGGAACTAAATGAGAACATCCTTTGAGAGGTTATAAGTCGTGAGTGAGCCGTGTCCACCATAAGCTGCCTTTACCGGTAAAATTCCTATAATAACAATATACCCTGATCGAGGGCGAGCTTCAGCCGCGGACTTCGTAAACTACATCCCGCCATCGCTGAATTACCGTCTGAGTCTCCAACAATTAAGATTCACCAACGCAAAATCATAAAGCCAAAAAGACAATGAAAACTTTTCGGTCCTCAACAGCGAAACGAGCCACCTTTTCCAAATATCTTTACTTTTTCACGGCCCTGACAAATTACAAGAGCGCCGATAAAACGCGGTGTTGGCGATAAGTCAATTTCGGTTTATATATTAAAAAACAGCTAAGAAAAAGATATCGCCACCCGATACAACCATGCAAGGATATTATGGATAACTGAATGAACATATAAACACGTCAGAATGCATGCATCTTTCGGAGATGAGGAACTAATAAGCATAAAATTCAGTAAATATGTATGCATCAATATTCGATAACTGTAAAATTCATTCCTTTGATGAAAGTAACATGACGACGTTTTAGTACTATTAAACACTCGGATCGTTTTTACAAGGTAAGGCAGGTTTGTACGAATTTCCCTTCTCTTCTTTGCATTACTTACCGCAAACGACTCCCTACCAACGGTATTTCTCTCGTCAATCGCAGGTACATACTTCCGGCATGAAAATATAAATTAAGGCTTCGTGATTCATTTTTTCTGCCCACAATATTTTTCATTTCAAGCATCTTTTCATCTAATAACTCCAAATCTTTGGCTGCAAAAATGGTAAAATATTGGCGTTACATATATGAATTATAGCAATACCGTCGTCAAGGTATTTATAGCATAACATAATTGACCAAAGTAGGGTAATTCCTTCTTTGGAGTGACGTTTGAAGTAAAGTGCTGATAACTCTCCCCATAGAGATAGCTCATATGAAATGATCATTCCGATGAAATAATCTCTTCTTCATCTTCATATTACTCTGCGACCCGCCAGAAAAGCGTGTGGCAGGTGGTGTTAGGACAACAGCAGTGAAGTCAAGTTTGGCTGAAGAAAACGCCTTTCATAATTTATAATGAAGTATGGTATGTTATGTTTTTGAAAAAAATATACTTTGCGTTGTGGTCGTGTATTGGCATGGGAAATACGGATTCCTGCGACGTTTGCTCCCACAGTTGATACCTGTTAATTTGACACTGTACTGCCGATATAGTGTGAAGATGAAAATGTCTGAGGTGCCAGATTCAAATTCGTGTAACTTGAATTTTCCAATTATTTTTTGCCGGCGTTCGACAATCGACGTGTTCTTTTTTGAGGAATTCTTGCAGAAGCTGACCGAAATAGTTTCAGAGGGGAAAAGGCCAAATCTTTGAAAACATTTGCAGTTCACCCTCTCAATTAAGGGCATCGCGTTAGTCATAAGGGAGTTCTTGGCCTTAACTGGGTAAGCGTTATCGAACATCGATAAAATGGCCGGAAACGTTAATTACGCCGAAAATGCCTAGCGATAATAGGTCCCAAGCTTTGAAATTCACCTTCAATTCTGATACTGTGTTTCCTTTCATCTGAAAAACTCTTTAGATCGTGCGGCAACATAATCTACTGCGACAGACTAAAACCCACGCGCAAGGAAACGGTCTAGTGGGCCTAAGGTACTCCGCAAAACCTCGAAATTGTCGAACTTGAGATACGATATCAAGACCTCACAGCCTCGACTACTCACAACTTTGTCACGTTAGGAATTGAGGTCACTTCCACAGCATTGGCAAGATCCCATAATTGTTTTCAGAGGATAATACGCCAGCTCTAAAGACCATGAAAAAAAAACGAAAAACTCTTACATCGATCGTTATGCACAGATTCAATCAGTTTCCTGTAAGTTTTATGAAACCCTCCACTAAATAGCTTCTTTCTTTTCTTTTGCGTTACAAACTCCACATTCTTGAGATTCGGGGATTAATTTGCCTATCTGAACAATTCCCCGCTTTTAGTACGCACATTTTGCAGAATGCCTGAATTTTCACTCGCGATAATTTGGAAAAAATAGCATGGACATTTACAGCTGCAAGAGAAAAAAACCGCTTGAACCGGCTGCGAATCGATGGATATATTTATTCGATACTTAAATCTATCTCGCTGCGCTCTGAGACCTCGATAACCTATTTCACGTTCAAACCCTTCCCGATGTATACACGGATCCCTCATCTACGGATGTAAATAATGTCGACGTTGTCTCCCACCATTGTGTCAGAGAACTCCAATATCCGAAAACCTACCCACCGCCAAATCAAACAAACGACCCGCATGAGGTCTCCGTTGCCGACTGCACAAAAAAATGCCAATAGCGACAGTTACATATCCTATTCCTATGCTACGCACGCGATAGGCCCCACTACGTATTCCATCACTGCTGTGTAGCAGCTGTTTGTTAGGGGTTGCTTTATTTTTAAAGCGTATGCACTATAACCTTTGACTGCATCCCCTACCTTTTATTCTGATTTTCCTTTTTTTCACAATTCACCACAGGGTCGTCTTTGTTAGTCCCTTGGACCCTTTTGTCCAACGCTAGCAATTTTTTAATTTAATTGCTAATGTTTTGCATGTTATCTATACTCGCATCTTGTTCCTCTAACTCCTTGATGGCTGTCATAACAAGTGCGATTCCCGAAAGTTTGGAGACGATTTCCGTATTAGTACGGTGTCTTGGTATGTTATTGTCTTAAGATCAATATTTAACACACCGTATTGGTATGTTAAATTTTGATCTTAAGTTTTTTCTCTCGAGGATTTCTATTTTACGATGTGAGAGCGGATGAAAATTCCATGTATAGTTTTTTTTTTGCTTTTGGTGTGGCTGGGTTCTCGAGCAATGGTTATATTATTGCTATAATGCCAAAAGTCTCCCCTGTTACTTTTTCGACATGTTTCCCCATATTTAGTTTTCCGTCCATTCGTATGCCTAAATAATATTCAGAGTGATTCATTCAATCAATTTTTTCTTCTTTCTTAGGCATGAGATATTTCTCCTTCGACTTTTTTGCCCCGTGTATGTAACTACCAGAATTCCGGCGATAAGCTCAGCAGGCTAACATAAGTTTACAAACTCAATTTGAACGCAGGAGCGACATTGATAAAACGCGGTAAGTCAGCGCCTTAGGAGACAATGGGATGGACGTTTTGCCTAATACATCTGTCTTCATCTTTGATGTACCTACAAGTACTAAGTGTTTGGCAGGAGGTGAACTCATATAAAGCATGCATTATCGATGAGTGTGCAACGCGAAGGTTAGAAGGTTCTGAAGGGATAGGCATGCTGCCTTACGGGTGACAAAATAAAACCAGAATGGGAACGCTGTTTCGGATGTTACTTGGGGGATTTCATATTTGTATGTATCAAATACCAACCAAAGATGATAGGTGGATAACTGTGCCAAGGTAGGAGATTTTAGGGAACAGAGAAAGGATGGAGAGAGCCCCGGCGATGGCATTAGCGAAAGCATTTCGTCATTATTATGAGCTAATTTGTGAATACCATTTAACATCCTCGCAAAATTGTTAACCGGCATAGTTAAATGCGAAAGTACGTAAATTCGAGTCCGTTGATATAATTTTATACAGCCTCGATCTACGTGAGATTCTTATGAAAAGTGCAAATAATGAATGTGTGATTTCTTTGTATCAATCATTTTGTATACGTGTTGGATTAATTTTAAAATTTTTGTCTTTTCAGGTGAGTTGGTGTTCTCGTCAACCTGTTTCGTGTTTGTTGCCTCTTGGAGTAAGTACAAGATCTCATTAGAATATAATTAATTTAATTTCTCTATAATGTGAGCATTAGAGGGGGTGAATACTTCGTGGTATTCCACATTGAATAATTTATTCAATATGGAATACTTCCACAATAATACAAATTCAATTCAAATGTACATTTCGACTTTATTGGGTGCGAAATTTATGCTAATTATTTTCTTCTTGCACATCACCCGTCATAATAATCAAAAGGACTTTGAAATCAAAGTATGAGTAAATAATTAATTAAATATATATCTTAAATAAAAATTACATAAAACGCGTTTCAATATTCGACAAAATTTAATAGTTCAGGTACGCATATCTATGTAACCAAAAACAAGATTGTCGAATTCTTATTCTACATAGAAGCAGTAAAAGATTGAAATAATAAGTTTGAAAAGATTTAAGGAGTGATGATTGATTGATGAAGTTTCATATAATCGTTACAATGAATGAACGTTAACGAACAAAACTCTCCACAGAGCACTCAATTAGATGCCGGCTTACCATAGAAATATCTTTGGTTGCCGTTACATATTCAAACCTCGAGCCTCGAGGAAAGAGGACAATCATATTATTTATTATATTGTACATGTAGTTTATAAGTCCTCACCCAAATATAAAGGCACATCATACCGAGAAAAAGGTACAAGTATGGGAGTGGAAAAATAAAGAAGTGAATGGAGAGTGATCCGGCGTCGGCATAAAAAAACTTATCTTTATTGATCTGTGATTTTTGGATTGTCTAGTCCTCTCTTACAATTAACAGACTATACCATCACTAACATCAATGCCCAAGACAGAGAAAAATCCTCCCCGGGCGGGACTCGAACCCGCGACCCTCGACCGTTCGACAGGCGAGGGATTTACCCTGCCGTCACCGGGGCCGGCAAAGCTAGATCTAAGCCAGGCATAAGCCACGTCTAAGCCAGGCATAAGCCATGTCTTAACGATACGCGCTAAGTGGACCATCCTATAGACGGTGTACCTACTGAACTCGAATGCTCTCCACAGAACACTCAAAGGTCGGTTTTCCAAAAAAAAGAATCCTTCACTGCTGAAGAAAGTGAATAATAAACGCTGCTAGCCCGATATATAAAACATAATAAATTCGAGAATCTACGAATTTGTACTATGCGAGCAGGTAAGTTTGAGATGGTTCCAGTGACGATTAGATATATCTATTATTACTGCTTCCATCTAGAGAGAAAACTCAAAATACCACCTGAGAAAGTACCTTTTGCTTTCTTTTTTTAAAAGTAGTTTTGTTTTCCTCGCTACATGAAAAAAGCAATTTAATTTTTGCCATCTTTTGAACTGCCGCGGACGGGGTCCCTGAGAATCGCTCGCGGAGCCCCAATGTCTCGGTGGAGTACAGTTGGGGAATCACTGATTTAGTGTAACCAAATGTCCTCATTTCAAGGGTCGGTCGGCATGGATTTAGATTCTTGTCCGGAATTTTTGGAACAGTGAAAACTTTGCGTAATATTTGTCTTAATGAGGTAGGTTTGTGACAAAAACAAGTATTTACCATTTGTTAGTGGAAATTTCGTATCGAAATAAGAAAATAACAGATTGACGAACGCTTTAAGACAATGATAAGCAATTCGTGAAAGGAAAAATCTGAAAGAGGCATTTAATAAAGTAAAAATTATGAACCCAAAGTGTAATTTTTTCTATATGTTTTACAGGTTCGGTACTGCCAGTAATTCTAAGCATAATTCTACTGAAATGTAAAAAAAATCAAATTAATCGATCACATAATATAAGCAAAAGTTACTGTTTACGCTGTTTGAACAAATTGTACTACATTGTCTCAAATTTCTATCACCTTTGTCCTATTCATTTTTCTACGTTATTCATTTTAAAAGATCTGGTAACACTACGATTACCTAAGCATTATTACCTAATTACCTAAGCATCTTTCCCAGCGGTCTCTGGTTGGTAATAATAGGTCTGACTGATATTTCACTAACGCATGAAAAAATATTCAGTAAATAGAGCCGGTTAAATTCCTATGCTTTCATCCATTCAATTACCCTGAATTAAACAATGTGTATGTGAAATTACATCATAAATCTAAATAATTATTGGCACATAACTACATTATTTGTAAAACAAGAAAATTTGCGCAGTATGTGTTCCGCACGATGAGGGTTGGAAATTGAAAACTGCAATGCAAGTGAAACTTTACGTCTCCTAGATGAGTCCATTTGATAACATTAAAACAGGTGATTTTGTAGCCAGAACGTCATCATCAAGAGCGATAGCGAATGCCTGATGTAGAGTTACACTTTGCCATAAATCCTTACGGTAGCTTTGAATAAGCAACACAGTTGTAGTTGTCTCTTAACTTTACTGGCACAACGAACCCATCAAGTCACTTAGAATTGCATATTCATGATCTTAGGTCGACATATTTATGATTACTTCAAGATTCCTGCCTACAAAAACAAATTATCAAATGAAGATGACAATAGAAGATTATCAGCCTTAGAAATGTGGGTAAGGAAGACTTTGGAGAAAGCGCGATGGACGGAAAGGCGGACGAATGAAGCAGTGTTGTACATAGTTCTGAAGGTATAGAAGAGAGCAATTGTAAATTAAGAGAAAGCAGAGTAAGTGGAAGGCAGAGGGTAGTACTAAGGGACAATGGAGTGCTGAAGGCCACTTATAAAGTTAAAATTCCAAGCAAGAGAGGACGAGGAAGAAACATAAAAAATATTATGGTTAATATGTGGGAACATGCAGATTTGAGGAGAGGAGTAGGATGGAGGAATGAAATGCAAAAAATATTAGGGACACTCCATCGAAACCTACTGTAACTGAATTAAACCATCAATTAAACTAGAGCAAGGACTAATGGAAGGTTTATTCCAGGAATGAATGAATAGTTTGTTCTCAATTTTGACACTCTCACCGATCATATACTCTGATAAAATTCTAGCAATGCGATACAAAATTTTGGACCCGGCATTTTATGAGAGTTCTTAGAACTCTCCCAAAAGCAACGTGATACTACTTTTGCACATCAGTATTCAAGCGACGGGTAATTAATCCACCCGCTTGCCGTTATCTGCCAGCGACATTAGGCCACGTAAAAAATCGATTTTCATTATAACCGCGACGATCGGTGAGCACACAACACCCGACAAGTGTGTCATCGAAGGACTAAAAAACTTCATCTTAAGGTGGTTTCTTTAACCTCCTAAGGTATCTTGGCACGCTTCATATGCCTTCGGAAGGAAAATGTTGAGGTTCCCTACGAACGTTGGATTTTCACGACGGATAAAACGCCGAAGATTTGAGACTGTCAGCCCCAAGCGTTCTCGCTTAATTCTGAAAGCGTAGGAGGGCATTAATTCCAGAAGTTGCACCGCGCCTACACCATCCTTCAAAGATGTGAAGTACTTTTCTTGAATAATATCCCGCTGTCTTTCGAAGGACAGAAACTCTCCTGGTGGAGACGTTCGTTCTGAATAAGGCTGGTCCTATGAATAAACCTTTTCCTCCTTAGGTTTCCATTCCATTGCGTTGGTTGAGACGTGTTTTTCTCAAGAGTTAGGGGGCTATTCATAATCACTTTGGGAGCAAGGGAGGACGTTCAACTTTTCCCGAGATCAATTTCAGTGATTCTCGAGTGAAATTTGCTTCATGGGGAGTGGTTCGCAAGTTTTACTCTTAATGGATACCTCAAACTTGATTTATTAAGTTGACCCCAGTAAAGAGGTCGGTAACACGACGGCCGGGCAACATAAAGGGATACGGGTTTGACTCCCACTTGGGAAGGATTTTTTTATTTACCTTCGGTTTATGATTAAGTTAGACGCTGCAACATACGAGGCATGTTTTTTAATTAAGTACCGTTTTCAAATTCCACCGTGGCAGCGTTTCGGTCGGTGCCCCGCGCATGCGCACTGTGTATTTACATCTGTTGGCAAGCCACAAATGCCATTGCGACAACAATCGATTGTCTTTATGTCTCTTTGTGCGAGTTTAAAATGTCACCGCCGATTGAGAATCCGATTGAGAAATGCGATCAGTTATTCGTTTTCTTAGTGCCAAAGGTGTGAAAGCAGCAGAAATTTGCCGTCAAATTTGTGAAGTTTACGGACAGAACATTATGAGTGATGGCATGGTACGGAAATGGGTAAAAGCTTTCAAAGGTGGCCGCGCGAACGTTCATGATGAGGAACGGAGTAGGCGACCCTCAGTGATCACTGATGATTTGGTGCAGAAAGTGGACGAAGACATGAAAAAGAACAGACGAATCACGATTTCCTCGTTATCAGATTTGTTTCCTTAAGTTTCAAGACGTGTTCTCTGTGAAATTGTTTCTGGGTGTTTGAATTATCGAAAATTGTGCGCACGATGGGTACCAAAAATGTTGACCGAGGCGCACTAAAGCAAACGTTTAAGCAGCGCCTTGACTTTTCTTGAGCGTTATCATGCTGAAGGTGACGATTTTTTGAGCCACATTGCAACTACAGAAGCATCTCGGGGGTCAGCATCTCGATGACGACGACAGTGTCCAAACGGCCGTGTTACAGTGTCTGTCTAATCAGGCGGCAAGCTTCTATGAGGGAATACAAAAGCTAGTTTTTCGATACGATAAATGTCTTAATATTTGTGGAAATTATGTAGAAAAGTATAAAAGTGTGGGCTTTCATGTTAAAATAAAATTGTTACAAAAAGTTAACTTGTTTTTTTTTGTGTATCAAAACGGTACTTACTTAAAAAACATGCCTCGTACATTAATCACTTAAATCACCTGAAATCAAACTCGATGGCAACTTTATTAATTATATATGCCGATACGATCAATAAAAAAGTCCTCATCTATTAGCAAAATTTCATCGCTATTTTTTAGGTGAAGGAGGTATCAATAGTTAAGCATAGGGTATTTCAATAATTAATTGTTACACTACATTAATGAAATCAAAACTTTTTAACTCAATAATCAATAAAAACAGCACTAAAGCCAGTCACTGTATTCAGGTAAGGGAAATGCCAGCCTTCCACAAATCGATCGTGGATTCACATCCGGATAAATGTTCACATGCGAATAAATGTTGAGCTTGTATTATGATTACCAATAATATAAGTTCGTGGTAGCATTACCAATTGTATTAACATAAGTTGGTGCAATACATAGTCATATCAGCTGGACATAAAACCCAATGTTACTATTAAGCATAACATTACGTAACTTTCCGATTTACTTTTGCAGTGAATCGCCATTCCGGGAAAATAATTGACTTGTTCACAACAAAACTCAATCTCAAAATACTTTAGAGAAACCCTTCCATTTTGGCAGGAATAAAATCGGAAAGTTATTTCTCCCATCTGACAAAAAAGGTGCCTAATTTTCAGTCAAGCTTATGTCCGACCCGGGAAGTGACAACTATTCCAGGGTCATTCTATCGGAGTTAATTAAGCATGTCCTGTTTCAAGAAAAAGAGTATCAAACCCCCGGGTTTCATTCATACAATTTCATTTTTGGAATCAAAAAACGGTGGAAAAATTGTACGGTGCGGCACCTAGAGTAAAATCAGAGAGGGAGAGAAAACTTCGAGCCGAGCGTGCTGCAAGTAGCAGTCCATTAGAAATCGAAGTCCGCCTGAATGATACCAACTGGGCGATTTAAGGGGAAAGTGTAGAGTTTAACGACATGTTCCACCTGAAAGCCCATACCGAGAATTTATTTTCATGTTTATTTATGCTAAGGTTATAACATAGAAAGAAAACACGAGCCAAAGCCACAAAAATAATAAACTTTACTGCAACTCGGGTTTCACTGTATTACAGCATCATCAGGTAGCATGGCTTAATTCTAAGGTCAACCCTATGAAAACCCAACCCAAGGCGAGTCGGGTTTGATGTGGTGGCTAGAATTACAGACCTCCCATCCTAAGGGCCCAGGTTTGAATCCCGGAAGCGGCGGATTTTACATTGATATACCGGGCCCCACTTGAGTACGGTTCTACTCCGTTCTACTCAGATGGGACGTTAAAGAGCCGTGGTCCCCTCAGCGCCTTTCGTTAGGAGCATGATTATGCCGACGCCGAGTTTCTCTCCACCCTTCCTCCGTTTCCTACAAACTCCTACCTTCATTCAGTTACCCATCTACTATCCTCTCTGGCGCGAATGACCTTAGTTGTCCGTCGTCTCCACAAAATACCTTTGTGCTTTCTATCATATTCGTAAATGCTACTTCTACTCCTCCAGCGCTATTTTCCCCTAGATATCCAATTACTTTCTAAACTCGCACTCGGCCAATAAGAACGGAATTAATCCGCCGGCCGAGGAAGAAGAAACTACATTTTTCCACCGCAGAAGAAAAGAAAGAGTCGACCTCCAAAGGAATAAGGAAAGGATTCTTGCTGAGGAAGAGAGCAAATCGCATGCGGGTCAACAAAAAAAATATATAAATAAAATTCGCAACCTCAGGATCTTCTCCTCCGTCGACCATTTTCTTTTTTAACTTTCCGATTTCCCGTTCATTTCCTCCTTCTTCCACTGTCCATCTCCCCACCCCCCTCCGACATTTCCTCCCCAAAATGCTTTCCCATTTCATCCCACGCCCTTCCCTTAATCTTCCCCAAGAAGTCATCCATCGTTCAATCTTCCCTCGACCTCCCTCACACTCCGCTGGATACACCGCCCTCTCCGTTTTTTTTCCATCTCCTTAACCCGCCATCTTCCGTTCTCTTATGTCGAGGAATAAGAGCAATAAGCCGAATTCTTACCTCCTTATCCCTCGACCGAACGAAAATGGCGCTAGCATCATCAAAAAGAAGTCAGCGGCGTCATTGCCGTGGGGAGTAAAACTTCCGTAACGACATGAGAAAAAGAGACCTATCCACAACAAATAAGAAGTAAAATCGTAGTAAAGGAAATGTTCAGGTTTCTACAAATATGTCACGAGAGCATACTGTGAAAAGAGTGCTGGGCAATCCTTTTTTTTTCGAGCGAATTTAACCGTAGTGACCTGAACTTCAAAGCGTAGAGAAGTTAGAAAATTATTATATTCAATGGGAAAGAACTCCGGTCTTTGTGGAATTGAAACGATTTTTTAAAACAATATCCGAGACTCTTACAGGAAAACTAAATGATGCTCTATACAGAATCAACTTCCAGTAATCCCAAGTGCACTTCAGCACTTTAGCTTCACCTTTATGAACATTTGGCGGCTCTCTACTTTGAAGTACGGTGTTGACGACAGATAAGATAAATAAAATTCCTTCAGTCACGTAAACCGTTCGTAAATGCAAAAGTTTCACTGCACACAATTTTTGGTATTAATATTTTATAAAATTCCTTAAAATTTTCTTGGACTTTCCTGGTATTTTGAAACTTCCTGAGAGATTTCTAATTTCCTACTTCTATCGCCACCCCTTCTTACGAGGACAAGACATCATGATGCTATTTTTCAGTAATGAAAGTAGTAAGAAAGGTAGGTGAGTTGCCTTAACAGGCATAGATAAAGCTCATATGTTTACAATACCGAGAAAATTACTTCCATTGCTTGAAACTATGGTCAATCATATTTTTCCCAATAATCATAAGTTTTGTATCAACTTTGGTTAGTTAGTGAATATTCTCTACCCGCTGTTCCTAAAAATGTAAGTTCTGCCATTTCCCTTTCAATTCAAGCCGCGTGTTTTTATATTAGATCACACTTTCAATACCCACATGTTCTGGATGCCACCATTCCATCAAGAAAACCACTAGTTCCCATGACTTTTACGCGTTTGTCCAACATGTTACTCTCTATTACCTTCACTTCAGAATCCCATTACCTATCTATCAAATATTTTGAGTAAAAGCAACTAAAAGTTAGCATCCAAAGGTTTCCGGTCTACTTTGTTGATACATGTTCAACGAAATAGTACATATTCGGTAAGCCATCCCAAGGGTTTGTTTTGGCACTACGTGATTCCAGTTTCGGTATTATATAATGACGATTAAACAATCCCAATGTTAGTAATCACACTATCGGTTGCCATGCTTACTCAGTTACTTTTAGCTAAGGAAAAAGGGGCGGATTCACATGCAACACTATCTTCGATCTCTAATATAATGCACCGAAATACATTGTTGGCAGAAAAAGTAAAAATAACCTCTAAATTATAATGTTGGCGAGGTAAACAAATTATGGCAAGTGAAGTTAAATATATAATGTATCTGGGCATCTCTCCCCTTCTTCATATCTATCATGGGTGGATCACATTCTAAATATATCTGCTGGAGAGACTGGGATTTATCAAACCATCAGTGAGAAAGTATGTAAATGACAAAGTGAAATAAATATGTAAATTTTAGTACCTCACCTGGAGTATACAACAAGCATTTAGAGTCTAATTAATAAAGATTTAATTCGGTTAAATGAATCAAATATTTAGGAAATTAGCGCCTTTTGTAACAAAATCCCATGAATGTCCAGAAAGTGTCACTCGACTATTGGAAGAGCATGAGTTAGAAAACCACAGAATCTAGATGTAGAACTAGAACTAGATCTAGAACTGCTCGGTAGATTAAAGCTGCTTCAAAAATTTAAATCACACAAATTCTAATCTGACACTGCAGACATGTTTCTGTACACGCCCTACAACATTAGAAAATACAAATGTGACAAATTAAGGGTAATCAACCGTCGGAACGAACGATACAAGTATGTATTCGTTTCTCACACGCACAACAAGCTACTACAACACAAATTATAACTCTTTCAATTACATTACACACACAACACTTCATCATAAATTAACTTATTTTTTCAGCTAAAGTTAACTTCAAGGATGGTGACCTACTCTGCCACCCCCTGTCACACACTTTTGAGGCGGATAGTAGGGAAGATTCAGATTTATGTACCTCTAACTAACACCAAACTGGTTACCTTGAACAAATATTACTATTGATACCATAGATGTGGTCGGAAGCAAAGCCTAATATTTCTTCACGTTGTTAGGTGATTACGTACGACTGTACGCACACTGTGCATACATGCTCTGATGGTGCGTAAGCAGTCGTGAATGGCCGAGAATATGCTTCGACGGCACCTCTTCCCCAAAAACACAAAAGAAAATATCCGCGATCATTCATCGGGTCGATATCCTCCCACTCAGAATGCTGGCGTGGTCTCCCCCGACAAGAAGATAGGTGGTGGGCGGTGAAGGAAAGAGGAGGTGAGGAAAAATATTTCGGGTTGGGGGTGGAGAGAAAGGGGTGATAGGGAGCGAGGGAGAGAGATCGAACGTGAGGGACGGGCATTTCAAGGGAAAGAGGGTTTAATAAAAGGGAAAGGGCGTCTAGTGTAGGCGGCGGGAGAGCGACTGAAACTGTTAATGCAAGTTTCTGGTGGAGTGGGCGAGATCAACGCGTCCGTCGATCGAACAAATCACGCATACCTACGCCCCATTACTCGCTCCGTAGAGGGAGAGAGAGAGTAAACGATTTTGTTCCCGCATCGGATATCGCCAAAACTTGTTCTCTCATTCCCACACGGCTCCCCGTCGATTTCACCGTTTATTCCACCCATTAGTCTTCACCTGCTGCGGTCATGAATTCGTCGCTACCGTGCTTCCAAATCCACTCTCCACCCTCCCCCCTCTTCTAACCCTTCCCTTCCCCCCTCCGTTCAACCAAACCAAACGTAATCCTTTCATTGTCAGAGCGAAAATTAAATGGACTTCCCTCCCCTTACATCTAATACATTCTTGCACTCCGGACCATATCTCAAGGCGTGTGGCAGAGGCTGATATGTCACAATCCGTGGTTATTATTAATAAAGCTTCGATAAAGAAGACTTAGGAATTAAACTGGTGAAAATAAAGATAGAATTTTTACGCAGAATTAAGCTATAGTCGTAACTCGGTCGTGTGAAGTAAGTATAAAATGTGAAATATTCAATCCTTATTTGAAAGAAATTTATTTATAAGAAATAAAATTTCGGATGACTGGCCACTAATCTGAATTTAGACACGAGGTTTCATATTGTATTTCCATTTATTTTTTATTTTAGCTACACATGATCTTCAATTTTAAGGAGTTTTTAATTGACAGTGCTAGTGACAGTTGTCGAGGCACATTAATTTACTAATCTCGTTAAATTTTTCTTATCTTGGTAATGACTTCAGGCCTTACTATATGGAGCCTCTCCATGATAAAATTGAGTATCAAAAATTATTACAGTTTGTAATGGTCCACTAATAAGGTTTACTGTTACATTGTCACTTGTAAACCTTAATAGTGGACAATTAAAAAGTGCAACAATTTTTTCTTTTCAATTTTTCTTATCTGTTTCTTCTGCTGATTAGTACTAAGCTTAATACTTGTGGGGTGGAAATATATATCAAGTATCATCTTCAAACTTGATATCTATGACATGAATTTATAAAGTAACTTTAATTTAATCTGCAAACCCCTAATCTCCAGAGTTTTCCACTCAGGCCCATGAAATACCTAAGTATCATTCGGGTTCTTTAAAATATGAGATGCTTTACTCAGCATCTCCTTCAGATCCGGGATAAAATATTTATAGAAGGTTCCCAAATGCTCGGTTCACTCCATCGAGGGTCATAGAATACGAAATAGCATATCACTTTATGGTTTTTTTTTCCACTAAAGAGCCTTCCCCCGATTCGTCCAATAAATGTTTGAGGCAATCTTCAAGGCAGTGCGTCAAGTATTCGGAATGAGATCCCCTCAAGTAAATTTTCTAGTAAGTGTGCTGCACATGCATTAAACCTCACTCCCTACCGTGCGTAATTGAGTAATTTGAGAAGCAACTTCGGCAATCTCGGTCGGCACGGAAACATGTTCTTACAACCCGCGATACTCAAGGACGAAGTTATTTTGGATGCAGTAAAATATAACAGCAGTAAGATTAATATAATTTGAAGTGGTTGGCCGATAGAAAAATCGAGTGGAGGGCTGCGTCACACCAATCCTAGGATTGTTGACCCATGATGATGATGAAGATGAATACTGCAATATATCTGAAAATTCATCAAATAAAGAGATGGAAGCCTCAATTGTATGGTTTCAATAGGTTAAATTCCAACCAGATTTACGGAATAGAATCAGCTCCCAGTAGAATAAAATAACTTAGCTAGATAGCGTAGGAATGTTAACAGAACCATCTGCGATTACGTAGGTTAGTATTCTGTTATTATTTATGTTGTAATACTCAGTGATTTAGTAAAAGTAACTGAGTCACCGGTAACGATTACTTTTTTGGTATACTTTACTGGTAACTAGCGGCGCACCCAGAAATTTTTTATGGGGGGAAGTCCGCCATCCGCCCGATCTTTTGCAAAGTGTAACCAAAATGCTATTTTAAACAGTATATTTTGAATTTTATAGTAGGCCATAGGTGCTTATAGGTATGTAAGAAGAATTCAACAAATGTATCCAATCTTTGGACTACTCATGCTCGAGTAAAATGATGAAACGAGTTTTTCCTATTTTTCCAATTGCTGCTACCACGTACTTGTGTACTTTTCAATTAATGATTGACATGGGTTTTCTGGAGAGCTAAGGGGGGTGGGAGTAGGGCCCCTTTCCCCTTCCCCCCCCCCCCCCCCCCCCCGCCCTCCCGTCCCCGTGGGCGCGCCACTGCTGGTGACCGTTACATTTGATATAATATAAATATTAATTATAATCTACTCAAGATATACTGAAAGTAATCGTTACTTTCTTTATATGTACCTCGCATGATAGGTATACACTCAAGTTTGGCAGGTTTAGAGGCTGATGGCTACGGCAATGTCGAAAGTGAATCCGGAAACGATATTAAACATTCGTTGCAAGCATACCGCGCCAAATTTCCAATTTGCCGAATATTTTCCATCAACGACCAGCAAATATTAAAAGAGAACTCCATTTTGGGTATTTGGAACCCTATTATGAATTTATTGAACGCACGAGTGCCAAACATATTACTGTGACATGCAGAATTTGTGTTGGAGCTAAGCTTCTCTAGTGCTGGCGAGGTTACTTGTAAACTAGCAGAAATGGTGCATGTAATTCAATTTATCATTTGAAATGTTAGGATTTCGGTGAGAATCACGCGCCTCGTTAAATTAATTGTGATACCGTACAACCTAGTAAGTAATCGGGTCGTGTTCAATCTTTCGTTTGAAATATTTGATATGAAAACTCATCCATGGTGTCTACTAATATATGAAAAAGAAATTCATGACTTTTCCAAGACTTTTCAAGACAAAAATTTTAAAATTCCAGACCAAAAAGGCTATCTTCTTGATGTGTCGTCGTGACGGTCAATAGTTCAATACCCAGTCCTGTCCAATTTTTCACCAGGAATTGGCCATCTTATTATATCCACATTATTAAAAGTACAGCACCTTATCTACTTCATTCATGATTAAACTCCTACTACGAATTAAATCGCCGTATGCTCGAAATGGACTCTACCGTGACATTCACACCTGTTTTTGAGGAATGCATGGCAGCACGCCGCACAGCAATGCAGGATCCCTAGAAATTGGTATTTTGGATTAAAAAATGTTCAATTTATATGAAATTTGGTCTATACATGTTTTCGAGGTCGCTGAATATGAATTTAGATTCAAAACTAATTTTTTCGCAAAAAGTTGTGCAATTTTTTTACTTAAATTAACTCTTATTTAAAACATCAAGATTAATGTGAACAAATATACGTTTTCTCAGTCACTGAATGCTAATTATATATTCCTATTTTCGCTAATTACTTTTTTACAAAAGTATTTGCAATATTTTATTTACTTGGATTTACACAAACTTAAATTCTCGTTTCATTAAAAATTATAGCACACAGGTTTTCGCGATCTCTGAACACGAATTCGATGTTAATATTTTCACCAATTTATTATTTTGCAAAAATATATAAGTGAATTTTCAAAAATATTTTCTTTATTTTTGAACAATAAATAATGTAAAAAAAATAATTCTGCAAATTATATTTGCAATATATTAATAAACAGTTACATAGCGCTCTCCATCAGTTACAAAATCCTTTTTTCAGAACAAGAATCGGGGCAATACACGTTATATTAGAGAGAATTGAAGGTGAAGCTGTGCCTTCTCCTTTTCAAATGATGCACTTGTTACCAGTGCAACATTTTATCTTATCTGCTAGAGGAGTAGCAACAGCGATATGTCCTTACTTAAGATGGCTTTGAAGTCGTCAATCAGTGCATCCAAAGCATATGCACAAAAACTCTACATAGAAAGTTTTTCTAGACTCATAAATACCAAGTATTAGGGATCCTGCACCACTGTGCGCCGTACACGGTGGTCGGGTTCGCGCCGTCCCGTGTGAGAGGAGCCTTTAAATGAAATGATGTCCATCGCCAGTCCAACCAAAGGCACCTATTGAGCAGACACCAGCTCGAAGACTGACGAACCAACTCAACTCGACCTGGCGAATGCCAAGTTCTCCAGTAAAAACGAACGATTTTAAAGCAAACTCGCACATGCCGACAGATGAACTATACTTTCCGTCGGCTTTCGAGCTAGCGAGTTCGCCATCAGATGAATAACAAAGACATTCCACCGCATTAGCTGGCAAATGGCGAGTTCTCCAGTATATCATCCAGGAGCCAACGACATATTCGTCGGCGAGGGCACAAATGGCGTCGTCGGCGACAACGTAATATAATGAGTGAAAGTTTCTCAGGTCTTCCACCGGGTCAAAGGAATTTAATCGAGTTACACCCTCAGAGGCATGGCAAAACGCAAAATTTCACAATCGTACTAGAGTACGATCTATGGATCGCCTGAATCTTTGGGAGCGTTGTAATAACCACGGTCAAGGTCATTCTTTCGAAATATCATTCATGTGCAGGAGGGAAGTATACGATCTTCAACCTGCAACCGACCAAGCCGATTTGTCACGCGGCGGCATGCAGGAAACGTTGCCCATGCCTAGTGCAATCGAACGACGAAAGTCACGAACTCACAAATACTGACCAGAGAGGTTTAAAATAACACCTCTTTGATAATGACAAATAAAGAAAAAGGGAAACAATATCTCATTTCGTAATGCTATGTCTGCCATTCCAATTTTTATCCTGACGATTTGCAAGCAACCATTTATCCCGATTTTTGATTATTTTTCAGCGAATTCCCGACCTTTTCCAGATTTTTTCCCGACGTTAGTAAATTCCCGACTTTTTCCCGGATTCCCGACTTTTCCCGACTGGTAGACACCCTGTCATCTTTGAAAAAAGTTACTAAGAAATTAATTGGAGCCACCCCAATAGTACTGCAGTGATACTAATGACATAATTATTGGTCACATGCGTTAACACATTTGAATCAATTTGCATAGAGTATTACAATAATAACATCATGTAAAAACAGCATGCGATAGACTCTCATTAGCTTCTTAGACACATTTAAAATGTTTTGAAAACTAACTGTAATCAACATCTACATAATAACCTGCAAGCCACCATACGACAATAAACTTATCATTATTATTATTATAAATGTGTGTGGCTGGGGATTAATTTACACAAACTAAGTATGCAGTACATGCCAGGCTTAAAAAGGAGTAGTGACTATATTCTAGTCGAAACAGAAGAATTAAAAAAAAGCTTTAAAAATGATTAAAGATTAAATCCAAAACCCAAGTAGACCCGGATTAATCTTCTTGTAACTGCATCTAGCTCTACTAAAAAATTGCTATCGTTACTTGTAACTGTTTGCAGATTTACAACAGTAACTTTAACGAAACTCAGCTACATTTTGGTAATCTTCCCATCTCTGGTAATATACGTGCAGACTTCATAGGAATCCGTATAAAAACGCAATTTCTTGTGCCGAGGAGGCGTGGCCTAATCCTTCCCAAGCACCCCTATTCTTGCTTTATTATGTTATCCGTACGCTAGCATGTGAATCATAACCTCCTTGGCTGCCAGTCCCCTACCTTAGCAACAACAGCAACGAAGTTATTCACTATTTTTGAACGCACGTCTGATTCGGACGACCGTTTAACAGAATCGGCAACTCAATGAAGATCGATTAAAGGAACGCTTGGACTCGATCGCCCCCGTGTAATCGTCTACGGCCGACTATTAAATATCTTCGAATAAGACTGACACATGATCTTTCCAGCGGTAAACACATACGTGAAATAATTGGTCAAGCCAATCGTAAAGCGGGATTCATCAAAAGAGTTTTACGCAAATGTGAAGATCATGTACGAGAAATCAGCTACTTTACCCTTGCTACACCTCATTTGGAATATTCTGCCAGTATATGGGATCCCTACGAAATCGGCCTAAATAGTGAACTTGAACGTGTGCATCAAAGATCGGCAAGAGTTGTAAAGGTACAGTACGATAACCATATTAGCGTAACCAGTCTATTAAATGAATTAAAACGGGAATCATTGTCAGATCGCAGATTGAAATTTTGACTTAAATAAATTCCACGATTATATTTTCAGTGATGACGTTAAAAATATTTTGCGAACCCCAACTTACTATGGTAGACTGGACCATAATCACAAAATTAAAGAAACAGATAGCCGAACTGACATTTTCAAAATGTCATTTTTTCCTCGTACAAATAGGGATATGAATAGCGGTAAATATGTCCAATACGAGTGTAACAATGGATAGCAGAGGTAGCTGCATGTTGGTATAAGGACTTGAAGCTAGCCCAAATAACAGCATGTTTTTGCATGCTTGCTTTGCTATTTTTATCTTTTTTCAATAGTGAAGTTTAGACTAGTATATTATTACCAATCCTTTTTTGTGATGATATGTAGTGCATGCTTGGTGAGAATTCACCCCTGCCACACAACTTTATGGTGGCTTGCAGTTTATTATGTAGATGTATAGATTTAAAGAGAATTCTCCTTGGGTTCGCTGCCGGCGGCCACGGCGACGGCCGGACACCAATAAAAACAATCTGGCGCAAGGTGGACGAAGCAATCAGATCAGGGTTGCGATTATCGATCAAGGTCGCAGCAGACACGCGCGAGCCAGAATATGACGCATCAGAGCTAGCACCAGCGATTACAATGTCAAAGATAACCGACAGAATAGCAAATCAATGTGGAACCCCGCAATTAATCGTCACTTCAGTTTCCTACTGCCGCTATCGCATCGAAAATGAATAGTTGGCATGCGCGTGTTTCCGCTATATTTTTGTTCATTCGCATTCGTCCTAATCTCTTAACTGTGGCAAATCGTTGATAAGAGCGAGGGATAATCTTGCGTGTAAACGTTTTGCTCGTCGACGCAAGAACGAACTGATTGACGTGCATGAGAATGATTCGATTAAATTTTGATGATGCTGATGATGTTTTATGATCAACAAAATGTATTTATTTGAGACAAATCATGCAGACCATTCTCTCCTTTCTCAACCCAAACTTTTGCTCTGACTCAAAGAAAAATAAACATTATTTTCCATCTTCAGTACACCCTACTTAATTTCAAAATATTGAATTTTAATGCTATTTTATAATAGTTTAATGCTGTTTGTATTTTAAAAAAATCAATTTTCAAGCTATATATTGTTTTTTGATAGGTGAGGATAGAGCTTACCCCGTACTAAGCCATTAGCGTATGAAATTCACACATTCAGAGTAGGGGGGCCAATTCCTTTCCCAGGACCATCTACGATTCCTACAAAGTTCTAACACACACAAAATTGAATCATATTGATTTTTACGTTGAGATGCCTATAAAGCTTCTGCCCTAGATTATAAATCGAGACCCTCCAGTCTGTAGCCCTACACTCTACTCACTAGGCCACCACGACCATATATATTTTGAAATACAATTATTTTGGGGCACCAAAATCTTATAAGTGCTCAGGGTCTCTCAGGGTCTTCATGCGGTCTTCATGGGTGAGTTAAAGCATCGGAGAAAGAATAATTGGCGTCGCATATCGAATTTCCTAAGCGTAATTGATGTAATTGCGCGCTTTATTAACATCTATGATAAGAGACCCTGGGTCCATAACGACTTCCCGCAACACTCTCCGGTATTTTCTGCAGAGGATTTACTTAGATAATTGATCCAGCACCGTACGACTCCCAAGGCGAAAAAAACTAGAAGAATTGCGTCAGAATGTCTATTTCCTAAGGCTAATTGAAGCATATAGTATTCGCGTATATTATCAATATCTGTGATATGAGTCCCTGGTATCATAAAAACTTCTCAAAACACCCCCTAACCTTCCCTTTACACGGGATAGTTATACAATCGAAGCATTATAGTGTGGCTCTCTCGACGCGAACGAAATTAGAAGAATATATATAAGATATATATAGAAGAATACGAGTGCATATTAGAAGAATATCCATTCGAAATATATTCAATACGAGTGTTTCAATGGAGAGCATAGGTAGTTGCAGGTTGGTATAAGGACCTTAAGCTAACCCAACTAATAACATTATATTGCATGCTTGCTTTGCTATTTTTATCTTTTTCAGAAATTGAAGTTTAGACTAGTATATTATTACTAATCCTTTTTTATGCATGGTATGTAATGCATGTTTGGTGCGAATTCACCACCTGCAACACAAACCTTTATGGTAGTTTGAAGGGTATTATGTAGATGTAGATGAAAACTAATACAAAGCGCGCTCAATGACCTACGATTACCACACCAGCCACCTTAAGAGAAAACTTTTCTCCGAAACGGACGTGATGCCGGGAAACCGAGCCCCAGCAGGCGGCGTCAGCATGCAAACCCCTCGCGTTCCAAAGGCGAGGTAGGGAAGGAACGTAGGTGGAGAAAAGAGCGAGGGGAAACGCTGACGGCGGGAAGACAGGCGAGGGAGACTTTGGAGGCGAAGGAGTAGGATGCGGAGATTGGGCGGACGGGGAGGGGTGGGAGGGATGGGGGTTGGAAAGAAATATGGCAGGAGGGACGTGTCGGAGTGGGCAGAAGGAACGGGGGAGAGAGAGAGAAAGAGATAAGCAGAGTCCGGCGAGCGATGCTGAGCCGTCGGATTTACGGGTTGCGGGGAAAAGACCGCCGCTCCCCCTCCCCCTCCTCTTGGAGAACTTACGATGGAGAGCGAGAGAGGGTGAAGAGATTGGGGGAGAAGGGCGGGAAAAAAACAGCGGAGCATCGCTCTGCGCGCTCCCTCAGAGAGAGAGAGAGAGGATTAATGAGCGTGGAGCGTGAATTGGCGATGGTGGACGGAGGAAATACATACACACACACACACATGGTCGATGGGACGAAGGATATCCGCCGCGGACGGGGATCAATGGAAGGGGTGGGCGCCCACTGAGAGAGAAGAGACGTGGATGGGTTACAGGCGAGAACAGATGAACGGACGCGGTGTACGAGAAACGCTACGCACCAAAACAGGACGGGCATGATACTCGGGCCTGCAAATCGGCGGCATGCAACCGGAAGGCCACGGATTCGCATCCCGCCAGTGGCGTCGAAGTGATAAAAACATTTGGATTAAAATTAGGATGTATTGAAAGAAAAACTTGAACTGCGTGATTCCACGTAAATGCTATTTATAAACGACCCCGGTTCCGACGTTCAACGTCATCTTCATTCAAGACTCTTACAGACACCCATCATATATACATATTCATTATATACACGTACGATCTAAAATTTGGGTTGGAAGAAGCTCGACGGACATCAAGCGAAGAAAAGCACAAGCTAAAGAGAATGAAGAAGAGATAACCACTATCCTGAAAGAACCTACGTTTGAAAACAAGGAAGCACTCCATCAAAACATTCGTAAGGAGCGTGGCACTCTGTGGATAAGAGATATGGAACATCGGGAAAGCAGACCAACGAAGAATTGAAGCCTTCGAAACATGGTGCTGGAGGAGAATGTTGAAGATTAAATGGACAGATAAAGTGAGGAACGAAGGGGTGCACAGAAGAGCAGATGAAGAAAGGACAATATGGAAAACCCTACGGCAGAGTAGAACCAGATGTTTTGGACATACCTTGAGGCGCAATGAATTAGTCGGATATATGATAGAAGAGAAGATTGAAGGGAAGGTCCCGCGAGGAAGACCAAGGGACAAATGTATATGGCAAATAAAAAAAGACGTGAAAGAGAAAACATACCAGGGCGTGAGGGAATTAACACTGAATAGGGCAGAATGGAGGGCTGCTCTAAAGCAATCCAAGGATTGAAATACTGATGATGACACGTGCGATAGGAATAAGTACGAACGAATAAAAGGACGAACACACAATTGTTGGAGATGATGGAATGAAGCGAATCACAATGGAAAATAGTTCGACTGAACCAGGATTCGGAACCACTGACCTTCAATTTGTCGGGCTGACGTACTAGCCCGTTACACCATCCAGACAAGCGTAAACATCATATGTACACACGTGCAGTGGCAACCAGATGAGGTTTAGGGTTAAGAAACATTTTTACCTGAAAAAACAATTTTACCTGAATTCGTAAATTATCACTTACATCGCTAGGTATATGTATGTTTAAGAATGAGCACGTTTAAAATGTGATCACGTTCTTCACTTGGCAAAGTGTCCGACGCTCTACCCGATACCAATGAATCATTTTACAACTAATATTCAGTTACTGTTAACCGTAGACATAGCAGTCATGGCAGAAACAGGAGATTTTAAAAAAAACACTAGGAAATATGGAACGAACAAATACCAGATATCACCTGAATATCAATAAAAAGAAAACTAAGGTATTGGTATGAAGTAGGAAAAAGGAATCCAGGGCCAATGTTAAACTAGGAAAACAAAAAATCGAGGAGGTGGAAGAGTTCTGTTACATGGGAAGTCGAGAAACCAGCGATGGACGAAGTAAAAGAGAAATTGCCAGTAGAATTGCCCAAGTGAAAAGGGCATTTTACCAGAAGAAGATTCTGCTTACAGCTTCAAATACAAGCGTGGAAGTGAGGTAACATTTCATTAGAACATACACCTGGAGCATTCTACAGTATGGCAGCGAATTATGTACAATAACAGCAGCAGAGAAGTTCAGGCTGGAAGCATTTGAAATGTGGTGCTACCGAAGAATAATGAAGATGAAATGGATCGATCGAGTGACAAACGAAGAAGTCTTAAGAAGAGTGGGAGAGAAGAGATGTCTACTGAAAACCTTAACAAGAAGACGGTACAACTTAACAGGCCACATCTTAATACGAGATGACCTGATGAAGACAATCGTGTTTTGGATAAGAAAAAAAAGTGCACGGGAAGAATGGAAAAGGCAGGCCTCGTATGAGGTATATGGAGCAAGTTGTGAAGGATCTAAAAGAGAGGAGCTACGTCAATATGAACAGGTTGGCCGATAGAAGAATCGAGTGGAGGGATGCGTCAAACCAATCCTAGATTTGTTGACCGGTGATGATGATGATGATGTTAACCGCAATTTAATATTGCACTAACGTTTAGATTTTTGCTTATTGGGCTGAAAAATATAGTCGACTTGCCTTCACGAAAAGGGAATATTCATTTAAAATTATTGTTTTAGATAATAATAATCTAAATACATTTTATGAAGATGCACATAAACATTAATGAAATCCCCCCCCAGGAGGAAATCCTGCGTACGCCACTACTAATATGTATTACCAAGTTACAGTTTTTCGTTCTAATTTTGGATCTAACCCACAAATTTATTCCTGAAATCACCATTAAAATATCAGAATTAATTTCATAGCGAGATTTGCACTGAGAAAAATAAGCATGCACTTCGACAGGGAATCGAATACATATCCCCTGGATTTGCGCCGAGTGCTATAACCTGTTATAGTACCAAAGGCAACCTTCTTCTTAGTGGATTTCTAGAAACTTCAAAGGAACCGGTTATAAAGACGAACTGCCGTACATACAGAGTCAAGAAGCAGCCGTAATTCACCGTCAATCAGATTAAGGTCAAAATTAAAAAATAAGGTTCTTCCTTTATAACATAAAAATCCTTCAAATCCTTTAGAAATCTACTGGGAAGCTTGACGCCTTAGTGGCCGACTAAAGCATACAGTGCTAATATTCGACTTTGAGTCCCGTCAAGGTGAGGATTTTTTCTCTGTGAAAATCTAACTATTTTTAATCTATTTTTCACATCAGAGGGTAACTCCGTAATGGTTTTTCAGGGCTAGTTCGCCATTTTTGAAGGGTCACTTAAGTCAGACGGTTCTATTACTTAAGCAGTAGGCGCAATTTAAAAACTAAATTTTACTACAAAGACGAAATTAATTCTGGGTATTCTCTCTTGGATATTCTAAAGCGAAGGTATTGGTTCCAATCGTCGAAGATATAACACAATTACCTGACTGGCATAAAAGAACGTGAGTCAATTAATTTCCGGCTTCAGAGTCACGATTGGTTTAGCCGTGATTGGTTGAAGGGAGAAATAATTTATGGATATATCTGTTTGATCTTCTCCTTCTTGCAACTATTATCCTATGTATCATTATTGCTACCAAGATCCCTCTTTTTCAACACCCCTATATCCATAAATGACGTAGGCATCAGATAATAGGATTTTTAATGACTTTTGGCATCTTAGACAGTTACAGTTAAACCGTTTTATTTTTTTGCGATAATCATATCACAACTAAACAAGAATAGCACCATAGAGACCTTTACTTACTATACCTTAACTCCTACTAATCAAAGTACTTCTTCCAAGCAGAGGACAAATTACTATTAAGTGTCGATTACCCTTGGTAATGTAGAGGAAAACCTAATTGAATGAACAAAAAAATCTAAGAAAGGTGCCACAAGATTGTATCCTCAGTTTGAAGGTTCGCTAAAGTAAAATCGATTGGGAATCACTATTATACAGTAGGGTGCGGCTTATTTTTCGAAAATCGGAAAAGCTAAAAGTTCCACCCGTCAAAACATTCATTTTCATGAGAAAACACATGCGTGAAATTTTTGTTGGGCTGCGATATTGTTAACACGTGCCGCATGGGGTCTGAAATACCCCACTCAAAAATGGAAATATCGCATCACAATAACTGCTTCTAGAGTAAATATATGATTTTACGACCCCCTAGAACTGAAATTTCATCAGTTTTTACCTATCATCAGCCGTTTAGGAGATGCAGGAGGGCGAATCGAGCTCGAAATGCTAATTAGGGGGCGCCGCCGGCGCGGACGAGTTTCTCCTGTCCGTAGACCCCCCCCTGTAAGCGGCCCACGACGACACCTCAACTGCTGCGTTGTCTCGTGGCAATAGCATAGTTCTGGAGCACTCATTCACTGGTTATGGCGAAGAGCATGATCTTTTAATAATTATTTCAATTTATTATTAACTCGGTCATAAAAATTTGCCAAATCTGTCATCTTCGTTAAAAAGAAATCTGTATAGCTTACAAAATTAAATAGGAAATCTGAAGGACAGTACACTAATAAAAAAGAGAAATACAAGGGGTGGATTGCTAGAACGAGGCTCAAACCGTGGTTTAGACGGCGTCTTCATGAGCCGCGGCCTGGACGCGATCTTCCTTCCGCTTGCATAAACAAGGTTTCGTCGCGGTCTATGAAAACCGCGGCCTGTCGTTGTTGATTATGTGGCAACGCTGACTGCTGTCATTTGTTTCCCGAAAAGCAATTGTAAGCTCCTTAGCGACGTAAATAAATACCGTGAACTTCAGTTTGGGTGCGTGTGAGTATCTAGTGAAAATGTGCAGTGGACGAAACGAAAACTTTTCGCTGGAAGAGAAGCTGCTCCTGATTTCTATTATATCAGAGTATGTAATACTAGAGAGTAAGGCGTATTACGCGACCACGTTGGATAGGGAAAAGGAGGAATTGAAAGATATTTGTGGAAAGTATAATGCCAACAACGCAAAAGTGTAATGCATTTCAATGAACTGGACTTTTATGCAAGGAAAGAAAACTTTTTAAAAGAAGCGAAGAATTTGTTTGTGAAGTGACTTAATTATCAAGGCAGTTAAGTTATTATTTTTGTGGCTGTAACCAGTTTATTCCTTATTTTTGTAGTTATATTTTTTGATTGTACGTCTTGTGATTATGTATGTGTCGAGTGAACATTAAACGCCAAAAAAATGAATAAATAACCCTATTTTCAACCTATTATTTGTACGCAGATTGAATAATATCCCTTTATATTGACGTATGTCTGGGCAGGAAATTTTAATATGCGTGTAGTCCAGAGAATCAATGTCAGGGAAGTTGTTCCTAATAAAATTATGTTTCTAATAAATCGATTAGTTCTGTGTTAACTCCATGCATTTTCCGAAAAGCACTAGCGAAAATATGTAGAGGTTTTCCCCATAGGTTAACAGCTAAGAATGGGTAATTTCACTAAATTTGGAGCAGGATTTTTAATCATCAATCAACTGTACAAACGCAACCTATTTATCGTTATTTTTTCTTAACGTTACTTCAATTTAAAATGTAATTCATGCCCACCCTGATAAGAGAGAAAATCCAGCTATCGCATCATGTAGTTCTGCGGCAATTAAGGGGAATTTGGTAATATTTAGGTCCAATGAGCACAAGATTCATGAACACCAATCTGATCCCCTAAAGCCTTAAGGTAGAACCTCTACTACAAGTTCCTCCGAAAACATGCCTTGATATTTTGATATATTGTAGAGAAGTCATTCCTTCTTCAATCCATGAAAAAATATTTGGGGGTCATCGGCCAATTTACGCTCATTTCAGGATTTGAAAATCGTCATTTTCAGCCTCAAATTACATTGCTCTTATGGAAGAATGGTGACGTCCCTCCCTTAAAATTTTTATTTCTCAAAATTTCCCCTGAAAACACCATCTCAAAAACTAGTATATTGTGGCTAAATAATTAACGAATAATATATTTTTTTTTCAGGTTGCCTCATCAGCCATTTAAGGCTAATATTTATGATTGAAAAACGATGAAACGTCTAACTTCCGTTCCTTAGCCGCCATAGTGACAGAAGTCTGGCAACGATGTTAGGGGATTAATGAAAACAAACTGGCCCAGTACCTCCGTCATTTATTCCTTACGTCACGATTGCAGACGATTTATGCTATGAAGTGTGTCTTTGATTAGTACCATTTGTACTGTACTCCCTATTAGTACTAGTTACTTGAAAAATACCTGAGTGCCCTAAAATATTTTACACTTAGCAGTCGTCATACACGGAATATCATAGATCCCTGAAAATAATAGGTATAACACTGTTTGCACGATAAAGTCGCTTCTTTATTGCTACTCACGATGGTCTATTAGTTCTTTAAAAGAATATTTCCAATATTTTAATGTATATTTCGTAGTATAAAGTCATCGTTTTCACCTAGCACTAAATAATACTTTGTTTTGAATACGTATTTATTATCACCCGCGTAATATATTTCTCACCAAATAAGTAAAAGTGAGAATATAAGTCAATAATATGGTCGTAAGAATTTGAAACTAGACTCGATGCATACTGTTAATAGCACTAATATGTTTGGTAATACAATTTCCCAAACCTGCTCACTGATCAACTATACAAGCATTCTCCAAGAGAATAAAATAGTTTCTCAAGGGAAAACTGATGAAAATGAAGTTCTGAGTTCTGATGAAATCTTAATTCTAGTTCCTCCAAAAGTGAGTTGCTTAGCCGTATATCTGTTCCGCGAGATCCCAATCATCATGGCAGATTATTGGCAGTTAACTTACTTGATAGTTCATAACCCTTAAAATTTTCTGATACGGGTCAAACCATATAAACACTTATCAAATATGAACAATATTGTATATACCCATGAAGCCCGAACTAGTGGTATCAGTATACTTTTTACCAAGCCCGTAGCCAGGACAAAAATTGAGGAGGGATTTACTGATTGGGATCTAAAGACTATGTCCTCTAGAAAAACAATGTTTTTTACAGTACCAAAATAGTAATTCATCTTTACTGCCTTTTTATTATCTGTCATACACGACAAATAATCTCACCTCTATGCTACTTCCTTCTTCAACTTTTCAAACATTTACCCTCTAGAATGAAAATTTGGAGGGAGTTTACAACCCCCTCCCCTTCCACTCACTACAGCCTTGCCTTTATCCATGTAAACGGTAACGTTCCACCCACCATACTGTAAACAGCAATAGGATGTGTAGATAATTCTTTCCTCTTTTCATTAATAGTACCTATTTTTTTCATTTCTTGGCTAAAATAATATAAGACTAAGGTGATAATAATTTTAAAGCTGCCATTAAGAAATTGTAGCTTTCAAATTAATATCGAAATACTGCTTATTCCTCTTCGGGCTGGCTTGAGATTCGATGTCAATACAGTATTTACAACGCCGTTCACTCTACATTTTATACCCCAATTACATTCCAGTCCGATGAGAATTTCTTCTGTTATATCAATTAACGTTAACTCTGAATTACACGCAGTACAAATAATCAGCTTAGCCAAAACATTTACTTCTACGATTCGACATCCATCAATAAATGCACTCAAAGAGTTGATTTTAAAAATACTTTCATCAGTATTCTGTCCCTTTAGATTTTACAAACAATTAGTCTTAAAGACATAAAGTTGCCTTTAAAACGAACTTATGAAGCCATAACTCTAGCCCTCAAATGGAATTGGCGATTCAAAAAGGCAAATTGCACTGCCCAAGAGAGCTCAGTTATAAAAATTATCGCACTATAATGTAATAGAGCAAGCGTCATTTGTAACTACAACACAAAATACCGTATTGTAAAACTGAAGAGAAATGCTTGAAAACTAATAGCAGAAGGCAACGAATCTCAATGAGGTAGCGCAGGCGAACGTTGATGTCCAACTGGTGTGAAAAATTGGTTTCTATGTCAATATTTACACGTTCTTTACGGTGTTGACCATTTCGTCGTCAGCAAATATTTCTAATAAACTTGTTATAATTACGTTTCTATGAAAAGATCAAAAGCGATTTTTAGGTCTGTTATTTTATTTCATATCTTAATTTATTATTATGAAATTTTATTGTTGCTCTTGATAAAGGTTTTAAAGTGCCTCTGACACATGGCGTCAATATAAAAGCCTTTCTTCATATCACCAAATTACTTCAGTTGGAAGAGAAGTCATGTTTCGTATAGCCATGTTGAATAGTTGAAAATCGTTTTTAATTATTATCAACAACATTTTGAGCAATTTTATGTTGTTCCGGCATGCTATATTCGTCTTATGAAAGTAGTGCTTCAAAGCGCTGGTTCTACCTTAAAACAAAACTTGCAGTGACGAAAGACCTTAATTACATAAGCAATTGAATAATTGGTGGCACTTGGAATCCCCAGCGGTCCGTCGAAAGTCTGATATGATAGTTCGGTGCTCCCAATAGCTGATGAGTTACTTCTTTATTAAATCTTTACCTCTGTTCAAACTCTGAATCGATCTATGATAAAAATAGATCACTTCGGTCCCTAATTAATCTGTTTATCTTTATCGGTGGAACGTCAGCATCCTCAATATCTGTAATTTCTTCTATTTCCTCCGCCTCGCGAACGTCAAAAAGTGCCGGCCGGCCATGTTTGGTGTCTCTCGCGAACGCAGACCGCGGCTTAAACCTACCCAGCAGGAGGTTCGGGAATTGGCGGCTTTTGAACCGCGGTTTGGACGGCGTCTGACGTAAAACTCGTTCATGCAAGCAAAAAACCGCGGTTTCGGCCATTTTCCCTAACCACCGTCTAAACCGCGGTTTAAACCTCGTTCTTGCAATCCACCCAAGGAGTTTCAGATACCAATACTTACATTTGGCACCCTTCTTCTATGATGATTGGTAAAACTAATGAAATTTCAGCCCTAAATGATCGTAAAATCATATATTTACTCTAGAAGCAGTTATTGTGATGCGATATTTTCATTTTTTTGAGTGGGGTATTTCAGACCCCATGCGGCACGTGTTAACAATATCGCAGTTCAACAAAAATTTCACGCATGTGTTTTCTCATGAAAATGAATGTTTTGACGGGTGGAACTTTTAGCTTTTCCGATTTTCGAAAAATAAGCCGCACCCTACTATACAGTCTCTCTACCAAGCTCTTCCAAAGGCAAAGTCATGGTCACTAAGTGACCCTTTCTGTACGTTCATACGAGTTTGTTACCAAACGCGCTACTCTCCTTTGTGCCTTATCCAGTTCATGAATTAAATCTTTTCCCATTAGATCCTAAATGCTTGATGTATATTCCTATGAGACCTTACAAGCGCAAAATATCACCTTTTTACTTTTCTGTTCGAACACTTTCCCACAATTATAGCAGGAGGGTCTTACTAAACGAAATTTCCGAGTTCCAAATGGGGCGAAGCCACTAAAAAACACATAGTCGAAAAGGAAATCAGTAAGACATTAGAGAAGAAGACATTCAAAACCGGATACTTTACTGAGAAACCGTAGGTGGTACGGAAAAAAGAATTCGTCCATTGTCCCCACTGTCCACCTTTCACCTCCGATCTTCAACTCTGCCCGTAGACTGACCTTCAGACTATCTATCAACCACATTTAGGTAGTAAATTCAACTCTCAGTATAGACATGGAGATGGATTAAATTTGTGTCAGCATACTACCTATGGTAGGTTACAATATATAGATGACATCAGAGGAAGGCAATATGTGAGACAGGAAAGTTAAAAATTGAATTTTTTCTGTGTACAACGACTAATGGTTTACCTCGATGTTACAGGGGAGAAAACCTTCATACATCCACATTAAACACAGCTAGCCACCACAAGGATGTGTGACCCATTCCAAGATATTTCTTATATAACTGATACATTGATGATATTTGATACATCGATCAAATTAATCAAGACTAAAGAAACTAATTTGCGTTTCAAAATAAGGAAATTATTCTCTTTTTCAAATGATAACACAAAGCACATGGAGCCAAAAAGTGTCAGAATAACACTCCATACATTCCAATACCTTGAGTTTCTTATGGGATAGCTAGGCTAAATCTGATATATCGCGATTTGAGCAGCCACATCTTTTTAATATCTTGTCCGATAAATTACGCGTCTAACGCATATTTGGAAAGGAATATTTTTTTATCCCTTAACTCACGGATTCCTAAAGAATTGGCTGATGTATCAAGATTCAAGGCAACTCGTATATTCGCTTAATTTAGAAACTAACTAAGGTGAGAAGGCTTAGGGATCGGGTTGGTGTACTACTTTCCCATACCGACGGCCCAGGTTCAAATCCCATCAGCAGTAGAGATTTCATGCATCAATCAGTCCAGATTTGAGTTCTCAGTGGAGAGAAATTCAAGTTCAGCATTCCATCCGTCAGATCGGACAATAAAGCGTGGACCCTTTGGTGCCTTTTTTAAAGAGTAGGCTAATTCCGAAGTTTCTCTCCGCCCTTCCTCCGTACCCTGAAAAAAATTCCTGCCTCCCCCCAATTACCCTTACCTATCCAGAATGACGCAAATATCCTCAGCAGTCTGTCACTCCCGCCTCCTCCACTCTCCGAATAGCTACCACTACGAAGGACGGTGATTAAGCTATTCAAACGCCATAGACTGGCGCCACTCCATCAATCCCAAAGAAGGCGGTATTTTCTTTTCAAGAGCGGTCTGGCGTCAAGTTAAGCAGCTTCCCGTAATCTATTTTTTTCCTTTCTTGCCCATTGAGGTCGATATCTTTAAAATTTCCACCCTCTCCTTCTATAAACATATGAGGGGAGGGAAGCGAGTGGTAGTTCTACCCGGCCTGCGACGAAAAAGTCTGCTTCAAGACCCAGACATGTCTTTCACCGTTGGCAATTCCTGGAATAATCTATTTTCATATTTTCCGTAAAATTACCCAACAGATGGAATCTGCTTATGGCAAAGAATGAATAGTTTACGAGGGATTTAGAGAATGGGGTTGAATTGAGTCGAGTCCATGCGATGGGGTAGCTACTGAAGACATTAAAATGATGCTAATAAAGCATAATGATAGCAAAAATAAATGGGGAAATAAGATATTTTAATTAGTATTAATGGTGAGAGCTTCCAAATTGCAAAACTTAAAAATTTCAAATACAAATACAAAGTGTTGTTTCCAATAAATGAAGGATAATTTATCTCAAGTCCACAAAGGCTATACTAAAATGCCAGTTGCCTAACACCAGGATCCGTCGATAAATCACGCGGATTGCCAAATCAATTCTTCCGAGTCATTTTGAGCATGTTAATTGCATTCCAATAATATGCATAAGCGTGCATTGTCGACGTAGCCTTGTGGTTTATAATACAGGGCTTGAATTTTGGCATATTGCTAAATATGCCTTTAATAAAATGGTGCATAATAATTAGCCAAGTGTCAAAACCGATCTAAAAGGAAGCTATTCACAGTTCAGTTTCAGTTTAAATTTACAAAAATTTAAATTTCCAGGAAAAAATGGGTGGAATATTGAATATTTTATGTCATAAACATTTGTTGACAAGTAGATTATAAGAATTTTACCAACTAGGCGGAACATTGATTTTTTTAGGATTACCTACATAGCGTATTTACCAACATAACGTATACAAAGGCATTCTTTACCAACGTAAAATTCTTTACCAATGTAACAATCTTTCACACATTTTCTTCCGGTTTAAGTTTCACGGGTACTGTAAGCTAATACGTTACATGGGCGATAAGTAAGCCTAGAATTCACAGTATCATTGCTTTGAATATACCAAATATTCAATAGGGACAAGCAATGAAGTATTTTCCAAGTAGAGACTGTTGTTGAGATTCTGAATATGGCCCTAATTCATTCACTGAGAATCGATGAACGTTAACACGTCAAGTTCTAAACAATAAACTTGCATTAGAATCACTAGGCACTTCTAAATAATTATTTTACTTCGACCAAAATAGTTACCACACAGATAACACTGATTCTGTCCCTATTCTAGCCATGACCACGCTAGTATTAGCTAAATTAAAAAAAATCCGGCAGCCTTGTAAAACACGTAGCAGTCGATAGGATAAGATTAAGGGATCGTCAAGACGAAAAGGTGCTTAGATTGGACTAATGTCCGATAGAGGCCGGTAAGGGGAAAGAAATGGACGTCGAGATAATTAATAAGGGGGAAAAGAGAGCATTGGGAGGAAAATGAGAGGACAAGGGGAACGGTCGGAAGAGGAATCGTCTTAACGTCCACTAAATCAAGAGGCAAATGGATGAGGCTAACAAAAATGCCACGACAGGGCACCCCGGTTATGGATGGAGGCATTGATAAGAAGTTTTATCCCGATTCACCATTTCCAGGTCAATACATCCATCCCTTCCGATTCATCGTTAGACCGGCTCACAGTCTATTGGAAAGATTCTCAAAATAAATTCATCTTCTTAGCTTTAATCATCGTACTATCACCATATCATCTAATTAGTACACATCGTATATCTAAAATAATTCGGTTTCATTGTAATATTTCTGATTATTTAAAATGACACACATTGGAATGCGCTGGTGTAGTGGCTAAGGTACTCACTACCCATCCCAAGGTCCAGGGTACAAATACCCTGGTTGGCAGAGGTATTTCCGTCGGCGTATCCGTCCCCACCAGGGTGCTGTGTGGAGCACTCCACGATGAGTATCCGTCCTTAGAATGGAACATTACAGAGTGCCTCCCTTCGCAACTGTCCTTATGAGCAGGTTAATGCCTACGCCGGGATTCCTACCAATGGCCCCATTTTTTAATGATAAAGCTGATATTATTTTAAAATAACATAATTATATTCTCAGTATGTACTGCTATTTAATCAAACCTTATTTTGTGATTAATCAGTTTCATATATAAAGGAATGAATTAATAATTCATCTTTCTCCCAACGTAACGTAAGACTGGACCCCACCCTACTACCCGTTAGCTCAATCCACTTTGCTGTTATGTCATTTACGGATGAATCCTAGCCTTATCTTGACAACTTTGCTTCCTGCCCAGGGTTAAGTTTCCTCCTCTTGAAAAACGTATATTTTTATAACACTATTTCCATTACGAGACATACATTCTAATTCAAGTAGTTTAGATCGATTAACAGGAAAGAAGAAAAACTTTGTTAGTTCCACAAATATTTATTCACATGCGACCGGTTTCGATACAGTGTATCATCTTCTGGGCCAGAAGATGATACACTGTATCGAAACCGGTCGCATGTGGATAAATATTTGTGGAACTAGCAAAGTTTTTCTTCTTTCCTGTTAATCATGAAGGAGTTCCATCAAGTTACGCCTCAAACCATTGCATTTAGTTTAGATCGCACTACAAGTTACTTAAAATTAAATTCCCACACGACAGGATACCAAGGAGCGCGCGATGAACCTGAATATTTTAATGTGCCTCATTCACTTCGAGTTGCTTAACGGGATAATTTCTCTAGGAGAGGGAATAGGAGTTTGGCCATCAAAAAATGACGCTTGTTTAAAAACCTATTATAGATCCCCAACTCTTCGTCCCGAATACTCGATTCGAGATGGGGAGGGTAGAAAGGAGAGTAGTGGTTTGGATGATTGATGCGTGTTTGCATTGAAGGAGACGCGGCCACCGAAAATTGAGCCTGAGCCCTGAGGCGACTTGATGTTGGACGACTTGGCGATTAATACGGCAACCAAAAAGGAAGGACCGAGGGCAAATGGATTAAGTAAATGCGAATCAGATGCAAATCAAAAAGGCCAGTGGGACTAACATGTAAAACCGTTCAAGTCATTAACGAAGATATAAATAGATATTGACATTTTTTTCAACTATTAATTTAATATTTACATCTAGGGTAATTTTCCTTTATCATACCGTGACATAAACGACAAGAGCAACGTAGAAGTCAAAACTGGAACCACCACAATTGGAATGTGGTACTGCCGAAGAATGATGACCATAAAATGAATCGATTGAATGACTGACGAAGAAGTCTGAAGAAAATTGGAGGAAAAGAGAAGTTTAATAAAAATTTTAAAAAGAGGACGGAAAAACTCATCAGCCATATCTTGAGACATAACCTAACGAAGAAGATTGAGAAAACGTGAATAGGGAGATTGGAAAAGGAAATCTTCGCAGGAGATACATAGAGAGTAAAGTGAAAGATATGAAAGAGAATAATTATCATAAATCTAAAAGCCCGCCGTTAGGAGACATGAGTGGAGAGCCCCAAGAATTGTAAAGATTAAATTAAGCAACATTTGGATAAGTCCGGAGAAGAGTTGGAGGAATTTTAATAAAAATTTTAAAGAGAAGATGGTCAGACAACAGTCCTGGAATTATGGCAAAGGTATGAAGTACATATATGAAACAAGTAGTGGTGGCTTTTATAGAAAATAAATGTTAATAGGAAGAGATTGGTCCATAAGAGAATAGAATGGAGAAGAGAAGAAACCAATCTTAGCATTGATGATTGGTGATGATGATAGCGGTTAGATTTTTGCAAGTAAGTAATTCTACTTCTGTTAGTTGCCTTCCATCATTCCTATACTTCCAAATATACCAACAAAAACGCATTCCTCACCTATCCCAAATGTTTTTCCTAATTATTACAATAACATGGGATTGGGGAAAAATATGAAATATTCCGATATGATGTTCCACCATCTAACCTAAGCACACAATTTTATAGTTTCGGCCACTAAATTTACGAATTTCCCCAAGCAAAAACCTCAATAATATTACCAAAAAAATAAGCAAATACATCATTAAATGCTATTGACAGAATTTCATTCCCGAGCTCAAAATACTTTGAATCTTACTCACTTCTGGCTGCCTCAATGTCAAACACCTCACCTCCTGTATCCGTTATTATTTGAGGCATAACCCTGATCAATTCACTTGCGCCATTAAGAATAGGTGGATAGTAGGAAAGAGGTAAAATTTTCGGTTTTAGTACGAAGGAAGGGAAAGTAATTATTTTCAAACATTGATTCAAAGCTGTAGTGGGATAGTTTACTTGATTTAATATTGACAGCAGTCAAAAATATTCCTTCATACATCACAAACGATTTTAATTGATCACTCTACTAGTTTCAATCACTCCGGTAGAGTGAGTAATAAAAATTGTATGGAATATAACAAAATGTATTTTTTAGTTTTGCCGAACATTGAGTTCAAATGTTTTTCCAAGTAAAGTATTTTAAATAATAAATTTGATTTAATTTGTGAGGAAGAAAATTAATATGGATAGTTTATTGGTTTAATTTACGAATTCTGTATGAGAATTATTCTTAAATAACCGCTAATATATCTGCTCACAGATTTAGCATGCATTCTAGAATATTTCGGAGCTTGGAAAAAAAGACTGGAGTTCAAATACTCCCTACATTCTCTGAGGAATAATAACAAATTTACACATTCTACATTCGAAGAGAACATATAAACAAGGAAAGATAATAAATCCTGGTAAACAGAACTAACCCCAATCAGAGTTATGCCCCGCAGCGAGGTTAGCAAAGCAGGCGATCAGTTGAATACATAATCAACTATTTGCATGTAAAGCATATTTATATACAACCGCGCCGTACGCCAGAGAAAATCTCTCCGCACCTGACAGAAAGGTGACCATTAAAGAGCGAATCAAGCGATGGACGTGCAAAATGGGAACGAAGTTGAGGATAAAAACGTGAGCGAAATATTGAGGTAGAGATGGAGAAAGGAAGTAGACATAGATAGTTTAAGGAAAGGCATATTACAATTTATGCTCACTTATACTTACATATTTCCTGAGACACAAAGTATATATATTTTAATATAAGTATATATATTTTGGGATAAATTTCCTTAGCATGGCATAGTGAAATTACAAGCATAACAAGACGTAAAGAGAAACAATTTAGCACGGGAGTACAGCAGCTATATAAGCTGGCAGAGTTACTGCGGCATCATTATCCTCCGGTTAAAAAAACAAGGTCCTCCAAACTCCGCAACGTTTCTCCACATTTCGAGAGCTGTTTACGCGAAAACAAGCGGAAGAATCCAAAGCAAGAAAATGTGGAGAGAGATAAAAGAGGAGAAGCTACAGTGGGGGGGAACAAAAAGAACTTCTTAAGACTTGAAAGACACTCGCTAACGATAAGGGACACCACCACCACGAAGAACTGGAATAAAGGACTCGCACAATTCACACAAACACACGCGCGAACAAAAAAAACAGTGCATCGCGGAACCCTCGACGACGAGGAGTTCGTAGGGGTGGTGAGAGAAAGGCAGAGGAGATACGAGGGACTCTCCTTCAAATGGAAAGTATATAGAGAGAGAGGAAATGTGGAATCAAGCCATGCGAAAAGAGGAGACGCACGGAAGCGTAGAGATGGGCAAGGACTGAGGAGGAAAAGAAATAAAAAGGGTAAGGGAGTTGGGCAGAAGACAAGGAACGCTCCGCAAAAAGACGAGGATGGCTAATGAAAGGTTGATTGATCACAAAGTTATCGCGGACCATTTTAGCCGCACCTTTCATCCCTTGCTTTCAGGGGACGAAGTAAGGAAGAGAGGAGAGGTGGGTGGATGGAGGCGAAAAATGAAGAAATCTCCACGGAGACGCGAAACTCTCCTTCCTCCTCCCGCCCCGACACTCCCTCTGCCCCAGACGTTTTCTCAATAGGATGGCGGCGGGGAGCATTCAGACGAGACGAGAGTGGGAGAGGGGGTCGAGGGGGTGGACTAGCACAAAGCGACTCGATTGACGGATAGCTGAGAAGAGATAAATGAGCGAGATAGCGAGGGAGTGCCGGGCAAGAAAGAGAGAGAGGTTGAATGCAGGGTTGCCAACTTCAACCGGTTTCGCCTGGAATCTCCCAGAATTGGCCATCTATATCAACATCACATCCTATACGGCCCCGCAAGAGTGTGTGGCAGGGGGTGATACCGAATCTAATATCGACGAGTAAATAATATAGTGCTTGTGACTGCAACAAGGATTTAAGAAGGAAATGGAGGCAGTATACACATGCTACACTACGTGTGACCATGAAGCTAGAATAGTAGTATTTGGGAAGGATTACTCCGCATCTCCTCAGCATAAAACATTACGCTTTAGACGGCCCCTTATGGTGACCGCATACGCATTACTCAAAAAATAAATTATCATTAAATCACACCCGATGATCACTGCAGAGGCATCAGTTAATCTTCCTAAGGATATCTAAGGGATGTATTAATGCGTTCTATTCTCGTTGGAGTTCTATTCTTTAAAATGGGTTCGAATTAAACCTATTTCAATAGCACATTTGTCATTTAATTTCCATGGGAGTTAACGACCCCCTTAAAAAAGGCTCGTATTTAACCTATTAAAACTACGCATTCGACGCTTGTTTGCGAGTTTGCGCACTTTCAACTGTTTACTTGACGAATTTAAAAAATGAATGTCATTAATCATCTTACTGATCTACGTTTCACGTTGTGCAAAAACGACTACATCCATACGAGTATCCCGAGTAATAAGCCCGCATGTAGCCCGTGCCTACCTATAGGACTGACCTTGCTTCACAATTCAGTCACGATGCCACCTCCAGTACATTCTAACTTCCTGGGACTTCCGGTTTTAAGGCAGAGCACTCTTTTAGCATGGTAGCACGGCGACTACGCATTCATTACAGCCTCTTTCCGCAAACATTCATTGTGTGTGACCCAATCGAAAAAGATTTTTCCCTCTTTTTTGGACTCGGACATTTAAGTAGATATGATAATAATATAAAATAAATATTTTAGTTAAAAATATTTGGAGCTGAAGGCGTCGCTTGCGTTTCAGCTAAAGAATACGATTCATGAATGCTGGCTTCGTTTTTCTAAAGCAGAGGTTAAATATTCCCTTTATTGTGTATGGAAACGTACATGGATACATAAATCTCTCCGTCCCCCTATGTAAATACCTCTCTCATTTTTCACACAATCAATTTATTGGTCATGTATTTGATCGTCCACCTATGATGGTTAGGAAGGAAGGATCTTATTTCTTCTTTTAAAGGAAGAACTACTCTCTTTTCTCTCAATCCTTCATCCTTTCTCTTCCATTCACATCCTTACGCCTTTCCGCACTTCTAAAAACGCTTTAGTGTCCGGGACATAGAGGTAACATGTCTAATTTTAGAGCTATTCCAGCGTCAGGCAAATCATTTAGGTACTCGAAACAAACACGAATTTCTATAATGGTCTCCGTACCAAACTATCATTAAAAGATACGAATACTTTTTCGGATGACATTGGTCTTGGTATAGCCATAGAGTAAGTATATTAATACTCTATATTATTTTATTTAGATATTTATTGCAAATACAAATAATATTATTTAATAATTGCTTTCCTTGATGGCAATTGATTAGCACCGATAAAAAATTGGTTTGAATAGCATTCTTGGATTCTGTCAGTAAAATATTAATTGCGTCTCTAGGAATACAGGCATTTACTTTATTCAATACTATTCAATCGTTTTTGTATTGCAGGTTGGCGTTGAGAAATATCATATTTCACTCTTATGTAATATGAATCACACACAACCTTAAAACAATCATTAGTCTCTAAGAGGCAAGCTAAAGGGAGTTCATCGATTTGATAAGCATTATTTCTAAATGAATTTCTGCCGCTGTGGAGGTTAACTGGCACTTTCGTGTTCAAATATCGTCAATTTCAATGGCTAATGGCAATGAGCGCTTTGCGCGATGAAAGAAAGATGTTTGTGAAAGTGAGAACTTATTAGTACTAAATGAAAATTAATATAGGTAAACAACTTTATTGGCACAAGTTTATTTGCACTCTTTTTTAATCTAACTGAAAAGAAGTCGCGAGACAGATTCTATCGTCACGAATTTTGAGAGATCCATGTTTTAATACTAAGTTACCGAAATTAAGTGACGAAATGTACATAACGGCAAAATATCTAATATTGATTATTCTTAGGAACTTGTCACAATTTCGCCGATATTGATGCAAAGATGTTAGACATCACTTTTCCAGCACAATTATAGCTCCGCAATGAGGAGTACATTAAACCTTACGCTTTGCACCGAAGGTACGCGGGAAAGCCTAACCCGCCTAACCTAACACCAACTTTCGCATCATGGTTAAGTTAACTTATCTCTCATAATTAAAGAAACCCTATCTCATTACAGGAAGGATCCTGGTTGTCTGATTAAAAACAAACTATCCGTAAGGAACATTCACCACGAAACTGGCGATACTAAGACGTTCGATATACCGATTGTTCCTATGCAGTCGTTTAGAAGAACGAAAGCGATGGAAGCGATATGTATTGTTTGTAATGAAACGCGAAAAATTCTTTCCTCTACATCCATAAAAACTTTCCAGTACTGCATCGAAAAAGTATCACAGTTTTCCCCTATGCGGTGAGCCCTCTAGTATATTCTAACTCTATGGTATGGATGGATGAAGAGCGATGTAAAAAACTAGTGGGTTATAAGGAGGAAAGAAGATTATATGAGATAGATAGATGAAGAGCGAAGTACATAAATAGTGGGTTATACGGAGAAAAGAATACGGTATGAGATAGATGGATGCAAGGAACTACTTCACTTCAAGTGGCTCTAAATGTGAGGACATAAATCTAGAAATAGGTGGAGAGCTGCGATAACAAAAACCCAATTGAGCGTTGGCTAAAGGAAGTCGCGTTGAGCCGAAGCCCGTGAGGAACCTTAGGTACCTCCTGGCATTCTTCACATAAACACAATGAAATATTTTTTCAAATAAAAAGCATAAAGGATTGATTTTATGGAAAACATGCTGTAAAGGTACGCATTATTAACGAACGATTTCTTGTTTTTTTCACGATGGTGGGTGGCGGACGAATTACCCCCCACGGGAAACGAGTCGTTGAAACGAGTTATTGCCTTCGTCTCCGTCTAACAGATACCTATACCATTTCCATGCAAAAACATCGATGTAAATTTAATTGTACTCTAAATTTATTTACACCGAAGTTCATGCACAAGAACAAACATGGAACGTGTCTTCCGAGCAGTAGGAAACAAGGGCCGCTATAAAATGTATTACTTATGCTAGTTTTTTTTAAACCATCTAGTATAAACCACTTCGGCGATATTATAATAGTTCACAATTTACGTTCACTTCGACAGGTTTCAACTAAGGCACAATTCCTATCTTTCATATAACTTTTATAAAATATTACATATAATCTTACAATATCTTACAATTCTCGTCTTCTTGCGCATTTGATTCCGGAAACTATTCTCAGAAAGGTTGTACGGCATGCTGCCAAAATAAATGAGAGAGAACAGGCATTTTCACGAGATTCAACATTTCCGAGCATTAAACGAGGGCCAAAATGAGTTTAACTCAACTTCACAACGTGAGCTCAGCTATGCACCAATTCACAAGTTAATGATGAACTCAATCGTAAATATTATTATTTTAAATCCAAAATTATTCAATTAGTTGAATAGATGCTCATACATATTCTTTACTCCGTTCTCCATAATTTTCCGTCCAAAGGGCGATGGGATAAGAACTAATGTTATTTGAGATTCGGCTGACTTTCTCTTTAGAAATGTCTTCATCACAATCCAATTTTTTTTTCTTTTTTTCTCCCTCAAAAATACATCTTGCTTTCTTTCTATCTTCTTTCGAAGACTCCCAGTCTTTTTTTTTACTGTGAGTCAGGTTGACTGGAAGTTTTATATTCAAAATCAACATTATATTGCGATGTATTCTGTGATAAATTAAATCTGATTGATAGTCTTCTACCTGTTGGGTTAGGATAAATCGTTGCTGTGATAGGTTTCTAGGGCTAGGGTAGGTTGCTATGGAGTGTCCATACACTTACAAGGGGAGTGTCCGAGTTCCGGGTCTAGGATTTTGACGAAATTTGCCAGGCAGGTAGTCCTTGATGAGTTATTTACGAATCACCCCCCATATAGGGTTATATATCCAGAAACTTCGTCAAAAAACGAGTTTGAAATATTTGATAGCAAATATAAAGCCAATAATTAGCCATGATTAATCAGTGCAGTTTGGGTTAGGGGTAGAGTATATCGCTTCACAATGTCGACGTCCCAAGTTCGAGACTGTTCGTGTCCAATTCTTTTTTTCATCGCAATTTCGTCGTACGACTTTCCCTGGTTTTACATATTTTTAATCTGTTTACCCGGGATGCATTTTAACTGTTTTACGTAATAATTACGTCATTTGCTAAAATTACGTAATTAGTACGTAAAATAGTTAATTACGTTATTTACCAAAATCACGTAATTAGTAAGTGGCGGAATTACTTCCGCACGCCCTCTCGTTTTTTGTGTATGAAATTAACGGAAGAGCATGAAGTGTGATCATGATTTTGAATTTCCGTATCTTTGGCCACGGAGTCCCGACGCACGTACAACATTTGTTCTAATTTGCCTGGTGCCGTTATTGTCCAGCGCTGTGCTTTTTTGGAAAAACTAATCGCAAGAGAAAAAAAGAATTTAGGTTTTGTAATCATATAATTGTAAGTATCTACCGAAATGTTCGGGTGATTCTAACATGCTCCTGAAAAGGTGCAATACATTAATTCTTCAAAATTAATTGTTACCGCTGGTTTTTATCAATTTCCAAGCGACGTCCTTGATTCGAAACTCTCTCCCACCCGAATATTTCGCCCGATCACCCGAAAATTTCGGTAGATACTTACAATTATATGATTACAGAGCTTAAGTTCTTTTTTTCTCTTGCGATTAGTTTTTCCAAAAAAGCACAGCGCTGGAAAATCACGGCACCAGGCGAATTAGAACAAATGTTGTACGTGCGTCGGGACTGCGTGGCCAAAGATACGGTAATTCAAAATCACGATCACACTTCATGCTCTTCCGTTAATTTCATACACAAAAAACGAGAGGGCGTGCGGAAGTAATTCCGCCGCGTACTAATTACGTGATTTAGGTAAATAACGTAATTAACTATTTTACGTACTAATTACGTAATTTTAGCAAATTACGTAATTATTACGTAAAACAGTTAAAATGCATCCCGGGTAAACAGATTAAAAATATGTAAAACCAGGGAAAGTCGTACGACGAAATTGCGATGAAAAAAAAATTGGGACGTCGAAACTTCGAACTTGCGTCGAAACCTCGAACTTGGGACGTCGAAATTGTGAAGCGATATACTCTACCCCTAACCCAAACTGCACTGATTAATCATGGCTAATTATTGGCTTTATATTTGCTATCAAATATTTCAAACTCGTTTTTTGACGAAGTTTCTGGATATATAACCCTATATGGGGGGTGATTCGTAAATAACTCATCAAGGACTACCTGCCTGGCAAATTTCGTCAAAATCCTAGACCCGGAACTCGGACACTCCCCTTGTTAGTATTTCACATGTCTATGGGCTTCATCTCTATACTATTTCTTTCCTCAAGTTAACATATTTCTTAGGGATCGGGTTGCTGCAATAAATAGAGCACTGGACTCCCATTCTGAGGGCTCGAGTTTGATTGCTAGCAGTGGCGGATTTTTTTAGTGGCACACAAGTCCCTACTTGAGTGCCTAGTGGAGGGCATATCAGGTTGAATACTGAGGCCGTCAGTCAATAGACTAGCCCAGGAGAAGAGGGCATTCTATCAAAAGAAGTATATACTTGCAGCTGGAAATACTAGCACAAAATAATAAATAAATAGTGAATAATTCATCAGAACGTACATCAAAGAAATACATAACTATGAGCCGATAGAAGAATTCAGTGGAGAGCAGCGTCAAACCAATCTCAGGATTGCTGACAAATAATGAAACTCCGTCCGTCGGATGGGACATTAAGCCGAAGTCCCCTTGGCACCTATCGTTTAGGGCAGGCTACTCCCGATGCCGGATTTCTCCCCACCCTTCCTCTTCCATAACCTGAAAAGCTCCAGCCTTTACCCAATTACCCGCCATTCCTAAACGGCGCAAATGACCTCAGCTATTGGTCGCCTCCCCTGAATAACTGACTAACTGGCGTATTTCCTATCCCTCTTCATAATCACAATAACCTTTCACGGTGAACTACAGACTTCAAATCTAATACTATGATAAATTCAATAAACTTTGATTCACGAATCAATTTGAGCTAGTTAGCGAGTCATGCATTATCCATGCCATAATTCACTCTAACCTTCCTCCATTCCCAGGAAAACTCCCACCTAATTCCGATAGTAAGAATGGCAGAGGAATTCTGAGTGAGAGATATACGTACGAACAAAATAAGTAAAGGGCATTAAAGAGAAGAATTTTTTAAATACAAAGAGGCAAGACGATAGAAGAAAAGCGTGGAGCGCAAAGTCAAACCAATCGTAGAATTGATGAATTGTGATGCCCCAATTTTCCACTTATATCTAATGGCTTCGCAGATGGCCTCAGCCGTGGGTCATCGCCCCTTAATCACTAATACCAGAGTGTAATTACAATGAAACATCTTCAGGATTCTCCTTTACGTTGAAATTAAATCTACTGATATATTTTACCTATCAAACAAAAATTATGAGATCCTCGGGTAAAAAAAGAAACAGGATCTGAACTTAAAAGTGGGAGGTGGTGGAGTCGGCAAACTTTTGAGGGTGAATGACCATTCCTTACATCAATCCAATTTATTTTCTGGAGCGTAAAATTTTTAGTATCGCTTGAACAAGTAACAGTATTCATTATTATTGATGCCAGAAAAAATCTACTCAAAAATCGTTCTCATTTGTTTAAATCAGAGTTGAACAATGACCTTGCATTTGCCAAGAAAGTGTCTGTGTGTCTGTACTATTTATAACAAGTCGTTTTTGATTTAAGATACGAATCCACGTTTCCAACAGCAAATGAAATTATCATAGGTTTGTTCACTTATATCACGGTATGATTTTTTTGATAAAACATTGCTAGTTCAATGTTCATATTCAGTTTTACCTCAGATCCGCAAGTAAACTTTAGATTAAGACGAAGATACATGGGGAAATTAGAGTAGGCATTGCGATGTTGATGTAGAAGAATAGATTGTAGTGATTCTTTTAACATGTTCATGTTTCAACATGACTAACGCGTTTATTGAAAAAAATTTTGAGCATAATTACATTTTGTCGGTCCCGGTGGCGGCGTGGTTAATTCCTCTGCTGCTAACCTTAGGGTCACGGGTTCGAGTCCCACCTGAGTGGATTTTTTTTCACCTCTCAGGGCATGGATGTGTGTGCCCGTCAGATGTTAAATTGTTAATACGCCGATGTAAAGGCTACTTGTGCTGTTTTCGGTGGTAGTGGAAAATAAATAAAATTATCTGAACAATATAATTATAGAAACTCCTGACTTACCATTAATTATCACATTACTTTGCATATATAACATTTCTGTTAAACGCGCCTTATGAACGCATATCAAATATTTCCATAATATGGTTGCGTACCTCTCAGTTGCATGCAAGCAATGCAATAATTCTTATATGGTAGTAAGTGCATGCATTACTTTGCATTACTATGCTACGAATCTTTGCATTCTTATATGGTAGTAAGTGCAACTTTAATTCTCTGATTCGATATACATTCGGGTACGGTTTACACCTTACCGCAACCTCTTGCAGTGACATGAAGGGTATTATTACGATAGTTTTAGCAGTGTATCAAAATTAATAGAAGAATTAGGTTAGGAACAATCATTAATCGTTAGTTAAAATTCCCATTAAATCTCCCGAAGAAATTTACAACGGATAGATTCACTGAAGATTTTAAGATAAACATTAAGAACCCCTTCGTATAATGCTAGATTTAATTAGTTAAATAAGATTAGAGAGGTAGATTGTCGTACCCATAGATTTAAAATTTCATTTTTCCCGCGCGCAATAAGATTATATAATAGGCAGTGTAGCAAAGGGGTAATCTGGTGTAATATGTCTAGTGGTATGTAGAGAGTGATGTCAGTTTAACATTACTAACCCATGCACGATTGGGAAATACAGATAAATATATTTAGTGAATATCTTTCTAACCTGTATTAATTTCATCACTGTGTAGATACTAGATCTGGTAGATGTGACTCTTACATCTAACATTTTTCCATTTAGGACTAGCATAGTTGCTCTTAGCTGCATTTAAGTAGTTGTTGTATAGCGATCTTCACCCTCCGCTACACACCCTCGTGGGGCTCGCAGTATTACATAGATGTAGATGTGTTTATACGTAAGCAGTTTGCCTCGCCTTGGGCTAGAGTAAGAGTTATAGAGATTAAGAATAGTTTTGTAACCGAAAGTGAGTATTAATGACCTCAGTGGAATTTCTTAAGCTAAGTTGACATTGAACAGCAAAAGAGAACGTTGAGCAGGGATATAAAGAAAAAAACACTGGTTTCCCATCCAAAAGGTCCCGTTTCAATTCCTGACGGAGGCAGAGAATTTTCATCGATATACCACTTGGGTGCCTTGTGGAGTTCACTTCGAGTTCAATACATTTTTCGCCAAAAAGGACGTTGACCCGCGGACCCCTTGGCGCCATACGTCAAAAGAAGTCGAACACCGACGCCGGGTTTCATTCCACCATTCTCCCTCTTCCTGATGAATCCCAAACACGCCCAATAGCCCACTTATCCTAAATTCCACAAACGACCCTAACTATCGGTGTCCTCCCCGAATGGCTAACTAATCAAAGGAAGAGAACATTGGACGAGAAACTTAACCTGGGATGTAAAATAAATATTAGAGAAGGGAGGAAAGTTCTGATGCTTTCCCGGCGTATCATCCGCGTGAATACTTCTCGGATTTTCATCCGCTTTAGGCTCTCCATCTCCGCCGACATATCGACGACCGACCCGCTCATCGAAACGTCGGCGGAGATAGCCTAATCTGGATCAAAACCCGAGAATGATACACGCACATTAGTGAAGGGCTTCATACAAAAAGGAAAAGAGGACAAATAAAGATGAGTTAAGACGGATGGGAGATGATAGAAGGCGTTGGTGGAAATTTAGGGAAACCAGAATAGGTGCAGGTAATAGGTAATTAGGGTAAGATACCGAAGGCCGTAAAGGAAAGTAATAAGGTAGGTGTGCAAATAAATTGAAGGAAAAGAAATGGAGTTTCAGATTCCCACAAGTGGTAAGGGGGGTAGTAAATACGACGATCTGAAGAGGGAAATCTGTGTAGCCTATGCATGCTAGGAGCCGTGAGAAAAGGAATATACATATTAGCAATGTGCATAAAAAAATAGGGAACACATCATAACATACCCTATCTGTTATAAATATATCAAATTAGGTCATAAAACAGAAAATGTTAATAAGTTATATTCCGGTTTCGAGATAAATTTACAGGATAACGCAGAGAAACTACGTATATCTCGAGAATGAATAAAAATTTCATGTAAACACTCCGCATCGGCACTAGGTGGTCAGGAGCCAACACGTTTTCAAAAAAAATCCAGCGTATCGCTGAATCTTTGACGTCGCAATTCCTATTTAGAGACGCCCGGGAAAACAAACAACGATCTTAAAGGATCTTCCGAGAAAACGAAACTGGAGTTAGCGCACCGCCTGATTCCAAAGGGAATGCGTAACAGGATAAAATGAGCATTTGAATAAAAAAGAAAACGGAAGCGAAAAAAAACAAGGCGGCTTTCCCGTATTCGCCCGGTTCTAGATTGCTGCAGGAGTTTAGCGTTAAGCATAAACACACGGTTCCGGAAGCTGGAAATGCGGCGCAGTCAAAGAAATTTTCACCCCACCAGTTTTTACTATCACTTTTTTCAATACTTAAACTCGCATAAAATGGTGAACATGATAATGATTTCGGCGTAGCTGCGTGATTGAATCGCTCCCACTCGGCAGTGATCTAAGGCTCTCAACCAGGATATTACGCAATACAGTTTGACTGGGAATCGTTATAAGTTTTAGGCTTTCAGAGGAGAATTGTGGGTAAGGAAAGTAGGAAGGGCGGGAAAAGGTTTTCCAAAGCATAATAGAATGCATGAATATGCGTATGAGAATGTAAAACAATTACGAAGATGTTAAGAGTGACATACTAAGCAAATTACTAGTGTTTGGCGATAGTAATGACTACCACGTAAATTGGGAGAAAACGATGCAGGAATTGCCAAATTACCTAGAGATACAGATGTTACTCTAATCAAACCAGCTAAAATACTTATTGATACTTATACTAATACTTACTGATACCTACTAAATTGATAACATTGTAAACAAACCTTCAAACGACATGATGAAAACAAAAAAGTAGCCTTCTATCATGACTTTATGATGTACTTCACATTACAGGCCTCATGCCTCACGGGTGAAAATAAGAAAATAAAGCAAGCCATGCAGAATCTAGAATTCATATTTTACTTGAACATGAATTAAGAAACTCAAGTCGTTGATCAAAGGTTTGTCATGAGGTTGAGGTTTTTGTCATGAACTGAAATATTTACAATTTTAATTATAAGGTAAAAAGTGTGTGTCACAACAGCATGAATTATGGAACAAAAATTATGCACAAAAAAATAATTCAAAAATTATATTAAAGTGTATTACTTCGCAAATTACTAATGCAAAACTAAAACAATCACAGCGGCTTGTCAGACGATCGCTCAGGGCATTTATAGGCTTTCGAAAGCCTCCGGAGTCATTCCATATTAAATCAACAAATGGTCCGAGCTTCACCACCTCGGATTTCAACTAAAATTGGTGCAAAGATACTGCCAACCTTCCTGAGCCAAAAGCCGTTCCCGGTTCTCGCAGAAAAAATGTCGCCCCTGAACTATAGGCAGGCAGCATTGCGTTAGCGCCTGAAGATCTTCGATGAAAAAATAGTGTTTAATTCCCACAGGCAATGGACCTACACAGACTCGCATTCCAACAATACTATTAGCCAATTACCTACTGCCTCTGAAGGTAACATTACTGCTATTTTTGGTGGACTGTTGAGTGAATAAATTATTTTCTATATCTACATCTAAACCTATCCAAGAAGTCAATGAGAAGTTTTCGGAAGTGTATATCCACGGGGAGAAAATCACCATGTCGCGAATTGCCAACAACATAGCATACATGGCTGAAGCAGAAGGAGTTTTACAAAAGGCACTAGGACATTGGCTAATAGTATTATTGGAATGCGAGTCTGTGTAGGCCCATTGCCTGTAGTCATTGAACACTGTTTTTACATCGACTATATCTCCCAAACTCCTCATATACACAAATTATTTCCTTTTTTACCTGATTCTGCAACATTAATACTTTCTGATCCTATGATTTTCTAATATTTAAACCCAATCCCACGAGGATTAAAGTTGGTTAAAGTATAGTATTGTTGAAATGAGAGTGTTTTGGCCCATGCGTGAGGTAGTTGAGCACTGGTTTTACACCGACCATATCTCCCAAACCCCTAAAAAACACACAGCAATTGTTTTTTTAGCTAAATTAAAATTTCTTAAGGCTTTCTAAAACAATGATTTTATAATTTTTATACCCTGTCCCACATCAACTTTTTTAGCTGCAAAAACCAATTTTTTCCTACTTCATCAAATTCAAGTGATCTGTTCTCAGAGAGAAATGCTCACATTCCATGTTTATTAATATATTCATGCACCAAGTACGTATGAGTGCTACGGTGAAAATAACTGGCGCGTTTTTAAATTATTTCTTGGTGTAATTTTAGGCTAAACTTATGAAAAAAATGAATTTTGGAAGTTGCATTTACAGCGACAAAAAGACCCTTATTCTTGCGAAAACTCCCCAAGTAGCATGTAGACTTAATATACTTTATATTGACACCTTTACATGTATATGTCACGTAAAACCAGTCTGCTGCAATCTGTAGAAAAATAGTGTAAAAAGACGATTTTCAGGCGTTTACGCAATGCACGCCTGCCAATAAGGGACGACATTTTTTTCTGGGAAAACAGGGAACGTCTTTTGGCTCAGGAAGGTTGGCAGTATATATGCACCAATTTTAGTTGAATTCTGAGGTGGCGAATCTCGGACCATTTGTTGATTTAATATGGAATGACCCTCCAATCATTAAGCACCAGTGGGGCTGTTTGAAACCGTCGGGATTATCTCGAATAGGCAACCAAGGAGCCACGTGGTATAAACACGAATGGTTTGCAAATTTTCTGCGTTAAAACCGCTGATCGACACCTCATCCATTGTTTACACTTGTGTTTCATCTCATTTTTGGGTTCCATAGTCGAGACAGATGAGAAAAACTCAAACGAAAATAATTATTGATGTAACGAGCGATTCGGACACACTAAATTTGTAAACCATTCGTGTTAATACCACGTGGCTCTTTGGTTACCTATTCGACATAATCCCGATGGTAACAAACACAACCCCCTAGGCATGCATTAGCAACGAGTAAACAAACGTGTTGTTAAAAACTTCACTACAGATTTCTCTGTTAGCTAAATTCATCTCTATCTCAAGAAAAGAGCACAGAAATTTCGAATACCATTCAGCCTTCGCTTTGAAATAACATCTTGCAGGACAAATACCACAAAAATCTTCCCCTCGATATGACTAGCACATAAGTATGCATAATAATAATTGCAATCATACATTGCATACGGAGGTGCCTGTAGCTATGCTGAAAAAAGCTCAAAAAACTAGGTATATCAATTATTCTGTTTAACTCCTAGGTAACTTGGTATAATCTGGAACGAATTCAATTTCAGTGTCAAAAAAAAGTTTCTATTAAATTTTACGAGCATCAATAATAATAATTCATTTTTCTAAGCACGTTCGAAGCAGATTTAACCTGAGAAACTTGAATCTCCTGTGAAGCACATTTCAGTTGAAATGAAGGACATAATCAAGAGAGAATACGAGAGCAATACCACAGTTTATTTCAGAATGGGCGAGCGCGCTGGTTGAATTGCAAGAGCGATATTCAGCTCGGTCTTTTGTTGGCTCATTTCAAACAACAGAGGTGGAGGATTAGGAGAGGAAAATAAGAAATGGGCGCTGCTGAAGGCAGGTTTGAGCGGCTGAAGAAGAAAAATGACCTCGTTCGAAGCAGCATTCAACCCTTCTGGTCCATTCTTTCTTCTGCGAATCATTTTGGGCCGGGATTAATTTCCATTGTTTCGCCAAAATTTTTGCCACTGCTTCCATGGCATTAACGTTTCGCTCGACCGTACTTCATTCTTTCTCCCTCCCGTTCCTTCCCTGCCTCTCGCGGATGTGGCAGAAGATAAAGTAATATATAAGGATATTAATATCCTATTAAGAAACATGACAGCCGTCCTACAACAGAATTTATTTTCCTTTTTCTTGTGACTATTCCATCCGATCCCATAAACCCCTATCGTATTCCTATCACTTGAACCGGCTGGGATGTCTGAAATACTAAACCAGATTAACGAACGTACCTGAGACCAAGGCTCAACTATCGCACTGATTATGATAATTACATATGTGGATAGGAAATAAGATGAGAACAAATAGTTGAGAAATAAAAGTGAAGTGCTGGTAAATTGAGAGGAGGAGCATAAAAAGTATTTCGGGAGTTTGACGGGTGCAGAGATAACCAAGGTGGCGAATACATTAGCAAGGGCAGTATGAATCTAGTTAGAGCCATTTTATAACACAGTTACGTTCACAGTCAGTCAATTACCAATCTCAATAAGGCAGGCAAAAAATTTAAATAAAGTTACTAATTGCAGACGGATATAAATGGTTTAAAAAACTGTTCGATAAGGAAAAGGATTTTGCCGAAACGCTGTTCGACTCGGATTTTATATTATATTTTTGATGCATAAGCAAATAACTTAATTTCTCACTTTAAAGGACCTTCAATGATGATTTCAATATATTTTTGAGTTTTACGCAATCGTATCATTTAGGTATTACCAACTCGTGAATTAGTTGCAGCCTTTTAAATTTATTCCATTAACACTCTATTATATAAAACTCTTCAGAAAAGTGGAGAAATCATTCAGACAACTAATTATGTCAAAATAGTTAACTCAAAATGAAAATCAAAATGCGAATTAAAGACACTTGGGACTAATTTTACCACAACCTTTTCACTGAAAATGAATTTTACCTAGTATTTGGAAAATGTATAATACAGACATTAAGCATGTAAAACTAAAATACATTTAGCTCAAACTTTTTTGGGGAAATAATCACGTCTTATATGGTATAATATGTCTCAGTTACCATATACATAAGATCTCCGGCAAACACGACTTTATTGCTAGCTTGGTAGCAACAATGAAGGCAAAAAATCTCTAGCTATCCATTAAAGGCCTATGGCTTATATCAATATTCATACTATGGAGCTCGTGCAGAAGATAAAATGAAGCCAATGAACTGAAAAATATTTAATTCGTAGACTAATGGGTAGATCGGTAATAATCCGAACATCAGCCACATCCTTGACCTCTAACTTACCGATTAACATGATCTTTCCGATTCTCTGGAAATGCTTTGTATTCCAATACCCCAATTGGTAAAATAGAAGGACGCTTTGAGGTTCTTAGTAGGGACGAATAAATTGGGGAACTGGAAACGCAAAAAGCATCCAATGGCTTTGGCTAAAACTCGTAATTATCCAATAGCCTCTCAGAAACTTCCTGGAAGAAGCGAGAGAGGCACGCTTACAAAAAAATAGGGAGATTTCGTTGGCCGAGAAGTTGTGAGGAAACGCATTGGTGGGTAAATGCATGCGTGGTGATTATCGCATCCGTTTTTATCTCCTTTTTCCTTCATGTTTTGGCACTCAATTTTCAGCTTCGATATCCGATACAAAAACTCATCGATACGGCTATATCAATGTAATCACCCACAGTAAGCTATCGATAATAACGCCAAAAATGTGAAGACGATAAATTCCACGAGTATCGACACATCGATGATCATCGGATCATAAGGAAATATCTACCACAACATCAACATCAACCAGACGATATAAATGCCCAAATTGGATGATAGTTATTTTGTTAGAATTGTAAGTATCGATTGACGAAGGCTATCGCGAAGGGATTCTCTCGAAATATTTCTTTATTCGAATTTTGTTCCAAGTTCGTTAATTTCAATGAAGAAATTTCGGCCAGTAGGTATTCTTGCTGGCTTTCTCAAGGTTTCAGCCGATCTGAGGAAGCCAGTAAAACGCTGGCGAAATATTGCCGTTACAATGAACAAATGCGTGACCAATCCCGAATAAAAAACACATATTTCACATTGATATTACCTTCTTTATCGATCAGACTACAGCATCGTCTTAAACGCTCAGAATGGAAGAAAATTTACGATAATTCTCAATATTACCTAATTTCCATAAAATCATCAACAATAACAACTACATAGAAAAATTATGTTTTCATCTTTATCCCCTCGCTGATATTTTTCTTCCATTTCCTCTGTCAGGTCTTTATTGATCACAAAAAGGGGTACGAAGTAGCGTCAAATACGGGTGCGTATGATTGTCCGACGTGTAGGTCACAATAATTTCGAAACATCGGCGTGACGAGGTTAGGATGTATTGGAATACGGTTGGGCTCCATTGGGCTGTTTCCGCGGACATTCTGTTATCCCAATTAATTTCTAGTAACTTTTACATAAGAAAATGGAAAAAAAATTAAAAAACGAAAAAATTGCTTTAAAAATTCAAACAATTAAACCATCATAAAACGCCAAAAATATATAAAAACCGCTGCGAGACTACATTATCTTCCACACCTCAAAATTCAAAAAATGATCAATGATGGAAATTGGCCCGGATAAAAAAAAGATTTTTCGAGTTGTTTTACAATGAAAAAGTACCTTTGTCTTACTTTATTATTTTTATTAGTTCGTATATTTTCATATTTCACACAAACACATCCACTAAACTAGTTAAAACCACTTCATCCACTATTTCCCCTTCATTATTCCTTCAAAAAACTGGTTAAGATGTGAAACACACATCGGGACTGCTCGGTCCGCGGATTGTTGATAATTCCGGTCGAAATGGGTAAATTATCGATAAGTAACTAGAGTCACTATCAAATATTGTAATGTATTAATGTTGCCATTTATGTACCCAACATTAGTTGTGGTAGCTTTTCGAGGAGGGCGACCGAGGGATAAAATCATTTGCGACAGCTATGAGAACTTGGAGAAACATTTCAGGAAACGGAGGAGGGATTGAGAAAAGTCCAGCGTCAGCATCAGCCTAGTCATAACGAAAGGCGCCCAGGGGTACACAGCTTAACTTCCCATCCGACAGGTTGGAGTTGTGAACTCGAAGCTCTCTCAACAAAGCATCCAAGTGGAGACCTGTACACGAATCTCTGCCACAGCCAGGTATTAACCCTCGGCCCTCGAAAAAATGTAAGGCCAGTCACCAACCCGAGTCCCACATTGTTAAGCAGCGTTTACACGTAGCAGTTGGCTGCTATGACACTGTCATAGTATGACAGCCGCGAGATGTGCGATATCGCTATCGCTACTGTTATTATGCGCTTGAACCAACTTCTATACGGCTTAATGCCGCTAGTTAGGCGTTGCCATAACAAAGAAAAAGCATTTGATGTCATTAGTGATCCATGCTTAATTTTCATGAAATTCTTCAAGCAATAAATTTCATTGGAATTTATTTTGTTAACCCATTTTAAAAAAAGTAGAATCCTGTCTTCGGGAAGGGTAATTCTTGTTATTTTATCCAAATTCCCGGTTTTAGACGTCATGTATTGCTTTCCGTTGGCGATTGTTGCGATTGTGTTGGATACATTTCCGCTGGAAAGTACACGGACTTCAATTTTGCTAAAAGCTCGAACTTGGATCGATTGTGGTCGGCACATGTCCAGTATCGACCTGAATTCGCATCGAAGCTGCTGCTTACACGTATTAGAAGGGCTTAACAGTTGACTGTCATAGAAGTCAACTGCTACGTGTAAACACACCTTTACCAGAATATTTATATATGAAAAATATCGAAATGAAGACATATCGATATCAAACCGATATATGGTATTATCGCAAAAAAAAAAACCCTCCGTCCCGCTCCAGCTGAGAGTGGCCACTTCCGTAGTCGGAAACTCCATTCCAGAATCGACCCCGTCTGGTACAAAAAAAAACAAATATACGCCCCTTCCTCAAAACTTGCGTCCCTTCAACCGTTCTCGAAAAGTTGCGTGAAAGCGATCTGAGAGAGCAGAATGATCGTAGGGGCACGAACAAGGGGGAGAGATGGGAGGGAATACGAATGTTGCTTGGAAATAGGAGCATGACGGGGGAGGAAGAGAAAAGCATAAGAAGAAAAGAGGAGCTGTGAGGAGGACATGAGAAACTCCTCTTCCACGATCCCAACATCAAACTGCTCCCCCCATCCCCCCCGGTCAGTTACGCTCGACTTTTTGGACCCCTCCCCACTCCGCGAAAGCATCGCGGCAAAAAATGGTGACTAACGGGCAACCTGAATCGTTAGTTCGAGGAAGAAGAGAGGAGGGGGTGAGCGGAAAGTAGCCAAGAGATGGAGCTGTAGATAGGGAAGGGGAGGACAGTTGTGGAGATGTGTCCTTCAAGGAGGTGGAGGGCGAGATATAAGGTTGGGAACACGGTTGGCGGGCAGAGATGGGAGGAATCGGAGAATAACCTCTCTAGGTTTGATACTGAAGTTGGATAACGGGCGTAAAAAGAGATAGGATAAGTGCGAGGCTGGATGTAGGTTCCGGACAAAGGGCATAAAGATCCAAGAGGCAGAGGGAGTGCGGTAAATAACGTCGGAGCCGACGCTATCTACGCGTGAGACAGAAGATATACTCGGAGCAATAAAAGGAATGCGATTCGCAATAAAAAAAAGCGTAAGTGAATAAACACGACGGTAGAGCTCTAGAAATTGAGATCATACGGATGCATGAAGAGCCAAAGTTGTAAAAAAAAAAAAAATAATAAAGGGTTAAATTCAATTGAAGCGTTCTCAAAATACCTTAGCTTTTTCTCATATTTTTGCTTTTTCATAATTTTAATTAAGATTGGATAGTAAATTGCTTTATTTCATTTTTGAAGAAAACATTTCCATTTTTTTTAGGGAAGATTGAAAGAGAACGAATACATTATGTATTATTCTGTTCAGACTTGAAACAAATTACATGCTGCTGACAAGAAGAGGATGGACAGATGAGAGCGGAAAGAGATTAACTTTGCTCAAATCTTTGGTTAACTTTGTGCCAACAGAGTATGAAGCGATTAAAAAGAAGGCCAGTTAACGTCCTAGCGTCTGCGGAGTTGCAAGTTTACTTATTTAGGAAAGCGAAATCTTATGTTTCATCCAAGGTATTAAACTTAAATGCCGCATCCACAGTAAAAAATATTTATTGAATGAGCGATTTTTCAAACTATGCATCCGCGCAACGATGCCGTTTTCCAATAACGAAAAACACAAATTTTACATTTTCTACATTGTCGTAAAGTTTGAGAATAGCCAGTGGCGCCGAAATAAATTAACATCACCATTTTTAAGGAGTTTCCATTACGTAGGATTAATAATATATTAGAAATGTTTCCAGTCATTAAGAGTGTGAAAGATATACATATAACGTTAGCACATTTATACCGGAGCGATTCCTTACTCGAAGGAATTCAATGCCTCGTTCCAGACGAAAAATCAATGCTAAACCTTTTATGCATACAATAAATATTATTCAATATACTTCGTCCTCGACAAAATAGAATATCGTTACCATGAATTTCCATTTTCATATACCATGGAATGACATTAACAGTATATCCCTGAGGAAAGACATTGATTTACCTTTCTCAATCAAAGGTTCAGCGTAAACAATGGTGGAAAGGCAGCGTGAAGATACATAAATTTAACTAACTAACATCTCAAAGCAATCGTATGTTCTGAGCTTATTTAAACACTCTACCATCGGTGCGGGGCAACTTAGTGTAACCACTCGATATTTCCACGGACTACGAGAATAGCATCGGTGACAGTCCGTCAATCGGAGATACATCGTTTTGTTCCCGTGTCCGGATATTCGGCCAGCCAATTAAAATGTGTAATTGGTACGCTTCGAATAATACTATACCGAAGAGTTTGGGTAAGACGATGTTCTACGATATATCAGCATAACTAATGAGAGAGAAGATATTTCGCAGAACTTCGCAAAAATGTTTCAACTTTGCAGAAATCTGCAACACTGCGAAAGAGTAGGTATTCCTTCAAATTTCTTCAACACAGTCTCGGCAGACCGGAAAAAGAGGATATGTCCATTTAACGTAATATCAAAGGGTTGCCTGCGGTTTCACATGGTTTTGCAGCCTTAACCTTCCATTTTTATTGTCACCTGAGCAACTTATGACCACATTGTGTGTATACCAAATGATACTCAACGTAACGACATGAACACGTGAGTACAAGTTTCAATTACTAAAATGTACATTTTCCATTGTTCCTTTCATAAATCTATTTCCAATTTAATTTTAATTTAACTGCAATGTCTAATTGAATACAGCTATGGTTAAATTTAAAGTGCAACTTATTTTTTTCGATCTACTTCCGAGAATGGTAACACTTCTGTACTTTTAACATTTTCTTATTACTATCCCTCCTTTAGTTTTCGGGAACTTCGGGAATATATAGTTTTCCTTCAGGAACATATAGATTTCCTTGAGGCGTATACACGATTAATTACACTCAAATCTTGTATTAAGGGTACGAATTTGAATACCACTTTGTTGCAATAATGAGCGTTTTATGATATAACTTTGAGGATACTTTCTAAGTATAAAAATTAACCATAATAGAAAAAAATACCATTACTTAATGAGAAAGATAGACATACATTGAAATCATATCGTCCTTTATCCAGATTGTAAGGGTGCACTTGAAACTACGATTGATAACTATCCTACAATGGGGATATAAAATTTTATCTATCCCGCACTAAAACTGAGGATAAAGTACAATGGCGCGGAAACTTTCCAATTCTTTCATAAGACATTCTGAAGGTACTGAGCTATAAAACTTTATACATCTTCACCATTTGATCCATGGAATATATTGAGGTGGAATAATGAACTAAACCGAAGGTGAAAGAGCTACCCAATGATATAATACAACGCACGCTGAAATTTAATGCAAAATACCAATCATATCACATTTATTTTGATATCTGATAAGGCCTTTGATGTTTCAGCTATAAATCGTTAGCCCATAAAATATATATTCAATTTCTATTCGAAGGAAGTCTCCATAGATAAACGCCAGAACAGTATATTACCGTCATTCTCCAATAGTTAACCGCAACTTTCACTCTAATCCTCTCCCTTCCTCTGAAAATAAATCTTGTGCCATGGCATCCACTAAATAAGCGTAAAATGAGCCCATCACATCTGAGAGAGCGCTCAGGTAACTGCTGGCGCGTTGCGTAACGCGGGCCGAATATTAAATTGCGTATATAATGGTTCGGTTGCGGTAAAAGAGTGGAGAACTCCGATGTGAGCTGAAAAAGCTTCGCCGAAAACTCTTTTAATTCTACCGACGTGAACGTAGTCACGGTCTATGAGGAAAAGGCACATGCGTGACATCCAGGGGGAAGGAAATTTGGGGTTTTCCACAAAAGAAAACAAATTATTTTGCTTGTAAATTGTAGTTACAGTAAATTGCTCAAAGGAGCCAAAGTATGCAGGTGTATCAAAAGCCTATTTCCCACGAATTTACACCAAGGCGAAAGAAAATCGTTTGTTTCGGCGAAATTGACATAACGCTTTGCATATATTATATTATAATCACTATCCAATAGCTAATAGATATATCTCCCCAGCCAGGTTAAAATGGTTTATAAGTTTTCACATTTCTCACTCGTCTCGTCTTTAGTGCTGTTTTGTGGAGTTGATTTTGCATGAATTCATTCACAAGCACCGAGATATTCCTAAAATAAGAGACTACTAAAGTAAAAATGCACAACTATAATCATTGGAAAGCATCTCAGAAAATTTCAAGGACTTTATCCAAAACAAAAAGATGTCGTTAGAGAAACAACTCTTTCGCCTTGAACGGGATTCAATCTCGGAACTCTAAAATTTGTGCCAACTGCTTCACCAAGATAGCAACTACCGTGTGATCGAAGCATCGAGTTGAAATCTTGGTCAAGGATTTAGAACTGCAAATCCAGCACAAATATTCCCGATTGTTTAACTGTTATTTGTCAAACTGCTAAGTTACTTCGTCACATAAATATAAAATAAGAGGCAGAAGTGCATTAGCCGTATTGAAAGACGCTATCGTTCTATTCATAGCATGCATTCAAAACGTAGCGACATTTTACCAATTTTACCGGTTCATTTATTCTATTGTGGATTTAAGTTATCACCGTCGCAAAAGTTATCAACAAATTTTTCATTACAAGAGTTTTATTTTCAAAGATGCATCCCCACTCTGGCTTACGGATAATATATGAGCCGCACGCATTTTTATCTAAGCAAATTTGATGGGAACGAGTGATTCCTAATCAAAACATACTTTTCTTTTGAAGGTACGACGGAGAAGATGTGAAGAACATCTTTTCCATTGCGTCTGAAGCGAGATAGAAGAAATGAGACAGCGTCAGATTAAGCTAGGATTCAGAAAAGAAATAAATCGAGAATGAAGCTGAAATGGCTTGCAATAAAAGAGAAATGTGTAGCGGAGGATAAATTGGGAAATGTGCGCGAGGAAATAATCGTTCACTTAGACACATAATCTCTAGTAAATTTAGCCACATATAACGTACAGATAAACAAGGTAAATAGGAGAGGACGAAAGGTAGTCGGGTCAATTAATTTTCGCGCAAAATATTACTCAATAATGCTTTATAAAAGAAGATGGCCAACTTATAAGACAAAGAACAGATAAATAAGAACTGAAATATTTGAATGCATCCTTAATTGAATAAGATGAGGTAGTTTTTTTAAAGAACACATACGATAAACATTGGTGAGCAAAGGTAGCAAACCTTGAATTGCCTCCATTTAATACTGTACCGATAATATAACATCAAAGCCATGATATCCGTTCTGCTTATTATGTTTCTGATCTCGAACAAAGTATTGGAAAGAGTGAAATACATTTATTTTTCTCGCTGCTATCTTACACTCCACGACCAGAATATTCACCAACTGACAAATTGCTGTTAGATTCAGGTGATGAAGCCCACCTTCAAGGTTTTCCAAGCGGAAAAGCATTAAGCAAGAAGTGAAGAAGACTTTTAGTCCTTAGACCAAAGAGGACTTAAGAGCTTTAGTCGAACACGAAAACAGATTTCTCGAAGTTCACGACCTGCTAACAGCAAACGGTTTCTGAGTTTTCTACACATGCTAGTAAGTTTAATGACATTTTAAGCCTGTTCTAGACACTCCGCATTGTTGCCAGTTCCGAATCGTAGGCTACTTACGCAGACTTTTACGATGCCTTTACACATGGAAGTACACTGGTATGGAAGTCATTTAAAGGTCACAATTTCATGTGTAAACATCGAATTTAATGGCAGTGAGGGTCTATAGGTGCTGTAATCAATACACAATGGATCATTATTCGAACTTACAAGGAAATAAAAGAGCTGCTACTTTTCTTGGAAGTGGAGTCGTCGGTATCGCATTCGTGTGATTTGAATTTTTCTAGCAAATGCAATTTTGCGAACAAAACTTCTGGGTTTCTATTACAGAACTTTCGCCGACAGAAGATAACGTTCGATACCACTGCCGAAGCGTATCAAACGAAATTATGGAGGTTTTCGAACATGCTATGACGGTTCTTGCGTGTCTTTCGTTCGATAAGTTTCGACTGCCTTCGGGAACGTCGTCAGACGTAGAAGACGAAGGAGCATGATGGATGGTAACAAATGACGAACGAAAACTCCAACCCGCAATATTGAGATTACGAATAAAGGTGAGTCAATACTTGCAAACAGTTTAAGGAGGTTCCGCTGTGACCCCGCGCATCGAAATCTCAAAAAAGAGCTAGGTATGTTATTTAATGAATAAATGCCGATCCAGGAAAACACCTATATTGAAATTCAACTATAGTGTGATAACGCATACACAATGATTGTATGAGTATGCTATAATATATCACGTTGTAGTTGCATTCTATTTTTACCAGCTCTTTTAACTTATTTTGACTTCGGAACATGGCTGACGTGTTGTTGCCACGTTTAATTTATAAAGCGAGAATATATGCTCATTCCTGCTATCACGTATTCTAAAATAGTTTTGATATTTCCTCACTTACTGTTAAACTATTCCCTTACAAATAAGACTCTTGTTTTGAATTTCATTTATATTGATGTTTTTTTATGTTTGGCAACAATGACACTGATAATGCTGCTACCATTTGGAAGCATTGGTATTAATTACACCATATCAATAACCAATGACCATTTTTAAATTACACCAAGAAGATAAGAAGAACCTTCGTAAAGTATAGTTCTAAATTATGTTAGTAAATAGGCTCATAAGCACGTTCCTTCACAAGTAACGTTGGATATGTTAACAACATACTATAGCGCCACTTTCATGTAACTGAGGCTTTTCTGCTTTTTTTCGAGCAAAATTGTATTAATATCAATTAAAGAAGTGTAGTAGGCGAGGACTTTTTTACAATGTTAAATTCTACATAAAATTACGCATCTTGTATTAGTTTATCGTCAAAATGACATTTATCTTTATGTTATAAATCTGCAAACTTTTACTGCTACAGCCATGTTCTGCCGTATAACCACGTATAAAATTGCTGTTTTCAACGCTGATACTGCTGCTACCATTTGGAAGCATTGGTATTAATTATAATTTATCATTTATATTCTTACATCATATCATTTATATCCTTAAAAATTATGATGGAGGCCTCATTATTTTATTGCCAATCGATAGAAGGTACAATAATGATATCTCCTGAAATTTTCATAAAAATTACATTTACTTCATAATTCGGTGGAGCCTCCTTAAAAGAAAGGTGACTATTCAATTTTAGAATTTTAACTAGGTTTCCTGGAGCGTGGTGGTCTAGTGGGTAGAGCGTTTGGCTGCTGATCGAAGGGTTCCGCGTTCAAATCCGGGTGAAGCCTTTGGCCGCCCCCGAACAAAAGTCCTCGGTGTGCGCAGTGGCCCAGGGAGAGGAACTGGCCCCCCTACCCTGAACGTGTGAAATTCACACGCCTGAGGCTTAATACGGGGTGAGGTCTACCCCCACCTATCCAAACCAACCTTCGGGTTGCATCACTGAGAGAGTGAACTAGATTTCATTTGATTGTTGTTTTTCATTACTCCCGTAACTCATGATGCATTTTTAGTTATGACACATAAGGTGCTTTCGATTTAGCAGGATCGCTGTCTATTGCCGGCTGCCGGTGGCTCTCTGCTCTGAGGAGAGCCGAACAGATGAAAAGCTATTGGCGTAATATGACGTCACATCAAACAATGTATCAACAAATGAAGATCAATTGGTGTCTCTGTTCAGATCCCAGATCAATATTTTTTGTGAACTCGCAGACAGAGGATGGTATTCTACGATATTTATCAATAAGAACTCCAAAAATACTGTTTAGCCATTCCACTAACATGCGTAAAAAAATTACATAAATCAATCACAGTACCTTTTACCGAGCAAAATTGGTGAATTGTATGGCTGATTCGAACTTTACCGGACGATTCCTTTCCTCGCTACTTTCTTATTTACCCTCCAATTCCCTGAACTGACAGCGCAAGTGCTAAAAGCGGGTGCCAGCAGTGTTTCATTTCATTTGCATCCTGGCGATCGACGGAACCTGCGTTCGATAATCGGCTATCGCCGTACCTAAATGAAAAGCACCCATAATCATTCAATTTAATGCTGTTTATAAAATCGTGTTATCTAATCGCCTTGTTTCATACCTCCTACAGGGTTTTTCGACTTAGCTCCCGGCACCTTCTTGTCGAGTGACACCATTTTTAAATTCATAGCCCAATCAACTGGTGTAAACAACAATCCAAAGAATATCGCAACAGTGAAAGAGGAGCATGATAGAATTTAAAGACAGTTGAAACGCTGAAGGAAGAAATCCCAAGACATTTTTTCCACGTGGGGCGTAAGCCACAGCGTCAAAACTAACTCAACAGGTGTAAAACTGATAATCACTCTTTGCTTCAATATAAATTAACCATAATCCTCATTCAGCACGTATTGAGCAAATATGCTTTTCAACAAGCACTCTGAATTTCCCGTTGTTCTCTCTCAGAGCTCAGATTCCACCGCTCCCGCCTCTCATCGCTCTTGTCTTCACGATCTTCGTCCACAACGTAAAATGGCGCATATTTGAGAGTGTAGTTCCTCGGCGAGCCGATCTTGAGACGCATTCACTCGCCTCGCGTTAATTGCTTCTCCAAGCGGGAATCCTCCGCAGATTACACATCCTTCCTTTTTGTTCCCCCAGAAATGAACGAGTGTGTGTGTGTGTGTGCATATTCAGCACAGAACACGAAGGGACGAAATGGGAGATAGATGGAGAGTGCCGGGCGAAACCAATCTCCTGGAACAAATCGCAAAACAAGCTGGCGAGAGAAACTGCGCTCTTGTGAAACGTGGGACGAAAATTAAGGAAAAGACCACACCAAGGAGGAAGAGATCTCTCCGAAAGAGGTGTGGCGGGAATGGGGGTGCTGGGGGAGAAGCGGGGGACAAGCCGTGAAGATGGATGGTATAGGGTTGACCAAAAAGGATGGCAGTCGGAATACGCAAAGAGGAAACCCTCTAAGAAAGAAAGGGACCGAATTAGAACTGTAAGATATTCGGATTTGTAAGATATCAACTTTGGACCGAAAAAGCATACATGAATAAAATAAAAACAGAAAAGATACACACAAAAAATGGCTTTTTGATATTTCAATGGCGGCATTCCTTCCCCGATGCAACGAAGGGAACGAAGGGTAAGCTATGATTCCACGCGTCAAAATCCCGTAAAAGAGCTGTGCTATTTAATGAATAAATTCCGATCGAGAAAAATACCTGTATCGAAATTTATCTTTAGTCTGATAACGCATTAACAGTATGAGTATGCTGTTTTATAACAAGTTGCAATAACATTCCAATATTCATAAGGTCCTTTCACTCATTTTGACTTCGGAACATAATTGACGTGCTGTTGCCTCGTTTAATTTCCCGAAGTGAGAATACATGCTCATTCCGGCTCTTACGCATTTTAGTGTGGGTTAAATGTTTTATTATTTAGTTTTAAACTATTTCTTTGTAAATACAACTCTTTGTTTTGAAATTTATTGATAATAATGTTTCAGAAAAATATTTGACAACAATGATGCTGCAACTCTTGCCACCATTTAGAAGCACTGGTATTAATAACACCATGTCAATAACCAATGAGCATATTTAAATTACACCAAAAAGATAAGAAGAACCTTGGTAAGGTATGGTCCTAAATTAAGCGAGTAATTTGGCTCGTAAGCAAGTTCCGTCACAAGTACCGTTGCTAATGATTACAACATATCTACTGTACCGCCACTTTCATGTAACTAAGGGTTTTCTACTTTTTTCGAGCACAAATTTATTAATATCAATTAAACAAGTGAAGTAAGGCCAACACTTTTTAAAAAGTTAAATTCTAGATAAAATTTCGCATCTTATATTAGTTTTTCGCCAAAACGAAATTTCACTTTACATTATTAATCTGCACATTATACCTACTGCAACAGCCATGCTCTGCCCCATAAACACGGATAAAATTGCTGATTTTCAACGTCCTTGTTCTTCATATATGTGATGGAAAGGGCATATTACATTATACCAATCAATAGAAGACCCAAAAAATGATAGGTCCTGAAATTTTCTGAATAATGACATTTATATCATAATGCGAAGGAACCTCCTTAAGGGAATAACCTTTTTCCCCAGTAGTGAGGTGACAGTGCCACCATAATAACGTAAAATCATCTTTTTGTGAAATGGCTATTCCCTACATTTCTTGCCTGCGTTTATCTCGTGTTGGGGGGACAGGTCGTGAAGATGGATGATATAGGGATGACCGAAGAGGATGGCATTCGGAATAGGGTAAGAGCCAACCACACTGTAAAAAGTTGATCTGATTTTCAGTGCGATCTGAATTTAAGGGCTGTCTGGTTGTAAGGCAGGAACACGGATTTAAGGTACGGAAGAGGCAGGAACATGGATGGTTGGTACAGGAGCAGTTGAGCAGGAAGCAGAGGAAGCAGGATTCTGGATGGTCTGATTTTCAGCCGTTCACCTGCCTTATTTTTAGACAAGATATTACTGCTGAAATTCAACATACCCTGTCTTAAAATTGTTGCATCTGAAATTCAGATCGCTTTTGTACCTTAAAATCAGATCTACTTTTTACAGTGCAGCTAGGAAAGAAAAGGACCAAATTAGAGCTGTGAGATATTCGGATTTGCAAGTACTTTGCTTGAAAGCCTTAGAAAGTATTTTCATTATTGAATGAATAATATCTCAACGTATTTTCGCCATATTGGACGGAGTCGCGTGTAAATGTACAACGGTATGCCACGTTGGGTACCGTCTCCAAAGCACACACTGCATTAACAATGTTATATTAATATCTGTGGATTGTTAGCAATGTTAACAATCCACAGACCGGATTCCACTCTTTAGCGGAACTTTCGCTTACACCACACACTTTCAAATGCAGAAAAAGTACTATAAAAAGCATCACAAAGTTGAATACACCATTATTGGATTTAAACCATGCATACTGATAAATAAAACGAGGATAAATAAAGCTACCACTAAGGTTAATTATAATTCTACATTTCAAGGCTACTTAGGTGTGTATCTGGGGCTAAAATCACACGCACTTTGGAGTTCACTCTACGCATCGTTCATAAAAGGAAGATAAATGACTTTCAACGCGACCAAACAAAAATATTTTTTTTTTCACGTAGCCGTTGAAGATTAGATAAATTTTTCTTGGTCTCAAAATAATTCTATTATAAGTTTTATTTTCCCTATGAATTCTTAACGTCGTTTTCAAGATGTACTTTGACAATGACAATAAAACGTGGAATACAATTACTTAAATACAACTTACAGTGAAATTGCACAAAGTTATTTTATTTTTACCATGCATAACTTCAGAAAATTCCACTAAGTAAGATCTGTCTCCAGTCAATTTACTTGGCCTATAAATTTCATTCTAGCATATCTACATAGTTCGTTTCGAACCGCCATGTATTGAATGTCCGTTTGTCGATAGAACCGGAGATTTCATGCTAATAATTGGAAGTAATTGACCTTTTGACGAGAAATTGACGATTTTCGTGGTCAGGTTACTGCCTTTGCGGATGATTTTGTACTGTATTACAGTAAATTGACATTGGAACATCTAAGATATGATATGCAAAATGACTTAAATTACCTAAGATTATGGTTTTTTTCATAACAAATTATCTATGAATGTACAGAAAACTATATGTTCTATATATATATGAATGTGCAGAAAATTATACATACAGAAAACTATATGTTCAGAAAACTTTATCATTCTTCAATATTTTGTACCAATCTTTTTTATGTTAATTTATACATATTTTTTTGTTACATTTTGCTAATTTTTATATTTTTATTACGCCTTGCTTTTGAATTTGCAGCACTTGAATTCTAACACTTTTGTTTCTGATGATAGCTTTTTTCATGTTTTCCCTTGTAAGCTACCTAAAGCTCAAGTATTCATTTATTGTATAATTATATGTATGAATTTTGTGCATTAAAAAATATCTATCTATCTATCTAATTCGAATTTTATGTTGAATGAAAACTCATTCGGCTACCATAAACTAGTCCCCCTTTTCATGGTAAATTTTTATAGTACTCTAGTAAACTCAATTTTAATAGTACTCACTGATACATTTTGTGATGCATTTACACTGTCCTCTCAGGAGAACCTCTGGTGTTAAGCGCTAATCATTTCCGTTTCTATAGACGTAAAACCAGGTCATATCCAATCTTTTCACATCCTGCCAGAGACTACTACTCTATACTACTATGCACTAGTTTCTTTAAATTCTCGTGTCTTCAACGTAAAATTACAGCCTTCCAAAGTGGCTACTCCCCAACTACTTAATATTCCTATTCCTACGACTTCCTACAACTCCTCACGACCACAAAGGATATTTCTCTATCGTCCCTCTCTCTCCCCTTCGAATTTCCCACACGAACTTCGCTCCGGGCCGACCCAGAACTTTCCATTTCCCCTTTCTCTTGTCTAACTTTCCGTTCGCGTGCTATTCAATGTACAGGCCACATGCGTCTTCGCATTATATAGCTCATATTCTCTTAAAGAACACAGCCGAAAAGCAAATTATTACATAAATATTAAAAGGTCTTGGAAAACACCAAAACTATCATTAAAAACTAGTAAAACCGGTAGAGAAAATTAAAGTGGCCTTGATACAAATGGGAATCTCATTCAAATAATATTTAAAAGATCGTCATGGTAAACTTATTAATTAAGAGAGACACTTAGGAGATAATATAGGAAGATAATTTTTTTCGTCCATCCTTGAAACCAAAAATATAAGCCATCCCTATTCTGATTTTTTTATTTACCCTAAAAAAAAAAATTCAAATTCAAACTCATGGAAAAATCATTTCAACTAGAATAAGCGAATCCTTAGTTAAATTTGCAGTTTGTATAACGTGACAGCATAATTGATGTAAACACGTTTTCGCATCCACAACAACTAATTACACACCTGTATCGGCAATTCTCAATCTATAAGCTATAAATCAACTTTAATTATTTTTGCTCTCTTAAGCATATGTAAGCTTCAGATATTCCATCATAAAATGTAGGTAAATTCTTTTTCTCTCCATCAGATACTAGTAGAATAATATTTTCTCTTCATTCTTCATGGGTGTTTTCAAGTCTGTTTCCACACTAATAGGTGCTTCAGACCGGGAGGAAGGTATAAGGATAGGAATGGTCTAGTTCTCGCCGCTTATCCTTCGAAAACATCTTCTCACTTTCTCAGCACAAATGGACGGAAAAACTTCATTCAGCTTCTATTAATTTTCACCTCACTTAGTGGGACCAATAAATAATGAACTGTAGAGGAATCCACCGCAATATAAAAGTATCGCAAAAAACAGCGTCCACTTGTCACTCGATAAAATCCGTACTGCGCATAAAGGTTGTTTAAAAAGTGCCTCCCAAGCAGAGTCCTCTACACAGCCACCACGACGACTACTAGTTAACTCGGCGGCAATTTTGAGGACTCAGCTCCAAAGCTAATGGAGAATGAAAGTGAAAACCAATATTGTAGCGGGATTTATATTCAACTGATCCAGTGATTATCTGACATACAATGAAACCAAACACAATGACGTATGAGTACAAAATTGCGGTTAATCCCTTCATACTAGCTCGGTTACCATGAAACTCACGTGACGAAACATTCAGGGGAGCCAATAAAATAAAACCACCTTAAAAACTGTTATCAGTCTGAATTTGAGCATGGAGGGATACACTCCAAATGTGCATGAAAATCTTGATGACCGAAGATGCCCGAGTCACGCATCGTATTAGCAAACGTCGGTCAGCATGGACAAACTGACACGATGAAAAAGTATAGAATAAATTGCTGGTGAAGTCTTCACGGGTTCTCCACCGGGTCAGGGAAACGGCTAAGGCCGACGTTTCGACGGCTAACACTGCCATCGTCCTCAGGGCGTCCTCAGGGCGTCCTCAGGGCACTCAACGCCCTGAGGACGATGGCAGTGTTAGCCGTCGAAACGTCGGCCTTAGCCGTTTCCCTGACCCGGTGGAGAACCCGTGAAGACTTCACCAGCATTATACGCCGGGAAAAAACTAGATCCATAGAATAAATTCTTCAGCGAGGAAGAAAGCTTTCACATTTTTCTAGAAATACGTGTCGTGAACCATAAAAATGTTTATAAAAATCTGTATTCACAAAGTTAATCTCTGTATCTCCCACCTCAAAAGAATAAATTTCACCAAGGAAAAGGGAGGAGGGCAGTTTAAAGGCCAGACACAGTTATCCCATCAGTATGGATTTGTCTCTTTGACAACCCATATTCATGACTCATTTGTGTTCATGAATAGAATATTTTATCTCAACAAGCATAAGTGACAATAATATTATCTCTACTCTCATGGAGCACAAGAAAATCTACACCGCTGCCACAACTACGAAGGCAAAGCAAAAATATTGAATGCGTCCTTAATTGACACGCTTCATCTGCACCTTTAACCGCGGAGGACCAGTTCAACCAATCTCGTTTGCCTTTTTTTCCTTTTTCTCTATTTTCTGTTCCCTTCAGGCACCCGAGAAAAGAATCCCTGAGGCTTTCCACCCCAAAGGGAGGAAAATATTTGCGAAAGAGCCGAGGGGTTCGTTGAGAGAGGGGATAGAGGGACATATCGGGAGAAGAGGACTGAGATCACACGTCCGTGAAGTTCTCCCTGATTTTCCGATAAAGGAAGATACCCTTCTCCTCTTATACGCTCCTACACACGAGAGGTAGGTATGCATTTACGTACATAGAACATTGCCGTAGGTCACCTCTATGGTGCATAACAGGAAGTGAATCATTGCTAAACATGCGTTAGGTGTTCGTGAAACCATAGAGGTCTCACCGCATAGGGCAAAAATGTTACACATTTTGGACGTAGTACTGGAAGGTTTCCATAGATGGCGTGGTAAGAATTTTTTGTGTTACGTCATTAACGATATATATATCGCTTCCATTGCTTTCGTTTTTCTAATTGATTTGAGCGACACATAACATTTGCTATTGTTGTAGTTTTGTTATTTTATTATAATGGTACGATATGCCTTTACCCAGCGTCAACAGTCACATGGATAAGTTAACATTTCTCTCACTAATGAAGCAAATATATCTTGTCACAGGAGGAATTCCTTGTTGTTTAATGAAAAACGCACAATCCACGGAGCAGACTACAAGACCCTTCTGGATTGTACCGCTTAAGTCGATTAAAAAAACGAAAGCAATGGAAGCGATATATATCGTTCGTGAGGTAACGCGAAAAATTCTTCCCTCGCCATCTATGGAATCCTTCTAGTACTACATCCAAAACGTATAATAGTTTTGTCCTATGTGGTGAACCCTCTATATTATACTTTATTATACTTACACTATGGTGAAACAAATCAACCGTGCTCGGAGGGTAAGAAACAAGTTGTCCTGACAATCTAGGGGCAGCGAGTTCAAAACTCGCAGGGATGATTTATGTTTTATCTGTCCTATAATTAAGATAATAATTCCCAGTGCCTTAAAACAATAACTGTTGGTGATGCTGAACTCCAAATTTGGTAGGTACCAAGATATAATATTATCTTTTTGATTTTTTTCGTTCTAAAATAAGGCAATGAGATTTTAAATAGAGATAAAATTTTAAAAATGATGGATTACATTTTTAAAAGCTAAAAAAACAAGCTAAAATTAAAACGAAATTTTTCGCAGGTGAAGTACTCTATGCATAACAAAAGAAAAAATAATAGGATAACATGACTTTTAAGAATAACTGTAAGTAATTAAAATATTTTTTTTAAATTTTGTACTGTGTACGAATCTGCTGAAAATGTTATCACAATAAAATATACTGAGTGAACAGGGTCACGACATATGTCACCTGTTTCAAATTGATTTTCAACGAATATAGCCTCATCATCAAGTTTTCATGACAGCAGTTTATTTTCACTTATCGAAAGGTCGGCATAAGAACTACCAAACCAAGCGCAATTCCGAGAATAATTCGAACGAGCTAATAACTAAAATTCACATTTATGGATGACGCACTTATTTCCACGCGCTACGACATTCATTCCAGTTGGACCTGCAAGGTTGTATTTAGCATTCGTAAAACAAGCTAAAATTAAAACGAAATTTTTCGCAGGTGAAGTACTCTATGCATAACAAAAGAAAAAATAATAGGATAACATGACTTTTAAGAATAACTGTAAGTAATTAAAATATTTTTTTTAATTTTGTACTGTGTACGAATCTGCTGAAAATGTTATCACAATAAAATATACTGAGTGAACAGGGTCACGACATATGTCACCTGTTTCAAATTGATTTTCAACGAATATAGCCTCATCATCAAGTTTTCATGACAGCAGTTTATTTTCACTTATCGAAAGGTCGGCATAAGAACTACCAAACCAAGCGCAATTCCGAGAATAATTCGAACGAGCTAATAACTAAAATTCACATTTATGGATGACGCACTTATTTCCACGCGCTACGACATTCATTCCAGTTGGACCTGCAAGGTTGTATTTAGCATTCGTTAAAAGAAGAACTTTTGTCAGGCTCACTAAAAGCTAGCTACGTTCCACATACCTTTTTGTTGACATAACGCCTCTTATAATCTCCCATAGTTCGTGATTAGATAGGCATTTTAAATCCACCACCAGCAGCAACACATCTCTCTCTTCTTCTTCTTTTCGCAGTAGTCAGGACGGAAAATCCAAAGCAGGGTTGTGCGAAGGTCGTGGGTTCGAGTTCCGTGTAGAGCATCGTGTATGTCCTTAAAATGAAGTGAAGGATAGAAAGTGAAATATAGCCTAAGCTTTTGAAGCGCCATGAAGTGTAACAGTAATTTTGTAACGACTACACGCAAACTTAGTATATTATGTCTATGGTAGAACATGACCAAAGGTCATGTTTTACCAAAGACGATTTTTACCGTTTATGTTGAACATTCATGATGATGGCTGAATGACTGGGAATGTTTATAAGATCCGAATAAATTGTGGGGTCACATTGTTTATCTACCTTTGCTTTTGTTTCAGTCTATTTTTTAAACGCTAATACGGCAAATCGGCTGCTAAATCTAGAGATTATCCGTTGAGTGTTCGGTGGAAAGTTCCTGGCACTTCGATTCGGCCAAAATGAGAAGGAAGAGTGGTGAGAATTGAAGAGATCACTTAGTGGATCAAGTAAAATCAAAAAAGAGGATGTCTTTTTTCAATCAAACCCCCTTTTAGCTGCAATTTTTCAAAATAAGAACCACCCTGGCCAAAAACCGGTTTAAGAGCAAGTGCCAGAAACTTACAACCAAGCTCGTTTTCGGCGCATAATGCTGGTGCAGTCTTCTCGGGACTCCACAGGGTCAGGAAACGGCGAATGCTGACGTTTTGACAGCTAACTCTGCCATCGTACTCAGGGCGTTGAGTGTCGTGTCCAAGAAGTTTAAGTTGGAGAGACAGGCCGCACCATTGAGACCCGCATCAAGGAGCACAAGAGATCCATCAAATTGGGCTATCCTGAAAAGTCCACCGTCGCCGAGCAGGGCCTAAACAGGGATCATCTCATACCATTTGACGACGCTAAATTGCGACGCTGAAGCCTCGGTAGCTTAACCGGTATAGTACCTGGCCGGAAGTCAGGGGGTCCGAGTTCGAATCCCAGTCGAGGTAGATGTTTTCCTAGTTGAAATTCAGCTATAGTGCATTTTCAGCGGGTGACTCCGCCAAGATATTCGCTGCAGGATCCTTGAATTGACACTAAACTACCTTGCATATCTTATGAGTATTGGGACCAAATAACCAAGGTTGCGATTGAAATCTGATTGCAGGCAAAAAATTTCAACCGCGATGCCATCAACAGTTCATGAAAACCAGTGCTCCGGAAAATACGAGAAGAAAGAGGGAAAATTGGAACCAGCCAATCAGGAGTGACCTGAGCCGGGGCAGAGGGTATATAAACTCGGCAGATTCTTGGACCCGACTAAAGCAGGAAAACTAATGTGATTAACGAAACATTGCCCTGAAGAGGAAAATGTTCCTACAGCAGGGCTTCTCAATGTAGTTATGATTATTATTTATTGTTATTGTTATTAAGCTGTTAAATATCTATGTAATGTTATTTGGGGATAAAAATAAGCATTTGTTCCATTTAAAATTGAATTTGGACCCGACACTCAACGCCCTGAGGACGATAGCAGAGTTAGCTGTCGAAACGTCGGCTTCCGCCGTTTCCATAAACCGGAGGAGAACCCTAGAACACTTACGTATATGGAGTTAAGAAGGGGTTGAGTGATTACCAACCATGCACTACATCAACATTATCTATCTACAAGCACTAAGGAGCATAATATTAATTTTAACATGCAAGTATAAACAATACATGTATTTTTTAACCCTATTAGAAAAGGGGACGATTTCAAAAAGTACTCAAAAGATCCTCCTTAAACTGCAAGGTCTTTTATAAATGGGTACCCCCTGCAGTAAATTCAGAGAAACTTTCCGTCGGGACAGGAGTGCAAAGAAAGGGACCAGTACTGAAGAGGAAGAGGTGGGGAGTCCGGCAGCGAAAGGGAAGCCACTGCGGTGGGAGGAAGAGTTTCTTGTTTGCCAAGATGTTTCATTCAGGAGGGAAAACTTGCCATGCTTAAGCCATTAATCAAAGTGGAGGGAGAGATGTGGGGAGGATGAGGGTCACGTGAGGAGGAAGATCCCAGGCTGGATACGGGACGCGCTTCCTTCCGATGCTCGCAGGGTATACGCGGGTATCCGTGCTAGGGTATTTGCACACTCAGTTGGGGGAATGGGAGGTTTTGGAGGCAACTTGCGAAACGTCGACGCGTTACCCGGAGACACAAAGGAGGGAGAGGCGGATATTAAACGTTTAAACCCACGCTGAGATCTTCAGAATGAGATATTAATGCTTTGCTTCTGGAATAAGTGCACCTCTCTCTCATCTTCCATCTTTGCGCAAATACGGATAAGGCGCCGCGTGAGACGGATTTAAATGCCCTGGAATGCGATTACTGTGCCCTACTCCATATTTATTCTAGCGGAATTATCCTTGTAATTTACAAGATTTTGTTCTGTGGTGTGAACATAATTTCTCAGAGCCCACCCAAGCATCGCGTACGTTTCAGTTTCGCATATCTGATACAGAAGGGCGAGGTTGGTTGTCTTATAGGAAGAATGAAAATATAGGACATCAAAAGCATCTCACTTGACGATAGCCTATCTTATCAACAACATAACATTCCACTGAGAGGGGGGCATAATATTAAAATTCATTACAAAAACCCTGATAAATTTTATAATTACTAAAACGTATGGTGGTTGTAAACCTCTTAACTGTCCAGTGTAAGTACTTACTACAAGTTTAAAAATCACGAATCAGACTATGAGCAAAAAATCGCAAAAATCAAAATGCAAATTGTAGATGAAACTAAAGTAAATTAATCAAAGAGCTATTAGTTGATTTCTAGCGCAGGGAGGACGAAAATAAAGTAGTGTGCAGGAAAAATTTGAAGTAGCTCACCTTTAGATAGATGATATAAGGAAGAAAATTGGAGTTAAAAGGCTAGAAAAGAAAAGTTAATAAGTAATATAGAGAAAAATAAAAAAATGGCTATTACTTTTTAACATCCAAGATCGATATCTTTTCCTATTTCTTTATTTTTCCCCTCGAGAGGCCGATTTAACGAAGGGTTACAGTCGGTAGACTCCCCGAGCTCGTGGTCGAACGCCGAGATGCGCGGCATGAAATATAAATCACCGACTCCGATCCGCCCCGCCTTCGCCCAGCGAAACTTCGATTGCTCCGCCGAGACCATCAGCGTGATCTCCGTTAACGAGAAAACCACCACCGGCGCTTTCGAAATTTCAAACTTTCAGCATCAGAAGGGCAAGTATCGAGATTTCTCTCTCATGAAAAAAATTCACGCAAGTGAAAGCGCTGACCATATTTTCAGGGGAAAAACATTCCGAAGGAGATGCTTTGGAATAATGTAATTTTCTGATTCGCTTTCCCGCAGTCTAAATTTTTATTCCACGTACCTCCTCGAAAATTCAACAAGAGCTAAGTAACGTACCTGTGATTAAAGAACACCTTTTCTAGCATCGGTGTTAATTTTGGATTAATTATGGTTTGACGGCACAATCATTCCTCTGGGTATTCAGCAGGTTCAAAAGTAATTCTACTGAAACTTCATCATTTAGTTATCACAGATATTGTTTCATGGGATCGCTAAGAAATTTCGTGAAAATATTATCGATTTAGGAATGTTTTAATACTATCAAAATGTGCTTCAGTCATCACCATAAAGATTTAATCCACATGCCTCAGCAATTGATAACTCATTGAGAGATACCGACGGATTGTATTGGAGGTTACTTTAACTCCCGAATCAGATAGTTACGAAGGGTTTATCGGTTATCAAAATGTTTACTTTCATTAGTTCGTAATGAAGCTTTTTTCATTCCTTCAGGCGATTCTAGGAAGATTATCTCCCACAGCGAAATCAAAAATAAACCGGAATGTTCCCATAAATTTCTCTTCAAACGGTGCTTCTCTGAGGCCTCAGAATTTCCCAAAACATGTTATAATTAAAGGGTTCTCTTCTAATTTTAGTAACTGTACATTCATAATTTACAGTTACTAAAACTGTATCATGTATCTACTACCTCTATCTATCATGTTACTAAAAACTGTATCATAATTTAGTGCCATTGTCGTTTAGTGCAAGTGCAATCGTCTTCAAAGAATGGTATGGATACATGTGAATTTCACTTGTTGACAAAAGTTGAGAGCAGATTTATCTACAAAATTATTAATATCATAGCAAGCTTTCCATATATATATGTACACACTATTTCAATAATATATTTGCAGATAACTTACTAAAATTATTGATATTTGAATTCACAGCTATTACTCATTTGCACCAGACCGAGGTTCAAACTTTTTGCATTTTACATATGCAAGGGCTTTAATAAATTCTCAAACAAATTATAATTATTAGTAGTATTATACCGGTTAAGGTAGGTTTAAATAGACATTTAATTCTTCCCACCCCCTAAAGTTCACACGATGTCCCTCTTCAGCCCCTCATACCTCCTACCACCCTTCATTCCATCCAAGCTATCCGTTCTTCTCCTCCGTCTTCCCCGCTTACCCAACGCTCTTCCCTAAATCACCTCCTTCAAAACACCATCCCCTTCTCAAACAAATACAGTTGTAAAATTAAATATAATATGTAGCAATTTAGATGATCATTACTGATGATCAGTAATGTAACTAAGCAAATAATATTATATTCATCAACAACCTGAGAGATATAACGGTTACGAATTTTTTTCACCACGAATTTTTTTCACCAATTTTTTTATGCAGATTATATGATATTCATCAACATCCTTAGAGATTTAAGAGTTGCGAATTGTACATGGGTGCATTCAAGTATGTTTCCGCATTAATGGGCGCTTCAGACCGGGGGGAAAGGGTATAAGAATAGGATTGTAAGGGATGGGGCTAAATTCTCCTCCCCCTCCCCCCATTTCGCATAAGTCCCTGTGTACATAAAAAAAATTTTATTTTTTGCTCTTTTCAGACGAATTCCTGGCAGAAACTGGGGGGAACAAACGTTTCACTATTAACAAAGGGCAAAGTCGTGTAAACTATTCTAATAAAGTAAAATTTCCCAATTTTGGGGAAACGGTGTCCCGACCGCGCACCGCTCAGTCAAAAAAATGTAATCCAAATATAAATGTTCTCGAACACGGCGCCATCAAACGGGCAAAAAACGCACCAACGCGAAGGATAGAAATCCATTACGATAGGTACCATCGGTGCTACTTTCTACCAAATTATGCCACCCACTCCACCTCGAAAAATGAAATGTTTACATTCTTCATGATAGTAGGGAGGCATGAAGCACGAATGAAGAAGTTTTGAGGATGTTAAGGGAAGAGTTAGGGGCCAGAAAGACTGAATGAAAGACACAGTACACTAAGGATATTGTAGGAATAAAGGTTGAAAGTGAAACACTGCAATTTCCACACACAGTTTTATTCTCCACGACCATGGTTTCGTTGCAAGGCAACATCATAAGGTGATGAACACCTGATGATGTTGCCTTGCAACGAAACCATGGTCGTGGAGAATACAACTGTGTGTGGAAATTGCAGTGTTTCACTTTCAACCTTCATTCCTACGATGAAAGATTTCCACAGTGTTAAGCCTGAAACTATTAACTAAGGATATTGTTTCTGATGTAGTATTTGAATTTTTAGTATGTAACCTAGGCATAAGTTTTAATCAAGAAAAGTGTGCTTTAATACCCTGGACAAAGTTTGTGCACTCGGTGTGGTAATCGATACTTGTGAGTGCACACTACGTTTTACTACAGCTGCGTTGACGCAGCTAGTGTGATGCGGAATTTAGAGAATGCAATGGAGCGTCATTGGGAAGGTAGGTGGAAGAAAGAGTTGAAAAATCAGCATTACGTAATACATAGGCACCCCAATTATTATGGTGGGTATTGAGTGTAGAATACTAATCAGATTAGAGAAAGGAAATATTATTATTGATGAGGGGATGTAAGATGAACAGAAAAATTCAAGGATGGAATCACTAAGCGAATGCACAACAGATTAATTCTGGTATATCTCAACCTCTCCTAATCGATATAAATATGATAGTAAAAAATAACTCCTATTACGCCAGTAGTCTAACACGTCCAACCTAATCGACCTCGAGAAGTTAATGCGTATTTTTTTCGATCAGCGGCAAAATCATCGCAAGACTTGGTTTTTCGACACATAATTCACGACGAATAAACAGCAGTCAAATCAAGTCTCTTTCGCCGATTCATTAATTACCACTACTTTCCTCAGAGTCAATGATAGCCTCTTTCCACCGGGCCACTGAAATACTCAATCAACCGCACGATAGCATGGAATTATGTATCACATATCTGGTTTAAAATTTGATAAATGGAGGCTACAGCCACCCAAGAAAAGCACGTCAGATGCATATAGGTACTGCTTAAACAAATTAGTTTCGGTCAAGTGAATGTAAGCGGCATTGGCAATGGGCACTCAATCATGAGGTAAGAGTCGCAATCAATCTTCAAAATGTTCCCTCAAACACAAATTGAGTACACGATTGCTCGCGAGTTCAAAATGACGCGTATAAATATAGACGCTCGAAATAAGGTGTATTTCCGCTGCTTCTAAAATCACAGGATTTCAATCGCAATATGGCGATTGTCACTCATTAACAGCCGTCCATAAATTATGAAACGCTCAAGGAGTTCTCAGAGGGGATGGGTCAAGACAAGCGTTAAGATGCTTGATCGACAGGGAGGCGGAGGCCTTTGGAGGAAAGTTACGTTGGAGGAAAGATGCAAGATGAAAGATAAAAGGTCATTCTTTCTACTTATAATTACAATAATGCACATAATATTTCAAAATATTACCAAAGTGGCAGCAATAGGTTTGGGGTTCAACAAATTGAAAGATAATATAAATGCACCTTATAACTTATTCCCAATATTAGGCAAATTCAGCATTCATGTCCGAGGCAGGATTGCGTCCCTTTAACTCTGAGTTACCAGGCCGGTGCATTGCCAACGGTAATGACTAGCAATATTATCAAAGAGAAAAAGCATGGTTTACATTAAAAATATTTATTCTAATTTTCCAGGAAATGCCAACAATAGTTAAATGTTCTATCAATAAAAGACATCTTGCTCATAAATTACAAAATCTGGTTAAATTCTTAGTTAATGGTGCCATTAAGTTTAGGTGACGGTTTACAACATGTACATCTAAAATGTGCCCTACAAACCAAATTAGGGTGCGTGGCAGGGGGTGAATTCACATCAGGCATGAATTACCGCCAAGTAAGGTATCTTCGTAAGTAAGTAAGATCTTATTGCCGAAAACAAAACTACCAATTTCCCTGCTAAAACCTAAATTACGTGAAAACAAAGTGACGTCTTGTGTCATGCAACCTCCTCACCCAAACTAACATATTGCCGGACAGATTTTCTTAACTCTTGCGCAAATAGCCCTGGTAACTTGCCAAAAATGTAAGAGTAAATATATGGGTAACATAAAAATCATCAGACAGTCACGTAGTGGACGTGAGCATCGAATAGTGATGAGCGTTCTCTAGAGTCGAAAATGTACAACCAAGAAGACATGGTGAAACCGTGTCTTAAAAGAAATACCACTCCAATCCTTGAACCCCAAGGAATTTTCCAACTCTCCTAAGGGGATAAAAAAAATACTGATTTTTTTTCAAAGGGGGGAAACGAATCCGTTGTCGCAACCCAAGGACGTCCACGGCATGTTTACGGTTCTCCCGCCTGCAATGATTCATCAAGATGGCTCAAGGCTCTCCAAAAGAGGCTTCCGAGCTGCGAAAACATCGGATCAAGAAAAATCAATTGGGCAGAAATGATGAAGACAAACGAGGCCCTGCAGGACATTGATAGGAGAAGCAGAAAGGACGCATTATAGGTTATGGTCATATACAAGGGAAAAGGACGGCCCGATATGCAGTTAGGCTAGACATTTTTAAAGGGAGATGTGACGTTAAAGGGAGGCGGGAAACTAAATACACATTGAAACAGAGAATGAGTACAGGCCGCTTTACACGATACAATTTTTTGTACAATTTCTTGTACAAACTCTTGCATGAGGAAATTGTACCGTGTAAAGCAGCAAATTGTACGAAAACTTGTGCGATTGTCTGAATGACTGAACGGGAAATAGAACGTGTTCTAATTCCATTCAGACAAACATACAATTTCGTTCAGTCTATACAAGAGTTTGTGGCCTTAAGAAACTGAACATGGTAAGTAAATTCATGGTAGAATAGGTTCGTGAGAAGTTTTCTCGAGAGGCAAGAGACTATTCCCTAGCAGGACAAATATTTTAGCCTCAGAATGAATAAATGTTATTTCACTCGGACAGTCTACAGTATTGAATGGTTCCCCGAAGATGAGATTTCAACGATTTGAAGATAGAAATGCTGCGCTGACCTTTGATCCATTGATAATAAATTTTAACTGAAGTAAAAGTTGATATTTTCTAAGATGACACGCGTCTCCATGGTAGCAAGATATATCAATCATGCCCAAACAAGTAAATTATCCGTTTTCATCCTAGTAACACATGGAAAATGGATGGATGAATGAAAAATTATATATTTCGAACTTAGGTCAATATTACTCGGAGAGAACATAAATAATATTGTTTTTTATCTAATATCTCAATCTGTCATGACTTTTAAATATTAAACAACATATTTTTATAATTTTATTTTTTATTAATGGTTTCTTTACTCCAATGAAATATACCTTAAATTTAGAGATCTAAGGCTAAATCCATGCATCTACAGGTCGACGAAGTCTTTTAACCGAAATGAGTATAAAAGAAAAAGAAATATAACGTTTTAAGTGTTTGAAAGCACCTTGTCTCTAGACATACACTTCCACCGCAGAGAAAGTCTAAGAATAATGAGGAGAAAAAATAAAACTTAGTAGAAACCTCAATGAGATAATTCTTCAAGGAAAGAGGGTTCACGCAACTAATTTGCCTGGAATTTGCAAATATCTGTTAATTGTCTGCAAAGTCTGTTAAAATATCCGTACGATGATGAAAGTTATAAAGACGAGAATTCCCTACACATGAACACTAAAAGATAGAAACATCAAAAGATGACATGAGACGAGATGAACGTGAAATTATTATGGCTACATAAGGAGACTGAGGAGTTTCTAAGAGAAACCTTGTACCTTTAGAAATAAAGTGTGAAAGTGGTACTTTTCAAAGAGAAAACAAACATTGAAATGCCTTCAAGCTTCAAGTTTCACTGGAAACACCTCATAATTAAGGACGTAGAGTAGCTTTTTGTTGAAGAGAATACGCCACAAACGAAAAAAATGCTCCGCAGCTCCTTAGAATTTCTTGTCATTTGCTTTCCCTTTCACTTCAGTCTCAAGCGAGATATCCTGTGGAGGAGAAATGGAAAGACTTGAAGCATGTTCTTTGAGTCATTCCTTGCCTGTCCTCAAGTGTTTGCATTCACATTTTTTTTGGGGTGGTCGAGTCTTACTCTTTGCAAAAACGTTTGCGTCAGTTGCCAGTTCCGTCCATTTGATATTCTTCAAATTAATACCGCTTTAACGCCATCTTTCCGGCCTACCCTGAGGTCATAACTGCAATCACTTTACAAGTCAGTGTGGTGAAATTCTTTGAATATCAAATTCCAATCTACATCATCATCGCAGTTTCAATCTAATTTCATCCTCCAAACTCGTCTGTTCAGAGCTAATCTTCGATATGCTTTGACATATTTCCCTTCCAATATCCCTTAATACTAGGCCAAATAACTTATCCCATGGCCTTAATCAAGGAGATTTCTATTAGGTTATAACGTTGGCAACTCGATTATATTATGGTATTCCAACTTTACGTCGCACTTCTACCATGGAATATTTCCCGCAATGCTCCACTTCAACCTACCTTCTGTACCTTATTAGTATACACTCGCAAATCTCATTTTAGGTTTCCCATATTAAACAGCACTACACGAACAAAAGTCAACGAGTAAGCTAAGCATATATCGACGTATAAGACCTGAGGTTTGAGCCATCACATATACCGAGGTTTCAAGATTGACGGTCCTTATTCGAGGACACGATCATCTTTAACTCAAGCAGTATGCTCTTCTGGGTACAAGGTCTTCCAAGAAAGCCTCTGGCTTAGCATTAGATTACCTCGCCCAACAAACTTTCATCCCTTTGCTGTTTGAAGGCTTTGCATTCCAACTCTCCATTCCACAAAACTATTTGGTACAGATAGAGAAATTCAATATTTTAATCTTCGGTTAAGTGATAATCCTGTAAAAAAATTATTAATCAGCTCATCTTCATAAAAGCATTACGCGCCTACTATATTCTGACCAGAATTTATTTATCATTAACTTGTTTCACTATTGATGAAGTGTGTCGGCAACTAATTATTTTATTTTAATCTATCGCTTCTATCTGCCAAGTTGTTGTAATGATGGGGGTTTGTAACAATTCCACACTGACAATCTCAAACTTGGGGGATATGAATTCATTTAATAAAACTAATTTGGCGTACAATCACCTGGCATCCTGAGTTTCCTAGCCAAGCCCTTGGATTAGGTGAGTGACAGGCACTCTCTGCACGCATATTTCCATTAACTGAATTCGTGATTAATGGAATCCAGATAAAGGACCAATTAGTTGCCGACGAATCCCAAGGTAGAGTTTGTTCGGGGCCTCAATCAAGGAAAGGCTGGCGGTATCAGAGTCCTAAGTTCTTCTTCACCTTATTTAGTAAAAAAAACTAAGTTGATACCATAGTGATACTTATTATACCATTTTCAAATTTAACTACACTTGTGCGACCTTTTTACAGCATCCAAATAAATTAGTGACATCCCAAAGAGTTGATTATTTAACCAATAAAGCAAAATGTCAAAAACTGAGGGATTTTTTAAACAATTACGATGAACAACGGCGAGTATGAACATCACTTAAATCTGCAACTTGATGCTAATTAACCCCGAAAATTATATATGTGTTGAGTGAAGTATAGGTATTTATACACATTTTTCAGGAACTACATGAGGGTGAAAATATTAAAGCTTCCCTTGAATAACTACCAATACTAGAAAAATGACATCTATATCTACATCTAAGTAATACACTCCGAACCACTGCGAGGGTGTGTGGAAGGAGGAGAAGATCACAAACTTGCTCCATTTAAATACAACAAAGAGCTAATGAGACCGACATGCATGCTACCATGTAACTAAACATGCAACGTCGCAGAAAAAAGTAAAAAATTGTAGGATGTTTTCAACAAATACGACGGCAGTATGACCATTATTTTAATCTGCAACTTGATACTGATCAAACCCGAAAATGACATATACACTAGAGCAATGTACAAGTTTTTAGAACAACTTTTTTAGGGTTCTACATATGGGTCAAAACATTAATGCCACCCACGAATGGCTACCATTATTACAAAAATGTTATTACATGTTTACCAGAGCTACATTGTAGTAAACACTTCAATGAATCAGAAATGGACATTAATCCACTTCTTTACTAGTGGACGAGAGAAAATATTTCTGAATAACGCACGCGAGAAGAGAAGGGAACGATTCTACATCTACAAGGAGTATTAATAATTCAAGAGTTCGCCAAATTCAAGAATCCGCTTCAAAACCGCGTCTCTTTAAAAACGAAACGCTTTATTTCGTCGACCGCGTTCAAACCTTTGACCTCAAAAACAAAAACTCTCTGGCATACGAAACTCCGCGGGAGCTGGTTGGGATGGAGGAATGTCGTGACGTCCAGCGGCGAGGCATTCGTACGGAAGGAATTCTGTTGGAAATGAAAGGTATCGTCATTGAGCTCCACCACACTATGAATTCTTCGAGACTAGGTGTGTCTCTCGAGCACTCTAGAGAGAAAAAGAAGGCCTCTAGCGCAGCATTATGACCGAGGCTCGGTTACCGTATAATAGCAATCCTCGAAGCGAGATGCAGTCTGTTTTTTCGGTGATCCCACGGCTAAGGTTATATCGCCCCGTCTAACCTGTGATCATAACCCTAGCTAAAACTGGCGCAACACCCATGCCCTCGCTGGGATTCGAAACGTAACTTTTGGGTCGTCAGGTCAGTGTGCTACAGACCTGTCCATCACGGCCAACTTGAAGCGAAACGAACGAAAGGAAGGAGGAATAATATGGATTATAGGCAGGGAATCGTACGGCGCAAAACTAGGGACAGCTAGTTATTTTTCGTCTTTCACGAGGCAACAATCGAGCGTTTTCAATTGGAATCTCTAAATGAAACTGTAATTCTGTTATTTTTCTATCTCCCAGCATTTTTTTATTGAATAAGTAGCTGAAGTAAGTTTAATGAGCCCTAATGGAAGAATATACGAAGATTTAACTAGGGGTTTGATGGTGGAAACGTGTATCAGATGGAAGGTATGAGAAGACTTCCAAGGCTGAGGAATACAAGACAGGGACTACCCACAACTGAATTAGGTAGAATACGCATGACAATTACCCCATTCTCCCAGGGCCTAACTCACGGAGAATTATGCAAATTGAACGTGTAAATTACACACGTCAGAGATACCTGCCCTCGCTAACCACGCCAAACTCCAAATCGAACACTATTGTGGTGGTGATTTGTTCAGAACTTAATTAAGAAAACTGAGCGTCTTCGTCTTTCTTTCCATTTCCAACAGACCATGTTTTGAGTTATTACTTTTTCTTCTCAGAAATAGCAGTTTTCATCTCAACTTGCTGTTTTACCGTAAACTTTCCAAAGGCCATTTGATGTATGTTAGACGATTTTTGGAAAACTTTCACTTGTCATATTCCAAAATTCGCGTAATTCGATGTTCAAAAGCATTTAGAGGGAAAACTACCTCTGATGTATATCGCTTCGCATGCAAATAGTTGATGAATTCGTTCACCTATTCATCTGCTTTGCTTACCTCACTGCCAGGCATAACTCTGAGTGGGGTTAGTTCTATGGTTCTTGTTTGTATGCTCTCTTTGCATGAAAAATATTTAACTTTGTTATTAATTCTCATTGTCAAGAGAATGCAGACTGTCTCGTGAATTTATTTCCGACTGTTCAAGAAGTGAAGACGTGCAGCTTCATCACTGGGGGGAAGGACAAAGAGCTCTGCGGGACACTTCTGCACACCTTTTCCTCTCATGCACTTCACCAATTAGTAACAGCCCAAACCAGAGAAAAAAATAATCTCGATCTCCTCGCAATAAATATACCCAAACAGCTTGTAAATAGAAAATAAAATAAAAAGTACCGAAGAGGGAATCAGTGTTCACGAATTATATAAGCAACATTTTCTCATAGAACTGACAAAAATAACAAATCCAAGAGAAAAATATACTTGTTCGATAGGGCTGACCTCAATGGAATTATAACAGAGTTGCAGAATTCGTTTAGCAAATTTCAAGAAGCAAGTTTAAGAAAGATAATGAGACCTTGTGACATATATTCCTAGAAGTTATTCACTTAGCAGTTAACATGTATATACCGAGTAAATGAAAAAAATGAATGCAGAGCCACGGTGGTATAACGCGGCGTTACTGAAATCTTTAAAACGACAGAGAATTTGATATGCTAGACTGTAAAAAGTGCGAAAAGAAACACCCTCTCATGAGCTTAATAAAATCATTATAAATTATAAAACTTCCAAAAACTTAGTGAAAAAAGAATTTCGAAGAGCCTTAGCTGACTTTAAAAGTAAAATTTTAGGGAAGTATTTGGATGAAAATGCAAAAGCATTTTGGTCGTATGTAAGAGAAGTTCAAGTACATAAATGTACTGTAGAAATGCTAAGGGATGATAATGGAGAAAAAATAAATGATAGTCTGGAAAAAGCTAATAAGTTAGACACATATCTCCAAAGCGTTTTCATTGCCAGCACTTTAGATTCAATTGAACCACTAAAGAAACATTTCAAACATCCGATGCCTGAAACCGCTATTAAGCCTCGCGGTATAGAGAAACAACTAAAAAACATAAACACCAATAAATCCCCCGGCCCTGACCAAATTCCGGCACGCGTTTATAAAACACTAGCATCAGAAATATCACCTTACTTAGAAATAATATTTCGTAAATCGTTGTCTTAGCACACGGTTCCCAAGGACTGGAAAATGGCTAATATTACACCTTTATTCAAATCCGGCGATAGAGAAGATCCTAGCAACTACAGACCTATCTCACTAACATCGATATCGTGTAAGATAATGGAACATATAATAGTTAGTTCGATTATGGGACACTTGGATAGAGAGAATTTGTTATTTAATAAACAACACGGTTTCCGAAAATCTAGATAGCATCACATGCGCATAGCCCAACTCCTCCTTTACCCTGATGACACTACATTCTTGCATGAGGTCCAAACAGCCAATAATTTTCAAGTTTGGACCAATGAATGTGAATACTGGGCTTCAACTTAGCAACATAACGTGAATCCTAAATAAAGCTTTTATGAATAAGAACTAAAGGCAAAAGACGGCCCACCAATTTTTATAAGCCAGCACAGAGATCCTAAAGAAAAATACAAATTACTCTATTTGAGTAACACTCGACAAATAACTGGGATGGGCCACCCAAAAAAAACTACTGATTGGTGAAGCAAAAGCAGCTTTTACAACCCTCTCTCCAATTCTAAACCGTCGTCTTCACTATCCTTGAAATCTGAAATTCGTCTCTATGCGTCGATGGCCTATCCTCACCTATCCTCACCTATGGCCTATCCTCACCTATACATCACGTTTGGCTCCACTAAGCGATGACTCACCTAAATTGACTTCAACTCATAGGAAACGTAATAATTATAAAAATAAAATGCGCTCCGTGGTTTATCAGAGATAAGGAAATCCGAAAGGACCTAAAAATATACCCTAAACTTTATCTACTCTAAATGTGCATGCAAAAATTTAAACTCTTCACTGCACGCTAATGATCTTTTGATGCACCTCTGGGACTACTCTTTGAATCCTAGCCAGAAGCACAAACTTGCAAAATGTCTTTCTACCCACTTATATTCCTTCTCCCTAATTTACACACCTACCTGTCATACTACGACTAAACCGCGAATTTAAAATGCCAGAAACGACAAATATACAGAAATTTCCGGGAGACAATCACCGGCTTTAAACTGCCAGAAACAACCAATATGCAGAATATCCCAGGAGATAGCCACCAGCTGGGAGCCACATCAAAAAGATACATTGGCGCGGCGTTGCGTGATTCTATTCTTTTCTGCTTGCTTCAAATCTTCACCACTTTTCTCTCCCGGAAAATAGAATTCCAAAAAATAGGGGACCGTGTCAACCGCCGCCGAGTTTATATTCTTTTCTTTTTTCGGAAATTTCAACGCGGCTCGGTAATCTTAACCATTTTTTTTTTCTTCTCGGCTACCTACGAGGGTAAAAAAAAGTCGTAAATTCATGCCTCAGCTACTCTCTTCTTGTCGGCTTTGCTTGCGAACTCGATCTCAGGGATGGAAAAACTCCAATCCGTTGCATACATGTGTATATTTTTCCTGTATTTTTTATGCCATCCAAATTTTCATGGACCGTCTCGCTCTACAGCCAAATCTCATTTCTTTGTCCCCTATCCCACACGCATCCTTTCAGCTCAACCTCAGTTGAGATTAGCCCTGCTCCTGGATATGGCTATTTTCATAAAGGCGTATAAATAGATCTACATGACCAGGCACCCACCCTATTATTTCCTCAGCTCTCCTTTTGATATTCTCCACAGAATATGCGGCCATAGGAATGGAAAAAATCCATGCGGGTACACTGTTGACAATTTGCTGGACTCCTCTCTTCCTACGCTATGAATTGCTTTAGTGGATTGCGAGACTAAAATAAAAGTTTTGATCACGGAAATTGCACGATGCGAATACTACAAAATCCAAGGCTATCACGCTATTAGGATATATTGTGTGTTGATGTTAGTTCCCGCTATTTCAGCAGATCTAAAAAGAGATGACCCTTTTTAGAATAAAAATATATTAATGCCGTTTTAATTTTACTTTAAACCTTTTTTTAACTTTGATAAATTTATGCCCTAATGTTTGAGAAATGAACTGATCATCTCGAGTCATCTCCTGACTCGATGACCAGCGTAAACATTGGACATTTGGCGGTTTATCATTAGTGCAAGTATGGTAAACAAGAATGTTAACTTCGGTACACAAAGAAAAGTTATGGAAAGTAAAATAAGCTCGATTGATACTAATTATTATTCAAGAGTCTATGAATCTGAAATATGCGTATCGAATCTCACGTCTGCGAATCAGTGATCCATTTCAAATTGTGCGTGACAACAATGGATAAGAAACCCGTGAACGACAGAATGCTTTGTCGGAAATGCAATTTGCTATTCAGAGATTAGCACAGGAAGAGAATAAAGACTAGTGACTGAATATTATCAGATTTATCCACTGCGAAAGAAATCCTTATTACAACAAATACCAGAAGCCATACAGCTACCTCTTAAAATCTCTTAATACTGTTATCACTAAAGATTTCAAGAAATAGAAAGCCTTTTTTCACTGAATGCGATAAATGAATGCATGTATAAGTAACGAAAGGTACAAAGCTTTAATGCTATCAATTAGGCGGATGAAAATATGCGCCGGCTCACCACAAGATAACGGAAATGAATTTATGTAGAACAGACATTAATATAACCATATCGCATGTATGTTTTTTCCGTGTTCTAGCCAAATAAGTATGTTGGCCAAAGCTGCGACCACTGAAGTACCTTGATGACCTTAATCTCAGTGTGGCTACAAAAGCGATGCGCTTAGCATAAGTCTGAGTAATATGTAGCACCATAAATGTAAACCCTTTTACTACAAAAAAATCGGCTTTTTCTAATGATTTTCGACTCAACTGTAGCATGCGGATAGCCAAGTGCCCAATCCTTAAAAGGCTGGGGAAAATACAGGGCAAGAAAGAAAATATCGTATTGAAGTAAATATTTATTGACAGTTCTTTTCATTGCATTCTTAAATAAAATAGATTTGATAACATGGTCTTTTATAGGTTATAAAAATGTATTGTATTCTAGACGTTTGGAAGTATTTAAAAATGTTTCAGGGGTACACGATGGGGAAAATTAATTCTTATTAAATATTCCATTCTAACTTCCCTAAATTCATAGCGATAATTATGAAACTATAAGTCTACATCTTGACTAACACGTTGTATTTATATGAATACAATAGTATGGCCTCTTTTACAAGTATGCTAAATCTTTTAAACAATGCATTAAAATTTCAACATGTCAGTGAGTCCTGAATAACAAATTATGTGAATTGTTTCATCAGTTGTTATAAAGAATCCTCTAAAAATGTAATGAGTTAAAAATTGTATAGTGATTAGATTTCTCAAGATTATTTTTATTATTTTCAAAGCGTATGAAAAGACTTAGGTATATCAGAATTTGCGCTCATAGTTTTCATAAGCAATAATTTGGTATCGGATACCCAATAAATCAGTAGATGAGAGAAATAAATGCCGAAAATGGGAAATAATGGTCAACTCGAAAACTAAGAGCATAAATTTACAAATGCCACCCATAAAGTAGGTGTGAAACATTTTTTTCCGATCGAACAGTAAAATTATTTCCCTTCCAGTCGCTAAAAACGCTCGAAACTATTCGTCATCCCTTTAGAGGCTGCCATTTTAGTACAAGCATATATTAATCCCTTTTCCACCTCCTTCCCACCGCAAATGATATATATATATATATGAATCTCACACCCCCCTTTCATTTTTTGGATCCTTTCCAGGGCCTTCCTCCTACTCCTCCTCCTCCTTTTGGAGCCCAAGCCAATCCAGGCGATGTCGGTGGCAGGGCACTACCTGCTGCTCATGTCCAGCTGGAACGAGGCGCTGGAGCGGGCAGGGGAGGGGGCAGGGGGAGGGAGGGGTCACGTGGTCCACCAGCAACCCCCGCCCGACGAGGCCCCGGGGGGCGGGGGGGTAGACGCAGCGACGGAGGCCTCCCCATCCCCGCTGGACAAGGGGGGCGGCGGGGGCGAAAACGGGACCGCAGCCACGGATAGCCCCCTGCTCTTCTCCGAGGGCCCTCCTACCCAGCCAAGGCCCCAACCTCAGCCTCCGCAGCCGCCCACCGCGGAAGATTACCTCAACGTGACCAAGGAGCTGCCCATCGAATACGCTCAGGTGGGTCTCAAGCAAGGAGGTTAGAAACGTACTGAAGGAGGGATCGCAGCTGAGTCCAACAGCCATCTTGGTATGTACGGCCGTACGGACCTGGAACTCACGATACTCCTACAGATTGAATTGGTTTTACACGCGGTGAAACTTAGATTAGTAGGGTGACTGATGGTACGCATTTTTAACATTCCTCAACGAAACAGGAATTTTCGCAAACAGTCAAACAAGTGCCAAATGCGTAGATTAAATAGGTAAAAATTAAGCGTGTTTTAGTAATGAAATTAGCTCTCATGAGAATCAAATGCCGTAATAACTCCTTAAAATAGCCTTAGGAGGATTAATTGACGCCAATGCGAAAAAATTTGGGTACCATTTGATTGTAATTTTCATTGTTTAAATTCATAAGCAGTCTCCATAAGAGGCCGAATAAAACGCAATGTTTTGTACTCCACAGATGCCTAATCGTTCCCAAGCATCCCCATTCTGGCTTCATTTTCACCCAAAGATTACCCTACCAATGCTTCTCCAGTAAATTCTAACCTCCTTGAAGACAATGTAGATGTTGGACATAACCTCGAACACCGTATGCAGCAGCAGGTTTTGTCAGTTGCATACCATTATGTCTTTTTCGCAAGGATATATACGTGGTGTGGTCAGAAATAACGGGAATTTTCATTTTCCTACCAGAATATTTGTTTATTAATCAGTATCAATTTTGTTTCCTTCAAAAAAAAACTTCCCCATAAATATAATACACTGGTGCCAGCGGTATTTCCAACCTGGAAGCACTTCTGGGACTCACTTTTCGTGTAGAGTTCAGATCCTTCAGCGTTTCTGTTTTTCTCTCATCAATGGTGGTAAAAAGTTTCATTGCAGGAGGTAAGGATAAGGAACTCTGCGGATCACTGTTGAACACCTTTACGTCACATTCTTTACAACAGCTAGTAACAGAACCGACCAGGGGAAACAACATTCTAGACTTATTAGCAACAAATATTCCCGAAAGAGTTATAATACAGTTACAGACACAGGAATTAGTGATCATAAAATAGTGCATGCGAAATTTATTGTAGGCGTTGAAAGACATTATAAACCAAGGAGGAGGGTATACTTATTTGGCAAGGCAAATTACGACGGTATGAAAGGGGAATTAAGGGAAGCGTTTAATTTATTTAGCGCACAAAGCAAAGGATTAAATACAGAGGATTCATGGAGAGAATTTCTTGAGGTCACCCGTAACGCAGTTAATAAATACATACCAAATAAATATATTAGTGATAATACAGAGCCAAGGTGGTATAACGCGGAGGTTAGGAGATCACTAAATCGACAAAGGGTATGCCACGCTATGATGAAAAATGCAGGACGGGGTCTATCGGTAGAGGAAAAAAATGAGCTAGTAAAAAACTATAAAAAATCGAGATCATTAGCTAGGAAATCATGTCGGAAAGCGTTATCACATTTCAAGAGAAAGATGTTAGGTGAATATTTAGATAGCAATCCTAAAGCGTTTTGGTCATATGTGAGAGAGCTTCAGGGAAATAAGTCCACAGTGCACACACTTAAAAACGATAAAGGAATCAGAGTCACCAGCAGTGTAGAAAAAGCCAATACTTTAAACACCTTTTTCCAAAGCGTATTCAACTCATCTTTTCACACAACGCAGTGGAACCACCGCCGAACACTTTCAGTGAGCAAATGCCCGAAATAAAAAATTTCATGTCGCGGAATAGAGCAGCAGTTAAAAAGCATTAGCGAAAACAAATCGCCATGTCCCGATCAAATTCCTTCCAGAGTATATAAAACATTAGCTTCTGAAATAGCCCCCTATCTAGAAATAATATTCAATAAAACACTAAAGAACTACACAGTACCCAAGGATTGGAAAGTAGCTAGCATTACACCTATATTTAAAAGCGGTGATAGGGAAGAACCAAGTAACTACAGACCCATTTCACTCACGTCAATCTCTTGTAAGATATTTGAGCACATTGTAGTCAGTTCGATCATGGGGCATTTGGATAGTCAGGGATTACTCATAAACAGCCAACATGGGTTCCGGAAAGGTAGATCTTGCGAGACTCAATTAGCTTTATTCTTACACGATATTTTAGTCCACGGCGAAAACAGTACCGAAGTTGATGCGATATTTTTGGATTTTAAAAAGGCTTTCAATAAAGTTCCTCATGATAAATTAATCTTGAAGTTAGAGTATTGGTATAAATAAAGACGTTGTATGTTGGGTAAAAGAATTCTTAAGTGGGCCAGAGCAGAGGGTTGTCATATATGGTATCATGTCGGACACAATAAAAGTCACATCGGGAGTTCCCCAAGGTAGCGTAGTAGGTCCGCTTCTATTTCTTTTATACATAAACGATTTGGGTACCGTAGTTAGTAGTAAGCTTAGACTTTTTGCAGACGATGCGGTAGTGTACAGGGGTATATCAAAAGAAGAGGACAGGAAATCGCTTAGCAAGGATTTAGATGCAATTCAAGAGTGGTGCAACAAATGGCAGTTAGAACTTAACCTTAAAAAGTGTGTAGCTATCAAGTTTTGGAGGAGGAATAATTCGATAGAGCGTACCTATAAAATTAGTAACACGAAGATCGAAAACGTTGAAACCATAAGATATTTAGGTGTAACAATCACTAAGGATTTATCGTGAGGAAGACACATAAGGGAAATATGCGACCGAGCGAAGAGAAAGCTAGGATTTATAAAAAGAGTACTTGGAAAATGTGATGAGAAGACAAAAGAGCGATGCTATTTTTCACTAGTTAGGCCCCACCTTGAGTATGTAGCCAGTGTATGGGATCCTAATGAATAAGGGTTGATCAGAGAACTAGACAGTGTGCAGCGTAGAGCAGCTAGGTTCGTTAAAAGGTGTTACGATAGGTTGAGTAGCGTTTCAGAATTAATAAAAGAATTAGGGTGGGAATCATTATCAGAGCGTAGGTTAAAGTACAGATTGAATCTTTTAGAGAAATTTCAAACGGATAGCTTTACTGAAGATGTTAGGCACATATTAAAGAAACCAGCGTATTATGCTAGATTCGACCAGATAAATAAGATTAGAGAGATAGATTGTCGTAAATGGCATTTTTTCCCCGTACTATAAGAGAACAGAATAGGCAGCATAGCAAAGGAATAGGTAGGGGAAATATTTTAGAGTATTCTGTAGTGCATGATGCATGTATTAGCCCCTCAAATACAATAGATACTAACAATCTAGTTGCATGAGACAATACAGTTGCTAGTTTGCATGTTAGTAGTGCATGCTTGGTGATCTTCACCCCCTGCCACACACCCTCGCGGTGGCTTGCAGGGTATCGTGTGGATGTAGATGTAGATGTAGATGAAAACGTCGTCCTTTCCTGGTTCTCTTCAGCCACGGGAATAGAAAGAAATCAAAGGGGGGCATGTCCGGCGAACAAGGTGGCTCAGACGAAATAACGGTTTGTTTTTTTTACAAAAAAAATCACGAACAATCACAAAGCAGAGAAGTGAGAGCGGAAGCATTATCGTGGTGCAATTTCCACGAGTTGTTTTGCTTCAGTTCTGAACGTTTTCGTCGGACGGCTTCACGCAAATGGCGCATAACTTCCATGCAGTATTCCTTATTGAGCTTACGACCATATGGCAGGAACTCATGATGCACTGCGCCATTGAAATCGAAGAAAACAGTGAGAAGTTATTCCCGTTATTTTTTATCACACCATGTATCTACACACCGAATACGTTAAGTTGGGTATCAACGCAGGTGCCGAGAACGGGCTTGAACACCATCTACAGTACTAGTTTTTTCCAGTGGTATGTCTTTAGCAGCACTGAAGTCAAAAGGAGTATCGCATTGGCAAAAGAAGCTTTTATTCGAAGGCGTGAACTACCGACAGGGGTGTTTAGTAGAGAAGTAAAGTAAAAATAAGAGAAAAGTTTGGTTTGGAGTTGGTACTATATGGCGTGGAAATATATGATGAAAATAGACATGGATTTTGAGATGTGGGTACGGAGAATGGTTAAGAATGTAGAGTGGGTGTAAAGAATGACGAACTAACATGTGCTATAGACGGAAGGAGAGGAAACGAATTTGACTGGGGAAATTAGGAGAGGGCAGAAGGAGTCGATGGAGAATACAGGCAATTAAGAGCGAGGGTGTTTTAAAGGATGTGGTTGAGGGATGAATTTTAGGTAAGCATGGTAGAGGGAGGAGAAGAACGGGTAGTTCGGACAGCAGGAGAGTTAGGTGGTATTATGGGCTGAAAAAGGTCGTAGTGTGAAATGTACGAGTTTAGGAAGAATTGAATGTACATTTAGACCTACCCTCACCGGTAGAAAATTAATAATTAAAATAATGCCTTTGGTATATTCAGGGACAATTACCTAATACATGTAGATGAGAACGAGAGAAATTGGGGTTGAGAAATTAAGTCAAAATAGCAGAGAGAGAGGGAGAGAGAAGTGAATTTGGAAGTCGGAGTTAGAGGTGAAGTTAAAAACATAAACAGTAAATACTCTAATGCAACACAAACATATCTCGCCGGGGTTTGTTTCCTCTATAAACATTGAAATTGCCGGAGGCAAAAAAAATAATTGAGCTAGCTAAGCTAATAGTTTGAAACCGGTTATCTAGTCTGGTAGTCTTAAGTTTACTCCTAAACTTCTTTACTTTGCAATTCTAGGACATATGAATACTAGAGAGAAATCTTGTCATGATTTGTTTGTGGGGTGAAACAATGTTTCGTAACAATTTCATCCACTGCTACGAGAAATGGGTCATCGTGACAACGCTGCTGAAAACATTAGGCTAGGAGGAGTGGAGTATCAAGACCCTACACTACATCGGAAGACTTGGAAAAAACCCGTTCTATCAGACAAATAGACTGCTTCACCGATAGATTCAAATGCTCTCTCTCCCTTTACACAATTCGCATCCATAGCAACACCTAAGAGTTTTGAATGTACTGCATGCTATCCTTCGGGTGACAATGAAGCCAGAAGAGAGATGCTTGGGAAGGATTAGGCCCTACCTACTCAGTACAAAGCATTTCGTTTCGTACGGCCTCTTGTAGAGACTACGTGTGAATCAATGTATCAGAAATAGCAATAATTGTACCAAATTTTAATCACACAGCCGTGTCAGTTAATCTTCTTAAGGCTATTTAATGGGGATACATTTTCCGATCCCGTAATTCCATATGGAATCAGGTTCGCTTTATTGGTACAAGCATCCATTCAAAACACCTGCCCACTTTAAACAGTCTCATCAGCTTGGGTACATCATTCTACGACAAGGATTCACAACTCCCGTAGAAGACAAACTATAATCTTAAATAGTTGCTGAAAAATGCCGTACTTATATGCTTAGATTTTTTTCATAATCTCATTAAAAATTGGAACCCAAAGGGGTTAACGCATTTGATTCCACTAGGAGTTTATTTTATTGCTAACACTGTTCCACATTCAACCTAATTTGGCGCTTGTTTGGGTTTTTGCGCACCATCATCTGTTCATTTATTGAATTTTAAAAATGTATTACATTACTCATCTTAATACTACCCAAAGTTTTGCTCATAGCGCAAAAAAATCTCCACCCGTCAGTATCGCGAATAGCTTTATGCTCGTGTCGAGGAACATGGCCCACCTGGCCTCTCAAACTAGCTGCAATACCTCATCAAGTACATTCAAACCTTCAGGACTGCCAAGATTTTTCACTCTAATAAGCCTCGATATACAAACCTTCAATTCATATGAAAATACTTTACATACACTAGATATAAACGCAAAAAACACGGTTAAAAGTTGGTGCTTCAACAATGCCAGTAACATGTCATTGTCGCGACTTGCAGGATAAAATATAAATGGACGAATGTGACTGGTTCGCAAGCACAAGGCCACTTAGCAGTTTTCCATACCACAATTTATCGCATGCTGTAATTTTAAAACTAATAAAACTATTAACGGGCACACATATTGCTTGCTAGTGAAACAATTTTATTTAAATAATCGTTATGATCGATCTCTTATAAGGCTTTTAATAAATACAATACCCAGCGCCCTAATTGCAATCGGCAAGTTTTACCAAATTCAAATGATTCAAATTCAATTTGATTCATGTCCACCACAAGAGCATCAAATTCATTAACAGCAAGAAAAAAAACCAGCCCTTCCCCATCCGATTACTGGTCAAAAAAGGGTGACGCTTGAACCAGTAAATCCCAAGGTCAACAATTGGACGTGCTACAAAATTGGAAACTGAGATAAACAGGTCTGAGAGGAGTAAACGTTATAATATTTTTCTCCAACAAAAAATGAGATTTTTTCAAGCGAAAATTATGACAATCTTGGAGAGAGAGAGAAAGAGCTCTAACACCTGCTCGGCGATCAATAATGTCGATTATTTACATAATATCGCTTCGGGCTACCAGCAAGGAGTCCCCGATTAATGGAGAAACTATTTTGCAAACGGAGTCCGTGGTGATTAAACATTCAAAGCTTTTGAGAAAAACGATTATTTTTTCTCAATTCTGAATAACTATGATTGTCAGCCCCATTTTATCACAAATAAGTAGCTCACAAATAGTTCAGTGAAAACTAGGTCGCGTTTTGTGACAATGCGAAACGCCAAAAGTGTCCTAAGCACCTATCTGAAATCCTCCGCACCAAATTCATTTTTTGGTATGCGATTTTGAAAAGAGAATTTTTTAAGTTGTTGAATTCATGGCGACCAAACAATCAAGAGCAGCTGTTCAGGCGATAATGAGGGGTTTGCCACGAGCGAGATCTCCTTGATACAACGCAATACGTATTGCATAATTAGCCTCTGCCAGTGATTGCTTTCACGCGGTAAGGGCTGACACGCCACAGTGCGTTACGCAAGCAATATAGAAAGATTTCTTGAAGATATACCAGGGTGTTAGGTAGATGGAGAACGACAGGTTTTGTTAAAAGAGGACAGATGAGACGTAATATTCTCACATGGTCATTTATAGGGAGATATTAGTTTGAGCCATGAACGGGTTACGGAAGTAAATTAGCCCACATTCGGCTAAAACGAACCAACATACCTTTAAAATGAATAAGAGGGTTCGCTTGAAGAAGAGAGATTTATCATAATGAGGCCACCTCACAGGCTCAGATCAACATGACATCAGAACCTCACAGCTCAAATTAACCGTTCCAACGACACACTCAACCAGTGTAAATTATTGAGGTAAGCCTAGGGTCAAATTTTCAAAATGGCAAACATACTCTCGATCACAAGTGTGATTAAAAGGTAACCACAACGCGTTTGGTCGCGTTATGAAGATCCGAAATCAGGTCCCAGGAAACGACGATGCCCAAGGATCCAGCCCGCGAATTTTTAGGTCGGCCGTGAGATGATATCTAACATTTCACCCATTGGAAAAGAGTTCCCTGGATATACCGAGTCCTAATTTATTCGCCATATCACCGTCTTCTTTAAAACAAACCAGAATAAAAATTTGTAATAATATTTACCATTTCTAAATAAGATTGGCAATTTTCCACAGAGAAAATTATTTTTTTTCCTTATTTTCTCTGTGGAAAATTGCCAATCTTTTTTTAATTATGTTTTTCCACCATATAACGCCTGACACGACTCTTTTTAATATTTACCATGAATATAAACAGAGCGTCAGTTCAGGATAATCAACCGTCAGGTTGATTATCCTGCACTGAGTGCAATAATGACTTCTAAATCTGGCAGAAATTCATATAAAATGAAGTTTCATATTTATACCGATTAGAAATTATCAATTAACAAGCGTATTGCTTTTCTGCAACAGGATCCGTGCATTAGTCTTAAGTTTTGTATCTGATAACACGCCAAAAATATGCACAAATAATTTTCCAAATCCGTTTAGGTAGAAACAACTCCGACAGAAAAATGGCGCATTTTAAATTCCTAACATATGCCGCCATATCGATGGAATAAGAACTTTTGGCACTAGTGTTCTTGTATGTCTCCAGTGAATAATGAGGGAATTAAGCTATAATAGGGGAAACGGTGCAAGTTTTTTTTGTTCCAATATAAACTAGTATTGAACACCCAACAATCTGTTTTTCGATATACCAAAAGATATAGAAATGAGGAAAATGTTGTTTTCCCATGATATTCGGAAAACGGCCATAACGCTCATTTTTAAAGTAAAAAATATGAGTTTTCATTGAGTTTTCTCTTTCAAAATACCCGATCTACACTCTACGATTACTTTTCTACGACACCGGAACATTTTCATCAAGATATAAATTTCATGCGCGGACTCCTTTGTGGAAAAAATGTATTCGTTCATTGATAATGAATCGCTTCAACCAAGTTATGATCGATAATATCGAGTCCGAATCCAAATTCATTCCTTTTTCATAAGAAAAACTGGATACAAATCTGGAATAATTTCTAACAAAAATTTCAACATGGCACGCAATGGATTTTTCCTTTCGAAGGAAGAAATTATGCGCCTCTTCGAAAATTCTAACGCGGATTCACTCTCACGTTATAATCCCGACAGAGTCACCTGCACGGTTTTTCCAATATATGTACTCTTAAAAATTTCACGTTCATAAGAACGTACATCTGGAGCGTGTTTATTTATGGCAGTGAGGCATGGACGATGACAGCAGCGGAGAAGTCAAAGGTGGAAGCATTAGAAATGTGGTGCTACCGAAGAATTATGAGGATTGAATTAATCAACCGAGTAAGTAACGAGGAAGTCCAAAAAAGAGTGGGAGAAAAGAAAAGTCTTCTGAAAACCCTAAGAAGATGACGTTAAAACTTAATCTGCCATTTCTTAAGACAGAATGCCCTGATGAAGGCAATCGTTGTTGGACAAGTGGACGGGAAGAACAGCAAAGGAAGGCCTCGTAAGAGATATACTTAACAAGTGATGAAGGATGTGAAACAGAATAAATACATGAATATGAACAGACTAGCCGAGAGAAGAATTCAGTAGAGAGCTGCGTCAAACCAATCCCAGGATTGCTGACTAATGATGATGAAATATTTCACCAGAATATTTCGTAAGTCCGCTGAATCACAGCATTTTCCCATATTTCCTATTCCCTTTGCCAAACTGTGTTTTCTTCCCAGTAAAAAATGGCAAACCTTAATAAGATTTTTTCTAAAAACATGAGCGGAGTGTCTCATACTTCAGAGTCCATTGTAGAATAGATTCCACATGGGACAGGAAGAGCCCAAAAACAAAAACTACACTGACGACTGATTTCCTCGTTTTACTCAGCTTCGTGGTATTTGAAAGCATCTTCGTGGCATGTAAAAGCATGTTACCCGTAGATCACGTAATAGTACAAGGAGTGGTTCGTGCAATATGAGGATGAAACATCCAAACTGCTGAGCTAATTTATACACATTTTCCCGAACAAAAGGGACACACATAAGCCAATGGTTCCGTTAACATCGAATTGACTGAAGGCAATGTGCACTCAGGCGTAAGGGACCCCAGTTGTGAGAAACTTCCACGGCAAGAGTTTCGAACTGAGGCAAACTCGAGCGGCAGAATTGATGTCCTCTTTAGTAAGCACGATTGCTCTCAGACACGAGTATATTCAGCCAAATTCATAACAGCGGTCACTTTAAAATTGATAGCGATTACAAATCAAACAGCTGATACACATTAGAAAGCTGGAGTCGGATTAAAAGATTTTTACAGGTACCTAGCGCGTAAACGTACTTAAAATTCCTCAGTAATAAGTCCCAACGCTTACCTCGGCAGATCAGTGACAAAAAAAAGGAAAAAAGGATGAAGACCAATGAAGGAAAAGTCAAATTCTTCATCATGCACCAAAACAATTGGCCATATTCAAAATCTCAACTACAGCCACGCCGGCACTACTTATGTCCTAAAAGGACTACTTCGGAGTGCACATTCACCCTAAGAAGTTGGTATTACCCCGCTGTATACCTTTGAACCATAACTAGGAATATCTGTCCTTTGGAACTCGTTATAGATATTTTATGACGGAAGCAGTAGAAGTGAGACTGTAGTTGAAATTCTGAATATAGCTGGGCAATATTCATAATGCCAATTCAGTTCACAGCGTCACGCTGAGAAGTAATACCAACTTTGCAGGCAGAGTCTGTACACCAATTTGACTCGCTGTACGGATTTTAGGACGAAAACAGTAGAAGTGAGACTGTATTTGAGATTCTGAATATGGCCCTAAGACCCCGTTATGCGGTGACCGGTTAACGCTAACTGACATTTGATTAAATATTAATTAATTTTAGCGCGACAATTACAGAAACTTCATGTCACAAAAGGTTCATAGCTCCAACAGCCAGTTGACATTCGCGCTGACAGCAGTAGAGTGCACGAAAAGTCGTTTCTATGCCTTAAAAATAGAAAAATATGCATTGCAAGCCAGCCTGTCGGAAGAGGTGACCGACGGCTACAGTCATTTGTGCTATGTAGGATAGGTGGGATTGAAAGGATATTGGAAGAGGGTAGGAATTTATCAGAGCACGCAGGGAGGGTAGAGAGAAGTCTAGAGCCGGCAGTAGGCTGCTCCAAATTAAAGGGGAAAAGGGATTCACGGAATAACATTTCATTAGACCGACAGGGTATAAATTTGAGGGACTCACCACACAACATTCAACTAGGTGCAGTCAGCATGAACTGCCCACAAACCTACCCAAGTAACTAGACAAAATATTCTATGCATTTAAGAAAGGAAAATCACAAAAGCCTTTCTATTTATTGATTTATCGATCGAAATTGATCGATTTCTTTGTACTGTAAATCCAGTTAGTTAACTATGCTATTATAAGTCCATGTATTAAACTCATTATGGCCAAAATAGACCTGACATATCTGATGAAACACGTAAGGTAATCCCAATTTGCCCCATTCATGTGCCGCAAAATTCACAAAATCGTTTCAAAAACGTCGTACCAAGTATTATTTGATATTTTCCTATAATGCATTCAAGCAGGAGATTTGGGATATGTATCACTGCCAACAATATTATTTTAGAAGGTCCCAATAACTGGAAACAAGTGTTCATGCAAAATCTCAAACCTCATAGATTCTCTACCGATTTACTTCAATGATCTTTCTCGTCCGTGGTAGCAATGGAATAAATCATCTAATTTAATATACTGCAATATGCTTTACGAATACATACAAATGGAAACTTTTGCACCCTAATACACTTTGAAAAACATAGTACTTTGAAAATATACTAACTTCGATGAAATCAGTCGCCAGTTTAGCTTTTGTTTTTGGGCTCATTCAGTCCCATACAGAATCCATTCCGCAAAGGAGTCTAAAATATGATCAACTTAGCTAAACTTTGGCAATTGTTCTTTAAGGTTTGTAATTCTGTACTGCGAAGAAAACAGTTTAGCAATGGGAAGATGAAAGTTGGGGAAATACTGAAATTCAGCGGGCATAAGAAATAATCTGGCGAAATAATTAAGAACACACGTATTAGAAAAGTACAACACTTATCTGTTTGACAGTCAATCCATAATTTTACATGCATAGGAATACCTTAAAAGTTAAAAGAGTGGAGTGTTGCGTAAGTGCAAGAGAATTAACTAAAATAGAAAATATCTATGGCCTGACCCCTCGAAAAAAATCTTGAGACATAATATGTAAGTGCATGGTCTTACCTACACCCAATGAGATACCGTGCCTCGATAAGTACCGACCTCTGAAAGGAGTCAGGAGTGAGGAGTAAAGGATAAAGAACAGCCTCTCATATGAAATTTTGGGGAAGGATAGGAAAATAAAGATGGGCTAGCAAAAAATAGCAATGATATATGACAAGGGATTCAGCACCCTAAGGGAAGTAATAAAGCTGTCAAAACAATCTTATGGAAAAATAGTAGGTGAATGGGGAACACCAAAAACCAATGTATACTGTTTTGATGGCTGGGATGCAAATGAGGATTAAACTAAGAACTAAAAGACGAGCGAAAATATTGACAGTTCTAATGGCTCGGAAAATTCCTCGCAATAGCATAAAAAGGATGTCAGCCACGGTAGTCAGGTCGATAACGTTCAGGCCTGACGACACAACTGACGTGGGTTTGAATTCAGCTTCTGGTATGGGTGTTATAGTTCACGTAGGATTAAGATTGGCTAGAGACTTGACCAAAGCAGCTCTATCACCAATCTACTTCTGCTAGTACTTGAAGGAGATCCCTAGGATTGAGTAAGCGTGGGGAATGAAGTACTGGTCTTTCATCGTAAAGATCTGGGTTCGAATTCGGAAATGTTCAGCAGTATACTGGGTACTACTTCAGTACTGTATGCAGAGGGCTTCAAATGTCGCTCTCCGTCAGTTAGGCCGGACTTTAAACTGCGTATCCCTTTACGCTTTTCATTAAGAGCAGGTAAATGTCGACGCCGAGTTTCTAACCACCCTTTCTCTATTCGAATTCTGAATCAGAGAAATTGATTGCCGAACTGACAGATTACAAATTTCATTTTTTCCTCGTACAATTAAGGATATGAATAGCGGTAAATATGTCCAATATGAGTGAATCAATGTATAGCATAGGTAGCTGCATGTTGGTTAAAGGACTTTAAGCTAACCCAACTAACAGCATGATATTGCAAGCATGCTTTGCTATTTTTATCTTTTTTTAAAAGCCGAATTTTAGGCCAGTATATTATTACCAATACTTTTTATGCATGAGATGTAATGCATGTTTGGTGTGAATTCACCCCCTGCCACCCACCTTTATGGTGGCCTGCAGGGTATTATGTAGATGTATTCCATGAAATATTCCCTCCTCTTCCCAGTAATCCAACTATCCTAAATGGCAAAATGACATTTGCTGCCTGTCACCTCCCCAGAATACCTATTGCGAGATTACTACTAAGCAGGGATTGAAGGAAAGAGAGAAGTAAATTGCATATTTACTGACATTAAAAACATATATAAAATGGCACCAAAGGGACCACAGCTTAACGTTCGAATCAACGGACGGAATGCTGAACCTGAAATCCCCTCCAATAGGCACTCAAGTAAGGACCGCAGAAAAATTTGCCACTGTTGGAATCAAACCTGGGTCCTCGGGATGGGAGGCCAGTACTTTAGCCACCACACCAACTCAATCCCCTAAAAACAATTTTTATACCGCTTAAAATACAGGAAATGCAAATGAAAGTGAACTATTAAGGCTACAGCTGGATCAACCACTCATATTTCAAGAGCGGTGACAGGATTCTAAGTGGCTCATTCACGTAGCGCGCCGTATCTCTGAGAAACTCGGAGAGGAGATCATTCTAATCCTTGGACTCCCTTTATTTTCAAACTTCGGCCACTCATGTGCGAGTGTACGAGAAAATCTCCCCACCTCGATGGACAACTCGACCAAATCCCCGACCATCTATAATTCAATCAGAGTCCCACATTCTAATCGCGCCATCCGGTCCGGTTAAAACTTTTCCCCATCCCCTCCGCACACGCAAGGCGAACGTAAAGGCCCGAACTGAAATCGACTCCCACACAAATACCCGTTTTACGCTCCATCTACCCTTTAGAAGTTCGAGGCTAACCGTAGCGCACAGTCACGCACGGGGGCGTATAATAATGCCATTGTCGTCGGAGACCACTGCCCCTCCTGTCCGACCCACCGACGCTTAGCTGACCCACTCCCATCGCGTCATTTTCATTCTGAAAGATACAAATCCCGCGCGTGAGTCATGCATCCACCCACAAATTACTCAGTTGACTCAGTTGAAAATCACCACCCAAATGATAGAATTTAATTTCAAGAGTAATGATTTATTAGGTTAGTTTGGGTTATACTGTTTTCGTTCAGGAATGATCTCATATATTTATCAATTCTAGAGTCATCATCCCTTTTTCAAGACTATTGCAAAGCCTATAGTGAAAAATATCGTACCAAAAGGATAGGAGTTTTAACCAACTTATCACGCTAGGTTTCTACTATACATATTTATATAGCATACTACGTTTCCGTTAAAATACATCGTTTCTTTATAATTAGGTTACAATGAAAAACTATCTGCGTCACAAAACGAGAGCCACCATGGAGACGCTGTAAATAAACAACCGGGAAGTAAGGATTTATGTCGGCAGGACAAATGTAGGGATGCAGGTTTACATGTCTACGACGGGCTACGAAGATGAAGAAGTGGAGGACGTCTACGAAGATATCACGGAAGTTATAAAACAAGTAAAAGGAGTAGAAAACCTAATTATTTTAGGACACTGGAACGCTATCGGCGGCGAAGGTCAAGATGGAAGAATAACTGGAAAATATGGATTGGGAAACCGAAACGAAAGAGGAGAAAGGCTGCTGGAGTTCTGCACTCAACATAAGTTAGTGGTGGCCTACACATTGTTTAAATATCACAACCGAAGAAAATACACGTGGAAAATGCCAGGAGATAGAAGAAGATTTCAAATAGACTACATTTTAGTGAAGCAGAGATATAGGAACCAAGTGAAGGACTGCAAAAGCTACCCTGGGGCAGATGTTGACAGTGACCATAATCTAGTGATAATGAAATGCCATATAAAATTCAAGAAATTGAAGAAAGCAAAGAAGAATATATGGCAAGTGGAAAAATTGAAGGAGGTTCAACATCAGCTGGCATTTCAAAAAGCAGTGGGAAGCAACATAGGAGAGGATCTAAATGAGAAATCAGTGGAAGAGCGTTGGGAAAATATTAAATGTGAACTACAGGAAGCCGCAAAAGAAGTTCTTGGAAGAAAAAAAGCTGTCAAGAAGAGGCCATGGATCACGGAGGAAGTCTTAGATCTGATTGAACAAAGAGAAAGTACAAGAATGCGAAAACTGAGGAAGAGCAGCTCTGCTACAAAAGAATAAGGAACGAAATATGCCGTAAAGCCAGGAAAGCGAGATAAATGTGGTTGAAGAATCTATGCGAAGATGTACAAAACAACCTTGCACTTGGAAAGGTGGAACCGGCCCAACAAGCCTACGTTCATTGCACTTGTAGATTTAGAAGGCTTTGACAACGTGGATTGGGATTCAATGCTTGGAATTCTGAAGGGAAATTGAGTGTCCTACAATGACCGTAGAATTATTCACAGTTTGTATAAAAACCAAGTTGCTATGATTAAATCTGGACCCAGCTGTGAATAGGCAATAATAAGGAAAGGAGTGAGACAAGGCTGTGCACTGTCTCCCGTGATTTTTAATATTTACATCGAGAGAGAGAGAGTTCATTTCATTCATTTCAAAGAGAAATATTCTGGAGTGACTATCCACGGAGAAAAAATAAGCATGCTGCGATTCGCTGATGACATAGCAGTCATAGCAGAGACAGAAAGAGATCTGAATAGTATTCTAGTAATCATGGAAGGGACAATGGCCAAGTACCATCTGAAAATAAATAAGAAGAAGACTAAGATATTGGTGTGCAGCAAGAAAGAAGAGGCCAAAACCAACGACAAACTAGGATAAACAAAAACTGGAAGAGGTGAAAGAGTTCTGTTACCTTGGAAGCCGAGTAACCAACGATGGACGAAGCAAAAAGTAAATAGTCAGCAGAATAGCCCAGGCAAAGTGAGATTTCTACCAAAAGAAGAATCTACTTACCGCTGGAAATACAAGCGTAGAAGGAAACAGTTCGTCAAAACATACATCTGGAGCGTTTCTTTATGGAAGTGAGGCGTGGACGATGACAGCAGCGGAGAAGAAAAGGGAGAAAGCATTCAAAATTTGGTGCTACAGAAGAATCTTGAAGATTAAATGGATTGGCCGAGTAAGTAACGAGGAAGTTCTAAGAAGAGTGGGAGAAAAGAGAAGTCTTTTGAATACCCTAAGAAGAAGACGGGACAACTTAATCGGCCATATTTTGAGACACGATGGCCTCATGAAGACAATCGTCGAGGGAGAAGTGAACGGTAAGATTGGAAAAGACAGGCCTCGTATGAGATACATGGAACCGGTTGTGAGGGATGTAAAAGAGGAGAATTACGTCAGTATGATGAGGTTGGCCGATAGAAGAATCGAGTGGAGGGCTGTGTCAAACCAATCCTAGGATTGTTGACCGGTGATGATGAGGAGGAGAAATGTGTATTTCGCATAGGTTTACTGGTTGCTATTTATTATAGTAGTTACTTTTAGTAACATTCGCCTCCGAATTTCCGGCGAGTATTGGGTTTCATTGCCGTCATAAGGACCAGGACAAGAGCTCCTGCATCTCAGTAATCACGCCCGAAACCACCGGAAAGGTGGTCACCCTGTGGTTGGGTCATGCGCTCGATGCAAGCAGAGATACCCAAGACGGTCTTCTGCGTGCCTGCTTCAAGTGCATTCGCTCACATCAAGCACGCTAAAAGCGCTTTATGTTTTCTATCAGTGAGCCCTTTACTCCATAAAGCACGCCCACGAAGGTGGGCTACCAGTGTGACCGAGAGGGTGCCGGGCACACTAGCCGACACTTAAACATTTTGTTCTTTTTTCAATCTCCTTATCTACCATGTTCACCTCAGCAGGTGCCAAAAACTCAATCACGAGCAAAACATTCAGGAGATATTCGAAAAGAACGACATCAAATTTTATGTGTTATTATTATCGTTTCACCCTTCACACTTCCTGCCTGCGGTAGTTTGCAGCGCATAATGTATATTCATATGTGAATGTAGATTATTAGGGATCTACCAGTTAAGGCCTTTAGATTGGCATAAAATTCCTACCCCGAACCCAGTCTTTCATATGATGTCCTTCTTCAGTTCGGTTTATTTCCTACCCATTGTATTCTATCCAGGTTACCCGATAAACTAAAGAAATCTATCGAAAAAACAATAATATTGAATGGAGTTGCCATAAAAAATATAAAGTAAGATTACATCTGAAGAGGCTATATCGCAACGTGGTCGATTACTTCATCCTTTGCCGAAAATAAAGACAAACACAAAACTCATGCCCAAGGCGGGATTCAAATCAGCCGCCATAGGGTTTCCAAACGGGCGTTTTACCGGCCTTGCTATCGTGACTGGCGTAATTATTTCGATCGCGGGTACCGGTAAAACCTCAATCCATGTAAAACATGTAAACGCTTGAGATCTTTGGATTAATTGAAGTTAACTACAGTAAAGTTTCTTGAGGCATTACTGGAAAAAGATGCTCCACAACAAAGCCACAAGACAACCACATAGAAAAATGACGCCTTGGTAGCGTAACTAGTTTACTCACCTGGTCAAAAATCATGGGATTACGGGTTCCAATCCTGTTTAAGGTGAACTATTTTTTTTCTCTTTTGAAACTCTGCTTTTTTTGCTTAACTACCGGGTACTCCTTTAAGGTTTTTCGCGACTATTTTGCAACCCTTGAATGCTTGATATAGAAATTAAGGCGGGGTAAACGGTTGGCGAGCGATTAAGTGCTAGAAGGTGGAAGGAGAAAGGGAGTTGGTTGAGGAAAATAGAAGAAGGCACAAGATCTAGATGGAGCAAGTAGTAAAGGGCGAGGGTATTTTGAAGAACATCATAGGGGGTAGAATGTTAAGTACACGGGATAGAGCGAGGAGAAGAACGGGTACTTTGAAATGAATAATGGTAGGCAGGAGTTATGCCGGAGTGAATAGAAACATCGATTGATAAGTATAAATCGAGGGGAGAAGCGACTGTGAATTCATACCTGCCTTTGCCGGTAGAAAACTAATAAATAAAAATAATTATTATTGCAGGTTAGATCCAACAGGTAAATTAAAGAGGTATCAGGTAAGACGAAGTAGTTAAAAATTTCATCTTTTCCACTTGCAATAAGGGAGAAAAGAACCAAATATAAAGTCAAACATAAGCCAACTTTTCGCAAGAAAAAATTCAACCTCAACTGGGACTCAAACCCCCTAATTTTGGGCATGGTACTCTACCAATTGAGCTACCGAGGCTTCTATCCCCTATGGATCTCTATAGGCCTCAAAGGACAAGAAGGGGCCCAAGTATTGAATCTTTCGCTACGCTATAAGGTCCAAATAAATTGTGAGAATCAATAAGTTAAACTTTGGTTTTTTTCAAAAGGGAAAGTACCCATAAAGTAGGCACTGAGACCTACTAGTACTACTATGAAAACGAATATGGCCTTCTTGAAATATAACCATTTCGGTAGTGTCAATGAAATTTTCAACATTTCTAATTTTTCCATTCGCATAATCAAATTTTCTTTAACTGTATCCATTGCTAGTGATAGATGACGCCTCGGTGAAACGTATTATTCATCTTAAAGATTTCAATGATGTCACCGTCAAAAATATACAAATTATTTCTCGAACCGAAATATGATTTCCACCTCAAAATGCATAACGAGCCTCGTCGATCATTACGTCTTTTACCCTTGAACGTTACATTATTTTAATGCATATTTTGATTAATTTATCTTCAAATGAGTTGCGTTATTGTTTTATATGTTATATTTTCAAACATATTTGGTGAATTAAGACGGGTTTTCTCTTGGATTTAAAGATATTTGTTAATATGAATAACTCATAAATTAAACAGAACACATAGGAGACAGGAATTTCGATTAATTCATGCACCTTAGTTCGTGCCAATGAGTCATCCTTTTGCATGGCCTAAAATGAACCGCAGGTCCCGAGCGAATCTGAAAATTCTGGGTTCATGCTCATACCTGGAGGATACTGCTAACGTTGAAGAACTATGGATCGTGTTTGGATTTTTCTAGTTCTGCGCTCGAAATTGAGACTTTAAAAACTGTAATTATTCTGTACGCGATTGCTCAATTGCATGCTGACTAATGAGGGGAAATAAAACATGAAATCAACCTTAATTTTCAATCGGGTCTTTTATCATATATTTTTACTGCCGAAACTTAAAGGTTGTAAAATAAAAAGACCCGTATGTTTCCATTTTTCGATCCGTCAATTAGTTCTCGAGTCATAAGTGGCGAAAAATTGATGTTTTTAACCCTTTTGGAAAAGTGGGAGTGCATGCGACCTCTTACATCATCTACTTCATCCAATAACAACTGAGCCCGCGAAGCAACTTCGCCTTATCGCAATGGGGGGACACAGCTGACTTCCAACAGGCGCGGTTGCGACAGGACCTGTGAGAGCAGACCTTCCGAGCACCCCCTCCACTCCCTTCCCTTCCACTAAAATAAGTTAAGAACAGAAGGAAAATGACGTCAATGATATCAAAGCAGTTTCTTCGTTGGGCGTCACCTTTTGCTTATTTTAATATTTGATTTATGAGTAAATGGCTCTGGTTACAAGATTAATTTTTTCACTAAAATTCATTTTTTGTTTCCATCTAACGATTCGTATACAAAATAGCTATTTCGGTTCCAAGCAAACGCCCCCAAACAAATGAACCTGACAAAGTGCTCCATCTAAAGGTTGAACTTACTAACTGTCAAAATTTCTTCATTAACCTGTATGTTTGCTCGAGAAAACCATTTGCACCCAAATTTTGGCTAGGTTAAGCGCTTATAAAGGATTCCTTAGATAAGATCAATTTAGTTGCACAAATATGGCTCCCGTTGTGTATTAACACTGATATTAATATTGTATCAACGCCAATAAAGCGAGGAGAATTTTCTGTTTCCAACTATGAACTGATTACTAAATAATAATGTAGACTTAAAAGATAATAGAATATGTTTTCCACGGTTCTCCAAACTTCCATGCTCAATATTCCCTTCAGTTTGGAGCAATTCCTCTTATCAAGAAATACATTTGGTGATACGAATTAGTGCCATTGCACTATTTATTTAGCATAATGATTTCAGCAGTTTAATTAAAAATTTTCGCAGTTTACCCTCAATCTCGATCACTCTTGAATCTCGTAATTCTAACCGATACGGGCATGATGCATAGGATACAAATGGTTCCCCACCGTTCTCGTTCATGACGAATCATTTCGTATTCTACGAAAAGAATTCTCATTCGTAAATACTCTTTATGTTAAAGTTATTCCCTACACACAAGGACACGGCTTTTTGGCAGTATCTCGAATTCTGATAAAAAGTGAAAGGGAGGTATTTCTCAAAATACGATTTACCAATCGTTCACCTTATGCAACTTCAGGGTCACAAGGCTTCAAAATATAACATTTGAGCACTCCTAAGCGATACCCTGCAAGCCAGCGCGAGGGTGTGTGACAGGTAGTGAAGATCACCAAACATGCTCTACTGACATGCGACTAAGGTACTACATGGAAGCATGCTAATAATAGGGTCACGTGTTGCTAGATGGTTAGTATCTACATAGTAATAAAGGGTTTTATTGCCTGTACATGTATCATACACTACAGTCTACTCCATAACATTTCGCCTACCTATCCCTTTACTATGCTGCCTATTGTATTCTCCAATAGTATGGGGGAAAATGGCATTTTAAATCTATCGGCAAGACAATCTATATCTCTTATCTTATGTATCTGATCGAATCTAGCATAATACGCTGGTGTTTTTAATATATAACTAACACCTTCAGTATAGCTATCCGTTTTAAATATCTGTTATAGATTCAATCTGCACTTTAACCTATGATCTGATATCCTAAATTCCCAACCCTAATTCTTCTATTATTTTCATACACTACTAAACGAATCGTAACACCTTCTAACAAACCTAGCTGCTCTACGATGCACACTGTCTACCTCTCTGATCAAACCTAATCCATTCGGTTAACACACACACGCTACATATTTAAGGTGGGGCCAAACCAGTGAAAACTAACATCGCCCATTTGTCTTCTCACCACATTTCTCAAATATTCTTTTAATAAACCCTAGCTTTCTCCTCGCTCGGCCGCATATACCCGGATGAGTCTTCCCCACGATAAATAATACACAGTCTTCCCCCAAGTAAGTGCGTTATATTTGGCCATGGGTTAGGGCAGGGGTGGCCAAACGCATCAAGGAGCCACTCTAAAATTCCGAAAACCTCGGAAATATTGAGCCTGTGACGTCAACCCCTCGCGGGAACCAATTGTTTGCATGCCAAAATTGGGACTCCAAGGATGTTTGCCTCAATAAGTCCCAATTTTGGGATGCTAAACGAAAATGAAACTATACAAATTGGCAAAGGCGGACCCACGCTATGGTCATCGAGCATTCTGGAGTAGAATACACTGCGTGGAAGTGAATAAATACTGAGTCACTCCCCTTATCGTTCCACACCTACGACCATGCATTCAATATAACAAAAGCAACTGTAAGCTTTCTCCAATGGAAATATGATTTACATTACTTGAGGCAAAATTTCTTTGCGTGCTTTTGAAAAAATTACTTTGAGTGCTAAGCTGAAACAGAAATGTTGGGAAAAACTTTAACTAGCAATCTATCGATTTACGCTATGATAAATCTCATGAAATTTATTGCGAGGTAGGAAGAATGTTCTATCTGAACGTCTTTGAAAAACTGTACTTGCAGCAAATATTAATGAAATAATCATTTTCGAGTAAATATCATACCGTGACTTTCATCATTTAATGGCACAAAATTTCGCGATACATCGCCAATGAACGTGTCTTCTTTCGGACAATCACCCGCGTAAGTTTTTTTTTTAAACCTACGTTTCATCTACTATGCCGGATGCCTCCACAGGGTTCAAGCTCGTTTGTCAAAAAGGCAATCGAGCACTAACCCTGAGGTGGTCTCCGAAATAGGAGAGGGAACGTTGGCTTTTAGATTGAACAACGCGGAGGATAATTCGAAATACGACACGTCCTTCCATCATTAACTTATTTGGGATTATTAATTCTTTTTTTTCTTTCCCTTTCCATTTACTTAGTAATCCTTTGGTGTCTCTTTCCAGGCGATGTACGGCTACGCGATGCCAGCCCTGCTGGCGGTGACCGTGGTGGCCAACACGCTTATCGTAGTGGTGCTCTCGAAAAGGCACATGAGGACACCCACAAACGCCCTGCTAATGGCCATGGCTCTGTGTGACATGCTGACCTTGCTCTTTCCGGCGCCCTGGCTCTTCTACATGTACACCTTTGGCAATCACTGGAGGCCGCTGTTTCCGGTGGCCGCGTGCTACGCGTGGCACCTCATGAACGAGGTAAGTCGGAATGGGAAGAGCCCTCTCGTTTGCAGTCTATATGCCATGCTTGACCGCTATAAATGGCCATCATCACGCATAAGAACGAAGGGGTCATCAGATTTCAGAGTGGACCCGGATGAAATATAGGATTAGGTCCTGCACTCTACCTCTCCATTGTAAAGAGCACTGTGAGGTGTATGTTGAAATGAAAGAGATAATACTAAATTTTGCTTGAAAGTACATCTTTAACATTGACGAAATGACGACTAGCCATTTCTTCCAATCCTTTAAGTTGGTATAATTTAAAACTATGTAATAAACGAAAATGAATTTGGAATTTAAAAAAATCAAATTCGGAAAAGCGTGCTTTCCTTAGCCAATACCATTGTGACCTCTAGCTTCTGAATACATCACAGTTTAGTGAAAATTAAATTCTCACTGATTAAAAGGTTTACTCTATTAATGGTATTATTTTAAATTTAGATTAGGGTATGATTAACTAGCGTTCCAGCGCGCAATTCTTCAGATAACCCTTACCAGACATTATTTTAAATTTTGAGAAATTGGTATAATTATTTTTCAAGATATAATTGGCTAAGGAATGCACGCTTTCCCGAATTCGAAGTTTCTTTTTATTTCAAATTAATTTTCGTTTATTACTTAATTTTAAATTATACCACCTTAAACCCATAGCATAATGGTTGATTCAAATTTGGTGAGTAAAAAAACTTTAGCACTTTTCCACAATATATTAAAAATTATAAAATTGCACAACACGTGTTTCGGCTTCGTAAGCCGAAACACGTGTTGTGCAATTTTATATTTTTTAATATATTGTGAAAAAGTGCTTAAGTGTTTTTACTCACCTAATATATCTCACTACCACTACGTGACGCCTGAAACAGTGAACAGTTGATTCAAATATTATATTCACCGTCACATAGAAGAGTTAAATTATTTCTAGTTGAAATATCCTCCCTCTAATAGTTACGAATTCACGTATAAGTATTGAGAAATGAAAATGGGAGAAAATGGCAATTTTAGTTATGGAAAGTCACGACCTTACGCACTTCGGCATTAAAGTAAACTTATTGAATACAACATTTTGATAAAACTAATCTCTAATTTCTATCACAGCAAATGATAAAACAAAGAATTCCATGCATGTCCTAGATTAAAATTTTTTATGACCTATCAAGACTCAATTGTACCATTCGTACCTTAAAATTTTCAGAAGAAGCACTACTTGAATGCTCGTTAAAGCATATTACATAAGGTTAAGGCGAGTCCAATAAACTGTTCAGATTGTAATGTGATATTTCTCTCAGACTTTCATCTATTACATAAAAAATCTCCTAAGTCATTAAATGTATTTTTTCTCCGTCTATTCATCAGAGAATCGAGCAGTATCCTGATTCTTCTACGCAAAATCAGAAGACTACCTTATTTACAAATAACAAACATTAAGTATTGATTTTTAAACCTTTTCTCCAATCCATCAAATTATTGGATAAAGCTTTGGGGATGAATCATGGTTTACACCGTTGGATACAATAGTTAAAGGATTTACATTTAAGTCTCTATTTAATAAGTTCACATATTCAATCCGTGAAAGAAAAATCCGATTTCAATTAGCAGGACAGCATTCATGAAAATATCCATCTGGAAAATGAAATAATTTTATTGTTTAAAAATAATCTATTCTCAACTAAATCCGGAATATCCGATGTCTCGCCGTCTCACATGCAGTGAAATCCGATAAGCCTCACTTATGATGAAACCGCATGCGCGAGTAAAAATATTCATCATGAATCGTTTACTAAATGGCAACGGCAAAAACAACAGAGTTTAACTTAGTAAGTGTCAAAACAATTCCCTCATAAAATCAGTTGTAAGTATTATTCAACCGTGAGATTTTACCGTAGAGCCCGTAGAGTAACCAGTCTTCCCAAGCACGTGGGACAATATTAAGGGAAAAATAAGTTGCATAACTTTTTAACTATCTATTTTTTTAAAGGATCTGGTATCCTTAGCAGATATCTGCGGAAAAATACACAAGAAAATTTCCTAATTTTATCCATCACAAAGAATATATGTATAAGGAATAATTTATTTTTATTATCCTGGCGGGTATGCAGCACACACTGTTGAACTCTAATGCGTTTTGCCTATAGCTCATTTGTCGTACACTGTGCCAATGCTCCTAATTGTTCGTACTTGCCGGTAGCTACGCAATATTCAAACAAAACTAGAATACAAAAAGACTCATTGATTCCCCTTCCGTTAGATTGAATCTTATATTGCACATGTCACCATCGTCTAACATTTCTTTCAAAATTCACTACAAGGGTTTCCATTTAATGCCTTACCAATAACAAAATCAAAGCTTCTTCATCGCTACAATATCTGTAAAATCCCTGAGTTGCAATAATCAATGTGGAAAAATATGAATCTGGATAAAAAAATTTCAAAGTTTTACGATCCATATTATGCCAATAAGTGTCATTCTGAGGCGTTCAACATTCTTACTAGCTAATTAATTTTTTTTCTTTCTCCACAAAACAATAAAACACTTGAAATACGACATAAAAGTAGCTTCGTATGAACGGGTAGTAAATTATAGCCTCCAATACAAATCATATAGACTGAATTTTGCTCGATGTACTCATTGTCAATGTATTCATATTTTCATGACGGTGCATTATGCCCGGCTCATAAATTTCGAAGCAATGGTCATTTAAGGAGAATATTAGAAGCTTCCTAACAGTTCGGTGCATCTCTGATTTAATTCTTGTGGACTGATAGTATTATTTCAATATGAACTTCATTTAAAAAAGAGTGCTATAAGTAAACCTTTGGGCTGGTAATTTTCTAAGAATGGAATGTCGTAAAATCATGCCTTCCTTCAAGTTGTTTATTACTAACAATCAGTGATATCAACTTAACAAATGAAGAAAGAAATTCAAAATTTTCAAACCAACTTCAGCAAAGATTAAAAAACACTTGAAAATATTTTAATTGATATTTTTATCGTCATATATTACACGTGGTTCACCATAAATATTTCATACTTTTCAACGTGCTTATACTCATCATGCACAAGTACATTTTCTTTCAAATGATGGAAACATTCCTCGAAGATCAACCAAAACTATACAAGGATGCTTTTTCGTTTTCAAACCGTCCCTATGCTAAAAAAAACTCTGTAAGAGCAAGGTTTCAAGTTCCAAACTCTACCATTAAAGTGAAGGGTGAAAGTGAAGAGAAGTGATAGCTTCAAAGCAAACGCTTCTACTCCCGAATAAAACATTAGCTATCCGAAAAATATCTTCCGGACGGATAAAAGAGCTTTCAGTCTAGAATTCAAAGCAATACCCGCGGCAAAAATCACATTAATATCCACTGCCTGCTCACACTGAAGCTAACCAATTGAGGATAAAAGTTCTCCATCAACTTTTTTAACACCCAAAAAACCCTCGTTAATTAACGTCACTGACTGACCAGCATTCGTTTGCCCTGGTCACACATCAATAGGGATACGAATTTCGTTTATTGCTACGCGTAGATGGAAAAGATGGTGGGAGAAGGAACAGGAGAGAGTTGAGTGAGGAGGAAGAGAAGACTTTATAAAAAAAAAAGGAAATCCGAGCTTCACAATTTCCCTTACGCCAGAAGCGAGATGGAGATGGGGAAGAACATTTTTTTAATGCGGAAGGGAATGAATACCTGGGGTTACGCCGTGAAAAAATTGAGAGGCCAAAAATATAAGAGTAAATCCACGCCGGGTCTTCATCAAAAGGTTTACCACAAGACAAAGCCACTCTAATGGCCTCGATCGATACGATAATATTACTCAACCCCGCTTACCCTCACGTTATCGCCATTGGGATGATTCCAGCACCTCGTTTGGCTCTTTTTTTACTATGCCCTCCGGGGTTACATGACAAGGACTGAGAGGGATGTTTTCCCCTTCCCTTCCTTTCTCATGAATCTCAGCCGCGCTTAATTTCTCCCTCCTCCATCCCCAACCTCATAACTCCATTATAAAGAACGGTTATTCCTCTGCGTGTATCACCTAGCAGGAAGCTCACACCCTTGTTCCGCGTGATCATGAATAACAGTCTCAGCATCATGAGCAGGATGTGGAGAAAACAAACAAGGAAAACTCATGCACAACAGTGAGGGAGATGTAACAATGGATAATAATCCCTTTTCCGCGGTATACCAGGTTTTTTAGTTGACTCAAAAATATTGTGAGTAATAACAGTTAGTAGGAAACGCCGACGTCATTATCAATTAGTACCTTTACAGTGAAAAACTAATGTGCCACTTTAATCCTTCCGTCATCAATCCTCAAATTGGTTTGACGCAGCTCTCCACTGAGTTCTTCCGTAATCCTTCCGTAAAAACTTAATATGGGTTGGTGTGGTAGCTATGGTGCTGGCTTTTTACCCTGAGGTTCTCGGGTTGAATCCCAGGAAAAGGATAGATTTTCCATTGGTATTCCGATCCCCAATTTAGTCCTTCGTGCAGAGCACTACATATTAAAAACACCGTCCGTCGGATGGAACCCTGAGCCGTGTACCTCCAGGCGTCTTTTGTTAAGACTAATGACGACAACGGGTTTCGATCCGCCCTTTCTCCGCTCTCTAACATAATTCTAACTCTCTCCAGTTACCGCATGTCCTAAATAGCGCAAATTGCCTTAGCTGTCGGGTGCCTCCCACGAAGAACTGAAAAGCTCAACGTTTCCGAAAGGATTAAAAACATCAGTTTTTCGACGCTTATAACTCGAGAACTAATTGACGGATCGACAACGGAAAAATAAGGGTATTTTTATTTTACAAATTCGATCAGATACGGCAATAAAAATATGGTAAACGACCCCATTGAGATCAACAAAATGCCGAATGGCAGTAACGGAGAAGATAGCTACGCAAAGCCTAGGGTATGGAAACTCAGTTCAACAATGAAACTGAAACGACGATTTGCGAGCCCAATTGACCATACGGGAGGAATATGTGTGACAAGTGATAACCACTATCGGGAAACTGGACCATAAGGAATAACGCCAGTGAAAATGAAGTCCCAGCAATATGAGGCAATGTTGGAGACACTCAAATCTAACTTCAAGCGGAACGCACTGGTGCATAAGAAAGGAGTGTTAAATCCGGTGACATGACCGGAATGTACACCACAGAATCCCAGTCGTGTACGCTATATCGAGCGAAATAAATGAGAATTAAACTCTTCGAACTAACGTCCACTACTAACTGTACACGTTAAAGAACACATATGGTAACTGGTGAACAGAAAGTTTTACTGAGAAACTTCTAGGGATAGATGGCTATCGCGGTCATTGCACCACGTACCACCCATGACAGCTGCAGTCATTTTTTTGTTTCACTAACGTTCCAAAAGCTCGGAATCCTCCAGCACTTCCAGGAATAGCTTTCACGAAATGAGTAAAGTCCCCGCCACTGAAGCAATTACGGTACACCGCCATTCTCTTTAGCGCGGCTCTCACACACGAGGTGAATCGATTGAAATCGTACCGTTTGCCACCCTCCTCAATCGATTCACGCGCCCATTGGTCGTCACGCAGATGCCCATCTGCATTCGGCGAGGGCATACTTTCTCCCAAAACTAACGTAAACCCAGAGTTCAATTACCGTAATCCCTCCCCAAACCTCCTAAAGCGAAAATACCTGCACTCTCATGGTGCGTATTGCTGCGAGGGAAATTTCATATGGTTGAACTTTACCCGGCACATCACGCCCGTCAGAGTACCTGGATCGGAAACTCGTTGGCTTTGCAGCCCGGGTGGCGGGTTCGAATCCCGCCTTAGGCATGGCTATTGCGTTTGTCTTAAGGTTAAGGTTGGTATTGAGGTAAAATAGACGTCAGCAATTGGAGCCACTAAATCATAATTCCACAAATGGAATTCAATTCTGTCGAGAGCCCGACGAGGGGTTCTAGTCAACATAGAAAATACAACCATGTTTTGGCCTGACTGTGGGTAACCAATGGCAATTATGGCTAATAAAAACTTCCTATTATGGCCCAATGGAGTTTTTTTCTCGGTTTACATCATAGGGCTAGCCAAATTGATGCCTAAGTATGACCAGAACCACCAAGAAGTGAGTTGTTTGATTTCTAGATATTTGGTCTCTTCTTAAAAAATGCAATGGGTATGAGATGAAAAAATACTCTGCTGCAATAATGTGGCTTTTTTGTATTGGTGAAACATATACATAGAAACATATACACGCTCATAAATATCTAAAATAAAATTAATTCTTTTTTTTTTGCTATTTATAGCCCAGCACTTTTTTTCATTGATGATTAACACCCTTTTGAGTAAATGAAAATAAATTTGATTACCGATGTTATTGGGAATATTCTATGCTTTGATCCAGAGGTTCTTTGAAAAATAAATTGAGTGACATGTGACTTCCGAAGAGTTTGTGTTATACAAACTACCGCGACCAAAGAGGTATCATTTATTTAATGCCAAGAGGTAGCATACAAGTTTTGAATCAAATATTTTGAATAAAATACAGGCAGTACGTGAATAATATCCCTTTAGTGGAAGTTCGACTCTATTTTTAGGACTTCGAAAGGTGTTTTCAGTCTTTTAAATCGGTAAGCGAGATTGAGAACGAGTAATGAACCGGTGCATGAAAAATTTACATTCCCAATTATGGCGCCAGCTTTTAGAACTATCGATAGGAGCTACGTCTCAAGCACTGTTACGGTCCATCAAGAAAGGCACCCGTAAGGTTGAACTGGACTCCAAGAAAGCTACTGTCAACGAGAACAGATCCTATAAATTATTGCAGCTCTAAATGGCTATCGAGGTCGTTGAAAATAGCCAAAGGTAAAAGGTTTCCCTGCTTCACTGCCAAACGATGGTAATATATTAAGCTTTTACGGAAAGTTGCTCTAACCATAGTGAAAGTTATTTGGAAAGACCTTACATTTATTTCCAGTACATTTGTGGTCGCCAACGTGACATTCAATTCCGAATTTTTGAATGCTGAGTTTTTCAGCCCCAAATTTAATATCCACCTATTACAAAATCCTATGATGATACTAAAAGTGTCACTGGCTATTGGAAGAGCTTGATTATGGAACCCTATAGACTAGATAGTTGCTCGCAATATCAAAGTTAATTGAAATTTTCAAATCACAAAAGCTCAAGGCTGACATTGGAGACATATATACATACCCCCCACCCCCTCATAATACACTAGCACGACGGACAGAAGCGACAATTGAGAGATGCACTGTCAGACCGACGGGCACAAGAGCTTATTTTTCTCACGCACAATACACGACCGACAAAGGACAATTCTTCCAAACACATTACACGTCATTATAAATTAAGAAAATTTTCTTCGTCTAAAAGTCAACTTCAGGAATGGTGACCAACCAGCCCCTGCTACACGCTATTTCAGATGCTCAAAGGGTAAACTGAAGATGCTCACTAATATGACATTTATCAAATGGTTGTAACAGAACCATTTTAAGTTCGAAATGAGAGATTAAAAAGAAAAATGGAATAGAAATAGGGGTCGTTCGCACGGTAAAATGTAGAGATAGATATCCATGATTATAACCTCTATCAAATGGTTTTAAAAGCATCATGTCAAGTAGGAAAGGAAAGGTGATAAATGGACGGAAAAATGGAATAGAAAAGCTGAGTGAATAAAAGGGAGGCACTGAATACACTCATTTAACTCAACTTCAGTATGAATACTGTGTTTTTGTCTCATTTATATGTTTCCCTTTTTCTTCCCACGGCATGGTTGGCAGGTGATTCCCGCCCTGTTCCACACGGCCTCGGTGTGGTTAACGCTGGCGCTCGCGGCTCAGCGCTACATATGCGTGTGCCACGCTGCCACGGCACGGTCGTGGTGCACGATGACGACGGCCAGGCGGGGGGTGGTCGCCATAGCGGCGGCAGCTGCCCTCCACCAGTCGACGAGGTTCATGGACAGACAATACGAGCCCATGGATATACATTGGAATGGACATAAAGCTCAGGTATGTGGAGACGGCCGACTATACCTATTAACATACGCTTCCAACAGAGCAAAAACAAACCTTTTTATTCTTTAGCAAGAATCATGACATACGCTGCACATATCTACAACTCAGCACTTAAGACAATCGCAACTGGATCCAATCTATGGCATAATTGTGGAAACAGAGCTTAATTCTTTCCGGCCGTGTTAGTGATCCGGTAACGCGCAGATTTGGTAACCGAAAGGTCGCCTTCGTTCCAACCTCAATTATGGATTGATTATTTCTTAGATTTTGCCTTAGGAGTGGCACCTCAGTGTAGATGGTGCGACTTTCCCACAGCGTTTGGAGCACCTTAAGCCCACATCTACCACTATTAAATGCAAGATCTTTCAACTTGAACCCAAGTCATCTACTATTAAATCTAAGTTCTTTCATGCCCTTTTACTGCCAGTGGGCCGATATATCGGCCCTCTATGGTTGTGCGAAAACTGCTAAAGCCGTATCCGCCCACCTACAATGCATATTTGTAATATTATATTTCCTTAAAATCAGAGATATCATAAATGATTTTTTCATTCTCATAAAAAGTGAAAATGTCGTGAACATTGAGACAAATACGTAATTCATATAATAAAATTTAGTGTTTCAAATATATATATAATTCATAATGTAAAGATTTTCACGGAAACATGCTTGGCAGTTTTCGCACAGTCTACCCAAAAGGGGCTGTCAGTAAAAGGGTTAAACTAATGCCTACAACCTACTTTCAAACCACTTTCCCTATTTCATACTTTATTTCTTAACGCCTACCAGCTCCGATGGTGTGGTAGCTTACTGTGGTGCAGCGTTGAGCTACTGATTGTAGAAACCGGGTTCAAACCCAAGAGATGACTGGGGCACGTCCAGCTATACCGAATCAGTGTTTTCATAGCACCAAATATTTATGGGTGGTTCAGGGATAAAAATTGGATCTCCCATGTCCTCACCCTGGAATGCTTTCAATCAACCCTGAATGACCCTGAATGAATTTACGCGCCATTAGGCTTAGTATTAGGAGAACTCTACCCTGGCCAAACAATCCGAATTTCAAATCGAGAATTATGGGCATCCGCCGGGTTCCACGTAACCCAATCTTTGATCCTCTCATAATTTCCCTCTTTAGTTAGGTCTCTGCATAATTTTGCCTGCATTTCGTTGAAATCAATGAACAGTGAGGAACAAAGTGTGAAGTGTGTATAACGTACATTACGAAACAGTGTCGGGTAAAGTATTGCCTATAAGGCTCTAAGATTGCATAGCATTTTACACCATATACTTTAGCCATCTCGTAATATTGGCATTACTTGCTCTAAACGTTCTAATCTGCTACTTGAAGTGTTTAAGGATAATTCTCACCAAACAGACCGCCGATTATATTTGTTGCTTACAGCTCCTTTTCCATGCGTAAATTATATTTTTTTTGCAATTCACCCATATCATGTTGGATTCTCTTTATTTTTCTGCCTCGAGACACTTATCGGGCAAATCCTATAGATCATCAATATCATCATCGGTCAACAATCCTAGGGTTGGTTTGACGCAGCCCTCCAACTCGATTCTTCCATCGGCCAACCTCATCATATTGACGTAGCTTCTCTCTTTTACATCCTTCACAACTTGCTCCATATACCTCATACGAGGCCTGGCTTTTCCATTCTTCCCGTTCACTTTTCCCTCGACGATTGTCTTCATCGGGTAATCGTGTCTTAGGATGCGGCCTATTAAGTTGTTCCGTCTTGGTAATAATAGTGAATATCCTATAGATATTAATTATCATTACTAGGTATTCAGTTTTCATTACATTATTATGTGTCCTCCGCTCCTAATAGGTTTTGTACTACTAAACCTTCAAATGGACATAAAATCCGTAGTTCCATTCACATAAACCTCATCAACCTCCCGTGTTTAAATGTTATTGTTTGCCCTCCAAAGATAAGGTTTATTAGGTCTGCTTAAGAATTATTGGCGTTCCAAAATGACTATAGTCTTACTTTATTTGGTAACTATTCTCTTATTAACTAATTTTTGACACACTTTATGTAGCAATATATTCGATAACCACCAGATTACCGTTAAGTCTATATAATATGACGGATAAGGTTATCCAGTTATTATAAATCCGGGCCAAATGGTCTTCAGGGCGCAATGGAAGTAGCTGAGAACGAGAAATTTATGACTCGAAGCAAATATACACCCCATGATTTCACATTAAAAATCGCACTGTAGCATGTTTCTTTATGGCAGTGAAGGAGCATAGGCAATAGGAGCAGCAGAAAAGTCAAGGCTGGAAGCGGTCGAAATGTGGTACTACAGAATAGTGATGAAGATTAAATGGATCATCCGAGTGACAAAAGATGAAGTGCGAAGAAGATTGGGAGAAAATAGAAGTCTTCTGAGACTAAGAAGAATACGGGACAACCTAATCACCCATATCATGAGATATGATGGCCTGATGAAGACACTCGTCGAAGGACATGTGGACGGGAATAATCGCAAAGTAAGAGCTCGCATGAGATGCATGAAGCAAGTGATGAAGGGTGTGAAAGAGAATAATTACGTAAGTATGAAAAGGTTAGCTGATAGGAGATTTGAGTGGAGAGATGCTACAAACCAATCTAAGGATTGTTGATTGATGATGAAGGCAGAATACCATAAAATAATCCACGTGTGAGTTACCTTAGCTGCATTCGGCTTCGTTTGGAATAGAGTGGCAGCAATTGCTAGAAGACTTGCATTCAATTGCCAGGGAATGGGTTGGAATCCCGACAATAGAGGATTCTCAGTAAAATACCGACAGCAATCTACTATGACTGTTTGCATAGCACTTGAAATTCAGTGCCTCCCGGTCGTTGGCTGGGGCGTTGAACTCTGGATCCGTTTGTGTCTTACCACGAAAGCAGACTAACCCCGATACGAGGCTAGCCTCCTCCACGCTTTACTATGCTCAGTATAACGCTCAACTGTAGCCATTTACCCTTCTCTGTACACAATGAATCAAATTTCCATGTAATTCGCTCATCTTTCCAAAACAACTTCTTCCATTACTACAACCATCAATTTCATCCTTTGCATACACCTCAAAAAAATATTTTACGACCAAACATTTTTACAGTTGGTAATGGGTAGTGACACCACCAGCAAAATAATATCTTCTATAATATTAAAAGAGAAGTCTTACGGGCTTCATGTTTTCGTTCAACATTTAAAAGCAGCGCTCATCTCATTTCAGAACTAGGAGTGGGAACTAACGTGTAACTTGGTAAACCATTAAATTGTAGTCAACACGGACTACATTTTACCCTAGTAGTCCTGCGTTTTACCTATGAGCTTTTACGTACCCATAAGAATATACGTTAAAGTCGGGGTTTTCCCACAAGGAACATTACATCCTTTCCAATTAAATTATCCTTTATTAATCGGAAAGCACCGAACACGAAGCACAAATAATAGAATATATAAATAAATTATTTTTATCATGAAATATAGTTTTCCATCCCAATCGCGAAAACTTTGATAAAATATACCGATGATTGATAAAATTTGGCTGTCTTAAAAAAATGTCTCCCTTACGATCTAAGGCTATTTAATTGTTGATTCTCATAAAAATACATGGAGAAGATCATATTCATATAAAAAATGAATGGGAACTAAGTACCTAGATAACTCCACAATAAAAGTATTCGTAAACTAATTTTAGAGTGAGCGTTGGGAAAGGTTTCGGAGCCGGGTCACCATAGCAGGCCGTGGGAGCAAAGACTCCCATAGTTTATCGATATATCATTTCGAGAATATATTTATGAAACTTCCTACTCTGTGCACGATCGTTCGCAAACCATAAAGCCGTTTACGCGTCCATCGCTTCATATCTGGGTCCTTACCTATTCAACGAAGGCTGGAGATTGTCAATCCTGGATTACGACATCTCGACGTCACAGACTCGATAAGTTCCGATTTTGGCATGCAAACAATTGAGTTCGTGCGCGGCGTTGACGTCACAACTTCGCAATTGCCGGGATTTGAGAATTTAGCCGTAATTGATTACGATTGGCCATTCCGTCGCAAACACGGGACCGATTTCAAGAAGAAACTTCCCTGAAGTAAGAAACTCTATTGAAAAGCCATTGTTCTTAATTGTGTAAGTACATCTATACCTCCAAAAAGTGAATTATCCATACATCTATTTGGAAAAATACCATCCTACCATTTTCCATAAATTATATGACCCAGTTTACCGGCAGTGTCTTTGTGAGGAGGAAATGAACGTATAATATATTAAACCATGACAAGCGTTTCGACTAAGAATACGTCTATTGTCCCTTTCTACTTCTGGAATCTCTGTTAAAAACATTCTTGTACCCCAAAACAAAAATCATACTTAACCAGACTTTCACCAAAAATTTATAAACGACAAGCTATTATAAAAATATAAACATCAAGTTGGTGGGATTAACGTTAAAAGAATTTATTTATACACTCAGAAAATTCCATTGCCACTTGTCACAAAACGTAATAGCTAGAGACGTAGGTTCTCCATTTGGTAGTGACAGCAATGCATAGCTTGTGAGATAAAATTAGTAACTCCAGACGCTGACGTCATAGCACGCACCGTAACAAGTTCTTCGTTTTGCATACGCAATATACATCGATATGAATAACACGAAACACACGAAAACTTGATTAGGAGTGTGAAAATTGGCTGAATAATTGAGAATTTTTTTAATTTCACCATTAATCAGAGTATCTCAATTTAAGAAATATCATGGCTTCTTTAAGCGAGACGAAAGGATAAGTAAAACGGAATTTTTAGCTAAAGTTAAACGAAAGTAACGAGCCAAAAAATTTAGGTGCATGCAATACAAATGACAGCCACGTGGTGTATCCTACTCATAAACTAGTTACATGCGGTCGTGGCTATTATATACACTTCTCCAGAATTTTTTCATTAGTTTCACCACATACCCTGAATAATCTAGATTGCGGTCCAAAACAAAGGAGAAACGACAAAAAATATATTAGATTGATGAACGACGAATGCATCCAACCGGACTTATATGGGAGACTTCGACCTTCGATCGTCATGCGAGCAAATGAGCTGTGCCTTAACATCGCTCGGGACCACTCGGGCGCCGCGGCAAAGACACGGAGAGTACCTTTCACTCGGTCTCGGATCAATTGATTTCGCGGGAGAACTGGAGTCGGGGGAACAAAATTCAACGTAGAGGATGTTCAGGCGCCGAAATGATAATTAACGGACACTGCAACAGAAGGCCAACGGACATTTGATGAGGACACACGATCCCACGTCCGTGCATATGTCCTCATCGTGAAGATCACGAAGAATTACCCCTGACACACACCTTTATGATGGCTTGGAGGGTATTACATAGACTTACATGATAGTAACCATCTATTTTGCAAACATCTCATAACCGCCTATTCAAAAACGGACAACTCATAACCGCAAATTTTCATCATCACCATTTTAAGTCGTTAGACTCATCACTGAGACCAGCGACCTCATCTATTAAGCGTTGCCGTAATTATTTGAATGGCAAGTGAAGAAAGATGCCTTGATATATTAAGCTCTTTGATAATGGACGTATTAATTCTTCTTCCGGTCCATTCCATGTGATAACTGAGACTGTTTTTAACATTCAATTACGAATTTGACTTTTCTTGTGCGGTCACATTCTAATTGGAAGTTTTGTCGAAAGTAGCCAATAATTTCAGGTCAGCACGAGAGAAGTCATTCTAGTTTACATTAATGTTGAGCACTAATTGTAAGATAAGGTCATAAAAAATGGATGGGTGTGACGGTTAGATTATTGGCTTCCGATAGATCCAGAGTTCGAATCTCAGTGGCGGCGGATTTGTTTTAGCACTCCCTACCTATATGCTGTGATGGAAGAGATTCTTCTTAGTTCAATACTCCGTTCGACGCATGGGACGGAAAACATTGGACCCCTAGGCACCTGTCATTAATCAACCCCCATCCCTTCCATTCCTATTCCAAACCTTTCCTCCCGGTCTGAAGCGCCTATTAGTGCGGAAACAAACTTGAAAACACCCATGAAAAGAGCAAGCTGATTCCGACACACACTCTCTTTACCCTTCCTCGCATAAACTTCCTAATATTCAGAACGGTGCAAAGGACCTTAATGGTCACCTCCCGTAATAACAACGTATGTTCATCTGCTGCGAAGATTACGTAACTGACAACAGATACTACTACTTCGTTATATCGTAAGAACTGGTAATCGAATAGAAATATTCGTTGTGCGGAGAATTTCAAAAGTAATCATTATAATATCGCACATTATATTCATCCAAGGTATTCATTATATTTTATTGAAATTAACTAAAAGCTTGTAAGCTATATATTGAGCGACTACTTCATTTTTTAGTCATGGCATACACAGGCTGAGTAGTACCTACGTAGGTCATGTTATAATCTTGTAATCTTGTAAGCTATCATAGTTTGGGAGAAATCTCCGCGAGAAAAAGAAGAAAAGTTTCCTCCTTATACAAGTTACTCAAGCTAACTACAGCTTGTTTTATAACGTACAGTTAAATATTGTAGCGAGATGACGGAGTTTTACGCGTATACGTTGTTACCAGAATTCCAATTTTGATAAAGTACGTCAGACTAGCCACAACCTATGTTAGATCATCACAAATGCTGTTAGATTCTATATAAATATAGCAGGATTTCGTTCCAATATAGTACACCAAGGATTATCTTTTGTTACTCAGGTTGTTTTGTTACCTACAGATCTAATAATGAAAATAAGGATAGGAATGCGTAAAATTTTGTGATTTACTAGGCACGTAAAGAGCTCATATCTTAATGAATAACAGCATTTCTCTTCGGGATTACACAGAAGCTCTTTATTAGGCATGGTATTCAATACACCATAAGGAGGAGAAGATCCTTATTGACTACTATATAATGCATGCAACGTAACAAATTTCCATGAACATAAATAAAAAGTCACTCTGCTGTCGAAATGTTCAAGTGAATTTAGACTCAACTAGAAAACTGCAAATAGTTCTACCTTTTCAACACGCTCCAGTTTGCAATATGAAGCGATAGGTAATATAGAGGCTGTCGTACTGATAATCGTGTACTGTGCAATATCACACAACAAAAAAAACGGGATTCCCAAAATATATCGAATGTAAACTGATAACACTGTCATGAGCTCTATTTCTCATGCAATATTTCCATTATTTTTTATGATTTTTTCTCGTGAGGAACGGCACAGAGTTCCTAGAAAATCTTATCTCCAACTTTAGAAGGACATAATAGCCTAATAAGAAAGACATTGAAGAAGGTGATTTTTTTAGAGTCACACGAGAAGGGACATATAAAGCATGAGGGAGGATTTAGTTAAAGAGTAAATGGTTCAATAAATTGGGAACGTTAAGTCAGCATGGAGAATAATGTCCCAACAGCATGCTGTAAAATGAAGATCATAAGCACGCGCTAACTAGTAAACAAGCCTTCCACGCTCATAGCGGAGGGTGGGAAATCCCGGGGCTCGTCATCTTGATGCCCCTGTTTTCATCCCTTCCCCTCAAGGCATCAGCATATACACGAAAACAAATGAAATCCCATCCGCGCGCGAACCGTCGTTTGTTTCCCGTCAGGACTCACGAGAGGAGCCGGCGACGCGAATGAAAAAAATATTTGCGCAGCGGAGAAAAACAAATGAAAAGATGAGGGCGAAAGGAAAGGGCAGTCCCTTCCCCATAGCCTTCTGATCCGGGCCACGCTAGCTAAGCAACGGCTCCCGAAGGTCCTCAATTTCGCTCCAAATCCATTTTTCACCCGTTTCTACCCTCATTGCCCTACCATCAACCCTCCCCGCTCCCCGCCTCGTTCCACGAAAAAATTCTCCCAGTCTCCGCGCCATTTACGCGTAATAAACACGCCTTCCTTCTTTTCTTTGCGAGTCCCTCTACACCTTGGAAAAGTAGCGGTTATTAGAGGGAGACGACAAGGGGACTCTGAAACCATCTGCGACCTAAGGATAGGTTTGCAGAACGGCATAATAAGGAACAACAGAGAGAGTACAGAGGGTAGATCACTTCCTCATCTTCTAAGACATCTGAGATAGCTATTAAAACATTGCAACTAATCCTCCTTAAGCATGTATTACATACATGTTTGGTGAAGATTAACCCCCTACCGGACACATTTATCGTGTCTAGCAGGGTGTTATGTAAATAAAGATATCTTTCTCTCCTGTCCACTTTTATTTTAATAGCGTTGATCTCTCTCTTAAAAATAAGATAGTACCTGAGAAGCATCAACAAACAATGACTATAATGTAACAGTCACCTAAACTTATTCACCAATTTGATGACGCATAGAGAAATTTGGGTGGAGCTAATAGATGAAATGCAAATTAAGAGTACTGAAACTCAATAAAAGTCCAGCCTGGATGGTAGATAACCGAGGATCGGGTTGGTGTGGCGGCTAGAGTACTGTCTTCCCATCCCGAGGACCCGGATTCGATCCCCGGTAGTGGCGGATTTTTCAGTGGCAAACCGGTCTCTACTTGAGAGCCTAGTGGAGGGCAATCAGGTACAGTACCCCGTCCATCAGATGGAGCCACCTATCCTAAAATGGCGTAAATGTCAGCCACCTCCCCTGAATAACCAACCAACCAACGGTAGATAACCATCAAATAATTTCATATTCTTAAAATCTTTTTCTTCTGATACTTCTCAGATTAATCATCTACAAGGGAGAGAATAGCAATTTTTCTGCGTCATTTTCTCTTAAAAATGGAAATGCACTATTTCCATAAATTTAGTGCCATTTACGATATCATTGGTATTTTCTCATCGTTCTTTGAATTGTGTAACCCCTCTTTCTCTTCACCAAAAATATCTCCCTTTAACAATTCTCCATCTAATTTTTATGAATAGGGTATTACTCACTATTCTAGATAATATTTTTTCCCCTAAAAGCCAATGTCTCAAAATCCTTGAGACAGCACACTACTCTATACTCGACTATACACAAATTTAAATTCAGACGAACATTGAAATGGGAGAATTCTTTGAATAAGATAACCGTGGTGGTCGTAATGGCCTCCCATCCCGATGGCTCGGGTTCGAATCTAGGCAGTGAAAGATATTTTTCATAAACAGTACTTATTTTAGTGCTAATTCGAGCTCAATGCTCCGTCCATCGGATGGGACGTTAAGCCGTGGTTCTCTTGGCTCCTTTCGCTATAAGAAGGCTAAAGTCGACTCCGGGTTTCTCTCCAACCTACCTCCTTACCCTTCCATTCTAATCCTTGCACCCTCCTCCCGAACTCATTAAGGACAAGTACAGACCTGAAGTCGCATATCACATGAGAAAGGTGGTCCACGGTTTAATGTTCTATCAGACGGTTGGGGCGATGCACTTAAAGTGCTTCCCACACAGCAATCAAGATGGGACTGGCATTCCAATGAAACATATGCCTCTGCGGGGAATTGAATCAGATCCCTGGGATGGAAAGCCAGAACTCTGGCCACCAATGTAATGAAGATAAATTATTAGAGGTACCATGGAGTACAGTAGTACATAGTTAATTTGAGGAGGAAACCAACAGGCAAAGTCATATTAAGCACTTTACCTGAAGTGCTTTCCGCACAGCACACAACCGATATACCGATGAAAAATATCTGCCGCTACCGGAATTCGAGCCACGGACCCTCGGAATAAGAAGGTCTGTTATATAGTCATCATACCAACCCGGAAATCGCGGAAGAGGTGCAACTGTACTAATTACCTAACTTACACTGGAAGGTACCGATGTTCAATACAAGGGAGTTAATGGCGGGTGTTAAACATCTTGACGCTTGGCACCGTAATTGGGTTTACGACAAGAGAAGGTACGTCTGGTTTGACTTCATAACTAACTGCACCTAAGCAAAGTGAAATTAGAAAAGGTGGGGAATTACGCATAGCGAGAGAACTGGAACTCTACCCCGAGTGAGGAGTCATTTCTCGGTTCGTTTGTCCTGGCACTGCTAGGAACTCCCACACAATCTGAAACTTCGTAACTGAGAATGCTCGCCCCAAAGCGCCCGAGAGAACTTAACACCGAAGGAAAACAATCAACGCGCAAAGGTAAATCGAGATTTTTTGGCAGAATAAGGAACAAGCGGTATTATCTTGCGGAAAACAAACTGAAGAGTATTTTTTTCCAAATCAAATTAAGTAGTTAGCAGCAGTAACTGGAGTACAGCTGTTATGTTATACATATTATTTATCAGTACGTTCACGGAACACGGATAAATTCAGAGTAGTTATATAAAGATACAGTTGTTTGGGCGTGAGCCTGCAAGCACGACTACTCAAAACTTTCAAAAGAACAGCACTTTTCCTTCCTCCAAAATGTCCTTTCGTTGATTTGTACAGCATGGTTTTTTTTCAGAGGAAGAAACGTTTATAACCACGAAAAAACAAAGGATGCCTACTTATTCCTAATTTGGAACAAAATTTGAAGCTAAAATTTGTAATATAGTATTATAAACTACTTGCTATGAGTTATAATTTATCAAAGTCAAAATATGATATAAAATATAGATGGAAAGTTTAAATATCGTTATTCCCTATATTTTTGATAGCAAAAGAATATCACTATTTGTCGGTAACTAAACAGAGCATTTAAATTGGATTCGTACAAGTAGGAAATATAAATTAGGTATATTTTTTTCTAAAATCAGTAAACAGACGTTTGTCACACGTTTTTCAATAGGTAATGTGTAAGCTATTTTATTATGTGTGATTTTGACCCACATTGCTCGACCTATTAGTCCCGGACTATACTACGAAAATGACCATAGAGTCATCTTTTCGTATGTATGTAAGCTTTACAACGATTTGCAAATATATATTCCTTGCTTTAATAAAAAAGGATGAAGAATTGCATAAAAACAAGATACCGAGAAAGTTTATTATCATAACTACAAATATTTTTATCTATCTTTCATATTAAAATAAAATTATCATATCAAATCTCTCTTTATATTTTTACCCGTTCCCTTTGTTCCTTCTAAACTGAATCCTTTTTTCTGCAGGCATCAAAATTTCGCATACTTTCACCGGTAGTTTTTACCGTTCAGCGGAATAAAATCCGTATTGGTCAAAAATAAAGTAAATACTTCCCCTAACGCTCCGAAATTTCTTTTCGCTTTGTACTTGGTTGCTGTAAATTGATACTCTGACTCTAGGCTAATCAGTGTCCTCCAGAAACAGTGAGCTCGGACACGAGCCTGAAGCTGCTCACCACGCAGACGCGAAAACATATCTACATCTACACGATACCCTGCAAGCCACCGCGAGGGTGTGTGGCAGGGGGTGAAGATCACCAAGCATGCACTACTAACATGCAAACAAGCAATTATAGTGTCTCATGCTATGCAAACATATCATCAAGCAAGAAAGGCAACACTTTCATTTAGTTTTGGACTTCAGCAAATTGATGGCCATAGCAGGTGTTTTCACATTGCATGGGATAATTTGTATTTACCTCGCAGGTGAAGAATGGAAATTCATAAACATTAATAGGCTTTGCTAGTGTTCCTTAACCATTAGTGAGTTTACCCCAGGCTTTGATGGCACTCTACAAGTCGAAAAGCTATCATAAAAGGCAAGTTTGGAATAACGTTGAAGGTGATGCATCATAAAAATCATGAAAGTCCACTGCATAAACCGATTAACTAATGAAGAGATTGGAGTAAGGGTTTTAAGTCGGGGAACAGAAGTAACGTAACATGCCAATTCTGAATAAAAGAGGGAACAATCCAACCGGTCATACTTTAAGCCACGATTGTTTCGTGAAGGCAATCGTGGAAGAAAAATTGAGTGTGGAGAATTTCAGAGATAGGACATGGATGTATAAATATAATGATTCATTCTTCATTACTCGCTGTAAACATATATAAAATAAGGGTGTAAAAGAGAAGAATTATATTACATTAAGAAGTTATTCAAGATAAGGAACTCATGGAGTTGCGTGAAACCAAACTGATGAAAGATCTTCTTTATATCATGCTTCAACGAAATGAGAGTCTCTGAACGATTTCTTTTCTGTTTTTCTTCGACTTATGACCTATTTGTAACTTAAAATCGTAGAATTGGCTATCACGAACTTGCATGTGAGATGCTGCAGGAAAGGGACAAGGAGAGCATCAATAAAATATCGAAGATAAGGTTGGTGTGAAAGGTGGAACCATTCCAGAATTCAAAATAAAAAAAGTTCACCTTATCCATAAACCTCTAGTTTTCCAAATAGGCGTGGTTTGACATTTCTGCCAAGAAAGTGCCACAATTTTTTACATTCGATAAATTCAGTAGTTTAAGCTTAAAATTTGTTTAAAGAAAAATTATTTTTAATAAATTACGTTATCACGTTTATAAAGTAGATATTATTAGCGGGTAAATTATTTGAGTATAATTATGCACGTATTTCAGGAAAGAATTGCGGTCTGTTAACTGACTTACCACCTGAATAAATGTTAGTTTTTTAATTTCGTATTGAAATCTGACAAAGCATTTTATGTCCATTGAAGTCAGGAGTCTGTATTAACTTGGATGCAGCCTGTAGTTTCTATTCTGCAGGTTACAGTCAGAAGTCTCTATTCACTTCAAAACGTTGATGAAGGTGGTTGTACCAGCGATATTTTCCTGCAATTAATACGTTTGAGGTTATCTCTTTCTGAGCCCGTACCTTTGCTTGTCATTACAGTGGCCACATTATATTAGTGTGCGCGTACATATATACATACATAAATATTTATATAAGGGACGCAATATATATATGTGCGATTCATCCCCACGCTCTCTCCACCCCGTCTCATTATTCCCGTCTCTCGCACAAAGGCCTCATTCAAGTCCCGAAGCTGAGTCGCCGTTCCCACCACTCCCCACGTCTTCCTCACGTCTCCCTTCTCTCCCTCTCCGTCATCAGCAACCCTCCCCCACCTTAACCCCTTCCTAAACACGTCCCTTCGTCTAGCCCTTGCCGTCATCTCTTCTCACCACCATCTTCTCTACACTTTGTGCACCCCCCCCCCCCCCCACCCGGTACAGTTGAGGGGAGAAGGGGTTCTCGCCCCTCTCGATCCCCCCCACACCCTGAGGATCTCCTCACGCACCCACGCAAGCAAGTCGCACCCCTCTCCTCTTTCTAGTAGGCCTCCTGTCTACCCTTCACCTCGTCCCATCCCCCCCCTACCCCCGCCGACACAGAAATAAACCTCTCCCATCTCTTCTTGTCAGCCGCCCTTCATCAATCATGCCTTGCGCGCACACAGCATTTTTCCTTCGCCCTCTTCTTTCTCCCCGATCTCTTCGCCTCTCCCTTTCGTTCGCTTTCTCTCCCACGCCTTCCTCTCCCAATTTCTATCATCCCTACGCTCTCCCCTCTTAAGGGATGGGGTTGATGTTGTGGCTAGAGTATCGCTTTCTCAAGGATTCTGGATCAAATCCCAACTGTGGTATTTGTTTCCCACCGTTATGCCAGTCCCTACATGAGTACTGATTGGAGATCTCTTCATGTTGTCATTTGGGATTAGTTTCGAAAGGAAAGCCGAGAACGTTACGAAGCCGGGACTTGAACTACGAAATTTGGAGGTCACTGGTTCAAGTCCAGGATGAGTCAAATTTTTTCCTCTTGTAATCTGGCTCTATTCCATCCTCACCATCACTTTGTTCGTCCTTTTATGCGTTGCCTATCCATTTTCCTTTTCCTATTCCTATTTCCTATCCTTGATATATTTTTATTCACCTAAGAGCGTTAACACATGCTTTAATGATTGTATATATACAATACACCCCACCCCGAGGGTCTTCATTCGAATCCAAACAATAGCAGAGAATTTTAATTGCTATTTTAATTGCTATGCTGGGGTATACCCCACTTGAGTGATGGCTGAGAGGAGGTCTTGAAGTGCAGTGAAGAGCCCGTCGGATGGGACACTAAGCGGTTGACCTCTTTGCGTCTCACGTCTCTAAGATGAGGCTAATGCTAACTCCGGATTTCTCTTCAACCATCCTCATCCCCAAAATATTCCGACCTCTATCCATAAACACACTTTTCATAGAATGGTGCCAATTACCTAATACGTTGGTCAACTCCCAGGATTATCTTAAAATTTCAAGTAAAACCTCCATGTTTTGTTAAACAAATTAAAATTGACGCATGGGTAGTTAAACGGTGGACTATTTACCGTTTAAAATTAACAAATTTTCGACGCCGGTTTCTCTCCAGCTATTAGAGTAGTATTTTATTTCGGAGAGTCTCCCGAAACTTATGTTATCGGTACCATTTACAATATGCAAGTACTTTATTAGAAGCGATAAATATCCAGGGTAGGGAGGAAAAGTAGAGAGAAACCGTACAAACCTGCACTTTGCAAAAGTCACCATGGGGTTAACGTCCCATCCGGAGTGTTGAATTAGAAGAGCACTCCGCAAGGTACTACACTACAGATCAGTATTGTATTGAAAAACTTGACATTGTAGGGACTCGAAGCATAACTTGGGATGGGGGAACAGAACTATGATCACCACACCAATGTACCCTAGCGATCCCAAATGGCGCAAATGAAATAAGCGGTCGGCCACTTCCCCAAAAAAAATTACTTCTGCTTCACCTTCCTCCTAAAACACAGGAATCTGCAAAATACTATCATGCTGTAACCAGCATCGCAAATTGAGAGTGGCGCAAATAGGAGGAAGGCGGTTTCACTTCGGGGGGTATTTAGAACGTCTGATTCCCACAAGAGTTTCATCAACCTTATCATCATAAGCAGAGATTAGGTACTTCAGAACTCGGCGGGTAGTTAGGCAATATCATCGCGCATTTACCGTAACCAACGGCAGTTACTAAATGTATGTTTCTTAATTGTGATTTACAATAAATTTTCAGCAAGTTTGGTAAAATTTCAACCACAAAGAAGTATATATTATTATCTATTTTTCCACCTAATAATTAATGAGTTCCAAATATATTGGCGCTGAAGCCGCGTCAGAATTTGCCAAATAGATGCTCGATTGTTGGCTTTGTATGAAAAACAGACATCTTGAATAAGGTGTGAATTTGCCGAAGGCATCAGTTTAATCGTTAATTTCGAGGATAGTATAGGAATGTATAGGAGGAGGTAATTGTATCCCAGCCTACGGGTGATAACGAAGCCATTATGGGGGTGCTTGGGAAGGATAAGGCTCCATCTACTTCGTAAAAATCACTACCTTTTTTAAGACCTCTTTTGGGGACTGCATGTGTATTAAAACATAAAGAACAATCAAATTGTCTCCAAATGTCATCGCAGCGATGTCAGTTTATCTTGTTAAAGACCTCGATGGTTTTTATAAGAAGGATAATACCTAATACATTCGGACACAGTGTTGCAAAACTCTCCCGGGATCACCGGTGAGATATTTTTGTACATTTTTTTAATATTGTCAGTTTTTTTTATTTCCGCTGAATTTCAACGCTATTCCAACTTCTACTTCTAACAAGCAGCGAAGCGAAAAACGCCAAATGTTCAGGGCAAATGTTTCATAGCAACATATCAATTTTGCGGTGACTTACATCGGATTTATGAATAAATATGAAATGATTGAAGGCAGTTGAATAAGTCATCATTCTAGCGTATATACAAATTTAAAAATGACTGGATTAAATACGAAGCGCGTATTTTACTCTATTACGATAAAAACATTCAGCAAAGTCTGTCAAATGATAACCTACTGATGTTTTTTGGGGAGTCGACCAACAACCACGGTCACTTGCACCATGAAGGATGGGTCGGTATTTGAGCAGGAGAAGGTTCTGCAAGAATGTGGAGGAAATGCGAAGGAAAATATGATGCCGACATTAGCCTATTCCTAATGAAAAACGCCAAGAGGGTTACAATTTAACATCCCATACGACGGATGAAATTCTGTACTCGAAGTGCTCCCCCCATAGCACTCAAATAGGAACCGTTATGCTGCATAAAAATATGCCACCACCGGAATTCAAAGCCAGGGCCTCGGGCGGAATTTTCTAGTCAATAGACCATTCAAATGATAACACATTACAAATGAAAATACAGTGTTATACATAAGAGAAGATAGGTGTGAAAGTTATTCCAATAGTCGCATCTGTTACATAAGTCATTTCTAAAGTATCCGCATCTCTATAAAAAGTTATCCAACCATTATGGACAACTTACAATGGAATTGCAAACTCAAAAAACTCCATCTTTCACAGAAAAGAAAAATTCTTAGAAAATAAAATTAATAAAATTATTTATTGGAAATGATAAGATTCCACATCAGGATAAATGTGGTAGATACATGATAAGGACTATAAAGAACAAAATATGGGTCCACGTAATAACTACCTAGTAGTTATTATGTGAAGGCGACACTCAGAAGCATTAAACAATGTTTAAGGTTAATGTACGTGGGGCTTTTAGGGAATGGAGGATGATAAGAAAACAGACGTTAGCATTGCCCAATGCCCAGCTCTTGTAGAAATGGGAAAAGGGGTTCATAGTTTTACGTCCCGTCCTACGAACAGAGAACAGCACATGAAGTGCTCTCCTTAATGTACTCAGGAAGGGAGCGGTATATTGCTAAAATTAATCTGCCACTATACGGGCTTGAACACTCGCTCTAGAGGTGGGAAACCAGTACCAAAGCCACCACAACAACCGCAATCCTTTCTTACCCATTAGTCCACTGATATTCCCTTAGATAGTTATTCCTAGCAAGATAATAGAAGAGGTGCGGAGGATGGCATTGCAAAAAATCCGAGCCGAAACAAATTCGCAAACCATATCGAGGGAACAAGATGCGCGAAAAAAAAATTGGATTTTGATGTCCTGTCAAGCATCCTATCGTGGACGTTGTGATTTATATACGCTATCCAACCCGTCGCGTTCATCTATCGGAAAAGGAAATGCCAGGCTGAGCACAAGGAGTTTCGGAGATCAAACGGACGTACATGGGAAGAGACGAGGAGAAGATGACGAATGGAAACGTCGATCCAATGTTCGATCGAGATGGGGACCTTCGAAGGTTCAAAAAAGCAGTGGAGGGAACATGCGACAAATCATCAATTAAGAGTACTTTGCCCTTGGATACTAGAAGGTTCCCACGACTCCACTCGCATTAGTTCTAAAACTTTGCATCCAAATATCTAAGCATCATTGTCCCCATCCATAAAAAAATATGAAGAGTGTTTGGATAAATTAGTGCTAAAAAGCTGTGTTCTGGGGCACTAGCAAATAATTATGCAACGCTTTGTGTGATTCTCTCCAGATCCACAGTCGCTCATTGATGTTCGATGGATTTTTTTCCAGAGTTGTAGTAAGCCAATACAGGTTTTACATTCGCGCACAGGTAGACATGGGACTCAGGGCGTAAATTATCACGATCATCATCAGCAGTCAACAAACCTCAGATTGGTTTGACGCAGCTCTCCGCTCGATTTTCCTACCAGCCATTTATTCCATATTAACGTAATGCTTCTCGTTCACATCCTTTAAAACTTGTTCCATATATCTCATCCGAGGCCTGCCTTTTGCATTCCTCCCGTTCACTTGTCCCTCGACAATTGTCCTCATCACACAATCGTGTCTTAAGATGTGGCCGATTAAGTTGTCCCGTCTTCTACTTAAGGCTTATAATAAGGCCTCGTACACCAAAGAACTTCTTCATTAGTCACTCGGTTGATCCATATTCTTTTCATCATTACTCTGGATACACCGCATTTCGAATGCTTCCACCATTGAATTATTTGCTGCTGTCATCATTCACGCCTCACTGACAAAAAAGGAACATGCTGCAGAATTAAGTACTGATGAAATTTTTCCCTTACATTCACGCCTGTATTCCCACCTCTAAGTAGATTCTTCTTTGGAAGGGATGCATTCTTTGCCTGTACTACTCAACAGACTATTTCATTCTGGCTTCGTCCATGGCTGATTTCTCAGCTTTGCAGGCAACGGTACACTTTTAGCGTTAATTATAATATACTCTAAATCAAAAGTAAAGTTTTTGGATGACTTTTCACTCGCTATTAGCTTTGATTCCTTTTACTTATTCTCAACCTTCGCAATGAACGAAAAATATACTCAATTTAAAAATTTTCTTTCATTTGAGGTATTTTCAAACATTTGTGAAGAACGCCCGAACGTTGTTAGCAAAATAGTCTCGTAAATACAACACACTTATCCTTTACCACTCAATGGACGATGATTTCACATTTTAACTAATTTTTAATAAGTAAGAGCCAGATAATGAGAAATTGAAGCGAACTAGTAGTGTTTTGGGTCATGAAAAATAAACCTGATAAATATCTGCCAGAAGATAACAACTGCATACCTGAAAGTTTGATATGTAGCTTGAGGAAATCCGCGCTAATGCAGTATGTTGCCTGGTCAGCACCAATAGGCTCTTCAGGCTGCAATCATATTTAGATTGTAATATTTCCCTTCGTAATTATAAATGACGTATCTATGGTAATTTCCTTTTCTACAACCACTACTTCGGCTCCAAAGAGATAGATGTAGATTTTTCAAATGGAATCTATAGCGTTTTTTAAGATAAAATCGTGTAACCGTGGATCGCTTATAGTTTCTCTTCAGTTTAACGTTCTGTTCTACGGGCAGGGCACTACACTAGAAAAGCTCTCCACTCCATCTCACCAGGTATCTGTGTACTACTAAAATATCCCTTCCATTGCAGGAATTCGAACCCTTGTCATAAAGGAGCGAGCACCAATAGTTGGTATTCAATCAATGAAACGTTACTTAATCGCAAGCTTGCATTTTTAGCTGCACCAGATTATAGTACTATGTATAGTACAAGATCTTATAGTACAATGCCTTCTTCATCTGGGCTATTCTGTTGATTAAATAATAGTGATAACAATATTTAATAAAATTACTCAAATGCAAGCGTGGAAGTAAGGAAACATTTCATTAGAACATATATAGAGCAGGCAACTACATGGTAGCGAAGCATGGAAGATATTATCAGCAGGGAAGTCAAGACTGGAAGCATTTGAATTGTGGTGCTACCAAAGAATGATGAAGACAGAGTGACAAACGAATAAGTCCTATGAAGATTGGGAAAAGAAAAGTCTGCTAAAAACTCAAAATAAATACTGGACAACTTAATCGGTCTTACCTTAAGACACGATGGCTTGATGGAGACAATCATCGAGGGAAAAATGAACGGGAAGAATGGAATAGGCAGTCCTCGTATGAGATACATGTTATAAGTAGTAAAGGTCCTAAAAGAGAAGAATCACGATATGACGAGGTTGGCCGATAGAAGAATCGAGTCGAGGGCTGCGTCAAATCAATCATACGATTGTTAATAGATGACGATATTTAATAATTTAAAATATTAATGATAAATGATATATAATACTTAAATAAATATTTTTACTTTTCTTTTTACTGTAAGTCTGAAATTTTTAAGATTCAAGTTACTCAAATACTTTTAATGGGGAATATGCATGAAATTTGTTTCTCGAAGATTAATAATGTACTTGATACGAAATTTTCTCACTAATTTAAATATATAAGCCAAATTTTTCTACGCCCACCACCAAGATTATTAAATGAATTTAAAATGTTCCCGGAAATCGACGAAAGTCACGTGACCTGAAACGCCTTCTGACGTCTCTACACGGTATAGGTTCCATATTGCTACGGAGATAGACATTTATTTTTAAAAGAAAACTAAGGGAAAATATTGTTTTGAGGTTTTTAGCCGTTTCTCGAAAGAAACGATTACTGAAAAATACTTTAAAAAGCACATTCCGACAATTTCCTTTGGTTGACTCCCTTATGGCGGCGTTCTTCTTAAAAAAAACCAGCGATTGCTTAGACGCAGCAGAAATTCTTGGGCACCATACAGGCATTATATAATTAATGAACGATTTGCTCGTTACCATCCATACTACGTAAATAATAAAATCGAAATACAATCGTTTATTGCATTAAACAAATGAGATAAATGCATTCGTTATCGCCAAGTATTCATTTAACAACTTACCTCCACGCATAAACAGATAAACAACGCCCATAGTGATACCGTGCCGTGACGTCATGCGATGACGTTGTGTTTTTAAGCTGCCGAAAAAGTACAATTTTCAAAGAGTAATATCTTTATAACGCAACTTAATTCCTCAGCAAAATATTCGCCAAGCACATTTTAGCTAATATACATCTCATTCAAAGAGTGTAAAAAATAGCGCATGTTCCCCATTGTATTAGTATCTACAGCTTTGATACAAATGTAGAAGTTTTACATATAATTCTTGTAATTCAGTTATATTCACATCTGTTTTTTCATATATACTTTTTCAGTTAAAGAATGTGCAATACATGTGAACGTGATTGTATATTACATTTCACTGTAATTTTTTTTATGTTCGATAATCCGCGTGGATATATATTCTTATTATTGTATTTTTATGAAAAATAGCACGTAATTTTCAAAGAACAGCGCTATATAACCGAATCATCACTCACTTTGTCTGCACGCTCCAACACTTAAAACGCCAGCTCAAGAGAGAGCTAAAAACTGCGTTTGCAACCGACGAAAGGCCAGGCTAGTTTATTAATAGCACCTCACCTGCCAATGCTCATTAGCTCGACTTTCCTGCTCTCCACACTGCCCCCCCCCCTCCCCCCACACACACAAATTACGGCCAAAACGTGTGGCCAACAGAGAGACGCAAGATTAAGGCGTTAAATGACCCGTGGTTTTCGAGGTCGTCCCCTTTCATCAAAAGAAAGCCGAAATCGCCCCATCTCCCCCCACCCTCAGCCTGGAATCTAAATAAAATATTATGCAACAAGCCCCAATTAAGCCTTCTTTCCGAGTTTCCCTGCACAAAGACGCGAATTTCCTCCATTCCAATCATCATCATATATGGTAATCAAGTATGTTACCGCACTTTAAGACTCTTTAGACCGGGAGGAAAGGTACAAGGATGAAAGGATGAGAATGGAAACTGAAGGAGGAGAAAGGGTGGAGAGAAACTCGACATTACTCTGCTTTTATCGAAATCCACCTAGGAGACCACGGCTTAACATCTCATCCGACGGACGAAGTACTGAACTTTATATACTCTCCACCCCGCTCTCAAGTAGGGGCCGCTTTATCAATTTAAAATATTTGTATCCACCGGAATTTGAACCCGGGTTCCCTCTCATAGTAAGAAAGGCGAGTATTCCACTGTATAACCACTACACCAACTCAAACTCCACTCCTTCCCAATCCCGAGGCATTTCCACCTTTCAAAGGGCATTGAGAAGTCTGAAAAGGCCTCTGAATTTCTAAATTCATTTGGGTAGGCCACTCCCCCCACACAAAGTTCCCCTGCCATTGCAAATGTTTAACACGGGATCTCGAGTTAATTGCGATCCCCAAGTACATTAAAGGAGTTTATCATTGAATCGGATTCAATGTGAATGCCATTGTCGGGTGACGCTTTAATAGGTGTGGTTAGCGCGATGATTTTTCGACGGCTTAGGTATGCCAAGGTCGCAGCCAGAACTCGGAAAGTTCAAAAATATTTCTGCTTTGGCTCTGCGGAAGGAATATCCACTTTAAAATTCATTTTCCGCGTGTGTTTAAATTTCCAATCGATGCTAAGGAAAAAATTAGGGCTGTTCGATGATGAATAATTTATTATTTCCAAGGACTAACTTTCAATGTTTACAGATAAGAAGTCTTCGATTAAACGAACGCTCTATAGCACGAAAACCAAGCCAGCCTTTGTAAAGAGATTCTAAACTACCTTTGCGCTGGGAAAAAATTGAGCTGCTGACACGAATCTGTTATAATCAATGGAAATATTTCCTCCCACGAGTTAAGACTAATATTTCCCTACGTTGTCCACCCTCATTATTTGAGTTACAGTTTAGAAAAAATAGCATGGTAGTTGTGTCTTAATAAGTTCCTAAAATAGTTCGCTAATCCAGCGGTAATAACAGGAGGGTATTGAATTTAGTTTTTATAAATACCTCGTTATCGTAATTTTAGTTGAAAAATGGACAGTGAGTACGTTTATACAATGAAAAGAGAATTTGAAGAGGAAAGAAATGGTTTAAAACTTACCTCATCTCGAATGCATGAAGAAAATTGAGCTCCGTTTACTCGTTTCAGAATAATGTAATTCTAATGAAACGTGGTTGACAGATGAACACCATTCTTCGGTCTGAAAATGAATAAACGGTGGGCATGCGATTTAAAAAATTGCCATAGAGAAACAGTCACACAAAATTACAGCTGACAATCAAATATAATTTGCCACAAAATTTTTGTTCGCAAATCAATTTGCTAGATAAATATGAAAATCGAAAATATTCTCATAATTTTTCTCCGTTTGACGGCATAAGTTCACGTTTATGGAGATGGGAACAGTTATTTCCCCCCTACGGAGCTCGAGCTGAGCACCATTCAGCGCTGCAAAGGCTATATGGAAGAGAAAGGAGGTTAAAAGTCCCCTACACGATGTGGGTGTGTGAAATTACTTTCTAGTTTCTTTTTATCCTGGCAAATGCAGCGTGAACATTGCAGGAAATGTGTTGTTTTTCCCATTTAGGAAGCCAGTTTCCTTGCTTTTTTTACGCCTATTGCACCATTCCCCAAACTCGTAGCGGATGACCATGAGCGACCAAATGACTCTTTCACTTTCCCAGCTAATCACGGTTAGAAAGTAAAGCAATGACTATGGGAGAGAAGTCAATCACCCTCGAGAATTCCGTGAAGTTCGCTACGCTCTGCTGAGTAGTCAAATCTACCGCACCGCTTGGCAGCGAAGCTACTGTCAAAGCCCGTATTTTATAATGGCGCAGAAATCAAATTTCTCCTCCTGGGTCATAAGCAATTGGTGACCTTAGATTTTAATGTTTTTTCATAATTTCATAGTGCGTTCTTCCTCATTGTTTGCTCAAAGTTGCATGTCAGTAGTGTATGTATGGTCATCTTCACCTCCTGCCACACACCCTCAAGATGGCTCGCAAGGTATTACATAGAAGTAGATTATTTCAACTGCCCTATCGTTCTTACGTTCATGGTTTCAATGTCCTTGCAAGCTAGTTAAGGCAAATTTATTTGCATTTTAGGCTTCCTTCGCGACAATAAGAATTCACTTTTCGAATAATGAGATACACATTTAAGATACCACATTTGGTATGCTTCACGCATGCTTAGACGATGCATGAGGGAAAAAAGGTAGGGAATCACAGGCCTACGAGCTTCTACTCCAAAGATCTGATAACGCTGTCCCTCCGATAACAGCCTCCAAAACGCTAGATGATAGGGTAGCGTGCCAAAGACATTTCTTAGTATCGCTATGCAGTCCAGTTGATGAATGTGGGGAAGGGGAGTTTTATCAGACATGCAGTATATGCTACAACAGGATAACGACCTTGGAATTAAAAAAAAACCTTTTTCAATGGGTTCATCATCATCAGTCAACAATCCTTAGATTGTTTTGTCGAAATTCACCACTTGATTCTGTTATAGCTAACCTCTCCATTTTGGCGTAATTTCTCTCCATATCCTTCACCACTAGCTCTATACATATTTTGCGAGGCCTTCCTTTCATATTATTCCCATTCACTTGTCCCTGGATGATTGTCTTCATCTGGCCATACCTGCTCAAGATATGTCCAATTCAGCTGTCCTGTCTTCTTCTTAGGGTATTCAGAAGACTTCTCTTTTCTCCCACTCTCGTTGGAACTTATTCCTTAGCCACTCGGTCGATCCATTTTATCTTCTTATTTCTTCCGTAGCACTACAGTTCAATTGTTTCTAACCTTGGCTTTGCCTGGCTATCGTTCATACGACATTCCCATAACAAACATTGTGCCAGATGTATGTTCTGACGATTTTTTTCCTTACATCCACGCTTGTATTTCTATCCATCAGTAGATTCTTCTTTTGATAGAACGGCCTCTTTGCCTGCGCCATTCTACTGACCATTATTTATGTGCTACTACTTGAAGTGCTTTTTATTCGACTTTCCAGATAGAAGTACTCTTTTAACTCCACAAGCTTTTGCTCACCTACTTGACAAAAGAAGGAACTGCGTAAATCCCACGCAAATAATTTATTCCGACCTAGGTTTCGACTGCTCTGCAGTCAGTTTCGAGGTCAAGATCGTGAAAAATTATAGAAATAGCGGGCAAGTTAACTTGGTGGAATTTTGACATCATATAAATAAGATATAGCTTCGTTCTATTCCACAAAAGGTCGAAACCGATCGAGCAGTATTTAATTATATTTAATAATTAAATACTGCTCGACCGGTTTCGACCTTTTCAGGTCATTTACAACAGCTGAGCCATGAGGGCCATGAGCCATCAAGAGTTGAAAAATATTTTAAATATGTTTACTTGGAATAGCACAAAGTTCTATCTATATGCATATGTTCCACAAATTGCCTTCACACTCTTCCTTCACTAATCGGAGGCGACCCTTTGCTTCGTTAATTACCTTCCCCGTGTCCCTACGAAGAGATATCGTTTTTGAAGTGTTAAATTGATTCTATATATCTAATTTTTGGTTACTTACAAAGTTATAGATTTTTAAAAAAATATGGCCTTAAATTAAGCACTCTCTTTACCCGAATATCGAGAACCCCAAAGAGCAATAAAATTTACCAATGTACACGAATGAGTCTAGCACGATGATTGAGAGGCTTATGCTTAAATAGTTAGCGTTCGCTCTCCTCATCGCCATTTCCATCTTTGAGTTCATTAGCAATTTTCCAGTCTTACGCAAACACTACGCATTTTTCTGGGGATGAAAGGCGCGATATTCCCATTATGGATCTAATTTTGAAGCTCGTATTTTGTACGAGCTTGCTGGAATTTGATCATGACCTAGAGGTTTGTTGGAGCTACGCAATATAACCGAGTAAACTAATTATTCCTCCGAAAGCAATATCAGTCAGTACCGTCGTCAAGGAAAGGTCAGACCCTTCATTGGTCACACACTTCATCAAGGCCTGCTCCCAGGAACTAGGTAAGATTATCACCATAGCGCGAGGGCTCAACATAACTTTATCGAATTGGGAGTTAACTCTTAAATAATTGAAGGAGAGTTCTCATAAGCCTATCTTTTGAATTACCTGTTGAGCGCCTTTTATTATTCCCTCCCTCCTTAATTACCCATGGCCCCCCAGCCACTGTTTATAATTGAGGAGGCTTCAGTTCCTCACCTGAAATTACGCATAGGCTTCCCACGCCGTGGTTTTATTGCCACCGATGGCATATTTATCACTGGGATTCTGCACCCAACATGGACCCAGGTAATCCATCTTTCATCTAATACTCTGAGCTCCCTCCGACTTCATTCCACTTAATTACACAGCTATCAAATGAGTTAGGAACGAGAGACACAAATAATGACGCATAAGCACCAACCAAAAATAGATAACAATTTTACTGAGAGTTTTCCTGGTATGAGTGATATGCAACCTATCCCAGATAATATTATTCCTCGAAGATGTGAGTAAGTTTTGTTGCTCGATTCGCAATTACCGCCTCAAACAAATAAATAATTCAATTCTTAGAACATAATGTTTAAACAAAGGGCTTGAAAAGTAATTCCGCGAATACCTTACACATATTTTTTTCTTTTTCCGTAAGCCTTCACAAATATCATTGTCACTGAAACGGCTTCAAAAGCATAAACATTTACATGAACAACATCAGTACATTATAATAATTTAAAGGTTTTTTGATTTAATTTAAAGATTTCTTCGTACTATGTGTTTAGAAAGACCCTTTCTAAAAAGTATGAAGTTTTATATTACTGTTCCTGCTGTTTAAAAGCTGTTTAATTACATTACCATGCCTGGAGAAAATACGCCATCCGTCGCATTTCAGTTACAAAGGCCTTTGGCTTATTGCGATATAAAATTGTTTTATGACATGCTGCACCAAAAAAGGGTATAGCGTATCGTTTTCCATTGGATATTAAAATGCTTAAATTACTATACCAATGGTTAAGAAAAAGATAACGGAAAATCTTTCTTTAAATAATTCACGATTAGAACTAATTAACATAGATTATTATAAAATTATTTACCTTAGCTGAAAAATATCCTCATAGTTAAGAGATGTGAAGGCATCTTCGTACTGTAATTAAGAGTGTAGAAGTTGTAATTGCAATGAGCTTGTACAAAAATGCAAAAATAATACTTGATTAACAACTAGCTAATGAATAATTGTTAGTGCTATTTGCTTGAATGTTCCGTAGGTAGACTAACCTTTCATCATAACGTTTCTCATAAATAAGCTATCATTAATCATTTCTTAAAATCAATATTCCATAGTGAGTAGATGATCTTTCCGCTCCGATACGATTGTAACTGATACATATATATCTCCAATGTGGACTTATGGTAGAGAAATACATTTTGTCATGATTCACACCAATTTGAATATAGAAATAAAACCCCGAGTTGCACACCAATCGAAATGCTCGAATATTTTACATTTCATCCCAACGTGAGGAACTGGAAACAGTTCGTAAATATTGGCGATTGTAAGAATATGTTGGCGTTAACTTAGGAGGTGAGTGGGAGAAGGTGATGAAAGATAGTGGAGGTAACACTAGCAGGACGATTTTAAAAAAACTATCGTAAATGCGGAAGGCGGACTGTGGAATGGAGATATTGAGAGAACATAATCTGGCGCGGCCGTACTGCATCTGGATGAGGGTAGTAATCAACTGCAAAGAGATGTTGCAAGGATCCACTAGTATTCATTTACATTTCTGTGATACCCCGAAAACCGCCTAAAGGCCCCGGTGAAAGGGATTTTAGGACACAGGGTCTCACTCTTGTCAACGAGAGTGATGTTCTGAATCAGTGTTCTCACGTTCCATTTGGATTATGTTGAGTGTGCAGTCCCTTGGGGCAGCCATGGTCCAGGATTTCGTGATGGAAAAATGAGCTGTGGAATTCATCGAGTCTAACGACTTTGCCCATTACTTTATCTGAGGCATATTTTATCTCTTTTGCATAAAATTCCCTTTTAAACTCAATCCAAAGTGATGAGATCCCCAATATAAAGCACCATTTATGCGTGTTTTCATCTCACGTTTACTTCATCATCATCATTGGTCAGTAACCCCAGGTTTGGTTTGACGCAGCCCTCCACTCGTTTCTTCTATCGGCCAACCTCTTAATATTAACGTAAATCCTCTCTTCTACATCCTTCACAACTTGTCCAATATATCCATGTTTACTTATCAAACTTGAAATTAAGTCACCTTTCATAGAATTATTCCCATATTTCTCTTACGTGAGGGCATTAGGATGATCTGGATAACAGCACTTCGTAATGAATTCCACGCTTGGACTCAAAAAATAAGATAAATTCTAATACTAAGGTGACGTAATTAAGCGTAGATCTAAGACGAAATATTCAAGTCTTGTATGCACACGAAGAGGGGAAGTTCAAGTGGGAAAAAAACTGATTGTAGTTAACTTAGCATTCATGAAGCAAGAGATATCAGACGCAGTGGGGTAGTATTCGTGGAAATAAAGAGAAATCAAAAGATTTAGGGGGGTTAGGAATGTGAAATAGCTAAAGTATATCATCATCAGTCAACAATCCTTAGTTTGGTTGGACGCAGCTCTCCACTCGATTTTCTCATCAGCTAGACTCTTCATATTCATATAATCTTTAAAATTATTCACCACTTGCTCTGTACATCCCTTTATATTCGAGGCCTTCCTCTACCATTCTTCCTATTCAATCTCCCAGAGACGATAGTCTCCATCATGACGTCATGTCTCAAGATATGGCGGGCTAAGTTGTCCCATTTTTTCATCAAACTTTCAGCTGACTTATCGTCAAATGTTTTTCTCCTCATAAGTGAAAATATTGCCTTGGAACTTAAATAAAAGATTAGGTATAAATTAAATCTTACGGCCTAATAAAGATTCCCATTTTAGTTCATATAATAGACTGGTTACGCTGATATAATTCTCATACCGCCCCTTAACAAATCTTACCGATCTTCGCCGCACACTCTCCAGTTCGTTATTTAAGCATATTTAGTAAGGATCTCACACACTGGCAGCGTATTTCAAATTAGATCTAACAAGGGAAAAGTAGCTAATTTCTCACACATGCTCGTCACATTTGCACAGTACTCTTTTGATAAATCCCCGTCTACGATTAGCATGACCGATTATTGCGCGTACAATTGGAGAATGGGAGCGTTGAATCGGAAAATAAGAGAAATTTCTTGGGGCCCAAGTCTTGAACCTTTCATTACGCTATAACGAATGAAATTTGTCGTCATGATAACGTCATTTGTTTCAAGTCATTTGTTTATCCATGTTGATAACTAAATATGACCTTTTCGGTGGTAACAAAAACTTCAGTATAAATTCCGTTGGATTCGGGATGCGATTCAGGAGTGAAGTGGTAGGGGTCGGGAATATCCCCGCACTCAAAACCCCACTCTCTCCTCGACTCACACCCACTCTTATTGGAAACCTCTTTAATGGCACTCACGTCCACTTCCCTTCGCGTGGAGCGAAATGGATTCGAGGGAAATTACACCCCCGTTCGACCTCGCGAATCCGTTTAATGGGAGCGGGGATTAAACAGGGGAAGATGGGGCAACGAGGACAAATACGCGAGCTGTACGGAGGCGGACAGGAGATCGAAACCGGACAGCAAGCGAAAGGAAGCAGGTTAGTTGTCCGATCGGTTACACTGTGGAAGACGCGGATAACAAAGAAAATTCGAGACTGGAGGCATATGAATTACGGAGTGATAGAACAGCAGTGAACACAAAACTGATAGACCTAGGGTCATATTCAGAATCTAAAACTAATCAGCTAATCACGAATCTAGCTATAAGTCAGCTAATACGTTACATGGGCGATAAGTAAGCCCAGAAACAACGTAACATTGATTAAAATATAGCATGAATGCAAGAGGGAAAACTAATGAAATATTTTCCAATAAAAGGGGAGTTTTAAGCATCAATTCGTGAATGCACAAACAATAAGTGAGACAGGTGACGCCGCAATACATTAAATCTGTTATTATTTAGACTAAGGCCATACTCAGAATTTCAACTACACTTTCGCTTCTACTGCTTACGTTCTAAATTCCCTACGACTCAAATTGGTGGACAGATTCTACCCGCAAAGGTGGTATTACTTCTTAGCGTGACGCAGAGAACTGAGTTAGGATTATGATTATGACTAGGCCATATTCAGAATCTCAACTAGTCTCACTTAGGCCAGAGCGATGAGTCGATTAATCGAAGTCATCGACGATGATTTCAGTCATCGCGGCGAGATGACTGAAATGGACGACGATGAATGTCATCGACTATCGACAGCGATGAATCGATGAGAATCATCGATGCCGATGAGTCGATGAGTTAATGCGAATCATTGATGTCGATGAGTCGTGATGTCTTGCTGACACGAGAAACGCTACCTCTGCTGACTACCCCTTCCTGGCGGAGCTCCACAAGTACGAGGAGGTCTCAGCTTTATCCAAATCTTCGAACTTCCTACATTGGTATAGAGACAGGAAGGATGTGTATCCCCACCTTCAGGAGTACGCGAGGAAATACCTCTGTATTCCTGCCACTTCAACGTCATCAGAGCGGTTCTTCAGCTTTGCAGGAAACGCGTTGGACGACTGACATCTACCCACCGATGAAAATGCGGAAATGAGAATTGTATTGTACCACAAAAAAGAGTTATTGCTTAATTTTTAACATGAAGTTAACCGTTTTAACCGTGAAACAAGAACTAAGTTAATTTTTAACTTAGTTCTTGTTTCGCTCTTTAATAAATAGGCCTTGTCCTTCTCAATTAAGTTTGACCCAATTCAATCTTCACTTAAAAGGCACACTAAACTTCCAACCGAGATATCTGCACCGATCATTGAGAGTCATCGATCATCGCGTTTGATCGATCATCGACATTCATCGATCATCGATATTCATCGATAATCATCGGTCATCGTGTACAGTCTATTTGATGTTCGATGACAGCCATCGTCATCGAACAATTTCGGTGAAATCTTTTCATCGAAAATCGTTGGCCAAAATCGGTCATCGCACAAGCCTAGTGTCACTTCTACTTCTTATATATAAAAACGTCTAATGGGTTGCAAAGCGTATACAGATTCTCCTCGAATTGGTTCGAAGCAGCGCAAAGCATGGCAGTACCAAATTTGCCGGAAGAATCTGCACACTGATTTGGCTCGAAGTAGAGATTACAAGACGTAAGCAGTAGAAGTGAGACTGAAGTCGAGATTCTGAATACTGCTCCTAATGACAAATGAGGGTCACGTTGTGCTGTGGCTGTTGTAGTCTTCCCTCTCACAGGGTATGGGTCCATTCCCGGCAATGAAAGAGATTTTCCATTAACATACCGGTCCACATTTCAACGCTGTGTGAAAATCACTTCAAGTTCAGTACTCCGTCCTTCGGATGGGAATTTAAACCGTGGACTCCTTGACGTATTTCGTTAGGATTACAGTGATTCCAACGCCGGGTTTTACTCTATCCTTTCTGCGTTCCCTAAAATATTCCTACTTCTAAATAATAACCTGCCTATCCTAAAATGGTGCAAATAACCTAAGCGGTCAGAAATAATGACCAACCCAAAATAACGGCAGTACTACTACAACCCATTTGTTATGCACTTGCTTCTGCTAAATCAGCCAGTCTAAAACAATTTCCGTGGGTGCAAATTTCTCCGCCTGGTCTAATTTATTCCTTCAAGCATCAATGTTATACTTGGCCTTTTTCTAGTACCTTACAGCTTTCGTTTTCCTGTCACTCATCTTTAGTCCAAATATCTCAAACTGGTCCTTTAGCTAGATTAACATTAAGTTTTCGTATAACACTTAATTAATAATGAGGTGTTTTAAATAAAGGGCCACGAATAAAAAGTCAGTCAGATAGTATACGCTACAAGGGTTTCTTCTTCCTCCATCTCGTCTTTTTAAAATTCTTTTGTGCAGAATTTCCTCCTGAATTGAAGAAGCTTTTAAGAAAGATGTTTGTTTTTAATGTAATCAATACTCACGGGTTTAGTTGGTTTATTGCCAAGGGGGTATTTTGAATTGTTTTCCTACGTGTGTGATTTTTTTTTGTGCGCTTTAGTTTCTTTTCTTTCTCGTCATTGCTTGTGATCACTTTCTAGATGCAGTAAAGGTGCTTTAACTGCTTTGGTTTTTATGAATGTCGCGATTTGTAGAAGGAACATTTCGAAATATCAAATCAATATTCATGAAATCAATCACGTACATTCAGACAACTTTCCCAGAATTTCGTTCATTCCGAAAACAAACACTTTTCGAAGATAAACCGCGCATCTCAGCTAAGATCTAGAATATACGGATGTCTGGCAAGAAAACAATACTTTCTCCTGCAATATTTAGAGGGATATAAATCATAAATGAATTTTTCATGACTTGTCAATATACGGTTGTGCCTTACACATCCAACGTTCCGACGATTCTCAACAACAACGGCGACTGTCTCACTGTTGAGACGTTTTTCGAGAATAATCGAACCTTGAAATGCTTGCGTGTCGGGATTTTTCGTCGATTTACCTCGCAATGGATCGTTCATCTCCGTCGAGCTCAATGCCGGAGGTTAAACTCTTCGAAACACCTACGTTAAAAAATTATACCAACGAGGCAGTATGAACCTATGCAGCTGATGAAATATTTTTGGTGTCACTTTAAGGTGGCAGAAATCATAACATTAGGCTCTGTTTTAAGACATCCATTCGATGTGGATGTTACATTTATGAAATGATCATCGACGTCGATGGTGGGGGTCTTATCAATCTTTTCAGGTTAGCTAAGAATTAGTATTAGTAACGGAGAAATAACGTATTAAAATCAGTTGTACTGCCACGAAATCGTTTAGTAGAGAGTCTGCTACTAGTTGGGATATATTTTGATTGATTTCCCCTGCGCTTTGAATTATTTTCACCAAATTCCTCCTTCCATTAAATCTCTCTCTGCATGACCTTATCTCCTATATCTCTCCATACAACCCAAAATACCTTCCTATTCTCTTCCTTCCTTGATCACCCAGAATTCTACCTTCGATTGCGCCATTACATTGTCCCTATTAGTACCTATTATATTCACCTTCTCCTCCTTCTTAATTCTGACTCTGATTTAGTTGGCAGGGTAGCTAGAGTACTAATTTCTCATCCGGAGGGGCTGGGTTTCAATCCCGGATGTGGCAGATTTTCCATAGGTATACCGGTTCCTTCATGGGTGCTGTGTGGAGAATACTTACAGTTCAGTGCCCAGGCCGTCGAATGGGACGTTAAACCGTGGACCCCTACTTAATTTTCGGTCGTCTCCCACACATAGCTTACTAACCTACGAGTGATAAAATGGAATTGTTTACCGAAGACCGTTTTATACGGTGCAATTGGAGAGGAGAGGAAGAGGGAGGAGGAAGATACTCGTAAGGACAGCATAAAGGTAGATAGTGCCCAAGTAGAATTAAAGTAGGAAATGACGTAGGGAAAAATGAGTTTAAAAAGTTAAAAAGAGAACTAAATGCCTGTTTTTTCTCCAGCCGGTAGGACAACACTACATAGTCTAATCTGATTGAAAACAAACGCGTTCTTGCGCGTAGACTCCCGATAACATTAAATAAAGTAAAAAGAAGTAATATATTTAATCCCAATGACAAAATTTGAGCTGTGCCCTCAGGCTCCCAATTAATCAGAAGGACGTGGTCAACCTAGGTACAGGAAATCTGATCGCAAAGCCTTCCAATCCGAGAGGTACTCAAGCACATGTTCAAATGCGGGTGGGAGTGTATGAGCGACTACCCATGCAGTGACGATGAAGCTTCCCTTCCGGGGTTCGTTAGTCGATCGCAGTGGGGAGTGGAGAGTCCGGTTGCCCAGGGCACTCCGTCGATACCCCGTCCCGGTCTTCCAACGGCAGCTCTGTAACCTTGAGTTCCTTCCCTCTCACATATTGCTCCCAATCTAACCCAATGTTGATGTGCGGATGACCGAGCGATTAGTATTTTTTTAAACTAATTTTGGTTAATTAAATACACTTCCCGTAGCATTCCGGGTTTTTAATTCGTGCAGATACTACCCATCTCTATCAAGAACAAAATAGGCCAGTGGAAATATAAAAGTAGGAGGTAAAAACCTACAGGAGGTGGAGAAATTTAACTTTTTAGGTAGAGTGTTGGAAGAAATAGGGTATAGCAGCATTGAAATGAGAAGAAGAATCACATTGGCAAAAGAAACTTTAACTCGTAGGTGTGAACCAGTGACAGGGGGATTGAGTAGGGAAGTAAAGGAAAGACTAGTGAAAAGTTTAATATGGAGCGTTTCATTATATGGGGCGGAAAAGTGGGCCTTGCGAAAAGAAGATGAAAATAGACGTAGGGCTTTGGAGATGTGGGTGTGGAGAAGGATGGATAAAGTAAAGTGGATCGAAAGGAAGACGAACGATGAAGTGCTTGAAATGGAGGGAAAGGAAAGAAATTTGATAGATGAAATTAGGTGAAGGAAGAAAGTCTGGATGGAGAAATAAATTAAGGGCAATGGTGTTTTGAAAGACGTGATTGACGGAAGAATGTTGGGAAAGCGGGGAAGAGGGAGAAGAACTGGTAGCTTGGATAGAATGATGGGAGGTAGAAGGTATTGAGGGCTGAAGAGGGACATCGCGTGATGTGTAGTGGTGTTGGAGAATCAGTGACCTATCTTCTACGGTCGAAAACTAAATACCCATACTAAAATAGTGAAACCATACTAAACCGAACACTACCATGATAAAAACTAATAACAATTACCCATCACACACTTCCCTTGCAGATGAAACGTTTGATCGGAATTTTTAAGAATAACACGTTCAGTGCTTCTAAGTTTTTCTATATGCTGAATTTTTTCTCCGTAAAAGTTTAGGTTATTGCCAATATCTTTATTTCACACTCATAAACCCGATGCAAAGTCAAAAAGTAGTGTATCTACACGCAATAGGTCAAAAGTTTAAGCCCATTCTTCAAAATTCCGACTTTACATTCATATTATCATTAGAATAGGAAAAAGATTTTTTTATATCGACGTTTAATGGTTCCCATGACCACCGAAAGTTAAACAAAGTTATTCGATCACTCCACATTGCAGTAACAGATTAAACACATTTCGGGGAGTTTTTGCCTAGCTCCTGGAATTAAATCCCGTCAGACACTCTCGAAAACTTGATGACATGAATGCTAAAAGTATGTGCACCAATTCTAAAAGCGAAAGGAGGATATTTGAGATAATCTAAAAATCTCTGAACAAATTTGAAATGCTCTTACGTCTTTGAAAATTATGGGTTTTGCAGGGATGAAATATATTTTCACATAATATTAAAACATAAAAATAATACAATTTGCCGAATGAATTGTATTGGTAACCAATTTCACAATTATTGGAGGGGTGAATTGAAACTTTTAACCGATAGCGTAAGCTTTTTCCCTCTTTTGTGGATGAAATAGATCATTTGAGAATAAGTATAAGTGTCTAGAATTGACTGCGTAGATAGGTACTTAGCATTGAATGTTGGGTAAGCGAAGATTTATTCGGAAGAGAATAGATGCTTTGAATGATATGACAGTGGGCAGAAGATATTATGACTTTAAGAGAGAGAGAGAGAGATTTCTGTTCCCCTGAAAAGTGAAGTTTTTTTAACTTTGAAAATTCACAACTAATGGTGGTGGGATACACATGATGACTACTACGGGTACCGAAAGATATTGCGTTGAGTGAACGAGCGCCACAAAGCGGACCGTGTAATGACGTCGTCAACCTGAGTTTAACCTATTTTACCACGCGCGTCGCTTACACTTCCAATTTGTGGATGCGCAACCCTCCCAGTATTGCATCACTTGTCCTTGAGCACTACACCAGTAAGTGTTTTTTTAAATCCTCCCCCTTTAATTTCATCTTTGAATTTTTGTTGCCTTGAATAGTTTTGACATTACTGAAGAGGGTTTGGTACACCTACGGTTTATTTTTTTGGGACGCGAATTTTTTTCAACTCGAGCTGGAACGAAACGATTAAAAGTGCTCCACTTTTAATGCAATACACGGAGCAAGGGGATTAGGAAACTAGACGCCTGAAATGTTCCCAAAGGGTGGCGAGCGAGGAGGATAAAGCGCTCGGAGAACCGCGAGTGTCTCGCACAGCGACACAGATGGGAGGGGAAACCCAAATGGAATTGTGGGTCGCTCGGACGACGATCAGGGTGGATTAGGGGAGAGAGAGAGAGGGGGGGGGTGGCCGGGATGTCGATGGGAGTGGCGATTGGCGAGGCGTAAGGGTAGCAGGAGAGAAGAGGTGCATGGGGAGGAGGAAATCGAACGGAACCTACGCTCAGGGCCGACGGAACTAAACAGTCCGTCGAACCACGAAGGGAATCACTGCAACCCCCGGATCCGACGCTTCAACCCTCCGGGTCCGCTTTTAAGCGATCAAACTTTCGCACCACCCCTTTTATCACCCTCTCGTTCTCGGCTCAAGGACGAGGGTGCGTCCGGACTGGGACGAGGAGCAGTCAGCTACACCAAGGACCAATCGCGTCGGGAAACGGTGGTAACGAGCGGATGCTAAATTGACACGCGAGGGCGTCCTTCGTGGCATTGCCTTTGGGAACATACGCGGACGTCATTATATTGCACTAGAGAAACCCGATAACGACCGGAAAGAGGCTCACTGGGACCCTCGGGCAGGTAGATTTGTGCAAAGAGAGGCTTAAAATCATCATAGGCATTCCATCGAAGATGGAGATATTACAGAGTCAACGAATGGTCCTGACGAAAAAACTGTTTGGCAACCCCAATTGTGCATACAGCCCTCCTTCTCACGTAGTACTCCATCTAATCACCTTAAGTATTCTACCGACACTGAGAGCTTCATGGTTAGTCTCTTCAAGTTATATCCCATACAGAAATTAATTCCTTCACAACCCACGTTTTCTAAGTTATCATCATGGTCGGTCAGCAATCCTAGGATTAGTTTGACGCAGCCCTCCACTCGATTCTTCTATCGGCCAACCTCTCCATATTCACGTAACACCTCTCTTTCACATCCTTCACAACCTATTCCATATATCTCATACGAGGCCTGCCTTTTCCAATCTTCCCGTTCACTTTTCCCTTGAGGATTGTCTTCATCAGGCCATCGTGTCTCATGATGTGGCCGATTAAGTTGTCCCGTTTTCTTTTTAGGGTTTTTAGCAGGTATATTTTCTCCCACTCTTCTTAAGACTTATTCGTTCGTCAATCGGTCGATTCATTAAATTTTCATCATTCTTCCGTAACACATTTCGAATGCTTCCACCCTTTTCTTCTCAGCTGCTGTCATCGTCCATGCCTTAAAGACACATACTCAAGATGTATGTTCTTATTAATTGTTTCCTTCATTCAACGCTTGTATTTCCAGCCGTTAGTGGATTCTTCTCTTTGCCTGGGCTATTCTACTGACTATTTCTTTTTCGCTTCGTCCATCGTTGGTTACTCGGCTTCCCAGGTAACAGAACTCTTTCACCTCTTCGAGATTTTGTTTCCCTAGTTTAACATTGGTTTTTGCCTCTTCTCTCTTGCTTCACACCAATATCTTAGTATTCTTCTTATTGATCTTCAGCTAAATTCAGGCCATTGTCTTTTCCATGGTTATTAGAATCTTTTTCTTATCCCTCTCTGTCTCGGCTACGAGTGCTATGTCATCAGTGAATCGCAGAACGCTAATTTTTTCTCCGTGGATATTCCCTCCAGAAGACTTCTCTTCTTAATTATATCCCTCTTTAACTCTGCTTATTTTCCGCCTGTTTCAATGTCATGCGGAACTCATTCTCCTCCTATCTCTATCCTCCCTTCCATTTCTGACCTCTCCATCCTCCGCATGTTCTTGCTATCACTGTCTTCAACATTCTTATGCCCTTCAAAGTGATCTCCTTACTACTCGCGATAAATTTTTCCAAATGCTCCCCTCAACTTCCTCTCTTACCATATGCAATAGTACCGTTAGCTAATCTTCATTTGTCCCTACACCAGACGATTATCTCTTATTAAAATATTTTCTACGATTCACCACCTATTTGATTATACGATCCCAATATGTCCTCAATATCCTTCATACCATTTGAGAATATTATTTCTTTTCTCCCCCTGTTTTTGACCTCCACCTCGCATCTTTCACAACTTTTCTCTCATTCACTAATTATGTATAATTATATAATATTTATCATTCGTTCATGTATTTAGTCAAAAATCGATTTCATTCGGACAAAATGCATTTTCAAAAAATATGTCTGACAAGGCTATTCACATAAGTCCTCGAAACAAGAAAAAGAGTATCACAAAAGCGATTATGGTCTCAAACTCAGCTTCTGGTGCATCTCAATCTTAAATAAAAATTCTTCAAGGATAATTCTCCCCTCTTAGTCTCCTTGCTGGCCTACTTTACCATCGCACCGAAAAACATTGTCAGTCGTTATGAGAAACGCTGTCTTTGCCCCAAACATTTATTTATGCGAGAGAGTTATAGGTTTTATAGCACTAGGCATAAGACTAGGTTTTATAGGTTTTCATTCAACGTCCTTAGATCTATTTTATAATTCTTTAATCATGTCACTGGAATATATTCATTGTTATTTACCATTATCTAAATGCTATCAAATTATGACCTAAATAAGCTATTTAAGGTGGGGTATGCAACGGTTTATTCAAAAAAGGGCAAAAGCATAAATTTGAAGCACGCTTCTTTATGGCAGAGAAGCATGGATGGTAACAGCAGCTAGGAAATCAAGGCTTGAAGCATTCGAAACATGATACTACAGAAGAATGATGAAGATAAAATAGACCGACCGAGTGGCAAACGAATACGTCCTAAGAAGAGTGGGAACAAAGAGTGGCCTATTAACTACTTTGAAAAGAAGGCAGTACATTTTGGCTGGCCATATAATGAGAAATGATGTCCTAAGGATTAAAATCGCCGAGGGACAAGTGAACGGGAATAATATCTATGGAAGGCCGCGTATGATATATTCAGAGAAAGTAGTGAACGTTGTGAAAGAGAATAATTGCGTAAATATGAAGAGGTTAGCCGATAGGTAACTCGTGTGGAGATCTGTCACAAACCTATCTGAGCAGTGGCGGATCTATGGGGGGGGCTAAGGGGGCTATAGCCCCCCCCATTGAGTGGAAACATACACTAGATGAAATCGAAATTTTTGTAGGTTACCACTTTGTAAAAAGTATTTAGTTATATTTTATAAGTATTAAGTTATATTAGTTATATTTAGTTACAATGGAGAAAGCTCTACATTTCAAAAATCTATGTAATCTGCTCCTGGAATTTCAACCAAACATGTTGGTCTAATAATCGATAGAAAAAAAGCAAACATAGTTGAAAAAAATGGAAAACGATTGAAACCCATAATAAAAAGAATACTATTTTGTGCCCAGAACAACCTCCCCATGAGGAGCCATCAAGATGATGGCAATTTGAGCAGTGAAGAAGAGCAAGAAATGGCTCTTCAAGGGAAACAGGGTTTTCAAAGTCTCTTGTCATTTAGAATAGATGCAGGCGACGAAGACTTAAAATGGCATCTTTCGACATGCAAACGCAACAACACACTTATTAGCAAAACCATCCAAAATGATGTGATAGAATGCATTGGTGATTTTTTACGTTAGAAAATTGTCGAAGATATAAAAAAAGCCAAATATTTCTTCATAATATGTGACGAGACTACCGATGTTATTAGGAAGGAGCAACTTACATTCTGTGTACGATACATTGATATGAACAAATCCATAGTAAAGGAGGAATTTATTGGCTTCATTGAGCTCAAATCAACAACGAGCTTGGCTATTAAATCAACGATAGACGAAGAGATGTCAAAACTTGGCTTGTCATATGATTACCTATGTGGTCAAGGGTACGACGGAGGATCAAATATGGCGGGACAATTACACGGTGTGCAAGCCCGAATATCGCAACAACAGCCACTCGCAATTTACATTCATTGCTTCAGTCACTCCTTGAACTTGTGCATCACAAAATGTTGCGAAATCCCAGCAATAAGAAATGTTATGGGAACGGTTGGAACGGTTTCTGTCTCCCTATCGGCCTCCACTCATCGAGTAAATGCTCTTATCGATGTTCTCGAAAAGATGAATTTCTCCGAATCAAAGAAACAGAGACTGAGGGCACTTTACACGATGGGTCAAGAGACATGATAGCGTCATCGTATTTAAAGAGTTAATTGTACCTGTTGTCACAGTACTGGCAAATTTGATTGACAACAAAACGCCATAAGTGTCGTCTGAAGCGTACATGTTATCCTGCGCCATCAAAAAAAGCGAATTTGTAGTTGGCCTTGAAGTTGCAGCCTACTGCCTTGGTTTAACTTTAAGACTAAGTCAACGGTTGTAAAGCCCCAAGCAGGATATCTCGTCTGCTTTAGTTAACGTAACTGACAGTTTGGAGAACTTAAAAAATATTCGGCGCGAAGCCGAACTTGAGTTCAAAAGTCTGTACGAAAACTCCCTTCAAGTTGCAGATGAGCTGGGGTTTGAAATATCAACACCGAGAACATGCATACGTCAAAGAAACAGAATCAACGCGCCCGCAGAAAATCCTGAAGAATATTTCAGGAGATCAGTCTTCCTGCCCCTTATGGATCATTTTATTTCAGAGATAGATGCAAGATTCAGCAGAGGTTTCTGTGGAGTCCTTCCTCCTGAAGGCTTCATTCCCTCCAACCTATCAAGAAAGGGAGATACCAGTAGGCGAAATAATCAGTATATTTAGCAAGGCGGATGAGTGTAGAGAACTGGGAAAATGATTCATTACGCAGCTTCCACAACTAGGTGAAGAATGTCAGTATTGCTTTTTAAATTAAACCGCTGTATTCAATCGGAAGTAATTTTTTTAACTATTTTATAGCACCCATTATAAATTCCCCCTTTATTTGTTAATTATCTCTAGTTCAAAATTCAACAAGCAGTCAAATTTAAATTAATTATAATTACATTTTGAATGTTTTTTCCTATTTTAACTTCCTGACTGTTGTTTAACGTAAAAATTTAGTAATAAAAACAAATGAACTTATCTAATCATAAAATTTATGTGTCTATATTTGTGTTCCCTATCATAAAGCCAAACTTTAAAAAATAGATAAAGCATCATCATAAGTTTTTATTATTAATATTGCCGGTATTTCAATCTAGGCCCATGATGACCACCATAAACCTTTTACTAATAAAACGACCTACTGCATGTGCATAGTAGTGTCTTTTTTATCTAGGCATTAGCCGAAAACCGCCGTTTTTGAATCTTGAAAATCCCAAATTTCCAAAATCCGCGAACCCCCCTTCGGCTGAGGGGAATTACCCAGACCCACGGTTAGCCCCCCCCTTGGTCCAAACCTAGATCCGCCACTGTATCTGAGTATTGTTGACTGATGATGATGCATATTTCCCATGCCTTTCCGTAATAAAGGAACCAAATACCTTGAAGAGTTTTTTAAGATTATAAAAATACGCCCACTACCATTGATGAGATCACTTAAGTTTTGAAGTAACTATGCGTCGATTATGAAACGCTCAGATAAAGATGCCTCTTCAGGACAATTCTTGTTACGTTCATTACGTATGAGTTTATTTTGCCTCTCCAGCAGGCATTACAGCACTATCATGGCCACAGATGACCAACCTATCTTTAAAGATGATGCGTCGAACATAGGTAGATTTGCATGGAACTGAATATTCAACGCCAAATCCAATTCAAGTGATCTTTCTCGTATAAAACACCCGCAAATTCAGCGTCTATTCGTATCGCCAAACAATAATGTAAGCATATCACCGAAATGTGCCACAATGGCTGTTGAATATAGATTCGTTTTAATTTAGCCCACCCATTGGAATGCAGGAAATTTGTTCAAGTGTCAGAATTAGCATACTTTGAAAGGCAATGTTTCATGGCAAGTCTTTCAATGTTTAATTTGTATGATCATTTAACAACTTTACTAACCATTCTCCAGCGTCCTTCTTCTATACATTAACTTTTTTATTGGACTGGTTGTCTTTAGATTGAACATGCTCACTATAGTACATTCTGATAAAATCCTTTCCAACACCTAATCCATTCTCAAAATCCACCATCTTTCTTTATACACCAAAATTTTCATGCCTTTCCTCTTCTTTCTAACTTACTACAACAATTTTTATAATAATGGTTTTCTAATCACATCGTCCTCGATTTTGTTGTTCCAACAGCTTACTCTGCCCCATCCTTATTCACCATGACGGTGGCATTGGGGAATTTGGAGTACCCTTTGGGATGGGATTACTTGATGGCATTGAATTCGAATTATTTAGAATCATTGCACTCATTATTTTCTTATTGTTTTATTCCTCTCCTACAGCCCTCTGCTGAAATAATTCGATTATCACTCAGCGGCTGAAACTTGTAGTATGAGTACGTTTCAAATAAATTGGGGAAGATACAATGTTTTCATTTTTTTTTTTACTACGGAGAGGTTCAGCAAAGTTCGTACTACTTCTAAGCTAGTTTTTACCCGTTCAAGGATAGGTAACGAAGGATTGCACTTAAAATTTTTCCTTGTCTACTTATAATTCCCAATGCTGGAGGGATGGTAGGTTGTTCACAATTACATAATGCTATATTTAGTGGTAATCTATTGGATTCCTTCTTCTTAAGGTTCTAACGACTCATAATATTCTCTTTTATCGACGGTGGAAAAGATGAAGGCACATATATCGACCCATATTTCTCAATTTTGTTCCCAATATTTTTCAGTAATTCCTGCACGCTAGTAAATTTTTAATACGGGTCACCGTTAAACCGAACCCGGAAGGCAATGAAAACCGATTAAACGCTCTTTTCCAGGTTATACCGACTGCTTCTGGGAGTCATCGATTATTCAGCGCAACTTTTTTTCATGAGCTTTTTTTTTTACCAGTAAACCATAGGAAAAACTACCCTCAAGGCCGACTTTTACGAGGCATTAATATGCGCAGTTTGAATCATCATCAATTCGTACCTTCATGAGGGAAATTACAAATTGCTAGAATGAATGCCGGATAGCTTTATGAATCAATGGGTATTGTGACAGTTTTTTTCCAAAAAGTGTTTCGTGTAGAACGCGCTGTAAATCGAAGGAAAGCATTGACTGCATGTACGGAAAATGGCTATTTTTACCGCTGTTGCGCAAAATGGCATTATGGGCTTCTGACTTCAGGGAAATAATAAATAGAAGGAGATCCAGTTAGACGCGAGAATGAATTCAGAGGAGAGTGTAAAGTCGCGATGTTCTTTTGAATATGGTATGACAAGATTTTTGAATATGGTACGACAAGATTTTCTAATTTAATTTACGATCCAACATCATACTACGATCCAAGATTTTCTAATATGGTATTTTTGTAATTTTTACAGTAAATTGTAAATATTTTGAATCAAGATATCTTTTTAATGAACATGTGAATAGTTGTCGTTGCCAATAGCTTTGTTTTGCCTTTGATAACCACCGATAGAAGTTGCCATTACTTTTGCACAATATTTCCTAAGATTTTCACTCGTAGGGAATTTCATGGATGAATCAATGGAAATAGGATGGGGAATACCTTACTTGCATTCATCCATGCATTTGAGCACGCAGTTGTGAGATATACATGGTGCTATTTTGACAATGCAGCTGTAATTTCCATGCCTTAGTTTATAGCCATAATTGCAGTCGAGTTTCAATTATTTTATAAAATGAATTAATGAAAATTGTACTAATTGTGAATTATTTAAATAGCGTAAATGGTAGGGATTATATGGATGGGTGGATTACAATAGATCTTGGTTGTTTTCCTCTCCGTCTTTCATATTTTAGGTAGACACCCACACAATTCGTTGATTCACTCGATACTATTTTGAAAATGCATCTGTCATTTCCGAGTCTTTGATTATATTTGTCTGTCATTGTATCTTAATTATTATATTTGATGGTTTAATGAGAATTGTTTTAAGTGTGTGCTATTTAAAGAGCAGAAATCATAGAAATTATATGAGTTAAAATAGTTCTTGGTTGTTTCTCTCGCAGTATTTCATGCATTTAGGCAGGCTTTCGGGAGTCTTCCGCGGTGGCATCTTAGATGGTGACGTTTTACCTACTGCGCTGAAGGTGTTCTCACACCAGGCTAAAATGGCGAAGGCCTAAGAACGCCTACAGCACAGTTGTCGAAACACCTTAGATGTACTCATCTAAGATGTCAAAGCGGAAGAGTCCCGAAAGCCTGCCTCCTAATTCAAACGAACGCCGCGAAAACCTTCGTCAGAAATCTCTTTCTACTTCCTGTTTCCCAAACACTTCGTTGGTTTATTCTATACAAATGTGGCAAAAACAATTCATCTGTTGCATCCGTGCTTTTGATGATTGAGAACCGCAATTGTATCTTAATTATTATTCTTGATCAAGAAGAAATTAGTGCCCAACCTGAAAGTTGGTTTTTGATAGTTGATGGAATAGCTCACCCCGTACTAAGCCACAGGCGTGAGAAATTCATAATTTCGGCAGTTCCTGGGACACCTGCGATTTCCTACGTAGTTGTGACGCGCAGAAAATGGAATCGCAAGGATTTTACCTAACGTGCCTGCTCACTGACTGGTCGTGTTATTTTAAGTTTTTTTACGAAGCTGACTTGATTGCTGGAATGTTGCCTTCAATGTTTCAGAACCTTTTCCTTGCTGAATGCTTCCAAGCGGTGAAACCCAAAAATGGAAACTGTTCACGCAGTGTTCAACCTGAAGGTTGGTTTTGGAAAGGTTAGGTTACCCCGCACTAAGCCATTGGCGTGTGAAATTCACACATTCAGGGTTGAAGGGGCCAATTCCTTTCCTTGGGCCACCAGCTTTTTCCTACAAAGTTCTGGTACACATAAAATGGAATCGCGGGGGTTTTTAGATGGGGTTGTCCCTGGGACCCTCCGATCGGCAGCTCAGCGTTCTACCCTCTATGCCACCACGACCCCTATTATTTTCGATCAAACAACGAAAAATATATGAATTTGTTGCAATGCGTATATGTATTACTAATAGCGTATAGCTTAAATCGTAATGCATACTTGGTTATTATTCAACCCCTGCCACACACCTTGAAGTTGGCTTGCTCAGGGATGGTACTCAGTGGGTGTGGATGAGGGTGAGAGCTGACGATCAGGGGCGTTGGCGAGTCGGACCGGGGAATACCCACCGGTAGCTGGATGGGTGGAGCAAGGCGGCGTAGTCAAATAGGCGGGGTGGGCCTGGGGAGAGGCAGCAGGGGAGAATGAGGACGGCTCCGGCCCAATAAATCACGCAGGCATGTGAGAGATGGCGAAGAGGGCGGGGAGAGCAAGGGAGAGGTGAAGGGGGGAGAGGGAGAGAGCAAGTGGTCGGAAAATAAAGGAGAGGCGTTGGTGGTGGGCACTACGGTAAATTAGTTGGGCGGCGGCGGTGTCGGCTGCCGGGGGTCGCGGCCGTGAGGTGGGAGTCGCAGAAGAGGCGAATGGGAGAGCAGGGAAAGGAACCAAGGACGTGCCCGAAATACGGGGGCGCACTTTGTGATTGGAATATTAAGACCGGATCGTGCGCAAAAAAAAATAGATCTAAGAGGCGGAATATAGCGTAAGAACTTGAAATGGCGTGTCGTGAAACATGAGGTGTGTCATTGCGCATGCTTGGAGAGATGAAAATAGCAGAATTTCCACAGAGGAAGAAAATCATTCACCTTGACCGGAACTTAAACTCGTGACCTCCTAATTTTACGCCAAGTTTTCTGCCATGGGGTCGTGTTGGCCGAAAGGGTAGAGCGTTGGGCTATAGACCGGAGGATCCCTGGTTCAAACACCGGGAAGAAGTCTTTCTGAACACCCCACCTAAAAATCATCGCGATTCTATTTTCTCTGAGCCAGAACTTCGTAGGAAATCGCAGGTGGCCTAGGAAAAGAAATTGGCTCCCCTGCCCTGAATGTGTGAATTTTATACGCCCATATCTTATCACGGGGTGAGATATACACTCTTCTGTCAAAAACAAAACTACGGGTTGAACGCTGTTTTTTTTCCAGTCAAGCTATCAAGGAGTCATTATTTGAGTATTTCTTGTGGCTTCAAAGGAACAAAATTAGGAGACGATTGCTTTGCATACAGAGTCATCAAGTAGCTGTGATAGTAAGCACTACGCCACCGTCCAGGGGATTAAAGGAAGTATTAAACACGAAGTTACTTGCCTTTAAAAAAATTCAAGGATTACTCAATAAGGTATTTACAATAGCATAATTTCCTAGGAGAATAAAATATTTCACCTTGAACGAGACTCGTCGGGTTTCGACGGGCTCGGATCCCGTATGATCCGAATTCGGGGCCAAACCAAGGAGAATGACGTTTCCCTGTGGAAAGTTTGTTCTTTAAGAACATCAGCGTGTAAATTTGTTAAGATGTTTTGCGGCCAGTTCGCAATTCTCGAATGATATGAATCCATATTGTGCAAAGTAAAAACAGAATCATATGAAATAACTAAACGCATGGATAACTTCCCAAATGCATGAGCTACTGTGAGTAAAACATATTTTTTTCTTCTTCCATGCATCCTTTTTTACAAATACATACCTCAATTTTCGATCTCTCCACGTGGTATTGTGAATGACAGGGTGCGTTTCATTCGCCCTCAGCCATCTTTCTACGATTTACGCTGTATATATGGCACAAAATCAATAAAGGTTTTATGAATTAATAAATAACAATTGATTGAGATTCAATTGCCATTAGTCATTATCAAAGGTACGTAAATGGCAGATGAATTGTCAAAATCGTATCGTGTGAATCAAATAACTGGTTGGAAAACTGCTCTAATGCATGGACGAGTGCAAGAGAAATAGCCCACGTTCTACTTTCATAAATTCATCCATTCAATTCTCTTCGAGATGACATAGTATGAAATATGGTGCAAAATTATTGGCATCAGCTATCTTTGGTTATTAAAGGCACATACGTCTATTGGCAACGGTGTAAATTCGCGTGTTCATTGAAATGGGATGCTTGTATAGTGCTACATAGAAAAGATTATCGCAACTTTACACTCCCCTCTGAATTCATTCTCGCTAACAACTGGATATCCTTTTATTATTTCCCTGACGTCAGAAGCCTATATATTAATGCCAATTTGCTCAATTGCGGTAGAAATAGCCATTTTCCTTACATGCAGCCAATGCTTTCCTAAGATTTACACCGCGTTCTACACTGCACATCCTAATTATCTCCCAGGTAACTTCATTTAATCTGGCATTTTAAACCTCTTTATGGTACAAATCTCTGATTTTATCTTTTGATCTAACCTCGTGTGATTCGGAGAGGTTTATAATATATTTTGAACATATTAGGCTAAAAAAACCTACAAAAAATTTCTTGTAGATTTTTTTCTGTAGAACGTAAAAAATTCCCTACAGAATTCCTGTAAAAATAGTTTACTCTTTACAGATTTGTACAGAATACATTCTAAGGAAAAGTAAGACTTCAGTTGATATCGCAATGTTTCCACAGAATTCTGTGGAAAATTATGTAAGGTAAAGTTCCAAATCCTGTAGTGTGTGAGGAAACTCGATATAATTCTATGTAATATTTTACTATCATTCCTCAATCTGAAATGAGCAGGAAAGTCAGGAAATGTCTTCAGGTAAAGCAATGCAAACAATAACATTGATACCATACAAACCTACCATTACCAACTTGGCTCATTTCGTTAAGAGGAAACTAATGCCAACACCAGGTTTCTCTCCACCCGTCCTTTCCCTGAAAATTCCTTCCGCCGTCCAAAAACCCACCTATTCAAAAGTCCATAAATGACCTTAACTGTCGGTCGCCCCACTCGCATAACTCACTAACTACCCAATTAAAGAGGTGAAGTTTCCTTACGGTACTAGGAATTTTACAAACCCAAACACCTAACGCTATTTCTTTCTTCAAATCAGCAGATTTCCTACCACTCATCGTATTATCCGAACGGTGTTTTTACTTCATCCATTCTCCTCGCTTACACAGCATTCTGCCTTCAATAAAGACCTTCAGAATGCCATTGTCCCCACTTGTTCCATCGAATTCGCCACCCCCTAATTTCCGCCACCAATTTTCTCCCCCCTCCCCACCCCCCCCTCCCCTTTCTATGTTCAAAGATCCGAGACCTGAATTCTTCGGGAGGTGACGAAAATATTTTTTTATACGGGCGTGGTGGAGAATGATAAAATAAAAAAGAAAGCATTGAACATAGTGGGGAGAGAAAAGAAATATGTAGGCTGATATCAGGAGGCCAAGAGGGTGGATGGAACAAGTATTACCTAATAAGCGGTAGTAACATTGTAAAGGCCGGCACTGAAGGCAGAATGGCAATGGGTAAGCGAGGATAAGGGGGGAAATAAAAGGGCTTCACGGTAATAAGAAGTGGGGTAAGGATGAAAATTTTTACTTAAAAGAGTTGCTTTTAGGTTACTTGAATTTCCATTTTCGAATTAATTACGCATGGTACACATGTTTGGCTATTTTTCACTTGTACAAGAGAAATAAGGAGATGGAATGAGTAAACGTGGTACTACTCACATTTTCCCTCAGAAAGTGATTTTAAGCGTGGTTCGGAGACGACATGGTGTGAAAAGAAAGATTCCTGTTCACTCTTTTGGGGAAGGGAAGCATTTTCGTACCAGTAACACGCATTAGGATAAATATAAATAAGCATTTTTCAAATTTTCTATTCAACCTAAAAGTTACCAATTTTATACCAATGAAATTCATTCTAAAGACTTGCTTTTCCGAAAGCCTGGCATAAACGAGTCACTTTCACCAGATATAATTCAACTAATGACAACAAATCATTAATGCTCATCAACTATATTGTGTAGGCTTTCTTCATCGAAAATAATAATAGCATTCTATTGCTGTAAATATATAGAGACAAATTAAATGATTAGTAAGGAGAAGCTGACCATGGTAGCCAGATCCTTAATAGCCAGAATTTAACGAACTATCATTTCGAAAACTCAGACAATGATTCTATCTTGAGAAACGTCATTTAACAAATTGCAGAATGGTATGCAGTGGGTATGATATGGAAAGGGGTGGGAGGTGGAGGCAGGGTCGAGTTTGGTAGCATGGGGGGGAAGTGTTGAAGTGTTGGATAGGCTCTTCTGATGTAGCTGTCTTGGCATTGATGAGTCTCTACCAAGCGGGTGCTGGGTGAGGAGGAAGGATACTGAGGGTGAGCAGGTTGAACAAAAATACATATCACATAATGAATATATGAAAAAAGCAATCAGCAATAAAAGCGACCATCACAGAGTGCGTGAAATAAGCGACCAAACTACCCTACCCTACCTGCCCGAAGTCATTTGACCGGGCTAAGAGCGAAATAAGCGGCCAAACTACCCTACCTCTTACCCTCCCACCGCCAAATGTCATGTCCGAAGTGTCACTCCTCCACCGTAACTGTTCCAAACTTCATCGTGTGAAGATCGTGCTGTTTACTTCTACATCTACATCTACACGATACCCTGCAAGCCACCGCGAGGGTGTGTGGCAGGGGGTGAATATCACCAAGGATGCACTACTGACATGCAAACAAGCAACTACAGGGTCTCATACTACTAGATTGTTAGTATCTATAGTATTTAATGGATTAATACATTGAAAAAATGCACTACAGACTACTCTAAAATAACTCCCCTACCTATCCCTTTGCTGTGATGCCTATTCTGTTCTCTTATAGTACGGTGGAAAAATGCCATTTTGAATCTATCAGTACGACAATCTATCTCTCTAATCTTATTTATCTGGTCGAATCTAGCATAATACGCTGGTGTTTTTAATATGTGCCTAACATCTTCAGTAAAGCTATCCGATTGAAATTTCTCTAATAGATTTAACTTTCACTTTACTTAACTGGGCCGAGTCAGTGTTTATATTCATTTGAGCTATCAGAACTAGTTTTTCTTCGTACAGTTTACGCCTACGATATTCTACGCAGAGTCAGTGTTACATTTAATTGTGCTATCAGAAATATATTTACTACTATGGAACTCACTACAACCAACAAAGGTAAACAGTGCGCGTACAAAGTTCTAGTAAACAGTTTTTCCAGATTTATTCCATTCATGCTGATTATGGAAGTTATGTGGAAACTTATCATGGATTATGGAAGTTAAGTGGAAACAAATGTATATCCAGTGGCCTTTGCTCTGTTGCCGAACAAGAAAAAGGAAACATACGACAGACTTTTTCAGCTAATACTTAATTCTGTACCCAGCTGGGCACGGAGACAAGTAAATGTAGATTTTGAAGCAGCAGCAATCCTGGCTCTGAAAGAGGTTTTCTCTACAGTTGAAGTAAAGGGATGTTACTTCCATATGAAAAAATGTCTATGGAGAGGAGTTCAAGACCTGGGTCTTACACGGGACCACAAGGAAAATGAGGAAGTTCGAACTCTCATAAAAATGTGTGCATCTCTAGCACTTCTCAAACCAGATAATGTCTGCAATGGCTGGTTGGAAATTTACTCTCAAAATCCGGTCAAAGAACTGATCCAGTGTTTGAAGACCGAATACCAAAACTCAGCTTACATGTACATGACAAAACGATTGAACCTCGAAGGGAAGCGAAGAAAACTCAAGTACAAGAATCTGGATGCGCCTATCGAAAAAACAATTATAAAATATGAAGAAATTGGTGATATAATGGCGTGTCTCCGCACTCATTCTACCTTCAAAAGTGGGATTGAGTTAACACTCATGAAAAAACAGTCTGTAAATATAACTAGACTATTGCCGATGCCAATTAAGGCTGATTTTAAACACGCCCAAATGAATGAAAAGTCTTTCTATCAATTAGCCAGTCCAAATCCAGGACAAAGTGTGATGGAAACCAGTATGTTTTGGAAAAATTGTTACCTTACCCTCCCAGATGAAGGTTAAATTTTGTGATGGTCACTTATTTCACTTCAGAGCTACCCTCCCAGGCGCAGGTAAAATATTGTGGTGGTCGCTTTTTTTTGCTGGTCGCTTTTTTTACTGGTTGCTTTTTTCGCGACACCCACATGATATAGTTCCTGGTTCACTACACAGTGGGTTCACTATTTTGGTATCCAAAAGGTCGTTAGGTAGTAAGCGGGTATGTACATTCCCCAGGTGGCTATGGACACTTCCCAGGATAATTCTGAGAAGAATCATTTGGTTCTTTTTCGCTGAGTAGTGGTCACTATTGGTATCCAACTAATGACCCTGTCGTTGAACATTAAGGTGTGGGAAGGGAGGTGGTGAACACATGTGTTGTTGAAAACAAGAAATCTGTTTTATGGACCTTGCGAAGCGTAATCCTTATGTTCTATACGGAGAGGTTGCACATAGTAAAACCTGAAGTCATTAGTTACAAGAAATGTTGAAATTAAGTAATACTGAAGCAATTCTTGAAATTTTTCTTTTTTTTTTCAAGTTAAAAGGAAATCTACTCATTGCCGTATGATTTGAAATTGAGTATGTATTGCAATTCATTGGAATTGGAATCATGTGTCTGCTAAAGCGCGCAGTATCTTTTAGGAAACGGATCTCAAAAACATTCTTTTTCTTAATTCAAAAATTTATTTACGCGCGACTTTGGAACGTATTTTCCCTTCGCTCAAGAGAATTATTCATAATAAAATATGCTATCAAGAGCAACAATATTATGCGGGAGGCGAATAACAGCTCAGGTAATTCACGCGATTAAAGATAGGTGTGCAATTTGGGGGAGATAAAAGTATTTCAGGGTACTGAGGTAGGATGGAGAGCCCGGGGTTGGCATTAGCCTGCAATGAACGAAAGTCTCCAAGGGGTCGACAGTTTAACACCCCAAAGGATAGTGTCCTGAACTTGGGAGTGATCTCCAGATAGCATTCAAGTAGGGACCGGTATTTCACAGAATCTCTAACTCTGTCGGAATGGGGCCTCGGGGTGTTTGGAGGCCAAAACTCCAGAACAGAGGTCGGCAAACGTTTATGACGGACGAGCCAACCTGCCCCATACAAAAATTTAAAATATATTCGACAGTCATAAATATATTTTCATGGATAACAAAAATAAAAAGTCATGTTATTACAATTAATAAAATTATTATTGTTGAAATAGTAACCAAAAAATGCTCTAAATTGTTACAATTAGTGTGAGCGATGAGTTTTAAATTCCTGAGAAAGTGTCTCTATTCACAGATTTTAACTGACAATTTTTTTAAGATAAAACTATGATAGTTATATTTTATTATTAAATTTTACATAAGAGCCACATTATACATATCCAAAGAGCCGCAATTGGCTTGCAAGTCGTAGTTTTCCGATCCTTGCTCTATCCAACGCACCAACTCAATCTACAATAATCTGAAATCTTGAGTCTCTAAAAAAATAGGCACCCTTCTCGCATCAATTTCGGTTGAAACCTGATAGAGAAAAGCAACATTTTCTTGGGCCATAAAAGAGGATGTGCCCATACTAATGTGCCCCGAGGGAACTAATGCTCCAAAAATAATTTATTTCCCGGCTCGACAGCTCGAAATCCTCGGAATCGTTTTGGCCCGGTCCATTCAAGAGCGGAGACGAATGGAAGGTCGACCCACCTAACAACTTCCGTCAAGCGTCAAACACCAGGTGACCTCGGGGGTCACCTCACAAGTAAGGCTACGGCTTTGGATCGCTGAAGAGTTGTAAAAGTTACCGGAACCTTCTCCGGTCGTGAGGATTTTCGATAAAATAAGAAGAGCTGAGAAACATTTGGAAACAAGGGAGGGGTTGACACGCTCAGGGCATGCGAGGTCGTCGCTCTGGCAACGCCCCCTAAGGGTTTAAAAAAAAGGTCATCCCCCAACTCTTCCCCTAGCAACCCCTACCAATTCCGCTCTCGGAACCATTGCCTTTCAACACATATCTCTAAACGAGCACATATATAGGGAGGATGTGTCTTCGTCAACATCCACGGATTCGTTCCGCAGGGCACAACGCCACACTAGATTGTAGCGGAAACGACGGCATTTAACATCCCCAGAGATCGGAGATAAGGAATTTTGGACCGGTGTCCCCGTGGGAACCGAGTGTGAGGAGACAGAAGTTACGGAGGAAGTGAGGAGGGAGAGAGGGAGGGAAATATAGAGAGATGGTTATACGTTGTTTCGGGCAAACAGGAAGCAAAAATCCGACGGGTCCAGTAGCATCCGTGTGTAGCACCGCCATGCATCGTCGCAGAATATGGGCATTAAAAGCAATTTATGTTATGCTCCGGGGAACAGGTGAAAGGGGAACGGAAAAGCAACTGTAGGGGGAGCAACTGGGTGGGGAGGAGTTGCGACAGGGATGCGGCGTTGCCAAACGTGCACGGGTCCACGAGAAAATAACCAACCCCGGACTGAGCCAAACGCCCCGCGGTCCACAAATCCGAATTTTGATCCGAACTTATGAGATGGAGATCAAAGGACCCGCGTACGAGGTCGAAATTTAGGTTACTAAACACTCCCTTCGTAGGGAGTAAGCCTTATTGATGTGTGTCCGAATTAGTTATCCATTAGTTTAGGCGTCGAGTCTAGTCACCTATATTAGCATTAGTTACGGGAGCAACAAATACCAAGGATTGCGAACTAATCTTGTCAAAATTCTCCTAAATTGAGATTTCGCACGTTTGTCTCCCTCTATACACAGCTAACCTCTCGATTCTCCGTTAAATCACAATTCTGAAAACCTTAAACCGACATTCGTTTACTTTTTCTTAAGTTTCCCACCAATATAGTGCCACATTCCAAATCAAAGTCTTTACTAATCTTGCCTTCATATCCTCACTTAGGGTCACTATTACTAATTCACATGCTTACTTTTCTGAAAAAATTCTTCGGTTGCAAAATAAGTAAATACTCTCTGAAAGATGTCTGTTAGTTGATCATTAATTCAGTCAAAAATTGTGAACGATCAAACAGCGATGATACACTCAAAAATAAAAATTATTTGTCGTGGAGGCCAGGATTGATATTCTCCAAAAATCGGGTCATCGAGCTCATGTTCCCAACTTCTATTTGCATCCTTGAAAAAGTTAAGTATTCAAAGGCAATAATATGTCAAAAGCCGATGTAGAGGGCAGAACTCTGAGGAAGAGGGAAGAAAATAATAAGTGTTTTATTTGGTATAATGTGAAGATCCGAGCTATAAATGGAAGTAGCATTGGAAAAAAGGAAAAAGAGTACGATTGGTCAAAATAAATTCGCTCTGACCGGTGGAGGGCCTCTTTTTATACTTAGGACACCTCTTTGAACGCTTAGAAAAAATAAAATCGTTCCTTTCATTCACACCTTCCTTCACTCCCAATCTTTTGAGACACCTTAAATTCAGATTGGCTCATTCAGTGAGCCGCTCACCAAAATCCGGGTATTTTAGAGATTTTCTCTTTTATATAAATGAGTAGTCATCTTCGTCTTTTTATATGTCCAACTGTGTAACGGCTGTATATTTTCACCAGAACCATTGGGCAACATGCATTATTTTTATCTATAAATTAATATTAGTCCATATCAATGAAATCCAGGATTAAAATATAAATCCCCTTAAAAAAATTAAGACGTGACCGAAATTGAGTTGGTTTCATCACACTCTAATCGTATTAGCTGTAATAATACATTTTTTGAGATACTTAAAAATTGATGAAAGATTGTAGATTTCCCCAGCGAATGCTGATGAGGATATAGGTCTCGGATTTCCCACAGGGTGATCCTGGCTAAAGTCTCTTAAGATTGATGATCAACGGCAAAACTATCAACCCTGAATACAATGGCAGACTTAGCCTTTGCAAAGTCGGTGCGGACCAGCGCTATCAACCTGTATGATATCCAGGACTCTTCACCATATTTTAAAGTTATATTTAACCAATTTTGATTCCCAAGGATTACAGAGTTGACACCCACTCCGAATGTTGTGCTATTTTAAATACACTTTCGGTTCAACGGCTGACGGAAAGACAAACAAAAAAGAAGCCCCTGGGAATATTATGTCGTTCGGGAATTCCTTTCACGTCAGTCACAGACGGGAGGGTCCACGATATCGAAGGCAAACAGTCAACTCCTTCGAATTTCTTGAAATAATGTCATGGGACTGATTCAAAATTCCGAATTCAAGGTCGTATAAGATACGGAGTGAAATCGCGTCTAGAACTCCACCTAGGGATTTATGTTCCCTCAGTTGTTGCTGGCATTAGAAAATGTCCACAGTTATGGGCATTTTCTTCCACAACTTAACTTTTTAAGGACTTCCCAGAATCAGCCTCTAAATCAATTCAAACCCTTCCTCTATAATTCAAGTGGATTATAACCACCATATATCACTGTAAAAGCAGTGGATTTGGCAACTATCACTTGGTCGGATTTTTATGACGATCGTCGACGTGAGACATTTAGAAAGTTTTGGCTTTAAAAAATGATTTTCCTACGACTCATATTATGACATCCGATGATGGGACAAGATGATTTTTTTGAGAAATAATCATGCTCCTTCAATGTGAAATGCTTTCCTGAAAACCATTGCCAAGATAGACAATCAAGTAAAATGTGTAATTTTTATTAATATAGCATTATCCATGTGAAGGCAGTGGATTATTACTATATTTACATAATTATAAAAATGACTAACTCTACCTACACATCTTCTCCACACCGTTGTTAAAAAATATCAAATCTTTCTGATAACGCCGTAAAATCAGGAATGTAGCTTTTAAAATTGACGGCATTAACTAATTTTATATTTCATTATTTTTTGGCGGTTTCATTTATCTCATTTAAAAAAACTACATTCACCTTATTGAAGAGTGGGAGTTAGCCAAGTCTTCACCTAGAGAATTTCTTAATGTCATATAATACTTCTCCTATTTCCCACCCCGACGAAGGAGAAACTTCAGAAGGACAATGGTAATAACAATAGTACTCCAGTCTTAAACGGATGAGACAAGATGAAAAATGCATTTCACACACCACATGTCAAGGCCTCAAGACAGACGTCTTTGGATTTCCTATCTTGGGGCGCCTCTTTGTCCCTCTGGATGCCTTCCGGAATTGGTACTTCAGGCTTCCGCGACCTCGCGGAGATGTCGTATCCGAAATTGGTTGTGTGGAAACACATACTCGAGTGTGCATATACACGTGTATTCTCATGCGGGGAGATAAGGAAGCCTCTTGGAAGAGGTAGGGAAAGCAGGATGCCTTGAAAGAACTCTGTGCGTCTCGAGACACGAATGCAGATAAGGTTGCCCCTTTCTAACCTCGCAACCACACCCTCCGTGGCGAGGGCGAAAGACGACGTCGAGGAAATGGAGGAAAAAGAGGGCACTGCGGCATCTTAATATTTCCCTTGGCTTCCCTCCATTCTTGTGGATCTCTCTCTCGCATCATCACCTTTTTTAAAGACGTCCGATCCACGCTTATTCATTTTCTCTCAAGGGTTTCCCATCCCGTGCCTTTTTGGTGCGAAGCAGAAATCCCTGAGGGCTTTACTCCTGCGACAACACGCCCCGCGATCGTCTTGCTTTTCGCGCTGCGGAATTATCCTGCAACATAATGCAATAGTATTTCTTTATTTACGGGCGCACGAAAATGCTTCCTGCAAAACGCGAATTCTCAAGCGAAAGTAAATTCGATTCAAGATGAGGAGGGAGAATCGTTTTTCATTTCATTGCATAACAATGTCTTGCAATAAAACATGATAATAAATAGCTGATATTGAACATAATTACTTTTTATACGTTCTTGGTGGACTAGTGGATAGTGTTCTGGGCTACAAACAGGAGGATCCCAGGTTCAAATCCCGGGCAGAAGCCTTTCTGAACACCCCACCTAGAAAATCCTCGCGATTCTATGTTCTGTGTGCCCGTACGTCGTAGGAAAGGAATTGACCCCCCTACCCTGAATGGGCAAAATTCACACGTCAATGACTTAGTACGAGGTGAGCTCTACCCTCAACTATTAAAAATCAACCTTCGAGTTGAACACTGAGTGAGTGAGTGAACAGTTTCCATTTTTGGCTCTCACCGCTTAGAAATATTCAACAAGAAAAAGATTCTGATAGCACATGAAAACAATATTCCAGCAATAAATTCAGCCGGTTGATAAAAAAAACTTTAATTGAGATTTTCGACAAGTCAGTGAGCAGGTGAGTAAACGGACGACTAAAATAAACAAAAAAATTGCCAAAATAGGGAATCGAGTTATTCAATAGTGAAGGATGGAAACGAGAAGAATTTTCTTAGTACGTTGAGGTTAGCTGATAGGAGACTCGAGAGGAGAGTTGCATCAAACCAATCTTAGGATTACTGAACAAAGATGTTCAGTCTCCCCATTGGTATCCTTACAAGGAAAGGACCTACTGCTAGACATATCGTGTCACCTTTTTACAATAATAACTTCTCTTCTCTGCACAGTAGCCTATTCCGAAATCAAAGCTGATCCACGAGAACCTCCATTGAGTTCAGCATATTTCGTTCTTATCACCACGACTACACTTAGAAAGCACATTTCTTCGGATGTCCTCCCTTCGTGAAGGCTTCTTTGACCCAGGACCATTATTCTCCTTGAGCCTTCACTAAAAAAATCCACGTTCGCCCAAAATGCTACCAAGATACCACTGTCTCAGCCAAAAGAGATCCGTAACTGAAAAAAAAATAACCGTTGACGGGCCTTTTCCCACAAGTCCCCTGGTCACGTCCAGGGCTTCAGCGAAGGGAAGCTAATGGATAAGTGACGTCGAACGGAAATGAAGGACGGTTTGAAGACGCCATCACTCAACGCCCACACAACGTGACGACGAGGCTGAGGGCTGTACTTTGAGAGACAACCTCCTTCAACCCCTCAATATTTTCTCCTCACCCTCTCTCTCTTTTTAAGGAGTGAAGAGATGGTGACCCTGAACGGCGTGACTCTCCCATGCGATATTGTGCCGACAATCTTTCACCGTAGGGCACACTTACGAGTTACCCTTAAGGCCACCACTAGGGTGCGTGGTAGGGGATGAATCATAATGCACTAAGCATTTGCAGGAAAGAAAATTATTCATTTTTCAACATGATTTAACAATAGTACTGGAAGAAAATAAAGAGGAGGCATAGTACTTATGGAGGGTAGTGCCTACGGTCGCTATACGGGGAAAGAGACAACGAGCAAGTAAGATAAATGGTATTATTGGTAGTATATCTTTACCTACTTACTACCCTTCAAGCCACCACGAGGGTGTGTGGAGGGGGTAAGTTATCACCAAATATGCACTACGCATATGCACTTAAGTTCATTTATATTACCTATCTGATGAGAAATATTTATCCAAATTTAGTTTAAATGCGACGACCATGTACGAGAAAGCAGTTAATTTTCCCTTGTTAGACCTCATTTGGAATATGCTGCCAGTGTATGGGATCCCTACGAAATCGGTCTAAATAATTAGCTTGAACGTGTGCAGCGAAGATCGGCAAGATTTGAGAAAATTAGAGAATTTGATTTCCGAACTGACAGATTCAAATTTCCTTTTTTCCTCGTACAATCATGGATATGAATAGCGGTAAATATGTCCAATACGAGTGAATCAATGTATAGCATACGTAGCTGCATGTTGATATAAGGACTTGAAGTTAACCCAACAAACAGCATGTTTTTATATGTTTCCTTTTTATTTTTACCTTTTTTAAATAGTAAAGTTTAGACTAGTATATTAATACTAATCCTTTTTTATGCATGAATGTAGTGCATGTTTGGTGAGAATTCACCCCCTGCCACACACCTTTATGGTGGCTTGAAGGGTATTATGTAGATGTAAATGAAAGAGCTATGAATATCGGGTAGGACACGCTACTAATTCCACTTATAATCCAACATGCATGGAAAAATCCACCACCCTAATATTATGTCTTTTTGTTTGCTTGATCTGTATTCATCTAATGTATGCGATTGCATGTTCATGTTCATGGAAATTTATTTTCACGAAGGCATCAGGAGAAGTCCTAATGTTTTTATGATCTCGAGATGTTCGAGAAAGAACGAATATTGGAACAGTTAGTGTTATCGGCCGTGACATCACCAGTGAATTGTGCAAAGCCATGGAAATGTGTCTCCCAGAACTATTTTAAATTCAACGAGACAAAAATTAAACAACCAGAGGGCTTAGCCATAGACTCTCCTTTGTCTCCATTGCTAGCGGACATTTTTATGAACTCAATGGAAGTGATCTATATCTATTACAATAACTTTTACCATTTGAGTCATCAATCAAGTACCTCCAGTCAGTTGCTGATTTTAAAAATGTCACGACCATCATGTAGTGAGAAAAATTGTTGTGCTAGTCTGACGTGTACTCGGTGTACGGCATCGAGGGTACATAAGTGTACTGACTACGAGTACGAGCACGACGTACGAGTGTACGGACTAGATGTAATGATAAGAAACCTCGATTGAATACATTGCTGTAAATACATTATATATCTCTTTAAGTTTCAGACAATATTTATTACATTACGCATACCTGACCGGTTATTATGAGGCACGTAATGATACCTCATAGTTATTAAGGGAAAACATTACTTCTAAATCAATGCGAAAGCCTATGCCTATTAATGCGTATTATTGATTCAGTCAAGCGCAAATTACTTAAGATCTTAAAATATTCATGTTTCATCGAAAAATAGATAAGGCTTCAAAGGTTTAAATTTAAGGAAAGAATACGAAGTAAATTACAGCAGACAACTTGCGTAGAAGTTACTCGCTGCAAGTGTCGCCGAAAGTTCCTACCACAATATCACGTTGCCGTTTCTTGAAATTGAACTATGGACTAAATTTCATACACACTTACTGATGAGCGGGATAGTTCCAAAGTGTCTGCACATATAATACTCTTATAAACCAATCAACAATGCCGGTACAACTAATTTCGGTGGGTACAAAAAATAAAATATCGACCTGAAACGTGACTCGAAGACAGTTCCCTCAATTTAATAGGTTAATCCACAGCTGTAGATACATCCACATAATACCCTGCCATGCACCATAAAGGTTTGTGGCAGGGTGTGAAAGTTCATCAATCATGCACTACCTATCATTTTATAGAGGAGTATAAAGTATATTTTAGTTCAATTCTTACAATTTAAAAAACCTTATAGAAGCAAAACGAGCATGAATTAGAGTGATGTTAGTTGGGTTAGCTAAAAGGCTTTCTACCGACATGCAACATCCTATCGATAAACTTGTGTACATTATCATCATCATCTGTGTTTTCAAGTCTTTTTCCGCACTAATAGGCTTCAGACCGGGAGGAAAGGTACAAGGATGGGAATTGAAGGGTAAGGGCATACATTCTCATCTCTGTACATTATTGAATATAGAAGCACAGCTATTCAGTTCCCTAATTGTATTAGAAATAAAAGATGTCTTAAATGTGTATCTTCGGAAATCTACTTCTCCAATTTTATATTTTTTTATGACCCAATCTATCATATTAGGTCACAGTTAGCAAAATTCTTTAGCGTCATCAGTAAAAATATCGTCTTAGCATTCACTTGAATATAAAATGGTAACCCGTAAGTGATACACGCTGCAAGATCACGGTGCCATCTATTTATGTATTTAAAAAAAATCAATCTAAATGCATTTTAACCCACGGAGAGAATGAAAGATAGGTCGGGGATACGTGCTGACAAGGCCAAGGAAGTCCACGCGAGGGTATGTGACTCGAAGGGTCGCTGAGGAAACAGGCGCACCTGCACCGAGGGACGTAGGGATGGGAAGGGAACAGATGGCGCTGTCGGACAAATTGACTTCATCTCCCCGCGGCGATCGGGATGGGGGTTAGGGCAGCGCCTTTGCCTCGGGTTGGAGAAAGTGGAAATCGTAAGAAAGTGTCCCTTGCGGGTTGACATAAAAGGGAGAGACGTGGTGGAAAAATATACGTTTGCAGGTACAAAAAATCTTGACTGCAGGAAGACCGGCAGGGACATACGAAAGGGCAGAAAAAAATAGTTTGTATTTTACTGTGTGGGAGACGTGGTTGGCGTAGTGGATAGAGTACTGTCGTTCCATTCCAAGGGCTCAGGTTCGATTCCCAGCACTTTTCATGGGTGTTTTCAAGTCTGTTTCCGCACTAATAGGCGCATCAGACCGGGAGGAAAGGTATAAGGATAGGGATGGAAGGGATGGGGACCATCACTTCACCAAACCTTTCTTTACATGTTTGTCAAAGGTTCTCGTTGTTAGTCTTCTTAGCCCAAGATATCCGTCTCTCTTAACATCATTAATACCACATCAACCTTCGTCATCATCATTGGTCAACTAGGATTGATTTGACGCAGCCCTCCACTCAATTCTTCTATCGGCCAACCTCTTCATACCCACGTAATTTTTCTCTCGAGGCTGAGCTTAAAGCCACCGAGCGCGTCCACAGGGTTGTGAATGGTGAGTTAAACTCTATTTATAGAGGCTCGCTGCGAAATAAGTGAGTTTACTCATCAAATAAGCTGTCGTGGACCAAAAGCGACGCCATCCGATGTGGCATAGGTCTATCATCATTGGGTAAGATAGGTCTTTGAATGATACAGAAACCTGTGAAGATGTCGTGACTTAGCAACGGGGGGCCGCCATCAATTATGTTTCCTATCACCCGGAGAAGAGGGCAACAGCTCTTCTACCTATGAGTGAAGGTGGAGACCACAGTGGTCGGCACAGCGACACTCATTTCACTACGTGGGGTGACGTTTACTTTAGACGCTGTAGTACTTCGATGTGGAAGGCAAGAGGAGACCACCACATTATTATCCCGAGTCGCAGCTACTCCACTCTTTTCTTTTATCAACATTCGTAGAACCTCTATAATATTTAGAATAGACTGTATGGGAGACAGATTACAGCAGGTATACTAGCCCTCATCCCTTCCATTCCTATACTTATACCTTTCCTCCCGGTCTGAAGCGCCTGTTAGTGCGGAAACAGATTTGAAAACACACATGATGATTACAGTATGCATAGATTGAAATATCTCCCTCCAAAGGATCAGTTTGGTGATGGTTATAATGGCATTGGCCTCCCACCTCGATCGCACGCCTTTAAACCGCGGTCGTAGATATTTTTCATTGGAATAACGATCCCTTCATGATTGTTGTTGTAGCACACTTCAAGTTCAGTACATACTCCATTAGTTCTATGGGACAAAAAGCGCGAACCCCATGGCGCCTATCATTAAGAGCAAGTTAAGGCCGACGCCAGGTTTCTATTCATCTTCCCTCCGTTCCCAGAAAAATTCTCTGCCCGCTTCCCCATTTATCCTTAAATGGTGAAAAAGACCCTATTTGTCGTTGCACCACCCCTAATAGCAACAACTCCATATTTTTATGCTTGATTTATGGGCGTATTAATCGTAAAGAGAAGAGAGGCAAGTGAATAAGCATTGATAAGGAGAGACCTGTTGAAGAGAAAAGCAAGGATTTTTAGCAATGAAAGGAAAACATGAACACCGATAAGTCTGGGAATCAAAGTGAAACATATATATCATTAGGAATAGAGGATATAGTTATTGTCAGGAAAATGAACATATGTGATTATATTCAATAATATGTACCCAAGTTAATCAATAGGTAGCGAAAATAGTTGCATGTCGGTATAAAAACTTTTAGCTAACCCAACTAACAGATTATGCATTTTCTCTGCTCTTTAAATATTTTATAATGTTATACTTCAACTAAAATGTAGCCACTACTCTTACTACTGTAGTACTACTCTTCAAGTAACATAGGTGGTCCATGTATGGTGAAGATTCATCCGCTACTGCACACCTTCATGGTGGTTTGCGGGGTAAAAAAAAGTGTTTAACACGAAGGTCAGTTTTTTACAGGTGAGTCTAGAGCTCACCCGTACTAGGCAATTGGAGTGTGAAATTCACAAATTCAGGGAGGGGGGGGGGGGGCAGCTCGTTTCCCTGGGCCAACGGCGATTTCCTACAAAGTTCTGACACAGCAGAAAATCAAATCGCGAGGATTTTAGATGGGGGCGTCCAGGGGGGTTATTTTGTAATCTCACCTTTTTAATGACTCTTTGAGGGAAGGCGGGAGATCTGTTTCGCTCTCTTAATGATCGGCTCACGAACGGTTCGTGAATTATCGAAGCTTCTGTCGATAGCGCTATCTGTTGCCGATCTCGGTGTGCTGGTTCTTCACGTTGTGCAAATTCCAAAAATACTATTTAAAATCGTTTATATCTTTCTCGCTCTTGCTTTTTTTCCAACTCAAGCTTCAAATGGAAACGATGGTGGCTCTATTTCACGTTCTTCATGAAGATGATATGGGAACTTATGGCAGGCGGAGATAATGAAACGGATCAAGAGTCGAAAGATACGGATCAGAGCGGATAAATCGTCTAAAAGACCAGGGGGCCGATTGTGTAACTCGGCTAACGTTCGATCGTTAGAGACCCGTTCACTCTCGATCGAGCTCACCGTCTTCGAACGAGGATGGAAAGTGCGATTGTATAAGCTCGATCGTCAGGAGGCAATCGAAAGTTACGGTGTTGTCAGATTTACAGCATATTTCGCACTTGTTTCTCTTGTACGCATGCGCAAAGAGCTTATTTTGAAGTAGTTGCATTTGTTTTGAATATCAAGAATTAATAATAAACATTACAATGCCTGAAAATTTAAGATAACTTCCTCACGAGTATTATACAGTGGCCTCAATGCGTTCCCAATAGATAAATTAATTCATAATTACTTGTTATACCCTGACTTTCACAGATAAGTATCAAAAACGTCTGCTTAATTCGCAACTCATAATATTTCATTATCACTCAAATTGTGTTCTCTATTTCTGATAATGCATAAAAAATGGTACGTCATGTTGAAATTCTATATTATCACTCCGGATATTCTCGTCATCTAATTTAACTAATGTTCTACGGTTCACTGTAAATATCATTTAGCAAAACTACGCTCAACGTATTGGCACATATATATGCATCTTCAGACAGAAATTGATTAGGTTATTTATAGATACACAATTAAATACTATCCTCAATCTAGTCCCCAGCATTAAAGCAATAGTCAACCTTTATTACTATTGAAACACTTTCACAGCGTTCTCCACATCAAAGATAAATACCTATGAAACTCACTTTTAAAATTCCGTGCCGCCTGTCTCTCTTGTAGCATACCTATTTTCCCATAACCATATTTCTTGTACGTAGGTAACCGATAACCTACCGTGAGATATATAAGGCAGCATTAAATAATTTCCACAATTTCTCCAGGCACACACAGCGGCACACAAATAAAGGCACAATCCTATGGCTAATGACATCAAGGCGAGTGAATGAAAAGATTATCTTTTGAGAAGGCAAAATTTAATGAATAAAGCATAACGAGACAGCATGTGTTGCATAAGTCGACAAAAATCATCACCCTTTCACTTGGACGTAAACAACAACAGTCATAATAATAATAATAATAATGTAAAACACTCTCAAACAACACAGTAATCCCTTACGAGGGAAAATCGTAATGCTTATTGATAATTAGACATTACCTGCCTTAAACGTAGACGGAATAATTATTTCAACACAATAACATTGGACACCACTATGCAATGAAATAAAAATATGTCACTTGGGGTGGGAAATTTTACTGAATGAAGAATAACAAAGCACTACACTGTGTATCCTTTCACCACTTTCACTGGGACGTAAACAATCACACTTACAAGACAAGAGAAATCCCCCTCACTTCAATTCACATAGATTGCAAATCTTAATTTAAGGCAATAGGTGAAACGACGAAATAATTGCCGACAACAATTTTCTCTGACATCTGTATAGATACTATAATACATGCAATCCATCACAGTTCACTAAAAACATTGTCAATCGCTGAATTGCCACAATGTGTAGTCACAACACACGCTATATCTTCACTATAGTGAACACATATATGTATTATTCTCACCGTAAGTGGCATTGCTCAAGTGAAACTGTTGATGCCAATGCTGAAATTAAAAGTTGAAATTATATGTAACAGTCCGATAGCTTGTTTTAAATTGCTATTCATTACATTCACCCACCTAACGTTGCTATAATTATTCTAATTAATTCACTCTGTCACATCATACACAGTTTTTTAAGCAATTTGATACTTCAAATTACATTCTTATTCCGTAATAGTTCAAACAACGTTCCTCGCAACGATAATTTATCACTTATACATGAAAATGCAAACAAAAACAAACCTTCCAACGATTGAAAATGGCCGTAACGTCAAGTATATAGCAGTCGACGGGTTTCCTTCGATCGTGAGCCGAAAAACCTTCGACCGTAAAGTTACACAATCGCGCCTTCAATTGTTTTCGAAGAATTACCCACAACACCACGGAATACGGCTCTTTACGTTCGAACGTAAAGTTATACAATCGGCCCCCAGGGGGCCTATTCTGTAAAGTCGAAAGAATTTCGGCTCATATGGAGAGTCGTGGGTCACCGCGACGAACGATTCGCGAACATCGTTCACCGCCGAAATGACGTATAACAGTTGACTGTTATCCAACGTTATGTCTATCCAGCGCGCCATTATTACAGTGAAAGGAACAAGCTGAGGTAATTAACAATAGTTAATCAACATGACTTACTGTTGATGTTTGTAATCAATCTATTCGCTTTAAAATGTAACAATATATGCTGGTATGGAATAACGGCAGACTAATTAAGAAAGTGAAACTTCTGAAAATTGAAAGTGATTACACCTTCGGAATAAAATCACGAAATGTTTTGGTTTTATTAATTTATTGTGTCGACAGCTTCTGTAATGATATTGTTTTCTGGAGTGAATCATTACATCTTCGTGCATATATTCCTCCGTCCGCCTATGTTTCTATTTATATAGTACATTGATTTGGAATGGTTGATATCACAGTAGCAGATAACAAATATAGAACAACATTCTAATATTGAACATATCCTGCGATAATGTACGCGTCCGAAGACCAAAGGACGTCTACATATACCCTGCAAGCCACCATAAAGGTGTGTGGGAGGGGGAGATAACCACACAGGGGGGACGTCCATACTATTTCAGAATTTGTCGGTAGAATACAACCACACAAAGAAAGGTACTCGTACAAAAGAATTGCCAGCATAATGAGATTTGCTCAAACAATGTGATTTCCAACATGATACCATCTCTCTCTATAATGTAGATCGCCCCTGCAGTAGCATTAAAATATTACGTAGAAGTTTTACACGAATAAAAAACTTATACCTATGTCTAGACCACTCGACAATTTTTAATCAACATTAAACAAAAACATTGCATGGCGACAATTGAAAACAAAACAAATAGTTTTATACACCTCTAACTGTATAAGCGGCAAGGAAACGGAGACATGAAAGATTTAATCATTAGCTAGAATTAGATACATTCTCACCTTGTATCCCGCGCGATAAATATCAACAAGTCGTCTGCTACAATCGAAGCTTCTATCGGTGCCCACCGCGATAGCAGCGCCTGCTCGCCAGAAAATATTTGGCGACGGATTATGAACGAAATGATCCGCAAAATGATACGACTCCGTCGCCTTGAGCCGGAGCGACCGTCGCGGCATCAAGGGAGCACGGTTTGTACTACAAATTATGACATTTTTTCCATATATGGGTATTGTTGTGACGTCGGAATCTCGAATTCGACTTTACAGAATAAGGCCCCAGCACATGACCGGCAGATCACCACTTGAGATCCGAAGATGGTCACGCCGCCTGGGTGGCGGAGTTTAACTACGAAAAAGTGACATTTTATGACGTATTCTCACTAAAGTGAGATTACAAAATAACCCCTCAGAAAGGCTCTTGCCCGGGATTTCAACCCGAAACCTTCCGCTCTGCCCACTAGGCCACCAGGAACCGGGTTTGCGGGGTATTATGATAGATGGATAAGTGAAAATGAAATACGTACAGAAAAAAGGCAGGCCTCGTATGAGATATTTGGAGCAAGTTCTGAAGGATGTGAAAGAGAAAAATTACGTTTATAAGAAGAGGTTGGCCGATAGTAGAAACGAGTGGAGGGCTGCGTCAAACCAATCCTAGGGTTGTTGACCAATGATAATGATGACGATGAAGAGAAAAAAAAAAGAATTAGGTCATATGAAGGAGACAACAGTAAGAAATGTAGGAGGAAATAAATACAATTTTCTTTGCCAAGTCAGATTTCTTCAATCCCTTTAGTGCAAGGTTTTGAAAAATAGCTTTAGGTCTCAAGGGTAAAGAAAGGTACTCAAGGGAATAAAAAATATCCCACTCTTAATTGAGAAATGTGTTAGCGCCGCCGAAATATTGGAAAATTTTTTACATGGTAGGGTCTTCGTTCGCTCATGACGGAACGGTTAATTCACTATCATGAACACTGGATGTTTTATACACACGCATACACGCACACAAATATACATATAGCAGTGAGAGGAAGGAAATGCAGAGGATCTACAGTGGGGGGTATGAGGATTCGAGACTTGGTTGCAGGATGGGAACAGGATCCAATCAGAAACGAAACGATCCGAATACGCGCGTGACATGCGGGATTCGTCCGGGTCCGCAATACACGCGTGGAAAAGGCACGCTCCCTATTGCTACGATCGGGCTCATCACGTAAAGCCAAAAGTATCGAAGCTATATAACGCACGCGTGGCAATCGACGCGAAAGATAGCTTGCCTTTCACTTCTGCGGATGCCTCACCTTGTATTGACTGGAGCCTCACCTCGTAATGAGTGGGGCTCTCCAGATTTAAGTGAGTTTCCGTGTAACCCAGTGATTTCCAAGAGGTGGTAGGGATCGGCGGTAAAAATTTAATTAAAATTTAATTAATAATATAGTACAAACTCATTTTGGTACAAAAATCAACAAATTATAAAAAAATAATGAATGAATACTGGAACAAATTAGCTTCAAAATAGGTAATATACGATAAATAATATTTTTTCTCATGTGTGGCTAAAATTTTCAAAGAAAATACGCTAACTCGTAAAAAACTTCAAATAAAAAAAGAAAAAGAAAAATATATAATTAGGGAATGGTGTCTGTCTGCAAGTACGAAATTGGATTCACCACCCAGGGTCTGAGGGCCATATTAATAATAATCTAACAAAAATCTCATAATAATCTGCTCTTGCGGGAGTGCTTTGTGCAGAGCATTTCACGTTCAGTTCCTCAAATACTAATTTTAAAAAAATTAAGAGTATTTCTTTAGAGCCCAAAATGAGACGATGTTTTAAAAAATAATTTGGAAAGAAATAGGTTCATGAAAAAATATATTGGAAGAAGAAATCATTTTTTTTAATAATTGGATATTTCATGACTGAAAGAAAGCTTTAATCACCCACCGTCTCACCAGACTAATAATACTATCTCCTACAGTTCAAAATTTTATTCTCGCCCCAACGGGTAGACAAAGAAGACGATTTCGAACTTGATAATCATTAAAATTGGACACAACCTTGCTCAGTTGTTGAAAACTGCTATTTTATTCACTAAACCTCCGTTGTCAAAATCACTCTACCTCTAGAATGATATTCATGCTAAGGGAGCACTCGAGCGAAAACTTTTCTACCGCAGGAAGACATTTAAAAACCACAATTGTGGGAGCGCTTAATATAGATGCTCACTCTATTCAAATAATGTCATGAAAGCCGAGAAGTTCATTTCCCCTTCACTTCCATTTTTTGCTAGATCTGTCAAAATCACTCCCCCAAACATGAATGATATCCATGCACCTCACGCCAGCGTAAGGTTCCCAAGAAAATGGCCAACAGACGCTCGACTGCTATCGAAAAGGGAGAAAACTTCGGGTTGACAGTTCCTTTAGGATAGATGATATCTCGGAGGCACCTTCTTGAGGAATTGTGCGAGGAAAAAAATGGATGGATATACCTACACAAAATCCAGTCGGTTTCGAAATATTTTCGCCCTCTATTCAGCGAGATATGCCATGAGCGTATCTCTTCATGATTGTGCCCGGATCACACTCGCAGAGAGAGTTCTGGTGATTTTTTTCACGTCAAATTCGTCGTTTTCGTGGAAACTTTCGGGAAGATACAATTTCCCAACGTGCCATCCACGATTGGGCAATCGCCCTGCATTGATGAAACAAACACGTCTACGACTGATCCGGCATCATCAATTTAACTCTTTACTCATTTATCTGGACAGTTATCTGCACATACAACTACATTGCACCATTCAAATCACCTAAAGAGTGTGTGGCAGGAGATGCCTACACACCATGAATGCATTTCCGATCAACATTATTCGTACGCAAGAAGATTAGAATGTATTGGAGGAGGCATCGCAGTTGATTTGAGAAGCCAGCGGCCATATTGGTATGCAAGGACATACGAGCTTTGCTACTCGCTTTACTCGTACAGATGAAGTTTTTTTTTCACGCGGTAAAACTTACGGAATAGTACGATACATCATGGAATACTTTTTTAAAATTTGTCAAACAAATGGCGTAAAGTGTGCCAAATATGTGGTTGAAATTGTTTAATTTTGAACCAGTTTTAGTAATAAAATTAACTCCCAGGGGAATCAAATGCACCGATACTTCCCTTAAATATGCTTAAGGTGAGAGATGCGCGATATGTCGCTATCGCTACTGCTATGATGCGTCCATACCAAATTCTATGCGATTTAAGGCCACCAGTTAGGCATTGTCATAACAAAGAAAAAGCGTTTGATGACAGTAGTGATTGTCAAATGCATTTTCATGAAATTCTTCGAGCAATAAATTCCATTGTCGAATAATTTTGTTCCCATTCTTTAAGGAGCGGAGTCTTCCCTTCTTAGAGGGATATCCTTGTAATTGTATCCAAATTCCCGGCATCAGATGTCTTGTATTACTTTCCGTTGGTGATTGTTCGACACATGTCCGGTATCGGCCTAAACTCGCATCGCAGTCGCTGTTTACACGTTCGAGTGGGGCTTAGCAGTTGACTATCATACAGTTAACTGCTACGCGTAAACTCACCTTTAGAAAGAACAATCGACTCCGCTGCGGTGAAATTTTGTTAAAACTTCATTATGATTTATGTTTTCAATACTCATGCGGTCTCCACGAGAGGCGGTAAAAAATGCAATGTTTCGTACTGAGTAGGTGGGGCCTAATTCTTTCTTAACACCCCCATTCTGGCTTCATGGTCGCCCATTGGCTGCCATGCCAATGCCTCCTACATTACACTGTAGGTAACCTCTTTGTTCATACGGATAGTAACTACGCTGCCCTCTTCATTGTTAAAAGCTAATTGACCTACTGTCGGCGCAGAAATTATGTGCACTCGAGTTTGAATACAAATAACAAATTAACAGCTAGGCATACAGAAAAACTAATCACACCGTAGCTTTTCTTACTTCATTCTGCGTTATTGAGTGGCAATTTTAAGTTTTTAAAACGTATTTTCATATTTTTTACAACGGTTGTGACGTAAAAAGTGCCTGTTTTTGACGGTACTCGAGCAAAGCACCGACTTTGATGACCCGTAAATCAATACCAATTCGTTCAATTGCAACCAAAGTTTAAATAGTTTTAGGTATACATGTTTTCTATGCATACTGTAAGTTTCCAGTATATAACCTTAAACTAAAAAGAGTTGTTATCAATTTTATAAAAAGTTAGCAATTCGAAACTGGGGTGTCGTACAATTTCGTTCTTGATGGCGTTATAATCCGCATGCCCTGAACGTATCCCATATGTAATTGTCTAATATTTCAACACATTTGTTTAATTTATATCGATTGGTATTTATATTGGCGAAAGCGAGCTCCCTCGGCAAGCGACTGGCATTGTTATTGTAGCAGAGTTTTCATTGGTGAACTGGCCCTTACTTGAGTACTGTGTGGAGCTTACTTCGAGTTTAGTTCTCCGTCCGTCGGATTGGACGTTAAACCGTGAACCCCTCGAGGCCTTCCGTTAAGAGTATGATAATGCTGATACTGGGTTTCTCTCCACCCTTCCTCCTTTCCCTGAAAACTTTCACCTCTCCCCCAATCACACACTCTTCTTAAACGTCTCGCTGCCGAAGATCTCCCCCGAATCACTATTGTAGATTAGGATTCGTAAAAAGGATCCTAGGTAATTGCGATGAGACAATACGAGAAAGAAGCTATTTTAAATTTGTCAGGCTTCATTTAGAATATGCCGCTAGGGTATGGGATCTGAACGAATAAGGTATGATAAGGAAATTGGGTCGTGTGCAAAGGAAATCAGCTAGATTTGTCAAAGGCCGTTATGATAACTTTATTAGCGTAACGAGTTTAATAGAAGAACTGGGATGGGAATCACTATCAGAGCGCATGTTAAATTTAGGTTAAACCATTTAAGAAAATTCGAAACTGATTTGTTTACAGATGACGTTAGATATATATTAGAATCCCTGCGCAAAATGCTAGGATTGATCAGATTAACAAGATTAGAGAGTTCCCATTGTCGTACCGACAGTTTTAAAATGTCATTTTTCCCGAGTACAATAAGAGAGGACAATAGTCAGCATAGCAAGGGGATAGATAGGTGAAATATATTAGTCTGTAATCCATGATGCACGTATCAACAAACTATAATCCGTTTATTTCTAGGTAGATACTAACCATCTAGCTGCATGTGACCCTATTATCTATAATTTCTCAATGTAGTAGCCTAGTTGCATGTCAATAGTGCATGTTTGGTGATCTTCACCCCCGCGACACACCCTCGTGGTGGCTCGCAGGGTATTACGTAGATGTAGATCTACCCGATGGCTACTATGTACTACGCATGCAATATAGTCTTCTGAGTCAAACTTATTTCCGGCCAGATAGATTCTAGATAAATCTTATACAAATATTTCCGATAACGTGCCCAACATGCAAGGATACATTTAAAACAATTACCGTGATGCGTCAACATTTGTAGGCTCATGCAAACATGCACAAAATCCTAACATTTTAATCATTTCTCCTAATTATCTCGGAAACTTTACATTTTATCTTCTAATATGATAACTTCCATTAAATCAATTATAAGCACGTATTTGGAAGCATTCGAAATGAAGAATGATGAGTGTAAAACGGATTGACCGATTGACTAACGTGTAAGCCCTCCTTTTCATTTAACGCCTCCGAGAAATTAGTTGTCAACGTTCTAATTACGATCCACAATCTATGCAGCTGAAATGTTGTTTGAAACCGTCGGGATAATCTCGAATAGGTAACCAAGGAGTCACGTGGTATACACACGAATGGTTCTCAAATTTCGTGTTTTAAAACCACTGATTACAACCTCATTCATAGTTTGCACTTGTGTTTTTACTCATCTGAGAGCTTTATAGTGGAGATAGATGAGAAAAACTCAAGTCAAAACAATCAATGTAATTGTAATGAGCGACTTAGACACACTACATTCGCAAACCATTCGTGTTTGTACCACGTGACTCCTTGGTTACCTATTCGACATAATTCCTACGGTTTCAAACACAACTTTCGAGTCGGGAAAATTTCACCTTGGAACAAACAAACCTGAAAATTCCATTATCGATCATAACAAGAATAAATTTAGCTCATCTTTCCACATTTAGATTTGAATATTTAGACGTATAAGGGGTATTGGAGGGGGAGAAGAGGGTAACGAGAACTTTTAGGACGATGGGTAACTTGACCTACATCTCACATGACGTCACAATCGAAAATATCATCGAATCAAATTATAACCGATCCAAATTCAGTAATTAGATGTTCCCTTCGAGATAACGAGGCCGTCTCGAATGTTTCCCGAGTTCATTAAGCACCAAATTATCCGCCCAGTTAATCCACTCATTGTGACCTTTAGCTCAAAGGGAGTAAACAAGTGTTTATCTTCTAAAGACGCCATGATGGAACTCTTCGAAAAAATTATTATCATTTACCTTCTCGATTAATTTTAGTGGCAAAATTATTAGGCCATAATATACTACAAGAAATCATATTTAAATAGGCAAAAAAGAGCATATTCCGGACATCATCATACGACCGCCAAATTAGGATATCATCCTTCTCATTAATTATAATAATAAATAAAATTAAAACAACCTCAAAATTATAATAATACTGGTGGAGTACACGACGGGGTAGCGAGAGAACTTACCTGGGCATTAAATTACTTCAAAGCTATCATTAGGAAATCGTATAAGAAATATTTGTGGCACATTTCTGAAGAAACAAATCAAACGAACTGTGGGAAGTGTTGGAATGAAAAAACCAAAGGAAAAATATATTGAGAGCATGTAAGGCCATACCAGGAGGCATTTATCAAGCATTATGGGTCCAATAAATAAATATTCAATTTAGGAACTAAACAAGATACAGCGGCTCGTTTTGTGACACACTCCTAAAAAGTTACAAAAAGTGACGCTCAGCTATTGGAAGAGCTAGTTTTGGGAACACTACGGACAGAAGGTTGTTTGCAATATTATACGACAGTCAGGAGCGAAAAAGTAGAAGAAGTTAACTGTAGCGCTGAGCGATGCATGAACTACGAAAACTAATAGGACATAGACCATTCGAAGCCTTTGATAAATTTGTATATTTTTGTTAATTAGTACCCACCAATAGCTTTGTTATCAACGTTAGCAACTTGTCAAAAAAAAAATTTATTCTTACGGAGGATGTTTTTTCGTCGCTTCATTTCACGCACAGAAAATTTATATTAAAGTGGCTGGAGCTGTAATCTTGGGTCATAGTGTATACATACATTGTAATAATTTTTCAAGCACGCCGAAAAAATACTAGAGCCACATTTCCTTTAAGTGCAATTAATTACGAGGTGGAGCTCAAATACTAGGACCACATTTCGTTTAAGTAGGTACAATTAATTACGAGGTGGAGCTCAAATACTAGGTCCACATTTGGTTTAAGTACAATTAATTATGAGGTGGAGCGCAAATACTAGGACCGCATTTCGTTTAAGTACAATTAATTACGAGGTGGAGCTCAAATACTAGGTCCACATTTGGTTTAAGTACAATTAATTATGAGGTGGAGCGCAAATACTAGGACCGCATTTCGTTTCAGTACAATTAATTACGAGGTGGAGCTCAAATACTAGGACCACATTTTATTTAAGTACAATTATTACCAGGTGGAGCTCAAATACTAGGACCACATTTCGTTTAAGTAGGTACAATTAATAACGAGGTGGAGCTCAAATACTAGGACCACATTTCGTTTAAGTAGATACAATTAATTACGAGGTGGAGCTCAAATACTAGGTCCACATTTCGTTTAAGTACAATTAATTATGTGGTGGAACTCAAATATTAATAATAGCTGCCCCCTTGGTCCCTTCCATCAAAAGAAAGCTAATTCCTTTCCCTTCCAATGTTGCCCTTACCCCTCCCATTCCTAGCAGCCTTGAAACAACAGTGAGGAAATGAGTTCAAATGTAAATTGAAGCCTTTTCATTAGCAAGATATTCAATAGAGAAAAAAATCACTCGCCTTGACCGGGACTGGAACCCGGACCCCTTCATTTCCGGAAAGGTACTCTACCAGTTGAGCTACCAAGGCAAACCAAGGCTCAAGAGCTCAACTGGTAGAGCACCTGGCCGGAAATCTGGGGGCCCGAGTTCGAGTTCCGATCAAGGTGAATGATTTTTTTCTCTGTGGAATATCTTGCTAATGTGCAATTTCAGCGGGTAACGCCCCTATATTTTTCGCGGCCAGTTGAATGGAGCCTTTCCTTTATGAGTATTCAGCTAAATGAATTTCTGTTCGAATCACTTGATTCCTCTTAACTTTATTACCAGCAATGGATTTTGAGCTCGACAGCGTAAAAAGCAACCACTGTATGTTTATTAGTTTTTACAATTTTATGAAGCTACATCTCAAGCTAGCAAAGTAAAGCTGTCAGAAAATGGCAGGAAAAAGACAATCACACCACTTACATGGAACAAAATGTTAACACAGTATTGAAAACCATTTAGCATTTAACCATTTAACACGAAACCCATTTAACATGAAACCAAATTAACATTTACCAATAATTATCGTTGTTTGTCAATACTGATGGCGAACGGATCATTAAAAAATATTTCATATTAATTGAATACCCTTTTGAAATACAGTTGGTCGATAGAAGCATGGAAACAACGGATACCTACTAAATTCATGGAAAAACTAGCGGTTTATATCACAAAATGTGTTACTTTGGATTGCATCCATGAAATATTGACTATCGTACATAGCCAATCCCCAATGGATTAAACGGAAATGATACGTATGTAACGTTTATCTTCAAATTCTCAATTCCAGGCATGCGGCGAAATTCCGGTAAACATAATTATGAGCTGTAATTCCTTAAAACGGAAAGGTCCCATTTAAATTGTACCTACATGATAAATTTCAAGTTATTTTCTATTTTTCATATTGGAACCACAAAATAGCTATGCAATTCAAATTGATGGCACAGCGGATTAGATAGAGTGTCATTAATCATTGCCGGAACATTCAAACTCATATGACATATTAATTTCAGATTCCGCACTGATTAATGTGGTGCATTAGTTGAACTGCCATTGCGTTCAAAGTATGATAGCATGTCATAACTGTTCTAATCTCACGTTCGAAATCCACCATTTATTTAACTTGTCTGCCGTAAAAATTTTACACAGTTTTACTACATTCTTCCTTGATTACCACTCAATCATATCACATCCATTGATGGGTGATGATATATTTTTACATGAAGGCACTAAATCTTGGGTTGCACTGTTGGAAAAGACTAACTTCAAATATATGGACTCGGTGGGAAAATTCAAAGAGTTAAAACTAATTTACGACTAAACTAGTACATATTCCATGTAGCTATTGTGATGAAAGGGATAAATATTATCGCTGAAGGAAGTTATTTTTCATTCGAAACTTTAAATTTATCAACAGCGAGAAGTCGTTTTGGATGAGATATATCTTTTCATCTATTAAATGATACAAAACGCATTCGCCAACTTTGGGAGTTATTTGTGAAACTCTCAAGAAAAAAGGGAAAACTGTACATAAAACTAGAAAGGCATTAGTTTATATTGGAACTAAGGACATTAGAATCTACTGGAGGAGGCATTGCGATTGATTTGAGAGGCAGGGTCGGCCATCTTGGTCGGCCGGGACTTTACGGGCATGCTACACGCGATCGCGGACGAAGTAGTATAACTTTTAGTTATTTGTTTAGTTAGTTAGCTGAAATGGAATACGTTTTTAAAACTCGCCCAATAAACAGAGAAAAGTGCGAAAACACATATTTGCTAAATATTTAGCGTAAAGACGTCAAATAAAAATCGGCTTTGAGGAATAGTGTTAGTTCCCAGGGGAATCAAATTCAGTAATAATATCTACATACTCTAAGTAGATCTTGGATTGAAAGGAATAAATAGTGTCGATGAAGGAAGTTGTTTGTTTTCATTTGAAACTTTGAATTCATCAACTGCGAGAAGTCGTTTCGGATAAGAAATATCTGTTCACCTATTAAATCATACAAGACACATATTCCAACTTTGGAAGTTATTTGTGAGATTCTCGAGATAGCATAAGAAAGAACTGAATATAAAACTAGGAAGGCATCAGTTACAACTAATGAGGTTAGAATGTAGAGGAAGATGCATCGTGACTGATTTTAATGGCAGGGTCGGCCATCTTGGTAGGCCAGGACTTACGGGCTCGCAATATGTGATCGCGGATGAAGTTGATTTTGCGCGTGGTATAACTTGTTTGTTATAAATATATAGTTAGTTAAAATGGAATGCGTTTTCAAAATTCGCCCAATAAACAGAGAAAAGTGCGCAAACACAAGAGGTAATCGCTAAATATTTAGCGTAGAGATGTTAAATTTTGATCAGCTTTGAGGAATAAAGTTAACTCCCACGGGGAATTATATGCAGCAATAATTTCTATCTTAAATAGCTTTTTAAACAGATTAACAGATGCCGCACATGAAATCTCCAGTCCATTGAAAATGCAAAGTTTTTTTTTATCTTCTGAGTAGACGGGTCCTAATCCTTTCCAAGCAGCTATTACCTATTAAATGACTTGAGACGCAGTAGCCAACTTTGGGAGTTAATTGTAATATACTCGAGAAAAAAGAAGAAAAAAACTGGACTTTTAAAACTTGAATTGAGTACCACAATTGGAAAAGATGAACATCGGCTACATGGACCCGGTTGGGGAATGTAGACAGTCGTCAAATGCGTCCTATACAACACATTCTTAAATCCTTGATCGTAACAGCCGGACCTACTCCTTCTCCTTTAGCTCTACTACGTAATTAGTGAGGCAGAATCTCGACAGGTAGGCTCGACTTTGTCAAGAATAAGTCGTACGCTACGAGCAATTCAACGAGTTCCGAAATAAATGTATTCGTCATTCGCCGTATATTCATCCCTAGGCCAGCATGCCAATGACTCCTCCAGTAGATTCTAACCTCCTTGGTTAGAACGGGCAGAAACATTTTGTCACTCAGGTAGTATTTTGGAAGAAGTACGACTTAGAAGTATTTAATGAGAAGATTTAATATGAGAATATTTGCCTCGGCTAAGCAAGTTTACCAATATAGAATAATTATGAGCAACGATTCACAGAAAAAGCAGAGAAGTTTACTTTTTGGAATTTCGAAATTATATAAATAAAATAAAACTTTGTTCCCTTCCACACAAATATTATTAAAATACTTCAGGCCATTAATTTTTAGCTCTCATAAACGACCTGAGGAAGCGACTGGTCGAGCTGTATTTTATGACGTTTGTGTGGAATAGAACAAAGCTTTATTTTATTTATATTACTTGGGAAACGATGAAAAGAAATGCGCAGTAATAAGCTTGATGTGAAGCGGATCTTTAGATGGATTTGAGCACTGGAGTTAAGGGAAAGAATAAAAGACAAAAAGTAGATAATTTAAGACGAGTTTAGATGAGAGTGGAGAAAGTGCGATGAATGGAAAAAGAGTACGAGATTGAAGATGCATAGAAGGTAGCTAAGGGAGGAAATACTGTTGGCAAAAGTTATACGGTCGCTATTTCTTTTGCATCCGGACAATTCTGTTGGTCCATATACCCCTGGGAGCCCAATAGGCATTTGCCTGCCATCAGGTTTCCGAGGGGCTGAACCAACAGAGCTTGACAAACATTCATGCCCTGCGTGGAGAAAAACCCACCCAGGCGGGACTCGAACCCGCGACCCTAGGATTAGCAGGCGAGGCCGGCCAGCATTTATTGAAAATAGTAATCACATAGTAATATGATAGGTAGTTCAAACAAAACGGAATAAGACGTGGTGTTTTCGATAATATTTAGGGAAAAAAATAGGCTAATCTGCAGAAATAAACGGTGTAGAAGAGGAAGCGTAGAGGTAAAAGCAAGATAAATAAGAGTAAAAAATACACCGTCAAAACCTACCCCAACGAGGTAGGTTTTGAAGTATCTATCTAACTATCAATCAATCAGCTATCACGTAACTTCTTTCACAGAATGTAAACATTTAGATATATGGAAAAGAGGTTGTGGCTAATACTCACTAAAACAAACTGGACAGAAAAAAACAATGAAGAATCTTAGAAGAGGTAAAGGAACAAAGAAACCTCGTAGAAATCATCCAGAAAAGGAAAGCGTAACTTTTTGGCCCCCTTCCGAGTTATAACAGCTATATTGCACATTTTGAGGTAAAACGTCTTGGAAAGAGAGGAGAAAAATTATAGAAGATATGGTAGGTACTGGAGAACACAAAATTTCGGTAATATAATGAAATGAAGAGGACAACAGTAAATATAAAACAATGGTTGCTATAGCTACAAGGTATGTACTGAAGAAGAGGATGATGACGGCTTATCCCTTCTGCAACAACGTAATACCCTACGATTCACCGCGATGGTGTGTTGCAGGGGATCAATTGTTATTTTATACCGCTTGCTCTCCCTCATGGAGTATTCTCTTGGAGGTATTTTCCCTCATCGACATCGGAAATATTTTTCAGTTTTACACGATCGTTCCTCTGCAGAGAGTGAGTATAAGAAGAACGTTGATTTGAGTAGGTACAGGCAAACCATTTCCATCGACTAACTGAATACTTGGACTTCCAATCAATGAAAGCCCAGCAGATCGACGAAACTCTCGTCTCTGATGAGATCAAGAACGTAATATTTACAATCACCACTTTAAAAAACGTACATTGAAAGAAAATTATAATACACCGTTATACAGCCAAAATTACAAAGGCTGCATTCGTAAATTAACGTAAATCGTCGCAAAGCAAGAAGGCAGTTGTGATTAACTGGCCTAATCACACTCATATCCTCATAAAACGGAAATATAGTCTGCAAATAGAGAGAAAAAACATTACCAAAATAGGAACGAAGAAATAACAAGAATGACGAAATCGTGATGGAGTGGAAGAATTTTTACAAGGAAGCTAACAAGTATGGACGAGAAAAGATATATTATAATTAAATGAATCCGCGCATTCCAGGGAGGAGGCATTCTAGCAGAAGGTTGATCTACAAACAGTTTGGAACACAAACTTGGAAGAAACAAAACACTCCATTAGGCCGTAAATCTGGAGCGTGTTTCTTTACGGTGGTGAGGCATGGGCGATAACAGCCGAAGAAAACGCAAGACTGGAAGCATTTGAGAAGTGGTGTTCCAGAAGATGAGTTAAGTCAAATGGATGGAAGAAATCACTAATGAAGTGGTTCTAAGAAGAACAGTAGAAAATGGAGGTCTCGTGGAAATTCTGAAACGAAGACGAGACAACTTTATTGGCCACGTCTTGAGACATGATGGTCTCATCAAGACATTCGTCGAGGGGAAAGTGAAAAGGAATAATGGCAAAGTAAGGCTCCGAATGAGATGTTAGATGAGGGGCAAGTCGTGAAGGATGTAAATGAGAAAAATTATGCTAATAGGAATACTTAGCCAATAAAGAAAGCAATGAAAAGCTGTTTATTCCAAAGTCGGGATTTATGACTAGTGATTATAATGATGAAAAATATTGCATTCTCTAATTTTTTAAGTTCCCCAACAACATTTGTTTCTGATTTACAAACGTGGTTGTTTCTTCGGAGATATTCTTTTATTGTAGTCCAGGTTTCCGACCCGGAATTGATGAATTAATAGTATCATATGCATCTGAGCGAGAAAACCAAATTTTAAAACTGAAATAAGTATCAAATGATCCCTTAAAACCACGCTTGATACAATAAATTAAATTTAGTAAAGTTAAGCGTTAAAATATTTGGGGACCGTTAAACCACCGAGAATATTCTCAAAGCATTTTTGAATTTCACATCCCATAAACATTTCCTCCGCGATCGATAAGTTATTAGAGGTGGCGAAAGAGTATTTCTTTCCCTGAGAAATCCTGGCAATTAAATGTCTTTCTTTAATCCAACGGCAATCTATGTGTGCTGTTCCAACGAAATTTTGGTTGTGCAAGGGTGAAGGTACAGCAGATTCAATTTTACAACTCGCCATTAATTTTTAGTAGAATTCGAAAGGCATATTGATACAGCGGATACGTGGAACTCCATCATACGAAGTTAATTGAAGGGAGCGTTTTTCATCGATAACGTTTAATCACCAAGCGCTTAACAACTGAACCTCGGAAACATAATATTTTGCCGCTCGGATTTCATTTCCACATTAATTAAAAGCAGGGAGACCGAATATCGTTAATTTAGTCACAATTCTTGTTTTTCAAAAGCAGAAAAAAATATTCAAGCAACGGAATCGGTTCTATTTTTAAAGAGACTATTTTTTTCTCGAGCGGCTGAACGAAAAGCATGATAGCGATATCCCGAAGTAATCAAGTATCCAAACTGCTATTTTTTCGTAGAATATAATTTCAGAAGTAAAAATTGCACTGAAAGGTACCCAAAAAGGTTTCGATGAAAAGGTGATATTATCAAGTAACTGATGATGACAATTATGCGTCAATTCTAGTTGCGCTAAATAAAATTTTAGTGGTAATATATAATGCATAGTTTGCATTTTTATTCAAGGAATGAGTAACTGGATTATCCCAGACGAAGAGCGTATTTTGGCTGAAGAAGATTCTATTTAAAGCTGAAAATAGAAAACTTGGGAGGTGAGAAAACCCTTCATTACAACCAAAGTCTAGAACACAATTACTTATGGGAGTGGTTCAACGACGATAATAGCCGAAGTAAACGCAAAATTGAAAAGCGGTTTTATGAAAAAATAGTGAAGGCAAAATATACCAAGTAGCTGACGAAAGAGGTACCATGAAGAGAGGGAGAAAAAAGAATACTACTGAGAAGTTCAAAGAGAAGATGGGACAACTTAATCACCCATATCCTAGTACAAGTAATGAAGAAAGTCGTTAAGGGCTACGTGAATTGGAAGAGTGGTATATGAATAGTCAGGTATGAGATACATGGAACAAGTAGTGCAGGATTTAAAAGAGAAGATTACGTGTATTTGAAGTTGATGGCAAACGAGTTGAGTGGAGATCAGCTTCAGGCCAATCTTTGCAATGATTACGGTGATTTATTTAAAGCTCGTACCCATGTAATGAGGTGAATGGAACAAGTTGCAGAGGATATAAAAGAGAATAATTATGTTAAAATGAAGAAACTGGCCAATAGAAGAATCGAGAGGAGAGCTGCGTCAAGGATTGTCGACCGATGATGATGACCCATGTAAGGTGACGCATAAATCAAAAACTACTTTTCTTGTGTTACAACACCACATAAACAACAAATTTGACATACTTTACGATGAATCTCTATTCTGCCTTTCTCCATACATACAATATAGCTTCTTGACCGGAAAGTATGAAATTTCTGGCCCAAATGTGATTATGAATCGTAATCGCACCATGAACTCGACATTAGACTTCCAATCCAGTTAAATCGCTCGAATGTTGGGGCATGAGTATGGAAGAGACACAGCGAGTGTTTCGTGACGAGATTAGGGGAAAATATTACGCAGATAATGCGATGAAATACGACACGGTCACTTCACGCTGCTATAACGGCCGTGATAAAATGGTTCGCTCCATTTAACTTCCCATCGGAGCTTCCCAACGAGGGTATCTGCGGAAATGAAAGGCATTGGCTCGACGGACTAGAACCTTCCTTAAAGACTCCCCAGACACTAATCCAAGGATACAAGTATTTTATCTTTATCGAGTGAATATTCTTTCAAACAAAATAGAGCAAGGACCAAGTGGATATTTTCATGATCAAGGCGGCTCTCGACCGGAGCTCAGAATAAATTAACAAAACGGAAACCTGGTACATACCTATATGATATATAACGTTTTTTACACCACGTGAATCTGACAACCTTACTTTGAGTAAAATTCTCTCCAAAGACACATTTTAAAACATTGGAATAATATGCTTGAAGTGAAATAACTTAACACTCTTGCGCAATCCTCAGTATTACATTACGGTTTAGAAAAATATTGGTTGAAAACCAGAATAATGAGATCACTACTTCCCTATTCAAACATGAATCCACTAAATGATCAATAAAAACATTCACCATGACAACTACCTTCTAGCCCAAACAAATCACGAATTCCGCTACGCGAAACAAACATGAGATACCGCTTCAAAATTCATGCCGAGTCGAAGTGAATGTCGTTTTGGGCCGATAGGAGGCCGTTTTTCACGAGAGTGACTTATTGCACGGTCTGATTCATGGGAAGATGCGCAGTGAGAATTTAACTGTGGGAAAGCTACGGATAGCATGGAAAACTTCAAAAATTCACGAGCTACTGCGCGGATACCAACCGCGGTTACTCACCGGCCTGGCAACTCGGAGATCGCGGGTTCGAACACCGCCTAAGGCACGGATGTTATCTTTCATAGTTTCAAGATTAGGCTAGGCACTGCGATATAATATACGAGGGGTTTCTGTATTAAGTTGGATGGTCCTGTAGTTTTGGTACTTTTTACTTTACCACACTGATCTCCTGTAGAACCCCATGTACTGGACAGTAACTTCATAGTAACTGGATACTCAATCAGATTTTATCTTGAAAATTGAGTTAGTAGCCGTGATACATGTGCTGACGCGGAGATTGTTGCTTTTTCATAACAATATAAAAATAATACATATTTATGACTCGAGTCATAAATATGTACCTATTTTTCTTCATGAAAATCAAAAAAAAAATATTTTTCTTGTTTACTCAGGTTATATTTTTTCGCATCACTCGTGTTTCTTTATTACTTTACTATTTTGCATGCCGATCTTTAACAATTGACAGTACAATTTTCAGTGATTCGTAAGTGTATAAAACCGTTTTCAACTTTTTCTAAAAATTACATTAAACACTCCAACCAAAATTTACATTTTTGCTCCAAAATAATGGTCCATGGGCTTCCATTAAAGGATTACAAACAAAATGGAGACCAAATTGGGTTTCTTTAGGGAAAAAGTCGGTGAGCAGTTGGAACACCTACACAAACCTATTCTTCCGCTTCTAAATATATTATGCGTGCGCGGAAAATATATAATGATCTATTTTTCTCTGCATTAACTCATGCGATATTCACTTACCACTCACAGCTTCACTTGTTGCTTAGTAACCTGCGTAGCATTATGTATCGTGTACAGCCAAGGACGTTAGGATTTACTGGAGGCGGCATCCGCATGTCCTGCTTGTGAAAATGAAGCCAGAATTGTGGAGCTTCGGAAGAGTAAGGCCGCACTTACTTCGTACAAAACATCGCATTTCATACAGCCACTTACGGGGGCTACATGTTAATTAAAACATAATTAAAAGTGAAAAAGTACCTACATCTCATCGCAGCGACGTCTGGCAATCGTTCTAAGGCAATTTAAGGGAGATATTAATCCATATGAATCCCCTGGGGGTTAATTTTATTCCTATAAGCGGGTTCGAATTTAATCTATTGAAACCGCATATTTCCCACTAGCTTGCGAGTTTGAGCCCTTTTCTTACAGTTAGTGTATTTGAGGAATTTTAAAATCGCATTCCATTGTTCAAAGGGGCAGAGGTATCCCAGGGGTAGGGAGTCGGATTGATAAGCTGGGAGTCCCCTGTTCGAGTCCCGGGGACGCCAATTAATTTTCAACTTTAGAGTAATAATTAAGGAGATTCAGCTCCAACCCCAATTTTCCCAATATTCCAATAGTGAGGGTCAGCAGTTTCACCTTAAGGCACTGATAGCGCAGATAAAGAAGATTAAGCCGGTATCAATTGTCAAAATAGCTGCTGGTGAGAGTGAATTTCACGGAATCGGCTACAGCATTGCGATGCGGAAGGCAACGGGAAACCACCGCATTGGTCTCCCTAGAAAAATCAATCGTGCATTTAACAAGACATTGAGTACACTATGGATTTGTTGGAAATATTTAAAAAAAAATAATGTTCAACCCGAAGGTTGATTTATTGATCGGTGAGGCTCACCCCCAACTAAGCCACAGGCGTGTGAAATTCAAACATTCAGTGTAGTGGGGCCATTTCCTTTCCCTGGGCCACCTGCGATTTCCTAAGAAGTTTTGACTCGCAGAATTTCGAATCACGGGGATTTTAGGTGGGGATGTCCAGAAGGCTTCTGGTCGGGATTTGAACCCAGATCCCTCTGATCGATAGCTGGAAAAATTGACGGCAAGGTCCCGCGAGGAAGACCGAGGGACAAGTATATAGTTTTAGTTATTCAGAGGAGGCGACCGACAGCTGAGGTAAATTGCGCCATTTAGGATAGGTGGGTAATTGGGTAATGGTAGGAATTTTCAGGGAACGGAGAAAGGGTGGAGAGAAACCTGGCGTCGACATCAGCGCACCCTAAATTACAGGCGCCAAAGGGACCGTCATTCATCTTGCTATTTATTATAAGTAGGGATGGGTCGGTTCGGTTCTTCGGTTCTCGGTTCCACCGGTTCTTGAGCTTAAAACCGGAACCGGAACCGAGGCCAAAAATAATCGGTACCGAAATAATTGGCGCGAAAACCAGTTTGAAACCTACTCACACTCCGAAAGTGGAGGCTTCACATTAAAACCTGGTGAAATAGTGTACTTAGATGCTTCAAAGTCGCGAATTATTCTAATTCAGTCTCTGAAAATGATTATTGATTACCTTATCTTACCATTGAGCAATTCAAAGTAAGTGGTAAATTAAGAACCGGAACCGAGAATCGGAACCGAGAACCGAAGTTAAGAACCGAACCGGAACCGGAACCGAAAAAAAGTGGAACCGACCCATCCCTAATTATAAGCTTTACTTAGTGCAAAAACAACTTCATCCGTACAAGTATCGCGAGTAATAAGCCCGTACGTCCGTACCTGCCAATAATCCTGCTTCTCAAATAACGCCTCTAGAACATTCTAACTTTCCAATGCAAAACGACCTTCACTCTTGATTTCAAACGACAAGTTAAGTAGATTTTCAAATCGGAAATGTTTGAATTCAAAGTGTATTTTTCTCCACTCACCCTTCCTTAGGGAGATGTTACACACGTCTGTCCTTCCTCGCAGGTGTGCCGGGTTCGTCCAGCGGCGTGGGTTGACCAGGTATTAACGGTTGACGTTTACTTCATGGTGTACTTCGCCTTCAGAGTGTTGTTCGTACACGCCATTCCATGTGCCGCGCTGGTCGTCCTCAACGTTCTGCTGTTTCGGGCGATGAGGGCCGCCCAGGTGAAGCGCCGAAAACTGTTCCAGGTAAGCAAATAATCTTTCCTTTCAGCCAACCGGCCCAAGAAATCTGCACTCTCTCTGAATACGTAAATGCTGCTGTGAAATAAAATTAAAATGGAAGAATTATTCAAAATTCTTTAGATTCAAAAGTCTTTGAGAGATTTCGAAAGGCTATTTTGAGATTTAGGAATGGAGAAAGTAAGGTAGGTCGAAAGGAGGACGAACGACGAAGTACTTGAGTTGGTTGGAGGGGAAAGGAAGTGGCTTAAGGAAATTAGTAGAAGGCATAAGGTGTGTCTGACGAAGTTAATGAAGGGCGAGGGAGTTTTGGAAGACGTGATTGAGAGATGAATCATTCATTAAGCAGAAAGTGATGATTAAGGTAAGCAGAAAAGAGGGAAGAGAGAAACTGATCATTCGGACAGAATAATGGCAGGAAGGAAGTACGAGGGCCTGGTGAGGGACATCGTATGAAATGTAGGGACATTGGGAAGGATTGAATATCCATTGACACCTACCATCACCGGTAGAACACTTATTATTATAACTATAACTCCGGAACCTCTCTACGGTTGTGATTGACCCGACATGTAACGGAAAGAGGAGAATCTCAGACACATTTTCTTGATGGTAGAGCACTCCCGCCAAGAGGGGTCTGGAGTTTGCCTCAGTTGCTGTCGGGATGTCGAAAGCTAGACAGTATATCCAATATTACAGGTGCTGCCTATTTCAATTCACCAGAACGTACATCTAGAGCATGTTTCTTTATGGTAGTGAGACATGGACGATGGCAGCAGCGGGAAGGAAAAGGCTGGAAGTATTCGAAAGGTGGTGCTACAGAAGAATGAAGAAAGATTAAATGGAACGACCGAGTAAGTAACGAGGAAGTCCTAAGAAGAGTAGGAGAAATAATAAGTCTTCTGAATACCCTAAGAAAAAGACGAGACAACTTAATTGGCCACATTGTGAGACATGATGGCCTGATGAAGACAATCGTTGAAGAACCAGTGGACGAGAAGAATGGCAAAGGAAGACCTAATATGAGATACATAGAACAAGAGATGAAGGATGCGAAAGTGAATAAATACGTAAATATGAAGCGATTAGCTGATAGAAAAATTCAGTGGAGAGCTGCATCTAACCAATCTCACAGGATTGCTGACTAGTGATGATTCTGATTTGGCACTTCATCATTGGCCACCACGTTCCCCTGGCCCCACTGTGAGTGATTTCTTTGTAAGGGGCTACTTGAAATAAATCTTTTTTGACCACACCTCCTTAGAGATTTGGAGGAACTGAAAACACGAACACAGCTGCAATAAACAACGTAACACGAGTGCTACTTTGCGTGTGGAAGAAATTCGTCGTTCCGTTGAGAAATGTGCCGTTCGACAGGATGGGGCCATTTTGAACATTAAAGAACCATTATTGAAACTAGATAGAAATAATTATGTTCTCTCTTCCACCACCCCCCCCCCCTCACCCCCCACCCCCCCCCCCCCTTAAAATTCATTTTTTATATAAAGCATTTTGAAATTGCTCTGAGTGTTTCAGAGAAAACGTACTTTCACTTACAAAAGCATATATTATCATCGGATCTTATTGATAGATCAGGGATGCCTCGATATGATCTTGGAGCATGCGCTAAATTCACAATGGCAAAGTAAAAACGGGAAAAACGGCAAACTTCTCAGGACATTTGAGCTTACTTCTTACACAGCTAAAATCCAAGAGGAGAAATTTGAGGATTATTTTTTCTCGTGTTAATAAAGACACAACTAGGTTTATTTCTAGTTGTAATAACATTTCGATTTTCTCATTTTAACTCCTTATTCGCAAAGATATGTATGGCAATCGAATAACTTTTAAATTCATGTGAGGCACTGGCATGGCTCCTCCGCCTCAAATGTTTTCCGATCCCTGATCTACAAACTTAGGTTAACTATTAGGCTACATATTTCTACTTACTTCAATCCCTCAATCTTCCTTGCCATTTCTTTTATGCCTAAATACTGGGGCATTAACCACTATCGTTCCCATGCCTCGATCAATACCCTCTCTTCTCTCCTTAGCTAACAGATCTCCAACGTTTAACACAAAATCGCGATTTCCCAAAAGTTTTTTACCACCAACTATCTGGGAAGTAAATTACATACTCAGCACTAAATCAATAATGTTGAGGAATGATTCAAAGTACCTGCGGTCCGGTCAAATTTTTGAAAGGCTGAAATTATTTCTATAATTATTTTATAACTTTGATTCCAGAATGATGTAATTTCGGTTAACGAGTACGGAATTGCAGGAAAAGAGAATTAGTCGACGTCACGCAGGGAGACAGAGAAAAAAAAACCTCGAGATAAGTGAGAAAGATAACTTCATTGAAGTTATATTTGAGACATTTTTAGCTGGTCCTCCAAATATATTAACCATTCTAACATTAGTTCCTCTAATCACGATCTTGGCACCTGTGGCAGCAAACCATTTCCCAGCCATACGTCTTGTGCCTCTACCCTACGTCGCAAGGCGTGGGCGCGGCGTTCAAACTCTTTTCATAATTTTTTACGAGCACGCAACGACGGGCGAATCAACTAAGAAACCCCATTAATATTTTAAATCAAGTAGGAACGTTTCGTGACAAGACCGGCACGGAATGAAGTCATCTTAAAGTAGGAGCTCTGAAATCACTAACATCAACGTGCACTCAGTGGTAACAAAGATCAAAGTTGTGCTTAAAATAACTGAGTGTCTAAAAATACATTTGATATAACGTATTTTTTTTAGAAGATTACCAAGTGAATGACTGAAAGGGACACGAGATTCACTTCATCTGCGTGTTTATTTGTTTTTTTTTCAAAAAGTAAGATATTCATAATTTAATATTCCTCTGGATCAAAAAACATTAATATAACATAACATTAAAACGATTGAAAATAAATTATTTCTGAGGCATTAAATTGTCCTTTACGCTAATTTGTAATTAGTGTACAATCAAAATTAAAAAAAAAGGAATAAATTGATTTAAGGTTGATGAGTTATCGAAACTCAAAAATTTAATATAAAAATGCCTCTTATACTTGAAAGGCATCACTAAATCATGCAGAAAGGAATGATAATATTCATGCATCAATAAAATACAATATCATAAAAATAACAAGAGAACATATAATCTTAGTTTCTTGCGAAAATATTCATGTTTTTAAGTTTCGAGCGCATGGTCTTGCATCATAAGTCCCTCTCATGTAACGCTGTAAATGATGAAATATTTTTGGGCTGATAGAGAAACAACAGTGCTTAAATTCTGTTAAGGTGGACCTTGCAAATTTAATTTTCCTAAATGTTTTCTGATTTTGCTTCTCAATCATGTTGAGAATACTTCCGTGGCTTTCATAAAATCACCAGTGTACTTTATAAATTAGTAGTACGCCTACAGACAAAACTTTTACCCAACGCCTGTGCTAGAGGTACGAACTGACGAGTAATCATCAAACGTCACGATATCACGTGATTCAAACAAAACAGGCGTGCTGTGGGATAGAGCCACTGAACTATTGTCGTAAACATCGCAACTGATCTGTTTACTGCTAGTGTGCTGTAAGTATCTGAAGAAATATTCTTTTGTTCTATGCTATTATATTTTCTAATGTTTACGAATTACTTTTCAAAAGTTATTTACCTATAGATTTAACTGCTCACGCTATCTTTAGATGTGAATGTTTCGAAAGGGACAGTAAGGTTCCGCTAAGGGATATTAGCCATGAAATGTATACCAGAATATATAGTCGCTACTGAAATATAGTAGAACTGAAAATTAAACTACAGGTATGATACACTACCGGTCAAAAGTTTAAGCATGCCCTTCGGAATTTCAATTTTACGTTAAAATAAACTTTAAAATAGGAAAAAGATTTTTTTCTCGTCGATTTCTTATAGTTTCCATGACTATCAAACTGAAAATAAAGTTAATCGATCATTTCATACAATTTAGGTACCAACAAATCAAAAATAGCTTGGCGGAGTTTCGACACACCTGCTGGAATGGAATATCGAATTAAAATCGAAGTTATGTGCGTCTGTTATAAGTGTTAGGATAAAATTTCGAAGAAACCAAAACAGTGTGAACAAATTTGAAATGTAGTTCAGAATCTTTGAAAATTGTGATTTTTTGAATGGATAATGTTGATTTTCAAATAAATGAGAAATGAAAAGTTTTAAAAATTGGCGAATAAATTTTCGTCAGTGTTTGCAACCGAAAGGTTGGTTTTTGATGGGTGCGGGTAGAGCTCGCCACGTGCTAAGCTATTGGCGTGAGAAATTCACACATTCAGAGTAGGGGGGAAATTGGGCCACCTGCAGTTTCCTACGAAGTTCTGACACACAGAAAATAGAATCGCAGGGATTTCTGTTGCTTGGGGGTGTCCAGAAAGGCTTCTGCCAGGGATATGAACCTGGGGCCATCTAGTCTGTAGCCCACCACTCCCCCCTTTAGGCCACCACGACTCCATGGCAAAAGAACCTGGTTCCGAGTTCCGGGGAAAGTTGAATGATTTTATTCCTCCGTGTAAAATCTACTATTCGCATCACTCCAAGCATGCTCAATGACACACCTCATGTTTAACGACACGCCGTTTCATGTTCTTACGCTTTACAGATATTTTTGCTGAGTTTTCAGAAATCACCCGGTATTTGAACCCATTACCCTCTAGTCTGTAACCCAGCACTTTAACCACTAGACCATCACGACCACCGATTGCATTAAAATATATTGTTTTATTACTGAATTTCACAGAAACCAGAGTGTGGACTTTAAACTTTGGACCGGCATTGATATGTCTCCCTATTTTCCCTCTTCTTCCCACCCTCAACGTTAGCAGAATACTACAAAACGTAGCAGCACATACATTTTTTCGATGCAATTTCATTGCACGCTTGCATTAGTGTTGTCCGTAAACTAACATTATTTATCTCACATGAACGCCAGAGAAACCGTACGTCAGACTGGCAAATTACTAGGACATCCATGTTAGGTGTATTGACATGGCACGCCCATTTATAGGGTGCAGGAGAAGTTCACTGTAAGGCATATGGGACGAACAGCTATCAATCAATTGGACATGGTAACTTCCGAACGTGGCTTGTTTTTTATCGAGCCATACATGCCGAAAATACTCTCTGGGATATGCTGCTCTGGCAGATATGACACGCGAAAAACTAAGGAAGATGGACGGGAAATAACAAATGAATGTGTAAGCGGGAGGAAGGTCTGAAACCAACGAAATAAAGAAAAATGAATGACAGCGGTTGAAGTTAATCCCTTCCACCGCTATCGGTCCTTTCACAAACCATACTGTGAACACGTCATGCAAAATTGATTCCCACGTTAAACTCGAAATTAAAAACTCGCGAAATGTCCGCAGACATTACAACCTCGTCGATTTCTTCTTCGCGAGCGGGCAGAGTTGCCAAAGTAGAACACGTATCAAGATCGGTTTTAATGAATCCTTTGAATCGTTTTATGAAGCACATGAATTATTTCTCACTGTGCGAAAAAGGATAAAATCATATTACATATACATTAATCAGCTCCTCTATATGGATTTTTGTGTAAAAATATCATTCTTGGTCACCACGAAACTGAAGTTGAGGGGATCTGGTTGATGTGGAGGCTAGAGTACTGACTTCCGATCCCGAGGACCCGAGTTCTAATTCCAGCTGAGGTAGATGTTTTCATTGATATACCTGTCCCCACTTGGGTGCTGTATGGAAAGGACTTCAGGAAAGGAAAGTTCAGTACTCCGTCCGTTGTATGGGACGTTAAACCATAGTCCCCTAGGCACCCTTCGTTAAGAGTAGACTAATTTCAACGCCAGGTTTCTCTCCATCCCCTCCCCTCCGTTCCCTGAAAAATCTTTCCTCGACCAAATAACGCACCTAATCTAAATGGAACAAATGAACTCCTAGCTTTCAGTTGCCTCCCCCGAATGAACTGCTGCGGAAGTTGAGAAATGCGTCCCTTTACCAAAATGTCTGGTGAGATTCATTAGGTCGTTTCCCGGCGCAATACGAGATATTGAATCGGACAATAACCACAAAATACCACCACCCCACCAGCTGACGTTCCCGTGGCAACGGCCGTCGGAAGCCCAAAACAGTGGAAGGAATCAATTAGGGTCCGAGGTGGTGATGCATGGATCAAATTTCCCCGGCTCTATTAGGTTATTGCCGCGGCTAAGCACCCCATTCGGGTTCATCAAAATGCTGCACGTCCACCCGCTGAGTAAGCACTACACATTTCACACGGAACCCTCTATGGAGCGCTATATTCCCCACACATTCTTCACGTTGATTTTAAGTGATTTAAGACTTTGAATCCGCCGATATTTGAATTACCGTATTTGATGACATATAAGACGCACCCTCATATCAGTAGGCCACACGCAAGGAAAACAGTTTCAATAAAACGTCGTCAGAAATAAGTAGTACCATAGAGTAAGTATAATATATCGCGTTTCGTTACTAACGATATACATTGCTTCCATCGCTTTCGTTTTTCTAATCGACTTAAGCGGCACAATCTAGAAATGTCTAGTAGTACCTATGCTCCGTCTGCTCCTTGCAGCGGTGGATTGTGTTTTTGATGAAACAACGGGGATATGTTTGGTTTAACAGAGTGCGACAAATGTAATAAGATATGTTTGCTTTAATAGTGAGAGAAATGTTAACTTATCTATGTGACTGCTGACGTTAGGTAAAGGCATACCGCACCATTATAATAAAATAACAAAACTAAAACAATAGCATATGCTATGTGACGCTTAAATCAATTAGAAAAACAAAAGCAACGGAAGAGATATATATCGACGCTATATTGTGACGTGACGCAAAAAATTCTTACCTCGCCATCTATGGAAACCTTCTGGTACTACGCACAAAATGTATAACAGTTATGCCCTTTGCGGTGGGCCCTCTATAGTATAATTACTCTATGGTAGTACTGACCATCCGGGGAAAAATAAAATATTCAGTATTGAGCGTTAACCAGCGAGTCCGAACCTTCACGTGTAAGACGAGGGGGATTTTTTTCGATCAATAATTTTCGAAAATGCGTGTGCGTATAATTAGCCACCAAATAAGTTAACTATTTTGTGCTTAGAAGAAACATACGATTTAAACAACCTATGCAAACTAATAATAATTAAATCAAATTTGCGTGAGGAGGGCCTCAGGATGATAAAATGTATTAGAATAGGCATCGCAGGTGATTTGAGAATCCAGCGGCCATTTTGGTAGGTACGGAGATACGGGATTGCTACTCGCGATACTCGTTCGGATGAAGTTGTTTTTACACGCAGTAAAAGTTAAGAGTGGTAAGATAGAGTAATAGAATGAAATTTTAAATTCGAAAAAATGAAACAAAAGTTTCCAAAGTATTCAAACAAGCGCCATATATGTAGTGTATTTAGTCTAGTGGGTTTATTTAGAGCCTGTTTTTGAAATAAAACTAACTCCCACAGAAATCAAATGCACTGATTTTTACATCCCTTAAATATGTCAAGGAAGACTAATTGACGCCGCTGTGACGATATTTGGGCACGATCTCTTTCTATTCTCAACCCATTCGTGTTTTCAAGAACATCTCCGCACTAATCCTTCCAGAGTATATAAAACATTAGCTTCTGAAATAGCCCCTATTTAGAAATAATATTCAATAAAACATAAAAGAACAACACGGTACCCAAGGATTGGTAAGTTATTTTAAAAAGCGGTGATAGGGAAGAACCTATTAACTACAGACCCATTGCACTCACGTCAATCTCTTGTAAGGTATTTGCGCACATTTAGTCAGTTCGATCATGGGGCATTTGGATAGTCAGGGATTACTCATAACAGCCAACATGGGTTCCGGAAAGTTAGATCTTACGAGACACAATTAGCTTTATTCGAACACGATATTTTTGCCTATGGCAAAAACAGTACTGAAGTTGATGCGAAATTAATATACTTTAAACAGGCAGTTGATTAAGTTCATCATAATATATTAATCTTGAATGTAGAGAGTTTTGGTATAAATAAAGACGTTATATGTTGGGTAAAAGAATTCTTAAGTGGGCGAGAGCAGAGTTAATCCGTTTTATTTATTTTAATAACAATATTTCGCCTGAACTGAGGTTCTTAGATCGAAAGAAGAAGTCAGTAGGCGGTTGTCATCGAAATGAACAAACACAGGCCAAATTCCGAAAAAAAGAAAGACCTCAACAGAATATCTCCGCGGAAGCCTGCGTGTAAATAAATCCACGTAAATTTTTGCTACATCAACGGTTGTTGAAATAATGTAAATGCATTCATGTCCGAAAAATGTGGGAGACAAATGAATAAAAGGGTGCGATAATGTTTAAATGGTTTCATGGTAACAAGAGCAAGAGTTATTTCGCTGAACATTCAAACGAGATGATATATTCCACAGCTTTAATCGCCAGAAATTTTATGTTTTCGTCGAAAGTACTTGAGAGATACGGGAATGCGGGAAAGAGGGTGTTATAGGGGAGAATGCGGAAGTGGAATGAAAAGAATATGGGGTGTTCTGGATGTTATGAAGGCAGGCAGAATATATGAAGGCTTTAAGATAAATTTTATGAAGGGAACGTGGATTAGTTAGGGTGGAAGGCTAAAGACGACCCGAGAGGGTGGATAAAGGCAGGCATGGACTATCCACAAGACTACCAATACATTTTGGCGGAATGCTTCGGATGATGATGAAATCATATTCCAGAAGGTATGACACAATTCTTTTCAGCAACAAAATTCCTTTCGTATGACCTCCTCTTTGTATATCATGTTTCAGATACCACAATTTAATCTTTTAAAACATACTATGGACAGATGTAGTGGGTAAGCAATCATTTAGGGATGCGTAAATATATTATCAGGTTATCGTCTACAAAAATAACATTAGAAAAATCACCGTGTAAAATTGGAATTCTCCGCTTATCTTTTCTTAACATAAAAATTGGATACGTGAAATCAAACTTGATCCCTCAGAATAATATGCAACGGTATTCTCTTTAAATACCGTTCAAACCAACAGAATACGTATAAACACTTCTATTCCGCAAACAAATGAATGCCCATACCAATACGTAGCAACCGGAACGGCAACTCATCTTTTCTATCACATATCTTTCTATCTTGTATTTTTGTCGAGCAATGCATTCGGTAGAGACAGAGAGAGAAAGAGAAAAAAAAGACATTCTGGAGAAAAAACCTAAAGCGGCCGACTCGAAATTGGGAAAGAATGCCAATTTATAAGACTTGATTCAAATACCAGGAACATAAATAAAATAATAACGAAATGTTCTGCCTCGAATTCAACAAAAACAAAGATGATTGATATAAGTGCGCCACGCAAAATAAATTACTCTTCGCTTAAAAACTAATTGGTGCGAAGCATGCAAGAAAACATACACGAAACACAATCGCGAACATAACACATCCCTTACGCTGATAATTTGAAAAATATTTAGAAAAAATTGAATAACATTGAGACGGAAATCGTTCGCAGGGAAGAGACTGGGGGTTTTCCGACAAAATAAAACTTAAACGCTTTAATCATAAAAATTTGGGGCATGAGTGGTATTCCATTTCCAGGAGGCTTCGAATTAAAATTTTCAATTCCGCGTTGAGGTCCTTGAAACACTTGAATTTAAATACAAACCTTGAGAATTTGCATCAAATCAACAGTTAATGTCTTAAATTACAGTAATTTTATGGTGACCCCATAATGTACCAATAATTTTTTCAAATTATTGTACATTACATAAATTCATTTATATCTGAAGGATAATGGCTATTTTGACTCCGTTTCCAGGCTGAGAAAAATAATCTCCTAAACTCTTCCTATGACTACTCCGCATCTTTGATGCTTTTGATTTCCGATAGCTTAGGAATTTTCTTTAGAAAGAGCAGTATTTTTTACCGCGGTATAAGCATATCCAAAGAAGTGGAATTACCCTGCGATTTAGACTCACACCGTTTACACAGGACGTTTTTCCCTTGCATTTCCGTACATACCGCTGTTATGGCAACCATGAACGAGCAACGCTACAATCAACGTAAACGGCGTGAAAACGAGTCTTTCTTTACCAACGCGAAGGAAACGTGGCCTTGCGTCAGCAACTAAACATTTTTCAACTGTTAATGACAGACGCTGTGCCGAAAATATCCGTTTATGGGCACATGGAGTAAACCTGTTTACATTCGTCATTTAGGTGCCTTTACATGCTTTCCCTTCATAGGAAGGAATATATTTTTAAGAACGTCGCAATTTTTTAGGCAGCAGTGAATGTCTACCAAGTTTTTTGACCAATTCTGTCGCCAACGAAGGGAGCAGCGACTGTGTTTATGTGTGATTGATACACTTCATCTGTATATTTTCAAGTGTGTAGCCGCTCTCAAAGATGCTTCACGTGAGATGGAAAGGTACAAGGATAAAACTGGAGGAGTAGGGAGGGACTCTGCATTGGCCTGTTCCTAACGAAAGAAGCCGAGTGGCCACGGATCAACGTCCCATCCGACGGATGAAGTAATGGAGCTCGAATGCCCTCCACATAGAGCTAATTTACGAGCTGATTTACCAATAAAAAATATCTTCCACTGCCTGTATTAGTACCCGAGCCCCCGGGGTGACAAGCCAGTACTCTAACCACTACGCTAACCCCAAGTATGAACGCCAACGTATATATGCCATTCACTCTCTGCCAATTGCCTGCATACAATTTTCTATTCGGTCAATTTCCTTCCCTAACCAGTACGACTTGAAATAATCCTTGAAGGGTCGATTGCCTGGGTATAATTTTTTCATCGAATGCTCAGCTATAGAGTCACAAATCTGCAGTAACAACAAAACAACAGGGCTGACAAATGAACAATAGATTTCACAATAACAAGGATGACAAAGTTAACGATAAAGTTTATAATTACACAATTTTGTATCTCACACCGTTAATAATAACAATATAATCCCGAGATAATCCCGACGGTTTCAAACAATACATTTCTGCTAGAAAGTATACTGACTTCCACTTTGCTAATAGCTCGAACGTGGATCGATACACTTCCACTAGAAAGTAGACTGACTTCAACTTTGCGAGTAGCTTGAACGTGGATAATCATTTTCGACTCATGTCTAGTATCGACTTGAACTTTCATCGCAGTTGATGTTTACACGTGAGAGTTGGGCTAAACAGTTTTCCTGTCATAGCAGTCAACTTCTACAAGTAAACGCACCTTTAAATATGCTCAAATACCACGCAATATCGCCGGAATCCTCTAAATTCAATTAATCAAATGTTCAACAACAGTGTTAAAGATCTTCAATAACAACTAAAACAACAGATTTAACCATAAAACTAACAACAGACTTAACAATAACAAGGGTGGCAGAGTTAACGATAAAGTTCAAAAGTTAGTTACTCTCCGTCTCCGAGCTAAAAATCTGATTTTCCGAAGGTAGACAACCAAATTCTGCTCTCGCTTCATTCCGGAATCAAGAGCTGAGCGAGCTTTTGGAGAGCAAGAGAGAGACAGAAATAAGCGCCGCTTTTGAGGTGGGCATCCACCATTCTCATTCGATGGGCGCAACCTTCAGGTTTCCTCCAACGACCATGTAACAACCTCACGGGTCTTTTTCCTCCCGGATGTTTCAATGACCTCACGGAATCGCCGAATCCTCTCGCTTCGAGGAGTTATCTAGGGCCCGTCTCGCATAGGACCTAACGGGGGGAGATCACGCAAACTGATTCAATGATTGACTCCAGGCATGAAAGCCCCCCCCCCCTCTCCTGAAGGGGGCTAACCGAAGCCGGGAGAGATTTACGGCCTATCGACCCCCAGGGTTCATATGTTATCGCCCTCCAGCTGGATAAATGTTGTCCAAACGTACAGCGCACTGTATCGCCATTTCCCATCCGCCCAACGGCATCGGTGCGCACGTAATGGAAACTTCTCTTGATGATCCGGCCCCATTTTCAGATGTTGGTTCACATCCAATCCTGGTCATGCACTAAATGGGGAACTTCAAAAATTGGTGATCCTGCTATCTCGAGCTCATGTTATCACAAAAATAATCGACCCGAATTCGGGTCAGTTCCTGATTTCCGTACACGATTGACCATCTATTTTAAAACGATCAATCGAAGCCATCGATTTCTTCAAGAGAATGTGAGCCATTTGAACTGTGCTGCCGACGAAATATTTTACCTCTTTTTTGAGTTAATTGTCTTTCCGCGTTCCCACCAATATCAACTGATTTCGCACCTATAAGTTGCTCGGATGTCCAAACACCATGGCAATATGTATCAAATTATTAATGTAAGGAATAAATTGATTACTTAGATATAAAACCAAACCAGTCTTATCCAATTAAATATCTACTCTACCCTCAGAACCTTCCATTAAAAGTTCGTCGCCAGATACGGTTACATTTTACCGTATTCGGCGTTAATTTTTGTAGAAAAGAATGTCAAAAATTACTGCCAACTAGTTTAAACAAAATTGCTACGCGTTTCAAAAACTAGGTGTTGTCAACAGGCTAACCATCAAGAGTTACCATGAATATATATTGTGAACGGAAAAATGAAGAATTCTAGCAATTTTATTTAAACCAGTGGGCAGCAAAAAAACTGATTTATTTTGTCAGAGGTATTATCAGAGATGGTCGCCATGCATGTTGCCTTGGCTCATATGGTTCTGAAGGTGGTTACAGGAGACGAATGTTAAGGAGGCAAGGAAGAATGAGGAAAAGAATGGGCATTATAATAGAAATAAGAAGAGGAAGACGGTTGGCTAACCTGACGAGAGAAACGTGTAAATAAGCAGGTATTTAAGAACAGTCTGGTAGATTAAGTTAAGCGGAGTAGGATTTCCCAATAAAAACCTGGCCTATCCGCTACTAAACTAAACAATAATAATAACAACAATGATTATTATAACTCAATAATTATGGTAACTCGAATATAAATCTTTAACTGGCCAAAATATGTTCGAGCCACTGTTGAAGAAAGAAACTAATTTTTCTAATCAATAAATAAATTTAGGATGAAGTAAAATTACTGAAGTTAAACGTGAACACTTACTTACCTAATACGTGAACCACCACTGAAGGCATTTTTACATTTAGATGAAGGTGTTTCAAAGGGAAGAGTTCACTCTGATAAAATATAGATATTTTGGGGACCCAAATCTATACGTTCTCTTTGATTGAAAGGTACTTAAGCGTTACTTAAGCTTCTGCACTATTACTTGCTCAACGCCATCAAGACACATTTTTTCATTGCATTATGTTCACTGATATTGCTGAAATTAAAATTAAAATAATGAAGTATAAGTAAATGACTTATTTTTATCTCAGTAACTACCACAACATACTCATTTCCCAAATGAATTCCAACGACACGTAATTAAACATACCCAGAGAAAAGAACTGTCACAGCAAACCTTATTATCAAGCTGTCTGGCAAACAAACGTATTTTTTTCCTTCTAACTCCTGAAAAAAGAGAATACTAGAGTTAGAAAGCATATGTAACCAATCATAAGATATGGCTTAATGTTGAAATTACATCAAACTCACAAACAGGAAAATATGGAATGTTTGCCATAGATGCGATGCCTAGCAATTTATTCTTTAAATTAGTTTCTCCTGACTAGGCGACTTGGGATTTAATCTCTGTAAGCGTGTGACTACCTCTGAATATGAGTTAAAGTACTTACATAAAATATATGAATGGGTAAGACTTTATCAGGTCTGCAAAATCATTGTTGGAATAACAAGTTTCCCGACTATATACCAGGGTTAAAATTCCAGATGTTAGACTTCCCGAATGTCATAAATTAGGAATTTTATCGTACATTTCCTTTCTATGGACCAATTACGAGAGATCTCTCCTACCATTCATTTCAGTCTGCCTGCTTCCGCAGGACAATAAGCGCTGTTCCAATCATAAAGTTCTCCTTTCCACTCTTTTTAGCATCCTTACGTGTAAAATATTGGAAATGAGCTAACACAAACACCTGCTGCCATTTCAATACAGAATACTCAAAATACGTCGGACTTGGAGGAAAGAGGACGCAAAAAAAGTTATAGGCCACTGGAATATGGGATTGGAAAAAGTAGCAAAAAGAGAGACTCAAAAAAGTGCCAAGTATAACAGAGTAGGGAATGAAAATTTTGGGGAAATATACAGGGAAAAGCGAAGAAAGTGATTTTTTTCATTCAGGATGAAAAGAGGGAAGAAAAATGAGTAGATAAACAGGGAAATATATCGATTATATGCGTTTGCAATTAACATTGCTGAATTAAAATTCAATTTTTTTCTATCCAGATCTTCCTTAAGTGGCTAAAAAAAGTTTCCATTACAAAAAGCAAATATCAATACCTAATTCTACTCTAAATGAAATTCTACACACAATTTACGCCATACTTGAGGGAAAAATTAAGGGATTAGTTAATAGTTTCCATTCTATAGGTGCCCTAGAACATTGAAACCCATGGTATGCTTAAAGCCAGCGACCTTATCTCCCGAGACTAAAACTTTAAAAATAGCACAATGAATATCAAATCATTCAATCGGAACATGAGATGACAGAATTGAGCCGGCAGAACAACATGGATAAGATAATGCATATTTAACTCCGGTGGGTGTGTAAAACATTGAAACGGTGGTATTGAAATTACTCTTGACGGCTCGAAAAATAGAAACTGTACAAGAGATATGCAAAACATGGATAAAATTTGCATATCTAGAACATCTAGAGTCTGTAAAGACGATTGTCTCTCCATTCACCCATGAAAGAACTGGACGTGAATGAGGGCGCGTACCGGATTCAATTTGACTACTTCAAAAACGTCCAGGTGATTTAACAGCAACTACTGAGAACGGGAAATGAGCTTCTAGGTCGAGAAACCACGCGGAAGGATATTCTCAGCATCACCAGGCGGGATAAGTAGCCTCATAGTGTTAACTTCTCTCGCAGCATCAAGGCAGGATGACTCAAATCATAGCAAACTATAGACAAATCCACTCAATTTAACACTCTTTAACAATGGTATCCCGCGCAAAGTTTAACGGATCCTTCTTGCTATGACTAATGATGGCATCAACAGGAGCGAGATCATGGTTCCTTCTTTATAAATAAATATCCCTCCCCATACAGCACAAACGGCCGTAAATTGGTCTACAGGCCGTTTAATATCTAGGTACCTATCATCTCGTGTAAAAATTGTTTGGACACGTGCGTAAATGGAATAAATCCAGTCTATATATGGTTGTTTGTCCGCACCAAACCGGGTAATACTCGTCTATGGTCAAGGGAGTAAAACAGGGGGCAAACGAGGTATTAATTTAAAAGTAATTTAATTAAAAGTAATACGTGACTTAAGCAATAAGATAGTAAAATTTATCCTGGGTAAACATGTTAAACAACGGATCAATTCATACACGAAACTCTCTTTCGCTCTCAGGAAAACAAGAGGAACGAGTGTCGCCGCCTACGGGACTCGAACTGCACCACTCTAATGCTGATCGTGGTGGTGACGGCGTTCCTGGCGGTGGAGATCCCGTTGGCCGTTGTCACGCTGCTGCACATAATATCCTCCACCGTCTCCGAGATCCTGGACTACTCGGTGGCCAACGTGCTCATCCTCTTCACCAACTTCTTCATCATACTCTCCTACCCCATAAACTTCGCCATTTATTGCGGAATGTCGAGACAGTTCAGGGAAACATTCAAGGTAAAGAGGTGTCCCCTCAAAAATGTTTGCGAATTTTTATTTCAGCAGTTTACAGTCAATCAAAAAAAAGGGGGGAACTTTACGGATCTAAGTTTTGAAAACCAATGCCAACTATGTGTATTTTGCGATGAAACACGGCATAAATTCATGATCGCATCTCCTACCTCTTTAAACATCACTCATGCATGCAATAGGTTTCTCAATGGGTCCATTAACAAGCCATTTAACTAATATTGCAATCACACAAAAACACTTTTTTGTAGTTTTGACGTTTATAAAATCTTCATACTGCTGAAAAATTCATACATATGAGTCCCCTATTTTTCTTCATCACTACTAAAAGATCTTTTCCTGAATTCTAATTGAGAATGAAGATTAATAGTCGTCCACTTCCTAAGGTAATCAATGCGGCTAAATTAACTAGTCTTATTCAAATTGATGGTCTTGAAAATAACTATCGAAGGACATTTCAGATATTATCAGATAATTTATGCTTTTATTGCCATTATGGACACTCGAAGAGTTAATATTTTATTTAATTGGTATAATATTCCGATTATCATTTTATAACATAAAAAATCAATTGCAACATTTCACTTGTATCTCATTGGACTCCCTTAAATATTTTTGTTAATTGTAAAAATGAGACCCAGGGAGAGAGAAAGAGATTGGGATGGAGTACCCTACGCCAAGAGGCTGGTTGTCCCAAGGTGTTAAGGGAAGTATTCTATTCTAGTATTGAAGAGCACGCCTTCCAAACCCCACCAAGACCTCACCTGACCCTGAATAACAATGTACTTTTATGGCCCTGCCTAGACATAGATGGCCTCTCAGTAAGTGCCTCATTTACATACATTGATAGTAAATCACAGCTGGATTATTCAAGGCAAAATTTTTCCAAACATACAATACAGCAATCACTTCATACTCAAATCATGATACCCAAATGTAAAAAAAAATCAGGAATTTCTTCCATAACAATCGTTCATAAATGCAATAATGAACTCATATTATATACCCATTCAAATTCATTCCATCCCAAAAATTGTAGGCATATGAGATTAGATAACTACAATCATGTCATAAATAAAATTAACGAACTCATCAACCAAATCATTGCAAAATTTATGCGAACAAGCAATTACACCATTTCAGGGTACCAATTGCAAATTCAATTTAGAATGTGAAGTAAAAATGTCTCCATTTTATCTACACTCAGTCGTGAATGTATGTACATCATCCACCTTATTAATCAATAAAAGTTACATGAGAATGAATTCATTAACTCACTCATCACAAAAGGGTGTATCAAAATTTAATCAATCATTCAACACAGGAATACCTCATAATAATAACAGGCCACTTAAATTCAAAACCATTAATTAGGTACTTACAAGAAGTCAACAAAATGCATCTATTCTATATATTTATTAATCCATTTATATGCACATTTGTCCACAAACATCCACTCATCGAGTCAACTCCTTGTTTAACCAAAACATTCCTACAAGCAAACAATCGCAAAACTCACACACAACTTCAGCCACTTCAATGTTCCCATATACATCCTTCCAACCTCTTCTCATACTTATTTACTCAATCAGTTGCCACTTACAGTCTACACAAAAATAGAACCACATAAACAGTACTGTGCTCTCATAAACCTCCACTCATCATCAATTCATCGGTCATAAATCATAAGCACTGAGGAAAAGGTTACACATTATTTACATACTTTTTCTGACAACATTACCTCAATAAATACAATCTAACCCCATCACTCTCATACACCTCCACACACTATCCTGTCATCCAAACCCAATAATAATCAAACCAATCCCACACACCATCATACCTTCAAAAGTTTATCACTCAGTGAGCACCCACACAAACACCACTTGCGACTATTTTCAAGTCTGAACCTCAGACATTGACTACAAACCATAGTTCCTGCAGTGAAACAGCATTCCCAAAATCCAAGTCCTTGCTCACACACTCCCAAATTAATTTACCATCACACCAACAGTGTTTCCTCATAGTCACTAATCATCACATCATGTGCATGTTCAATCAATATGTTTGCACATAATTCATCAATATAGTCAATATTAATGCACATTATTTTTCTCTCCACCATTAATACATTCATTGCAGGGGTGTCGGAACTATTATTGCTGGGAGGGGCCAACCTTTAAAAGGGCCCGGCACTTAAGAAAAGGGTCCGGCTCCCTTGAAAAGAGCCCGCATTTTTGTGCGGATAGGAGGGGGTAGAGACTAGAATTCCACTAAAAGTGCAAATGAGGGTGGTAGAATATGCATCAGAAGGAAAAAGGCAAGCTGGAAACAAGTGAAATTTAATTTTTATAAATGAAGACTCATTTCTCAAGGGCCCGGGGCAAATTCTGGGGGGGGGGGCATCCAAAGAATGTCCCCCTGCCCCTCACTTCCGACGCCGCTGATTGAGTAGGTACTCCCACTAACCATACTCACTACTAATGATTATGCTAGACTACAGACACTCATTCCTAACTATTGTTCCTCCAGTCAAGTGACACTCTGACAACCTTAAGTGTTCTTATACACACTGGTAAATTAATTCACAATCATTCTAACAGCCGACAATACATTCATTCACAGTCGTTCATATGTTATGATAACTTAGTACTTTCAAGCACACAAATATATCCTATTTCATTAACACTTAACAATAACCATACAGATTGAGTCACTAATCTTCAATAGTTCGTCACCTGAGTTATAACAGTTTTTACTTTGACTTATCCATTTCAATAGCTCTTTTTTAATAAAATTATTTGCTTAATTTTCATAAAAGTTTGAGGTACATCAATGAGTAATTACGGTGTAGTGTGACTAAGTAATCCTTTGCCATTCTACGCATAGTAATGGGGTATTTGAAATTTTATTGTACATCACAATGCTCTCTTATTGTTTCCTTTTCCATTCAATTTTGAATTTGTAATTGTGGATATGTCAACATTCTTCAAAAATCATTCACAACAAAACTAAAATTGTGAAGTTATTAGATGAAAAAAGGCAAAGCTGAACATATAAGTAGGAGATGTCGGCTTCAGATGGAACAGTTATGTCATGAGGGTGACATTTTAAACAAAGATGGATGCGATAATAATGATGTTAGGTGATGGATTTCATAGGCTAATCAGGCGCATGTGAGCAGAAGAGAACATCTGATTAGAACTTTAAGCATGGGTGAACAGAAAAAGCAACTGAAGGGCTTGATATGGAGTGTGGAGTTGTTTCGATACGAAAATTTTTTCACTGTAAAGGCATCAATGCAAAATGCCATTTCAAAGAATTAAAATAATCAAGGTATATTATATTCACACCATTCTAATTTAATATACATATTTTATAGAAAATGTCATAGTTGTTGAGCATCATTATGCCATTTACTTAGGTCAAGATAGGTAGTGAATCCCTCATTATATTTCACATGACATATCAGTGAAGCAACTGAAATTGAAGCCAATTAAAGCAGGAACCTGCTACAGTACGAAGAGAGATAGGAAATAAAATGATCCAAAGAGAAAAATATCATGGGGAAGGAGCCATTAGGAAAAGTCAATGCATCCATTGAATCCTGCTCAAATACTCATTCTTGAAAAGTTATAAAACCCATACCAAAAGAGAAAAGGGGATGATAAATGGAGAGGCAATATAAGGAGACTGTCTCTTGCAGAAGTAGAGGTATAGTCATGGAGCCACTTAGAGAGTATTTTTTTTTACAACACTCAGTCATCACAGTGAAGATGAGCCAGTACTAGCATATTTCTTCACCAGCTTCTCCTCGAAGCCACTTGAATATGTATGAATTACGCTGACCTGAAGAGAGAAACTGCATAGGGAAGGAGAAGTTAGGAAAAAGAAGTGCAAATAAGGGTAGGAGCACTCCATCAAAACTTGTCCTCATTGGTAGAAAACTACATTATAATTGCAAGACATAGGAAAGACTACCTACTATGAGCTTTCAGGGTATGTACAACAACTTCACTCAAACTTGCAGCACAGCAATTTGGTTTGAAAGCATCATGGTGTTTGATGTCATGACTTCAATTAAACTGCATTCTAGAGTAATTTGGTGTAGTATTAGGTACATGCTAAGTATGAGGGACCACTGACATCTAGGTAATTGTGCACCACTCATTTAGAAAATAAATCTTTGTCATTCTTTAAGTTCACAGTAATTCACAATCATTTCCTTTTCGGCATGCACTACACTGAGTATACAAATTCCTACTTTTTGACTATTTACAGGAGCTCTTCCTCTCCAAGCAACACAGTCACGCTGCTCTGCCTCAGCCAACAGGAGATGGGGGAGGGGCTGACTGTGGAGGAACTGGGGCCCCTTCTACAGCAACAGCCCTGGGTGCCCGTCGCTCTCGGACACTCTCCGTCCCTAATGGCCCTCCAAGGACGTGTACAGACCAAACGGTCCTCTAAAGGATGGTCCATACGAACAAACATTTCACTATTGTTTTAGCCGTAATGTGTCCACAATGTCTACATGGTCTCCTACGATGAAAGTTATGACAGTTCAAAGGCCTGCAGAGCATAGTGGACCTGAGCAAAATGTGGAGGACATGCAAACCAGCACCCTTAACTCTAGGAAAAAAAATCTCTTTGATCAAGCCTATCATTTTAAGAATTAAGCTGGAGACAAACATATGAGAAACTGTTCGTCAAACATTTCATGTTTATTGGAGCGATTTATGAATAATCATGATGTTTCTTCAATTAATGTCATAATGTGAAATAGAACATTGATGTTTTCTGTCTAGGAAATTTTTCTTGCAGAGTATCAGTTAATGTGTAAAAATGGCAATTAATTTGTGTGATGAACTTTTCTGTCACTACAAAATACTTGGCTGAATTCTCAATGGGAGACATTGTCAACCTATTGGAATGAAGGCCTAATAATTAAATACCATATATCTTTCAAAAAAATAAAGATCGTCATATCCCCTGTGAGAAGAAACTACAAAATTAGAGGAGTGTTTGATCCTTCAAGGCCCACAACATACGATGGACAAATGAATTCTTGCCAACTACTGTTTGGAATGGAAATGATATGTTTACCAAGTTGCATGCCCATAAACTTGTAACCAGTGAAGTTTAGATGGTATTTTCTGCATAACCTGGAGCATTGGAGCACTCTCTCCCTTGCAAGGAAGGGGAATGCACTTTATCAGCCATTCAAGATCTTTCTCATCACTCTTAACATGTTTATCTTTGGGCATGCAACCGGTTTAATAACTAGTAAATAAACTTTTTAAAGAATGAAATGATTGGGTGTAAAACTGTAATAAAGAAATTAAAAACGATTCACATTAAAGAACACCAAGTAAGTGATTACATTTCCTGTCATTACTTTTCTAACGAACAAGGATTGTCTTAGCATCATTACGGATGATACATTAAACTTAAGCGGGTTATAAGAGGGAAACATGGTAAATATCCTTTTTCCAACTATCTTTTAAATAAATTTGTATTAAGAGACCAGGGGCTGAATCATGGATCTACATAGTGAACTCACTGGCATTATCATAATTTTTCAATTTCTCTCAAAAATGAGGAGCAAAACAGGACTGCCATTCTTCAAATTTAGTCTAGTGCCTCGTGCCACGAATTTCAATTAGTCAAGCAAGTCCTAAGGACATTTACCATGAGAAGTATTCTTCTAAATGAGTTTGCATTATAATTCATATAGTGGCACTGCAAAAGAAGGGTCTATGATCCCACTCCATATGTAAAAATGAGAATTTTCTGCTCATCTCTTATCAAGACTCCTAGACCACACAAAACTTCCTATTTTCCAACACCTATCCTCCATGCCCTCACAGTGAGACATCCATGCATTGTCTGAATTCATTACATTACAAAAATATGCGGAGCATTATAATATGATTGCTACTTATCAGGTATTGAATGGCAATTCCTCAGTCAATGTGATTGTCAACTTTTTAGATACATACAAAGATAATCTTTAAGGCACCTTATAGAATATCAATGGGCAAAAATAAAATGATCAGCCATATTCACTTTCAGGAGACCAAATAATTAGAAGATGTTTTCAAGTGCTCAATGAAAATCCACTCAAAAACATAAATTGGTTGAATTTGACTAATAAATCACTGATAAATTCAAGGAAAAATATTTCAGTCATAGTTATAACCTCAATCATAATGGAACAACTTAAGTAGGATCTACCTCTCTCCAATTATCACCATCATAAGTCAGCAATCCTGAGATTGGTTTGATGCAGCTCTCCACTGAATTTTTCTATCAGTTAATCGCTTCATATTTAAGAATTTCTTCTCTTTCACACCCATCACTTGTTCTATACATCTCATACGAGGCCTTCCTTTGCTGTTCTTCCTGTCCAATTGTCCTTCAACAATTATATTCATCAGGCTGAATTTTTCTATCAGCTAATCGCTTCATATTTAAGAATTTCTTCTCTTTCACATCCATCTCTTGTTCTATATATCTCATACGAGGCCTTCCTTTGCCGTTCTTCCTGTCCAATTGTCCTTCAACAATTATATTCATCAGGCCATCATGTCCCATGATGTGGCCGAATAGGTTGTCCCGACTTCTTCTTAGGGTATTCAGAAGACCTCTTTTCTCCCACTCTTCTTAGGACTTCCTCATTGATTACTTGGTCGATCCATTTAATCTTCATCATTCTTCTGTTGCACCACATTTCAAATGCTTCAAACCTTTTTTCTCCATTGCAGTCAACCATGCCTCACTGCCAAAAAGAAACATGCTCCAGATGCATGTTCTAATGAATTGTTTCCTTCCCAAGTAGCCATGAATGTCGGCTGAATATTGGCCCAATATCGGCTTCAGATTGGCACATCGGCCCCTCATTGCCATCGTTTTGCCGATGTTGGCCCGATATAGGCGGCCTACATTGGACCGACATCATCTGCTGATGTTATGTTATGAGGTGAATATTGACGAAGCTCCGAAAGCATGTTTTAAAACTCGATTCACAAACTATGGAACGGATTAAACATTAGGTTGGGGAAAAATTTTTTTTTTCCTGTTTCACACACAACTTGGGACTTAACCATTTTTGTGGCCTGGTCAAAAATTTTCTGTTATGAGGCGAATATTGACGAAGCTCCGAAAGCATGTTTTAAAACTAGATTCAAAAACTATGGAACGGATTAAACATTAGGTTGGGGAAAAATTTTTTTTTCTGTTTCACACAACTTGGGGCAACCATTTTTGTGGCCTGGTCAAAAATTTTCTGTTATGAGGTGAATATTGACGAATCTCCGAAAGCATGAAAGCAATGAGAAAATTTCTCATAAGTTCTAATGAGAAAATTTCTCATAAGTTCTAATGAGAAAATTTCTCATAAGATCTCATTGCCAATTTATTATGAGAAAATTTCTTATTAGAATTAGGAGAAATTTCCAATAGGGTATACATTGGCCCTATATTGGCTGCTAATATTGGTCCAGCAATGGCTGAAGAAATCGGATCAATATCGGGTGAACACTGGTACATTGGCTAAATCTTGGCTGCCAATATTTGGCCGATATAGGCTGCCAATATTGGCTACATGACGCAAAACGTTATCATTTGGACATTGGCCCAATATTGGCTACCGATATTGGGCCGACATTAAAACATTGGCAAATGATATCGGCCCGACATATGCCCGATATTGGGTGGCTACTTGGGTTACTTCTGTGCTTTTATTTCCAGCTATAGGTAGATTCTTCCTTTGACAGATTGCCCTGAACTGCACTGGACTATTCTACTATTTATTTAGTCTTAGTCTTAATGATGTTAGCTGACATCTGGTCGTTGTCCTTTCCATGGTTATTAGAATCTTATTCAGATCCCTCTCTGTCTCTGCTATGAGTGCTATGTCATCAGTGACTCGTAGCAGTGATTTGAGCGTTGTAGTGATTTTTTCTTCATGGATATTCACTTCAGAAGACAACTTTTTGATTTTATTGAAGGCTCTCTTGATGTAAATATTAAAAATTACGAGAGATAGTGCACAGCCTTGTCTCACTCCTTTCCTTATTCTTGCTTCTTCACAGCTGGGTCTAGATTTAATCACAGCTACTTGGATTTTATTTAAACTGTGGAAAATTCTTCCATCACTGTAGGACACTCCAATTCCTTTCAGAAGTCCAAGCATTGAAATCAAATTCACATTGTCAAAAGCCTTCTCTAAATCCACAAATGAAATGAAAGTTGGTTTGTTCTCCATTCTCTTCTCTAACAAGGGGAGTGTCCGAGTTCCGGGTCTAGGATTTTGACGAAATTTGCCAGGCAGGTAGTCCTTGATGAGTTATTTACGAATCACCCCCCATATAGGGTTATATATCCAGAAACTTCGTCAAAAAACGAGTTTGAAATATTTGATTGCAAATATAAAGCCAATAATTAGCCATGTTTAATCAGTGCAGTTTGGGTTAGGGGTAAGGTACTCGCTTCACAATGTTGACGTCCCTAGTTCGAGACTTTTCGAGTCCAATTTTTTTTTCATCGCAATTTCGTCGTACGACTTTCCCTGGTTTTACATATTTTTAATCTGTTTACCCGGGATGCATTTTAACTATTTTACGTAATTTGCTAAAATTACGTAATTAGTACGTTAAATAGTTAATTACGTTATTTACCTAAATCACGTAATTAGTACGTGGCGGAATTACTTCCGCACGCCCTGTCGTTTTTTGTGTATGAAATTAACGGAAGAGCATAAAGTGTGATCGTGACTTTGAATTTCCGTATCTTTGGCTACGCAGTCCCGACGCACGTACAACACTTGTTCTAATTCGCCTGGTGCCGTGATTTTCCAGCGCTGTGCTTTTTTGGAAAAACTAATCGCAAGAGAAAAAAAGAACTTAAGCTCTGTAATCATATAATTGTATCTACCGAAATGTTCGGGTGATCGGGCGAAATATTCGGGTGGGAGAGAGTTTCGAATCAAGGACGTCGCTTGGAAATTGATAAAAAGCCAGAGGTAACAATTAATTTTGAAGAATTAATGTATTGCACCTTTTCAGGAGCATGTTAGAATCACCCGAACATTTCGGTAGTCACTTACAATTGTATGATTACAAAACCCTTAATTCACACTTAATGCTCTTCCGTTAATTTCATACACAAAAAACGACAGGACGTGCGGAAGTAATTCCGCCACGTACTAATTACGTGATTTAGGTAAATAACGTAATTAACTATTTAACGTACTAATTACGTAATTTTAGCAAATTACGTAAAATAGTTAAAATGCATCCCGGGTAAACAGATTAAAAATATGTAAAACCAGGGAAAGTCGTACGACGAAATTGCGATGAAAAAAAAATTGGACTCGAAAAGTCTCGAACTAGGGACGTCAACATTGTGAAGCGAGTACCTTACCCCTAACCCAAACTGCACTGATTAAACATGGCTAATTATTGGCTTTATATTTGCAATCAAATATTTCAAACTCGTTTTTTGACGAAGTTTCTGGATATATAACCCTATATGGGGGGTGATTCGTAAATAACTCATCAAGGACTACCTGCCTGGCAAATTTCGTCAAAATCCTAGACCCGGAACTCGGACACTCCCCTTGTAAGAGCAGACTAACCCTTAGAAAAAAATACTATGGAACTATATATAGTGATTATATATAGTTTTCTATAATCACTATGGCTATAGTCCTATAGTTATTTGGAACATAGTGATTATAGGACTATATATAGTGATTATATATAGTGATTATATATAGTGATTATATATAGTGATTATATATAGTTTTCTATAATCACTATGGCTAAGGTATTTGGAACGTACCCATGTAGCACAGACGGCTGGGCCAACGTTTGGTCATGAGGATTCCTATATTATTATTATACTAGGTGCAGCGGTTGGCCAACCATTATTCGTATCCGTTTTGCCAACTGTTCCCCAAAGGAACAAAATTGAATAAAAAGGAAAATGAAAGATCATGATTCTCACTTACTGAATGAGTAATATCTTTATCTCACATACTACTTATACCCCTACCTTACGACCTACACTTAACTACTTTGTATCCTATCAACCTTTGACATACGACCTGACACATTTTCCAGTTACATTAATGAGACAGGGAGGCCATATATATACTGCTGCTGGCTGGCATTAAGTCGTTTGTGATTATTAACTTTACTCTAAGATTGAGACGGATAATTTGCACCGTTAAAGCATTTCGCTAATAACCATTTTGTGGCTAAAATTAAGCATGACCATTATAAATATACGTCTCTGATATTCTTTGAACTCTAGGAGAGATAAATAAGAGTTTCCTCCATAATGCTGAGAACCTGTTTTCCGGCGAGCGCACCAGATTTTTCTCTAAGTCCGATACCGTCTACGAGGGACTGAGGAAAATCATACAATCATGGATATCCATTTGAATGGATATAAGATGAATGTGACATTTGAATCCATATGAGATGAATAAAAAATAAAATTTTCAGAATTTTTTGCTTTTAAGATACATAATTTGAAACCTCTCTCCTATAGACAGCATGGTCCAGGAGAATATGTCTGTATATGAGAGGTCTATGTAAGTTATGTATGTATAAACTGTATCCTATAGTGATTATAGGAATATACCCTATAGTGATTATAGGACTATAGAACTATACCCCATAGTGATTATAGGACTATAGAACTATACCCCATAGTGATTATAGGACTATAGAACTATACCCCATAGTGATTATAGGACTATAGAACTATACCCTATAGTGATTATAGAAATTTCTATAGTGATTATAGAAATTTCTATAGTGATTATAGGACTATAGAACTATACCCCATAGTGATTATAGGACTATAGAACTATACCCTATAGTGATTATAGAAATTTCTATAGTGATTATAGAAATTTCTATAGTGATTATAGGACTATAGAACTATACCCCATAGTGATTATAGGACTATAGAACTATACCCTATAGTGATTATAGAAATTTCTATAGTGATTATAGAAATTTCTATAGTGATTATAGAATTCCTATAATCACTATATATAGTTCTATAGTATTTTTTTCTTAGGGAAGGGCCAATATTTCTCCTGTGCCCTTACCTTTCCTGAATCTGAATGGATCTTCATCCAGGAACACCACTGTTTTTCATTCTATTCTCCTGAGGATGATCCTTGTCAATTTCTATGATGCATGTGTCTTCAGACTTATATGTAGTTCTGAAATTTTCACATTTCTCCGCTCTCTTTTATATGAGAATAGGAATGATAATGTTCTTCTCGAAGTCTGGGTATTTCTCCTGTTGAATACACATTGCTGATGATTTTGTAAAGATAGATTGTCTTCCCTCCTGTATTTTTATTACTTCTGCAGGAATAAAATCGATTTCAGAAGACTTATTGACCTGAAGGTCCCTTACTGTTGCATCAAATTCTGATCTTAATACTGATACTCCCATATCATCCTTTCAACTTTGCTTTCTTCTTCAATTACTTTCATGCTGACATTGTTTCCATTGTATAACTCTTCCAGATATTCTTTCCATCACTTCAGTTCGTCTTCATTTTCAATCAAAGGTTCTCCATTCTTGTTCCACATTGCATTGCATCTTGTGCTCCATTCCTGTAAGTGGTTCCTCACTATCCTATAGGCAGCTTCCCCCTTTCCTAGAGCAAGGTTGTTTAGTAGGTACATCTTTGCATACTTTCTTCATTTTCACATTTCTCTAGTTTTTTGGCTTTGTGACTTATTTTGTTCCTTATTCTGTTACATCAGAGTTACGCTTCTTCAATTTCCACATTCTTGTACTTTCTTCAAACAGGTCTACGACTTGTTCTATGATCCACAGCTTCTTATTGACAACTTTTCTTGTTCTGAGAACTTTTCTTGTGGGTTCCTGTAGTCCACATTAAAGTTTTCAGTTTTCGTGCACTTGCTTCTTTATTCAATAAGATCGAAGACTACTTCCTGTTCTTACCTGTTTTGTTACTTCAGTGATATCTTCGTAGACATCTTCCACTTCTTTACCTTGGTAGTCCATTGTAGGCATGTAAATGTGCACCACTATGGTTTCTACAGGTTTAGTCTCAATCTTTACCATTATTATCCTTTCATTGTAGAGCAGGAAGCTCTTCACATACATTCCGGCAATCTTTCCTATGTATTATCCTACGATTCCTAATACCTCGATTCCATTCTTTCCATTTACACCTATAGGTTCTACAGTCTTCTGCAGGTCCAAAGTGATCTCACATTCCTGTTCCTACCCTAAAATGTTTATCATGCATGACTGATTAGCTCTCTCGGGTAGTTCCTGCCCAGAGATCTGAATGGGGGACTATTTTTACCTCTGGAATATTTTTGGAGTATGTACTGAACTCAAAGTGTGCTCCAACAACAATCATAAAGGGATCGTTATTCCACTGAAAAATCTCTATGAATTCCAGGGTTTATATGTGTGCTATTGAAGTGGGAGGCCAATGCCATTATAACAAGTACCAAACTGATCCTTTGGATAGAGATATTTCAATCTATACCTACTGTAATCTGTCTCTCATACAGTCTATTCTAAATGCTATAGACATTCTACAAAGGTTGATAAAAGAAAAGAGTGGAATAGCCGCTACTGCTCGGGTTAATAATATGGTGGTTTCCCTGCCTTCCTCATCATAGTACTACAGCCATTAAAGTAAATATTACTATGCCTGTAGAGAATGACTGTCGCCATAACAACCAATGTGTTCTCCACCTTCACTCATATGAAGAAGAGCTGCTGCCCTCTTCTCCGGGTGATAGGAAGCATAATTGTTTGTGCAAAGGATATGCAAAGAATATTCTTTACTGCTGCATCTTTGGTGCAAAGAATGTTCTTCATGAACGTCCAAAGTAGTATCAAATGGCACACTATCTGAGTGCAAAGAACATTCTCCTGCAGTAGTTCAAAGGACATTCATTGGATGTGCATCATGCACTATCCTTGACCAGACCCTGCAGTAGGAAGGAGCAAAGATGCTTCATAGTCTGTGCATGGTGGTCAACCTTTATTCGACATGGAGTTTTGGATGTTCACAGGATGAGCACCGAGCACTACCAAAGCCCTGATGGGGATTTAGATCGTACAAAAGACATGCACTTTGGTTCATTTTTGGATGTTCACGGGACATGCACTGAGCACTACCGAAGCCCGGCTGGGGATTTACATTGTGCAAAAGACAAGCATTTTGGTCCACCTCCATCCGAGGTAGTGCTTTGCATAGGCATTGGATATGCCACTTGCAAAATGCTAGCAGGATACGGTTGTGTATTGAACCTTCAAGGCACATGTTGTAAGAGGTACTTAACTTCTTATATGGACATTCAATGAATGTGCTTTAGGTCTGCAGTTTGAATGGATTTAGTATAAAGAGTAGATTTTAGATTAATTACACTTTATCCTCAAGAATACACATCAAGCAAAAAAAAACACTAGAGCAAATGGAAGAATGGCAATAGAAATCACAACAGAAGGAACTCTGACACCTCAATCCTTTCTGGCTCCACCTGGCACGAAATTGATGTGAAAACCCACATATTAGTGCAGCTCCGACAAAGACGTGAGATCAACTACACGATGCGCTTCACCTATCAGGCCTTCGTTAATTGCCGCAACTTCCGAACTCGATTGTCACAGCTCCAATAGTGAAAGGAACTGGAGCATGGATGCAACTAGTCGCAGCACAGCATCACACAGTTTGGGTATGCTTCTAGGATACTATTTATTTACAAACTTGGGCTTTAATCAAAAAGGAGGAGAAGCTGGTTTGAGAATTGCGGAATATTTGTGAGTGCTTGTGTTTATCACGGTTGTTACACATCTACTGTCAATTGGTGTGTGCAGGAGAGAAAAGGTTGGAGGAGTTGAGTGATGAACAGGCTGAGGACGTCTTGCTTGAAAGGGAAGTGATGAAAGTGTTCTGAGTTCTGATGGTGACAGTGAGAATGACATAAACAATCACTCTGAAGTTGACGCATTGTTATATTTTGATTTGGATGAGGTAGAGGACGAAACTTCATATTATGATTGGAAGGACGTTTCCAATTATAAAGGAAAAAGAGAAATTTTCATTGGTAATACCGGTCCACAGAGCAAAGCAAATAATTTGGAAAGCATTGAAGATATTTTTGAAATTTTCTTTGATAACAATTTAGTAGGAATAATTGTACAGGAAACTAATTGTTATGGAGATCAAATTACTAAAACAAACAATAGAACATATTCTGGTGCACAACAATTAATGCCATGCCTCCATATACCAGACAATAAGCTTCCAAGACTAACTGAAAGGCATTTCATAAAAAGATAACCTCCTAAAGGTAATAAGACCAGACCTCAAAGACACTGTGCAGCCTGTATCAAACACGGGAATAGGAAAGAGACTTTGCTGGTGCAAGACTTGTGACACCAGACTATGCATCAATTGCTTTGAGGATTACCACACCAAGCAGAATTTGTAAGGTGAAGTACTTTACTGTATTTTTTATCACTCAAAAGATCTTCAACACTAATTTTGTGTCCTGAATAACTTTTAGAATGGGCATATTATAAAAAAAGACTTCAAAAAATTTCAAAATTTTGAATTCTGATCAGTAAGACGATGACAGCTATACAAGCTCGGTTACCCAGCTCATAAGGTGGTCTTGGAAATGGCTCAAAGCAACATCTACCACGGAGATGTTTACATTGACTTTCTGGGTCTATCAAATCATTCCATAATAGTGTTTTAAATGTATGTATAATGAAGTACCTGTGTTGACGCTGGTTTGTATTCTTCAAAAATGTAATTCTGGCATATAATTTCTTTCGAGAACTTTTTCTATTCAGTCCTAATATTTGCTTTAATTTGAATGAATTCATAAGTGTCTAACTCCTGAATTAATTAAGTTTTTTAATGTTTTTAAGCTGTATATAAAATTAATAATATTTAGTAACCATCAATAAAAATCCCCAAATTATAGAACTATTAGTTATTGAAATATAACTCATTGATCACAGGTCTTCATAAAGCATCAAAACATTTAAATCTCCTCCAGCGACTGGGTTAAAATCCATTTAAACCTCCTCTGGGCTTGAAAGGTTAATAATATAGGAACATTCAAGTTTTATCTCGTGTACATGGAAATACACCATCAGTTCACTGATTTTTTTAAGGATCAACAAGCATTTCAGGACGTGAGTCCGACTGACACCATTCAAAAAATGTGCTACAACAACCGTCTTTGTCATAGTCCACTATGTTGGTTTAATGCATGTTCTAAGACTGTTCATGTTGTACATGGGTAAAGTTCATGCAGCGAGGAACATCCTTTGCACGTCTTATTCACGTCCATTCTACATTAAGGCAATGCTGCACAGACTTTGAATTACTTCAAACTTAATTCTGCACAAACTTTCCTCACTGGGACCTTACCCAGGGATAGACCAATACCCCCTCAGAATACAGTCCCTTTATGTCCATGACTGCTTATTCAATGAGAACCTCACTTATCGCCCAGCTAACCTCTATATCTAGAGGTTGACCCACAATCTGCAACCCAGTGGATGCACTCAGTGGCTTTAAGCTCAGCGGCAAGTCTCCAATTATAGAGCACAAAAAATTATTATTCCCTCCAAGAGGAAGTGTACTACTATGGGAAACAAAAAGTTTATAACGAACTACTTTCTGTAAACTGTCTCAAAAGAAAATAACAGCATGACTTCTTTGTCGGATACCAATTGGGAGAAAATCCGCTAAACTACAGCAAATTGTATTATTTAGCAGCTTTAAGACAATACTATCCAACAAATATTTTACAAAACAAACATTTTGAAGATTATAGACAGTTAAAGCTGCTGTCAGGTGAGTAGAATGGAATTATGCTCCCCACCTGTGTAGGTATTTACACTCTTCCTTCCTGGTCTTTATGGCACAGCTGTTTTCATGGGATCAGATAATGCTTCACCTCAGATAATCTAGCATCAACAGCAGCATCTATCTCACCCATGTTCCTGAACTCGTACTGAGGTTCCCTATCTAGGGAAACTCCAAGCTACTCCCAACTCTCAGTTGGTAGTCCTAGTGTTCCTACATGTTACTTGCCTGTATTTGGATTCTAATAGTGTTAAGGTAAGTGTCTGTGGTCTGATGTTATCTCCCCTGGCACCCTCCACTCTTCAATCCTGTGCATCTGTGACTGGTGCAGTGTGTGCTATCTATCACTTCCTCCCTAACACTGTTAACAAAGGTGTAGTGATCCATTGTTGAGTACATATAACTCCATTAATAGATATTCCAAAAGAGCCTCTCCCCTTCCGTTGGTGTCTCCACTACCCCACACAATAAGGTTTGAGTTGGCATCACAACCAATACAAAGATCCCATTCAATACTCTTAAAATGACCCACCAACTTCTCCATCTCAACTGATGGGGAGGATGTGTTGCCTCATATGACAGATAGGATGAATAGATGACCACCTTCCTCCTGTTCTCACCTTCCTCTTGTGTCAGCAGAGCTGCTTTCTGATCCCTAGTGGCAAATTCCAATAGATGCATAGCACTTATTCCATCTATCAACAGCAGTACCAGGAATGTAGCCAAGTGGGGGAGGGGGAGAAGCTGGAGGGGCTTCAGCCCCCAAGAAAATTTTTCCTCATGCAGTTGCCTTTGATTCACCCACCGAGGGGACCACTAGCTAAGGGGCACTCATCCTCTAACTCACAGTTACTCGATTCATATGCATTAATTTCTGCCACCGAATCACTTTGAAGAAACATCTTGGTTTCCTTTCCATTAGGTTCTTAACTACCTGAAGTATTATATACCTACATAGTATTAAATAGTATTACGGAATCAATAATAGAATTTCTGTACCAGAACGCAAGAAAAAAGGCTGACTAGACTAAGTGAGAATTGATTTATGACAGTGCATTGACTTTTGTTAAGTTACTAAAGCCAATCGTAGTAAGCTTGGAATAAATTTCAGAGAAGCCACAGAAAATCCCAATGTCAGCTTCAAAATTTTTGACTTCAATAGAAAAGTGGCTTTACACTTAGTTTATTTGTATTTTATCAACTATTGTCACTGCCACACTACCTATTATATGAAATGTTTCTCTTAAGAATTTTTTGTATAAAATTTCTCAAACGTTAGAGTTTCAAATGGAGGAATATTAAATTTATTATTGAATTCAGTGGATTCTTTAACATATATCTACCAAAATTGTGGATTGGTGAATCATAACTTTCGAGAGGCTGAACTAAAATGAAAATACAGCCAGGGTTGGGCACGAATCACCTAGTATTGATTCGAGTCACGAATCATGAATATCGAAGGAAATTAGATTCGAAGCACAAATCACGATTCACTGCGGTAAATTTGATTCAAATCTCGAATCATGAATCATGTGATTTTTCCTTTAAATATGATTCGTGCGGTTCACGAATCACGAATCATAGAATTATTGCAGAATGACAATACCACTATGTAATGGTCACATTCTGAACATTGCTCCCATAATTGGGAACCTATACCAATCTTTTCGCTGGTTAATTAACACTTGTGTAGATACATTGTGGATTAACTGAATATCATAAATTACCAGTTCTGTGTACAAACCTTCAAGCCACCATAAAGGTGTGTGGCAGGGGGTGAATTCTCACCAAACATGCACTACATATCATACATGAAAAAGGATTAGTAATAGTATACTAGTCTAAACCTCACTATTAAAAAAATAAATATAGTAAAGTAAGCATGCAAAAACATGCTGTTAGTTGGGTTACCTTCAAGTCCTTATACCAACATGCAGCTACCTATGATATACATTGATTCACTCGTATTGGACATATTTACCGCTATTCATATCCCTAATTGTACGAGGAAAAAAGGACATTTAGAATCTGTCATTTCGGCAATCAATTTCTCTAACTTTGTGATTATGGTCCAGTCTACCATAGTAAGTTGGGGTTCACAAAATATTTTTAACATCATCACTGAAAATATTATCTTGGAATTTATTTAGGGGAAGAACTCTACATTTCAACCTGCGATCAGACAATGATTCCCACTTTAATTCATTTAATAGAATGGTTATGCTAAAAAGGTTATCGTACCGTCCCTTTACAAATCTTGCCAATATTCGCTGCACACGTTCAAGTTCATTTTTTAGACTGATTTCGTCATCATCATCATCATCATTGGTCAACAATCCTAGGATTGGTTTGAAGCAGCTTTCCACTCGATTCTTCTATCAGCCAACCTTTTCATTGTGACATAATTCTTCTCTTTTACATCCTTCACAACCTGTTCCATGTATCTCATACAAGGCTTGCCTTTTACAATCTTCCCGTTCACTTTTCCCTTGACGATAGTCTTCATCAGGCCATCAAGTCTCATGATATGGCCGATTAAGTTGTCCCTTCTTCTTTTTTGAGTTTTCAGCAGACCTCTCTTTTCTCCTACTCTTCTTAGGACTTCCTCGTTACTTACTCGGTCGATCCATTTAATCTTCAGCATTCTTCTGCAGCACCACATTTCGAATGCATCCACCCTTTTCTTCTCCGCTGCTCTCATCGTCCATGCCTCACTGCCGTAAAGAAACATGCTCCAGATGTATGTTCTGATGAACTGTTTCCTTACTTCTACGCTTGTATTTCCAGCTGTAAGGAGATTCTTCTTTTGATAGAATGCCCTCTTTGCCTGGGCTATTCTACTATTTCTTTCTTGCTTCGTCCATCGTAGGTTACTCGGCTCCCTAGGTAACAGAACTCTTTCACCTCTTCAAGTTTTTGTTTTCCTAGTTTGACATTGGTTTTCGCCTCTTCTTTCTTGCTGCACGACAATATCTCAGTCTTCTTCTTATTTATCTTCAGCTGATATCTGGCCATTGTCCTTTCCATGGTTACTAGAATCTTGTTCAGATCCCTCTCTGTCTCTGCTATTAGTGCTATGTCATCAGCGAATTGCAGCATGATTATTTTTCCTCCATGGATAGTCACTCCAGAAGACTTCTCTTTGATTTCATTGATGGCTCTCTCGATGTAAAAATTAAAAATCATGGGAGACAGTGCATATCCTTGTCTCACTCCTTTCCTTATTCTTGCCTCTTCACAGCTGGGTCCCAATTTAATCACAGGCACTTGGTTTTTATACAGACTATGGATAATTCTTCGGTCATTGTAGGACACTCCATTTCCCTTCAGAATTCCAAGCATTAAATCCCAATCTACGTTGTCAAAAGCCTTCTCTAAATATCTAAATCTAAAGCCGACGTTCATTGCAATCAAATGCAATGAATGCCGGCTTGTTCTTCTCCATTCTCTTCTCTATGAGTAGTCTAAGGGCCAATATTGATTCCCTTGTACCCTTACTTTTTACCCTAGCTTTTGCAGTCCTTCACGTGGTTTCTAAATCTCTGCTCACTAAAATGTAATCTATTTGACATCTTCTTCTGTCTCCTGGCATTTTCCATGTGTATCTTCTTCGGTTGTGATTTTTAAACAATGTGTTGGCTACTACTAACTTATGCTGTGTGCAGAATCCATCAGTCTTTCTCCTCTTTCGTTTTGGATTCCCAATTCGTATTTTCCAGTTATTCTTCCATCTTGACCTTCGCCGACGATAGCGTTCCAGTCTCCTAAAATAATTAGGTTTTCTTCTCCTCTTACCTGTTTTATAACTTCCGTGATATCTTCGTAGACGTCTTCCACTTCTTCATCTTCATAGTCCGTCATATGCATGTAAACCAGCACCACTCCGGTATCTACAGGTTTGGTTTCGATCTTCACCATTATTATCTTTCTTTGTACTGCAGGAAGCCCTTCACATGCATTCCACCTTCACTCATGTGAAGAAGAGCTGCTGCCCTCTTCTCTGGGTGATGAGAAGCGTAATTATTAGCGGCTTATCGTCGTCAAGTCATGGCATCTTCACAGGTTCGGTATTATTTAGAGACCTACCTTACCCAGAGATAGACCAATATCCCCTCGGAATGCCATCGCTTTTTGTCCACCACTGCTTATTCGACGAGTAAACTCGCTTATCTTGCAGCTAACCTCTATATCTAGAGGTCGACCCACCATCTGCAACCCAGTGGATGCACTTGGTGGCTTTAAGGTCAGCCGCGAAACCGATTTCGTACGGATCCCATACACTGGTAGCATATTCCAAATGAGGTCTAACAAGGGAAAAGTAGCTGATTTCTCGTACATGATCGTCACATTTATCCAGTACTCTTTTGATGAATCCCAGTTTATGATTAGCTTGACCCATTATTTCACGTATGTGTTTACCCCAGGAAAGATCATGTGATAGTCTTATTCCAAGATATTTAATGGATTCCACGTTTGCTAATTCATTACATTACTTATCTTGAAGTGATAGAAGGAGAACAATTCTTTTTCCAAAAATTCATTACCACCCACTTTTTTTAAATGTAATTCTAACTACCATGTATCACACCATTTTTCAATTTTTTGTAGGTCATCATCAAGGAGTCTACATGTAATAAATGTAATATTCGTGGTCATCATTTAAATGTAGGACATTTCATTGCTATTTTTTCAAAACAATTTAATGTCACATTAGAACAAATCTGTAATATAGTGTAAAATATATTACTGAAGTTTGCATTAACCATATTGTTCCACTTCTGATGTATGCTTACACAGTAACTGTCGGTGAAAGACTGATGTACGTTTCTAGCAGTGAAATCAGTGATATTAATTCATGATTCGTCAGTGAATCGTGAGCTGCATCACAAAGGTTCGGCTCACGAATCACCTCAACTAAAAAAAAGAGTCGACTCACGGATCACGAATCATTAAAAAAAATGATCCGAAGCACGAATCACAAATCACAGTTTGTGATTCGCGAATCATGATTCGTGATTCATGAAGACGAATCATGCCCATCCCTGAATACAGCAATAAACCGATATGGCCAGTATATCAAAAAATAATAACAAATGGAATGAACGGGTTTAGTAGAACTTACCGATAGGAATGACTAGAGAATGTGATCATCATTATCACTATCATAACGGTGAACTGGACCAGGCAAAAAATGTAGGCATCAACCTAACGACAATTAAAATTGTTTGCAATAAAACTTGAAATTGATTGATAGTATCAACAAATACATCGAAAAAAAATGTTCTACAGAGAGCATATACGATAAAATTACATAACAAATGTTAAAGTAGTGTACAACGGCGCAACAAATCTATTCACTACAATATTGTTACATTCAAGTTATAAAAACTAATTTTGTTCAAGTTACAACAATTATGAGTAGTTTAGAACTAAAGGAGACCGTTGTTCAATAAACATTGTTCACTAATAGATTTCACGTCCCCACTTACCAGACAATCCGTTCGAACCGTAAGATTTTTCGAATTCAATGCGCGTCGGAACAAAAGAAAGCTGTATGTCATCCCCACCTGCCATTTCACACCTGTTGCTATGGTAACAAAGACAAATGCAACATCCGCAGAGCCATAGACACAGATATATACTACACAGATATATACTATGCAGTATATATCTGTGGCCATAGATGAAAAAGCAGAAAATAGTACGCGAAATCAACGAGCAATTTATACGGTGACTAATTTCAACTTCAATTATAACAGTTACAAGCATTCCAAAAATTTTTGTGGAGGTACCTATACTTAGTTGTAGTGACTATAGTCTATAGGTAAGGTACACCTACGGAAAGTTTTAGACTTCAGAAGGGATACATACAACTGCCCGCAAAAATGAATCTGAATACGCATGAGAAAGTATACTTCTGGATTGTAAAGTATATTCTGGATGGAACATCCAGAATACGGTAGTTCATTCATTCTTGAGACTCCGGCTACCATCAGGTTTCATTGCCGTCGTAATGACCGGAGACTCAAAAGGGGTTTGGCAGTTTTCGGAGCCATTTCCGATGCCCATCGGATGAGTGCCTACGCTGCTTTGGGATCGTGCGCACGCAGCAGACGGAGAGAACCCAAGCCTTCTGCGTGCGTGCTAAAAGTGATTCCGTCTGTGCCACGCAGGTCCGAATACAGTTGATGTTATCCACCAGCGATCCCTTTACTCAACCGAGCACACCTATGATGAGGACTATAGTTATATACTAAGGCACTGTTAAGTTAGTAGTGTGTCAACTTAACAGTGTGTCCGGGGTACATCTGTCGAAGTTCAAACAGCAGGTCTTGATATTTCGTCCGTTTCTCCATCTCCCTCGCGTCCATGTTCGTTTCGGCAGGCGCCGATAACTCGATCACGTACATGGAGCGGGAGAGGTGGTCGAGGAGAACGACATCAGGCTTAGTCGCTGTCAACTGCCTGGTGGTGGAAAAAGAATAATTCCACCAGATTTTACATTTATCGTACTCCACGACGGACTTGATCTCTCCAGGTGCATATGGCAGCAAAGATGTTTCGCCAAAGCCATATTGGTGCCGCAGGTGAAAGTATAACACCCGCAGAGCCGCGTTGTGCCTAGCTAAATACGCTGACTTGGCGTAGTAGCTACAGCCGGAGAGTAGATGACTCAATTGTCTCCGGCTGTGCTCGGCACGCTCTGCATCTCGTGTCCGCTACCTCCGCCTTAAATATAAGGCGGTGGTATATGAGGGTGTTTATAACACCACCCTGGCATGCAAGGACGAATCCTTCGGTCTCGGACTTCAGACCCGCGGAGCGTAGGAAGGCAAACGTCAGCTCTTTCGATAGCTAATCTTTTCCATGTTTCGATAGAAACATCCATGCATAGGCTTATCGATGTGCGCCGTCAGCAAGGTTTTCTGCTCGGCTTTATCTCGAGCTTGAGAACATCTCCCTTCAATGACAAGATGGACGGGTCATTGTCGCTTCTGTTGGATGACAGGTCGAAGTGAAAAGCTTTCATCCTTCACGCGCGTTAAATCCAATTTTTTGTCAAATCAATGTATGTAAAATCGAGATTCTAGTGTATGCAGTAGAAACCCTTGAAGCTTAAACAAAAATTATTTTTGGAAAGCAAAATAACCAGTGCACAGCAAGTACATTATGATGGACAAGGTAAGAGGGAAATACCTATGAGTAGAATATGCCCAGGTGAATGTGGAATTCTACTGGGAGAATTACCTACAGTTGGAAATATATGCTTGAAAATGAGAAAACAATTATTAGGCTATGATTAATTATTAAACCTGGAACAGGACCACAATCCTACGTGACAGTGTGGCATGGATAACAACTTGAATTCATGATTGAAAAGAGATTACTTAGTTATTCCACATAAATTTTATTTCACAACACGACCTGAAGATGACGTTTTATCGTCGAAAACTAGGTCGTGTTGTGTTGTGAAATAAAATTTATAAGGAACAACTAAGTAATCTCTTTTCAATCATGTTTACTATACTAATGATGATTAACACTAAATTGCAGGAGACTTACAGACGACAATGACACCTAAACATGGGGCACTGGCTGCTTACCTTGAATGAATATTATTGAGATGAGAACATCATAATGTGGAATTCTCTGTCATTATGGTTGATATCAATGATAATGAACCATAAAAATGGCAATACCAACTACATTTTATTGGTATTGGCTTTATGCGCTTAGTAACATTGTAGACTCCATATGCATTGGTGAGGATTTGGCATCAAAATCACCTTTAAAGAATCAGAATATTGATATTCTGATTGATATATGATCATACACTAGGTATGGCATCAGATGATATCTGTTATTTGCAGCCAAGTTTTGTCAATTAAAGCTAGTGGATTTTTTAACTGACCTTCCAAAATTTCAATAAGATTCAATATATTGCATGGTTGTATACACCATGTTTAAAAATAGACCCATATCCATGAATGATGGATAATAACACAATTTCTCCTTATGTGGATTTCCAAAATATTTGCAAGTACAGTAGAAGCCCGGTATAGTGAGTACGGCTTATTGCGAGAATCGCGTTATAGCGAGTGATTGTCTTTGTACCGCCAAAAGGCCTATGTTTTACATGTAAAATAAAGCGGATATAGCGAGGCCAAAAAGTTCCTTCCACAGTAGTTTTGTATTATTTGCTAATTAAACTAAAAACACAAGATGTGTGCCATATCTACAACACCTAAAGCCAGTTATGTCTAAACATTACCGATTTACGGCCTTCAGTACGCTCTGCGCGCTCCCATTTTACGTTCTTCTTTCGTTAGTCGCAGTCATCCTAGTGGGAGGGGAGTGGGCGGACGACGAGCAAGATGAGAGTAGGAGAGGGAGTTAGGTCTAGGCATGGGCGATATTGATAATTCAATATCGGGATACGATAATTTTAGCATATCGAAAGGTGGCGATAACGATATAACTCACATTGTGACGATAAATATGGCCCCCGATAAAATATTGGGGCACGATAAGATGTCGGGGTACGATAAATATCGCTATAAATAGGTATCGCGATAAATACCACGATAAACATCACGTCATATATCGTGATCATGATAAATATCGCGATAAAATATCATGATATCGCGTCCCGATAAAATATCACGATATTGCGCCCCGATAAAATATCACTATATATTATCACGATAAATATCGCGATAAAAAATCGTGATGTTGCGCTCGTTCAAATAAAGCGTAAATGCGCCCGATATTGCGCCTATATCATGATATTGCGCCGGTTAATCGTGTCGGAAAAAGACAGCCGTTGAGTTGGCCTTTGCTTAGCTGGAGCAAGTACTTTTGAAAACTTACTATTCTGCTATCTACTAATTCAAATTCTCAGCAGATCTCTCACTCTCTCTCTTTCAATTTCAGTTGTCTGATAGTTGACGTACTTGCATGGACAGATAGGTGATAGGTACCACAGTTTACCTAATATTTCATTTCCGACTAGTTACGCTGTCTTCACAGCTTTCTTCGGCGATCGAAAAATAGAAGAACTGGAAGAAAAAAACCGAAACTAGGGGAATTAATATTTTATATAATGGAAAATGTCCTGTTTCTTTCATGAAATATGTTGATATGCAACCAGATTGTGCCTGAAATGACTTTTTTGCAGTCTACCTTCGTCAAATACCACGGAAACAAAATAAAAACTGTAAATACGAAAGACTATGAGAATGAGGTGTGTATTTTCAACACCTTCGGATATAACGAGCGCTCGATTTAGCAAGTGATTCCAGAGGGATTGAGCACTCATTATACCGGGATTCCACTGTACATACATTTACCAGGTGTTAAACAATTACATACGCCACTTCACAACATTCCTTTTCAGGAAAGTCATATTAAAATAGTTTTGACAAAAATTACTTGCACTCTTATCTTAATTTCCCTCATGGCCCAATTAAGACATACCCTTCACTTTTTATACATAACAATATACAATGTCTCATTGCCATTATTCCCCAGCTTTTGAGATTCATCATAGCAAAGGCATGGGTAGGGAGCGTGCTGCCTTCTTCAGTACCTATTATTACAAGTGTCAGGTAGGATATGCTCCCAGGAACCACATGCTTTTAAGTGCTTATGAGACAGTGAACTTTGCAATTGAGTTTAGAATATATCACATTATTTATACTTTTAAGTGGTGTAAAAATTCATAAGCACCAAACTACAATACCCTAAAAATATAGGTACTGAAAGGAGAATCTATATGGTATGTGATCCACAATGCAGAGTTCAACCTAATGCCAAATATTTTGGATATAATACACAATAAGTTTTCCAATTTGACATTAAGGTTTAAATGCATTTCAATATATAACATGATAAAACCCAGGACAGAAAACTTTCACTCCAACTAAAATGAAATGTGCCCCAGTGGAACATCGACGTCGAATCTACGTAGAATCGACGTAATTCTGGTTGATTGATGGAGATCGACGTAATATCTACGTCGATGTAACGTTAACAGGTCGACGTCGATTGTTTTCATTGAATCGACATAGATGTAACTTCGACGCATCGACGTTGTAATTTTAAACGTAATATCTGCATGGAATCGACGTGGACCGATCTACGCGATTCTACCCTTTACTAAAAAAAAAGGAGTTTTTTAAAGTTGCAATTTGACATTTAACTGTCAACTTTAAGTGGTAATTTGACATTTTGTACGGAATAGCTGGAAAATTGAATGAAATACATATTTTCTCTTCGGCAAAAACTTGCACCATAGGTACTCTTTTGGGTCGATATCATGTGTGCCCGCCGTTTGATTAGTTTTTAATTAAAAAATTGTAATCTCGCGGATATCAACATATTGCTAATCTTTAAAAAATTGTGGTACGGAAACTATAGTATAGTGCGTATTATGGTAACCAACAATTTTTGATGCAATGATAATATGCGAACCAGAAGCATCCTTTGCCTATTTGGGATCTTAATTTAATTAATAATTTTTATAGTGTAAGCCATGCAAAACATTTCTGTAGGTATTATTACTACTTAATTTACTTACTACTTTACTTATACTAGGAGTTGATATTATGACCCTGTCCCCTTTGCTTAAATTATAAAATTAAGAAAATATTAGTATTTTTGGTAGTATGAAACCCAAGCTGGACATACCCAGCATCAATTGTAGGAGCCGATTTCAATTACGCAGCGACTACGGTAACTCAGCACATCCCCAGCCCATGCGCATGGGCTCTCGAACAGCGCGGCTTCGCTCGCTCAGCCCAGGTTGCAGTACCAATATACAAAACCCCTTGATGGGAGGAGATACAGACGATAAACTATTAAAAATCAAGGTCTTGTTGTTCAATCAAGAGGAATTCAATTGGTAATATCTTACACTCGGGAAAGGCCGTATTGAAGACCCAAATTGTATTTACCGCCACTGGTGCCAGCAGGAGTAACCATGGCAACGCAATAAACAACAAGTTGATAAGCGGGATTCACAAAACATCTTACATGATTACGTGTTTCAATTTACATATTTCAACACTTGAAAATTGAATAAATTACATCAGAAGATGCCTAATGACTGCAAGGTGAGTATTGCATTTGATACAAATTGAGGTATGGGTTTTATCATATGCTATTTAAACATGTTTTCCTAATGATCAAATTGTAACGTGATAGAATTACCATAGAGGTGTACTTAAATCAATATTCAAGTTAATCATCCTACATAGTTTTTAACATTCATAGCTCAAATAAACCCTCTCCTCAGTACTATGTTGTCGAGTTTAATCTTGACAATGCAGCTGAAGTGGAGGCAGTTCCTTCCAACTGGGTGAAAAATACCAAAAAAATTGAAATCGGAACGACTTTCATCTATAGAGGAAAGTGGCCAACCAAAGCCAAAGCTTCAAGAAAACGATAATATATAAAATGGTTTGTGGTACGTTGAACTCCATAAAAAATTATATCAAACGTGATCATTTTTTATCCTTTCATTATTTTTTCAATTTTTCCTCCAATAGTAGTCCTTCGAAATTCTTCAAAACGAAATAAAAGGCCGGATGATTAATAACAAGAAGAGGTGGATAATGCATTAGGTCGATGGCTAAAAGACACACCGCAAAGGGCAAAAAACCATGCTCAAGTTGAATGAATAGTTTTTTTAAATATTTTTTTGCTCATTCCAAACTGTTTATTTTGCTACAACTATTCCGTTACTGTTATATTTCTAACTTCCTAATTTGTTTACTTAATGTCCATGTCGCAATGTATATATCAAATAAACTAGGTTCCTTGAAAATGGCAAAAAGCCGTGTTCTCATTTCCTGATCTTGACTTCTACCGCAGCCATGCTTGTACCTAATCCTGAAATTATGGAAAATAATGCTGCGCATTTTAAGCATAGAAATGTGCTTCAAAAATTTTAAGCAAACAATTAAAAAAAATACACTTGAATAAATACTACTTAAAATAGATTTTAGCAATTTTGCTAAGCTGCATTTTTCGGTTTGAAAGCACATCGAGGTATCATTGATATGACGTCAACGCATCGACGTCGATAATGGACGTTGAATCGACGCAGCTTCGAGGACCATTTGTAACGTGATAGAATTACCATAGAGGTGTACTTAAATCAATATTCAAGTTAATCGACGCCGATGTAACCGTCGACGTAGCATCAACGTAGTATCGATGTAAAATCGACGTAGATACTACGTCGATGTTCCACTGGGGTAATACCTACATGTGTATATATTCAAAGTCTCGGGTGAACCTGTAAACTCTTCAAGAATTCCTCACAGTAGCACCGAAGAACTTGTGAAATAAAAAACACAAACCATACAATGGATTATTGATTCACTGTTTAGGTGATGATGCTGCAAAATACTTGTTTTTTCTACAATCCCTTCAGTTTACATCAAAATTTAATTAATTGTAGAAGATGAAATAAAGAGGTAAGGAAACAGGCATCTGATATAGAATGTGCATTGCAACTTAGCCAAAGTGCATTGATTGTACGAGACCTTTCATACTATGACCCTTAAATCACATATGACAGAAATAAATTAATAAAATGAACCAAAAGAAAAATCAATTATTTTTATTTTTAAAAGCATAAAAAGCCATAAGCAGAACTTCACTGACAGAATATTACAATTAAAATGCGACATATTCAAAGAATTAAAAAAACAATTGGTAACAATAAGTTGACATTAATACATCACTATTAATATTAATTAAATTATAAAATTAATATACATTTATAAATTATGACATCCTCTTTAATGAATACATTAATTGAAAACATCTGTCCATTGGTTTCATGTCCACAATATAAAACTTTTATCAATATATCAATAGATGTAGACAATGGACAGATCTTAATGCCCTAGCAAAGGAAAGGCAAAATTAAGAGTGCTAGCTAAACTGAACCCTCACATATTTTGCATATGTGCTCTTCAACAGTAAAAGTAACACATTAGGATGACAAAGACACAATGCCAGCTGATTACAGACACTAACGTTCAAACCACATCAAATATATACAAATCAATATTTATCAAATTTGCATTAAACTTTGCACATTCACAGCCTTCAGCAATCCATCACCACAATGACATTAAAATCAAGCACCCATTATACAAAATCATTTTCAAACACCTTCACTTGAGAAATTTGACCTCAATTCTTTAACAGCCCGGCAATAAAGGTAAAGCACTATTCAAGAAATAATTTCATTAGCAGTCTATATCAAACTATGCAAAAATTATGTTAAATAATTGGAATAAGTCTATGGAATAATGGGAAACCTTTTGGGAAGGATAATGTTGTCATCTTCATATTATGTTATACATTGGCATTGTCATGACTTCACGCAAGGAAAAAAGATGCATTGGTTTGGGTAATTAACTGATTCCATCCATGTGCACCAATTGCAAAACAATACACTGGCAAAAACAGATGCAGCAAAAACAACAAACCTGGACCTCATTGGATTTCTTCTGAAACTTCACTTGCATATAAATTGACAAATATTTTAGCAGTATACAAAATCATACAATTCACCAATTAGCCTCATACATTATGAGAGACATAAAGAAATGAAAGTGGAAAAATGGAAAGTGAAAACATAGCGTTAACAATTGCCAGACCTTAGGCTACAAAGAGATTTTAGATCTTCAATAATACCATCAATGAATTCTGAGCCAATACTGGTAGATTGAGTCGGTTCTAGGATCCCTTCATGCTTCTCCAATTATTTTTGAGCATCAAGACTAAACTTTTATTAAATTTCTACAATTCAACTCTATAAAAATCACCCACTTTATGCATGAAATGCATTTTGAAATACTTATGCCCATGAAATGAAGTGATAGCAAGTTTTTTTTTCCTCTATGATAACAGACAGTTTTAAAGCATATGTGAAATGGAATGATATGATAGTCTGTGACCACATGTACCTACAACAAGTAAAGGGGAGAATACACTATTGGCACCTTCCTTACAGTCTTTGAGCTTATATATTTTTTATCATACTGTTTTTTTAAAGTACACAATCACTTCAGATAAAAGAAAACATGAAATAAATAACACTCCAAAAATCTTATTTTTGTAATGATTTGACAATCATTAATTTCACCACAGAAAAATAATTGTCTAGACAGAAAAAAGAAATTTAGCCACAAATTAGTAAGGATCGACTTGAGGATATCTTGCTAACATGGGCAAAGTCCCAGTTACCTTTGAATTACCTTTTCTAGGACTGTTATTTTATGAGGATGAAAAGTAGTCTCTGTAACCAAAACTGGACTGCTTAAAAATAAAATTTGACTAAGAACTGGAAATTCCAGAAGAGTAAAATGATGAAGGCTTAATTCCAAAAAATTGAATTATATGTATGTGGAGTATGGATATTCTACATTGATTTGAAAGAGATTCAGACAGGTTTTTCAATTCTCCTAATGATGTTTGTATGTATACATATAAACATATTTCATGAACTCATATTTCACCTTAAATTTTGCTATTTACAATAATCATAGCAGCATAGGGCTTGAGGAAATTTGAAAATGAAATAAGAATGTGTAATTGTGATGTTACTTTTTTGACCATAAATATTGTTTGAAATTGAAGCATATGTGGGTGACTAGGAATATTTTAGATTTCATGCATCTCAAAATGCAAAATATTGCTCTTTTCGTTGACTGAACTTTTAATGTAGATTACAAGCATGTCAACATTGTGTAAATGCATTTTTTTCACCACTCTTTTACAATACAATTGTCTTATAAGCCACAAAATGTGGGACCAGAACTTCAGCAAGTGGATTTCTCCTCACTAGACAGAAAATATCACAAAAATCGCAACAAAGAAAAGTTTCTTGAAAATTAAAAGAACAAATAAAAATATGATCCACAAGGTTTTTCTCAGAGATAGTTATCACAGGGAAAACAATAGAAGTAAAAAGGATCAAGGTTAATTAATGACACATGAGGTAATTAATGTGGGAAGATCTTTGAAAAAAAATTTTTTACTGAAGATGTAATAAGACAACAAGCCTACCCTGGAATGCAATGGCATAATGGCTTAACAGCACTGACAAGAAAAAATGGTGAAATCAAAGTACAAAATTAGCTTCTCAATATGGTCGATCGATTAGTCAGTATCCTCATCTTGTAATGGATAAATTCAGGCGCCACAAGATTAATTTCATGTAGCTGTATTCCATAGAGAATTACGGGCAGTATTCGTAAACTTTTTTCATTGATGAGTGTGGGCAAAGAATGTTTTTACAAGAAGTCATTCTTAAGAAAAAGTAATTTAATCAATATCTTCTGTCAAGCAGGACTAGTCATCATCACTGTCAGATATGTATTCATTCCTAGATTTATTTAGGCTCATGAATATATTGGTAGTCTGAGATTGGTTCCTGGAATCTTTTTTACTGGAGGCCTGAAATATAGCAATAATAATGGAATGAAATCAAAGCAAAACGTTTATATTTTTAAAGTTACTTTAAAATTTTAACAAAATAAATTTTTTAACAGTTTTAATTCTACTACATTAAATACAATTACTATGGTTTCTGGCCTATGAGACCTATGTTTTTGCTCTGAAAAATCCATGGAAGATCACCAGCATCTTACATGGGTCAGTATCAATGTCAGATAGTCAATAGTACAGTAGATTATAATTTTTTTTCTAAAATATTGGTAAAAAAAATGGGTCTTATACGTTAAACAACACAGTAAGAATAAAAGCAAAGGTAGTTTCCAATTTTGGGCAGTATTACTCATGGGGACAGAGGTTGTGGTGGCTTAGTGGGTAGAGGACTGAGCTATGGACCGCAGAGTCCCAGGTTCAAATCCTGTGCAGAAGTTTTGCACGACACCCCCACCTAAAATCCTCGCAATTCAATTTCCTGCATGTCAAAACTTCATAGGAAATCACAAGTGGCCCAGGGAAAGTAACATGACTCCCAACCCTGAATGTGTGACTTTCACACACCAATGGCTTAGTATGGGGTGAGCCACACTCACATATCAAAAACCGGTATTCGGGTTGAATACTAATTTTTTTACTCCTGGGGTTGAATATTTGATTTATAGGGGCATCTACCGTTAAAGTTAAGTCCAGATATACAAGAAATATTCTAAATACAGAAGAATTCTACTAAAGTGAGTATGGTTTATAGCAAGAATATCGCCATAGTGAGTATTTTTACATCATAATTGACCCACAACAAAAAGCATACACAGTTTTTCTGATCATAATGAGTGGTCACATCCGTCATATGGCCATAATGAACTTATTTACTTAAATCAAAGTTTCAGCACCACACTGCTCCATGTCAAACTTTTCACCTACCTTTTTTTTAAATCTATACTCAATAGCCCTGTCATTAATTTTCTCCCAAGAGTAAATGCATATTAACTTCATCATGTAATTATCACCTATTCAAGACTTTTACAGAAAGGAGATGTAGTGACATTTCACAGGGGTGATTCGTTATTAAAAGTAATATGCAGTGTACTGTGGGTGCCCTGGTGAAAATAAACCGTGACAGACAGTGTGACAACAATGTGTATCACACTGTGCAAGTGTATTAGTCACAGTGTATGTACACTGTGCGCACAGTGTGCTCCCTTCAAAGCGTGATGGACAGTGTGACCACAATGTGCTGCACACTGTGCAAAGCTATTAGTCACAGAGTACGCACACTGTGCTCCCTTCAAAGTGTGATGGACAGTGTGACCACAATGTGCAGCACACTGTACATGGGTATTAGTCAAGGTGTCCTCACAATGTGTGCACGGTGTCCTCACACTGTGAACACACTGTACCGTCACAGTGTCTATCACGCTGTCTGCACGCTTTTGAGTCCCAATTTACGCTTTTGTCACGGTGTATGCACACTGTAATCACACTCTTGTCACATTCTAAGCACACTGTGTTCACGCTTCTGTCACATTGTCTGTCACGGTTTATTTTCACCAGGGTGCGCATGCTTGTAATTATGACATCATCCTTTCCATGAAAATGAAAACTAATACATCTGCTTAATGTTCCACCCAATGGTCAAGTGTATACTTACAACATTACGGGTATACCCATACATGTACTTATGTATTTCTCAAAGGTCATATGCTTTTCGTGGCTCTTTTGTTTTCCCCCCCTTCTGTTACCAGTTCACTCCAAGAACCAAATTCATGGTTGGGGAACATAAGCCATTAGATCTGAAAGCAAAACTTCATTTAAATAATTAATACAAAAGTGGGTTAATGTCGCTGCCGTGGGGAGAACCGGCGGTCAGACCTCATTAAAAGGGTCGGGGCTCCCGAAGCAGCTAATCCAAGACCTTTCCTCGAGTTCGAAGCTCGTAAACAACCAAACCCTCACTGCGGGAGGCCCAATCGTGGAAGTTGACCATTTGCAGTTGAATATGCAATTTAAAAGTTTATAACTTTTAAAGGTGTAACTTTCCTGAAGATGGAACCAAAAATTGCCTTCTTCAGTCTTCTTTGGAGAGACACTTTGCAGTGGTACCCTGGACTCACATTACAAACATTTTTATAAAGAGTTTGCAGAGGGTTTCCCAAATTGAAGGTGACCACTTCCTTGTATGATCAAAAAGATCAAAACTTACCCGCTTTCCACCAATTAACTTTGCAATGATGGCATTATAATACTCAACAGGATTATTATCCATGTCATAAATATGGTTTCGGCTGTGGCGACTAATCATCAGGACATTACAGTAAACTTTCAACAATACGAAGGACGATAATATGAAGTTTCGATTATATGAATAGACGCATAGACATCAAACAAATCATTGTTGTCGATTGTGGTGCATCAAAAATGAAATGCATGAATAATAGTGCATTCACCTCCCACATATGCCAGTGTGATTCCATCATTTTCCGCATGTAACTCTGCGTATCATTTAGACCTTTAGTAATGTGGAAATCATAATTAATGCCATTATGTATCCTGGCTATTTTATGTTCTACCTGTTACCAGCGTTTTCGTAATGTCCACGATTCTCTTTTAATTAAAGCTTACATGTGATGGAACATACCATGCTCGCTGCCATGCGCCTGGAATTATGGCAGTTAAAATTCTCCATGAACCCTACCTCATCCTTTAAGATGAGCATTCCTAGCTCAGCTCTCTGTGAAGGGGATGTCCGCACCAAAATCTTGTAGCATGGACGGGTTGAGTGAGGGTGGGTGATGCCGTTAGGAAATTAGGGTGGGTTGTGCTGGTGGGGGTATGGATTATGATGGCCGGGGAGTTTGGGTTTAGGGTATGTGAGGGGGAAAAGGGTCCGGTTGTGGAGAGGGAAGGTCCCAGTTGCGGGCATATCTTTTAAGAGACCTCCAAACAGGCACTGAATCCGGGAGACCCTCTCCTGCCTGTGCCAGGGCATCCTCACCCATGTTTGCCTCCGCCCGTAGACGACCGACCATGCCAGTTTGCCCCGGGTGCCCACATCCTAAGCGGGTGCCCAGGTTGCGTGCCCAAACTGAGGGGAGGGCTGGTAAAAGAGTGAGCAAAAAATATTGCAAATGGCTAAGGCCCTAGAGAAAGATACGCGGCGGTGACAATCTTAGGGCGGTCACCCGGCCTCAAGGCAGTTGCCCACCAAGCCGACGGGTGACCACCTATACTCGGCATGTTCTCCATTAGGTCACATTCATAATACTTCGGAAAAGTCCATCAAATGTATTCGGGTTGAGCCTCTCTCTTTATCTCTCACACACAGACGGGCGACCCTCGCCCTTATTTTGCGCCCATGTGCACGCCTCTAGTATCTTTATCTCTCTTGCCAAGCTTGAAGGAGAGGAGGAGGTGGGTGGATGGCATCACAGAACGTCTGTGATGTTCCTTCTTCTTCTAGGTCACTCTGGGGGGCGCGTTGCAGTGGCTGATTGGAACCCCTCCGGGTGTTGAGTGGAATGGGGAGGATCAGGGATGTGGCATCCTTTGTTATCAAGAGGATCTTCGACCCCTCCTCTCACACTCTGACCCCTCTAGACCATCCCCTTCGCTTCCCTCCCTTCCCCCCCAATATCCCTCGAAGGTCCACCCATGACCACCGGCTCAAGTTGCTCCAAAGATTATATCCCTCACGGGCTTTAGCTGGGGAAGTCAGACTCCATCCCCCTCTCATTACTCTCCCTCCCCTTTCCTCTCCCCCCTCTTCATTCCAGCAAGCTCGCTATTGAGCATTGCTATTGAGCAAGATGTTCCACAGAGAAAAAAATCATTCGCCTTGACCGGGACTAGAACCCAGACCCCCTGATTTCCGGCCAGGTGCTCTACCAGTTGAGCTACCAAGCCGTCCTCTTTCTCTGTGGATATCAAAGAGACTTTAAAGGAACTAGGTGTTACTGCACTGCTGGACGCCACTAAAGTTTTCGCAGCCAGTTTGCAGTCTTTGAATTTGAGCTAAGAGATAAATGAGACGGTCAGTTACGTTTCCGAAAGAGCGCTCGTGGTAGGAAAAAAGAGAACTAAGACAACAGCGGGGGCTGATCTAGACGCCAATTACTATGCTAAAATCTCTCAAAACTCATGTATGTTCTTCTTAAATGATACATTTATTTTCAGTAATCTCAGCAGGCAAAGAAAAACAGTACTTGGCTAAATCATAGTTAAGAAGTTTTTCGCATATGATACTTATGAAGCAAAATACTAATATTAAACGCATGTCAATGATTAAAAACACAGCAAGGTAATAAAAATACATGGGCAATTTTTACTCGGAAGATGGATCATTTTACCCTGCCACATGCCGTGAGAAGAACTTTGTGTGTCATGAGGTTACAGTGACCTTTCCTGGCAATGGTCAAATTGTGAACCTACAGTCATCGCTCGAGGAGAGGCTCGGAAGGAAGAAAGGGGAAGGCATTGTCCGCCTGATCCCGGTGCATGTAGGCTACCCACGTGGCATTTACGTATTTTTTTCTAGCCATACCCGGGTAATGGGGTAAAACGGTGATATTTCTTTATTTTGCTTCTAGAGGCACGGAAAGTTTTTCATATAAATTCTTACACATAGTTACACAACTTCTCCTTGCCAATATTTACCAAACCTACATTCCACTCATGGGGCACTTCGATCGCTAAGCCGTGAAAATTTAAATTCTACAATCCAGATGTGATTTTACACTGTCTTTGGATTTGGATTCAGATCCGAATGAAATGAAAGATCTGTGGATCTTTGGATCCGATCCAACCATCCCTAACTTTATCAATAGTAGTGGATAATAAAAGCTTTCAAATGAATATTAAAACATCATGCAATTACCAAATAGCATAGTGCCTTAAATCAAGGACCACATGTGTGCAATAAACAAGTAACTCACAGCATTTCCTGCAGCTCTTCCCCGCCCACGGGCCCTTCCTCTCCCCCCACGAGTTCTTGCGGGGGTTACATCCATGACTTCATCACCACTATCAATCTCTGCCACTTCATCATCATCGTCATCATCCAATCTTTGCACAGCAGCGGCACCCCTCTGGAATACAAGATGGTACACAATAATTGTAGCAAAAAACTGAGTAATAAATCCTAAGAGATGCACCCAATTTCAAGGATTTTAAAATACTTCCTAGCATACATGGTCTACATTCCTTAACAAAAAAATATTCATTTATAATAATATTTTAGAACCCACAACAATGTTTAAATTTCACATGATTCTAAATGAAACAATATACTATGTAATTCTGTTTCAAAATATTTTGAAGAAGACCAACTTACGCTCTATTTACTGTTGGTGATAAAAATGACTGTTTGGTTTTGGGCTCAATTAACATATTTGGCTCATCATTTCAATGCATTTAAATTTTTCTATTACCTAAGTACATTAATGTACATTAATATACATTTTCGCACATGAGAAGACTTGACTTCATAATATATGCATTCTGGCATATGCATACAAGTGCATACAGAATGCACAGAGTGCATTCATAATGCATACTGCATACGGAGTGCATATGAATACAGAGTGCATATGCATCATATGCATTCTGACACCTGGAAATATGTATTAGATTAGGTACTCCATAATCAGAGAATTTCTGGACTGCTACGAGCATCCAAAATATTAATTTGCCAATCTGGAAAATTCTATTAACATAAATCACACTGTAGTTTTGGAAAAGTGGTAAATTGAAAAGCAAAAGGGTTACTCTGCCAGCATTCACATCCATAAGGATGAAATGTGCCAAAAAATTTCTTTGGAATTTTTGGCGTTGAAAAAATAACATGAATTCCGAAACTAAGTTAGATAAATATTTATATAATCATATGATGCATTAAATATTTCTCATCCTCAAAAATAGTTTTTTAACCCTAGTGTGGTAACGTGAATTTTTGGGAGATAATTGGTGATGTCAGTCTCCTGGTCTGATATGAGTTTTTTGGAAGGTTTAAGTAGTATTCACTTCAATTATCTTTAACCCTTTTACTGTCAGCCCCTTTAAGATAGACTGTGCAAAAACTGCCAAGCCCATTTGCGTGAAAATTGTAAGATTATGAACTTTAGATAAATTTGAAGCACTTAGTTTTAAAATATTTTTCCTTATGGTTGATGATATATTTCAGCTTTCTTGAGGATGAAAAAATCACTCATGTTGCCTCTGATTTGAAGGAAATAACAATATTGCAAATATGTAATGATGTAATGCAAGTGGGCCAATACATAAGCCCTTTGCAGTTTTTGCACAACCACAGAGGGCTGATATATCAGCCCACCGGCAGCAAAAGGGCTAAATAACAAAATTCATTTGATTCGTATATTGGTTCATATATCGGAAGAGCAGCATAAAATAGGAAGCTAGTGAAAAGCATGAACATTATATATTTCACATGCGTCACCAATAAGATTATACCTTCAGTCTGTGTGATGGGGCATCACCACTCTAGGGTTAACAATCTGATTACGATAACTTGAATTCATAGTATGCCATATTGTAACATGATCTTGGCACGAGGGTTCCCCAATTTTAACATGTGTATCCTAATTATACGAATCAATCCACAACTTCAAGGTAAATTTCCCTCAATTTCTCCTGTCAATGGGAAGCCTAGGGAACTAGAAAGTGTAATGTAAAATTGCAATAAATTACCTAAAATACTTTTTTAAAACTAAATAATAAAAACATTAATTGAGTAGATACATTTTATAAAATATAAAATTTGAAATATATTTTGGGCCTCTTTTAGGAACAAAGACAAACTTTAGTCGCTAGTTTGTAAAGCTTACATATAAATACATTTCATTTGAAGCATTGCTTTATACATGACTAGAAATGAGTGTAGAGAAAAATACATAACTTGATATTTGGGGACTTCTATTACTTTGCATAGCTTACGAGTAAACACATTCACTCATAAAATATTCAAATTCCAGTTAATTTTCAAGTCAAGGTAAATGATTTCCTCTCTGTGGAAATTCTGCTATTCTGAGGGGTTTCTTTTGGTATTAATATTGTATGTGGTCGGCAGGTTGTCAGTGGTCTACATTACTGCATAATACTAGAACATCATGATTTTGATGGTGAAAATCACAAAACAAATGTGAGAGCTTCATTGCTTACACCACGGGCTCCACGCCCTCTGCCTCTGGACCTTCCTGAAGTACTACCCCTCCTCCCTGGAGCAACTGCATCTGGTGCACCAAAGTCTAAGCCAGCTCCAGTCTTCCCCCTGCCCTGAAAACATTTAAGACAGCCTTGAGATAGTACACATGAGAAGCACGAATTAGAATTTTTCATATTAATTAATTAATTAATGTCTATTAATTCACATAATGTAGGGAATAATCCAGTCAGTCAATCATTTTTCTGCCCTGACTTGAACGTATCAAGTTCAATTCATACATGAAAGTTATTCAGAACACAGATAAAAAAGGATAATGTTTCATAGTCTATTCTTTTGTTTAAACAAAAATGCTACATAGATATCAAGAAAGGAATTTTACAAGTACAAGGAAAATGATCCTCTGAGAACAAATTTACAGATGCAAAAATAAATGAAAACTTCTACATTTTCTGGCACAAAAAAATCACAGACACAGATACACCATTTTGATGACAAAAGGTGTACAACTTACAATTATTAACTCGTGTAAACTATGCACCTTTTTCTCCATAGCACCAGCAAAAAAAGTACATGTGGATTACAGAAATCTTCCAGATTTTTGTGCAAGCCACAAACCTTTTCTGCTCAAATGACTACTACTTGCGTCGATTGTTTTTTCTCCAATTCCTATCGCTTGTTTCTAAAAATGTTCACATCAGTAAACATTGACATTAATTGGAGCATCTGTAAATGATTCCTAAATTTTGAAGTATCTAACACCATCAATCAGTGTTTAACAAATTCTGAGCATGCAATTACTTGAAGAATGACTGGATCAGAATCACAACTCAACAAAGCATTTACAAGGAGTCCCAAGAAATGAAAGGGTATTGGATCACTGGTATCATATTTCAAGTGACTTATCAGTGAAGCAATGGAAAAGGGCCATAAGGTGGGAACCTCTGGTACTGTGTAAACAAGTACACCTTGTAGATCGTACATAAGACAACATGCTGTACTGCTGACATGTATTCAATGCTGCATCCACATCATGTACAATGAATCCTGTGAGCTGCTGAAAGGAATATTGGTGCCTTTTCAAAATCGTAACCACAGTATGTTTTGGTATCATGTATCTGTAGCAACATTAGCCATGTAATAGTAAGCTGCTTATGAGTACATAGCTACATAAATAACAATACAAAGTCATTACTAAAAATTAGTTACATAGCGGCCTAAGTCATACCCTCCGAGTTTCCGCAGAGAAAAAGACGCTTAATTAACCCTTACTCTACTGTGAACGTACCTAATACAATCGCATAGTAGACTGCTGTGAACATACTTTTTCGTTTTTACTATAGTGCTTTCACTTTTCCGCCACATGTAACCAGTAGGTTTCCGGAGAGTGTGCCGCAGCGAAAGGGTTAAACATGCATAGTGATGATATTAACACGTGACCCAATAAATTCATAAGAAATACTACATAAATGCTTAGGTTGTACACATAATGTTTACTAAAGAGCATGGTTTCAGGTTATGATAAAAAAACAGCAGGATAAAGGGGAAAATATTAATATTTTGATGAAAATAATTTATTTTTCTCATGAGCCTGCCCAAAAATGGGGGTTTGTGGGATATAGAAGTAAATACAGTATTGTGGAAAAATAACTTCCATTACCACTAATATTTCATTTTGAAAAAACTGAAACGCAAGCTTTTACTGGGCGGCAGGGCAAATGTGGAAGATAAAATTTGAGTGAATTTCCAAGAGAAGACATTTGAGATTCAGTTTAACAGCAACACACCCTTCAAAATTGATTGGCAGTAGTCCTTGGTCCACTTCTGACAATGGCATGGACAATATAAAATTCAGGGTGATTTAACATACTTTTTTCAGGATAAAAACTAATTTTAGACAATAAAATACAGTACTGCATTTAAATTTAGTTAAACTCAACACTTAACAGTAGTGAATCAAACCTCAAGAAGTAAAGATTCTAATTTAAATAAATTTAACAGTGTTTATAAATGCTAATAAAACTTACAGTTCCTTTTGTTTTTCTTTGGTTATCCAAATAATTATCTAGCTCTTTTTCTTCTTTGTTACTGTCTATTTGCCTCTGCAGTCTAAACCTTTCCAAACCATCATTGACAGCATCTTCATCTCCAGGAACTTCCTCATTCTTCAAGTGATCCACAGTTTTTTTGATCTGATATCTAAATGACAATCAAGTAAGTCAATTAAGTTATCATAAATCACAGTACTGAATTTAATCTACCTGTCAAATGTGCTTTAAGTTAAATAATTGTACCAAAACTGTTTCAAACTATAGATGCCCTAAAGATGAGCTTTGCTAAGCACTTGAAATATTACTCCTGTAGACCAATCAATTTCCTCATGATAAAAAGCAAGGGTGGGCCTAGAACGAGTATATTCAGGTGAAGACTCTAGTTCAAAGACAGGTTCAATAATAATAACACTTTATTAGCCTAAGGACAATAGTACATAATACAGTAAATATGGAACCGACTAAATTCAAGGCTGTGACCATGATACAATAATTGCATTAATTAATATTGTTATATACTTGATTGTTCAACCCAAATTTACTTACAAATGGTTAGATCCCCCCATGCCTCAGGTATGATATTATAACTTATAATAACACTGAATAAATAATAAATGAGCATGTGATTATGACATTATTGCATAACTTCTTCTCTGGTAACTAGATATGTATGACCTTAGGAATGATTTCACATCTATTTTGCACTCTGGAATCACTGATTAAATTTAGTACAAATTTATGTGAATGAAGTGCTTAAACTTAAATCCCACTATTTCCCCTCCAGTTTTACCACCAAAACAGTCAAGGAGGGGAGGTGGATGGCACATAAGACTTAAGTGAAGCTCATTCGATGGGCATTACCTTTTGCATAATTTAATTTTTAATTTATCTCAGGATGGCTCAGGTTAGAAAATTAACTTTTTCCCTAAAATTCATTTTCCGTTTTCATCCAACAATTTCATGTATAAAATGGCAATTTCAGCTCTAAGTGAATGCCCCAAATAAAATTATTATAAATCAATAAAAGGCACTAATGTTGTTTAGGCGTACTCCCAAATTGGAAGATAAGGTATGGGTACTACTGTATTGCTGGCATGAAATAGAGATGAAAGGAACTTCACGAAACCAACATCCAGAAACATTACACACATTGTAACACTTACTTGAACAACTCAGCCACAGCATCAGACTCCTGCTTATCAACATATCTAGTCACACTTCCAAGAAGGCCTTTGATTGATAACACCTACATTTCATGTAGTGGGAAAGAATAGTATTAGACTTGGGCTACTCAAAAACCACTCATTCTACTAAAAAAAGCTATTCAGTAAAATGATTATTTAATACAAACCTCCAACTCTCTTGCCTTTTTCTCCCCTGTTTCATTCAGTATTTGCCCACCTCTTTCAAAATACTGTTCCACAACTGTCTCCACACGTATCTCCCCCAGTTGGTCTTGACGCTACTTATCCAAGAAAAAAAGAAAATGAACTCAAACCACAGCACAGCTAACGCTAACACAAAAGATGATATAATTAGTCATTTGTGGTACATTCTCTAAACATAACACTGGAAGCACTTATAATTATTAATCGCCATTATGATGATCGTTATCCATTAGCTAGGGTAAGTTTTGACTTAGTGCCCCAATTCTTCTTTGCTGTGAACTCATCTGTCACTTCATCTCTATGCTGTTACACTCTAAGAGTCCGCAAACTTCTTACCTGTCTTCATACTATCCATTATTAATTAGCATTTCCCAACCTATTCTATCAAAATCCTTTTCAAAGTCTACAAAAAAAGCAAAAACATCCTGATTTTATATGACACAATTTCAGGCAAAACTTTCTGACAAAACCAATCATACTTGGAGTAAAGGTTCCAAAAATGCAGTTTCCACATAGACATTTATTAAGTATGACAATGGTTTTTAGCAGAGCTACATCATCAGGAGAAACTTTTCCTGTATACGTATCACAAAAAGCCTATATTGTGCTATATCTTCAGGAAAATTTGTTTTACTGTTCATCTGATGATGTACCGCACTACAAGGCCAAAAAAATGCCACAAGGTTTTGTCATTGCATCATGTTATTGGGCACTGAAGTTAATAGAAATGCTCATCATCATCACCAGTCAACAACCCTAGGATTGGTTTGACGCAGCCCTCCACTTGATTTTTCTATTGGCCAACCTCTTCATATTAACGAAATTTTTCTATTTTACATCTTTCACAACTTGCTCCATACAACTCTAATGAGGCCTGCCTTTTTCAATCTTCCTGTTCACTTTTCCCTCAACAATTGTCTTCATCAGGCCATTGTGTCTTAAGATCGTCTGTCGTGTCTTACACTTCTTTTTAGTGTTTTAAGGAGACTTCTCTTTTCTCCCACACTTTTTAGGACTTCTTTGTTTGTCACTCAGTAAATCCATTTAATCTTTATCATTCCTCTGTAGCACCACATTTTAAATGCTTCCACCCTTTTCTTTTCTGCTGCTGTCAGCATCCATGCCTCACTATCATAAATAATCATGCTCCATATGTACCTTCTGATGAATTGTTTCCTTACTTCTACGCATGTATTTACAGCAGTAAGTAATTTCTTCTTTGATAGAATGCCCTCTTTGCCTGGGCTATTCTACATACTATTTCTTTCTTGCTTCGTCAATCGTTGGTTACTCGGCTTCCTAGATAACAGAACTCTTTCACCTCATTAAGTTTTTGTTTTCCTAGTTTTACATTTATTTTGGCCACTTCTCTCTTGCTGCACACCAATATCTTAGTCTTGGTCTTATTGATATTCAGCTGATGTCTGGCCATTGTCCTTTCCATTGTTATTAGAATATTATTCAGATCCCTCACTGTTTCTCCTGGTGAATTCCATGTAAAAGTGGACAAAATCAGGAAAAAATAAAATGAATTTTTAAATAAAATTATATTGTTTATAATTGTTGTGATAATTATAATTATTGTGATATTGTTGTGCTGTCTCACTCCTTTGCTTGTTCTTGCTTCTTCACTGTGGGGTCTAGATTTAATCACATCTACTTGATTTTATACACACTGTAAAAATTCTCGGTAATTGTAGGACACTTTTACATTTCTTTTCAGAATTCCAATTCACATTGTCAAAAGCCTTCTCTAAATCCACAAATGCAATGAATGTTGTTTGTTCTTCTCTATGAGCAGCCTAAGGGCCAATATTTCTTCTCTTGTACCCTTACTTTTCCTGATTCTGAATTGCTCTTCATCCCAGAACTCCTCTGCTTATCATTCTGTTCTTCTATAGTGTGGTGTTTCAGTTATGTTGGTAATGGGGATGTGTATGTTGGCAATGCTGAAGTGTAGACGGCAGTGTACTGTTTTTCGAGTTAGCGTAATAAATATGGAGAACCGCACGGAGCATGCATTATTTTGATCGCCCTAATCCTGGAGCATCCTTGAGTAAACTAGAGTGGAGACACGACAGTTTTGGTGACGAGGTCAAAACAAACCTTCACGTCGATTAGAAGTTTTAATTTTGAAAAGTGGATTCGAGAAACATTGCGAAATGAGTGAGGCTGGGGAAGTTGGAGCGGCGGGAGGATATTTCAACCGTTACCTGTTGAAAGATCCTGCTGTTCAACTGCCGTTCAACAAGGTTACCGTTGGGCTCGCTCAAACCGTTTGACCCTTCGCAATATACTGCTACAGAATGGTTGGAGCAGTTTGATGTCTACGCCGATATTTGTGATGTGGTGGACGACCGGAAGAGAGCTTTATTGCTCGTATGATTTTTGGGCGAGGCTCAGAAAGTGTCAGGCGTGCTTGCCGGCGAAACTCAAGGACAAGGACATGAATTTCATTACTGCTTTGTTGAAGAAGAATTATGAACTTGCCACATTGAAGAGGACGTATCGCCGCAAGTTATTTAGCCATGTCCAAGCCCCAGATGAAATGGTGATGAAGATTGCAAATGTGTTGAGAGATTTAGGAAGTTATTGTGAGTAAGTGGATGAACACCTAGAGACTGTGCTGGTTGATGCCTTTTGTCGTGGAGTACAAAATGATTTGTTGAAGGCAAAGCTGGATAAGCAAGAGGACTTGGATACGCTTGCGGAGGCTGTGAAGATTGGTGTGTTGATAGAGAGCATGGAGGAGGCAAAAGAGCAGCAAACGGCGACTACAGTGTGCAAAGTGGATGCGCCCAGAGGCCGGGGCCGCGATGAGCGAGGCCGTGCTTTTCAATCATCATTTCAAGGCCATGAAGGAGGTGCTGCCATGCATCAGAAACGGGGAGACTCGAGCGTCGGAACCAACCGTGGGCCGACCAGAAGTCATCGCAGAGGCGAAGGAAGATCTGGAAGAAGTGCCGGGACCAGCCCTAGGTTATGCTACAGCTGTTATAGCCCGAATCATTTGTCCAGAGACTGTGAGCATCGGAATGCGAAGTGTTACGAGTGTGGGCAGATAGGGCATATCAGCTATGTATATAATAATAGTGCAAAATTTGCGGAAGAAGAGGGACGAGAATATGAGCAGGAGCAAGAGGTGGAGGACTTGACTCGCTTGTTTGACGGCGTTTATATCTCAAAGAAATTGTATGTTAGTGAAAGTGTGGACAGGGTAGCTGAATGTGGTGAAAAATGTAAGGACACTTATTTGGACTCAAGATATGATGAAATGGAGGAAGAAGCAAGATTTTTGTGTCAGGAAATTGGAGAGATAGATGAGGTTAGGGTTCGGGATCATTATTATAATGGTGAGGTTGGAGAAAGTGAAGAGAGTGAGATTAAGTGTATACAGAGTTCGCATGGGAAGCCAGTCTTAGTGAAAGTGAATGTCGATGAGCAAAGAGTTGTGATGGAGCTAGATACAGGAACTGTGCACTCATTGATGTCAGTGAAGATGTGGGATCAAATGTTTGGTGGTGAGATATCGAATTCTCATGTAATGGTTGCCTCCTTGAGTGGGCATGATATGAATGTTGTAGGAGAAAGGCAAGTGTCTGTAAGAGATAAAGAATAACTTCCACTATGTTTACATTTGTGTTTCCTTTTGTTTTGTTGTGTATTATGAACTCTTTTGCAATTTTTTTTATGTTCTCCCAAAATTTTGATGGAGGGGGTAGTGTGGTGTTTCAGTTATGTTGGTAATGGGGATGTGTATGTTGGCAATGCTGAAGTGTAGATGGCAGTGTACTGCTTTTCGAGTTAGTGCAATAAAGATGGAGAACTGCACGGAGCATGCATTATTTTGATCGCCCTAATCCTGGAGCATCTTTGAGTGAAGGAGAGCGGAGACACGACATATAAATAATCCTTGCCAAGATCTTCAATGCATGTGTTGTCATGCCTATAGTCCTAAAATTCTCACAGTTCTCCGCTCTCTTCTTTTTGGGAATAGGAATGATGATGTTTCTCTTGACATCCCTGGATATTTCTCCTGTTGAGTTCATGTCACAGATAATTTTGTAAAGAAGGGTTAATATCTTCTCTTCTGCGCTTTTAACTAGTTCTGAAGGACTAAAATCAATTCCAGAAGCTTATTCATCGTTATGTCCTTTACTGCTGCGTCAAATTCGGAACTTAATATTGATGCTCCCATGTCATCCTTTTCATCACCACAATTATTGACTAACACTTCATTATTGCCAACCACTAGGATTAGTGATGGGGTGAATCCAGAATTTGATCTAATCCGAATCCTGTTTTTTATCGAATCCAATTAGTAAGTCGAAACACCACTATTTACCCATAGAGCTTACCTAAGCTCTATGTACTTACCTATCCATTTTTGAACCATTAGCGGTGCTACTTTCATGGTGGCAATCGGATAGGATTACAGAAAACACCATCTTTTGAGAGGCTGTAATGGCTTTTTGCTGTAATGGATGACAGGTGTCATCTATGAAGTAGATCATTAACTACGCTTTGACGTACGTGGGAAGGTAAAAACTACGCCGAAAAATGTCATTGATGCCTGATCACATCAGACTTTTTCACCATCACGATGATCAAATGTCACCAATCGAACTATATAATGTCGTAAACTAGAGTTGGCATTCTGAACACCCGTAGTTTGGCATCAACTCTTTCATGCTTGGCAATGAGTCGCGGGTCGTCACGCGGTTGAATCTGTCATGGCAACAGAAACGTGGAGAAATGCAAGCATGTCACCAGCCTAACAGAACATCCGCGTAACTCTGGATCCATGTAACTGGGATCCACATAAGTCGAGAACTTACTGTAGTTCTCCGCCACTGGTATGTAGAATCCGCATGAATGGTATTCAAATATTTAATACATTGATTTGATTGAATCTTTGGATTCCATCGAATCTTTCAACCATGGATTCGATAAAATCTGGAATGCATGGATTCGATTGGATTCGACCGAGTCTTCGAATCCCTGCCCCAACCCTAACTAGGATCCTTTGCAAACATACACTCTAACCACTTGGTACATATTTAAATATTTGTACTACATGGTAGGCACAATAGACACCGATGTAACACATCCACTGCGGATGATGCCAATGGCATCAACCTTGTCTTACATTAAGAGAAAATAAGTTAAGGAGTCATTTACAATTGTTGGTACTTATATAAGACTAAAATTATCACATCAGAGATGATTAGTCAAAAATTTACTACACTAGAGAATCGACTCTCACCCAAGCAGAATGCTGCTATAGGAATCACAGAAAGCTATAGCGTCCATTCTAATTAAGTCACCATACCTCTCTCGCTAGCTCTGCTGCCTGCATTAATGCATCCTCATCCAGCTTCCCCTTCTCTCCCTTGATTTTCTTACCTCCACGAATGACCTCCTTCTTCTGAAGAATCATATCACTTGGGTTTGCAACCTTGTTAAAGCAAAATAACAATTAATCAGTAATTTAAGCCTCATCAATTTAACATGTTCATTGTTCAAAGTTCCCATTTATTTATGTATATTCAATATAGTTATGTAAATGTAGTTTAGTAAATTTGCTCTATATGTGTTGTATTACTGTATTTACTCGTGTAAGCCACGCACCTTTTTTCCCGAAATGCCGGTGAAAAAATGGGGGTGTGCGACTTACATGAATCCTCCAGATTTTTGTGTAAGCCTCGCACCATTTTTCCTCAAATTCCTGTAGTTTTTTTCTCCTAAGTTTCGCATTTTGTGAACATATTGACCTTAATTGGTATGTATGATCTAGTAGTAAATCGTAGGTTGTAAATTTTTCTGAAATTTTGAAGTAATTAGGAATAAAAATGCACGTTTAACAAAGTCTGAGTGTAAAACGGTACTTGAAGAAACGCTAGATCAGAAACACCATTTGACAAAGCAATAGATTTATCGTGTAGATTGTACATAGGACAACACATTGTAGCACCGATATGTACTTAAATCTACATTGTATCCTGTAATCTGCCGTAAGCTGTCTTTATGTCTTTTCAAAATCGTAAGCGGAGTTTGTTTCGGAATCACGTATCTGTAGCAACATTTTTACGTAATAGATAGCATCTTTTGCATACATATTAAAGCTACATTGCAAAGACAAGACAAAAGAATTTGTTATATAGTGGCAAGAGTCGTATGGCTCAGAGATTATACCTTCTTACTATCAGTGCTATCCACTCCGTGCATGAGAGTAGTAAACAAGTTCGAATCGATCATTTAGCATTTTACAATAATTTGCTATTATCACCATAATTTGAATTCTGATGTGAAATTGCAATCGTTTCGCGTGAGTACAAAACTACATATTATAGGCGATGCCGAAAAAATATGAAATCGAGCTGAAGGAAGGAAATATGGTGTATCTGAATCTAGCAGTGACGAAAACTAAAAATGAGAACTGCTATGATATGAATATTCATTAGTGATTTATGATTCTATTTCCAGGAATGTGTTTTTCTTTAGTTTTATAAGAATTATAATTGTTATTACATTTAGCTTAGTTTTTTCTGCGTGTTCCCAAGACTTTCCGGTGTTGTTAAATCGTCCCAGTCCACAGCTACTATGCAGAGAGCAGTCTAGAACACCACTATCAGGTGTAGATGGCATTCTGCTTTTATTTGTTAATATGCCAACGGATTTCCGTAATAATAGAGTATTCACGGGTTGAAATTGTATATATTTCTGCAATTATTTCAGTTGGTGTTATTTTGAACAGATGCCATTTTTATACCCGGATGATGTGATCGTATGTAACTGTGATTACTGTGAGATGCTATGAGAAAAAGATGCACAGTAAAAGAGGCCGTGCACCAATGCACAACATAATGATGATCGTGACGATATTAACACGTAATTATATCAATTGATGAGAAAGACGTACACGTAATTTAGGCACAGCATTTATATTAAAGAAAATACATTCATGTTAAGATGAAATGATGCAGACTCAAGGGCAAAAAAATTTTTTTTGTTAGAAATAATTTGTTTCCTCACGAGCCTTCCTGAAAATAGGGGTGCGCAGGATACACGAATACGTGTATCCCGCGCCAAAATTTAAACCATAACTGATAAATCAAAATTGTATCCCCTTTACTACTAGCCTTTACACTTTCCTTTGGTTGGTCTTAATTTTTATGATCAGTATATTCACGTTCTTCTCAACGTTTTACAGAAGCCATTTGGAATAAAGTATCACATTTGTTTCAGCAAACCAAAAGAGACCACGGAAATGGTGGAAGGGATCCTGCCTTGGAGGGCATTTTCTTTCATCTGATGCAATGTCCACATTGAAAAACAATCTGCTTTACCATGTATAACAATTTTATTAAAATAGTGGTTGTATCACAATAAGTTCTTTATAAAGATTTCGTTAGGCCCTCGACGTACTTACAGTAATTTTGTCGGGTGTATATGCGCAACGGTAGTATGATACAAAGGACTGAAAAAATGGGTCTGATGAAGAGCCCTCCTACACCAACAAATGTGTTTAGTGTTAATTCACGTAATTGCTCAATAATGGCAGCAAAACATAGAAGGGAATATAGATGTATTGAAAGTTCATAAACTAAGAGCTCTACTACTTTGGCACCGCGTTCATAACATTACATCAAGCAGTTACAAGTATAGGTAACAAATAATAATTAGCTAACTTCAATAATCTCACAAATTATAAAATTAACTCACGAAAATGTTCAACATTGATAAATATAAAGTAAAAGAAAATATGAAAACAAATTTAGGAGAGACAATTGAGTGGCTTGCCGTTTTTCTATTCTGACACTTAAGTGTTTTGCATTTTTGAGCCATGGTGTCTATCTTGGAAATGCTCTCAACTCAAAGACGCGCGAGTGTGCTCCCGACCGCCCGGGAAACAAAAGAAGATCAAATACGTATTCGTAACTGTTAACCCATTTGCATCCATAAGCGTACTGGTACGCGCATTGGAACTGGCCTTGATCACCGCAAGCGTACTGGTACGCATGATATATAGCGTTAGTTTTCAGTGGGTCCTGCTGCTCCCTGGTGGTGTTTTTGTTAACTTTTTTGCCCGTTATCAGTGCCTGTTTGCAGCTGCCATCTTGACGACTTTTTTGGCAAGTTTCTCCTTGCATAACCATAGACAGTAACTTTTCTATCTTAAACATAAAAGCCGGTGGAGTTTTAGGGTTGATTTAAATACCAGGGCGAGGATGCGAATGGGTTAATACAGCAGTATTTCCACCAATATTATCAATAAATTAATCGGATGGTGATTTATAACGTGCTGTTGATAGACAACACTTCATATTAATTGCATTGCTAATAGAACACAAGCTATGGCAGATGTTGGCCACTTTTGGTGTTTGTTTTCCGGTGACAGAAACTCTCGCAATGGCGGGGGCCAACACCAAAAGGGGCTCATAAAAACCATATTTTTTTACATGGCAATCATAGGGTCAATTGACAGTGCCCCTGCAATCTCTCGTAATGCCGGGGGTCTCGCAATAGGCCATACTCGTACTACCGTGGTTCCACTGTACTTAGCCTATAATTCAAAGACGTCATTACTATTTTAGCATTGAAAAATGTATTATCGTCCAAGTAATTCAAATTTATGACCTGTTATTAAGAAAAATAGATAGAGTAAATTTTTCACATCGGGACCAAGACCAGAGGTTCGTAATTTCAAAACTTTGTTATTTCGTGACATCAAGTACTGTTACATGTATTTAGATACCCTTTTGCTTGGGACCAAAGATTTTGCTTTGTAAAATCAAAATATTGTGATTTCGAGGATCATAATTTAGATTTTCTATTGTATTAATTATTCTCCAGGTGTTTTACTCCACCACATTTATTAAGAAGATGTCATAAGTTAAAAAACAGCAAAACAGAAAAATGTAGAGGTTAATGTTTCTAAATTATAATAAAATCCAACACATACCACCAATGGAAAAAAAACCTTCAATAATTAGAGAACAGTCCCTGTAAAAACCATTTTGTCCATATAATGGCACTTCCCATTGAAAGCCACCAATCCACTGAATAATACTTACTTCCTCCATGTAGTGATTTCCAATTCTCACAGGGTTGATCATTTGCTCTTGGTGATTATACTCGAGACGCAACCTGAGTAACGGCTTAGTAGGCTGCTTTTCATGTCCTGAAAAAGATCAATTTATTAGAAATTTACAAGATATGCGGCACAAATACTTGACATCAAAACAGCCTATAGTACTAGCACATAGTTTTTAGTTCTTCTTATAAAATATTCTGTGTACAATTGGCAACCAGAATTGATTTTATGCTATGTAAGATTGAATTTCTGGCATTGGCAAATGTGCTATAAGTATTCAATTACTGCAGAACATGCTGATGACTGAAGAAAGGCAATCATCTGTTTTTAAGAAATACAGTTTTTGTTTGCCAGATATATTCATATTTACAGACTAATTCCAACAGAATCACAAATCAAATAAATGTTTTAACTAGTGATGGATCTATCCAGGCTTTTTGTCCAATCCAGATCCTTGCCTGGGTTTCGGATCTTTATCTTGGTTTCAGATCCTTAGTTTCAGATACTCAATTCAGAATTTCATTCCTTTTCTAATCCTAGATTTTTAATAAATATATAAATACAGCAACAATAGAATTACCAAAAAAACAAGTAAATTTATCGTAGAAAAAATCAACTTCCTATCATCTATGTGGATTATATTTTCCTGGATCAAGATTAACGATGTAATGACTATATCTTATTACTTCTAATTTAAAGGTCACTCTCCTTATCACATACTCATCAAGCAATACATTTTTTAAACCTGTACAACTATTCTTTAGAGTGCAGTTAAAAGAAACATTATAAGTTCATTTTCATTAATAAAGGAATTATTTTCCAAATATTAATCAAATCCTTGAATGCTTTCTAATTATTTTTTTAGAAACACAAAAAATTTTTTAATGCGGCCAAGAGATTCCATTTATGGAATATCTGAGGATTCCACTTTTAAGATCAAAATTATCATAGAATATTTCAAGCTGCTAAACTAGTAATTTTGCAATGCCTTTTGCTGCGGCTCACTTTCCGGAAACCTACTCGTCACATGCAGTGGAAAAGTGAAAGTGCTACAGTGAGAATGAAAAGGTACGTTCACAGCAGCCTACCATGCGATCGTACTAGGTACGTTCACAGCAACGAAAGGGATAATAATAATCTTTAAAATGAAATTTAAGAATTTTATTTTCCTAAGGAGAGGTTGTGCAACTCTGATCTTGAAAAGAGATTAGCCTTTTTTCATGCTACTAGAAGCAAAATTTTAAAAAATGTCTTGGAATTTTTCTCCATTTTGGGTTTCCATGGGTTTGCAAGAAATAAAGTAGAATGACATGTGGGGAGCCTGCATTCTCCAAACTCAAGTAAGCCGACAATAGCAGAGTGGGGCAGTGGACTGCAGGTAATGAAGTTCGATTCTTATCACTGTTTAAAATTTTTCTTTCAGCCATTGAATCAAAAACTTTATCATCCTTCATTTCCAACCTTTGTGTGTGGATACTGACTTTTTTGTACTTTTATTGCTTAAACTAGATTTACAAATGCGTCACTCAAAAATACATCGTAAAGTTAACATAGTGATTCCACGATTTAATTCTGTAGTAAAAATTTTTTCCAATCATTTCACTAACGCCAAATTTTATTATTTTTTTGACTTATAAATTGACATGAAATTTCTGATAATCTAGGAATACAGCATGGCCTGTATTCCTAGGGAGTGTTAAGGATCAAACTCGTGACCGACAGTACACTATCCCTCATTTTTAACAACTATGCTATCATAGATTCACTGGAATCTGGCGAATGTAGGCGACCCGAGTGATATTTGGCTTTATTTTTTTTCATGATTTTTTTCATGATGATGACATGATTTCAGTAGCGAATGATATGAAAGACCTGTGGATCTTTGGATCCGACCCAATCATCCTTAATTTATGAGTGGTACATTTGTAAATCTAATTTAAACAACAGAAGTATAATAAAGTGAGTGTTCAGATGTTATGATTTTAAATTGAAGATGATAATATTTTCGATGCAATGACTGAAAGAAAAAATTTAACTGCGATAAGGATCTAAGTTCGTGCAGTACACTAGCTCTCGTTGTCCGCCTGATTCTGGTGAATGTAGGCTACCTGTGTAACATCCTACGTATTTTTTTTCTCATGATACCGGGGTAATCTAGGAATACAGCATGGCCTGTATTCCTAGGGAGTGTAAAGAGAAAAAAGTCATATTTCGTTATTTTGCTTCTAGTTGCATGGTATAAAGCTGGCGAATGTAGGCTACCTGCGTAACATCCAATGTATTTTTTTCTCACGATACCGGGGTAATGGAGAAAAAAGTCATACTTCTTTATTTTGCTTCTAGTTGCATGGGAACATTTTCATCTAATTTCGTTACCTGAGTTAAACATTCTCTTCTTGTCAGCATCTACCGCACCTACATTCCATTCACAGGGCACATCAATCACTAAGCCGCGAAAATTTAAAATCTACTATCTGGATCTGATTTTACTCCATGTCTTTGGATCCGAATCCAGAACCGAGTAAAATGAAAGAGCTGCAGATCTTTGGATCCAACGAATCCGATCCAGCCATCACTAGTTTTAACAGCTACAAGTTTGGAAACCAAATGCCGGAATATACACCTAATAACAAAACTTCCACGTTATGGAACCCAAGCCATTTTAAATCAAGCATATGCACACCAAAACATAAATAAGAAATATAAAACAAGGCAGAATACTTAAAATCTAGCAAAACAGCAATGAACATCACTTTGTTCCTAACAAAGTCTTAGGAATAGAATGCACTGAATCAGTCTTGACTTTTCAGAAGTTGTAGATTTTGATTTCAAATAATAGACTTGGTAATCTTAAGCCTGGTCTACATGTAACATTTTGTCGTCAGTCTTACATGATCATGCCAGATTAGTCAAACATAACGTTGCGTGGGGACGGCAAGTGGGACGTCTTGCATGAACTGAATGAGGTTTGACAAACCTGCAAAAGACTGATGGGCTGGAGCTTCGTACAAGCAAAACGGCAGACAAGTCGATGCATGTAGACGCACGTCAGTCTAATCGGTCAAACTTCGCTGACCTGCCAGTCTGTTCTTGGCAACGCTGGAGGTTGCAACTAGTATTTTAGTGCATGTATTGGCGAAAGAAAATGTAATCAGACCTACGGCACTGGTCCTACGACTTTTTTACGGAGATCATAGAACTGCATCGAAGTATTCCTTCTCTCTGGCAAGTGACATCAAAGGATTACAGCAACAGAGACAAGAAAAACCAGGCATACTCCGCTTTAGTTAACAAGTTCAAAGAAGTGGATCGTGAAGCAACTAAAGAGTCGGTTACCAAAAAGATTAACTCATTTCGAACAGTTTTCCACCAAGAGTGTGCGAAGATAAAAGCATCTAAGCACTCTGGAGCGAAACAGAAGAAATCTACAAGCCTTCTTAGTGGTACTTTGATTTACTTTCCTTCTGAAAGACGAAGACCAACTCCTGAGAAGATCACGGGCAATCATAGAAGGTTATGAAAATGAAGTACGTAAGGAGAGGCAAAGACGATAACTGCCAGCGAAAATGTGTCAATCTGTGACGCACCATCCTCCAGCAGCCGATCTTCCATCACAAGAAAGAGAAAACGATCTACCATTGATCCAACTACTGAAGTACTTCGACTGGCTGGGGAGATATTGAACGCCATTCGCTCTGATGAAGAATTTGATGTGTACGGGAAATATGTGGCTCATAAATTGGGTGGTCCTAAAGGGAACCAAAGTATCTTTGCACGGAAGCTTATGGACGATGTTGTTTTTGAAGCTGAACTGCCCGCAATTACGCAAGACTTTAAAGTTATCAACTGTGCTGGTTCTTCTGGAGGGCAGCTTTTGATGCAACAGAGTTTTCCTTGTAATCATCAGGCAAATCCTTCCAGTCGCACAATGGGTTATCCACAATCTAGTAATCAAGCTAAGAGTATGAAAAGTTAAATCACAAATATCAATAATTCCTCAATTTTGCTAGGAATTTCGGCGTACTATCCTAATTTTAAGAATAATCCCTAAAATTACACAATCCCCACAAATTGTTTTCTGTTTTATTTATTGATTTTACTTTTTTCTAGCAGTTTATATTTATTTGAAATCTCCTAGCCAACTGAGCGCTTTTTTTCACTGATTGTGAATTTTAAAAAAAAATAGTTCGTATAAGCAAATGCTTAAACGACTTTTTTGCAATGAAATTAACAATTACTTATGTTCATATACATTATCATTTTTTTGTCAAATCTACACACATTTATATAGAACAGTGTTCCTTTCAAAAGGCGAAATATGCGTACGCTTTATTTACTTATCTTTCAATATTCATTTTTCAGAACGCTGTATGTAGCTTCAGAGGTTCCCGGTATAATAAAGCTCAAAGCTTGTTTAGGAATTATAGCCGTATATTCAAGGTCCATGTAGCTCATGCCAATCGCTAAAAACCTTAACAGGTCTCTCGTGGGGGCTAATAGCTGAGACACTATAGTTGCTTGTTTGCATGTTAGTAGTGCATGCTTGATGATCTTCACTCCCTGCCACACACCCTCACGGTGGCTTGCAGGGTATCGTGTAGCTGTAGATGTAGATGAATAGCCGCTCTCATGGCAGAGTCCTGCTTTTCTATTTCAGGGGTTACAAGCGTTAACAATTCACAATACATGTCTGTGTCCATATGTAAGTAATTGCACCAATCTTCTGGTTCCTTCTGAGGTTCTCAGAGAAGATTCACATTAGAGATGTGCCTCTCTTCAATAACCATTTTTGTGACCACCGTGAATGACGGGTAGACTTTGTTTTTTTCTTCAGATTCTGGGTACATAGTGCAATTATGGTCACTAGTAGTTCTTCCTCGATGACGATTTCGAAACGACTGAGGGAAAGACTGGGCGAAAGTTTGAGCAGTGTAGCCGCACGATTAGCGTCAGTCTTGTTGGTCAGTCTTTCCATATCATGCAAGACTGATGACAAAACGTTACGTGTAGACCAGGCTTTACACTGGTTAATTTGGCAGTACCACACATTTCATCACACTGAGGCAAAAATGATTATGCCAAAGTTTGATGAAACACGTCTTGATGCCAAATAAATCTGTGGAACATTACAAAGTCTTATATTTCAAAAATGGAATCCTTATATAAAATGTGATAGGTAAAATTAAATTTGGTGGGAACTACTTCAAGAGAAACAAAAGTTAATGAGAATGTGTGCATTTCTCCATTCATTCTCAAATATTAACGTTAATTACTTTATTTATTTACTGTATGTAAAAATTAATTTTTCACTATAGACTGACTACATAATCTTACAAGTAGTCACATGATGTAACAAAATGAAGTCATTTAACACCCAGCTTTCACATCTACACAGCATCAAAATAATATCAAAATGCTAATTAAATATTGACAAATAAAAGCAAGATTTTGGTGGCACTAGGGCTTCATTTGCCCACAGCTCTCCCACAGTAATTTGTATAAACAATATTATTTATTATTCCATGCTTTTGATTTAATTCTAACAACAAAAGTATTCATACTTAAGTATATCATTCCTAAAAAAATATGTGGTACATTTTTCTGGAAGCAAACAAAAAATCAAAATTGCTATCTATACACACCAATTACAAATCAAAATGCATCAATGCTTATCAACAAGATCGGTAAAGCATCCCCAAGGATCTGTTATAGAAAAAATATAAAGGTAACTCATGTAAATTCTTAATGCTAAGTGGAAGCATTGATCCTGGCACTCATTGACTACTAAATACATATTACATGGCTTCACTTAAGGCAGAATAGGTTTGATAACCACTAGTGCTTGGATTTGTCTTTAAGCACCAGCAGCAGATAATTTCATTTTCCCTTATTTAAACATAATAATAATCTAGTTATTTATTCATATTAATCACCTGCATATTTAAATTAAGCAACTTACAATATTACCAAGGAAAATAACTTTTCTTTGTCTTAAAACTTGCCTGTTCTCAAGGATACTGCTTTACAGAGCATAGACTCAATTCTCTCTTTCACAAAGTTTTCCACCTGGAACAATGAAAAAGAAAAACGTCAGAGTAAGAAAATTCGTAAAATACAACTTGAATGCATTTAACCAAAACCAGATTTCTACTTTAAATAATATACTCCAATTTACACTGACTGTGCTCACATTGACATTAAATTAAAATTGAAGACAATCAAATCAAGGGGATCGGGTTGGTGTGGTGGCTAGAGTACTGGCCTCCCATCCCGATGGCCTGGGTTCAATTCCCGGCAGTGGCAGATTTTTCAGTGGATAGTCGGTACCCATTTGAGTGCCTAATGGAGGACATTTCAAGTTAACTACTCCGTCCGTCGGATGGGACGTTAAGTCGTGGTCCCCTTGGTGCCTTTCATTAAGCGCAGGCTACTGCCGATGCTGGGTTTCTCTCCACCCTTACTCCGTTCTCTGAAAACTCCAACCATTACCCAATTACCCACCTATCCTTAATGGCACAAATGACCTAAGCTGCCGGTCGCCTCCCCTGAATAATCAACCAACCAACCAATCAAATCAATTAAAATTAGGCATTATACTATGTATTATCTTCTCACAAAAACATTTTCAAATGGCCAACAGGTAGAAATGGTATTTCCTACAGCCACTTCATTGGAGCTAAAACCACTACTATAATAACCCCCTACTATCTACTGTCCTATCTACAACTATTTTACTGATGCAACTCCTTGCCTTATCTTTAATATCACACTCACCTCTTTCGAAACAAACACTAGGGTGTGCAAAATTGGCTAAGAGTGAGGGGAAGCTTGTTGTCAGAATCTCAACATGGTGGATGGTGATAGTTGTGCTACTTGCTCTAAAACTATAGATATCAATGTTCATATGTCATCTGCAGCTTATACGATAAATACACTCATAAAATGTGTTCAAACTTATCTAATAATTTTTTCAAGTTACTTGTGAATGATCCTGCTGCAGATTGTTTCTGTGTTAATTGCAACCCAAAAACCATATGTACAGTACATCACTCGGATTGTACTCCTGTCATCACTAATCAACTGAACTGAAATCACTAATTCTTGGCCTAAAAAGTAAAACTGAATCACAAATGAAGCAATTTTATCAGGTATCAAATGAAATAACTCATCTTGGCATGGACATGGAGTTGTTTTTTGCAAAACTGAATGAGAGAATACAGTGTGCTTCGAACGTGATAATTTTCACCTGCAATGACACCAACTCCACCCAAGATGATAAGGTAATGGTTCAGTCTATAATTAAAGACATCAATCAGGAAATTCCTGTTGATAATATGTGATCTTATCATCTGGGAAAATATCAAGTTGGCAAGAACTGTCCGATGAAATTAATCATGGATTCCCAAGCTTCCGCCAGGAAGTTATACTTTCGGTCATCCACAGATATCAAGATAGTCTCAGACAAAACAAGAATTGAGAGAGAATATTTACAGCTAGTTCATCAAACTATGGAAGATGGACTGAAATATGGTGAAACTGACTTAACTACATATGAAGTATTTCTATGGGTGTCCGAAAATTGTATGTTCAAAAAACTTGACAAGGCAAAATTTCAATCCAACCTCTTGATTTACTATCAGAACATAAGAGGAATGTGTTCTAAATTACATGACTTGAAAGACTCGGTATTGAACTGTGATTATGATGTAATTGAGCTAACTGAAACCTTAATCTAAACATTCGAAATAGTGAACTAAGTTTAGGCTGTAATATTATCTTCAGGTGTGATCGCAATGTTTATTCTAGTGTGAAGAAAGATGGTACGGGTGTCATGACTACCTTAAAATCCAAGTTGGTGTGTAATGTTTAGGAGTGTGATCCTACTCTTGAGTCTGTGTTAGTGTCCATCAGTTCAACTCAAACAAAATTTCTTTTCAGCATTTCTTATTTTTCTCCAAATTCTGTATTATGCAGCTATCAAACTTACTGTTAAACACTAGAAAATATTATCCATTACAATAAACATTCTGATGTATTATTATTGGGTGATTTTAATCTCTCTCATGTTGAGACTAGGGATTTTCTGAAATCAACTGAAACAATAGCAAGTTCAATGTTTTCCTTATATGTTAGAGTCCTGGCCAATGCATTACTTACAGCTTAAACAGGTGAATGAAACCTATAATGCAAATGGAAAATTACTTGATCTAGTTTTTACCAATACTCGATCGATTCAGCAATCGCATGTTTTGATTGTGATAGAAACTCGCTATCCTTTGTCGGGAAAAGATTCCTTCCATGAAATGTAGGCGTATTAGATGCAATGCGTATAATTTAGGAACACCTGCAGGAGTATATTTAAGCTTTACCGAAGTTCATATTGAGAAGAATGAAAAATGAATTTTTACCCAGACATTATGAAATGCTAAAAATACATTAACTGAACTGGTAAACGATAACAGGGGATCATTCGTCCGACCATCGAGCTGCATTAATTCAATAGTTTTACGACACGTTACCACAAAACAAAACTCATTGAAATGAGTTTTATTGAGTGAAAACAGCATTAAATAAATAAAATAATTTTGTTGAGAAATTTTTTACCATTGGATAACTGCTAGCGCTGGCCGACCAGCAAGGTATCTCAATTCTCATGTGTTATGTTATCCTTAATTGCACCGGAACATAGATTTTAATTACTTGGAAATGGGAAATGTATGCTGATGCATGTACCTTAGATAACCAACATCACTTTATTATATTTCCATTCTTATTATGTATTTCATTTTTGATGTTCATTCGTTATTTAGTGTATTTACTTTCCGGTTTTTTTTGTTTTGTATTGATCTAACACCATGGTGACCAAAGAAAGGATGAAGAGAGAATTGTTAAACTAGAGGCCATATTGCTATGTAGGTTGCTTCATATAAACAGAAAAAAGTGCCAAGTGATAATGAAATTTTATTTAGATAATAGCTTTGACATAATAATGCGAATTACAATATTTCAAGATGACTCGATGGTTTTCGGGTTTCTTCCACATTCGTTCATCCCTCTGGAAAACAGTTTTGTCGGTATTCTAGACAGCATCTTCAAGTCCGAAGATCGCGTCCCACCAAATTTTCTATATTTTCGTTCTATATATTTCCCTTATCTTCATACTACCTATATATTTCCTATACTTCAGCCCTGAATATGCTATCTGGAATGCCGGTGAAACTGTTGTGCAGTGTGATGAACCAACGTGGAAAAAAACGGAAACCCCCGAGTAATCTTCTAATCGCCACGGAAATGTTCGCAGCAACTAGAATATTTTCCATTTTGGCATAAATAAAAATTGTGGATCCTCATGATGCAATTCACAATGATAAAGTGAAACATCTAAGATTACCGGTCACTACAATGGATACAATGGGGTCGTTTACCATATTTTTTTTATTGCCGAATCTGATAGAGTTTGTAAAATAAAAGGACCCGCATTTTTCCGTTTTCTGATCCGAAAATTATTTCCCGAGTTATAAGCGGCGAAAAACTGATGTTTTTAACCCTTTCGGAAAAGTGGGTGTGGTGCAACCTCTGACGTATATCTACTTCATCCAATCACAACTGAGCCCGCGAAGCTACTTCGCCTTATCGCAAAGGGGGGGACACAGCTGACTCGGCCAATGGGAGCGATTTCGACAGCATCTGTGCGAGCAGACCTTCCGAGAACCCCCTTCCACTCCCTTCCCCCTCCCCTGAAAGCAGTAAAGGACGGGAGGAAAATGACGTCAATGTTATCACAGCAGCATTTTCGGTGGGCGTCACCTTTTGCTTATTTTAATTTTTGATTTATGAGTGAATGGTTGTGGTTAGAAGATTAATTTTTTCACTAAAATTCGTTTTTCGTTTCCATCTAACGATTTCGTATACAAAATTGCTATTTCGGTTCCGAGTAAACATTATGAAAAATCGCGATGTGATTTAAAAACATGCTAGCTTGACATGCAGGCATGCAGACACCTGCCGAAGTAGAGAAAATGTCAAGAAATCATGGTATGAAGGAATACCTACTTAAAAAAGCAGTTTTTAAGTTCTAGATCATCTAATATCACCGCAAATTGCTTCGTCATAAGAGACAAGGCATTGCATGATGTATAAGATGGGAATTATGGAGTTGGCATCCTCCGATGGTTGGTTGGGTTGGTTGAAACATTGGTAGAAATATATCGTACAAAAATAAATCAGGACAGCTCTATACTTTAAGAAATAATTAATAATATTGCTCTAATTCAGTTTATCGATGTTTCTTATTTATATATTTACTTTATATTGTTGAAGTATACAAGTGAAACTGAAAATTGCCCTTTTCCCACTGTTTGCATTTTCCCGCAATTTACACTTCTTTGTAGTGGTCCCTTAGAAAAGCGTAAATAAGGGGTTTTACTGTATTTTAAAAGTCTGTAATTAACATTAAACCTAAGACCAGGGGTGGTCTGGTATCATTGGGGGCCCTTGGCAGGAAATGAATTTGGGGCCCCTCATTTTATTGGTGAATGGCAGGTCCGTAGCTAGAAAAAAATATTTGGGTGGGTACATTTGGGGGGTTGCAAGAAAGGAAGTGCTGTTATCCATGCTATTTGGACACCAGGAGACAAACAAAATATGTTTGTTTTATTGCGAAATAAACCAGATACATAATATACAGATATGCATTTATAACTATTTAACATGGGAGTTTTTCCGAATTAGTGCGCACCAATCAACTGTGTCCACAATCATATTAAACATAAATGAAAATTAGTATTTTATTATGCACCTGCACCACAATACTGGAACATTAGAAAATTTTTTTGTAGTACAGGCCCAATAGTCTACTTGTAATAATTATTCAATACTTGCATAATTATACTTGCAATTATTGCAGGCCTGGCGTTAAGTACGAATTTTTATCAAAACTTGGACTTTATGTTTATTATGAAAACCTTGAAAACCTAATTATTCAGGTACATCAGGTAGAGAGGGCACTAATAAATAGTTGTACAACTAGGTACATATAATTAAATATATTATATGAACTATACTTACAGTACATATAGATAGATTATCATAGATTACACTAAAAAACAGACATTAGTGTAAATAATTCAAGAAAAACTTGATAGAGCACTTGATTCCCTCAATTTCTGTTTTTTTAACAAACTCGTGGTTCTGAAAAATGCAAAATCGACAAACTAACAATTTGCTATATAAATAATAATGATGTTTATTCTGTAAAACCTAAATGATTACCAAAAATAAAGACAGTAATTGTTTGGAACAAATATTTTTTGAATTATCGTCCTGAAAAAATATTTTGTGGACCAATTAACAATTAAATCATTAACGTTTTCCTTGGCTCCTCACTAGTATGAGCTAATTTATCAATGATAATACCTTTATCTAAATTGAAAAAAAATCTTGTTCCACATTCATTAGAAGTAAATTGGACAGAGTATCTTGAGTCAGTGTTGATCTAGGCCTGTCCTTGGCAATTTTTAATTAAAAAAATACTCCTTTACATGTTACCTGAGTGCAAGGAAGGGAAACAACAAATGCTGTACAAAAGTGAATAAAAAGTCCAGATTGAGACAGTTCATGAACAATGGGGAAAGCAAAGGCCAAATATTAGTATCAATTTTGGGTGCAATGAATAAATTCCTTTTCTTCCTCTTCTTCAAAGTTAACTTCATTATCTTCACTGTCGTTTCAAATTTTTCTCAGATAAGGCATGTCTTTTCCTTCATCAAATTCAACTTTTTCTGGCTTAGTAAAACTTTCGTACTGATATGCAAACTGTTTCTGTTCTATTAGTAAAGAACTTCTTTCTGCTTTACACAAATTTGGAATGGCCCATATAATGTCAGGAGGAAAAGTATCTACCTTTGCTATTCAAGTAAATTTTTTAGGATCAAGCCAAGAGGAATCTTTTAAAATGCCTCAAATGGGTACGTATCTGTCTTCAATACTTGCTCTGGTGCGATCAATAATGCTGAAGTAGATCAATTTATTCTTTTTGAGTTGTAGCAATTTCAGGTTCTTCTTCTTTGGCTTTTTTCCTGTTATTGTTTTCTTTCTTGAAGACCTTTGTGTTTTAAATTCCAATTCCATTTCCACGTTAATTGAGTCATCTAGATCACTTCTCACTCTTCCAACATACTTTTTCGTTCTTTCGTTAAAAAATTCAAAGTTCTCATCACATCTTTCAGAATTGAGTGTCCACAACAAACAATCCACCATATGCATTCCAGGCCGTAGAGTAGTCTATATTATATAAGAGAGCATGACCACCAGTAGATTTATTTTTAAAATTAGTAATTTTAACTATACTGGGGCCCTGCAGTTAAATTTTTATAAGGAGCGTATCATTCCAAGTACGATAAACTTAACTTTTCAACTACTCACACTTGATCTATTCTGGTTGGAGGGCAATCAGCTGTTGAGTGAGTCAGCTGTCGTGAGGTGCGATGTTAGACTTACTTATGTCCTTGCTAATATTGTTGACACCCCGTTGGGGGCCCCTTTAAGCCACCTCGGGCCGGGGGCCCTTGGCGGTCACCGATCTGCTGACCTAGCCAGACCACCCCTGCGTAAGACTAAATTATCTACATGTTAATACACTTAATGTGAGCTTTTTCCATTTTTGAGATATAAAGCCTTAAATGTAAGTCTTTTTGCGTGGACTATATACAAAATGTGCTGTTTGTTCATTATCATTACAACTACTGGGTTTATAGGGGTTTCCACTTTCATTTTCCCTGACTTTTCCAGGATTTCCAGACCATTATTAGTGATTTTCCCTGACTTTTGAGCGCCTGAAAACTCCAATATTTCGGTCATTGATAGAGATAAAAGTGGTAGTGAGGAAGCAGAGAAGTCTAAACTTATGAAAATTTGTAGGTTTATTTTCATATTAATCATATGAACTTCCAGTAATAAGATATCAACAACTATAAGTCAACAAAATAATAATTATCAATACTTACATTGATATGCCTTAAGAAAGGGTTTTAATTGCAGAAAAATATATACAAAGAAGGCTAACCTGGCTTTTACTTCAAACCTGATGTCATGTTAAAGTAGCTCTTTTAATCAATCTTGATTTTTTCTTCCTCAAAATCAAATTTGACTGAGAATAACTTTTTCGTCACCAGAGGGACAAAGCGAAACATTCCTGGCAAAATCGCTAGCGAATGCAAATGAGATGAGCCCACCATCCCATCTATTCACCAAATCATGCAGGCTATAGCCAGAAAGAACCAGAATAGGGTTGCCTCCACAGCAAAGCCAGCCTGAGGCCAGTCGTCCCCTCCTTCACCCCGCCCTCCGCTCCTATGTGCAGTTTTTGATCTCTTGGCATTTTCAGGTGATCAATTCCGAAATTTGAACATTTTGTGATTTTTCCCTGACCACAAGTTAAATTCCCTGACTTTTCCAGGATTACCATGGCCATTTTCATTTTCCCTGACTTTTCCAGATTTTCCAGGATTTCCAGGTTCCTATAAACCCTGAACTAATTATTAAGTGGGTATCAACATAAGGAATCATACGTATTTACTAGGGAGGACTAATGAGTGTAGATAAATCTTTGTAACAATAAATGAACACCAGCTATGTAAAGAAGGAACTAAAATGAACAACCAGCATATTTTTCCCCTGAACGTTATGCAACTCATACACATGTCTTCAACTTCCCAGGGAAGGCTTACCGTTTTTCTCATTACTGTGTGCAGGATGTCAGGGCCCCCCAAAAACCTTTGAATGAAAGTTCACTGTACTTGTGATTAACAAAAGAAATAAAGTCATTCATACCTTCTTAGAAAGAGGAATTTCCTTGTTCCTGGCTCCGCGGCCAAAATTAAGAGTTGGTGCAGTAGGTTGTAGACTGTCATAATCTGAGAGGCTTAATGTCTCAAACACAAATGGACGGACTGTTTTAAGTGGTATAGGATCCACTTTGACAGATCTTCCTTTGATTTTTACCAGAAACATATGCTTCTCTAATGATTCGCCTTCAGACAAAGATGTAGCCACAGAACTTCCTGTTCAAAAATAAAATACACTTGGTAATAAATTCCATGTTAAAGACAACACCACATTCATGATTAAAATTGGAAAAAAGGTAGTGAGTTCCATAGTAGCAATTAAAAAATATCTCCCTTTTCATCATTTTCTTTAATGTCTCTTTCTCTTTACTTCTCCCCATTTGATTGACTAGAACAAACTAAATATATACTCAAGAAATTTATTGAGATACTACTATAGTGTATTTCAAATGAGTTGACAGATGAAAAGGTAGGGACAGCCGGAAGGGGGAGCTTGAAGCCAGCCTTGTGGTTTTGAGGTACACCAAAGGGAGCACGGCAGGGGAAATTCCTTCTCCTACGAGCTCAGTCTTACTCTGGCTTTCATCGAGTAAAACATCATTTGTACACTTGCTGTATTGCTACATGTTCTACATATTCAACATCTGTACAGGTATCCCTCGTCAACCACTGTTTTTTATGCCATGGTCCTTGGTTATCCGCGGTCAACGGTTGTATTATGCTGACAAGAATGTTTTTCAATACTGTAATGTTTTTAATAAATAATTACTATTATCTTTTGAAATTCAATTATATGAAAACATTAACATTTACAATATGTTGGTTGAAGTAAAACTGCACTACTAAGTGAGTATGTACTCCATGATATCCGCAATATATGTGAGTTGCTTAGTCACTTGTTTCAGAGTTCAACATTCAATTAAATGAGATTTTCTGTTGTGTATCACGCACTATTATAATAATTTTTCTATATTTTTTGAATAGAGAACACGTGGCTTATCTACCAGAAATTATGGTACAATTGATCTACAAAAAAAATTGTTTGTATTACCCCTGTAATTTAGTAGGCAATACAGACTTTCAAGTAAAAATAAAAGTATTTGCTCTGTTACATTAAATTTCTTTTATTCAAAAGAGAACTGTGGTGAAACATAGTTATTGTCACATATAACAAAACAGGTATCTCCTTGCCTCTTATTATCATAAACTTCCACCAAATATATAACATACATAGCAACCGTATACAGAACTATCGATTTGAAAAATATCTAAAAAATTCTCAACAATATAATCCAGTTCATTAACGAGCTCGCTGGAAAATGTACAAGTTTTACACATAACATTTGTTTTTTATGACTCAGGCATTTTTTAACAATACGTAAATTCAGTTATCCCATGGAGGAGTGAAGATGTGAGAAGTAAACACTATTTGGAATGCTCATTCACATTTACTGGGTTCACAGTTAAAGGGTTCACAATTCATAGGTCTGGTAACACAATGCATAAACTGTGCAAGTTCATGTACTAAAGCATGCCTCATCAGTACTATAAAATATCATCATAAAACCACGCATAACAACTTCTATAAATGAGTGGGTGCTTATCAATACAATACAATTGCATATAGTTATTTAAAATTTCGTCCAGCCACCCGAACATGGAATCACACGGGTTTATACATTATGTAACCAGGCCCTATATACCATGACTGAACTTGTAGCCAACTACGCTCCACAAATCGAGACACTTAAAATTATTACTCACAGAGGCATTAAGGAAAAATACATCATACTCTTACCAAGATATAAATCATAACAATTATGTTCAAAAGCATTTACACTTTTTACACTTGCCATTACCTCTCACAAACAGTATAACTCGTTTAGGACTTAGGTACACACAACATTAAAAGCTTAATAACATTGCTAACTGTGGGTCGACGGATTCATAACAATTCATAATATACAAAATTGGCGGTACTAGCGGCGTTCTGTCCTAAAGAAACACACCAAGCGTTTGCATGCGTGAGAACGATACTTACTAAATACTTACTAACAATACTTACTGTCCATGCAACAAGTCAAGATACTCGAGTTTGAAGTGTTCTATCTCAATAACCTATTCGTCGATTGCAATGAAATAAACTGAAAATGAAAGAAAATTTATTTCTACGTTTAGTGAATACCATCGGCAATTCTTCACCATATCAACAAATTTTTTATTCGGCTTTGTATGAAAAAAAGCATGGTTTTTGGCACTCAGAAAATGGAAAATCCAATTTGAACAATAATTTTTCAAAAACTTCTCAAGTTATCAACATGAGACTTCATTAGGGGCAAGATCTATCTTTTTTAAATGCATATGCTCAAGCAGAACCTTGTAACTATTTATTTACTAGCCAAAAGTTGTTGATAATTAAAACTCAGCTATTTTCGTTATTTAATGACTTATAAGAAATTTTAAAGCACCGTAGGCAATGCATACACGCACTGTTGACGAATATTATATTTAAAATAACGAAAAATTATTACAATTGTCCAGGTAGAAATTTGTTTATCCATGTTTTGAGGTCCACTTAGCCGCCGAGGAAAAGAGGGAAGAGAGAGGAAAAAGCATGCGTGGTTGCCTCTTCGACAGCTCGCGCGGTCAGTAGGTGCGGTGATGTGAATCATAACAAACGTCGACTTCGCAGTGCTGCAACGCTTTTTCTTTTACCCTAACGTGGCGAGCAGCCCTGAGCACAGCTCTGCCGGATTGAAAATTTGTTGAACAAATACAAGTCGATACGGGACAAAGTACTGAATTGTCGTAACTTTAGCATTTATATTTGCCAACAGTGCGTGTATTCGGGGCCTACGGTGATTAAAAATTTTTTGTAAGTCGTTAAATAACGAAAATAGCAGTTTTTTTATCAAAACTTTTTGGTAGAAAATGAATAGTTACAAGGTTCTGCTTCAGAATGTGCATTTAAAAAAGATTGATCTTTCACCTTATGAAGTCTCATGTTGATAACTTGAGAAGTTTTTAAGAAATTATCGTTCAAAATGGAGCTTCCGATTTCTGAGCGCCAAAAACCGTGCTTTTTTTCATATAAAGCCAAATAAAAAATTTGTTGATACTGTGAAGAATCGCCGATGGTATTCACAAAACGTAGAAATAAATTTTCTTTCATTTTCAGTTTATTTCATTGCAATCGACGAATAGGTTATTGAGATAGAACACTTCAAACACTATCTCGAGTATCTTGACTTTTTGAATGGACAGTAGGTATTATTTTCTGTATTACAAATGTAATACAATGGTTTTATGGATTGTATATTCCTACCATTGATCACATATGCACTTTCGCAAGCATGTGCACAAAGCGTTTGTATTATTTTCTGTATTACAAATGTAATCATCATCATCGGTCAACAATCCTAGGATTGGTTTGATGCAGCCCTCCCCTCAATTCTTCTTTTGGCCATCCTCTTCATATTGACATAATTCCTCTCTTTCATATCCTTCACGACCAGTTCCATATATCTCATATGATGCCTTCCTTTGCCGTTCTTCCCGTTCACTTTCACCTCTACAATTGTCTTCATCAGGCCATCGCGTCTTCAGATATGGCCAATTAGGTTGTCCCGTCTTCTTCTTAGAGTTTTCAGCAGACTTCTAATTTCTCCAGACCGGAAAAATCGACAATTCATAATATCAAATATCCTATGAACGAATATTCTTGGCTTACGTCATGATGAAGCTATTTTTTTGTTTCCTGAAATATATGCACTCCAGCAACGTACTTACATGATTTACGATGTTATAATTCATGAATTTATCTATAAATGTGTATTCATGTCAACACGGTTCATTAAGTTACAAGAATAATTTGATCCTTTTTTCCAATGAGCAAGAGGCAATCAAGCACCTTTGCAAAATTTTCGTGCAGTTTGGACTAGGCCTATGCATTAGGATTAGCACATTTTTTTATATGTATTACTTTTATCTATACTGAAAAACTTGCAACGTATGCGTGGGTGATGTATTAAGATTTTTAAGCTAGTATTGATGAATGCATACACTATGGAAATGTGGGATTTGCAGGATCACTTGCAAGTAGATGCTGCTCCAGATATAGAATTTAGAGGAATAAATTGCCACTAAAAGAAAATCATATGCACTGCATCAGGTATTATAGATTAGACTTAAATTGACCTAAAACAGTGAAAAGATTCTCTCACAGATGCTATGTCAATCATATATTTTGCACAAATAATGATATGCCCAATAATTTTGAGAAATAACAGTCATAATCATCTTTGTGTGGTTATTTCTGAGACTAAGGCTCTGAAAGAAGAGCTTAAAAAAGAGTTAATCTTTATGTTTACCTCCTTCCAAAAGCAGATTGTACAAACCACACACTTCATCGGTGAAGGCGTGATAATTTCCTTTACACTTCTTCAGCTAGTAACGATGGTAACATAAATCCATAATTTACGTTATTCACTATGCTCTGCAAAAGCTTCAGTTGTGGCTCTATTCAAATCAGGTCACCTGATATTCTTCCACTAAATTGTAGGCATAATTTAAAGATTCGACGCACCTAAAAATTGAGGAATATTTTTGTGTATCATTCTTCCTCTGCTTCCGATCAAGAAAGGGGATTTTCATCAGAGCATTGCAGCTCCAGTTCCAGCCACGCACGAAGATGGAATCAGAAGTCTTACATCTTCTCCCGTCCCTGAGGGGATCACTCCATTCACCCTCACAAAAACAGCTAAGAGTCCCATGGTCTCCAAGAATGGTATCCAAGTAGGGAGGATTAAGTGATCGCATGAACCAAGCAAACTCGTATTTTCTCTCATTTTCTTGGCTATTGGCGACGTAAGAAGGGAGGTTGATCCAGCTGGGATTCTAGGCCAAGGGATGAGCGCAGAAAATAAACATTGAAAGAATCATATCCTTATGCAGTACATATAGTCACATCTTATCTTCCTCCTGCTCTACCTCAACAGGCATTGCCTGCGGAGAGGGAGGACAAGACACTGGAGAGTGGGGTCTTCTATCATGAATCAAGATATGCCCACAAAACAATATTTGAACGTGTTACACCCCATGCACAGATTCCTTGGGAAAGGGGGCACTTTAGGGGCACAAATGTGGGCATGTGAAGCCTGCTGAGCCAGTGGGAGAAAAGAAACGTACTGGGGGAGAGAAAGTAGAAAGTCGAAGTTTTTGAGCAAGGAGATGGAACACTGGGGGAATTTTATTGGTGGGGACTGCCAGGGGAGAAAAGAACGTGGGAATGGATGGGCATTTCCATTTCGCTTTCCCTTTATTTTCGATCACTTCCGGCAGTCTGTGAAAAGCAAATCAGCGAATAATAATTTAAGAAAGACGATGAACAAATGTTTGTAATAAAAACATTGCCTGCTCTCCTGGTGACAGTTGACCAAACTTTTCTGCAACAGCACTTCTACTTAACTTTTTTGATTCAATTTTGGGGGTCATTTTCACCTTCACTTCCAACATTATTCCTTCTTTTTTTAACTGAAAGGGTTCCATGTCCTTGACCATGTTAAGGTGGCTCACTAGCTCTCAGTTTCGCCTCGTCGGTTCTCCCCCTACTCAGTCCCGGGTGGAATGGGAAGGCTCGTAGCGTGTAAGGGGAAATCGACGAGGGATTGGAGGGGAGGGGGTCTGCGCGCGTCGCTGGGTTGTAGACGAGCCTAGAGTGTCCTTGCGCTGGATGGCAGGGAAGAGAGGGGAGTCAGCTGACAAATAAATACGCGTGATCGTATTCGTTCGCAGCTCAACTTCGCTGTTCGTAACTTTGATGTCGCAATTATCTCGCATATACTATTCCATTGTGCATTTACAGCACAATGCGATACTATGCCTGGTGGATCACAATATTGCACTAATATCATAGTACTTGAAAACTTCGTGAATACCACATGTCCACGGTCGATATTTTCAGTATCGCACAGTGAAAATAAGTGATTTTACGTGGGGAAATGCAGTATAACCAGTCTCACGATTTACCAGAATGTCTCCTTGCCTTCCGCTGTTTCTTCATTCTTACCACCAATGTTTTCGTTATTCGTCATGGTTTGATCTCAAAACATCACAATTTCATTACCAGCACCCAGTGAGAGAAAAGTTACCCATTGCAAAGAGTTTACAGCTTGGGTCTGGACTAAGATTAAAACCATTGATTCGTACGAACTTATGAAGAGCGACCTGTAAGGTAAATAGTGTGGGGTAAAGCGTAAGGATGATTACTTCAAGAAAAACAGAAGGTTAGGGTTACGTAATGGCTAAGCATTAAATAATTCGTTTTAATGGATATTTAGGCGAAGTATTTTCGGCAGAAGTACCTCCATATAAAATTTTTCTAATTGTTGTTCCATTTGGTGTTTCCAAAAGAGATCATTTCTATTAATACGCTCAATGTAAATGCCTAATGGGCTCCAAACGATAAAGTCGCAGTACGTTTTGTCACAAAGGTGTAACTGTCCCTGTATTTGGTAATGATACTGATGCTTTTGCTTTAGCGTGACATTCTCCCCACTCTTTTGAAGAAAGTTTAGTTTCTTCTGCCCTGCCGCCTCCGATGGAGACAAATCCCTGCAGGTAATTGCACATTTCACTCCGATTATGCCGAAAAACTTATTTGTGTATTTTTCCATAACGTTAGCCAGAAAAAAAATTGTTTGAAACTCGTAAAATGTCATAAGGATAAGTGAAAATAGATTCTAACCTCTCTGTCTCATAATCAGCCTTTTCTGGCTTTTTTTGTGGAAAATGAAGATTGAATTCTCTTGCGCAGGAATCCAATTCCATAATCTCTCTGCGATAAATATGATGTTGTGAACATTCCACATCGCTGTTATAGTAATGGCAATTGCGATAAATATTATAATCTAGTCATTTAATTGAGAATTGGTCAAACTATCTATTATTTCTAAATCACAACAATGACTTCTCATAAAACAACATTCCTTATACGATTACGAATACGATTTCCCCTCACCGCCTCGTCCGTTCTCCCCTCGCCAGTTACTTTGTCTGATGGCGGGTGATACTCGCTCTTGTGAGTGCCCCTTCCGCGCTGCGGCAGTGAGAGAGCAGTTGGAGGTGGGGGTATAAGCGGCGGTGGTGGGGGCAGCCCGACATTGGCCGTGGACACGCGAGTGAAAAGACAGGAAACATGCGTTCGTATTTTCAAAACTATAGCTATATTTTTGTATATTAAGTACTGAAAATACTTCTGCTTCAAAGACGGAGAATGAACCTTAACCATCACTGCGTAATATTTTTGGTTTACGCAACAGAAACTGAACTAAAGCGTGCTGAAAAACGATGGAAAGCGTCGGTGGGCACACTATTTCTCCTCTAAATCAATGCAACAGCGTAATTTACAATGATAATGTCACGCAATGACTGCGAAGATCCATCCTTTTCTAAGATAAGAGAGAAAACTAGAAATGCCTCCGAGCTATAGTTTAGCTACGAAAATGTATTAAGAAATGGCCTGCAGGAACACTTTCAGCCAAGCTAGTGAGCCACCTTAACACGCTGAGCCTTTTGCATCAACACCCCTACCCAAAGATCCCGGTCAATTCATGTCCTGCTTCCGAACCAGCTGGGAACCAACTAACTCCCACCCCTGATGTCCTCCAGGGTGTATCATCCGATAACGCAAGGGAGAGATGAAAGCACCTCCGATTGGACTAGGAGTCTGACGAAGCTTTCTGCTCCCTCTCCAACAACGTGAATTAGGGTTTTTCATAGGATGGTTCTACTTATCATCTAGTCTTATGTGTATCTCTAACAAGTATTAGGCTACAAAAGCCTTACCAGATTCCTTGTCACTCCGGAGGATGGCAGCTTAGAAGATATCTTTTAGGATATTTTTCAATCGCTGGGTAGGAGAGAAAAGCAAAAGATGTATACTATTATACGACCTAAATATTTATGGGCTTATGAACGTTTTTTACCCATGATTATGCATGCACCCAGAACAAAACATCATAGAATTAATGTGACTAAGTGATCAAATGAACCAAGCAAACTCGTATTTTCTCTGATTTTCTTGGCTATTGGCAATGTAAGAAGGGAAGGGCAATGTTTAGTTACGAAGAAGATATCCTTCCTCAATGACTACATCGAAACGCTCAATGAGGACGGTAAATGAAACCTGATTCCTTCAATGATGACTATTGTCATCCTGAATAATGAGGGCGTGGAGTAAGGTTGGGTAATCAGTCTGAAATATGTAGGGAGAAAAATGCTTCCATGTGTGATATGCATGACTGAATTTAGCACCCGAACGCCAAGTATCTCTTTCAATGCCTGTGAAAACATTTTTGAGCACACCCGTGCAGTAAACGATTACTGTACTAGGAATACCCTTCATGGATTTATGTTTGGGGAAAATGGGTAGCAAAAAATGACAGGGATCATAAGAGGAAAACTGGTTGTATCAATTAGTTTCTCGCGGATAAGTATATCTGTACTTGACAAATTTAAGTTTTTTTTTACTTTTTGTTGGCATAGCCGAATGTATTTTTAGTCATATTGGTACCATACTTTACGTAGTACTTCACCTATGATTCAAATTCATCCTAATGCATAATGTGCATGCCAACAATGAATGAGTAGAAGCCTTTCTCTGGCAAGGAGCGTCTGAAAAACGCTGCCATGATCCATCATTATTTGTAAAAACGAGTAATTTTTTCATGTCAGGACTGAGATCCGAGGTTTGTAATTTCAAAATGTTATTTCATAATATCAAGTAATGTTACATGTATTTAGATACCCTTATGGTAGGGACTGAAAATTTTGCTTCGTAATATCACAATATCGTAATTTCGAGAATCTACAAATTTACAAATGGTATATCCCTTGTATTTTTTAAGCTGTATTACAAATACAATTGTATTACAAAAGTTTTTACGAAAACTATACAATTTATAACTGTACAAGAGATTTACAAGTTGTATACCAGCAGCTGTGCTGTCTGAAAAGTGGACATGAAACTTTACAATAAATGAACACCAGCTATCTATGGAATGAACTAAAATTGAAGTCAAGTATATCATTCCCCTGAAAGTTATTCATATCACAAATATGTTTTCAACTTAACTTGGAAGGCCTAACCTGTTTTGCAAGTTCTCCTCGTTCAGAATTTTGGGTCCCTTAATAAATGTGCTAATGAGATTACACTGTATTACAGATGGAATGCACAAAACATAAAGATCATTTCAATGTCTCCCTTCAGGACATACACTGAAAGAGGAATTAGCAGTGCAATAACCATTCCAACAAATAGCACTGAAACCCGATGACATTGAGACAAAGGACAGAAAACATTAATTCACACAACATTAAACATGTGCGTATGCACACATACACCCACTAGTATTCCTCAGGAGTATCCATTCCTATCAATTAGGAGATTAGACCTCATATGAGGATTGGAAGGTAGCTAAAAGGTAAAATTACCTGGCTGCAAAACGTAGAATTTCATATTTGGGTTCACTTGTGGTTGAGGAATGCATTCGTGTTCATGCCCCCAAATTACAAGATCCATCATTCTTGGCAGCATCTCTTCCTTAATGAAAGAATTGGGACTTGTACCTCGAATAACATGGTTTTGATGCAAGACCATGATATTAAACCATTCTTCTTGTTTGAATGAGGGGCGTAATACCTGCACCTAAAGAGATAAATAATATAAATGAAGAGGACAGTTGATTTCCACATAGCAACTTCAAGAGGGATAGTTCCTTCTTTGAATCAAATTAAACATGTACAACTACGGGTTAACAACCATATTAAGGGGTGTAACAAAATTATACTCCCAAGAAATAATAGAACTATTTTCTGTGATTTACACACTTTACACACTTTTTTACACAAAAATATGTTCACCATCAGCCTGCACTTAATCACCAAGAGTAGAGCTACCTCCTCACGAATCCCACTTTGCATTGCTATCCGAGCAGCACATCTACTTTCATCACAGACTGTATGGCGAAGTAATCTAAAGGTGTGCTCTCCATCATCAGGGTTGATAAACATTGCCAGTTTTGATTTTCCCTGACTTTTAAAAAATCACCTCATTTGAAAACTAAAGAAATAATGAGAGTTAAGTTAAAAGTAGGCTTCTTCTATTACCTTCTTTTAAAGGACTAATGTGAAGTACAGGCACATCAGTTCTTGTACATAAAATGGAGCATGAATAAAGCATCACTTACTGATTTATCTTGATGGTAAATGTATAACAACTCTTGTATATTCGAGGGCAGTTTTTTTTCAACCTCCGATGGGTCATAATTAAGACAAATTGAATGTTAAAAAATGTTTTATCGCTAAAAGTTATGCACACTTATGGTTATTTTTTCGAAATAATCACCTTAAAGAATGAGGCATTTGTCGTACCTGAGGACAAGCTTTACAATACTCTCATACATAAAATGTTGCCGCCAATGAATTGAAATGAGTCTTGACGTTGTCTTTAAGCTCCTCATTAGTTTGGAAATGCTGCCCTCCTAGCCACTTCTTCAATTCAGGGAAAAGAAGGAAGTCATTCAGTGCTAGGTCGGGACTAAATGGCGGGTGATTGAAAATGTCCCATTGAAATTGCTCAAGGAGTCATTGGGTTGCACCAGCACTGTGAGGACGGGCATTGTCATGGAACAAAACAATTCCAGAAGTCAGCATGCCTATTCCTTTGTTTTGAATGGCTCTCCGCAAATGTCATAACGTTTAACAATAAACAGCTGCATTAATCGTTGTCCCCGGCTGCAAAAACTCCACAAGCAACACACTTTTTTGGTCCCAAAACACAGTAGCCATAATCTTTCGACTGTTCAAGATTTGTTTGAACTTTTTGGGTTTGTGTGGTGAATACGTGTGCATCCATTGTTGTGATTGTCACTTTGTTTAGGGTGTGTCATAATGAATCCATGTCTCATCTCCAGTCACAATTGATTTCAAAAAGTCTTCCCTGACAGCAGCATAATGGTCAAAGAACGACAAAGCTGAAGCCTTGAAGGCGAGCCTTGTGGTTGTCAGTCAACATTTTTGGGATCCAGAGAGCACATAGTTTTTTATAGCCTAATTGTTCCATTACGATAGAGTACTGGGAAGATCTTGAGACTTCCGAAAATTCCATCAACAAATGGTGAACCTATGGTTTTCTATAACCATTTCGTCAACTCATTGAACAAGTCTGTCAGTAGCGACAGACTTGTGTCCTTGATCCCCCTCATCATGCACATCAGTTTGGCCATCTTTAAATTATTGACACCATTAACCCACAACACCATCACTCATAAAGTTTTCTCCATACACTCAGCTCATTCTTTGATGAATTTCTGGAGCACTATTCCCTTCTGTTTGCAGGAAACAAATAAACACTTCGCAATTCGCACTTGGCAGGAGAATCAATTGAGGCAGCCATGTTTATGTGACTGCTACTCAGCACAAACTGACCACTTAAGCTTGGCAATGACAGAGCGTGTGGTACGGAAGATGCACAGTTGCCTAATTCACACACCACCCGCCTAGCGCTTGTGTGGCGTTTATGATGTGCAATCGGAGGTTGAAAAAAACACTACCCTCATAAAATAAAACATCAAATATAAAACATCAAATATAAACCACAAAAAACAATAGAGCACACAGTGGGCTTGTGATCCATGCTTCAAAACAAAACAGCTTATTGAATCATGCTCTGCAGAAAGGCAAGTTCTTCTTCAATGACCTGTGATTCAGAGTTTTTCTGCTAAAACCTTCATCTTCTTGTATCTCAATTGTTTCATTTCATCTAAAATATAATGTTTTTACCACAGAAATGGCCTTTCTTCCTTTTTCCTTCACCCTCCCTTCAACTCTTCATGGTACCTATCTCTTGCACTTCTATCTTTATTTACCATTGACTTTATGATCTTCAGATTTAGTAAACCACCAGCGGCCATTATTCCATCAAAAACTTAGAGGAGAGCCCAATAGATTTTCACCAATTATTTTCTTAGTGATAGAGAAACCTCTCTCTCAGGGTGTCCACTAAAGTTAAAATATAAAATTCAAGCATAATTCAAGGTTTTCAAGGCTAAATTTATAAAAATTTCCAGGCTAACATATCGCGGTTCTTGTATGAGTCAAAAGTGATGTTTTTCAAGTTCAATGTAGAATATGGATTTTTTGTAGTTCAACCCATAGCATAATATAGATAAAGTAATTAAATAAGAAATAATTGATAAATTAAAGTAATTAAATATGTAGTTTTATTGGTAGTAAGAGACTCTTTGTTGGGTGGGAAAGATAAACTACTTTTTGATTGAACATCCTCTTTCTAAATTAGCATTTCCATGAGAAATTACAAATTCTTCTACAAGAGGAACTTAAAAAACCCACTGGCTAAAGTATTCAGCATTCAACCACTGTTCTTGGAATGATGATTTTCTACGTTAATATTTTTTACCATGCTTTTCTATTTAAGTCTCAAAGCCTCAATTTTCTGTTCACTCAGAATCAGAATGTAACATTTTTGTACCGGTAGACTATATAGAAAAAAGTGAAATCATAACAGTCTTTAGTATCCTACACCATTTTTCTCTACCAAAATTATTGTAATAAAAATCCTAATTAAAGTAAGCGCATCCTGAATATATCTAACAAACATCAGCAATTAGATTTCTCAAAAAATTATAGAAAAGTTTGTAAAAAATACATTGCAAAGCCTACCAGAAAGCCAACTTACATTGTACTTACAGTAAAGTACCCGATCACATCAAATGTGCAGTTAAAAGAAACATTATAAGTTCATTTTCATTAATAAAGGAATTATTTTCCAATTATTAATCAAATCCTTGAATGCTTTAAAATTCTTTCTTAGAAACAAAAAAAAAATTTAATTCGGCCAAGAGATTCCATTTACGGAATATCCAGGGATTCCATTTTTAAGACGAAACAATTATTATAGAATATTTAAAGCTCCTAAACTAGTAATTTTGCAATGGCTTATAAACAATAACCTTTGAAATGAAATTTGAGAATTTTCTACTCCTAAGAAGAGGTGGTGTCGGATTTTCTCTCCATTGGCCTGGGTTTGCAAGAAAAAAGTAGAATGACATGTGGAAAGAATGTATTCTCCTAAATCAGGTAAGCCGACAATAGCAGAGTGGGGTAGTGGACTGCAGGTAATGAAGTTCGATTCTTATCGCTGTTTAAAATTTTTCTTTCAGCCATTGAATCAAAAAAAAATCATCCTTCATTTCCAACCTTTTTGTGTGGATACTGACTTTTTTGTACTTCTATCGTTTAAACTACCTACATTTACAAATGCGTCAGTCAAAAATACATTATAAAGTTAACATAATGATTACACGATTTAATTCTGTAATAAAAAATTTTTCCAATCCTTTCACTAACGCCAAATTTTATTATTTTTTTATTTATAAATTCACATGAAATATCTGATAATCTACTTTTTTAAGTGCCTACTTGCATTACCCTAGGAATACAGCATAGCCTGTATTCCTAGGCAGTGTTAAGGATCGAACTCGCGACCTGCAGTACACTAGTCCTCATTTTTAACAACTACGCTATCATAGGTTCACGGGAATCTGGCGAATGTAGGCGACCCGCGTGACATTCGGCTTTATTTTTTTTCTCGTGCATCCGGGCCTATGGAGAAAAAAGCCACTACGAGTATTTTTTTATTTTGTTTTTGTTGCACGGAAAAAATCTTCTCATTTCGTGACCATGTTACACAACCTCTCCTTGTCAGTATCTACCATTGTACATTCCATTCGCGGGGCGCATCGATCACTAAGCCGAGAAATTTAAAATTTCCGATCCGGATCTGAATTTTTACTCTCTTCAGATATGATTTCAGTAGCGAATGAAATGAAAGACCCGAGGATCAAACCCGACCATCCTTAATTTATTAATGGTACATTTGTAAATCTAATTTAAACAACAAAAGTATTATAAAGTGAGTATTCAGATGTAATGGTTTGAAATTGAAGATGATAACATTTTCGATGCAATGACTGAAAGAAAAATTAAACTGCGATACGGGTCGAACTTCGCACAGTAAACTAGCTCTCGTTGTCCGGCTGATCCCGGCGAATGTAGGCTACCCGCGTGACATCCTACGTAATTTTTCCCGCGATACCGGGGTAATGGGGAAATGTCATATTTCTTTATTTTACTTCTAGTTGCACGGGAACATTTTCATCTAATTTCGTGACCTGAGTTACACATCCTCTTCTTGTCAATATCTACCGCATCTACATTCCATTCACGGGGCACTTCGATCGCTAAGCCGCGAAAATTTAAAATCCAATCCGGACCCGATTTTATACAGTGCCTTTGGATCCGAATCCGGAACCGAGTAAAATGAAAGATCCGTGGATCTTTGGATCCGATCCGGCCATCACTACACGTTAGGCATGTTTGCGTATCATGGGCTTAGTCCGATGTGCAATGAATGAGAACAAAGGGCCCTTGACGTGACGCTGAAGGCATCCGTTCGACAGTCGAACGTCTCCGATCCATACAGCGCTGACGATACATTGAGCCTAACTACTTTTCCGTCGTTTATTTATTCATTCATACCAACGGAAAGTCCATATCTTAAAGTCATCGTTATTTATCCTATTTATAAAATAAGGATTTTTTGTCTTGAATTAAGAATTTTTAAAATTCCCGACTCAGACCAGAAAATCACGAATAATCCACGAACAATTCCCTGCATTGAAAATTCACGAATAATTCCCGATTTTCCAGGTTTTCCCGGTCAGTGGACACCCTGTCTCTACATAAGCATTTCTATGACTTAAAATTAGCACTTTACGGAGGAATTTATACAGCTTTGCAAACTTATATTCACTGGATAAACAATTCCGCCACAAATGGTCGATTTGGGTTTCCAACCTCTTGAACTGTTGTAAGACATTTATCGTACCCTGTGAATCAAACATCTGCTTAAATTCTCTTTCCACAACATGGCAGGAGAAATCCAGTTTCTTTCAGAAAATATCTTAAGAGCAATGCACAACATGTGTTTAGTTGTTTTTGGATTAGCTACGGTAATAGCTGGGTCACAGAAAGTTATTCCTTGAAAAAGACACATTATAGGATGTAGGACAAAGCGATGTTATAGAAGATTTTTCTAAAATCTTTGTCATGACACGTTTTAGAATACCAACACGATCCTCTCTAAATTCCTGAATTTGGTTTGGTGACACTTTCACCATCCTGAGTTCAGATTTGACAGCACGTCCCAAGTTCACATATTTTGACAAAATTAAGTTCCTGTTATTATTTGGGTCAATCTTGTTAAAAGTGCATTTTTCCAACACTTCAGGCTCCACCAGTACGTGCCTTAAATCAGATAAAGAGGTCAGAAATGGTCATGTGTAGGAATGAAACCAGTGGATGAGGCTAGAAATGGAGATTATAGAGGCTAGAAACATTATTAGCTAGAAATGGCTCCAAAAACTTTGCAACATGTGATAAAAAGGCCAGTTTTGGTCGCATGAGCCTGTCCTCTATCCCCTTAACTATGATTTTGAAACTATGGGATAAAGTCTAAACGCTGTCTCTATCGAAACCTTGAAGAAAATTCAAAATTTTTATGTCATAATCACTCTGGTAGCCATAGGAGAATTGCTCACCCACCTAATAGGACAGAACTTGTGGAAAATAAGTCCGATCCTGAATATGCAATGTAGTTACTGCACCGGGCAGGTATATCCTTGAATAAATTATACTGTTCTGAAAAATTGCACAACTACGAATACAACCAGAACCCCTGAAGTCCGTGACTTATTTTTGAGCTCTGAAGCCCCCAGCAGAATCTAGAATGAGGCCCCCAATGTTATGCCTTGGAATGTTATTTCTTCCAACTTGGCAGCTTGACATAGAGTTTTCCTTGCTTATAAAGACAATACATGAGTACAAATATCTATGACTATTTATACTCTGCTAGTAGGCACCAGGTTACTTACAACTACATTTACGTTAAAAGCATGCTTCCTTGAGTGACTCTTGCGAGGCCCCCATCGGCCACTGGATACGCCATATGGTAAATACGGCCCAGCCGGAAGCCTGTCTTAAATTCATTGGTATTCTGACACTGTATCCCCATCTCCTTACCCTGCTATTCACACCTCAGCATGCTGAAGTATAGCATCCGTAGTGCAGTTGTACAAGTCACATGCCGAATCGGTGTCGAAGGTGGGGAATTTTTCCTGACCAACAATAAAATTCTCTGACTTCCAGACCAATTTTTCAGTTCCCTGACTTTCAAGATGCGTACCAACCCTGATCATCCTTTGTTTCGGGTATTTTACATTGGGTAACTTTTATAAAGTTACTATTTTTAAAATTAACAATGCCATTTTCTTCCTATTAACTATTAGCATTGAAAGATGTTAAATACTATTTCTTCTACACATAAATCACTTCAGAATTAACTACATATGTGGCATATATCCTTAATGGAAGGAAAAAACAACTTAGTTAATTACACTCAGATTTATTCTTTGTAGAGATATATGTATACTACCTGCAAATACTCAAATACAGTAGAAGCCTGTTATAGTAGGTACGGCATAAAGCAAGAATCTCACAATAACAAGTGATTGGCAATGTACCATCGAAAGGCCCATGATTAACACGTAAAAGAAAACTGATATAGTGAGGCTCAGAAGCCCGGCTACGGTGTACACTCGGTATTACGAGTGATATTTCTTGAGGGTGATGTACAGCAAAGTACAAATTAACGCATGGTATTTATCTGTTGTAGCATTATTAGTCAACTACAAATTAGAATACATGATTTGCGCCATCTCTACATTATTTAAAGTCCAATCAAGTCCACACACTGATGATTTACAGCCAGCCCTGGAGTACCTTGCATATGCTCGCACTTTTTAGTTGTTCTTTCGTCAAGCCAAGTTCACATAGGAGGCATAGGAGCAGAATGGACGGAAGATGGACAAGCAAAAAAGCATCTAGCCAACCACATGACAGCGGAGAGCAGTGGTGTGGGTAAGAGGTGGAGTTCAGCCTGCCTGTCTTTGTTTGCCAGTGCGGGAGTAGTTGATGGACGAGTAATGGATTAACTCGGTGAGAATGAAGGTGACTACGAAATTAGTTCTCTTCTGGAAGAAGAAAGTGCCTATGCCGAGTACAGCAGAAGCACAGTCAACTCTTAGAATAATTTGTGCTGTTTACCGGGCCAGTGATGCTTCCACCGACAACTTTAGCAAATTTAGTGAAGTAAAAGGGTCTGTACTTTCGGCAGCTGCCAGTAGACTGAAGCAGACGATGCTTGAATCATTTTTCAGCCGGGAATAGAAATTGAAAATGCAGTGCTGTTAACGTGAAGCGTGTGTGATACTAAAGTTCCGACACTTGTTTTGTTATGCTTTTCATCCTCGCGACGCACTCATCAAAGTTTGCAATTGCCAAAGAATTATTTATTTCCTTATAATTTTATGATTCATCCTGGTTTCAATTATTTTTCCTGTTAGAAGAAGTAATGGGAATACTTATATTTTCTGGTACATGCGTTAATTTGTGAATATTTTTCAATGCTTTCGTAAGTATTGCCAGGGCCAATGTTATTTGAATAATTATAACTTATCCCATTCAACAAATTTTTATTTTATAATTCCTGACTTCACGGATGCTTACAATTTGGAGTGAATGCACCAATAATTCTCAGCAATAGTATTTCACAGAAGTTACCTCCATTCACTCTAGATTCTCCAGATGGCAGCTCTAGTACAACACATGATGTGCAGCACAACCAACAGAGGCATTTGCTTGTGTAAATAAATACTCGCTGCAACTAATTTTTGAGAGATAACTGAATGTGAATTTTAGGAATGGCTAGGAATAAGTAATTATGCAAGAAACATTTTCAACCGCTGGAAAATGCCATTACGGTAACGTCCCTAACCAATGGACATACTGGTGAATACTCGAAGACTTCAGCAAAGCATAAATTAATGTTTTGGAAGATTTAATTCGCAAAATCATCGATAAAAATGCAATTGTGCACGAAAAAGGTTCTTCTACCTGTTTCCAATAGCATTGTAGCAAAAGAAAAGCGGAAATTAAGAACAACTCTGGGAATATAGAGGCTTAACCCATCACCTTTGGATATAATGAGCACTCTATATAGCGAGCGATTTCCCCGCTATTGGGAGCACTTGTTACACCAAGCTTACACTGTACCTCAATACCGGATAATAATGATACCGATGGAGTACTAAACTCACTGCGCTCTCCAAACATCACACAAATAAGAGGCCAGTATTAGATACAGCACTCTAGTGACCACAACAACCTGATCTCATTCATAAATACATTGTCCCTACCAAATTCTTCTTATCTTATGCCTTCTCCCATGTCATCCAAAAGTTCTCTTCTTTTCCTCCCTTTCCCAATATTCTCCTCTTTATTGCAGCCTTCAATCAGACCAAATCAATTAACATTGCAGTCTACTAACAGCAGATCAATTACATGAGAGACTCTGGGTTTATCTATATAAATATATTTATCAACGTACCTTATTCCTCTCCATAAGCCTTGAAAGTCGCTCATCTTTTATAGATCCCAATCCATAGAGAGCTAAATATGTTGAGCCTTTACGCATCAAAAGAGGAGACACATCAAGTTTCTCCAAATTCCCATGCCATCCAAAGTAATTCACCAATCCTGTTGCACTTAGGAGATGCATAGCTGATATATGCCAGTTCACTGAAATCAGAAGCAAAAGTCGGTTAATTATCAATTAATAATTATGCACATATACTTATGGTCCATCCATGTCCCCATGCTCATTCACATTCTTCGGGGCAAATATTATTCAAATTATTGGAAATCACAATGCTCCCATTCCTCTTTATTTTGAACTGTTCAGTTCTCACTGCATGTGCTACATTAATCAGACAGCAGCCCAACTTGTTCTCACCAATACTGAGTTCCACCATTAAAACAACAGTCAAAAAATGGACATCTGTATCATGGGTTACAATTTTTTTCAAATCCACCTACAATGTCCCTCATTTCATTATATAGAATTCCTCCAAATATAAAAAGTATAACATCAAGTAATCAGATTAAGCAGGCCTTTATGACATTTATGATAGATAAATCATTCATTCTTTTTTAGATGGCTCTTAGAAACCTGTTCACAATTATGCTTTCTTTTTTTTTTGTTATGTATGTTTCTTGCTTTTGCCTTCAGTATTTTTTGTTTTTTGGTTTAAGTGTTATAAATGGATTAATTTTAGTTTAAATTCCTCTATTGGTGAGCACCATGGCAAACATAAGTAATTATACTAGATTGTATTAGATGAAAAGTTAATTTTTGGGTACAGTGGAAGCCACATATAACGAGTACGGCATATTACTAGAACCTCATAATAGCAAGGGATGGCCTAGGAGCCATTTATTGCCCTTCGATTTGCATGTAAAATAAATCAGCAATAACAAGTTGCTTTCACAGGGATCATTAGATATTGCCAGTAATAAACAACACATTGTATGAGCACAACCACGTGCTTGTGGCGTCTCTCCTTTGCATGATAATGTGAAATTTTTCCACCTAATAGTCAGGTGTACAATTACAACATTCCAGGCATGCCCAAATGAGTACCTAAGGATTCTAGATCGTTCATGGACTTTACATTACATTCTTATTATTATCCCACTTCTGTTACTGGTTCACTCCCAGAGCAATCTTCATGGCAGGGAAAGAATAGTCATTACCTCAGAAAACAAACCTTCGTTGAATTTATAAATACAAAAGTGGTGAGGCAGGAGGTAATTATTATCAAACACATGCCAAAGCTAACATGACCATTTTTCAGGTTTCTGAAGTTTTTGCCAATAATCGTCGATCGTGTAGCTACATTACTTGCTGTCATCATGTATTTGGAACTCAAGAAAGCACAGTAAGGCCCAGTGTCCTAAGTGACATAAGTCAACATCTTATATGTATTACAATACTAACATATAACATGGCATTTAATGACACTGACAGTAAATAAAACCACAGGTCAATGAAGTATGCAAAAATATCATTTTTAGTAGCTATCTTAATGTAATCTTCTGGCTATTCACTCAAAACACACACAAAATTAGTTAAATTAGCACTAATGTCATTGGAATTGGCTGTGGAATGATTGCCTATACATCTTCAGTAATAACAAGAGTTCACTACAGCAAGTGATTTTCTGCCCCCAAGAGCTCTCATTGCCTGAATAGAGCTTCTACTGTACTTCACCAATTACTTATTGCTGATAATAGCCAGGATGCATTAAGGTTTTGTCTTAAAACTACAACATACTGAAAAAAATATAATTCACATTATGTAAGAGATGATTTTAAAACAAAACTAACATTACCAAATAGGTGCAAGAGAATGAGGTACTAAAATCTTGTATTCTGAAGAAGTATTCTTCCCACTGATTCTTCATAGCAACTACCCAGACAGCATAGCCACTGGTACACAAATTTTAATTCCCTTGTACAGTTACTAATTGCATAGTTTTGGTAAAAAAATTTGTAATACAATTGTATTACAGGACATTTCATACAAAGCAATCGTAATACTATTGTATTGCAGCATCAAAAATACAAGGAATATATAAATTTGTAAAACGGAAAATAATACAAACGTCTTGTGCACACGCATACGAATATGCCTATATGGCCAATGGTATAATGATTGTAAAACAGCATAAAATACCAAGAATATACAATTCGTAAAGTTTTTGTATTACAGAAAATAACCCATAAGTATTGTTCACGTGCATGCCAAGGCTTGGTTTGTTTCTTTAGCGCAGGATGCTGCTAGTATCGCCAATTTATATTTGTTTATTATGAATCCGCCGACCCTCAGATAGCAATGTTAGTAAGCTTTCAATGGTGTGCGTACTTTATTCCTAAACGAGTTATACTGTTTGTGAGAGGTAATGGCAAGTGTAAAAAGTGTAAATGCTTTTGAGCATAATTGTTATGATTTAGATCTTGGTAAGAGTATGATGTATTTTTCCTTAATGCCTCTGTACGTAATAATTTTAAGTGTCCTGATTTGTGGAGCGTAGTTGGATACAAGTTCAGTCATGGTATATAGGTCCTGGTTACATGATGTATAAACCCATGTGATTCCATGTTCGTGTGGATGGACGAAATTATAACTGGTTCTATAGCATTGACGAGCACCCATCATTCATAGAAAATGACGTATGGTTTCACGATGATATTTAGATGGGACGGATGAGGCATGCTTTAGTACATGAACTTGCACAGTTTATGCAATATGTGACCAGACCTATGAATTGCGCACCCTTTAACTGCGAACCCGGTAAAAACCCGGTGCATGAGCGGTCCCAATTGTGTTTACTTTTCATGCCTTCACTCCTCCACGGGATAACTGAATTCACGTATCTTTAAAAAATGCCCGAGTTATAAAGATAAAAGTTATGTGTAGCACTTGTACATTTTCCAGTGAGCTCGTTAATGTACTTGATTATTTCCTTGAGAATTTCGTTGGTATTTTTAAATCGATAGTTTTGCATGTGGTTGCTATGTATATTATTTATTTAGTGGAAGTTCACGATAAGAAGAGGCATTGAGGGGATACCCATTTTGTTGTACGTAATAATAACTATGTTTGACCACAGTTCTCTTTTGAATAAAAGAAATTTAATGAAACAGAGTTAATACTTTGATTTTTACTTGAAATTCCTGTATTTTCTACTTAATTACAGGGGTAATACGAAATATTGTTTTTTGTAAAACAATTGTATTTTGTCACTAATATACAACCATTATAAAATTTGTAAAATGATTGTAAACTGAACCTATACATTATTATATTAACTTATAAGTTACAAACATAATACAATTTGTAAATCCCTTGTATTTGCCTCTGTAATACAACTGTAATACAGTGGTATTAGAGGACATTTGACTGTGTATTACAGCTGTAATACAATTGTAATACAAATATCCCTCTTTTGTAATATGATTGTAATACAATTTTAATACGGTAATAATACCAAATCTGAGCTGTCTGGGTATGAAACCAAAACCCTGAATTTCACGCCAATGGATTTAATTGATCCACAATAAATTTAACATATTTCCAATTTGAATGAAGGATAATGAATGAGTGTTTTTGATGAAAATCAAGTTTGATTAAGCCCGTTTCACACGATACTTGATCCAGTACAAAGTATAGTAAAATCGCTAGTATGCTAGCTTTCCATTATCGTGTGAATAGAACCAGTATACTGGCTGGCAAGCATGCTAGCTAGTATACTCACTGAGCTACTGGGTTTCAACTTGATGCGGTACTAGATTTCTAGTAGGACCTAGTAGACCAGTAGCCATCAACCAATCAAGTCATGTCACAGATGCTGTGCGAACTTCTCTTTTTTTAATTAGCATAGAATCATATGGAATAACCTATTCATAGCTAGCACAAGGTCGATGATCATGTGAAACCTTCCAGGACAGTTCCAATCATACTAGATTCCGTCCTCAATATCAAGTAGCGGCTAGCACACTAGGTCTTGTGCTGGATCAAGTATCGTGTGAAACGGGCTTTAAGAACCATATACTATACATAGTTTCTTGCCGCAGCTTGTTACTCAGTTTTTTTTACTCTCTCCTGTCATTCATATCAATCTTTCCTCCATCTTCCACTTTTAGAGTGAAAAACTTTTGTCAGATGGCGAGTGGACATAATGCCTGATAGGGTCGGCAGTCCAATCCTTTTTGTTGTCAACGGCAGAGACTGCATACAGTCAATTATATTGTGTTTAGTTTTGGCTTTACTATCCCTTGAGTGGTATCAATTAGATTCATAAACAAGAATTGGAAATATTACAAATATAATTTCCAATTTAGGTAGCTGATAATGCTCATCAAATAAGATGAAATTTTATGAAGACTTACAAAAAGATTAAGGATAAAAATTGAACATGATAAGAAATATTTATATGAAAACCTCACATGAATTAGCACAAAAAAATGCAGCCAAAGCCTCAATCTAAAACACTCATCGCAGTACGGCGTCTAGCAAAAAATAGCATGTCCACTTTTTCATACATATATTTTTCAACCACACAAATGCCAATTTAAAGATTGTTTTCAATGTCAGATGATTTCTGAATCGCAAAGCAGCCGTGGCCTACTAAAATGATTTTCAACCCTCACGAATATATTCCTTTGCCCAGTACCCGTATGGAGAAAACTGCTGAATTCCTTATTGCTCGTAAAGTAGCGGAGGTCTCTCCACCCTCGCTCAAAACAACCTCTTTGCCACCTTCCAAAAGTATGGTATGGGGGAGCAGCATTGCAATATCATGACCACTGGCAGGGTTTTCAACTCTGTTGCAGCCATTCCGTGCGAAAGTGGTAAGATTTTTTTGACCGGGACTGCAGTAGGTACATGAAATATGAGCTCACAAAGGGTATAGTTTTCAGAATGGAAGATTTCTCCCAAAATCATAGTAATAAACAAATTCATAGAAATCCCACTCCAAAAGCATTTAGTCAGTATCAAGTACGATGTTAACTCAAAAGCACAATTTAATCACAAGATCGACACTGCTAGCATTCTTGATGACAACAGTTTGATGGGCATAGTAGCTTCTTCAAGTCTAGACTTGAAAAAGCTGACTGGAGCATCCTAAAAAGGATGTTCCAGCCACCAAGAATGAAAACCTGGAATAAAAACCACAATACCTCAAGTATAATTCTTAATACCCTCCCTAGAACCCCACCAACACACTAACGTTAGAAAAACGTCAGTATAACGTTTTTTGGTTAGTGCACGCCACTTTCGTTAGATTTCCTAACCACCCTAACGGCCAAGTTCTACAGCCGCGTCAAGTGGTTTGAGAAAAACGCTAAAGTAACGTTCGCCGCGAACCTCTTGTCTAGTCGAGGAGGGGGCCGGGTCCGAGCGTCGCAGCACTCCGTCAAACTTCGGTAACCTTCGGGAGTCATCAACACATTGCTGATGCTTTGCCAATGCCTCCTTTGATAAAATTATTATATTAGTATTAAAGGATTATTATTATACTAGTATTAAAAGAGGCTATGACTACAATCGATGTCTTGCAAACAAGATCGACTTCGACCACCTGGAAATTCAAAATGGCAGTTGTCGATAAGCCGGAAACATAAGAAAGAACTATCTCCTCTAATATTTACGTTTTCTTGTAATTTGTGATCATAGAAGCTTACATTTAAATTCTAATGGACAATTAAGTTACGGTGAGTACCTAGATGATTGTTATGACAAGTGGTTGCGTTGAATATTATTTATGAATTTGTCAGTTTTCATCTGCCTTCCATGCTGACTTTTTGAATTGCTGCAACAGGAATTGAGTCTATTTATCATTTTTCAGGCACATAAAGTCATTAACAAGTTGGGACGTTAGCAGTGAGCCAACGACAATTCAGATCATCATTCAACTACTTGACAAACGTGGAAATGTTTTGTGTGTGTTATGACAGTGCAGTGATTGACTTTGGATGATATTTGAATGAACCACCTGTTGGAAAAATATAGTTTCAATTTTTTGAAGAGCGTTTTTAAAAGACAGCTCGTTGTTATACACACAGATCAACCATTTAAAATTAAATGTTACGGAAAAATCAAGCTTGATCGCAAATTTTTATTCACATGCCATGTAGTTTGATATTGGTGATTATCCCACTGGCTGTTCTGGAGATTATGCCTAAGTATTTGAATCTTATGTGTTACAAAGGCAAGTGAATTCAATGGTTGAAAATGGAAATAGTGTCAATAAATGAAATTTATTTTACTAACAAACAGTCGTTTTTTTTTACAATTGTCTTAACTCGCATAAATGTGTTATTGAAGTTGTGAATTCGCTATGTGACATCAAGAATCGGCAAACGTGCACGAATTTAGCACGATCTAAGTCTGTGTATAGTTAACGTGTGCCAAATTATTCCGAATCAAATTACGTTATCTGCTCTATCCGAACCGATGTCGGCTAGTTCCTCAACTTTTTCAGTGCTTATTCTGCAAATAAATATGTTCTTAGTTTGCTTTAAATTGTTTGACAAAGATCCTAATGGACGGGGGTCCATTAGGATCTTTGTCGGGGTCCGGGGGAATGGAATGGAAGGGAGTTACATTCTCGTTTTATGTTGTCGTTATTTTAACGTTATCCCCAAACGGTTTGCTCTGAACGTAAAAAAAAACGTTCGGATGGTTGGACATTACAACGTGTTTCAAACCACGTTCGTTCGAACGTTATACTAGCGTAATTCTAACGTTTTTGTGTTGGTGGGGAAGCGTTCATACCCACCCAATCATGCTCACTTTCTGCACCATTAAGACCTGATGTATTGTAGAAGAATTAGAAATATTACCTGATGGATCATCATGATTTCCATGAATTGAAAACACCGGCATAGCTATATTCAAATTGGGGTCTTCATAGTTTACATTTGGGAAAGGGCAATGTCCAAAGTTCACAGACTGGTCACTTATGAACTGAAATGGTACAGGCCTAGAAGAATGAAATTTGGAATTAAAGCCATAGACCAACGAAATACTATGGTGGACCAAATTTTCAGTTAGAAATAGCATGACACAAACTAGGTTCTACGGGCTTAGAACGTGGAAAGTACAGCCAAAGAATGCTTATCAGCTTCTTAGTGGCCAACATACAGCATGACAAGACTCACTTCCACACCCTTTACCTCATCTTAACACATTACGGGGTGGATAAAAATAAGACTTACTTGTCACCCATACAATAGCGCCGCATCAGGGAAATGCATCTGTAGAGACAACGCTGCGACGGTTTATTTTCGTGAAAAAGATCTCCACCTAGCAGAATCATATCTACCTTCCTTTCCTTAGCAGTGGCTAAAATTTCTTCAAAAGCTATAAAGCTGTCATCCCCTAAAAGATAATCACATATCACCAGGCATTACTCCGACGCACAGAAATCTAACAAACAATTTTAGATTCATAAAACACGTACCTCTGACTGAATCCTTTTCAGCATATCCCAAATGAATATCAGTAGCAACCAGGATGTCAAATGTGTCTTCATCTCCAAGTTCTACAGCATTTGCTTCCATTCCAGCTTATGCGAAGTAGATCTAACAGATTAAATATTAATATTTTCAAGATCACGGTAACAATGCAAAAGTCACAAGGAGCCAGTATTGAATGATAACTTAAGTCTAGCACCTCATGCATGACGGCATAATTAATTAGGCAACATCTAACAACTATACAAGCAATGTTAAAATATTTCTTCACCGAATACCCGACTTACTTGTTATGATTCCGATAAACAAAATCAACCTCACTTGCTATGACTCCGATAAACAAGCCGTGACTCTCCTCACACGGTGCCGATAGCAATGGTGTTCCCGGGCTTAAGTTTAGTCTGGCGCTTTTCGTTGTTCATCTATTACACACAAAAATTTGTGGAACTTGAGGTGGGTGAAAGATTTTTATTGACCTATATTTATATTATTGGAAACGTAGTCAGTGTGCCCACTTTGAAGTGTAGTTATTGTATGTGTTAAAAAAAGGGAGAAAGAAGGCTTGTAATGCTGGCAAGATTATGAGTTCCTCACATACGAAGGTTAGTAATTCATCAGAAGATGATGATCCAGTGGATGTTATGTTAAAAAAAACTGGTTGTATCGAGTTACACCACCGAGTACAGGTAGGTACCCAGATTAGCGCTCCCATTTGCAGATGTAATTCTTATTGATAGCATATGGTCTTCATTCTGATTGTCAGGAATGTTTTGCTGAGCACCACGATTGGAGAAAGTGTCAGAAGGAAGTCAAGGAGTTTAAACTTTGCATGAGTGTTTATTCCAAAGATAGGCCGTCAAGAAACTCATCCAGATATTAAGGATCCAGATAGCAATGTCTTTCCAGGACATAGACGAAAGGAGGGGCTATTTAAATGCATTCATTTGCTTTAGTGCGGGCTTAGCGTGTGGTTGGGTGATAAAAGGTGCCTCAAAACGTATGTTTCCGTTACGGAGACTGCTGAGCATGAAAGAGTAAGTTTCCATTATCACGTTTGCTTATTCCAATTAGCACATAACCGCATTGCTGTATGTTTTTATCACATCTTAACGCTTCTCTTTTGCTCGTATATTTTGGCTTTCACGCAGTTCCTTTGGTGCAGGCACCAGCATGTGTATACCAAAGATGGTAATGGTAGTTAGAAGTGACTTAGGAATGAGCAGTGGGAAAGTGGCTTCTCAATGTTCTCACGCTGCAGTAGCATGCTATGAACTTGTGCGAGGAACTGATATTGCTGAACAGTGGACTGCACAAGGTCAACCAAAGGTAGCATAACTCTTAAGATCGTAAATTTTTATTGACTAAGAGTCTTGTCAGTTGCAGTCTTTTTGTGATTAGGTGCATGAATACTTAAGGCTACAGTTTTCTTAGTTGTGAAAGCCATTATCTCATTAAGTGATTGTGTTTCTTATTAATATGAGTTGTATGTTCGCTATGCTCATTCTTAGTTTGTCTTAGTATGTTCTCATGATCAGCAACAACCTTTCTAGTTCATGACTTTGAATGTATGCCTTTCTTCGTAATAACATATGTATATCAAAATTTTCATAATTCTTGACGTAATTTCTTTCATACTATTCTGTCTTCATGCTCATCCACTCTTCCATCATAGTGATCTGCAGGCATGGATAAATTGTTAGATTTGATATAACATGTATGTTTTAAAATATCCCATATTCTGGGTCAATAACATGCCCTATCTTTTTCCTCATTGAGCTAATTTTTGTCTCCTATCAGTATTGTTCATTTCCTTAACATTATTTGCTAGCACAAAAATATTTACCATTGGTTATGTCTCTTTAATTGCTTTTTTCAGTCACAGACCTTAAAATTGGTATTTGTCCAAGATGAAGGGAATATATTTCCAGGGAAAAAAACCTGTTCACAGGTTCTTGTAGTGTCTGAGTACTTATTATAACAGGCTAAATACAAGTATGGCAGGCACATGATAAATGTCCTAGTTGAAATAATTTTGCTTTTTTTGATCTGAAAACTGAAATATCGTAGTGTTGAGAAGAATATTTTCATAATGTTGGCTAATTTTCAATGAATGCAAGGATAGAATTACAAATTGTTCCAAATTTTCCCTCTTATAAAAATAAAAAAAAACTTTGAAAGTAATAACTAGACTGACTTCAATAGATTCAGGCTAGATGTAGTGGAAGGTATCCATAAATGAAAAACTTTAAGCACTTTTCCACAGATTTAATAAGCAGACTACGCATTTCACCTCACAGTCATCATCATTTTTCATTTTTTTAGGCTAAATCAGATGGAAATTAGAAATAAAGGTATTCATTCATTCAATGTAAAAAACAAGCAAATTCCATTAAAACTAGGGATGTGTCGATTCTGGATACCACCGATTCTCATGGGTTGGTATCAGTATCGAGAATCGATCGCCTAAAGTCGATACCGATACCATTGATACTAGGGATGTTCACAAGGTCTCTTTATTCAGGGGCCATGGATGTTCGGATCGTATATTTTAAATTTTCACGGCATAGCAAAATTATTGAAAGCTAATTGAAGCATCCCATGAATGGAATATAGGTGCATTGGAATTCACAAGGGTTGTGTAAATATGGTCACAAAATTATATGAAAATTTTTCCTTGCAACTAGAAGCAAAATAAAGATCTATTTTTTTTCCCCATTATTGTGATAAAAAAAATAGGTATAATGCCACGTGGGTAGCCTAAATTTGCCGGGATAAGGCTAACCTTAAGAGCTCTTGCCCTAGAGGAAGTTCGATCCCCATCTCAGTTTTATATTTTCTCAGTCATTGCATCAAAAATTTTATCATTCAATTTAAAACCCTTACATCTAAAGACTCACTTTTTTATACTTTTATTGCTTAAATTCTATTTACGAATGTATCAATAAAAATTAGGGATGGTTGTGTCGGATCCAAAGACCCATGATTCATTTCATTCGCTACTGAAAATTCAATAGTTAAAATTCGTATCCGGATCGGAGATTTTGAAATTTCGCGGCCCAGTGATCGATGCGCCCTGCGAACGAAATACTGACGGTAGATACTGACAAGGAGAGGATTTGTAACTTGGGTCACGAAGTGAATTGAAATTACCTTTGTACCTTAATATACCTTATTGTCCTGAAAATACCTTTCTGGATAGAGGGTGATACAATATGGCATCACTAGGATCTTATATTTTGGAAAATAATTCAAATGTTAATAAAAATGAACTTAAAATAATGAATGTTTCTCTAAACTACACTCTTAAGAATAGTTCCACAGGTTTCAAAAATGTATGATTTGATGAGTATGTGATAAGGAAAGTGAACTTAGAAATGAAAGATAAATGTATAGGTCAATGGTATCAGTATTGAGAATCTATTTTTCAGGAATCTGAATCGGTATCGAGAATCGATAAATTTTGGTATCCACTAATCTCTAATTAAAACAAATGGCAATCCGAGAAATTTTCATTAAAACTCCAAGACTTCCGCTTCATGTTCTGAAATATCTTGTTCTGCATGAAAATGTATTGGTAAAGTATTGAAAAAAATATCTCAAATATACAGCCTTGGCTCAAGTATACAACCTACAAATGTGTACTTGTTCCAGGCTGAGAATTAAAGGTACGAACCGGATTAAATATACAGTGAAATCTGTTTCGGAAGCGGGAAAGGTGGCCACTGAATGGAGGTAAACCCCTTCCAATCCAATATTATACAACCCACATACTCCCTACTCCTTATTTATTTTGTGCGGGAAGGATGTTAATGGATTTCTAATACCATAGTCTCTCCTTACATGCCTAATTTCTGAAGGCTAGAGATTTTTCAAAAAATAATTGATAGAATACTACACCATCATCAACATTAAAATATGCATCACTACAATGGAAATATTCCAATATTGAGGCAATCCTCACAACAAATCACGTATATGTAGCAAAAGAAAATTGTGGCATTTCTTGAAACATGCCAACCACCCATTGCTTGTCACAAAGTATACTACCCTTAAATTTTCCACCACCTGCCGAGCCTTCTCCTGCAGCATTGGTGCACTCTCTGGTGACATTTAAGAAGGAGCACACTTAATCGACCTGAAAACAACATCATTCACTTCCAAAGCCTTTGACTCCCCCTTTCTTTTCAATCTAAACTTCTTATTTTCCTCCATATCTCTCAAATCTATTTTTACAATGGCATTGAGTTCAGTCATAATCCATTTAGCAAGGTTCAAAATTTTCTTAGCCAATATTCCCTTCTCGTTCTCCAAGATAACGCTCCTCCTCTCCTCAATATTTAGAACAACATGCTTTTCACTCATATTAGTCACCACGCTCACTAAATCAAAATACACAAATGCTCCTGCAGACTGCACGACACAGACTTATATTTGAAACTAAAATTTCTTGAATGCAGTTGACCCAGGCCTACAAATAATCTTAACACTCGCTGTGCTACCAAGAAGGTTTCCTTACATTTCAATATTCTTCCTCCACTGCGATATTGGACAACATCCGACACGTACATATTGTAAGGTACATTTCCTCATATCTCATTATGTGTTTTGGTGTAACAAGGTTAAAGGTCCTTCCTCTTTCCCACAAATAAAATGAGTTGGTGTTCTGCAGGTTGCATTAATACGGATGTTACATTGTAAAAAATATGGATTTATGGTTCCCTAGGACAAAGATTTCACACAGCGTGTCTGTCAATTTTCTATGCTAAATACCATCTCAGTCTACCAAATGGTCCTTTCCTGGGGGGCTAGTGACCATCTTTCGCTCGTTGGATGGAATGTAAGACATGATTCCCTTGGCAACTTTTATTAAGAGCAGGCTGATGTCGACACCAGATTTCTCTCTATCCTTCCTCCTGACCCTTCAATTCCCAAACTTCTACCTTTCCTCCCACTCTGAAGTGCCTTTAAGTGAGGGTACAGATTTAAAACCCTGATGATGATCATCTATAGGATTAGATTTGTACGGTCATTGGTATGAATGTAACAAAACTGGTCGCTGGCCACAGGGTAGTAACCACTTCCAGAAAAGTGAGTGGTAATTTAACTGTCAAGGGTAGATGGTCTGCTAACAGGGCCCTAGTGATAACTATGCATTTCATAGAATGTACAGTTTTAGGAATAGAAGAGAATAATTCCCCAAGTGTATTCCAAAATATGTTTGCGATAGAAATTGTTTGTGACTTGCTGTGTAAGGATCGGCCACTGGACAAAACAGTGTGACTGATGGCCGTAGACTTTGGTGGCCACTGAAAATAGGGGAAATTTACATTGGTTATGTGGGGAATATATTCGGTTCCAGGAAAAAGTGGCCACTTAATGAGGTGGCTCTGAATGGTGTTGGCAGTTTAGGCTTTAGGCTAGGCAGTTTAGTTTTCCCTGTATATAAATACAGTCAAGCCCACTTATATCAAACCCGTTTATGACAAAGTTCCGGCTATAATGAAAGAAGGCTATTCCATTTTTCACGTTTCTCTTCTCTCTTATTTTTTGGGAATAGGAATGATGATGTTTTTCCTGTAGTCCCAGGGTATTTTTCTGTTGAGTTCATATAGCAGATGGTTTTGTAAAGATGGGTTAATATCTTCTCTCCTGTATTTTCATTTAGTTCTGCGGGATTATCATCAATTCCAGAAACCCTATTCATGCGAATGTCCCTTACTGCTAAGTCAAATTCCGATCTTGATATTGATGCTCCCATGTCAACCTTTTTTACTTCGTTTTCCTCTTTGATCACTTGTATGCTGAGATTGTTTCCATTGTATAACTCTTACAGATATTCTTTCCATCTCTTCACTTTGTCTTCATTTTTATCCAAAATTCTATGCCCCTTGGCATTTCATCTTGTGCTCCGTTCCTTGAAGTGGTTTCTCACTATCTTGTAGTCAGCTTCCACCTTCCCAAGTGCAAGGTTGTTTTATCTTGGCATACATTTTTCATCCAAATTTCTCTAGCTTTCCTGGCTTTTATGACTTATTTCGTTTCTTATTCTTTTGAAGCAAAGCTGCCCTTCTTCCGTTTTTGCATTCTCATACTTTCTTCCTTCCTCAGTCAGATCTTAAGACTTCTTCCATGATCCATGGCTTCTTCGTGGCAGCTTTTCTTCTTCCAAGAATTTCTTTTGCAGCTTCCTGTTGTCAACATGTAATGTTTTCCCCATGCTCTTCCTCTGATTTCTGAGGCAGAAACTCTGCTATTCTGTCCCCACTGCTTTTTTAATTCCCACTGGTATTGAGCCTCCTTCACTTTTTTTACCTGCCAAATGCTCTTCTCTCTTTTCTTCAATTTCTTGGATTTTAGATGGCATTTCATCATCTCTAAATTATGGTCACTGTCAATGTGCGCTCCAGGGTAGATTTTGAGTCCTTCACCTGATTCCTAAAGCTCTGCTTCACTAACATGTATTCTATTTGAAATCTTCCCCTGTCTCCTGGCATTATCCATGTGTATCTTCTTCGGTTGTGATTTTTAAACAGTGTTGGTAACCACTAACTTATGTTGTGCACAGAACTCCAGTAGTCTTACTCCTCTTTCGTTTCAGTTTCCAATCCATATTTTCCAGTTATTCTACCACATTTACCTTTGCTGAAGACAGCATTCCAGTCTCCTAAAATAATTAGGTTTTCTTCTCCTCTTACCTGTTTTATAACTTCCATGATATCTTCATAGATGTCTTCCACTTCTTCATTTGTGAGCCGACGTAGGCATGTAACCTTGCACCACAATGGTATCTGTAGGCTTATTTTCAATTTTCACCATTATAATCCTCTCACTGTACTGCAGGAAGCTCTTCACACGCATCTCGTCGCTCTCTCAGAGTATTATCCCTATTACCATTTAATGATCCCATTGTATAATCCTGTAGCTTCCACTCCAAAAGTCTCCTTCTTTGGGCAACTTCTGATTCTTAATATGTTGAGGTCCATTCTTCACATTTCTACCTTCAGGTTCTCCTGTCTTCCAAAAGTCCTAAGTGAACTCACGTTCCTACCATAAAATGTTCTTCACATATGACAGATGTACTCTGTTGGGTAGACCATGCCCGGTGATCCAAATGGAGGACTATTTTACCACCAGAATATTTTACTTTTGATGGTTCCATCACGTCTTGATAAAAAGAAAAGAGTGAAGTAGCTGCGACTTCTCAGGATAATAATGTGGTGATTTCCCCTTACCTTCAACATCTCAGTACTACAGCCGTTAAAGTAAATGTTACCATGCCTGTAGTGAATTGAGTTTCGCTGTACCGACCACTGTGGTCTCCACCTTCACTCATGTGAAGAAGAGCTGTTTCCATCTCCTCCAGGTGATGGAATGCATAATTGTTAGTGGCCTCCCATTGCCAAGTCACTACATCTTCACAGGTTCTTTACTATTCAAAGGCCTACCTTATCCAAGGATAGACCATTACCCCCTCAGAATTCTATTTCATTTTTGTCCATGACTGCTTATTTGATGAGTAAACTTGCTTATCTCACTGCTAACCTGTGTATCTAGATCCACAGTAAAATGCACTTCGTACTTTTCCACAAGTTTATTGATGGAACAATGCATTTCAACACCTTGTGGTATCATCAGGTACATACTCGGTATGTACCTGGTGATGCTGTAAGGTGGTGGAATGCATTGTACCATCAATAAACTTGTGGAAAGGTACAAAGTGCATTTTACTATGGATATTACAGTAAAATCAAATTATGTAAAATCAAGATTGTGGCGTATGTATTTTGAAAAATATGCTAAGATTCTACAACGTATGAGAACACAATGACATTTAACTATTTTCATCACAAAGAGATCATTATTGCATACATATTACACTGTAGAAATTAAAACTATGTATTTTAATTACGGTGGAGAGATAATCAGATTTTAAATCAAAAGGTACAATAGAATTTCAGAACATAATCAAGGCTTTTTGGCAGCTCAGGCAAAAGTACAGATTTAGCATTTAAACATGTGTCAATCAAGTGTGCACATAATTAGAAAACCATGCCTGTGGAAAAGTATGAATTGAACTGAGAAAGAAAATTTGAAATTAAGGCAGTTTAAAAAAGTTATCCAAGATAATTAAATAGAAAAGTACACCACTCAATGAAAGTTAGCATAGCAAACAAATAAACTTCCTTGGCAAAATGAAAATGAAGAAAAACCCCTCTGAAAGTAAAATTTCATTTCCAGAACTACGTATTTTAAAAATATTTTGTGATGATTTTTTTGTGATGAACTTTTTACCATTCCATTTTTGAGTGGATTACTTTTTCATTTTTTCTTTAATTATCTTTAAAATCACCATCAACTTCATGAAGTAATGAGAAATGATGCAAGGTATTTAATGCCTGGAGGATGTCTCCTGTAATGAGAAGAGGGTCGTTATCACCTCAGCCCAGTGATCAAGGAAAGGGTCCAGCTTCCCTGACATGTGATACAAGACAGATGAGGAGTATATCTGTGCGATTCCTTGCCAAGAGTGAGTTCCGTATGGAGGAATACAAAGATATGCTCACGGTACTAATGACAAGGGAAGCATTTTTCACTGCAACGGCTTGAAAGGGTACTTAAAAACGGCGCAGGTAGAATCTACGATAACATCAATTGTAATTGTCATTTACTAAAAATCGTAATTTCTTTGTCTTGAATTACACTGTGTTTGCTATCATTTTTATATTCCTTGGTTCTTCAATTCAATTTATTTAAATTTTTGGCTAACCCAAACCATGTATCGAATTCCGCTTAAAGCTCTAGATTGGAAAAGTACAGACAACGCAACCTAAACATGAGGAAGGTACTGAGTAAACATGTTCATACTGGAAAATTTTTTTGCCAGGCATTTAAGCAAGTTTTAGCCACATAATGCAATCGGTTGTGATGTTTCATATAATACTACAATGTCACATATCTTCCCAATTTCCTCGGTTGTTGGCACCGGACGAGGACAAACATTGTCTATATGTACTTTATTCTGCTCAACAACGCATGCAAGTGTCAAGACACGCATGCTTACAGGCAACCCCAAAGCGAGTTTCATCTCGTCACTCAGAACAGCTGACAGGGTTGCTATCTCAAGCTCATAAAGCTGCTTTGCGTTCCAGGATTCCGGCACAAATATTATAGTGTAAACAAGTAAACACCTTAAACCTATAACTTTTCGTGCTGAAAGATGGAAAAATAAAATAATAATATATGTACCAATAAAATGCAATGCATTGATTCGTTGCAGTTGAATTTCATTGTGTTATGGCATTATATTGAAGATTTCCTTTAAAGATGGGCAGAATCTGCCAGATTTTAAGTTTTCTTAAGTTCTGTTGGTTCATTTTCTTTAAGGTTTGATGTGGACAAAATATGTGGGGATTTTAAAAAAATTCATGTTTCTGAGGATAAAAATATGATGATGGAGTTTTCAAACATCATCCATAACACTAAACTACAAGAAATGGAATTGGTAAATTTAGACGAAAGGATAAGTTAACGGCTACGATACTCGCACCACACAACATTTCATAGACGATGAAATCATTAAAACAATAAATCCGAGTGGGGTGGAAGATGATGAGCCTGAAATTGAAAGGAAGACCACTATTGATGATGGTCTTTAAAGATTCATCCAGTCCGGTCGCCCGCGACGTAGTGATGGGCGTCCGTACACACGACACCCATGCGTTGGCATCGTGTTGAATCAGCTGATAACAAATTAAGCGCGGTAGGAAATATGTTACACAAAGCACAGCATAAGAAATATAAAATTTTATGTACCCTTTTCCAATAATAATATGGTAGTTTTACATGTGCAGTAATAAGCACAATGCTTAGATTCCGTTATGTTCACTCACAGCGCAACTTCGATACTTACAAATAATAATATTGTGAATTAAGAAACCAATTCTTTCTGATTATTCTCAGTGACTCTCTTTAAAATAATGTTCAGTAAATGGCAAACGAATATATTTTGTTATAAATAATTGAATCATTTCAATGAAATCAGACGTCAAAAATAGACCAGTTGCTATGCATGACCCATAGCCTGGCAAAATCCCTAATCCGGCATCGCTTCAGTCCCGACTGTGCCGGATTAAAGATGCTCAACTGTAATGCTTCCATAAGAATACTACAGGAGTCAGCCGGGACCACTCATTCACTTGTGTAAAATCAAATATTATATAAAATCGGGTTACGTAAAATCGAGATTCTACTGTAGTAACTTCCACGAAGTGTAGCCTCAAACAGTCAGTTGTATATGTAGAGGTTGACCCACCATCCGCAACCCGGTGGATGAACTCGGTGGCTTTAAGCTTTGCCATGAGAGCTATCTTTTAAAAAATTTGTCCCCGAAACAAAAAACCCCAAATGTTGAAGCAATGATACCTATGGAACTTTTCTAGAAGAATTTTCTATCCATTTCTTGCTAAAAGGAAGGGATCTGTTTTCCGTAAGTTGCACAAGTTTGTATCCCTACCCGTTTCCTTTCCAATCACATCTTAACGTGATTTTTATTTTGATCACGATGATGATGCTACTATTTGCTCTTTGGTTAAAAGGAGCAATTATTGTGTCATTCAATAATTTTTACTGTCAAGTGATTTAATTTTCAATATTTTAAAAATAAAAGATTAGTATGTACCTTCATATTTTAATTGGCTTCATTGAAAACATTTCTTAGTTCTGCCCCCTCTGAAGAGCAGATGTTTTATCAGTTGCTATCATGTTTGGAAGATTTGGCAGTATCTCTTGATTTTCTTGACTCAGTGTTTTTTAAGCCAGCCTTTACTTCATATTCACCCTATCGCAACTATTCTTTTCTCCTTCATTTACTCATAAAAAGTGAGCAAGAGTATTGAATGGATTAATTATGTCTAATTCACTTTTTAATGACCAACCAAAAAATTATTTAGCCAGTGATTTACCAGCAACTGCGAGGGAGCAATTCCCACAAAGGGAATTTGTGACATTGTAAGCTTTCAGTAAAAATATAGTTCAGACAGTTTAAAAATATTTATACTACCATTATTGTAAATTAAACGGGTCATTTCCCACAATGAGTTACAAATAAACAAGCACAATATGTATACATGCTTTACTCTATCTCCCGGAGGCCAAAGAAATTACATTATGGCAAAATAAGAAATAAAGTAGCATTTGAAGGTCATTAATTGAAGTTTGGCGAATAAACCACTATATCCACTGGTGATACGAGACACCTTTCTCCGAGTTTTTTGTCTTCATCAGACTATTGATGCATGTTGCCACAGAAATTAGGGCTCACGGCATTTTCTTCGAATTTCAGAAAATAAAAGTTTTCTGTTCCAAGAAACAGTCTAGGATTCGTAAAATATTGGTGATGTACTTACTTAATGCAACACCAGAAGTTGCCCCCTAATTCTATGCTGAAAAGTAGTGAACATTTGGAATTGTCACATAAGCACCCTTGTCAAGCCTGGTGGAAGCACGGAGAAAGGGTCATCAGTGATGTCACGGGTAAGCAGTTGGGGCATGCACAGTGGTGACTGAGATAACCTTATATTTCCTTGGTGTCAACTGACCAATCTATCAGCCCAAGGCATTTTTCTCTCATTGAAAATTTCGTTTTATTGTATTGGTACCAAAACAAAGTTTTTAAAATTTTATATATCCTCACGCATTACAGAATACTCAATATTGGTCAAAAGTTCACCCTTTAAATGTTTCATTTTACTTTAAAATTGTCTTTGAATTGATAAAAGATTTTGTTTTTCCATTTTTAATGGTTCCCATGACTGGCATAATGTAAAGTTAATCAATCGTTTTTTACCTTGTACAAGCATACCAAAAACATCTTTTGGGAATTTCTGCAAAATTGGTGGAATTAAATCGTGTCAGTAACTCTCATAAAATGATCGCACAAATATCAAAAGTAAGTACGTGCAGCTGATCTATTAGCAAAAAGAGGATATTTAACCCACTTTGTGCTAACATTTCTCCCGGGTTACAAGCGAGAAATGCAGAGGGTATTTTGATAAAATGTAGAACCTTGGGAAAAAAACATTATGAAGCTATTGTTATAAATATCCAAATTGGGGTTTTTTATATTACTTAAGTTAAACTAATTAATAATGATACAATTTTTTTACATTGACTGAAAATAAATATTATTTTAGTGTCATAAACTTGGACAATATATTGATATTGGGTCGATATATAGGCCCAATATCAGTATATTGTTCCAACCCATCGGCCCAATATCGCTGCACTTTTCACCCGAGATGCAAAAGCCAATATATCGGTCCACCACACTAAGAGGGTTAAAGACTATAAAATTAAGTGAATAATGTTGATTTTGAAATTAATTAGTCATAGAAATAAAAAAAGTAGTGAATAAATTGTATCACTACTCAATTTCACTGAAATTGGAGTGTGTACATAAACCTTTGATCAGAAGTGTTAAGGAAAACTGCGACTTCAGAATATTAATGTTAGGATTTGTGTGAATTAATGACCAAAAATATAATTTCCACCAGAAAAGCCGAGCCACTTTTCATACATAGGGTCTAAGGCTGGCACTAACAGTAAGATGGGTAAGCACATGCTGACAATGTTTTTGATAGAGGCATTTGCAAGCAGCCCCTAGTGCACTTTGAAAATGATCAAGCTTTAGTGGCCATTACAAGGAACATCATCAGGATCATCATTATCATTTTAAAATGTGCCCTATGAAGCTGCTCCTGGAAGCCTCCATTAACATCATTACTTGCTGCAGAACCCCTACATTCCAAATTCATGTACTAGGAATATTATTGGGGGATGCTTCTGGGACATTTACATATAATGAATACCTATATTCGGATTTCTTTTCACTTTCTGAAAATTTCCATTTTTGGAGTGGAAACATCTGTTTACAAATGTTTTCAGAATTTAATGATGTGAACCAAAAATTGGATGCAGGTATCTTAAAAGTATGTAATGGGCTATTTAAAAAATCATTTTTAATGTTCACCTTGTTACAGGTGGTGCTTAAGCAAGATAAGGGGGAGTATGGTCTTTTGGAGCTCCTGAAGCATGCAAAGTCACTCGGAGTCCCTTGTACGGTTGTGCGAGATGCAGGAAGAACTCAGGTCTTAGCCGGCAGTGCCACAGTTTTGGGACTCGGACCAGCAGATTCGCAGAAAATTGATTCCATCGTTAGTCATTTGAAACTGTTATGAAGATACGAGTTGCATATATGGGCATGAATTGTGTGTGTCACTAATTGTTAATGTTACTCAGTTATTTTTGCATTTCAAAACTTCTGCTTGAGAGAGTGAAGGGGTTGTGATTGGATAGATGTATTAGTCGTACTAGTGAGTTCAAAGATGTTTTGAGTATTTTTTTATGGATTGTTCTTTTGCAAAGACATTATTGTATAGCATTCCCCTTTGTATTTTTGCAGAAATTTTTAAGTGAGAACTGATGACAATTGTTGCTTATGCTCTATGTTCTGCTGTAGTATTTGTTAGGTGATTATTTCATGTTCTTCAACAGAAAGTGTTCTTTACAAAACACTTGTGATAATTGGAGCACACATGCAATGAACTTGTTTTTCTATTCATGACAGGTCAAAGTTTCTGTTAAAAATTTCAATTTCTAAGATATTTTATTCCCATGCATAAAAGCATGTCAGTGTTTGTAATTTTTAATTAGATACTGAGAGAAATATGTGTGGTAATATGCATTTCAGTTGAGAGTGATGTTATTAATGTGAGCCAGTCCAATTTTGGCTGCATTAAATATGTTTGTGAAAATTTAATTTAGTCATTTATACCTCTCCATATTTTTAATTCATTAATGACCATAGGAGAATATGGTAGTTTCCTTCATCAAAGAAAAGAGAATTCACTAACTATAATTCGTGCCCACCATAACTGTATTCATTATCTCTCTGTAGTGGTGCTACAGCCCTAGTTGAACCCTTGCCTCCTCAATCTTCAGTCGCCATCCATCTCTGTCTCTTGACTGTTCTCTCCAGTTCCAGATCCCTAGTTGGTCTCTTGCATCCTTGCTTACATTATGTTCCCTTTTACGTTTTTTACTTTATCTGCCCTTGGCTTGCCCACTGGTCTCTTTCCTCCCATACCTTCAGTGAATACTTTTTTTTGTCGCCCTCATCTCTGGCACCTGCTCGACGTGTCCTGCCCACTGGAGCCTCATTAACTTAATGTGTGTGGAGATTTTGGGTTCTTTGAACAGTTCATATATTTCATAACTGTACTCATTATTGGAAAATAATTTGGATTAAGAAATGCCAATTTACTAGAAAATTAAATGTTAATTTTAGGTTCATTTGAAAAAAATTCAGAAATGTTGCGACTGGGCAGCCTTGTTGCTGGCATTACACCTAGTTTGCATTGCAAGGCAGAGGGAATATTCATTCTCTGAGTTTACCATTGAATTTCAGAGCCCCTACAGTCTAGTAAACATTTATTACTGATCACCTATCAAAATTATCAAAGCTAGAAAGTTTCCTCTGTTTAGGAGGTTCCACCTTGACTCCATGATTCAACATCCCGTAAAAGACCTACATATGTTATTTAATGAATAAATACCGATCCAGAAAAACACCTACCTATATGGAAAACCATCAATAGGGTGATAACCCATACACAATAATTGTATGAGTGTGCTATTATAGAGCGTGTTGTAGTTGCATTCTATTTTTTACAAGCTCTTTTAACTCATTTCGACTTGAGAACATGACTGACGTGTTGTTGCCATGTGTTATTTACAAAATGAGAATACATGCTCAATCCCGCTAGTACATATTCTAAAATAGTTCAATAATTTCTTACTTATAGTTTTAAACTATTCCCTTGCAAATACAACTCTTTGTTTTGAATTATATTAATATTGACATTTTTTAAAATGTTTTGGCAACAATGACGCGGCTACCATTTATAAGAATTGGTAATAATTACACCTTATCAATAACCAATGAGAATATTAAAATTCCTTAAAAAATATAAAAAGGACCTTGGTAAGGTATATTCCTAAATTATGTGAGCAAATAGGCTCGTAAGCACGTTCCATCACAAGTACCGTTGCCAATGTCAATAGCATACTGTAGTGCCGCTTTCATGTAACTAAAGGTTTTCTGCTTTTTTTTGAGCAAAAATTTATTAATATCAATTAAATGAGTGTGGTAAGGCCGGGACTTTTTTACAATGCTACATTCTACATAAAATTGTACACCTGATATTAGTTTTTCATCAAAACAACATTTTCCTTTACATTATTAATCTGCAAATTTACTGCGAGAGCCATGCTCTGCCATATAGCCATGTATAAAATAGCTGATTTTCAATGTCTTTGTTCTTCAAATATGTGATGGAAAGGCCTAATTATTTTATTACCAATCGATAGAAGGGCCAAAAAATTATGTGCCATGAAATTTTCAAAAAATTACATACTTATATGTACTTCATAATTCAGTGGAGCTTCCTTACACATGGTATTAAGAGTCACTTTATTGGCTCCTAAGCTTCCAGCCCATAGAGTCCTCTGCTACTGCAAAGCATGGTGTGAACTTGCCATGACTATGGGCCAAGCAGTGTGCATAGTAAAATAAGTAGTTACCTAATGTTTTTAAATGAATAAACTGAATAAATAATTTTAAATCGGATGAATAAAAGTAAATAAGAAAGTATTGACTGAATAAATGTCCCTCAGATAATAGTTAATAAACTTTCACGATGTGCACCGTCTGCTGAGTGGCATCTACAACACCTCCTAGGGGCAAGGAGAGGAAAGATTGTACTTAAATTTGACGTCACACTTATGATTGACAAGTATGCAATAGTTTGCCGTACCATTATAAGAATTGGTAATAATTACACCTTATCAATAACCAATGAGAATATTAAAATTCCTTAAAAAATATAAAAAGGACCTTGGTAAGGTATATTCCTAAATTATGTGAGCAAAAAGTGAGTGTGGCACTATGTGGTTTGGAAACTCGTGCCTTGACTCTTTTGCACCGGAGCCTTAGGAAGGGAATTTTTCCCGTGGTATGAGTAGCATGACAGGTTTCTTTAGTCTCCTGTCCGGAGCTCTCTTGTGGCGAGGAAGCAGGCAGGTATGCCGTACACCATTTTCGGACCTAACTCAGCAGGACACTCGAATTTTTTGAATTTTTAATTGATGAGGAAATATACTTAGCATCATTTTCAAATAAAATGGCTTAAAACATGCTCTCCAGAGATTATAAACTTTTGATCAAGGGAATAAAAAAAAAGAAACTACCCAATTGTACTGGCAAAAGAAGCTTTTACCCATAGGCACGAACTAATGACAGAGGTGTTTAGTAGGGAAATAAAGAAAATAGTCGTGAAAAGTCTAATGTGGAGTGTGGCACTATGTGGTTTGGAAACTCGTGCCTTGACTCTTTTGCACCGGAGCCTTAGGAAGGGAATTTTTCCCGTGGTATGAGTAGCATGACAGGTTTCTTTAGTCTCCTGTCCGGAGCTCTCTTGTGGCGAGGAAGCAGGCAGGTATGCCGTACACCATTTTCAGACCTAACTCAGCAGGACACCGAACCCTTTCCCCTTCCACTGGGCCTCACCAACCAACCCTTTAGCAGCCTTTTTCGCAGCAAGAATCTACAGTAAATTGATTGAATTAGCTGTGCTTTTTCAAAAAATACCACTATGTACATACCAAAAATTTAAACTTAAAAAATGGATTCCACATGTTTTGTTGAGTACTTGACAATTTAAATGAAATTCTAGCATTAATATTAATGAATTTAAGGCAAATCCTTTATTATAGCAAATTATTACTTCTCAAAATTTTCTTCGATTAACACTGCAAAATCATATGGATCATCCTTCTCTTTCATCCAGGCTTTGAACCGGTATTGGCGAAGTAAAAAATATTTTTTTTTGCATTTTTTATCCCATGTATTTTTTATTACTTTAAAAAAATTCTAGCTAAATGACTGCACAATTTTTTTATGTTAGAAGCTTTTTGTGTATGGTAAATTGTAAAGCGTGGATCCACACGCACTCCTGACACTCATCTTTTCCACTCGAACAAAAGTTTTACAATGCCACCACAATGAGAGAATTTATCTGGTCTTAGGATTGGCTAAAACATAAGTGTACAGAGAGAGCAATGCTTGCTTTAGAGCCTATACTGAAGTGAGAAGCAAAGGAGGAATAAATGTTATATGGGTTTAGAAATTGATTCCTAATGACAAATTCTAAGAAAATGGTGGAGAATCCAGCAATTCAGTGAGAAGATAAGCACAGCATGAAAACACAAGATATACCACCACAAATGTGAAGATGATAATTCTACAGGGTCTGTTTTTGAAGAAAGTGAAAGGGGACTTAGAAATTCGGTGAAAATGCTATAAACCCATTATGACCATGAATGCACAAAGAGCAAAACTATGCAAAGTGGAACTATGGTTTTCCCAAGGTCTGCTACCTGGAACAGCGTGGGGAACTAGCCATCCAATACAAGTGCTTTATTGAAGAAATTCCATGGAGAATAAGTACAAATGCATTTACGCATAAGGCTATGAAAGTATAACACTACCAAAAATTTGAAGGGAACACCAGTATATGTGAATATGCATTGGTTTATTTTAGATTCAATTCTTAACAAAACCAGAATATAGGTAATGTGCTATGAGGAAATATAAAAATATAGGATAGTTGAGAAAGTATGACATAAAATATTTTTTGCTGTGGACACATGTAGTACGTACAAAGTTTGGTAGAGTACTGCACTCTAACTGTTAATATTAACACTAGAATATCATTCAGAATTTACATAAACTAAAAATAAGCAAAACACAAATCTTTCATTTTAAAGCTTAAATTATGGGAATATACAGCTACTAATTGTTTAGAAAAACCAGTGCATAGACTAATAGTTAACCACTGAATAATTCAGCAAGTGGGGTTACTAATAAGACGGAGGGCGGAGCCTAGTTGCCGTGTGGAGAGTTGCTCATGCTAAGCTGGGTCTCAAGGGATCACAGTATACCAGAGATCATTGCCTCTGCGGCGGTCACTTCTCTTCCTTATCGGCTTCTGCCGACATTCGTTCTTTTGCGTAGGAAAATCCACGTTGACCATAGCCGACATTTGTTCTTTTGTGTATGATACTCCTTGTCTGCCATAGCTGACAATCTGAATAGATGAAAGGGTTAAAGAAAGAAGATAAAAATAGATTCAGGGAATTTGAGATGTGGGTATGGATAAAGTAAGGTAGAATGAACAGAGTTTTAGAGTTGGTAGGAGACGAATGGAAGTTGATTGAGGAAATTAGGAGAAGGCAGAAAGTGTGGATGCAAACGGTAGTTAAAGATGAGGGTGTTTTGAAGGATGTGATTGATGGAAGAATGCTCATTAAGTGGGGTAGAGGGAGGAGAAGAACCTGTAGTTTGGACAGAATGATGGGAGGCTTGAGGTGCTGAAGAGCATTGTGTGAAATGTAGGGATAATGGGAAGAATTGAATGTTTTTTTAGACCTATCTTCGCTGCTACAAAACTAATAATGATATATTTTTAATTACCTTAGAATAATTGTACCATTATGAAATAAGAATCTTTTTTGTGAGAAGGAAAAGTACCTATATCTGAGAGATTTACTTTTTTGTATTTATTATGTATATTTATTTTGCTGTTTTCTTTTAGTTTCATTCCTCAATTTAGCATTAGGCAAGTACTTCTGCCAGCAGTGAACAGTTGTGTAAGTCATTTATGTAATGATTTATGGCATATCTAGGGAGGTTACCCAGCCGGCACAAGGAGGTACAGATCCCTAAATCACCAGATAGTATCTGTTGAAATCGGGATAGCCAATGGGGGCCAAGGATCTCGTATCCCGGCGTTAAGGATACGTTGGGGATCGAGCGTGAGGTGAAACGGGATCTACGGTGGATAGATGTCCGCCACAAAGGAGATATGTGGTGGCGGTGGTGGAGTTACACATAATTTCTACATAAGACCGAGGCCTCCGATTGGCCGACACTCTCCGCCCGAACCAATGAGAGCCCTCCGTACAGACGTATATCGTAAGAGCGCCACTGTTGGCAGGAAGTGGAACTACGTCGCAATAGGGCGCGTACAGCGCCATACATCGGCGATAATGAGAATTATTTCAATTGCTGACAAACCTCTCTTATATGTAACGAGAGAACGTTTTTATAGTAACTAATTCCAGCTATTAATACTACGTTACGATCGCTTCAAATCCCCACTTATTCAATATATCTAATTATCAACATATGCTCACTAATGCACCACACATTAACAATCAACAACAGCATTCTTCGTCAAGACTGCACTGAAAATAACAGCAATGAAGGACAACAAGCTCTTGCTTCAGGAAATATATTTATTCATCCAGAACAAAAATCTGATGGGCAGAGAAAACTGCAAAAGTCAAGTTATGATTAAATACGTTGTAAATATTAATGACATAATTCGCAGCACATAACGACAAAATGACGAGCACATGGTAACCAATTGTAATTTTTGAAATATGAATTTCATAAATATCACAGGTCGTGTCTTACTTTGATGCACTTACCTTGAATTAAAAGGTCAAAGTCCAGGTACAATTAAAGAATTCACCGCATCTACTTAAAAATTGCAAAATTATGTTCAAGGTATGGCGGTCCAACTTAAAACTTTCGATGGTAGCAATCCAAAAATTAGGATCCAAGAAGTTAGGTGTCGAACCCGGTAGAGCAATAGTCAACAGGAGCGCAGGGTTCGAAACAAGGAGAATATTCCGAATCTGTTCGAGGGTCAAAAGTAAATCCATATTTGCAAAAAGAGGCAATTTTTACTCAACAGGTTCACGCACACAGTAGTTAGTCAACTTTCTCGGAAAACAGAATGCTCGCGCACGACTGCAGTAGTCAGCGGCGCCTCGGCATGTCTATTTTGAAAAACAGTATTGGGCAGCAGGCGTATGCATACAATTACACAAATAATCTCTATTATAATTATTTTTGCATTGTTACCTAGTAAAAGATACTTTTACGCCACATTAATATTCAAAAGACTCTATGTCGTATAACAGAATGGCGGAAACGATGGGAGAATTAGAGATATATATCATATGAGATACACCATCCTTCGTAGATCCTTTCCCACCACAGATACGCGTATCCCTTGTGCCGACTGGGTAGTATCCCATAGCCTCTCACTCATTCCCAAGTATTAATCAGGGTGTATACCAAAATCGAAAACAATAAATTCCAGACCTGTTCAAGGATGACTGCCAAATTTTCAAGTTACAAATCTGCAACTCATAATTGTAATAAGGATGGAAAAGGGAGGTATGTAATCTCAGATGTAACTAACGAAAGATACAATTTGACTATGAATAACATAGCTGTATATTTGTTGTTCAGGTGTACCCCGCGTACTTAATCAACCCGACATTTCGTGACTGTTGCTGGTCACTTTATCAAAGGGAATGAAGTAGCTGTCAAGTTGGGGGGTTTATATAGTAGTTCATGGAGGGAAGAGAATCGGAAGGGCCGAGGGGTGGAAGCGTATTCATTGAATTTTTATTCACTGACTACACTTCATTTTTATATTATAACTTTTATCTACTATTATTTTATTAAAGTTCCATTCATGGCCCTACGAGTGGCTGACTTTGAGGCCACAGTCTCCATTGTAATTCCGTTTGCATTTTCTTATCTCCAACGCTTCATGAATCCGCCAGGGTTGAAGTTTTTCACCTTCGCGATTATCTTTGTTTGTTTGAGGTCAATGGAGCATCCTGAGGCTGCATGTTCTGCTACCGCTGACTTTAACTTTGACGGGTTGTTCCAGTCGAATAGTGCGCTGGTGTTCTTCTAAACAGACTTGAACGAGCATCCGGTTTCGGTGATATGTTATATTTCTTCAAGCACGTTTGACATGGTATCTCATGCACTCCTTCCACATGAAATGGTGTTGCGTCCTTCACGCTCCTCAGGCAATTTCTAATTTTTAAATGTGGCTTTGAAAGTTAATTGATTTCATGCGCTGTGGAGGATGTTTCTTATTCTATCCATTATGCCCACGATTATGCCCCAGACGTAGGAAAGGAGGTCTTTTGTGCAAGGCTGACTGCAAATAGGGTCCCAATTTCTTCTTTTGGCCAAACTTCATCCTTAGTCATGATTTCATCAAATGTTTTGGTGATGGCTCTATTGACGAACAAAAAGTTAGCCCACGCCATTTTCAGCCCAGTGCCCGGATACTATCATGGCGGAAGAATACTACTGATACTTTATTAATTTACACGGAGTGTGTAAATATAGTAATATTACACACTATTAAAATTTATATGGTATCGTGTAAATATAAATTTACACATTCCCAGTCTACCGTCGCCGTCGGTGACTGCGTTCGACTATCCAGGTTGGCAGTAACCGCAGTAACGATTATGTCTTTAGAATTGTAACAATTGTATTTTTCGGAATGAAGCAGTAACCATACGCACTTTTAATGTTCGTGATCTTAAAAATATATGTCATAGAGAGGTTAATATACCAGTAAAATAGTTTATAATTCGAAATCTTGTTCATTAGAGCCGATAATCGATATATCGCAATTTTGAATAGGACCAATTGGACATCATGCAATGAATTCCCTTTAAATCGTTTCATGTGCTCTTTGTTTTCGAATGCAATGAGTACGCTGAAGTTAATTTTGTTGCAATTAAGGTGAATCAATCTTTTATGTCTTCACCAGGATATATTTAATGTTGTCTCCCTTATGATTACCATGAATCCGCTAGGGTTGAAGTTTTTCACCTTCGCTATTATCTTTGTTTGTTTGATGTCATTTGTTTGAGGATATTTTTTTATGCTAGATGTATGTGTATTTCAGCCTCATGGAGCTTGTGATGTTCTCCTCAATTCGTCAGCTAAGTAAGCTTTCGACGATGGATCGCAACACATTTCGAGACGTAAGTGAATGTTCAGCATTTATGTATTGTGTTAACTTCTTAATTACTTATTGAGTTACTCTTTGAACGTGTGATATGTAATGAGCTTTAAGTAAAATAGTTAAAAGACTACTTTATTATGTATAATATTGTATGCATCTGTCACTTGACGGCATGACGGTGTTTAATGCACTCCAACTTAAGGCAATCTTAAAACATTCCAAATTGCTTGTCCAGTGTGAATTAAATTGTCATGATATTCGAACAGGTGTTGTCAATGTTGATGGAGCAAAAATTTGGAGAGGTTCTGAATATGTGTTATTAACATAGTAGCAAGGTCCACAGTCTTCCAACGAGTGTAGCAGAAAGTTCACTGAGCAGTACCATTCATGTGACAGTATAATACTGACTTGAAGCAGAGGGCTCGAATATAGGTGAGGAAAGTATTATAACTAGATCAAGTAAATCAATTTTAGCTCTTCTCTGTAATATTTACGTTAAACCTATCATTGTTACTGAAATGAAATAACTTCTGTTCTACAAAATGTAATGGTATTTCGAAATACCTCTCGACCCGTTTGGACCTTTTCATGTCATTTACAATTGTAAAGGACCTGAAAAGCTCTTACCCATACAGCACATTTTAAGTAATTATTCGTGTAGGTTGGGTCGAAATCTAGACTAAGGTGTATCACCATATTCATCTAAACAATACTCGTGGTTGTTCGGGGTAAATAGAGTTAAACAGGTTCAACTCAAATTATCCCAACATTACACCGATTTCAAAATAAACTTTAATGAAGATTTTCTGATCGAACACTTGAGTTACAATTGTCCCTTCAAATACTTTCTGACAAAACGCAAATTTTAATATCTGAATATGAATGGCGATGAGTACCCATGTAGCACCCCTGGTGAAAATAAAGTGTGCAGAAAACCGTGCAAAAAGTGTGCGCACAGTTCTGTTCACACTTCTTGCACGCTCTTTGCTCGCTTTTAGCACACTTCTTCACCGAATGCGTTCTGCACACTTCTTGCACACCCTTTTCACACTTTTGGCACACTTCTTCACCGAACTCTTTCGGCACACTTCTTGCACACTGTAGATGCACACTTCTTACATGCTCTTTTCACACATTGAGTACACTCCTTCAATGAATGCTTTCTGTCCCTATTGGAAATTTTTCATAGGTATTTCTCATAATATCTAATGAGAAGTTATGAGATCTTATGGAAAGTTCATGAGATCTTATGAGAAGCATGAATTCTTTTGAGAAGTTTATGAGATCTTATGAGAAGCTTTGAGAACTTATGAGACTCCTCATTAGAACTTATAAGATTTCTTGTAAGTGTTATGAGAAGCCATATATGGATTAAACTCTTGATTGTGGAACTTTTTTTTGGGTTCCTTACCCAGATAATTTTCGGACTTAGTTTTTGGCGCCTTCGTTGAAAATATTTGAAGTTGCATTGAATGACGAACGACGATGCATCTCCAAAAATGTTGTTTAAAACGCGATTCATGAACTTTGGAAGCGATTAAACTCTTGATCGTGGAACTTTTTTTTGGGTTCCTTACCTAAATAATTTTCGGACTTAGTTTTTGGCGCCTTCGTTGAAAATATTTGAAGTTGCATTGAATGACGAACAACGATGCATCTCCAAAAATGTTGTTTAAAACCCGATTCGTGAACTTCGGAAGCGATTAAACTCTTGATTGTGGAACTTTTTTTTGGGTTCCTGACCTAAATAATTTTCGGACTTCATTTTTGGCGCCTTCGTTGAAAATATTACAAGTCCCAAAACCGTCTGGATAAGGGACCCAAAAAAAGTTCTCAAATCAAGAGTTTCTCAAGAGAATCTCATAAACCATAAATAACAACTGTCGTGCCCACGAGTAATTTTAACGTGAATATTCACATTTTTATAGTTCGCGGTTTGTGGAAAGTTGTATCAGTTGTATCGACCAATATCGAATAGACAACTATCGATTAATTGCAAGAACACTTCGAAATTCAAAATGGCTGCCATCATGGCGAGAAATGTGAGAAAGAATTATCTCCTCAAGTAATTACGTTTTATTTTAATTAGTGATCATGGAAGCTTATTTTTTAATTCCAATGGACACTAACGTTACGGTGAGTGAATGATTGTTATGACAAGTGTATGTGTTGAACGAATTTGTTATTGTTGTAACCTGCCTTCCATGCAGGCTTTTTGAATTGCTGACAAGAATTGAATGTATTTTCCATTTTTCAGGCACGTTAAAGTCATAAACAAATTGGAACATTCGGAATGATCCAATGAGAATTCAGATCATCATTCAGCTACATGATAAACGTGAATATTTTTTTGTGTTTTGACAGTGCAGTGATGACTTTCGGTGATATTTAAATGAATTCCCCGTTGGAAAAATATAACTTCACTTTTTAGAGGAGCGTTATTATAAGAAAAGACTTCTGGTTGTTGAACACCTTGATTAACAATAAAAATAAAATGTTATGCATTAAGCAAGCTCGATCACAGCTTTTCATTCTCATGTCATGTGATTTATGTAATATTGTTTTTGTCACATTGGTTATTTTGAGATTACGCCTCATATTTGGAATCTTGTGTATAACAAAGGCAAGTGAATGCAATTATTGAAACTGGAAGTAGTGTCAATAAATATGATAAATTTATAAACTGTCCTCTTTGTTTAAAATTCGAACTCGCATAAGTGTGTTAATAAAATTGTGAATTCGTTATGTGACATCAAGAAATGCTAAACGTTCACGGATTTAGTTCGGTCGAGTTATGTGTATAGTGGGCGTGTGCTAAATTATGCCGAATCAAATTAAATTTGATATGCTATATCCAATCCGAGGACGTGTTCTGTGTTATTTCAGTTTTCTCTAGTTCCTCAGTTTTTTTGGAGTGGGAGAAGGTGGGAGTTCCATGACGTATCTCCAGGAGCAGCTTATAGGGTTTTTTGTAATTACAAATAATTTTTGCAATTCTCTTAAGAGAAAATCAGGGAACCCATCCCCCCTGGAATGGCTCCAGGGTGGTTCCCCGCCCAAAATTTTGTGAGAGAATTTCTCATAAGATCTCATTGCCAATTTACTATGAGAAAATTTCTTATGAGACTTATGAGAATATTTCTCATGAGACTTATAAGAAAATTTCTAATAAGATCTAATGAGAAAATTTCTCATAAGATCTCATTGCCAATTTATTGTGAGAAAATTTCTTATTAGACTTATGAGAAATTTCCAATAGCGGTACAATTTTGACATGTTTTTTCAATGCATGCACGCTTCTTTTAAATTTACCCATATTTTTTCATATATGTTAAGATTTTTCCTTCAACAAGTTCCTTATTTTCTTGGCCGGTGTCATTTAATTGGCCATGTTTATTTTTATATTGTGAGGTGCTCAAAAAGAAAGTTATTTTTAAAAAAATAATGGAGGCTGGTGGGAATTTTCATACTACGAACATGGTTAGGAGTAAAAACTGTGTACTGTGCTATGCAAACCCTCTCTTTCAGCCTGACAATGCACATCAATCTGTATGCTTTTCCTGCCTTTTTGCATGCATTTCTCAGTTCTCTCTCATATTTGTAGCCCATTCTTATCACATATCTTTAGTGACCACTCACACTTTCACAGTTATCACTTTTGAATCAGTTTGCACTCTTCTCTCACATTTATTGCACATTTTCTTGCATACTTTCCTCACATTCTTTTCACGCTTATTGCACACTCGTTTTCACAATCCAGTTCATGCTTTCCGCCAACTTTAGAAGCAGTATGCATAATTTATGTACGCTTCAATCACGTTATTTGCACGTTTTGATCACATTTTTCGCACGCTTTTTTCACATTCTTTCCATTCTTTCCTCACACTCTTTGCACACTTTTGGAGCACCATGCACACTTTATGCACGCTTCTATCACATTTTTTGCACGCTTTTCTCACATTATTTTCACGCTTTTTGCACACTCTTTTCACGCTTTTTGCACACTCTTTTCACGCTTTTTGCACACTCTTTTCACATTCCAGTAGTCCCAATTCACGCTTTCCTCACACTTTTTGCACACTTTTGGGGCACTATGCACGCTTTTTTCACATTTCTTGCACGCTTCTTGGACGCTTTTTGAACACTTTTTGCACACTTTTCTGCACACTTTATTTTCACCAGGGACAGACGGTTGGGCCAACGTTGGGAAACGGTTCCACGATTGGGGAACGGTTCGGTTACTTTATGACCGTTGGGCCAACGTTGGGAAACGGTGCCATTCGCTGTGGTTATTTATGAATTGTTGGGAGATGGTGTAAGGGGACTGCCTGATTACAGCGGAGCCAAGCTGGATATTATCTCACCCAGCACATTCTCAGCTACTTGGCGTTTGTTATCCAAGAGTTTTAGCCGAGATGTAGTGAATCCGGTATGGAACAACCCTGAATAATGACCCTTTAAGTAATAATTTTTTCATGCACCTATTTGCTCGTTTCTCTTCATCCATCGTATATTACTGGATTTTACACATCTGTTGCATAGCTTTCCTCCCTCGTTGACCTAATATTCTACCATTTACCTGACCTCAGTTCCATTCAACGAACGTACTGTGCTAATATATACATTATGTGTTTATCACTGTCATCATTAGTACACACATAGCACAAAATATCTACTAGATATCGACAGCGTATCTTCAATGTCTTAAATGTTTACAAGATGTCTAGAAAATATCTTAGACATCTAATAGATCTGAAAATTTTATTTTTTATTCATCTTATATGGATTCAAATGTCATTTTCATCTCATATCCATGAATGGATGATTTTATTTTTTATTCATCTTATATGGATTCAAATGTCATTTTCATCTCATATCCTTTCAAATGGATGATTTTTCTCAGTCCCTCATAGATAGTATCGGACTTAGAGAAAATGCTCGCCGGAAAAATCTAAGGCCAGGAGGATCGGTGAGAGTGAAAGTACATCTGAAATGTGGTTTTAAAGGCGATTTACGATCTTTAAGAGCGATTGAACATTGGGCCACGGATGATTTTTCTGTCCCTCGTAGACGGTATCGGACTTAGAGAAAATACTGGTGCGCTCGCCGGGAAACAGGTTCTCAGCATTATGGAGGAAACTCTTATTTATCTCTCCTGGAGTTGAAAGAATATCAGTTATGTATATTTACAATGGTCATGCTTAGTTTTAACCACAAAATGGTTATTAGGGAAATGTTTTAACGGAGCAAATTAACTGTGTCAACCTTTTAGTAAAGTTAATAATCACAAACGACTTAATGCCAACCAGCAGCTGTATATATATGGCCTCCCGGTCTCATACCCATAATTGGAAAATGGGTCAGGCCGTACATCAAAGGATGAAAGGATACACATGAGTGAAGTGTAGGTTGTTAGGTAGGTGTATCTGTAGCATGCGAAGTACAACTAGTCATTGAGTGAGAACCTGGATCTTTTCCCTTTTTTTCAATTTTGTTCTGTTGTGGAACAGTTGGGCTAATGGTTGGGGAACAGTTGGGCCAACGGTTGGGGAACAGTTGGGCCAACGGTTGGGGAACAGTTGGCAAAACGGACATAAATAACGGTTGGCCAACCATTGCACCTAACCGTTCCCCAACGTTGGCCCAACCGTCTGTGCTACATGGGTATGCATTGTTAAATTTGTATTTTTCTGTACAAACATATATAGTTTTCTATGTAGGTATATGTATTATAAGATTGGCTTATGTAGACATCTGATTAATAAGATTGTAGTTCCCTGAATTTCATGTCGACTGAAATATCCCAGTCAACACACATGAGTCACGCGTGAATTCGTAAATAGCTCTCACGAATGTGTAGGAAACATCCAAGAAAATTTGAAATGACTTCATAATGGTGTCACCATGAAGTCATATGCACACCTAAACAAGTCATACATGAGGCCTTTCAAAGATCTTTTATAGCTCATTCATGAGGTCATTTACGACTTCTGTAAGAGATCTAACGTGGTGTGGATGCAAATGTGGCGCTACCATGTGCGAGCTTATGGAACTACCAGGAAACCATGAATTGGACCCACTTCATAATTATTCCGATAGATGGCTCTAAACTCGCCGGTAAGTACGGCGGGTTGCCGACTCTACCCCATTTGCTAATTTTACAGGAATACATTATTGTATTTCAAAATACCTTACGTGCACTAAGTAAAAGATCAAGGTACCTACATGGAAACTATATGACTTCCCAGTCGACACAGAAAATGAGGCCAAACTGTGGCCAAGCTATGGCTAAGCATTGTGGCCATAGTGTATGGCCATTATGGGTCCATAATGGTTTTGACCCCCTGGCCAAAGTGTGGCCACAATCAATGTGGCCACACTTGGAATTTTATTTGCTGGCCATAATTGTGCCGAAATGAAATGCGTTATTAATATTAAAAGAAATTATAGAATTTCCATATGTTAGGAAGTTATTCTATCCCTAAAGGAGGGATTACTAACTCTCAAATAAGGGATACTAATTCTACATAGCCAGCAAACTTTCTCATTTTATTTCTTTAGTACAATTGCCACTGAAAGAGAGACTTAGCAAGATTATTTTAAACTTTCTTTCATCAAATAGTGAATTTCACAATACAGGCAGTTTATGCAATTCCTTCAGGCTGATTTCTTGAAAACAGGTATGAGAAGCAGATCACTAGCTATTGGGTCTCCTCGTCACCGGGAAAACGTTCCATGGCTCTTCCTGATATCCACTTCACCACAGTCTACAACACTGAAATCACTAGATTTACCGCAGCAAATATAACGTATGTATTTCTAATACTCGCGTTTTCGGGATCTATACAATTGTACGGTTGAACCTCAAGTTTGCACCAATTCCACAAACCCACATGTCCATCACAAACGAACGTAAACGGAAGCCAAACCAATACGCTACTCAATGATACAACATCGATGAATATTTTTGCCGATTTTAAATATCTTTTTTTCCAAAATAATCAATGAATATAAAATATTTTATTTCTGGTATTTATACATATGTATAGCAAATTATAATTATCATCCATATCATATTGTGGTATGCATTTGATGTACATAGTATACCCATTATGGCCAACCTTGTTATGTGGAAGTGTGGCCGTAGCTCGCAGGTGCTTAGGCCAGCTGCATTGTGGCAAACCGGACATGGGCCACAACAAGGCCACAATGCGGCGAGCCATAGCCATAACTGCCACAAGTGAACCAAACCTCGGCCATTTATTGGCCGTATTTTTTGTGCCGACTGGGTTGTAATACATACACAAATACATTGAAATTGAGGTGCAATTGGAAGTATGGATCAACATAAGTAGCAACAACAACTTACAAGTTTATTACTACAATTCGTTTATTTCATGAAGACAGTGGATTACACTGAATAGATGAGGCATGAATATGTAAGACAACTGTAAACAAAGTATTCATACACCACTCACCTCATCCCACTGGTCCCAAACGCATGTCGAGTCTTAAGAAAAAAGCAAATGTAAACTGTACCCATTAGCACTCACTACAAACAGTAGTCAAACAAAATGTAAAGGCAAGATACAACAGTGCGAAACTGAGAAACCTACTCACAACTTATTTGAAAGACCAGGAATAAATGTAATATTAAAATATGTATGCAAACAGTACCCACTTGAACACACTAGTAACAGATGTAAACCTATATAAACACCTTAATCACTCCCAAAGCAAATAATCATGAAAATCTGGCAAAGTTCTGCTGATAACCATGTAAAAGCAGTTTATTTCACCGCAAACTGATGCATGGTATCAAATTGGGAAATAAAGGAACACCACACTGGCACTACCTACATGATCACTCAGATGTTCACAAGAGACATATCAGCGTTGAGTAGATCCCAAGGTTTGCAAAATGAGGCGGCGTCAGCCGACCTGCAAGGTAAACAAGAAATCTTTTGTAACCTAGAATATGTATGGCACAGTGTTCAACTATCACTTCAATATCTGCATGAAACATAATATTCAATATCATAATTTATCTCATACACAAATTAGACAAAAATTAGAAAAATAGGGGTTTGCAGTTAATTAAACGAACAAAACATGTCAAAACATTTGTCATCACGCAATAATAATGCCCAATAGTGGATTATATGCGGCCATGAAACGTGCCTCATCACCACGAGTCTTTTAGCCATGAAGGAGTAGAAAAATTATTCATGGCCTCGGAATAAAGGTAATTTTCCCAAAAATAATACATTATATTCACTAATTCGGTCTGAATGTTTACCGAGGAAACATAATATACAATGATGTGGCGATTGGCACAGAAACAAACACACGAAAACAATTCAGAGAACAAACACGCGACGACTTCAGCGAACAAACACTATTTTTTCACTCTTATCTTTCTCCACTCTCACAAGTATATTAAAACCCCACTTTTATGCTAACATTAGAGCAAATATATATGAATGTAAGACTATCAGATAATTAAGATACATGCCATTATATTAGTGGCACATAGTGGAAACTTACCGATGGCTTGATGAAACTTTAATTTGTAACTCCCATGTTGGCGTACAAGTTTTGGATCTTCTTCACCCTGGAGGAATATCCGTGACCAAGGCCAAGTGGTGCATTAAGCACCGTTTTCAAATATTTTGAGTATATCCATAGATAAACAACGCAAAATAAATTATTAAACACTCTCAGGCCCCGTTTCCACTACTGACATTTCTACGACGGTAACTCTCTACCCGCGCAATGCTAGTAATGGAAACGCTCGAAAACGCCTACCATGGTAGATAGTCCTACTAGCATTGAGTTACCCTTGTTAGATCAGGGAATAGTGGTTACCGTCGCGTCTCTTTTGTAATTGGAACGCAAGTTAGTCAAAATCCTGGTAAGAATTATGGGAAAACAGTTGAATCACGGATAGCGGTGAAGGATCGCGGAGTGTGCATCTAGGAAAACGTAGTTGGTGTGGTGTCTTTGTTTGGCTTAATACTTGATTTTTGTCTATGCTCAATGATGCTCCAGAGTTGTTATTACCTATGGTTTACATAATTTAATTATATTTTCCCAGCAATGACCGAACAAAAGAATTGCAAAAACTTTGCTCACGAGGAGACGGACTTGCTCCTTAGGCGTACGCGATAATCCCGACGACATTTTATTATAACAATCAATATAGATTCTGGAATAAAACTTCAAGTGCTTACACACTTCAATGTGCTACCATCTTTGCGCATTTCTATAACGATCGTCGATTTTCTTTTGAACTGGAATACTGGTAACCGCTATGTGACGAAAGCAGTGATTACAAGGGTAACTTTGTAGCTAACTGGAACGCAGGTAGGTTATGAGGGCTGAAATAACCGTGGTAGAATGTCAGTAGTGGAAACGGGGCCTCACCCGCATAAAAGCATGTTAAACTTCGGCATAGCCAACCGGAGCAGGGGAATCGGAATTCGTTATTCTTCTATTTTTTCAGGCCTCGTGTGTGAGCTCTCTCGGAATTCATCCATAGGAGCTCGTAAACTCCCTCAAGAGTAGAGGTCTTCAAGTTCTCATTCATCTGACGTCATGAAGTGTGAGGACTGAAAGACCTTGTCATGTCTCTTAATGCTGAGTCGTAAAGGGGTCTTACGAATGAGTTCATAAAAGACGTCATTACGAACCCTGTGTTGACTGGGATTTTTTTCAAAAGTCTAAAAATTTACGAAGGGGCCCCAACAGCACACCATATACCAAAAACAACCTATATATGTATGCCATACCCAATGCTTACCGACTTCTGGGATGTAAGCCGGTATACAACTAGTATATGGCTACCTCTCTATGTACCACATCCCACACAGCACAAAGGGAATAAAACGCACAATATATTCAAATATTATGCACCAAATATACCATGGCAGTGGTATAATGTGTGCATAAATTTTACTTAAACTGTCCATATAAATGGGCTAATGTCCGCATAACGACCTCTTTTATGTGCATAATATGCAGAATCTAGACGGTGACTGTAATAGTACGTTTCATAATACTTGAATATTTTGTGCATATTATTTAATATTATATATCGTGTGCATAGTACTGCAATAGCATATTATTTAATCTATTGCGCATATTATTCTGTTCATTATATATCTCTGGCCATTTCCATCTCAAATCATGCAGGAGGTGCGGGGTGACCATCATGGATTTTTCTCAAAAAAATATTTGTTATAGACCAATAAGAGACGTTCAAAAATCTGCCTTTTTTATTTTTATGTATTGATTTTTTATGAACTTAGCCATTTAAAAACTCACCTAAAATGGTCGTTTTAACAAGCAAGGGGAAAACGGTGAATTTTCAAATGTCACTAATATGCCTAAATGATACCGGTAAAACTGAATTTTACTCTTTTAACACATTTCATAGCTGTAAAAAAAATTGTTAAAGTTGGAAAAATTTTCTGATTTTTAAACAATTGTGAAATTTATACTCCATTTCCTATTTAACTTCCAACTTTTTTCAAAGCATGAAATACAAATACAAAGAAAGCACTGCAAAACAAAAAATCTTCAACATCCTAACTTCATTATTGGCCAAATCAGAGACATTTGAAAATTCACCGTTTTCCCCTTGCTTGTTAAAATGACCATTTTAGGTGATTTTTTAAATGGCTGTAAGTTAATAAAAAATCAATATATAAAAATAAAAAAGGCAGATTTTTGAATCTCTCTTATCGGTCTATAACATATATTTTTTTGAGAAAAATTCATGATGGTCACCCCGCACATTTCATAGTGCGCCGCATGATTTGAGATGGAAATGGCCCTTAGAGTTAGACGATGGATCCATGTCAAACAATTTACAGAAAATTAAGGTCATACTTCTTTGCAGAATAGGCACTGAAAAAGTTGAACTGGCACGATCTCGGATCGGATAAGGCAGATTACGCAATTTGATACGGCATGATTTGGCACACGTTAACTATACACAGACTTATACCATGCAAAATTCGTGCACGTCTGCCGTTTCTTGATGGCACATAGCGAATTCACAATTTCAATAACACATTTATACGAGTTAAGACGATTGCAAACAAAAACGTCTGTTTCTTAATAAAATTAATTACATTTATTGACACTATTTCCATTTTCAATCATTGCATTCACTAGACATTGTAACACATAACATTCCAATGCATAAGGCATGACCTCAAGAACAGCCAGTGAGACAATCACCAATATCAAACTACACTGCATGTGAACACCGTTTTGGCGGGATAAGTGTTTGAAGTTCGATACCCTTAAGCCCACATCTACCAAATGTTTTATCTGGGAGCACAAAAACCTGCTGTCTTTTAAAAAAACAACGCTCTTCTAAAAATTGAAACTATATTTTTCCAACAGTCGGTTCGTTCAAATATCATCGAAAGTCACTGCACTGTCATAATACACACAAAAATTTTCACAACAATTTCAAATGATGATCTGAATTGTCGTTGGATCATTCCTAATGTCCCAATTTGTTAAAGACTGTATGTGCCGGAAACATGATAAATAGAGTCAATTGACAGCAATTAAAAAAATAAACATGGAAGGCAGATGAAAACAATGACGAATTCATAAATAATCTTCAACACAATCACTGGTCATAACAATCATTGAGGTACTCACCGTAACTTAACTGTCCATTAGAATTAAAATTAAGCTTCTACGATCACAAATTGCCAGAACACGTAAATATTGGAGGAGCTAGTTCTTTCTCACGCTTATCAACATGACTGCCATTTTGATTTTCGAGATGGTCCAAGTCGATCTTGTTTGCAAGACATCGATTGTAGTCTATTAAAAAAATATGATCATAGTATGCACCTCTTATTCGCAGTCTTAGATGGTATAATGATTACATATTATTTGCAGTGTACACATATTATTCAAATAATATGCTAATAATAGACGGAATATTATTTACTATTTATACCAATCCATTTATGCATATTTCATATGGTATAAATTTTCTGTGTGCTGTGTGGGATGTACTCCACTATGTATACCAAATGGCTAGATGTCCTATTTTCAGATTATACCGTATATGGCTACGACACTTATACCATATATAGCTAATAGACTTATACCGTATGTGGCTCTTAGCCTTATACCATATGTGGTTATTAGACTTATACCATATGTGGTTATTAGACTTATACCATATATACCTACCTGACTTATACTGTACTTGGCTATCAGTATTATACCATAAAGTTGAACATCAATGACTAAACGAAGCTTCTATTTCGAGCGTCATGGAGTTTAGATGGGGTTCTTCTTGCGCGAGAGTAGACAGAAAGCTTGAAAGTAGACAGAATTCTTTTCAGAAAGTGAGGCGATCTTTTAAGGGTAGGATCGGAAGGTTCTTAGGAAGGAATGGTAGGGTAATGAAAACGTTCCTGGAGTCTTGGAAGGGTTTACAGAGATAGTGCCGAATACTAATAAAAATTCTTTACTAATAATAATGCGCGAGGCAATAAAAATATTATTAATAACGCCGAGTAGCGAAGTAAATATGATATAGTCCATTTTCAAATATGCACTAGAAACTGAATCAAAAATAATTAGGAAAACAATTATTATATCTTAGTAAACATTTAGAAATTCATTACGGTAATATTTTACAACTACGGTTACTCATTTTTAGCAAATTTAGCAAAGGAAACTGATTACACTGCTCTGATGAATTTCAAAATACACTCGTTCCTAGTATAATTCCGAATAACATTCATTACGAAAGTTACACGACAAGATGAGGGTGAATAATTTAAACTCTTTTGAATCTATTTACCTCTACATTTATTATCAGTCATTATTTATACATTTCCTAGAGGAATTAACGTTTATCTTGCATTCCCTGGTGATACTGTTACTCAGAAATACATTCTTTGGCTTTTTATCTTCTCCTTGGCTCCTCCACAAAAAGGCACCTGAAAGCAGCACGATCAGAAGAATTAAATATTGCAATAACAACAAATCTTTCTATTTATTATTAAAAGTAGGATAGAGCTATTAATAGTTAAATTCAATTAATTTACAGCCGCTCCTTTCAATTCAATGACCATCCGTCAGGACATGGCACAAAAAGCATAAATGTGTATAGATATACAAAGCATACCAATGAAAGTTAACTGAACAAATGAACTCACCCTTGTCTCCATCTGCACTAAGATGCACAATGCTGACAATACCATACAAATCTCGTCCTTAGTCCCGGAACCTTGTGTGATGTATTAGTGACAATAGTCTCATCTACAAAAAAAAACGGAATATTAAGCAAACAATTCCTAAGAGACATGTGTATATTTTTCAGTGATGCTGTGAGCAAACATTCTCTGCTCAATAATATTATATTAACACATCCCAGATAGCACAGATTTCATTGTATCCAATTCGCACATAGATAGCATCTAATGGCAAATGAGATACCGTATCGCATTGTCGCTCTTCGTCACCAGATACCATCTACTGTCGATCGATATATTCGTTAGATACTAACGCGTGCAATGTCCGCTACGAACGGTGAACGAAAAGATACAAGAGCCAGCGGCGTATGAATACGGTACTGGTGACAACGAATATATCGATCGGTCGATGGCAGTACGTGTGATCGATATATATCGACCGCTTCTCGATCGAGATTTATCGATTGTAGAAATCGTTAACCCGCCACTGATGTTCTCGTAATAAACAACTATTTCACGCTCGTTTCCATTCCGGCCTCCGACGCGTTCTGAACATCGCAAGGAATTGCTTTACGTGCATAACACATCAGATGGCAGGAATGGAAACGAACATGCAAAATAGTGACATATAAATACGGGAAAAATGAAGATAAAAGAAGTCGTGCATAATAAACGATGCTGGCAGGAACTAATGGTTCTGTTACGTGTCTCCGACGAAAACTGACCCGATTTTAAGAAATACCCTCACTTCTACCATAATCCAACCCCAAACAAACCTTTTTCATAAGGAAACTGGGTTGTATCAAACAAATCTGATTTGAGGCATCAAAATGATCATGAAATATCATTAGGAAAATTATTTCCATACATTCCAAAACAATTTCATTGCAGAAAAGTTTGCATTCATGAAAACAAATTCCAAGGAATAACAGCAAAGCACACTGGCATAAAATTAATAGAGCCATAGGAGAGGGATTTTTTTCCAAATAAGACACACACAGTGTTATACAGAAAAATATTCAATTTTATTACATAACGCATACTACGCCGACCATAAGCCACTACTGTCATCATATCCCGTACTGCAGAAGGAATCAACGTCAACATTAGTGTAGTTTGAAGCTAGATATTGGGCTGCCCTGGCGGCCTTTCCCTCCTCTGTCCTGCGTTTCGCCTGCCGCAACCATTCTCCCATTCTATTCCTCACTTTGGGGAGATCCACTTCACTGCCAGGCAACACCTTTTCATTTATAGCAACTGGAAAGATGATACATGATAGAGCCAGATATTTTCTAAGGTTTGTGCAACTAAAAGCATTTGTTGAGACATAACCCACCTAAAACAATATCAATAATATGAGGAAAAGTTGCCTCAAATGCAACTTTACCGGAAATCCTTCCGGTCATTGAATAGGTGACTGCCAATTTATTGGTCATCAATGATGAGCTACAGTCATTAATACATTTGGTGATGGCTGCAGAAATCTGTTCAGCCCCAGAACTTTTAAATAGCAGGTTACTTGACCTTTTCTTCAAATACTCAACCTAACAAAGGAGACAAATGAAATTATTATCTGTAGATATAGTATGTTATCAGTTGTGCTTAAGATTTGTCATACAAAGAAGCCAGTTGCAAAAAAGTATTAGAAGATTAGCACAATTTTTCTGTTCTGACTGAGCCTTATATGTTCTACAACAGAACAAAATTTAAAAATAGGGAAGTGGAGAAATTACCAAAAACTTCCTGTATTCAGCATTTGAATTAAGCTCAAGTTCAATACACTTTAGCTCCTCATGAGAGGTTGCAGGGAGCACGTGCAAACACTCAAAGTCCGTATTGCCCAGATTGACAGTTGTACTGTGCAGGAGCAAGTAACTTTCCAACCGTGCTGAAAGGGACTCAATTTTATCCGCAATCCTAGCGTTCTCGACAGATATGTGTCCCCTCAGCTTCCCAATTGCTGTCATAACATCTGAAATGAACAAGTAAGAAATGGGTTTCCATAACTTCATTTTAAAACAGTATTGCATCAAGCATGAAACTTCACCAGAGTAACACAAATATACAGCATTAAATTGTATTACTATCGAGCATTACTACCTAACAATCATTCGTCAAAAGAATATTTTTTGGTTAAGCTGAGTCAGCACTCCAGCATTACTCTCAACTATATATCTCCATCATGTGTAACAATGCAATTGTTAGGCATTTGATCTGTAACTCTGAAAAATTTGTTCTGGAATCCTTTGAAACATGGCTCTTCTAGCCCAAAAGGCAATGGGCCCATTTCCCTTCTCTGTATTGGGTGTGGTCCTTCATCCCTGGGAACCCTAACCCTGATGGAGGATTCTTGCAGTCTTCTAACTATTTGGGGGAGAGGCCTATGTGGTTTGCGCACAAGCCTTTTGATTACTTGCAGATTGTTTTCAAACGGGAAGGCGCTAAATGAATCTAATGGCCCAAATACCCTGGAGTCATCAGCCAAGTGCAGAAGGCCATGCACATTGTATGAAACACTCTCCCTCCCATACACCAAACCGAAGTTTTTAACAAAATATTTCAGCAATGTTGCTGCATAGTCCAAATTGGAATGATAATTCCTTGACACTAAGATTCTTATTGCATAATGTAATGCCAAGAAATGTTTGAAGACACTTGTGGATACAATGCCTTGCAGCAGAAAAGGTCCAGAATAAACGAGGAACAACCTGAATTCTGTGGCTTTCCATCTTAGAACTTCAGTCACTGATCGGGGTTTTCGAGAAAACTCTAGTGGAAATAAGTCCTTAGTATAATTAATGGAATCATTCAGAGCAGACACTTTGTTTCCTGGCAATCGCACATGCAGGCTACCTTTTAGTAGAGAAATCAGCATCTTTCTCATAACTCCCAAGCATACAAGATGCATATAGTCCAAAGGGAAATGGGTGACCATAAGAGTGCCTGGTATGCCTTCCAATGGTGAGAGCCCAACATGATGACTTTCATCAACTCTGGCTGAGAAACTTTCATCAGTGCGAGGAGGACAATCAATCTCATCAAATACTACCTTATTAGATATATATTCACCCTCAATGGTGCATTTCCCACAGCTAGAATAGCCCGAGTGGCACTTTACCTGTGAAACAAAGGCACGTGCCAGTGCATCACACACATAACCACTTATTTTAATGGTGTACACACTGTTTTGGAAGTCAATACCACAAGTAATCAATGATGTAGCCTCCTCAGCATAGTCCTTGAGGTACTCTGCACATGAGTGAGGCTTCTCTAGACCATGAAAAATTCCCACTACAAATGGCTTAATATCTGGGTGGCCCTCAACACCCATCTGGATAGGCCAAACCTGACTCCCTGAGCTTTTGAATCAGGATCAGGGAAAGACCATCAATGCTACACTGTAAGCTAATGCTCCTACTTTCTCGAATGGCTGGATACTTCTCCAAGACCTGTAAAAGATTGGCTTTGATACCCATATGGCTGTACGTTCCCCCACCAATACTTTTCATCATGGTAGAATGCGGTGTCCCCAATAACGTACGACCATCTGCTGGGAGGGATAAAAAACAAGTATGCTTCCTCAGGAGCTTCAGCAGTTCATTTAATTTCTTTAAAGAAACACCATCAATCCCCCACTCTGCTAAGGCCTCACAAAAGGTGATGAAGTCCTCACCAACAGCCTCATCATCACCAGACTCTTCACTAGAGGAAATCATCCTCTCCTCATCACCAACCTCTATGTCAGACACTTCCTCTACAATGCTGACACCATCTTCCTCTTCAATGAATTCAGCTATGTTCTGCTCCATTTCACATGGCTCAACATTATCTTTTGAAGCACTAGCAATAAGTCGACGGCGATGTCTGGATGACATTTCAGATATAGGGATATGTCGTTTATAAGGCATTGCTATTATCTTAAAGCAATACAGGCAATCAGGAAACCCAGCTCAAACTTCCAACAAGACTAAAGATTGTGACAAACGCCAGAAAGATAACGATTAGCTAAATTACCACTTTAAATTACTATATTTTTATATTTATCAATTATAAACAATCTTTTGCATAAATAGCTTATATTATAGAAATTTCACCACGACATCATCAGGGATATACTGTACACCTCAGAACTAACTCATCAGTCTTGCCCAATATAATGTAACGAGTCTATGGAAAGTTGAGAGTAGAGATGGGTAAATTACCGTAATTTTAAATTGAGGTAAATTACCGTGGGTAATTGTAAGTTTTGAGCTGCAAATCCTTATCAAAGGACTCAAAACGAAATCAAATAGCATTGAGATATAAATGCCGACGCTGATATCAAACATATCACGACATTTATCAATTATAACTCATTAAGAAAATTAAAACTAATGTCAGCAACACGCGATTTTCCTCTCTTTTGTCACACTATGAGAAATTTTCGTTCCAAAGACATACCTCTGCGCAATGTGCATTTGTTATTTTACTCTGAATTAATTGGAATTAATCATGGACACAATGTAAACAATCGTTTTAGCTTCTTAATTTATAATATTACCCATTCCAATGGTTCGTTCGTGAGGAAGAAATTTTCTGAAAAAGAACGTTTCTCAAAATTACCGTAATAAACAGTAATTTTCAGAAAAGTTCTTCACACACTATTTTTGCAAATAAATATAGTGTAATACAGCCTTAAACGAGCATTACTTAGCTTCGATGAAAGATAACACACAAATATGAGCATAGAAGTGATAAAATTTCCCACTACACTAATCCTAGTCCTTTGAAGGTAGTCTTCCTCAATCTCTATAATACATATAAACCTAACCATGGCATTAAACATCATACTACAGAGATCAAATTACTTTTCAAGTATTATTATGGTAAAGGTGAACTTCCGTCTCGCCAGCGAAAACGCTAGGCAATATTTTCAATGCCATAATAATAATACCATAATGTATTCTCCCTTGAGAACGAATTATTCTGGGTAAAGCCCGTGCAATTGTCAAATTACTATCACTTAGAAAGGAATATCATATAAGGTCTCATGAAATAGGACAATCACGCTACACTTCGTTCATGGGCGAAGAGTCCAGAATCTACGCAAGGCATGGTTAATGATAGTGCTATTTCCAAGAGTTTATTACATTAAATTTACTTACCTGAAGAGCTTTCACACCCAAAGAGAAGGCGGCAGGAATCTTACTCCCGAAGCAGGCACTTCCTAACTTGCTTCAGATCGGCCAAACCGGTCGTCACCAATACTTGCGTGGCTTTGTAGATCGTGGGAATCACGTACAATAAAGAATTATTGTGAAAGGGATGACTATACGGAACGTGGGTGCAGTCCGCTTCAATGCGATTTCAACTACAAATGTGACCGCGGTGAAAAAAACGTGAGTGAACACGTGCTATTGCGTGCCACAAAATACCACGCAGAAATCACAAATGGTGAAAATGAAAATGGATGATGAAAAAATGAAGATGACAATGAAAAATGAAAATGATGATGAAATGATGTATGAATGCTCTTAAAAGAACAGTTAAATGATGATGATGAACCACCAGAAATTCAGCACGAAGCGAACAGAAGCACAAGCGTTAACCACAGTTGGGAGAGCAGGGCGAAATGGCGAAACCGAATGGCGCGAAATAGAGGCCTCAATGTAAGCCTCCGCCGCTGCGCAGCGCTGCTATCGACAAAAAATAGTTCCCGCGTACAAGTCAAGGCAAAACGAGATGCTAGTATCCTATCGGATTGGATACCTTTTATCTTGTCTCTTAATTTAGTTCTTAATAAAAAAATAGACGCAGCTGAACATCGATTGTTGTTATACTAAAGATGTGCATGTTTCTTCTTTCAATATACGATAATTTGTCAATCAAACAATGCAAAGTATTCCCACAATCATAACGCAAACATCAAATGTGAGATTTCTTGTATCTTTTTTGTCGCCTGTTGTCGCCAGATACAAAAATCCCCCATACTATCTGGGATATTATCAGTATTCAGTTCAAAACATACCTCCTATGAGAATGAGAATTTTCACATCTCAAAATCCATCCGTTCCTTTCATCGTAGTTTTATATCTTCAATGTGACCACAGATCACTTGCCTTTTATCAATTAACTGTTTTAACCACATGAGATGGCTTTCTGCTCCACATGCAGTAGCAACCAAAACTTCAAGAAATGTTGCATAACGGAAAGAAAACACTTCGCTTACAAGCGAAATTCACATGACTTAACGCAATAATCAAAGATGGACGTTTTCACGTACTGCTTTCACAAGTTAGCATCTGAATTCGAAATAGGTTTGTTAAGAAATCAGAATTATTATTTTTTAACCAATTATTGTCATTTATAAATTGTATCAATACTTATTTTCTGCTTTATTGCTGGTCATAACAATCATTTAGGTACTCACCGTAACTTAACTGTCCATTAGAATTAAAATTAAGCTTCTACGATCACAAATTGCCAGAACGCGTAAATATTGGAGGAGCTAGTTCTTTCTCACGCTTATCAACATGACTGCCATTTTGATTTTCGAGATGGTCCAAGTCGATCTTGTTTGCAAGACATCGATTGTAGTCTATTAAAAAAATATGAACATAGTATGCACCTCTTATTTGCAGTCTTAGATGGTATGATGATTACATATTATTTGCAGTGTGCACATATTATTCAAATAATATGCTAATAATCGACGGAATATTATTTACTATGTATACCAATCCATTTATGCATATTTCATACGGTATAAATTTTCTGTGTGCTGTGTGGGAGTGTATGGATCTCAATGTGAACAACCTTTGTTCAAAGCTATCTCTGAACTTTTTTTTCCATCGCAGTTTTGTTGTACCACTGTCCCTGGTTACAAATATTTTTAACATGTTTAGCCAGGATTCATTTTACCTATCTTACGTACTAATTGCGTAAATTACGTAAGTAATACATTTTTTTTCAATTAATACCTAATTTGACCATACACGAGTATTATCGGGTTCTTAGTGGACATTGAGCCAGTTTTACACTCACTTTACACCCTTCTGACACGTGTATGAACTGTTTTTACACCCTTCTGACACGTGTATGAACTGTTTTTACACATTGTACTAGTTAATATCCTGTATCTCCACGAACTCTGAACACTTTGTGCTGTATGGGTAAGAGCTACCTAGGTTTAAAAGAATGTGAACATGAGGTATTATAGAAATACAGAGCACAAGAGGGGGGGAGAAAATAGATTCCCAAAAGGAAGAGGTGTGAGGAGTTACTAAGGAGAAGGGTCAGAAGGCAAGGCTGTGAGAGAGAGGATACCGCCTAAACACTGGTCAAGGGCAAATATCGGGCTTTGGGGAAGGTGGTGGGGGAGTATGTACTGAATGAAATGGGGTGAGATTGGAAGAGACTAGGTCATTTAAAACATCACCTTTATGGACATTATATTATGATAAACTTCCATAATTTTCAATCAAATTTAGCCTTCTGTCCTTGTCACAAACCTTTACAATATTTGGAATAGAATCGGAAGAGTGATCATTATTAATTAGATGATCAACCAGCAATGACTTATGATCACCCTCAATAAAAGATTGAACCATCATATGGATTCCTGAATTTTGTTACGCAAATGGATTCTTGGTGCCACTGTGGTGCTTGGTTGCCATCAGGGAAAAATTGGGTGTTTGAAATTAAAAAAAAAACATTCATTGGTTATATGCCTTCTGTTTTCACCTTTTAGGCACTTAAAGAGACTAATGTGAATGTTTTGCTGTATCAAAAATTGAGGAATGCTGGGCATGAGATCAATTCGGAAGGCTATCCAATTTTATAAATTTTTTATTTGTATGCCCCACCATTGTTAATCCACTATATTTTTAATTTAGAGCCAGCTGAAATGTTGTAAAAAAATTATTTCAAGTTATATTATGCTTGCTTCCATAATAAGGACGACAAACTAACTGTACAATCCTCTCTCCTAAATTGGGGAGTGCTCTTGCCCCATTTACTTTACCCAAATATGGGATGCCTTGAGGGGATACCCTGTAGATGAGTTGTTGCCCCAAAATACGGTGAAACTTGTTTATAATGGCCACGCTTGTAATGAAATCTTGCCTATAACGAGGTGAGTTCACGGTCCCTTGGATTTTCCTATGGTTTCATATGCTAAATACCCCGCATATAACGAGTACGGATGATACGAAATCCCTGCTATAGCAAACTATTCTTTGGTCCCTTGGCTAATTGTTGCCTCTGTTATAACAAATTTCTCGTCATATCTGTAACCTAACTGCCCCTCCCCGCACAAAGTAAGTTGTTGTCAGGCATAGCCATTACTTTAGTCTTCCTCAGAGCGATTACGTGTGGCAATGTTTTTGCTCGGCAAAACCTGCCCATCAGGTGTTTGATACAAAGGAAAACTCTCCATTGTGAACTCTGAAATGCTTGGTGAAATATTTTTCATAAATTGATAATACACAAACTAGTCAATCTTGTTAGCTAAATGGACGAAAATTAATGCTGCAACACTGCAAAAAACTAACTGAAAATATAATCAACCTTCACTACAAAATTAAACTGATACATATCTAAGTCGTTGCCCAGCCAGCACAACGTTGTAAATAGAACCAACATATACAGAAACCTTCCATATAAAATGGAGAAATCATGTATGGAAAGGGAAATGGTTTCTGTATATGGCAGTAGCAAGTTAGAGAAAAGCTGGAGAAATCAAAGCGAAAGGTTTCCGATATATGATAGAAATCATTTCTGTAACAGCAAAAAGGGCGCTATGTAGTGGACATAGGAGGAACTAACTGCGATCTTTTAAGCACACTACCGCCATCTGACGGCCATTACCTGTACCACGTTAGCTTCCTACACTCACCCTTTATGAGGTCTACTCTTTGTAATGTCATACATATATGAATCAATATATATTCCACTCTGCTACTAATGATATGCAACAGAAAAGTTCATTCATTCAACCATTAAGTTGCCGAAATTAGGGAAATAAAAAGACTCACCTTGCAACAAACTTACAACCAAGGGATCTAGTGGTTTGATTAGTTAAAAATCCACAACCTGAACATCAACAATAATAATAACATGTCCATACAGTAATCAACATGCCTACAATTTGCTATTGTTACTATTGCTAACTCTGAACAAAAGGATTTCTCACAATGGGGTACTAATACACAAAATAAATTCGAAGAAAGAATGATCTTTATTCAATAGATTTATTTCAAACTTTTACAAACCACAATATAATGCAAACTCACGACCCGGGTTTCGGCGCTAAGCACCATCATCAGATCTTTATTCAGGCACATCTGCTGCACCATCATTTACATTTAACTTGTTAACCCCTGCCCGCATCCTTGCTAGGTGAAACAATTCGCCCATGCTCCTTCCCACTGTAAGGAGCTCCATCTGGGTCCGTGTTCCCCTTTGTTTTCAGCACCTCTGCAAAAAACAGTGGGACATTAGCTAAATATAAAATAAGCGACCGAAAAATTTCTCGGTTAGTTATATTATTTGTAATCTATATGTATAAAAATGAATGTATGTCTGTGTCCTTAATGCATTACTACACCATTCATCGGATCGCCATGAAACTTTGGGAAGTTGTTGAGTACATTCCCGAGAAGAGGAATACGAAATCGATATTTCAATATCGATACTTTATCGATATAATATAGCTCAAGTATCGATAAATCGATACATTATTGATACAAAATTGAAGTGAAATTATTTAGTTTTTTTTAAAAAGAAAGTATCATTACAATATCGATACTGTATCGAATGTATATAATGTGTTTGTCCTTTATGCATTACTACACCATTCATCGGATCGCCATGAAACTTTGGAAAGTTGTTGAGTACGCTCCCGCAAAGGTTTATACAAAATAGATAATTCAATATCGATGCTGTATCGGTATAATTTCGATAAAATATTGATAAATCTATACATTATTGATGCAAAATTGTGGTGAAATTATTTAGTTTTTTTAAAGAAAGTATCGTTACACTATCAATACTGTATCGATACAATATTGATAACTTCATGCACTACCACAACATTCATCCAATTTCCATGAAGCTTTGGTTAGTTGTTTCGTTCACTCCCATGAAGGTTTGTACAATATCAAGAATACAATAAGTATCAATACTGGATATGGGATGTGCATCCCATTGAACGTGCAATTCATTGAAACTCACACGTGCTTATCAACAAAGCTCAGGGTCAATCTTTAGAACTATGCGGTTTAGATCTAGACACGGATTGCTTCTCACATGTACGTGTATTTTGTTGAGTGTGTGTTGCGTGTTTTACGTGTATGTTGCGTGTTCTACGTGTATGTTGTGTGTTCTAGAGTCAGCAAACCAGACAATGTCTATATCTGCACAGACAATGGAACAACAAAAAATACTGTATACCCATAAGAATTGTGAAATTAAACATACTCTGAACGTGCACTTTCCATTTAACACTTTGACTGCGGTTTTTTTAATGCTGAATGACCCCAAAATAGTATTTTTTCCTCGCCAATGTGTTTCAAATTTGATCTAATATCCAGCGAGTCTCACGTATTTTTTATTTTCAGTTATTTATATGGCGAAATTAAACAAATAAATTTTCACGTCTATAGACGTGGTCCGCAGTATCAGAAGACTCGTAGGTATGCAACCCAACAACACACAATTTATGATTTTTCTATTCCATCGATGAAAAATTTTTGTGCACCATATAATTGGGATTTGTGCTTTTCGATGATTGCTACGAATTCTAATAAGTATCAGGTACGATTTAGGGAAAGCCTAACCTCTTACTTCTTACCTTACATTCTTTTTCTGCCAAATATTTCTTACCTAAACCATGTTTAGCTCAATTGCTGCACTCTTTGCACGTCAGGGTCTTTATCTAGCTCTTTGTCACTTGTATACAATTAGAAGGGGGACCTTGCCAGTGGCAAAAGCTAAGTTTTATGCCTTTGGTAGTCTTTTTTCCTAGCCTGCATGCCTTCCCTTGTCAACTTTATCGTTCACTTCTCCGTGGTGTTGTGTAATTCTTCCGACAATTCTTGATGACTTGTACCTTAGAGAGTTTCATTACTGCTCATTCATCTGCCGGAAATACGTAAAGGAACTGAAAAATATGTTAATTCCTGAAATGTATATATGTATTTGTTGACATTAATAGTTTCAAAAGAAAAATTTTTGTACTTAAAATTTGTAAACATTTCAGGACACATGTATGAATGCATGAAACATCCCTTTTGCTTATAATACCAATTTAAATCGTATCATTATACAAGAATTATTCAAAAGCAAGTGAAAAAACTGAAATCAAAATAAAATATGGCCCTCTGGCACCAGTTTAAAATTCACTCTAAACCAACTATATATGTTTTAGTCCATAACCCATGAAACTTCTTGAAGCAATTGTCTAGGCATAGAGGAGGATATTCCGGGATATCAGGATAGTAGTTAGCCTACATTTACCAGTGTTTTTGCAAAGCCGGCAACACTTTTTTGTTCTTCTATCACCTTCGGAAATCATGGGTTTGAACTTGGGGAAATGGAAAAACCAATGAGAGCATATTTATTTTGGGAGCCAAGACGTTTCCTTGTTTCTGATCGAAGTCAACGAGTTTGCTATTTACACTCAGTCTAAAACTTTGAAGATTAATGTCTCCCCCTTTGAATACATTTTATGCAACTGGAAACTTTTCAGCAGCAAAAGTTGTACAATATTGAGGACCACTGTTTTATCTCAACGTTAGGTCTTCTTTGGGGTAATATGGTGTACTTCTCCCATTGTCTGAGAAATTTTATGAGGAACGCAGCCTGCGTGCCCAAGTCCACCTTCGGCTATTCTTCCTGCTCCAATAAAAACTAACATTTTTACAATGAGTCTGGATGGTTTGGCTAACATATACAGCTTTACACCAAACTTATGCCTCTTTGCCTTTATATATTCCTGAAAAGTCAACGCCTCCTCCAAAATAATCATCGACTCGTCGATACTTAATTCTCTAGACAGATAGTATAGTTCATCTTCATCCATTATATCCTTAAAATAATTAAGTAGTGGATTTATTTTCTGAACACGATCGGATGAACGTATTTCTTGCGTCTCGCCGACGAAAGCAAAATGGAAAACACGTAAAATAACTAGGAAGCGGTCACTGGACATATTTGAAGGAAAGGAGGGGATAGTATAAAATATTTTCACGAGTAATTTTGAATTTGAGATACCTAGGTATGTCTCAATCCCATATGAAGTACTAGCCCCAAAAAAGATGACACTAATCCCTTGTTAGATGTTTCCAGCATCCAATGATCTCTCGCAGAGATTGTCTATCTTGGAGAAAACATTTCGCGTTTGTGTTCGTTTCTTTGAAAATTTTATCGACATTTGGTCAGAGAAGAGCATGCAAAAAAAAATCTGTCTCTCCATCCGGTCTAATTTTCAAATTTCTTTTTGGGCGAATGTAAATCCATGTAATGCCACTCTTCCTTCAGACCAAGATCGGTCAGTGCGAGGTAGGAGGATGGAAAAAGTCTGGTAGGGCAATGAAACTGATGTGAGAACCTCTTTCTGCCACGTTCGCCTCTACTCTTGTGTTTGACACGCCTATTCTCTACCTGATATTTTATAAGCGTGCAATCATTGTCATTGTATGATTTTATCATATTGACGGCACAATATGCATTAAAATAGGAGGTTTCACACACAAAAATTGTCACACAAAGTACGAGAGATATCAATTCATAACGACACTTACGTGGTGACAATAGAAATTATGAAACCGGCTCCTGTTTACTTTTACATTTATTGGTTACGCTTTATGAAGGTATCTATAAAAGTGTATTCATTTCAACGCTGTCGTTCTCATATTTTCATATCTGGACATAGTCCCACCTTCACTTTTTTCGTGCAACTTTGTTGTATTGAAGTGAACTCCGTCAAAACGTTGTATTTATTCTGCACAGAAGACAAGAGCGTTCGCTTATAAAATCACTCACTACTTTCTACTCTACTAAATCAGATAAAAAGCTAATCCTGATAATTTTGATAAAAAAACAACCATAGTCTGGTTAAATTGAAAGTCACTCGGATCAGAAGGCGCAGAATTTTAAATTTTCGGTAGCAGTACGAATTATATAGCTAAATTTAAATTTAAAACCTCTGTACGATTCATTAGCAAATTTCTCAATTAAGAATGCTATTATAATGAGAAATACTCAAGTTGGCAAACGGAAAGATATATATTTGACGTCAATAAGTGGGCACCCGTTAATGCTTACATAGTACCTACAGCAGATCACGAGGTAAGTAAGTGTAAAATTCATTATTACTGTAATTAACACTTTAACTTCAAAAGCATCCCATTGTTTACACATTTTTGGTTAAAAACGAAGTTTAAAATTAAGAAACGCATTATATTTCAAAAAATAAAAATGAAATTAGCAATTAAATTTTTGTTAAAACATAACATACAGGGGAAGAGACGCTCACTGCAACGGACCCGTATATATAATGCCAAGGTTGTACAGAAGAAGCATATGTGAGGAAAACTCTGTGCTACCAATCATAATCCCACCAGATAACATTTATTATGAAAGTGACTGAGCACGTCGATCGACGTGCTCCGCCACAGACGGAGGTGTACGACCACGTCTATAGACGTTTCCGATCATGAGAAATGATGGCCTGATGAAGACAATCGTTGAAGGAAGTGGAAAGGAAGGACGACAAAGGAATGCCTCGTGTGAGATATATTGTGCCGGTCCCACCTGCCTGGCTTGTTACCCCCTCTCAGGAAGACCTATCCCTGGCTATCCCTGGGAAGTGATCCCGCCCCCCTCTTTTTTGCTCACATATGCTCGTCCCGATTATTAACTCTAGTGGTGAACACTTCTGGTTTAATTAAGGCTGACATGTAATCCTCACTGGTGATCTGTCTTTCCGATTGTACCTCAGGAATCGTCCTGCTCAGCCAATCAGGAACTATATTTTCCTTTCCCGAACAATATTCTATCTTAAAAGCATATTCTTGAAGGATTAATATCCATCTAGTTAAGCGGCTATTATTTAACTTGCACTTAAGGAGAAATGTGCTTTGAAAAGAGCTCGCAAGCAGTTTCGAGCTGTGGGTTTAGTTAATGGATACACCTGCACAAATTTAGAAAATATATCTATAACAACAAAAATATATTTATTCTTTTTTCGACCCCTAGGCAACGCGCCATATATATCTACTGTATATAAGTCCCTAGAGCCTGTCGGAATTATATTCGCCATCGGGCCTTCATAACTCCTGTTCGGATATTTGACTCGCTGACAGAGGTCACACGATCTCAACAACATCCTAACATACCTTCCCATCTTGGGCCAGTAATATTTTTCGCAAAGCCACCACACTACCTTAGAGACGCCACAATGGCCATACTTCGTGTGGGCATGCCATACCAATTCTTCCCATAAATCCACAAAACGGCTAAAAGGGAATGCTTCTCCTCCGAAGATAAATGGGTCAAGTTCGAGACGGTTTCCTCAAATTCCTTCTCACAAACCAGTACCTCGGATTCTCTCTTGTCCCCTCCTATCGCCAACATACACGCAGGGAAGTCCACTTCCACTACCTCATGTTTGTGGGTATGAAACCGCACCCTTTTCTTTCCGAAATCAATTATCGCTCCCGCGTCCGTCAACCAGTCCGTGCCTAATATTAGCTCTCGAATCAAATTCTTCACAACCAAACACACTACTTCTACTTCTCGGCTCCCCAATTTCACCGTTACTAACGTCTGTTTAGAAATAGGATTAGTCCTCTTATTATTGGCACATATCAGGAAGCATTTATTCATCGGAAATATAGGCAAATCTATTCCCTCTTCACATATACTATGAAAGAGTCCCTCATCGATTGCTGATACTTCACTGCCAGTATCTATAAGAGCTTTCACTAAGATTTCTCCACATTCTACGTTCACTTCGGGACATTCCCTCCTCACATCGAGCTTCTCTTCTTCGAACATTAGGTCGTCTAGAGGGTTCCCTTCTAACGTACACGTGGCAATTATTTCATGTGACTCCCCTTCTAATTTACCCGAGTCACGGGAGCAGTGTGGCCCAGGCTCCGAGAGTTAAAAGACTCGGTCATCAAATAGCGCACTCCTTCGCATTCCTCGTGACCCTGTCTTCTCTCTCCACAAAGAGCCTGGAAAGACACACTAGCTGCGTCTCCACCTCGTGATCCTACATTCCTTGCGGTGGGAGGAGGGGTAGAGAAGTCGGGAGACCCCTCGAACCTCGCTCCCGCCGGACGCTCCCACCTCCTCTCTTGAGTCACCTCTCTCTGGTTCGGCCTTCTTCCATTTGAGGTATTCAACGATCCTATTCTACGGGATGTCCCTTCAGTTTGCGTCAACTGTTCTCTTTCCTCCTCATTTACATCATCATAATACCTTAACAAATTGACTAATTTCTCAGTTGAAGAGACCTCAGCGCTTCCCAACAAATTTTGTATACTTACCGGGAGTTGACGGATTAACAGAAAAACAAGTTCCTCTTCGCTGAAAGGTGGGTCGCAATACTGAGCGGCCGCAATCTTCCTAATCGCATAACCCTCCATTCGCTCCCGTCCTCCCTTCCGGAAGTTGCCGTACAAAATATTCCGTCTCCACTGATATTTCGCTCTTACATCCCAGTAACGTTCTAAAAACTTTTGTTTTTTACAGTCATAAGTCTGTTGATCAGGCTTCAATATTTGGGCCCACAAATGAGCTCTTTCCTTCAACATACTCAAAAATACAAGGGGCTTATGAGCTAAAGGACACGATAGCATGGCAACATAATTCTCCGCTGCTCTTATAAACGCTATTGGATTTTCGTGTTCTCCACCCTTAAACGTGGGTATTGAAAGCGCTTCCTTCGGAATCATGGCTCCCGTCACTACCTGATCAGGCCCCATTTCTTCCGCCCGCACTCTTCCAACCGTCACTGCCTCTCCTATTGTTCCCCAAGTTATTCTCTCCTCCTTTACTCGTTTTAACTCATGCTCAATCACATTCATTCTTTCTTTAACCAAAGCATTTTCCCTTTCGATCATATCACTATGGGTTGCTATCTTAGGACTTAAGTTTTGCGTTTCGGCTTCTAGCTTTCGTACTTTTAGGTTCTGTTCCTCCATTTGCACACCCCAAATTTGTTGGAACGTTTCCCATTCCTTTCTACGTTCTATTTTATCCCTTTCCCTATCTCTCTGCCTCTCCTCTCTCTCTATCTCTTTTTCTTTCCGCCTCTCCTCTTTCTCTATTTCTTTTTCCCTCTGCATTTTCTGCAATAACCTTAATATTGGATCTTCCGGTGTCAGAGGTCCCAAGGGATTTCCCACGTCTATTTTCTCGTCCGCGGAAGTTACTATCTCCCCTGCCCCGTCGTCATCTTCCGTCAAATCCACAATTTCTCGGTTTCTCATAAACCGGTCTTCCTTTGATGGATAGCTAGTCATATTGACCTCTATTTTTTTTCGCAACAACTCGATCAACTTGTCCACACTTGTGAACACCATTCACCGAAAGAAAAATATAGAATAAGTACTTGAAATAAAGTCTGCCGTTTCAACTCGTTCCAACCATAACACGCAGTCTATGCTAGGTAAATGGATGAGCAATGGACAATTAAAGAAACATGGAATTGAGAACGCTGCAATACTGCCAAATTTTACTCGCTTGTCACCACGAGCCAATTCTATCATTAAACTTCCCCTTTTCAATCCCTTTTGATTACGAACAACGAAATCACAGGCCCCTTCATGTTGGGCGCCATTTTATATATGTGCCGGTCCCACCTGCCTGGCTTGTTACCCCCCTCCCACCGTCCCCACAATGACACGCGCGGATGAGGGTAAATTGATGAGGTCCGGCGCACACGTAATTTTGGTTTCTCTGGCTTAGAGGCCCTAATAAAACTTACCCCCACCAACCCCCAAGACCAGAGGAGGGCTCGTGTGATTTCTGGCGTCCAGCGCCGTTTAAATCCGCCAAAAGATCCTGTAAAGATGGAGGTAACGGAGAAGGATCGTCGGGAGAGGTGACGTGGCCCCCCCACCAATGACAGCGTGCAAGGCAGTCTTATGATTTTACACAAACAATTTAATTCAACAAAAGAACACAAATACCAAATAAACCCTACAAATTTAATAAATACCCTTTTTCTGACTTGACCCTGAAGGGGTTTAACAATTTCAATCACACCAATTGAAAAACACGACATTCAGACAGGACTAAATAACAGAATTCACCTTGTAGTCAAACACCAACTTCAAATACCCTAATACAATAAATGCGAAACCTTATGCAATAATAATTAATATGTTGAAATGCAGTTACTCAGTTACCATACAGTGAAATTATAATCATTAGCACTTGTCTCTTCAGTTAAAAAGTTCCCTGGTGAAAAGTCATGTGGGATGTTCGTCTCTCTCCCCGTTCACAATCACGGGAATACGAACGCGACTTTCTCCCAAAGCACTAGAGTTAATAATCGTATGTGAGCAAAAAAAAGGGGGGCGGGATCACTTCCCAGGGATAGCCAGGGATAGGTCTTCCTTAGAGGGGGTATCAGACGATGACAGTTCGTAGCCGGGCCGACGGCAATTAGCTTATGCAGCGGCAGGAACTTCTCTTTCGGTGGCCCAATACAATCTCGGACGGCGTCTTTCCTTGCTATCACTCCCGTGTTCGCGCACCCTCCGTCTCCTTTTGTTCGACGTGCTTCCTTGGTCTGCTTCACTGGGAACCCACAGGTTCTGCCCGATTATGACCGATCATGCTCCGATTATGCTCTTCTTTGAGCCACTGCTCGGCCTTTTTATTCTCTTCAGAAAATGCCCATGATGCACCGCGCGGGGTCGTCTGCTAGACGCCCCGACGGCAGCGACATGGTGTATACCCTTGGCACTAAGATCACCCGTCTCTGGGCGCACTCACTTACGTAACCATACAAAAGAACACGTATATTAACGTAAATAAGCCTTACAGTATGCCAGATGGTGGGGACCATGACAATATGGAACAAGTGATGAAGGATGTGAAAGAAAAGAAATACATAAAAACAGTAAAACCTCGTATTTGCGTTATTGGAATTTATGTTTTCTCACGATTTACAACGTTTTAATGTGGTCCCATCCAATTTCCTATATCTCCAATGTATGTAACACCCTGTATTTACACCATAACTTACAGTTTTCCTGCAGTTTGCATTAGATGCAGGTTAGAATACAATAGGTTAAAAAAAAAATCCCTTCTATGACATTTAACCATACGTACCAGTCTGTATGAAACACTTTTTTTTACCTAATTTCATGAATACACTTCAAAAACATGAGAGAGAGCAGTAATGTGCTCTGTTTTATGGAAGAATTTGAACTTAGCGGCATAGCGGGCAGTACACAGCGCTACTAGTGATGGAAAGATGAAATATTTACACTCCTGATCCTTTTGCCAGGAAAAGGTGCATACTGTGAAATGAATAGGATGCAAGTTATAATTTAGGAATACCTCTGGGAGTACATTTAAATTGTACCGAAGTTCATGTTGTGAAGAATGAAAATTAATTTTTACCCAGACATTATGAATGTTAAAAAATGCATGAACTGAACTGGTGGATGATAACTGGGGATTATTCATCAGAACATCACGCTGCATTGATTCAACAGTTTTACTACAGGTTACTACGAAACAGTACTTCTGAAACTTGTTTTATCGCATGAAAACTGGCTTGAATAAATACAATTTTTTTGTTGAGAAATACTCGAAGTTGGATAACTGCTTGCGCTGGCCAATCAGCAAGGTAGCTCAATATTCTCGTGTGTTGTTCATGTTATCCTTAATTACTCCTGTACGTAAATTTTATTTTATTTGGAAATAGAAATGAATTAGAATATATCGGATTACTGGAGGATTTTAGTGTTTTTTCCTTGTTGGTTCATCCCTCTGGATGGCAGTTTCGTCAGCATTCCAGATCCCATCTTCAGGTCCATAGATAGCATCCTATCAAATTTCCTATACCTTTGTCCTATATATTTCCTATATCTTCCTACTATTATTTCCTATGTCAAATTTCCTATACTTCGGACCTGAAGATGCAGTCTGGAATGCCGGCGAAACTGGCATCCAGTACAATGAACCAAAGCGGATAGAAAATCAGAAACCCTCAACTCATCTGCTAATCATCGCAGAAGCCTTCACAGCAGCTATAATATTTTCAATTTAGGCATAAATAAAAATTGTGGATTCTCATGATGCAAATCGCACTGATATAGCGAGACGTCTATGATTACCAGTCTCAACAATGGATACAATTATGAAAACTCATGCTGTGATTCAGAAATATGCTAGCTAGTGCAGGTATTGGTGGAAAAAAATAAAATGTCACGAAATCATGGTATGAAGGTATACCAACTTATAAAGTTGTTTTCAAGTTCTAGATTGTCAAATATCACAGTGCATGGCTTCGTCAGAACAGAGAAGGCACAATCAGGGTTCATACCGGTCAGGGAATTCATGGAAATGTCAGGGAAATTAGATTCTGGTCAGGGAAAAACTCCTGAGGCACAGCAAAAAGATGAAAATCGTGACTGAATGCATGGAGCGTTGCTGTGCTCGAAGAGCGAGGTGTGCATTTTGTTGCCGTCAGCTTGCTGTCCTAACTGGGTGGTACAGGGTAGTGCCGACTTGACGGCTCACTCGGAATCTGGCTGCTTGGTCTGCTCGTCTGTTTTTTTGTTTTGGAATTTTGACTGGAATATCTCACAATATACCTAGCTGCATTTTCCCATAAAATCTCTATATATGATTGCTTTGCCATTGATATAAAGTTAGGGAAATTTAAAAAATTGGGATTGGAAATCAGAGAAAACTCAGGGAAATTGAAAGTTGGTATGAACCCTGACAATGTATAAGTTTTAGAATCATGGACTTGACAACGTCTAATGGTTGGTTGAAACATTGGTAGAAATATATCGTACAAAAATAAATGAGGACAGCTCTATACTTTAAGAAATAATTGATAATATTGCTCTAATTCAGTTGAACAGTGTGTCTAAATTATATATTTACTCTATACTGTTAAAGTATGTATGTAAAACTGAAAATTGTCCTTTTCCTGCTATTTGCATTTTCCTGCAATTTATACTTTTTTCTAGCGGTCCCTCTAAAAGTGTAAATAGGGGGATTTACTGTATGAAGAGAGTAGCCAATTGAATAACTCAGTGGAGAGCTCCATCAAACCTATCTGAGTATGGAGACTAATGATGGTGATGATGGATACAGACAGCACAGATTTGTCATAAGCTCTGATAAGTAATGTGCACTACCAGTATACTACAAGCAATGAAAGGCCTAGGATCTAAAAACATTGTACTTTGTGAGTAATCTCATAACTTTCTTAATAGAAAAGAATTAGGTAACGCTAACCTACACTTCAGGATTTGTGATTACAAAGCTCACGTTGGCACCGGACAACAGGAATTTCTATGTAGGTACTTTTGGGCATAGCCACCGGGCACTGAAGAGAGTCCCGCTTATAAACGCTTATTATTACTATCTCGCGGCTGAGCTTAAAGCCACTGAGTGCATCCACCGGGTTGCGGATGGTGAGTTGACCTCTAGATATAGAGGTTAGCTGCGAGATAAGCGAGTTTACTCGGTGAAGAAGCAGTCGTGGACAAAAAGCGATGGCATTCCGAGGGGGCATTGGTCTATCCTTGGGTAAGGTAGGCCTGTAAACAATACAGAACCTGTGAAGATGACGTGAATTGGCAACAGGAGGCCACCAATAATTACACTTCTCATCACCCGGAGGAGAGGGCAGCAGCTCTCCTTCATATGAGTGAAGATGGAGACCACAGTGGTCGGTACATCGACACTCATATCACTACAGGGGTAACATTTACTTTTACGGCTATAATACTGCGATGTGGAAGGCAAGGGGAAACCACCACGTTATATCCCGAGGAGTCGCAGCTACTCCACTCTTTTCTTTATTATCAAGACGTGATGGAACCCTCTCAAGTAAAATATTCCGGAGGTAAAATAGTCCCCCATTCAGATCTCTGGTAGGGACTACCAGAGAGAGTACATCAGTCAAATGTGATAAACATTTTAGGGTAGGAACATGGAACGTGAGATCACTTCGAACCTGTGGAAGACTGGAGAACCTGAAGGAAGAAATGCGAAGAATGGACCTCGAGGTATTAGGAATTTTTGAAATGAAGTGGCCTGAAGAAGTAGACTTTTGGAGTGGAAGCAACAGGATTATACATATGGGATCATTAAATCATAAATTAAATCATCAACCAGTCCAAATCTCCTGTGGAATCTCATAATTTATAGCACTTGATGGACATAAATTCCGTATGAAGCATGCTGTGGACAATGCTTCAGCCCAAAAAAACTTTGGCAAGCCAGATTCCACCAGCATACATCTCACCATATTCATTAAAGTCAAATTCATTCTTTCTGATTTCCCATTTTGTTGAGGAGTTGATGCCACGGTTAACCGATGTTGAATACCAGTATTCTCTAAGTATTTACGAAAATTATTTCCAGTGTATTCTCCACCATTGTCACTTAGTATCGCCTTGATCTTAGTTTCATGCAGTTGTTCATTTTTCTTCTGGTATGTCCTAAATTCTTCAAATACTTGATCCTTTCTATGCAGAATACTTACAGACACATGGTTTGAAAAATCATCGATGAATGTCACATAATACATTGAGCCACCTATTGATGCTGGGCAGACTGGACCTCCAACATCTGTATGTATCAGTTCCAATAGTTTCTTACTTTCTTTCTTGCTTTCTTTCTTGCTCCTCCTTGGAAATGGCTTTCTCTTTCCTTTTCCTTGAAGACAAACATCACAGTTTTAAACTTCTTTTTCTTCTTTATTCACTATGATACCAGGAATTCTTAGTAACACTTCTTTGTGACAGTATCCAAACCTTTGATGCCATAAATGTAGTGAAGCATGAGACACTTTCTTGGGTTCATCATCTACATGATTATAATTTCCCTTACTTTGCTCTTTGTGTATAGTGTCTATAACATAGAGTCTTCCTTTCTTCCAAGCTCTGAACAAAACTTCATTTTTGTTTTTGTCTATCACATCTACTCTAGCATTCTCAAAAACTAGTTTCCTATTTCCACTTTCTAGACAGCTCACAGATATCAAATTCTCACCTAAACCAGGAACAAAAAGGACATTATTAATCCTAATGTCATAACCTCCACACTGTTTAGACATTCTTAACAAAACACTTCCTCTTCCCTTCATTTCAACTTGTTCACCATCAGCTAAATCAACTACTCCAGTTTCTGCTGTAAAATTATCAAGAAGCTCAATATACGGTGTCATGTGATGAGTTGCTCCCAAGTCCAACATCCAGCAAAGTTTATCAGAGGAGCTCTGTCTATTACCTACACATAACACCCTATATTTTCTAGTTTATTCAGTTGCATTCATTATATTTGCCTTCTTACCTTCATTTTTCATCCCTTTTTCATCATCATAATAATAATAATCCCTTCCTTTACTATCGTAATTAGCAGTTTTTCTACAGTATCTAGCGATATGCCCCTTACCGTTGCAGTTATAGCAGAAAAATATTTTCGTCCCTCTCTGTTGTCTACTATTATCAGTTTTCTTTGCTTCTAATTGCTTATTACCGCCTAATTGCTGTCTTCTTCTGCTGCTAAGCGCTACTCCTACCTCCTGTGCACGACTTTCTAACCTTTTCTCTTCAATTAATAATTTAGCCTTTACACTATTTAATGTCAAAATTGCTTCTTCTTGTTCTAGACTTCTAACAAATCCCTCGTATCGCTCCAGTGGCAGACCAATTAAAGTAAGCATTGCTAACGTGCTATCATCAAGATTACGTCTCAAACTTTCCAATCTTCTATTTAACCTTTGAATTTTTGCTACATACTCTTGGACCGATAAATCGTCTGTTTTCTGTACGTTAATCAATTCTTTCATATTCATCATTTGATGTAACAGACCAAACTGTGTGTGGGCTTCCTTCAAAATCTTCCATGCCTCCTCCGCGGGTTCACATTTCCCGATGTCTTCTAAATGGTTATCAGATACGACCAGTAGTAGAAATGACATTGCTTTTTCATTCATATCTTCTTCCGCTGCCGTCAACTTGTCACCAAATCCCGGGTTGATCGCCTTCCAGCATCTCTTCTGCTGCAACACGGCCTTGACTCGCAAAGACCATGCGTAATAATTCTCGTTGCTCGATCTCGGAATCTTGTATTCGTCACTTATTGCCAGTGACATATTTCCTTTAATTAATATCTTCAGGTACTCAGCTTATATTCCGTGCTCCAGATGCAGTCACTTCTTCTTTATATCAATTATTTTCCTTTGGCTTTAATATCTTCAGGTACTCAGCTTATATTCCGCGCTCTGGATGCAGTCACTTCTTCTTTATATCAATTATCTTCCTTTGGCTTTAATATCTTCACGTCCTTTAGTATCTTTTATCACATCACGCAGTAGTTCTTACGTATTCTGGGCCCATAACCTGTTAACTTTTGATTAAAAAGCCATTTGTATCTTCTTTATTATCTGGTATTTTATCATCACCATATTACTGCATTTGAAAATGGCGCTTGTACATGCAGGTGACTATAGTAACGAGTCAACACAAATTATCCTATAAACATAAACAAATATAAGATGTTCCCAAGCAACTTCTAAGATATTAAATGACCGACATATTAACAAAATGAGTGTCGCTGTACTGACCACTGTGGTCTCCACCTTCACTCATGTGAAGAAGAGCTGCTGCCCTTTCCTCCGGGTGATGGGAAGCGTAATTGTTGGCGGCCTCCATCGCCAAGTCACGGCATCTTCACAGGTTCTGTATTATTTAAGGCCTACCTTACCCAAGGATAGACCAATACACCCTCGGAATGCTGTCGCTTTTTGTCCACGACTGCTTATTCGACGAGTAAACTCTCTTATCTCGCAGCTAACCTCTATATCTAGAGGTACCATCCGCAACCCAGTACACGCACTCGGTGGCTTTAAGCTCAGCCACGAGATATCTGCCTAGTAGTGTTAAAATTCATGATCACCGTGTATTCTGCTAATCACAAGGAATCCAAGGCTATGTTTTTTGAAAGATTTTACCTCGCGTTTATTTTTAACTTCCAAGACTCATGTCGAGAGGTAGTTGTAGCACACTAGCTTGTAGTAAATATGTGCTTGCAGTTCTAAAAATACAAGACTATGATTATTAAAATGGTAATACAAGTACAATCACACGTGTAAACAAAATCTTACGTGAGATCGTCTTCGATTCCCATATCCCCCTTAGCAAGACCATAAGAAGAGTTCTCCTCCCCTCCCCACCTTTCACGCTCGACGCAGTTATTGAATGGCCCCCTTAGCTCCCTCTCGAAGCAATTTAGTCAGGTCACAAACCACCTCAAATATGACATTCCTAAAGATGACGCTGCCGTTGCTAATTGCCTCCTGTTTTCACTAGCAGTGGCACGAATACGTTTTGTTTGTTTATGCAAATATTTTTACATTTTTGGTTCCCTCTTACATTTAAGGGGTTATGACCACGTTAATCAAATTTTTATTCACTTCTAAAACTCATGCCATCCGATTTTGATCCAGTCTAAGAACTTGGCTTTGGTTTGTGTTTTTCACGTAGCTTAGTGATACCTGTGCTAGAGTCCGTCAGTAAATTGGCCATTAACTTTCCCTTTTATGGCTTTTCATTAATCTTCAACTTCCCGTAACTATCATGACATGCCACCTCTTCCTTGAAGAATTAGACATTATCAATTTGTAATTTTACCTAAGGAAACGTACACGGCCACGGAAATACGATACATGGCCGCGAAAAATGTATTAAAAGTGTGTACAATCAGTGTGAGGGCTTAGCTTCTGAAGCTTTAGTATATTTTTTCATTAGGGCGGAGGTTCCATAAATTTTTTCATTCTTAGAGCTTTTAATGTATTGAATTCAGCTTTTAACATTTTCTGAGTTTTGACGAAAATTTAATTCAGCAGAAATAAAATATTCCAATAATAGACCTTTTGGCGATCGGTCAGGGAAATTGGTAAAGCCATCAGGGAAATCTCAGGGAATTTGAGAATAGGTTATCAGTAGCCTCCCTGCAATACGGCATGCCACGTGTTCAACAGCACGGACCCCCTTATGCTGCTCGCAAAGAAACATGAGTGCTTGCAAAAGGGCATTCCTATTCCAGGCACCGAAAAGGGCAGCAGATTGCCTCGGTTTGCACTTGGACCTTACTTCCAGCAGAGAAGCATGTGACAAATCAATCTTGTCACTGACGGCGAACGTGCTCAAGCTCGAAATAAAGAATGTGGAGCAAAAGACCCTGCTCCCCAAGCATACCGAGAAGCCCATGAATGGAAGTTTCTATCAAAACTTGGAAACGCATGGGCTATCGATGGAGCTTACATTCACCTTCCTGCGCTCCGCAGGTCTGAGGTCCAAAAGCGAGGGATTCGTGTTCGCATGCCAAGATGGTGTCATCAACACCCTCATGTACTGTCGCCTCATCTTTGGGGTAAACGTGACAGACACGAGATGCAGAGCATGCCAAAGGCAGCCGGAGACTTTAGGTCATCTACTCTCCAGCTGCAGCGTTTATGAGAAGAACACATACATAAACCAGTAAAACTCAGTTCTGCAGGTGTACTACCACCTAAGACACCATTATGGCATAGAAGCGAATCCGGTGCTGCCTTATGCCCCTGGAGACATCGAGTCAGTCGTGGAGAACGATAAGTGTAAGATATGGTGGAATTATTCCTTCTCCACCACTAGGCAGTTGGAGGTGGCAAAGCCTGATATCGTTCTCCTCGACAATCTCTCGCAGGCCATGTTTGTGAAGTTTTCGGCACCGGCCAAAATGAGCATGGCAGTGAAGGAGATAGAAAAATGGACTAAATATCAAGATCTGCTGTGCGAACTCTGGCAAATGTACACGGGCTACTCTGTGAAACTGATAGTCCTCATCATGGTCATGCTTAGTGGTGTCAAGAAGTCACTGGATGAGAATCTCAAGTGCATCCCAGCGTGCAGGGCACGAGCGGATGCACTTGCAAGTGCAATGCAGAAGGCTGTCCTTCTCGGGTCCCTCCGCCTGCTTCATGCGAATGACCCTAATGCTGGGTACTGCTGGCGACAGGTTTTCGACCTGTTTTGCCTGGCTCTCCCCGCTGATGATTGCCTTGACGGTCGAAAAACCGGTTTCGGATATATCATTTTCTATAATTAATTTGGCATTTGGATTTTCTAGTCTTCGGACATTTTCAACTGTCCTATAGTAATAGAATGTTTTGGGCTGCGACACAACTAATGGACTAATCTTATCATGCAGCAATTCAATGATATCATGCATTGCCATTCTTCACACTCTTATGGGTTCAGTCTCTTGAAGAGTTGATATTTTTGAATAATGAAAGAGCTCGCCCGCATGCCTGTCGGTTGGGTCTCTGTAAATAGCTTCTTCTTCACTCCACTCTTCACGACTTCGGAATCAAACCGTGCAATGAATTCCTGCTTGAAGTCCTCCATACACAGGTTTAAACCTTTCAAGTTTTGCCGCCAAGTAGCTGCTTGCCTCTTCAGCTGTTGAGCCACTACTTGTGCTTAAATGTCAGTGGGTTGGTTAGTTCAACCTAACAGAGTGACCCTTTAATGGAGTTTGTTGGGTTTTCTTCCAGTCATCCATGAAACTCTGGAGGGCAGTCTTTCATCACTTTTGGGTCTAAATGCCCGCCGGTGAAAGGTAGAGCGACTGATGGTGGTCCTATATTCCCCATTTGGTCACTTACCTGTTCCCACAACTGTAAAAAATTTAGATTCCAATTCTTGTTTAACCATCTCCATGCTATGTTTTACCCTGTCCAATTCATCTTCTACTGTTAATATCCGGGTTTCTGATGTTTCTGCATCCTGTTCTATTTGGTTAACCCTACCTTCAATTTTTTTAATTGATTCCATGTTTCCAGTAATAGTAGCCATTTGGTTCGATAACTGCGAAGTAACCATCAAGATTTTGCTGTCCAAGTCTTGGTGAACATTGGACATCTGGATACCTAAATTTTGTACCAAGCTTGCTACACTGGCAAACATCTCCCTGGCACCTACCTCCTTATTTCGTGGTGGTAGCCACTTCTCCGCTCCTCTAGAATCTATTGCTCTCTTCACAGCTGGGTCAAGATTTAATCACAGCTTCTTGGTTTTTCTACAGACTGTGCATAATTCTTCGGTCATTGTAGGACACTCCAATTCTTTTCATAATTACAAACATCGAATCCCAATCCACGTTGTCAAAGGCCTTCTCTAAATCCACAAATGCAATGAACGTCGGCTTGTTCTTCTCATTCTCTTCTCTATGAGTAGCCCAAGGGCCAATATTGCTTCCCTTGTACCCTTACTTTTCCTGAATCCGAATTGATCTTCGTCCAGGAACTCCTCTGCTTTTCGTTCTATTCTTCTGTAGATTATCCTGGTCAGTATCTTTGATGCGTGTGTCATCAGGCTGATAGTCCTAAAAGTTTCGCATTTCTCCGCTCTCTTCTTCTTGGGGATAGGAATTATGATATTTTTCTCGAAGTCCCTTGGAATTTCTTCTGTTGAGTACATGTCGCATATGGTTTTGTAAAGATGAGTTAATGTCTTCTCTCCTGCATTTTTAATTAGTTCTGCAGGAACATCATCAATGCCAGAAGCCTTATTCATCCGAAGGTCCCTTACTGCCACGTCGAATTCCGATCTTAATATAGATGCCCCCATATCATCCTTTGCACTTCGCTTTCCTCTTCAATAGCTTTTGTGCTGAGATTTTTTCCATTGTATAACTCTTCCAGATATTCTTTCCATCTCTTCACTTTGTCCTCGTTTTCAATCAAAATTTCTCCATTCTTGTCCCTTATGGCATTGCATCTTGCTTGAAGTGGTTCCTCACTATCCTGTAGGCAGCTTCCACCTTTCCAAGTGCAAGATTTCTTTGTACATCTTCGTATAGATTCTTCATTCACATTTCTCTAGCTTTCCTTACTTTGTGACTTATTTCATTCCTTATTCTTTTGTAGCAAAGCTGCCCTTCTTCAGTTTTCACATTCTTGTACTTTCTTCTTTCTTCAATCAAGTCTAAGACTTCCAATGTGATCCATGGCTTCTTCTTGGCAACTTTTCTTCTTCCAAGAACTCCTTTTGCGGCTTCCTGTAGTCCACATTTAATGTTTTCCCAATGCTCTTCCACTGATTTCTCATTCAGGTTCTCTCCTATCTTAGCTAGGCCAGGTTTGGGTCCCTCTAAGTGAAGTTTGGTGTGCCTTAGCTTCGGCGCTTTCCGCCAGATCGCAGAATGTCGAGCAAGGCCGCACACGCAGGGTGCAATAGGTACGAATGGTTCTGAACCAAACTGTCTTCGGTTGGCTCCTGCTTTGGCAAGTTCACCTGCTATTTCATTTCCGGCAATACCAGCATGACCTGGTACCCAGAAGAGCTCAATTTTGCTGCAGCTGCCTAGTGTGTTGAGTGCATTTCGACACTCCAGTAGCAGCCGCAATCTAAAATAATGATACAATGTAGCATATTTTGTATAAAAGCAATGAATCTCGTGTTTCTCATTGTAGTCAATCCGTTTAGTTTGCCGCGCAACAGTTGGGTGAAATTTCGTATAGGCGAAAAGACACTACTGTGCTCTTTGGTAAATGCTTCTGAATTTAATGAGATTAATTTCATTCTAAAGCTACATCATTTCTCACAACATATGAAAAGCTACATATGAATGCCATGAATATTTTCTCTACTAGAACACATTATTCAATTTTATGTAGCACCGCGGGCAGAACAGCAAGAAGGCCTGAGTGTGTCATTGGCGGCCTGCGCAGGCACGATGAGCGGTTAATAGAAAAGGCTGTGAAATGTGGAAGCATGACAGTTTGGGTTGCGTGCAAGGAGCTTGAAGTACCAAAAAGAAAGGTCCATGATAAACTGAAGAAAAAGCCTGCAAAAACAAAATCTGCAAGATAAGCTGTTCCATCCATCAAAGATGAATAGCTAACTCAAGGGGCTCTTAATGTGGATTCTCTGACCTCAAGTCACTCATATGAGTTCTTGAACAGGATGGGACCACTAGAAAAAACATTTAAAGATAACTGCCCAGGAACAGAATGGGTGCGGGGTTCAATGCAGAGGGGGCGAGAACTCGCCGCACATTTGGGAGAAAATAATGAAAGGGCTAGTTCAGCAGTGACCAAAGAGATTCGAGAAAAATATTTCAAAATTTAGAAATGGTTTTGGATGGTGTTCCTCATAAGAACATAGTTAATTATGCCGAGAAAAAACTTCAGTGACAATCTCGGAAAATTGGGAGAGATTATTAAGGGGGGAGAGAAACACCCATCAGTTGATAAGGACACAGCAAAATGAGTGTCTCTGTGATGATAGCAGCATCAGCAAGCGGGGAATTTCTTTCACCAAACACAGTGTCAAACCACCCACTAGTGGATGGTTTGACACTGCATCCTAAAGAATGGTTCATAATATTGTCCGTGCCATTTTTTCAAAAACTGGCAGGGGCTAAAACTTTTGATAGGAGACAATCTTTAGAGTCACCTCTCAATAGAAGTGATTAGGTTATGTAAAGAAATGGGAATGCTTTTGTGATGCTTCCTAATGTGACCCATTTATGCCAGCCTCTTCATCTTGCTTTTTTTTAACCGTTTAAAATCGCATTGCGGTTTAACATATTTTTTCATTGGGATGTACTTGTAGCTTTTAATGTATTGATTTCAGCTTTTAACATTTTCTGAGTTTTGATGTAAATTTAATTCAGCAGAAATAAATATTCCGATAATAGGAGACCTTTAGGTGGTCGATCAGGGAAATTAAGCCCATCAGGGAAAAGTCAGGGAATATAAAAATTGGATATCAGTAGCCACCCTGTCTTAAATTTATCAATGGGCAAATCCTTTACATGCATTGGTAAAATATTCTAACATTTAATAGAAAACCTTTCAAAACAATTTAAAGTTTTGCTGTATTTACAAAATTCAGTTTTAATATTATTTTTATTTTTTGTATCATGTTAATGGACAGAAGTGTGATTAGTACATGACTTTATAATTTTTTTAACAAACAATAGGGACTGGAACACATATATGGAAGGAAGAGACATAATTTTGAGTTGAATGAAAAGAGGCCTGGTGTGAGTTCTATTGGAAACTCCCTCCATGACTCTTACAGATTTCTTCTGCAATCTTATTCTAGTGATATTGATGGGAGTAGCCCACAATAAGGTACCATAGCCCATATGGCTGTGTGTATGAGCAAAGTAGATATTTCTAAGAAACTGCTCATCCAGACTATTTAAGACTCCTTATCAAAAATATCCCTTTGGAAATTTTCCCAGCTAGGTTATCGCAATGTGTCTTAAAATTCAGTTGATCATTGTGGAATTCTAGGAAATAAACTGGTTCACTGTTACCCACAATCATACTACAAAGAAGCCAACTGTGTCTTGTGTCTTACTAAGGTTAACCGATTGATAGTTAGCAGAGCACCAATCATTGAAAATTAAGATTTGTTTGACATCATTAAGTTTTAACCCTGTTGCAGGAGTGCTGAATATTTTGCTATGAGACAAATATTACCAAAGAATTCTAATTTTGTAGCAGCGCAATTTATTTGAAAAGCAGTTTTTCTCATTGCATTGGTGCAGTCTGTTGATAGGTTTTCAAGCGCCATAATAATTTGCACGTAATGTTCCTTGAATGTGGCAATACTTTTATATTTTTGAGCCCAGTGGGATTCACAGATCATTGGTATCTTTGCTTTGGATTTGTTATTAGATACTCCTAGACTTTTTTATGCCTAATCATTGAATAACAATCTTAGTTTGTTCAAGCATTCTGTAAAATTGTTTTAGCATGTGCTATGCAAGTCATTATTGATGAATAGTTTTTCATTAACGATTAGAAAGTAATAGCATGAGTAATAGCTCTATCAATTGCCAAATCATTGAAAAACAAATGGAAAACTATATACTTGTGTAAAGTAACACCATAGTTTCTCCAAAGGAGATTAAAGGGTAAGCAAAAACGAAACTACAAAAAAGCAAATACCTCTATAGCAAAGAATTTGATTTATTCAATAGTTTGCATAGATAACATTAAACATTCATCAATTTACATGTTTGGTCAAGGAATGCTTTAAGTTGTTTCCTCATGAAAAAACTACCATTATCTTCTTAGTTTGAGCGGATGTTAGGCAGCATTATCTTCTGTTCAAGCAAAACGCCTGAAAGAAAAAGAAAATATATTAATGACAAGATATATCTTTTCAGGTGCAGAGAAACTGGAGCAAGGTAGGGAAAGGAAAAGCGGGAGGGAGGATGGGTGGAGAGTGGGATGGGTAGAGGGAGGGAGAGGGAGGGAGAGGGATGGGTAGAGGGAGAGGGAGTGAGGGATGGGTAGAGGGAGGGAGGGAGGGGTATAGGGAGGGGGGGAGGGTGGGGGTAGAGGGAGGGAGGGAGAGGGATGGGTAGAGGGAGAGGGAGGGAGGGATGGGTGGGGGGAGGGTGGGGGTAGAGGGAGGGAGGGAGAGGGATGGGTAGAGGGAGAGGGAGGGAGGGATGGGTAGAGGGAGGGAGGGATGGGTAGAGGGAGGGAGGGGGGGGTAGAGGGAGGGAGGGAGGGAGAGGGATGGGTAGAGGGAGAGGGAGGGAGAGGGATGGGTAGAGGGAGGGAGGGAGGGATGGGTAGAGGGAGGGATGGGTAGAGGGAGGGAGGGAGGGATGGGTGGAGGGAGGGATGGGCAGAGGGAGGCAGGGATGGGTAGAGGGAGGGATGGGTAGAGGGCGGGCGGGGTAGAGGGAGGGAGGGAGGGATAGAGGGAGGGATGGGTGGGTGGAGGGAGGGAGGGATGGGTGGGTGGAGGGAGGGAGGGAGGGATGGGTAGAGGGAGGGATGGGTAGAGGGAGGGAGGGAGGGATGGGTAGAGGGAGGGAGGGAGGGATAGTTAGAGGGAGGGAGGGAGGGATGGGTAGAGGGAGGGATGGGTAGAGGGAGGGAGGGATGGGTAGAGGGAGGGATGGGTAGAGGGAGGGATGGGTAGAGGGAGGGAGGGATGGGTAGAGGGAGGGATGGGTAGAGGGAGGGATGGGTAGAGGGAGGGATGGGTAGAGGGAGGGAGGGATGGGTAGAGGGAGGGAGGGATGGGTGGAGGGAGGGATGGGTGGAGGGAGGGATGGGTGGAGGGAGGGAGGGATGGGTGGAGGGAGGGAGGGATGGGTGGAGGGAGGGAGGGATGGGTGGAGGGAGGGAGGGATGGGTAGAGGGAGGGAGGGAGGGATGGGGAGAGGGAGGGATGGGTAGAGGGAGGGAGGGAGGGATGGGGAGAGGGAGGGATGGGGAGAGGGAGGGATGGGTAGAGGGAGGGAGGGTGGGATGGGTAGAGGGAGGGATGGGTAGAGGGAGGGAGGGAGGGATGGGTAGAGGGAGGGAGGGAGGGATGGGTAGAGGGAGGGATGGGTAGAGGGAGGGAGGGAGGGATGGGTAGAGGGAGGGATGGGTAGAGGGAGGGAGGGATGGGTAGAGGGAGGGATGGGTAGAGGGAGGGATGGGTAGAGGGAGGGAGGGATGGGTGGAGGGAGGGAGGGATGGGGAGAGGGAGGGATGGGGAGAGGGAGGGAGGGATGGGTAGAGGGAGGGAGGGATGGGTAGAGGGAGGGAGGGAGGGATGGGTAGAGGGAGGGAGGGAGGGATGGGTAGAGGGAGGGAGGGAGGGATGGGTAGAGGGAGGGATGGGTAGAGGGAGGGAGGGAGGGATGGGTAGAGGGAGGGAGGGAGGGATGGGTAGAGGGAGGGATGGGTAGAGGGAGGGAGGGAGGGATGGGTAGAGGGAGGGAGGGAGGGATGGGTAGAGGGAGGGAGGGAGGGATGGGTAGAGGGAGGGAGGGAGGGATGGGTAGAGGGAGGGATGGGTAGAGGGAGGGAGGGAGGGATGGGTAGAGGGAGGGATGGGTAGAGGGAGGGAGGGATGGGTGGAGGGAGGGAGGGATGGGGAGAGGGAGGGATGGGGAGAGGGAGGGATGGGTAGAGGGAGGGAGGGAGGGATGGGTAGAGGGAGGGAGGGATGGGTAGAGGGAGGGATGGAGGGATGGGTAGAGGGAGGGAGGGAGGGATGGGTAGAGGGAGGGAGGGAGGGATGGGTAGAGGGAGGGATGGGTAGAGGGAGGGAGGGAGGGATGGGTAGAGGGAGGGAGGGAGGGATGGGTAGAGGGAGGGAGGGAGGGATGGGTAGAGGGAGGGATGGGTAGAGGGAGGGAGGGAGGGATGGGTAGAGGGAGGGATGGGTAGAGGGAGGGAGGGATGGGTGGAGGGAGGGAGGGATGGGGAGAGGGAGGGATGGGGAGAGGGAGGGATGGGTAGAGGGAGGGAGGGAGGGATGGGTAGAGGGAGGGAGGGATGGGTAGAGGGAGGGATGGAGGGATGGGTAGAGGGAGGGAGGGAGGGATGGGTAGAGGGAGGGAGGGAGGGATGGGTAGAGGGAGGGATGGGTAGAGGGAGGGAGGGAGGGATGGGTAGAGGGAGGGAGGGAGGGATGGGTAGAGGGAGGGAGGGAGGGATGGGTAGAGGGAGGGATGGGTAGAGGGAGGGAGGGATGGGTGGAGGGAGGGATGGGTGGAGGGAGGGAGGGATGGGGAGAGGGAGGGATGGGGAGAGGGAGGGATGGGTAGAGGGAGGGAGGGAGGGATGGGTAGAGGGAGGGAGGGAGGGATGGGTAGAGGGAGGGAGGGATGGGTAGAGGGAGGGAGGGAGGGATGGGTAGAGGGAGGAGGGAGGGATGGGTAGAGGGAGGGAGGGAGGGAGGGAGGGATGGGTAGAGGGAGGGATGGGTAGAGGGAGGGAGGGATGGGTAGAGGAGGGAGGGAGGGATGGGTAGAGGAGGGAGTGAGGGATGGGTAGAGGGAGGGAGTGAGGGATGGGTAGAGGGAGGGAGTGAGGGATGGGTAGAGGGAGGGAG